>CM060940.1:653326168-658670577 GCA_030765085.1 Allium cepa
TCAGAATTATTAGATACTTTAAAAAGTTTCATTATAAAATATAAAGAGGTTGTTGAAAATCATAATAGGGTAGAATTCGAAAGAGATATGCTTAAAGACAAGAAGAAAATATTGAAAGAACTTGAGAATACTCAAGAATCGCTTTCAAATGTTAATTCTCAATTAATATTATTGAGTCAAGAAATTGAAACTCAAAAAGAAAAGAATGATGTTCTTGTTTCTGAAAATCGTGACTTGAAAACCAATATCAAAATGATAGAACTAGAAAATTCAAGTCTAAAGACCAAAGTAGAAGGAATCACTAAAAATGTATAAAATTTAATAAAGGCAGAGAGAATTTATCTAGAATTATTGAAAATTCACCACCTGCTAACAATAAAAACGAACTAGGTTACAAGAAGAAAGTAAAGATTCACAGTCTAGTAATTTAAATAATGTTAAGTCTAATAAAACACCTATCTTTTAAAAAAGACCAGTTTCTAAAACTATCAATATACGGGTTCCTAAAACAAATAACAAGTTAATAAGGAAAAAGTATATTAGATCCTTCATAAAAAAATGTTCATAATAATAAGAATTATATTTATAAAAGGGATACTGAACCCACTTGGGTTTGGTTTCCTATGGTCTAACTCTTAGGACCCTATTAAAAAGGTGGGTACCAATGTCATCCCATATTTTTTGCAGGTCCCACTCAAGAAAAGAGGAAAATGGATACTCGATAGTGGTTGTTCAAAACATATGACAGGAGATAAAGATATGCTGACAAACATTACATACTCGGATGGAAGTTCTGTCACTTTTGGAGATAATTCCAAGGGATATATCATCGGCAAAGGAGATGTGAGCAATTACGGTACATCTAATTTACCTCTTATTACAAATGTTTTATTAGTTAAAAATCTAAAACATAATCTATTAAGTATAAGTCAATTATGCGATAAAAATTTAAAATATCTTTTTATGAAAATAAATGTAGTATCTTCGACCAAAGTCAGAATCTTATTTTCGAAGGAAATAGTGAGAGAAACATTTACATTTTAAATATGAAAGTCAATCATAACTCAGACATGTGTTTAATAGCCAAAGAAAATGATCCCTGGCTATGGCACAAACGATTCTGTCATATCAATTTCAAAACTATAAATAAAATTTCTAAAAATAATCTCATAAAAGGATTAGCAAAGATAAGTTTTAAAGTTAATAATATCTGTGACGCATGTCAATTTGGTAAATTAACTAAATCTTCGTTTAAATCTAAGAAAGTCATTTCGACATTACAACCACTTGAATTACTTCACATGAATTTATTTGGACCAACCCAAGTTTAATCCATAAATCACAATAAATACGTATTTGAAATAGTTGACGATTTTTCTAGATATACATGGACTATCTTTATGAAAAATAAAAGTGATACTTTTGAGAATTTCAAAACATTTGTTAAACAAATTCAAAATTTAAAAGGTACTAAAATTAAAAATATCAGAAGTAATCATGGAGGTGAATTTGAAAACGAACTGTTTGATAACTATTGTAAAAAGAAAGGAATAACATAACTTTTCGTTTCTTAGAACTCCACAACAAAATGGAGTTGTAGAATGAAAAATCAGACTCTACAAGAATGTGCAAGAATCTTACCAAACGAAAGCACGTTACCAAAACATTTTTGGGCAGAAGCCGTTGCGACTGCCTATTATGTATTAAATCGTGTTTCTATTAGATCCCCTTACTAAGAATACACCTTACGAACTTTTTAACGGTAGAAAACCAAACATATCTTATTTTAAAAACGTTAGTCTTTTATTTCACAACATTATGGCTTGTACCAAATAGCCAATGTTTTCGTATTATTTCAAAACTCTTGTTTGTGATATTGTAATGTGTGAATGTTCATTTATTTTTTAATATCTATGAATACATCATACTATTATTCATGCTCTTTATTCCTTTTTGTCAATGACAAAAGGGGAGAAAAATTATCACTAACATCAAGAATGCAGGATATAGATCGTCAAAGATTCAGGGGGAGTAAATATTTATATTATATACAGTCAAAATTTATATCTATTTACAAGTTGTCATCAATCAAAAAGGGGGAGAATGTTGAGACTTGGTTTTGATTCATGACACAAAGCTATCACTACAACATACTGATTTGACGACTGTTACGACAAATAGAGAGTATATACTGCATGGAAACAAGACGTCAAAATCGATGCATCAATTTTTATATTATCTTGTTTTGAGTCTTAAGTCAATTTTGTTAAGATCTCTCCTCATTTACGTATATATTAGCTTATATATAATATTCTTATTTTCAAATGATTTATACATATATGAGCATATAAAATATATATATATATATATATTGTCAAAGTTTTGTTAAAATCATATAATATATAAATATAAATATATATATATATATAAAGCTATGAAAACTGTGCAAATTGCATAGAATTACCAGGTCAGTCGACCGACCTGCTAGTTTCTGTGCAACATGCATAGGTGCACAAATATACAAATATATATTTAAAAATTTCGATTGAATATTTAGTCGATTGACCCAGAGGCTCAGCTGACTAAATTTCTATAACAGCTATATTTTCTGAAAAGACTCGATCATTTGTGAAGAGTTACGAATCTCTATGAAGAGATTTGGACGCAACGCTTCAACCAAAACTCTTTGCCAATGGTCGCTGCTATTTGACAACTATAAATACATATCCTAACTTTATTCCAAATTACTGAATCTGCTTATCTCTCTTATCTAACTCTTTTGAATATTCTTACATTTTTAACATACTTATTGCTTAAATCAGATTTATATATTCTAAGCAATACTATTCCTTTCTAATCTTCATAAACTTCAAATATACATATTTATACTCGAGGAGAAGAACATAGGAAGGGTGTACTATAAACAGACTTATCCGTGTTATCAGAACACAAAAAGTCAAACAACTTTGGTATTTGTTGAAGTCCTGTTCTGCTGCTCAGGCGTGTGAGGTCCTCTTCGGCCACTGAGGCGAAATCCTGTTCCGCTGCCAGGTCCCTGTTCAGCTGCTTAGGGGTTATATAGATCTGTTCCTCTGGGTTAAGTGAGGGTTGTTTTTTTACTGAAATTTCAAAAGGAGTCTAGGATTGGACGTATGACGGAGCTCCGAACCAGTATAAAAATCTCTGATGTTATTTTTATTATACTGCTTTTATATTCCGCACTATTTACTGTATAGCTATTATCACTATACTCTGTATTGTCGTATATCCATATTACACAATCCATTGCACACTTTTAAACAATTCATTGTTTTCGAATGGTTTCTAAAGGTTTTCACTTGTTTTAAATTGAACCCAATGCTTTTGAAAGATCTTAAGTTTCAATGCTTTTGAAAGGTTTTATCAATGATTTCATAGGGGTGGTTCCCAAGGGTCTCAACAAAGTCGAAAGGTGAGACCTTTCGACTAGGTCGAAGAGAAACCTTCTGACAAGGTCAAAAGGTATGGTTTATAATGTTTTCGAAACACTAAGATTTAAAGGATTTAAGAGGTGGATGTCATATATTTAAAGCTTATAAACAGAAGACTTTTTAAAGGTTTTGAAGGAATTACCTTCAATTATTTCGAAAGGTTTTATTAAAGGTTATGAAGGAGTTACCTTCAATGCTTTTGAAGGGTTTTATTAATGATTTTGAAGGAGTTACCTTCAATATTGTCGAAAGGCTGTTTAAAGGTTTTAAACAAAAGATTCGAATATAATGATTAGGAAGATAGCCTAAGTGATTTAAGTTATAAAGGATTTTAACTTATTTTAAAAGGATAGATAATCCTTAATGAACATCATCAACATTTTTTTGAGTAAAGTATATATATCATGGAAAAAAAATAGCATAGAGTAAAGCTAAAGAGATATTTTCCTTGTGTGTGTATATATATATATATATATATATATATATGATTTGATAGGATAAATCATTTTGAAAATATTTTCAAGGAAAATATGAAGGGTAACTAACCCAAAAGAAAATTCGGGCAGTCAGCTCATTTAAATCTAGAAAGTCGGTCCATGTTGAGGGCAGTCAGCCCAAAGAACAGTTAGTCCAGATAAGGGCAGTTTGCCTAGATATGAACAGTTAGTTTCTTTTTTAGCATAACATACCTTGCTAATTTTTAAGGATAATTACTCTACCCTTTTTACCTGTTTTGGGCAGATAGCCCATTTTCTAGCATAAAAGATAGTGCCATCTTAGTATAATCAGTTTTAGGACAAATGGTCCAGTTAAGAGCAGTTAGCTCAGAATTTAGGAAAGATAGTCCAGTAAAGAGCAAATAGCTTAGATTTTAGATATATAGTCTATTTTATTTCCTGTTTTAGCATAATGGATATTGCTATATTATATCAGCTGATTAACCAGTTTGGTATCAGGAAAGGATTTGCAGAATATATGTTTTGAAAAGAGATATTAGTGAGGGGAAACACGTTTCGCTAAGCGGCGTGGTCTCACTATATATCGGTAAACAGAGATGTAACAGAAATTATTCATTCTAGGCTTCATGTTTGACTCAAAGATTTTGTTTCCCCTTAAACTCTCAGGTGCTCAAAATTGATCTGAGTAGGACAAGGCTTTAGGTTTTCGCAGATTTTGGCAAATAAAGCATACAAGATGAGCAGGTGGCCGACATATAGCTAATTTAGGAATTCTGTTTTAAATTATTTCTGCTGTGTATTAAGACAATTATGTCTACATTGATTTGATTATCCAAGGGGCATCTTCATATGTTGCTCTTGGCGTATTATTGTAAATTATATTTGATCATTGCCTGGGAATGCGTTTGGGGATTTTGTAACTTGGATATGATTTTGTGCGAAATGTAATCACTGTAATTTTTTTTTGGAAATATGTGATTTTGTTCATATTCAAGTGTTTCTAATATTATGAATAGCATTAACATTACCGTATTTTGTCACCGGAAGTTAATACTATGGATGACTACAACATCCATAACGCTTAGCTTTTGGCCTCCAAATACGGAATGTTACAGCTTGGTATCAGAGCATAGGTTTATGAAAAATTTAACTAAAAAAATTAGTTTTGAAAACAAACATCCAAAGACATTAGAGTAAGATTTGGGGTCGGGTTAACGTTATAGTAACGTACTTGTATTTTCTATATCTAAGTATGCGCTTTATCTCCATTTATCTATCTTTGATTAGGTTATCTTTCTGTATCTCATGAGATTTGAATACAGATGTGGATGGTATAAGAAGAAGAGTCAACCAAGTTGGGGAAGCACCGAAAGGAATGCTGGACCAAATGCAGGGCGAGGTCAAGGTCAGGTAGAGAATGTTGGTGCTAAGGTCCTACAAGTTGGAATGGAAGCCATGTATCAGTTTTTCAGGAATATGATGCAGGCAGGAGTTGCAACCGGAGTATTAGGAGGAAATGCTGCAGGAGTAGGGGTTTCGAAAGTTCTGGTAGTTAATCATTTTGCTAAGATGAGCGGTGACTTTGTGAAGTTAGGAGGGAAGCCGTTTAGGGAAACGGAGGATGCCATTGAAGTTGAGAACTGGTTGTTGCACCGCGAAAGGATTTTTGCAGATCTAGGGCTCAATGATGAGCAAAAGAGGAGGTTAGCATCCATGTAGCTTCAAGGAGCTGTACTGTTTTGGTAGAACAGTGTAACAACGACAGTTGATGAGGAGACATTAACCTGGAAGGATTTCAAGAGGAGATTCCAAGAGAGGTTTATGTTTGTGATGGCACAGTTTTCTATGACTATGCAGTTTACTGAGCTGGTATGGGGTGAGATATCTGTTGCTGAGTATGCTAGGAAGTTTGAAGAATTGGCCCGGTATGGTTATGCTTCTGTAGATACAGTGTTGATGCGGAACGAGAAGTTTATCAAAGGATTGAAGCCAGAATTAGCTAGAACTACTTTGTCTCATCTTAGAGATCCGTTTGATATTGTTGTGGAGATGACTTTGAGGCAGGAAGAAGTCCCTGAGTCTTTAGAGAAGAGCAAGGAAAAGGGGTCCAGGTTGGGCAGGGCCAGAAGAGAAAGTTCTTTCCCAAGGAAGGTTCTCAAAAGGGTGGAGCAGCCAAGAAAGCAAAGTCTGAAGTTGTATGATATAAATGCAACAAGAAATGACACTTTGCTAATGAGTGTCCCTCAGGGAAAGTAAAGGACGTGGCTAAGGGGAAGAACGTCAGGTGCTTCAAATGTGACCAGATAGGCCATTATAAGCACCAATGCAAGGAGCCCATTAGAGACGGTAAGGGCAAGGTGTGCGCATTGGAGCCTGCCGCTTCTAAGCCAACAGCCCAAGAGAAGGGGAAGACAGTTCTTGGAGGAACGTTTCAGATTCATGGATGTCCGTTAGTATTTTATTTGATACTGGTGCATCGTATTCTTTTATATCTTGATGTTTGATAGATAAGCTTAACCTTGAACCCATATATTTAATTACTTCCTTACGGGTTGTGAATCCAATAGAAGGGTATGCAACTCTAGGGTTGAGGCGTGACTAATTTGAGTTTAACCTGTTAGGTCATACTTTTGTGTGCAGCTTGCATGTGTTTGATTTTATGGGGTTCGGGATCATCCTTGCTATGGATTGGTTAAGTGAGTACGATGCTAAGATATTTTGCCAAGGTTGCAAGATATCTCTTAGACACCGTGATAGTAGGGATCAGATTGTCTTCACTGTAGGAGGTTCTAACGGTGCAGTGTTTCGCTTTATCGGGTGCTTTGGATTCAGATGATGATTTGAGCTGAGTTTTTATGTTTAGAGAATTCACAGATGTGTTTGAGCCTGTAGTTGGATTGCCGCTGAAATGAGCTATTGAGTTTCGTATAGATTTGGTTTCGAGAGCAGAACCAGTGAGTAGACCGCCAAGCAACCTCTTCAGAGATGAGAGAGAGTTGAAGGTGCAGTTGGTGGATTTAGAAAGCAAGAGTTTTGTCAGGCCGAGCAGTTGCCGTGGGGTACGGAGGTAGTTATTGCTAAGAAGCTGGACGGATCGTTGAGGCTATGTATTGATTACCGTAAGTTGAACGAGATATCCATTTCCCAGAATTGACGATTTGTTCGACCAGCTAAGTGGAGAAAAGGTATTTTCTCAATTTGATTTGGCAACGGTTTTCCATCACTCAGGGTAGCAGATGATAGTATACCTTTGACAGCATTCAGGACTGGAATGGATTGTATGAATGGTTAGATATGCCATTTGGACTGATGAATGCTCTAGCTTTCTTCGTGGATCCGATAAACTGGATTTTTCGAGAGCACTTGGATACGTTCATGCTGGTTTTCATATATGATATCTTGATTTACTCTAAGGATGAAAAAGAGCATGAAGTTCATCTTAGAGTGGTGTTTGAGATGCTGAGGCAGCATTGGCCGAAAACAAAGTTTTCGAAGTGTCACTTCTGGAAGAAGGAGGTGAAATTTCTTGGTCATGTAGTCTCAGAGGAAGGGTTGTCACGAGATCCGACTAAGATCAAGGTAGTAAATTGTTGGAATAGACCTGAGACAGTAACTGAGATAAAGAGTTTCCTTGGGTTGGCTGGTTATTATCGGAGATTCATTAAGGATTTCTCACGGATAGCAGCAACGATGACCAGGATGACAAGGAAGGATGTGAAGTTTGTATGGATCGATAAGTGTGAGGAAGCATTCCAGAGTTTGAAACACTAATTGACCCATGCACCGGTGTTTGTTCTAGAGAGGAATCAGGATTTGGTAGTCTATACCGATTCGTGTGGAACAGGATTAGGAGTTGTGCTAACGCAGAGAGGTAAAGTGATTGCCTATGCTTCTAGACAGCTTAGACCGCATGAGATCAGATATCCAATGCATGATTTAGAGTTGGCTGCTGTGATTTTTTGCTTTGAAGGTGTGGAGGCATTACCTTTTGGGAGAAAGGTTTGAGCCGTACATAGATCATAAATCACCAAAGTAAGTGTTCTCTCAGAAGGAGCTGAATATAAGGCAGCAAAGGTGGTTAGAGTTCTTAGTCGCTTATGATTTTGGGATTACGTACACACCAGGGAAAGGCAATAAGATTGCGGATGCACTTAGCAGGAAGCATCAGAATGCAGTATTGGCGATGATGGCTGAGTGGAAAGATTTAGAAGCATTAGCAGATTGCAGGGTGCAGTGAAAATCCAAGACTGGGTCTAGTGGTAATACTGTTGTATTGTTTTGTTTGGAAGTTTGACCAGTGTTGATCGAGCGGATTGCTTATAAACAGATAAAGGATCCAGTGTTAGCTGAGCAGATCAGGAAGCTAAAGGAATGAACCAAGAGCCATGACTTGAAAGATTTCAACCTTGACTAGAATGGGTGATTGAGGAAGAAAGGAAGATTGTGTATTTCGAGTGTAGGAAACATAAGGAAGGAAGTCTTAGAGGAATGCAATCATTCGAAGTTCACTATACATCCAGAGGTACTAAGATGTATCAGGATATGAAGAGGAGTTTCTTCTGGGAAGGAATGAAGCGGTATATTGGTTTGTGTGTAAGGCAGTGCTTGAATTGCTAACAAGCAAAGGCCGAACACCAGAAGCCAAGTGGTTTGCTTCAGCCGTTGGATATTCTAGTATGGAAGTGGGATTCCATTTCTATGGACTTCGTCGACGGTTCGCCAAGGTCAAACAAAGGTAATGAAAGTATATGGGTCATAGTAGACAGATTGGCCAAGAGTTCCCATTTCATTCCAATTAATTCAACCAGGACGGCACCTATTTTAGGGTTGTTCATGAAGAATGTGTTTAGGCTGCATGTAGGTCCTAGAAGTATAGTTAGTGATAGAGATTCCTTGTTCACTAGTGAGTTTTGGAAGAGTCCACAGGAAGTTTTGGGAACCAAGCTTAAAATGAGTACCGCTTACTATCCGTAGACAAGTGGGCAAACGGATAGAGTTAACAAGATCTAAGAAGATTTGTTAAGATCTTGTGTTCTAGATTTCGAGGGATCATAGGAAGACCATCTTCATCTAGTCAAGTTTTCGTATAACAACAGTTATCAGACTAGTATTGGGATGGCATCGTTTGAAGCTTTGTATAGAAGACCATGCAAATCTCTCGTTTGTTAGTTGGAGATCGAGGATTGGTTGATTGCTAGTCCATATCTGGTTGGAGGGGCTGTAGAAAAGATTAAGGTCATTTGGGATAAAATGAAGGAGGCTCAGTCTAAGCAGAAGAGTCATGCAGATAAGAGACAGAAAGATTTGGAGTGCTCAGTTGGGGACCAGATTTTCGTCAAAGTATCACCGATGAAGGGTATGCTCAGATTTGGGAAGTAGGGGAAGTTATCTCCTAGGTTCATTGGACCTTTTTCTATTCTTGAGAGGATCAAGAAACTCACTTATTGACTTGAGTTACCGAATAGTTTGGCAGGTGTCCATGATGTTTTTCATGTTTCTCATCTCAAAAAGTGTGTTACAGACCTAAAGACTGCTATTGCACCGACAGAGCTAGATGATTTGGTGGAAGAACCAGACTTGACATTAGTAAGGAAGCCTGTTTGCATTATTGCGAGAGATGATAAGAGGCTTACAACCAAGATGGTCAGAGTAGTCAAAGTACAATGGAGTGATGATGATAGAGATTGTACTTGGGAGGTTGAGAGCAGGATTAGAGATATCTATCCTGACTTGTTTGATGGAATGTTTTACCTTCTTGTTTGTTTTGTATGCCTTACTGTAATTTCGAGGATGAAATTCTTTAAGAAGGGGAGTCTATGACACCCTAGATTTTTGATATCATTATCCAAGATATTTAATTAGATAAATAAAATAAAATAATGTGTTGATTAGGAGATTGTGATTTGATTTTAATTATGGTAGCCGTGTCTTTTAACTAATAAATTAAAAGTAGGGTTTAAAATGAATTAGAGGAGGGGTATTATGGGAAAGAGGCCATTCCTATATCACCTTCCTTAAGCGTGTGTTATACGCACATTCATTCCATTTTGAAAATTTTCATAATTGAGGCCGGCAACCATTAACAAGGAAAGAAGAAGAGGAAACTAGCGAAAAGCTAAGGGAAAGCAAATTCAAATCAAATTCATTCAATTCTCAAGCTTCTTAATCTGAAAAGCAAAGGTGAATAATGTTTACATCTCTAATTTTTATGATTTCAGTTTTAAGATTAAATCTGAGTGATTTTGCAAAGATTTGCCATGTTTTTGAAAGATAAAATGATTATATATATATATATATATGTTGATGATTTATGTATGTTCATAGAGATTTTATGACATGTTTCGATATGAAAACACTATTAAATGACATCCGTTAGCCTTGCGAATTTTATGATGATCTAGAAAGTTATTTTAAAGACGGGTTTCAATTTTCAGATATTTCTGAATTTATATGGAATTTTTATGAATTTTCTAAGGAAGAAAACGGTATTTTGGATTATAAAATTATTTACGGGAAATCTATTTATTATTTGGATCCGAAAATTTTTTATATTGAAAAGAACATACTAATTTATTTTCTAGTATTTTCTAAGATGATTTAATAGTTATAAAATTATTTAAGAATGAGACTTGAATGTTTTATATAATTATAAAGGAGAAAGGGGCTTTTACAAAATTGTTTAAATTTCTAAATAAGGAAGGTCAGCAGCATTTTTGAACATAAAAATCTGACCAATCAGATTTAGACAAATAAGGCAAGTTGGGTGCAAAAGGACCATTTTAAAGTACAAATATATAGGATTTTCGTTATTTCGACTCTTTCGGCTAGAAGTTCCGCCTCTATTCCAAACCTTTCAACAAATTCAAAAGTTATCAAACCTTTCGACTAGGTCAATAATCAATGCACGTGGTATCAGACAACTGGTATGTAGTGAATTGGAAGGAGTCGAAAGGCTTAGGGATGAAAGGTTAGAGCTCGAAAGAGATGAAGCTTTGTTTTGGTTTTAAAGAAAATACGCCTGCTAGCTTTCGACATTGTCAAATGGTTTAAAAATAAAAGGTTTTGATGGTTTGCTTTCTTGTTTTAATCGAAAGGTATAGCTTTCGACAAGGTCGAAAGGATAGTTGCCGCTTCCAAACCTTTCAACCAGATGGATTCGAAGGTAATCTCGTGTTTTCTAAAATTTGCCGCCTCTCCATTGATTTCGAAGTGTTGGTTCCAACACCAACACTTCATTGTTTTTGAATGATTTTGGAAGGTTTTCATTTGTTTTAAATTGAACCCAATGCTTTTGAATGGTTTTTAGATTCAATGCTTTCGAAAGGTTATATCAATGATTTCGTAGGGGTGCTTCCCCGGGCTTTCGAGAAAGTCGAAAGGTGGGACCTTTCGACTAGGTTAAAAAGAAACCTTCCGACAATGTCAAAAGGTAAGACCTTCCGACAAGGTCGAAAGGTACGGTTTTGCAATGTTTTCGAAAGGCTAAGATTTAAAGGATTTGAAAGGCGGATGTCATACGTTTAAAGCTTATAAACGGAAGACTTTTTAAAGGTTTTGAAGGAGTTACCTTCAATGATTTCGAAAGGTTTTATTAAAGGTTATGAATGAGTTACCTTCAATGCTTTATAAGGTTTTTATTAATGATTTTGAAGGAGTTACTTTAATGTTGTCGAATGATTGTTTAAAGGTTTTAAAAAAAGTATCGAATATAATGATTAGGAAGATAGCCTGAGTGATTTAAGTTATAAAGGACTTTAACTTATTTTAAATGGATAGATAATCCTTAATGAACATCATCAACATTATTTTGAGTAAAGTATATATACATGGCAAAAAAATAGCTTAGAATAATGCTAAAGAGATATTTTCCTTGTGTGTGTGTGTGTATGATTGACGGATTAAATCATTTTGAAAACGTTTTCAAAGGAAATTTGAAGGGTAGTTAACCTAAAAGAAAATTCGAGCAGTCGGCTATTTTAAATTTGGACAGTCAGCCCAGAGGACAGTTAGTCCAGATAAGGGCAGTTAGCCCAGATATGAACAGTTAGTTCATTTGTTAGAATAATGGACCTTGCTACTTTTTAAGGACAATTAGTCCACCTTTTTTTTCTTTCCTATTTTGGGCAGATAGCCTATTATCTAGCATAAAAGATATCGCCATTTTGGTATAATCAGTTTTAGGACAGATAGTCCAGTAAAGAGAAATTAGCTTAGAATTTAGGACAGATAGTCCAGTAAAGAGCAGATAACTCAGATTTTAGACAGATAGTCTATTTTATTTCCTGTTTTAGCATAATGTATATTGCTATATTATTATTATTATAATCAGTTAATTAACCAGTTTGGTTATAGGAAAGGATTAGCAAAATGTATGTTTTGAAAAGAGATATTAGTGACGGGAAACCCGTTCCGCTAAGCGGCGTGGTCTCACTATATATTAGTAAACAGATATATAATAGAAATTATTCATACCAGGCTTTATGTCTAACTTGAAGTTTTTGTTTCTCCTTGAACTCTCGGGTGCTCAAAATTGATTTGAGTAGGCTGAGGGTTTAGGTTTTCAGGTTTTAGCAGATTTTGTCGAATAAAGGATCCGAAGACGAGCATGTGGCTGATGGATAGCTAATTTAGGAATTTCGTTTAAATTGTTTCCACTATGTATTAAGACAATTATGTCTATATTTCTTTGATCATCCAAGGGGGCATCTTTATATTTCGCTCTTGGCATATTGTTGTAAATTATATTTGATCATTTCCAACGAATACGTTTGGGGATTTTTGTAACTTGAATATGATTTTGTTTGAAATGTATTCACTGTAATTATTGTTTTTGGAAATATGTGATTTTGTTCATATTCAAGTGCTTCTGATATTATGGATACCATTAACAGTACCGTATTTCGTCACCAGAAATTAATACCGTGGATGATTGCAACATCCATAGCGCTTAGCTTTTGGCCTCCAGATACGGGATGTTACAAACTTTACCTTCTTGCATAAGAACGGCTACTAACTCATACCGCATGCATCAATATAAATGGTGAAAAGATTTGACCAATCCGGAATAGTTAGCACTAGTATGCTAGTCAACAGCTCCTTTAACTTCTCAAAGGCTTCCATGCATTTCGCATACCATGCAAAGACTAAGTTTTCTTGGTTAGCGAGTCAATGGTACTACTTTCTTTGCAAAGTCCTTATAAATTTCCTATTATACTCGGCCAAACTAAGAAAACTCCTAACATCAGTGGCATTCCTTGGAATCTTTTAGTCTTGAATAACTTCTACATTTGTAGGGTCAATAGCTAACCCTTTCTCAAAAACAATGTGAAGAGAAACCTTACCTCTTTCCTTCAAAAATGATATTTTAACAATTTGGCTTTCGTTTGATACTCTTTAGGGTATCTAGTACCTCGCTTAAGTGATTTTCATGCTCACCTTCACATTTAGAGAATACTAGAATATCATCTACAAATACTATAATGAACTTATTCAGTTGCCTTCTAATGACTCTACTCATCAAATCTACGAAATACGCATGAGCGTTTGTCAGTCCAAAAGGCTTTACCTCCCATTCATACAGTCCATTTGGAGTGTAAAAAGAAGTCTTCTCTTTGCTATCTTCAATCATTCTTAATTGATGGAAATAAGTGGCCAAGTCTAGTTGGGAAAAGACTTTGGCTCCAATAAGCCGATTAAATAAGTCATCTATTATAGGTAAGGGATACCTAGTCTTCTTAATCGGTTTGTTAAGCTCTCAATAGTTGATACATAACCTTAAAGAGCTGTCTGCTTTAGTGGCAAAGAAAACTACTGTTCCCCACTCTGATGTGCTATGACGAATAAACCTCTTCTGTATTAACTCTGAAATCTGCTTATCCAGCTCTCGTTTTTTTTGGATTCTATATGTCTTAATGGTAGCATGGTGGGTCTAGCATCCTTTTCTAAATCAATCCTAAACTCAATCTTCCTTCAGGATGGGAGACCAACACTTCTTCAAAGCATCAAGAAAGTCTCGAACAACAAGCACAAATGAGAGCTCATCCTGTGATAGGCTAAGAGAATGCCAAAAGCTTAACTTAACTAAGCTTCGGGGCATGCAATGAACGTCTATATCTTGACCCTACAACTCTTTAACCATACAATCCTCATATCACAATTTAAGATATCCCCATGTTATGACAACCAATCCATCCCCAAGATAAATTGATACCCCTCTAAACCTAGAACATACGCACTACATATAAAATCAACATTAGATATATCTACTACCAGGTCTTTGCAAATCATAGAAAGGTGTGTCGACCCTTTGGTAGGATTTGACACAACTATAGGGTTGGTGACAAATTAGGTCCTTAGTCTTAAAGAGTTAACCACATTCATGGCTATGAATGAATGTGACGCTCGAGAACCAAATAAGGTATGAATAGTATTTTCGAAAATAATAGTTGTACATTCCATTGCAACTTTTGCTTTGTCCTAGGGAAGAGGTCTGCTTGAGACGGTACAGCCTTAATGGCATAAGCTGTAACAACCCAAAATTTAAGCTATAATAATTAATTAACGAATTAATTAAATAATAAAATAACTTTGTAAAATTATCAGAATTGTACCATGGGAGCTTTACTGCTGCATCCGTGGTAATTTTCTTGTCAATTTCCATATATAGATTGTCAAAATCGGAGCTAAAACGAAGAAGTTACGAAATAAACAAGAAACGAGAAAAATAATAATTATAAGGGCAAGGTTGACCCTAGGGTCGACCCTCCCATCAGCTAGGTCGACCTAACTCGTATGGGGGTTGACACCCAGGTCGACCCACCTACGTACTTGGGTGCATTCTTTTCCAGATTTTTATAGTGACGTGTTTTTCTATTTTAAATAGATCCCATGGGTCCGAGCTTCCATCCGACGGTTCCCATCGAGCCTATAACGTGGTTGCACCAGATTTAATCTCCAAATCCAATGGTCTGAGATCCATAAGTGAGACTATAAATAAGACCCTAGGCTTGGTTATTTTTCTCATTCAGATTGTTTCCATCCGGGTTCATTTCCTGAGGCTACACCCTAAAAGGAATATTATTCCAAGGAGAAGATCTTTTTAATTAAAATATTTCATGCCCTACAAGTGGATCCGAAAAGGCCAAGGAAAAAAGCTAAGGACCAGAGGTGAGTGCTTAGTAATTATTTTAGATTTCTAAGTAATTTAAAATAATAAAGTTTCCAATAGTTGTAGTTTTTCTACAATTTTGGGGTAACCTTTATGCAAGTTTATTTACAGTTTATTTTTAAGTAAATTCTAGACTCGCTTTCCAGTCTATTTTCTTTTAGCTATCCTATTTCAATTATTTGCATTTATTTACTGTTAATTACTTTTTTCGCAATTATTTGCAGTTATTTACAGTATTTGCAGTTATTTACTGTTATTTACATTTTATCTGCATCTATTCTACGTTAGGATTTATTCTATAAATGTTAGTTTTTTTTAATTTCCTTTTTACGCGAATAGAATAACTTAAAGAGAATAATTCGCTAATATGGACTATAATATAAGAACAGTAAATTTACAGAAATTAGATGTAAAGTAAGAAGAACTGTAATAAATTGGACATAGACTAAAATAGGCAAATTTAAGATATTTGCAAGCATAATTATAACGTGTAATTATAACTAAAATAGAAAATAGAAGAAATAACAGAAGAAGCTTGTTTTTAAACTTAGACCTTAGGTTAAGTTAATAAGCAAAACTATAACACACATGATATAATTAGAGACAAAAAAAGGCTTCTTTTATAAATTATATTTAAATTAATAAGCAAGCATAGCAAAGATAACGAAAGAGGCTTATTTTAAACTTAGGTTAAGTTCATAAGCAAGCAGAGCAGAAATAATAGAAGAGGCTTATTTTAAAACTTACACTAAGTTAATAAGAAAAGATAGAAGTAGGACCCATACCGGCAGCATTCCCTTTGGAACACGCTTATGCTGTTTAGGGTAGATAAATGGTCAATAATTAGAAGCTCAAATCGGGGACCCATACCAGCAGCATTCCCCTTGGGACATGCTTATGCTGTTTAGGGTAGATAAGTGGTAAATAATTAGAAGCTCAAACCAAGGGATTTGGGCAAAGGGTGCAACTAGATTTTGTTTTTTAGGACCCGTGTCGGCAACATTCCCCTTCAGTCAGGAACTGGTGGTCCCACAACACACTTAAATGAGGCGGGCATGCTTATGCTGTTTATGATAGATAAGAGGTCCAAAGAGGGAGCAACATATAACGCGAGCTGATGGTGGCCGAGCGTGCGACCTCAGTGTAGAGATATAAGTCGCTATTGAGTTCCAAAGCGCTAAACAAATGTCTTTTGCTGTGGGACCCACAGGATGGGACTAGCTTACAGTGGCACAATAGAGATAAAAGGCCGGTTAAAGGGTAGAATTAGGACTTCGGTCTAATTAAACTAGGATTGGGATTTTAGCCTAATCAAAGCAGTTTTAGAAAAGTGCAAACAATCGAATCGAATTATCTAAGCAACGCAAATAGTTAAACCATATTTTATTCCAGCTTTATTTACTTTGTTTCTTTTTATACTAGAACTGTTGCAAAGTCTATTTTCTTTATAGCTTAATAATACTAGTAATTACTTTCATTCACCAGACTTTTAGTCTAACCCACTCCTCTACTTTTCCCCTTCCCCCCGTAAGCCAGCAGAGGCATGGGCAGTAGACTTTCAACTTTCTTGGAGTGATATTCTTAGAGATTCTTCATGTACTTCATCTACTTTTCCAGTTTTCTTTTTATTTGATGTACTGGTACTGATAAGGAGGATGGTTTTATTTATGTATTCTGAAAATATGGATGAGATGGTATTTTCCTTAAGACATGTATTTGGTATTTTGAGACATCTTATGTATTTGGTTTTATGACTCTATTTTATGAAGTTTGATTTTGAATAATGAGATTACTATTTAAATGTTTCCGCTGTTTCATTTATTTTGTCTTGTGAATCTTATTCTCTGTAAGTTTTTAGCTATACCTATAATATGCCATATTCTTTAGTGTGCCCTTTTTGGGTATACTAAGGCGTGTGGGGTTTTTCACTTGGTATGAGAGCCTAAGATTATAGGATTCCTAAAAATTTGTTTTAAAAGTAAAGAGTGTTTCAAAATAACTTGTTTTAAAAGTATTTTGTAGAATGAAATAGTTTTCAAGTGTAAAAGAGTTTTTATAAAAATCCCCTCAAATTCCAGTTCAATTTTCCTTTGATTATTTGGAGCCTAAGTTCTCTTTTTTCTTTGCATAGAAGGCGGATGCCCCTAATCTTCTAAAGAGTGTCCAAGTCCCAGGCTGGTTTCATATATCCTTCCAGCTACGACAATAGAAGTGCACGGGTAAGTGCCCAATCCATCACCAGCGGGTGGAAATCCTATCAATCCACCTGTAGTAGCCAATTTCTCTAAGCTATGCAAGGACTTCTCTAATCTTGGAGGATAGACATTTTTTGGTATAGAGGATTTTGTAGAGGCGCGAGCTTGGTTAAGGAGTACAGAGAGGATATTCGGGCTATTGGGATTGGAGGATCAGCAGAGAGTTCAACTTGCATCTTAGCAGCTGAAAGTAGAGGCCATTTATTGGGGGAGGTTATTGAGATGGAAGGAACAGACATTGGATGGTTTGGATTCCAAAAGAGGTTTGAGAGGAAGTTTCTGTTACAAGAAGAAGAGAGTATGCAGTTGGAAAGGTTTATTAATTTGAAGCAAGGAAGTCTTTCTGTAAAGGAGAATATCAACCAATTTAATGAATTATCATGATTTTGGGATGGAGCTAGTGAATACACCACATAAGAAGGCCATGAAGTTCGCGAAGGGATTGAATTGTCTCCTCCAAGGGTTGTTATTGACTCACCGATGGGTGCTACCTATGAGTCACTGGTGGAGATGGCCCTCATGTCTGATACAACTAAGGAAGGAGAGTCTAAGGAGGTCGCTAAGTTGGAAGGTTCTAAGAAGAAATGGTGGAAGAACGATAAAGATAAGAAGAAAGGAGAAGGCCCTCAGAAGCAGATCAAGAAAGACAGGAAATGCAATAGTTGTGGGATAGTTGGTCATTACACAGAAGACTGTAAGAAGGCAGCGATGGAGGGGAAGTGTTTCAATTATGGACAACCCGGTCACTTTAGTAAAGTTTGTCCTCAGAAGACGGGGCAGGCAGCGGGTGCACCTACAGCACGGATTCAGGCATTGGATGCAACACCTTCCAGCAATAGATCAGATAGAGGTAGGAAAGTCACTGTAGAAGGTTTGATCTCTATTTTTGATTTTCTCATTCTGACTCTTTTCGATTTTGGAGCATCACACTCTTTCATTTCGAGTTTTTTAGTCGATTATTTGACTTAGATATCTCCTTAGTAGTAGACCCCATAGTTGTTTCATACCCCATAGGAGGATCAGCACATTTATCTGTGATTTGTAGGAGTTTGAAATTTTTTATCCTAGGTGTAGATTTTGATTGTGATGCCTATATATTGGGATTTTTAGGGTATGGGATGACTTCGGGGATGGATTGGCTATCCACTTATGGAGCGATATTGGACTGCGAGAGGAGAGTTGTTAGACTAGAGACATGCAGCGGTAGGACTCTCGAGATTTCTTGCGACCCAAAGGGGTCAGTCATGTTGAGCATCCTTGATTCATCACTAAGAGAGCTAGATTCCGTTCCAGTCGTTAGATATTTCCCAGACATTTTGAGGAGGTTCTTTGTACACTTTGCATTCATTGATTGAAGGCAAGTGTCACTTTTGGCGTAAGGAAATGCATTTCTTGGGGCATAGAGAAGGTCTACACAATGTAGCAGTTTGATAAACGGTTTTGTACATGTAAGTTCGGATTGTGGAAATCCAAAGAGAGGTAGGAAAAGATTGAAGATGCACAATAGATTCAAGGAAGGCCCATATGCAAATAGTTGCAAAAATTATAAGTGGATTTAACGATAGTGCCTTGGAATAGATATATGCCTAAAAGAGGAATAGAAATAAAAGACTTTAGTAAGGAAATGAGGTTTCCAAGGTTTAGGAAGGGTACTCCTAGGATAGTAAGTCGAGAATCCACTTTATGCCGACCCAATAAAATAAAATTATTGGAATTGAAAAGTTGAAAAATATAATTGTTAATATTTTTGAGAAAGGAAATATTGTGTTTTTGAAGAAAAAAGTAGTATGAAATTTAAATTGGTTTTTATATGATGTAAATTTTGTTAAAAGTGAAATTCTTTTTGAAGAATTATAAAGCATATATAGCTTGCTAGTTTTTTCGTAGGTAAACAAAGATTTTTAAAAATAAAACCTAGAGTGTATTAAGTATCGAAAATGTAGGTTACAACATTTATTGTCGTAATAGATGTTTTAGTAGAAAATAAAGGGGGCATAGACTATAACACTATTGTCATAGTAGGTGACTTGCAGAAGAAATGTTTTTGCATAGTATTTGAGATTTATTAGTATTTATTATATTTGAATCCATACACTAGTATTTTTGGGTTGTAGTGACGGTGTCTTACGCAACATCTATTTTAACCCAAATAAAAATGTGTTTTAAAAATAATTTCCATGTATAGAAAAAAGCAGTTTGTAAGTGCACTTATTATTTAAATACGTATAAGGAAATGTTTTCTAGTTATGGATATATTGAAACAATTTTGAAAATGAGATTTTCTAAAAAGAAAAGTGTAAGTTAAATATTGAGAAATTAATAAATTTCATAGAAATTGTCTATCGTAAAAGGATATAAACTAAACATACTTTAACTATTGGAATGAAAAGAATAATGGTATAATTTTCTATGAAACCAAATCACAAATAAAAATGTTTTGTGAAAGTTGTAAGGAATATATGAAAGAGATATACAAGGTATGGGAAGCACCATATTATGTATAGCCTATTTAAAAAAATATAAAATAAGTTTATTGTAATTTCACATAAACATGAAGTCCTCTTTTAAAGGATTTATTTAGCGTTAATAATTTTTATTGAAAGAAAGTTGTTCCAACATATTAAGGTATAAAGCCATTAGGTGTAATAAGAAGAGTAGTAATTAGAGACAGTGTTAGTTAGGAGAGATATTATAGAGAGCCTTTGTAGAAAGTCCCGATTCGTAGTAAGTTAGAAACTCCTCCAAGGTTACGTTTGGAAAATAGTTATTCTTATCTACTCCAGTTTTTACAAAATTAGACTTCTATTAAAAGAAGATGTTTTGAAAACATGTGAGGGCATTTTAAAGATATCTTAAAGAAAAAAAATGGTTTGGTGAAAAAGTAAATAAGTTTTTTAGACACAAAAAAACTTAGTAATAGTTAAATTTAAAAATCCAAATTTTTATGGAAAGTTGTAAAGGGCTTTAAAAGAAAAAAAAGGAATAAGTTTTGAACTTAGAATATGAAAGTTTTCCCCTCTAGGTTTGGCTAATAATGTAAATTCAAAAAGCTATAAGAATGCATAGAAAGATAAAATGTTAAGTAATGAAGTACCTTTGAATTTAATAGAAATTTGAAAATAACGCTTTTAAAGGCAAATTTTTTTGGATTTAATGTTTTAAAAATTTAGAAGCTTTAGTTTTTGAAATGAAATGATAAATACCAAACCAAACTTTAAATGTGGAGTAGATAGGAATCATTTCCTAGGTGTGACGGAAAAAGTGTAAGGCTACGTAGGAGATAGCAGTGATTACTTTTAGAAGTAATAATAGAAGTTTCCGTGAAGTGTATAGGACACTAGTGAGAACCTAGGATTGTTGCTTCATGTGTGTAGACTATAGAAGAATATTAAGGTAATATTAGTAAGATGGTAAAACACACGTGGTTGAAGACGTGTATTCTTAATTTTGGAGGAACTAGGAAGGAGCATCTTCCTTTAGTGGAATTCACGTATAATAATATTTTTCAAGCTAGCATTGGAATGACACCTTTCGAAGCTCTTTATGGAAGACCATGCAAGTCGCCTTCGTGTTGGTTGGAGTCTACAAAGAGATTGCTACTTAGTCCCGACATGGTTGAGAGACTTCGGAGAAGATTGATTTGATTATAAGAAAATACGTACCTCTTATCCACGTCTCTTTAATGGTAAATTTTGAATTTTCTGTTTCCATCTTTAGTTTTGAATTGGTTATTTCCTTTATTATCTTTTGGGATGATAGATCTTAGGATTTAACCTATGGATGGTAGGATCTGATGTAAACATATTATTAGAACATGTTATGTATGATGGATACCAGTGTTTGGAAGCTACTAGTGGATGCTAATGGACACATATACTTACACTAGACACTATTATCACTTAGGGATCGGCCTAACTAGGGCAATAAAGCATATTCATATGGATGTATGTGCATTTGCATTTTATTTTTTCCATGGTTGCTATAAATGGATAATTATCATATGATTGTTGCATTTGGATGATGATTGTAGCGTGCATATAGAACTATCAATTAACATTAGGGAATTTCCATTCATTTGGATACATGGCACTAACATGATTGCATAAAAGGAGGTCGACTGAATCAGTAGAATGCCTAATCTGTTGCATTAGCTAGGGGCAAACACTACACTATTTGCATATATATATATATATATATATATATATATATATATATCATGAATTGCATTGGAAAAACTTAAGGAAAATGGATGTAATAGATGGTGGTTGAGTAGTTGGTTGTAGAATTTGGATGAAAATATTTATTTCATTCTTCTATCCTTAGAGATTTCGGGGACGAAATCACTTAAGGAGGAGAGAATGTAACAACCCAAAATTTAAGCTATAATAATTAGTTAACGAATTAATTAAATAATAAAATAACTTTGTGAAATTATCAGAATTGGACCATGAGAGTTGCACCATTGTGTCCGTGGTAATTTTCTGGTCAATTTCCATATACAGATTGTCAAAATCGAAGCTAAAACGAAGAAGTTACGGAATAAACAAGAAACGAGAAAACAAAAAATATAAGGGCTAGGTCGTCCCTATGGTCGACCCTCCTATCAGCTAGGTCAACCTATAGGTCGACCAAACTCATATAGGGGTCAACACCCAGGTCAACCCGCCTACGTACTTGGATGCATTCTTTTTCATATTTTTACAGTGACGTGTTTTTCTATTTTAAATCGATCATGTGCGTCCGTGCTTCCATCTGATGGTTCCCATCGAGCCTATGACGTTGTTGCACTAGATTTAATCTCCAAATCCAACGGTCTAAGATCCATAAGTGGCACTATAAATAAGACCTTAGGCCTAGCTATTTTTCTCATTTAGATTTTCTCCAACTGGGTTTATTGCCTGAAGCTAGACCCTACAAGGAATATTTTACCTCCTCATGATCCTTCCTCCTCCCATTCAAATAATCATTCAACCTACCCCCTGAACCTACCAAGAAGTCAAATTGAAACAAGATCTCTGTCAGCTCAGAGAAGGAATAACTCCACCCAATCCCAATAAATTATAATGAATAAAAAAATTACATCTTGGAATCTAAGAGGAGCCCATAGTAATTTGAAACTTGATCAAGTTAAAAGTTATATCTCACAACATAATATATGCCTTTTTGGTCTGCTAGAAACTAAGCTTAATCATTCCTTATCCCATAAAGCTGCCTCCTACATTAACCCTAAATGGTCTTTCCATCATAATCTTGATACTGCAGCATATGGTAGAATACTTGTCATCTATGACCCAGCTGTTTTGTCACTTTCTCCCATTATGTCCTCTAGACAGTTTTTTCATTTTCATGTTCATGATTCTCAAACTCAATCTTCCTTCTACATAACTTTTGTTTATGCTGACAACTCTGTAAATTCCAGGAATGCATTTCTCAATTCTTTGCCTCCTTTAAGACAATCTTCTCACCCCTGGCTTGTCTTCGGTGATTTCAACTCCTGCTTTGGCTATAATGACAAATTTGGTGGAACTCCTCTTACTCCTAGAGATCTTGATCCTCTCAATCTTGCTGTCTTTGATTCTAAGTTGATCATGGTAAATAAATCAGGAGCTAAGTATTCATGGAATAACCAAAGTAGAAGTGGTGTTCGAACTTTCACTACTATTGATCATGCTTTTAGTAATTATCAAGCTCTCAATCAATGGCCTACCCTCTCTGTCTTCCTTCCACAACCTATACTGTCTGACCACTCTCCTCTTATATTAACTCTTGGGAACCATTTTAGAAGGGAAAAGAGAAGTTTTAAATTTTTTAATGCTTGGGTTAAGCATGAGCACTTTCTGGTCTTAGTTTCACAAGTTAATTCTGAATTTTCATGTTATGGTAACCCAATGTATAAGTTTTGCAGGAAGTTAAAAAGCATCAAGCAAGCAATCAAGATGTAGGCATCTACAACCTTTGGTACAGGCAGCCTTCTGTCAACAACACTTAAGGAACAATTGAAGATAAAGCAAGACTATATGATGGAGCATCCACTTGATATTCATGCTGCTGCTGAAGAGGGGAAATTATATAAGGAGGTTAACAATGCCCTTTACTTGGAAGCTAGCATGAAGAGGCAACAATTGCATAAAAGATGGATATATGATGGAGACAAAAACACTAAGTTTTATCATGAATCATTAAAGGTTAAGCACGCAAGAGATAATATTTTTAGAATTAATGATGAGAATGGTACTCTTTTTACTTCTGCAGATACTGTTGATCATGCCTTTATACAATACTTCACCAATCTGCTTGGTAACTCTAATGGCTTCCTTCCTGATCTGGACCTAATTTCTATTCTTTCCCTCCCATGCATCACTTCCCTGGAAGCTACTTCTCTTATTAGGCAAGTCACTGATGAGGAAATCAAGGCTACCCTTTTCTCCATGAACAAGCTATCATCTGGGGGCCTTGATGGGCTAAATGTTCCTTTCTTTATCTCTACTTGGAGTGTTCTAGGTGGTGAATTTTGTCAAGCAATTCATAATTTCTTCAATAAATGCAAGCTACTTGGGGAGGTCAACTGCACCAACATTGCTCTTATCCCTAAAGTCACTCCTCCTACTAGGTTTTCCTCCTTTAGGCCTATATCATGCTGTAATGTAGTTTACAAGTGTATCTCTAAAATTCTAGCAACACGTTTAGTTAGAGTGCTGCCTTCTGTAATATCTAACAATCAAGCTGCCTTTATTCCTACTAGGGATATAATTGATAATGTTCTGCTTGCTCAGGAATTACTTAAGGGTTATGGTAGAAGAAGTGTGCCTCCTGCAGCTGCTCTTAAAATAGATATTTCCAAGGCATATGACACAATTCATTGGGTCTCAATTGTTAGGATAATGGCTGTGATGGGATTTCCCAAAACATTTGTGTCTTGGATATATGCTTGTATATCCACACCTTCATACTCTGTTGTAATAAATGGTAGACCCGTGGGATGTTTCAAAGGTAGTAAAGGTATACGACAAGGTGACCCTATATCTTCTTACTTATTTTTGATGGTTATGGAAGTTTTAACTATTTTACTCAGAACTAGCTTCAACCAGAAGATCATTAAGTATCACCCAAAGTGCTCACATCTACAAATAACATCTATCATGTTTGCTGATGATGTTATGTTGTTTACTAAACCTGAGTTACCCTCCTTGAATGGTATTATGGATGCTCTGCAGGCTTTCTACAGAATGACTGGACTTACAATTAATCAGGCCAAATCTTCTATGCTAGTTGCTGGAATTAGTGAAGTTCAAGATGCTGCTCTACATAAACATTCTGGTTTCTCTTGCATGGATAATGACATGAAGTATCTTGGTCTCCCTTTAATATCAAAAAGAATAACTACAGCTGAATGTTTACCTCTTTACAATAAAATAACCTCAGTTATGTCTGCTTGGGACAATAGGTATTTGTCACAGAGTGGTAGGTTAGTGCTTATAAAATCTGTTGTCTTTTCCTCTATTGTCTACTGGGCACGTACACTCATTCTACCTGTGAAATTATTGCAACTTGTTAGGTCTGCCATGAATAGATTTTTTTTGGACTGGTAGTATACACAATAGAAAGTTATTGCCATGTTCATTTTCTAAATTTGAGACACCACTGAGATTGGGAGGGCTTGGAGTTCTTGATATTAGGAAGTGGAATATTGCTGCTATAAGTAAACAATTTGATGCCCTAATTATTAAAAGAGGAAGTTTATGGGTACATTGGACATGGCATTGCAACATTAAGAACAAATATTTTTGGAGTATGGTTGCTCCCCAGAACTGCAGTTGGATATGGAGAAGCTTGTTGAAACTTAGAGAAGTCTTCCTCCCTATGATACAATATCCGGTTAATGCTAGATCTGCTGTTAGCTTTTGGCATGATCCATGGGTCAGTAAAGGCCAAATTTTATCTAAAATGTGTGATCACTCACAGATTTTACAATCTGGAACACATATTGATGCTAAAGCTAATGAATTATTACATAATGGTAAAATGCAGTTACCATACAATAGCAGTCAGGTGATTAGGCAGTTGTGGGGTGAAATACAGCAAAAAATCTTCTATGCAAAACATGATGACCTTGTATATTGGCACAAGAAAGCACATTCTGTTAAAGCAGTTTACAACATTGTTACTGCTAATGTCCCACTGCCTGCTTCTAAATGGTTCTCTGTCATATGGAATACTGATTCTATTCCAAAAGACAACTTAATGATGTGGAAATTTATAAATCAAGCTTTACTTACCAGAAGTTTTTTAAACAGGTATGGTTTGGCTTGTACAACTGAGTGTTTGTTTTGCGAACTTCATGAAGAAACAACTGAGCATCTATATTTTGAATGTCCTACTATCCACTACTTGTTGGATAGGATTAGTTGCATAACTGGAACTAAGCTACCTTGTTCTAATTCTAGCATTCTCTGGAGTGTTATATTTAAAGCTACTAGGTGGAGAAATGATCATGGGAGGGTGTTAGCTGTTTGCTTAAAAATATGCATGAATGTTATATGGAGTGAGAGGAATGCTAGAGTTTTTGATAATGAAAGAAGAAATGAAGAAGTGTTGTGGAATGAAGTTAAGACTCGAACACATAGGCAACTGATGAACAGCAATAGTGTTTTCCCATAAACACTGCTCGATGGATGGGCTTGATTTTGTTGTTTTTCCTTGCTTGTTCTTAGTCGTTATTTTCCTTTTTCTTTGCGATGTACCCTTTTATTGTTTGCAATAAAACTGGTAGGGGCCCAGTTAACCCCGCTGGCTTTGCCAAAAAAATATATATTTTATACCCTACAAATAGATCTGGG
Source organism: Allium cepa (assembly GCA_030765085.1). Taxonomy (NCBI): domain Eukaryota; kingdom Viridiplantae; phylum Streptophyta; class Magnoliopsida; order Asparagales; family Amaryllidaceae; genus Allium; species Allium cepa. The sequence continues at coordinate 653,352,356 of CM060940.1, forward strand.
AAGGCCAAGGGAAAGAGCTAAGGACCACAAGTGATTGTTTAGTAATTATTTTAGATTTTTATGCAATTTTAAGGTTTTCAATAGTTGTAGTTTTTCTACAATTTTGGGATAACCTTTACGCAAGTTTATTTACAGTTTACTTTTAAGTAAATTTTAGACTTGCTTTCTAGTCTATTTTCTTTTAGCTATTCTATTTTAGTTATTTGCAATTATTTACTGTTAATTATAGTTTTTCCAATTATTTACAGTTATTTATAGTATTTGCAGTTATTTACATTTTATTTGCATATATTCTACGTTGGGATTTATTTATAAAGTAAGAAGAACTGAAATAAATTAGACATAGATTGAAATAGGATAATTTAAGACATTTGCAAGCATAGTTATAACGTCTAATTATAACTAAAAAAGAAAATAGAAGAAACAATATAAGAAGCTTTTTTTGAACTTAGACCTTGAGATAAGTTACTAAGCAAAATTATAACACATAGGTTATAATTAGAGACAACAGAAAAGGCTTTTTTTAGAACTTATATTTAAGTTAATAAGAAAGCATAGCAGAGATAACAGAAGCTGCTTATTTTAAAAATTAGGTTAAGTTAAGAAGATAAAAGAGCAGAAATAATAAAAGAGTCTTATTTTAAAACTTACACTAAGTTTATAAGCAAAGATAGAATAGGACCGTGCCGGCAGCATTCCCCTTGGGACACGCTTATGCTATTTAAGGTAGATAAGTGGTCAATAATTAGAAGCTCAAATCAGAGACCGTACCGGAAGTATTCCCCTTGGGACACGCTTATGCTGTTTAAGGTAGATAAGTGGTCAATAATTAGAAGCTCAAATCGGAGGATTTGGGCAAGAGGCACAACTAGATTTCGTTTGTTAGGACCCGTATCGGAAGCATTCCCATTCCGTCAGGAACTGGTGGTCTCACAACACAATTAGGTGAGGCTGGGTACGCTTATGCTATTTAAGATAGATAAGAGGTCCAAAGAGGGAGCAACAGATAGCGCGAGCCGGTGGTGGTTGAGCGTGCGGCCTAAGTGTAGGGATATAAGTCGCTATTGAGTTCCAAAGCGCTAAAAAGGTGCCTTGGGCTGTAGGACCCACAGGATGGGACTAAGTCATAGTGGTACAACAGAGATAAAAAGTCGGTCAAAGGGTAGAATTAGGACTTCAGCCTAATTAAACTAGTATTGGGATTTTAGCCTAATCAAAGCAGTTTTAGAAAAGTGCAAACAATTGAGTTGAACTATCTAAGCAAAGCAAACAGTTAAACCATATTTTATTCCAGCTTTATTTCCTTTGTTTCTTTTTATACTGGAACAGTTGCAAAGTCTAAGAATACTGGTAATTACTTTCATTCACCAGACTTTTAGTCTGACCCACTCCTCTACTTTCCCCTTTTCCCTCATAGGTCAGTAGAGGCAAGGGCATTAGACTTTTAGCTTTCTTGGAGTGATATTCTTAGAGATTCTTTATGTCTTCTTCTTCTTTTCCAGTTTTCTTTTTATTTGATGTATTGGTACTGATGAGGAGGATGGTTTATTTATTTACTCTGATAATATGACTGAGATGGTATTTTCCTTTTCATAAGACATGTATTTGGTATTTTTAGACATCTTATGTATTTGGTTTTATGACTCTATTTTATGAAGTTTGATTTTGAATAATGAGATTACTATTTAAATGTTTCCGCTATTTTATTTAAATGTTTCCACTGTTTCATAAGCTTGTCCACTTCATCCCTCCTTTACTAATTTCGGGCACCAATTCTTGTAGTACCCTTATTCATGGCTGTTATAGAATCTTCCCTTGAACTCTTCCCTTATCATACTCACTTCATAGTCCTTGGCGACATGTTTCTTCTTCCAATACCTAAGGCATACCGCACCTTCTTTCTTGATCTTCCCTTTGGCTTTCTTGTCTGCCTAGAATCCCTTTTTCTTCTCTTCACCTTGATTATGCATCCGTCTAAATTTCTCCTTTTTTCTAAGTCAACTGTCTAAAGCAGGGCCATTTCAACTAGTATCTCATAGGTGGCGCCTGTGGGAACTTGAGTTAAAAGTAGCACCCTAAGTTAAGAATTTAGGCCTTTTACAAACTTCATTACTTCTTTGTAGGGGTATCGATCAGGCTCATTCTAAACTTAGCTAATATCATGAACTTATTGATGCACTCTTTCACCTAGAGTTTCCCTGCCTTAATTGGATAAACTTCTCCAACTATAGACTTACTTCAGCTTTAGACATGAATCTTGACTAGAATCGGGCCCTGAATTCAGCCGAATTAGTTCCTTCCTCTACATTTTCCTCAACCATTATATCCCATCAAATCAATGCTTTCCCATTTATTTGCCATGCGGCTCTCCTTCCCTTAACCCGGTCTTCCTATCCTAGCTCCCAAAATACACAGTGACAGTCATTAATCCAAATCTTAGTTTCTAAAAAATCTTCCGCCCCCAAAAATGCTTGTACTCGCATATTCTAAAAATCTTAATACATCTTTGAAAAGTCTAGAGGAAAGGGTGCTGATTCAGTGGGCAAAGCTACTGGCGCCATTGGTGCAGCTTATTGAGGAACGGGAACTTTCTCCACTAACCTTAGATATTGTTTGAACCATGATGGCATACCCAAAATGGTAGGCATCTCTTAAGCGGGGTGGTTTTCGACTTCAAAGATGCTTTTCTTAGCCATTTCAACAATCCATAGGTTCAAAATTTTTGGATTAATCTTAATTTCCTATGATAGTATTACTTACTGAATGAAAAGTTTGCTAGGGTGTTTGCGTATACTCCTACATGTATATATACATATATAGTAAGATTTTGAAAATTATTTTCAAAAATAACAAATACATACTCTTGCTTATACTTATTCTCATTGATCGAGCAACCTAAGCGCTGATACCAAATGTTACAACCCTCTCCAGAACGGTCCTAATTTTCGACCTTAGGTCCATTCCTAAGCTAGCTATTGATTGGTAAAATTGACTAAACAATATACATAGATATCTGTCTATGCTTTCAAAAGCTCACAACAGAAATGATAAAATATAATAACAAAATAAGTACATATTTCACATATTCCAAATTTCAAAAATACAAAATTTCAAATATCCATAACACAATGTCTCAAAATAGAACATCTTTAAGTCAAAAACATTTAGGTACACCAGAATAAATCACATACATTAATAAATAACAAAACTACCATAAGTCTTCACCGCCTCCTTCATAATCATCGTCAGCATTATTCCCACTAACCCGTAGGTTGTAATAAGGAGGGAGTCAGAACAACAAATATTCGGTGAATGAAAATCTCAGGTCTTACCATAATAGTATTTAATAAGGATCATTTAGGTGAGTGTCATGTCTTATACATCCTGTACTATGTTCTGTCGAGAATACCTCCAACTATAAGTCAAAGGCTCTCCTAGTCTAGCCCCATAACATATCTTCAACTATAGACCAATGACCTTTTCCAGTCCAACTTTGTAACTATAACGTGGGTGCAATGCATCTATGGAATTTATTAGGTTCAACGACCCATCTCCGTCAACCATGTCCTAACGATGCAGGAGAAAGAACCCGAGCTACTCAATACCTATTTAATGGGAACAAGGTAGACTTTGATTATTTAATACATATATCTTAGGCAAATCCTTATCATGTACTATCTAGACCCAAGGCAGACCCCTCTTTGGTACTTCTTAGTTGAAATTGTAAGGAATCCCATAAAGCCACTTGATAGTTCTTTAATGGGAAAGAGGCAGACCCTCCAGTAGCCATTTAATACCTCAACCCCAAAGCAGACCCTCTTCAGAAATTTCCCACTACCACATCTAAAAGACAATTCCAGCCATTTAATACTTCTTGAATGGGAAGGAGGTAGACTTTACAATAGGCATTTAATACCACCAACCTAGAAGCAGACCCATACTGGGAATCCATTCTATGACCCGTAACGTAACCCGTGACGTCTCACTTAGTCCAACTGTTCATAGATGTTGGGCATCCTTACCCTATAGAATTGGGACTCACCCCGCGTCCACCGTTGGTACTTATTATAAGCAATGTCTCACATCTGTCCCAAAATCATACCGCTGGGAGTCAGATTAGCTGGGCAGACTTCTTTGTACTTTTGACCGACTTTGCATCGCTATAGCTTAGTTATATTTTCCCTCTTCGACATATAAATATCCTAAGATATATATATATATATATATATATATATATATATATATCTTGTTCGCATTTATGTGTTAAGGCCATATAAGGGAAACTCCTTATTTCGCCTTTAATTATGGATTAATTTCCATAATTGTTCTTAACTTCCTTTCTATATGGTTTGGTGTTATTTATTTACCTATTTATTTTATGTGTTTTGACTTATACGTTACTGATATATTTGTACTTAATGTAAATTTTAGGCTAGCCAGTTTTTATTTAATATTCCTAAGTGTGCATAAAAATATTTCTACATAAGGTTTTGCTTCCTATATGAGTTGCTAAGATAACCTAAATGTCAAAACTTCATATCTATAAAGTCTCGGTCCAATAAAATAGTGTACATTAATAATTGCTATGATAACCTAAATGTCAAAACTTCCATGTCAAACTTGCATACACACACAGATATATATTCAAAAGAATGGAACCAAAATATACAACTTATCTTACATTAATATAATAGAATTAGTGCCTCTATTTCAAGGGAATAAAACTTTACAGTTTAAATCCATTATATCCTATTCGACTTTTACATATATAAGATTGAAGTGAAAAAGAATTTATGTTTACTTAAATTACGGAAATAGACGATGCAAACTACAAATAGAAAAAATTCATACTTTGCACTCCATTTCCTAGTTTGTTTTCTTTTAGAAACCTTCATCATAAAAAACAAAAATTGGAAATTGGAAAGTAAAAGTTGAATAGAACAAATTATTCAGATTGCAAACAACAACATATTAAACTGTACTATATTAACATTAAACGGTTAAGATTCCAACTAGTCCAAGAATAGACATTTTACAGGGATATTTTAGGCTTTAGATTTAAAGTTTTCTTACATGAAATTTCCCAAGGCATAAAACAAATCAAAAATTAACTGTACAAACTACTAAAAAGAGAAAAACTAAGATGAAAAACTAAGATTTCCACTAACATGTAACTTTGCTTGAATTCCTTTAGATTTAATTCCACACCTTAGCTTAATTCCTCATAGCGTTTTCTTCTTTTTAATTTTACAATACAAAACATTTTTTTTGTATATAGATTAGATTCAGATTCAGAGATTAGGGAATATATATATATATATATATATATATATATATCTAAAACTTATTACCATTTTACTTTAGTCCAATTAATTTCTTCCCTAAAGGTCGAATCTTGAATCTAGAAAGTTTATAGAGGAGGAAGAGAATTGATAGAGTTTTACTAGCAATGCTATTTTTCTTATGAATAAAAGTTCGCGGACTAGCCTATTATTTATAGTGGTTAGAACATGCCTGGGCCGTACGATAAAAGTTGGTTTAAAACGTGAAAAAGTCCAAGTTATTCAAGCCTAAGCAAACCCTAGCCGCCTCTCTTTTACCTGGTCGACTAGCCTTCCTTGGGTGGTTATTTGAATCAAAAATGGCACAAACACCTAAGAGATTGTGTAGCGAATAAAAATGAAGAAAATAAATGAAAATGAGCAAGAAATGGACAAACAACATTTATAGTGGTTCGGCTAATCTTGGCCTGCGTCCACTTAGTGATTTTATTGTATAGATCACCGGATACAAGTAGTTGTTCTTACGAATCAGTATAAATCCGTGGGTGATCGCAAGAAATTAGAGTAGAGAAAGCAAAAGCCAAAAAGATCTTTAAAATGAGCCCTGCACTCATATTTTTAAAGGTAGGAAGCCTAAAATCTCGCCTCCATGATCTTCACCTCGTTTTCCACAAAATAGACCAATTTCACAAGAAAATAAGTGAACACCTCAATAAAATATGTGGATTGGTACCGATCCATGGGCTTGGATTAGTACTGATCCATAAGATAGCCAAAATGTTTTTCTTGAACTCTTTGTGCTGGATCGATTTGTGGTTAGCTTCATAGTTCCATACTTGTTTGCACCATTATTAGCTTATTTCTTAATTGATAGATCTATGGGAGAATAGAGTTGCTGATTCCGGTGCTTGTGGAGATCGCCAAAGAATTGCATGGGATTGATGAAATAACACTAGGAACAGGGTTCTAGTGTAAATTAGGGTGAATCACATGAATTGGGCAAAAATGGGTAAAGGAACGTGGATCGGTACCCATCCATGATGTTGGATTGGTATCGATCTAACATATAGTTGGATTTTTGTACTCTACTTCTTATGTTGGCTTGCCTTTTGTCTTATGGCTCTGTTTGCACTTGGTTTCTGGACTCTTAAGCCATTTCTCCTAGCTTCCCGACTTGATGGTTTCCAAGTTCATTTCGTCCAATCCATCCAAATATTACATGGTCAAAAGGCTAGATAACACTTGCCACTTAAAGTACACTTATTTCAAACATGATGTGCTTTGAATCGAGAAAAGTCAAGGTTGCTGTAAACCATTGGGACGGTCGGCAATGACTCTCACTTTAGGTAATATTCAAATTCTTAAAATGAACAGTTATATAATATCAGAAATCTACACTGCACGAAACTGCATGACACCACACTAGTTTCACTTTTGTGTGGAGGGCATAGCTTATAATTAGTCTGATGCTGATTTTCTGTTGAGTATTTATTGAAATGGAGCACAGACAGTCCAAGTACCTTGCCACTCAAGTTGCAGGTCCATCTACTTTTAAATATGCACCTGACACCGAGTTGAGCTTGACTACAATTCCACTTGCATAACAAACTCTGGAGCAGTAGGTACCTTATCCATAAAATCCATAAGTAGAGCGATAGGTTTTGAAAAATCTAATAGATCCTGTAGAAGAAACAGAAGTACAACCTGCTCCTGGCTCTTATAAGGATGTCGTCATTTTAGACGGTCTCATCAATTCCATTGCTTCAAAGATAGAAGGGGAGTTGCTCCGTAGAATCTGCAATAAGCATAGAATTACATTCGAGGATGTGCTAGTACCATTTCGCCGCTAGATAGCTCACAATCCCATAGAGGGTTATGCTATTTGCAATAGATACATGTGTTTGGTAGGTTGCGTCCCACTATTCAACCAATTTATTCGTCGAGTCCTGAACCTCATGAGATTAGCTTTGATGCAACTACATCTAAATAGCTATACTTTCCTTCATGGCACGTATATTGTCTTTGATCAACATTTGCATTGAGTGCCTAATGATGAGGAAATTCGATATATATATAGTTTCAAGAGCCGAAAAGAAGCCCTTCTTAATTTATTTGGAACCGAAAAAGAGCTGTAGAGTTGTCTCCGGTATATGGAATAAGTTGAGCTATTTCCAGAGTAAATGTTCCATATCCGCTGTCCACCTAGAATTGCACGAAGATAGCTATTTAGATGTAAGTTATACTTCATCTTTAACTATGAACTTTCCTTGTGAATTTGCAAGCTTAACTCATATTCTTTCTGTAATTTAGATGTTCCAACGAGACCCAATGGCATGCACTCGCAGATGCCATCAGAGTACTTACGGCCCTTTTGAAGGGGAATATAGACATTGGAGTTCTTCTTTCCAATGAGAATCTCCTAAATCATAACTTGCTAGAAGCAGGCCATAGCACTGGTCAAGTCCAAGTGGCTTCTGACGACGATAGTGATAATGATAATAACTCACATGTAGGTGGTGATGTATATCTTGACATGCCCCTATTCCTAAGTCCAGTGGTCGAAGAGTAAGATCACGTCGAAGAAAGCAAAATTATACGTGAAGGTGGTGAAGCTGGCTATGATGATGTTAATGTAGGCAACAAGCCTTCGATTGAGCAGTCCAAGGATGACCAACAATTCATTCTGAAGAAGCTAGTTGTGAAGATTACCAATGCGCAAACTTCTACTCATTCTCCACCGGTCACAACCATGAAGAAAACTCATTCCCTTCCTTCAACAGATATATCTGCTAACTTAAGGCCAATTTCTACCAAGTTTGGCTCCTTCGACATTGGAAATATGAGCCTAGAGGGTCTCAATTCTCCACTTCTCTTTGATGATGACATCATTCCTACTAGCGTATAAACTCATGAGCCAAGGGACTCCTAAGTAAAGCTCCAGAACACAGTCTATCAGGAAGATAATAGGACACTTGCACACATATGCACTGCATTGCACTTGACTCACATCCTCTCTGATCGAAACTAATTCGTTCTTGTTTCATTTAAAGGATCCATGTAAAGGAAGAAGTATATATTTCAATCCTTGGAAGAAAACATATCCCAACCACATAGGCATCGTCCTAGCACGTACCATCAAGACAGTGGTCGAGATTCTGAATCTAGCTATTGGTCTAGCCACGTCAGGGGCAGTCAAGATAAAGGTTTTCATGACAGAGATTATCCGTTATGGGACTCTACTTTCGGACATCATTCTAGGTCTAGATCACTTCAAGGCTCAGATAGGCACTCTGATCGCCACGATGATTTTGTCACCAGGCGACACTTCTCATGCACCTCCTCTAGCTTCCATTCCTATGCAGTATTTGGCACCATCCCATTCTAGTTGATCTTCTAACTACAGGCACCATAAGAGTAGTTGTGAAATTTCTCATCATAAGGTTGGCAAGAAGCTGATTGAAGCTCCAATTGTCATGCAAAACAACAGCTTGTCGTCGATGCCTGACTGACTGAACTATGGGAGTAGTTTCTAGAAATATGATTTGACGGTATTATTTTTGTACCCAATCTGAAGAGAATCCCACCCGAGGTCATAGATACGATAGTTGCTTATGTATCAAATGCTTACAACCAATATAATGAATGGGCGTGGGTAGTTGAGAAATTGTCTAAAGTTTCGAAGGGGAGGAAACTAAAGATTAAAAATCTGAAACTTCTGGAGGAACAAGATAAAAGAATCATTGCCCATCTCGACGTTGAGGTTGAAAATTTGATAAAATCACAATCTAAACTTGAGAAAAGGGCCGAGAATGCCACCAAGGCACTAGAAAGTAAGAGGAACAAGCATCGCGATAAGATGGAACTACACATCATCAAAATCGCGATGAGATGGAACTTTGTCTTGCCCCTTGATACGAAGTTCCAGCCATGTTTTGCATCTTCTTCTTCTTTTTATCCCTCCCTCTTTGCTCGAATGATGAGGAACTTTCAGACTCTAAACTTGAATTGTCTAAGTCTCTTTTAACCCTTCTACGACTATTCTGAGTTAGTTCATTCACCATCCTTAAGCCATGTTGCATCTGCTGGTTCATCTCATTGGGAGTCTCCTGGATTCTGTCATCCATCTACTTCATCATATGATCCATCTCCATTCTGGTCACGCGACTAGATTCTAGATCTTAACTTGTTATGGTTGGGCAAATTCATCCATATGGTAAATGTCTTGGTTCTCAGTCATTAGTAGCTCTGGAAGTTGTAGCAAAAATACCCAAGAGATTGCGTATAGGATAAAAAGTGAAGAATATAAATGAAAATGAGCGAGAAAAGAACACACAACATTTATGGTGGTTTGGCTAATCTTGACCCACGTCCACGTAGTGATTTTATTGCTTAGATCACTAGATCATAAGAGTTGTTCTTACGGATCGGTATAAATTCGAGGGTGATTACAAGAGATTAGAGTAGAGAAAGCAAGAATAAAAAAGCCATAAAATAAGCCATGCCCTTCTATTTATAAACGTAGGAAGCCTAAAATCTCGCCCTCACTAATCACCATCTCGTTTTCCATGCCATAGACCAATTTTCCAAGAAAATAGTTGGACAACTCAGTAAAATACATGGATCGGTACCAATCTATGGCTTTGGATCGCTACCGATCCGTAAGATAGCCAAAATGGTTGTCTTGACCAAAACGGTTGTCTTGAAATCTTTGTGTGGGCTCGATTTGTGGTTAGCTTCGTGATTGTATACTTGTTTGCGCTATTATTATCATCTTTCTAAGTCCAAATGATGGATCTATTATAAAATGGAGTTGTTGATCCCAATGCTTGTGAAGATCGATAGAGAATTGCATAGGATCAACGAAATAACACTTGGCATAGGCTTCTACTATCAAGTAGAGTGAGTCACATAAGTAGGGGCAAAAATGGGTGAAGGAACGTGGGTCGATACCGATCTTTGATGTTGGATCGATACAGATCCAACATATAGTTGGACTTTTATACTATGCTTCTTGTGATGGCTTGCCTTTCATCTTGCGGCTCTGTTTGCACTTGGTTTCGGGCTTCCTGGCTTAATGATTTCCAAGTTCATTTCGTGGAAAAATTCCAACATTTGTAAAATTCCAAATTTTATCCTCATTGTTATTAATTAATTTATTGCAAAATTTATGGGGTATTATGAAGGCATCTATCATACAAGTCTCTTTTTCTTAATCCTAAAGTTCTTCTGAATCACATTTTAATGGTATATGATTTCAGCTAATTAAAAATTGTTTTAAAAATCAAAGTGCTGGAAATCCATTGAATATAAGTCGTTTTGAAGCTTCAGACGAGATGAATCAAAGGCAAGTATTTTTTTGGAAAGGAGGCTTGAGGCAATTAGAACTGCTGGTCAAATTTCAAATTTGTGAACCCTATGGCCTAAATTAGGGGTTTTTACTCGTGCATCTATTCGTGAAATGAAGGCATGGGCTCGTGGAACTTAAGCACCAGTGTTAAACAAAGGTGGTTGGAAGGTCTATTGGGCAATATAGCACTGAATTTGGCCATGAAAGTTTAGAAAATTACGACATTAGCAGCGACCATATGCAGTTGGAGTTGGTGCATTTGATGAAGGAGGTAGCAGTTGGTCTGGCAGGTGGTTCGACGACGTTTAGGTGGTCAGAGGCTAACATGGTGACTGGTCAAAGGTAGCATAAAGTGGTGTATCTAGTTTGACCTACTATTATAGAGGGTGAGATAGTTTTATGTTTAAGTCCATATGAAATTATTTATTTCAAATTAAACCTAAGACCTCATGCATAATTTTCTTCTATAAGATATATGGTGGAATTTCGATCAGTTTGGCACTGCATTTGCCACGTTTGGAAACCATTGGCCAAAGCGCGTTGGTATGGTTTGTTTAATTTAATTTAATTTCAAAATATGAAACACATACCTATTAATAAAAAGTCATATTTATTTATATTTGTTGTGTTCAATGGATGATTTTTTGGTTATTATAATATTTGGATCTATTGTGCCTTGATTGAATAACTATTGTTGATTTTAGTATTTTTAGATGTTTAATTAAAACAAATTATTTAATAGAATTAGAAAATAATTAATTGGAATAAAACATATAATAGTGAGAAAAATAGATAAATAGGTGATAAATGAGATTATCTAGAGATGATGGAGTTATCTATAAATAAAGATGATTTAATAAACTTTACTGAACCTAAAGTATGGACTTTAATATGGTTTCTACTTATGAATTTCTAGGAAAATTCATAAATGACTACAATTATTTTTAATTGACGTTTACGAAGTTTACTATTGTTTGTAAAATAAAACTGGATTTCAAATAACAATAACATGAATTTTAGTGAAAACGGTATTGTTTTGGGTAAATGACAAAATGATTGATTTTACGGTATTTATGATAGAAAATTATTATTATTGTTGTTCTTGTTTGAGAAATAAAATAAAATGGTATTTTATAGATAATAATAAAAAGAAATGTTTTCCAAAAGTGTGTTTGAGTAAAATAATTACTATTTTGAGATAAGTAGAATTAAAAGGGAGTTTGGTGATTTAAAATAGAATATTGTATTTTTGGAATAAATAGTAATAATTGGTATTGAAAAGTATTAATGAGGTTTTAATATATAATATTATGTTGATGTAAAACAATAAAAGTATTATTTTGTAAAGAGATTTGATGAAGATTACTATTTTTGATTTAAAATGCAATATTAAGAAATAATTAAAGAAATAGAAGTATAAAATGAGTTTTTGAAGTATATTATAGTTTTGGAAAGATTATTATTATTTCTGACATATGTAAACAAAGGTGGTTTTACCATAAGCAATAATAAAATGATTTTATATTTAAGATAAAACGTCGGTCGTAAAATTCTATTTTGAATGGACGTAATATGTGATTAATGGTTAATTTAAATCATCACATATGTTTGTTTTATGACGATTGAATTGAACTATGACGTGGACGTGATATTTTAACATTTTTACTATCAAATGATGGATAGTCGATCATGGTTATTTGACAATTGATGTTGTGTTGCTAATATTGAGTGAATTAGTACATATTTGATGATTGATGTTGTGCTACTAATATTGAGTCGATTAGTACACATTTGATGATTGATGTTGTGTTAGTATTGTGGAGTGATTAGAATGCATTTGATGACTTATATCTACATTAATGATGCATTACTATAGCTGATAATCAATAATAAATATAAATGTATTTATGATGTTGCTATTTTCTTATTTGATGACTGGAGTTTGCATTGTATGTTGTTAATGCTTAATGACTAAGTATGTTATTATTGTTGTTGCCTCATATAATGATTTGTTTTTATGGATAACTAGGAATACTATTTTCTGCTCGTGCTGTTTGCATTGGTTGCAATAGTTCCATGGATTTATGTTGGTATGTACTAACAAGTATTTGGATGTAGGAGAAGAGCAGGAAATTGAACTATATGGGCTTGATCCACAAGGGGTGCGTAGATTCCTATTTAATAGCTGTTAAACCTTAGGCTAGAGTATATAGGGTTGGCACAGTCTAAACATAGTTGACACTTTTTCCCTTTTATATACACACACACACACACACACACACACACACATATATATATATATATATATATTTGTGTGTGTGTATCCATGTATGTGCATTTGTAAGTTCACAGTTGGAACTTGGAAGTAAAGATGGGAGCAAAAGGGTTTGGAACAAGTCGTATTCATATGATGGTTTGGTATACCTCTTGCATCATAGTTATATAGTTATTGCTTAATAATTAATATATTGAAATATCTATATTATGTGACAGATGGAATTTGAGTAATATTTAATTGTTAAAATGAGATATATAAATACGCACGCACGCACACACAGATTGATGTTTAAATTCTGCTATGAGGTTTCCCTTTTATGTTTACTATTTTAGTCATTTTATTTTTTATATACCCACGGTCCATTGTCTTTAATATTTGAATTTAGTTATCAGCATATTATGACGATGTTTATAGTTGGTTTTGGAAATTAAAAATATCGGGTCGTCCCACTTGGTATTAGAGCATAGGTTTAGCGATTCCTTGATCCTTGGGTATGTTTGAAAATATAGGGAGCAATAGTTTACACCTTAAGTTAGATTAGAATATAGAATGAGAGAGAAAATTAGTGTATGGGTTGTTTGTTTAACCACAGTTACCATACCCTAAATGTTGTTTATTTATGACGACCCTTATATGGAAGATAAATAAAGTAGGAGTAGGGTAGGATGAACGCTTATAATAGGGATAACTGTTGGCTATAACCTAAATGGCATACACACGAGGATAAATTATAATTAAAACCTGATATTGATAAGATGGAACCACCTTTTATTTTTAGATGAATAATATTTTTTAGAAAATTTACAAAATATACATTCTTTGATATTTTATTAAAAAGGACAAAAATATGTTTATTTTTAGGTATAAAGTCATTTGTTGAAATTTTTGGTGAGAATAACAAAATTAATTTAGGGTATAAAATATTTTATAAGGATATTTTCGTAAAGAAAAATGAATATTGTAGCAATATTTTATTTGGAAGCATTTCCAGTAAAAGGTATTTAGTTAGATTTTGAAAGTTGGATTTAATATTTAGAGAAATAATTTGATGTGAGAGGTTTTTTTGTTTTTAAAACATCCTTCTGAATATAATTCTATAGCGGTAATATGATTTGGAAACACTTTATTAATAAGAAAGATTTTTAGATATGGAAAGAGAAATTTTTTGTTAATAAATATTTTATTCAAAAATATTTTTATGAAAAGATTTTTAGTTTAAAATATTTTATTTTGATAGAATATTTTAATGAGAACATTTTAGTTAAATTTTTTTTAATTTGGGCACATCCTTTGAAAAATAAATGTTGAAAGGTATTTTGTAACCTCATTATGATTTAGAATGTTTTGTAAGATTATTTTGTTGAAAGATATTTTGGAAAGAAATATTTTGGTCAATGGGTTTTTAAATTATATACTATAAGGATTGAAGAATATTTATTAAAAAAAGATGTTTAGAGGGCGAAAACTATTTTGATGATAGTATAAGGTTAGAATGTTTTTGTTCAAAGTACCATATTGGGAAACATCTAGTGAGAACACTAATTTTAAAGATAGGAATATTTGGTTGAAACGTTCTTTACAATGGATATTATACGATTTGAAGATTTATTTTAAAGGTATTTTTTGTATCGACATGACTTTCTAACTCATAAGGACAGTACTAAATACATCTATGGTATTCATATATCGATCATTTAAGCATTCAAAATGGAGACTATTAGGGTAAAAGGAAAAAGTAGAAAGAAATGAAAAAGTAAAAAAGAATAAAACTTCTGAATTTAACAATTGAATGACAATATATAATATCCAAAAAGACAGTACAAAGGGTTACTCCAAGATATAGAGTAATTTCAGAGTTACTAACCTAAGTACTATCATCAGTCCGGATAGTTATAACTGCCTATCCTCACAAATGCTGATATATGCATACTAATAATGCAGGGAAAATATAGATACCAAGGTATGTGAAAGCATCTAGTTTGTCCCCAGAATTTCCAAAGAACATCCAATGTAAACTTGCCTTTTTCAGACCACTCAAAAGAGCACCAAGGGATTTAAGTGAAAATAAAATCACGAGTCAGACATATGTCTGGTGCAAGTAACCCTAGAAACGTATGCATATATAACAATATCTTTTGAGACCAACCGAATCACTAGAATGGTTTTCCCTCAAAAAAACTAAAACCATTAAATTACCAAAATAAGACAATATAATACATAGCGTCTAGGGTGTAGAATATAAATTAGAAAATATCTGTTATACATGCATCTCACATCACAACAATAATAGGTATACAACTAAAACAACCGAGGTTTGCATTCGCAAATGGGTTTGGGTTGGAAGAGCCCTCAGTATGTCGAGCCTATCTTCCTAATAAGGCTTAGAAACTACCTTCCAAAGTGACGTATATCTGTAGATAAAATATACTACAAAGGAAAACATAACTGGTCCATGCCCTAATACAAGATACCGAGTATCATAAAATCCTCCTAGCATCAACCATAAGCATCTCTAGGTGTGTAGTTGATATACGCTTGGGTTAACTACTATTGGCTATACCCCTACACTATTTTTTGTCACTTTCGATGGTGAAGTCACATTTCTGCATTTCAATGCACAAGCCCTCATTACTCGAACAGTTCACGAACCTCTCCATGGATTCTAGCATAAGTCATTCAACGAATATTAACAATGTCCTCTCTTGGAATCACCCTCAAGATAAACAGTATAACACAATAAAATCGTTTGAAATGTTGACGCTGACCTTTCCCTCGGAGTTACTCTTAGGATAGATAGTCCATCTTTATAACATTTTGCTCTACAACCACTTCTATAACATATAAATTGTATATCAATTTTGATGTGGTTATAGTTTTGAGTTAAGCTCATATAAATATACTCTCCACAATACTGGATTCTTCAAAATTAAACTTGTAAAATTCCAGTCAACTCAATTTCATTTCTTTCAGAAGTAAGTGAATGATATATATAGGAGTCCTCCCCGAGGGATCTTGAATGTATGTTCTTAAAGCGATGGTTTTTTCATACAAATAGTTATTCCTAGGGAATCTCAAACCCTAAATCCATGAAGCTTATATATACTTCCTAATTAAATTTTGGTCATGTTCGGTAGTCGATAAGTCAACTATTTGATATGAAATAAAAATGGTTGCACATGAAAATCAAGTCTAGTATACTTGTCACCCTTTTTGACCTTCTCAACTTATAATATTCCTGGTTAAGAGTGAAGCTAGGTAGGTTAGGATACTTGTTGCAGCATAGCCCTACCTCAACACATCATTCTTAACTCTCACAAAGAGAAAAAATCTAACTTGTCGAATTTTAGTGCTAAGTACAGGAGTAAAAACTTCTGATAAACGAATAAACACAAAAACACGATTAAATTACAAGCGATTTATAGTCCCCTTTTATCAAATAATAGTTCTATGTAAATACTTGTATATATATTTAAAATAACTTTATAAATGATATATACATGTATATTACTACTTCACTATTTATACTACTCTTTTCATTCTTCTAAATATATTCAATACTTACCTCAAATGTATAATAATATTCGTAAATCCTTAAACAAGATCTTCCATTCAAAAATATAACCAAAAAGGTTAAAAAAATGTTATGCAAACATTGCTACTATAAAGCCCTTTTATCAAATAATAATCAATTGCGAATGCTTGTATATATATTTGAAAACCATTAAAAATTAAATATACGTGCATACTAAATTATTTACAAGGATAAAATAATTAGTATAAATTTTCAAACGATTTAAGTAACAAAATGTTACACGAAACCATTTATCCTTTTTATAAAATATTTGACTAGTTTCCTATATACACACACTTTTAAAAATACTACTAAGTATGTTTTAAATATCTATAAAATATTATGTAAAAATAACTAATTTAGAATTTACTAAAGCCATATAAATAAGTATTACATATAAAGAAAATATTTTACGTTAAAAATTCATATATATTCATTAAAAATATATTTAAACTTTATATCATTATTATTATTAAAAATACTCTTAAATATATTATTTTGCATGGGGCACTGTTATTTGTGTATATAGTGCAGTGGGCCACATGAAATTAGATACCCGACTCATGACTTAGGGTTAGCAGTAATGGTGTTTGCATCGAAGATTTGAAGACATTACTTTTAGGATAGACAGACCATGACTCCCTTAAATATTTATTCTCTCAGAAGGAGTTAAATATGAGGTAGTAGAGATGGCTAGATTCTTAGCAGCATATGACTTCGGGATAGGTTATATGCCAGGAAAAAGGAAATAAGGTTACTGATGCTTTGAGTAAGAGGCATCAAAATGGAGTGTTAGCCATGATTGAAGAATAGATGACGTTATAGACGTTAGCCATCTTACAGAGTGCATTATAAGCAAGATACTAGATCGAGTAAAGATCTGAATGTGTTAGCAAGTTTGGAGGTATGTCTAGCACTTGTAGATAAGATTACTGCAAGATGGAAGGAGGACGTGCTAATTGAAAAAAGGATTAGCGATTGGAGATAAGGAAAGACGTTGAGGATCCAAAAGGATTCGAGATTGACTCAAGGGGATGGCTTAGAAAGAAAGGAAGACTATGTGTTTCGAATATAGGAAATCTTTGGAAGGAAGTCTTGGATGAAAGTCATAGGTCAATGTTTACTATTCATCCTGAAGGCCTAAAGATGTATCGTGATATGAAGAGAGTTTACTTTTAGGAAGGGATGTAGAAAGATATAGAAGAATGTGTGAAGTGCTTCATATATCAACAAGTGAAGCCGAGCATTATAAACCGAGCGATTTACTTCAACCCTTGGAAGTACTGACTAGGAAGTGGGATTCAGTGTTTATGGAATTTGTTGATGGGTTGCTTAGGTTGAGGACGGGAAATGATAGCATTTGGGTGATAGTTGATAGATTGACTAAGGATGTGCATTTTATCTCGGTGAAGTCAACAAGAATGGCAACTAGCTTAGCGAAGCTATATGTAAGGAATGTAGTGAGACTACATAGAATGCCAAGCAGTATTGTTAGCGATAGAGACCAATTGTTTACCAGTGAGTTTCAAAGAAGTTTGCATAGTGCATTAGGCATAGAGTTGAACTTGAGCAGGACTTACCACCCGTAGACCGATAGTCAAACCAAGAGGGTGAACCATGTACTCAAGGATTTGCTAAGAGCATGTGTTTTGGATGTCAGAGGATTTTGGGAAGATTATTTGCATCTGGCAGAGTTTGCCTACCATAATAGTTAGTAGTCGAGTATCGGGATGGCACTGTTCGAGGCAAACCATGTAAGTCACTGATATGTTGGATGGACAAAAGAGATAGACTCATGTTATGACCTGATTTGGTAAGAGAAGGTATTGAGAAGGTAGAGTTGATTCACGCTAGAATGAACGTAGTGCAATCGAGGCAGAAGAGTTATGCCAACAAGTGAAGTGAAGAGCTAGAGTTCGTAGTAGGCAAATGTGCATTCGTGGAAGTTTCACTGATGCGAGGAGTTATGCGCATTGGGAAGGCGAGGAAGTTGGCACTTAGATGTGTAGGACCATTTCAAGTGATCGGGTGGACTGGTAAACTCGCCTATCAAGTCATGTTACCAAGTAGTTTGATAGGTATGCATAATATTTTTCATATATCACATTCAAGGAAATGTGTTCATGCCCTAAGTTCGATAGTAGAATAGAGAAAGATGGAGGATTTATCTGTAGAGCTAGATTTGACATATGTGAGATGGCTAAAGGGGATAGTAGGTCGTGACATGAAGGAGTTAAGGGATAAAATTATTAAACTTGTTCGTGTCCAGTGGAGTGACGACAAGGAAGATTGTACCTAGGAGGTGGAGGATAGGATTAGGAATATCTATCCCAAATTGTTTTAGACATTCATGTATATAAAGTAGGGTGCTTGGTTTGTCTATTATATGGACTAATAGGGTACTAGGATATTCATATATGATATGATTGTGTATTAATAGTTGCACTGATACATTTTGATTGATGGTTTGCAATTTGCATTAGTAGGGTACTAATGTAATCTTTTGTACTTGCGTATACTTATATGATAATGACTTTACACTTTTAGGTTGTTAGTGTAAATTTTAGTATTTTTCCTTATCGCAATTTTGAAGATGAAAATTTCGTAAGGAGGGGAGACTATAACACCCCATATTTTGGAAGGTCCATAATATGGAAAATTAAATTAAATTAAGAATAAAGGGATATTATTAAAGAGATAAATAATATTGTTTAATTATAAGAATTTCCTAAGAGAGATTTGGTTAATTAAGCATGGGAAACTTTATAAAGCTTATTAAATGGTGTTAACTCAAAAAATGGATCAACATAGTGGATTGTCTGTGAAAGCACCAGACCTATTTATTAAAGCGAATAAAATGGAAATAAGGAATAATTACTTGCAGATAAAGTAAAGAGACAAGAGATTTTTATAGTGGTTCGACTGTTAACGAAGCATTTGTCCACTTTATAACTTTTTTTATTGACTAACTACAATTACAAGTTGAATTTGATTACAAGTTGATTGGATCTTGCAAGTTAGATCAAGTCACTAGTGTTAGAGTTCACTAGAGAATCATAGTGAACCCATTTGGTGAATGTTGTGGGGGACGAGAAGAGTGAAGAATAGCTTCTACAGAGTTTCAGTAGCCAGTCCAGAAGATCCCTTTTATGTTGAAGGTTGGGTTGTATTTATAGGCGTTGGAGAGTACTTCATCCCAAGCTGCTTTGTCAGAGACTTACATTTAAAGGTACGAAGGTGCTAAAGAAATTCCAAAATGGGCCAATCCAATATGATGGATCTCTAGCGATCCAATGCGTTAGAGTAATTTTGGCTTGTTTCTTTTCGACCATGTTCCCTACCTTATGTAGATTCTCTCCACGTAATTTCATGACTAGATGCTTTGTTTTGATGATGATTCATTACGATTTCATCGAAATGTCGCTGGAATCAGATGAATGCTCACTTCTCAATCTAGCTAGCTTGGAATATCATCAAACTTAGCATACATCCCTAGAAAATATATTAGATCATGGTGCAAGAGGATAGGATAATCCATGAGCAACCCATATGGATCACAAGCAATCTATATTATATGGATTGCTAGCGATCCATCACCTCAGTAAAATTTTGACTTCTTTGTCTTTAGTCTTTCTTGGTTTCTTCTTCTAGTCCTTTTGGTTGATTCTTGAGTTTTTCTGACTTGACATAGATGTTCTAACTTCCTTTGAATTCCGTTGGGTCAAAAAGTCGGATAACATTTGCCTTAGAGTATGCTTTCATTGTAAACAAGGCGTGCTCTAAAAGTTATTGCTTTGGAGTTCCCATTTGGTGAGGTTCAAGTGATTCTGTTAAGGCCATCATATTAATTTGGGTCTGACTATTCAGCCATCTGTTGAATTTGTACGTGAATCATCTTTACTCGTCATAACAAATTAATTACAACCCTATAACTTTCAAGATGCATGCAAAAGACACATAGATCGCGCTTGATGAGTTTGGTAAAATCTGGTTGCAATTATATGGATCGCCAGCGATCCAAGGACTTAAGGTATTTTTTCTTTTGCAATGTCCTATTTAATCCATTCAAGCCAACCTAGTTTCATTTCTTATCTTCTTTTGCAACTCGACCCTTTTACCTCATGATACGATCCAGGAAATTCAAAACCTAACTCCTCCTTTGCCATCGCCGTCGCTGTTCTTTGTCATCGGAGCTCCTCGCCTTCGAACATACTTAAATTTTCCATCGCTTTGACCTAGCCAGGTGTCCCTGTTACTTTTCCTTTTTGGATCGTGCCAACCCTCCACCCTTGGATCGTCGCCGATCTTTTTGGATTTAGGTTGCCAACATACCAAGTTCATTCGTGTTCTCCTTTTGATTCCTAATTAGAGGTGGGTAATGCGGATTTTGGCGTTTGTTTAGTAATTTGATGATGAGGTTGTGTTGGTGGCGATCATTATGGAGAATTAGAATTGATTGAATTTTTTTGGAAGAAGATAGTAAATCAGTCTTGAGTTCTTCACGAAACAAAGTTCGGGATTTGCCCCGGTGCTTGACATGTTTTGCTATCTTCATCCACATAATCAGAATTAAATTGATCTGGGTTAGATTGTTAATCAGTCATGACGTCTCACGAATTGGTTTTGATTTTTCTGAGGAATGATAATAGCTTGGGGTAGTGTCTCATATGTAGCTTATGTTGTTATCGCCTTCCGAAGAGCTGAAACCGTCCCCTACTTGATTTGTACCCATCAATCTATAGCTGCTCACTTCAGATTGGTCCCGTTATTGCACGCTTGTTGTACCTAGAATGAGAATAGCTTGCCGTGTCGCTTTGGACAATGGATTTGTTATCGATCGTTGATCGATAAAGGGTAAACGTAGAAGAAATAACTTCAATAAATGATATTAGAAGCTCTTTCCTTTCTTCACTGCGAGTGAACTATCTACACAGGATAGAACATTTGTAGTGTTTAGGATACCGAGCCCTTCCCACATAGATAACACACTGCACTTGCCCCAGCCAGCACTTGGAACCCGATGGGTCGGCAACAACCGATACTTTTTTGGAGTTCAGGTGTCGTAGGGAGACTTTTAGTTAAAGATAGAATTACCTGACCACGTTAGATGCAAGTTCTGTTGTATGGAATGAAGTACATGTCCTCTCGTAATAAGTCCGGTTGAGGAAGTCTAGCACTTTCAAGAGCTGAATCGTCATCCGTTGCGCCTTCACAAATAGTTTCAGTAGCACATACCACTTCAGTGCCGCGAGCCGAATACGATCAACTGGATTCGGTTGGTCCAGCTGTACACCATACTCCTCCAAATTTTAGAGTACTACTTAATCCACCAGAGAGAGCTTCATCCGTAATCTCTGCTGAAGTTGTACATAATATTTTCTTACAACCCGACATTCTGGATGATGAAGTGTGCCTTTAGTCGAAGAATGAGTTTGCACGTATGTTGCCTTCAGGGTACACTGCTTGTCACCGGTATATGTTTTTAAATGGTGCGGTGCCCCCTTCGATAACTTCTTGAAAGAAACTCTTCTAAACTTGGGAATTGCTCTAATTCATATTCATCCTAATGGGTATGCGACCTTGACCTGCCTTTACGTACTGTTTATGTGGACATTTAATCGTGCCTTGAGTTTTGATGATGTTGATATATTTTCTCTCATTCAAGAAGAGAGACGAGTGTCCATCCCTTATCATTATCGAGGTCCATAGAAACCGCAAGATCGTGTTGTAGCTTCAAAGCAACCTTGCCTCAATTCAAGACCCAATATTTCTTTGTTAGGTGTCCCGAGGGATTTAATCGCCTTTGGAGGACGGGAGGTAAGTTCTCTCTTTTACTTATTGAGTTTCACTATGCTGCTATGGAATTTATAATAGATTGAATACTTCTTAAGTTATTCCGAAGCCAAACAAAGGTCCATCACTCGATCCAATTTTCCATACTTTGAGGTTGTAGACGCCAAGGAGAGATTGGTCAAATTTTTACTAACAAACGAGAATTTGCTTCAGTATGAGCTGTTGTATCCTAGGAGATCTATCGCGGCCATCGAAGTTCCATCTCCTTCTTATTCCAAAATACAAACACGTTCCACTTCTTTATCACATGGCTCCGAAGAGGGCAATCTCCAAAAAGAGAAGGTCCGTCTAGCGAGTCAACCGAAGAAATTCACGAAGGAAGAGGTGTTACGATTGACTCCAGTTGCCTGACCAAAATGCCCTTGATTCTTGAAGAGAGGGAAGAAGAATTCAAGTAGCGTGAGGGTAAGGATCCGGTGACAACAGAAAAAGAAAAGGGTGAAGTTGAGGGCAGCAGCCATTATGATTCCTCCCCTAACTATGATGAATTCGATGCAAGTTCCGATGATGGAAAATTCGAATTATGTGATGAAACTCTGGGAATGAGTCCTATTCTTCCAGATTCGCCTCCTCGAGAGATTTGTGATAAAGATGCCCTCCCAACGGCCAAGCGAATTCAGGATTCCCAATTAAAGATACCGGTATTAACTTTAGGGTTTTGAGCAATGTTTACGTAGAAATCGATGAATTCATGAGCGAAGATTTTGAATTCGAGGGGTTTTCACCTCGCCTCAGTCATAATGTCTAGAGTCAGCCCAATTTCTACCATGGCGACTTCCCGATCTGATTTATGACATCCTTATTACACATTTCACTAGGTCACATTCACTTACATTATTTAGGTCCATTTTTTGTCTCCAAAGCTCTTTATTTATTCTTTATATCAGGTACTATGAGAGGCCTTGGACTCTAGGAAGATCTTGAACAATTCATTGATTCACAACGTTTGTTAAGATGGTCTTCAGGCCCTCACCAGCCCCGTGATACTGAGGAAGAGTGGAGAAGGAAAAAAGACTTGGAGGCTGAAGCACGTTGCCAGACGACAGAGAATTGGGTAGGGTTTATAAGAGTGGTTGCAAGAAGTGAAAAACTCCTGACGATCAAGAAGAGCCACCCAAGAAGCTGAAGGCAGATCATGGTTCTCATCACTCATAGCATCAAGCTTTTTCCCTGGCCCAAATCTCTGTTGGACTTGAAGTTCCGGCTTCCACTGTCCAAGTTTCATCTTCATCCCAAGCCCCATCGACTCATGTGGTGCCTGCTTCTGGTCCTTTATGTCCTTGCAAGTGGCTGGCTTATATTCTTCCGTTCGATCCCCCTAGACTCGAAGCTGCGCTCCTTGAGTGGTTACTAAAGGGAGTAAGATTTGACCGTGATCTTTGCCCAATCCTTAAAGATTCGTATATGCCCCATCTTTAGGCGATTCAAATTGATTTAGATCAAGCGGAGGGATGGAAAAGTTATGAAAGCAGCTGATAGACATGAACCGCAAAAAATATCAAGAGATCTTCTCCTTTGAATTGGAGAAAGACGATTATCAGAGGGCGTTGGCGGAATGCGATGCCAAAATCGAGCGATTATCATAGGAAAAGGACGCTACACTCCAAGAGAGTAAGAATAACGCTAGCTTGTTAAAGGAACTGAAAGAGGCCCATGTATAAATAGAGATCATATTCTGAGACGAAATTAAGAAGGCCCACGTGGACAAAGTAAGCTAAAAGTGGAGCTTAAAGTTCGTGACGTGATTATTGAAGCTCATAAGAAAACCATCGTTGTTCATAACACAGTTGTTGAATCCTATAAAAAGGCAATTGCTGATTATACAGGAATTGTGGAATTATGTGATAAGACCGTTTCTGATCAAGCTTAAATGATTACTTCGCTCCAGGAAAGGGTCGCGTAGCTTAACGCTGAGAAGACGCAAGTTAAAGTTGAGAAGGCCGTCGTAACAATGGATTACTTGGAGTTGCAGGATACTTTTGAAAGAAGATGGAGAAGATGGATGATACCATCTTAAATTTCTATGTTAACTCCTTACTGCATCAGGAGAGCCTCAGCTATTTGGGCCTCAAATTCCCACATACTCTTGTCATGGTTTGGAAAGAAATTCTAGTTCATTTTCAAGAGAACGGTGATGTATACACCGAGAAAGAGTTGGAGGATGCCTACCTCAATGAAGGATCGAAGAAATTTATGATAGAGAGTCTAGAGATCATTCGAATTGAGAGGCAACATGAGGCTACTCATGTTTCCATGACTACAACTACTGAAACGTTGCTAGAGACTTTCATTTATGGGCCTAGCGAACAATCAAAGCAGCCTCGCAATTAGTTAGCAAATTCAGTCGGTGTTGCCTTATCATCTGCCCCTTCGGTAGCTGCCTTTGAAACTACGGGTGGTCTTGGAAGTTCTCCGAAGATTGTGCAACTATCCAAAGAAGGAGAAGGCTGGGAATACGAGAATGAAATTCTCGACCATTCCTTTGATGTAGGTGACCTTCTTGTTTCCCGCAAGTTTGAGAATTTTCAGCTCACACCGCAAGAACAAGATGAACTTAATGCTTTCATTTTTGATCTTATAGGTCCATCTTGTTTACCTACTGACCTGCCAATTTCCTCAATCCCTGGGCTTGCTGCTATTTCAACCTCCTCGATGCTTGTTTCCGTAGCTGCTCCGATTGCTGCATCTCTGCTTGGCTCACAACCAGGCCCAAACTCCGAGAAGATTGCTGCACTGCACGATCTAGACGACCCTTCCGTATCTTTGGAGGGAAATTTCACAGCAGTTGAAGCTCGAGAACAGGAGGACCAAACTAGCCAACTACATAAATCTGAACAGCAGATGGTGTCCATTAAGAAGGAAAAGATCAAGGAGCTCCCGCAAGTCCCGTAAGCGTAGGACCAAGGGGAGTCTTCCGAGAAGATCGAAGAGCAGGGAGGAGGTGCTGGCACCGAGGAAATGGTTGGTATTTCTGGCAGTGACACTACTCCTGGTAGGGACTCTGAGAGGAAGCAGAAACTTCCAACAAAAGGTGGGAAGCATAGTGGTGGAAAGAAGCATTGACAGGCTCAGGTAACAGTGGAGCCAGTTTTGGGGCATTCGATTTTGTTTGATACATGTTTTCTTCAAGTGCAGAGTCTGCACTTATTGCTTTGATTGTTGTAGCATCTATATTTTCCTTTTTATTGGCTGATATAGTGTGGGTACGCCCCTACATTTTGACCGTGTATAGAAAATGCTAAAAGTAATACAATGTTGACATTTTAATTGTAACTTTACTTGTCTACTTATCTACGTTCCATGCACTTATGCGGGTTTTATTTACTGCTATTTTATTTCATCTAGCCGTGTAATTACGACTAAAATTTTTTGTTTGGAATAATAGAACTGTGATGTACTTGGTATTTTGTTTTGTTTTTCAGTATCGGTGTGTGTCCCCAAGTTCAAGGGGTTATCTGCTTTAAACACTTGATAAATGATCGGTTGATCCAAGTATTTTTTTTGATGTCCTTAACCAGACCTATTTTGTGGTTCCTGTCTTCGCGAACTTGTGATTTGAAAGCCTAAATTCCAGAGACATTATCGGCCAACAATCGAAATTTTTGACCGATTCGTAGTCATTTGACATTGCTGGATTCATACCCATTACTCCTGATAGTAGGAGTGCATTGATTCCTGTTAGTCCTACAATGGACGTGTTTCCCAGCACTATCGGTATTTAAGAGTGTGTGTGGCTTATGAGATGTGCGACTTTTGGGATCGAAATGACCCATCGATCCAGAACATTTGGAATTTCTCGGCGTTACCAATCTTTAGGCAACGTGAGGAGTTCATGTTTCGAGAGCATGATTCCACGGCTCGAAAAGTATTGGGCGACTAGTGAGGGTGTACGGCTTGTAAGGTTGAGCTTGCTTAGATGTTATTCAATAATCCAAGGAGCGGCGCGTGGCTTATGAAATGCACGGTTTTTATTTAGGCCTTCCCGGTGTTACCCGAGCAGCACGGGTTCTTAGGAGGTAGGGATCAGGTTCCGCCAATCCAACGGTTTGAGTCGATTTGCTTTCGTCGACCCAGCGGGTAGATGGGGGCGTACTTGAGCGTGGTTCCACTATCTCAAGCAGAAATCAGATGATTTTGAGTTGATTTGACCCCGTTGACTCGACAGGTTACTTTGGTGAACACGGTTTTATTGGTTCAAAAAGCAAAGCAATTTTATTAACAAAAGTTAAGCAAGTTTTGCCTATTTACAATGCTTTTGGTACTCCGGGATAGCTTATTTGCCAAAAATAGGAAATACATAAGATAATCTTAGGTAAAGAAAAGATGCAACGATTCGTTATTCCATGCTTGGGGAATTTGGATTCCGTCAATGGTTGTTAGCTTGAATGTGCCATCCTCTAGTTTTTAACCGATCACAAGGTCCTTACTTGTTTGGTCCTAGTGCACCTGGCACAGGGTAAACCCTCTAAGGACGAGGTCCCCTGCGATTATGAACATTGGAGTTGAAGTACTATGCAACCATTTTCTAGTGAGCGGCGGTCTTTAATTTGGCTTCCTCTCTCTTCTCATCGACCATATTGAGTGACTCGAGTAGGAGTTGTTTGTTCTTCCTTTGGTCAAAGTTTTGCCTTCGAATGAGAAGGGACTTCTAGCTCAACTAGGATTATTGCTTCTGAATTATATGCTAGTGCGAATGGAGAGTGCCCAGTTGCAGATTTATGTGTAGAATATGCTAGTGTACTAATGTATGATTTTTGTTTGATGATAATAAACATATATATATATATATATATTCATTTAAACGTATTATTTATTGTACTATTTTATTTTTCACATAATTAAATAAATATTTGTTGAATAAATAAATAATTCAGAACTCAAATTCAAACAAATATTTCATCCAAACAAATATTTTACTACAAATTCAAGTAGTACAAATTTGAGCTCTCACCATATTTTAAAATTTTCAATTACAATAAAGTTTCAATTACAACAAAATTTTCAATTTACATATTACACCTCACTACATATTCACTCAACACTCGTATTTGACCTTCTACTTTGTTTCAGCCTGTATCCTGCATTTGAACTATCTGCAAAATAAACACCGACTCTGTAAAATTGAAAGAAAAAAATTGCAGTGTAAAATGAAGTGTGTTTTGAAAATATTATTTGCCTCAATTATTTGGGTTGCTCATCATCATTTTCTTTTAATTCATCTTACACAAAAACCTTGTGACATGTACAATGTATCACTATACATGCCACAAGGTCATGCATATCGATATACACTTGCTTGTTAAAGCTATGGGGACAGGTGAGAACAAGGTCAAACCCAAGAAAAAGGTGGATTCAACTCAGGTGCAATACAAAAACAAAACATCACAGAATGATTACGTAGTCCAAGCAAACCATGGGACAAAATACAAAGCCACCAAGTTCATCAGACCCATGAAGCCTCAACTAAATAGTCGAGTACAAGTTCAGTTCCAGCTAAATGCAAGGGTAACAAGACCATTCAAACTCGAGGCAAGAACAAGACAACATGAATGCAAACCAGACTCGAATGAACATAAAGGGATGTAACTCATACCAGACTTCAAAAGAGAAGACATCACATATATGAAAATTAATATGAATGCATATCCACACATGCAACCTGACTCGAAGAAACCACACAGGTAACTCGAAGCAAACATAACACTCAACTAGACCAGGGCAGTGAACAAGACCGTGGCAACAATAGCTCCATATGAACCAGATTACACGAACACACACACATATATACGTATGTAAATGTATGTATGTATCCAAATGGAGAAGACCAGCATTCAAAGTGCACTGGACTCAAATCGACCAATTTCATGTGCATATGAATAAAGTGTGAAGACTGACAGACTCAAGTAGGAACCACGCATGAAAAAAATGCAACACATACAATTTGGATTCAAACTAGTACCAGACTTCAAATACACAACTAGCAAGTTTATCCCGAAGCAAACCAAGACCAAATGCACACATGTGAACACAGAATCATAGTACATACTATCAAAGTGCACCAAATATGAAACAAGACCATCACACAAAGTCATAACCAAGAGAAACCAGTGTAAATGCAAATATAGATACCAGTTCTATACATATGCAACATGACTACAGTTCAAAGTTTCAAATGCACCAGACTAAAATGCTATGAACACACTGGAACCAAACTACAAAGAAGCAACACACACATGTGAACATGGCAGTTCAAAATAAAATGACTCGAAGGAGCTTACAGTTTTACAGAAAAGTAGTTTACATGTTTCAAAAATAAACAAACAGTTGCAATTAGCAGTTCGAGCAAGTCAAGAGGAGTTTCAAAAAGTAATGGTCCACGTAAAACTATGTTGAAGTGTTCAAACATAAATTCAGAAAATGGTTTAATGTCACAGGGGATTTCAAATGAACAAATAAGTATATTCAAATGTCGAAGTCAAAGGAGCACAGAACAGAACCGACTCCAAACAAAATTCAAATCAATAGAACTGATGATATGATATACAAGTCAAAAAATCACACAACCATGCGATTAGAAATCAACACAAGCATCAAACTCACTGACAAATTCAAACCAAATTATACGAACGAGATAATAGGGTTTCGTTCCCTATAAATTCCCAATTATCATCATTGGTAGTGGCATCTAGTTCGAAAATAACAAGAGTCGAGCATAATTAAAAATCGAATGGGGCAAATCACATGCCAAATTCAAAGCAACATCCAATGGAACTCGATATTGAAGCAACCGCATGCAATCAAAGCTATGAGTCGATTCACGAAGCACAGCAAAGAGAATTCTTCAATTTAATAGATCAATTTCAAGTGCGGCTTCAATTCAATCAAAACCCTAGCTTTTGAACGAGTAATAAAGAATGGCTCAAGTATACAAAAGAAAGGGGAAACGTCTCTTTAATATGTTTTAAAGTGGGCCGGCTTTATTATAGTATTGGGCTTTATTTTTAATAATAAGGTTTTGAATTTTTATTTCATTTGTAATTTTCTTTTTGTTTAAAATTTGAGTCAAACTCTTGTTGTGTAACTAGGTACAAACTACGATTTTGTAGTCCGAGAATTCGCAACTCAGTGGTTAAGTTGTGGTAGGGTTTTGAGCTTAGTTTTAGGTTAGTCAAGTTAGCGAGTGTCGTAAGTTTACGTATGTAAGCGTCTGACTACTTAATTTCTAGTTGAAACCTTGGGGGTAGCACGTAGGCAGGTTATTGCCGAAGCTGGGTAAATTTGTGTGTGATCTCTACTGCATTACTTTATGTGTTTATTTTTATTTACGCATTAATTTTTATTATTATAAGAATCACCTTATTCACCCCCATCTAAGGTGAAAACGATCCTGCAAGTGGCATCAGAGCTAGGAACAAAAACATTTTTTTGTTTTAAAAATTTTATTTTTTAAAATGACTTCTTTTAATAATGCTTTTGCTGAAGGTCTGTCCATAGTTAGACCACTAATGTTCAATGGTGAACATGCTTATTGGAAAAATAGAATGAAAATTTCTTTAAGAACCATAGATGCATGGAATATTGTTGAAATGAGATATAGGACACCAACAATAATGGTAGATAATCAAGAAGTTGAAAAACCTATAGATCGATGGACAGATCTTGAAAATAAATTGCAAAATGCTAATGCTAAAGCTATGAATTCTATTATTTGTTCATTAGATCAAATTGAATTTAATCGTGTCTCACATTATTTAACTGCGTAGGAAATTTGGCACACACTTGAAGTGACTCATGAAGGAATCTTCCAAGTTAAAGAATCTCACCTTGCCATGTTTAGTAGCGAGTATGAGAACTTCATATTGGCAAAGGATGAAAGTATAAAATAAATGTATGGATGACTTTCTAATCTCGTACACAAATCAAAATCTCTAGGAAGACCATACACAGAGCTGGAAATAGTACGAAAAATCATCAGAATTCTTCCATGAAATTTTGAAGCAAAAGTGACTTCCATTCAAGAATCAAAGGATCTGAAACAGGTTAAAGTTGAAGAACTCATCGGAGATCTCACCACTTATGAGCTAGAAATCAAATTCAAGGAAGAACGTGAAGGAGGAGATACGCGTAAGAAATCAATAGCTCTCAAAGGAACGATAGAAAGTGTAGATGATGATGATGATGGAGCAGCTGAACTGGCACTGATAGTAAAGAAAGTCAAAAGGTGGAACCGAAAATATGGAAATCCTGCCCTAAATCTACAACTGAAGAATAGAATCATCAAAGTTCTAGAAAACTCAGATAAATAGGAGATCATTTGTCACAGGTGCAATAAACCTGGTCATACAAGCCAAATTGTCCTCAAAATCGACTCAGCAAAGGAAAGAAATCGAAAAGGAGAAGTTTTGCAGCCACATGGGATGAAAGTGATGAAGATGAAGATGAAATCACTGGCAGTGAAAGTGAAAAAGCAAAACTGCATCTTCGAGGAGAAACAAGTGACAGCGATGATAATGAGCCAAGCGAGGTATCAAAACTTACTCACTTGGAATTACTTATATATTTTGATGTAGTAAATGGATGTTTTGAGAGACTTAGGCAGAAGTATGCTAAAATTGAATCATAAAGAGATAGTTTGATAGAATTAAATAAGCAGCTTGATCAATTGGTTAAAACTATCGAAATAAGTTCCCTAAGTATGATAAGTGTCCATCATTGGAAGAGGAAATAAAAAGATCAGAAACTAGAATTAAATTGCTCGAAAATGAAATTATGATTTGAAATAAAGTGAAAACACTAGGAGAGAAAATTAAAAAGTGCATGCTATTATTGGATGAAAATGAATCTCTCAAATCACAAGTCCAACAATTATCTACAACTTTTGAATAATTCTCCAAAGGAGAAAGATCACTAAATATGCTACTGGGGAAATAAACTATTAATATTTTTAGACAAGGACTTGGGTATACTCAATCTGAAGGAGCTAGAAGTGAAACTAATCATGTAAATTCCAAGTGCATGATTTCTAGAAAAATTGGACACAATCAAAACAATTACTGGTATAGACCTAAACATGTGAAAACCATACCAATTTGGGTTCCTAAAGGCACGAATATAAAATTCCTTAAAGTCAAACAGATCTAGGTGCCAAAAGGAACTACAACGGACTGTTTTGGTCGACACAAACTTGTTTTTCAAGCTTCTTTGTCACTAACAATCATGGACCTATAAAAACAAATAGGTCACAAAAATCTTTCCTCGTGTAGATTTGTTGGCAGGCTAAGGAACAACAAGAGTGGTACTTGGATTCTGGCTGTTCCAGGCACCCGACGGATGACAAATCAAAGTTCCTTAGCCTAGAGAAGTACAAAGGTGGCAAAGTCAAAATGGGCAATAAATGACATATTATATGTTGAAAATCTACACCATAATCAGATTTCAATCAGCCAGTGATCAACTAAGAAAATTTGAGCACCATAATTAAATTGACAAGGATGAAAAAGGTAAGGTAGTTGATCAAAAGAAATATCGAGGTATGATCGATCACTTCTTTATCTTACTGCTTCTAGACATTATGTTCTCTCTTGCTTGTATACACTATTTCAATCAAATCTAAAAGAATCTCATTTTAAAAGTTGTAAAAGGATTATAAGGTACCTGTTGCACACATCATGATTTGGTCTATGGTATCCAACTTATGAAAACTTTGATTTAAAGGGGTATTCAGATGCAGATTATGACGGTAGTCTAGTTGATAGAAAAAATACTAGTGGCATGTGTTTTATGTAAGGACATTCATTAGTTGCAGCACATTCACAAAGAAAATATCTGCATAAATTTCATTTCAACTGATTTTAAATTGAAGATATTTTTACAAAACCCCTTCTAGAAAATATTTTTTTGGCGACTGCATCTCAGTTAAGGCATTTTCGAAATTTGATTTTATATTTTTGGATTTGACCTTAAATTTCTATGTTAAATAATCTAACTCCCTACAGATTATCGAAAAGGAAAATAGTGACTGAAAAATTCGATGAGCGTTGATATTAATCATACATTATGACTTGAGACAGTATATTTAGTAAATTTCTTTAAAAATTTAAACAAAATTTGTAATAACTTTTGTTGGTAAAAATTCCATGACCATCTCTATTTCTATCATATTTCTAACGACCATCACTCATCAAAAATCAATATAGTATGTCAAAATGTGGTATCTAAAAAGGAAACTATTCCTTTTTTAATTAACTAGCAATAAAATTATTGAAAAGTACTCGCTCTCATTTAAAAGTCATTACAATTATGCATGGGTGAAGTACTTGGAATCTTTGATTATGTGCTTTCATGTTCATTTAAAAGTCCTCACGGTTATGCATGTATGGAACATATATCAAAATTGATTATTAAATAGGCAAGTTGATTCTAATCCCATTTAAAAGTCCTCACGGTTATGCATGGTTAGAAGATGCTTGAAATTCATTTTTTAATAAACAATTGGGAATACTACTAATCTCATTTAAAAGTCCTAACCGTTATGCATGGTTAGTAAGTATTCAAATTCATGTTATAAATTACCACAAATTAACACGACTATATGAGTTTTTATGCCGACATCACTCCTATCACTCTAAAGTGGAATATGCGCCTAACAGAGTATTTATGATTTTTGTTTGCTTTTTTATTGAAATTTATATTTATACTCGATTAGGTATTAATGTTGTATTAATGTCTATCACTTTGTCTCTAACACTATTACTCTTTTGTTGATAACAAAAGGGGGAGATAAGTTAAGATTTTGGTAAGCATATTCTCATATAGGCTCATTGCATTTGTTTTTTTATTTTATTTGAATATTTTTCATGCATATGTGAAGGGGGAGCCTTATTGTAGAGGGAGCATTTCAAATAGGGGGAGCTAATAGAATTTATCAAGACCAAATACATTTAATAAAGTCAAAATCTTAATATATGTTTGTTATCATCAAAAGGGGGAGATTGTAGAGTATGCTAGTGTATTAGTGTATGATTTTTGTTTGATGATAAACATATATATTCGTTTAAATGTATTTGTTATTGTACTATTTTATCTTTCACATAATTAAATAAATATTTGTTGAATAAAATAAATAACTCAGAATTCAAATTCAAACAAATATTTTATTCAAACAAATATTTTACTATAAATTCAAATAGTACAAATTTGAGCTCTCACTACATTTACACATTTTCAATTACAATAAAGTTTCAATTATAACATAATTTTCAACTTACATATTACACCTCACTATATATTCACTCAACACTCGCATTTGATCTTCAACTCTGTTTCAGCCTATATCCTGCATCTGAACTATCTGCAAAATAAACACTAACGCAGCAAAATTGAAAAAAAAAATATTTTGCAGTGTAAAATGAAGTGTGTTTTGAAAATATTATTTTCTTCAATTATTTGGGTATTTCGTCATTATTTTCTTTTAATTCATCTTACATGAACAACTTGTGACATGCATAGTGTATCGCTGTACATGTAAGGTCGTGCACATCGATATACACTTGCTTGTTAAAACTGCAGAGACATGTGAGCACAAGGTTAAACCTAAGAAAAATCTGGATTTAACTCAGGTGCAATACAAAGATAAAATATCACAGAATGATCACGTAGTCCAGGCAAACCATGGGACAAAATACGAAGGCACCAAGTTCATCAGACTCGTGAAGCCTCAACCAAATGGTTGAGTACAAGTTCAGTTCCAGTCAAATGCAAGGGTAACAAGACCATTCAAACTTGAGGCAAGAATAAGACAACATGAATGAAAGCCAGACTCGAATGAACAAGAAGGGAGGCAACTCAGATCAGACTTCAAAAGAGAAGACATAAACAAACATGAAAATCAATATGAATGAAAATCCATGCATGCAACCAAACTCGAAGAAATTGCAGAAGTAACTCGAAGCCAACATGCAACTCAAATCAGCAGTTTTTTGATGGTGGACTTGATGATCTTATTTACTGCTTCCGCTTGCCTATTTTCCTATGGGTGCGCGATAGCAGAAAACCTCTTCTCGATTCAGACGCGTTTGCAAAAAAATTTGAACTCAACGCTTTCGATTTGAGCCTCGTTATTTATGATGATTTTCTGTAGCACCCTAAACCTACAAATTATATTTTTAGTAATAAAGTTAATGACTTCCTTTGTGGTAATTGTGGCCAGCAGTTCCGCTTTGGCCAATTTGGTGAAATAGTCAACAACAACAATCGCATATTTGGCTCCCTCTTTAGCCACTGGTAGTGCGCCAATCAAATCAATTCCCCAGATTGCGAATGACCATGGGCAGACCATCTGCGTTAGCTTTGTCGAGGGGGTTCTTTTGATCTTGCAGAATCTTTGGCATTGATCACACTATTTGGCATAATCTGCAGCATCACGGTTTATCGTTGGCCAAAAGTACCCATATCGGAGAACTTTCTTTGCAAGGGTTTGCCCGCGGTATGATCTCCACAGTCGCCTTCATGAACTTCTTTTAGGCTCCTTTGAGCTTCGTCATTGGTCACACATCTGAGCAAGGGGGTAGAGAGTCCCCTCCGGTAGAGTATCCCATTCTGCATTACAAATCGCAATGCCTTTTGGGAGAAGCTTTTTCCACTGGTTCCTGTCTGCGGGGAGAGTTCCTGTTAGCAGGTAGTCTTTAATCGGCGTCATCTATTCCCCTTGTTCCTTGGTCATCTCAAAAATCCAGTCGATGTCCATTTCGCTTATGCTCAGAGTGGTCAGGGTTTCAATTGGGACCAGCCCCAATGACAGTGCTTCTCCAGAACTAGCCGGTTTGGACAGATAATCCGCCTTCTTATTCTACTCCCTTGGGATATGAGTTATGGTATAATTCTCTATGTTGTTTAGCAGTTCTTGCACTTTATATTGATATAGGGCGAGGTTCTCCCCCCAAGCTTTCCTTTCACCGAAAGACGACTAGCTGAGAGTCGCTATAGATGTGTATGAATTTTATCATGGGTTCCCTCACAATCTTTAGCCCAACTATCAATGCTTTGTATTCTGCCTTGTTATTTATTACAGAGAATTCCAAGTGTAAGGCATAGCAGACGGGTCATCCTATAGGAGTCTCGAGCACTACCCTTGCTCCAAAGTAGAAGTTGTTAGACGCACCATCGACAAACAACTTCTAATATTCCTCCACTTCTGGAGTCATTCCTTCCTTGCTATCTCCTATTGTAAATTTGCCAATGAAATCTGCCAGCGCCTGCACTTTGATCGCCTAGGATGGTATATTATTTCATACTAACTTAATTCGATCTTCCATTTGATAAGCCGTCCAGAGGTCTCGGGGCGATATAACACTTGCTTTAAGGATTGATCTATCGACACTCTGATAGGGTGTACCTAGAAGTGCAGCCGTAATTTTCTTGATGCGATCAAGAGGAAATATGTCGGTTTTTCCAATGTTGGATAGTTCTTTTTTTCTCCAGTGAATGGTTTACTGATGTAATATACAAGTCACTAGATCTTAGCATCTTCTCTTACGAGCACAGCATTCAATGCATGTGGTGAGACCGCTAAGTAGATGTACAAATTTTCTCCATCTACCAGCATGGACAAGATTGGTGGAGTTTCCATATGTCGTAGCAACTCTTCGAACATGGTTTGACAAGCTTGATTCCATTCGAAGTTTTTTTTCCCTTCTTTAGCGCATCAAAGAACGGTATAAATTCGTCTGTTGCTTTTGAGCTAAATTGGCTCAGTGTTGCAACCTTTCTATTCAGGCTTTATAATTTTTTTCCTATTCCTCAGAGCCTCGATTTCCCACAAAGAAGTTATTTGCTCGGGATTGCCTCGATGCCTCTGGCGCTTACGGTAAATCTTAAGAACTTTTCCGAGGCTTCTCTGAAATGACACTTAAGTGGATTGAGCTTCATTCCATATTTGCAAAGTATTTCGAACATTTCAGCGAGGTTGTCCAAGTGATTTGCAGATATGATGGTTTAACCATCATATCGTTTATGTAAACTTTCATTGCCTTCCCAATCCGACGTTTAAACATAGCGTTCACTAGTCGCTGGTAGGTTGCTCTAGAATTTTTTAAGCCAAATGACATTACTTTGTAGCAATATAGCCCCAGATCGGTAATGAAACTGGTATTTTCTTAATCCGGTTCATGCATCATGATCTTGTTGTACCCCAAGTATGCATCCAAGAATGATAGCAGTTCATGTCCAGTCGTCCCGTCCACAAGCAGATCGATTCTGGGAAAAGGAATGTTGTCTTTCGGGCAAGCTTTGTTCAGATCCGAGTAGTCGATGCAGGTTCGCCATTTTCCATTGGACTTCATGACCAAAATCGGATTAGATACCCATTCAGGTTAAGTTGCATCGTGGATAAGCGATTCGCCATTAGCTTATCCACTTCTTTTATTAGCGCTTTGGACCGCTCGGACCCTAGGCTGCGCCTTTTCTGCTTCATGGGTGTATACTTGGGATCAATGTTAAGTGCGTGGAAGGCTATCTCCGACAACACCCAAAACATATCAGAATGCGTCTAAGCAAATACATCTAGATTAACACAAATAAATTTAATGAGTCCAGTCGCATCCTGTTTCCAAGATGCGATCTAATTATGAGCACCCATGCTGGGACATCCATTTCGACCGGGACAAACACCGTCAATTCCATCGATGCTGCCCGTTCCTCCACTGAACTCTTCTTTCTCGGGTCCAAAGCCTAATCGAATCAACTATGGTCCCCAAGCTTGGGGCGGCTCTATAGTTGCTATTTGGCAAGTTCACGAATATGGAGTGTTCTCCCCATATATTTCCCCTTTTATTTTCTTTTAGACTCACGTAGTTTCGCGGTATAACATTCCCCAGCGGCGCTTTGGTCTCCCTTGATCACCCATACTCCATTTTCCATTGAAAATTTTATAGGTAGACACCACTGAGATAAAGCAATCCTGAAAACTGCCAATGC
This sequence comes from Allium cepa, assembly GCA_030765085.1. Lineage (NCBI taxonomy): Eukaryota > Viridiplantae > Streptophyta > Magnoliopsida > Asparagales > Amaryllidaceae > Allium > Allium cepa. The sequence goes on from CM060940.1 coordinate 653,389,660, forward strand.
GAGTCGCTCCAGGAAAGCATTATAGGAGGAAATTTCATCCACGATCACAAAGATTTGAAGAAGGGTGACTCTTCGATCACCTTCTCCAAGCACTACCGGTAAGTCAATTGTTTCTATAGGTTGTTTGGATTCACCGATGAATCCTTGAATCTTTGTTTGGCAGGCGGATATATCTTTCATACCGATCTTCATCTGATCAAAGGTGCGTTTAAAAGAACATTCACAGAGCTGCCACTATCTGCCAATACTCTTCGGATCATGGCAGTCTGATTCCTACTGTCACGACCATGGGGTCGAGGGTTAGAGCTTCTACTCCTTAAGTGTCTCAATTGCGGAATACCATATCGTCATTAGGGGTTCCATCTTCGACCACAAAGCACGCATCTTTTAGAGAATGCTTCAATGAGGTCACATACTGTTCCATTTCTTCCCAACTCTTCTGTGCGGGATAAGACCCTCCAGATATCATTCCAATGATAAGTCTCTGGTCAGTCCATCTGGCTCCCTCTTTGCTGGTTCCAGCTTAGTTTCCTTAGTCTTTAGGAGCCTGGGGTGCTACGGGTTGTTCAGGGTTTAGTGGTTTCCTTATATACCGTTGAAGCTTGTTTTCCCAAATCAACTCCTCAATCAAGTTCTTCAGGTAATGATACTCATTCATGTTGTGGCCATGCATCTCATGGAGGTAGCAGTACTTTATGGAATGCTTCTGCTATTCGGTTGCTTCCTTTTTAGGCGGCTTCTTGTGCTCTTCCATCCCTTGCGTCGTGAGATAGATATTTTCTGGAGTATCATTGAGAGGGCTGTTGAATATGCTAGTATAAGATTTTTTTGATGATAATAAACATATATACATTCATTTAAATGTATTTGTTAATGTACTATTTTATTTTCTCACAATTAAATAAATATTTGCTGAATAAAATAAATTACACAGAATTTAAAATTCAAACAGATATTTTATTCAAACAAATATTTTATTACAATTTTGAATAGTACAAATTTGAGCTCTCACTATATATACAAAATTTCAAATTACAATACAATTTTTCACTATACAATTACCATTTACATCAACACCTCACTACATATCACTCATTCACTCATAATTGTTCTTCAACCATACTCCAATTTGTATCCAATATCTGAGTTATCTGCAAAATAAACACTGACACGGTAAAATTAAAAAAGAAATATTTTTTGCAGTGTAAAATAAAATGAGTTTTTGAAAATATTATTCGCCTCAGTTATTTGGGTTGTTCGTCATCATATTTATTTTTTAATTCATCTACACGAACAACTTGTGACATGCACAGTGTATCACTGTACATGCCACAAGGCTGTGCACACCGATATACACTTGACAAAACTACAGTGATGGATGAGCACAAGATCAAACTCAAGCCATAAGCTGGATTCAACACAGGTGCAATCCAAATGCACAAGTTTAATAAAATGGTCAGGAGAAACACAAATATTGATGTACACATGAAGACAAATTCCAAAATCATAATGAATCTGTACAAAAAGAATTGGCTACAGTAACAAGCACACATGCCCAGCTCAAATGTACATAATCAAGCATGGTGAATGCAACACTTCTATAAGGCATAGTACAAAGCAACATGTAGCTTCATGAATCCAACATGCTCACGTGACTTGAAAATAGACAATACAAACTCAAGTGTGCACAAGCAAGCTACAAAAGGTACCAGGACCAATGAACTAGATTCAAAAGCATATACCAGAAAGTGATATGTATGAAACAAGCTAGATTGCAATGACAAAGTGAGGAGCAACATATATATACGCTACAACAATGAGCAGTCAAGTCAGCAGTGGTAACTTCAAACTACATGGTGCGACAAACAAACATACACACACATACATATACACACACACACATACATATGCATACACTTGCACCAGATCGGTCAACATGAAGACAACAACTCGAATGAGCAAATGAACTCAAATACCAAAGGCTACAACTTCAAACAAATTACATAGTGCAACAAAACTCAACTATGTATGTTCATAACTACACAAGTGAAAACAATCACCAGGCATGGAGGCGATCAAATAAACAAGTGAAGACAAATTCAAGTTCAGGTGAACCATGAAATACATAAGCACGTTCAGACACATGAAAATAGGTGAATGCACAGTGCAGGTTGCATAAACACACATGACGCAATGCAACAGCAGGTTTTACAAGTTTCAAATCAAGTTGACATGCAGTCAGACACAAAGTGAACCTAGACCAATATCACACAACAAAAAGGCAACAGGATAACCAGACTAACTGTACAAGTAAACTAGAGAATATAAGAGACACCATGAAGTCTCAATATAACCAGTCGTAGTAACAAAGGTGCACAAGAAAATGAAACTTGCAGTTAATCCAAGTAAAATTCTCATATCACAAAACCAAAGTGCCGAAGTCACAGAGAAAAATTCAAATGGCTGAGCATACAAAATTGAATAATTCAAAGTCGTGGTGACCAAGGAATCGAATAAGCCAAAATCAAATCCCTGATAATCAAGCAAAAGTTTATACAAAATTAAAAAAGTCAAAAAATATCACCAGCGTTCAAGCATAATCGAATGATTGAGTTAAATTAACTGACAAATTCAAATGAATTAATTCAAACGAAAATTAAGGGAATTAAACCCTATTTAAACCATTAACATCATTGGCATGAAGATCATTCAAGTTCAAACAAAACAAAGAGCAATAAATCATTAAACTCGAATCAAAGTCAAGAATAACCAATAATCATTAAAAGACATTCACGTACCAATTCACCCATCATTCAATCTCGACAATTTGAAGTAGCCAAAGCTAAGCAAAGTACAAAGGTCGAGAAGCATCAAACTGAATTAAGGTTCGACAGTAAGATCGATCAACGACCAAGCGGCGGCTTCAAAGAAAATCACGAAGCCTTAATTTTTGAGAGAGGGAAATAGGACGAGGCAGCCATTATTCACAAAGCAAAGGATACGGGTCGATATAAAAAGGAGAAGGGGATATTTTTTTATCACTTTACTTATTTTGGCCGGCATCTATAATTTCTTTAGGGCTTATATTTTTAAACTAGGTTCTGTGTTTTACGTTATATGTACTTTACTTTCAAACCTTTTTAAACTGTGTTTTTCTAGTTGTGTGACTAGGTTACGAACTACGGTGCTGTAGTTCGAGAATTCGCAACTCAGTGGCTGAGGTGTGATAGGGTTTTGAGCGTAGAGTCAGGTTAGTCGATAGCGAGTGTCTCGAGTTTACATGTGTAAACGTCTGACTACTTAATTTCTAGTAGAAACCTTTGGGGTGGCACGTAGGCAGGTTTTTCCAAAGTGGGGTAAATTTGTGTTGTTATATTTCTTCTATTAATATTCTGCTATTATTTGTGCTGTTATTATTCTGCTATTATCGGTGCTGCAATTATTTTACATATTTCCGCATTAAATTTTTATAATTAATAGAATCACCCTATTCACCCCCCTCTAGGGTGAAATCGATCCTACATGGGGTGTATTGTTCGGCCCGCAAACCTTTTAGCTGCTTGCTACTTCCATTTCGCTTATTAGAATTCTGGTTCTTCCTTTTCTGATTCCCATTCTTTCCTGCATTCCCTTCAGTAGTCCTGGAGGAGTCTATATCTCGGTTCATTGCCATACCATTTTGCCCAATGTTGGTCGGCTGTAGGTTAGCAGATTTCCTTTCTAATTTATGTGTCTCTTCCAATCTCAAATGCTGGATTGCCTTTCAATTGAAGTCCTTCCTAGTGGTGGGTTGTTTCATTTTGATCCATTTCCCGAATTCAATCTCAGGTGAACTGCACGGACTAAGGCCAAGAAAACCATATCCTATTTCGAATTCCTTACTTCAGTTACCGCAGTGTTGAACCGATTCATGAAAGACTTCAAAGATTTGTTCCACCCCTTGAACAGGTCGGACAAGACATCTTTTGGCCGTGCTGTGTGAAGTCTAAACTGATTAAGGAATCTTGTTGCTAATTGATTGAAGGTGGAGATGGATCTTGCCAAAAGCCTATTGAACCATATGGAAGCAGTTCCCTCTAGAAAAATCAGAAAATATCTACGTCGAATGGCATCTGAAGCATTCGCTTTGTCCATGTAACAATTATACTTACATAAGTGGGGATTCGAGTCTCACATTCCATCGTTAGATGGAATAGTTGGCACAGTGAACTTTTTGGGATATCGCTCATTTAGAATGTCATCAGTGAAAGGAGTCCAACTTGAAGCAGATCCCATTCAGCATCCCTTCTATCCTTACTTTCAACCATTAGTCGTTTGACCATGTTCATGATATATGCCTCGGATGTTCGATAATTCGAGGGTCAGCTATTAGTGACTGCACCAAGTGTTTGGTTTATCAAACGATCTTGGTGAGTGGGCTAAAGCCCAGTCTCTCCTGTTTTTGGGAGATCCGCTCCCTCAGGGTCCCGTTGGATTACGGTTGGTCTGATGGGGGTAGTTTGGATCTCCTTGTCATCATTGCATGCATTGGTATTTCCTTCTAACTTTTCATTGTTAAGTCACTCACTGTCTTCTGAGTCGGAGAGATCCATGACTACATCCTTATATGGAGTTTTCACCCCTAGATTTAAGTTTGTAGCTAGTTGCCTCATGTTGGTGGAGTGCTTGTGTTTCCTTCCATATTGATTCCTACGGCTCCACCTATCTCTCGTTTCTGCGACTATTTCCCGTTCTCCTGTTTTGGCTAGAAACGGAAGAATTTTCTTGCTTCTTGAAGGTCGTAGGCTCTATCGTTGTTCTTGGAGCAGCATAAGACTGCAAGGTCAATAGGGCATTCATTTTTCCATGAGAGACCTTTGGCTATTTTCCATCTTTTGATTAATTTCGTCAACCATTTTATTTAATTCATCTCTAGTGACAACTTCACGCTGAATAGAGGATCCTAGAACCTAATCAATGGGGTTATCTCCTAACTGCAGATTATTGGGATTGTGGACTTCAATTTGATGAGGGTTTGTTTCTTCTCCAGCAATGGCAGCTCATATGGATCTTTTGGAAGTTGTTCTCCTTCTTCCTGGTGCCATTGTTTCTCAGCAACAAATCTTTTAAGTTGAGATTGAGGATCTAACTTCTGAACCTATTTGATTCAAAGTAGATAGCTAGATCTAAGCCTGAGTTGGGTTCTCAGTGAAAGCACCAAAATGTTAACCCAAAAGATGGATCAACACCCTGGATTGCGTGTGAAAGCCCCAACCCTGTTTATCAAGGCAAATAAAATAGAAACAAGAATAATAACTTGCATATAAAGTAAAGAGACAAGAGATTTTTATAGTGGTTCGGTTATTAACAAAGACAACATCCACTTTATAACTTTTGTTATCGATTGACTGCAATTACAAGTTGAATCTGATTACAATTTGATGGGATCTTGCAAATTGTATCAATCACAGTGTCAGATTCACTAGAGAATCACAGTGAATCTTTAGGTAACTGTTATGTGGGAGGGGAAGAGTGAGGAATAGTTTCTTCAAAGTTTTAATAGCCAATCCAGAAGATCCCCTATATGTTGATGGTCAGGTTGCATTTATAGGGATTGGAGAGCACTTCGGCCCAAGCTGCTTTGTCAGAGACTTACATTTGAAGGTACGAAGGCGCTCAAGAAATTCCAAAATGAGCTGACCCAATATAATGGATCACTAGCAATCCATAGGGCATGGATCGCAAGCGATCCACGGAGTTAGAGTAATTTTGGATTGTTTCTTTTGGATCATGTTCCCTGCCTTATGTAGATGCTTTCCATGAAATTTCATGACTAGATGCTTTGTTTTGATGATGATTCATATACTGATTTAACTGAACTATCGTTGGAATCAAATGAATGCTCACTTCTCGATCTAGCTAGCTGGGAATATTATCAAACTTTGTAGACATCTCTAGAAAACTTATTAGATCACGGTGCAAGAGGATATGAGGATCCACGAGCTACCCATATGAATCACTAGCGATCCATCACCTTAGAAATATTTTGAGTTCTTTGTCTGAAGTCTTTCTTGGTTCCTTTTCTAGTCCTTTTGGTCGATTCTTGAGTTGTTCTAACTTGATGTAGATGTTTTGACTTCCTTTGAATTCCGTTGGATCAAATACTTAGATAACAAATGGACCAAGGGTAATTAGAGAAATTAAGGTTAGCCATGTTAATGAAAATAAATTTAAATTTTGGATTAGAATGTTTATGTTAAGGAAAATGTAATAGTGTGACTAGGCCAGAATGAGATATTAACCCAAGCCAAAAGAACTAGCCCACTTTCTTTAGCCCCAACCCCTCATTTATTCCACTTCTTTTCATTTTACAAAACAAAACCCTAAAGCTTAAAGTTAAGGCCGGTCATTATTTTGTAAGAAAGAAAAAAAAGAAGATTTCAAAGTTAGAAGATTATAGCTTTCAAATTTAAGAAACAAGGAAGATTAAACAAGGTTTCTTAAGCAAAGTTGAGTAAAATCTTTCCCTAAAACCAATCCCCTCCTATTAGGTTCGAATTTGATTTCATATGAATGTTTTGGTGATGATAAACCATGTTTGAATGACTAAAATATAGTTTGGTTGTGTTTGAAATTTTAATGAAGTAACCTTTTCATATTTTAGGGTAAGATATAATAAATTTGGGTTTTTGATAAATTTTAGGGATGAGTATTAAATTTCGAAATTCCATTGAATTTAATTCTAACTTTTGTTAATTTTCTAAGTTGAGAAAATATTTAATTTTAGGTAAATTAATTATAAAAAATAATAAAATTCATTATTTTCACTTGAAATTTTAAAATGGTAATCTTCGGCTATGGATGTTGCAGTCATCCATCGTTATTAATCTTCGGAGACCAAATACGACGGTGCTAGATATATTGATACACAGATCATAGAAATATGGAAAAAATTTAGCAATTCAAAAACACATTTCCATATTCAAATGAAAACATTTCATGTTTACATAATTCCAAATTACGTTAACCATGTTCGACAAAATGTGATTATTACAATTACGCCAAGAGCGACATATGAAGATGCCCCTTTGGTTGATCAGAGCATATAGTAAGGCTAATAATTCTGCCTTTACTAAAAAATACACAGCAGAAAAAGAAAACTCTAAATAACTATCTGCCTCCTGCATGCCTCTGGAAGCTTTATTCATCTAAGAAGAGAACCTGAAACCTTTAAACCTCAAACTATTAAAAATCAATTGAGTACCCAAGAGTTTAAGGGGAAAAAAACTTCGGGTCATACATAAAACCTGATACGAATAAGAATCTAACATCCCAATCCTTTTTAGATATCTAGTGAGACCACACCGCTTAGCGGAAGGGTTTTTCCCCTCATTAGTATCCTAAAACCTTTATAAAGCCATATATCATGCTCCTGCATCCACAATGGTTAAAACATACATTTTCAAAATATTATGATGATATGCATACTTGAAAATAATTAGGATTTCCCATTCCCGGTTTAGTCTGACACCCTGCCATAATTATAGTTTCTAGGGTCACTATTAACCTTTTTAGTTTTCGTGGGTTGACTAATAACCTTGTTATACCGAATAGACACTATGTCCTATTCAAAGTTTTCATGGGATCATTAAGAACATATAGGCTTCTGCCAGTTAACTTAATTAATTCATGGGTCCTCCTGAACCTATTAGTCCTTCCAATAACTAATCACCTTACCCTAGTTTTCATGGGTTGATTGGAAATCTATGGACTTATCCAATAACTCACTTCACATCCTAGTTTTCATGGGTTGACTAGGAACCTACTGATACTTCCATTAGCCACTTTCTTATCTTAGTTTTCATGGGTTTATTAGGAACCTATTAATCGATGTCAATTCATAATGGATATAGTTTTCATGGGATCACTAGAACCAATTAGCCCCTGCCAACTATCCTCAATATATAATTTTCATGGGTTAACTATGAACCTGTTGGTTTCCTCCAAAAAATACTTAACCATAATTTACATGGGTTTACTATGAACCTTTTTGGGTTACACCAATAACTACTTTATCATAGTTTTCATGGGTTTACTATGAACCTTTTAGTTAATTCCAATAACTACAAAGTTTAGGCATCCTATATTTATGGTCACCCTAACTCCTTGGATGCAATTCTACTCATTTAGGAGTGTAAGCAATTTATATTCACTATTGAGTTAACCTATTTGGTTCTTATACCCTTTTTTTCTTCCAAAATACAGTTATGGGTCATTATGTGAATATATTCCTATTTGAACAAGCAAAAAAACAATTTAACAATGCCACTCCCGTGGGTTTTAAGGTCCTTGAAATATATTTCATAAAACATAGTCAACATCTTTAACATATATTTTTATCAAGGCAAATTCTTCTTCAAAATTTCATACTTAAAACCATTACAAACTCCTTTATATAAGCCGTGGGTTTTTCCTTTAAAAATTGGAGTATTGGTTTTTAAACCTTTCGACAATGTCTAAAGCTTCTACTTTTAAACCCTTTGAAAGCATAGATCATTTCATTTTAAAATAATAGGCTCCAGCCCCTTCAATACTTTAAATACTTCCTTCGAAACCTTTCGACTTTGATAAAGTATTACTATATATAAGAGTAGAACCTTTCGAAATCAATGAAACACAAACCTTTCTAAACCATTGAAATACAAACCTTTCAAAAACTCACTGGGTTCAATTTAAAACATGTGGAAAATCTTGGAAGCTACCTTTCGACCCCATAGAAAGGTTGGCTTCGAAAGCTTTAAAACATCTCTTTAAAACAATAAACTTCAGCCTTTTAAAACACCTTCTTGGAAAGTTTTAGGTTATACTTCAGTTATAAAACAAAGGTTAACCATCTAAGTCGAAAGCTTTGATACCTTTTGAAAACATAGAGAAGCGGCTGGTCATAAAACAGGTAAACCTTTCGACTTTGACGAAAGTAATGACTTCGAAAGGTTGGTAAAAGCGGCAATAACCTTTTGACTGTGTCGAAAGGTTCAAGACAAAGCAATAAGCGGCAGTAACCTTTCGACCATGTTGAAAGGTTTAAAACCTATATTTTAAGTAATTGACCGGGTCGAAAGCAACCAAGTCGAAAGCTCCTTTTCGAAAGCAAGCAAGTGTAAGCTTTTGTTTATAAAACAAACATACCCCAACCTCTTTGGCAACCAACCTTTCGATTAAGTACCCTTCGACCTTGTTCAATTCATTACGTACCAAGTAACTTGATACCATATGCATTGAACTTTGACTTTGTCGAAGGCTATAACCATTTGACTTAGTCAAAATGTCTGGGTCAGAAGGTTTGATGCCTAAAATGGTCGAAACATGCTAAAAACATGATTTTCTTGTTTTTAACTTAAAAAGGTAACTTTTCAACTAACCTGACAATCTTTGTCAAATTCTCATTGGTTGATAATTACTATTTAGAAAAGCGCTACCACTAATTTCAAAATTAAATAATAATTTTATTTTATAAAATGCCTCTTCTCCTTTATTAAATGTATAAAACATTTAAGCCCCACACATTAAATAATTTTATATATTTATCAAATTACTTAGGAAAAATTTGTGAAAATTCCAAAAAATATATTTAATATATTTTCCAACATGTAAAATTTTCAAACCCAAATAATAATTATTTTATCCGTAAATAATTTATAACCCAATAAATTATTTTCTTCACTAGAAAATTAATATAAAATCTATATAAATTCAGAAAATTATGAAAAGTGGAATCCGTCTCTAGAATCATGTTTTCTACGACATATAATTTTCCCATGGCGTTTAAAAATCATTTCATCTTGGTTTTACCCTAAAGTCGTGTATATCTCCTTTTAAACAATCTTGTATAATCCATCTAAATCATAAATCTAGCATATCATCATTCAATATATCATAAAAACAGGTTTACACTAAAATTCGAAACCATATGATCATAAAACTAAAATAGAGATGTATAAAGTATTATTCGCCTTAGATTAGACAAGGAAATTGAAGTTTGGTTGAGATTGATTCCTTCTAACTTGAATCCTAAGCTTTAAATTGATTTTCTCTTCTCTTCTTTCTTCCTAATGGCCGGCCTTTCTTGCTTTCTTATGGTTATAAATTTTTATTTTGATAAAATTAATGTGTATGACTAAGGGAGATAGTATAAGGGTGGGAAATATGGGCAGCTATTTACCTTAATGCCCTTGAGTTCAATTACTTTACCATTTATAGAAGTTCATTAGATTAGATATGCATGGCCACTTAATTCATTAATCAACCTCAATCTCCTTATTTACATTATTGTATTTAATTTATTCTGATTAAATTTCTTGAATAATGTTAATAAAATTAGGGGTGTTATAGGTTCCCCTCCTTAAAGAATTTCATTCTTGAAATTTAGTAAGGACTAACTAGCAAACATAACAGTCATCTTTAACATCTCCTAACAACCATACAAACCTATTTTCCTAGCAACCAGTCTATATAAATCTATTATAGACCTACCATCAAAGTAGATTAGGATAAACCCCCTGAATCATGTCCTCTGTCTCTTAAGTATAGTCTTTCTCGTTACCGCTCCACTGAACTTTCACCAACTTAACTGTCTTGGTCCTCAATCTTTTCTCATCTCTCACTACAATCTGAACTGGTTGTCTAACAAAATTCAAATCTGGATCTAGATCGATCTACTACCAAATCCTCCAACTCTGTCTGAAGAATAGAAGCCTTATGATCATGCACATACTTATGAAGATATGAAACATGGAATACATTATGGACACCTGCCAAACTGCTCGGTAACTCTACTCTGTATGCAAGCTTTTCAATCCTTTCTAAAATCTGGAATGGTCCAACATACCTTGGAGCTAACTTTCCCAACTTTCCAAATCGTACCACACCCTTCATTGGTGGTACTTTAATGAAAACCCTGTCTCCCACCTAGAACTCTAGTTCTTTACGCCTCTTATCTAGCACAACTCTACTGCCGGGATTGAACTTCCTTCATCTGTCCTCGGATTAGCTCAATCTTTTATGATGCCTCTCTAGCCAAATCCGGACCTAAGACCAATCTGTCCCCGGTCTCTAACCAACATGCTGCCGATTTGCATAGCCTTCTATACAAAGCTTCAAAAGGCATCATTCCTATACTAGTCTGATAACTACTATTATAGGATAACTCAATCAAATGTAGGTGGTCTTCCCAAGATCCACCAAAGTCTAACGCACACGCTCTCAATAAATCCTCGAGTACCTTGTTAACCCTCTCTGTCTGCCCATTCGTCTGTGGGTGATATGTTGTACTCATCTTGAGCTTGGTACCAAATACCTCTTGTAGACTCCTCCAAAATTGGCTAGTGAATAATGTATCTCTGTCGCTGAATATGTTACTAGGAATCCCATGAAGTCTAACTATGTTCTTCATAAACAACTTAGCCAAAACAGATGTCGTCCTGGTTGACTTTAGTGGAATGAAATGGGCACTCTTGGTCAGCCTGTCCACAATAATCCATATGCTTTCATTTCCTCTATCTGACCTTGTCAAGCTGTCGATAAAATCCATCGATACCGAATCCCATTTCCAGACTGAGATATCTAAAGGCTGAAGTAACTCACTTGGCTTCTGATAATCAGCTTTCACTTGTTGAAATTTTACACACTGCCTCACCTACAAGTCGACATCCCTCTTCTTGCCTTCCCAACAGAAGCTCCTCTTCATGTCTTGATACATCTTAGTTCCTCCAGGATGAATCGTAAACTTTAGACAATGACATTCCTCTAGAACTTTTCTCCTTAAGCTCTCTACATCTGGGACACATAACCATTCCTTCTTTCTCAGCCATCCTCTTTGGCCAAGACTAAAATCCTTTAGGTTATCAATCTCTAATCCGACCTCAAGTCTTCTAATTCTTTCAGCTAAAACTGGATCTTTTCTTTGCTTAGAAGCTATCCTCTCGATCAACACCGGTCGAACTTCTAAACAAGACAACATGGCAGTACCTCCACTAGAATTAATAATCCAACTTAACAGCACACTGCAACGGGTTAAAGCTTCTAGATCCTTCCATTTAGCCAACATCGCTAACATCATGTTCTGATGTTTTCTACTGAGAGCATCTGCTACCTTATTTCCATTCCTAGGAGTGTACCCTATACCGAAACCATAAGCAGCCAAAAACTTCAGTCATCTCCACTGCCTCATATTTAAATCCTTTTAATACAACAAATACTTTAATAATGACTTATGATCGGTATACAACTCAAATATATCTCCAAAAAGATAATGCCTCCAAATCTTCAAGGCAGAAATCACCGTCGCCAACTCCAAGTCATGGGTATGATATATAACTTCGTGCGGTCTAAGTTGCCTAGATGCATATGTAATAACTTTGCCCCTCCGCATCAATACTGCTCCCAATTTAGTACCACATGCATCAGTGTATACTACCAATCCTTGGTTACCATCCGAAACTACTAACACTGGAGAATTGATCAACAAATGCTTTAACCTAAGGAATGCTTCCTCACATTAGTCGAACCAAACAAACTTCATGTCCTTCCTAGTCAACTTAGTCAAAAGCGCCGCTATCCGTAAAAATCCTTGATGAATCTCCGGTAATAGCCAGCTAGTCCAAGAAAACTTCTGATCTTGATCACCATTTCTGGTCTCTTCCACTTGTTCACAACTTCGATCTTGTTTGGATCGACTGACAATCCCTTCTCTGAAACCATATTACCAAGAAACTTAACTTCTCTCTTCCAGAAATGACACTTGGAAAACATCGCTTTCAGCTGATTCTGCCTCAGCATCTCCACCACCACTCTCAAATGAATCTCATGCTCCCTTTCATCTTTAGAGTACACTAAAATGTCATCTATAAATACTAACATGAACCTATCCAAGTGATCTTGGAAAACTCAGTTCATCAAATCAACAAAGAAAGTAGGCGCATTTGTCGATCCAAATGACATTACCAACCACTCATACAAACCATACCTAGTTCGAAATGCCGTCAAAGGAATGCTATCCTTCTCCACTCGCAACTGATGGAACCCTGTTACCAAGTCCAATTGGGAAAACACTCTGGCTCCATTCAACTAATCAAACAGGTCATCGATTCTCGGCTAAGGATACTTATTCTTGATCGTACTCTCGTTTCTGGTATCTTCACAAACACCGCAGGTGCTCCCCAAGGTGAACAACTTGGTCTAGTAAAATTCCTTTCCTCAAGATCCACAAACTGCACCTTCAATTCCTTCATCTCCGTCGGTGTCATTCTGCTAGGTGGTCTACTAGCAGGTTCAGCTCCCAGCACAAGGTCTATCCGAAACTCAATAGCTCGTTTCAGGGGTAATCCAGTAACTGACCCAAAGATATCTGCAAATTCTCTAGCCACATGTACCTGACTAAGATCTTCTCCAACCTCCATGGCATTTAACAAAGCATAAACACTCTTACCGGAGTTCTCCACTGAGAAGATGATTCAGTTATGACTATCTGGGTGCCTCAATGATATTTTTCGATCATGGAAAAATATTCTAGCCTCGTACTTACCCAACAATCCATATCCAAAATGATCCCGAAATCTAAGAAATAAAAAACATACAAACTACATGCAAACTCACAACCTAACAAATCAAGATCTAACTAGGAACCTATGGACTTATCCAGTAACTCACTTCACATCCTAGTTTTCGTGGGTTGACTACGAACGTACTGATACTTTCATTAGCCACTTTCTTATCATAGTTTTATGGGTTTACTAGGAACCTATTAACTGATGTCAATTCTTAATCTGGATATTATTTTCATGGATTTACTACAAACCAATTAGCCCCTGCCAACTATCCTTAATACATAGTTTTCATGGATTAACTATGAACTTGTCGGTTTCCTCCAGTAACTACTTAACCATAGTGTTCATGGGTTTACTATGAACCTTTTTGGGTTACACTAATAACTACTTTACCAAAAGTTTTCGTGGGTTTACTATGAACCTTTTGGTTACCTTCAATAACTATAAAGTTTAAGCGTCTTATATTTATGGTCATCCTGACTCCTTGGATGCAATTCTACTAATTTAGGAGTTTAAGCAATTTATGTTCACTACTGAGTTAAACTATTTGATTCTTCTACCCATTTCCCCCCCAAAATACGATTATGGGTCATTATGTGAATATATTCCTATTTGAAGAAGCAAAACAACAATTTGATAATGCCACTCCTTTGTATTTTAAGGTCCTTGAAATATATTTCATAAAACATAATCAACACCTTTAACATATATTTTTATTAAAGCAAATTATTCTTCAAAATTTGATACTTAAAACCATTGCAAACTCCTTTATATAAGCCATGGGTTTTTCCTTTAAAAATTAGAGTATGGGTTTTCATACCTTTCGACAACATCGAAAGCTTCTAATTTTAAACCCTTCGAAAGCATATACCATTTCCTTTTAAAACAATAGTCTCCAGCCTTTTTAATACTTCAAACACTTCCTTTGAAACCTTTCGACTTTGATAAAGTATTACTATATATAAGAGTAGAAACTTCTGAAACTAATGAAACTCAAACCTTTCGAAACAATTGAAACGCAAACCTTTCGAAAACTTACCGGGTTCAATTTAAAATATGTGGAAAATCTACTTTAAAACCTTTCAACTTCATTGGAAGCTACCTTTCGAACCCATCGATAGGTTAGCTTCGAAAGCTTTAAAACATCTCTTTAAAACAATAAGCTTCAGCCTTTTAAAACACCTTCTTCGAAAGCTTTGGGATATACTTCAGTTATAGAAAAAAGGTAAACCATCTAAGTTGAAAGCTTTGATACCTTTTGAAAACATGGTGAAGCAGCTGGTTTTAAAATAAGTAAGCCTTTAGACTTTGATGACAGCAACAACTTCAAAAGGTTGGTAAAAGCGGCAATAACCTTTCGACTGTGTCGGAAGGTTCAAGACAAAGCTATAAGCAGCAGTAACCTTTCGACTATGTCGAAAGGTTTAAAGCCTTTATTTTAAATAATTGACATGGTCGAAAGCAACCAAGTCAAAAGCTCCTTTTCGAAAGCAAGCAAGTGTAAGCTTTTGGTTTACAAAACAAACATATTCCAGCCTCTTTGGCAACCAACCTTTCGACTCAGTACCCTTCGACCTTGTTCAATTCATTACGTACCAAGTAACTTGATACCATATGCATTAAACTTTGACCTTGTCAGAGGCTATAACCTTTTGACTTAGTCGGAAGGTCTGGGTCGGAAGGTTTGATACCTAAATGGCAGAAACATGCTAAAAGCATGATTTTCTTGTTTTTAACTTAAAAAGATAACTTTTCAACTAACCTTTCATTCTTTGTCAAATTATCATTGGTTGATAATTACTTTTCAGAAAAGTGCTGTCATTAATTTCAGAATTAAATAATAATTTTATTTTATAAAATGTCTCTTCTACTTAATTAAATATATAAAACATTTAAGTCCCACACTTTAAATAATTTTATATATTTATCAAATCACTTAGGAAAAATCTAGAAAAATTCCAAAAAATATATTTTAATATGTTTTACAACATATAAAATTTTCAAACCAAAATAATATTTATTTTTGCCGTAAATAATTTATAACCAAATAAATTATTTTCTTTACTAGAAAATTAATATAAAATCCACATAAATTCAACAAATTATGAAAATTGGAACCCTTCTCTAGAATCATGTTTACTACAACATATGGTTTTCTCATGGCATTTAAAAATCATTTCATCTCTGTTTTACCCTAAAGCCGTGTATATCTCCTTTTAAACAACCTTGTTTAATCCACCTAAATTATAAACCTAGCATATCATAATTCAATATATCATAGAAATAGATTGGCACTAAAATCCGAAACCATATGATTATAAAACTAAAATAGAGATGTAGAAATTATTATTCACCTTAGATTTGATAAGGAAATTGAAGTTTGGTTGAGATTGATTCCTTCTAACTTGAATCCTAAGCTTTAAGTTGATTTTATCTTCTTTCTTCCTAATGGCCGGCCTTGCTTACTTCCTTAAGGTTATAAATTTCTATTTTTATAAAATGAACGTGTACGACTAAAGGAGATAGTATAAGGGTAGGAAATATTGACGGCTATTTACCCTAACGCCCTTGTGTTTAATTACTTAACCATTTATATAAGTTCATTAGATTAGATATGCATGGCCACTAAATTCATTAATTAACCTCGATCTCCTTATCTACATTATTCTATTTAATTTATTCTAATTAAATTTCCTAAATAATGCTAATAAAATAGTGGTGTAATAATTCATGTATCAATCACCTAAGCATCCGAAAAGTGGATTTTAGTGTAAAAAGAAGAGGCAGAAAGAAAAGGAACAAGTAAGAAAGAATAAAATATTTGTATCTCACAACGGAACAATAATATATAATATCCAAAAAGACAGTACATAAGGTTACTCTAAGATACAGCGTAATTCAGAGTTACTAATCTAGGTACTATCACCAAACTGGACAGTTGTAACCGTCTATACCCATATATGATAATATATACATACTAGTAGTGTAGTGGAAATAAAAATACAAAGGTAGGTGAAAACATCAAACTCTTCTTCTGAAGCTCTAAAGAACATCCAACGTAAACCTGACTTTCTCAGACTACTCGAAAGAGCACTCGATGATTTAAGGGAAAATAAAACCATAAGTCAAACATACATCTAGTGTGAGAAACTTAAGAAATACATGCGTATATAATGGTATCTTTTGAGACCAATCGAATCACCAGAATGGTTTTCCCCTCGAAAGATCCAAAACGATCAAATACGTAAAATAAGACGATGTAACATATAATGTTAATATAAATCAGAAAATAGATGTGTTGTTTGCATCCACACCACAACAATATTAGGTATACAACTAAAACTGCTAAGGTTTGCATTCACAAATAGATTTGGAATAGCCCTCAGTAAGTTGAGGCATTCTTCCCGATAAGTGTCAGAAACAACCTTACGAAGCGATGTATATCTTCAGACAAAATATACCACAAAGGATAACATAACCGGTCCAGGGTCGAACACATGATTAAGAGTATCATCAACTCCCTCTAGCATCAGTTGTAAGCATCTCCAACTATGGATTTGATATACCCTTGGGTTAGCTACCGTGTGACGACCCGGAATTTTCGATCATTTAAAATCGGAATATTTAATTGATCTTAAATATCCAATAGAGTAATTTTAACTTGAATCACGAATATCACAATTTATTTGATGATTAAATTATTAAATTAAATAATTTGAAGTTGGATAAAATGTTGAATCTGGAGTTTTAAGCCGGTTTAAAATAATTTGAAGGTTTATAGAATTTATATCGAGGATATTGAAGATAGTAAAAGTGTAAAGAATTGAATTTGGAAGTGTTTGTTCGGTTTTGAAATTTTATCGTTTTAAATTGAATTTAAAAATAGCTTTCCGAGACACAGTCTCGGAATTCGACGAAACTAGTTTCATTGGATCCGTAATATTGAATTATTATCGGATTTCAAATTTCATAGTGATTGGAGTTGTTGTGTGAGCATACGATATATAAACGCCTAACGGGACACCATGGTAGGAGGACGAGATTTGAAGTTACGTAATTCAAGACAGTTTACAGTTTAAATAATATTTATATATATGTTGGTTGACTATTTTCAACATCAGCCTACATTCATTCCCATCATAATTTTCCCCTTTCACATTCAAAGTACGGTAGCCTTCTCTAGCACACAACCGTTGTTCAACATCACATCTTGCCTCTTTTCTCGTTTACATCACGATCTTTCCTTTCCTTCATTCCCTCAGCTCAAAGTAAATCGAGCCAGAGGAAAAGTACGGTGAACGAAAGAAATATGTGTTTTTCTATTCAAACGACCGGAGTAATTACCCCCTTTTTCGATCAATTTACAAAGCTTCTCAACCACAATGGTATCGCCTCCCACTCTCTCTCTTTCATATCCAATCTCCAGTAAAATAAATGGCCGCATTTCCTTAAAAAAAATTAAATTAATTAAATCAAATTCATCGCTAAATGAAAAATCTTAAACCCAACTTCTTTGTGATCCTTCGAGGTAGACCTTCGAATTCGTATGCGTTAAGGAGGGTGCGGCGCCCTTTTATGTGACTCGACTTTTAGGCAGGCGACGGCGGCGTCGACTTCGAGGTGCAGTAGGGCGCGACTGTCCGCAATGGGAATTTTGACCATCACGCTGGCACGTTTCGGCAAGACGAGGCGGAACATCGAAGCTAGGGTTTGAGAAGCTTGGATGTTGTTCGTTTTCTTGGGATGATATTGAAGGTAAATAATTTTACCTTGATTTATTCGTGCAGATTTGAATGTATATGTAAGTTTAAGGACAGGAATTCATTTACAGAAAAAAAATGTTCATTTAAATAAAAGCAGTAAATATACGAGTTAATGAAATTTATTTAACAATAAGGTTTTTTAAATTAAGTTGTTTTAAACTTTAATATATACAAGTGTATGTATGCAGAATTGTTTTTACATCAAGGGATTTTACACAGACATATTTTGGAATTTTATACATATAAGAATTTTAAATACGAAGAGTTCATGTAACTTTAAATATATTATCTATAAGGATTATTTTATCGGTTTATATATATATATATATATGGAGTTTCAAATAAGAAATATATATATATATATATATATATATATGAGTATTTATTTAAGGGATAAATTAGTTGTAAATTTGGTTTTTAGTTAAATAAATTTATTAAGAGGAATTGGTTTTATAATCTAAGATGTTAGTCTAAAATAAAATCATTGGTTAATTAAAATTATTATACGGCAGTTAAATGTTCGATTAACCCAAATGTTAATAAAATCATCCAATGTTTATACAAGGTAAAAATTTGAAGGAAGCAAGACGAATTGGGTCGGATTGCAAACGTTAAAGGTGTGTTAATCTCACTCAGTTAATTTAAATTTAAATTTAAATGATTAAATTTAAATAATTGATTGAATGGTTGAGATTGATTTATGTGCTATAGAATGGAAATTTTGAAATTGGCATATTATATTGTGCTAACATCTGTGAATGCAGGGAAAACAGGTTGGAGGGATCCAACTGGACCCCTCAACATTTATTATTTAATATTTTCTATTGTGATTACTTGATATTCTATGTTGAATATATTGGAATATTAAATGATATGATTTGATTGGATATATTTAGGTACAATGAATTACCAAAAATATATAAATTGGATTTTGGAAAGAAATAAAGGAAGTAAAGTTGTAAACGGAATAATCCTAGAAAATTTAATAAATTAGAATGAATTGAAAAGAAATGGAAGTATGTTAAATATTAATAAAAACTTCGAGTATGAAAAGAAAAGGGGTTTGAATAAACTGTAATTAATGAATTGTAAAATTTGTGATATTTATTTAAAGAAATAAAGAATTAATTTAAAGCTTAAAGTTTTAAATTTATTTAAAGGGATAAGAAGTAAATTGAGTAATCTAAATTGGTATTTCAATTAAAAGTATTTTAAATCATAATTAAGAAATAAAATCTGAAATTAAAGGATTTTGAATAAATGAAGTAAATTGGAAATCAATTTGGAAATTGATTTAAGTGTTTGGAATCAGATATTTGGAAGAATAAATTCAAGGTGGGAATTTATTAAAGGAATGAGAAAAATTGTTTAAAAATAAATAGTGATTATTTTTCTAAAAGTTGTGAAGAGAAGTATATTTCTCTGGATAGCCAAGTACGTTCAAAGTAAACTTTTAGATATAAGTTAAAAGTTTTAATGTTGTTTAAAAAAAGCATGTTTTAGAAAATTTATTACTTCTAATCTTTTAAATTCTAAAGTAAATATTTTCGAATCTATTACCGTAATAATTATTTATTAATAGTGACTTAGTATTTGTTCGAAAGGTGAAAGCTTAGTTTTATATTTTATAAAGTAACCTTATTTTCAATGTTTATATAGTATGTATTTTTAGTAAATTATTGAAGTAGTCTTAATTTAAATATTTTAAAGTAAATACCAAAGTAAGTGTTATGGTTAATCTATTATCGTAATAATTATTTAAAGGGTGATTGGTATTTTATGTAAAGAAGAAAATCTAGTTATATTTATAAAGTAAACTTATTTTAATTATTTCTAAAGTATTATTATAAATTGAGTATTAAAGTAAATTTTTCTAAATTAAATGTTAAACATTTTCTATAATAAAATGTTTTAAAATTATTTTAAAAATCTAGAGTTTTGTACTTGGTGGTTCCAGTGGAAATGGAAATACTCGAAATTTATTCTGAGAAAAGGAATATAGTTTTAAGACTGTTTTAAAAGGGTTTGAAAGTGAAATTATATCTTGTAAAGATATTTTGAGATAAATAAATAATTGGGAAATTATTTATTGGTTGATGGTTGTTTGTGAATATTAATTGATAGTTAAATAACCGACTATCAATATTGGACAAATGCGTTGATCGTTTCGAAGAGTCCGGAATCGAGATTTATTTCTCGAAAACCACTTCGATCCGGTTTGTACGTTTCGTGAAAACGAGTTTGGATTCGAAAATGGAGCAGTGAAGTGCAAGGGTTGGTCGCTACTAATCCTGAGGATAATTCCAAAATGGATGTAGTAGGAATAGTGCCTTCAGTTCCGTTCGAACCCGGGACGGACTTGTATGGATGAATGCTTGCGAAACATCGTCAGGTGGACGATGGGCATTCTAAGGGACATGTTCTATAAAAGGTAACGCTTAGCCTCAAGCCTCATCAAATGGGAATGACTGAAAATTAGAGGTTATGCAGCAAGGCTAGGTGGGTAGCTGTAACAACCCGATATTTTCAGTGATTCGCATCCGCACATGTCGGACTTGAATTGCTTAAAATACCGCGTTGTAAATAATTTTGGAGCAAATGAAATACAATCACAGAATCACAGACACAGAAATATCAGAATAACTCGCAGCGGAAATAAAAATAGCATAGTAGTTCATGAAGCTACTATAACAAACTCTTAAAACATAATACATAATATTAGTCTGAAACATATACAATAGAAATCTCAAATACATAGAAGTTTATAAATACCAGAGCTGAAATAGAATAACAGAAACTGAAAGGAAATAGATAACTAGACAAGCAGAATCTCCAGCGATTCCTAGCTCCAGAAAAGAAATCCAAAGCTAAGCTGTAAATACTCAGGCTGACCCGAGCGTAAAGTAAAACACAAAACACTCGAGTCAGGACAATATATACTTATATAATTTAAAACAACTCAAGTGAACTGTAGTAGAAATGCACAATAACTTAAAGGATGCTTGGGATCGCCCATCCTTTAAGAATCAGTTAAACTATAAATTAATTACATCACGTGATTAAAATTTCAAAATGGTTTTTTATACTTCAAAATCAAATATAATTTCAAAATTCAATATCATTCAAAATATCATATCTTCCAAACCACATTCATTTTTATTTAATTTAAATACCATTACAAAACACATTTCAAAATAGTTTATATTTCGAAACAAGTTACTTCATTTTAAATCATAAAATGAAGTTATTACATTTAATAATTAAATTATTAAATTTCCAAAATTTTAGTCTTTCAGAATTCATTTATTCACTTAATTTATTAAAACATATGAAAATTCAACTTTCGCAGCATTTAGAAATTGCTACGGAAAGTTACATTCAAAACAGTTCAATTTAACAAAAGATAGCATTTAAAAATGCTGTAATAGGGTTACATTAGTTTCAAATAAAACTTAGTTAAATTCAACAATTATAGCATTTACAAAATGCTATAATAACCTTTAATTAAACTTAGCCATCTGGTTCATTATTATCAACTGCAGCATTTACAAATGCTGTATTATCATTTACATTAGAATTAATAGCATTTCAAAAATGCAGTTAATTAACTTCAAGTATTCAATATAATTTCACAAACAATCATATTTTTATTTAAATCATTTTTAGCTTATAAAATCATATAATTTCACTTTTAAAACAGTCATTCAAATACCCTTATATTCATGATTTTATAAAGTTAAATCTCCATTCAAAAAAATCAAAATTTAATAATAATTCACTTATTAAATTCCAACATTAATTTTTAAATTCATTAAATTAAATTTAACTTAACATTTAATTTTAAAATTTTCAAATATAACTTAATTTCATTTTTATTTACTTAACTTAAAATTCACTTTTAAGCCAAGTTCACAAATTTCAAATTTTAGTTATATTTCCAAATTTCAACCTAAATATTCATTCATTTCACATTTTAACTTTATTCAAAAATCATTAATATATTATAAAAATCATTTTTAATTCATTTAATTCAAAATATCATAAATTTATCATATTTTAATATTTAATTTAAATTCTATTTATCACCAAATTATAATTTCCAAAATAACTTACATTTCAGATTTCCTAACTTTACCATTTATTTATTTCACTTATAAATTTTCAGAAAATCAATAATGCTTTACAAAAATCATTTTTAATCCAATTTAAATCAAAATATTATAATATTTACATTTCTAAAATAATTTAAATTTTTTATAAAAACATATTTTAACAACGGGTCTGTATTTCATTTTCTAGCCTAGGTAAAGTGATACGGGTAATATATCATTTCAACCCAATAATTTACAAAGAAAACCCGGGTTTGATCATTTCAAACCCGCAATCCCAAGTAAAAGAAAATAATTGAAAATCATTCAGGCCTATCATTTCAGCCCATAACGATTTTCTCCTATTCTAAAGTCCGTTCGGGTATGTATCATTTCAACCCATAGTGATTCTAGTCTACAGGGAACTTGCAGTGTGATAAACAGATGAAAGTAACAGAATAGCATGAAATAATAGTAAGATATGATATAACAGGTGTAAATATAGGTTTGAACATCATATGAACATAATATAGCAGTTATAACAGGATGATATGCAATTTAGAGATTCAAAAGGGGTCAATTTACTATTTATATATGTACATATTGTCTGGTGAGAATAACTCACCTGTTTAGAGCTGGAGATAGCTACCAAAGCAAACAATATAGACACCACGAAGGCACGACAATACGGAAATGAATTGAGAGTGGAGAGCCAATTCTAATTGTCTTGTACATATGAAACAAAACAATACATATAACATGAATTTCAAACCAAAATATGACATTAAACAAGCTAGAATTAAGGAACAACAATTAATCAAACATTTGCAATTGCTTCCACCATCACTATGCTCAGCCTATAGGGTGATAAGGTACTTCCATGGGGTGTATTTTGTCAGGTATGGGTCATATATGGTCGGCCTAGCAAGGGTAGTGAAGGTATGGAAGTTGCTATGTATGAAAATACAAGTACAAGGCAAACAAGTGGATTTTTGTGCAATTTCAAGCTTCGAGCAAGGCTACAAATGGCATGGACATACCTGTTGGAGGCTAGGAGATGGCGTGGCAGTGGTTTTGGTTCAGGTATGGGCTGGAGAAGGTGGTGCAAAGGGCAACTAAGGGTGTGGTGAAGTGGTGGAAGTTACAAGGTATGAATACAAAGAGTTTAAGGCAAATAAGGGGCTTTTGTGCAACCATATGGCTCAACCAAAGGACCATTGGGCTCGGCCCCTACAAGGTGAAGGTCAGGTGGGGTCTGGAGTGTCGACCAAAGGTGGTGGAGGGACTGGTGGTGGCGGCCAAGGAGATGGTTTAGGTGAAAAATGAAGGGTATGTGCATAAATGGTTCGGCTAGGTTAGTTTCAAGGTGATTTTGCCACATTTGGTGATGATAGTTTCAAGGAGGCTCATGGCCTGGTCAAGTCAGAGGGAAAGGATGGTGGAGTGTCCACGGGCAGTGGTGGAGTTGGTCGGAGGAGTATGGCCAAGCAAAGCATGAAGAGACAAGTGCAAAACCATTAAAACAATGAAAAACAAAGGAAAAAGAGAAGAGATTTTTACCCAAACTTCTAGAACAAATGGCCGTATGTTTGTTTTTTTGAGTTTGAGAATGTTTTTGCTCGTGAAAAAGAAATGAAATGTGGCTGGAAAGAAGGAGGAATGGTACGGCACAAATAAAATAAAGGAGTAGGTTGAGGAAATGAAAAGGAGGAATGTAAAAAGACTTTGGAAATATAAAGAGTCCAAAAACCTTTCAAATTTCCATCCATTTTCTTTTATAAGTTTAAATATATGAAAATAAATATAATTTCAGTTAAAATACGAAAATATAACAAATAAAAAAATATAAATAAATAAATATTAATTATATATAATTAAATTAAGAAAATAGCAAAGAAAATGTAAACTAGGCTAGAAAATTTGAAAATAAATGAAATGAACTTTGGAAAAATTTTGTGTACTTGAAAAATATTTATAAATAAATATAAAGACACAAAAATAAAATGCATTCATAAAAATAAATAAATAAATTTTAATTAAATATAATTTAAATGAAGAAAATAGCAAAAAAATGGAAACTGGCCTTAAAAATAGAAAATATATGCAATAGATTTTGGAAAAATTATTTTATCACTTTAAAAATATTAAAAGACAAAAATATACATAAAATAACATATTAACACATATTAAAATAAAATATAACAAAGAAAATATAATTTATATAATCTAAAATAGACAAAATTGCAAAATAAAACAAATTATACTCAAAATTGAAATGTGCATAACTTTCACAGTTTAAGTCCGTTTTCAAAGAAACAAAAAGTTCAAGTTGTTAAATATATTTCCATAATAAAAGATAAAATTTAGGAGTTTAAATATTTAAATTTGAAATTTAAAAGTCAAAGTTTTACCAGTTTGAACAGAAATTCGTCTTTCAGTAAAATATCCAATTTATACCTGTTTGAAATTATAATTCACATAATAATCAACACTTATATTAAAAAATGTGAAATGTTTGAAATAAAACAAGTTTAAAAATAATTTCAAAATAAAATAAAGTCAAATATTAAAATATATGAAAAATGTTGGGTTGTTACACTCTCCCCACTCAAATCTTTTCGTCCTCGAAAAGGAAGGAAGCGGAGAAACAACAAGAAAGAGAAATAGGTTGGAAGACATTCGAAAGAAGGTAGGGAGAAAGTAGCTAGGAGGGGAAGCAGGTTGAAAGACATGGATGAAATATTTTTTATATTTTTATATTTTTTTATATTTAACATGTTAAACATTTAATATGATAAATAGTTATTTGATTCAAATTTGATAATTCGAAGTAAACAATATTTAAAACATTTTAAATTTTTAGAAGGGAAAATAACTGATCAAAATATTCTTTATATAATACTTTATCAAAATACTTTTATAACTCGATGTCTTAACAAGTTTACTTTCGTTCCTGCAGACTCTGGCTATGCGTTGATCAGGCACAAAGCTAGAATTCTTCAGGTACTTGGTAGACTCGTTTCAACACCCAGTGAAAATACTGAAGACACTTTTAAAAACAGATATGGAAAGTACAATCCAAACAAATCAACAAAACTGAAACAGTTGTCTAACCATGGATCGCAGATACACAATGGTTACGCCTGGATCCCCTAGGAAACAATCCGTATCCATAAGCTTTCTCAGCCCTGCGAGTTACGCCATGATGACGAGTAGAATGCAGGATACACAATGGTTACGCCTGGATCCCCCAGGAAACAATCCGTACCCGCAGACCAGCTCAGCCAGGCATTTGCGCTACTAATGCGACCTACATAGAGTGCAGGATACACAATGGTTACGCCTGGATCCCCCAGGAAACAATCCGTACCCTCAGGCCAGCTCAGCCAGGCATTTGCGCTATGCAGTCGCGATCATAAGACCATGGAGATCGCCATGGAATTCGATGGACACTCGAGTATCATATCCGGAAAACCCAAATCAAAGAGAGAGAATAATATCGATAGAATGAATCCACAGTGTGGCCACAAAGCGGATATCAAGCAGAAGGCACTTTCCATATCTTTACTTCGAAAATATGTATCATATAGTACCTTTCAAAATCACTTTCAAATATCATACTTATATAAAGTCCATTTTATATAAGATTTCATTTCAAATCAAATACTTTTCAAAATAATAGTATATCAAATCAAACTTATATAAATTTCGATTATATAAGATTTCATTTTTTCAAAATTGAGTACCTTTTCAAATTCAATAGTTTTCAAATCAACTGCATACTTACACAAATCAATTTTTATATAAGTTCGATAACTCCCAAATCAAGTATTTAGTAAATCAAGGTTCTCAATTTCAATTTGTTCAATATCAATTCAGTTTCAAAAATCATATATGATTTCACCAAATCCTTTCTTCCAAATTACATATATTCAGTTTTTAATTTTCTTAAAGCCAAAGATTTAGAAGATAATCCAAAGTTCCGAATCAACAACATTTATGCCAAACAAATTCATTTCTATTTCAAACATATATTCATTATCAAAAAATCATAATACTTTCAAAGTTGTAAATCTTTCGAAACCAAAATACTTGAAATCTTTACACTTTGAAAATCATAACCCTTTGAAATCATAAAACATTCCTTTAATTCTTTACATTTCACAAATTTATTCAATTAAACCCAAATCTAAAATTTCCAATTTTAATTCAATTCAAACCATCGGTTTCAATTCAATTTAGTTTTCCAACAAAACCATTTCAAATATTATCAAATTTCAAATATAGATTTGATTTACAAAATAAACTATTAAATCTTAAATATTTTTCAAGGCTTAAATATACCATATTTCAAACTAAATTTTATAATTTCATATATCTCAAATTTTCTTAATTATTACTTACATATGTCATCATTTCGCAACATTACATTCAATCGCTCGCTTGATCACACAAGTTCGCTTTCGAACTAGTATTGCCCATTCGACTTCCCTAATGCGGACTTCGATATGGTTTCTCGACTAGAAGCCATCAGTCTCCTTGCATAACCATATACTATGATAGAGAATTCTAGAATCAAGCCCAAAATTCATATCAAATATTTTCCATCAAGAATCAAATGAAAAATCCTAACACGAAATGGTGTAATTCACCTCGAACTTGTGTACTCAAACTTGGATCAAATTAATTATGCGAATAAAACAACATACGTACAACTTATGTATCTATTCCAACTTGTTAAATAAATAGTTTTATAAAGATGTTACTAAGTTAAAACATTTAAAACCAAATTTTTCTCAAACATTTGAAAACTAATTTTTATCCAAAACATTTCAAACTAAATTTCGTATTAGTATAATTCAAAATAGTCTTATTTATTTACTTAACAAAACAGTTTCAACTTATACAAATCATATTATTTCATACTTGAAGCATACAAACTAAACTTATATTCTTTATCAAATACCTTATACCTTTCAAAATTTCTTAGCTTTGAAAAGTTAAAGTTGATTTGGAAGTGCTCGAACCTTCAAAATAGTCGAAGAAATCATAATTTCAAATCCAAGAGTGGGAAATCACTAACAAATCAGTAAATCAATTCCAATAGATAAGGTTATATCAAAACAAATCTGAATCTCGAGGACTGAACACCGACTTACTTTAAATCGTTTCAAATATATATATACATATACATATATCTTTCGAATATCAAACCATATTTCAAAATCTAAAATCAAAATTGGTTTCACAAAATCACTCGCATAGCAAAGCTACTAGAGTGGCCTCTCACCCACTCAGAAACTCAAAAATCAATGTCGATGATGCATGCATTCATCATCGAAATTATTTTTCAGCGACACAAGTGAGTTCTGGACTTCAATTAACTTTGAAAAACTTCTTTGAAATTCCTTAGAAATCATTGAAATTCATTCGAATACATTTGAAACATTTTTTTATTTGAAAAAAATATCTTTAAATCATATTATTATTATATATTTTCCAAAATCTTAAAACCGATTTCAAAACACCGGAGTTCGATTCCTCAAAATTCAAATTCAAAACCCTTCAGTTATAAATCATTTTTGTATAAATCAAGTTCTTATAAAATTTTCAAAATTTCAAATTCTTTCGAAGCTTCCAATTTTCATTTTAAAAGGTATATAATCCTTATTGGAAAGTTTTCACTTTTTATATACAAAATATGGTCATCCTTAATAATTTCGATGTATGCACAATTTCAAAATACAACCAAACACAAATTTCCAAAGGATGATTCAAGGAAGGATTTCAAACAAATAAAGATTCAAAATTAGAGGAACTCTAATCAAATAGAATTCTATTTCGAAGATAAACTCAAACGAAGATGAGATAATTTAATTACCAAATAGAAGATGGATAAGCCTATATAAATCACGGGCGACCTTAACCGGTCAACCGTGACTTCAGGAATATGATCGATGCAGAAATCTACGGCAAATCGACATTCGATCGCCGAAGATAGAATCCCGGTAGAGCAGGAGATAGATATCATCGTAAACCGTGGATACAGAAATCTTTGGTGAATCAATTGTAATTTGTAAAGGAGTTTCACCTCTTTACAGATCATTCAAAGATTGGCGGAATCGCCGATCTTTAGAAAGGTCATTCCAAAGTGGAGTTATGGAGTGCTCCAAAATCAAAAAGGTAAAATAGGGAAGACAAGACTGGACTTCGGAACAAGAGGGAGTGTTCCAAAGTTCAGGGAACCCTAATCGATAAGAATTCTAACCAAGAGGTTTCTAACAAGGTTGATACAGAAGGAATGAAGTTTAGAAAATCTTGGTTTCAAAAAAAAAATTATACCAAAATAATCTTTGAAACTACTTTAAAAATCATTTAGAAATCATTTTATACTACGAAATACGTTCTCTCACAAGGAAATGATTCTGAGATTGATTTCACCCATTCTAGGATGTTTCTACCCTATCTCTAATGAGTTTTTTGCACCACAGGCTAAGGTTTGCCTAAAAACCAAAGCTCTGATACCAACTGTAAGAACCCGATATTTTCAGTCATTCTCATCCGCACATGTCAGACTTGAATTGCTCAAAATACCGCGTTGTAAATAAATTTGGAGCAAATGAAATTCAATCACAGAATCACAGACACAGAAATATCAGAATAACTCGCAGCGGAAATAAAAATACCATAGTAGTTCATGAAGCTACTATAACAAACTCTCAAAACATAATATTAGTCTGAAACATATACAATTGAAATCTCAAATACATAGAAGTTTATAAATACCAGAGCTGAAATAGAATAACAGAAACTGAAAGGAAATAGATAACTAGACAAGCAGAATCTCCAGCGATTCCTAGCTCCAGAAAAGAAATCCAAAGCTAAGCTGTAAATACTCAGGCTGACCCCAGCGTAAAGTAAAACACAAAACACTCGAGTCAGGACAATATATATTTATATAATGTAAAATAACTCAAGTGAACTGTAGTAGAAATGCACAATAACTTAAAGGATGCTTGGGATCGCCCATCCTTTAAGAATCGGTTAAACTATAAATTAATTACATCCTATGGTTAAAATTTCGAAATGGTATTTTATACTTCAAAATCAAATATAATTTCAAAATTCAATATCATTCAAAATATCATATCTTCCAAACCACATTCATTTTTATTTAATTTAAATACCATTACAAAACACATTTCAAAATAGTTTATATTTCGAAACAAATTACTTCATTTTAAATCATAAAATGAAGTTATTATATTTAATAATTAAATTATTAAATTTCCAAAATTTTAGTCTTTCAGAATTCATTTATTCACTTAATTTATTAAAACAGATGAAAATTCAACTTTCGCAGCATTTAGAAATTGCTACGGAAAGTTACATTCAAAACAGTTCAATTTAACAAAAGATAGCATTTAAAAATGCTGTAATAGGGTTACATTAGTTTCAAATAGAACTTAGTTAAATTCAACAATTATAGCATTTACAAAATGCTATAATAACCTTTAATTAAACTTAGCCATTTGGTTCATTATTATCAACTGCAGCATTTACAAATGCTGTATTATCATTTACATTAGAATTAATAGCATTTCAAAAATGCAGTTAATTAACTTCAAGTATTCAATATAATTTCACAAACAATCATATTTTTATTTAAATCATTTTATAGCTTATAAAATCATATAATTTCACTTTTAAAATAGTCATTCAAATACTCTTATATTCATGATTTTATAAAGTTAAATCTCCATTCAAAAAAATCAAAATTTAATAATAATTCACTTATTAAATTCCAACATTAATTTTTAAATTCATTAAATTAAATTTAACTTAACATTTAAGTTTAAAATTTTCAAATATAACTTAATTTCATTTTTATTTACTTAACTTAAAATTCACTTTTAAGCCAAATTCACAAATTTCCAATTTTAGTTATATTTCCAATTTTCAACCTAAATATTCATTCATTTCACATTTTAACTTTATTCAAAAATCATTAATATATTATAAAAATCATTTTTAATTCATTTAATTCAAAATATCATAAATTTATCATATTTCAATATTTAATTTAAATTCTATTTATCACCAAATTATAATTTCCAAAATAACTTACATTTCAGATTTCCTAACTTTACCATTTATTTATTTCACTTATAAATTTTCAGAAAATCAATAATGCTTTACAAAAATCATTTTTAATCAAATTTAAATCAAAATATTATAATATTTACATTTCTAAAATAATTTAAATTTTTTTATAAAAACATATTTTAACAACGGGTCTGTATTTCATTTTCTAGCCTAGGTAAAGTGATACGGGTAATATATCATTTCAACCCGTAATTTACAAAGAAAACCCGGGTTTGATCATTTCAAACCCGCAATCCCAAGTAAAAGAAAATAATTGAAAATCATTCAGGCCTATCATTTCAGCCCATAACGATTTTCTCCTATTCGAAAGTCCGTTCGGGTACGTATCATTTCAACCCATAGTGATTCTAGTCTACAGGGAACTTGCAGTGTGATAAACAGATGAAAGTAACAGAATAGCATGAAATAATAGTAACATATGATATAGCAGGTGTAAATATAGGTGTGAACATCATATGAACATAATATAGCAGTTATAACAGGATGATATGCAATTTAGAGATTCAAAAGGGATCGATTTACTATTTATATATGTACATATTGTCTGGTGAGAATAACTCACATGTTCAGAGCTGGAGATAGCTACCAAAGCAAACAATACAGACACTACGAAGGCATGACAATACGGAAATGAATTGAGAGTGGAGAGCCAAAGCTAATTGTCTTGTACATATGAAACAAAACAATACATATAACATGAATTTCAAACCAAAATATGACATTAAACAAGCTAGAATTAAGGAACAACAATTAATCAAACATTTGCACTTGCTTCCACCATCACTATGCTCAGCTTATAGGGTGATAAGGTACTGCCATGGGATGTATTTTGTCAGGTATAGGTCATATATGGTCGACCTAGCAAGGGTAGTGAAGGTATGGAAGTTGCTATGTATGAAAATACAAGTACAAGGCAAACAAGTGGATTTTTGTGCAATTTCAAGCTTCGGGCAAGGCTACAAATGGCATGGACAGACCTGTTGGAGGCTAGGTGATGGTGTGGCAGTGGTTTTGGTTCAGGTATGGGCTGGAGAAGGTGGTGCAAAGGGCGGCTAAGGGTGTGGTGAAGTGGTGGAAGTTACAAGGTGTGAATACAAAGGGTTTAAGGCAAATAAGTGGCTTTTGTGCAACCATATGGCTCAACCAAAGGACCATTAGGCTCGGCCCCTACAAGGTGAAGGTCAGATGGGGTCTGGAGTGTCGACCAAAGGTGGTGGAGGGACTGGCGGCGGCGGCCAAGGAGATGGTTTAGGTGAAAAATGAAGGGTATGTGCATAAATGGTTCGGCTAGGCTAGTTTCAAGGTGATTTTGCCACATTTGGTGATGATAGCTTCAAGGGGCTCATGGCCTGGTCAAGTCAGAGGGAAAGGATGGTGGAGTGTCCACGGGCAGTGGTGGAGTTAGTCGGAGGAGGTGGTGGAGGAGTATGGCCAAGCAAAGCATGAAGAGACAAGTGCAAAACCATTAAAACAATGAAAAACAAAGGAAAAAGAGAAGAGATTTTTTACCCAAACTTCTACAACAAATGGCCGTATGTTTTTTTTTTGAGTTTGAGAATGTTTTTGCTCGTGAAATAGAAATGAAATGTGGCTGGAAAGAAGGAGGAATGGTGCGGCACGAATAAAATAAAGGAGTAGGTTGAGGAAATGAAAAGGCGGAATGTAAAAAGACTTTGGAAATATAAAGAGTCCAAAAACCTTTCAAATTTCCATCCATTTTCTTTTATAAGTTTAAATATACGAAAATAAATATAATTTCAGTTAAAATTAGAAAATATAACAAATAAAAAAATATAAATAAAAAAATATTAATTATATATAATTAAATTAAGAAAATAGCAAAGGAAATGTAAACTAGGCTAGAAAATTTGAAAATAAATGAAATGAACTTTGGAAAAATTTTGTGTACTTGAAAAATATTTATAAATAAATATAAAGACACAAAAATAAAATGCATTCATAAAAATAAATAAATAAATTTTAATTAAATATAATTTAAATGAAGAAAATAGCAAAAAAAATGGAAACTGGCCTTAAAAATAGAAAATATATGCAATAGATTTTGGAAAAATTATTTTATCACTTTAAAAATATTAAAAGACAAAAATATACATAAAATAACATATTAACACATACTAAAATAAAATATAACAAAGAAAATATGATTTATATAATCTAAAATAGACAAAATTGCAAAATAAAACAAATTATACTCAAAATTGAAATGTGCATAATTTTCACAGTTTAAGTCCGTTTTCAATGAAACAAAAAGCAATATTCAAGTTGTTAAATCTATTTCCATAATAAAAGATAAAATTTAGGAGTTTAAATATTTAAATTTGAAATTTAAAAGTCAAAGTTTGACCAGTTTGAACAGAAATTCATCTTTCAGTAAAATATCCAATTTATACCTGTTTGAAATTATAATTCACATAATAATCAACACTTATATTAAAAAATGTGAAATGTTTGAAATAAAACAAGTTTAAAAATAATTTCAAAATAAAATAAAGTCAAATATTAAAATATATGAAAAATCTAGGGTTGTTACAGTAGCACCCAAGCAGGGTGAGGTCATTCCAGTCTAGATGTCGCTTTTTATTTCGGCTTAGTGGGCGGTTGCTGATCCAAACCACGGGGTGATCTCACTCGGGATTATCCAGTAAGAGGTAGTCCCGGCCTTGTGTTGCAGGGGAGTGGACGTACTCCTCGGTACGGTGATCTAGGCCCCGTACTGTGACAGGTGGTACCCCAGTGCCTAGTCATTGGTTGGAAATCCATTCTCCCTACGAGCCTTGTACGAGTTTTGTTTGTATTACCCACTCTGTGGCTAGTAGCTGAAATTTAATAGATGTACAATTTCGGCTATTTTATAAGTATTTGTATATAGACCCTATTATAATATAAGAGAATTTCTATAAAAATTGTTTTAGCTATCGTAAGGTAAAAACCCGACATGTTTATTTGTGGCGTGGTCTTACGAGATGCTTTTATTTTCAAAGGATTTTTGAAACTTTAATAATCAATTGGGTGTGATTTTCTCACGCTGGTAATCCAGACAGACTCGGGTGTTATTTAACTGTAATGCTCGGGTCAGACCGAGTATTATAGGATACAGGATGATGCTGTGGAGCTTAGGAGAGGAGCTGGATGACGAGACGTACTTTCATACTTGTATTTATGTATATTCCGCTGTGTTGAGTTGTTGTGTATCCATTTGTATGTCATTGATGTTGAGCTGTGATTGATGTACTCTGATGATTGTAAAATATGTAAGCAGATAAATTTGGTTTTGAGTAAAGAGTATTTATTATCTATTATATTTTATTCCGCTGCGATGGTTAGATTCTGTTGTCGTTTTCTATTTTTCCTCTTCTACCTCTTCTTCTTTAACCCAAATGGTTCGTATTTCTATACAACTTAGTTGATTGTTGTAGAATAGTGTTGACTCATGGGGTATGGATTTGCGGGCCGTTACAGTTGGTATCAGAGCTTAGGTTGGAGATAAACTTGGCTTTGGAGGGAATTACTCATTAAAATAGAGTCTGTAGTACTCTATAATGAGTTTGAGCGTATTAATAGATATGAGCGCATATTTGTTAGTGAATATAAACTGTTTTAATATTGTGTTGATGGATTTATTGAGTGGCATATGAATCTTCGTCGACACAGTCTGCGCAATTGTATTGAAGGGGTTTCTAAACACTTGAATAGAACAATCGACACGATATTGTTTTAAATGTGGGTAAATGAAATAATTTTACCCAAAACATATTTTGATATAAAGAATAGTTTTTGAAAACTTTTGGCTAATATATGGATGTTTGGATGTTAGAAATGATAATATTAAAGTATTATCATTGTTAAGTGAAAATTTAACTAGAAATTGAAATATAACTAAAATTTAAGGGAATAAATTCATTATAAAATGAAATTTATAAATATGAATTGTAAATGTGAATTATAAATTGAAATATAATCAAATAATAATTGTACGAGCATAAGCTATGCAATTGAATTATAGTTAGAACTGATTTAAGAAGGATTTGAAAATTTAAATCCTGGAGATTTTGGAAGTGTTTGTCGAAGTGTGTTGAAGATGAATGATGGCATTATTGTTTTGGAGATATTTCTGAAAGGGAATTTGTTTTAAATGGATTTTGAAAGTGATATAGCATTGAAATCACTTGGATTATTGGAAAATAATTCTGATGATGACGACCGCATCATTAGTATCTATTTTCGAATTTCTAAGTGACGGATTGCTGCCAAAATTGATTTGTTCAGAAAAGCTAGTTGTTTTTGAAAGTTTCAAAGGAAATTTGTTGGGAATAAAAACCAAGATTGGTTTGACTTTTGAGAAATGTGATTTGAGATGTCGGAGATTTCAAAATAATTTGAAACCAAAGACGGGTATTTAAAAATCCTGATGAGATAAATTACAAGCTTGTAAATTGAGATGATTTTTAAATCAGGAAGGGAGTATAAGCTTTGAATGTTGGAATTTAAATTTAAAGGGAAAAGTTAAAAATGAAATTAACTTGGATGGGAAATAAAAATTTAACTGGATTAAAAATTGATTGAATAGGCTGAATATAATATACAATTGTTTTCGAATTAAGTTGAAATCGAATTGAGTTAAATAAAACCGAGTTAAAATAAAATTGAGTTGGAATAAGAAACAAATGAAAAATAAATTGGTTAAGGATTAGATTGAAATAAATAAATCAGAATAACTTATAAGAGAATTAAAAATCCATAGAAATAAAATATGCTTGGGCTATAAATAAATAGCAGGCTTGAGTTAAAAAATAAAAGATGAACATATTTAAGCCTAAAATGAATGGAAATGTATGAAAATAATAAGTTGTGACTTATAAAATTGAAAATGGAATACAAAGCCCAAAATTAATATTTTGATGAATTGGAAAATGAAAGGAAAATCCAAACTTGAATTATAAAATATATTGAACTTAAGAAAATTAAATCAAGTGATATTTGGAATTAAAAATCAAGTATTGAACTATAAATAGGAGAGAACTAATTTGATAATAATTAGTTAATAAAATGTGTAAATGGGAATGTAATGTAGTCTAATAAAAGCTGAATTGGTGAGTTAATATTGAAGTTCGGAAATAAAACTCAAGTTATAAATCAAATTCGACCTGGATCGATAGTGAGGTAAATGAAATTGAATCGTGAGCTCATGAAATTGGGTTTTAAATTGGAAATGGATAGTGGATTCAGAACTTGAGTTTTTAATTAAAATTTAATGTGAAGTGTTAACAAATTAAGTATAATTGAAATGTATTGAATAAAAATGTAAATGGATTAAAATAGTAATGGTATGAATTGCGAATAAAATCCAAATAGGTGGAAATAAATTGGAAATGGCCTTGTAATATATTAAATGTGCTGAATCTAGAAAGTTAAAATGTATAATAATTGATCAAATAAATTTGTAGTTTGAAATGGGATTGGATTAGAATAAAATCAAGTTAAATTGAAAAGAGAACTTTGTTTGCAAAATGAGAATGAGCTTAAGTGTAAAATTTGAATAAATTGAAGTAAACTGACTTAAGCTAAATGAATGAAGGAGAGTTGAATTGAATTCAACTTAAACAAAGTTTAATAATATTGGATTGGTTTTAAATCAAGTGAAAATAAATTTTTAAACGAAATAAAATTCGGTGAGTTATAAATAATATTAATGGAATGAAATTCTAGAATAAATAATTGTAAACCATTTAAAATCATTAAGAAATTGAAATAACTTGAGACAATAAGAAAATAGAATGTTTCAAGTTTAATAGAATGGATTTAAATGAATGTGGATAAGAAATGAAGTATAAATGAGTGGACTGTGAATAAAATTTAATAGGTAATGAAGATGAACCACCATTGTTAATGGTTTTGAATGAACTAGTGTGGTTAATAAAATAAAATGTAAGTGAATGGATTCAACTTTAAATGCAATGGAAATGAGAATATACGGATTGTGAATAAATTCGAAATGGAATAGAATTAAGTGTAAGTTGAGTCGGAGTCAATTTAAATTGATTATAAAACTCAAGTGCTTATTTATTCACATAGATTTTGTCAAACTGCATAGAATAAATTGTGATTGGATGTAACTAGGGGTAATTAAAATTCTACGAATTGATAGAAGTAAAATGAATTGATTTTGAGATCAATTGGATTAAATATGAATCCAGTTTGCTTAAAAATAAATTAAATGTAAGCGATTGAGTTTTAAACCATTCAAATTGATGAAGTTGTATACAAATGGATTGAAAACCATTCAAATTTAATGAAAATGGATATGAATAAGTTGAAACAGTTGAATTAGCATGGAAACTATATAAATTGCTTACGGACAAATGATTGGTGTGAATTTCTTTTAGAATTCATATGTTTTAACTATTGCGAATAAGTGGTATGCTTTTAAACGTCATATATTTGGTACTTACATGTTTAAATTGAGTAAGTACAGGTACCGGGAAGCTGTGTGGCTAGTTTTCATTGCATTATCTGCTAAATAAATAAGCTGTTTGCTTAAAAATGCTAAATAAGGTACGCCTACGTAATAAAAATAGGAAATATGAACTGTTTTTGATTTTTCCGACCGGGTGGGTCGATGTGTATATATTTATCTCTTTTGTCAAATTGCAAAGGCTCCTCAGTACAAAGGGGACCCTGCCAAAAAATTTCGAAAATTTTAGAAAATTTTGGAAAATTGTGTTAACGACTAACGAATTCAAATTGGAAACTAAACTAAATTAGTAAAGGAAACCATCTTAAAGTAATGATATGAAATAGTTATTAATGGAAAATAAAATTCAATATTTAGAGTTAAAGATAAATTAAATTCGTATGGAAATGAAAGATTCAATTTGAATAGAAATGGATATAAATGAGCAGTAAGGTGAAAATAAATCTAAGAAGCATATAAAATGCTTAAACTGAACTTAAGAGGGAATGGTGAAGTCTTAAATGGAAATTAATAATACTAATGTAATTTAAGTCAATATTGGAATGAATATATATTGGCATTTGTGAGAAAGTGGATAAAATGTTTTGGAATGTTGTGAATGGATATTAGTGCTAAGCAGGATATGCAGGTATTATAAAGGGAAAAGGAATTGGGTTTGATTTCAAAAGACAAAATTTGAAATGCTCGACAAAAAGGTATGTGTTTAAATTTGGTATGAAATTTGATTGGGATTTGGATTGAGCCACTTGGCATTTTGTTTTCTTTTTGGATTTGGGAGGCCGTAGAGCCATTTTGTAGTTGTACCAAGCTAGCCGCGCAAAGGAGACGCTGGCAAAAATTTTCGAAAATTTAGAGAGTTAGAAAAATTTTGAGAAAATTTTGATAGTTCAAAATTTAGTTTTGAATTATAATTTGAATAGTTGAACAAGTAAGTTATTTGGAAACTATAGAAGGTTTTGAAAAAGTTTGGGAAGTTAATAAGAAAGGTAATGTGTCTTTTATTAAAAAGATAGCTGGTAGGATGTTAAATTGTTTGGTTTTGGAGGCAAGTAAATGGGTATTGGACCATTCTTCCTAACTTGTAATTTCGGGGACGAAATTCTTTTAAGGGAGGAGGAATGTGACGACCCGGAATTTTCGATCATTTAAAATCGGAATATTTAATTGATCTTAAATATCCAATAGAGTAATTTTAACTTGAATCACGAATATCACAATTTATTTGATGATTAAATTATTAAATTAAATAATCTGAAGTTGGATAAAATGTTGAATCTGGAGTTTTAAGCCGGTTTAAAATAATTTGAAGGTTTATAGAATTTATATCGAGGATATTGAAGATAGTAAAAGTGTAAAGAATTGAATTTGGAAGTGTTTGTTCGGTTTTGAAATTTTATCGTTTTAAATTGAATTTAAAAATAGCTTTCCGAGGCACAGTCTCGGAATTCGACGAAACTAGTTCCATTGGATCCGTAATATTGAATTATTATCGAATTTCAAATTTCGTAGTGATTAGAGTTGTTGTGTGAGCATACGATATATAAACGCCTAGCGGGACACCATGGTAGGAGGATGAGATTTGAAGTTACATAATTCGAGACAATTTACAGTTTAAATAATATTTATATATATGTTGGTTGACTATTTTCAACATCAGCCTACATTCGTTCCCATCATAATTTTCCCCTTTCACATTCGAAGTACGGTAGCCTTCTCTAGCACGCAACCGTTGTTCAACCTCACATCTTGCCTCTTTTCTCGTTTACATCACGATCTTTCCTTTCCTTCATTCCCTCAGCTCAAAGTAAATCGAGCCAGAGGAAAAGTATGGTGAACGAAAGAAATATGTGTTTTTCTATTCAAACGATCGGAGTAATTACCCCCTTTCTCGATCAATTTACAAAGCTTCTCAACCACAATGGTATCGCCTCCCACTCTCTCTCTTTCATATTCAATCTCCAGTAAAATAAATGGCCGCATTTCTTTAAAAAAAATTAAATTAATTAAATCAAATTCATCGCTAAATGAAAAATCTTAAACCCAACTTCTTTGTGATCCTTCGAGGTAGAGCTTCGAATTCGTATGCGTTAAGGAGGGTGCGGCGCCGTTTTATGTGACTCGACTTTTAGGCAGGTGACGGCGGCGTCGACTTCGATGTGTAGTAGGGCGCGACTGTTCGCAATGGGAATTTGACCATCACGCTGGCACGTTTCGGCAAGACGAGGCGCAACATCGAAGCTAGGGTTTGAGAAGCTTGGATGTTGTTCGTTTTCCTGGGATGATATTGAAGGTAAATAATTTTACCTTGATTTATTCGTGTAGATTTGAATGTATATGTAAGTTTAAGGACAGGAATTCATTTACAGAAGAAAAAAATGTTCATTTAAATAAAAACAGTAAATATACGAGTTAATGAAATTTATTTAACAATAAGGTTTTTTAAATTAAGCTATTTTAAACTTTAATATATACAAGTGTATGTATGCAGAATTGTTTTTACATCAAGGGATTTTACACAGACATATTTTGAAATTTTATACATATAAGAATTTTAAATACGAAGAGTTTATGTAACTTTATATATATTATCTATAAGGATTATTTTATCGATTTGTATATATATATTTATATATATATATGGAGTTTCAAATAAGAATATATATATATATATATGAGTATTTGTTTAAGGGATAAATTAGTTGTAAATTTTGTTTTTAGTTAAGTAAATTTATTAAGAGGAATTGGTTTTATAATCTAAGATGTTAGTCTAAAATAAAATCATTGGTTAATTAAAATTATTATATGGCAGTTAAATGTTCGATTAACCCAAATGTTAATAAAAATCATCCAATGTTTATACAAGGTAAAAATTTGAAGGAAGCAAGACGAATTGGGTCGGATTGAAACGTTAAAGGTGAGTTAATCTCACTCAGTTAATTTAAATTTAAATTTAAATGATTAAATTTAAATAATTAATTGAATGGTTGAGATTGATTTATGTGCTATAGAATGGAAATTTTGAAATTGGCATATTATATTGTGCTAACATCTATGGATGCAGGGAAAACAGGTTGGAAGGATCCAACCGGACCCTTCAACATTTATTATTTAATATTTTCTGTTGTGATTACTTGATATTCTATGTTGAATATATTGGAATATTGAATGATATGATTTGATTGGATATATTTAGGTACAATGAATTACCGAAAATATATAAATTGGATTTTGGAAAGAAATAAAAGAAGTAAAGTTGTAAACGGAATAATCCTAGAAAATTTAATAAATTAGAATGAATTGAAAAGAAATGGAAGTATGTTAAATATTAATAAAAACTTCGAGTATGAAAAGAAAAGGGGTTTGAATAAACTTTAATTAATGAATTGTAAAATTTGTGATATTTATTTAAAGAAATAAAGAATTAATTTAAAGCTTAAAGTTTTAAATTTATTTAATGGGATAAGAAGTAAATTGAGTAATCTAAATTGGTATTTCAATTAAAACTATTTTAAATCCTAATTAAGAAATAAAATCTGAAATTAAAGGATTTTGAATAAATGAAGTAAATTGGAAATCAATTTGGAAATTGATTTAAGTGTTTGGAATCGGATATTTGGAAGAATAAATTCAAGGTGGGAATTTATTAAAGGAATGAGAAAAATTGTTTAAAAATAAATAGTGATTTATTTTTTTAAAAGTTGTGAAGAGAAGTATATTTCTCTGGATAGCCAAGTACGTTCAAAGTAAACTTTTAGATATAAGTTAAAAGTTTTAATGTTTAAAAAAAGCATGTTTTAGAAAATTTATTACTTCTAATCTTTTAAATTCTAAAGTAAATATTTTCGAATCTATTACCGTAATAATTATTTATTAATAGTGACTTAGTATTTGTTTGAAAGGTGAAAGCTTAGTTTTATATTTTATAAAGTAACCTTATTTTCAATGTTTATATAGTATGTATTTTTAGTAAATTATTGAAGTAGTCTTAATTTAAATATTTTAAAAGTAAATCCCAAAGTAAGTGTTATGGTTAATCTATTATCGTAATAATTATTTAAAGGGTGATTGGTATTTTGTGTAAAGAAGAAAATCTAGTTATATTTATAAAGTAAACTTATTTTAATTATTTCTAAAGTATTATTATAAATTGAGTATTAAAGTAAAATTTTCTAAATTAAATGTTGAACATTTTTTATAATGAAATGTTTTAAAATTATTTTAAAAATCTAGAGTTTTGTACTTGGTGGTTCTAGTGGAAATGGAAATACTCGAAATTTATTCTGAGAAAAGGAAGATAGTTTTAAGACTGTTTTAAAAGGGTTTTAAAGTGAAATTATATCTTGTAAAGATATTTTGAGATAAATAAATAATTGGGAAATTATTTATTGGTTGATGGTTGTTTGTGAATATTAATTGATAGTTAAATAACCAACTATCAATATTGGACAAATGCGTTGATCGTTTCGAAGAGTCCGGGATCGAGATTTATTTCTCGAAAACCACTTCGATCCGGTTTGTACGTTTCGTAAAAACGAGTTTGGATTCGAAAATGGAGCAGTGAAGTGCAAGGGCTAGTCGCTACTAATCCTGAGGATAATTCCAAAATGGATGTAGTAGGAATCGTGCCTTCGGTTCCGTTCGAACCCGAGACGGACTTGTATGGATGAATGCTTGCAAAACATCGTCAGGTGGACAATGGGCATTCTAAGGGATATACTCTATAAAAGGTAACGCTTAGCCTCAAGCCTAATCAAATGGGAAAGACTGAAAATCAGGGGTTATGCAGCAAGGCTAGGTGGGTAGCACCCAAGCAGGGTGAGGTCATTCCAGTCTAGATGTCCCTTTTTATTTTGGCTTAGTGGGCGGTTGCTGATCCCAACCGCGAGGTGATCTCACTCGGGATTATTCAGTAAGGGGTAGTCCTGGCCTTGTGTTGCAGGGGAGCGGGTGTACTCCTCGGTACAGTGATCTAGGCCCCGTACTGTGATAGGTGGTACCCCAGTGCCCAGTCATTGGTTGGAAATCCATTCTCCCTACGAGCCTTGTACGAGTTTTGTTTGTATTACCCACTCTGTGGCTAGTAGCTGGAATTTAATAGATGTAACAATCACGACTATTTTATAAGTATTTCTATATAGACCGTATTATAATATCAGAGGATTTCTATAATAATTGTTTTAGCTATCGTAAGTTAAAAACCCGACATGTTTATTTGTGGCGTGGTCTTACGAGATGCTTTTGTTTTCAAAGGATTTTT
Organism: Allium cepa; assembly: GCA_030765085.1. Taxonomy (NCBI): domain Eukaryota; kingdom Viridiplantae; phylum Streptophyta; class Magnoliopsida; order Asparagales; family Amaryllidaceae; genus Allium; species Allium cepa. The sequence continues at coordinate 653,432,010 of CM060940.1, forward strand.
GAAACTTTAATAATCAATTGGGTGTGATTTTCTCACGCTGGTAATCCAGACTGACTCGGGTGTTAATTAACTGTAATGCTCGGGTCAGACCGAGTATTATAGGATACAGGATGATGTTGTGGAGCTCAAGAGACGAGCTAGATGACGAGACGTACTTTCATACTTGTATTTATATATAATCCGCTGTGTTGACTTGTTGTGTATCCATTTGTATGTTATTGATGTTGAGCTGTGATTGATGTACTCTGATGATTGTAAAGTATGTAAGCAGATAAATTTGGTTTTGAGTAAAGAGTATTTATTATCTATTATATTTTATTCCGCTGTGATGGTTAGATTCTGTTGTCGTTTTCTATTTTTCCTCTTCTACCTCTTCTTCTTTAACCCAAATGGTTCGTATTTCTGTACAACTTGAGTTGATTGTTGTAGAATAGTGTTGACTCATGGGGTACGGATTTGCGGGCCGTTACATACCCACTGGCTATGACCCTACACTATTCTTTATCATTTCTGATGGTAAAGTCACATTTCAGCATCTCAACACACAAGCTCTCGTTACTCGAATAGTTCACAAACCTCTCGACGAATTCCAACAAAAGTCGTCCGATGAATGCTAGCAACGTCCTCTCTCTTGGAAGTACCCACAAGATAGACGATATAACATGATAACATTGTTCGAAATGTTAACACTGACCGCTCGCTTGGACTTACCTTCAGGATAGTTAGTCCAAATCTATAACATTCCACTCCATAACCACTTCTATAGCATATAACTCGTATATTTGTTTTGAAATGGTTATGGTTTTGAGCTATCTCATATAAGTATACTCACCCCGATACTCGACTCTTCAAAAATAAATCGATGAGTTTTCGGTTGACTCAATTTTGGTTCTTTAGGAGTAAGCGGCCGAATATAGGAGTCCACCTCAGGAGATCTTGAATGTACATTCTTAAAGTGATGGATGTTTCATATGAATGAGTCCCCCTCGAGGGATATCAAACCGTATAAATCCATGAAGCTTTTATATACTTCCTAAGTAAATTTTGGTCAAGTTTGATAGTCAATAAGTCAAGTATCTAGTACGAAATTAAAATGATCACATGTGGAAATCAAATTTGGTATACATATCACCCTTTTCGACCTTCTCAACTTATGCTATCCCTCGATCAAGAGTGAAGTCAGGTAGGTTAGGACACTTGTTGCATCAGAGCCCTACCTTTACACATCATTCTTAACTCTCACAAATAGGGCAAGTCTACTTTATCAACTTTTAATGCTAAAAGTAGGAGAGAGAAATTACCATAAATGAATAAACACACAAAAATGATTAAATCACAAGTGACTTATATCCCCTTTTATCAAATAATACTTCTTCATCGATACTTATATACAAATATACATTTAAAATACCTTTATTAATAATATATATACATGCATGCTACTACTTTACTATTTATTCTACTCTTTTCATTCTTCTAAATATATTCAAATACTTATCTCAAAGGTATAAGAATATTTACAAATCATTTAACAAGATTTTCCATTTAAAAATATAATAAAAAAGGTTAAAAACAAATGTTGTGCAAATATTGTTATTATAAAACCCTCTTATCAAATAATAATCATTTATCAATACTTATATATATATTAACCTTTAAAATTTATGTATACTAAATTATTTACAAGGATAATATAATTAATACAAATTTTCAAAACAATTGCAATAACAAAAAGTTACATAAACCCATTTATCCCTTTTATAAAATATTTAACTAATTTTCTAAATATATATACACACACTTTTAAAAATACTTATAAAAATGTTTTATATATCTATATAAAACGTTATGTAAAAATAACTAATTTAGAATTTATTAAAAACCTCTATAAATAAGTGTTACATATAAATAAAACCTTTTACTTTAAAAATTTATATATATATCTATTAAAAATATATTCAAACTCGATACTATTATTTTTCATTAATATACTCTTCAGTATATTACTTATCATCCCTAAAAAGATCTCAAAAAAATAATCATTTTAACTATTATTTTAAACTCATTTGAATCACTAAATTTGATAAAAACAACATAACAACAGCCAGTGCTATGGCAGAGCCAGAAGTGCTGCGAAAAATTCTTCGCCGAGAACAGCGAAAAATCCTTAAAACTTTAGTCTGCTTTCTCTATGCTACAAATTGATCCAAGATCTGATTTGTTAATAGTAAATAGATTACTTAGAGTACAAAATAACATTGAAAAGAAACCCATAAAGATATGTATCTAAATCATATTAAAAATCACCGAAAAAACAAGGTACTTTCAAGTGCACAAATAGTGGCTATTTCACCTTCTAACTTTTTTAACTTTTATATATTCCATATGTTATACACTTTTTCAAACCTTCCCATTTCTGTCACATACACCGCTATAAGTGTATATCGCAAAAAAATACATTTTATTAAAATACATTTACATATCACCACTTAAAGAGGTTTAAACACAAGATATTACAAAGTGCGCTTCCTTTCTTGCTTCAAGCAATCAAAAACACGCATGTCAACTCTATACACAACCAAACCAAGCATGTAAACATCAAGTCTAGTCCATGTCACATGTCGTAGAAGGAAATAGAAGTGAATATACTACATATAAAATTATCATTTGCTTTACAAAAGCAAAAGTGGTCCAAACTAGTTAATGTCGTTACTTTATATTTGCATACAATTATATACATAATATATACTTTTCAATGGCGAGTTAACTCACCAAACTCCTTACTAATATCAAGCTCATGCTCTCTAGAACACACGAACAATTTCTACCATCACCCAAAGCATCACAAAGCTCACTACCACCTTGCTTCCTCCTCCTATGCTCACGGCCACATGCTCCTCCCTCTCTTTAGCTCACGGCTTCCACTATTTGGATTGATCTTCAAGCTTCCTCCGTTGCATTAGTCCCTAGGCTGGAGTTTGGTGAAGTTTGGAGGTGCATGGTTGTTATAAGAATTTTAAAGAGGAGAAAGAGGAGCATGAAGACGTTTATTTTGTGCTTAACTTTGTAAAATGGAATTGCACAAGTTATGCATGTATAAATAAAAGTAAAAAGAGGTGGCATCTCCCCTTTTACCTCATATAGCCAGCCATAACATCTACACCTCCCATGTGCTCAACTTTCCACCTAATGTGAATATGTCCTATGTGAAAAAATCTCCTTTAAAATTCTACCCATGACATCATACATGACCCCACCAAATGCATTTAGCTTGCCATAAACCACAAAATATTTTTAGTTAATAATTAATGTTAACATTAATTTTATAAGCATGTCCAAAAAGTTTAAAATACTTTTATAAAATAACGTTTATCTATAAAACGATTTTCGATCACATTATCGATTTTTCCTCGAAATATTTATTTTTGTAAAATTATTTCACAAATGAGTTTCTTGTCATTATCCATAACTGAAAACATATTCATTAGGGTTATAAAATCAATTTAATCACTTTTAACCCAAATTCAAATATTTAAATAATTCAAATATTAAATACGAAGTGTTTAAAATTAGGAGTCATTACATTTTACAAGAAGACTACTTCCATAGAAAGATATTTTATAGCAAAGGGATTATTTTTCTCAATAAAAGTATTTGAAAATATAATTGTAGAAATATTTTTATTTGAAAAGTTATTTTATTGGTAATAATATTTGAAAATAGTTTGATGAAAGTATTCTTATTTGAGAACTATCTTTTTGAATAAAGAATGCTAGAAAATTTTTAGTTGAAAGAAACATTTTATCACAGGAGTATCTCCATCTCAAAAGGTTTTTTTATTCGAAATTTTATTCTAATTGTAAGGATTTTCACTTAAAAGGTACTCTTTGATAAATGATGTTTAAAAAAGAAATAAAAAGAAAAACATTTTTAGGTAAAGAGTTTTGGTTAAAAAGACCTAATTTGAAAATTGTTAAATAGAGAATATATTTTAAAATATATTATGGAGAAAAGATATATATTATAGAATATCTATTTTTACAATACTTTGAGAAATTATATTACTAAAATGAGGTGGTTTGATTTGGTGGTAAATAATTGAAGAAGTAAAATATTTGATTTAAAAACAAATTCGGAGGTGTTTGTTCAAAAACATTTTATTAAAAATATGTCTTATTTGGAAATTTTATTTGAAAGTTGTAAAATTAGACTTTGTAACATGGGGTGTAAGATGACGAGGTTGAATGACTTTGGAGTCTACCTAATAACCTTTATGACTGTTGTATGTGACTTTTCCTAAGAAGTGTAGGAATGTCCAGTTATTCCCTTTTAAAGAAGGGGTTGGGATATGATGTAGGAGATGTCCACTTTGGTGTTTGAGATAGTGACTTTTTTATTGTATTCATTCGTCTGATTGAATTGTTTATGCTGATTTATTCCTTGTTAGTTTATGTTTGATTCCTTCTTTATATTGTACTATTTATCTAATTAATTTATGTCATACTTGTTTGAATTGTTTCCTTTTTTATACTATGTTGATTTCCTGATTTGCTGTGTTAGTTATTTGTTTGTTTAATTGTTTTTTTTCTATTTGCTAGCTTATTTGTTTGATTGCTTGTCTGTCAGCCTTGTTTATTTACTTCATAGGGGTGGATTTTATATTTAGAAGTCATTTTCACCATAGATAAAATAAGGGTTCTTAAGCTCAGAAACATTGTAATCTTAAGTGCTATTAATTTTTTATTATTCTATGGCAATTCCTTGTAATTATGAGAGATCGATATAATAAGAAATCTTCACAGTAGATGTAGGCAAGCTTAGTTGAATCACTTTACATCCTGTATCATTTACATTAATTGCTCATTTACTTTTGATTTTAAATTTCTAAGCCTAGTTATTAGCAGGTAACATTTTTTAATATGAGCGAATCAGCATATTTCCGAGGTGGGCTAAATTTTTAATCAGTAGTGGGCTTTCAAATATTTACTCGGATTGTTGTCCGATTAATCTCAATCATAAAAGCCAACAAATAATACAAAAATGTTTAGATTAAAAAAAATGTGGATGTTAGAATAAATTTATAAATTTAGTTTCTCATAAATGGCTTTTAGTGAGTAATAATAAATATAACTATTCTGGTAGTATAGCTAAAACTTTCATAAGTAGATTAAGAGACTTGAGAATATTTCTTAAAAATGGAATAAAGATATTTTGGTAACATTGGAGCCATAAAATATTTTTTGAAATTTAAAATGAAATAAATTAAAAGAGTCAAGAAATTTGGGGGATTATGAAAAAAAATTACTTTCCATAAAGGGTTAGGTTCATTAAATGGATGTGGGGGACAAAAATATGACAATGGATACTGCTAAATAGAAGATAGGTTAAGGCATAAGGGGAGGCTACAAAGGGATGTACGAAAATGGTTAGTAGTTGAAGGAATAAGGCGATCTAGGGAAGCAACGGATGGAAGGGGGAAATCCTAATATTTCAAAGCAACTTGTGACCAAAATAAAACTAGAATCAAATTAAACTATGTAGAAATGAAAATAGAAAAAATTCACAATTTCAAATGATGCGAAAAAATTCTCTTATTTGGAAGCAGACGGGAGTGTTGGTGGTAACACAATAGGGAAGGTGAATTTTAATTTTGTTTCACCTATAAAGAAAGGAGTTGCTCTCAAGGAAATCTATGGATGAGTCAGTGGTTGGGTGGGAAAATTCATTACTTATGTATGTGGAGAGTCCTAGGCTATACTTCAAAAATCTGCAGGCCAACACCAAAAGTTAGTGGAAAGCCCAACAGGAGTTCATGGTACAATCAAAAGAGAATGGTTTCTTTACGATGTGTTTTAAAAACATAAGATATTGTAACAAAATTATTGGTGAAGCACGTTGGTTATTTATGAAACATATCATTATCATGAAGAGAACTAGAGCTTGAAATGAAGGCAATTAAGGACCTACTCACCACTATTCCCTTTTGGGTGAGGCTTGCTAGCCTTAGTTTTAGGATATGGACTCTTGATGTGATAAATGCCCTTAAAAGAACCCCTATTAGATAGGATGACACTATCGAAATCCGATATCTCATTTACATGTGTACTTGTGGACCTAAATGTAGAGGTGGGGTTCCCTAGATTTATTGAAGGTGCAATGGAAGATGGTGAATTTTTTTCGCAAATTATTGAAAATAAGAATCTGTCATTAAGATACGAAAATATTTTTAGTTTTGGGCATGGAAAGAAGCAATGCCCAATGACAAAGGTAGGTATCCTATGCAACAAAAATAGTAGGAGGAAGGCTTGGCAGAGAACAAGATTCCAATTAGTTGTTGGTGTAAACCAAAATTGAAGAGTCGTGTCTGCTGATGTGAAAAGTCATGTCTATTCGAATGAAGAGTCATGTCTATTCGAATGAAAAGTCATATCTGTTCAGTGAAGAGTCGTGTCCGTTCACTAAAAAATCGTGTCTATTGAAATGAAGAGTCGTGTCTACTGAAATGAAAAGTCATGTCTATTGAAGTGAAAGGGTGTCTATTCAAAAAGGTTATGTCCGTTTGTAAGGGTTGTAAACCACTATATACATGTGGTCATTTTGTTGTGTTATATGAAAGTTGTAGGCAAGACAAAAAGCAAGTTATACAATTTTTTTGTCTATTCTCCTCTAAAATTATAATTCTCTTCTCTTTTCTATTTTAACAAATTGGTATCAGAGCTTGGTTGAAAAATGTCAAACAACCTTGTCTCCCTTGTTCCTCGATTCAACGGTGAAAAGTTTGATTATTGGAGCAATCTAATGAGGCTTTGTCTTGAATCTCAAGACTTGTGGACAGTTGTTGAAGAAGGTGTTGGTGCGCTGGAAGATGAGACGCAACTCACAGTTGCTCAAAGAGATCTTCTGAAAAGCAAAAAACAGAAAGATCGGAAGGCTCTCTTCCAAATCTATCAGACACTTGAAATTCAAGTTTATGAGAGAATTTCAAAAGTTGCAAATGCTTAGGAGGCTTGGAAAATATTGAATACAACGTATCCTGGCCAAGATCAAGTAAAAAAGGTTCGCATGCAGTCACTACGAGCTGAATTCGAAAAGCTCGAAATGAAGGATAGTGAAAAAATCTCAGAGTATTTTACTCGTCTCACTTCCATCATAAATCAGATGGCTTCAAACGGAGAAGTCGTGGAGACTCAAAGAGCCGTTGAAAAAATTCTACGGAGCCTACCAATCAAGTTCGATCATATTGTGGTTGCAATTGAGGAATCAAATGATATTGCTTCACTTTCTCTTGAAGGCTTGCAAGGAAGGCTGGAAGTTCATGAGACTAGGATCTTGATGAGAAGTAAACAAACAAATTCTTCTCAAGATCAAGCCTTAAAATCTCAATTCACATCCACAAAAGTTCAAGGCCCATCCCATGGCAAAAGTAACAGCAGGAATAGTGGAAAACTTGAAGAATCAAAGGAGGAGAAACCATCATTCCAAAATAACAAGGCGCGAGGCAAATACAATGGAAAAAAACCATATTTTGAATGCAATTTCTGTCACAAGTCGGGTCATAAAGCAAATGATTGTTGGGAGAAACATCCTGAAAAGAAGCCAGTTGCTGGTTTTATGCATAATGAAGCAGAAAAATCTGAATCTTTGTTGATCGCTTCGGATGGAAATGTTGAAAACGTATGGTACTTGGATAGTGGTGCAAGTAGGCATACGACTGGAAATAAAAATCTATTTTCAAGTCTTGTGGAAGCTGATGATGGTCAGGTTACTATTGGAGATGCAAAATCATACAAAATTCAAGGTGTTGGCGAAATTTCTTTCAAAACCAAGGCTGAAAAAGTTGAAAAAATGTCGGAGGTTCTTTATGTACGAGGCATACGTAGTAATCTTCTTAGCGTCGGTCACTTGCTGAAGAAAGGATTTGATTTTCGATTCATTGGAGATGAATGTAGCATGAAGAAGAACGAACAACAAGTGGCAAATATTGTGATGGGATCCAACAAATTATTTCCGATCAAACTTGACATCGTAAGCAGTACGTGCATGATTGCTACTTCTAATGATGAAGTTTCCAAGTTATGGCATGAGAGGTTTGGGCATTTAAACTTTCGGAGTTTGAAGGAGATGTCTACCAAAGAAATAGTCCAAGGGCTGCCTAAACTTGAAGTGATAAACGAAGCATGTGAGGAATGCCAATTGGGAAAACAACATCGTGAATCTTTCCCATCCAAATCGAAGTGGATTTCTCAATCACCTCTGAAGCTTGTTCACACCGACCTCTGTGGACCAATGCAAGTGCCATCGCTTGGAGGCAGCAGATATTTCTTGTTATTTGTTGACGATTACACAAGAAAAATTTAGGTTTACCGTGTCAAAGAAAAATCAGATGCCTTCTCTTGCTTCAAAGAGTTCAAATTTCAAGTTGAAAAACATTCTGGTCATCAAATAAAAAATCTAAGGAGTGACCGTGGAGGAGAATATATGTCCTCTGAGTTTGAAGAATTCTGCCAAAATCATGGAATCCGCCATGAGTTAACTGCTAGGTACTCACGTCAAGAAAACAGAGTCGTAGAGCACAAAAATCGAACAATAATGAATATGGTCAGATGCATGTTGAAGAAGAAGAACTTGCCTGCATGTTTTTGGGCTGAAGCGGTCTCTTGTGTCGTTTACTTAATCAAGCGATCACCAACGAAGAGCTTAAATGATTCCACTCCAAATGAAGTCTGGTATGGCAAGAAACCAAATGTTGCTCATTTAAAAACTTTTGGTTGTCTTGCATACTCTCATATTCCTGATGCTTTAAGATCGAAGCTCGACGACAAATCTGAAAAAGGCATTTTCATCGGTTATAGCCAAAGGACTAAAGCTTACAAGCTTTACAATCCGAATACGAAGAAGATGATTATCAGCAGAGATGTTCGCTTTGATGAAAATGACTATTATAATTTTTCAGATTTTGCATAATTACCTGGATGGCAAACTCTAAATCTTGAAGAGGAAACTTCTTTGGAACAAGGTGTTGATGCTGATGTTGGTATTGAAGAACAACAGCCTAAAAATAATGGGGCTAAGCAGGAGCAAAATTCACCACCAACGGCGGAAAGAAGGACACGATCCTTGAGAGAAATCTATGATGCAACCGAAGAAGTTGACACTACGGATCATGTATATTTTGCATTTTTTGTGGGAGAAGATCTAATCACTTATGAAGAAGCATCAAAGGAAGAAAAATGGGTGAATGCAATGAAGGATGAAATCAAGTCTATTGAGAAAAATGGTGTGTGGGAGCTTACCACTTTGCCTTCACACAAATCAGCCATTGGTGTAAAATGGATGTTTAAAACCAAAACAAATCTTGATGGCTCCATCAACAAGTACAAAGCACGTTTGGTTGCAAAGGGGTATAAGCAAAAGGAAGGGGAAGATTTCAATGAGGTATTCGCTCCTGTCTCTCGACTTGATACAATTCGATTGTTGATTTCTCCTGTTGCCCAAAATGGCTGGAAGCTGTTGCAAATGGATGTGAAATCAGCTTTCTTGAATGGTTTTCTTCAAGATGAAATTTATCTTCAACAACCTCCTGTTTTTGTGAAGAGGGGCGAAGAGGAAAAGGTGTATAAACTGCGGAAAGCTTTATACGGGCTAAAGCAATCCCTCCGTGCATGGTATGATCGTATCAATAATTTATTCTTGAAGAATGGCTTTGAAAGGTGTCCTTTTGAACACACTCTTTACATGAAGAAGCATTCAAAAGGAGGTTTCATGATCGTGAGTTTATACGTGGATGATCTGATTTTTACTGGAGATAATATGGAGATGTTATCTGAATTCAAAAATTCAACGATGAAGGATTTCGAGATGACGGATTTGGGAGAATTACATCATTTTCTAGGGATAGGTGTTCAGCAATCAAAATGTGGGATTTTTGTCTCGCAAGAAAAATATGTTTCTCAAGTATTGGAGAAGTTCAATATGATGAATGCAAATCCAGTTCCAACTCCTTGTGTTGCAGGTTTGAAATTGTGCAAAAATGGTGAAGGAAAGTTTGTGGATCCAACTATTTTTCGAAGCCTAATTGGAAATTTGATGTATATTACTGCTACAAGACCCGACATCATGTACGCAGTAAGCTTGATTAGCAGATTCATGGAGAAGCCTTTCTCAAACCATTGGGAAGCTGCAAAAAGAATTTTACGACACGTCAAAGGAACTATTGGCTATGGCATTTTCTATGAAGCTCATGTGCCTGTGAAGCTTGTTGGATATACGGACAGCGATCTAGGTGGAAGCATCGATGATTCAAGGAGTACTTTAGGTTATGCATTTAACCTTGGAAGTGGAATTATTTCTTGGTGTTCAAAAAAACAACCAGTTATGGCACTTTCTACCACCGAAGCGGAGTACATCGCAGCATCTCTAGCAGGATGTCAAACTTTATGGCTAAGAGGAATTCTTGAAAATCTAAGCTTCAAGCAAAAAGATCCTACGATCATTTATTGCGACAATAGTTCTACTATCTCTGTCTCAAAGGATCCTATTTTGCATGGAAGAACAAAGCATATTCGTCTACGTTTCCATTTCCTACGAGAACTCGTTCGTGAAGAAGAAGTGAGTCTTGAGTATTGTCGAAGTGAAGAACAAATTGTTGATATCTTCACAAAGCCGCTTGGAGGGACTGCTTTCTCAAGAATTGTTGCTGCATTGGGTGTTCGAAGGAATTTTGGTTTAGGGGAGGCATTGTTGGTGTAAACCAAAATTAAAGAGTCGTGTCTGCTGATGTGAAAAGTCATGTCTATTTGAATGAAGAGTCATGTCTATTCGAATGAAAAGTCATATCTGTTCAGTGAAGAGTCGTGTCCGTTCACTGAAAAGTCGTGTCTATTGAAATGAAAAGTCGTGTCTATTGAAATGAAAAGTCGTGTCTATTGAAGTGAAAGGGTGTATATTCAAAAAGGTTATGTCTGTTTGTAAGGGTTGTAAACCACTATATATATGTGGTCATTTTGTTGTGTTATATGAAAGTTGTAGGCAAGACAAAAAGCAAGTTATATAAAAAAAATTGTCTATTCTCCTCTAAAATTATAATTCTCTTCTCTTTTCTATTTTAACATTAGTAACATTTAAAAGGGAATAACAACCCATGTTGAACACAGGGAAAGAAGCAATATGGGGACATAAGTAGAAGTAGAAGTAAAGTAAGACAATTCTGCTAATAATAAAACGAAGAATGTAGATAGATAAGGAAAAGAATACAATTCAATGAAGAAAGAGAACAAGAAAGTAATGTTGGAGATGGATAAAGCGATTAAGGAGCTTATGACTACTAGAATGGCGCTACAAAAGAGTATAGAGGAAGAGAAAGGGTTATATAGGAATGGAGAAAATAACAAGCAAGTAATACTGAAATAGAGATGCGTGATAATAAATTATACGCCAAGGTCAATGCCAAATCACGGAGGAGCCACCAACTTGATTTGCAACTGCACAACTCCACTAGCTACTCTGGAAAGAGTCAAGCTTAGTATTGTGTGATCATTGAACATAATTAGTAGTCAAATGGGATCTATTTTTAAATTTAAATTTTTTCAAAACATATCTTCAGTGCATCAAACATGAATAATCACAGTCTCTTAAATATAAGTTACATGCATTTGCCACGAGAACCTAGTCATGAGCAAGTCTTGGCTAGTGAGATTGTTCGTCGAATCATCAAGTATGACCAAATAACCCTTCAAAGCGACAGTACTTCAAGTCAACTTGAAGCATCATCTCCTAATAGCCTCACTAACTAATGAAAAAATATTGATCTTATCTAAAAGGAAATGCTAGTAAAGAAAAATCAAAAATGGAATGACGAAGTGAAGGTAGGGAAAGAGAATAAGGGACATTCAAATGTAGGTCGAGAACTTCGTAGCCATAAATAATCCAAATAGATGGCCATCATTTATTGGAATGTAAGGTGGCTTCATGAGCCTAGTAGAGTATTAGATGTTAAAAAACATATTTACAAACATAAAGTAGATTACATGAGGCTGGTAGAGAATAAACTCAAGGTGGAGGAGATAAACAAGTTCAAACAACAATTGGAGTCAAAATGGGAAATTGTTTGCAATGTTGAGTGTTACTGTAAATGTAGAATATTGGTCATAGTTGATAAGGAAATATGGGGGTATCGAGATTTTAGTTTGAGTGATCAACATTTTTCTCTGTGTTTGAGAAATATTTGTGGTGCACTGGGTATGGTGACTTTTATCAACTCTCATATCTTTGAGTACCTTATACTAAACGTTTTGGATATCTTAGAACTGGAAGCAAGACATATTAATTGGCTATGGCTGGTCTTAGGATATTTAAATTGTATTGGATTTGCAAATGATAAAAAGATGTGGAGTTTCTATAGCTTTTAGTAAAATGCTGGAGTTAGACACATGTATGATAAAGAATAGAATTTCGGATATACAAATTGAAGGTTTCCAATATTTGTAGTGGATGGGCCCTTATTGAAACGTGCTACGAGAATTGATAGGGCACTACCAAACTTAAAATTGGATCGAAACTTTCCCCTAGTACAGAATTTGCTTCCTTCCTTCTTGTATTAGTGACTATACCCCTATCCTAGTAAACTTGGCATGCTATGCCCAAAATAGCTTATTGAAGTGTTTAGGTTAATGTATCAATGCATGATATGCGAAGAGTATAATTGGTTGGTTAAGGAAGGAAGGAATAACGAAGTAAATGGGTATCCCATATATTATCTTACGTAGAAATAGAAGGGCATTAAAGAGAAAATAAAAAACTAGAGTAAACAAAAGAATAAAACAAATAAAGAATTGAAGGTATTAAGGAAGAAGTAGGTGAGTTACAGAAGCAAATATAAAGATCATTGTAAGGAAATTTGATCGTTTTGTAAGGAAATTTATGTGGTACATTAATGGACCGTTTCCTTCCTCATTATGTGGTACACTAATGGACCGTTTCTTTTCTCAAATGTTTCCTTCCTCATTATGTGGTCAATAGAATCTAAAAGGTTTTTCCTATTAATATGCTAAATAAATAAAACGGTTACAATCTAGAGTGTTAATTTCTCTTATCTTGATCTTGATGGACGATCAAGATTAAGTCTACAAATCTGGAAATTTGGTCCTCTCTCTACCTATAAATATTAACCTTTGCCCATCACAAAGGATATACAGAAAACACATAAAGAAACATATAGGAAAAGAGAGAGAAACCATTTTCTTTCTCAATTGAAACAGCATTCGACAACATCCATTGCTGATTCGTATACAATATGTCTGGAGGTATGTTTTATTAATTCTTTACATATGTGATAATCATGTAATTCTAGATCTTAGGGTTTATGTTATTCGCAAGATATAGATTACATGTGGTATCAGAGCAAGATTTTAGAATTCATGATTATCAATCAATATTGTTCTATTTATTGTATTCTGGATCTGGAAAGTTTATATTTCCGCAAAGTTGATTTTTTTTTCTACTTTAATATTTGACCTACTGTATAATATGGAACAACTTATTGTATGCGAATACTTTTCAGAAAGTATACATATTGAAAACAATTATTTTCTAGTTTGACATTAAATTCATGACCTGGAACTTGCAAGATAATTGTCTATATATGATTTGCAAAATAATTATTTATATGTTAAATTCATGTATGGAATTTACTTGGAGTTACTAGACATTAATTATCCTTGCTGTGGATTACTTGAAAGAATGACAAATGTTTATGCAAAAAAAAAAACATTAATGTTTATCTCTTGTTTTATTTTACGCTTCCGTGCTTAAATTCCTTGTTTCCTCTGGTCTGTTGAATGCAGTCCCGTCCACAGGCGGCTGCTGCTTGCACAATAACGCATGAACCATTAATGTTTATAATTCTTTCAATAGCATGGTTCTACTGCCTACCCACAGGAGGCGCTTGACCTAACCTCTTATTATGACATGTGTTTTATTCTAATAAAGAAGCCTACATTTCTTTTATACCTGCAGTTGCAATGCCCTCAAACCTTAATTCGTACGCTATGTCTATCGTCAAACTCAATGGAACCAACTACTCAGAATGGAAAGAGCAAGTTGAGTTTTCTTTAGGCGTACTTGAACTGGACATGGCTCTCCTTAAGGAAAAGCCAGCCCCACTTACTGAAACAAGTACACCTGAGGAAAACAAACTCCATAATGATTGGGAACGATCTAATAGGCTCAGCATGATGTTTATGCGAATGGTGATTAATACCAACATCAAAACCTCCCTACCCCAAACTGAAAGCGCAAAAGAATATTTGCAATCCATTGAAAATCGGTTCAAGATTGCAGACAAATCCCTTGCTGGGAAACTTATGGCAGATCTTGTAACCATGAAGTTTGATGGTTCTCGCTCAATGAGCGCTCATGTCATTGAAATGATTAACCTTGCTGCCAAACTTAAGAACTTGGGATTGGTTATGGACGATGCTTTTCTCATCCAATTCATTCTCACTAGCTTACCTCCTCAGTATGAACCATTCAAAATTCATTACAACACTATTACGGAAAAGTGGAGTCTGAATGAATTGACTAACAAACTGGTTCAAGAGGAGTCTAGGCAAGGCTCGCAAGGCATTAAAGTTGCTTATTTCACTCAAGGGGTTGGAAAACAAGCTGACAAAAAGAACAAATCACAGCATAAAAGAGCACCACCCAAATCTGATGACGCCACTCAACCATCCAAGAAGAAAAAGAAGGATGATGTCTGCAAATTCTGCAAGAAACCTGGACACTTCCAGGCAGATTGCATTAAGCGCAAAGCATGGTTCGAAAAGAAAGGTAACTCAATGGGTTTCGTAAGTCATTTCGAATCAAATCTTACTAATGTACCTTCTTATACTTGGTGGATTGATACTGCTGCTAACGTTCATGTTTCGAATTCTATGCAGGGATTCATTACGATCCAAACCACAAACCCAAGTGAGAATTTCATTTTAATGGGGAATAAAGATAAAGCTCCAGTTGAAGCTATTGGAACTTTTCGTCTTATTTTAGATAGCGGTTATCAGTTAGATTTATGTCAAACTCTTTATGTTCCGTCTATTTCCCGTAATTTGATTTCTGTAAGTGTACTTGATAAATTTGGATATTTTTTTTGAAGTTGGAAATGGAAATTTTAGTTTATTTAAAAATTCTAGTCTTATTGGTTCTGGAATTTTAATTGATGGACTTTATAAACTTCATCTTAAACAAAATGCTGAAATCCAACTCACCCTACACGGAAAAGAAAATAAAAGAAAGTCATCCAATAATTATTCTTACTTCTTGTGGCATAAAAAACTGGGTCATATATCCAGTGAAAGAATCAAAAGGTTAGTGAAAGATGGTGTCCTACCGGATCTAGACTTCGCTAACATTACACCACGTGTTGATTGTATTAAAGGAAAAACAACAAAAAACACAAAGAAAGGAGCCACAAGAAGTACACAACTTCTTGAAATAATACATACAGATATTTGTGGACCTTTTGATGTTCCAACTTTTGGTGGAGAGAAATATTTCATCACTTTTATTGATGATTTTTCACGTTATTGCTTTCTTTATCTGTTGCATGAAAAATCTCAGTCAGTGGACGCTGTACAAGTGTTCATTACTGAAGTCGAAAGGCAATTAGAAAGAAAAGTGAAAATCTTTAGGTCAGATAGGGGTGGTGAATTCTATGGAAGGTATGATGAAACGAGACAACATCCTGGACCTTTTGCTAGACTTCTTCAAAAACTTGGAACTGTTGCACAATACACAACGCCTGGATCTCCATGGCAGAATGGTGTAGCTGAAAGGCGAAATCATACATACATGGAAATGGTTAGATCCATGATGAGTCATGCAAATTTACCTATATCATTATGGATGGATGCATTACGAATAGCTGTCTACATCTTAAATAGAGTTCCAAGTAAGGCCGTTCCAAAGACTCCTTTTGAACTTTGGAATGGATGGAAACCTAGTTTAAGACATCTCCAAATTTGGGGTTGCCCAGCTGAAGCTAGACTGTACAATCCAAATGAAAAGAAATTGGATTTTAAGACAATCAGTGGTTACTTTATAGGTTACCCAGAAAAATCTAAAGGATATAGATTTTATTGTCCTAACCATAGTACAAGAATTGTTGAAACCGGAAATGCCAAATTCTATGAGAATGGTGAAATCAGTGAGAGTACAAAACAACAAGAAGTGGTCATTAATGAAATAAGGGTACCCATTATCTTACCCTCTATTTCGAAAGATATTGGGAATCATCCCATTGTTGAACATGTTCACAATGAGGAAAACCCAATAAATGATCAACAACTCCATAATGAAATTATCACCAATCATAATGTTGATGAAGTACCACAGGAACTAACATTAAGAAGATCTCAAAGACAAAGAAGATCAGCTATTCCTGATGATTACATGCTTTATCTAATAGAATCTGAAGGAACTACGGACCCAATTTCTTATTCACAAGCCATTAAGGATGTTAATTCTATTAAATGGATTGATGCCATGAAAGATGAAATGAAATCTATGGATAATAATCAAGTTTGGTAAATCATTCAATTACCGCAAGGACATAAAGCAGTCGGTTGTAAGTGGGTTTTCAAGACCAAACATGACTGCAATAGTAAAATTGAACGATATAAAGCTAGACTTGTTTTCAAAGGTTTTAACCAGAAAGAAGGCATTGACTATAATGAAACTTTTGCTCCTGTTTCCAGGAAAGATTTTCTTAGAATTATCATGGCATTAGTAGCTCATTACGATCTCGAGTTACATCAAATGGATGTGAAAACAGCCTTTCTAAATGGAGACTTGGAAGAAGAAGTCTACATGCGTCAACCTGAAGGCTTCATAATTGAAGGACAAGAAGACATGGTCTGCAAACTTAAGAAATCAATATATGGACTGAAACAAGCTTCTAGACAATGGTATCTAAAGTTTCATGAAATCATTACCGCTTTCGATTTCACAGAAAACATAGTTGACCCTTGTATATACCTCAAGTTCAGTGGGAGCAAGTTCATATTTTTGATTTTGTATGTTGATGACATATTATTAGCTAGCAGCGACCTTGGTTTATTACGTGAAACTAAGGATTATCTCTCAACGAACTTTGAAATGAAAGATATGGGTGAGGCATCCTATGTGATAGGAATAGAAATATTCCGTGGTAGATCACAAGGAATTCTGGGATTGTCCCAAAAAGCATATATTGACAAAATTCTTGAGAGATTTGGCATGACGAATTGTTCCTCTAGTCCTGTCCCACTGCAGAAAGGAGACAAACTTGTTCTTGAGCAGTGCCCAAAGACTCCTATGGAACGAGAAGAAATGACCAAATATCCTTATTCATCTCTTGTAGGGAGTTTGATGTATTCACAGGTCTGTACAAGACCTGATATCAGTCATGCAGTTGGTATGCTGGGTAGATTTCAAAGTAACCCAGGAATCGCTCATTGGAAAGCTGCAAAGAAGGTACTAAGATACCTAAAGGGAACAAGGAATTACATGCTCACCTATAGAAAATCAAGTTACCTACAGGTAACTGGTTATTCTGATTCAGACCTTGCTGGATGTCCTGACACTAGGATCTGCACTCTTGGCTATGTGTACCTCTTATGTGGAGGTGCAATATCATGGAGAAGCCAGAAATATGAGATGCTTTTCGGATCCACCATGATGGCTGAATACGTAGCATGTTATGAGGCTTCAATTCAGGTAACATGGCTGCGTAATTTTGTCTCACAATTTGGCACTTTAAGTTTTATCTCTAAGCCACTAACTGTTTACTGCGACAATGAAGCTGCAACCTTTTTCTCCAAGCATGATAGGATAACTAAAGGTTCCAAACACATGGACCTTAAATACCTACTACTAAAGCAAGATGTTAAACTAAAGAAAATTATTGTTGAATCAATAAGTACAGACTTACAAGTGGCAGACATATTCACGAAAGGACTACCTCCAAAGACCTTTCAGAGACATACTGATAGCATGGGTCTTGCAGATAGTTCCTAATTATCTTCTTATTATGCCATTTATTTTGTACTTATCTAGACATAAAAATTATTGAGCTCTTAATAATTTGGACATCTTTTATTTCTGTTTTATAATGTGTACACATTTATATTTAGATAAATGATAACAGAAATAGTCTTTTGCTTCAAGACATTATGTGACCATTAAGTTATGCTCATCTACGGTCTAGCTATGAAAGTTGTCAATGTCATAGTACATGGAAGTAAGCATGTTGCAAAATAACGTGTACATGTCATGACTTCCATTAACCACTAGATTAGCCAAGACACTTATGATAACCGACTAAAGAAAAATTTAGCATATCATGCGCGCCTTATGACCTTACTACGAAAACATTAATAGATTTTACTATTGACCAAGTGGGAGACTGTAAGGAAATTTGATCGTTTTGTAAGGAAATTTATGTGGTACATTAATGGACCGTTTCCTTCCTCATTATGTGGTACATTAATGGACCATTTCTTTTCTCAAACGTTTCCTTCCTCATTATGTGGTCAATAGAATCTAAAAGGTTTTTCCTATTAATATGCTAAATAAATAAAATGGTTACAATCTAGAGTGTTAATTTCTCTTATCTTGATCTTGATGGACGATCAAGATTAAGTCTACAAATCTGGAAATTTGGTCATCTCTCTACCTATAAATATTAATCTTTGCCCATCACAAAGGATATACAGAAAACACATAAAGAAACATATAGGAAAAGAGAGAGAAACCATTTTCTTTCTCAATTGAAACAGCATTCGACAACATCCATTGCTGATTCGTATACAATATGTCTGGAGGTATGTTTTATTAATTCTTTACATATGTGATAATCATGTAATTCTAGATCTTAGGGTTTATGTTATTCGCAAGATATAGATTACAATCATATGACTTAAGGTAATGGAAGATTTCTCCACAGCAAAAAGGGAGTTGGAAAAGGTGGTGTTAGAAGAATTTATCGATGTAAAGCAAAATCAAAATGTGAATTGTTACAGTTTGGTGACGAAGCTTCGTAGTTCTTTTATGCAAAAATGCTATCAAGGTATAATATGAATGTGTGATCAAACTCTATATCTGTTAAAGGTGAAGTATGCAATAATCAGGAGGAGTAACATAGGCAGTTAAGTATTATAGAGAACTCATCAATCAGCTAAGAAGAAGCCCAGAAACCCTACACGTAAGTTGCAAGAATGTCATCTTGGCATATGGCCATAATTTTCTTAATGATCATATTGACATGCAATAAATTAAAGAAGCAGTTTTTAGTGTAAGTGATAGCTTTGCTCTAGGTCTAGACGGTCTTAGTGTGAAATTTATAAATAAGGTTAGGAGTGTGTCAATGGGGAAATACATGAAGCAGTGAAAGAGATAGTCGAATAAGAAGATTAATAAAGGAAACTAATCATACCTTCTTACACTTAATCCCAAAAGTGGCACGTGCTAATGATACAAGGAAGTTCAGGCCTAGTTCATGTTGTAACTTCATATACAAGGTGATCAGCAAAGTGTTATGTGATCAAATAAAACCATTTATTGATGGGCCGATATTGGCAAATCAATGTGCTTTCGTTCAAAATAGACACATAAGGACGGTATTCTCATAGCTTATGAAATAGTGCAGTGTTTTGGGAGAAAAACGAATAAAAACATGTTTATAGAAATAGATCTCAGAAAGACGTATGATTCTTTTGATGGAGTTTTTATAGTGCATATGATGAAAGCTATTAATTTTACGGACAAATGGATTAAGTTGGTTGATGAATTAATTAACACATCTATTTTCTATATTGATAATCAAAACGCCGCGCATGGATTCTTCTATAGTAGAAATGGCTTAAGGCATGGGGATCCTTTGTCCTCCTTGTTATTCATGTTCATTATAGAGTTTCTTATATTTTTAATAGAAGATAAAGTGGAAGAGGGATTAATAAAACCAATAATAAAATTAGCAAATAAGATTACATGTATTAGTTGTGTCGATGATGTGTTAATTTTAAAAAAGTAGATGTTGCAGGAGCTACAGTTATCAAAGAAATTTTCTAGAAGTTCAATTTTGCCATAGGATTGACTATAGATAATGATAAGTATAATATCTTTTTTGGAGGTGGTTGTATAAACAAAGTAAAGATCGCATATATGCTGAATATGAGTGAAGGGGTATTTCCCATTAGATATTTGGGAATTCCACTGTTTAATTTCAACATAAAAGCTAAACACTAGTAAAATTTAATAGATAACATTAAAAAAAGTGGAAGGTTGGGAAGCTAGATTATTGAGTGTCGCTATTAGAGTCGAACTTCTCAGGTCGATGGTGTACCCCATGGTACAACTATGGGTGCATTGCTATAGGATCTCGATAGTAATTCTCAATAATTTGATACGTATCTTTTTAAATTTCCTATGTAAAGCAAAAGTAGGAAACATTTCCTAGGATGCTATCTGTAAACAAAGAAATGAAGGTGGTCTATGTAAGAATATATGAAGTAGTAAATAAAAAATTTAGGAGTCAAATCTATTTGGAGACTTCTGAATGGAGATGGGTAATAGAAAGTAATGAATCGATTTGGAAGATATCAGAGTGGCATAAATGACTCTGGAACATGGAACTATTCGTTAAGCATTAGGGTAGAAGCAATTAGATGTGTTGGGGAAAAAATTGTATACGGGAAGACAAAATCTATATGGTTTGATCCTTGGCTACAAGGTAGCAGATACACAGTAGATTATGTGAAGACACAATGGCATGAGTGAGAGGGGAAAGAAATTAGTGGAGGAGATCATAGAAAATGGAGAATGGAGAATTGAAAATGTAAGGCCCCATTTGGATCGTCGCTTTCAAATCATTTTCAATTTTCAGTTTTGAAAAACATCGAAACCTTGTTCCTTTTATCGTTTTGAAAAATTCATTTTGAAAAATCATCATTTTTCAAAATGGGACCAATACAGAAAACTAAAAACAATTTTTTTGATTTCACCATTTTCAAGTCCAACTGAAAATCCAAAATTGAAAATCCAAAAATGAAGCAAACACGTTGAAAGACCCTAATCTATTTTCTAGCCGCACTCTTCTTCTTCCATTTTCGTCGATTATAAAATTTCTGCTAAGATCGCAATTTTTTATTTCATTTGCATCACCCTTGATTTGATTTGTTTAGATCGTCAAGTTTATTACTATAGTGTCTCCTTCTCTCCGTAATGGGTTAGGGTTTTCGCACCATTCAAGCTGCTTCTTATTCAACACCATTTTAAGGTAAATTCTGATTTATGTTTGGTGTTATGTTGACTCAAAGATATGTGCGTTTCTACCTAATCTTTAGGATAACCGTGGCTTCTGTTTGATTCCTTTAGCCTTATTTTTTTGTCTTGATTATTAGTTGACATGAATCTTCTTGTTTTACTGTTAAAGTTAAAGGTTTATGGAACAAGTTAACTGAGAAGATCTTGGATATTCGTCGGATCAACTTATTTGCCATTGGTATGTCTTTATTCTTTCACATCATAGGACATTTTTTAATTCATTACTTTGTTATACTGGGAATGAACGTCAAAATGTGTTAACAGAAATTACTAATACAGCCATGGAAGAATTACATTTCTTATACATATCTTGGTGAATATCCATATAAAATATGCAGTAGTTTTCTT
Source organism: Allium cepa (assembly GCA_030765085.1). Lineage (NCBI taxonomy): Eukaryota > Viridiplantae > Streptophyta > Magnoliopsida > Asparagales > Amaryllidaceae > Allium > Allium cepa. Next base: position 653,453,712 of record CM060940.1, read on the forward strand.
CTCAATATACACAATCCAATGCTATCCAAAACAAGACATATAAGCTAATTTTCATTTGTGAGGCTCAATCATTCCAATTTTTTATTAAGCATTTTGGAAATATAGTTTGTACTACACCGTTAAGCTCACGTTTTGTGAACTGCAAAATCAGTGACCGGTCCTTTAGAATTATTGTATATTTATTATTGATGATATGGGAATAACTGTGAACTTGGATATATATTGTTACAATTGTGGCTTTCAGTCATAATTAATAGGGATAATAATCTTGTATTAAGTAAGGTGTGTAAACATTTTATATAATAGAAATCCTTGATTTAAACTTCTTTAGTTTCAGTCTTTACTATAGAAAAAACTATAATTTTACGTGACTATAATAGACAAGAAAGACTATGTGGAAAGGAAGACTTGTTCAACTATAGACATTCATCATGTCGGAACATTATTGAGCATTGTGTTGGAGTTCTAAAAGCAAGATTTCCCATTTTAAAGCCGATAACAAATTTTCTGCTTTCTAGACAAGGACAAATTCTAATTGCATGTTGCATAATAAACAACTTCATTCGAGAAGAGCACGCATTAGATACTTTGTTTGCTGAATATTCATCTGAGAATATGATATTTCAATCCACAATGGAGTCAAGCATGAACAAGAAGTTGTACAGTTTAATGTTAGTCAAACGAATCAAATGGGGAAAGTTAGAGATCAAATAGCCACAAGAATGTGGAATGAGTACATAACAACTCATCATTTATAGCTCAGGTACAATTTTATTTCTACCTCAAATTCAAAATTCATTCCATCTTATTTCGTTAAGATATTTGAAACTTTTATGCACAAATTAAAGTTTAAACAATAAATGAATTCACCATCTCATTATTACATCATGTTAAACTTTGTACATCATTAACAAAATAAAAATCATTTCAAAAAATAGATTATATGAATGTCTCTGTTGATTATTATGAGCATGCTGGGAGTCCCTTCCTTTTGACTTTTCCATATTCCTCCCGTGAGCACGTTTTTACGACCTCTAAGTTAGTAACATGTCCATTACAATAAAAATATAAGATGCATTTATTTTAGATTAATACTTACTCTCATTTGTATTCTAATTTTGTGTAATAACTCAGTATGTGTCTTACTTTTATATTATCATGTGCAGATATGATTTGGACGACATCCCAAATGCGTTGCTTGCAAAATTTATGGTTGGTATATCTATTATATTATTGCTTAATTAGTAACTTGATATAATGGTAGTAGTTCTTATTTAACTTCATTATATTTGACTTTTTCATATTATTCTTCATTTAGTTTTCATGTTAAGTGTGTTCATGTGACTATGAAAAATGAATATTAGATATTATATTTTATGCATTATGCTTTAATGGTAAAATATGTTTGAATTACCCAAAAAAAAATTCAAAAATTCAAAATATGAAAACTATATTTCAAAACAAACGCATTTTCCAATTTTCAGTTTTGAAAACGTGTTTCAAAAAAGGCACACTCAAACGCATTTTGGGAAATAATGAAAATCTTCAAAATGCAAAACTAAAAATGATCATGAAAACTCAAAATCAAAAACTCAAAATTAAACCAAACACTACCTAAGCTTTATGGATAGCGTTAAAACGACATAACAAATACTCATATACATTTAGACATATGAGAAGGCTATTGGTGGTGGTTAACATCAAAGAAATGACAATATGTGTTTAAAGAAAGAATGGGTTAAGAGTCAAGCATAATGTCATCAATTCAGCTAAATTTTTGTGGGAAAAATGGAACACGCCAAAGATGGCAATTCGCTTGTACGAAAGTTCAAGTAGTAAAAATCCACAAAAGATAGAATTGCAATCGATCTATTTTGTGTTTTGTGTAATCGTGATTCAGAGTTTATCGAACTTATTTCTTCAAATGCCAAGTTTAGTGTATACATATTGAAGTGGATCGGAATTAAATTAGAAATACCAACGAATCTTACAAAAATTCTTCTCATCGGCACATAACTGGAATTAATAAAAAGAACAATATCACAGAGCAAGTATGTTCTTAGCCTACATTGCCTTTTCAACAACAATATGGTTAATATGGAAAGAATACAGCTGAAAGGTATTTAACCAATCCAAACATGGATCTGAAATAATCAAATGAACACAAATAGTGGAATTGGTAAAAATCAGAGCAAATAAGTTTAAGATCAATCACCTTGCAGTCATCGGGATGAATCAATTCAGAAAGAATGGTTTTAATACGTATATGAGTCTCAATTAAGTTTACAAAAGCATTGCTATTGTTATGGTTGTAATTGGTCATACCGATGATGGTCATGCTTTCTCTAACCATTGCTAGTTTAGCTGTAGTAAGGAATCCCCTGAATGTTTTAATATGTAGAAGCTACTAAATTACGTGACAAGGACTGCTAAAGCTAACAACTACACTCAAATAAGAGTAGTTACTTATCTGTTATAAGGGAATTAAATGTCTAACATAAAATTCATGTCATTAGTATCAGACATGTCATTCATACCGTAGAATTACATAAATCTATCAAGATATATCTCACATTTGATTAGACCTAGCTAAGCAACATCTTAAACATACAAAGAGACATCAACTCTCACCTAAACAAAAAGGTAACCAACTGTTTTTCAGAAGAGATAATGAATAATTTCCTTAGTTGGAACGATTATACCTTTCAAAAAAGTAGGTCTAGCATCCAGAACTGTGGCGATTCAATTTAAGGTATAGCTACAGCGGTAATGTAGTAGCAGTGAAGTGGGGTAGATGAATAATCAAAGTTGACGATCTACTAAGTGATGGAAGTGAAATTAGAGAGAAACTGTTAGCACATATGGTGAATTATGTGAGTCAAAAGGAAAAAAATGTAGGAAAGTTTAAAATGCTGAATGTTGACTGCAAAATACTGCTTGAATGCTAATTGCTAAATAATTGAAATATTGTTTGTTTCCATTCTGATTAGAAATTGTTTTATAAACATAAATTATCACTTTGACAATATTATTCTCGATTGTAAAATTAACAATTCTTAGGTGCAACTACGTTTTGAAATAAGTTATAAAAATATCACATAAGTTTGTCTTTTTTCACAATTATTTAATACGTTGATTTTTTGCCTATGTATTGCAAATTTTTTGTATTTTCGTTTTGATTTAAATAAATCAGTATTGTTTAGCTTATCGAAATTATTTATTCATAATTTTTCACATCTACACTATATATATATATATATATATATATATATATATATATATATATATATTTGAACCAAACATATATAAAAAATATATATATATTTTTATTTCATTCTTAAAAATCAATTTATAAATTATCATGTTTTAATTTCTAATTGTATTCAAACGTTACAATATATTATCACTATTTTTTTCAATTTTATTAATGTGTATGTGTTTCCGTTGGTAGAATCTACAGCTTATAAAACTAAAATTGGAGCGAATAAAAAATCGCATTAATATAGAAGGAGATAGAATTGTAAACAAAATTGATGTCACATTTGACGTTTTCTAGTTGTTTGATATCATAAGAAAACTTTATGAAATATGTCAATTATGATTTAGAACATTGAAATTTTTATGTTATATTTGGGTATGATTGTAAAATGCAGTATAATAAGTGATCGACACTGGTAATCAGCACTAGAATTATGCTTATTCATTTCACTTAATAAAAGAGCTTAATGATAGCGCTTATTTGAAAACAAAGAAGTTTTCCACCTCTTATCAATTATTTTATTCATCATTAATCTTTTTTATATGAAAATAAACAGAGCTTTAAACTTTCTCAAAATCACGATTAAACGGAATGGAAACAAAAAGAGAAAGAAGGAGCTGTACCTAATGAAGAAAATGAGGCAGTGGACTTTGTTTTTATTGAATTTTCTAGATTCAAATGACCGGGTAAATGGTTTCAAAGCCCACAAAAGGGATATAGTAAAATGTTAATGGTCGTTTTTTATTTAAATATTTTCATTTTATTTTTTATTGATTTAGTCGGTACATATTATATAGTTATATAGCAAAAAAAGAAATACCAGTTCAAAAAAATATTATAATGAAATACTGGAACAAATAAAAACAACAGGATTAAAGCTAGACGAAATGATCTAATTTAGGAGGAGGAGATTTTAAAGGCTGTACATGATATTGTTATTCAGCTTTTTGACCAAATGAGTTTTCACTGTAATATGGATGGTAGGATGAAGATGAAATCATTCACGAACTTAGGAATATGCTTAGAGGGGCAATTGGAGAAAACTCAAGAGTTTGGAGGTCAATTCGCCCTAAGAAAACAACTGAGTACCGAGCACTTTCTACTCGGTACCAAGCAATTTACTTGCCTCTATGGGCCCCTAAATCTCTTGTGCATAGAAGTGTGGCAAAAGTGATTGTCATGGAGCACATTTCTAAAGGAATAGGCAAGCAACTCTAAAGATTTTTTATGAGAAAGCAGACAAGTACAAGCGGTATCAGAACCTCTTAGAAACGACTCGATATAAAAGGGAAAGTGCTCAAAATGTAATGGATCAGGGATAGAAGACCAAAGAAAAGAAGAAGGGGAAGTTCCATCTTCATAATTCATGTTGCTACCAACCACTTATAGTCGGCACCGAGTAGAATTTATGGCCTAGAGGGCCCCATCTTCCCTTCCTACACTCTTGGATTTGGATGTTGACTTAGTATTTCGTGGGCCTCCGGTTCTTCTAGCTGATTTTCCTATAAATACAGACCCCATAGCAACTAGATAATGACTTTTTTGCCTCATTATCTTCTTCATCTTCTATCCCTCCTCATCATAGTCATTAACGTAGATATTATTGGTTGTTCTAGGCTGTACAACTTGTCAATCCCTTGTACTAATGACTCTCAATCAAAAAAATTGATAAATTACAGTGGACATAAGCTAGAGATTGTCGAACCACTTTAAAAACCTTGTTGTTCTTACTATTTTTTTATATTCTCTGCTAAATCTCAAAATTTCTGTTGAACTTTGGGAGTTATGCCATTTTTGGTATCAATAAATATGCCTAGTGATAGATCACCTGTTAAGGATGGATATCCAATTTTATTTTATAAAAATCTGGGATGTTTTAAAATTTGACAAAATTATAGTGTTTAGTGGATTTAATAATGGCACCCTACAGTTACGTAGGTTCAACTTCGCTAACATTATTTTATCTCATAAGAAAGTAGAGGTGAACAAACTTAATTATTTTAGGCCTATCTCGTTGCTAATTTGTGTTTTGAAAAATATTTCTAAGGCGTTGGCTAATAGGTTAAATACAATAATGAATAAACTAAATGACATTTCATAACCTGCATTCATTAAGGGAAAATATATTATGGATGAGGTAGCTACAATCTAGGAATATATTAATTATTATGGTAAAAATAATATCACTTATGCTTTACTCGAACATGATTTTTCTACAGCGTTTGGTTTGACTGATTAGGATTTCCTTTATGATTTGTTGAGGTAAAGAGGATTTAGTACTAGGTCAGTTGGATGGATAACAGATTTGCTTAACACTGAAAACTCAAGTAGTATGGTTGATGGTATTTTGGGCAATAAAACCCAATCTAAATGAGGATTAAGGCTAGGCAATCCTTTATTGCCATTATTATTTGATTTAGCAGCTAATGGATTGCTGGTATTATAAAACTAACAATTAATATTGGGTTCCTAAATAGTGTAGGTAATGACACTATGAGTAATGGATTTTCCGTTTTTCCAATTGCAGATGACACCATGTTATTTAGCTCTCATTTGCTTCACCATATTGTGCCATTAATTTTATGTTATAAGGCTTCGAACTTCTTTCTGGATTAAAAACTAATTTTGATAAAAAGTTTTTTTTGCAAGCCAGCGGGGTTAAAAGGTCCCCTACCTTTTATTTATAACATGTAATAAAGTATTACAAGCATAAATATGGGCATACATGAGAAACAAGAGAAAAGAAAGACCAAAAATGAAAACACAGAAAAATAAACAGAGCCCGAAGCAGAAGCCCAAAGAACTCCAGGCAACACATATAAAGACACCAAGCAATAACATTCCCAACCTGAGTACCAACGGATAGCAGAATATCAAGAAGGGACTCGAAGCAATCCAACATAGGACACCAAGCAGCACTCAATAAGACATCAAGCATAACAAAATGCAAAGGGCAAAGAGCATACACAATAGTTACAAAGCCCTGACTAAGGCAAGGAAGAGACTGTGTTTAGGGGAGCATATTCCTGAAAATACTCTAGAGTTTCTTTCAGCCCAAATCAGAAGAATAGAACATTTTAAAACTTTAAGAAGCAACATAGATTTGGAAGATCTCCACCTAGTGGCCTTGGAGATTGTAAACCATTCAATCCTGGAATCAGTTGAAGGGTTATGAAGATGACAATGACTCAATACGCTCCTCCAGATATAAAAAGAGAGCTGACATGAAAAGAACAAGTGGCCAATTGATTCAACAGTGTGGCCACACAATAAACAATAAGACTGTTGAATCAATCCCATGGCAAAAAGTCTACCATGAGTATGAAGACGTCCCCTGATAACTCTCCAAAGAAGCAAGTCCTGATGAGGAAAAGAACCAGTAGACCATATTCTAGAGTGCCAAGGAAATAGACTATTAGCATTGGAGGAGATAATCAACTTATAAACTCTTTTGATTGAATGTGGACCATCACCCTATAGGCATGAAAATTCAGATTGGCTAAATAGTCTATTTTCAAACATGTTCCAGGCATTCCTAACAACATAGGAACTGAAATAAGGTAATGTAATTATATCATCACATAAATATGCACTTACTTTAGCATCCTCAGGAATACCAGTTCTCAAGTTGAATAGAAGAACACTTGCAAGGATAACACCTTTATAAGGCCAAGATCAAACCAGAAGGATAGCATGGAACTATTCTTCACAGTGTACTGAAATGATGGTAGAAAGCAAGGCATTAACTTCAACATTTTCCTCCAAGTACAGTTGCAGTCACTTGGAATTTGAATAGTCCAAAAGTATTGCTTCTTTAGAAGGTATTTTGTAACGACCCGTAAAGTTCGACAATTTAATTTGTTAATTTAATAGGATTTTGTAATTAATTTTTAATAGAAATAATAAAGGGGGTAAATTTATATTGAAATGAAGGCTAAATAAAATATATGAATGGTAATTAAAGCCTTTATTTGTAATATGAATAAAATTTCAATAAATAAAATGGTAAGTATTGTACCTGTATATAAGGTGAATTGAATAAATCATATTTATTGGAACCTTGTTTATTGATATGCGAATGTATAATAAATGAGTTATTACAAGAGATTGAAACTTAAATAGAATTCTAAATAATGAATAGTGGAAAGGGTTATACAGGTGTATAATTTAATGCGAGAAAGGAAAGTATTTAATTGATTTTGAAATAAAAACATTGAAATGGAAATCGGAATAAATGTATTTAATGCGAGTTGTTGAAATAATTGTTGTAGAGAATAAATTACAAATGTTATAAATTGTATAATGGTGACAACTATTGTTCGTTACCAATGCATTTAATTAATAGCGATTAAATGTAACTAATCATTGCCTTTTATAAGTTAAGAAAATAACTGAAAATTTTGAAGGTAAAATCAATAGAAAGGTTAACTATATGCATAAGATGGAAAGTTGAATAGAATTATAATAAATGATGATAATGGAAAACGTATACAATCAATGTAGGTAATTAGTAATTACAATGTTGTTGAAAGTAATAAACGTTTCTTTGTTGATAATTTATAACATAACGGAAAGAGTAAGTGTACTCATTTGAATATTAATTGCAATTGGATAGGGATTTTTAGTAACAATGTTAATGCAAGGTAATTAATGCTAAATTAAAGTCAATAATAATGAATAGTGATTAATTCAATTCTTGTAACATATATTATAAATTACCTGCTTATTTGTAAATGGAATTAGAAATTGTAATAAGTGATAATAAAATAAATGAATGTTACACTAACGGAAATTGAAATTACGTTCGTTTAAATGTTGAGTAACTATAGGGTCGTATTTATTTTAAGCGTTACTTTAATAATTATGATTTATTGTGAAATTAATACGGGAAGATGTAAAGTAATAACTAGGGAGGTAATACGTTATAAATTGATTATGACCTAAACTTAAGTGTAAGTTAAAGATTGAAATTTAATCTAATCCATTCAATTGGAAACTTATCAAAATAAATTGGATTCAATGTATAATAAATAGGTTATTTAAGAAATTGAAATAAATTCTATAATTGGTGAATTAAGTTACTTTAAATAGAGATGGGAATTGGTTTAAAGAATTATAAATTAATAAGTAAATCAAGATGATGGAATTTATGAATTATAGAATCTGAATCTTTAATAGTGAGTTAATTTATTAAATTTATAATAGTTGGATTTGTTGCCAATAAATGAAATCAAATATTTAATTATTACGTTAGTTCAAAAATTAAGTTGAAAACGGAAAATATTTATGTGATAAGTTTTAAATCCAATGGTAAACCCTTCTATTTGAAATTATGAATGGAATAATTATGGGTAAATTCAATTTAATGGAAATTTTGGAAATTTATCTATAATTTTGAATTTATGAAATTGAAGATTTATATTGATTACTCTCTAATAAATTTACATTTAAAAATTGTTAAATCATTGTAAATGTTTGAGAATTATAAAGTGACAAAGATTTCAAATTTCAGAATTTTAAAGTGAAATTTGATTTAATTAATTTATTTCAAATTTATTTAATTAATGGAAAAATAGCCATTTTGGTCACTGACTCGGATTTCGACGAAACAAGTTTCATCGGATCCGTAACAGTGATTTATAATAGTGTTCCAAGTTTCATAGCAATCGGACTCGTCGTTTGATCGTATGGACTCGAAACGCCTTGAAATTTATGCAATTGAAATCAATTCGAAAATATCGTTTTTAACATAACTTCTTCATACGATGGAATTTAGACGTGAAACTTTTTCCATCGCGCTCAGAATATTTTAAAACACCTATTTCGATATATGGGTTTACCAATTTCGTTCCGGGGTCAGAACGGGCTTTTTGGGCCACGGTAGCGTTAGCACGTTTGTTTATCGGATCCATCTACTCTATTTCTAACCTATCTGTATAAACCCAGTTATAAACCCTAGCCTCCATCTATTCTCATTTGTTTGTGCGTTCATTTCCTCACCTCTTTCTCTTCCTCAATGGATGCAAATCTTAGATCCAAACACAATTGCAAATCAAATCAAAAGTCAAAATTTCAAACTCTCCAAAAAAATTCGTGTTAAAGCTGTCAATGAGCGTAATCTTATAGTGGAATTCATTTTTCAATCCGATTCACCGTTTAGCCAAAAATCACGAATCAATTCCGGCCGTCCATTCTAGGGTTTTGACGATCCGACGGCGGATCGTCGCCCGATCAATGATCGGGAAGTGACATGGGAAAGAGGACGTCATGCAGGTCTTGGTGATGGTCTTCGTTCGTCGCTATAGGCCACAGGTTCGCCAGAAATTGCAAGGGACGGTCGCGGCGGGGGGAGGCATAGGCCTCGAATCATGTGCGCAAGGAGGAGTTTGGGGCGGCTCGAGGTGCTGATGCCAACGGAGGGGGCCGATCTTCCTGGATGTTGACGTGGGCGTGACGATTTTTGGTCAAAGAGGTGGTCAACAGTCGATTACTGTTGGTTCCTGGAAGCTTGCGTAGTTCACTGTCTTTTGCGCGCGTTCACGTGGGAAAGAGAGCAGAAAGGATGACGTGGTAATAGTGTTATTTTATATTTTAATTTTTAATTTTAGATTTCAAATCGTTTAAATTGGATAACCTTTGCATACTTGATCCGATTGACACGCGATTTTTTTTGTTAGGATCGTAATAAAATTCCGGACTTGATGACGCTGGTTTGGACGGATTCTGAGACTGTCGTAATTTTGGGTTTAAATTGGATTTAAATTCAATTTAAATCCACAAGGTGAGTGTTCTAACCCACTCACAACTTCTAAAATTTCCTATGTTTATTAATTTGACTTAAGATATGAGTAGAAATTTATTTATGACTGTTTGGCATGTTTTGTTCATCATCTCTTTTAAATCGCATTTATTTAATATAACTGTTAATTAATTTTATTATTGCATATAAATTGACAGTTAAAATTTATTTATTTGCATATAAACTGATAGTTAAATAGTCAATAAATTTATTATTGAATATAATCTGTTAGTTAACAACTGTCATTTATTACCTGTTATATTTTATATACTATATATTGATGTTTGTTTAAATTGATGATGATTGAAATAAATTGGTTGATGATTGATATTGGCTGAATGGATGATGTGTTCTATCTTATATAAACTGTAAATTATTATGCATTTTAATTTCATTCGGGATTGCGGTTTGAAATGATATACAACCGCATTTTTATTTTTTTTAAATTGCGGATTGAAATGATAAACATCCATAGCACTTGACTATAGGATAGAGAATTATATACAGGCACCGCGGTATATATATATATAATTATTTTTAAAATGATTTTATGGTTTGGATAGGATACGGTTTAATAAATATTAAATTTTGATCTTATATAAAATCTTATTTTATATACATACATAGTGAAATTATTGATTTTAAGCTATGAAATTGTTAAATAAAATAAATAAGTTAAATAATGGAGTTTAATGATTTAAATCAATTAAGATTGGAAGGTAACATTTGGAATTTATTTGAATGGAACTTATTTAAAAAATTTCACTCCATAAGTTGATGTAAAACTTATCAAAGCTTGGAAAAAAGGGTATGATATTTATAACTAGATTTTTATTCAAGATAAATTAAATGAATATTTCTAGTACAATTTAATTGAAGGAAATATTAAATTGTTAGAAATTTGAGTTTTACTTTATGGATTTATTTTGTGACTGTTCAAAACTAAATAATAGGATAATAAAATGTTGAATATAAATTCCAACCTTAGTTTTGAAATTATTAAATACTCGAAGTTTGAAAGTATTGAAATCGAAGTGTTTTATTGAAACTAAAGGTGAATCTAAATTATGGGGTTTAGACCTAAAATTTTTAATGGATAAATTGTGAAGTTGCTGAAATTATTTTATAAAGTAATATAAAATCAACTATTTTATTCTATATACTATTGAATATCCAAACCATTCAAGTTTCAGAAGTTATGGTTTTAAAGCTATGAATTTCGCAGTATTATGTTTTGAAAGTTATAATTCAAATGTCCAGTTTCCAGATATTAAAAAAAAATTAAAAAAAAAGTAGTATGATTTTGGAAAGGAAACATATTTGAAATAAAATGATATTATTGATTTGGGTTTTATAAAAATAATATCAAAATGAATTATTTGGGGATGGAAATGATATCGTATTTATGGTTTTGAAATGGATAATTATATTTTGGTTTTAAAGTATATACTATTTTTACGACCGCGGTGTTATAATAACGTTTGGTTGTTGAAGAAACCGGGATCGGAAGTTGTCATACTCTCTGCCAACTCTGAAAACCACTTTAATAACCGTGTACGCGGTGGAGATTCCAGAATGAAGTAGGTTGGTGGCGGCGTTTCCTGTAAGGTAAATACGTGGACCCAACTCCCGTGAGTTGGCATAAGGTGGCTAAAACAGGAGCGATTGACGGGTTAATAAGGTAGCACCTTTGATCGGACACATCCCTTCGATATTATACTTTGACTTTTGGATTGATTCAGTGGCCACTTTTGATTTCTTTGATTTGGGGGTGTGGCTCGAGGTGGGTGGTAGCTGCGGCTATGCGTTACCACCGACCCGGAAGCGTAATTGGTATATCTACCCTGGCATTGCTTAGTTGTGTCGTGTCACCTACCCTAGCGCGCCTTATACGATTTTGGCTTTGTACCATACCTATGTAGTGCCCTTTGACGATGCCCGGTACGGGGGAGATTACGATACTGTATAGACTATGGGAATATATTTTGTGTTAAGGGCTATATGGGTAACCCCTTAACGCTATTTAAAAGTTAGTTTATTTTATAAATAGACACTATTATAATAGCGTAATATACTACATAGTAAATAGTTTAACGGATCCTTAGGAGATGTAAATCCCGAGCATCTCTTGAGTTACTGCACTCATATTTATTTCTGTTAATTTAACTCACATAAGATCTTTTAGTTCTGACTCGAGTGTTTTTGTCTTTTCAAATTCGCTGGGGTCGGTCCGAGCGTTTTAGGATCGAAGACTTTAGATCTGGAGGACAAAGACGGAGATTTCTACTATTATTATTAACTATATTTCACTACACTATTTAATTCCGCTGCATTGATTATGATTGGTATGTGAACTCTGATATTTATTGTATAAAGAAGAATCAAATGTTTGTAAACAGTTTACGAACTGTACATTTATTATTATATTTTATCCTTCCGCTGTGAGATTCTATTTTGTTTTTCTTTTCCTGTTTTTTTTCTTATTTACCCCATAACAATCCGCCCTTCCGTATGGTTTGAATTGGCACGTGTGTCGATTTAAAGCGTGCGAAAAGGCAGGACGTTACATATTTCGTGCACTAGACTCCCTAAAGATTCTGATCATGCCCAGACAATTTTTCAGCATGAGATGAAAAAGTATCAAAGTTCCAATGTTTTATATTCATAATTCCAAGACCACCATAAAGATAAGGGCAACATATTGATCTGAAGGAAATAGGAATGAGTTTTTTGGAGAATGGATTACCATGCCATAGAAAATGATTCAAGGCAGAATTGATCATGGAAATAAGTTTTGCAGGAAGAATGAAAAATTGTGCATAATATAGACTCATGGATGTAGCTATGGACTTAACAACAACAAGCCTGCCAGCAATTGATATTTTTGAAATAGGCCAAGAAGATAATTTACTAGTAATTCTTTCAAACAACGGCAAATAGTTGGATTTTTTAACAGAAGAGTAAACAAGGGGAGCTCCCAAATATGATTCATCATGAGTAAAAGGAGATAATTAGACAAAGTATTCATATTTATTTTGACATCCTCAGTGATACCAACTATTAAGATTTTAGATTTTGAATTGTTTATACCGAGGCTAGCAGAGAGGAAAAAAATGAAGGATACCCAAAGCTAAAGAGATTGATTTTTCATTAGGCTTAGTGAATAGCATTAAAAATTTCTATTTTAGTTTCAATGATTTTGAAAAAGTTAAGAATCTTGTTTCTAATACAATTAATTGTAAAGTTATGAGATTTCAAATAGAATATCCAGGTTCTCTGATTAGACCAACTAAACTTAAGAATGACGATTGGCTAACGATAATTGATAAAATCAAAAAAAAAATGTCTAGTTGGAATGATGGATTTTTATATATGGTAGGCAGGGTTATTTTTGATTGCTTTATCGGCTTTACCCATTTATTGGAAGTCTTAGTTATCTCCAAAATGGGTAACTGGTAAAATAGATATAATTAGAAAGGGTTTACTATGGAGTGTTGAAAACTCCTACAATAGTATAAATTGTCTAGTTAGTTGGGAAGCTGTTAAATCAAAAGAAGAAGGTGACATAGGGATTGTTTATCTTCATAACCTTAACATTTCTTTATTAGAAAAATGGTTATGGAAATTTAGTAGTGATAGAAAAAATCTTATTTGGATAGAAATGATATGTAATCAATTTTATAGTGGAACTCTAATTTACATAATGTAACAACTAACGCTAATAGTAAAATGTTACATTTTTGGAAATAATATTGATAATTTTTTAATCAAGGAATTAAAAACATTTTCCACTCAGGGAATAACTTATCTCTCTGACATGATTGTTGAATATCAGCTATTTCCCTTAAAATGGAATTTAAAGAACTGTTTGAAATTTGTAACTTTGAAAATGGTTTCTAAATTTTGGACTTCAAAAAAAATTCTTGATATTTTAATTTTAACCATGCATGGAAAGGTGTTACTTTAGTCCAATTTATTTAGCTTTGTAAGAAATTAGAGATTTATAATATTGGTAATGTAAATGATACAATAGTTTATTATTAGGATAGTAGCAAATTCTTTTCTTCAAATTCAGTTTTCAAAACCTTAAACTTTTAAGTGGTCGAGTCAAACTTATTTGCAAAGTAAATGCACCACCGAAGGCTAAATTGCATACGTGGATTTCCTATAAGAAAATTAATACATTTGAACTTTTTTTGGAACAAAGATCATGGGACTATATTAATGAGGAAAATATGTGTAAGTTAGTGCATAAAATGCACAATGAGAATATGTACAAAACACATGCATTGAAATAAATCTGAAAATACCATACACATGCCCATTCAACCAAAACTTGCATTCTTACACCGATTAAACGATTATAGAATACTCCGGAAGTATTCATGTTATTATTTCATTCACTCATTCATTATTTCAGTATCATTCTACAAAGAAAAACAATGGCATATGATTTATCTCCTCTAAGAAAATTTCAGTTCGGCCTCTGTTTAACTTCGCTTTCCACTACCAACTCTTCGTCTATTACCTTCTTTCTGAAACAGTCTTGATCTTGCAAAAGTTCCCACTATACATCTGTCGATTTAAGTAAAATAAGTAGATCTATTCATATTTATGCAGATCTAAGTAGATTCATGTACACCTTGCTTGAATCAGAGACTATGACTCTTTTGTTTCCCATATATACTTAGTTTGTTGTTTGGACACGAAAGTCAATGTTTTAATGTGACAAGCCCATCTGAAACTCGTAGATCTATTGATTTTAGCAACACGCATAGCTGTTTCATGGGAGAAGTTTACTTTGTTAGTAGGTAAGTGTCTTCTTCTTTCGCTGTTCCTTTTCATCACTAATAGTATTGAAATAGTTTTTTACTAAGTTATTTAATTAAAACAGGAACTGTAACGAAAAAGATTTTTGACCCTTGAAAATCGACGCTAATACATCTACTGTATCATATGCCGAGAAATCGAATGTCGAAAAACCTGATTGTTAGGGGAAAGAAGAAGAAAGAAGATAAGAAAAAAACTAAACCATATAGAATCTCACAGTGGAACAAATAATTTATAATATATCACAAGTCTTTACACAAAACAAAACTGCAATATGTATATATACAAATATCAACCAGAGTATACTAACATATTTCAGCCGAGACAGTTATAACAGTGTCCTCACAATTGTTGATAACACACCAATGAATATAGTGGAAAATATAACCATCTACGTGAATACGTCTCGGGGCCTTCGACTCGTCTTTTGAAGCTCCAAGCATCCAAACTAATCTGTAATATACTCGATCTGACCCGAGCATTATAATAAAATAATACCTGAGTCAGTCTGGAAAACTAGCATGAGAAAACACACTCCATTTGAGGCTTGAAGGTGACAACATACCCTAATGGGTGCGACCCACTTAACCTTGCTGCATCTCTCCTGATTTTCAGTCATTCCTGGTTAATGAGGCTTGAGGCTACATTTTACCTTAAGAATAGTATTCATACTTGGAATGCCAACACTGCCTTCCAGGCAAGCGATGCAATGATAGCATTCATCCATACAAGTTGTTATGGGTCTGAACAAACCGAATCTCCAAAATCACCATCTTCGTTATCTTCACGATATCACAATTCGCAATGCTCAAATCGTATCGAAGTGGTTTTTGGATAGTTAGATTCGATCCCGGTCTCTTTGAAACGATCAACGAAATAAGCCAGATTTGATAGTCAGTTATTTAAGTATCAAACTACACACATACGCAGTCACTAGGCCCAATTTTAAAAATCTTTCAAAATATTTATTTCAGAATACCTTTACCAAGATATATTGTAACGACCTGGCTTTTTGGACAGTTTAAACCGACGATCAAATACACATGTCGATTCCAAACCATTCAAAAGGGCAGATAGTTATTGGGGTAAATAAGAAAAGAAAAGAAAAGAAATAAAGGAAATGAAACAACGCAGAATCTCGTAGCGGAACGATAAAATATAATAGTCAAATAAACAGTTCATGAAGCTGCTTACTATACTTTGACAATTATTTATACAACATTTATCAGAGTTATACATATACAACAGAACAATTAAAATAATGCAGCAGATAACATGATGCAAGGGTAATAATAGTAATAGTATACCAAATCTTCGTCTTCGTCCTCCAGAATAGATCTTCAAAAATCTAAAAACTCTAGACTGACCCGAGCGTAATGAAAAGACAAAACACTCGAGTCAGGACTAAATACCCTTATGAAAGTTAAATCAATCGTAAATAAATATGAGTGCAACGACGTCGGAGATGTTTACGGGGTTTGACATATCCTATCCAGTGTCAACGTGCGTGCAATAACTTAAGAGATGTTACGGGATTTTCCATCTCTCAAGGATCCGTTAAACTATCTACTATGTAGTAATATACGCTAAGTAGATAATGCCTATCAGTAATATAAAGTATCAAAATAGCGTGAAGGCGTTACCATAATCCCCCTTAACACATTTTATATTCCCAAAAGCATATACAAGACCGTAGTTTCCACAAAACCGGAAGTCACCAGAGGGCAATCCATATACTCAAGGTACAAATCAAAACGTAGTGGTCGCGAATAGGATAATCAGTATGACAAGGTACATGAGGCGATACCAACTAGGATACTAGTAGTTGCGTGATCCGGACCGATGTTGGGCATAGCCAGCAGCTACCCCAACACCGCGAAACAACACTCCGAAATCAAGGGGTGCACCCAAATCGCATCACAAATGTAATAGATATGGTATCGAAGAAGTGTGTCCACTAGAGGTGGCGAACCTCAATGGCCCGGCGCGGCTCCTGTTTTAGTCATGTCAGGGGTCATCCAATAATCGTTCTCTTTCTTCAGTCAACGCGTTCACCAAACCATCCACTTCATTCTAGATCATCACTCCGCGTATAATAGTTATTAAAGTGGTTTTCGGTATCGACAGAGAGTATGTCCATATCTGATCCCGGTCTCTTTAATAACTACGTATTGTTACACCGTTGGCTCTTTTACATTTCAAATCGATTCATAATTCATATCAAAATATCATGTTCGCTTCAAATATCAAATACGTTTCAAAATATCATCGTCTCTATTCAACTGTAAGATTTCGTTTCAAAGCATCAATATCTCATTTCGATTTCAAAATCATTTCGAATTTCAATTTAGGTTGCAACTTCATTTCTCTCAATTCGTATTTAAATTCAAGTTTTAAATATAAACATTTCACCTTATTGACCAGCTTAGGATTTTAGAAAAATAGCTTTAAGTAGTTTGAAATAATTAAAATAGTTAAAATACTTTAAAATCTTAAAACGGAATTGAAATAGATAAATTTAGTTTAAAATAATTTAAATTGGGTTAAGTAGATTTAAAATAGATTAAAATAGTTTAAGTGTCCAAAATAGTTTATATAACCGAGTAATTTGGAAAACAAAATGTAACAGCTTCAAAACCAATCCATTTCAATTTTTAACTTCCCAATTCAAATCAATTTCAACTCCCGTTCTACCGATTTCAATTTCGATTTCAATTCAATTCAACGTCAACTTTGACTTCGAATTTATTCAATTTTTCATTCACCTTTAATTTATTCAATTTCAATTTATCTCGATTTGGTGCTTGATTTCTCAAAATATCAATTTATAACACTTAACAAAATTTCCAACAATATTCAAGTTTAAATCCAAATTCCAAATGTGATTCAATTCTAAACTCGATTTCAAAATATCATTTTTTTTATATCACTTTTACTTAGTAATATTCAAAGCTCGAATTAAGGTTAAATCTTTGAACAAATCAATTTTCGACCTTCAATCATATCCAATTTCAAATTTCAAAGTCTCAACTTAATTATTTAACAAAATTCCTTTAACCAGAATTTATTTCAACATTCCAAACTCAATTTTTTTTGATGAATTCAATTTCTATAAATCGATTTCTATTTATAACTTTTAAATCAAAAGTTTAAATAAATTTCAAATCGACGATTTCAAAATTATCAATTTAACCAATTCGGTGTCCGTATATAATTTTCTATCCTATGGCCAAGTAGTTATTTATTTCAATTATATGTCCGGGATGAATATATATTACTTAAATTAAATCACAGTATCATATGTATGCATAACAGGATCTATATAAGCAAATAAACGTCCAAACATTCAATTATCAACCAATAGCATCCATCAAAAAACATCATCCAATAAACAATACAATTCATGGCAATTTCATAGTTATCGATGTCAGGTAATTTAATCGCAATTCAATTTCAATTTTAATTTCAAATTTAACTGTCAATTAAATTTCAACTGTTAATTCGAATGACAATCTATATGAAAATTGAATTTCATCAAACAACGACAAATAAAATCATAACACTTCATAATATCAAATTTAACTAGCATAAAGATATTTAGTACGGTGTGAGCGTTATAAAACACTCACCTTGATTCTACGATTTTAAATCAAATCGAACGACGTTCGATTTGACTCAAAATTTTCTCTAGCTTCAAATGATTCCAATCCAGCTGCATAGCGTAGTGCCCGACGAAACGAAGACAACACAACACGTTTCGTCCAAAACGGACCTCGCATCAACAAGTTATGACATTTAGAAGTTAATACGAATTTAAACACAAATTAAATTCAACTTTTATTTTAATTTTTTTACCCAAACCCATATCTGCCGTCCATTCCCCAAAGCAAGATCACGGCCGCGACCTTCCCTTCTTCTTCTCCCCAGGTTCGAACGCGTACACGAACCCAAACGCCGGCTTAAACCCTAAACACGCAACCCAAAACAAGCATCTACAACTCGATCAGGATGCGCCACTGTGAAGCCAACATCGAATGCAATCATCGGCCAGAGGCCGGCCTTTCTCGGCTACCCCTAGATGCTCGAAAATCGTGCGCAACTGCACGCATTTAAACCCAAATCCACGCCACTCCGTAGCTCTAATCGCGATCTCGACCGTAGGATAGGTAGCTCTCGACGAGCTCTACAGTTCTCTAGTTGAGAGCTTCTCGAAATAGCTATTGGATTGAGAGAGAAAGAGGGAGGAACGAGAGTGATTTCTGTCCTTCGATCCTGGAGATGGTGGCCAGGGTTTAACCCTAATTTGTTTTTTTTTATTTTTCCCAAAATGAAAATTTTGAGGTGCTTTTATAGGAAATTCGACGAACACTAATTATCCGGCTTTTCCAAACTTCGATTTACGCGCGGTGACCGGCGTTCCTAGGGTTTATCCCGCGTTCCGGACACAATGGAACAGGTTTCGGAGGCTAATTCGATCATATGCGAGAGTTATGGAAATAGACGATCGATTTTAAATTAAATCGATTAAACCGATTTCTAGGCGTTTTGGCTTGCACTGGACAAACGGTAAATCCGATTGACTTGAAATTTGAAACCTCACAATAATATCACATTACGGATCCGATGAAACTAGTTTCGTCAAAATCCAAGACCGTTTGAAAAATGACTATTTTAACTCGCCAAATTAATATTAAAACAATTTCAACGCGTTTCGAGCTGCCACGGTCAAACTACAACTCCGATTGCTACGAAAATTGAAATCCGATAATAACTAACTATTACGGGTCCAATGGAACTAGTTTCGTCCGATTCTGAGACTGTTCAAAAATTGGCTATTTTTCAGTCGATAATTAAATATTAAAATATTCAATTTTCACAAATTTACTTTTAATTCGATTTTAAAAGTTCTACAACATCATTCAAACTTTAATATGATAAGATAAAATTTTACCAATCATTTTTAATCATATTAAACCCGTTATTCAATTTATCCAATAAATTCCAATTTTAAAAATCTTATTAACACTCTTATAATCCCAATATAACTTACATTCACTTTGTAAACCAATTTGAATCATATTAAATCAAATTTCAATTATTCACTCTATTTTCATATATTAAATTTCAATATCAAATTAATCATATCAAATTCGAAATTTAATTTATTCAAACACTCGTAATATTAAATTTAACAAATTTGATTATTCTTAAATCACCATCTTTTGAAATATTCAACGAACTTAAAATTTTTAACTTTTGAAACAAATTAAAATTATAAAACAACTATTTACACTATACGGTTATTCAATTCCCATTATTAAATTATTCAATAATTCCAAATATTTAATTTAAACAATTTCGATTATCCAATAATTCATTATCTTTTGAAATATTGAATTTGCACTTATAAGAATCAACTTTTAAAACCAATTCACAATTTTGAACACTATTTTCATTTTTTACAGTTATTCAATTATTCGATAAGTTTTAAATATTTAATTTAACAAATTACCTGTTCAATATTCAATATTTGATTTCAAATAGATTTTACTTATCAATCAACTACTCTCTTAAACTCAATGAATTCAACATTTATTATCCTATTCAACTATCGATTGCAAAGGGATTCACTAAGTCGCATTTATTTTCATTACTTGGATAATTATTATTGCAATTCATTCCAGTTATTATTATTCCAAACGAATTACAATTTATTTTTTATTTTTTATTTTACATTAAATCACGAAATCTTTTAAATTAGCTATTTTAATTATCGAAAATTTACGGGTCGTTACATATATATTCAAATCTCTTTCAATATTCCAATATTTGAAAACAATTTCGAATTCTTATATCCATAATAGGATGTTACAACCCATATCAACACTTAGAGATACTTCCCAATCCAGCTTATAATTCAATACTTAAAAAAATATTTCTATATAAATCATTTCATCACTAAAATATCTCCCAAATCTTTTATTTCAATACTTAGGAAGATATTATAAGTCTATTTTCCAAAATCATTTCTATATACACGCTTAGGAAATATTCCGTACTTATCTCATAAATCTTCGGAATTTTATTAATTTCCTTAACAATTTCCAAAATTTATCGATTATACTTATTTATAATCTGATTTATGATTTATAACTCCTTTAATGAATTCAGATTCATTTTCGTATTCCTGTATCAAATTTCCTTTTCTCAATTTTCTTTAGTTCCCAAATTCCATTATAAGATTTCCTCTTATAAACTCACATCCATTAAATAAAACCCGGTTCACAAATCTCGAGAGCATTTATAAGTAAATTGAAATCACTTACTTTAAAACTATATATATATATATATATCATAATAAATTTCAAAACATGGTTAAATAATTATTTAAAATATCAAAGCACTTTTAATATAAACATCAATAACTAATTCCAATTCATTTATAAAATTTCTAATCGGTTTACAAAACTTGTTATAAACTTAGAATTCAATTTAGTAATTCAAAATTTTAAATAACTAATTTTATGAATAATTTAATCCAACTAATATTTTTTTAAACTACATAGTTTAATAAATATAAATCCCTTTCTAAAAACAAACCTTAACTTCTTGTGAAAAACCATGTTTTAAAAATTCAACATATCCATTTTTATACTTATAAATCTCTCTCGATTTATCACAAATCGATTTACATTTCCAATTTCATAACTATTCCCAAATTCCCAAATAGAATTTACAATTTCTTTCTAAACCAAATTCCATATCTCATTTTTAAATTCACACTATTAATTTATATTTCCAATTTATCAAATGATAATCATTCCACTTATTTAAAATAAGTTTATAAACTCAACTCTCATTTTTTTTCTGTTAATAATAGATTCATATTAAATAACTCCATTTAGAAATAAAGTCCTTTACAAATTCCCCTTATTCTCCCAACCTATTGAAAACATCGATTTTTAAAACCTTTTTACGTTCAAAAATTATCACTTAAGATTTGTTGTTTAAAAATTCTTTATATATATTATTTCAAAATTCCTACTTAAAATGTTTCTCAAAATATTTAAGTACAAATTTAAAATCAAATCATTTATATAATCCAAATCAATTCCTTTTTAATTAATCTAAAATCCAGTAAATATTTCACTTCTAAATCGTCTTTAAATTTCTTTTCAAATTCAAAAATAGTCTTTTTGGTTTTTAAAATACTAAAATTAAGGCCAGTGCTACTATAGCATTCAATAAACCAAATCATATCGTAATCTATCACATATTATTCAACACGTCATATATCACTATATATGAAGTTAAAATCAACATTTTTGAGAAATCCAATTGAATCCCTTCAACCTGTTTCCTTCCATCCACAGATGTTACATAACATAAAATATCAATCCCACTTTGAGGCGGAATATCGCGGTAACATAGGGCCATCCGCTATTATATGCGGCGAATAATGTCTCATCCGCTGCAACGGCGGGAATATACCCAACTACAAATATATACCGCTATACATAATATAATATTCAACTGATAATAATATATCAATTCAACCAGTCATCCAATAATTAATTTTAATTATTATAAATTAATCTAGTAATCCAAAATGAGTGAGATTTAGTCACATTGGTTTTTATTGTCGCTTCCACGTTCCAGTTCCGACTAAATTCGAACGGTATTTGAATTTAGCTTAAAATTCCAAGCTCCAAGCCAAGCCAAATAAATCCATCGTGTATTATTCATTCATACGGACCCAATGCAAAATTCATGGGTTAACAGTGCTCATGTGACTGAGATATTAGTTTCCAAAGTTAGTATGTTTGTAATATATAAATACATAAACAAATATATTCAAATTCTCACCTAAATGTAACCGGCCCAAGGCTCAACAACCCAGACCCGCTTCTACTTGTTCCCCTTTTCTTTCTTCTCCACTCTCCATTCCCTATACATGCACCGTGAATCCCTTGTGCATGTCGTCCTCTGATATGGCCAAAAGCTCGCCGAACCTACAAATCAAAGCCACCAAACTCCATCCTTCGCGATCTCCATCCAACCCACCACCGTTCCTCCACCTCGCATGCCTGAATCACGAAACAACTGGAGCATCACATCGCGAAAAAGCGAATCTCGCACTCCCCAATACACAACCAAACTCCCTTTCCTTCGGCCACCAGAAACTCGTCGGCGTCACAAAGCCAACGGAGGAAACGTCGTCCACTAACTCGTCCTATATCACCCAAATTTCAAACCCTAATTTTCAAGCTGCTACTACACACGGTCGGCAATGGCAAACCACCCCAAAAAGCGATCGCGGGCCACCAAAGCATATCATCGCAAATCCCTCATCAAAATATGATTTTAAAATTTTGTTTGGGAACTTTTCCATAAGTAAAATTTAAATTATAAAATTTTAAAGTTGTGATATGTTCTCTTTTCTTCTTCCTGTAAGCAGCGCGTTTAAATAAAGGGGAGATAACATAGGTTGGGTAGCTGAACATTCAAGGTAGGGTGGCTGATGGAGATGCCTTGGGGGCTATCTAGTCAAATTAATGAAAATAAATTATTTAAAAATTCAAAATATCAAGCTATAATTTTTAGACTCCAATCGAGGCGTGCCGCCTGGTGTTCCTAATATTATACCCCTAATCCGAACGCAATGGAACAAGTTTCGAGTCCCAATTTGATCGTATGGAGAAGAAAGCTTTTTGAATCCAATAAAAATATTAAATTTCCAAGATTAATTTCAATGCATTTCTATCCCGTACGACCGAACGGTAATTCAAAACACTACGAAATTTGAAATTTGATAATAAGCACTATTATGGATCCAATGACACTAATTTCATCGAAATCCAAGACTGTGTCCAGAAGGCTATTTTATATGTTAATTTAAACTAGTTATTTTTAAAACCAGTTAAATCATTTTTAAATTCAATTTGAATGTTCTTATTATCTTCATTCTAATTAATATAAATTCAATAAGTCTTTAAATCATTTTTATCCAAATAAAATCCAAGATTTTAATTATTTAAACGATTTCCAATTATAAAATTCAATAATTAAACTATCTAGTAAATCGTTATATTTGAAATTCAAGTTATTAAATCTATAAAAATTAACTTTTAAGTATTTAAAATCAATTAAATATTCTAATTTCAAATAACCAAAATTCTGGGTCGTTACATTCTTCCTCTCTTAAAAGAATTTTGTCCTCGGGATTGCCAAGATTAGAAAAATACCCGAACCCATTTATTTTCTAAAACAATTTAGTTGAAATAACTTCCCAAATCCTTTTAAGCCTTTAACTTCCCAGAAATAAATTTGTTGAAACCTTGTTATTACTTTTACTAAGTTCCTCAGATTCATCCATAGGTTCCAACTAGGATTATCCATTTAATCATTTCAGGTTATCACTCAAAAATCAATTTTTAGTTATTAAAAATTTTCGAAAAATTTCGCTAGCGTCTCCTTGGCGCGGCTAGATCAGAACAACCACAAATCACCACTACGGGCCC
This sequence comes from Allium cepa, assembly GCA_030765085.1. Lineage (NCBI taxonomy): Eukaryota > Viridiplantae > Streptophyta > Magnoliopsida > Asparagales > Amaryllidaceae > Allium > Allium cepa. The sequence continues at coordinate 653,478,121 of CM060940.1, forward strand.
CAAACCAACAAAAGAAAACAAAAGTCATGTGGCTTAATCATAAAACCATCAATTAATCAACAATATAAACATGTACCTTTTAGTTCGACAACCCAATTTTCTTATGAAATCAAAAGCATCAAATTAGCTCTTGCTTTTGTATACTTGCATCTTATTTACCAGTGATATCCAACATATAATTCCAAATAATATTATTCTACATTTTCAATTTCAAACATTCGCCTACTAAAACCATACGATGTACATATATCATCTGTACACAATATCAAATCTGATCGCTCGCTCGATCATGTAATTTCACTTTCGAACTAGTATCGTTCACACAACCCTCTAGTGCGGACTCAAATCCGGTTCCTTGATTAGAAATTGTCATTCTCCTTGCATAGCCATATACTATGATAGAGAATTCCAGAATCAATCAAAAATCCATATCCAGTGTTCGCCATCGAAAATCGAGTAAAAAATCCTTGTTCAGATTGATATAAATTATCTCGAAATTCTGTGCTCGAATCTGGATCAAACTGTTATGCGAAATAAATAACATACGTACAACTTACGTATTTATTTTTCAATTGATTTCTTAGCTATCCCAAATTCTCTTGTTCACGTTCATTTCAATTACAATCATTATTCACATTCTCTTATTTACTTAGCATATTCCTTTCAATACTAACCACCTCTTAAGAATTTATTCCATCAAATTCTATGTTCAACACATTTTGCTTCATACTTACTTCATTTATGAATTATTTCATAAAATTTTCTTAAATTTGTAAACATTTATACAACTTCTTATGGTTATTACCACTTCACAACTTAATTCCTTATCCAACTTAATCGAATTCAATTTCAATTCTATTTTCAACTTTTGATTTTAACAATCAACATTTCAAACCATATCAAATTCACTAATTAACTTAATCAGTTTCATCATTAATTTATTTCAAATCTCAATAAATTCCATTTCCAAAATTATTTTATTTAGCCTAACTTAGCCTAAATTTTCAAATTTTACTTTATTTAACTTAATTTAAGTTAAATTTCATTCCACGGTTAAATTTCAATTTTTTTACTTTCTTTGCATTCATATTCAACAATTTTCAACATTGTTTTAACTTGCTAATTTTCAAATTTTATAATTTATCAAACTTATTTTCTCATATTCTCACTAAAACATTTAAATGAAAACCCTAGAGTTTAAACACCTTATTCTAAACTACTTCAAATCATTTTTGAAATCATATATAAACAAAATCCCTTGGTATATCAAATCATTCCTTTGAATTTCAAAACCAAAACCAATTTTACCAAAAAAGACTCCAATGTCAATTCCTCTCTTGGAAACTTGAAAATAAATATCGATGATGCTGCAGTCATCACCGAAATAATTTTCCAACGACCAAAGTGGGTTCAGTGCTTTTATTTCCTTTAAAACCTTTAAAAAAAATTTCAAAAAAATATTTTCCAATTAATATCCCTATTATTTCCCCCACCTTTTGAAAACAATTTTCAAAACCAACAGGATTTAAATTTCCAAATTTTCAGCTTTTAAACCCTTTTAATTGATAAACTGCTTATATAAATCATATTTATAATATACTTGCGAAATTTCGTTTCCTTTCAATTTATAAATCACATTTATAAACTATAATTCCACTTGGTTATATAAAATCCTTTCTTTGTTGTTACTCTTGCTTACATTAAAATATCAACCACTTTATTAGAATACAACAATAACAAATGATAATCAAATATTATCGTTCTCTAACATCCAAGCACACCATATAATAACAATTTCTAAAAAATTATTCCTTTATATATAAAATATAATCCAGGTAAAATTATCTCATTTACCCGATTTCAAAACAATACCATGTCAAGTTGCTATGTTCAAGTGTTTAGGGATCCTTATGAATAACGTTAATTGCTTGTATTGACCATAATTCATAAGTTACTCAATAGATCAACCAACACAATATGAACAATTTTTATATCACTAACAAATACACGCTCATATATATACACTCAAATTCATTCTAGGGTGCTATTGACCCTATCTCTAATGATTTGCCCTACCAAAGCCAAGGTTGTCGCTTAAACTTCAGCTCTGGTACCAACTGTAACGAAAGGGATTTTAGACCCTTGAAAATCGACACTTATACGTCCACTATATCACATGCCGAGAAATCGAATGTCGAAAAACCCGATTTTTAGGGGAAAATAAGAAAGAAGATAAGAAGAAAAACTAAACCACATAGAATCTCACAGCAGAACGAATAATTTATAATATATCACAAGTCTTTACACAAAAACAAAACTGTAATATGTATATATACAATAATCAATCAGAGTATACTAACCTATTTCAGCCTGGACAGTTATAACAATCTGTCCTCACAATTGCTGATAATACACCAATAAATACAGTGGAAAATATAACCACCTACGTGAATTCGTCTCGAGGCCTCCAACTCGTCTCTTGGAGCTCCAAGCATCCAAACTAATCTGTAATATACTCGGTCTGACCCATGCATTATAATAAAATAACATCAGGGTCAGTCTGGAAAACCAGCGTGAGAAAACACACTCCATTTGAATTTGATTATTTTCAAAAATCCTTTTGAAAAACAAAGGTATCTCGTAAGACCATGCCACACAGAAATATGATGGATTTTTACCTTATGATATCCAAACCACTTTTATATAAAAATCCTATGATATTGTAATAGTGTCGAGTACAAATACTTATTAAAATAGCTGAAATGCTTGCATCTCACATTTCAATATAGTTGGGCACAATCAAAACCGTACGCCGCTTATTGGAGACTGGATTTCATACAATTACGCACCGTGGTACCACCTATCATGGTACACGTCTAGAAAATGCACCGAGATCGAGCCTATCGATCCCTGCCAACACAAGACAAACCTATCTCTTACTGGATATACCGAATATGTCATCACCCCAGTTGCTTTGCAACCTTTCTTGAGATCTCATGCACAACCAATCCATAAATATGTAGATGTAGGTAACCTATAAAGGTGACAACATAACCTAATGGGTGCGACCGACATTGCTGCATCTTCCCTGATTTTTAGTCATTCCTGGTTGATGAGGCTTGAGACTACTTTTACCTTAAGAATAGTATTCATACTTGGAATGCTGACGGTGCCTTCCAGGAAAGCGATGCAATGATAGCATTTATCCATACAAGTTATTCTGGGTCCGAACAAACCGAATCTCCAAAATCACCATCTTCATTATCTTCACGGTATCACAATTTGCAACGCTCAAATCAAATCGAAGTGGTTTTCAGATAATTAAATCTGATCCCAATTTCTTCGAAATGATCAACGAAATTGACCAGATTTGATAGTCGGTTATTTAAACATCAAATTACTCACATAAGTAGTCATTAGGCCCAATTTTATAAATCTTTTAGAATATTTATTTCAAAATATCTTTACCAAGATATATATTCAAATCTCTTTCAATATTTCAATATTTGAAAACAATTTCGAATACTTATATCCATAACAGGATGTTACAACCCATATCAACACTTAGAGATATTTCCCAATCCAGCTTATAATTCATTACTTATAAAAATATTTCTATATAAATCATTTCATCGATAAAATATATCCTAAACCTTTTATTTCAATACTTAGGAAGGTATTATAAGTCTTTTTTCCAAAATCATTTCTAATATCCATACTAGAAAATATTCTGTACTTCTCTCATAAATCTCCAGAATTTTATTAATTTCCTTTACAATTTCCAAAAATTATCGATTATACTTATTTATAATCCAACAAACAATTTATAACTCCTTTAATGAATTCAGATTCATATTCGCAGTTCTCATATCAAATTTCCTTTTCTCATATTTTCTTGAGTTCCCAAATTACATTATAAGATTTCCTTTTATAAACTCACATCCATTAAATAAAACCCGGTTCACAAATCTCAAGAGCATTTATAATTAAATTGAAATCACTTATTTTAAAACTATATATACATATCATAATAAATTTCAAAACATGGTTTAATAATTATTTAAAATATCAAAGCACTTTTAATATAAATGTCAATAACTAATCGCAATTCATTTATAAAATTTCTAATCAATTTACAAAACTTGTTTATAAACTTAGAATTCATTTCAATAATTCAGATATTTAAATAACTAATTTTCTTAAATAATTTAATCCAATTCATATTTTTTAAAATTACATAGTTTAATAAATAAAAATCTCTTTCTAAAAAAAACCTTAACTTCTTATGAAAAACCATTTTTTAAAATTCAACATACCTATTTTTATACATTTAAATCTCTCTCAATTTATCACAAATTAATTTACATTTCTAATTTCGTAACTATTTCAAAATTCCAAAATAGAATTTACTATTTCTTTCTAATCTGATTTCCGTACCTCATTCTAAATTCACACTGTGAATTTATTTTTTCAATTTATCAAATAATAATCATTCCACTTATTTATAAACATCGTTCATAAGTCTATAAACTCAACTCTTATTTATTTTTCTATTAGTAGCAGATTCATATTAAATAACTCCACTTAGATATAAAGTCCTTTACAAATTCCCCTAATTCTCCCATTCTATTGAAAACATCGATTTTTAAAACCTTTTTACATTTAACAATTATCACCTAATATTTATTGTTTAAAAATCCTTTATATTATATCAAAATACCTATTTAAAATGTTTCTCGAAATAGTTAAGTACAAATTTAAAATCAAATCATTTATTTAATCCAAATCAATTCCTATTTAATTAATCTAAAATTCAATAATATATTTCACTTCTATATCGCCTTTAAATTTATTTTCAAATTCAAAAATAATATTTATGGTTTCTAAAACACTAAAATTAGGGCCAGTGCTACTATAGCATTCAATAAACCAAATCATATCGTAATCTATCACAGATTATTTAACACATCATATATATGAAGTTAAAATCAACATTTTTGAGGAATCTGGTTGGATCCCTCCAACCTATTTTCCTGCATCCACAGATGTTATATAACATAAAATACCAATCCCGCTTCGAGGTGGAATATCACGGTAATATAGGGTCATTCGCTATTATGCGGGGCGCATAGTGTCTCATCCGCTTCAACGACGGGAATATACCCAACTGCTAATATATATATACTACTATATATAATATAATATTCAACTGATAATATTGTATCAACTCAACAAATCATCCAATAACTAATTTTAATTATTATAAATTAAATCCAGTAATCCAAAATGAGTGAGATTTACTCACTTTGATTTTTATTGTTGCTTCCATATTCTAGTTTTGACTAAATTCGAATGGTATTTGAATTTAGCTCAAAATTCCAATTGGTCCAATCCTAGCAAAACAAATCCATCGCGTAGTATTCGTTCATAAGGACCAACGAAAAAATCCACAGGTTAAACGGGTTTCATGTGACTGAGATATTAATGTCGAAAGTTAATATGTTTTTAATATATAAAAACTTAAACAAATATATTTAATTCTCACCTAAATGCAACCAGCCCAAGGCCTAACAACCCAGACCCGCTTCTCCTATTTCTCCCTCTTTCTTTATTCTCCATTCTTCATTCCTTGTATACGCACCGTGAATCCCTGTTCACGCTCTCCGCTGACATGGCCAAAAGCTCACCGAACCCGCAAATCGAAGCCAACAAACTCCATCCCTTTGCGATCTCCATCCTACCCACCACTGTTCCTCCACCTCGCACACCTGAATCACGAAACGACTGGAGCATCACGTAGCGACAATGCGAATGTCACACTCCCCAATACACAACTGGATCCCCTATCCTTCGGCCACCAGAAACTCGTTGACGTCATGAAGCCAATGGAGCAAACATCGTCCACTAACTCGTCCTATATCACCCAAAATTTATAACCCTAATTTCCAAGCTACCACTGCACAGGGTCGGCAACATCAATCGCCCCGAAATGCGATCGAGTGCCACCCAATGCATACCATCGCAAAGCCCTCATTAAAACATGATTTTTAAAATTTGTTTGGGAATTTTTCATTAAGTAAAATTTAAATTATAAATTTTTAAGTTGTGATATGTTCTCCTTTCTTCTTCTTGTAAGCAGCACATTAAATAAAGGAGAGATAACGTAGGTTGGGTGGCTGAACGTTTGGGGTAGGGTGGCTGATGGAGATCGCTTAGGGGCTGCCTAGTCAAATCAATGAAACTAAATTATTTTAAAATTCAAAATATCAAGCTATAAATTTCAGAATCCAATCGAGGCATGCCGCCTGACGTTTTTAATATTATGCTCCTAATCCAAACACAACGGAATAAGTTTCGAGTCCCAATTTGGTCGTATGGAGAAGATAGTTTTTGAATCCAATAAAAATTATTACATTTCTGGTATTAATTTCAACGCATTTCTATCCCATACGACCAAATGGTAATTACAAACGCTACGAAATTCGAAATCCGATATTAATACACTATTGCAGATCCAATGACACTAATTTCATCGAAATCCGAGACTGTGCCCCGGAAGGCTATTTTTATATGTTAATTTAAACGATTTATTTTTAAAATTAGTTAAATCATTTTTAAATTCAATTTAAAAGTTTTTATTAACTTCATTCTTATTAATATAAATTTAATAAGCATTTAAACCATTTTTATCCAAATTAAATCCAAGATTTTAATTATTTAAATGATTTCAAATTATTAAATTCAATAATTAAACTATCCAATAAATCATTATATTTGAAATTCAAGTTATTAAATCTATAAAAATTAACTTTTAATTATTTAAAATCAATTAAATATTTCAATTTCAAATAACCAAAATTCTAGGCCGTTACAGGAACATCCATGACCATGCTAGATTATCGATCATCGGTCTACTTTAGGCAAGTTCTTTAGATTGATTTGATAAATGCAATTATTTATTTATTCCCTAAAACACAAAGGGTTAGAGAAAAATGGTAAATGATACAAGGCCTAAAGCCAAACCTAAGGCATCAGAGCTTAGTAGCAATTGTTCTTATGATCATTTCCCTGACAATGACGACCTGCAAATGGGTGGTAGGTAAACTTCTTTCACCACTCCCTACATGTTTCTTCATCAGTTTGGTTAATGTGTGTTCCATGCTTAATTCTATGTAACATCCCCTATTTGGAGGTCTGAAACTAACCGCTATGGATGCTGCAGTCGTCCATAGTTATTAATTCCCGGTGACTGAATGCGGTAATGTTAGATACATTGATAACATAGAAGCACATGAATATGAAATTTTTTTAAACACAATTAAAATTAAAATTTTCTCATTTCATTCCATAACAGCATTTCAGATTCATTGCATAACCTTATACATAAACCACGTTTATAGAAATTACGATTATTACAAAATACACCAAAAGCGATATATAAAGATGCCCCCTTGGTTGATCAGAGCCTAAGTTAATCATACATAAATGCAAAGTGGTTAGTTTACTTATTTATACATACACATACATATATATAACAACTACACAACTTTGCCTCTACATCCATTTAACACATTAGAAATCAAAATATAGGAACTCCTAATAGCTAGCTTGCCACCTGCACGTCTCTAGAAACTTATTCGTCTAAAGAGAAATTGAAAAACCCTTACTCCCGATTTACTTAAAAGATCTTTCGAGAGTTTAAGGGAAAGACAAAAACTTTGGGTCAGAAAAAATGTCTGGTGTGAATAATAACCTACCATCTTGGACTAACTAGACATCTAATGAGACCACGCCACTAAGTGGAATGGGTTTCCCCTTACTAGTATCTTAACTATAATACAGTTACCATATATTGTGTACCTACATCTACAATGGTTAAAACATAACATAATATGATGATATTCAAAATAGCAATATGCCCTGAATTTCCCATCCTAATTTATCTGACTGTCTGTCTCAGTTTATTGTTTCTATGATTACTATTAACCTATTAATTTCAATGGGCTTCATTTTCCATCAAGGAATAGCACTTGTTCGAAAACGACGAGTAGTGGTAAGAATATGAAATTTAATTTCCATATACGATTGTTTTTAACTATCCCCAATAGTTGATTTATTATCTATTGGATTCGGCTTTCTACATGGTGCATCGTCACCATAAAAATGATTGCTCTTTTGAGCTTTGTTATCCTTCGTCAGAAATGACTAAACCAAAGAGTGAGTAGGGGCCAAGCTATGTGGGGTAGCTCCTATTAGGTTGTTTTTACGTCCACTCTAGATTAGATTCGGTGTTGATCATTGAGATATGAAATATTCGAATACTCGGCAACAGTTGGCGGGGTCCGGCTTGGAGGTTTCCAAGAGCCATCGGTGTTTTCAAGTATATTTATTGTGGTATACTTTCTGTAAGGGGGGCAACACTCTAGTATTCATTTGTTAGAAAATATCCCTATTCTTTCCTTGGATTCCAAGTTTTTTAACTTCTTTCTTAATTGCACTAAGAAATGACTAAGGTTCTTCTCGATGTTTAATTATTTGTGTTCATTCTTTAAGTATGGATTTTTAAATTGTCTATGCTCATTTATCCTTGTTTGGATTGTAGTTCTAATTTTTTTCCCATTTCTTCATCTATGAATGTTGACCTTTTGAGGTAAAAACCAATTCCAGGTTAGCAGCATGGTCTCATAGAATTATTATACGTTTACCCCATTACTTGATTTTTCTCACGTTGGAATTACCAGACTAATCCAGGTGTTATTATATTTTAACGCTCGGGTCAGAACGACCACATTTTTTGGATTAGCTTCAGATGCTTTGGAGTTTCGGAGATGAGCTGGATGCCTAAGACGTATCTATGTATTTCTTTATTTTTTCACTGTATTGATTGTTGTATTTATTATTGTACGGACGGGATGTTATAACTGTCTAGGCTGATAATAGGATAATGTACTCTGATGATTGTTTATAATAAAGTTCTTTCTTTTCTAAAGACTTGATTTATATATTATATGTTACTCATCACGTTTTTGTGAGATTCTATTCTGTCTTCTTTTTTCTTCACCCCAAACGACCTGTCTTTCGGACACTTGAATGATTGGTACATGAATACCGAGGATGTATAAAGTGTTATCTTTAGGTGTAAGAAAGGCAGATTGTTATAAGTGGTATCAGCGCTTAGGTTGAGCGAACAACTAGGCTTTGGTGGGGTTAACTTATTTGAGATAGTGTAAGTGAGACCCTAGAATGATTTTGAGCGTATATTTATAAGAGCGCGTATTTGTTGTTTGCATAACAATGTTTTATGTTATGTTGATTAATCTGTTGAGTGGTATTTATGGATTCAAGAGGAATCTCTAAAACACTTAAACAAGGCCAACCGATACAGTATTATTTAAAAATTATGTAAGGGAAATAAATGTACCTAAATTATATCTTATATATAAAAGAACATTTTTAGAAAATCGTTATAGTTATATAGGTTATGTTTGTTGTTAGAGAATGATAATGTTTGATCATTATCATTTATTGTTGATTAGTTAGGCTTAGATAGTTTATGAGAAATTATTTTCTTAGTTAAATTTAACACGAATACCTTGTGAATTCAGTTTCACAATTTGACTACAAGGTGTTTGGCGATAATGTTTGGATAAAAATTTAAATTTAAATTTGATTGTAATAAAAGTTGTTTATTATAATCTAAACTAAGAATAAACACTACTAAAAATAGGTAAAATTATATAAGTATTAATATATTTTTATTTATTTTATAAATTGGATTTTGAATAAAAGAACTTTTTTATGTTAACTAGTTCAAGTGGCATGAAAATAACTAAAAAATGGGAAAGGGATATGTTCAGATGGTAGACACTTCTCTTAAGTATTGCTCTTCTTAGTAAGGGAATATATGATACTATTGGTAGTATCCAGTTCCTTAGTATCATTTTTGGGGTTACTCAGGCCATCTAAATATATTTTTATGATTAAAGTGTATAAAATCATTTCAAAAAGAGTTTTGAAATAAATTCAAAATGAAAAAGTTTGAATCGGATAATGGTATATACTCTCAGGATGTAGTAGAATATTATAAAGTTAAGCTTAAGTTAGTTCTATGAAATGTTTGCATAAATAATTTTAGCAAAATTGGAACTATTATTGGTAGGAATCAATAAAATAAGTATGTAAGTTGAATGTAGATCATTCCTTTTTTCACATAAGTTGGATCCAAGATTCGAGTGCACGACTTTAAGGTGTCCTGCACCATTCTGAATAAGGGTCTTGTAATGACCCGTATTTTTGAAAATTAAAAATATTAAACTTAATAAGATTTTTGGAATTTAATATTGTGAGAAATTAAAATTTATGATTTATAAATGGTGAAAAATCATTAGAATACATTTTAATAATGTTGATCAGATGTAATTGAAACTACCAATGTTATTTCAATTAATGATAATAATAAAGGTTAATGAGGAATAAAATAAATGTTGTATTAAAAAGAGAAATTATTTGAAATTAATTGAAATTGGTTAATATAGAATGGAATCAATATTTGGTAAGTGATTTACCAACCTTTGTTTGTAAACAATAAGTTAATTGAGATAAAAAAATTCTTTTTTTTCAAGGCAAGCCGGTTTTATAGTGGGCCGTCCACTTGCATTACCAAAGTAATAAAGTTGAAGTACAGGAGTAAGGTAAAAGCACCTAAACTACTATGAAAAAAGAAAAAATACAGCACAGGTATGTGACAGACATGTCACGGTAACTATAATAATCACCAAGACTAGGACTCCTCCGAAGAGGTAGAAACACCATCTTCAGCAGAAACCAAAGGGACATTGCCACATAGACCAGCAAAGGGGCTGAAACGGATGGCAATACTAGGGTCGTAACCCAAATCATTAGTAAAGTAAATGAAAGAGCGATCCCAAGAAGAATCAGCTAGCATGTCAGAATTCTTACTCGCACACACACCATCTAAATCGAGAACTAACGTGTCACCCGACGGTTTGTAATAAAGGCATCTAAGGTCCATCTGATCATCGGAAACAAATCTGATAAATGAATCATTCACGGGGTTAAATCTCACATCAGAAATGAGATCAACCCAACACTTCTCAGACTCAACCGAAACAACCCGGGTAGAATCTGGAACAACTAAAGGATTAGCTGGGGCAACACAAGGTACCACAGCAACAGAAGGAGAGGCAGGCCTATCAACAGCAGGAGGCGGACCCAGATCAGGCAAAGGCACCGCAAGAGGGGGGGCGACCTGTGAGGCAGTGGAAGGAACCTTTGGAATCCATTTTTGGAGCGGGGGACGAGGTGGTGGAATCTTGGGAGGAGCTGCGAAGGATAAATTATCAATGTATAACAATTGATTTATTCCCATCTTATTATTTAATCCGTTGAAATTAATTTGAAAATTAATGGAATTAAATGTTATTAAAGATTGTAGTTAATAGGGTAAAAGACGTTAACTGTAGAATTATGTGAATAATAAGATGGAAACTTATGTTAAATATATTCACAAGGTATTGGATGATTAAATCTAAGAACTTAAATAAAAAATAAAAGAATATGTTGGAATTTAAACTATAATAAACTAGGTTTTATTACTATTGTAATTAAAGGGTGAAATTAATGTAATATTTCAATCTTGACTTTAATATGGAAAAATTATTTTTTAAAATATTATTAATTTCTATGCAATCTGGAATGAAGAAAACAGTTAACTTTTAAATTTTGAATTTAAAAGTGATTGAATTGATTTTAAAATAATAATTCATTTAATTAACGTGTAAAATTAGTGTTTTGGCCACTTTCTTGGATTTCGACGAAACCAGTTTTATTGGACATGTAATAGTGATTATTATAGGATTTAAAGTTTCATAGCGATCTAACTTATCGTTTGATCGTGCGGCCTCGAAATGCGCAGAAATCAATTAAATGAATTTAATTAAAGTAATTTGATTTTTAAAAGCTAACTTCTATGTACAATGGAATTAGGGTTTGAAACTAGTTCCATTGAGTTTAAGAATATCAAAAACATATATTTCGATATATTGGATGACCTATTTTCGTTTCGGAAACGAAACGGGCTTTCCACGTCGTTATTATCGTTTTGACCTTATTCGATCTGTTTCATCCGTTCTTATCCATCTCTACCTATATATAGAATGTTATAAACCCTAGCAGTCTTATTTCTATTGTGTGTACGTACAATTTCTATTCTCTTCTTCCTTCTCAATGGCAGTCATTTCAAAACCCAAATTTCGAATTCCAAATCAAGTCGAAAATCCAAACTCCTCAAGCCCTATCATATTATATATCACTCTAAAGCTCACGACGAAAATAATCTCCGTCGGCAGTTCGTTTTTGCAATTGAGTCTCGGTTTGGCCAGGATTTGGCGACGAAGTTCCGACCGTACATATTAGGGTTTGCAAATCAATGGTCGATTTGCAACGATTCGTCGATCGAAAAGTTACATCGTGTAGAGGAGATTGAGTGGAGTGCATATATAGTTTCGGTTCATCTCAAAAGTGTTTAGATTCGCTAGAAATGGTGAACTAATGAGGAGCCGTTGGAGGATTTGCAGCGCCTGAAGGCTGCGCGCGAGGGAGTGATGGTTGGCCTGAGGTGCTTAGCATGGCACGACGATTAGATCTGGTCGAAGGCAGTTGTAGACGCATGCGGTGGTTAGGATTTCATGGCGGTTGTGCACGCATGGGTTGGTCTGATCGTGTTTCAGCTTAGATTGAGATGGTAACGATTTTACATTTATTCCCTTATTAGTTTTTTTATTTAATTTTAAAAATTCGTACTTCTAACTATCATAACTTTTCCATACGAGCTCGGATTCACATGAAGTTTCTTTCGTTGGGTTTGTATTGAAATTCAAACAACGAGAAATAGGTTGGTTTGAATTCTGGGACTGTTTAAATTTGGACGTTCTTTTGGATTTTAATTCGGCTAGAAATCAAATTTGAGTGTTCAAACCACTCACAAAATACTAAAATATTTTGATGTTCGTTAAATCAAAATCATAAAGTGATTTAAATTATTGATTATTGTTTGATGGTTTAAAATTGACATTTATATTGAATTGCATCGATAGTGTAATTTAATTTGATAGTTAAATTGAAATTGACATTTGAATTGAAATTGGAATTTAATTTGCTAGTTAAACATCCAAGCATTTATAACTAGTAACCTATTATGATATGACTGCTTCGGATATTGATTGTGGTGGATACCTAATGATTGATGTGTTAGATGTTTGGATGTTTGTTTATGCTGATCTACTCCTATTATTCACCCAAGATGTTTTATGCTGATTTATTCTTGTTATTCACCCTGGATGTTACAGGCATCAAATAAATCTAAAATTAAATAAATTTAGAAATAGATTGAAATGATATATACCTATGACACCTAGTATGGATTGAAATGATATATACCATCCTTGAAATTAAAATTAAAATTAACTAATCACTTGGGCATAGGATAGAAAATTATATACGGACACCGTTGGTCGATTTTAAATTATTTTTTAAAATTGGAAAGTATGTTTTGATTTAATAAATTTGATTTTAAAATTTAATTTAAAGATTTTATTCAACATTTATGTTTTAGTTGATATAAGTTTTAAAAATCTAAATTTTAAGATTTTAACTTATAATTTTGTTTAGTTTTAAAATATATAATTTAAATAATGGAATATAATAAAAACACTTTAAAATTTTAATTTAACAAAATATTCAATATAGTTATAAAAGATTTATTTAAAATTTTAATTTAAGATAGTAAATGTAGACTTTTATAATAATTTTAATTGGTTAAAGATTTTTGTAAACATTTTAGAATTTCATAAAAGGTTTTGTAAGGAATTTATAAAAGTTTTTAAGAGATTTTATAACGAAATTTATAAAAGGATTTTTTATAAAAGATGTTTATAAAGGATTTTATAATGGTTTTGTAAGGAATTTACAAAGGTTTTAAAAGATTTTATAAAGGGTTTATAAAAGAACTTGTATAAAGGAACTTGGAAGCGTTTTAAAGGAATTTGCGTAGAAGTTTATGAAAAGGAGAAGAGTTGTAAACTGTTTTAGAATTTATAAATAGCTTTATAAATAGTTCTAAAGCATATAAATAGTTTATAAATGGTTTAAGAGAGATTTATAAATTATTTTTGAAATTGATTGAAAGAAAATCTTCCTCGGTATTTATGAATATATTTATATTTTTAGAATAAGTATATGAATATCTTGATATGAAGGTATAAATTGTTTTATGGATTTTTTTATGACCATGGTGTGAAATAAGCGGTTGGTTGTTAAAGAGACTGGGGCAGGATATTGTCATACTCCCTGTCAATTGTGAAACCACTTTAACAATTGTGCACGCGGTGGAGAATTCAGAACGAAGTATGATGGTTTGGCGAACGCTACTGGCATAAGGTAAGAACGTAGCCCTAACCTTTGGGTCAGCTTGATATGACTAAAACAGGAGCTATATCGGGCCAAGTGAGGTCGCTTCTCCCATCGGCCACGCTTCTTCGATACCATATCAGTTACTTTATGATTGATTGGTGGCCACCCTCGATCTGATTATAGGAATGTGTTTAGAGGTGGGCGGTAGTAGCTACTATGCGTTACCACAGTCCAAGAGTGCAAAATGGTAGAATCCTACCCTGGACATTGCCTCGCATGCCTTGTCATATGCCTTATCGAGCCCACTAAGATTCTGATTTTTGTCGTACTTATGGAGTGCTCCCTGATAACCCACCAGTTTACGGTGGAGTTTACAGTATTGTGTAGACTGTGGTGCTTACATAAATTGTATTAAGGGGGATATGGGTAATGCCCTAATGCTATTTTCAATATTATACTTTACTGATAGACACTACTCATATAGCATATATTACTACATATAGATAGTTTGACAGATCCTTAAGAGATGAAAAAATCTCGCAACATCTCTTAAGTTATATTACTCACGTTATACATCAGATTGGAGATGAAAATCCTGTAACATCTCTGACGCCATCACCCTCATTTTCCATGTGATATTGATTTGACTGAAATGAGAATATTTTAGTTCTGACTCGAGCGTTTGGTCTTTTCATTACGCTCGGGTCAGCCTGAGCATTTCAGTGTTGAAGACTTTTTTTCTGGAGGATGAAGACGAAGTTTGATATATTATATTATTAGAAAATTTTCGACTGCATCATTATTGGTTTGTTGTTGTCGTACTCTGATTATGTTGTAAAAATTGTGTAATCAAATGTATATTGTAAAACAGCTTCATGAATTGTTTATTTGATTATTATATTTTGTCATTCCGCTATGAGATTCTGTGTTTTTGTTTTCCCTCTTTCCATTTATTTTCTTATTAAACCCCATTGATAATCTACTTTTTAGGATGGTTTGAGTTATACATGTGTGGTTTATTGTCGATTTAAACTGTCCAAAAAGGTGGGTCATCACAGTTGGTATCAGAGCTTTGGCTTATAGATACCTTAGCCTATTGGGGTTAAACTCATTAGAGATAGGGTTACTAATACTCTAGAGTGAGTCTCTGTGTGTGTGTGTGTGTGTGTGTGTGTGTGTGAGAGAGAGAGAGAGAGAGTGTGTATTTTTAGTGCTATAAAAATGTTTTTGTATTGTGTTAATCTGTTTAGTTTAGTATTTATAGATTCTAGTCAGTACATAGGATGCTCTGGCCTCGATATAGATTCCTAAACATTTAATAGGGCAGACCGATATAATATTGTTTTTGAAAAATAGGTAAATGAAATAATTTTACCTAGTAATATATTTTGTGTGTGTATATATATATATATAATTTTTCATAAATTGATTTTGTTATTTTTTATGTTGTTTGTTAGGAAATGATAATATTCAATTATTGTCATTTATTGTTTGGTTGGTCATGGTTCTTAAAACCATTAACTACGTTATGTTACAAGAAAATGTAATTTTATAAATATAGTATTAATTATGATTACAAATAAATAAATTTAAATGGAAATTTGAGAACTTAAATGCTGGTGTTTTGAAATTGGTTTTCAAAGATTTTGAAAATATATTAGTATTATTTGGAAGTATTTTCGGATATAAATATTTTCAATGTGATTCGAAAGAAACATTCTAAAGAATTTTTAAAAGGAAATAAGTTTTGTCTCCCCTCCTTTATCGCTGGAAAATAATTTCGGCGATGATCGCGACATCG
Organism: Allium cepa; assembly: GCA_030765085.1. Lineage (NCBI taxonomy): Eukaryota > Viridiplantae > Streptophyta > Magnoliopsida > Asparagales > Amaryllidaceae > Allium > Allium cepa. The sequence goes on from CM060940.1 coordinate 653,494,352, forward strand.
TCGACGTTCATTTTTCGGGTTTGAAAGTGGGAGCACTTTAGTAGCTTCGCTATACATTTGTTTTAATAGAGAAATCTTAATTCTAAATTCTCTAAGTATGATTTGGTAAACAAAGAATATAAGTATATTTTATTTCAAGATGATTTAAAATGAACCCGATATTTAGTTCTTAAGTTCCTGTTAATTAATGAATTCCAGTTGTAGAAGTAAAATGAAATTTTAATAGTTAGAAACTTCTAAAATGAGAAATAAGAAATTAGGAGCTAATTTTTTAATGAAACTGTAAAGAAATTAGAGATTTGTAACCTATAAATTAGTAGATAATGAAAATTAAGAAGATGTAAATTATTGAACATTTTTGTTAACTAAAATGAATAAGATAAATTTATATAACACTCAATTACATTCTAAAAACATATATAAAACTTACCAGAAATGTTTAAAATGTTGAAATGTTGATATGAATATGTAATAGAATATTATGCAAGTAAAAGCGTAATAAAAAAAGTGCTTCAAAACGAATATATATTTATAAATTAAAATTTAAGATGTACAATAAATGTTACATACATAAGTTGATGTTTTGAAATGCTTGTAAATTAAATAGTAAAAATTGAATACTGTATAAGTAAATGATTATATACTCAAGAAAATAACTGAAATGATTCATTGTTGAATATTGATATTAAAATGGAAATCAAGGTTATAAGTAAATAACAAATGTGAAATAAACTTAAATGAAATGTACGTAATACTTTAATAATGGAATCATTGATGATTTCAAATATTGAATAGGAAATAAAATATGTAAGTAATGAAGGTAAATTGATAAAAGATACTCATTATATGAATGATTGAATATAAATAAAAGGTCAATAATGTGAAAAGAAACCAATCGAATAAACTTAAATAATTTTTAAAATACTATGTTTTTGGCTTATGTGATGTTTGGGGAATGATATGTTAAATTGTTTAAGGTTGTATGAATGATCTACTAAGTAAGTATCCAAGGTTGTTGAGCATAAGATACACTTGGTAGTTATTTATCACCCATGTACGATGAAAAGTTGTTGAACCCAAAAAAAACATTTGTTTTTGATTGCTATGGATGTAGAATGGATTCTTTGGTTACATATAACAATCGTATTGCTTTTTTTTTGAAATGGTACTTTATATACAACAAATCATTGTGACAACATATCACATGTCAATAAACGTTCGAATCACGCTAGGCAAGTTTCGAACTTGTGACCTCTCGCACCAAAGCCAAATCACTTAATCACTGGGACAATCGTATTGCTTTTGTTTGCATATGATTGCTATTTATGTTGTGTTGCTTGTGCTATTAATTGGAACAACTAATATATTTCTCTTTTTACATAATTTTAACTATTTTGGATTATATAAGTGAAACACAGGTTTATGGAAGCAACAGCTACTGCTTTTGGTTTCATAAATAAAGTTGTTTGCCCGACAAATAGATACATCTTTGGATTACGGTTTTTGAAACGATATTTTTTTACCATGATTTGGGATGTTTATTTTTTGAAATATGATACATATTGTAATTATTGATATTTTTTTTTTTTTCGTACCTAGCCGTGCAAAGGAGATTCTGCCGAAATTTTTCGTAAATTTAGGACTTAGAGAATTTTTGTGAAAATTGAGTTATTTTCAAAATTTTGTTAAACTTAAATATGGAAATTAATTGTTTGAAATTGATTATTTTGAATATAATTTATTAAACCTCTTGATTCTTTCTTATTCCTCTTCGGGGATGAAAAGTTTGAGTGGGGAAGATTGTAACGACCCGTATTGTTGATAATTAAAAATATTAAATCTAATAAGATTTTTGGAATTTAATATTGTGAGAAATTAAAATTTATGATTAAATAAATGGAGAAAAATTATTAAAATATATTTTAATAATGTTGATTGGATGTATAGACAACTATTAATGTGATTTCAGTTAATGGTAATAGTAAAGGTTCATGTGAAATAAAATAAATGTTGTAATACAAAGAGAAATTATATGAAATTAATTGAAATTGGTTGATATAGAATGGAATCAATATTTGGTAAGTGATTTATCAACCTTTGTTTTTAAACAATAAGTTAATAGGGATAAATTATTAATGTATAACAATTTATTTATTCCCATCTTATTATTTAATCCGTTGAAATTAATTTGGAAATTAATGGAATTAAATGTGATTAAAGATTGCAGTTAATAGGGTAAAAGATGTTAACTGTAGAATTGTGTGAATAATAAGATGGAAACTTATGTTTAATATATTCAGAAGGTATTGGATGATTTAATAATAAGAACTTAAATCAAAAATAAAAGAATACGTTGGAATTTAAATTATAACAAACTAGGTTTTATTACTGTTGTAATTAAACGGTGAAATTAATGTAATATTTAAATCTTGACTTTAACATGGAAATTTTAACTTTTGAAATATTATTAATTTCTGTGTAATCAGGAATGATGAAAATAGTTGACTTTTAAATTTTGAATTTAAAAGTGAAAGAATTGATTTTAAAATAATAATTTATTTAATGAACTTGTAAAATTAGTGTTTTGGCCACTGCCTCAGATTTTGACAAATCCGGTTTCATCGGATCCGTAATAGTGAATTATTATAGAATTTCAAGTTTCGTAGCGATCAGACTTACCGTTCGATCGTGCAGGTTCGTAACACTTAGAAATCAATTAAATGAATTTAATTAAAATAATTCGATTTTAAAAGCTAACTTCTATATATAATAGAATTAGGGTTTGAAACTAGGTCCATTGAGTTTAAAAATATCGGAAACATATATTTTGATATATTGGATGACCCATTTTCGTTTAAGGAACGAAACAGGCTTTTTGGGTCGTTGTTATCGTTTCGACCCAATTCGATCCATTCCATCCATTCTTATCCATTTCTACCTATGTATGGACTATTATAAACCCTAGCAATCTCATTTCTATTGTCTGTACGTACAATTTTTTGTTCTCTTTCTCCTCCTCAATGGTTTTCATTTCAAAAACCAAATTCCCAATTCCAAATCAAACCGAAAATCCAAACTCCCCAAACCCTATCATATTATATATTATTGAAAAGCTCTCGACGAATGTAATCTCTGTCTACAGTTCATTTTTGCAATTGAGTCTCGGTTTGTCCAGAATTTAGCGAAGATGTTTCGACCATTCATATTAGGGTTGCAAATCAACGATTGATTTGCAACGATTCGTCGATCGAAAATTTGCATCTTGTAGAGGAGATCGAGTGGAGTGCATCTATGGTTTCGGTTCATCTCAGAAGTGCTCGAATTCGGCAAAAATGGCGAACTAATAGGGGCGGCACGTGGAGGCCTCGCGCGAGGATGTTGACTTCAGCCTGAGGTGCTGAGCATGGCGCGGCTCTCAGATTTGGTCGAAGGCAGTTGTAGACGCGTGTGGTTGTTAAGGTTTCGTGGCGGCTGTGCATGCGTGGGTTGGTCGTCTAATCATGTTCGAGCTTAGATTGAGATGGTAACGATTTTACATTTATGCCCTTATTATTATTATTTTTTATTTAATTTTAAAAATTCGAACTTATAACTATCACAAATTTTCTATATGAGCTCGGATTTGTGCGCGGTTTCTTCCGCTAGGTTCGTATCGAAATTCCAGACAATATAGAACAAGTTGGGTTGAATTCAGAGACTGTTCAAATTTGGGCGGTCTTTTGGATTTTAATTTGACTAAAACTCAAAGGTGAGTGTTCAAACCACTCACAAAATACTAAAATATTTTGATGTTCGTTAAATTGAAATCATGAAGTGATTTAAATTATCGATTGTTGTATGATGGTTCAAAATTGATTTCATATTGAATTGCATCGATAATGTAATTTAATTTGACAGTTAAATTGAAATAGAAATTGACATTTAAATTGAAATTGGAATTTAATTTGCTTGTTAAACACCCGAGAATTTATGACTAGTAACCTGTTATGATATGTGACTGCTTTGGATGTTGATTTGTGATGGATGCCTAATTGATATGTTAGAAGTTTGGATGTTTGTTTATGCTGATCTATTCTTGTTATTCACCCCAGACGTTTTATGCTGATTTATTCCTATTATTCACCCTGGATATTACAGGCATCGAGTAAATCTAAAGTTAAATAAATTAAGAAATAGGTTGAAATGATATATACCCATGACACCTTATTTGGATTGAAATGATATATATCCTGTGATGACCCGAAAATCTGTACCCTTTGAATTGACAATAATCCACACATGTCCGACCCAAAAAGCACAAACTGATGGATGGTCAAGAGACTGAAAAGAAGAGAGAAGAAGAGAAGAGAAGAAAGAGAGAAGATAGAACCAAACAGAATAATACCGAATCTCACATCGCAGCGGAAAATATATAATATCATATCAATGATCTTTATAAAAAAGAAACTGTATATATATACATACATAAATCAGAGTTCAACAATCAATCAGAGTTATCAGCCTGAACAGTTATAATAACCTATCCTCACAAATGCTGATAATAACAACAACTAATCACAGCGGATAATCAATAATCAAAACAGATACGCGTATACGAAATGAAGATCTCCAGCTCTCCGGCTGAAGCTCCAAAAGCACCAAAGCATAACCTGTAGATATACTCGGTCTGACCCGAGCATTGAAAGGGAAGAATGCCCGGATCAGTCTGGTAAACCAGCGTGAGAAACACACTCAACTGAATTTATTAATTTACCAAACTTTCCCTTTATCAAAACAAAAGTATCTCGTAAGACAAGTCCACACATAAACACAGACATGTTTTTACCTTACGACAACTAAAACATTTCATATCAAACTCATGTTATATTATACTAGTGTCTAGTATACAAATAATATTCAAAATAGCCGAAATTGTTACCATTATTAAATTCCAGCATACTAGGCTCTACAAATAAATTGGCAGGAACGTAGTGGAGTTTGGATTTCCATACAAATGACCAGGTGAAGGGACTACCTACCGAAGGGGTACACCTCTAGATGGATGTCTCGAGGCACAGAACATCTGCCCTCTACCAACACAAGACCGGCCCACCTCTCTAACTAGATGGTACCGAATATGTCATCCTTCGGTCGTTACCGACCTTTACCGAGGGCCCTCATAGCATACAAACCACAATAATCAGATACACAACGTCATAGCGTGTAAAGATATATCTAGAAGAGGAATGATCATATCCTAATTGGGAATGACCCACTTAGCCCTGCTGCATCTAATCCTGTTTTGGTCATTTCCGGTTGATGAGGCCTGACGAGGTAACGATAACCTTTCACAATCACAATCACATCACTTAGAATGCCACATGGCCATTTCCGTTGACTACTAATTGCCTTCCACAAAAATACAACCCTTAAGCTCGTATGTCTCAAGGAGGGTGTTAAGCTAAGAGAAGTTGCCTTCTCCGCCACCACTGATGTACGTTTGTAAAAACCAATGTACGTAATCTTTAGAAATGCAATGTCAAACAAACATCCATACAAGTTGTCCAGGAACAGGACAAACCGAAGGTACTTTCCTACCACATCCTGTCGGGAAATCCCTAGGATTAGTAGTTAATAGTCCTCGCATTGGATATTTCATAAATGAAGAGACCACTGCTACTGGATGTATATTAGGACTTTAACCCCAAACGATCAACAAGTAGTCCCCCAGTATGAAACTCCGAAAATCAATATCATCACAAGCAACCTGTACAATCGTCGCATATACGTTGGTCCGAAGTGGTTTTCGGATAAATCCGATCCCGGTCTCTTCGCACCAACAATGCAAAAGCGTTTCTCAACCTCACACAGCAATTAAGTCTCGTAGAATTATCACGTCTCCAACTTTCAACTTGCTATCCTTCGGGCTAAGAAGGAAGCTCGATAGATTGGAGTAATACTCCGCACTATACGAATCAACATCCTCAACACAAACGATAATCAAGCCTACACAGAAGGCTATGTACTAAGTGTAGGACTAAATAGTTCCCACATCAAGTCGAGGAACTAAAATTTTGGCAAAGTCTGATAGTTGGTTATTTAACTATCAAAACAAACAAACAAATATTCGGCACTATAACAATCACCGGGCCCTTTTATTAATCTTTCATAAATTAAATAACTTGCCAAATATTCACTTCAATTTATCTTTAAAAATGTATATTCTCTAAACCATTTCAATTTGTACATTGAAAAACATTTCCAAATACTTATTTAACAATAAGTAATTCACAAATCTATTTATTTTCAATACTTAGAAAATATTCAATATACTTAAAACACGATTAAGTATATATTTTATTCTTTAAGGAAAACATTCTCTTTAAACACATTTGTTGGGTCAAAACGAACGTTGCGTAGAACATCATTACGACAACCCAAAATCACTAGTATAGGTATTCGAAAATAAGATAGATATATAAATCCCAATACTATACAAAAACATTTCCCTTCGAAAATCATTTACTATAACAACGGTGTTATAGTCCATCTTTCCTTATATCTCGAAAACGTCTATCTCAACAATGAATGTTGAAATCTATGCTTTCGATCCTTAACGCATTTTAAAACTTCAAAACATTTTAATTCTATTTAAAAGATCACTTCCTAAAAATATCCATTTTTATTTAATAATATATTCAATGTCCAAAATCGTGAATATAGTTCTCTTATCCAAATTCAACATTTCTACACCTTCAATTAAAGGAATATCCACTATCCAAAACCGTGGATGTAATTCCCAACTGAATTCTTTATTATTACAACATTAAATTTTAAAGGATAATTCGCTATCCAAAATCGCGAATATATCTCCTTTAATAAGCTTTCATATTTACTTATCAAATTCAATTGATTTCGGATTTATAAAACAATGTTTATAAATTCACATTTATACATTTTATAAAAACTTCAACTTATAAGATCACTTATTAACCAATTCCATTTATAACTCAATTACATGCCAAATATCCAATTTACTTCAGCTTATAATTCTCTTATTTATAAAATTCATTCATTTATAACTTCACAAAAATATAAATCTTATTTATTTATAAAATCCAATTATAACTCCATTTTAACATTCCCAAAACTCCTTTATAATTCCTTCATTCTGATTTATAAAAATTCAATTTTATAAATCTTATATATAAAACCATTTATAATAATTCAAAAATCCCAATTTAAACTATTTCACCAAACAATCAACTACTTGTTTCAAAAATCACATTTCGATTATATTTCACAAAAATCATAATTTTTATAACAATAAAAATTATAACATTTATTTATTCAAAATAAATCAATTCTTAACGATTCAAAAATTGAATAAAACATTTATTTTCAAAATCACTTTTAAAATCCTTTTAAATTCGAAATCGTTACTTTAACATTTTTAAAATTCCGAAAATAGGCCCAATGCTGCAACAGCACCAAATACAACAATTACGGCATCCAAAACATCATATATCATATGATAACAGAATATATCACAATATCTGTAAATAAATCAATATGGGTGAGGAATCCAGTTGGATCCCTCCAACCTGTCACCTGCAACAAATATACATACTAGAATATGTGTACAATGTCCGCTTCAAGGCAGACGCGCGTACAAAGGGTCATCCGCTCATACATGCGAACGTATAGGGTCTCATCTGCTCCAATAGGCAGGTGTATATCCAAATACCAATCAGTATATCATATATCATCCAAACAATCATCAATCATCATATAATAAATTATTTCTCACTTATATAAAAATATCAGTGAGTCAGAAAGAGTGAGTTGTACTCACACTGCTCCAATAGCAGTTGCAGTGTTTTATTTCGAATAAAATTAAACGCGCGTTTAATTTTACCCAAAATTCACACTAGCTCCAATCAACTCCAAACCAGCTCCATCGCGTAGTATTCGACAACATGAACCCAACTCAATTCTTTTCGTCAATTTTCGACCTTGTATCAAAAAGTTACGCTATTTTAAAGTTTACACAATTTTAATATAATTATATAAATCAATTTCTTTTTGTTTTTAAACCTAGATTTCATCAGAGCCATTGATTTTTGCTGCTCAGATCTGGACCGCATATACTTCCTTCTTCCTCAATGTGAAAAATACGTTCACGTAAACTCAAAGAGCCGCCTCCAAACCCTATTTGCCGCGACCCCAACGTTCATCTATACCTCGATCGACTACCTTCATTCGAACGACCTTGCTCCACTCTACTCTCGACCAAAATAGCATGAAGCTCGGCACTACTATTGCTTGGAAAAGCGAGTGTGAACTCGAGACAAACTGGCTCCATTCGACGATGATAAAGAAAATCCACCGTTGGTTGTATAGCTCTCATCGAGCTCTAGAAGTTTGTAGTTGAAAGTTTTTGTTAATTCTTTATAGATTTGGAGATTTTGAGGGAAGAAGATTGACAAATTCTGGCCATTAAAATGATGGTGGCGGCTAGCCCTAGTACCATTAGGGTTTAGTGAAAATTGTGAAATAGTTTGGCCTTTTATAGAAAATGTTGCGACACTATTCATCCGAAATTTTTCCGAACTCGAAACGAAGCGTGCCGCCTGGTGTTTATAATGTTTTACCCCAATTCCGAACGCAATGGAATATATATCCGGAGCTAATTCGATCACATTTGAAAGATAGGTTTTCAAATCGAATATTTAAATTAAAATTCACTTAAACCGATTCCTACGCGTTTTAGCTTGCCCCGGACATACCGAACATCCGATTGACACGAAATTTGAAATCTTACAATAATTTAACATTATGGTCCAATGAAACTGGTATCACCGAAATTCGAGACTGTTTGAAAAATGGCTATTTTCACTCGTTAATTAAATATTAAAATATTCAATTTCTACAAATTAACTTTTAATTCGATTTTAAAAGTTCTCTAACATCAATCTAATTCAAATATGATTTAATATAACTTTATAAAACATTTTCATTCATATTAAATCCAATTTTTAATTATTTCTGCAATTTCAAATATTAAATTAACAATTTAATAATCCTATTAAATCCAGATATTCGAAATATTATTTATTCAGCTTATAAAATTTACTTGTGCATATTTAAAATCAATTAAATATATGAATTTCAAATGACTGGAATTCTAGGTCGTTACATATCCATCCTTGAAACTAAAATTAAAATTAACAGATCACTTGGCCATAGGATAGAAAATTATATATGGACACAGTTGATCGATTTTAAATTATTTTTTAAATTGTAAAATATGTTTTGATTTAATAAATTTGATTTTAAATTTAATTTAAAGATTTTATTTAAAATTTATATTTTAGTTAATATATGTTTTAAAAATCTAAATTTTAAGATTTTAACCTACAATTTTATTTAGTTTTAAAATATATAATTTAAATAATGTAATATAATAAAAACACTTTAAAATTTAATTTAATAGAATATTCAATATAGTTTTAAAAGGTTTATTTAAAAATTTAATTTAGATAGTAAATATAGATTTTTATAATAACTTTAATAGATGAAAGATTTTTGTAAAAGATTTTTGAAATTTGTAAAAGGTTTTGTAAGGAATTTATAGAAGTTTTGTAAAAGATTTTATAATGGATTTTATAAAAGGATTTTTATAAAAGATTTCTATAAAGGATTTTACAATGGTTTTATAAAGGAGTTTATAAAGCTTTTAAAGGATTTTATAAAGGGTTTTATAAAAGAACTTGCATAAATGGATTTGGAAGCGTTTTAAAGGAATTTGCGTAGAAGTTTATGAAAAGGAAAAGAGTTGTAAACTGTTTTGGAATTTCTAATTAGCTTTATAAATGGTTCTAAAGCATATAGATAGTTTAAGAGAGATTTATAATTATTTTGAATATTGATTGAAAGAAAATCTTCCTTGGTATTTTTAAATATACTTATACTTCTCGAATAATATCTTGATATGAAGGTACAAACTGTTTTATGGAATTTTTTATTACCATGTTGTCAAATAAGCGGTTGGTTGTTAAAGAGACGGGGGTCAGATATTGTCATACTCTCTGCGAATTTCAGAACCACTTTAACAACTGTGCACGTGGTGGGGAATCCAGAACGAAGTTGGATGCTTTGGCGAACGCTGCAGGTATGAGGCAAGAATGCAGCCCTAACCTTCGGATCAGCTTGATATGACTAAAATCGGAGCTATACCGGGCCAAGTGAGGTCGCTCCTCCTATCGGACATGCTTCTTCGATACCATATCTGTTACTTTATAATTGAGTAGTGGCCATCCTTGATTTGATTATGGATATGTGTCTCAAGGTGGAAGGTTGTAGCCGTTATGCATTACCACCAATCCGCGGGTACAAAACGGTAGAATCCTACCCTGGTCATTGCCTCGTGTGCCTTGTCATATGCCTTATCGAGCCCACTATGATTTTGGCTTGTGTCGTACCTACGGTGTGCTCTCTGATAGCCCATCGGTTTACGGTGGAGTTTACAGTATTTTATATACTACAATGCTTATATAAATGTGTTAAGGGGGATATGGGTAATGTCTTAACACTATTTTCAATGTTATACTTTACTGATAGACATTACATATGTAGTGTATACTACTACATATAGATAGTTTGACAGAGCCTTAAGAGATGGAAAAATTTTGTAACATCTCTTAAGTTATTGTACTCACGTTATACATCGAATAGGAGATGAAAGTCTCGTAACATCTCTGGCGCCATTACACTCATTTTCCACGTGATATAGATTTGACTTACATGAGAATTTTTAGTTCTGACTCGAATGTTTTGTCTTTTCATTATACTCGGGTCAGCCTGAGCATTTCAGCGTTGAAGACTTTATTTCTAGAGGACGAAGACGGAGTTTGGTACATTATATGATTAGAAATTTTTCGGCTGCATCATTATTGGTATATTATTGTCGTAATCTAATTATGTTGTAAAAATTGTGTAATCAAATGTATATTGTAAAACAGCTTCATGAACAGTTTATTTGATTATTATATTTTGTCATTCTGCTGCGAGATTTTGTGTTTTGTTTTCCCTCTTTCCTTTTATTTTCTTATTAAACCACATTGATAATCTACCCTTTTAAATGGTTTGAGTTAGACATGTGAGGTTTATTGTCGATTGAAACCGTCCAAAAAGGTGGGTCGTCACAAATATACCACTTGATTTTTTACAGCAAACACTTGGTGAGGGTTCTTAATATGGAACCAAAGTTTTCTATCATGGTATGCGGCTATGTAAGGAGAATAAAGGTTTTTAATTAAGAAGCTTGATCGGAGTCGGCACCAGGGAATCGAGTGAGCGATACTAATTCGAAAGTAAAGCTATATATTCAAGTGAGTGATCAAATTAGATTTTGTAAGAATGATCCGTATACATCATACGGATCAATGAATAGAGTTAAGTATTTCTAGTTTGTTTTGTTTTTTGGGGCAGGATTATGGTTAAATTTCGGGGTTGAAATTCTTTTAAGGGGGGACAGTATGACGGCCCAAAATTCCACTGCATCAATTTGGGAATATTTAATCAAAAAATAGGTTTTATAATTAAAGTAAAACTCTATTCAATAGTAAATAATGATGGTGAAATAATTTTCCAAATTCATTTACAAAAATATTTAGTTCGAAGAAAAATCGAAAATGTGACCGGAATTCGTTTTTCGATTTTCCGTCGGCTAAAAGTTGTCAGAATGTTGTAAACTCTTTTGTATAAATATGTGCATACAAAAACAAATAAGTTAGCGTATGTTAGTATATAGGTATATAAATATACTTATGTTTAAATGTGTTTAATTTTCATTTAGAAATAAATAAATAAAGTGTCACGTCATAAGCAAATATAAGTACAACTAAGTAATAAAACATGTTTAAACATGTTGGCATAGGAAGAGACAAGGGTGGAAGGAGACATGATAAGGTGGTAAAAGGGGAAAGGATGGTAAAGGATTAAGGGCATTTTAGTAATTTAACTTTCGCACTAGTATATAAACTCATTTCCTACCATTGTCCTCATTTTCTTGCTTTCATTTCTATCACCTCCAAGCTTCCATCCTCTTCATATCCATTTCCATGGCTTTAATTTTATATTCTAATGTTTAAAAACCCTAAATTTATCACTTTTTACTTCATGAAAAACTTGTTTAAATACTTTACAACTTTCCTACACTCATCTTTGTTCAAAAAAAGACCGTACCACCTCCCTCAATCCATGTCCAAGCCTAGTCACCTTCATGGTCGAACCCTCTAGGCCTTTTGGGGTCTCCCAAAGTAAGTTTTTCCAAAGGAAATTCAAAGTTCTAGGTCATATGTGAAGGCTAGTGAAAGATCGGAGTGTTTCGGTTAGCTTTAGATGAGTAAAATCTCACCACTAATACTAAAAGTTTTTAACTTTAACATTGTTCATTTTAGCGGTTTGTAATTGGTTATTATATATGTATTGAAATGTAAAGGTTGTTGGCTTGGTTCATGCTTTGAAAAGATGACACCTTTGATACTTAGTTTAAGTGATTTGAAAAACTAGTTGTAAAAGTTTGATCTTCGCTTATGTTATAGTATGTATTTGGTTATTTGAGTTTACATTTGTATGTTATGTTCTTGGATATGGATTTGAAATGCTAAAAGAGTAGGTTAGTACTTGATTTGTGGTGGCTATGACACAAAGAACATTGTTTTCAAATCTTAGTTCATTTAAGTGTTTTCTAGAAAAGTTTAAAGTTTTAAAACTTGCCTTTTTAATTTCCAAAATCCTTATACAAGTTTAAGCAAGTTAAAGCAAAAGTTTTAAAGGAGTATTTGAGATGTAAAACAAGTTTTAAAGTTATGCTATGGATGCAGTTCGAGAAAAGTTAATGTTTTCTAAATTTAAAAGTGTTTCTTTCTAAATGTTTTTAGAAAACCATTTCAAATCATTAATTAAGTATAAAAGATAACTATTTATTACTTAATTAAGTATGTGTTAACAATTTATTTATTTATTTAGGATAATTAGTAGTTAATTGATAATTAAGTTAAGTAATTAGTAATTAAGTATTAATCAAGAAAGTTAATTATAATTAGTTAATTAAGAAAATCTTAACTAATTGTTAACTAAGTAAGAGTAAATTAAGTATTTAATTAATTTTATCTAATTGAGGTTTAAGTATTTAATTAATTATTAATTGATTAGTGTTTGATTAATTACTAATTAAGTTAAGATTTGATTAAAACTTAATTAAGACTTAATTATTTTTAATAAAGGTTTATTATTATTTAGGTGTTAATTATGTATTAATTTATTAATTGAGATTCATTAATATATAATGAATTATTTAAAGATTAAATATTTTAAATAATATTTAATTATTATTAATTATTTAACTAATAGTTAATTGTTATTTAATTAATAATTAAAGGTTTAATTATTATTAAATAAAGAGTTTAAATATTATTTAATTATTAAATAAGTTTTAAAGTTTAAACTTACTTTATTTCTAAAAGCCTGGTTTTGTTTTGAAAGTAAACTCTCTTTTAAAGAATATTTTATCCAAGTGATTTTTTTGTCGATTCCTCTTAAGTAACCCCAATTGTATATGAAACCCAATGACATATGTTTAGCAGAATAAAACCCCATTCTGCTATCATTTGGTTAGATAAAATAAAATGACATCTATTTAGCAGATGAAATCTCCATTCTGCTATTATTTTGTTTGGACATTGAATTGTATGCCAGTAGACTTAATATTTGATAAGTGATATTTTCTATATATGCATAGTAATTATTTTGTTTTGTGTATATCCCCATACTTAGTTTATGTAACGTTTGAATGGAAATATTATCCCCTTTGAAGTGTTTTGTTAAATCTGGTACATGGGTTTTACAAAAGTAATTAATTATTTAAATAAAAAAAGATGGTTTAAAACAAATTAATGGTTTCAATAATAAGGTTTTAAAATTAATCGATTATTTTAATAATAAGGATTTAAAATCAATCAATTATTTTAATAATGTGTTTTAAAATAAATGAATCATTTTGCTAATAATGTTTTAAGATTAATTTATCGCTTTAATAATAATGTTTTAAATTCAATTAATCATTTTAATAATTATTTTTAAAGGTTAATTAATTATTTTAATAATAAAGTTTAAAGTTAATTAATCATTTAAACAAGGATGATTAAAGTTAATTAATCTTTTCAAATAGTGTTGTTTTGAAGCAATGAAATAGGATTAAAGCTAATTAATTATTTTATAAAGCTTTATGAAATAATTAATGATTTTTTTAAAAGTTAATCGATCATTTTAAATAATGATATTGAAGTAATAAATTTTGGTATAAAGTTAATCAACCACTTTGATAAAGTTGTTTAAAGTTAATACTTTTGATGTGAAACCCCAACAGAAGTTTGGTATTAAATAAAAAAATTTCATTCGGTTATGGAAAAGAAGTTTTCGTAATCCGATATTACTTATGTGGAAAGTATTTAGTCATACTTATAACACTAAACGTCAACGTATGGGCTTGTTTCTATCATGAAGGTTAAAAATGCCATCAAGGCAATGCCTAGGGCAACACTACCTCGATTTTCCCAGCTTCATTTTCCATCAAGGGATAATGTTCGGAATCGATGTGTAGTGGTAAGAATATGAAATTTAATTTCCATATATGATCATTTTTAATTATCCTTGATAGTTGATTTACTAACTATTGGATTCAGCTTTCTTCATCGTGTATCATTACCATAAAAATGATTTGTTGCTCTTTTGAGCTTTATTATCCTTTGTCGGAAATGTCTAAACCCAAAGAATGAGTGGGGGACAAGCAATATAGGGTTGCTCCTATTAGCGTGTTTTCACATCCACTCTAGATTGGATTTGGTGTTGCGCATTGAGATGTGAAATACTCGGATACTCGGTAACAGTTGGCAGGGTCTGGCTTGGAGGTTTTTGAGAGTCATCAGAGTTCTCAAGCATATTTCTAGTGGTATACTTTCGGTCAAAGAAGAGCACCCTTCCAGTCATTAGTTGGAAAATTCCCTATTATTTCCATTGATTCCAAGTTTGTAAATTAACTTCTTTCTTAGTTGCACCTAGAAGTGACTAAGCTTCTTCTTGATGTTTAATTATTTGCGTTCATTCTTTAAGTTTGGATTTTTACCTTGTCCATACTCATTTATTATCGTTTGGATTTTAGTTTTGATTTTTTTTCCATTTCTTCATCTATGAATGTTGATCTTGTGAGGTAAAAACCCGTTCCGCGTTATCGGCGTGGTCTCATAGAAGTATTGTATAATTACCTCATTACTTGAGTTTTCTTGCGTTGGTATCACCAAACTCATTTGGATGTTATTTTATTTTAGTGTTCGGGTCGGACCGACCATATTTCCAGATTCGGTTCAGATGGTTTGGAGTTTAGGAGACAAGTTGGATGCCCAAGACATATCTACGTATTTCTTTATTTTTCCACCGCATTGATTGTTGTATTTATCAGCATTTGTAAGGACATGATGTTATAACTATCTAGGCGGACAATAGAATAGTGTACTCTGATGATTGTTTAAAATAAAGTTCTTTCTTTTGTAAAGACTTGATTTATATATTATGTGTTACTCGCCACATTTTTGTGAGATTCTATTCTGTCTTCTTTTTTCTTCACCCTAAACGGCCTTGCTTTCGAACACTTAGTGATTGGCACATGAATACCGAGGATGTATTAAGTGTCGTCTTTAGGTGTAAGAAAGACAGATCATTACATCAAGCATTCGTACTATATTGTCACACTACTATGGAACAATGTATCTCAGTGGCTTTGCTCAGTCTCAGTCGAGCCTCAAACAACTGTCCATTCAAACTATTGACGGTCCAGATACTGGACTTCTTATTCGCAATAAAACCGATAGCATGAAATATGTCCTGCAGACCACATAATTTTCCATATCATCTCCGGGATGTGAGGCTACGCTCTATTTTCCACAAAGCGATGCTTTGATTTTCACAAAGCAAATTCCACTTAGAATGCCACATTTCCATTTCTAACAACACACTATTGACTTCCATAAAAGTATAACCCCCAAGTTCATACGCCTTAGGGAAGGATGTTAAATATAAGAGGGGTTACCTCCTACACCACCAAACAGATGTACGTTTTGTAAAAACCAATGTATGTGGTCTTAGAAATGCTATGTCAAACATTCGTCCATACAAGTTGTCCAGGTGAAGGACAAGCTGAAGGCGCTCCTTCTACTCAATCCCGTTTGGGAATCACCCCTAGGATTAGTAGCAAGTAGTCTTTGAAATCGAATATTTTCAGAACGAAGGCACTACTGCCAACGTATATACAATATGGGAGTTACCCTAGAGGTTAGTGACAAGCAGCCCTACATGAAGAAGATTTCTGCCTTCAAAAATCATCGTCTTTAACATGTCTTCACTTTCGAACGCATATGTTGGTTCGAAGTGGTTTTTTAGATAGGTATCATCCAAATCTGATCCCGGCCTCTTTGAACCAATCAACGATAAAAAGATGTCAAGTATATAGGTGATTGTAAAAAAACATCCAATCTATTTATCTTTTTATCAAATCAAATATCTTTTAGAGATATATTCTTTTAAATTATTCCTTTATCTTTTCAAGAGTATATGGAATCATTAAGTCTCTTCTATCAAATCCTTTGATAAATTAAAACCCCTTTTAATCTTTGTAAATACCAAATCATTTTTCTTTAATTAATTATAAAAAATATTTCCATATTCTATTATTTACATAATTTAAATCTTAATAAAGATTTCACATTTCCAAAACATATCTTTAATGGGTCAAAAACAATATTATTTAGGACATCGTTTACTGTAAACCCAAACTAGTTAGTATTGAGTAAAAAGGGATCCATAGAAATTAGACTAATTATACTCAATACTAATTTCTATATTCAGCCCGTTCTATTCATCGAATAATGATGAAATCACCTTTTAAATTCACACGAGTAGTACGTAGTCCCTCCTCGGAATTTAACTCGGAGTTTAACTAGAATGTTTTCTATGCTTTCAAAATCTTTATTATTTTAAATTCTTATTTATCCTTTGGAAAACTCCAAATCACTTTTTCTCTTATCTTAGGAAGATGCGTTTTGAGTAAACCAAAGTAGTTATCCCCTCCATCGGGTTAGTCCGGATAGCTAGGGAGAGCAAGAAATTGGTTTTCCAAACTCAAGCCTACATGCTCTCTTTGTCACCCAAAAGGCGGTAAAGTTATTCAATCGACTCTAATCTTAATATTTGTCAGACTTCTTAATTCCCTTTAGAATACTTGATTAATTATTTTAAAAACATTGACAAAAGATTTGGGAAGAAAAACCCAAGTTTTATAAACAATTTCCATTTAACCGTTTATTTTAAACTCCTTCAAAATAATTGTATAACTTCCACATCACTTCAAAATACTTAATTATTTATTTAAAAATATTATTAAAAAGATTATGGAAGAATAATTAAGCTAAAATCTTGATTTTCAAAATTTACCAAAACGTCGAAAAAAACCACTGTGAATAGTGATTTTAAAGCTTCTTTGATCAAACCACGTTTTCCATTTCATATAAGTCGATTTTTATAACATAGGTCCCATTTAAAAAATTAGAACATAATTATGGAATTTATTTCATACTTTTGAAGATTAAAAATATCCATTTTTAAAGAATATACCATTCTAGTTTCCGAACTGCCTAAACGCGACGTTTTGAAAACTTGATTTGGACATATCTCGATCTCTATTAAATGAAGTCTTAAATTTTCTTTTTCATTTGCAAATTATTACCCCAAGGATTAGGTAAATTCTTATTTCAAAGAATTCAGAGTTACAATCCACCATACATATTCGTTTAACTTTTCGGGTCGTGAAACCGTGAATTGCCGAAATGCGATGACTTATTTTTAGCATTTTAGTCAAATTTTATGAAACTTGTCTGAAACACATTTAAACTATTTTAAAATAATAATAAATAATTTTAAACCATTTTAAACTATATTTTGACAATATTTTTCATATCAAAACTCATATTCATTTTTATTCCATATTATAATATTATATTATTATAATATTCATTTACTATCTTTATATTTGAAATTCATTTATAAAATTCTCATATGATACCTTATATGAAATTTCAAAATTTCAAATTCTCATTTTACAAATTAAACATTGTAATTTTTTTCCAAAATAAATCAAAACTCCCTTTTTAAATAAATTTCAAAGTGATATCTTTTCTACTTTAAACCATCCAAATAATTTTTTAAAATGCAAAACCATAAAGAGACTTAATAAACTCCATACACGTATTAATATGGATTTATTTTCCATGAATTAACTATGGTTAATTAGTTAACTATTTCTATTTTGATAATATGATTTTCTCATTATTTGTTATATTTATCACAACCAAGTTTTCAACCATATAATCAACCAAAATTCAAACATATTAATTATCCAAGCATATTAATTTACTAATTAAACATGCATATCATTATTTTCAAAACATTTTAAGGTGTATGTTAATCAAGTACTCACCGTCATATCCACTCCTCCCTGATGCTTCCTGAAATCATCTCGGTGGCATTTCAACAGTATTTCCCTCCACTATCTTCACTCTCGAGCTTCTCGAACTCCCTCCTTTATTCTTGCATGCTCTTCCATGACCCTCTTGAGGGTGCTAGCTCAGACAAGGGTGAATGGTGGCGGCGGCCGTGGGTTCGAGGAGGGTAGAGGAGTTTTGTAATAACCCTAAATTTGACTAATATTATTTAGAATATTTAATTGAATAAGTTAAATTAAATAATGTGGATAGTTTAGAGATTGAGATTTGTTAATTAAGAAGGAGTCATGCCTTAATGAATGTACTAGCAAAAGAGAATAAAAAATAAGTAAGAAGGAGGAAAATGGCAAGGGTAAAATGGGAATAGCTTTGTTCTTATACCCTAAACCCTTTATTCACAAACAAAACTAAAACCCCATTGAACTCGGTCGGCCACCATTAAGAGGATCCAACGAGAAGAAAAGCTAGGATTCAAGTAGAAAGCTTAAGGAAATCAATCTAAGGTGCAAATCTCAACATTCTTAACACAAAGTTAAGGTGAATAATTAACTTACATCCCACTTTTAATATTGTTTTTGGTTTCAAGTTAGTTCCGAACTATTTTGCAAGTTATATGTCATGTTGTGTTTATTTAAATGAGTATATATACTTGTTGATGATTTAGATGGTTTAATATAGATTTTATGATATGTTTGGATTACAATTTTTATTAAATGATATCCAAATGATTTATGTTTTTAATATATGGTCAAAATCATTATTTTACAAGTGGGTTTCAAGCTACATAATTTTCTAAGTGATTGTGGATTTATTATGAATTTTCTATGAGAGAAAATAACTAATGTTGGGCTTAAATTATTTAAGGCAATTAAACATTGTATTTGGGTCTGAAAATTATATAAGTTAGAAAGTATATATAAAATAAATCACAATGATATTTGGTGATTTTTCCTAAGTATTTTACCATAATTGATAAATTGTTTAAGTTAGAGGACTTAAATGTTTTATTTGTTTTGTCAAGAGGAAGAGCTTATATGTTAAAATAATTTTAATTGTTGTATTCAACAACCTTTTTAGAAAAGAAATTTGATAAAGAATTGGCAACCAATCATATTTTGACAAATTAGGAAAGTTAGGAGAAAAGAAATTACTTTGAAAGGCATAAAACTAGTTTTTTTTAATTACAACTACGCCCTTCCATTGCTTGCTTTCGCCACCATGCCAAAAGGCCTTTTGCACCCATTCGAAACTAATGCACATGGTATCAAGCAATTGATATGTATTGTATTAGAGAAAGGCATAGGAAACTGTTGTGATGACCCAGAATTTCTTGATATTTAAAATGGAAATATTTAATTGATTTTAAATATTTGAATGTTGGTTTAACTTGAATTTCAAATATCACTATTTATTTGGGTAATTAAATTTATTGAATTCAATAAGTGGAAATTGGGTAAAATATTGAATCTTGATTTTTAAGCTGGTTAAAAACATTTCAAATGCTTGGAAAATTTATATTTATAATACTAAAGATAATAGAAGTGTTAAAATTGAATTTGGAAGTGTTTTGTTAAGTTTTGAAAATATATCGTTTAAATCGATATTTAAAAATAGCCTTCCAAGGCACAGTCTTGGATTTTGACGAAACTAGTTCCATTAGATCCGTAATAGTGTATTATTATCAAATTTCAAATTTCCTTGTGTTTGGAGTTGTCATGAGGCTGTACGATATATAAACGCGCTGAAATTCATATGGAAAATTCAATGTAATAACTGGGTCCAAGAACATATCTTCTCCATACGATCGAATTAGGACTCGAAACATTTTCCATCATGTTCATAATAGAGGTATAACATTATAAATGTCTAGCGGCACGCCTCGATAGGAGATTGAGATTGTGAGTTGCGATAATCGAGATGATTTGAATTTGAATTTAAATTAAATATATAGATATTCACATGCAATAGACATATCCACCACCTGTCCATCCCGACGACACGTTTCCTGCATCTTCTAACACATGTTTTTTCTTTTTCTTGTTTCCTTTATTTATTTTTACTTTTAATAGAACGTAAAACAAAAAAGAGAAAAATATAGCGCCTGTTAATTCACTCTACCCTTCCATTCATAATCAAAACAAATCCATGGCCGAAGATAAAATTCCCAAATTCGAATTGAACTAAGCTGCTTCCCCTCAAACCCTAATCTCGCGTACTTTTCTCTCCTCTCTACCTGTAAGCGAATGGAATCGCGTTTCGAAATCACGATCGATGGGTCACCAATGCATGACTAGGGAAACATGCACGACAGCTAAGTGGAGTCTGAGAGGGTGGTGTGATCACATGCGATGTTTCGAGTTGGGTTGGTAATTTAGGAGGTTTGAGTTCATTGTGGATCGCAGTGGAGGGGGAGACTCTGTGTTGCCCTCGTCGTCGATCTAGGGAAGTACGAGGCTCGTTGTGCTCTGTCACATTGGAGGCAGTGCATGCGAGGATTGAGGATCGCTCATGAGTTCGATCTCGTGTAGGGGTGTCACGATCATTCGAAAAAGAGAGTAAGTGCTTGGTTCGTGGCAGTGCTACGGTGCTAGCTGGATGATTGAGTGGTGAAGTCGCGAGGAGCTTCTCGCGTGGTTCTGGGTTTTAGCTTGAGCAGTGAGGTATTGTGTTCCTTATTTATTTATTAACATAATAATATGTATATACATATAGAATTTAGGGAAAATACTTCGAATTTATAAACTGTTTTAAAATTTTACAATAAGCTAGTATTTCCTCAATTTCAAGATTTATATATAAATGAATATATATATATATACAGTAAAGATAAATAATAATATCAATATAAATACATATATACATATACATATTTTTAACTTATTAATTTAATTTTTAAATAATAAATTATGGGGATTAATTTGTTAGTTAACCTATTTAATGATTTTAATTACTACAAGACTTTTAAAGGAAAATTAGTTTAAATTTAATTATTTGTTTAAATTAAATCATTTGTTAAAATTAAAATTATTAGTTTTAAATAAAAATACCAATTAATTAAATTTATCAAATGGAAATTTAATTATTCGATTGGTTCGAATATTAATAAAAATCATCTAATGCTTATACAAGGTCAAAAATAATGGAGAAACAAGCTGGTTTGGATCGGATTGCAAATTGAAGTCAAACGTGAGTTAATCTCACTCATCTGGGTTACTTTTTAAATTTAAATAGTTAAATTTAAAATTATCGGTTGTTTGCTTGAGTTGATAATTTATTATCTATCAGGATGTGATATTGTATATTATATATATATATATATATATATATATATATATATATATATTGGAGTGATTGATTTCCCGCATTATATAGCGGATGAGACCCTATGTGTCCCGCATAATAGCGGATGACCCTTTATACCGCGATATCCCTCCTTGAAGTGGGATTGGTATTTAAAATTGTTGTGCTAACATCTGTGGATGCAGGGAAACAGGTTGTAGGGATCTAACTGGATTCCTCAAATGTTGAATTTATTTTACGTTCAGTAATGTGATTTATATGATAATATGTGATCGATTATATTGATTATATTGGGAATGGAAATTATTGAATGCTATAGCTTGGTTGAATATATATTGGTATTTGAGAAAAATGAAATATATATATAAACTTCGGATTTTTAAAAAGGAAATAAAAGCGAAATTTTTAAGTAAAATAATTATAGTGAATTCAAATAAATTAATGGAATGAATTTGGGAAAGGGATAAAGGTTTGATTTTAAATCCTATATAATAAATTCAAGGATGGGAAAAATAGGAATTTGGAATAAATGGGAAAATGGATTTTATTTAAAATAAGGACTTAAACAATATTGTTTTGTAAGTACGAAGAAATATATTTTTAAGATTTGAAATGAGTTTGGGAAAACAAAAGGGAATTTTGAAATAAAGTATTAAATTGGAATTTCCTTTTTAAATAAGAACTTAAATCATAAATAAAGGTATGAATATGGGATAAATATGTTTTGAAATAAATTTGGTTAAGTAAAGGAATTTATTTTAAAATGGAGTTGGTATTGGAAATCGATTTGAAAACCGACTAAGTGTTGAAATTGTGAATAAAGGAGAATGAGATTGTGGAATTTATAAACGAGGTTTATAAATTAAGTGAAATAGTTATCAGAAGAAATTCGGGAGTATAAACTCACGGTGGGAATTTATAAAGGAATGGGTGATTTGTTTAAAAAATGAATAGCGGTTTATTTTTTAAAGGTATGGAAATGGGAAGTGTATTTCCCTGGAAAGCCAAGTATATTTTAGAGGAGATTTTTTATGTATAAGTTTAAGGTTTTAATTTTTTTTTAAAGAAATGTTTTAGAAAAATTTATTATTTTTAATTGTTTTATAATTTTTAAGTAAATATTATTCAAATCTATTTTAGTAGTAACTATTTTAAAGGTTAAATTAGTATTATGTTTTTAAAAGAGATTTTCTAATATTTATACTTATATAAAACTTTTATCTATTTTTGAAATGGTTTGTGGCTTAAGTTTTACTTGGAAGTATAGTATAGAATTTCATAACCATTATTTTGAATAAAGCGTTTTAAGTAGTTTTTAATTTAAATGTTTTAAAGCATATATTTTTGGATAAAGTGATTTAAATTATTTTAAAATCTAAAGTATTAAGGCTTGGTGATTTTTAGTGGAAAATAAACAAATTGGGTGGAAATTTATTCCGCAAGAAGAAAAAAAGTGTTTTGAAAACTATTTTTGAAAAGGGTTGAAGTGTAGAAAGATATCTTGCGATGATATTTTGCATAATAAATAATTTGGAAAAATTATTAAGGCTGGTGGTTGTTTGTGGATGTTATAGGACAGTTAAATAGCCAACTATCAGTATTGGACAATGAGATGATCGTTTCGAAGAGACCGGGATCGGATTAATTTTTCGAAAACCACTTCGATCTGGTTTGAACGTTTTCGTAAAGAAGACAAGGGCTTGGAGTGGAAGATGGAGCAGTGAAGTGCAAGGGCTAATCGCTACTAATCCTGAGGGTGATTCCAAAATGGATGTAATATGAGTAGTGCCTACAGTTCCGTTCGAACTCGGAACGGACTTGTATGGATGAATGCTATCAGAACAGCGTAAGGAGGACGATGAGCATTCTAAGTGAATGTGTGCTAAAAAGGTAACGCATAGCCTCGAGCATTATCAACCGGGAATGGCTAAAACAGGAGAGGTGTGCACACGGCTAAGTGGCTAGCAACCAATTAGGGTAAGGTCACCCCTATCTAGATGTCCCTTTATTTCGGTTGTGTGGGCGGTTGCTGATCCCAATCGCAGGGTGATCTTATTCGAACTATCCAGTAAGGGGTAGCTCCGGTCTTGTGTAGCAGGGGATCAGGGTTGATCCTCGGTATGGTGATCTAGACCATGTACTGTGACGGACGGTACCCAAGTAGCCCTGCCATTGATGGAAATCCATTCTCCCTACGTGCCATTTACGGTTTTGATTGTAGAGCCTAGTATTGCTGGAATTTAATAATGTAACAATTTCGACTATTTGAATAAGTATTTGTATATAGACACTGCTATAATATCAGAGGATTTGATAAAAAATGTTTTTGTTATCGTAAGGTAAAAACCCGGCATGTTTATTTGTGGCGTGGTCTTACGAGATACCTTTGATTTCAAAGGATTTTGAAAACTTTAATAATCCAATTGAGTGTGTTTTCTCACGTTGGTTTTCCAGACTGACTCGGGTATTGTTTTATTATAATGCTCGGGTCAGACCGAGTATTATAGTTATAGGAAATGATGTTGTGGAGCTCAGGAGGTGAGCTAGATGGCGAGACGTATCACACGTATTTAATGAATTTTCGGATGTGTATGATTAACTGCATAGTCAGTATGTGGGGACAGGTTATGATAACTGTCCAGTTATGTGCTACAAATATTATTGAACTCTGATGATGTAATGTATAAACAGATATAGTTCTTTTTGGTTTAAAGATTAGTCATTTATCTATTATATATTGTTCCGCTGCGATTGTGAGATTCTGATATTATTTTCTATTTCTTCTTCTACATCCTTCTTCTTTTCCCTCATCAATCTATCTTTTCCCGGCACTCATTTGTCGGCATATTATACAGTGGCATATTTGTGTCGATTTTTCGAGCGTCGAGAAGGGCAGGTCGTCACAGTGGTATCAGAGCTTAAGGTTAAGCGAGAACCTTGGCTCTGGTGGGGGTTACTCATTAAAATAGAGTCCGTAGTACTCTAGAATGAGTTTGAGTGTATTAATAAATATGAGCGCGTATTTGTTAGTGAACATAAAAATTATTTTATATTGTGTTGACTTATCGGTTGAGTGTTTATGAATTCTGGTCGATATGTGGGAGCCATGTCATCGATAGGGGTTTCTAAACTCTTAAACAAGATAAATCGACACAATATTGTTTTAAAATGGGGTAAATGAAATAATTTTACCCAAATTATTTTTGTATACAAAAGAAATAATTTTTCGTAAATTATTATAATTATATATGGTTGCTTGGTTGTTAGAAAGTGATAATATTAAATTATTATCATTGTTGTTGTGGAAATTGAATAGGAAATTGCAATTATGACCAGAAGTTAAGAAAAGAATTATATAACAGAATGGAATTCGTAATGTGAATTATAAATGTGATTATAATTGGAAATGAAACAAAAATTGCAGAATAATATTTGAAAATAAATTGAAAGGATATTGAAATTTGAATATTTGGGAAAATTAAATTCCTTTGAATTTGAAATGGTTTTCAAAAGTTTTGGAGAAATAATAGTGATATTATTTCAGGAATATTTTTGAATTGGATTTGAAATCTGGTGGGATTTGGAGTTTAAATATTTTAAAAAGTTTTTTTAAAAGAATAAAAGCACTAAACTCTTTCTATCGTCGGGAAATAACTTCGGTGATGACTACAGCATCATCGATATTCATTTTCGAGTTTCCAAGGGAGGAATTGCTACCTGAATGTTTTAAACTTTAATTGTTTGCAAAAGTTGAGTTTGATTTTAGAAATACAAAAGATTTTGGATATAGTTGATTTCAAAGGTGATTTTGAAATATCGAGAAATTGTTCAAAACTCTAGAAGTAAATTGGAAATGTTTATGGAATTATAAGTGATTTGATAACTTATTAAAATTGAAATTTATTGGAACAGAAAATTTTAAATTAAAGTAGAATTGAATAAAAGTTGGTATGGATGAAATAAGTCATAAAGGAAAACCAATTAAGAAGAGAAAATCAAAAGAGATTAGTGAATGAAATGAAAATAAGTGAGAAAAACTTATAGAAGTTTAAAATTGAATTTAATTGGAATGTAACTGTATCTAGTTAAATAAAAGTGAATTTGTGGAAAATTCTAAGTAAACTAAATAGAATGGTTATTGAAATAAAATTTATTAAGTTAAAAAATAAGTTTGTGAATGAACAAGTTAGTTTAAAATTTGTAAATAAATGGAGAATTAGTCAAGTAGGCTAATCTAAACAAAGGATTGAAAATAAAATTAGTAAGTAAACTAATTAATTTAAATAGGTAAGCAATTGAATTGAAACTGAATATTGAAATGATATTTAATTTAAATTGTGTAAAGTGAAGTGTAGAATTAGTCCGAAGAGGACAAAAGATAATAACGGTTTGGAAATAAAAGCGGTTGAGATATGAATAAATTAGTAAGTGGAACTAATTAAAGAAATGGTTAGTTAAATAGGGTTTGTGATAAAAGTAAATAGAATTCAATATTTAAAATTAGAGGGTAAATTAAATTTAAATGGAATTGAAGATGCAAAGTTGAATAGAAATGGATATATAACTTCAGTAGTGAAGTGAAAATATATATTAAAGTGTAAAATATTTATAATAAACTTAAGAAAGGTAAATGGTGAAATTCTCAAGTAAAAATTTGAAATTAAAAAAAATATATACCAAGTAAAAATGTGAGTAAAGGTTTAATAAGGGTGTGTGAAATGATAATTATGAATAAGTGAATAGAAATCAAAATAATGTAAATAAAAGAGAATTGATATAGCAATCAATTGGGATAAATACGTAGGATGTACGTATATTATTTTATTCGCATGACGATTTGATTCAGATTCGAACAAAGAATTTCGAGATAGTTGTATCGATACGAGTTAGGATTTTTCACTCGATTTTCGACGGCGAACTCTGGATATGGATTTTTGATTAGTTTTGAAATTCTCCATCATAGTTTAGGACTATGCAAGGAGAATGACGGTTTCTGATCAGGAAACCAGATCTGAGTCTGCACTAGGAAGTCAGGTGAACGATACTAGTTCGGAAGTGAAATTGTGTGGTCGAATGAACAATTGGATTTGAATTGCGTACGAATGATAAACATACATCGTACGGACTTGAATGAAATAGATATTGAAAATTTTGAAAGAACGTATAAAATGATTTTGAACGTTGTAATTGGACATTATTGCTAGGTAAGGATACAGGTGTTTTAAAAGCAAAAGGGAAATTGGCGTTTTGAATTTGGAAGGTAAATTGAATTGCTCGATAAAAAGGTATGAATTTAAATTTCTGTATGAAATTTGATGGTTTTCAGGTCTAGCCACTTGGCCTTTTGTTTTCTTTTGAA
The DNA here is from genome assembly GCA_030765085.1 of Allium cepa. NCBI lineage: Eukaryota > Viridiplantae > Streptophyta > Magnoliopsida > Asparagales > Amaryllidaceae > Allium > Allium cepa. The sequence goes on from CM060940.1 coordinate 653,521,607, forward strand.
ATTTGAGGGCATGTAGAGGCATGTTGTAATTGTACCGAGCTAGCCGCGCAAAGGAGACGCTGGCGAAAATTTTCAAAATTTTAGGGAGTTAGAAAATTTTTAAGAAAATTTGATAATTTAAAATTGGTTTTAAATTAAAATTTTGAAATGGTTGAATAAGTAAAGTTGTTTGGAAGTTATAGATGAGTTTTGGAAAGTTAGCAAAAGTGATGGTGTGTCTTTATTAAAAGATTTGTTTGGAAAGTTGTTAAAATCTATTTGGTTTGGGGAAATATTTAACGGGTTATGGACCATTCACCTTAACTAGTAATTTCGGGGACGAAATTCTTTTAAGGGGAAGGAATGTGACAACCCGGAATTTCTGGATATTTGAAATTGAAATATTTAATTGATTTTAAATATTTGAAAGTTAGTTTAACTTGAGTTTCAAATATCACTGCTTATTTGGGTAATTAAATTTATTGAATTTAATAAGTGGAAATTGGGTGAAATATATATCTTGATTTTTAAGCCGATTAAAAACATTTCAAAGGCTTGGAAAATTTATATTTATAATACTGAAGATAATAGAAGTGTTCAAATTGAATTTGAAAGTGTTTTGTTAAGTTTTGAAAATATATCGTTTAAATCAATATTTAAAAATAGCCTTCCGAGGCACAGTCTTGGATTTTGATGAAACCAGTTCCATTGGGTCCAAAAGAGTGTATTATTATTGGATTTCAAATTTCGTAGTGTTTGGAGTTGTCGTGTGGCCGTATGATATATAAATGCACTGAAATTCATATCGAAAATTCAATATAATAACTGGGTCCAAAAAGCTATCTTCTCTATACGGTCGAATTAGGACTCGAAAACTATTCCATCGTGTTCGTAATAAGGGTATAACATTATAAATGCCTAGCGACGCGCCTCGATAAGAGATCGAGATTGTGAGTTGCGATAATCGAGACGATTTGAATTTGAATTTAAATATATAGATATTCACATGCAATAGACATACCCACCACCTGTCCATCCCGAGGACACGTTTCCTGCATCTTCTAACACGTGTTTTTTCTTTTTCTCGTTTCCTTTATTTGTTTTTATTTTTAATAGAACATAAAACGGAAAAGGGAAAAATATAGCGCCTGTTAATTCATCTATCCTTCCATTCAAAATCAAAACAAATCATGGACGAAGATAAAATACCCAAATTCGAATTGAACCAAGCTGCTTCCCCTCAAACCCTAACCTCGCGTACTTTTCTCTCTTCTCTACCTGTAAGCAAATGGAATCGCTTTTCGAAATCGCGATCGATGGGTCACCAAAGCGTGACTAGGGAGACAAGCGTGGCAGCTAAGTGGAGTCTGAGAGGGTGGTGTGATCCCGTGCGATGTTTCGAGTTGGGTTGGCGATTTGGGAGGTTTGAGTTCATTGTGGATCGCAGTGGAGGGCAAGACTCTGTGTTTCCCTCGTCGTCGATCTAGGGCAGCGCGAGGCTCGTTGTGCTCTGTCATGTTAGAGGCAGTGCATGCGAGGATTGAGGGTCCCTCACGAGTTCGATCTCGTGTAGGGGTGTCGCGATCGTTCGAGAGAGAGCCAGTGCTTGGTTCGTGGGAGTGTTGCGGTGCTAGCTGGACGATCGAGTGGTGAAGTCGCGAGGAGCATCTCGCGTGGTTCTGGGTTTTAGCTTGAGCAGTGAGCTATTGTGTTCCTTATTTATTTATTAACATAATAATATGTATATACATATAGAATTTAGGGAAAATATTTCGAATTATAAACTGCTTTAAAATTTTGCAGTAAGCTAGTATTTACCCAATTTAAAGATTTAAATATAAATGAATATATATATATATATATACACAGTAGAGATAAATAATAATATCAATATAAGTACATATATACATATACATATTTTTAACTTATTAGTTTAATTTTTAAATAATAAATTATGGGGATTAATTTGTTAGTTAACGTATTTAATGATTTTAATCACTATAAGATTTTTAAAGGAAAATTAGTTTAAATTTAGTTATTTATTTAAATTAAATCATTTGTTAAAATTAAAATTATTAGTTTAAAATAAAAACTAGTTAATTAAATTTATCAAATGGAAATTTAATTATTCGATTGGTTCGAATATTAATAAAAATCATCTAATGTTTATACAAGGTCAAAAATAAGGGAGAAACAAGCCGATTTGAATCGGATTGCAAATTGAAGTCAAAGGTGAGTTAATCTCACTCATTTGGATTACTTTTTAAATTTAAATAGTTAAATTTAAAATTATTGGTTGTTTGCTTGAGTTGATAATTTATTATCTATCTGGATGTGATATTATATATAGTAGTATATATATTGGATTGATTGATTTCCCGCATTATATAGCGAATGAGACCCTATGCACCCCGCATAATAGCGGACGACCCTTTATACCGTGATATCCCATCTTGAAGTGGGATTGGTATTTAAAATTGTTGTGCTAACATCTGTGGATGCAGGGAAACAGGTTGAAGGGATCCAACTGGATTCCTTAAATGTTGAATTTATTTTATATTCGGTAATGTGATTTATATGATAATTTGTGATGGATTATATTGATTATATTGGGAATGGAAATTATTAAATGTTATAGCTTGGTTGAATATATATTGGTATTTGAGAAAAATGAAATATATATAAAGTTTGAGTTTTTAAAAAGGAAATAAAAAGGGAAATTTTGAAGTAAAATAATTATAGTGAATTCAAATAAATTAAAGGAATGAATTTACGAAAGGGATAAAGGTTTGATTTTAAATCCTATATGAAAAATTCAAGGATGGAAAAAATAAGAATTTTGAACAAATGGGAAAAATGATTTATTTAAAATAAGGACTTAAACAATATTGTTTTGTAAGTACGAAGAAATATATTTTTAAGATTTGAAATGAGTTAGGGAAAATAAAAGGGGATTTTGAAATAAAGTATTAAATTGGTAAATAAGAATTTAAATCATAAATTAAGGTATGAATATGTAATAAATAGGTTTTGAAATAAATTTGGTTAAGTAAAGGAATATATTTTAAAATGGAGTTGGTTTTGGAAATCGATTTGAAAACCGACTAAGTGTTGAAACTATGAATAAAGGAGAATGAGATTGTGGAATTTATAAGCGATGTTTATAAATGAAGCGAAATATTTATCAGAAGATAATTTGGAAGTATAAACTCATGGTGGGAATTTATAAAGGAATGGATGATTTGTTTAAAAATAAATAGTGGTTTATTTTTTAAAGGTATGGAAATGGGAAGTGTATTTTCCTGGAAAGCCGAGTATATTTTAAAGGAGATTTTTTATGTATAAGTTTAAGGTTTTAAAAAATTGTTTTAAAGAAATGTTTTAGAAAAATTTATTATTTTTAATTATTTTATAACTTTTAAGTAAATATTATTCAAATCTATTTTAGTAGTAATTATTTTAAAGGTTAAATTAGTATTATGTTTTTAAAAGAGATTTTCTAATATTTGTACTTATATAAAACTTTTATTTATTTTTAAAATGGTTTGTGGCTTAAGGTTTACTTGGAAGTCCAGTATAGAATTTCATAACTATTATTTTGAATAAAGTGTTTTAAGTAGTTTTTTAATTTAAATGTTTTAAAGTATATATTTTTGGATAAAGTGATTTAAATTATTTTAAAATCTAAAGTACTAAGGCTTGGTATTTTCAGTGGAAATAAAACAAATTATGTGGAAATTCATTCCGCAAGAAAAAAATTCTTTTGAAAACTATTTTTCAAAAGGGTTGAAGTGTAGAAAGATACCTTGCGAAGATATTTTGCATAATAAATAATTTGGAAAAATTATTAAGGCTGGTTGTTGTTTGTGGATGTTATAGGAAAGTTAAATAACCAACTATCAATATTGGACAATGTGCTGATCGTTTCGAAGAGACCGGGATCGGGATTAATTTTTCGAAAACCACTTCGATCCGGTTTGAACGTTTTCGTGAAGAAGATAAGGGCTTAGAGTCGAAGATGGAGCAGTGAAGTGCAAGGGCTAATCGCTACTAATCCCGAGGGTGATTCCGATATGGATGTAGTAGGAGTAGTGCCTTCGGTTCCGTTCGGACCCAGAACGAACTTGTATGGATGAATGTTATCAGAACATCGTCAGGAGGACGATGAGCATTCTATATGAATGTGTGCTAAAAAGGTAACGCATAGCCTCGAGCCTCATCAATCGGGAATGGATAAAACTGGGTAGGTGTGCACAAGGCTTAGGGTAAGGTCACCCCTGTCTAGATGTTCCTTTATTTCGGCTGTGTGGCGGTTGTTGATCCCAACCGCGGGGTGGTCTTATTCGGACTATCCAGTAAGGGGTAGCTCCGGTCTTGTGTAGCAAGGGATCTGGGTGGATCCTCAGTACGGTAATCTAGACCATATACTGTGACAGGCGGTACCCCAGTAGCCCTGCCATTGATGGAAATCCATTCTCCCTACGTTCCCTTTGCAGTTTTGATTGTAGAGCCCAATATTGTTGGAATGTAATAATGTAACAGTTTCGGCTATTTGAATAAGTACTATAATATCATAGGATTTTATAAGAAATGTTTTGGTTATCTAAGGTAGAAACTCGACATGTTTATTTGTGGCGTGGTTTTATGAGATACCTTTGATTTCAAAGGATTTTTAAAACTTTAATAATCCAATTGAGTGTGTTTTCTCACGTTGGTTTTCCAGACTGACTCGGGTATTGTTTTATTAGAATGCTCAGGTCAGACCGAGTATTATAGTTATAGGAAAGGATGATATGGAGCTCAGTAGGCGAGCTAGATAGCGAGACGTATAACACATATTTGATGAATTTTCCACTGTGTATGATTAACTGCATAGTCAGTATGTGAGGACAGGTATGATAACTGTCCAGTTGGGTGCTATGAATATTGTCGAACTCTGATGATGTAATGTATAAACAAATATAGTTCTTTTTGGTTTAAAGATTAGTCATCTATCTATTATATATTGTTCCACTGCGATTATGAGATTCTGATATTGTCTTCTATTTCTTCTTCTACCTCTTTCTTCTTTTCCCTCGGCAATATGTCTTTTCCCGGCACTCGTTCGTCGGCATATTATATAGTGGCGTATTTGTGTCGATTTTTCGAGCATCGAGAAGGGCGGGTCGTCACAACTGTGTTGAAGGCATGCATTCGAAGGGGTTGAAGCCAATTTTATTAGCTTTCAAATCAATCAACTTGCCTTTGTTTTTGAAAAGAACCTTTCAAAGAGTTTCCACTTTTGAATCTATTCAAAACCTAGCTGTCGCATTCCTTTCTTTCAAATTTTTTGGAGCCGTTTTTCTTATAACCTTCAAACAATGTATTCGAAAGAGCAGCTTTTGCCTTTTGAATTTTGAAGTCGCATTCCCAATGCTTTCGAAAAGGTCCTTTTCGCCGCTTTTATCGATGGTTTCGGAGACAATGGTTTCGAAAGGAGGGTTTGGAAGCTATCCTTTTCTCCAATTCTTTTCTAAAGATTAATGCTTTCAACGGCAAAGCTTTCGCTTCTATTCTCTTTGACCCTATAGTTATACTAAATATTAAACGCAATGGTTTCGAAAGGGATACTTTTAAAGGGTTTTGAAGCTATGTCTCCACAAATTCTTACTTGAACCCAATGCCTTCGAAAGATATATTTTTAATTGTTTCACAAGGGATGTTCTCAGTATTTCAAAAGGGATTGTTTAAGGTCTTAAGCAATGGTTTCAAAAGGAAAGTTTTAGCTTTATAGCCTAATGTTTTCTAAGTTAAAAAGTGCTTCAACTTATTTTACAAGTATAGATAACCCTATGGATCTAAATTTTCATCAACGTTGTTTCCTATGAAGCATATATCATGGCATAAGTATTTTGAGTAAGAAAAGGGTAAAATTTCCTTGTTTTAAAAAGATATGATTTAAAGGTAAACCATTTACAAAGATTATTTTTGAGAAAATGAAATTTGAATAGGGTGGTCAACCTAGATATTTGCTAAAAGAATGACTCAGATATTAGAATACCAGATGGTACTGGTATATGGTTGTGCCCTATATGTTAGCTAGTAGCCTCTAGCTAATTTAAGTCCAAAATTCTTGTGTATAGGACTTTGTCACAAATAAGACTAAAATGATGTTACACGCAGAAAGGAATACATAGAGTAGAGGTAGGTTATTGGTGAGCCTGTAAAACCACTAAGAACTGTTGACCCTAGGAGAAGTAGATTAAGGACATATCGTCCGGCGGTATTGTACCCAACAGAAGTTAGAATATTTATTATGCTTGGTAGGCCCGAGTCAGCCAGTGTTTACTAGTCAGCCTAATAAAACTATATTGATCGGATAGACAGTCCATTGATTACTTATTTATATGCATATATGGTTTTGCTATTATTGTTATAATCAGTTTGATTATAGGATTTTGATATGATTTTAGAAGGATATTAGTGAGGGAAAACCCATTCCGCTAAGTGGAATAGTCTCACTTAATATCAGTAAACCGAGATGTAATAGAATTATTCACACCGGACTTTATGTCTGACTTGAAGTTTAGGTTTCCCCTTAAACTCTTGGGTGCTTAAATTTTGATTTGAGTAGATTGAGAGTTAAGGACTTTTCAGGTTTAGTAGGTTGGACGAACAAGCTTCATAAGACATGCAGGAGGGAAAGCTAGCTATACATGAGTTATTTAGTATTATTTTCACTTTGATGTATTTATGAATGATATGTCTATCTATCTAGTACTCTGATCATCCAAGGGGCATCTTCATATGTCACCCTTGGCATAATTTGTAATAATTATATTTGATTAGAACTTGGGAATCGTCTTGAGATTATGTAGTTGAATATGAAATATTGATTTGAAATATAATCAGGAAAGCTGCTTTGAAATATGTGATGATTTTATTTTATATTTATGTGCTTATGATATTATGGACACCATTAACATTGCTGTATTTTGCCACCGGAAGTTAATACTACAGATGATTGCATCATCTATAGCGCTTACCTTCGGGTCTCAAATTAGGGGATGTTACAAGTTATCCGGTCGTAGCTTTGAGGAGAAATAACTTTGTATGTATATGTATATAACTTTGTTATATTTTTTTGCCATAACTTTCTCATGAATTTGGAAACACATTAAAGAGATACAAGAAGAGAAAGAAAAAGAAGAGAATTGGTGTGGGAATAAGTGTGGGGGTAGGGTGCTATTTATAGCATTGTAGATGCTAAAGACTTAGGTAAAATGTAAAATATCTCCAACATCATCATCACAACCTCTCCCATCACCTAGTACACACGCCGCCCCCTCTTCCATGCGCCCCTCCATGTGCACTTGTCTTCTCTTGAGTGATGGTGAGTTTTGTTTTTAGTTGCTTAGGAAAAATATCTGATTCTTATTTATTTACCTTAAGTAAATTTGTAAATATGATTGATAATTATATATGCAAATGTATGTGTATACATGTTCATGTACATAGGTGTCTATACGTTACTTTTGTCAAACCAAGTAGCAATGTTTCGATACAACTTCTATTCGTCAAACTGTTGTGAATCCGGGATTCGAATTCTAGTCATATTTTCAGTTTTTGATCAAACTATTTATTTATATAAGAAAATTTTGAAAATAAATTTCTTATTATCTTTAAATAATTAAAACAACATTATTTAAGCTATAAAACCATATTAAATAATATTAAAATGCATTTATAACAATATGACATCGATTAACCAAAATGCGACGAAGTTTATATACCCTTATAAAATAAGTTTATTTATTTATAAAGTCATTATAAATCACTTTTTATCATTGTATAATAATTAAAATGGATTACTTATCATTTAAAACGATTATCTAAATATTTAAATACCCAAAATATCAAAACTTTTCCTTATATGCTTATTTATGAAAATGATGACATCATGATTATTTTATTTCCAAAAGTAGAAAAATATTTTTATTACATTTTTTTGTTTAAATAGTTAAATAAGTTTTTGTAAAAAAATCGTTCATGACCTTTGATGGTTAAAAAGCAGTTCATCGAAAAAATGATTTTTTGGTCACTTTATCGATATTTTTCCAAAGAATATATTTTTGTAAACATTTTTCCAAAACGAAATCACCATTATTATTTATCACAAAAAACATGTTTGTTTATGTTTAATAAACCTATATTCAATATTTAAAATCAATTCAATATTTCAAATCAAAGTGATAAAATTATGGGACGTTACATTCTTCCCCCTTAAAAGAATTTTATACCTGAAAATTAACCACCACCCAAAACCCAAAAGAGTTTACCCAAAACAATATGTTTAAACTTAATTCCGTATAATATACCCAGATCATCTGTATGCAATATCGGATTCGATCTTCTACTTAAATACACAACTTTATCTCCAAACCAGTATTGATCCCTCGATCCTCTAATGTAGGCCCTGATCAGGCCTTTTGATCAAAAACTTTCGTTTTCCTTACATAGCTCTCAACTATGATAAAAAACGCAAGTACCCGACCACAAACCCTCGTCAATGTTCATCATCAAGGTGATAAATTCTTTTTCGGACCAGTGTAAACACTTCAAAGTCCTGTACTCGAATCTAGATCAAAATCGTGCGAAGAAGTGATCTACATATCTCATACATACTTATTAACCTTCCCAAAAAATTTATGAAAACATTTCATAAAACTTCTATTCAATTTTTTTTATAAATATGCTTCTTTACATATAATTACTATAAAATATTTATTCACCAAAAATTTGTATCTTCTTTCCAAAGAAATCATTTCAATTTCAACACTTAGAAAATACCTCTATATATTAAATCCATAAATCTTTGAGGAAAGCTTCATATTTTTCACACACTTTATTTGGTCAAAATGAATGTTGCTTAAAACATCAGTACAATAACCCAAAAACATTAGTATAGGGATCTGATTAATTATACTTAATATTAATTTCCGATGTCGAACTTAAACTATTTTTTAGTTAACAATGAAGTCGATCAAGTTCGGGTACCGTTACCTCTCAGACCTTGTATGAACGTCATTATTAACTTAAAAGTAGATATAAGTTACCCGCCTCGAATCTTAACATCAAATATATATATGTGTAAATCCCGTACACTATATAAAATATCTTCTTTCGGAAATCACTTACTATAACAACAGTATTATAGTCTATGTCTTCCTCTCTTTCCCAAAAACATCTATTTACGATAATGATGTCGAAATCCATATCTTCTTCCACTTAAGCCCTTTTTAAATCAATTTTAAAAACATATTTTAAATCTCATTTTAAATATCACTTTCAAATCATTTCTCTTAAAAGGAATTTTAACTTTATAAAAACTCTTTTATGAATATAAACTTTCCATTTTATAAACTCTACTCCTAAAATTATAACTTCTACCAAATCATTTTAAAATTAAGATTTTCCAAAATATCAGAATTTAAATTCTAAAAATCTATTTTATAAAGTATATCTTCTAAATCCATCTTTTACAAAACCATTTTATTTTCGTAGAACACACTTTTATACAACAGGCTCATTTACTAATTCATTATTCTTAACCTAATATTATCAAACACCTTATAGTGAAATCGTGCAACTTAATTCACAAGGTGTTCGTTCAATCAACAAATGATAATAACTGAATGTTATTACTTCCTTAACCATAAACTAACACATATAAATATTTATACCTTTTTGAAAGATACTATTTTTTATATAAAATATAGTCCTTTCAAAAATAGTATGTCGGTCTGCCTTGTTAACTATTAAGGAATCCTTATCAAATTTATGTGGCCACATGCATCAACCAGAATTCATAAACCACTCAATAGACCAAACGACACAAATTATTTTATTAGTCACTAACAAATATGCTCTTATATATATAATACAATCAAACTCATTCTAGGGTGTCTATTACCGTATCTCTAATGAGTTCCTAATCGTAGGGCATTACTAACGCTATCTATGATGAGTCTTACCCCTATAAGGCTCAGATGTTCACTTAACCTAAGCACTGACACCAAATGTAACGAATGGGATTTTCAACCCTCGAAAATCAACACTAATACTCTCATTGTATTGCATGCCGAGCATCCAAGTGCTGAAAAACTGATTATTAATGGTAAAAAGAAAAAGAAGACAGAATGGAATCTCACATGAATGGAACAATTTATAATATCAATAATCTTTATAAAGAAAAATTTGAAATACATATATCAAAGTCTAACCTAAGCTTAGCTTGGATAGTTATAAATCTCTGTCCTTAAATTTGCTGAAAAACCAAAACAATGAAACTAATGCAGCAGGATTATAATCTACATTCATACGTTGAAGAAGATTTCCAGCTCTCCTCTGGAAACTCCAAGCATCTTCAGCTAAATCTAAAACTACTCGGATCTGACTAGAGCATTGAAAATATTGAGCCATAATCATATGACAGCGTCATAGACTGGATTGTGGCACACAAAACCATTTTGAAAAGAAAGGGTATCTTTTAAGACCACGTCGTACATTAACACAGGCGGGTTATTACCTTACGGTAACCAAAATACTTTACACTTAAACAATTTGGACATTATCATTGATGAGTTGGTTTGAAAACACTTTTCAAATAATTATATATACAAAGTAGGTATCAATACCTGGACAATGTGGTGTTTATGATACTAAAGGGGTAGTTGAAATGTTTGCAAAGCATTACAGCTTTTTTTGGAATACAACCAAAACCGTAAAGCTCATATTGGAGTTAGATCTCCAACATGATAGAGAACTGGTGGTCATTTCCACCGATGCAAAATCCACGCATAACAATCCTAGTCCCTGATGACTATTCACTTATCTCAAGCAAGCCTCTGTACTACATTGTTACACTACTATGGAACAGCGTATCTCCATGGCTTTGCTATGTCTCGGTCGAGCCTCCAATACCTATCCATTTAAACTTGAGGGTCCAGATACTGAATTCCTCTATCAACAATAAAATCGATATCCCGAAATATGTCCTGCAGACTACATAATTACCCATATCATCTCCGGGATGTGAGGCTCATGAGGTTACGCTCTATTTTCCACAAAGGCACGCTTTACTTTCCACAAAGCCATGCTTTGCTTTTGACAAATCAAATTCCACTTACAATGCCATATTTCCATTTCTAACAACAAGTTATTGATTTCCACAAAAGTACAACACCCGAGTTTATACGCCTCAGGATTAGGTGTTAAGTATAAAAGGGATTAACTCCTACACCACCAAACATATGTTTGTTTGTAAAAACCAATGTACATGGCCTTAGAAATGCAATGTCAGACATTCATCCATATAACCAGGTGAAGGAAAAACAGAAGGCACTCCTTCTACTCAATCCTATTTGGGAACCAGACCAGGTTTATTACCAAGTAGTCCTTGCAAATCAAAGATTTACAAAATGAAGGCACTACGACCACCATACATATAATATAGGAACTACCCTAGAGGTTAGTGGCAAGCAACCCTACACTATAAAGATCTCCGTCTTCAAAAATCACGTCTTCAACATGTCTTCACTTTCGAATGCATATGTTGGTTCAAAGTGGTTTTCAGATAGGAATCATCCAAATTTAATCCCGACCTCTTCGAACCAATCAACAATAAAGATGTCAAGTATATATGTGATTATCAAACAACATCTAATCAATTTATCTTTTTATCAAATCGAATGTCTTTAAGAGATATATTCTTTTAAATTATTCCTTTTTCTTTCCAAAAGTATATGGAATAATTAAGTCGCTTTTATAAAATCTTTTGGTAAATTAAAACACCATTTCATCTTTGGAAATACCAAATCATTTTTCTTTAATTACCTAGGAAAAATATTTCCATATTCTATTATTAGTATAATTCAAATCTTAATAAAGATTTCACATTTTCAAAACATATCTTTAATGGATCAATAACAATGTTATTTAAGACATCGTTTACTATAAACCCAAACCAGTTAGTATTGAGTAAAAAGAGATCCATAGAAATTAGACTAATTATACTCAATGCAAATTTCTGTATTCAACCCATACTATTTGCCAAATAACAATGAAATCACCTTTTAAATTCATAAGGGTAGTACGAATTCTCTCCTCAAAATTTAATACAGAGTTTAACTAGAATGTTTTCTATGCTTCCAAAATCTTTATTATTTTAAAATCTTGTTTATCCTTTGGAAAATTCCAAATCTCCTTTTCCTCTTATCTTAGGAAGATGCGATCTGAATAAATCAAATTATCTATCCCCTCCATCGGGCAACTCCAGATAGCTAGGGGGAGCAGGAAACTGGTTTTTCAAACTCAAGTCTAGAGACTATCTCTTTGTCACACAAAAGGCATCAAGTAATTTGAGCGACTCTAATCTTAATATTTTTCAAACTACTTAATTGCCTTTAGAATACTCGATTAATTATAACGACCCATAATTCTCCGATAATTAAATTATTGAACTTATAAGATTTTGTAATTTAAGGTTGGAAGAAAATAAAATTTATGATGTAGGAATGAGAAAACTAACTAGAATGAAGTTTAATAATGTAAATTTAATGTAATAGATGACTACTTGAATTTAATCTCATGTAATTGTAATAATTGTAAGTTATCATTGATTATAAATTTAAAATACGAAAATAAATTAATTGTTATATTAATTTGTGAAATAATATGTAATCAATTGTAATTGGATAACATCAGTGTTGTGTAAATGGTTATAACATTTGTTTGTAGATAATAAACTTATAAATGTGATTAAATCAAGAAGGTAACAAATGTTATTTATCACCTATTTATTTGATTTTTTTAAATTAAATTGAAAAACAATTGCAATTAATCTACTTAAATATTTCAGTTAGTGTGGAATAAAATGATAATTGTAGAATATTGATGTAATAAACATAAACCAATGTTAATTATATTCATTAGATTATGATTGATTGAATAAAAAGAGTGAAAACAAATTTAATCAATTTATTTGAATTTAAATTATAATTAATGGATTTATTGCAATTGAAATTAAACACTGTAATTAGTGCAATATTAATATTGAATTTGACATGGGAAATTGGTTTAAAAAGATTGTTAATTTCTGTGAAATTAAAAATGATAAAAATTGTTAGTTAGTAAATTTGAAATTAAAAAGTGATTTGAATAATTTAATATTAATTTATTTAATTAACATGAAAATAGCCATTTTGGCCACTGTCCCGAAATTCGATGAAACCAGTTTCATCGGATTTGTAACGGTGAATTATTTAGGATTTCAAGTTTCATAGTGATCGGACTTGTCGTTTGATCGTACGGGCTTGAAAAACGTAGAAATTAATTTAATTGAAATCAATTTGAAATAAGCTGATTTTAAAATCTAACTTCTTCATACAGTGCAATTAGGACTTGAAACTTGTGCCATTGAGTTTAAAAATATCGAAAACATCTATTTTGATATATAGGATGACCAATTTTCGTTTCGGGGTCAGAATAGGCTTTTTGGGTCGCGTAGTCGTTTTGATCTATCGAATCTGGTCCATTCATTTCTAATTCAAATCTGCCTATATATAGGCTATTACAAACCCTAATTTTTTCACATTTCTTATTTATGTACGTACTATTACTTCTACCCGTTCCTCCTTCTCAAATGACAAAATATGAAACCCTAAATCCCAATTCAATTTCAAATTTCAAATCGATTTCAAAATTCAAACTCCTCCAAACCATGACAATTATATACCAATTCAAAGCTCTTGTGAAGCGCATTCTAGATTAACTGTTTTTTTTGGATTTGGATCTTTGTGTGCCCAGAATTTGAAGGTTAATTCTCGACCGCCCGTTTGGAAGATGATCAACGGGGTCGGATCGTCGATTCGATGGTACTGGGTTGTGGAGAGGGTCAAAGGGCGCTCATCTATGTAGGTGACACGGTGAATCAACGGCCAGATTGTTGTCAAAAAATGCACTAGGGTTTAAAATGTTATGGTAACAGCTGTGTTTTCTTGGGCTCGAGCATCACCGCAGGCGAACTGTAGGTGGCCGCGTGGGCCGAAGGGAGGTCGGTGGCCCTTTGGGTGGTCGCGACCACGGCAGGCCGTGCATTCGATCGTCAAAGGTAGGGTGGCGGCTCGATTGGCTTCAACGTGGTATCATGAAAATTTTGGGTTCCTGTAGTGAGGTGCTGACGTGGTCGATTGAGAGGAGGGTAATTCTTTTTTTTTAATTGTTCAATTTTTCTAACTACCATATCTCTTGCATACGAACTCAGATTCACGCGTGGTTTGTGCCGCTAGGATCGTACTGAAATTCTAGACATTTTGGAACAGATTTTGTAATGGCCCGTTTTTTCGTACCCTTTGAATCGACAATAAATCATACATGGCTAACTTAAATTGCACGAAATACGGAACATGAAGGGTAATAAAGAAAATAAGACAGAACAGAATCTCACACGAATGGAATAACATATAATATTGAACAAACATTTTTACAGCGGAAACTTTTAAAATACATATATCAGAGTCTAACCTAAATTCAACTTCGACAGTTATAAACATCTGTCCTTACAATTGCTGACAAACATCAAACTAAAACAACTAAGTACAGCGGATAATAAAATATGTCCATACGTAGATGAATATCTCCAGCTTTCCTCTGAAAACTCCAACCATCTTCGACAAATCTTAAAACTTCTCAGATCTGATCTGAGTATTGAAAATATCTAGATCAGGCTTGATAAACCAGTGTGAGAAAACTCAATAATAAATGACTGTCATATATCAGCCTTTGAATAAAAATCCTTTGAAAATAAAGAGTATCTCATAAGACTACGTCCACACATAAACACAGACGAGTTTTAACCTTATGATAACTAAAACACTTTTATATCAAAACATTTGATATTATTTCTAATGACATTCTTTGAAAACATTTGCAAATAAACTTATAAATCTTAGTCGAAATTGTTACCATTATTAAATTCCAGCATACTAGGCTCTACAAACAAAACCGTAGGTTCTTATTGAAGAATGGATTTCCATACAAATGACCAGGTGAAGGATCTACCTTGCGAAATGGATACACCTCTAGATGGATGTCCTGAGGCACAAAACATCTGCCCTCTACCAACACAAGACCGGCCTACCTTTGTAACTAGATAGTACCGAATATGTCATCCCGGTTGTTACCGACCTTTAAACCAGGCACCCGAGCATACAAACCACATTAATTTACATCCCGAACGTCACAGTGGGAAGAAATATATCTAGAAGGGACGATCATGCCCTACTTGGGAATGACCCACTTAGCTTTGCTACATCTAATCCTATTTCGGTCATTTCCAGTTTGATGAGGCTTGAGGCAATAATTACCTTTTCACGTACACATATCACATCTTTGAATGCCACATTGCCTTTTTCGTTAACTACTAATTGCCTTCCACAAAAATACAATGCTTGAGCTCGTACGTCTCAAGGAGGGTGTTAAGCTAAGAGAAGTTGCCTTCTCTGCCACCACTAATGTACATTTCTAAAAACCAATTTACGTAATCATTAGAAATGCAATGCCAGACAAACATCTGTACAAGTTGTCCAGGAACATGACAAACCAAAGGCACTCTCCTACTACCACAAGTAGCGAATAGTCCGTGCAATCTGAAAAATCTCCATCACAAGGAGACCATTGCTATTAATAACTCTACAATGGACGCTACCCAGAGCATGTTCAATAAGCAGTCTTCACGCTATAAAGATCCACGGTCTTCAATAATCATATATTCAACATGTCTTTACTTTCAAATGTATATATTGGTTCGAAGTGGTTTTCGGATAGGAATTACCCAAATCCGACCCCGGTTCGTTAGAAATCCAATTATCGATAAAAAGTAATCTGAGTATACAGGATTTATTAAGTCTCTTTTCAATTTAATTTTTATCGGTTGATTTCGAAATCTCTTTATTTTAACTTAGAATAATTCAAAGTAATTCATTCTTTTGCTTTGGAAAATATCTTAAATTTTCATACTTAACTCTTGATCTAAATTCCTTAACTTTTAGGCGGGTCAAAAATAATGTTATTTAAGACATCGTTTACGATAAACCCTAAAATCAATCTTAGCAAGACATTCTTTTGAGTAAATAAAATCACAGAAATCATTCATTTTGGAGATTGCTTAAATTTTGGATAATACAAATCTTCTCTTATTTTGGAAAACTTAATAGAATCTTTTTTATTTTAGAGCATCCAGGCTTTCCTTTCGATTTGTTCCACCTCTCGCCTAAGAAAAGAAAACATAAGCTAGGTAAGTTCAGAGCTGGTTGCTCCATCCCTAACCTTAGTTAAACTTGTTTTATCTCCTCAGATCTTACAGGCGGGACAAATGTATTAGTCGTTTCCGCATACTCATATTTTCAACTTTATTTTGGAATTACTTATGAATATTTCAAATTATCTTTCAAAATGCAAAATTATTCTTTTTAAAATATTTACAATTGATTCTGAGAAAAATTGTTATGTTTAAACACCTCTTTAAAAAGTTATACAATTCGCATCCTAAAAGTGCCGCGGAAAGTGCTATATAAGCACATTTGATTAAATCAACTTTTAAACATTCGATAATTCATGTTTTCCAATCCAAATCTCTTTTAAACTATTTAAATATATTTATCAAATTTATTTCATATTTTTTTCATAATTAAAAACATGCATTTAAATAGATTTTCTGTTATGGTCACTTAACTGCACTAGCGCGATTTTTCTAGAAAATTGATTTGGACTTATTTCAAAATCCGTTTATCGAAATTCTGATTTCCTTTCTTCGTTTAGAAGATATGGATATAATAGTCCGGTATTTTCTTATCTCGAAGAATTCCGAGCTATATTCCACTCTATACATTCATTTGAACTTTTCGGCGCAAACTACCATTGCGCGACTTACCTAGTTTTAACTTATTTTCCAACATTTGAAATAATTTATTCAAATTGAATTCTATTACTTATAAAATCATACGAATCACTTTAAATCAATATTTTCACTTTTTAATGTATTTAAAAGTTATTTTCACTATATTAAAATATTATTTTATTCCTTTTATTTTAATATTAAATTTTAAATTCTATTTTCAATTCAATTTCAATTCTAACTTCAAATTAAACATATTTAAAAATTAGATTTCAAATCTAATTTTAATTTAAGCTTCAATTCAACCTTAATCTCAACTTTAATTTTTCAAAATCGATTTCAATTTTAATTTCACTATTCATCTCAATTTCAATTTAACTATCCGTTTCAAATCTATTTCTCTTCAAATTTCAAATTCTCTTTTCTTTTTATTTAATTTCATTTCTAAATGAAAAGAGACTTATTTTTTCAAAATATCTCATATTACTAAAATATGGTCTTATTAACGAAGGGATTATCAAATCAAAATGAACATGACCAATGTCCATATTCATCACTATCATAACATCCATTCAACCAATCGCATAACATATGATTTCAAATCCAATCATTCACTATTAATACGATAATGGAATACATTATCATAATTCAATTATCTAACCAACAATCAAACATCCATATTAACAATCAAATTTCTATAAACATTCATATGTCATAAGGATATAAATGTGATTGTTTTATCATAACCAAAATATTATTTTGAAAGCGATGAGAATTTCTCACCTTCATATCCACTCTGCCAATCTTTTTGTACGCTAACGCGCTTCTTGAACTAATCCGCTTTTTCTAAATGTCTTGAATTCTCGCCTTAACTTATTTTCCTTCCGAACCACTTTTATTTTCCTCTCTCTTTTCTTTCCTTTTCTTTTTTTTATTTGGCCGTGAGCTTTGAAGGGAAAAGGGGTGTAACGACCGGTGTAAATTCGATGCTTAAAATGAATTAAATTATAGGATTTCTAATTTAAATTTAGGAAGAAACAGAAATCTTATTTGTTTACATGAAAGAGAATGTTGAAATTTGATGGATCAAGGGTAATTAAAATTTTACAAATTTAATTTTATATTTCAATTAATTGGAATAGTGAAAATTTGGAAATAGATTCAAATTTATGTAAGACAATGAATTGCAGTAATTAAAGTTAATAAATCAATGGATTAATTGGAGTTAAGATCTAAATTTGTATGTGAGCATTCATTGATATTGGAATATAAAAGGGTAAATTTATAGTATAAAATGTAGACATCACCTTTAAGATGATGGGTTTATAATTGATGCATAAAAGGGAAATCAAATGAATTGGTTTAATTGAATAACAATTAGCAATTAATGAATGAAGAGAAATTTTAAGGGCGTAATTGTTTTCGTTAAATTAATTTTGGTAACAAATTGTATTGAATATAGATTTAACGTTGTGTGATGTATTTAAGTAATAATTGGAGAACAATGTAAATTATATCCGTGAATGGTCAATTCAATTAATTAAACAACAAGATTTTAAATAAATAAACGTTTTTATTTAGGTTTCAATTTGTTAATTTATGAAGTTTAATGGGAAATCAATTGCAATAAATTGCCCTAATTTATGCAGTTAGAGGAGATTTGGATTTGCATTATAGATGGAAGTATAATCTAAATTGATAGGTAACAAACTTAAGAATAAAATTTAGAGCCAATAGGTGGCAAATTTATATAGTTGTTTATTTACGTAATGTGTACGTAAGCTTTGGTAAACCGATTTCTATCGATCCAAATCTAACGATTTGTTAATATAGATTTAAGTATAGGAGCAGTATTTACTAATTAAATTGAAGTATTGAAAAATAAATGAAATTCAACGTTTAATATTACATTATTGTAAGTAAGATAATATGTGTAAGTATTGTTAAGGTTATTCATATTTGACAAATTTATTGAGTTATAAGGATTGATATATAAATTAATGTTGGTTTAGGATATCGTTACTTGGTGATTTATTATAGAGTAACGGGAGTGTGAACGTAAAATAATAAAAGCATAGATATATGATAGGACATAATTTATGGTTTTAGGAATTTAAATCCAAAGATTTATTTATTTGAGGAAATAATACGTATTAAATCTCAACTTGATATAATCAATGCAAATTTAGTAATTAAAAATAAATTGCAAGTTGGTAATTTAGGATGTTTGTGAGTAAATTTGCAGGTAAGATAATTTTTAAAGTTTTACCCATTCATATAATTTATTTAAATATATATAAATCAAATGGCAACATTGTGTTAATAATAGTCGTAAGTGAATTTGAATACTAAAGGGGTAACAATCGTTTTAGGTTAACCGTTTATTTAATATATTAAGGCTAGACTGGTAATCGATTGAAATAAAAAAAAAATTGTTTTGTTAATGTGACTTGGTTAATAAAGAGGAATTTATATGAAATGAAGCATGCATGAGAAATGCATTATAATTCAATGTTATGTTTACCCATTAAAATGTATACTAGGTTAAGTATCAAATAGAGGGAAAGAAAAGTAAATATTGAATTGATTAATGAATAAGTATTCATTGGATAGAAATTTAATGTAAAGTTGATATTAATTGTATAAAATCTATCTAAGATAATGAAGTGCAATAAATTGTGGGTTGATAATAAGGTGTGAATGGAAATTTGATTTGTTATATTAAATGAATGGGATTCAAATTTATTGGGAAAGGTAAATGGATATTTGGTAATAAATATAAACGGACTTCAATAGTGAATTTAGTTAATTTGAATATATATAATAAATAATGATTTAATGGAAACCTATACTCTGTATATATCTATAATATTTGAGTGGAAATAATATATACTTACAAATGTGGGATTTAGAGTCTTACAACAATTATTAGGAGTGATATAATTAGTTCATTCAATTAAATTTGGAAACATTGCAATAGATGTAAATTAAGGGTTGTGTTAAATAAAGTAATAAATGGGAAATAATGTAAATGTCTTCATAGTATGGTGATTTGTAATTATTACGTTAATTTAAATTATCGTTTAGCGCGTTTGTTTATCAGATCCATCTACTCTAATTCTAACCTATCTATATAAACCCTAGCCTCCATCTATTCTCTTTTATTTGTGCGTACATTTTCTTTAATTCTTTCTCTTCCTAAATGGATGCAAATTTCAGATCCAATTCTATTCAAAAATCAAATAAAATTCAAAGTTCTCAGAAAATTTCAAAAATTATGTTGTAGTTTTCATCTACGGATCTAAGCGCAGTCTCTGTTTTTGCAATAGTCGCTTGAGTCAACCAGAAATCACGGTCAAACGTGTAAAATTCGAAACCCAAGAGGTTAAATTGGGGCTTTTTGATTTCTTCATCTATTTGCGAAATTGGAACATGGGTTTGGTGAGATTAGTCACTAGGGGTGCACAGGAAACGCTGACGTGGCAGGTGGTAATAGGTAGGTTTATTTTGTTTGAATTTAATTTAATTTTGATTTTTCAAACGCGTTAATACATTTAACTTTCACATACGAACTGCGTTTGATGCGCGATTTTTTTTGTTAGGATCGTAATTAAATTCCAGATTTTTTGACGCTGGTTTGGAAAGATTTGGAGACCGTCGAATTTTTGGGTTTAAATCGGATTTAAGTTCGATTTAAATTCAAAAGGTGAGTGTTTTAACCCACTCACAATTTCTAAAATTTCTTGTGTTTGTTAAATTAATTTTAGATATGATTAGAAATTTATTTATGACTGTTTGGCATGTTTTATTCATTATCTATGATAAATCGCATTCATTTAATATAACTGTTAATTAATTTTATTTATTGCATAAATTTGGCAGTTAGAATTTATTTAATTGCATATTAACTGCCAGTCATAGTTATGTTAAATTTTTATTTCATATTAACCGTCGGTTAAATTTACGTTTACTTTTGCATATAAACTGCCAATTAACAGTTATTAAATTTATTTTGAGTACAAACTGATAATTGATACCATTATTTATCACCTGTTATGTATTGATGATTGTTTGAAATTAGATGATGACTGTGATAAATGGATGTATGATTTGATGGATGAATGGATGATTAATTTTATTAATTGCAAGTTGCTATGCATTTCATTCATTCGGGATTGCGGTTTGAAATGATATACAACCGCATTTTTATTTTTAAATTGCGGATTGAAATGATAAACATCCGTATCACTTGACCATAGGGTAGAAAATTTTATACAGGCACCGCGGTATATATATATATATATATATATATATATATATATATAATTATTTTTGAAATGATTTTCATGGTGTTGTAAAGCTATATATATAGTTTATGGGATATTGATTTGGTTATTTTTATATATATAGTAATTTTCGGTTTTTTAAGCTTTGTATGAATTTGATTTGAAGTATAAAATTTAGTTGATTTTCGAGATCAATATGATTAAGAATTTATTTAAAATTAAATTTCTGGAGTTTTAAATGACTTAAAAGAGAATAAGATTTGAAGATGAATATTAAGTTAAATTGGAAATTAAATAAAAAGTTAGAATTTTTAAAGGATATGATTTTATAACTTGATTTTTGTGTAGAATGATTTAAATGAATGAATATCAGGTTTATTTAAATGAATATAAGATAAATTGAAAGATTTTTTTCCAGTTATGTGAAGTTAAAGATTTTCTTAAATTATATTGAATTCATTAAGTAAAGATTTCTAGTCTAAATAATAAGTAATTGAATTTAACATATATGGGATTTTTAAATGAGTTTGTTTTTTTGAAATGGTGAAATAATTAAAGCTTTGGAACATAAGAATTGAAATGGTATTTGGAAGTTTAAATCGATATTTGAATTTGATTTGTGAAATCTAAAGAAGCTATTTTGTTTTATAAAAGTAGTTTGATATTTAACCACTTAAGAGATGGAAACTTGTTTCAAAGTTATGATTGTCAAGGTAGTATAATTTGGAAATATTATATTCAAGAGTTTTGATTTCTAAATATTTTATTTTGGAAAACCCTATGGTTTTGAAAAGAATATATATTGGAAAATAAAATGATATCGTATTGATTTAGGGTTTTTAAGAATAAATGATATCGTATTTATATGGGTTTTAAATGGATATTTTATTATGGTTTTAAAAGTATATATTTTTTTTTAAATGACCGCGGTGTTATAATAACGATTGGTTGGCAAAGAGACCGGGATCGGATATGGACATACTCTCTATCGATACTGAAAACCACTTTGACTAACCGTGTACGCGGTGGAGATTCCAGAATGAAGTAGGTTGGTGGCAGCGTTTCCTGTAAGGTAAGTACGTGGACCCAACTCCCGTGAGTTGGCATAAGGTGGCTAAAACAGGAGCGATCGACGGGTTAATGAGGTAGCACCTCTGATCGGACACTTCCCTTCGATACTATACTATGACTTTGGATTGTATTCGGTGGCCACCTTCACTTTTGATTTCTTTGATGTGGGGAGTTTGTCCGAGGTGGGCGGCAGCTGCGCGCTGCGCGTTTCCATCGGTCCGGAAGCGTAATTGGTATATCTACCCTGGCATTGCCTAGTTGTGCCGTGTCACCTACCCTAGCGCACCTTATACGATTTTGGTTTTGTACCATACCTATGGAGTGCCCTCTGACGACGCCCAGTACGGGGGAGATTACGGTACTGTATAGACTATGGGAATATATAACTATGTTAAGGTGGAAAATGTAAAGCCTTAACGCTATTTAAAAGTAAGTTTATTTTACAAATAGACACTATTATAATAGCGCAATATACTATATAGTAAATAGTTTAACGGATCCTTAGGAGATGTAAATCCCAAGCATCTCTTGAGTTACTGCACTCATATTTATTTTTGTTAATTTAACTTACATAAGATCTTTTAGTTCTGACTCGAGTGTTTTGTCTCTTCAATTCGCTCGGGTCAGTCCGAGCGTTTCAGGATTTGAAGATTTAGCTCTGGAGGACGAAGACGAAGATGTATATTATTATTATTTATACTAGTGCACTACACACTGTTCCGCTGCATTGTTGTTGGTATGTGTAACTCTGATATGTATTATATGAATGTTTTGTAAACAGATTTATAAACTGTATATTTTATTATTATATTTTATCCTTCCGCTGCGAGATTCCGTTTTCTTTTATTTCTTTCTTGTTTTTCTTATTTACCCCATAACAATCCGCCCTTCCGTATGGATTGAATCGGTATGTGAGTCTGTTTAAATCGTGCGAAAAGGCGGGACGTTACATCTGGTATCAGAGCTTTGGTTTAGCGATAAACCTTAACTTTGTGGGGTTTGACTCTTTACTAATAGGGTAGTAATACCCTATGGGAGGCGCTGAGTGTATATATATGAGAGAGCGTATTTGTTAGTGTTATAAAAAGGCTTTTATATTGTGTTAATCTGTTCCGTTTCGTATTTATAAATTCTGGTTGGTGCATGGGACGCTATGACATCAATAGGGATTTCTAAACACTTAATAGGACAGACCGACATAATATTTGTTTTAATATTGGTGAATGAAATAATTTTACCTATTATATTTTCTATAAAATAATTTTTCAAAATAATATCTATATTTGGCTGTAATAGATTGGTTGTTAGGTAATAAAGTGTATAATTAATAATAGAAATAAGATTGAAAAATAAAATCAATGAAATTCGAAAATTTAGGACTTAAGATCCGGGGTTTTGAAATTTCTTTCGAATAAATTTTGGAATATAATAATATTGTTTATAATTATTTTCTTATATAAATATTTCAATATAATTCGGAAGATTTGTTTAAAGGAGATTTTGGAGAAAATAAGTTTTGTACTTTCCTCTCTGTCGTTGGAAAATAATTTTGGTGATGAGTGCACGCATCATCGACATTCATTTTCGAGTTTCGAGGAGGAAAGGCCACTGTAGTAGTTTTACTACCGATTCTTTTTTTGAAAAAAATATTTATATATATTTTGAATTGTTTTAAATATAAATTGAGATATAAGTGTAAGAATATATTTATCTATTGTTTTAAAATAATTTGAAATTTAACCCGGTATCTAAATTCTTAAATTTCTGTTAATAAATTGTTTCAATTATTGTAATGAAATGAAAGGTTAGTAATTAATAATTGGAACCTTTAATTAAAGTAAAAATTTAATAATAGGGAGATAAGTAATGTATATAAATGATTGTAAACCTTAGTAAATGAATTAATGAAATTCTTTATTTATAAGAATTGATGTTATAAGGTTATAAATTTAAGTGTAATTAAAATGTTACTATAATTAAAAACAATCGAATAAAAGGAATTGAAGGTAATTTAAAATATGTAACTTATAAAACAAAGATATAATTATTGAACCATTAATTAATTAAAAGAATTGTGAAAAAATTTGCATAACTTTCAATTACATCCTTAAATAACATATATATATAACTTACCAAATATTAAAAGTTGAAATGTTTAATAAGAGATTGTAATAGAATATTATACAAGTAGTAAAAGTATTCAATGAAATTGCTGTTAAATGAGAATTTAATGTCATAAACTTAAGTTATAAATTGAAATTTTACCAAGTAAAATATAATAAAGGTAAGTATGACAAATAGATGATTATAAATTTAAGTAATTAAAGTGTAAATAAAAGAGGCCATGCAATAATAAATGAATGAATAATAGTAATTAGTAAGTGAAAATAAATGAGTGTAATAATAAAGGGAAATTGTAAACTTAAGAAAAAGGGTTGAAGTTAATTTCTAAACAAAATAGAAAGAAATATAATGAAAATAAATGACGTAATGAAAGAAAGGAAATTAAACAGGTAAAGTATGAAATAAATTTATAATAAGTTAATTTGGTTTGTTGGTTTGAATTCTATTATTTGATTTATGGTTGGTTGGGTAAGGGAATTTGAAATTGTTGGATGAATAAATAATCTATTTTGTTCCATCTAAGACTGTTGAGTAAATGATGCACTTGATAGTTATTTCCATTCCGTACAATTTCAAGTTTTGAATCCGAACAACTATTTGTTTGTTTGTTGAATGGTTGTTTTGGATTTGTTATGTATGCTGTTTTGATGGTTGTTGTACTGATTGGTTGTTAGTGTTTGAAATCGCTTAATTTCACTTTATATAAATTGTTAACCCTTTGGATCTTTATAAGTGAAATGCAGGTTGTGGAAGCAATTGCTGCTACTTTTGGTTCCATAACTTAAGTGTAAAATGCCCGACAAATAGGTACGTTTCAGATTACGGTTTATAGCGCTATTATATATATTTCGGGAGTTGGAAAATAATATTTTGGATAATATATGTAATATAATTGTTATATTTTGATATTATATTTTCTCCAGAGCCTCCTCGTACAAAGGAGGCTCTGCCAAAAAAATTCCGTAAATTTTGGACTTAGAAATTTTTTTTTTACAAACATAATGATTTTAAAATGGTATATTTTATTTAAGGTAACAAATGTTGTAAATTATTGTTTATAAGTTAATATTTGAATAAGATGTACTATCATTAAATTCTTCCTTCTCCCTTCTTTTCCTTTTCGGGGACGAAAAGTTTTGAGTGGGGGAGAGTGTAACGACCGGTGTAAATTCGATGCTTAAAATGAATTAAATTATAGGATTTCTAATTTAAATTTAGGAAGAAACAGAAATCTTATTTGTTTACATGAAAGAGAATGTTGAAATTTGATGGATCAAGGGTAATTAAAATTTTACAAATTTAATTTTATATTTCAATTAATTGGAATAGTGAAAATTTGGAAATAGATTCAAATTTATGTAAGACAATGAATTGCAGTAATTAAAGTTAATAAATCAATGGATTAATTGGAATTAAGATCTAAATTTGTATGTGAGCATTCATTGATATTGGAATATAAAAGGGTAAATTTATAGTATAAAATGTAGACATCACCTTTAAGATGATGGATTTATAATTGATGCATAATAGGGAAATCAAATGAATTGGTTTAATTGAATAACAATTAGCAATTAATGAATGAAGAGAAATTTTAAGGGCGTAATTGTTTTCGTTAAATTAATTTTGGTAACAAATTGTATTGAATATAGATTTAACGTTGTGTGATGTATTTAAGTAATAATTGGAGAACAATGTAAATTATATCCGTGAATGGTCAATTCAATTAATTAAACAACAAGATTTTTAAATAAATAAACGTTTTTATTTAGGTTTCAATTTGTTAATTTATGAAGTTTAATGGGAAATCAATTGCAATAAATTGCCCTAATTTATGCAGTTAGAGGAGATTTGGATTTGCATTATAGATGGAAGTATAATCTAAATTGATAGGTAACAAACTTAAGAATAAAATTTAGAGCTAATAGGTGGCAAATTTATATAGTTGTTTATTTACGTAATGTGTACGTAAGCTTTGGTAAACCGATTTCTATCGATCCAAATCTAACGATTTGTTAATATAGATTTAAGTATAGGAGCAGTATTTATTAATTAAATTGAAGTATTGAAAAATAAATGAAATTCAACGTTTAATATTACATTATTATAAGTAAGATAATATATGTAAGTATTGTTAAGGTTATTCATATTTGACAAATTTATTGAGTTGTAAGGATTGATATATAAATTAATGTTGGTTTAGGATATCGTTACTTGGTGATTTATTATAGAGTAACGGGAGTGTGAACGTAAAATAATAAAAGCATAGATTTATGGTAGGACATAATTTATGGTTTTAGGAATTTAAATCCAAAGATTTATTTATTTGAGGAGATAATACGTATTAAATCTCAACTTGATATAATCAATGCAAATTTAGTAATTAAAAATAAATTGCAAGTTGGTAATTTAGGATGTTTGTGAGTAAATTTGCAGGTAAGATAATTTTTAAAGTTTTACCCATTCATATAATTTATTTAAATATATATAAATCAAATAGCAACATTGTGTTAATAATAGTCGTAAGTGAATTTGAATGCCAAAGGGGTAACAATCGTTTTAGGTTAACCGTTTATTTAATATATTAAGTCTAGACTGGTAATCGATTGAAATAAAAAAAAAATTGTTTTGTTAATGTGACTTGGTTAATAAAGAGGAATTTATATGAAATGAAGCATGCATGAGAAATGCATTATAATTCAATGTTATATTTACCCATTAAAATGTATACTAGGTTAAGTATCAAATAGAGGGAAAGAAAAGTAAATATTGAATTGATTAATGAATAAGTATTCATTGGATAGAAATTTAATGTAAAGTCGATATTAATTGTATAAAATCTATCTAAGATAATGAATTGCAATAAATTGTGGGTTGATAATAAGGTGTGAATGGAAATTTGATTTGTTATATTAAATGAATGGGATTCAAATTTATTGAGAAAGATAAACGGATATTTGGTAATAAATATAAACAGACTTCAATAGTGAATTTAGTTAATTTGAATATATATAATAAATAATGATTTAATGGAAACCTATACTCTGTATATATCTATAATATTTGAGTGGAAATAATATATACTTACAAATGTGGGATTTAGAGTATTACAACAATTATTAGGAGTGATATAATTAGTTCATTCAATTAAATTTGAAAACATTGCAATAGATGTAAATTAAGGGTTGTGTTAAATAAAGTAATAAATGGGAAATAATGTAAATGTCTTCATAGTATGGTGATTTGTAATTATTACGTTAATTTAAATTATCGTTTAGCACGTTTGTTTATCAGATCCATCTACTCTAATTCTAATCTATCTATATAAACCCTAGCCTCCATCTATTCTCTTTTATTTGTGCGTTCATTTTCTTCAATTCTTTCTCTTTCTAAATGGATGCAAATTTCAGATCCAATTCTATTCAAAAATCAAATAAAATTCAAAGTTCTCAGAAAATTTCAAAAATTATGTTGTAGTTTTCATCTACGGATCAAAGCGCAGTCTCTGTTTTTGCAATAGTCGCTTGAGTCAACCAGAAATCACGGTCAAACGTGTAAAATTCGAAACCCAAAAGGTTGAATTAGGGCTTTTTGATTTCTTCATCTATTTGAAATTGGAACATGGGTTTGGTGAGATTAGTCACTAGGGGTGCGCAGGAAACACTGACGTGGCAGGTGGTAATAGGTAGGTTTATTTTGTTTGAATTTAATTTAATTTTGATTTTTCAAACGCGTTAATACATTTAACTTCCACAAACGAACTGCGTTTCATGCGCGATTTTTTTTGTTAGGATCGTAATTAAATTCCAGATTTTTTGACGCTGGTTTGGACAGAATTGGAGACCGTCGAATTTCTGGGTTTAAATCGGATTTAAATTCGTTTTAAATTCAAAAGGTGAGTGTTTTAACCCACTCACAATTTCTAAAATTTCTTGTGTTTGTTAAATTAATTTTAGATATGATTATAAATTTATTTATGACTGTTTGGCATGTTTTATTCATTATCTCTGATAAATCGCATTCATTTAATATAACTGTTAATTAATTTTATTTATTGCATAAATTTGACAGTTAGAATTTATTTAGTTGCATATTAACTGCCAGTCATAGTTATGTTAAATTTTTATTTCATATTAACTGCCAGTTAAATTTACGTTTACTTTTGCATATAAACTGCCAATTAACAGTTATTAAATTTATTTTGAGTATAAACTGATAATTGATACCATTATTTATCACCTGTTATGTATTGATGATTGTTTGAAATTAGATGATGACTGTGATAAATGGATGTATGATTTGATGGATGAATGGATGATTAATTTTATTAATTGCAAGTTGTTATGCATTTCATTCATTCGGGATTGCGGTTTGAACTGATATACAACCGCATTTTTATTTTTAAATTGCGGATTGAAATGATAAACATCTGTATCACTTGACCATAGGGTAGAAAATTTTATACAGGCATCGCGGTATATATATATATATATATATATATATAATTATTTTTGAAATGATTTTCATGGTGTTGTAAAGCTATATATATGGTTTATGGGATATTGATTTGGTTATTTATATATATATATATATATATATATATATATATATAGTAATTTTCGGTTTTTTAAGCTTTGTATGAATTTGATTTGAAGTATAAAATTTAGTTGATTTTCGAGATCAATATGATTAAGAATTTATTTAAAATTAAATTTTTGGAGTTTTAAATGACTTAAAAGAGAATAAGATTTGAAGATGAATATTAAGTTAAATTGGAAATTAAATAAAAAGTTAGAACTTTTAAAGGATATGATTTTATAACTTGATTTTTGTGTAGAATGACTTAAATGAATGAATATCGGGTTTATTTAAATGAATATAAAATAAATTGAAAGATTTTTTTCCAGTTATGTGAAGTTAAAGGTTTTCTTAAATTATATTGAATTCATTAAGTAAAGATTTCGAGTCTAAATAATAAGTAATTGAATTTAATATATATGGGATTTTTAAATGAGTTTGTTTTTTTGAAATGGTGAAATAATTAAAGCTTTGGAACATAAGAATTGAAATGGTATTTGGAAGTTTAAATCGATATTTGAATTTGATTTGTGAAATCTAAAGAAGCTATTTTGTTTTATAAAAGTAGTTTGATATTTAACCACTTAAGAGATGGAAACTTGTTTCAAAGTTATGATTGTCAAGGTAGTATAATTTGGAAATATTATATTCAAGAGTTTTGATTTCTAAATATTTTATTTTGGAAAACCCTATGGTTTTGAAAAGAATATATATTGGAAAATAAAATGATATCGTATTGATTTGGGGTTTTTAAGAATAAATGATATCGTATTTATATGTGTTTTAAATGGATATTTTATTATGGTTTTAAAAGTATAATTTTTTTTTAAATGACCGCGGTGTTATAATAACGATTGGTTGGCAAAGAGACCGGGATCGGGTATGGACATACTCTATGTCGATACCGAAAACCACTTTGACTAACCGTGTACGCGGTGGAGATTCCAGAATGAAGTAGGTTGGTGGCGGCGTTTCCTGTAAGGTAAGTACGTGGACCCAACTCCCGTGAGTTGGCATAAGGTGGCTAAAATAGGAGCGATCGACGGGTTAATGAGGTAGCACCTCTGATCGGACATTTCCCTTCGATACTATACTATGACTTTGGATTGTATTCGGTGGCCACCTTCACTTTTGATTTCTTTGATATGGGGAGTTTGTCCGAGGTGGGCGGCAGCTGCGCGCTGCGCGTTTCCATCGGTCCGGAAGCGTAATTGGAATATCTACCCTGGCATTGCCTAGTTGTGCCGTGTCACCTACCCTAGCGCGTCTTATACGATTTTGGTTTTGTACCATACCTATGGAGTGCCCTCTGACGACGCCCAGTACGGGGGAGATTACGGTACTGTATAGACTATGGGAATATATAACTGTGTTAAGGTGGAAAATGTAAAGCCTTAACGCTATTTAAAAGTAAGTTTATTTTACAAATAGACACTATTATAATAGCGCGATATACTATATAGTAAATAGTTTAACGGATCCTTAGGAGATGTAAATCCTGAGCATCTCTTGAGTTACTGCACTCATATTTATTTCTGTTAATTTAACTTACATAAGAGTGTGTTAAGAGGTGAAGATGTGTCACTTTCTTATGGTTTGTAATTGTTAAATCATACATTTTTGCTCCTTTTCTATGTATAAGCATAACATCTCATTAATGAGATGAGAAGTAAGGTAATGATGTTGTAAACTCTTTTTGTCTTTAGTGCTAAATGTATAGTGTTTAAATAGTTTGTAAACTTGTATTTATATGTTAGAAATTGTATCAAGTTGCTACAACTTGACGACAACTTGTTTTGGTTGAAAACGATGTTTTTGTCGACAAATTTTACAATCAAAATTTGACGTTTTTATTAAGCTATATATTGATGTAAACCAAACTTTAAAATAAACTTTTTACTTCTTTAAATAAATTAAAACATGTCTCTTTATATTTTAAAATCATATTTAATTAATATCAAAATCTCTAATTTTACAGTGTATGCAAAACTGACAAAATGCAACAAATTTTGGTTATTTTTGTGAAACGATTATTAACATGTTTTTAAATCTTTTAATATACTATTATTATCTTTATTAGGTGTTTTTAATAAGATTTAAATTTTTAAATAAATTTTTAACCTTATTTATTTAAGCCTTTATTTATTATCAACAAAACTTAATTTTTGTCAATTTGTTCTAAAATCCAAATTTATGCTTTTTAATTTATTAACTATAAGAATAGATAATTATTTATTGTATATAGCTTATTTATTTAAGTTTTAAATTCCTTTTAAATTTAAAAATAAATGAAATCTTCCATTTTCGAAGTAGCGAAATTACGGGTCGTTACAAGTTTGGACGAATCCTGAGACTGTTGAATTTTGGGACTTCTTTTGGATTTCAAATCGATTTGAAATCAAAAGAGAGTGTTGACCCACTTACAGCTTCTAAATTATTTTATGTTGGTTAAATTAAATTTATGATGTGATTAGAAGTTGATTGACTGCTATTTGATATAGTTAAATTGTAATTCCTGTTAAATCTGAATTTATTGAATATAATCATCATTTAATTTAATATTAAATTTTAATTTGCCAGTTTATGCCTGTTAATGATAATTAGTTATCTATTGATGTTTATTGGTTGATTTAAATGATGATTTTGATGGATGTTGGGTTTTTGATATTGGATGACTGGATGTTATACTTTTATATTGTTATAATGATGCAAGTTCCCTATGGGTTGAAATGATACATACTCGAACGATATGATAGATTAGGGAGAAATTGTTATGAGTTGAAATGATAGACTCAAGTGATTTCATGGATTTGTAATTTTATTTGGAATTTGCGGGTTGAAATGATATATATCCGTAAATATAAAATAATTGAGGATTGAAATGATAAATATTTGTATCACTTGACCATAGGGTGGAGAATTATATATGGACACCAAATTAGTTAAATTAAACGATATTTTGAATTAAATTTGATTTGT
Organism: Allium cepa; assembly: GCA_030765085.1. NCBI lineage: Eukaryota > Viridiplantae > Streptophyta > Magnoliopsida > Asparagales > Amaryllidaceae > Allium > Allium cepa. Next base: position 653,553,554 of record CM060940.1, read on the forward strand.
ATAAATTGAATTATTGTCGAAATCCAAGCTTTAAATGTTTAAAATTGGAATTGATTTAATGAATTGTTTAAAGAATTAAAATGGAAATTTCAAAGTTGAATTTTGAAGCATAAATGAAATTTATCGAAATTGAGTAATTGAAATTGTTTGAATATAACTTTGAAATCTATTTAATTTGAAGTGGTTTAAATTGATAATTCAAACGTAGATTTGAAATCAATATTGATTAAATGGTTTAATGAGAATTTGAATTTAAAAACCAATTTTAGATTGTTGATTTGAAGCTGGACATGGTCCATATTTGTTGAAACGAAAGAAATAGTTTAATTTGATATTAATTTCAAATTTACCATTTTAATATAAACTGTTTAAAAATATATTATTTAAATCCTGATTATTAAGATTTTCAAATTATTAAACTAATTTAATCTATTTTAAACTATTTTAATCAATTTAAACTATTTTAATCAATTTAAACTATTTTAATTTATTTTAATCTATTTAATCCAATTTAATCTATTTTAACCTATTTTAAACTAATCAACCCATTTTAATCTAATTTTAATCTATTTAATATAATTTTACATCTATTTAATCTATTCAAAATCTATTTGATCTATTTTAAATTTGTTTAAACTATTTTGAATCTATTTAATATATTTTAAATCTATTTAAACTGTCTTAAATCCATTTAAACTATTTTTAATTTATTTTTTTCAACTATTGTAGAGTATTTTAAATATTTAAAAATTTATTTTAAATATGTTAAACCAATTAAACTATTTATACCTAAACTATTTTCTAAATTTCAAAATAAGTAAAGTAGAAGTGTTTGTATTCAAATCCTTGATTTAAAAACGAATACGGTTAAATCATGTTATAACCTAAGTTGGGATAAATGACATATTTGATTGAATTTGATGATTTTGAAATGAGGGTTTAACCTATTTTGGAAGTATGATTTTGAAAGAAAATATGATTTCAGACGTGATATGATTTCAAATGTGATATGATTTCGAAGATAAATACGATTTCGAAAGTGAATATGGTTTCGGAAAGTGATATGGTTTGAATTGAATATGTGATATCAGTTATGATTCGGTTTTGAAAATGTAAAAGAATTGTCCGGTGTGAAATAAGCGTCTAGTTGTTAAAGAGACCAGAATCAGATATTGTCATACTCTCTACAAATACCGAAAACCACTTTAACAACCGTGTATGTAGTGGAGATTCCAGAATGAAGTAAGATGGTTTAGCAAACGATTCTGTATGAGGTATTTACGCCCTGACTCCTGTGAGTCAACTTGATGTGGCTAAAACAGGAGCCATGCTTAGGCAATTGAGGTCACACCTCCGATCGAACACGTTTCTTCGATACCATATTATTACTTTGTGATTTATTTGATGGCCACCCTCGATTCGATTATGGGAGTGTGTTCTGAGGTGGGCGGTAGTAGCTGCAATGCATTACCAGTAGTCCAGATCCGCAAAATGGTAGTATCCTACCCTGGGCATTGCCTCGCATGCCTTGTCACATGCCTTATCACGCCTTTCTACGAGTTTGGTTTGTGCCGTACCTATGAAGTGCTCCCTGATAGCCCACCAGCTTACTGTGGACTTTACAGTATCAGTATAGGCTATGGCATTATATAAAATATGTTAAGAGGGATATGGGTAACACCTTAACGCTATTTTAATACTTTACTTTACTGTAGACACTACTATAATAGCGTATTGTACTATATATGTAGATAGTTTACGGATCCTAAGAAATGGAAATCCCGAACATCTCTTAAGTTATTACACTCACGTTGACACTGGATAGGAGATGTCAAAACCCATAAACATCTCTGACAACGTTACACTCATATTTATTTACTGTTGATTTAACTTACATAAGATCCTTTAGTTCCTACTCGAGTGTTTTGTCTTTTCAATTCGCTTGGGTCAGTCTGAGCTCTTCAGTGTATCGAAGACTGCTTTTCTGGAGGACGAAGACAAAGATTTAGTAACATTACTATTTATTATATTCTTACGATTACATCATGTTATTCCGCTGCATTGTTATTTATTTCTGTTGTTATGTAACCCCGATTCTGTCTTGTAAAAGCGTAATAAAATGTTATTTGTAAAATAGCTTCATGAATGGTTTGTTTGATTATTATATTTTGTAATTCCGCTGCGAGATTCTGTGTTTGTTTTTCTTTCCTTCTCTGCTTTTTCTTATTTACCCCATAAAATTCCTCCCTTTGATTGGTTTGAGTCTGACGTATGTGGTCTATCGTCGATTTAAATCGTCCAAAAAGGTGGATCGTTACATTTGGTATCAGAGCCAGGTTTAGTTTTGACCTTAGCTTTGTGGGGTCTGACTCATTTGAAATAGGGTAGTAATACCCTAGAATGAGTCGTTGAGTGTATATATATGAGATAGCTTTCATTAGTGTTATAAAAGATTTTTGTATTGTTTTAATTTGTTCTGTTTAGTATTTATAAATTATGGTCGGTACATGGGACGCTATGGCACCGATACAGATTTCTAAACACTAAATAGGGCAGATCGACATAATATTGTTTTGAAATATAGGTAAATGAAATAATTTTGCCTAGTATTACATTTTGTATATAAAAGAATAATCTTTATAAGTGTGTATAATTGGATGTAATATGTTTGGTTGTTTGTTAGGAAGTGAAATCTATAAATATTAGTTGCAAAAATGGGAGTGTAAATAAAGTAAATATTAATTGGAATTTGAGAACTTAAGTTTTGAGATTTTGAAAATTTCTTTCAAAAGATTTTGGAATATAGTATTAGTATTATTTGAAAGTATTTTTTGATATAAATATTTCAATATGATTTGAAAGGAATTTTTAAAAGAAATAAGTTCTGTACCCCCCTCTCCGTCGTTGGAAAATAATTTCGATGAGAGTGCACGCATCGTCGACGTTCGTTTTCGAGTTTCAAAGTGGGAAGACTTTTGTAGTAATTTTACTACACATCCGTTTTGATGAATAAATATCAATTTTGAATTCCTAAATATGATTTTTTCTACGAAGGATATATTTTCAAACTGACTAAAATGAACCCGGAGTTTAGTTCTTAAAACTTTCTGATAATTAGTAGCTTTCAATTATTTTAATGAAATGAAATATGGTCTATATTAGTAATTAGAAACACCTAAAATGGAAATTAAGTAATTTGACGTTAAGTGATTAACGAAATGTGTAAGAAATTGGAAATTTGTAACTTATAGATATGAAAATTTAGAAGATGTAACTATCAAACTCTCTTGTTACCTAAATGAATAAGGTAAACTTGTGTGACATTCAATTGCATTCTTAAAAGACATATATATAACTTACCAAAATGTTAAGTTGAAATGTTAAATAGAAATATGTGATGGAATTTTATACAAGTAAAACTTTAGTAATCAAGGTGTTCAATGAAATTACTTTTATAAATAAGAATTCTGATGTTATAAATTGTTATAAACTTAAGTTAATAGTCTGAGTTACTAGTAATTAAATTTAACAGGACGGTGAATACTGTAGCAAATGATTATAAACTTAAGTAATGTTTGAAGCCAATTATAATTAAAGTAAATAGTAAAAGTGAATACTATATGTGAAAGAAATAAAAGTGAATAGAAAAAAAATCTAAGTATGAGTTGCTTCACAAATGAATATTGATGTTTAAAAGGAAATCAAAGTAAATAATAAAATGCGAAGTAAACTGAAATAAATTGTACGTAATACTAAAATACGAATTCATTGATTATTTTAAATAATTAAATGGAAGTAATTTATTATGTAAGTAAATGGATGTAAAGAAATGGAAAATAGCATTGCATGTATAAATGAGAAATGAAAATTTGCAAGTAATGAATGTAAATTAATAGGAAAATAGCATGTATGAATGAAAAAATAATAACGAAGGAACAGTAAATGATATGAAAAGAAATTAATAAGAACGAACTTGAATAATACTTGAACACATTGTTTGTTTTGGCTATGGGATGGTTGGGAAAGGATACTTCTAATTGTATAAGATGTATAAATAACCTATTAAGCTATTATCTAAGGTTTTTGAGTATATGGTATACTTAGTAGTTGTTTATCATTTTATATGATTAAAGTTTTGGAACTCGAACAAACCATTTGTTAGGTTGCTATGGATGGATGGTTGATTACTTTGATTGCATGTGATGATTTTATGGTTTTGTTTGCAAGTGACTATTGATTGTTTTGCTATCAATTGAAATAACTTATGTTATCCCATTTTTGGTCAAAACTGGAATATCAATGTTGTGTGCATTTCCACCACGACCGAACCAAGAAGAAGCAGCCAGTAAGCGTATATAAGTCTAGGATTTCACTCAAGGTTCAAATATAAAAGTTCATTCGGTGAAACAATGCGAGAGTGCATTCGGCACTCCAACACTCAAGCTCATTTGGCAGTATGAAACGAGATCTCATTCGGCATTCGAAATACCATGGCTCATCCGGCATTCCCAATGCCGAGATTCATCCGGCATTCCCAATGACGAAGTTCATTCGGCATTCCCCCTACTGTCGAACCAACCGAGGCACCGGACCAATTCCCCTCTCCTCCACCTACCGGTCCAACACCTGCCGAACCAAACACCTACGTGTCCAACACCAGCCGAACCAACCGTCTCCACCAGATCATGTCCCACCGAACCAACCTACCTCCAATCACCACCGAACCAGCCTCTACCGAACCATGCCACTACCGGTCCAGCTCCATCTCTCCGGTCCAACCTACCACCGAACCAAACTCATTCCCAACCTATCACCGGTCCAAACTCCAACCACTCCAAACGCTACCGAACCAGGACGCCGCCAGGCAAGAATTGCTTCAGCCCAGGCCCGCCAGCAGCTATATACATTCAGGACCCCTGCCCCCAGCCTCACTCTATAAATAGAGGGGCAGGGGTACAACAATGGGAGACAAGTTTGAGAGCGCAAGCACGGAAGGAACTTTCAAACAACTTTCATATACTTGTATACAAAGCTTTGTACTTGTAATCTGAAGAGAAAAGGAGAATAACATATAAAGTGGACGTAGGCACGTTCTGGCCGAACCACTATAAATCTGTGTGTCTTTTACAATTTAGTCCCTGCTTTTTACATATTTGCATAAATCACCCAAATCGCTAAGAACAACATATAATCAACTAAATCGTATGACTTTGGGGTGTTTGCCCATTTTTTGCGCAAACATTTTGCTGCTTTCATTGAGAGTTTTGAACTCAAGACCTCCCACTTGGAAGTTGAATTTGAGAGTTTAGAGATTCAGATTGGAAGAGTCATGGCGAGACAATCAAGCAGAAGGCCAAGGCCAGAGCAGAGTCAACAGGAAGGGAGTCAAGAGGCTTCCTCAGGAGCAAACCAAGCTTCAGCCTTCATCACCAGGGATGAGATGGAGGCTATGATGAGAAGACAAGAAGAGATGATCTAGAACTTGCTTCAGCAAATTGGGCAACTTGGAGCACAAAACCAAGGAGCAACTGGAGTTCAGAACGGAGCAGGACCATCTGGCGTAGCACCAGAGCTAGAGGGCATTCACGCAGAGCATGTTGATCCGACCCCGGGAAGAGAGATGGGGGCATCCGAGCCACCTGGTAGCAATAGAGGAATGAACATTCAGCCAGGGAGGCATACACATGAAAACTCCCGCGGACTCGGGGGGCAGGTCGAAGGCAGTGAACGAGGACTACAGCTTGGAGACAATGACAGATTAGCAGAGATGGTTAGAAGAGCTATGAGAAGCGGTTTAGTAAACAAAGACTTGGAAGATGTAAACAGGAGTCCTTTTTCTTCTGCAATTTGGATGGCTAGGAACCCACCAGAATTCAAGCTACCATCAGTAGAGATGTACGATGGGAGGACAGACCCTGCGGTCCATCTTACTAAGTATATGAGGCACATGGAAGTGCTGGGGGTATCAGAGGAGATCATGGCCCGATGCTTTCCACTGTATTTGACGGACATTGCAGCGTTATGGTTTAGGCAACTGGAGAGCGGCTCCATAGGAACGTGGGCAGATTTAACTGAGAGATTCATGAGGCAATTCAGGGTTCATATTGCGAGACCCAAGAATGTGATGACTTTGGCAACCTTGAAGCAGAAAACTGGAGAGACTTTGAGGAGCTTTCTAACGCGATTTAATGCGGTGGCGGCATCAATGGATCGACCAGATCCATCTATGGTCATGATGGCGGCTGTATCTGGAATAGCTGATAGCACAAAGTTCAAGAATTCATTAACCAAGGACCCGCCTATGAATCTGGGAGAGTTCTATCATGAGACTGAAAAGTTTCTGCGTTTGGAAGATGCTAGTGCAGAAAGAGAGGAAGAAGATGACGTTTACGCAATCAAGAGCGGAAACCCACCTGGAAAGGGTGCGGAGACTAGCAAAGGAAAGAGAAAAGCTGAGGATAATGATGACAGGTCAAAGCGGCAAAGGAGGGAGCCGCGATTCATCACTCACACTGAGCTGAATGAGAGCCTGGAACGAATTTATCAGGATACCAAGGGGCAGGTTCCGTACCGTAGACCAATGCGAAGGGATCCAACCTCTGACGAAAGAAAATCAGATAAGTTTTGTATATTTCATGAATTAAACGGTCATAACACTAATGATTGTAGGCATTTGAAGGACGAGGTGGAAGGGCATATCAGGAACGGTATGCTCCTTCAGTACGTGAGGAGGCGAACTCCAGCAGTGGAGCCAGAGCGACCACCGTCTACATCGGCTAGAGGTGACCCTAGATCGGGGCACCGTTCGATTATCCATTGATTGCTTGATTAAAATAATGATGAACAAGTTGTAAACCTCTCGCTAACACGGTTAAATCATTTACACATGTGAGCGATCGCGCACGATCCATAGGCATGCTCTGAATGACTACCAGCCGCGTTATAGTAAGAGTTTACGCTTTGACATCTTCATTCTGCTTTTTGCTTTGATTTTGATTTGAACATTTAAATTCTTCCTGTTTGGACATTTCTGCTGTAAGATTCATATGATTATTGCTTTAACATTTACAATTCTATGGAAAAATTACTTGTATGCCCGTGGATCGCGAACGGTCCACGAGCACCTCATGCATGGCAGCGAACTGCCGAAGTCTTTGATTCGGAAACTCCCCCAAACAATAACTCCGGCACTGATATTATTAAGTCCCCCCCCCCCGGGCACACTAATCCGCCTTGAACGGCACCCGACCTCGAACGGTCACAATTCGCCTCGAACGGCACCCGACTTCGAACGGTCACAATTCGCCTCGAACGGCACCCGATCGCGAACGGTCACAATTCGCCTCGAACTTCACCCGACTTCGAACAGTCACAATTCGCCTCGAACGGCACCCGATCGCGAACGGTCACAATTCGCCTCGAACGGCACCCGACTTCGAACAGTCACAATTCGCCTCGAACGGCACCCGATCGCGAACGGTCACAATTCGCCTCGAACGGCACCCGACTTCGAACAGTCACAAACTCGCCTCGAACGGCACAACTCATCTCGCACAAATGGCTCGATCGCGAAAGGTCGCCATTTGAGGTCCACCTCCTGACCGCCAACAGTCGCACCTTACCACGAATGGCTCGATCTCGAACGATCGTCATCCAAAGTAAGGCGCTTGACCGCAAACGGTCCCATTTCATCTTTTTCCGCGAACGGCACCGGCCGTGAACGGTCACATTTCACCCCAAGTGGCTTGATCGCGAACGGTCGCCATTTGAGGTCCGCCCTCTGACCGGGCTCGGTCGCACTTTACCTCGAATGGCTCGATCCCGAACGGTCGTCATTTGAAGTAAAGCGCTTGACCGTGAACGATCACATTCCACCGCAAATGACTCGATCTCGAACGATCGTCGCATGGATTTAGACGCTTGACCGCGAACGGTCGCACTTCACCTCAAATGACTCGATCGCGAACGGTCGTCATTTGAAGTTAGGCGCTTGACCATGAACGGCCGCGCTTCATCCCAAATAGCTCGATCCCGAACGGTCGTCGTTTGGGGCCATATAAAATATCAAGCTCTTTACAGGTTATCAACAGGATGTGAACATCCATCTCATGGCATTACAAAACACGCCTTCCTATCGCAAGGCATGTTTTGGGGGCCAAAGTGTTATCCCATTTTTGGCCAAAACTGGAATATCAATGTTGTGTGCATTTCCACCACGACCGAACCAAGAAGAAGCAGCCAGCAAGCGTATATAAGTCTAGGATTTCACTCAAGGTTCAAATATAAAAGTTCATTCGGTGAAACAATGCGAGAGTCCATTCGGCACTCCAACACTCAAGCTCATTCGGCAGTATGAAACGAGATCTCATTCGGCGTTCGAAATACCATGGCTCATCCGGCATTCCCAATGCCGAAGTTCATCCGGCATTCCCAATGCCGAAGTTCATCCGGCATCCCCCCTACTGCCGAACCAACCGAGGCACCGGACCAATTCCCCTCTCCTCCACTTACCGGTCCAACACCTGCCGAACCAAACACCTACGTGTCCAACACCAGCCGAACCAACCATCTCCACCGGATCATGTCCCACCGAACCAACCTACCTCCAATCACCACCGAACCAGCCTCTACCGAACCATGCCACTACCGGTCTAGCTCCATCTCTCCGGTCCAACCTACCACCGAACCAAACTCATTCCCAACCTATCACCGGTCCAAACTCCAACCACTCCAAACGCTACCAAACTAGGATGCCTCCAGGCAAGAATTGCTTCAGCCCAGGCCCGCCAGCAGCTATATACATCCAGGACCCCTGCCCCCAGCCTTACTCTATAAATAGAGGGGCAGGGGTACAACAATGGAAGACAAGTTTGAGAGCTCAAGCACGGAAGGAACTTTCAAACAACTTTCATATACTTGTACACAAAGCTTTGTACTTGTAATCTGAAGAGAAAAGGAGAATAACATATAAAGTGGACGTAGGCACGTTCTGGCCGAACCACTATAAATCTGTGTGTCTTTTACAGTTTAGTCCCTGCTTTTTACATATTTGCATAAATCACCCAAATCGCTAAGAACAACATATAATCAACTAAATCGTACGACTTTGGGGTGTTTGCCCATTTTTTGCGCAAACAACTTAAATATTTCTCTTTTACATAATTATTAACTTCTCTGGATTATATAAGTGAAATACAGGTTATGGAAGCAATAACTACTGCTTTTGGTTTCATAAATAAAGCGTTGTTTGCCCGATAAATAGGTATGTATTTGGATTATAGTTTTCTAGCGATACTATATTGTTTTCCCATAGTTTGGGATATTTTATTTTGAAATATGATATATATGTGTTATTATTGATATTATTATTTCTTCCGGACTTCTCATATAAAGGAGACTCTGTCGAAATTTTCCGTGAATTTTGGACTTAGAAATTTTTTATGGAAATGTTTTTCAAACTTTTATTAAACGTGTATAAGAAAGGATTTAATTGTTTATAAATTGATACATTTTATTAAAATTATTTAATTATGTAAATCAATTGTTTATAAATTGAATATTTTGAATGAGGTATATCAATTCCTTAATTCCTAATTTTCCCTTTTCGAGGACGAAAAGTTTCGAGTGGGATAGAGTGTAATGACCCGTAATTTTTCGATAATTAAATTATTGAATTTAATAAGATTTTATAATTTAATGTTGGAAGAAAAATAAAATTTATGATGCAGGAATGAGGAAACTAACTAGAAAGAAGTTTAATAATGTAAATTTAATGTAATAAATGACTACTTGAATGTAATCTCATGTAATTGTAATAACTGTAAGTTATAATTGGTTATAAATTTAAAATAAGAAAATAAATTAAATGTTGTATTAATTGGTGAAATAATATGTAATCGATTGTAGTTGGATAACATCGGTGTTGTGTAAATGGTTATAACATTTGTTTGTAGATAATGAACTTATAAATGTGATTATACTAAGTAAAAGGAAATAATTGTTATTTATCACCTATTTATTTGATTTGTTGAAATTAAATTGGAAAACAATTGCAATTAGTTTACTTAAATATTTCGGTTAGTGTGGATTAAAATGATAATTGTAGAATGTTGATGAAAATAGCCATTTTGGCCACTGTCTCGGATATCGACGAAACCAGTTTCATCGGATCCGTAACGGTGAAATATTTAGGATTTCAAGTTTCGCAGCGATCGGACTTATCGTTTGATCGTACGGGCTTAAAACACGTAGAAATCAATTTAATTGAAATCGATTTGAAATAAACTGATTTTTAAAGCCAACTTCTTCATATAATGCAATTAGGACTTGAAACCAGTTCCATTGAGTTTAAAAATATGGAAAATATCTACTTTGATATTTGGGATGACCTATTTTCGTTTCGGATCAGAACAAACTTTTTGGGTCGCGTAGTCGTTTCGATCAATCCAATCTGGTCCATTCGTTTCTAATTCAGATTTGCCTATATATATGCTGTTATAAAACCTAATTGTTTCTCATTTCTTATTTTTGTATGTACTATTACTTTTACCCGTTCCTCCTTCTCAAACGGCAGAATATGAAACCCTAAATCCAAATTCAATTTCAAATTTCCAATCGATCAAAAAATTCAAACTCCTCCAAACAATGACATATTATATATTGATTTGAAGCTCTTGTCGAGCACATTCTAGATCTGCTATTTTTTTTTCAATTTGGGTGTCTTTGTATGCATAATTTTAGGGTTAATTCTCGGTCGTCCGTTCGAAAGATGATCACGAGGTCGGATCGTCGATTTGATGGTACTGGGTTGTGGAGAGGGTCAAGGGGAGCTCAACCATGTAAGTGGCACGGCGAATCAGCGGCAAGATTGTCATCAAAAATTGCACTTGGGTTTAAGATGTTATGGCCGTGGCTGCGTTTTCTAGGGCTCGAGCATTGCCGCAGGCGAACTATGGGTGGTCGCAAGGGCGTGGGGCAGGTCGGCGGCCCTTTGGGTGGCTGCAGCCGTGGCAGGCCCTGTGTTCAACGGCGGGCTGGCAGCACGATTGGCTTCAACGTGGTATCGTGAAAATTTTTGGTTCCTACAATGAGGTGCTGACGTGGTCGATTGAGAGGAGGGTAATTCATTTTTTTAATTGTTCAATTGTTCTAACTGCCATATCTCTTGCATACAAACCCGGATTCACGTGTGGTTTGTGTCGCTGGGATCGTATCAAAATTTCGGACATTTCGTAACTAGTTTGAATGAATTCTGAGACTGTTGAATTTCGCGCCTTATTTTGGATTCCAAATCGATTTAAAATCAAAGGTGAGTGTTTGACCCACTCACAACTTCTACATTATCTTATGTTGGTTAAATTAAATTTATGATGTGGTTAGAAGTTGATTGACCGCTGTTTGGTAATCGTCATTCCAGTTAAATATAAATTTATTGAATATATTCGCCATTTAATTTAATATTTAATATTTTATTTTAATTTGCCAGTTTATACCCGTTAATGATTATTAGTTATCTATTGATGTTTATTGGTTGATTTGAATGATGATTACGATGGATATTGGAATTTTGATATTGGATGACTGGATGTTATACTTCTATATTGTTATAACACTGCAAGTTTCTTATGGGTTGAAATGATGCATACCCGAACGATCTGATAGATTAGGGAGATATCATTATGAGTTGAAATAATAGACTCAAGCGATTTCATGGATTTGTAATTTAATTCAGGATTGCGGGTTGAAATGATATATATCCGTAAATATAAAATAATTACGGATTGAAATGATAAATATCTGTATCACTTGACCGTAAGGTAGCTATATACAAATACCGGATTGGTTAAATTAAACAATTTTAAATCCTTAAAATTTGAATTCAGTTAAATAATACATTGAAATAAAATTTGATTTGTATAAACTGAATTATTGTTGAAATCCAAATTTTAAATGTTTAAAATTGGAACTGATTTAATGAATTGTTTAAAGAATTAAAATGGAAATTTCAAATTGAATTTTGAAGTATAAATGAAATTTATTGCAATTGAGTTATTGAAATTGTTTGAATATAAATTTGAAATCTATTTAATTTGAAGTGGTTTAAATTAATAATTCAAACATGGATTTGAAATCGATATTGATTAAATGGTTTAATGAGAATCTAAATTTAAAAACCAGTTTTAGTTTTTTGATTTGAAGCTGGACATGGTCCAGATGTGTTGAAATGAAAGAAATAGTTTAATTTGATATTAAATTCAAATTTACCATTTTAATATAAACTGTTTAAAAATATATTATTTAAATACTATTTAAGATTTTCAAATTATTAAACTAATTTAATCTATTTTAAACTATTTTAATCAATTTAAGCTGTTTTAATTTATTTTAATCTATTTAATCCAATTTAATCAACTTTAACCTATTTTAAACTAATCAACCCATTTTAATCTACTTTAAATCTATTTAATCTATTTTAAATCTATTTAATCTATTTTAAATCTATTTAAACTATTTTGAATCTATTTAATATATTTTAAATCTTTTTTTTTAACTATTTTAGAGTATTTTAACTATTTAAAAATTATTTTAGCTTTGTTAAACTATTTATAACTATTTAAACTATTTTCTAAATTTTGGACTAAGTAAAGTAGAAGTGTTTATATTCAAATTCTTAATTTAAAAACTAATACGGTTAAATGATATTAAAACCTAAGTTGGGATTTAAATGACATATTTGGTTGAATTTGATGATTTTGAAATGAGGATTTAACCTATTTTGAAGGTATGATTTTGAAAGATAATATGATTTCGAAAGTGATATGATTTCAAATGTGATATGATTTCGAAGGTGAATATGATTTCGAAAGTGAATATGATTTTGAAAAGTGATATGGTTTGAATTGAATATAATATTTTGATATCAGTTATGAATCGGTTTTGAAGATGTAAAAGAACTATCCTGTGTGAAATAAGCATTTAGTTGTTAAAGAGATCGGGATTGGATATTGTCATACTCTCTGCCAATATCGAAAACCACTTTAACAACTGTGTACGTGGTAGAGATTCCAAAATAAATTAGGATGGTTTGGCGAACGATTCTGTATGAGGTATTATGTAGCCCTGAATCCCATGAGTCAGCTTAATGTGGCTAAAACAAGAGCCTTGCCGGGCCAAGTGAGGTCGCATCTCCGATCGGACACATTTGTTCGATACTATATTATGACTTTGTGATTGATTTGGTGGCCATCGATTTGATTATGGGAATGCGTTTCGAGATGGGCGATAGTAGCTGCTATGCGTTACCACCAGTCCGGATCCGCAAAACAGTAGTAGCATACCTTGGCATTGGCTCGCTTGCCTTGTCACATGACTTATCACGCCTTCTACGAGTTTGGTTTGTGTCATGCCTATGGAGTGCTCCTTGATACCCCACCAGTTTATGGTGGAATTTACAGTATCTGTATAGATTATGCGTTATATAAAATGTGTTAACAGGGATATGGGTAATGCCTTAATGCTATTTTAATACTTTACTGTAGACACTACTATAATAGCGTATTGTACTATGTATGTAGATTGTTTAACGGGTCCTTAAGAGATGGAAATCCTAAACATCTCTTAAGTTATTGCACTTACGTTGACACTGGATAAGAGATGTCAAAACCCATAGACATCTTTGACGCCATTACATTCGTATTTATTCGTTGTTGATTTAACTTACATAAGATCCTTAGTTCTGACTCGAGTGTTTTGTCTTATCAATTCGCTCGGGTTAGTCTGAGCTTTTCAGTGTATCGAAGACTGCTTTTCTGGAGGACGAAGACAAAGATTTAGTAATATTACTATTTATTATATTCTTACAACTAAATCATGTTATTCCGCTGCATTGTTATTTATTTCTGTTTTATGTGATTCTATTTCTATCTTGTAAGAGTGTAATCAAATGTTATTTATAAAACAGCATCATGAACTGTTTATTTGATTATTATATTTTATCATTCCGCTGTGAAATTCTTTGTTTGTTTTTCTTTCTTTCTCTGCTTTTTCTTATTTACTCCATAACAATCCTCCCTTTTGAGTGGTTTGAGTCTGATGTGTGTGGTCTATCGTCAATTTAAATCGTCCAAAAAGGTGGGTCATTGCGTTAATTATTTGAAAAACATTCACAAAAGATTAAGGAAGATAAACCCAAGTTTTATAAACAATTTCCTTTTAACCATTTATTTTAAACTCCTTCAAAATAATTGTATAACTTCCAAATCACCTTCAAAATACATAATTATCCATTTGAAAAGATTATTAAAAAGTTTAGGGAAGAATAATTAAGCTAAAACCACGACTTTCAAAAGTTACCAAAATCGTCGCAAAAACCGCTATGAATAGTGTTTTTAAAGCTTCTTTGATCAAACTATTTTTTCAATTTCATATAAGTCTATTTTTATAACATAAATCCCTTTAAAACATTTGAACATATTTATGGAATTTGTTTCATATTTTTAAAAATTAAAAGCATCCATTTTTGAAGAATTTACCAACCTAGTTTTCGAACTGCGAAAACGCGACGTTTTTGAAAACTTGATTGGACATATCTCAAATTCTACTAAATGAAATATCGATTTTTCACTTTCATTTGAAAAATATAGCCCTAAGAGTCCAAAAAAATCTTATGTCAAATAATTTCGACTTATAATCCACCTACACATTCATTTAACTTTTCGGATCGTGAACTACCAAAACGCGATGGCTTATTTTACCACTAGTCAGATTTTATGAATGTAACGACCCGTATTTTTAACTATTTTAAATTGTAGAATTTGATAGAATTATTGAATAAAAAAGGTTGAAAATAAAGTTTAATGATTTTTTAATATTGATTTATTGTATAATTAAATTGTTTAAAATTTAATGTTGGAAAGTATTTGAATAATTGAATTCTGGATTTGATATGATTGAAAATGATATCGGAAGTTGATTTAAATTTTATATAAACAACAGTGAAGACTGTTAACATTTAGAATTGGATTTAAAAGTGGATAAATAAATTTTGGAAACTGCTCGTTTTAAATTAACGAGTAAAAATAGCCATTTTGGCCATTATATCGTATTTCGACGAAGCCAGTTTCATCGGATCCATAATAGAGAATTATTGTAGGATTTCAAATTTCGTAGCGATCAGACTTATTGTTTAGCCATGCGAGCTCGAAACGCGTAGAAATTTATTTCAAAATTTAATTAAATAAATTTATTTTGAAAAGCTATCTTCTGCATGCGATCGAATTGGCTTCTCAAACTAGTTCCATTGTGTTTGGATTGGGGGTAAAACATTATAAACGCCAGGAAGAATGCTTCGTTTGGAGCTCGAGAAATTTTGGACGTTAAACTTCATGATATTTTCAAAGTAAACAATAATAGAAATATTTACTCCCAAACTTCTCGTGATAGCGCCTATTTATTTGTACCCGTGACCCCCTTCTCTTCTCTCCCTTTAATTCGAATCGCAACTTTCTAAGGGAAAGGGAGAAAAAAATCATCGTGGTTGAAACACGTTCGATCGGAGGAGGAAGCGCGGCAGTCGCGGCATGGAGGGTAGGCGTTTAGGTTTTTGGGTTCGTCTCACGAGCGGCGTGATAGCAGTGAGGAGGGCGGCATGAGATAGAGATGGGTTCGTTCATGACATAGAGTTTAGGCTCCATCTCGATCTGATGCATGAGCGTGCGCGAGTGTGGGAGGAGTTAGGCGTGCGTTGCTTGGAGCGCGGTGGGGCGGAGGCTGGTGGTCGGCGTGTTGATGATGGCGTTCTTGCGTGTGTTATGCATTCTTGAAGAAAAGTAAAGGCCTAGGTTCGTTTTTATATTATATTGTTAATTTTGTTGTTAATTAAATTTTTATAACTACCGTTATATTAATTATAGCATATCTTGTTCGTACAAGGTCCGTTTCGGACGAATCGAGTTGCAGCGGATTCGTATCGGCATCGTCTATAGCATGGGATCAAATTGGAATTTTATTTGAAGCTTAAATATTTTTAATTTCAAATAAAAGGTGAGTGTTTATATGCTCACAATAGACTAAAATAGTTTTTTATGTTAGTTAAATTTATATCGTGTAGTGATTTAAATTTATTGCTTGTTGTTGATAAATTTAGTTGACATTTAAATTGACATCTAAATTTAATTGATAGAATTTGAATCGACGGTTTGAATTAGGATTAAACTGCTGGTAAAATTCTCCATTATCGATAATTGTTTAGTTTTTGTGATTTTTGACCGTTTGGATATTGTGTGTGATGGATGGAAATTTGATTGATATTTTGGATGATTGGATGTTTATTTATTTTGATATGTCATTTTGTCATCCTGTATATTATTTACAGTATATAAAAGTGTAAATTGAATTATTTCGAATAAATTAAGAAATATGTTGAAATGATATAAACCTATGGCATTTATTTTGGATTGAAATGATATATATCTATCATTGGAATTAAATTGAAATAATTGATTCACTTGGCCATAGAATAAAAAATTATATACGGATACCGGATTGGTTAAATTAAATGATTTTAAAAAAATTTGATTTGATATTATTTTAACGATTTGATTTTAAGAAATAAAAAATCGAAATTACAAAAATCAAGTTATTTTCGAACTTGTGCTCGAAATGTTGAAATTTAAAGTTGCTAACATGAATGTTTTAAAAATATGAAGTTGAGATTTTTAAGTTAAAATCGAAATATGATTTCAATTTCTGAAATCGGTTTGTTTTAAAAGATTGGACTTTTATTTGAACTTTGAATATTGCTAAGTAAAAGTAATATAAAACGATGTTTAAAAAATTTGAGCTCGGAATTAAATTATATTTGAAGATTTGGATTTAAATCAAATATTGAAAGGTAATTTGATTTAAGTGATTTGAATCGATATTTTAAAAATCGAACTCGAAATTTATATAAATCGGAATGGTTTAAATTTGAGAATTGAATTGAAATTTTGATCATTGGATCGGATAATTTGAAATTGATATTAAAATTAATTCGGTGTTGAAATTTTGGAATTAATTTGTAGTTGAAATTGAAATAGATTTGGAGTTGAAATTTAAATAGATTTGGAGTTGAAATTTAAATTAATTTTGAATTGGAATTGAAATTAATTTGGAATTGGAATTTGAAATTAAATTGGGATTGAATTGAAATTTATTCAAGTTGAAATTAAAATCAATTGGAATTGAAAGTGAAATTGAATTAATCGAATTCATTTGAATTGAAATTGGAATCGAAGTAAAATTCGACTTGAAATTGGAATTGAATTGATTAAGTCGAATGGAAATTGAAATTGATTTGAGTTGGAAAATTTTGAAATTGAATCAGTTTGACTTTGAAACTATTTTCAAATAAAATTATTGTAGTACAAACTATTTAAAATCTATCTTCTTAAATATTTAAATTATTTTATTTTCTAAATTATTTTACTATATAAACCATTTTCAACTACTCAAACTATTTTCTATTAAACTATTTTAATTATTTAAGCTATTTTAAACTATTTAAACTATTTTCCTGAAATTCAAACTGGTCAAAGGGTGGGATATTTATATTTAAATCTTGGATTTAAATGCGAATGAGGTTAAAATGAAGTTTTCAAAGCGAAATCAAGACATTAAGGCAAAAATGATATGGTATATTTTGAGTAAATATGACGATTTCGAAATGGAATTGATTTTGAAGCGAATATAATATTTTGGTATCAAGTACAAACTTTTTTTTGAAATGTAAAAGAGCCAATCGGTGTGTAAAATGACGTTTGGTTGTTAAAGAGACCGTGACCTCTTTTTGGCATACTCTCTATCAATATCGGAACCACTTTGATAACCATGTATGCGGTAGATGATATCCAGAATGTAGTGGTTGAATTGGTGAACGTTTACTGGAATGAAGTAAGAGAACGATGGTGGATAGCCATGACACTTGTGTCATAATTAAAATGATTAAAACAAGAGTCTATGTCTGGCCAATGAGCTTAGCTACCTCTAGCGACATTGATCACTCGTATTACTATCGTGATTTTGTACTCAATGGGTGCTCCCTTTTGTTCAGATTGATTATGGCGGTCGGTCACGGATGGATTACGACCAGCCAGAAAGGGTAAACTGGTAGAATCCTATCTAGGGAATTGCCTCATGTGTCTTGTCATATTTATCCTTATGCGAGCCCATTACAACTTTGGTTTAGTACTATAAAAATGTGTTAAGGTGGATCAATGTAAAGCCTTAATGCTATTTTGATATTTATTTTACTGATAGACATTACCTATTATGGCGTATACTATTAGATATAAATAGTTTAACGGATCCTTAAGAGATGGAAAATCCCGTAACATCTTTTAAGTCATTGCACGTACGCTATACACTGGATATGAGATGTAAAATCCTGTAAACATCTCTTACGCTGTTACACTAGTTTTTTCGTGATATCGATTTGACTTACATAAGAGTATTTTAGTCCTGACTTGAGTGTTTTGTCCTCATTATGCTCGGGTCAGCCCTGAGTTCTTTTCAATGCATTGAAGATTATCTTTGGAGGACGAAGATGAAGTTTTGATATATTATTACTATTATTATTCTCTGCACATGCTATTCAGCAGCATTATGTATTTATCCCTGAAGTATATATAACTCTGATAAATGTTGTATAAATTATAATCAAATGTATGATATAAACAGCTTCATGAATTGATTATTTGATTATTATATTTTACCATTCCACTATGAGATTCTATGTTTGTTTTATTCTTCTTTCCTTATTTTTCTTAATTTTCCCCATTGGTTATATACGTTCTGGATTGTTTAAGTTGGATATGTGTGGATTATTGTTGATTTAAACCTTCCGAAATGTGGGTCATCACAATGAAACTTTTTTGAAACACTTTTAAACTATTTTGAAATCATAATAAATCATTTTAAACTATTTTTGGATAATATTTTTCGTATTAAAACCAATATTTACTTTTATTCCATATTATAGTATTTCAATTTACTATCTTTTTATTTAAAAATCCATTTTTTGAATTCTTATATTTTATCTTATATAAAATTTCAACTTTTCAAATTCTCAATTTCTATATCAATATTGTAATTTATTTTTTCAAAATAAATCAAAACTCCTCTTTTTAAATAAATTTCAAAGTAACATCTTTTCTACTTTAAACCATCAAAATAACTTTTCTTTTTAAATTCAAAACCATTAAAAGGCTTAATAGACTTCATACACATATTAATATGGATTTATTTTCCATGAATTAACTATTGTTTAATTAGTTAACCAATTCTATTTTGATAAATATGATTGTACCATTATTTGTTATATTTATCACTAGCAAGTTAGCAACCATATAATCAACCAATATTCAAAAATATTAATCATCCAAGCATATTAATTTACTAATCAAATATGATATCATTATTTTCCAAGCATTTTAAGGTGTACGTAAATCAAGTACTCACAATCATATCCACTCCTCCCCTATGCTTCCTGAAATCATCTCGGCGTCATTTCTCTCCAGTATCTTCACACAGGAGCTTCTCGAACTCCCACCTTTCTTCTTGCATGCTCGGCCACAATCCTCTTGATGGTGCTAACTTGGCCAAGGGTGAATGGTGGTGGTGGCTTTGAGGAGGGTAGAGTAATGTTTTGATCGTAGCTTTGAAGTGAAAGAACTTTGTATGTATATCTATATAACTTTGTTTTATTTTTTCCATAACTTCCTTGTGAATTTGGGAAGCTATTAAAGAGCTTCAAAAAGAGTAAGAAGAAGAAAAGAATTTGTGTGAGAATAAGTGAGGGGGTAGGGTGCTATTTGTAGCATTTTGAAAGCTTAATACTTAAGTAAAATGTAAAATATCTCCAACATCACCATCACAACCTCTCCCATCACCTAGTACACGCGCCGCCCCCTCCTCCACGTGCACTTGTCTTCTCTTGAGTGATGGTGAGTTTTTTTTATTTGCTTAGGAAAATATCTAGATTCTTATTTATTTACCTTAAGCAAACTTGTAAATGTGAATGGTAAATATATATATGTAAATGTATGTGTATGCGTGTGCATGTACATAGGTGCATATATGTTACTTTTGGCAAACCAAGTTGCAAAGTTTCGATGCAACTTCTGTTCGTCAAACCGTTATGAATCCGGGTTCCGAATTTCGGTCATATTCTCAGTTTTCGATCAAACTATTTATTTATGTAAACAAAACTTAAAAATAAATTTATTATTATCTTTAAATAAGTAAAACGGGATTATTTAAACTATAAAACCATATTAAATAATATTAAAATCCATTAATAAAAATACGATGTCGATCTACCAAAATGCGATGAAGTTTATACATCTTTATAAAAAAAGTTTATATATTTATAAAACCATTATAAATCACTTATTATCATTATTATATAATAATTAAAATGGATTATTTATCATTTAAAACAATTATCTGAATATTTAAATACCCAAAATATCAAAACTTTTCCTTATATGCTTATTTATGAAAACGAGGCATCATAATTATTTTATTTCCAAAAGTGGAAAAATATTTTTATTACTAATTTTTATTTAAATAGTTAAATAAGTATATGAAAAAAATCGTCCACAACTTCTAATGGTTAAAAACCCGTTTACCGAAAAAATGATTTTTCAGGTCATTTTATCGATATTTTTTCAAAAAATATATTTTTGTATACATTTTTCCAAAACAAAATCACCATTATTATTTATCACATAAAACATATTTATTTATGCTTAATAAAACTATATTCGAATATTTAAAATTAATAAATATTCCAAATTAAAGATATAAAATTAGGGGTCGTTACAGGTTACTAAAAACTTTCCAACTAAATTTCAGCTATGCTGCCGCACATTATCCCCTAAAGAAAAAAATATATGTTTTAAACGTTAATTTACATAATTATCTAATTAAACAAGTAAACACTAATCTTTCTTTTTAATCCATATCCCTTCAAATATATTTGAGAAAAATCTTAAAAATTCACATAAATCTCAGAATGATATTCTTTTCATTATATAAGATTTTCGGGCAAAAAAATCATTATTTAACGACTTGATTAAATTAAACCTGAATTAATATGTTTTCCACCTTTAAAAATTCATAAGTGTTCCTTAGGCTTAGGAAAATTATGAGAATAAAAACTCATCTCCAAATTCATCTTTTAAACATCATACTCAAAAATCATAGCATTGGGAGAAATATATCTTTGATATAAATCTTAGAACCGAAATAATCATGTTCATAAATATTCTTATAACTCATCATTTATCAAACATGGCAAAAAACACATGTTCAACATCAAATTCAACTCGAATCTAGATAATCATAAGAGGATAAACATGAGATGGTTTGAGCTATTATTCACCTTGGTTTTGGATTGAGATTTTAAGATTGCTTAATCTTCCTAGCTTTCCTATTTTACCCTTTCCTTATTCAAATATGTTTTTAATTCATAAAACAAGCTTATAGATTTATTTGGTTAAGGCATGACCTTAATTATTTTTAAATCTCGATTTTCTTGTCAGTCTAATCATCACATTATTCTATTTAATTAATCTAATTAAATCTCCTGAATAATGTTAGTTAAGGGGTGTTACAGGCTTCCTTCCTTAAAGAATTTCGTCCTTGAAATTTGGTAAGGACTAAATACTAAGCATATCAACCATGCAAACATCTATAACATTACCTAATAATAATACTAGCTTATCTGACTAGCAAACAACCTATATGTATCAAATATATAACATATCTTCATAACAGATCAGGATAAGTATCTCTAATCTTGTCCTTTGTCATCCAAGTACAGTCTTTCTCGTTGTCTTCCACTGAACTTTCACCAACTTAAATGTTTATTTTTTAATCTCTTCTCATCTCTCGCTACAACTAGAACTGGTTACCTAACAAAAGTCAGATGTAGTTCTACAACTAAATCTTTCAATGCAGTCAGAGTGATAGTAGGCTCTAGATCATACACATACTTACGAAGATGGGAAACATGTAATGCATTATGGACACCTGCCAAACTGCTCGGTAAATCTACTCGATATGCAAGCTTTTTGATCCTCTCTATAATTGGGAATATTCCAACGGATCTCGGTGCCAGTTTCCTTGAATTTTCAAAACGTACCACACACTACATCGGTGATACTTTAAAGAAAACCTTATCTCCAACTGAGAAATTTAGATCCTTACACCTTCTGTCTGCGTAAATTTTCTATTTAGACTGAGCTTCTCTCATCCTACCTCAGAGTAACTTAATTTTCTCTGTTGCTTTTCTTACCATATTTGGACCTAAGACTAACATTTCTCTTGTTTCCAACCAACATTCTAGTGACTTGCACGGCCTTCCACACAAAGCTTCGAAAAGTGTCGTTCCTATACTAGTCTGATAACTATTATTATAGGAAAACTCAACCAAGTGTAGGTGGTCTTCCTATGATCCACCAAAATCTAGTATGCAAGCTCTCAACAAATCCTCGAGTAGCTTATTGACTCTCTTTGTCTGCCCATATGTCAGAGGGTGATATGCGGTATTCATCTTAAGCTCAGTACCTAACACTTTTTATAAACTCTTCCAGAACTCACTAGTAAACAATATATCTCTGTCACTGACTATACTAATAGGAATCCCATGCAGTCTAACTATATGCTTCATAAATAACTTAGCCAAAATAGGTACCGTCCTGGTTGACACAACGTGATTGAAATCGATGCCCCAAGTCAATCTATTCACTATGACCCACATACTCTCATTTCCTCGATTCGACCTTGGCAACCTGTTAATAAAGTCCATGGATATCAAATCCCATTTCGAAACTGGTATAGCTAAAGGTTGAAGCAACCCACTTGGCTTTTGATGTTCTGCTTTTACTTGCTGGATATTCAAACATTGCTTTACCCATAAGCCAACATCCCTCTTCATACCTTCCCCGAAGAAACTTCTCTTCATATCCTCATACGTCTTGGTTCCTCCAGGATGTATTATAAATGTCGATTGATGACATTCTCTATGAACTTCTTTCCGTTGGTCTCCAACATTCAGAACACACAACTGTCCCTTCTTTCTCAATCATTCCTTTTGGTCAAGACTAAAATCCTTCAGATCATCAATCTCAGTTCCAACCTCTAGCCTTCGAATCTTCTCAGCCAACAGTGGATCGTCTCTCTATTTAGAAGCAATCCTTTCAATCAAAATTGGTCGAAATTCCAAACATGATAACATGGCAGTACTCTGACCAGAAGTAGCAGTCGATCTTAACTGCACACTACCCATATTCAATGCCTTAAGGTTCTTCCATCTGCCAACATAGCTAACACCACATTCTGATATTTTCTACTTCGAGCATCCACTACCATATTTTCTTTTCCCAGTCTATACTCTATACCAAAATTATAAGCTATTAAAAAGCTCCAGCTACCTCAGCTATCTCATATTCAACTCCTTTCGAGAGAATAAATACCTTAAAGACTTATGATCCATATAAAACTCAATTTTTTCTTCTAAAAGATAATGTCTTCACACTTTCAATGCGAAGTTCACCACTGTCAACTCCAAATCATGGGTCGGATATCTTAATTCATGCGGTTTGAGCTATCAAGAAGCGTAGGCAATTATCTTACCCTTCTGCATCAATACAGCTCCTAATCCACTCCGGCATGCATCTGTATACGCTACTAACTCTTGATTACCGTTTGGCACAACTAACATGGGTGCATTGGTCAATAAATGCTTTAACTTAAGGAATGCTTCTTCACCTCTACTGGACCAAATAAACTTAACATCCTTTCTGGTTAGCTAGGTCAAGGGTGCTGCTATTCACAAAAAATCCCTGGTAAACCTTTGGTAATATCCAACAATCCATGAAAACTTCTTATCTCGGCCACTGTCTCGGGTCTTTTCCGACTAGTAACCACTACAATCTTAGTAGGATCAACTGATAACCCTTCTCCTGAGACTATATAGTAAAGAAACCTTACTTCTTTCTTCTAGAAATGACATTTCGAAAACTTCATTTTCATTTGATGCTATCTCTAAGACTATTCTAAGATGAACCTAGTGCTCTCTTTCATCCTTAGAATATATCAAAATGTCATCTATGAACAACAATACGAACCTATGCAAGTGCTCTTGGAAAATCTGGTTTATCAAATTTACGAAGAAAGTTAGTGCGTTCATTAGCCTGAATGGCATTACTAACCACTTGTAAGAACCATATCTCGCTTGAAATGTGGTCAATGGAATACTATCCTCCGCCACTCTTAGCTGATGGAATCATGTAGCTAAATCCAAAGGGGAAAATGCTCTAGCTCAACTCTACTAATCAAATAAGTCATCGATTCTCGGCAAAGGATACCTATTCTTAATCTTCTTCTCATTCAACTTATGATAGTCGATACACAACCTTAACGACCCGTCTGATTTCTTCACGAACACCACGGTCGCTCTCTAAGGCGAACTGTTTGGTCTGATAAAGTTCTTTCCTTCTAAGTCCCCCAGCAGCACTTTTAACTCCTTCATCTCGGTAGGTGTCATCCTACTAGGTGGCCTATTTACAGGTTCTGCTCTTGGCACAAAATCTATGTGAAACTTAATAGCTCCTTTTGGTGGTAGTCATATGACCGGCTGAAAAACATCTACAAATTCTTTTACTACCAAAACCAGATTCAACTCTTCTTCTACTTCCATAGCATTTACAAAGCACAAATTCTTGGACTGGAATTCTCGACTAAGTATACTATTGGGCACTACTACTAGGATATCTCAATGATATTTCCCTATCCTGACAAAATATCCTAGCATCATACCTATCTAAGCAATCCATACCCAATACGATCCCGAAGCCTACGAAATCAAAGACATATAAACTGCATGCAAACTCATGACCTATCAAATCAAGTTTTAATTGGTCAAATCTCATCTCCAGAGTTGCATACCCTCCTATTGAATTCGCAACCCTTAAGAAAGTAACTAGGTATGAAGGTTCTAAGCATAACTTGTCTACCAAACACTGAGATATAAATGAATGTGGTGCACCGGTATTAAATAGCATCCTAACTGGTATACTATGTATCAAAAGCGTACATTCCATCGTAGACTTTCCCTTCTCAGCTGTCGTTGGTTTAGAGGATGATGGTTTCAAAGCATAGACTTTACCCTTCTCAGCCTTGGCTGCTTCTGGATACATGTTCTTGTAATGACCCACTTAGTCGCAGTTAAAGCATTTTACATTTTGCTTCCCCACAACCACCTTTCCATCTCATTAGCATAGTGCCCCTTCTTATCGCTCTTGTAACAGACAATATCTGCTTTCCTTTCTTAGCTGTTCTTCCTTTCTGAGCACCCTTCTTCTTAAAGAATTTCCTCTTCTTTTTCTGGGAACCCAGAGTCTCTGCTAACTTCTCCTTTCCAAAGGTAGAAAGAATTTCTTCATTTCTAATCTCCATCTCCACCGCAACATTTGATGGACCTCGGAGATGTGGCATGGTCTCCCTAGCAATCCATAACTTCAATCCCCAAATAAACATTTCCTTTTAATAACGGTGTCAATAGTAGCATTTCCATATATGGATAGCTCATCAAACTCAGTGGCATGCTCAATCACCGATACTTCTCCTTAATCCAAGTCCATAAACATTCTTAGCAAAATGACTTGGTAACTTCAGACAAGAATCTTTCTTTGAACCTCCTTCGAAATCATGCCCAAGTAAACTCCTCTTCAAGCACACCTACGATGACTCCATTCTAACAGAACATTGCTACTACCTACAGCGGCCTTGAAGCTAGTCTCCTTTTCTACTCATCATCCAAACCGAGATTAGCTAAGATTCTCTCGCAATGCAACAGCCAATTCTCCAGTTTTACAGCATCCTCTGTTTCAAGAAAAGGCTTCCCATCCAAATTGGTATAATCCTTACTTATCCTGGCATAATTATTGCCAATTGGCTCTACGGGACTTACTCCTCCAGATTCACGGCATTTCCTCTAGCTACTCCTACAGCCGCTCCAGTTTGCATCAGGTTAACAAAGAACTGATGCATCATACCCATATCTACTAGTGGGGTTTCAGCACCTACATTGGCATTTGCGTTTTGATTAGCATCTGCCTGTCAATCCTGGTTTCTGTTGGTACTGGGTCGAGCATTTCCATTAGTTGTGGTGCTTCCTCCACATAAATTCGCACTTTCATTTCTTACTTCCACACTTTTCTTGTAAATCTGCATACGTGCCTTAGTAAGATACAGAAGAATGGTCTAAGAGAGAGGGGAATACGTACCTATATATAACCAAATACAAGTGCATTATTATTGTGTTATCCCAACCCTAATCTTATTCTCTGATTTATCAGTTTATGTTTTCAAAAACTTTTAGGTTTAAATTCCTTTTAAGTTTACATAAACCTATGCTTTGATACCAAACTGTAACATCCCCCATTTGGAGGCCCGAAACTAACCGCTACTGATGCTACAGTCGTCCATAATTATTAATTCCCGATGACCGAATGTTGTAATGTTAGATACATTGATAAAACAGAAGATCATGAATATAAAAAAAAATTGAACGTAATTTAAATTCATATCTTCTCATTTCATTCCATAACAGCATTTTAGATTCATTACATAACTCCATACAGAAACTACGTTCAGAGAAATTACAGTTATTACAAAATACGCTAACAATGACATATGAAGATGTCCCCTCGGTTGATTAAAACCTATATATATATATATATATATATAAGGGAACTAAACAACATTGTATTTACATCCGACGAACACAAAAAAAAGATAGGAACTCCTAATGGCTAGCTTGCCTCTTGCACGTCTCTGGAAGCTTATTCGTCTAAAGAGAACCTGAAAAACCCTTATTCTCGATCTACTCAAATGAGCACCTAAGAGTTTAAGGGAAAAGACAAAAACTTTAGGTCGGTCAAAAAGTCTAATGTGAATAATAACCTACCATCTCGGACAAACTAGAATCTAGTGAGACTACACTGCTTAGCAGAACAGATTTTCCCCTTACTAGTATCTTAACCATAACACAACAAGCATATACTATGCATTTGCATCCACAATGGTTAAAACACAACGTAATTTGATGATATTCAAAATTGCATTATGCCTTGGATTTCCTATCCTAATTTATCCGACAATTTATCTCAGTTTATAGTTTCTAGGGTTACTATTAACCTATTACTTTTTATGGGCTGACTAATAACATGTTCCAATCTTACTGACTATCTATCTAATTTCATAGTTTTCATGAGATCACTAAGAACCTATTGGTTTGTAACGACCCAGAATTTCGATTTCGAAAATTCCAGATAATTAGGAAAAAGAAGAAAAGAGATAGAAGAAGAAGAAGAAACAGAAACACCAAAACACAGGTTATCACATTCGCAGCAGATCAAAATATAATATCAAATAAAATAACAGTTATACAAAGGAAAACTGTATCAGTTAATTTACATCAATACGTCAGAGTTACAACATTTGCACAAAACACTGGGCAGTTAAAATCAACATGCCCCAGATAAACTACAATATATCACAGCGGAATACTCTCCATATGTTCCTGCCATCCAGCTTGCCTCCTGAGCTTCAGAACATCCTCACTTGAAAATCTGTAATACTCGGTCTGACATGAGCATTACATCAAAGTAACACCCAGGTCAGGCTGGAAACCAGCATGAGTAAACCTATCTAACATGAAATACAATTGAATAAAACTTACTTAAAACCCAGGGTAACTCGTTCATCACTACAAGTTCACAACTTGCTATAGTCAACACTTATATTCACAATCAATCCCTAAGTACCTTTACTTAGTTTTAAATGGTCCAGTCATTTAAATTATTCCATTTTAGCCTATTGATTTCACATGTCAATCTATAAAGAATAATTGTAGGTTAAAATCGAAGTGGGTTCGGGTATTTACTGATACCCGACCCCGGTCTCTTCGAATTCAATACCCTCTTAACCCAAGTTATTCAAGTGAAATACAATTCAACTTTAAATACAAGATGTCACCTTCACACAACAATCCATCATCGATAGATACCCATATTATCACCGTCCACCCAATCATATCATATCACAAAACATTTCATATCAGAGATTATCAATCAATTCAAGGTATTTAATATCATTCAATCAGTCATAAGCAAGATTAATTCACCACACCATTCCTAATTAATTTAAATAAATTAGATTAATTACTTCAATCACCTTTTAAATCCTACTTACTTAATCATTAATTAATCTCAAACCATTTGATATAATTAATGAAATTAATCAATCTTAATTATCCATCTTAATTAATTATTCTTCATTAATTAATTATCCTTTACATAAATTAACCTTAGTTAATTACATTAATTGATTAACCTTTAATTAGTCATATTAATAAATTATTCCTTAATTAATTATCCTTTAATTAATTTTCTTAATTAATTAATCTTGAATTAATCACTTCAATTATTAATCACCTTTAATTGTTTACATTAATTAATTATTCTTAATATTTTCGAACTCCAATAATTATGTTAGGAGTTTATCAATTAAATATTTATCCAGATATTTATAATCCAGCATTTTAGTTGTTTAAAAATTCAGCATCTTAATAGTAAAAACCAGTTAATTACCAATTAACAGATGTCAAAAATCCGGGTTATCACATGGTTTCTACCAATAAGTTTATCTAATCATAGTTTTCAAGGGATCACTATGAACCTATTAGATTCTCCAATATAACTTTCAAATCATATTTTTCATGGGCTAACTATGAACTTATTGATCTCTATCGATAACATACTCCGGATATAGTTTTCACGGGATCACTAAGAACCTATTGGCCCATGACAATAACATTTATCATAACATAGTTTTCATGGGCTAACTATGAACTTATCTAACTCGATAATCTTTAGATCAGTTCTGGGCATCCTATATTTTGGTCTACCAGGCCTTCTGGATGTAGATCTACTCACGTAGGGGTTAAGTAAATTCATATTCACTATTAGGTCAACCTAGCTAGTTATCCGGCCCTTAGCACCCTAAAATGCAGTAAACAAAGTGAATATGATAATAATAACATACATAATAAATGATCAAGTAAATCCAAAACATAAACATCCATAATTAAATCCTTGTAATCATTTTCTTAATGATGTATGGTTAATACCCTTTACCCATTATTTAAACAAGGAAATCATCTCATTGTATTTTCGAAGTTTAATGCCATTTGTAAAACCCTTTTTATATTGCCATGTATTTGTATGAAAATGATATTAGGTTTATCGCCATTTAAAACATTTTGTAATGATCAACATCAATATCTTATCACGTCTTTGAGACATAAGGCTCTCCGCCTCTAGGAAAACAATGTGAACATGTGGCATCATGCGCTTCTTTGATAATGACGACACCGATTCTTAACAACGTCGACACCATCTACTTCGACGATGAGGCAGCTTTGCTTTGGCTTTAAAACAATGTGTATAATCCATGTCGATGCTATTATTTAGCGGCAATATGGTCTCTCCACATCTATAGAAGAGCGGTGACACAACTAATGCGGCACCATGAGAAGTGCGACAATACGAATCATGTCGACGCTATTAAGTATTGAAAAGCTCAAAGACTCTTCTTCCCTATAGTTTAAAAGTATAAGCGTGACGAAGGCACATACGACACAGATAAGTGTGGCATGACCTCGTCGACACAATAGAGTTGTCGCTACCTCTTGACTTCGATGAGCTTGAACCACTCTGCACTATTGAAATAGTGCCCTATGCTTTCCTATCGACGATGGCGAAGGGATGATAAGCGTGGCATCATCGTAATTATGAACAACTGAATTTTTGCCTAATAAAGCATGTTCTTTTCAACAAATCTCTTTTATATGTCAAAATATGATTGGGTACTAAAAATGTCAACTTAATTTCAGCTATGCTACAACACATTATCTCCTAAAGCCAAAACTATATGTTTAAACGTTAATTTACTTAATTACCTAATTAAAAAAATTAAACACTAATCTTTCTTATTTAATCCATTTCTCTTCAAATATATTTGAGAAAAATCTCAAAAATTCACATAAATCCCAAAATGGTATTCTTTTCATTATATAAGATTTTCGGGCTTAAATGTCATTATTTAATGACCTAATTAAGTTAAACCCAAATTAACATATTTTCCACCTTTAAAGATTTCTAAAATATTCCTTAGGCTTAGGAAAATTATGAAATTAAAAATACATCCCCAAATTCGTCTTTTAAACATCTTCCTCAAAAATCATAGAATTTGGACAAATATATCTTCGATTTAAATCTTAGAACCAAAATAATCATGTTCATAAATATTTTTATAACTTATCATTTATTAAAAGTGGCGAAAACAAAAATGGCATATCATCAAATCATCTACATGTTCAATATGAGATGGTTTGAGCAATTATTCACCTTGGTTTGACAATGGATTGAGATTTGAATATTACTTAAACTCCATTGCTTTCCTCCTCGAATCTCTACTTGAACTCGTGACTTAGGTTGTGATAAATGGTCAGCCTTGCTTGGGCTCTTTGATTGTTTTGATTTATGAAAACATGAATAGAATGGAATAAGAGTTTAGGGGATATAAGATCTATCTATTCCTATTTTACCCTTTCCCTATTCAAATATGTGTTTAACTTATAAAACAATGTTCATTTGGTTAGGCATGACCCTAATTATTTTCAAATCTCAATTCCCTTGTCACTCTAATCATCATAGTATTCTATTTAATTTTTCTAATTAAATATCATGAATAATGTTAATTAAAATTCGAGGTGTTACATTCTACCTGGTCGTATTTTGACATAGTCAACTATTTGTTTACATAATACTTATGTTGTGTATGCATTGGCCCCAAAAATCCTACTAGTATGCTCTCTCCATATAATCCAAATACAAGTTGAAAAAGTAATTAGAGCTAAATCCCTACTTCGACATTTCTAATTGAACTTTTCCACTAAGTTTTCTATTTCAGACTTTAATTCCAAAACATTGTGATGAGACGTTAGCTTTTAAGTTTGATTTTGCCCCACTTCCATATGTAAGCACTAAATTTACATTTGAAATATAGATGAACTACACTTTCCTCGTATTGGGTGCACGAAACACATATTGGATTAACGTCTATGCATTTTTGGATCATTCGAGTTTTGGTTGGTAAATAGTTGTTTATTGCTTGTGGACACACAAACATCTTAGAATAGTTAATTTTGTTCCAAATAATCTCATACCACTATACCTTTTCAA
Source organism: Allium cepa (assembly GCA_030765085.1). Lineage (NCBI taxonomy): Eukaryota > Viridiplantae > Streptophyta > Magnoliopsida > Asparagales > Amaryllidaceae > Allium > Allium cepa. The sequence continues at coordinate 653,584,909 of CM060940.1, forward strand.
AATTTGTTTAATTTTCTTCCATATGCTTTTAAAAACATACTTACCATCGGTGGTACACGTCCATGCCCACTAATCTTCATCCCTGTCATCCTAGATTTTAACATTTGCCACTTCTTCCCTAAATGAGACCATATAGCTGAGATTGTTTATGCATCAAATTTCATTCTCTAAGATGTCATGAACCTTAATTCTTTAACCTCTAGTTGTTTCTAACATTTCAACTCGCAACCTATTTATAATCCCCCTTCCCCGATAAATAGGGATCGAACCATAAAGTTGTCGATTTACCATCCACGATATGTTTACCCACACATTTGCAAGCCTCTCATTTCATTTGCAACATGTACTTCCAAACCCCAAAATCATCATTTTTGATATTTACCTCTCATATTGACCTATTCCTTACATGTTTCTCATTCATAAGATGAACCCACACCCCTTTATTCATTCATTACCCTCCACTCCAATTTAATATACATAACCTTATTAACATCCTCCAACATTTTTAATCCTACTTCACCCTTGCACTTTTCTTACACAGAACATTCTAAGGAATCTTAATAATTTTACCTCTTCATAAAAAATTAAGGCACAACTGTTTTACCTTATTGACAATAGCTGCAAAAACTTTGAGACATTGCACCCAAAATTGGATAATAGGGTATATAGTAGATTTTATGTGTTTGATTATACCGACTAAGCTCAACATTTTTATTTATCAACCATTTATCTTTCCTTTGATTCTATCAATGAGAGTAGAACGGTTTCTATCCTTCAAGTTTATCCTAGACAATGAAATTCCTAAATATCTGATAGGTAGTTCACCTTTCTTTATTCCCAAGCTTTGTATAATCTCCTTCTCGTTCATCATGCCTTTGACAAAGAAGACTTTGGACATATCGCTACTTAACCGAGGACATGTGATCTCATGCATTTTTGTGAACATGTTCTATATTTATTGCTGCTTGTTTATCTGCTTTCGCAAAAATCATGATGTCAAACGCATATATTGTGAGACACTTCAAAATTATTAACCTTAAATGGATCAATCTCCCTTCCACTCACTTTTTGATCCATCAAAAGGGTAAAGAATTACATTACGATTAAGAACAGAATTGATGATAATAGATCCTCTTGAAGTAGGCCGTTGTTGCTTTGGAAGAGATCTTGCGGACTACCTTGGCTTATAATTGGAAATTTTGGGGAGAAAATCACTTCACGAATTAAGTTCATCCGCTTATTCATAAAAATCATTTCTCTAAGCATATGAAGCAGAAATTCTATGTTGATAGAATCATATGCCTTCCTTAAATCAATTGTGGTGCATATATACTTATTTTCTGATCTTCTAAATCCTTTAACATATATACTTTGTGTTGCTCCCTCCCCCCCCCCCCAACGAATTTAGGAGAATCTAAGGGCAATGTGCTCCCATCTTTGCTAACTGGTCCTACTTCTGTTACTTTTGGTTTTAGGAAATCATGCTACCTTGTTGTTGAAACCGCACCTGGTCCATGTCTTGAGCCTATACCTTCTAAATCTTCCTTTAAAATAAAATTTATGATTGAGTGTAGTTGATTAATCGCTTCTTCTACCTCCTTTAGTGACTTTTTTGGGATTGAAACATCACCTTTAACCTAATGTCTTAGGATTCGAACCTATTTTTGAGTTCATCGCAATGTTTTCGCTTTGATTGCTTATTTCAACACTATCTTTTGCATTTTTAATTCACCATCCCCTCCTTCGACGCCATAGCATTCCTTAATTCTATTAACACTCCTCCTTCATTCCCTACCTTCGGCCTGCTCCCCATCTCCTCCTTACTACCATTGGCTACCTTAGCAGCTTGGGATATGTCTTTCACATTATTTTTCTTACCCCCAATATTTGCATCCTTCGTTTGCCATGATTTAACTAATGGACATTGCTTGTTGATGTGACCGAAACAGCAGTAGTTTGCATATCCCAAAAGGGGGTTCTCGTATATAGCTTCATAGTTAAACATCTTTCCATCTTCTTCTATCGCTTCCAGATAATTAGGAAAACCTACTTTGCCTTTAATGTCAACAAGCACATGCGCAAATTAAATCCTTGTCCTACTCTTGGTGGCTTCATTCAACCTAATAGGAGTCCTTAATGTGTTTACCAGCGCCATAATAGCCATAGGTCCCCATAGACTGAGTCCTGATAGACAAACCCAAACAGACATGAGAGTAAGGAGGTCTCTATCCCTCTCCATATTTGGGCTTAGTTTCTTATCGACAGTAAGGTTTTATGAAGAAAAAAACCATGATCCATCTTCTAGAATTGTTATGCAATCCTTTTCAGATCCAAACCTCACAATGAAGAAGTCATTGACTCTAGTTTGAATTGAAAATTCTAATTTGGTCTTCAACACTGTCTTTGCATATGCTTCCCAGGCTTTATAATACAGTCTAAAGCCAACCATGTAAAGCATCACACAATTCCCCTAGCTACACATGCTTCCTTGATAGCCTTCATATATATTTTCCCCTTCTTAATCAAGTTCACATTGCATGGATTTACATAATCTAATCAGCATGCTTCATCTTTAGTAAAATCCAAACCTCTAACTACATCAATATATGACACTTTTTGCATGAATTCAAATTTGAAATTGGATGCACCAGCATATCCAACCTCTTTCTTGTTGGGGGAGATTGTCTTGAATTCCCCTTCAAGTCGCGCTGACTGTATGTTGTGACTCTGACCCCCCCGCCTCCTTTTTCACCTGCTTCCCCCTATTCCTTACCACTTCCATCCAACCCTCCTCGTCATCCTTATACTCACCATTGCTTCCATCATGACCACCAAAATACGAAGCCATTAAGAGAGATTTAAGTAAGTAAAAGAGAAGAATTGGGATATCAAATTTAAGAGAAGAAAATTAAGAGAATACTTAAGAGGATAAAAGAATTTAGAGATTGGTTTGGGTTTCACGAGGAACCGTAGCTTCCATGATTGTTTAGATAATAAGTTTGAACTTTTAAAGAAAAAGAAATTATTTATTGATAAATAAATAATTAATACTAACTAGTCTTTTAGTGAATTTTTGTTATTACAAAACTTTATGTAGTTTTATTTACATCGAACTATACAACAAATATATAGGCATGTCGACGGATATTTTCAAAGACGGATAGTGTCATATCCGCATCTGCATCTGAAATAATTTTCGAATATCAGATATCTGCATCCACAGATTCAAACGGATAATGGATAATTATCCTATCCAGTAACAATTGATAAATAGATAGACATAAATAGAAAATTTGCTTTAAAAAAATATTTTTTCAATCCTGCTAATTATAGAAGTACGCAAAATCAACAACTATGATGATCATAAATAATTTTGAGTAATTAATATGCAATAATTGTATATAATATAAACTATTAACTTAATTAAAAATAATTACATATCTTCCATTGTGATAAATTACACATAAAATAAACTATAATTTTGATAAAAGCCAAACTGATAATTTTCTGATATGGATGTCTTCATATTCGCATCTGCATCGACTCTTCCAAATATTGGATATTTGTCTCCTTTTTGGATATGGATTTTGGATTTTTCGAGTATCCATTATCAGCCTTACAAGTACACAACTTGCAATTAATTCAAAATTATACCTTTTTCTTTCTTAGGACCGTTAAGAATTAGACCTTTACTTTTTAAGTGCCGACCGATGATATAAGATTGGCTCCCTACTCCTATGCAGAATAAAACTATGTAGCCTTACTAGTATAGTAGTATAATTAATTATTTCATCTTTTCAGCAATTGAATGAAGAAAATATATGATAACATCTTTGTTTTACAGATTACATGATTGTAATAAGTAGCCACAAATGAAAATTTAAACACTGACTACTTAACTAACGTTGATGTTTTCTCAATTAGTAAAGTTGGATCCATGGGAAATTGATTGTGGATGAGCATATACACCTTTCTAAGAACATATATTGACATAAATAATTTTGTGACTTTAAATCTATAGATATTTATCCACGTATAGTTTGGATATTAATGTACATATTATGTCGTTATTTACCTTATTTGTTTTAAGTGACATGTATGCATGCATATCATGATCTCTATAATTATAACGAGTGTGAACCCATGCTACGCACACGATAGTAGTATACATCGCTATGTCATGTTGTAATACAATTTAATCATAGGTAAATATTATTTGTAAAGTAGTTATGGTACTTATTGAATTACTATAACTTTGGCTGTAAACATGGCGTGAAGTAATTGTAATGCATAACAATGCCAAAATCCATGGACGTAGCTTAGAGAAGTAAGTAATATAAATTTATGCTAATATTACTAAATTGCAAAGGCGACGGTAAGATGAAATTAATGTTTGAGGACAAAATATAAACAGGGATGGATAAACCTCACATTGCTACCCATACATTACTACAGGATTAATTGAGTACATACTAAAAAAGATGTAGATTACAACATAACTCCTAAAATTCCATCTTCAACACATCTTCACTTGCCACTTGTAAAGCTATTTATCTTCTCTATTATATGTTGTATATATTTTAACCTGTCAGTAGATTTTAATTAAACAACATTTGTTGCGGAGAGTAAAATGGCAATAGTCTAACAAATATTGCCACAACTTAGTATTTATGCATAGCTTACTCTGGGTACCAAGGCTAAATATTAATTGCAGTAATGTATTTACATAACTTGTGCATTTTCTGCATAGTAAACAACTAAGATCACTTAAGTAATTGTCTGATGTAAAATATTTATGGCCATGATGTTGTAGTCATGGTTAGAAGTCATGAAAGAAAACAACTGTATACAGAGATGTAAGTCTAGATAAGCAATGCGAGGTAAGTTTTTTATGTCAATAATCGGTATTGATAGTTGTAACATTTGTTGGATTGAGAAAAAATGACATAAGGGTAATTGAACCCTTTTTTGTGCATAGATTACATGGATGGGATAAAATGTAAACTCGTCTAATGGACATTTGACTCAAGTGAACATACTTTGTTAATAGTAAAGTAATAACAATGCAGCAATGAAATTATAATTCGAAAGCAGTAGTGGTAACATTTTGTTACAGTAAAATCCATAGATGGCCAGTAGGTATTGTTGGAATATTTCAATAATTTAGGCCATATGTGTAAAATAAAACGTGTTGTGCTATTTTGTTGTAAAGCCTAATTAAAGTGATCAAATTTTGAATTAAAGCTAAAAGGCTGAAAGACATAATTATCATGGAGTAGATACCAGGGCAATTCTAATTTGTTGAAAGGCCAAATTAGAAAATTCCAATATTATAAATAAGGGTTTATGGTCCCCAAAATACATAAGCTCTAGTTATTCTCCTAATTTGTAACAACCCTGTATTTTGTGATTATTTTAATTGTATATTTTAATTATTTTAACTGAAATTCCTGATTTAAAAACTTTATTTTATTTATTAATATGAAAAAAAAAATTAAGTATAAATTTTGATTTTTATTTGAGTTATAATTTCAAACATGAATAAATAGAATATTTCCTGAAAATGTGAATTTCGGTCAATATAGTCAAACTTTAACTCTTAAATTTAAAATTTAAATATCTGAATAATTTGAATTTTATCTTTTATTATGAAAATAAATTAAATTTCAAGAATACTGCTTTTTTTCATTGAAATCCGATTATATTGTGAAAGTTATGCTTTTTACAATATTGTATGTAAATTATTTTATTTAACAAAAATGTTAATTTTAATTTAAATAAATATTATTTTTGTTTGTAAAATAATGTTCTAATTTGAGTATATATGTTTGATATGACATGTCATGTACATATTTTATTATTAAAACATTTTTAAAGTTTATTTATAATTTTCAAATGTTAATTGTATTTTGTTTTCAATTTTTAAAGGCTGGTTTCAATTTATTAACTATTTTCTTATTTATTTTATATTTTTCTAAAAATTATTTATTTATTTCCTTTCTTACTTTATTTTGTTCTGTTTTTCTATTTTATGTACTTACAATTTTATTTGTTTAAAATGAATAAAAGAAATAAGAAATATTAAGAGGCAAAACCCTTTCATATGCCATGACTTTTCACTTACCTTTCGTCTTTTCATTTTTAGTTGACTTTTCAATGGATATAGCCCTCCATTTATCTTCTTAGCCATACATTTCCTTTTCATTTTCAAGTGATAAAATTTCCTCCATCTCAAACTTTCGGTCATCACAAAATTTCTGAAATTCTTTTGGTAAGTTCATGGCAACATTTTTCTATTTTTCTTCTTTGTTTTCATTAAATTCTTGCCTTGTTTTCTCTTATGTTGCTCGGCCATAAACCCCTCCATCACCACCGACCATCACCTCCACCTTGCACGGCAGCAACCGTCATCAACTCCTCTGACCATGACAGGCCATGGCACCCCTATGATGAAAACTTCTCAAAATTGCAAACGTCCCCTTAAAACTAGCCTAGCCGAACCCTAAAAGCAACATCCCTTCACATACTCCTTTCGACCACCCCTAGACCACCGCCACCAGCAACTACATGAACTTTGGCCGCTGCTGCACCATCACCAGGTCTGAACCATGCAAGGCTGAGCCACCATTTGCCCTAGGCCGAGCCTAGTTGTTGACCAAAACTCCACTATGTTGCCTTGACTTGTGTATGCTTCATGTTATAAACCACTACCCTTCATCTCCTTACTAGCCGAGCCATATTGACTCATACCTGACCCAAACACGTAGCCATGGCCAAGCACTTGAACCCTATGGCCGAGCATATGAGTGGTGAAAGCAAGATCAAGTTGTGTAGTTCTTTGTTGCTTTATTTTTCAAGTTGTTCAATGATATTTGTGTTGTATATTTATGTTTGCAATATCTTGTTTTGTTTGTTGTGTACAAGATAATCATATTGGCTCTCCCCCACTTGAATCTGTAGTCGTGCTATCGTGCTTTTTGGATCTTTGTTTGTGTATCTTGATTTGCTAACTCTCGTGTTAAGAGGTGAGTAATTCATACTTGACATTTATATAAATTGTGAATCGACAACACGTGAATCTGTAGAAATTGCTATATCATGTTATACCTGCATGTGATATGAATCATATGGTGTTAACCCTAGCCCTGTTTATAAATCTGCCATATCATCTGTTACTGCTATATGCTGTTGTGTTATTTATTTTATTCTGTTCTCACACTGCAAGTTCCATGTAGAATGGAATCACTACGGGTTGAAATGATACATACCCGTACGGACTTTAGTATAGGAAAAAATCGTTATGGGCTGAAATGATAGGCCTGAGAGATTTTTATTTTATTTTTATTTAACTTGGGATTGTGGGTTTGAAATGATAGAACCCGGATTTTTCTTTGTAAATTACGGATCGAAATGATATATTATCTATATCAATTAACCTAGGTTAGAAAATATTATGCAGACCCGTGGTTATTTTATATATACTTTTCTAGAAATTTTTAAAGTATTTTTAAAATGTAAATATTTGATATTTTGATTTAAATTGAATCAAAATAATTTTATAAAGGATTTTTGATTTTTCTATAAGCTAAATATGATAAATAAATAAATGGTTAAGTGAAATTTGAAATATATCTATATTTTGAAATATAAATTAATTTTGAAAATTTTAATTTGTTTAAAATGGGGTTTAAGTTAAGTAAATAAACTATGATAATTTAATTTAATTTTTGAATTTAAATTGACTTAATTAAGTGTTATTGATTTTTCTATGAATTAAAATGGTTAAATAAATGAATACTTAAAAATGTAATTTGAAATATAACTTGACTTGGAAATGTGAAATTTGGTTTAACAATAAAAGTTAAGTAAATAAAAATGGAAATTAAGTTTATATTTTAAACGGAATTAAATTTAAGTGTTAAGTTTAAAAAAAATGTAAAGAATAGAAAATTGTGCACTTGAATTTAATAAGGGAATTATTAAGAAAAAATTGATATTTATTTGTGAAATTGTACTTTATAAAATCATAAGTTTATGGGTATTTAAATGACTATTTTTAAGGTGGAAAATATGAAATTTTATAAGTTAAATTGTTTAAATTGGAATTTTATTATTGTTGAAATTGTATTGAAAATCTGGAAATTTAATTTACAACACTTCAGATGTTTCTGAAGTTAACTTAAAATCTGTTATAAAGGATACGACAGCACTTAGTAAGTGCTGTGGTTGATGCAAGTACACTAAAAGGCTAGAATTAACTAAGAATTGATGTGTCTAACATTTTTTAATGGGGTTGTTGTATTTAAATCTAAAAAAATAGTCCAATATTCGTATGGAGATGGAACATAATTGTTTATATCAAGACAAAAGCATCCAATAATGTACATATTATATACTGGGTGAATTGAAAACCGTAAGAAAGGCGAGTAATAGTTTCAAGGGCAAAGTTACAAAAGTAACCTGAATTGCGGTTAATGTTATTAGCTAATTTGAAGTTTAAATTGTTAACTGTATCTAATTTATCATGTAAGACAATCCATATGTGAATGTTAACTTTAGAAGGTACGACCGTTATCCAAATAGGAAAATAATGAAACGTATTTGTACTATAAAAAATTAAGAACTCACATATGGATTTAGAAGTATAAACTTTTCTATTATCCCAACACCAAATCGACAGATCAAATTGATCATCCAGTATAATATGTTCGATAATATTAACAAGTTTTGTATATTAGTCTAGAACAGTTCCAACTAGGTTTTGGTTAAACGAAATATTCCATTTAAATGTTTTAACCGATCTAAATAAGTCAATACCTAGATCATTCTTATTGTTAGAAATCAAATAGAGATATGAGAAATCATGTTTAAATGCAATGGAGGAAGCCGAATAACCGTTTTAGAAGGATGTTTTGTTTCAAGAATGAGTGTTTAAATTGAGTCCAATTCTAAATTTGTGATAAATGTTTACTGTAATTTTCCAAAAGAAGGAAAAAAAATGAGCATTGGATTTGTATAAATTCTTGGAACCACTATAAAGTTGTCAACTATTCTTTCCATATAGTATTGTTGTCATCTAGGAATTTTCAAACCCATTTACAAAGTAATGAAGTATTTAGCTTTTTTAAGTTGATAATGTGAGAAATGCGGATTACAGATCTTAAAGCTAGAATTAACACTAGAGGGGAGGGGTGAATAGTGTTTTAAGGAATTACTAATTTGTTTTGAGTTTATATTAGTTTGAACACAAATGTATGCAATATTCAGACACAGATATGATCATGGAATCAAACACAGATGCAGATATAAAGTAAAAGCAATAAAGGAATGAACACGCCGAATTTTATACTGGTTCGGAGTTACCCTACATCCAGTCCCGCAACACAAGTGCGGATTTCCTTTCAAAATCAATTCTTATAATTGCACCCTCGATTTCAAGGCCACTAGGTACACCGCTCCAGATTCACAATCCTTTGGGTAGAGATACTTGATTTTACGGGCAACAAGTACATCCGATTGATTTTCCAGGCTACAATCACATCTTTTCTCGCTTGATTGATTTTCCAGGCTACAATCACACCTTTTCTCGCTCAATTGATTACAAATAAGTTTATAACTCTGAATAGCACTGAGATCTTGTTGAGATAGTGATAGAGAATCAAACCAGAGATGATCTAGTTAGATTCAATGGTGATTTCGACAGAGTAATGGTAAAAATGTAAAGAAATGTGAAGAAGAAGAGGATTGAAATCAGAGGAAAAAAATGAGTTATAAATTCGTTTAAAACAGCCCCTATTTATAGTAGAACAACAACCATGTCCATTCGTGAAAGGATATGACGAATAAACACTTCCTTTGAAATTCTAGCTTTTGAAATAAACTGTCACCTTGTCAACAAGGCTTCCTTGGGATTGTCGACAGGCCTAAGTTATTTTTGATAATTTGGTTTTCTTTGAAAATAGCTTCTATCTTGTATTAAAACTATTTTAAACTTTATAAATATGCTTAACTATAGTTAAAATACATAAAAAAATATGGAGAATAATATTTTGGTATAAATAAAATTTTACTATAATTTTATATTTGAATCTAAGTATAAATATTAAAAGTTAAATATATTATAATTAAAAGATAGTTTAAAACCAAGGATAATTTGATTTTGAAAATAAAGATTATTTTGAGGCTAAAAATATTTTAAAACCAGGACAGATGTTTTTGATTTGTTTTAAAAGAAGATTTTGAAATCATTTTGAAAACAAGATATAATTTTGTAAAACGTTTGAATAAAAGTTAGTGGATACAAAACAATATTCCACTAGATTTTTCGTAGGTTCCATCCTACTTAGGGTTCCATCCCTTTAACGGGCTCGAAGTGGATTCCATTCCACGAATAAAATTGATTTTAAGATGTCAGTGCTTTTCTAGGGGTTTTTACAAAATGCATAACTAAATTACTTATATTGAAATCTTGAACTCTTGATAATCTTGATACTCATGAGTCTTGAATCTTGATATCTTCGATCTTGAGTTTATCAATTTTTGAATCTCTATATTATACAGTCTTCATTCTTTGGTACATGTATATATATCCTGCATATACATATATATCTAAACAATAATGTTAGTATTTATATATTATAATGTTATTATAAGGTTGTTGTCATCAAAACCAACTTCTCATGGACTAACAGATAATACATAATCCGTCTTGATATTTGGATTTGCACGCCAGGTTCCAGTTAATAAGACAGTTTAAGTTAGAACAATCTGAATTTCCTTTCCAAAGGAACTTACGCCAAATGCTATCGATTTTTTTAATTATCCAAGAAGGAAATTGATAGTAGGGAAGCCAATAAATTGGTACTGCAGATAATACCGAGTTAATGAGAATCGTTCTTCCAGCTCTCCAGAAGCAACTGGCTTTCCAAGTGGGCAATCTCTTACTAACTTTATTAATGACGATGTTCCATAATTCCTTTTTTCGATTTTGTTTGTCTGATGAGAATGCCTAAATAGTTAATCGGGAAATTCATGGATTTACAATTGAGAGTATTAGCTACCTTGTTTTGCATATTTGAAAAGTCATCGATGATTAACACTGAGTTCTTTTGGAAGTTAAATTTAAGATCCAAAAGTAATTCAAAGTTATATAACATTATTGAAGTGATATGATGAGGAAGATGGGCATAGACGATCAGAGTATCGTCCGCATATTGGAGAGTAGAAACTCCATTATATGTAACATTTCTCCCGATTTTAGAGCTAAATTAATTATTCTATTAAAAACTTCTGCCCCAATGTTCAAAAGAAGGGATGAAAGGGGATCTTCTTTATATAGCGTTTGAAGGGACATGCTTATTCGTGAAGAGATGAAGCTAAAAATAACAACTATTTAAAATTCAAACGACATCTCTTCAAAGATACATATATCGACATACATAAGAAGCCTGTGTCAACATACATTTGTATGTTTGGAAAAACAATAATATATTTAAAGTGTTGTAAGATTCTAATATTTCGTAAAATCATTTAAATATAGTTTTTTAATTCTTTTTAATATATAATTTTTTTATAAAATATCTGTAGAAATTTATTTTGAAAATAAAATAAATATTTAATAATAGAGTATTTAAAGAAAAGAAAGGTGCTATTCAAGGACTTTAACAAATTTACCTAATGTCTATTAACTATAAGTTATACTCTTGAACTCTTTGTGTTTTCATCTTTAAACTAACGAGTCTTCAATTTAACTCGATCATCTCTGAATCTTGATCTTTAGTCATCTTACCGATCAGTCTTCAAACTTGATTATCCCATTCTTGTATAACACTGTGTATTATCTTGCAAAATATTCTATACAACTTGGAAAAGCATCGGTACCTGTATTTATATGGTTGTCATCATCAAAATCAATATCTACGGGATTAACACAAATAACCGTGGAGGATTAGTTGAGTTGTAGTAGAACTAATTTAAGTTGCACTGTAAATATTCATAAGATTAATAATTGTTGTTATGCATATTACACAACAAGTATAAATCTACCTAATTGGAGTTGCAGTGAATAAGATGTTCCTGGTATCTTATACAATCACCACTATTTATTCCATCTACCTAATTAATTAATTAATAAAATATATGAGGTTCGGATTGTATGGTGATAGAGGACGCATGAGAAAGAGATTGGAAACATAGGGATTGACCTTTTATTAAGAGAGAGATGAGGGATCTGCATCTCGACTTTTCCACTTCTTCGATTTTTTCCTAACTCTATTTCAAGCAACTACGACAATTGAAATCTGATAAATTTTTGCAGATGTAATCTATATATCATCAGTATCATCTATACAAAAAACTAAATAATTCTGGTATTTTTTACCCATATATTATTTTTTTAAATTTATAATTATAAAAAATATTTATAATACATAATAAATTTTTATTGAATATACGTATCAAAATAAATATTATTTTGCAAAGACAAACTTGATGATGAGTAATACACCTACAAAATATTTATCAAAACTTGAAGATCATATATATCTAAAATTAAACTGGGCACATTTCGGGATATTGAAAAGCGTTATGCAGATCCCAAGTGAACAAGAAGTAGTAAGCAATGTGGTTCTCCTAGTTGATCAATAAACTACTCCCAAGTAATCTCGGCTTTTGGGGTTTCAGTGGTCTCACGCCGGTCTAAGGCATCTTCACGTTACCTCCTAGAGGTTAGCCAACTCTTTTGCATATCACTCAGCCTCAAGTCTCGAAAGATATGCTCACTTACTTTAAGCCAATTTAACACTTCCACTGCTGGCTCAATTTTCTAGTCGTTGTCGACATGGAGAAGGAAAAAATGAAAAAGCATCGGCACGGTATGTGATTTAACTAATCCATTTCTATGCAAATCGAATTTTATTTGAATCAAAGTTCAATTTTGCTCGAATCGAGTCTGTGTCGTTTTTATGTGAACAACAACGTTTCACGCGAACGGGGTTGTTGAACCAACATCGTCCGCCGCGAACGGGGTTGTGACAACAACCAGGTGTTGATCGCATAAGATTGGTTCAACAACCTCGTTCGTGTGGAACATTTGTTGTGTCGAGTGTCTGCATTTTTTCCTAGTCCATCGAAGAGAGATGAAGAGAACTGTTAAGGTTATAATTCGAGTAAAAAATCTAAAATTTTAAGCGAGTGTGAAGAGAAAATTCCGAGGGTTCTATATCTAACTGAGTTTTGGAACTACGGGAAGAATTCAGTTTTGGTTGATTGTTTCTCACTTGCTAAATCCCACGATATTTACAATTTCAAGTTCCAAACCCTTCTCCTCAATTCGACATCTCCTCTTCTGAACCCTACAACTTTGTATCCCATATTGGAGCACGGCGTCCAATCCCTACATCTTTAACGCCCTGCAAGGCTGCAACATCATGGCTTGAAAACAAACAAGTAGAAGATATCGAAAAAGGTGTCTCACTGATTCTTAGAAATTTATACCAATTGAAGATGATCGGAACGATAATTTGAAGGATACTTGAGTAAGATTTTACAAACCGCTCCATTGTATTTTGGTCGTCAATAGACTGTAGATCAAGCTGGGTAAAGTTAATTTGTAGTTTAGTTTTATTTTTTCCCCTTTCGTGTGTGTGTGGGTAAAATAATTTAGGAACTGCAGTGCATTTAAGAGATCTCCAATTATTTTCAATTTGTTTTTAGCAGTTATTTCAAAAGTTTCCATGGATTCTGGAATACCAGTTCTCAAACGATGCTCCAACAAAAAGAACCCCGAAATTAAAATGATAAACGAAGATGACAGTGCAAGTATAGATGAATCCAACGGCGTCAGAAAGAAAAAAGGTATAAGATTATCAAAATCAGGACGGTCTAAATTGAAGAATATTGCTACACCATCTTCTTTGTCCTCCACCTCATCTTCTGCTGCTTCATCATATCATGTAAGACGAGCACATGTCAAATTTGTTGGCCAGAGAAGCAAAATTAGCAGTAAAGATGGCACTTTTGAAGATCTTGCGCTTCCCATTGGAATGTCATTTGCTGCCATAATCTCTCAAGTTAGTTTTTATAGAAAGATTGCATCTTTTATCAAAATCGATATTTTAGGTTATGCTTATTGCTTTTCTGAACGAGTTGGCATATGGATCATCTAACTGTTTTTATTACTTTCAAATTTTGATTCTTATTTGAAAAAGTTGCTATATTGATAGCTAAATCTTGCTCATTCTTTGATTTTAGTTTGATTTTATATATTATGACAAGTGGAGTATCTATACATTTTAAGGAGTAATTTGAGTTATTATGCCTGTGGTATTTGAATATAATGGTGATACTTTGAAAAGAAACATGTTAATAGACCGTTATCTGCAGATATATGGAATTTGACTAAGGTAGTCATTTATTTTGAAAGTAGATATCAGAAATGTTGGAGGCAGTGGCAATCATATATGCTTATGGAATACTGCAAATACGCATAAATTTCCTATCGAGGAATGTGAAAATGAAGCGTTTTTAGCAAATACTGGAAATTAAAGGAAAGAGTCGCACATATTTAACAGATGTGTTACCTTCACTTCTTATATAGAGGAAATTGCGAACAAGAGTAGAGATCTGTTCACATGACCAATTTTGTTTTAAGCTTCAAGGTTTGAATGTTGCTGTACAAAAGTGAATAACCGTTATCTGCAAATCACCACCGACCATCACCTCCACCTTGCACGGCAGCAACCGTCATCAACTCCTCTGACCATGACAGGCCATGGCACCCCTATGATGAAAACTTCTCAAAATTGCAAACGTCCCCTTAAAACTAGCCTAGCCGAACCCTAAAAGCAACATCCCTTCACATACTCCTTTCGACCACCCCTAGACCACCGCCACCAGCAACTACATGAACTTTGGCCGCTGCTGCACCATCACCAGGTCTGAACCATGCAAGGCTGAGCCACCATTTGCCCTAGGCCGAGCCTAGTTGTTGACCAAAACTCCACTATGTTGCATTGACTTGTGTATGCTTCATGTTATAAACCACTACCCTTCATCTCCTTACTAGCCGAGCCATATTGACTCATACCTGACCCAAACACGTAGCCATGGCCAAGCACTTGAACCCTATGGCCGAGCATATGAGTGGTGAAAGCAAGGTCAAGTTGTGTAGTTCTTTGTTGCTTTATTTTTCAAGTTGTTCAATGATATTTGTGTTGTATATTTATGTTTGCAATATCTTGTTTTGTTTGTTGTGTACAAGATAATCATATTGGCTCTCCCCCACTTGAATCTGTAGTCGTGCTATCGTGCTTTTTGGATCTTTGTTTGTGTATCTTGATTTGCTAACTCTCGTGTTAAGAGGTGAGTAATTCATACTTGACATTTATATAAATTGTGAATCGACAACACGTGAATCTGTAGAAATTGCTATATCATGTTATACCTGCATGTGATATGAATCATATGGTGTTAACCCTAGCCCTGTTTATAAATCTGCCATATCATCTGTTACTGCTATATGCTGTTGTGTTATTTATTTTATTCTGTTCTCACACTGCAAGTTCCATGTAGAATGGAATCACTACGGGTTGAAATGATACATACCCGAACGGACTTTAGTATAGGGAAAAATCGTTATGGGCTGAAATGATAGGCCTGAGAGATTTTTATTTTATTTTTATTTAACTTGGGATTGTGGGTTTGAAATGATAGAACCCGGATTTTTCTTTGTAAATTACGGATCGAAATGATATATTATCTATATCAATTAACCTAGGTTAGAAAATATTATGCAGACCCGTGGTTATTTTATATATACTTTTCTAGAAATTTTTAAAGTATTTTTAAAATGTAAATATTTGATATTTTGATTTAAATTGAATCAAAATAATTTTATAAAGGATTTTTGATTTTTCTATAAGCTAAATATGATAAATAAATAAATGGTTAAGTGAAATTTGAAATATATCTATATTTTGAAATATAAATTAATTTTGAAAATTTTAATTTGTTTAAAATGGGGTTTAAGTTAAGTAAATAAACTATGATAATTTAATTTAATTTTTGAATTTAAATTGACTTAATTAAGTGTTATTGATTTTTCTATGAATTAAAATGGTTAAATAAATGAATACTTAAAAATGTAATTTGAAATATAACTTGACTTGGAAATGTGAAATTTGGTTTAACAATAAAAGTTAAGTAAATAAAAATGGAAATTAAGTTTATATTTTAAACGAAATTAAATTTAAGTGTTAAGTTTAAAAAAAATGTAAAGAATAGAAAATTGTGCACTTGAATTTAATAAGGGAATTATTAAGAAAAAATTGATATTTATTTGTGAAATTGTACTTTATAAAATCATAAGTTTATGGGTATTTAAATGACTATTTTTAAGGTGGAAAATATGAAATTTTATAAGTTAAATTGTTTAAATTGGAATTTTATTATTGTTGAAATTGTATTGAAAATCTGGAAATTTAATTTACAGCACTTCAGATGTTTCTGAAGTTAACTTAAAATCTGTTATAAAGGATACGACAGCACTTTGTAAGTGCTGTGGTTGATGCAAGTACACTAAAAGGCTAGAATTAACTAAGAGCTACTATAGCACTTGGTAAGTGTTGTAGTTGCATAATTAAAATTAAAACCTGAAATGAATAAAAGGGCTATTGTAGCACTTGATAAGTGCTGCATTTGGCTGAAATAAGATTTTTGAATGTAACTGAACTATTACAGCAGTTTTTAAATGCTGTCTTTGCTAAAATGAATTGTTTTTAAATATAACTTACCGCGGCATTTTCCAAGTGTTGTGGAAAGCTGAAAATTTAAATATTTTGTAGTTTTTAACTGAATAAATGAACTATGAAAAGGCTAAATTTTTGGGAATTTAATATTTGATTTGAAGGTATAATGACTCCACCTTTTTATGGTTTAAATGAATGATTTTAATTCGAAATTATAAACCCTTTTTGGAATGTTAACCATGGGTACACTTCTCTGTATGCCTTGTGATTTTGAATGTATTTAATTAGCAGTTTAACGGATCCTTAGAGGATAGGCGATCCCAAGCATCCTTTAAGTTATTGTGCATTACTATTACAGTTCACTTGAGTTGGTTTACATCGTATAAGTATGTATGTCCTGACTCGAGTGTTTTGTATTTTACTTTACGCTTGGGTCAGCCTGAGTATTCACCTCTTTGGATTTCTCTTTTTGGAGCTAGGAATCGTTGGAGATTCTGCCTATCTATTTATCTATCTATTTCAGTTTCAGTTGTTCTATTTCAGCTCTTGTATTAGTGAACTTATATGTATTTGGGATTTTTATTTGTATTTGTTTTCAGACTGATATTATGTATTTTGTTTTGAGACTTTGTTATAGTAGCTTCATGAACTACTATGGTATTTTGATTTCCGCTGCGAGTTATTCTTATATTTTCGTGTTTGTGATTCTGTGATTGTTTTCATTTGCTCCAAATTTTATTACAGTGCAGTATTTTGAGCAATTCAAGTCTGACATGTGTGGATGCTAATGGCTGAAAATATCGGGTTGTTACATAATTCCTTCTATGGAAATAATTTAGACCTAGGGTTTATGTCAATTACAAAAGCTTTTAAGGATGTGATATCCGTAGAGATAACTAATTTTAAGGAGTTCTTTACTAAGAATGAAAATCATTTTGTCAAAAAGATAAGGGGAAACAAGCACGCTTTATAGTGCTTGATTTTATAAAGTGGAAACATAAATGAAAACTATATGGAAAAAATATTTCTTCAAAAGTCAAAGGCACTCAAGCTATTGTTATTTGTTTGGTACTCTCTTTAGTCACAGAATAACCATTTTAAGATTATTGTTAATTATTATTATTTAAGAATTAACCAGCCTCTTGTTGTGCCCATTTAGTATTGTGGTAAAAAGAGGAGAGGTTGAAGCATGTAAGGTTTAAATTCTCATTTAATATACATTGTAAATAAATGTATAAATAAGGATAGAGAAGTCGCCGATGATCTAGAAGAAAAGAAATAACATATAGATATATTTATAGTTGTTTCTTTAAGTGATATACAGACATATAAAGTAAAGTACACTAGATATTTTTTGAGTTATTATTGAGATTTCATTTGTATTATTTGGATTTATTTTGATATTTTTGTTATGCTATCATTTAGACAGATTTCGCTTTTCTATTTCTAATATAAACAAATTAGGTTATTATTGATCATTTGGAAATAATAAGATTGATTTATGAATAAATTCAAACATTATCGGAACTAAAGATCATAATGTTTAAAATATAGCCAATAAATATCTACTTATGCTAAATACCTTTTATAATGAAGTCTCAGACTATGATTTGGTGATTTATATGATTATTGGTTTCGGCTTACTAAATAATTCTAGATTGAGGCACTAAAGGTAGAAAATACTTTATTGATATTATAAGCAACTTAAAAGCTACAAGTTTTATAAACCCACACTAAGAAAAACAAAATTTAAAACAATAATGTTTTAGGATGTTGAATTTAAGGGGAGAAATAAAGTATGGATCATTGTCTTCAAAGAGAATTATTATCATTGATTCAACTACAGTTACTTCTTCGGATAATGTATAAGATTTGCTTCCTTTCATTAATAAGATATAAATTAGAAACCATAATAAGACAATGTTAAAAAAATTCTTTAAGTTAAGGTTATGATTTCAAGAAAACAATCTAAATAATCTCAAAGTGCAAGGTCACTAAGAAATCTATTTGAAAATGAAGAAATACTATTTCAGATGACTATGTAGTATTTCTCCATAAAGAAAAATAACGGATTGGTGAAGATAATTCTGTAGATATACATCAATCCATACAAGGTATTAAATTAAAATGTGGATTTAAAGTATGAATATATAGTGTAAACCTACAAGAACAATAAAGTTTGGGATTTTCCCCCCTAACTTAAGTAATAAGATCATTGGTTATGGATAACTATTCAAAACCAAAAGGAATCAAGTGGGTAATATGGAAACGTAGAAGATTCTTTATAGAAAAGACTATTCTTAAAAGAAAAATAGTTTTTTAAACAAACTTTCTCTTCAGTTTTAGTGAAAGACTCTTTAGAATTACTTTGGGGGTGTTGCATATTGTAATTTTGAGCAATATTCGATGGATATTAAAGTCATTTTTCTCAATGGAGACATTGATGAAACAACTTAAGAAACTCATTTTGTGATTACTCTTTTGTATTAGGAATACAAATATACCATTATTATTCTTGGGGTAGTAATTGGATTATCATAAAAGAGCTAGACATGTAAGTGCTTAAAAATGTTTGGTATGCAAACTACAAATCAGTTGATTCTCTTTTGCCAAAAGAGACAAATGTTGTCTTATATAGTAACATAAGAACATCATTGAAACTAAATAAATGCAAAAGATTCCTCATGCATTTGTGGTGTGAAGTCTAATGCATACCAAAGCATATACACTGTAGATATTATGTGTATTATTTGATAGATATCTTACTAACATTGAAAATGGATCACTAGTTAGTAACCAAAATGGTTATGAGGTATCTTTAAGGAACAAAAAGATTATATGCTCATAGATAAAAGATAAGATTGTTTGGAGATCATAAAGCATTATAATCTGAATATTTTGGATATCAAGAGAACAGAAGATCCACTTTGGGTAGTAATAATTTTTTTTGGTGAAACCTTATAAGGAAAGTTGTCATACAGACACTTATAGCCACCTCTACTAGGGAACAAACATTTATTTTCTGGTATGTGGCACCCAACGATGGAGTAGTTGCAAAATGTTGTCACAAAGTTGTGGAATATTAAGTAAGAAATTGAAAGACCATTAAAGTAATATTATGATAATAAACAGCATATTATTTTACGATAAGGGGAGAGTGAAAATAGATTGTAATTCATAGAGCATATTATGACAAACTCCACTATGGCGGATCCGCTTACAAAAAAAAGTTATCACCCAATGTCTCTAATGAGTATATTGCTTAATTGGTGTAACTTTATGTAAAGGATATTTTGGTTTATAGGGAGTTTGTATTTGGCATAGTCATATAACACATTGCTCTATACTTCGGTTATAGATTTGTTAAGTAATTTTTTTCTGGTAAGAAATAAAGTAATAAAGTTTTCTTTGCACTTCATGAAGTTCAAATTTTGAAATTTTTCTTTCGATCTCACTAAAGTTGGACTAGTTAGAAATAGACATGTATTGATTATAGTTCATGT
This sequence comes from Allium cepa, assembly GCA_030765085.1. NCBI lineage: Eukaryota > Viridiplantae > Streptophyta > Magnoliopsida > Asparagales > Amaryllidaceae > Allium > Allium cepa. Next base: position 653,605,157 of record CM060940.1, read on the forward strand.
AATTTCCATGCTACACATCCATAATTGATCTATGTTATTTGATTGTGTTGGTATATGTGATCATTGATGGGTTTAGTTACACTAAATATAACGAAAGCCCTTTGATTCTTTGCCATGGGCGAGATTGTTTTGGAAACTTCTAATTTTATAAATAGCAAATTTTGGGGCTTATAAAGTTATTCACATTTATAAGGATATTACATATATGACCTAGGGGGGTTTTGGAATATCTCAATAATTTGGGCCATATATGTAAAATAAAATGCATTGTGTATTTTGGTGTAAAACCTAATTAAAGTATTAAAATTTTGAATTAAAGCTAAAAAACTTAAGGATATAATTGTCATGGTTATAATGTGTAGACACCGAGGCAATTATAATTTTTTGAAGGGCCAAATTAAAAAAATGCCAATACTATAAATAAGGGGTTATGGTCCTTAAATTACACAACCTCTATTTATTCTTCTAATTTCTTCTATGAGAATAATTCAGATCTAGGATTGATGTCAATTTGGAAGATCATATCCAACTCTTAACTTTTATATTTGCCCCTCTCTCTCTCAATCAGTTCATGAAAGAGGAAACTATGGATTTAGATCTAATATAAGATTTTGGGCTTGTGTCAGTGTGGAAAACCAAACCAAATTACTATTCCAATCAGCAGCTTTGGATTTAGGTATGGCTTCCACTAATTCATTTAGTTTCCTTTGATTTTTTCTCAATCAAATCAATATGATTCACCTATTCAGATCTATAGTTTCATGATTAATTAATCTTAAAGTATATTGAAATCCTAATAGGTATAAGCAATTATATAATACCTAATGATTAGAATTAACGGTCTACCTGAATTGTAATGTTTAGTTGACAATGATAATCATTTGAACAGGTGATGATTGAAAGCCTGTTTTTGTAGCATTAACCCATTTTCATAAATTTCAAGATAGGGTGCCGTTGTTGTATTTTAATAGCTTAGATAAGGTGTACCACTATAAATGGTAAACAATGTAGAAAACTCATATCAAGTCAAATAATAATGAGTTATACGTAAAGCATATTATATCCATAGCAGGTAGTACAGTCATGTAAAGTGTATATATCATAAACACTATATATTTATTAATTCAAGATGATAACACCGAAAGCATACCAAGATGCAAGAGGCAATGTACGATATGTTGTAGCCTTGATTACCATCCATTGCTTATAGCACTGTGGAAATTATGTTTCATTAATACATTGTATAAGCTTTTACTATCCATTGTAAGCATTGTCCTGAAGTTGTTATTTTAACACCAATCCATGGAAATGTAATTTGTATTATGTTAGCTTTACTCCTAGTTTCGTTTCTAATTCAGGTAATCACGGAATTTCAACTAGATGTCTTTTTACCTTATTTGTATATCCTCTTCCATCCCTATTGTAATATAGCTCATAATGTTCACTTTGCATAATTTGTCTGTGCATTTGAATCTGGAATGCATGGTAATCCAAAACTTATAGTTTGTTAAAAACATAAAGAGCTCAATGGATTTGTATATTGCATTGCACAAGTTGATGCTGGAAATTATTGTTCAAATGCTTACATTGTGAAACCTCTTTATTTTCCTGAATATGGATCAATTGTTCCTTCATTTCTCGTATTTTATTAGTTCATGTTCAATATACTCCATTGGCTATGGTGGGGAAACAAAAATAAAAAGATATTGATGAAATAGCTTGTAATTAAATTATTGAACACGTATGTGAAATTATTATTTATAGGTGAGTTGTTGACTGAAGGCGGATTTAGCATGCCTCATAAACTATTATCTCAACATGAGTACTTTTTTATCCAGTTCTACTATAGCTTCCTCAATGTACTTATCAACCTACATTTGGATCTATTTTATAAGTTTGTTGACACAAGGGCTATTGCATCTGAAGTTCTTGTAATTCAGACAATTGTTGCATTGAGCTGGCTTACCAATCTGTATGACGATACACAAAATAATTTGAATTATGCAAGTTAGTACCGATTGGTAAATGGAATCACTTATGTGAGTAAAGTAACATGTATAGTTTTACTATATCTTCGTGGGCTTCCATTGCAAATTAATATCCTTTGGTTCGTGCATTTTTTTAAAAGCAGTCTGCTAACATTAATTAGTCTAATGCCAATGGGACAAATAATGATATAGTTCTTTGTGATGAAATAAGTATTTATTTTCAAAGCATAAAATATGCATAGAAATTATAAGTTTTAGTTAATCAACTATAGGTTAATGCTTGACTATGGGTTGCATGGTTTTGATTTTCAAACTCAAAGTGCCTTTAAAGAATTATGAAACTATATTAATTAAATACCTGTAAGTAATACCACTTTAGTCCAATATATAAAAAAAAGCAAGGGAAATGTAAAAAATGCATTACGAAAAGCATAAACAAATTTTAAAACTTGAAAAATAAAACTCAACAAAATGCCAAATTGGATCATGCTTACTTATCTAAAATAAATACAAAAAAGTTTTTATGATATGAATGTAGGTTTTGATAGAAATGATAAAGGAAGAAGAGTCCTAAAAGAAAATGGTTAAAACTATATTATTGAACTTCAAGATTTTAAATTGTATTAGATAAATGAAGATAGCGAGATTCCATGGATTTTGCTTGAGATAGTGAGAAAAATAATAAAACAAACAATTGATTGATTTGTTTATTTCCTCACTTATTAATTTTACTTTATATGTTTGATAATATTTAATGTTTATCAGCAATGTGTTGTGCAAAAAAATGCACAAATGCGGAAAGACAATAAACATAGGATCTAGATTTGCCAATTTGAACATCACATAATCTAGCAGCAATTATTTCATTACTCCAAATAAATAGCAATTAACTATAAAAAAGAAAGAAAAGAGACACACGATATTTATACTAGTTCCACTATCATCTAGATAGTGTACGTCCAGTCCAAAGGAGAGAGATTTTATTACACTTGAGAGAATTACAAGAGATTACAAAATAAGAGTTTACATACCAAAGCCCCAAATTAGGGATAACAAGAAGAGATACTCTATCTGGAGATCGCTGGCTGAATACCAGGATGGGTTTACAATGAAGTCTACCCTCAATATATATTCAACATAAATTCATGTGAATCATCAATCAAATTACCAAAATACGGTAAGAAGATAATGGAGGCAAATTAAAACGGTAACAAATCGCGCAAACATAGCAAGTAATTCACTCGTTCCAAAGATGGAAGAAAATAATCCCAAAGCAATGTGATTACGAAGAAAGAAATAATATGCATATCATTTTGCATATATATTATTCCACAACATGCGCATGCAGATATTCCTTACCATCTCATTCAAATGCAATCCAATTATTTATGCATTTCCATAATGAACAAACGTGATTACTTTCCCTTTTGCATATTTGTTTCCTTCTATTTGTGATTTTGTATCACCAAAATTTAACACTCCACCTTGATGCAAAATCACATATTTCCAACACTCCACCTCGAGTCAAATTCTCTTTTCAACGTAAAACTCTTCAAATCAAACTCCACCTTCAACCAAAATCTCTTAACGAGATACATACCAAAAATGAATATTTACCCAATGGGTTCCGGCAAGACCACCCCCCATGACACCATGCTAACGAGCTCAGACTATGTCCCCGCCCGCCAACAATGTGTTGCAAATATCCAAAATCAAAAGAAGGTAGATACCAAAATAATCTCAAAACCACTAAGGCCAAAAAATTCTCTCAATCACCAATCCAATTACAGAGCCAACAAATAAAAAAAAGCCAACGGACATAACAAGGCTAATCCAAATCTCTGTATACAAGAAAAAAAATCACTCTCCTTCCACATATCTTATCTGCCAAATAACAAATTTCTCATGGAAATCAACATAAGACTCTCACATCAACATCGAGTCATAAAGCAGATACAAATTTTCAAATCCACTTATCTGCCAAACAACAAATTTTCCATGGAAATCAACATAAGACTCTCACATCAACATCGAGCCATAAAGCAGATACAAGTTTCCAAATCCAGCTGTCCCTTCAACACAGTAAACTCATTATCATCAAATTTCCAAGACTGGAACGCTCTTCTCTCTCAACATAATCTCCTCCACTCTATATTGCACAAAATCTCCTTTTCTGTCCAAATGAGTAATAACATAATTACCACTTGATCTACCGCTCTTTCTAGATGCCATTGATGCACAAATATGAACAAATCGCCTAGCTCTGATACCAATCTGTTGTGCAAAAAATGCACAAATGCGGAAAGACAATAAACATAGGATCTAGATTTGCCAATTTGAACATCACATAATCTAGCAGCAATTATTCCATTACTCCAAATAAATAGCAATTAACTATAAAAAAGAAAGAAAAGAGACACACGATATTTATACTAGTTCCACTATCATCTAGATAGTGTACGTTCAGTCCAAAGGAGAGAGATTTTATTACACTTGAGAGAATTACAAGAGATTACAAAATAAGAGTTTACATACCAAAGCCCCAAATTAGGGATAACAAGAAGAGATACTCTATCTGGAGATCGCTGGCTGAATACCAGGATGGGTTTACAATGAAGTCTACCCTCAATATATATTCAACATAAATTCATGTGAATCATCAATCAAATTACCAAAATACGGTAAGAAGATAATGGAGGCAAATTAAAACGGTAATAAATCGCGCAAACATAGCAAGTAATTCACTCGTTCCAAAGATGGAAGAAAATAATCCCAAATCAATGTGATTACGAAGAAAGAAATAATATGCATATCATTTTGCATATATATTATTCCACAACATGCGCATGCAGATATTCCTTACCATCTCATTCAAATGCAATCCAATTATTTATGCATTTCCATAATGAACAAACGTGATTACTTTCCTTTTTGCATATTTGTTTCCTTCTATTTGTGATTTTGTATCACCAAAATTTAACACAATGTTCTAAATTTATAAAAAAATCCAATAAATTTTGAACCGAATCATGCTTGCTTACTTAAAAGTAATACGTAGAATTTGGTAAAAAAATTTAAGAAAAAGGATACCCAAAGGAAATGTGTAAAACCATATTATCGAACTTCATGATTCTAGCCTAGAATACACGAAAAAGAAGAGTGAGATTCCATAGGTCTTCCTTGTTATAGAAAGAATCAATGAGAGTTAAATAATTCTGAAATATATTAGATAAAATATGGTTAGAGGGACATAAAGTTGGGTGGATAGCTCATCAAATAAAGGATGCTTAAGAATTGATTGAATCAATGAGAGTGAAGTATTTTAATTCTAAAATTATAATAAAATAGGAAAAACATTGAGGAAGATCCACTAATAAAATAGATAGTATAAGACAAAGTGCTTGGAAAGAATTACAAAACCATATAAAATAGCTATAATTTATATCACTTTAGTCTAATATATTAAAAAAGCGAGGGAAAGGTCAAATATGCATTACGGAAAGCGTAATAAAGTATCAAACTTAAAAAATAAAACTCAACAAAATGCCAAACTGAATCAAACTTACTTATCTAAAATAAATGAAAAAAGCTTGTATGATTTAAATTTGGGTTTTGATAGAAATGATAAAGAAAGAAGAGCCCTAAAAGAAAATGGTTAAAACTATATTATTGAACTTCTTGATTTTAAAATGTATCCATGGGTTTTACTTGAGATAGTGAGAGAAATAATAATAAAAACAAGTGATTTATTTGTTTATTTCTTCACTCTTATTAATTTTACTATATATGTTTGATAATATTTATTGTTTATCAACAATGTTCCAAATTTATAAAAAAATCCACTCTCCATGGGTCTTCCTTACGATAGAAAGAATCAATGAGAGTTGAATAACTCTAAAAAAATATTTGATAAAATGTAGTTAGCGGGACTCAAACTTAGGTAGATAGCTCAATAAATAAATTCTACTTAAGAGTTGATTGAATCAATGAGAGTGGAGTATTTTAATTCTAAAATTATGACAAAATAGGAAAAATATCGAGGAAGCTCCGAGAATAAGATATATATATATATATATATATATATATATATTTAGTATAAAATAAGATGAGTCTAATATTTACTTTTACTAATCTTTTGTATTTCTTAAAGCAAATTTTAATTGATACTTATCATATTGTTTCTTAGAACCTCTATTCTATAGTTTTGATGACAACAACTATACAATCATACACATACATATATTTCATCTATTTTAGACAAAATCTTTCAGAAATCACATTATCACAACTTGAAGACGATCAGCAGAAGAGGAAAATTATTGGTATTAGAAAAGCTATTATGATGTGTTATAGTCTTAGATAGATGATTTGTAAAATCTCCTTCGGTAGTTTTTTACACAACATTGCACGTCAAAGATTTTTTTAAGCCTTTCATTGTTCAAACAAGATTAACTTCAGAAATTAACGGACATCAGACGTCTGTCCACATATGCCAGACGTCTGACTTTGTATGTTGTTTAGAAAATATTAATAGGCATCAGACGTCTGATCATATATACCAGACGTTTGAACCCGTTCTCTGTTTAAAAATATATATTTAAACAGACGTCTAAAATTATGGGCAGACATCTATGCTGGGTAACGAAATTAAACTATGAACATGCACTTCTTTCATTCTAATGGTTGCATCCACATCTCTTCAATGCATCTTTTCTTCCTTAAAGATTGCAACCCTTTGACTAAAATAGAATATACTAAAGGATGTTACTCTTCAACACCTATAAATATGTGAAGATTTCAAGAAACAAATAACTTGAATTTTCTGAATCTCATATCTATACTCTTTACATACTCTGATTTCTAAAAGCAATCAATATATCAGTTTTATCACTTCCTCAAAGCAAAGTTTCACATACACATAATACTCAAAGGAGATTATAGGAAGATTTGTATTGTGCAATCAAAATCAGTATTACTAAGAACACATACTTGTCAAGAAAAGATTTTTGTATCAAGCTTATTCCTCCAGGCAAAGCGAGGGTTGTTTACTAGTTATGGCCGAAGAGGAGTTTCGGGACTGGACGTAGGGCAGACGGTTCGAACCAGTATAAAATCTCTTGTGTGATTGTTTCTTTACTTTTTACTTTACTTCGCTAATTATAAGTTGACTATTTTACACTTGCATATTAGATATAAATACACAATCCATACAAACTTTCAATTGGTATCAGAGCACGGTTATTTCAAGTTACAGTAACATGTAATCGAAACATATTCGATATGGCAAGTACATTCCAAGAAGGTCAATCCACTGCACGCTCTCCACTATTCACTGGATCTAATTATGCTTATTGGACTACACGAATGCGTATCTTTACGGAAGATAATGGTCTAGAAATTTGGTTAGCAAATAAAAATAAATGCGAAGCACCAAACACAGACATAAGTACATGGACAGGTTCTCAAAAGAACACAGCAACAAACAATGCCAAAGTCATGAATGTTCTATTATGTTCACTTGACTAAATGAATTTTCACGTGTCATGGTGTGCACTATTGCATATGATATATGGCGTACAGTACAAATCACTCATGAAGGCACAAACAAAGTTAAAAAAACAAATATTATCATTTTACCTAATCAATTTTCTTCATTTAAAATGAAAGCAAACGAATTTATTGGTGATATGTATGCTAGATTTCAAACTATTCAACATGATTTTATGGCACTTGTAGTCAAATTTATAGATTTTGATTTAGTTACGCAGATTCTAAGTTCCTTAACTAATGAATGGAAATGAAAAGTATTGGATATAGAAGAGGCCAATTATCTATCTCAACTAAAAGTTGAAGAATTACTTGATGTCGTACGAAGCAAATTTGCAGGCAAGAAAAGAACAAAATAATGAAAATAAAATATAGCTTTTCAAGCCAACGATAATAATTCAGACTTGGACTAAGATGAAATTGTATTTATTTCCAAAAACTACAACAAGTTCAAGAAATTCAAAAGGATGATGAGATTCCAGAACGGAGGAAATTCAAATTCATCCAACCAAACTTCAACAAAATGCTTTGGATGCGACAAGTTCGGACACATGAAAAACAATGCCCACAACTCAATAATGACAAAAGGAAAAACAAGTTCGAGAAATTCAAGAAAAGAAAACGTGATTTTCAAGTAACTTAGGATGACTTGGATTCGTCTTCATCATCAGACAGTGATAGCAATAGTGAGTCTGAGCAAGCAAATGTATGCTTCATAGCAAACACCAAGGAGGTATGTCCTGACCTTACAATGAAATTTTAGAACGTAGCATGGAACTAGATGACAAATATAGAGAAATTAAAAAATTAAATAAAGAATATGTTGCTAAAATTAATCGAATGGAACTTGAAATAGGATTATTAAAAGATGATAAAACCATTTTAGAAGAAGAATTAGAAACTACACAAGAAAAATATAAGAATCTATCTATTCAAAATGATTCGTTATTATGTGAAGTAGGAAAAGTTAAACTAGAAAATGATGATATTAGAAAAGAAAACATGGTATTAAAGAATAATCTAGAAGCATCATAATCCAAAATTTCTTATCTTAATGATAAATTAGACAAGATTACAAACAATGTTTCAAAATTCAATAAAGAAAGCAGAAATTGGATAATTTGACCAAAATTTCTAAACCATCTGGAAATCGTAATGGACTAGGATTTAAGAAAACTTCACAACACAAAAACTATAGCTCACTATATAAAAGATTCGAGAAGCCAGATACTAAAGAAAAAGCTTATAAAATAATAAAAATATGGATTCCAAAATCAGGTAACAAATTAATTAGACAAAAACACATACATAACTATTTAAAAAAGCGTTGTTCGTAATAAAAATTACTCTTGTAAAGGTCCCAAACCCTCTTGGGTATGGCAACCTTAACTTTCTAACACTTAGAATGCTTTATTGCGTATCATGGAGTTGGAGGATGAGTTGCATCGAGTCTTTGTGGTTAGGGAATTTGCCGATTTGTTTGAGCCGGTAGTTGGACTGCCGTGGAAACGGGCCATTGAGTTTCAGCTTGATTTAGTGCTTGGAGCAAAACCGGTGAGTAGGCCACCAAGCAGGATGACACCCACAGAGATGAAAGAGTTAAAGGTGCAGTTGGTGGATTTGGACCCTAACAAAGTAATTGGATACCAATTGAACAGTTTTTATCTTGTAGGCACCCAAAAAAAATCTAATAATAAGGAGAAATAGATACTTGACGGTGGATGCTCCAAACATATGACGGAAAATGCACAAATGTTACCTAATATTACATACAGAGATAATGGTACTGTAACATTCGGAGACAGTTCAAAAGGATTTGTCATTGAATTGGAGATGTCATTGGTATGTCCACTTCACCTGTTATTACGAATGTTCTTTTAGTAGAAAATCTAAAACATAACCTTTTAAGCATTAGTCAACTTTCAGACAAAGGATTCAAATCAAAAGATTCCTCGAATTCATTTCGATCGTACAAGTTTGTATTTAAACGATAAAGCAATTACGCACGAGTCCCATACCTCGCGGTTTTTACTAAATCGTTTAATATACTTTCTCATACGTCCGAACATTCACGAAAAATGATTAAAATAACTAAAATTATACATAAAAGATTTTAGAAAAGAAAACGGGATTAAAATATATAAAATATAGGTTAAATATAAAATAATTGTAGTATAATACTTTTAAAATGTTTAAAATGAAATGTTTAACATCATATTAATGAGATACAAATTGCATACACATGTTCATAGATGCAAACCACTTTTAATCGTTTAAAATCAACACTAGTCCATGCAACCAAAGCACAAGACAGCGAGAAACATTTGCAATTTTAGCATAGCAAACGTCAAAATCACAGAAAACACAACAAATGAAAGTTGTATCCACTGAAACAAGCTTTCCAAAACATCCAAAATTATCAAATTCCGATTAAAAACAAAAAAGTTATGGAAGATTTCATTTCTGCATCAACAACAGAGCAGGTTTGATTTTTGCTCTCGGGTTAGCAGTAGAAAGGTTCAATTTTGACACAGATAACCTCAAAATTGCAGAAAGCTCAACAAACAAAAGTTGTAGCCACTGAAACAAGCTTTCCAAAACATCCAAAATTATCAAATTCCGATTAAAAACGAAAAAGTTATGGAAGATTTCATTTCTGCATCAACAACAGAGCAGGTTTGATTTTTTGCTCTCGGGTTAGCAGTAGAAAGGTTCAATTTTGACACAGATAACCTCAAAATTGCAGAAAACTCAACAAACAAAAGTTGTAGCCAATGAAATAGGCTTTCCGAAACATCAAAAATTATCCGATTCCGATTTGAAACACAAAAGTTATGCCAAAATTACTATTCAGCGAAATATATTTTCTGTGCAAAACCCTCTCGGGTTTGCAACTTTCACAGCAAATACAGAGGTCCAAACAAACTCAAAAATGGATGAAATTTGACATGAACAAACTAGATCAAGTGCAGGACAATCTGAAAAAAGAATGGCATCAATCCGACACCGGATGAGCCAGATATGATCAAAAGAACAATGGACAGTTTCAGCAAAATATAGCTTTTCAAATCAAAGTTTTTATGTCTAAAACATCAAACTAAGCATCAAAATGTTTTCAAGCATCGCAATTCCTTTTGCTTATAGTTGCTGTAAGTGTTTTACTTACCTTTACAGCGAAGGAGGAGATTGATTGGGGCTTCAAGATGGAGTATTTCAGCTGGTAGTGGCCTCTAAACTACCTGTAGGAGCTGGAAAAAAACATGCAGAATGGAATAAAACAAGTTACAGCAAATTCACACCTAAATCAAAACTTTTGATGAAATTTATTGAGTATTGGATTTGATTACCTTTTTCTATTCTTATTTTGGTGAATTAGCTTCTTGAATTAGCAGCAAATTGAATAAAGATTGATTTTAATTGAAGGAGGCCATTGATTTTTTTTTTCCTCTTGTTTTCAATGTACTGTAACTTTCTGTTTTGAGAAAGAAAGAGATGAAGAGTACGTACAACTCTTTCTCTCCAACCAGAAGTCTCTAGATTAGGTAAATGGATCTCATTTCTTACCCAAAAAGCCCAATAGAAAATACTTAGTGAAAAATGCAAGGCTATATATACATTTTATCTTATTTTAACACCATATACATACAATACTACATTTTTAATGCCAAATAAAATACATACATCAATTTATTTTGGAATAAAATAGTTATTCCAATAAAATAAAACTTATTTTAACAATAAAAAGATAATTTTTACAATACAACCCCATTTTAACAAAATTTTACAATTTACACAAATTTTAGGGTAAAAACACCATTTTTAACATAACAAACTAAATGAAAATTTCTTCTTTTTTTTTTTTTTTTTTTTTTACAAATAAATTTGCAATAAACAATTACAACACTTTTTAGTCATCAACTCTTATTTTTAAACCATATTTCATCTTTTATTTCAATAAAATACTTAATTTCTCCCCTTTTAAATTCGATAAAAGCTTTAATACAAGCAATAACTTACAACATTATTGCATAACTCAAATAAAAATCAACATTTATTCATTTTCTTTTCAAACTTAACAAAATAAAGCTTTAAAACTTTATTTTCATCTATAAATACTTATTCCAACCATTAAATGTTGAAATAAATACTCAATTGATTTATTAACTTAAAGTTAACAAAAACCCAACGTTTATTCTTAAGTCACATTGTTTATTTGAAATAAAAAAAAAATCAAATTTATTTTTTTTTCCATTTTATTTTCAATATTAAATCATAACTAACGTTATAATTTAATATCATTGGTAATCACCAATACCAGGGTTGTTACAAACTTCCCCCCTTATAATATCATTGGAGTTCTCGGACCATATAACTTCCCAAAATTCAATAACATCTTAAATCATCTCTAACAGTTCATCGAAAGAGTTTCGATCGTACAAGTCCGAAATTAACCGATAAAGTAAATTCACGAGTCCCATACCTCGTAATTTTACTAAACCGTTTAATTTACTTCCTCATACGTCCGAAAAAGAATCAAAATAATTAAAATGAATAAAATTAATTATAAAAGATTTTACTTGAGAAAACGAGATTATAAAACAAATTTTAGAAAGTTATCTAAAAGATTTTGAGAGAAAACACATCATTAAAAAGGATTTTAGTAATTTTTAAAAGCCTTAAAAATAAAGAATAATTGTTTAAAAACCTTTAAAAATACATAAAATCATTTATTCTCCAACCATGATGTTAGAAGATTTTTCTGGAATTTATTTGGAATCTCTTTTTTTTTAAAAAAACTCATAAAAACATCAATTTGCAATTTAATCGGCCTAAACCGATATTCAAATTTAAATCGAATTTAAATTAATTTAAATTCAAATCTCATCCTAACTGGATTATTCCATTGCTAGACAAAATGATCAAATATTAGGATCAATTTCATATAAAAAAAAAATTCGCAAAGAATGCAAATGGAATCGTCGAAATCAGACAAATATAAATATTGTGGCTGTCAATGACAGGCCCGTAGTGAAAACGTCAATTTTTCACCAGGTAAACTTCGAAATCCTACAAAACTAAAAACATAAAAGTTGTAGCCTACATCATAAGGTTTACATAACATCAAAAATTTCGATATTCCGATCAGTAACGAATAAGTTATGAGCGAAATACTACTTAGAAAAATTTATGTGCACTGGCTATCAACAACGGCCAGCGATAAAATGTCAGTTATTCACTATATAGACCTCAAAGTCATTCAAAACTGAAAACAGAAAAGTTGTGGCATATTTCACAAGGATTTCAGAACATCTAAAATTTCTAAATTCCGATTTGAAACAAGAAAGTTATGATTAAATTACTAAAAACAAACATCAAACTCAGCCTGAACTTATGCATTTACAGGACAGCGATAAACAATTGTAATTTTAGAATAGAAAACTTTGAAATCTGGCAAAATGTATAAATTGATAGTTTTAGCTTAGTTTCTAATCTTTCTGGAATGACTAAGATCATCAAAATCGGTTAAGAAACGAAGTAGTTATGGCGAATTTAGTTTTAGCCTTTCACAGAGCAAATATTGATTTTGCTCTCGGGATTACAGTAGAAACTTTCGATTTTGACATAGCTAACTGCATAATTTCAGAAAATACAAAACATGAAAGTTGTAGTACATGAAATATGCTTTCCGGAACATAAAAAATTATCAAAATCCGATCAAAAATGAGAAAGTTATGTCTAATTTAGTTTCAACTTCAAGCACAGAGCAAATATAGACTTTGCTCTCGGGTTAGCAGTAGAAAAATCAAATTTTGACATAGCTAACCTCTAAATTAAAGAAAACTCAAAACATAAAAGTTGTTGCATATGATTTATGCTTTTCGAAACATCCGAAATTATCAAATTTCGATCAAAAACGAGAAAGTTATGGCTAATTTACTTTCAGCCTTAAGCACAGAGCAAACATTGGTTTTGCTCTCGGGATTACAGTAGAAAAATTCGATTTTGATATAGAAAACCTCAAAATTACAGCAAACTCAACACATGAAAGTTATAGTACATGATTTATGCTTTCCGAAACATCTAAAATTATCAAAATCGGATCAAAAACGGCAAAGTTATGGCTAATTTACTTTCAGCTTCAGTAATTCACTGATTGTAACATATTGATCATATAAAGAGCTAGGGTTTGTGAGTTTTACACTCACCTTGCCTTCATGAAGATTAAACTACGATTTAGATGCAAAAGATTGAAGCTTTCAGCCAAGAACAGAGCATCCAAACCTGTAACAGCTTGAGGAAGGGACATGCAACAATATAGAGAAACAATTAATAGGGTTTCACTTCAAATTGGATTTTTGATAGAGATTTTGGTTTTAGAATAGGGATTACCTGAGTTTAGCACTTGAATTTACATTTTAAAAGCACCAATTTTCATTTTATTTGATGGATTTAGCATAGATTGAAGAAGGAAGGGAGAAGCTGCCATTAACAAGCCTCTGGACTTTTACAGAAGAAATGGAAAGAGACTATACGTACAGCACTTTCTTTTCTCATTTCTTAATTGCATTTCTTAATTACATGGTAGGTAACCTATTTGTTGATGGACTTAAGCCCATAAATAAGAGAATTTAGTTTAATTTTAATATTTAACCACTTATTACATTTTACAAAGAATGCTAACAAATGTAATCAACCATATTTCAAGTTTCTCTTTTCTAAAAATTGGGGAAACTTTAATCTCTTGATAATAAAATGTTTTTACACACAAATAAATGATTATTAAAAATTTTAAACATTTTATTATCATACTTCTCTACTTTAAAGTAAATATCAATTTCACATTTTTAATTACAAATCTCATTGTAGTTAACACTATAAATTACACAAAAATCACATTTTTTGTCTAATAAAATTCTATAGCCCATTTCAAATATAATTTAACACTAAAATTATATTTTTAAACTCAATTCCATCATTTTATTAAATATATCCCTTTTTAAAAATTAATCACTTCTTTTAAAAATCATTAAAAGAAGTAAATAGTAATAATTAACATAACTATTGCATTATCTCTAAATTAAACTCATTTTCCTCGTTTTATTATCTAAAATCATCTAAATAAAGTTTTCAAAACTTTATTTTCTCATTTTATCCTCAAATACATTGTTTATTCCCAATAAACAATTTAAATTCTTCATTTATTATTAATTTTCACTATTAAATTATAACTGCTGTTATAATTTAATACTCTCAGGTAATCGCTAAAACCAGGGTTGTTACAAACTCATAAATCATCTCTAACAGTTCATCGAAAGAGTTTCGATCGTACAAGTCCGAAATTAACCGATAAAGTAAATTCACGAGTCCCATACCTCGTAATTTTACTAAACCGTTTAATTTACTTCCTCATACGTCCGAAAAAACATCAAAATAATTAAAATGAATAAAATTAATTATAAAAGATTTTACTTGAGAAAACTGGGTTATAAAACAAATTTTAGAAACTTATCTAAAAGATTTTGAGAGAAAACACATCATTAAAAAGGATTTTAATAATTTTAAAAGCCTTAAAAATAAAGAATAATTGTTTAAAAACCTCTAAAAATACATAAAACATTTATTCTCCAACCATGATGTTAGAAGATTTTCTGGAATTTATTTGGAATCTATTTTTTTTAAAAAAAAAAAACTCATAAAAACATCAATTTGCAATTTAATCGGCCTAAACCGATATTCAAATTTAAATCGAATTTAAATTAATTTAAATTCAAATCTCATCCTAACTGGATTAGTCCATTGCTAGACAAAATGATCAAATATTAGCATCAAATTTCATATAAAAAAAAATTCGCAAAGAATGCAAATGGAATCGTCGAAATCAGACAAATATAAATATTGTGGCTGTCAATGACAGGCCCATAGTGAAAACGTCAATTTTTCACCAGGTAAACTTCGAAATCCTACAAAACTCAAAACATAAAAGTTGTAGCCTACATCATAAGGTTTACAGAACATCAAAAATTTCGTTATTCCGATCAGTAACGAATAAGTTATGAGTGAAATACTACTTAGAAAAATTTATGTGCAATGGCTATCAACAACGGCCAACGATAAAAATGTCAGTTATTCACTATATAGACCTCAAAGTCATTCAAAACTAAAAACAGAAAAGTTATGGAATATTTCACAAGGATTTCAGAACATCTAAAATTTCTAAATTTCGATTTGAAACAAGAAAGTTATGATCAAATTACTAAAAACAAACATCAAACTCAGTCTGAACTTATGCATTTGCAGGACAGCGACAAACAATTGTAATTTTAGAATAGATAACTTTGAAATATGGCAAAATGTATAAAATGAAAGTTTTAGCTTAGTTTCTAATCCTTCCGGAATGACTAAGATCATCAAAATCGGTTAAGAAACGAAGTAGTTATGGCGAATTTAGTTTTAACCTTTCACAGAGCAAATATTGATTTTGCTCTCGGGATTACAGTAGAAAATTTCGATTTTCACATAGCTAACTTCATAATTTTAGAAAATACAAAACATGAAAGTTGTAGTACATGAAATAAGCTTTCCGGATCATGAAAAATTATCAAAATCCAATCAAAAATGAGAAAGTTATGTCTAATCTAGTTTCAGCTTCAAGCACAGAGCAAATATAGACTTTGCTCTCGGTTTAGCAGTAGAAAAATCAAATTTTGACATAGCTAACCTCAAAATTAAAAAAAACTCAAAACATAAAAGTTATTGCATATGATTTAAGCTTTTCGGAACATCTGAAATTATCAAATTTTGATCAAAAACGAAAAAGTTATGGCTAATTTACTTTCAGCCTTAAGCACAGAGCAAACATTGGTTTTGCTCTCGGGATTACAGTAGAAAAATTCGATTTTGATATAGAAAACCTCAAAATTACAGAAAACTCAATACATGAAAGTTATAGTACATGATTTATACTTTCCGAAACATCTAAAATTATCAAAATCGGATCAAAAACGAGAAAGTTATGGCTAATTTACTTTCAGCTTCAGTAATTCACTGATTGTAACATATTGATCATATAAAAAGCTAGGGTTTGTGAGTTTTACACTCACCTTGCCTTCATGAAGTTAAGATGTTTATGATGATTTATGAAGTTAAGATGGTTATGATGATTTTTACTTGTCGATGAAATGAGACAAGTCACGATGGAACCATTACTCGTCGATGAGTAGAGATGAGTGTGGTATTTTATTAACTCGCCGATGAGATGAGGCAGAGTGAGTTTTATGATGGTTCTGATGTTTTATGATGTTTTCTAATGTGGAACCAACTAACGATTAGTAAACCATTAGGGGAGAACATATAGTATGGGATATACGTTCTCGCCTTTTGGGTTCCTATTCGAATAGTTGAGACACATTCAAGATGTTACTAGTACTAGATCGAGTACGATTGGAGTCACCACGATGTTCACGATGTTATTACTCAACTCCAATCACCATGAAGTTTTTACTCGGATTTGTGACTGGGTGATATTAAGATGTTCCGACTTGTCAATCACGATGTTATGATGTTTATGTGACCCCAAGTCATCACGATGTATGGTACCAAATTACTAGTACTAGTCAAGATGTAAAGCACGTGCTGTTTTCCATGAAGTTTAGATGTTTCGTTTTCACTGTTTTGATGATGATGCTTTATTATAGCCTTATGTAAGAAAAGTGCTAATTTATATACATGGTTTTATGGTGATTTCGAATATGATGTTTTGTATTCTTTCTGGGCTCTATCAAGATGGATTTGAGATATTATATATATATATATATACCAATGAGATGAGGTATAAATTATGGTAATGCTTTTATGATGAGTGTTGATAATAGATTTAAGATAGATTTATATTTATACCAATGATATGAGGTATAAATGATTATGGAGATTCCTTTATAATGAGTTTAATGATGGATTGAGATGTATTTATATTTATACCGATGAGATGAGGTATAATAATTAAGAAGTTTCTATTAGATGGGTTTTATTTATGATGGATTCTTGAAGTTTAATTATCTTATGAAGATTTACTTTATGGTCCATATCCTCACCCATTTCATTCGGTTATATATATAATTAGATAAACCATGTCTATCTAATATACATATTGTATTCCTCTATGCAATTATGATGAACCATTGATGTATCACCCTAGAGATAACTTGATGACCTATATCATTCCATTGGTAATGATGGAATGGTTTTCCCCTTATCTCTTATCATCACCTTTACTAATGATAAGTTCTAGCTAGCCTGACCCGTGTGTTTTCACTCGGGTCAGACCGAGTTGTTTCAGGTATCATCTATTGGGCTTAGCTTGAAGTTGATGTTGGATATCAGCTCTTCTTTCTCTTGAGTAGTTACTATTCTTTCGCATACTCTGATGTAGTTATATTTGATTCGATATTTATGGTGTGGTCGAGTACCACCTTTATTGTATTCATATTGTATTGTACTAAACACGTATCAGTGTATATGTATATATATGATGTTAATTACTGTTCTGTGATGTGATTTACATTCAGTTATTGTATTTTGTTCTGATAGATCCGTTAGCCATCTATAGTTTTGGATTAAGCATTTACTGGGTATGTCGATCCACTTGAGTTGAAAAAAATTATAATGCATTTATCGACGTATTCAATGAATGTTTAAGACAAAATTGTAGATGGTCGCCCTTAACCAGCCCTATTCTCCGCTTTAGTAGACGGAATTACTTGTTAATTCTCTTTGCTAAGGTGGGTCTCGGGGTGGGGCGTCACATCATGGTATCGACTTTGAGAAAATTAAATGCAATATATTTAGTCAAAATAAAAATCTAATCTTTGAAGGTTTAAGAAAAAGAAACATCTATGTCTTAAATATAAAATTTAACAACTCCAACGATTTATGACTATCCGCAGATTTTAATGATCCATGGATATGGCACAAATGGTTGTGTCACAAAAACTTTAAGTTTGTAAACAAATTGTCTAAACACGATTTGGTTAGAGGCCTTCCTAAAATAAACTATAAAGTTAAAAATTTATGTGATGCATGTCAATATGGCAAATTGAAAAGGAGTTCTTTTAAATCTAAAAAGGAAATTTCTACCAAACAACCTTTAGAATTATTACATCTCGATTTATTTAGACCCACTCAAGTACGATCAATAAATCATAACAAGTATGTATTTGTTATTATACATGATTTCTCAAGATATACATGGACTCTGTTTTAAAAACATAAGAGCGATACAGTTGGGATGTTTGAAATTTTTAGCTAAAAGAATTAAAAATTTAATGAATCTTAAATAAAGAATATAAGAAGTGATCACGGAGGTGGATTCGAAAATGAGATTTTTGAAAATTTTTGTAACAAAAAGAGAATTACACATAATCTTTCATTTCCACAAAAACCGTAACAAAATGGTGTTGCAAAAAGGAAATATTGTACACTCCAAGAATGTGCATGAACTATGCTTAATAGTAATAATCTACCGAAGAATTTTTAGGGAGAAGCTGTAGCTACTGCTTGTTATGTATTGAATCGCATCACATCACGTGCTTTAACCAAAAATACATGTTATGAAATGTTTTTTGGAAGAAAACCCAAAGTATCATACTTTGAATATTTGGTTCAAGATGTTTTATACTAAAAACTAAAGATAATCTTAGAAAATTTGATTTAGAAGCCGATGAAGGAATCTTTGTCGGATACTCAGATCATAGTAAAGCTTATTGAGTATTTGATAAACGTACTAGTACTATAGAAGAAGTCTACATGTTTCGTTTGACAAAAAAATTTCCAATAGCAAAAAACAGTTATGATGATGAAATTTTAACAAAATCATCCGAAAATAACATAGTTGTACATAATAATAATGAGAATACTATTGACAATGATAATACATTAAGGTCACCACCTTGTATTTTGAAAGACCATCCAATTAACAATATAATTGATGATTTAAATACAAAAGTTTCTACCAGACATCAATTAAATCAAATGAGTCACGTTGCATTCATTTCAAATTCTGAACCTAAAAAATACAAAGAAGCATCGAATGATGAGTCATGGATTATGGCGATGCAAGAAGAACTCAATCATATCGAAAGAAATGAAGTATGGGAATTTATACCGAGACCTGCAGATCAATCCGTAATTGGGACAGAATGAGTCTATAAAAATAAAACCGATGAAAATGGAATTATTGTTCGTAACAAAATAAGATTAGTAGCACAAGAGTATAATCAAGAGGAAGGCATTGACTATGAAGAAACGTTTGCTCCTGTCGCACGTCTAGAAGCCATCTGAATGTTACTTGTTTTTGCATGTCATCATAACTTTAAACTTTTTCAAATGGACGTAAAAAGTGCTTTTCTAAATGGTTTTATAAAAGAGCAAGTTTATGTTGAGCAACCTCCGTTGTTCATACATGAAAAATTTCCAGAACATGTATATAAACTCAATAAAGCTTTGTATGGTTTAAAACAGGTATCTCATGCTTGGTATGATAGACTAAAAACCCATTTAATAAATTCTAGATTTCAAATTGGAAAAATAGATACGACTCTATTCATAAAAAGTGATCATAATGATATTTTGGTTGTAAAAATATATCCGGATGACATAATATTTGGATCAACAAATGAAATGTTATGTAACGATTTTTCAGATATCATAAAAAAAGAATTTGAAATGTCCTATATGGGAGAATTAAAAAAATTTCTTAGGATTACAGATTAAACAATTAGAAAACAATATTTTTATAAATCAAGAAAAATATTGTCACAATTTATTAAAACGATTTGGAATGGAGAAAACATCTAGTAAACCAATGCCCATGAGCATCAGTACCCATTTAGATAAAGATGAAAACGGAAAACATTTTGATCAAAAATTATATCAAAGTATAATAGAATCACTATTATACTTAACTTCTAGTAGACCTGACATCATGATGAGTGCATGCAAGATTTCAAGCACAACCTAAAGATTCACACCATCGGACAGTTAAATGTATTTTACGCTACTTAACCAACACTAAGAATTGCGGTCTTTTCTATCCTAAAGGCAGCTCTTTTAAACTCATATCATATAGTGATGCAAATTTCGGTGGTTGAAATACTGATAGAAAAAGTACAAGTGGCACATGACACTTTATCGGTCAATCTCTAGTCTCTTGATTCGGTAAAAAATAGAATTGTGTATCACTTTCAACCTGTGAAGCAGAATATATTTTGTAACAACCCGAATTCCAGTGCGTCTAGATTTTTCGTAAAAATGCTAAAATCCAAGCCCACTGAAGCCCGAGTTGGGTATCTAGTATCCGACAAATAGGCAAAGATAAATATATCGGAGCTCAAATAAATATCTCACAGCGGAACTGACTAAAATATAATAGTAAGTAAATACTCACCAAGGTAATAACATTTTCTAAACAAGTGTCACAAAGCTGGAAAATCTCTGCCAGCTGTCTACCCTATAGGATAATATGAGGAGGGGGTTAGAACTAAAGTTCTGGTAAATGGACAAATTATACACTTCTAAGCATAATTCTACATATACCGTTCTATTTCCAATTTATGTTACATCAAGTTTATTGGGTTTATAATACTCTCGCCTCTGTGCGTGAATTGTACTCATCTACTCCCTAGTAGATTAAGACTTAATAACCAATATATATATATATATATATATATATATATATATATATATATGTAGGTACATGCCCAAAGAACGCATCGGTCCTAGGTACTACCCATAGTACATTCTGTATCCCCCTCGAAAAGGACTCCATCTTCTCGCACCTAGAGCATGCTCTAACTAAGAACGACTTGGTGAGACCTATAATACAGATGTTCTGTCGTCTAATACGAAAACATGAAACTACATCCGCACTAGCCTATACTAATGCTTGGACATCCACAATGTACCACCCAGTGCGTACCGTGAGGACTACACGTAATCATTTTGTCTCCTCCCTGAATTCCGCCAACAAGGTCTACCTTGTACGGAACTCAGTCAGGGATTTTCCATATCCGTAAAGGCCCGCTTCATTAGGCCTATAATACAAATATTCTTCTTGGTCAATCTCTTTTCACATCATGACTATGGCCCCACGCAGCCCCCCTTAACTAATCGAAAGACCTTTCAAGAGCTAAGTGGTAGTACCCTACTGCAAACAATCTAAACATCTAATTGGCTATACCCCTCATCCAATGTCTCAATAGTGAAAGAATCATTGGCCTGGTTTAGCTCTATTTTTTTCCGAACTCGCTCTGACTGGTGATGACTGATACCCGCATGCGACTATCCTTATGGGTCCTGCCCACTGTAACCTACTCGCAAACTAGAGTACAGTGTCATACGAATATCCCACTTCATCGTCAGCCTTTTGATGCCTACAAAGATCCGCTTTATTAGGCCTGTAGTGCAAAAGCAGTCAAGGCATACTCTCTTGATGGAACACATACAGACCTACCTCCGGGTGCGCAGCTTCATTAGGCCTACCCCAAAATGTCATCCTAGAGTATCCTCACATCCCGTTGAAGTCTCGTACTTCCTTCTAGCCCAAATTAACTAAGTTGGATGTGCTCTTTCTGTGCTAAAAATCTACGATGTACTGCTTCGTTAGGCTCTTTATCTAGATTTTATTTGGGATACTCCAAACGCACCTTACCATTTTACTAGACCCTACGTCTAATCTTTTATTATGCATTTATTTTAATTTTCTTATTCTATTAGCTACTTATTTTCCCTAATCAGCATGCCCAGCCCCACCCACGTGTGAGACCATCGGTCCTAGACCTGAAAGAAAATGCTAGCGGTACGGGCCACTGCTATTATTTTTGCTTATTAACTTAATCCATGATCTAAGTTTGATAAAATAAGCCTCTTCTATATCTTTCTGTTTAATTATAACCTACGTATTACAATTATACTTGCAATTGTCACTTTTATATTCTTTTCTTTCTTTTATAACCTACATGTTATAAATGTAATTGCAAGCGTCTCTTTTCTATTCTAGTCTGTCCTCTTTTATTTCGATACTAATTTTTTTTAGTTCTCTTATATTATATAACAGTCTTAATTTGGGACTACGTCCAACTGTCATAAGTTACTTATCATAATAACCGTTTTACTTTTTACTCTACCATCTACGCAATAAATGCAGATCTAGTCACATTTTCTGTTTATTGTTTTTAGTCTTGTCAAATAATTAACTTGATTATTTCTTCTTCTTTAATTTCTTTAACGCTTCGCGTTATTCTCTTTGATTCTGGAAAGTAGTTCTATTCTATTTAGTTGGTTACAAAAACTGTGCTAAAAATCCATTTCCATATTTTAATATTAAATAATGCTACAAACAATAACTCGTAACTGCAGGATATTTCTTTTATTGTTTCTTTAATTGTTGGGTAATGCAAAATACAGTAATGTCTCTATTTTGCACTAATTCCATTTTTCTTGTTTTTATTCTTGCAATTACGTTTATCGTTATTCTTACAATATTAAACTATGAAAATGTATTCCATTTTCTAAACCAACCAACTAATCTATCACTAACTTCCAAATAGTGTTATTAGATTTTCCCCTTTTTAATTTATTTCTTCCGTTTTAACATAATTTACTGTAAATTTCTCACTTTTAGGCTTATGCATTTCTCTACAAATTTTAAGCCTAATATTACTTATATTTAATTGGGTTTTCTTTCCATATAAATAACATTTAAATATAAGTACACTTTTCTTACAAAATTTACAGTTTTAACATAACTAGCTAGCAGAACCAATTACTGAAAGTGGAAAACTGGGAGGAGGACAAACATAAAAAAGAAATTTGACGCAAGGACAACACGTTCTATATTTAGTACGAAGACCAAACTTTCTGTAAAAATACACCGCAAAGCCAAACATAAGACACGACTAAATTGGTGGTGGCTTGGCAGGCGACACCATGGGGATGAGGCTTAGTAAGCGATGTGGTGGTAGGGGCTTGGGATGGTGATGATGGATGGTCGAGGTGATGAGGTTGTAGCAGCCCAAGAGGCAACGAGGTGGTTGGTCGAGGTGGATTGGGAGGCAATGGAAGAGAAGATTGTTGGTGGTGTAACGGCGAAGCATGACATCGATGATGGTGTAGCAGCGAAGCATGGCGTCGTTAATGGAAGAGAAGACGGTCAAAGATGGCGCCGATCGAACTTTTTTTAAACGGTTAACATTCAAAAATGGTAAATAAAACTAGCATTATCTTTAAGTGAAAATGAATATAGCATTATATGTGTATAGTTCTAATTTAGTTTAGCATTTTTTAAATTATGAAAAAGAATAATAATGCTAGTTTATTTTATCATTTTTTAAACTGACATTTTAGCTACGAAGTACAATAGCATGTTTAAAACATGCAAAATGATAGTTTAATATAGCATTTTAGATACAAAGTTTAGTAGTATACTAATGATATTTGAAATGATAGATTGATGTGACATTTTAACTATGAAGTATACTAGCATTGTTTAACGTATGCAAAATGATAGTAAAATTTAGCATTTTTTGAATATAGCATTACAATGATTTAATGCTAATTTAATTTAGCATTTTATAATGTTATTGATTTTTTTCAAATTAAAATCGACGATGATTTAATCTACTTCATAGCTAAAATGACGCCAGCGAAGACCGAGAAGGGCGCAATGCAGGTCAGGTCGAGGCAATGTCGCCGGCGATGAGGAGAGCGGCAACGATGGTGGGGAGAGTGACAATGAAAAACCAACAACAGATCGATGAAGACGATGGGGAGAGCGGCAGTAATGCCGACGAGGCGGAGCAGGGCGTAGTGCAGGTCGAGGCTGCGTGGGTCGAGGTCGAGTTGTTGAAGGCGATGGTGATGAGAGGAGGTGGGGCTACTAAAAGGGAGTGCAGATTAAGGATCTCAAGGTTAATTTAACACTAGAGGGGGTGAATAGTGTTTAATGCATTCTAAGACTTATATGGACTAATTTAAAAATTATGATATAAATAAATGCAGAACTTAATCACAGAATCAAACACAGATGCAGAAGGTAAATAAAAAGCAATAAAAGGAAAGAACACATCGGATTTTATACTGGTTCGGAGTTGCCCTACATCCAGTTCTGTACCAAGGCAAACACCTCATACAGATTTTTATTATACCAATGTCGAGATTACAATCCTCAATTTCTAAAGGCCTTGAGGTACCCTCTTTGTCTCTCGAGTCTGGGGCAAACTCTCTTAATTTACGGGACACAAGATCACCCAATTGATTTCCAAGCACAACCACAACTTATAGAGAGACTCGATAAACTTTTGATTACAAATTGATCCTATAACTCTGAATAGCACTTTGATCTTCGAGAGAGGGTAGAAAATCAAATAAAAATGAGATTCTAATTTGACTCACTTGAGAATTCGATAGAATATCGGCACAATCTTAAAAATGTGAAAATTTTAGAATATGAATTTGTGGAGAAGAAGGAGTGAAGAAAATAAGAAAACAATTAGTTAAAAAATTCGTTTTTGAAGGCTATTTATAGAGCAGTAACGGTCGTAACCATTGTGATGAGATTTAAACGAATAGACGCTTCTTTTTGAAAATTGAAAATTTTGAATTCAACGGCCACCATGTCGACATGGGGTATCCCATGACGTCGACATCCCTTAGTTAAAAACAATGTAAAATTTGTTTTGAAAATGGTATTGAAAGGAAAACTAGATAAAATGATTCTTGAGTAAAATAAACTAATTTTTCTATGTTTTAAAATAAAGAAGAGTAGAAAAATAAATTTTTAGAATGTATATATTAATTTGATTTTAAATCTCAAGTATATATATATTATAAAGAATATTTTAAAAATCAGAAGATAGTTTTAAAAACAAACGAAGTTTAAAACAAGAGTTTGTTTAAAAACAAAAACAAAGAATATTTTAAGGTTAAAACATCCTTTTGAAAATCATTTGAAAAGATAATTTTTAAGGCTAAAACATTTTGAAAAGCAGTTTTGAAAATCATTTTGAAAAACCATTTTGAAGTAGTTTTGCAAGTTTCTTCCTGCAGAATATTTCATCACATCAGGACTCGAGAACTTATACAAAACCAGGATATTCGTGGGTTTGTAAGCCACTTGTCGTTGGTTTGTAAGCTACTTGTCATGGGTTTGTAAGCCACTAAGAAGGTAGAAATGAGTTCCATCCCAAATGAAATTTGGAATGAAGATTTCCATGCTATTATGAAGTTTTAACAAAACTAGACACTTATCTTGAAATCTTGATCTTGATACTCATGAGTCTTCAAACTTGATTTCTTCATTCTTGATCTTTATACTGTATAGTCTTTAATAATTAATACCTGCCTTTTATATATCCTACATAATAACATTCATATGTATCTAGACAATAGTGTTAGTATATAAGTAATAATAAAATAAGTTACAAAAGTTGTTGTCATCAAAACCACTATCTCCAGTTTCTAACAGCTATAAGGTAGTGGACTTGGTGGAAGAATAGGGGTAGAGGCAGTTGAAAGGAAGCGGATTTGAGATTGACGTGGAGAAGAGAGAAAACGTGGTTTTGTCCTTAAGCCTAAATTTGAAACTTCTAAACTGCATCTAATTTTTTTATTAATGTTCGTCCTTTTGGTTAATTACCTCTTACCGAAATTAGTCCAAATGTCGAGTTAAATATTTAACGGGAATCGAACGATATTATATATCATAAACATAAAATATATATAATTTAAATCTACCCACTTGAAAAAAAGCACTCTAAATTTCAGATCTGATTTTTCATCCAATTCTATTATCCATAGCCTTCCTCTTTGCAACACTATTTAGATCCACAAAACGGAATTTGTATGGATTTTTAAATCTGGATCCAATTGAAGAAAAATAAACAGATAAATTAGAAAACCAGATTTGAAAACTCACCTCATACGGACAGCTTAATTTGGACATCTCTTCTCTAGATCTACAGTTTCTGCCTCCAAATTGCAAATCAGAAAACCTAAATCTAATATATTTGATTTTGAAGAATTGGAGGAGAAAGAAAAGTGACAGGGCTTCCGCGTCGATTCAGAAAAATATGGGTTTGAAGGTTAGCGCTGCACGTTTATTTATAGAGAGCCAAAGCAACATCGTCCGTTCGTTTAAAGCGATTGAAATCTAGCCGTTAAAATCAAGCAAAAGGCGTCCGTTTTGACATGTCTAGCCTTTTTTTATACATATTAATTTATTTTCTCTATTTTTAAACATTATAAATTATTAAACGTTAACTTTTAACCATTGCATGTTCATTTTAATTAATTTCCATCACTTGCAAATTCAATTCCCTTTACAACACATGTTTATTTTGAAATTCAAACGTTGCTAATTAATGTAAATTAATTTCCCTTAATTGCTGATTTGATTAACATTGCCTACTAATGTTAATTAATTAACTCTAATTGCTGATGTCAATTAATTTCCTTTATGGCGCGCGTCTATTTTGAAATTCAAACGCGCATTATTTCTGAAATTTATACGCGCATATGTTTATAAACAAATATATTTAAGCTCATTTTCACTATTTATAATTATTTGATTATTTAATTATCTAAAAACGTGGGGTGTTGCATTCTCCCACCCTTTAGGAAATTTCATCCCCGAAATTCGACAAGGGTAAAACTATGTAATTCCTCGCATCAAACACATCCATCTTGCATACATTCAATTTTTGCAACCACTGTATCCTTATACAAAATGTCGTATAACAATAGATATATGCATGTCCATGAATTTCTAAGCGGTACTCCTATATGAATGATTTTCTCTTTTAAAAATACCTTTTAAAACATAATGCACACATCGTAAATATACTTGCAATTTTTAAAATCTTTCGAAAACTCAAAGCACTTTTCATCTAATTTTTCCCACACTTCAACTAAATTGGGGCATAGTTCAACAAATTTTTCATACAAACTCTACCACATGACTTTTAATATTCGAATTTTAGAAAAAACTAATTTTTCGAACTCGATTTCTAACGTCAGAAAGAAGGTAGCAAAAGGAAAACCTCACATTTCTCAATTTTACTTTTGCGTTCCACTTTCTCCGTACTTGGAACTTATGCCGCTATTCTGTAAAAATCTCTACTTGTTTTCCCAAGCACAGTTCACATAAGAAAATTTTTCTTTTCAAATTTTTCTTATGACGTTTATGTCGCTTTCTTTAAATTTGTTGTTTTCCTTTTAGTTACTTTTTTTGGCTTGTACTTTTCTTTTATTACTTACATCCTATGTTTATATTCTCTTCTTGTTAATATCACAGAAAAAGAGCATCATACTAATCAGTACTGACTTGCAATAATAAAGACAAATGCTTACATAGGAGTACGATCTCATAACTAAAAGAGAACATAAGTTCTACTACAAAGCGATACTAGTTAAATAAATATAGCAACTAAACACAGCTATCATCTAAGGCTAGGAGGCCTAGTACCATGTCCACCCTAACACAGAAAGGTCGTACTCTAGAAATCCAAGTAACTCATATGCTCCTCCTACTGCCTATTACTCATTATTAACTTACGCTGCATTACTCACGATGAATAAGATCTATTCATCTCTTCCATTCCATACTTAAATTGGAATAACCAAGTCTCATTTACTGCAATGAATAAGAATTTCAATGTATGCAGTCTCTATCTAAAAGTCAACTAAGCTTGATGAAATTTTCTCTTTATCTTTACCTTTCATTTTTCCCCAACTAAAGTCTACCTATCCCAACCATGTGTGTCTTACTATCTCACTAATATCACCTCACTATTCTTCTATGGTTTACACACATGAAGTAACATTTCTAGATTCTCACTACTGTCCTATACACGTTACGGGAACATCTATTATTACTACTAAAAGTAATTACTGCTATCTCCTACATATCCTTACTTCTTTTCCCATCACACCTAGGATCTAATTCCCATCTACTCCATATTAAAATTTTGGTTTAACCATTATCTTATTTTTCAAAAATTATAACTTCAAATCTTTGAAATATCAAATCCCAAAAGTTCTCGTCTTTAAAGTTTTATTTCGAAGTTTCTATTATATTCAAAGCTACTTGGTTACTTAACGTTTTATCTTTCTAAACTTGCATCTCTACAGCTCTTTGAATTTAAATTATTCCCCAAACCTAGAGGGGAAAACTTACAAATTCTAAGTACAAAACTTATTCATCTTTTCCTTTTAAAGACCTTTACAACTTTCTAGAAAAAATTGGATTTTTAAGTTTAATTGTTTACGAAGTTTTTATCTTTCAAAAACTTATTTACATTTTCACCAAACCATTTTTATTTAAAACATGCCTTGCTTGTTCTTAAAACATCTTTTTTTTCTTGACCTCCAAAAATGTCCTCACATGTTTTCAAAACATCTTCTTTCATAGATTTTCAAATTTACAAAAACTAGAGTAGATAAGAACAATTATTTTATCAAAAAACCCTTAACTTTCCTGCTCTTACAATTACCTAACCTTGTAAGAGTTTCTAATTTACTACAAATGGGGACTTTTTACAAAGGCAAGCAACCAATGTGCATAATTAATGGAAAAACATGAAATTTCCATTGCTTAGCTTTCCTACTAAGGCTCTCTATAATATCCCTCCTAACCAACACTATCTTTGATTATTATACTTCTTATTACATCTAATATTGGAACTACTTTCTCTTATGAGAAACCATTAATGCTAAAACCTTCTATGAATCCTTTAAAAGAGGATTTCATGTTTATGTGAAATTACAAGTAACTTATTTTATAAATAGGCTATACAAAATATGATGCTTTCCGTACCTTGTACATTTCTTTCACGTATTCCTTATAACTTGCACAAAACATCTTTATTTGTGATTTGGTTTCATAGGAAATTATATCATTATTCATTTCATTCCAGTAGATTAAAATATGTTTAATCTATATTTACTTACAATGGACATTTCTTACGAAATTTATTAATTTCCTAATATTTAACTTACATCTTTTTTCAGAAGAACACATTTTCAAAAATGTTTTAATAATTTCATAACTAGAAAACATTTCCATATGATTATTTAAATAACAAGTGTACTTACAAACCACTTTATTTCAATACTTAGAAATTATCTTCAAAACACATTTTTATTTAGATCAAAACAAATGTTGCATAAAATACCGTTACTACAACCCAAAATACTAGTACATGGATTCGATTAAAATAAATATTAATAAATCTCACAGGCTATGTAAAACATTTCCTTTGAGAATCACCTACCATAACAATAGTGTCATAGTCTATGCTTTCTTTATTTTTCACGAAAACATCTATTACATCAATAAATGTTATAACCTACATTTTCGATACTTAACACACTATGTTTTTTGTATTTAAAATCTTTGTTTACCTACAAAGAAACTAGCGAGCTATACATGCTCTATAATTCTTCAAAAAGAATTTCACTTTTAACAAAATTTACATCGTATAAAAACCAATTTAAATTCCATACCACTTTTTTTCTTCAGAAAGCCAATATCTACTTCCTCAAATATATTAACAATTATATTTTACAACTTTTCGATTCCAAAAGTTTCATTTTATTGGGCTAGACATAAAGTGGATTTTCTTCTTGCTACCAAGGAATACCATTCCTAAACCTTGAAAATATCATTTTCCTACTAAAATCTCTTATTCCTTTCAAAATAAAAATACTCTCCCTACTATCCCTAGGGAACTTTCCCACTTCCTATAACATATGGATATCAATCTTCTCTCAAAACATAGCTTATTGTACACTATAAATCGGCAATAATATAGGGCTCAACATTCTTGGGTCATCCCAAACTCAACTTGCAAACTATACATAAATATACTTCTAAAAACTATCCATATGTTAAAAATCTATAATTGCGGACTATTTGGATTTTAGTACATAATATATTTATATTTTATTCAAAAATACAAATACGTTCACTCATATTTTTTAATTTACTTAAGATCTACTAACATACGCTCTGATACCAAATGTAACAACCCGAATTCTAATGTGTTTGGATTTTTCGCAAAAATGCTAAAATCTAAGCCTATTGAAGCCCGACTTGGGTATCTACTATCTTGCAAGTAGGCAAAGATAAATATATTAGAGCTCAAATAAATATCTCATAGCAGAACTGATTAAAATATAATAGTAAGTAAATACTCACTAAGGTAATAACACTTTCTAAATAAGTGTCACAAAGTTGAAAAATCTCTGCCATCTATCTAACCCGTGGGATGATATGAGGAGGGGGTCAAAACTAAAGTTCTGGTGAATGGACAAATTATACACTTCTAAGCATAATTCTACATATACCGTTCTATTTCCAGTTTCTGTTATATCGGTTTATTGGGTTTATAATATTCTCGCCTCTGTGCGTGAATCATTCCCATCTACTCCCTAGTAGATTAAGACATAATAACCAATATATATATATATAGCTACATGCCCAAAGACCACATCGGTCCTAGGTACTACCCATAATACCTTTCGTATCCTCCTCAAAAAGGACTCCATCGTCTCGCTACTAGAGCGTACTGTAACTACATCTGTAAATGACAACTTCGTGAGGCCTACAATACAGATGTTATGTCATCTATTTGAAAATGTGAAACTGCATCCGCACTAGCTTATACTAGTGCTCGGACATCCATAATGTACCACCCAGTGCGCACCTTAAGGATTACACGTAATCGTTCTGTCTACTCCCTGAATTCCGCTAACAAGGTCTACCTTGTACGGAACTCGGCCGGAGATTTTCTATATCTGTAAAGGTCCGCTTCGTTAGGCCTACAATACAGATATTCTACTTGGTATGTCTCTTTTCTTGTCGTGGCTATGGCCCTATGCAGCCCCCCTCAACTAATCGAAAGACCTTTCAAGAGCTAAGTGGTTGTATCCTACTGCAAACAATCTAAACATTCAATTGAATGTACCCCTCATCCAATGTCTCGATAGTGAACGAATCATTGGCATGTTGGTTTAGCTCTAGTCTTTCCCGAACTCGCTCTGACTGATGATGGCTAATGCTCGCATGCGACTATCCTTATGGGTCCTGCTCACTATAACCTACTCGCAAACTAGGGTACGATGTCATACGAATATCCTACTCTATCATCAGCCTTCTGACTGCCTATAAAGGTCCGCTTCGTTAGGCCTGCAATGCAAAAGCAGTCAAGGCATACTCGCTTGATGGAACACATACATACCTGCCTCTGAGGTAGCAGCTTTGTTAGGCCTACCCCAGAGGGCCATCCTAGAGTATCCTCACATCCCGTTGAAGTCTCGTACTTTCTTCTAGCCTAAATTAACTAAGGTGGACGTGCTCTTTCTGTGCTAAAAATCTGCGATGAACTGCTTCGTTAGGCTCTTTATCCAGATTCTCTTTAGGATACTCCAAATGCACCTTACCATTTTATTAGACCTTACGTCTAATCTTTTATTATGCATTTATTTTACTTTTATTTTTCTGTTGGCTATTTATTTACCCTAATTAGCATGCCCAGCCCCATCCACATGTGAGACCATCAGTCACAGACCTGAAAGGGAATGCTGCCGGTACGGTCTACTGCTATTATTTTTGCTTATTAACTTAATTCAAGGTCTAAGTTTGATAAAATAAGCCTCTTCTATTACTTTCTTTTTAATTATAACCTACGTATTATAATTATACTTGCAATTGACATTTTTATATTCTTTTCTTTCTTTTATAACCTATATGTTATAAATGTAATTGCAAGTGTCTCTTTTCTATTCTAGTCTGCCCTCTTTTATTATGATACTAAGTTTTCTTCAGTTCTCTTATATTATATAACCGTCTTAACATAGGACCGCGTCCAACTGTCATAAGTTACTTATCATAATAACTCTTTACTTTTTACTATACTGTCTGCGTAATAAATGCAGATCTAGTCAATTTTTCTGTTTATTGTTTCTAGTCTTGTCAAATGATTAACTTGATTATTTCTTCTTCTTTAATTTCTTTAACGCTTCGCGTTATTCTCTTTTATTCTGGGAAGTAGTTTTATTCTATTTGGTTGGTTACAAAAATTGTGCTAAAAATTCATTTCCATATTTTAATAATAATGCTATAAACAATAACTCGTAACTGCAAAATATTTCTTTTATTGTTTCTTTAATTGTTGGGTAATGCAAAATACAGTAATGTCTCTATTTTGCACCAATTCCGTTTTTTTTTTGCTTTTATTCTTGCAATTACGTTTATCTTTATTCTTACAATATTAAGTTATCAAAATGTATTCTCATTTCTAAACAAACCAACTAATCTATCACTAACTTTCAAATCAAGTGTTATCCCATTTTTTGGTCAAAACTAGGATATCCATGTCGAGCGCGTCTCCACCACGATCGAGCCAATAAGAAGCAAGCAAGCGTATACAAGTCGAAGATTTCATTCATAGCCCCAGTGCAAAAGCTCATTCGGTAATAGGAAGTTTAAGGTTTCATTCGGCAGAGCCTTATTCGGCACTCCAAACATGAAGTTCCATTCGGCATTCCCAAGGCAATTCTCATTCGGTGGTCGCAATTCTCATTCGGTGGTCCGAGCACCCATTTCCATTCGGCACTCCCATATATGGAAGTTCATTCGGCATCCCTCTCACCACAGTTCATTCGGCATCCCTCTCACCACCGAATCTCTCCTACCGAACCATCTCTTCCATCCACTACCGATCCAACGCCACCGATCCATCTCAACCTCCATCCTCCTACCGAATCCAAGCTCCACCGGTCCACCACCATACTCCTACCACCGAACCAGGTGACAACCGAACCAGATCTGCCAGGCCAGATTGCTTCAGCCCAAGCCCACCAGCAGCTATAAACATCCAAGACCCCTACCCCCAGCCTCACTCTATAAATAGAGGGGCGGGGGTACAACAATGGGGGGAGGAGTTTTGAGACAAGTTTGAGAGCTCAAGCCTGGAAGGAACTCTCAAACAACTTTAGATACTTGTAATCAAAGCTTTGTACTTGTAATCTGAAGAGAAAAAGGAGAATAACATATAAAGTGGACGTAGGCACGTTCTGGCCGAACCACTATAAATCTGTGTGTCTTTTACAGTTTAGTCCCTGCTTTTCATATATTTGCATAAATCACCCAAATCACTAAGAACAACATAAAATCAATCAACTCATACGACTTTGGGTGTTTGCGGCCATTTTTTACGCAAACATTTTGGTGCTTTCACTGAGAGGAACCAGCTCCCGCTACATCGGATAGAAGTTGAATTTGAAAATCTAAGAATTCAGATCTGAGAGTTATGACGAGACAAACAAGTAGAAGGCAAAGGCCAGAGAGAAGTGAAAACCCAGGAAGTCAAGAGGCTTCCTCAGGAGGAAATCAAGCGTCGGCCTTCATCACTAGGGAGGAGATGGAGGCCATGATGAGAAGACAGGAAGAGATGATACAGAACTTACTTCAACAAATTGGGCAAATTGGAGCACAAATCCAAGGAGCAACTAGAGTTCAGAACGGAGCAGGACCATCTGGTGCAGCACCAGAGCTAGGGGGCACTCACGCAGAGCATGTTGATCCGACCCCGGGAAGTGAGATGGGGGCATCCGAGCCACCTGGTAGCAATAGAGGAATGAACGTTCAGCCAAGGAGGCATACACATGGAAACTCCCGTGGACTTGGGGGGCAGGTCGAAGACAGTGAACGAGAACTACAGCTTGGAGACAACGACAGATTAGCAGAGATGGTTAGAAGAGCTATGAGAGGCGGTTTAGTAAACAGAGACTTGGAAGATGTAAACAGGAGTCCTTTTTCTTCCGCGATCAGGATGGCTAGGAACCCACCAGAATTCAAGCTACCATCATTGGACATGTACAACGGGAAAACGGACCCCACGGTCCATCTAACGAAGTATATGAGACATATGGAAGTGCTGGGGGCATCAGAGGAGGTTATGGCCCGGTGCTTTCCACTGTATTTGACGGACATTGCAGCGTTATGGTTTAGACAACTGGAGAGCGGCTCCATAGGAACATGGGCAGATTTAACTGAGAGATTCATGAGGCAATTCAGGGTTCATATTGCGAGACCCAAGAATGTGATGACTTTGGCAACCTTGAAACAGAAAACTGGAGAGACTTTGAGGAGCTTCCTAACGCGATTTAATGCGGCAGCAGCATCAGTGGATCGACCAGATCCAGCTATGGTCATGATGGCAGCTGTATCTGGAATAGCTGGTAACACAGAGTTCAAGAATTCATTAACCAAGGACCCGCCTATGAATCTGGGAGAATTCTATCATGAGGCTGAAAAGTTTCTGCGTTTGGAAGATGCTAGTGCAGAAAGAGAGGAAGAAGATGACGTTTACTCAATCAAGAGCGGAAACCCACCTGGAAAGGGTGCGGAGACTAGCAAAGGAAAAAGAAAGGCCGAAGATTATGATGACAGGACAAAGTGGCTACGAAGAGAGCCACGATTCACCACCTATTCAGAGCTGAATGAGAATTTGGAACGGATTTATCAGGATACCAAGGGGCAGGTTCCGTATCGTAGACCAATGCGAAGGGATCCCACCTCTGACGAAAGAAAATCAGATAAGTTTTGTGTATTTCATGAATTGAATGGTCATAACACTAATGATTGTAGGCATTTGAAGGACGAGGTGGAAGGGCTTATCAGGAACGGTATGCTCCTCCAATATGTGAGGAGGCGAACTCCGGCGGTGGAGCCAGAGCGACCACCCTCTGCATCAGCTAGAGGTGACCCTGGATCAGGGCGCCATTTGATTATCCATTGATTGCTTGATTAAAATAACGATGAACAAGTCGTAAGCTTCCACTAAAGCAATTAAATCATTTACACATGTACGAGATCGCGAACGATCTCCAGGCATGCTCTGAATGATCATTGACTGCTTCGGGGTGGGAACTTACACTTTGACATCCTTGCTTTGCTTTTGTTTCGATTTGAACATTTGAATTCTTCCTGTTTGGACATTTCTGCTGTAAGGTACTATTGCTTTAACATTTACAATTCTATGAAAAAATTATTTACTTGTATGCCCGTTGGATCGCGAACGGTCCACGAGCACCTATTGCATGGCAACGAACTGCCGAAGTCTTTGATTCGAAAAATTCCCCCAAACAATGACTCCAACACTGATAATATTAAGTCCCCCCCGGGCACACTCATTCGCCTCGAACGGCACCCGACTTCGAACAGTCACAACTCGCCTCGAACGGCACCCGACTTCGAACAGTCACAACTCGCCTCGAACGGCACCCGATCGCGAACGATCACAACTCGCCTCGAACGGCACAACTCGCCTCGAACGGCACAACTCGCCTCGAACGGCACAACTCGCCTTACCTCAAATGGCTCGATCGCGAACGGTCGTCACTTGAGGTCCGCCACATGATCACTGACTGTTACACCTCACCTCAAATGGCTTGATCGCGAACGGTCGTCATTTGAGGACCACCACTTGACCGCACACTGTCGCACCTTACCTCGAATGACTTGATCACGAACGATCGTCATTTGAAGTTGGGCGCTTGACCTTGAACGGTCACATTTCACCACAGATGGCTCGATCCCAAACGATCGACGCATGGACTTACAGCTCGACCGCGCACTGTCGCACTTTACCTCGAATGACTCGATCCCGAACGGTCGTCATTTGAAGTTAAGCGCTTGACCTTGAACGGTCACATTTCACCGCAGATGACTCGATCCCGAACGATCGACGCATGGATTTACGCGCTTGACCGCGCAGGGTCGCACTTCACCTCGAATGACTCGATCGCGAACGGTCGTCATTTGAAGTTAGGCGCTTGACCATGAACGGCCGCGCTTCATCCCGAATAGCTCGATCCCGAACGGTCGTCATTTGGGGCCATATAAACTATCAAATTCTTTACAGGTTGATGACAGGATATGAACATCCAGCTCATGGCATTACAAAACACGCCTTCCTACCGCAAGGCATATTTTGGGGGGCAAAGTGTTATCCCATTTTTTGGTCAAAACTAGGATATCCATGTCGAGCGCGTCTCCACCACGATCGAGCCAATAAGAAGCAAGCAAGCGTATACAAGTCGAAGATTTCATTCATAGCCCCAGTGCAAAAGCTCATTCGGTAATAGGAAGTTTAAGGTTTCATTCGGCAGAGCCTTATTCGGCACTCCAAACATGAAGTTCCATTCGGCATTCCCAAGGCAATTCTCATTCGGTGGTCGCAATTCTCATTCGGTGGTCCGAGCACCCATTTCCATTCGGCACTCCCATATATGGAAGTTCATTCGGCATCCCTCTCACCACAGTTCATTCGGCATCCCTCTCACCACCGAATCTCTCCTACCGAACCATCTCTTCCATCCACTACCGATCCAACGCCACCGATCCATCTCAACCTCCATCCTCCTACCGAATCCAAGCTCCACCGGTCCACCACCATACTCCTACCACCGAACCAGGTGACAACCGAACCAGATCTGCCAGGCCAGATTGCTTCAGCCCAAGCCCACCAGCAGCTATAAACATCCAAGACCCCTACCCCCAGCCTCACTCTATAAATAGAGGGGCGGGGGTACAACAATGGGGGGAGGAGTTTTGAGACAAGTTTGAGAGCTCAAGCCTGGAAGGAACTCTCAAACAACTTTAGATACTTGTAATCAAAGCTTTGTACTTGTAATCTGAAGAGAAAAAGGAGAATAACATATAAAGTGGACGTAGGCACGTTCTGGCCGAACCACTATAAATCTGTGTGTCTTTTACAGTTTAGTCCCTGCTTTTCATATATTTGCATAAATCACCCAAATCACTAAGAACAACATAAAATCAATCAACTCATACGACTTTGGGTGTTTGCGGCCATTTTTTACGCAAACATCAAGTTATTAGATTTCTCCCCTTTTAATTCATTTCTTCCGTTTTAACATAATTTACTGTAAATTTCTCATTTTTGGGCTTATGCCTTTCTCTATAACTTTCAAGCCTAATATTACTTATATTTAATTGGGTTTTTTTCCATATAAATAACATTTAAATACAAGTACACTTTTCTTATAAAATTTACAGTTTTAACATAACTAGCTTGTAGAACCAATTACTGAAATTAGTCCAAATGCCGAATTAAATATTTAACGGGAATCTAACGATATTATATATCATAAACATAAAAGATATATAATTTAAATCCACTCACTTGAAAAGCAAGCACTCCAAATTCCTGATCTAATTTTTAGTCTAGTATTATTATCAATTGCCTTCCCCTTTGCAACCCTATTAGGATCCACGAACCGGAATTTGTATGGATTTATAAGTCTAGATCTAACTGAAGAAAAATTAACAGATAAACTAGAAAACCAAATCTAAAAACTCACCTCATACGGACGGTTTAATTTGGACATCTCTTCTTTAGATCTAAAATTTCTACCTTCAAATTGCAAATCAGAAAACCTAAATCTAATATATTTGATTTCTAAAGAAATAGTGGAGAAAGAAAAGTGATGGGGCTTCCGCGCCCATTCAGAAAAATATGGTTTGAAGGCTAGGCCTGCATGTTTATTTATAGAGAGTCAAAGCAACGTCGTCCGTTCGTTTAAAGCGATTGAAATCTATCCGTTAAAAACAAGAAAAAGGCATCAATTTTGACGTCTCCAGCCTTTTTGTTTTGTACGTATTAATTTATTTCCTCTATTTTTAAATGTCATAAATTATTAAACGTTAACTTTTAATCGTTTCATATTCATTCTAATTAATTTCCATCAATTGAAAATTTAATTCTCATTATAACACATGTTTATTTTGAAATTCAAATGTTGTTAATCAATGTAAATTAATTTCCTTTAATTGCTGATTTGATTAATATTGCATACTAATGTTAATTAATTACCTCTAATTGCTGATGTCAATTAATTTACTTTATGACGCACGTCTATTTTAAAATTCAAATGCGTGTTATTTATGGAATTTATATGCGCATATATTTATAAACAAATATATTTACGCTCATTTTCACTGTTTATAATTATTTGATTATTTAATTATTATTTTTAAATACGGGGTGTTACATTTCTGCTGCCTTAGCTTGCGCTCAAGTAATATACATGCAACAAACACTTAAAGAATTTTTAAAAATATGAAATAAATCTCTAACATATTGCGATAATACTAGTGTTATAAACTTATCTAAAAATCCAATTAATCATTGTCGGACTAAACATATAGATACTCGTCACCATTTGTTAGGAGATAATATTGAAAAAGAAATAATAACACTAGAATTTGTAAATACTGAAAATCAAATAGCCGATATTTTTACAAAGCCACTAAGTGAACAAACGTTTATTAAGTTAAGACGTGAACTAGATATTATATCGTTGCATGATTTATAATTCAATAGTGAAGTATAAATTTTAAAAATAATTTTTTTAATAAAATAAAAAATTGGAGACAATGGCACTCGAACTCCACACTCATAGGAGGAATCGCATGTCTTTCCAATGTTCTATTATGTTTCTTGAATTTAGACCATACATATCTTTGATTTTACCTACGGTCGTATTTTCTCTCTCTTAACCTTTCATTTTTTTTAGTTGAAAACTTCTGAAAATTATAAACCTCAAATCAATATTCTTAACATATCTTATAAACTCGGTATAAATATTTAATCAAAAATCTTATGTAACTCATATACAAGCTTAAAAATTGATTAAACAGATATCAAATTTCTAAAACAAACATATCAAACAATGTCTTCTAATCATGACTCCACTTACTTCGCTATTGACTACGCCTTCCCATCGTCCGGCACCACATATGTCTCTCCCAAAAAAGTAATTCCTCCATCGTCCTCGTCTCTCAATATTATCGCTTCACCAACTTACCATATCGGCTTCTCTCCGAAAGGTAAGAAAGCTAAACACACAATCGACCTAAAATCATCATCTCTCTCAGACAAAGTCGATGAAATTCATCACTAACAACAAGAGGTGATAGGGGTTCAACGAAAAAAGGTATTATGAACAACTCCGTCAAGGAGCACATTTAAACTTTCTTGAAAAATGTAACCGCGCAATATGTGATCATTCTCCAACGAAAGACTGTACATCAAAGGTCTCCACGTTTACGAGATACTCCTCTTAGAGCACATAGGATCACCCCACGGAACTTATGGGGAGAAGGAACATCAAATGCCGAACACAGTCCTGTTCGTCCATACTGCTCTCCTCTTAAGCCATCATCCGAGCAGACCAAAGTCAAACCAAATTCATGAGAGAAACAAAACTACCATTCTCCTAATTCTTCAGCTAACAACTAAAGAAATCTTTCGTAAACGACGGACATTAATATATATCAAATAAGCATGTATATTTATGCATAATTATTTGTAATTTTTTCTTCTATTAAATATTCAATTTTTCTATTTTTATATACCAGATCATGTAGAAATAGAATAAAAATAAAAAAACCAAACGTCTAAAAAACTATACAGACGCCTGACTGCAGCACATGAAAATTTGTAGTTTTAGCTCAGAAGTCTAAATAACACTTCCAGATGTCTGCAGATATGCTATGAAAATTTTTGGTCTCTACACAAACGTCTGACAATGTACCCAGATGTCTGTTCAAACGCTCTGCAAATTTAAAGTTCTCGGCATAGATGTTTGACAATATTCCCAAACGTCTGTTCAAACGCTCTGTAAATTTGAAGGTCTCAGCATAGATGTTTGAAGGTATAATCAGCCATCTGAAAAATGTCTCTGGAAAAATTATTTTCCACTCACAGACGTCTGAGTTTACATACAAATTTCTATTCAATCGTTTTGTTTCAAAATTAAACCCCGTTCAGACATTTGATCCTTATTTACAGACATCCGTCAACCATCTGAACACATACCATTTCCTCTTCCTATATATTATCTTTTCCATCCTCCATTATCTCCACCGTTTCACTCACTCCAAAACTTAAAACCATAATTCCCAAATTCAATTTTCTCTTTCCAAATTCCAAATCAATGAATCCAAAAGCTAAAGTTCCCGTTGCTAAATGTAAGAAAGCTATAGCAAGCCATAGCTCTCAATCTTCCACTCAACAATTCGTCATAGATAATCACATTGAAGAATGAATTGTTGACAAAGACCATGGAAGGCAAAAACTACAAGATTTGGAGAAAAAGCCTATCCACTCTGGTCCGCTCTATCCCGTTCAACGTTTCATTCATTACGACGCCACTGATTTAACTGAAGATGCTCATATCTACCAACCAGTTAACTATGATGATAATGCTAGGAAGATAGATCAACTAGCGGTAATCCTCTTTATGCTCCTTAAAACTTTGGAATCCTTCAGATGAGGAAAATTGAATTTGGACAAGTGTTTATGGAAACATAAGAAAATTTAATGTTGAAATGCTTGGTCAAATTCTTAATTGTTCTTATACAGGAATTCGATTACAAGAAGTTCCCGATACACGATATTCCCCTAGAGATGTCGTTACTCATCTTATTTGGGAAGATGATATAAGGATATTAAAAACATCTAGTTTTCATCCAAAAGCCCGACTACTTAACCGTATGCTCGTCAACACAGTCATCCCTAAGTTAGGTAATCATGAACAAGTATACGAAGATGATCATAAAGCTTTGTATGCTATATTTGGTCATATTGAAGTCAATTGGGCACAATATATTTTCGACCAAATAAAAAGCTTTTGGATGCCTACCCGTCAAAGCATCGTCTATGCTCCTTGTATAATGAGAATTCTACGCTCATTTGGAATCCCTTCATAACTCTTCCAATATGAAGAAATTTCAGTTAAAGATAGTGGTATTAGATTTCTCTCTTTCTACCTGAAACTCCGCCGAGTATAACCCCTTTCTTCCAATATCAACAACCACAACAACAACAACAACCTACAACTCGACCTTCTCAATCTACAAAAGCTTCAGAAGCTATAGATTATTACTCTTATTCGAAAATACAAGAAGCCAGAATTGCAACTGGACCAGGAGAAAATTCTTGAGATGTTGCACTTCAAAATAAACGTCTTCTCTCCTTAAACCAAAAAGCGTTAGATAATAAGATGACTCGCTTAGAACGCTCCTTTTCTACTTGAATGACCAAAGTAGAATAGACGTTAGAAAATGTCGTGTCAACTTTGGAAAAAGTCGTGAGAAAGTTATAGGGTCGTTCATCATCTCGGTCTTCATCTTCTCCATCCCCGACACCACGCCGCTGCCACAGGTATTTCAACCAAGACGTTCTGCAGGCGCAGGTCCATCAGCTGACCTGGCACCACCATCTCGTCCTGATAAGGCACCAATAAATGTTGACACTAAAGAAAGCGAAGATATTACTTGGCCTCCACAAAACCCTTCGCACTACAGTCATTACGGATCATTTCAGGGCCTCCTTATTCGGGAGGATGGGGAGTACAACGATCAGTATCAGTGGCAACACGGCGGATTTATTGAAGACTCATCTAATTTTTGGCGTTACTACAATTATAAGTGAGTTTTCTTCTACTTTTATCATGTAGGATTTATGTATCTTTATTTGATTTCTTCAAAACAATTTGTTTTTTGTATAACTATGACAAATATTATCTGTGATTCTGTGAAAATTTATGCTCTTTACATTTTTTCAAATTTCATTATTTCTACATCTCTTTTTGATAATGCCAAAGGGGGAGAGATATCATATTACATATATATAGGGGGAGGAATCTCATTCAGGGGGAGTTATATGCTTAATAATTGATTGTATAGTTGTCACCAAAAAAGGGGAGAATGTTAGAACCTCTATTCTATAGTTTAAATGACAATAACTATACAATCATACACATACAATATATTTCATCTATTTGCAGGCAAAATCTTTCAGAATTCACATTATCACAACTCGAAGACAACCAGTGGAAGAGGAAAATCATTGGTATTAGAGAAGTTATTATAGTGTGTTATGGTTATAGACAGATGATTTGTAAAATCTCCGTTAGTATTTTTTTTACACAACATTGAACGTCAAAGATTTTTTTAAGCCTTTCATTGTTCAAACAAGATTAACTATAGAAAATAACGGATATTAAACGTCTGCTCACATATGCCAGACGTCTGACTCTGTACGCTGTTTGAAAAATATTAACAGGCATCAGACGTCTGATCATATATACCAAACGTTTGAATATGTTCTTTGTTTAAAAATATATATTTAAACAGATGTCTGAAATTATGGGCAGACGTTTGTGCTGGGTAATGAAATTAAACTATGAACAGACACATCTTTCATTCTAATGGTTGCATCTGTATCTCTTCAACGTATCTCTTCTTCCTCAAAGATTGCGACCCTTAGACTAAAGTAGAACATACTAAAGGATGTTAAACAAAACCCTTCAACACCTATAAATATGCGAAAATTTTAAGAAACAAATAACTTGAATTTTCTGAATCTCATATCTAAACTCTTTACGTACTCTGATTTCTAAAAGCAATCAATATATCAGTTTTATCACTTCCTAAAAGCAAAGCTTCACATACACATACTACTCAAAGGAGATTATAAGAAGATTTGTACTGTGCAGTCAAAATCAGTATCGCTGTCAAGAAAAGATTTTTGTATCAAGCCTATTCCTCCAAGCAAAGCGAGGGCTGTTTACTAGT
The DNA here is from genome assembly GCA_030765085.1 of Allium cepa. NCBI lineage: Eukaryota > Viridiplantae > Streptophyta > Magnoliopsida > Asparagales > Amaryllidaceae > Allium > Allium cepa. The sequence goes on from CM060940.1 coordinate 653,648,414, forward strand.
TAAGGCTGAAGAGAAGCTTCGGGACTGGACGTAGGATGGAAGATCCGAACCAGTATAAAATCTCTGGTGTGATTGTTTTTTTACTTTTTACTTTACTCTGCTAGTTATAAGTTAGCTATTTATTACACTTGCATATTAGATATAAATACACGATTCATACATATTTTCGTTGTTTACACGATCAGATTGAAACATAAATACTATTACAACCGATCTTAATCTTTGCTTGATCTTTTGTTTTGTTATTTACGGTAGTAGTTTCTGCATTGTGTACATGTTATTGCTATTTTTTTAAATATGGGTCAAGATAAAGAAATATAGACTGTTTGCCATTAAAAGAGAAGAACGAGTATAATACTTACTCCATTTCACTTTTAAGTTGATAGTATGAGAAGTATAAATGTGCGCTATGTCTATAATAAAATATCGACATATGAATTCATCTTAACTAATACTTTATAATGTTCAATATTATACGTAGAACACTCATATCATAAAACATCGTATTTTATCATGGGTATCTAATTTATTCTTCTTTCTTCTAATGAAAATATACATGTAGGTAGAGCCAATGGCCTGACATAGTTAGTAATGTGAATTAATTGTGGACTCGAAGTATTTACATACCAACTCTTTTCTAATGCAAGATGTTGATTAAATCATAGCAATTCTTTTGATTTTTAACTCACAAGCTTTATATTTCCACTTCAGTGGTTATTCAACACAAAAAAAAATTAATTCATGAAAAGTCGGTTATAAAGCTAATGTTTTACTAAGAATGTCAAAATTATAGAATGATAAAATTAGTAATTTTAATCTATTTTAAGAAGTGCGAATTATCAATTTAATTTTCCTCCTCGTGAATTTTTTTAAATTTGAATTTACCTATTTTTTACTTTCAACTAAAACTATTCTGTTTTAACAGTTCCCCTTATTTATTTCAAATTTGCATCATAATCCAATAATACTTTAAAATCAGTTCTATTTTCACTTCAATTATCACCTTACACACCCCGCAAAATATGACTATCTTACCCTTTTCAATACTTTAAATATTGCCTGTACAAAAATGGCACACAAAAACTATGAATTGCTTGCATATAATCTGTAGATGGAACGCGTGGGTATTTGAATACTTTAATTTGAGTAATTTGACTTTTTGTATTATGGCCATGCTGTAAATACTTAATTTTTAAGAATACTTGACTGATATAAATAGATATTTGATTTTGAAAATATAATTTAAATACTTTTTCTTAAATACTAATATGCATTCATTGTTGATCTATTTTAAACATGTTCAAATTAAAACTTAAACTTGGGTAAGTAAAATCCATACGGCACAATCTTTTCAACCCAGCAAGCCTAAGGGGAGAAAATGGTGGAACTGAAATAGATATAAATCCTATTATCAAATCAAAATAATAAATAAAAGGCAGTTTTAAAGGAACTCCAATTTTGGTTGGGGGAAGAGCGAAGGGTGTCGGCTTTTTTATATTTTTGCAATTATTACGGAGGTATTTAAGAACTAAGCCATACCATAAAAGAAACAAACAAAGTTCACATCTTTCCATCGGCCTTCAAAATTAGGCAAATTTCGATAGACCTCTACCATGATACATTATCGGTGATAATAAAGATTTTCCGATATGTCCATATCCCTTTTCTTTCAAAAATCTGATGCCATATTATCGAGTTTCGTGAAGGTGGGTAAAATAGTAAATTGTTCGAATTGGAGCATTCTCTTCATGTCCCCACTTAACAATTTCGGTTTCACCTTATTCAAAATTTTGGAATCATTCTAACAATCTCCTAAATAAATAAATTTGGCACCGTGTATGGTGTTAAGGGAACCGACTTATTTTTTAGAAAAACAGGATCAAAGAAATACATATTTACTTTTTGGGTTGAAAGACGCAGGTTTTAAGGTTTAATCTGAAGAACAATAGCATGCTAAACTATAATTTATACCAATTGAAGATGATCGGAACGATAATTTGAATAGGATACTTGAGTAAGATTATACAAACCGCTCCATTGTATTTTGGTCGTCGATAGACTGTAGATCAAGCTGGGTAAAATTAATCTGTAGTTTAGTTTTTTTTCCCCTTTCGCGTGTGTGAGTGTAAAATAATTTAGGAACTGCAATGCATTTAAGAGGTCTCTAATTATTTTCGATTTGTTTTTAACAGTTATTTCAAAAGTTTCCATGGATTCTGGAATACCAGTTCTCAAACGATGCTCCATTAAAAAGAACCCCGAAATTAAAATGATAAACGAAGATGACAGTACAAGTATAGATGAATCCAACGGCGTCAGAAAGAAAAAAGGTATAAGTTTATCAAATCCAGACGGTCTAAATTGAAGAATATTGCTACAACATCTTCTTCGTCCTCCACCTCATCTTGTGCTGCTTCATCACATCATGTAAGACGAGCACATGTCAAATTTGTTGGCAAGAGAAACAAAATTAGCAGTAAAGATGGCACTTTTGAAGATCTTGCGCTTCCGTTGGCATGTCATTTGCTGCCATAATCTCTCAGGTTAGTTTTTATAGAAAGATTGTGTCTTTTATCAAAATCGATATTTTAGGTTATGCTTATTGCTTTTTTGAACGAGTTGGCATATGGATCATCTAGCTGATTTAGTACTTTCAAATTTTGATTCTTATTTGAAAAAGTTGCTATATTGATAGCTAAATCTTGCTTATTCGTTGGTTTTAGTTTGATTTTATATAGCATGACAAGTGGAGTATCTATACATTTTAAGAAGTAAAGTAATTTGAGTTATTATGCCTGTGGTATTTGAATATAATGGTGATACTTTGAAAAGAAACATGTTAATAGACCGTTATGTGCAGATATATGGAATTTGACTAAGGTGGTCATTTATTTTGAAGGTAGATACCAGAAATGCAGGAGGCAGTAGCAATCATATATGCTTATGGAATACTGCAAATACGCATAAATCTCGTATCGAAGAATGTGAAAATCAAGCGTTTTTAGCAAATACTGGAAATTAAAGGAAAGAGTCACACATATTTAACAGATGTGTTACCTTCACTTCTTATATATGGGAAATTGCGAACAAGAGTAGAGATCTGTTCACATAACCAATTTTGTTTTAAGCTTCAAGGTTTGAATGTTGCTGTACAAAAGCGAATAACCTTTTTTCCATAGACCAAGTGAAAGATGGTACAATATGTGCGAAATAAAAATCTTATACATAGAGCACATGACACTAATCAACAGTCATTGATTAAAATGAATCCCATGAACTAAATCGGGGTGTAAATATGGTGCTAATTTGATTATTACTAATAGAACCTTAGGTCATGTGATGTGTATGCATATGTTTCCTTATGGTGCAAACAAGTTTGAATATAAGTAAGTAAAACAAATAAAAGTATTTACTTATTTTTTGGGTCTAATTGTCAAGCTTTGACTGCAAATTTAGCCACTTGGGATTGTGATTTAACACTTGTCGATTGATGACAAGTATTGATAGTTAATTTATTAGTGCTATGCAATGTATTGATTTTGACTTTTCAATTTTATGTAACTTTTTTCCAAATGTCCATGTGTTTTAGTTAACATTTTATTTTCATGTTAGTTTAAAAATATTGTTTGTATGGTATCTATTGAAATATTAAAATAGAAAAAAAAAATATAAAGAAGAAGATGGGGAGAGTGAGAGGAAGAAAACAATAAATATTAAAAGGCTACGTCTTTATTAATGACTTGATTTGATTAATTCAGGAATACATGATTCGTATTTATATTTAAATTACTTGAAGCCTAAGTAATCACATAATAGGAAAATATTATAATAGAGGAAAATACAAATACAATTGGTAAATAATAAATAGTGAGATCTTCTGCAATATTCTTTAACATCTTTAGCATCACCCATCAAACTCGAGATGTGTAGCAACGGGAGTTTATCAAAGCGGACACGATCAAAAAATGAAATTGGCACTACCACCAAAACCATCCAATGCTGCGAAACAATAGTTTCGAGTGCTGTTAGAGAGACTATCTTCAAATACTAACGTATACCTGATTGGTAGACAATTATCTAAAAAGACGACAATAATGAATAAAAAATCCGAAATTGAAATCCGGGAAGTGAAAACGAGAATAAGGAAATTTATATGGGATTGGAAGTGGAATTCCAATCGGATCGGAGGAGTAATTCCAATTTGAAACCTGAAGTCGGAATCTGAGAAAAGAGAAAATATGAATAAGGAGATTCTTGTGGGATTGAAAGTGGAGTTCCAATCGAGATTCATCGTAGTCGTTGCCAGAAGACTGACGCCAATCAGGAAAAGAAATCCAATATATGAAAACTGATACAACCTTACATTGTTTCACTAGTAGCAGAAGCACGGTTTGAGTAATACATCCGACAAGTACCAAATCTTCAAACTTCAAATCAGGATGATGTAGGATGCAACCTTTGAACGATTATTGATGAATTCTGATTGCAGTTGACGAATTGAATTGTAGTTGATGAATTGAAATTGAATCACAAAATTATTTTATTAGAATCGAAATGCGCTCCGACGCCATGTTGAAATATTAAAATAGAAAAAAAATATACTATGAAGAAGAAAATGAGGGGAGAGAGGAAGAAAACAACAAATATTAAAAGACTACATCTTTATTAACGACTTGATTTGATTAATTCAAGAATACATGACTCATATTTATAACTAAATTACTTGAAGCCTATGTAATCACAGGTTAGGAAATATTATAGTAAGGGAAAATACAAATATAATTGGTAAATAATAAATAGTGAAATCTTCTGCAATATTCTTTTAACATCTTTAACAATATCATTATTTTAATAGAAAGGTGACTATTTTTTGGATTTTCACTTAAAAATCGTATTAGTATTATTATATGCTTGGGTGTTTTAACTTATACCTATGACTTTAAAACTGAAATTTTCATTGAACACGTTGTAACCATGAAGAAACCAATAAATTTGTATACAATTTTGGGTAAAACAACTGCTGATATGTTACTAGTTTTTAGAGCTAACCTGGAAGCTTGAAACTTTAAGTATACAATATCGAGGACCAATGATTAATTGAATGTTCCTGCTTACTTCTGCTGAAAACCTTCTGGTAATCATTTTGTGCAAACCTACTGGCCCTTTATTACTTATGTTAATAACAAAATGATAACCTATATTCAATAATTATTTGTAAGATAAACAATGTTTAACAACTAGATCGTGCATCTTAAACTCAATTGTTCAAGGTTGTTGACCAGGATGTGTCAAAATATAGGTATTGGATGAGATCAATAGATCGAGAAAGCAGATACCTGTAGAACAACTTTCCTTGGTATGTACCCTTAATATATTCCATATAAGATTTTGTATAACTGGAATTTTTTTGGATTAATTTGTTTGTTTTCAATTGCATATTTATCACAGATTTGTACCTCGGCTTTGAAAGAATCTGTTGCAAATGTAAGTTTAATTATCCTGCATTTTTTCCCCTGGTTTACTTTTGTGGGTTCTGACCGTTCGTTTTACATCCGTCTTAGCTGTATGGCAACAGGTTAGACGGTTTCTTACTAAATTTCAGGAAATCATTTGGCAGCACAATAAGAACATTGAGGAAAATCAAAGAAGCATCTGTTCCTAGGCATCAATTTCGATCTTCTCAAATCTTTAACAAAGCAAAAGATGCTACAGAATTTAATGAACAGTCCATCGCCGACCAAGTAGAGATGCAATCTAGTTCTCAACCAAATAACAAAAGTTTTGAAACTTTGAAAGGCATTTCTCCATTGGCTATGGAAACCAACCAAATTGTTCCACATCGAGCATTTAGTCAAGAATTGGCCTCCAGTTCACATAATTTATCTGCCCGTGGATTTAGTCAGTCAGCTATAAGCACCTTATCTGTTATGGAGCAAATACGTTCTAATGATTTAAAGGTTCTCGAGATTGATGTGAATATTAGAAAGCTGAAACTGAAAGAATCACAGTTAGCTGTAAGCACATATGTGAATATTTTAGAGAAGGTAAAAATTTCTATGGGAACTGTAAAAGCTTCATTCAAAGAAGATAAACTGAGAAATCAAATGCTTGATAGCGAGCATGCAGATTTCTTAAGGAGATGTTCAGATCTTCTTGTTTTGGGTTTGATTATTATGTCCATTTGTCTTGGATGGGGAGCTTGTACTTTTGTATATCAACGCATTATTGAGGCTACACTATCATGCTCGGAAGTTCCTACATCAACCTCTAAGGTTAGTTTTCCTTGCACATTGGTAAACTATTACTCCGTAAATCTAATGTCGAAATGAAAACTGGATTGCATAGATTTTTTTAATGTGATTTTATAGTTGAAGTTCTCATTACTCTCATCTATGAATGATATACTTATGAGGGGAAGAAAACTGGATAGCATGGTTAGTTCTATTGAATTGTGAAGTTGAAGGTCTTGTTACTCTCATCTACAAATGATATCTCTAAAACTGGGTAGCATATAGTTAGTTTAGTGCAACTTCACACTTGAGCGTAGCCTTAAACGGTATTTTCAGGTCATAATTTTTTTAAATATATTGCCTTGCATATAAAATAGCACATTTTCAAGGTTATGTTGAATGTTAAAACAATGAAAGCAATTTTTGAAAAATGTTTTAGGACTTATAACCACTCAAATTATAAAAACCATATCCTTCTAAATTGGACCAAGTTTCGGCAGCTCGTTATTGTACTTGTTTTGTTTAATCTTTAATGAGGAAGGTGCAGGAATCTCCATCTGCACCAGCATTTCCCTCATTGCTCGGTTCCTTGTACCTGCATCATAATCATTACCATTTTAAGGTGTCCAAGTCAGTTGCATTTGGTGTTAAATTTTTATTTATAACAACATAGTTTCAAATTCTGTGCACGAGTTAGCATAGGCAATGCGTTGCATGGTATGGTAAACTGAAATTGTTGTTGATGAAGAGGAACTAAGGTTCTTGTAAATCTATAGTTATGATGTCCTTTGATTTTATTGAACAGTAAAAACGCCTTGGCATAAAAATTCTCCTTACCATACCGTTATCAACCGACCGGTCATTTTTGAACTAAATTTATATACCAATACAATCAGTACAGTAAAAGTAAACATACCATTTTAATAGTAGAACATCAATTTTATTTTTATTTTTTGAAGATAAGCAAACAAGCGATCAAAATTAGTCATGAAATTCAGTTCAATAATACTAGGCTACATTTCAATTTCTTTTTCGCTGATCTATTTTACTAAGCAATATAATGAAATGTGCGATGAAGCAGAATTACATCATGAAAAAGGTATCAAACATTTTGATTTTGCAAACAAATCAATAATTTACCAATTAATAGTCACCCGTTTATTGGTATACCAACATTCGATATACCGACAATATGGTAAGGGTGTCGATATGCAATTTTGGACTACCAATTAAAACAATGCAATAGCTGCTGTTTCAAAATGGTAGCAATAACCGTTACCATGACAGTCCTAACCTGGGAACGCTTATATAATGAATTCGGTTATCAAGAGATTTATACATACCCATTAATGCATCCACTAATTTTTTTGGTCTGGGTACAATATTTCAAACATTTTCAACGATTTCATTATATTGTAGGAGTCAACTTCATGGTGGTCAAAATCATCGTGGATGCCGAAACCAATGGCTTCATTCAATGCGGGATTCCACGCTCTAAGGTGCCAAGTGAATGCTTTTTCACGCTTGTTCTTCGGTCTAGCGATCATCTTGGCCATTGCTTACTCTGTATTTCAGCGTTCATCGGTCAGTTCGCCTACTACAATGCCTCTAACTTTCATTATAATTTTGGGATTCATGTGTGGCTTGGCTGGAAAGTTTTGCATCGACACCTTAGGTGGAAGTGGATATTACTGGCTTTTATTATGGGAGGCTCTTTGCATGGTTCATTTTTTGGCAAATATGTTCCCTTCTATCATTTACAGGATGCTTTATGGTAGCGCTTCTGCGACAAGTCAAATGAATGCAAAGGGCAGGATTGTGCCATACTGGACAAGGCGATTGGCGTTTAACTTATTTGTAGCGTTTGTTCTTCCTGCAATATGTGGGTTGTTGCCTTTTGCATCAGTTGCAGATTGGATGGTGCAGTTCTCAGAGAAATTTAATTATTTGTATTATATTCAGGATTCTGGTTGATATGTTGGCTAAACAGCAGTTTGGTATGAGTCTGGTATTTATATGGGAAAATGTATTTATTATAAGCCGACTATTGTTAATTGTTGGATAAATATGATATGCATCTCCAGCTCATGCTTTTGTTAATGTTAGAAATAGAAGGTGCTTGTACTTGAGCTAGAATATTTATTTTTCAAGTTACACGAGTACAGCAAAGTTTTATTTATTATCTATTTATATGTTTGTTCTTTAGGTCAAATCATTAATTTCAATTCTTAAACGCTTCTGACGGTAATGAAGGTATTTTATTTTGGGACAACTCCATTTTTACAGAAAGATGCCAGCCTTGTGCTTTTTGTACAAAACAATGCAAGAGAAAAGTCATTCTTTGATTATGTAAAATTATTGTTGAAATAATATAAAAATAGATTCTGTGAACTTTTCCTCAATCAATCATCATCGAATATAATTTTTATGTTTGGAAAATGCTTGTTTTGGAATTGCAATATGTGGAATACGGTGAAGTATAAATTATACTAGTATGAACTGACCTTGAGACTACTTTAATGATAGAGGGAGGGATTTTGAATTATGTTTTATAACTTATATACAACTTTTCTAGATAGTTTCAAGTTTTAAATCCAAACACAGATAATCAGCACAAATATATATTAACAGGTAGTCATAGATGTATGTAAATGCAATAAAAATAAAGTAAAAGCAAGAGATATCAAATTATGAGTTTTATACTGGCTCGGATTAACCAATTCTACGTCCAGTCTTGTAAAGTGTACGTACAGAACAATGTAAGAGAAAGATGCCAGTCTTGTGCTTTTTGTACAGGAAGATGCCAGCCTTGTGCTTTTTATATAAAACATTGTAAGAGAAAAGTCATTCTTTCATTATGTAAAATTATTGTTGAAATAATATGAAAATAGATTCTGTGAACTTTTCCTCAATCAAGCATCATCGAATATAATTTTATGTTTGGAAAATGCTTGTTTTGGAATTGCAATATGTGGAATACAGTAGTGAAGTATAAATTATACTAGTATGAATTGACCACAAGACTACTTTAATGATGGAGGGAGGGATTTTGAATACCTGTTTTATAACTTATATACAACTTTTCTAGATAGTTTCAAGTTTTAAATCAAACACAGATAATCAACACAAATATATATTAACAGGTAGTCATAGATATATATAAATGCAATAAAAATAAAGTAAAAGCAAGATATATCAAATCAGGAGTTTTATACTGGCTCGGATTAACCAATCATACGTCCAGTCTTGTAAAGTGTACGTACAGATTTCCTTTTAAACGCTTACTTTAATCAGGTAGCAAGCAAACAACAAGATACATCATACTATCTTTCCAAGCTCAAGGTAGACTCTTTTGATTTAACCCGGCAACCAGATCACCTACTTGATTTAAACGGATAACAAGCACACCCGCTTCATTTAAACGGGCAACAAGCACACCCACACAAATTATAGTAGAGAGTTGATTCCAAATACAAATAGTTTTACTTTGGATACAAAATATCATATAATCCTTTTGATAGCACTTTGATCTTTGAATTGAAAAGAAAATACTTGCAAATCGGTGAGTAGATTATAAAGAATGAATGTAGTAAAGTAGATATTAAATTGAGTGAATTTGAAGAGTATAGAAAGTGGATTTTGTAAAATATATAATGAAAATTTGGAGTAAAAAGAATGCAGAGAAGACGGTTAATTTTCTGATGAAAAAGTAGTCCTCTTAGGAGGAAAGCACTCGTTATTTTACTAAACCAAAATCAAAATCCATACAAATGTTTGGTAGGAATAAGCTGTCACAAACATGCAAGATCATCACTTTGATGATCAAGATAATGAGAATGGCAGAAACAATCAGAAGAATATACCTACAATCGTTTGTATTGACAACATCAGCTAAAGGATGATATGGACTGGTGCAACAAGAACAGTAGGTGATCTATAGGCTTGCGTGAGCTAGACGGCTACAAAGAATTGCCAAACCACGTGCCAACTGCTGAAGTGTCCTCTGAGTCACACAAGCAACTGTAGATGCTTTGACATGGCTGATAAATGGCTGGCCTAAAAGAGAGAAAGTGTAGAATTGCATGATGAAGATTTGATATAATAAGCTTGTCATGTGTAAGAGACATCAAAATATGGTATTGCATGACGTTGCAGAGGTTGTATGAAGTTGCAACTTGAATAAAGAGTTGCATGCATGGTGCTGCGAGCTTGATTGAAGTATATAAGCAAGCAAGCATATAAACAAAGAGCTTCCTCACAGTGAGACGGTGAAGACTATGCAATGGAACAACCTGAACAATCAGGCAATAAAGTAGTGGCTATGGTAGCAAGACTAGGCAGTGAACACTATTCAAGCAACTTGAACAATCTGATCCATCGTATAAAAGCAGTGGAACACTATTGAAGAAGACCGGGCAATGGAATAGCTGAGAGTTTGTAGTTGTATTCTTGGACTACGGAAAATGCTGCTGGTTGAGCTTGGAAAATAGCGAGCAGTAGATTGAAGTAGTGCACAACTAGCTTGAAGCTCGAAGAGTGAACCTAAAAAGAAGAAATGTAGGGGTATCGTTGAGAGGTAGGAATTTGCAGCTAGGAGGTTTATCTTTCCGAGTTGTGATGAAGCAAAAGGACCGGTTGGCTAGCACTCGATACAGAATCATCCGTAACCATCTTAAGACGTCTCGCTAGCTTAATTGTCCATTAAGGGGGCTTATCCAAAGAGAAATATACCAAGCAATAAAATATAAAAATGGCTACAGATTTTTTATATGAATTATTGAATATTCTCTGATTTTGTTCATACCATCGGCCTCAACATGTAATAGAATAGGATGTGTCTAACATTTTTTAATGGGGTTGTTGTATTTAAATCTAAAAAAATAGTCCAATATTCGTATGGAGATGGAACATAATTGTTTATATCAAGACAAAAGCATCCAATAATGTACATATTATATACTGGGTGAATTGAAAACTGTAAGAAAGGCGAGTAATAGTTTCAAGGGCAAAGTTACAAAAGTAACCTGAATTGCGGTTAATGTTATTAGCTAATTTGAAGTTTAAATTGTTAACTGTATCTAATTTATCATGTAAGACAATCCATATGTGAATGTTAACTTTAGAGGGTACGACCGTTATCCAAATAGGAAAATAATGAAACGTATTTGTACTATAAAAAATTAAGAACTCACATATGGATTTAGAAGTATAAACTTTTCTATTATCCCAACACCAAATCGACAGATCAAATTGATCATCCAGTATAATATGTTCGATAATATTAACAAGTTTTGTATATTAGTCTAGAACAGTTCCAACTAGGTTTTGGTTAAACGAAATATTCCATTTAAATGTTTTAACCGATCTAAATAAGTCAATACCTAGATCATTCTTATTGTTAGAAATCAAATAGAGATATGAGAAATCATGTTTAAATGCAATGGAGGAAGCCGAATAACCGTTTTAGAAGGATGTTTTGTTTCAAGAATGAGTGTTTAAATTGAGTCCAATTCTAAATTTGTGATAAATGTTTACTATAATTTTCCAAAAGAAGGAAAAAAAATAAGCATTGGATTTGTATAAATTCTTGGAACCACTATAAAGTTGTCAACTATTCTTTCCATATAGTATTGTTGTCATCTAGGAATTTTCAAACCCATTTACAAAGTAATGAAGTATTTAGCTTTCTTAAGTTGATAATGTGAGAAATGCGGATTACAGATCTTAAAGCTAGAATTAACACTAGAGGGGAGGGGTGAATAGTGTTTTAAGGAATTACTAATTTGTTTTGAGTTTATATTAGTTTGAACACAAATGTATGCAATATTCAGACACAGATATGATCATGGAATCAAACACAGATGCAGATATAAAGTAAAAGCAATAAAGGAATGAACACGCCGAATTTTATACTGGTTCGGAGTTACCCTACATCCAGTCCCGCAACACAAGTGCAGATTTCCTTTCAAAATTAATTCTTATAATTGCACCCTCGATTTCAAGGCCACTAGGTACACCGCTCCAGATTCACAATCCTTTGGGTAGAGATACTTGATTTTATGGGCAACAAGTTCATCCGATTGATTTTCGAGGCTACAATCACATCTTTTCTCGCTTGATTGATTTTCCAGGCTACAATCACACCTTTTCTCGCTCAATTGATTACAAATAAGTTTATAACTCTGAATAACACTGAGATCTTGTTGAGATAGTGATAGAGAATCAAACCAGAGATGATCTAGTTAGATTCAATGGTGATTTCGACAGAGTAATGGTAAAAATATAAAGAAATGTGAAGAAGAAGAGGATTGAAATCAGAGGAAAAAAATGAATTATAAATTCGTTTAAAACAGCCCCTATTTATAGTAGAACAACAACCATGTCCATTCGTGAAAGGATATGACGAATAGACACTTCCTTTGAAATTCTAGCTTTTGAAATAAACTGTCACCTTGTCAACAAGGCTTCCTTGGGATTGTCGACAGGCCTAAGTTATTTTTGATAATTTGGTTTTCTTTGAAAATAGCTTCTATCTTGTATTAAAACTATTTTAAACTTTATAAATATACTTAACTATAGTTAAAATACATAAATAAATATAGAGAATAATATTTTGGTATAAATAAAATTTTACTATAACTTTATATTTGAATCTAAGTATAAATATTAAAAGTTAAATATATTATAATTAAAAGATAGTTTAAAACCAAGGATAATTTGATTTTGAAAATAAAGATTATTTTGAGGCTAAAAATATTTTAAAACCAGGACAGATGTTTTTGATTTGTTTTAAAAGAAGATTTTGAAAACAAGATATAATTTTGTAAAACGTTTGAATAAAAGTTAGTGGATACAAAACAATATTCCACTAGATTTTTCATAGGTTACATCCTACTTAGGGTTCCATCCCTTTAACGGGCTCGAAGTGGATTCCATTCCACGAATAAAATTGATTTTAAGATGTCAGTGCTTTTATAGGGGTTTTTACAAAATGCATAACTAAATTACTTATATTGAAATCTTGATAATCTTGATACTCATGAGACTTGAATCTTGATATCTTCGATCTTGAGTTTATCAATTTTTGAATCTCTATATTATACAGTCTTCATTCTTTGGTACATGTATATATATCCTGCATATACATATATATCTAAACAATAATGTTAGTATTTATATATTATAATGTTATTATAAGGTTGTTGTCATCAAAACCAACTTCTCATGGACTAACAGATAATACCTAATCCGTCTTGATATTTGGATTTGCACGCCAGGTTCCAGTTAATAAGACAGTTTAAGTTAGAACAATCTGAATTTCCTTTCCAAAGGAACTTACGCCAAATGCTATCGATTTTTTTAATTATCCAAGACGGAAATTGATAGTAGGGAAGCCAATAAATTGGTACTGCAGATAATACCGAGTTAATGAGAACCGTTCTTCCAGCTCTCCAGAAGCAACTGGCTTTCCAAGTGGGCAATCTCTTACTAACTTTATTAATGACGATGTTCCATAATTCCTTTTTTCGATTTTGTTTGTCTGATGAGAATGCCTAAATAGTTAATCGGGAAATTCATGGATTTACAATTGAGAGTATTAGCTACCTTGTTTTGCATATTTGAAAAGTCATCGATGATTAACACTGAGTTCTTTTGAAAGTTAAATTTAAGATCCAAAAGTAATTCAAAGTTATATAACATTATTGAAGTGATATGATGAGGAAGATGAGCATAGACGATCAGAGTATCGTCCGCATATTGGAGAGTAGAAACTCCATTATATGTAACATTTCTCCCGATTTTAGAGCTAAATTAATTATTCTATTAAAAACTTCTGCCCCAATGTTCAAAAGAAGGGATGAAAGGGGATCTTCTTTATATAGAGTTTGAAGGGACATGCTTATTTGTGAAGAGATGAAGCTAAAAATAACAACTATTTAAAATTCAAACGACATCTCTTCAAAGATACATATATCGACATACATAAGAAGCCTGTGTCAACATACATTTGTATGTTTGGAAAAACAATAATATATTTAAAGTGTTGTAAGATTCTAATATTTCGTAAAATCATTTAAATATAGTTTTTTAATTCTTTTTAATATATAATTTTTTTATAAAATATCTGTAGAAATTTATTTTGAAAATAAAATAAATATTTAATAATAGAGTATTCAAAGAAAAGAAAGTGCTATTCAAGGACTTTAACAAATTTACCTAATGTCTATTAACTATAAGCTATACTCTTGAACTCTTTGTGTTTTCATCTTTAAACTAACGAGTCTTCAATTTAACTCGATCATCTCTGAATCTTGATCTTTAGTCATCTTACCGATCAGTCTTCAAACTTGATTATCCCATTCTTGTATAACACTGTGTATTATCTTGCAAAATATTCTATACAACTTGGAAAAGCATCGGTACCTGTATTTATATGGTTGTCATCATCAAAATCAATATCTACGGGATTAACACAAATAACCGTGGAGGATTAGTTGAGTTGTAGTAGAACTAATTTAAGTTGCACTGTAAATATTCATAAGATTAATAATTGTTGTTATGCACATTACACAACAAGTATAAATCTACCTAATTGGAGTTGCAGTGAATAAGATGTTCCTGGTATCTTATACAATCACCACTATTTATTCCATTAATCTACCTAATTAATTAATTAATAAAATATATGAGGTTCGGATTGTATGGTGATAGAGGACGCATGAGAAAGAGATTGGAAACATAGGGATTGACCTTTTATTAAGAGAGAGATGAGGGATCTGCATCTCGACTTTTCCACTTCTTCGATTTTTTCCTAACTCTATTTCAAGCAACTACGACAATTGAAATCTGATAAATTTTTGCAGATGTAATCTATATATCATCAGTATCATCTATACAAAAAACTAAATAATTCTGGTATCTTTTACCTATATATTATTTTTTAAAATTTATAATTATAAAAAATATTTATAATACATAATAATTTTTTATTGAATATACGTATCAAAATAAATATTATTTTGCAAAGACAAACTTGATGATGAGTAATACACCTACAAAATATTTATCAAAACTTGAAGATCATATATATCTAAAATTAAACTGGGCACATTTCGGGATATTGAAAAGCGTTATGCAGATCCCAAGTGAACAAGAAGTAGTAAGCAATGTGGTTCTCCTAGTTGATCAATAAACTACTCCCAAGTAATCTCGGCTTTTGGGGTTTCAATGGTCTCACGCCGGTCTAAGGCATCTTCACGTTACCTCCTAGAGGTTAGCCAACTCTTTTGCATATCACTCGGCCTCAAGTCTCGAAAGATATGCTCACTACTTTAAGCAAATTTAACACTTTCACTGCTGGCTCAATTTTCTAGTCGCTGTAGACATGGAGAAGGAAAAAATGAAAAAGCATCGGCACGGTATGTGATTTAACTAATCCATTTCTATGCAAATCGAATTTTATTTGAATCAAAGTTCAATTTTGCTCGAATCGAGTCTGTGTCGTTTTTATGTGAACAACAATGTTTCACGCGAACGGGGTTGTTGAACCAACATCGTCCGCCGCGAACGAGGTTGTAACAACAACCAGGTGTTGATCGCATAAGATTGGTTCAACAACCTCGTTCGTGTGGAACATTTGTTGTGTCGAGTGTCTGCATTTTTTCCTAGTCCATCTCAGCAGATGGAAGAGAGATGAAGAGAAGATGAATAGACGCAGTAAATTTGCTGAGATATTCATTTACCTGTTAAAGGTTATAATTCAGTAAAAAATCTAAAATTTTAAGCCGAGTGTGAATAGAAAATTCCGAGGGTTCTATATCTAACTGAGTTTTGGAACTACGGGAAGAATTCAGTTTTAGTTGATTGTTTCTCACTTGCTAAATCCCACGATATTTACAATTTCAAGTTCCAAACCCTTCTCCTCAATTCGACATCTCCTCTTCTGAACCCTACAACTTTGTATCCCATATTGGAGCACGGCGTCCAATCCCTACATCTTTAATGCCCTGCAAGGCTGCAACATCATGGCTTGAAAACAAACAAGTAGAAGATATCGAAAAAGGTATCTCACTGATTCTTAGAAATTTATACCAATTGAAGATGATCGGAACGATAATTTGAAGGATACTTGAGTAAGATTTTACAAACCGCTCCATTGTATTCAATAGACTGTAGATCAAGCTGGGTAAAGTTAATTTGTAGTTTAGTTTTATTTTTTCCCCTTTCGTGTGTGTGTGTGGGTAAAATAATTTAGGAACTGCAGTGCATTTAAGAGATCTCTAATTATTTTCAATTTGTTTTTAGCAGTTATTTCAAAAGTTTCCATGGATTCTGGAATACCAGTTCTCAAACGATGCTCCAACAAAAAGAACCCCGAAATTAAAATGATAAACGAAGACAGTGCAAGTATAGATGAATCCAACGGCGTCAGAAAGAAAAAAGGTATAAGATTATCAAAATCGGGACGGTCTAAATTGAAGAATATTGCTACACCATCTTCTTTGTCCTCCACCTCATCTTCTGCTGCTTCATCATATCATGTAAGACGAGCACATGTCAAATTTGTTGGCAAGAGAAGCAAAATTAGCAGTAAAGATGGCACTTTTGAAGATCTTGCGCTTCCCATTGGAATGTCATTTGCTGCCATAATCTCTCAAGTTAGTTTTTATAGAAAGATTGCATCTTTTATCAAAATCGATATTTTAGGTTATGCTTATTGCTTTTCTGAACGAGTTGGCATATGGATCATCTAACTGTTTTTATTACTTTCAAATTTTGATTCTTATTTGAAAAAGTTGCTATATTGATAGCTAAATCTTGCTCATTCTTTGATTTTAGTTTGATTTTATATATTATGACAAGTGGAGTATCTATACATTTTAAGGAGTCATTTGAGTTATTATGCCTGTGGTATTTGAATATAATGGTGATACTTTGAAAAGAAACATGTTAATAGACCGTTATCTGCAGATATATGGAATTTGACTAAGGTAGTCATTTATTTTGAAAGTAGATATCAGAAATGTTGGAGGCAGTGGCAATCATATATGCTTATGGAATACTGCAAATACGCATAAATTTCCTATTGAGGAATGTGAAAATGAAGCGTTTTTAGCAAATACTGGAAATTAAAGGAAAGAGTCACACATATTTAACAGATGTGTTACCTTCACTTCTTATATAGAGGAAATTGCGAACAAGAGTAGAGATCTGTTCACATGACCAATTTTGTTTTAAGCTTCGAGGTTTGATTGTTGCTGTACAAAAGTGAATAACCTTTTTTCATACACCAAGCGAAATATGGTACAGCTTGTGAAGTAGTCTGGTTTGTCGTTTGATATATCTTTACATGCTAATACATCAGTAGGTTTGTCGAATTTATGGACAATGGGAAGCAGTTAGTCTGGTAAGGAAGAGCTCAAGCAGAAATAATAATAGCCCCCCCCCCCCCCCCCCCCCCCCCGGTTTTTAAATTAAGGAGATACGGCTGATTGAGTAAGAATATATGCAAAATAAAAATCATATACATAGAGCTAGATTCAGCAATCTGTTGAAAATTTACAGTCCATTTGAATCTAAAGCTTGTTCATATATTTAATTTAACAATTGGCTATTCATGATGTTTACATTGTTAATAATCGGTATTTATTAAATTGAAGTCATCAAAAGACGTGACACTCTAATCAACAGTCATTGATTAAAATGAATCACATGAACTAAATCGGGATGTAAATATGGTGCTAATTTTATGATTACTAATGGAACCTTAGGTCATGTGTATGCATATATTTCCTTATGGTGCAAACAAGTTTGAAAATAAGCAAGTAAAACAAATAAAAGTGTTTTGACTTATTTTTTGGTCTAATTGTCAAGCTTTGATTGCAAACCTAGCCACTTGGGATTGTGATTTAAACCTGACACTTGTCGATTGATGACAAGTATTGATAATTCATTTATGAGTGCTATGCAATTAACTTTTTTTATACGTTTATGCGTTTTAGTTAACATTTTGGGTAAAATATTTTCATGTTAGTTTAAAAATATTGCCTGTATGATATCTATTGAAATATTAAAATATATAAAAAAAAAATATCAAGAAGAAAATGGGAAGAGTGAGAGGAAGAAAACAACAAATATCAAAAGACTACATCTTTGTTAATGACTTAATTTGATCAATTCAAGAATACATGACTCGTATTTATATTTAATCACTTGAAGCCTAAGTAATCACATAATAGGAAAATATTATAACAAGGGAAAATACAAATACAATTGGTAAATAATAAATAGTGAGATCTTCTGCAATATTTTTTAACATCACCCATCAAACTCAAGATGCATCGCAACCTGATTTTGTCAAAGCAGACACGATCAAAAATGAAATTTGAAATTGGCACTATCACCAAACCATCCAATGTCGCGAAACAATAGTTTCGAGTGTTGTTAGAGTGACCTTCTTCAATTACTAACTTATACTTGATTGGTAGACAATTATCTAAAAAGACGATAATAACGAATAAAAAAATTCGAAATTGAAATCCAGGAAGAGAAAACGAGAATACGGAAATTTTTATGAGACTGGAAGTGGAATTCCAATCGGATCGGAGGAGCAATTCCAATTAAAAACCCGAAGTCGGAATTTGAGAAAAGAGAAAATAGGAATAAGTAGATTCTTGTGGGATTGGAAGTCGAATTCCAGAATCTACGGGATTGGAAGTCAAATTCCAATCGAGATTTATTTTAGTCGTTGCCAAAAAGACTGACGCCAATCAGAAATAGAAATCCAAAATACGAAAACTGATACCACTTTACATTGTTTCACTAGTAGCAGAAGCTTGATATGAGTAATACATCCGACAAGAGCCAAATTTTCAAACTTCAAATCAGGATGATGTAGGATGCAACCTTTGAACGAGTATTGATGAATTTTGATTGCAGATGACGAATTGAATTGTAGTTGACGAAATTGAATCACAAAATTATTTAATTAGAATAAAAGTACGCTCCGATACGATATTGAAATATTAAAATAGAAAAAAATATAATATAAAGAAGGAAAAGGGGGGGGGGGGGTAACAAATATTAAAAGACTACATCTTTATTAATGACCTGATTTGATTAATTCAAGAATACATAACTTATATTTATATCTAAATTACTTGAAGTCTAAGTAATCACAAGATAGGAAAATATTATAATAAAGGAAAATACAAATATAATAGGTAAATAATAAATAGTGAAATCTTCTGCAATATTCTTTTAACATCTTTAGCAATATCATTATTCTAACAGAAAGGTGACTATTTTTTAGATTTTCGCTTAAAAATTGTATTAGCATTATTATATGCTTGGGTATTTGAACTTACCTATGACTTGAAAACTGAAATTTTCGTTGAACACGTTGTAAACATGAAGAAAACCAATACATTTGTATACAATTTTGGGTAAAACAGCTGCTGATGTGTTATAGTTTTTAAAGCTAACCGGGAAGCTTGAAACTTTAAGTATACAACGTCGAGGACCAATAATTAACTGAATGTTCCTGCTTACTTTTACTGAAAACCTTCTGGTATATCATTTTGTGCAATCCTACTGGCCCTTTATTACTTATGTTAATAACAAAAAGGTAACCTATATTCAATAATTTTTTGTAAGCTAAACAATGTTTAACAACTAGATCGTGTATCTTAAACTCAATTGTTCAAGGTTATTGACCAGGATGTGTCAAAATATAGGTATTGGATGAGATCAACAGATCGAGAAAGCAGATACCTGTAGAACAACTTTCCTTGGTATGTTCTCTTAATATATTCCATATAAGATTTTATACATCTGGAAATTTTTTTGGATTAATTTGTTTGTTTTCAATTGGATATTTATCACAGATTTGTACCTCGGCTTTGAAAGAATCTGTTGCAAATGTAAGTTTTATTATCCTGCATTTTTTCCCCTGGTTTACTTTTGTGGGTTCTGACCATTCGTTTTACATCCGTCTTAGCTGTATGGCAACAGGTTAGACAGTTTCTTACTAAATTTCGAGAAATCATTTGGCAGCACATTAAGAACATTGAGGAAAATCAAAGAAGCATCTGTTCCTAGGCATCAATTTCGATCTTCTCAAATGTTTAACAAAGCAAAAGATGCTACAGAATTTAATGAACAGTCCATTGCTGACCAAGTAGAGATGCAATCTAGTTCTCAACCAAATAACAAAAGTTTTGAAACTCTGAAAGGCATTTCTCCATTGACTATGGAAACTAACCAAATTGTTCCACATAGAGCATTTAGTCAAGAATTGGCCTCCAGTTCACATAATTTATCTGGCCGTGGATTTAGTCAGTCAGTTATAAGCTCCTTTGAGCAATCTGTTATGGAGCAAAGACGTTCTAATGTTTTAAAGATATTCGAGATTGTTCTGGATATTAGAAAGCTGAAACTGAAAGAATCACAATTAGCTGTAAGCACATATGCGAATATTTTAGAGAAGATAAAAATTTCTATGGGAACTGTAAAAGCTTCATTCAAAGAAGAAAAACTGAGAAATCAAATGCTTGATAGCAAGCATGCAGATTTCTTAAGGAGATGTTCAGATCTTCTTGTTTCGGGGTTGATTATTATGTCCATTTGTCTTGGATGTGGAGCTTATACTTTTTCATATCAACGCATTATTGAGGCTACACTATCATGCTCGGAAGTTCCTACATCAACCTCTAAGGTTAGTTTTCCTTGCACATTGGTAAATTATTACCCCGTAAATCTAATGTCGAAATGAAAACTGGATTGCATAGATTTTTTTTATGCGATTTCATAGTTGAAGTTCTCATTACTCTCATCTATGAATGATATACTTATGAGGGGAAGAAAACTGGATAGCATGGTTAGTTCTATTGAATTGTAAAGTTGAAGATCTCGTTACTCTCATCTACAAATGATATCTATAAGTGAGGGAAATAAAACTGGGTAGCATATAGTTAGTTTAGTGCAACTTCATACTCGAGCGTAGCGTTAACAAAAAATGTATTTAAACGGTATTTTCTGGTCATAATTTTTTTTAATATATTGCCTTGCATATAAAATAGCGCATTTGCAAGGTTATGTTGAACGTTAAAACAATGAAAGCGATTTAAAAAAAATGTTTTAGGACTTACAACCACTCAAATTCTGTTGATAAAAACCCTATCCTTCTAAAATGGACCAAGTTTCGGCAGCTCGTTATTGTACTTGTTTTGTTTAATCTTTAATGATGAAGGTGCAGGAATCTCCATCGGCACCAGCATTTCCCTCATTGCTCGGTTCCTTGTACCTGCATCATAATCTACCATTTTAAGGTGTTCAAGTTAGTTGCATTTGGTGTTATATTTTTATTTATAGCAACATAGTTTCAAATTCCATGCACGAGTTAGCATAGGCAATGCGTTGCATAGTATGGTAAATTGAAATTGTTGTTGATGAAGAGGAACTAAGGTTCTTGTAAATCTATAGTTATGATGTCCTTTGATTTTATTGAACACTAAAAAATGCTTTGGCATAAAAATTCTCCTTACCATACCGTTATCAATCGACTGGTCATTTTTGAACTAAATTGATATACCAGTACAATACAGTAAAAGTAAACATACCATTTTAATAGTAGAACATAATTTTTTTTTTTTTTTTGAAACTGGCCGGTAATGGTAATTTATCGACTTATTTTTATCTTTTATTTTCCAAACACTTTTTTTTTTTAAGATAAACAAACAAGCGATCGAAATTAGTCATGAAATTCAGTTCAATAATACTAGGCTACATTTCTATTTCTTTTTCGCTAATGTATTTTACTGAGTGATATAATGAAGTGTGCTAAGCAGAATTACATTAAGAAAAAGGTATCAAACATTTTGATTTTGCAAACAAATCAATAATTTACCAATATAATAGTTACCCGTTTATTGGTATACCAACGTTCGATATACCGACAATATGGTAAGGGTGTTGATATGCAATTTTGGACTACCAATTAAAACAATGCAATAACTGCTGTTTCAAAATGGTAGCAATAACCGTTACCATGACAGTCCTAACCTGGGAACGCTTATATAATGAATTCGGTTATCAAGAGATTTATACATACCCATTAATGCATCCACTAATTTTTTTGGTCTGGGTACAATATTTCAAACGTTTTTAACGATTTCATTATATTGTAGGAGTCAACTTCATGGTGGTCAAAATCATCGTGGATGCCGAAACCAATGGCTTCATTCAATGCGGGATTCCACGCTCTAAGGTGCCAACTGAATGCTTTTTCACGCTTGTTCTTCGGTCTAGCGATCATCTTGGCCATTGCTTACTCTGTATTTCAGCGTTCATCGGTCAGTTCACCTACTACAATGCCTCTAACGTTCGTTATAATTTTGGGATTCATGTGTGGCTTGGCTGGAAAGTTTTGCATCGACACCTTAGGTGGAAGTGGATATTACTGGCTTTTATTATGGGAGGCTCTTTGCATGGTTCATTTTTTGGCAAATATGTTCCCTTCTATCGTTTACATGATGCTTTATGGTAGCGTTTCTGCGACAAGTCAAATGAATGCAAAGGGCAGGATTGTGCCATACTGGACAAGGCGATTGGCGTTTAACTTATTTGTAGCGTTTGTTCTTCCTGCAATGTGTGGGTTGTTGCCTTTTGCGTCAGTTGCAGATTGGATGGTGCAGTTCTCAGCGAAATTTAATTATTTGTATTATATTCAGGATTCTGGTTGATATGTTGGCTAAGCAGCAGTTTGGTATGAATCTAGTATTTATATGGGAAAATGTATTTATTATAAGCCGACTATTGTTATTTGTTGGATAAATATGATATGCATCTCCAGCTCGTGCTTTTGTTAATGTTTGAAATAGAAGGTGCTTTTACTTGAGCTAGAATATTTATTTTTCAAGTTACACGAGTACAGCAAAGTTTTATTTATTATCTATTTATATGTTTGTTCTTTAGGTCCAATCATTAATTTCAGTTCTTAAACGCTTCTGACGGTAATGAAGGTATTTTATTTGGGGATAACTCCATTTTTACAGAAAGATGCCAGCCTGGTGCTTTTTGTACAAAACAATGTAAGAGAGAAATCATTCTTTCATTCTGTAAAATTATTGTTGAAATAATATAAAAATGGATTCTGTGAATTTTTCCTCAATCGATCATCACCGAATATAATTTTTATGTTTGAAAAATGCTTGTTTTGGAATTGCAATATGTGGAATACGGTGAAGTATAAATTATATTAGTATGAACTGACGTTAAAACTACCTTAATAATGGAGGGAGAGATTTTAAATACTGTTTTATAACTTATTAGTCAGTTTCAAGTTTTAATTCCAAACACAGATAATCAACACAGATATATATATTAACAGGTAGCTATAGATATAAATGCAATAAAATAAAGTAAAAGTTAAAGATATGACATCATGAATTTTATACTGGTTCGGATTAACCAATACTACGTTGTACGTACAGATTTCATTTTAAACGCCTACTTTAATCAGGTAGCAAGCAAACAACAAGATACATCCTACCAACTTTCCAAGCTCAAGGTAGACTCTTTGATTTAACCCGGCAACAAGATCACCTACTTGATTTAAACTGAAAACAAGCACACCCGCTTCATTTGAATGGGCAACAAGCATACCCACATATATAGTAGTAGAGACTTGTTGATTTCAGATTCAAATAGTTGTACTTTGGATATAAAATATCCTTAATCCTTTTGATAACACTTTGATCTTTGAATTGAAAAGAAAATATTTGCAAATCGGTGAGTAGATTATAGAGAATGAATGTAGTGAATAATGAATTTGAAAAGTATAGAAAGTGAATTTTGTAAAATATATAATGAGAAATTGAAGTAAGAAGAATGCAGATAAACATTTATTTTTCTGATGAAAAAGCAGTCCTCTTATAAGGAGAGCACTCGTTATTTTATTAAACCAAAACCAAAATCCATACAAATGTTTGCTAGGAATAAGCTGTTACAAACATGCAAGATCATCACTTTGATGATCAACATAACGAGAAGGGCAAAAACAATCAGAAGAACATATCTACAATCGTTAGTAGTGACAACATCTCAGCTAAAGGATGATATGGACTGGTGCAACAAGAACAGTAGGTGATCTACAGGCTTGCGTGAGCTAGAAGGCTACAAAGAATTGCCAAACCACGTGCCAACTGCTGAAGTGTCCTCTGAGTCACACAAGCAACTGTAGGTGCTTTGACATGGCTAATAAATGGCTGGCCTAAAAGAGAGAAAGTGTAGAACTGCATGATGAAGATTTGATATAATAAGCTTGCCGCGTGTAAGAGACATCAAAAGGTAGCAAAACATGGCATTGCATGACATTGCAGTGTGAGAATTTGAACAGATTATGATCTGATTGTATATTTCTTATTGAGTTGATATTGTAATCAGAAAAATGTAATAGAGATGAAAAGGAATTCTGTATTTTATGGATGAAACTGAATTGATTCAGTACAGATACTCTCTGTATTGTATATACACTGTTAGTTACAGATGTGGGCCTAGTACAGTACAAATGGGCTGGCCAATATCCAAGACCCGCATTCTTACAGTATTATACAAATGAACTTTGAGATATGGTATACTTCATTTCCTATTACTCCCTCTCAAACTAACGTTAGGGTTCATGGTGTCTTCTTTTCTCTTGCGGCGCCATACAAAATTTGTGAGATTTACTTCGATTCGAAGCAAAAATTGCTCAGATATGAGAGATTTCATCACCATACTGTGTTAATGAGTGATGCCTTTGTCATGCGAGGCTTGTTTTATGCTTTCATCCCTCGTTGTGTCAACTTTGTTGTCAGATCTGTTGTTCTTCGCATCAGAGTTGCTGATGTTTCTCCATTGAGACTCTGACATAGACTGATGAGTGATTTTCTTGTCATAAGAAGTTCTTACACCACTGATGACAGATCTGTTGCTTTTTGTGCTAAAGCTTTCGACTTTACTTCATTGTAGCTCTGAGTCTTCTTCAGATTCATTTGAATTGGTGAGAACAACAACTACTTTTAATTCATTCCTGAATCTGATGAAGTTTTGCTTCGACAAGGCCTTGGTAAGTGTGTCGGCTCTCTGGTAAGCAGACGGTAAGTGATTAATGTGAAGATTTCCCTTCCGTACTTGCTCTCTAACAAAATAGAGATCTATCTCTATATGTTTAGTTCTCGAGTGTAATATTGGATTAGCCGACATGTACACTGTGCTTTGATTATCACACCATAATGTTGGTTTGACTTGTAATTTGATGTTTAATTCATGTAGTAAGTACTGTATCCACATGATTTCAGCGGTTGCGCTTGCAACACTTCGGTATTCGGCCTCTATGCTGGATCTGGAGATGATTGACTGTTTCTTTGAACACCATGACACTGGATTGTCTCCTGTGTATATACAATACCATGTAGTTGATCTTCTATCATCTGGGTCTGTTCCCTAATCAGCATCAGTATATCCAGTTACATTTAGATTTTTGCTTTTCTTCATATACAATCCATAGTTGATTGTTCCTTTTAAGTATCTTAAAATTCTTTTAACTGCTCTCCAGTGATCATCCCTTGGATCCTGCATAAATTGACAAACTTTGTTAACGCTAAAAGAGATGTCTGGCCTTGTGATAGTTAAATGTTGTAAAGCACCAACAACACTTCTATATTGTTTGGTGTTAGTTATGTATTCTCCCCTGTTTTTGGATAAGTATTGATGACTTATCATTGGGGTAGGCTGAGGCTTGGCACTGTCCATTTTTGTTTTAGCAAGTAGCTCCAGAATGTATTTTCTTTGACAAGAACAATTTCTGACTTTGATTTTCTCTTAACTTCTATTCCTAAAAAGTAATTCAGCGAGCCCAAGTTTTTGATGGAGAATTTCTTGTCTAGATATTGAGCAAGACTTTTGATTTCATCCTCATCATTTCCTGTAATGACAAGATCATCAACATATAGTAGAATATAAATGCTTGTCTTATTGTTAATTTTAATGAATAAAGAATTGTCTGATTTGGTGGACTGATAGCTAAGTTGAATTAATGTGGCTTTCAGTTTGTCAAACCAGACTCTTGGAGCCTGTTTAAGGCCATATATAGCTTTCTTAAGCTTGCACACATGATTTGAGCTCTGCCTGTAACCTGGTGGTTGCTCTACATATATTTCTTCTTGCAATCTTCCAGTCAAGAAGGCATTATTGACATCATACTATCTAATATTCCACTGATTATGCAGAGCAATACTTAAAATAATTCGTATAGTAGTTGGTTTAACTACTGAAGAAAAAGTTTCATTAAAATCAAACCTATATTGCTGTGTGTAGCCTTTAGCTACAAGTCTTGCTTTATATCTGGACACTGTTCCATCTGGATTCCTTTTTAGCATGTATGTCCACTTGCATCCTATAATATTCTTATTATTTGGTGGATGTACAAGGTCCCATGTGTTGTTTTTTATTAAGGCATTGTATTCTTCATCCATTGCTGTCCTCCAGTGATTGTCTATTGCAGTTTGCTCAAAGGTTTCTGGTTCCTCTAAATTTGATGCAGCTGTATATAATTTTGGTTTAAAGATTCCACTTTTTGATCTTGTAATCATTGGATGCTCTGTCCTTGCCTGTGGTGATTTTTCTACACTTGTTTGGCCATTTTTATTTTCTGACTGCACTTGTGAATTTGTTGACTCTCTTTCATTGACTGACTGTGTTGTATGCTTTGAATGTACAGGAGTTTGACTGAGATAGCTAGATGAGCTCAGTGATTCATGACCTTGTTGATCTGACACTGTGAGTTGTGGATCATGAGCCTCAGCAGTCCTTTCAATCACCTCAGGATAAAGGACTTCATTGCAAACAGGTATACTAGGAACAAAATTTCTTGGATTATATACTTTCTGAGTTGTTTTAATGTCTTTGCTGCTAAAGGGAAAAACATATTCATTGAATACAACATGTCTACTAACTATGATTTTCCCACTTTCATCAAGACATTTGTATCCCTTCTGATTTGTTCCATATCCTATAAAAGTACATGGTTTTGCCCTAAAACACAACTTGTTGTTATTGTATGGTCTTATATGAGGAAAGCACAAACATCCAAACATTTTCAGACTTTGGTAATCTGGCTTAATACCTAATAGCTTCTCTACTGGACTGATTCCTTTATGAATTTTTGTGGGAAGTCTATTAATTAAATAAACAACAGTGTTAAAGGAATCAGGCCAGAATTTTAATGGCAATGATGCTTGAGCAACTAGTGTTAGCCCAGTTTCTACAATGTGTCTGTGCTTTCTCTCTATTAGACCATTTTTTTCTGATGTGTAAGGACATGTAATTCTGTGTACAATTCCTTTCTTAGCAAAGTAATTGCTAAGTGTTTTGTACTCAGTACCACCATCTGACTGGATGATTTTAACTTGGTTCCCAGTTTGTTTTTCAGCTAAGAGAATAAAATGTATCACTGCATTATAAGTATCTGATTTGGCTTTCAAAAAATATATCCATGTATATCTAGAATATGCATCAATGAAAGATATGTAATATCTATAACCATAGTCTGAATAAATTGGGGCAGGTCCCCAAAAGTCAGTTGCAACCAATTCTAAAGGTTTTGAGTACTTGGTTAGAGAATCATTAAAGGGTAATTTATGACTTTTACCCATTTGACAATATGCGCACACATATGGTAAAGAAATATCATCAATCATTTCTATTTTTCTCAAGAGCTTGTTTTACAACATTTGTGTTTGGGTGACCAAGTTTGTAGTGCCACAAATCAAACACATTTCTATTCTCTCCCGACTGACCAATTTCACCTAAGTTACAACACTTCTGATTTCTCTCAAGTTTTTTACTGTTTTTAAGATTGAATCTGTATAATCCCTTCACTTCTTCACCCTGCAAGAGATTTTCATTAGTCAGTATGTCTTTAACTAAGCAATAATCAGGATAAAATTCAAAATAAACATTATATCTTTTGCAAATTGTGACACACTGATGAGATTTTTCTTTATTTTGGGGACTCTCAATAAGTTATTCAAATATAATTGTCTTTTGCTGTCAATACTAGTTTTCCCAATATGAGTAATATTGACTGACTCACCATTCCCCATGCATATAGACTGTTTATCTCTATATTCTTTGTTGCCAAGATTTAAGTTGTCAAGACTATTTGTTATATGATTGGTTGCTCCTGAATCTGGATACCAACTTTCATCATGTATGTGTTCTGATGTTGCTATAGTGCTTTGATTGACTTCACCATTGCTATTGTTATCAGACTGTATCTGAACCATGTTTGCACTGGCTTTTCCATTTCCTTGATTGTTTTGATTCTGGTTTGGCACATAATTGGCATTAAATCTGAAGTAACACTTCATTGCTATATGACCAACTTTTTCACAGATTTGACACTTGGGTCTGTTGTCGTTGTTGTTCCACCTACCTCTGCCTCTAGATCTGTTTGAACTGCCTCCTCTTTGATGTGTTTGTCCTTGTTTATTTTGATTCTATCTTTTGTTTCTTGAATTGTAGATATAATTGACTGACATATCTGTGTCTTGAGGTTTCTTGTGATCTATTCTTGCCTCATGTGCAAGAAGTGTTGCATGAATAAATTGTACAGATGGCAGACTTGGTTGAGATGACACAACTGCAACAACAACTTCATACTCTTCACCGAGTCCATTCAAGATGCTCAGTACTTGCTCTGTTTCAGACACTTTGTGTCCTGCTGCATCTAACATATTGCAGATATTATTGACTTGTGACAAATAGTCTCTCATTTGTTGATTTCCTTTAGTAATATTTTGCAACTATCGTTTATAGTGCATAACCTTTGTGACGACCGCCCATGGCTCCTGCCTTAAACAAGGAAATAGTGCGCTGAAAGTTGTGCCAGGCAGCCATGGATGACCGTCAGGGTAAGGTAAAACAATAAACTCAATCGTATTACTCACAGCGCATGGATAAAATACAATAGAGAAATATACATAGTGAAGCTTCACAAAATAGAATCTCATCTATATACTTCAAAACAGTTTGATACAAACATCTGAATAGTCAATACATCAAGCCTCACTACATATCACTCAGAGAATCATACAAACAGTGGAACATCCCGTACATATAGTAAGAAAACAATATGTAAGCCTCCAGCTCGTCTTCGTCATCAGCATCGTTGGTCACTGAGAACAGCACCTATCACCTGCTACCTAGTCTGCCCATCCCAAAATGGATGAACAGCCCAAGGTAATAAGAGTTGAACATAAAACCTTGAATCAGACAACAGTCTTAGTGAGCGGTAAAATTAACTAACAACATACTAAAAGAGCATAAAGGTAAAAGGAATAGGAACCCAACCCTCCCACTCCACCTCTTTCTACAGTGATAGCTCCCAGACACACTAAGCAGAAGTAAACATAGCAAAGCAGACATTTAAAGTAAAACAATTATCACTCGAGTCAAGGTCGATGTTTCCCAAGTACAAATCCCCAAGGCCTAAACCAAGATCATATAAACACCCAGAAAACATCGCTCTTGAGACCGAATGACGATACAACCAAAGCATCCAAACATCCATGACTCTGGCTATCACTGTTATCATTGCTTCGATACCACCGTTAATTGAATGACCGACACATTCTTTCAGCCGTCCGTCAAGGGCTAATGGTAACCCCGGTTCTAGAAAGAACTCCGCACGTCGTCGCAGCCCGTGCCTAGGACTATCGAATCTGCCCAGAGTACTCGACCATCAACTATTAGTCTTTTGGGACTATCGAATCTACCCAGCATACTCTTGCTTTGAGCCTTCTAGAACCTTCAACAACGATGAAATCTCAGCCTTCTAGTCATCCTCCTCGACGACTATTCTCATACTAGCTCAAACGCTTCTCGAGCCAACCATTATCCACAAACTCGAACCATCCCTCGAGTTATCAACGTGCTTGGAATGACCCCGTCTGGATTATACCAAGACTACCTCATATCATGCCTTTCTTCATCTCAATCATAGCAAAGTCCATCTCAACATCATCATCAAATCTGTCCATATGGGCTTCATCATCCGCCACATATGTCACGAGCAGCTTTTCCTATTCAAGAGCCTTTCCCTTAGCTTTGAATCATCTTCGACCAAACTTGTCCAAATTCAACCATAAATCAACTAATTCATAAAAATCAATCAAGACAATCATTAATCCAAGTAATTAAGCATTCAAACATGATCTAAAAGCAATTATAACTAAAATGGCAATCTTGTAAATAAAGAGTCCAAACCTAACAAGCATGAATCATAAGTATTATCTCTACAACTTAATGGATGAACTTGCACAGGTTAACAAGTACAAAAATGGATGTCAAATCTTCATAAATAATGGATCCATACTTAGGTTTAAGAAAAATGCATGAAATCACTATCTTTAACACAAAATCAAGCCACCAATCCAATATACTCCTTTGGATCCGTGTGAGAGATAATCACCACTCACCGAATCACCTAAACACCTCAAAAACAACACACTACAGATCTGGACAGCGAAGGATCTAGCTTGATCTGCCAAAATTCCGCTTCAAACGATGAAATTCTCCTACAATGGATGTAGATCTTCAATCTTGGATGGAAGGAAGCACTTGATTAAAGAAGAGATAAGAAGTGAAGAAGTGTAGCACTCGAGCTCTCGAAATGGAAGGACTTCGTCGCTTCAAAATCTGGATCCCAAAAAGTGTAGAAGAACCGTGTATTTATAGGCAGAACCATAAGTCGTTCGCCCCCTTAAGTCGCTCGCGACTTAACAAAACCCAACGACCTAAAACTCCCCACAACCTACGACCTAACCATGAAGCCGACCCAATGACTTAATAGCATGCGCGACCTAAAACATGCACGACCTAACTCCTTAGGCCTTCACGCGACTTACAACATAGGCGACCTAACACTTAATCCTAACAGGGACACGACCTAGCGACTTAACAACTCAACGACTTAACTAAACACAGGGTCTCAACGACCTAACTACAACGCAAGTGCACGACTCAACGACCCAGCGACCTAAGCCTTAACACTAATGCGCGACTTACGACCTAAACCGTTACACGACCTAACATAAGTCGCTTATGACCTAACTATACACAGAACCGGTCGTTAACTCGCTCAACCATCCTATCTCCTTAAGTCGCTAACTACTAGGTCGTTAACTCCTTAAGCCGCTCACCTACCTTAAGCCGTTAACTCCTTAAGTCGCTCCACTTCAGTAAGTCGCTCAACCGACCCAGACGACTTAAGCTACTACACGACTTAAGCCCCAACATGTCCTAACTTCCTTAAGTCGCCAATCTCTTAAGTCGCTCACATCTGCCACCTACCTCCTTAGGTCGTTCACTTCCCTTAGGTCGCTCCAACCCCCCTATGTCGCTTAGCCGACCTAAGTTATCACGACCTAATCTTAGACGACTTAACTCTGGACGGCTTAACAACACAACAATCTAATGACAACAGTTCTACGATCCTTTGATACATAAAATACGGGTCGTTACATTCTCTCTCCCTTAGGAATTTCGCCCCCGAAATTCCAAACAAACAAGAGCAATCAAAGGCTATTCTGCATGCCTACCATCCATAGCAATCAACAAACCATGCATCCAATTCCTAGCCTACCATGTAGAATTCTAAGACTAGAACAAGTTACAATGTCATGAGATGTCACGACACCTCACGGTCATACCTCGAAGAGTTCAGGATGAGATGCCTTCATCCTCTCTTCCTCCTCCCATGTACAGTCGTTAACATCATCACTCCATTGTACCTTGAGCAATTTTACTACCTTCCTCCTAAGCTGTCTCGTGTCAGTTTCCACAACACGAAGCGGCTTACGAGGTCTCTTATCAACTGAATCAACCTCAAAATCTTCATAGCTATCAGCAGAAACCACTGTATTCGAGTCGTGCACATACTTCCGTAGATACGACACATGAAAAACATTGTGCACACCCGACATCTTTTCTGGTAATTCTAATTTATAGGCGAGCTTTCCAATTCGCTCGATGATCGGGAATGGTCCAACAAATCTCGGAGTCAATTTCCCTTTCTTCCCGAATCGAATAACATTCTTCAGTGGAGAAATCTTCACAAAAACCCTATCGCCTACGTCGAATTCCAAATCCTTACGACGCTTATCGGCATAACTTTTCTGACGGTCTTGGGCTGCCTTCATTCGTCGCCGAATGATCTTTATACAATCCGAAGTCTGTCGAATCATTTCTGGCCCAAGTATTAACTTTTCTCTCGTTTCCAACCAACATGTCGGAGAGTTACACGGTCTTCCATACAATGCTTCATATGGTGCCATACCAATGCTTGACTGGTAACTGTTATTATACGAAAACTCCACCAAATGAAGATGATCTTCCCATGATCCTCCGAAGTCCAAAACACATGCTCTGAGGAGATCTTCCAAAACTCGGTTGACTCTCTCGGTCTGACCATCTGTTTGGGGATGATAAGCTGTACTCAAACACAGCTCGGTTCCCAAAACTTCCTGTGAGCTCTTCCAAAATCCACCAGTGAATGAGGGGTCTCGATCGCTCACTATACTTTTTGGAATACCATGGAATCGAACTATCCACTTAACATACAGCTCAGCCAATTTTGATGCAGTCCTGGTTGATCGAACAGGAATGAATCTTGCACCCTTAGTCAAACGATCTACGATGACCCAAATCCTTTCATTTCCTGCTCTGGTTCTAGGTAGCCCATCGATAAAATCCATCGATATTTGCTCCCACTTCCATGTAGGAACTTCTAATGGTTGAAGTAATCCACTAGGCTTCTTCTGCTCGGCTTTTACCAATTGACAGTTCATGCATTTGGAAATAAAATTTCCAACATCCCTCTTCATACCTTCCCAGTAATAGGTTCTTTTCATATCCCGATACATCTTATTTCCACCTGGATGAATTGTCAGCTTCGAGTGATGACTTTCCTTCAGAACTTCATCCCTCAATTCATCTATATCGGGAACAACTAGTCGTCCTTGTTCCCGAAGCCAACCCTCTCGATCGACCTCGAATCCTTTATCCTTCTCTGGGTTCAACCCCGATTCCAAATCACAGATAATCTTGACAAGCTTATTATCTCGCTTTTGGCCCTCACCAATTCTTTCCACAAGAGTAGGTCTTATCGATAAGTTTGCCAACATTTCAGGCTCCAATTCACATCTAGGCCTGAAGTCAAATCCAGCCAAATACTCAAGACTCTTCCATTCTGAAAACATGGCTCCCAATCCTGCATGTCTTCGACTTAACGCATCTGCCACTGCGTTACCCTTTCTCGGAGTATAGGCTATACCAAAATCATATGATGCTAAAAACTCTAGCCATCGTTGCTGTCGAAAATTCAAATCTTTTTGGGAGAAAAGATACTTCAACGACTTATGATCTGTAAACAACTCGAACCGAACTCCCAATAGGTAATGTCTCCACATCTTCAGAGCAAATACAATCGCCGCTAACTCCAAATCATGAGTCGGATAATTCCTTTCATGCGGCTTCAGTTGTCGACTTGCATATGCAACAACTTTATCCTTCTGCATTAACACTGCTCCAAGTCCAGTACCACATGCATCGGTGTAAACCACCATCTCACCATTTCCATTTGGAATAGTCAAAACAGAGCACTTGTTAGTCGCTCTTTCAGGATTCCGAAAGCTTGCTCACACTTAGCATCCCACCTGAATACTTGATTCTTTTTCATCAATCCTGTTAATGATGCAGCTATCTTGGAAAAGTCTTTGATAAATCGACGATAGTATCCTGCTAATCCAAGAAAACTTCTCACATCAGATGCATTCTTAGGTATAACCCAATCCTGGACTACTGCCACCTTAGCGGGATCAACTGCTATTCCATTACCAGAGATAATATGGCCTAAGAACCTCACTTCACTCTTCCAGAAGTGACACTTTGAAAACTTAGCTTTCAGCTGATGTTTCCGCAGGGTTTCCAAAACAACACACAAATGCGTCTTGTGCTCTTCTTCAGTTATGGAATAAATCAATATATCGTCCACGAACACTAATACGAACTTGTTCAACTGATCCCTGAACACTCTATTCATAAGATCCACAAAATATGCTGGTGCATTGGTCAATCCAAACGGCATTACCAGCCACTCAAAGAAACCTGATGGTGTCCTAAAAGCAGTCTTCGGCACACTATCCTTTGCCACTCTTAATTGGTGAAATCCCGTTGCCAAATCCATCTGAGAAAACACCTTGGCTTCGTGAAGCTGATCAAACAAGTCATCTATTCTCGGCAATGGATACTTGTTTTTCTTAGTCACTTTATTCAGCTCACGATAATCCACACACAACCTCAATGATCCATCCGCTTTGGTTGCAAACACAACTGGTGCACCCCATTCGGATACACTACGCCGAATGAATCCTTTCTGTAAAAGATCATCAACTTGCACCTTCAACTCTTGCTGTTCCCTATGCGCCATCCGCCTAAGAGGCATCACAACAGGTCTGGCTCCTTCAACTAGATCGATGCGAAACTCGATCTCTCTATGCGGCGGTAACCCTTTGACCTCATCAAAGACATCCTTAAATCCATTTGCGACCGGCACCGATGACAGTCCATCCCGTGGAACAACCAGAGAATACATGAAGCTCATGAAGACGCCTTCCTCATGCTTACATCGTATCACAACCTTTCGCCCTTCCATATTCTCGACTGTCACCTCCAGCCTTTCACAATCAACCTTTGCCGCATACTTCCTAAGCCAGTCCATACCCAAAATAATTCCAAATCCCACAAAGTTCAGAACAAAACAATCACAAACAAAAGATCAATCATGACTCGATACAACCAGACCACGGCATATCATACATAGACAGGACGAACCCCCAACTGGATTAGTCACAACCAATGGTCTATCAACAATATCTGGTTTTAAACCCAACCGGCATACAAGTTCATTACAAACAAAGGAATGCGACGCTCCAGTATCGAATAACACTCTAACTGGAACACCACAAATGGAAAGGGTACCTTGAACCACCACACTCTTTCCTTTCTCTTCCGCCATAGGAGCTTTTGAAGATGATGGCACAACCCCCAAAGCATAAGCTTGCACAATCTGTTTGTCCTTCCGCGGTTCTGCACAATTCTTCCTCATATACCCCAGCTTGTCACAGTTGTGGCACTTCACCGGCACCTTTGGATTCTTACAATCTCTAGAGAAATGGCCCTTCTGCTAACAATTGTAGCTGGTCACTTCACCCTTCGGCTTCTTCTAGCCATCCTTACCCTTCTGCTGCTGCTGCTGCTTCCTCTTCTTGTTCCCACCTTGCTGTGGTTTAGACTCCTCCTTTGTCACAGCAACAACAGATCCTTCTTTAGGAAACAGATTCTCATGCCTGAGAGCCTTCTCCACAAGCTTCTCAAATGGATCGTCCAGATGATCCACCAACTGCCTCCCAAGATAAATGTCCAAGCCTGTCACAAACTTCTCGTTCTTCTGATATGGGGATTCAATATATGACCAAGCATACTTGGACAAGGCTTCAAACTCAGAAACATACTCAAGAACTGGTCTTCCTCCATGCTTGAGTTCCACAAACTTCTTGAAAAGAACAGATTTCTGAGCTGTAGAAATGAACTTAGCTTTAAATCTGACTTGGAATTGCTCCCAAGTAATTTCTTCCTCTGGAGTATCAATGGTGATAGAGTTCCACCAGTCAGAAGCTCTTCCCTGAATCTGTCTTGATGTGAGCTTCCTTTTGGTTGCATCCTCGATTCCCAAGTCACCAAAGATCCTTCTACAAGCGTCTATCCATATCTGGACTTCAATGGTTGATTCTGTTCCCAAGAAAACCTTCCCTCCAAGAGCAGTATAGTCTTTACACAGCTTAGCAAAATCCACCGGTTTTGGAGCTTGAACTTGAACTCCAACATCTACCATTGGCCCCGGAGCTGGCATCCTTCGAAGTCATCATGGCCTCGAACATAGCAGCATAATCAGCAACTCCCTCAGCAGCACGGCCTTCCCTAGCAGCTTGTCTCTCTCTTCGACTCATTCCTAATATCTAAAAAAAATGATTAGTACACCTTGAGAACTACTGCATAAAGGGTTCAAATCCTTCTAAGCTACTATATTATATATAGTAATCATCCATCAAAATTACAATTACGTCTCTCATACGTGGTTACGTCAGCGAGCGTTGGCTAAAATCGATTAACCAAAGCTCTTATACCAAATGTGACGACCGCCCATGGCTCCTGCCTTAAACAAGGAAATAGTGCGCTGAAAGGTGTGCCAGGCAGCCATGGATGATCGTCAGGGTAAGGTAAAACAATAAACTCAATTGTATTACTCACAGCGCAGGGATAAAGTACAATAGAGAAATATACATAGTGAAGCTTCAAAAAATAGAATCT
Organism: Allium cepa; assembly: GCA_030765085.1. NCBI lineage: Eukaryota > Viridiplantae > Streptophyta > Magnoliopsida > Asparagales > Amaryllidaceae > Allium > Allium cepa. Next base: position 653,685,115 of record CM060940.1, read on the forward strand.
CATCTATATACTTCAAAAAAGTTTGATACAAACATCTGAATAGTCAATACATCAAGCCTCACTACATATCACTCAGAGAATCATACAAACAGCGGAACATCCAATACATATAGTAAGAAAACAATATGTAAGCCTCTAGCTCGTCTTCGTCATCAGCATCGTTGGTCACTGAGAACAACACCTATCACCTACTACCTAGTCTGCCCATCCCAAAATGGATGAACAGCCCAAGGTAATAAGAGTTGAACATAAAACCTTGAATCAGATAACAGTCTTAGTGAGCGGTAAAATTAACTAACAACATACCAAAAGAGCATAAAGGTAAAAGGAATAGGAACCCAACCCTCCCACTCCACCTCTTTCTACAGTGATAGCCCCCAGACACACTAAGCAGAAGTAAACATAGCAAATCAGACATTTAAAGTAAAACAATTATCACTCGAGTCAAGGTCAATGTTTTCCAAGTACAAACCCCAAAGGCCTAAACCAAGATCAGATAAACACCCATAAAACATCGCTCTTGAGACCGAATGACGATACAACCAAAGCATCCAAACATCCATGACTCTGGCTATCACTGTTCTCATTGCTTCGATACCACCGTTAATTGAATGACTGGCACATTCTTTCAGCCGTCCGTCAAGGGCTAATGGTAACCCCGGTTCTAGACAGAACTCCGCACGTCGTCGCAGCCCATTCCTAGGACTATCGAATCTGCCCAGAGTACTCGACCATCAACTATTAGTCTTTTGGGACTATCGAATCTACCCAGCGTACTCTTGCTTTGAGCCTGCTAGAACCTTCAACAACGATGAAATCTCAGCCTTCTAGTCATCCTCCTCGACGACTATTCTCATACTAGCTCAAACGCTTCTCGAGCCAACCATTATCCACAAACTCGAACCATCCCTCGAGTTATCAACGTGCTTGGAATGACCCCGTCTGGATTATACCAAGACTACCTCATATCATGCCTTGCTTCATCTCAATCATAGTAAAGTCCATCTCAACATCATCATCAAATCTGTCCATATGGGCTTCATCATCCGCCACATATGTCACGAGCAGCTTTTCCTATTCAAGAGCCTTTCCCTTAGCTTTGAATCATCTTCGACCAAACTTGTCCAAATTCAACCATAAATCAACTAATTCATAAAAATCAATCAAGACAATCATTAATCCAAGTAATTAAGCATTCAAACATGATCTAAAAGCAATTATAACTAAAATGGCAATCTTGTAAATAAAGAGTCCAAACCTAACAAGCATGAATCATAAGTATTATCTCTACAACTTAATGGATGAACTTGCACAGGTTAACATGTACAAAAATGGATGTCAAATCTTCATAAATAATGGATCCATACTTAGGTTTAAGAAAAGTGCATGAAATCACTATCTTTGACACAAAATCAAGCCACCAATCCAATATACTCCTTTGGATCCGTGTGAGAGATAATCACCACTCACCGAATCACCTAAACACCTCAAAAACAACACACTACAGATCTGGACAGCGAAGGATCTAGCTTGATCTGCCAAAATTCCGCTTCAAACGATGAAATTCTCCTACAATGGATGTAGATCTTCAATCTTGGATGGAAGGAAGCACTTGATTAAAGAAGAGATAAGAAGTGAAGAAGTGTAGCACTCGAGCTATCAAAATGGCAGGACTTCGTCGCTTCAAAATCTGGATCCCAAAAAGTGTAGAAGAACCGTGTATTTATAGGCAGAACCATAAGTCGTTCGCCCCCTTAAGTCGCTCGTGACTTAACAAAACCCAACGACCTAAAACTCCCCACGACCTACGACCTAACCATGAAGTCGACCCAACGACTTAATAGCATGCGCGACCTAAAACATGCACGACCTAACTCCTTAGGCCTTCACGCGACTTACAACATAGACGACCTAACACTTAATCCTAACAGGGACACGACCTAGCGACTTAACAACTCAACGACTTAGCGACTTAACTAAACACAGGGTCTCAACGACCTAACTACAATGCAAGTGCTCGACTCAACGACCCAACGACCTAAGCCTTAACACTAATGCGCGACTTACGACCTAAACCGTTACGCGACCTAACATAAGTCGCTTACGACCTAACTATACACAGAACCGATCGTTAACTCGCTCAACCATCCTATCTCCTTAAGTCGCTAACTACTAGGTCGTTAACTCCTTAAGCCGCTCACCTACCTTAAGCCGTTAACTCCTTAAGTCGCTCCACTTCAGTAAGTCGCTCAACCGACCCAGACGACTTAAGCTACTACACGACTTAAGCCCCAACATGTCCTAACTTCCTTAAGTCGCCAATCTCTTAAGTCGCTCACATATGCCACCAACCTCCTTAGGTCGTTCACTTCCCTTAGGTCGCTCCAACCCCCCTATGTCGCTTAGCCGACCTAAGTTATCACGACCTAATCTTAGACGACTTAACTCTGGACAGCTTAACAACACAACAATCTAATGACAACAGTTCTACGATCCTTCGATACATAAAATACGGGTCATTACAACCTTGGTAGCAGATTGGGTATTGAATATTCTTTCAACAGTAACCCATATGTCATTTGCTGACTTGCAACCTGTAACTTGTGATAGCAGTTTTGTATCAATTGAAGATAACAGCCAGGAACTTATTAGTCTATCTTGTATGTAGAATTTTGTGTATTCTTCATTGCTAATCATTTTGTTTTGTGAATCAGTGATGAATTTTGAAGGAATTGGAATTGACCCAAGAATGACACCTTCCAGTCCATATCCTTGCATTGCTGTTTCAACTTGCAATTTCCACAAGAGATAGTTGTCCTCTTCAAGATGCACAGTGATTAGCTGGCTTTGAGGACTGATAATAGTTTTGACAAGTCTCTCTGTTGTATCAGTGAGAGTTTGTTGCAGTGGGTTATTTGTGTTGTCTGAAGTAGCTGAGGCATTATCTCCTTCGGCCATGATTACAGAATTCTGATCAGATGAACCTAGCTTGAAGATTCAGGAGGGGTTACCAATTCAAGATTACTCTATCTACGGCAAGAACAGGTCATTTGCAGCCAAGATTCAAGTGATGAATTTGTTTCTGATGATTCTTGGCGATGCAATTACTTTCTTTTGTCTTTGACAGTTTTTCTTGAACTGGTTTTCTGATTTTCTGGATTTTCTTGCTATGAATTTGCTTTAATCTTTTGATGAAAAACTTGTTGCAGTCATAAATCTATCTAATTTCTTGGTATGGTACCTGTTTTTCAAATAATAACAGTAAATTCTATATTTAATCCAAATGATGAGATTTCACCTGATGGGTTAAAAGCTTTCAAATGATGATATCTCTTCTGATGAGGCTGCCGTTAGGCTTGTTTACTGCTCTGGTACCATATGAGAATTTGAACAGATTATGATTTGATTGTATATTTCTTATTAAGTTGATATTGTAATCAAAAAAATGTAATAGAGATGAAAAGGAATTCTGTATTTTATTGATGAAACTGAATTGATTCAGTACAGATACTCTCCGTATTGTATATATACTGTTAGTTATAGATGTGGGTCTAGTACAGTACAAATGGGCTGGCCGATATCCAAGACCCGCATTCTTACAGTATTATACAAATGAACTTTGAGATACGGTATACTTCATTTCCTATTATGCAAATGTTGTATGAAGTTGCAACTTGAATAAAGAGTGGCACGCATGGTGCTGCGAGCTTGATTGAAGTACATAAGCAAGCAAGCATATAAATAAAGAGCTTCCTCGCAGTGAGACAGTGAAGACCGGGTGTTGGAAATTTTTTGAAGTTTTAAAAATTTTATAGCTTGTTTTATATATAAGTTATATTTTCCGTAAAGCCAATATCGAAGTGGCGTGGTGAGAGCGTAAGATTTTAATGTTTTATAAGTTGATTGTTTTGAATAAAATATACGAGTGTTAAATTCTTTACTTAGCACCTTTTCGAGGACGAAAAGTTTTGAGTGAGGGAGAATGTAACGATCCCGTATTTTTAACTATTTTAATTGTTAAATTTAATATGGTTATTGAATAAAAATGGTTAAAAATAAAATTTAATGAATTATTAGTGTAGTTATTGTATATGAAGATTTTGGTTGAAATTATAGAATGAATTTAAATCTCAAATATAACGATTTATCGTAATACAGAAATGGAGAATAATTGAAATTTGAGCTGAATAAGAATCGAAATGATTTCTAATGTTGATATAAGTTCTATTTGAATTAGAATTGAGTTAATAAATTTTAAAACTAAAAATTTCAAGTAAATTTGCTAATCTTTGAAATCGTCGATTTAATCGACGAGTTAAAGTAGCGATCTGGGGCATAGTCCCAAAATTCGACGAAATTAGTTCCATTTGATTCGTAATAGTGTATTATTATCGAATTTAAAATTTCGTAGCGTTTGGAGTATTTGTTTGGTCGTACGGGATAGAAACATCTAGAAATAATTTAATGGAATTTAATTTAAATAGTCGATTTGAAAAGCTATCTTCCTCATAAGATCGAATTAGACCTCGAAACATTTTCTATTGTGTTTGGAATAAAGGTAAAATATTATAAATATCAGACGACACGCTTCGTTTGGAGTTCGTATGGAAAAGTACGTGAATAGTGAAAATAACAATAAAATAACGTGCATACATGTATAAATATATGCGTATTATCTTCCAGAAAACCCTAGCTGACACATTAAACATCAATGGGTGATATCATTCCAATCTTCTCCTTCGAATATATCTCAATCCACTCAATATCAAGCAAAACCTCCTACATGGAAAATGAAGAGCATTAGGAGATGTATAAATCCAACAATTAAGATCGTCAATGGTGAAGTGGGTCAACGACTAAGTGGCCTCGTTCGTGCAGCTTTTGGTGGCGAAATCCATGGCAATGGCGGTGCTAGACGATGCTGCACTTGGCACAAAGGTCGAGGGGAATTGGGCGCGTGTTTCGACGGTGGTCGATCAACTTGCAGCGTGCGATTTCTCATGCGTGCGTGTGGGTTTGTGACCTTGGATGAACGAGCGTGACGAAGAAAAGAGAGAACGACCATATCTCATTATCAGGAAATAAACGGCCGAGATAAACGAAGGTTTAAAATATAAAAAGAATTTTGTAAATTTATTTGTATAATTGTATTAAAATCGTTAAAAACGTTTATTTTTCACATACGAGGTCTGATTGAGATGAAACAAGCGGCGTTGGAATCGTATCGACGAAAGCTTTGGTGTGGGATCGAGTTGGAATTTATTTGAAGCTGAAAAATATTTTCAGTTCCAAATAAAAAGGTGAGTGTTTTGTACACTCACGATTGACTAGAATATTTTTATGTTAGTTAAATTTGAAGTTATGATGTGATTTAAATTTATTGATTGTTGTTTGATAGATTAAATTGATATATAAATCGACATGGAAATTAATTGATAGAATTTGAATGGACAACTAAAATTGAATTAGAAATAACTACTAAAAAAATCTCCGATTATCGATAATTTGTTGATTGTTATGATTATTGACTGTTTGAATGATAGATTGAGATGAATGCTATTGATTGATATTTTGGATATTTGGATGTTTATTTATGTTTTTTTTATATCCTATTATCACCTTGTAGATTATTTACAGTATATATAACTGTAAATTAACTATTTCGAATAAACTAAGAAATATGTTGAAATGATATATACCTATGACATTTATTTTTGAATTGAAATGATATATATCCATCGCTAAATTGAATTAGAATAATTGATCACTTGGTCATATGATCGAAAATTATATACAGACACCGGATATGTTAAATTAAATGATTTTAAAAAATTTGATTTGAAATTTATTTAAATGATTTTGATTTAAAGAAATAAAAATCAAATTTATGGAAATCAAATTATTTTCGAACTTGAGCTCGAAATGTTTGAATTTAAATTTGGAAACAGGAATTGTTTAAATAATTGAAGTTGAGATTTTGAAGTTATAATCGAAATATGATTTGAATTTTGGAAATTGATTTGTTTTAAAAGATTGGACTTTTATTCGAAATTTTAATATTGCTAAGTAAAAATAATTTAAATTGACATTTCAAACTTTGGCTCGAAATCGAATATTTTAAAGGATTTAAACATTGAATTGAACATCGAAGTTAAATTTGATTTAAATGATTTAAATCAATATTATGAAAATCGAGCTCGAAATTGATACAAATTGAAATGGTTTAAATTTGAGAATTGAGTTGAAATTTAACCATCGAATCGGATAGCCGAAATTGAAATTGAAATTAATTTGGAATTGAAATTGAAATTAAATTGGGATTGAATTGAAATTAATTCAAGTTGGAATTGGAATAGAAGTAAAATTCGACTTGAAATCAGAATTGAATCGATTAAATGGAAATGGTAATTGATTTGAAATGGAAAATTGGAATTGAATCATTTTGACTTTGAAACTATTTTCAAATAAATTATTTTAATATAAACTATTTAAGTCCTATATTTTAAATGTCTAAATTATTTCGATCTCCAATCTATTTTATTTTATAAACCATTTTAATGCTCAAACTATTTTATATTAAACTATTTTAACCTTTTGAATTATATTAAACTATTTAAACTATTTTCCAAAAATTCAAACTGGTCGAGGGTGGAATATTTATTTTTAAATCATGGATTTAAATATGAATTGGGTTAAAATGAAGTTATAACCCAAAATTGAAATTCAAAACAATTTTGGAATCCAAATCGAGAAATTAAGGCAGAAATGATTTTGAATTGAAATAGTATATTTTGAATAAATATGATGATTTCGAAATGAATTTGATTTTCAAGGGAATATGATATTTTGATATCAAGTCTGAAGTGTTTTCGAAATATAAAAAAAACATCTGATGTGTAAAATAACTTTCGGTTGTTAAAGAGACCGAGGCCTCTTATTGGAATATTCTTTGTCAACATTAGAACCACTTTAACAACTGCATACGTAGAGGAGAATGAAGTGGTTGGATTTTGCATCGTTTGCTGGATTTGAAGAAAGAGAACGATGATGGATTGACCTGACACTTGTTAATTTGAAATGACTAAAGCAGGAGCCGTACCGGCCAATGAGGTTAGCTACCTCTGGACGACACACTTCTTCATATTACCATCATTGATTCGAGCGCACACTCGGATTTTGAGAGTGTTGGACGCGATGGGCCATTAGAGTTACCACCAGCTGGGAATGGTAAACTGGTAGTGTTCTAGCTTGGGCATTGTCTCACGTGCCTTGTCATACTTTTATCCTTATACGAGACCCCTATGATTTTTGGTTTAGTGTTGTCGTATCACGGCGCATCCCTATCCACTGACGGATTATTGCTGTTTTATATGCAAAATGTACGACAATGCTTAAAAACGCGTTAAAGGAGATCGATGTAAAGCCTTAACGCTATTTGATATTTATTTTATTGATTAGACATTATATATATAGCATATTCTACTACATACAAATATTTTAACGGATCTTTAAGAGATGGAAAATCCCGTGACATCTCTTGAGTTATTGTACGTACGTTATACAATGGTTGGAGATGTAAAATCCCGTAAACATCTCTGACGCCATGACACTTGTGTTGTATGTGATATTGATTTGACTCACATAAGAATATTTTAGTCCTGACTGGAGTGTTTCGTCTTTTCATTATGCTCGGGTCAGTCCTGAGTTTTTTAGCGCATTTAAGATCATTTTCCGGAGGTCGAAGACAATGATTTGGTAAATTATTATTATTATTCCTTCATCATGTTGTCTTCTGTATTACTTTATTTATTCTTGATGTATATATAACTCTGATAAATGTTGTATAAATTATAATCAAACGTACAATATAAACAGCTGCATGAACTGTTTATTTGATCATTATATTTTCATTCCGCTACGAGATTATGCGTTTGTTTTTTCTTCATTTCTAATTTTTCTTAATTAACCTCATTGATTATTTATGTTTCAGATTGTTTAAGTCAGACGTGTGGATTATTGCCGATTAAACCTTCCGAAATGTGGACCGTCAATGGTAAGGGTGTCGATATGCAATTTTGGACTACCAATTAAAACAATGCAATAACCGCTGTTTCAAAATGGTAGCAATAACCATTACCACGACAGTCCTAATCTGGGAATGCTTATATAATGAATTCGGTTGTCAAGAGATTCATACATACCTATTAATGCATCCACTAATTTTTTTTGGTCTTGGTACGATATTTCAAACATCTTCAATGATTTCATTATATTGTAGGAGTCAACTTCATGGTGGTCAAAATCATCGTGGATGCCGAAACCAATGGCTTCATTCAATGCGGGATTCCATGCTCTAAGGTGCCAAGTGAATGCTTTTTCACGCATGTTCTTCGGTCTAGCGATCATCTTGGCCATTGCTTACTCTGTATTTCAGCGTTCATCGGTCAGTTCATCTACTACAATGCCTCTAACTTTCATTATAATTTTGGGATTCATGTGTGACTTGGCTGGAAAGTTTTGCATCGACACCTTAGGTGGAAGTGGATATTACTGGCTTTTATTATGGGAGGCTCTTTGCATGGTTCATTTTTTGGCAAATATGTTCCCTTCTATCATTTACAGGATGCTTTATGGTAGCGTTTCTGCGACAAGTCAAATGAAAGCAAAGGGCGAGATTGTGCTATACTGGATAAGGCGATTGGCGTTTAACTTATTTGTAGCGTTTGTTCATCCTGCAATGTGTGGGTTGTTGCCTTTTGCATCAGTTGCAGATTGGATGGTGCAGTTCTCAGAGAAATTTAATTATTTGTATTATATTCAGGATTCTGGTTGATATGTTGGCTAAGCAGCAGTTTGGTATGAATCTAGTATTTATATGGGAAAATGTGTTTATTATAAGCCGACTATTGTTATTTGTTGGATAAATATGATATGCAAGTCCAGCTCGCGCTTTTGTTAACGTTAGAAATAGAAGGTGCTTGTACTTGAGCTAGAATATTTATTTTTCAAGTTGCACGAGTACATCAAAGTTTTATTTATTATCTATTTATATGTTTGTTCTTTAGGTCCAATCATTAATTTCAATTCTTAAACGCTTCTGACGGTAATGAAGGTATTTTATTTAGGGACAACTCCATTTTTATAGAAAGATGCCAGCCTGGTGCTTTTTGTACAAAACAATATAAGAGAGAAGTCATTCTTTCATTATGTAAAATTATTGTTGAAATAATATAAAAATGGATTTGTGAATTTTTCCTCAATCGATCATCACCGGATATAATTTTTATGTTTGGAAAATACTTGTTTTGGAATTGCAATATGTAGAATACGGTGAAGTATAAATTATACTATTATGAACTGACGTTAAGACTACCTTAATAACGGAGGGAGAGATTTTAAATACTGTTTTATAACTTATATACGACTTTTCTAGATAGTTTCAAGTTTTAATTCCAAACACAGATAATCAACACACACACACACATATATATATATATATATATATATTAACACGTAGTCATAGATATAAATGTAATAAAATAAAGTAAAAGTAAGAGATATGACATCAGGAGTTTTATACTGGTTCAGATTAACCAATCCTACGTTGTACGTACAGATTTCCTTCTAAACGCCTACTTTAATCAGGTAGCAAGAAAACAACAAGATACATCCTACCAACTTTCCAAGCTCAAGGTAGACTCTTTTGATTTAACCCGACAACAAGATCACCTACTTGATTTAAATGGAAAACAAGCGCACCCGCTTCATTTGAACGGGTAACAAGCATACCCATATATATAGTAGTAGAGACTTGTTGATTTCAAATACAAATAGTTGTACTTTGGATATAAAATATCCTATAATCCTTTTGATAGCACTTTGATCTTTGAATTGAAAAGAAAATACCTGCAAATCGGTGAGTAGATTATAGAGAATGAATGTAGTAAAGTAGAGATTAAATTGAGTGAATTTGAAAAGTATAGAAACTGGATTTTGTAAAACATATAATGAGAAATTGAAGTAAGAAGAATGCAGAGAAACTGTTATTTTTCTGATGAAAAGCAGTCCTCTGCACTCGTTATTTTATTAAACCATAACCAAAATCCATACAAATGTTTGCTAGGAATAAGCTTTTACAAACATGCAAGGTCATCACTTTGATGATCTAACATAATGAGAATGGAAAAAACAATCAGAAGAACATATCTATAATCGTTTGTAGTGACAACATCTCAGCTAAAGGATGATATGGACTGGTGCAACAAGAACAGTAGGTGATCTACAGGCTTGCGTGAGCTAGAAGGCTATAAAGAATTGCCAAACCACGTGCCAACTGCTGAAGTATCCTCTGAGTCACACAAGCAACTATAGGTGCTTTGACATGGCTGGCCTAAAAGAGAGAAAGTGTAGAATTGCATGATGAAGATTTGACATAATAAGCGTGCCGCGTGTAAGAGACATCAAAAGGCAGCAAAACATGATATTGCATGACGTTGCAGAGGTTGTATGAAGTTGCAACTTGAATAAAGAGTTGCATGCATGGTGCAGCAAGCTTGATTGAAGTATATAAGGAAGCAAGCATATAAATAAAGAGCTTCCTCGCAGTGAGATAGTGAAGACCATGCAATGGAATAACCCGAACAATCAGGCAATAAAGCAGTAGCGATGGTAGCAAAACTAGGCAGTGAACACTGTTCAAACATCTTGAACAATCTGATCCATCATATAAAAGCAGTGGAACACTATTGAAGAGGACTGGGCAATGGAACAGCTGAGAGTTTGTAGTTGTATTCTTGGACTATGAGAAATGATGCTGGTTGGTGCTGGTTGAGGTTGGAAAATAGTAAGCAGCAGATTGAAGTAGTGCACAGCTAGCTTGAAGCTCGAGGAGTGAACCTGAAAAGAAGAAATGTAGGGGTATCATTGAGAGGTAGGAATTTGCAGCTAGGAGGTTTATCTTCCCGAGTTGCGATGAAGCAAAAGGACCGGTTGGCTTGCACTCAATACAGAATCATCCGTAACCATCTTAAGACGTCTCGCCAACTTAATTGTCCATTAAGGGGGCATATCCAAAGAGAAATATACCAAGCAATAGAATATAAAATAGCTATAGAGTTTTATATGAATTATTGAATATTCTCTGATTTCGTTCATACCATAGGCCTCAACATGTAATACAACAGGACGTGTCTAATATTTTTAATGGGGTTGTTGTATTTAAATCTGGAAAAATAGTCCAATATTCGTATAGAGATGGAATATAATTGTTTATATCAAGAAAAAAGCATCCAATAATGTACATATTATATACTGAGCGAATTGTAAAGCATAAAAAAGAGGAGTATAGTTTCAAGGGCAAAGTTACAAAAGTAACATGAATTGCGGTTAATGTTATTAGCTAATTTGAAGTTTAAATTGTTAAGTATCTAATTTATCATGTAAGACAATCCATATGTGAATCTTAACTTTAGAGGGTACGACCATTTGCCAAACAGGAAAATAATGAAAAATATTTGTACTGGAAAAAATTAAGAACTCGTATTAATGGCAGTTTAAGTTAGAACAATCTGAATTTCCTTTCCAAAGGAACTTACGCGTAATGCTATCGAATTTTTTAATTATCCAAGAAGGAAATTGATAGTAGGAAAGCCAATAAATCGGTATTGCATATTATACCGAGTTAATGAGAACCGTTCTCCCAGCTCTCCAGAAGCAACTGGCTTTCCAAGTAGGCAATCTCTTACTAACTTTATTAATGACGATGTTCCAAAATTCCTTTTTTCGATTTTGTTTGTCTGATGAGAATGCCTAAATAGTTAATTGGGAAACTCATGGATTTACAACTGAGAGTATTAGCTACCTCGGTTTGCATATTTGAAAAGTCATCGATGATTAACACCGAGTTCTTTTGGAAGTTCAATTTAAGATCCAAAAGTAATTCAAATTTATAAAAAATAATTAAAGTGATATGATGAGGAAGATGAGCATAGAAGATCAGAGTATCGTTCGCATATTGGAGAGTAGAAACTCCATCATATGTAACATTTCTTCCGATTTTTGGCAGTATATTATTGTCAAGAGCTAAATAAATTGTTCTATTAAAAACTTCTGCCCCAATGTTAAAAAGAAGGGATGAAAGGGGATCTTCTTTATATAGCGTTTGAATGGACATGCCTATTCGTGAAGAGATGAAGCTAAAAATAACAACTACTCAAAATTCAAACGACTTCTCTTCAACGATACATATATCGACATACATAAGAAGCCTGTGTCAACATACATTTGTATGTTTGGAAAAACAATAATATATTTAAAGTGTTGTAAGATTCTAATATTTCGTAAAATCTTTTAAAAATAGTTTTTAAATTCTTTTTAATATATAATTTTTTTATAAAATATATGTAGAATTTATTTTGAAAATAAAATAAATATTTAATAAGAGAGTATTCAAAGAAAAAATGGTGCTATTCAAGAACTTTAACAAATTTACCTAATATTAACTATAAGCTATACTTTTGAATTCTTCATGTCTTCATCTTTAAACTAAAGAGTCTTCAATTTAACTCGATCATCTCTGAATCTTGATCTTTATTCATCTTACTGATCAGTCTTCAAACTCGATTATCCCATTCTTGTATAACCCTGTGTATTATCTTGCAAAATATTCTATATAACTTGGAAAAGCATCAGGACCTGTATTTATATGGTTGTCATCATCAAAATCAATATCTACGGGATTAACACAAATAACCGTGGAGGATTAGTTGAGCTGCAATACAACTAATTGAAATTGCACTGTAAATATTTATAAGATTAATAAATTTTGTTATGTAAATTACACAACAAGTATAAATCTACCTAATTGGAGTTGCAGCGAATAAGATGTTCCTGGTATCTTATACAATCACCGCTCTTTATTCCATCAATCTACCTAATTAATTAATTAATGAAAAATACGAGGTTCAGATTGTATGGTGATAGAGGACGCATGAGATAGAGATTGGAAACATAGGGATTGACCCTTTTATTAAGAGAGAGACAAGGGATCTGCATCTCGACTTTTCCACTTCTCCGATTTTCGCCTAACTCTATTTCAAGCAACTACGACAATTGAAATCTGATAAATTTTTGCAGATGTAATATATATATATATCATCAATATCATCTCTATAAAAACTAAATAATTTTGATATCTTTTACCCACTAAATTTTATTATTTTTTAAAATTTATAACTATAATAAATATTTGTAATACGCAATAATTTTTATTGAATATACGTATCAAAATAAATATTATTTTGCAAAGACAAACTTGATGATGAGTAATACACCTACAAAATATTTATCAAAACTTGAAGATCGTATATATCTAAAATTAAGCTGGGCACATTTTGGGGATACTGAAAAACGGTATGCAGATCCCAAGTGAACAAGAAGTAGTAAGCAATGCGGTTCTCCTAGTTCATCAATAAACTACTCCCAAGTAATCTCGGCTTTAGGGTTTTCATTGATCTCACGTTAGTCAAAGGCATCTTCACGTTACTTCCTAGAGGCCAGCCACCTCTTTTGCATATCACTCAGCTTCAAGTCTCGAAAGATATGCTCACTTATTTTAAGCCAATTTAACCCTTCTATTGCTAGCTCTTTCCTAGTAAACACCTTGCCTTACAAGTTTCGATAATCTCGATTTAACTTTGAAAATGTTCCCTACAATTGGTCTCGGTCTAGCCACTTCTAGCATAGCTTCTCTCATCATTTGTACCATAAACTGGTTGAACAAAACATTCACATCCATCTCTAAAACCATGGGATAACCTCTTTTAATGGCTAGAGGCACTTATCCACCATTGCCCTCGACTGTTTGAGTATTATCATTCTCTCTTCTAGTATTAGCTCCTTCGACCATGGCTCTTCCACTTCTCAAATCCATATTATGCTACGAAAATCTTCATTGCAAACGGAAGAAAGAAAGTGATTATCAATAGGAAATCTACAATAAACTCATATATATTTCCATATAGTAAAATACAAATACGTCAAACAGTAGTGCATACCCTTCCTAAGTTGTTTATCTTTACTATCAAATGTTACTTAACTATGTTTTACTTAAGTGTCTGCTAACATAAGCTCTGATACAAAATATCAAATCCCTCTTTCTTAAAACCTAAAATGGAACATCAATGTGTCGCAGTCACCTTGGAATTACCTTTCGATGACAAAGATGAGTTAGTTATACAGCCATAAGTAAACAGAGCAAATATACTAAATGAAACGCATCTGTGATAACCCGAATTTTTAGACATCGGATAATTAGATAATTAACTGATTTTTGCTATTGAGATACTAATTTTATTTAGTTGAACAAATAAATTCTGATAATTAAAAATATGTGGATGTATATAAGTGGATTTGAAACTACAATAAATGTTGAATTTTAAATATCTGGAAATGATAAATCTTATAGTAAATTAACACACACACACACACACACACACACACACACACACACATATATATAGATATACACAAACTCTATAATGTTGAAAATTATAAGTGTATACATATAAAAGTATATAAGGATGTGTGTGTGTGTGTGTATATATATATATTTATGTATATATATTACGATTTGAAAGCCTGGATTTGAATTCAATGCAATAATTTTCAAAAGCTAGTTGAAGTTAAAATTTTATATTTTTAAAACACTAAAGATAATATTTATTAATGTAAAATATATAATAGTTTAAGTTTAAAATAGGATTTAATAAAGGTTAATATATTTTCTTTAAAATATACATGAAATAAATATAAGTTGTATATATAAAAAGTATTAAACATAAAAACTTAAATTAATTAAAACATAAGAAATTATTAAATGAAAAGTTTGGACATTTGTGGCTTTTGAATAACATGCAAATTACAAATGGCAAATTGTTTTATTTAAAATTGTAATATATATAAATAAAAGTGTTTTAAGAAACCAGGTTAATACATATTCATTTTCATTTCTCTCTTTTCATTCCTTTTTCTTTCATCTCCTTCTAAACTAAAAACCAAAAAGGGAACCAAAACCTGTTCAAGGCTTCGAAACTGAACTGAAGCAAAGTTTAAAACTACTTCAGATTCAAGCTGTGTTAAAGCAAGATCAAAGACTTAAACAAGAAGCAGTGCCTCTGTTTTCAAAATCTGTGAGTAAATAATACTTTTCAAAGCTAAAAAATATAATTTATTACTTGATGCATGTGATAAATCTGTGTAGTATTGTTGTAAATATGGTTCGCATGAATGTATTTTGTTTGAATATAGTGAATTACAACGTGTATATACCTGTGTATGCCTGTGTATACCTATATGCGTGCTCTGTTTGATACCAACAGTCTAAAAATAAGTTCAAAAATCAATTTCTTCTTTTCCAATCTCTTATAGCTTATGATCTTCAAAAGGAAGTTGTTTGTATTTACCAGATTTAGCATTTAAAAATATTTTTCAAGTATAATTAGCAAGAAATATTACTAGAAGAAGGAAATAACAGTGATGATCTAATTTAAGTCAGAAATCGATTATCTTAATTTCAAAATTTGATTATAGAAACAGATTCGTATTAGAAAACGATGATTTTTGATAATCATTTCATAATTTTTAAGTGTGTATATATACATGTTGAGAATTTCTGAATTGAACTGTTTTGGGTTATTCATCGAATTTCGACATCGGCGAGGAGTCGTGCTTGGGACTGGAGGTAGCTTAAAGGTTGGGGATCGAAGGAAAAATGGTGGATGGACTTTTAGATGGTTAAGGTGGCTTGTCGACGGCAGTTTAGGGTTTGGTGAGCTGTTTTGGTCATCGATGTTCTCGAGGGTCTCGAGACATCGTGGGTGGACCGGAGTCGATCGAGGGGGATCGACGAGTAGGATCGTGATGAGGCTCGGGGTGGGTCGGCGTGAGTTCTGGTGATCGGCATCGTCGAAGCAAGGTGATTTCGTCAAGGTGTTGGGTTCCAGTGAGTGATCGCGCAGCTCGATTTTGATTCCCAGTCGAGTTTGTCAAACTGGGTGGTCGGGAAGTTTGTATGGGTCGTCGACGACGTGTTGATGGCGGTGAGGTTGGTCAGAATATCGTCGTTTAGAGGTGCACGTGCATGTGTGCACGTTTGAGTCTAGGGGTGTTGTGGTGATTGGGGAAGGAAGGTTTTCTTAGGTCTAACTCGAAGAAGATCGTGGTTCGTCTCGAAGGAAGTGAGCAGAGTTGGTGACTTG
The DNA here is from genome assembly GCA_030765085.1 of Allium cepa. Taxonomy (NCBI): domain Eukaryota; kingdom Viridiplantae; phylum Streptophyta; class Magnoliopsida; order Asparagales; family Amaryllidaceae; genus Allium; species Allium cepa. Next base: position 653,701,371 of record CM060940.1, read on the forward strand.
GGGTTTGGCTCGAGTATTTTTGTGACGGGCTCGGTTTTTTTTTAATTAAACAAGTTTTAAAAGCAAAGCAAAGTAAAATTCTAAAACAAGTTTCAAAGCAAACATTTTTCAAAGAGAAGATTGTACAAGTTTTTAAATAAAGGTAATGACCAAGTTTTATAAACAAGTTTCAAAAATTAAATTATAAACCCAAATTTCTTTGAATTTAAATTGTTTTGGTTTTGAATAATTATTACGTTAATTAATCAAATAAATCCCTAAGTGTTTTCAAATGTAATTAAGTACGTGATTAAGATAATGCATTAAACTTTAATTAATCAAAAAGGGTCTCAAGTGATTTTGTATAAGTTAATTTTAAGCATTTAATTTAAATATGATTTAAATGATAGTTAAGTAATTAATTAAGAGTAATGGTTTAACTTAGATTAATTAAGGACTTAAGAAATTAAGGGTTAATTAATTTACTTAAGAAATTATAGGATAATTAATTAATGAAAGTAATTAAAGGATAATTACTTAATGAAATTAATTAAAGGAATTAATTAATGTAAGTAATTAAGGATAATTAATTAATTAAGGATAATTAATTAAGGTGGATAATTATAGGATGATTAATTAATCTCATTAGTTAATTAAAACAATAATAAATGGTTTAAAATTAATTAAGGATAATTAAGCAGGATTCAATGGTGATTAATTTAATTTATTTGGTAATTAAATTAAATTAATTAGGAATTGAATGGCTATTTAATCTTGCTTATAAGTGATAAACTATAATTGAATGCCTTGAATTGTTGATAACTCTGATATGTGATTTGTGATACTCTGTGATATGCAATGCATGGTTAAACTGTGATGATGTAAGGTATCTATCTGTGATGAATCGATGTGTACATATGACATCATGTGTTTAATAATGAATTGTATTCTCTTAAACAACTTGGATTAAAGATGATATTGGATTCGAAATGACCGAGGTCGGGTATTAGTAAATACCCGAAACCACTTCGATTAGTAATCTACAATAATTCTTTATTGATTTGACTTTAGAATCAAATAGGCTGGAATGAAATAAATTCAGTAACATGGTCATTTAAACCGAGTAACAGTTCTTAGATATCGTTTTGTAATAAGTTATTGACCTTAACAAGTTAAGAACTCGTAGAAAGGTACGATTTACCTTGGGATTTCAAATGTGTTTTATAACTTAGTATTTCCAGTTATAAGGGTTTACTCACGCTGGTTTCCAGCCTGACCCGGGTGTTACTTTATTGTAATGCTCGGGTCAGACCGTGTATTACAGATTTTTAGGTTAGGGCGTTCTGGAGCTCAGGAGGCAAGCTGGAGGGCAGAGATGTATGGAGAATATTCCGCTGTGTGTTTGAGAGTTGTATTGATTATTCTAGGATAGGTTGTTACAACTATCCAGTTTTGATTGTACTCTGATGTATTGTTCGTAAATTGACAAATACAGCTTTTCATTGTAAAATGCTATTATTTGATATTATATTTTAAATCCGCTGCGAATGTGAGATTCTGTGCTGTTGTTTTCTATTTCTTCTTCTACCTCTTTTCTTCTTAACCTTAACAATCCATAATTTCCAGCGTTCGATTGCTCCGCACTTCTACAGTAAACGTATTAATGTCGAATTTTCGGGGTCGAAAATTTCGGGTCGTTACAATTTTGGTATCAAAGTAAAAGGTTAAGCGAGAACCTTGGCTCTGGTGGGGTTACTCATTAAGGATAGGGTCAGTATACCCTAGGATGAGTTGAGTGTAATATATATGAGGGCGTACTTGTTATTTTCTTATATAAAGATTTTAAAACGGTTTTAAAATTAGTTTTTATATAAACTTATATTTTGATACAAAGCAATAATTTTTCTAATTATTATATATATTAAAGTAATTAGTTGTTGATTATTAGAATATAAGATGTATATGATTACAGGATATGATAACTATTATAAATTGGGCATTGTATCTTAATAATGGGATGTTTATTTTTAAAATAAACAATGATAAAGAAAAATGGAATGTTTTAAGGAAATAAACGTTTAGATAAGTAAGACTTGTAAATTGAAAAAGATATTGATAAGAAGTTTAAAATTTGAAATAGAGAATTCAAATTGAGTGAGGTTGACCGGATTATGTGAATTGAGATTTAACTTAGGGAAGTTAGATGAGTTGAATTGAAATGTGAGTTATGTGTGATCTCAAAATGGGTTTGAGATCTGGAAATATGTGATGGATGCTATTTATGAATGTTTTAAATAATTTGGATATTTATTTACCTTGACTTATCCCGATATCATCCTATTGTTATTAGTAATCTATGAAACTATGAATTGAATTATTTTAAATAAATTGAGAAGTAGATTGAGATAATATATATCCATTACTGAAATTAAATGGAAATAAAGCTTTAATTTGAAACTATTTAAATGATTTTGATTTTTAAGATAAAGATTGAACTTATGAATTGGAATCACTTGGAACTTAAGATTTGAATGTTTAAAATGAACTTGTAAATTGAAATTGTTAAGAATTGGTTTCAAGTTAGAAGTAAAAATTTAGTAATAAATTGGATTCTGAAGAAGTAAAAGTTAATATTTGGTCATAAATTGGACTCTGAAGATTAAATTGTTTAAAAGGATTGAACTATTATATGAACCTTGAAATAAGTCAAATAAAAGTAATTTAAATGAATACTTGAAATTTGGTCTCAAAATTAATTGTTTAAAAACTTAGCTTGTTAAATTAAAAGTAAAGGTTGATTTGATTTGAAGGATTAAATCAACAATTAAAGATTTAACTCGAATTTATATAATTCGAGATGATTTAAAGTTGAGATTGGAATTGAGATAAATTCAAATGGAAAATTTGAATTGAATTAATTGGAAGTGAGATTGAAGTTGAATAGGTTTGAATTCAAATGGGAATTGATCTAAATTTAGGATAGGAATTGAAGTTAATTCAAATTGAATTGGAATTGAATCAACTTAAGTGAAAGTGGAAATTGAAAATTGGTTGGAATTGGAAATTGGGAGATTGAACAGTTTGGCTCTGAACTATTTTCAAATAAATTGTTTTAATATAAACTGCTTTAAAACTATTTTTTTCCTAGCTATTTACTATACAACTTTTCTTTTTTTTAAAAAAAAAAAACCCAAACTATCTTATACTTATTTTACAATTATTTTGAAAACTAATTACTATTTTACATTTGTTTTATAAACTAATTACTATTTTACAACTATTTTGCAACTATCTAACTATTCTACAACAATTTAACTATTTTACAACTATTTATAATTACTTAAATATTTTTCAGCTATTTTACAACTAATAACTATTTTGCAACTGCTTATCTATTGTAAACTTTTTCAAGCTATTTTCAAAATTCAAGTTGGTCAGAGTGCAAACTGTTTATAATAGAAGTGATAACCCAAATGGAAATGGAAGCTATTGTGAATAAGTGAATAGAATCAAAATGAAGATGAATAAAAAAGAAAGTTGATTTAGCTAATAATTAATGAAGATAAATACGTAAGATGTACGTATATTATTCTATTCGCATAACGATTTGATTCAGATTCGAGCACAGAATTTCGAGATAGTATATCGATCCGAGTTGGGATTTTTCACTCGATTTTCGATGGCGAACTCTGGGTATGGATTTTTGGTTGATTCTGGAAATTCTCTATCATAGTTATGGCTATGCAAGGTAAATGACGGTTTCTGATCAAGGAACTAGATCTGAGTCCGCACTAGAAAGTCGGGAGGACGATACCAGTTCGGAAGTGAAATTGTGTGGTCGAGTGACCGATCAGATTTGATGTTGTGTACGGATGGTACGCGCTTGAATGAAAAATATATTGGAAATTTTGGAAAGAAATGTAAAAATAATTTTTGAAAGGAAAAGTATATTGTGAGAAATACATGATGAATAAAAGTGGAAGTTGGATATTTCTATGATTGAAATTCACTTTATGAAAAGTAAGTAATATGGTAAATAACTTTATAAAGAAATCAAACTTGAATATTGATTTGTCATAAATAAATTTATATATATTTGTTAAATATGATAAACTCCCCCTTGTTGAATCTATAGCCAGAAGAGAAGATTTTTGAAAAGATTTGAAGTGTAAAAGGGAAATTTATACAAGTATGAAGTGATCCAAAGATTTGTCAAGATTTTATATATCCATATATACAAATGAATTTATGAGAATGATTTTGGAAAAAAAGTTTTCGGAACCCATGGATTTTGAAAGGCTTTTAATTTTCGAGAAAAATCAATTATGGAATTTGGAAAGCCAAGTTTGAGAAATTATCGATTTTGAGATATGAATTTTGTGTAAAGGAGATTTATATGTGATACATATAAAGAGTATGATTTGAAAGATACTATTTATGCATAGTATAAAATGTTTTGAGAATGGCTGTGGGGAAAAAGTCGCTCCCATGAAATGAACTTCTTAGGAGATCCACGGGGTGGTTCTGCCTTGAGCCCTAAGGGGGGGTTCTAAATTTGATCCTTGGAGGAAGTTCGGACAAACTGAAGTTCCTGAGGATTGTGTGTGGGTAGTGAAAGTCAAGAGCGCTGATACCTATAAAGTCATTTGGGTTATGCTGTGATGACAGTGTAACTCGATGTCACTGCGATCTACTGCAGACCATAGCGGAAGTCGTGTGGCAGTGAGTGCCTACGGTCTACGTTTGATTTGGCTGGGAGAGCAAATTAACATCGGTAGACTATGATCTATGACGACATAGCAAAAGTCGTGTGGTAGTGAGTGCCTACAGGCTACATTGGGACTCGACCGATGTAGTCTGCGATCTATGTGGTCTGTGTGGAGAAGTTTCATTCGGTAGCGAAATTCAAGAGCGCTGATGCCTACAGTTACATGGATTTTTGTCGTGATGGCGATGTAAAACCTGGGTGTAACTGCAATCTGTGGCTGGTTCCATGGTGTAATTGAGGAGCGCGGAGGCCTACAGTTTTCTATGGTTTTGCCGGAATGGCGACGTAATCATCGGAATAACTGCTTCCATGGAAGGGGTGATGATTTCCAAAGCATTCTCACAAAAATGTCTGATAATTTTCAAAAAAAAATTGTTTTTATATTTTCACAAAATGTTTTCTAAGTATTTTTATTGGATGTTGAAAACGGGTTTACCAAGTACTTATAGATTTTCAGTCCTACGCCTGAACAACGTATGACCGAATTTCTGTGAGAACGAGGATGGACTTCTTGAGACATCGAGTTATAAAAACTATTTTTATGAAAACTATTTTGGTAATATTATGTAGATTTTTAAAGTGTTTTACACTTATTTTTTAAGAGTTTATAGTTAAAAATGTTTAAGAGTAATTTAACCGATAATAAGCATTTAATAAATTTTTGGCTTCGTTCCTTTTCGAGGACGAAAAGTTTTAAAGGGAGGAGGAAAGTGATAACCCGGATATTTGGACATCGGATAATTGGATAATTAACTGATTTTACTATTGAGACACTAATTTTATTTATTTGAACAAATAAATACTGATAATTAAAAATATCTGGATGTATATAAGTAGATTTGAAACTAAAATAAATGTTGAATTTTAAATATCAAGAAATGATAAATCTTATAGTAAATATATATATATATATATATATATATATATATATATATATATATATCTGTGTGTGTGTGCAAACTCTATAATGTTGAAAATTATAGGTGTATACATATAAAAGTATATAAGTATGTGTATATATATATTTATGTATATATATATTGTGATTTGAAAGCCTGGATTTGAATTCAATGTAATAATTTTCAAAAGCTAGTTGAAGTTAAATTTTTATATTTTTAAAAAACTACAGATAATATTTATTAATGTAAAATATATAGTTTAAGTTTAAAATAGGATTTAATAAAGGTTAATATATTTTCTTTAAAATATACATGAAATAAATATAAGTTGTATATATAAAAAGTATTAAACATAAAAACTTAAATTAATAAAAACATAAGAAATTATTAAATGAAGAGTTTGGACATTTGTAGCTTTTGAGTAACATGCAATTACAAGTGGCAAATTGTTTTCTTTAAAATTGTAATATATATAAATAAAAGTGTTTTGAGAAACCAGGTTAATAATATTCATTTCTATTTCTCTCTTTGCATTCCTTTTTCTTTCATCTCCTTCTAAACTAAAAACCAAAAGGGAATCAAAACCTGTTCAAGGCTTCAAAACTGAACTAAAGCAAAGTTTAAAACAACTTTGTGTTAAAGCAAGATCAAAGACCTAAACAAGAAGCAGTGCCTCTGTTTCCAAAATCTGTGAGTAAATAAAACTTGTCAAAGCTTAAAAAAAATCTTTTATTACTTGATGCATGTAATAAATCTGTGTAGTGTTGTTGTAAATATGGTTTGCATGAATGCATTTTATTTGAATATAGTGTAGTACAATGTGTATATACCTGTCCATGCCTGTGTATACCTATATGCATGCTCTGTTTGATACTAACAGTCTAATAATAAGTTCAATCTCTTATAGCTTATGATCTTTAAAAGGAACATGTTTGTATTTACCATATTCAACATTTAAAAATATTTTTCAAGCATAATTAGCAAGAAATATTATTGGAAGGAGCAAATAACAGTGACGATCTAATTTAAGTCAGAAATCGATTATCTTAGTTTCAATTTTTGATTATAGAAACAGATTCGTATTAGAAAATGATGCCTTTAGATAATCATTTCATAATTTTAAGTATATATATGTTGAGAATTTCTGAGTTGAACTGTTTTGGGTTATTCGTCGAATTTCGACAATTGACGAGGAGTGGTTAGTCGTGCTTGGTACCGGAGGTAGCTTGAAGGTTGGGGATTGAAGGAAAAATGGTGGATGGATTTTTAGATGGTCGAGGTGGCTTGTCGACTGCAGTTTAGGGTTTGGTGAGCTGTTTTGGTCGTCGATGTTCTCGAGGGTCTGAAGACGTCGTGGGTGAACCAGAATCGATCGGAGTAGGGGGAATCGACATGTAGGATCGTGACGAGGCTCGAGGTGGGTCGACATGAGTTTTGGTGATCGGGACAGTTGGAGTGAGGTGATTTCGTCTAGGGGTTGGGTTCTAATGAGTGATCACGCGGCTTGTTTTGATTCCTAGTCGAGTTCGTCAAACTGGGTGGTCGGGAAGTTCGTAAGGGTCGTCGACGACGTGTTGAAGGTGGCAAGGTTGGTCAGAGCGTCGTCGTTTGGAGGTGCACATGCACATGTGCACGTTCTATTCTGGGGGTGTTATGGTGATTGAGGAAGGAAGGTTTTCTCGGGTCTGGCTTGAAGAAGATCGTGGTTCGTCTTGAAGGAAGTGAGGAGAGTGGGTGACTCGGGGTTTAGCTCGAGTATTTTTGCGATGGGGTCGGATTTTTCTTATTTTTCTTCTTTAATTAAACAAGTTTTAAAAGCAAAGCAAAGAAAAATTCTAAAACAAGTTTTCAAAGCAAACATTTTTCAAAGAGAAGATTGTACAAGTTTTTAAATAAAGGTAATGACCAAGTTTTATAAACAAGTTTCAAAAATTAAATTATAAACCCAAACGACTTTGAATTTAAATTGTTTTGGTTTTGAATAATTTTTAGGTTAATTAATCAAATTAATCCCTAAGTGTTTTCAAATGTAATTAAGTAAGTGATTAAGATAATGCATTGAACTTTAACTAATCAAAAAGGGTCTCAAGTGATTTTGGATAAGTTGATTTTAAGCATTTAATTTAAATAAGATTTAAATGATAGTTAAGTAATTAATTAAGATAAATGGTTTAACTTAGATTAATTAAGGACTTAATAAATTAAGGGTTAATTAATTTACTTAAGCAATTATTGGATAATTAATTAATGAAAGTAATTAAAGGATAATTACTTAATGAAATTAACTAAAGGAATTAATTAATGTAAGTAATTAAGGATACTTAATTAATTAAAGTAATTAAGGATAATTAATTAAGGTGGATAACCATAGGATGATTAATTAATCTCATTAGTCAATTAAAATAATAATAAATGGTTTAAAATTAATTAAGGATAATTAAGCAGGATTTAAGGGTGATTAATTCAATTTATTTGGTAATTAAATTAAATTAATTAGGAATTGAATGACTATTTAATCTTGCTTATAAGTGATAAACTATAATTAATGCCTTTGATTGTTGATATCTCTGATATGTGATTTGTGATACTCTGTGATATGCAATGCTTGGTTAAACTGTGATGATGTAAGTTATCTATCTGTGATGAATTGCTGTGTAAATATAACATCCTTTATTTAATATTGAATCGTATTCACTTAAACAACTTGGATTAAAGATGATATTGGATTCGAAGAGATCGGGGTCGGGTATCAGTAAATACCCGAAACCACTTCGATTAGTAATCTATAACAATTCTTATAGATTTGACTTTAGAATCAAATAGGCTGGAATGAAATAAATTAAGTTACATGGTCATTAAAACTGAGTAACAGTTCTTAGATATCGTTTTGTAATAAGTGATTGACCTTAGCAAGTTAAGGACTCGTAGAAAGGTACGAGTTACCTCGGGATTTCAAATATGTTTTATAACTTAGTATTTCAAGTTATAAGGGTTTACTCACGCTGGTTTCCAGCCTGACCTATGTGTTACTTTATTGTAATGCTCGGGTCAGACCGAGTATTACAGATTTTCAGTTTAGGACGTTCTGGAGCTCAAGAGGCAAGATGCAGGGCATGGACATATGGAGAATATTCCGCTGTGTGTTTGAGAGTTGTATTGATTATTCTAGGACGGGTTGTTACAACTGTCCAGTTTTGATTGTACTCTGATGTATTGTTCGTAAATTGACAAATACAACTTTTCGTTATAAAATGCTATTATTTGATATTATATCTTAAATCCGCTGCGAATGTGAGATTCTGTACCGTTGTTTTATGTTTCTTCTTCTACCTCTTTTCTTCTTAACCCTAACAATCCGAAATTTTCGGCGTTCGATTGCTCGGCACTTCTACAGTGAACTATTAGTGTCGAATTTTCGGGGTCGAAAATTTTGGGTCGTTACAACATAATTACAACTTATTTCAATATTTTTCTTCACATCCCAAATTCGTGCCTCATGGGGTCAAAAATATAATAGAATATAGCTTTTAGTGACATGTACCGCATATGAAGATACAAGCATGAATACTAGATAGTGAAAATAAAACACCAATATCACTCAAGCCTCCTACATCGTCTTCGGTATGCATTATTTGGTCATTCTAAAAGCAACATGTCTAATCCTATAAACTCAACCTACTCAAGTTGTTGGAACTGGGTCTGCCTATAGCAAATGTTATGGGTGAATTTCAATTTTTCTTACCATATTGGATCTTTATTGAGCCTGTGAATTATATTTATTTAGAACATTTCTAAATTTCTTTTAAAAAAATCATTATTTTATTTAAATTTATAAAATGATATTATTTTATTTTATTAATGTTATATTATATTTATACATGTATCATATACATGTATATATGTGTGCACATGTAAAATATAAATCCATGCAAGGTATAACATGCCCATATATAAATGTTGGAATTTATATCTGTAACACCTCACATATTTAGATAATTAAATAACCAAAATAAATATTAAATAGTGAAATGAGCATTTTTGGAATTGTCAAAATTTAGCTATGGGAGTTGCACTTTTGGGTCCGTGGCAATTTTCCAATCAATATGTAACTTGCTGAAATCTGAGTCAGTATGGAGAAGTTACGAGAGAAACAAAGAAAATCAGAATTGTATAAATAGATATTTAAACGGAAAAAAACCCTAATGTTCGACCCTTGCCAGGGTCAGGTCAACTTATAGGTCGACCCATAGGTCGATCCGCAAAACACACGAGTTAACCCGCATTTTGCCCTAGACGAGAAATCGTCAAGGGATGTGCTGAAGTTTTATAATTTGATTTTCGCGCAATCTCGAGCGTTGTTTTTTGGATCCAACCATTCGCTGCGAGCCTATGACGTGGTTGCACCGGATTCAATCTTCAAATTCGACGGCCTAAGATTCTTAAGCCACACTATAAATAGAACTCTAGGCCTAACTATTTTTCTCATTCAAATTTTCTATTTAGGGTTCAGCCTTAGGCAATGAACCCAATTGGAATTTAGCCTGTAAATGTTAGTTTATTTTTATAGAGATTTAATCCTTTTTGACGCAAATAAAATTTTAAAAAGAGAATAATTCGCAAATATGGATTAAAATAGAAAAACACTAAATTTACAGAAATCGGATATCAAATGAGAAGAACTAAAATAAAATGGAGATGGACTGAAATAGGAAAAATTTAGATATTTGCAAGCATGATTATAAAAAGTGGTTATAACTAAAAAGAGAAAATATAAGAGTAACAGTTGTAAGAACCATTATAACACGTAGGTTATTATTATTAGAAAGAAATAACAGAATGGACTTATTTTAAAACATAGATCTTGGATTAAGTTAATAAGCAAATATATCAGTAGTGGCCCGTACCGGCAACATTCCCTTTCAGGTCTAGGACTGATGGTCTCACACGTGGGTGAGGCTAGGCACGCTTATGCTAATTAGGGTAAATAAGTCGCCAACAGATAGAGGCTCAAATTTTGGGGATTTGGGCAAGGGGCACAAAGTTAAAAGATTTGTTTGTTAGGACCAGTACCGACAACATTCCCTTTTAGGTCGGGGACTGATGGTCTCACACGTGGGTGAGGCTGGGCACGCTTATGCTGATTAGGGTAAATAAAGGGTCAAATAGGGGTGACAGTTAGTGTATACCGACGATGACTAATAGTGCGACATCAATTAGGGTAAATAATTCGCTACTATGTCCTAAGCACTAAGAGGTGTCTTTTGTTGTGGGACTAGCATGATTGGTTCACAGTGGCACAACAGAGATAAGAAAGGCAGATTAATGGGTAAAATTAGGATTTCAGCCTAATCAAGTTAGCAGTTGAGATATGATTAAGGTTTCAGCCTAATCGTAGCATTTTAAGACAAGTGCAAACAACCAAAGCAAACAGTCAAACAGAATCAAAAAACAGTATTTTATGCGAGTTTTATCTTTTCGGTATCTTCCTTTCATGCTAGAACTATTGCTTAGTCTATTATCATTATCTTGCTTAGAAATGCTAGTAATTACTTTCACTCACCAGACTTATTGTCTGACTCACTCCTCTATCTTTCTTTTTTCCCCAATAGGCCACTAGAGTGGAGGATATTTGATTCAGATTGCTTGGAGATTCATTTCCATAATTTTCTTATTTCAGATGTATTCTTCTACTTTTCATCTTTTTCATTTGGCTTATGATGGATTGAAACTTGTGGGAGGGATTATTATTGTAATTTTTGTATTCTGATTATGTGAGACTGAGATGTATTTTCATGAGACATGAAAGATTTTGAGTTTTTTAGACATGTTATGTTTTGATGACTTATTTTGGGATGAAGTTTAATTCTAAATGATAAGTTATTATTTAAATGTTTTCCGGTGCTTTTACTTATTTTTCCTGTGAATCTTAGTCTCCCTGATGCTTTCGCTATATAATGCACCACATCCTTTGGTGTGCCCTTTTTGGGAATACTAAGAGGTGTGGGGGTGTTTCAATATCGTAACGGACACGTTAGTTATCCAATATACAAATATATCGTAATGTATGTTTATATACTTTTACATATATGTATATATAAAATATTACAAATATGTATATGAATATATAAAAAATATAAGTTTTATTTAAATAATTTTTTACATATATATATATGTATGTATGTATGTATATGTGTGTGTGTGTGTGCATGTGTGTGTATGTGTATTGTTACTACTATCATTACTATCGAAAATATTCAAGGAAATTGTCTCGAAGAATAGCGACATTGCATAAAGTTCATTAGCCTCGATAAAGCCCAGACTATGAAGTGTGAACGTCATCTTCCATGAGTTACGACGACTGCCGAGCTATATTTTAATTAATGTCGAGGCTTATGATTTCCGAAACCATGCTGAACGAAGTCATATCCTATCGATGTCAACGTTGCCAAAGTCAACCATTCTTCATGTTGCTGGTGTTCAAAGCTGTTAAATACTGATGTTTTTCTCCTCCCATCATCACTGCTCATAGAAACTGTCTTATAAAGAGAAATACAAGTTATAAATTCTACCAAGGTTCAATTCTATTACAACGTCGACTCTTATGAACATGCTTACGAGTCACCATATATCTACATATACGATGTTGACAACGTCGTCATCAATATCCACAAGTGCAGTTAACACAACATCTAGTAAGCATCAACATCGAGGATTAGCAATGTCGCCGATGTTCAATGCCGCCAACCATCACTCAAAGGAGGTCTCAAGATATAGAGTTAGTTTCTCCTATATTCATGTCGAGAACCATCAATTCACCTAAAAGGTATGTCAAACACGCTTCTACTAATGCCACCTTTTATCGATGTTAATGAAAGTTGATCGATGAAGAAGGAACCATCAATGGCGAGCAAAGAGATGCCTAGGGTCGACCCTATTGCATCGATGCTGAAGTTTAGCTACTTGAATACAATAACGTCGGCTTTGATGTTCGACGACACCGTTAATGTTGAAGCCAATACAATATCAACATTAATGATTAATAACGTTGCTAAAGCCAAAGCCAATGGACATCGAGGCCTGTCGGTTGCCAAACCCTATAAATATGGACCTAGTGACTTTGTGGAAGGGGTTGATTTCTCTCTTCATATTTCTTACCTTTTAAGCTTTTTAAACCCTAAATCGAATTGGGGATTTTTCCTATTATAGCACTTGAACAATTGCACACATAAGGATGTGGGAGATTAAACAAGGATGTATCTTTTTTAACTTGATTTGACTATGGCTTACATATTCGTTTGATATTCTACATCGATTGGCTTGGACTAGCAACTTGCGTAGCATATTGAATTTCTTTGAACTAGTGATTTGATTTTTACCATGCATATTGACCTGAACGTCGACCTTCATATTGCCTCGAGATCTCTATGACAACGATGACTGAATTTAAAGCCAGCATGGATGTATACTTTGATTCGATGATTTTGGTTAACCTTGACAAGACGTCACTTTTAAGTTTTCATACTCTTTACATACTTTTAGGGATAATAAATTATTTGTTAACATTTTTGACGCTAGAAGGAGGGCTTAAACCTCCAACTTCGTTAAAACCCCATGTGGAACTACCCTAACTTGCATATTTAGGGTTTAGAGAACTTGACCCCACTAAGCATATCCTAGTCAAAGCCAACCTACCCTTGATTCCCAACACCGGCTGATTGCATAAATTGAGTTTTTCTTAGCAATGTGAGCTAATCATGCTAAGTTATCCGAACAAGGATCTTTCAAGCCCCAAATGACTATGCCAATCTATCAAGCCATTAGTGATCTTTAGTTTCATGAAGAGCAATGCTAAGATTTGTAGCATTATGAGTTATTGAAGAAAAGAAAAGGCAAATAGCTCCTTACAGTCCTGAAAAATGAAGTCTGAATCCATTCCATGTAGGACCGATACCAATCTTTGGACTAAAAGGACGATGTAAAAAGGATGGCACCTTCTCAACACCAAGAAATAAAACCAACTTAAAGCTCAATGAACTGTCATCAAAAATGAGATAAGAAGGGACTTTTATCATTTCATAAAAAAGTGGGAAACTATGCTCGATCAATCTTATAAGACAAATGAAGCACCATACTCTCTAAAAAGGAAGTTCACCCTATATGAGGAACGTAAAGTAAGCAATAAAAGAGCTAAGCATCAGCTAAAAGGGCTAGTCCCTAAGTCATGGTTTCTAAACGATCGCATTCTTACCACTACTCATGAGAACATCTATTTCTTGACTAAGGATAAGCTTGACTATTGGCCTTTGCAAAAAAGAAGACCCAAATTTGAAAGGAATCATGGAAAATCTTATTGTCACTATCATCTTACAAATGGACATGATACCAATCAATGCCGGAGCTTGGAAGGAATGATCACCAATTTTCTAAAAAAAGAAAAACTTAATCAATTTATACAAAGATGTTAAGCCAATCATCAATAAAGGTTTTCCAAATAAAATAAGTGTATTTACATAGCCATCAAAGGCTCATGACTATAAGATGTCCCGACCATCAAAGGCTTGAATGCAAGAGGTCTCGACCATCAAAGGCCCCATCCATAAAATGCTTGACTACAAGAGGTCCTGACCATCAAAGACCTTAAGCCTTCAGTGTCATCGATTGAAGGCCTCACTAGAGTGCCTCTGTAACACCCCATATATTTCATTTAATTAGTTAAATTAAATAAAATAATATGAGGATTAATAGGTTGAGATTTGATTAGTTGGAGGTAGCCATACCATGTTAAAGGGGTTAACTAAAATGAAATAACACTAGGTAGTGTGTTAGGAAATGAGAAGGGTATTTTGGGAAATAGCAAAACCTAATACCCTAAACCCTTAGGAAATGAGTAACTCACGTTCATTATTCTCATTTCATTAAAAAACGAAAATAGCTAAGGCTGACCACCATTTCCAATCTCAAGTGAAGTAAAGCTAAGATTCAAGAGGAAAGAAGAAATCAACTAAATCAACACTCAAAATCTCATCTATAATCTCTAAAGCTAAGGTGAATAATTACTACATCCCTGATACTTTTAGTTTTCGGTTTTGTGTTTAGATCTGAAATGCTTTAGCTATAATATTGCCTTGTTTAGTGTTTTAAGATATATATGTTTATTATTGATGAAATTATAAATGTTTATTCTTGTTTTATGATAATGTTTAACATGAAAACCTTATTGATATCAGAATACCTTGAAAATTTAAATATAGGCCTGGAATAATATTATAGAGATGGTATTTTATTTTCATAATTTTCTGATTTATTATGGAATTTATATAAATTTTCGAGTGAAGGAAATTGTTTATTGGGTTTTAAATTATTTTCAGCTGAAATAATAAGTGTTTGGGTTTGTGATTTTAATATGTTAGGCAATATATGCAAATATATTTTCTAGAATTTTCCTAAGTCATTTGAGGGATATATAAAATTATTTAAGGTATGGGACTTAAATGTTTTATATATTTATAAAGGAGAAGGGGCATTTTTCAAAATAAAATGATATATAAATTCTGGTAATTGCGACAGAAATTTTTTGAAAAATATTTTATTGACCAATGAAAATTTGATAAACAAAGGCAGGTTAGTTGAAAAGTTTCCTTTTTAAGTTTAAAAATAAAAATCACTCTTTTTCCATGTTTTAGCCCATACGGCAGTATACCTTCCGCCCTAGACCATTCGTCTCGGTCGAAGGGTTAGCTTTCAATAAGGTGAAAGTTCAATACGTAAGGTATCAAGTAATTAGTACATAATGAATTGAATAAAGCCGAAAGATTTTAAGCCGAAAGGTTGATGGCCAAAAAGGTTGAAATATAATTGTTTTATAAGTGAAAAGCTTTCGCCTGCTTTGATTTCGAATTAGAGCTTTCGACTTGGTCACTTCCGACCAAGTCAAGATAGTTAAAAGAAAGACTTTAAAACCTTTCGATGTATTTGATAGGTTGTAGCTGCTACCGCCATTACTTTGTTTTGAAACCTTCCGACACAGCCGAAGGGTTTCCACTGCGTTTATAAAG
Organism: Allium cepa; assembly: GCA_030765085.1. Classification (NCBI taxonomy): domain Eukaryota; kingdom Viridiplantae; phylum Streptophyta; class Magnoliopsida; order Asparagales; family Amaryllidaceae; genus Allium; species Allium cepa. The sequence goes on from CM060940.1 coordinate 653,717,072, forward strand.
GTTTTACTTTGAACCTTCTGACCCAGTCGAAGGTTCACCTGTTTTTAAAAATAGCAGTATCTCCAATGCTTTCAGAGGGAAGCTTTCCACTTATATGGTTACCCTTGTTGTGTGAATATAACCAAAGGCTTTCGAAAGGTTATTTAGGCATATTCGAAATGTTGTTTATATAAAGACAAAAGATCTTAAAAGAAGGTTTCTAGATTGTTTTAAGTTGAACCCAGTATGCCTACGAATAATTTCTTTTTTAAAAGATTTTATATATTCGAAGGTTTCCGTTTCGAAAGATTTATTAGAGTTTTCGAAAGCTTTTTGAAGGAAGGTTTTCCAAAGGTATTTCTAAGGCAATGACTTAAAGTGGTTTTAAAGAAGGATGTTCCCAGGTTTATAACTTCCGAAAGGATTGCTTTGAATAAATTTGAAAGATTATGGGGATGTTTCGAAAGGTTTAAACTTGGATTTTGAAGGAGGTAGTTTCAAAGTATGGAAAGAGTTTCTTTCAAATGGTAAAATGTTTTCATCAACTAAGTTTTGAGAAAGTGATATACATCTAACATGGTAATATGATTTGAGTAAAGTATAAAGACTTGTTTCTTTTCGTTGTTTGAAGTTTGATTTAAAGGTTTAAATCATTTTGAAGTTGTTTTCAAGGAAAATTATGGAAGGGGATCCTTAAGTATAAATGACTCAGATATTAGAAAACCACATGAGGCAAGTATGGGGTTGCGCCATATACATTAGCTTGTAGCCCCAACTTATTGTTGTCCAAAATTCCAGTGTGTAGGGCTTGGTCATAGTTAGACTAAAATTATGATTACACACCAAAAGGAATATATACTGTATATAGATAGGTTATTGGTAAGCCTGGAAAACCATTAGGCTCGGGAGAACCTGGGAGATGATTAAGTTAGGGACAGGCCGTCCAGAAGGGAGATATTTAACAGATAGTTTAGGAAAGACCATCCTGACGGGAAATATTAAACAGATAGATAAGGATTGATAATCCTAAATACGAATATCTAACGAATATTAGGTAAATTTCGATTATGTTGTCCGATAGGCCCGATTCAGCCAAATGTTAAAAGTTATTTGGGTTGAACGGGTAGTTCATTATTACCTGATATTTATATTAGCTTACAAAATGTCAATTTTGTAGTATTTAACCATTATGGATGCTGGAGCATAGTACATGGTTATATGAAAGGATTTGCAAAGATATGTTTTAAAAAGATGTTAGTGAGAGGAAACTCATTCCGCTAAGCGGCATGGTCTCACTTAACATAACTAAATCGGGACTTGAAATTTATGTTTTCCCCTTAAACTCTCGGGTACACAAAATTAATTTGAGTAGGTTGAGAGGTTAAGGATTTTTTCAAGTTTTTAGAGAGTTGACGAATAAACTACCGAAGGATGCTGGAGGCAACGGATAGCTATGTATGATTTGCTGCTTTTATTTACGTTTAGATGATTTTTCGCTGTGTTATGATGTAATAGGTCTTATAAGACCATTTGACTATGATCAATCGAGGGGGTAAATTTGTAATAACTACATTTAATCTATGCTTGGGAAAACGTTTTGTTTTGTTTGACGTGAATGTGGAGCAAATTTTGTATGGAAATGTAATGAAGTAATCTGTGATTTTGGAAATCTGTGTTTTGTTTCATATTCAAGTGCTTCTGATATTATTGATACCATTAACATAGCCATATTTAGTCATCAGAAGCTAATACTATAGATGACTGCAGCATCTATAACGCTTAGTTTTGGGCCTCTAGATAGGAGATGTGACAGCTTGGTATCAGAGCATGGTTTATGACATACTTTAACTAAAAATTGATTTTTGAAAACATAATCCATAGAAATTAGAGTTAAAATTGGGGTATGGGATAACGCTATAATAACGTACTTGTATTTATATATATATAAGTATATGCTCTATCTTTAGATTCTTATCTTAGGTAGGTCATTCATCTGTATTTCATGAGGTTTGAATACAGATATGGAGGGAATAAGAAGCTGAGTGAATGTTGGAGGAGAGAGCACCACTACCAACAAAAATTCCCGGCCAAACTCAAGGAGAGATCTTGGTCAGGCACAAGCTAAAAATGCTGGTGCAGGAGTTCCTCAAGTGGATTTGAGGGCAATGTATCAATTCTTTGTGAATATGGTGCAAGCTAGAGTAGCAACAGGTGTTGTTGGAGGAAACGCCATGCGAGGACGAGTTCAAGAAGTTCCTGCAGTCAATTAGTATGCCAATTTGAGTAGAGATTACATTAGGCTCGGAGGGAAGCCGTTCATTAGTATCGAGAATGTGATTGAAGTAGTAAACTGGCTACTGCATTGTAAAAGGATTTTTGCTGATTTAAGGCTAAATGATGCATAGAAAAGGAGGTTGGCCTCAAGGCAGCTGCATTGTTTCGATGGAACACCGTTACTGCCGGAGTAGATGAAGAGACCATTACTTGGGAGGAATTCAAAAGAAGGTTTTTGGAGAGATTTATGTCCATTAAGGCGCAAGCTGCATTGGTAAGGAGGTTTGTACAACAGGAGTAGGGAAATATGAGTGTGTTGGAGTATACCACGAAATTTGAGGAACTTGCCCGATACGGGTTTAACTGGTTGATACCGTTATTGGTAGAAATGAGAAGTATATAAGTGGATTAAAGCCAAAACTAATAAGTGCTACTTTGCCGCACTTAAGAGACCCTAGTGATATTGTTGTTGAGATGGCATTGAGGCAAGAAGAAGCATTGGCTTGCTTAAGGAAGAAAGCTGTAAAAGAGGCTCAGACTGGATAGGTTCAGAAGAGGAAATTTTTCCAGAAGAAGATTGCTCATAAAGAAGGGGCACAAACAAAGAGTAAAGCTGAAGTGGTTTGTTACAACTGCAACAAGAAAGGAAACTATGCCAATGAGTGTCGAGCAAGCAAGGGAAAGGAAAATAAGTTGGTGGGAAGAAGAATGTCAGATGCTTTAATTGCGATCAAGTGGGTCATTTCAAGAAAAAGTTCCCAGAGCCTCCAAAGGAAGGAAATGGGAGGGTTTATGCCTTGAAGGCCACGACCGCAAAATCAGTTGCCCGGGAAAAGGGAAAAACTGTTTAAGGAGGCTTAACATTGGTCTACGGTATGTCTATTAGTGTCCTATTCGATACCGAGGCATCCAATTCTTTTATTTCTCGATGTCTAATAGATAGACTTAACCTAGAACCCTCTTGCTTAGTTACTTCCTTAAGGTTTGCTAATCCAATAGGAGGTTATGCAACACTTGGATAATATGTGACCATCTAGAATTTGATTTGTTAGGCCATACCTTTGATTATTGTTTGCATGTAATTGACTTTGTGGGATTCAGGATTATCATGGGGACTGATTGGTTGAGTAGGTATGACGCTAGGATATTTTTCCAAGATAGGAAAATATCACTTAGTCATCAGATTGTAGCGATCAGATAATTTATGTTGTAGAGAACCTTAGTTGTGAGGTGAATGCATTACTGAGTTTTTTGGAGTAAGAGGATGAGTTGCATCGGGTCTTTATAGTTAGAGAATTTTCCGATGTGTTTGAACCAGTCGTTCGGCTGCCACCTAAACGAGCTATTGAGTTTTAAATTAATTTAGTGGATGGAGCTGAACCGGTGAGTAGGCCGTCGAGTAGGATGACACCTACATAAATGAAAGAATTGAAGGTGCAGTTAGTAGATCTGGAAGGCAAAAGTTTTATTAGGCCGAGTAGTTTGCCATGGGGAGCTACTGATGTGTTTGCTAAGAAGTTGGATGGATCGTTAAGGCTATGTACCGATTATCGTAAGTTGAATGAGAAAACGATAAAGAACCAATATCCATTACCGAGAATTAATGATTTGTTCAATCAGTTGAGTGGAGAAAAGGTATTTTCCTAACTAGATTTGGCGATGGGATTTCATCAGCTTTGAGTGGCAGAGGATAGCATTCCTTTAACGGCATTTAGAACAAGATATGGATCGTACGAATGGTTAGTTATGCCATTCGGACTAACTAATGCACCGACACTCTTTGTTGATATGATGAATAGGATTTTTCGAGAGCATTGGATAGGTTTTTGTTGGTTTTCATTGATGACATTTTGACATACTCTAAGGATGAGAAAGAGCATGAAGTTCATCTCAGAGTCGTGCTCGAAACTTTGAGGGAGCATTAGTTGAAGGCTAAGTTTATGAAGTGTCATTTTTGGAAGAAGTAAGTGAAGTTCCTTGGTCATGTCATCACTGAGAAAGGGTTGTTTGTAGATCCGACTTAGATTGAAGCGGTGAACAATATGAAGAGACCTGAGATAAAGAGTTCCTTGGATTGGCGGGATATTATCGAAGATTTATGAAATATTTTTTGTGGATAGTAGCACCGATGACTAAGCTTACGTGAAAAGATGTGAAGTTCATGTGGACTGATATGTGTGAAGAAGCATTCTAGAGCTTGAAATACTTATTGACCCATGCACCGGTGTTAGTGGGTCCAGAGTGGAATCAAGATTTAGGTATTTATACAGATGCATGTGGAACATGATTAGGAGCTGTGTTGATGCTAAGGGATAAAGTAATTGCTTACACTTCTAGACAGCTCAGACTACATGAGATTAGGTATCCAACACATGACTTGGAGTTAGATGTCGTTACATTTGATTTAAAGGTGTGGAGGCATTATCTTTTGAGAGAGTGATTTGAGCTATATACTGATCATAAGTCGTTGAAATATTGTTCTTTCAAAAGGAGCTGAATATGAGACAACAGAGATGGTTGTAGTTTATTGCTGCCTATGATTTTGGAATTGAGTACACACTTGGAAAAGGAAACAAGGTAGTAGATGCAATCATTCGGAAACATCAGAATGCAGTATTGGCTATGATAACTGAGTGGAAAGACTTGGAAGCATTATCAGATTGTAATGTGCAGATTAGGTTTGAAGTAGGATTGGGTACAGGAAGTATTGTATTGTCTTGTTTGGAAGTCCGGCCGGTAATGATTGAGAAGATAGCTTCTAAGCAAGAGGAGGATCCAGTATTGTCTGAGCAGATCAGAAGTTTGAAGGAAGGAACAGAGAGCGCTGATCTAAAATATTTCAATCTTGACCATAATGGGTGGTTGAGAAAGAAAGAAAGATTATGTGTTTCAAATATAAAAGATATAAGGAAGGAGGTTTCAGATGAGTGCCATCCTTCGAAGTCCACTATCCACCCAGGAGGAATAAAGATGTATCAGGACATGAAGAGAAATTTTTTCTGGGAAGGTATGAAGCGGGATATTGGATTATGTGTTAAGCAGCATTTGAATTACCAATAGGCAAAGGCTGAGCACCAGAAGCCAAGTGGATTGCTTCAACCGTTAGAGGTTCCGTTATGGAAATGGGATTCAATCTCCATGGATTTTACTGATGGGTTGCCGAGATCTAGAAGAGGAAACTAAAAGATATGGGTCATTGTAGATAGACTGACTAAGAGCGCCCATTTTATTTCGGTAAATTCAACTAGAACGGCACCCGATTTGGCGAAGTTATTTAACAATATGGTTAAACCGCATAAGATTCCTTGTAGTACTGTTAGTGATAGAGATTCTTTTTTACTAGCGAGTTCTGAAAAAATCTACAAGAAGCATTAGGAACCAAGCTCAACATAAGTACCGCTTACCATCCACAAACAAAAGGGCAAACAGAAAGAATCAACAAAGTCTTGGAAGATTTGTTAAGAGCTTGTATATTAGATTTCGGGGGATCATGGGAAAACCATCTTCATATAATTGCATTCTCGTATAACAATAGTTATCAGACTAGTATTGGGATGACACTGTTTGAAGCATTGTGTGGAAGACCTTGCAAGTCTCCCGTATGTTGGTTAGAGACCGGGGACAGATTAGTTCTTGGTCCGGATTTAGTGAAGTAAGTTGTAGAAAGATTGAGTTGATTTGAGCTAGGATGAAGGAAACTCAATCTAGGCAGAAAATCTATGTAGATAAAAGGAGGAAGAATTTGGAATTTTCTATCGAAGATTATGTGTTTGTTAAGGTCTCGCCGATGGAAGGTGTAGTCAGATTTGGAAAGTCAAGGAAGTTAGCACCCAGGTTCATTAGTCTATTTTGTATTATTAAGAGGACCGGGAAACTCGCTTATAAAGTGGAGTTACCAAGTAGTTTGGTTGGGGTCCATAATGTTTTCCATATTTCTCATCTTAGGAAATGTGTTAGAGGTCCAAAGACTACTATAGCACCTATAATATTAGAAGACTTAATAGTAGAACCAGATTTGACTATAGTTAGGAAACCATTCATATTGTGGCTAGAGATGAGAAGAAATTGAGGAATAAGACAATCAAGTTAGTTAAGATCCAGTGGAGTAATGATGCTAGAGACTGTACTTAGGAAGTGGAGAGCAGGATTAGACACTCTTACCCAAATTTATTTGAAGGTATGTTTTACCTTAGACTGTTTTGTTGTGTACCTTATCGTAATTTCGAGGATGAAATTCTTTAAGGTGGGGAGTCCGTAACACCCCATATATTTTATAACCTTATTTAAGATATTTAATTAGTTAAATTAAATTAAATAATGTGAAGATTAATAGGTTGAGATTTGATTAGTTGGAGGTAGCCATGCTATGTTAAAGGGGTTAACTAAAATGAAATAACATTAGGTAGTGTGTTAGGAAATGAGAAGGGTATTTTGGGAAATAGCAAAACCTTATACCCTAAACCCTTAGGAAATGGGTAACTCACGTTCATTATTTTTATTTCATTAAAAAATGAAAATAGCCAAGGCCGACCATGATTTCCAATCTCTAGAGGAGAAGTAAAGCTAAGATTCAAGAGGAAAGAAGAAATCAACTAGATCAACACTCAGAATCTCATCTATAATCTCTAAAGCCAAGGTGAATAATTACTACACCCCTAATACTTTTATTTTTTGGTTTTGTGTTTAGATCCGAAATGCTTTTTCTATAATATTGCCATGTTTGATGTTTTAAGATATACGTGTTTATTGTTGATGAAATTATAAATGTTTATTCGTGTTTTATGATAATGTTTAATATGAAAACCCTATTTAATGACATCAGAATACATTGGAAATTTAAATATAGGTCTGGAATAATATTTTAGAGGAGGGTTTTGATTTTCATAATTTTTTCATTTATTATGGATTTTATATGAATTTTCGAATGAAGAAAATTGTTTGTTGGGTTTTAAATTATTTTCGGCCGAAATGATAAATGTTTGGGTTTGAGATTTTAATATATTAGGCAAAATATTAAAATATATTTTCTGGATTTTTTCTAGAATTTTCCTAAGTCATTTGAGGGATATATAAAATTATTTAAGGTATGAGACTTAAATGTTTTACATTTTTATAAAGAAGAAGGGGCATTTTGCAAAATAAAACGATTATAAATTTTGGTAATTACGGCAACAAAATTCTATAAAGTATTTTATTGACCAATGAAAATTTAACTATCAAAGGCAGGTTAGTTGAAAAGTTTCCTTTTTAAGTTTAAAAACAAAAATCACTTTTTTCCATGTTTTAGCCCATACGACAATATACCTTCCACCCCAAACCTTTCTTCTCAGTCGAAGGGTTAGTTTTCGATAAGGTCAAAGTTCAATGCATAAAGTATTAAGTAATTGGTACGTAATGACTTGAATATAGCCGAAAGGTTTTATGCCGAAAGGTTGATGGCCTAAAAGGTTGAAGTATAATTGTTTTATAAGTGAAAAGCTGTTTCCTGCTTTGCTTTCGAATTAGAGCTTTCGACTTGGTCACTTGCGGCCAAGTCAAGATAGTTAAAAGAAAGACTTTAAAACCTTCTGATGTAGTTGATAGGTTGTAGCCGCTATGACCAATACTTTGTCCTGGAACCTTCCAGCACATCCGAAGGGTTTCCACTACTTTTTATAAAGGTTTTACTTTGAACCTTCTGACCCAGTCGAAAGGTTTACCTGTTTTTAAAACTAGTCGTTTTTCCAATGATTTCGCAGGGAAGCTTTCGACTTATGTGGTTACCCTTGTTTTGTGAAATATAACCAAAGGCTTTCGAAAGGTTATTTAGACATTTTCGAAAGGTTGTTTATATAAAGACAAAAGGTTTTAAAAGAAGGTTTCCATATTGTTTTTAGTTGAACCCAGTAAGCCTACGAAGGGTTTCTATTTTAAAAGGTTTTATGCATTTGAAGAGTTCTATTTCCAAAGGTTTATTAGAGGTTTTCGAAAGGTTTTCGAAAGGTTTTCGAAGGAAGGGTTTCCAAAGGTTTTTCTAAGGAAATGACTAAAAGTGATTTTAAAGAAGGATGTCTAAGCTTTACAACTTCCGAAAGGATTACTTTGAATAAATTCGAAAGGTTTTAAAGATGATTTCAAAAGTTTTAAACTTGGATTTTGAAGGAGGTAGTTTCAAAGTATGGAAAGAGGTTCTTTCAACTGGTAAAGTGTTTTCATCAACTAAGTTTTGAGAAAAGCTATATATCTAACATGATAATACGATTTGAGTAAAGTATAAAGACCTTTTCCTTGTTTGTAGTTTGATTCAAAGGTTTAAATCATTTTGAAGTTGTTTACAAGGAAAATTATGGGAGGGGATCCTAAGTATAAATGACTCGGGTATTAGAAAACCAGATGGGACTAGTATGAGGTTGCACCCTATATATTAGTTTGTAGCCACAGCTAATTGTTGTCCGAAATTCCAATGTGTAGGGCTTGGTCACATGTAGACTAAAATTATGATTACACGCCGAAAGGAATATATATTGTACATAAATAGATTATTGGTAAGTCTGGAAAACCATTCGGCTTGGGAGAACCTGGGAGATGATTAAGTTTGGGTCAGACCATCCAAAAAGGAGATATTTAACAGATAGTTTAGGACAAATCGTCTTAACGGGAAATGTTAAATAGATAGATATGGATAGATAATCCCAAAATATGAATATCAAACGGATGTTAGGTAAATTTCGATTGTATTGTCTGGTATGCCCGATTCAGCATAATGTTAAAAGTTATTTGTGTTGAACGGGTAGTTCATTATTACCTGATATTTATGTTGGTTTACAAAATATTAATTTTGTAGTATTTAACCATTATGGATGCTGGAGGATAGTATATGGTTATATGGAAGGATTTGAAAAGATATGTTTTAAAAAGATGTCAGTGAGAGGAAACTCATTCCGCTAAGCGGCGTGGTCTCACTTAACATAACTAAATCGGGATGTATAGTATTATTCGTACCAGACCTTATGTCTGACTCGAAGTTTATGTTTTCCCCTTAAACCCTCGGGTACTCAAAATTAATTTGAGTAGGTTGAGAGGTTAAGGATCATTTCTAGTTTTTAGAGAGTTGAAAAATAAGCTGCCGGAGGATGCTGGAGGCGACAGATAGCTATGTACGATTTGCTATTTTTATTTAGGTTTAGATGATTTTCCGCTGTGTTATGATGTAATAGGTCATATAAGATCGTTTGACTCCAATCAATCGAGGGGGTATCTTCATATACCGCTCTCGATGTAATTTGTAATAAATATATTTAATTTTTGCCTGGGAAAACTGTAACACCCCACCCCGAGACCCACCTTAGCAAAGAGAATTAACAAGTAATTCTACCTACTAAATCGAAGAATAGGGCTGGTTAAGGGCGACCATCTATAATTTTTTCTTAAACATTATTGAATACGTCGATAAATGCAACATAATTTTTCCAACTCAAGTGGATCGACATATGCAATGAATGCTTAATCCAAAACTATAGGTGGCTAATGGATCTATCAAAACAAAATACAGTAACTGAATGTAAATCACATCACAAAATAGTAATCAATATCATATATATACATATAAACTGATACACATTTAGTATAATACAATATGAATACAATAAAGGTGGTACATGACCACACCATATACATCAAATCAAATGTAAAAACAACAGAGTATGCAGAAGAAATAATGCTCAAGCGAAAGAAGAGCTGATATCCAACATCAAATTCAAGCTAAGTCAAATAGATGATTCCTGAAACAACTCGGTCCGACCCGAGTGAAAACACACGGGTCAGGCTAGCTAAAATCATCAGTTAAACAGAATAATCGATAAGGATGAGTAGGTGAAAGCTATGGTATCCTTTTTCTTAAAGGATGCCATGTCCTAAACTGGGTTCCAACATCATAGGAAAGGACAACATCTCTTCTTGGCAAGTAGAAGAGATAATGATGATAAAGTCATACTTAAGTGGCATAACTGACACTTAAGCAAATGGAACATCGGCAAGCAAAGTTTTAAAGATAAGACTCAATAAACATCGCTTTCGTTCTATATCATCGGCGATGTAAAGGAATATGGATAATGACTTCAAATGATTCAACTATCTTCTTAGAAGTGGTTGTCAATACAACAATACATTAAAGATACATATCCTTCATACATAGAATAAAACGCATATGGATGTGCCTCATCTCATTGGCACATCCCAAGGATCATTCAAGGAAATATAAAACCCAATCATAAAAGAAGCATTATACATATTCATACCTCATCTCATCGATATAAATATAGATACATATCAAATCCATCACTAAAACTCATCATAAAATATTCTTTATAATCATTTATACCTCATCTCATCGGTATAAATATATAAATACATCTCAACTCTATCTTAACATCAAGTAGTCTATAAAATCATCAAATCATCAATCCATAATGCAGATAACTCAATAAAATCATCAAATCATCAATCCATAATACAGATAACTCAATCAAAGAGTAACATCATAAATGATTTCACCATATATGTATACATCTCATCTGGCACTAGGCTGTCAATGTAATAATCATTTAAAGACGGTGAAGTCTAAAACATCAAAACTCAAAGAAATCCCAGATTGGCCAGATAATCGATTGCATGCCGAAGCAATGCTACGCACGCTACATCGTGACTAGTACTACTATTTGGTACCATAAACATCGTGATGACTGGAGTCAAATAACATCTTAACATCGTGAACATCGTGAATGACTATAGTCCATAACATCATAATGACTTCCAGTCACAAAGACCCAAGCTAATAACATCGTGATGATTGGAGTAGCAACTACATCGTGATGACTCCAATCGAGTACTCGTGGTCTGTAGTACTAGTAAACACCATGAATGTGTCTCAACTTCTCGGATAGGAACCCAATAGGTGTTAATGTATGTCCCATGCCATACGTTCGCACCTAACGGTTAACTAGCCGTTAGTTGGTACCACACTAGTAAAACATCATAAACATCATGAAAATATACTCAGCCTCATCTCATTGGCGAGTAAATACAATACCATACTCGCCTCATCTCATTGACGAGTACTAGTGGCATCGTGATTTTTCTCGTCTCACCGACAAGTAAAAATTATCATAATACCTCTCAACATCGTAAAATCATCATAAAGAAGCTTACCTCATTTTATTGGTAAGTAAAAATAACATCTAGATGGTTATTTATAACCATAATACCAATTAGGAATTTATAGCTTTTAATTCACCTTATTTCATCGGCGATTAAGAAACACATCTTAAAATGGTCCTTCATTAAATATACCCCTAAATTGGAGTTCTCGGACTACATCATCTACCCAAAATTTAATAACATCTTAAATCATCTCAAATACTTCAACGAAAGGGTTTCAATCGTATAAATCCAATATTAAGCGATAAAGCAAATCCATGTCCCATACCACATGTTTTACTTTACTGTTTAATTTTCTTTTTTATACATCCAAATTTCATAAAAATAAGTAGTTTTATTTATAAAATAATTATATTAGAGAAAATAGAAATTTAGAACGATTTTTCGAAAACGATTACTAAAACCAATATTTGAAATTCCTTTATTATTGGAAATAAATCTATCTTTAGTTAGAAAAATAACTTAAATATACCATGTAATAATAATTTGAAATGTCTATATATTTAAAAAATGGTTTAGTGAAACCGTTCTCGAAAGCAATGAAAAATAAGAGGGATATCTCAAAACCGATAACTTGAATTCAATACGAATTCAATTCAAATTTAACCCAAAATTAATTCAAATTCCATTTAAATTTGAATTTCAAATTCTTCAAATATAGCTAGCCAACTGATAGGCATCATAGCTCTCAAAATATACCAAAAACAGCATCAAAACCGAAGAGAATGAAGCAAAAACGAGCCAATACAATTCTAAGGTAAAGGATTGTTGTTGCTGTCATTTTGCTCTCAAGACAGCAACATACAACCATAATTATGACCAAGCAAACTTCGAACAGAAAATACAATGAATAAAACTTGTACCACATGACCTAAGCTTTGAGGATGATCCAAAATTATCAAATTCAGTTAAAAAAAGAAGAAGTTATGGTCAAATTCGTTTCGGTTTCAAACACAGAGCAAATATTGGTTTTGCTCTCGGTTAGCAGTAGAAGAATTAGATTTTGACATAACTAACCTCAAAATTATAGAAAACTCAAAGCATGAAGTTGTAGTACATGATTTAAGCTTTTCGAAACATCTAAGAATATCAAAATTGGTTAAAGACGAAGAAGTTATGGTAAAATTCGTTTTAGTTTCAAACACAGAGCAAATATTGGTTTTGCTCTCGAGTTAGCAGTATAAAAGTTAGATTTTGACATATCTAACCTTAAAGTTACAGAAAACTCAAAACACGAAAGTTGTAGCACATGATTTTTTTCTTTCCGGGATGTCCAAAATTATTAAATTCGGTTAAGAAACATAGTAATTATGGCCAATTTCGTTTTATCTTCAAGGACAAAACAAATATTGGTTTTGCTCTCGGGATAGCAGTAGAAAAATTAAATTTTGACATAGCTAACCTCAAAAATAAAGAAAACTCAAAACATGAAATTTGTAGTACATGATTTAAGCTTTCTGGAACATCCAAAATTATCAAATTTTGATAAAAAAATGTGCAAGTTATGGCTAATTTTATTTCAGCTTCAAAGATGGACAGAATTCGGTTTTTGGATTGAGCACAAAATATGATCAAAACTTGATTTTTATAGCTCCAAACATCCAATTTTACACTAAATATGAATAAGAAAGATTTTTTACAGCTAGCATGAGTGAGATTACTTACCTTAGAGTTATTTGCAGCGAATTAAATTACTTGCAAAGAAAAGAGCTCTGGCCTTGGATTAGTAATTAGAAATTTGTAGAAGCTATAGAAACAACATGCAAGTAAGGAAAATATCAAAAACTCAATTATAGTGAATCAAATCCGAGAACTGATATGAATTTTGAGATTAAATAGGCAGGAGATTACCTTCACTTATGTTTGTAACTTGAACTAAACCTTGAATTTGCAAGAGAATGAGTGAATTTTGATTTTTCTTCATATGGAGGTCATTAATTAGAATATTGAAGTTTTTAGAAGAAAAGCGTTTAAATGAAAAAAACAGCCAGAGAGAAATGAATGTATATCTCTTTGAACATTCTAGAAATTGGGTTTTTGAGCATAAAATATCCATATAAGCCCAATTCTCACACTTAGAAAAATATTTAGAGTAAATATGTATATGTGTTTTAGTAATTTACACATAACTTTTGCATAAAATCACATGAAACAAGTTGCATTGTTCATGTTTTGATAAAGGAACATGTTAGTGACATCAAAAATTTAATTTTCCATTTAAAAATAATATTTTCTCCATATAACACAAATTTTTAACAATATTTACCAATATTCCCATTTTTAGTGAAAAATCATTATTTTCATCCATTTCAACCAAATAAAATTTAATTTTAAGTCTGATGACGTGCATTAAAATGTTTTAACACTTTTATAACATTAATACATCATTCCAAGCCTAATTACACTTCTAAATTTTATTTTCTTTATATTATTCCTTTTATTTTACAATAAAAGGCTAGCATTGGAATAAATTTCTAATATTACTAATTAACTAAAATTAAACCATCACAATTATTTATTTTCAATCCAAATCCATAAATAAAGTTTTTCAAACTTTATTTCATTCATTTACACTTTTTTCAACCGTCGGATGTTGAAATAGGCTTCAAACAAAATAATATGACTTATTTAAATTTCAAATCCAAAATTATAATCATCAAGATATTTTTTATATAAAATAAAAAATATAATCCCTCTTTTTATTATCAAATTCATTTTTAAACATAATATTAAATTATAATTTTCATTAAAATTTAATATTAACAGTAATCTCCAAAATCCCGGGTTGTTACAAAAACTTTTTGGGTTATGTGACTTGAACGAGGAACAAATTTTATATGGAAATGTAATGAAGTAGTCTATGATTTTGGAAATTTGTGCTTTGTTTCATATTCAAATGCTTCTGATATTATTGATAACATTAACATAACCATATTTAGTCGCTGGAAGCTAATATTGTAGCTGACTGCAGCATCTGTATAGTTTTGGGCCTCTAAAAAGGGGATGTGACAGCCTCCAAGAGTAAGGTTGGGCAAGCCTTTAGTTTTTTCCATCATATGGCCTCATAAAAGCACTGGGAAATCTTCGGCGTCATCATCAAAGGTCTCATTAAAGCGCCTCCTAGGGGGAGGGCAGGTAAGCCTTTAGTGACATCATCAAAGGCCCAAAGCTAAAGCACCGAGAAAGCTTTTAGCCTCTGCCTACATGCCCAGTTAAAAAACCTCCTAGAGGGAGGACATAATAAGCATTTAATGCTTGCCTTAAAGGGATCATTAACGCACCAAAATCTTCAAAAGGAAGATAATCAAAATCATGTGCCAAGAAGTGCTCCCAAGTCAATCAAAATCAGAGCCAAATAGTGCTCCCAAGTCAATCAAATCAGGACCAAGTAGTGCTCCCAAGTCGATCAAAATCTGAGCTAAACTGTGCTTTAAATCAAATTTTCTAAAGGAAGGTCCATCAAATATAGGTTATTTATGTTTCCCAACAAATGCAATTCTTAACCAGACAAGAGATTCTGGTCTTCTATTTCTAGATATGAAATTTCGATCTTCTATTATTTTTGCCAGATATGAATTTCTGGTCTTCTTTCGGATATAGATTTCTGGTTTACTATTATCGATGTTAAGTTTGGGTTTCTTGTCTTCTTCAAATTCCAGATTAATCTTTAGGGCTTCTTTAAGTCGGTTTTCAACATAAAATTTAATGGGAATCTCTATTACTAAAGCAGACTACTAAATGTTTAAATTAAGCTCAATCAGCAAAGTTCTTAATTTTCAAAGCAAGCAGAAAGTTAATCTACACAGCGGAATGATCAAATATGAAAAAGTGAAAGCGAATTTAGATTAAAATCGGAATTCAATTCACAATTATATACCCTGCATTTTAGATAACCTTCAATCAATTGTAAATTTATTTAACCAATGCATTATTTACATGGTGGCAGGTACAAAAGTCAAATGAAAAAAAGCTAGAAAATTATCATTAAAGCTCAAGATTTTATGCAGTCTCCTCTAAATCCTGGGCAATTATGGTGTCAACAACATGGCGAATAGCAGCATCCACGAGTTCCTTGAATTTTTTCCCTTTTTTCAAATCGTATCTGCATTGTGAATTAAAGTAATCTGGACATTCAAAGCACGCTAGAGAGTCTTATTGGCTTCCCATAAAGTTTTGAATGAGCTATTTTACTCTTCGATCCTTTGTTTGAAAGTGTATCTCTCACACTCAAACTTTTGCACTTTGCTCTCATATTTGCTTATGCGTTGAGAAACTTTCTCATACCATTTCTTACCAAAATGTTGTATGACCTCGAATTTGAACTTTTTGGCCCATTATGAGATTGTTTCTTTGCTTAAACCTGGAGGCGGGTTTAGCAAAGTAAGGAATTCTTGACTCGTCGAAGAACGAGATCTAGTAATTCTTCCAGGGGTGGGAGTAGGGGGACTAGCTTCACCCTCACTCGCAATAAGCTCTAGTGATTGACGGTGAACTTGACTCTTTATTAAGTCCACTTCAAGATTGTTTATTCTTTGATATAATTTGGTTATCATTGTGTCAGCTTCGAATGAAGAACCAGGCTAGCAAATTGAGTTAGTTCTCTCTTTTAACGCCTGAAGCTCATTCTCCCTTTCTTTAAGCCACTCCTTAATACAAGTAGTCATTTTCTTATAAGTCTTGAACATTAATTTCAATATAAAGTAATTCCTATGTCACTCTAGTGCTATTAGGGAATTGCAAAGTTGAGTCATCTCGAGATGACCGTTTTTCTTCTATGTAAGTGAGCAGCCTATCCTTAATTTTAATAATTCGCAAAGCATCCAGAGAATCAGATTCATGCACTAATTGAGTTTTCTATTAAAAACAAGATGAGGATTCATATATGAAAAACAAATTTTTCTATCGATAATAAGTGAAATTTACAAGCAATACAAAAATCAAAGTTACATTACAGTTCTATTTTCAACGAACAGTTAATCAAAATTTATAGTTTCGAGACTGTGGTCTTAGCTTCTTCAAATAATTTAGCAGATAACATGGAGACCTTAATTCCTTTTGGGGGTATAAACAGGAGGGAACCATTAGTAATTCCACTCCCCAACTGGAGGACTATCACGACCATATATCACTTTACTGTGATAAGATCGGATTTCACCGAGAAACTTGTCATTTTCCTTACCTTGAAAGTCAAAGTACAAATATGGGTAATGCATGTAGACTTCTTGTAAATTTCTAAGCAAGCAATGTTTTGCCAATTGCGATGTTTTGAAAATCAAGGATTTTTCCATGAAATCTCTCTTTAACTTGACAAACATACTCATGAAGTCTTTAGGAATCATACTGTGTGAGTGGTTTTATTCTATAACAACATGTTGAAATGGAATTAAACTAAGCATAAGAAACTAAAATGGTAAAATTCACAAGTGAACCGAGTTGAATATTACAAACATTCAGGTTTATACAAAATCGATTTCGCATGCATTTCAGAAATGAATCTCTTCTTATTGTACTTGAGTTTTTCAAAAGGAAGAGAGCTAGAAGAAAGTGGGATGGGCGCCACTCTAGGAAGGTTCCAACACATCCCGAGGTGGGGATCAGACCCATACTTGTCCAAGTGTCTACGATGAAAGCGTCGAAGCAAACCTCCATAGTTATCACCTAAGTATGAGAGATGGACAAATTTACCTCTTAGGGATCTTTGTATATAAACTCAACTAGGGTGTTTCTATCATCAATTAGCATCCAGAAGAGAGTCATCGGTTTGGAATTCTCCTTCACGAGTATTTCCCGGTGATGACCGGCTTTCTTCATCCATGGAGCAATTTCTCTTTCATTTAAGAATCTTAACATTAATGCGCTTTTAGCAAGTTTCTTATATTTTTCGAACAACTCATTATAATCTTTCATTTGCTTGTCTAACTCTCTGTTTAATCGATCAATTTCTGTTTGTTTCTTTTCGAGTATTGTTTTATAGCAATATTTTGATTTTCTTCTTAACTAAAATAATTGATGTGTTAACTAAAAATTATTTTATAATTTAACATGTTTGAATAGAGTGATATATACTTGAGAAAGAAAAACCAATGACGAAAAGATTTTCTCTTTGTTCTTGGGTCCTTGGTCTCGAGAAGCACTGCCTGTCTTGGAAGAATCATTTTCAAAAGATCTGAAAAATCGATAGCTTCAGCATCTTGGACAGTTGAGTCCAAATTAGCTTCACCAGATTCATACTTATCACGTGGCCCTTCATAAAATCTTGCTTCATCACCTTCATTGCCTCCATCGTTACCATCATCATCACCATGATCATCTCCATCATCATTGTCATTGTCATCTTTTTCTTCTTCCTCATCAAGTTTTGTCACTTTATCAATGGGAGTATCATCGAATAATAGCCACTCTCCAGCAACACTTTCTTCCTTGGCAGGGAACTCAGCATCAAGAGCCTTCTTGTTCTTCATTATTCTAAGGCTGAATTTTCTCTTGTATTTTCAAGATAGGAAGAGATGGGAAATCCAGATCTGGGCATTTCTTGATGTTGTTTGCATATACTACATACAAAGCGTCTTCGTTACATTTTTCAGCAACCTTGGGAAGAGCGACATCAAGAAAGAAAGTAACATTTTTCTTAGCGTCGCTAATGATTTTATTTGAACAATCTAGGAGAGAAGATTTTTTTTGAAGTTGATCTTCTAATGATTTGTTCTTCTTGGCAAGTTTTGAGTTTTCTTTGGCAAGCTTGGAGTTTTCTTCGATCATCTTCTCCAGATCTGCTTTGAGTCTGTTGAATGACTCGAGATCAGCTTCCAAATTTTTCATTCTCTTTTTTAGTAGTTGCCTGACTTTCCTTCCTTCCTCAAAAGAAGAAGCAAGTTTGCCATTTTAAGATCGTCTCATCACTTTCCATGGCAATGTCGATCATATCATTTTGAAGCTAAAGAACTTTACCTTTAAGCTCAAGTACTTCGTTTGAAGGTCCTTAAGAGGCACCTCGTAGGAGGAACATACGCTTTCCTACCTAAAATATGTAATCTATATAAGTTAAAAAATAATATATAAAATTAAAGTTAACCAAGCGAACAGGAAAACGTACCGACATGAGCTATTTATGAATAAGAAAAAGATGGTCATCAAAGTAAATTGGAGGTTGCGATGATCGAGTGAGGAGGAAGGAAGGAAATTAAATAGCCAACTGTACAAGATCTTCAAAATTCATTGACAAAGTTTGAGTTTGAGTCCTTAAAGGAAAAGGATCATCTGGGGAGAGAATTAGGTTGAGTTCTATGCACATGCAGCAGATAGATGTTGGAGAAGTAGGAAATGTAATATTAAGAAGGGGATTGGGGGTTGGAACATCCTTGGATATCTCAGTTTGAACCACTGTAGGCTTTTCCGGAGCTCTGCCCAAATAAGATGCTTTAGGACTTGGATCAACGTTTATGTGCTCCATCTCATCTACGATAATGAGAGTGAAGTCACCAGCAAATTTGGGCCTCTTATCTTAGGGAGAAAAAGGAGTGTCAATAGAAACATCATCACCTATTTCATCTTCATCTAATTCTTCGATGGCTTAAGCAATGGAATCTTTAAAGGAGGCAGTCTTACTTGGTTGGGACAAAGCTAGAACTTCATTTTTACGTTTTGTCTTTTTTGAAACTTTTTCTTTGACTTTTACTTCTTTGGGAGTGATAAAAAGAGCATATGAACCTAAAAAAATGAAGTTCGTAAGCTGGTAATGTTAGAATTTTCATTTTTAGCTATATTAAAACTCACTAGCAGCATCGGGTTGAGCTGGAGAATTGGAGGCAAAGGATTCCGGTTTTCCCATCACCAATGAGCTTCCTCCTCTAGCGTCATGTCTGACTTTCAGGGGCTCTCCCAAAACCTTACGACATTCCAAAATGATGAAATACTTATGAAGGTTAGCTAAAATAAATAACTTGAGCCTATTCCCCATTCTCTCTGTTGCCTTAATTAAGGATAGCACAATCTTCTGATATTCAGGTTTTAGCTATTTAGGAGCAGAATCTGAAAAGAAGCATCCATTAGAAAACAATAATGAGTGAGCATGATGTAAAAAACAACAAGAGTAACAACTTACTGGGAGTAGAAAATGTCTCTTTAATGTTAGAAAAACACTTGATGAAAAAGTATCGAGTCTCCTATTCTATCGCTTTGTTAACACCTTCAAAGATCATGCTTTTTGGGTAAGGTCGAATGCATTGTAGTTGATGATCCGGTTGATCACCAACTTTAGTAGGAATTGCTAAGGATTGGAGAATTTCAACATTGAGGGAAGGGAGCCCTGCTTCCTGAGCCAGAACTTCTAAGTAGGTCAAGTATGTGTATGAATTGGGTAAGAATTGGATGGGAGCAACACCTAAGTGCTCCAGATATCATTGAAGAAACTAGAAATGGAAGATAGCCAGTATGCTAAATATATACTGCGGCAAAAGCAAAGTACCCCTCAGATGGATTGGAAGTACTATATAAAGGACCTATAGGAATGGCTTCTGCTCCACCAATTCCAAACTGGCCAAGAATAGAATCTACTTCTTCTTGGGTCATTATATACGATGGATTCAAAAGTTTATCTTCTTTCCTGCCAACCGAGGGAGAAGATTTGGACCCCTTGCTAGATTTCTTAGTGAGCTTCATGCTGGCTTGTTGACCTTCCTTTAATCTGCCATGTTAAATTATTCTAAGGTTGAGAAATTATCATGTTCATGCTATAGGAAAATTTAATACATTTTCATCTAAGCAATCCATCATTATCTAAATGACAAAGTTTGAATCAGCTAACGAGGGAACAATCCTTAGATGACATATGACAAACTTGTTAGTAATCTAAGTTTTAATCTTAACAATAACACTCGATGAGAGAAAATTACAAAAGTTGAGTAGGAATAAGCATGTAATGAATTCAGAATCTAAAATAATAATAAGCTTTTCAACTATAATTAACAAAAAAGTAATAATTGTTATCGACATCAATGAGTAATGGCAACATAGTTCGTCGATGAGCTAACTAAAATTGCTCATGATATTTTAAAGAAGATAGTTGGTAGATGATGGTATTGAATGAAGCTTAATTCATGACATGAAAAATACTCACAAAGCAATAACAATAAAAAAAGAACTCGCAGATGTTAAGTTAAGGCTTTACGAATCAATGTTAAAAGCAAGCGACGTTGACTATGACTGAACGCCGTCGCCTTTAACTAGCATACGTTTTCTATTAACAATGGTAAGTTATCATATTTCTCCTTGATCACTAACACTAGAATATGGTAAGATATCAAAATGATGGGTTAATAAATAGTATTTTTGGCGTAGAGGGACATGCTAGTGTCGCAACATCGACTTTAAGTAGTATAAAGATGATTAATGTATCATCTAATAACGACGACGTTTATAATTCTATGTGCATTACCAGGACAAACAAGCAATGGAGAAAAGAGTTATTAGTGGTTAGACAACATTAATAAACTTAAGTCAAGAGTGGTAATGACGACAAGTATCACAAAGCATTACTGGACATTGCTGCTATAGAGAAAATTGAAGTAACAAAATTGCTGATATCAATGAACGACGACAAGAGTTAATGTCTATTGGTGAATGGTGACAACATGGGTCAATATGTATTAACGAGTGATGACGTCAATTGTAATCAAATAACTCCGCAACTAATTGGAATGTACTATTTTTCGTAATAAGAAATTATCTTATCACATCTTGATCAATAATAAGTTAATGAAGAGTCGTACCGATGTCGAGGATCATGCTAGTATTATACGTTGACTTTAACTAAGACCAAAAAGATCGATGTCGCATCTAATTGATTTAAGTGTCCTAGATTACTCACAATATAAGAGTTTGAATCAAAAATGCCAATTGATAAAATAATGAGGAAATATAACACTTTGTTAATTTTAAGTGTAATAATAACATTGAAGAGCATTATATTGAAAACGCTAATGACATCGTGAATGAAGATAATGAAAATTGATACCGAGTTTTGGACTTAGTACATCACATTTGTTAATAAGTAAACTTAAAACATATCGGTTTTCATACCAATATCGACTAAGTATCAAGGCCTATTTGTGCGATGCAAAAACAATGTGTTTATGAGTTACAACTAGGTTAATCAACGTACTTCGAGTTTATAGCACCATAAATGACGACATCAACACGAGTCTAAATAGTTGTGGAACTGGGTTTGATATGCTACCCGTTTCATCGTAAAACATAAAATGCCCAAATCCCCAAATCAACACACTAAGCAACTAATCCAATATTATGGAAGGTGAATAACAACAATTCCCAACAAAATCCAGGTTATTAGGACCAGATAATTGAACTCGATTGCTGATTTCAAAAGAAATAGAATTTGAGATAAACCTTAGTTATGATTTTAACATAAAATTCATGAAAAACTGATTTATGGGTTAATTAAGATAGGAGTTGTACCTGAGTGTATAAAATTGCTATTAAAGATCCTGAGCTTGTAGCTGATTTTGGAATTTAATCGTTTGTTCAAAATTTTGAAATTATAGGTAAAGGAGAAAGGGAGGAGAAGCTTACGTATTTATAAGGAGAAGTAAGAAAATAGGTGCCGTTGGATTTGATTCTAATGAAGGGATGGATCATCCCAAGAAGACCAAAAGGTGGGAAAAAGAATGACGCCGAGAATATTGACTTGAAAAGTCAATGGTTTCTTTACTCTAGGAGGGCAAATGTTACTACTATCATCGCCGTCGAAGATATTCAAGGAAATAGTCTTAAAGAATTGCGACATCACATAAAGTTTATTAGCCTCGATAATGCCTAGAACTATTAAGTGTGAATGACGTCTTCCATGAGTTATGACAAGTGCTGAATGATATTATGATTGACGTTGAATCTCATGATTTCCAAATCCATGCTCAACAAAGCCATATCCTATCAATGTTGACGTTGCCAAAGTCAACCATTCTTAATGCTACCAGTGATCAGAGTTGTTAAATATTGATGGTATTCTCCATCCCAACATCGCCGCTCATAAAATCTGCCTTATAAAGAGAAATACAAGTTATAAATGTTACCGAGGTTCAATGCTATTACAAATTCGACTCTTATGAACATGCTTAGGAGATATCATACATCTACATACGTGATGTTGATGTTTGTCATCATCAATATCCACAAGTGTAGTTAATACCGCATTTTAGTAAGCATCTGCATCAAGGATCATCAATGTTGCTACTGTTCAATGCCGCCAACCATCACTCGAAGGAGGTCTCAAGATATGGAGTTGTCGTCGCCGATATTCATGCTGAGAACCATCAATACACCCGAAAGGGATGTCGAAGATGCTTCTGCTAATGCTGCCTTTCATCGATGTTAATGAAAGTTGATCGATGAAGAAGGAACTATCAACGTCAAGTTTAGACATGCTGAGAGTAAACCTTATTGCACAATGCCGAAGTTTAGCTATGTGAATACAAGGATGCCGGCTTTTTTGTTCAACGACGCTGTTAACGTCAAACTTGATAGAATATCAACATTGATGATTGACGGTGCTCATAATGCAAAATCAAATGGACAATAGGCCAGTTACTTGTCGAACCCTATAAATATGGACCTAAGGGCTTTATGGAAGGGGCTGATTTCTCTCTTCTCATTTCTTACATTTTGAGCTTAGAAAACCCTAAATTGAATTGGTAATTTTGCCTGTTGTAGCACTTGAACAATTGTACACATAAGGATTTGGGATATTAAACAAGGACATAGCCTTTTTGACTTGATTTGGACTATGACTTGCATATTCGTTTGACATTGTACATTGATTGGCTTGGACTAGCGACATGCATAGCATGTTAATTTCATTGAAATAGCGATTTGATTTTTACCATGCATATTGACTCGAACGTCTACCTTCATACTGCCTTGAGATCTCTATGACGACGGTGATTAAACTTAAAGCCAACAAGGATGTATACTTCAGTTCGATGATTTAGTTAACCTCGACAAAGCCTTCCTTTGAAGTTGTCCAATTCTTTACATACTTTCAGGGTTAACAAATTTATTTGTTAATACATACTCATATATATATATATATGTGTGTGTGTGTGTGTGTGTGTGTGTGTGTGTGAGTATGGAATATTAACAATACATATATAACTCTATAAATATGTTTAAATCTTTTATAAAATACATTAAGTATAATTTTTTTGCTATAAGGACGAAAGTAGTACTAGTATAAATATAATTTATATATATATATTATATACTTATATATATGTATATACAGTAATAAATATATATTAATACAAATAAAAAAAACAAAATAATTTATATTAAATATATAACTACCTGGTTATGCACATGGCTCTATTTTTCTTTAATTTTATATTTAAATATATATATACTAATAAAAACCATGTGGAAATTATTAAAAATTAAAAAAATTTGAATCTAAATTAGAATTTAAATTTCCAGTAAATTTTAGATGATAATTTTGTACTTTGAAAATTTATTATATAATTTTATAATTTAAAACAATTTTAAAATCTAATTTTAAAATTTTGGTTTATATTTAAATATTTTAAAAATATATAAAAAATGTTTTATTTTATTTTTCCATCGAGAGTATAATATGTATTAATCTTATTTTATAAAATATAACACACAAGTTATAATACATTTATGTATTTATATAATTATTTATATTATTAATTGATATAAATGTTTTTTAAAAATAATTTAAAAATATTAAAAATATTTTGTTCCATCTGAAAATATCATACCTTTTACCATTATGTATAAAATTATATTTCCATATTTTACATAAGTATAAAGTAATATTTTAATTATATATATTAATATTATATATTAAATTATTTGAAATAAAAAATATTTTTTTAATGATGACCATGCTACATATAAGAATATTTACATAATTTTTTTTGATATATATATATATATATATATAAACATACAAGCAATCAAATTTGTGATTATATATTTATATGTTGGAATCATCACCTAACTAACAATATAATATATGAAATAAACATTTTAAATATAGATTAATATTTATAAACATGTTAATATATAGATGAAGTCTGTAAGTAGACCTTGAAACGATGAAACCTGATCGTCGAACTGATTTCCAATCAAAACGATTGCTTGTCCCTGAACCTTTGACCACAGTTATCGAATAACACTTGAGTTGGTTTGATTTGACCTTGACAAGATAGATGATGGTAGGGTTATAGTTTAGCCATAAGTAAGTCTAAATGGAGGCTTCAAAAGTTCACCAAAGGTTATGGGTAGCGATGCTTGTATAGAAGAGAATTAAGAGATATTTTATGATCAATATCCTATATCATCTCTTACCAATTCTCTTCCATCTTAGCCCTCCATCTCAAGACCTCTCTAGCACCATCATATGGCCACTCATATCCCCTATCAGGGCCAAACAAACCAGCCTACCTTATAAGCTTTAAACCCATCTATAGCTCGAACAAATATTTTGCACTTAAATCTAATTTAAACGCTGATCAATATTGTATACCAATTAATATATTTATTACTATTATAAATATATTTAATAATATTTATTTATCAAATCAAAATAAACTTATAACTAATATTTCACAAATATTAATTAATTGATTTATTACCATTACAAATTAATTAAATCGTTTGGTCTAAGCAGAATTCATCGTTTCAGTTATGTGACTTGTTTGGTGTAAATTTGATTAGCGATCAATATCGAACTATTCGAATATTAACATTTACACATCACTTAATAGGTGGTGTGGCATTTTAGCCAAATTTACCACTTACTTGGTTTTGGTAAAATCTAATTTATTTTGTTAAGCATTACTTGATTATGACTATTATTTACACCAATTCTCTTCGTCAAAACGATATCACTTTAGACTTATGGAATTTGGTAATGGTCAAAATTTCAATATCATCCATATTCAACTCTATAGTTCGAACACAAAGTTGTTGGTTCAATAATAACAATTATTATCAATCGAAATGCTTTGGTAAGAGACTTTGACTTTGAGCTGACTTCAGTTGACCGTGATACTAATCTCATATAATCGAGGAGACGAATCCTCTCTTAAATAGTGTTTCAGTTCCAATACTTCAACTCGACCCAACTATAGTTGTTCAATGGACGACAAGCCGTAATTTACTATAATCAAAGTGGAG
The DNA here is from genome assembly GCA_030765085.1 of Allium cepa. Classification (NCBI taxonomy): domain Eukaryota; kingdom Viridiplantae; phylum Streptophyta; class Magnoliopsida; order Asparagales; family Amaryllidaceae; genus Allium; species Allium cepa. The sequence goes on from CM060940.1 coordinate 653,742,734, forward strand.
CTTCTACATTGAAGATCAACAGTATTCTCAAGTCAAGAGAACTATGTAATTTTGTCACATCGATATTTTCTGCTTGACCTCATTTATATTAACCAATAGAAAACTATCAAGTGAGTCATTCCATATTTATCCAATAACTAACGGTATATAACCCCTTAGTGCCTCTGGAAACCGTGAGTAATACACTACCCAACATTTGAAAAGCGTTACATACACTAGTCTCAATGATGTATCAATATCCAGTCTCGTACATCTTGACTAGGAATAGTTAAAATAGTATATTTATTTTTCTTATGATAAATTACTCATAGTTACAACACTTTGTAACTACTATCACTAAATATACCATGTATGGATTATTCTATTAAATATAATTTTAATTAATTAATTGATATAAAATATTATATCAAGTATATAACAAAAAGAAAAACCTTTTATTTCAAACAAGATTGACTATCGAGTTAGATATATGTAACAAATTACATTATTGCCCCTAGGTCATACTCTTAACTCTATCAATCTTCCATTTACACTTGTGGTCAATTATGAAATCTAATTCCAACTTCTCCAATCAGTTTACTCAAAATTAATTGGGGTAGTCCCACAGTGAACAGATATGCTATTATATTTCACTTTTCCACTCTATTAATCAACTCTCTCCGACGTTGATAAACTATCTTTATCATGTGGAGCAATTCAGAGTATGTCTCCCGAGTTTCCAATGAGCTCTAAATTCTGCTTTAAACAATATCGATTATGGAATTATTATCATATAACAATGTTATATGATTCTCAATATTTGGAATCATCCTTAGCTTAGTTATAAATTTATGCATCTATATTTATATACATTGCTTTTATTGTGGCACTATACAAGGCGAGGTACTTAGCCTTTTCATTGAATTAGCGGTAGTCTTTGATTTGGAACATTTCCAACTTATAGATTCTTACCTTGCATTTGTTATTGACAATTATATTTAATATCACTTATGAAAGTTTGAGTCTGAACACTTCTTCATAAGGAGTCTGTTATTTCTGTAAATAATTTTCTAATATTTCATAAATACACGAGAATACCTCAAACAATTAGTGGTGATATCAATTTGGATTTGATATTTGCTTCATGTATCAAATACATAAGCAAATCATGATACCATAGACAACATAACATGTCTGATAATTCCTATTACCAATATATAAGGAATCTGTAAAGGCCCGTTTTCCCGTACCCTTTGAATCGACAATAAACCACACATGTCCAACTCAAATTGCACGAAAAGACGGATCTTTAAGGGAGATAAAGAAAAGTAGACAGAACAGAATCTCACTCGAACGGAATAACATATAATATTGAACAAATATTTTTACAGCGAATTTTTTTTAAATACATATATCAGAGTCTAACCTAAATTCAGCTTGGACAGTTATAAAACCCGCCCTTACAAATCCTGACAAAAATCAAACAAAATTCACTAAGTACAGCGGATAATAGAATAAGTCCATACGTCGATGAATATCTCTAGCTCTCCTCTGGAAACTTCAGCCGTCTTCGACTATCCTGAAACTACTCGGATCTGACCCGAGTATTGAAAATACCCGGATCAGGCTTGATAAACCAGCGTGAGAAAAACTCAATAATAGATGACAGTGTCATATATCAGCCTTTTTATAAATCCTTTGAAAACAAAGAGTATCTCATAAGACCACGCCCACATATAAGCACGGACGGGTTTTTACCTTATGATAACTAAAACACTTTTATATCAAAACGTTTGATATTATTTCTAATGACATCTCTTTGAAAACATTTGCAAATAAACTTACTAATCTTAGCCGAAATTGTTACATTGATTAAATTCCAGCATAATAGGTTTACAATCAAGTCCGTAGGTTCTTATTGGAGAATGGATTTCCATACAAATGACCAGGCGCAGGATCTACCTTCCGAAGGTGTACACCTCTAGATGGATGTCCTGAGGACCATCACAAAGGATCCTCTACCAACACAAGACCGACCTACCTTTGTAACTAGATAGTACCGAATATGTCATCCCCCGGTCGTTACCGACCTTTAACCGAGCGCTCATTTTCCATACACCACATTAATATACATCCCGAACGTCATAGCGGGAAGAAATATATCTAGAAGGGGATGATCATACCCTACTTGGGAATGACCCACTTAGCCTTGCTGCGTCTAATCCTGTTTCGGTCATTTCCGGTTTGATGAGGCTTGAGGCTACAATTACCTTTTCACAAAGCACATATCACATCTTTGAATGCCACATTGCCATTTCCGTTAACAACTAATTGCCTTCCACAATTTCCGTTAACCCTTGAGCTCGTATGTCTCAAGGAGGGTGTTAAGCTAAGAGAAGTTGTTTTCTTCGCCACCACTGGTGTACGTTTGTAAAAACTAATGTACGTAATCGTTAGAAATGCAATGTCAGAAAAACGTCCATACAATTTGTCCAGGAACAGGAAAACCGAAGGCACTTTCCTAGGCTATTATTAGACGAGAAGCCCTTGTAATCCGAAAAATCTCCATCACGAGGAGACTACTGCTATATATAACTCTATAATGGGTGCGACCCCGAGCAAATCAACAAGCAGTCCTCACGAGATGAAGATCCACGGTCTTCAATAATCATCGCCTTCAACATGTCTTCACGTTCGAACGTATACATTGGTTCAAAGTGGTTTTCGGATGGGATTTACCCAAATCCGACCCCGGTTCCTCCTAAATCTAATATCGATAGAAAGTGAATATGAGTATACATGATTTATTAAGTCTCTTTTCACTTTAGTTCTTTTTGGATGGTTTCGAAATCTCTTTCTTTTGACTTAGGATAATTTCTAAGAAATTCATTCTTTTTCTTTGAAGAATATCTCAAATTTCCTTACTTAATTCTTGATCAAATTCTTTAACTTTTAGGCGAGTCAAAAACAATGTTATTTAAGACATCATTTACGATAAACCCTAAATCAAACTTAAAAAACATTTTGAAGTAAATAGGATCATAGAGATCATTCTTTTTTGGAGATTGCTTAACTTTTGGATAATACCAATCTTCTTTTATCTTGGAAAACTTAATAGAATCTTTTTATTTAAGAGCATCCGGGCTTTCCTTTCGATCTGTTCCACCCCTCGCCTAAGAAAAGAAAACATAGGCCAGGTAAGTTCAGGGCACTGGTTGCTCCATCCCTAACCATAGTTAAACACCTTGTTTTATCTTCCCAGATCTCACAGGCGGGACAAATATACTAGTCGTTTCCGCATACTCAGATTTTTCAACTTTATTTTGGAATTGCTCATAAATGTTCCAAATTATCTTTCAAAATGCTTAATTATCCTTTTTAAAACATTTACAATTGATTCTAGAAAAATCATTATTACATGTAAACTCACTTCCAAAAGTTATAGAATTAGCAGCAGAAAAGTGCAGTGGAAAGTGCTAAATAAGCTTATTTGAATTAAACCACTTTTAAATACTTAAAAACTTATATTATCAAATCCAAATCTCTTTTAAATCATTTAAATAGATTATCAAATTTATTTCATATTTTTCCATAATTAAAAACATCCGTTTAAACAAATTTCCTGTTATGGTCACTAAACTGCACTAGCGCGATTTTTCTAGAAAATTGATTTGGACTTATTTCAAAATCTACTCAACGAAACTTTGATTTTCTTTCTTCATTTAAAAGATATGGATATAATAGTCCGGAACTTTCTTATTGAAGAATTCCAAGTTGTATTCCACTCTATACACTCATTTGAACTTTTCGGCGTGAAATCGCGAACTACTGTTGCGCGACGCGTCTAGTTTTAACTTATTTTTCAATATTTGAAATAATCTATTCAAATTAGATTTCAACACTTATAAAATGATTACAAATCATTTAAATCAATATTTTCACTTTTTAAAGTATTTAATATATATTTTCACTATTACCATATTATAATATTATTATATTCCCATTATTTTAATATTAAATTTTAAATTCCAATTTCAATTCTAATCTCAAATTAAACACATTTAAAACTTTGATTTCAAATCTAATTTCAATTTAAACATCAATTCAATCTCAAACTAAACTTCACTTTTTTTAAAATCGATTTCAATTTCACTATTCATCTCTATTTCAATTTTTAACTAACTATCCTTTTCAAATCCGTTTCACTTTAAATTTCAAATTATCTTTCACATTAACTTTAATTTCACTTCTAAATGAAAAGAGACTTATTTTTCCACAATATCTCATATTACTAAAACATGGTCTTTTTAGATAAAGGGATTACTTAATTAAAATGAACATATCCAATATTCATATTTATCACTAACATAACATCCATTCAACCAATCATATGCATATGATTTCAAATCTAACATTCACTATTAATTTCATTACGGGATACATTATCACAATTCACTTAATTTACTAACTATCAAATCATCCATATTAACAATCAATTTGGTGTAAACATTCATATGTTATGAGGGTGTAAATATGATTTATAACATAATCAAAATATAAATTCAAAAGCAATGAGAATTTCTCACCATAAACCAAAGCGATTAACTTCCTACCAACATTCTAATCAACCAATACTTTACTAATTAATTGCTACTCCATTAAACACTAGCAAACAACACCCTCTCCCATCCAATAGCTTGGCCGAGGCTTGAGATGGAGGTTGGCCGAAAATATAGAGAAGAAGCGGTAGAGCTTTGAACTTGAATTCCCAAGATTTAGATCCGAAAAATAGGTCATCTTCTCTCTTATTTTTGACCCTCTTACTCACAAAATTTGAAAAACTTATTAACTGAAAAGTTATTTCAAATTCTTTTCTATTGAATTTGAATAAAAGAATCATTTGAATTCAAGTTTTTTTAAGGGAGATATGTTCAAAATAAAAGATTTATTCTTGGATTCACAAAAATAAAGCCAGAAAATGCACTTCAAAGAATTGAGTTTCAGGTATAGTAAATCATAAAAATAAAAAAAGCTGTCAACATAAAAGTTGTAGCCACTGAAATTTTATATGGTTTTAAAAAATGAAATTCTTAATTTGGATCAGTTATGATCAAGTTATGATCAAAACAAAATGGCCTATTTTCTGCCTTAAAAACTGAGCCAGAAAATGCACTTGAAAGAAGTGGATTTTTGATATATTTATGCTAGGAACTGGACAAAGTGGTCAACATGAAAGTTGTAGCCACTGGAAAAATACATGATTTGAAAAAAATAATTTTTTATTTGGTATAGTTTTGAATAATTTATAGCCGAGAGAAAAGAGGTAAAATATGGAGAAAATATAAGTTTGATTTGAAGAGAATAAATATTGAATTCTTTTGAATATTTTATAAATATTTTGACATTATTTCTTTTTAATTTTTTTCTATGGCTTGGAAGCCATTATAGAGAAGAGGAAGAAGATGAAGAAACTTGAGAAAAGAAGAAGAAGAAATGTGAATGAAATGAGAGAAGGGGGTGGATATTTATAGAAAAAGAAAGAAGTGGTAAATTTACCAAAATAAGCTCTTACCAAATTACCATAATAACCTTACTTCAACCTAAAGTAATCTCTACTTTTTTAATACTTAACATAATCTTTCACATCCTTACTTTATGTCTTAGTCACTTAAAGATTAAGTAAAGAATATCATAATTATGTTGGCTTTGATTTGATATTAATTTGATGTTTACTTTTGACTTTTCTTACTTATTTTTGTTAATTCTTACTTACTTTTCTTAATGACTTCTAGAAGTTTTCTAATCTTGTTTAGTAAAAGTAAACATGTTTAGTGAATTAATTAATACTTACACTATTTGAATATGTGTTCCTATATAAAAATAAAGGTGCGACGACGTTGCGATAACTTTTAATCGACAAAACGTCGTTTTTCGACAAAATGTTTTACGGTCAGATTTTGACGTTTTAGTTAAACTATTTATTTATGTAAACCAAATTTATAAACAAATTTGTATAATGCTATTTAAAAATATTAACACTCATAAATTAATTAAAATAATTTATTTAATCATTGAAACTTACTTTTCTAAAATCAGCATTTTGTCACTTTTGTCGATATAGACAAATATTACTGTTTTTGTGTATACTTCTCTTTCCAAATCCTATCTAATTTGTTTGAATCATATAACCTTACTTATTTTACATTTAAAATCACTTTAAATATTATATTTTAAAGCGGTCAAATTCTGGGTCGTTACATTCTCCCCTGCATAAAAGCATTTCGTCCTCGAAATGAAAGTTAGATAAAAGAATCTATCTCATACTCATATCCTCAAATAATTTGACTTATTCCTACCGATAGAAAAGAAGAAGGTTGATATCATAACAACACTAAAAGCAAATGATGTCAAACATACGTACAGAGATTCCCTACACTAACCTGAGTACCTATCACGTACTTACGATTATATACACATACATCAAGTCAAACTTCTATCGTATCCATCCTAGTGCACACTGGACACTTAAGATAGAATATACAACAACCAAACAAGACTATACATCCAAAACAACCACACTGATACTGTATCAAGATAAACGAATACCACCACATAACTCATTCCCTGTCCTGAGCATGTGCTATATCTGTGGTCTATATATATATATATATATATATATATATATATATATATATATATATATATATATATATATATATATATATGCATACCAAAACATCTGTCCAACCACTATATCTTAGTGCCTACTATTTGAGATAACTATCCAACTACTAAGTAAACATACCCAACACATCATACTATATGTGATATTTGATTCGATCTATTATTCGAATCCACAACTTTTTTTTTGAACTAGTATCGATTCCTCGATTTTCTATTGCGGACTTTGATCAGACTTCTTGATCATAAATCCTTGTTTTCCTTGCATAGCTCTCAACTATGATAGAAAACTTGTGTACATAATCATAAACTCCCATCAATGCTCGCCATCAAGAAACGAGTGATAAATCCTTTTTCGGATTGGTGTAAACACCTTAAAGTTTTGTACTCAAATCTTAGATCAAATTTTATAAGCTGAAATGATCTATGTTTAACTTATGTACTTATTCATCTTTAACTAATACATTTCTTCAAAACTTCTGTTAATGCAATTTTATTTCACAACCATTTACTTTCTTCTAAATACATTATTACTTAAGCATACAGATATGACTTAAACTTGTATAATATACCTTTACTTCTTAAGAGTATATATACATATCCCCAAACTTCAAATTGTTATTACATCAACTAAGGTGTTTAACTAATATGGAACTATACTATTATCTCAAATTAATAAGTTATAAAACTCAACCCTTAGTTTTCTTTACACAAGGTTTTCATTTAGCTAATATTATTTATCCAATCCATATATTAATAAGACAACTTTACTAAGTGTACACCTTTTTCTCACCGATTCTATGATTAACTACTTAACTTATTTACCTATCCATTTTCTAAATCAAATTTCTAAATCTTAAATCCATCAAATACCTTATAGTCAAATTATGAAACTTAATTCATGTGGTATTTGTTATTTAAAATTTTAATCCAACAATCAACCTATTAACCATTTTATTCAAAAATATCCACTTCTATTCTTACTTCATTTTGAATTACAAATGTTACCCTAAATGTATCACTAATTCAAATTTTTAGAATGATATTTCTTATATCTATTATTCCTAAATTTCACTTTAATTTTTAACCTAATCAAAGTGTCTAAATTTCAAATTACCTTATTTCCTTTATAAGTTATAGAACTTATACTTTTATATTATATTTAGAAAAAAAAGTCCCAACTTAGGTTTACCCTTTTTCCTATCTTATGGATAAGAATTTTTTTCTAAGTATACATTTACTTTTTACTTTCTCTAATTACACTTCTAGCTTCAGTATTATCATCAAATATCTTATAATCAAATCGTGAATTTTACTTCACAAGATATTTGTACTTGGCTTTTAAATCCATCCATTATGATAATCACATAATCATTATTATTTCTTAATACAACATATTTAAGGGTATATGATTAAAGTTCTAAATTCTAGGTTTCAACTAATTGATTCTATATGGAATATCTTATAGTCGAATTGTGCAATTCTAATCACAAGATATTCATATTTTAGCTAAGCTAAATTACAATTAATCCTTAATTTCTAACCTAAAAGATAATAATATCCCCTTTAATATTTATAATATAAACCCAAGGTAAAATTATTTCATTTACCAATTTCTTTAAACAAAATCATTTTTATAAAATTAACAAATACGCTCTTATATATATAATACTCTCATAACTCATTCTAGGGTGTTACTAACCTTATCTTTAATGAGTTACTCATCCTAGGATATTACTAATCCTATCTCTGATGAGACTTACCCCTATCAGGATTCGGTGTTCGCTCAACCAAAAGCTCTGATACCAAATGTAAAGATCTAGGCTTTTCAACCATCGACAATGGATAAACTCCACCATAGCTCACATGGGTACCTCACGATTTGCTTTTACGGCCAGCCTCTCGACTGTAAGGCAAACTTCCAAACCAACCCCTCGACACTCGATCTTAGGGATATGTAGGAGAAAGAGTCATCCGTTCGCTACCTAACAAGAAGCGAGAACCCTCTATCTTGTACGAACATTACTAAGCAAATCTGATCCCGGTTCCTTCGAAATCCATTATCGATAGAAATTAAATATGAGTATACAGGATTTATTAAGCTCTTTTCACTTTAATTCTTTTTGGATGATTTCGAAATCTCTTTCTTTTGACTTAGGATAATTTCTAAGAAATTCATTCTTTCTTTGGAGAATATCTCAAATTTCCTTACTTAATTCTTGATCAAATTCTTTAACTAATGTTATTTAAGACATCGTTTACGATAAACCCTAAATCAATCTTAACAAACATTTTGAAGTAAATAGGATCATAAAAATCATTCTTTTTTGGAGATTGCTTAACTTTTGGATAATACCAATCTTCTTTTATTTTGGAAAACTTAACAGAATCTTTTTATTTAAGAGCATCTGGGCTTTCCTTTCGATCTGTTCCACCCCTCGCCTAAGAAAAGAAAACATAGGCCAGGTAAGTTTAGGGCATTGGTTGCTCCATCCCTAACCATAGTTAAACACCTTTTTTTATCTTCCCAGATCTCATGGGCGGGACAAATGTACTAGTCGTTTCCGCATACTCAGATTTTTCAACTTTATTTTAGAATTGCTTAATTATCCTTTTTAAAACATCCACAATTGATTCTAGAAAAATAATTATTACATGTAAACTCACTTCCAAAAGTTATAGAATTTGCAGCAGAAAAGTGCCGCGGAAAGCGCTAAATAAGCTTATTTGAATTAAACCACTTTTAAATACTTGAAAACTTATATTATCAAATCCAAATCTATTTTAAATCATTTAAATAGATTTATCAAATTTATTTCATATTTTTCCATAATTAAAAACATCCGTTTAAACAAATTTCCTATTATGGTCACTAAACTGCACTAGCGCGATTTTTCTAGAAAGTTGATTTGGACTTATTTCAAAATCTACTCAACGAAACTTTGATTTTCTTTCTTTATTTAAAAGATATGGATATAATAGTACGGAATTTCCTTATTGAAGAATTCCAAGCTGTATTCCACTCTATACACTCATTTGAACTTTTCGACACGAAATTGCGAACTACCGTTGCGCGACGCGTCTAGTTTTAACTTATTTTTCAATATTTGAAATACTCTATTCAAATTGGATTTCAACACTTATAAAATCGTTACAAATCATTTTAAATCAATATTTTCACTTTTTAAAGTATTTAATATATATATTCACTATTACCATATTATAATATTATAATATTTCCATTATTTTAATATTAAATATTAAATTTCAATTTCAATTCGATTTCAATTCTAATCTCAAATTAAACACATTTAAAACTTAGATTTCAAATCTAATTTCAATTTAAACATCAATTCAATCTCAAACTAAACTTCGCTTTTTTTTTAAAATCGATTTCAATTTCCCTATTCATCTCTATTTCAATTTCTAATTAATTATCCTTTTCAAATCCATTTCACTTTAAATTTCAAATTCTCTTTCATTCTAACTTTAATTTCACTTCTAAATGAAAAGAGACTTATTTTTCCACAATATCTCATATTACTAAAGTATGGTCTTTTTAGATAAAGGGATTACTTAATCAAAATGAACATATCCAATACTCATATTTATCACTAACATAACATCCATTTAACCAATCACATGCATATGATTTCAAATCTAACATTCACTATTAATATCATAACGGGATATATTATCACAATTCACTTAATTTACTAACTATAAAATCATCCATATTAACAATCAATTTGGTGTAAACATTCATATGTCATAAGGGTGTAAATATGATTTATAACATAATCAAAATATAAATTCAAAAGCAATGAGAATTTCTCACCATAAACCAAAGCGATTAACTTCCTACCAACATTCTAATCAACCAAAACTTCACTAATTAATTCCTACTCCATTAAACACTAGCAAACAACACCCTCTCCCATCCAATAGCTTGGCCGAGGCTTGAGATGGAGGTTGGCCGAAAATATAGAGAAGAAGCGGTAGAGCTTTGAACTTGAGTTCCCAAGATTTACATCCGAAAAATAAGTCATCTTCTCTCTTATTTTTGACACTCTTACTCACAAAATTTGAAAAACTTATTAACTGAAAAGTTGTTGAAAATTCTTTTCTATTGAATTTGAAAAAAAGAATCATTTGAATCCAAGTTGTTTTGCGGGAGATATGTTCAAAATAAAAGATCTATTTTCGGATTCACAAAAATAAAGTTAAATCTCAAAACCGGAAAAGTTATCAACATAAAAGTTGTAGCCACAGAAATTTTATAGGGTTTTAAAAAAAGAAATTCTTAATTTGGATCTGTTATGATCAAGTAATTATCAAAACAGAATGGCCTATTTTCTGGCTTAAAAACTGAGTCAGAAAATGCACTTGAAAGAAGTGGATTTCTTACCTATTTATGCTAAGAACAGGACAAAGTGGTCAACATGAAAGTTGTAACCACTGAAAGTATACATTATTTGAAAAGAAGAATTTTGTAATTTGGTTTAGTTTTGAATAATTTATGGTTGAGAGAAAAGAGGTAAAATATGGAGAAAATTTAAGTTTGATTTGAAGAGAATAAACATTGAATTCTTTTAAATATTTTATAAATATTTTGACATTATTTCTTTTTAATTTTTTTTCTATGGCTTGGAATCCATTATAGGAAAGAGGAAGAAGATGAATAAGCTTGAGAAAAGAAGAAGAAGAAATGTGAATGAAATGAGAGAAGGAGGTGGATATTTATAGAAAAAGAATGAAGTGGTAAATTTAACAAAATAATCTCTTACCAAATTACCAAAATAACCTTACTTCAACCTAAAGTAATCTCCACTTTTTCAATACTTACATCATCTTTCACATCCTTACTTTATGTCTTATTCACTTAAAGATTAAGTAAAGAATATCATAATTATGTTGGCTTTGATTTGATATTGATTTGATGTTTACTTTTGACTTTTCTTACTTATTTTTGTTAATTCTTACTTACTTTTCTTAGTGACTTCTAGAAGTTTTCTAATCTTATTTACTAAAACTAAACATGTTTAGTGAATTAATTAATACTTACACTATTTGAATATATGTTCCTGTGTAAAAATAAAGGTACGACGACGTTGCGACAACTTTTAATCGACAAAACGTCGTTTTTCGACAAAATGTTTTACGGTCAGATTTTGACGTTTTAGTTAAACTATTTATTTATGTAAACCAAATTTAAAAATAAATTTGTATAATTCTATTTAAAAATATTAACACTCATAAATTAATTAAAATAATTTATTTAATCATTGAAACTTACTTTTCTAAAATCAGCATTTTGTCACTTTTGTCGATATAGGCAAATATTACTATTTTTGTGTATACTTCTCTTTCCAAATCCTATCTAATTTTGTTTCAATCATATAACCTTACTTATTTTACATTTAAAATCACTTTAAATGTTATATTTTAAAGTGGTTAAATTCTGGGTCGTTATAGAATCCATCTTGCATGTTTCTTATTAACCATTTTAATAAGGTGTCCTAGCATATTATTTGATACATTCCCAGTATCTTTTATACTTACTGTAAAAGACATCATTCATAATCCAATGTCGAGTATTAAAACAACTGAAGCTGATGTTAATACAAGCACACTGTTAACAATAAGTATTGTGTTGTTTACTTATGGTTTAGAAACATCTATGTACCTTTTAACATCTTTCTTATGAATACACGCTTCCTTTGCATTAGTTTGATAATCAAACTGTTTGATATTTTTATCAAAACACTTATTCAACTTTGATGCTTTTCTTAATTATATTTTTGTATTCATTCTCAGATCGTACCCAAAAACCCATAACCTTAATATCGCTCTCTGACTTTGAGACACTTTGGTTGTTGTATGCAAAAAGCATAGTCTGAATCTATATTTAGAATTTTTTACTTCAACACATATATACCAACACATAAAGTCATACCGGGAGATAATTTTGTGAGTAAAATCCACACCAACTTGAGTACATCGAATGATGAATCTATTACATTAATGTCAACAATTGAAATTCATAGTTTTGTTCTTATCAATGTAGCTTACCATATTCCAATTGTATTTGTCTTTCTCTTAAAGACACATTTGCGACTAGGTCTATCAATGGTACGAGTTTTGATCCGAACCCGCCCTATAAATGCGGGTATAAGACACCCAAGTCCGACTCGGTTACTATTTGGATCGGGTACGGTTTAGTCAAAACCTAGCTCGGTTTAGATCCGACCAATTATTAGTTTTCTGTAGTTTCTAAACATGAGTATATATGTTCATTTTGACCATTTTGTTGTTTACGGTAGATTTTTTGCATACTATTATTGTTAGTTTGGCTCCGTCACCACCAAATTTATATGCTAACAATTATTTGTCTATAACTTTTATAGAAATTGCAATTTTAGGATATGGTTATAACATAAATATTTTGGGTTAGGTATATGGGTATGACTCGACGGGCTTGAAAATCATGACGGGTCGGGATGGGTATTGGTTTTGACATACCCAATAGATTTGGGCTAGACTCGGGTATTAATTTTTATAACTGGGCTCGGGTACGGGTTTTAAGATACCCAGACCGAAACCCACCTGTTGACAGGCCTATTTATGGCCAATGGATCATATCCCTTCAGGTACAACTATCAAAATCATATTTTGATAAAGTACATGGAATATATTTTGGATTTGTGCATCATACCATATTATAGAGTCAATATTTTTAATGGTTTAATTAGACTACTAAGGATGATTTATTCTTCCATTGACAAGAAACTCACATTTTCTATTCAATGCACAAGAATGCTCATTAGACATTGAAATTATATTTGTGTTCATTTAGATTTGGTCAATTCAATTTCATCCTTTGTAATCAGTTTTAGCATTGGATCGTATCCAAATTCATTATATACCAATAATTTCTTAAAGAAATTCATTCTCTACGAAGTTGGTATTTATTAAAATAACAGTTGCTTCTCTGTGCAACAAAATGAGCATTCATAAGCATTTTATGAATTGTCTTTTCTAAAACCGATTTTGCATTAATTCACAATATATTTATGTTCATAACTTAAATTGGTCATCTAATGACTATAGTTCCCAAAATTCTCTTGGGATGATTCATACAGGATCCATTATGTACAATTATTATATGCAATCTTTCGACTCACACGACCGACAAACTCCTTGGCCAATAATATGTTGGGGGTTCTTATAAACCCTTATCTTATACGGTTTTGTAAACTATTCATCAGATGATATTAATTTTAACCTTCTATACTACGCTTAAGTACATGACCTTATTAAAAGAAGTCAACTCAACTTCACTCACAATTATCATACCCTGTCTAACAAAGTTCGATTACTTCTTATCGAGACATCATTATGCATCATATGGAGGAGTGACTTTTGAGGTTGAATCTTTATTCATTTTAGGTATATTTGAAACTCTTTCCAAAATACTTACCTGTTCGATCAAATCAAATCATTTCTATCGCATATTATTTTATTACTTTCGTTTTATATTATATGAGCTTATCATAGACTTATACATGTGTATTAAATACACATGTTCTTGTCTATGATAACTCATTGGTTAATATGTCGAAGTATATGGAACTGTTTTGGTATTGATAGACTTACGATTGCAAATCTATATGTATCGATCCGAAGAGTTCATCAACTCTTATGACACTCCCAATAAATGGGTGCAAAACCCTTAATTATTTGAGATATAATTAACTAGTACCATATGATTCATAATCATATAATAAAAAAATTATTTCTCAAAATTAAGGCTTAGTCTCCAAAATAATTTTAGATACTTCAGTATTTCCCAATGCATCACTTGTTGTAAAAAAACCACATTATAATTTTATTTCATAACAAATATTCATACTATTCATATTGAAATATAACCATGTCTATTTTTCAGCTAGTATTAAAAAATATCTATTATTTCATAATTAATGTTAGGTATGTTTTACGAAACAATTTTTGTAATTTGATGCAATCAATAAGTGCTATATAGCATGCTCCTACTATTTTCATCATTACTATAATAGCATACAAAATTTGAATGTCCATTATTCACTTAATATAGATTATTTATTTCATATACTTCAACTAGTTTATAACAGAGTTCTTTGATCAAAAATCCTAAAGTAAAAGAAATAAATCTCATAGAAAATAAGTTCCTATATGAAAATACATTTCGGAATAGAAATCGTATTTCTTATTCCAATGTTAAATTTCAATTATTATTATAATTCTTGTTTTTGATGTTTCTTTATGAAGCAAAAGTGACTATTCACTCTCTTCATCCCAACTGTACCTTAAATCATGTCTACTCTTGTATATTCGTTATACTTTCTAAATGGTAAAAGCATTCATAAGAAATCCCTTACTACAATATCATAAAGTACTTATTAAAAAATGCATTGTTCATCCTTAACATTTAAGGACATTAAATACGATTCATCTTACATAAATTGATCAAACTAACATTTCAACAATTGAGTTCTTATATCTATATTATAGTTTTGGTCTTATGTTTTATTTAACACACTACGATCTTTTATTATAATCAATCAAATTGAATACTCGATCTCACACTGTGGTTTATTTGCATATTTCGGATGAACTAATTTCATCGAAATATTGTACATTATAAATTGTGACCATTCACCATAGAACATTTATATGTGATTGTATATGGTGAAATATCCATTGTATTGTATTGTATTACTTTTGAGTTTGGAACTCATAGAATGCAATACATGGTCTTAAGCAAATAAACATGTAGGCAACCAAATTACAAACGCCTTTAATAGTTGTTTAATTAGGCACTTGTATGGGTGTTGAAATATTAATATGTAGTAAACATTTATCAATAAGTATATGTTATATTTCTGTTTGTCAATCTTCAATTCAGTTCATTTGTATGTCTTAATTGATACATGTTTTATCAATCATATTATATGTAAAAATTTACAATTGTAGATTATTATAACGTTATATAGCTAGCATATTTTATTACAATATTGGAAAGGTTAAACGTTATCATTTATTTTTCTAATAAGGCCCTTACTAGTCTTTTATGTTTCACCAAATCCTAAGTCAAAACATAGAAGTCTTTCGACTTCACCGGTGGGTATTAGGATTTATCCTTTTTGGAATTCTAACATTGAGTTTGCTTAACAATTCATAGTTCCATGGATAATAGACAACTCTTTATCGGTTATATCGTATACTACTTCTAACCCTTGATGCCTTGTCCTAATTTTAGTTCAATCTTGAGTTTGCTCAATAAATCAAAACGAAATTATTCATTCATACCTACCATATCATAACAGCCTAAGTATGGTATATGAAGGTGGAGTTTGCCCAACATATACATATAGTTATCTTATCTTGTCTATTCAATATATTTATAATACTACATATAACATCTCTATCTTGCATGCAACGACCCGAAATTTTGGACATTGTATTTAAATATTAAAAATGAATTTTTAATATTTGATTTAAATAAATTATTGTTATAATGATTTTAATAATTTAAAAATTAAATTTAAATATATTTGTTATTTAAAATATTTAAACTTTGAATAAATAACTAGATAGTGATTTAAATATCGAGATTTTAAATTGAATATTTAATGGGTTAATGACTTGTTTAACTGCTTTTAAATTAATAAATAAAAATGGTGAATTCGTGATGTAAATTTATTTGCACTAATAACAGTTCGATTAAATAATCAGAAAATTCATTTTATTTTTACAACTCGATTTTTGTTAACGTATTTTTAATTTAATTTATTTGATTTTTCCATAATTTTTTATTTGGAAAATTTTGAAATTATTCGTTTAACAATTTATCAACAAATGAGAGTGGTTTTATGGTTTTTCAAAATTTATAATCGGTGTATATTATTATTATTTTAGGGTTATGCCGCTGTTATGAACACGATCGTATTTCTGTTTTGTCAATTCGGGGTTCGTACACAAACGAAAAGCGGTGTAGCGAGATACCTGAAAATTTTAAATTAATATAGGTCAACATAGATAATACGTACACACATACATTTTTCTGCTCCCCTTTCTTCTTTGTCTTTCCATACCCAAACACGAATTCCCATTCTTAAAAACAAGAAAAAAGAAAGCAAGCCACTCTTCTAAATATCAAATAATTCTAAAATAAAATCTAAAAAATGGAAAACTTGGATTTTTGGGTTTTATAAACTTATATCTATTTAGGGTGGGATTGTTAGAGGGTGCAACAAATTATTTGAGTGAAGGAGCAGTGAAGGCATGAGCAAATGGACTAGGGTTGGATCTTTATTTTGATTTGGTTATCATTTAGGGATTTGGGAGGTATGGTGGTGTTTTTCGAAGGAGGAGGAGGTTCGGCCCAAGATTTAGAGGTGTGGAGTTGCGTAAGGTAAGCTGCGACCTTAGTGGGTCCATGTATGGGCTATGTGACGCTATTTTGTAGGAGTGTTTTTGGCCAAGTTAGGTTATCGGATGGTGGCATTGTTATCTTGGTGCAAAATGGAGTTGGATGGCGATGGTCGGAGGAGGGTGAGGCTGCCATGGTGGTTGAGACACTGGGGAAGTCGCATGTACTTGGCATGTCACACTTTCATTCCTAAGTATGGTTTCATGGCCGTGGTGTCAAAAGGATAGAACTCATGACGAGGAGAAGTTTGGTGGTGGTTCCGCGACATTTTGTGGAAGGATGAGAGAGAAATAGACAGAGGTATGAAACGACAATTGTGAACAGCTGTAGTGATGATAGACGGGAGATGATTTTGGAAGATGGTTTAATTTTGAAATTAGGGTAATTAGTTATTTTGTGGTGTAATTAGTGAATTTATAAATGTTTTAAATATCGATAACTAAAAATTGTATAACTCTCTCATACGAGGTCCAAATCGAACACGGTCAGCGGCATTGCACTCATGGAATCATTAGCCATGCGATGGATTCAGTTTGGCTGAACTTGGAACTAATGGAATTTTGCACTTAAATTGAATGTTGTTCGATTTTAGATGGAATGAAAATGCTCAACGTAATTATATTAAATCCGTATTATTTTATTAATTCATGGATTAGGAATGCTAAGAACTCTTTTTGGATTTGGAAAGTTATGTATTTAAAGCAACTGCAAATTTTATAATTTGAAGCAAAATTTTTATTTAGTTATCTATATACAAACTGTTTTTGTTATAATAATTATTTTACAAAGGTTTTTGTAAAGTTATTTCTTTAGTAAAGTTAATTATATATTTATTGTGTTTTAAAATTAATCGTTTATTTAAGATTTTTTAAAAATAATAAATTAATTTATTATTGGAAATTTAAAAGTTAGATAATTTTTCATTAGTAAGACTAGCTGTAAGTTAATAATTTTATTTAAAGGTTGATTAAAGTTAGTTTATTACATTAGATTATTTAATAATATTTAAAGGTTAAGTATTATCATATTATTTGAAAAGTTTAGAAGTTTTATTATTATACTATAAATAATGTTTTAATATTTTATTTTTTATATTATTAAAATGTTTAAAGTTTATTTTATTGATGTACGGCTTTTATTTATTAAAATTAAAATAGTAAATTGTTTATAAAAAGGATTTGTTAAAGGATTTTATAAATTTGAAAGAGATTTGGAAAATTTGTAAAAAGAAGTCGGGTTGAATGATTTAGAAAGAGGTTTATAAATGGTTTAGTGTTCTAGATAAGGAAGTTTTATAAATGGGCTGGCATTTATAATAGTGTATTTTTCTAAAATTAAACTTGGAAATTTATAATGAAGCTTTATAATAGATTTGGAAATTTATAAATGAGATATTTATAATATAAAAGAGATTTAGAAATAAATGATTGACTTTCATAGCATAATTCAGGGGCAAGATTGCCAATAGTATACTATGGATTCGCTGGGATAGCAACGTAGATCTATGGTTGGTTTTATGGCATAATTCATAGAGCAAAGATTGCCTACAGTTTACTATATTTTCTTTGGGATAGAGACGTAACCAACGAATAAACTACAATCCATAGTTAATACTGAACGATGCTTTCCATATCTATTTTTTGAAGTTTTCAAGTATTTTTGAAAAGAATGGTTTGTGAATATAGTTATTCCAATGAGATAAGTATATGAATATTTTGATAAATAATCTGGAAGAGATTTTAGTTACTGGATATTTAATTAAGTGAGGCTTAGTGATTCCATAGGAAATGCAATCTTTGCTTGAATATTTATTTATTTGATAGTTAAATAACCGACTATCAAATCTAGACCTAAATATGCAATCCTTCTTCATTTTGGTGGTACGAAAATATTCCCAACGTAACACCGAAGGATTTTAACTCTGGAAATATATATAGGAGAAACACGGGAATTATACGATACAGTTACCGTCGATAGCGCTATACAGTACGTATATACTCATTTTGTTCTTCTAGGACAAATGATGAGGAGTTTCCTCCACTTAAACGGTTAGGGGGTAATCTCCGCTCTTATGTATTGTTTGACTATTTCCTAAAGAACCAGTATTGAGCATTCCAAAAATTCAACGATTGGTTTTGGAGTGCCCGTTAAGCGGATGAGTGTACTCGTAAGAGATGACTCGTACCGTAATCACCTCAAAAATTATATACGGTTCTACGGAGGAGGTTGGTGATACATTGAGATATGAGAATCCATGTGTGATTCTGGAACCCACTGAGGTATGGGGATTTAGTTGACTCTGATTGGTTAGTTAACTCTGATTGATATATGTATAATAACGTTCAGTTTACTTTTGTAAAGATTCGTTATATATTATATGTTACCCATCACGATGTGAGATTCCGAAAACCATATACTATCCATGCTATTGATTGATTAGTTGACTCTGATTGATATATGTCTAACAAAGTTTAGTTTACTTTTGTAAAGATCCGTTATATATTATATATATTACTCATCATGATGTGAGGTTCTGTTTTGTCTTTTATTTTATTTTTTTCCAACAATCCGTCTTTCCGGCACTCGAAAACTTGGCACGTGAATACCATGGATGTAGTAGTGTCGATTTCTAAGGATCGAAAAGGCGGGTCGTTACATTGAATTTTCTTAACGACTAAGGGGTATGCAAATAATTTATTAATATATATACGGTAGAGGACGACATTATATTGAAGACTCATAATCTTTAATATATCATATTAAGTGATTTTGACTTATGGAATATTATATTTCTTATGAAATGCTTTCGTGGTTCAAGTATCGGACATATCAGAAATCATGGTATACGTACATTTACGTATGTATTTATTCCTTAAGTCTCTTTACGGTATCTTAATGTTCTTCCTTTAATTTATACATTCATATTATATAAGTTTTATTATTATATAACTTTTATATTTCATGTTACTTATATAATACTCTTGTGTATAATATTATATTAATTAATTCTTATTTAATTAATTTAAATCAATTAACATTTTAATTAATTTTAAATTATCTTAATATAATAATTATATTAAATATTTATTATATACTATATGCTTTATAGTATAAAACACACACACACACATATATATTGTTTAATTAATTAACCTTTTAATTAATTAATTTAATTAAACAATTTTAATTAATTTAGAAATTCATTTATATACATATATGTATACTTATGTTGATTTAATATTTTACATATATCATAATATATAGTACATGTATATACATATTAATTAATTAACTAATTTAATTAACATATTTTATCAACCTCATTAATAAATTTTATAAATATCAAAACTAATTTATAATGGTTTCAAACATTTTGAAAATTTTATTTTATTATAGCATTTATAATTTGTATATATTATATTTTAAATTTAACTATTAAATTTAAAATCTTATAACTTAATTTTCAAAAAAATTAAAAATTAGCCCAAGACCCAATTCAAATTGGGACTTTTATTATTAGGGACAGCATTTATGCTCATATATCTGTTCGAACTAAGGTGGTAACCCGGTAGGATAGAGTACTTGATTATTCAAACTCAATCCTTTAACGCTACCTTTCTAGATATTTGGGCTGTGAGCTTAATTAGTTAACTCTAACATGGCTAATTTAGACCGCATATGTTGTTTGGGCTCTGATGTCATTGTTGGAGCTGGGCCTGCCATTGTAAAAGTTATGGGTGAATGTCAAACTTTTTTTACCATATCGAATCTTTATTGGGCCGATGAAGTCTAATTTATTTAGAACATTCCTAAACTTCTTTTAGAAAAAATTCATTATTTTATATAAATTTATAAAATGATATTATATTATTTAATTATTTCCATATTATATATACACATGTATCATACACACATATATGTGTGCTCATGTGTAACATATAAATTCATGCAAGGTATAACATGTCCGTATATAAATGTTGGGATTTATATCGCAACAGACACATTAGCTCATCTAATATACAATAATATTATCTAAATGTATGTTTATATACTTTTACTTATATATATATATTACAAATATGTATATGAATATATATAAACTATAATTTTTATTTAAACAATTTTATACAAATATATATATATATATATATAAAGATAAGTATGAAATATTAACAATATATATGTATATTTATAACTCTATAAATATGTTTAATTCATTTATAAAATATATTAAATATTTTTTGCTGTACGGCCGAAAGTAGTACAGGTATAAACATAATTATTTGAACACACACACACACATATATATATGTATGTATAATTAGGTCGAAAGTAGTTCTATTGTTGGCCATGCCTCCCCATCTGACCCGATTTTCGTGGCTCCCACCGACGTTTCAATTATTCCTTTATCTACCATCGATCTCGTGCCTCCGCAGTTGCCTGTTGTTTGGGGTGAGTCCAAAAGGTGTTGGATTGATCTCAAATCTGATATGAGACATAACCTAATGGTGGATTCCTTCTTCATACTTGTTTCCGATGATCATTAAGACCTCAGATGCTATCGATAAAGTAGATCTAGTGATTCTTTAGTGCTTGCTATGGATGGGCAAAATGCGAAATGGAATGCTGACATGTTAGATGATGATTCTTGGGACCGATCTTTTGTATACTCTCCCGACTCTGTGGATTATGACCCTTGTCTTTCTGTTCTTTTTCGCCCATTCCCTTATATTGTTGGGAATGTTCTCGTGGTATCTGCCCAGGAGATAGTGGATGATGGTACTTCTTCCTCTTTTGAGGAGATCTAGTCGTTGAGTAATTCATAGTAGCTGTGACATCTTTGTCATAATCCTGTGCTGATTTTTCCTTTTTTATTAGTAGTTAAGGTGTTTATGCCTTATTTCTGTTTTAAATGTACCATTACGTTCGTAATAAACAGTGGACGGTCCACTATAAAACCGGTAGGCCTTACTAAAATATATTAAATACTAATATATATATATATATATAATAAATATATAATAATAGAAATAAAAACACAAAAAAATTTATATTGAATATATAACTACCTGGTCATGGTAATAACTTTGTTTTTTCCTAATTTTTTGTTTTAATATATATACACATATTATAATAATAAATACTATACGAAACTTACTAAAAATAATAAAAAAATTATATTTTTTCAACTTTAAATTTGTATTTTAAATTTCCAGTAAATTTTAGATGATTGTTTTGTATTCTAAAATTTATTATATAATTTTATAGTTTAAAATAATTTGAAAATATAATTTTTGATTTTTGATTTATATTTAAATATTTTAAAAAATATAAAAAAATGTTTTTATTTTTCTACTAAGAGTATAGTATGTATTATTATTTTATAAAATATAAAAAAAAATTATAATACGCATATGTATTTATCTAATAACTTATATGATTAATTAATTTAAATATTGTTTTAAAATAATACATAAAATATTTTGTTCTAGTAGAAAATATTGTACCCACTAAACATTATTTATAAAATTATATTTCCATATTTTACATAAGTATAAAGTAATATTCAAACTATAAACTTTATATATATGAATATTATGTGTTAAATGTTTAAAATAATAATTATATTTTTAGTGCTGAGCCGTGCTGCATGTAGGTGTATTTACATAAAAAATAATATATATGGAAATACAACCAATAAAAATTATGACAATATATTTAAAATCATTACCTAACTAACAATATAATATATGAAATAAACATTTTAGATATAGATTAATATTCATAAATATGTTAGGAATATAACATATAGACAAAGCCTGTAAGTACACCATAAAATGATAAAATTTGATCCTCGAACTGATTTCCAATCCAGAAGAGTGCTTATAACGACCATTACCTTAACGAGCCTTAATTTCGATAAAAACCAAAAGACAAGTCCATCAAAGCACATATCGTTCGATTTGGCACCTACAAATAAGCATGAGCATGATCATAGATTGATAGAAATCTAAACTCATAACGGAAACAATAGTAGGATAAGAATACTAAGTATGACTGCCATCTTGGAATTAATGGTATTTCTTGGGGAGCAGATTGTCACATGAGCATCGAGCATGAGAGAAAAGAAGAGTTCTTCGATAACTAAACACATCTTGCTCCAATGACCTGTTCTTCTAAATCTATCCTACGGATTATAATGAGGAGGAGGTCAAAATAATGTTCTAGTGATTGAAAAATCTATAAACTGTCAATAATGTAAATATATACCGATTGATTTCTATTTGATTGTTATGCCTATTAAGGTTAACAATTCTAATCTAACCTTACATTGTACACACGATTACTTACCTACCCAATCCCAAAGAATAAAATACTTATGACGCTTTATCAACCACCCAATACTTCCATACCCATTTTCCACTTAATACTTCTAAATATAAAGCGGGCTTCTACTATGACCGCATAATATTTTAAAACAGAAATAAGAAGACTTTTCCATTTAAAACCTCAATCGAGGTAGACTCCATCAATTAAGACATTTTCCCAAGGTGGACTTCTAGCATTGTCATTATTAGTCAATTGGTCCTGGCTATAGAGACCTTTGACCACTATCCATGGCCTTATAATTTATAATAGTCATACTACTAGCGCATCTATCGTTATTAAAGTGTTAGCAATGTGAGAGATTGTACTCAAGCCACTTCATACCTCATTAATAAGGACTAGGCATGCCTCTAAACATTTAACACCTATTTTTTGGAAGGTCTCTACCTTTTAATACATAAACCCAAGGCAGACTCCTCACTGGTACTATCTAGCTGATATTGCTTGGAAATCTCATTGGACCACTTAATACTTCTTTTATAGAAAAGAGGCAGACCTTACAACCACTTAATACCTCAAATCTAAAGCGAACCTCTCCTGAGAAATCTAGTACCACTCTTATAAATATGGAATCTCACTAGATTACTTCTTTCGGTAGGGAGGCGAGGTCTAAGATAGCCACTGAATACCTCAACACTGAAGAAATTTTTTTTAGAGATATCCCCCACCGCTTCTAATTCAAAATTTGGACCATTTAATACTTTATAATTAAGGAAGAAAGCCTAATATTTCACATCATCATGGGTCTTAGGACTAGTTATTTCTCACATCAGTAGTAAGTGTACTCGACTATTGGTAGCCTCAAAGTGATGAGCAGTCTTCCGTCTAGTGACTCTACTAACCTCACATCACTAATCCACTAAGTCCAATTAACCATCCTAAGTGTTTACTTATTGTAACGATCCCGAATTTTAATTTATAATTAAATTTACTTTTGATTTAAAATTGTGAAATTAAATGATAATCGATTGGAGTTTTTCTAAATTCAAATGGTTTGTGTTATTTATTAATAAGAAAACGGTTTCTTTTGTAAATTATTTTAAATCAATAAGGAGTTATTTTTATAACAATAATTATAATAGCTTTATATGTATATACATGAAGTATAAAATCAGAAGTAAGTAAAGGGATCTTGTATGTAACCAGTAAGTGGTTATGCAAAACATCTTCAAAGACATAAACATGTAAAAGCAAACCTGCATATACAAACAAATATAAGAGTAAACATGTAGGCTGAGGAAACAAGTAAACAAAATAACATAAAACAAAGCATAAAAATAAAAATATCTTTGTACACATAAACAAAGTATAAGATAAAAATATAATAAAGTACATCAGCCCCAAAAACAAATACATAAGCATGGAAAACAAAGTACAAAGATAAGAAAGAAGCCACCACTATCTCATCTCATATGGTACAGCCGAGCTAAAAGATGTAGGCAAGCATAAACAAAGGCAAAAATAAAAATAGAATAAGTAGGTATGGAATGAAGTAATGCAAATATCTCAGCCACTATAATGTATTTTATCAGCCTAGGCAGTAAACATGTACAAACAAAATGAGAATAATATATTTAGATATGAACAAGACATAGCAATTGATACCAAGATCCTTAGTACACTGTAAAATATCCTAGCACACATTTTTCATCTCAGCCGAAGTAAGGCTGAAGTAAACAAATGCATAACCAAGTACAAAGCATTTAAATGCAAGTACCTAGTGTATTTTATAAACAAATAACAAATGATACCCTGTAAACCCATTTTGTATATCGGCCTCCTTCAAATTCATTCTCGTTCCATTCTAGCTGAGAAAATCTAAAGTAAACTTCAACTAGAACATCAAACAAATCAAGACAACCAGAGATCAAAAGGGAGGGCAACTCAAAGCAAAGATCAGTTTTCAAATGCAGAGTCTGTTCTCTGCTATTCAAACCATCCATGTGAGTGAACACTTTTTAAAAAAAAACCTGGTTCATGCTTGATTTATGTGAAGTAAGTGGTGAAAACTGTTTGCATAGAAGTAAAAGTGTTGTATATATGTGTATACATACAAATATAAGTATGAATGTCTGTGAACAGGGTATATTTATACCTGTTCTTAGTTTACAGGTTCAAAAAAAAAATAAGATTTAAAAGTTCAAAAATTCAATTCCACCTTCCTCAATCCCTTTTAGCCAGTGATATTAAAACAAAGTATGTTTAAAATCATCATAGCTTAATTTTAAAAATATTTTCAAGTAAAATAAGTTTGAATATTTTCTGGAAAATAAGAAGAACAGTGAAAACTTGATGTTATCAAAACTCCAACATGATTAAATCATAGATTCAGACCCGTAATCTATTGTATCTTTAAAAACTATGATTTTTAGAATAAAAATCAAGTTTTTTTTGTTAAGTATTGAATGTGCATTTCGACTTTGACCTGAGAATGGGTTTTTGGTTATTTCGAATGGTCGGAGGGACTATGGTGATCGAGGTTCCTACTGGAGATGGACGAGCTTACGTTGACGGTGGGAAAAATACTCGGAGACACTCACGTTCACTGTGGCAACGGCGTTTGGCAAAATTTGTTTCTAAACCTAATTTTTTGGGTGGTCGAGAATTTGGCCATCGCGACCTCTTACGAGCATCGAGTTACTCGCGCCTTTGGGAGATGGTGGTAGGGTCGATGACGAACAGATGGCCGGAATTTCAAACTCTCTGGTGGACGAGGCGGTGAGAAATTGGTGATGACAGGTTTATGGAGGGAGGTCTGTTCGTGTGTTCCAGGTTAGGCCAAACCACTCGATTTCGATTTTGAGTTATTTTGTGGATTTCGTTGGTCGCGAATGGATCTGAGGATGATCGTTGATATGAGGAGATTGTCGCCGTTGAACGGAGTCGATTGCGATGATGGTGCACGTGCACCGTGCCCATTGAAATGCTGAGGAATTCTAGGTGGTGTGCAGGGAATTTTAACTCGGGTTTTACTCGAGTACTTGACTCGAAGCAATGGGGAGTCTGACTCGAAGCAAGTTTGTTAGCCTCGGGTTATTTTGTATGTTACAGGTTTTATGAAACCTGTCCGCAAATTTGAATTTTAAAGCAAATTTAAATGGAATTTGGATTTTAAATTAAAATTTCAAATCAAGGTTTTAAAAACAAATATTTATTTTGATTTTGATAAAATTCTTTTATAAAGGGTTTCTTAAATTTTAATGAGAAGTTAAATGATTGGTTTTAACTTGAATTTGCAAGTAAGAATATTAATGTATTTTGAAAGCTTAATTTTTTAATAAAAATTAAGTAGATTAGTTTAAAAGCTTTCTCTTATATAAATAATAAATGTTATTTACATTTATTTTAAAGAATTATAAATTGGTTTTTTTTTTAAATTGGATTAATGTTTAAAAGAATAATTATTTTGAATTTTAAATTCAAAATGTAAATTTAATTTAAATTCAAAAGTGAAATGTTTTTCACTCTAATGTTAATGAAGTCATCAATAAGAAATGAACTATATTAGAGATAATTAAGGTATTAAATGATTCAATTAATAAGATAATTAAGGAATGATTTATTTATCGAATTTATAAATTAATGATTTAGATTAATTTATAATTAGAGATTAATTTAAAAGTAATTAAAGAAATGCTATTAGTAAATGAAGATAATTAACTAGGAATTATTAAGTGATTAAATTAATGTGAATAATTTTGATAATTAATTAGATTAATTGAATTTGAATATTTTGATTAACTTAATGATAAAGTTTAATTGGTAAATAAATGATTAATGGTTATGAGGTGATTGCTTAATGAGAAGTAATTAAAAGTTTAATTACTTAGGATAATAAATTAAGAGGTTAATTAATTATGTAATTGGTTCAGAGGTTAATTTAATTAATATGATTAATTAAGAATAAATTAATTAATCAAAATGTTTGATAAATTAATTTATATCAAATGATTTGTAATTAATAAATCAGGATTAGATAATTAAATTCATAAGAAATTTATTTTACTAGGAAATAAATTGAATTGATTAGGATTAAACAATTAATTTATCCTGCTTACAAATGTTTATTTAATGCTTATGAATGATTGTATTGTATGAAATGCCTTGAATTGATTATCCTATCTGATTTGTGATATTTTGTTCTATAGATTGAACTGTGTATATTTATTGCATCTGTATATTATCTGTGAATCTGTGAATGGACGATAAGCGTTATAGTTTATATCGCTTATCAACTATATTTCTGTGTTTTGAACTATGATGATGATGTTGTTGCACTAGTGTGTTAAACCCCTGGACCACACCATACACACACAAATATGGATTTCACGAGGAAATCGATTAAGTCACAGATTTGTGAAAATAGTTTTGAATTTGAATTTTTAAATTCAAATGGTTTGAAATGGATTGGGTTTAAAGTGAAAAGCTTTTGAAATGGAATTTCATAGATGAAATTTATTTTGAATAACTCGATAAAATATGAAGTTGAATAATTTGATTTGAACTTAAATTCAAGCTTTGAAATGGAATTCTATGATTTAAAACTAGGGATAAAAAAAATGTTATACCAGTTATATATGGGTTAAACTATTTTAAAAATATTGATTTGGGGATGTGAATAGAATTCAAGGGCTTTAACTCGTGTAAATATAATTGGATTTTTCCGAAACGAAAACTATTTGTTTCTAAATAATAAAAGCTTTCACATAAGAAATGAACGTCCAATTTGTGTTAAAAAGAATTTCAAGTTTGAAAATGAATATAATTTCCAAGTTATGAAAACGATTTGAAAGCTATAAGTTGAATCTTGATTTAAAGATTCAACAAGTTAATCGAATTTTGAAGGCTATAAGTTAAATCTTTGATTTAAAGATTTAATGAGTTAATCCAATTGGAATGGAAATTGTTTTGAAATCTATGAATGGATCTTTATGAAACGGGGTGAACTTTATAAAATGAATCTTTTTGTAATATAAAGATTTGAAATGGTAATTGGTTTAAACCATTTGAAGAAAAGTTTTGGGTTTTAAGTTGTGACTTAATTGAAATCCCAATATCCAAATGTTTTTGAAATACTGCGCTCACTGTTCGGTTTAGCCGGGAGAGGACCTTTGTGTCATATATCCCATTCTGAATATGTGATATGTCGTTATGGATAGCATTTGAAGGCTGGTGTTGAAGACCGGATATTTTTGAAAGCGAAAGGACAACTCGTCGAATGTCTTTGCATCGACTGGTCCCCGGTATAGAGACTCCATATGTGATGGGAAGTCCAAACGTGATTAGTGAATATCCGGATTGCAAGGACTTCTTTGTAAGTGCCTTCGGTTATGTTCGAGCCTGGAACAGACTTGTATGGATAGTATGTCTGACATTACAAATTGAGATATAAAGCTGATTTCTTTCAAATACATTCTGTTGGTGGCGGAGAATTTATTCTCTTAGCTTAACACCCTTCTCTGAGACGTACGAGCTCAGAGGTTATGTAGTTGAAGGTTATCAGCGATATATTCCCAATTTGGTACTGTGACATGCTGAGTGTTGCTGTGAAATGATCATTGTATTGATCATTTGTGATAAGATCATTTGTTTGATCGTTTATCTTTGTGATCATTTCTATGATCATTTGTTGACCCAAAGCACGGCTTTTGTATAAAGTATGTCTTTGTGGACGTGACTTCGTCGAGCCTCACACCCCGGAACGGTCAAAACAGGAAAGATGCAGCAAGGTTATGAGGGGTAGCTCCCTTTAGGGTATGTGCATTTCCTTCTGGAAAAGGGTGGTATCATGGTATGGAGCCCAGATGCTTACTCATGTTGAAACACTTTATTTATGATTGTGTGATGATGGTGACGAGCGCTCGGTTAAAGGTCCCAAAGGACCGGGGGATGGCATACTCGTGTCAGTAGTTACCCAGTTAGGGGTAACCCAGCCTTGTGTTGGCAGAGATCCGGTTTGGTTCTCGGGGAAGTCCTTCCAGAGGCGTTCTCATGTGGTAATGGGAAGTTCCTTGGCCTGACCATTTGTTGGAAATCCAAAGAAACAATACGATCTTGTACGGTTTTAGTTGTAGAACCTGCTTCCTCAGGAGGTAGCTATAGTAGGCATAATATAATGGTACCTATGCTGGCTAAGATTTATATTCTACTTTCGAAATGTTTTCCTACACTATGCACTAATAATAATATCAAATGTTTCTTTTTAATGCGTATCAAGCATCTTTGACTATTATAAGAAGAAATCTCCTCCAAGTCTGCGTTTGCATTATGTGTGTGGTGGGAGGTCTTATGGTAGTTACATTTTCAAAAAACATTGAGAATTGATTTTTAAATATTTCGTTGTTTGTTTTTAAAGATAAACTATTTTTGTTGCTCACACCAGTCCCACGACTGATCCGGAGTTTGTTGTTCTTTCCTAAACTCTGGGTGCTCATTATTTTCTACACGAGCAGTCTAGAGTTGGGTTTTTCAGATAGTCAGGTATAGTAGATTATCTAGAGCTAGTTCAATCTTTGGATCAGACTGCAGTTGCTTGTCTTGGTGCATCGTTATTGGGTGTTCGAGCTATTGATGGATTGGTTCTTGGAGATGGAGTCGCAGTTCTCGGAGTTCTCTTTTGAAGGCTATCTTAGAGTTGTATTGTTCCTCTGCTAGATGTCATCTATTTTCTTTTCCGCTGCTATCTTATTGTATCATATCTCTGATGTATATTGATATCTATTGGATCATCTGTTGTATCAGATATTGTATCAAAGCTGTATATCAATGTATTATTCTCTTATTCCGCTGTATTATTTACTTAATGTTGTTATAAGCTCCGGCGAATCGGATTTGAACGGTCGAATCTATGGCATTCGAATACGATTTGAAGTATGGATGTCGATTTTCGAGCGGGCAAAATCCGTTCTCGTTACATTTGGTATCAGAGCTAAGGTTGAACTTTAGCTCAGGAGTATAACACATTAAGTAGCTCATTAGAGATAGGGTGAAGTATATCCTAGAATGAGTAATCCCTAAGATATCCGTTCGAGTGTCTCAGTAAATTCTCTTACTATTCACCGATAGTAAGTATGAGTGCAAGAAGAGAATGAGATAGGGGATAGGGAAATACGACTATAAATGGTTAATACCCTGCAACAGTGGAAACAATCTTTCTTCTCAATCTTCTTTGATTCGATTCTAGATTCTTTTGATTTTTTCGTGACAGCTCCAGAAAGAAGTTCGGTGCGTTGATGGCCCTACGAATCGTTGTTGGAAATTCTTACTTTGTATCTTCATTGGTTTCTTATCGGTTTTTGATTTAAACCTTAATGAAAATGAATTTGAAATTTAGAATTAAAATTTTAAATAAATTGGAAATTTTAAATTGAGTTAAAATTGATTATTGGAATATGAAGGATAAATTTGAATAGTATCGATAAAACGATTTCGTTTAAAACCGAATTTGAAATTCTATTATACTTTCTTGGGTATATCGAAGTCCGAAGAGGGACAAATTGGTATGTATTCTGAGATATTCCGACTTGAGTTTGGAATTCATATCTTAAGTTTGAGGAATTATAGGAGATCGAATCTGTCTATTACTGTGTTGTTTTCGTGCCTACGAATTTCGAGGACGAAATTCTTTTAAGGGGGGAAATCTGTAACGATCCCGAATTTTAATTTATAATTAAATTTACTTTTGATTTAAAATTGTGAAATTAAATGATAATCGATTGGAGTTTTTCTAAATTCAAATGGTTTGTGTTATTTATTAATAAGAAAACGGTTTCTTTCGTAAATTATTTTAAATCAATAAGGAGTTATTTTTATAACAATAATTATAATAGCTTTATATGTATATACATGAAGTATAAAATCATAAGTAAGTAAAGGGATCTTGTATGTAACCAGTAAGTGGTTATGCAAAACATCTTCAAAGACATAAACATGTAAAAGCAAACCTGCATATACAAACAAATATAAGAGTAAACATGTGGGCTGAGGAAACAAGTAAACAAAATAACATAAAACAAAGCATAAAAATAAAAATATCTTTGTACACATAAACAAAGTATAAGATAAAAATATAATAAAGTACATCAGCCCCAAAAACAAATACATAAGCATGGAAAACAAAGTACAAAGATAAGAAAGAAGCCACCACTATCTCATCTCATATGGTACAGCCGAGCTAAAAGATGTAGGCAAGCATAAACAAAGGCAAAAATAAAAATAGAATAAGTAGGTATGGAATGAAGTAATGCAAATATCTCAGCCACTATAATGTATTTTATCAGCCTAGGCAGTAAACATGTACAAACAAAATGAGAATAATATATTTAGATATGAACAAGACATAGCAATTGATACCAAGATCCTTAGTACACTGTAAAATATCCTAGCACACATTTTTCATCTCAGCCGAAGTAAGGCTGAAGTAAACAAATGCATAACCAAGTACAAAGCATTTAAATGCAAGTACCTAGTGTATTTTATAAACAAATAACAAATGATACCCTGTAAACCCATTTTGTATATCAGCCTCCTTCAAATTCATTCTCGTTCCATTCTAGCTGAGAAAATCTAAAGTAAACTTCAACTAGAACATCAAACAAATCAAGACAACCAGAGATCAAAAGGGAGGGCAACTCAAAGCAAAGATCAGTTTTCAAATGCAGAGTCTGTTCTCTGCTATTCAAACCATCCATGTGAGTGAACACTTTTTAAAAAAAAACCTGGTTCATGCTTGATGTATGTGAAGTAAGTGGTGAAAACTGTTTGCATAGAAGTAAAAGTGTTGTATATATGTATATACATACAAATATAAGTATGAATGTTGTGAACAGGGTATGTTTATACATGTTCTTAGTTTACAGGTTCAAAAAAAATAATAAGATTTAAAAGTTCAAAATTCAATTCCACCTTCCTCAATCCCTTTTAGCCAGTGATATTAAAACAAAGTATGTTTAAAATCATCATAGCTTAATTTTAAAAATATTTTCAAGTAAAATAAGTTTGAATATTTTCTGGAAAATAAGAAGAACAGTGAAAACTTGATGTTATCAAAACTCCAACATGATTAAATCATAGATTCAGACCCGTAATCTATTGTATCTTTAAAAACTATGATTTTTAGAATAAAAATCAAGTTTTTTTTGTTAAGTATTGAATGTGCATTTCGACTTTGACCTGAGAATGGGTTTTTGGTTATTTCGAATGGTCGGAGGGACTATGGTGATCGAGGTTCCTACTGGAGATGGACGAGCTTACGTTGACGGTGGGAAAAATACTCGGAGACACTCACGTTCACTGTGGCAACGGCGTTTGGCAAAATTTGTTTCTAAACCTAATTTTTTGGGTGGTCGAGAATTTGGCCATCGCGACCTCTTACGAGCATCGAGTTACTCGCGCCTTTGGGAGATGGTGGTAGGGTCGATGACGAACAGATGGCCGGAATTTCAAACTCTCTGGTGGACGAGGCGGTGAGAAATTGGTGATGACAGGTTTATGGAGGGAGGTCTGTTCGTGTGTTCCAGGTTAGGCCAAACCACTCGATTTCGATTTTGAGTTATTTTGTGGATTTCGTTGGTCGCGAATGGATCTGAGGATGATCGTTGATGTGAGGAGATTGTCGCCGTTGAACGGAGTCGATTGCGATGATGGTGCACGTGCACCGTGCCCATTGAAATGCTGAGGAATTCTAGGTGGTGTGCAGGGAATTTTAACTCGGGTTTTACTCGAGTACTTGACTCGAAGCAATGGGGAGTCTGACTCGAAGCAAGTTTGTTAGCCTCGGGTTATTTTGTATGTTACAGGTTTTATGAAACCTGTCCGCAAATTTGAATTTTAAAGCAAATTTAAATGGAATTTGGATTTTAAATTAAAATTTCAAATCAAGGTTTTAAAAACAAATATTTATTTTGATTTTGATAAAATTCTTTTATAAAGGGTTTCTTAAATTTTAATGAGAAGTTAAATGATTGGTTTTAACTTGAATTTGCAAGTAAGAATATTAATGTATTTTGAAAGCTTAATTTTTTAATAAAAATTAAGTAGATTAGTTTAAAAGCTTTCTCTTATATAAATAATAAATGTTATTTACATTTATTTTAAAGAATTATAAATTGGTTTTTTTTAAATTGGATTAATGTTTAAAAGAATAATCATTTTGAATTTTAAATTCAAAATGTAAATTTAATTTAAATTCAAAAGTGAAATGTTTTTCACTCTAATGTTAATGAAGTCATCAATAAGAAATGAATTATATTAGAGATAATTAAGGTATTAAATGATTCAATTAATAAGATAATTAAGGAATGATTTATTTATCGAATTTATAAATTAATGATTTAGATTAATTTATAATTAGAGATTAATTTAAAAGTAATTAAAGAAATGCTATTAGTAAATGAAGATAATTAACTAGGAATTATTAAGTGATTAAATTAATGTGAATAATTTTGATAATTAATTAGATTAATTGAATTTGAATATTTTGATTAACTTAATGATAAAGTTTAATTGGTAAATAAATGATTAATGGTTATGAGGTGATTGCTTAATGAGAAGTAATTAAAAGTTTAATTACTTAAGATAATAAATTAAGAGGTTAATTAATTATGTAATTGGTTAAGAGGTTAATTTAATTAATATGATTAATTAAGAATAAATTAATTAATCAAAATGTTTGATAAATTAATTTATATCAAATGATTTGTAATTAATAAATCAGGATTAGATAATTAAATTCATAAGAAATTTATTTTACTAGGAAATGAATTGAATTGATTAGGATTAAACAATTAATTTATCCTGCTTACAAATGTTTATTTAATGCTTATGAATGATTGTATTGTATGAAATGCCTTAAATTGATTATCCTATCTGATTTGTGATATTTTGTTCTATAGATTGAACTGTGTATATTTATTGCATCTGTATATTATCTGTGAATCTGTGAATGGACGATAAGCGTTATAGTTTATATCGCTTATCAACTATATTTCTGTGTTTTGATCTATGATGATGATGTTGTTGCACTAGTGTGTTAAACCCCTGGACCACACCATACACACACAAATATGGATTTCACGAGGAAATCGATTAAGTCACATATTTGTGAAAATAGTTTTGAATTTGAATTTTTAAATTCAAATGGTTTGAAATGGATTGGGTTTAAAGTGAAAAGCTTTTGAAATGGAATTTCATAGATGAAATTTATTTTGAATAACTCGATAAAATATGAAGTTGAATAATTTGATTTGAACTTAAATTCAAGCTTTGAAATGGAATTCTATGATTTAAAACTAGGGATAAAAAAATGTTATACCAGTTATATATGGGTTAAACTATTTTAAAAATATTGATTTGGGGATGTGAATAGAATTCAAGGGCTTTAACTCGTGTAAATATAATTGGATTTTTTCCGAAACGAAAACTATTTGTTTCCAAATAATAAAAGCTTTCACATAAGAAATGAACGTCCAATTTGTGTTAAAAAGAATTTCAAGTTTGAAAATGAATATAATTTTCAAGTTATGAAAACGATTTGAAAGCTATAAGTTGAATCTTGATTTAAAGATTCAACAAGTTAATCGAATTTTGAAGGCTATAAGTTAAATCTTTGATTTAAAGATTTAATGAGTTAATCCAATTGGAATGGAAATTGTTTTGAAATCTATAAATGGATCTTTATGAAACGGGGTGAACTTTATAAAATGAATCTTTTTGTAATATAAAGATTTGAAATGGTAATTGGTTTAAACCATTTGAAGAAAAGTTTTGGGTTTTAAGTTGTGACTTAATTGAAATCCCAATATCCATATGTTTTTGAAATACTGCGCTCACTGTTCGGTTTAGCCGGGAGAGGACCTTTGTGTCATATATCCCATTCCGAATATGTGATATGTCGTTATGGATAGCATTTGAAGACCGGTGTTGAAGACCGGATATTTTTGAAAGCGAAAGGACAACTCGTCGAATGTCTTTGCATCGACTGGTCCCCGGTATAGAGACTCCATATGTGATGGGAAGTCCGAACGTGATTAGTGAATATCCGGATTACAAGGACTTCTTTGTAAGTGCCTTCGGTTCTGTTCGAGCCCGGAACAGACTTGTATGGATAGTATGTCTGACATTACAAATTGAGATATAAAGCTGATTTCTTTCAAATACATTTCTGTTGGTGGCGGAGAATTTATTCTCTTAGCTTAACACCCTTCTCTGAGACGTACGAGCTCAGAGATTATGTAGTTGAAGGTTATCAGCGATATATTCCCAATTTGGTACTGTGACATGCTGAGTGTTGCTGTGAAATGATCATTGTGTTGATCATTTGTGATAAGATCATTTGTTTGATCGTTTATCTTTGTGATCATTTCTATGATCATTTGTTGACCCAAAGCACGGCTTTTGTATAAAGTATGTCTTTGTGGACGTGACTTCGTCGAGCCTCACACCCCGGAACGGTCAAAACAGGAAAGATGCAGCAAGGTTATGAGGGGTAGCTCCCTTTAGGGTATGTGCATTTCCTTCTGGAAAAGGGTGGTATCATGGTATGGAGCCCAGATGCTTACTCATGTTGAAACACTTTATTTATGATTGTGTGATGATGGTGACGAGCGCTCGGTTAAAGGTCCCAAAGGACCGGGGGATGGCATACTCGTGTCAGTAGTTACCCAGTTAGGGGTAACCCGGCCTTGTGTTGGCAGAGATCCGGTTTGGTTCTCGGGGACGTCCTTCCAGAGGCGTTCTCATGTGGCAATGGGAAGTTCCTTGGCCTGACCATTTGTTGGAAATCCAAAGAGACAATACGATCTTGTACGGTTTTAGTTGTAGAACCTGCTTCCTCAGGAGGTAGCTATAGTAGGCATAATATAATGGTACCTATGCTGGCTAAGATTTATATTCTACTTTCGAAATGTTTTCCTACACTATGCACTAATAATAATATCAAATGTTTCTTTTTAATGCGTATCAAGCATCTTTGACTATCATAAGAAGAAATCTCCTCCAAGTCTGCGTTTGCATTATGTGTGTGGCGGGAGGTCTTATGGTAGTTACATTTTCAAAAAACATTGCGAATTGATTTTTAAATATTTCGTTGTTTGTTTTTAAAGATAAACTATTTTTGTTGCTCACACCAGTCCCACGACTGATCCGGAGTTTATTGTTCTTTCCTAAACTCTGGGTGCTCATTATTTTCTACACGAGCAGTCTAGAGTTGGGTTTTTCAGATAGTCAGGTATAGTAGATTATTTAGAGCTAGTTCAATCTTTGGATTAGACTGCAGTTGCTTGTCTTGGTGCATCGTTATTGGGAGTTTGAGCTATTGATGGATTGGTTCTTGGAGATGGAGTCGCAGTTCTCGAAGTTCTCTTTTGAAGACTGTCTTAGAGTTGTATTGTTCCGCTGCTAGATGTCATCTATTTTCTTTTCCGCTGCTATCTTATTGTATCATATCTCTGATGTATATTGATATCTATTGGATCATCTGTTGTATTAGATATTGTATCAAAGCTGTATATCAATGTATTATTCTCTTATTCCGCTGTGTTATTTACTTAATGTTGTTATAAGCTCCGGCGAATCGGATTTGAACGGTCGAATCTATGGCATTCGAATACGATTTGAAGTATGGATGTCGATTTTCGAACGGGCAAAATCCGTTCTCGTTACACTTATACAATTGACATTAAACATAGCTTACTAATTCCCTTTTTATTTAAGGCAGTAAGATTAAGTTTAAATACTTATCTACCCATAAATCCCCTTTTAATACTCATAAATATCAATTCGTCCATAAAATCCTAACGGACATTTCCTAAGATATTTATGTATGATTCTAATTTTAAATTAGTAACATTTTTATATCTATTCGATTTTTATCAGTCCCCTTAATCCATTTATCTCTATTAACCGTAACCCTTAATTTAATACTATCCATAATTTTTCATCAATTGCCCATTTATTCAGGTTACAATCTTTCATTCACTATAAATTAATTAATAGGAATTCCTAATTTATTTCCCTTTAATATGAACTACTACCTTTTCTAATTCTAATTATTCGCTTCCATAAATATAATTATAACTAACGAATATTACGCATAAATACTGTATGAATAAACACCGTTCTTCTTTATGCACGTAATAAGTACATATAAACTGCTTAACAAAACTACTTATTCGTAGACAAATATACTCTAGTCATAAATACTAAACTAAAATATGCTTTCAATATTTAATTTGCTGGAATTAAATTCCTTATGAAGATTTTCCACTAAAATTTCCATAAATTGGTTTAACACAAAAAGGAAAGATTGATTCCGTTTGAAATTACAAGTAATGGATAATTTCTTTTTAATTGGAATAGAAGTCTAAACTATGAAGAATAAATCTATACTTTATAAATCTCTTCCCCTTTTGTTTGTGGGTATTTCTTGTTAAATCAAACATCGCTCTTTTGAATAAAAAATGAAAAAATCAAAAGGATGTTCTTTCCACAAATTAAGCTATGTAAAATCTACAACATAGCATAAATTGGACAATGATCCAAAAAACTATTCTATAGCCAAGTACAGATCTGGAATAAAAATATACAACATTCAAATTCAAAAATCTTTAGGATTGATTTCCAAATCTAGGCCTAAACATATTTCAAATCAAATCTAAAACAATATTATGTAGGCAATAGTTTTATACATTAATTTAAGCCTATAATTTACAAATAAAATTGACTCAGTTATAAAAGTCAAATGTCTGCCAATGGAAATTAAAATCATAAAAAATATATAAAATTTCCCACTCATTATTTAAAAGCGATTCAAATCTTCATATGAAGTAGAACCTTAAGTTCATCTCCCAATCCTTTTAAATCCAAGAAATATGTATATAAAGGGTATATACATACATTAGAATTGCATATCTGAGAGGAGATATGAGATTGAAAGAGAAAACATATACAAATATATAAATTACCTCAAATATGTGTATAGTTGATTCTCTTTTCTTCTTCTTTTCGTTTGATTTTTATTCTTCTATAATTCGTACGAATATAAATACAAATATCTTATTTTTATAATTTAGAAAGAAAGTGGAGAAGAGGAATTGGTAGAGCTTCATTGCTCTATTCAGAAAAATATGAGAATAGAAGGGAGGGTTAGGCCTGAATTTACAAGCGCTAGAATCAAGCAGAACCACACGATTTAAAATATTCAATCCGAGCCGTAGATGGCCTAAGGTTACTGAAGCTGCCACATAGAGGTAGATTGATTGCACCTTATCTAAGGGTCAACTGCCTCCTGTCGACCGCTTATACATGGCGGTCGACCTGTGGGCCTAGGCAATTTTAGTTAATTTTCTTCTTTTAATTATTTTTATCAAATTCATTTTCCGTCCGTAACTTCTCCATTTTGATTCCAACCGCAAAACTCCAAATATGAAAGTTGCTCGGAATTTTGCCATGAACATAATGGTGCAAGTTTCATTGTCAATTCCATTACTTGCACAAATTCCCTTTTTGGAGCTAAATTACTTAACTAACTAATTAAATAACTAATTCCAAATTAAGGTGTCTTACAGTGCTAGTCCCTGAATGATTGACCACCAACTATTGAATAATGCTTGATTTGGTTTGATTTGACATTGATATGATGAAGGATAATAGGGTTATAGTTTGGCCAAAAGTTATTCTAAATGGAGGCTTCAAAAGTTCACCAAAGGTTTAGGATAGAAATGCTTATATAGATGGGAATTAAGATTTATTTTAGGATCAAGATCCTACACCATCTCTTACCAATTCTCTTCCATCTTAGCCCTTCGTCTCAAGACCTCTCTAGCACCATCATATGGTTACCCGTTTCCCCTATTAGGGTTGAACAAACCAGCCCCTTGTAGACTTTAAACCCATTTATAGATCGAATAAATATTTTGCGTTGAAATCAAATTTACAAGCTTATCGATTTTGAATATCAATTAATATATTTATAGCTATTATAATTTAATAAAATTTATTTATCAAATTTATAACTATATTTCACAAATATTAATTAATTAATAAACATGACATATTAACTAAGTCATTTGGTCAAAGGAGAATTCATTGTTTCAATTGCTTGACTTGTTAGATGTGAATTTAGTCGGCAATTAATGTCGAACTATTAGAATATTAACATTCACACATCACTTAGCAAGTGGTATGACATTTTGGATAAATTTATCATTTTTAGTTTGATTAAAAATTCAATTTTACTTTTTTAAGCATTACTTGATTGTGACTATTATTATACCAATTCGCTTCGTCAAAACTATATCACTTTAGACTTATGAAATTTGATAATGTCAAAATTCCAATATCATCCATATTTAACTCTATAGTCCAAACACAAAGACCTTAGTTCAATAATAACAATTGTTATTAACCGAGATGCTCTGGACAAAGACTTCGACTTTGAGTTAACTATAGTTGACCGCGATACTGACCTCATATAATTGATAAATGAAACGGCCCGGAATTTCGGACCCTCTGTATTTAAATATTTAAATAATTTAAATATTTGAATATTGAAAAAATGTGTTTAAATTCATTTAATAACCCTGTTTACCACCTTTTTAAATAATAATTAATAATAAGAAATTTGTTTGCAAAAATAAATAGTTCGAATAAATATCGCTAATGAGACAAAAAATCGTTTAATCGATAAAAGATCTCGAAATTTGTGAAATTATCAGTCCAGGCGCTATATCGAATTTTAACAAAACTAATGCCGTCGGGACTGGCATAACAAGACGATTTATGTCTTCGAGTTCCGTGGCTATTTGATGTTCCGTGTGATTATGCATGTCCGAAATGTGAATTGATTAATTTGAGAAAATTAAATATAATATTTATTTTATTATAATTAAACACCCGTACCCCTTCATTTTATAATCTCCCTTTCTAGTTTTTCGTTGTCAACATTTTATAATCGCCTCCTTCTCCCAATTTAATCGAGAGCTATAATCAACGTTAGGCAACAATGTTGGATCCATTAAGATCATGATGAGGAGAGCTTCGCATTGGTGTAGGCAAAATTGGGTTCGATCATGCTAATGTACGAAACTAGGGTTAGTTGTTGTCGGAGATAGGGGCATCGATTAAGGAAACAGAGAGTGGCATGGTGTTTCTCTTGAGGAGACAAGTGAGTGGTGGAGTTTCGACGATGTGCGGTTATGGATTGGGTGTTGTGACATCTTTTTTGTCATGGATTGAAGCTCTAGGTATTATGGAAGAGACCTTAGGGGTGAAGTTTTTGGGTCAGGGACATAGCACTTGCGAATTGGAGTTCGCGGTGGTTGTCGTTCGCCATTTAGTGTTCCGTAGCTCTGGCGAGGGGTCTACATTCACAGGTTGGGAGATGGGTTGATTTGTGCATGTACATGAAGGGGATTGGAGGAGGAAGATGGATTAAGAGAATGATTAATGTAGTGATTCATTAAATTAAAGTAATTAATTAAAGTTTTAATTCGAATTCTTATACAATGAGTAACTTTTGCATACGAGGTCCAATCAATACGCCGTCTTCACCATTGCACTAGTAACAAGATTATCTATGTCTTAATTAGGCTTGGGTTAGGCGAGTTAATTCACCATTTAATTTGTATATTATAGTGTATATAATCACTGTATTAAATATAAATATAAATTAAAATAGATAACAATGCAATTTATCATTTTTGGATCCCTTCTTGCTTTTGAAAGCAAGCGACTATATTATATGTAGTATACATTCCCTTATAACCCTCTAAAATATGTGAAATGGCCGAGACTAGTTGTTTACATGTTTGATAATGTGATGTAAGTGGTTGAAGCGAAATAGTCGCTATAAACGCACTTTGAAATCCCTTATATTTAACATATGTTAAATTGGTTAAATTGTTATTATGTTAGGAAAATATATGTTTGCTTGTCCCCTACACATGTTTTGGTGTGTTTGGCATAAAGGAATTAGTTTTGAAAGTTATAGAAATTGTGAAACAACATTGTGGAAAAAGCGAAAAGGTCGCGATGGATGCACTTTAAAAATTCCTTCTGTTTGACGATTTTCAAAATTAACTTTAAATGACTTCCTAGAACTTCTTTACATTTTAATAAATACTATAAATGTATTATTCATAGAATATATAATGGTTTAAATATATTTTTAAAAACTATATTCGAATTATTAAAGTAAAAAGATTTAAATTATAAAACATGTTTTTATTGTTTTTTTAAATAAAATATAAAATTAAGTATTTTTAAGTAATGTTTAAAATAATTTTTTCAATCATAGTATAAGTATTTTTAAACTATTTCTAAATATATATAGTTTTTAGTAAATTAGTTAAAGATTTTATTTAAAGTATTAAAAAGCTAATGTAATGTAATATCTTTTAATTATTTTAGAATTTTATTAATTATAATAGCTTATGAATAAATTAGTATGCTTATAAATATATACATCATTTTAAAAAGGTTCTTTTGTAAATATATAAGTTTTAGAAAATAGGTTAAAAAATTATAAATGTAGTAAAATAATTTTGAATTTTAACACTTAAGTTAAAATAAATTATTTTAAGAAGTTAAGTTTAAAGTGTATTACCTTAATAAACAAATGTGGAGATGCTTTGATCTTTAAAATGAATATCTTAAAGTTAATCGCAAATGCAAAAATGGGTTGTAGGAAATAATGTTTTAGTAACAATTGTTTTTAACCCTTGTTATTATACTTAGAAATATAATCAGATATTTGATAATAAATATTTGAAGGAAAAATATAACTGAATAGTTTTGGGTTTGTTGTGGCAATGTTTAAGTAACACTCTTCTTAAGACCTTAAAAAAGTAATTAAATCTTTAAAAGAGAGTTTTTAAAGATTGTGGTTAAGTGTGGAGTATTTTGGGTTTTGTAATGACCCACTTTTCCTTCACTTTAAGCCCATAATAAACCACACATGTCCAACCCAAATTGAACGGAAAAGCGGATAGTTAGAGAAAATAAAGAAGAAAGAAGAAAAGAAGAAACCAAACAACATAGAATTTCATAGCAGAATGAATAATTTATAATATACAATTAACCTTTACACAAATACATAACTGTAATATACGTATATACAGACATCAATTAGAGTTTACAAACCTATTTCAGCCCGGACAGTTAAAAAATCCTGTCCTCACAGATGCTGAATAACATACAACAATGAGTGCAATGAAAAAGTAACCATGTACGTGAATACGTCTCTAGGCCTCCAGCTTGTCCCATGAAGCTCCAAATATCCAAGTAAACCTAGAAATATGCTCGGTATGACCCGAGCATTATAAGAAAACAACGCTTGGGTCAGTCTGGTAAAACATCGTGAGAACTTAAATCATAAAGAATTTTATTTATTATAACTTTTAAAATTCTTTAAAATCAAAGGCATCCCATAAGACTACTCCGCACATAAACACGGATGAGTTTTTACATACCTCAACGGTCTTGGAATCACACATGGAGCCAACATCTCAATATATTACGAAACTCCTCTATAAAACCGTATATGGCTTTTCAGAGTAGTCACGGGTTGAGTCATCTCTTACAAGTACACTCTTCAATTTCTCGGGTGCTCCACAAAACCAAATGCCGATTTTTGGAATGCTCAATATCAGTTCTTTAGAAAATAATCAAATAATACATAAGAGTGGGAATCGCCCCCTAACCTTTTATGTGGACGGATCTCCTTATCAATTGTCCTAGAAGAACGAAATGCGTTTATACATACAGTACAACACTACTGATAATAACTGTACCATATAATCCCCATGTTTCTCCCAGATATTTCTAGAGTTAAAATCCTTCGATATTAAGTAGGGAATATTTACCTAGCACCAAAATTAAGAAGGATTGCATATTTAGGCTAAGGTTTGATAGTCAGTTATTTAACTATCAAACAATCAAACATCCAAACAAAGATTATATTTCCCATGGAAAGTCACTAAGCCTCGTAAATTAATCTTTCATTAATTAAAAATCACATTTCAGAGTCTTTGGAAATCACTTCCACATAGTTATCTCAACATGATAAGCATATTCAGAAGCCACCATATTTTTGATACCTAGAAAATATAACTTAAAAAATATAACCATATACTTATCTCAATGATATAAGTATATTCACAAACCATTTTACTTTCAAAACTTAGAAACTTGAAAACTTTTGAAAATAGATTTGAAAAGTATCATTCAATGTCTATTATAGATCGCAGGTTACATGATGATTACGTCGCTAACCCAGCGAATCCATAGTAAAATGTAGGCGATCCCCGCCCCTCTAATTACGCCATTAATATCAACCAATGCTTCCTAAATTTCTTTATCTTATAAATATTTCCAAACCTATTTATAAAGCTTCTTTATAAATCTTCAATCTAATTATAAACATTCTTTATAAATATCAAAACCCAATTTATAAAACTCATTTACAAGTTCTTTCTTAAATATCCAAAGTCATTTACAAAATCCTTCCTATATTTAAACCAGCTTATTAATAGACTCTTTAAGTCAATAAGGTCCTCTTGATAAACCATAAATATTAACTTAATAGTTTTAGATTAGAAATTACTATTTAGACATCCTTCTACTTCTTTTAATTCAAATCTTACTAAAATAATAACTTTAGGATTCATTTAATAATATATTAAATTAATTCCAAACACTATTATTGTTTTAATAAATTAATTTCAAAAACAAGATTAATGCAACAATTAATAAATTTTAAAACCTTATCAAACAATAATTAACTAACCTTAAACTAATATTAATATGAAACTTAATTATCCTTTAAATATAATTAAACAACATATATCAATATAATTAATTAACTTTAGTTAATAATTGAAATATAGCTAATCACTTTAAATAGTTAATTAAAATATTAATTAAAACATATCTAAACCATAACTAAACCCTCCCAACCCTCCACCTACTGTGTTGACCCAATCTGCTTCTTCAGTCACCCCACCTCCTTATGTATTTTTGGGTTCCCTTCCAGGATGGTCCACACGACAAAATTCAGCTGTCTCTTCTTGTACTGACAATCATAATGACACATCTGACTCCATGCCTTCTCCATCTCTTTCAGTCTATGGTGTCAACAGATTGGTTGATGAACGAATATCAAGAGGTTCTCCTTCAACAAGGAGCAAGAAAGGAATTCTCCACGTTTCCCTTTAATCTTTATGACTACACACCAAATGGCAGTCTGGAATATAAGAGGTGCACATAGCATAGCCAAACTTGACCATGTTAAACAGCCTATCCAAACTCATCGCCTTGGTTAATTGTAATATTTGAAACCAAACTAAACCAATCTCTTACTATTTCTGCTAGCAAATACATCAACGGTGCCTGGCATTTGCAACACAATCTTCATGAAGCCCCTTATGGGAGAATCATGGTTATCCATAACCCATTAGTG
The DNA here is from genome assembly GCA_030765085.1 of Allium cepa. Classification (NCBI taxonomy): domain Eukaryota; kingdom Viridiplantae; phylum Streptophyta; class Magnoliopsida; order Asparagales; family Amaryllidaceae; genus Allium; species Allium cepa. The sequence continues at coordinate 653,787,709 of CM060940.1, forward strand.
TATACTATGAACCCCATCATGGCTTCCCCTCAATTTATCCACTTTCATTTCTCCCTAATCCCTGAATCCATCTCCTTCTACCTTACTATTGTTTATGCCTCTAACTCCCTTACAACAAGACAGACCCTTCTTCAGCTACTCCCTGCTTTTAGGCAAGACACACACCCATGGCTTGTCTTTAGGGATTCTAATTTCTGTTTTAATCTTGATGATAAGCACGGTGGGTTGCCTCTGACACTAAGAGACATACAACTATTAAACATAGCAACAGAGTATTCAAACCTAATACCAATCAATAAATTAGGTGCCAAATTTTCTTGGAACAATAGGAGAAGGTTAGGATGTAGAACCGTGTCAACTACTGACCACTCCTTTTGCAACTTCAAATCCTTGTCAACTTGGCATGCCCTATCCCCTTACCTTCCTCTTCCAATTGTGTCCGATCACTCACCGATCATTCTCACAACTGGTCCCATTACCATTCAAGAGAAAGAATTTTTTAGTTTTGTAATACTTGGGTCAATGAGACCGAGTTTAATAATTATTATAGTTGAAGCATGGTCTAAAACTTCTAATGGCAACATTATGTATATATTTTGTAGGAAATTGAAGAAGTTTAAACATGATGTTGAGCCAAGAGTAACTTTGGGAAGGGATGTCAAAGATTCACTTCCATCAAAAACCAGATGGAAGAAGCTTAATCTAAAATGCTCAACAATCCAGATGATGCTTAGGTTGTAGTTGATGAAAGATCCCTTTTCCTATCTCTGACTGATGCATTAAATATGGAATGCATGATGCGGAAGCAATAACTCAATTACAAATGGATAAAAGATGGTGACAGCAACACAGCTTATTTCCACGCTTTAATAAAAACAAAGCAAGCAAATGAGCTAATCAATCGAATTCAAGATGACAATAGAGGTCTTCACACAATACCAGTGGGGGTTGATAATGCACTGGTTAAGTTTTTCTCTAGTCTTCTAGGAAACTCGGACAACTTTAAGCCGGACCTTAATACTTTTGATAATAATGATCTCCCCTCCCTAAAGCCTCACGAAGCTACTCAATTGATCTCCCATATCTCTGTGGAAGAGATAAAAAGTACTCTATTCTCTATGAACAAAAAATCTTGTGGAGGGCCTGATGGTTTTAATGTAGTTTTCTTCCCTCACAACTGGGATGTGATTAGTTTTGACTTTTGCTTGGCATTTTAGAATTTTTTCTCCAAATTCAAGCTGTTGGGAGAAGTGAATGCAACAAACCTTGTCGTGACTCCCAAAGTTTACCCTCCTAGAATCGTGTCCTCCTTTAGACCCATATCACGTTGCAAACTCATATACAAATGCATAGCTAAAATTATTGCAACCGGGCTTCTAACTGTCCTACCTGAGCTTGTGTCTCAGAATCAGGCTTCTTTCCTGCCTAATAGAAACATTCTAGACAATATAATGCTTGCAAATGAACTGCTTAAGGGGTATGGTAGGGCACAACCTACTCCTAGTGCCATGCTGAAGCTTGATTTAAGGAAGGCATATGATAGTGTGAATTGGTCAACAATTGCTAGAATCATGGCACCGATGGGTTTCCCTAAACCCTTTGTTGCCTTGATATATGTATGCATCTCAACACCATCTTTCTCTCTCAAGTACAATGGTAAGGTTTCTGGGTTCTTCAAAAGAAAACAAGGCATAAGGCAAGGAGACCCGATGTCATTTTACTTATTCATTTTGGTTATGGAAGTTTTGACATCCATGCTAAATGCAAGTTACTGTTATAAAGGGATCGGATACCATCCAAAGTGTAAACAAACAAATTTATCTTCTCTGCTCTTTGTTGATGACATTATGATCTTCACAAGGCATGACAGAGAATCCATTTCTTATATTAGCAGCACCCTTGCCTCTTTTTATTCCTCCACTGGGCTAAAGCTTAACCTGGAAAAATCTTACATTTTGTTCTGGCATTCCCCTGACTAGGGAAAATAAGCTGACTGCCTCCTCTGGCTTTCAACCTATGCAGTGTGATATGAACTATCTAGGCCTCCAATTATGCTCACCTAGGGTCTCAAATGCTAATTGCCTTCCTCTCTGCAATAAGATAACAAGTGTAATGGATAATTAGGCCAATAGTTTCCTCTCTCAAGCTGCTAGACTGGTTTTGATAAAGTCTGTTAGCTTCTCTTTAATGGTTTACTGGGCCAGAATTTTTATTCTGCCTAAGAATCTTCTTAGGATGGTCAAATGTGCAATGTTAAGGTTCTTCTGGACTAGTAGCATACATAATAGAAAATCCAAACCTTTCTCCTTTACTACAGCTGAAAAACCTCGATCCAAGGATGGATTAGGAATTCTGAATATTGATAGATGGAATAAAGGGGCAATTAGTCACCATTTCAATTCCCGCTGACTAACGGGAAGAGCCTTTGGGTTGAATGGACAGTAATACACAACATTGGTAAGAAGTGTTTTTGGACTATGGATGCACCCCCCGCTTGTAGTTGGATTTGGAGGAAGATCCTGGCTTTGAGGAAATTGTTTCTGCCTTATCTCAGGTTTTCTCTTTCTAACCATAGCAATAAACCTTGTTAGGAAATCAAATATATGGTTTCGATGACAACAACTATACAATGGAAATCGAATATACATATATATTTATATATACAGGTACTTGCTAGAATAACAATACTAGAAAGATAGGAAAGAGGCTCAAAGGACACTACATGTGACGCCCCACCTCTATACTTACGTTAGCCAAGGACATTACGAGGTAATGTCTTTAACTAGCATGAAGAATAAGGCTGTTGAGGAGCGACTATCCGTGTAATTGCTTTGTGCGAGCACCGATATGTCATATAATATAACATGCATTTCTTTTCAAGAGGAAATCCGACATACCAATACAAACTCAAAGCTACTACACAGTGTCTATATGATCTTCGAAAACAAGTATAGTAATAAGCATAACATAAATCAGTTACAGATACCCATATCACAAAGGCGGAAACAGATATGAATATAACACATAGAAGTGTACATCAGAGTAGTGGTCATACAAGATCCACAATATCACAAAAGAATAGATACAAGTGCTACACAAAAGAATAAGTATACATTAAGGAGTCTCTATCTCGAATGTATATTGACAAAAACTACTAAACTAAGTAGTTTGACAAAAGTGAGATGATGGTCCTAAATAAGGAGTCAAGCAGAAGCACCTGTAACATCTCGGTCTGACCCGAGTATTATTTAATAAAAAAAATCATAAATGGATCAGTCTAGCTATAAATATTAGATAAAACGAGATAGGACAAGAGATATGATAAAAACGTATGATAACAATAATGCCATACTGCGACAAGTAAACATTAAACAACAACAAAAATCATACAATATCTCAAGAAATCTGAAAGCACTAAAAAGAATGTCATACTCTTTATTATATTCACCAAACCACAAATATTGACAAATATCCATCAATGCCAATCACAAAATTGGTGAAACACAAATTCTAGAAATAATCAACTAGAAATCCAGAAATCACAAAAGAGGGAGGCCTATCACAAAACGGGAGCATGAAAACTCACCAACACGTGTATCACAAATGGAACACTATTCCATGGTTGCTAACCATCAATTTTGAGACGAGGCTCCACAAATGGCCCAAAGACCATGGGTCGCTAACCCACCAATTTGAACCGAAGCTCCACATAAACGGGGTTTAGCCTCCCTCGCAGACAAAGAGACATCGCACTTTTATAGTCTAAACCACAAAAATGATCGTCATCGATCGTCAAAAAGTGTCGTTTACATTAAGCTAGTAAATAAATGAGTTTAGCTTCATGTCCCATAACCACTGGCTTAACTTAAATATTTACGAACAAATTATAGATTTCTACTCGAAAATTGTCACAAGAGTTTCATTCGAACAAGTCCAAAAATTAATCGACGAAGTATACGCAAGCGTTTCATACCACTTATTTTGCTAAGCCGTTTAATTAGATTTTCTCATACGAACGTGGTAAAGGTTTGTATATACTAATAGGTTAGAAAACAGTTTTATAAACGAGCTTTGTATTAAAAATAGAGTTGAAATCATCCTTATGAAAGAGTTTGATTATTTACTACTAGTATAGAACCATTGAATTTTGAAGTGACAAATCACCAAAAACGATTGTAAAAACAATCATTCACCAAAAATTCACATTCGAAGGCGTGAATCAAATCCAAAGAAATCGATACCAAATTCATTGAAATGGATATTTCCAAAAATCCCAAAAAAAAAGTTATCAAAGTCAACAAAGGTGATAACAACAAATTGGATCAACACGAATCAATTAAAATTGGAAACCCAAGCAAAATAGGCAAATTTGGCTGAGACAGCAGATTCAGTCGACTGGACCAGGGTGGTCAGTCGACTGATACAATTCTTGGAAACTTTCTGTTTCCAGGTTTAGTCGACTGAACCAGGGTGGTCAGTCGACTGAATCATGCCTGGAAACTTTCAGTTTCCAGGCTCAATCGACTGACCCAGAGTGGTCAGTCGACTGATACTGGCCCAGGAAATTTCCTGGGTTCAGTTCAGTCGACTGACTTCCTGGTTCAATCGACTAAACTGGAATTTCCAGTATTTTCAGCCTAGGCAAAAATCCAACAAATTGTGATCGGACGAGCGATGGACGCTAGGGGTTTATGCCAATCGGCAACCCAACCCTATATGCTCTTCGATACACCACAAAAACATGTTCAAACATCAAAGCTAGGATTTTTAAAGATTTGACTTCAAAACACCAAAAATTGGAATATTCATAAAACCAATTCAATCCAAAGCAAATGGACAAGGAATATATGTTACAAATCACTACCTAACAACTATCGAAGACATAGACATGGTTATGAGTTCAAAAACTCACCTTTTACTCAAAAACAAGGAAGGAGAAGCTTGAAAACAAAGGAAGATCAACCGGTCTTCAATCTCAACTCTAAAAGCTCCAATCTAAGATCATAAGCAAATATTTCCTAAGCTATGTTATAGGAAATTTCTGAAATTGGGAGAGATTGAGATGGAGAAGAAGAAGAGGATGCTTACCTAAGCTTCTCTTTGATTTTGGAGCTAGAATTTGAGTTTCCTAATCAAAACTAGGGCTTAGGAATTTCTATTTGCTTTTCTCTTCCTCCATTTTTACAAAAGCTTAAAGTGTTAGGAAATGAGAATGAATGAAGAGAAGAGGGGGTGGAGCTAGGGTCTTATGTTAGGTTATTGGGCTGAAACCCAAACCCAAAGCCCTATATGAAAATGTCAAAATTCAAGCTAACTCCAAACATATCGATATTTATACTCAAAAAGGTCGAAAACGCCATTTTAAACTCAATGGAAGTGGTCTCAAGTCCTAATTTGGCTATTTGCAAAAAGTAGCTTTTCAGACTTTAATTCGACTAACGGTGCTATATTTAAATAAAATATTTAAATATACAACCGTAAAATATGCGGGTTGTTACACTACAAGAGACTACAAGTCGATAGGAACAAAAAAGCACAAGAACAAGAGCACAAAAACTGATAGGCACAATATCATACATCTGGGTGCACAAGTCAGACGTCTAAATCAACTCTTTGGAACAACAGACAGGCAAAACAAGACGTCTGGTAATAGCACTCAAACATCTGATATTCTACCATATTCCAAAAATATATATACTATCAGACATCCGAGACATATACCAGACGCCTGAATTCGAACTCGGATTTCAAATAAGAACTTCAACTGCCACATTCGAATGGACATCTCCGCTTCTCTTCGCTGCAACTCTTCATCATCAACAAAAGCAACTGTAGAGCACTCGTTAATGGATGTAACTACTCAACATACCTATCTACAACTATATATATCATCAAGAATCAAGAGAAAGAACGAACCTTACCAACTTTACTTACCTTACTTACTTACGCTCTCTAATTACATACTCTATCTGATATATACTCTTGATCTCTAGCAATCTATACTTGTATTTCACTCTTCCATATATTCAGTTCTTTACGGACAATACTCTCTAGATATACAGTGGAAGCATTTGTACTTATTAGTCAATATCCATGTTACAGAACACATATTTGACAAGAACAAGTTATTGTAACCAAGCCTATTCCTCCAAGCGAAGCGAAGGTGTTTAATAGTCGAATTCCAAAGGGGACCTTCGTGACTGGACATAGGACAAGAGGTCCGAACCAGTGTAAAATCCTGGTGTGCTTATTCTATATTACTTAGATTAATATTGTTTTAGTTGCATCATATATTTTGTCACATATACTTGCATATACACTACACGATCCACCCTATAGACTTTCAAAGCTTTTTGGAATAATCCGTAGTTGAATGATGGTTTAATCCTAGCTGTAGTTATATCTCAACAGCAAAAAGACTAGTCTGGCATAAATTTAAATTCTAAAGCTATTGATTACATTATTGATAGCAATTTGACCCTTTACTACACCAGTAATTATAATTTGAGAGAATTCTAGGCTGGAATGAGTAACTATCATAACTGATTCCCTGACACTGATGATCTCCTCTGGGATGGTAAGACCCACACTTTCAAGCATGTTTATCACCTAATTTCTAAAACTCATTGTATGCCAAAACATCCATGGCATAAGGCCATATGAGATAATCAGTCTTCTAACTCTGAAAATATTTTGTTGTGGAAAGTTTTAAATAATGCTTTGATGACAAAGGATAAGATACTTGAGTATATGATGATTTCTGATCATATGTGTGTGTTCTGCAACTCAGTTATTAAAGTGTTCAACATATTTTTTTGAGTGCAATGACCTATTTCACATTTAGGTGAGATTGATGGCCAAGATTGGCAGGAAAAACGTGTCTTTGCCGTCCTCAATTGAATGGGACTTGATTTTGAAGTCAACAAAAAGGAGAGAAAGAGAGTGAGGAATGATGTGCTGCTGTCTCAAGAAATATATACATCTTATATGGAGGGAGAGAAACAACAGATCTTTCGATATAATACCTCAAAACCATGTCCAGTTTTGGAATGTGTTGAAGAATGATATTGTGTTTGGTATGAAGATTCCCAATTCCAGCCTATGCACTCTTTTGGGTGATTGGTTGAAAGTTGCAGTCCTTCTTGTTGCTTCGAGCAAGGATTGGGGGTTCCCCGTGCTGATCTTCGAGTTCCTGTTGTAGGCTATTGTTCCTCGGTTGCTTGGCCAGGCTACGAGAGGCAAACTATTGAGTTTCTTGGTTGGCACTAAGTGAAACATGATCCAGTGAGTGATTTACATGAATTGAGAGGCTCGGCATGCAAGTACCGTTCGGCCTGGATGCGTCGTTCGGAATGCAAGTGCCATTCGGCCCGGATGCATCGTTCGGAATGCAAGTGTCATTCGGCCTTAGTGCATCGTTCAGCATCCTTCATTCGAATCCATCGCTTGGCATCCTTTGTTTGAACACCACCGCTCGGCAACCTTCGTTGGACCTGTCTACATCGTTTGGCCTGATATATCATTCGACCTGATACATCATTCGGCCTGGATATGTGGTTCGGCCGAGAAAGTATGGCATGTGCCGCCCGGTCAAGAGAAAAGTGTTGTTGGGAGCTCAGTACATATGTTTCTCGGTAAAGCTTCGCTCGGCAACGTCGTTCGTTGTTCATCGTTCGGCTAATGAAGTTAAAGGTGGGAAGGTTCGGTCTAGATGCTGGGGGTAGGATGGCTCGGCATGGGTGGTTTGGTCAAGGAAGTGCGAACACATGTCGCTCGGCTTAGATGGTCGGTGCATGTCGCTCGGTCTGGAAGGATCGGCATACATTGCTCGGTGCATATCAGGAGAGTTGTCAGTGGCCAGTTCCATTCTAAAGCGAGCCGACTACTATGTCATCCCTTTGAGTCATACCGTTGTACGTTTCGAGTTCCTTACGGGTTTGCTTCGAGTCCTTCACCAAGACACCCCATTTCGGCATTTGTCATTCGGTATGTCTCGTTCGACAGCCTGGCTCGGTGCATAGAAGTCACCTACCACGGGCCGAAGTACCTTGTTCTTGGGCCCACGAAGGAATTCAGGCCTATCTTCGTCTATAAATAGAGGGGCATGGGCGCAGTGAAAAGGGACATTTTTTTGAGAACACTGGGGAGACTATGCCATTTTCAAGACTCATCTCTTTTCTGTTAAAACTTGTATTCAAGTTGCTAGTGTACGGATTGTATCTGTATTCAATTATTTGAAAAAGCAATAAAGATTAAACTCAAAGTGGACGTAGGCAGTTACGTCGAGCCACTATAAATCTGGTATTCTAGTTTTTGCAGTTAATTTTGCATACGTTCCTCTATTTTAATTCTCTATCTTCATTAACCTCTCTACAAAAATCTTTCTTTGGGTGTTAGTGACCAATTTTGGTGCTTTCACTGAGAGCTGCATTCTCAGGTTATTAGGATCTACTTTGTCGCTACTGGATTGAAGAAATCCCTTGAAGGAGATCCATTTTATTCACAGGAAGTCCATTGATTTTACCTAGAGTTCCTACCAATAACTCTATAATGGGAAGACCTCCTACCAGATCAGCCTCTCACAATGCAGGGTCAACGAGACTGCTAGCGTCCAACAAGTAGGACCCAACAATCAACCAAATGGAAGTTGTCACTAGAACAGAGTTCAACGAGATGATGAGAGAATTCATGGAAAGAAGGAGACAAGTTAACGAACAGATTCAAGCTAACGCCAACCTTATGACTCAGCTTACTCAACAACAGCATCAGAATGCTGGAAGTACCCCTGCTTCTTACTCCTCACTCGACAGCTCTGCTTAATCCGACCAGACATAGACACCGTCGAATTGAAACAATGCAAACAAGTGTTGCTGACCGATCAACCAGGGATGGTCCAGGTTCCCTACCTAGAGCCATGGCCCCTCACTTACACCAAGAAAATCATGACCAAGATGGAATAGGAAACTTAGGATCTGGAGCACGAGGGGAAGTTGGACGGCCAGCTCACCAAGATCCTAATGAAGTTGGTCCCCAAGGTACACGTTTGGTAGATCGCCAACAGAGGAGACACCAACCAGAATGGTCTCGTAAGATAGATTCCAACATGTCATCTTCTATACAAACCATAGACCTATCGGCTTTGGTCAGACAGCCGATGAGAGAAAATCAAGGCTTGACTAATGATGACTGGGGAATATCCAGGAGTCATACTCCATTCACAAATACTATTCTACAGGCCGAGTACCCCAGGAATTTTAACATGCCAACCATTCCGGCCTATGAAGGGAAGACCAATCCCCGACGGCATGCGATGAGATATGAATGGATGATGGATTCAGCTAGAGAAAACGATGCAACTAAGTGTAGATGTTTCCTAATAACTTTAGCTGGAATCACTACCATGTGGTTCACCCGACTTCCTCCACGGTCTATCTCCATCTTTGATGAGTTAGCGATAAAATTTGTGGAGCAGTTCAGGATTCATGCCACTCGTCCTAAGGACGTGATGTCCTTGTCCAGTGTAATTCAGGCTCCAGGGGAGTCGTTAAAGGAGTACTTACAGAGATTTCATTTTGTGGCTACTGAAGTTAGCAACCCAAATGACCATGCCATTCTAATGGCTATGATGCGGGAAGTAGATCTGGATTCGTAGTTTGGCGATTGGCCGGTAGGAAAGCATCCGACTACACTGGAATGTTTTTATTCAAAGGCGCATCAATTCATCAGAAGAGAGAAATCCAGGTGGACGAGGCAAGACAATGCACCAGGGTCTTGCAAGGAGACTGTAAAGAGCAACATTGCTATAAAACATTCTGGTGATAATTCTGGGAAAGTCCAGGTCAATGTCCAGAACGAGCCAGAGCAATCTAAAGGATCCAGAGGAGGAGATCCCAAAAAGAAAAGGGAAGCAGGAAAATGAAAACCAAGGATTTCGACTTACAACGAATACACTCCTCTGAACGCATCTCTAGAAAACATCTACCTATCGACTTGCAATACATTTCAATATCGAAAGCCACACCCAAAAGAGTCCACTGAGGAATAAATGCGGATCGGGAAGTATTGCCACTTCAATGAGACTTACGAGCACAATTCTGAGGATTGTAGGCACCTCCACGATGCTATAGAAAATCTGTTTCGATAGAAAAAATTACAGGATTTTGTCAAGAACCTGTAGGAAGGCAGACAAGGAACACCAGACCTCAGTCGCGGGCAAGCTCCACGCCATCCAGAGGAACCTACTCGGACCATAGGCAGATTAGTCATAAACATGATAGTCGGTGGGACTCACCCTGCAGATAGGAATTGGCAAGAAATGGAGCGGTATGCTAATTCCATAAAGCATGCAGATTTTGAATGTGGTTCAAACATGGAGGATGGAACTCCAGCAAAGCAGCAGCGAATGATGACTGATGATATAGTGTTCAGGAGCAGAGATGCTGATCAAGTGGAGGCGCCCACCATTGACCCGATGGTCATCTCGGCCACTATTGGGCCAGCGTACGTAAGAAGAATACTGATTGACTGCAGAAGTTCTGTTAACATATCTTCAAAAAAGCATATGACCAGATGAAGATAGAGACAAAGGATCTAAAACCATATAAAGCCCGTATTCATGGCTTTAACGGTGTAGCTACTGATGCGCTGGGTTTTGTTGAATTACCAGTTGAACTTGGAGAAGGTGAACGTTGGAGGGTGCTGATCCTATCATTCGTCATTTTGGATGTCGATTCTCCATATAATGTGTTTTTGGGTTGACCGTCCCTGGCGGAGTTTAGTGCAGCTTTGGCTCCGTGGTGATTAACCTTGAAATTTCCGACCAATAAAGGAGTTGGTGTCATGCATGGCGATCAGGCGACTTGTTGTGCATGTTATGTGGCTGAGCTGAGAGACGCCCAGCGAAGAGAGAAAGGAAATGTTGTGGATAGCTTCATTTACATCCGAGTTACCAAAGATTGAAAAGTAATGCCCAAGGCTTGGCTAGGGCAACATGACTGGAATTATAAAGACATAGATCCGAGAGACGATGATGAGAAACCTAGGGAAGCAATGGCAGCACCAACGGAACTGACGATTGACATTCCTATCAGCCATAATGACTCATCGCGGGTACTTAAGATTGGATCACAACTCAACCCCTCGATGACCGAGGATCTCACTGATTTTCTCCGAGCAAATCTGGATTTTTTCGCTTGGACACAATCCGATATGTGCAGGATTTCTCCCACCATTGCGAGTCGTATGTTGAACATAGACCCGACGTACATACCATTAAAGCAAAAATGGAGAGGCATGGACCTAGAGAGGTCCACTGCTCCTGGGGAGGAGGTGGACAAACTCAAGGCCAATGGGTTCGTCTGTGATGCCCTCTACCCTGAATGGGTGCATGAACCCACGCTAGTGAGAAAAGAAAATGGGAAATGGAGGACCTGCATAGATTACTTAGATCTGACAAAGCATGCCGTAAGGATAGTTTCCCTTTACCTAGAATTGACCAGCTGGTCGACTCAACGGTAGGACACGAGTTATTTTCATTTATGGATGCATACTCGGGATATAATCAAATCCCGATGCATATTCCAGACCAAGAACACACTAGTTTTGTCATAGACGTTGGGCTTTATTGTTATGTAGTGATGCCTTTCAGATTGAAAAATGTGGGAGCAACTTATCAACGTTTGGTGAACCAGATGTTTAAAGACTGGGTTGGTAAGACAAAGGAAGTCTATGTGGATGACATGCTCATGAAGTCACGGTAGTCAAATGACCACATTCAAGACTTTTCGGAAATGTTTGATATACTCAGATATTACGAAATGAAAATCAATCCTCTGAAGTGTTCCTTTGGCATTGCGTTAGGGAATTTTTTGGGTTTCATTGTTAATGCACGTGGAATTGAAGCTAACCTAGAAAAGATTTAGGCTATTCGAGACATACAAGTGCCCATAATTATAAAGCAAGTACAAAGCCTGAACGGAAAAGTGGCCGCGCTAAGTCGACCCATATCCAAAGCGATAGATAAGTGTATTCCCTTCTTCGATGTAATAAAGAAAGGAAAAATAAATTTCGAATGGATGCCCAACTGTGAGGATTCATTTCGAGCTCTGGTAAGGCATTTGAAAAGTCCCCCGGTGCTGTCGAAGCCAGTAGACCATGAAGTGTTGTATGTATACTTAGCTGTATCTCAACATGCCATCAGTATGCTTTGGTTTACGAGGAGGACCGAGTTCAAAAGTCGGTGTACTATGTCAGTAAACGTTTAACGGGGGCAGAAAGAAATTATCCTAAAATTGAGAAGCTAGCCTACTGCTTGGTGATTGCATCACGCAAGATTCGTCCATACTTTCTGGCACACTGGATCAGTGTTTATGCCGATCAACCCTTGCAATAGGTACTCCAACGACCTGAAAACTTTGAAAGGATGTTAAAATAGAATATTGAGTTGAGTCTGTTCGATATCACCTACCTATCATGGATGTCCATACAAGGGCAAGCACTAGCGGATTTCATTGCAGATTCACCGTATAAGACGAAACAAATAGTTATGATATTATCCCCCCCATTCGATGGAAACCATACACCAATGGGGCATCTAACGACCGTTGTTCAAGGGCTAGTGTAATTCTTGTAACTCCCAAAAACCGATCAATTTTTTATGCTATAAAGCTTGATTTCCCAGCTACAAATAACGAAGCCGAGTATAAAGCATTGATTGCTGGCTTGAAACTTATTGGGGAATTTAGAGTGAAATCGGTTGAAATCTTTTATGACTCACAATTGGTGGTATACCAGATGCGGGGTGATTATCAAGAAAAGGGGCAGAGGCTTGCTTCGTACTTTTCCCGGGTTCATGAACTATTGGCAGACCTTGAATATTACAATATTTCGCATGTCCCGGGTGAAAAAAACAAAGAAGCCGATTCATTAACAAAATTCGCAAGTAGTGGCGAAGCACAGCAAATGGGATTGGTTCGCGTCATAATCTTACATGCTTCGAGTATATATGAGATGGAGATAGATTTCGTGTTAGAAACAGAAATTGAAAAGGAGTCAAGGATAATCCCTTTCAGGCATTACCTGCTACACGGGGTTTTGCTCGTGGTATGTAATGCAGGACGGAATAATGTATCGGAAGGGATTCTCGGTCCCCTTACTTCAGTGCATTGCCCACGGCAAGTAAAGTGAGTCCTGAAGGAAGTTCATGAAGGAGAATGTGGTGACCATACTTGGGGGGGGGGGAAGGGTAAACACTAGCAAAAAGATCCTCCGCTGTGGATATTATTGGCCAACAGTAAATCGAGATGCTGCGGACTACGTAAGAAGATGTGACAAATGTCAAAAATATGCGAAAATGCAGAGAGCTCCACCACTCACACAAATGGTTAGTCCTTGGCCTTTGTGATATGGGGAATTAATATAATCGGTTCCTTACCTATCTCCAAAGGCGGTGCAAAATGCGCAATAGTTGCGGTCGGTTACTTTACCAAGTGGGCAGAAGCAGAGCCCTTAGCTACAATCACCACCAAAAAGGTCATTAATTTCGTTATGCGAAACATCATGCCATTTTGCGCTCCTGCGGACTATTATTACGGACAATGGAACTCAGTTCAAAAGTAGGGAGTTCAAAGAATTTTGTAAAAAGTATGGCATTGAGAAAAGGTTTGTGGCAGTTGCTTATCCAAAAGCCGATGGACAAGTAGAAGCCATGAACAAAATAATCAAATCCATATTGAAAAAATGTTTGGAAAAGGCTAGAGGCAAGTGGGTAGATGAGCTTCCATCAGCACTTTAGGCTTATAGAACCACCCATAAGTCCGCGATTGGCCACACTCCATTCACATTGGCATATGGCACGGAAGCCGTTATACCGTGGAACTTAAAGTTCCTTCACATCGGGTAACTCATTATGACCCTAAGACGAATCGAGATCTCTTGCTGGAATCACTGGACTTTGTTGACGAAAAAAGCGAAGAAGCTGATTTAAGGGCGGCCGTATATAGGCATCGAGTCGCTTGATATTATAATGAAAAAGTCCGACCGGGAATCTTTGATGTGGGCAATCTCATTTTGAAGCGAGTTTTCCCAATCCCATAACATATGAATCCCACATGGGAAGGTCCATACGTCATTGAAATGGAGGCTTGGAGAGGGAACTTTCAAGCTAGCGACTGTTGATGGCGCGACACTCCCCCGAGCATGGAATAGCGAGCATCTACGACATTATTATACTTAGTATATTTCTTTTGCATTTTAGTTTCAATTCTTTCCAATGTATGTTTATTTGTTGATTCTTAGTTTTCGACATGTAGTAAAACAATTCATTTTGTTTTCATTAATAAAGGCTTGAAGCCATCTTTTCAATGAACTATTGTTGTTACCGTATGTTGTAATTCCATGGCAAAAATTAAAGTTATATTATTCTGTCTGGCGTATGAACGCGCACAAAAATTTAAAAAATCTCCAAGTCCTCGGAGTGCGGACTAGAGTACTCTGAGTCCCCAGAGTGCGGACTAGCGTATAAACAACTTAAAATCTCCAAGTCCCCAGAGTGCGGACTGGAGTATTCTGAGTCCCCGGAGTGCGGACTAGAGTATAAACAACTTAAAATCTCCGAGTCCCCAGAGTGCAGACTGGAGTACTCTAAGTCTCCAGAGTGCGGACTAGAGTATAAACGACTTAAAATCTCCATGTCCCCAAAGTACGGACTAGAGTACTCTGAGTGCCCAAAGTGCGGACTAACAACTTAAAAATCTCCAAGTCCCAATAGTGCGGACTGGAGTACTCCGAGTCTCCAGATGCAGACTATAGTATAAACGACTTAAATTCTCAAAGTCCCCAGAGTGCGGACTGTAGTACTCTGAGTCCACAGAGTGCGGACTAGAGTATAAACGACTTAAAATCTCTGTTGGTGATCTGGTTTTCCTTAGGGTCTCTCCCTTAAGAAATGTTCTTCGCTTTGGTCGTAGAGGGAAGCTTTCTCCTAGGTTCATTGGTCCTTTCCGTATTGTGGAAAGAGTTGGTTCCTTGGCTTATCGTTTGGAGTTACCCGAGAAGCTTTCTGGAGTGCATGATGTATTCCACGTCTCACATCTTCGCCGGTATCTCCCTGACCCATCTTTGTTTGTTCAGCCGTCTGCTCTTGACAGCTTGGATATTGAGCCTAACCTGTCGGGAGGAAGCCACTTTGTATTATCGACAGAGGTACGAAGCAGCTAAGAAGGAAATCTGTTAGTCTGGTCAAAGTACAGTGGAGTACTGATGATCGTGATTGTACTTGAGAGACGGAGGAGAGCATTCGTGCTTCGAATCCAGAATTGTTTATTCCAGGTACTATTTTGTTTTTCTATCTTGTTTTTCTTATTTCCTTGTTTCCGTTCTTTTCGAGGACGAAAAGGTTTGAGTGGGGGAGAGTGTAACAACCCAATATTTTTGTTTGACATTAATTTTATTTGAATTTATTTCACTTTGAAAATGTTTTTGAAGTCATTTTACTTAAAGTTTTGTTTTAAAATATTTTTAAAAGTGAAGTAGGAATTTTCTAGAGTCAATGGTAATTTATTTGGAATTTTCATGTCCTGTCTACTATTTTTAAACAATTTCTTCAATTCTTTTGCTATTTTCTCTGAATTTGATTA
Source organism: Allium cepa (assembly GCA_030765085.1). Taxonomy (NCBI): domain Eukaryota; kingdom Viridiplantae; phylum Streptophyta; class Magnoliopsida; order Asparagales; family Amaryllidaceae; genus Allium; species Allium cepa. Next base: position 653,803,344 of record CM060940.1, read on the forward strand.
TTTATTTCACTTTTAAAATGTTTTAAAAAATCATTTTATTTCAAATTTTGTTTTAGAATATTTTTAAAATGAAGTAAACAATTTTCCAAAGTCAATGGTGATTTATTTGTAATTTCTGGACACTGTTTTGGATTTTTAAGCAATTTCTTTTATTCTTTTTATATTTTCTTTAAAATTAATTATTTATTTTCATTTTTTTTTACTTGGTTTCATTTTATAAAAGTAAATTTCTGATTTTAATTTGGTTTTACTTGAATTAAAGAAAAGAAATTTGAAAGGTTTTAAAAGCTTTGAAACTTAAGCCTTTTTATTTTCCAAACTCTTCATTTTCTTTAACTCCTCATTTATTATTCTTTGGCCTTGTAATTTTTCTTTTTTAGCCATGTATCTCATTTTTCTTTCACGTAAAAAAAATATCCATCTTTATCTTTATTCATGGCTAGAAGGAAAATTGGGTGATGGCTCCACTTCTTTTATGCTTTTTCTTCTCATTTTTATGTCATATTGCCTTGTTTTCTCATGCTATTTGATAGGCCTCTCCTCAATAGCCACAGCCACCACCTCCTACACATCTTCCCTGCCATCACCACCACCTGTACTCCAGGCCATGACCATAGCCGAGCCCTCCATGGTGACCAAACCCCTCAAAAATGCAACCAAAGGCCTAAAAACATGTTATTTGACCACTACTTGCTCATCCACTTCAACCACCACCCTAACCACCACCATAGGCCGCCACCACTCCTCTGACCTGGCCACCACTCCTCTGACCAGTCATGGTGCACCCAGGCCGAGCCATAACCCCAAGGTCGAGCCTTTGTTTTGACCAAAAATTACACTATGTGCCTTTAAACTCTTCACCTTCATGCTTTGTAACCTCCACTACATTTTGACCTTAGGCCGTGCATTCCTAGGCTTGTACCCGAGCCAAAACTTGTTCAAACTAGATCCAAACACATCCCTAGGCCGTGCCAAATAGTAGAGAAGGCAAGGCAAAAGACTGTGTATTCATATCACCTTTTATTTAAAAGTTGTTTAAATTGAATGTTGTATTGAATTTTAAATTTATTTGGTTTTGTTTTGGGTTGTAACACAAGATCTATAGCTTGGATCTCTCTCTCCACTCAAGTTCGTAGTCTTGTCAGTTTGCTTTTGATTCCATGTGTTATTGGTTTTGCAATCTCCAGCATTTAGAGGTGAGTAAAGCTCACACGACATTTATACTTATGCAGTTGTGAAACAACAACAACTGAATGTGTAGAAAAATATATGATGCTATAACTGACTGTGAATATTTATATATATGTTGTTAAACCTGTTAAATTACATATCATCTCACCTGTTACATGTCATATCACCTGTTACTGTTGTATATTGTAAATTGTTCATTTATATCTGTTTATCACACTGCAAGTTCCCCGTAGATTAGGTTCACTTACGGTTGAAATGATACATACTCGAACAGACTTTAGAATAAGAAAAAAATCATTATGGGCTGAAATGATAGTCCTGAACGGTTTTTAATTATTTATTTTTGACTTGGGACTGCGGGTTTGAAATGATAGAACCTAGATTTTTATTTGTAAACTGCGGGTTGAAATGATATATATATCCGTATCACTTGACGTAGGTTAGAAAACTATATACAGGCCCGTGGTTATTTTTATAAATTTTCTGGAATTTTAAGTAATTTTAAAAGTGTATATATATATATGAAAATTTGATTTAAATTGAATTTTCTTAATATTAAATATAGAAATTTGGAATTTTCTATAAGTTAAAATGTTGGAAAAATGAATAGTTACATTGAATTTTGAAATATAACTTAAGTGGAAAAATTAGAATTTTAGTTAAATAAATTAAGTTATATAAATGAAAATGGAAGTTTAATTTTATTTGAAAATGGGAAAAATTTAAGCGTTAAGTAATTTATTTAAAAATGTGAAGAATTGGAAATTTTACACTTGAATTTATTAAAGGAATTTGTTGAAATTTGATTTAATTATAAGGAATTTATTTTGATAAAAACAATATGTTTAATGATATGTTAATGAACATTTTTAATGTTAAACTATGATTTTTAAAATGTTTAAAAAGTTTAAAATGAAGTTTATTATTTGCTGGAAATACACTAAAATCTGAAAATCACTTTTAAAGCATTCAAAAATGCCATGGTTTCTGAATTGAACAAAAATTGAGTAAAAAGAGCTATTACAGCATTTCTGAAATGCTGTAGTTGCTGTAGTTGAACTTGTAAGCTAAAATTGAACTCAGGTCTATTATAGCGTTTCTGTAAAATGTTGTAGTGGTCTGCAGTCTTTGCTGAAAGCAAATAAAACCTGTGATTTGAAATCTGAGCTACCGCAGCATTTCTGGAAATGCTGTCTTTGCTGTTTTAAACTACAATTTAACTACAACTGAGTTTTAACAGCAGTTTTTAAGTGCTGTCTTTGCTGAATCAAAATATTTTCAAGTATAACTTATAACAGTTTTTCCTAAATGCTGTGAAAGGCCGGAATTTTAATAATTATGGGCTTTGACTTAGTAAACGAACTACGAATGACTTGAAACTTTGAAATTTGAATACTTGACTTGAAAGAATAATAACTTCACTTTTAAATGATTTAAATGAAGGAAATAAATTAGAAAATGAATCATTTTAACAGATGATTTGAATTGAAATAAATGAATGTTATCTTTGAACTTTAGAAGGGTATTAAGTTTGATATTTGAATTTGAATTTAAATAATGATTTAAAGGAGAAGTTTTGAAGGGATATGATATTTTGAAATATTGAAATGATTTGGAAATGATTTAATCTTTATTTGATAAAGAATTGGGTTTTGAAATGATATTTTATTTTGAAGTATAAAGTATTATTTAAAAAAAAGTTATAACCACGGGCTATAATAACGATTGGGTGGCAAAGAGACCGGAATCAGATATGGAGATACTCTCTGTCGATATCGAAAAGCACTTTGACAACTGTGCACGCGGTGGAGATTCCAGAATGAAGTAGGATGGTGGAGACGTTCTTGTGGTATGTTACGTGGACCCAACTCCCATGAGTTGGCATAAGGTGGCTAAAACAGGAGCAGTCTCGGGCCAGTTGAGGTCGCACCTCGTAGCGGACGCATTTCTTCGATACTATTCTATTACTTGTGACTGTTTGGTGGCCACCCTCCGATTTTTGGAATGTGTTCCGTGGTGGGCGTATGTGGCTGATGCGTTACCACCAGCCCGAATGTCGTAATTGGTATATCTACCCTAGCATTGCCTTGTGTGCCGTGTCACCTATCATATCGAGCCTTTACTATGAGTTTCTATTTGTGTCGTACCTATGCAGCATCTTCACGTAGTCTCCCGATCAGGAGATATGCAGGCACTGTATAGACTACTGGCATTATTTGTGTTAAGGTGGAAAATGTAAAGCCTTAACACTATTTAGAAGTATGTTTATTTTATTGTTAGACCTTATTATAATAGCGCGATATACTATATAGTAAATAGTTTAACGGATCCTTAGAGGATGGGCGGTCCCAAGCATCTTCTAAGTTATTTGTACCTTTACTGCAGTTCACTTGAGTTGGTTTACATTGGATAAGTATATATGTCCTGACTCGAGTGTTTGTGTTTTATTGACGCTTGGGTCAACCTGAGTTTATTCACAGATTTGGATTTCCACTCTCTGGAGGTCTGGAATCGCTAGAGATTTATCAGCCTATCTAGTTATCTATATTTCATTTCTGTTGTTCTGTTGTCAGCTTTGTATTAGTGAACTTCTTTGTATTTGGGATTTGATGTCGTATTTACTTTCAGATAGATATTATGTATTTTGTATTTGGTTTTGAGACATTGTGATAGTAGCTTCATGAACTACTATGGTATTTATTTTCCGCTACGAGATATTCTATTGTTCTGTGTCTGTGATTTTGTGATTTGATTTTCATTTGCTCCGAATTTTTATTACAATTTGTTATTTTGTACTATTCAAGTCCGACATGTGTGTCTTCCTATTGTCAATTTGAATAGTGGAAAACAATGGGTCATTACACAAGCATAATCGGTGAAGAGAAGTTTCATTGATTTTTGAAGCTTGGGAGTTAATGGGGTTATCTAGAATAACAGCTTCATCTATCGCATCGTGAGCCGGGTCAGTAGTTGCTGCCGATGGTTTTGAGAAATCCTGTGTAGGAGTTGTCGGTGGATTCGAAGTTCCCACCACTTCCTGTTGAGAACTCGACTCAGGTTTATATGAAACCGTAGCGGAGCTCCACTTTCTAGACATCCTTAATGAGCGTCGAATTTGGAAAACACCTGTTTGAACTATACTTGAAAGACAATCGATGTTAGATAATGGACAAAAGTACTCCCCCTGTGGTGCGTGGACTAGTGCAATCGTTCGAGCATAAGTGTAAAAGAATTAAAGGCCTAAAAGCTGATAAATTAAGATTAAGCATTGAGCTGTCATCTTCGAAGACCGTCAGCGCTGACCGTCTCCGAGAGCTTGCCCTATGACGGTTTTGGTCTTGAACTCGAATATTAACACTATATGTTGAAGGCTATTATTTGTTTTATTGAGTTGAACTCAGGTTTATAGTTGTTGGAATTGGGGAGTTATCAGTCCAAATCAGATCGATATGCTTGTATGCCTAAATTGTTGTCGCCGTTCATTGTTATATGGTAAGGCGTGGAAGTATGTAGTTTTGATGCACTATGCTTAAGTGGAGACAGTCATGATTATTAACGCCGACCCTAGGACCTGAAGCCGAGCAACTCACTAGACCGACACCAAAGAATCACTCACTCTCCTCTCCAACACTTTCACTTCACCGAACGGTCTACGGGGATATATCGAACCACACTCGCTCGGTATACTGAACCCACCTTGTGGTCTCTAACCGGGCCGTAACACTACCCTTAACTAGTTATGCCATACTCTCTCTCTCAACACCGAGCAACATTGGACCACTGTCCCTAACTCTAGAAACCATTCATATCGACGGGCCCACACATTTCCTATCTCTCTCTAACAAACGGCCTCACTCGAACTGTGACCGATCCACTCAATCTCCTCGCAAACACTCTCTCGTTACCGAATGACCTATTGAGGCTACATCGAACTACATCTTCCTGTCATACCGAACTTTATCCTCAACAAGGGCTTACCGACTAGGTCCTACTCCAAAGACTTTCCATCTTAGTTCCCTAACTCTTCGCATCATCTACTTCCACTATGGTTTTCTCCACTTCATTAACTCCTACCGACCCGCTACTACTTCCTCCTCCCTCGCTTGGTGGCCCAATAGGAGCCGGCGTCCTAGGAATCACCGGTGTCCAACCTAAGACGTGTTCTAACCTCGGATTTGTCTTCATCATCTATATGACTCCTACCGTCCGTAATCTAAAGAAAACTCACGAAATTGAATTGTGTACAAAACCCCTAGCTTGAGAAAGTCGATCGAATGGAAAATTCATACCAAAGAGAGTGAGTCAAGGCTTAGGGAATTGAGATATTTGAGACCGAAGTTCGTTTTGGTTTGTTATTAGGGGAAGTTGCGGAGAAGAGCACTAGATTTAGGATGAGAGAAGAAGGTTGAGTGGTAACTGAAGTTTGGGGGAAGGTAGATTAAAAGGTCTTGTGGTGTTGAAGTGAAAGTGAAGAGAAGAAAAGGAGAAGTATTAGTTTTTATTTGAGGAAGGGGAGGTCAACAGACATTAACCAGTGGACTTGGTCAAAGTGTCTCACTGGTTCGGTGAATAATCGTACCGTTCGGCAATGAGTATGTTGAACAAGTAGCTCGATGTGTGTACGTCAACCGGACTGCACCAAAAATTGTGGCGCAATGGAGAAACAGATTCCGCTCGATGGGTGCAAAAGAGTGGGAAGCATGGTTTGCTTGTGATTCAAAGCGCATCATGATTTACTCTCACGATATGCTTTGGGGGGCAAATGTTACTCAGTTTCTTGGCCCGGCTACGAGAGGAAAACTATTGAGTTTCTTGGTTGGCTCTAGTGAAACATGATCCAGTGAGAGATTGACTTGAATTGAGAAGCTCGGTGTGCAAGTACCGTTCGGCCTGGATGCGTCGTTCGGAATGCAAGTTCCATTCGATGAATGCAAGTGTCGTTCGGCCTAAGTACATCGCTTGGCATCCTTCATTCGAACGCCATCGCTCGACATCCTTCGTTCGAACACTACCGCTCGGCAACCTTCGTTCGGCCTAGCTACATCGTTCGGCCTGGATATGTGGTTTGATCAAGAAAGTATGGCATGTGCCGCACGGTTAAGAGAAAAGTGTGGTTGGGAGCTCAGTACATATGTCGCCTGGCAAAGCATCGCTCGACAACGTCGTTCGGCAATCACCGTTTGGCCAATGAAGTTAAAGGTGGGATGGTTCGGTCTGGATGCAAGGGGAAAGACGGCTCGGCATGGGTGGTTCAGTCGAGGAAGCACGAAGGAAGTCCGGCCTATCTTCGTCTATAAATAGAGGGTTAGGAGCGCCATGAAAAGGGACCTTTTTTGAAGAACACTAGGGAGACTCTACCATTTTCAAGACTCATCTTTTTTCTGTTAAAACTTGTATTCAAGTTGCTGATGTACTTATTGTATCTGTATTCAATTATTTGAAAAAGAAATAAAGATTAAACTCAAAGTGGACATAGGCAGTTACGCCGAACCACTATATATCTGGTGTTCTAGTTTTTGCAGTTAATTTGCATACATTCCTCTATTTTAATTTTCTATCTTCATTAATCTCTTTACACAAATCTTTCTTTGGGTTTTAGTGACCAATTCTGGTGCTAACAGCTGTCATTGTCTACTGCGCGACTTTGAGTTGCATGGGACTTGCTTTGAGTCTTGCATGTGGTCTGGAATGTTGTCTATGTTTTTTCCTTTTCATTTTTTGCCCGTTTGTTTTGGCTTTGTCCCACTTCTTTGTTGCCCTTTGTTTTCTGGTGCTCGAAGTGTGTTTCGAGTAGTTTTCGTTTTTGCAATAAAATCTGGTAGGGGCCCTGTCAACCTCGTTAGCCTTGCTAAAAAAGATAATTTTAAAATAATAATTAACCATTCTTAAATAACATTAAGAAATAACTTTTAAGAATCATATTAATAAAATAATTAATTTTAAATCATTATTTAAAACAACTATAAATTATCTTTGAAAATTATTGATAAATAATTATTACTTTAAATCTTGTTAATAAACAATAATTATTCTAAAATAACTTTCAAACCAAATTTCTAATTTTTAAAATTGAAGGAGGCTTAACGATCACCATAGCACATAAATAAGTTACCATATTATTCAATTAACTTTTCAAGTTAACAACGGATATTTACATAATCGACGACTATGTAAATAAATCCAACATTTAACCATCATTAATTAATATATCACATATTCAAGGTGGAATATCAGTTAATGGTATTAAATCAAATGTCCAAACCCAAAAATTAGCAGAACGGGGATTTATTCTGCTGATTAATTGCCAAATTAATTTTATTAGCGGAACGGTGTTTTATTCTGCTTAAACATATGTCCAATTATTAGATTCAATCCAATTTCGCTCAACAGTAATTTATTTGGCCAAATAAACATAAATAATTAAAGTATATAAATTTAAACGACGTTATTATTTAAAATAACGTGATTTAAATTCGATCCGTTTAAATATGTCATAAATTTATACTTGTCCAAAACTATCAATAAGTTACACTAAAATGTTGTACTTGTTCATACGAGTACAAAATAAAAATCCGTGGGATAAACGGATTAAATATGGAGAAGATATAAATTTTCAAAGGTCGACATGTTAAATATAGGTAATTGAAACAAAACAATATAATTTTATCGCCATCCAATTGGGCCGAGCCCACTAGCCCACCATAAAAAGTGCCACTGTCCTCACCAAACAAATCTCCAAACTTTGCCAGAAACCCATCCTTACTGCCTCATCCCCGATCAACTTGTTGCCTTCAACGATGACATACCTAAACTTCTCACAAGACATAAGACCCAAGCCCAAAGCTATAGCAACCTATCTTCCACGATTTGATCATCCTCTACTGCATGGAATGTCTCTCTATGCACGCATATATATATATATATATATATATATATATGCACGTGCACGACCATCATCCACCACCTTCCGCCCAATCAGGACCAGCGGCAAGACATGCATCACCTCCACATCCCACTAATGCATTCGCCTTGAAACCAAAACTCATGCAGCAAAATTCGACCACGAAACCGAAGTTGAATTCATTTCGAGGTTCGAGTAAAACATTCATCCCCGCCGCCACGACATGCTACTGTCTCTGCCGCCGACATCACCGAGACACCACCTCGGGCGCCACCTTCTAGGCAAACGCAACCAAGTCCGGTCGCTTCCTCTTGTCGCAGTCATCACACAATGACCGATCGTCACAACATCCCCCCTTAAACCCTAAACCAACCTTTATCGACAACACAGACCACTAATCCAAAAATCGACCATGGTCATGACTTCCGCCTCGATCCTACGCTCCTCTTCGATATCTCCGCTCGACCCCTTGATCATCGGTTCGCAAGAAATTATTTTTCAAATGATTTTCGATCATCTCCTCCTCTCCAATGAGTCACAACCATAAAAATCACAAAATGACCACTAAAAATCATGATTCGACGCTATGGTCCCATCCATATCCTTTGTTTGTCAATCCACGATTATCGAAAACGATCATTTTCTCGACTACTTGCTGTTATTTGCAGATATCTCTCCAAATACTCGACGAAAATCCTCAAAACTATTTTTAGAGGAAATTATATTTGATTATCGAAAACTATTTTTAGACGAAAATCCTCGAAACTATTGTAGATATCTCATTTTTAGAGGAAATTAGATTTGCTGAGGCTAAAAGTGAATAGATTGAAGTGTGATGATTTTTGAAGAGAAGAAAAGTTTGATTTTCATGCTCTATAAAAAAAATAAGAAGTAGAAGATGAAGTTTTATCCATATCTTGATGTTTGTTGTATTGTATTTATAGGTGGAGATGACTTGGTGGTGAAGGGTTGAGGCATTTATGGTGAAGTGAAGGTGTAGGGTGGCTTGAGGTAATAGGCTAAGGGGAAGGTGATGATGGAAGGCTAGGGGGATGATGTGAGGATGAGGTGATAATGTGTTGATGGAACTGGTAATAGCAAGGAAAACAGAAGGAAGAGAAAAATATCTAAATATTTAGTTTAAGCTGCGGGGTATGATGCTACCCAATATTCCGTCTACGTATGAACTACTAATGATAAAATAAAAATAAATTCGTGTATAACAACATGAAAAGATTACAAAACATCAAATAGGCCGGTTTTCTTATTCTATGAAATTTCAAATGTACCGACGTTTGGCGTAAAAAACGTCAAATGGAAAATCGATAATTTTCCAAACTAAAAATTAGGTAAAAATTCTAATAATTTAATTAAAAATACGTCACTAGAAATCAAGTATAAATTTGAAATATAGATTTTACTGTAATTTAATTCGAATCTGAATATTTAAACAAATTAAATATTCAAATTCAAAGACCCAAAAATACGGGTCATTACAGGTTTGTAGTAAACGATGTATAAGTAAATTATATATTAAAGTGGTATATTATAAATATAATTAGATCTTTAATAAAGGAATTTTAAAGATAATAATAAGTATAAAATCTTTTGGAATAAAGATAGAAAAGGTTATATCCTTAATTTATAAAATAGAAGGGGTTTATAATAACATTTGTTTTTAACCTCTTTGATTACATTTTAAAGTAAGTAACTCTTATTAATGATTTGTGAATATATTTATATCATTTGGGATAGTATACGAATACTTTTGAAAGTTTTGAAAATAGTATATGTAAGTAATAGAATGCATAAATAACATATGTGAATAGTAATACGTAAATAGTAATATACGAAGAGTAAAATACAAATTTATATCTTTTACAAATAGTATATGTGAATACTAATATATGATTAGTAATATGTGAAAAATGAATGGAGCATAGACATGGCACAAAATTCGAATTCGGAGACTCGATAATACTTTGGCTCATGGGTATTCTGGTCGACCATAGGCACGGCTCAGATTTGACTTACATGTGACTCAAAGCCGTACGAGAATTCTTAGTCGAGGGTGTTGGGCCGAGTCTTCCTTAAGTTCGATGGTGGTTTGGCTCAATGCCGACTAAGAATCGTTACTCAAGGGGCAGGGGGAGGGTCCTTCAGGCCGTGCTCGAGGATTTTGGCAAGTGGCTTGGGTCGGCATCCGGCAAGGGATTTCATTTATGGGTGTGGCTGCTCCAGGTTGTGCTTTAGGATTTTCCATGGATTTCTTTATGCTCGATCAAGAGCATACCCGGATCAAAACTTGAAATTTAGAAATTTTGGTCTTGGCAAGGTGAAACTTTGGGATTTCTTCGAGATTTATTATAGGGGTCAAGTGGATGATATGGAGTGAAGTAAATGACTCCAAATGATTCAGAATGGCCTTTGATTTCATGTGGCAACAAGTGAAGCCATAGTGTAGTGCTTCGACACGACGACTCCAACGATGATGGCGACGACTTAAAACATTAACACGATGGATCTACGACTTATGATGGGTATCTAGACATGTCGAAGATGACAGCTTAACAATAAGAGTCATGGCAGCAATCCATAAGGGCAAGTCTAATGGTAAAGACTTGTGAGTGGGATTTGCTGCTATGTCCTACTGTGGAAATAACGATGATGGAATAACAACTGGGTTCCATTATCGAGACATGTAAGAAGGGATTTTGATTGAGTCCCTAGTTTGTGGTAGTGTCATACAAGTTATCACATGTCCAACACAGTTGAGTGAGATATGCGGGGTTGTCTGATGGATGTCACGTTTTCCACATGTTTGATGTGCTGTGTAGTACTCCTATACCCCATGTTTTCCTTGAGTGATAGTAATCTAGCATACACTGTGTTTATATACCAACTCTTTGTATGCAAGGACAGGTAAGTATGGTTGTTCGTACTCTATTCCCTATTATTACCACGCAGTGAGTTAGTACGCATTTGGTGACATGGTGTTATGCACTAACAGGGTGGGTTAGTACCTTTGGTGATTTGGTGGTTGCGTAGGAGTAGTGTTTCCTGCTTACATTAATTGCATTATTTGTAATAGTTGCATTATTTGCATTTATTTCATTGGATGTGATGATTGCAAATGGTTGCATGGATGTTATGGTTGTTATATGCTAATGACTATTTGGATGTAGGAGAAGAGTAGAAACCAAAACTACGTAGGCTTGATTCCCCAAAAAGGTGTATGTACATAGACTTTTTCTATGCAATAACCATCAGATCCCTTAGGTTGGGTTAGGGTGTATATAAAGCACGGTCCAAAATTAGTTGAAACCCTTTCCAAATTTTAATTTGTCTATCTATACAGATGCGAAGTTGCAAATAGGAGTGGAAGAGGGAATGGAAAGATGATGCAGACTTTGTCGTGGTTAGCTGATTATTATTTTTATTCTATTGTTTATTATTATTAGATAATGTTAAGTTAGAATCATTGATGTTAGATCCTGCTGTGTGGGGCTATAGGAACTATGATGTTCTTAGTTATGGTTTGTTTGATTTATCACTGTCTCACCTGTTTTACATCTATGTTGTTATAATATATTGTATCTATGCATTGTGAGATCCTCTACAGGTTTGTGTTTGGTTTTCTTTCTTTTCATCCATGGAAATTGTCCTACATCGACAGAACACGGTAGCAACGCACAATCTTATGTTTTTGGGTTCCTGAGGTGTAGGTTGGTCATTAAATTTGGAATCAGAGCTTAGGTTTAGAGACTCCCTGAGCTTTGGGTAGACTTATTTTGGATAGGTTAATTTATACTTTTGGTTATGTTGTTTTACTGCTTGTTATTTTTGTTGTTATAATTACGTACATAGGATGGTAGGATGAATGCCTTTAATTGTTAATAATCTAATGATGGGGCAGTTATCCAATGTTAACTAATGGGACGATAAGCGATGTATTGGGATCAAGCGCAAGGAAATTCTAGAAGCCAAGTGAAGTGTTCTGAATTTTAATGAGTCGATGTAGCAAGTGACTTAGCATCTAGTGGTGGATGTGAAGGTTGGTTCGGCGGTCGATGTACTGCATTGATGTAACGACCCAGATTTTTGAATGTTTTATATTTAAAAATTGAATCTTGGATTTAATGTCAATAGAATGATTTTGAAAGCTTATTTAAATTCTTTTTCAAATAAGAAATGAAATGGTAAACTATAATTAAAAGTGATTAAACTAGTTCTAACAATAGTACTTTTATTATTAATGTGTGAAATTATCATTCCGGAGCATTGCCTTAGATTTTGACAAAACTAGTACCATTGGATCCGGAATAATGAATTGTTGTATGCCGACGAGTTTTGTGATGATCAGATGTGATGTGTGGTCGTGCATGCTCCAAACGCATAGTGTTTAAATCAACAGAATATAATATAATATATACTTTTCTATAAATACTCCTCTCCCTTAACCTATATTCTATTCCTCTTTATTCCACCAATGATGTAACCGCCACTCCATTCTTGCTTCCATTAATTAACTTAAGGGAAGCAGGCAATAGAATCAGGTGTCATTGGATTTGTTGGCTTCGTTGAGGCAAGTGCTTCATATTGGCATGCTTAATTTGTGTACGATCAAGTTTGATTTCGCTCGACCAGGAGTGGCCAAGATTCGGGTCCGTTCGTGGTGTTGATTCGGGGAGAGTTAAGCGATGGGGTGGTGGTCGTTGTGTTTCTTATATGGAGATGCACCTTTTGGCACTGTAAATAGGAGTTCCGATGTTGAAGGTCGAGGCACGACATCATGGTTGTCGCGATGTGGTGCTCCAGTCGCTTTCCGTACGGTGGCTAAGGATGTTGATTGGTGGTGACCGTTGCGGAGAGGGCATGAAGAGGAGCAAGATGGAGAAAGCGGCTTGTTTCACTGAAGGTTGAGAGAGAGATTGCAGAGAGAAGGGGGCGACATGGTGGGTTGGACACTAAAATGGGAGTTTGAATCTGGAAGAGGACGAGGAAGGTAATTATGTGGCTAATGGTAATTAATTCGTAAATTAATTAAGTTTTTAATCAAAATCCTTATAAAAGTCGTATCTTATTCATATGAGGTCCGATTGAGGCGCCGTCTTTGCCATTATGCTCGTAGTGGAATTATCTACGTCTGGAATTGATTTGGGCTTGGGTGAGTTTACTCACCAGTTGATTTTATATTGTTATATATATAATTTTTGTTGTATTAAAATATATATTTTACAACGAACAAGGCAAGTTATTGCTTTTGGACCCCGCCTTGTTTGTAAAACAAGTGACAACGTTATTATGAAGAATAATCCCTCTTTGATCATTGATAACATGTATTGTGGCCCAGACTACTTGTTTACAAGTTTGATAGTGCGTTATATATGTTTGAAGCGATATAGTCATATTAAACATGCTTTGAAATCCCTAATATTTGACATATGTTAAATTTGATAAATTGTGATATATTATGGAAATATATATCGGCTACACATGTTTTGGTGTATTTGACATAGATGAATTAATTTTCACAAATGTGGAAATTTGAATAGAAGTTGTAAATGTTAGAAGTGAAAGTGTTGCCATGGATGCACTTTGAAACCAGTGTGATCAGCGGTTTTAAAGTTAACTTTAGAAGCCATCCTAGGGCTTTTTTGTATTTTTATTAACTACTATGAGCTTACTTATTATCAAAAAATATCAAGGTTTAAATATATTATTGGTGATCAATTATGGATTTTAAAAGTGATAGTTTTAAATTATAAAACAGTTTTCATGGTATTTTGAATAAATGTTTTAATGTATAGTATAAGTATTTTAATAGTATATTTTTAGGATATATATGTTTTTTGAAACTGATAAAGATTGTATTTAAATAATAAAAGGCTTTTATATTATAATATCTTTCAAATGGTTTATAGTATTTTATTAAATATCTTAGTTTTATAAATAAATTAATATGTGTGTGTGTCTTTTTAAAGGTATTTTAGTATATTTAGAAGTTTTAAAAAGGAAGTTTGGTATTTGTAAAAGAAAATAAAGTATTTTTAAGATTATATAACTTTTGTTATAGTGGATGGTTTTGTAAATTGATGACAAAAAGTATATTACCTTGTTTAATAAGTGAAGGTGTACCTAGAGATGTAAATTAATACTTTACAGTTAATGGCAAGTAAAAAATGGATTTTGGGTTTATAGTAATGTCTAAATGTAACGACCCGAAATTTTCGACCTCGAAGATTCGACACTAATACATTCACTATAGAAATGCCAAGAAATCGAATGCCTTAATTTCAGATTGTTAAAGAAAAGAAGAAAGAAGGAGGAAGAAGAACAGAAAAACAACAACATCTCACATTCACAGCGGATTAAATATATAAAAAATAATAGCATTTATACAAAGAAAAGCTATAATTGTTACTTTACGTTCAATATATCAGAGTTACAACCATACACAAATAGACTAACAGTTATATCAACTTATCACAGACTACTATCAATACAACTCTAATACACAGCGGTGAACTCCATATGTTCCTGCTATCCAGCTCGCGTCCTGAGCTCCGAAACACCACAACCTGAAAATCTGTAATACTCGGTCTGACCCGAGTATTACATCAAAGTAACACCCGGGTCAGGCTGGAAACTAGCGTGAGTAAACCCATCTAACATGAAATACTAATGCAAAAAAAAACTTATATTAAAAGCCGGGATAACTCGTACCTTATTACGAGTTCTTAACTTGTTATAGTCAACACTTATTTCACACATCAATATCTAAGTACCACTACATAGTTTCGATGGTCCAGTTTACTTAAATTATTCCATTCCAGCCTATTGATTTCACATATCAAATCTATAAAGAATTATTGTAGATTACAACTCGAAGTGGTTTCGGATATTTACAGATACCCGACCCCAGTCTCTTCGAATCCAATGTCATCCTAACCCAAGTTATTTAAGTGAATACAATTCAAATTTTAAATACAGGATGTCACTTTACACGGCAATTCATCTCGATAGATAGCCACATTATCACTGTTCAACCCAAACATATCATATCACAAAACATTTCATATCAGATATATCAACCAATTCAAGGCATTGAATATACCCAAATCATCCATAAGCAAGGTTAATTAATTACACAATTAATTTTTCGGCAATGTTTGTTTTAACCAATTTAATGATACTTTTGAAAAGTGATTAGATCTCTAAAATGGAGTTTTAAAAATAACGATTGAGTAAAGTGTTTTAGATATGTTGTAAAGTGTTTTAGTAACATTTGTTTTTAAATTCATGTATAATATTTTAAAGTGGTAAAATATTGTTAAATGCGTTTGAAAAATACTTAGATCTTTACTAATGGAATTTTAAAGAGAATAACAAGTATGAAATGAGTTTTGGGTTGTTGTGATAATTTGTTAATAACATTCGTCTTTGATCTGTTTTGATTATACTTATGAATATAAATAGATCTTTGAAAAGAATGTTTTAAATATAACCATAAGTGAATGGTTTTGCATTTGTAGTGATAATGTTTGAGTAACATTCGTCTTCAGCCCTTAGAAATTGATTTGTGAGTATACCTGTTCGGTTGTGATAAGTATACTTTTGAGAATATCGAAATGTGTTGAAATGAATAGTGATGTTTTAAATAAATAGAAAAGTTTAGTTAATAAGTGGGATTTCATTTATAAGAAGTTTACTGAGTAAAAATGAGTTTTTACTAATAAAGAGGATCTTAATTAATAAAGGAAGATTAATTAAAAAGGGGATTAGAATATGTTTATATAAATCGATCGTGCTTGTGTGTTTCGATCGTGCTTGTGTGTTACTTGCTTATGGACAGTATATGGGACTTAGTTTCCCACGATTTTTCTCATTGTTATTTGATTTGACCAAATACACATTGGAAATATCCAGAAGAAACAGGAGAATTATATGGTATAATTATCTTTGGTGGTAGTATATTGTACATATAAACTCGTTTTGCTCTTCTAGGACAAACAATAAGGAAATCCGTTCACTTCAACGGTTAGGAGGTGATCTCTGATCCTATGTATTGTCTCTTTATTTCCCACAGAACCAGAGTTAATATTACCAGAAAATCGATCGATCGATTTTGGTGCATCTGGTATGCGGAGGAGTGTACTTATATGAGATGACTTGAAACTGTAACCACTCCATAACCATATACTTCTTCTATGCTTTAGAAGAGGTTTATGATTGGTTCAAGATGCTGGAATCTATATGGAGATTCAAGATCTGTTTAAGATGCTCAAACATATGTAGTTATTCACTATCTATTCAGGATGTGGGAATCCATGTGTGATTCCGAGATCTGTAGAGATATGAGGAGTCAATGTGTGATTCTAAGATGTTTTAAGATACGGAAATCCATGTGTGGTTTCGAGATCTATTCGAATTGTGGACTCAGTGTCAAGATTTGTTCGAGTTATGACTTGTGTGCTGGGATACTAAATGTGACTTCACCATCGGTAATGACAAAAACCAAAGATAGGAGACATAGCTTTTGTGGTTTAGCTAATTTAAAGGGTGCAAGCACTCCATTCTAGTGATACCTATGGATATGCATGCAGGAGTGATGTGACCCGATGCTACGTGCTCGAACATGGACCAGCTATGTTTTTCTTATAATACATTTTATCTAGAGATATACATTGCTCAAAAGGATATCTATGATCCTTGTGTAGGAGGACCATTCTCGAGATAATGAGGGCACCTCCATGGAATCCTTCACAATTGGTGTACGCACCTTAGCAGTTGTGATTTTATACCTATTATTGTTGTGATATACACTCACATGCATCACAGCTGTGTGCTTATTTATATTTCACTCCTTAGACATTATCATATTATCACTAGATTTTACGATAGAAATGGTTTGGTTATCGTAAAGGAAAAGCCCATTCGTGTTTATTATGGCATGGTCTTACGAGATACTCTTATTTTGAAGGGTTTTACAAATATAGCAATCCATATAATTTGAGTTTCTCACACTGTTTTCCAGACTGATCCGGGTGTTATTTTCTTAATTCTCAGGTCAGCTCGAGTATATTTCCAGATTTAGCTGTGGTTCATTGGAACCCTTGGAGAGGAGCTAGATAATTCCTTATCGTATTTATTTTTTGCTGCATTACTTGATTGTATCTACCATCATTTTTTAGGACAGACAGTTATAACTATCCTGGCTGATGATAAATAAGTTTACCCTGATTGATGTATGTATGTCAAAGTTATCTTTTTGGTAAAGATCTTTGAGATATTATACGTTATTGTTTCGCATGTGAGATTCTAATATTATGTTCATCTATCTTGTTTTGTTTTCTTTTCTTTTTACTTTTACCCTATCGTTCTTCCTTTCCGGCACTTAAGTGCTCGGCACGTGAATACCCCGAATATTAGTGTCGATATTTAAAGGTCAAAAAGTCCAACCGTTACATTTGGTATCAGCGCTAAAGGTTAACCGAAAACCTTGGCTTTGGTGGGCATAACTCATTCAGAGATAGGGTGATGGAATACCTTATTATGAGTTTAGTGTATTATATATACGAGAGTGTGTATTTGTTATTTTTATTAAAATGATTTTCATTTTGTTGATTGGTCTATTGAGTGGCTTATGGATTCTGATTAATACGAGTTGCTATCATTATTGATAACGATCTCTTAACACTTGAATAAGGCAAACCGACATAGTATTGCTTTTGAAATTGGTAAGTAAAATAATTTTACCTACGATTATATTTTACATATAAAAGAATAATTTTCATAAATTGAGATAGTTATTTATGATAGTTTGTTAGTTAGGAAATTATAATAATCGATTATTATCATTTATGGTTTTATTAGTTGTGCTCGCCTAGTTTATAAGCAGTTTTACATTTTCACTACATGGTTGGGCAGATAGTAACTTATGGAAACACTGAAACGAAAACCTTGTGAATTATATTTCACGATTTGATTATAAGACGTTCGACGATAATGTTGGGTTAAAATATTATTTTAATGAAAGTTGTTTATCATAGATGTTGAGAAAAGAAAAGATAGTTTGAAATAAATACTTATGTGATAGTTTTATGTAAAAAAGTGACTTATAATAATATGGTTTATAAGTATAGTTTATAAATATGAAAAGGATTTAAACTGGGAATTTAAGAACTTAAATCCCGATGTTTTGGAAATTGTTTTTCAAGATTTTAAAATAATAGTAGTATTATTTGAAAGTAAATATTTGAGAAATTGGTTTTTGTAATTGATATCATGATGATTAGTAATATTTATGAAGTATTTGATACCGTTTTGGAAATGATTTGGTTAGGTCCGAAAGGCATGGTTTGTATGTACTGAACTCCTATCATTGGAAAATAATTCTGATGATAACTGTAAAATCATCGACGTTTATTTTCGAATTTTTAAGTGGTGGATGCTACTATAGTAGCTATGCTATAAAGTGGATTTTGATTTAAATTTGGAAAGTATGATTTGGTATTCAAAAGAAGTATATATTATTATTTCAAAATGATTTGAAATAAAATCGGGTGTTTAGTTCTAAAGTTTTCTGTTAGAATATTTTATGGACTCATGTATCCTATGCATTATGGTAACTTTATTTGTGCATCTTGTTTGATCTGTGGATCAGTAGTTTTCATTTATTAAAATGAAATAGAATTTTTGATGATTTTGGACAGTCAAAACTACGGAATTTATATGAAATTGAAGCTAAATGTTTATAAAAGTTAAGTTTTATATAATCTTGGCTTGAAAAGATTGTAGAATTTAAACAAGTTTAAATTGATTGAATGTCCATGTTAAGTAAAATGAATTGGATGTTTTAGCATATTCTCATAGGATGCAGTGGAGTGACATATGAGTTAGATCATAAGTTATATGTTGTTTAATAACTTGAAGTTAATTGTATGAAATGATTCATAAATGATTTTAGCATTAAATAAGAAATACTATAAGTGAATTGAATGTGGGTTAAAAATGAAAAGTAATTGGTGTGATTATGAAACCAACTATAGAGAGTATGTAAGTTGTATGTAGATCATTTTATTTGCATACCAGCTTTTGATCTAGGATTCGAGTATGTAGACTTCGAGGTGGTTTACACCGATCCGAGTTAGGATTTTCCACTCGATTCTCGATGGCAAACACTCGATATAGAATTTTGATATGATATGGGAGTTTTTCTATCATAATATATGAATATGCAAGGAGAACATAGGTTCATAATTAAGCAACCAGAACGGGGTCCGCTTTAGAGAGGTTAAGTGATCTATACTAGTTTGGAAGTGGGATTTATGTGATTGAGATAGCGATCAGATTTGTTAGTGCGTACGAATGGTATATGTACATCGTACAGGCTTTAGTATAAGTATATGATATGTTAACTTGTGGAGAATTTGGGAACTAACCCTTCGAATTGTTTAAAGTAGTATGAGTGATCGACTGAGTAATACCTAAGGTTGTTGAGCATATGATAACGCTTAGTGGATTGTTTGTCATCCTTGTGCGATAAAGGGTTTCTGAACTTGGGTAAACCATGGACTTGTTTGCTAGTTGCTGCAGTACGGTCTAGTATTTATGTGTGGGTGTTGATTTGTTGCTCGTGTTGGAATTTCGAGGGCAAAATTCTTTTAAGGGACAGAACGTAATGGCTCAGATTTTCGAACGTTTTATATTTGAATATCAGAATTATTTAAATTAACTAAATATTGGATTTAATGTGAATAAAATGATTTCAAAAGTTTATTTAAATTCCTTGAGAAATGAAATGGTAAAACTTTTAATTTATAATTAAAAGTGATTAAATTGATTTTAATAATAATTCTTTTATTATTAACATGTGAAATTATCATTCTAGGTACTGCCTCGGATTTTAACAAAACTAGTGCCACTGGATCCGAAATAATGAAATATTGTACGTTGATGAGTTTCATGACAATCGAAAGTGTTGTGTGCTCATGCATGCTTGAAACGCGCAGCGTTTAAATCAAGAGAATATAATATAATGTTTATTTTTCTATAAACACTCCTCTCCCTTAACCTATATTATATTCCTCTTTCTTCTACCAGTGAAGTAGCCACCACCCCATTCTTGCTTCCATCGATTAAATCGAGGGAAATAGGCAACATAATCGGGTGTCACTTGATTCGTTCACTTCGTTAAGGTGAGTGCTTCATATTGGTATGCTTGATTTATGTGCGGTCGAGTTTGGTTTCGGTCAACTAGAGCAACTACGATTAGGGTTTGGTCCTAGTACTGATTCCGGGAGAGTTAGGCGAAGGGATGGTGGCCATTGCGTTTCTTATGTGAAGATACACTTTTTAGCACTGTTAATGGGAGCTTCGACGTTGAAGGGTGAGGCATGACATCATGGTTGTTGTGACGTGGTTCTCCAATCGCTTTTCTATGGTGGTTTCAAATATTGATTGGTGGTGACCATTGTGGAGAGGGCATGAAGAGGAGCACAATGGAGAAAATGACGCTTGGTTTCATTGAAGGTCGAAAGAGAGGGATTGGATAAAGAAGGGGGCGACATTGTGGATTTGGAAACTGGAGCGGGAATTTGAATTTGGAAGAGGACGAGGAAGGTAATTAAGTGGCTAACAGTAATTAATTAAAAAATTAATTAAGTTTTTGATTCAAAATCCTTATAAGAATAGTATCTTATTCGTATAAGGTCCGATCGAAGCGCTGTCTTCACCGTTGTGCTCGTAGCGGAATTATCTACACCTAGGATCGATTTAGGTTTGGATGACTTTACTCACCAATTTATTGTATATATAATTATTGTTGTATTAAAAGATAAATTATACAAAGAACAATGCAAGTTATCACTTTGGATCCCGCTTTTTTTGTAAAACAAGTGACAACATTATTATGAGGTATAATCTCTCTTTTGATTATCTATAACATGTATTGTGGCCCAGACAACTTGTTTACAAGTTTGATAGTGCGTTATAAATATTTGAAGCGATATAGTCATATTAAACATGCTTTGAAATCCCTGATATTTGGCATACATTAAATTATATAAATTATGATATACTATAATTATAAACCTATGATATAAATTATGATATACTGTAATTATAAACCTATGTTCTCCTTATATAATTATAAACCTATGTTCTCCTTACACAATTCCTCTTAGACAATTGTTTTATTTCTACTGAAAAGCACCAAGTCCTAATAATTTAGATTTTAAATAATTTAGATCACATTATCCAAAGATATATATACTTTAAAACATTTAAAATAAAAACTACTTAAAAGACTTTATTCAAAATAATCGTTATGAAATTCCATAATAACTTTCAAGTAAAACTTAGCCAAAACTACCTTTAAAATAAAAGTTATTTATGTAAAGTATAAATATTTAGTAACTATCCTTTGAACCATAATACTAGTTTAACCTTTAAAATAATTACAGCTATAACTAAAATAATTACAGCTATAACTAAAATAATAAATATTTACTATAAAATCTTGAAACAATTTAAATAATAAATTCCTCTAGAACATTCTTTTAAACAACTTTAAAGCTTCTAACTTATACTTAAAAATTTGCTTTGAAAACATACTTGGATTTTCAGGTAAATACACTTCTATTCTAAAATAATCCATTTAAATCAGCTAATAAATCCTTCTCGATTTATCCCAATTTAATTTACGTTCCAATCTCGTAAATTTCTTCTAACACTTTAAAAATAAAACCACATTTTATTTTTAAAACACATTTCCCATCTCCTTATAATCACTTCCAAAAATACATACTTAAATTATTTACATTAAGGTTACTAAAATTAATTAAATAAAAATAATATTTAAGAAATTTATAAGAGTTTCTGAGTAAAACTTAAACGAAAATTTCCTTTTCAAATAAATTTATTATATCGAATATTTATATTTAAAATTCCTTTTTAAAAATCATAATACTAATTTACCTTTAAAAATAACTAAGTACCACAATCAAATTAAATAAATATTTACTTTTCTCTTAAAAATAATTAAAATAATAATTTTTCTAAAACATTTTAAACTTCTAGTTTATACTTTGAAATCTTTTCTTGAAAATATACTTAGTTTTCCATGGAAAAATATACTTCCTAACTTTTAGAAATAAAATCACCTTTTATTTTTAAATGAATCGCACCTTTATTTTATAAATTCCACCGGAATCTATACTTCCAAATTTGTCCACTGATAAATATTCCACTTTATTTATAAACCAGTTTACAACATTTCCATTTCTCATTTTCCTTTAAATCACGGTTTCCAAAACACTAAATCGATTTCAAACCAATTTCCTGGTTTTTAAATTCCCTTTAAAATTTATTACTCGATTTATCCAATTCCCAATAATTATTTGCTTAGGAATTCTTTTCTTTTCCTTTAAAAATCCAAACCTATATATATATTCCATTTCTCAAAATTCCTATATATATTCAGCCAAGCATAGCATCCAATAATTTCAATCCCTAATATATCTATCATAGATCATCAAATAAATCACATCACTGAATATAAAATAAATTCAACGTTTTGAGGAATCCAGTTGGATCCCTCCAACCTGTTTTCCCTGCATCCACAGATGCTAGCAAAATATAAAATACCAATCCCACTTCAAGGGGGATATCGCGGTATAAGGGTCATCCGCTATTATGCGGGGCACATTTGGTCTCATCCACTATATAATGCGGGAAATCAATCACTCCAATATGTGTATGTATATATATATATAACATATCCATCCAAGCTGATAATAAATTATCAATTTAAGTAAATAATAAATAATTTAAATTTAACTATTTAAATTTAAGTGGTAATCCAAATGAGTAAGATTAACTCACCTCTGATTTTTGTTTGCAGTCCATTACCGTCTCGACTTTTTTTCATGACTTTTGACCTTGTATAAACAATTATATGATTTATCAATATTCGAACAAATCGAAAAATCAGTTACCGTTTAATAAATTTAAATTAAACTATATATTTACTTTTAAACTAACATTTTCTTTTAAAAAAATCTTCTAGTAACTAAAAATAATTAAACACATTAATTGGATGGATTAGTCACTAAAATATATTATTTTAAAACAATAAGTAAATTAAAATATGTATTTATACATTTATTTTTATTTTAAAGCTACATATATACTTATAAAAATTAATCTAATTTAATTTTTTTCATATAAACCTATAACCTTTTAAAATCCCCCTTTTTATCAAACTTTATCTATATACGTATAAAAAATTTCTGTTTTTAAAATATGTGTGTGAACATCAATTTAAAACTGGAGTTGCTTTACAACTTTACTATTAATATATTTTCTCTGTTTCCCAAATATATTTAAAATGTGTACGTATATTAAATTTAAACAGAATTTTTTTTACTGTAGAATATCCTTTTCTGTTTTCTGTAGCAATAATAATTTTCTTTATATGTATACATATACATATATAAATCAACTATTTATAATCGAAATATATAATTTTCTTTTTATATGCATATTATTTATGTTTAAATTAAAAATAAAAACTATACCTGCTGCTTAACCTGAGATGCCCCAATCCCACATCCACGACGTCGCATGCTCCTTCCATGCGCATGCAACACCAGATGCCATTTCGGCCTCGTGAACGCGAACACCTTGTCAATTCGATGACCACTTGTTGAGCTATTCCCGATCTCGACCTCGCCCCAGGTGCCTTCGATCGAGTGCCTTCATTGCGCGTGCGAACGTACGTGCCTTCACCCAACCGCGACAGCACACTCGGGATAGGTCCGCGGCCCCTCGACGTCCAGGTGAGCCGCCGCCTCGGTTTCAAAGTCGAGGATTCTGATTGCGATGCATGCGATCTATTGCGTGCCTTTCCCCCTTTGCTATGAGAATGAAATCGAGTGTTTGGGTCGGGAAATTGTGGATTGAAACGAGAGAAAGTAGACGCGATTTATTTGCAGCCATTATCGATTTGAACGAGACGAATTATTATTATTATTTTTGCAAGAGGAAGGTTGAAGTCGTTCGATTATCTCTCTTTTTTAAGAAGACACATGTCTTCAGGGAGAGCACGTATTGTAAACTGCCTTGCATGCTTTACCCAACATGGTAAGTGATTTGAAAAGGATGGGAAATGTAACATCCCACCTTTTTGTACGTTTTAAATCAATGATAAACCACACACGTCAGACTCAAACCATACAAAAGAGCGGATTGTTATGGGGTAAATAAGAAAAAGCAGAGAAAGAAATAAAACAAAATAGAGTCTTGCAGCAGAACAATAAAATATAATAATCGAAACAGTTCATAAAGTTGTTTTACAAAATATTCGATTCTACTTATACAATACATATCAGAGTTACACATACCAGAGAAAAACAAATAATAATGCAGGGGAATAATGTGATGCAGTGGAATAATATAATAAATAATAGTAATACAAATCTTCGTCTTCGTCCTCCAGAGATAAAGTCTTCGAATCCTGAAATGCTCAGGCTGACCCGAGCGAACTGAAAAACAAAACACTCGAGTCAGAACTAAAAGATCTTATGTAAGTTAAATCAATAGTAAAATATGAGTGGAACGACGTTACAGATGTCTACGGGATTTGACATCTCCTATCCAGTGTCAACGTGAGTGCAATAACTTAAGAGATGCCCGGGATTCACATCTCCTAAGGATCCGTTAAACTATTTACTATGTAGTAATATTACGCTATTATAATAATGTCTATAGTAAAATAAACTTACTTTTAAATAGCGTTAAGGGGTTACCCATATAGCCCTTAACACGTAATAGTCCCAGTAGTCCATCCAGTATCATAGTCCCTCCTGATCGGAAAGCCACCAGAGGATACCACACGGGCTACGGGAGAAAACCAACTCGCACAAGACGCGCTAGGGTAGGTGACAAGGCATAACTAGGCAATGCCAGGGTAGATATACCAATTACGCTTCCGGACCGGTGGTAACGTGTAGCAGCTACTACCGCCCACCTCGAGCCACACCCCAAAAATTCAAAAAGGGCCCCAAACAATCACAAAGTAATATAATGGTATCGAAGGAGTGTATCCGATAAAAGGTGTTACCTTCTTAGCCCATCGATCGCTCCTGTTTTAGCCACCTTATGCCAACTCACGGGAGTCAGGTCCATGTATTTACTTCAAAGGAAACGCTGCCACCATCCTACTTCATTCTATAATCTACATCGCGTACACGGTTGTTAAAGTGGTTTTCGAAGTTGGCAGAGAGTGTGACAACTTCCGATCCCGGTCTCTTCAACAACCAAATGTTATTATAACACCGCGTCAATTCAAAATAATCTATACTTCAAAACCAGAATATAATATCCATTTCGAAACCATATAAATACGATATCCTTTCCATTTCAAAACCAAATCAATGTGATATTATTTTTATAAAACCCAAATCAATATAGCATCATTTATATTTCAAGTATGTCCTTTTCCAAAATTATTGCACTTCCCAAATTATAATATTTCAGAACCAAACGCTTGAAATATAACCTTTCAAAAAATAATATTCAAAACATAATACTTCGAATTTCATAGCTTCTAAACCATAACTTCCAAAACTTAAACGATTTGGATATTCAAACAGTATATAAAATAAAATAGTTTGAATTTAAAATTACTTTATAAAGTAAAATAATTTCTTGGACTTCATAATTATATTCACTTAAATTAAATCTCGATTCATAACTTTCAACTCACTTTCAGTTTCAATAAACCATTTCAATTTCAATATATTTCAAACTTTGAGTATTAAACAAATTCAAAACTAAGGTTGGTAATTACGATTCAACGATTCCATGTTCTATTTTTAGTTTTGAAATATTTGCATAATAATCCATTTCCATTTAAATAAAACTCAAATTACAAATAACTAAATATTTCCTTCAATTTATTTATACTTGGAATATTCGTTTAATTCATCGTAGACCAAAATCCAGTTATAAAAATCATACCTTTAAAATCTTAATTTTATAAAATTTCAAATCAATTTCATATTTATCTTCACACCTTATTCTTAATTAAGTCATTATAAACACTAGAAATATAATTTAATTAAATACTTAATCATATTATATCTAAATAAAATCGAACTTTATTATTAAACCCTTTTTTTCTCAAAACAAATTTTATACATAGCTTAAAACAATTTTTTTTAACTATATATAAAAATAACGTTTATAAAATATCCAAATCAATATCTCATAAAACCATATACTTCTTTACCAAACCATTGAAATCATTTCAAAATATTTATATATATATAGACTACGGTGTTTGTATAAAATTTTCTACCCTATGGTCGAGTGATACAGATATTTATCATTTCAATTCGTAATTTAAAATAAAAATACGGTTATATATCATTTCAAACCGCAATCCCGAATGAAATAAAAATACATAACAAGTTGCAGTTTATAACATATAAAATACAACATCCATTCATCCAATATCAATCATCAACCATTTATCACAATCATCATCCAGTTCAATCAATAACATCAATGTAGAACAGATAATAAATAACAGGCAATTATTGGCAGTTTATATTCAATAATAAATTAAATAACTATTTAACTTGCAGTTTATATGCAATAATAAATTAAATAACAATTTAATTCAATAACTTCAATATTAACTGAAATGATGATTAAAATATACCAAACAGTCATAAATAAATTTATAATCACATCATAAATCAATTCAACAAACATAAGAAATTTTAGAAGTTGTGAGTGGGTTAAAACACTCACCTTTTGAATTTAAATTGAATTTAAATCCAATTTAACCCAAAATTTGAACAGTCTCGGAATCCATCCAAACTAGCATCAAAATGTCTCGAATTGCGATACGATCCTAGTGGAGAAAACCGCACATAAAATGGACCTCGTATGTAAAAGTTATACACATTAGAACGATTCAAAATTAAATAAAATAAAAATAAAATAAAAAAACAAAAGACATAACCTGGCCACGTCACAAAGAGATGCGCACCCTAACCCTATCGTCGCGATTACCTGCTACTACACGGCCGCCTCTCATTGTCCTTTTGCCATTAAAACGCGCCAACCACGCTCCACTACACCCTGATCGGCCATAACCGTAGGCGTCCCCACGCAGAGCCGACCCCACCACTATGTCGCAGCCCATCCCCTGCCTTCCCCTGCCGTGCGCCGTCTCCTCAAACTACGACCACTTCTGGTGATTCGAGCAACCTACTCCAACAATGAACGGCATGGATGACCACTACTCGTTGAGCTCTACGTGGTGGCGCGTCCTGATCGTCGCAAGGACGAACATCCACCGTTAAACAATTAAAACCCTAATATGCACGGCTGGAAATGATTCGCAATTTCTGGACAACCGGTGATACAAATAGAAAATTGAGTTATGGATTTGAGATGCGCTCGTCGAGAGCTTCAGAATGATATAAAATTTGACATTATTTGTGGAGTTTGAATTTTTGGCTTTGAATTTTATTTGAAATTGCAATTGGAATTTTGGTTTTGGGAATTTGTCTGTCATTGAGGAAGAGGAGGAACAGAATGAATTGTATGTACAGGCGAATGACAATGAGGAATAATTAGGGTTTATAACGAGGTATATATAGGTAGGTTAGAAATAGAGATGAATGGACACGATTTATCTACACGCTGAACGATAAAATGGCCCGAAAAGTCTGTTTCGACTCCGGAATGAAATTGGGTCAATCCATATATCAAAATAGATGTTTTAAAGTATTTTAAAATTAATAGAATAGGTTTCAGGTCCAAATTCCATCGTATGAAGAAGTTATGCAAAAATCAAATTATTTCAAAATGATTTCAATTAAATTGATTTCTAGGCATTTCGAGTCCGTACGATCAAACGACAAGTCCGATCGTTACGAAACTTGAAACCCTAAAATAATTCACCATTACAGATCCGATGAAATTGGTTTCGTCGAAATCCGAGTCAGTGGCCAAAATGACTATTTTTCCATTTATTAAATAAATTAAAAATTAATTAATTAAATCAAACTTTCAATTTCAATTCGGTAATTGACCAATTTCATCATTTTTGATTTCTTAATCATTTACAATGATTTAAACAAATCTAAATGTCCATTTAAAGTTGATTAATTTATCAATTTCAGTGTTAACCTCAATTTCATTACTTCAAAAATTATAAATTTAATTTCCAAAAGTCTATTTAATTTACTTTTCATTCTATTATTCAATTCATTATTATCAAACGGATGAAATTAACATTGGATTCATTATTCATTACATTAATATTCTCACATTCCATCTTAATTTCAATTAGCATAATATTTAGATATTTAATTTCATTTATTTGCAATTAAATCCAATTATTATAGTTCAAATCCCATTAAATTGATAAGTCTTTATTTCCATTCTTTTAAATTCAACAAATTATCCTATTATGGATAATATTAACATTATTTTCAAGTACTACTTTAATTAACATTAACGTAATAATTTATTTAGAATTATTGCAATTGATTCCAATTATTAAATTTAAATTCCAATTAATTAATAAATCTTGAATTTCCATTCATTTTATTCAACCTATTATTATATTATGAATAAAATTAACATCATTACATCTCATTTCCGTTATTAATTCATTAACAAAATTCAAAATTTTATTTATTCTAGATTTATTTGCCAAAATCATATTAAATTAACAAAATTCAATTATCGAAAATTCACGGGTCGTTACACTCTCCCCCACTCAAAACTTTTCATCCTCGAAAAGGAAAAAGGAGGGAAAGAAGGAATTAAATAAACAATATATCTTATTCGAAAATACTAACTTTATAAACAAATAAATTTGCAAAATTAATTAATTTAAATAAAATATATCAATTTATAACCATTGAATCTTTTTATACTCAAATAATAAAGTTTGGAAAACATTTTCAAAAAAATTCTAAGTTCAACGGGAAATTTCGGCAGAGTCTCCATTGTACGGAGATGCTCGGGAGAAAATATAACATCAAATATAACAATATACAATAATATTTCAAAATAATATCTCCCAACAACAGGAAAATTATATGTAATAGCGCTATAAAACCGTAATCCGAAAACGTACCTATTTGTCAGGCAAACAACGCTTAATTATGAAACCAAAAGCAGTAGCGATTGCTTTCATAACCTGTATTTCACTTATATAATCCAAAATGAGTTAATAATTATATAAAATGAAATATTTAAAGTTGTTTCAGTCACTAACAAACAAATCAATACAAACAACAATCACTTGCAACAAGGCATACAACCATCACATAAAATCAACACAAATCAATCATTCATTCATTTCAACAAACAAATAGTTATTCGGGTTCAAACTTTAAATTACATAGAATGGAAAATAAACTACTTAGTGCATCATTTACTCAACAGTCTTAGATGGAGCTAAATAGATTATTCATTCTGTATCCTTGCCCAAACAACCATAACTAAACAAACAACAATTTCAAAACAATAGATAAATTTCATTCTTATTAATTTCATTGCAAATTTTATATTTCCATTTGTTCAGTGTTTATTTCATTTACTTTTATTTACTACTTGCAATTATTCATTTTCATTTATTCAGGTCATGCTAGTTTCTTTCTATTGCATTATATTTATTCATTCATTCATTATTGCATAACTTAATTTATTCACATTCTTTTGTTTATATTATTTATGTTCAATTCAATTTCTTAGCATATCAATTCATCTACTTAAGGTTTAGTTACTTTCTTATAATACTCACTTTCTATCACAATTTATTATAGTAATATTTCAATTATAACATAAGTTTATAACAACTACAACATCAAATTCTTATTTAATAAAGAATTTCATTGAATACTTTCATTATTTCAAATTTTTATTTGTATAATATCCTATTGCATTTTCTTATTAAACATTTCAACTTTTAAATCTTTGGTAAGTTATATATATGCTTTTTTTAAGAATGAAATTGAAAGTTATACAAGTTTATCTCTTTTCTTTTAAATTAATTTACTGTTCAATAATCATGTCCTTTGTTTTATAGGTTACAATTTCAACTTTCTTGAATTTCATTTATAACCTAGCATTCAATCTCTTATTTTAATTAGAGGTTTCAATTATTAATTAGTTACATTCCATTTCACCACAATAATTGAACTACTAAATAACGGAACTTAAGAATTAAATACCGGGTTTAATTTCAACCATTTAAAATAGTATATAGATGTATACACTTACAATATATATATCCAATTATATTTAAAACAATTTGAAATTTACATTTGTTTATCAAAATAGAACTGTAGTAAAACTATAACAATGGCCTTCCCACTTCGAAACTCAAAAATGAACATCGATGATGCATGCACTCATCATCGAAATTATTTTCCAACGACAGAGAGGGGAGTACAGAACTTATTTCTTCCAAATTTCCTTAAAGCAATTCTTTCAAATCATGTTGAAATATTTATATCAGAAAATACTTCTAAATAATATCATTACTATATTTAAAAATCATTTGAAAGAAAGTTTCAAAACCCCGGAACTTAAGTTCTAAATTCCTAACTTTTATTTATTTTATTTTCAATCTCGTTTCAAGTATTATTTATAAATTTCATTACCTAACAACCAATATATTGCAACCAGATATATATATAATTATAAAAAAAATTATTTTTTATTTATAGAAAATATAATAGGAAAAATTATTTCATTCACCTATATTCAAAACAAATATTATGCCAGTCTGTCCTATTAAGTGTTTAGAAATCCCTACTGGTGTCATAGCGTCCTATGCACCAACCAGAATTTATAAATACAAAACGGAACAAATTAACACAATATCAAAACCTTTTTATAACACTAACAAATACGCTCTCTCATATACATACACTCAGCGACTCATCATAAGGTATTACTACCCTATTAATCAAGAGTGAGACCCCATATAACTAAGGTTTATCGCTAAACCAAAGCTCTGATACCAGATGTAACATCTCGCCTTTTTGTACATTTTAAATCGATAATAAACTACACACGTCAGACTCAAACCATACAAAAGAGCGGATTGTTATGGGGTAAATAAGAAAAACAGAGCAAGAAATAACACAATATAGAGTCTTGCAGCAGAACGATAAAATATAATAATCAAATAAACAGTTCATAAAGCTGTTTTACAAAATATTCAGTTCTACTTATACAATACATATCAGAGTTACACATACCAAAGAAAAATAAATAATAATGCAGCGGAACAATGTGATGCAGTGGAATAATATAATAAATAATAGTAATACAAATCTTCATCTGCGTCCTCCAGAGATAAAGTCTTCGAATCCTTAAATGCTCAGGCTGACCCGAGCGAATTGAAAAACAAAACACTCGAGTCAGAACTAAAAGATCCTATGTAAGTTAAATCAACAGTAAAATATGAGTAGAACGGCGTCCGAGACGTTTACGGGATTTGACATCTCCTATCCAGTGTCAACATGAGTGCAATAACTTAAGAGATGCTCGGGATTCACATCTCCTAAGGATCCGTTAAACAATTTACTATGTAGTAATATTACTGTCTATAGTAAAACAAACTTACTTTTAAATAGCGTTAAGGGGTTACCCATATAGCCCTTAACACGTAATAGTCCCAGTAGTCCATCCAGTATCATAGTCCCTCCTGATCGGGAAGCCACCAGAGGATACCACATAGGCTACGGGAGAAAACCAAACTCGTACAAGGTGCACTAGGGTAGGTGACACGGCACAAGTAGGAAATGCCAGGGTAGATATACCAATTACGCTTCTGGACCGGTGGTAAATCATAGCAGCTACTACCGCCCACCTCGAGCCAAACCCCCAAAATTCAAAAAGGGTCCCAAACAATCACAAAGTAATAGAATGATATCGAAGGAGTTTGTCCGATAAAAGGTGCTACCTTCTTAGCCCGTCAATCGCTCCTGTTTTAGCCACCTTATGCCAACTCATGGGAGTCGGGTCCACGTATTTACCTTAAAGGAAACGCCGCCACCATCCTACTTCATTCTGGAATCTCCACCGCGTACATGGTTGTTAAAGTGGTTTTCGGAGTTGGTAGAGAGTATGACAACTTCCGATCCCGGTCTCTTCAACAACCAAACGTTATTATAACACCACAGTCATTTCAAAATAATTTATACTTCAAAACCAGAATATAATATCCATTTCAAACCATATAAATACGATATCCTTTCCGTTTCAAAACCAAATCAATGTGATATTATTTTTATAAAACCCAAATTAATATAGCATCATTTATATTTCAAATATATCCTTTTCCAAAATTATTGCACTCCCCAAATTATAATATTTCGGAACCTAACGCTTGAAATATAACCTTTCAAAACATAATATTCAAAACATAATACTTTGAATTTCATAGCTTCTAAACCAAAGCTTCCAAAACTTAAATGATTTGGATATTCAAACAGTATATAAAATAAAATAGTTTGAATTTAAAATTACTTTATAAAGTAAAATAGTTTTCTCGACTTCATAGTTTTATTCACTTAAATTAAACCTCGATTCATAACTTTCAACTCACTTTCAGTTTCAATAAACCATTTCAATTTCAATATATTTTAAACTTTAGTATTAAACAATTTCAAAACTAAGGTTGGTAATTACGATTCAATGATTCCATGTTCTATTTTTAGTTTTGAAATATTTGCATAATAAATCCATTTCCATTTAAATAAAACTCAAATTACAAATAACTAAATATTTCCTTCAATTTATTTATACTTGAAATATTCGTTTAATTCATCTTAAATCAAAATCCAGTTATAAAAATTATACCTTTAAAATCTCAATTTTATAAAATTTCAAATCAATTTCATATTTATCTTCACACCTTATTCTCAGTTAAGTCATTATAAACTCTAGAAATATAATTTAAATAAATACTTAAGCATATTATATCTTAATAAAATCAAACTTTATTATTAAACCCTTTTTTTTCAAAACAAATTTTATACATAGCTTAAAACAAAAATAATTTAACTATATATATATAAAATAACATTTATAAAATATCCAAATCAATATCTCATAAAACCATATATTTCTTTACCAAACCATAGAAATCATTTCAATATATATATATATATATATATATATATATATATATATATCTACCACGGTGTCTGTATGAAATTTTCTACCCTATGTTCAAGTGATACGAATATTTATCATTTCAATCTATAATTTAAAATAAAAATACGGTTATATATCATTTCAAACCGCAATCCCGAATGAAATAAAAATACATAACAACTTGCAGTTTATAACAATATAAAATACAACATCCATTCATCCAATATCAATCATCATCCAATTCAATCAATAACATCAATGTAGAACAAATAATAAATAACAGGCATCTACTAGCAGTTTATATTCAATAATGAATTAAATAACTTTTTAACTGGCAGTTTATATGCAATAATAAATTAAATAACAATTTAATTCAATAACTTCAATTTTAACTGAAATGATGATTAAAATATGCCAAACAGTCATAAATAAATTTCTAATCACATCATAAATCAATTCAACAAACATAAGAAATTTTAGAAGTTGTGAGTGGGTTAAAACACTCACCTTTTGAATTTAAATCTAATTTAAACCCAAAATTTGAATAGTCTTAGAATCCATCCAAACCAGCGTCAAAATGTCCGGAATTGCGATAAAATCCTAGTGGAGAAAACCGCGCATAAAATGGACCTCGTATGTAAAAGTTATACACGTTAGAACGATTCAAAATTAAATTAAATAAAAAAACAAAAGACATATCCTGCCCACGTCACTAAGAGATGCGCACCCTAACCCTATCGTCGCGATTACCTGCTACTACACGGCCGCCTCTCACTGACCTTTGGCCATCAAAACGTGCCGACCATGCTCCACCACACCCTGATCGGCCATCACCATAGGCATCCCTACGCAGAGCCGACCCCACCAATATGTCGCGGCCCATCCTCCTACCTTCCCCCGCCGTGCGCCGTCACCTCAAACTACAGCTAATTCTGGCGGTTCGAGCAACCTACACCGACAACTAACGACATGGATGACCTGTAACGACCCGATATTTTCAACCATTCGCATCCGCACATGTCGGACTTGAATTGTTCAAAATACCGCGTTGTAAATAAAATTTGGAAAATCTCAAAATATACAGTAAATAATTAATCACAGAATCACAGACACAGAATCAGAATAATCGTAGCGGAATTTAAAATACTTTGTGGTTCATGAAGCCACTATAAATAGTCTCAATCAAATAAAAATTTCATAATCTTTAATCCAAATATGGTTTTAAATCATCAGTAGAACAATCCAAATGTCCACTAGTCTTGATTTCAAAATTTTAGATAAAGAACTGGAAAGGAAGTTGCCAGCAGCTTGAAAGTGATCTACAGAAATCCTAGCTCCGGGATGAAACTGAACTGCAACTCAGGCTGACCCGAGCGTAACATAAAACATAAACACTCGAGTCAGGACTACATACTTATATAGTGTAAGCTAATTCAAGTGTACTGTAATATAGAGCAAGTAACTTAAAGGATGCTTGGGACCGCCCATCCTCTAAGGATCCGTTAAACTATTTACTATGTAGTAATATTTTGCTATTATAATAGTGTCTATATTAAAATAAACTTACTTTTAAATAGCGTAAAGGAGTGACCCAATATTCCCCTTAACACGTAATAGTCCCAGTAGTCCATCCAATATCATGGTTCCTCCTGATCAGGAAGCCACCAGAGGATACCACACGGGCTACGGAAGAAAAACAAACTCGTACAAGGCTCGCTATGGTAGGCGACACGGCACAACTAGGCAATGCCAGGGTAGATATACCAATTGCTATCCGGACCGATGGAAACGCGCAGCGCGCAGCTGCCGCCCACCTCGAACAACACTCCCAAATCAAAGGTGCGCACCAAAACAATCACAAGAGTAATAGAATGGCATACAAAGAAGTGCGTCCGATCAGAGGAGCTACCTCATTAATCTGAGAATCGCTCCTGTTTTAGCCACCTTATGCCAACTCACGGGAGTCGGGTCCACGTATTTACCTCAAAGAAAACGTCACCACCATCCTACTTCATTCTGGAATCTCCACCGCGTACACGGTTGTCAAAGTGGTTTTCGGTATCGACAGAGAGTATGCCAGATATCCGATCCCGGTCTCTTTAACAACCAAGCGTTATTATAACCCGTGGTTACAACCTTTTTAAAAAATGGTATTTATACTTTAAAAATCAAAGTAAATTTAAAACACCTTCAATATCATAATATCATTTTTAAACATCAGTCATTTATGAAATACCATTTAAATCTATTCAATTTATTTAGGAATTAATTGCCTTTCAACTCACATTTAAAAGTTAAATTCTTCCATTTAAAATCATTTAAAGTCAATTCCCTATTTTTATTAATTACATATTAAATTCCAAAATTTAAGCTTTTTCCCAAAGATTATTTCCATTAAATACTTTTATTAAACAATCAAAATTCAGTTTCCGTAGCACTTATAAAATGCTACCTAAAGTCATATGTTAAAACAGTTCATTTACAAAAGACAACATTTAAGTGCTGAAATAAATTATTAACTTAACAATTAATTTTAAATTCCCAAATATAACTTATTATCAATTCTTTTACTTAACTAAATCTCACTTTTAAAAAAAATTCAGAATAAGTTATATTCCAAAATTTTACTTAAACTTCCATTTATTTAACATTTTGACTCATTCAAAAATCATTATAAATTTCATAAAATCCTTTAAATGCATTTAAGCCGGAATATCATAAACTTTCTATTTAAAATATTGTTAAAACATTTCATAAAATATTATATAAACCACGGGTCTGTATATAGTTTTCTAGCCTTGGTCAAGTGATACGGATATATATCATTTCAATCCGCAATTTACAAAAACCCGGGTTCTATCATTTCAAACCCGCAATCCCAAGTTAAATAATAAATAATTAAACAATTAAATAAATAATTGGGTAAATAATTATCGTTCAGGCCTATCATTTTAGCCTATAATGATCCCAAATTTACAGGGAACTTGCAGTGATGATTTAACAGTAAATAAGCATTAAATAGTATAACTGCAATAATATAAAATAAATAAACAACTGATGATGTGTCAATTAATAATGGGGTTTAACATCATACGCTTATATCACAGGCAGATAAAATTTAAATAAAAGTTTACAATTACACTTGTGATAAATTCACAGATATATAGGTATGTTTGTCTGGTGAGAAATACTCACCTGAATGCTGCAGAAAGTTTGATTTCCAACGATGGTAACACTTGGAAAAAAAGAAAACGCACAGAAGCACGATCAAACTGATCCAGAGGCTGCGACCAGATTTATATTTTGAAAAGGGAACGAATCAAAACTAAGAAAATTTTTAACCCGAAATTCTCAAAACAAAAGGGAACAAATGGAAATAAATTCGCCCCATAGGCTCGACTACTCCACCACACGGTTAGACTACGTTCTCAAAGCTCGGTTCAAAATTTTGCCCGTTACTTACTTTCACCCCCTTTTTATTTCTACAAGTGGCGGAAACACTAATAATTTAAATCTAATTCTCGGCATCATAAAAGAATTTTATGCGCATAACGTTGATAATACATATACACTCACAATACTAATTATATGAACTCTTCTTCACTAGTACAAAAACCCTCCGACAGCTGATTCTTATATTTGCTTATTCAATTATTATTATTAATTATTTTCCTTCTCTAACTACTGTTGCAACCTAGTTTGGACACTTATAACCCATACGCATACTTTCTCCTCCATTCATATTTTTTTTATTCTACTCTATTATATTTTGGGTAAAGTTTAAATTTTATTTCTAGAATAAATTGGTCAAATTCACTACTGAAAATCATGAAGGATGGCTAGATGACATAAAACCTTAGTTATCAGTTTATGAAAAAATTTCATGCAATTTTATTTGAAGAAGAGGCTGACATCAGTGGTAAAGGAGGAGGGCAGGGATATAGTGGTGAAGGAGGAGTCATAGCCTAAGGTGGTGGAGTTTCAAGCCTTTGCGTGAACAAAAAAAAGAGAAAAAAATGGAAATAAAGAAGAAGAAAGCAAAGGAGGAAGAAGGAAAAATATAAACATAGGCCATACCTGAAGCTTGCTCGAATATGAATGAGGATAAGATGTTATGCAACAGAGGTTGTGAACGAATTTATAAAGGCAGAGGTGCGTGATATTTTGAATGAATATAGGGAAACTTGCGTGATTTATTTCCAGTTATACGGAAAAAAATTGATTACAAACGTTTCTTTTTTTTCAATTAATAGGTAGCATGCGTTATTTATAGGCTGAGTGATTTTTTTTATACAAAACAACAGCAAGGATTTAAAATTGCTATAAAATAAAAAAGCTGCATGATTTAATGCGAATGATTATAGGAAGGAAATAAATTTAAATTAACTTTAACGGTTGCTTTGATTTACACAAAGAATAGACAGGAATACTAGGCAACACTTGAACACGTTTAAAGTTTTAAATAAGAAGTAAATGACTCTAAAGGAGGCAATGCTGATAAAAGAAAAGAAATTACTGCGTACGTGACACTCGCATTGGTGATTGATTTTGTTGATTGAATTATAGATACGGCAAGAAATAAGATTTTCAAATTCTCGTGTTTTATTAAAAAGGAAAAACTAGCGAAATTAAACGTGAAGAAAACGGCAGGTAATTGAAAAGAAACGGCAATGATATTAGCTTTGGATGCTACTTCATTAAAAGATTTTATACTAGATATAATAGCTGCGTGTTAAAAATTTGTTAGTCGAAAAGATGTATACATATACAGAGAATTTCGAAATCTGGGTAAGAAATAAATGCAGACAAGAAAGAAACGACAACTAGAAAAATTGAAATTTCCGTGCGTTGATTAAGAGGGATGAGTGAAATTTATGGTGAACAAACGGCAAGTGATTAATAGATTGGTTCATTTTAAACTTTTTCTTCAATTAATGATTGCGTGCGTTTCTTTCTTTATATAGGCTGAGTGATTTTAGCAAGGATTTTACGCCAATTTAAAACCAATGAAAGCTGTGGAAAAAGTAACGTTTTGCTATAAAAATCTACTAACTGATTTATTAATCCATATAGATATTGCACTATGCATTTTAAAATACGCCAAACCGACGCAATACAATACGCCCAAAATTTATGCAAAAGTAACATTTTTAATTTATACGTTTATACATTACTTATACCATTACAATGCGTACCCTTTTTAAATGCGAAATTTAATAGTCTGTAAAACACTGAATTTTACAAAGTTATTACTTAACTAAAATTTTAACTTGTTTACATTCTTCGTATTTAAAATATACATAATTCATTTTTATTAAAATTCCAATTGGAGTTTTCTTTTAACAAAGTAAAAATTTCAAAACTTTCAATTTTATATTTAGACTTTTAGGAAATGATTAAATCAAGTTAAAATTTATATTAAATTTCAAGGTCTTATAAATAAAAAGAAATAAAGAGTAGGCAATTAAAAAGGCAAGCAATTAAGACAATATAACGCATACCCTTTTAGTTTCTTCCAAGCCATAAATAAAAGATATAAACAAGCAATAATCTAATAAATAAACGTGACTGTCAAAAATAAAAATAGAAAGATAAATAGAGGTGGATATATGAAATAATAATAATAAGAACATATATATATATATATATATATAATATGTAATAAAAGTAGAAAAATTTATTGCGTGTAAAACGCTGTATTTTATCAAAAAAAAAAGTATAAGTTTTAAATTCCCAATAAATCCATATATTTGATTTCTCAATCATGTTATTGAATCGACTATTAACTTATCCTCTTATGGGTAATATTAAAATTGGTTTTTATACTAATACATATAAAAAATTCCTAATTCATCCAAATTTCAATTAACTACTTTCCAATAACTACCATGCTTTAATCCCACTCCTTTATTAAATCTGTTATCACTTTATAAACCTAGTTATTATTTGTTTATCTTTCCTTACAAAAATATATATTCCAATTTTCATCTTTCTTTTGTAATAACTTGTTATTTTCAATTATATTGAATTCCCCAAATATATACATTTATCATAAATAAAACCTAAATCAATTTATTCAACTTGGTTTCATTCCTTTATTTGATCTTATGAATAAAATATAAATTTCCATTTATGTCATTTCATTTACATTCACACATTACAGTTACAGTCCTATCTCACATTAATGAACATTTACCTACATTTAAATGTAATTGACTTCCTACTCTGAATTTAGCAGCCCTAAATAAAAAGGTGACTTGCATAAATGTTGTCACTAACTTTATATTACACTCAAGTTTATTATTTCCATTAATTATCAGAATTGCTTATATAATGTTGAATTGCTTATATAATGTTGAATTCACTCCATTACCATACGTTTATTTGCATATATTCAATTTAATACCCAAATGTAACAGTTAAAACTACATTAATAGACCAATTAAATAGTAACTTACAACCGTTACTATATCCCTGTTATTTTCATTTCATTTTAAACACTCACTTCATTATAAATTATAAAGGTTTTTTTTTTCTTCTTAAATTTAATTACAAAAATCTTATTAAATTAACCAGTTTAATTATCGAAATTTACAGGTCATTACACTCTCCCCCACTCATTTTCGTCCCCGAAAAGGAAGAAGGTAGGAGAATAGAACACCCTGAAAGAAAACTAAATTGAAACTCAAAATTGAAT
The DNA here is from genome assembly GCA_030765085.1 of Allium cepa. Classification (NCBI taxonomy): domain Eukaryota; kingdom Viridiplantae; phylum Streptophyta; class Magnoliopsida; order Asparagales; family Amaryllidaceae; genus Allium; species Allium cepa. The sequence continues at coordinate 653,843,339 of CM060940.1, forward strand.
CATTTATTTAAACCATATAAATTCAGTTTAAATTAATTAATATTCAATAATTGATTTAATTCATTTGATTTTTACTGAAGATAAATCAATCTTAACTATTTCCAAATTAGTTATCTTATTATCCAGTTATTTTAAAATTAAAAATTTCTAAATTCAGAAATTTGTATAGTCATTTATAATAATCATCTTTTATTCAACAAATTTAATTCTTCTTTATTCCAGATTATTATTAAATATATTCTACTTAATATATCTTATCGCACATATTAAGTAGATTATATTTATTATAACTATCCCAATTTATTTCTAAATTTCCTTTAACACCATTTGATATTGTATATTATTCAATTATTATTTTATTTCTATTTACCTCTATTTGTCTTGTTGTAACTGAAACTTTAAGTGTACAACATTTATTATAACCACTCAAATTTTATTTATAAAATCCTTTTATATTGTACATTATCCAATTACATAGTTAACTTCTGAATGATTTAGGTAAGTTATATTGGCATGCAATTATACAAGTAAAAAATTTCCACTTTTATTATTCAAGTTTAAATATTCATTCAAAATTTGACTTTATTTTATCATTAGAATCACCTTTTAACATAAATTTATGAATTAAATTTCCAATTAACTTCAAACCCTTTAGAGATAAATAAATACATACATATAGCATATGTCAAATCAAATTTAAATCATATATCTATATATATTATAAATTAAGTCATATTTAGAAATTCAAATCAATTAAATTTTTGAAGCAAAACTACAACGTGGTCTCTTTACTTCGATACTCGAAAATGAATGTCGATGATGTTGTAGTCATCACCGAAATTATTTTCCAGCGACAAAGAGAAGAGCACTAATTTTTAAAACTTTAAAATTCTTTGGAAACAAATTTATATTCAAAAATAATTTAAATAATAATATATCCTTTTAAGACTTTAAACACAAGGTTTGAAACTACCAGAAATTAAATTCTTAAATTCTTGTTTTAAATTCATTTCTGTTTCCAAATAAATTTATAACCATGTTTTATAGTTCAATTATTTATATAAGACAAAACCAATGGTTTACAAAACCATAAATAAAATCAAACACTATTATCTCTAAACAACTAGTTAAATTCTGAAAATTATACTTATATATATAATATTAGATTTTTCCCAAATATAGGAATAAATTTTTTTCAAAACAAGTATAGAGATTCAAATTTAAAGGACTCAAACCAAAGAGAATTTTGATTTAAAGATAAGTTGAAATCAGAAGATCCGATGATTAAATAACGGAATAAGGAACCAGATACGTTTATAAAAATCGCGGGCAACCTTAACCGGGTCAACCGTGACTTAAAGAATAAGATCGATGTGGATTTTCTAGGGTAAATCTACATTCAATCTGAAGAGATAGAGTTCAGAATAACCAAAGATACTAACATCTAAACCGAGGATAAATATAAATCTCTGGTGAATCAATGCTAATTGTAAAGGAGTTTCACCCCTTTATTAGAATATTGGCGAAACCGTCAATTCACTATAAAGATCATCCGAAATGGAGTTATGGGATATTCCAGAATCGAAAGAAAATGAATAGTGAGGGACACGAATGAACTTCGGAACCGCAGGGAACGTTCCAAAATTCAAAGGAAATCGAATCAAAAGGAAGAGATTCAAGCTCGAATAAAAGTGATTCTGTAAATCAAATTTACCATACATTCTAAGTTTTGCCTAGAGCCAAAGCTCTGATACCAAATGTGACGACCCGATATTTTCAACCATTCGCATCCGCATATGTCGGACTTGAATTGTTCAAAATACCGCGTTGTAAATAAAATTTGGCAAATCTCAAAATATACAGTAAATAATTAATCACAGAATCACAGACACAGAATCAGAATACTCGCAGCGGAATTTAAAATACTTTGTGGTTCATGAAGCCACTATAAATAGTCTCAATCAAATAAAAATTTCATAGTCTTTAATCCAAATATGGTTTTAAATCATCAGTAGAACAATCCAAATGTCCACTAGTCTTGATTTCAAAATTTTAGACAAAGAATTGGAAAGGAAGTTGCCAGCAGCTTGAAAGTGATCTACAGAAATCCTAGCTCCGGGATGAAACTGAACTGCAACTCAGGCTGACCCGAGCATAACATAAAACATAAACACTCGAGTCAGGACATACATACTTATATAGTGTAAGCTAATTCAAGTGTACTGTAATATAGAGCAAGTAACTTAAAGGATGCTTGGGACCGCCCATCCTCTAAGGATCCGTTAAACTATTTACTATGTAGTAATATTTTCGCTATTATAATAGTGTCTATATTAAAATAAACTTACTTTTAAATAGCGTTAAGGAGTGACCCAATATTCCCCTTAACACGTAATAGTCCCAGTAGTCCATCCAATATCATGGTCCCTCCTGATCGGGAAGCCACCAGAGGATACCACACGGGCTACGGGAGAAAAACAAACTCGTACAAGGCTCGCTATGGTAGGTGACACGGCACACCTAGGCAATGCCAGGGTAGATATACCAATTGCTATCTGGACCGATGGAAACGCGCAGCGCGCAGCTGCCGCCCACCTCGAACAACACTCCCAAATCAAAGGTGCGCACCAAAACAATCACAAGAGTAATAGAATGGCATACGAAGAAGTGCGTCCGATCAGAGGTGCTACCTCATTAATCCGAGAATCGCTCCTGTTTTAGCCGCCTTATGCCAACTCACGGGAGTCGGGTCCACGTATTTACCTCAAAGAAAACGTCACCACCATCCTACTTTATTCTGGAATCTCCACCGTGTACACGGTTGTCAAAGTGGTTTTCGATATCGACAGAGAGTATGCCAGATATCCGATCCCGGTCTCTTTAACAACCAAGCGTTATTATAACCCGTGGTTACAACCTTTTTAAAAAATGGTATTTATACTTTAAAAATCAAAGTAAATTTCAAATACCTTCAATATCATAATATCATTTTTAAACATCAGTCATTTATAAAATACCATTTAAATCTATTCAATTTATTTAGGAATTAATTGCCTTTCAACTCACATTTAAAAGTTAAATTCTTCCATTTAAAACCATTTAAAGTCAATTCCTTATTTTTATTAATTACATATTAAATTCCAAAATTTAAGCTTTTTCCCAAAGATTATTTCCATTAAATTCTTTTATTAAACAATCAAAATTCAGTTTCCGTAGCACTTATAAAATGCTACCTAAAGTCATAGGTTAAAACAGTTCATTTACAAAAGACAACATTTAAGTGCTGAAATAAATTATTAACTTAACAATTAATTTTAAATTCCCAAATATAACTTATTATCAATTCTTTTACTTAACTAAAATCTCACTTTTAAAAAAAATTCAGAATAAGTTATACTCCAAAATTTTACTTAAACTTCCATTTATTTAACATTTTGACTCATTCAAAAATCATTATAAATTTCATAAAATCCTTTAAATGCATTTAAGCCGGAATATCATAAACTTTCTATTTAAAATATTGTTAAAACATTTCATAAAATATTATGTAAACCACGGGTCTGTATATAGTTTTCTAGCCTTGGTCAAGTGATACGGATATATATCATTTCAATCCGCAATTTACAAAAACCCGGGTTCTATCATTTCAAACCCGCAATCCCAAGTTAAATAATAAATAATTAAACAATTAAATAAATAAATGGGTAAATAATTATCGTTCAGGCCTATCATTTTAGCCTATAATGATCCCAAATTTACAGGGAACTTGCAGTGATGATTTAACAGTAAATAAGCATTAAATAGTATAACTGCAATAATATAAAATAAATAAACAACTGATGATGTGTCAATTAATAATGGGGTTTAACATCATACGCTTATATCACAGGCACATAAAATTTAAATAAAAGTTTACAATTACACTTGTGATAAATTCACAGATATATAGGTATGTTTGTCTGGTGAGAAATACTCACCTGAATGCTGCAGAAAGTTTGATTTCCAATGATGGTAACACTTGGAAAAATGAAAACGCACAGAAGCACGATCAAACTGATGCAGAGGCTGCGACCAGATTTATATTTTGAAAAGGGAACGAATCAAAACTAAGAAAATTTTTAACCCGAAATTCTCAAAACAAAAGGGAACAAATGGAAATAAATTCGCCCCATAGGCTCGACTACTCCACCACACGGTTAGACTACGTTCTCAAAGCTCGGTTCAAAAATTTGCCCATTACTTACTTTCACCCCTTTTTATTTCTACAAGTGGCAGAAACACTAATAATTTAAAACTAATTCTCGGCATCATAAAAGAATTTTATGCGCATAACGTTGATAATACATATACACTCACAATACTAATTATATGAACTCTTCTTCACTAGTACAAAAACCCTCCTACAGCTGATTCTTATATTTTCTTATTCAATTATTATTATTAATTATTTTCCTTCTCTAACTACTGTTGCAACCTAGTTTGGACACTTATGACCCACACGCATACTTTCTCCTCCATTCATATTTTTTTTATTCTACTCTATTATATTTTGGGTAAAGTTTAAATTTTATTTCTAAAATAAATTGGTCAAATTCACTACTGAAAATCTTGAAGGATGGCTAGATGACATAAAACCTTAGTTATCAGTTTATGAAAAAATTTCGTGCAATTTTATTTGGAGGAGAGGCTGACATCAGTGGTAAAGGAGGAGGGCAGGGATATAGTGGTGAAGGAGGAGTCATAGCCTAAGGTGGTGGAGTTTTAAGCCTTTGCGTGAACAAAAAAAAGAGAGAAAAAATGGAAATAAAGAAGAAGAAAGCAAAGGAGGAAGAAGAAAAAATATAAACATAGGCCATACCTGAAGCTTGCTCGAATATGAATGAGGATAAGATGTTATGCAACAGAGGTTGTGAACGAATTTATAAAGGCAGAGGTGCGTGATATTTTGAATGAATATAGGGAAACTTGCGTGATTTATTTCCAGTTATACGAAAAAAAATTGATTGCAAATGTTTCTTTTTTTTCTTCAATTAATAGGTTGTGTGCGTTATTTATAGGCTGAGTGATTTTTTTATACAAAACAACAGCAAGGATTTAAAATTGCTATAAAATAATAAAGCTGCATGATTTAATGTGAATGATTATAGGAAGGAAATAAATTTAAATTAACTTTAATGGTTGCTTTGATTTACACAAAGAATAGACAGGAATACTAGGCAACACTTGAACACGTTTAAAGTTTTAAATAAGAAGTAAATGACTCTAAAGGAGGCAATGCTGATAAAAGAAAAGAAATTACTGCGTACGTGACACTCGCATTGGTGATTGATTTTGTTGATTGAATTATAGATATGGCAAGAAATAAGATTTTCAAATTCTCGTGTTTTATTAAGAAGGAAAAACTAGCGAAATTAAACGTGAAGAAAACGGCAGGTAATTGAAAAGAAACGGCAATGATATTAGCTTTGGATGCTACTTCATTAAAAGATTTTATACTAGATATAATAGCTGCGTATTAAAAATTTGTTAGGCCAAAAGATGTATACATATACAGAGAATTTCGAAATCTGGGTAAGAAATAAATGCAGATAAGAAAGAAACAGCAACTAGAAAATTTGAAATTTCTGTGCGTTGATTAAGAGGGATGAGTGAAATTTATGGTGAAGAAACGGCAAGTGATTAATAGATTGGTTCATTTTAAACTTTTTCTTCAATTAATGATTGCGTGCGTTTATTTCTTTATATAGGCTGAGTGATTTTAGCAAGGATTTTACGCCAATTTAAAACCAATGAAAGCTGTGGAAAAAGTAATGTTTTGCTATAAAAATCTACTAACTGATTTATTAATCCATATAGATATTGCACTATGCATTTTAAAATACGCCAAACCGACGCAATACAATACGCCCAAAATTTATGCAAAAGTAACATTTTTAATTTATACGTTTCTACATTACTTATACCATTACAATGCGTACCCTTTTTAAATGCGAAATTTAACAGTCTGTAAAACACTGAATTTTACAAAGTTATTACTTAACTAAAATTTTAACTTGTTTACATTCTTCGTATTTAAAATATACATAATTCATTTTTATTAAAATTCCAATTGGAGTTGTCTTTTAACAAAGTAAAAATTCCAAAACTTCCAATTTTATATTTAGACTTTTAGGAAATGATTAAATCAAGTTAAAATTTATATTAAATTTCAAGGATTTATAAATAAAAAGAAATAAAGAGTAGGCAATTAAAAATGCAAGCAATTAAGACAATATAACGCATACCCTTTTAGTTTCTTCCAAGCCATAAATAAAAGATATAAACAAGCAATAATCTAATAAATAAACATGACTGTCAAAAATAAAAATAGAAAGATAAAATAGAGGTGGATATATGAAATAATAATAATAAGAACATATATATATATATAATATGTAATAAAAGTAGAAAAATTTATTGCGTGTAAAACGCTGTATTTTATCAAAAAAAAAGTATAAGTTTTAAATTCCCAATAAATCCATATATTTGATTTCTCAATCATGTTATTGAATCGACTATTAACTTATCCTCTTATGGGTAATATTAAAATTGGTTTTTATACTAATACATAAAAAAATTCCCAATTCATCCAAATTTCAATTAACTACTTTCCAATAACTACCATGCTTTAATCCCACTCCTTTATTAAATCTGTTATCACTTTATAAACCTAGTTATTATTTGTTTATCTTTCCTTACAAAAATATATATTCCAATTTTCATCTTTCTTTTGTAATAACTTGTTATTTTCAATTATATTGAATTCCCCAAATATATACATTTATCATAAATAAAACCTAAATCAATTTATTCAACTTGGTTTCATTCCTTTATTTGATCTTATGAATAAAATATAAATTTCCATTTATGTCATTTCATTTACATTCACACATTACAGTTACAGTCCTATCTCACATTAATGAACATTTACCTACATTTAAATGTAATTGACTTCCTACTCTGAATTTAGCAGCCCTAAATAAAAAGGTGACTTGCATAAATGTTGTCACTAACTTTATATTACACTCAAGTTTATTATTTCCATTAATTATCAGAATTGCTTATATAATGTTGAATTCACTCCATTACCATACGTTTATTTGCATATATTCAATTTCATACCCAAATGTAACAGTTAAAACTACATTAATAGACCAATTAAATAGTAACTTACAACCGTTACTATATCCCTTTTATTTTCATTTCATTTTAAACACTCACTTCATTATAAATTATAAAGGTTTTTTTCTTCTTAAATTTAATTACAAAAATCTTATTAAATTAACCAGTTTAATTATCGAAATTTACAGGTCATTACATGACCACTACTCGCTGAGCTCTACGTGATGGCGCATCCTGATCGTCGCCAGGACGAACATCCACCGTTAAATAATTAAAACCCTAATATGGACGGCTGGAAATGATTCGCGATTTCTGGACAACTAGTGATACAAATAGAAAAACGAATTACGAATTTGAGATGCGCTCGTCGAGAGCTTCAGATTGATATAAATTTTGACATTATTTGTGGAGTTTGAATTTTGGGCTTTGAATTTATTTGAAATTGCAATTGGAATTTTGGTTTTGGGGATTTGTCCGCCATTGAGGAAGAGGAGGAACAGAATGAATTGTACGTACATACGAATGACAATGAGGAACACTTAGGGTTTATAACGAGGTATATATAGATAGGTCAGAAATAGAGATGAATGGACACGATTTATCTACACACCGAACGATAAAATGGCCCGAAATTCCCATTTCGACTCCGAAACGAAATTGTGTCAACCCATATATCAAAATAGATGTTTTAAAATATTTTAAAATCAATGGAACAGGTTTCAGGTCCAAATTCCATCGTATGAAGAAGTTATGCAAAAATCAAATTATTTCAAATTGATTTCAACTGATTTCAATTAAATTGATTTCTAGGCGTTTCGAGTCCGTACGATCAAACGACAAGTCGAATCGTTACAAAACTTGAAACACTACAATGATTCACCATTACGGATCCGATGAAACTTGTTTCATCAAAATCCGAGTCAGTGGCCAAAATGGTTATTTTTACATTAATTAATTAAATAAATTAAAAATTAATTAATTAAATCAAACTTCCAATTTCAATTCAATAATTGACCAGTTTCATCATTTTTGATTTCTTAATTATTTACAATGATTTGAACAAATTTAAATGTCTATTTAGAGTTGATTAATTTATCAATTTCAGTGTTAACCTCAATTTCATTACTTCAAAATTATAAATTTAATTTCCAAAAGTTCTATTTACTTTACTTTTCATTCTACTATTCAATTAATTATTATCAAATGGATGAAATTAACATTGGATTCATAATTTGTTACATTAATATTCTCACATTCCATCTTAATTTCAATTAGCATAATATTTAGATATTTAATTTCATTTATTTGCAATTAAATCCAATTATTATAGTTCAAATCCCATTAAATTGATAAGTCTTCATTTCAATTCTTTTAAATTCAAATTGTCCAACTATGGATAATATTAACATTATTTTCAAGTATTACCTTAATTAACATTAACGTAATAATTTATTTAGATTTATTGCAATTGATCCCAATTATTAAATTTAAATTCCAATAAATTAATAAATCTTGAATTTCAATTCTTTTTATTCAACCTATTATTATATTATGAATAAAATTAACATCATTACATCTCATTTCCGTTATTAATTCATTAACAAATTTCAAATTTTTATTTATTCCAGATTTAATTGCCAAAATCTTATTAAATTAACAAAATCTAATTATCAAAAATTCGTCGGTCGTTACAGGAAAAAGTTCTGATGTTAAAGTTATTGACCAGTCAAAGAAAGTATATTTTATATTTAATTTAAATTTAAATTGTCTCGAAATCGTATCTCAAAATCTCGATCTCCTACCGAAACATGCTGCTAGGCGTTTATAAGGTTATACCCCTATTCCGAATGCACTGGGAAAGGTTTCGAGTCCTAATTCGATCATATAGATAATATAGCTTTTTGGACCCACTTATTATATTGAATTGTCGATAGAGATTTTCAGCGCGTTTATCTATCTTACGGTCAAACGTTAGCTCCAAATTCCACGAAATTTGAAATCAAATAATAATACATTATTATGGATCCAATGGAATAGGTTTCGCTAAATTCCGAGACTGTGCCCCGAAAGGCTATTTTTAAACGTAAATTTAAACTATATATCTTTAAAACTGAACAAATCACCTAAAAATTCAAATTTAAAGCTTTCATTATCTTCAATACTATTAAACAAATTCTACAAGCCTTTGAATTATTTTTAACAAGCTCGAAACTCAAGATTTTATATTTTACTCAATTACTAATTATTAAATCCAATAACTTAATTACCCATAAGTAGTGATTTGAAATTCAAGTTAATAATTAACTTTTAAATATTTAAAACCAATTAAATATTCCAATTTCAAATATCCAAAAATTCCGGGTCGTCACATTCCTCCCCTTTAAAAGAATTTGGTCCCTAAAATTGCTAGTTAAGAAGAATGATCCAGAACCCGTTAACTATTTCCCAATCCAAATAGTTTTTAACAATTCCTCAAAACCAAATAGTTTTAACAACACCCAAAACAATCTTTTTATTAAGACACACTATTACTCTTATTAACTTTCCAAACTCATCAATAACTTCCAAACTCATCCATAACTTCCAAACAATATTATTAACTCAACCCGTTCAAATTATAACTAAAAATCCAAATTATAAATTATCAAATTTTCTCAAAATTTTTCTATCTCCTTAAATTTCAAAAAATTTCGTCAGCGTCTCCTTTGCACGGCTAGCTCAGAACAACTACAAAATGCCTTTACGGGCCTACAAATTTCAAAAGAAAAAAAAATGCCAAGTGGCTAGATTAGAAAACCATCAAGTTTCATAAGACAATTTAAATACATACCTTTTTGTCGAGCCATGCATTTTATCTTCTGAAATCAAAATCATCAATTTCCTTTCTGCTTTTAAATACCTATATACTATTTAGCAATAATATCTAATCACATCATTAAAAATCATTTTATACATTTCTTTACAAAATTTTAAATTATTCCACTCAAGCCCGTATGATGTCCATATATCATCCGTATGCAATATCGAATCCGATCGCTCACTCGATCATACAATTTTACTTCCGAACTAGTATCGTCCACCCGACTTCCTAGCGCGGACTCAGATCCGGTTTCTGGATCAGAAACCGTCATTCTCCTTGCATAGCCACAAACTTGATAGAGAATTTCCAGAATCAATCAAAAAACCATATCCAGGGTTCGTCATAAAAAATCGAGTGAAAAATCTCAACTCGGATCGATATAAATATCTCGAAATTCTATGCTCGAATTTGGATCAAATTGCTATACGAATAAAATAATATACGTACATCCTACGTATTCATTCAATTGATTATTTACTATATCAATCCTCTTTTATTCATATTTATTTTAGCTTCTATTCACTTATTCCCAATTTCCCTTCTACCCAACTTTTATTAAATCTTTATTCAAATACTAACTTAGTATATTTCTCAATTCCAAATCTACTTAAGAATGCACCATTCGTTTCTTTAAGTTCAATATAAGTATTTTATACACTTCTTAAATTTATTTTCACTTCACCACTTAAGCTTTCATATCTATTTTATTTAATCTTAAATTTCCAATTCCATTCTGAATTCAATTTACCTTTCTTTTTTAAATAGTGAAGTCTATTCATCTTATTTCAAACCATATTTAATTAACCATTTTTTAATTAGTTCCCTTTACTAATTTATTTAAAATCTCAATGGATTTTATTTCCAAACTTTAATTATTCTAGTCTAGTTCGAATTAATTCTATAACTTCACTTTACTTTACACGATTTAAATTGAATCCCAATATTTGGTTCCAATTCATTTGCTTACCCACTTAAATTAATTTATTTACTTACAAAATTTATTTTCAACCTTCTATTTATTTAGTCCAACTTAACCAAATTTCCATAAACATTTTAATTAAGATTCCAGAGTCTTTAAAATAATTACTCAACACCCAATTTGAAATCACTTATATACATAATTCAATTGCATATCAAATTATATTTTGAATTTTAAAACCAAACCCAGTTTTGCAAACAACTCCAATTTAAAACAATTTGGCAGCAATTCCTCTCCTGGAAACTCGAAAATGAACACCAATGATGTCGCGATCATCATCAGAATTATTTCCAACGACTGAAAAGAGTTTAGTGCTTTTTACCCTTTTTTAAAAACATTTTCAAATATTTTTAAATTCCAAATCTCACCAGATTTCATATCAATTCAAAAATATTTTCCAAAAGTATCACTATTACTCCTCCAAAACTTTTTGAAAACCATTTCCAAACTCAAAGGAAATTAAATTTTCCAAATTTAAAATTGTCAAATCCTTTCAATCTATATTCAATATTACTCCGGGATTTTATTTCAAATTATAAATCACATTTAAAATTCACGTTTACAAATTCATTCTGTATATGAAGTTACTTCTTAACTTTGATTATAATTTCAATTCCTTATTTAATTTCCACAACACAATGATAATAATTTAATATTATCACTTCCTAACAACCAACCAACCATATATAACCATAATAATTTACGAAAATTATTTCTTTTATATATAAAAATAGTTTGGGCAAAGTTATTTCATTTACCCTATTTAAAACAATACCGTGTCGAATTTGTTCTATTCAAGTGTTTAGAGATCCCTATTAATAACGTTAATTACTCTATTGACTGGAATCCATAAACCACTGAATAAACCAATCAACACGATATACAACAATTTTTTATATTCACTAACAAATACACGCTTATATATATCAATACACTCAAACTCATTCTAGAGTACTACGGACTCTATTTTTAATGAGTAATTCCCACCAGAGCCAAGGTTCTCGCTTAACCTTCAGCTCTAATGCCACTGTAACAGCCCGCAAATCCGTACCCCTTTGAGCCGACAATATTCTCCAATAGTTCAACACAAAGTGGACGGAAATACGAATCATTAAGGTTAAAGAAGAAAGGGGTAGAAGAAGAAATAAAAAAACAATATCAGAATCTCACAATCGCAGCAGACAATATATAATAGAAAAATGACTGATCTTTAAACAAAAAGAACTATATCTGTTTTATACATTATGTCATCAGAATATAACAAAATTCATAGCACACAACTGGACAGTTATCATAACCTATCCTCACAAAAACTGACTATGCAGTTAATCATACACAACGGAATATACATTAAATACGTGTGATACGTCTCACCATCTAGCTCGTCTCTTGAGCTCCACAGCATCCTTTCCTGTATTCTATAATACTCGGTTTGACCAGCTTGAGAAAACCAGCTTAAGAAAACACACTCAATTGGATTATTAAAGTTTCCAAAATCCTTTGACATCAGGTATCTCGTAAGACCACGCCACAAATAAACATACCGGGTTTTTACCTTACGATAACCAAAACACTTTTTATCTAATCCCTCTGATATTATAATAGTGTCTATTGAAAGTAAAATAGAATCTAGCTGAAATGCTTGCATCTCACGTTCCAGTAATAGTTGGGCACAATCAAAACCGTACAGGCGCTTATTGAAGATTGGATTCCATACAATAGCAGGGCTACTGGGGTACCGCCTGTCACATTACCTGGTCTAAATCAGCATACCGAGAATCCCCCCTGATCCCCTGCAACACAAGACCGGAGGTACCCCTTACTGGATAGTCCGAACAAGATCACCCCGCGGTTGGGATCAGCAACCGCCCAAATGGGCGAATAAAAAGGGACATCTACACAGAGATGACTTACCCTAATTGGTTGCTAGCCACTTAGCCTTGCTGCACCTTCCTGTTCTAGCCATTCCCAGTTGATGAGGCTTGAGGCTATGCGTTACCTTTTTAGCACACATTCACTTAGAATGCTCATCATCCTCCTGACGATGTTCTGATAGCATTCATCTATACAAGTTTGTTCCGAGTCCAAACAGAACCGAAGGCACTATTCCTACTACATCCATTTTGGAATCACCCTCAGGATTAGTAGCGATTAGCCCTTGCACTTCACTGCTCAATCTTCGACTCCGAGCTCTTATCTTCCTCATGAAAACGTTTAAATCGGATTGAAGTGGTTTTCAGGAAATTAATCCCGATCTTGATCTCGGTCTATTCGAAACGATCAGTGTATTGGCCAATATCGATAGTCAGTTATTTAACTATCAAATCACACAATCATCCAGACAATTGTTTTATTTCTACTGAAATGCACCAAGTCCTAATAACTTAGATTTTAAATAATTTAAATCACTTTATCCAAAGATATATATACTTTAAAACATTTAAAATAAAAACTACTTAAAAGACTTTATTCAAAATAATCGTTATGAAATTCCATAATAATTTTAAAGTAAAACTTAGCCAAAACTACCTTTAAAATAAAAGTTATTTGTGTAAAGTATAAATATTTAGTAACTATCTTTTAAATCATAATACTAGTTTAACCTTTATAATAATTACTACTATAACTAAAATAATAAATATTTACTTTAAAATCTTATAACAATTTAAATAATAAATTCCTCTAGAACATTCTTTTAAACAACTTTAAAGCTTCTAACTTATACTTAAAAATCTGTTTTGAAAAAATACTTAGCTTTTCAGAAAAATACACTTCTATTCCAAAATAATCCATTTAAATCAGTTAATAAATCCTTCTCGATTTATCCCAATTTAATTTACGTCCCAATACCGTAAATTTCTTCCAACATTTTAAAAATAAAACCACTTTTTATTTTTAAACACATTTTCCATCTTCTTATAATCACTTCCAAAAATACACACTTAAATTATTTACATTAAGGTCACTAAAATTACTTAAATAAAAATAATACTTAAGAAATTTATAAGAGTTTCTGAGTAAAACTTAACCAAAATTTCCTTTTAAAATAAAGTTATTATATTAAATATTTATGTTTAAAATTCCTTTTTAAAAATCATAATGCTAATTTACCTTTAAAAATAATTGACTATCATAATTAACTTAAATAAATATTCACTTTTCTCTTAAAAATAATTAAAATAATAAATTTTGTAAAACATTCTAAAAACATTTTTAAACTTCTAGTTTGTACTTTGAAATCTTATCTTGAAAATATATTTAGTTTTCCAAGAAAAAAATATACTTCCCAACTTTTAAAAATAAAATCACCTTTTATTTTTAAAATAAATTGCATCTTTTTTATAAATTCCACCGGAATCTATACTTCCAAATTTATCCACTGATAAATATTCCACTTCATTTATAAACCAGTTTACAAAATTTCCATTTCTCATTTTCCTTTAAATCACGGTTTCCAAAACATTAAATCAATTTGAAACCGATTTCCTGGTTTTTAAATTCCCTTTAAAATTGATTACTCGATTTATCCAATTCCCAATAATTATTTACATAGGAATTTCTTTTCATTTCCTTTAAAAATCCAAACTTATATTTTTTTTCCGTTCTCAAAATTCCCATATATATTCAGCCAAGCATAGCATCCAATAATTTCAATCCCCAATATAATCAATATAATCTATCACAGATCATCAAATAAATCACATGCTGAATATAAAATAAATTCAACGTTTTGAGTAATCCAGTTGGGTCCCTCCAACCTATTTTCCCTGCATCCACAGATGTTAGAACATTATAAAATACCAATCCCACTTTGAGAGGGATATCGCGGTATAGGGGTCATCTGCTATTATGTGGGGCGCATAGGGTCTCATATGCTATATAATGCAGGAAATCAATCACTCCAATATAACATATCACAGCCAGAGGCTTCAGACTTTTTCCTCTAATCAGAGAGTTCAAAAAATATGGGATAATATCAAAAAGTTTACCCCTCTGCCTACTACTACTGATATACTTGTCTGGGGAGAGAAAAAAGGAAAATTTAAAATTGGTGAAGCATATAAATTATTGATGTTGAACAATGAAAAACAAAATTGGAAATGGTGGAAAAGAACTTGGAACAAAGATAGTAGCATGAGAGATAACTTTACTTTGTGGAAGATACTGCACCGAGCCATACTGACCAAGG
Source organism: Allium cepa (assembly GCA_030765085.1). Lineage (NCBI taxonomy): Eukaryota > Viridiplantae > Streptophyta > Magnoliopsida > Asparagales > Amaryllidaceae > Allium > Allium cepa. Next base: position 653,858,528 of record CM060940.1, read on the forward strand.
CTAAGCTTGTCAGTATAGGTATGAACGTTAACATTTTCTGTACATTTTGTTGTGCACAACCTGAAACTACGGAGCACTTATTCTTCGAATGTTCTGAAATCAAGCTTATGTGGTCAGAAGTTATGACAAAACTGCAAAGTAGTTCTCCCTTACACGATAATGACGCGGAATGGGAACAAATATACGCCAAGACTGGCAACAAGCAAAAAAGAAAAAGAATTTTTTGTGTCACGTTGAAGAGTTTTATACAAGCAGTTTGGAGGGAGCGAAATAGTAGGGTTTTTGAAGTTATTAATGCTAAAACTGCAGCTAATTTCAGACTATGGATTATGCACGAAATTAGATCTTCCCTGAAGATGCTATTCACTTTTGACCCTGGAATAAGTCTAAACTTTAGTATGTAACTGTATGTGTTCTTTTTTCCGTATTGTATGTTTTTCCTTCGTGTTTGTTGCACCATGTATTTCCTATGTTTTCTTTGAGCTTTTGCTCTTCTTTGTTGTTTGAGTCCTATGATCTCTGGTGCTGCAATAAAATGGTCGGGGACCAATCAACCCCGTCGGCCTTGCCAAAAAAACATATCACATCCAAGATGATAATAAATTATCAATTCAAGTAAATAAACAATAATTTAAATTTAACTATTTAAATTTAGATGGTAATCCAAATGAGTGAGATTAACTCACCATTGATTTTTATTTGCAGTCCATTACCGTCTCGACTTGTTTTCATGACTTTTGACCTTGTATAAACAATTATATTATTTATCAATATTCGAACAAATCAAAAAATCAATTATTGTTTAATAAATTTAATTTAAACTAATAATTTACTTTTAAACTAACATTTTCTTTTAAAAAAAATCTTCTAGTAACTAAAAATAATTAAAAACGTTAATTGGACGGATTAGTCACCAAAATACATTATAAACAATAAGTAAATTAAAATATGTATTTGTACATTTAATTTTCTTTTGAAGCTACATATGTACTTATAAAAATTGATCTAATTTAATTTTTTCATATAAACTTATAACCTTTTAAAATTCCCTCTTTTTTCAAACTTTATCTATATACGTATAAAAAAATTCTGTTTTTAAAATATGTGTGTGTACATCAATTTAAAACTGGAGTTGCTTTACAACTTTACTGTTAATTATTTTCTCTGTTTCCCATATATATTTAAAATGTGTATGTATGTTAAATTTAAATAGAATTCTTTTTACTGTAAAATATCCCTTTCTGTTTTCTATAATAGCAATAATAATTTTCTTTACTATATATATATATATAAATCGACTGTTTATAATCGAAGTATATATTTTTCTGTTTATATACATATTATTTATGTTTAAATTAAAAACAGAAACTGTACCTGCTGCTCAACCCGAGATGCCCCAATCCCACATCCACGACGTCGCCTGTTCCTTCCACGCGCATGCAACACCACACGCCATTTTGGCCTTGTGAACACGAACACCTCGTCAATTCGACGACCACTTGCCGAGCTATTCCCAATCTCGACCTCTCCCCAGGTGCCTCCGGTCGAGTGCCTTCATCGCACGCACGAACGTACGTTCCTTCACCCAGCCGCGACAGCACATTCGAGATAGGTCCATTGCCGCTCGACGTCCTAGTGAGCCGCCGCCTCAGGTTCGAAGTCGAGGATTCTGATTGCGATGCATGCGATCGATTGTGTGCCTTTCCCCCTTTACTATGAGAACGAAATCGATTGTTTGGGTCAAGAAATTGTGGATTGAATCGACAGAAAGGTGGCGCATTTATTTGCAACCATTATCGATTTGAACGAGACGAATTATTATTATTTTTTTTGAAAGAGGAAGGTTGAAGTCGTTCGATTATCTTTTTTTTAAGAAGACACGTGTCTTCAGGTAGAGCACGTGTTGTAAACTGCCTTGCGTGCTTTACCCAACATGCTAAGTGATTTAAAAAGGATGGGAAAAAGTTCTGATGTTAAAGTAATTGACCAGTCAAAGAAAGTATATTTTATATTTAATTTAAATTTAAATTGTCTCGAAATCGTAGCTCAAAATCTCGATCTCCTATCGAGGCGTGTCGCTAGGCGTTTATAAGGTTATACCTCTATTCTGAATGCACTGGAAAAGGTTTCGAGTCCTAATTCGGTCGTATGGAGAAGATAGCTTTTGGACCCAGTTATTATATTGACTTGTCGATGGAGATTTTCAGCGCGTTTACATATCGTACGATCAAACGATAACTCCAAATTCTATGAAATTTGATACCCAATAATAATACATTATTACGGATCCAATGGAATTGGTTTCGTCGAATTCCAAGACTGTGCCCCGGAAGGCTATTTTTAAACGTAAATTTAAACTATATATCTTTAAAACTGAACAAATCACCTAAAAATTCAAATTTAAAGCTTTCATTATCTTCAGTACTATTAAGATAAATTCTACAAGCCTTCAAATTATTTTTAACAAGCTCGAAACTCCAGATTTAATATTTTACCCAATTACCGATCATTAAATTCAATAATTTAATTATCCCATAAGTAGTGATATTTGAAATTCAAGTTAATAATTAACTTTTAAATATTTAAAATCAATTATATATTCCAATTTCAAATATCCAAAAATTCTGGGTCGTCACAATATGTGATCCCGGTCTCTTTAACAACCAAACGCTTATTTCACACCAGATGGTTCTTTCACATTTCAAAAGTCAATTCATAATTGATATCAAAATATCATATTCTCAAAACCATATCACCTTCGAAGTCGTATTCACTTTCAAAACTATATTCACTTTCAAAATCATATTCCCTTTTGAAACTATATTCACTTTCAAATCATATTCTCATTTAAAACGATATTCACTTTCAAAATCATATTCACTTTTGAATTTATCGTTAAGATAGATTAATTAAATCCTCGTTCCAAAATCATCATATTTATTTAAACATGTCATTTCACAAAAGGTTATCAATTTCAAATTTCAACTTAGGTTGTATCATCATCAAAGATTTAAATATAATTACATCGTCTTTACACAGTCTAAAATTTAGAAAATAGTTTAGATAGTCATAAATAGTTTTAAAAATAGTTTAAATAGATTAAAATAGTTTAAGTAGTAAAATAGTTTAAATATATTTAAATCTGATTTAAATGGATTTAAAATGTTCTAAAAAGATTAAATATAGAATAAATACATTTAAATTATAATAAGTAGTTTTTAAATAGATTAAAATAGATTTAATAGATTTAAATTATACTAAATGGATTTAAAATAGATTAAATAACTTAAATCAGTTTAAAACAGGTAAAATAGGTTAAATTGGATTAAATAGGTTATAATAGATTCAAATAAATTAATATAGTTTAAATTGATTAAATTAATTAATTTAATTAAAATAGTTCAAACTAATTTAAAGTATATTTCAAAGTTATATCCAATCATTTCATTAACTTAATTCCGGTAAATTCATTTATATTTGACACTACAACTTTGAAATACCAATTTAATTCCTTTGAATAAATTCATTAAATCAATTCCAATTTAAGCATTAACGCTCGGATTTCTGAAATAATACAGTTTATATAACTCAATTTCTGTTTCAAAATACCAATTAACAGAATTCAAAACTTTAAAGAATTAAAAATCATTTAATTTAACCAAACCGGTGTCCGTATATAATTTTCTACGCTATGGTCAAGTGATACAGATATTTATCATTTCAATCCGCAATTTAAAATTTTATGGTCATATATCATTTCAAACCACAATCCTGAATTAAATAAAAATTCATAAAATAGCTCGAGTCTATTATTTCAACCCATAACGATTTTTCCCTAATTTATAGATCGTTCGGATATGTATCATTTCATCCCATATGGAACTTGGAGTGTTATAACTATATAAGATACAACATCCAGTCATCCAATGTCGATAATCAAACATCCATCACAACCATCATCCAAATCAACCAATAAACATCAATAGAAAACTGATTATCATTAACACATATTAAATTGACAATTTAATTCAGTATTAAATTAAACGATGATTAAATGCAATAAAAGTCAAATTTAACTAGAATGACAATTTAAACATATTAAATATCAATCAATTAATTTCTAATCACATCATAAATTTAATTTAACTAACATAAGATAGTTTAGTAATTGTGAATGGGTTAAAATACTCACTTTTGACTTTAAATCGAATTAAAATCCAAATGAAGGCCCAAAATTCAACAGTCTTAGAATTCGTCCAATCCAGAGTCAAAGTATCTGGAATTTCGATACGATCCCAGTGGAACAAACCGCGCGTGAATTCAAGTCCATATGCAAAAGTTATATACATTAGAACGATTGACTATTGAATTTTACATTAAAATAAATTAATGTAAAGTCAAATCATGCCTTACCACGTGAACAGCTCAAACAGAGAAACCCTACCCTATCTGTTCATCACGATCCTGAAACCCTCCATAACCACCACTTCAACTGATACAGCCATGCCACCACCATACGACTTCCACCCAATCTAAGAACGTCGCCTACTTCCCCGCCTCAACCCGCGCCTACGGCCACGCCGCGGTCATCACCGGCATCCCTAAAAGCCCAAAGCCGCCGTGAAACTCTTGGCCAATTTCTGGGAAATCCGATAACCTCTTGCACGAAGTAAACCTAAGGATGAGTGCTGCTCGCCAAACACTACAACCTTGTGCCTCCCGATCGTCGCAAAATCGACGATCCACCGCACAATCCAACGATCACAAACGAATGGTCGGAACTAAATCATCAAATTCTGGCCACATAAAAGTCCAAATCGAAAAACAAACTGCAGATTTGACTTGCACTCGTCGAGAGCTTCAAATCGATATATAATTCGATATGGTTGAAGGAGTTTGACTTTGGATTTGGTTTTGATTTGTAATTAGGGTTTGGAAATTTGAACATGTGTTGCCATTGGAAAGGAGGAGATGGACAGGAAATGTACATACTAAATAATGGAATAAGAAATAGCTAAATTTATAATGGGCTATATATAGGTAGATCAGAAATAGAAATGAGTGGGCTTGATTAATTTTGTTTTGAACGATAAACGACCCGAAAAGCCCGTTTCTTTCCCGAAACAAAAATGGGTAATCCCATATATCAAAATAGATGGTTTCGATACTTTAAACTCAATAGAACATGTTTCAAGTCCTAATTCCATCGTATGAAGAAGTTAGCTTAAAATCAGCTTATTTCAAATTGATTTCAATTGAATTCCATTAAATTGATTTCTACGTGTTTCGAAACCGTACGATCAAACGATAAGTCCGATCGCTAATAATTCACTGTTACGGATCCGATGAAACTAGTTTTCTGAAATCCGAGACAGTGGCCAAAATGGCATTTTTCACGTTAATTAAATAAATTAATATTAAATTAATTAATCACTTTTTAATTCAATATTTATAAACTAATAAATTTCATCATTTTTGACTACTTAGACATTTATAATGACTTAAAGCAAATTTACATATCAAATTCAGTGTTGGTTATTACACTAATTACAGTGTTCAATTTCAACCATAACTAAATCCAATTAATTAAATTTTAATTCCAATAAATTGATCAATTTTGGTTTCAATCTTTTTTTCAATCAATTATTACTCTACATAGTTAACATTTATTTATATCTTGTTATATAAATATTCTACAATTTTTTATCTTTTACCATAGTAGTTGCAGTATTTCAATAATATTGAACCTTTGTTGAGTTTGACATTAATTATAATTTAAAATCCAACAACTTTATTTATCTTGGTTTCATTTTTATTATTAAATCAACTTATTACCTTATAAGGGTAATTGATAATTCTGTACATTTCATTATATTTCCAATTTGCAGTTATTGTATTAACTCACATTAATGTAACATTTATTTACTTTTATTTGTAATTGATTAATTAAATTTGTATCAAATATCAATTGTCGCTGTTTCTAGATTTAATAACGTTTGTAAGTTTATTATTTACAAACAACTGTTATAACAACTTACACTATACTAATTCGATCCAATTACAATTTCTTACGCAATATTGCATTAATAACTCAACATTTTAAATTATCAATTACTCTTTTAATCCAATTATCCATTAATACATACACTATCACAATTAATTTACAATCTAAACCTGAGTTAACAAAGTTTTCAATGGCTTTCGTGCTCCACTGTTTTGACGTTATTTCCAGTTCTCCGTAGCTTTTCTCCTGTCGTCCGCTCCTTCATGTCTCTCCCGCCGCTTCTTCCTACGCATAGCCCTCCCCCTCTTCTCCACATCCTCCCCGAAGCTCCTCCCTCTGCGCCTTCATCTACCAGATCTGGCAGGATCTTCAAGCGTCCAGTGACCATGTGTTCGCTTTCTGTAGACGATTTTCCTCCCCTGCCGATTGCTAAGACGTCGCCCCTTGCTCCAGTAGCTCGTCCTGGATTGCGACCTGATTTTATGTGTAATTTGGTTGGTGGTGACACTTGTGGTATTAGTTCAGTGTGTTTGGGTGTAACAGATGAAAGTGCAGATTGTGGAGAATTACGTGATGGATCGAATGCTAATGGCCGTGTCTCAGTGGCGTTGGGTTGTGAGTTTAAGCATCAATCACCTGCTGATAATTTGTGTTATGAACAATGCACTTCTACTGTTCGTCAGAATGCTCATGAGAACCTTGTTTCCAAACACTCTGTTTTGAGTACTGATGGTTCTCTGCTTATGGCCTCTCCCATTGTGGCCTCTGATGGTGTTGAGGATAGTCGTCCTGTTGCTCCGTCCCATATTGGTTCCAAAAGCTGGTCTTCACTTTTTACATCTCTTCCTCGTAATGCTGGAGCTTATGAACCGGTTGACTTTGATATAGTTGAAGAAAATGGAGTGATGATTCCTCCTCCAAATGTTATGCAAGCTGGTATTGACTTTTGGTCAGAATACTTGGTTGGATTCTTTTTGGATCCTAAGGATCGCCTTCATGATGCGTCTGCTGTTTGCCGTAGAGCCTGGCGGCTGCGTGGTAATTTACGTATTAAGTTGGTTGATTCCATGTACTTCTTGTTGTTCTCCTCCCCTGAGGAACGTAGTCGTGTTCTTGAGGCTGAGCCTTCTTTCTTCGCTGGGAAACCATTTATTATTACTCCCTGGACTCCTACGGTATCTAGTGCCCGTGAGCAAGTTCTCTCTATCCCCGTTTGGGTTTATTTTTCTCAAATTCCTTCTGCTCTCCAACCGCTGCTTGGGTTGAATTGGCTCGCGTGTAATGTTGGTAAATTAAAATGTTTTGATTCTAACACCGTTGCGCGTGATAAGCTGGTGTATGCTAAAGCTCTGATTGAGATTTCTCCCTTTAAGCCTCTTCCATCCTCTATTCCTGTTCAGCTAGCTGTTGGCCATGTGGTGGATGTTCGTGTTCGATACGGTTGGGTCCCTGACATTTGCTCCGCCTGTCACTCCTTTGGCCACTTAGATACTTCCTGTTCGCATTCTGTTGTTTCCTCTATACCCCCTAAGATCCCTCTCCCCCGGCCTCCGCTCAGGAAATGGGTTCCTAAAGCTATGGTCGTTCCTCCTCCTGTTGTACCTTTTTCTGTCCCTACTTCACCGCATTCTCCTGTTCAGCCTCCTTCCATTGTTCCTGGTGATTCTTCTGCTGATGCCCTTGATGTTTCGGATCATCCTTCGCCTCATGTTGTTTGGGCTGAGTCTGAGCGTTGTTGGGTTGATTGCCGATCTGATATGCGTTTCAACCCGGCGGATAATTCCTATTTTAGATATGTTAGCGACAATCCTATGGACCAACGATGCCTTTACTATTGTCCATCTGGTGATTCCTTGGTCCTTGCCTTGGACGGTTCTTTTGCTGAGGTTAATTCCGTCGTGTTAGACGATACTTCTTGGGATAGATCCTTTATTTACTCTTCCGTTGCTGACATTTATGATCCCTCTCTTGCAGTTCTGTTTCGCCCGTTTTTTGGTCTATTTGGGAATGTTTCTTCCCAGGCGGATGTTGTTGCTGGTGGCACTACCTCTACGGAGGAGACCTAGTCTTGTTAGCCATTTAGTAGTTGTGACTAGCTGTCACACTCCTGTGCTGTATTTTATACTTTCTTTTTTTAGTAGTTTAGGCTTCTCTGCCTAACTCCTGTACTTCAAATTTTATTACGTTTGTAATAAAAAGTGGACGGTCCACTATAAAACCGGCTGGCCTTGCCAAAATTTACAATCTAAACCAATTATACTTTTAAATCATTTCAATTAATTGGAATCTCATTTAAAGCAGTTATCAATTATCTTAAATTAATACTACTACATTTTATTCTAGTTATATTCATATTATTTAATCACAAATTTTTATTTCTTCCAACATTAAATCACAAATCTTCATTAAATTAACTATTTTTAATTTCAAAAATTACGGATCATTACATTACACGTCTCCTTTCGAGTTAAGTAGAAAGAAGCGACACTTTATACCGGAAACAATTAATCCAACTAATTTCATGGTGCGGTGCTAGTTAGACAAGTGTTGAACATCTAAATCGGTTTACTATTTATACATACTAGTCAGAATAGTGTCAACTAAGGAAACGGGTTCAGTAGTTTGCATAGCAAACTAACCGTTGTTGAACCAACTCATGCCGATTAGAATTGTTCATATATGAAAAGTACATATGTTGCAAGTAATACCAACCAGATTTCATCATGCCTTGGAACCTATAAATATCACAAGCATGAATAGTAATGGTAGACAATATTTTTATTTCAGATGCTACAAAATAGAAGTCCTAAAGTTGTATTTTTCATTTATTTTTATGAATGGATCATTTAATTTTGTATTTCTACATTGTATTCGAGATTAAGAAGAAAATGAATGATGAATCACATTGGATGTAGGCGACCTCTTAACCAAGTCATTATAAAAATCTTATATGTTTACTTTTTGTATATTAACTTCATAATATTTGTCTTGAACATAATATCATATATAACTCACAACTATAAAACAAATACATTATCTGTAGTTCCAAATATATTTTACGGGGCGTTTGCCCATTTTTTGCACAAGCAGATAGACTTATAATCATTTAGTATTTCTGACTTTGATCATTCAAAAGGGGGCATGTAATAGAGTTAAGGGTATGCCCTACAAAAATTCCATAATGTATAGTAAATTATTAACTCAATAAAATATCGTTCAAAATAAAAGTGTTTTGGTTTTGTTATATACTTGTTATAATATATTATAAATAGTCGATTATTCAATTTAAGTATATTTAACAAAAAAATCCAAAAATGGTGTGTTTTGTGATAGTAATTAACAGGTGTTATAATCATGAGCAATTTATCATAATGTAACAAATAAATCACTTTAAATATTCCTAATCAAGATGCATCAAGAGTGGATATCGATACATCCATTGAGGCTAGAGTATATAACGCTCTCCAAATATTGAATAAGTATTACTCATGATTACTGGAGGCATCAAGGGATTGCATAACAATAGTTATTAGATAAATATTAAATGACTCACTTGATAGTTTTATGTTGGTTAATTAGACTAAGGTTGTGACGCCCCACCTCTATACCCACGCTAGCCAAGAACACTCCGGAGAAGTGCTGTCAACTAGCACGGAGAGTAAGGCTGTTGAGGAGAGACCATCCATGTAATTGCTTATCACACGGTGGCTATAAATAATCTTCGGAAACAAACATAGAAATAATCATATCACAAATCAGTCACAGATATCCATATTACAAAGGCGGAAGAAGATATGAATATATAACTAACACATGAAAGTGTACATCAGAGTAGTGGTCAATAAGATCCACGATAATACAAAAGAATAGCAACACGTGCTATACAAAAGAATACAACTATGAGTCTATATCTCAAGTGTATACAACAAAAACTGCTAATCTAAACAGTTAGCCAAAAGTCAGAGTGATGAATCCCTGGGAAGAAGTCAAGCAGAAGCACCTGTAACATCTCGGTCTGATCCGAGTATTATTTAAGAAAATAATAAACGGATCAGTCTAGCTATAAATATCAGATGACATGATATAACATAAAAGATATGGCATAAACATAAACATCCATAACGACATACCACTATAAGTATGTAAATAATGATCAACAGAAGATCAATCAATAAGAGATAATCAATATCACAAGAATCTTCTCAAAGATTCGAAGGGGGCATCATACCCTAAACTTGTACTCATAACAAGTCAATGACATAAATTCCAGAAATCAACACGAGAAATCCAGAAATCATAAAAAAGGGAAAGAGGCCTATCACATGACGGTCCGAAGACCATGGGGAGCTACTCCACATGTGTGAGTGGAATCACACAGAATGAGGTCAAGACTAACCAAAAAGCAGAAAGGTATGTGTGAATGGAATCACACAAGTGGTGTCTAGTCTAACCTTGCAATGAAAGAGACATCGCGCAATTGCTAGTCTAATTCATAGAGCGATCATCAAGATCAACGAGAAGTGTCAATTACACTAAGCTAGTAAATATAGAAGTTTAGCTTCATGTCCCATAACCACTTGCTTAACTTAAATATTTACGAACAAACTGTAAATCTTCACTAATAAAATTGTCATAAGAGGTTCAATCGAACAAGTCCAAGAATTAACCGACGAAGTGAACGCAAGCGTTTCATACCACTTGTTTTACTAAGTCGTTTAATTAGATTTCTCATCCGAGTGAGGTAAAGGCTTGTATATACTAATAGATTGGAAAACGGTTTAAGAAAAGAGCTTTGTTATTAAAAATAGAGTTGAAATTGTTTGTTAAAAGAGTTTTGATATTTACTACTAGTATTGAAACCTTTATATTATAAAGTGACAAAACACATAAGCAAGTGTAGAAACAATCAGTCACAAAGATCGCATACGGAGATGCGAATAAAATCCAAGGAAATCAGCTCAATATTTTTCAGATAAGATCCCCTACGGAGGGGGGGTCCAGGGGGGGTGGCAACCCCCCAAGGTGGGGGTGCGGGGGCCTACGACCTAAAGCAAAATGAGGTCTAACGACCTAAGGGTTCACGCGGCCTAACACAATGGCCGAGCGACCTAACTGGAGTTAAGGGAGGCAAGCGACTTAAGGTCCAACGACCTACGACTCAAGCAAGCCGAGCGACCTAGTGTGGAGGGGTCGAGCGACTTAAGGAAGGCGAACGACCTAAAGTCTAACGACCTACGACTTAACAGAGTCGAGCGACCTAAGGTCTAACGACCTACGACTTAACAGAGTCGAGCGACCTAAGGTAAATGGTCCAACGACCTAACTCGAACGACTTATCTGGAGCTTAGGTCGGAGACGACCTACGAGATAAACCAGGCCGACTTAGTGGACGAGCGACCTAAGGTAAATGGTCCAACGACCTAACTCGAACGACTTATCAGGAGCTTAGGTCGGAGACGACCTACGAGATAAACCAGGCCGACTTAGTGGACGAGCGACCTAAGGTAAATGGTCCAACGACCTAACTCGAACGACTTATCAGGAGCTTAGGTCGGAGACGACCTACGAGATAAAGCAGGCCGACTTAACGTTTGCCTGGAGATTATAGGTCGGAAACGACCTAAGACTTAAAGCTTAACTCGCGAGCGACCTACGGCTTAAGGCCTAACTCGTGAGCGACCTACGACTTAAGGCTTAACTCGCGAGCGACCTAACTCCGAAGTGCCAATACTTCCAGAATGACCTAAAGTTAACTCGTGAACGACTCACGACCCATGGACGAACGACTTAACTCCGAACGACCTAAAAATGGCCAGAACGACCTAGGGGTTAACTCGTACGCGACGTACGACCTAAGGTCCACACGACCTAACTCCGAGCGAGCTAAAAACGGCCAGAACGACCTAAATGCAGAAATTTCTCCCAAACACCAAAAATCGGAGTTTTTCGCCAATCCAATCCAAACCAAAAGCAAATATGCATGCTAAAGTGATAGGGAATCATTCCCAACAGTCCAATATAGTTATAGACTAGAATTGTGAGATAAAAATCTCACCTTTGCACTAAAATTTTATGAAGATGAAGCTTGAAAGCAAGGAGAAGCAATCCAAAGCTTGAATCCAATATCTTCTACTTGAATTTGGAGTTGAATGATGGAGTTGCAATTGAATTTGAGCTTGGAGTTTTAATTTCCCATTCTCTTCACCATTAATGCTAAAGCTTGAGTTAGTTAGGAAATTTATGAAGAGTGAGGAGAAGAGGGTTGGAACTTGGGCTTAATAGGCTAAACTAACCCAAAGTCCAAAGCGGGAAAAGTTAGTGAAATTTCACTATCTCCAAACCTATCGATGTTTATACTTAAAAAGTTGTAAACGACATTTCGAACTCAATGGAAGTGGTCTCGAGTCCTAATTTGACCGTTTGCAAAAAGTAGTTTTTCGGACCAAAATCCGATTAACGATTTAATATTTAAATAAAAATATTTAAATGTAAACTCGATAAATATGCGGGTTGTTACAAAGGTCAAAGAGAGAACATCGAAGTGGCAATATTACACAATTCCCTCGACTTGAAAATATTATCGAGCTTTAATGTGGAGACTCCACTTTAATTATACCTAAATCGTGGTATAGAGCACATAAATGACTATAGTTAGATCAAGTGGAAGAATAGGAAGTGAGACACCATTCAACAGAGGATTCATCTCCACGGTTATATGGAGTCAGTATCACATGTCAACTTATGTCAACTCAAAGTCAAAGTCTACGGCCAGAGCAATATGGATAATGATAATTGTCATTATTGAACCAAGGACTTTGTATTTGGACTATAAAGTTGGATATGGATGATATTGGAATTTTGACCGTTACCAAATTCCATAAGTCCTAATGTGATACAGTTTTGATGAAGAGAATTGATGTGAACAATTATCACTACTGGGTAACGCTTAAATATGTAAAATTGGATTTTAACGAAGCTTTGTAAGGGGTAATTTGGCCATAATGTCACACCAAGTGAAGTGTGAATTTTGATTTTCGAATTGTTCGATATTATTTGCTGACCAAATTTGCACCTAAAGATTCAACACAGCCGCAATTTTAGATCCTCCATCTAGCACCTGAATTAGTTAATTATAACTGTTATAATTGATTAAATTAATTAATATTTGTGAAAATTAATTATAATATTTGATTTTATTTTTGTTGGTTAACAACAAAAATCACGCGTACATAAAAGTTGTATACACACTTATCGATATGTGATACCAGTTTGTACGTTTAAATTTGACTTAAATGTAAATTATCTAATCTAGCTTGAAATTGAGAGATAACTACATAAGGCTAATTTATGGACGACTATACTTGGGGGAAGGATTTAGAATTTTGTAACAACCGTGTTGTTAATGATCCAATTAATTTCAGTTAATTAGTGTGATAAATTTAAATTTGTAATTTTTGTAGTTTGATTAAGAAATTCAATCCAGTTTGAATAAATGATTTAAGTTGTGTACTTCGATTTGGTAGAAATATTATTCAATCAATTATTGGAATTTATAAATTAATAACTAAATTAGTTTGTGAAAATTTAATCTGACTTGGTTGATTTAATAAGTTAAGTTAATTTAATATATTCATTAGGCCAAGAATATTAATTTGTATTTAATTATTATTTTTGGACCTTAAGTTAAAGTCTAGCCCATTAGTCCATCCCTGAAGAAAATCTTATTACTGAGTCTTCATACATTTATTTCCTGGGGTCTTCATTCCATTCTCGGGAAAATAAGTTTCTACTCCATCTCTTCTTCATTTCTAAATAAAGAGCAAATCCCTAATTCCCAATTATCAAAACCTCAAAATTGCAAAAATTCGTTCAAGCCTAGTGCTTAAGTGAGTTCAGCATAACTTCCCATGGAAGCTAGGAGGTGGCGACGCGAAGGGACGCTCGGGTTTGATGATTAAACCAAGTTAAAATTTATATTAAATTTCAAGGTTTTATAAATAAAAAGAAAGAGTAGGCAATTAAAAAGGCAAGCAATTAAGACAATATAACGCATACCCTTTTAGTTTCTTCCCAGCCATAAATAAAAGATATAAATAAGCAATAATCTAATAAATAAACATGACTGTCAAAAATAAAAATAGAAAGATAAAATAGAGGTGGATATATGAAATAATAATAATAAGAACACACACACACATATATATATATAATATGTAATAAAAGTAGAAAAATTTATTGCGTGTAAAACGCTGTATTTATCAAAAAAAAAGTATAAGTTTTAAATTCCCAATAAATCCATATATTTGATTTCTCAATCATGTTATTGAATCGACTATTAACTTATCCTCTTATGGGTAATATTAAAATTGGTTTTTATACTAATACATAAAAAAAATTCCCAATTCATCCAAATTTCAATTAATTACTTTCCAATAACTACCATGCTTTAATCCTACTCTTTTATTAAATCTGTTATCACTTTATAAACCTAGTTATTATTTGTTTATCTTTCCTTACAAAAATATATATTCCAATTTTCATCTTTCTTTTGTAATAACTTGTTATTTTCAATTATATTGAATTTCCCAAATATATACATTTATCATAAATAAAACCTAAATCAATTTATTCAACTTGGTTTCATTCCTTTATTTCATCTTATGAATAAAATATAAATTTCCATTTATGTCATTTCATTTACATTCACACATTATAGTTACAGTCCTATCTCACATTAATGAACATTTACCTACATTTAAATGTAATTGACTTCCTACTCTGAATTTAGCAGCCCTAAATAAAAAGGTAACTTGCATAAATGTTGTCACTAACTTTATATTACACTCAAGTTTATTATTTCCACTAATTATCAGAATTGCTTATATAATGTTGAATTGCTTATATAATGTTGAATTCACTCCATTACCATACGTTTATTTGCATATATTCAATTTAATACCCAAATGTAACAGTTAAAACTACATTAATAGACCAATTAAATAGTAACTTACAACCGTTACTATATCCCTATTATTTTCATTTCATTTTAAACACTCACTTCATTATAAATTATAAAGGTTTTTTTTCTTCTTCTTAAATTTAATTACAAAAATCTAATTAAATTAACCTGTTTAATTATCGAAATTTACAGGTCATTACATGCGTGACCTGGTACACATATTCAGGAATTTAACATTCATTAGATGGAAAAGATATGTATGTTCATGTTTTGTGGTATAAGTTTGCATGTCCCGTATGTTCAAGTTGCATAGCTTATCTCATTTTTTTTAGTTAATGTCTGTAGCCATAGTTGTATCTCCATCTGTGCAATTATACACATTTAGTTAGACTTAATTGCAAAACTATTGTTGTGAATAGTAGTAATTTTTATTTCTTAACATTGTTACATCTTTTGCCTGTAGCTTAATGTGGCCACATAGTATCTTTTACAGTTGTATTTGCATGTACTGCCTGCGTCCTAAAAGGGGTAGTGTTTTGATATCTTATTTAATATTTTGCTCTATCCTTTGCTGTGGTATAAAGTCACTATGCCAAGGGAATGGGATAGGGATGTGTGCTATCATATTTGGTAAGCTATATAGCTGAGTATCCAGTACTTGTACATGCTTGTTTTAAGGGCCTGACACCTTTTCTTTTGCTTTTAAAACATCAGCCATGTCTTTGCACTTGTATTTTATATTTATGTCAGAATTTGAGCTAGTATGTACATGTATATATTATCATGGTCTGATTTGACAACTAAACTAGCCTAACTTTTGTTAAAACTTGCATCCTCGCATAATACCTGCTCATCATCCCGAAATGATTCGTCGATACGACAGCAATGCGAACAGAGTGGTGAAGTACATATTTTACCAAATGTACGCAGACACACACACACACACATATATATATTGAAATTTATAAGTACTATCTCTCATTTTAACTTGACTTGCCAGTTATAATTAAAAACAAATCTATAGTATTACAAATATTTTTTGGGATTTTAATGTATATATGTTTGAAAAAAATAAACAAACTTAATTTATTACTAAGGAAATGATTATATTTTCAATAAGAGTTTGGAAGAGGAATAATTGTTGTTTTATAAAATAAGTGGACATTTTGAATTATTATTATATAGTATTTTAAAATTTATTTTTCTAATATAAAAAAACAAAACATATTTATTCGCTATAATAAAGGAATTTCAAATATTGGTTTTATTAATCCTTTCGGGAAAAGTGTTAGAAGCTTGTTTTCTCTAGTAAACTATTTTATATATAAAACATACACTTTTACACTATTCGAATGTATGAGAAAGAGAATTAAACGATTTAGTACACGTGGTATGGGACATGTGTGTTTACTATTTCGGTTAATTCCGGACTTGTACGATCGAAGCTATTTGAGATTATTGATTCTAAATGTTTTGACATTTTATGGCGTATTTTGAGTTTTATAATTCCTATTTATTGGAATTATTTAACATGGTCAATATTTGGCAAGTTTTATGATGTTCCTAGTGTGGCATCGACTGGCGGCTAGTAAACCGCTAAGTGCGAACGTGTGGTATGGGACACACGTTAACACTTTTCGGGTTCCTATCCGTGAGTTTGTGGCACATTCGCGATGTGTACCTAACAGAACTGCTTTGAGAGGTGTTGGCGACCTTGTCATGATGACGAACTGCTTTGGAAGGTGTTAGCGACCTTGTTAGGGATGACAATATGGCTTGGAAAGGTGTCAGCGACCTTGTCATGAGGACGAGCTGCTTTGGAAAGGTGTCAGCAACCTTGTCATGAGGACGAACTGCTTTGGAAAGGTGTCAGCGACCTTGTCATGAGGACGAACTGCTTTGGAAGGTGTTAGCGACCTCGTCTAAGGCTTCGGCTATTTGAGTTTAGCACGTGCAAAATTGCTTCGGCATTGTAATCGGGGATCTGGCCAATCCGAGTTTTTTGAGTTTTGAGTTCGCCGTTTTGGGCGCATTAATGTTAAGATTTTCTGAGTTTTGAACTTGCATCGAATTCTTTATTGAGTTTGAGATTTTATGAGTTTGAATTCATATCGAATTCCATGAGATTTTAAGATTGAGATGTATGTGTGAGATTTAGCCGTCTTGGCTTACTTATGAGTTTGAGATCTCATATTCTTATGGAGTTATCTTGTTTTGCTTTTATGACTTCTATTTGTGATTGAGATGAGTTTTCTCCTTTTTGGAGTAATGGTTCATTGAACCATTTGAGTTTTGCTTGAGTTTATATGATTTGATTTGAGTTCATTATTGGTTGTCGTCGATGAAATGAGGCACTTGTGTTTTGTTTGAGTATTGAGTTTGAGTTACCTCTTTCGAGGTATTTAGTCACTTAGGTAGAGTTTGTTACTTAAGTATTGAGCTTTGAGTTATCTAATCCTTCCCCTCATTCGAGAAGAAGTATCACTATATCCATCTACTTCATATTATATGTACCGACTGATTTATTTAGCTAGACTAACCTGTGTATTTATACTCGGGTCAGACCGAGTTGTTTCAGGTATTCTCTTTTGGGCTTAGCTTGAAGATGATGTTGCATATCAGTTTATCTATCGCTTGAGTAGTCGATTTCTTCTGCTTACTCTGATGTTTTTACATTTGATTCGATGTATAGTGTGGTTAAGCACCACCTTTATTGTATTCATAATGTATTGCACTGAACATGTATCAATGTATAGGTATATATATGATGTTGGTTACTGTTCTGAGATGTGATTTACATTCAAATGTTGTATATTATTCTGATAGATCTGTTAGCCACCTATAGTTTTGGATTAAGCATTTACTGGATATGTCAATCCACATGAGTTGAAAAGAAATTATATTGCATTTATCGACGTATTCAATAGATGTTTAAGACAAAATTATAGATGATCGCCCTTAACCAGCCCTATTCTCCGCTTTAGTAGACATAATTACTTGTTAATTCTCTTTGCTAAGGTGGGTCTCGGAGTGGGGCGTTACAGTTTGGTATCAGAGTAGTGTCAGAACATTATAACATATAATATTACGGATCCGAGACCTAGATGACTTAGAGTCATGTCCCTTGGGGTGTGTGGAGACGGTTATATTAGTTACTGCTTAGGGATAGAAATATAAAATGATTATCGTTTGGGGGCATAAATTGATTTAAATTTTATTTTAATTTGATAAATTGGAATTTGTGACATTAAAACTTTTGGAAACTAGTGAGTAATACATTTTAGAGTTTAGAAGAAAAAAATTGGAATTAAACAGGAACAAATTAAATTAAAGTGATCTATTTTCTTTTAATAGAAAATTTTGGAAATTGAGTAAATAAGTTTCAAATTTAAATGATCTAGAAATAATCAGAGCTGCGCAGAGGAATTTCAGATATTGAATTGTTTCGTTGTAATTGATTATGTATGTTTTGGTTGCTTGGCTAATTGGTTGCTAAGAATTGATTGCTTGGTAGCATTAAGTTAAAGTTGAATGCATGGATGTCTGTGATAATAAAATAAATACATCTAAATTTGTGTTTATTTGTTGTGTTGACTTATTCGGACATTGTTTAAGGATTCTGGTCGATATGTGGGACGCCATGTTATCGATAGGGGTTCCTAAACATCGAACGTGATATTTTGATATAAATAAGAATTGAAACTTGGAAATTTAATTATGAATTTTCTTTACTTATGGAAATTGCGGGGACACAATTTCTCTAATGGGGAAGTCTGTAACAACGCTATTGTTAATGATCCAATTAATTTCAATTAATTAGTGTGATAAATTTAAATTTTTAATTTTTGTAGTTTGATTAAGAAATTCAATCCAGTTTGAATAAATGATTTAAGTTGTGTACTTCGATTTGGTAGAAATATTATTTAAATCAATTATTGGAATTTATAAATTATAACTAAATTAGTTTGTGAAAATTTAATCTGACTTGGTTGATTTAATAAGTTAATTTAATTTAATATATTCATTAGGCCAAGAATATTAATTTGTTTTTAATTATTATTTTTGGACCTTAAGTAAAAGTCTAGCCCATTAGTCCATCCCTGAAGAAAATCTTATTACCGAGTCTTCATACATTTATTTCCTGGGGTCTTCATTCCATTCTTGGGAAAATAAGTTTCTACTCCATATCTTCTTCATTTCTAAATTAAGAGCAAATCCCTAATTCCCAATTATCAAAACCACAAAATTGCAAAAATTCGTTCAAGCCTAATGCTTAAGTGAGCTCGGCATAACTTCCCATGGAAGCTAGGAGGTGGCGACGCGAAGGGATGCTCGTGTTTGATGAGGGCAGCGAAGGGTCAAAGTGTAACGACCCGGAAATTTCGATCCCGAAATTTCCAGATAGTTAAGTAAAGAAGAAAAGAGAAAGAAGAAGAAAACATACACAAGACACAGAAACCTCACATTCGCGGCGGACCAAATATAATATCAAATAAAATAGCAGTTATATAAAGAAAACTATATCAATTAATTTACATTTAAATATATCAGAGTTACACATATACATAAATACTGGAAAAAACAATCATGTTCAGAGATTACAATATCACAGTGAAAACTCTCCATACGTCCCTTCCATCCTGCTTGCCTCCTGAGCTCCAGAACGTCCTTACCTGAAAATCTGTAATACTCGGTCTGACCCGAGCATTACATCAAAGTAACACCCGGGTCAGGCTGGAAACCAGCGTGAGTAAACCCATCTAACATAAATTCCAAAAGCATACAACTTATGTATAACCCGGGTAACTTGTATCAATTATAGCTTTATAAGCTGTTATAAACATTACTTATTTCACACATCAATTTCTAAGTGCCAAACTTAGATTAAACGGTCCAACTTACTTAAAACATTCCATATCAGCATATTGATTTCACAAATCAATCTGTAAAGAATCGAAGTGGTTTCGGGTATTCACTAATACCCGACTCCGGTCTCTTCGAATTAGTACCATTCTATCTTAAATTACTCAAGTGAAACACAATTCAAATTTCAAATACAGGGCACATTTATTCATCATCAATGAGTGACCACATTATCTCAGTTTAAATTCAACCATGTCGCATCACATAGTATCTCAAAATACATACCCAAGATATCAATCAATCTAAATTTCAAACTGAAATACAATTCAAATATTCATTCTAGATTCAAACTTAAAATTTTAAAATTTTACTTACTCTTTCATCTTCATTTTCAAATTCAAATTATTTAAACTTTCTAAAGTAGTCAAAACAAATTTAAATTAAAAAAACTTATTTAATTTTAAAAACTGACATTAAAGTCAAATCTCAGGTTTTAAACTAAATTTAAACTTAGTTTAAACTTTATTTCATACATTAAGACTTATAGTTTTAAAATTCAAATCAATGTTCTTTATACTGTAAAAGTTTGAAAATCTAATTTTAAATTTTCCAAATTTGAATTAAATTCAAACTTGAGCTTCCAAATTCTGTTCCAGATTTTAAACTTGTTTTAAATTTTTCAGTTGCATTTTTAAAATTTGCTTTTCAATTTAAAACATAAAAACAGAAAACAGTTTCCTGTTTTAGTTTAACATCCTAAATTTGAATTCAAAAATGATTTCAAATCTCATATTTAAATTATTGAATTCAAATTTAAGTTTCAGGTTTAAACATTTCTAGATTGAACTTCATCTTTAAGTTTTAAACTCTACTTTTAAATTTTCAAAACAGAAAGACAGTTTCTGTTTAAGTTCAAAACCAAACTTGGATTTAAAACATTTCAAATTTAATTTGAAAATCTAAAATTTAAAACTTACTGAATACAAATTCAATTTCAGATTCAAGGCTCATTTTAGATTTTTGATTGCATCTTACCCTCACTGCAATTTTTTTATAAACTTGGAAAACAGGTTTTGATCAACTTTAAAAACTGCAATATTTACATTTTAAAACTCAAATTATTACAAAATAAACAGAATTCAAACTTTTGAATTCATATTTAAATTCAGTTTAAATTTTATGCTTAGTTCAGGTTTTAAATTTATATTTTAAAAACTTACTTTTAAAATTTTTAAAACTGGAAATAAGGCTCTGTTTAAAACCTGAAACATTACAACCCGAGCCATCCGATAATCTACTTCGAGTAAATCACTTCCTAACTTCGAGTCACTTCCCAAAATCCCCGAGACAATCACGAGCTTCAACACCCTGCAACCCAAAAACATACCCCATCATCACCAACTTGCACAACACCCCTGTGCATCCATTCCCCTACTCCAGCCATCACTGGCCATCATCTCAGGCCATCCTCCATCTACCAAAATCCCCACATCCACCTTCAACACTCCAAAATCCCAGAATTCAACTTGAATTTAAATTCAAGTTTTTAAAATCCAAAACCTGGAACAGCCTTCCCCTTTCAGTGATCAACCTGTCAACGGCAAGCACACCCAACTCCGGCCACTAAAAATCTTGAAACTCCGGCAAAGACTCCATCATTACAGCATCTAACAATACCCAAAAGATCATTGAACTCGATCCAGTTATGAACCCGCAGTATTCAAATTCATGAACCCAGTAAAAACTAGGGTTCTTAACTAAAAATCCCAAATTCAACATCAATATTGAATTGTAAACCAATTTAGTATTTTTCCTATAATATTCGATAGCTACTCTATCTCCAGAAGCAAAATCAATCAAATCAAAAGCAAGAATCAAGTGAACCTAATCAAAATGTAAAATACAGTAATTTCAAAACTGCATTTTGTATAAAGCATTAAAATTTGTAGTTTTTCTTTTAAAAATCATGATTTAGTATGGTGATTTGATTTATAATTCTAAATTCATAAATTTCTAAACTTGAAATTTCACTCATTTACTGATTGATCTTCCTTTGTGAATCCCAGAGCCATTTCTATGTTTTTAACTTAAGTACAAATTTTAACATGAAGTTTTATAATGACACAAACATATTTGTTTAGGTCTTAATCTCAAATGAAGATTAAATTAAAAGACAAAGGGGATTACATCTTACTGAAGCTTGAAATCAAAGAAAACAGAGATTCTTCAGGTAAACCATCATATATACACATAAATATATTCATAGATATATTCATAGCCATTTTATAATATAATTTCATATTTAAATCAAAACATGCAATCAACTTTTACCTACTTAAAATCTTAAAAAGTTGAGTTACTCACCTGAATATTATAAGCAGAGCAGTGCAGATTTTAGTTCTTATTTTCCAGGCCTGAACTTTAATTCATAAAAATGCATTTGCGTTGACTATGCTTGCTGTTAATTTCCCTTTTGCATGTTCTAATTGATGATTCAAAAAGGTTGAACTTGATTTCATTTAGTTGTAGGTTGATGAGAGCTTCAATTTGCAGGGTTTTAGAAATGCAGACTTTTTTTTTTCAGGTTGAAGTTTTGCAGTTGATTGTTGAAACTTGCCGATTGATTCATTACTTTGAAATGCAGGTTGATTGCAGATTGGATTTGCAGTTTTGAAAGAATGAAAATTATTTTTGGAAGAAACTTGTTTTCTTCTAAAAACATTTATTAAAAATATATTGCCACTTGTTAATAATTTGAACAAATGTCACTAACATACTTTTAAATGTTTACAAGTGTTATTAAGATGATTAATAGGGTTACACATGTCTTTAAGTATTTTAAATAAATCTTTATTTAACTTAAATGTTAACATAAACTAACATGTTTAATTTACATTATTAATGAATACTTACATATGTGATTATAAATTTACCTTTCAAAGAAAATATTCTAAAACTAATAAATACAAATATAAATATACATCTTATACATGTTATTTAAAAATTTAGAATATTTATTATTATTACTTTATACGCTTATAACCATTTTTAATGTAAACATTTTAAAAGAAAACAAAACAAAGCTTGTTTAAATCCTTTTGAAACTATCACATTTTAAATACTTTAAAAGAAGAACAAAACAAGACTTTGTTTAAAACCTTTTTAAACTATCCTATTAAAAATAAATAACAATCTTATAATTTGAAAATAAATGAATTAGTCTTTAATTTAAATATTAAGTTTTAAAACAAAACTTTAAATTACTATTCATACATATTTAAATCATCAACAGATTAAGTTAAATTTCGAAACAACTCAAATTATAACATATACATACATATATATTACAATGAAAATTTATCTTTTATTTAAAACAAAAGATATTCCTATTCACAATATATATCAAATATATATATTATAAATAGAATAAAATTTCATTAGCTTTTGAAAAAAAACAATTCTTATCAAATATTGCCAGATTAAAAATTTATTAACCTTAAAAAAAAATTAAATTTACCCAATTAAATTGAAATTATACAGAAAAATTATCAAACCAATTTAATTATTAATGATTAGATTCATTTGTTAAATTTACAATTCAGTATTTCTATTAATTAACCCAATTATTATTAATTACAGATGCCCTGAAATCCGGGTTATCACATTCCTTCCCCCTTCGAATCTTTTCGTCCTCGAAAAGGAACGAAGCCAGAATTTATTAAATATTTTAAAATCAGTTAAAATATTCTTTGATCATTTTAAAACACCTTTAAAATCTATAATACTGCCAAACAGTTTTATAAAAATACTTTTTATAACTCGATGTTTCAACCAGTCTATCCTTGTTCTTACAGAAATTCGGTCATACGTTGATCAGGCGTACGACTGAAAATCTATAAGTACTTAGCAGATACGTTTTCAACACCCAATGAAAATGCTTGAAAAATAATTTTATTGAAAATATAGAAAACGGTTTTTGAAAATAGAGGATATATCTTTGGTGAGAATGCTCTGGAAATCATCACTCCCATCCATGGTCACAGTTACATTCCAGGGTTACGTTGCCGTCACAGCAAAAGTCCATGTAACTGCAGGCTCTCCGCGGCCTCTCAATTACGCCATGGAACCCACACAACAGATCACAGTTACATCCAGGGTTACGTTGCCGTCGCAGCAAATTCCATGTAACTGCAGGCTCTCAGCGGCCTCTGATTTTCGCTGTCGAAATGAAACCTCTCCACTCCTACATAGGCCGCAGTCTACCGATATAAAATCAAACGCAGACTGTTGGCTCTCAACGGCACACACGATTTTCGCTATGTTATACCATAGGTCGCAGTTACATCCTGGGTTACGTTGTCGTCGCAGCAAAAGTCCATGTAACTGTTGGCTTTCAGCGGCACACACGACTTTCGCTATGGTATACCCTACTCAAAATCCCAGGAACTAGTTTTGTCCGGACTCCTCACAGGATCAACTTTAGAACCCCCCTTGGGGCTCAAGGCAGTACCACCCGGTGGTACTCCTGAGAAGTTCATTTCAAGGAAGCGCCTTTTTCCCCAGAGCCATCATCAAAACATTTTATACTATACATATGTAGTATCTTTAAATCATACACCTAGTATGATCTCATACAAAGCTCCTTTACACAAAATCAATTATCCCAAAATCGATAATTCTAAAACTAGGCTTTCCAAATTTAATATTGATTTTACCCAAAAATCAAAAGCCTTTCCAAATCCATAGGTTCCCAAAACCCTTTTTCCAAAATCATCATATGATCCTTTACATATATATATATACAGATATATATATAATTTTTAAAACTTTGGATCATTTTCAAACTTGTATAAAACTCCTTTTATACTTCAAACACTTTCAAAAACCCTTTTCTTCTGGCAAAAGATTCAACAAGGGAAGTTTTATTTTATAAAACAAAGATATTTACTTTGTTTACTCAAAATCAAATGTTCAAATTTGATTACTCTTTACAAAACCACTTACCATATCACTTACTTCCATAAACAAAATTTCAACCATAGAAATATCCAATTTCCACTTTACTTCATCATATATTTCACAAAATATATTTTTCATTTCAAAAACCATTTCACATTTCTTATCCACAAATTCCCAATATCAATTTTATTCAAATCCGTACGATGTACACATATCATCCATACGCTATACCAATCAGATCGCTCACTCGATCACAAAATTTCATTTCCGAACTAGTATTGTCCACCCGACTTCCTAGTGCGGACACAGATTTAGTTTCTTGATTAGAAACCGTCATTCTCCTTGCATAGTCATAACTATGATAGAAAATATCCAAAACCAATCAACAATCCATATCCAGGTTCGCCTTCAAAAATCGAGTGGAAAATTCCAATTCGGATCGATATAACTATCTCGAAATTCTGTGCTCGAATCTGGATCAAATTATTATGCGAATGGAATAACATATGTACACCCTATGTATTTATCTTAATTGGTTATTGGCCAAATCAATTTTATTTCTATTCACATTCACTTTGATTTTCATTCACTTACTTACAATTACTACAATCCATTTGGATTATCACCTCTATTCTTATCTCGATTGGGTATTTAACCAATAACAGTTTGAACTTCGACCAGTTTATTTAGAAAATAACTTGTAATTTTAAAAATAGGTAAGTAGTTGGAAAATAATTACTAGTTTGTAAAATAGGTGTAAAATAGTTAGAAAATAGTTAAAATAATTATAGAAATTTTAGATAATTTCAAAATAATAGTAAGATAGTAATTTGTTTTGTAAAATAGTTGAAATATAGTAATTAGTTTATAAAATAGTTGGAAAATTGTTAAACACTTTCAAAAATAATTGTAAACAAATATAAGATAGTTTGTCTTTTAAAAGAAAAGTTGTAGATATAATAAATAGCTTAGAAAATAGGTTTATATTAAAACAATTTATATTAAAAATAGTCCAGAGTCAAAACTGCTCACTTCCCAATCTCCATTCTCATCAATTCAATTTAAATTCTTTTACCATTTAAATTGACCCAATTTCATTTTAAATAACTTCAATTTCCATTGGACTTGATTTATTCCCATTTCAAGTTGAATTAATTCTCAATTCCTTTTCAAATTTAAATCAAATTTTATTTGATTTTAAACATATTCAACTTTAATTACAATTCCAAGTTATTCCAATCACTTTGGACAAATATCCATTTCCAAATCAAGTTGAATTATTCTTGATTTCCTTCCAAATTTAATTCAAATTCCACTTGAATTTAAAACTATTCAATTTTAATTACAATTCTAAATTATTTAAATAAATTTGGACTAATTTCAAATTGAACACACCTCAAATTTCAAATTATTTCCAATTAATCCAATTCAAATTTTCCATTTGAATCTTATACTCATGCATCCACAATCACAATTTCAATTACTTCAAATCAAATTCAATTTGAACTAATTTCAATTCAAATTCC
This sequence comes from Allium cepa, assembly GCA_030765085.1. NCBI lineage: Eukaryota > Viridiplantae > Streptophyta > Magnoliopsida > Asparagales > Amaryllidaceae > Allium > Allium cepa. Next base: position 653,884,839 of record CM060940.1, read on the forward strand.
AGATTTAAACCATCTCGAATTATATAAATTCGAGTTAAATTTACTAAGGTTGGTTTAACTCTTTAAACCAAGTTAACCTTTATTAAAAGCTTTTAAACAATTTAATTTCGAGTCAAATTCTCAAAATTCCAATTTAAATTATCTCTATAATGGATAATGGATATATTACTACACTTCACTTCTCATTCATTCAAACAAATCCAATTCACAATTTAATGATTATTAATAACAATAGGATGATATCATCCAATTCATCTTAAAACATCCATTAATTTCCAATTTCCAGATCTCAAACCCATTTGAGACCACACAAACTCCCAATTCAAATTAACCATTTAACTCTCCAAGTTAAACCCCAATTTCATCTTGAAATTTCCAAATCATGTTGATAATTCCAACTTATTTAACTTTTTCCCAAGTTAAACTCAATTTCTTGATCCAATCAACCTTACCCAGCTTGAACTTCCATTTCAAATTTTAAACTTCTCATAAATAATCTTTCCATTTATTAAGTTCAAAAACTTATCACCTTGGGTATCATATCTTATTCCAAACTCAAAACTCACCATTTAGAGTTTATTTCCAACCACCTTTTATATATATCCACATGTATAAATATTAATTTCTTTTACATACCAAGTTATACATCAAAATTTTAAACCATCTTTGGTTTTAATTCAAAACAAATTTCTTTTTAAATTTTCAAACAACTCTTGTTTGAAATAGGACCATTTTATTCAAATGCATTAAATAATATTATTTTTTATTTCTTTAAATTAATTACATCATTAATTAATTCCAATTAATCACATTTGGTAATTAACTTATTTCTTAATTACCTTCATTAAGTAATTGTCCCTTAAATTACTTACCTCTAGTTACTTCATTAAGTAACTCCTTCTTATTTATCAATTCCAATTATTATCCATTAATTAATCTCATTAAATAAAGTTTAATTAATTACATAAATTAATTGATTATCCTTATCCTGAAACCTTTCCTAATTTCAAGATTTAATTTCAGTTTGAATCCATTTCAAACTTGTCTTTAATTTAATTTCAATTTGGTTGTAATTCTATTACCACTTAATTCTTACTTTTACTTTTGATTTAATCAATACTACAACCAATTTCCTTAATATAATAGATAATCTATTTCTTATATAAGATTCATTTACATTTGAAATCATTTAAAATTCTTTATATAAGAAAATAACAAGTACGCTCTCTCATATATATACACTCAACTCATTATAGGGTACCACTTACCCTATCCTTAATGAGTAATCCCTAACAGAGCCAAGGTTCTCGCTTAACCTCGCTCTGATACCAAATGTAACGACCTGGAAATTTCGATCCCGAAATTTCCAGATAGTTAAGTAAAGAAGAAAAGAGAAAGAAGAAGAAAACAGACACAAGACACAGAAACCTCACATTCGCAGCGGATCAAATATAATATCAAATAAAATAGCAGTTATATAAAGAAAACTATATCAATTAATTTACATTTAAATATATCAGAGTTACACATATACATAAATACTGGACAAAACAATCATGTTCAGAGATTACAATATCACAGTGAAAACTCTCCATACGTCCCTGCCATCCTGCTCGCCTCCTGAGCTCCAGAACGTCCTTACCTGAAAATCTGTAATACTCGGTCTGACCCGAGCATTACATCAAAGTAACACCCGGGTCAGGCTGGAAACCAGCGTGAGTAAACCCATCTAACATAAATTCCAAAAGCATACAACTTATGTATAACCCGGGTAACTTGTATCAATTATAGCTTTATAAGCTGTTATAAACATTACTTATTTCACACATCAATTTCTAAGTGCCAAACTTAGATTAAAAGGTCCAACTTACTTAAAACATTCCATATCAGCATATTGATTTCACAAATCAATCTGTAAAGAATCGAAGTGGTTTCGGGTATTCACTAATACCCGACTCCGGTCTCTTCGAATTAGTACCATTCTATCTTAAATTACTCAAGTGAAACACAATTCAAATTTCAAATACAGGGCACATTTATTCATCATCAATGAGTGACCACATTATCTCAGTTTAAATTCAACCATGTCGCATCACATAGTATCTCAAAATACATACCCAAGATATCAATCAATCTAAATTTCAAACTGAAATACAATTCAAATATTCATTCTAGATTCAAACTTAAAATTTTAAAACTTTACTTACTCTTTCATCTTCATTTTCAAATTCAAATTATTTAAACTTTCTAAAGTAGTCAAAACAAATTTAAATTAAAAAAAACTTATTTAATTTTAAAAACTGACATTAAAGTCAAATCTCAGGTTTTAAACTAAATTTAAACTTAGTTTAAACTTTATTTCATACATTAAGACTTATAGTTTTAAAATTCAAATCAATGTTCTTTATACTGTAAAAGTTTGAAAATCTAATTTTAAATTTTCCAGATTTGAATTAAATTCAAACTTGAGCTTCCAAATTCTGTTTCAGATTTTAAACTTATTTTAAATTTTTCAGTTGCATTTTTAAAATTTGCTTTTCAATTTAAAACATAAAAACAGAAAACAGTTTCCTGTTTTAGTTTAACATCCTAAATTTGAATCCAAAAATGATTTCAAATCTTAGATTTAAATTATTGAATTCAAATTTAAGTTTTAGGTTTAAACATTTCCAGATTGAACTTCATCTTTAAGTTTTAAACTCTACTTTTAAGTTTTCAAAACAGAAAGACAGTTTCTATTTAAGTTTAAAACCAAACTTGGATTTAAAACATTTCAAATTTAATTTGAAAATCTAAAATTTAAAACTTACTGAATACAAATTCAATTTCAGATTCAAGGCTCATTCCAGATTTTTGATTGCATCTTACCCTAACTGCAATTTTTTTATAAACCTGGAAAACAGGTTTTGATCAACTTTAAAAACTGTAATATTTACATTTTAAAACTCAAATTATTACAAAATAAACAGAATTCAAACTTTTGAATTCATATTTAAATTCAGTTTAAATTTTATGCTTAGTTCAGGTTTTAAATTTATATTTTAAAAACTTACTTTTAAAATTTTTAAAACTGGAAATAAGGCTCTGTTTAAAACCTGAAACATTAAAACCCGAGCCATCCTATAATCTACTTCGAGTAAATCACTTCCTAACTTCGAGTCACTTCCCAAAATCCCCGAGACAATCACGAGCTTCAACACCCTGCAACCCAAAAACATACCCCATCATCACCAACATGCACAACACCCATGTGCATCCATTCCCCTACTCCGACCATCACTGGCCATCATCTCAGGCCATCCTCCATCTACCAAAATCCCCACATCCACCTTCAACACTCCAAAATCCCAGAATTCAACTTGAATTTAAATTCAAGTTTTTAAAATCCAAAACCTGGAACAGCCTTCCCCTTTCAGTGATCAACCTGTCAACGGCAACCTCACCCAACTCCGGCCACTAAAAATCTTGAAACTCCGGCAAAGACTCCATCATTACAGCATCTAACAATACCCAAAAGATCATTGAACTCGATCCAGTTATGAACCCGCAGTATTCAAATTCATGAACCCAGTAAAAACTAGGGTTCTTAACTAAAAATCCCAAATTCAACATCAATATTGAATTGTAAACCAATTTAGTATTGTTCCTATAATATTCGATAGCTACTCTATCTCCAGAAGCAAAATCAATCAAATCAAAAGCAAGAATCAAGTGAACCTAATCAAAATGTAAAATACAGTAATTTCAAAACTGCATTTTGTATAAAGCATTAAAATTTGTAGTTTTTCTTTTAAAAATCATGATTTAGTATGGTGATTTGATTTATAATTCTAAATTCATAAATTTCTAAACTTGAAATTTCTCTCATTTACTGATTGATCTTCCTTTGTGAATCCCAGAGCCATTTCTATGTTTTTAACTTAAGTACAAATTTTAACATGAAGTTTTATAATGAAACAAACATATTCGTTTAGGTCTTAATCTCAAATGAAGATTAAATTAAAAGACAAAGGGGATTACATCTTATTGAAGCTTGAAATCAAAGAAAACAGAGATTCTTCAGGTAAACCATCATATATACACATAAATATATTCATAGATATATTCATAGCCATTTTATAATATAATTTCATATTTAAATCAAAACATGCAATCAACTTTTACCTACTTAAAATCTTAAAAAGTTGAGTTACTCACCTGAATATTATAAGCAGAGCAGTGCAGATTTTAGTTCTTATTTTCCAGGCCTGAACTTTAATTCATAAAAATGCATTTGCTTTGACTATGCTTGCTGTTAATTTCCCTTTTGCATGTTCTAATTGATGATTCAAAAAGGTTGAACTTGATTTCATTTAGTTGTAGGTTGATGAGAGCTTCAATTTGCAGGGTTTTAGAAATGCAGACTTTTTTTTTTAGGTTGAAGTTTTGTAGTTGATTGTTGAAACTTGCGGATTGATTCATTAGTTTGAAATGCAGGTTGATTGCAGATTGGATTTGCAGTTTTGAAAGAATGAAAATTATTTTTGGAAGAAACTTGTTTTCTTCTAAAAACATTTATTAAAAATATATTGCCACTTGTTAATAATTTGAACAAATGTCACTAACATACTTTTAAATGTTTACAAGTGTTATTAAGATGATTAATAGGGTTACACATGTCTTTAAGTATTTTAAATAAATCTTTATTTAACTTAAATGTTAACATAAACTAACATGTTTAATTTACTTTATTAATGAATACTTACATATGTGATTGTAAATTTACCTTTCAAAGAAAATATTCTAAAACTAATAAATACAAATATAAATATACATCTTATACATGTTACTTAAAAATTTAGAATATTTATTATTACTTTATACACTTATAACCATTTTTAATGTAAACATTTTAAAAGAAAACAAAACAAAGCTTGTTTAAATCCTTTTGAAACTATCACATTTTAAATACTTTAAAAGAAGAACAAAACAAGACTTTGTTTAAAACCTTTTTAAACTATCCTATTAAAAATAAATAACAATCTTATAATTTGAAAATAAATGAATTAGTCTTTAATTTAAATATTAAGTTTTAAAACAAAACTTTAAATTACTATTCATACATATTTAAATTATCAACAGATTAAGTTAAATTTCGAAACAACTCAAATTATAACATATACATACATATATATTACAATGAAAATTTATCTTTTATTTAAAACAAAAGATATTCCTATTCACAATATATATCAAATATATATATTATAAATAGAATAAAATTTCATTAGCTTTTGAAAAAAAACAATTCTTATCAAATATTGCCAGATTAAAAATTTATTAACCTTAAAAAAAAATTAAATTTACCCAATTAAATTGAAATTATATAGAAAAATTATCAAACCAATTTAATTATTAATGATTAGATTCATTTGTTAAATTTACAATTCAGTATTTCTATTAATTAACCCAATTATTATTAATTACAGATGCCCTGAAATCCGGGTTATCACACAAAGCTTGCATGGCTGGAGGTGGGGTGATGCAGGTGAAGGCAGGGATGCCTGGGAGTGCAGACGCTAGTGTTTTAGGTTTTAGAGGTGGCTGCAGCTTTGATAGTAACGATTTAGGTGAGTTGAACCTCACAATATCTATCTCTAATTTCTGATTATTTATGTTTGATTTTGAAACGATGATTTTTGTGTCTGTAGTTGCAAACTTAGGATTCATTCTCTATTAAAACTTCTCACCATGAGATGAATTTGCTGCATTGATTTTGTTCGTTTTCAACTAATTGGTTTCGTTCCACTGTGTTTTGTTTCGAATATCCCTATTTACTGATGCCTTGAAGTGTAGTCACGTCCCTGTATGGAATTGTACACATTTAGTGGGATATAATTGCAAATCGTCCATATGTAAACAGTGTCATTTCATTTACTGCATTGGTTTGTACATGCTTTGAAACCATGGCTTACGCATGTACCTTGTACCCTCCTGCCTTAGTTTCGTCCTTTGTATTCCCTTTTGTTTTGAAACTGGTAAACATATAGCCTATTGCCTTGAAAGCAAATTCCTTATGCATGTGCTTTGGAATTAAGAGTTGGCTGCTCTATATATTACTTGCTGTCTCCATGTTTTTTTACCTTGCTTTCACGCGTTCCCTGTAGTTGGAATTTTTTTAATGAAACTATCTGCAGCCTTCATTTTGTACATTTTTTTATGTTCCTGGTTTTTCATCCAACTATTAATATAAAACTAGATGATAAACTTTTGTAAATTTTGTTCAAAGAAATAAGCACGGATTTAATAGGATCAAATATAATATATGTGGAATAATTGATTAAGATATAGTTTTTAACTTAGTTTAAAAAAATAAGCAGACATCAAACATATATCCTTATGTGCATATGATTGGTATATAAATGAATATATAAGAGTTGTGTGACCTGGTACACATATTCAGGAATTTAACATTCATTAGATGGAGAAAAAAAATATGTATGTTCATGTTTTGTGGTATAAGTTAGCATGTCCAATATGTTCAAGTTGCATAGCTTATCTTATTTTTTAGTTAATGTCTGTAGCCATAGTTGTATCTCCATCTGTGCAATTGTACACTTTTGGTTAGACTTAATTGCAAAACTTTTGTTGTGAATAGTAGTAATTTTTATTGCTTAACATTGTTACATCTTTTGCCTGTAGCACTTAATGTGGCCACATAGTTTCTCTTACAGTTGTATTTGCATGTACTGCCTGCGTCCTAAAAGGGGCAGTGTTTTGATATTTTATTTAATATTTTGCTCTATCCTTTGCTGTGGTATAAAGTCACTATGCCAAGGGAATGGGATAGGGATGTGTGCTGCCATGTTTGGTAAGCTATATAGCTGAGTATCCAGTACTTGTACATGCTTCTTTTAAGGGCCTGGAACCTTTTCTTTTGCTTTTAAACATCAGCCATGTTTTTGCACTTGTATTTTATATTTATGTTAGAATTTGAGCTAGTATGTACATGTATATATTATCATGGTTTGATTTGACAACTACACTAGCCTAACTTTTGTTAAAACTTGCATGTACATATTTTACCAAATGTACGCAGATACATTTATATATATATATATATATATATAAATTTATAAGCATTATCTCTCATTTTAACTTGACTTGCCAGTTATAATTAAAAACAAATCTTTAGTTTTAGAAAATATTGTTTTGGGATTTTAATGTATATATGTTTGAAAAAAAAAATAAACTTAGTTTATTACTAAGGAAATGATTATATTTTTAGTAAGAGTTTGGAAGAGGAATAATTGTTGTTTTATAAAATAAGTGGACATTTTGAATTATTATTATATAGTATTTTAAAATTTATTTTTCTAATATAAAAAAACAAAACATATTTATTCCCTATAATAAAGGAATTTCAAATATTGGTTTTATTAAACCTTCTGGGAAAAGTGTTAGAAGCTTGTTTTCTCTCGTAAACTATTTTATATATAAAACATACACTTTTACACTATTCGACTATTTTATATAGAAAACATACACTTTTACACTATTCGAATGTATGAGAAAGAGAATTAAACGATTTAGTAAAACACATGGTATGGGACATGTGCGTTTACTATTTTGGTTAATTCCGGACTTGTACGATCGAAGCTATTTGAGATTATTGATTCTAAATGTTTTGCCATTTTATGACGTATTTTGAGTTTTATAATTCCTATTTATTGGAATTATTTAACATGGTCAATATTTGGCAAGTTTTATGATGTTCCTAGTGTGGCATCTACTAGCGGCTAGTAAACCGCTAAGTGCGAACGTGTGGTATGGGACACACGTTAACACTTTTCGGGTTCCTATCTATGAGTTTGTGGCACATTCACGATGTGTACCTAGCAGAACTGCTTTTAGAGGTGTCAGCGACCTTGTCATGATGACGAACTGCTTTGGGAGGTGTTAGCGACCTTGTTAGGGCTGACAAAGAGGCTTGGAAAGGTGTCAGTGACCTTGTCATGAGGACGAACTGATTTGGAAATGTGCCAGCGACCTTGTCATGAGGACGAACTGCTTTGGAAGGTGTTAGCGACCTTGTCTAAGGCTTCGGCTATTTGAGTTTAGCACGTGCAAAATTTCTTCGGCATTGTAATCGGGGATCTAACCAATCCGAGTTTTCTGAGTTTTGAGTTCACCGTTTTGGGCGCATTAATGTTAAGATTTTCTGAGTTTGGAACTTGCATCGAATTCTTTATTGAGTTTGAGATTTTATGAGTTTGAATTCATATCAAATTCCATGAGCTTTTAAGATTGAGATGTATGTGTGAGATTTAGCCGTCTTGGCTTACTTATGAGTTTGAGATCTCATATTCTTATGGAGTTATCTTGTTTTGCTTTTATGACTTCTATTTGTGATTGAGATGAGTTTTCTCCTTTTTGGAGTAATGGTTCATTGAACCATTTGAGTTTTGCTTGAGTTTATATGATTTGATTTGAGTTCATTATTGGTTGTCGTCGATGAAATGAGGCACTTGTGTTTTGTTTGAGTATTGAGTTTGAGTTACCTCTTTCGAGGTATTTAGTCACTTAGGTAGAGTTTGTTACTTAAGTATTGAGCTTTGAGTTATCTAATCCTTCCCCTCATTCGAGAAGAAGTATCACTATATCCATCTACTTCATATTATATGTACCGACTGATTTATTTAGCTAGACTAACCTGTGTATTTATACTCGGGTCAGACCGAGTTGTTTCAGGTATTCTCTTTTGGGCTTAGCTTGAAGATGATGTTGCATATCAGTTTATCTATCGCTTGAGTAGTCGATTTCTTCTGCTTACTCTGATGTTTTTACATTTGATTCGATGTATAGTGTGGTTAAGCACCACCTTTATTGTATTCATAATGTATTGCACTGAACATGTATCAATGTATAGGTATATATATGATGTTGGTTACTGTTCTGAGATGTGATTTACATTCAAATGTTGTATATTATTCTGATAGATCTGTTAGCCACCTATAGTTTTGGATTAAGCATTTACTGGATATGTCAATCCACATGAGTTGAAAAGAAATTATATTGCATTTATCGACGTATTCAATAGATGTTTAAGACAAAATTATAGATGGTCGCCCTTAACCAGCCCTATTCTCCGCTTTAGTAGACATAATTACTTGTTAATTCTCTTTGCTAAGGTGGGTCTCGGAGTGGGGCGTTACAGTTTGGTATCAGAGTAGTGTCAGAACATTATAACATATAATATTACGGATCCGTGACCTAGATGACTTAGAGTCATGTCCCTTGGGGTGTGTGGAGACGGTTATATTAGTTACTGCTTAGGGATAGAAATATAAAATGATTATCGTTTGGGGGCATAAATTGATTTAAATTTTATTTTAATTTGATAAATTGGAATTTGTGACATTAAAACTTTTGGAAACTAGTGTGTAATATATTTTAGAGTTTAGAAGAAAAAAAAATTGGAATTAAACAGGAACAAATTAAATTAAAGCGAACTATTTTCTTCTAATTTAGAATTTTGGAAATTTGAGTAAATAAGTTTCATATTTAAATGATATAGAAATAATCAGAGATGCGCAACGGAATTTCAGACAATGAATTGTTCCGTTGTAATTGATTATGTATGTTTTGGTTGATTGGCTGATTGGTTGCTAAGAATTGATTGCTTGGTAGCATTTAGTTAAAGTTGAATGCATGGATGTTTGTGATAATAAAATAAATACATCTAAATTTGTGTTTATTTGTTGTGTTGACTTATTCGGACGTTGTTTAAGGATTCTGGTCGATATGTGGGACGCCATGTTATCGATAGGGGTTCCTAAACATCGAACGTGATATTTTGATATAAATAAGAATTGAAACTTGGAAATTTAATTATGAATTTTCTTCGCTTATGGAAATTGCGGGGACGTAATTTCTTTAATGGGAAAGTCTGTAACAACCATGTTGTTAATGATCCAATTAATTTTAATTAATTAGTGTGATAAATTTAAATTTGTAATTTTTTTAGTTTGGTTAAGAAATTCAATCCAGTTTGAATAAATGATTTAAGTTGTGTACTTCGATTTGGTAGAAATATTATTTAAATCAGTTATTGGAATTTATAAATTCATAACAAAATTAGTTTGTGAAAAATTTAATCCGACTTGGTTGATTTAATAAGTTAAGTTAATTCAATATATTCATTAGGCCAAGAATATTAATTTGTATTTAATTTTTTTTTGGACCTTAAGTTAAAGTCTAGCCCATTAGTCCATCCCTGAAGAAAATCTTATTACTGAGTATTCATACATTTATTTCCTGGGGTCTACATTCCATTCTCGGGAAAATAAGTTTCTACTCCATCTCTTCTTCATTTCTAAATTAAGAGCAAATCCCTAATTCCCAATTATCAAAACCTAAAAATTGCAAAAGTTCGTTCAAGCCTAATGCTTAAGTGAGCTCAGCATAACTTCCCATGGAAGCTAGGAGGTGGTGACCCGAAGGGACGCTTGGGTTTGATGAGGGCAGCAAAGGGTCAAAGCTTGCATTGTTGGAGGTGGGGTGATGCAGGTGAAGGTAGGGATGCCTGGGAGTGTAGACGCTAGTGTTTTAGGTTTTAGAGGTGGCTACAGCTTCGATAGCAACGATTTAGGTGAGTTGAACCTTACAATATCTATCTCTAATTTTTGATTATTTATGTTTGATTTTGGAACAATGATTTTTGTGTCTGTAGTTGCAAACTTAGGATTCATTCTCTATTAAAACTGCTCACCATGAGATGAATTTGCTGCATTGATTTTGTTCGTTTTCAATTAATTGGTTTCGTTCCACTGTGTTTTGTTTCGAATATCCCTATTTACTAATGCCTTGAAGTGTAGTCACGTCCCTGTATGGAATTGTACACATTTAGTGGGATATATTTGCAAATCGTCCATATGTAAACAGTGTCATTTCATTTGCTGCATTGGTTTGTACATGCTTTGAAACCATGGCTTACGCATGTACCTTGTACCCTCCTGCCTTAGTTTCGTCCTTTGTATTCCCTTTTGTTTTGAAATTGGTAAACATATAGCCTATTGCCTTGAAAGCAAATTCCTTACGCATGTGCTTTGGAATTAAGAGTTGGCTGCTCTATATATTACTTGTTGTCTCCATGTTTTGTTACCTTGCTTTCACGTGTTCCCTATAGTTGGATTGAGATGTATGTGTGAGATTTTGCCGTCTTGGCTTACTTATGAGTTAGAGATCTCATATTTTTATGGATTTATCTTGTTTTGCGTTTATGACTTCTATTTGTGATTGATAGGAGTTTTCTCCTTTTTGGAGTAATGGTTCATCGAACCATTTGAGTTTTGCTTGAGTTTTATATGTGTTGATTTGAGTTCATTATTGGTTATCGCCGATGATATGAGGCACTTGTGTTTTATTTGAGTATTGAGTTTAAGTTACCTCTTTCGAGGTATTTAGTCACTTAGGTAGAGTTTGTTACTTAAGTATTGAGTTTTGAGTTATCTAATCCTTCCCTTCATTCGAGAAGAAGTATCACTATATCCATCTACTTCATATTATCTGTACTGACTGATTTATTTAGCTAGACTGGCCCGTGTATTTATACTCGGGTCAGACCGAGTTGTTTCAGGTATTCTCTTTTTTTCTTAGCTTGAAGTTGATGTTGCATATCAGTTTATCTATCGCTTGAGTAGTCGATTTCTTCTGCTTACTCTGATGTTTTTACATTTGATTCGATGTATAGTGTTGTCAAGCACCACCTTTATTGTATTCATAATGTATTGCACTGAACATGTATCAGTATATAGGTATATATATGATGTTGGTTACTGTTCTGAAATGTGATTTACATTCAGATATTGTTTGTTATTCTGATAGATCCGTTAGCCACCTATAGTTTTGGATTAAGCATTTACTGGGTATGTCGATCCACATGAGTTGAAAAGAAATTATATTGCATTTATCGACGTATTCAATAGATGTTTAAGAAAAAATTATAGATGGCCGCCCTTAACCAGCACCATTATCCGCTTTAGTAGATAGAATTACTTATTAATTCTCTTTGCTAAGGTGGGTCTTAGGGTGGGGCGTTACAAATTTGATTCCAAAACTGTGTGAAATGGCAAATAAAAGAAAAGATATGTTTCCATCTTTAAACCCATTTTTTCCTATGCTATTTAAACACGTCTAGCCACTCTTATCTTTATTGTACTCTAGGGTTTTTGCATCCATCTTCCCCTATCATATTAGGCCAAAATCACCCCCCTCTCCCTTAATTAAATCAACAAACATAACACCAATTCAATTGAAATCAAAACAATGGTGTATAGCTTTCTCAATTGGGTTGCGCCTTTTGGAAATATTGAATAGAAATTTAAATGGAGTTATTAAGATTCAATATTCAAGGTATATTCTTGGGAAATTGGAAGGTACTATCCATATTTACAAATTTATGCAATTGTATACTTGATCATCATATGCTTTATGTTCAATTAAATTAGTTTTTATCATGAATCCCTATATGTATGTGTTGTCAATGTGTGATACACACACACATAAATATGTATGTGTGTTTATATGAGATTAAAACATATGACTTTTGGCCATGGAATCAAAAGTGAAACATTCCTTTTAAAATTTCAAAATTGACAATGTTTGAAAGAGGTTTTGAGTAAATCAATTTCAATGTATATAAGTACAAAGTATGTAGTGTTATACATGATTTATAAAATCATGTATATGCACTTATTTATATTAATATGTTTGAATAAAAGGAAATTACAATTTTATGTGTACATGTATATATTTTATAATATAATAAATTATTTTAAAATTCATGTTAGCTATAATACATTTATGTACATATATATATATATATATATATATATATATATATATATAATAAACATAAAATCATATATACATAATTCATGAAATTGATTTGAAATTAAAAAAATCATAACTTTCGCATGGAAATTATTAATAAAATACCTTTTTTATTTTGAAGTAGTGAAATTTTAAAATGAAAAAACAAATTTTATTACAAATATTTATAGCCAAGTATATACATACATACATATATATACATATATATGTCTGTGTATGTGTGTGTAAAGACCCGGAATTTCAAACACTTCGTATTTAAATATCTGAATTATTTAAATATTTGAATCTTGGATTAAATATTACTAGAAATATTTAATTATCTATTTAACCCCCTTTTAAATCATAAATAATGATGGTAAAATTATTATGGAAAAATGTCTACAAAAATCTTTGAAAAAATATAGATAATGTGATCGAAAACCGTTATATCGATAAACATCTTTTTTAACCGTCAGAAGTTGTTCAGATTTTTTACATATACTTATTTGCTTAGGAAATTAATAAAATGAAATATATTTTTTCCATTTATGGAAAGAAACTTTTTGGATGATGTCATGTATTATGTAATGGAAGATATTTAACAAATGACCTTTCATGGTAATACTTAACTTTTAAGTAAAAAGAGAGGGGTGCAAAGTTACATGCATAAAGGAGACTACTTTGTAACCTCTCATGGAAGGTAAGAGGTGGTTTTGAACTCTTGTGAGATTATTTATGAGGGAGACATACTCTTAGGAATAATCACCAATTCACTAGGCTGAGATGAAGTATGAGAGTTAAAAATGGTGAAGTGCTTAAGTACTAATCCACTTATTACTCACAAACTTTTTTCAAAAGTTAACCAAATCATCTTCAATCTCTTTTAAACATTGTCTTTGGGCCTAAGACATCTTAGGAGTCATGAATAGGTAGTAAGAAGTAGGAGAACATGAGAGGAAGAGGGATTCGAAGGAAGGGCCATGAGCATGGAGGAGGAAGGGGGTGGTTGCTTTGGTTTGGAAGTGATAAAGGTTGGATCTTTAGATTTGTGGTGATCGAAGGAGGTTAGCTGCCCAAATCTCATTTCTTTGTAGTGCATTTTTGGCATATATTTTAAGTCCGAGATTTTTTTTTATCATATATCCCTCAAAAAATTCGGATTTAAGTGTTTGTTTTTTTCAAATTGTAGAGAAAAGAATTTATAAGAATTTTCCCTTTGACAACTTTTCAAAATTCCTTGAGCAACATGTCCACAAATCAGTTAGAAGATGACCCATTTTCGGGTTTGATTTTTGTGATTTCAAGTATACCTCTTCTTCTTTTGACCATATCTCCCTCAAAACAACATGAAATCGAGTAATTCATTTTTTTAAATTCAGGAGGACAGATTTTTCAAGAACTTTCCCTTCGACAACATTTCCAAATTTTGAGAGCAACATGGTCAAAAAGCCAAGAGAAAATGACCTATTTACGGGTCTAGTTTTGTGAATTCAAGGTTGAAGCTCCACCACTTCTCTTCTATACTTTCAGCCACCATCTCCATAACCATTGGCTGTGAGCTCCACCATCTCCAAATCAAAGCCATGAGCATTAGGGGTGAAGGAAGTCTAAGGCCAAGAGCAACTAGGCAAAGGCGAGTTGTTTAGGTGGTGTATTAGTGAAGTATTGATTTGATTGAATGTTGGTAGGAAATTTGGTTTGAAATGGTGTGTAAACTAATTTAGTCTTAAATATTTAAAACTTAAAATGACTATATGCAAGTTTAATTAGTTAATTAACAAGCTTGGTTGAATAACTGGTTGAATAATTGGTTGGATATTTGGTTGAAAACTTGGTTATGATAAATATACTTTAATACACGTCAAATATATTATAAAATATATTATAAAACTTGGTTATGATAAATTATGTAAACTAATTTAGTCTTCCAGATTTAGTTTATAAATATGATGATGTGATACGGTTACTATGGTTGTTTACTATGTTTAATCAATAAGTTTAGATGTTGATTATATGTTTATTTTGATGTTGAAATGATTCATGTTTAATACACGTCAAATATACTTTCCTTTAATAAATGTAATGGTGTATATGAGATTGTTAAACCTCCTTAAAATGGTTTATAAATGTTTTATAAACATTAAATCAAATTTGGTGAATTTTTGACAAGTTATGAAAATTAAGTCAAAAATAGATGCATCGCGTGACGGTAGTTCGCGATTTTACACCGTAATAGTTAAATCCATTTATATGATGGATTCGGAGTTAAAGTTATTTGTAATAAGAATTTTTCTGAATTGTTATAATCATAGTTTTCAAACAAAAGAAAAGGCTCAAGATCTCTTTTAGTATGTTTTGAAATATGAGCAAATCAAGTTTTCAAAATAGTCGCGCTTTGGCACTTCGAAAACCAAAGTGATAAATTATCTAAAATTGATGCTTTTAATTCTTTAAAAATATGAAATAAATTTTATGAATCTTTTTAAATAGATTTAAGTTATAAAAATAGATTTATAAATGATAGAAAAGTTATTTTGATCAAATAAGCATTAAAAACACTATTCGCAGCACTATCCGTAGCACTTTTTGCAGCAGCTTTTAATAACTTTTGAAATATGGATTTATTCTTAGCAATGCTTTTCCAAATCTTTTATAAATGTTTTCAAATGAATCATTAAGTGTTTTAATAATGATTTGGAGGTTTTATAGTTTATTGAAAAGAGTTTGAATAAATGATTTGAAGAAAAGTTGTTATAAATAAAGTGATTTAATCTTGGCTCTAAAAGCCGATGAGTAGACTTGATTTTTCTATTCATGAAATCTGGATGCAGCTTGGACTAGATTTTTCTATTCGTGAGATCTAAATGTATGGAGGACTGGATTTTTCTATTCATGAGATCTGGATGTAAGGTGCTTAAACTAAGGAGATGTTCAAGAGTAACCAGCGTATTGGCTCACCTGGCCTCTTTCCTGGACGAGGGATAGATAAGGTCAAAATGTTGGAAATGTGACAAGTATAAAAGATTCAAAATTTATAAATTTAATTTGATATAATTTGGATTGTATGGAGATAATTCTTCTTATACTTGGTGTTAAATTCCGAGGAGGGAACTCGTACTAACCCTATGAATTTAAAAGGCGATTTCCCCGTTATTCGACGTACTTGTTGAATAGGAAATTGATATCGGGTAAAATTAGTATAATTTTCATGGATTCCTTTTTTACTCAACAAGGTTTTCCAATATGACTTAGGAGAAACGATTTGGTATTTCCAACGTTAAAAGAGATGGTTTAATAATTTCGTATATACCCAAAAAGAAAAGTATGAAAGTTATATATGTTTAAAGGATATTTTTGATAAAAGGAATGAATTAATCAAATAATAATCATCAATATACTTAACATCTTTCAGTAATAATTGGTTCGAAAAAACCGAAATCGGGCTTGCAATTCGAAAACCACCACGAACCAATATACGCATTTGAAAGTGAAGACATGTTGAGGACAATGATCTTCATTTTGGAAGGACTGCTTGTTGATAATATTTAGTTAGCTCTCAGAATAAAATAAATAGCAGTGGTCCCTTCGTTCTGAAAATCTTCGAAATGAAAGGATCTTTCTCTACTGATCCTAGGGGTAATAGCTGACAGGATGTGGGAGGAGAGTGCCTTCAGCTATCCTTTTCCTGGACAACTTGTATGGATAAGTGTTTAACATTGCATTTTCAAGACCATGTATATTGATCTCTACAAACATGTATCAGTTTGGTGGTGTAGGAGGTAATTATCTTACAGTTCACACCCTTCTCTAAGACCTACGAGCTTAGAGGTTGTACATTTGTGGAAATCAATAGTGTATTATTGGAAATGGCAATGTGGCATTCAAAGTGTAACCTATTATGAGAAGGGAAAAGCGTGGCATTGTGCAAAATAAAGTGTGGCTTTGTGGAAGTTAAGCGTAGCCTCATGTACGAGCCGCATATCCCGAAGATGTTATGGGTAATGATGTGGTCTAACCTATATTTCGACTATCGATTTTACGAGTATGGAGGTGACTAGTGGAATCTGGGCCTTAAGCCATTTATGTCTTATGGACAGGTATTGGGGGCTTGACGGAGAATGAGTATAGCCACTGAGTAATATGTTGTTCCATAGTAGTATATCCAACATAATTTGAAGGCTTGCTTGAGATAAGTGAATAGCCACTGATATGCTAGTTGTTTATGTATGGATTTTGAAGGAAATGAACACTAGTTCCCTATCATGTTGGAAACCCAATTCCAACATGTGATTTCGAACTAGATTGTAGAACCTAGGCCTAGTATGCTGGAATTTAATAATGTAACAATTTCAGATAGTTTATATATATTTTGGAAAGTCTTTTAAAAGAAATGTTAATTGAAATAATATCGATTATTTTAAATATAAAATGTTTTGGTTATCATAAGGTAAAAAATCCATCTGTGTTTATATGCAACGTGGTCTTATGAAATACTCTTCTTTTTCAAAAAGGGATTTGTTCGACAACAAATTCAAGCTATAACACTTTCATATATATTTATAAATCGTGTCTCACGTTGGTTTATCAAGCCTGATCTGGGTATTTTTAGTACTTGGGTCAAAATACCCGGGTCAGATCCGAGTAGTTTTAGGATTAGCTGAGATGCTTGGAGTTTCCAAAGGAAGGTTGGAGATCTTTATCAACATGTAACACCCCTAATTTTTTATAACATTATTCAGGAGATTTAATTAGATATATTAAATAGAATAATGTAATAATTAGAGTGATAAGGGGATTAAGATTTGAAAATAAATTAAGGGCCGTGCTTAATTATTTAAATGGGCTTAAGAATGGCATATAGGATAACTAATTTACACAAGGGCTTATTAGGAAATAACCGCACCTTATTATCATAACCCTCATAACCTACATTTCATTCTTTCACGCGTTCATTTTACAAAAATACAAAACATAAACAAAAGAAGAGCAAAGCTAGCCATTAAGAGAAAAGAGGAGAAAATCAATTTAAAGCTAAGGATTCAAGCCAGGGAAAATTAATCTCAATCAAATCTCAAGTTCCTCATCTAAATCAAGGTGAATAATAATCTAGATCATCTCTATTTTGTCTTATGATCATTTATTTTCGGGCTTAAGATTTAATCCATTATTATGATGACTTTTGATTGATGACATGCTTGGATTTGTAGATGTTGGGTTCAAAATAATAATTTTATAATTATTTTATAAGGTTTTAAGGGTAAAATCAATTATAATGATTTTCTTATGCTATGGAAAAATTTTATGTTATGAAAACCATGATTCTAGAGATAGGTTTCAGTTTTAGTAATTTTTCAAGCTATGAAAAATTCAATATGAATTTTCAAAGGAAAATATGAATAATTGGGTTTAGAAATTAATTTCGATTATTTTATGAAGAATTTGAGTCTGGATTTTTATATGTTAGATAACATATTGAAAGTGAATTTCTGAAATTTTTAAGGATTTTTTCTAAGTAATTTTCTATGGAAATAAAATTATTTTAGATGGAGGACTTAATTGTTTTATTGCTTTTTGCTTAATGGAAGGGTTTATTTGTTAAATTAATCCTTGTTCAGATCTGAAATTATGCGGCAGTTATTTTTATAAAGAATTTGAAAAGTTATGGCAACCAATCACAGGTTTACAAGTAGGCAGGTTAGTTAGAAAGTACTTGCTTTACTTTGCATTAAATCAGTTTTTACCCAGAAAAGTGGGTTCCGCCTCTTTTAGAAGCACCTTTCGAACTTATGCTTCCGCCTTCAATCAATTTGAATCATTATGTTGTAATAATTATATTTTCTCTGAACGTGGTTCTCGTATTGGGATAATGTAATGAATTTGAAATGCTTTGAAATGGAATGAGAAAATTATTTGTTGGTTTCAAATTTTTTCCATATCCATGTGTTTTTGTTATATCAACTTATATAAAATTACCGTATTTCATCACCGATGATTAATAAATATGGATGACTGCAGCATTCATAGCCGTTAGTTTTAGTCCTCCAAGTGAGGGATGTTACAAGTTGGTATCAAAGCCTAGGTTTATGAAGCTTAAAAGAAAATTTAAACCTAAAAGATTTTCAAAACATAATCTAATGAATCTGAAAATAAGACCTAGGTTTGGGATAACACTATGGTAACGTACTTATATTTGATATAGATATATGTTTATACGTATTCCCTTCTCTCTTAGAACGTTCTTCTGTATCTTACTATGGCTCGTATGCAGATTTATGAGAAATAAGATACGGGCAGGAAACGAAGGAGGAAATCTCGGTGAAGGAAGCACCACATCCAATGGAAATGTTAGACCTACCAGGAAGAACCCGGGTCGATAGGCTAATGCTAACCAAAATGCAGATGCCAATGTGGGTGCTGGAAATCCAATAGTGGATATGAGGGCGATGTATCAGTTTTTCATAAATATGATGCAAGCTAGAGCTGCTGCTGGAGATGCTGGAAATGTTGGAGGAGCTAATCATGTGGCTCTAGTTAGGAATAATTATGCCAAACCGAGCAGAGACTACACCGGTCTTGTGGGAAGCCGTCTATACGAATGAAGGATGACATATAAGAAGAGAATTGGTTTTTGCATTGCGAAAGAATATTTGCAGATTTAGGTTTGGATGATAAGCAGAAGAGGAGGTTGGCCTCTAGGTAGTTGTAAGGGCGGCACTTTATTGGTGGAATAGTGCTACTGTCGGGATTCCGGAAGAAGAGTTGACTTGGGCAAATTTTAGAGGGAGATTTGAAAAGAGGCTTTTATCCGAGTTGCTAAGTCTGCGTTGATGGGGAAGTTTATGGATTTAGTACAGGGAGAAATGTCGGTAATCTAATATGCTACCAAGATTGATGATCTATCCCGATATGGGTATACTACTATGACACCATCATCAGAAAGAATGAGAGGTTCATTCGGGGATTGAGGCCCGACCTTGCTAGGGCGACCCTAACACATATCCGTCATCCCTGTAATGTAGTTGTGCATATGGCAATTTGCTATAAAGGAGATGCTTGCTATTTGTGCTAGAGAGAAGCCAGTTGAAACCCAGGGTTCTTTAGGAAAGAGGAGGAAGTTCTTTAAGAAGAAGGGAGCTCAGAAGAGGGAGGCTGCCAAGAAGGCAAAAGCTGATTTAGGGTTGCTTCAGCCTTTAGAGCTTATAGTTTGGAAATGGGATTCGATGTCCATGGATTTCATAGACGGGTTGCCAAGGTCAAACAAGGAAAATGAAAGTTTATGGGTCATAGTGAACAGATCGATCAAGAGTGCCCATTTCATTCTAGTTAAGTCAACCAGGACGGTACCTGTTTTAACTAAGTTATTCATGAAGAACATAGTTAGAGTACATGGGATTTCTAGTAGTATAGTCAGTGAAAGAGATGCTTTGTTTATTAGCGAATTCTTGAGAGTCTACGGGAAGTATTATGAGTACTGCATATCATCGTCAGACGAATGAGCAGACAGAGAGAGTCAATAAGGTGCTCAAGGATTCTTAAGAGCTTGTGTATTGGACTTTGGTGGATCTTGGAAAGACCATCTACACTTGGTAGAGTTTTCCTATAATACTAGTTATCAGACTAGTATACTAATGACACCTTTTGAAGCTTTGTATGAAAGGCCATGCAAATCATCAGCATGTTGGTTGGAGACTGGATACAGATTAGTCTTAGGTACAGATCTGGTTAGAGAGGCGACAAAGAAGATTGAGTTGATCCGAAAAAGGATGAAGAAAGCTCGGTTCAAACAGAAGAGTTATGTAGGTAAGAGGCGTAAAGAACTAGAATTCTAAGTTGAAGGTAAGATTTTCATTAAGGCATCACCGATGAAGGGCGTGGTACGATTCAGAAAGTTAAGGAAACTGGCATTGAGATATGTTGGCCCGTTCTAGATTATAGAGAGGATCAGAAAGCTCATATACAAAGTAGAGTTACCAAGCAGCATGACAGGTGTCCATAATGTATTTCATATATCTCATCTTCGCAAGTATGTGCATGATTCAGAGACTACTATTCCTTCGACAGGGTTGGAAGATTTGATAGTAGAGCCTAATTTGTCTTTTATTAGACAACTAGTTCGGGTTGTAGTGAGAGATGAGAAAAGATTGAGGAACAAGACAGTCAAGTTGGTGAAAGTTCAGTGGAGCGACAACGAGAAGGACTATACTTGGGAGACAGAAGATAGGATTAGAGATACTTATCTTGATCTTCTTTGAGGGTATGTATATATTAGATTTATATAGAAAGTTGCTAGTCAGGTAGGCTAGTATGGTTATTAGGAGTTGTTATAGATGATTGCAATGTTCAGTATTTAGTCCTTACTAATTCCGAGGACGTAATTCTTTAAGGAGGGGAGCCTATAACACACCTAACTTTTTATAAAATTGTTCAAAAGATTTAATTAGGTAAATTAAATAGAATAATGTAAATAATTAGAGTGATAAAGGGATTAAGATTTGAAAATAAATTAAGGGTCGTGCTTAATTATTTAAATGGTTATTTAAATGGGCTTAAGAATGGCATATAGGCTAATTAATTTACACAAAGGCTTATTAGGAAATAGCCGCACCTTATTATCATAACCTTATAACCCACGTTTCATTCTTTCTCACGTTCATTTTATAAAAATACAAAACATAAACAAAAGAAGAGCAAAGCCGACCATTAGGAAAAAAGAGGAGAAAATAAATTTAAAGATAAGGATTCAAGCTAGGGGAAATTAATGTCAATCAAATCTCAAGTTCCTTATCCTAATCAAGGTGAATAATAATCTAGATCATCTCTAGTTTGTTTTATGATCATTTATTTTCGGGTTTAAGATTTAATCCATTATGATGATGATTTTTGATTGGTGATATGCTTGGATTTGGACATGTTGGGTTCAAATGAAGTAATTTGAAAATTATTTTATACGGTTTTAAGGGTAAAACCGATTATAATGATTTTTGTATGGCATGGGAAAGTTTTACATTATGAAAAACATGATTTTAGAGATAGTGTAATATCCCGGAATTTTTGACAATAACAATTTAATAATCTGTATTAAAATTAAATTGATACTGATAATTTTGTTAATAATAATTCAAATTGATTTAATAATCTTCTTCAATAAATATTTAATTGGTTATTTTATCTTTAAAAAATAATAAATTGGTTTCTATTTATAATATAAATATATAGTTCATATTGTAAATAGATTAGCATTGTTTTAAATTTAATAAAACAAAACATATTTTCTAATTCTAATATTGTAGTAATTTGAGAATTTGTTTTCATTTAATATATAAACTTTTCAATGTTATTAAATAAATAATCTTGGTTTAAATTTAATAAATGAATCATGATTTAAAATTCTAATATATACATTGATAATTTGGAAATTTTGATTTAAATTTAATATTAAGTTTTCAAAGCTATGTAATAAATAAATATATGATTTTTAAATTGTTAAGACAAATGTCTAAATGTTTAAAATAATTTTGGCTTGAGTTTTAAATTTAATTGAATTAACAAAAGTTTTATAGGTTAATAAAATAGGTAATTTATTAATAAAGAAATAATTTCTTTTATAATTATTTCAATTTGATAATGAGATATTTCTAAAAACAATATTAATAATGTATTGTCTTTATAAATAGGTTTTGAATAAAAATAGCAATTATTATTTCAAAATTTAATTTGTATTCATAACTTGATTTTTAAATATTAGATTTTGAATTTGATTTGAATTTGAAATCCAAAGTATAGATTTTTAATTGTTTTAATTTTTATATACATAAGCTTTATTTATAAACATAATTTGTTTTTATTTCTTTTATAAATTTATATACATATAAAATCCTAATTAACAAATTTAATTAGGCTTAATACATATATTAACATGTAAATTAAATACTAATTACTTTTAAATAGGACAAGTGTTGTATTCTTATGCTTTTATAACAAATGTTAAAGGATTAACATATTAAATTGACAAATGTTGAAATAGTTTACAAGTGTCATTTTGTTTTAATTTTTCTTTTATTTAATAAAATCTAAAAATAATCTATATAAGAACATATTCTTTCATTCCTATCTCTTTTTCTTCATTTCCTAATCAAAGAAAATTTCAACTTGTTTATTTCACAAATCTGAAACATGAAAACCCAAATTCAAAGCTTTTTCAAAATCTGTAAACAAATCATGTTCAAAACAAATCAGTTAGCAAAACTCTTCAATCAAAATACAAAACCCTGCATCTGCAATTACAAAATCTAAGGTCTGCATCATTTTTTCTTTTCAATCTGGAAAATGGATTTTGCATGCCACCTGCGATCAAAAAGCAAACCTGCCTCATTTTCTCTCTGCAATCTGGAAGCATGCAGCAGCGTTAAATCAAGCAAATTCAAAAGCATTTTTTTGTATAGAGGCATGCAAACAGTTTTACAATCTGCAAATTCAAAAAGCCTTTCAATCAGAGGCTCAGCTTCTTTTTAAATCAATGAGTAACTTTAAAACCTTAAATTATAACTTAGGTTGCATGCTAGTATGTTTTTATATAAATAAGTATTGTTTGTGTATTGATAAAAGTCTGATGTGAAAATGTATTGTGTGCATGCTGTCTTATTTGCCTGTTCTGTTTGATTTTCCAGGTACAAAATTTTATTAAAATACTTATCTTTTAATTAGCTTTCTGATAGAATGAAATTTATAAAATAAAGTTGCTTGATTTTCTTAAGTTAATATTTAAAATATTTAAGTAAGTCAAAAATTAGCTTGTTGTCTCTGTAAACCACAAACAGCTATGTGCATGTCAAAATTAAGTAATACTTAAATCCTTTAATTTATCAATTCAGTATTATAAATCAAAAGCATTTACAAAAACATGATTTTTAAATCAAGAATCATAATTTTTAGAAAAGAGTTGAAGGCACGGTATTATGATGAACTGAGTTAGGATTATTTGTAATTTCTGGTGATCTTTGAATTGTGGAGTCTCGGGGTTCTTCTGGGTGATGGAGGAGGGTTAGAAGAAGCTTGGAAAAATCATTGATGGTGATAGATATCATTATGGAAGGTGTTGCTATGAAAATTCTTGTTAAACCCTAGTTTTTTCACTGTGACATTAGAATCGATCATTACGGTAGTGTAGTTGATCGAGTGTTGTGGTATTTTGAGAATTGGTAGTTGGTGCATGGTTGAAGTCGAGGCCGGAGTAGCTGATCTTCAGGTGGTCAGAGCGGCGAGGATTTGGTGTTGACGGGTTTGAAGGAAAAACCTGCTTGTTGTTTCCAGGTTTGCGTAGCTAGCTCGATTTGTGATTTGAGCTACTGTGGTGGATTCTGGTGATCGTGATCAAGAATGGAGATGATCGCTGATGAGGTGAAGTGCTGGTGGATGGTCGGTGATGGCTAGAGCCACGGTGCACGTGCACCGTGCAGTTGAAGTCCAGATGAACTTTTAGTGGTGTGCAGATTTTGAACTCGGGAATGACTCGAGTTATATGAGTACTTGACTCGAAGCAAATGAGGGAATAACTCGAAGTAAGATTTAGGTGTTCTCGGGTTGTTCTGTATATTTCAGGTTTACAGAAACCTGTAAAATCAGTTTTTAAATTTTTAAAACCTGAAGCTTTTTAATGTTAAGAAAATTTTAAACCTAGTTTTAAATTCAAGTTTGAATTTTAGAATTCAGGTTTAATTTAAAATCTCAGTTTTAAATAAAAAAATAAAAATAAAGTTTTAAACTTGAACTTATTTAACTACTTTATTTTGGTAAAGTAGTTTGAACTTTTTAAAAATGAAGTTTTTTTTTAATATGAGCAAGATTAAAATGAAGTTTAAATCTGGAAATCAAAAGTTAAATATGAACTTTTGTTTTGAAATTAAAAGAAGTTTTTAAAATTTGGAAGATTTAAACAAAGTGTAAATTTAAATTATTGAATTTTGAAATGAAATTAGTTTTCAAACTCTTATGAATTTCTTTTATTAGACAAGCACTTGTTTGTCTTGTAATTTAAAAGGTTTTAAATTGTTTAAAACTTTGTTTAAGTTTAAATGATACTCATTTTAAATTTTATATTTGAAATGAAATTTTAAAAGTAAGTCCAAAGGTAATTTGTTTCAAATAAATCTGTTTTTAAACATAATTAAGAAATGTTTTATCTTAAAATTAAGTTAAGATTAATGTTTTGAAATTAATCTAATTAATATGGTAATTAAGGAATAATTAATTAATTTAATTAATTAGGGATTAATAAATATTGATTAAGGGTTAATCAATTTGTAATTAAGATCATTAATTAAATTTTTAATTAATGATTAAAGAATTATCAATTAAGAAATTAAGTTATAATCATGGTTAATTAATTAAATAATTAAGGATTAATTAAGTTACAGTTAACACTTAATTAATTAAATAATTAGGGATTAATTAATGAATAATTAAGGATAAATTAAATTGTAATCTAAGTTAATTACTTAATGAAAATAATTAGAGAATGGTTAATGAAGGTCATTAACCAGGATTATTTAATAATTAATTAATGTGGTTAATTTTTAATAATTAATTAGATTACTTAATTTAATAATAATTATTAGTGAATTGTTTAAGTATAATTAATTAATGAAGTAATTTAGAAATTAATTACTTAAGGTAATTAATTGAGTTAAATGTGATTGTTTAATTTAATTAATTAATTTTAATTAATTTTAAACACTAGATGTTTTAATGATAATTGCTTAATGTAATTAATGGATTGGAAATTACTTAGTGAAGTAATTAATTAGGAATTACAGAATGTAATTAATGGAAGATGTTTAATAATGTAAGTAATTTGGATTTAAATTACTTTGTAATTAATCAAGGGATTAATTAAGAAATTAATTAAGGAATAATTAATTTGTTTTAATGAGGTAATTAAGTTAGTTAATTACTGAATATAGTTAATCAAGAATGATTAATAATTATGGATTAATTACTTAAGGTAATTAATTTAAGAAGATAATTAATTAAATATAATTAAGGATAATTAATTATTATAATTAATGATGTAATTAAAGTTGATTAATTATGATTAATTAATCAATGACAAGTGATTAAAGGTAATTAATAAATGTAATTAATTAAGGATTAATGTTATTAATTATAGTTAATTAATTAATTGAAGTAATTAAATGCTAATTGCTGTTTTGGTTGAGAATAATTAATTTGTGAAATTAATTAAGGATAATTACTTGAATGTAATTAAGGATAATTAATCAAGAGTGATTAATTAAGGTGATTAATTTGAATGATTGATTAATTGATTGTAATCAATTAAATGGTTGAGTAAGCAAGATTTATATTGATGAAGTAATTAATTTAATTTATTTTAAATTAATTAAAGATGAAGTAATTAATTTAATTCACTTTAAATTAATTAGAGATGGAGGTAGTTAATTTAATTCATTTTAAATTAATTATATTGTGATTAAATAAATCATTTCTTATGTATGAATGGGTGATATTGATTGCCTTGAATGGTTGTGATCTCAGAAATGAGATAAGTAATGCTGTATGGTATGAATGCTTGGTTGCATTGTGATGATAATATAGATTATCTATTGTGATGGTGATATGGATTGCCTATTTTGATGATAATGTGGATTATCTGTTTATTATGATAATGTTGATTATCAATTGTGATTTGTGAGTTATCTATCTGTGTATATATAGATAATTGAATTGTTTTAAATTCTAAAACAACTTGGACCTAAAAGATAGCGTTTTGGATTTCGATGAGACCGGGATCGGGTTCCATATTTGGATATCCGAAAACCATATCGATCCAAATTAACGATAGGTCGTGAATCTCAAGTGAAGATGAAGATTCAGAGTGCAAGGGTTATCGTCGTTAAATCTAAGGGTGATTCCAAAATGAGTGTAACGAGATAATGCCTTCGGTTTCGTTCGAACCCGAAACGAACTTGTATGGATTGAATGCTTTCAGAACATCGTCAGGTGGACGATGATCATTCTAAGTGATATGTCATATAAAGGTAATCGTAGCGTCAAGACTCATCAACCGGGAATGGCTAAAACAGGGGAGGTGCAACAAGGTTAAGTGGGTCATGCCCAAGTAGGACGAGATTTTCCCCTGTCTAGAGGTCCCTTTTTATTCGACTTTGTGGGTGGTTGCTAGCTACAACCGCGGGGTTGTCTTGTTCGGAACTGTTCAGTAAGGAATGGTTCCGGCCTTGTGTTGCAGGGGATTGGGAGTGATCCTTGGTACGTTGATCTAGACCACATACTGTGACGGACAGTACCCCGGTAGCCCTGCCATTGTATGGAATCCAAAATCCAGTAAGTGCCCTCGGTTTTGATTGTATTACCCACTTTTGTGCCTAGTAGCTGGAATTTAATGAATGTAACAATTTCGGCTATTTCATATTTACTTGAAAACCCTAGACCTATTATAATATCATCGGATTTCCTATCAAATGTTTTGGTTAGCGTAAGGTAAAAACTTTTCCATGTTTATGTGTGGGAAGTCTTACGTGATACCTTTCTTTTCAAAAGGTTTTTAAAAGTTAAGCAACCTTAACCTGTTACTCACACCAGACCCATGTCTGATCTAGAGTTTATCTTCTGTTTTCTTAAACTCTTGGGTACTCAAATTTTTACGAGTAGCCAAGGGATTCAGGTTAGCTTTGACGAATTGTGGAGGAGCAAATGGAGCAGGAGGCTTCTACGTGTAGATATATAGTTTTCCGCTGTGTTGGTTTCTCTGAGTAGTTCCTTGTATTGTATTGAGTTGTATAACTAGACAGGTGTTTATAACTGTCTAGTATGTGATATGTAATATGTGTAACTCTGATAATGATTGTAAACTATGTAATATTTATGTTACTAATATAATTTATTCGTTCCGCTGTTTAGATTATGATGTTCTTTTTTCTTTCTCTTCTTTCTATTCTTTTCTTTCTTCAAGATGATACGATTTTCTGTGGTACGAAAGTTGGGTCGTCTCAGATAGGTTTCAATTTTTGTAATTTTCCAAGCTATGGAAAATTTAATATGAATTTTCAAAGGAAAAATACGAATAATTGGGTTTAGAAATTAATTTCAATTATTTTATAAATAATTTGGGTCTGGAATTTTTATATGCTAGATAACATATTGAAAATAAATTTCTATAATTTTTGGGGATTTTTCCTAAGTAATTTCCTATGGAAATAAAATTATTTTAGATGAAGGACTTAATTGTTTTATTGGTTTTTCTTAATGGAATGGCTTATTTGTTAAAATAATCCTCGTTTAGATATGAAATTATGCAGCATTTATTTTAGTAAATAATTTGAAAAGTTATGGCAACTAGTCACATATTTACAAGTAGGTAGGTTTGTTAGAAAGTACTTGCTTTAATTAGCATTTAAATTAGTTTTTACCCAAAAAAATGGATTCTGTCTCTTTCAGAAGCACCTTTCAACCTTATGTTTCCTCCTTCAATCAAGCTGAAACCTAGCAGGTCGAAACCAACTAAACCGAAACCAATATACATGGTATCACAAAGATGGTAGGTAGTGGATTGGAGAAAGGTAGAAGGCATGGTTTTGGAACGTAGCTTTCGATGGGGTAGATACCCTTGTTTACTTTCAAACGATAAGCACTTGCCGTGTTTTATTAAGAACTTTCAAAGGAGTCTAAGCATAAACTTTTGAAAGGGCCTTCTAAGTATCTTTCGAAGAGGGTTAAAAGTATAAGCTTTTGAATGGGTTCCTTTATTTATAGAACAACGCTCTTCAAAAGGGTGTTTCGCCCCAATCCAGACCCTACTGCCATTCTTTTGCCTTTTGAATGGATTGTAGTCATCAGCCAATTCAAAACGTAGCTTTTGTTTTAAAACCTACACTAAGCCACTTCCTAAAAATTTCAAAAGGATTAAAGGGTTTCAAAGGCAATGGCTTCGAAAGGGGGTTTCAGAGTTAACCTTCAGATGTTTTACTTAGGTGATTTAATCTTTCGAAATGATAGTTCTGAAGCCATCAATTTTTTCCCCAAACACTTTTATGTGATAAATAATGGTTTCGAAAGGGATACTTTCGTTTATATTCACTTTGACACAAACAATATTTTAAAGGAAACCCAATGCTTTCGAAAGGGGCACTTTCAATGGTTTTGAAGCTTCTAAGAGATAATAAGTAATACTTTAATATATTTGAAAGGTTTCGAAAGAAAGATTTTAAAGTGTTTGAAAGGCAGGTGCCTAATGTTTTGAAAAAAAGATTTAAATGCTTTAAGATGGTTATTCGATATTATCGAAAGTAAAGTTTTAGAGTTTTCGAAAGCCTTTGTTTTTCAAAACAGATAACCCAATCTCATTTTAAAGGAAAACTCATGACTAAGTTAAAGGAGTTTTGAAATAGTTTAAGAACAAAGTTTTTGAAGAAGCTTTCCTTGATAACATAATAGTTTAAAGGGATTAACCATGATTTATATAAAAAAGATTTCAAGGATATTAAATCACAGGTGTTGGTGTTATTATGTTATTATGTTTGCTTCTTATAATATATATATATATATATTCACATTATAATGGATCCATAATTGCATTTTGGGAAAAAATGGCAAAATAACCAACTAGGTTGTCTCAGTAGTGAATATAAATTAAATTAAATTGAAACACCCCAATATTTTAGGGGAAAAATAATTAAAAAGGAATTAAAATAGAACAAGTTATTATTAAAAGAAAATTTAAAGGAAACATGTAATTAAAGTACACCTTGCGTTTTTTAAACTGATTAATGGAAATATAATTAATAAATTTGGACAACTATGAAAGAGACATTTTACAAATATTGGAATTTGGCCATGAAACTTATACCATTGTGTTCATGGCAATTTTTTGATTAATTTTCATATATCATGTTTTCCGACCATAGTTCAAACGAAGAAGTTATGACCGTTTGAAGTTTTGGCATCAGAAACAATTACACATATGAAATTGGTAACTTACTTTAATTATAACTGATTGATTGATTGTCGATGTGTGTTAAATTACAAATGTACACAGTCAGCAATGAGTTAGTAGAATTTATTAAAAAGGGAAACATATTATATACACAAAGTTTGGAATTTTTCAACAACTTACGCGTTTATAAGCACATTTAAACGTTTGAATTTGATTAATGGAATTAATTGGAAACAAGAGTACTGTATTAATACACACACACACCCCACACACACACACATATGTATAAGGAGAGAAATGGTAAAAAGAATTATTGACCAAAAATGCACATTATTAGTAATTAATGTACGTTACAATTGTAATTAACATGCGTTACAACATTTACTAACGTACGTTAATTGGAAATTTACGTAGGTTGTAAACATGTAAGATGAGAAAACTAAATTTGTTTATAAAAAATATATTCTTGAAGTTTAAATCTTTAATGTTTATAAATAGAAGATTTAGAAAGGAGGATAAAACGTTAACAAATAAATGTTGTAACGGACAAGAATCAATGGGGAAGGGTTAAATTAGTAAGCAAACAATTAAGAAAATTAACTATGAATGAACAAAATTAACCAAAGGATTGATTAGTTTAAATTGTATATGTATATATACATATATCCTAATTAATTGTACAGATTCAAATGTGTAAATAAATGTGTAACATACCCAATTGACGAATAAATAAGGATTGAGAATAAATTGATTGGCTGAATTAATGACATAATTGACATTGAGAATGTATAACAAAGGAAATTATTATGGACGTAAATTTGGCAACTTAAGATGGATTGATTGCTAACAAATGCAAATATTTAAAATAAAAATCTAATGAGATTTATAAAATAGGAAACAATTTGTAAAGTCAATTAAGAGTGAGAGTATAATCTCTCAAAAAGTGTAATTTATACACACAAACAATAAAAATGAAAATTTTGCAATGCAATCAATTAATGGAAAAAATTAATGAACGCTGATTTATTTTCTGACGTGGCGGTTTTCTATTGGACTGAGTGACATGGTTTTTGATTTCTTAACATTCTATTGGTCTAGTGACGTGTATGAGCCAGAGTGGATAACCATGAGGTGTTCGGATGAACATGATTTAACCTAGAAAAATCTAGTGGATTATATGCACTCACACTATCTATAAATAAACCATCTAACCTAAAACCTAATCTTTTATTCAGCCGTCACCGTAAGTCTACAGAAAAATTCGTGTGTATTCTTCTTCCTCCTTTTCTCAATTAAATAAATAATTCTCTTCCAAGTCAAATTAAATATATATATATATATACGAGCTATTTGAAGAACTCTGAAGAATTTAAAAGGAGGAAGATAAGAAGAAAAGCTTTTCTAATTTATACAAGCTCAAGTGCCAGTGAGCGGGAATTAATATGAAATAGAAAAATAAAGTAGTTAATTTTAGTTCTTTTCTGGCATGATAATATGAATTAACTTTTTTTAATGATTGAGGTTTGATGCAAATTATTGTAACTTCTTCTTCTACCACTTCTCAATTCTAATTCATGTTTGGCTTAAAATATGGAACGCATAAATTGCTTATTCAAGTTTTATGGCGTAAATAAGATTGGTTTAATTAAATTGAATTAAAAATTTTATTCAATTTTTAATGGCATAATTAGTTAATTGGGTAAATTCAGAATATGTTCTTTGAATAAAATTGGAAATTTGGTTGGTATAGTTAAATAATTCTGAATATGGTTATGGAACAAAATTGGGAATTTAAATTGGTATATGTGTTTATTTCATATGTGGCTTAAAAATGTAAAAGTGAAATTTTGTG
The DNA here is from genome assembly GCA_030765085.1 of Allium cepa. Lineage (NCBI taxonomy): Eukaryota > Viridiplantae > Streptophyta > Magnoliopsida > Asparagales > Amaryllidaceae > Allium > Allium cepa. The sequence continues at coordinate 653,916,509 of CM060940.1, forward strand.
TAATAAAATGGTTTGCGGCTATTGGATAATTTTTTTGTACATATTAAATCTATAAATGGAGAACGTAAATTAGGGTGAACAATGTGAATTAAATGGACCCAAAAGGCTAGTGTAAATTTGTAACAAAATGGTATAAAAATTACAAACATACCATACGGACTGAACAGACGTGAAATTGAAACACCATTTATGTAAGAAAAAGGGAAATTGTGAAATAACCAAATCAGATGTAAAAATAGCATAAAGCAGATTAATGGAAATAAACAGTATGTAAACTGTAACGGTAAAATTAACTAATCTGGAAGTGACTTGGCAGACAGACCTTGTAAAGGTTTGGATGGGTGTTTCATGTAGTTAAGACCAAAATATAGTTTTGACTGTACGTACTAGGAGTGAGAAAGTAGGATCGCAAGGATGTTTGTTACCTTTCATAGATTGCTAGTACGTAGGATAAATAGCATCCACAATCGTAGGCTTCTTCAGGCAGATCGACGCGGACGAAACATGACAAGTGTGCTTCGACATAGGCTTCATCAGGCAGATCGTTGGAGGATTTTGCGCAGTCGACCCAACTGCGGGCACTCTTTCGGAGGACCGACACTTCGGATAGAGGCAAGTCCATTTTAGTGATCGAGGAGACAGGAGGATAAGAGTCCAGCTTGGCGGAGCCTAAGCACAACTTCGGGGTCCTGCGAGGTTGTTTGAGCCTGAGCGCAATGTAGCTTTTGTTTTAAAACCTGTACTAAGCCACTTCCTAAAAATTTCAAAAGGATTAAAGGGTTTCAAAGGCAATGGCTTCGAAAGGGGGTTTCAGAGTTAACCTTCAGATGTTTACTTAGGTGATTTAAGCTTTCGAAAGGATAGTTCCAAGGCCATCAATTTTTTCCCCAAACACTTTTATGTGATAAATAATGGTTTCGAAAGGGATATTTTCGTTTATATTCACTTTGACACAAACGATATTTTAAAGGAAACCCAATGCTTATGAAAGGGGTACTTTCAACGTTTTGAAGCTATGCTTCTAAGAGATAATAAGTAATACTTTAATATATTTGAAAGGTTTCGAAAAAAAGATTTTAAAGTGTTTGAAAGGCAGGTGCCTAATTTTTTGAAAAAAAGATTTAAATGATTTAAGGAGGTTACTCGATATTATCGAAAGTAAAGTTTTGGAGTTTTCGAATGCCTTAGTTTTTCAAAACAGATAACCCAATCTCATTTTAAAGGAAAACTCATGACTAAGTTAAAGGAGTTTTGAAATAGTTTAAGAACAAAGTTTTTGAAGAAGCTTTCCTTGATAACATAATAGTTTAAAGGGATTAACCATGATTTATATAAAAATGATTTCAAGGATATTAGATCACAGGTGTTGGTGTTATTATGTTATTATGTTTGCTTCTTCTAATATATATATACATATACATATATATATATGTATATATTCACATTATAATGGACCCCATAATTGCATTTTGGGAAAAAATGGCAAAATAACCAACTATGTTGTCCCAGTAGTGAATATAAATTAAATTAAATTGTAACACCCCAATATTTTAGGGTACTGCGTGGATAGGTAAGGACAGTAGGTCCGATAGATCGATTGACGTTCTGCATGGTTGACTTCCCTAGAGTGATCATGGACTTTGGCTTCTTAGGAACTATATCTAAGAAGGATTCACTACATTATATTATTCACCCACCACAATATCCAGGGAAGACCTGCAATTAAACTTTTTATTCCCTCTGCTTCATTTTATTTCTTATTCACCAGACTTTATGTCTGACCCATTCCTATTTTTCCTATTTTCCCCAAATCACAGGAAGACAATTTAGCAACTATGGGGATTTAGTAAAAAGGCAAGTTTCACTCCTAAGTTCAACACTGTTAGGGAAAGTAGCCTAATCCCGGTTAGTAACCATATGTTGAATATTTTATCATTATTCCGTTGTGAGATTTTATAAACATTACTCTGACCTGCCTTTGTTATTTGTAGGATATCAAACCAACAATTCGTGCTTTAGTGGACTTAGATTTTCGGTTCATTGAAAATTTAAGCCCACTAGGATGCAGGTTGTTACATAACTCCTGAGTGAGTAGAATTGCATCCAGAAGGTCATATAGGCTAGAATATAGGATGCCTAAATAGTAAAGTTGTCAGATAGACAAGTTCAAAGTAAACCCATGAAATAATATTTAGGAAAATTTATTGACGGTGCCAATAGGTTCATAGTAACCCATGAAAACTATGATTAGAAAGAGTTATTGGCAGGGGCCAATTGGTTTGTAATGAATTCATGAAAACTTTGTCCGGATTAAGTTATTGATAGAAGTCAATAGTTCTAGTCAACCTATGAAAACTAAGATAAAAGGGAAGTTATTAGAGATACCAATAGGTTCAGGGAGAGCCCATGAATGATAAAGTTATTAGTAGGGGCAATAGGTTCTTAATGATCTCATGAAAACTATAAAACTGGACAGGGAGTCCATAAATGTTGAACAGGTTAGTAGTCAGCCCATGAAAACTATTAGGTTAATAGGGATCCTATAAATTATAGCCGGGACAGACAGTCAAAATTGAATGGGGATAGGTAATACAAAATTGATTTACTTGTCTGCATATCATCATATTATTTTGAAATGTTATATTTTAACCATTGCGGATGCAGGAGCATATTATATGATTTTATAAAGTTTTAAGATACTAGTGAGGGGAAAACCCGTTCCGCTAAGCGGCATGGTCTCACTAGATATCTAAATGATTTGAGATGGCAGATTACGATTTATACCAGGCTTTATGTCTGACTTGAAGTTTATGTTTTCTCCTTAAACTCTCGGGTACTCAATTGATTTTGAGTAGTTTAAAAGTTGGGGTTTTTAGGTACCTCTTTAAACGAATAAGTTTCTGGAGACGTGCAGGAGGCATGATAGCTATGTAGAGTTTTTTTCTATTTTGATTCCGCTGTGTTTTGTTGTAAAGGCAAAAGATGTTCAATTGCCTAGTTATATACTTCAACCATCCAAGGGGCATCTTCATATGTCGCTCTTGGCTTATGTTGTAATAATTATATTTTCTCTGAAGGTGGTTCTCGTATTGGGATTATGTAATAAATTTGAAATGCTTTAAAATGGAATGAGAAAGTTGTTTGTTGATTTTAAATTTTTTCCATATCCATGTGTATCTGTTATATCATTGTATCTAACATTGCCGTATTTGATCACCGATAATTAATAACTATGGATGACTGCAGCATCCGCAGCCGTTAGTTTTTGACCTCTAAGTGGGGATGTTACACAACCAATGGACGTATTATATTTTTCCGCTGCATATATTGTTGTTTTTCAGCAATTGTAAGAACAGATATTTATAACTGTCCAAGATGAATCTAGGTTGGACTCTGATATGGTATTTAATTTTTCGCTGTAAAGATCATATATTGAAATAATATATGTTATTCCACTCGTGTGGATTATGTTCTGTCTTTATTTTCTTTTTTCCCTAACAATCGGTTTTTCCAATACTTGAGTTTGCGACACGTGAATACCAAGGATGTATTGATTTTTGAGGGTTAAAAATATCGGTCGTTACAATTAACTTGTCTGTAATGGTGTAAATCCCAACATTTATATATGTGCAAGTTGAATCAAGTAAACTGTGAATGTTGTGTATGCACGTACACACATGTGTATATGATACGTATGTTTACATTAAATAATGCATATACAACTATAAAACAAAAATCTTCAAGTACAAACAAAATAAAATAATGATTTTATTTAAAATAAATTTAGATAAGATTTAAATGAATTTAGGTTAACGAGATCCAAAATGGTAAAAAAAATTGAAATTCATCCATTTTATCAACCGCGCGCTCGGCCAACCCCTTCAACATGTTCATGTCTCTCGTATAGAATCTATGCATTTGACTATTGTAATTTACCTATGCTTCCAGATAATGATCCACTTAACATCAACCTAGGGCTGTCAACGAGTACCCGAAAAATCCTAAATCGTCGATATTCATATCCGAAATATGAAAAATTATCCGATATTCGAAAATCGGATACGGATATCGTATCTGATAATTATCCGTCCGGTTTTTATCAAGATTATAGTTATATTCTTATGTATTTTAGTATATAAATGATTGTGTTTACTATTTTATCTAGGTGAAAACGTTAATATGCATATAAAAGTCAATTTATTGCTTAAAATTATTCTTGTTAGTGTATTTATTATTATTTATGTATTTAGTATAAAAATCGATTTATAATAAATCAAATTTTTTTGTTTATTTGTTTAGATTTATTGATTGTGAACTGGTCGAAGAATATCCGATAAATATCCGATATCTGTCCGAATCTGCGGATGCAGATATCCGATATCCGAATGATTTCGGAAACAAATACAGTTATGACACTATCCATATCCGAAAGTATCCATTTACTGGCCTACCTCAACCTCATACAATAGATTTCACCAAAAACCTATCAATGTTTCCCAGCGAGAATGTGCACTTTAAACTGCATATATTTGTAGTTAGGACTGTAGGTATTTGCATTTTACACTGCAGATATTTGCAGTTTTAACTGTACATTTTTGCAAAATAAATTTTGCAGTCTACCCCATAAAAACGTGTGTTGTACACTTTAAATATTTGCAGTCCACATTACAAATGTTTATTTAACAAATATTTGTATTTTAAACTACATATATTTACACTTTAAACTATAAATATTTGCAGTTCTATCTACGAACATGTTCGGTTTAAAATGCACAATTTCATTGAAAACGTTGAAAGATGTGTTTCGTGAAACTTATTTGTAAAAAAAAAATTAAGTATTAACTTTGATAATAAGGGACGGAAAGACATAAATATTGAACACCGCTGTTATTGATTAATAATTCCCACTTCAAAATTACAGGATATTATGGAATAAACTAATAAATGTATATAAATCAACATCATAGAGTCATGCATGACATATCTACACAACTCTAAAATGGAAAAAAAGAAAGAAGAAAAAAAGAAAGGAAAAAAAAAAAAAAAAGGAAACAAGAAAAGAAAAAGAATAACCCACCCAACCCTATACATAAACAGCACCATCTCATATAGACACACTATTAGGCACGCCTCTACATGTAATACCAGGTTTAGAACTAGGAGCCATCAATTCATAAGGCAAAACCCCAGCACCACATCTGTTCTTCAACTCAGGATCCATATTCCTCCTACTTATCTCCTTCTCCACCTTCTTAATCTCCATCCCAAAACTATGAAAAGCCTCAACCATTTCTTCATCTCCAGTCCATGTATAAGGATCCCTCCTCTCTCCAATATACTCCTCATCGGAAGAATGAGTAGATAAAGTATCAAGTACAGTCATGAAAGTAGTCGTCTGAGTCAAACTAGGCAATGCAGAAAGGTAGAACTTATGTGGGTCGGAAATGAAGTTTTTGTAGTCAGGATCGCCTTTGGATGGTATGAGGCGGCGCATTAGGGGAGGGCGGTTGGGGATGTACCCTCCGAGAGGGTACTGCCCGAAGTTTAGGGCAGCGTGCTGGGCAGAGCAGAGCCAGATGAGGGTGGTTAAAATGTAGGTGAGGTCGGATGGAGTGGCGAGTGGGGGCCACCCGGGGTGGGTGGCTTTGTCAGCGTGCCCTACGTAGATTGACTCGGCGTACCATGATTGGAGCTCCGCATCCTGTTGGATTTGGGACGGGGTTTGGTAGTACTTGGAGATGTAGGTCTTGACCCAGATTTCTATGGTGGACCAAAGAAGGAGGCCGTCCGAGGCGTAGGGGTAGTCCTTAATCATTAGTTTTATGCCGTGGGGCTGACTTGGATCTTCTACTGCCATTCCCCTGAAATCAGTTGTGGAACATGATGTTATTTTGAATAGTCATTTCATCCAAAAGCTGCTATAACGCAGTTTTTACCCATTTATACCACTTTTCAAAGCAATCCACACATTCAAAGAGACATTTTTTTTCCTATTTCATTGAAAGACCACTGATTTTGATGTCTCTCTTTCGAAACCGTAACCTCTAGAACCTCGGTTTAGAGCATCATACTACCAACCATTTGAGCTAATGTCCGTTGACACAAATAGCTACTTTTAGCTACCTAAGTAGAAAATGATTGTTTTTTCTAAAAATAATTCTCAAATTGGTTCGAATGTGAAGTATGTTTTTGAAAGTGGTTCAAGTGAGTAAAAAGTTATTGAACAAGTAAGTTAGGTAGTAAAGGTAGAAAGTACCTTCTTACTAGATCGGCAGGGAGTCCCTCTTGGTCGAATCGCCAGTCTTTGTATGCGGCTGCACTGATCTCCATGCAAGATGATCCGGGTGTGAACCCGTTCTCAATAATACCACCCGCACTGATGAGAATTTGTCGAGCTTGTCCATTTATTTCTAATGTGTACCTCATGTGTGGCTTTAATAGTTTGAATATTGGGTGCATTGCGCTTAACTGTCTGTGCGCTGCGATGATGAATGGTTCTATGCAAGAATGTGTTTTTAACCTAATCAAGCAATATGCAGACAACATCAGTGAAGAAATCTCCAATATTAGTCAATAACATTAACAAATTTTTACTCCTTTACACAATCTTTTAAAACAAAACTCTCTTTCAAACTATTTTTAAAATCACAATAAAAGGTCATTTTCTGTGTAACTCACGAAAAATGATATTTTGTACTGGGACTGTTTTAAATAACGTCAATACAACCTTTTCTTTTAATTGTATAAGTGCTATTTAAAATAGGCTCGTCATATGCACTGTTTGAAAGAGATATTTTGTACTGGGACTGTTTCAAATAACGTCAATATAACTTTTTTCTTTTAATTGTACAAGTGCTATTTAAAATAGGCTCATCATATGCACTGCTTGAAAATGATATGTTTCTGTAAATTGCTTTCAAATTCATTCGAACACGGAAATGTTTTGTTTTTCCGATTATTAATCATGCTTGCAAAAGTGGATTAGTTAGTACCAGTGATTGACAAGTTGATGGACGCCTGCATCATTAGAGCAAACATGAGCCTTAGCCATCTGCCACAACCAGTGACCAGTTGCACTTGAAGGTGGGGTCATGACACGCCTTGAATGTTCAGTATTAGGACCCATTTGCGGTAAACAAAGCTCGATTGCTACTGGCTTTAGCGTACCAGTATCTGATAGGAAGAAAAGCGTACGAGTGGCATATGCTTTTCGACCATCTTGTGCATTGATACGATCGATGAATGGAAGATAAGTGTCATGGTAATCCAGCATGTACAGTCTGTTTTCTTCCAAAGCCTTCAAAATGTTCACATTACTCAGTACTAGTCCGACATTGTATAGAAAAGAATACTTGAATACTGAAAATTATCGAATTATGCACTAATGAGCAAATAAGGTACCTGCTGCACTGACAATCCATTTAGATGGCCTATTATGTCATTTTCTTTGATGGCAGACTCTTGAGGGCCGTATATCTCTGGGTCCAGTTTGCTTCTTGGTGGAAAAGTCTGAAGTAGCATCATATACAGGATTATATTTTGAAAATCAAAAGGAAAATGCTGACTTTATCGATCATAAAATTTATTACCTGAAGCCTCTGTATGTTGACAGGGTTGATCCCCGCTAGAGCTTGCCTGGCAAATTCATCATCTCTCAGCCACGCGAACTTGTCTTCTGCAGAATAAGAAACAATGGATGATTAAATATGATGTAGGACCGTTGATATCATTGTCATGCAGTGATGAAAAAACAATTATTTCCCGGAAATAAAATGCACATGTACGAACACTGAGTTAGTTAAACTTAACCAATCCCAGTGTCGGTATTTTTCATGTTAGAGGTTAGTTTGCAAGTGGCCCAGTTTTAATGAGAATCATCAACATGGGTCTAATCTGACTTGTTTTTAATATAGGCGCGTGTACGATTCACAGTTAGGGTGTTAACAGATATTTTCTGGTTGGAAGTAGTCATCATCATTCGTTTAAAAAATACAATCATTAATTGATAAAGCACGGAATGTAAGGACGAATAAATTTTAGGTACTTACTGCTAATGATCTGAGGAGTATCATATCTGAGTAGTCCTTCACTAGATTCTTGAATGCTGCTAACAAAGGGTATTTTCTTCCACAAATGATCCTGCAATCCTTTTTTCAGTCTAACCCCTTCCTTGAAAAGATTGTCAATATCATGGAATCCGTTAAAATCACGGCTTTCTGGTGCTATTGATGAAACGAGCTGAGGAACAATATTGTGAAGCAATGCTTTTAGTGCACCAGCCGATAACATGTCCTGTTTCCCTTCTTCGAACTGTTCATCTCTTGGAACATAAATCGGATTTGGGTCTTCAACCTTACTCTCTTTTCTAGAATCTGTTCAACATGTCGATCATATTAAGCAATTTCTTATTATTTCGTTGTAGTTTGTCTAAGGTTTAAGTTTGATATGGTTGTGTTAGCTGGAATTAGTCGTTGTAATTTTGTTTCCATGTTGGTTTACTTTCTTTTTCCTTCCAACTTTTTTCTTACCTATATATGTTTGGAATATGTGTTAATGTTTTTCAATTGTTTTATATAAGCTAAGCAATAGTTATAAAGCAATTTTAACCTTGAACTGATGATATATTTTTTAAGCAAAATTACATGGTGAAGGAGCAAAATTAGAAGTCGGTCTAAGACAGTTCATTTAGTAGAGAAAGATTGAACCTCGCCATCTATAAATATTGATTGAATATGTTTATTAAATAAGTACGATGGTTGTTAGCAAAACACGATGACTAACTTCTTTGTGGTTAAGTACACCACGTAAGAAAGTTTTCTTACGAGAGTAGATTTTGCATCAACTTGTTTGCTTCGCTATATGTGCTTTTGTTGACAATATACAAAATCATCGTTTCATTTTCTTTGATTTTGTGAGTGAAAAGTCAAAAAGTTTCTTAAACTTTGCTAGCCAGTTATAAGGTCAAACACTTCATATGACCCATTTAGTATAAAGTCGTTCATTGTCTTTAAAGAAAAAAGTGATATTTCTATGTTCAACTAGGAGAAAGCATTAAAAGGTTAGCAAGTCAAATTGATATACTACCATTTTAGACAGTAGCTTTTAGTTGAATGCTTTGTAGTTGTCAAAATACAACTACTTTGCCATGTTATGAAGTAATTGCTAGAAAATGACATTTATGTGCACAGTATTTATTATTTTCGAACTGTTACTCGATATATACAACTAAAAAGAAACAAATAATACCTGTACTTGTTGGAGCACGTCCAGTTCTAAGGCGTCGTGGGTAAGGGATATTCTCTCCCCCAAGAGTTGGTCTTGATAAACTGAATCCTTTATCCGGATCACCCAAATCATTATAAGTGTCATAATCGTAAACTCTATCCGTGAATTTCCTTTCACCTTTTCCATCGCCTCGTAGCTCTTTGAGTTCATTGTCCCTTAACACTCTCAAACCCGGAGGTGTTTCGGATGGCAAATATGGCTGCATTAATAACAATAACAATACATCATTATACTTGTATTGATATTACATATATGTGTCTCTATACTTTGTTAAAACCAATTCAACTCGATAATCAGAAGGGATTAGCATAAATTAAGTATTAACATATCTGATTTCCATCCGTGGTGCAGCTAAGAATCTACATAACGTGTGGATTCATGTACCACTTATAACAAATGAAACACGGTTCATATGAAAATATATATAATAGCAGAAGATGTAAACAACCACCTTATTGGTGAAGAAAATTCTCTTTTGAGGGTGAACTCTGGTAGGTTGAACCCAAGAGCCACAGATGAAGTGGATTGGACCGGATGGGAAACCTTCAACTATAATGTTGTCAAGAAAGAACTCTTTCTGATGTTGATTTACTACTAATATCGCTCCTGGTTCACCAAATGCAGAATCAACTACGAATTCGGTAGAATACATAACTCTATCTGCTTTGATGCTTCTCTTCTCAAACCAATCCTTTAGTTTAGCTTGGCTACTTACTTTTGGCTTTTTCGTTCCTACAGAAGCATGGATAAATAATTTCACTAACCAACTCAATAAAACATTTACAAACAAAGGTTGGAAATGGAAAAGAAATGGCATTAGTTTTGATTATCGTCACAATTGTCAGAAAGTTCAGTCAAACACATTATCAGTTTGAATACGAAGAAAAATTATCTAATATGATTTGAACTTGTCAAGTAAAAGTTAAATAATCAAGACATGTGTGCAAGTGTTAGTTAATAATCAATGCGTAAACTGGGTGACAATTACTTATAGACATGGTATGCATTGGCTACCCAACTTTAAGGCAAATAATGAATAAGAACACTTTTTCTTGACAACTGGGGTTAGTATAATAGTATTTCCTGACTACTATGTCAAATATGTATTTAATTCACTATAGCAACAACTATGTCAAACATTTATCAATTCATTGATGTTGACGTGTTTCTATTGAAGAGGTTACTAGTTTTGTTATTATTTAACAGACGAAAAATATAATGCTATGTAGTCTGAACTTACTTTAAGTGGATGAGATATGCATTAATGCGGTGAATATGTATTGGATTATTAAAATACATCATCTTAGCGGTGCTGTGTCATACAGCTCGATATGAACTACGCATGGGTTTTATAATTTGATGCATCTATGATTATCATTTATCAATAACTAATCATTTGAAACAAAATAGAATGGCAATAATATGCTTACTTGGATCAATTGTAGAGCTGACAAGCTCTAAGACAATATTCCTTCCAATTTTGTCAGAAAAGGCATCCAATCGGTTGCTGATGCTTTCCTTCAATCCTTCGTTGATCTTCCTCTTCACTGTAACAACCGCTCGAACCTTGAATGATTTGGCCGATTTTTCATCGAACACCTTCGGTTTATCTGCTTTCACAAAGTTCTCCGTCATTGTTGCAGAAATCACATTATATTTTCTTCCAGTTGCATAACAAACCCTCTGCTTAGGTGGAAAGCTGCAAAGCTTTCGAGATAGCAAAGACGATCTCTGCTGTACTGAAGAAAAGGTCAGGAATTCACTAGCAGTCGCTGCCATTGAGGAAGTATCAACGTTGATTTGTGTTTTCAAAAAGAATGGTAATTATTTTTATTCTTGCAATGGGATTTTAGATGGAGATGGTTTATTTTTGTTTTGAGAATGAATTTCAGTTTATCGAAATTGGAAATGGTTAGGTGTATTTATAAGAAGAGGAAGATGGATCGTACGATTTGAAATGTGCAGCGATAGGACCGTCCACACGTTTATTGGGTTGCAAAATGGAAAGGAATTGAAAGAGGATGAGCTGGAAGCTTCTTTGAATAGAGGTCTCTATTGACTACTTTACTATCGCCGTGGCCTCTTCGCATTTCACATGTATAACTAATTTTCCTAATTTTCCATGTGTTCTTTGATCTGCTTGAAAAGTGGCCAACTTTTTAGTACCCAACGATTTTGTTGTAATGCACAGATGAACAATTGGATTTCTTATTACATCCGATGAAGATGTTTCTTCCAACAAAAAATGGTCAACTCACGTTTATAACTCGGTTACACATACCCGAGTTTTAAACATGGGTTACTGTTTATCGAGTTTATAATTTATAATATTAATATTTTTAAAAGCACGTCGGAGATTTTGTTGCCCCTTTGGCCATGTTTGACGATGTTGCGCTAGACGAAGGCCTCGTCTGCTTTGCATCTGGGCTGGGCCTGTTGATATTGGAAGGTACCGTTTCCTATTTTTTTAGTCCAAATGAATATCAATTAAATGTTACATAAAATAGTATGGCTAAAACGGATGTAATATTCATAAAAATCTAAAAGCGTTATGTAAGGACGAAAGTTCGCTCTTTACAAACTGCATAGCCGGTAGTAATTAAAATAAATTCAAAAAAATCTAACGAACATAAATAAGTAATATAATCTTATAAAAACAACCCTAACGACCCGAAAAAGCATAATTATACTTTACAACTTTCCAATATTCAACTCCATTTCCATTACCAAATTTAAAGGTAATGAGCTTGAAAGGAAAATGGTTGTCAATCCACATTTTGAATGGCCAACCATTGGGAAGCGTGTGCATTTGAAAAAAAACTCGACAAACATCGTCCACGATTTCAATAACTTGACATGGAGCCCAAGATCACGTTAACAACAATTTTATCTGAACATCAATATTGTGTCATTATTTGACGATGTCTTCCCTGCATCTTAATTTAGCGACACCATCCCTACGCTTTACCGATTATTCTTCCTTGGTTCTACATCAGTTTACTAACGTCATTCTAACATCAGATATCAAGGTCATTGCTATATCGTAGATATTTACGGATGGTTTAAGGATTCCATTTTCACTTTCTTTAATAATCTAAAAATGAACTTCACCAGTTTCTTAACGATACCAATTTGGCAATAAGTTGGCAGAATTCTAATGCATTTGCCTTCAGCCAACACAAACTCTATATAATATATATATGAAGTCTAACCATTTGTGCTAAACAGGCAATAGGAAACAAACAAACATACATATGTATATGTAAGTGTGTGCGCATGCGCGTGCGTGCGTATCGCAAAGAATTATATATCATCACAAGCACTAATATGTCATTACATGCAAGTAATAGTAAATATAAACATCACAATCTAACATAACAATAAATATAACGATATACAACACAAACCACAACAAGTTCTACACCATATTTTGCATAATAACAAAACTAACACCACATTTTCCGGATAATAAACAAACATACACATATCTACACACAGCAAGTTCGGTAAACCCAAAAAAGTAGCACCAAGTCTAAAGAGATATAAAACAAGAATAATCCAAGTATGTGTTGCAACGAAAATCCAGTCATGTCTACATGCTGCTACTACCTATCATGCAAAATCACTCATCCATCGCATCTCGTCGTCTAACTCTTGCACATTATCATAGTGTTCATAAATATTTTTCTCTATCACCTACTGTTACCTCGAGTATGTATTATCTTCATATGGTTGCATTTAAGTTATAATATTCAACTGATTTAATGAAAATTGTGCAATTATATATATTTATTAACCTCTTCTTCTTAGATAAATGGTTATCAACCAGTTTGTTCATTTAAAGCAATGACAATTAGTATCAATACATATGCATGACAAATTTTATTTTTGATAAATTTTTAAATAATGTTTATTAATGATGAAATTAAGTGTGCGTCCCAAGGGCAATTATGTAATTTATTATATAACTTAACTCTTGTATAAGAATCTTTTTGAAATAAAGTATGCTTGTAGTTTTGTTCTCTATTATATGCACTTTTATATTGTGATATAAGCAATGATATGAGGACATACAACATATATAAGTTGAAAATCAATAGAAAAGGTATTTTATGAATTATAGTTGCGAATGTATCCGTAACCATGAGCTTTGAGACAAACACCATTGTCCTAGTGGTTAAGTGATTAGACTTTGGTGCGAGATGTCACAAGTTCGAAACCCGCATAGCGTGATTCGAATGTTTATTGACATGTGATATGTTGTTCCAGTGATATGTTGTATCTAGTACCATTTTCAAAAAACCATGAGCTTTGAACTAAACAATCAAAATACTTTTCTTTAAATTGTTTCTAATCAAGATATCGAGAAAAGAATATCTATATATCCGTTGAGAATGGTGTATGTAACACTCTCCATATGATGAGCCAGTGGATTACTCATGATCGTGGGGACTCCAAGGGATTATACACTTGTAGTTGTTTAGAACAATTATAGAATGACTCAACAAGAGTCTTCTATAGGTTAATACAACTAAGTTAAAATAGAAGATCTCATGTAACAAGATGTAATAGCCTTCGGATTTAAGAGCATTATTGATCTTATGTAAGTAAATTGTACTCTGATTATGGTTAATCACATGAGATTACTGTTGGGTTCGATTTAATCCGGAAGCAAATGAAATGGGTAAATTTCAAAGAAGAAAAACCCGTATTTTGACCTTAATGGGCCTATGTAATTTATTAACTATAGATCCAATTTAGATAAAAAAAAATAAAACCATATTTTATTTTAAAGCATTTTTAATTAATATTATTAATTGAATCTATTCAGTAATTATTTTGAATATATAATCATATATACAATATATAAATATGTGTGTAGTTAATTGGAAGTTTTGTTTTCTATCGATTAGGTAGGTGAAAAGTCATGTTCTTTTTTATAGAATATAAATTAAGAGGTCATCAATGTGACATAAGTGTAACTAATTAAGAGTTTTTGTTTTATCACATTTGGGTACGTGGAAGGGCATATGGACATATACAATGTATATTGCAAAGTGAACATATGTGTGACATGATAATATGATGATAAATATGCTAAAACCATAGATATTGATGATAATAACCATATATAAAAATATGTAGTGATGTTTTCCTAAGTTGTATAGAATATTTTGCAGGATATTACACAGGTTAATACAAGTACAGGATAATCGAGTCTGAAGACTGATCAGTAAAGAGATTAGAGATCAAAATTCAGAGATGATCAAGATAATTGAAGACTCGTGAGTATAAAGATATAGGCATGACGAGTTCATGACTATAAATTATAGTAATAGACATTAGTTAAAATTATTAAAGTCCTTGAATAAAAACTTTTTTGTAAACATTCTCTCATCAGAATAATTATTTTATTTTCAAAATATATTTCTGCAAATATTTTTTAAAAGTTTTATATATTAAAACTATTTTTATAAATGATTTTACAAAATACTAGAATTTTATAACGCTATTAATGTGTTATTTTTTTTCTCGAAATACAAGATTATGTCGACATATCCTACCTATGTATGTCGACATACATACCGTTGAAGAGTTGTTTTTTTTAATTTTTGAACAGTTGTGATTTTTGGCTCCATCTCTTCGTTAATAGATATGTCCTTTTAAACACTATATACATGGTACTGGAAAATAAATTTTTATAACTAATTTCTCTTTATTCTTTTTACTTCACTCATTATATATATTTCATAAAATCCACTTTCTATACTCTTCAAATTTACTCGAATTCAGTCTCTACCTTAGTACGTTCATTCTCTATGATCTACCCGCTAATTTGCAAGCATTCTCTGTTCAATTCAAAGATCAAAGGGCTATAGGATATTTTGTATCCAAAGTATAACTATTTGTATTTGGAATCAACAACTATCTATTACTATTTGTTTGGGTGTGCTTATTGCCCGTTCGGATCAAGTGGGTACGCTTGTTGCCCGTTTATATCAAATGGGTGATTTTGTTGCCCCATTAAATTAAGAGAGCCTACCCTGAGCTAGAAAAGTCAGGATGGTGTGTTGCCTTGATATCAAGATTCTATTTTGGTTGCTTGCTACCCGATTAAAGTAGACATTTTGAAAGGAAATCTGCACAGATGTTGTACAGGACCGGATGTAGGATTGGTCAATCAGAACGAATATAAAACTCCTAGTGTACTATTGTCATTGTGTTGAACTGCACTACTGTTGTGTGTGTGATTAAGTGTACATGTGGTTGTGTCTAATGCATGCATTTGTATTTGTGTTAGTGTATGTGTGACGACCCGCCCTTCTACTACCAGAAAGACGTATCATCATTAAGAAAGAAAGGGATAGAGAATAGAAAAGTAAGAGAAAGAAAGAACAGCAACATCAGAAATCTCACAGCGGAACGGAATAAAATATAATATATCACATAAATATTACATAGTTTTTACATATATCAGAGTTATACAATATCAATACATATGACCGTTATACATACATCTATCACTGTATACATCAGAGGTACAGTACACATCAACTAACACAGCGGAACTAGATAGATAGCTACATACGTCTGGAAACTCCTGCTCCAAGCTCCTCCAGAAATCAATAGTTCGAAACCTATCACTTGGCTACTCATAAAAATTTGAGTACCCAAGAGTTTATGTGAAACAAAATATAAACTCCGGGTCAGACATGGGTCTGGTATGAGTAAACGGTTTAAATTGTTTAACTTTGAAAAACATTTGAAAATAAAGGTATCACGTAAGACTCCCCACAAATAAATACGGGTAAGTTTTTACCTTACGCTAACCAAAACATTTCATAGGAAATTCAGTGATATTATAATAGTATCTAGGGTTTTCAAGTAAATAGAAAATAGCCGAAATTGTTACATCTATTAAATTCCAGCTACTAGCCACAAAAGTGGGTAATACAAATCAAAACCATAGGGTCTCGTAGGGAAAATGGATTTCCAACAATGGCAGGGCTACTGTGGTACCGCCCGTCACAGTACGGGGCCTAGATCACCGTATTGAGGATCACTCCCGACCCCCTACAACATAAGGCCGGAACCATTCCTTACTGAACAGTCCCGAACAAGATAAACCCCGCAGCTGGCGCGACCAACCGCTCACTAAGCCGAATAAAAAGGGACATCTAGACAGGGGAAATATCTTGTCCTGCTTGGGCATGACCCACCTAACCTTGCTGCATCTCCCCTGTTTTAGCCATTCTCGGTTGATGAGGCTTGAGGCTGCGATTACCTTTAAAGAACATATCACTTAGAATGCTCATCGTCCGCCTGACGATGTGCTGAAAGCATTCAATCCATACAAGTTCGTTCCGGGTTCGAACGAAACCGAAGGCATTATCTCGTTACACTCGTTTTGGAATCACCCTCAGAGTCAACGACGATAACCCTTGCATTCTGAATACACCATCTCAATCTTCATTTCAGGATTTACGACCTAATGTTTAAATTGGATCGATGTGGTTTTCGGAGAATCAAATTTGATTCTTCCGATCCCGGTCCCATCGAAATCCAAACGCCATTTTTAAGGGCCAAGTTGTCTAATTAACTTAACAGTTTAAATAATTTAAATTCAACAATTGAATTAACATAGCATTTATCACAGATAAAACATATACAAGCATCATAGATATAACATAACATATCACAGAGCATCACAGAATATCATCAAATAAATATCACAAATCGGATATTCTACACACAATCTATAAGCAATCATCTCTAATTCTTATTTGTAATTAATTCAATTTAGAACTAATTACCTGAGAGTTAATCACTTAACTCTATTTAAATAATCATTAATTAATAATTAATTACCTTTTTCATTTCAAATCATCAAATTGATGATCCTCTTAATTTATTATTAAGTCTTAATTTTATTTCACACTATTAAGTAATTACTTCCTTAATCAAGTTATTTAACTTTAATTAACCATTCCTCAATCATTAATCGATAACCTTAATTGTTATTTAATAAACTTTATTGCCCATTTATTTATTTACTAATTTCTAAATCAGTCATTATTAATTAAATCACTTGATTTATTAACCGTTACTCATTCATAAATTAACTTAAATAGTTGGTTACAAATTCAATTATTAATTATAATCCAGTACCAATTATAATCAAAATTCATTATTCTTAATTACTTCCTGAAAATAATCAATTTATATTAATTACTCAACTTAATTGATATTTTAAAAGAAATCTTCTTAAGTTTTGAAATCAATTTGTCTCTAATTACAAACTTGTAGTAATAAGGTTTATACTTATCTTATATTACCTACCTAATTTGAAAAATAATTATGAGCTTAAAACACATTAAAGTATTAGCTAAAGTAATTAACTTGTATCTGAGTTTTAGTTTAAACTGTTAACTACTACCAAGTTTGTAGTATTTAGAATTGAGTGTACTTACATTATCTTTAAAAAAAAAAAATACTGTAGTTAACAAAAACCCGAGTTTCCCCTGCGTTTTCTCGAGCGTTCCTTCGAGTTCTCCACGCGATTTCTCCGAGACTCCCCTGTACGTAACTTCTTCTTCCCCCTTATTTTTTCTTTTTCTTCTTTTAGTAAGTTAAGTTTAACTTTATTCTTAAATTCAAAACATCAGCAAATACTTACGCACCCATCTCGTATACAAGTCCGAAGAAAACAGTGGGTCGACTCGAGCATCAACTCGCGATAAACTACACTCAACATCACTGATACTGCCCTCGTGCCGTACACGGTGGCACGATTCAACTCCGGCGATCGCCATCAACACCGGCAAGTCACAATCCACCCCCAAACTCGAAATCAAAGCACAAATCTCCAAAATAATTTCGAGTTCAAAATTTAGACGTTTGGACGAACCACTGCAACGAACACTCACGGTAGATCGCCTCACCACCGCCTCTCCATCCACCTGCAACACCCAAGATTTCGCCCATACGTTGACACCACGATAAACCCTCATCATACCGAAGCTCGAGCCACTCGATCGCGTGAAGGTGATGAATTCAACACAAAACAGTCATGGATAAAAATAGGAATTCAAACCCTAAATGACTCTCGTACTCTAATTCCCGACAATATAAAAATCTTTTGATAATTTCTCTGAAATCCCAAAGGTTTAAACCTGCTTCCAGTCGAGTTTCATTATTTATCATTGACTCAATTTTGAGAAATTAATAAAATTGCAGTTTTTATTCACATATGAACTGCTCATGAACTAGCAATGTAAAAATCTTCATTTTCGTTTTAAAAATCATAAATTTCATCAAGCTTTCAATTTATAAACCTGGATTAGATTTTTATAGCAGTTGAATTTTTATTAATATATTCTTTGGTTTCCTGTAAAACAGTTTTACAGAAGGAATGCTTCATTAGAATATTCAATCAAGATCTACTTGTTTGAAGCTTCAACATCTTGTTTGATAAAAAAAAATGAAAATCTACCATGATTCAGTTGAAAGCAAGAATTGATTTTTGAATGGAATCAACCCATATGCATACACAGTGAAGAACAAT
The DNA here is from genome assembly GCA_030765085.1 of Allium cepa. Lineage (NCBI taxonomy): Eukaryota > Viridiplantae > Streptophyta > Magnoliopsida > Asparagales > Amaryllidaceae > Allium > Allium cepa. The sequence continues at coordinate 653,935,359 of CM060940.1, forward strand.
GTACAGAATACACAGAATCATGTTCAAAATCAAACAGAGAAAAATACCCTATAAGAAATCACTTTACTGATTTTAAATTTAAACACAAAGCTTTAAATTTTGTTTACTCACCTAAAATGATTTAACAGAGAGCTGTTTTAAGTTTCCAATAAACACAGTCCTGATCTTTGTTCCCCAGCCTTCAAGCTTTGAATTCCAAACTCCAATCTTTGATGTTGTTGATATTGAACAAGATTGTTTGTATTAAGTCCAAATTGCAGTTTTGTTTCTCTCTTCCCTTTTTTTTAGTTTCCCATCTAATGAACGAACTGAAATATAAGATGATATATATATATATATATATATAGGTAGAATATATAGGCTGAGGACATGTTGCAAGAGATTTTTTTATGTACTTGAATTTTTTTTATTTGTGCCAGAGATTTTTATTTCCATATTGTAGGCTGATAAGAGCCATTGTTGTGTGACATTAATTAGTTTTGTCTTGTTTATATTATCACACTTATCTTTATATATTTTCCCAGTTTTGTTTAATTTGATTTTTAAAAGCATATCTAACTTTATATTGCTTTGTCTTATGGCTGAAGCTTATTCGTTTATATATATATATATATATATATATATATATATATATATGTGTGTAAAAGAGTGCAGCCTGATTTTTTTGATTTTTTTTTTGTGAGCATAACTATACATATAACCTTGTCTTGTTTCACAAGCCTTACTAGTACATAGCTTACCCTGTTTTTAAGGCAGATATGTTTTAAACCTGAAATGAATTTTTGAACTTCGGCTGGAAGATCTCTTCCTGACAAGTAGTTGTGCTAATAAATGCATGTGTCCAGCTTTGTTTACATATATTAAATGTTTGCTGATTCTTGCAATTTGTACAAAACACAGATTTTGTTTTTATTATATTGAAGTGAAGACTTGTGTTTTCTTATGCATATACACTGTATAACAGCACATAAGCTTTGTGCAGGAACATGTCACAAGTTATCCTCTTTAACTTATGCATTTGAACATGTTTACATGATATACTATAATGTAAATGGCCTTTGTTAAAAATTTCATGTGTACAAATGGATTTTAAAGGTTGTTATTTTGACTATATTAATTTTGTTCTATTTGTACTTCAGATTTCCAGCATTTGATTCATAATATTGCATTTGTATTTTAATACTTCAAGTTATAACTTATATTTGAACATTTATCTCTTTAGTTATATTTTATAATTTTAATTATGTTTTTATACTGGTTTTGTATGTTTATGTTATAATCATCCATATTGTTTTGTACTTCCATGTTTATGGTCAATATTACTATGTTTGTTTATTTTTAAACTTATTATTTAAATTTCATTTTATTAGATTAAATATCAACAATATACAATCTTTGATTTTAGTGTATAAGACAGATTTTGCTTTAAATGGTTTTGAAGCATTCTATTTTAAAATTTTCAAATCAAAACTTTCTTTCATAAAACATATAACTGTTAAATATCAAAGATCTCATCAGTAAAAAAATTTGAAAAGCTTGTATTTAATTTAAATTAGATTACATATTTATTAAAATATGCTGTGAAAAATTCTGGGTTGTTACATTCCTCCCCCCTTAAAAGAATTTCGTCCCCGAAATTTAAAACAATAGTTAATTCAAAAGCCTTTATAATAACAATCCAAACATACACAATTCAAACAGTCTATTCTAACAAACATCACTAGCTATCCGAACACGAATTCGGATAAGCTTTCCTAAAATTATCGAGAGTTTGTCTCTCGATGATCAACAATCCGAACTGAATTCCTGACCACAGTCAAGTTCGACTTAACATCCAAATTTCAGAATTTCTGGTTTAACAACTAATGGTGAATCATGAACAAATTTCCTTAGATGAGATATATGGAATACACCATAAATTCCAGATATCCACTCTGGCAATTTAATTCTGAAATCTACAGTATTAATTCTCCCAGATTTATTGACTTCTTTACAGAATTTCAATATTTATTCAATTAAGCCCATACGATGTACATATATTATTCGTACGCAATATAAAATTTGATCGCTCGCTCGATCACACAATTTCATTTCCGAACTAGACTCAGATCTGGTTTTTTGATCAGAAACTGTCATTCTCCTTGCATAGTCACAACTATGATCGAGAATTTCCAGAATCAAGCAAAATCCATATCCATGGTTCGTCGTCGAAAATCGAGTGAAAAATCCTAACTCGGATCGATATATAATTATCTCGAAATTCTGTGCTCGAATCTGGATCAAATTGTTATGCGAATAATATACGTCCATCCTACGTATTTTTTCATTGATTGTTAATTATATTAATTTCTTTTGTTCACATTAATTTGATTTCCATCCACTTGGAATAAGTTTCTCAATATCAAATTTACTTAAGAATTTCACTTTTCATTTCTTAAGTTTAATATAAGCATTATATATATTCTTATATTATTACTCTACCGCTTCAGCTTTAATATCTTCTTATTTTAAATCTGAATTTCCAATTCCCTGTGAATTTCAATTTATCTACAACTCTGAATATTGAATTTTATTGTCTATCTTTCATTTATAACTGATTCCTAATTATTTTCATTCTTTAGTTTATTTCAAATTTTCAATTTGAAATTGTTTTGTTGCTAAATTTTTGTATTTTTTTTTTCAATTCCTATCTCCCAAAATTTTGAAAAGTTTTAGCAGAGTCTCCATTTGTTTAGCATTACATATTTTAATAAGCACATATGTAAGGTTCCCATCCTTATCACAGCTAATTCCAATCAATTCTCAAATCATTCTCTTTAGTTTAAAGGGATTTACAACTTACTTGCTTATATAATCCATTTAAGCAAAACAAACTCATATTTATTTCGAATGATTTCAAAATTATCCTATTTTGCTTCTAGTAATTCATAGAATTTTATCTAATCTTGTTTACTTCAAAACAACTCATTTCTATACGCAGTTTGACCATATTATTGTGAATAATTAATTACTTAAGCTTCATAACAAATTTTAAATTGATTCCAACTCAATTTACACTTAGCTCCACCACAATTAATTTATTCACAATCCTTTCATTGCATTTTCTTTCATTTCAACAGGTTTGATTCCAAACCATTTTATTAAATTCGACAACCAATGCTTTAAATAACCATCTCACAATTTACTTAGGTCATTTATTTTCTTCAAACTGTTCCACCCAATGACTTAAGTTTACTCTATTTCACCAATTTCCATTCAAATCTTTGACTTGATTTTTTTTTAATCAAATCCCAACTATTTACAAATTTGTCTGATTAGTTTATCCTTTTATCCATTTTTAAATAATTTACATTAACAATTCATTATTGAACTTATTTATAATAAGATTATTCAATTTATACTTGAATTAGATTTGTTTACAACTCACACCATTTCCATTTTAATCCAATTCAATACTTACTTTGGTTTACATTTACTTATTTACATAAGAATTTTATTTCATTCAATTTGATCTATAACTCGACTGAATTCATTCAAATTCAGTTTTATTCTAACTCAACTTCAGTTAAATTTTAGTTACTTACCATTCTTTTAAATTTATTCCTCAATGTATGAGCTCAAAACTTATTTCTCTACTTAACAACTTATATTACTCATTTGGGTCATTTCATCTTATAATCACAATTCCAGATTACATATAACACTTACTATCGTAAGGTATAAATTCCCACCTCACAATTACAATCATTTTACCTTCAAACTTTATATCCAATTAAGTTCATTTTGAACTTCAATTCCATTTAACTTATCTCAGGTTAAGCCCCAATATGTTTTCTTATTTTCATTTACTTAAGTTAAATTTTAATTCCGGGATTAAAATTCCCGATTTTCATCTTATTAATATCAACTTTACCTTATAAGTTCAATAGTTGATTCATTTAAACTTTTCACATTATTAAATATAATTCCTAGAATTCAATTGCCCGGTTTTCATTCCCAAAACCATTTTGAAAGGATAACTACACTTACCCACTTGGTGTCAAATCAAATTTTCAAATATCAAACACTTGTTTTTACCAAAACAAATTTTCCCTTGAAAATTTTAAAACAACTTGTATACCCAACAACTCCAAACAATATCATGTCCAACTATCCTGGTAGCAATCCATCACTTTAGAAACTCGAAAATGAATAATGATGATGTGGCCATCATCATCAGGATTATTTTCCAGCGACTGAAGTAAGTTCAATGCTCCCTTACTTCCACAAATTCTTTTCAAACAATTTCCATTCAACAATATTTTTCCAAAACAATACTTCATTATTACCTTCAAATCTTTGGAAAAAAAAATTCAAACATTCCCAAGATTTTTAAATTTCCGAATCCTTTGTTTAAATTCATTTAAACACCTTTCAAATTTCCGGGACTTAACTTCTAGTTTAGTTAAGTTTTTATTATATTTCTTTTTATTAGATAATTTTTTTTATATCAAAATATAATTTTGGGTAAAATAATTTCATTTACCCTACCTTTAAAAACAATACTGTGTCGGTCTATCTTGTCTAAGAGTTTAGAAATCCCTATCGATGAAATGGCGTCCCACACACCGACCAGAATCCATAAACACTCAACAGATAAATCAACACAATATAAAAACAATTTTATATTCACTAACAAATACGCGCTCATATCTATTAATACACTCAAACTCATTTTAGAGTTTTACAAACTCTATTCTATGAGTAATTCCTACCAGAGCCAAGGTTATCACCAACCTATGCTCTGATACCAACTGTGACGACCCGCCCTTCTACTACCAGAAAGACGTATCATCATTAAGAAAGAAAGGGATAGAGAATAGAAAAGTAAGAGAAAGAAAGAACAACAACATCAGAAATCTCACAGCGGAACGGAATAAAATATAATATATCACATAAATATTACATAGTTTTTACATATATCAGAGTTATACAATATCAATACATATGACCGTTATACATACATCTATCACTGTATACATCAGAGGTACAGTACACATCAACTAACACAGCGGAACTAGATAGATAACTACATACGTCTGGAAACTCCTGCTCCAAGCTCCTCCAGAAATCAATAGTCCGAAACCTATCACTTGGCTCCTTATAAAAATTTGAGTACCCAAGAGTTTATGTAAAACAAAATATAAACTCCGGGTCAGACATGGGTCTGGTATGAGTAAACGGTTTAAATTGTTTAACTTTGAAAACATTTGAAAATAAAGGTATCACGTAAGACTCCCCACAAATAAATACGGGTAAGTTTTTACCTTACGCTAACCAAAACATTTCATAGGAAATCCAGTGATATTATAATAGTGTCTAGGGTTTTCAAGTAAATAGAAAATAGCCGAAATTGTTACATCTATTAAATTCCAGCTACTACCCACAAAAGTGGGTAATACAAATCAAAACCGTAGGGTCTCGTAGGGAAAATGGATTTCCAACAATGGCAGGGATACTGGGGTACCGCCCGTCACAGTACGGGGCCTAGATCACCGTACTGAGGATCACTCCCGACCCCCTACAACACAAGGCCGGAACCATTCCTTGCTGAACAGTCCCGAACAAGATAAACCCCGCAGTTGGCGTGACCAACCGTCCACTAAGCCGAATAAAAAGGGACATCTAGACAGGGGAAATATCTTGTCCTGCTTGGGCATGACCCACCTAACCTTGCTGCATCTCCCATGTTTTAGCCATTCCCGGTTGATGAGGCTTGAGGCTGCGATTACCTTTAAAGAACATATCACTTAGAATGCTCATCGTCCGCCTGACGATGTGCTGAAAGCATTCAATCCATACAAGTTCGTTCCGGGTTCGAACGAAACCGAAGGCATTATCTCGTTACACTCGTTTTGGAATCACCCTCAGAGTCAACGACAATAACCCTTTCATTCTGAATACACCATCTCAATCTTCATTTCAGGATTTACGACCTAACGTTTAGATTGGATCGATGTGGTTTTCGGAGAATCAAATTAGATTCTTCCGATCCCGGTCTCATCGAAATCCAAACGCCATTTTTAAGGGCCAAGTTGTCTAATTAACTTAACAGTTTAAATAATTTAAATTCAACAATTGAATTAACATAGCATTTATCACAGATAAAACATATACAAGCATCATAGATATAACATAACATATCACAGAGCATCACAGAATACCATCAAATAAATATCACAAATCGGATATTCTACACACAATCTATAAGCAATCATCTCTAATTCTTATTTGTAATTAATTCAATTTAGAATTAATTACCTGAGAGTTAATCACTTAACTCTATTTAAATAATCATTAATTAATAATCAATTACCTTTTTCATTTCAAATCATCAAATTGATGATCCTCTTAATTTATTATTAAGTCTTAATTTTATTTCACACTATTAAGTAATTACTTCATTAATCAAGTTATTTAACTTTAATTAACCATTCCTCAATCATTAATCGATAACCTTAATTGTTATTTAATAAACTTTATTGCCCATTTATTTATTTACTAATTTCTAAATCAATCATTATTAATTAAATCACTTGATTTATTAACCGTTACTCATTCATAAATTAACTTAAATAGTTTGTTACAAATTCAATTATTAATTATAATCCATTACTAATTATAATCAAAATTCATTATCCTTAATTACTTCCTGAAAATAGTCAATTTATATTAATTACTCAACTTAATTGATATTTTAAAAGAAATCTTCTTAAGTTTTGAAATCAATTTGTCTCTAATTACAAACTTGTAGTAAAAAGGTTTATACTTATCTTATATTACCTACCTAATTTGAAAAATAATTATGAGCTTAAAACACATTAAAGTATTAGCTAAAGTAATTAACTTGTATCTGAGTTTTAGTTTAAACTGTTAACTACTACCAAGTTTGCAGTATTTAGAATTGAATGAAAATTGGTTTACTTACATTATCTTTTAAAAAAAACAATACTGTAGTTAACAAAAACCCGAGTTTCCCCTGCGTTTTCTCGAGCGTTCCTTCGAGTTCTCCACGCGATTTCTCCGAGACTCCCATGTACGTAACTTCTTCTTCCCCCTTATTTTTTCTTTTTCTTCTTTCAGTAAGTTAAGTTTAACTTTATTCTTAAATTCAAAACATCAGTAAATACTTACGCACCCATCTCGTATACAATTCCGAAGAAAACAGTGGGTCGACTCGAGCATCAACTCGCGATAAACTCCACTCAACGTCACTGATACTGCCCTCGTGCTGTACACGTGTACGGTGGCACGATTCAACTCCGGCGATCGCCATCAACACCTGCAAGTCACAATCCACCCCCAAACTCAAAATCAAAGCACAAATCTCCAAAATAAATTCGAGTTCAAAATTTAGACGTTTGGACGAACCACTGCAACGAACACTCACGGTAGATCGCCTCCCCACCGCCTCTCCATCCACCTGCAACACCTAAGATTTCTCCCATACATTAACACCACGATAAACCCTCATCATACCGAAGCTCGAGCCACTCGATCGCGTGAGGGTGATGAATTCAACACAAAACAGTCATGGATAAAAATAGGAATTCAAACCCTAAATGACTCTCATACTCTAATTCCCGACAATATAAAAATCTTTTGATAATTTCTTTGAAATCCCAAAGGTTTAAACCTGCTTCCAGTCGAGTTTCATTATTTATCATTGACTCAATTTTGAGAAATTAATAAAATTGCAGTTTTTATTCACATATGAACTGCTCATGAACTAGCAATGTAAAAATCTTCATTTTCGTTTTAAAAATCATAAATTTCATCAAGCTTTCAATTTATAAACCTAGATTAGATTTTTATAGCAGTTGAATTTTTATCAATATATTCTTTGGTTTCCTGTAAAACAGTTTTATAGAAGGAATGCTTCATTAGCATATTCAATCAAGGTCTACTTGTTTGAAGCTTCAACATCTTGTTTGATAAAAAAAAATGAAAATCTACCATGATTCAGTTGAAAGCAAGAATTGATTTTTGAATGGAATCAACCCATATGCATACACAGTGAAGAACAATGTACAGAATACACAGAATCATGTTCAAAATCGAACAGAGACAAATACCCTATAAGAAATCACTTTACTGATTTTAAATTTAAACACAAAGCTTTAAATTTTGTTTACTCACCTAAAATGATTTAACAGAGAGCTGTTTTAAGTTTCCAATAAACACAGTCCTGATCTTTGTTCCCCAGCCTTCAAGCTTTTAATTCCAAACTCCAATCTTTGATGTTGTTGATATTGAACAAGATTGTTTGTATTAAGTCCAAATTGCAGTTTTGTTTCTCTCTTCTCTCTTTTTTTTAGTTTCCCATCTAATGAACGAACTGAAATATAAGATGATATATATATAGGTCGAATGTACAGGCAGAGGACATGTTGCAAGAGATTTTTTTTATGTACTTGAATTTTTTTTTTTTTTTGTGACAGAGATTTTTATTTCCAGATTGTAGGCTGATAGAGCCTTTGTTGTGTGACATTAATTAGTTTTGTCTTGTTTATATTATCACACTTATCTTTATATATTTTCCCAGTTTTGTTTAATTTGATTTTTAAAAGCATATCTAGCTTTATATTGCTTTGTCTTATGGCTGAAGCTTATTCCTTTATATATATATATGTGTGTAAAAGAGTGCAGCCTGATTTTTTTGATTTTTTTTTGTGAGCATAACTATACATATAACCTTGTCTTGTTTCACAAGCCTTACTAGCACATAGCTTACCCTGTTTTTAAGGCAGAGATGTTTTAAACCTGAAATGAATTTTTGAACTTCGGCTGGAAGATCTCTTCCTGACAAGTAGTTGTGCTAATAAATGCATGTGTCCAGCTTTGTTTACATATATTAAATGTTTGCTGATTCTTGCAATTTGTACAAAACACAGATTTTGTTTTTATTATATTGAAGTGAAGACTTGTGTTTTCTTATGCATATACACTGTATAACAGCACATAAGCTTTGTGCAGGAACATGTCACAAGTTATCCTCTTTAACTTATGCATTTGAACATGTTCACATGATATACTATAATGTAAATGGCCTTTGTTAAAAATTTCATGTTGTACAAATGGATTTTAAAGGTTGTTATTTTGACTATATTAATTTTGTTCTATTTGTACTTCAGATTTCCAGCATTTGATTCATAATATTGCATTTGTATTTTAATACTTCAAGTTATAACTTATATTTGAACATTTATCTCTTTAGTTATATTTTATAATTTTAATTATGTTTTTATACTGGTTTTATATGTTTATGTTATAATCATCCATATTGTTTTATACTTCCATGTTTATGTTCAAAATTACTATATTTGTTTATTTTTAAACTTATTATTTAAATTTCATTTTATTAGATTAAATATCAACAATATACAATCTTTGATTTTAGTGTATAAGACAGATTTTGCTTTAAATGGTTTTGAAGCATTCTATTTTAAAATTTTCAAATCAAAACTTTCTTTCATAAAACATATAACTGTTAAATATCAAAGATCTCATCAGTAAAAAAATTTGAAAAGCTTGTATTTAATTTAAATTAGATTACATATTTATTAAAATATGCTGTCAAAAATTCTGGGTTGTTACAGTATGAACAAATATGAATAGGTATGTATGAAGCTATATATATATATAAATGCAATTATAGTTTAAAGTTTAACTATTAAAAATGTGAATTTAATTGTTATTCTGTAGTTTCCAAAGTATACCTTATGAAGTTTCAATACATAATGAAAGTTTTGGAAATGTATTCAATTAATTATAAACTTAAATACTTGGTTATAATATTATATAATTATTCATAAATAGTATTAGTTATATAATGTAATTGAATTATTATCTAATTTTATAATATATTAAGAAATCAATTATTAGAAAATATTTGAGTTTAGTTAATAATCCAATTTATTATAGAATAAATATTTATTATATATTTTTAAATATTTTCTTTATTATATAAGAATATATTGTGGTTTATTATTATTGTTGAATTTTGATGTGTTTGTTTTATATGTACGTGTAATTATAATCAATCTATTTTATCTTGCTTTTCTGATTTTACTTTCTTTCTATTATTGATTTGGATTATTTAAACGATACACCCTTGATATGGATTTGTTGAGTAATTTGATAAGATACTGTGATGATATCCTTCTATACAAATTCATAATATTTTTGTCGTTGTAAAATTTGTTTGTGATGATTAAATATGTTTATATATTATATTGGGCATTACTTGTGTATCATATGCCTTATATACCATTATTTGAGATTTATAATATAATGTATACATGTATTTTATGTGGTTACTTTTATTATTATATTTGATTATTTTTTATTTTTGTATGCCGAGAAATTTGAATAAACTGTTTAGTGATACCATCCGGTATGGGACTTTCGGTGACACTTTTTCGGTTATTCATCGGACTTATTGTATAAAGATGCCTAGTATGGATCGAGTGTAGTTTGTGAGCGTAGAATAATTATCCAAATAACATACGGTGGTATAAGACGCCGTTTTATTACTTGCTTGATTATTCTTTGTAAGTAAATGTCACTCAAATAGGGATTACTCATGTATGTGATAATACTCGCTGTGATGAGTATATATTATCGCCATTTGTTAGCTAATGTATAGAGTCATGTGTCGGAAGGGGATTAGAGCTCTTGCATGATGCAGTCATGTGTTGACTTATACAGAGTCGTGTGTCTATTTATGTCTAGAGCTATGTGTAGATAGGATATGAGTACTACATGTCGTCCACTTGTGTCAAACTCCCTTTATGGTTTGGGAGTGAATTAGATTAACAAGTATCCACCCCGGGGGCCTGATCGTGGGGACACGTCGCAGATCCGTGACACCATTATTGGCTATTATATTCGATGTGTATCACAGAATTGGTAGTTGGTGGGGTAAGTGCCCTACAGCCCATTGTGTTGCATATGCCGGTAGTCTATTACCATTAGTGTGACGAACCGGAATTTTAGGCAATATCAATTTAATAATCTATATTAATAATTAAATTGATTTGATAATTTTCCTTTATAATTTTAATTTAATTTGGTAAATTTGATCTTTTAAATAATAAATATTTAATCTGGCAATATTGATTAATATCTTTCTAACAATTTAAAATTGATAAGATTTATCTTTCAAAGCTAATAAAAAATATATTCTATTTATAATATATATATTTGGTATATATATTGTGAATATGAGGTCTTTTGTTAAATAAAAGATGTATTTTCAAATTGTAATATATATGTATGTATATGTTATAATTTGAAGTTAATATAATCTATTGATAATATATATATGTATGTATATACATTATAATAGGAAGATTTGGTTAAAATTTAATAATAGAAATATGTTTTCAAATTATAATATATATATATTGTGATTTGAAGCTTTGTTTTAAATTTAATATATTTCAAAAGCTAATTTAAGTTTAATTTTATATTTTCAAAGTGTAAGATAATTTTTTTAAAATGTAATAGTTTAAATAAGATTTAATCAAAGTTTTATTTTGTTTTCTTTAAAAATGCTTAAATTAAAATGGTTATAAATATATATATAGTTTTAAATAAGCTTTATTTTTAAAAACATCTTTTAAACTAGAATAGTTTGTAAACATAAGTAATATATAAATAAATTACTAAATTCGCATTTACATAAATATAAATACAAATTCATATTTCACAATTTAAAGGGAAACATATAATACATTTATTTGATTTAAAAACATAAGCTATTTGTAAACAAATGTTTACAAAATATCACACTTGTATATTTATTAGAATTTAAAATCTTATTTATAAGAAGACAAACATTTCTTATACATATAAATATACTTCATAAGTACATTTATAACTTAAATGAATTAATAAAAATAAAGTTAACACTTGTGAATAATTTAAGTTAACTTTTGACATTTGTAAAATGATAACAATAGATTTAAACATGTGTAAGCTAAGGGTGATTTGAATTTACAAGCGGCCTTTATTTCTTTTGTTTGAAAATTTAAACATATAAAGAAATGTTTAAGAGAAACTTTTTTCCACTTTCAATTCAAAAACTTTCTTCTTCTCAAATTCTATTCTTTTTCTCTCCTCATCCTTTCAAAAATTAAATAGCAAACCAGAAACTATTTCCAACCTGGAACTGAAAAGCAAAAGGAACAATTTTTTTTTTTAAATCTATAGCAAAGTGAAGAAAAATATGAAACTTGGAAATCCAAATCTGAGACAAGAAATCAAAAGAAGAAAATCAAGGGAAAATTCAACATCAGTTCAATTTTCAAGTGCAATCAGATAAGGCAATCAAACAACAAGATGAACAAATTTAAAGATCAACAGCCAGATTAAAATTCAGCAAAGCAAAACGAGTTCAAAAATGAAAACAAGCCTGGAAAACAAGTTTCTGTTCTCTGTCTCTGTCTACCTGCCTGGTGAGTAAACATACATTTTCTTAAAAATAGTTTAAACCTGTGATTTTAATTAAATGCCTATGACAGAATTTGTGTGGCAATATTGGTTGTATATTTTTCTGTATGTGAATGCATGCTTGAATATCTGAAGTGCCTGTATGTAAAAAAGTTTTGCCTCTGTTATTTTACAGGATTTAAATAAACTTTTAAATTTTTTATCTTCTCTTGTATTAAATATCAGACTTTGATTTCTAAAAAGAAATGTGTATAACAATGTGATGTTAATTATAAAAATGAACTCGAAAAATTATATTATGTTTTTATCTTAAAAATTTATAAGATACAGTGAATATTCAAACATGGGTTAAAATTTGTTCGAGTTAAATCCAATCTTTGGTTATAAAATCTGATTCGTATAACAAAATGATGAATTATGATGGGAGTATCGTGATTTTTAGTTAGGAAATTGGTGAGTTATTTTGAATCGTTCGATTTTGGGTGTATCAGCAATTTTCGATGATCTGGGACAATCTAAGACTCGAGGTTAGAATTGGAGTTGGCCGAGTTGGTGACGAATGCAGGAAAATTGGTAAGGCAATTTTCTGATGGCTGTGGTGGTCGCGCTGAGGCAAACTAGGGTTCAGTGGTCCTTTGGGAACGAGGGGTTTTGCAAGGCAATGGCAATGGCCATTGAGGATCAGAGTGATTCGCGAGGTGTGAATGTTGTTCGTCGGAGTGTGACGCATCTTCAGGTAGGTCGGCTGATGATTCCGATGAAGGAAGCGACGACGATGGGCGTTTTTTGATCGGGAAATTTGGGTTACAGTTTGATCGATCGCCTTGATTTTTGGCTGCTATCGATTTGGTTGATCGGAGTGGATGAGGAGTTTAGTGTCGTGATGCTCGACTTGCTGATGGCCAGAGAGATGATCGAAGGATGCTGGAAGCACTGTTCATGTGCACGGTGCACCTATATTATCTGATGAAGTTTGGCATTCGAGAAGAAGCTAGGTGCTCGTGTTTGTTCTCGTACAAATTGGTGTTTGTCTCGAAGTAGAGGATGAGCGCGTATTGTACTGTGGTTTTTACGGGGAGGGATCGAGTTTGACTCGAGTTTTTAGGTGATATGTTAATCTGGATAAGTAAAACAAACTTTTATAAAAGAAATCAAGTTTTAAATTGTAAAACAAGTTTCTTTTCAGAATAAATGAAAAATCAAGATTTTGAGAATGCTTAAAATTAATATGTTTCAAGAATTGTAATGTTTAAAGTAGGTGGTTTTAAAAGAATTATGATGTTTCAAGTTAAAGTTATATCCAAAGAAATTATAAAGTAGTGTTTTAATTGGTTTTCAAATTTATTTAAATGAATAAGTTTATTTTCAAAGATGAAAATTTGTTTAATTTAATTAAACATGTTTAAAAAGGATTTTCAAAGATTTTAAATATATTAAAAGCTAAGGATTTAAATTGTTTTGTTTAAAAGTAAATTTTTATTCAAATTTATAATTATTTCTAAAAGGTTTAAATGAAGTTTAATGATAGAAATTAATATGTAATTTAAATGAAAAGTCTATCGTTAAAGGATGAATTTAATTAAGGATATGTAATAAATAAATTAAATTAAAGTTAATTAGGAAGTAAGTGATTGTTAACTGGATAATTAATTAATGTAATTAATTTTAAGTTAATTAATTAGTTAAATTAATTTAAGATAACCACTTTATAATTAATTGAGTAAAATTACGTAATGAAGTAATTAATGGTTAATTACTAAATGTGATTAAGAAAAGAGAAATTACTTATGGAAGTAATTGGGTGAAAGTGATTAAGGGATAATCACTTGATGTTATTAATTAAAGGATTAATTAATATAATTGATTTGAAAATTAATTAATTAAAGAGTAATTAATTAATTAAAGGATTAAGGTTAATTGATGATGTGATTAATTACTTGTTAAGGTAATTAATTAAGAGAGTAATTGGCAAATGAAAGTAATTAGAGGATAATTACTTATGTAAGTAATTAAGTTTTAATTACCTAGTTAATTTAGTTAATTAATTAATGTGATTAATTAATTAATTAATTAATTAATTAATGTGATTGATTTAAGATTAATTACTAAGTGTAATTAATTAAAAATGTGAATAATTAATAAAGTAATTAATTAAGGATTATTAATTAATGTAATTAATTAATAATTACTTAATGAAGTAATTAAAGATTAATTAATTAGTATAATTAATCAAGGATTAATATAATTAATTAAGAAGTTAATTAATTAAGATAAGTAATTAAAAGTTTGTTAATTTCTGTTTATGATTAATTAAGACTAATTAATGAGATAGTTAATTACAAATTATTTATTTAATTAATTAAAGGGTTATTTAATAAGGATCATTAATTAATATAATTAATGAAATTAATCAAGGTTGATTAATGAAAGTAATTAATTAAAGTATGATTAATTGTAATTAATAAAGGATTAATCTAATTAATTATAATTAATTAATTAATGGAAGTAAACGGAGGATCATTAATTAATGTAATTAATGATTAAAGTTTAACTACTGTATATGGTTATGATAATTAATTTGTGAAATTAATTAAAGGATAATTAAGATAATTACTTAAGGTAATTATAAGATAATTAATTAAGGAAGATCATTAAGAGGTGATTAATTAATTAACTTGGAATTAATTAATGTTAAGTATGCAGGATTAAGGTAATCCAATTGATTAAGAGAGAATCAAACCTTCTTATAGATGATTGATTTATATTGATTGATTGATATTGGGTGATTGATTGATATCGTATGATTTGGGTGTGATATCTCTGATATGTGATATATGCTGCTTATGAGATGATTGGATAATTTGAATTATCTATTGTGATAATGTGATTCATCTTTCTGTTATATTATTCTGAATATATGTTTAATTGTTTAAAACTTTAGACAACTTGGACATTAAAATGGCGTTTGGATTTCGGTGAGACGGGGATCGGGTTTCCATATTTGGATATCTGAAAACCACATCGATCCAAGTTAAACGTTATGTCATGAATCCAAGAGAAGAGCTTAGTGAAGACTCGAGGTGTAAGAACTATTCATCGTTATAAACTCTGAGGGTGATTCCAAAATGAGTTGACGGAGATAGTACTTTCAAGTTCGAGATGGTGATTCAGAGTGCAAGGCTATGGTTGTTGACTCTGACGGTGATTCCAAAATGAGCGCAACGAGATTGTGCCTTCGGTTTCGTTCGAACCCGGAACGAACTTGAATGGATTGAATACTTTCAGAACATCGTCAGGTGGACGATGAGTATTCTAAGATAGATATGTTTTATAAAGGTAATCGCAACCTCAAGCCTCATCAACCGAGAATGGTTAAAACAAGGGAGGTGCAGCAAGGTTAAGTGGGTCATGCCCAAGTAGGACAAGATTTACCCCTGTCTAGAGGTCCCTTTCTATTTCGGCTTAGTGTGTGGTTGGTCGCGCCAACCACGGGATGGTCTCGTTCGGGACTGTCCAGTAAGGGATGGCTCCGACCTTGTGTTGCAGGGGATTGGGAGTAATCCTCGGTACGGTGATATAGGCCCCGTACTGTGGCGGGCGGTACCCCAGTAGCCTTGCCATTGATGGAAACCCATTCTTCCTACAAGACCCTACGGTTTTGATTTGTATTACCCACTTTTGTGGCTAGTAGCTGGAATTTAATAAATGTAACAATTTCGGCTATTTCTTATTTACTTGAAAACCCTAGACACTATTATAACATCACTGGATTTTCTATCAAATGTTTTGGTTAGCGTAAGGTAAAAACTTTTCCATATTTATGTGTGGGAAGTCTTACGTAATACCTTTCTTTTCAAAGGATTTTCTAAAGTTAAGAAATTTTAAACCATTTACTCACACCAGACCCATGTCTGACCCAAGTGTTTATTTTCTGTTTATTTAAACTCTTGGGTACTCATATTATGTATGAGTAGTCGAGGGATTCAAGTTAGCTTGACGAATTCTGGAGGAGCAGGAGGCTTCAGCGTGTAGATATATTATGGTTCCGCTGTGTTAGTGTTATGTCTATATTGTATTGATGTACTTGAGTTGTATGGTTAGACAGATGTTTATAACTGTCTAATATGTGTTGTATAGGTTGTGTAACTCTGTATATGAAACTATGTAATATTTTATGTGATATATTATATTTCATTCATTCCGCTGTGAGTATCTGATGTTGTTGAGTTTCTTCTTTTCCTATCTTTCTTATTCTATCCCTTTCTTTCTTAAATCATGATGCGTTTTTCTGATGATAGAAAGACGGGTCGTGACAATTAAGGGTAAAAAAAGGGTCATGACCAAGGCTACACTTTGATAAGCCATTGGTAAATAGGATCACAATGTCCTTTGTGGTAACCGAAGACTGTAAAAACAGATCCAGTTATTAGTGGGAAGCTAGTAGACCTTGGGTTCTTAGAACATGTTATGTGCTATCAGTCTCCCTTTCTGGTTCAGGGTTGTGCATGTGTAGTGGATTGGCATATATGTCTCATTCGTATAATGAGTTGACTAGACTAGAGACTGGTTGACTCTAAAGTGTAATCAGTCCCCGTTATGTTCATACTGTTTGATGATTTGATATTTTGAGATAGCCTTTATTATTGATTGTAATTTAGATTGTGTTGGGTTGTCTTTGTGGTTTGTGTAGTATTGGACATCCATTGGATGGTTTAATAGGCTATTTCATGTTATCTTTGGTCTACGATTAAATATTATAGTAGGGCGCCGACATATGTTAGCCCTTCACTTAATGATTTCATTTTATATATGAGGTTGTATTGTTTGGATGTTTCACCTATTGGAGATAGTCTTCTTGATTTCTATTAATTTGTTTTATATGGATGATGACATCTTTTGATATCAATTCCAATGGAATTATATGGGTTGAGATATTTGAGTATCCATGATGGTAATATCATATTATTCTTTCTTGTTTATATCGTATCACCTTACATATGACCATTGATTAGACTAGTCTAACCGATGTGTAATTTTATAATAATCGGGTCAGCTCGAGACATCAAATACAAGGATGACAATACCAACTTTTTTTACTTGGTGTAGTGGAGATAAGTTATGCAGTTTACTTATAGGTTATTATACACACACACACACACACTTCGGGTTTTATATTCTTGAGATTGTATTTTGTACACACATACTATATTGTATTTTATCGCTGTAATTCCGATTTTGTGTTCTCTAGTTATATAATGTATATTTCGTATCGTTCTATCCTAGAGGCATACGCGTTTATCACTTTGTACCAAGACTGGGTACGGAAATGGTAAGTAATACATTATTGGAATACGTACAGGTGCTGGTCTAAGGGAGTATTTACATATATGCCTCATATCGCTTCATTCTCCATATTATAAGACAATATTACTTAGTAATACCCTTGAGTAGTATGGGTATAGAGTGAGGGTGTCACATCTGTGCTAATTATCTATGTTTTGATTTACATTTAGAAACTATTTAGAAAAGTTTGATATAAGTTATAAAACACTATTCACTCCCCTCTAATGTTAAATTAGCCTTGAGACCCATTCACACTAGTATAATTTGTACTACATCGTTTCCTACATTTGGTATCAATGCATTAGGTTTTTAAAAACTCATTTATGATTTTTGAAAATTATAAATGGCTAGTAAAACTAGGAGTACATTATTTGAAATTTTTGAAGAAAAAAGATGTTGTAAAATACTTATGTTACTCTCAAATAGATTAGGAATTAATAATATTGAAATTCACCTAATAATTTGAAAGTGTATAAATTAAAATTAATGGAACATGTATGTTATATAGCAAATAATGAACATACACCTGATAAACATACATCACAAATCATGAAGGACAAAAGGATACTAGACAGTGGATGCTCAAGACACATAACTAGAAATCTGGAGATCTTAAAAGACATTATTTATAAAGATGTAGGAACAATTAACTTTGGAGATAACTCGAAAGGATATGTCACTGGTATTGAACATCGATAACTCTAAAATTCTTATTATTTCTAATGGTTTGCTAGGTAGGAATTTAAAACATAATTTGTTTTGTATTAGTCAATTATGTGATATGGGTTTCAAAATTATGTTTGACAAAGACATTTGCTACATCGAGGATAATGAGTCTAGAATTATTTTTGAAGGAGTTAAGAAATGTGACATTTACATTTTGAGTACTAAAGTGTCTAATGATAATCTCTGTCTTTTAGCCGAATCTAGTGACCCTTGGATTTGGCACAAATAATTTGGTCATTTATTTTTTAAACATTTATCCAAAGTAGTTAGATATCGACTCGGGATTTTTGACATATCGAGTTGTTAATATTAATTCATAATATTCAATAATATTGTATTTTAGTATACAATATTCCCATTAATCAATGATTAATAATTGTATACAATTTTCCAAAACCAGTATAATTTGAATTTTCAGAACTATATTAAAATACAGATTGATCAAATGGAACTTCTTATATATGTATATTTTGTTTTAAAGGTAAAATATGTATATTTTGTTTTAGAAAAAATATGTGTATTTTGTTCTAAAAATAAAATATAGTAGAGAATTAAAATTAATTGTAAAATCACGTGCATACATTCTTGCACATAAGGATAATAAATTTATATATAATTTGGATAGAAATTCATAATAAAGTAAAAAGAGATATTTTTTATTTTGGGTATATAAACAATATTGTTTATGTTAAATAAAAAGAGTTTTAAGTTTAAAATAATATATATATATATATATCATGAATAAGAAAGGTTATATATATATATGTAATGATAAGTTAAAAGGGAAATTTATAATATTTTAAATAGATAAAAATGTTATAAACTAAATGATGTGTATAATAATCACATAAGTATAAATAGGAGAAACCATATATATATACATAGATGACAAATGAATTTAGTTTATTGGAAATAATATATTTCTATATTATCATTAAAAGATGTATAAATGGATACATATATACACGAAGGCTTAGAAGTTGTTTTAAAAACTACTTTGTAATCCTTGTTTTGTAATACATGTATGTGAAGTCATGTTGACCAAAAAGTGTTTAAAATGGTGTTATTTTATATCCTTAAAATTTAATTAATAATTTTTATTTTTAAATTGTGTAAAAGTTTTAAATGCAAACATTTATTTTATTAAGGCAATAACAATATAGGCTATCCAACATGATAAGAATGTATACATATGTATATAGGGTGTTTAACATAGAATGCTACTTTATTTCATTTTTTTTAAAGTTACACACACACACACACACACACACACACATATATAGGTATATACCAAGAAGTGTTATTTTAATCTAGTTTCTTATTTTGTTTTAAAATGTATAAAGTGTGTTGAGATAAATGCAAACACTAACATATATAGGCTGTCTAGATTCTTGAGTATACTTACACATACTTTAAAATATCTTATGGCTTACATAAATATATAATTATAAAAGACTTCAAAGTCATTTACTGTTAAGAGGAAAACAGTTAACAAAACTGTATAAATTAAGTAAAACAATGGGTTAGCAGGTAATAGATTTTTAATCAGTAAACAAACTTACATTTGGTAGTAAAACAACTGATAGGATATTGTTATAATTATCTTTTCTTTTCAAATTTCACTCAGCAAAGACAATATCATCTCCAACCCCCAAAGTCTCTTTCCAAATCTAAGCATGATATTTCAAAGCTTGTGTATATATATTTAGGTCTTAGATCTGAATTGTTGTTTTAATTTTTTTTTTTAAAACCTGTAACTTAAAGAAAATAGCCTCTGAAACGAAATCAAAATTTTAAGAAAAAAGGAAAAGCAAGGTTGCTCTATAACCAAATCTGGAATAGGTGAAGATCAGGAAAACATTCTCTGTTCTCAACATTCAAGCAAGGATTTAAAAAGCAAGTAGTTGGAATTCAGATTTAAAGGTTTCAACTTCAACTTTTAAAAAACTTCTGGAATCAAATGTTTAAGGTGAGAAACTTAAATTTCCGAATCTAGAAATATTTTGGCTTACTGCTCTGTTAACTGTAAACTATTATACCAATTCCTACTTTAAAAATTTATATCTCTTAATCCAATTCGAATTTGATGATGTTGTAAACTAGGAAAACATTTATTTTCTAGTATAGTCTGTGTTAAAAATAGTTTGTGAATAAAATTATGTCGTGTAGTTAATTAATGGTAGGATTTACAGTGAATAATCAATTTTGGTGAAGATTCAATATTTATAAATTAAGATTTCAAGCATGCAATCGGGTTGCTTGTATGGAAATATGAATTTTAGTGGGAAAATTATAATTTTTAATGTTCTATATATCAAGGAATTGGTATATTAACGGTTTTCATTCAAAAATATATTTCTGTCGATCTCGTCGTCGTGAGGTGGTTCGGCCTGGTCTGGAGGGGGTAGGTGGACCTACGGAAGGTAACGACCATGGTGGAATCATGGAATTAGGCTTGGATTGGGAGAACGAGTCGATTTTAGGGTTTAAGGGTGGTATCGGCTTTGGGTGGCGTCGCGATGGTTTCAAGAAGTGGTGGTACGACCAGAGTTCAAGGGGTTTGGCTCAAAGGTGGCTGCATAGGTGAGCTTTAGACCGAGGTTGGTGATGTGCGAAGAAGTGGTCGATCGACGTTGAGGTGGGTCGATTTGTGGGGGTATGTTGGTTTTTTGGGTTCTGGAAGATTGAGGAGTTGATCGATTTTCGATCAGAGAGGGTTACTGGCATCGGCGAAGTGGCGATTTGGATCGGGAAGTGATGAATGACTGGGTGGTGGTGTCACAGCAGTGAGATGGTTGGAGGCGAGGGTGTGCACATGCACAACGTGCACATAGGGGTTCCAGAGCAGGATGAATCGATAGAGATAGATTGGGTTTGATCTAGGACGTGTCGTGTTCGAGACCAAGTCGATGATTCGTATGTTAGATGTTTGAGTTGATCGGAGATGGTTTTCTCTGGTTCGTGGCGTCGGAATTCATTGGATTTGAGGTGGATTTAGGTTGTTTGACTGGTAGGTGAGAAGAGGAGAGAAGAGATAAAGTAGAGGAGTAGTGGGTTGCTTGTTTGGGTTGGGCTATGGCCCGTTTGGGTTGTGTTAGTAAATAAGTCTTCGGGTTGTTTTCTTTGCATTTGGGTTTAGGCTTCGGCCTGTTAGCCTTTGTTTTATTTTTAAAATAGGATTTATTAATAAAAGAAAATTTGTTATAAAGTTAAAATAAAATCCATAACCAATTGTCTTTCCAAAAGTTTATAACAGGCATGTTGATTTAAAGTAAATATTTTAAAACTAATTTTCTTTAATGTTAAATGTTTATTTAAAGTTTTATATAGACAAAGGAAGTTTGGAAATAAATAACTTGATTTACTTTGAAATTATTTAATTAAGGTCATTTAAGTAAATTATTTTATCATAAATTAGTTAAGCTTTTAAAATCAATTCTATTTATTTATACTTGAGTATTATTTGAATAATTGGAGTATAACTAAGATAATTAAGGGAAAATAAAATGTTTATACTAATTAACTCAAGTTCTTAAGTGATTTTATTTATAATAATTATTTAATTTCACATATAATAAAGTGTTATTAAGTGGATGGTTCGTATCGACGGATGTTATGCCATCATACGATCCGTTGTGAAGATTAATAAGTATAATTTTACAAGCTTGTTTAGGAAAAATTAAAATACCGTTTGAAAATAAATGCCGTTGTATAATTTTATACGGCCATCGTTTAAGATGTTCCCAAACTGAATAGATGTGTCAGTTGTAGATTATTCAAACTGCTTGACATCTAGTCAGCGGAATCAGACACCATTCCGCTAAATAGTTGATTTAACTTCTGTGGGTAGTTTAAGCCATCTATCTGACATTTTCTGTGTAATTTTTTACTAGCAATGATTAAATCTTTGATCTTCTTGTTCATGCAAGTATCTGTTTATTTGACTGTTAGTATATTTGAGTATATAATGTGAATCGATCTATGGAAGCTGATTAATATTGAATATCTGTATTGACATGTTAGACTGTGAACCGTAGTTTTATAAGTGCCGTTGAGCTTGATAAGCCTTATTCTATTTGGATTGATTTTGAACCCAGTTTTGTTTAAAAAAATGAATATAGTTTTCATGTTGTTTTTGAAAAGAATTGACAAATATTTTGGAAATTAAAAAAGAAGTTAATTTATTATTTTTGGGAATCTTTATAAAGTATAATTGTTATTATAAGTTATGAGTTATTCGATCTATTTTCTAGTATAAAAACTATATTTTTGTAATGATCATCTAAAAGTTAATTTTTATTTTTATTTTAGAATAATTAGTATTTAAGTATATTTTCTTCAATATGAAATCTATTAAACATAAATGTTGTTTTAAAATAATATATATTTTAGTAACCATTATAAAGGGGTATTTTATTTTAAAACTTGAGAAATGTATTTGGAAATTTTTTAAGTATGAATTGGAAAGAAATTGTTTTATGTATATAGTTACCCTGTAAAATAAGCTTTCTTAGTAAATTTTAACCTATTGGGATTTTTAATGTGAACAAGGCTTAATAGTTGCAATGGGAAATAACTTGGTTGAATTGATTGATTATTTTGATAGTTAATAACCGACTATCAAATCTGGACAAAACTAACTTTGGAAATATCCAGAGGAAACTCGGGAGTTATATGGTACAGTTACCGTTCGAGGTGCTATATTGTACATATAAACTCATTTGTTCTCTAAGATGAATTATAAGGAAACCCTTCCAGTAACGGTTAGGAGGTTAACTTTGATCTTATTTTCGTCGGTGCATTTCCTAAAGAACCAGGGTTGAGTTTACCAGGAAATAGCGAACGTTGTTCCGAAGAGACCGAGATTGGATTTGTAATCTGAAAACCACTTCGATCCAATGAGTACGTTTTCGTGATGAAGACTAGAGCTTGGAGTCGAAGATGGAGTAGTGAAGTGCAAGGGATAATCGCTACTAATCCTGAGGGTGATTTCAAAATGGATGTAGTAGGAATATTGCCTTTGGTTCCGTTCGAACTCAGAACGGACTAGTATGGATGAATGCTTTCAGAGCATCGTCAGGAGGATGGTGAGCATTTTAGGTGAAATGTTCTAAAAAGGTAACACTGAGCCTCGAACCTCATCAACCGGGAATGACTGAAAATCAGGGGATATGTAGCAAGGCTAAGTAGGTAGCACCTAATTAGGGTAAGGTCATCCCTATTTAGAGGTCCCTTTTATTTCGGCTGTGTGGGCGGTTGCTGATCCCAACCGCGGGGTGATCTTATTCAGGATATCCAATAAGGGTAGTCCGGTCTTGTGTTGCAGGGGAACGGAGGGGTCCTCGATATGCTGATCTAGACCAGGTACCGTGTTAGGTCGTACCCCAGTGCCTAGTCATTCGTTGAAAATCCATTCTCCCTAGTGCCCTTTACGGTTTTGATTGTAGAACCCACTTTGTGGCTAGTACTGCTGGAATTTAATAATGTAATAATTTCGGTTATTTGAATAAGTATTTGTACATAGACACTACTATAATATCAGAGGATTTTATAAAAAATGTTTTGGTTATCGTAAGATAAAAACCCGACATATTTATTTATGGCGTGGTCTTATGAGATACCTTTGATTTCAAAAGGATTTTTAAATTTTAATGAATCTAGTTGAGTGTGTTTCTCATGCCGATTTACCAAACTGACCCGGCTTGGTGTTTTCCTATATGCTCGGGTCAGACCGAGCATATTTCCAGGTTTAGCTGGAAGACTGGAAGCTTCATGAGAGGAGCTGGAATCAGGAGACATATTCACGTAGATGCTTATATTCAGTTGTATTGGTTGTGTTGGCGACAAGTTGTAAGGGCATATTGTTATAAACTGTCCGAATTGAATGGATGTATCTCTGATTGAATGTCTGTATATGTTATTAAAGCAATAGTTTTGGTTTTGTGTAAAGATTTGTCTATATTATAGTTTATTCATTCCGCTGTGAGATTCTGATTGTTCTCTTTTCTTCTATCTTCTTTCTATTTTCTACCTTCTTTCTTTCTTTCACTATTTATCTTTCCGTGCGATTTGGCCAACAAGTGTGGTTTAAAGTCAGTTTAAATCGGTACGGAAAAATGGTTCGTGACCGATATGAGCTTGTTAGAGGACTTCCAAAAATGATTTTTAGTGCCAATAACCTATGTGATGCTTGTCAAATTGGAAAACTTCATTCAAATCAAAAGACATGATTTCAACTACACAACCCTTAGATCTTCTACACTTAAACCTGTTTGGACCATCACGAGTGCAATCAATAAATCATAATAAGTAAGTTTTGTTTTTGCTATAGTAGATGAATTTTTATGATACACCTAGACAATATTTATTAAACATGAGAGTTATACATTTGAAATGTTTAAAATTTTCGCTAAGAAGATTCAAAATTGTCAGTCAATTGAAATTATAAAGAGTGATCATGGAGGAGAATTCGAGACCGAAAATTTTGAAAACTTTTTAACAAGAAAGGAATTACACGTAACTTTTCTTTTTCTAGAACTCCTCGATAAAATGGAGTAGTAGAAAACAAGAATAGAACTATACAAGAATACGCTAGGACTATGTTAAATGATAGTGATTTACCTAAAAAAATTGTGTTGAAGTGGTTGCTACAACATTTTATATTTTGAATAGAATTTTAATAAGACCATTAACCAAGATAACACCTTATGAATTTTATTTTAATGAAAAGACAAAAGTATCTTATTTTAAAGTTTTTGGTAGTAAATATTTTATACTAAATATAAAAGATAGTCTAGACAAATTTGATGCTAAATTAGATAAAGGTATGTTTATTGGTTATTTAAATAAAAGTAGGGCCTACAAAGATTTTAATACCAGAACTAACACTGTTTAAGAAACTTTACATATTTCATTTGATGAAAATTTTGAAATGACTAATATTAATAGAAGAAAATCTTACTCCTAGAAAGAACAATGAGATAACAAACAATGAAACAACTAACAATGAAAATAATAATACCGATAATTCAAATTCAAATAAAAGAACGAAATTTTTAAAAGACTATCTTAAGGAAAATATTCTAGGAAGTATAGAATCAGTTGTAAAAACTAGAAATCAACTAAATAAGATGAGTAATGTGAACCTAAAAATCCAAAAGAAACATTATTAGAAGATTCATGGATTCTTTCCACGCAAAAAGAACCGAATCAGTTCACTCGAAATAATGTTTGGGAATTTCATGATCGGAAAATCAATCTGTAATTAGAACTAAGTGGGTTTATAGAAATAAATTGAATGAACAAGGGGAAGTCATAGTAAATAAAGCATGTTTAGTTGGACAATGATACAACCAAGAAGAAGGAATAAACTTGGATGATACCTTTGCCTCTATATCCAGATTAGAAGCCATAAGAAACGCTTTTGCCAACTGTAATAATTTTAAATTAGATATACATGTTGAATAACCCCTACTTTTTGAAGATGAAATTTTTTGTAATCATATTTACAAATTAAAAAAAGCTTTATATAGTTTAAAACAAGCATATAAAGCTTGGTACGAAAGACTCAAATCATACTTAATATAATATAATTTTGAAATAGGTAAAGTAGATGCTACATTATTTATAAAATGAGCCAACAGTGATATTCAACTATACAAATATATGGAGGTGACATAATTTTTTGGGTCAATAAATGAACAACTAAATAAAGAATTTGCTAATATAATGACTAAAAAATTTGAAATAAGCCACGTGGGAGAATTAACTGTTAGGAAATCAATTCTATGGTTTCGATGATAACAACTATACAATGGAAATCGAATGTACATATATATATATAGATATATATATCTATATATCTATATTTACAGGTAGTTGATAAAATAACATCACCTAAGAGACAAAAACAAGACTCAAAAGAAGTATCAAAAGACATCAAATCGATAGAAGTGAAAGAGGGATGACACAGACAAAGATAAAGCAACATGCACACATTCAGACATCTGGGAACACTAGCCAGACGTCTAATTGATTCCTCTGATTCATAACTCAGAAAGAATCAGACGTCGGTTACTACACTTAGATGTCTGAAAAGCATCCGGATATGAAAAATATATGAAGACCAGACGTCTGGTTAATAAACTCAGACGTCTGAAATACAACCAGTTGCAAAAAATATATGAAGACCAGACGTCTGAAATATTTTCCAAATGTCTGATTTTGGACTCGACTGTGAAAATTCAAAGAACAACTGTCACATCTGAAAGGACACGTTCGCTTCTCTTCACTGCAACTCTTCATCACCATGAGAAGCAACCTTAGAGCACTTACTAACAGTTGCAACTACACAAAGGATCTCTCCACCACTATAAATAGAATCAGGAATTGAAGAGAAGAACTTACCTTACTTACTTATGCTCTTAACTCTTATACTTTGATCTATACCTGATCTCTAGCAATCAAATACCTGCACTTAACTCTTCCATATATTCAGAAATCCTCATTCAATATTCTCTAGATAGATATATATATATATTGGAAGCATTTGTACTCAATAGTCAACATCCGTGTTATAGAACACATTCTTGACAAAGAAACTCTGCTATTGTAAACCTTTTCCTCCGGGTCAAGTGAGGGTTAGTTAAAAGAAAATTCCGAAGAGGAGCTTCGGGACTGGATGTAGGACGAGAGGTCCGAACCAGTATAAAATCATGGTGTGATTATTTTAATTTACTTTGCTACTATCATCTATCAAGTTATATTATATAGTTAGTTACATATACTTGCATATATAGTCACGATCCACTAATATATACTTTCAATTGGTATCAGAGCAAGGTTTTGATCAAATAACAGTAACACGTTTTTGAATCACTTTAATATGGCAAGTATTTTTCAAGAAGGACAATCCACAGCACGACCCCCACTCTTTAATGGATCTAACTATGCATATTGGTCAACACGTATGAGAATTTTTATGGAAGCTAATGGTCTTGAAATTTGGTCAGCCACACAAGATAAATATGAAGCACCTACTACTGCTATGGACACTTGGGCCGATGCACAAAAGACCTTAGCATCAAATAATGCTAAAGCTATGAATGTTTTATTTTGCTTTTTAGACAAAAATGAATCTTCACGTGTCATGTTATGCACCACTGCGTTTGATATTTGGCGTACCTTACAAAATTACACACGAAGGTACAACAAAGGTCAAACAAACTAAGATTTCAATTTTACAAAACCAATTTTCTTCATTCAAAATGAAGTAAAATGAAACTATTGTTGATATGTATTCTATATTTTAAACTATCCAACACGATCTTATGGCATTAGGAGTTAAATTTACTGATTTTGATTTAGTCTCTCGAATACTCAACTCTTTAACATCAGATTGGAAAAGGAAGGTTTTAGCTATTGAAGAAGCTAACGATCTTTCTACTCTCAAAGTTGAAGAGTTAATAGGAAATTTAATGTCCTATGAAGCTAATTTACAGGCTCGAAAAGAACTAAATTCGGAGAAGAAGAATATAGCATTTCCAGCAACAAAAAATGATGACTATGATTTAGATGAAGAAGAAATAGTCTTCATTGCTAAGAATTATAATAGATTCAAGAAATTTAGAAAGATGACCAAATTTCAAAAAGAAGGGAAATCCAACACAACAACTCAAATCGAGTGCTATGAATATGATCAATACGGTCATATGAAGAAGGATTGCCCTAAACTCAATAATGACAAAAAGAATAACAAAGTTCAAAAATTCAAGAAGAAGAAGGCTTTCAAAGTAACTTGGGATGACTCGGATTCTTCTTCTGAAAGTGATAGCGATAGTGACGGAGAACAGGCTAATGTATGTTTTATGGCACAAACTGAAGAGGTATGTCCTGAACTTAGCTGTGATGAATTATTAGAACTTAGCATGGAATTAGATGATAAATTTAGACAAATAAAAAAATTGAACAAAGAATATATAGTCAAAATAAATAGATTAGAACTTGAGGTAGGAATGTTGAAAGATGAAAAAATTATTCTACAAGAAGAACTTGAAATATCTCAAGAAAAAATCAAAAATAAATTGATAGAAAGTGAGAATATTACTATAGTAAAAGAAAATTTGTTAAAAGAAAATATTGAGTTTAAAAAGTATTGAATCATTGAAAATTAAATATATAGAACTAAAAGAAAAATTAGATAAAATTACCAACAATGTGTCAAAATTTAATAAAGGAAAATGAGATTTGGAAAATCTTATCAAAATTTCAAAACCATCAGGCAATAGAAATGGAATAGGATTTAAAAATTCTTCTAAACAAAAAGAAAATGATGCTAAAAATATTAGTTACATAAAAACTAGAAGTTTTCCTAAGTCTAAATTAAATATCAAAAATATGAAAATTTGGATTCCTAAAACAAATAATAATTTGATTAGACAAATGCATATTAATAATTACTTAGAAAGTGTAGTCTATAACAAAAATTATATTTATAAAGGTACCAAACCATCTTGGGTATGGCTTCCTTCCTCTAACAATTAGGACCCCAACAAAATATATGGGTACCAATTAAAACATCTTTTATTTTACAGGTACCCAAAGTAAAAAATAAGGAGAAATGAATACTAGATAGCGGTTTCTCCAAGCATATGACCAGAAATTCAAAAATATTATCAAATATAACATACATCGATGGTGGAACAGTAACCTTTGGAGATAATTCAAAAGGATATGTCATAGGCATTGGAGAAGTCATCAACTCTGGTATATCTAACTCTCTATTATTACAAATGTTTTATTTGTAGAAAATCTAAAACACAACTTACTATGCATTAGTCAATTATGTGATAAAGGTTTTCAAATAAATTTTGAAAAAGAATGTAATATTTTTGATAATAACAAACAACTCATTTTTGAAGGATTTAGAAACAAAAATATTTACGTATTAAACATGAACATAAATAAAAATTCAAACTTATGTTTAACCGCCAAACATAATGATCCATGGTTATGGCATAAACGATTTTGCCATATCTATTTTAAGAATGTTAATAAGTTAGCAAAATATGAGTTGGTAAGAGGATTACCTAAAATAAATTATAAAGTAGAAAACTTATATGACGATTGTCAAATTGGAAAACTAAAGAAAAGCTTGTTTAAATCTAAAAATAATATTTCTACAAAACAACCATTAGAATTATTACATTTAGATTTATTTGGTCCAACACAAATAAGATCTATAAATCATAATAAATATGTTTTCGTAATAGTCGATGATTTTTCGAGATATACATGGACTTTATTTTTAAAACACAAAAGTGATACTTTTGGCATGTTTAAAATATTTGCTAAAAGAATTAAAACTCAAATGAATTTGAAAATTAAAAGTATTAGAAGTGATCACGGAGAAGAATTCGAAAATGACCTTTTAACAAATTTTTGTAATAAGAAAGGAATAACTCATAATTTTTCGTTTCCTCGAACACCTCAACAAAATGGTGTCGTAGAAAGAAAAAATCGTACATTACAAGAATGTGCACGAACATTACTAAATAGTAATGGTTTGCCAAAACACTTTTGGGCTGAAGCTATTGCGACATCTTGCTATGTGTTAAATCGAGTAACCATACGCCCCATGACTAAACAAACTTGTTTTAAAATATTTTTTGGTAAAAAACCTAAAGTGTCATATTTTAAAACTTTCGGTTCAAAATGTTTTATACTAAATACAAAAGATAACTTAGGAAAATTTGACTCAAAGGCCGATGAAGGTATTTTTGTTGGATATTCGAATCGTAGCAAAGCATGTAGATTCTTTAATAAATGAAATAATACTATTGAAGAGAGCGTACATGTCTCGTTCGACGAAAATCCTTTTAACCGTCATAATAATGATGAAGAAGAAATTATTCCACTAACAAATTCAACAAATTCTATTAATAGTGAAACAAATATGCAAAATAACACATTGATTTCATCCCCTAGAATTCTTAAGAATCATCCAATAGATAATATTATTGGAGATCTTAATTCAAGAGTAACTAGAAATCAACTCAATCAAATAAACCATATAGCATTTGTGTCAAACTTTGAACCAAAAAATTATGAAGAAGCCTTAAATGATAATTTTTGGATAATAGCTATGCAAGAAGAATTAAATCAATTTGAACGTAATAACATATGGAAATTAGTACCAAGACATGAAGATCAATCGGTAATAGGAACAAAATGGGTATTTAAAAACAAAGCAGACGAGAATAGAAATATTGTTAGAAATAAAGCACGTTTAGTTGCTCAAGGTTACAATCAAGAAGAAGGAATAGATTACGATGAAACCTTTGCTCCAGTAGCAAGATTAGAGGACATTCGTACATTACTTGCCTTTGCAACTCATCACAATTTTAAATTATTCCAAATGGATGTCAAAAGTGCTTTTTTGAATGGTTTTATTAAAGAAAATGTATACGTCGAACAACCACCATTATTTGTTCACGAAAAATATCTCGATCGTGTATTTAAATTACATAAAGCACTATATGGATTAAAACAAGCACCTCGTGTATGATACGAACGTCTTAAAAATCACTTAATAACATCTGGTTTTCATATAGGCAAAATAAATACAACTTTATTTATTAAAAGAGAAAATAACGATATTTTAGTTGTACAAATTTATGTTGATGATATCATTTTTGGTTTAACCAAATAAAATCTATGTAATCGATTTTCAAATATTATGAAAAATGAATTTGAAATGTCACACATGGGAGAATTAAATTTCTTCTTAGGTCTACAAATAAAACAACTCGAAAATGGAACTTTTATCCACCAAGAAAAATATTGTAACGATTTATTACGTCGATTTGAAATGGATAAAACATCAAGCAAACCAACACCAATGAGTACCACTGTTCACTTAGAAAAAGATGAAAATGGAAAAGATTTTGACAAAAAGTTATATCGAAGCATGATTGGTTCTTTACTTTATTTAACGGCCAGTCGACCTGATACTATGATGAGTGTATGTCTATGTGCTCAATTTCAAGCAAAACCAAAAGAATCTCATCTAAGAGCTATTAAGCGTATTTTACGTTATCTATCTAGTACTGGAGATTATGGTTTGTTTTACCCTAAAGGATCATCTTTTGAACTTGTTTCATATAGCGATGCGGATTTCGGTGGATGTAGAACAGATCGTAAGAGTACTAGTGGAACGTGTCACTTTATCGGACGATCATTAGTTTCATGGTTTAGCAGAAAACAAAATTGTGTTTCCTTATCTACTTGCGAAGCCGAATACATCTCCGCAGCTCTAGCTTGTGCACAAGTGATATACATGCAACAAACACTAACGGATTTCGGTAAAATTATCAAAAAATCTCCAATATATTATGAGAACACAAGTGCTATAAATTTATCAAAAAACCCTGTTAATCACTCACGAACCAAACATATAGATACATGACATCATTTTCTATGAGAAAATGTTGAAAAAGGAACTATTTCTTTAAAATACGTAAATATCGAAAATCAAATAGCCGACATTTTTACAAAACCATTAAATGAACAAATTTTCATTAAACTCCGACGAAGTTTAGGTATTTGTTCACTTCATGGTCATTTTTTCCTTAAAAATAATAATAAATTCAATTAAAGACTAAGTTTAGTTATCTATTTTATTACCACAAATTATACTTATTAATTTCTCAACCAATAAATTTTTAGACAATCAGTGTTCTATAAATAATGTTTTCAGCTTATATATATACATAGTTACATAACAACTATATACAAACAATCAATTTTTTAAATAAAATATAACAATGTCTTCTAGGAACTCCTATATATCCATCTCCATCTCAACACTATCGACGGATAGCTCGGTTGACGCACCACAGCGTCTTCCTACGCCTACACCAAAACAAGAGCCAACAAATAGGTGGTCCTCGTATCATACGGGTTTTACTCCAGATAATAAGAAAACTAAAAGATCTCTATTTGTTTCTCCTAACAAAAAGGAGAAAATTGATGAAATTCATCATTACCATAAACAACAGATAGATCTTCAACGAGAGCTTTATTTCGAACAAAAAGTTACGGTGCGACGGCTAAGCTTTCTAGAGCATGTGGCGATGAAGTTTTGTTCGTCACGAAAGAAAGATGTTGATGAACCGCTACCAAAACCTTGTAGTTCATTGGATCCATCTTCTTCGTACGACCTTCAGATCCCTCACCAAGACGATATTCTGGCTCCCCACGGACCCAACGTGGAAATATATGTTCTCCACTTAGACCATGGAAGGATAACGAGTCAGGAAATCCTAAAACTCCGTCGCTATCTAAATAAATAAATCGTATTAATTATTGTATGTATCTATACTTATGTGTTATTATACTTTACAACAATAAAGATATTTGTTATCAACATTCGATAAATAAGCGAAACCATCAAACTTTAGGCTATTTTTTAGCCAAACTGCAAATTTCAGACGTCTGTCTACATTTCCAGACGTGTGACACAATTAAAATTTTAACAGTGTGCATATGTCAGACGTCTGATATATCCCCCAGACGTCTGAATTTAAGTTCTGCCTCCTAAAAATAGAATTCAGAAAAATTCAGATGTCTAACACATTGAACCAGACGTCTGACCAAGTCTTCTGTCATAAATTTATCTAAACCAGACGTCTGTCATATATAACCAGACGTCTGTTTAAAGTTTCTACCTATTCAAACTCACAAATTCGACCAAAACATACGTCTACTCAAAATACCAGACGTCTGTTTGTATCTTCTGTAAAAAAAATTAGGGCAAACCAGACATCTGCATTCAAATCCAAATGTCTGGAATTCAATCGACCATTTAAATACACCCAGATAACATCATTTTTTTTCTATCTCAAAATTATTCCACTTTACGATCTGCTTCTTGATGATTTTTTTCTTCAAAATCAACGTCTTCTACGAAACTAAATCAAAATGTCTCCTCACACTAAGAATATCAAGGCTCCAAAACGCAAACAAGACCAGCCCACTTCATCTTCGAACCCCCAGGTGTGCTCCGACGATCAAATCGAGAGGTGGATGCATAAAGCACCGCATTCCATCAAAAGGTATCAAGATATTCAAAAGAAGAAACTTCATATAGGACCATTCTATAATCTCCTAAAATTCCCTATGTATGATCTAAATGAACTTTGTGAAAATGCTGGATTGGAAACCCTAATCTCTTTTACTCCAAATGATGTTCAAATAGATCAATTAGCTATATTTTTATTGTACGCTAATCTAGACAGTACTTCAATATGGAATACTGAAGATGAGGACAACTGGCTATGGTCGAGTGTTTATGGTAGTACGATTAGGTTAACTCTGGAGTTAATTGGTAGAACTTTGGGATGCTCTAACACCGGGGAAGATTTATACAACATTCCGGATATGCGCTTCAAGCCACGGAATAGTATTACTCATCAAATTTGGGAGGACGAAATGCCAAAATTTGCTTCGAAATATTTACGTCCAAAAGCTCAACTCTTAGCAAGAATGATAATAAATACAGTTGTTCCACGTATGGGGAGTCACGAGAAAATAACAGAAATGGAGCACAAAGCTCTATATGCTCTATTTAGTGGAACTCGGGTAAATTGGGCCAAATTAATCTTCGACGAGCTCAAGCACTTTTGGACTCGATCACGGCCATCAATCATTTACCCTACTTATATTATGAGACTTCTTCGTGCACATAATATTCCTTCCTACCTATCGACATTCAAAGAAATCTCACCTAAATATGCTTCCACCAAATTCTTCTCTCTGATGCACCAACCTGAAATCCGTCCAGAGTTTATATCCTTCGAAGATTGGATGCACAATCGTCAATCTCAAAGAGTTGAGCCTCCTCCTCAACCAAACATTGATCCATCCCAAGAGGAAGTACAACATCAATAAGTCACTCCTCCTCCTCCCGCACCATTTGATTATCCGGGACAGGATGAAATTTTGGAGACTCGAACAGATACAAATCCAAATGAAAGTGTTCGAGATCTCACTCTTCGGAACCAAAAAATTCTATTTCAAAATCCGAAAATTTTGGCTAAGCGAATTGACAGTTTTGAAACTTCATTCGCTACACGACTTGCCACATTTAAAGAATCTCTCTCGACTGTTTTATCGGTTCTTAAAGAAGTATTACAACGGGTTCGTGGTCCAACACCACCCTCTGAGGATTGGGCGACCCCTGTTCCTTCTCCTCCCACAAAACATTCAAAACTAACTAAGGATGAACCTCCAAAGGAAGCTTTGACATCTCCTTTAAAGGATAGCACTTCTCACAACGAAGAACCAAAGGAAGATGATCAAAATAAAGCTTCCCTAAAGGAAATCTAGAATTTGGAAATTATGGTTTTTATATTTTCTTTGTACAAATCTAATGACTGTAACCCCTTCGTGTTATTTATGAAACTTTTCCTTTTTTGACTATTGGCTTCAATGTTATAATTCTTTTTGATAATGTCAAAGGGGGAGAAATATAGGTATAATCATACAACATTAAAAATAAGCACATATTCAGGGGGAGATTTATAATCTATATATAAGTACATTGAATAGTTGTCATCATCAAAAAGGGGGAGGTTGTTAGGAAATCAATTCTATGGTTTCGATGATAACAACTATACAATGGAAATCGAATGTACATATATATCAATATTTACAGGTAGTTTATAAAGTAACATCATCAAAGAGACAAAAACAAGACTCAAAAGAAGTATCAAAAGGCTTCAAATCGATAGAAGTGAAAGTGGGATGACACAGTCAAAGATAAAGCAACATGCACACATTCAGACGTCAAGGAACACTAGCCAGACGTCTGATATTCCTCTGATTCATAACTCAAAAGGAATCAGACGTCTGGTTGCTAAACTCAGACATCTGAAAAGCGTCCGGATATGAAAAATATATGAAGACTAGACGTCTGGTTAATAAACTCAGATGTCTGAAATAGAAACAGATGCAAAAAATTATGAAGACCAGATGTCTGAAATATTTTCCAATTCTAAACATCCATGAGAAGATTTAAGCCCATTTCGTAACTTCACGTTCTTAAAACTAGGCAATATTAAAAAAGAATTAAATCATGTCGTCACAATTCTTACCGAAATTGAAATAATAAAAATTCGGTTCAAAAACAAATAAGAGAAGCAAGGAAGGATGTTGAGGAGTTCGTAGAAATATCTAGTGGATAATTAAGCAAATTCTATAATTATTGAAGAGGGAGATACTGAAATCAATCTTGCAATTTATAACCCTATGAATCAAGATGATATAGAGGAAAATGAAGCAGAAGCAGATGATAATGATGAGGAGGAGGAGGATGCAGATGAAGCATGTTGCATAAGAGAAATCAATTATGATATTCATGGAAATTTAGTGGAACAAAAAGCGAATTCTTGTCTTCATTATCCAAATAGCTCCATTCACAAATCACCAATAATTAAAGCAAAATGCTAATTTGTGAATGTACTAAGTATTATGGATATACATATGTATTAGTTTGAACTTATAGGGTTGCTTTAGTTTGATTGCATGGTTTGGTTTGTATTATTTAAACTTGTATATTTTCCATAATTTGGTTTGGTTTGTTGTAAATAACTTGTTTGTGGATGATATGACATGAATATATAGTTTAAACAAATGTAACTATAAATTGCATATATATAAAGTTATTTATCAAAAATGTTATTTCGCAATTAGTATTTATTTTGATCCCATATATAATATTATCACATTTCATAGTATTTAATATGTCACGTTTAAGGGGAGTTCTATTTTTCTTTGCCCATTTTTGTTGATGAAAAATGGGGAGAAAAATGCAGTATGTGTATATACTAAGGGGGAGTTAACCAATTCAAGCGGATTACATTATATTTTAGGTTATTTTTATTTCCATCCACAGTTTTTTTCCAGTTGATCCACAAAATAATTTCATTAAGTTAACCCATAAATTATTGGTAAGTTAATCCTCATATGGATTAACTTATAGAATATGCTATTCTAATTTTTATTTATTTCTTTGCTCTTTTACTTTGCTGTCAATACAAAATCTATTTATTAGATTACATCTTCTTCATTTTCTAAAAGTCTTCCAATATATGAATTCCCTTCGAACTCCATATTTTTTTTCCAAGGAATGATTATAAAGTCCACAAATAACCTCCACTCTCCACTAGTCCAACGTTGTTAGTTTAAATCCTTTTAGTAAGAAATAACATCCACATTTTTTACTTCCCGTCTTTTGAGATTTTTTTGATTATTGATCGTGTTATTTCTTTCTTCTCAACATATATTGTAACAACCCGCCTTTTTGATCCTCAGAAGTTAATACTTATACATCTACGGTATTCATATGTAGAGCATCCACGCACCGGGAAGATAGATTGTTGAGGGAGTAGAAAAACAAAAGATAGAATAAAATCTATCATCATAATGAGTAATATATAATACCCAAATTATCTTATAAAAGAAATCTTTAGTATTCAAAACAACATCAGAGCCTAATCTAACATCAGTCATGGACAGTTATAATAGCATGTCCTTACAAATGCTGATAAATACAAACAAGCTACACAACAGAGATAAAAATGCGGAAATATGTCTTGGAGGCACCCAGCTCGGGCTGTCAATGGGTCGGGTCAGGTCGGGTTCGGGTTGATTTTAAATGGGTCAGGTCAACCCGTTTATTAAACGGTCATAAAAACTCAACCCGAACCCGACCCGTTTATAAACGGGTTGACCCGACCCGACCCGTGTAACCCAATTATAAATGGGTCGGGTCAACCCGTATAAGGTGTAAACGGGACATAAACGAGTCGGGTCAACCCGTATAAGGTATAATTGGGTCGTAAACGGGACGTAAATGGGTCGGGTCAACCCGTATAACCCATATAAGTATAAACAGGTTGTTAACGGGTCAATTTCGGGTTAGCGGGTCAACCCGAAACCCGCCCGTTTATAAATGGGTCAAATTCGGGTTGACCCGAAAATGACCTGCCAACTTAAACGGGTTGGGTTAACCTGCTAATTTCCCTACGGGTTTCGGGTCGTGTAGGAAATTGACATCCCTACATCCAGCTCGTCTTTTGCAGCTCCAAATGCCCAGCTAAATCTAGAAAATGTGCTCGGACTGACCTGAACATTATAAGAAAAATAATGCTCAGATCAGTATGGTAAAACCAACATAAGAAAACACAATCAAATAGATTCTAATTATTTTATATGACCTTTTAAAATAAGGGTATCTTGTCAGATTGCGTCGCACATAAACGCGAACCAGTTTATAACCAAAACATTTCTACATTAATCCAATGATATCATAATAATGTCCAGTGTTTAAAATAAATTATGGAATCGTAGCCGAAATTGTTGCATTAATTAAATTTTAGCATAACAGGTATACAACTAAGTCTGAAGGCACTTATTGGTGATTGGGTTCTAATAATGAAAAGGTAAGAGTCTACCATCTGTACAATACACCTCAAGAGAAAGTACACCGAGGCTGCCTTAATGCAACTCTGCTATTCAGGATCGGCCTACCACTTACTGGATAGTACCGAATATGATCACCCTTTGGTTGCGATCAACAATCATATCAGGCCTGAAGCAAACATAAATTGATAAATACAGATCCAGATCAGGCAATGATCATATCCTAATAGAAGTGATCCATATAGCCATGTTGCACGTTCCTGCTTTAGTCATTTGTTGGTTCTGAGGCTTGAAGCTACGTTTTACCTTTTCATACAGCAGTCTCACTTAGAATGCTAACACTGCCCTCCAGGCGACAATGCAATGCCAACATTCATCCATACAAGTCATTCAAGATATGAACAAACCGAAGGCACTACTTCTACTACATCCATTTTAGAATCACCCTTAGGATTTGTAGCAAGCAGCTCTTGCACCTCATGAACTTTGTCTTTAATTCTATCATCTCCAAAACACTTCCAAATCGAACACTTGAGTTGGTTCGAAGTGGTTTTCGAATAATTCATACATATCTGATCTCGGTCTCTTCGAACCAACATTCATAGTTTTCTGTAAACTCAACGTTGGTTTTCAAAAATAAACAGACAATACAAAAGAGCGGGGATCACCCCCTAACTATTTAAGTAGACGGATCTTCTTATCATTTGTCCTAGGAGAATACAACGAGTTTATCCGTACAGTAGCATCAACAAAGATAACTATACCATATAATTTCCATGTCTCTTCTAGATATTTCAAGAGTTAAAAATTTGGTCGAGATTTTGATAGTTAGTTATTTAACTATATAATAAAACAATAATCGAAACATAGATTAAATTCCATGTAGGATCTACTAAGCCTCCTTTAATTAATCTTCATTAACTAAAACACTTCAATGGTATAAGAATATTCACAAAACATTTAAGAAATATTTCTTATTTCTAAAATCATATTAAATGGATCAAAAATAATGTCATTCAAAAATATTATTTAAAATAAACCTGAACCACTTATCCTTCGATGTTACGTATGGAAATTGCATCCATCCACTATAATTAAGAAGGATTATTTATTAACTCCATAACTTGATTTTCACAAGTGATCCAATTCACATAAAATCAAAGTTCTATAAACTCAAAACCTCTTTTCCAAACTTCCAAGATCTTTTTCCAATTTATAACTTTAACAATCAATTATCTAAAAATAAAAAAATTTATTACTTTAAACTCTTTGTTTAATAAATTTATTAAATTTAAAACCTTCCTAAGAATGATTTATTAATTTTAAAACATCATTAGTAAATAATTAATTAACTTTAAAACACGATAATGGATAATTAATAAACTTAATCACTATTAAATAAATGATTAATTAACTTAAAAACACTATAAATAAACAATAAATAAATTTCAAAAACCTTATTCTTAAATAATTATTTAACTTAAACTATCATAAATAAAATAATTAATTAACTGTAAAAAACTTAAATAAGATAACTGATTAATTTTAAAACAACTTAAATAAATATAAATAAATTACTTTAACTTCAAAACATCATTCAATAATTAGTTAAATTTAAAAATATTAAAAGTTAAATAATATTAACTTAACCCTTTTAACATAGAAAATACTTTACTTTAAAAATATTTTTAAAGTCAAAAGAAATCCAAATCCATTTTCTTTCAAACTTTTGAAAAAGACACATCAACCCTAAATGGCATTTAATCAAGCCACCACTTATTTTCAGTTCAACAATCTAGATTATATCAGTAATGTTTACATAAGCAATATATGTGTGAATAAATTCATAATTGATACACGATAGGTATCACATCATTTGTCCAAGTCAGCCGACATATCAATAAATTCCCAAATTAATAAAATAACAGAACGAGGATTTATTCTGCTAAATAGACGTCCAATATAATCTATCCAATTTAAATATAGCATAACGATGTTTTATTCTACCGTCAGCGTGTCAATGCTAAAATATAATTACCTAACTATGTAAATATATTATACAACTGTTAATTTATCAGAAAATTGTACTTCGCTAGAATTTTCAACTATCTTTAGTAAAGTGTTGCACTCGTTAATATTGGTCTAGAGTAGGAAATCGCAGGTTAAATGCACCTAAAACGAGGGAGATATAATTTTTTAAAGTTTAACATACTTACTTTTTATAAATTTGACAACTAACTTAAATATATTATCCCCATCCAAAAAAAACAGCCCAAGCCCACCGCCTGAACACTCAACATCGGCATCCTTCTTCGCAAAACCTATTATCCGCGCTATGCCACAAGTGAATCAGACAACAATGATCACATAATATAAGGTAGATTTCCTGTTATCCTACTTTTTCAAACAACACAAGAAATAACAATTAGTTGTCTAAAGAGCCCCTGAAATCTTTCATCCATTGTCTAAATAGTCCATGAAATCTCTACGAACATGCTTGTTACTTAGACAAAATTTTATTTGTCGTTTGATTTAAGTTATCAAATTTTTTAGTTTTGTCTCTATCTTTCCCCCTCAATTATTTCGTGGTCTCTCTTATTATTTTGTTCGCCCATGTATTTATTACTTATTCCCACCTTCTTTTCATTTCTTTTTCCCTGGTAGAATAAAATGATGAAACCCTATTCACCCCTATTTACTATATTTTGATTGCGTCGATTGATTAAACCCTAACCTCGCCCTAGCTCCTCTTCGTCGACTAATTGCATGCTTGATTCTTCGGATGAGGAACCTCTTTGGTAGCTTTTTTGTTGATCAAGATTGATCTGAAATTTGGTATGGACTCTCTAATTTTAGTTTTCAATTTATGCTTTGTGCTCAACTATTTGCCAATGATGATTTTGGGTGAAATTATAGGGATTGAAACCCTATATTTTCGTTTCGATATTTTGGTTTGAATATTTATACTGACTAGTTCAATTTCACTTTGCGCTCCACCATCTGCAATGTGTTGCCTTATTTTTCCTTTTAGTTCAATTTGGTTTCGGTAATACGTTGTATTTTCGAAACTTGCAATTTGGTTTAATTTGGTACATGTTGAACTTTTGTTTGCGCCATATGCTTGACAATATAAAACTTGCAATGTGTTGCCTTGTATTTCTTGCAATGACTAGTACAATTTGGTTTCGGTCATAACTGATTGCAATGTGTTGCCATTGATATGCCGCCTTATTTTGAACTTTCATACATACATACATATTTATGTATATAAGTGTGAATTTTGTGGCACTACCTTGTTTGGGAAGTTAAGTTTGACTGGTTTTTTTTTGACTGATTTTGTTTCCGACTGATTTTGTTTGAGTTTTCTGCTAATTTCTGAAATGCTTTTCCACTTGCATAAATTTATGCACACTTGCACTTGAACTATGTACTTCATGATGGTTGCTCTGTGTATATACACATACATATGTATGTATATATGTGTCATACCATTTCTTGCTCTTCTGTATAGCTATGTGTGAAGCTTTGATACATGTTTGTTATGCCCATGTTTGTTTATCTGCACTTGTACTCCTGCGTGTGTCTTTATTTCTGGTTTACTGGTCTTGCCTTGCACTTGCTATTCAATTTGTAACAAGGAAGTGCACACTAGTATATACTTGTATGTGCTTGTATATACTTATATGTACTTGTATATACTTGTATATAATTTTGTGTTCATATGTACATTCGAGCTTGTATATACTTGCTTCAGCATTTGTTGTTTTGCCTGATCTTGTTTATGTGTACTTGTATATAATTTCTCTATGGTTTGTTCCAGTGCATTGTCCATGTTTCACTTGAGTTGAATTATTGAACTATTTGCTACATATACATGTATGCTTACTGCATATATGTGTATGCTTTGAACTTGCATTTGTTGCACCTGAGCACTTGCACTTGAGTTGCTTACCACATATACATGTATATCGATGTTGCGCACGAGCACTTGCACTTGTTTACTGCATATACATGTATATTTTGAACTAATGCATGTATGATTTGTTGTTTGGTTTAAAACTCAAGTTCTCATTTTTACCTTATCTATTTTGATGCTAATTTGTGGCACTGCCATGCTCAATTTGTGGCACTTGTTCAATTTGAGCCTTGTTCATATATGAGCTTGAACCATATTGATCTTGAACCAATTGTTGAATTGTTTTTCCTGATATTTTTTGCTCCACTTTGTTCTATGGTTTGTTCCACTTTGCTCTTTTGGTCTAAAATTGGATTCGGCCTTATTCATGCTTTGTTTAAGGCAGTGCATACTGGACGTGTTTATGGACATTTTGTGGCCTATTAACTCGAACCATTTCCTTATTTTGAACTGCGTTGCTGAACTGTGTTTATTTATGCACTTATTTGTGCATTTATTTGTGGCCTATGGACTTTTTCAAGGCAATGCATACTGGATTTACTTTAATAATGGATATTTATAGGAATCTGACTTGTTCATCCTTCAATTCCTAATATTTGACTGTGGTCGATTTCCCTGACTTCGGTTTGCTGTATTAATTGATTTCCTTGACTTTGAGTATTGGTTTACATTTTTTGTTTGTTTAGTGATGAGAATCATATAAATGCTGCCTAGTTTTGGGTTTTATGATTTTTTTTGAGTTTGTTTGGCTTTTCTGATTTTGTTTGAGTTTTCTGATAATTTATGAAATGTATGCTCTGCTTTGTTCAATGTGCATACTTATGTCTATGTATATATGTGTGAATGCTTACTAAGCCAATGCCTACATGTATATACGTACTTCCATATGTATACATAATTTGTGGCACTTTGATGGCTCTAATCTCATGGCTACGTTTTGATCTCGAACTTGAACTGCATGGTCTTATTATTAAATGATGATGGTCCATGTTGCTTCTGCACTACGATTTTTTGTTATGTTGTCTTAGTTCATCCATACTCATGTGTATGTACGTTTATATCTACATATCACTATATATGTTTGTGTATTTGTGAACTTCCATTTATATACATACATACATATGTATGTACATATGTGTGAATATTCTTATATCTGCACATGTATGTGTGAATTACCTTTTGTAAATGAGTCTGATCTGGTTCATATCAAGTAATTTGAAACTTCCATGTATATACACACATACATAGTATGTATGTACGTACGTACGTACGTATGTATGTATGTGTGAATGTTGCTTTTGCACTGTGGTTTCTTGTTATATTGTCTTGGTTCATCCAGACTCATGTGTATGTATGTTTATATATATATATATATATATATATATATATATATATATCTGCATATTACTCGTGAACTTCCATGTATACACATACATACATTTGTATGTATATATGTGTGAATGTTCTTATATCTGCATATATACGTGTGAACTGCCTTTTGTACATGAGTCTGATCTGGATCAATTGCAAATCTTATTCCAATTCAGTTCTTGTATATACTTGTACGTGCTTATATATACTTGTATGTGCTTGTATACACTTATATATACTTGTATATACACTTATATATACTTCTATGTTCATATGTACACTCAA
The DNA here is from genome assembly GCA_030765085.1 of Allium cepa. NCBI lineage: Eukaryota > Viridiplantae > Streptophyta > Magnoliopsida > Asparagales > Amaryllidaceae > Allium > Allium cepa. Next base: position 653,978,977 of record CM060940.1, read on the forward strand.
GTTTCCTTGAGCTTGAAACATTTTAAGGTTTAGTTCAACTTATTTTCAGTTCTGAACCATTTTGAGTTTCTGAACCATTTTGAGTTAAACTAGTTTTCAGTACATAAATGATGTGTGCACTAAGTTAGCTTCTTGATGCATATGCTATCGAGCTACTACTATGTGTATCTCCTCTTGATACACTGTGTGTATGCCTGAATCTGATTTCCATCTTATTGCCTTGTTCATTCCGAATCACAATTCATGCTTGCTGTTGCATTAGTATTGACCTAATAAACATGTACATGCATTTTGTTCATGTATGAATTTGAATTCTAGCCTGAATTTGGTTTCCATTTTATTTCATTTTGGTTTACTAATATAACTTATGCACTTGTGTTCGCTGCACCATATTCTGGTCTTCACTTCTGTTGAACGGTACCTTTAGTGATGTTTGATGCACCATATTTTGGTCTTCACTTGTGTTCGCTGCACCATATATACATGCATACATATATATGCATGTATGTGTGACTCTGTAATGCTGGATGCCTTATGTACACTGCTTAGTCTGACCTTGTGCGCACTTGTCCGTGAGTTTGGATTGAGGCCCGGCCTTGTGATATTCACAGTGATACACTATGCATATCATAAATTGTCTGTGCATGTATATATTTTTCTTTGTATAAAACACGAAGAAAAACAAACCCATAAACTGAGGCAATATTATTATTCAAATCAATTTAGGTTTGTTTCTTTTCCATTTTACTATATTGTTTATTTGACAGCTATAGAAGACGGCTAGATGCAAGCGGGAGCAAGCAAATCAAGATAAACATAAAAAATAAACTCATGTGAGTGTGAGTAAAAGTGATGTTGTATATGAGAGTGTATAGAAATATTGTATATATGAGAGTGATAGTGAAAGCTGTATTTGAAAATGTAAGTAGTGTGATAGTGAAAGTTGTATTATATTTGATTTTGATTTGAAATAAAATATTTGAATTTCATTTTGTGAACAATTATTCATATCAGTCAATATTTATATGTTGTCTAATAAGAATTTCCAGAAATGATACTATAACATCAGACAACATATGGTTTTCTTGTCATGCTAGTGCATATCAGACGATGAGGCATCTCTGTGGTCTGATGCAATGAGACGGTATAGGATTTAACAACAGATACTGTAACGATCTGCCTTTTTGGACGTTTTAATCGACGATAAACCACACACGTCAGACTCAAACCATTCAAAGGGGAGGATTGTTATGGGATAAATAAGAAAAGAAGCAGAAAAAGAAATAAAACAAATACAGAATCTCGCAACAGAGTGACAAAATATAATAATCAAATAAATAGTTCATGAAGCTGTTTACAAATAACATTGATTATACTTTACAACACAAAATCAGAGTTACATATAACATGAATAAATAAATAAAAGCAGCGGAACAACATAATGCAGTGGAATACGTATAAGAAGTAATAGTAGTAAAAAATCTTCGTCTTTATCCTTCAAAAAGCAGTCTTCGATAAGGTGAAAAGCTCAGACTGACCTGAGCGAATTAAAAAGACAAAACATTCGAGTCAGAACTAAAATATTTTATGAAAGTTAAATCAACAGTAATAAATACGAGTAACGACGTCAGAGATGTTTACCGGGTTTGACATCTCCTTTCCAATGTCTAACATGGGTGCAATAACTTTAGCGATGTTTGGGATTACCATCTCCTATGGATCCGTTAAACTATCTACTATGTAGTACAATACGCTATTATAATAGTGTCTACAGTAAGGTAAAGTATTAAAATAGCGTTAAGCGTTACCCATATCCCCCTTAACACATTTTATATATTTCCGTAGTCTATATAATGCCGTAAGCTTCACCAAACCGGTGGTTTACCCAAAGGACACCCCATAGGTATGGTACAAAAACAAACTCGTAGAAGGCGCTCTAGGGCATGTGAATACGGCACTCGTTGCAATGTCAGGGTAGGTATACCAGTTGCAGAACCGAGCCGGTGGTAATGCATAGCAGCTACTACCGCCCACCTCGGAACATAATTCCATAATCAAATCGAGGGGTGGCCACCAAACCATCACAAAGTCATAATATGGTATCGAGGAAGCATGTCCAATCGGAGGAATGATCTCACTTGGCCCAGGTATAGCTCCTGTTTTAGTCACATCTAAGAGGACTCACGGGAGTCAGGGTCACGTAAATACCTCATACAAAAATCGTTCGCAAAACCATCCTACTTCATTTCTGGAATCTCCACCACATATGCAGTTGTTAAAGTGGTTTTTGGTATTGGCAGAGAGTATGACAATATCCAATCCCGGTATCTTTAACAACCAAATGCTTATTTCACACCAGACGGTTATTTTACATTTCAAAAGGTAAATTTCACAATTGATATCAAAATATCATATTCTATTTCAAATCATATATCTTTCGAAATCATATTTACTTTCAAAACTATATTCACTTTCAAAATCATATTCACTTTCAAAAAGGATATTCATTTTTGAATTTATCGTTAAGATAGGTTAATTAAATCCTCGTTCCAAAATCATCGTATTTACTCAAATATGTCATTTTACAAAAAGATATCAATTCCAAATTCCAACTTAGGTTATATCATCATCAAGGATTTAAATATAAGTACCTCAACTTTACATCGTCTGAAATTTTCAAAAATAGTTTAGATAGTCATACATAATTTTAGTAGTTTAAAAATAGTTTTAAATATATTAAAAAAGTTTAAATAGTAAAAAAAAGTAGTTTGAATATATTTAAATTTGATTAAATTAGATTTATGATTTTAATAGATTAAATGTAGATTAAATAGATTTTTATTAGATTTAAAATGATTTGAATAAATTAAATATAGGTTAAATAGATTTAAATTATATTAAATAAGTTTTTAAATAGATTAAATAAATTTAAAATAGATTAAATAAATTTAAATTATATTAAATAGATTTAAAATAGGCCAAATAAATTTAATTTGTTTAACATAGGTAAATTAGATTAAATTATATTAAATAGGTTATGATAGATTAAGATAAGTAAAAATAGTTTAAATTGATTAAAATAGATCTCAAAGTTATATCCAAACATTTTCAATAGCTCAATTCCCATAAATTCATTTACATATAACACTTCAACTTTGACATTCCAGTTTAAATCCCTTGAACAATTCATTTGATCAATTCCAATCTCCACATTAATGTTTGGATTATCGAAAAATAATTCAGTTTATATAAATAAGTTTCTATTTTAAAAATGCCAGTTAACTGAATTCAAAATTTAAGGACCTAAAATCATTTAATTTAACTAATCTGGTATCCGTATATAATTTCTACCCTATGGCTAAGTGATACAGATATTTATCATTTCAATCGCAATTTAAATGTTTTACAGTCATATATCATTCCAAACCGCAGTCCCAAATTAAATAAAATCCATAAAATCGCTTGAGTCTATCATTTCAACCCATAATGATTCTTCCCTAGTCTATAGATCGTTCGTGTATGTATCATTTCAACCCATAGGAAACTTGCAGTGTTACAACAATCTAAAATACAACATTCAGTCGTCAAATGTCAAAAATCAAACATCCATCACAATCATCATCCAAATCAATCAATAAACATTAATATATAACTGAAAACCAATAACAGGTATTAAATTGACAATTTAAATTCAATATTAAATTAAACGATGATTAAATGCAACAAAAATCAAATTTATCTAGAATGACAATTTAAACATACCAAACATAAATCGATAAATTCCCAATCGCATCATAAATTTAATTTAACTAACATAAGATAATCTAGTAGTTGTGCGTGGGTTAAAACACTCACCTTTGAATTTCAAATCGATTTGAAATCCAAATATAGGCCCAAAATTCAACAATTTTAGAATTCGTCCAAACTAAATCCAAAATGTTTGGAATTTCGATACGATCGCAGCGGAACAAATCGTAAGTGAATCGAATCTCGTATGTAAAAGTTACGCTAATTAGAATAGTTTAAAATTAAATTTTAAACTAAAATAAAACAAATCACGTCACTTACCTTTTCCACATCGACTTCGTTCTAACCAACGCATCATCTCCAAGCAGTTTTCGAAGCCCAGACTGAGTACAAAGACATCACGTTCAAACCCACAGTAGCTGGCACCGTCAATCGATCGTCGCACTGCGCATGTATGTCGAGCACCAGTTCAGAGCACACTAGAATGCTCCCCCACCTCGGCCGCTTCGTCCCTAGCCATGTGGCCCATCCTGGTGCAGCCAGAGCTGCCCACCACCGTCGAAGGTCTACTGCAATTTCTGGCAAATCACGATCACCTGACGATGAACGAATAGCGGATCCAAGGCCTGCTCAACCCCATCTTCCTTATGAAACCTCTTGATGTCGATCGGACGACGATCCACCGTTGGATCGTCAAAAACCTAAAATGGATGGTCGAGGTTCAACCTCGATTTCTAGACAAATGATGGACCCAAATGAAAAACGAATTGCAGATATGGGTTACGCTCATCGAGAGCTTCAAGATAGTGATAATATGTTGGGGTTTGGAGAAGTTTGATTTTGAAGTTGAATTTTGAAATTTGATTTAGGGTTTTTTTGATTTTGGGAATTTGTTTTCTGCCATTGACTGTCATTTGAGAAAGAGAAGGTAGCTAAAATGTATGTATAGATAATAAGAAATGGCTGCTAAGGTTTGAGAAACAAAGCTATATACACTAACGAAGCTCGATAAGAAATATAAACAGTACCCGAATTGATTTGAAACGACAACTACGACCCGAAAAGCCCGTTTTGCTTCCGAAACGAAAGCATGTCATCCCATATATCAAAATAGATGTTTTCAATATTTTTAAACTCAACGGAACAGGTTTTAAGTCTTACCTCCATCGTATGAAGAAGTTAGCTTCAAATCAGTTTATTTCAAATTGAATTCAATTGAATTGATTTCTCGGCGTTTTGAGTCCGTATGATCGAATGACAAGTCCAATCGCTACAAAACTTGAAATCCTTCAATAATTCACCGTTACTGATCCGATGAAACTAGTTTCTACGAAATCCGAGTCAGTGGCCAAAATGGTTATTTTCACGTTAATTAAATAAAATTAATATTAAATTAATTAATCACTTTTTAATTCAATATTTATAACCAACAAATTTTCATCATTTTGATTACTTAGACATTTATAATAATTTAAAACAAGTTTACGTTAAATTTCGGTGTTGGTTATTATTACACTAATTACAGTGTTCAATTTCAACTATAATTAAATCCAATTATTTATAATTAACTCCAATAAATTGTTTAAATTTTGATTTCAATCTTTTTTCAATCAATTATCACTCTATAGACATAGTTAACATTTGTTTATATCTTATTACACAAATATTCTACAATTATCGTCCTTTACCATATTAGTTGCAGCATTCCAACAATATTGAACCTTTGTTGATTTTGACATTAATTATAATTTAAAATCCTGCAACTTCGTATATCTTGGTTTCATGATTATTATTAAATCAGTTTATTGTCTTATGAGTGTAATTAACATTTCTGTATATTTTATTACATTTCCAATTTGAAGTTATTGTATTAACTCACATTAATGTATCATTTATTTGTAATTAATTAATTAAATTGGTAATAAATAACAATTGTTACCATTTCTACATTTAATAACATTTGTAAGTTTATTATTTACAAACAAATGTTATAACAACTCACATTACACAAATTTTATCCAGTTCAATCTATTACACATTATTTCATTAATTAATCAACATTTACATTATCAATTACTCTTTAAATCCAATTACCATTAATACACACCTTATTATAATTAATTTACAATCTATAAGGACTTTTAATCATTTTATTTAATTGGAATTACATTTCAAGCAGTTATCTAGTACCTTAAATTGATATTATTACATTTCATTCCCATTATATTCTTATTTTTAAATCATGAATTGTTTTCTCCCAATATTAAATCACAAAATCTTATTAAATTAATTATTTTTAACTATCGAAAATTATGGGTCGTTACACTCTCCCCTACTCAAGACTTTTCATCCTCGAAAAGGAAAAAGAAGGGAAAAGGAGGAATTAAGAAATCAATACACCTTATTCAAAATATTAAATTAATAAAAAATTAATTTAGATAACTAAATAATTTAAATAAAATATATCAATTTACAATAATTGAATCCTTTATATTCAAGTTGACAAAAGTTTGGAAACATTTCACAAAAATTTCTAAGTCCAAAATTCATGGAAAATTTCGGTAGAGTCTCCTTTATACGGAGAGGTCCGGGAGAAATAGTAATATCAATAATACAATATATATCACATATTTTAAAAATAATATATCCTAAACCATAGGAAAACAATATAATATCGCTAGAAAACCATAATCCGAGAACGTACCTATTTGTCAGGCAAACAACGCTAATTTTATGAAACCACAAGTAGCAGCAATTGCTTCCATAAACCTGTATCTCACTCATATAATCCAAAGAAGTTAATAATTATATAAAGGAGAAATATTTAAAGTTGTTTTCAACTAATAACAAAACAAATCAATATAAAATAATAACAGTTTCTTACAAACAAATCATATAATCATCACATACAATCAAAAATATTAATTTTACATCCATAGCAACCATCAATAGGTTTGTTCGGGTTTAGAAACCTCTAGTCATATAAAATGATAAATAAACTTTGAAGTAACTATACACTCAATAGTCGTGGATAAAACTTTATATGTTATTTATACATCTCTATATAAAATAGAAGTATCCTTTCCCCAACCAATCCATAAGCTAAACAAACAAAGAATTCAACACATTTTGAAATCTACTCTACTTATCTTTTTCACATCATTTATTGTTCATTTTTTTCCATACAATGATTTTCTTTAATTCATGTTCATTACTTATGAAATTTCAAATTTTCATTTACTCATGTAAGGCTTATTTCATTAATTTTCATTCTTTACTTACATAAGTTATATCCATTCAATTATTTGGATCATAAATGAATTCATTATTGAAATATTGTATATATTTTATTTCAATTTACTTCACATTTACAATTTAGTTTGATTTTCCCTTTTTTCTCATCATTTACTTTATTTTCTAATTCAAATAATGTTTATTTTCATTAATTTACATTCGTTATTACTTGCAAAAGTTCATTTCTCCGTTATTTATGCAGTGCCATTTCTTTCATTTTATTACTTTACATTCATCGCTTAAATAAGTTAATTTTTCTTTCAATTATTAGATTATACATTATTAGGTAAGTTTCTTTACAATTTAATTCACCATTTATAGATTATTTCTTTTTCATATTCATTCTTCCATATATAGCATTATTGGATATTAACTCCATTTCTATGTTATTTCAATGGTTTTTGAAGTTATTAATCATTATATCTATATATTACTCATTTTAATTATAAATGGCTTCAATATTAATTCAATTTTATAATTATTTACTTACAGTATTAAATGTTAACGTAAGCTTATAATCATCTTCCTTACATTATTCACTTTTATTACAGTTAATTAGGGGCATTTCAAACTATTAGCTTTAGTTTATAGTAATTTATAACATTAGAATTCTTATTTATAAAAGTAAATCCAGTGAACACTTTTATTTACTGAAGTTTACTTACGCAATATTCTATTATATATCCTAGTCAGCATTTCAACTTTTAATAATTTGGTAAGTTATATATATTTCTTTTAGAACGCAATTGAATATTACCTAAGTTTTCCTTATATGTTTAGTTAAAAAAATGATCAATAGTTACCATTTCTCATTTTCATTTTCATTTTCATTTTATTTAAAGTTTACAAAATTTTTAATTTTTAATTTTTATTTTAGAAGTTTCCAATTATTATAATATAGTCAAGATTCCCTTCATTACAATAATTTCAATTTCTATTTTACAGAAACTAAAGAACTAAGCAACCTGGTTACATTTCAAAATGAACATTGATGATGCGTGCACTCATCATCGTGATTATTTTCCAATGACAAAAGAGGAGTACATAACTTATTTCCTTCCATAATTCCTTTAAACATTTATTCCAAATCAAATTTAAATATTTATATCTAAAAATACTTCCAAATAATACTAATTTTATATTCTAAAAGAAATTTTGGAAATCCCAAAACTTAAGTTCACAAGTTCCAATTTATATTCATTTTATTTGTAAATCTTATTTTCAATCAATATTTATAAAATTTCACTACCTAACAAACAAATATATAACAACCAACTATATCATTTATGAAATTTATTATTTTATATACAAAAATATGTAATTAGAAAAATTATTTCATTTACCTATATTTCAAAACAATATAGTGTCGGTCTGTCCTATTAAATGCTTAGAAATCCCTATCGATGTCATAGCGTACTACGCACCGACTAAAATTCATAAATACAAAATAGAACAAATTAATACATTACAAAACCTTTTATAACAGTAACAAATACACTCTCTTATATATATACACTCAACGACTCATTCTAGGGTATTACTACCTTGTTTTATACGAGTCAGACCCCACAAAGATAATGTTATCGCTAAGCCAAAGCTTTGATACCAACTATAATGACCTGCCTTTTTGGACGGTTTAAATCGACGATAAACCACACAGGTTAGACTCAAACCATTCAAAGGAGAAGATTGTTATGTGGTAAATAAGAAAAGAAGTAGAAAAGGAAATAAAACAAATATAAATCTCGCAGCAGAATGACAAAATATGATAATCAAATAAACAGTTCATGAAGCTGTTTACAAATAACATTGATTATACTTTACAACACAAAATCAGAGTTACATATAACAGGAATAAATAAATAAATGCAGTGGAACAACATGATGCAGTGGCATATATATAATAAGTAATAATAGTACAAAATATTCATCTTCATCCTCCAAAAAGCAATCTTCGATAAACTGAAAAGCTCAGATTGACCCGAACGAATTGAAAAGATAAAATACTTGAGTCAGAACTAAAAGGTCTTATGCAAGTTAAATCAACAGTAATAAATATGAGTGTAATGGTGTTAGAGATGTTTACAGGGTTTGACATCTCCTATCCAGTGTTTAACGTGGGTGCAATAACTTGAGAGATGTTTAGGATTAAAATCTCCTAAGGATCCGTAAAACTATATGCTATGCAGTACAATATGCTATTATAATAGTGTCTACAGTAAAGTAGAGTATTAAAAAAGCATTAAGGCATTACCCATATCCCCTTTAATGCATTTTATATATTCCCGTAGTCCATACAATGCCGTAAGCTCCACCAAACTGGTGGTTTACCCAGAGGACGCCCCATAGGTACGGTACAAAAAAAACTCGTAGAAGGCGCTCTACGGCATGTAAACACGGCACTCCAGGGCATTTGGTATCAGAGCTAAGGTTGCATTGTTTATGTGAGTTGATATTATGATCCACTAGAAATGAGGAAAGATTTATCATCCAAAAATGGATCGAGAGTATATACGATAGAGCATACTTATTATATATTTTGGTTTTCAAACTATATATAGTAGTGATATATATAAGTTGCACTGCACACACGAGTACCAATGATATGATTTTCTTCATGAGAGACTGATCATTCTCATTACAGATCAGAGTGAGCCAACATACAAGAAACGCTGCAAGGAACTCCATCTCTGAAGTCAAAGAGGAAGAAAAGGGCTCGAGGGTTGCTAACTCTGATTTGCAGGCAATGTTCAATTCCTTGATGAGGAATATACTAAAAAACACTCAAGTGGTTGCTCTAAATGTTTCTATAGGTGGTGGTGCTCCAATGTCGGCACCAAGAACCGATTTTTCACAGTTGAATAAAGATTTTTCCAGTCTTAATGGCAAGCTGTTCTAAGGAAGGAATTGGCTATAGAGGTGTAGGATTTGTTGGACACCTATGAAAGGATTTTTTGACCTAAAATTGGATGATGTTATGAGAAGGCGTCTGGATTCTCAACAGCACCAAGGATGAGCTATGAATTGGTGGAAATCGTGAAATTTTCCACCCCTGAGGACCAGTTAACTTGGGATCAGTTTAAGATCGAATTTGAGGGGAAATTCATACCAGCAGCCTAGAAGCTGGTGTTGTTCTGGAAATTTCCAAAGATGAAGCAAGGTGATATGTTAGCCTCCAAATATTTAATTGAGTTTAATGCTTTATCTAAGTATGGGATTTTTTTCATTGACAATCTATTAAAGAAGAATGAAAAGTTTATTATGGGATTGGATGATTACTTGAAAAAGAAGCCGGTGGGTCATATTGATGAGCCTTTTAAGAAACTCGTCTAGAAATCTCTTCTCTGTAAGAGTTCGTACCTTAAGTAAAAACCTATTATTAATGCTAAGGAAGAGCCAAACTCCAGTAATGAGAGGGTGGTAAGTAGAAGTGGAATGTGAAAAGGAAGCAGTCCCCAGGTAAGGATGCTCAAAAGAAGGCTAAGTGGAACCGTGTTTGCTACAACTGTGGTGGTTGAGGTCATCTGAGTAAGAACTGCAAAGCTAAAGGAAAGAAGTGGTATAAATGCGATAACGTAGGGCATCCATAGAAGAAGTGCCTAGAACTAGTAATCTAGAGGCAGATGGGAAGGCATACGCTTTAAATATTGTTCCGACCTTGTCGAGTGCTCTCTTGGCGAAGGGGGAAAGTGTCACCATTCAAGGTATGCTTTCTATTTATGGTGTTTCTATACATGCTTTGTTTAGTACTAGGGCTTTAAATTCATTTATATATGGTGATAGGCTATGATCGAGACCCAGAATTATTGTCCGACCTTTGGTAGTGACAAACCTTATTGGGGGCCCTACTAGTCTTTATATGGTTTGTAGCGATTTAGTCTTATCGAGTCATAGATTCTCCTTTATATATGATTGCTTTTTTTGGTTTTTTCGGGTTTAGTATTATCTTGGGGATAGAGTGGTTAAGGACATATGCAGTAGTGTTGGATTGCGAGAAACTGTTGGTGACAATTAGGACTAAGGATGGGCAGAAGGTAGAGATTGGCTGCCTACTAGAGAATGAGATTATGGTTAATTTTCTGCATGTGCTAGAGGTCCCAAAGAATGAGTTGTCATCAATGGCTATCATTAGAAAGTATCCAGATATATTGGAGGAGGTGGCTAGGCTACCACTACACCGAGAGATTGAGTCCGCATAGATTTAGTGATAGAAGCTGGACCAATAGTTATAATTTTAAAGAATATGGAACTCTGAGAGTAGATGGACTTGAAGTTACAAGTTACTGACCTGTTTAGGCAAAGGTCCATTCCTAGGAGTTTATCTGAGTGAGGCACAACTTTAGTATGCGCCACTAAGGCGGATGTCTCTTTGAGGTTGTGTATTGATTATCATAAGCTGAATAAGTTGACGAGGAAGAATAAGTATCCATTTCCGCATATCGATGACTTTTTGATCAGCTTCTAGTGCAAAGGTATTCTCTTAGTTGGATTTTGCAATGATATTTCATCAATTGAGAGTAGCGAAGAAGAGTGTGTCGATTACAGCGTTTCATACATCATTTGGATTCTATGAGTGCATGGTTCTACCATTCAGGCTAACCAACGCAACAATATACTTTATTGATCTTATGAATTGTGTTTTCAGAGATCAGCTAAATAAGTTTGTGGTTGTGTTCGTGGGCAATATTCTTGTTTATTCTAAGATAGAGGAGGAACACAAGACATGTTTGAGGATTTTACTTGAAGTGTTAAGAAAGCACAGATCAAGGCAAAAATTTTAAAGTGTCACTTTTGGACGAGGGAAGTGAGATTTTTGGGTCATGTCATCTCTAATCAAGGTATTATTGTCGATCTTGCGAAGGTAGCAGTGGTCCAAGATCGACATCAACCCAACAACGCCAATAATGTGAGGTGTTTCATTAGAATGGTGGTATATTATTGGTAAATTATTAAGAACTTCTCAAATGTAGCAACACCGTTAACAAATTTGATGAAGAAGAATTAGAGCTTTGTTTGGGATGCAAAGTATGAGCATGTGTTCGTGAGTCTGAAGGAGAGATTGATGAGTGTACCAGTGTTGATCGTTCCGAGTGAGAATGAGGAAATGATGGTATACACGAATTCTTGTTGTATCAGGTTGAGTGTGATACTGATACATGTAGAGGTAAGGTTGTCGCATATGCTAGTCGATGCTAAAACCGCATTAGAGGAAGCACTCGACCCACATTTTGGAGTTGGCGGTGATAATATTTGCTTTGAAGATATGAAGGCATTATCTACTTGGGAAAAGGTTTAAGCTGTTCATGGACCACAAATTCCGAATATACCTTTTCTCTTAGAAAGACCCCATCTTAAGTCGATAGTAATGGTTGGAATTTCTATCCTCCTATGAATTTAGCATTTCTTATATGCTTGGTGAAAGATGCAGTCACCGATACTTTGAGTAGAAGATATGCCAATTAAGGAGCAATGTTCCAGAATGGTAGCAGCTTGAGTATTTTGCTCATTATAAGTTTAGACCTTATTATGAGTTACGTTGGAGATGGTGGAGAGTTTGGCCATCAAATCAACTTTGATCAAGAGGATTTGTACTAGTCGGAAGCAAGATGCTAGGCTAGTGGAGATCGTAGGGGTAGAAGAAGGAGGAGAGTCTGATGAGATGAGGCAACATGGAATTGACTAAGATGGTTAGCTTTATAAGGATGAGAGATTGTTTGTTCCCGATGTTGATGGGTTAAGAGATGAGGTACTACGACAGTGTCATTACTCCAGACCGATTATACATTCTGATGTTATAAGATGTACCATAATATGAAGTAGATGTATTATTAGGAAGGGGATGAAAAAGGATTTCAGGCATTCATCTCGAAGTGTATGAACTACCAATTGGTAAAAGCAGAGCAAAAGAAGCCAAATAGGTTGATGCAATCACTAGAAGTTCCCGAATGGAAGTTGGAACAAGCATTGATGTATTTTCGAGGACCACAGAAGGTATGATAACATCTGGGTCAGATAGATTGACAAAGTATGCTCGATTCATACCTGTAAAGTCCAGTAGAACGACATCCAAATTGACCTAGTTATATGTGAAATGGATGGTGCGATCCCATGGTGTGAAATGAGCATTGTGAGTGAGGAGACCCTTTATTCACTAGCGGTTTTTAGAAAAGCTAACAAGAGGTATTTGGGATAGAACTGCATCTTAGTATAGTTTATTACATACAAATAGATGTGTAGACTGAGAGGGTGGATCGTAAATTAGACGATCTCTTATGAGCTTGCATTCTTGATTTCAGAGGCTCGTGGCACCATCATTTGCATTTAGTAGAGTTTGCATACATAATAATAATTAGTCTAGTATCAATGCAGCACCATTAAAAGTGTTGTATGGCTGAACGTGTAATGCTCCTTCGTGTTGGTGGAAAGCGGGTACTTGGGCCAGATATGATTAAAGAGACTTTAGAGAAGATTGAGATCATTCGACAACAAATGAAGGTGTAACACCTCTAATTTTTAATACCATTATTTAGGAGTAATTAGATAAATTAAATATAATAATGTAAATAAGGGGATTGAGATTTAAAAATAAAATTAAGGGTCATGTTTAATTGTTTAAATGGGATTAACAATGTTTATTAAGGGCTTATTAGGAAATGGCCGCACATAATCCATTACCCTTATATATTTTCGTTTCCATCTATACATGTTCATTTTAGCAAAACAAAAATAAACATAAAACATGAAAGGAGCCGGCCATTGCTAAGGAAGAAAAGAAGAGAAATTCAATCTAAAGCTAAGGATTCATGCCGTGGGAAATTAATCTCAACCAATCTCCTTATCCTAATCAAGATGAATAATAATCTAAATCATCTCTATTTTGTTTATGATCATTTATTTTTCAGATTTAAGATATAATCCAATATTATGATGATTTTTGATTGATGATATGCTTGGATTTGGACATGTTAAGTTCAAACAAAATAATTTGACAATTATTTTATACGGTTTTTAAGGGTAAAATTGTTTGAATTGAATTTAGTGCTCTGAGGAATCTATATGTTATGTAAAACCTGATTTTGGAGTTGGGTTTTAATTTTCATAATTTTTGACGTTATGGAGAATTTATTATGAATTTTCAACGAAAAATGTGATTAATTGGCTTTAGAAATTTATTTCGGAAATTATATCAAGAATTTTGGTTTGAAATTTGGATATGTTAGATAACATATTAAAAGTGTATTTTTATGATTTTTGGGGATTTTTCCTAAGTGATTTACTATGAGAATTAAATTATTTTGAAAGGAGGAACTAAATGATTTAATAGCTTTGCTTAATGGAAGGGCTTGTTTGTTAAATTAATCTTGGTTTAGATTTAAAATTATGCAATAGTTTTATCTGGAAAATAATTTGAAAAGTTTATGGCAACCAAGTAAATGTTTACAAATAATTTCTTTTATTGGCATTAATCAGCTTTTACCCAAAAAAGTGGGATCCGCCTCTTGTTGAAGCACCTTTCGACTCATAGCTTCCGCCTTCAATCAAGTCGAAACCTACCAGGTTGAAACCCATGAAGCCAAAATCAATACACAAGGTATCAACATTGGTATGCAGTGGATTGGAGAAAGGCGGAAGGCATGTTGTCGAAACATAGCTTCCGATGGGAATGAGACCTTTGTTCTGTTTTCTAAAGAAATGTGCTTGCCTGTTTTACTGAATGCTTTTGAAGGTGCCGAAATATATGCTTTCGAAGGTTCTTTTGAGTAGATTTCGAAAGGGAGTTTCTGCCTTATCATTTAAAGTATAGCTTTCGAACAAGTTACTTTGTTTCCAACTAACGATTTCAATAGGGGGTAGTTACGACCTAGCCGAAACCCTTCTGCCGACCTTATGCCTTTCGAAGGAATTGAAGATACCAATGTTTTCGAAAGGTAGCGCTTATTTTGTAAATATGATCCACTTCCAAAAGGTTTTGAAAGGGGTTAATGGTTTTGAAGTCAATGGTTTCGAATGGGGTTTCGAAGTTAACCTTCGAACGTTTTACTTATATGGTTCAAGCTTTCGAAAGGATGGTTCTGACGCCATTAAGTTTTTCCCCAAACACTTTTATATGATAAATAATGGTTTCAAAAGGGATACTTTTGTTATGTTCACTTGGACCCAAAAGATATTTTAAGGATAAACCCAACAATTTCGAAAGGGGTACTTTCAATGGTTTCAAAGCTATGCTTATAAGAGCTGATAAGTATTACTTTAATACATTCAAAAGGTTTTGAAAGAAAGTGTTTCTAAAGGCAGGGGCCTAGAGTTTTGGAAAGAATATTTAAATGCTTTTGAAAATAAGTTTTATTATGGTTTCGAAAGTAAAGATAAAAGGTTTCAAAAGTCATAGTTTTCAAAACGAAGAACCCAATCTCATTTTAAAGGAAAATCATGGCATAATAAAAGAGTTTTGAAATGATTTTAAGTATGAGTTTTTGAAGAAGCCATCCTAGACTAATAAGTTAAAGGGATTAACCAAGTTTTATATAAAATGATTTCAAGGATATTAAACCATAGGTGTTGGTTTTTTTATGTTATTATGTTTACTTCCTCAAACACACACACACACATATCCACATTGTAATGGACCCGTAACTGTATTTGGGGAGAAAGGGCAGAATAACCAGTTAGGTTGACCTAGTAGTGAATATAATTTGAATTAACTCCTGAATGAGTATAATAGCATCCATGAAATAAGATAGACCAGAATGTAGGATGCCTAAATAGTGAAGTTGTCAGATAGACAGGTTCATAGTAAACCCATGAAAACTATGTTTAGGAAAATTTATTGGTAGGTGCCAATAGGTTCATAGTATACCCATGAAAACTATGATTAGAAAGAGTTATTGGTAGGTGCCAATAAGAATGTAGTGGACCCATGAAAACTATATTCGGTTTAAGTTATTAACAAAAGTCAATCGGTCCTAGTCAACCCGTGAAAACTAGGATAAGAGGGAAGTTATTGAAGATACCAAAAGGTTTAGGGAGAACTCATGAAACAATGAAGTTACTTGCAATGGCCAATAGGTTCTTAGTGATCCTATGAAAACTATGAAACTGGACAGGGAGTCAATAAGTGTTAAATAGGTTAAAAGTCAGCCCATGAAAACTATTAGGTTAATGGTGCCCTTGAAACTATAATTGAGACAGATAGTCAAAAATGGATGGGGACGGGTAATCTAAAATTGATTTGCTTGTTTTGCATATCGTCATATTTTTTTAAATGCTATATTTAACAATTATGATCCAGGAGCTTAGTATATGGTGTTATAAAGTTTTAGGATACTAGTAAGGGGAAAACCCATTCCACTAAGCGGCGAGGTCTCACTAGCTATCTAAACGGTTTAACATGGTAGATTATTATTGATACCAGGCTTTATTTCTGACTCGAAGTTTATGTTTTCCCCTTAAACTCTCGGGTACTTATTGATTTTGAGTTATTTGCAAGTTGAGGTTTTCAGGTACCTCTTTAAACGAATAAGCTTTCGGAGACGTGCAAGAGGCATGATAGCTATTTGGAGTTATATTTTTGTTTCGCTGTATGTTTTTATAAAGGAAAAGTTGTTAATTGCCCAGTCATGTACTTTGATTATCCAATGGGGCATCTTCATATGTCGCTCATGGCGTATGTTGTAATAATTATATTTTATTCGAACGCGGTTAACGATTGTGGGATCATGTAATGAATTTGAAATACTTTGAAATGGAATGTGAAAGTTGTTTGTTGATTTTAAAATTTTTCCATATCCATATGTTTCTATTATATCAATATATTTAACATTACCGTATTTGGTCATCGATGATTAATAAATGCGGATAACTTCAGCATCCATAACTGT
Organism: Allium cepa; assembly: GCA_030765085.1. Lineage (NCBI taxonomy): Eukaryota > Viridiplantae > Streptophyta > Magnoliopsida > Asparagales > Amaryllidaceae > Allium > Allium cepa. Next base: position 653,995,896 of record CM060940.1, read on the forward strand.
TAGTTTGGGTCCTCCAAGTAGGGAATGTTACAAGTTGGTATTAGAGCATAGTTTTATGAAAACTTAAAAGAAATTTAAACCTAAAAGATTATCAAACATAATCCAATGAATCACAAAATAAGATCGAGGTTTGGGTTAACGCTATAGTAATGTACTTGTATTTGGTACATACTTAAATATATATATATAAGTATGTATTCCCCTCTCTCTTAGACCATTCTTCTGTATCTTACTAAGGCTCATATGCAAATTTACGAGAAAGAAGAGATGAAGGCAGGAAACGAAAGAGGAAATCTCAAAGGAGAAAGCACCACAACCAATTGAAATGTTTGATCGACTAGGAGGAAACTGGGTGGACAAGCGAATGCTAACCAAAATGCAGATGCCAATGAAAGTACTGTAAATCCACCAGTGGATATGGGGGCGATGTATCAGTTTTTCGTCAATATGATGAAAGCTGGAGCTACCGTTGGTGTTGCTGGAAATGTTGGAAGAGCTAATCATGTGGCTCCAGTTGGCAATAATTATGCTAAGCTGAGCAGAGACTACAACAGTCTTGGTGGAAATCCGTTTATGGGAATGGAGGATGCCATAAAAGCGGAGAATTGGCTGTTGCATTACGAGAGAATCTTTACTGATTTGGGTTTGGGTGATGAGCAGAAGAAGAAGTTGGCCTTTGGGCAGTTCCAAGGGGTATCACTACATTGGTGGAATAGTGCTACCATTGGAGTTTCGGAGAAGGAATTGACTTGGGCAGATTTTAGAAAGAGATTTGAATAGGGGTTTTTATCTGAAGTTGCTAAGTTAGAATTGATGAAAAAGTTCATGGATTTGGAACATGGAGAGATGTCGGTAGTCGATTATGCTACTAAGTTTGATTAGTTGTCCCGATATGGGCATGCTATTATAGACACCGTTATTCGGAGGTATGAGAGGTTCATTCGGGGATTAAGACATGAGATTACTTTGGCAACCCTGACATATATCCATGATCCTTGTAATATACTTATGGAGATGGCAATCTGACATGAGGAGATGCTTGCTATCTATGCTAGAGAAAAGCCGGTTGAAACCCAGGGCCTTCAGGGAAAGAAGAGGAAGTTCTTTAAGAAGAAGGGAGCCTAGAAGGAGGAGGTAGCCAAGATGGAAAAAGCTGATTTAGCTTGTTTCAAGTGTGAATAGAAAGGTTATTATGCTCAAGAGTGCAAGTCAGTCAAGAGGAGGAAGGCTGTTGAAAAGAAGAGCGTGAAGTGCTTTAACTGTGCCCAAGTTGGGCATTATAAGAATATGTGTCCAGAACCAGTTAGGGCGGACAAAAGAAAGATTTTTACTGTTGGACCTCCATCTGCTGGGCCAATTGCAGCTGAAAAGGGGAAGACTGTGATGGAAGGTACACTTTTGATTCAAAGTATACCAATTAGAGTACTATTTGATACCCGTGCATCACATTTATTAATATCCTAGAATTTGGTTGTAAGGTTATGTTTAGAACCCACATACCTTATTACTTCCTTAAGGGTTGCGAATCCAATTGGAGGATATGCAACTCTAGGAATGAGATGTGACTGGTTAGAAATAGACTTTTTAGGTTGAGTTTGCATGTAGTCTGTACGTTTTCAATTTCGTAGATTTTGGAATCATTTTGGGTATTGATTAGTTGAGTAAGTATGAGGCTGGGATATTTTGCCAAGATGGAGAGATATCACTAAGACACCCTGATAGTCATAATCGAATCATATTCTCAATGTAGAATTCTGACTGGAGTAGTTGTGCTTTGTTAAGTCCTATGGAAGTAAGAGAAGAGTTAAGTAAAGCTAGAGTAGCAAGAGAGTTTGCTGATGTCTTTAAGCCAGTTACAGGACTACCAATGAAACGAGTCGTTTAGTTTTGGATAGATCTTGTGCTAGCAGCTGAACCTATTAGTAGACCACCTTGTAGGATGAAACCAAACGGGATGAAGGAATTGAAGGTGCAGCCGGTGAATCTAGAAGGAAGGAATTTTATTTGACCAAGAAGTTCGCCTTAGTGAGCGGCCGCGATGTTCGTGAAGAAACTAAATGGTTCATTGAGGATGTGTATTGACTATCATAAGTTGAACAAAAGGGCAATTTAGAATAAGTAACCTTTGCCAAGAATAGATGATCTATTTGATCGGTTGTGTGGTGCCAGAGTGTTTTCCCAATTAGATTCGGCGACAGGTTTCCGTCAGTTACAAGTGGCAGAGGACAGTATTCCTTTGACAGCATTTCAGACTAGGTATGGTTCGTACAAGTAGTTCGTAATGCCATTCGGGTTAATGAATGCACCTGCTTTCTTTATGGATTTGATGAACCGAGTTTTCTAAGAGTACTTGGATAGGTTCATGTTGGTGTTTATAGATGACATTTTAGTGTATCTAAGGATGAATGAGAGCACGAAAATCATCTTAGAATGGTGCTTGAGATGCTGAAGCAGCATCAGCTAAAGGCGAAATTTTCCAAGTGTCATTTTTGGAAGAAAGAGATTAAGTTTCTTGGTCACGTGGTTTTAGAGAAGGGATTGTCAGTCGATCCAGATAATATCGAAGCTATTAAAATAGGAAGAGACCAGAGATGGTGATTGAGATTAGAAGCTTTCTTGTACTTGCTGGATATTACTGGAGATTCATCAAGGATTTCTCGCGGATAGCTGCACCTTTGACTAAGTTAACCAAGAAGGAGGTGAAGTTTGTCAGGTTCGACAAATATGAGGAATCATTCCTTAAGTTAAAGCTTTTGTTGACCAATGCATCTGTGTTAGTAGTTCCACATGGAAACCAAGGGTTGGTGGTGTATACCAATGCATGTGGGACTGGTTAGGAGCTGTGCTGATGCAGAAGGGTAAAATGATTACCTACACTTCACGACAGCTTAGATTGCACGAAGTGAGAACTCATGATTTGGAATTGGTAGCGGTGATCTTTTCGTTGATGATTTGGAGACATTATCTCTTAGGAGAGAGATTCAAGCTATACACAGATCATAAGTCTTTAAGTTACTTAGTTTCTCAAAAGGAGTTGAATATGAGGCAACAGAGATAGCTGTAGTTTTTAGCAGCTTATGATTTTGGTATATAGAGTATACTTCTGGGAAAGGAAATAAGGTAGCGGATGCTCTTAGCAGAAAACATCAGAATGTGGTGTTAGCTATGTTGGCAGAGTGGAAAGATTTAGAATTTTGACTACTTGTGGTGTGCAGTTAAGATCGACTGCTAGTTCTAGTTAGAGCATAGCCATGTGGTCCTGTTTGGAATTTGGACTAGTATTGATCGAAAGGATCGCTTCTAAACAAAAAGAGGATCTAGTGTTAGCCGAAAGGATTAGAAGGCTTGAGGTTGGAACTGAGATCGATGATCTAAAGGATTTTAGTCTTGACCAGAGGGGATGGTTGAGAAAGAAGGGGAGGTTGTCTGTTTCGAATATTGAGGACTTAAAGAAAGAAGTTCTTGGAGAATGTCATCGATCCTAGTTTATGATTCATCCTGGAGGGACCAAGATGTATCAAAATATGAGGAAGCTTCTATTAGGAAAGTATGAAAAGGGATGTTGGATCGTGGGTTAGGAAGTGTGCAAACCGTCAACAAGTGAAAGTCGAACATCAGAAGCTAGTGGGTTGCTTCAACCTTTAATGATTCCAGTTTGGAAATGGGAGTCAAGATCCATGGATTTTATTGATGAATTGCCATGGTCAAACAGAGTAAATTAAAGTATATAGATCATAACGGATAGGTTGACCAAGAGTGACCATTTCATTCCAGTTAAGTCAATCAGAATGTCATCTGTTTTAGCTAAGTTGTTCATGAAGAGCATAGTTAGACTACTTGAGATTCCTAGTAGTATAGTCAGTGATAGAGGTGCACATTTACTAGCAAATTCTGGAAGAGTCTACCAGATGTATTAGGCGTTAAGCTCAAGATGAGTACACCCTCAGATGGATTGATAGACAAAGAGAGTCAATAAGGTATTCGAGGATTTATTAAGAGCTTGTGTGTTGGACTTTGGTGGATTTTGTGAAGATCACATGCACTTAGTGGAGTTTTCCTATAATAACAGTTATCAGATAAGTATAGGAATGGCGCCTTTTGAAGCTTTGTATGGAAGACCATGTAAATCACCTGCATGTTGGTTGGAGACTGGAGGCAGATTATACTTAGGTCTAGATTTGATTAGAGAGGCTCAAAGAAGATTGAGTTAATCCATGAAAAGATGAAGGAAGCTCAGTCCAGATAGAAGAGTTATGCAAATAAGAGGTGTAAAGACCTAGAATTCTCAGTTGGAGATAAAGTTCTCATTAAGGTATTACCAATGAAGGGTGTGGTATGTTTTGGAAAGTCATGGAAGCTGGCATCATGATATGTTGGTCCGTTCCATATTGTAGAGTGGACCAGAAAGCTTGCATATAGAGCAGAGTTGCCGAGCAGCATGACAGGTGTCCATACTGTATTTCATGTGTCCTATCTTCGCAAGTATGTGCATAATCCAGATACTACTATTCATCCGGAAGGGTTGGAAGATTTGATAGTAGAGCCTAATTTGACTTTTGTTAGACAACCAGCTCGGGTTGTAGCGAGAGATGAGAAAAGATTGAGGAATAAGATAGTAAAGTTGGTGAAAGTTCAGTGGAGCAACAACGAGAAGGACTGTACTTGGAAGACAGAAGATAGGATTAGAGATACTAATCCTGATCTGCTTTGAGAGTATGTCTATATTAGTTTTGTATAGATAGTTGCTGGTTAGGTTGGCTAGTACGGTAGTTAGAAGTGGTTACAGATGATTTCTATGTTTAGTGTTTAGTAATTACTAAATTTCAGGGACGAAATTCTTTAAGAAGGGAAGCTTATAACACCCCTAATTTTTAATAACATTATTCAAGAGATTTAATTAGATAAATTAAATAGAATAAATAATTAGAGTGACAAGGGGTTGAGATTTGAAAATAAAATTAAGTGTCGTGCTTAATTGTTTAAATGGGCCGAAGAATGGTTTATAAGCAAATTAATTAATGTGAGGGCTTATTAGTAAATAGCCGCACATAATCCAATACCCTTATATATTTTTGTTTCCATTTATACACGTTCATTTTAGCGAAACAACAATAAACATAAAACATAAGAGGAGCCGGCCATTACTAAAGAGGAAAAGAAGGGAAATTCAATCTAAAGCTAAGGATTCAAGCTAGGGGAAATTAATCTCAATCTAATATCCTTATCCTAGTCAAGGTGAATAATAATCTAAATCATCTTTATTTTGTTTATAATCATTCTTTTGGGTTTAAGATTAAATCCAATATTGTGATGATATGCTTGGATTTGGACATGTTGAATTCAAACAATATAATTTGATAATTATTTTTTATGGCTTTTAGGATAAAATCGTTTAAATTGAATTTAGAATCCCATGAGAAATTTATGTGTTATGTAAAACATGATTTTGGAGTTGGGTTTTAATTTTCATAATTTTCCAAGTTATGGAGAATTTATTATGAATTTTCAAAGAAAAATATGGTTAATTGGGTTTAGAAATTTATTTCGGAAATTATATTAAGAATTTGGGTCTGAAATTTGGATATGTTAAATAACATATTTAAAGTGAATTTCTGTGATTTGTGGGGATTTTTCCTAAGTGCTTTACTATGAGAATTAAATTATCTTGAAAGGAGGACCTTAATGATTTAATTGTTTTGCTTAATGGAAGGGCTTATATGTTAAATTAATCTTGGTTTAGATCTGAAATGATGTGGCATTTTTATTTGAAAAATAGTTTGAAAAGTTTATGGCAACCAATTAATTGTTTACAAATAGGCAAGTTAGTTATAAATTATTGTTTTTATTGGCATTAATCAGCTTTTACCCAAAAAGTGGGTTTCGCCACTTATGGAAGTACCTTTCGACTCGTAACGTTCGCCTTCAATCAAGTCGAAATCTACCAGGTGGAAACCCATGAAGCCCAAACCAATACACAAGATATCGATATTGGTACGTAGTGAACTGGAGAAAGGCAGAAGGCATGGTGTCGAAATATAGCTTCCGATAGGAACGAAACCTTTGTTTTTTTTTCTAAAGATATGTGCTTGCTTGTTTTACTAAATGCTTTCGAAGGTGTCAAAATATATGCTTTCGAAGGGGATTTTGAATAGCTTTCGAAAGGGGGCCGCCGCCTTATTTTTTAATGTATAGCTTTCGAACGCGTTACTTAGTTTCCAAACTAATGTTTTCAAAAAGAGGTAGTTTCGACCTAGCCGAAACCTTTCTGCAGACCTTATTCCTTTCGAAGGAATTGAAGATATCAATGCTTTCGAAAGGTAGCATTTTTTTGTAAATATAAGCCAATTCCTAAAGCTTTTGAAAGGGTTTAATGGTTTCGAAGGAAATGGTTTCAGAAGGGGTTTCGAAGCTAACCTTCGAATGCTTTACTTGTATGCTACAAGCTTTGGAAAGGATGGTTCCGAGGATTAAGTTTTCCCCAAACACTTTTATATGATAAATAATGGTTTCGAAAGGGATACTTTCATTTATGTTCACTTTGACCTGAAAGATTTTTTAAGGATAAACTCTATGGTTTCGAAAGTGGTACTTTCAATTATTTGAATTTATACTTACAAGAGCTAATAAGTATTAATTTAATACATTCGAAAGGTTTCGAAAGAAATGCTTTAAAGTGTTTAAAAGGGCAGGGGCCTAGAGCTTTGCAAAAAAGATTTAAATGCTTTAGAAAGGAAGTTTTCCAATGGTTTCGAAGGTAAAGATAAAAGTGTTCGAAAGCCGTAGTTTTCAAAACAAAGAACCCAATATCATTTTAAAGGAAAAACCATGGCGTAATAAAAGAGTTTTGAAATAATTTTAAGTATGGAATTTTTGAAGAAGCCTTCCTTAATTAATAGTTTAAAGGGAATAGCCAAGTTTTAAAGCATATTAAACCACATGTGTTGGTATTACCATGTTTACTTCTTCATATATATATATATATATTCACATTGTAATGGACCCACAACTGTATTTGGGGAGAAAGGGCAGAATAACCGGTTAGGTTGACCTAATAGTGAATATAATTTGAATTAACTCCTAAATGCGTAGAATATCATCTAAGAGGTCGGATAGATAAGAATGTAAGGTGCCTAGATAGTGAAGTTGTCAAATAGACATGTTCATAGTAAACCCATGAAAGCTATGTTAGAAAAAGTTATTGGTAGAGGACCCAGTAGTGAATATAATTTGAATTAACTCCTAAATGCGTAGAATATCATCTAAGAGGTCAGATAGACAAGAATGTAGGATGTCTAAATAGTGAAGTTGTCTGATAGACTAGTTCATAGTAAACCCATGAAAACTGTGTTAGAAAAAGTTATTGGTAGGTGCCAATAGGTTCAAAGTAAACCCAAGAAAACTATGATCAGAAAAAGTTATTGGAAAGGGCCAATAGGTATGCAGTGACCCATGAAAAATATATTCAAATTAAGTTATTGATAGAAGTCAATAGGTTTCCAGTCAACCCATGAAAACTAGGGTAAGAGGGTAGTTATTGGAGATACCAATAGGTTCAGGGAGTACCCATGAAACGATGAAGTTATTGGCAGGGGCCAATAGGTTCTTAGAAATCCCATGAAAACTATGAAACTAGACAGGGAGTCCACAAGTATTAAATAGGTTAATAGTCAAACCATGAAAACTATTAGGTTAATAGTGACACTAGAAACTATAACTAAGACAGAGAGTAAAAAATGAATAGGGATGGGTAATCCAAAATTGATTTACTTGTTTTGTATATCGTCATATTATGTTGAAATGCAATATTTTAACCATTGTAGATGCAAGAGCACAGTATATGGTTTTGTAATGTTTTAGGATAATAGTGAGGGGAAACCCATTCCACTAAGTGATGTGGTCTCACTAGATATCTAAAGGACTTGAGATGGTATATTATTATTCATACTAGGCTTTATGTTTGACTCGAAGTTTATGGTTTCCCCTTAAACTCTTGGGTACTTAATTGATTTTGAGCAGATTGAGAGTTTGATGTTTTCAGTACCTCTTAGACGAATAAGATTCTGGAGATGTACAAGAGGCGCGGTAGCTGTTTAAAGTTCTATTTTGATTCTGCTATGTGTTGTTGCAAAGGAAAAGTTGTTAATTGCCTGGTCATATACTCTGATCATCCAAGGGGCATCTTCATATGTCGCTCTTGGCGTATGTTGTAATAATTATATTTTATCTGAATGTGGTTAACGATTATGGAATTATGTAGTGAATTTGAAATACTTTGAAATGGAATGTGAAAATTGTTTGTTGATTTTAAATTTTTTCCATATCCATGTGTTTCTGTAATATCAATATATCTAACATTACCGTATTCGGTCGCCGAGGATTAATAACTATTAATGACTGCAGCATCCGTAGCCATTATTTTTGAGCCTCCAAGTAGGAGATGTTACAGAAGGCTGCTCAGGATAGACAAAAGAGGTACATTGATAAAATACATAGGGATTTAGAGTTCTATGTCAGTGATATGGTGTTTGTAAAGATTTCTCCACTGAAGAATGTTGTTCGATTCAGTAATAATGGAAAGTTGACACCAAGGTTTGTAGGTCCTTTTCGAATATTGTAGAGAATTATAAACCTAGTATATGGGGTTGACTTACCTTAGAAGATCGCGGCATGCAAAACGTATTTTATATCTCTTATCTATGGAAGTTTATGCAAAATTCAGGCTTAACGATTGCACCGGATCAACTCGATGATATTGAGATTGAACGAGAAGCTTTGAGACCTCAAAGGCCGATTCATATTATCGGACATGATACAAAGTAGCTTAGGAGGAAGATGGTAGAGTTAGTAAAGGTTCAATGGGGGAAAATGAAGGCGGTTGCACGTGGGAAATCGAGAAGTGTATGAGGGCTGCATATCCATAGCTCTTTACGTGGTTAGGCCTATTATTTATCATATTTACTTTCAATTTTGATATCATATACGATAGTTTAGAATCTCGCATGATAAGATAGATTCATCTATATTACTGATTGCATGGCTACTTGTTTGATACATTTGATGGTTGCTTATGAACGTCAGGCATGTGGGGTACCTATGGTTGACTATTCCTTAATTTATATGGGGATTTTTGGGAAAAATTTCCCAAAGGGAGAGTGTAATAACCCATATTTTATGCATCAGATGATCATAAATATTATTTTTAATTTCATTTGAGGTTATCTAAATCTACAATTTTAGGAAATGTCTACTACGGACATTTCCTACTCTTAAATTTTATTGGATAGATTGGACAATTTGGACCTTAAAAATATTATAAGCCTATAAATTTTGATGGGAGTTGGATTAGGAAACTAAAACCACTTCCATTAATCAGGATGATAATTTATCTTTACATAAAGTGATCATAATAGGAAAACAGACTCACCATTCAGGATATATGGTCATTCTAAGTTTAGACTGCCGCTTGTCAGATTACTGGGTAATTAATTAGGTGCATACTTAAGCCTACCGACTCCTCTTAAGGAATTGCGCCTAATTAAAGATGATAGGATATGCCTAAATTATTTTCCTCCTTAAAATTGATTTAAACCACCATTAATCCATTTTCCATCAAAATCTCCTCTTTTTCATACTCTAATTATCCTAAAATTATCATTAGAAGGCAAATAGCGAAGGGAATCTCTCGATCTACTATTTGGGATTGGTGGCACTACTGTTCATCTCGAATTTGAAGGGATTATTGGTTAATTTGAGTTCTAGGTGAGTGATATTCCTTCTTCCACTATACCATGTAGATAAATATGGTCAAATTGTGATTTTTAAGTGATTTTTGAAATTAAATGGTTTTAGAATTTAGATTCAATGCTAGTAACATCTTATACCCGTATTTAAAAGATAGAGATGAATTTTGATATGATTTACACCGTTTACTGACCATAATTTCTATTTTCTAGAAAACTTGATTTAGACCACTATGCGTTTCAATGTCGAAACCCCATTAGGTGTTTCGCTTGTGGTAATCTCGGTCATAAGATAGATTCTTGTCTGTTGTTCGCTAAGCTGATAGATTCTAAATCTCAAATAAGTACCGGTAGTAAGAGAAACTTGTTGAAATCAGAATTTATAGTCTCTGGACCACAATTTACAGACCATAGTTTTCAATTCACATTAAAGTTCTTGATGCTTAAAGAATTATTACTTGTTAACTTATGGAAACAGAGAGATGAAGGGTTAAAAATCCTAGAAGAATTATTTACTCATTTTGATGTGATAAATTCACCTAATATAGGAAAGGGGTATAAGGATAAATTTGGCGATCCAAATGATTATTTTGGAAAATCGGTTGATTCGGAATCTTCTCTCAATAGCACTGTTGTTAGTGATGTGTCTGTTGATGTTCGAGTTGAGGTAAAAGATCCTCTATTCTATGACTATTTCGAAAATAAGGAAGATGAGAAGATAGATTTTGATCCTATGCTTTTGGATGAGTCCGTGATATTTTGTTCAAGTGTGTCTATGGTAAATATTGAAAAGGATTCGTCTGAAGTAAATATTCTTGTTAACGATGAAGATATTGATTTTTTTGAATGGATTTTCTAGAGTTAGTGGTAAGAGAGAAATTTCTCAGGAATTCGAGATTAAAACTAGTAACAGTTTTGATTGTTTGGCTACTGATATAGTGGATCAAGATTTAGACTTGGAATCAATTGATGTTTCAAAAGACAGAATTCCTTTATCTCACATAAGAATATCTGATGCATGTTTGAACTGCCTGCAAAATTCTGGAAGCATTAAATTGAGTGAGGTAAGCAGAGATGCAAGTTTGAATTGTGCACAAAATTCTAGAAACAATAAATTATGCAAGGTGAGTAGAGATGGGGATCATGCTGCTAGTATCGAAATGTATTCCTTTTTTGGTGGTGATGAAATGCAGGTTAAGAGTAAAACTGTTAGTAAGCTGGATCCTTCATTCGGATTGTTTTTAGTTGTTGGAATCCCTGTTATTTTTTATGAGGGTGCTCAGGCATATCATGGAGAGATTATCGACGAGTTTTTGTTATCAATATTGTCTGTAGAAATTGATGAGATGATAGATGCTTCAAGGTCAACAACTGCTAATTTGCTTACTGATATTAGTGCACATGGTGTGCATGATATATATCATATTGATCATGTAGATGATGTGTCCTATCTGTTTGAAGAAGATAAAAGTGATGATCTTAAAGAAATTTCAAACTTTGAAGGCGATCAGAGTTTGTTGTATATTGAGGAAGTGTCCAGTTTTGACGTTGAAGTTTTGATAAACCAGGAGTTAAAGATTCTTTGTTTTCAAATATCTCTTCTTCTGAAGTTTCAAAAGTGGGTGTGGAGAAATCTATTATGACTAATATCTCTCTTGAGAATGAGGGAGAATTTCTTTGCTCGTCTTCGTGCAATTTATTAGATGTCATGACTATTAATCAATCTGTTAGTGGGGTTTCAGAAAAATTTGATATGAGTTACCTTGCTGAAAAGGGTCATATAGCTTTGAGTGAATCTTCAGATTTTTCAACTGATAGTCCTGTTTCTGGATCTAGTTGTTTGGCTCCTAGAATTGGTGTCGGTCCCTTAGTTGGGATAAATGAAGTTAATATTTCAGAGGTTAAAAGGTTGATGAAGGGCAGCAGTTCAGTTGTGGCTTCTACTGGGTCTGTAGATCTTCATGATGATACTGATTTGAGCTCTATTATTTTTCCCGTTGCTACAGTCTCTTTTATTCCAAAGGCTAATGTTAAATTGGTTAATAGTGATTTGGATGAGGAAAATTTGGGTGACGTTATGTGTGATATGTGTTCTTCTTTGACCGAGGATGTAGGTTTCGATCGAGCTGTCTATTATTGGATATGGGGTTTTAGATTTGTCATGTATTGTTTTCTTGCGGCTTTAGGTAAGTTTCCTCGTTCTCCTGCTCATGATAGAGAACTAATTCGTGAAGCCAAATTGAAGAGAAGAAATAAAATGAGATATTCAGTTAATAATATTAGGAGAAGTCCTCGTTTAAATCGTAAAGTTTTTTAGTCTTGGTTGACGGTTGTCGAGATATTGGGGGATTTATTATGATTTTTGTTGTTTTGGAGTTAGTCTAGGGTTTGTGTAGATATTGTTTACTGTGATGTTTTAGCTTAGTTGTTGAGGTTGCTGTTGCGGTTGCAGAAGTTTTTTCAGATGGCTGCTGCTCTTTTGGTGTCGCTCTTGGTTTTGGCAGCTGGATGGTGTTGTCTCTTTAGGGTTGGTTTTAGTTTCTTGGGAGTTTGGGAGGGTTTGTTTTTTCTTTTTGCATGAGGGGTTCTTTTGCTACCTGTCAGGCTTGTTGGCAGCTCCTTTACTACTGTTGTTATATATATTTGTAATTGTGTGCTCTCGTCTCCTGTAGAGGATCGCACATTTTTCTCAAAAAAAAGAATGATTTATGCTTATAACTTTTGTTTGGATGATTTGAATATGCTATTTAAATGATATGGAATGATGTTTGATTTTTGGATGAATTGTTTTAATGTATTTGCTATTTGTTTTGTATAGTTAGGAGAATGGTATGTCATTTAGTGCAAATGACACCAAAGTGGTTGGAACACGATGAAATTTGGATACCTTTTTTGGAAGCTTTGGGGAATCTTCTCAGAAAATTTTGGGTGACTTGGAATTGATTTTATAACCTAAAAGATGGTCGTTGTGAGTGGTCAATGGTGGTGAAGATTAGTAGATGGTGATGACCCATGGGTGTGGATGGGAACAATTCGAGTCATGATGGTAGTTGCTTTGAGTTTCAGGTGGTAAAACTTTGGATAGCATAGAAAGTAGTGGTTGGTGGTGTGGACTTAAAGAAAATTTGGTCGTTGGCAAAAATGGTCAGGGTTGCAAAGCTTCAGGTCAAGGAGGTGAAAATATCGGGTTTACATTGGTAATGCTTTGGGTTGAGCTTAGAGTGGTATGGGAGAATAAATTATGGACTCAAAGCAAATTCTAGCGAAGGTGGTAATCGGGCCTGACCACACTTGCTTCGAGGATTTTGGTCATTTGCTTCGAGTATGGATACAGGGAACTTCGGAGTAGTGGTAAAAGCATAAAAGGATGGAAAATTTTCAACTTCGCAAAGTTTTAGGAATGGCCAAAGTGGTTGGGGCCGACTACTTATGGTCGGTACTAAGCACTCTATGTGATGGCTAAGAGGGTCGAGTCTCAAGGGATATGCATATGGTGTTTTGATATTCATTTACATTTTTTTATTCAATTGTTTGACATCCATTTTTGATGGTTGCAACGTGATGAAGATCGACGATATATTGATGATGCAAGGGCATGATGCTTTAATGTACTGGCTTTAGAACTTTGATGTGTTGATTATACGATTGATGTGGACATCTAGATGTGCTCCGATGATGGCAACTCGATTCATGGAGTTGTGATAATGATGATCCACCAACGCGGGTTTAAGGAAGGAAACTTATAGATTGAATGTTAAAGGGTTCTATTGTGGAAAAAGGAGAGTTGAACGTTTTTGTAACGATGAATGGAAACATATGGAGCAAAGAAGGGCTTGAATATGCATGCGAATGGATTGTTGATATTCTGAGAGTTTTCTAATGTACTCGTAAGTAGGATTATTGTGCGGATTCTCACTGTGGTACTTTGTCAGCTACCCTGGATTGTTGAAGGGATCCAAATAGCCTAGATCGAGGAAGGGATCTAGTGTCAGCTATAGGCTGGTGTTCGGGTACACAGAAAATCAGGATCCATTATTTCAAGGTAGATAAATGGTCATATGAGTTATCATATACCATAGCACATCGAGTGATAGTAAGGATTTTATGATGGAAGCTATGCTTGCCATGTTTTCTATGCTTGTGTTTTATTGATCTAGGGATGTCACATGACGTAGGTATCTAGAAGATCAATGCCCTGATACCCGATAGTGTACTAGGATGTTCGTATACTTTATGATGTTAGTATAGTATATTATTTTTGTTATGCGCTAATTCTTTATATGCAGTGGCATGTTAGGTATGATTTTTTATATCATTATTCCTTGTTATATCGACTTATATAGTATTTTGAGATTTCTTATTGCTCACACTAGACTATTGTCTGATTCAAGGTTTTATGCTTTGCTTCTTATTATCTTGGGTACTCTTAACTGAGTAGGCTAGATATCAAGTCTGGGTGATACATGGTGTTGTATAGATGGACGAGTAGAAGATGGTGCTTTCTCAAGTTTATATGTGGCCTACAATTGCTATTTCCGTTGTGCAACACTATGGAGCCTAGATAGTGTTAGAAATTTTATTAGAAACAGTTTATCTTTGAGTTTATTTTCATTGTATAAACTCTACTACTATTTTTGTATAACTCTATGAACTTGTGCACTCTAATATTTGAATTTCATTTATTTATTTATTATTGTTTTGTCTATTTTATACACGTAATGATTATTATATTGTAACACCCTATATTTTTATAGTGTTATCTAGCATATATTATTTAGTTAAATAAAATGAAATAATGTGAAGGTTAATAGGTTGGGATTTAATTAAAGTATGGTAGTTGTGCCATGTTAATGTGTAAATTAAAATGAGAAAACATAAACTAATGTGTTAGAAAATGAGTAAGGGCATTATGGGAAATAAGAAAGGCTTATACCTTAAACCCTTAAGAATTGAAACTCATATTCATTCTCATTTTACCAAACTAAAAAAAAAAACTCTTATGGTCGGCCATCATTATTGTTCTCAAGGAAAGATAAAGCTAGGATTCAAGAGAAGGAAGATACTCAACTAATTCAACATCAAATCTCATATCTTTTTATCTCAAAGCTAAGGTGAATAATTACTTCATCCTATTTTCTTATAGTTTTCAGTTTTAAGATTAGATCCGAAATGTTTTTGCAAGTGTATGCCATGATTTGACGATTAAAGTTATATGTTTGTTTGTGGTGAATTATGCATGTTCATATTAGTATTTATGAAATGTTTGATATGAAAACCCTATTAAATGACATCCAAATGCCTTGAAAATTTAAATATAGCTTAGAAGTGATGTTTTAGAGAAGGGTTACAATTTTCATAATTCTATGAACTAATGTGGATTTTATATTAATTTTATAGTGAAAAAAATGATTTATTGGATTATAAATTATCTACAGCTAAATAATTATTATTTGGGTTTGAAATTTTTATATGTTGGAAACATATTAAAATAGATTTTCTGGGATTTTTTTAGATTTTTCCTAAGTGATTTGATGAATATATAAAATTATTTAAGGTATGAGACTTAAATGTTTTATATATTTAATTAAGGAGAAGAGGCATTTTGTAAAATAAAATTATTATTTAATTCTGAAATTAGTGGCGAAACTTTTCTGAAAAGTACTTATTAACTAATGCGAATTTGAAAAACAAAGGCAGGTTAGTTAAAAAGTTATTTTTTAAAGTTAAGAACAAGAAAATCATGCTTTTAGCGTGTTTCAGCCCTTTCAAGCATCAAATCTTCAGACCCAGACCTTCCGACAAAGTCGAAAGGTTATAGCTTTCGAGAAGGTCGAAGTTCAATGCATATGGTATCAAGTTAATTGGTATGTAATGAATTGAATAAGGTCGAAGGGTACTTTGTCAAAAGGTTGGTTGCCAAAGAGGTTGGGGTATGCTTGTTTTATAAATCAAAAGCTTACACCTGCTTGCTTTCGAAAAGGAGCTTTCAACTTTGTTGCTTTCGACCAGGTCAATTATTTAAAATGAAGGTTTTAAACCTTTCGAAAGGTTTGATGTTTGGTTTTGAAAGGTAAGGTTTTGACCTTTTGGCTTAGAAAATTAAAGGATTTTGCTTAGTTTTGAAAGTGATGTTTTCAAAAGTTTAGAAAGAGGTATGTTCAAATGTTTAAATGTTTTCGCCAACTTAGGTTTATGAATTTGAGTAAAGCATAAAGATTATATAGTTTCCTTGTTTGAGTTTGATTTAAAGGTTTTATATCATTTTAAAAATGTTTTCAAGGAAAATTATGGAAGGGGATCCTTAAGTGAAAATGACTTGGATATTAGAATACCAGATGGGACTAGTATGGAGTCATGCCCTATACATTAGTTATTAGCCCCAGATAATTGTTGCCCAAATTCCATTGTGTAGGGCTTGGTCACAAGTAGACTAAAATTATGATTACACACTAAAAGGAATATATGTTTGTACATAGATAATTATTGGTGAGCTCGAAAAACCATTAGGATCAAGAAGACTTGGGAGATGATTAAGGTAGGGATAGACCATCCAGAAGCGAAGTATTTAACAGATAGTTAAGGCAGACCATCCAAAAGTGAAGTATTCAATAGATAGTTAAGGATGGATAGTCTAGAAGAAGAATAGCTAACATGTGCTAAATTAATTTTGATTATATGGTCTGGTAGGCCCAAGTCAACCAAAGGTTAAAAGTTATCCAAACAAAACTTATGTGTTTGAACGACTAGTTCATTATTACCAAATATTTATATATGTTTACATAATGAATTGATTTACATTATTTAACCAGATTTGGTTGCAGGAAAAGGGTTTTGCACAGATATGTTTTAAAAGGATGTTACTGAGGGGAAACCCATTCCGCTAAGTGTCGTGGTCTCACTTAACATATTAAACGGAGATGTATAGTATTTTTCACATCAGGCTTTATGTTTGACTCGAAGTTTATATTTTCCTCTTAAACTCTCGGGTGCTCAAAATTAATTTGAGTATGCTGAGAGGTTAAGGTCTTTTTCAAGTTTAGTAGGATGACGAATAAGGCTATTGGAGGCATGCATGAGGCAAACGGATAGCTATTTAGTCGTTGTAGTTTTATATTTTTTTGTATTTCCGTCGTGTTTGTATTAAGTCCATTATGACTGTATGACTCTGATTATCTAAGGGGGTATCTTCATATACCGCTCTTGGCATATTTTGTATTAAATATATTTTATCCGTCCTTGGGAACGTATTAGGATTATGTATTAAGAATATGGAACATCTGTTTTAAATATAATAAAGAAAATGTTGTTTTGAAATCTATGTTTTATTTCATATTTAAGTTCTTATGATATTGTAGATACCATTAACATAGCCGTATTTAGTTGTCGGAAGCTAATACTAAAGATGACTACAACATCTACAGCGTAAATTTTGGGCCTCTAGATATGGGATGTTATAACTTAGTATCAGACCATGGTTTATGAAATACTTTAACTAAAAGTGGTTTCTAGATACATAATCCTTAGTTATTGGAGTTAAGATCAGGTTTGGGATAATGCTATAGTAACGTACTTGTATTTGTTATATCTAACTCTATATCTTTGGACTCCTATCTTAGTTAGGCTATTCATCTGTATATCACAAAGCTTGAATACAAATATGGAAGAAAGAAGAGGCAGAGTTAATTTTGGAGAAGATAGCACCGCCACTAATGGAAATGCCTGACCAAATGATAGAAGAGGTCCAGGTCGGGCTCAAGTTGAAACCGTTGGTGCTAGGGTTCCCCAAGTAGATGTAGGAGCCATGTATCAGTCTTCGTAAACATGATGCAAGCCGGAATTAGAGCTAGATTTGTCGAAGGGAATGTTGCTGGAGGAGGAGTTCAGGAAGCTCCAATGGTCAACCACTATGCTAACTTGAGCAGAGACAATGCCAGGCTTAGAGAGAAGTCGTTCATTGGACCTGAAGATACGATTGAAGTGGGAAATTGGCTGCTATATTGTGAGAGAATCTTTGCTGACCTAGGATTGAATGACGAGAAGAAGAGAAGATTAGTTTCGAGATAGCTTCAAAGAGCTGCTCTAGTTTGGTGGAATATTGTGGTAGCTGGTATTGATGAGGAAACCATGACTTGGGGATTTTAGGAGAAGGTTTCAAGAAAAGTTTATGTCAGTGATGGTGCAAATGGTATTGGTTAGGAATTTTTTTGAACTAGAACAAGGGGAGATGTTTGTTTTTGAGTATGCAAGAAGATGTGAAGAGTTGGCCCGGTACGGGTATGCCTTAGTTGATATGGTGATCAAGAGGAATGAGAAGCTTATAAGGGGCTTAAGGCCGGAATTGATAAGTGCTACCTTACTGCACTTAAGAGATCCAAGTGATGTAGTGGTAGAAATGGCGTTGAGGTAGGAAAAGGCATTAGCGCGTTTGAGGAAGAAAATGAAGGAGGCCCAGGTGGGACAAGGCCAGAAAAGAAAGTTTTTCCAAAAGAAGAATTCTTAGAAGGGAGGAGCACAGAAGAAGGGAAAAGCTGAGGTGGTTTGTTACAAATGTAATAATAAAGGACACTATGCTAATGAGTGTCATACTGGAAAAGGAAAACAGAAAGTAAAGGAGGTGATTGCGAAGAGGAACAACCGATGCTTTAATTGTGATCAGATCGGCAATTATAAGAACAAGTGAAAGGAGCCTGCTAGAGATGGAACGGGACAAATGTATGCATTGGAGCCCGCAATTTCAAGTCCAGTTGTGCAGGAGAAAGTGAAGGCTATTCTAGGAGGCTATCTACATATTCACAGTATGCATGTTAGCATTCTATTTGGTACTGGTGAATTACATTCTTTTATTTCTCGATGATTGGTAGATATGCTTTACCTAAAACCCTCGTATTTAGTTACTTCTTTAAGGGTAGCAAATTAGATAGGAGGGTATGCAACGATTAGGATGAGATATGACCACTTAGAGTTTGATTGCTAGGTTACACCTTTTCTTGCAGTTTGCATGTATTTGACTTTGTAAGGTTCAGAATTATATTGGGTATAGATTAGTTAAGTGAGTATGATGCTACAATATTTTGCCACGATAAGAAAATATCACTTAGTCATCCTAGTTGTAATGAGCAGACTTTTATACCGTAGAAAGCCCTAATAGCGAAGTGAATGCTTTATTGGGTGTTATGGAGTTGGAGGGTGAGTTGCATTGAGTCTTTGTGGTTACAGAATTTGTTGATGTATTTAAGCCAGTAACTGGATTACCACCGAAATGAGCCATCGAGTTTCAGATTGATTTAATGCCTAGAAAAGAATCGATGAGTAGGCCACCAAGTAGGATGACACCTACTGAGATGAGAGAGTTAAAGGTGTAGTTGGTGGATTTGGAAGGCAAGAGTTTTATTCGACCAAGTAGTTCATCTTAGGGAGCTGCCGCAGTGTTCGCTAAGAAGCCGAATGGATTATTAAGGCTATGTATCGATTATCGTAAGTTGAATAAGAAGATGATAAAGAACTGATATCGATTGCCAAGAATTGACGATTTGTTCGACCAATTGAGTAGAGAAAAGAGTTTTTCTCAGTTGGATTTGGCTACCAGATTTCATCAGCTTGGAGTTGCAGAACATAGTATACTGTTGACGGCATTTACAACTCGCTATAAATCGTACGAATGGTTAGTTATGCCATTCGAACTAACTAATGCATCGATATTCTTTGTAGATCTGATGAACCGAATCTTCAGAGAGCACTTGGATAGATTTGTGTTGGTCTGGTATATTCTGAGGATGAGAAAGAGCATGAAGTTTATCTTAGAGTTGTGCTTGAGAGGTTGAGGGAGCATTAGTAGAAGGCTAAGTTTTCGAATTGCCATTTTTAGAAGAAGGAAATGAAATTCTTTAGTCAGGTAGTATCAGAGAAAGGGTTGTCTGTAGATCTGACCAAGATAGAGGCGGTAAATAATTGGAAGAGACTCGAGATGGTGATCGAGATAAAGAGCTTTCTTGGATTAGCCGAATATTATCGAAGGTTTATAAAGGATTTTTCGTGGATAGCTACATCGATGACTAAGCTTACGCGAAAAGATGTGAAGTTTGTACAGACTAATAAGTATGAGGAAGCATTCCAAAGCTTGAAACACGTATCAACCCATGCACCGATGTTGGTGGTTTTGAAGGGGAATCAAGATTTGGTTGTTCACACTGATGCGTGTGGAACTGGATTGGGAGATGTGTTGATGCAAAGAGGTAAAGTAATTGCTTATGCTTCTAGACAGCTCAGACCACATGATGTTTGGTATCCAACGCATGATTTGGAGTTAGTTTCCATAATATTTATTTTAAAGCTATGGAGGCATTATCTGTTGGGAGAGAGATTTGAGCTTTATACAGATCACAAGTTGTTAAAGTACTTGTTCTCTCAAAAGGAGCTGAACATGAGACGACAAAGATGGTTGAAGTTTATTGCTGCTTATGATTTTGGAATTGAGTACACACTTGAAAAAGGAAACAAGTTGGCGGATGCACTTAGCAGGAAACATCAGGATGCAGTATTGGCTATGATTGCTGAGTGGAAAAACTTGGAAGCATTGTCAACTTATATGGTGCAGTTTAGATCCGAGGCAGGTTCTCGTGCAGGAAGTGTTGTATTGCCTTGTTTAGAAGTTCGACCAATAATGATTGAGAACATAGATTTTAAATAGGAGGATCCAGTTTTGGCCGAGTGGATCAGAAAGCTAAGGGAAGGAACAAAGAGAGATGACTTAAAGGATTTCAGTCTTGACCAGAAGGGATGGTTAAGAAAGAAAGGAAGGTTGTGTGTTCCGAATAAGGGGACATGATAAAAGAAGATTTGGATGAATGCCATCGTTTGAAGTTCACTATCCATCCAGGAGGAACGAAGATTATCAAGATACGAAGAGAAGTTTCTTCTAGGAAGGAATGAAACAAGACATTGGTTTATGCGTTAAGCAGTGCTTGAATTGCCAACAGGCAAGGGCAAAACACCAGAAGACGAGCGGATTGCTTCAGCCGTTGCATATTCTGATGTGGAAGTGAGATTCTATCTCTACGGATTTTATTAATGGGTTTCCAAGATATAATAAAGGGAATGATAGTATAGGGGTCATAGTGGATAAATTGACCAAGAGTGCCCATTCCATTCTCGTCAAGTCAAACAGGACGGCACCTAGTCTGACGAAGTTGTTTATGAAGAATGTGGTTAGACTACATTGAATTCCTAGTAGTAATGTCAGTGATAGAGATTCTTTGTTTACTAGTGAGTTTTAGAAGAGTCTATAGGAAGTTTTAGGAACCAAGCTCAATATGAGAACCGCTTACCATCCACAGACTGATGGGAAAATGGTGAGAGTTAACAAAGTCTTAGACGATTTGTTAAGAGTTTTTGTATTGGATTTCAGTGGATCATGGGAAGATCATCTTCATCCAGTTGAGTTTACATATGACAACAGTTATCAAACTAGTATTGGGATGACACAGTTTGAAGCTTTGTAATGAAGACCACACAAATCTCCCGTATGTTGGTTGGAGACCAGGGATAGATTGGTTCTTGGTCTGGATTTGATAAAAAAAGCCGCAGAGAAGATTGAGTTGATCCGAGCTAGGATGAAGGAAGCTCAGTAGGCAAAAAAGTTATGCAAACAAAAGAAGGAAGGACTTGGAATTATCCATTGGAGACTATGTCTTTATTAAGGTTTCACTGGTGAAAGGTGTGACTATATTTGGAAAGTCAATAAAGTTAGCACCTAGATTCATTGGACCCTTCCGTATTGTTGAAAGGATCAAGAAACTTGCATACAGAGTGGAGTTACCAAGTAGTTTGGCAGGAGTCCATAATGTGTTTCATGTATCTCATTTGAGAAAGTGCACAAGAGATCCAGACACTACTATAAAGCCTATCGAGTTAGAAGATTTAGTAGTAGAACCAAATTTGACTAATGTTAGGAAGCCTGTCCAAAGAGTCGAGAGAGATGAGAAGAAATTGAGGGCCAAAACGGTTAAATTAGTGAAAGTCCAGTGGAGTGACAATGTAAGAGACTGTACTTGGAAGACTGAGAGCAGGACTAGAGAACCTTACCCTGATTTGTTTGATGGTATGTTCTACCTTTAATTATTTTGTATGTGCCTTATAGTAATTTCGAGGACGATCTTCTTTAAGGTGGGGAGTCTGTAACACCCCATATTTTTATAACATCATCTAGGATATTTAATTAGTTAAATAAAATAAAATAATTTGAAGGTTAATTGGTTGAGATTTGATTAAAGTAAAGGTAGCCGTGCCATGTTAATGTGTAAACTAAAATGAGAAAACATAAACTAATGTGTTAGGAAATGAGTAAGGGCATTGTGGAAAATAGGAAAGGCTTATACCGTAAACCCTTAGGAATTGAAACTCACGTTCATTCTCATTTTACTAGACTAAAAAAATCTTAAGACCGGCCACCATTATTGTTCTCAAGGAAAGATTAAAGCTAGGATTCAAGAGAATGAAGATAATTAACTAATTCAACATCAAATCTCACATTTTTTTAATCTCAAAGCTAAGGTGAATAATTACTTCATCCAATTTTCTTACCTATATCGGTTTTAATATTAAATGTGAAATGTTCTGCAAGTATATGCCATGTTTTGACGATTTATGGTTATATATTTGTTTGTGGTGAATTATGCATGCTCATATCAGTATTTATGAAATGCTTGATGTGTATACCCTATTTAATGACATCTAATTGCCTTGAGAATTTAAATATAGCTTAGAAATGATATTTTAGAGATAGGCTCCAATTTTCATAATATTTTGAATTAATGTGGATTTTATATTAATTATCTAGTGAACAAAATGATTTAGTGGGTTATAAATTATTTACGACTAAAATAATTATTATTTGGGTTTGAAATTTTTATATGTTGGAAAACATATTAAAATAGATTTTCTGAGATTTTTTTAGATTTTTCCTAAGTGATTTGATGAATATATAAAATTATTTAAGGCATGAGACTTGAATGTTTTATATATTTAATTAAGGGGAAGGGGCATTTTATAAAATAAAATTATAATCTAATTTTGAAACTAGTGGCGACACTTTTTTGAAAAGTATTTACTAACCAATGAGAATTCGAAAAACAAAGGCAGGTTAATTAAACAGTTATCTTTATAAGTTAAAAATGCTTTTAGAATGTTTCAGCCATTTTAGGCATCAAACCTTCCGACCCAGACATTCCGACAAAATCGAAAGGTTATAGCTTTCGAAAAGGTCAAAGTTCAATGCATATGGTCTTTAGTTACTTGGTACGTAATGAATTGTACAAGGTCGAAGGGTACTTACTTGAAAGTTTGGTTGCCAAAGAGTTTGGAGTATGTTTGTTTACAAACCAAAAGCTTATACCTGCTTGCTTTCGAAAAGGAGCTTTCAAATTAGTTACTTTCGACCAGGTCAATTATTTAAAATGAAGATTTTAAACCTTTCGACTGCCTCTTTATCATTGTTTTGTTTTGAACCTTCCGACAAAGTCAAAAGGTTTACCTGTTTCTAAAACCAGTCTCTTCTCAATGCTTTTGAAAGGTACCAAAGCTTTCGACTTAGATGTTTTCCCTTGATTTTCTAATTGAAATATAACCCAAAGCTTTCAATGGAGTTGTTTTAAAGGCTGGGGACCATTGTTTTAAATGAGTTGTTTTAAAGCTTTCGAAGTAGAGCTTTCGAAAAAGTCGAAAGGTAGCTTTCAATAAAGTCGAAAGGTTTTAAAAGAAGATTTTTCACATGTTTAAAACTGAACCCAGTAAGCTTTCGAAAGGGTTACGTTTTAAAAGGTCCAATCATTTGGAAAGGTTTAAGTTCAATGGTTTTAGTTCCATAGTTTCAAAAGGTTTGAGTTAACTGATTTCGAAAGGTTTTAGTTCAATGGTTTCGAAAGGTTTGAGTTCAATGATTTCGAAAGGTTTGCTTTGAATGGTTTCAGAAGGTTTTCAAAGGTTTTCTAAGGCAATGTTTTAAGTGGTTTTTAAAGAAGGATGTCTAAAGTTTTATTGCTTTCAAAAGGAATGATTTCAATAGTTTTGAAGGGTTTAATGTATGGTTTCGAAAGGTAAGGTTTTGGCTGTTTATACCAAAATTGGGCACAACACTCTTTGGATGTGTTTGAAGAGATAAAATGAAGAAAATAAATGTAAAATGAGGTATATCTAACAAACACACCAATCAACAAATAAGAAAAAAAATGCAAAAACATGCAAATTTAGAGTGGTTCGACATATTTCCTACGTCCACTATGAAATGATTGATGTTTACTAAATTTCGCGCGCTGATTACAAGAGATTACAACAGTACAACTGAAGTATAGTGATGATTTTGACAGAGTATCAGCGTAGAGAAGCCAAAAGTCCCCTTTCTGTTGGTCTTGGGTCACTATTTATAGGTGTAAGCTGCAATATCTATCTCAAAACTCGAAAGACCCCTTCCCCAAGTGGATGGGCCCATGTGATCAATCTTTAGACATTTGGACTTGATCCATGATCGATACGTATGTAATTCGTATCGATCAAGAAATGATCATTTTGAGCTGAGATCGATCAGGCATAATTTCGATGTAGTATGCAAGCTCATGTGAAAATTTGGTGGCATTTGGACTTGTAGATTTTGAGTTATGATCGATCCAAGTTTGAATTTGCAAAAGGCTGTCGTGCTCGTATCGATCCATTCGTATCGATGGTTGTTCGTATTGATACTCTTCGTATCGATCAGGGTCACGTGGAGCCATATTCTAGGATTGATCCACTTTTCATGCCGAGTGACTATTTCTACCATTCTAATCGTGCTTTGTTCGTACCGACCTGGAATTACTCTTGTATCGGTCTGGATAGCTCTTTTCGTATCGGTGCTTTATGCTCTACTTCGTATATATGACGTGTAGCCGCTTCGTACTGATGGATTGCATCTTACTTCATATCGATGCTTAGAGCCGCTTCGTATTGGTGAAGCCCAACTTTCTTCGCATCGATGTTTTTAAGTGCTACATCGAATCAATCGTTTGGGGATCTGATACGAACTATCTTCATTTGATGGATGCATAGTAGAGTAAACATGGTGGATACGAAGTGGAATAAATATAATGGATACGAAGTAGATAAATCATTGATGGATAAGAACTGATGCTTTCTATCTTGATTTTCGTCGATCCATATCTTGAGCAAACGAACTCCAATTGACTTGAAATTTGGAAGTTAGCTTTCATAGCTATGCTTGTCGTATCATACTGATTGTAGTCGATCCGTACTTGGACAAAATTTACCGGTATCTATAGTAGACCTATGTATAACCGATCTTTGGACGTACCATCTTTGGTATCCATTTAATTTCTTAGTGTCACGGCCTTGCCAAAAGGTGGGATAACATTTGCCCCCCAAAGTACGTCTTGTAAGAACATGACGTGCTTTAAAAAGCTGCAATCTTCAATCTGAAAAGTTCCGCACGACTCATTGAATAGTTGTTGTCTTTTCATCATAAGATGTAACATTAGACTGAATTCTGGTGATATAAATACTGAATTATTGACTGCGATTGATTGTGTTGTGCATTATTGTAACCAAGTGTCGAGTGTTAGCAAGCTGTTGTTCACTGTTGTAATTGTCACTAGATGAGCATTCCTGTCAATTTTGAAAATTGGATGTTAGTTCGTCATACATGAATGTTTCTTAACTGACTCTCGTTAGCATCTGGACGTTCACGAGTCATTGTCATGTTTTTTCAAATATTTGGATCGAGTTTCGTATCGATCCTCTCCTAGATCGATATGAAATTCGAGTCGTAACGACGTTTGATGGTTTTTTTAGAGTATCCTTTCATATCGATCCTCTTCTGGATCGACTCGAGGAATTGAAAAATCATCTTTGTATTGATGGTGATCGATATGAATTATTTGCCCCCTTTTTTAAAGAATATTTCGTATCGATGGATATGAATTTCTATGGGATTTAAAGCGATGGCTATGAAACAATCACTTCGGATCGTTGAATCATTGATGGATACAAACAACCGTGCCATGGTTTCAAATAGCTTAAACACGCCTTTGTCGCATCGTTCGCATCAATCGGTCGCCGATGGGTACGAATAGTCATGTTTTGGATCGACTTGAGTTGATGGTTACGAATTGCTATAGTTTTGATTGATATGGGTAGATGGATATGATTCTTCCTATCGATGTAGGAAGCAGGCTATCCTGGTATAACAACTGGGATACGAACGCCTTTTTTCCTTTGGTTTCCTACCCATATAAATAGGCTTTGGACTTAGACAAATTTCACTTTCTCTCTACTTTCATACTTGCCTTTGTAACGATAGAGAAACCAAGATAGAGGAACTGTCTTTGTCTCCAAATCAAATCAACTCCTTAATCTCTCAAACCAATCCCTTAAACTAGGTAATTGACCAATTAAATCAACTTTAAAACGATGACACTCGAGTTTCAACGCAAATTCATTCAAAGTTGTGGCTTATTCCGGCATTGTTGATGCTGGAGTTGGACCGAAGCAAGGTTAATGAAGGAGGAAATGGCGTTTAAGTTGCTTGGGGAAGAAGGCTTACTGATGGATACGAAGTAAACACTGGAACACGGGGAAGTGGTTCATATCGATCTAAGAACGTAGGAACTTGTATCGATTTGGAAGCAATAGATATTCATATCGATCTGGAAATGATGGATGGAGGGAAGTGACGTTGCATTGATCTAGAGCGGTTTGAGTTCGTATCGATCTGGGGCGATCGATACGAAATCAGCCAATGATCGATAAGAAGTCTCTAGTGGCGATCGTGTATCGACCTGAAATGATCGATACGAAGTTCCATCCTCGAATCGATACGAAATTTGAACTTAAATGATCGATACAACACTGGATTTTGAGGAGTGATCCAAATTTGAACTTTGATGGATGCGAAAGCTGTGCATGTCCAAACATTTGACTCCGACGAGCTTCAGCCTAGCATAATTGGACTTGACCATTGAACTACATACGTGAATACCTTTCGAAGAACGTCGATGGAACTGTAACTTGAAAATTTTGAAGAACTTTAACTTGGATCGTTCTCTGAAATATGGATGGTACGGTTGGGACGGTCAGTGTTGGCGGTCACTTCAGTTGAATCTCGAAATCTTATCGTTTTATTATCTTCCAAACTTATAGAAATTCAATGTATTATGTTGCAACGCACTACATAACATGATCATTCACTTCATACCAGGGGTATATTTCCATCTAATAATGATTATTACTGAGTTCAATAGCTATGGAACAGGGAAGCTCACATTCATAGGATGTCCAGAGTCCACTTCCCCCTGTAATCGAAATGCCGGCCATTGCAGCCGACGTTATCAAACCTGTTCCAATTGAGCTACCGGGAGCAGTCTTCATTACACATCCACAAGATTCTGTCCGTTCCAATATTTCTGAAGATATGTTAGGTAGAATATATTTAAGTCATGGGTTGTCACTCGACAACGTCTTACTGCCGGGGTCAGAAGATAGAGCCTACAACCTCCCAAAAGGGTATACAGCCTGTAATAGATTTATTTGTGCAGCTGGGATGCTTCCTCCTTTCAACTAGTTTATCTAAGAAGTTTTACTTTTCTCGAGGATCACTCTGTTCGGTTGCATCCGAATGGATACGCATTGCTCAATAGTTTGTTTGTCATCTTCATGGAGCATCTCTTTCGTCCCCCAATGGTTAAGGAGATCAGATACTTGTTCAATATAAAGAGTCGTGGGGATAACCCTTCCTTCACTTTTCTAGAAGAAGTTAGAAATTGCCAAATCATGACCGAGGCTAGGAGTATGTTGAGTTACTTTAAGATCGAACGGTTTTACGTTCGATGTCCATCGGGATTCGCCAGACGGTGGCTAGCAAGATGTAAGTGCCTAGTCTCTTCGCTGACTAACTGGAGAGTTGTAATCGATGTCTAGTCTATCATTTTCTTCCTTTTACAGCTTCAATTCCACGACCCAATGGTGCTTTATTTTAGGAAATAGTATGATTTCTTCAAGAGGTGCCCACCGAGTACAGAGAGATTGATGAAGTCCTTATGGACGAGAATCTGATTGCCGTTGACTAATTGATAGAGATCAAAGCATTGGACTCGCATAATTCTTAGGACGTCCCCAGTGAGATAAGCTCTAAGGAGAGATCCCGAGATAATAACTACTGAATAGGACAGTGATGAGAACATGTCTTTTGGAGATGAGCCCGCAGTTGGGCCTTCGCAAAGTCCTCAATATTTGGTGCAGAAGAGAAGAGGCAAGTCTACAACTCGAAAATTTGTTAGGCGCAAAACCGTCATAGTCTCTTTGCCCGTTACTAGTCAAAAGATTCCTTCCTCACAGATGGAAAGCTCCTTTACGGGACTTGCGGACATCCCCATTCCAGATGATTTGTCTTTGCACTAAGATACCGGATTAGAGGGGCTTTATAGTGCCTTAGACTTAGAAGAGCCAACTCCTTCGAGTACAGCTTTGCAATCGGTTGGTTGGGGGGTGTGCACATGCACACACACTTCACGACATCACATAATATCTAATCCAAGCTATTCATCTCTGAAGAATACCAACTCTGTTTCTCTTTTCATTTTATAGGTAGGATGTCAAAGCGAGGATCTATGCTTGTCAGCCTCCATTCTGCACGCCGTTCACATAGTTCATATTATGAGTCCCGCAAAGGTGAGGTCAATAAAGACCATGATCATGACTACTTCAGTCAAGAGAGGGAGCATTTCAAGAGGGAAAGGGATAAGGAGAGAGAGGGAGTATAGGCACCATTCCCGGTCACGCTCTCCATCGCCTATAGGTCCAACACAACCTTTTGGTTCTGGCAAACAGCCCTTTGAATCTTCTCGTCAAGTACCACCTCCCCAAGTAGCTAGACCTGACCAATAGTGTTGAAGGATTGAAATCGAGGCTCCGTTTGCCACTGAACAAGCCATCACAGAACCCACCGGGGAAGCAGTGATTAGAATTGCTAAGTTGAAAAAGGATTTTCAGAATAACTGTTTTGACGGCTTCCTCTTTCCCCCGCACTTAAAGCGAATCCACAATGAGGCAGAATAGATGATGCACGACTACATACACGATGTTTATGGCCAGTATCGGGAATGGATGAAGACCGCCGATAAAGTATCAGCGATGGCCTTTAAGCAGGCGAAGACAATCGAAAAAATTAGGAACTGATCTCTCTTAGAAGGATCGCATAATTCAATTGCTTAATGATGAAAACGAGTCCGCTAGAAATTCAAAAACAAAGGCTAATAAAAGAGCTGATGAGGCAACCCGAAGGATGGAGGAGATGAGGCGAACACACTTAGCCCTGGTTGAGGAAATGGGGCACCGGTGTAATGACCCACAATATTTACACAACTATGATGTTGTGATTTAAACAAGTATAAAGTATTGAAGTATATTTGTGCACTTGGACTTGGGGGTAAATTTGTAATTCCCCAATGGTTAAAACCCTAGCCGTGAATGGATTAAAAAATAAAAATAAAAATAAAATAAAAAAGAAGAAAAGAAAGATGTGGCCGGCTGTTTTTCATTTTAACTTTCTCGTTTCAAAACAAAAATAAAATGGCCGAAGCCCTAGAAATCAGATTGGGGGGAAAATTATTTTTGCCGTATCAAATGGCGCTGGATTCGTGAGAAAATGGGGAAAGCTACGGCAATATCTAGGGGATCGACATCTCATATAGCTACGTGAGTGTTCTTAATCATGATTTGGCAATAAGACCTATCTCAGGCAGCCGTGGTTATATTTTCCGTAAATTAATTTGTGTGCATGGATGCTTTGCGTGTATTGATGCTTGTTAATGATTGTTTGATCTTGGTTGCTTGCGTATTCATATATTGGTGATGATTAAGTCTGATTATGCTCATATCTGTACTGAGATGATATTTATTCACTATTAAGTCACGATACACTGATTTAACACTTGTATTATTGCCAAATGAATTGCTTAAGCACACTCATACCAGACGTATTATGTCTGACCCTGTTGATTGTCTCGACAATCTCCTGGGGTGTCTCATTCAACGAGGCAGTTCGGGATGATGTTTTTACAGGTTGCTATGCACATATTGATGAGATGATGACTTAAGAGATGGAGTTAGAACGATTTATACTACATATAGATGATATGAAGAAATTATTTAAGTATTTTCATTGTCACTTCATATGTATTGCTGAACTAAAATATGTATGTAATGCCATGAACAGTGAACCATTATGTGTTAGATTGATCTGTACATAATCTTGAAAACTGTATTGTCTTATGTGTAATTGCAAGTTGAAACTGAAACACTTGGATTATTCAGTTTGTATATATTTCTTGAAATCTGTATTTAGAGAAATACTGGTGTCAAGGCAGTATACACACGTGTTTACACTTGTGTATATGTGCAGACCCATAGAACTGCTGAGTTTTGTGATTTAAAGGATTTTTTTTATGGATTTTGTTCAAGTTTCCTTTCAGAAGTTTTGGGAAAAACTTTTATAAACTTATCTTGATGGATTATTTCCATATTTATGCACAAGCATATATGGATCTGGAGTTTGATTTTTGTATGTAATTTATCATATTTGAGAATGTATATATATATATATATTTATTTGTTTTGGCAAGTTGAATGCCTTGAATGTGAAAAGCAAAGATGAGATATATATATATTTTTCCTCTATGTTATGGTCTTTTCTGAGTTCAAGTTACTTAGTCCTGTGATATTTGATTTTGATGAGATATTTGATATTTGATATTTGCTATTTGATATTTGATATTGGATCTGTGAAAAGCAAAGATGAGATATTTGATGCCGCAAATCTTTGAAGGAAAGATGGATTGTTTTGACGCTTTCAAATGCATTATGATTTTTGGGAAATGAAATTTTTATGCTAAGTGGCTGTTGCTATTCGAATCTGTATACAGCATATAGCTAATATATGTTCATGTGATAGATTCTGGAATTATATTGAGCACTTGCCATATAAATTAAAATACGTGCATGCCTTCACTTTACATTTCTAAAATGAATAAACACAGTTTTGGATAAGTTTTGCAAAAGAAAGTAAACTGTTTCATATTCATAAGTATTCTAGAAATGGATTACAATTCTATGTATTATCTTGAGATTTTATAAAAGGAACCTGTTAGTTTCCAATTGTTTGTGTTAAAAATATTTGTATGATGCAGAATAGCTTTTGTTCTTGCATCAGTGACATGTTTTGTTTTAAAGAAGGATAGTTGATGTAAATTCATCTTTTATGTCGGAATATAACTTGCATAAATGAGAAAGAGGAAACTCGATGACCTCATTTTTTTATATAGTTGGATTGGTGATCTTTTGTTTATACATATAATTATTAATATTTTGTTGGTGCCAAGGCTTCATTGCCTATTCATTAATACCATTGCTTGAGCTTGTGTGTTGGCGAGGCCGTGCACACATGTATTTATATGTGTGTGTACGCGCAGCCACACCTATAATTGTGTTATAGCAAGAGTTGAGTCAAGTAAAGGATCTCTATGATTTTTATGATATAATCAGGAATTCTGATGTTTCCTGTCTGCTTGTGTATCTTTTGTGCCATATTGCAAATAATTTTCATAAGAAGGAAATGGGTTTATCTTTATATGAAAATGCTATGTGTGAATGCTTTAGCTAATTCTTCTTAACTCTGATTTAATAACTAAAGAGATTGGTATATCTTCATATATACTAATCCATGTTTTCAGAATACACCAATATTTCTATATTGGTAATAGTGGATCCTGGTTTTGGTTTTGAAGGTAGATGACCCTGTGTTTTCATTCAGCATATATTTCTTTATGCAAAAGAAAAAAAAACAAATTAGTCCATGATTTGGCCACTAGAAAAGTAGGGTCATCTCATTTGGTATCAGAGCTATGTTGGTAGAGAACATAGCAAAAATTTAATTTGTGTAAATTTATTTGTATTGACTGCTTTGGTTGCATTGTTTGAATTGATCGCTTTGGATGATTTATTTGGATTACATCAGTGTTAATGATGTTTCTCCTTTCTACTACTTTGTTTTGAAAATTGTTTAATCAATCAAATAACCTGATTACAGAAATGAGTTTATGACTCAGTTTTTATAAGAAAATAATTTGATTAATTTACTGAGAAGTAGGGTATTGAATAATAATGGATTAGGCAGTATGAACAGAGAGGTTTATGCTCATGTCTAGTTCATTTAAATTTGCTATGAACAAAGAAGTATTATGAAAATTATTTAAATTTCTGAAGTGGTTATTATGGATGAGATGGATGTTTGTTTGTGCATTTCTATTTGGAGTTTTGTTCAAATTTCCAAGTTAAAATGGTTTGAGCATTTTTATTATTCTATTCTTATTATTGTCAAGTATGGATTTAAATTATTTAGAACATAGGCAGCAAGATAGAAATCTGGCTCATGCTTATTTTCTAAATAATAAGTTATGAGGTTTTCTGGGTTTTTGGTGAAATTTTCTTAACAAACACCTCTGTCCATATCTTTACAATAATACAGTAGAATCATGAATGCCTAAATTATTTTGGAAAGCCCACAAACCTATTGTAAATCTCTGTAGTAAGAAATTTAAAATGAGGGAATTTGAATTTATAAATGTTTTCTAATACAAGAAAAGTTGGATTAAGACACCTATGTTTATATCTGATCTAAAAGATGGCTAAAATTTCAGTTTTACTTCTTTGTGGACTTCATGGATGTTCCTTTGTTTCAATATAGATGGTGTATTTATTTATTTTGATTTAAATCTGAAATCACCACTGTTACACCATAACTAATAAGTATATGTTTGAGAACTTGATAAACACAATAATGAGCTGATGCAAGTGATGTTGATATTTGGTAAAATTTCAAATAATAAAAAAGATAAATATCAAATGCCAGTATCAATTGCAATAGGTCATTATATGAATAAACATTGAAAAGTGAATTGTCTGATTTGGATGCATAATTGTTAAGCTGCATTTCTTGAATATGTTTGATAACTGCATATAACTTTGTGATGGAAGTTTATAAAACAGGTCCCTTAGAGGAAGATAAAATTTCTTATGAATATAACCTGAAAAAAATGGATTATATAATCATTACAGTCAAGTGTGATCTAAGATTGGTTAAGTACAAGGCAGTAAAAGGAGGGAAGTTCTTTTGCTTATGTCTGGTATTTAATAAGGGGATAAGAGTGCAATGGTTTGACCATGTGCTGAGCTCTAGTTGCCTAAGTATTTCCTCAAAAAAAAAATATATACATATAAACATCTCTGGTCACATGTTGATTGTAATATAAAATATGAAAAACATAAGAATTTTCTGATATGCAAAATCCCTGTGCTTTACCTGCAAGTTCATATAGCCCAATGATATAAGTGAAGACAAAAGGAACACTTATAGCTACTTATGATTAGGTGTATGTTAGTTTTATATGAATGAAAATGAGTTTTGTTAACCACATATGTGTTGGATGAGCTTCTTTGTGGTGATATAATCTATGTGAAATGTTTTGATGCCTTGCTGGTTGTTAGATTTGGTTCTTATGACCTCCATGTTCACTATTTTAATGCCAGTAACAATAACCTGAACAGTTTATGTTGCTTTAAATAATATAGATGTGAAACCTTTGTGGACAAGATTCACTAGAAAAAAAAAATATATAAGTTGACTGCAAGTATCTTGTTACTGGGAACCCCAGTGATATTTTATCTCCTAAAATATTTGATCTATGTTTTAGTCAAAGGCCTGTCTCTGAAAAAAAAATTGACTTGAAATGATATACAGATGTGATTAATTGATTGTTGAAATGTATGAATGGATGACTGTTTCATGGATGCATGAAAACTGTTTGCATTTACTGGTTATGTACATAAAGATTTTTGAGCATGAGACAGTATAGTTGAGACCTGCACACATGAAAGGAAAACTTAGTAATTAAACTAAGGAATTGGGTCACCTCTCTCAGGTTGGGTATGAGGGAAGTGGGTATGGCATAGTGGTTGGCTTGCATCAAGGGTGGGGTGTGAGTTTGCACATGGCATGTTCATGTCCAAATAGCTTGTAGTGTGCTGGAAATCAAACAGGTGTTCCAGGCAATGTGCACCAGTGCAACCATGAATGTGATATTGGACCTTAAAATAATAATAATAATAATAATAATAATAATATGAAATGAACCTACAAGCAGAAGTGATTAGGCTAGGGGTATGGTGAGTTCTGGTATGCAGACTCAGTTTTGATGCCTTAGCTCAATGTTGTGGGTTTTTCTTGTTCATATTTATGAGATGTTTGTGTGATTTGGGTGATGGTTGTTATGAATTCTTGAAATAAGAGTTTCTGCTAAGATACTTGTTGGATGATTTCTGATGGCAAGCAATTAGTTGATGTTTTTATAGATGTCTGGTTTTCTTTTTGGAACCAAAAAAAAATATATATATATATACCAGTATTAAGTGGTTGTTTGTTGTTTGTATTGATTGAGTATTATTTGTATAAACTTAATTCATACATATGTTTATGATATTTTGCTTTGATTGCCAAGAATGGGGTCTGTTTTGGATTAAAAATTCATTTAAATAAAGACAGATTGTATAAGGGTATTGATCTCTATTTTGACTTGCATATAGATGAT
Source organism: Allium cepa (assembly GCA_030765085.1). Taxonomy (NCBI): domain Eukaryota; kingdom Viridiplantae; phylum Streptophyta; class Magnoliopsida; order Asparagales; family Amaryllidaceae; genus Allium; species Allium cepa. Next base: position 654,030,316 of record CM060940.1, read on the forward strand.
ATGTATTGCCTGAAGATGGTGTGTATAACCATGGATGAATGAGCATTACATTTAAAATGACTTCAATATGAATCATGAGTAGGAATGCATTTGTAAGCAATATATAACTTGATGACAAAACCTATAAACTGTTACTGAATTAATAATTGTTTAGTTCTGGTTGAGTAAGCTTGGTGTATAAATATGTTTGAGACATTAGAAATGCTTTGAAAAGCAGAAAGTAAATTCTGTATTGATTCTAAAATGTACTAAACCAATTTGCCAATAGGGTTTAGTTTAAAACTGAATGTGAACACTATTATGATGAATGCAATGGCACTGTTTCCTGCTCTCATTTGTACACTGCCATAGGTATGCATATTCACTTCATCCTGTGTGCACCCCTGAGTTACACTGTATGCATAGATTTAGTCCAAACACTGTTGCATCTGAAATCTACTGTTGCACTTGAAATTTTAGACTTGATTTTGCTGTTTGCATGCAGTGGCAGTTCTATATACATATATGTCCATGTACTTGAAATAACTTGATGCTGCACACTTGTGCTTTGTCTTGATCACTTCTGTTGTTGTCATTTTGTGTTGTTGCCTTGCATTTTCTAAGTCTATGTGTAAGTTCCCACACATCCATCTGAAGTTGCTGTTTTCAAATGCACTGAGCTGTTGAATATGTTGCTTTCTTATTTATGTGCTGTCTGTATGACAGTTGCAGTTACCCTTGTGCTGGTTCATTTGATGATGAAACATGTTGATTGAAATTTGTTGGTGCACTCGAGTTGGCAAGGCAGTGCACACGTGTATATTTATACATGTGTGTATTGCAGCCACTCCGCAAAATTTAATGAATATTTGGGATGCTAGAACGAGTAAGAGTGAATTGTGAGGACACAATTCCAAAAAGGTGGGGTATTTGTAATGACCCACAATATTTACACAACTATGATGTTGTGATTTAAACAAGTATAAAGTATTGAAGTATATTTGTGCACATTTGGACTTGGGGGTAAATTTGTAATTCCCCAATGGTTAAAACCCTAGCCGTGAATGGATTAAAAAATAAAAATAAAAATAAAAAAAAAGAAGAAAAGAAAGATGTGGCCGGCTGTTTTTCATTTTAACTTTCTCGTTTCAAAACAAAAATAAAATGGCCGAAGCCCTAGAAATCAGATTGGGGGGAAAATTATTTTTGCCGTATCAAATGGCGCTGGATTCGTGAGGAAAAGGGGGAAAGCTACGGCAATATCTAGGGGATCGACATCTCATATAGCTACGTGAGTGTTCTTAATCATGATTTGGCAATAAGACCTATCTCAGGCAGCCGTGGTTATATTTTCCGTAAATTAATTTGTGTGTATGTACGTGTATTGATGCTTGTTAATGATTGTTTGATCTTGGTTGCTTGCGTATTCATATATTGGTGATGATTAAGTCTGATTATGCTCATATCTGTACTGAGATGATATTTATTCACTATTAAGTCACGATACACTGATTTAACACTTGTATTATTGCCAAATGAATTGCTTAAGCACACTCATACCAGACGTATTATGTCTGACCCTGTTGATTGTCTCGACAATCTCCTGGGGTGTCTCATTCAACGAGGCAGTTCAGGATGATGTTTTTACAGGTTGCTATGCACATATTGATGAGATGATGACTTAAGAGATGGAGTTAGAACGATTTATACTGCATATAGATGATATGAAGAAAGTATTTAAGTATTTTCATTGTCACTTCATATGTATTGCTGAACTAAAATATGTATGTAATGCCATGAACAGTGAACCATTATGTGTTAGATTGATTTGTACATAATCTTGAAAACTGTATTGTCTTATGTGTAATTGCAAGTTGAAACTGAAACACTTGGATTATTCAGTTTGTATATATTTCTTGAAATCTGTATTTAGAGAAATACTGGTGTCAAGGCAGTATACACAAGTGTTTACACTTGTGTATATGTGCAGACCCATAGAACTGCTGAGTTTTGTGATTTAAAGGATTTTTTTTATGGATTTTGTTCAAGTTTCCTTTCAGAAGTTTTGGGAAAAACTTTTATAAACTTATCTTGATGGATTATTTCCATATTTATGCACAAGCATATATGGATCTGGAGTTTGATTTTTGTATGTAATTTATCATATCTGAGAATGTATATATATATATATATATTTATTTATTTGTTTTGGCAAGTTGAATGCCTTGAATGTGAAAAGCAAAGATGAGATATATATATATTTTTCCTCTATGTTATGGTCTTTTCTGAGTTCAAGTTACTTAGTCCTGTGATATTTGATTTTGATGAGATATTTGATATTTGATATTTGCTATTTGATATTTGATATTGGATCTGTGAAAAGCAAAGATGAGATATTTGATGCCGCAAATCTTTGAAGGAAAGATGGATTGTTTTGATGCTTTCAAATGCATTATGATTTTTGGGAAATGAAATTTTTATGCTAAGTGGCTGTTGCTATTCGAATCTGTATACAGCATATAGCTAATATATGTTCATGTGATAGATTCTGGAATTATATTGAGCACTTGCCATATAAATTAAAATACGTGCATGCCTTCACTTTACATTTCTAAAATGAATAAACACAGTTTTGGATAAGTTTTGCAAAAGAAAGTAAACTGTTTCATATTCATAAGTATTCTAGAAATGGATTACAATTCTATGTGTTATCTTGAGATTTTATAAAAGGAACCTGTTAGTTTCCAATTGTTTGTGTTAAAAATATTTGTATGATGCAGAATAGCTTTTGTTCTTGCATCAGTGACATGTTTTGTTTTAAAGAAGGATAGTTGATGTAAATTCATCTTTTATGTCGGAATATAACTTGCATAAATGAGAAAGAGGAAACTCGATGACCTCATTTTTTTATATAGTTGGATTGGTGATCTTTTGTTTATACATATAATTATTAATATTTTGTTGGTGCCAAGGCTTCATTGCCTATTCATTAATACCATTGCTTGAGCTTGTGTGTTGGCGAGGCCGTGCACACATGTATTTATATGTGTGTGTACGCGCAGCCACACCTATAATTGTGTTATAGCAAGAGTTGAGTCAAGTAAAGGATCTCTATGATTTTTATGATATAATCAGGAATTCTGATGTTTCCTGTCTGCTTGTGTATCTTTTGTGCCATATTGCAAATAATTTTCATAAGAAGGAAATGGGTTTATCTTTATATGAAAATGCTATGTGTGAATGCTTTAGCTAATTCTTCTTAACTCTGATTTAATAACTAAAGAGATTGGTATATCTTCATATATACTAATCCATGTTTTCAGAATACACCAATATTTCTATATTGGTAATAGTGGATCCTGGTTTTGGTTTTGAAGGTAGATGACCCTGTGTTTTCATTCAGCATATATTTCTTTATGCAAAAGAAAAAAAAAATTAGTCCATGATTTGGCCACTAGAAAAGTAGGGTCATCTCAACCGGACCACCACAGTTGTGGCCGAAAGAGATGGGACGCTTAAAGAACTTCAGGAGCTTAAAGCCAAACTTGCTGAAGTTGTCGAAGAGAAAGACGATGCAAATAAAGCCGCTCAGGAAGCATGCGAGCAGGCTGTGGCACTCAGGGATGAGAGGGATGCAGCAATGCTAAAGGTTCAAGAAGCCGAGGCCAAGGTTGAGGGTGAAGTGAGAATGGAAGAAGCACGTTTGGAGGGAGACATTGAACATCTCCTCATTACATATAATGCCAATGTTTTGAAACATTGAAGTCTAAGATGGCTCGAAAATTATCCATCACATCTATACAATGCTTGGTGCCGCTTGGTTGAAGATGAAAAAGCAGAGCACCACATTAATCCATCGATGAGTTTGAATTAGAGAATTAGGTGATGAATGAGGATGAGAAAAGGGTTCTCCACGACTCACTATCATATTTGAGAAAGAGAGACTTGGTACTCAACATCCGGAGGCTGGAGAGGGTTTGGGCATTAAGCATTATGATGCCGACTTTGAAATTCCTATGCCAACCCAACACGAATCTACTCCTGCGGTTGATCCTCAATCTGTGCCTGCATATAATCCCAATCAACCATAGTTGTCTCCAGCTCGCGAGCATGTCCCTGAAGCTACTCTGGCTCCACCCACGAGCCATTCTGAGGAAGGTATTCTGAACATTTCTTGCATTTACTCGATGTCGAGAGTGCTGTTAAAAGTAGTTACTAACATTTTTTCTCTTATCTCTATTCAACGATTGGAGCTGCATCGGCTATGCCCCCTGCAACTCAAGTGCTGCATTATGAGCAAGAGGCCCTTATGATGGAGGTGACCACAACAATGACCACTGCACTAAATGATGGAGTGCAAGGGAGCACTTTTACTTTTGACGAGCATATGATGGAGGAACTCCTAGGTCATCAAAACGACCCGCTTACTGACCTGCCATTCGTCACGGGTGAAGGCGCATTCATGGTCAGCTCTTCGGGCCCAACTGGCAACATTCCCACAAACTCAAACAATTCATGAAGAAAAGATAATAACGGAGATCAATGCCGAGATGGAAGCAGCCGCGTGGGCCAGTGGTATTGGAGGTGGTATGGCAGGTCCTGGCCCAGCTCCTCTGCGAATGATTTCTCTCGACGGCACAATTGTCGACACTGGCATGCCTCCCTCGTCTCCCGACATTGAAAGTGTTCCTATCCTTATGACTCCACGTTCAGAAAGTGTTCCAATTCCTGTGAGTTCGGAGGAAGAGGTCACTATAATTCCCCCAACTGGAGATCAATCATCAAAAGGCAAAGGCTCGAAGAGGCACCCGAGCGGTAGCTCCAACGGGTCAACGCCGAAGAAGAAGAAGAAATCGAGAGAATAGACATGTCTTCTTGCTTGCTTTTTGGTAGATAGATAGGAATTTCCTTTTGTTTCCTGTAGGCCGTGTATAGATGCGGGTTCGGCCCTTGCTAGTAGGATTTCAAGGAATAATTTTGTACTTATCCTTCTTTTCCGAAAAATAGTTGTAATAAAATTCCATTTGTCTTCAGCACAGTTTTATGCTTATTTGATTAAGTGCTTTAGTGCTCGAACTTTCATCCAATGTACTTGTGAGGCCTTAGTCTCTAAATCAGGCCTGAGTTTATTTGTTATGTCTCGAAGTTACGACTTCAGGTTATAACCGAAAGTTAAGTTGAGTCTTAATATTGTACTGTTTCAGTCAGTAGCTGGTACTTCAATTTTTGGACAGTCGCTTTCCACCTTCGATAAATCAAGCTTAACTTAGTCGAAACGAAGTTTAAAAGAGACGGGTTCGAGTGATCGAATCACACTCGCTCATCTATTGGTAATCGCATCCGCACTTTGGGGATTGCACTTGTACGTCGGCGGCCAGTCACCCCCGTTTGATGTTTAAAGAAACTTCCACGCTCTAGGGACTTAAGTTATTTGACGGGTGATTAGTCACACACGTTTGATATTTAAATTTAGTCTGCACTCTGGGAACTTAGAATGATTCGTGGGTGATTGATCACACCCGATTTGTTTTTGTACTCTGGTCCGCACTCCGAGGACTCGGAGTTGTCTCACGGGTGGTCGGTTCATACCCGGTTTGTGCTTATACTCAAATCCATGCTTTAGGGACTTAGAGTTAGCCGATGGGTGGTCAGTTACACCCATTTTGATGTTTATACTCCATTATGCACTTTGGGAATTTAGAGTTGGTTAACAGACGGTCGATCACATCTGTTTTGAGTTTTAGGATTTTGTCCGCACTATGGGAATGGTAGATTTATCAGTATCGTGGACGTTCGGGTCACATCCACCGTGAGTTAACAATGAGGTCGTTAGATGGACGGATCCATCCTCCTCGCACTTGGTTTAAACACGGACGAAGTCGTTAGGTGAACGGATCCACCCTCTTCAAGCCCGCACCTGTAAATTTATACTCCAGCTCGCACTTTAGGAGCCGGAGTTAGTCAGAGGATTGTCGTGTATCAATCCTTTTTTGCCTTTGGTGTGATGGCTTGCCCCGATGTTCGGGTTTCATTTAGCGAGTAACCAGTCATATCACAGCCACTCCCTATTTGAATAAATCCCACCATAGGGTGGAACTTAGCTCTCCGTGCATTGTGATGGTTGTATCACCCATTTTAAGAATGAATGCTCTGGCTCAAAGAGATGCATTTTATTACTGAAATAAGAAGATATGGCAAAGTCAGTGCCTTATTGCAAATTTGAATTTCGAAATGCATAAACAAATTGCAAATGAAAAGCAGACTGAATTAACAAATAAAGCCTGTTATGTGTAGTAGCGACGAAGACTCTCGTTGTTCCAGGCTCTCGAAAAAGTGAAACCATCAACGGTTGATAATTTAAAGATGCCATTTTTGGGTCTTCGTTCGAGAACGTACGGCCCTTCCCACATTGGTTTCATATGTGAAGGGACCGGGTAAATTCCTATTAAGGACGAAATCACCGAGTTTAAAGGTTCGGGGTCGGACCTTGGCATTGTACAATCGAGCGACTCGACTTACGCGGCTGCCCTCATATCAGCGTCTTCTTGCTTCTCATCCAATAAGTCTAGAGATTCGGCAAGTAATATTGCGTTTGTCTTTGGGTCATAATATGTCACACGATGAGAAGGCACTTCCAACTCGACCGAAATAACAGCTTTTGAACCGTAGGAAAGTGAAAATGGAGTATGGTCGGTCGTAGACTTGTGGGTCATTTGATAGGCCCATAGGGCCATAGGAAATTCATCGACCCATTTGCCCTTGGCCTTTTCCAATTGTTTCTTCAGAATGGACTTTATAAATTTATTAATAGCTTCAACTTGTCCATTCTCTTGAGGGTGTGCAACTACAGAGAATTTCTTCTGGATATGGAATCGTTGATAGAAATTCTTAAACTTAATGCTATCGAATTGGGCTCCTTTGTCAGTGATGATGGTATATGGAAGACCAAATCGACATATAATGTTGCATACAACAAAGTTGATCACTTTCTTCATTGTGATAGTAGAAAGGGGCTCGGCAACCGCCCAATTGGTAAAGTAATCAACTACAATGATGGCGTACTTTGCTCCACCTTTAGCTAGTGGTAGAGACCCAATAATGTCGATGCCCCATACTGCGAATGGCCAGGGACTGACCATCTAATCGGTTGGCGAGAATCTTGGAATCCGAGCATGTTTCTGACATCTGTCACACTTCCAAGCATAATATGATGCGTTGCGAATTACAGTCCTCTAATTATAACCATATCAAAGCACTTTCTTAGCAAGCGCTTTCCCCTGTGTGATCGCCACATTCTCCCTCATGTACATCATGTAATACTCTATTGATTTCATCATGGGTGATACACTGGAGTAAAGGAACAGAGTACCCTCTTCTATATAAGACTCTACTCTGAACAGTAAACCGCGAAGCCTTTCGAAGAACTTGTCCTTTTTCGCTTCTGTGCTCAGCAGGGTCCCATGCTCGAGATTTCTAGACGGAGTCATCCATTACTCCTTATCAGGTATGACTTCTAGTACCAAGTCGGTCTCTATTTGAACAACACTCGAGGAAGATAATGTCTCAAAGGGAATGAGTCCCATTTGCTGTGCCTCATCGGTACTGGCCAATTTTGCTAAGGAATAGGCCTTCTGATTATGTTCTCGGGGTATGCAGTATATGTCATAATAATCGAATTGATTCAATATTTCCTAGATCCGAGCGAGATAAGCGACCAGTCTTCGGTCTTTAGCTTGGTACTCCTCCCGAACTTGGCACACGACCAATAGATAATCGAAGTAAATCTCCACAACAATAAATCTTACCTCTCTGGCAAGCCTTAGTCCGACGAGTAGGGCTTCATATTCGACCTTGTTGTTAGTTACACGAAAATCGAACTTTAAAGCATAACATATAGATCGGCCTATAGGAGTTTCAAGTACAACCCCAATGCCTGAGCGGCAGTCATTTGATGCACCATCAGTATATAGCTTCCAGACATGTTTGGGAGACTCACTGGTTTCGGGCAAGTCCTCGGAGATAGTGAATTTAGCAATGAAGTCTGCTAGCACTTGCCTCTGAGTAGCTCGCCTTGGTGTGTAAGCAATGGAACTGACTCAGCTTGATATTCCATTTGAGTAACCTACCAGATGTCTTCAACCGCATAAGGACCTGTTGTGTGACGACCCACCCTTCTACTACCAGAAAGACGTATCATTATTAAGAAAGAAAGGGATAGAAATAGAAGAGAAAGAAAAGAAAGTACAACAACATCATAATCTCACAGCGGAACGGAACAAAATATAATATATCACATAAATATTACATAGTTTTTACATATATCAGAGTTATACAATATCAATACATATGACAGTCATACATACATCTATCACTATATACATCAGAGATACAGTACATATCAACTAACACATCGACACTAGATAGATAGCTATATACGTCTAGGAACTCCTGCTCCAAGCTCCTCCAGAAATCAAGTCCGAGACCTATCACTTGGTTACTCATAAAAATTTGAGTACCCAAGAGTTTATGAAAAACAAAATATAAACTCCGGGTCAGACATGGGTCTGTTATGAGTAAACGGTTTAAATTGTTTAACTTTAAAAAAAACATTTGAAAATAAAGGTATCACGTAAGACTCCCCACAAATAAATACGGGCAAGTTTTTACCTTACGCTAACCAAAACATTTCATAGGAAATCATGTGATATTATAATAGCATCTAGGGTTTTCAAGTAAATAGAAAATAGCCGAAATTGTTACATCTATTAAATTCCAGCTACTAGCCACAAAAGTGGGTAATACAAATCAAAACCGTAGGGTCTCGTAGGGAAAATGGATTTCCAACAATGGCAGGGCTACTGGGGTACCGTCCGTCACAGTACGGGGCCTAGATCACCGTACCGAGGATCACTCCCGACCCCCTACAACACAAGGCCGGAACCATTCCTTACTGAACAGTCCCGAACAAGATAAACCCCGCGGTTGTAGCTAGCAACCGCCCACACAGCCGAAATATAAAAGGGACATCTAGACAGGGGAAATATCTTGTCCTGCTTGGGCACGACCCACCTAACCTTGCTGCATCTCCCCTGTTTTAGCCATTCCCGGTTGATGAGGCTTGAGGCTGCGATTACCTTTAAAGAACACATCACTTAGAATGATCATCGCCCGCCTGACGATGTGTTGAAAGCATTCAATCCATACAAGTTCGTTCCGGGTTCGAACGAAACCGAAGGCATTATCTCGTTACACTCATTTTGGAATCACCCTTAGAGTTAACGACGATAACCCTTGCATTTTGAATACACCATCTCGATCTTCATTTCAGGATTCACGACCTAACGTTTAAATTGGATCGATGTAGTTTTCGGAGAATCAAATTTGATTCTTCCGATCCCGGTCTCATCAAATCCAACCGCCATTTTAAGGGCCAAGTTGTCTAATTAACTTAAACAGTTTAAATACTTTAAATTCATCAATTGAATTAACATAGCATTTATCACAGATAAATCATATACAAGCATCATAGGTATAACACAGCATATCACAGAGTAACATAGGATATTAGATATTCAACACAACAGTTCATAAGCAATTACATTTAAATCGTATTTGTAATTAATTCAATTTAGAATAAATTACCTGAGAGTTAATCACTTAACTCTATTTAATTTATCATTAATTAACAATTAATTACTTATTTCATTTAAAATTGTTTAATGAATCTTAACTTAATCAATTATTAAGTCTTATTTATTAAATTACTTAATTATTTCACTCTATTAACTTAATTACTTCTTAATCAAGTTGTTTAACTTTAATTACTTAATTATCTATTTCTTGATCATTAATTAATAACTTTAATTATTTATTAATGAAACTTAATTATTTGACTACTAGTTCCTTAGTTAATTAATTTTAAATTCTTAGTTCTTAATTACTTAAATAATTGTCTAGTAATTCATACTTAAATTATTTGATTAGTTAACTATTAATCGTTCATTAATTAAATCCAACTAGTTAATTATTAATTATTCTTATCACTTAATCACTAATTAATCTCTAATTACAATTGTAAAGGAATTATTCTTAATTACCCTCTAAAATAATTATTGATATATATGTTCAACTAAAATTTAAACATTTAAAAGTCTTTCTTTAAATTTTGAAAATGATATTAACCACAACATAAACGTTAATCAATTTCATACTTAACTTAATTACTAAATTCATTAACTACATTAAAATAATCATTAAGTGTTAATTACATTGCTAAGTATTAACCTAATAGTTTAAACTTGTACTAAAACTGTTAAACACTCATCAGGTTAACAATATTTAATATTGTTAAAAAAAAAACTAAATTCACATAAACCTCTTTCTATATACAGGGTGAAGGAAACTCGAGACTCCCCTATCAAAAATCCGAGTAATACTTCGGTCCTTCATCAATTCTTCCCGCATCTCTCCCCTGTACCTCCCTCTTCTTCTCTTCCTGTTTCTTCTTCTCACTTATGTTTTTTTTCCAGTAAGTTAAGTTTAGCTTTATTTTTAAAATCAAAACATCAGTGAATGCTTACGCACCCATCTCGTATACAAGCCCGAAGAAAATAGTGGGTCGACACGAGCATGACACGAAGCACACTCACGTTGACAGAAGAAAAAAAAACTTCACCTCCATCGCCACCGTGCACATGCACGGTGGTCCGCCGCACCTCCAGCGGCCCTCGCCAACACCCACAAACCACGATTCCCTTCCTCACCCATAATCGAAACCCAGGAATACGAAATAAGGTCAAAAACGAAAAATCACCAGAAACATGAACTCGCAACATCAGCACTTCACCGAAAACCACCACATCCTGCACCCCACATCGCCAGAGACTAAACCGCTCCACCCACGCCAAGTCCTGACCCTCGGCAACTCCCTCCTCGAAGCACAGGAAGCTCGATAACACTATGATGCCGAAATCGAAAATTTACAGAGTATACGAAACTTTGAACAAAAACCCTATTTTATGTTCATTCGATTACTTCATGAATTAGAAAAATTATTTAACATTTTTCCCATCATCTCGAATGTTCGAACTACCTTCAAGACAAATTTCAACAATTTAAATTGTACCATTAACTAGGAATTTGCAAAAATAAAATGTTTGTCTAATTACTAACTGCTATTTAAATATCACCCCATAAATCTTGATTCTTGTTGTAAAAATTAGGATTTGCAGTATAGATTCATTATAAAATCTTAAATCAACATTTTGCAACATTCGAATATTATTCATGATCACTTAATCTACCTGTGTATCAATATTACAGTGAAGTACTTATGAAAAGATTGTAATTACCCTTTAGACATCTTAGTTTAAGTTTACATCTTGTTTGCTAAGGAAAATCAAAGTTCATCAATGATCAAATAAAAATATCTTTAAGTTAATGATTCAAATATGAACCCTGTACCAGCTTACAGAAAACACAGTGCATCTCAACACATACAACTGAAGCATATAAAATCAATTCATCAGATAAATTTGAACTATTTAGATTGGCTTAAACTTTTAAAAAAAAAAAATTAGTTTACTCACCTGCATGTAAACAGAAAGAATTGAGTTTGGAACTTAGTTGCTTAGAAACAGAGGTTTGAAACTGAAATGTTAAAACTGCAAACTTTGATCAGTTTTTTGGTTGAACTTCAATGGGGTTTCAAGACAAGATGCTTCCAAATTTCTTCTTCTCAGGTTTGCTTGCTTTTATTATTTGTTTCAGGTTTGCTCTTAAGTTTTAGTTAAGTTATAAATGAACATACTAATATGAGGAACATATATAGAAAGGTTTGGACAGGTAATATTTGGACAGTTTTTACTTGTTTGCCATGTTTCATATTTAATATACTGAAATGATATTGTACTCGGCTGTAAGATTCATATGTAAAACTGAAATGACTATTTGTGTGCTAATTAATGCATGTCTTCAAATTTGTTAACAATAGTTTATGATATTAGTAGGTGTACAACATGTAGGTACATCTTGGCTTATGTATGAAGCTTTGGTTATAAAGATATTTTGTTTTGTATTGAATTTACATTTTGAGTTTTGCTTCATAATAGGTCTATACACTATAATTATATTTACACCATCATCATTTTGTAGTTAACTTACGGCCCGTACATAACACTATATTTGTACATAAACATATACTTGCAGGAAAACTTGTTCTTAAAGGCTTGTATATGAAGCTATTGTGTATAAAGATATTTTTAGTATTTGCTTGCTTGAATAACATATGATTATGTTTGTGCCAGAATTATTCATTTGTATTTATTTAAATTATGTACATAATTTGACTCATAATTTTCCTTTATATTTTGTATTGCTAGAATTAGATTTTAAAATTTAAACATTATCAAGCATATGTATTCATTTAACAAATGTTAACAATGTATAGCATTTTAATTTAATTATATGAGTTAAATTTTATTAATAATATTGTTAAGAAACTTATTTTAGAATTTCAAACATTATTATCTATATGTATTATTTTATACTAAATATAAACAATGTAAAGTATTTTAAGTAATTATATAAGATAGATTTTTATTGTGAATATTATTGAAATACTTATTTTAATTTCCAAATCAATCTCCTTTAAAAAATACAGTTTATATAAATAGATGGCAATATTTCCAAAATCATATTCATTTAAATATGATCAATTTACATTTTATATTTAATTAGATTGAATATTTATCAAAATAACCGGGGCCAAAATCCAGGGTCGTTACATTCCTCCCCCCTTGAAATAATTTCGTCCCCGAAATTTAAAACAAAGATATTTTAAAAGCTATTATTCCAACCATTCAAACATACATATCATTCATATATTAACAGACAACCCAACAGTCAATCTTAACAAACATCACTAGCTATCCGAACACAAATTCGGATAAGCTTCCCTAAAATTATCGAGAGTTTTTCTCTCGATGATCAACAATCCGAACTGAATTCCTTACCACAGTCAAGTTCGACTCAACATCCAAATTTCAGAACTACTGGTTTAACAACTAATGGTGAATCATGAACAAATTTTCTTAGATGAGATATATGGAATATACAATAAATTCCAGACATCCATTCTAGCAATTCAACACTGAAATCTACAGTATCAATTCTTTCCAAATTTTCTTGACCTCCTTACAGAATTTCAGTATCTATTGAATCAAGCCCGTACGATGTATATATATCATTCGTACGCAATATCAAATCCGATCGCTCACTCAATCACACAATTTCACTTCCGAACTAGTATCGTCCACCCGACTTTCTAGTGCGGATTCAGAACTGGTTTCTTGATCAGAAACTGTCATTCTCCTTGCATAGTCACAACTATGATAAATAATTTCCCAGAATCAATCAAAATCCATATCCATGGTTCGTCGTCGAAAATCGAGTGAAAAATCCCAACTCGGATCTATATATAACTATCTCGAAATTCTGTGCTCGAATCTGGATCAAATTGTTATGCGAATAAAATAATATACGTACATCCTCGTATTTACAACTATATCATTTTTCTTTTATTCACATTATTCTGATTCTATCCACTTGGAATAATTTTTCCCAATATCAAATTTTACTTAAGAATTCCACCATTCATGTCTTAAGTTTAGTATAAGCATTATATATTTATACTCTTATATTATTACTCTACCACTTAAGCCTTTATATCTTCTTATTTAAAATTTGAATTTCCAATTCCATGTGAATTCAATTTACCTTCAACTCTGAATATTTAATTTTTTTATTGACTATCTTTCATTTATAACTGATTTCTATCATTATTTTAAATTAATTTCATCTACTAATTTATTTTCAATTTCCAATTTGAAATTGTTTTATTGCTAATTTTTTTTTTCAAATTCTGAAAAGTTTTGACAGAGTTTCCATTTGTTTAGCATTATATTTCCATAAGCACATATGTAAGGGTTTCAACACTTATTACAATTATTTTTAACCAATGCTCAAATCATTCTCTTCAGTGTAAGTGATTTACATATATAATCCATTTGAGCAAAACAAACTCATATTCATTCCAATTGGTTTCTCATCCTATCTTGCTTTCAATAATTCATAGAATTTTATCTAATCCTTATTTACTTCAAACAACCCATTTTCTTATGCAATTTAACAACACTATTGTGAATAAATAATCACTTAAGCTTTATAACAATCCTTAAATTGAGTCCAACTCAATTTACACTTGACTCCATCACATTTAATTTATTCACAATCCTTACATTGCATTTTTTCATTTCAACAGGTTTGATTCCAAACCATTTTATTAAACTAGACAATCCATATTTTAAATAATCATCTCACAAATTACTCATGTTATTTACTTTCTTCAAACTGTTCCACCTAACAACTTAGGTTTATTTCATTCCACTAATTTCCATTTGAATCTTTGATTTGATTTTTCTTTAATCAAATCCCAACTATTTTCTGATTAATTTATTCTTTTATCCATTCTTAAATTTTAATTAACAATTCATTATTGAATTTATTCAAAATAAGGTTATTCAATTTATACTTGAATTAGATTTGTTTACAACTCACACCATTTCTATTTTAATCCAATTCAATACTTACTTTGGTTTACATTTACTTATTTACATAAGAATTTTATTTCATTCAATTTTATCAGTAACTCGATTGAATTCATTTAAATTCAATTTTGTTTTAACTCAGCTTCAGTTAAATTTAGCTACTTACCATTCCTTAAATTTATTTCTCAATATATGAGCTCGAAACTTATTTGTTTACTTTAAAGTTTATATTACTCATTTGGGTCATTTCATCTTATAATCACAATTTCAGATTATATATATATATATATATATATATATATATATATATATATATATAACCCTTAATATCATTAAAGTTTCATCTCACAATTTCAATCATTTTACCTTCAAATTTTATAAGTTCATTTTGAACTTCAATTCCATTTAACTTATCCCAGGTTAAGCTCCAATTATTTCCTTATTCTCATTTACTTAAGTTAAATTTTAATTCCCGGATTAAAATTCCAATTTCTTCTTATTAATATCAACTTTACCTTATAAGTTAAATAGTTGATTCATTTAAACCTTTTACATTACTTAAATAGAATTCTTAGAATTCAATTGCCCGGTTTTCATTTCCAAAACCATTTTGAAAGGTTAACTACACTTACCCACTGGGTATATCAAATCAAATTTCCAAATCCCAAATACTTGTTTTCACCAAAACAAATTTCCCCTTGAAATTTTTAAAACAACTTGTATACCCAACAACTCCAAACAATATCATGTCCAACTATCCTGGTAGCAATCCATCACTTTAGAAACTCGAAAATGAATACTGATGATGTGGCCATCATCATCAGGATTATTTTCCAGTGACTGAAGTGAGTTCAGTGCTTCCTTACTTCCATAAATTTTTCCCAAAACAATTTTCATTCAACCATATTTTCCAAAACAATATTCCATTATTGCCTTCAAATCTTTGAAAAAAAAACATTTCAAACATTCCCAAGATTTTAAATTCCCAAATCCCTTTGTTTAAATTCATTTAAACACCTTTCAAATTCCCGAGACTTAAATTCTAATTTTAATCAAATTTTAGTTATATTCCTTTTTATTTAAAATCACTCTTATATAATTTTGTTTGGTTATAAACCACTCAAATTTTAAATTTTATTCATTTATGGTATTAACAACCCATCATCCAAATATATAATAATTTCAGAAAAATATTTCTTTTATAAATTTTGGGTAAAATTATTTTATTTACCCTACTTTTAAAGACAATACTGTGTCGGTCAATCTTGTTTAAGAGTTTAGGAATCCCTATCGATGAAATGGCGTCCCACACACCGACCAGAATCCATAAACACTCAACAGATAAGTCAACACAATATATAAATAATTTTATATTCACTAACAAGTACGTGCTCATATCTATTAATACACTCAAGCTCATTTTAGAGTTCTACAAACTCTATTCTATGAGTAATTTTTACCAGAGCCAAGGTTATCACCAACCTATGCTCTGATACCAACTGTGACGACCCACCCTTCTACTACTAGAAAGACGTATCATCATTAAGAAAGAAAGGGATAGAAATAGAAGAGAAAGAAAAGAAAGTACAACAACATCAGAATCTCACAGTGGAACGGAACAAAATATATTATATCACATAAATATTACATAGTTTTTACGTATATCAGAGTTATACAATATCAATACATATGACAGTCATACATACATCTATCACTATATACATCAGAGATACAGTACATATCAACTAACACATCGACACTAGATAGATAGCTATATACGTCTAGGAACTCCTGCTCCAAGCTCCTCCAGAAATCAATTCCGAGACCTATCACTTGGCTACTCATAAAAATTTGAGTACCCAAGAGTTTATAAAAAACAAAATATAAATTCCGGGTCAGACATGGGTCTGGTATGAGTAAACGGTTTAAATTGTTTAACTATAAAAAAAACATTTGAAAATAAAGGTATCACGTAAGACTCCCCACAAATAAATACGGTCAAGTTTTTACCTTACGCTAACCAAAACATTTGATAGGAAATCATGTGATATTATAATAGTGTTTAGGGTTTCCAAGTAAATAGAAAATAGCTGAAATAGTTACATCTATTGAATTTTAGCTACTAGCCACAAATGTGGGTAATACAAATCAAAACCGTAGGGTCTTGTAGGGAAAATGGATTTCCAACAATGGCAGGGCTACTGGGGTATCGCCCGTCACAGTACGGGGCCTAGATCACCGTACCGAGGATCACTCCCGACCCCCTATAACACAAGGCCGGAACCATTCCTTACTTAACAGTCCCGAACAAGATAAACCCCGCGGTTGTAGCTAGCAACCGCCCTCACAGCCGAAATATAAAAGGGACATCTAGACATGGGAAATATCTTGTCCTGCTTGGGCATGACCCACCTAACCTTGCTGCATCTCCCCTGGTTTAGCCATTCCCGGTTGATGAGGCTTGAAGCTGCGATTACCTTTAAAGAACACATCACTTAGAATGCTCATCGTCCGCCTAACGATGTGTTGAAAGCATTCAATCCATACAAGTTCGTTTCGGGTTCGAACAAAACCGAAGGCATTATCTCGTTACACTCATTTTGGTATCACCCTCAGAGTTAACGACGATAACCCTTGCATTCTGAATACACCATCTCAATCTTCATTTCTGGATTCACGAGCTAACGTTTAAATTGGATCGATGTGGTTTTCGGAGAATCAAATTTGATTCTTCCGATCCCGGTGTCATCGAATCCAACCGCCATTTTAAGGGCCAAGTTGTCTAATTAACTTAAACAGTTTAAATACTTTAAATTCATCAATTGAATTAACATAGCATTTATCACAGATAAATCATATACAAGCATCGTAGGTATAACACAACATATCACAGAGTAACATAGGATATTAGATATTCAACACAACAGTTCATAAGCAATTACCTTTAAATCGTATTTGTAATTAATTCAATTTAGAATTAATTACCTGAGAGTTAATCACTTAACTCTATTTAATTTATCATTAATTAACAATTAATTACTTATTTCATTTAAAATTGTTTAATGAATCTTAACTTAATCAATTATTAAGTCTTATTTATTAAATTACTTAATTATTTCACTCTATTAACTTAATTACTTCTTAATCAAGTTGTTTAACTTTAATTACTTAATTATCTATTTCTTGATCATTAATTAATAACTTTAATTATTTATTAATGAAACTTAATTATTTGACTACTAGTTCCTTAGTTAATTAATTTTAAATTCTTAGTTCTTAATTACTTAAATAATTGTCTAGTAATTCATACTTAAATTATTTGATTAGTTAACTATTAATCGTTCATTAATTAAATCCAACTAGTTAATTATTAATTATTCTTATCACTTAATCACTAATTAATCTCTAATTACAATTGTAAAGGAATTATTCTTAATTACCCTCTAAAATAATTATTGATATATATGTTCAACTAAAATTTAAACATTTAAAAGTCTTTCTTTAAATTTTGAAAATGATATTAACCACAACATAAACGTTAATCAATTTCATACTTAACTTAATTACTAAATTCATTAACTACATTAAAATAATCATTAAGTGTTAATTACATTGCTAAGTATTAACCTAATAGTTTAAACTTGTACTAAAACTGTTAAACACTCATCAGGTTAACAATATTTAATATTGTTAAAAAAAAAACTAAATTCACATAAACCTCTTTCTATATACAGGGTGAAGGAAACTCGAGACTCCCCTATCAAAAATCCGAGTAATACTTCGGTCCTTCATCAATTCTTCCCGCATCTCTCCCCTGTACCTCCCTCTTCTTCTCTTCCTGTTTCTTCTTCTCACTTATGTTTTTTTTTCCAGTAAGTTAAGTTTAGCTTTATTTTTAAAATCAAAACATCAGTGAATGCTTACGCACCCATCTCGTATACAAGCCCGAAGAAAATAGTGGGTCGACACGAGCATGACACGAAGCACACTCACGTTGACAGAAGAAAAAAAAACTTCACCTCCATCGCCACCGTGCACATGCACGGTGGTCCGCCGCACCTCCAGCGGCCCTCGCCAACACCCACAAACCACGATTCCCTTCCTCACCCATAATCGAAACCCAGGAATACGAAATAAGGTCAAAAACGAAAAATCACCAGAAACATGAACTCGCAACATCAGCACTTCACCGAAAACCACCACATCCTGCACCCCACATCGCCAGAGACTAAACCGCTCCACCCACGCCAAGTCCTGACCCTCAGCAACTCCCTCCTCAAAGCACAGGAAGCTCGATAACACTATGATGCCGAAATCGAAAATTTACAGAGTACAGGAAACTTTGAACAAAAACCCTATTTTATGTTCATTCGATTACTTCATGAATTAGAAAAATTATTTAACATTTTTCCCATCATCTCGAATGTTCAAACTACCTTCAAGACAAATTTCAACAATTTAAATTGTACCATTAACTAGGAATTTGCAAAAATAAAATGTTTGTCTAATTACTAACTGCTATTTAAATATCACCCCATAAATCTTGATTCTTGTTGTAAAAATTAGGATTTGCAGTATAGATTCATTATAAAATCTTAAACCAACATTTTGCAACATTCGAATATTATTCATGATCACTTAATCTACCTGTGTATCAATATTACAGTGAAGTACTTATGAAAAGATTGTAATTACCCTTTAGACATCTTAGTTTAAGTTTACATCTTGTTTGCTAAGGAAAATCAAAGTTCATCAATGATCAAATAAGAATATCTTTAAGTTAATGATTCAAATATGAACCTTGTACCAGCTTATAGAAAACACAGTGCATCTCAACACATACAACTAAAGCATATAAAATCAATTCATCTGATAAATTTGAACTATTTAGATTGGCTTAAACTTTTTTTTTAAAATTTAGTTTACTCATCTTCCTGTAAACAGAAAGCATTGAGTTTGGATCTTAGTTGCTTAGTAACAGAGGTTTGAAACTGAAATGTTAAAACTGCAAACTTTGATCAGTTTTTGGTTGAACTTCAATGGGGTTTCAAGACAAGATGCTTCCAACTTTCTTCTTCTCAGGTTTGCTTGCTTTTATTATTTGTTTCAGGTTTGCTCTTAGGTTTTAGTTAAGTTATAAATGAACATACTAATATGAGGAACATATATAGAAAGGTTTGGACAGGTAATATTTGGACAGTTTTTACTTGTTTTCCATGTTTCATATTTAATATACTGAAATGATATTGTACTCGGCTGTAAGATTCATATGTAAAACTGAAATGACTATTTGTGTACTAATTAATGCATGTCTTCAAATTTGTTAACAATAGTTTCTGATATTAGTAGGTGTACAACTTGCAGGTACATCTTGGCTTATATATGAAGCTTTGGTTATAAAGATATTTTGTTTTGTATTGAATTTACATTTTGAGTTTTGCTTCATAATAGGTCTACACACTATAATTATGTTTACACCATCATCATTTTGTAGTTAACTTATGGCCTGTACATAACACTATATTTGTATATAAACATATACTTGCAGGAAAACTTGTACTTAAAGGCTTGTATACGAAGCTATTGTGTATAAAGATATTTTTAGTATTTGCTTGCTTGAATAACATATGATTATGTTTGTGCCATAATTATTCATTTGTATTTATTTAAATCATATACATAATTTGACTCATAATTTTCCTTTATATTTTGTATTTCTAGAATTAGATTTTAAATTATAAACATTATCAAGCATATGTATTCATTTAACAAATGTTAACAATGTATAGCATTTTAATTTAATTATATGAGTTAAATATTATTAATAATATTGTTAAGAAACTTATTTTAGAATTTCAAACATTATTATCTATATGTATTAATTTATACTAAATATAAACAATGTAAAGTATTTAAGTAATTATATAAGATAGATTTTTATTGTGAATATTATTGAAATACTTATTTTAACTTCCAAATCAATCTCCTTTAAAAAATACAGTTTATATAAATAGATGGCAATATTTCCAAAATCATATTCATTTAAATATGATCAATTTACATTTTATATTTAATTAGATTGAATATTTATCAAAATAACCGGGGCCAAAATCCAGGGTCGTTACATGTTGAAACGGCCGGTTGGTGTAGACAGTAATAGAATGAGCCTGAAAATACGGATGGGGCTATCTCAAGGCAATGATTAGACAATAAGCTAACTTTTCAAGCTTTGGATAATTTCTCTCTGCTCCGGGCAGTCGCTTGCTGATGTAATAGACTGGCCGTTGTATCGATCCTCTTCCCGAATTAAAGCGACATTGATTGCGTTGTTAGACATCGCTAAGTAGACATACAGTCTCTCGTGATCAATAGGTTTCGATAAAATGGGCGGTGTGGATAGGTGTT
Source organism: Allium cepa (assembly GCA_030765085.1). Taxonomy (NCBI): domain Eukaryota; kingdom Viridiplantae; phylum Streptophyta; class Magnoliopsida; order Asparagales; family Amaryllidaceae; genus Allium; species Allium cepa. The sequence goes on from CM060940.1 coordinate 654,051,306, forward strand.
GAACCAGTGCTTGAAATGCACCCTCACACTCTATAGTCCATTCAAAGTTTTGTTTCCCTTTTCCGATTAGATCGAAGAAGGAAATGCATTTGTCGGTGGATTTTGAAATGAATCTGCTCAGTGCTGCTACCTTTCCATTGAGGCTCTGAACTTGCTTTATAGTCCTTGGAGTCTCAAGATTTCTAATTGCCTATATTTTCTTGGGATTGGCTTCGATTCCTCAAGCATTAACGATGAATCCATGGAATTTTTCAGACGCGACCCCAAAGTGACACTTTAACGGTTTGAGTTACATCCTATATTCTCGGAGGATGTTGAACATCGTTTCCAAGCCTTTGATATGATTGTTGGAGAATCATGACTTTGCCAGCTGTCGTCCACATATACCTCCATGGTCTTTCCGACCTGTATAGCGAACATACAGTTGACGAGTCTCTGATTGGTTGCCCCGGCGTTCTTAAGTTCGAACGACATCACTTTATAGCAATAGTGTAACGACCCGTAAATTTTGATAAACAAATTGGTAAATTTAATTAAGATTTTGTAATTTAATTTAGGAAGAAATAAATTTTTATAATTTATATTGAAGTAAATATTAAAAATGAAATGCAACCAGGGAAATTGAAGCTAAGTATTAACAATTGAAATGAAATTATGATTAATTGAGGTAATGGAAATTGTTATACTAGGCTAAGAATTGAATATAAGAAAACAAATAGGAATATAGTATTAACTAATGAAATGATATAATTAGTGGTGATTGAATGAATACAAAGTTATATTAACCGATAAAGTAATACGTAATAAATTGAAAATTTATACAACCAATGTAGATAAGTAATTATAATGTTTGTTGTTGATAATAAATGTTACTTTAATGGTAATTAATATAATAACAAAGTGTCAATGTAAATTAAAAAGAATCGTAAATTTATTGATAAGGTAATAAATTGGTAAAAAAGAACGAAATTAAGGTAAATTCATTAATTGGATTTAAACCTAAATTTATGTGTACACTTGATAGAAGTACACATTTAGAAATAGAATATTTATTCAAATTAAGAGGTAAATAGGCATATATTAGTGTAATGGGACAAAATTTATGTAATTACGTATGACTGCAAGTGATGTATCAATAAAGGAAATTTGTAATTTGTTAATGAATTTATAACGGGAATGAAATGTAAAATAATAAATGATTAATTCAATGCAAACCCAATTGATTGAAACAACTATTTGGGTTATAATTGATTGTAAATAGGAATATTTGGCAATAAATTAATATAAGGAAAATAAATGTAAATGAAAGGTAAACAATGGTATCTAGCTTATAGAGTAATAATAGGCATATTGTAAAGATGGGAATTTAATTCAAATTAACGGAATTTATTAAATGTTATAACTTGGTTACAAAATTAATATGCGGAAGTGGATGGAAATATGAATTAATTAATGAGATAATAGATAGTAGTGGTAATTGAATAAAATTAATATTATATAAGAATTGTAACATTTGTTTGTGAATAGTGAATTCATATGTGTAATTAAAAATTATGATAACGATTGTTATAAGTTACCTATTTAATTGGTCTATCAAATTTAATTGGGGAATCAATTAGAATTTTAATGTTACATTAGCAAGTTTAAGACAATAACGGAGACTGTGAATGTAACCAAATGAATAAGAAATGCTAATTATATTCATAAAGTAATAGTTGATGTAGTAAAAGAATGGAACCAAGATGAAATGATTAATTTGATTAAAATCTTAATTTATGTGTGCATTAATTTATATAGAGATATAAATGGTAAATTAATAATTTAAAATGTGAACTTACTAATAAAAATGTATAATGAATGGAAATGGAATGAATTAGTGTTATGAAACTAATGGTAGCATTTGTTGTAAAGTAGTAAACTTATAAATGAAATAAAAAGTTAATGGCATCAATTATTTCGTGTTACATATTTAGTTAGTCTATTAAATAGAATTGGAAATCAAATTTTGCAAATTAATGTGATTAATTACTACGTTAGTTAAAATAAGATGAAATTGATAGAAAATAAATGGAAAGAAAATTTAATTGAATTATTGGAGATTAAATTTATAATTGTTGAATTTATTGAAATTGAGGAATTAATTAATTTTAAATCGACGGTTAAATTTGTTTAAATTAGTGTAAATGATTAAGAAATATAAAAGTGATAAAAAGTGTCAATTATAGAATGGAAACTAAAATTTTGATTTTTTTATTAATTATTAAATTATTTAATTAATGTAAAAATAGCCATTTTGGCCACTGACTCGGATTTTGACGAAACCAGTTTCATCGGATCCGTATCGGTGAATTATTGTAGGATTTCAAGTTTCGTAGCGATCGGACTTGTCGTTTGATCGTACAGACTCGAAACGCCTTGAAATCAATGAAATTGAAACCAATTTGAAAAACACTGATTTCAGCATAACTTCTTCATACGATGGAATTTGGATTTGAAACCTTTTCCATTGCGTTTAAAATATTTTAGAACATCTATTTTGATATATTCATTGACCAAATTTCGTTCCGGAGTCAAAACGGGCTTTTTGGGCCACTTTGTCGTTCGCGCGTATATCCAGTAGATCTGATCCATTCTATTTCAGCTTTGTCTATAAATACCCGGTTATAAACCCTAATCCATTTCTTATGTCATTATTCTGTACGTACAATTCCATCAGCTCCTCCTCTTTCCAATGGCTGCAAACCCTAATTTCAATTACAATTCAAAAATCAAATGAAAATTCAATCTCCTCAAGTACAATCAAATTTATATGGATTCGAAGCTCTCGACGAGCGCATCTTAAATATGTGGTTCGTTTTTCGATTGGAGTCATTGATTTCCTACAAATTGAAGTTTAATTCATGGCCGTTCATCGCGCGTCGATGAACGTTGTCGGATCGTCAAACATTTTTGGGTATTGTAGAGTGGACGATGGGGAGTGCATCAGTGCTGTTTGTTCTGCGATTCGATGGTTGGATTTGGCTGAAATTTCGATTAGGGTTTCGTTTTCTATCGACGGCCGTGGTGGTTTTGTTAGTCCATAAGATGATGGTTTTGATGATAACAACCTTAGAATAGATTATAAAATATAAATGCTGACATTATAAGTTTAGATATATATGTATATGCCGGATAACCATGCAGGTACCAAGAATGAAGACTGTACAGTATAGAGATTCAAGATATCGAAATAGAAGACTCATGAGTATCAAGATTATCAAGAGTTCAAGATTTCAAGCATAAGTATTTTTATTAGGATTTTTTGTTAAAACTCGTAGAAAAGCACTGGCATCTTAAAATCCAATTTATTCGTGGAATGGAATCCACTTCGAGCATGTTAAAGCGATGGAACCCTAAGTAGGATGGAACCAACGAAAATCTAGTGGAACATTGTTTTGTATCCACTAATTTTAATTCAAATGATTTTTAAAAATTATCTTGTTTTCAAAATGATGTCAAAACTTTCCTTTTAAAAACATCAAAACTCTATATCCTGATTTTAAAAAATTTTGCCTCAAAATTATCTTTAATTTCAAGTCAAATTACTCTTGATTTTAAACTATATTTTTAAATTATATATTTAACTTTTATACTTAGATTTAAATATAAAATTATAGTTAAAATCTATATATATTATTCTCTATATTTACTTATGAATTTTAACTATAGTCAAGTATATTTGTAAAGTTTAAAATAGTTTTAATATAAGATAAAGGTTATTTTCAAAGAAAATCAAATCACCAAAAATTACTTTGGGATGTCGACATGCCTAGGGTAACCTGTCGACATGGTGTCGGTTGAAATTCAAAATTTAAATTTCAAAAGAAGTGTATGTTTGCCATAACTCTTCATGAATGGACATGGCTGTTGTTCTTCTATAAATAGGGGTTAGTTTCAATGAATTTTATATCAGATTTTCTGGTTTTTCACTCCTCTTCTTCTTCCACATTTCTTAATACATATTCTTACCATTACTCTGCCGAAATCAACATTGAATCAAAATCGATTACTTCTAGTTTGATTCACCATCACTATCTCTACAAGGTTCTCTGTGCTATTCAGAGTTATAGACTTCTTTGTAATCTATTAAGCGAGAAAAGGCGTTATTATAGCCTTGGAAATCAATCAAGAGAGAAAAGGTGTGGTTATAGCCTTGGTAAATCAATTGGGTAAACTTGTGGCCCAAAAATCAAGTATCTCTACCCAGAGGATAGAAATTCTGGAGGGTGTACCTCACAGCCTTGAAACCGAGGGTGTAATTGTACAATTGCTTTTGAAAGGAAATCCGTACTTGTGTTGCGGGACTGGATGTAGGGTAACTCCGAACCAGTATAAAATCTGGTGTGTTCTTTCCTTTACTGCTTTTATTTTATTTCTGCATCTGTGCTTGTTTCTGTGATCATATCTGTGTCTGTATATTGCATACATCGGTGTCTAAATTAACATAAAGTCAAAAAGATTTAGTAATACTTTATTAACACTATTCACCCCCCCTCTAGTGTTAATCCTAGCCTTAAGATCCGTAATCCACCTTTCTCACAATTGGTATCAGAGCAAGGTTTTAAAGTTTCATAATCTAATTTTTGAAAAGTTTTCAAAATGGCTACCAACACTGGTACTGTTACTAACACTAGTATCTCTATCACTAGTTCATTTGTAGAGGGTCAGTCTACTGTCAGACCACCACTTTTTAATTGCAGTAACTATGCATATTGGGCATGTAGGATGAAAATATATTTACAATCTATAGGATTAGTCACTTGGAATATCATACAAACTGAATATTCTGAACCCACAACTAATTTTGCGCAGTGGACTGCTGAGAAAAAGACTGTTGCACAAAATAATTCTAAGGCTATGAATATTTTATTTTGTTCACTAGATAGAAATGAATTCAATAGAGTGTCAGTTTGTAAGTCTGCATATGAAATCTGGAAAACTTTACAAGTTACTCACGAAGGAACAAGTAAAGTTAAAAAGACCAAAATTTCCATACTCACAAATCAGTTTCAATTATTTAAAATGAATCCTAATGAGTCTGCTTCAGATATGTATAGTAGATTTCAGGATATTGTGCATTCTCTAATATCTTTGGAAAAGGAATTTTATGAAGAAGATCAAGTCAGAAAGATTTTAAATTCTCTAACTCCAGAATGGGATCAAAAGACACTTGCGATCGAAGAGGCAAATGACATCAGTACTTTAAAGATAGAAGAATTAATTGGTAATCTAACGTCGTATTAAGTCCAAATGATCGGAGAAGAGAAAGTAAAGCATATGAAAAGAAATCAATGGCATTCAATGCATTGACTGATGGATCAAACTCAAACAGTGATAATGATGAAGATACAGCCTTTATGACCAGAAATTTTAGGAAATTCCTGAAATACAGAAAGATGAATAATCTCAAGAGAAACAACTATAAGAATTCTGGAAATCAGAATGCAGTGCCAATAATGACAAATGTTACAACTGTGATAAATCAGGCCATTTCAAAAGAGTCTGTCCGTATCCAGATAGGCTGATCCAGCAAAGAAACGGAAGCGTGCATTTACTGCTACTCTAGATGACTCAGACTCGTCCTCAAGTGATGATGATCAGAAGACAGATAATTCGAATTTGTGTTTCACAGCTATTCATGACTCCGACGAATTCAAAGAAACGGACTCAGAAAAAGGTACAAGTTTACAATACGATTGGTTGAAATTGCTTGCTTAGAATTAGTTGCTTGATTGTTTGATTGATTGATTTTGAATTGGTGTGTTGTTCGAGTTTTAAAATTTATTTCCATTTATTATTATTATTTCATTATTTTTTATATTATTTTTTAATAGTATAATAATATTTTCTAAAATATACTTGAAGTTTAATAATATTTTAGATATATATATATATAGGCATTAAAAATAATATATATATATATATATATATGTATATATTAGAGAACTTAGGAAAAATCAATTCATGAAAATTCAAAGGCACATGCCGACATGGTCCCTACCATGATGTCGACATGGGTACCTGAATTTGAATTTCAAATTTTGAATTCAAATATTTGAATTTCCCTCCACCTTTTCACTTCATTCAATTCTCTGAAAAGCTACCTTTTAACCAGAGAATATGTCCTTTGAGAATCTATTTATTCACTATCTTTTATCATATCTTTTCACTCTCATTTTCAAATTCAAACCCTCTCTTCATAACTTCAAGCTCTCTACTCTCTACTTTAATGGCTTCTTCAAGCAACCCATCCACCATAAGAATTTCCAGAAAAATCAAAGAGCAATCATTCAATGATCCGGAGGCAATAAAAGCATACATTAATTATGCTAACTATGCCAAAGTCCATCCCGGAAAATTTCTATTTTTCAAGATTTTTCTTCTTATGAAATTGATTCTCTTTTTGCAAACAATGGAGTTCTTAGCCTTGTTGATGCTTCTCAAAATGATTTTGTTTGCTATCCTAATCTTGTCAAAATTTTCTATGCGAATTTAAATCGCGGATTTTATGATGGTAATGAGAATGAAATTTGGAGTAGTCTCAAAGGCACTAGAATTGTTTTGAATTGTGATCTATTGGGTATTATTCTCAATTGTAAGAATTCGGGAATGGATCTTTCTAACTTTAAAATCGATGAACATGATCGTGAGACATTTCATCACATTTTCGAAAGAGATGATGATTTTGAATTTAAAAATAGAAATTTTCGACCAAAAGCAAGAATTGTCAATCTTCTTTTGCAACATACTTTGACCCCAAGATCGGGGAATTTTAACAATCCTACTTCAAAAGTTTCCAAAGCACTGTTTACTATTTTTGGAAATTATGACATAAATTGGACGCAAGTTATTTTGGATGAACTTCGTCCCAAAAATCTTGAAATGGGTGAGAATACTTTATATCATGGAATTTATCTCACTCAGATTTTAAACTATTTTGGATGGGATTTCAAAGGCGAAGAATTTGTTTCTAAAAATGCTTTCGATCATTCCAACATTTCGCTTATGAAAATTTCATTTGTTTTTCAACCTTATGAGACCCTTACCAAAAAGGAAGAGCGTTTGGCTCATGAGGAAATGGAAGAAGAAGAAGAAGGGGATGAACTGGAAATTGAAGAAGAAGAAGAAGGTGAAAACTCTTTGGAAAGTATTGACTATCCTCCAAATCCGTCCACTAAAACTCTTCTCAAAAACCAAAAGACTATTGTTGAGAATCAACGTATTCTTAAACGATCTGTTAGTAAAAAGTTGGATAATATTTCTTCGAAGATGAACAAGTTCATTTCAAAAGTAAGCAGGAAACTTGGACTATCTTCATCATCTTCATCCTCTAACTAGTTTTATCTTCTCGTATCGTGTTGTATTTGTTTTAGTTTGCTTTATTTCGAATATTCATGTAGTTTGTTGTGCGCTTAATCATTGTATTATCGTAGTATGCAATGAAATGAAATTTCCTTTCTGTTATCTACCTTATCTTATCTTCAGAATAAATGTTAGTATATTATATAAATATATATATACACAATTATTCATAAAATCAAATTAGTCATAAGTTTTCACTAACCCATGTCGACATGCCCTATATGACCATGTCGACATGTACTGGTCAGAAATGACAATTGATTTTGAATTTGAAATTTGAATAACTATCAAATGTCTATTCATTTCAAACCAATTTCTACACCTATAAATACCTGTTTCTTCCAGAATTCTTCACTGAAATTTATTTCTTATCATCTATATCCTTTATTTCTTTCACAAATTCAACTATTGCTAATCCTATTCATAATCTATCCGAAAATCTTAAAGAAACCCTTAATTCATTCAAGAATAATCTCTCGTCTATTCTATGTAACCAGCGTCACTTAGAATTGAGTCAAATACAGATGATCAAGGAACAGGAAAGGCACTTCGATGCGATATGATGGATGATCTCCTCTCTACACAAGGATGATAACGAAGCACATCATCCTGTCTCTCTCACCGACGATAATGGAAATTGGGATGCAATTAAAGCATACCCTATATTTGGAGAAGAAGGATGGGTGGAAGTTTCTCATAACGTTTGACTTCATTACCTTGTTTGATATTTGTTTGAATTGATTTGGTTTGGATTGATACTTTGTGTGAATTGATTTCTTGATATTTGTTTGAAGTTTGTTGTATAAAACATATATATACAAATTGAAATGTATATAGTCTTTGATTAGTTATCATGTTCATAAGTATAATTATTTCTTAATCTATATATTATATATTCCACTGTATAGTTTATCAATGCAGGTACTGAAGTCCAAGAATGAGGGAGAGTGAGTTTTTGTTGATGACAAATGGGGAGAAATATAAAATAGGGTAGTTAGGCATAAATTAAGGGGGAGTTATTAGGATAGAAATAATATTTTATAAACAAAGGTTGTCATCATTAAAAAGGGGGAGTTTGTTATTTCGTGAGATGATGGTTTTGATGACAACAACCTTAGAAATGATTGTAAAATATAAATATTGACATTCTAAGTTTAGATATATATGTATATGCAGGATTTAACCATGCAGGTACCAAGAATGAAGATTGTACAGTATAGAGATTCAAGATATCGAGATAGAAGACTCATGAGTATCAAGGTTATCAAGATTTCAAGATTTCAAGCATAATTATTTTTATTAGGAACTTTTGTTAAAACTCTTAGAAAAGCACTGACATCTTAAAATCCAATTTATTTGTGGAATGGAATCCACTTCGAGCCTGTTAAAGGGATGGAACCCTTAGTAGGATGGAACCTACAAAAATCTAGTGGAACGTTGTTTTGTATCCACTAATTTTAATTCAAATGATTTTACAAAATTATCTTATTTTCAAAATGATTTCAAAACTTTCCTTTTAAAAACATCAAAACTCTCTATCCTGATTTTAAATAATTTTAGCCTCAAAATTATCTTTAATTCCGAAGTCAAATTACTCCTGATTTTAAACTATCCTTTTAAATTATATATTTAACTTTTATACTTAGATCTAAATATAAAATTATAGTTAAAATCTATATATATTATTCTCTATATTTACTTATGAATTTTAACTACAGTCAATTATATTTGAAAAGTTTAAAATAGTTTTAATATAAGATAAAGGTTATTTTCAAAGAAAATCAAATCACCAAAAATTGCTTTGGGATGTCGACATGCCTAGGGTAACCATATCGACATGGTGTCAGTTGAAATTCAAAATTTAAATTTCAAATGAAGTGTCTATTTGTCATAACTCTTCATGAATGGACATGGCTGTTGTTCTTCTACAAATAGGGGTTAGTTTCAACGAATTTTATATCAGATTTTCTGGTTTTTCACTCCTCTTCTTCTTCTTCTTCCACATTTCTTAATACATATTCTTACCATTCCTCTGTCGAAATCAACATTGAATCAAACTCGATTACTTCTAGTTTGATTCTCTATCACTATCTCTACAAGGTTCTTAGTGCTATTCAGAGTTATAGACTTCTTTGTAATCTATTAAGCGAGAAAAAGTGTGATTGTAGCCTTGGTAAATCAATTGGGTAAACTTGTGGTCCGGAAATCAAGTATCTCTACCCAGAGGATAGAAATTCGGGAGGGTGTACCTCGTAGCCTTGAAACCGAGGGTGTAATTGTACAATTGCTTTTGAAAGGAAATCGATACTTGTGTTGCGGGATTGGATGTAGGGTGACTCCGAACCAGTATAAAATTCGGTGTGTTCTTTCCTTTACTGCTTTTATTTTATTTCTGCATCTGTGCTTGTTTCTGTGGTCATATCTGTGTCTTTATATTGCATACATCGGTGTCTAAATTAACATAAAGTCAAAAAGATTTAGTATTTCTTTATTAACACTATTCACCCCCTCTCTAGTGTTAATCCTAGCCTTAAGATCCATAATCCACATTTCTCACAGGTTTTGGCGACCGGAGCGAGCGTCGGGGCACCGGTAGGCGCAGCTGGTCGAGCAGATGGCGATGGTGGGGTGGCGCGTCGAACGATGGCCGGAGGCGCTTGGAAATTGCAGTCAAAGGGCTCGGTCAAACGATGATGTTGGGTTCGTTTTCGTGGTTCTGCGCGCCTGGAGGAAGAGATGCGTGATGACATGGCTTCGGTATGCTCTATTTATTTATTTATTTTCTTGTATTTAAATTTTGATTTCAAACGTTCTAACACGCATAACTTTTGCGTATGAAGTCCAATTCACGCGCGGTTTTCTCCACTAGATTCGTATTGAAATTTCGGACATTTTGACACTAGTTTGGATGATTTTTGATATCGTTCAATTTTTGGGTTTAAATTGGATTTGAATTCAATTTAAATTCAAAAGGTGAGTGTTTTAACCCACTCACAACTTCTTAAATTTCTTATGTTCGTTAAATTTATTTTTTGTTGTGATTATGTATCTATTTATGACTTTTTCGTATATTTTTAATCATCATCTCAGTTATTGCATTTATTTAAATTAAATCGTTATTTAATTTATTATTGAATATAACTGCCAGTTAAATACCTGTTATATATATATTATCAGTTGTCTATTGGTATTGATTGATTGTTTTGGATGATGATTGTGATGGATGTGTGATCTATTGATGGATGAATGGATGTTGTATTATATATTATTTTAAACTGCAAGTTGTTATGCATTTTATTTCTTTCGGGATTGCGGTTTGAAATGATATATAAATGTAATTTTATTTTAAATTACAGATTGAAATGATAAATATTCGTATCACTTGACCATATGATAGAAAATTATATACAGGCACCGCAGTCTATATATAAAATATTTTGAAATGATTTTCTATGGTTTGTAAAGAAATATATGATTTTTGAGATATTTATTTGGATATTTTATAAACGTTCTTTTATATATGGTTAATTCTTGGTTTAAGCTGTGAATAAAATTTGTTTAAAGTATAAAATAAGTTTAATAATAAAGTTTGATTTTATTAAAATATAATATGGATAAGTATTTACTTAAATTATATATTTAATATGGAGTTTTTACTTATTTTTATAAATCAAAGTTGAGAAGATAGTTTGAAATTGATTGAGATGTTATCTAATTAAGAATTATAGTTAATAAGAATCCCTTTGAAACTTATTAAAATTGAGATTTTAAAGGAATATGGTTTTATAACTTAATATGGGTCTAAGGTGATTTAAGTGAAATGTATGAAATCTAAATAAATTGAGGAATATTCGGTTATTGAATTTGAAGTTTTATTTAAAAGATATTGGATTTATTAAGGAAATATTCCAAAACTAAATAATAGTGAAGAGAATTTGGTGTATATATATACATATATATGAATTATAAAATTTAGTTTTGAAATATTGAATAATTAAAGCTTTGAAATATATGAAAATTGAAATGGTTTATTTGGTATTCAAATCTGTATTTGGAATTGATTTGTGAAATTTAAGAAGCTAATTTATTATATAACGTAATTTAATATTAAACCATTTAAGTATTGGAAGTTATGTTTCAAAGTTATGGGTTTCAAGGTATTATGATTTGAAAATGCTATGATTTTGGGAAAAAGATATATTTGAAATAAAAATGAATTTATATTGATTTGGGTTTTAATAAAAATGATATCTTATTGATTTAGGTTTTTAAATGAAGACGATATCGTATTTATATGGTTTTGAATGAATATTATATCCTGGTTTTGAAGTATAATTATTTTGAAATGACTGCGGTGTTATAATAACGTTTGGTTGTTGAAGAGACCGGGATTGGAAGTTGTCATACTCTCTGCCAACTCCAAAAACCACTTTAACAACCGTGTACATGGTGGAGATTCCTGAATGAAGTAGGATGACGGCGGCGTTTCCTTTGATGTATATGCATGGACCCAACTCCCATGAGTTGGCCTACGGTGGCTAAAACAGGAGCGATCGACGGGCTAATGAGATAACACCTTTGATCGGACACATCCCTTCGTTATTATACTTTGACTTTTGGATTAATTCGATGGTTACTTTTGATTTCTTTGATTTGGGGTTGTGGCTCGAGGTGGGCGGTAGCTGCGGCTATGCGTTACCACCGGCCTGGAAGCGTAATTGGTATATCTACCCTGGCATTGCCTAGTTGTGCCGCGTCACCTACCCTAGCTTGCCTTATACGATTTTGTTTTATACCATACCTATGGAGTGCCCTCTAATGACGCCCAATACGGGGGAGATTACGGTACTGTATAGAAATGGGAATATAAAAGTGTTTTAAGGTGGAAAATGTAAAGCCTTAACGCTATTTTCAGTATATTATACTTTACTTTAGACACTATTATAATAGTGTATATTACCACATAGTAAATAGTTTAACGGATCCTTAGGAGATGTTAATCCCGAGCATCTCTTAAGTTACTGTACTCACGTTTGACACTGGATAGGAAATGTCAAATCCTGTAAACATCTCTGACGCCGTTCCACTCATATTTTACCGTTGAATTAACTTACATAAGATCTTTTAGTTCCGACTCGGGTGTTTTGTTTTTCAATTCGCTCAGGTCAGTCCGAGCACTACAGGATTTGAAGACTTTATTTTGGAGGACGAAGACGAAGATATTATTACTATTATCAATTATATTATTCCACTACACCATTGTATTCCGCTGCATTGTTAATATTCTATGGTATGTGCAACTCCGATATGTATTATATAAGTAAAATCAAATATTTTGAAAAATAGCCTCAAGAATGTATATTTAATTATTATATTTTACGTTCCGCTGCAAGATTCTATTTTGTTTTTTCCTTTCTCTACTTTTTCTTATTTACTCCATAACAATCTGCCCTTCTGTATGGTTTAAGTCTGACATGTGTGGTTTATCGTCGATTTAAAGCATATGATGAGGCGGGACGTTACAAAAAGAGTCCCAAATCGGTGACAAAACTGGTATGCTCCTGATCAGGTAAGTGCATTGGTATTTGGTTGTAACCAGAATATGCATCGACGAAAGACAAGAATTCACGTCTAGCCGTCAAGTCTACGGCTGATCGATCCAAGAAAGTAACTGTCTTTAGGGCATGCTTTATTCAAGTCTGAATAGTCAACGCATGTTCTCCATTTCCCGTTAGGATTCCTAACAAGTACAGGATTAGACACCCATTCTGGATATAATGCATCTCGGATAAACCTGTTCGACCTGAGTTTATCCACCTCTTCTTAAGGGCGGAAGATCTCTCTGGATCCATACCTCACCTTTTTTGCTTGACCGGGACGTGCCGTAGCTCAATATTCAATGTGTGGCTAACAATGTCCGGCGAGATCCCACACATGTTGGAGTGTGTCCAGGAAAACACGTGAGGTTTGCTCGGAGAAACTCAACCAATTCCTCTTTCATATGTTGGCTTACCTGAGATCCAATCTTTACCATTTTTGAATTGCCATCACTATCGATCGGATCATCGATCGTCGGCTCTATCGGGGAAGCCTGACTGTCTTTGACTTTGTCTTCACTTTCGGTATCTCTCGAGTCAAGATCACTTGGGAATTGGTTGCGTTCTCGAACCTTGGCCCTGGCGTTAACTATCAATTATCCATTAAGCGGACGCAGAGAGATTCCTCTACGCCCTTTCCTTTCTCTTTTCGCTGTGCCTCCTACAGCTCAGCAACATTACAGGCTTGTCTAGCAACTTGGTCTTCCTGAGCCACTCCGACTCATTGTCGGTGGGGAGCTTCAAAGTTAGTCACCAAGGGGCGATAGCGGCCCTGAACTCAGCAAGGGCCGGACGGCCCAAGAAAGCATTATTTGGGGAGTCAATATCCAATACAATAAATTTTAATATCCAGACTCTCCAACACTCTCGAATTCCCAACTCCACTGGTTGATCCACCATCCCAGTGGGTATAGCCGCACTTCCATTGAAGCCATGAATACGAGACTGATAAGGCTTTAGATCTTTCACTACCATCTTCATTTGATCATAGGCTCGCTTAAATAGTATGTTCACTGAACTTCCACTGTCCAATAAGATCCTCTTTATCCAAGCAGGACTTATCTGAGCCGAAATCACTAATGGATCAACGGTTGGGGCTTCGACTCTGTCGTCATCCCTGTCACGAAATATGATGTAATCTGTCATCATTTTCTATTGTTTGGCCGGAGCCCCATCTTCCAAATTACTACAACATTCGAAGCTCGCATGCCTAATAGAGCTAGCATACGACTCCATTTCCCTCCAGCTCTGATCTATTGGATGAGGACCGCCACTAACAGTGTTAATCGCTAACCTCCCACCGATATGAGCGGGTTCCTCCGGTCTAACCTGATTTGGTATTTGGTTTTCATTCGATGGGCCCGCACTTCCAAACTGCAGGGCCCATACAAACTGCTCCAACTTTCTTTCTCATATCAACTTCTCGATATTATCCTGTAAATGACGGCACTCATTCGTGTTATGGCTATAACTATCGTGAAACCTTTAAAACTTCCCTGTTTGAATCTATTTCTCTGATGATTGCTTCGAAGCAGGTTTCTTATATTGGTATTATTACGAGTTTATAAGTACACATTTTCCAGAGACGTATTTAAAGGAATATATGCCCGCTAATTCTGCTTTCTGGAACTCTGCCCGGTTTGTTTTACAGCGACATTGTTTTGGATTCCTTCCACACTAGGCCCTGCGTCATCCTTTTTCCAAGACTGTTTTTCATCCTCCCTTCTTAAGAACTAAGCTGCCTTGGAATAGAAACGGTATAATAACATAGGGGGTTTTTCGGCCAAGTAGTTGCCGAATTCAGAATCGGATCGATCCCCTTGGTCAGTGTCATTGGAATGGAGTTGCATTAGGATTACTAATCTTAGAGCACGATACATGAAACCTCTCTAGATAACGTCTGAGTGTCTCCTCAGGAGCTTGAGTGATGCTGGACAAGGTATTAACATCTTTGGGCCTTCTGACATGCATGCGAAACTGTTCAACAAACTTCGTCGCCAACTAGTCGAAACATGAGATAGATCGAGGTGGTGGCGAGTAAACCACAGAGTCGCAATGCCCCCTATGGAAATTTGGAAACTTTGGCACTTTACCGCATCATCAGCCCATTCGGTGTTCATTAACCATTCATACTTCAAAATATGCTGGTTTGGGTCAGAGCTCCCTTCAACAACAGGTAGAGTTGGCATTCTGAACAGCCGAGGTGGTTCAGCGTAGAGGATGTCATTGGTGAAAGGGGTATGACTTCGAGGGACACCGCAATCATCATTAGTGAGGCCTTGGCTTTCACGGATTATCTGACGGCATTGTCGGGATGTCTGGCATTTGGAAATTCTAGGCATATTGAGCCAAGGTGTGGTCGGGTTCCATAATGTGAGGATGATCTGGTCGCGGTCGACGGTCCATATCTCGCCCCCTTAGGTTTAGGTCTTCAGGAACATAAGTCTTAGGAGTGTACTCATGCCTATGATAGTTCAGATCCATTCGATTTTGAGTGTCAGCTCCCAACTCAGTAGCAGCGGCAACATCATGGTTGTTAGTAGTATGATAAGGAGCCGTCCCTCCTTGGGATGAGGGTCCAGTCTAGTGGCTGGTCAACGGGCCAACTCTCGGTTGTTCAAGATTTAGAGTGCACTGATGTCCGATAGCCTATGTATAGCTTCCATACAGTTGTGGGCAAATGGATCTGTGATTATAGTCAGAAGATGACGAGCTTTCAATGGATGAATAGGAAGCCTGATCCCTCTTGGATTTCCTTCATCTTCATGGTTCAGCCGATTGGTTAACTCCGCATTGGCATGGAGCTGCTGGGTAAGCTACTAGCGACTTTAAGTCAGCACTTTCATCAGTATTTGGAACTTCTCCTTGGTGACAGGGCCTTGTGGATCCGAAGGTCCGGTAGTGTTCTGTCTACAGAGGGAAGTTGCGTGGGGTTCTGCCTATCCCGTTCTTCTGGATCTGCAGCTGTTGAGGTAGTCCTGGTAGCATCCATAGTGAATAGTGATGTTCTCTCTTAGACTTGGTACAAATATGAATAAGGTAGAAGAACTTCTAAGATTGAGATCTGGAACTTCTCCTTAGATTCTTGCAATCCAATATAGGCAGTAGATCCAATGAGCAGGAGAAAAGCTAGGTTCTCTCAGCGAAAGCACCAAAGTGTTTGTACCAAAATTGGACACAACACTCTTCGAATGTGTTTGAAGAGATAAAATGAAGAAAATAAATGTAAAATGAGGAAGATCTAACAAACACACCAATCAACAGATAAAAAATGCAGACACACGCAAATTTAGAGTGGTTTGGTGTATTGCCTATGTTCATTATGAATTGATTAATGTTTATTGAATTTCACTCGCTAATTACAAGAGATTACAATAGTACAACTGAAGTATAGTGATGATTTCGACAGAGTATCAGCATAGAGAAGCCAAAAGTCCTTTTTCTACAGGTCAAGGGTCGTTATTAATAGGTGTAGGCTACAAATATTTGGCTTAAAACTCGAAAGACCCCTTCCCATATGTGGATGGGCCCATGTGATCGATCCCTGTAAATTTGAACTCGATCCATGGTCGATACGTATAGAATTCATATCGATAAAGAAATGATCATTTTGAGCTGAGATTAGTATGCAAGCTCCCGTGAAAATTTTATGGCATTTGGACTTGTAGATTTTGAGTTATAATCGATCCAAGTCTGATTTTGCAAAAGGCTGGCGTGCTCATATCGACCCATTCATATCGATGGTTGTTCATGTCGATACCCTTCGTATCGATTAGGGTGACATGGAGCCATATTCCAGGATCGATCCACTTTTCATGCCAAGCGACTGTTTCTGCGATTCGAATCATGTTTTGCTCGTATCGATCTGGAATTACTCTTTGTATTGGTCTGGATAGCTCTTTTCATATCGGTGCACTGTGCTCTACTTTGTATTGATGATGTGTAGCCACTTCGTATTGATGGATTGCATCTCACTTCGTATCAATGCTTGGAGCCGCTTCTTATCGATATTTGTATCGATGTTTTTAGGTGCTACACCGTATCGATCATTTGGGGAACCTTTGGGGAACCGATACGAACTATCTTCATTTGATGGATACGAAGTGGAGTAAACATGTTGGATATGAGTGGAATAAATACGATAGATACGAAGTAGATCAGTCATTGATGGATACGAACAGATGCTTTCTCTCTTGATTTTGATCGATCCATATCTTGAGCATACGAACTCCAATTGACTTGAAATTTGGAATGTTAGCTTTCATATCTTTGCTTGTCATATCACACCAATTGTAGCTCGATTTAGACTTGGACAAAATTTATCGGTATCTATAGTGGACCTGTGTATAACCAATATTCGGGACGTACCATCTTTGGTATCCATTTAATTTCTTGGTGTCATGGCATTACCAAAAGGCGGGATAACATTGGCCTTTTGGCTTAGAAAATTAAAAGGTTTCGCTTGGTTTCGAAAGAGATGTTTTTAAAAGTTTAGAAAGACATACTTTCAAATGTTAAATGTTTTCATCAAAGGTTTGAGTAAAGAAGATATATATAACATGGTAATATGATTTCGAGTAAAACATAAAGATTATATAGTTTCCTTATTTGAATTTGATTTAAAGGTTTTAAATCATTTTGAAAATGTTTCCAAGGAAAATTATGGCACTACACCAAAAACCATTTATAACACAAAAATTTATGGCGTTTCATTCCAAACGCAACTAATAATATTTCACAAATTATATAAACGCGACCAACAAATTTCATGTTCCCGCTTTTATAAAAAAAATCCACCTAACCAAAACAAACGTAACCCAAAAATTACCATGCACTCTATTCCTCTCGTACTTAGAAAATTTTCTAACCCTCTTTTTCACCTTTTCCCCTTTCGATTTCATCACCCCGAAGAAATTATTTTCCCTTTTTATATCGTCCTTGATTTTGATTCATCCATTCCTCCATTTTCATCGTCGACTCTGTCATTGTACTCCACTCCACATCGTTGCGGCAGCCTATAAGAATTTCTTCTCGAGGTAACCTAAATAAGTATAGTTAGGTATGAGTTTTATTAATCGATTTTGTGATTCTATTTGGATTTTATATGAATTTGAATGCATCCTATTTTTGGATTCTGCCTAAACTCTAACTGGAATGGTTGATTTAACCCTAATTGGAATGGTTGATTTTATTTTATTCTATATGAGATAAAAAAAATATACATTCATTTCTTACATAATTTTTTGCATTGGAATTGGTTACCATTAGAATTGTTAGATATTGGTTATGACTATATATAGGAGTAATGACCGATAAAACACCGATGTTAGGAAATTTCAACCTTTATGTTAGAACAATATTATCCATTGAGCTCCAATATATCAGAATATAGGCTGTCTGTATGAAGCAATAAGGCATCAGTGAAATATAAGGTCATAGTAAGTAGGCAATAGTTGATTGTATATAGAATATACATAAGATACCATATAGAGTTTTGACAGTTTCTTTTTATCTGTAAAACAAACTATCTAATTTTTATTTTTATTAAATTTAACATTCATAAATAATGTGAGAAAAAGTGATCTATGTATAAAAACCAAATAATATGATTCGGAATCCTAATAGAGTTTGATTTTAACGGATGGATAAACTGCTCTTATTTTGTCATGAAAGAATTAAATAATCATTCTCATATTTTACATATAAAAAATGATACCATTAGTAGCATAATAATTATAGGTTGGGTAAGTATCCATAAACTCAAAAGAAAATATGCATTAACCCTAATCATTTTATAAGCTTTTATATGATGTATTAATCTATATAATCCATTATCTTAGTTCTAAAATTTGCCTTTCCGATCTAAGTTTTTGCAATTTTCTTTTTCGTTAGTGATTATGATACTACCAATGAGTTATAATACTTTTCGCAGAAGAAGTTGCTTTATCTGAATTGCTATAAGAACTATACAAATGAAAAGTGGATTAGAAAACGAACAAAGTTCAATTATTTTTTAATTTTGTACTGCTCCTAAACTCAGAGTTTATCCAAGTCTCAAACTTAGTTTTGTACTGCTTCTAAATTCATATTTGAAAAGCATACTTTGATCTAGGAAATTATGTCTATTTAGGTTTCACTGACTTAAACTTTTAATTTATATTAATTTAAACAAATTTTGAATACACATTTGCTTGTATGTTATAAAACATACATACGTGTACATATACATACATACACACATACATACATACATACATATATATATATATATATATATATAAGTGTGCGTGTGTGTGCACACACACACACATATAAGATTCGGAAGGAAAATAATAAAATTGATACAAAATATCTTTAATGCCTCTTCTCCTGTAGATTAAAGTTGGTTCATATCTTATCAGGTCGTTAGCCAACTTTAAACTCGGTCCCCTTTATGCCTTTTTAGGGATACCTATAAATGCAATGATAGTTAAATTCTATAATTTTAAATTTGCAATAGAGCATCAAGGTTTTGAATAATACAGACTACTTTAGTGAATAAAAACAACATGATAAAGTAGAGAACATTTTGCAACATGTACTATTTTTTTCTTCATATCATGTATCATAAGAACTAAACATATAACACATGATCATGCACTCATTTACGTTCCATAAGCTACCCAGCCTTGTTTGCTCATAATAGATTTATCCTAGTGGCATTGAAACTCAAATTAACTGAATAGTATCAGGTGGTTCTATGGAAGTACCACCTTTGAAATTTATTGAAATAAAGCTCATCTTAGTTATCCAAATAGAACGATATTCATCATAAATACGAATTGTGTTGTCCTTTTCCTCATCATATTTCATTTTTCTATTTTCTAGTCATTATTCTCTTTTGGTAAATATAAAAAATAAACAAACAACGATATACCTTTTAAGATTTACACACACGTAATGCAACTGGAACTCATGTTGCAAATGTGATACAGATATGGTTAGAAAGCTAGGTTCTATGCTATGTTAAAAAACACCACAATAAAAAAAAGTGTAATATGTTGAATATATTGTATAATAACATAACAACAAATGTATTTTGTGATAAGTGAAATATATGAGAAGCAAATGCAGTGTCCTGAGCTGTCATCAGCATTAGAAGCTTTTGCTGACACTCACCTACACCGTCTGGCTGATCTCTTTTTCATCTTTAGGGAAGTAAAGGCAGTAAAAGTGTATATTATAATTCTTTAGTCAATCAGTACCTATACTTCAACTTCCTTTTTCAGTTTGTAATGTTATTGATGGCTATGATGAGTAATAGTTCCTATTTTACAATATGTTTTTGTTTCTGATTAAAGAAACCAGTGGATCCTTCTTAGCATTCTAATAATTTTCAACTAAACTTTTTTCTTTTTGAAGTTTTTTATGTAACCTTTTGAAGTAGTTTATATAAGATGAAGAAAATGTTTCATGGAATTGTTTGTGCCAACTACAAATTAAAGACTACAATTATCTCATAAACGATTGAAATATGCAATTTTATAAGTTTTCATGATTTGCATTCAATAAGCCGATGCTCTGGATTTAAAAAATATTGAATGAAGAATTATGGTGTGCATGAAACTAGAAGTAAATGGTCACTACCACTATGTCTGCCTACATTGATGCTTGAGGCTTTCATTTGGTGGACCATGATCTAACTAAGTCTATAACAACAACGACGACAACAATATTATAACTAAGTTTATATTAACTATATTGTATAAATAATAATACTATAACTAATTTAACAAAGTTTTATAAATAATACTGATGACAACGATGATGAATTAACTAAGTTTATAAAATTAACCAAGTTTATCTTAATAATAATATAATACTAATACAATTAAATTAACCTTGTTTTTAATAATAATAATAATAAATTAACTAAGTCAACCAAGTTAATAAAAATTAACTAAGTTTTGTTAAAATTAAGTAAGTTTTATAAAATTAGTTAAGTTTAAGCAAACTAAATTTTATAAATAATAATATAACTAATTTAACAAAGTTTTATAAATAGTAATAATGATTATGATGATGAATTAACTATGGTTATAAAAATTAATTAAGTTTATAATAATAATAATAATAATATAATTAAATTTACCGAGTTTTAATAGCAATAATAATAAATTAACTAAGTTAACCAAATTAATAAAAATTAACTAAGTTTTGTTAAAATTAACTAAGTTTAAGTTAACTAATTTTTATACATAATAATAATATAACTAATGTAACAAAGATTTATAAATAACGATGATGATGATAAAGTAACCTAGTTTATAAAATTTAACTAAGTTTATGATAATAATAATAATAATGTAATTAACTTAACTGAGTTTAAATAATAGTAATAAAAATAAACTAAGTTAACCAAGTTAATAGAAATTAAACAGGCTTTGTTAAAATTAAACAAGTTTTATAAAATTAACAAAATAAAGTTGACTAAATTTTATAAATAATAATATAACAAATTTAACAACATTTCATATAACTGTAAGATTGGACTTTATTTATTTCATTTCGTTTATAACTTTAATTATTTATATGAAATTATGTATAATATGATATACTCATTTAATGTTGTAGATGTTTGATATTAGATTTGAAGTTCTGTGAATTTACGTAATTGTTTGACTATATGTTGTGCTTTCACTTGTGCAGGTATTGATTTTCAAAGAGAGCAAGATTGGACTTTATGGTGCTAGCTTTCACTTGTGCACGCAACAAGAATTATGGGTAACCAAGTATTTTGCTACCACTATTTTGGTATAACATTTTATTAGTACTAGGTGTGTAAATTTGTATATGAATGGTTATTGTATGTAAGTTTGGTCATTTTATCAAAAACTATTGTATTAGAATGGTTATGGATATCTTATTTGATTATACGATTAATATGTCTTTTTAATTGTTTGAATATGATGATTATGTGAGTGATTGTTGATTGATGTAGTAGAAACAAAATAGACCATCAACAGGAAACAATAGTACGGAAAAATGGTGACAAATGATCAACAACTTTTAGTAGCGTTTCAAAAACACTACAGAAATACATATAGCGGCGTTGAGTAAACACAACCGTAATGTTCATGGTAGCGTTTGAGAAAGGCTACAATGAGATTTATGGTGGCATTTGAGAAACGCTACAATAAAAGGATTTATGGCGGCGTTTGAGAAATGCTACAATAAAAGAATTTATAGTGGAGTTGAAATAAATGCTAAAATCATGGATTTTCGGTTGCATGCTTTATCACGGCATTTATCAAAACGCTTCCATAAGTTATGGTAGCTTTTTTTTATGCGCCACCAAAATTAAAATTTCTTGTAGCGTGAGAGGGGATCCTTAAGTGAAAATGACTCGGATATTAGAATACCAGATGGGGATGGTATGGGGTTACGCCCTATACATTAGCTATTAGCCCCAGCTAATTCTTATCCAAAATTCCAGTGTATAGGGCTCGGTCACAGATAAAATAAAATTATGATTACACACCGAAAGGAATATATGTTTGTATACAAATAAGTTATTGGTAAGCCCGAAAAACCTTTAGGATCAGGAAGGCCTAGAAGATGATTAAGTTTGGACAGACCGTCCAGAGGCGAAGCATTTAACAGATAGTTAAGGATAGACCGTCCAAAAGTGAAGTATTAACAAATAGTTAAGGATAGATAGTCCAGAAGAAGAATAGCTAACAGGTGTTAGATTAATTTTGATTATATTGTCTGGTAGGCTCAAGTCAGCCAAATGTTAAAAGTTATCAAAACAAAACTTATGTGTTTGAACAGCTAGTTCATTATTATCTGATATTTATGTATGTATAAATAATTAAGTGCTTTATAGTATTTAACCAGTTTTGGTTGCAGAAAAAGCGTTTTTTAAAGATATGTTTTAAAAGGATGTTAACGAGGGAAAACCCGTTCTGCTAAGCGACATGGCCTCACTTAACATACTAAACCAGGATGTATAGCATTATTCACACCAGGCTTATGTTTTCTCTTTAAACTCTCGAGTGCTCAAAATTAATTTGAGTAGGCTGAGGGGCTAAGGTCTTTTTCAGGTTTAGTAGGATGAAGAATAAGGCTACCAGAGGCATGTATGAGGCAAAAAGATAGCTATTTAGGAGTTGTAGTTTATGTTTTGTTGTATTTCCGATGTGTTTTTATTAAGTCCATTATGACTATATGACTCTGATCATCCAAGGGGGTATCTTCATATACCGCTCTTAGCGTATTTTATATTAAATATATTTTATCCATGCTTGGGAACGTATTGGGACTATATATTAAGAATATGGAACATCTGTTTTAAATGTAATGAAGAAAATGTTGTTTTGAAATCTGTTTTTTGTTTCATATTCAAGTGCTTCTGATATTACAGATACCATTAACGTAGCCGTATTTAGTCCTCGAAAGTTAATACTATAGATGACTACAACATCTGTAGCGCTTAGTTTTGAACCTCTAGAATGGGGATGTTATATATATTTTATTCGATACGGTGTGAGATTTATGAGAAGTTCTACCATTATTTTCTCTACTTTTCATCCTTGACAACCATCCTACATCGATCGGGCACCATAGTAGCACACTTTAAGAATCTTAGGTGTCAAAAGGTTTAGAGCGGTCATCACGATTTTGGCATCATTAGACCTTGGGCTCGTTGACTATTTTATCACTCCCATCGAATGGTGTTTTTCCTTATCTTTTTACATACAGTTCTCTGGTGCCATATGATTCGCAATCATATGATAAGATAATTATTTTCTTAAGGATACGGCTTAGTCCATAATTCCAAAATAATTGTGGAAAATTTTAGATACTTCTGTATGTTATTCATATAATGCATCGCTATTGTTATTAAAACAAATAACATTATTATAGTAAATTTATTATAATGAATAGTAATAAAATTCATTTAAAATAAAACTCTATCTATTTTCAGTCAATACCAAAAATACTTATTATTTCAAATAATATTTTTATACATACGAAAGCAACCTTTCGTAAATTGGTTCATCCACTAAGAACGTCATATTGTACACTCCGCTATTTCCCCCAATACAATAACACCACATGAAATAATACAAGCTCCATTCAACCACTTATTATGATTTATTTATGTCATATCATGTAATTGGTTTAGAGTCAAGAGTTTTAGATCAAATACCTTGAACATAAAGTAATTCTTGTAGAAACCGTTTTCATGAAAAATACATCATGGAATATAAATCGGATTTATCATTCCTTATTAATTATCTACTAATATTTAATATAATTCATGTTTCCGATGTTTTTTCATGAATAAGAGGTGACCACTGACTCTCTTTTTCCCAGTTATGCCTATGTTAAATCCACTTTCGAACATTTTCTTTCCTTTCCAAATGGTCGAACCATTCAAAAGGAAACATTTACTACAAGATTACATCAAAATATTTACAAAGCGCATTCAAACATCCTTAACATTTTAATGATATAGAATAGATTTTACTTAGGTAAACTAATATAAAATGATATTTCAATGATCAAATTCTTAGGTAGTCTTTCATCGTTGGTCTAGGGTTTTTTTCAATACAACATTCTCATTGTACTCAATCATATTAAACACATGATCTTTGTGACGACCTACCTCCTTGACCCTCAGAAATCGACATTAATACATCCTCGGTATTTACATGTCGTACATCCAAGTGCCGGAGAGGTCGATTATCATAGCGTCAAAGAAAATAAAGATAGAAGATAAAAATAAAATCTCACATCGCATTCAACATTTGATTATACATATAAATAGTGTATGCAATTACTCTGAATTGCTCCATCAGAGTACTAGTAAGTACTAATCCAGCCAGGATAGTTAGAATCGCATATCCTCACAAGTGTTGGTATGTACTTAATACAAAATACAACAGAATTTTAAATAGATGACTATCTACATAGGACCTTCCAGCTTCATGCTCCATCCAAAATGCTCCGAGCTTCTCTCAAAATGTTCCATGCTACCTAACTACCGGGCTGCTCAGAAAAAATAAGGCACCAAGAGTTTAAGGGAAAGGAAAATAAACTCTGAATTAGTCATGAGAATGGTATGAGAAACTCAAAATACAGATATTTGAAAACAAAGGGTATCTCATAAGACCACGCCACACATAAACACAGAATGGATTTTACCTTACGATAACCAAGATCTTTACGATGCAAAATTGGGTAATATTATTTTTGATGGCATTCTTTTGAAAACATTTTCCAAGTAAACTTATATAATCTTAGACGAATTTGTTGCATTGAATAAATTCCAGCATAATAGGTTCTACAATTAAGTTCGAAGGTTACTGGAGAATGGATTTCCATATAATGGTAGGTAACGAACTACCTTACGTACAATACATCTCTGTAGTGATGTATCGAGGATCAACAATTTTTGAAACCTCTACACCTGGCAAGACTGGCTTACATGCAGACCCATCTGTTTGGCGGATATAACCAAATATGACGTCACCCTGATCGTAACAGACCTATCTAAGACCCAATAGCGTACACAACATACTCGACATATATAGAGTAATCTAGAAAGGAGATGAGCATACCCTAATCGTCGCGAACCACATCGCCTTACGGCATTCCCTGTTTGATCCATTTCCAGATGATAAGGCTCGAGGTAACGATTACCTTTCATATAGCACATTCCACTTTGAATGCCATATTTCCAATTCAATCATACACCATTTGTTTCTACAAATGTACAATCTCTGAGCTTGTATGTCTTAGAGAAGTGTGTTAAGTGTAAGAGATTACTTCCTACACCATCAAATGGATGTACGTTCATAAAAATCAATGTATGTTATGTTGGAAATGTAATGTTAAACATTCATCCATACAAGTTGTCTAGGAACAGGACAAGTTGAAGGAGCTCTCCTACCACATCCTATCAGGGATCATCCCTAAGATTAGTAGCGAGCAACCCTTGCAATTAAAGATCAAATGAAAATACTACTACCACATATATATGATATGAGAAATCTACCCCAAGGGTCAGTTAACACTATTCTACATCAATCAACTCAAGTTGAATAGAAATACGAACCATTAGTGTTAAAGAAGAAGAGGTAGAAGAAGAAAATATAAAACAACATCAGAATCTAACCATCGCAGCGGAATAAAATATAATAGATAATAAATGATCTTTACACAAAATCAAATATACCTATTTATATATTACATCATTAGAGTATATCAATCACAGTTCAACATCAATAACATACAACTGGATACACAGCTACTCAACATAGCGGAATATATATAAAACAAGTACGAAAGTACGTATCGTCATCCAGCTCGCCTCCTGAGCTCTACAGCACCATGTCCTGTATCCTATAATACTCGGTCTGACCCGAGCAATATAGTTAAATAACACCCGAGTTAGTCTGGAATACCAGCGTGAGAAATCACACTCAAATTGATTATTAAAGTTCCAAAAATCCTTTTGAAAACAAAAGCATCTCGTAAGACCACGCCACAAATAAACATGTCGGGTTTTTACCTTACGATAGCTAAAACACTTTTTACTAAAATCCTCTGATATTATAATAGGGCCTTTATAAAAAATACATATTAAAATAGCCAAAATTGTTACATTCATTAAATTCCAGCTACTAGCCACGGAGTGGGTAATACAAACAAAACTCGTACAAGGTTCGTAGCGAGAATGGATTTCCAACTAATGACTAGGCACTGGGGTACCACCTGTCATGGTGCGTGGCCTAGATCATAGTACTGAGAAGCGACCCTAACTCCCCTGCAACACAAGATCGAGACTACCCCTTACTGGATAATCCCGAGTGAGATCATCCCGCGGTTGGGATCAGCAACCGCACCACTAAGTCGAAATAAAAAGGGACATCTAGACAGAGATGACCTCACCCTGAATGGGTGCTACCCACCTAGCCTAGCTGCATAACCCCTGATTTTCAGTCATTCCCGGTTGATGAGGCTTGAGGCTAAGCGTTACCTTTATAGAACATATCCCTTAGAATGCCCATCGTCCACCAGACGATGTTTCGAAAGCATTCATCCATACAAGTCCATCCCGGGTTCGAACGGAACCGAAGGCACTACTCCTACTACATCCATTTTGGAAATATCCTCAGGATTACTAGCGACTAGCCCTTGCACTTCACTGCTCCATATTCGAATCCAAACTCGTTTTCCATGAAAACGTACAAACCGGATCGAAGTGATTTTCGAAAAATAAATCTCGATCCCGGTCTCTTCGAAACGATCGACGTATTTGGCCAATACTGAAAGTCGGTTATTTAACTATCAATTAACATTCACAAGCAACCATCAAACAATAAATAATTTCCAAAATTATTTATTTATCTAAAAATATCTTCGCAAGATATATTTCCATTTTCAACCCTTTGAAAACAGTTTCAAGCTATCTTCCATTTTCAGAATAAGTTTTCCCAATATTTTCTATCTCCACTGAAATCACTAAGGACAACACTTAGATTTTAGAACAGTTTTAAAAAACACTTTATTAGAAAATAGACTTTAAAATATTTAAATTAAAACTACTTCGATATTTTATTAAAAATATATATACTTTAGGAATATTTTAAAATGAGGTTACTTTTATAAAAACTAAACCTAGATTTTCTCTTTAAAATAAACACCAAGTCATTTTAAAATAATTACTTCCATATTAGATTAAAATAAAATACTTACTTTAGAATTTAAATATTTTGAAATAATGAATTTTCCAAATCTTGCTTTTTAAAACAACTTTAAAACTTCAAACGTATATTTAAAAATTTACTTTGAAAATATACTTGGTTATCCAGAGAGAATTTCCAATTTCAGTCACTTAAATCAATTTTCCAAATTGATTTCCAATTTATTCCATTTGAAATAAATTTCTTTATTTACTCAATTCATTCCAAAATTCGTTAATTATGGACTTTATTGTTATTATTATTATTTTCCGTTTGATTTTAAAACTTATAACAGAAATATACAAATTTCAGATTTTTCCTAATTTCTTCTTTATTCTTTTCAAAATTTAAATCTTAAATTTAAAATAAAAGCTTTGTTCTTTAAAATAATAACAATGAAGTTTAAAATTCATTAACTTTCTGTTTATTCAAAATTCCCTTTTCATATACGGAATTTATTTATTAGAATTTTAAAATTACTATTGTTCTTATCCAATTCATTCTTAATTTATTTAGATTCTTTATATTTATTTTCTTAAAAGTTCACTCCTATTATTTCTTTTCAAAATCCAATTCTATATATTTAGATAATTCAGAGTACCGAAATATTCAAGCAACTGTAGCATTCAATATTCTAGTATAATTCATCATAGAATATCAGATAATCACACAGAGAACATTAAATAAGAGAACATTAAATAATTTAAATAAGTGTTGAGGAATCCAATTGGATCCCTCCAACCTGTTTCCCTGCATCCACAGACGTTAGCACAACATAAAATACCAATTCCACTTCGAGGTGGAATATCACGGTATATGGGTTTTAAATATAAAATCACCCGCTATTTAATGCGGGAAATCAAACATTCCAAGATATACTATATACTACTATATATAACACACCAAATCAAATCAATCAATCAATAGTTCAAATTTAGCTATTTAAATTTCAAATTAAAATTCAGCCGAGTGAGATTAACTCACCTTTTATTTTGCAATCCATTTCCATTCCTGCTTATTCTCTTCACAATTCTGACCTTGTATAAACAATTCACAATTTATTACTATTTGAATTTACCAAACAATTAATCACCATATACATATTTGATTTTAACTTATAATTTGATTTAACTAATTTTCCCTTGAAATCTTTAGTAACTAAAATAAATCAAATAAGTTCAGACCTTGAATTTTAAAATAAAATCTTTATTTCTCGAAATTATATCACTTGAGTTTAAAATTCATTATTCCTCTGTTTATTAAAATCCTCTTTTTCCTATACTCAGAATTTATTTATTAGAATTTTAAAATTACTTTTTTCTTTTCCAATTCATTCCAAAATTTATTTAAATTATCAATAATTATTTTACTGAAATTTTACTCTTTATTTTCTTTCCAAAATCATATATATAGTTTATGGTTTATTTTTTTATATCGTTCTAATTCAAACATTCAAAATTTCTGCGTACATAAATCTATATACCTTTCAGTTTAATACTATACAAAAAACAATATAAAACTCCATCTAGAAATTTCTCTTTATACAAAACCATTCCTGTTATAAAACTTCACTGTTATATACTTGATTTCAGTATATCTGTATTAACTCAAATGGAGAGAAAATTTCTGTTAATATTTTTTCTGTATATATGTTAAATACTATAAATACATATAAATATATATTTTTTATTTTTTTCTTACCGTAAAAGTTTATATACGTAAAAAAAATTGAAAGTAGATAAGTTAATATACCTCACTAAACTGCTAGAAACCACGTCGCACTACATCGACTCACGACTCCAGATCCACACGATGATCACGACTCAATGCCCTAACCTTACAAACCAATTTGCTCGCGTCTTCCCGACGCGATGATGCCTCGTGCTTACCCCATCTCGAATCGAGTACGCGACGCCACCAAAACCCTAACCCTTAATCGCAACCCAAGTTCAAAGAAGCCGCCGCCACTCGAACCTCCGTGTACTCGAGCTCGACGTCGAAGCCTCGGCCCTCCTACTATCGCGACCCCACGGTGCCTTTCGCGACTCATCACGAGACGATTGGTGAATGGTGATTCGATTTGAACGCCCCCTCCAACGAACTCGAAATCGAAATCCCAAAAAAGAAGCTCGGCCATGACTTTGATTCGTCCCCCTTTTTTTTAACCTGCGTTCGATTTGAAAGGAAGAAAGGGGAAGTATTAATTTAAACGAGGATGGCTTCACAAAAAAGATTAATACGTGAATTCTTGAAGAAGGCTCGGCTTTGAAATAAATGGAAAAGGAGGCGTATAGAAGAAGATTTACTTTAGATTTGATTTTCCTTTTATATGTATATTTTATTTTATTTTATTTTTTTATAACATATCAGAATTATATGCTGTAAAAATTTGAACTCATATTTAGGCGTGCCGCTAGACGTTTATAATGTTTTAACCCTATTTCGAACACAATGGAAAAGGTTCCGAGTCCTGGAAAAAAACTCTATGCCTCCGGGTTTGCTACAACTGGGGAAGGTGAGTTAACTAGATTTGATTGATTGATTTGATTTGGTGTGTTGCTTGGTTATCCAGTAAGGGGTAGTCCCGGTCTTGTGTTGCAGGGGAGTTAGGGTGGCTCCTCGGTACTGTAATCTAGGCCACGTACTGTGATAGGTAGTACCCCAGTGCCTAGTCATTAGTTGGAAATCCATTCTCCCTACGCGCCTTTCACGAGTTTTGTATGTATTATCCACTCTGTGGCTAGTAACTGGAATCTAATGAATGCAACAATTTTGGCTATTTTAATAAGTATTTGTATGTAGACCCTATTATAACATCAGAGGATTTTAATAAAAAGTGTTTTAGCTATCGTAAGGTAAAAACCTGACATGTTTATTTGTGGTGTGGTCTTAAGAGAAGCTTTTGTTTTCAAAAGGATTTTTGAAACTTTAATAATCAATTTGAGTGTGATTTCTCTAAGTTGGTGATAATCTTGGCTATGGTGGGAATTACTAATTTAAATTGGAGTCCGTAGTACTCTAGAATGAGTTTGAGCGTATTAATAGATATGAGCACGTATTTGTTAGTGAATATAAATTGTTTTAATATTGTGTTGCTTGGTTTATTGAGTGGCATATGAACCTTCGTCGGCACAGTCTGGACAACTGTATCGAAGGGGTTTCTAAACACTTGAATAGAACAATTTGACACGATATTGTTTTAAATGTGGGTGAATGAAATAATTTTACCCAAAAATATATTTTTGATATAAAAGAAAAGTTTTTAAAACTATTTACCTAATATATGGTTGCTTGGATGTTAGAAAGAATAAAATTAACTTATTATCATTGTTGTCTGAAAATCTAACTAGAAATTTAAAATATAACCAAAGGTTAAGAAAATAAATTCATTATAAAATGAAATTTATAAATACGAATTATAAATGTAATTTATAAATTGAAATATAATCAAATGAGAATTTTTATGAGCATAAACTATGCAAATGAATTATAGTTAAAATTGATTTAAGCAGGATTTGAAAATTTAAAAATCTCGGAGATTTTGGAAGTGTCTGTCGAAGTGTTTTGAAGATAGACAATAACATTGTTGTTTTAAAGGTATTTCTGAAAGGGAATTTGTTTTAGATGGATTTTGGTAGTGATATAGCATTGAAATCACTTGGATTACTGGAAAATAATTCTGATGATGACGGCCGCATCATCAGTATTCATTTTCGAATTTCTAAGTGATGGATTGCTGCCAGATTGATTTGTTCAGAAAAGCTAGTTGTTTTTGAAAATTTCAAAGGAAATTTTTTAGGGATAAAACCAGGATTGGTTTAAATTTTTGAGAAATGTGATTTTAGATATTGGAGATTTCAAAATGTTTTGAAACCAAAAGCCGGGTATTTGAAAATACTGATGAGATAGGTTGAAAGCTTATAAATTGAGATGATTTTCAAATCAGGAAGGAAATATAAGCTTTGAATGTTGGAATTTAAATTTATAGTGGAAGGTTAAAAATAAAATTTACTTGGATTAATGAATAAAATTTAATCGAATTAAATTAAATAAATATGATTTAAAATAGAATTGAATTGGAATAAAAGTTCTGTTGAGTTATTGAAGCGGATTAGATTCTTACTTTAATAAATAGAAATAAGTTGGAATAAATAAATTAGAATAACTTATAAAAGAATTAAAAATCCATGGAATAAATTGGGTTATAAATAAGCATAAGGCTTGAGTTAAAAATAAAGGAAGAATATATTCAAGCCTAGAGTGAATGGAAATGTGTAAAATAATAAGTTGTGACTTATAAAATTTGAAAAGTGGGATAGAAAACCTAAAATTAATATTTTTAATGAATTGGAAAATAAAACGAAAAAAATCCAAAACTGAATTATAAAATAAATTAAACTTAAGAAAATTAAGTGAAGAGATTTTGAAAAAAAAAATCAATCAAGTATTGGATTATTAATAGAGGGAGAACTAATTAGATACTGAATTAGTTAATGAAATATGTAATGAGAACCTAATGTAGTCAAATAGAAGTTGAATTATGAGTTAATGATGAAGTTTGGAAATAAAACTCAAGTTATAAATTAAATTCGACTTGAGTTGTTAGTGAAGTTAATGAAATTGAACTATGAGTTCATAAAAGTGGATGGTAAATTGAAAACGGATAGTGGAATCAGAATTTGAGTTATTAATTAAAATTTGACCTGACGTGTAACAAATTAAATATAATCGGAAATGTATCGAATAAAAATGAAATTGGATTAAAATAGTGATGGTTAGAATTGCAAATAAAATCCAAATAAGTAGAAATACATCGGAAATGGTCTGGTTATTAATAAAATGATTTCGGATGAATTGAGTATGGTAATAAAAAATTCATAATGGATTGAGTGAATAAACTAATAGTATGGAATATAAAAATTTAAATTTTATAATAACTAATCAAATGAAATTGTAGATTTAGAATGAGATTTGATTGAGATGGAATTAAGTTGAATAGAAAAGAAAATTTTACTTGTAAAATGAAAATGAGCTTAAGTATAAAATTTGAATAAATTGACTTAAGCTAAATAGATGGAGGAGGGTTGAATTGAAATCAACTTGAACTAGGTTTAATGATATTAGGTTGGATTTAAATCACGTGAAAATAAATTTTAATCGAAATAAAAATTCGGTGAGTTATAGATAATATTTAATGGAATGAAATTTTTAATTTAAATAATTGTAAACCATTTAAATTGTTAAGGAATTGAAATAACTAGAGACAATAAGGAAATTAGAATGTTTTCAAGTTAATAGAATGGTTTTAAATGAATGCGGATAAGAAATGAAACGTAAATGAATGGATCGTGAATAAAATTGAAAAGGGATAAAATATAAATAGAATGTGTCGAGGTAGATCAAATGGTTGTGAATGAATTTTAAATAGAAAGAATTAAATAACAAATTGAGTTGGAATCAATTTAAAATGGTCATCGGCTTAAGTGTTTATTACTTGAATGAATATTACCAATTTGCTTGAGAAAAATGGGTTGTTGGACGAAAATAGAAGAAAATAAAATTCTATGAATCATCGCAAGTAAATAAAATTGATTTTAAATCAATTGGAGTAATATGGGTTTGTTTAAAATTAAAAATGAATTGAATGTAAGCAAGTGGATTGTAAACCATTCAAATTTAATGAAAATGGTATACGAATTAATGGAAAACTGTTGAATTAGTTTGAAACTATATAAATTGCTTACGGAAAGTGTCTAATGTGCATTACTGTTAGAATTCATGTATTTAACTGTTGCAAATAAGTGAAATGTTGTTAAACTTCATGTATATGACACTTACATGTTTTAGTTGAGTAAGTACAGGTTCAGGAAAGTCATTGGGCTGGATTTGATTTTGCTAACTGCTAATTAAATAAGCCGCTTGCTTAAAAATGCTAAATAAGGTATACCTAGGCAATAAAAATAGGAAATATAGACTGTTTTTATTTCGGACCGGGTGGATCGATGTATATATGTTTATATCTTTTGTCAAATTGCAAAAGCTCCTCCGTATAAAGGAGACTCTGCCAAAATTTTCCAAAATTTTTGGGAGTTAGAATATATATTGAAAATTTGGAAAATTTTTAGTTAGCGACAAAACGATTTCAAACTGGAAATTGAAATAAATTAGTAAATCAAACTAATTTAAAATAATGACATGAATTAGTTATAAATGGAAAATAAAATTCAAATATTCAGAGTTGAAGATAAATTTAATTCATATGGAAATGAAAGAATCAATTTGAATAGAAATAGATATAAACTGAAGTGGTAAGGTGAAAATAAATATAAGAAGCATATAGAATGCTTATACTAAACTTAAGGATGGAATGATGAATTCTTAAATGGATAATTGATACTACAAATATATTCTAAGTTAATATTTTTTTTTTTTTTTTTTTGAGAAAAATGTGTGATCCTCTATCATGAGAGGAGAGCACACATGGAATACTATATATATAACTAAAAAATGGAGCTGCCAACATGCCTGACAGGTGGCAAGTCTAAAACAACAATAAAAATAAAGCAGTAGAAACCCCTCGAATGAGCTCCGGCAAAGCCACCGCCCATTACACCCTAGTATCGAGCTCCGGCAAGGCCACCACCCAATACTAAAGTGTTAGAGGTATCTAACAAAAGGAAGAGCACCAAACTGAAAATCAGAAGAAGACCAAGAGACAAGACAGGAGCAATCCGCGTCTCTGAGAAGAGCCATCCAGCAAGTCTGAAAAAGCTAAATGCTATCCAGCAAACCTGATAAGAGAAGAACCCGCATCCAACCTAAACAACACCTGAAATAGAACTAGCAAACAAATAAGAGAGAAACACATATATGTATATAAATAAAATTTATATACATATATGTGTGTATAGAAACCAAAAGAGAGAACTAAAGCTAGAATAATCAGACACAAACAAGAAACTAATTATGATCCTAGAAAAGAAAGAGAAATGTGATTTAAAGAATTATTAGAAACAGTATAATTGGAGTTAAGATTAAATGAGTTAATATTATTTCTAACCTTATTAAGATAGTCCTTAAAGCAATTATTTTTAGCTAATTTATATTTAGGATTAGAAATCCACTTTAAGCAGAAATTTGAGATTAAAATAATCAATTTGTTATTTTGTTGATAATTGTTATTAAAAATTCTTTGGTTTCTTTCAAACCAAATATACCAACAAGAAATAATGAATAAAGAATCAAGCAAATATCTAAAATCCTTATTAAACATGAATCTAAAAGAATTCCAATAAAATAAGCAATCAGAAATTCTAGAATTAATATGAAACTCAAAAATATTAAGGATCTTAATAAGAATAAAATAGGTATCCAAACAATCAAAGTAAATATGATTAATATCTTCAAAAAATGTGTTGCAAAAAAAACATTTATTGTCAATACTAATATTTTTCTTTTTTAAAAATTCAATAGTATTTAACTTACCATGAATGATGAGCCACATATGAATCTTAGATTTAGGAGGAGCATTAGACTTCCAAATGAATTTAAAACAATTGACAGAAACCCCCGAAAAGTTGATAAATTTGTAAAAGGAATTAGAAGTATATTTCTTACTCTTATCCCAATCCCAACTAATAAAGTCATTATCATTGTCAATATAATAAAGATTAAGTTTAGCATAAAGCAAGAAAAGATGTCTAAGAGTAGGTCCTTCTAAAATACAATTAAAATTAAAAGTCCAAGGAGGATCACTATCAGAATTGAAAACATCAGAGATTAATGCAAATTTGAAATTACAAATATCATATAAATCTTTAAACTCAATCTTAAGAGGAGTAGTAGAAATCCAACTATCATGCCAAAAAGAAGTACAGTTACCAGAATGAACTATAATATTTAAACCCAAGTTAAAGATATTACTGCATTTTAAAATAGATTTCCAAAAACAAGAAATATTTCTAAAACTAGAAGAACTAATATGGTATAAATTATAACTACCATTGTAATAAAAATTAGATATAATATCTTTCCAAATGGCCTTATCACTAATGTCCCTGAATTTCCATAACCATTTACCAAGAAGAGACAAATTCATATTATGTAAATTAATGACTCCTAAACCACCCTCTTTTTTAGATTTACATACAGTATCCCAATTAACTAAACATTTAATACTACTATTGGGGTTATCACCGCTCCAAAGAAAATCCCTTCTAATTTTATCTATTTTATCTATCACCCAGTCGGGAAACAGATGCATAGACATCCAATATATAGGAAGTGCTGATAAGACAGAATTAATCAAAACCAATCTACCTGCTCTAGATAGAAATCTAACATTCCAATTATTGATCCTATTTTTAATCTTATCAATAATAATTAACCAATCATCATGTTTAAGTTTCGAAGGTCTAATAACAAAACCAAGATAGTCAAAAGGAAAACTCATAGTTTTACAATTTAACGTATTAGCAACTAAATTTTCTACATTATCAATATCATTTAAAATTAAAACGGAACTTTTATCAAAATTAATTTTTAAACCAGATAATAATTCAAAACTATAAAGGATAAATTTAAGAGCAATAATATGTCTAGGGTGATGGGAGGAAAAAAGCAAAGTATCATCAGCAAATTGAAGGACAGATAAGCCAAAAGAAGAAATATCATTACCAATGGCACCCAAAAGGTTATTGCTAACGGCATTTTTAATAATCTTAGAAAAAACATCACCAGCAAGATTAAACAGAAGGGGTGATAAAGGGTCTCCTTGCCTTAAGCCTCTCTTAGATTGAATCTTATTACCAGAAACACCATTAACCATAATACAGGAGTTACCCGTTTTAAGCAAAATAATAATCCAATTAATCCATCTATTACTAAAGCCTCTGGCACGGAAAATTTCTATAAGGAAATCCCAATCAACCGAGTCGAAGGCTTTAGCAAAATCTAATTTTAAAATAGCACAAGTTATATTATTTTTACAACAAAAATTAATATATTCTTGAACAACCGCAACACCATCAGTAATATTCCTGCCTTTAATGAAAGCAGATTGCGAACAGTCAATGAGGTCATTCATTTTTAAACTAAGCCTATTAGCTAAAACCTTAGAAATAATTTTAACAGAGCAGTTCATCAAAGAGATGGGCCTAAAATCTTTTAAAGTATTAGCGCCCACTTTTTTATGTAATAAAATAACATTAGCAAAATTAAAACGACCTAATTGGAGATTACCATTATAAAAATCATTGAACAAACACATTAAGTCTAATTTTAAAACATCCCAAAAAGATTGATAAAAGAAAATAGGAAAACCATCCGGACCCGGAGATTTGTCTCCAGGTAAATCAAAGATGGCTTTACGAATTTCCTCAATAGTAAAAGGGGCATCTAAATCAGAAAGATTAATGTTAGAGGAAGATGGATAAAGATCATTCCATCTAGCACTAACTCTATGCTTAATTTTGGTGCCAAAAATGTCTTTGTAATAATCAGTAAAAGCATTATTAAGATCTCTTTGATCAACTAATTCCACATCATTAACTAAAATGGAGTTAATTGTATTACTACGTTTTCTATTATTAGCTAGATTGTGAAAGAATTTAGTGTTATTATCACCTTCATTTATCCAATGAAAATTAGATCTTTGTTTCCACATAACTTCCTCTTTTTCAAGAATAGAATAGAGATCCTCTTTTAAATTATTAAGAACATTCCTTTCACCAATATTTAATTGTCTAGATTCTTCAATCCTATTAAGTTTAAGTAATTCATTAAGAATATTATCCTTTTTAATTTTAATATTACCAAAAACATTTTTATTCCATTTTTTAAGAAAATACCTGAGGTTTCTAAGTTTAAGCACAAAAATTTTAGCAGAATTACCATAATACTTAAGGCAAAAATAATTCATAGATGACCACTTATTAATGACTAAATTAGAAAAATCAGATTCTAAAAACCACATTTTTTCAAATTTAAAAACCTTATTCAAAAATCTATGACTATCACAAGTAAGGATAATGGGACAGTGGTCAGAAAGGGTAAAAGGTAAACCTGAAACTCTACATATAGGGAATTTATCCTCAATATCATCACAAACAAAAAATCTATCTAAAAGAGCAAAGGAGGGAGACTCTCTATTATTACTCCAAGTAAATGATCTATTGGATAGAGGAATTTCGATCAAATTACATTGAATAATAAATTGATCGAATTCCTCCATAGCCAAATAATCACCTTCCCGAGGAGAACGCTCCCCAAAAAAACGAGTCACATTAAAATCACCCCCTAAAATCCAAGGACCAGGGGCAAAAGACCTAAACTCGAGGCATTCATTCCAAAGAATCCGCCTCTCAATTTTAGAATTAGGCCCGTAAACATTAGAAATATTAAGAAAAGAATTATCAGAAAGATTAATTAAGATAATGTGTAAAGAGTGCTGCTTCTTAATACACTGAAGTAATTTAAAGAGATTATCTCTCCAACCAATCATAATGCCCCCAGATGAGCCCATTGAGGGGAGAAATGCCCAATTTCTAAAACGAAAACCACCCAATCTTCTAAAGAAACGAAAATCAGGACATTCAATTTTGGTCTCTTGAAGAAGAGCAATGTCAATAGAAAAATCTTTAAAAAAGATTCTAACCTTATCACATTTACTGAGGTCATTCAAGCCTCTAATATTCCAACTAATGACTCTCATAAACCCATAGATCTAGCCCTATCAAGTTCTTTACTTCTAATAAACTCACGATCTAACTCAATATCAGAAAAAATAAAAGCAGAGCTACTAGCTAACCGACTAAACTCAGAAGCAGATAAATCACCAAGCGCATAAGAAGAGTAAACACTACCAAAATCAAGATGCATACCAGAGCCTGGTTCCAAAACACTGCTCACAGTGCTTGAACCAGGAAACTCACCCGCTGACTGAGAGCGACTATCTCTAATCCTGACACTGCGACGAACCAAACCACACGAAGTGACCAGCTTTTTACGCCTACCTCTCTTCGAAGTAACAATAGAAGGCACTGAGATGCCAACAGCCATCAAGTCGACCGAAGGAAAATGTTTTTGGAATATTGTGATTGAAGTGAATAAATATTGACATTTTGTAAGAAAGTCGATAAAATGTTTTTGGAATATTGTGATTGGATATTATTGCTATGTAGGATATACAGGTATTATAAAGGAAAAGGAAAATTGGTTTTGATGTCAGAAGATAAATTTGAATTGCTCGACAAAAAGGTTTGTATTTAAATTTTGGTATGAAATTTGACTGGGTTTTTGATCGAGCCACTTGGCGTTTTGTTTTCTTTTGGAATTTGGGAGCCCGTAGAGGCCTTTTGTAGTTGTACCGAGCTAGCCGCGCAACGGAGACGCTGGCGAAATTTTTCGGAAATTTAGAGAGTTAGAAAATTTTTGAGAAATTTTTGATAATTTAAATTTAAATTTGGATTTAAATTTAAATTTAAATAAGTGGAGTAAATAATGTTGTTGGAAACCATGGAAGGTTTGGGAAGTTGGTTGAAGTAATAGTAGGTCTTTAATAAAAGATATGTTAGGGCAAGTTGATAAAACAGTTTGGTTTTGGAAAATAGTAATGGGTATTGGATTATTCTTCCTAACTAGTAATTTCGGGGACGAAATTCTTTTAAGGGGGGAGGAATGTGACGACCCGGAATTTTTAAGCATTTGAAATCGGAATATTTAATTGATTTTAAAACATTTAAAAGTTAATTTTTAACTTGAATTCCAAATATCACTATTTAATTGGGTAATTAAAATTTTGAATTAAATAATTTGAATCTGGATAAAATGTTGAATCTGGAATTTAAGCCTGTTAAAAATAATTTGAAGGCTTATAAAATTTATATTGATAATACTGAAGAGAATAGAAGTGTTGAAATCAAATTTAAAGATGGTTGGTTAAGTTTTGAAATTTTATCGTTTAAATTGGATTTAAAAATAGCCTTCCGAGGCAGAGTCTTGGATTTTGACGAAACCAGTTCCATTAGATCCGTAATATTATATTATTATCGGATTTCAATTTTCGCAGTGTTCGGAGTTACCATTTGGTCGTACAACCTGTAAATGCATGGAAGAATCTAATTAAATTTAATTTACATAGTCAAATCTTTTCATAGAAGCCTCACCCTTCTAGCTTCTAAGCAATTTCCTTTTATTTTACCCCTCTTTTCAGATTCATTTCCACTGAAATAAATTGCCCAGAAAAAAAATGTCGAGCCCTTTCAAAATCGATTTCGCATCCTTTAAAAAAAAGAGTTCATTCAGATCTAATCGCCTAAATTTACAAAAAAAAGCTCTCATGTTATCCACCGATAATCATCCTACCCTTCGATTTCATCTCGGAATCGTGAGTTCCGCGTCTGCCGATAATCGTCAATTTCCTCTCATCTCCAAGCCAAACAACAATTTCGACTTCGATTTCAATCTCGAATTGCTCGTCGATGGTTCTACTATGTGACACTCACGTGGCTTCGAGCCATGATGGCGAAGCGCGCTCGGCTTTGAGGTTTTGAGCGGCGTCTTCGTGAGCAGGGGCGAGTCGTTGTTAAAGGGTTGGCAAGCTCGCGCGCGAAAATGATGTTTTGGTAGAGGAGGAAC
This sequence comes from Allium cepa, assembly GCA_030765085.1. Lineage (NCBI taxonomy): Eukaryota > Viridiplantae > Streptophyta > Magnoliopsida > Asparagales > Amaryllidaceae > Allium > Allium cepa. The sequence goes on from CM060940.1 coordinate 654,091,675, forward strand.
GATGGCGGCAGGGTGCAGCGTCGTGGCTAGGGTTTACTCGCGTGGCGGCCAAGGTCGTGGCCAAGAGAGAGGGGTTCTGAGCCTAAGGTATATGCAGATTCATTCTTAATATATTGATGTATGCATGCATTCAAGTTAGGAAACTAAAAGTATATATAGGTATCCATATTTGATTTTGTGAAATATATATATGCGGATTATTCAATTTAAATAAATATATATAGTAAAAAAAGAAAATTTAACAGTAAACAGAAATATATGTAAATAGGTAAGATTTTGAAAGTGTAAAGTTAGAAATGGAAATTGTTTGGTTAGAAAAGAATATGTAAATGAGGTTAGATATTGTTATTATAATCAGGAACTGGAATTGAAAAGAGAATTTTATACTTATGTGAAAAGAAAATTTTATACTTATGTGCATGCTTAACTTACTTAATTGTTTTCAGTAATCTATGAAAGGAAAATTAGTTTAAAATTTACTACTTTGGCTAAATTAAATCTAAGGTTAAAATTTAATCATTAGTAAATAAAATAAATAAATGGTGAATAATTGTTTGATTGGTTCAAATAATAACAAACCGTGAATTGTTATACAAGGTTTAAAAATCAAGGAAACAAACCAGTTTGGAATGGACTGCAAACAGCAAAGCAAAGGTGAGTTAGTCTCGCTCAGTTGAATTTTAATTTAAATTCAAATGGTTAAATTTAAATAATTGGTTTATTGATTGATTTGATTTGGTGTGTTATATTATATAGTAGTATATAATATATCTTGGAATGTTTGATTTCCCACATCAAATAGCGGATGATTTTATATTTTAAAACCCATATGCCGTGATATTCCACCTCGAAGTGGAATTGGTATTTTATGTTGTGCTAACGTCCGTGGATGCAGGGAAAACAGGTTGGAAGGATCCAGCTGGATTCCTCAACATATATTTAAATTGTTTATTATTCTTTGTTATGATTATTTGGATATTTTTTGATAAATTGTATTGAAATATTGAATGCTATAATTACTTGAATATATTTTGGCACTCTGAGTCATCAAATTATATAGAATTGGATTTCTGAAAAGCGAATAAAGAGTGCATTTTAAAGTAAAATAATTATAGAAAATTTGAATAAATTTATAAATGAATTGGAAAAGAAATAAAGTGATTTTAAAATTCTAATAAATAATTCCGCGTATGAAAAGGAAATTTTGAATAAACAGAAAGCTAATGAATTTTAAACTTCATTGTTATTATTTAAAAGAACAAAGCTTTTATTTAAATTTAAGATTTAAATTTTGAAACGAATAAAGAAGAAAATTGGGAAAATCTGAATTTGTATATTTCAATTAAAAGACTTAAAATCAAATGGAAAATAATAATAATAATAATAATAAAGTCCATAATTAACGAATTTTGAAATGAATTGAGTAAGTAAAGAAATTTAATTCAAATGGGGCAAATTGGAAATCAATTTGGAAAATTGATTTAAGTGATTGAAATTTGAAATTCTCCCTGAATAACCAAGTATGTTTTCAAAGTAAATTTTTAAATATAAGTCAAAAGTTTAAAGTTGTTTTAAAAAGCAAGTTTTGGAAAATTTATTATTTCGAATATTTAAATTCTAAAGTAAGTATTTTCTTTTAATCTATTATGGAAGTAATTATTTTAAAATGACTTGGTATTTATTTTAAAAGAGAAAATCTAGGTTTATATTTTACAAAAGTAACCTCATTTTTAAATATTCCTAAAGTATATATTTTTAATAAAATATTGAAGTAGTCTTTAAATTTAAATATTTTAAAGTAAATGTTCTAAAAAAGCGTTTTTAAAACTATTTTAAAATCTAAGTGTTTGTCCTTGGTGATTTCAGTGGAGATAGTAAATATTTGGGAAAGTTTAGTCTGAAAATGGAAGTTTGTTTGAAACTGTTTTCAAAGGGTTGAAAAAGGAAATATATCTTGCGAAGATATTTTGAGATAAATAAATAATTTGGCAAACTATTTACTGTTTGATGGTTGTTTGTGAATGTTAATTGATAGTTAAATAACCGACTATCAATATTGGCCCAATGCTCTGATCGTTTCGAAGAGACCGGGTTCGAGATTTATTTCTTGAAAACCACTTCGATCCGGTTTGTACGTTTCATGGAAAAAAACGAGTTTGGATTCGAAGATGGAGCAGTGAAGTGCAAGGGCTAGTCGCTACTAATCCTGAGGATATTTCCAAAATGGATGTAGTAGGAGTAGTGCCTTCGGTTCCGTTCGAACCCGGGACGGACTTGTATGGATGAATGATTTCAGAACATCGTCAGGTGGACGATGCACCTTCTAAGTGAAACAATCTAAAAGGTAACGCTTAGCCTCAAGCCTCGTCAACCGGGAATGACTGAAAATTAGGGGTTATGCAGCAAGGCTAGGTGGGTAGCACCCATTTTAGGGTGAAGTCATCCCTGTCTAGATGTCCATTTTTGTTCGCGCTCGACATCGGCCATGACCTACTGCCCCTCTCCAACCTATCTCGATCCCAAAAATTTAAAACCCTAAATCACCCAGCGCCACGACATCGATCGGCTAGCACACCCAATCCTGAAACGTCGCATGCGAATTGGCTCACGAAACCCTCCTTTGAACTCGCGGAGATTATCGCGATTAGAAATCGCATCTACTCCCCTGCAGCCGCTTCTCAGGCGCGATCTAGTTGAGGTCGCGCGCGCGATTCCTTTGGAATTTTTTTTAAGGAACGATTTCGAATTCGTATCAGAGAAGGCTACGTACTACTGAGTGAAGAAAATGGAAACGAATTTGTAAAAGAATGAATGTTATTTTAAGCTCGGTCATTCCTTCGACTATTTGTTTTTTGATATTAACTGTCTTGCTCAGAAAGGAAAGTGTGTTGAGGAAGAAATGAGACAAAAAGTTCTGATGTGAGAAAGAAAATCGGCTGATGTTGAAGTACTTTGACCAGTGAAAAAATAGGTTATATTATTTTAAATTTAAATCTAAATCGTCTCGAATCTTGCAACTCAAAATTTCGATCTTCTATCGAGGCGTGGCGCTAGACGTTTATAATGTTATGCCCTATTCCGAATGCAATGGAAAAGGTTTCGAGTCCTAATTCGATCGTATGGAGAAGAAAGCTTTTCGAACCCAGTTACTATTTAATTTTCGATATAGATTTCAACGCGTTTACATATTGTATGCTCACACAACAACTCCGATCATTACGAAATTTTAAATCCGATAATAGTACAATATTACGGATCCAATGGAACTGGTTTCGTCGAATTCCGGGACCGTACCTCAGAAGGCTATTTTTAAATTCAATTTAAAACAATAAAATTTCAAAACTGAATAGATCACTGTTAAATTCAATTTTAACACTACTATTATCTTCAGTATTATCAATATAAATTTCATAAGCCTTCAATTTATTTTTAACCAGCTTAAAACTCCAGATTCAACATTTTACCCATTTTCAGATAATTTAATTTAATAATTAAATTACCCAATAAATAGTGATATTTGAAATTCAAGTTAAAATTTAACCTTTAAATATTTAAAATCAATTAAATATCCGATTCTAAATGCTCAAAAATTCCAGGTCATCACATTCCTCCCCCCTTAAAAGAATTTCGTCCCGAAATTACTAGTTAGGAAGAATGGTCCAATACCCGTTTACTTTTCCCAAAACCAACAATTCAACATCCTGCCAACTATCTTATTGTAAAAGATCCATTATCACTCTTATCAACCTCCCAAACTTTCCCTTAGTTTTCAAACAATACTATTTGCTCAATCATTCAAATTTCAATTTAAACCCAAATTTAAAATTATTAGAATTTTCTCAAAAAATTTCTAACTCCCTAAATTTCCGAAATTTTTTGTCAGCGTCTCCTTTGCGCGGCTAGCTCGGTACAACCACAAAAAGCCTCTACGGACTCCCAAATTCCAAAAGAAAACAAAACGCCAAGTGGCTCGATCAAAAACACAAATCAAATTTCATACAGAAATTCACTTACCTTTTTGTCGAGCAATTCAAATTTATCTTCTGAAATCAAAACCAATTTTCTTTTCCTCTATAATACATGTATGTACTACATAGCAATAAGTCCAATCACAACATTCAAAAACATTTTATCGACTTCCTTAGAAAATGTCAATATTTATTCATTCAAATATTAACTTAGAATATATTTGTAATATCAATTTCCAATTAAGAATTCACCATTTCTTTCTTAAGTTTAGTATAAGCATTTTAATGTGCTTCTTTATTTATTTTCACTTCACCACTTCCAGTTTATATCTATTTCTATTCAAATTGGTTCTGCCATTCCATATGAATTTAATTTATTTTCAACTCTAAACATTTAATTTTATCTTCCATTTATACTGATTCATTTTATTATTTTAAAGTAGTTTCATTCCCTAATTTATTTCGATTTTCAATTTGGAATCGTTTTGCCGCTAACTAAAATTTTTCCCAAAAAATTTCAAAAAATTTTCTAACTCCCAAAATTTCTGAAATCTTTTGGCAGAGTCTCCTTTGTAGGAGGAGCTTTTGCAATTTGACAAAAGATATAAATATGTATACATCGACCCACACGGTCGGAAAAACCAAAAACAGTTCATATTTCCTATTTTATTGCGTAGGCGTACCTTATTTAGCATTTATAAGCAAGCGGCTTATTTATTTTAGCATTTAGCACGTCCAAATCCAGCCAAGCGGCTTCCCGGTGCCTGTACTTACTCAATTTAAATATGTAAGTACTAAATATATGCAATTTATTAACATTTCACTTATATTCAAATAGCTAACACATAGATTTCATAAGTAATGCATGTGATAAACATTCACAAGTACATATGCAAGGTTTTGACACTAGTTTTAAATTGTTTGCATCCAAATTACATACCAATTGATTTCAAAATCATCTCATTTCACTTTTAATAATTCATAGAGTTTTATCCAATCTCGTTTACATCAAATGATCCACTTCCTTATGCAATTCTACAATATTAATGTGAATAAATAATCATTTAAGCTTTATAACCATTTAAATTATTTCCAACTCAATGTATATAAATTCCATCCCAAACAAACTTATTTACAAATCGTATAGTTGCATTCCATCCCGTTTCACATTGGTTATGTTCAAAGCCATTTTGTTATACTCGACATTATCCCATGCTTCTATTAATTTTAAACTTAAGTTAATTTACTTCAATTCACTCCCATTTCATAACTTAGTTCATTCCCTTTTTTTAATTTATTCATACTCGAATTGGATTTATTTTCATCTCAAATCATTTTTATTTTAATCCAATTCCATACAACTTCAATTCATACTTAATTCACTTACAATTCTAAGTTGAATTTCTATTTATAACTCAAGCTTCATTTCCAAACTCAATTATCTATTCATAATTTCATTCTAAGTTAATAATTTCGAGTTCCATTCCATATTTCATTAACAAATTTATTATCAAATTAGTTCTCCCCTGGTTTAAATTCAATACTTGATTTTTCATCTCAAAATCTCTTCGTTAAATTTCTAAAGTCCAATTTAATTTATAATTCAAGTTTGGATTTTGAGTTTTATTTTCCAATTCATCGAAAATATTTATTTTGGGTTTTCTATCCCACTTTCAATTTTATAAGTCACAACTTATTATTTTACACATTTCCATTCATTCTAGGCTTGAATATATTCATCTTTTATTTTTAACTCAAAATTTACGCTTATTTATAGCCCAAGTATATTTTATTCTGAGGATTTTTAATTCTTTTATAAGTTATTCTAAATTATTTATTCCAACTTATTTCTTATCCAACTTACTTCCATTTATTCAGGTAAGAATCTAATTCCATTCAATAACACCCATAACTCAATTTACTCCAATTCAATTCTATTTAACTAAATCCCAGTTAAATCTTGTTACATACCATTCCTTTGAATTTTTTTTAAGCAAGGATTTAATTCCATTCAATATCATTCATGACACAACTGACTTTTGATTAAATTCATCCAAATTTAATTAAATTTCAATTACAATTTTATTTAACTTATCTCAAGTTAAATTCAGATATATTTGCTTCACTTTCATTTACTTAAGTTAAATTTTAATTCCCGGATTAAAATTTCCAATTTCTTCTTATTACTATCAACTTTACTTTATAAGTTCAATAGTTGATCCATTTATTCATTCACAAATTCATTTTTAACCAATAAATTTTATCTCCAAACATTAATTATTTTTTTAGTCCATTTGAACTTATTCTGCACCTTATTTTACACATTTAAATCAAGCATCATCCAATATTGAATTTCATTTCATTTGCATACCATGTTAACTAATCAGTTACTTATTAATTTTAATCTTAAAACTTTGTTTATTTAATCCAACCTGCCTAATTTTCTTTCAAACCTAAGTTCAACATTCAATTTTGAAAACATATATATCTAACCAAACTATTCCTTTGCATTTTCAAAATCAACCAAATTTCTCCAACAAACTTAATCCAAAACATCCTGGTAGCAATCCCTTTTTTGAAAACTCGAAAATGAACACCGATGATGTCGCGATCACCATCAGAATTATTTTCCAACGACCGTAACTCTCTTTTAAAATCCTTCAATTATTTTTAAATTCCAAATCTCTCAAGATTTCACATCCACTTCAAAAATATTTCTCAATATATATTATCTTCCCAACTTTTGAGAATCATTATCAAATTCAAAGGAATCTAAATTTCCAAATTCCAATCCCAAATCCTTTAAATTTATATTCCAACATTACTTTGGAATTTTATCTTATTTTAATTATTTATCATATTATAATTTACATTCGTAGTTTATATTTACAAATTCAATTTGTATATGAATTTTTTTCTTAGTTTTAAATTATGGTTTCAATTCCTTATTCAATTATAATTCACATTTTAAAATCTCATTTATTTATTAATTTATTCCTTAATCTTTGGTTATTATTTCAATTTCTTATTCAATTTTACACATTAATGATAATAATTTAATATTATCATTCCTAACCTCCAAGCATCCACATATAACTATAATAATTTACCAAAAATTATTTGTTTATATACAAAAATAATTTAGATAAAATTATTTCATTTACCCTATTTAAAACAATACTGTTTCGGTTTATCTCGTTTAAGAGTTTAGAAATCCCTATCGATGACATGGTGTCCTGTACATCGACCAGAATCCATAAACACTCAACCGATTAGTCAACACAATATAAACAATTTTATATTCACTAACAAATACGCGCTCATGCTATTAATATTCTCAAACTCATTCTAGAGTACTACGGACTCTATTTAATGAGTAATTCCCGCCAGAGCCAAGGTTATCACCAACCTAAGCTCTGATACCTAGTGTAACGATCTAGGCTTTTCAACCATCGACAACGGCTCACTCGACCGGTAGGCTTTTCAACCATCCCTGCCCCGCCGTGACTCACAGTGATACCTCGGGTTTGCTTTTACGGCCAGCCTCTCGACTGTAAGCACCTAGCAAATCAACCCCGCAAGACCTTATACTACTCCCGGGGCATGTAGGGGTAAGAGTCTCCCGTTCGCCACCTAATGCAAAGCGAGAACCACCTATCACGCTGTAATGTAGCAAACCCGAGGTTTAGCTATATTTTAGTTTCCAAAACCTTAAACTAATACTCTTTATTTTCTTTCCAAAATCCTATATATATATATATATAGTTCACGATCTATTATATTTTTTTTGTATAGTATTAAACCGAAAGGTATATAAGATTTATGTACGTAGAAATTTTAAATGTTGGAATTAGAACGATATATAAAAAATATAATAGATCGTGAACTACATATAGATAGGATTTTGGAAAGAAAATAAAGAGTAAAATTTCAAGTAAAATAATTGTTGAGAATTTGAATAAATTTTGGAATGAATTGGAAAAGAATAAAAGTAATTTTAAAATTCTAATAAATAAATTCTGAGTATAGGAAAAAGAGGATTTTAATAAACAGAGGAATAATGAATTTTAAACTCAAGTGATATAATTTTGAGAAATAAAGATTTTATTTTAAAATTCAAGGTCTGAACTTATTTGATTTATTTTAGTTACTAAAGATTTCAAGGGAAAATTAGTTAAATAAAATTATAAGTTAAAATCAAATATGTAAATGGTGATTAATTATTTGATAAATTCAAATAGTGATAAATTGTGAATTGTTTATACAAGGTCAAAACCGTGAAGAGAATAAGCAGGAATGGAAATGGATTGCAAAATAAAAGGTGAGTTAATCTCACTCAGCTGAATTTTAATTTGAAATCTAAATAGTTAAATTTAAAAAACTGATTGATTGATTTGATTTGGTGTGTTATATATAGTAGTATATAGTATATCTTGGAATGTTTGATTTCCCGCATTAAATAGCGGATGATTTTATATTTAAAACCCATATAAAATGATATTCCACCTCGAAGTGGAATTGGTATTTTATGTTGTGCTAACGTCTGTGGATGCAGGGAAACAGGTTGGAGGGATCCAACTGGATTCCTCAACACTTATTTAAATTATTTAATGTTCTCTGTGTGATTATCTGATATTCTATGATGAATTATACTAGAATATTGAATGCTATAGTTGCTTGAATATTTCGGTACTCTGAATTATCTAAATACATAGAATTGGATTTTGAAAAGAAATAATAGGAGTGAACTTTTAAGAAAATAATTATAAAGAATCTAAATAAATTAAGAATGAATTGGATAAGAACAATAGTAATTTTAAAATTCTAATAAATAAATTCCGTATATGAAAAGGGAATTTTAAATAAACAGAGAGTTAATGAATTTTAAACTTCAGTGTTATTATTTAAAAGAACAAAGCTTTTATTTTAAATTTAAGATTTAAATTTTGAAAAGAATAAAGAAGAAATTGGGTAAATCTGATATTTGTATATTTCTGTTAAAAGTTTTAAAATCAAACGGAAAATAATATTAATAACAACAATAAAGTCCATAATTAACGAATTTTGAAATGAATTAAGTAAGTAAAGAAATTTATTTCAAATGGAATAAATTGGAAATCAATTTGGAAAATTGATTTAAGTGACTAAAATTGGAAATTCTCCCTGGATAACCAAGTATGTTTTCAAAGTAAATTTTTAAATATACGTTAGAAGTTTTAAAGTTGTTTTAAAAAGCAAGATTTGGAAAATTCATTATTTCAAAATATTTAAATTCTAAAGTAAGTATTTTATTTTAATCTAATATGGAAGTACTTATTTTAAAATGACTTGGTGTTTGTTTTAAAGAGAAAATCTAGGTTTATTTTTAATAAAAGTAACCTCATTTTAAAATATTCCTAAAGTATATATATTTTTAATAAAATATCGAAGCAGTTTTTAATTTAAATATTTTAAAGTATATTATCTAGTAAAGTGTTTTTTTAAAACTGTTCTAAAATCTAAGTGTTGTCCTTGGTGATTTCAGTGGAGATAGAAAATATTGGGAAAGCTTATTCTGAAAATGGAAGATAGTTTGAAACTGTTTTCAAAGGGTTGAAAATGGAAATATATCTTGCGAAGATATTTTGAGATAAATAAATAATTTTGGAAATTATTTATTGTTTGATGGTTGCTTGTGAATGTTAATTGATAGTTAAATAACCGACTTTCAGTATTGGCCAAATACGTTGATCGTTTCGAAGAGACCGGGATCGAGATTTATTTTTCGAAAATCACTTCGATCCGGTTTGTACGTTTTCGTGGAAAACGAGTTTGGATTCGAAGATGGAGCAGTGAAGTGCAAGGGCTAGTTGCTACTAATCCTGAGGATATTTCCAAAATGGATGTAGTAGGAGTAGTGCCTTCGGTTCCGTTCGAACCCGGGACGGACTTGTATGGATGAATGCTTTCGGAACATCGTCTGGTGGACGATGGACATTCTAAGGGATATGTTCTATAAAGGTAACGCTTAGCCTCAAGCCTCATCAACCGGGAATGACTGAAAATCAGGGGTTATGCAGCAAGGCTAGGTGGGTAGCACCCATTCAGGGTGAGCTCATCTCTGTCTAGATGTCCCTTTTTATTTCGGCTTAGTGGTGCGGTTGCTGATCCCAACCGCGGGATGATCTCACTCGGGATTATCTAGTAAGGGGTAGTCTCGGTTTTGTGTTGCAGGGGAGTTAGGGTGGCTCCTCGGTACTGTAATCTAGGCCACGTACCGTGACAGGTGGTACCCCAGTGCCTAGTCATTAGTTGGAAATCCATTCTCGCTACGAACCTTGTACGAGTTTTGTATGTATTACCCACTCCGTGGCTAGTAGCTGGAATTTACTAAATGTAACAATTTCGGCTATTTTAATAATTTTTTGTATATAGAACCTATTATAATATCAGAGGATTTTAATAAAAAGTGTTTTAGCTATCATAAGGTAAAAAACTGACATGTTTATTTGTGGCGTTGTCTTACGAGATGCTTTTGTTTTCAAAAGGAATTTTGGAACTTTAATAATCAATTTGAGTGTGATTTCTCACGCTGGTATTCTAGACTGACTCGGGTGTTATTTATCTATAATGCTCGGGTCAGACCGAGTATTATAGGATACAGGACATGGTGCTGTGGAGATCAGGAGACGAGCTGGATGACGATACGTACTTTCGTACTTCTTTTATATATATTCCGCTGTGTTGAGTAGCTGTGTATCCAGTTGTATGTTATTGATGTTGAACTGTGATTGATATACACTGATGATGTAAATATAAACAGGTATATTTGATTTTGTGTAAAGATCATTTATTATCTATTATATTTTATTCCGCTGCGATGGTTAGATTCTGATGTTGTTTTCTATTTTCTTCTTCTACCTCTTCTTCTTTAACACTAATGGTTCGTATTTCTGTTCAACTTGAGTTGATTGATGTAGAATAGTGTTGACTCAAGGGGTACGGATTTGCGGGCTATTACAGAGTTTTGTTTGTATTACCCACTCTGTGGCTAGTAGCTGGAATTTAATGAATGTAACAATTTCGACTATTTTATAAGTATTTGTATGACGCTATTATAATATCAGAGGATTTTTATATAAAACTGTTTTAGCTATCGTAAGGTAAAAACCCGACATGTTTATTTGTGGCGTGGTCTTACGAGATGCTTTTGTTTTCAAAAAGGATTTTGAAACTTTAATAATCAATTTGAGTGTGATTTCTCACGCTGGTATATCCAGACTGACTCGGGTACTATTTAACTGTAATGCTCGGGTAAGACCGAGTATTATAGGATATAGGATTTGATGCTGTGGAGCTCAGGAGACGAGCTGGACGACGATGTGTATTTTCATACTTGTTTTACATATATTCCGCTGTATTGAGTAGCTGTGTATCCAGTTGTATGTTATTGATGTTGTTGAACTCTGATGATGTACTCTGATGATGTATGTATAAAACAGATATATATTTGTTTTTGTGTAAAGATCATTTATTATCTATTATATTTATTCCGCTGCGATGGTTAGATTCTGATAACTCAAATTTATTATGAAAGATTCAAAATCCTTTGAAAACAAAAGCATCTTGTAAGACCACGCCACAAATAAACATGTTGGATTTTTACCTAACGATAGCTAAAACAGTTTCTTATAAAATCCTTTGATATTATAATAGGGTCTATATACAAATACTTATTAAAATAGCCAAAACTGTTACATTATTAAATTCCAGCTACTAGCCACAGAGTGGGTAATACAAACAAAACTCGTACAAGGCGCGTAGGGAAAATGGATTTTTAACTAATGACTAGGTACTAGGGTACCACCTGTCACAGTACGTGGCCTAGATCACAGTACCGAGGAGCCACCCTAACTCCCCTCTAACACAAGATCGGGACTACCCTTACTGGATAATCCTGAGTGAGATCACCCCACTATTGGGATCAGCAACCGCACCACTAAGACGAAATAAAAACGGACATCAAGACAGGGATGACCTCACCCTGAATGGGTGCTACCCACCAAGCCTTGCTGCATAACCCCTGATTTTCAATCATTGCCGGTTGATGAGGCTTGAGGCTAAGCGTTACTTTTATAGAACATATCCTTTAGAATACCCATCGTCCACTTGACGATGTTCCGAAAGCATTCATCCATACAAGTCCGTCCCGGGTTCGAACGGAACTAAAGGCACTATTCCTACTACATCCATTTGGAAACATCCTCGGGATTAGTAGCGACTAGCCCTTGCACTTCACTGCTCCAACATCGAATCCAAACTCGTTTTTTCCACGAAAACGTACAAACCGGATCGAAGTGGTTTTCGAGAAATAAATCTCGATCCCAGTCTCTTCGAAACGATCAACGCATTTGTCCAATATTGATAGTCAGTGATTTAACTATCAATTAATATTCACAACATCCATCACACAATAAATAATTTCCCAAATTATTTATTTATTTCAAAATATCTTTGCAAGATATATTTCCAATTTCAACCCTTTAAAAAAGTTTCAAACTATCTTCCTTTTACAGAATAAATTTCCCAAATATTTTCTATTTCCTCTGAGATCAACAATCACAAAACTTTGATTTTTAAAATAATTTAAAAACACTTTATTGTAAAATATGTTTAACATTTAAATTTAGAACAATTACTTTAATACTTAATTATAATACTTAGAAATAATTAAAATAAGATTACTTATAAATATAAACTTGATTTTCTTCTTTAAACAAAATACCAAATCATCTTTTAAATAATTAGTACGATAATAATTTTTTTTTAAAAAAATACTTTCTTTAGAGTTTAAACATTTAGAAATAGTAAATTTTATAAAACATGCTTTTTAAAACAACATTAAACTTTTATCTTATATTTAAAATTTTACTTTGAAAACGTACTTGGCTATCCAGAGAAATATACTTCTCTTCACATTCTTCTTTAATTTTCAATTCAAACACTTGAATCAATTTTCAAATTAATCTCCAATTCACTTCCTTTTATTCCAAAATCCATTAATTTCAGATTTTATTCCTTAATTATGATTTAAGGTACTTTTAACTGAAAATACCAATTTTAGATTTCTCAACTAACTTCTTAATCCTTTTTAAATAAATTTAAACTTTGAATTTTAAAATAATTCTTTATTCCTTTAAATTAATATCACTTAATTTTACAATTCATTAGTTTCTGTTTATTCAAAATCTTGTTTCTTTTCATACTCGAAGTTATTTGTTAGTATTTTAATATCATTTCCATTTCCTTTTCAATTCATTCTTAATTTATACAAATTTTCTATAATTATTTCACTTACAAATTCACTTCTTTTATTTTCTTTCCAAAATCCAATTTGTATATTTTTGGTAACTCATTATACCCAAATATATTCAATCAAGCCATAACATTCAATATTCCCACATAATTCATCATAGAATATCAAATAATCACAACAGAGAATATTAAATAATTTAAATAAATGTTGAGGAATTCAGTTGGATCCCTCCAACCTGTTTCCCTGCATCCAAATACGTTAGCCCAACATAAGTACCAATTCCACTTCGAGGTGGGAATATCGCGATATATGGGATTAAATATAATATTAACCGCTATTATGCGGCGCATAGGGTCTCATCTGCTATATAATGCGAGAAATCAATCATTCCAAGATGTAATATATACTATAATATAGCACATCAATCAATTCAACCATTTAAACAATTATTTAAATTTAATCATTTAAATTTAAATTTAAATTCAACTGAGTGAGATTAACTCACCTTTGATTCTTGTTTTGCATTCCGACCCAATCCGGCTTGCTTCTATCAGATTTTGACCTTGTATAACAATCATACAATTTATTAACACTTTGAAATAACTTGAACAATTTATTTCCATTTTATAAATTTATTTAGCCAATGATTCTGTTTAACTAATAATTTTAGTTTGAATTAATTTTCCTTAAATAGATTATTTTTAATACCTAAAATAATTGAACAAGTTAGGTGACGGTTTAATCACATAATTCTTTATTTTAAATATAAACTGGTAAGTTCAAATATATACCTACACTTTGAAATATTCGAACGGTTACTATTTGTGCATAGATCTTCTTGTAAATAAAATTTTCTATGTATAAATATTTGTATAAATATCAACAGTAATTTATCTTGCTGATATTATATTTTCTAACCTATACATACATTTATAGACCTCAAACTGAAATATAACTAAACCTTACTGTAACTTCTTATTTCCCATTCGCCACCTAACGTAAAAAAAATTCTTATCTAGGGATGCCGTGTGTAGTTGGCATGCGACGTGGCCTGGAATGGTGGTTGTGGTTGTCGACAAGGGCAGTGGAGATGCCGAATCGCGAGAGGTATTTTTGCAATTCGATTTTAATTTCTTGTTAAACTGAAAGTTTTTGAACATATTTCAACAATAAACAGATTTAAGCAAAAAAATTATGGTTAAGTAAATGTTTATTTTTGGGTTTTAATGAAAAAGGAAAAAAAATCACAGGAAATATGTATGCATGTAGAGGATGAGTTTTGAAACCCTATTTAAATTATCAAATATAAATATTTATTAGGAAAGATAAGTTTTTTAGTTAGGTATTTACTGTTATTCTTACAGAAAGAAAAGGGGAATTTTAAATATTGAAAGTTATTTATATTAGATTTTTGGAAATCTGTATAGAATATTTCTATAAGTATATACATATAATTTCAAAGGAAAAGTAAATATACATATTTATATCTTCAGTTACGGGTTAGCTCTGAAATGGTGAAAGTTTATTTGTGAAATTAAATCTAAGTTATTTTAGTTACTAAGAATAATTTATCAAAAAATAAACTAGTTAAATTAGTTTTTGTTTGGTTAAATTATTACAAAGGGGCAAATTGACTGTTCGGTTAATTCAAATTGTTAGTTAATTAAATTATTAATTTGGAAATTAATTGTTCGATTAATTCAAAATATTAATAAATTGTATAATGCTTAAACAAGGTTTTAAATCATGGAAACAAGCCGGTTTGGTGTGGATTGCATCAACGAAATCAAATGTGAGTTAATCTCACCCAGTTGAATTTTAATTTAAAACTTAAATAGTTAAATTTAAATAATTGGTTGAATGGTTGAATTGATTGATGTGCTATATTATATATATATATATATATATTACATCTTGGAATGATTGATTTCCCGCATTATATAGCGGATGAGACCATATGCGCCGCATAATAGCGGACAATATTATATTTAATCCCATATACCGCGATATTCCACCTCGAAGTGGAATTGGTATTTATGTTGTGCTAACGTCTGTGGATGCAGGGAAACAGGTTGGAGGGATCCAACTGGTTCCCTCAACATTTATTATTTTATATTCTCTGTTGTGATTATTTGATATTCTATGTTGAATTATATTGGAATATTGAATGCTATGGTTTGATTGAATATATTTGGGTAAATGAGCTACCAAAAATATGTAAATTGGATTTTGGAAAGTAAATAAAGAAGTGAATTTGTATAAGAAATAATTATAGAAAATTTTGAATAAATTAAGAATGAACTGAAAAGAAATGGAAGTGATACTAAAATACTAATAAATAACTTCGAGTATGAAAAGAAAAAGATTTTGAATAAACAGAAATTAATGAATTGTAAAATTAAGTGATACTATTTTAAAGGAATAACGAATTATTTTAAAATTTAAAGTTTAAATTTATTTAAAGGGATTAAGAAGTAAATTGAGAAATCTAAAATTGGTATTTTCGGTTAAAGTATTTTAACTCATAATTAAGAAATAAAATCTGAAAATTTATGGATTTTGGAATAAATGGGGTAAATTGGAAATAAATTTGGGAATTGATTCAAGTGTTTGAAATTGGAAATTTAAAGAAGGATGTGAAGAGAAGTATATTTCTCTGGATAGCCATGTACGTTCAAAGTAAAAAAAATTAAATAAAAGATAAAAGTTTTAACGTTGTTTAAAAAGCATGTTTTAGGAATTTGTTATTTCTAAATATCTAAATTCTAAAGTAAATATTTTTTCAAATCTATTATCTAAATAATTATTTAAGAGTGACTTAGTACTTTGTTTTAAAAGTGAAAACCTAGTTTTATATTTTTATAAAGTAACCTTATTTTCAAATATTCCTATAGTATGTATTTTAATAAATTATTGAAGTAGTTTTTAAAATAAATGTTTTAAAGTATATGTCAAAGTAAAGCGTTTTAAATTATTTTAAAAATCTAAAGTTTTGTGCTTGGCGATCTCAGAGAAAATAGAAAATATTTGGGAAATTCAATCAGTAAAAGGAAGATAGTTTGAAACTGTTTACAAAGGGTTGAAATTGAAAATATATCTTGCAAAGATATTTTGAGCTAAATAAATAATTTGATAAATAATTTATAGTGTGATGGACGTTGTGAATGTTAATTGATAGTTAAATAACCGACTATCAATATTGGTCAAATGCGTTGATCGTTTCGAAGAGACCGGGATCGAGATTTATTTCTCGAAAACCACTTAGATCCGGTTTGTACGTTTCGTGGGAAACGAGTTCAGAGTCGAGGATGGAGCAGTGAAGTGCAAGGGCTAGTCGCTACTAATCCTGAGGATATTTCCAAAATGGATGTAGTAGGAATAGTGCCTTCGGTTCCGTTCGAACCCGGGACGGACTTGTATGGATGAATGCTTTCGAAACATCGTCAGGTGGGCGATGGGCATTCTAAGGGATATGTTCTAAAAAGGTAACTCTTGGCCTTAAGCCTCATCAACCGGGAATGACTAAAAAACAGGGGTTATGCAGCAAGGCTAGGTGGGTAGCACCCATTTCAGGGTAAGGTCATTCCTGTCTAGATGTCCCTTTTTATTTCGGCTTAGTGGGCGGTTGCTGATCCCAACCGCGGGGTGATCTTACTCGTAACTGTCCACTAAGGGATGGTTCCGATCTTGTGTTGCAGGGGAGTTAGGGTGGCTCCTCGGTACTGTGATCTAGGCCACATACCGTGAGAGGTGGTACCCCAGTGCCTAGTCATTAGTTGAAAATCCATTCTCCCTACGTGCCTTGTACGAGTTTTGTTTGTATTACACACTCTGTGGCTAGTAGCTGGAATTTAATGAATGTAACAATTTCGGCTATTTTAATAAGTATTTGTATATATACCCTATTATAATATCAGAGGATTTAATAAGACATGTTTTAGCTATCATAAGGTAAAAACACGACATGTTTATTTGTGGCGTGGTCTTACGAGATGCTTTTGTTTTCAAAGGATTTTTGAAACTTTAATTATCTATTTGAGTGTGATTTTCTCACGCTGGTATATCCAGACTGACTCGGGTGTTATTTAATTATAATGCTCGGGTCAGACCGAGTATTATAGGATACAGGAAAGGATGCTGTGGAGCTCAGGAGACGAGCTGGACGGCGATACGTACTGTTGTACTTGATTATTATTCCGCTGTGTGTGCAGTTTTGAGGACAAACTATATGATTGTCCAGTTGAATATTATTGACGATGTAGTCTGATGATGTATGTATAAAAAGTTATAGTATTTGATTTGGTGTAAAGAATATTGAATATCTATTATATTTTATTCCGCTGCGATGGTTAGATTCTAATGTTGTTTCTATTTTCTTCTTCTATCTCTTCTTCTTTAACCCAAATGATTCGTATTTTCGTACATCTTGAGTTGATTAATGTAGAATAGTGTTGACTCTAGGTGTAACAACCCGCAAATCCATACCCCTTGAGTCAACACTATTCGATATAAATCAACTCAAGTTGTACAGAAATACGAACCATTTGGGTTAAAGAAGAAGAGGTAGGAGAAGAAAATAGAAAACAACATCAGAATCTAACCATCGTAGCGGAATAAAATATAATAGATAATAAATGATCTTTACAAAAAATCAATATATCCGTTTATAAATGACATCATCCGAGTACATCAATCACAGTTCAACATCAATAACATACAGCTGGATACATAGCTACTCAACACAGTGGAATATATATAAAACAAGTACGGAAGTACGTGTCGTCATCCAGCTCGTCTCCTGAGCTCCACATCATCATGTCATGTATTCTATAATACTCGGTCTGACCCGAGCATTATAGTTAAATAACACCCGAGTCAGTCTGGAATACCAGCGTCAGAAAATCACACTCAGTTGATTATTAAAGTTTCAAAAATCCTTTGAAAACAAAAGCATCTCGTAAGACCATGCCACAAATAAACATGTCGGGTTTTTGCCTTACGATAGCTAAAACATTTCTTATTAAAATCCTCTGATATTATAATAGGGTCTATATACACATACTTATTAAAATAGTCAAAATTGTTACATTCATTAAATTCCAGCTACTAGCCACAAAGTGGGTAATACAAACAAAACTCGTACAAGGCACGTAGCGAGAATGGATTTCCAACTAATGACTAGGCACTGGGATACCACCTATCACGGTATGTGGCCTAGATCAGCGTACCGAGGACCCACCCTAAGTCCCCTGCAACACAAGGCCGGGACCATCCCTTACTGGACAGTCCCGAGCAAGATCACCCCGCGGTTGGGATCAGCAACCGCCCACTAAGCCGAAATAAAAAGGGACATCTAGACAGGGATGACCTCACCCTGAAAGGGGTGCTACCCACCTAGCCTTGCTGCATAACCCCTGATTTTTAGTCATTCTCGGTTGATGAGGCTTGAGGCTAAGCGTTACCTTTCATATCGTTTCACTTAGAATGCTCATCGTCCACCTGACGATGTTCTGAAAGCATTCATCCGTACAAGTCCGATCCGGGTTTGGACGGAACCGAAGGCCCTATTCCTACTACATCCATTTTGGAAATATCCTCAGGATTAGTAGCGACTAGCCCTTGCACTTCACTGCTCCATCTTCGAATCCAAATTCATTTTCCCACGAAATGTACAAACCGGATCGAAGTGGTTTTCGAGAAATTAATCCCGATCCCGGTCTCTTCGAAACGATCAGCGCATTTGGCCAATATTGATAGTTGGTTATTTAACTATCAATTAACATTCACAAAAAACCATCAAACAATAAATAATTTTCCAAATTATTTATCTCAAAATATCTTCGCAAGATATATTTCCATTTCCAAACCCTTTTGAAAACAGTTTCCAACTATCTTCCTTTTTCAGAATAAACTTTCCCAAATATTTTCTATCTCCACTGAAATCACCAAGGACAAACACTTGGATTTTAGAACAGTTTTAAAAACACTTTATTAGAAAATATACTTTAAAATATTTAAATTAAAAACTACTTCTATATTTTTTAATAAATATATATACTTTAGGTATATTTAAAAAATGAGGTTACTTTTATAAATATAAACCTAGATTTTCTCTTTTAAAACAAATACTAAGTCATTTTTAAATAATTACTGATATAATAGATTAAAAGAAAATACTTACTTTAGAATTTAAATATTTAGAAATAATAAATTTTTCCAAAACTTGCTCTTTAAACAACTTTAAAACCTTTAACTTATATTTAAAAATTTACTTTGAAAATGTACTTGGTTATTCAGAGAGAATTTCCGATTTCAATCACTTAAATCAATTTTCCAAATTGATTTCCAATTTACTCCATTTGAAATAAATTTCTTTACTTACTCAATTCATTTCAAAATTCGTTAATTATGGACTTTATTATTATTATTATTATTATTTTCCATTTGATTTTAAATCTTTTAACTGAAATATGCAAATTTCAGATTTTTTTCCCAATTTCTTCTTTATTCTTTTCAAAATTTAAATTGTAAATTTAAAATAAATGCTTTGTTCCTTTAAGTAATACACTGAAGTTTAAAATTCATTATCTTCCTGTTTATTCAAAATTTCCTTTCTCAAATCACTTTATTTTTTTCCAATTCATTTATGAATTATTTCAAATTTTCTATAATTATTTTACTTTAAAATGTACTCTGTATTCTTATTTCAAAAATCCAGTTCCATATAATTTGATGACTCAGAGTACCAAAATATATTCAAGTAACTATAGCATTCGATATTTCAATATAATTCATCACAGAATATCCAAATAATCATAACAGAGAATAATAAGCAATTTGAATATATGTTGAGGAATCCAGCTGGATCCCTCCAACCCGTTTCCTTGCATCCACAGACGTTAGCACAACATAAAATACCAATTCCACTTTGAGGTGGAATATCACGGTATATGGGTTTTAAAATATAAAATCATCTGCTATTTGATGTGGGAAATCAAACATTCCAAGATATACTATACACTACTATATAATATAACACACCAAATCAATCAATCAACCAATTATTTAAATTTAACCATTTGAATTAAAATTAAAATTCAGCTGAGTGAGATTAACTCGCCTTTGAATTTTTTTTGCAATCCAATCCAAACTAGCTTGCTTCCATCAGGATTTCAGACCTTATATAAATATTAGATGATTTCATTAATATTTGAATTAATTAAACGATTAAATTTCTATCTACTAATTTAATTAACTAAGAATTTGGGTTTTAAGCTAAAAATTTGATTTAAACAAAATTTTCTTTTTAATAAAATATTTTTAGCAACTAAAATAATTAAATAAGTTTTATTAAATAAATTTACCTCCATAATCTATTTTATTTTAAAATTAAACAAGTAGATCAAAATGTGTGTAAGTTTATTCATTTTATTTTATTTTGAAACTCATGTATACTTATAAACATAATCTATATAGATTATAAAAAATCTAATTTTATATAAATTTCCCAATCATTTCAAAATTCCTATTTCTTTTTCTTCCTTTTTCCAAAATCATATCTATTTAGTTAAACAACTGTTTTAATCTAATTTGCCTAAATAAAAATTTAATTATTATATTTTTCCTGCAGTAAAAAAAGAAAAACATGCATATATAATTAAACTTCCTGTAAATTCCTAAATTTTCTCTCTTTTCCTTTCGTTTTCCTCCTAGTCCACATATACAAAATATCAGTAAGTAAAACAAAAAAAAGAAAGAAAAAAAACCTCACTGACCAAATCGAGCAAACCCTAGCCGTCGACTCGACTCCATCGCGAATTCACCTCCTGCTCGCACGCCAATCCATCACCAGCGCCAATCCAACGACACTGCCAATCCAAGCGCGCGCGAAGTGCCTTTCCCTCCAGCTGACACGAAGCGATCGAAACCCTAACCCTCGCGATACGATTCGAATCGTCGAAAATGAAGCCCTAGCTGCCATGACTCGCCCCATTCCTTTGCTTGATAGTGAGGCTTCTTTTTTTTCCTTTTCGTTTTATTTTCCAATTCGTTGAAAATATTTATTTTGGGTTTTCTATCCCACTTTTCAATTTTAGAAGTCACAACTTATTATTTTACACATTTCCATTTATTCTAGGCTTGAATATATTTATCTTTTATTTTTAACTCGAAATTTACGCCTATTTATAACTCAAGCATATTTTATTTCCATGGATTTTTAATTCTTTTATAAGTTATTCTTATTTATTTATTTCAATCCAATCCTTATCCAACTTATTTTCCATTTATTCAGGTAAGAATCTAATTCGATTCAATAAATCAATTGAATTTTTATTCCAATTCAATTTTATTTTAACTCAGATCTATTTAGCTCAATTCGATATCAACTTAATTCGAATATAACTGGATATTACTTTAAACCTATTCAATCAAGTTAAATTTTATTTCCCAATCAAAGTTAATTTCATTTTTAACTTTTCACTTTAAATTTAAATTTCCAACATTCAAAGCTTATATTTCCTTCCTGATTTAAAAATTATCTCAATTTATAAGCTTATAACCTATCTCATCAGGATTTTTTTTTAAACACCCGGCTTTTGGTTTCAATTCATTTTGAAATCTCCAACATCTCAAATCACACTTCTCAAATATTTAAACCAATCCTAGTTTTTATTCCCTACAAATTTCCTTTAGAATTTCAAAAACAACTAGCTTTTCTGAACAAATCAATTTGGCACCAATTCGTCACTTAGAATTCGAAAACGAATACTGATGATGCGGCCGTCATCATCAGAATATTTCCCAATAATCCAAGTGATTTCAATGCTATATCACTTTCAAAATCCATTTAAAACAAATTTCCTTTCAGAAATACCTCTAAAACAATAATGCTATTATTTATCTTCAAAACACTTCGACAAACACTTCCAAAATCTC
Source organism: Allium cepa (assembly GCA_030765085.1). Lineage (NCBI taxonomy): Eukaryota > Viridiplantae > Streptophyta > Magnoliopsida > Asparagales > Amaryllidaceae > Allium > Allium cepa. The sequence continues at coordinate 654,113,875 of CM060940.1, forward strand.
CGGGATTTGAAATTTCCAATTTTAATTTAAATCAAATTTTAACTATAGTTTATTTGTATAATGTATGCTCATACAAATTCCCATTTAATTATATTCCAATTTATAAATCACGTTGATAATTTATATTTATAAATTTCTTTTTATAAATGAATTTATTTTCCTTAATCTTTAGTTATATTTTCAATTCTAGTAAAATTTCCACTAAAACAATGATAATAATTTAATATTATTCTTCCTAACATCCAAGGAACCATATATTAGCTAAAATAGTTTACTAAAACATTTCTTTTATATCAAAATATATTTTTGGGTAAAATTATTTCATTCGCCCACATTTAGAACAATACCGTGTCAATCTGTTCTATTCAAGTGTTTAGAAACCCCTTCGATATAGTTGTCCAGACTGTACCGATGAAAGTTCATATGCCACTTAATAGACCAATCAACACAATATAAAACCATTTTTATATCCACTAACAAATAAGCGCTCATGTCTATTAATACGCTCAAACTCATTCTAGAGTACTACGGACTCTAATTTCAATGAGTAATTCCCACCAGAGCCAAGGTTATCACCAACCTATGCTCTGATACCAAGTGTAATGACCTAGGCCTTTCAACCATCGACAGCTGCTCACTCGATCGGTAGGCTTTTAACCATCCCAGCCCCGCCATGGCTCACAGTGATACCTCGGGTTTGCTTTTACGGCCAGCCTCTCGACTGTAAGCACCTATCAAACCAACCCTGCAAGGCCTTATACTGCCCTCGGGGGCATGTAGGGGTAAGAGTCTCCCGTTCGCCACCTAACGCAAAGCGAGAACCCCATCGCACGCTGTAATTTAGAACACAATTCTCATTTTAAATTTATGATTCTTATATTTAAATTAAACTATATATATAAACTTCTTATATATTCTTTTTAGCATATATATAAACCTTACTGTAAATTCTTATATTTAAAGGATTTGGGATTTGGGATTTGGAAATTTAGATTCCTTTGAATTTGATAATGATTCCCAAAAGTTGGAAAAATAAAAAATATTTGATAAATATTTTTGAATCTGATTTGAAATCTAGAGAGTTGGGAATTTAAAAATAATTGAAGTGTTTTAAAAGAGATAAAAGCATTGAACTCTTTCGGTCACTGGAAAATAACTTCGGTGATGACTGCAGCATCATCGATGTTCATTTTTGAGTTTCCAAAAGAGGAATTGCTACCTGGATGTTTTCGATTAATGTTTGTTTGCGAAATTGGGTTTGATTTTGAAAATGCAAGGAATTTTGGGTATAGGTGATTTCAAAGGGAATTTTGAAATGTTGAAAGATTGTTTAAATTTTGGAATTTTAACTAAGAATGTTTATGGCATATAAAAAGTTTGATAACTTGTGAATTTGGAATTTGTTGAAATAAAATCCAACTTTGTAAGTAAGTAAAGTGAAAACTAAATACTGTAATTGAAAATTTGAATTGTGTTAAATTATATGAAATGGAAAAATTAGACAAGTTGGACTAAATAAAACAAAGTTTTGAGATTTAAAATTAGTAAGTAACTGAATGATTTATATGGTATGCAACAGAAATGAAACTAAACATTGGATGATGTTTGATTTAAAATTGTATAAAAATAAGTGCAGAATTAGTTCAAATGGACTAAAAATATATTTGATGTTTGGAAATAAAATTTATTGGTTGAAAATAAATTAGGGAATGAATAAATGAATTTATAATTGAAAGTGAATGAACTGGAAATTGGATATTGTAATGATATTAAATGTAGTTAAGTCTTTGCTTTAAAAAAATTCAAAGGGATGGTATGTGACAAGATTTAACCGAGGTTAAGTTAAATAGAATTGAATTGGAGTAAAATTCAATTGAGTTATGGGTGATATTAAATGGAATTAGATTCTTGCCTGAATGAATGGAAGTAAGTTGGATAAGAAATAAGTTGGAATTATAATTCAGAATAACTTATAAAAGAATGCAAAATCCATAGAATAAAATATACTTGGGCTATAAATAAGCATAAATCTTGAGTAAAAATAAAAGATGAATATATTCAAGCCTAGAATGAACGTAAATGTGTAAACTAATAAATTGTGACTTATAAAATTTAAAAATGGGATAGAAAACCCAAATAAATATTTGTGATGAATTGGAAAATAAAACGAAAAATCCAAACTTGAGTTATAAAATAAATTGGACTTAAGAAATTTAATGAAGAGATTCTGAGATTTAAAATCAAGTACTGAATTTAAACCAGGGGAGAACTAATTAGATATCAATTAGTTGGTGAAATATGGAAATGGAACTCGAACTTATTAACTTAGAATTGAATTGTGAGTAGATAATTGAGTTGGAAATGAAGCTTGAGTTATAAATAGAAATTCAACTTAGAATTGTGAGTAAATTAAATATGAATTGAAGTTGTACGGAATAGGATTAAAATAAAAATGATTGGAGATGAAAATAAATCCAATTCGAGTATGAATAAATTAAAATGAGAATGAACTTACGTTATGAAATGGTAGTGAATTGAAATAAGTTAACTTAAGTTTGAAGTTAATACAAGCATGGGATGATGTCGAGTATAACAAATTGGCTTTGAACAAAACCAATGTGAAAAGGAATGGAATGCAACTATATGGTTGTAAATAAGTTAGGCTGGAATGGAATTTATATACATTGAGTTAGAATCAATTTAAATTGATTATAAAGCTTATGTTATTATTTATTCATATTAATATTGTCGAATTGCATTAGATATTTGGACGTTCGATGTAGACGGAAGTAAACAAAATTATATGAATCAATAGCAGTTTAAAAACTTGATTTTGGCATCAATTGAAATGAATTGAATTGAATGATATGTAATTTGGATGCAAGCAATTTAAAACTAGTGTTGAAAACCTTGCATATGTACATATGTATATCACATGTATTACTTATGAAATCTATGTGTTAGCTATTTGAATATAAGTGAAATGTTAATAATCACATATATTTAGTACTTACATATTTAAATTGAGTAAGTACATGTTCACGGAAGCCGTATGGATGGATTTGATCGCGCTAAATGCTAATTTATAAGCCGCTTTCTTAATAATGCTAAATAAAGGTAAGCCTATGCAATAAAAATAGGAAATATGAACCGTTTTTGGTTTTTCCGACCGTGTGGGTCGATGTATATATATTTATATTTTTTGTCAAATTGCAAAAGCTGCTTCGTTCAAAGGAGACTCTGCCAAAATTTTCCGAAAATTTTGGAGTTAGAAAAAATTTTGGAAAAAATTTAATTAGCGACAAAACGATTTCAAATTGGAAATCGAAATAAATTAGGAAATGAAATTAATTTAAAATAATGATATGAATCGGTATAAATGGAAGATAAAAATTAAATGTTCAGAGTTGAACACAAGTTAAATTCATATGGAAATGGGGGAACCAATTTGAATAGAAATAGATATAAACTAAAGTGGTGAAGTGAAAATAAATAAAGAAGCGTATTAAATGCTTATACTAAACTTAAGAAAGGAATGGTGAATTCTTAATTGGAAATTGATATTACAAATATATTCCAAGTTAATATTTAAATGAATAGATATTGACATTTTGTAAGGAAGTTGATAAAATGTTTTTGAATGTGGTGATTGGATATTATTGCTATGTAGGATATACAGGTTTATAAAGGGAAAGAAAACTGGTTTTGATTTCAGAAGATAAATTTGAATTGCTCGACAAAAAGGTATGTATTTAAATTTCGGTATGAAATTTGATTGGGTTTTTGATCGAACCACTTGGCTTTTGTTTTCTTTTGAAATCTGGGGGCCCGTAGTGGCATTTTGTAGTTGTACCGAGCTAGCCGCGCAAAGGAGACGCTGGCGAAAGTTTTCGAAAATTTAGGGAGTTAGAAATATTTTGTGAAATTTTGAAAATTTAAAACTTGGTTTTAAATTGAAATTTGAATGGTTGAGTATATGATACAAGTGGATACCTAATGGGAGAAGTTTGGAAGTTAGGAACAGTAGTAGGGTGTTCTTAATAAAATGTTGCTTTGGAAAATTATTAGAAATTGTTTAGTTTTGGGAAAGATAAACAGATATTGAACCATTCTTCCTAACTAGTAATTTCGCGGATAAAATTCTTTTAAGCGGGGAGGAATGTGACGACCCGGAATTTTTAAGCATTTGAAATCGGAATATTTAATTGATTTTAAATATTTAAAAGTTAATTTTTAACTTGAATTCAAATATCACCATTTATTCGGTAATTTAATTATTAAATTAAATAATTTTGAAGTTGGGTAAAATGTTGAATCTGGAGTTTTAAGCTTGTTAAAATATAATTTGAGGGCTTGTAAAATTTATATCGATAATACTGAAGATAATAGAAATGTTTAAATTGAATCTAGAGGTAATTTGTTCAGTTTTGAAAATATATCATTTAAATTGAATTTAAAAATAGCCTTCCGAGACACAGTTTCGGAATTCGACGAAACTAGTTCCATTGGATCCGTAATATTGAATTATTATCGGATTTCAAATTTCGTAGCATTTGGAGTTGTTGTGTGAGCGTACGATAAGTTAACGCACTGAAAATTTAATCGGAAATTCAATTTTATAACTAGTTCAAAAAGCTATCTTCTCCATACGATCGATTTAGATCCTGAACCTTTTCCATTGCGTTCGAAAAAGGGATATAACATTATAAACGCCTAGCGGCATGCCTTGATAGGAGTTCGCAATTTTAAACTATGTAAAACGAGACAATTTGAATTTAAATACATATATATAAATTTATATATATTCGTCTGCAGCCGTAAATATTTCGCATTATGTCTTTTTCTTTCATTTCGAAAAAAACACTGTAGCCTATCTGCTAGACTCCACCATCTTTTCGTGTTCCCCATTCTTTCGTTCATAAAAAAACCGAACCAAATGAGAGAGAAACGAGATCCACCATTCATTCTTTTTTCCCCAATTCAATCGAAAATGGCAGATCAAGGAAATTTGATGAATCAAATATAAACGACAATGAGAATCGTTTCCTTCTCTCCTCTATTCAATTCGAAATCCACTCGGCTAAAAAACACAATGAAGGCAAGCTAATCGAATTTCCCTTCAGTTTAATTTTCGAGCACGAGATAGTGATTCGCGAGTGGGAGGGAGGAGAGGCGTTCGTTCACGACATCGACGAGCTCGTTGGGGTTTTTAGGGCATGCGTTGCAAGGAGAGAGAGTGAGAGTCGCGACCGCGACTTCGAATTGAAGGCCGGTTGAAGGTTGTCAGCGACGATGCAGTTTAGGGCGTGCGAAGCTTTGGGATGGTCACGTCATCGAGGCCGTGGAAGCTCGACGATCGAGATGGAGGCGCGATTCAATCTGGGTGTTCGTTTCTCGAAGAGGCAATCAGGTATGGTCGATGTGAGGTTAGTATAATTTTATTTAAAACCGGTTTAATTTAAATTATATATAACGAATTTGATGATATAAATTTACACATTCACACATTTTAATTCACATGCCTAGTTTAAAATTTTATATATGCATATTTTTTTGTCTTACTGCAAAAATAAAATAAAATCATACATTGATCTTTGTTAAATTTGATTTAAAAGTAATCTGGAAAAGTATATTTACTAATAAGATTTTGGGAAAGAAATATATATAAAGTTATAACAGAAAACTTTTTAGAAGGATATATATATACAGTAAGGAAAGAAACGTAAACTAGGTCAGTAAAACCATCATTTAAAATTAGTTAATTAAATTTGTTAAATGGTAATTTATTCTTCGACTAATTCAAATGTTATTAAGCCGTATAATAACAACTATTTTTGCTAACTACTGCAATTTGCTTTGTTGACTTTATAAACAGCAAGGTCAAGTTTATAAAATACATATATATAAGGTTATACAGAAAATAAATCCTTAGCTATGAAATTTATAAAACAAGATAAATGGTCCGATTTATTTCAAATATTAACAAAATTATATAATGTTATACAAGGTCTAAAATCAGGAAGAAACAAGCTGGTTTGGATCGGATAACAATATCAAAAATCAAAGGTGATTTAATCTCACTCAGCTGAAATTTAATTTAAATGGTTAAATTTAAATAATTGGTTGAATGGTTGAATTGATTTGATGTGCTATTTTATAATATATAATATATCTTGGAATGATTGACTTCCCGCATTATATAGCAAATGAGACCCTATGCACCGCATAATAGCGGATAATATTATATTTAATCCCATATACCGCGATATTCCACCTCGAAGTGGAATTGTATTTTATGTTGTGCTAACGTCTGTGGATGTAGGGAAAACAGGTTGGAGGGATCCAACTGGATTCCTCAACATTTATATAAGTTATTTAATGTTCTCTGTTGTGATTATTTGATATGCTATGATGATTATATTGGAATATTGAATGATGGTTTGATTGAATATATTTGGATACAATAAGTTACCAAAAATATATAAATTGGATTTTGGAAAGAAAATAAAAGAAGTGAATTTGTAAGCGAAATAATTATAGAAATTTGAATAAATTGAGATTGAATTGAAAAGAAATGGAAGTGATATTAAAATACTAATAAATAACTTCGAGTATGAAAAGAAAATGATTTTGAATAAACAGAAATTAATGAATTCTAAAATTAAGTAATAATATTTTAAAGGAATAAAGAATTATTTTAAAATTTAAAGTTTAAATTTATTTAAAAGGATAAAGAAGTAATATAAGAAATCTAAAATTAGTATTTTCAGTTAAAAGTAATTTAAATCGTAATTAAGGAATAAAATCTGAAATTAATGGATTTTGGAATAAAAGGGAGTAAATTGGAAATCAATTTGGAAATTGATTCAAGTGTTTGAAATTGGAAATTTAAAGAAGAATGTGAAGGGAAGTATATTTCTCTGGATAGCCAAGTACGTTTAAAGTAAATTTTTAAATGTAAGATAAAAAGTTTTAATGTTGTGTTAAAAATCATGTTTTATGAATTTATTATTTCTAAATATCTAAATTTTAAAGTAAATATTTTTCAAATCTATTATCGTAGTAATTATTTAAAAGCCGACTTAGTATTTATTTTTTTTAAAATTGAAAACCTAGTTTTATATTTTATAAAGTAACCTTATTTTCATATATTCATATAGTATGTATTTTAACAAATTATTGAAGTAGTTTTAGCTTAAATGTTTTAAAGTATATTTCAAAGTAAAGCGTTTTAAATTATTTTAAAAATCTTAAGTTTTGTGCTTGGTGATTTCAGTGGGAATAGAAATACTTGGAATTTATTCCGAGGAAGGAAGATAGTTTGAAACTATTTTCAAAAGGGTTTGAAAAGTGGTAATATATCTTGCGAAGATATTTTTGGGATGAATAGATAATTTGGAAAATTATTTCTTGGTTGATGGTTGTTTGTGAATATTAATTGATAGTTAAATCACCGACTATCAATATTGGCCAAATGTGCTGATCGTTTCGAAGAGACTGGGATCGGGATTTATTTCTCGAAAACCACTTCGATCCGGTTTGTACGTTTTCGTGGAAACACGAGTTCGGATTCGAAGATGGAGCAGTGAAGTGCAAGGCCTAGTCGCTACTAATCCTGAGGATATTTCCAAAATGGATGTAGTAGGAATAGTGCCTTCGGTTCCGTTCGAACCCAGGACGGACTTGTATGGATGAATGCTTTCGGGACATCGTCAGGTGGGCGATGGGCATTCTAAGGATATGTTCTAAAAGGTAATGCTTAACCTCAAGCCTCATCAGCCGGGAATGACTGAAAATCAGGGGTTATGCAGCAAGGCTAGGTGGGTAGCACCCATTCAGGGTGAGGTCATCCCTGTCTAGATGTCCCTTTTTATTTCGGCTTAGTGGTGCGGTTGCTGATCCCAACCGTGGGGTGATCTCAGTCGGGATTATCCAGTAAGGGGTAGTCCCGGTCTTGTGTTGCAGGGGAGTTAGGGTGGCTCCTCGGTACGCTGATCTAGACCGGGTACCGTGACAGGTAGTACCCCAGTGCCTAATCATTAGTTGGAAATCCATTCTCCCTACGAGCCTTGTACGAGTTTTGTTTGTATTACCCACTCTGTGGCTAGTAGCTGGAATTTAATCATATAACAATTTCGGCTATTTTAATAAATATTTGTATATAGAACCTATTATAATATCAGAGGATTTTAATAAGAAATGTTTTAGCTATCGTAAGGTAAAAACCCGACATGTTTATTTATGGCGTGGTCTTACGAGGTGCTTTTGTTTTCAAAGGATTTCAAAACTTTAATGATCAATTTGAGTGTGATTTTCTCACGCTGGTATTCCAGACTGACTCGGGTGTTATTTAACTATAATGCTCGGGTCAGACCGAGTATTATAGGATACAGGATATGATGCTATGGAGCTCAAGAGACGAGCTGGATGGCGATACGTACTTCCGTATTTGATTGTTATTCCTGTAGGATCGATTTCACCCGAGAGGGGGAGGGGTGAATAGGGTGACAGTATTAATTTTAAAAATTAATTGCGGAAGCTTTCAGAATAATTTCAACACAGATCACAGAATAATAGCAGCACGAATAATAGAAAAATAAAATGCAGAAATAGAACGACACAGAATTTACCCAGCTTCGGCAAAACCCTGCCTACGTGCCGCCCCCAAGGTTTCTACTAGAAATTAAGTAGTCACACGCTTACACACGTAAACTCGCGACACCCACTACTGACTAACCTAACTCTACGCTCAAAACCCTGCCACAACTCAGCCACTGAGTTGCGAATTCTTAAACTACGCCACATAGATTGTTCCCTAGTCACACGACTAGAAAATACAACGGTTTAAAATTTAAAAATAAATTTAAAAAGCATTTTAAAAACAAAAGAAAAAAAACCCAAATTAAAAATAAAAGGATCGTCCCGTTCCCTTTTCACTTTATTTGGCCCGTTCCCCTTTATGTTGAGATAATGGTTGCTCTTCGTTCTTCTCTTCAGCAACTAGGGTTTTGTTAATTCGTTGATGGCGATTACAATTGCTAGATTCAACTTGACTTCCTTACTTTGTAGTTGATCGTCTCTTGAGATCGGCTGCTTGTTTGAGTTCGTTTCTGCTTTGTATCGGGTACGTGATTTTTGCGTTTGATTTATGGTTGTTAATGCTTGAACTCGATAATCATGGAACTGCCGATGATGTTGCTTATATATAAATCGATGCCTTTGAATCTTTGTTCGTATCCATTTGATTGAATTCGTCATGTGAGTATTTTCGGCCTTTTGATTTTATTTTAATGCTTTGGATATGTTCTGACTTGTTCAAATCGTATATTTCCTTTACTTCACTATCACGGTTTTAGCTTGAGATCGTTCGATCCTTCCTTGATCGTTACGGCAGCTACTTTCCTATTTTATTTGGATTTGATTTTTGACTTTTTCCATTTACTTGGATAACGCGATTTAGAACTCTGACTTGGTTCGATTCCTTGATTGCCAAGGCGTTGATTTCATTCGTCTTTGGCTTTGACTTGATTTTGACGATGTTGATTTTGTTTATGCTCGACTCTGGCCATTTGTGTTTACTGTCTCCGGTAGCACTTTCGACCTTGATTGGCTGCAGTTTTATGACATCGGCATTTAACTTAACGTTGCTTGATGTTCACTTATTTTTCGAGACAGTTTGCATTAATCTGTAAATGGTTCATCACTGTTTTTTTCAAAAACTTATACTTTCATACCGTGTATTGTCACTGCATACTGCATGTTGAATTTTTGGTGATTGGTTTGGTGAATTCACTTGATACTATCACATGCCACTTGGTCACTATTGCATACATGTTGAACTCATTCCTCCTGTTGCAGTTCCATCTGGTTCATTTTGATGAATTCTATTTCTTTGTTCATTTTCTTGCTGTGTCACTTAAGTACTGAGCATTGCTCAATCTTTGATTTGTGTCACTTGATTGCCGAGTCTTTGAGCATTGTTGTGTCACTTGATTCTTCTGAAGCTCGAGTAGCTTCAACACACTGCTGTGTTTATTTACTTGGTTGTGTACTTGGGCTTGTAGTATTGAAACTGTACTGATGCAATAGTTCATCTTTGTTGTATATATGCTTGCTGCTTGGTCATTTTTGTATGTTGCCACAGTATCACCACTGTTGCAAGTTTTCTTTGATGTTGAACCACTGTCTTCACTTATAACATGTTCAGTTGTCTAGTTTCTACATGTTGCCACTTGACCATCTTGTTAGTACTGCTTATACTAGTTGTAATTGATTTGCACTGCACTGTTCTCTGTAGCATATCTGGATGTCTTCATTTAGCCTTCTTGTGATGTTGCTCTAATTTGTGTTAGCATTGCTATGTCTTGACTACATTGGTGTCACTGGTGTACTTGAGTCAGTGGTTTGCTTCATTATGGCCTAGTCTGGATTTGTTTAATTTGATGAAAAGGCTTTGCCTTTGCTGGTTCACCTTGTAGTCTCTGTTGTAGTTTCCATTGTATTGATATTCATGTCTACACTCTTTCATTTGATAGTTGCTTGTACTTGTATCAATCCATATCATTGCTTTGATATTGCAGTCTGGTCTTGGTGCAGTTGCTATGCCTTTGTGCATTTCACTGTGTTCATTTGAGTGGGGCATTGTTTTAGTTTTCCTGTTCGCATGCTTGACGTCGTAGCCTGTACAACTGCCCTGTGTTGAATCTAGCTAATAGCTCGGGTTTGACCTTGTGCGCGTATTGTGATTTTATTTGTATTGCATTTAAGTTGAACCCGACTTTTCATTTGGGTTTGACATGTGCTCACCTGTCCCTGTAACATTATCAAGTGTATATCGGTGTGCACAGCCTTGTGGCATGTGCAGTGATACACTGTGCATGTCACATTGTTCGTGTATGATGGATTCAAAATTAAATGATGACGAACAACCCAAATAACTGGGGCAAATATTATTTTCAAAAATTCACATTTTATTTTATACTGCAAAAAAAATTTCCTTTTCAATTTTACCGCGTCAAAAATTATTTTTGCAAATTTCTCAGATGCCGGATTCACATTGGAATAAAGTTGAAGATAAAATACGAGTTGAGTGAATGACTGATATGTAGTGAGGTCAGATATAAAAGTGAGATTGTGATGTAATTGAATTTGTGATGTAATCAAAGTTGTATATGTATAGTGAGAGTTTGAATTTGTACTATTCAAGATTGTAATAAATATTTGTTTGAATAAAATTTCTGTTTGAATTCAAACTCTGTGTTATTTAATTTTATACAGCAAATATTTATTTAACCTGTGAAAAATGAAATAGTACATTAACAAATACATTTACACGAATGTATATATGTTTATTATCATCAAACAAAAATCATATAATAGCATATTCAACAATTCCGCCGTGTATCCTATTATATGTTATTGATGTAGAACTCTGATGATGATGTACTCTGATGTATGTATAAACAGATATAGTATTTGATTTTGTGTAAATTTCTTTTATTATATATTATATTTTATTCCACTGCGATGGTTAGATTCTGATGTTGTTTTCTATTTTCTTCTTATACCTCTTCTTCTTTAACCCTAATGGTTCATATTTCTGTTCAACTTGAGTTGATTTTTGTAGAATAGTGTTGACTCAAGCTGTACGGATTTGCGGGTCGTTACAGTCAGCGATAAGCAACCCTTCATTCTATGTCTTTACATCGAATATGTAAATTGGTTCAAAGTGGTTTTCGGGTAAGAAACACTCAAATCCAACCCAGGTTCCTTCGAACCAATCTTCGATAAAAAGATGTTAAGTTTGAGGGTTATTATGATTCATTCATTAATGTCTTTTATCAAATAAAATATCACTTTTAGAGATGTAGATCTTTAAATCATATTCTTTTTCAGTATATATAGAATCATTAAACCTCTTTTTAAATTTGGAGATACCAAGTCAAAATCATTTCTCATAATTCATATTGGAAAACACTATTGAGTTAAAAAGGGACGATAGAAATTATACTAATTCTACTCAACATTAATTTCTGTATTCAACCTATACTATCCATCGAATAACTGTGAAATCACCTTTTAAATTCACGCGGATAATACGGGTTCCTTCTTTAGAATTTAATACCAAGTGTAAGAAGATTATTTCTAAACGATCTAAGTTGTTTAAATTTGGAAAATTGGATCTTTTATACTTTTCATGTTTCCGACTTTTCGACCTTATCTATTCCTCACCGAGGAAATGGGCAGGTGAGCCAGGGCATTGGTTGCTCCTGAAAATCTCCTAGTGTAAGCACCTTACATTCGAATCTCACAATGGAAAAATCCAGTCTACTCATCGACTTTTAGAGCCAAGATTAAGTCGCTTAGTTATAGCAACTTTTCTTTATATCATTTGTTTGAACTCTTTTAAAATAAGTTATAAATCATCCAAATTATCTTCAAAATAATTAATTATCTATTTGAAAATATTTATAAAATATTTGGGAAAGAATACTTAAGTTAAAGCCATATTTCAAAAGTTATTAAAAGTGCTGCAAAAAGTGCTGCTAGTGCTTTTAATGCTTATTTGATCAAACAACTTTTCTATCATTTTGAAATCTATTTTTATGACTTAAATCTCATCTAAAACATTTTAAAAGATTTACAGGAATTCTATATTTTTAAAGAATTAAGTATATGGCTTTTAAAGAATATATCACATTTGTTTCCGAACTGCCAAAGGGCGACTATTTTAAAAACTTAATTTGCTCATATTTCAAAATATACTTAATGAAATCTCGACCATTTTCTTTTATATTAAAATTATGATTAAAAGTGTTCAGAAAAATTCTTATTACAAAGAATTCCGACTCCGAATCCATCGTATAAATGGATTTTACTTTCTATAGCACGAAATCGCAAACAACCGTTATGTGATGCACCTATTTTGAACTAAATTATCATAACTTGTCCAAATTTCAACAAATTGGATTCTAATGTTTATAAAACATTTTTAAACCATTTTAAATCATGCCAATGGGGTTTAATGATTTCATATCAATTTTATAAATTGATTCGAAAAGTGATTCCCTTGCATAATATCGACGTATATTTAACATGATTTGTTTTACACAATTAAACAACTATATTAAACAACCAAACTTGATGATCAATTCATAGTAAACATCCATAGCAATCATATCACATCACTATACATATAGAGTTTTTCACTTTATTTTCGATTGGATTAACTTTAAAACGACTATAGCTCCACAATGATCGCACTGTAGCCTATAGAATCGTGCCTTAGAACTTTGGGTAGGCTCGGCCTATGCCTCCTAATGAAGATGGGCTCGGTCTTGGGTGGTGGTAGGTGTGGTCGTGGGTTTAGAGGTGGAAAAGTAGTGGATTTTCTTTGGTCTTGAAGAGTTTTGATGATATATACTTACTATATAATTTTAATTTCCTTTTGCCATAATTTTTGACATAGCTTTCTTTAGGCAAGAAGCCATTAATGTAAAGTTTAAAAAGTGAAGAAGCTTAGGAATTTTATGAAGAAAATGAAGTGAATAAAGTGAAGAGAGGTGGTGCTATTTATTGGCAAAACCGAGGATGTCAATATCATGATATTTCTACACAAATACATCACCATTTGCTCACCACCCCACTCCCCTCCTACCTCTTCATGCTTTGTCGTGTATCCCCTCTTGTGTGTACCCATGTGCTTGTACTTTGGGTAAAAGAGGTTGACTTTGGTTTTCCTAAGCGTTAAATTTTTAGGAAAATATCTTGATATTTTGTAATATATATATGTATGTATATATGTATGTATATATATATATATGTACTAAGTATAGTTGTATGTATATATGTGTTCATATACATGTGAATGTGTTCGTATATATAGACATGTACGATTGCATATACATATATCTCAAATGATTCACAACATTGCACAACTTTTCTATGTTGAATCGTTAAAGATTTCGATTTCGATTTATGGTCATATTTTCACTTCTTATTGAATATATATATATATATATGTAAACTTAATAATAATATTTCTATCATTATATAATAATTAAAGGGGCTTATTTAATAGCTAAAATAATTATTAAATCATTTAAACTCAATTTAAATTCAAAAATCATTTATTCCAAAATAGTGATATCATTGATGAGGACATAAAGAGATTTTATTTTCAAAAATGAAATAAATAATTCTATTACATTTTCTCACTAATATACATAAATGAGTGTAGTCATCCAGCTCCGCGCACGATGTTGGATGGTCTAGAGCTATTTACTGATAAAACGATATTCAGTCATTTTATCGATATATCTTCCAAAGTATATATTTTTGTAAATATTTATTCAAAATAAGATAATCAAAATTATTTATTAATCAAAACATTATCATTTATGTTAAAAATATATTTGATTTGAATATTTCAAAAAAATTCTATAGTGATGAAATTTGCGGGTCGTTACATACTTTCCCCCTTAAAAGAATTACATCCTCGAAATTAAGGATAAGAAGAAAATGTCTCGAAAAGATATATATATATTTGATAAATGTAATATATACAAGATATGATAGTGACCACACAACATGCGGTGAATACACTGTCTTGATACCATATTCAACTATACATTAATCCTATACTCCATTGAACTTTAACTAACCTTACTACCTTCCTTTTCAATCGCTTCTCATTGTGATCCATGATTCAAACTGGTCATCTGGTAACTGCCAAATTTGGTTCTAATTTTAAATCTTCATGGGTGGCTGTTTCTATAATCTATTCTAGATTATGCACATATTTTCATAGATAGGACATGTGAAAGACGTTGTGCACACCAGACAATCTTTCGGGCAATGACACGCGATAAGCTAACGGTCCAATTCTCTTAAGAATGAGAAAAGGTCCAATAAATCAAGGTGCTAACTTCCCTGCCCTTCCAAATCTTACTACTCCTCTAATCGGAGAGACTTTTATGAATGCAAAATCTCCAACTGAAAATTCCAAATTTCTACGCCTTTGATCAGCGTAACCATTTTTCCTACTTTGGGCTTCTTTCAACTTTTTTCTGATCAAGTTTACCTTTTCCGAAGCTTCTCAAATCATATTAGGACATAGTACTAACTTATTTCTGATTTTGATCCAACGTGTTGGGGATCTACATGGACGACCATATAAAGCTTCATATAGTGTCATGCTAATACTTGTCTGATAGCTTTTATTGTTGGAGAATTCCACAAGATGAAGATAGTTTTCCAATGAACCTCAAAAATCCAAGGTATAAGCTCTCAGAAGATCTTCCAATACTCGATTTACCCTTTCAGTTTTCCCATCAGTATAGAAATGGTGGCGGTGCTTATACTAAGCTTCGTTTCCATAGTTGTCTGTAATGCCTCCAAAAGCTTACTGGTAAAAATTGGTTCTCGATTACCGACTATACTACTTGGGACACCATGCAGTTGAAAATTTTCGCTCATGTATATCTCTGCAAGACTTGCAGCTATTCTCGTTGGCCTCACTGGGATAAAGTGTGCATTTTGGTCAATCGATCTAGGATAACGCAAATGCCTTCATTTCCTTTTCTTAATCGAGGTAAGCTGTCGATGAAATCTATTGATTTGGTTCCATTTCCAAGTTGCAAGAGGTTAAAGTAATATAGCAATCTTTTGGTGATTGCTTTTGATATGTTGACAATTTTCGAATCTACTAACATGGATAGAGATGTCCCTCTTCATGCTTTCCCACCAAAATGTTCATGTTTCGTCTTTGTACATTTTTTTAACTCCTCGGTGTATATTATGTTTGGATCGATGACACTCGGTCAATACTTCTTTTTTTAAGTTATCGATATTGGAAACAAAAATTCTTCCATTTAATCATAATATCCCATGGTCATCTACTACAAAACTTGAATTCTTCCCTCTTCTTATATCCTTAATAGTCTTCCTTAGACCTTGGTCTTCACTTTGTTTGTTGGTAATTCTCTCTAGAAGAGTCAGAGTCATTACCATATAAGCTATAATGTCATGCTTTCTGCTTAATGCATCCGCTACCACATTGGCATTCCCAGGCCTATATAGGATATCTAAATCATATAATGCGAGAGATTCTAGCCAATGCTTCTATCTTATATTTGGAACCTTCTGAGTGAAAAGATATTTCAAAGATTTATGATCTATAAAGAGTTTGAAGCTCTCACCCAATAAATAATGTCTCTAAATCTTTAGTGCGAACACAATGGCTAATAGTTCTAAGTCGTGTGTTGCACAATTTCACTCATGCGTCTTCAATTGCATACTAGCATATGCGATAACCTTCCCATGTTGCATCAATACCGCACCCACTCCTTCTCCACAAGCATCCTTATAAACGGTTAAACCACCGATTTCATTAATAATTGCCAGGACTAGAGTGGTAGTTAGTCCTTTCTTAAGTTCCTGGAATGCTTCTTCGCATTTCGACATCCATTCAAATTTAACATCCTTCATAAATTAAGAGATTGGAAATCTTGGAGAAATCCTGAATAAATCTCCCGTAGTATCTTGCTAATCCTAAGAAGCTGTGAATGTCCTTCGGAGTTTATGGTTGCTTCCAATCTAGAATAGCGGTAATTTTTTTGGGATCGACTAAGATTCCTTCATTTGACATAACATGTCCAAGGAACATTGTAACGATCCCCATTTTTGAATTAAATTTAAATTAGTAATTGATGTAAATTTTGGAATTAATTTGATTTTTTTTTCAAAATAAATAAAATAAATGTTGATTTGTATATATATAAATAAGATTATAAAAATTCATTTGAGTTTAAGAATTCAAAATAATAAATGCTTTAGAATTATTTGAAATTAAATATATATGTATACATACATATATATATATATATATATGAGTAGATTTGAGTTTGACTTTAAATTTGAGTTTGAACTTGTATTTGAAATAAAATACATATGTTAATATAAAACGAAATGTTTTGTAAAAAATAAAGCTAAGAGGGATTTAAACATAAGTCTATAAATTAATTTAAGTTAAGGATCTAAACATAGTTTTTATGAAGTTTAACAAGTGTAACCATTTTAAATTTTATTAAGACAAGTGTTAACAAATGAATAATAAGTGGTAATCTTAATTCCTTAAAACTTTAAAAATATAAATATCAAAGAAGTTAAACCAGGTTACATTTTTTCTTCTCTTTCAAAAGTAAAAAAAACTGAGAAATGAAAATCTAAAACCAGAAAACAAAAGTTTCAAAAGCAAATCTGAGAAGAAAACAAATCAGAAAATTTTCCAAAGCAAACTCAACATCAAGATTCCTCAGCAGTAAAGAATCAAACCTGATACTAAAGATTAAACAATAGCTTTACAAAAATTTCTAGACCTGGAAGTTTCAGAAGCCTGAAGCAAAGTTTCAGATCAATTTAAACTGAATCAAAACGCTAGAAGCAACTCAACAAAATTCATCAATCAAAATCATTGAGTTTTAGCTGTTCAAAGATCAACAACTAATTCCCAGTTACAAATTTACTTCAAGCCTGTTCTTCTCTGTTTATTCTTGATCAAGGTGAGTAAACTTCTATTTAAATACAGTTTTATGATCTGATATTATGATGATACTCATAATAATTGTTGAAGTAGTAAAATAAATGATGTTTATATGCATGGATTCATATGTGAATGTATGGATGTGAGATGATTGGTTTGTGAATATCGGTGTTGAACATGTTCTGTATCTTACAAGCTCCACTTTCAGATAGGAAAAATAATTGTATCTTCCTCTGTAATCTGCTTTAGGCTAAAATTAATAAACAAAAATTGGCAATTACAATGTGTTATGAATTTAAAAAAATAATAACTTGTATTTATATTTAGCAATTATCTCAAAAATGAACAATGTCAGTGATGAGCTTAACATTCGTCAGTAATCAATTAAGCTAATTTCAATTTCTGATTATATAATCTGAATAGTAGTATCAATTCATGATTTTAGGAATTAGAATGGTGATTTTTAATGAAGCAATTTCTGAGGAAATCAGGGATGAAGAGTTTTGGGTTTATCGCTAATTCACGGCGATCGGCGAGATGATCGATGTAGAACTTGTGGTCGAAGAAGGACGGTAGGTGGATGGACCTAGGAAAAATGGTTATGGATTTTTTCTATGGTCGGGGCGGCCTAGCGAAGCCAAAGTAGGGTTTATGGATGGTTTGGGTTTGACATTGTTGACGAGGAGACTGGGGCGACGGTGGAGCATCGTGTGCGATCGCAATGGCGAGGATGGTTGCTGGAAGGTATGACGAGGCTTGGGTGAGGTGCGCCGGTGATTTTATGGTCGGAGGCGACGAAAGGAATTGAATTTTCGGCAATGGCTTTTTCAGGAGTGGTCGAGAATACCTCGATTTCGATTTGATTGGGTTACGTGCGATCTGGGTTCGAAGGTGTGGTCGCGTGGGATTGTGTGATAGTCGAGCATAGTCGCGACGATCGCCATAGGTCGGGGCCGTTGGTGCAAGTGCACCGTGTGCACGTCGAGGCTGGGAAGATGGGTTTTAAAGAAGGCTCGGGGTTTGTCTCGTATGAATGGAGATTTGACTTGGAGCTGATGAAGGAAGGGGTTGTCTCGAACTAAGCATGGGTTTTGTAGGGGATTGACTCGGGTTTTATTAGTGTTTAACTCGAGTTTCCTGTTGAAGTGTTAATTTGATCAGTAAAGATAAAAGAAATTTTTTAAAAGTTTAATGCTATTTAAAATGTTTTGTTTCAAAAGAAAAATGTTTTCAACCTGTTTTCAAAGTGTTTAAGAATTTTATGTTATTCAGATAATTTGATTTCAAAAGAAAGTTTAAAAAAGTTTAAAATTTGGAAATTTTGGAAGAAATTTAGTTTTCAAAAATGTTTAACCAAGTTTTTAATATATTCAAAGTGAATAAGTTTTAAAAGAATGATAATTAAGTTTTCAAAGATTTTAAATTATTAAATCTAACGTTTAATTGTTTTGTTTAAAGAAAATTTTACATACTTCCAATTATATAATTGATTTACAAAATGTTTTCAAATAGAAGTTCGATGATAATAATCAAAGGATTTTCAAAGATTTAAGTATATTAAAGGTTGAGGGTTTGAATTTTTTTGTTTTAAAATAAAGTTATATTTCAAATATACAATTGATTTCTAAATTAGTTTTAATGAGGTTACTAATAGAAATAGTATTTAATTTAAAGGAAGAAGTTATTTAAAATGGGTTGAGAATAATTAAAGATAATTAATTAATTAATGAAAGTAATTACGTGGTTAATTAATTTAAACCACATGGTTTATCCATTTTAATTAAAGATGATTGATTACTCTTGAATGTTGTGTATTGGATTAATATCTCTGTTATGTGCTTGTGATGCTATGTAATATGAAATGCTTTGTGCTAAGCTGTTATATCTCTGATGAATATACTGTTGTATGAATGTGAAAATCCCTTGGCCCGTAAAACGACATTTGAATTTCGATGCGATAGGGAGTCGGATTCTAGTTGATTATCCGAAACCCACATCCAATCGTAATGATGAATCTTTTTGATTGATAAATTTACTTTATCTATGAATCTGTGAATGAAGATAAGCGTTATGGATTATACCGCTTATCGATATTGATATGATTGAATCTGTGAGGATTGATATTGCACTATTGTGTAAAATCCCCTAGACTACACTATACATACACAAATATGGATTTCACGTGGAAATCGGTTAAGTCACAGATTTTTAAAATAATTTTAAAAACTGATTTTTTAATCCAAATGGTTTTGGAAATGGATTGGGTTTAAAGTGAAATGCTTTTGAAAAAGAATTTCAAGGATGAAAGTTTTTTTTTGAATAACTTGATTTAGTTTTGAAATTTAATTTCAATTTAAAATCAAGATTTGAAATTGAATTCCATGTTTGGAAATTATGGTTTAAAAATGTTATACAAGTTATAAACGTGTTTATATGGATTTAAACCATTTTAAAAGTATGGTTTTGGGAGTTTGAATTTAACCCAAAGATTTTAACTTGTATAAATGTGATCGGATTTTTCCAAGATGAAACCTGTTTGTTTTCAAATAATAGAAGCTTTCATATAAGGAATGAATTTCCAATTTGTGTTAAAGAGATTTAAATTTGAAATGAAATGGCTTTCCAAGTTATGAATGAATATTTGGAAACGGGTTTTGAAATCTATAAGTTAAATCTTTGATTTAAAGATTGAATGAGTTAATCCAATTGAAATGGAAATTGTTTTTAAATCCGTAAATGGATCTTTGTGAGACTGGGTAAACTTTGTGAATTAAATATTTTTGTTTAAAGATTTGTAAATGGTAATATGTTTAAAACCATTTGAAAGAAAGGTTTTGGATAATAAGTTGTGACTTGACTGAGATCCCATTATCCATATGGTTTTAATATTGCACTCACTATTCGGTTTAGCCGGGAGAGGATTTGTGTCATATACGAATAGTGAAACTACGAAATGGACAACATTCGAAGACGGTGGTGAAGACCGGGTGTCTTCGAGAATGATAGGATAACCTATCAAATGACTCTGCACTGAGTAGCTATGGTAGATAGATCTCCATATGTGATGCGGAGTCCGATCGAGACTGAGGATACTCGGATTGCAAGGGCTTCTTTGTGAAGTGCCTTCGGTTCTGTTGAACCCAGGACAGACTTGTATGGATGTGTGTCTGACATTACACTTTGAGATGTAAAGCTGGTTTCTATCAAATACATTTCTGTTTGGTGGCGGATATTTATTCTCTTAGCTTAACACCCTTCTCTGAGACGTACGAGCTCAGAGGTGATGTAGTTGATGGTTACTAGTGATACATTCTCAATTTGGTAATGTGGCATACGAAGTGTTGCTGATCATTTGTTGATCGAAGCATGGCTTTGTGAAAAAGCGTAGCTTTGTGGACGAGACTTCGTCGAGCCTAACAACCCGATAATGGTCGAAACAGGAATGCTGCGGCAAGGTTTTTAGGGGTCGCGCCCCTAGGGTATGTCCATTTTCTTCTGGATAAAAGGTGATATCATGGTATGGAGCCCAGATATTTAACCTATGTGGTTGCTACGTGCTTATTGTTGTATGGTTGTTGGTTGGGAGGCGCCTCGGATAAAGGTCGGTAACGACCGGTGATGGCATACCTATATGGTAGCGACCTATGTTATAGCTTGGTTAAAGCGTGAGGTAGTGTGTAACGACCCGCCATTCATCTCCATGGAATGACATATAATTAATAAGAAAGAAAGGGATAGAAAAGAGAAAAAAAGAGAAGAAAGAACTAAACAACATCAGAATCTCATAGCGGAACGAATAAATTATATTAATAACATAAGTATTACATAGTATCATATACAATAACTATCAGAGTTACACAGATTATACATCACATACTAGACAGTTATATACACCTGTCTAGTTATTACAACTGAATACTACTCAGAGAAATCAAACACAACGGAACACTATATATCTACACGTTGAAGCCTCCTGCTCCATTGCTCCTCCACAATTCGTCAAAGCTAACCTGAATCCCTTGGCTACTCATAAAATTTGAGTACCCAAGAGTTTAAGAAAGACAGAAATAAACTCCGGGTCAGACATGGGTCTGGTGTGAGTAACAGGTTAAAGTTGCTTAACTTTGAAAAACCTTTGAAATAAAGAGGTATCACGTAAGACTTTCCACACATAAACATGGAAAAGCTTTTACCTTACGCTAAACAAAACATTTGATAGGAAATTCAGTGATATTATAATAGTTCTAGGGTTTTCAAGTAAATATGAAATAGCCGAAATTGTTACATTTATTAAATTCCATCTACTAGCCACTAAAGTGGGTAATACAATCAAAACCGATGGCACTTATTGGATTTTGGATTCCATACAATGGCAGAGCTACCGAGGTACCGCCCGTCACAGTACGTGGCCTAGATCAACGTACCGAGGATTACTCCCAATCCCCTGCAACACAAGGCCGGAACCATCCCTTACTGGACAGTCCCGAACAAGACAACCCCGCAGTTGGTGCGCATATCCAACTGCCCACAAAGCCGAATAAAAAGGGACATCTAGACAGGGGAAAATCTCGTCCTACTTGGGCATGATCCACTTAGCCTTTCTGCACCACCCCTGTTTTAGCCATTCCCGGTTGATGAGGCTTGAGGCTACGATTACCTTTATAGAACATATCTATCTTAGAATGCTCATCATCCACCTGACGATGTTCTGAAAGCATTCAATCCATACAAGTTCGTTCCGGGTTCGAACGAAACAAAGGCATTATCTCGTTACACTCATTTTGGAATCACCCTCAGAGTTAATGATGATAACTCTTGCACTTGGAATTATCATCTTCACTTGAGATTCACGACCTATCGTTAATTTGGATCGATGTGGTTTTCGGGTATCCAAATCTGGAAACCTGATCCCGGTCTCATCTAAATCCAAAGTGTATCTTTTAAGGCCAAGTTGTTTTAAAGTTTAAAACAATTTAATTTCATTATCTGTATACACACAGATAGATAATTCATATATCACAATAAATAATAACCATTATCATCACAAAAGATAATCCATATTATCATTATCAAAAGATATCCATATTATTATCATAACGCAACCAATACATCCATATCACACAATATTACTGATCTTATAGTTGAGATTTCAAACCATTTAAGGCAACCAATATCATCCATTCATATATAAGCAATGATCTATAATCATACCATGTATAATTAATTTAAAATGAATTGAATTAATTACTTCCATCTCTAATTAATTTAAAGCGAATTAAATTAATTACTTTATCAATATAAATCGTTCTTACTTAACCATTAATTAATTACAAATCAATCAATAAATTATTCTCTAATTATCCACCTTAATTAATCACCCTTGATTTATTATCCTTTAATTATATTCAAGTAATTATCCTTTAATTAATTTCACAAATTAATTATTCTAAACCCAATACAGTAATTAACCTTTAATTACTTCATTAATTAATTAACTATAATTAATTACATTAATTCCTAATTAATTACATTAATTAATTACCTTCAATCACTTATTATTGAGTAATTAATCTTAATTAATCAAACCTTAATTACATCATTAATTAAATTAATGATCCTCAATTAAATTTAAATTAATTACTTATTTAAATTAATTACTTATTTAAATTAATTACATTAAGTAATTAATCTCAATTAAACCATAATTATTAATCACCTTTGATTAATCACATTCATCAATTAACTACCCTTAATTACTTCATTAAATAAATTAATTACTCCTTCATCAATTATCTTAATTAATCCCTTGATTAATTATAAAGTAATTTAATCCAAATTACTTCCATTCTTAAATCATTTTCATTACTTACATCGAGTAATTATCAATTATTTACTTCATTGTGGAATTTCAATCCATTAATTCTATTAAGTAATTATTTATCAAAGCATCCAGTGTTTAACTTTAGTTAAACTTAATTAATCAAACTTAAACAAATTACATTTAAACTTAATTAATTACATTAAGTAATTAATTCCTTAATTACTTAAGTAATTATACTTAAATAATTTTGCAAATGATTAACATTAAATTAATTAATCTAATTAATTATTAAAATTAATCACATTAATTAATTGTTAATTAATCCTTAGTTAATGACCTTCATTAACAATTATAAATTCTTTAATTACTTTTCTAAAGTAATTAAACTTACATTAATCATTATTAATTTCAAATTAATTAATCTTTAATGTCCAATTAATTAACCTTTAATTATTTAATTAATTAAGTGTTAACTGTTACTTAATTAATTCATAATTACTTGATTAATTAATCTCTAAATATTAATTAATATTCTAATTAATAATTCTTAATTACAAATTAATTATTACTTAATTAATCTTAATTAATTAATTTAGACTTTTAAATACTTACTTAATTAATCCAAGACATTAATTAATTTAAATAAATTAATTATCCATTTCAATTAACTTAATAATTTAATGAATCCAAATCATTAAATTCTATTTAACTTTAAGATAAAACATTTCTTACTTAAATAAAGCATTTAAACAATTTGCTTTAAATTTACTTTCAAATTTCATTTTAATTTTTAAAGATATAAAATGAAGTACAAATTATCTTAACAAAGTTTAAAATACATTTCTAAAACATTTTCATTTCACAAGTTAAAGAAATACTCATTTAATAAAGAAGTTTAAAAGAATTTAAAACCAAATTCATTTTTAAATTCAAATCAATTTAAATTACACTTTAAATATTCAAAATTGTTTAAATCATTTTAAATTTAAAAACTTTCCTTCATTTCAAAATTGGAATACATATTTAAATTTGAATTCAGATTAATTTTCAGATTTTAAAACTCTACTTACATTTTAAAACTTTATTTTTAAAATTCAAACTACTTAAACATTTTTAAAGTAGTCTAACAATTCAAGTTTAAAACTTTATTTATTTTATTTTATTAAAAACTGAGATTTAAACTTAAACTTGAATTACAGATTTTAACTTGGATTTAAAGTTTAGTTTAAACTTTTGCTTTTCATCTTTAAATTTCAGTTTAAAAATTAATAACAAAACATTACAGGTTTTAATTTAAAACCTGTTACAAATACTAAACCCGAGCCACCCCATTCTGCTTCGAGTCAACAAGCTGAAAAATTCGAGCAACCCATCTACTTACTTCGAGCAAACTACCCAAAAACACGAGTAAAACTCGAGTTCAAACTTCTGCTCAATTAAAAAAAAACAACAGCATCCACATTGATCATCGTGCACCTGCACAATGATCTTGATCGATTCGGATCAAATTCGACGATCTTCCTTCATCGATGAACAACTCCTCACTCCACCTCGATCATCATATTGCTCTCACACAACTCGAATTTGAATTCGAGTTCAAATTTTAGAACCTGGAACAGAAAAGAACAACCATCACCAAAACCTGTCATCGCTTCGTCCACGGCCCTCCGACCACCAGTAACTCTGCAACACCGGCCATAGTCTCGTCAACTACCATGCTATCGTTTCCCAAAAACTTGTTAAACTCGATCGCTCCTACAGGCTGTGCCGACCCAATCAACTAACCTAGTTAAAAACTAGGGTTACAGAAGTTAATTTTCCACCGCTGCCACCTCAATGAAGTTCAACACCACTCACCATTTTTGCCTTTAACACTGATCACTACTCCATCATCACTAAAAATCCCAGAACTCCAGAGCAACTAGATCACCAGAAAACTACCCAAATCCCTTTTCGGGTTAAACCAACAATGCACCCTCAATTCAACATTAAAAATTATGATTTCGATCTTACAAATCAATGTTTGGATTAAGAATTCATAATATATCCCTGAATTTATCAAATTAAATTTTTGATTTTTCAGTTTTATTGCACATACACTATTGTTTTAAATTTCCAGTGAGATTTTAAATTTAATTTAACTTAAAAAAATTTAAAATCTTCTCTATGACAAAACAAACAATTTTTATCTAAATCTTAGGTTTAAACAGAATCAAAATCAAAGGGTTTTGAATTTAAATCAAAACTTGTAAACTGAAGCTATAAATAGAGTGTACTTCTGATGAAAACAACATGCATACAATACATCCAGAAAAACAACAATATATATACACAAACATACATATTTCAGATATTTAATCATGCAACTATATTCATAAACTTAAACTTTTAGAAGTGATGTTACTCACCTGTAAACAAGATGAACGGAGCCTTGATTTTGAAAAAGCTTTGAACTTTTAAACCTAGAAAATTGCTTTGCTTTTGAAATTTTGTGAACTGAGGCGCTTTGATGGAAACTTGAGCTACTGGAGCTTTAAAAACTGATCTTTAAATAAGAACCACATGCATGCTGGCTTGATCTGATTTCCAGGTTGAAATGAAAATGCAGGCTTCACAGATTTGCTTTGAAATTGTACAAGGTTTTATATTTACAGGGAAACGATTTGGTTTCTAGCTTGAGGAGTTTGATATGGAAATGAAATTACAGGCTTTTGAAAATATAGATGGTTTGCATGCTTGAAGATGTGCAGGTTGATCAGATTCTAATTTGCTTTGAATAGATTTGAAAATGTGTTACAGGGGAAAATGATTTTGGTTTGTGAAATGGTTTCAGGGAGTAGATGGATTGCTGTTTTGATAATAGAACATGCTAAGTTTTTTCTTAGTTTTAGATTTAGAAAATAGAAAAAAAGGGAAGGGAAGAAGATTTATAAATATAAAGGCTGAAATTATATATAAAAAAATCAAAACAAAAGAAAAACTAAATTACAAATGCCACTTGTCCTTTATACTAACATTTGTCATATATATATGTTAATTTCTTAACACATGTCTTTTAAGGTTAATTAGTTATAATTAAATGTTAATTAGTATTTAGTTAATATGTTAAATGTTAATGAAAGATGATGCTTAAGTAATTAGTTAATAAGTATTTATATATGTATAAATAATTTTAAAAGAAATAAAATAACTATATTTATAAATAAAAGTTTATACAAATATTTTAAAATCCAAAAAAAATTAAGATATTTATACTTTAAGTTCAAGGCTTTAAACTCAAATTCAAATCAAATTTTAAAATTCAATTTGAAATAACAAACTATTTTTATTAAAATCCATTTGTTAAAAAAACAATACATTATTATTATTGTTTAAAAATATCTTATTAACAAATTAAAATAGTTATAAAAGAAATTATTTCTTTATTAATAAATTACTTATTTTATCAAACTATATTTAAAAAGAAAACAAAACAAACCTTATTGTTTATTTAAATTTAAACTTATGCTAAAAATTAATTTATACAATTTAAACTTTTATCTTAACAATTTAAAACCATATAGTTATTTATTTAAATAGATTTTAAAAGTTTAACTTTAAATAAATCATAATTCCTAATTTTACCAAAGATATATATATATATATATATATATATATATTAGAAAACAAGATTTATTTATTTATCAAATTTAAAACAAAGCTCATCTATTTACAATATATACATATTCTATATACATTACAAATAGAAACTAATTTATTAGCTTTTAAAAGATAAAATCTATCAATTAAATATTTATTTAACTAGATTATTAAATTAATTCCATTCTTAGTAGATTATCAAATCAATTTAATTTTAAACACAGATTATTAAATTGATATTGCCAAAAATTCAGGGTCATCACATTCCTTCCCCCTTAAAAGAATTTCGTCCTCGACATTTAAAACAAAGGAAATTTAATAATCTATTAAAGATTCAATTTTAAAACACAAGCATATATCAAACATATGCTAACAACCATAGCAACCAATTCACTCAATCAAGAAAATCCAATTATCCAGAAAAATTCTGGATAGAATTTCCTCGAGTTTCCCAAGTATAAATACCGGGATACTCGCTCTACAGCATCCAAACAATCAAAACTACTAAGCGACAGAGCTCCTACTCATCTAGATCTACAACTAAACAAGATATCAGACCACACTCAAGTCTGACTCCACCACCAAATCCTCTTGAATTGCTGGTTCCAAAACCAGAGGTAGATCGTACACATACTCCCTCAGAGATACGTGAAACATATCGAATCCCAGTTGTTACCTGGAGAATCGACCAGGCAACTAGAACGTTCGGCATGCAGGGTTGTACTCGGCACAAATGAGCACTTGACACGTTTGAATGTTCGGCAGTTAAGGGTTGTACTCGGCATTGAAGAACGTACGTCCATCCAGGTTTGCACTCGGCACGAGACCTTCAGCATTTCACTCGGCACTCCCTCCACTCGGCCTGCTCTTCACTCGGCATACCCTTTGTTCGGCACATCCCGTGCTCGGCATACCCTTTGTTCGGCACATCCTGTGCTCGGCATGTCCTATGTTCGGCATTCCCTCTACTCGGCGTATCCTTTCACTCGGCATCCACGCCTCACTCGGCATCCCAGCATCGTTCGGCCCGCTTCTTCCATTCAACAGAGAGATCCATCGACTTGGAAAGGAGGGCTCGGCATGCCGACCGTTCGGCATGTTCCACTCAGCATGCAGGGCACGTCCTATCTAGATCGAGCTGCCTAGCCATCTGGCCCACCAGGGAAGTCCAACCCACATTCGTCTATAAATAGAGGGGCAGGGGCACAGAAAAGGGGGAGATTTCAGAGAACACAGGGGAGACTCTACCGCATCCTAACCTCATCCAAGACTTCTACTTTTATTTCACAATGGTATTCGAATACTTAAAAGAGGATTGTATCTGTAATCAAGTTTAAAGTGAAGAAATAAAGGATCAACTTCAAAGTGGACGTAGGCTACAACGCCGAACCACTATAAATTCTGTGTTCTCGTCTCCCACATTTTAATTTATATTATCTTCTCTATTTTAATTTATCTTCTTCATTAATCTCTCTACACAAACTCTCTAAGGGTGTTAGTGACCAATTTTGGCGCTAACATTTTGGTGCTTTCACTAAGAAACGAATTCTCAGGTTGTGAGGATCTACTTTGTAGCTACTAGATTGCATAAATCCCCCAAAGAAGATCCGTAATTATTCATAAGGCATATGTTGATTCTACTCAGAGTTACAACCAACGACTCTACCATGGGAAGACCACGAACAAGATCGACCTCCCAAAATGTAGATGCCCGCGAAACCGCTAGTGTTCAACAACTTGGACCTAACGACCAACAAGCAATTCGAGGCATGGGGCCCTCCAGCCAAAACCAAGCGGAAGCTGTTTCACGAGCAGAATTGAATGACTTGATAAAAGAGCTTACGGAAAGCAGAAGGCAACTCGCTGAGCAAATGCAAGTTAATGCTGACTTCATGGCCTAACTTGCTCAACAGCAGCATCAGAATGATGGAGGTAGCCCTGTCCCCTACTCTGAAGATGATAGCTCAACTTCAGCTGATGAACCTCCCAAGCATAGACTCCGCAAGGATGAAGATGACCAAGCAGGTGCCACTGATCGCTCTACTAGAAATCAAGCCCGTGGAGCGGAACCCAACCTTCCTCCTACCATACAAACCCCGGATTTGACAGCTATGGTCAGGCAGTTGATGAGAGAGAATCAAGGTTTGACTAACGAAGATTGGGGAATGTCTAAGAGTCATACTCCCTTCACAGATACCATTCTACAGGCTGAATACCCTAGGAAGTTTAACATGCCCACCATACCCGCCTATGAAGGAAAAACTGACCCTAGACAACATGTAATGAGGTATGGATGGATGATGGATTCATCAAGGGCCAACGACGCAACTAAGTGCAGG
Source organism: Allium cepa (assembly GCA_030765085.1). Lineage (NCBI taxonomy): Eukaryota > Viridiplantae > Streptophyta > Magnoliopsida > Asparagales > Amaryllidaceae > Allium > Allium cepa. The sequence continues at coordinate 654,143,216 of CM060940.1, forward strand.
TGCTTTCCAATGACTCTGTCCGGAAGTGCCACCATGTGTTTCACTCGACTTCCTCCACGGTCAATCTCAAACTTCGACGAATTAGCAAGAAATTCATAGAACAATTCAGGATACACGCCACTCGACCCAAGGATGTGATGTCCTTATCAAGCGTGATCCAAGCTCCTGGAGAATCACTGAAAGCATACTTGCAGAGATTTTATGTTGCCGCTACTGAAGTGAGCAATCCAAATGACCACGCGATTTTGATGGCAGTAATGCGTGGAGTGGATCCAGATTCTGAGTTTGAAGATTGGTTGGCAGGAAAGCCCCCAGCCACGCTGGAACGTTTTTACTCAAAGGCTCATCAGTTCATAAGGAGGAAAGAAGCTCGGTGGACAAGGAAAGACAAGGCACCAGGGTCCGTCCAGGAGTCTGTAAAGGGCAACATCGCCATGAAAGCAACCGACGATAACCCTGGAAAGACTCAGGCCAATGTCCAAAATAAGCCCGGGCAGTCTAAGGGAACTGGAAGTGAAAATCCTGGAAAGAAGAAGGAAACAGGGAGATGGAAGTCAAGGATCCCAACCTACAACGAATACACTCCATTGAATGCGTCTCTTGAAAACATCTACTTATCGACCTGCAACACTTTTCAATACAGAAAACCATGCCCTAAGGAATCAACAGAAGAGCAAAAGCGGACTGGAAAGTATTGCCGCTTTCACGAGTCTTATGGACACAACACACACGAATGCAGGCATCTCCATGACGCTATTGAGAAATTGATTAGGCAGAAGAAGCTGCAGGAATTCGTCAAAGATACGCCAGGAGGAAGAAAAGAGACTTCAGACCCCAGACGTGGCCCAGCTCTACACCAACCGGAGCAACCTACTCGAACTGTGGGAAGATTGATTATTAACACAATTGCTGGTGGACCTCATCCTGCGGATAAAAATTGGCAGGAAATGGAGCGATATGCTAATTCCTTGAGACATACAGAGCATGAGTGCTGTTCAAATGTGGAGGATGGAACACCCACAAAGCAGCAACGCATGCTGCACGACGATATTGTATTCAGGAATAGAGACGCGGATAAGGTGGAAGCTCCCACCATCGATCCATTGGTCATATCCGCAACCATCGGACCGGCATTCGTAAGGAGAATCCTAATTGATTGCGGAAGTTCCGTTAACATCATCTTCAAGAAAGCGTATGACCAAGTGAAGCTGGAGACTAAGGATTTGAAGCCATCTAAAGCCCGAATCCATGGCTTTAACGGCGCAGCCACAGACGCAGTAGGATATGTGGAGTTACCAGTTGAACTGGGACAAGGTGAACGCAGGAGAGTGCGAATCCTACCATTCATAGTGCTGAATGTTGATTCACCATACAACGTGTTTTTGGGACGACCAGCCCTCGCAGATTTCAGGGCAACCTTGGCCCCGTGGTGTCTCACACTGAAATTCCTGACAGACAAAGGAGTTGGCGTAGTGCATGGCGACCAAGCAACCGGACGTGCATGTTACGTGGCTGAGCTGAGAGAGGCCCAGCGCAGAGAAAAGGGGAAGACTGCGGACAACATCGTCCGCATCCCGAATTCTGATGATTGACAACTAGCGCCCGAGCCCTGGCTCGGGAGACATTCTCGGATCGTTGGAGACATAGATCCGAGAGATGACAAAGGGGAACCCAGGGAACCAGACGCAGCACCAGTCGAACTAACAATTGATATTCCAGTTAGCCACAGCGACCCGACACGAGTTCTTAAAATTGGGTCACAGCTCGATCCCCTAATGGCAGAGAATTTATCTGATTTCCTCCGAGCGAATCTTGATGTCTTTGCCTGGACACACTCTGATATGCGTGGGATTTCCCCTGCAATTGCGAGCCATATGTTGAATATAGACCCGAAACACGTACCTGTGAAGCAAAAAAGGAGAGGTATGGACCCGGAGAGGTCTACAGCTCTCAAAGAGGATGTGGATAAACTCAAAGCCAATGGGTTTGTCCGCGACGCCCTCTACCCGAAATGGGTGTCCAACCCTGTGTTGGTAAAGAAAGCAAACGGGAAATGGAGAACCTGCGTTGACTATTCTGATTTAAACAAAGCATGCCCGAAGGATAGCTTCCCACTACCATGAATTGATCAACTGGTCGATTCAACTGCAGGGCATGAGTTATTGTCATTTATGGATGCATACTCTGGATACAACCAAATTCTGATGCACATCCCAGACCAAGAACACACCAGCTTTGTCACAAATGTTGGGTTATACTGCTATGTAGTGATGCCCTTCGGACTGAAGAACGCCGGAGCAACATACCAGCGTCTGGTAAATCGAATGTTCAAAGATCAGATTGGGAAAACAATGGAAGTCTATGTAGATGACATACTTGTGAAGTCACGGCAGTCAAACGACCACATTCGAGACTTAGCGGAAATGTTCGATATACTGAGGCTCTTAGAAATGAAAATCAAACCCCTGAAGTGTTCTTTCGACGTAGCGTCGGGAAAGTTCTTGGGTTTCATTGTGAATGCACGAGGAATTGAAGCTAACCCGGAAAAGATCCAGGCCATCCGAGATATACAGGCACCTAGAACCATAAAACAGGTACAGAGCTTGAACGGAAAAGTAGCTGCACTCAGTCGATTCATATCCAGAGCCACAAATAAGTGTGTTCCTTTCTTCGATGTCGTAAAGAAAGGAAAGAGAAACTTCGAATGGACGACTGACTGCGAGGAAGCATTCCGACCCCTGGCGAGACACTTGGAAAGTCCTCCAGTGTTGTCAAAACCAGTAGACCACGAGACGTTGTACGTATATTTGGCCGTGTCTCAACACGCTATCAGTACAGCCCTAGTTTACGAAGAAGACAAGGTTCAAAGGCCGATGTACTATGTTAGTAAACGACTGACGGGGGCAGAAAAGAATTATCCAAAGATCGAGAAACTTGCCTATTGTCTGGTGATTGCATCACGCAAGCTTCGTCCCTACTTTCAGGCGCACTCAATCAGTGTTTACAATGACCAACCCTTGCGACAGGTACTCCAATGACTGGAAACTTCCGGTAGGATGCTAAAGTGGAACATTGAGTTAAGCCAGTTTGATATCACCTACCTGCCGCGAAGGACCATCCAAGGGTAGGCATTAGCTGACTTCGTTGCTGAGTTCACCATTCCGGATGAACCGAGTGAAAATCACAAAGTAATCCCTCCTGTCCGATGGAAGATGTTCACTGACGGGGCATCTAACGACCGTTGGTCGGGAGCTGGGATAGTTCTGGTAACTCCCGAAAACCGATCGATTTGCTACGCTTTGAAGCTCGAATTTACAGCGACAAATAACGAAGACGAATACGAAGCACTGATTGCTGGCTTAAGACTTGCCAATGAACTGAGGGTAAAGTCCATCGAAATCTTCTGCGACTCACAGCTGGTGGTATATCAGGTATGGGGAGACTACCAAGCGAAAGGACAGAGACTGGCTCCTTACCTTGCTCGGGTCCGGAAGCTACAAGTAAACCTGGAATATTATGGCATTTCGCATGTCCCGCGCGAACAGAACAGGGAGGCCGACTCGTTGGCTAAATTCGCGAGTACTGGCGATGCACAGCAGATGGGATTGTTCTCTGTCGAGACTCTGCTTGCTCCAAGTATAGACATGATGGAGATAGATCTCGTCTTGGAGACCGAACTCGAAAGGGGATCATGGCTGACCCCGATCAAATAATACTTGCTATACGGGGACTTACCTGAGAAAAGAAGCGAAAGACGCCAAGTCCTTCGTAAGGCTTCGCGTTATGTAATGCATGACCGGATAATGTATCGGAGGGGATTCTCGACCCCCTTACTCCGGTGCATGGCCCATGACGAGGTAAAACGGGTGTTGGAAGAAGTCCATGAGGGAGAATGTGGTGATCATACCGGGGGGCAAACTTTGGCGAGGAAAATCCTCCGCTATGGATATTATTGGCTAACTGTAAATCGGGATGCTGCAGACTATGCGAGAAGATGCGACAAATGCCAGATATATGCAAAGATTCCGAGAGCTCCGCCAACGGAACTCACACAAATGGTTAGTCCCTGGCCATTTGCAATGTGGGGAATCGACCTAATTGGATCTCTACCATAGCCAAAGGAGGCGCGAAATATGCAATAGTGTCAGTCGATTATTTCACCAAGTGGGCGGAAGCAGAGCCAATGGCCACAATCACCACCAAGAAAGTCATTAATTTCATTGTACGAAATATCATATGTCGTTTTGGCCTCCCACAGACCATCATAACGGACAACGGAACTCAATTCGAAAGCAAGGAATTCAAAGAGTTCTGTCAGAGGTATGGCATTGAGAAAAGGTTCGCAGCAGTTGCTCACCCGAAGGCGAATGGGCAGGTAGAAGCTGTCAATAAAATCATCAAGTCCATATTGAAGAAGCGTTTGGAAAAGGCTAGAGGCAAGTGGGTGGATGAACTCCCAACAGCGCTTTGGGCCTATAGAACTAACCACAAGACCGCGACTGGCCACACACCATTCGCACTAACGTACGGCACGGAAGCCGTCATACCCGTAGAACATGAAGTTCCGTCATACCGGGTAACCTATTACAATCCTGCATCAAACCAGGATCTCCTATTGGAATCATTAGACTTCATTGATGAGAAACGCGAAGAAGCTGATTTGAGAGCAGCCTCATACAGACACCGAGTCGCTAAATATTATAATGGAAAAGTCCAGCCATGAACCTTTAGTGTGGGAGATCTCGTTTTGAAACGAGTCTTTCCAACCCCTTCGCACATGAATCCCGCATGGGAAGGTCCATACGTCATCGAACGGAGGCTTAGAGAAGGAACTTTCAAGCTAACGACCGTCGATGGTGCGACACTCCCTCGAGCATGGAACAGCGAGCATTTGCGGCGTTATTACACTTAGTCTATTTCCTTTATGCGGTAGTTGCATTTATTTCCAGTATGCTTTCTTCTTGGCATGTAATAAGATAATCTAGCTTGTTTTCATCAATAAAGGCTTGAAGCCATCTTTTCCATGAATGACCAATGTCTCTTCGTATGATATTCCTATGACGCGCAATTAAAAATTATGATATCCTGGCTAGCGTACGAACGCTTATAATAAATGACAAAAAATCTCCAAGTCCCCAGAGTGCGGACTGGATTACTCTAAGTCCCCACAGTGCGGACTCTAGAATGAACGACAAAAAATCTCCAAGTCCCCGGAGTGCGGACTGGAGTACTCTAAGTCCCCGGAGTGCGGACTCGAGCATAAACGACAAAAAATCTCCAAGTCCCCGGAGTGCGGACTGGAGTACTCTAAGTCCCCGGAGTGCGGACTCGAGTATAAACGATTCAAAATCTCCAAGTCCCCGAAGTGCGGACTGGAGTACTCTAAGTCCCCGGAGTGCGGACTCGAGTATAAACGACAAAAAATCTCCAAGTCCCCGGAGCGCGGACTGGAGTACTCTAAGTCCCCGGAGTGCGGACTTGAGTATAAACGATTCAAAATCTCCAAGTCCCCGGAGTGCGGACTGGAGTACTCTAAGTCCCCGGAGTGCGGACTCGAGTATAAACGACAAAAAATCTCCAAGTCCCCAGAGTGCGGACTGGAGTACTCTAAGTCCCCGGAGTGCGGACTCGAGTATAAACGATTCAAAATCTCCAAGTCCTCGGAGCGCGGACTGGCGTACTCTAAGTCCCCGAAGTGCGGACTCGAGTATAAACGATTCAAAATCTCCAAGTCCCCGGAGTGCGGACTGGAGTACTCTAAGTCCCCAGAGTGCGGACTCTAGTATAAACGACAAAAAATCTCCAAGTCCCCGGAGTGCGGAATGGAGGACTCTAAGTCCCCGGAGTGCGGACTCGAGTATAAACGACAAAAAATCTCCAAGTCCCCGGAGTGCGGACTGGAGTACTCTAAGTCCCCAGAGTGCGGACTCGAGTATAAACGATTCAAAATCTCCAAGTCCCCGGAGCGCGGACTGGAGACTCTAAGTCCCCAGAGTGCGGACTCGAGTATAAACAATTTGAAACCTCCAAATCCCCAGAGCGCGGACTGGAGTACTCTAAGTCCCCAGAATGCGGACTCGAGTATAAACGATCTGAAATCTCCAAGTCCCTAGAGTGCGGACTCGAATACAAATGACTCAAAATCTCCAAGTCCCCGGAGCACGGACTGGAGTACTCGAAGTCCGGTGTATAGACTTAATTACAAGCAGTACAGACCTCCGAGTTCCTTGAATAGGAACTACGACGCAAATGACTTGGATATGTCAAGTCCCCAACATACGGGCTATGAAATATTCTAAGTGCTTGAAGCACCAAGTGGAGATTGATCAAATCCAGGGAAGCTCCCAAGCCATGTAAAGATGAACCAAGAAGTCTAAGTTACCCATAACAATTCAGATTTCAATCACAACCATAAAAGAAACTGAATAATAAAAGTCTTTTGAGAAGACAAAAGTGAAGATCAAATTTTATTCACAAAAAGCTTCCCGTTACAAAAACGCTCCGAAGTCCGGAGCCAACAGCCTATTTACACAGTCTACAACAATTAGTACATGACTTAAACTAGTTCTCGTTGAACGGGGACGACGGTCATGTCTTGTGTTTCTTTGACTTCTTCCCGGATGGTTCCTTCCCAGAGCGCTTACTCTTGGAATCCTTCCCTGACGGAAGGGTGACGACCGAAGACGTAGGGGGAACATCCATGGGCTGGGACTTGCCAGGAAAAATGATCTTCAATGGTTTGTTCAGAGGATCGTCCAGGTCCACTTCACGCGGCTCGACCTTGACTGAGGTCGTATCTCTTTTCTCTTTCTCGAGCCGTTCCTTCATGCTCAAGTCGGATGTGTGCTCAGAGGCGCCTGTGATTCCTACTTCGAAACTCTCCGAGGAAGAGTCAGATTTGCCTTCATCCAGCGCCCCGATTACTTGAGCATCTGGACCAGGATCTCCGCCGACTTGAGTAGCCTCACTCGCCTTTATCTCCACCTCCTTGATGGCATCGCTCCTCGGAGTGGGCTCGGGGTCAGAACAGCCTGCACAGAAGACACGAAAATAAACAAGTGTTAGAACACAACAACTTCTGAGGGAACGAGAAAGATCTTTGTGAAGCCCAGAGGTTACTCACCAGATGCCGGTGGGTTCTCAGTCGCCAAGGGTGTCCCGCCCTCCGGGATGGGAGATAAAACATGAATGCCAAGCCCGGGGGCTTCCGGGTCATAACCAACGTGCTTCTCGAAGGGGTCAAGTGTTGACCGACTGGCCGATTGGGTAGGCACGTGAACTGGGGGCACAACGCCGGAAGGGTCCGTAGCCACCTCTTTCCCTTTCCTGGAGGGAGAACCTTTGCTGTAGAGGGCTTTAGCCGCCGATAAATCTGAAGGCTCCTTCCCCCTCAGGAATTCTTTTATCAATGCTTCTTCGTCGACCTCATCGGCGCCGCTCTCAACCTTCCTGATCTGAATCAGGGTCTCCCATGCCTCGGCCAATGACTCAAGGTAGCCGTCGCCCAGAAAAGTTAGATCTCGATGCATGAGAACTCGGGCATTGAACTCAGCGATGAGCGGGTCGAATTCGGTCTTTATCTCCTCCCTGCCTTCTTCCCTGGCCGCCTCGAGGCGAGAGTCGATGTCGACGGTTGCTGCCCTTTTACCTTCCTCATGGGCCTCATTACTCAGTGCCTCGACTTTGGAGAGATTGTCTTCAAGTTTCCCCTTTAAGAGCCGGGTGGCGACGATCTCATCACAATAGTGCTGTGCCTCAACCTGGGCGGCCACTTTCTCTTTCTTCTCCTTATCGAGTTGCTCCTCGAGCTCCTTAACTCGCCTATTAAGCACATCTCGCTCCTTTTGGACGGAATCCTTCTCCAAGGCCAGAGCTCCGCTCCGTTGAACCGCTTCGTCAAGCTCTTTCTTATGAGTCAATTCAAGCTGAGAGACTTCCTCGGCGGTATCTCTAGCATTCAGACGAGCAGCATCAAGCTCGGACTTGTAAGTAGCCAGCTCTTCGTCCTGGGCCTTAATGATATCCCTGTCATGGATGGCCTCGAGTTTTAGACGATCAATTTCGTGCTGGCGCTCCATAGAGACTTCAGAAAGTTTCTCAGCAGATGGACGAACGCGTCATGTTGCACGTAGACGTCATTGGTACAGGCGATAGCATTTTGTTTGACATCTCCGGGAATAGGATGAATCGCCGGGAGGAACTTTAACCCATCAAAACAAATCTTCGGAAACTTAGCCTTAAGTTCGTTCAATCTCTCCGACACTGTCGGGTCTGTTACGGGAGCGGGAGGAGACGGCTTTGAAAATTCGCCCTTCCTATGAGAATCTCGGGAGTGCCGGGTAGAAGAAGAGTCAGAGTGTTGGTCCCGGGGAGCATCAGAATGCGACCTCTTATGGCCACGTTTGTCTTTGCTTCGCTCCTGATAAGAAGAGGTCTCCTGGCGGTGTTCGGGCTGATAATAAGTTTTCTTCCGGGATGACGAGTCCTGGGCATGATAATCTCGGTCACTGTCGATGTCTCTGTCTCGACGCTTCTCGAGGCCTGAGTCCCGACCAGACTGGCGTAAAGTCGACGAACCACGAAGGCGGTCGTATCCGTGAGAGCGCCCCATGTCACCTGCAATCAGACAATAGGGAATTAGCGAGAGGGCAGAATGGTGAAAGAAAAGTAGATGCAAAGTGAAATGTATGTGTCTGTGTGTGTCCTAGTGCTACCTCCCGACGGACCAGTGGCTTTGCTAACGGGAGTCTTTTCCCCTTGGATCGGGACCGGGACGCCCGCATCACCCCTGACGGGTGAGCGAAACTTAAACAGCTCCGGGTCATCGAAATCATAGTTGAGGAAATCGTCAGGAATGGAGAGGTTCGATAAGCCTTTCAGAGAACTTCCAACGCGCTGTGAAGAAGCCTCTTTCTCTGGCTGAACAGGCGTAGCTTTGGAAGTCCCACCAACCTTCTCCTTCCTCAACTTGCGCGCCAGCTCCTTTCTCCCCTTCGAAGGGGAAGATGATGTTTCGATATCATGAACTTCAACTGCAGGACCTAAATCCTCACCTCGCTTTTTAGGTGGCCCGCCTAGAATTTCCCCTTCTTCCGGTGCTTCAAGAGAAGGGCGAACCGATGATTCAGGCAATTTTTTCCCTTTGACGGGCACGGACTTGGGAAGCGATACGCCCTCTGGAAGGCTAACCCGACGGCCAAGGGCTAGCAAGCCGAACTTTGATAGTGACTCATTGGAAATGAGGGCTCGGATATCTCGCTCTTCAGCAGGAAGAGTTCTAATGGCGTCGACAGCATCGGAGTACCCCCGGCCCTCGGGACGGGGGACGAGATCTGAAAAATAGAACAATGAGTTAGGAGAAGTTCAACCTCAATCGGGAACGGACATCAACTCAGAGAAAGGACTTACTTCCTTCAACCCACCGCCTCGCAAAGCCTTGGGGACAGCGCACGTAAAACCACTCCTGTTTGTACAGGGCGAATTTGCTACTCCACGCGCTAGTGAAAAGTTGGCACTTCCGATGTGGCTCAAGAAACATGTAAGAGGGGCTTTCTCCCCGTTTCTTGGTCATATAGATGTACCTTATACCGCCGGGAGTTGGAGGCCTGGAGAAGACGGCCATGAAAAGCATGTACGTGCCATAAATGAAAGCGTAACCATTTGGATGAAGTTGAGACGGGGCGACGTCCAGATACTGCAGCACGTCGCGAAGGAATAGATTGAAAGGTGGCACGCTACCAACCCAGCACATGAACTTGCTACACGCCGTATACCCCACTGGGGGCAGATGTGGGCGGTCATGCCCCGAAGGAACGAGCATGTCAGCAAACGGAATGCCATGAGTAGAACATATCCGCTTAAGAGCAGCCTCAGTGACTCTCGAAGCCTGTGAGTCAACTGGGTCATCCAGTAAAATCGACGATTCCAAAGTATCGGGAGCCCAGTCATGAGCGGGAGAAACTGACGGGTCAGTTGTGTCGGGGGCCGTTCGCTTAGAAGACGGCCCAGGTTTGTCGGAAAGTGTAGCAGAACTGGATCTTTTGGACATCTTGAAAAAATAGCAGACCCAACCAAGCACCTGTGTGAACTATACTCGAAAAATGATCGACGTTAGAATTAACAACGCAGATAACCCCCCCGTGTGGTGTGTGAACTAGTGCAATCAATCGTGCATAAGCATTTAATATAACGTCAAGCCTAAAAACATCGCTTCCGAAAACCGTCATCGCTGACCGTCTCCGAAAGCCTTCCGAATAACGACTGCAGTAAGACACTAGAGGTAATTATCCGATTATGCCAAGTAAAGATGAGTTATGAAATTGGGCAAGGAGAGTATGTTCGGCATTTGTATATGTCCGGCATTTATGTGTGCTCGGCACTTAATTATGCTCGGCATGCTAACTATGTTCGACATGAAGATAGGTCCGGTATTTATGTATGATCGGCATGTTAAGTATATTCGGCATTTGCTTGTGTTCGGCATTTAGGTCTGTTCGGCACCTAGTTATGTTCGGCATGATAGTTTGTTCGGCATTCACTTGGGTTCGGCATTAAGGTCTGCTCGGCACTTAGTTTGTTCGGCAGGATAGTTTGTTTGGCACTCAAGTACGTTCGGTATGTTGGTTTGCTCGGCATGGAGGTAGGCTCGGCATTTATGTACGCCCGGCATAACAGTTTGTTCGGCTAAAGTAGTGGCTCGGCAGGGCTACAATTCGGCATACGGCCATCATCCGGCCCAGCTTCAGTTCGCACTGAGCTAGTGTCGTTCGGCCAAAACTACGCCGTGCCAAACTAAGATTATGATGAGTCCAAACACTCGGCATATCCTCCATACCTTCTCCTCCTCCGCCGAACACTCACTAATGATCCTACAAGGCATTCGAATTTGGTTCACTCTCTCTCTACAACTAGGCGCTCGACCTTGGAAACATTCCAAATCGAACTTAAGTCCCCACCAACAACGAATTGATGGGAAATTGCCAGAAGAGGAACTCGAGTAAGAAGATACCTAATACGTGGATCGAACGTAGGATAGTTATGAGAAACCCTTGAATTCTGATTGCATGAATTGTTTGTGAGCTCGGAATTGTAAAATTAAGAAGTGAGAAAAGAGAAGGAAAGAAGGCGGCTTTTATAGAGAAGAAGAGGAAGGTGAAGGGACTCTGACCGGCTCTACCGGTCAAAACGGTTTCACTCGGCTTCCAGTCATTCGGCACTCGCATCGTTCGGCAAGATCGTTCGGCATCCTTGGCATTCGGCGGCAATGCACTAATCCAGTAGTTCAAAGCACACCCTGTTCGAACACACGGTGTACTTTGGGGGCAAAATGTTACCTGGAGAATCGACCAGGCAACTAGAACGTTCGGCATGCAGGGTTGTACTCGGCACAAATGAGCACTTGACACGTTTGAACGTTCGGCAGTCAAGGGTTGTACTCGGCATTGAAGAACGTACGTCCATCCAGGTTTGCACTCGGCACGAGACCTTCAGCATTTCACTCGGCACTCCCTCCACTCGGCCTGCTCTTCACTCGGCATACCCTTTTTTCGGCACATCCCGTGCTTGGCATACCCTTTTTTCGGCACATCCTGTGCTCGGCATGTCCTGTGTTCGGCATTCCCTCTACTCGGCGTATCCTTTCACTCGGCATCCACGCCTCACTCGGCATCCCAGCATCGTTCGGCCCGCTTCCTCCATTCAGCAGAGAGATCCATCGACTTGGAAAGGAGGGCTCGGCATGCCGACCGTTCGGCATGTTCCACTCAGCATGCAGGGCGCGTCCTATCTAGACCGAGCTGCCTAGCCATCTGGCCCACCAGGGAAGTCCAACCCACATTCGTCTATAAATAGAGGGGCAGGGGCACAGAAAAGGGGGGAGATTTCAGAGAACACATGGGAGACTCTGCCGCATCCTAACCTCATCCAAGACTTCTACTTTTATTTCACAATGGTATTCGAACACTTAAAAGAGGATTGTATCTGTAATCAAGTTTAAAGTGAAGAAATAAAGGATCAACTTCAAAGTGGACGTAGGCTACAACGCCGAACCACTATAAATTCTGTGTTCTCGTCTCCCGCATTTTAATTTATATTATCTTCTCTATTTTAATTTATCTTCTTCATTAATCTCTCTACACAAACTCTCTAAGGGTGTTAGTGACCAATTTTGGCGCTAACACCAGTTATCCAAACAGGCAATTCAATCCAGAAGACCAAACACTTATCCTCACAAGAACACAGAAAAGATCCAAACATATCGGAGCTAGCTTTCCAGTCTTACCCAAAATTTATAGCTCCTTAAAATCAAAGAAAACTTAACCAAAACCAAATCTTCGATTCCAGGATCCAAATTCCTCCGTCTCTTATCCACAAAAGTCTTCGAACGATCCTGGGCTGCCTACATCCTTCCTGATTAGCTCAATGCTACGCTGATTCCTCTAGAAACAAACAAAACCAATCAACTCAACAAAATGATCCTCTCACGATCAATCCAAAACCAAGAACAAACTCTACTCCTCAAACATCAGAAGACAACAAACTTCTCCTATCTGGAAAAAATAAAACAAAAGCACTTCCGAACTGCTTCCGCTGCACAACTCTGATCTGAAGTAGAAGAGAATGCTGATGAAGAACACGAGCACAAACTGGACTACACATCCCAGAAATATGGTTCATCAGATCTATAAAAGAAAAACTCAGAAATTCCTCCGAAACTTGAGTTACTTCACCAACCTCTATCTCTAGTAATCATCCTTCTACTAGGCTGAACCACCGGTTCTACTCCTGGAATCCTAGTCTATAAGAAAACTCAATCTCCAGATTCCTCAAGCCAAAGATAACCCAAGAGAACACCCAACTATCGCAAGTCACTCTTGGGATCAACCCAGCCTAATTCTAAAGATAAATGTTCTCTCTCTATCAAACAGAACAGCTTACACTTATCTAGCCAATCCATCAAAGAAATGGATCCACTCTACGACTTCTGAACTTCACCTCCAGAAAAACTACTCAGCCAGAAAACTTCCTACCAACACAGAACACTCCGAGCTGCATTGCTGACACAGATGCCAAAAACTTCCTAATCCAAATCTCTTCGAGAAATTCGGACCTTAAAGCCAACTACAACATCCTGCTGAACCCTGCCGGAACACCGAAGCAGACACACTTCCTAAAGCTTGTTTCAAATAAATATCTTTGGAAACATCATAGTTGCTGCATCTCATCACGCAGCTACTACTTCTTGAGGTATCAAGATACCATTACTCACTTCTGCTCAATCGAAAATCCAAACTCTACTCGCCAAACTCTGCACTTCAAAGATGAACTCTGAACCTTAACAGGTTTCCTTCAGATTACACCGAGCTGCAAAGCTCACTCGAGACGGTATTGGTCTACAGTCTCGACAAATACACTTCCAACCTCAACACTCAAACTTCAACCTATGGTAGTCATCGTGTTACACACACCACTACATTATTAACCTTTATAACTTATATTGAAAAACCTGCACAGGTAACCCAACAGATAGGTAGAAATAGATAAATATATATAAATATATTTAAAATTACAAATACGCTCTCTCAAGAAAGAAATCACTCCAAAGCCTAGGTATTCACTCAACCTAGCGCTCTGATACCACTGTAACGACCCGCCATTCATCTCCATAGAATGACGTATCATTAATAAGAAAGAAAGGGATAGAAAAGAGAAAAAAAGAGAAGAAAGAACTAAACAACATCAGAATCTCACAGCGGAACGAATAAATTATATTAATAACATAAGAATTACATAGTATCATATACAACATCTATCAGAGTTACACAGATTATACATCACATACTAAACAGTTATATACACCTGTCTAGTTATTACAACTCAATACTACTTAGAGAAATCAAACACAGAGGAACACTATATATCTACACGCTGAAGCCTCCTGCTCCATTGCTCCTCCACAATTCGTCAAAGCTAACCTGAATCCCTTGGCTACTCATAAAATTTGGGTATCCAAGAGTTTAAGAAAGACAGAAATAAACTCCGGGTCAGCCATGGGTCTGGTGTGAGTAACAGGTTAAAGTTGCTTAACTTCGAAAAACCTTTGAAAAGAAAAGGTATCACGTAAGACTTCCCACACATAAACATGGAAAAGTTTTTACCTTACGCTAACCAAAACATTTGATAGGAAATCCAGTGATATTATAATAGGTCTAGGGTTTTCAAGTAAATATGAAATAGCCGAAATTGTTACATTTATTAAATTCGAGCTACTAGCCACAAAAGTGGGTAATACAATCAAAACCGATGGCACTTATTGGATTTTGGATTCCATACAATGGCTGGGCTACTGGGGTACCGCCCATCACAGTACATGGCCTAGATCAACGTACCAAGGATTACTCCCAATCCACTGCAACACAAGGCCGGAACCATCCCTTACTGGACAGTCCCGAACAAGACAACCCCGCAGTTGGTGCGCATATCCAACTGCCCACTAAGCCGAATAAAAGGGACATCCAGATAGGGGAAAATCTCATCCTACTTGGGCATGACCCACTTAGCTTGCTGCACCTCCCATGTTTTAGCCATTCCCTGTTGATGAGGCTTGAGGCTACGATTACCTTTATAGAACACATCTATCTTAGAATGCTCACCGTCCACCTGATGATGTTCTGAAAGCATTCAATCCATACAAGTTCGTACTGGGTTCGAACGAAACCAAAGGCATTATCTCGTTACACTCATTTTGAATCACCCTCAGAGTTAACGACGATAACCCTTGCACTCTGAATCTTCATCTTCACTTGAGATTCACGACCTATCGTTAATTTGGATCTTTGTGGTTTTCGGATATCCAAATCTGGAAACCCGATCCCGATTTCATCAAAATCCAAAGCGTATCTTTTAAGGCCAAGTTGTTTTAAAGTTTAAAACAATTCAATTTCATTATCTATATACACACAGATAGATAATTCATATATCACAATAGATAATCAACATTATCATCACAATAGATAATACGTATTATGATTATCAAAAGATATCCATATTATCATCATAATACAACCAATGCATCCATATCACACAACATTACTTATCTCATAGTTGAGATTTCAAACCATTCAAGGCAACCAATATCATCCATTCATATATAAGCAATGATCTATAATCATACCATCTATAATTAATTTAAAATGAATCAAATTAATTACTTCCGTCTCTAATTAATTTAAAGCGAATTAAATTAATTACTTCATCTATATAAATCTTGCTTACTTAACCACTAATTAATTACAAATCAATCAATAAATTATTCTCTAATTATCCACCTTAATTAATCACCCTTGATTAATTATCCTTTAATTATATTCAAGTAATTATCCTTTAATTAATTTCACAAATTAATTATTTTAAACCAAATACAGTAATTAACCTTTAATTACTTCATTAATTAGTTAACTATAATTAATTACATTAATTCCTAATTAATTACATTAATTACCTTTAATAACTTATTATTGATTAATTAATCTTAATTAATCAACCCTTAATTACATCATCAATTAAATTAATAATCCTCAATTAAATTTAAATTAATTACTTATTTAAATTAATTACATTAAGTAATTAATCTCAATTAAACCATAATTATTAATCACCTTTGGTTAATCACATTCTGTAATTAACTACCCTTAATTACTTCATTAAATAAATTAATTACTCCTTAATTAATTATCTTAATTAATCCCTTGATTAATTATAAAGTAATTTAATCCAAATTACTTCCATTCTTAAATCATTTTCATTAATTACATCCAGTAATTATCAATTAGTTACTTCACTGAGTAATTTCAATCCATTAATTACATTAAGTAATTATTTATCAAAGCATCCAGTGTTTAACTTAATCAAACTTAAACAAATTACATTTAAACTTAATTAATTACATTAAGTAATTAATTCCTTAATTACTTCCATTAAGTAATTATACTTAAACAATTTTGCAAATGATTATCATTAAATTAATTAATCTAATTAATTATTAAAATAAATCACATTAATTAATTGTTAATTAATCCTTAGTTAATGACCTTCATTAACAATAAAAAATTCTTTAATTACTTTTCTAAAGTAATTACTTACATTAATCATTATTAATTTCAAATTAAGTAATCTTTAATATCCAATTAATTAACCTTTAATTAATTAATTAAGTGTTAACTGTTACTTAACTAATTCATAATTACTTGATTAATTAATCTCTAATTATTAATTAATATTCTAATTAATAATTCTTAATTACAAATTAATTATTACTTAATTAATTAATTTTAATTAATTAATTTAAACCTTTAATTATTTACTTAATTAATCCAAGACATTAATTAATTTAAATAAATTAATTATCCATTTCAATTAACTTAATAATTTAATGAATCCAAAACATTAAATTCTATTTAACTTTAAGATGAAACATTACTTACTTAAATAAAGCATTTAAACAATTTGCTTTAAATTTACTTTTAAATTTCATTTTAAATTTTAAAGATTTAAAATGAAGTACAAATTATCTTAACAAAGTTAAAACCCATTTCTAAAACCTTTTCATTTCACAAGTTAAAGAAATACTCATTTAATAAATAAGTTTAAAAGAATTTAAAACCAAATTCATTTTTAAATTCAAATCAATTTAAATTACACTTTAAACATTCAAAATTGTTTAAATCATTTTAAATTTAAAAACTTTCCTTCATTTCAAAATTGGAATACATATTTAAATTTGAATTTAGATTAATCTTCAGATTTTAAAACTCTACTTACATTTTAAAACTTCATTTTTAAAATTCAAACTACTCAAACATTTTTAAAGTAGTTTAATAATTCAAGTTTAAAACTTTATTTAGTTATTTATTTATTTAAAACTGAGATTTAAACTTAAACTTGAATTCTAGATTCTAACTTGGATTTAAAATTTAGTTTAAGCCTTTGCTTTTCATCTTTAAACTTCAGTTCAAAAATTTAATAACAAAACATTACAGGTTTCGGTTTAAAACCTGTTACAAATACTAAACCCGAGCCACCCCATTCTGCTTCGAGTCAACAAGCTAAAAACTTCGAGCAACCCATCTACTTACTTCGAGCAAACTACCCAAAAACACGAGTAAAACTCGAGTTCAAACTTCTGCTTAATTCAAACAAAAACAACAGCATCCACAATGATAACCGTGCACCTGCACAATGATCATGATCGATTCCGATCAAATTCAACGATCTTCCCTCATCGACGAACAACTCCTCACTCCACCCCGATCATTATATTGCTCTCATACAACTCGAATTTGAATTCGAGTTCAAATTTTAAAACCTGGAACAGAAACGAACAACCATCACCAAAACCTGTCATTGCCTCATCCATGGCCCTCCGACCACCAGTAACTCTGCAACACCGGCCACAGTCTCGTCAACTACCATGCTATCATTTCCCAAAAACTTGTTGAACTCGATCGCTCCTACAGGCTGTGCTGACCCAATCAACTAACCTAGTTAAGAACTACGGTTACAGAAGATAATTTTCCACCGCTGCCCCCTCAATGAAGTTCAACACCACTCACCATTTTTGCCTTCAACACTGATTACTACTCCATCATCATTGAAAATCCCAGAACTCCAGAGCAACTAGATCACCAGAAAACTACCCAAATACCTTTTCTGGTTAAACCAACAATGCACCCTCAATTCAACATTAAAAATTATGATTTCGATCTTAAAAATCATTTTTTGGATTAAGAATTCATAATATATCCCTGAATTTATCAATTAAAATGTTTGAGTTTTCAGTTTTATTGCACATACACTGTTGTTTTAAATTTCCAATGAGATTTTAAATTTAATTTAACTTAAAACAAAATTTTAAAATCTTCTCTATAACAAAACAAACAAGTTTTATCTAAATCTTAAGTTTAAACAGAATCAAAATCAAAGGGTTCTGAATTTAAATCAAAACTTGTAAACTGAAGCTATAAATAGAGTGTACTACTGATGAAAACAACATGCATACAATATATCTAGAAAAACAACAATATATATACACAAACATACATATTTCAGATATTTAATCATGCAACTATATTCATAAACTTAAACTTTTAGAAGTGATGTTTCTCACCTGTAAACAAGATGAACAGAGCCTTGATTTTGAAAAAGCTTTGAACTTTTAAACCTAGAAAATTGCTTTGCTTTTGAAATTTTGGAAACTGAGATGCTTTGATGAAAACTTGAGTTACCGGAGCTTTAAAAACTATTCTTTAAATAAGAACTACATGCATGCTGGCTTGATCTGATTTCTAGGTTGAAATGAAAATGCAGGCTTCACAGATTTTCTTTGAAATTGTACAAGGTTTTAGATTTACAAGGAAATGATTTGGTTTCTAGCTTGAGGAGTTTGATATGGAAACGAAATTACAGGCTTTTGAAAATATAGATGGTTTGCATGCTTGAAGGTGTGCAGGTTGATCAGATTCTAATTTGCTTTGAATAGATTTGAAAATGTGTTATAGGGGAAAATGATTTTGGTTTGTGAATTGGTTTCAGGAAGTAGATGGATTGCTGGTTTGAGAATAGAACATGCTAAGTTTTTTCTTAGTTTTATATTTAGAAAATAGAAAAAGAAAGGGAAGGGAAGAAGATTTATAAATATAAAGGCTGAAATTATAAAAAAAACAATCAAAACAAAAGAAAAACTAAATTACAAATGCCACTTGTCCTTTATACTAACATTTGTCATATAGATATGTTAATTTCTTAACACGTGTCTTTTAAGGTTAATTAGTTATAATTAAATGTTAATTAGTATTTAGTTAATATGTTAAATGTTAATGAAAGATGATGTTTAAGTAATTAGTTAATAAGTATTTATAGTTGTATTTATAAATAAAAGTTTATACAAATATTTTAAAATCCAAATTTTTTTAAAGATATTTATACTTTAAGTTTCAAGGCTTTAATCTCAAATTCAAATCAAATTTTAAAATTCAATTTGAAATAACAAACTATTTTTATTAAAATCCATTTGTTAAAAAAAACAATACATTATTATTATTGTTTAAAAATATCTCATTAACAAATTAAAATAATTATAAAAGAAATTATTTGTTTATTCATAAATTACTTATTTTATCAAACTATATTTAAAAAGAAAACAAAACAAACCTTATTGTTTATTTAAATTTAAACTTATGCTAAAAATTAATTTATACAATTTAAACTTTTATCTTAACAATTTAAAACCATATAGTTATTTATTTAAATAGCTTTTAAAAGTTTAACTTTAAATAAATCGTAATTCCCAATTTTACTAAAGATATATATATTAGAAAGCAATATTTATTTATTTATTAAATTCAAAACAAAGCTCATATATTTACAATATATACATATTCTGTATATATTATAAACAGAAACCAATTTATTAGCTTTTAAAAGATAAAATCTATCAATTAAATATTTATTTAATTGGATTATTAAATCAATTTAATTTTAAACACAGATTATTAAATTGATATTGCCAAAAATTCCGAGTCATCACATAGTGTCGGCCTTGTGTTAGCAGAGATCGGGTTAGGTTCTCGGGGCCACAGGCATACCTATTTCGGTGTAGGAAGTTCCTTTGCTTGATCATTTGTTGGAAATCTAATCTCCAATACGCGCCTTGTACGGTTTTAGTTGTATAACCTGCCATTTTTAAATGGTAGCTATAGTAGGCATACGACAAAATGTGATATGCTGGCTAAGATTGATATTATACGTTCGAAATGTTTTCTGCACTATGTACTAATAATAATATCAAATGGTTTTCACGTATCAAGCATTTTTGATTATCATAAGGAGAAATCTCATCCAAGCGTGCGCTTGCATTGTATATGTGGCGGGAGGCCTTATGACAGTTTCATTTTTTCAAAACATTGCGAATTTCAAAAGTAAATTCTTTTGGTTGTTTTTAAAGATAAATTGTTGTTGTTTATTCATACCAGTCCCACGACTGACCCGGAGTTTATTTTTCCCTTCCTAAACTCTGGGCGCCCACAATTTTCCACACGGGTAGCCTAGAAGCAGGTTATCCGTATTTTGGGAGCTAGCTTGAATTCAGAAGTCTTTTGGAAGCTGTCAGATTTTGGAAATCTTTTGGATTTGGAAATCTTTCGAAGCATCTGGAGTTTGGAGTTTTTGAAGACCTTATCGAAGTTGATGTATGTTGGAAGCTCTTTCTTTGAAGTCACTATTGTTCCGTTTTGGAGTGGTCATTTTGTTGTAGTATCTTTTGTGCATCACTCTGATATTTGTGATCAATGTTGATATTGTATCAAAGTTATATCTGTGTTATGATCAATGATATTCATTTTGTTTCCGTTGTCTATTTACATCTAATGTTGTTGTGAGCTCCGGCGATGCGGATTTCGATGTCGTTTGTCGGGCATCGAGTTCGGGTCGTCACAAGTGATATTAGAGCTAAAGGTTGAGTAAGAACTTTAGCTACGGAGTATAACACGTTAGATGGCTCATTAAAGATAGGGTGAAGTATACCCTAGAATGAGTACAACCCATGAACCGAAAACCCGAATTACTCAGTCTATTATCTTTAACTGTTGATATCCCTAAAATATCTTGTCCATATGCCTAAATCAAGTTTTCTTACTATTTACAGATAGTGAGAATGAGCGGAAGAAGAGGACAAGGTAGAGGACGGGGAAATACCACTACAACTACTCAAGTCCCTGTAACAGCAGCTATTCCCACTCAACCTCAGCCGGATTTGGATGATTTGTATCGAAGTTTTTCCGAACTGGATGGAAAGCCGTTTACTAGCAAAGAATCCATTATCGAAGCCCAATCCTGGATCCGATCATGTGAAAGGATTTTCAGGGTACTAAAGTTGGATGAAGATCAAATGAGATTAATAGCTTCTTGGCAACTCCAGGAAGAGGCTCTAGCATGGTGGGAGAAGTTACCATGGATGAGTCGGAAGATGAGTTTAGTTGGAATCGATTTAAGGAAATGTTTGAGAAATGCTATATGTCGTCGGCTGGTATCTCCCAAATGTACCAAGAATTAATGGACTTGAAGCTGGGGAGTTTGTCATTTGAGGAGTACTTAAACAAATTTAACGAATTATCCCGTTTCGGCCCAGAATTGGTGAACACGCCTCTAAAGAAAAATGAAAGATTTATTCTTGGGATGAATAAGAAATTCCACGAAAGGATGACAGCACACGTCAAAGAATCTTTTTCAGATTTGATAGATACGGGGTATAGATATGCTACCCTGGATGTGCAGGAAGTCCCAAGGAAAGGAGCAAATACGAGCAATCAAAATTGGAAGAAAAGAAAGTTCAGGGACAAGAAACCATATGAAGGCAAGGAAAAGAAGGACAAACAGGGAAACCCGACGAAAGATATAACTTGTTACAATTGCCAAGAAAAGGGCCACTATTCAAACAACTGCAAAAATCCGAAGAGACAAGTTAAGAAAGAACAAACTGTGAAGACTGGTCAGGGAGTTAAGGAATGCTATTACTGTCATAAGCCAGGTCACGAAGTAAAAGATTGTCCGAAAAGGAAGCAAGCTCATGTAGCGAAGGTGTATGCAATCAAAGATGATCCTTCAACCTCAAAGGCTGATAAGGGAAAAGGAATTTTAGAAGGTAATCTTCTCATTTACGATAAATTTTTCGAGTTTTGTTCGATACGGGAACTACATATGGTTTTATTTCTCAGCAAATCGTAAGCGAGTTAAATGTTGAATCTGAAATCGTAGTCGAACTATTCTTGTCTATTCCATTGGGTTTCGATATATTCTACGAACGGTTAGTTATTCCTTTGGACTAACCAATGCCCCAATGCCCTGCATATTTCGTATAACAGATGACCCAAATATTTCGTAGAGTGTTAAGTGAGTTTATTCTCATATTTGTGGATATTCCGGCTTGGTCTGACAAGCCATTTCTCTATCTTTTTCTGTGATCTTATATTCTTTGTTTGTCTTTCTTTCTCTTTCAAATTTCGAGGACGAAATTTTCTTAAGGGGGGAACTGTAACGATCCCCATTTTTGAATTAAATTTAAATTTAATAAATGATGTAAATTTTGGGATAAATTTTGGAATTAATTTGATTTTTTTTCAAAATAAATAAAATAAGTGTTGATTTGTATATATATAAATAAGATTGTAAAAATTCATTTGAGTTTAAGAATTCAAAATAATAAATGCTTTAGAATTATTTGAATTTAAATATATATATGCATACATACATATACATATACATATACATATATATATATATATATGAGTAGATTTGAGTTTGACTTTAAATTTGAGTTTGAACTTGTATTTGAAATAAAATACATATGTTAATATAAAAGGAAATGTTTTGTATAAAATAAAGCTAAGAGGGATTTAAACATAAGTCTATAAAATTAATTTAAGTTAAGGATCTAAACATAATTTTTATGAAGTTTAACAAGTGTAACCATTTTAAATTTTATTAAGACAAGTGTTAACAAATGAATAACAAGTGGCAATCTTAATTCCTTAAAGCTTTAAAATATAAATATCAAAGAAGTTAAACCAGGTTACATTTTTTCTTCTCTTTCAAAAGTAAAAAAAACTGAGAAATAAAAATCTAAAACCAGAAAACAAAAGTTTCAAAAGCAAATCTGAGAAGGAAAAAAATCAGAAAATTTTCCACAGCAAACTCAACATCAAGATTCCTCAGCAGTAAAGAATCAAACCTGACACTAAAGATTAAACAATAGCTTTTCAAAATTTTCAAGACCTAGAAGTTTCAGAAGCCTGAAGCAAAGTTTCAGATCAATTTAAACTGAATCAAAACTCTAGAAGCAACTCAAAAAAATTCATCAATCAAAATCATCGAGTTTCAGCTGTTCAAAGATCAACAACTAATTCCCAGTTACAAATTTACTTCAAGCCTGTTCTTCTCTGTTTCTTCTTGATCAAGGTGAGTAAACTTCTATTTAAAAACAGTTTTGTGGTCTGATATTATGATGATACTCATAATAATTGCTGAAGTAGTAAAATAAATGATGTTTATATGCATGGATTCATATGTGAATGTATGGATGTGAGATGATTGGTTTGTGAATATCGGTGTTGAACTTGTTCTGTATCTTATAGGCTCTACTTTCAAATAGGAAAAATAATTGTATCTTCCCCTGTAATCAGTTTTAGGCTAAAATGTATAAATGAAAATTGGAAATTACAATGTGTTATGAATTTTAAAAATAATAACTTGTATTTATATTTAGCAATTATCTCAAAAATGAACAATGTCAGTGATGAGCTTAATATTCGTCAGTAATCAATCAAGCTAATTTTAATTTCTAATTATATAATCTGAATAGTAGCATCAATACATGATTTTAGGAATTGGAATAGTGATTTTTAGTGAAGTAATTTCTGAGGAAATCACGGATGAAGAGTTTTGGGTTTATCGCCAATTCACGGCGATTGGTGAGATGATCGATGTCGAACATGTGGTCGAAGAAGGCTGGTAGGTGGATGGACCTAGGAAAAATGGTTATGCATTTTTTCTATGGTCGGGCAGCCTAGCGAAGCCAAAGTAGGGTTTATGGATGGTTTGGGTTTGACGTTGTTGACGAGGAGACTAGGGCGACGGTGGAGCATCGGGTGCGATCGCAATGGTGAGGATGGTTGCTGGAAGGTATGACGAGGCTTGGGTGAGGTGCGCTAGTGATCTTATGGTCGGAGGCGACGAAAGGAAGTGAATTTCCAGCAATGGCTTTTTCAGGAGTGCTCGAGAATACCTCGATTTCGATTTGATTGGGTTACGTGCGATCTGGGTTCGAAGGTATGGTCACGTGGGATTGTGTGATAGTCGAGCATAGTCGCGACGATCGCCAGTGGTCGGGGTCGTTGGTGCAAGTGCACCGTGTGCACGTCGCGACTGGGAAGATGGGTTTTAAAGAAGGCTCGGGGTTTGTCTCGTGTGAATGGGGATTTGACTTGGAGCTGATGAAGGAAGAGGTTGTCTCAAACCAAGCACGGGTTTTGAAGGGGATTGACTCGAGTTTTATTAGTGTTTAACTCGAGTTTCCTGTTGAAGTGTTAATTTGATCAGTAAAGATAAAAGAAAAATTTTAAAAGTTTAAAGCTATTTAAAATGATTTTTTTCAAAAGCAAAACGTTTTCAACAAGTTTTCAAAGTGTTTAAGAATTTTGAGTTATTTAAATAAGTTGATTTTAAAAGAAAGTTTGAACAAGTTCATAATTTGGAAATTTTGGAAGAAATTTAGTTTTCAAAAATCTTTAACTAAGTTTTTAATATAGTCAAAGTGAATAAGTTTTAAAAGGAATGATAATTAAGTTTTCCAAGATTTTAAATTATAAAATCTAACATTTAATTGTTTGTTTAAAGAAAATTTTACATACTTCCAATTATATAATTGATTTGCAAAATGTTTTCAAATGGAAGTTTAATGATAATAATCAAAGGATTTTCAAAGATTTAAGTATATTAAAGGTTGAGGGTTTGAATTGTTTTGTTTTAAAATAATGTTATATTTCAAATATATAATTGATTTCTAAATTAGTTTTAATGAGGTTAATAATAGAAATTGTATTTAATTTAAAGGAAGAAGTTATTTTAAATGGGTTGAGATTAATTAAAGATAATGAATTAATTAATTAAAGTAATTATGTGGTTAATTAATTTAAACCACATGGTTTATCCATCTTAATTAAAGATGATTGATTACTCTTGAATGTTGTGTATTGGATTAATATCTCTGTTATGTGCTTGTGATGTTATGTAATATGAAACGCTTTGTGCTGAGCTGCTTTATCTGTGATGAATATACTGTTGTATGAATATGAAAATCCCTTGGCCCGTAAAATAGAATTTGAATTTCGATGCGACAGGGAGTCGGATTCCAGTTGGTTATCCGAAACCCACATCGAATCTTAATGATGAATCTTTGTGATTGATAAATTTACTTTATCTATGAGTCTGTGAATGAAGATAAGCGTTATGGATTATACCGCTTGTCGATGTTGATATGATTGAATATGTGAGGATTGATGTTGCACTATTGTGTAAAATCCCCTGGACTACACTATACACACACAAATATGGATTTCACGTGGAAATCAGTTAAGTCATAGATTTTTAAAATAATTTTACAAATTGAATTTTTGAATCCAAATGGTTTTGGAATTGGGTTGGGTTTAAAGTGAAAGGCTTTTGAAAAAGAATTTCAAGGATAAAAGTTATTTTTGAATAACTAGATTTGGTTTTGAAATTTAATTTGAATTTAAATTCAAGATTTGAAATTGAATTCCATGTTTGGAAATTATGGTTTAAAAATGTTATACAAAGTTATAAACGTGTTTATACGGATTTAAACCATTTTAAAAGTATGGTTTTGGGAATTTGAATTTAACCCAAAGATTTCAGCTTGTATAAATGTGATCGGATTTTTCCGAGATGAAAACTATTTGTTTTCAAATAATATAAGCTTTCATATAAGGAACGAATTTCCAATTTGTGTTAAAGAGATTTCAATTTGAAATGAAATGGGTTTCCAAGTTATGAATGAATATTTAGAAACGGGTTTTGAAAGCTATAAGTTAAATATTTGATTTAAAGATTGAATGAGTTAATCCAATTGAAATGGAAATTGTTTTGAAATCCGTAAATGGATCTTTGTGAGACTGGGTGAACTTTGTGAATTAAATCTTTTTGTTTAAAGATTTGTAAATGGTAATATGTTTAAAACCATTTGAAAGAAAGATTTTGAATAATAAGTTGTGATTTAAATGAGATCCCATTATCCATATGGTTTTTAAATATTGCACTCACTATTCGGTTTAGCCGGGAGAGGACTTTGTGTCATACAACCCATTCTGAATAGTGATACGATAAAATGGATAACATTCGAAGATGGTAGTGAAGACCGGGTGTCTTCGAGAATGATAGGATAACCTATCGAATGACTCTGCACTAAGTAGCAATGGTATAGAGATCTCCATATGTGATGGAGAGTCCGATCGGGATTGGGGATATCCGGATTGCAAGGGATTCTTTGTGAAGCGCCTTCGGTTCTGTTCGAACCCAGGACAGACTTGTATGAATGTGTGTCTGACGTTACACTTTGAGATGTAAAGCTGGTTTCTATCAAATACATTTCTGTTTGGTGGAGGAGATTTATTCTCTTAGCTTAACATTCTTCTCTGAGACGTACGAGCTCAGAGGTTATGTAGATGATGGTTACTAGTGATACATTCCCAATTTGGTAATGTGGCATACGAAGTGCTGCTGATCATTTGTTGATCGAAGCATGGCTTTGTGAAAAAGAGTAGCTTTGTGGACGAGACTTCGTCGAGCCTTACAACCCGGTAATGGTCGAAACAGGAATGTTACGGCAGGGTTTTTAGGGGTCGTGCCCCTAGGGTATGTCCATTTTCTTCTGGATAAAAGGTGATATCATGGTATGGAGCCCAGATATTTAACCTATGTGGTTGCTACATACTTATTGCTTTATGGTTGTTGGTTAAGAGGCGCCTCGGATAAAGGTCGGTAACGACTGTGGATGGCATACTTGTGTTGTAGCTACCTATATTATAGCTTGGTTAAAGTGTGAGACAGCGTCGGCCTTGTGTTAACAGAGATCCGGTTAGGTTCTCGGGGGCGTCCTTCCAGAGGCGTACCTATTTCGGTGTAGGAAGTTCTTTTCCTGACCATTTGTTGGAAATCCAATCTCCAATATGCGCCTTATACGGTTTTAGTTGTATAACATTCCCTTTTTAAATGGTAGCTATAGTAGGCATACGACAAAATGTGGTATGCTGGCTAAGATTGATATTATACTTTCAAAATGTTTTCTGCACTATGCACTAATAATAATATCAAATGGTTTTCGCGTATCAAGCATTTTTGACTGTCATAAAGAGAAATCTCCTCCAAGTGTGCGCTTGCATTGTGTGTGTGGCTGGAGGCCTTATGACAGTTTCGTTTTTTTCAAAACACTGCAAATTTCAAAAGTAAATTCTTTTGGTTGTTTTTAAAGATAAACTGTTTTTGTTTACTCATACCAGTGCCACGACTGACCCGTAGTTTATTGTTCCCTTCCTAAACTCTGGGTGCCCACAATTTTCCACACGAGCAGCCTAGAAGCAGGTTATCCGTATTTTGGGAGCTAGCTTGGATTCGAAAGTCTTTTGGAAGCTGTTAGATTTTGGAAAGCTTTTGGATTTGGAAATCTTTCGAAGCATTTGTGGTTTGGAGTTTTTGAAGACCTTATCGAAGTTGATGTATGTTGCAAGCTCTTTCTTTGAAGTCACTATTGTTCCATTTTGGAGCGGTCATTTTGTTGTAGTATCTTTTGTGTTCAATGTTGTAATGGATATTGTATCAAAGTTATATCTGTGTTATGATCAATGACATTCATTTTGTTTTCGCTGTCTATTTACATCTAATGTTGTTATAAGCTCCAGTGATGCAGGTTTCGATGTCGTTTGTCGGGCATCGAGTTCGGGTCATCACAAACACACTAGTGGCATTTTGGAAACTTAGCCTTGAGCACATTCCTCATTAATATTTCTAGTACAATCTCTAAATGTCTTTCGTGTTCTTCTTCAGTCCTTGAATATATAAGAATGTCATTAATAAACACCAACATGAACTTACATAGCCCTTCTTTGAATACTATATTCATAAGGTCCATAAAATAAGCGGGAGCATTGGTTAGCCGAAAAGACATAACCAACCACTCGTAGAAATCATTTGGTCCTCTGAATGTAGTTAAAGGAATGCAATCTTCTGTTATCCTTAATTGATGGAGTCCTGTAGCTAGGTCCATTTTGGAGAATATTCGAGCATAAGTCGATCAAACAAGTCATCAATATAGAGTAGAGGATACTTGTTCTTAATTGTTTGCTTATTTAAGTCTCGATAATCTACACAAAGTCTTAGAGAGCTATCTGACTTTGGAACAAAAACTACTATTGAGCTCCATCTTGAGCGACTTGGTCTGGTTAGTCCCATCTTCAACCACTTATCTATTTGATTCCTTAATTCATTCACTCCCTTGGGGGATATTCCTCAAGAAGAATAAAAAACAGACCTCACACCAGAAATCAAGTCAATTTGAAACTCAATTTCCCTATGAGGGGAAAACTTTTAACCTCCTCAAAGACATTCTAAAATTCCTTAACAATTGGTATTTCTTCTAGACGTTTTTGAAATGAATTTAGGGCATACATAAAACTATCCAAAACTGGACTTGATGCTTCAAACATTATCTAATAAGGTTCGCTTTTTTTTATTTTCCAAATGCAGTGTCCTTTGAACATAATCAAGAATATCCTTATATTCACACAACTCAATACCGAGCATAATTTCAAATCCAATAAAATCTAAGATGATTAGGTTACATAATTTTTTTGGGATAGGTAGGCAACTTGCACTTTTTCACAAACTATTCCAAGATTAGTTTTACCACCTATGGGTTAGAGACACAAATATGGGTATCTAATATCTTTGTGATAAGTTTTAATTTATCAACTAATTCTTTGGAAAAAAAACTATAGAAATCCCCATTATCAAATAACACTCTAAATAGATTTTCATTAATGCAGATATTACCTTCAAGAACTCTCTTTCCCTTTGCATTAGTCAAAGTTGAGGGTTCATCTTTAATGGAAAAAACTCTGACTTTTTCTCCTTTCTTTATCAGTGGGCAATCCTTCTTTTGGTTCCCTACTTTGTGACAATCGTAGCAATTCCTATCCCGGGCCTTAGGGTTCTTGCAAGTGGTGGAAAAATGACCCTTTTTTGGGAATTATAACAAGTGATGTCCATAAAATTGTTTTCTTGTGATCCTCTTTCTGGCTGGCCTTACCATGGCTTCTTCCCAGAATGGCTACTGCATTGAGTTATGGGAAGGTTATTTTTGCTGAGAGTTTTATATCGAAAACTCATGTCTACCAAATCTACAAAGGTTCCCTTTACATGCCTGGCTATCCTGTCTTGATATTGCCCCTTCATCCCAGCGATGAACATTTCATTGTTCTTCAAAGAAATGTCTATCAGACCCGACCCAAAATGAGTCAATTCACTGAATTTGTTGGAATATTCTTCTACATACATCTCTCCTTGTTTTAAATCCATGAAACTTCGATAAAAGCTGGATTTTCCTACTACGGGCATATATTATTCTTCTAAGACTTCCTTGAACCATTCCCATAAAAAATTATCTTTTGAATCATTTAGAGTTATGGACTCCCACCATGTTAGAGCCCTTTTTTGTAACTTCCAAGAAGCTAAGAACCTTTACTGTTCATTCCCGATATTCAGTCCCTTAGAAATCCTTTCATAAGAGAGGATCCAAGCCTGAACTTAAATAATGGATTCCATTCCATTGAATGGTTTGCCGTCCAAACTGGTGTAATTTTGCATAAAGTAGCAAATTTAATTTGAGGTTGCGCATGGATAATTACTTCCTCAATTACTATAGCATTTCATCGACCGTTGGTGGTCGTATTATTGCTACCTCGCCTTCGCCCTTTTCTATTACTCATCTCCTACTATATGCATATAGTAAGGAAACATCTTTAGAATTATAGACAAAATTATCTTAGGGAATGGGTATAAAACTCAAATATACTTATTCGGATAAATTTTCAAATATGTCCTCTATTTGACTAAATTCATCTAGGGCATGACTAATTCTATCTCTAATGAGTTAACCCCATTAAGGCTTAGGTATTCGCTCAACTAGAAGCTCTGATACCAAATGTGACAACCCACCTCCTCGATCTTCAGAAATCGACACTAATACATCCTTAGTATTTATGTGCCGTAAATCCAAGTGCCAGAGAGGCAGATTATCATAGGGTAAAAGAAAATAAAGATAGAAGACAAAACAAAATAGAATCTCACATCGAATTTAACATTTAATTATACATATGAGTAGTACATAAAATTACTCCATCGGAGTACTAGTAAGTACTAATCCAACCAGGATAGTTATAACTAGCTATCCTCATAGGTGCTTGTAGATACTTAATACAAAATATAACGGAACTAAAAATAGATGACTATCTACATAGGACCCTCCAGCTTCAAGCTCCATCCAAAATGCTCCGAGCTTCTCCTAAAATGTTCCATGCTATATATCTACTTGGTTGACCAAAAAAATAGGGCACTCAAAATCTAAGGGAAAGGAAAATAAACTCCGGGTCAGTCATGGGACTGGTATGAGAAACTCAAAATATTGATATTTGAAAACAAAGGGTATATCATAAGACATCGTAGCACATAAAAACGGAACGTGTTTTTACCTTATGATAAACAAAATCTTTACTACATAAAAATATGGTAATATTATTTTAAGTGACATTCCTTTGAAAACACTTTCCAAGCAAACTTGTATAATCTTAGCCGAAATTGTTACATTGATCAAATTCCAATATAATAGGTTCTACAGTCAAGTCTAATGGCACTTATTGAAGATTAGATTTCTATAGAATGGCAGGTAAGGAACTACCTTCCATATAGTACAACTCTAAAGGGATGTACCGAGGATCATCAACTTTTGAAACCTCTATGCCTAGCAAGGCCGGCCTACCCATAGACTCATCAGGTGGCAGATGACATCACCCCGGTCATAACCGACCTATCTGGGATCCCTACACAACATACTCGACATATATAGACTAATGTAGAAAGGTGATGACCATACCTAAATGGTTGCGAACCACATAGCTTATGGCATGCCATGCTTAAACTATTTCTAGGTGATGAGGCACGAGGTAACGATTACCTTTCACATAGCACATTCCACTTTGAATGCCACATTGCCAATTCCATCACACACCATTGATTTCTACAATTGTACAACCACTGAGCTCGTACGTCTCAGAGAAGGGTGTTAAGTGTAAGAGAGTTACTCCGTACACCACCAAATAGTTGTACGTTCATAAAAATCAATGTACATGTATATTGGAAACGCAATGTCAGACATTCGTCCATACAAGTTATTCATGAATAGGACAAACCGAAGGAATTCTCTTACCATATTCTGTAAGGAATCATCCCTAAGATTAGTAGCGAGCTGCCTTTGTAATCAAAGATCAAATGAAGATACTATTGCCACATATATATGGTACGGGAAATTTCCCCCAAGGCTTAGTAACAAGCAGCCTTTCATTTTATTTATTATCATTCCATGCCTTTAATTCGAATATGTAAATTGATTCAAAGTGGTTTTCGGATAAGCATCACTCAAATGTAACCCCGGTTCCAACGAATCAATCATCAATAAAAAGATGATAAGTTTAAGGGTGGTTATCGTTTCATTCATTAATATCTTTTATCCAATAATATAACTCTTTTAGAGATATAAATCTTTAAATCATATTATTTTCTAGTATATATGGAATCATTAAACCTCTCTTTAACTTTGGAAATACCAAATCAAAATAATTTCTCATAATTCATACCGAAAAAAATTATTAAGTTAAAAAAGGCCGATAGAAATTATACTAATTCTACTCAACATCAACTTTCGTATTCAACCTTTATATCCATCCAAAAATGGTGAGATCGCCTTTAAAGTTCACACAGATGGTATGGGTTCCCTCTTTGGAATTTAACACCAAGTGTAAGATGATTATTTCTATACGATCCAAGTTGTTTAAATTTGGAAAATTGAATCTTTTATACTTGTCTCGTTTTCGATGTTTCGACATTAACTATTCCTCGCCCAAAAAAAGGCCACATGAGCCAAGGAACTGGTTGCTCCTGAACTTGTCCTTAGTTTAAGCACCTCACTTTAGGATCTCATAAATAGAAAAATCTAATCTACTCATTGGCTTTTGGAGTCCAGCTTAAATCACTTAATTATAACAACTTTTCTTTAAATCGTTTATTTGAACTTGCTTAAAATAAATTATAAAAACTCCAAATCTTCTTTAAAATATTTATTTATATGGAATCATTTATAAATGATTTGGGAAAGAATACTTAAGCTAAAGCCATATTTCAAAAGTTATTAAAAGTGCCGCAAAAAGTGCTGCGAATAGTGCTTTTAATGCTTATTTGATCAAAACAACTTTTCTATCATTTAGAAATCTATTTCTACGAATTAAATCTATTTTAAAATTATTTTAAAAGATTTATAAAATTTTCACATATTTTAAAGAATCAAAAATATCACTTTTAAAGAATTATCGCTTTGGTTTTTGAACTGCCAAGGTGCACCTACTTTGAAAACTGTATTTGCTCATATTTTAAAATCTACTAAGCGAAATCTCGATCCTTTTCTTTTGTTTGACAATTATGATTATAAGAGTTTGGAATATTCTTATTACAAAGAGTTCCAACTCCGAATCCATCATATAAATGGATTTAACTTTCTATGGCGTGAAATTGCGAACTACTGTTACGTGACGCACCTTTTTTTGACTAAATCTTCATAACTTGTCCAAACTTCACCAAATTAGATTTTAATATTTATAAAATATTCATGTACCATTTTAAATCATTTCAAAGGGGTTTATGGTTTCATATCACTTTTATAACTTGATTCGAAAAGTGATTTCCTTGTGTAATATCGACGTGTATTTAACGTGGTTTGTTTTACACAATTAAACAACTATACTAAATAACCAAACTCGATGATCAAAGCAGTAAACATCCATTGCAATCATATCACCATCATTATATATATATAGTTTCTCACTTGATTTTCGGCCGGTCTAACATTAAAACAGCTATAGCTCCATTACGATCGCATTGGAGCATATGGAATCAAGCCTTGGACCTTTGTGAAGGCTCGGCCTACGCTTACTAATGAAGAAGGGCTTAGCCTTGGGTGGTAAAAGGTGTGGCTGTGGGTTTAGAGGTGGAAAAGAAGTGGATTTGTTTGGTTTTGAAGAGTTTTGATAATATATACTTGCTATATATAGTTTTAATTTCTTTTTGCCATAAACATAACTTACTATAGGCAAGAAGCCATTAATGTAGAGTTTAAGAAGTGTATAAGCTTAGGAGTTTTATGAAGAAAATGAAGTGAATAAAGTGAAGAGATGTGGTTGTTATTTATAGGCAAAAGTGAGGATGTAAATATCATGATATTTCTATATAAATACATCACCATTTTCTCACCACCCCACTCCACTCCTACCTCATCATGCTTTGCCATGTATCCTTCCATGTGTGTATATCCATGAGCTTGTACTTTGGGTAAAAGAGGTTGACTTTGGATTGCTTAAGTGTTGAGTTCTTAGGAAAATATTTTAATATTTTGTAATATATATATATATATATATATGTGTGTGTGTGTGTGTGTGTGTGTATTTGTATGTATATATGTATTCATGTTTATGTACTTATATGTGTGCATATGTATATCTCAAATGATTCACAACATTGCACAACTTTTCTACGTTGAATCATTATAGATTTCGATTTCGATTTTCGGTCATATTTTCAGTTCTTATTTAATATATATATATATATATATATATATTTGTAAACAAAATTTAATAATAATATTTTTACCATTATATAATTATTGAAAGGCTAATTTAATAATTAAAATAATTAATAAATCATTTAACTCAATTTAAATTCAAAAATCATTTATTCCAAAATAGTGATATCATTGGTGATGTCATAAAGAGGTTTTATTTTCAAAAATAAAATAATTTTTTTACATTTTCTCACTCATATACATAAATTAGTGTACATAACTAGATCCATGCATGATGTAGGATGGTCTAAGAGCTGTTTATTGATAAAATGGTTTTCGGTCATTTTATCGATATATTTTTCGAAGCATATATTTTTGTAAATATTTGGTTAAAATAAGATTACCAGTATTATTCATTGTTCATAACATTATCATTTATGTTAAAAAAATATTTTATTTGAATATTTAAAATATTTCTGAAGTGATGAATTTGTGAGTCATTACAATTTTGCATTTTGGTTTGATTGCTCATTTCAACTGAAGTAATTTCATCAAGATTTCATATATTACAAATGCAACTGTTCACCATATAACTTTTGTATGTGATCTAATATGGATCTAATATCAATGTTCTTGTATTGCTTTAGAATTCAAAATTCAAAAGGTAGTATACAGTCATAGGTAAATAAATATTTAAGTGACCAAAATACGAATGTATTTAGTAGTTATATAATTTGGCTCTTGCATGAGTCTTGAAGCAAAAATGTGCCAAAAGATTTAACTTTTGTATGTAATCTAATATGGATCTGATATCCATGTTCTTGTACTGCTTTAGAATTCAAAATTCAGAAGGTAGTATATAGTCATATGTAAATAAACATTTAAGTGACCAAAATACAAATGTATTTAGTAGTTGTATAATTTGGCTCTTGCATGAGTCTTGAAGGGAAAATGTGCCTAAAGATTTATCGGTAAGTATATTTTATATTTCTTTGTCAATCTTAGTTTAATTCATTAGTATACTTCAATTGATAAACAATCTAATCAAGTAGACTAATTGCATAAATTTTTTAAAGTATACAGTTTTAATTTTGTATAGTATGTGTCATTATAATATTCAGTGGTTAGATTTTATAATTTCATTTTTCTAATAAGGATCTTGCTATATTTTTATATTTCTCAAAAGCCTAAGAAATATATAGAAACCTTTTAATTTCTCTAGCGAGTCTTATGACTTGGTAATCTCAGGAGTTTGAATTTGAGTTTGCTCAAAAAATCATAGGCTCATAAATAATGGATAATTCTTTTACCTATTTTATCATTTGCAACTCCAAACCATTGTCCCTGCTCTAATCTCAACCTTGACTTGGGTTTTCTCAACAAATCAAGTGAGATTATTCACTTTTATCTATTGTTTCTTGACAGCCTAAGTATAGTGCATGTACCTTGAGTTTGCTCGGCAAATACAAGCATGTGTATTACCTCGTCTCGACAATTTGTTAATAGTACTGCAGATAAAAAATCTAGCTTGAGTTTGCTCAACAACCAATGCATATGAAACTGATCTATCAATATATAAATGATAGACGGTAACTCATATTAAAGATTCATAAGCTTTGATATATTCTTAGTGATGTAAATTTAAGGATTGGTGCAGTTCTTATGAAATATTCTCCGATTCAAATGCGGACGGATTTGAAATCATAGTACACATACCATACGTCTATATTTATTAAATAAATTTATTTTAGGTTTATTTTATTTTCGCTTATATTTTAGTTCTATAAATAATTATATATTTTAATTTGTTTACAATTATTATAGTTTAACTAACTTATATAATATTATTGTGCAATTTATTAACTAAATTATATTTAATAAATTTAAATTATTAATTTAATTAAATATTATTTCAAAATTTCACTAATTTTATTTTATTCATCTTAAACTATTTAAGAATAATATTTAGCTATAACCTTTACAGTTTATATACATATATATTTAATTAACTAACATTTAATTAATTATCTACAAATTAAATTACTTATTTAACCAAATAATTTAATTAAATATTTTAATGAATTTTAATTTTTTAGTTAATTCAACTTAAACATTTTTAGGATAAATATTCAACTATTTCCTTTATATATATATATATCAACATACATACACACATAACTAGTTTTTAAGACATATTTTAAATTAAGATAACTTAACATCTAAATTTAAGATATATTTTAAATATTTGAATCTTAGTTTGAAAATTTTCCCAAGGCCTAAAGTACTCTAGCCTTACATCTAGACCAACCTTTTGGATTTGCTCCACCCATTAGGACAGGCTAGCAACTAAGGAGAGGAGAATACTTTTTATCCAACCTCAAGCCTAGATACTACTACTATAGACACCCATCAAATAGAAAAGTTTATTACTTGGCCCTAAATGTCGGTTTATTAGATTGTAATGACCATACGGGAGCTAATACCATTATTGGGTCTGATCCATTCTGGCAGCGGGTGAAATGGGTAAATTTAACAAAAAACATTCCCAGTTTAGGTCTCAATGGGCTTATGTAATCTATTAAATACATTAGATCCAATCTACTTATTAAAAAGAAATCATATTTTATTTTAAAGTATTTTTTTAATTATTCTTATTAAGTAAAGTTATTTAATGATTATTTTGAATATATCTTATATATTCATATATTAATATGATGAAATATAGGTCTGTGTGTAGTAAATTGGGAGTTTTGTTTTTCATTAATTAGGTAGGTGAAAAGTAATATTCTTATATATGGGGAATAATTAATTGGTGAAAATTTTGACATAAGTGTTACTAATTAAGAGTTTTGTTTTGTCAACTTTGGATATGTGAAAAGGCACACGGACATATAGGGTGTATATTACAAAATGAAATATGTGTGAGCTGATAGTATGATGATAAATAATCATATGTATGTGGTGTATATTACCTTATAATATTAAAGTTAAGTTTATATAAATATATAATAATTTAAAATAACTAAAATTAATTCCAGATTCATCTCTGTGATAAGTAAACATCAAAATATATTAGTTTGTAAAGTTATCCTGCTCAAATATCCAATCAAATAACATCTTATTATAACAAACAGTACAAAGATATTATAAAGTTGAACAATTTATTATTAATTACACTAAATGTATTAAATTAAAAAAATTATTATATCAAGTTCATTTCAGCCAAAAATAATTTAGTAAAGTATTCATGTAAATTTTAATTTGATTTTGCCTTACGAAGAAATGCACATAAACAAATTTGGATATATAAATTTTCTTAATTTAGATCATATCCAAATTAAGAAAGAAATTATTATATATATATAATATGGTATTAAATAAAGAATAATTTTTATAATTCAATCAACATCAGTAACACAGATTAACATAAATGTAAACCAAATTCTATTACACGTATATATTTCACCTTGATTTTTTTTAAAAATGACACTTATAAAAACTTTAAATTATGTCAAATTCAAAAAAAAAAAAATTACATCACACGTATCAACATTGTTATAGGTGAGCATATATGATTGTGTTATATAAAATAAAAAATGTACTGAATTAGATCCAGCCCTTCGTAATACGTAGATTTGAGAATAGACTCCTAGATCCTTGAATCACCACTTAGTGTTGCAACGATTGAATGAAACACTTTCTTTTGATTTTCTTTGATATTATTTCGGTGAAATTTGTTTCTACTATCGGCAAGAATTAGAAATGGATGACCAACCATAAATGATAAAGAGGGAGGCAAAATATGAAAAAAGTTAAAAAGAATTAATGTGAAGCTTTTGCATTGAAAGAGAAAAGGAGACCTTTCACCTTCTTCTCTTTAAAACCACCTTTATTTAATTCAATTTATATTTAGATCAACATATAAACCACTTCATTCCCTTGCACGGCTGGAAATAGATGGTCTTCGTCAAGGACAGAAAAATTCCAAATCCCATTAAGCTATTAAATATATTTAAAATTCGTTTATTTATATCGGTACGTGCATATGTCACTTTTATATACACATCGAAATTATTACTAATAGCTCCCATAACATTTCTAGAAGCTCCCTTATTTTCCAAAAAATAACCTAAATATCAAATAAATCAATAATTAATATTTCTAAAATATTCACTAACTTAATTAATTCATTACACTTTATAAAACAACTATAGTGCGATTTTCGAAGAATTCACAAATATGGTTGAGTCTCAAAGGTATGAAATCAGTCAACGAGTAATATTGAATAATTCAAATATTTGACATATCACTTTTGCTAGTGATGTGATAGTTTGGTCGAGTTCATCGCTTACATATCTTTTAAGTAAAATCAAATTTTATATTATCTAAAGCGGTACTAATAGTGCAATAATTTACACATGTTTTCTTCACCAACACTCGATCACATTAGGATATAGGGTCGAGTGTTGGTCAAAAATCCAATATTATCCACATTTAACTCCATCAATCCTTAAAGGAAGTCTTCGATTCAATAATATCATTTATTAATTAACCATTCTATTTTGGCTATAGATTTTGACTTTGAATTGACTATTGTTGACCGTGATACTAACCTTATACAATTGAGGGGACAAATTCTTTATTGAATACGTTTTACCTCTAATAATTCAAATTAGACCCAACTATAGTCATTAGATAGATGTCATGCCATGATTTAAAAGTAATCAAAGTGGAGTATCCACACTGAGTTTCACGGTATTTTCAAGTCGAGGGAACCGTGTAACATCATTATATTGATATTTTCTATTAACCTAGTTATTATCTACCAATAGGAAACTCTCAAGCAAGTCATTATGTGGTTATCTAATAAATATAATTACGTAACCCTTGATATCCTCAATAGCATTGGTTAATACATTATCCTATATTTAGAGAGTGTTACATACTCTGGTCTCAACGGATGTATCAATATCCTTTCTCAAACACCTTGACCAGGAACATTTAAAACCAAATGTTATTTGTCTTATGATTAATTACCCACAATTGCAATTATTGTCAACTATAATCACATAAAATTTTGTTTATAAATTTTCTTATTAATAGATTTTAAATTAGTTACTTAATTAAGTATATCACAATATAACAAAGTATGTAAAAGAAAAAATGCCTTTGTTATGAACAAAAATAATTAAAGAGTTAGATACATATAACAAATTGCATAACTGCCCCTAGGGCATACCACTAACTCTCTTAATAATGATCATGTTACGACTATAGTTGGCGGCCTAACTTTCATGAATTAAAGGAGTGATTAAGTAGAAAATAAACCGAATGAAGCCGCTATTAGTGAATGTATAAATAACTTTTTATTTGTCCTTGATTACAATTTAACCTAGTCAATTATTAAATTCTCCGTCAAGATTTTACCAAGATTCTTGAATTAATAAATGAAACAGAGAGAGAAGCTGATTCATAAATAGGTCCCTTCTTGCGTGGGATATATGTCTATTTATAGCAAAATTACACCATTGGTTTTTGATACATGGAAGTTAGTAACTCTAGATGGCTAAGATTCTCTTATTGGCTAATGATGTAGCCAAATGTGTGTGTGACATGTGTACCCTTAAGAAAAATTCCCTCCTACATTTCAATTCTTCTAATTTTATGTTGACATGGCATAAATAATCTAATAAAGCGTTGAAACGGGACAATATAGGTAACTTTAGTATAGTCGATAGCACTTTTATTTATGGACTCGATAGCACTTCTGCATGTATAGACTTGATAGCAATTCTGCTTGTATAAACTTGATAGTATTTTTACTTATATATACTCGATAGCGCTTCTGCCTGTTTAGGCGCGATAACACCTTTTATTGCATGAAATTGATAATACTTCTACTTGTATAGACTATATAGTACTTCTGCTTATAGACTCAATGACATCTCTCCTATAAACAGGCATGTCATCGGATTCTTCCGGATACAGATAGTTCTATATCCATATTTGCATTCAAAAATATTTTCACATCTCGGATATCTGCATCCGCGGATACAGATGGATATCAGATAATTATCTTATCCTCTAATAACCGATAAATCAAGAAAAATAAATGGAAAAATTTTAGTTTAACATAAACTTTCTCAATCCCACTAATTATTAAAGTGTTAAAAATAAATAAATGTGATAATAACATTTAGTTTTGAGCAGTCAATATGCATTTAGTGTGTATAGTATAAACTTCTTGCTTAATAATTCAATAAATAAATAACTTTCATTGTACTAAATTACACAAAATTAAACTATAATCTTAAAAGAAACCAGTTGGATAATTTTCAGATGCGGATGTCTACTTATCTGCATCTGCATTCATTTTTCAAAATATCGGATATTTATCCGCTTTTCGAATACAAATTCAGATAGATTTCGGATCTTTCGGATATCCATTGACATCCTTACTTATAAACTCAATTGCCACTTTTTTAGACTAGATAGCATCTCTTTTATTAAATTGATAGCATCTCCTTTGTATAATCTCGATAGTCTCTTCTTGTAGACTCAATAACATCTCTTTTACACACTCAATAGCATCTCTGTAATATCTCTCATTTTGCGACCTAAAATGAATGTCAATGATGCCGCAGTCATCACCAAAATTATTTTTGAGCGATAAAATGGGATTCATTTTCAGTTCATAGCATTATAAGTAAACGAAGCAACTAAAATAGATTGCCATTACATACATTGTCATTAAATTTACATATCCTAAAATGTGCCCTTATAAAGATAAAATAGAATGAAACATAAATAATATTATCATTGCGAACATATGAAGGTGCTAACTTGAGCACTTAACCAACAATTTGTTTTTACACAACGGAATCAAAAAAAATTCATTATCCACTAAGTCTCAGGCTTCATCTTCAGGGGTTTTATTCATACTAAAGCAAACCTTTCTAAACCATAAATTTAAACTACTAGAATGATTACCTGTGAGTTTATGAAAAAAATAAAATAAAAATATGGATCAGACATAAACCGGGTATGAGTAACATTATATCCTAAACATAGGACATAGTAAAACCACACCTCAGGTAGAAAGGATTTTCCCCTCACTAATCCAATATAATGAACTTAGCCATATCAAACCGATTGAGCATCATAATGTAAATCATAATCATAAACACATTTCATCCATCCCTACACTTACTATTACATCGTGACTAGGTTTTATAGTCCTTTCTTTTCCATTGCCTCTTCGACCTTACTTGAGTATTCCTACTTAATGTTGAGTTTTAACACATTAGGTAGCCATTCTGGCCTTCTACCATGGTTTTTATATAATGTCGCTGTTAACTCCACTATTTCACAGCTCAACGACCTAAGGGTATCGAGACCTAGCAACCTAACCATCAATAGCATGTCACAGCAAAAAGACTTCGCGACTTAATGGACTACAACGACCTAACGACCTATGGCCTAAAGCGACCTAACTGTCTTTGAGGTGCATCAACCTAAACCGTGAAGCGACCTGGTAGCTAAGTGGATTTACCAACCTAACGGATTAAAGAGGCTTACGACCTAATAAGCTAGCGAGTTAATAACCTAAAGTATCTCACGACCTAGCGACCTAAGGACTTAACGACATAGCAAGCTATGCAGAAACGAGGTAACTTGTCTTCCTTATGTCGTTCCTTCCCTAGGTCGCCCACGACCTATGACTTATTCAGGTGACCAAGGGCGCTCTTGTTAGGCCGTAAACCGTGTCTACAAAGTCGCTCACGACCTACGACCTATTCCTAAGTCTCTCACGACCTAAACATACCAAAGGAGCTTCTTATGCCGCTTCCTCCCTAGGTCGGCCACGACCTATGACTTGTTAGTCTGTTCAGAATGATCAAGTATACCATATTTAAGCCGCAAACCACTTCCAC
Source organism: Allium cepa (assembly GCA_030765085.1). Taxonomy (NCBI): domain Eukaryota; kingdom Viridiplantae; phylum Streptophyta; class Magnoliopsida; order Asparagales; family Amaryllidaceae; genus Allium; species Allium cepa. The sequence goes on from CM060940.1 coordinate 654,184,652, forward strand.
TAGGTCGCTCACGACCTACGACCTATCCAAGGTCGCTTGCGACCTACGACCTAACTCCAAACTCTCCTATAAATATCCCGTCTACTCCAACTGGAAGGGGATCTTTTGGCTCATTTCTGGAACGCCGATACTCTGCTGAATTCTCGACTCACTCGACACTTCAAACACGAAAGACATCTCAACAAACTTCAAGAGGAAATCTAGCACAACCGACATGGATTCAAAGACTTCTTCTACATCGGAGTTCTAGTTATTTGTCCCATCAGTGTTGTAATCGAAGTTTGTTATAAAGTTGTAATTGATTCAGCAATAAAGAAGATTAAAGTGGACGTAGGATTAACCTGAAGCCGAACCACTATAAAATTATTGTCTTTTACCGCTTTCTCTGTGACTTTTCTACTTGTTTCTAATTCTCGTATTCACGAGTGGTGCTTTCGCTTAAACTCTACATACATCGGGGTGTTAGCGTTCAATTTTAAGCGTCAACATTTTTGGTGCTTTCACTGAGAACCCAACTCAGGCTATCTTCGTCATTGCTTCGTAAAAGTTTGTTGGAAAAATCTCTCTCAAAACCAGAGGTCTGTCAGAGATAATGGCTCCTGGAAGAAAGCACGGATCTACAAGACCCAGTAATGTCCATGAGAATACTGCCACTTCTCCTTCGTCAAGTAAAGCAGCACCCAGTGTCGGAATCACACGAGCGGAGTTAGATGCTACAGTATCTGGGTTATACCAACAGATGGAAACCCAGAATGCTTTGATGCTTGAAAGGTTAAATGCATTGCTCGGAGCTAACCGTCAACCGATGAATAATGAAGAAAACCTTGCAGATGATGTTCATAATCCTAAAGAGAGGAATATTCCTCAAAGAGCAGCTAGCCCCACCAAAGAAACACCTCCTCAAGCTGGAGGATCGAGACCATAGCCAACTCTCCGCGAACGTTTGCCCAGACAAACTTCCGAGAAAATGGCCGAAGCCTGTCCTGTAGATCCTTTAAATGATGAGGAATATCTTTCGGGGATGGTGCGACAAATCATGAAAGAAAGCATGCAGAGGGATGAAGATGAAAAGGAATGGGGATTCGCTCCGAGCAAAACTTCGTTCACTGAAAGGATTCTAAAGGCGGAATTCCCGAGGAAGTTTGTTCCTCCTACCATTCCGGCTTATAAGGGAACAAGCGACCCTAATCAATTCCTGTATAAGTATGATTGGCACATGACTGGTGCTAGAGCGTCTGATGAGATCAAATGCCAGTACTTTCTGATATACTTGGAAGGAGTGACTCTGCTCTGGTTCACAAAGCTTCCGGTCTGATCCATAGACCAGTCCGCCGATTTGACTCGGAAGTTTAAAGAGCAATTCAGGTTGTATGCTTCAAAGGCAAGGATATTATGTCACTGTCAAGCCTGGAACAGAATCTTGGGGAATCTATTAGGTCTTTCTTGAACCGCTTCAACATAGCTTTGGATGAAGTGGACAATGCAGAGCCACGAATGGTCTTGACATACTTGATGAGGGCAATCGACAAATCAAGTGAATTTGGAAAGTGGCTGAAGATGAAAGAACCGAATTCGCTTGAGAAATTCTATAAGAAAGCTGATGAATTCATGTGCTTGGAAAGCCTTTGGGCACCAGTTAAAGTGGCATTGACAGAGGCTAAGGATAATACTGCTGCCCCTATCAAAAAGGAATCCGAAAGTCAGAAGAGGGAAAATAACGGGGGAAAGAAACAGAAAGATCCGAAGAAGCTTCGCTTCTTAAAACCTTTAGATTTCACCCCTTTGACTGACACCCCGGAGAATATCTTTTTTGCTACCAAAGATGCGGTAGAATATCCTAAATCGCCTGAGATGAGAGTTAGCAAAAAAGCTGCTCAAAGTGGGAGATTCTGTCGGTTTCATAATCAACCCGGTCATGATACCAACGAAGGTCGCCATCTGAAAAGTTTGATTGAAGAACTGCTGAGAGAGAACAAGTTGCAGCAATATGTTAAGAGAAGTAGAAATGATCCAACTTCATCTACTAAGGGCCAACAACTTCTTGCTCATCCATCTGGCTCGGGTGAGAGGAATATCGTGCATGAATCAGAAAGGCCAGTTATCAATGTGATTACAGGAGGTCCTCACCCAGCAAGCAGAAGCTGGGGTGAGATGGAAAGATATGCCCGTGCCTTGAAGTATGTACCAATAGAAGAGAGTGTTTTTGTGCTAGAAGATGCTGCACCTTTGAAGCAGCAGAAAACTTTTAATGGTGATATTGTGTTTAGAGCCAGGGATTCTTTGGGCATTAAAGCTCCAACCATGGATCCCTTGGTCATCTCTACAGGCATTGGGCCGGCTATTGTGAGAAGAGTGCTTGTAGATTGTGGCGCTTCTTGCAATATTCTCTTCAAAAAGACGTTCGACCAAATGAAAATTCCGATGACTGATGTACAAGCTTCATCTCAAAAGATCGTTGGGTTTACTGGGGAACCGAAGCAGCCAATTGGAACTATTGACTTATTCGTTGAGCTTGGAGAGGGGAAGAAAAAGGTGGTTCGAAAACAGACTTTTGTAATTGTTGATGAATTTTCTGCCTACAACGCCTTCCTAGGCCGACCAACTCTTGCGGCTTTTAAGGCAATTCTCGCCCCGTGATGCCTCACTATGAAATTCCCCACAGATAATGGAGTTGGAGTTATTAAAGGGGATCAGAATGCTGGGCGAGAATGTTATCTAATAGAGTTGCGTGAAGCAAGGAAGAGAGATATGGGAAAGATGCGGCAGCCCCAGTTCGCATCAAAGAACCAACCTTGTAGCAATTACAGGGTGGACCCTGCACTGGCAAGCATAGCGGGGCACGAAGAGATATGGATCCTAGAAAAGCTAATACAGGGCAAAATAGAGTGGTGCCAGTGGAAGTAACGGTGCCAATACCCGTTGACCCGAAAGATCCGAACAAAGTGGTGAATGTGGGTTCGCAACTTAGTGTGGCAGTTCAAAGTTCCTTGGTATCATTCTTGAAAGCAAATCTGGACGTATTCGCTTGGACTCATGCTGATATGTGTGGAATATCCCCAGAAATTGCAGTACATACTCTGAATATCGATCCGAAGTTTACGCCGGTAAAACAGAAAAGAAGAACCCAGGGTCCTGAAAGGTCAGCAGCGTTGTAAGAAGAGGTAGACCGACTCATGGAGAATGGTTTCATCAAGGAGTCGACTTATCCAAATTGGGTTTCAAATCCAGTACTGGTTAAGAAAGCTAATGGAAAGTGGAGAGTATGCATCGACTTCTCTGATTTAAACAAAGCCTTCCCCAAAGACTGCTTCCCGTTACCCAGGATAGATCAGTTGGTAGATGGAACAGCAGGGCAAGAATTGTTATCTTTCATGGATGCTTACTCTGGATACAACCAGATTATGATGCATGAGCCGGATCAGGAGGACATGAGCTTCATCACCGATGTTGGTCTCTACTGCTATAGGGTATTGCCCTTCGGACTTAAGAATGCAGGGGAAACTTACCAAAGACTCGTCAATGCTATGTTCAAGCCACAGATTGGAAAAACTATGGAAGTTTATGTTGACGATATGCTGGTGAAATCAAAGAAGGCAGTAGACCATATGGATCACTTGGCAGAAATGTTGCAGTCCTTCGAAAGTACGGAATGAAACTTAATCCTTTGAAATGTTCGTTTGAGGTAGAGTCCGAAAAGTTCTTGGGTTTTATTGTGAGTGCTAGGGGCATTGAAGCTAATCCTACTCAGATTGCTACCTTAAAAGAAGTCAAAGCTCCTAGATCGAAGAAGGAATTGCAAAGTCTTAATGGAAAATTCGCTGCCTTGAGTCGATTCATTTCTAAAGCTACTGATAAATGCATTCCATTCTTTGATGCTCTGAAAAAAGGAAAGAAAATTTTTGACTGGACTCCTGAATGCCAGAAAGCTTTCGACGAGTTGATTCGTCATATGGAAACGCCTCCACTACTTTCTAAGCCGGACAATGGTGAAGATCTTTTCGTATATTTGGCAATCTCATCTCATGCTCTCAGTGCAGCGTTGGTACGGGAAGACGTAAAAATTCAGCGCCCGATCTATTATATCAGCAAAAGATTCACTGGGGGCAGAGATGAATTATTCAATGTTGGAAAAACTTGCATATTTTCTACTAATTGCATCAAGAAAATTGAGGCTATATTTCCAAGCTCATCCTATCAAAGTCCTCACCGATCAACCTCTGAAGCAAGTCCTGTTTCGTCTTGAGACTTCGGGTCGCCTTTTGAAGTGGAATATTGAACTCAGCCAATACGACATCACTTATCATCCCCGGAGAGCAATTAATGGACAAGCTTTAGCAGATTTTATCGCAGAATGTACAGATAAAGGTGATAGTGAGGAAGAAGTGACCGATAACACCCAATTCGATGGAAATTATATGTTGATGGTGCAAGAAACGATTACTGTTCCGGATCTGGGCTTGTGCTTGAAACCCCTGAAGGGTGGTCGTTGTGTTATGCGTTGAGATTGGAATTCCCTTCGACAAACAATGAAGTAGAATATGAAGCTCTTATTGCCGGCTTGAGAATTGCTAAAGAATTGAATGTCAAAGTGCTGTAGATCTTCAGTGATTCACAGCTTATTGTATGCCAAGTCAAGAAAGAGTTTCAAACTAAAGGAGGAAATCTGCCTGCTTACTTGTCAAGAGCCTGGGAACTTCTCGATGATCTTGACCATTATACGATAAGTCATATACCCCAGGAAGAGAAGATGAAGGCAGATTCTCTCGCAAAGTACGCAAGCACTGGTGAAGCTCAATTATTGGGATTAGTTCCTGTGGAAGTCCTGTCAGCTCCAAGCACTAATGAGATGGATATCGACTGGATCATGACTATATCTTAGGAGCAAGAATCATAGATGACTCCAATAATGGAATATCTGCTCAACGGTTCTCTACCAGAAAATTCAAAAGAACGGCAGAAGTTGCTAAGAAAAGCCTCTAGATATATAATTCAAGATGGCCGATTGTATAGGCGGGGATTCCCAATGTCATTACTCCGATGTGTGACCAAGGAAGAAGCTAAGACAATTCTAGCTGAAGTACACGGAGAAGAGTGTGGGGACCATTCAGGTGGTCAAACTCTAGCAAAGAAAATTCTCCGTTATGGGTATTTTTGGCCAGATATTAATCGTGATGCTGCAAGCTATGCCCGAAAATTTGACTGATGCCAGAGGTTTGCAAATATCCCAAGAGCACCTTCCACCGAGATAACACAGATGGTCAGTCTGTGGTCATTTTCTATTTGGGAAATAGATCTCAGCGGACCTTTGCCAACCGCTAAATCCGGAATCAGATATGCTATTGTTGCTGTTGATTATTTTACTAAATGGGCTGAATCTGAACCATTAGCTACTATTACCTCCAAAAAGATGATAAACTTTGTAACGAAGAATATCATTTGCAGGCATGGTGTGCCTCAAAAGATAATCACAGATAATGGAACCCAATTCGAAAGTGAAGAGTTCTAAGGTTTTTGCAAGCGATTCAAGATCCAAAAAAGCTTCTCAACGGTGGCTCATCCGCAGGCAAACGGGCAAGTGGAGGCAGTAAACAAAATTATCAAATCAACCATCAAAAAACAGCTGGAAAAAGTGAAAGGTGGTTGGGTCGATAAGCTTCCACTAGCACTATGGGCATATAGAACTACCCACAAAACTGCGATTGGGCACACTCCATTTTCATTGGCATATGGATTAGAAGCAATGATTCCGGTGGAAATGGAAGTCCCTTCACATAGAAGAATTCATTTCAACCAAGCTGAAAACGAAGAGTTGCAACTTGAGGCACTTGACTTCCTTGACGAAAAAAGGGAAGAGGCTCAGCTCAGAATTGCAGCCCATCAGCAAAGAATTGCCAGGCACTTCAATTCCAAAGTTCGCCAACGCAGCTTTGAGATTGGAGATCTAGTCTTGAAAAGGGTCATGACAGCAACAGGAGTGTTTGCGCCAAACTGGGAAGGGCCATATGTCATAGGAAAAAAACTTCTTGATGGCACTTTCAAACTGACAACTGTCGAAGGAGATCCAGTTCCAAGAGCTTGGAACGGCAATCACTTGCGCCCATATTTTACTTAAAAAGCTTTACTGAAATACTGTAAAAGAATTATGAATGTATGATTCTTGTATTGAAAGCCATTGTAAAGCCAGTGCAAATGAATAATAAGAACTACAAAGTGGATGTAGGCCCAGTTCTTGGCCGAACCACTATAAATCTTGTGTTCTCTACTATTATAAACTGCTTGTTTTATTTCGATATATAAAGTACTTCAATTGAATTGCTAAAATGTCGATTTAATATTGCAGGCCATTAAAACAAAGCTTACCCATCATAAGACCAAGCGATCCCTGACATCACCCAACAAATGAATGTTCAGCCACAAAAATTCCAGACTCAAATCTATATAAGAAGTGTTTCATGCAAACAGTTAGTGGCTCCGCCAGAGGTAGACCCTTCCTGACTAATTGAGATCGTTTGTGCAAACAAACATCCGATTAATTAGCCCATGTCTGCCCCTATGAACTCATTTAACAATGAAGTACACTTCTTTGGATAAAATAAGCTACTTGCAAAAGAAAGAAATGTGTGCTTGAAAATGATAACAGGGAACCGCTGATATGAACAAATGGCGAAAAGACATGGGCGAGCAGGCAACAAACAGCAAAAGACCTCTTCGGAGGCGCAAGCCCTCTTCGGAGGCACAACTCTTCGGAGGATAAAGACCTCTAATGGGACTTGCCAGAAAAAGGAAGTTCTCTTTCTCAACAAAAAGTTATGGAATGGCCGGTGGCACAGGACACTCGTCAACTAGCTGAGAACGTTTGTGCAAACAAACAATCCAAGTAACTTGTGCCCGCCCTGTGAATCCATCCAACCGTGGGAAAGAAACTTCCAGGCAAAAGCCCTACTTGGAGGCACACATTTCACCGTGATCTGAAATAAAAATTCACACGAGTTGAAAGGTGAAAAGACCTCTTCGGAGGCACGCATTCCACCGAGATCTGAAATAAAACTTCACAAGTGTTGGAATGTGAAAAGCCCTCTTCGGAGGCCCATTTCACCAAAGTTGAAATGCTAAAAGACCTTTTCGGAGGCACACATTTCACCGCGATCTGAAATAAAACTTCACACGAGTCGAAATGTGAAAAGCCCTCTTCGGAGGCCCGCTTCCCAACGGACAGGGAAAAAATAAAAGCCTCTCCCTAGAGGCAGAAACAAAAAAGCCCTCTCCTCAGAGGCACACACAAAAAAGCCCTCTTCTCAGAGGCACAATCAAACAAAAAAGCCCTCTTCCCAGAGGCACAATCAAACAAAAGCCCTTTCTCGGAGTCCCGCTTTACCACGAAGGAAAATTCACTTGCCAAAAATAAAAGTGACTTTCTCCAAAAGTGAAGTGTAAAAACTTCGCCAAAAAAAAGAGGAGAGAACTTCTCCAATACGAGGCGCATTCTACTAAATCAGAAAAATATTTCCTTAAAATGGAAAAATTATTCTATAAAGTACAGATGCAAACCTTGTTCGAATGGAAAAGTTGTTCTCTGAAGAAAGAGTACAAGTCTTCTCGAAACAGAAGAGTTGTTCTCCAAAAATTTTGCCAATGTGAAAGAGGTTACAATAAACCATGGTATGGGGGCAATATAATATAGTTACAAAAATAGAAACAATGCTCAAGCAACATACCATAGGTTTACTGCAACATCACACAGAGGAAATAAAGAAACTTGTATGAAAAAGAAGAATAAATGCATTCTCAAATACAGACAGAAGTTTGTACAAGTAAAAGAATCATTTTATTCCATACTATAAATTTTTTAGACATGAGCAGGTTTCAAAACAAAAGAAGGCGGAGACCGGTACCTGCACAATCTCCAGTCAACACAAGTCTTTATATATACAAGCAAAAAAAAGCAAAAAAAAGCAAAAAAAAGCGAGACGAAAAGCATAAGTCCCAATTCCATCACTTCTTCTTCCTGCCACCTTTCGAGCCTTTGCCTGGCCGGAAGATTAACTTTTTGGGTCGGCTTGTGAAAGTAGGGGAAGAAAGAGGAAGGGGTGCAATTGGACTTTCTTCTGTTTTTTCTTCGCCAGCAGAAGCTTCTCTCCTTTTCTTTGAGACTACATGCTTCCCCTTCTTCCTTAAAGAAGACTCACTGCCTGGAGTGAAAAGTGCAGACAACGTTATGTCATCAGAAATAGTTTGCTCCGGTGTTCTTTCGCCTACTTCAGGTTCCTCGGCTTTCTATTCTAGAGAAGCGACCGGGTTATCCAAGCCTTGAAGAGCTTCTATCTGCTCCTCTTGTGACCCCGGTTGAGAAACGGAAGGGGGAGTAATCTGAAGAGGCGGAGAGGAAACAGCTGGAAGAGGGGAAGGCTGAATAACACTTGGCGCTTTTGCTACAGGAGAAGAGAAGTTCAAGTCAGTATCTCTCATAAAAAGAGGATAAAGTGGTTCGTCAAGATTTAAGTAATAATCAAAAAGTTCATCAAGCTCATGTGAAGTAAGCAAGCAGTCCACTTGAGTGAGATCAACATTTTGGTTACCTGGAGAATTAGGCTTTACTATGTCAACTTCAAAGTCCTGCGCTTCAGCGCTTTCTTGAGTCTCATCTCCAGTGCGGGTGGTGGCACTTTTAATAACAGCTTTAGCAAGAGGAGGAGAATGGGAACTGGAGCCAGCAATATCGATGTCGGCCGAAACTGAAGGTAGAACCGGGTCGGTTGAGATTGTCTTTCCTAAATGTTCTCCTTCTGCCATTCCGGCCCTCTCTCTGGCAAGTTGCTCCTTTCCCCGGCAAGAGCGTCACATGCATCATCATCTAGATAATGTGCCATTAAATCTACTTCAGCGTATCCGGCTCCTCCAAGCGTATCAAGTGCAGCCTCCCACACTTTGGCCAAAGTGATTTCATACTCCGGTCCCAAAAATTTAAGGCTACCGCGCCTCAGAACACTATGAATGTAAAACTCGAATAGAGTGGAGCTGACTTCGGCTTTAGTTGCCATATGAGATTCTTCGGCTGCTGCTTTGCTGGCAATAGCTTCATCACGCTTCTTTTCAGCTTTAGAAAGTTGAGCTTTTAGCAATTCAATTTCCAAGTTCTGCGAGTTGGTCTTTTCTCGTAGATGAGCAACGTCAGCTCGGTAGCTATCCACAACCTGTTGTTGTGCTTCAAATTTAGCTTCAACATCTCTCTGTGCAGCGTGAGCATCTCTCACTTGTTTTTGAAGCACTTCTTCTCTCTGAGAATAGGAAGTGGAAGAAGTGGCGAGCTCTTCCTTAAGTTTTTCAACTTCCGCTTCAAGCTTCTCATTATAAGCGGCAATACTCTTCATTTCGGCATCATGCTGATCGAGTGTTTTCTGCCACTCAGATTTGTCATTTTCCATAGTCAGCATGGCTTCAAGGTTTGCGCGATTCACTCTTTGAAGCTTGTCAACGAGTTTCTGCCAGCCAGACATTCTCTCGATATCGAGTTTGACGGCATCAAGATTTCGCAACATGGCTTGCTTATCAATCGAGACCAAGTCAAGATCGAAGCGTACTCCCTTTAAGCACCAGTGCGGGAATCGGCTTTGAAGAGTAGCCGGACCCTATCCAACTTGATAGGGGGCCTACTTATGATTGTTTGAATATCGGTTCTTTGAAAGGGGGAGAGCCGGAAGGAATTTCTAAAGAGACGAGAGCAGTGGGCTTTTCAGAGAGTTCAGATGTCAGTTTTTCACCAAGTTTGGCCCGTTTACTCGGGTCCTCAGTGACATGGCTTTTTCCCTTGTCATCACGGGATTTTCGCTTGTGGGAATCATCCTCTCTCTGAGAAGAATCATGTCATTCATCCCGTCTCCCATAGCGTTCTTCATAAGCACGCTTTTCACGAGCCTTCCTCGCGGCTCTTTCTTCGTCAGTTTCCCAGGAGGTAGGAAAATACCTCTTGGGGTCGTAAGAGTCGCGCCTCCCATAACTCTGGAAATCATCGTAGTAGAAGCCACTTCGTCACATTGGAGAATCTGAAAATAAAAATAATATAAACTCAGAAATCTTCAAAACAAGGAAGTTGAATGCATATAAGTGCTGAAAAGTCCTAAGTGTGTGTAACGTGCAAACTACACGCGTCAAACTACGAACCACTCCTTGGTTGGGGGGTGATGATGGATTTTACAGCCAGTGTCAACTCTTAGGCTGATGGAATTTGTTGCAGGACGGATGTCGCTTCAAATGCTGGAGAAGTAACTCTAGCGGTGACAGGATCATCTTTAAAAAGCTCCTATGAAGTAATCATTAGGTCGCTCAACCCCTCAAAAGTATCATCACCGCTGTGCCTAGCGGGACTTGTTCTCTCAGTTCCTTCGTCACCAGTTTTCCCGGGTTGTTGGGGAGGTTCCTCTTCTTCGATGACCGGGGCAAGTGCACGTTTGCCGGATGACCTCGCAACATCAATTGAAGTAGAACACTTTACCAATGAAGCCTCAACAGTATGTTCTTTCGGTGTAAGTTCTCCAATGGAAACTGGGGCATCCGATGTTTCTACTGGAGAATCAGGGACTTCATGAGGTTGGGTAGAACGAGAAGGGTACAGAAGCCCGTATTGGTGAAGAAGTTCATCTTTTAGCAAAAACTTAATATTTCTTTCTTCAACCGGCACGGCACTTAATCTTTCAAAAGTCGTCTTGTAACTGGGGTCTCTAGAGGGAGGAGGAATTGCTGTAAAATAAAAGAATGAAATTAGCACTTAGCAATTCGAATCTCGAAAAACTCAGAAATGGACAGAACGGGGATGAACAATCTTACTTCCTATTCTCCAGATGGCATAAAACCCTGGGGGGGCAGCGAACGAAGAAGAATTGATTCAGAAAACCGTGAGCACTTTCGGAAAAATCGGTGATAAGTTTACGGTTTCTAGCACTTCTCATGAGTATGATGGAGGGGTGGTCTTTATTCTTTGCGAATGTGCATAAGTAGCAAATTTCTTCGAAGCTCGGAAGACGGTTAAGTGTCCTCCTGAATAGAACGCACAATCCCATCAGGATGGCGTAGCCATTGGGATGCAGTTGAAAGGGAGAGATGGTTAGTCGGAGAAGGAGTTGTTAAAGAAATTCATTGAAAGGAGGAATGGCACCACACAGGCACTTCTGGCGATTAACAGTGACAAAACCGAGAGGTGGCTTGTCAGCAGTATCGTTTGGCCCAGGAAGTATAGCATCCGCTTCGGCAATACCAAATTGAATACGTAATTGGTTGAATGCCCACTGACTCAGGGTAGTTGGAGTTCTCTCCGGAGGATTATCCAATGGTTGGCTATCGGGAAGACTCCTTCAGATTGCTCTATTATCTCTTCTCGGGAAGACATTCTACACAAGGAACTGGATATTCAAATATGAAGGTGCACGTTTCCTAAATGTGTGAAGTGTTGTGCAAAACTAATAAAACGACAAGCAAATATAACTGAAATTAAACTAATAGGCATTTGTTAATTACAAAGTTTCTGGGTTTGTTGTTTTAAGTCCAAATACAAGTGCAGTATTGATGCAAACAAAATCAGTTCTAATTGATTAACATTGCTTTGCTTTAATACTTCACTTGAGTTTTTTGATTCACAGCATTTCATATAATTTCTTTAAGTTGATTATCTTTTATCGACTAATCTGTCATTCGATGTGGGCAGTCAATGGCAGTATATTCGCCCTAGTTTTCTGCAAATGTTGTGTTCAGCAGGTTGTTAGTCTACATGTTAGTATAATCTATAAAGAAGTGCAACAAAGTTCAAGCAGTTCATTCTGGCAGTTCAAGTTGGAAATACAATCAAGTTCTGTCAAGTTCTGAAGCTTTCAAGGTTTGTTCAAGTCCTTAAGTCGCAATCCGAGTTAAGAAGTTCAAGGCTTGAAGCTTTAAGTCAAGGCAGAGCGAATTTTCTTAAGTTCTAAGTCGCTAGGGCATATATGCAACCTAAAAGTTACACCGCGAGAAGTCCTAGGTCGCCTGGTTCAAGCTAAAGAGTTCAAGGTAAGGCAGTGCGAATCTAAGTTCTAGGTCGCTCGCGACCTAACAAGTTGGGTCGAAAGTGCTAAGTCGCCTACGCGACCTAAATGTTAAGTCGCCTACACGACCTAAAAGTTAAGTCGCACCGATTCTTTAAGCCGTTTTCCGAGTTAAGTCTCGTGGTTCCTGTTCAAACTGCTAAGGCCCTAGGTCGCTCGTTCCTCCTCAATGCGTCAATTCGCCTAACTCCTAACTCCTAACCCGATAACCCGTTAGCTTCTCCACCAACAAAAACCCTCATCTCTCCATAATGCCGAATCACCCAAAAAACCAATTCGAATCACCTCGGAATCACCACAAATCCAATACACTGCCGTTTTATCTCAAATCACAACAACAACATGATCGATGGCAGTTACAAATCAATCAAAAAATGTTTTGTGATGAAATACGGCACAAAAAGTGATGTGGAATCGAAAAATGGGAGGATTAGAAGATCGGTGATGGATATAATTGAGCAACAACCAAATTCACTTACTTAATATGACGAGATGATGATCAAAGCAGCAGGTAGATTTGCTTCAAAAAATTTCGAGCTCAAGAGTGATAATGGCGGCAGAATGCAAGCAATAAGATAAAGGAAGAAGAAATGACCTAACGGCTTATATAGGGGGAAAAGAGGAAGACGAATGGACACGCGGGTTAACTCATCTCTTAGGTCGCTCATGACCTAGCAAAGTTAAAGTCGAAGCACGCGACCTATGGCATAGGCGTATACTTCGAGGGGCAAATGTTAACTCCACTATTTCACAGCTCAGCGACCTAAGGGTATCGCGACCTAGCGACCTAACCATCAATAGCATGTCACAGCAAAAAGACTTCGTGACTTAATGGACTACAGCGACCTAACGACCTATGGCCTAAAGCGACCTAACTGTCTATGGGGTGCAGCGACCTAAAGTGTGAACCGACCTGGTAGCTAAGTGGATTTACCAACCTAACGGATTAAAGAGCCTTATGACCTAATGAGCTAGCGAGTTAGCGACCTAAAGTATCTCACGATCTAGCGACCTAAGGACTTAACGACATAGCGAGCTATGTAGAACCGAGGTAACTTGTCTTCCTTATGTCGTTCCTTCCCTAGGTCGCCCACGACCTATGACTTATTCAGGTGACCAAGGGCGCTCCTGTTAGGCCGTAAATCGTGTCTACAAAGTCGCTCACGACCTACGACCTATTCCTAAGTCGCTCACGACCTAAACATACCAAAGGAGCTTCTTATGCCGCTTCCTCCCTAGGTCGGCCATGACCTATGACTTGTTAGTCTGTTCAGAATGATCAAGTATACCATATTTAAGCCGCAAACCACTTCCACTAGGTCGCTCACGACCTACGACCTATCCAAGGTCGCTTGCGACCTACGACCTAACTCCAAACTCTCCTATAAATATCCCGTCTACTCCAACTGGAAGGGGATCTTTTGGCATATTTCTGTAACGCCGATACTCTGTTGAATTCTCGACTCACTCGACACTTCAAACACGAAAGACATCTCAACAAACTTCAAGAGGAAATCTAGCACAACCGACATGGATTCAAAGGCTTCTTCTGCATCGGAGTTCTAGTTATTTGTCCCATCAGTGTTGTAATCGAAGATTGTTATAAAGTTGTAATTAATTCAGCAATAAAGAAGATTAAAGTGGACGTAGGCTTAACCTGAAGCCGAACCACTATAAAACTGTTGTCTTTTACCGCTTTCACAGGTGGTGCTTTCGCTTAAACTCTACATACATCGGGGTGTTAGCATTCAATTTTAAGCGTTAACAGTCGTGAATAGACATTTTAGTTACCCCTCAGGCCTTATACTATGTTCTCATATATTATCCTGAACATATAATTGGTTAGCGCCCAGGCCTTACACAGGTGTTCTCCTATATCATCGTGAACAGATAATTGGTTTCCACTAAGGCTTCTAATATCACTTCTACAAATAATTTTGTGTTCTAGAACATTATAGGTCCCCCTTTGGCTTTACGCCTTTCTCCTTTCATGTTAAATCTGCAATATTATGGGTTGCTGCATTAGCCTTACTCCATCCTATATCCTATACATAGATCAAAAGCATTCAATTCTTTAGATAAAACATTTTATCCTTTCTCTTTAAATGATTCAAGTATCATTACTTGGCTTCCTTAGGCTTAGCTCCATTTCCCAATTACACGCAAGTTATTACATTCTAAATTGTCATTCCCCTTTAAAATTTCATCCATATGAAATTTAAATTAAACAACTTGAAAACTATCTTCCAAAATGCTACCTTAATAATTATATTTGAATTTGTAATGTTAAAGCGCTTAGCGGTCCTATAGTAGTGGAGGTGCAAAAATTTATAGTGGAGATAAAGCGAGGATATAGTAGAGGTGAAAATAGCTTCAATAGATATAAAACCAAATATTTAAAGTTAATTTATTCTCATTCTCACATCATTTATGCAGGAAAACGATATATTTTTTAATCTTATATAGCAAAATTGAATAATACATGATTTATGCAGACTAGATTTGGTGACTACAATAGATTGCTAAATTAAATTGGCACTTATGCCTTAAAATTAGGTCTTTACCATAAATTTTTTGATTTGTTTAAAACAAAACCAGTATAATCAACCTTTGTGTATTAATGTTGCTAAAGCGGGTGCTAAAAAGCCTTGAGTTAGTGGGAATAGTAGAAAATAATGGTGCTTAAAGCAGACTTACTGTTTAACAGCGCTAAATTGAAATAGAGTAGCGGTTGAAGAGCGCTATGCACTATAGCGAGGATTTTGGGGCTTTAGCAAGACTTTGACTGCATAGACTTGAATAATGAATTTTTTATTATTGGCTATCGCACATGTGGCTATTACATACCTAAGTTGGCTACCACACATTTAATTTTAATAGCTTTCACATATCTAATTCAATAGCTATTGCCTGTCTCATTCAGTTTCATATTTTAACTCAATAGCTATCACATGTCTCATCTAATAACTGTAGAGTATCCAACATTAGTGTTATTGCACTGCTAAAGCAATCACAAGTCCAATGTCATCATAAGTCTAGCTATCACATATCTAAGTTATATCATGTTTAAGCTATCGCACATCTAAGCCATCACATGGTAAGATATCGCATGTTTAAGCTCTCGTGGATCTAACCTATCACGCATCGCATACCTAAGCTATTGTATGTTTAAAATATCATACTAAGCTACTATAGGTCTAACTTAAGTGTTGTCGCACTTCTAAGGGAAGTGGGCTATCGTAGAAATAAGCTTAAGTGTTATCGCTAACATAACTTATAGGTTATCGCATGTATAAGTTTAAGTGTTATCACATGCGTAACTTACACACTATTACATGTATAAGATTAAGTGTTATAACATGCTTAAAGTGTAGATTTGCAATTAAGTGAAAAACTGATATTTTTAAAAGTATCTACTTTTGACTTATTCTTTACACATGCCTTATTTTCATTCGTTACTTTTGTGTTGTATAAAAATCTTCAGAAAATAGTAAAGATTTATTCCTTAGCTTGTGCTTAATTGATTACTTCGTTAATTATTTTCATTAATTAGATATTTTCTATCGTACCATTTAATTCATAACAATTTGAAAAATGATGAAAAATTCCTAAAAATTCGTAGAAATTTGAAACATCTTTCTTTACCCTAGTAAAAATTCCATATCAAAATATTAAACTACAGTATTTATGAATATTAATTTATAGAAGAAATCGATCATTTTCAATTTAGGAAGTTCCTATTGAATAATTCCTCATCCAAAAATTATAAAAATTAAAACTCATCCATGTTTAATGTTATAAGCAACATAATAAAGTTTCAAACTATTTGGAGAAGGTTAATTCATGTTTTACTTTTAAACACATCAAAAACAATGATGTTTAATGCTTAAGTATATAGAAATTCATCCTATTAACAACCATACATTATTATCATCATTTAAAATAGTAAATATAAGTCAAATCCAAATCTAAATAAATATGGATAGTAAAAAAGAGTAGTGTTACTCACCTATGCTTGAAAACTTGATTAAATTTCTTCTTCTTTTGAAAAGTTTATGCATGCCGTTAAATTAATTTTTCTCTTCTTCTCCTTAAAATAGTGGCGGCCTTGGTCCTTCTTTTGTTCTGTTTTACTATAGCATATAGAAATAAAAAGAATTGCAACGATCTGTATTTTCTGTATCGGAGGATCGTAAAATATATTTATTTTATTCATATGAGATTTTATGACTCTAAAATTTTGGAAAGTGACTTTTATGGGCATTTTCTACCTCTATGATTTTTTCTGAATTTCTATATGACCATTTAGACCTTTGAAATCTTATATGGACTATAACTTTTGATAGGAGCCGGAATAGTCTCTTAAACCACTTCAGGATGATTGTTCCCCATTCTATAGAGTGGTCATAATAATTTAAAAAAAATTAGCAATTGAAATTTGTAGCTGTTTTATCTGCTATTTTTCACTTGCAATAACGGGTAATTAACTAAGCCCATGGGCCCACTAATGAATTTCAGGAATGGTGCTAAGGGAAGCTGTAGGGACTGATCTAATTCAATTTCATCTTTCTCAAAATAGCTCTAAGCCTCAATTAACCCTAATGTCCTCAAAAATCCTATCTTTTGCTTACTAATCTTAGTCCACAACTGGGATAGAGTCATTGCAATTTAGTTCTTTAATGGGGATAGGGTTTCCGCCTCCCACTTCATCTTCTTAGATCTAAATCTTTTCCTCTCTCCATTTCATTGCTTTACTTACTTCCTTGCGGTGCACTTTCTCTCTTTTAGCCTTTAGTTTTCTCATACTCGTTTTCCTTTTTTTCCTTGCCATAGTTTGCCCGCCACCACTCTTTTATTAACCACCTCATGCATCCTAAATCCTATTTTTTGGCTTTTTCCTCTCTTCATTGCAAATTGTTGCCATTCTCGATTGATTACCCCATCACTTTCTTCGACTCATTGTCTCCCCCTTCATCATTTAATCCTTGTTCTTACTCCTAGTTAGCAAGCCAATCACTCTTTGCATGCTTTTCCTGCATTTGTAGAAATTTTTTGAGTTTGGTTTTTGGATTTGAATCGAGTGAAGCTCGACGTACTTGGTGGTAGACTAGGATTTTATGGTGCTCCGTGGCCGACTTTCCGGTAGAGTACTGTCTTGGGTGTTTCATCTTGATTTTGGTTGGTTGTGTTGTGGTTTGGGATTGATACTGCTTATAACTTTTCCGTTGGTGTGTTGCGTTTGTTTGGTAGCTATCCTCTTGGTTTTGGTTTGCAATTTGGTTTGGAATGTATGACTTGATGCTTTATTTTCTTTTGCTACTTTTGGGCTTTAGGAACATGCTGCTTGGCTTGTAAAGTTTCTGGTGTAATAAGAGTCTGTTTTTTGCAACTGTTGAAAGTGCAGTAGTCCTTTAGAGTTTGCTTGACATCGATGCCTTTGCTGGCCTTGTTTCTTTCCACCATCGCTCATAATTCAACAGGTTCGGATCCTGTGGAGTGCTCTACCTATTTTTGGTCTTGATGTTTAGCAAGCTTTTGGTTTAGCTTTCTACCACTTGTATGATATTGTAGCTGTATTAGTTATTTAGGATTGTATTATGCAATTTATTATGTTAAATCACCCTGCATGGTGTTAGGACTGCCTAGTGTAGCTTGTAGTCGAATGCACCCTGCGTGGTGCTATTTGTAGTGTAGGAAAATTGCATATCTCTAGGTCTATAAGCTAGACTAGTTATTCTATTAGTTGCTGAGTAATTCACCTTACACCTATATGTTAGAATCTCGATTTTCATTGTTTTGATTATGTCAACTATATAAATCAATATTCTATGTACTAATCATTTATGTAGAAGATTTGTTGCAGATTCAAATTCAGAATGTTTTGAAGTCGTTAATCTATTGTTTAGAGTCTGTATATTATTTGAAATATGTTAAAGTCTCTCTGGTATGGTGTGTATATATTAACATGCACACACATATGCACAATTCAGGCTGCAGCTGGCTGAATGACCTCATTCAGCCGTCTGTTTGCTGAAATATTTTTAATATTTCACAATATTAAGCCAGCTGAATGAGTTCATTCAGCCGTCTGAATTAGGCCAAAAAATTTCTATTTCTTTGTTGTTTCGAATTTAACAAATTCAGAAGGCTGAATTATAATTTCATCCATTTGATTTTTTATAACGGCTGGTTTTTTATGAAAAGATGCTTCACTTCAACGAAGGGAACCGTCTTAAAATTAGCAGTCGCATCTGTTTCTTTTCATTGTTATATTTCATCAAAGATTGTAACCTATTAATCTGTACAAATAGAGTTTAGAATTCATCAAACAATTTACCTAACTGATTTTAGTATTCTTGAGTTCTTATCTCTTACTCTCTATTTTCAATTTGCGCTCAAACTGCATATAATCTTGATCATAGATCATTCTATTTTCCACATTTCTCATGCACATTACACTATATATCATAAAGGAGAAGATTATTGGAAGATTTTACTTAATTGACATATCAATGCTATTTAAAGAGCATACTATAGTTAGATACTTTTGTTATTTGTAAAGAAGTCATGTTCGTTTGCTCAGGCGGTAGAAGTCCTATTCGGTTTCTTTGGCGGTAGAAGTCCTGTTTGGTTGCTCAGGCAGTGTAAACCAATTGTTTCGGGTTAAGTGAGGTTTGCTAGTTTAATTTGAGAAGGAGTCTGGGATTGGATGTAGAACGGGAGTTCGAACCAATATAAAAATCTCTAGTGTCAATTACTTTACTGGTTTAATTATTTACTTACTTAATCATTATTCCACACAAGTAGTTTATCAATATTACATGATCTTATAGCACAGTCACTTTCATTGTATTCCCTTTGTAAAGTGGTATGGCTACTATAGTACTTTATCCATATCCATAATAGTACTTTATCTTGCCTGCAAAATCTTAGCCTAAATCATAACTAGATGGGTAATTAGCATATAAGAACTTGATATTATCATTTTGGATGATTTTTATTCCTCTCATTTGTTATCCACTTCAGATTTAAGAGGAGAAAATGATATTTTGGATGTTTGGCGAGTGATTCTAGGCCTCTCACTATCCTATGAATGTTAGATTGATGTTTTTAACATGGTTTTGGCCCTAAATGGTTTTCAAACGTTAATCACACTTTTATACATGTTTATGAATGAAACTTAATTGATTTAAAATGGTTTTGTAATTCCTTTTGTTTATATTCATATGCTACTATAAAAGTTAGACTTAGATTAGGATGTTGTTGGATTATCATGTTCTTATGGATTTCATGTATGTATGTATGTATGTATATGATATTCCATGTTTGTATGTTGTGCTTTGATATAGTTTGCTAATGCTTTTAGGTAGTTAGAAAAGAGGTGGGTGAATTTGCCAAATCGAAGGTAAAGATGGTCAGAATTAGATGAAACTTGAAGGAGGTGCTCTGGAGCATGGGAGGAGCTCAAGATTCAAGTTACATTAATTTTAAAGGAAAGTAGAGCACTCGATACCGAGAGATTTTTTGGTTAGTACCGAGAGCTTTCTTTTGGTGGAAACCACTAGGTGGGTGATGGTTCTTCAGGTAGGGGGCCGACAGTGATGAGTAGAAGTCAAATACCAAGGTTTGGCTAAGTATTGGACTAGGTTGCAAAAGCTTTTGGAGTTAGCATTGACAATTTTGGAGTTGATGCCGAGAGCTTTTATGCGGAGTGGTCGGCATCCAAGCACTTAGAAGAAAGAGCATTAGAGGACAGGGAAAGAACTTAGCTAAAATTTGGCTAAGTACATGTAGCGTTCCAACTTTCTTACACCAGAAAGTCACGTCACTAATTAAGAAAGAAAGGGATAGAAGAAGAAAAGATAAGAAAGAAGAAACACAACAACATCTGATACTCACAGTGGAACGAATGAAATATAATATATCACATAAAATATTACATAGTATCATATACATCAGAGTGCACAACTTATACAACACATATTAGACAGTTATAAACATCTGTCTAACTATACATCTCAAGTACACAAGATACATATATCACACAAACACAGCGGAACCATAATATTTCTACACATGGAAGCCTCCTGCTCCATATCTCCTCCAGAATTCGTCAAGCTAGCTAAATTGAATCCCTCGACTACTTATACATAATATGAGTACCCAAGAGTTTAATAAAACAGAAAATAAACACTCGGGTCAGACAAGGGTCAGGTGTGAGTAAACGGATAAAATTGCTTAACTTTAGAAAAACCTTTGAAAAGAAAAGGTATCGCGTAAGACTTCCCACACATAAACATGAAAAAGTTTTTACCTTACGCTAACCAAAACATTTGATAGGAAATCTAGTGATATTATAATAGTGTCTAGGGTTTTCATGTAAATAAGAAATAACCGAAATTGTTACATTATTAAATTCCAGCTACTAGCCACAAAATGGGTAATACAAACAAATCTGTAGGGTCTCATAGGAAGAATGGGTTTCCATCAATGGCAGGGCTACCGGGGTACCGTCCGTCACAGTACGTGGCCTAGATCACAATACCGAGGATTACTCCCAATCCCCTGCATCACAAAGCCAGGACCATTCCTTACTGAACAGTCTCGAGTAAGATCACCCCGTGGTTGGTGCGACCAACCACCCACTAAGCCAAAATAAAAAGGGGCATATAGACAGGAATGACCTCACCCTGAAATGGGTGCTACCCACCTAGCCTTGCTGCACCTCCCCTATTTTAGCCATTCCCGGTTGATGAGGCTTGAGGCTGCGATTACCTTTATAGAACACATCTATCTTAGAATGCTCATCATCCACCTGACGATGTTCTGAAAGCATTCAATCCATACAAGTTCGTTTCGGGTTCGAACGATACCGAAGGCACTATCTCATTGCACTCATATTGGAATCACCCTCAGAGTCAACGACCATAGCCCTTGCACTCTGAATCACTATCTCGACCCTGTAAGTACTATCTCCGTCAAACTCATTACGGAATCACCCCTAGAGTCATACTGACGAATAGTGCTTACATCTCGAGTCTTCACTAAGCTCCACTTGGATTCACGACCTAACGTTTCATTTGGATCGATGTGGTTTTCGGATATCCAAATATGGAAACCCGATCCCGGTCTCACCGAAACCAAACGCCATTTTAATGTCCAAGTTGTTTAAGGGTTTAAACAATTAAACTTATATTCAGGATGATATAACAGATAGATGAATCACATTATCACGATAGATAATTCATATCAAACATTCATCTCACAAAGTAGCATATCACATATCATAGATATACAAATCATCCAGTATAATTCAACATCCAATATCAATCATCCAATATTAATCAATCATCCATAAGCAGAATTGATTAACTCTAAATCAATTGGATTACCTAAATCCTTTTTTATTTATTTATAAATTAATCATCTCTTAATGATATTCCTTAATTAATCTTCCTTGATTAATTATCCCTTAATTACATTCAAGTAATTATCCTTAACCATATACAGTAATTATCCTTTAATTACTAACATTAATTACAATAATTAAGGATCCTTTATTTACTTCCTTTAATTAATCAACTATGATTAATTACATTAAATACAATTAATTAATCATACTTTAATTAATCATTTTTATTAATCAACCTTGATTAATTTTATTAATTATATTAACAAATGATCCTTATTAATTAATAATTTCTTTAATAAATTAAACAATTAACTTGTAATTAATCATCTCATTAATCAAAAACAGTAATTAACAACTGTAATTACTTATCTTAATTAATTAACCTATAATTAATTATATTAACCCTTTGATTGATTAATCTAATTAATTAATCTTTAATTACTTCACTAAGTAATCAATTAATTAATAAATAATCCTTAATTATTTACTTTATTAATTAATTACATTTTTAATTAATTACATTTAGTAATTAATCTTAAATTAATCATGTTCATTAATTAATTAATCAAATTAATTAATTAACTAAAATTAACTAAGTAATTAACCCTTAATTACTTACATAAGTAATTATCTTCTAATTACTTCCATTAGCAAATCTTTATTACTATCTTAATTAATTACTTAACAAGTAATTAATTCCATCATTAAATAATCCTTAATTCTTTAATTAATTAATTACTCCATAACTAATTAACTTCAAAACAATTATATTAATCAATTCCTTAATTAATAACATCAAGTGATTATCTATTAATCACTGCCATTTAATTACTCCCATGAGTAATTTTCCGCTAATTACTCCCATAAGTAATTTCCACTTTCCTTAATTACATTCAATAATTAACCATTAATTACTTCATTAAGTAATTACACTTATTTAATTCATAATTAAGTGATTATTTAAAATTAAATAAACAATTAACTAATCATTTAAAATTAATTAAATAATTAGTTAACTTCTTATATTTAAAAAAAATCCTTAATTAAATAAGAAAAGCTTTTATCTTAATTAATCTTTACTTATTAACAAATCATATTTAATTAAGTATTCTTAAGTTCATAACAATAATAATTTAACCTCATTTATCTTCACAAATTAATTATTTGAAATTAATCAAATTTTAATAACTTAAAAACAAATTATTCTATTTGGTTTTCAAAATTATAACAATAACCTTATTTGAACATAAAACATTTAGAAATCAAATTTGAAATTTAAAACACTTTAATTATCCAATTTAAACTTATTTATTTTCAAAATAATTTGAAAACTTTGTTATTAAAACATTACTTTAGGATTCGCTTAAAACTTTGATTAATTCTTTAATTTGAAAACACTTCTTTTAAATTTAAAATTATAAAATTTAATTAAATTAATTATTTCCAAAAGAAATCATTTTAACAATTTAAATTTGAAAACAAATTCAATTAATACTTTTTAAAGTTTGATTAACTTTATTTCTAAACATAAGTTTTATCTTTGAAAATTTGTTTTCTTTTATAAAATTTGTTTATAATTTTAATGCTTGATCTTCAATTATTTCAACTACAAGTTTATTTGAAACTTAGTATCTACACAGTACTTAACATATGAGCAAACGACCAAAACACTCTAGTTCGAACCCTCTTTACACGAGCCTGTCCCGAGAAAATCTCCAGCTCCTTCAACTTCGAGTCGACACCGAGAAAAACGCGAGTGCTCCCCGAGTCTCAACTCGTCTTCCCTAAACCAATATTACCCAGTGCACATGCGCGACCAACCCAAACGATTCCGATGCTACCTCCGGCCATCTGCATATCGACGGCGACCACGTCGAGCCTTTCCTCAACCTAGAATCCAAAATCCATCATCGAATCGAAATTCAACCTATTGCTCGAATTACTGCAGAAAGCTCGAACCACAAACCCATTCGCGACTGACAATCCCAACGCCGTTGAACTTCGCCGACACCCACATCAACTCGTCACGACCTCCAGCTCAACATCCCACCATCACGATCGCTTCCGGTCCATTCTCCACGACACAAAAGTCTCGACACCCCTAATGAACAAAACACACTGTAAAGCCCAAGATTGATTGAATCTGCTCAATTTGACCTCAAGAAAAATTCAAGAGTATTTTTCCCATCATCCACATCACAAAAGCAAGCTTCACCCATTATTTCGACTTCAATTATTGATTCGATCATCGGCAATTCGTCAAATTGCCGATACCGTTCAACTCAACATTCCCAAATGAATATCAATTTAAAAATTATGCAATGCATGTTAAAAATCATCATTTTTAACAACTAATCCATATATACAATCCAAAGCAAAAACCGAAGACATCAATTTTGGACATGCAACAAAGTTTCACTGTATTATCCTATTTTAAACATTATTTGTAAATTTAAATTTACATAAACTATTTTTATAATCTTCCGTGCACATTAACAAACTAATTTTGTTTATATAGCAATGACTAATATTGATTTGTTTGAGAGATTTTTGAATTTTCTTAAGAAATCAACTTCTGAAGAAAAAAAGGAACAGAGATGAATTTATATAGGTTTTCCTATTCTCAGGCATTCCCTACCTACAACATACATACATGACAGTATTCATATAAACAAATATTCATTAACAAAGCCAAATTCATCACATGCAAAAATAAATTCAACTACGCTATGATTAAAACTGTTTTTAAGAGGTTTACTCACCACTTATATATGCAGAGCAGGTTTCAATTATTCCAGGCCTTGAAATCTTTAATCTGGAAAAATGCTTTGATGTTGAAATCCTACTGCATGCCTTCAATTTGATGTTCTAAAAGTTGAAACTGATGTTGACTTGATGTTGATCTTGATTTCTTTTGAATTGCAGGATTTTAATCTCAGATTTGATTTGCTTTTGGTTTAAATTTTCAGGTTTACATTTTTTTTCTTTGTTCAGCTGAGAAATAATGGAAGAAGAGATGCAAAGTTTATTTTAAATTGAATTATGTTATGTTTATTAAAATTAAAGAAAGTAAATTTTAAAAAGAAGACACTTGTTATTTAAACTTACATTTGTCATTCATATTGCTTAATTGCCTTACATGTGTTATTAAAATGACTTACATGGTTACATATGTTACTTAAGTACTTTTAATAAATTTTCATTTAATTTAAATATTAATATAAGCTTACTTATTTAATTTACTTTATTAATAAATACTTATATATGTATATATAAATTTACTTTTTAAAGAAAATGTTATAAAACTAGTTATAATACAAATAAATCTTTATACATGTATTTTAAAAATCTAAAACATTTATTTTTAGTGTTTAAGAAATAATTTTTAAAAGAAAGTTTATTAATAACTTTATATATACATTTATAACCATTTTAAAATTAAGCACTTTAAAGAAAACAAAAAGAAAACTTTGATTAAATCTTATTTAAACTATCCTGTTTAAAATAAACAATTATCTTATATTTTGAAAACAATTGAATAAATCTTAAATTAACCTTTGAAAAATATTAATTCTAAAACCATGCTTCCAATTACAATATATTCATACATATATATTATAAATAGATTATATTAAATTTCAAAACAATTCCAAATTATAATGTATACATACATATATATTACAATTTGAAGATACATCTTTTATTTAAAACAAAAGATCTTTCTATTCATAATATATATCAAATATATATTATAAATAGAATGAAATTTTATTAGCTTTGAAAAATAATTCTTATCAATATTGCCAGATTAAAATTTATTAACCTTTTAAAGATTAAATTTACCAATTTAAATTAAAATTATAAAGAAAAATTATCAAATCAATCTAATTATTAATATAGATTAATAAATTGATATTGCCTAAAATTCCGGGTCGTCACATTCCTTTCCCCTTAAAAGAATTTCGTCCCCGAAATTTAAATGCAAAGATAATTTAATAACCCAACAAAGATTTCAATTTCAAATAGCAAAGCATACCTAACAACCAGTTACTAACAACCATAGCAATCCATCAAACAAACAAACCTAACTAATTATCCTGACACAAATCAGAATAGATCTCAAATTCTATCTAGAGTTTCCCAAGTATAAATCACCGGGAGACTCACTCTACAGAAGCTCAACTAACTACACCACCATAATCCAGAACTCATCTCACCTCTAGATCCACCAATCTGAACAGAACATCAGACTATACCCAAGTCTAGCACAACTTCCAAATCCAACTGGACTACAGATTCTACAACCAACAATGAATCATACACGTACTTTTTCAGAGATATGTGAAATACAATGAATTCCAGCTATCCAAACTGGCAATTCAATCTTATCCTATCAAAACACCGATAAGAAATCCCAAACGCCTCAGAACTAGCCATCCAATCTTACCCAATTACTGCTCTCTTAACCAGAGAAATCTTAACAACAATGAAGCCTCCAACTTTGAATTCTAAACTCCTTACCTCATATCTGCATAGCTCAACTGACAATCCTGGGCCGCTAATTTTCTTGATCAGCTCAACCTATGCTAATGCTCCCAGAACAAACAAGACCAAAGCAAACCAGTTTCTGGATCCTATCCAACATAAAAGTCTTCCAAGATCCGTCGAAATCCAAACACAAGTTCTACTTCCTAAGCAATAGCAAACTGAACTTGCTTCCTTCCTTGCACAGCTACTACCTTGCTTCCGCTGCACAACTCTGATTCTGAAATAGATGAGAATACTGTTGATGAACACGAATACAAACTTATCCAATATATCCGGGAAAACTTTGTTCATCAAATCCATATAATCTTAGTGACCCATCTGACTCGGTCACACATCTTTACAGCAGAAATCCAACTCAAAAACTAGATCTGACTAATCAAAACTCCAAAAATTTCCGAGCTGCTACACCAACTCTTCCTACTAGGCTAACTACCAGTATCGCTTTTGGAACCAAATCAATATGGAACTCAACTCCAGATGCAGACAAAATTCTAATTACATCAGTAGCTCTACTTCCATATAAGAACCCTCAATCTCAAACAAAAGATTGCCCAAGATAAATTCTCAAACTAATCGCAAGTCACCTTTGCGAACCTGCCTAATTTGCATTCCAAAGGAACTGTCTTCTCTTTACCAATTAGAATAGCTTTAAGCTTCTCCAAACAAGGCTAACCCTTCAAAAAAACTTCACCATCTGCCCGGACTGCTAAAAGAAGAACCACAAAGATTCCTGAACCATCGGAGAAACGAGCTACACTGCTGCTTCCAAACTCTACCTTGATGATACTGCGAAGCTAAAAGACCTTCTCGTCTGCACACCGAACACTTCGAGTTGCATTGCTACCACGGCTAACCAAAGACTTCTAATCCAAAGGCTTCTCGAAAACCAAAATGATCAACAAACCACACAAAAGACCTTCGAGATAGAAGACATCCTCTCAAGAAATTTGGGCTCCAAACCAAGCATCAACATCTCGCTCTCCTTAAGGAATGACAAATGAGACCATGCCGAAGCAAAACAACTCATAAACCTTAGTCTCATATTCCAAAACAGCCAACCTCCTTGCTAAAGATCCAGATAACTTCTACACAGACGAATCTTCCCTACGACAGGTAAAAAATGCTCCAACCACTTCTAAAACTGCTTCAAGAGAAAACATCTTCAGAAATATCCATGGATTCTGAATCTCATCACGCAGTTATCAAGATATCATCACTTACTTCTGCACTTCCGACAGACAAACTTACACTTCAAAAATGGACTCCGAATCTTTAAAAGATTTCCTTCGGAGAACAGAGAAATCCATACTCCAAGCTGTAAATCTTACTTGAGACGGTATTAGGTCTACAGTCTCGACAAATATACTTCCAACCTCAAACATATGGACCTCTTCCATCAGTGGTGGTCGTGTTACAAACACACACCACTGCTCCATCTACCTCTAAGACTTATGTTGGAAAATCGTACAGATAACCCAACAGATCAGGTAGATATATAACTATATACTTATATATAAAAATTACAAGCACGCTCTCTCAAGAAAGACACACTCCAGAGCCTAGGTATTCACTCAACCTAACACTCTGATACCAGCTGTAGCGACCCAACTTTCTAACACTAGAAAGTCGTGTCACTAATTAAGAAAGAAAGGGATAGAAGAAGAAAAGATAAGAAAGAAGAAACACAACAACATCAGATACTCACAGCGGAACGAATGAAATATAATATATCACATAAAATATTATATAGTATCATATACATCAGAGTACACAACTTATACAACACATATTAGACAGTTATAAACATCTGTCTAACTATACATCTCAAGTACACAAGATACAGATATCGCACAAACACAGCGGAACCATAATATATATACACGTGGAAGCCTCCTGCTCCATATCTCCTCCAGAATTCGTCAAGCTAACCTGAATCCCTCGACTACTCATACATAATATGAGTACCTAAGAGTTTAATAAAACAGAAAATAAACACTTGGGTAGACAAGGGTCTGGTGTGAGTAAAGGGTTAAAATTGCTTAACTTTAGAAAAACCTTTGAAAAGAAAAGGTATCATGTAAGACTTCCACACATAAACATAGAAAAATTTTAAATTACGCTAACCAAAACATTTGATAGGAAATCCGGTGATATTATAATAGTGTCTAGGGTTTTTAAGTAAATAAGAAATAGCCGAAATTGTTACATTATTAAATTCCAGCTGCTAGCCACAAAAGTGGATAATACAAACAAAACCATAAGGTCTCGTAGGAAGAATGGGTTTCCATCAATGGCAGGGCTACCGGGGTACCGCCCGTCACAGTACGTGGCCTAGATCACAGTACCAAGGATTACTCCCAATCCCCTACATCACAAAGCCGGGACCATTCCTTACTGAACAGTCCCAAGTAAGATCACCCCGTGCTTAGCGCGACTAACCACCCACTAAGCCGAAATAAAAAGGGACCTCTAGACAGGAATGACCTCACCCTGAAATGGGTGCTACCCACCTAGCCTTGCTGCACCTCCCCTGTTTTAGCCATTCCCGGTTGATGAGGCTTGAGGCTGCGATTACCTTTATAGAACACATCCATCTTAGAATGCTCATCGTCCACCTGATGATGTTCTAAAAGCATTCAATCCATATAAGTAGGGGCCTAGGGCTTCCTTTGTTCCCTACCGAACGAGTCATCCGGATAAGAAATTCCTACCGAATCAGTCGTTGTGCCGATCCAACCCTTGCTGCCGAACCAGGTATACGCCGAATGGCTTCTTCATTATATTTGGGTTTTACCGAATGGAACCGAGGGCTCCAAGTACCGAATGAGTTCTTGTGTTGGCAATACCGAATGAACCAGGGTTTTTTTGAATGCCGAATGGGTGTTCACTTTGCCGAATGGGTGTTCACTTTGCCGAATGGGTGTTCACTTTGCCGAATGGAACTTTAAACCTTTGATACTGAATGGTCTTTTATACTTGGACCATGAGAGAAATCTCCGACTTGTGTATGCTTGCTCGCTTGTATTCCTGTACTTCATGTTCTAACAACACGTCTTTCTCTATTGTGTATGTAGATAAAATGTCTCGTAAAGCGGAAACTCGATCGGACAGTAAGAAGTCCAAGGATAGGGGGGAGTCTTCTTCCGTGCCCCCAGCCCAACCAGGACCGGCGCGACATGGACTAGCCCCGAGGTCGTTAGTGGATGGGTATGGTCCCCAAGAGCTTCTGAACTCTCCCCCTGATTGCTTTCCAAGCTCCCTCAAAGAGGAGCAGCTTGATGTCATTTCTCGTTCCTTCGGGATTGACAGGGCTCTTATGCTGTTGCCGGGAGAGGGGGTTATGCCATATGACCCTCCTGAAGGGTACTTTGCGTATAGCAGATATCATTGCATGTGTGTTGCTATCCCGCCTCTCAACGCTTGGATAGTTAGCTTTATCACATATCTGAAGGTGGCTCCATTCCAGCTTCAGCCTAACTCCTATGCCATTCTGGTGAGTCTTTTCGTCATCTTTCAGAGGAAATATGGGTGTCCCCCTTCCAACCGGGAGATCCGGTATCTGTACAACTTGAGAGGCTATAAGAAGGGGTCTCCATATATCAGTTTGGAAGCGGCCGTGCCCTTCAAGCCTGTTCTAGACTTGTACTCGAAGTTCAGCATGTTCAAGAAGGAATGGTTTTTTATTAGGGATGACACTGTTTCTTTCCGCCTTTTCACTTCCGGCTGTAAGTTGAACTTCACTTATATTTTCCTTGTCCCGATCACAATGCTTCTTCTTATATGCTTTTATTTCTTGCTAGCGACAGGTGGTTTTGCGGTCGTGGAGACTGACTCCTTGGCTCGGATGGCTACCGAAATAAAGGTCATTTCGGGAAGGGATAGGTCGGCCTCCTACCTGATCAGGAACGCCACTCTCCTGGAGTATAACTTGATTTTGCCACATCAATCTATGGTTAAACAGAGAGATACAGCCGAGGAGAGGGCTGCTAAAACTAAGGATGGGGCTACTGCGAAGAGTAGCAAGAAGAGACCTTTCTCGGTGCCTCCAACCGTTGGGGGAAAAAAGCTTAAGAAGTCTGATGGACCCTCTCCCAGTACATGTCCAGATATTCCGGAGGAGGAAGGTGGAGAGGAGGAAAGAGACGAAGAGGAGAGCGGAGGAGATGGAGAAGGTGAAGGACAGGGTGGTAGTGGTGCTGGTGCCTTGACCTCCGGGCCAGTGGGGGAGCTTCAGGAGTGGACGGATGAGGCTCTCCGTCAAGCTTTCGGGGAATCGAAGGGAGAACCGGATTTGGCGGAGAAGGCGAAGAAGACTGGCAAGGCCGGGGCTGACGCCGATCCATCCCCTAAGAGCTCCTCAGCTAGGGTGACTCCGGCAGTGCAAGGTGAACTTTTGACTTCTGCAGACTCCATTTATGACAGGGACTTAGGAATATTTTATGGCTCGCTCCCGTCCTGGGATGAAATCCAGGACTTATTGCAGGATCCTATTCCTCCGCAGGGTTTGTATAATAGATGTGTTTTCTCATTCTTTTTTAACTTAACATATTTCTCGAATTATGGACCATTGTATGCTCGTAACACTTGTTCTTTATTACAGGGGCAGGCGAGGTGGCCAAAACTTCAGACGTTCGACACCGCCTTGAACAATTCAAATTGATGAGAGCTGCTACTAAGCCGCCAACTGGCTGTTCCGGGGACGTAGTTAAATATCGCCCTCTTCTTGCAGTCATTGAAGAAGATATCCAGCAGAGGAAGAGGAGGCGTTCCTTATTTGATTCACCACCTGGTCCTCAGTCTCCTATTCAGCCTCCCCGAGATACTACGGAGATGACCACGGAGTTTGTCCCCCCTCCGCCTCCTTCCGAGAACCCTACTGTGATCCATATAAAACGTCCCGACGTGCCTCGCAATCCCTTTGCCGGCCACCCGGATTTGGACCCAAGCCTTCAGGATATTTTATTTGACGAGGCCACGGGCGAGCATCTTCTCCCCCGCAATCCTATGGTTCGGATTCTTGATGAGTCTAAGTCCCTAGATTTGGACCTGCTCACTACTTGCATAGCTGCCATGGGGGACGAAGCCAAGGCCAACATTGACCGGGTCGCGGAGAAGGTCAAGAAGTTGATGGAGTATCATGCTCGACTGGCTAGGGCTGGGGAGGAAATCGGGAGTGCTAACATCCGGCTGCGGCTACAGGTTGTTGATCAGGACAAGCAGCTTGCCGATCAGGCTATCCAGATTTCTCAGCACGAGGCAGCCTCCATGCAGTTGAAGGAGAGTCTGGAAAAGGCCAGCAGGGCAGAATTGCGAAAAATGGAGGCTACTTGCAAGGGGCGGATTGATATGGCCATTGCGACGGTGGACAAGGTTCGGAATGCGGATCTTGAGCGGATTGAAGAGTTGTCTGGGAGGCTTGAGGCCGCAGAGCTTGCTCAGGCCAAGCTAAAGGAAGAGATGGAGGGAATGAGGAGGACTCTCCAGGCTGACCGCTTGAGGTATCGATCGGAGAGGGATGTTGTCGTTGCTAAGTTGTTGTCCTCCGAGGCCCGGGTGAGGGAGTTTGAGGAGAATGAGGGGATGATGGATGAGATGTTGCAGGATATGTACTTCCGTACCTGGAAGCAGGGTAATCTATCCTGGATGGATGACTATCCCCGGATCATGGCTAGGATATATCTCCGGGCTTTGGAGGAGGCCAAGGCCGATGCGGATAAGGAAGGTGGAGCGGCATTCAGGATGGACGTGGTAACCTCCCAGTTCTCAAAGGAGGAGAAGGTAGCGGTGAAGGAGGGGATGCGGCTGCTTGCTGCGGAGGAAGCCGGTGTGCAGTTGGGGGATGAGGACCAAGAAGCGGGCGTCGGTGAGTTTTCCCTTTTTAGCTTTTCATAACTTGATCGTTCGCTGTTTATCTGATGGATTCTTCTTCTGAATTGGACAGGTGGGACTTCTGGTCACCATGCTGGGAGCTCCGACCCTGCGGCTAAGTAGGCTTATAGAGTTGGTAGGATGAGGGCGAAGCGTGAACGCAGCTGGTCACCTTTTGATTTCTTTTTACTGCCGTTCATGTTAGTCCAAAACATTGACGTAACTGTAATAATATTGTTTGTGATGAATGACGTTTTGTAATTTCATAATATAAGTTGATTCCTTTATGTTGGAATGTTATTGCTATTTTGCTGTGCTGTGTAAGTGATGTAACTATGCATATTACTAGTGACTTGACTGTGTCTGATGCCAAGTTTTTTGCTTAAAGCATAATTTTCTCATTTTGCAATGTAAATGTGATGTGTAAATACGAACTGCAGCTACGTATTAATGTATAAAAGTAGAAGGTACCGCCCTTCATGTTTTGGCCATAGACGGCAATTTCGTGCGCCCTGTAAGACTAAGCACGGAATGCTGTTGAGTGTCTCGTTATCCGATTGTGAGTTTCTGTTCCCATTAGCGAACGTTCCCTATTTCATGTCCTGTACTTTCAAGCACCGTTACGGAGAATAGGAGAAAAGTTTTAAATGACATTGAAATATATGAAAAGTAAAACTTCCAGTCACGGAAGGTCGTCGATGTGCTTAAGTTCGTGGCAAACGAGTTTTGTAGTCACTTTCCCTAGCTGTGGGTCTTGGAGACATTTGTCACCCATCTTACGCCTACTGCGGGGAGTTTTCTTTTTTTACCACAGCCGCACTTAAGACACATCGGAGCCGATCGCGCACAGTAACTACACGGGCCATTATGGCCCGTAATCGTGGGTATTATTCGATTTACTGTGGCCGGCTAGCGTGGGGGCCGATCGTCAACTGTGAACTTCCCCTGGCTGGCCACACCTTATGTTGGGGCTTATGATCGGTTCACAGTCGCCGGCGAGTCGAATCGCTATAATGAGCTGCCATCGGCTATAGTCGGCCTTTTTTATGATGACTTATACTCGGCTCATTACAGTCGGCTTTAAGGGCCGAGGCAAACAATGAGCTAACTCACGGTAGAGGGATATCAGAGCAAAGTGTCTCATTGGCGAGGGCATAGGAGCGCAGCGTACCTGTTAGATTTTGTCCAGGTGGAGTTGTGTTGTGAAGTTCTGGATTGAAATGTCATCTGCAAAGGATTTTGTTCAACAGCAAAGGATAAAGCTTAACAAGTAGCCAAGATATAAAGGAACAAGTTAACAAGAGCCAAGTTTTTTAAAGTGGTTCGGCACGAAAATGCCTACGTCCACTGATTCTCTTTGTTAATTTACTTCATATGGGCAGTACAAGTTAAGAAAAGTATCGACGGAGGTGTCGGATGTTCCATGCCCTCTGGAACGCCTCTCCGTCCACTGTTGACAAAATATAAGCTCCGTTGTGGAGATCTTTATGAATTACATAAGGTCCGTCCCAGATGGGGTCCAGTGCCCCGGGGCGCGGAAAGATTCTCTTGAGGACAAGGTCTCCTTCTTGTAAGCTGCGATGTTTGACTTTGGAGTTGTATAGTGCTGCCACTTTTTATCTGTGAGCTGCTGCTTTGAGTGCTGCATCATTTCTTCTCTCCTCAATTAGATCCAAAGACATGTAGAGGAGTTCTTCATTTTCTTCCGGGTTGTAGTGGATCCTACGGTGAGAGGGCACTATAGTTTCAACTGGGAGCATAGCCTCCGATCCGTATGCCAAAGAGAAGGGAGTATGCCCTGTTGAAGTTCTGTAAGATGTGCGATAGGCCCAAAGTGCCGTAGGAAGTTCGTCCACCCAAGCGTCTTTTGACTTTTCAAGTTTCTTCTTGATTAAGGTTTTGAGAATTTTGTTGACAACTTCTATTTGGCCGCTTGTCTGGGGATAAGCCACGGATGATAAGCTTTTGTGAATCCCGTGCTCTCGGCACCAGTCGGTGAATTCTTCGCTGTCAAACTGAAGTCCATTGTCTGATACGATTTTGAGTGGTGCTCCGTACCTGCACAGAATATTTTTGATTAAGAAGTTGATAACTTTTGCCGAAGATATTTTATTTAGAGGTTCCGCCTCCACCCATTTGGTGAAGTAGTCGACTGCCACTATAGCATATTTGGCTCCGCCTCGGCCCGTTGGCAGTTCGCCAATTAAGTCAATCCCCCATATTGCGAAGGGCCAAGGGCTGGTCATCTGAGTAATTTCAATGGTTGGTAGTCGAGGTATTTTGGCAAATTTATGACATCTGTCACATTTTTTGACGAAGTCTAAGGCGTCTTTGTTCAAGGTGGGCCAGAAATATCCATATCGGAGTATCTTTTTTGCCAGAGTCTGCCCTCCGGTGTGGTCTCCACAACTTCCCTGATGGATGTTGGATAGAATTCCCCTGGCTTCTCTTCCAGCAACGCACCTTAATAAGGGGTTAGAGAAGCCGCGCCGATAGAGGATGCCTTCTTGCATCGTGTAGCGGGAAGCTTTCCTTAGAATTTTCTTAACTTCATTTCGCCCGTCTGGTAGGGTGCCGTTTTGTAAGTATTCTCGGATAGGGGTCATCCATGTTTCTTCTTTGGTTGTAGCTATCAGGTTTACTTGCTCAAAACTCGGGGTTAGTAGCCTTGAGACAGTTATCGTTGCAGAAGTGGTATCATCTCCCATGCTAGCTTGCTTTGCCAGTTCGTCGGCCTCTTGATTTTCTTCTCGGGGAATGTGTTTGATCGAGTAGTGATCCAATTGATTGAGCAACTGCTTGGTCTTTTTCAGATATGCCGTGAGCCGCTCTCCTCGAGTCTGGAATTCCCCTAGTATTTGATTTACGATGAGTTGCGAATCACTGCGAAGACATAAGGAACTGACTCCGATCTCCAGGGCGAGCTCTAATCCGGCTATTACTGCTTCATATTCGGCATCATTGTTGGTGGCAGCGAATTCCAGCCTTAATGCATAACGTAGCTTTCTTCCCCTGGGAGTGATGATCACAACGCCTGCCCCCGAGCCTTGTTCGTTCGACGCTCCATCTACGAAGAGATTCCACATGATATCTTCTGCTATTTCAGATTGGTCCCTACCTTCGCTAGTAGTGAATTCGGCAATGAAATCAGCTATGGCTTGCCCCTTGATAGCGGTGCGAGGATGGTAAGTGATATCATATTGACTTAGTTCGATGCACCACTTAAGTAATCGCCCAGAAGTGTCGGGGCGATGGAGCACTTGTTTTAGCGGTTGATCGGTTAAAACTCTGATGGAATGAGACTAGAAATAGTGTCGCAGCTTCCTTGATGTGATTAGTAAACAGTACGCCAGTTTCTCGAGTTTGGGATACCGGGTTTCTGCTCCCGTGAACCTCTTGCTTGTGAAGTACAATGGCCGTTGTGTGCGGTTATCTTCTCTTACCAAAGCGGCGCTTAGGGCATGGGATGACACAGCAAGATATAGGTATAGTTCTTCGCCTTCATTTGGCGTTGAGAGTACTGGTGGCCGTTAGAGGTGCTCGATTAGGTTAAGGAAAGCTGCTGAACATTCGTTGGTCCACTCGAATTTTCCTTTGCCTTTCTTCAGGGCTTCGAAGAAAGGAATGCATTTGTCAGTTGCTTTAGAGATGAACCGGCTTAGGGCGGCTACCTTCCCGTTTAGGCTTTGCATTTCTTTCCGAGTGGATGGTATTTTGATATCTTGCAAGGCTCGGACTTGTTCGGGGTTTGCTTCGATCCCTCTGGCATGGACGATGAATCCCAAGAACTTTCCTGATGACACTCCGAAGGAGCACTTTAGAGGGTTCAGCTTCATTCCATATTTGCGAAGTACTTGAAACATCTCACCCAAGTGGCTCACATGATCGTTGGCTTTTCTTGACTTCACTAGCATGTCGTCCACATAAACTTCCATGGTTCGTCCTATCAGTTCTGCAAACATCTTGTTGACGAGGCGCTGGTAAGTAGCTCCGGCGTTCTTAAGTCCGAAAGACATTACTTTGTAGCAGTACAACCCCCGGTCCGTGATGAAACTGGTGTGGTCTTGATCGGGGGCATGCATAGGGATTTGGTTATATCCTGAGTATGCGTCCATAAAGGATAAGAGTTCGTGTCCAGCAGTGCTGTCCACGAGTTGGTCGATTCGGGGGAGTGGGAAGCAGTCTTTCGGGCAGGCGTCATTTAAGTTGGAGAAATCGATGCATGTTCGCCACTTCCCATTAGCTTTCTTTACCAGTACCGGGTTGGCGATCCACTCCGGGTAGATGGCTTCACGTATGAAGTCATTGGCAAGTAAGTTCTTTGCTTCTTCCTCGAGGGCTGCTGATCGTTCTGCCCCCATACTTCTCTTCTTTTGCTTTACCGGTACCTTGGTAGGATCGATGTTTAGTGCGTGGCATGCTATGTCCGGGGAGATTCCGGTCATATCAGCGTGCGTCCATGCAAATACATCCATGTTGTGGCGAAGAAAATCAATGAGTTGATTCTTTAATTCTCTTTTTAGCTGAGATCCGACTCTCAGCAGTTTACTTGGGTCGTGCTTGTCTACAGATACGAATTCCATGGCCTCTGCAGGCTCGACGGTGGCCTCCTCCTCTCCGTCCCTGAGATCTAGTTCGTTGAAGGGATCACTTGTATATCGAAGAGGAGGGGCTTTCTTTAGTTGCTATGCTTCCAAGCTTTTCATGCAGAGAGTAGTCTCTGCATTCTTCCCTTTATCTTTCTTGCGGTTATTGCGAAGCTCGGTTACATAGCAGTCCCGGGCGACGTCTTGATCTCCTTCTACTTCTCCCACTCCATTATCCGTTGGGAACTTCATCTTCAGGCACCATGGGGCAAGGACAATTTGGAAGTCGGATAAGGCTGGTCTTCCTAAAAAGGCATTGTAGGCCGAGTGGTTGTCTATTAGCACGAATGTTTGTTTCCGAACGGCGGAACGGGGATGACTTCCCAATTCAACAAAGAGATCCAATTGTCCGAGAGGCATCTTTGCTTCTCCAGTGAAACCGTGTAGTGGTTTGTTACAGGGGGATACATCCTTCATTGACAGCTTCATTTTGTCGAAAGCATGCTTGAATAGGATATTTACTGAACTTCCAGTGTCTATTAAGATTCGAAAAACTTTGGCTGGACCGAACCAGGTAGAGATGACCATAGGATCCATATGAGGGTATTGCCTTACTTCTAGGTCGCGCCCGCTGAATGTGATATCATTACTTTCCTTCCGCTTAGGGTGGCGTTCTTCCATAACAGAATTGACGCAGTCTCCCTCGCTTCTGAGTGAGTTTCCATATCTTTCTATTTCTGTCCAGCTCTTGTCAGCGATGTGTGGCCCTCCTGATATTGTATGGACCACTATCTTCTCTTGGCTGGAACCGCTGGTGTTGCGATTTCCTCCGCTTGTCTCTAGGTGGAGCTGCCCTGGGTTTTCCTTGGTAGAAGCTGGGGTCCTGTCCTGTCCCTTCACATAACGTTCTAATTTCTTTCTCCTGATGTGTTCTTCAATTAGGTCTCGGAGATGGCAGCATTCATTGGTATCGTGCCCATGAGACTCGTGGAAACGGCAGAATTTTCCGGACTGGATTGCGCGATCTGACTCTTTCTTGTACGGGGGGCGCTTGTATGTGAGTTCGTCCTGGGTGGCCAGGAAGATGTTCTCGACTGTTTCATTCAAGGGAGTGTAAGCATCAAATCTCGGTCGTGGTCGGTACAAGCGCTTTTCTCCCTTCTTGCCCCCTGCATTGTCTCTGGAGTCGTTTCTCTGAATGTCTTTCGCTGCGGCAGGGGCGTTTTTATGGGCCGTCTTAGCCTGTGGTCCTGTCTGCCTTTCAGTGGCAGCCTCTTCGAGTCTCATGTACTTCCCAGCTTCATGAAAGAAATCGGGCAAGGTTGCTGGTTTTTCTTTAGTTAGTCTTCTAGCGAACTTCGTATCTGGGTGCACACCACTACAGAGGGCCATTAGGGTGAGTTTCTCATCGGCATCTTGGACTGCGGCCGCTGCGGCGTTGAACCGGGTTAGTTATTGTTGCAGTGTCTCTCCGGATTTCTGTTTGACATTGGATAGAGAATAAGCATCCTTGGGTTGTTCCACATGAATGCGGAACTGGCTAATGAACTTTTCCTTCAACATTTCCCATGAACTGATGGATCCTTGGGGTAGATGGCAGAACCAGGAGGTAGCTAGGTCTGCTAAAAATAGTGGAAAGCATTTGCATAATACTCCTTCCGTTGCCCCGCTCATGAGAATATGCTGTGTGTATCTCTGCAAGTGTACAACGGGGTCGGAAGTTCCCTTGTACGGTTCCATCGTCGGCATTTTCCACTCTCGAGGGGTGATGGCGGTTTCGATGTTGTGGGTGAAAGGGCTGGTTACCCTAACGCCTATCCCTCGCTCCCTTTGCTCCCGTCGGACGCATTCCCTGAATAATCGTGCCATTCTTTCATCAGAATTTGGAGCGGACAAGAATGAGCTTGGTTCTTCCCTGCGGGATCGATCCCGTCCGGATGACCTGTAGGGATGGTATAGCCTATCACTTCTGACATTATCCTGTGGCTGTCTTTGGCTACTCGGATGCATGCTAGGACCAGCTACAGTTGCCCCTGCCTTGATCTTCCCCTGCGGGGTTCTGTTTCGAGCATTTCCATGGGGTCAACTTCGGGCTGGGTTCTAGCTCGGCTCCGTTCAGCGGGGTTTCTATGATTAGGTGGCATGACTGGCTCAGCTACATCCGACCCTCGCCTGGTGCCTCCCCCATTGGGTTCGGTTCCAAGCGCTTCCTCGAGTCGGAGTTCGAGCTGAGTCCGGGCGCGGCCCCTATCACTGTTGTTCCTGTTGATAGCTTCTTCGAAAAGGGAAGACCTTTGCTGTCTCTGAGATCCTCCAGATTGAGACTCACCCCATGATTCAGTGTTGCGGTTGGATTCTTCGGCATCCCTCAAGCATGACATGAGTTGGTTCACCAAAGCTTCTTGTTGGGATGCGAAGCGGTTAGTTACTTCAGTCACAACTCTGTCTAGATCTTCCCTAGTGATTGCTGCCGGTTGTTCCGCGGCAGGGGCTGTTGGATTTGCCTGATCTGCTGTCGTAGTGGGATGGTTCTCTTGATCTGGATCCACTGGATCTGAAGCGCTGCTGGTTGCAACGTTTTTTCCCTTGTTGGTGTCTTTTCTCGGCCTGGAAGTCATGTTACCTAGGCAATGAAGGGTGCTATTGGGAAAGAAGGTTGAATGAGGGAAGCTGAAGCTTTGAGTTTCAAATTCTCAGTGAAAGCACCAAAAATGTTTGCACAAAAAATGGACAAACACCTCCAATCCGTATTATTTAGTTGATTATATGTTATTTTTCAAGGTTTTAGTTTACTTATACAAATATGTAAAAAGCAAGGACTAAAATGTAAAAGACACGCAGATTTATAGTGGTTCGGCCAGAACGTACCTACCTCCACTTCATATGTTATTCCCTCTTTTCTTTCGGATTACAAGTACAATGCTTTAAGTACAAGTATAAGAAAGTTGTTTGAAAGTTCCTTCCTTGCTTGAGCTCTCAAACTTGTCTGCCATTGTTGTACCCCTGCCCCTCTATTTATAGAGTGAGGTTGGAGGCAGGGGTCCTGGATGTATATAGCTGCTGGTGGGCCTGGGTTGAAGCAATCTGGCCTGGCACATCTGGTTCGGCGGAGCTTTGGTTCGGCGAATCTTGGTCCGGTCATAGCTAGGTGGAGGTTTGGTCCGGTGATGGCCTTGGTCCGGTTAGGACGTGGAGATGCGGTGATTCGGTGGTAGATGGGAGGTGAATTGGTTCGGCTTGGGGGTTGTTTGATTCGGTGGTGTTTATTCGAGGTTGGTTTGGTGGGTTTTTGGGCCGGTGGTTGCTTGGACCGGTGATGATGGATGGAGTATGGTTCGGTAGGGTGTTGGCTCGGCATTGCGTGGTATGGTGTCGCATGGAAATGGAAGTTTGGAGGTTGGTAGAGGAACTGGTTCGGCACGTAGGGGAGATAGGTTGGTCCGGTACCGAATGGTTTGGTGGCTTCCTTCTCGTGTTGGTTCGGCAGGCACTCGAAGGACCATTGGTTCGGCCACCCATGATTGCGAATCCGGATGGAACTGACGCTTCTTGGTCTCGAGATCTCCTGGGTGAGAATTCGCCCAACATCAACATTCCCAAACAAATATCAATTTAAAAATTATGCAATGCACGTTAAAAATCATCATTTTTAACAACTAATCCATATATACAATCCAAAGCAAAAATTGAAGATATCAATTTTGGACATGCAACAGAGTTTCACTGTATTATCCTATTTTAAACATTATTTGTAAATTTAAATTTACATAAACTATTTTTATAATCTTCAGTACACATTAACAAACAAATTTCGTTTATATAGCAATGACTAATATTGATTTGTTTGAGAGATTTTTGAATTTTCTTAAGAAATCAACTTCTGAAAAAAAGAAAAAAAAGAGGAACAGAGATGATTTATACCGGTTTTCCTATTCTAGGCATTCTCTGCCTACAACATACATACATGACAGTATTCATATAAACAAATATTCAATAACAAAGCCAAATTCATCACACGCAAAAATAAATTCAACTACACTATGATTAAAACTGTTTTTAAGAGGTTTACTCACCACTTATATATGCAGAGCAGGTTTCAATTATTCCAGGCCTTGAAATCTTTAATCTGGGAAAATGCTTTGATGTTGAAATCCTACTGCATGCCTTCAATTTGATGTTCTAAAAGTTGAAACTAACGTTGACTTGATGTTGATCTTTATTTCTTTTGAATTGCAGGATTTTAATCTCAGATTTGATATGCTTTTGGTTTAAATTTTCAGGTTTACTTATTTTTTTTCTTTGTTCAGCTGAGAAATAATGGAAGAAAAGATGCAAAGTTTATTTTAAATTGAATAATGTTATGTTAATTAAAATTAAAGAAAGTAAATTTTAAAAAGAAGACACTTGTTATTTAAACTTACATTTGTCATTCATATTGCTTAATTGCCTTACATGTGTTATTAAAATGACTTACATGGTTACATATGTGACTTAAGTATTTTTAATAAATTTTCATTTAATTTAAATATTAGTATAAGCTTACTTATTTAATTTACTTTATTAATAAATACTTATATATGTATATATAAATTTACTTTTTAAAGAAAATGTTATAAAACTAGTTATAATACAAATAAATCTTTATACATGTATTTTAAAAATCTAAAACATTTATTTTTAGTGTTTAAGAAATAATTTCTAAAAGATAGTTTATTAATAACTTTATATATACATTTATAACCATTTTAAATTTAAGCACTTTAAAGAAAACAAAAAGAAAACTTTGATTAAATCTTATTTAAACTATCCTATTTGAAATAAACAATTATCTTATATTTTGAAAACAATTAAATAAATCTTAAATTAACCTTTGAAAAATATTAATTCTAAAACCAAGCTTCCAATTACAATATATTCATACATATATATTATAAATTGATTATATTAAATTTCAAAACAATTCCAAATTATAACATACACATACATATATATTACAATTTGAAGATCCATCTTTTATTTAAAACAAAAGATCTTTCTATTCATAATATATATCAAATATATATATATATTATAAATAGAATGAAATTTTATTAATTTTGAAATAATTCTTATCAATATCGCCAGATTAAAAATTTGTTAACCTTTTAAAGATTAAATTTACCAATTTAAATTAAAATTATAAAGAAAAATTATCAAATCAATTTAATTATTAATGCAGGTTATTAAATTGATATTGCCTAAAATTCCGGGTCGTCACAGTACAACACTCAGTACCAAGAGGTCTAGTCGGAGGTAGGTTTTAGCGGAACGGGGTGAAACTTCTAAGAGGGGAAGCTTAGGCTCTACATGTCATGTTAAAGGTGTTCATTTGCTCGCTTAGGGTTTAATGGCAATATAGTAGCATGATGATAGCTTCGAGACTTCGATAATGGCAACTCAGCAGTGAATGGAGTTTGGTTTCGATGATGGCAGGTCGATGTTGAAAGGATTCATGAGGGTGGTTATCCACAAAGGGCAAGGTTCTAGGAAGGGTGACCCATGGATAGAATGTTGGACGGTTTTATCATGGAATGAATTAATATGAAATGGTTCCTTGAGGATAATGGAAACTAGATGAAGGAAGAAAAGAACTTAAATACACATGCTGAGGGACCATTGATACCCGAAGTGTTTTTTGATGTACTCAAAAGGAGGGTTATTGTGGGGATGCTCATGGTTACTTTGCTTTGTTACCCCGGATTGGTTATTTAGATCTAGGGCTGTTAATTTTATACGAGTGTCCGATGTCCTTTAGTGTCCGTAGTCGAAATACATCTGCCCGATTCGTTTGATTTTCAATTAGGACACGATATAGAATAACAAAATTCGTACAAGCAAAAATCTCATTCGGTCCATGTTCGTTCGAATTCATCCGAATTTCTTATATTCAGTATATCCTCTATGTTTCTCAAAACATATATGGAAACTATTTGGTCGGTTAATTGAGTAAGGATTTAAACAATGCTTATACTTCAATACACAATGATGAAAATAATATAGTTGATGGAAATTCTATTAAACAACACAAAATTTGATGTAAATAGCAATGTCCATCTGTGTCCGTTTGAGTTCGTGTCTGAAAACGTATATATGTGTCCGTCCGATTTCATTTAGGACACAAGCTAGGACCAAAAAATTATACAAATATCAATCACGTCTGATCCGTGTCCGGTCCGATTTTATTTAGGACAGAAAATGAACACACCTCCATCCCGTCCGATCCGATCGACTTACACCCTTATTTAGATCCATATACCCTGGAATGGGGAAAATGATATAATATTAGCTTTGGGCTACAGACGAGTACATAGAAAACCAGAATTTCCATCAGTTTCTGGCATGGGAAGGGCCATACGAGTTGTCATATATCTAGAGCACATTGAGTAATAGTGAAGATTATTTGATGGATGCTATGGTTGCTTTGATTTTTCTTCCGTAATCTATCCCTCTAAGGATGTCACTAGAGATAGGTATAGAGGATAGGGATATTTGGACAACTGTCATCATACTTTGTTTGCAGTATACTTTTACTATATTCGTAGAGTAGCATATTATATTCATTATGTGATAACTCTTTAGTTACAGGGATAGGTCAGATATGCTTTGTATATCCTTATTCCTTGCTATATCGACTTGTACAGTATTTTGAGATTCATTTACGCTCACACCAGACTGTTGTCTGACATGAGGTTTATGGTTTTCTTCTTATTATCTTGGGTGCTCTTACATGAGTAGACTAGATAGCAAGTCTAGGTACAATGCAGTAGTTGTGCAGAGGATGAGCTAGATGGAGCAATCGTAATATATATGGATTTCTATGTTTTATCCGTAGTGCAACACTATGGATCTGTGACAATATCTGCTTATTACTATTACCTTGAGACAATTATTTCAGTTTATACTTGTTTTGTACAAACTCTATTACTCTATTGTATAACTCTATGGATCTATGCTTTGGTATTTGGTTCACTTAATTATTACTATATTTTTTGTTTTATATCTACGATGTATAGTATATTTTATTTCATGCGCTATAAGATATGTGATATGTTCTGTGAGTTGTTTTCTTTTCTTTTAATCCTTGATGACCTTCCTCCATCGACCAGGCACTGCCGTAGCGCACTATTTAGTTATATTCGGTGATGGTGGCGTAGGGCGGTCGTCATGTTTGGTATCATAGCTTAGGTTACACAATTAATTGAGTCAATACAGTGGTCCAGTAAATATGGGGAAGAAGTTATCACCCTAGACTGGATCAAGAGTGTATATACACATGAGAGAGTGTGTACTTCTTATATATTTTGGTTTTCAAAACTATATAGTAGTATGTATAGTATGTTAGTCTCATGCACACACGGTTACCATTAATATAGTTTCATTATATGAGA
The DNA here is from genome assembly GCA_030765085.1 of Allium cepa. Classification (NCBI taxonomy): domain Eukaryota; kingdom Viridiplantae; phylum Streptophyta; class Magnoliopsida; order Asparagales; family Amaryllidaceae; genus Allium; species Allium cepa. The sequence continues at coordinate 654,228,561 of CM060940.1, forward strand.
GACCAATCATTCTTGTTATAGATCATGAATGACCCGACGTATAAGAAAAACTATGAGGAACTCCATTTTTGGAGATAAGGAAGCAGGAGGTTCGAGGCTGCTAACCTCGACTTGCAAGCGATGTTCAATGCAATGATGGTGAACATGCTACAAAATGCCCAAGCGACCTCCCCAAATATTGTTGTTTATGGTGACGCTAAGGTATAGGCGCCGAGGGATGACTTCGCTAAGCTATATATGGATTACTCCATCTTTGGAGGCAAATCATTAGTTAGAACAAAGTCATCCATCGAAGTGTAAGATTGTTGGATAACTGTGAGCATAGCTCTGGTGACATGGAAATAAGAGATGCCATAAAAAGAAAGCCGGCCTTTAGAAAGCTTCAAGGGCAGGCCATGAACTGGTGGAATTCCATTACTATTGTTACATCTGAGGATCAGTTCACTTAGGACCAGTTCAAGGCTAGGTTTGAGGAGAAGTTCGTTCCGACTGCCTAGAAGTCGATGTTATTCAAGAGATTCGCCGATCTAAAGCAGTAGATATGTTGGTCTTCGATTACAATGCTTAGCGCAATGCCTTATTGAAATTTAACACTCAATTGAGAAAGAATGAGAAGTTTCTGATCAGTTTGGACAACTATTTGGGGGTGAAGTTGGTGAGTCATATCAATGAGCCATTCGAGAGACTTATCGAGAAAGCTCTCCGCTAGGAGATTTTATACCCAATCCAAATAAATGATTATCGCCAAGGAAGAGCCAAAACATCAATAAGGTGGTGGAGGCAAGAAGAAATGGAATGGAAAGAGAAAGTAGTTTTAGGGGAAGAATGCTTAGAAGAAGGCTAAATGGGAACCCATCTGTTATGGTTGTAAAGATAAGGGTCACCTGATCAGAGACTGCAAAGCTAATGGAAAGAAGAAGTGTTACAACTGCGACAAGTTCGGACATATGCAGAAAATTTGTCCAGAGCCAACACAGCAGAAACAAGCTATGAAGGCATATGCTATCGACGTTGTTCCAACATTGTCGAGTGCCCTGCAATGAGAGAGAAGAGGAAGAGAGTTGTTAAAGTTTGCATTCCATTTATGATGTTCTCATACATGTTTTATTCGAATATCAGGGTTCACATTCCGTCATATCCAGTGACCTAGTAGATTGAGATTGAAACCTGAAATAGATGATCGACCTTTGATTGTGACAAACCCTATTGGAGGCCCCACTAGTCTATGAATGATTTGTCATGGTTTGGCACGATCGAGTCAGGGATGCTCTTTTATTTGTGATTGCTTCATTTTGAATTTTTTTTGGGTTTAGGATTATCTTGTGGATGGATTGGCTAAGGAAGTATTAGGTAGCAGTGGATTGCGAGAAGTTGTTGATGATAGGGCTATAGGGGGGCGGACGGTAGTGGTTGGCTGCATGTTGTAGAATGGGTTGTCATTGGTGCCTGTCGTTAGATATTATTTAAACGTGTTTGAGGAGGTGATTAGATTACTGACGCATTGAAAGATTGAGTTTTAGATAAACTTAACGAAGGATGCCAGACCAATAGTTATGATTTTGAGGTGCATGACACTCAAAGAACAAAAGGAGTTGGAGGTGCGACTAAATGACATGTTGAAAAGAGGGGTAAATCATAGGAGTATATCTGAGTGGGGAGCACTTGTAGCATTCGTCACAAAGGCAGGTGGCTCTTGGAAGTTGTATTTAAATTTCTATAAGCTGAATATGGTGATGGAGAAGAAAAGTATCCACTCCCACGTATTGATGACGTGTTCAATCAACTCCATAGTGTGAAAGTGTTCTCCTAATAGGATTTGGCGACGGGATTTCCCCAGTTGAGGGTAGTTAGGGAGATTGTGCCTGTAACACCCCGACAATTTAATAGAAATTAAGTAATAAAATTAAAATAAATAAAACAAGGACTAAAAAATTTCACAAACATCCAAATTTGGCTACAAAGCTTGCACAATTGACTTCGTAGTAAATTTTTAGATGATTTTCATATATAATACTTCAAAATCATAGTTATTACGAAAAGGTTACGGGTATTGGAAGAATTGAAATAGAATAAAAACTTAGAAATACACAAATTAGCATAGAAATCTGTTGACCCGGGACGGTCGATGGCCGATCGACCCAAGGGATGAGGCGGTCGACTGCTGACTGTTTAAAATCGAGACTTCTATGACTTTATCGGACGTTCCCGATGCATTTCTTCCTTGCTACATTTTAGATAAGTGTGCGTGATCCTGTAAAGATTCACCATCATAAAATCCAACAGCCTAAACTATTTTCCAAACTCTATAAATTAAAAGCCTAACCTGACCCTAAGATCAACAAAAAAAAGTTCACTTAACAAAACTTTGCCTAACCCTAATCTCTCCCCTAATTTTTTTTCAAAAGTTAAAATAAAATCAATGTAGAAGAACATAAGCAATTGGGCCTAGACAGAGCAAGTAGAGCTATCATATGGAGAGGAGATTCAAAAAGCGAGGCAATAGAAAGTGCTTAGGCATGAGGTAAGTGGAAACAATTTTGATTAGATAATTATTACAGTTAAGTTTAACCGATTCTAATTGATTTAGGGTGTTAGTAAATTAAATTTGAAACTATAAAACCCTAATTTGGAACCTGTAACCTAGAGTAGAAATTAGAATAAGAGTAATTTGATAAACCTAACATTGATGCTATCGCACCTCTCTTATTATTAACTTGTAAACCCTAAAATAAGTAAATCCTAAATTGAACTTGATATTGAAAACTTGAAATCGTCAAATTAGCATTAGGGTTAGCCGTAAATCTGCATTAACAGGAATTAAATGAAAATCAATAATTTACATTAAAGATGATGTAAACCCTAATTTTCGCCTATGGTTGGTCGAACATCGATCCTCAGTGGCCGACCGGTAGCAGTCATACAGTTAGGGTTAGCAGCCGACTGATCAACACGTAAAATGCAAAAGCTGAACCTTGGCCTAAAGCCTGTGTTGGAAATAAAAACTATATAATTTAAGATGAAAATTATATAAATGTTAATTTCTTGTTTGAGCCTATTTTATGACTAAATCTATATGCTAGGGATAGTGGGGAAGCCAGTTTCCTATCAGAGGATGCTAGGTCATTTCAAAGTTGGGTAAAATGTTGTTTACCCAATTGAGAGTTGAGTGATCAACCATGGGAGATATATGTTGCAATATAGGCACTAACGGGGAGGTTCTATAGTGGATGCGTGGCACTGATGGATGGCAGTGACTGAGCTCGTACTGATGGGAAATTCTATATAGACAATTAGGCCCGGCGTAACACGATAAGTGGCAATATAGGCAAGAAGTAGCCACTACTAATGGGAGTTCTTGTATGCGTAGTTCTGACGTGACGCGATATAGGTAGATGTTAGTTCTAGAGATGATGGTTTTGGTGACAACAACCTTAGGACTTGTTATAAAATATAAATACTAATATTCGTGTCTAGGTATATGTGTCTATGTAGGATATATATGCAGGTACTGAAGAATGAAGACTGTATAGTATAGAGATTCAAGATTGACGAATTCAAGATTGAAGACTCATGAGTATCAAGAGTTCAAGATTTTAAAAGTTCAAGGGTACGAGACATCGAGATAAATAATAGAGTCTAGATTTATGCTAAAACTTCATAATAGCACCAAAATCTTTATTCGGATTTTAATTGTGGAATGGAATCCATGTAATTTTCAAAATGGTTTATTTTAAATATTTTTTCAAAAACTTTTTAAAAAGTCATCTATCTCTGTTTAAATATTTTAGTCCCAAACTATTTTTATAATCTTTTATATTTTGATTTCAAAATCAACTTTTGTTTTTAAACATCATCTAGCTTTAATATTATAAGTTTAAAATCTCAAAATATATTCTATACAGTTTTTAATATTACTTTTATATTATAGATTAATTTAAGATTATTTTTTAAATCTCTTTTATAAGTTTAAACTATATTTAAATTTTTTTATAAACTTCAGAAATTGTTTTGACAAGTTTTGGAATAGAAATCATTTTTAAAGAAAAATCAATTTTCAAAATATACATAGCATGTCGACATACCCCATCCCCCCATGCCGACATGGTGGCCATTTTTTTCAAAATTTGAATTTTCAAAAGAAGTGTCTATCGTCATAACCTTTCATGAATGGACACGACTGTTGTTCCTCTATAATACCTGATGTATTGAATGAATTTTAACACAGGTTTTCTTCATTTCTTCTCTCCTTCTTCTCCACACAAACATTCTCTTAATTTTCAAATGTTTTAACAAAACTCTACCGAAATCCTAAGTGAATCAAACTTGATCATCTCTAGTTTGATTCTCTACCACTCTCTCTCAAAGATCTCAGTGCTATTCAGAGTTACAGGATCATTTGTAATCAAAGAAGTATATCGAGTTTCTCTATCTATCAAAGTGATATTGGAAATGGTGTGATTGTGGCCTGTAAATCAATTGGGTGTGATTGTAGCCCGTAAATCAATTAGGTAATCTTGTAGCTTGGTTAAATTAAGAGAGTTTTCCCTGGACTCGAAGACAGGAGGGTGTGCCTTATGGCCTTGATATCGAAGTTATAATATCGACATTATATTTGAAAAGAAATCCGCATAAGAAATTGTGTGGGACTGGATGTAGGGTAACTCCAAACTAGTATAAAGTTCTAGTGTGTTCTTTCCTTTTACTGCTTTTTATTTACTATTTGCATCCGTATCTGATTCTATGATCGTCTCCGTGTTTGTGAATTGCATCTATCTATGTTTAATTTCAAAAGATTTCAAAAATTCCATAAAATCCATTAAACTCTATTCACCCCCTCTAATGTCATTTCTGCGTTAAGATCTGTAATATGCATTCCCTAAAGTAGATACCAGTGCAGTACGATAAGAGGCATTACACTACCGATCGAGGGGTGAATACGGTGCACACGATGAGACACACCAGCGAGTCAGTATCTCGGGTTCTCCCTCTCTAGGTGTAGTTATGGGTTATGGGTATTCATGGGAGAATAGCTCTCACAGTAGCCTAGAGGCAGTGTTTTCTTATTGGGTAGCTCTAGGAGCAGTTGCCAATCATTACTTGTGAGGTTTGATCTATAGTTTGCCCCTTGTAATAGCCTACACAAGTTGTATTATAGGTGTACATAGACAAGAACCCTTAGGCAATGGACCTTAGGAATTCATAGACATTTGTAGCACAACTTATGTCATCTAGAGCAGAGTTAAAGTTAACTGCACATGATTAGCGGTTACATGTTGGAGTTATTCATTCATCATAATTTTGTTTGACCCATCCTCTTTCTTTTCAATTTCCTCCACCATAGGTAGACAAGTTAGCAGATACATGTTGGAGTTCTCTTATTCTTCATTTTTCGTCACGTAGTTATTTATTGTATAAAAAGTCTATAAAACTTATATTGTACTTTGGAAAAAGTGTATATGGAAAATAAAGTATTTTGAAGAATGTTTTTCTAAAATGTATATTATTGTACTTATATTTTAACTCCTTCCACTGGTGAGATCTGAAAGTGTAGAATGTCTTGAAATTTACTCTTACAATTATGCTCTGTAATGTTTTAAAAATCCAAAAGCTCGTATTTCTCGGCATAACGCCAATCAAAAGTCACTTTAATCTTTAGATTGATGTGCTGGGAGGTGCAATTTTTACAGTGCTAATCATTGAATTTCGCACACCATTTGGTTTCTATGAGTGGTTGGTTATGCCGTGCAGGCTAACCAAGGCTTCGGCATACTTTGTTGGTTCTCAAGAACCTCGTCTTCATGGATCGGCTGAAGAAGTTTGTACCAGTATTCACGGATGATATTGTGATCCATTCTAGAAAAGAGAAGGAGCATTAGATGCACATGAGGATTGTGCTTGATGTGTTGAGGAAGCACAGGTTGAAAGAGAAGTTTTCGAAATGTCATTTCTAGAGAAGAGAAGTAGGATTTTTGGGTCAGGTCATCTTTGGTCAAGGTATTGCGGTTAATCTAGTGTGGGTGACAGTGGTTCAGGATTTGAACCAATCCAAGAATGCTACTTATGCGAGGAGTTTCATAGGATTGGCGGGATATTATAGAAACATTATCAAAGACTTCACGAAGGTAGAGGTTCCATTGACCAATTTGGCAAAGAAGAATCAGACTTTTGTTTGGGATGTGAAGTGCATGCATGTGTTTGTGTTATCTCGCCTTTTGGCAAGGTCAGGATATCATCCACTTGGCTAGAAAAGGATGGTTACAAGCCCTGAGAATCAGTTGTATATAATATTATAGACGATGGTTGAGCAGATTTGGTCTGGGACCCAATTGAGGTACAATCAGTATGGAGTGATAAGCTGTAACAACCCACATGTTTTACGATTGAATATTTACATATTTTATTTAAATATTTCATCGTTAGTCGGATTTTTGTCCGGAAGGCTACCTTTTGCAAACGGTCTAATTAGGACTCGAGAGCACTCCCATTGATTTCAAAATGACATTTGCGATCTTCTTGAGTATAAACTTTGATAAGTTTGGAGTTAGTGGAATTTTTCTACTTTTTCAGTTAGGGCTTTGGTTTTTGTTTCAATCCATTAGACCCAAGCTTCACCCCTCTTCTCTTCATTACTTCATTTCTATTTCCTTATACTCAAGCTTTGGCCACAATGGAGAGAGGAATGCGAAATTAAAACTCCAAGCCCTAGTTTTCATTCGCAAATCAAGTTCTAGCTCCAAGTTTATAGAAGAAGCTTTGGTAAGCCTCCTCTTCTTCTTCTCCAACTCATTCTCTTACCAATTTCAGAAATTCCTAAACCTAATTTAGGAAATGTTTCTCTTTTAAGCTTAGATTCAAGCTCTTTGGGTTGGAATTGAAGAGTGTTTGTCCTTGCCATTGCTCTATAGCTTCTTCTTCATTTGTTTTGGGTTCAAAGGTGAGATTTTTATCGCACATCTTAGTCTATAATTATCTTCAAATGTTAGGTATGAATTCCTAACACTTATTCTTGTGCAATTGATTTTGCTTTGGATTGATTTGGTGTATATTCCAATTTTTGGTGTTTTGAAATCAAAATCTATGAAAATCCTATTATGGATATTTGGACATTGATATTTGAGGCGTATCGAAGAGCCGTTAAGGCTGGGTTGTCGCGTGGCATAAATCCTTAGTCGTCATTTGCTCGTCCGATCGCTTCCAATATTCATTTGGCCATTTTTGGTCGAGGTTCAGGGAATGCCCTGAACCACAGTTTCAGACGTATGAATCCTAAATTCAGACGTCTGAATATTATACTAGGAATTGTTATTCCCCGGTGTTCAGACGTCTGAATCAAAATTCCAGACGTCTGAATTTGCTCGTGAGAAACCATAAAGGAAATAGGCTAAAAAATGCCTATTTTAGACGTCTGAAATATTGGGTTCAGACGTCTGAATTACGTTCTGGAAAACTTCTAGTTTTTCATATTCAGACGTCTGAACCACCTATTTCATATGTCTGAATCTGTTGTGTTTTGCTTGCTTGCCTATTTTGTTTAAGAATTCCAATTTTATCGATTCGTGTTGATTCCCTTTTGTTGTTATCATCTATTATCGACTTTGATGACATTTTCTTTGGGATTTTTGGAAATATCCAGTTTGACGGATTTGATATCGTTTTTTTGGAATTAATTCACATCTTCGTATGTGAATTTTAATTATTGATTGTTTCTACAATCATTTTTGTGATTTGTCACTTTAAAAATATAAAGGTTTCTATACTAGTAGTAAATATCAAAACTCTTCCATTAAAACGATTTCAACGCTATTTTATTACAAAGCTCGTTTCTTAAACCGTTTTTTAATCTACTAGTATATACAAACCTTTACCTCACTCGTATGAGAAATCTAATTAAACGACTTAGTAAAACAAGTGGTATGAAACGCTTGCGTTTACTTCGTCGGTTAATTCTTGGACTTGTTCGATTGAATCTCTTGTGACAGATTTTCTAGTGGAGATCTATAATTTGTTCGTAAATATTTAAGTTAAGCTAATGGTTATGGGACATGAAGCTAAACTCATATATTTACTAGCTTAGTGCAATTGACACTTCTTGATGATCGATGATGATCATTTTATGGTTTAGACTAGCAATGTGCGACGTCTCTTTGTCCACGTGGAGGACTGTACCTCATTTTTTATTGAGCTTCGTCTCATTTCTTTGTGGGCTAGCGACCCATGTACTTTTAATGTGTTTCGATTCATCTGATGTACCGATTGTGCTACATCGATGTCTCGGCTTTTCAATTCATCTGATGTACCGTTTGTACTACGGCGATGTTCTGAATTGTTATGTGTTTCAATTCATCTGATGTACGTTTGTACTACATCGATGTCTCGGCTTTTCGATTCATCTGATGTACCGTTTGTACTATGTGACGACCCAGAAATTTTGGCAAATTAAATTGGAATAATTAATTGATTTTAAAATATTTAAAGGTTAATTTTAACTTGAATTCAAGATATCAATATTTACTTGATAATTAAATCATTGAATTATATAGTTTAAATATTGAATTTAATAATTGAAAACTGGGTAAATTGTTGAATCTGAGATTCTAAGCCAGTTTAAAAATAATTTGAAGGCTTATAAAATTTATAATGACGATACTGAAGATAATAGAATGATTGAAATTTAATTTAAAGATGATTTGTTCAGTTTTAATAATATATCGTTTAAATGGGAACTTGAAAATAGCCTTCCGACGCACAGTCTCGGAATTCGACGAAACCAGTTACATTGGATCTGTAATAGTTAGTTATTATCGGATTTCAATTCTCGTAGTAATCGGAGTTGTCGTTTGACCGTGGCAGCTCAAAACGCTTCGAACTATTTTAATCGATTTAATTTAATATTGATCGTTTATTTCCGTAACTCGCGCATTTGATCGAATTAGCTTCCGAAACACGTTCCATTGGGTTCGGAATGTGGGTAAAACCTTATAAACACCTGTCGGCATGTCTGATTTGGGGTTTGGAATTTCACATTATGCTTAACGTGATGTTTTGTAAGTTTTATTATTTAATAAAATTCGAAGTACAATTGTCAGAGATATTTTTTTGTAACGCGTACTCAAGAAGCCATTTTCCATCTTTATTATTTCGTCTTTGTTCCCCTAGCTTCCAGATGAAGATCGAGCTCAATAAAATATAAAGAAAATGGCGAAATAGTTATCTCGCTTCTCTCTCTTTCTTTCTGCAATCGTGACCAAGCCGAAAACTTTTATTTCCAATCGTTTCTTTCGAAACCGAATTATTAAAAAAAAATTAAGCAATGGCCGCAGCCTCAAGTTCAAAATATTGAAGAATCGAAAGGGGGGATCGAAGTCGTTCGATTTCGTGAATCGCGAATCAAGGCGGTGATTCGAAATCATTCGAACTCGAGAGGAGCAGGCCGCGTGAGCATGTAAGTGAGCGCCACTTGTTCGTCGAGCCGAGAACGTCGCCGTGAGTCGAGCTAGGGTTTGGGTCGCACGGTGAATTGGAAGTCGCGATCGATTGTTGAGGGCTCGAGGCCAAACACAAGTGCGGCGACAACGGTCTCGTGGAGGGCCGCGATCATATGGAAGCATGAGTGCGATCTGGAGATGTCAATCGAATGGATCTAGGATTGGGAGCCATGACGACTCACGACCGAGTGTTTCTGTGAGTATTTCTTCAATTTGTTAGACTCATTAAATCGATGTTTATTATCAACGTCGATCATTTATTTTATTTTATTTCTGGATATCATATGTTAGGACCAGTAATAATTACTAGTATATTCAGTATAATCAATCATATATAGATGCAATGGTATACTACGTTTAAGAGAAGCCAGATGTATAGTTCACCTATCGGTTTATTTTCCTTGAAATGAATTAATCTGTTGTATGACATTCAACTTGTCTACTTGGAAGGTGCTGAAATTTTGATTGTGTATGCATTTATGTGAAAATGATATTCATGCCTATCAATTTAAATCGTTCATCTATAGATTTGATTAACCAGTTTATTCTATTTTAATAAATGTATATGTTCTCATACATGTTTTAATATATGGAAGTTAATAGGAAATTATTTCATATAATTAAGGTTTGAAAATAATAGATGGTTCTCGAGTTAATAGTTGCTTAACTCGAAGTATTGGGAAATTTTAGTTGTTTAAACTTAAAAAAAAATGTTTCCGTTTAAAGGTTACTGAAGGCTTAATGATTTGTGATACATTAAATTAGTATGGTAATTAAAATGGATAATTAATTAATTCAATTAATTAATGATTTGGGTTATTTAATTCAGTAATTAAAGGTATTTAAATAAATAATAAATTAAGTTGTAAGTTAATTAACTAAGTATAAGTTATTCAGAATAATCATTTGATGGTGTGATAAATAATTACTTAATGTCATTAATAAAATATAATTGCTTAGTGAAATTGGTCAAGAGAATTAATTAAGATAATTAATAATTAATTTATTAATGAAGTAAATAAAGAATAGTTAATCACATATTGAGATTAATCGAGAATGATAAAAATTGGGGTTGAATTAAAGTAATTAATTTAGATTAGGACAAATCAAAACATAATTGAAAATCATTAGTTTATATAATCAACGATGTAATTAAAGATTGATTAATTAAGTTGAATTAATCATAAGACTCATGAGAATTAATTAATGTAAGTAATTAAGAATTAGTGTATTTGATTATAGTTAATTAATTTGTGAAGTAAGTAAAGATTACCCATTGATTTGGTAAGAATAATTAATATCGTGAAATTAATTAAAGATAATTACTTGAAAGGAATTGGAAGATAATTAATCCAGAGTGATTAATTAAGATGAATAAGGAAGGGTTGATTAATTAATTGATTTGGAAATTAATTAATGAAGGAATCTAAGTGATTGAGGTTTGAAATTAAATTTGAATCATTTAAATTGATTTGTATGTGATTAGCATTGCTTATGGGTGATTGAATGGTATTGGATGCGTTGATTGAGTTGATATCTCTGATATGAAATGTCGTGTATTTCAATTGTATAACTTGGGTTGGGATGACATGTGACTCGAAGAGGCCAGGATCGGGCATTGGGAAATACCCGAAACCACTTCGAATTCTTATAAATTGATATGGGAGATTAATAGGTTGGAATGAAGCGATTTAAGTGAATTTGACTATTTGATCTAAATTTTGGTCCTTAGAAACTTATGTGTGAAATAAGCTATGTCTATAAAATACCGTGAACTTGTAAAAAAAAATTGGTTTGAGTTACCTTGGGTTTTATATAAGTTGTATGCTGTTATTCCATGTTAGTTGAGATTACTCACGCTGGCTTCCAGCCTGACCCGGATGCTACTTTGGTGTAATGCTCGGGTCAGACCGAGTATTACAGATTTTCAGGTAGGTACGATCTAGAGCTCAGGAGGCGAGTTGGATGGCAGTATCGTATAGAATATTTCCGCTGTATTTATATTATTGTTCATTTGAGACATGATAATTGTAAATATTCAGTGACTGTATATAATGTCAAACTCTGATGTATATTAAATGTAATCGATAGATATAATATTCTTTTGTAAACTGTTATTTTATATTATATTTTATCCGCTGCGAATGTGAGATGTTTGGTGTTTCTATTCTTCTTCTTCTATCTCTTTCTTCTTTTTCATAACTATCTGGGATTTTCGGCTTCGAAAATTTCGAGTCGTTACAGCTGGTATCAGAGCTGAAGGTTAAGCGAGAACCTTGGCTCTGGTGGGGATTTCTCATTAACTAGAGTCTAAAGTACTCTAGAGTGAGTTGAGTATATCTATATGAGCGCATACTTGTTATTTTCTTATAAAAAGATCTTAAATGATTTTATATAAAAATATATTTTTGACATATAAAGCGTTATTTCCTTCTAATAAATATTAAGGTGATTGGTTGTAAAATTATTAGAATTAAATTAAGAAGTAATATAATACAACCAAACTAAAATTAAATAAAGATAAGTTTGAAATGGATTCAAACTAAAATTGAAGTCTTGAATTGGAATTAAACTGAGTAGAAATAAAAATACAACCAAATTAAAATTCAATGGATTGAAATTAAAATTCAAAATCTGGTTCCAGAATTTGAAAATTTGTTCCAAGGTAATGAAAAATATTAAATAAGAATTATTTAGATAACTAGGACTTGTTGAAAACAATGGGTTGTTTGAAGTTTGGATGGTTTAAAGTTTTAAATCATGGCTGGGAGGGCCAAGAAATAAATATGTATATATATATGGATATACATGATATCAATGATAATTTAAAATAATGAAGTAAACTCTAAGAGGTTGAGTCTCGATTTTTTTTCCCTAAAATGTGATATAAAAACTCAAAGTGATATAAGTTTTGAACTTATAAGAGGGAAAGAATTTTGAAGATTTTAAGATGAAATTGGAATTTAACTTGGAAAGTTAAATGGTTGATTTGAATTGGAATTTGTGTAATCTCAAAACGGGTTTGAGATTTAAAAATTGAAAATGGATGGATGTTTTAGAATAAATTGGATGTTATCATCCTATTGTTGATAAAAATCTTTAAATTGAGAATGGCATTGTATAAATAAAATAAATTTGAATAATTGAGTTTGTAAATTAAAATTGTTTAAGAATTGGCTTCAAACTGGAAGATAAAATTGAATAATAAATTAAATTTCGAAAACAAATCAAATTGTATTGAGCTCTTATTTGAATCTGAAAAATATAAGTAGTGATAAATTGAAATGAAGAATTGGACTCAGAAATTTAAGATTGTTTAAAAACTTTAAATAAAAGTTAATTTGGTTTAAAAAGTTAAATCAACCTTTGAGAATTTAACTCGAATTTATATAATTCGAGGTAGTTTAAATTCAAGATTGAATTGAATTAGTTCAAAATTGAATTTTGTTTGAAGTAATTGGATTGGTGATTGAAGATGTATAAGTTTAAAAATTTTAATGGGAAATTGGATTGGAATAAATTGAAGTGATTTAGATTCTGAAATTAAACTGATAATAATTCAAATTGATTGGGATAATGGGAAATTATAATTAAAATTGAACAGGATTAAAATCAACTAGAATTTGATTTAAATTTGGGAAGGAATCAAGACTGATTCAACTTGAATTGGGAATTAATCAAGTCCAATGGAATTTGGAGTTATCTGAATTGGAATTGGATCAATTTAAATGGAGATTTAAATTGAATTGTTGGGGAAGTGAACAGTTGGCTCTTGACTATTTTCAATATAAATTGTTTTGATATAAACTTATTTTTCTAAGCTATTAAATATATACAACCTTTCTTTCTTAAAGCCAAATTATTTTATATACTTGTTTTACGATTATTTTTGAAGCTATTTAACCATTTTCAACTATTTTCTAAACTAATTACTATTTTTTTTCAACTATGTTACAAATTAATTACTATTTACAACTATTTTACAATTATCTAAAATTTCTGAAACTATTCAGCTATTTTCAACTATTCTACGATTAGCTAACTATTTTCTAACTATTTTACAAAACTAGTAATTATTTTCCAACTACTTATTTGTTTTTAAATTTTTCAAGCTATTTTCTAAATAAACTGGTCGGAGTTCAAACTGTTATGGATTTAAATACCCAACTGAAATAGGAATTGAAGTGATAATCCAAATGGGGATTAATGTAAAGGTGGATAAGTGAATGGAAAAGAAATTGATAGAAAGAGTAATCAAATTGGAATATTTGATTTTGAATAAACAAGGTTATATATCTTTGTTTTATTTAAGATGAAACCCCTTTGTTGGATTTATTGTTGGAAGAAAAAGGATTTTGGAAGTGTTTGAAGTATAAAAGAATTTTATACAAGTGTATAGTGGTCCAAAGTTTTAAAATTTATATATATCGGTATATATATATATATATATAAAGGATCTTATGAGAATTTTGGAAAAGGTTTTGGGAACCTTAGGATTTTGATTTTGGGTAAAATCAATATTGGAATTTGGAAAGCCTATTTTGAGAATTATTGATTTTGGGATAATCGATTTTGTATAAAGGAGTTTTGTATGATATCATACTAGGTGTATGATTGGAAGATACTATATGTGTATAGTATAAAATGTTTTGATGATGGCTCTAGGGAAAAAGGCGCTCCCTTCAAATGAACTTCTCAGGAGTGCCACCGGGTGGTGCTGCCTTGAGCCCCCGTGGGGGGGGGGGGGGGGTTTCTAAAGTTGATCCTGTGAGGAGTCCGGACAAAACTAGTTCCTGAGGATTATTGGGTAGCGTAAGTCGATGGCGTTGATGCCTACAGAGGCATTTGGATTATGCTGTGACGACAGTGTAACTCGATGTCGCTGCGATCTACTGTGGGGACCATAGCGAAAATCGTGTGGAGGATGAGTGTCAACGGTCTACACTTGATTTTGCCGGGAAGGCAACGTAACATCGGTAGACTGCGATCTATGGTCAAGTGGAGTGGAGAAGTTTCATTTTTGGCAGCGAAATTCGATGGCGCTGATGCCTACAGTTATATGGGTTTTTGATGTGATAGCTACGTAACCCCAATTGTACCTGCGATCTGTCGTGGGTTCCATGGTGTAACCGAGGGGCGCGGAGGCCTACAGTTATCTGTGGATTTTGTCGGGACGGCAACGTAACCATCAGGTTAACTGGGACCATGGATGGGGGTGATGATTTCCAGAGCATCCTCAGCAAAGATATTTCCTCTATTTCAAAACGCTTTCAATATTTTCAATAAATTATTATTTTTCAAATATTTTCACTGGGTGTTGGAAACGGGTTTACCAAGTACTTATAGATTTTCAGTCCCACGCCTGATCAACGTATGACTGAATCTCTTTGAGAACAAGGATGGACTGGTTGAGACATCGAGTTATAAAAGGTATTTTTATAAAAGAGCTATTTTATTAGTCTCATGTGAATTTATAAACATTTCTAAAAATTTTAAATAAAGATGTTGGAATTTTGGGGAAATAAAAGGAAATCCAAACTAGAATTTTAATGAAGTGATTTTGTAATTAAAATCGAATATTGATATAGAAGTTGGAAATAAGCTTATTGATTTAATAATTGGTTGATTGAGGATGTTAATAAAATTTAACTTTGGTAAATAAATGGATTGTAAATTAATAATGGAGTTTGATAATGAATTCGAATTGTAAATGGAGTTCGACTTGGGCTTGATAATGAATTAAATAAGAGGAGATGTTGTAAAATAAAAATCAAATAGAGTTGGATTGAAAATGTGATGGATTGAATTACAAATAAAATTCAAGGGTGATTTGGATAATATTTAATAAAATTTGCAAGTAAATTAGGTATAAGAGAAGTGATTATGATAGAAATGGGTTGAGTTGCAAAACAAAACTCAAGTGAATAGAAATAAATGGAGAATGGCCTTGTATTAATAAAATAAACTTGATAATGAATTAAGTAAGCAAATTAAAAATTTAAAACGGGTTGAATGAGTTAAATAATTAATGGATGAAGTCTGATATAATAAAAACTAAACCAAAATTATGATTAGAATTAGATTATCAGACTGAACTTAAATTTGGTGGTATATTAATTTGAAGTATAAATGGGATAAGTATGTGCTTGGATATTATTTTGATAAATTGAGAAAGTGAATTTAAAATTAAAATTTAAAATTGATGGGCTAATTGAATTTAATGGAAGCGGATTAAATGGGGATCAAATAGAAGTAAACTTGAGTTTGACGTTGGAATAAAATTAAAATAAATTCACTTAAGTTTAAAATTTATGGATGCTTAGCTTCGAATAAGAGTGAAAGCCCATTAAATAAAAACTTGGATTGAATTAATTTGGGAGTGGTTAGAAGTATACAAGAATGGAATGTGTCGAGCTAAATAAATGGTTGGTTAATAAATTAGAAATGAAATTAAATTCAGAATGAGTTGAAATTAATTGGAAATAGTTATAAACTAAAATAGATACTTTGTTAATCGAATATCGTCGAGATTGCATAACAATAATTGTTGTTTGACGTAAACAAAATAATTAAAATTCTATGAGTCGACGGAGATTAAATTGATTTTGAAATCATTTGAAGTGAATATGAACTTATTTGGATTATAAATCAATGGAATGTCAGAAATTGAGTTGTGAACCATTAAAACTTAAATGAAACGACATATGAATTGGTTGGAAGCAATTGGAATTAGCTTTAAATTATATAAATCGCTTATGTTAAGCGTATGGTGTTTGTTGCTTTCGTAATGCTTGTTGTTTATGTAATTCTTGTGTTTAGCTATTGAAAGTAAGTGTTAGGTTAATAAAATTTCAATATATGGCACTTACATATTTAAATTGAGTAAGTACAGGTACAGGGAAGCCATTTGGCTAGATTTGGGGTATGCTAATTGCAAAATAAATAAGCCGCTTGCTTAAAATGCTAAATAAGATACGCCTACGCAATAAAAATAGGAAATATGAACTGTTTTTGCTTTTTCCGACCGTATGGGTCGATGTATACATATTTATATATATTGTCAAATTGCAAAAGCTCCTCCGTACAAAGGAGACTCTGCCAAAAAATTTTGAAAATTTTGGGAGTTAGAAAATTTTTGAAAAAATTTGGTTAACAACAAAACAATTTCAAAATTGGAAATTACAGTAAACTAGTAAATGGAACTAATATGAATCAGTTAAATGAAAGATAAAACTCAATATTAGAAATCGAAAATAAATTGAATTCATATGAAACGGCGAAAACTAATTTGAATAGAAGTGGGTATGAAACTTATGTAAAGAGATGTATAAAATGATTTTGGAATATTGTGATTGGATATTAGTGCTAAGTAGGATATGCAGGTATTATTAAAGAGAAAAGGAAATTGGATTTGATTCCAAATGATAAATGTGAATTGCCGACAAAAGGTATGTATTTAAATATCTGTATGGAATTGGATTGGGTTTTTGATGTAGCCACTTGGCTTTTATTTTCTTTTTGGAATTTGGGAGCCCGTAGAGGCATTTTGTAGTTGTACCGAGCTAGCCGCGCAAAGAAGACGCTGGCAAAAAATTTCGGGAATTTAGAGAGTTAGAAAAATTTTGAGAAAATTTTGATAATTCAAAATTTGGTTTTAAATGGAAATTTAGATGATTGAGCAAAGGGGTGTTGTGTGAAACTATAGAGGTTTTAGAAAATTGGTTAAGGTGAAAGTGTGCCTTTAATGAAGATAGTGGGTAGAACGTTGAATTATGAGTTTTGGGAAAAGATAAACGGGTATTGGACCATTCTTCCTAACTAGTAATTTCGGGAACGAAATTCTTTTAAAGGGGGAGGAATGTGACGACCCGGAAATTTTGGCAAATTAAATTGGAATAATTAATTGATTTAAAATATTTAAAGATTAATTTTAACTTGAATTCAAGATATCAATATTTACTTGATAATTAAATCATTGAATTATATAGTTTAAATATTGAATTTAATAATTGAAAATTGGGTAAATTGTTGAATCTGAGATTCTAAGCCAGTTTAAAAATAATTTGAAGGCTTATAAAATTTATAATGACGATATTGAAGATAATAGAATGATTGAAATTTAATTTAAAGATGATTTGTTCAGTTTTAATAATATATCATTTAAATGGGAACTTGAAAATAGCCTTCCGAGGCACAGTCTTGGAATTCGACGAAACCGGATTTCAATTTTCGTAGTAATCGGAGTTATCGTTTGACCGTGGCAGCTCAAAACGCTTCGAACTATTTTAATCGATTTAATTTAATATTGATCGTTTATTTCTGTAACTCACGCATTTGATCGAATTAGCTTCCGAAACACGTTCCATTGAGTTCGGAATGTGGGTAAAACCTTATAAACACCTGTCGGCATGTCTGATTTGGGGTTCGGAATTTCGCGTTATGCTTAACGTGATGTTTTGTAAGTTTTATTATTTAATAAAATTTGAAGTACAATTGTCAGAGATATTTTTTTCTAACGCGTACTCAAGAAGCCATTTTCCATCTTTATTATTTCGTCTTTGTTCCCCTAGCTTCCAGATGAAGATCGAGCTCACTAAAATATAAAGAAAATGGCGAAATAGTTATCTCGCTTCTCTCTCTTTCTTTCTGTAATCGTGACCAAGCTGAAAACTTTTATTTCCATTCGTTTCTTTCGAAACCGAATTGTTAAAAAAAAAATTAAGCAATGGCTGCGGCCTCAAGTTTAAAATATTGAAGAATCGAAAAAAGGGGGATCGAAGTCGTTCGATTTCGTGAATCGTGAATCAAGGCGGTGATTCGAAATCATTCGAACTCGAGAGGAGCAGGCCACGTGAGCATGTAATTGAGCACCACTTGTTCGTTGAGCTGAGAACGTCGCCGTGAGTCGAGCTAGGGTTTGGGTCGCACAGTGAATTGGAAGTCGCGATCGATTGTTGAGGGCTCGAGGCCAAACGCGAGTGCGGTGACTTCGGTCTCGTGGAGGGCCGCGGGCATATGGAAGCACGAGTGCGATCTGGAGATGTCAATCGAATGGATCTAAGATTGGGAGCCGTGATGACTCACGACCGAGTGTTTCTGTGAGTATTTCTTCAATTTATTAGACTCATTAAATCGATGTTTATTATCAACGTCGATCATTTATTTTATTTTATTTCTGGATATCATATGTTAGGACCAGTAATAATTACTAGTATATTCAGTATAATCAATCATATATAGATGCAATGGTATACTACGTTTAAGAGAAGCTAGATGAATAGTTCACCTATCAGTTTATTTTCCTTGAAATGAATTAATCTGTTGTGTGACATTCAACTTGTCTACTTGGAAGGTGCTGAAATTTTGATTGTATATGCATTTATGTGAAAATGATATTCATGCCTATCAAGTTAAATCGTTCATCTATAGATTTAATTAACCAGTTTATTCTATTTTAATAAATATATATGTTCTCATACATGTTTTAATATATGGAAGTTAATAGGAAATTATTTCATATAATTAAGGTTTGAAAATAATAGATGGTTCTCGAGTTAATAGTTGCTTAACTCGAAGTATTGGGAATTTTTAGTTGTTTAAACTTAAAAAAAAATAAGAAAATGTTTCCGTTTAAAGGTTACTGAAGGCTTAATGATTTGTGATACATTAAATTAGTAGGCTAATTAAAATGGATAATTAATTAATTCAATCAATTAATGATTTGGGTTATTTAATTCAGTAATTAAAGGTATTTAAATAAATAATAAATTAAGTTGTAAGTTAATTAACTAAGTATAAGTTATTCAGAATAATCATTTGATGGTGTGATAAACAATCACTTAATGTAATTAATAAAATATAATTGCTTAGTGAAATTGGTTAAGAGAATTAATTAAGATAATTAATAATTAATTTATTAATGAAGTAAATAAAGAATAGTTAATCATGTATTGAGATTAATCGAGAATGATAAATATTGGGGTTGAATTAAAGTAATTAATTTAGATTAGGACAAATCAAAACATAATTGAAAATCATTAGTTTATATAATCAACGATGTAATTAAAGATTGATTAATTAAGTTGAATTAATAATAAGACTCATGAGAATTAATTAATGTAAGTAATTAAGAATTAGTGTATTTGATTATAGTTAATTAATTTGTGAAGTAATTAAAGATTACCCATTGATTTGGTAAGAATAATTAATATCGTGAAATTAATTAAAGATAATTACTTGAAAGGAATTGGAAGATAATTAATCCAGGGTGATTAATTAAGATGAATAAGGAAGGGTTGATTAATTAATTGATTTGGAAATTAATTAATGAAGGAATCTAAGTGATTAAGGTTTGAAATTAAATTTGAATCATTTGAATTGATTTGTATGTGATTAGCATTGCTTATGGGTGATTGAATGGTATTGGATGCGTTGATTTAGTTGATATCTCTGATATGAAATGTCGTGTATTTCAATTGTATAACTTGGGTTGGGATGACATGTGACTCGAAGAGGCCGGGATCGGGCATTCGGAAATACCCGAAACCACTTCGAATTCTTATAAATTGATATGGGAGATTAATAGGTTGGAATGAAGCGATTTAAGTGAATTTGACTATTTGATCTAAATTTTGGTCCTTAGAAACTTATGTGTGAAATAAGCTATGTCTATAAAATACTGTGAACTTGTAAAAAAATTGGTTTGAGTTACCCTGGGTTTTATATAAGTTGTATGCTGTTATTCCATGTTAGTTGAGATTACTCACGCCGGTTTCCAGCCTGACCCGGGTGTTACTTTGGTGTAATGCTCGGGTCAGACCGAGTATTGCAGATTTTCAGGTAGGTACGATCTGGAGCTCAGGAGGCGAGTTGGATGGCAGGATCGTATAGAATATTTTCGCTGTATTTATATTATTGTTCATCTGAGACATGATAATTGTAAATATTCAGTGACTGTATATAATGTGAAACTCTAATGTATATTAAATGTAATCGATAGATATAATATTCTTTTGTAAACTGTTATTTTATATTATATTTTATCTGCTGCGAATGTGAGATGTTTGGTGTTTCTATTCTTCTTCTTCTATCTCTTTCTTCTTTTTCATAACTATCTGGGATTTTCGCTTCGAAAATTTCGGGTCGTTACAACTACGTCGATGTTCCGAATTGTTTGAGTTTCGGTTCATCAGATGTACCGTTATTGTACTACGTTGATGTTTTGAATTGTTTGAGTTTCGGTTCATCGGATGTACCGTTATTGTACTATATCGATGTCCGGGCTTTTTGGTTCATTGGACGTACCGTTTGTATTGTGTCGATGTTCGGAATTTATGGTTAACGACCATGGGATAGCGTCCCGTTTGTGATACACGTGTTGGTGAGTTTTCATGCTCCCGTTTATGATAGGCCTCCCCCATTTTGTGATTTCTGGATTTCTATTGATGATTTCTGGAATTTATGTTTCGCCAACTTTTACGATTGACATTGATATGTATGTCATTTATTTTGGCTTGGTGAAGTAAATAAAGAATATGATATTCTTTTTGATGCAATGAGATTCTTGAGATATTTGTATGATTTAGTTGATTTTCTATGTATAATTGTCGCAGTATGACATTTTTGGTTATCATACGTTTTTGTTACATCTCTTCTTATATCTCATTTTATCTGATAATTATAGCTAGACTAATCCGTTTATTATTTTCTTCTTAAATAATACTCGGGTCAGACTGAGATTTTACAGGTGCTTCTGCTTGACTCCTTATCGGACCATCATCTGATCTTTTGGCTAACTACTTAGATTAGTAGTTTTTGGTTGTATACATTCAAGATAGAGACTCCTTGATGTATACTTATTCTTTTGACTTGCACTTGTATCTATTCTTTTGTGATATTTGTGGATCTTTTCGACCACTACTCTGATGTACACTTTTTGGTGTAATATTCATATCTATTTCCGTCTATGTGATATGAATTATCTGTGACTGATTTATGTTATGCTTATTTCTATATTTGTTTCTGAAGATATTATAGCCACTGTGTAGTAGCTTTGAGTTGGCATCGGTATGTCGTATTTCCTCTTGAGATGAAAATTTATATTTTTATCTGGCATCTCGGTATTCGCACAAAGCAATTACACGGATGGTCGCTCCTCAACAGCCTTATTCTCCGTGCTAGTTGACAGCATTACATCGTAGTGTCCTTGGCTAGCGTGGGTATAGAGGTAGGACGTCACATAAGCATATCCCCATGAAGCTACATTTAAAATTTCTAGTCGATCGGAGTTCATATGCTCAGCTACACACAAAGCAAGGAATTATATGGTTCGATCGGGAATGATCCATAAAACAACACAAATCAGTAAAGATCGATTGATATCTAAAAATCCACAAGGCCGATTCACTTAAAACTTTTAGAGCATCAATATATTGAAGAGTGGAGACCACAAAAACAATCGCAAGTCAAAACTTCGAGGTTTAAAAATCCCGACCGTTTTATGATGATCGTTCCTAACGACCGATGTAGTTCAGCAAGCAACCCAAATATGACCAGATTGATCCATATCTTACACTCTACAACTCAGAATGACTACATATTTAGAAGCGAGGTCTAGAGGCATGTGGAAACCCCATAAATGATCACATAGCAATTGAAGGAAAAAATAACGATCGGCATAATTTATACCAATCGTTCAAAAATAACGAGTTACGTCCACCGATCTTTTTAGTGGGCCCCTATGGACCTGGGGAGCCTTCTGTAGAAATCTTAGCGAAATATCTCATCATCTCACCCTGTAAATACAGACCTATTGGTTCATTTTTAGGATCTTTATGCTGCTTGTTACTCTAGACTCCATTGTAATCAAGTACTAGATTTGTTCTACTGTTGTAATCAAATTCACAAGAGAGTAATTAAATATAATCTCTAAAGTGGACATAGATACACAACGCCGAACAACTATAAGCTTCTGTGGCTTTGATTTCTACTTATTATTTATTGCTTACTTATTGATTTACCCGGTTTAATTTTGCTTTTCTTCATTTACTTCTCTACAAAAACTATTTTTGGGTGTTTGCAACCATTTTTGGTGCAAACATTTTGGTGCTTTCATGGAGAATCTTGATTCTTAGCTTAATAGGATCTCTTTGTTGCTACTAGATTGCATAAGTCTCCCAAAGGAGATCCATAGTTATCTTTAGGAAGTTCGCTAATACTACTTAGATTTGCAAAATCCTAAGTAAAGCTATCAACAGTGGTGAGGAACACTAAATGTGGAAGGAAACGAGAAAGCTAGTATCTAGTAATGAGTCCCGAGTAGTCAACCAATGGATGTGAACGGTGAACCTGTTGAAGTCTAGAATCCAACTGATTTTATTACCAGAGCTGAATTCCAGAATCTGATGAGAGAATTAATGGATAGCCGTTGGTAATTAAATTAGCAGATTCACACCAATATCAACCTAACGTACCAATTCACTCAGCAACAATGAGGAAAAGCTAGGAGGGACCCTACTTCTTACTCGTCATCGAAGAGTTCTAGTTCATTGAACGAGTATCACAGACATAGGCATGGCAGAACAGATGTAAGCGTCAACAGGAAAACCATCGTGATCTGTCAGGATCGAGTGGTGTCGATCCCTCCATAGGGATCGGTACCAATCTCTCCTCCAAAGGGAACTTACCAATGCACGTTGGAATGCAAGATGGAGCTGCTGCAGCCAATTTGGATGAAGAAATTCAGTTACATGCTGACTAAGTGCCTCCAAAGAATCACAATGGAGTGAATTCATAAGATACATGTCGGAAAGTTGTTGAACCAAGAAGGCATGGAATAGCCCGTAAGCATTGACTAGACTATTCACGTGAGGTTGAACGCGACTACCGCTTGGCACCAACTATCCATACGCTGGACTTGTCATCTATGGTCAGACACTAGTTAGAGAGAGCCAATTCTTAACCAACGATGACTGGGTAATCTCAAGAAGCAATACCCAGTTCATTGATAATATCCTGCGTGCAGAATATTGAAGAAGGTCCAATATGCCATCGATGTTTGCCTAAGAGGGAAAAATCAACCCCGGGTAGCATATCATGAGATATGAATGACTGATAGATTATGCATGAGAAGATGATGAAACCAAATGTAGTTGTTTTCCAAGTCTCTCTAGAATAGCAACGATGTGATTTACAAGGTTACCCCTGTGATCGATCTCTAAATTTGATTCTTTGGCAACAAGGTTTATGAGCAGTTTTGAATGCTGTGACTCACCCCAAAGATGTGATGTTCATGTCCAGTGTGATCCAAGCTTCAGGAAAATCGCTAAAAGGTTATTTGGAGAAATTCCGTACAACTGTTACAGAAATCAGTAATCCGAATGACCTAGCAATATTGATGGTGGTAACAAGTGGGAATGATCCAGAATCTGATTTTGGTGATTGATTAGCTGGCAAGCCACCCATAATGTTGGAGCACTTTTACTCAAAAGCTACTCGGTATTTAACGAAGGATGAAGCCAAATGCTTTAGGAAGAAGAATGTCATGGAACTAAATGGAGAGGGAGTACAGAGTAATATTGCAATGAAGCGGTTTGATGATAGCTTTGGAAAAGTTTAAGTGAATGTCCAAAACAAGCCGAATCAGCAAAAGAAAGATGGAGATAGGAGTTAAGAACGAAAGTGGGATTCTGGAAGAGGAAAACCTAGGATTCCGATGTGCAATACTTACACGCCACTAAATGCATCCCTAGAGAAAATCTATCTGTCAACCTGCAATACCATGCAATATAGGAAGCCGCCTCCAAAAGAATCAATAGAGAAGCAGTTACAAACTGGGAAATGTTGTCGGTTTCACAAATGCTATCGGCATAATACAAATAAATGCAGGCATCTCCTTGATAATATCGAAAAGTTGATTCGAGAAAGGAAGCTGCAGCAGTTTGTAAAAACCCTTAGGATGACGGGTATGGGACATTTAACCCCAACCGAAGACAAGCGCCACATAGGGCTGAGGAGTCTATGCGGACTAGTGGAAGATTGGTGATCTATACAATAGTCGGAGGACCACATCCGGCTGATAAAAGTTGGCATGAAATGGAGCGTTATGCTTGCACAGTTAAGCACGTGGATTTTGAATGTTGTTCAAATACAAAAGATGGAGCTCCGGTAAAACAATAACGTATAATGGAAGATGATACCATGTTTAGAATCAAAGACGCGGACAAGATAAAAGCTCCAAAAATCGACCCAATGGTCATTTCGACCATGATCGGCCCTGCTTTTGTGAAAACCATATTGGTTGACTGTGGAAATTTTGTAAACATAATTTTTAAAAAATCTTATAATCAAATGAGAATCAAAGCCAAGGACTTGAAACCATCTAAAGCCTACATTCATAGCTTTAATGGTGCTGCAACTAAAGCTGTTGGTTATGTCGAATGTCCTATAGAGTTAGGAGAAGGTGACCGTAGGAGAGTGTAGATTTTACCTTTGTTGTTTTGAATGTTGACTCTCCAAATAATGCTATTTTAGGCCGACTGGCCCTATCCGAGTTCCGAGAAACTCTTGCTTGATGGTGTTTGACTTTAAAGTTCTTGACAGATGATGGTATTGGAACTGCTCATGGGAATCAGGCGACCGGACGAGCCTGTTATGTAGTAGAGTTGAGGGATGCTCAATGAAAGGAGAAAGGTAAAGGTGTGGACAAGTCAGTCTGCATCCAAGCCACTGAAGATTGACAACTAGCGCTGAGCCCTGGCTCGGGCACCATAGTCGGTTCTATAAAGATATAGATCTGAGAGATGACGAAGAGCAGCCCAAAGAGACTAATGCTGCACCGATAGAGCTGATGATTGACATTACAGCTAGCAATAATGACCCATCGCGGCTTTTAAAGATCGGATCGTAGCTCAGCCCTCCGATGATGAAAGAAATTGTTAGATTTCTTAGAGCGAATTTAGACGTGTTCGCTTGGACTCAACCTGACACGTGTGGGACATCGCCTGCCATTGCGAGCCATGGATTGAATATCAACCCA
This sequence comes from Allium cepa, assembly GCA_030765085.1. NCBI lineage: Eukaryota > Viridiplantae > Streptophyta > Magnoliopsida > Asparagales > Amaryllidaceae > Allium > Allium cepa. The sequence goes on from CM060940.1 coordinate 654,254,082, forward strand.
GGGCATGTTCCGGTGAAACAAAAAAGACGTGGCATAGATCTAGAAAGATCTACCTCTCTTATAGAGGGGTAGATAGGCTCGAGGACAATGGGTATATTCATGAAACCCACTACCCTAAGTGGGTATATAATCCTATACTTGTGAGAAAAACGAATAGGAATCAATGGACATGCGTTGATTACTTGGACTTGAACAAGGCATGCTCGAAAGATAGTTTTCCCCTTCCAAGGATCGACTAGCTGGTGGACTCAACAACGGGGCACGAATTGCTATCTTTCATGGATGCGTATTAAGGATATAACCAAATCTCGATCCATATTCTTGATCAGGAGCACACCAATTTCATTACTGATGTTGGATTGTACTACTATGTGGAGATGACGTTTGAACTAAAAAATTAAGGAGCGACTTACTGGCACCTAGTTAAATGAATGTTTAAAAATCAAATTGGAAAAACGATGGGGTATATGTGGATGGTAAGCTTGTAAAGTCACGACAGTCTAGCGGCCACATTAGAGACTTGGCAGAAATGTTCGACATCTTTCGACATTATAAAATGAAGATTAATCCTCTGAAATGTTCCTTTCGCATTGCATCAGGAAATTTCATGGGTTCTGTCATTAATGCCTGTAGAATCGGAGCTAATCCCGAGAAGATTCAAGCTATTTGCAATACGCAAGTGCCAAAGACTATCAAACAAGTATAGAACCTAAATGGGAAGGTTGCTGCCTTAAGCTGATTTCTAGAGTACTGATAAATTCATTCCTTTCTTTAACTTGATTAAGACAGGAAAAAGGAATTTCAAATGGATACAGGATTGTAAAGACGCATTTCAAGCTCTGGTAAACCACTTGGAGAGATCTCCCATCTTATCAAAGCTAGTGGATCATGAAGATTCATATATTTATTTAGCCGTGTTGGTACATGATATAAGTGTCACATTGCTTTGTGAAAAGAAACGAATTCAAAGACTGATCTATTATGTTAGCAAACGATTGATAGGGGATGAGAAGAATTATCCAAAGATAGAGTAACTAGCATTTTGCTTGCTGATTACATCATGAAAGATTCACCCTTACTTTTAGGCACACCCTATTAATGTTTACACCAACCAGTCGTTACCATAGGTCTTGCAGCCACTTGAGACGTATAGAAAGTTACTCTAGTGGAATATCAAATTTAGCCTATTCGATATCGCTTTATCTTCCTTGGAGGACTATCCAGGTACAGGCACTGGCAGATTTTATAGTAGAACTCACTACACAGGATGATTTCCTAAAGAGCGATGAAATCCCTACCATACGGTGGAAGTTGTATACAGATGGAGCATCCAATGATTGTTATTTTGGAGCTGGGATTGTGCTTATAACTTTCAAAGATCGGTTAATTTGTTATGCTTTAAAACTTGATTTTCCTGCAACAAACAAAGAAGCCGAGTATGAGACTTTGATCGCTGGACTTAAACCCGGTAGAGAACTAGGAATAAAGTCTCCTAAAATCTTTTGCGACTCATAAAATTGGTAGTTTACCAAGTTAGGGGAGATTACCAAGCTAAAAGATAATGACTTGCTCTATACCTTACCAAAGTCCAAGAGTTGTTGACTGGCTTTGAGTAATATAACATTACACACATTCCTTAGGATCAAAATAAGAGGTTGATTGATTGGCAACGTTTGCTAGCACCTGGGATGTGCAACAGATAGGCTGGTTCCCGTCGAGGTATAAAATGCTCCAAGCATAAGCCTGATGTAAATTGACTAAGTACTAGAGATGGTACCTGAGTAGGAATCATGGATGAGTTTTATTAAATACTATTTGCTATAGGGAGTTCTTCTTGAATAAAGGAATGAAAAGCGATAGGTCCTTCGCAAAGCATTACTATATATTGTGTAGGAAGGAGTTATGTACAAAAAAGGTTTCTTCGCTCCCCTTCTCCGGTGTATCACTCATGATGAAATAAAATGAGTCCTAAAGGAAGTTCACGAAGGCAAATATGGTGATCGCACCGGGGGCAAACCACCGCGAAGAAAATACTCTATTATGGGTATTATTGGCCGATAGTTAATCGAGATGCTACTGATTACATAAGGCGATGCGACAAGTGCCAGATATATGCGAAAGTTCCGTGAGCTCCACCGACAAAAATTAGACAAATGATCATCCCTTGGCCGTTTTCCATATGGGATATAGATATTATCGTTACCTCACCGATTTCTAAAAGTGGTGCAAAATACACTATTGTCGCAGTTGATTACTTCACCAAATAGGCTGAAGCGGAGCCTTTAGCCATGATCACAACTAAGAAAGTTATTAACCTCATTAATTGGGACATCATCTGTCGTTTTGGTCTTCCACATACAATTATAATAGACAATAGGACTCAATTCAATAGTGTCAAGTTCAAAGATTTCTGCCATTGGCATTGTATTGAAAAGAGATTTACGGCAGTCGCTCACCCACAAGAAAATGGATAGTTTGAAGCTATTAACAAAATCATAAAATCCATTCTGAAGAAGCGTTTGAAAAGGGCTAAAGGAAAGTGGGTGGATGAACACCTGACAACACTACGGGCTTATAGGACCACCCACAAGTCTGCGACTGGTCATACTCCATTTGCCTCGCTTACAGTTCTAAGGTTGTTATTCCTGTTAAGATTGAAGTTTCTTCTTATCGAGTGACTTACTATGATCCTAGAACGAATAAATATCTCCTCTTGGAATCTATAGACTTCGTAGATGAGAAGCATGAGGAAGCTGATTTGAAGGCAGTTGCACACCGACGCCAAGTCGCCCGATACTACAACATTAAAGTCCGACCTAAAACTTTTGAAATCGACGATCTTGTCTTAAAACGGGTTTTTCCTACCTCGTTGCATATGAATCCAACCTTAGAAGGACTGTATGCCATTGAGCAGAGGCTTGGAGAGGGAACTTTCATGCTAGCGACTGTTGATGGCATCGTACTCCTAAGGGCATGAAATAGCGAGTATTATGATGCTATTTCACTTAACCTTTTCTTTTTCATTTAGTTGTATTTAATTTCAGGATTTGCTTTAACATTTGGTTTTTCAAATATGTAATATGACAACTTACGTCATTTCTTTCCATTCAGCAATAGAACTTTTAATTTTCCATCATATCTGTGACCTGCCATTGTAGTACATGTTAATTGCGATATACGATCGACTAAATCCCATTGTTCGATAGGACTGATATAAGTCAGGAGTGATTGAGATTCGATCGGTCACTTGTTGATTTATGCCTCATACTTGAGGGCAAAACGACTAACCAAAGAGAATTGAACTCGACATTTTTCTAAATAACTAATGTCCCCAAAGTGCGGATATGAGTATAAATGCTAAATGGGTGCGAACGACCACCTATGAAATAAATCTTATCCCCAAAGTTAGGATATGAGCATAAACAAATAGATGAGTGTGGTTCGACTACTTATTATTCCACAAACTCCTGAAGCCAACAGAAGGAGTATAAACACACTAAGGATAGAGTTCTATTATCTACTATCTAACTCTATTAACCTAATATTGGGAGCAGGAGTATAATTACTTAAATCGTTGAATTCGACGGTGTGATATTAAGGCTCGAGCCCAGTGTTTGATACAACTCGAGGCCAAGACCTCACGATGGCCTTGGGATGGATAGATTGGATCGATATCTGACCCAACGAAAAATGACAGAAAAATACATTAAATGGAAAATGTGATAGCTCAATCACTCAAATAAGCATGTAAAAAGAATTCTTATTCATACTAAACTTGTTGTTGACTGTACAAGGTTATCAAAAATGAGAAGTAAAGGTGGGGGTCGCATACGTAAATACATGAGCAACAAAAAGAAAAATTAGCCATCTAAGCTATTTACACATCACATTAACCCAATGATTATTTCTTGGATTTCCTCTCTTTCTTTTGTTTCTTGGGAGTGGTTCCACCTGAACTACTACTCGATCCTCTCTTCGATTCTCTCCCGCTTCTGTTTTTCTTCGAAGAAACATCTTCAGTTATGGGGACTGAGGCAGCATCATCTGTATGAGTAGAAGGGATTGAGGCACTCTCAACACCAAAAGCAAGAGGGACCTTATCTCGAGGAATCATCCTGCCAGGAAGGATTATTTGAAGCGGAGTAGGAATTGGCTCATTGGAATCCACATCTACAGGCTTGGCTTTCGCCTTCTTTTTCAACAACTCTTCCTTCTCAACATGCTCTTTCAAGCTGAGCTCATCAGTAGGGTCGGAAGAGCTTGTGATTACGACATCCTCATTAAAAAAAAATTCATGGTGTGGGTCGCCTCCTTCCTTGAGCAGTGCCTCCATGAATTGATCATTGATAACGAAGGTTTCTTCTTGAGCACCCTAAGCAGCGGCTGAAGTTTTAACTGTAATAGACTCTGTCACGGGAACTTGTGACTCCAATTGAGGCTCTTGTAGGAGAGGAAGAACAACACTTGATAGAGTTAAGGTTGAGGAAAAATAAGCGAAACGATTAGAATTATCAACTGATAATATCCCAACCTTTTTAAATATGGAAGACGTCAGCAAAATACCTCCCTCGGTGTGGCTCCTATATTGAGCCAAAATACCCTTAGGACTGCGTTCAAAAATTGAAGAAAGTTAAGGCTTGTTCGATTATACTCAAGGATGGTTGAAGAATCTGCCATGTGGATAGGGATAGCTGGGATGATGGAGGCAATTCAGTTGTAACATTGGGTTGATCCGACCCGGATCCTTCATCTACTTCACGTAAAGAGGCAGCAACAGATTCTTTCTGAAGTGTAAGCGGGATATCATGCAATGTTTTGGATTCATCGCCCAATAGCATTTCACTTTTAAGCCTGGACAGACCAATTTCCTCAATGTTAAGGAGTCTCTTTTCCTCTACAACAAGAAATTCCCATGCACGCCAGAGCTAGTAAAGATAATCATCGCTAAGCATGTTAAATTTCTGTGCTTGAGAACATTGACGTTGTAAAGAATAAGAAGAGGATCATGCTCGTTCATTATCTCTTCCTTAGCCTTATTCTTGGCAGCTTGTACTTTGCACTGAACGAGCGCATCAACATCTTTGGCCCTTTCAATGGTCATATCTCTCTTAAGTCCAACATTCATCAATTCATCACAAGCATCTTAAGCGATTTTCTAAGCATCATCTTTCTCCTTGTTTGCATACTCAAGCTTAGCCTTGAATTCCGCTATCTCCATCAAGGCTGTAGATGCATTACTTTGAGTTGTATCTCTCTCGAGTGCTATTTCTTTATTTCGATGAGGTAACACCTGGACCATATCGAAATGACTGGACTTCAACTCCTCCATAGATTTGACGGTAGCATTATCTTTATCCTCATCTTTTTCTTGAGAGGTCCTAGAAGCCTCTAACTCATCTGTCAAAGTATCGATAATTCTTTTATTCTGAGCTTCCTGGAATTTTAACTTTTCAATTTCCACCACACGCTTGAAAGATACTTTCGACATCTTTTCCCCTGCTTTTATCCATTCACGGTACTACTTATGGATATCGGTTACACAATCAGCAGTCATTTTTTGGACATGGTCTAGGACCATCTTTAGATTTAAGGGGAAAAAGAACCCTTCAAAGTATAAGTTTGGAAACTCTTCTCGAAGATGTGCGATGCAGGAAACTGGATCAATCATAGGATCTTTAGCAGGGATTTCGACTTTAGTGCTTTCCTTGCTGGGCTTGTGAGCGACAACTTGTTCACTGCAATGACGATGATTACTAAACCACTGAGAATGAGAAGGAACTAGAGGCTATGGAGGAACTAAAACGGGAAGGGGACCATAAAAGAAATCGACAGGTAGGCCCATATGTTCAGTTGGAATTATCGGAACCCATTGGAGGAGAGAACCTGGATCTTGATTGATGCTTATATTGAGATGGTTCATCCCTTTCACCTCTTTCTTAATGACCAAGATCCCGATCAGAGTAATCACTAGAATCATAATACTCTCGACAGTCACCTTGATGGTATGAGCTTGAGCGTGAACCAGAAGATTGGTGGTGTATATCCCGAAGGGAATTGAATATGTTCCTTTTCTTCACCATCGTTCCTGCAAAGGAAACAAAAAGTTAATCAACTTTAGGCATTAAAAAGCACAAGTTGAGCACAATGTAATGTTGATAGGGGCAAGTGTGTATAAGTATCCTTTTATCTCCTCCCGATAAATCAGATGTAGAAGCTTTGCTCATTGGAGTAATCTCCCCCTTAGAAGTTGGAATTTTGGTGCCAATTTTCGTGGGAGATCCCGACCCACCAATAATCATGTGAGTGAAGTGGAAAACATAAAGTCCATGTGGTATTGGCATACCAGACAAAGAATCAAGTGCAGACTTGAACGCTCTGACGGTTGAGAAGAGGATCCATCTTGAACAACCTGGGGGGTCATCGACTACTTAGGTCGATCAAAAAGGTGATTTTTGGGAAATTTATAAACAATTGTTTTCTTTTTTCTTCTATCAGGAGCCGAAGACTATAAGGTCTTTGAGGATTTGACCTCGACTCCAAGACTAGATTCATCATCATTGCGACCGGGCACATCACCTTTATCCCCATCGACATTAATACCGGTGAATTCCTGAGCACCCATAGCTAGGGGAACAACGGATCGATTCGATTTCCCCTTTAACCAGCTGTAGCCTATAGTCTTATCCTTGTAACTTGAGCAATTTTTATTAGCCAAGGCCCTCTTTCATGAAACAATTTTATTAGCCCAGGCCCTCTTCCATGAAACAAAAAGCAACAAGGTGTTCGTCCGTAAGAAGATATTCAATGGTCCTATCTTCAGGTGGTGCATTTTTAAGAGTCGTGACCGCCTCCTATAAAGATTACCATTAGGTTGTGTGGTGTGCCTATAAAAAGAACTACTTAGTCAGGAGTATGGTCTGGATATTGCTTTTTCATGCTAATCTTGATATGATGGATAACACTTGCATCTTTCGAGCCATTATCGAGCAAAACCGGGATGACACCAAACAAAGAACCATTCGTATTTAAAAGCGCTTAATTTATTCCATGCGCCAATTAGAATATGACACTTCTTTATTGACTTAAGAAATGTAAATGAAAGACTCCCCGTCCATCGCTTGAAAGAGAATATGAATGAATGTCAGTGATAGTTGGAGGACGATGCAGGAACTCGATAAGTACCGTATAAATACAGTTGAGAAGAGCATAGTTATTTAGATGAAGCTGCGCTAGAGCTATCCTCAAATAATGGAGAATTTCATAGATGTATGGGTTAAATGGCAGACTGCATCCGGCCAGCAGATGAATTTGCTGCATGCCTTATATCATTCTGGAGGTCTATGAGCCCTATCATCCTACGACGGAACAAATACATCATCAAAGGGAATTCCATGCCTTACATAGATTCGACGAAGAGCATCTTCTTTAATTTTAGAGGCCACAGAATCAGCAGGATCCTCTAGAATAACTTCATCCTCTAGAATTTCGAAAGCAAGATCAGCAACTTCTGGTGGAACAATGGAAACTACACCAAAAAATAAAATTGTGGGCCTGGGCTTTCTAATTATTCTGAATGATGACTGGAGGATGGATTATCAGACTCGGTTGCAGAACTTGATTCTAGATCATGATTATCCTGCTGAGAAAATGATCCAGCTAGCATATCTTTAAGACGCCTCGAATGTCAAGAACCATTGCTATTAAAATCAGTAAAATTCATGATTATATAAAGTAACTTGTACCCCAGGTGCATAGTGAGTGTTGGTATGGTGCGGTGCGGTGATATACAATACAGTCATAAGTTGAATGAAATTAAAGACGGAAAAGATGATGAGAATTCGAGGTTTGACCTGATTGACCATTATTCATGATCGTCTCAATTGTTTCTCTATGTCATTAGGGAACGACGGTAGTTTGAGTTTTGTGATTGATTGTCAACAAGTGAAAGTTTGATTTTTAAATTCAAGTCACTGGTGAGCTCCAAGAGAATAGTCAAAGGCATTGGTTCGTATTAAAGTTCAAATGTCATATATTACCGAATATGTAGTTCAAATCCTATGCAAGTCATATGAGTTTAGTTGAATATGCAAAGCCGAAGCTCATCATTGGGTTCAAGTCTATTTATTTTAAGTTCCACTTCTAAGGTTCATGTGTAGACAATTGATCATTCATTTTAGCTTCATCGATCGTTCCCTATGCCTCACTACCAATCGTTCAACTCACCTCTCCTAGACCGATAGTTCAAGCTTCACACCCACCAATCGTTCCTAGGCCTAGTCTTACCGATCGTTTCTCATTGAATCATTCCCACCGATCGTTCTATACTGGTCATTCCTTAAAATTCACTAAGTCCAAAAGTTCAATCGCTACTCTAAATCCTCCAACTCCAAAGCAGCACTAATCGTTCAAAGACGATCGTTAAACATGCAAACGACAATATCACTCCATGACGATCGGTACATCATCACCATCACCCACTCTAAAGTCATCTAAGTCCAAAGCTTTATCGATCGTCCAAGGACGATCATCTTATGTCGACCTACATCACTTCCCACACTCGAAAACTCCATCTTCCCCAATTCCTATCCTCTCCAATTTCATTTAAATCAGATGACCCCACCAAGTAAACTATAACTAACATGAGATTCAAGGCACTTGAAGTCTTGTCCTAGAATCATAAAGCAAGTTTAGGTCATCCTACCTAAGTGTGGGATTTTAGAAAAGAAGATAGATTCGAATTTGATTCGAGGTGAAACTTGGGAGCTAGAGTAATAATGAATTGAGAATCGGTGGAATTGATTTAAAAAATTGGATCGTTCTTGGATTGGTATAGAAAGGAGGTGGGGCAGCTTGTTTTCTTTGTTTTCCTATTCGAAGTCGGAATGGTACGATAATAAAGGAGTAAAGATGGAGGTGACCAAGAAGAAATGTTTTTATAAAGAGAAGTAGGTTGACCCTTTATGGCCTAAATGCAGAGCCGATTGTTCTAAAAGCGCAATCGTGAAGACCATTTTCTACACCATTCGTTCTAAAATGATCCAACATTCTACAAGCCTAGAAATGGTCGGACAAGATTATAAAAAATGGCTAAATATGAAATATTTTATAGAAAGACCATATACCTATCGTCCAACCCATGAGATATACCAATCGTTCAAAATGGAATTCATACTGGTCGTTCCATCACCAAGAATGATCCAAAACTCCTTTGTGTGAACTAATGATCGGTAATGATCATTATATATGTGTGTGTGTATGTATGTATATACGTATATAGAAAATGGCAACGATCATATAAGAACAATCGTAAATAGAAGGGTACGAGATTCCATTTAGTGATAACGATCGGCCTTTTTATTTTTTTTATAAAATATGATCGTACAAAAGCGATCCAGACTTTTATTCAATGATAACGATCCATCGTGGTCATTCATACAAAACAAAAGATGGCATTGAAACTTAACAATGACCTATAGACATGTAATCGTGATCGAGGGTCGGATATAAACATGTATATGGATCGGTATACGTTCTAGAGTTCAATTTTATCGACATAAATTGAACTCGCACCTACGTAGGAATATATTAACGAGGTTATTTTGGCCTGATAATCATCAAAAAAATGAAAAGATGATCATCAGTGAGCCGTGATCTAGTATTTATTTTATTTGAAGTCGACTGATAGTCATAATGAATAGAAGGAAACACGACCCTCAACGAGAAATTGACTTAACAAAGGGATAATGACCATTCAATGAACTAAATGGAGTCCTTTTTCGACAATTGAAGTTTGCGACTTTTCAAAGCATGTCATCTTCGAACAAGAGGCACTTTGGGGGCAAATGTCATCACGCCTTTCAAAACTCTATGGTTTAAAAAATGACGATCGTTTTATGCATATCGGTTTATGACGATCATTCCTAACGATCTGTTTTATTCGACAAGCAACCCAAATGCGACCAGGATTGATTCACATCTCAAAATCAACAACTCAGAATGACTTCATATTTTAGGAGCAAGGTCTAGATGCATGTTGTGACGGCCCGAACTCGATGTCCAACAAACACATCAAATTCGTATCGCCGGAACTTGCAACACCATTAGACGATAAATAACACAGCGGAAATAAAAGATGATATCACTGATATAACATGAATACAATATCCGATACATCAATTTGATACAATGATAATCATCAACATCAGAGAATATACAACACAAAATACATCGGAACACGACAAAATATGAGATAAGTCTTCAACGGAACCCAATACTACAACTCCAATCCAAAACTCCAAAGCTAGAACTCCAAAACTTCAAGCTCGATACACCATCAAGGTTTCACAAAGATAAGCAAGTCTGATCCTCCAAGGACTGAACTATCTCCAGATAACCTACTAACCCTGACTATCTGAAAAATCAAACTCTAGACTGCCTTGTGGAAAATTGTGGGCACCTAAAGTTTAAGAACGAAACAATAAACTCCAGGTCAGTCATGGGACTGGTATGAGCATACAAAAACGTTTGGTCTTTAAAAACAATCAAAAGATTTTAAATTTGAAATCCACAATTCTTTTTGGAACATGAAACTGCCATAAGGCCTCCCGCCACACACACCATGCAAACGTAGAATTGGAGGAGATCTCTCCTTATGATAGTCAAAAATACTTGATACGCGAAATCCTTTGATATTATTATTATTAGTGCATAGTGGAAAACAATTCAAAAGTATAATATTAATATTAGCCAACATAGACATTTCGAAATATGCCTACTATAGCTACCATCCAAACAGTGGGGCGCCACCATAAGTAGATGGCAGGTTATACAACTAAAGCCATACAAGGCTCGTATTGGATGATTGGATTTTTCAACAAATGGTCAGGCTAAGGAACTTCCTACTGCCATATGGGAACGTTTCTGGAAGGACGCCCCGAGAACCTACCTGGATCTCTGCCAACACAAGGTCGGTTATCCCCTTCCGGGAAGTAAAACCTAAGATATGCCACCCCTGGTCCTTTGGGACCTTTATACGAGGATCCTCTACACCAACAACATCACACAGTAATAAATATACTACAGTGCCCACATGAGTAAATATCTGGGCTCCATACCATGATACTACCCTTTTCCAAAAGGAATGGTCACACCCTAGGGGAGCTACCCCTGAAACCTTGCCGCATCTTTCCTGTTTCGACCATTACCGGTGTGTGAGGCTCGATGAGGTCTCGTCCACAAAGCTACGCTTTTCACGAAAGCCATGCTTTGATCACAAATAATCAACAAATGACCATCAACACACAGCAGCACTTAGCATGCCACACTACCATATTGGGAGTATATCGCTGATAATCTTCAGCTACATAACCTCTGAGCTCGTACGTCTCAGAGAAGGGTGTTAAGCTAAGAGAATAAATTCTCCGCCACCAATAGATATGTATTTGAAAGAAATCTGCTTTATATCTCAAAGTGTAATGTCAGACATGCAACCATACAAGTCTGTCCCGGGTTCGAACAGAATCGAAGGCACTTCCGAAGAAGCCATTGCAATCCGGGTATTCACAATCCCGATCGGACTTCCCATCACTTAGGGAATCTCTATACCGGAGCTACTCAGTGCAGAGACAATCGATAGGTCATCCTATCGTTCTTGGAAATACCCGGTCTTCACCACCGGTCTTCAAATGCAATCCATAACGATGTATCATTATTCGAAATGGGTTATATGGCACAAAGGCCCTCTCCCGGCTAAACCGAATAATGAGCGCAATATTTAAAAACATATGGATATGGGATTTCAATTAAGTCACAACTTTAAAATTCCAAACTTTCTTTCAAATGGTTTAAACCAATTACCATTTCAAATCTTTTAAACAAAAGGATTTATTTCACAAAGTTCGCCCAGTTTCACAAAGATCCATTCATGGATTTCAAAACAATTCCCATTTTAATTGGATTAATTCATTTAATCTTTAGATTAAAGATTTAACTCATAGCTATCAAAACCATTTCCAAAGATTAATTCATAACTTAGAAAACCATTTTAGTTCAAACTTGAAATTCCTATAATTGGAAATTCATTTCTTATATGAAAGCTTATATCGTTTGAAAACAAATAGTTTTTATTTCAGAAAAATCCGATTTGATTTATACAAGTTAAAATCTTGGGTTAATTTAAACTCCCAAAAACAACACTTAAAAAATGGTTTAAAATCCATATAAACTTGTATACCCTTTTTAAATTTATGAATGCCAAATATAGAATTCAATTTCAGATATTGAATTCCAATTTAAATCAAATTATTCAAATTTCAATCTTTATTAAGTTATTCAAAATAACTTTCATTTTAAAACACCTTTTCAAAAGCTTTTCACTTTAAATCCAATTCATTTCCAAAACTATTTGAGTTCCAAAATTCGATTTAAGAATTATTTCTAAAATTTGTGACTTAACCAATTTCCATGTACAATCCATATTTGTGTGTGTATAGTGTAGTCCAGGGGGTTTTACACAATAGTGCACAACATAAACAACTTCACAGATTCAGTCATATCAATATCGATAAGCGGTATAACCCATAACGCTTATCTATATACACAGATTCGTAGATAAAGTAAATTTATCAATCACAAAGATTCATCATTACGATTCGATGTGGGTTTCGGATAACCAATCGGAATCCGACTCCCTGTCGCATCGAAATTCAAATGCCGTTTTATGGGCAAAGGGGTTTTCATGTACATATGGAAACAAATCACAAATCACAGTTCAGCATAAAGAAATTCACATTCCGTAGCATCCCAATCACATATCAGAAATATCAGTATACAACATTTGATGATAGTCAATCATCTTCAATTTAAAGTAAAGGTGATTTAAAAGAATTAACCACATAATTATTTTTACAGATTTATTATTATTCTATTTTTAAATCGATGATTGATTTTCTTAATGATAAATTAATTAAATTTTAATAAATTATTCCTTAATCAATTAACTCAATTAACTACTAATAATAGATTAATTATCTTTAATTATCTAATTGATCAATCTCTAATCACTTAGTTAATTACAATTTTAAATTAACTAACTATTCTTTATTACCCTCTTCTTTTTTAAACAATTAATAATAATAGTTATTTGTCTTAATAAACATTTTAAACATCTTCTTTAAACTTTGAAATCAATTTATTATATTATAAATGCTTTAATATTAACTAACTTTAACCCTTATCTTTAAGTTAACCATTCAATTAAAATACAAATTAAGATTAAAACGATGTAAAGTATTTACTTAAATAATTTAAATTTGAAACAAATTCTTAACTCAAAATAGCCAAACATTAATTACCTGGTTAACACTAAAACTCGTTTAACATTGTTAACTTTAAAATTTGTTGGGTTTAACCCTGTTTTAAACAAAAACTAAGATTACCCAGGTTTCACTCGAGTATTCACCGGGGTTTCCACTAACTTTCCCCATGTCATTCTTCTATCCCTCTCGTTCGTTTCTTTATCTCCCTTTTCTTTTTTTTCGGTTAGCTTAAGTTTAAGTTTAAAACGAAAGCATCAGGTAACCAAGCTTGCGTACTCGAGTACGAACCCAAAGTAATCACCCTCTTTCTTGCGTAACGACTCGAGATGCTCACCCCACAACTGTTCTGACACCACTCACTGTCGTGCACGTGCACGGCACTTCGCCGTCGCTTGGGCTAACCGTGCCATCATCGGCAAGTTGCTAAAACCCTCTACACCTGAAAACAAAACAAAATTCAAACCCAAAATCTCGATATCACAATTCATCCATTTGTTCGAACTGCAACTCGAATACACCAAACCCAAAATGCCTCGTCACCCTCACGCGGACCAACAAAACCGCCGCGCCTTCGTCCATGCCTCCATCTATTTCTCCAGCACATCCCCTCCAAATTTGGCCACGCTCATGCATTGACGAGCGTGCATGAGCCCAAAACCCGAGCGCCATTTTTCACAGTCCTTAAACCCTAGTTTTAATTCGTTCTCCCATCTCTTGCAATAGAAATTTTTTTCTACATTTTTCCTGAATTCAACGATGGCCATACTTGCTTCAAACAAGATCTCAGCGTTCAAAATGGGTTCGATCATCAGAAATTTATTAAAATGGAAATTTTGTTCGAATATGAATTGCACTTGGAATACTTCATTAAAATTCATCATACTAATTTCAAAAATCCTATCTTTAGTTGTTTATCCAAGTTATATGATCAAATCCATAATTTAAACTACTCGAATAAATCATATGATTTCTTATTTAACTGTAAATGAGTTTACAGGGTCAAGTTCTTTCATTTCAGGCTAAAAAAAATTCTGGACCTTGGTTTAGGCATAAAAAAACATAATTTTGTTTAAAATCCCAAGTTTAAAATGTTTTTGTATGAAGAAGTATAATTTTTTTTCCTACTTATCTTTGCTCAGAAACTAGAAGTATTGAAAAATCTGGCATGCTAGAACTTCCAGCATAACAGAAAACATTTTAAAACTACTTATTTACAATATACAGCTAGCATAAAGTTTTCATGAACAAAATACCAAGATTTAAATTTTTAAAAATAGTAGGTTTACTCACATCAAATTGAAGAATATAGAGCAGCTCTGTGTTTTGAAACTGCAGTATTGAATCTGCCTTTAACCCTGTTTTGTTTTTTGTTGAACTTGAATGATATTTTAAGTTTGTAGATGATGATGTTTATATTTTCTTTTCTGGTTTTGCTTAATTATTTTTTTTCTTTATGAACGAGCAAGTATACATGTAGATATATATATATATATATATATATATATATATATATAAAGAAGGCACAATTTGTACATATAGGTGTTTGCAGGGAAGGTTATAACTAGTTTAAGCTTCTTTGTTTTTTTCTTTGTTTGACTAAAGATTTTTTTTTCAGTTTGGAGGCTGAAATGAATTTTACATATTTCGGCTGAGATGATTTGTTTTGTGTTGAGGAGATAGGGTATTAAATGCTTGTATTCCCATTTTGTCTACATATAATCCATTTGAATTGTATATGAAGTTTTGTTTTTTTTTGTAGATATTTTTGTTTGTTTTATTATCTTCTTTTGCAAGCCTTTGTATTTTATTATTTCCTTGCTTACATAATTCACATGCAAATTTGTATGTATTTTATTTTTTTTGTTTCTTCTATTTTCTTTGTACGTAGATGTTTTATCTATCTTCTTATCTTTGTGCTTCATACAAAATTGTTATAGTATATATTTATCCTATGTTGCCATATGACCATATAATTTTATTATTAACATAAATTCTTGAATTTTATTTCTATTTACAGTTTTATCAAACATTAATTTTATAACATATATTTTATACTTATATTTTACACTTATATCTAATATTGATAGGATAAATTTTATCTTATACTTTTTATAACCTTTTAAAGAAAAATGAATTAAAACACAATTTATACATTTAATAAATAATCATACATATTATTCTTTCCCAAAGTAAAATCTTTAAATCCAATTTTTTTTAATACATTTTGAATTTCCAAATCAAAATTTTATTTATAATCCAATTCAACGGAAAATATACACTTTGAGTTTCAAATCCAAAATTCTAAAACAAATAAGTATATATCTCTTACTAATTTTGAAAATTCAAACAAATCTACAATTTAATCCAAAAATTTAATTTAATTACAAATTTAAATTCGTCTTTAAACCGGGATCATTACAGATTCCCCCCTTAGGAAATTTTATCCTCAAAATTTGCCAAGGAGATAACAAAGATAGATGAAAGATAGAGAAATATCTTTTCAGATCAAAGTGAATATCTATTCTGCATTTGGTTTACCAAATCAGAATATCAACAATAGAAATGGGAACAAACTCAATCAACTACGAAACAATTGGGTTATCTAATCTACGAAGTATACAGGGGTATTGGCTAATTTGTAGGGATAACTAACCATTCGTAGAATATATCGAAACCCGATGAAATAGACAAAAATAGATTCGACTACAATCTCAGATTCAAGATTTAACTCATTTACGAGTTGCTGAGGAAGAAAACTAAGGGTAGTTCTCATGTCGAACAAATTCCAATCAATTTAATCATAAACAAGAAGGTTACCTTATAAAATTTCTTTCCTTAATTAGCTTTTGAGGTTGAAGAATCGTCTCTGATTGCATACACCTTCTTTACTAGTGCATGCTTATGTGCTGGACAGTCGTTGATCCTATTTCCCGGTTTGCGGCAGTAATAGCATCCCGTAGATTCCTGATCTGGCCTCATAAATGGCTCTCTCAATCCTGGCTTCTAAGAATTCTTACATTTATCCGAGTAGTGGCCTTTCTCCAAGCAATTGGGACAAGTAACATCTTTCACCGTTTTCTTCTGTATATTCTTCTTTCCTTTATCTTTCCTCGGTTTCTTTCCACCAAACTTCTTTTTTCTCCAATTCAAATTACTTGTATTTCCATTTTCCTCCAGATCCTTTTGCTTATCCGGAGTATCGTATCTATAGCCCATATCAATTAATTCAGAAAAAGATTCCTTAACATGAGTAGTCATCCTCTCCTGAAACTCCTTGTTCATTCCCCGAATAAACTTTTCATTCTTCTTTAACGGTGTATTCACCAATTCCGGACCAAATCGAGATAATTCATTAAATTTGTTCAAGTATTCCTCAAATGATAAACTTCCTTGCTTCAAATCCATAAAGTCCTGGTCATTCTAGAGATACCAGCAAACGGCACATATCGCTGCTCGAAAACTTCCTTGAAATGACTCCAAGTAAATTCATCAGCCGGCTCATCCAATGTAACTGTTTCCTACCAAACTAAAGCCTTTTCCTAGAGTTGCCAAGAAGCTACCAATCGCATCTTATCATCTTCTAACTTTAGTCCTTTGAAAATCCTTTCACACGATCGAATCCAGGCTTGTGCTTCGATAACGGTTTCGTTGCCTGTGAATGGATTTCCACCAAGTCTAGAAAAACTTCGATATAAATCAGCCAGATTTGGTTGAGATTGAGTGGGAATATATGTCGTTGCAGGGCTTTGACCAGCTGAAGTGGTACTTCCCTGTTCCCAATCTCGTCCTCTTCTTCCATTCATTCTCACTATCTGTGAATAGTAAGAAGACTGATTTAGGCATTCGGACGAAATATCTTAGAGAATAACAACTGATAAAGAGAATAGACTAAGAAATTTGGGTTTGGTTTCACTGATTATACACATTCTAGGGTATACTTCACCCCATCTCTAATGAGTCATCTAATCTGTTACATTCCGTAGCTAAAATTCTTACTCAACCTTTAGCTCCAATACCACTTGTGACGACCCGAACTCGATGTCCAACAAATAACATCAAATTCGTATCGCCGGAGCTTGCAACACCGTTAGATGATAAATAACACAGCTGAAATAAAAGATGATATCACTGATATAACATGAATACAATATCTGACACATCAATTTGATACAATGATAATCATCAACATCAGAGAATATACAACACAAAATACAACGGAACACGACAAAATATGAGATAAGTCTTCAACAGAGCACAATACTACAACTCCAATCCAAAACTCCAAAGCTAGAACTCCAAAACTTCAAGCTCGATCCACCATCAAGGTTTCACAAAGATAAGAAAGTCTGGTCCTCCAAGGACTGAACTAGCTCCAGATAACCTACTAACCCCGACTATCTGAAAAATCAAACTCTAGACTGCCCGTGTGGAAAATTGTGGGCACCCAGAGTTTAGGAACGGAACAATAAACTCCAAGTCATTCATGGGACTGGTATGAGCAAACAAAAATGTTTGGTCTTTAATAACAATCAAAAGATTTTAAATTTGAAATCCGCAATGCTTTTTGGAAAATGAAACTACCAAAAGGCCTCCCGCCACACACACCATGCAAACGCAGAATTGGAGGATATTTCTCCTTATGATAGTCAAAAAATTTTGATACGCAAAATCGTTTGATATTATTATTATTAATGCATAGTGGAAAACATTTCGAAAGTATAATATTAATCTTAGCCAGCATAGACATTTCGAACTATGCCTACTATAGCTACCATTCAAAAAGTGGGACGCCATCAAAAGTAGATGGCAGGATATACAGCTAAAACCATACAAGGCTCGTATTGGATGATTGGATTTTCTAACAAATGGTCAGGCTAAGGAACTTCGTACTGCCACATGGGAACGTCTCTGGAGGAACGCCCCGAGAACCTACCAGGATCTCTGCCAACACAAGGCCGGTTACCCCCTTCCCGGGAAGTAAAACCTAAGATACGCTACCTCCGGTCCTTTGGGACCTTTATACGAGGATCCTCTACACCAACAACATGACACAGTAATAAATATACTACAGTGCCCACATGAGTAAGTATCTGGGCTCAAACCATGATACTACCCTTTTCCAGAAGGAATGGTCACACACTAGGGGAGCTAACCCTGAAACCTTGACGCATCTTCCCTGTTTCGACCATTACCGATTTGCGAGGCTCGATGAGGTCTCGTCCACAAAGCTACGCTTTTCACGAAAGCCATGCTTTGATCACAAATGATCAACAACACACAGCAGCACTTAGCATGCCATACTACCAAATTAGGAGTATATCACTGATAACCTTCAACTACATAACCTCTGAGCTCGTACGTCTCAGAGAAGGGTGTTAAGCTAAGAGAATAAATTCTCCGCCACCAACAGATGTGTATTTGAAAGAAATCTTCTTTATATCTCAAAGTGTAATGTCAGACATGCAACCATACAAGTCTGTACCGGGTACGAACAGAACCGAGGCACTTTCGAAGAAGCCCTTGCAATCCGGGTATTCACAATCCCGATCGGACTTCCCTAAGGAATCTCTATACCGTGGCTATTCAGTGCAGAGACAATCAAAGGTCATCTTATCGTTCTCGCAAATACCCGGTCTTCACCATCGGTCTTCAAATGCAATCCATAACGACGTATCATTATTCGGAATGGGTTATATGACACAAAGGTCCTCTCCCGGCTAAACCGAATAATGAGCGCAATATTTAAAAACGTATGGATATGGGATTTCAATTAAGTCGCAACTTTAAAATTCCAAACTTTCTTTCAAATGGTTTAAACCAATTACCATTTCAAATCTTTTAAACAAAAATATTTATTTCACAAAGTTCGCCCAGTTTCACAAAGATCCATTCATGGGTTTCAAAACAATTCCCATTTTAATTGGATTAGTTCATTTAATCTTTAGATTAAAGATTTAACTCATAGCTTACAAAACCCGATTCCAAAGATTCATTCATAACTTGGAAAACCGTTTTCAATTCAAACTTGAAATTCCTATAATTGGAAATTCATTTCTTATATAAAAGCTTATATCGTTTGAAAACAAATAGTTTTTATTTCAGAAAAATTCGATTTCATTTATACAAGTTAAAATCTTGGATTAATTTAAACTCCCAAATACAACACTTTAAAAATGGTTTAAAATACATAGAAACTTGTATACCGTTTTTAAATTTATAAACGCCAAATATAGAATTCAATTTCAGATATTGAATTCCAATTTAAATCAAATTATTCAAATTTCAAATCTTTATTAAGTTATTCAAAATAACTTTCATTTTAAAACACCCTTTTCAAAAGCTTTTCACTTTAAATCCAATCCATTTCCAAAACTATTTGAGTTCCAACATTCGATTTAAGAATTATTTCTAAAATCTATGACTTAACCAATTTCCACGTACAATCCATATTTGTGTGTATATAGTGTAATCCAGGGGGTTTTACACAATAGTGCACAACATAAACAACTTCATAGATTCAATCATATCAATATCGATAAGCAGTATAACCCATAACGCTTATCTATATACACAGATTTGCAGATAAAGTAAATTTATTAATCACAAAGATTCATCATTATGATTCGATGTGGGTTTCGGATAACCAATCGGAATCCGACTCCCTGTCGCATCGAAATTCAAATGCCTTTTTACGGGCAAAGGGGTTTCATGTACATACAGAAACAAATCACAAATCATAGTTCAGCATAAAGCAATTCACATTCCATAGCATCACAATCACATATCAGAAATATCAATTCAGAATACAACATTTGATGATAGTCAATCTTCTTTAATTTAAAGTGAAGGTGATTTAAAAGAATTAACCACATAATTATTTTTATTGATTTATTATTATTCTATTTTTTAAATCAATGATTAATTTTCTTAACGATAAATTAATTAAATTTTAATAAATTATTCCCTAATCAATTAACTCAATTAACTACTAATTATAGGTTAATTAACTTTAATTATCTAATTAACAATCTGTAATTACAAATTAATTAAACACTTAATTATTAACTAACCAATCTTTAATTTCAAATTAATCAATCTCTAATCACTTAGTTAATTACAATTTTAAATTTAATTAACTATTCTTACTTACCCTTTTCTTTCTAAACAATTAATAATAATAGTTATTTGTCTTAATTAACATTTTAAACATCTTCTTTAAACTTGAAATCAATTTATTACAATTATAAAAGCTTTAATGTTAATTAACTTTAACCCTTATCTTTAAGTTAACCATTCGATTAAAATATAAATTAAGATTAAAACGATATTAAGTATTTACTTAAATAATTTAAATTTGAAACAAATTCTTAACTCAAAATAGCCAAACATTAATTACCTGGTTAACACTGAAACTCGTTTAACATTATTAACTTTAAAATTTGTTGGGTTTAACCATGTTTTGAACAAAACCTGAGATTACCCAGGTTTCACTCGAGTATTCACTCGGGTTTCCACTAACTTTCCCCGAGTCATTCTTCTCTCCCTCTCATTCATTTCTTCATCTCCCTTTTTTTCAGTTAGCTTAAGTTTAAGTTTAAAACGAAAGCATCAGGTAACCAAGCTCGCGTACTCGAGTACGAACCCGAAGTAATCACCCTCTTTCTCATGTAACGACTCGAGATGCTCACCCCACAATAGTCCTGACACCACTCACTGTCGTGTACGTGCACAGCACTTCGCCGTCGCTCCGGCAAATCACGCCATTACCGGCAAGTCGCGAAAACCCTCTACACTTGAAAACAAAACGAAATTCGAACCCAAAATCTCGATATCGCAATTCACCCATTCGTTCGAACTGCAACTCGAATACACCAAACCCAAAATGCCTCGTCACTCTTACGTCGACCACCGGAACCGCCGCGCCTTTGTCCATGCCTCCATCTATGTCTCCAGCACATCCCCTCCAAATTTGGCCACGCTCGATTCATTAACGTGCATGCACGAGCCCAAAACCCGAACGCCATTTTTCATAGTCCTTAAACCCTAGTTTTAATTCGTTCTCCCATCTCTTGCAATAGAAATTTTTTTCTACATTTTTCCTCAATTCAACGATGGCCATACTTGCTTCAAACAAGATCTCAGCTTTCAAAATGGGTTCGATCATCAGAAATTTATCCAAATGCAAATTTTGTTCGAATATGAACTGCACTTGGAATACTTCATTAAAATTCATCATATTAATTTCAAAAATCCTATCTTAGTTATTTATCCAAGTTATATAATCAAATCCATAATTAAACTACTCGAATAAATCATATGATTTCTTATTTAACTGTAAAATGAGTTTACAGGGTCATGTTCTTTCATTTCAAGCTAAAAAAAATCTGGACCATGGTTTTGGTTTAAACAAACATAATTTGTTTAAAATCCTAAGTTTAAAATGTTTTGTATGAAGAAGTATAAAAAAATTTCCTACTTATCTTTGCTCAGAAACTAGAAATACTGAAAAACCTGGCATTCTAGAACTTCCAGCATAACAGAAAACATTTCAAAACTACTTCTTTACAATACACAGCAAGCATAAAGTTTTCATGAAAAAAAATACCAAGATTTAAATTTTTAAAAATAGTATGTTTACTCACATCAAATTGAAGAACATAGAGCAGCTCTGTGTTTTGAAACTGCAGTATTGAATCTGCCTTTAACCCTGTTTTGTTTTTTATTGAACTTGAATGATATTTTGAGTTTGTAAATGATGATGTTTATATTTTCTTTTCTGGTTTTGCTTAATTAATTTTTTTTATTTATGAATGAGCAAGTATAGATGTAGAGATATATATGTGTATATAAAAAGTAGGCACGGTTTGTACAGATAGGTGTTTACAGGGAAGGTTATAACTAGTATAAGCTCCTTTGTTTTTTTTTCTTTCTTTGTTTGACTAAAGATTTTCTTTTTTAGTTTGGAGGCTGAAATGATTTCTACATATTTCGGCTGAGATGACTTGTTTTGTGCTGAGGAGATAGGGTATTAAATGCTTGTGTTCCCATTTTGTCTACATATAATCCATTTGAATTGTATATGCAGTTTTGTTATTTTTGTAGATATTTTTGTTTGTTTCATTATCTTCTTTTGCAAGCCTTTGTGTTTTATTATTTCCTTGCTTACATAATTCATACGCAAATTTGTATGTATTTTATTTTTTTTGTTTCTTCTATTTGCTTTGTACATAGATGTTTTTATCTATCTTCTTATCTTTGTGTTTCATACAAAATTGTTATAGTATGTATTTATCCTATGTTTCCATATGACCATATAATTTTATTATTAACATAAATTCTTGAATTTTATTTCTATTTATAGTTTTATCAAACATTAAGTTTATAACATATATTTTATACTTATATTTTACACTTATTTAACATTGATAGGATAAATTTTATCTTATACTTTTTGTAACCTTTTAAAGAAAATGAATTAAAACACAATTTATATATTTAATAAATAATCATACATATTATTCTTTCCCAAAGTAAAATCTTTAAATCCAATTTGTTTTGAATACATTTTGAATTTCCAAATCAAAATTTTATTTATAATCCAATTCAATTGAAAGTATTCACATTGAGTTTCAAATCCAAAATTCTAAAACAAATAAGTATATATCTCTTAATAATTTTGAAAAATTCAAACAAATCTACAATTTAACCCAAAAAATTAATTTAATTACAAATTTAAATTCGTATTTAAACCGAGATTGTTACACATGTGGGACCCCCCACAAATGATTGCATGGCAATTAGAGGAAAAAATAACGATCAGCATAATTTATACCAATTATTCCAATACAATAAATTATGTCCATCGATCGTTATAGTAGGCCCCTTTGGACCTAGGGAGCCTTCTGTTAACCTTAGCGAAATATCTCATCATCTCATCCTATAAATACAAACCTATTGGTTCATTTTTAGGATATTTACTCTTCTTGTTACTCTAGACTCCATTGTAATCAAGTGCTAGCTTTGTTGTACTACTGTGATTAGATTCATAAGAGAGTAATAAAGTATAATCTTCGAAGTGGACATAGGCACACAATGCCGAAGCACTATAAACTTCTGTATCTTTGATTTCTGCTTATTCTCAATTACTTACTTATTCATTTACTCAGTTTAATTTTACTTTTCTTCATTTACTTCTCTATAAAAATAATACTTGAGTGTTTGTAACCATTTTTGGTGCAAACAATTTATAAGTTTGAAGGAGAAGTTGATTAGTGCACGAGTATTGACCATTTCGAGAGGGAATAAGGAGCTGACACTATACACCGACGCGTGTGGTATTGGATTAGGTGAGATACTGATGCAGAAGAGAAGAATTGTCACCTATGCTAGTCCACAGCTGAAATTGCATATGAGGAAGCATTCGACTTATGATTTGGAGTTGGCGGCGATAGAGTTTGCTTTGAAGGTTTGAAGGCACTGCCTATTAGGAGAAAGGTTCGAGTTGTTGATGTAAGTTTTCTCCCAGAAGGATCTCAACCTTTGCCAGTAGCGATAGTTGCAGTTCTTAATGTCCTTAGATTTTAACATTTCCTACATGCATGGTAAGGGAAATGTGGTCATCTATGAATTGAGTGGAAGACATGCAAGTGCGGGAGCAATGTTTATGGAGTGGAAGATATTGGAGTATATTGTTGGCCATGACTTTTGGCTTCATTGCGAGTTAGGGCTAGAGATGTTGGCTAGTTTGACGATCAGACTTACCTTGATTGAGTAGATCGTTACTAGTCAGAGGCAAGATGCTAGATTAGTAGAGATCATGGCAAAAATAGAAGGAGTATAGTTCAAAAATATGACATAATACAGATTCGACGGAGAAGGTTGGCCCTGTAAAGATGGCAGACTTTTTGTCCCTAATTTTGATGGATTACAAGACGAGATGCTAGGAGAGTGCCATCATCTTGGTTGACCATACAACTCGATGGTAATAAAAAGTACCATGATATTTACTATTGGGAGGGGGTGAAGAAGGAGGTCGGGACATTCATCTCGAAGTGTATGAAGTGTTTGTTAGTGTGAAGGTAGAACAAAAGAAGCCAAGTGCATTACTGCAACCACTTGAAGTTCCTGCATGGAAGTGGGAGCAAGCATTGATGAATTTTATTAATGGACTACAGAGGACTCAAGCAGGGTAACAGCATTTGGGTCATAGTTGATCGATTGACAAGGGCGCTAGGTTTATACCCGTCAAGTCAAGTAGAATAACAGTCAGATAGGTTAGCATTCAATTGAGCAGTATGCGGAGAAAGGAGCTTCACGTTGGAGTTCTCATATTCTTCATTTTCTATCACGTAGTTACTTATTGTATTAAAATTCTATAAAACTTATATTGTACTTTGAAAATAGTGCATATGGAAAATCAAATATTTTGGAGCATGTTTTTCTAAAATGTCTATTTTACGTACTTCTATTTTAGTTCCTTCCTCTGTGAAATCTGAAAATGTAGAGTGTCTTAGAATTTATTCTTATAATTATGCTCTGTAATGTTTTAAAAACCCAACATCTCATATTTCTCAATATGACACGAGCTTGAAAGTCACTTTAAGCTTTGGATCTATGCGTCGGGGTTGTAGTTTATTACATTTGGTATTAGAGCGAAGTTTAAGATTTCCTAGGATTTAGGCATGTATTGAATGAACATACTTGAAAGGCTTTCGAAAAATGGCTTTTCAAAAGATTTTCCAAAAATGTTTTCCAAATAGTTTTCAAAGATGGGTTTTGAAAAAAAAAAATATAGATAAAAGATTTCCGAAAGATTTCCTAAGATTTTATCTATATATCAAAATTTCTTTTATTCATGCATATACTATATGTGGGAAAGTTGAAAATAATTCCCAAACATGGATAATGGGAATGGGTACAAGTTTTAGGGAAATGGCTTTGGAAAGGCAGCTAAGATTTCGAGTATGAACGTCCCTATATGATTCTATCGATATCTGTAAGCAAGGAGGTAATACGAACCTAACCCGGTCGAGGGAGCGTAATTACAATTTTCTGATATGTGTATTAATATAAACACCTTATATATTTTGACTCGTAAGGTAGTTATTGGCTTATCCCTTATGTAAGCAGATGATTATGGGTCAGAATAAATGTTAATGTTATGATAGTTGAGGTGAAAAAAATAAACTTTTTACATTTATTAGGGTTTACCCCATAGAGAAAGGCTAGTGGAGGTTTCCTATACCAACTAGCTATAGAAGAAAATTATGGACATAAAGGTGAATGAAGAACATTAGTACAAAAAGACCCATATAAGAGGAATATGATGTTGATAGCATAAGGGGGACATGAAGGAGGATTTTACAAATTTAAGGCAGATTCCCTAGAGTAAAAACCATATTCTCCTATTGGTAGTAGTTGCAAGGACTGCTATTTACTTAAAAGAATGCTTAGTATTTCCATATTGAAATTGGACACCGTATTGGAAAATAAACTTGAATTAACCATCTCTAAAAAGAAGGGCAAAAACCTTATGCACTTAAAGAATTTTTAGGTATAAGTGGGCTATGTTAATTAGGTTATTATTGTCTACTCCGATGTAAGTGATAAACCAATGAATTTTATTTTTCTAAAAGTTAGAAACTGTAGACATTTGATATTTCAAATAGGAAGAGAAGTTGGTTTATGATTTTATATAAACTAATCAAATAAACTTTATGGAATTTGTTAGTAAAAATTAGAGAATTGGATAATAAATAATATTTCAATAACTGTTTTAAAGCTTTTGTTTTATCTTTTAAGCACACTATTACACTTACCTCAGTGTGTGCTTTGCTTTTAATAATAAGACTTTTAAAAATAAAAACCGAGAAGTGTATAATACCCTACTTTTGAACTCTTTTTGTTAATAAGAAATGGTTATGTATTCAATTTTTTTTATAAATGTACTTATTACACTCTAAAATAATAATAACAATAACAAGTTAAAATATATACTACATTATCTTTAGAAATGCGCTTTTGTGAAAATCCCTTATTTATAAAAGAAATTTTAGAAAGGTGTTTTTTATGTACAATTTTATAAAGTTTAATCATTTTTGATAATTGAATAAAAGAAAATATCATGATCTTGGTAAGAAGGAAACGCTTATTAAATATGAAAATAGAGTGTTACAATTATAAAACTTACTAGTTTTATGGAAATAGAGTAAAAATCAAAAGACTTGATTTAAGAAAAAAAAAGGTAAAGTGAAAATATTATGATTGCCACTTAAACTTAAAGGAAAGAAATAGATCAAAGATAGATAAATAGGATTAAACAGCCCACTAGGATAGAATAGACTATGGGATTTGGAACCTTAAAATGGTTTGGATAGATAAAAAAAGAAACGTGAGAATTTAGTGACATTTTTAGTCAACGGTTGAATTGGAAGGACAGTCCCGGTAGCAGTGAAGAGTGAGCACCACCTTGTATCTTTTTACCCAAGTATGTTTTAAATTGTAAGATCTTTATGTGAGGAAGTTTAGGAATTATGATATGGGTAAAAGATATTCTAGTTAAGGAAAGAGTAAGTCGACATGGCTATAATTTTCAAGGGATACTATATATGTAAGGAATTTTGTTCAGTTTAAAGTGTAAAAAGTACCAAGTAGGGTCTATGTCAATTCTTATATAGCACATTAAGTGAAAAAGGGGCAATTCATTGATCACATTAGGCAATCTAAATTGGAACTATATGTGTGATTTGGCACTATAGCAGCTAGACCGGGACCATATAGGTGACGATATAATACAGTAGGCTATGGATGGTTCAGGTATTATGTTGTTCCTCTGAAGGCTATGGGCAGACTAGGTGGACATGAATAGGAAAGTATATATTATACATGTTATTTGATTTATATCGTAGTAGTTGTGTTCCAAGTATGCCTGTGTAAATCTTGGAATTGTAGTGGTATAGCACATGCTTGATTATGAAAATTAGAGGGAAGTAGTCCTTGATTTATCGAGAAACTTCATTAAGGAAATTATATGGAAACTCTAGGTTTTGTTGTATAATTGATATAGGTTAGTATACATAATTAGAAGTTGTTTTAAATTGGAATGAGATTTAAATGGTATTTTAATTTATTAGAATTTAGATGTGCAATGTAAATTCCTATGGATTATCAAGTTTAGATCTATGAATAAAAGTGTATCATTCGAAATGACAAGAAATATGCCCAAAAAGAAAGAGATGTATAAAATAGGGATATTTACCGTATTCTGTACTGTTTGCTTCAATAATTATGAAAAGGATAATTTCTTGAAATTTCAAACGTAACATAAATTCTCGTTTTGGGATAAGACGTAGAAATTTATAGTGACAACCTTTCCTTTTGGAGAGATGTAGTTCCAATGCATTAAAATACAACAATCCCTAATTATAAACCAAAGTATTAATCAACATGTTTATTGGATTAAAATGGCAAGGGACCATTCCATATTTAGTTGTCCCAACCATGAATAATTTGAATATGGTGATAAGAGGTTGTGTTTGGTAAAAGGGTCTAATTTATGGAAGGACATTAAGAAATGGTAAATTTTTGGAAGTTCAACCCATGAAAGGTATCCTAGATAAAATTATAGTCAAGATTTTGTAATGGATGGTTAATTCAAGGATATGGGTCTCAATCAAGAAAAAGATATTGTTATTTGCACGTATAGGGAATGCAAAGGCGATTTTCATAGAAAATAAGATTATGAAATTTTGATAAGATTTGGAGGAAGGGATAAAAAGGTTTCTTTTTTTATTATCCTTCTGATGGGAAGAAGATAATTTACTTAAGGAAATTCATAGATTAACTTAGATTACATAGTTGTATGTGTAGCAATCGCATGTGAACAATGTACTATTTAGGTGATTAGCATTACTGCTAGTGATTCTAAGTTATGACTTAAATTAATTTTAGGACTTCTATTGTTAAGTTGAATGATTAGATAGACCAAACTTTCACTTGTAGAACTTAGGATGGATCTCTATAGATTCTAAACATGATACCTAGGTATCATGATTTTTAAAGGGCTGAAGAATCAATTCAGAAGTAAAATGAGATTATTTAAGTTGAATAGAATTGAAAAGGAAGATTTTCTATTTTCAACAATTTAAGAAATCGCCAAGTTTGGACACTTCTGGGTAAAGTGGAGAAATAGCAAAGAGCTAAGTAGAAAGTACCATGAAAGGAGACACCGTCCACATTTGAGTAGTCTCACTTGATATCTTGAAGTTGAGGTGGTTAAATATATCACTAGATGAGTTAAGACAATATATGTGCATTGAGAATTACATAGAGCTACGGTTTCATGGGAACATACTTATGCTCAAGTTATTCAGCATGGTGCGAGTTGGCATCATTCGAGTCAGTAGCAAGGATTGCCGAAAATTACCTATGCACATACATCTTAATTAAAGGTTTATGCCAGTGGTAAAGGATGAGAATTGTAGTTAAAAAAATGGATTGATTTGTTTCATACAACGACAAAGACTGCACAGGGTAGGTGGAAAAGCAAGTACTAACTTAAGATACATAAGGTAGTCTGTGGAGCTGAGTCAACTATGATCTGAGGAGTTGTGACCTCTATAATCAATGGAACCAATTCCACAACAGGAAGCAGACAAGTAGAAAATCCCCAAGGAAGGATATGATATAGATAAATCATAGGGAAGTCGTCATTCAGTACTTGCGGAAGTATTTATGCTGTGCAGCTATCATAGTCAAGCCGTGTCGGTTAGGCAAAATTAAAATGTATAACTGAATCCATGGTTCAGCATGCACCAACCCATAGTTTTGGGCATGTGACAAATCGACTCTATAATAAAATAATTAGACCGATTAGAGTGTAGTAAGGAGATGATCCAGTTGAGAGTACATGGGAGCTTGTGAAGAAAGTCTGAGTTACCCATCCCGAACTTTTTTTTGGCATGTTTCCCATTTTAGTTAGAAAAGTATAGATTATTTTTGTAATTAGGTTCTGACTTAGGAAGAGATCATTGCAATGTAGGAATGGTTGCAAACGTGTCATTAAGACATGTTATGGATGATGGATGCTAATGGATATATTGTTTGGATTGTTTCTTATATATGTTGAGAATAATATATCATCTAGTAGTACACATACATTCACATTACCTCTTACTTGTTGGTTAGGTTGCTAGATATTATGCATATGGATGCTTGATTGTTGTTTATTCTATTTGAGCATTATGCACGTGGATGTTGCATAAGGATGGTATGGTTGCGCATACCTTTAGAATTACAAGTATATTTACTTAGGATATTGCATATGTTTGGATGCATGGCGTGAGAACTTGCATGTCAGGAGGTTGACTGGATCAGGGGACCTCCTACCTTTTGCATTAGTATAGGTTCTTGTGCATTCATGTTGCATATATATGTACATATTGCAATTGAAAAATTTCTAAGGACCATGATTTTCCCATGGATGATGGATAAGTAGATGGTTGTAACTATTGATTGTTATGTGTATAAGTTGCATTTTTTCATCCTTTGAGATTTCGAGGACGAAATCCATTTAAAGGGGGTGGATGTAACATCCCGAAAATTTAACAGAAATTTAATAATAAAATTATAATAAATAAAACAAGGACTAAAAAAATTCACAAACATCCGAATTTGGGTACGAAACTTCCACTATTACGTTCGCAGGAATTTTCTAGATGATTTTCATATATAGCACTTCGAAATAGGAGTAAATACGGAAAATTTACGGTTGTTAGAAGAATTAAAAGTAGAATAAAAACCTAAAAATAAAAATACATAAATTAACATAGCAATCAGTAAACCCAGTACAGTCGACCCAGGGGATGGTGCAGTCGACCGTTACCTGCTAAAATCGAGACTTCTGTAATGTGTTCGAATGGTCCAAATGCATTACTTCATTCCATATTTTAGAAGAGTGTGCATGATCACTTCACCAGCATAAATCCAATAGCCTAAACTATTTTTCAAACCCTATAAGTTCAAAGCCTAACCTAACACTAAAATAAATATAACGGTTCACTGTAATGAACTCTGCCAATTCTAATCTCTCCCCTAACCCTAAATTCTTCAAAAATTAAAATAAAGTCAACCTAGAAGAACATAAGCAATCAGGTCTAGATAGAGCAAACAAAGCTAGCATACAGAAAGGCGATTCTCAAGAAAAGTAATAGGAATAGCTTCGGCTTGAGGTGAGTGTTCGATGAGACTTTTATATCGGTCAGAAAATCATCGAAATGTATTATAATAAAAATAACCACAAGCGCACAACGAAAAATTTTAGTACGTGGCGAATACGGGTCGATCCATAGGGAATTGAATTAATTTAAATTCTACTTAGTCAAATTAACCCAAAGTTTGAAGTTGTTTTAAGCTAAATGATGTAAAAACTAGCTAAAACAAAGTGAATAAAAATATGAGATTAAAAGACAATTTAGAGGCAAATCCACAATCATACTTTCACATAAATTAACACAAAATCAAATTATATCTCTCATTTTAATTTAAATATAATTACTGATGTATTTATCATAAGTATGGTCTATTTATGTTATTAGTTAACATAACTTAAACCATCAAACTTAGTACAACAACTAAAACCACATTGTTAAATGTCATGAAAATGAATATGAAACTAAAGCAAAATCTATTTTAAGCATGATCTATTTACCATTTTGATTAGCAACATAGATCATCAAATTTTGATTTTATTTTAATTCCATGATCAAATTCAATTAGTTAGATGTTAATGGAATTTGTGTCTATATTTGAGTAAGAATAGCCTATTTGTGATATAGGCTATCAAATTCACTAATAAACTTAAATTAACAACTAACTATCCATAAAGCATAAAAAGAGATCATAAACAGTAGAATATGCTGAATTTAGATAATTAAAGAGAGCATCATTATCCCTAAATTGAAGGAGTTTAGCTTCTCATTTTTGTTATCATTTCAACACATGTATATTTCGACCTAGAAAAGCAAGCAAGGTAAGAGCTAATTAAACTAAAAAGAGAACTAAACTACTTGCATAAAAATAAAACTAACTGCATTGAAAAGAAAGCTAGTCTACTATATCAAATAGAAGAAAGCATGTAAATAAAACTAAATTTTGAAATAAGAGCAAGCAGAAGAAAAAAGAGGATTAGGAAGTAATTTTATTTCTCATTTAATTTGTGGCTACAATTTGCATAATATGATAAAAAGATTTAAACTCGTTACATGAATATAAGAGGGTTATTTATACATGGCTAAAACCCTAATCCCTATTTTAGGGGACTACCCAGAATGCCCCTTAGGAAGTATAACCTTCAAGTAATCGTGAACATGAAATTAATCCTCCATTAAATGTGCAAGTACCTTTAATCTCCACTAACATGTGCATTAGCTTTTAATTGTAGTTCATGGTTTAGTGGGTAGGTGGACTCCTTCAAGATTACAAAATTTCTTTATTTCATCATTTCTTTGGCTTCTAACTCTTGTGCATGCATATTTCCATTAAGGCTTCTTCATATTTAATCTCCACTTCCTACAATTTAAAAATAAAAATGTGCAAGTGAATTTTCTCAAATTAAATCATACAAGCAATTACCGTTATAGATGCATGAATGATGACTTAAAGTATTTTTGAAATTTGGTTTTAAACATGTAAAAACACCAACTTATGACATTTATTTAAATCAAAGTAGATTAAATATGGAAGTAAAAATATGCACGTTTATGTGCACATCTAATACCCCCAAATTTATGTTTTTATTCATTCTCGAATAAAGAAAAACTAAGATAAGTTCCGTAGGAAACACGATTTCATTGCTCGTATGCAACAAGCCATTAACCTTTATCCTAGTAGGACGAGTATTGTCACATTAGAGTTTTCAGCAGATACTACCCACAAAATCGAAATGCAACATGAAAATTCCTAAATGCAAGATTTATTTACAAAGATATGAATGCAAAATTTTGAAAATATTTACAAATGAAGGATTTACTTTTAAATTAACACAAGTAAGTTAAATATAAGTTCTGGTCATTGTCAAGAAATTTAAATCCTTTTACTCATCAAAACTTCCAACAAAAATTAAGTTATCATCACTATTAGACTCTAGTTTGGCTAGTTGTTTCGGTCGATAACATAGTGTAACTATGAAATGGATCCTTAGTTGATTATCAACGTTTTTCAAAGTGGTATTTTTAGTTCTTTTGGATAATAAGTCGAATCAACTATGTGAAAATAATGATTGGATTTCAATTGCTTGCTCTCTCTCTCTCTCTATTTTTAAAAAGTATTAACATTATTATTTGCACACATAACTTGGATAAACTGAGGCCAGATATGCTGATCATGCACTGGCTTCCGGACTTACGTGAGAAGAGTACAGAGCGTGGAAAATGTACACACTTGCATATGAACACATAATTTTAGGTGGTTACTTTTATTAAATCTATTTATACCCCTAAATCGGATAAACTGAGGCCAGATATACCGATCATACACTACCTTTCGGACTTATATGAGAAGGGTACAGAGCATGACGAGTATATACACTTACGTATGAACACTTGACTCCATGTGCTTTTTATTTAATTAAAAGCTTTTTCTTTTTTTTTTCCTTTTTTTATGAAGAGAGAGTTTTTCTCATCTTAGCAGCACTTAACTTAGAAGATTGAAAATATTATCGCCTTTGCTTTAAATCAACCACTCTTTTAAACAATGATTACAATTACGATATACTTCATAATTATCACCCATGAACCTTCCTATATACTGGTTAAACCATAGTTACTTGTAATCAAACTTTTTTTTATCTTTGTGGGGAAAAAATAAATTTTCAGAAATTTCAATTTAATAACCAAAAACATATACTTATCCTATAGCGTTTCTTCAAAAGTAAATCAATATGCTAGAAAGAAAATTTTGTTTTGAGATTTTTTTGTTTTTATTTTAATTTTTGAGTTTTGAAAAGAAAATGAAAAAAATAAAGCATGAAAAATCAAAAATTAAGATGAGACTCCCCCCACACTTAATTTTAACCGTGTCCCCACAGTCAATGCATGATATAATGAGTGTAACGAGGAAAAATATGTACATATTTACATAAGAGGGTTAACATTTCTTACTAGATGTAGTAAGGCTCATGAACAATCTTGAGCCCCTCCTCTCGATCGCTTGGAAATTCCATGTAAACCTTTAAATAATGGCCATTGACTTTGAAAATTGTACCATCCCTGAGGTTTTGTATTTCTATAGCATTGTGTGTAAAAATAATTCATACCACAAATGGTCCGGTCAATCTTGATTATAATTTTCCAGGGAATAAGTGAAGTCTAGATTCATATAAAAGAACTTTTTGGTTTGGCGATAATATTTTTCTTAGGATAGACATGTCATGAAAAACTTTTGTTATTTTTTTGTAACGTTTCTCGTTTACGTACGCATCGTTCCTAAGTTATTCTAATTCGTTGATTAGCAATTTTTTATTTTTGCTAGCTTTTACAAGATCAAAGTTTAAATTCTTAATTGTCCACAACGCTTTATGTTCGAGTTAATAAGGTGAATGGCATGCTTTCCCATAAATTAAACGAAATGGGGACATCCCAAGGTTAATTTTAAAAGAGGTATGGTAAACCCAAAGCGCATTAGTCAATTTCTGAGACCTATCTTATCGATTTTTATTAACAATTTTCTCCGAAATTTGTTTTATTTGTCAATTTAAAACATCAACTTGACCCCAAATTTAAGGATGATATAGAATGGATAACTTTGGGGTTAATGAGTATTTTTTCGTTAGATTTTCAAATGATCGATTGCAAAAATGGGTTCCGTTATCTCTTGTTATTGTGCAAGGTGCGCCGAACCTCAAAAGGATGTTTTCTTTAAGGAATTTCACAATAATTCTACGGTCGTTGGTTTTACGCAAAATGGCTTCAACCCATTTAGAGACGTAATCAGCGGCAAGAAGAATGTACAAATTTCCAAAAGAGTTGGAAAACGGTCCCACAAAGTCAGTACCCCAAACGGCAAAGATTTTGATCGTAAGAATGGGGTTCAAAGGCATCATACTTCGTCGAGAGATTCTGCCTACCATTTGGCAGCGATCGCAAGTTTTACAAAATTCGAATGAGTTTTTAAAATGTGTGGGCCAGTAAAAGCCACATTGAAGTACTTTTTCAACAGTTTTTCAAGGACCAAAATGTCCATCACATGCTTGATCGTGACAAAACGAACGAATACTTTTGATTTTGTAATCCGGGATGCAACGTCAAATGATTTGGTCGAAACAGTATTTAAACAAGTATGGATCATCCCAATAGAGGTACTTGAATTAGGAAAGAAATTTATATTTATCTTATTTCGACCAAAATGAAGGTGTTTCCTTAATGACTAGATAGTTTACTTGTCCGCATTCCATGGATTGACAGAAACAGAAAGGAGTTGTTCGTCGAAAGTTCTCGTTGATCGGTAAAGAAGATGGCGCATTTGGAAGTCGAGACAAATGAACAACAATGATGTTATCGGATCCTTTTTTATCTTTGATCATAAGGTCAAATTCTTTGAGTAGAAAGATCCAATGGATCAAACAAGACTTAGCATCCTTTTTAGCGAAAAGGTACCTAAGAATGGAATAGTCGGTTTAAACAGTAATGTGAGAACCAATCAAATAAGGTCAAAAAAATTCGAGCGCAAAGAATACTACTAGAAGCTCTTTTTCAGTGGTCATGTAATTGAATTAAGCATCGTTTAGAGTCATACTAGCATAGTAGATAACATAAAGAATTTTGTTGATGCGTTGTCCTAAGACAGCACCAACGGTAAAGTTAGAAGCATCACGTATTATTTTAAAGGGAAGATCCCAATTAAGTGAGCAAATGATGAGAGTGGAAATGAGTTCATTTTTGAGATGTTCGAAAGCAGAAACACAGTCAGAATTAAAGTCAAAAGGAATGTCTTTTCCAAGAAGAGTTGTAAGAAAGCTATCATGTCTAAGGAATGAACGAATGTCTTTAACAGATTGGTAATGGGTAGATTCGCAATTACATCAAATTTTGCTTCATCTACCTTATTACCATTGTTTGAAATGATATGCCCAAGGACATTGCCATGTTTGACCATGAAATGACATTTTTTCTAATTTAACGTTAAGCGTTTGTCCTTGCATCTTTTATGAACCAACTCAAGATAGTGTAAGCACTGGCGAAAAGGGTTTCCAATGATAGAAAAATCATATATAAACACTTCAAGAAAGCGTACAATCATGTCAGGTTAGATGATGACCGTGTATCTTTGAAATGTAGCAGGAGCATTGCAAAGGCCAAAAGGCATACGTCAATACACAAAAGTGCCAAGGGACACGTGAAAGTCATTTTCTCTTGATCTTCGAGAGCGATTGGAATTTGGTCTTAGCCAGAATAACCATCAAGAAAGTAATAGAATTCATGGCTGGCTAAACATTCAAGCATTTCGTCGATGAAAGGAAGAGGAAAGGGAACTTTACATGTTACAGCATTTAATTTTCGATAATCAATGCAAACACGCCAACCTGTTTGAGTACGAGTTGGATGAGTTCGTTTGAATCGTTCTTAATAACAGGAAGCCCGGTCATTATCGACATGACATAAATTCCGCTAACCAACTAACTCTCAGAGATTGGGTATATGATTCCGTTATCGAGAAGTTTAAAAATTTCATCACGGACCGCATCATTCATTTTTGGGTTAAACCTTCATTATGCGTCATAAACAGGCCTAGCATCATCGACTAAATGAATGCAATGTTGAACAAAAGCGGGACAATTTCCCTTTATATCGGTGATAGACCATCCAATTGGTTCTTTATTTTTCAATAGAATTGAAAGAAAGGAAGCTTCTTGATCTAGAGAGAGTTAAAGAGATTATGACGGAAAATGTTTCATTGTCACCTAAGTATGCTTATTTAAGGTGACCGAAAAGTGGTTTAAGGTCCAACCTCGAAGGTACCTCAATCAACGAATTCGGTTGAAGTTCTGATTCAATGGTAAGGGGTTCAAAAGGAAGCGCAATTTCAATTTCGTTAGGGTCATCTTGAAACAGTTATTCATATTCAGTCTCGCGTTCGTGGTTTAGGTCAACTGTTTCCTTACCAAAAATTTCTTGAATGAAGCTAACTTCCAACATTTGGTCATGTGGTTAGAACGATTGATTTTCAAGATTGAAAATGTTAAGATCCAAAGTCATGTTTTTGAATGATATTTTATAGAACCATTTCGACAATTGATTAGAGCATTTGAAGTTGCTAAGAAATATCGACCTAAAATCAATGGAATTTGACTCATAAGATTGTTCACGGGTTGATTCTCCAAATGGTGAAATTGATGGGGAAAATGAATTAACCAATTTTGATGAGTACGTCCTCGATTTATCCTACAAGTTTCTTTACAGAACAATCAATAAATTGGAGAGTTACTTTCATCGGTTTTAGTTCACCTAAGCCAAGTTGCTAATAAATGGGATAAGGAATCAAATTGACACTCACATCCAAATCGAGTAAGCATTTGTTAATTTTTTTGTCTCCTATAGTGCATGAGATCGTCGGTCATCTAGGATCTTTGTATTTGACGAGAATTGTTTGTGAAAAGACTTCGCTAAGTCCGGCGACTAAGAAAACTTTCTAGGGTACATGAGTGTGTCATTTTTGAGTGCACAAGTCCTTGAGAAATTTAGTGTAAGTTGGGACTGGTCAAATGATATCAAAAGGTGGGATGTTAACTTTGACTTGTTTGAAAATTTCCAACATCCCTTCCATTTAGTGAGAGTGTTTCTTAGGTCGAAGACGATGTGGAAATGGAACACGATACTTAGTAGGTGGGCCTACTTGAGTAGAAAAATTTGGAGTGGAGTTCGATTCGATGTTTGGCTCAACATTTTGTTCAGTTTCACCTGTCACTTTAAAAGTGTCGAGAGGGATTTACGGTAAATCATTTGGATTAAAGACTTGATTATCTATTTGTTCTCTGGAATGCAAAGTCGTGATAGCATTCATTTGGGTTACATTGCTATCTTGAACAACATGAGCTTGATTCGCATTTATGTATTGATTTCTGGGATTCAGAACTGGCTGACTTGAGAATGTGTATCGTTCACATTCACTTACAGACGTGCCTAATTGACTCATTTGCATTTCAAGTTTAGCAATCGATTTACTCGTATTCTGCATGTATGAAGTTAACAAATTTTGCAAATTACTATTTGATTGAAGGCTTTGAGTGGTTGCCTTTGCCAAAATTTCAACACTTTTCTCAAGTGAACTTAACATTTATCATCTTGGGGAGAAAAAGAATGTCACGGTAAATTTTGGGATGGACCCACAAAATTTTGTTGAAAATGATTAGGTTGAAATGGAGGATTCGAAGCTTTGTTCGGAAATGTTTGAAAATTGGATGAACCAAATTCATGTTGGTATTATTTTGGTTCCAAGAAAATTTTGGATGATTTCTCCAATCAGGATTGTACGTTGGAGATGACGGATCATTCTTAAACTTATTGAAAGCATTGAGTTATTCAATCGAATTAGGGCACTGATCGACTATGTGATTTGGATCGTTGCAATTATAATACATTGGTTGGGAAGCTTGGTTCATTTTGTTGGATGAGAAAACCACATCGGATTTATTAATCATTGCATCTATTTTAGCTTCCAAAGCCAAAGATGATCCTATCGAGTATGCGCTCGATCATGAGCAAATTGGTCTTTTGTTAGAACGTTCTCATTGGGACAATTTTTTGGCTAATTTTTCAAGGAATTGCCAAGCGTCGTCGTGCTATTGGGTGAGAAAATTGCCTTGGCACATCGATTCAAGCATGGTTCGTGAGTTGTTTTCATGTCCATAGTATAAGATTTGGCAAAGGGTCCATTTTTTGAAATTATGGTGTTGACATTTTATCAAAAGATCTTTAAATCTTTCAAAATATTTTTCGAACCTGAATTGACGAAAATTCACAATTTCGTTTCGGATTTTAATTTTTTTTTCTAAAGGTAGAATTTATTAGGAAAACT
Source organism: Allium cepa (assembly GCA_030765085.1). Lineage (NCBI taxonomy): Eukaryota > Viridiplantae > Streptophyta > Magnoliopsida > Asparagales > Amaryllidaceae > Allium > Allium cepa. Next base: position 654,292,466 of record CM060940.1, read on the forward strand.
TAAACAAATTCTTCCCAAGTTTCGATTGAGTTTGATGGTAAGCTATACAACATTTTTCAGCATAATCGGTAAGAGCAAATCGAATTAACCAAAATTTGATTCCATTATCACAAAGTTGTTAGAGTTTAATGGTTGTGCAAACTTGCTCGAATTTCGATAAGAAAATGTATAGGTCATCGTGTTCAAAATTGCCAAATTTCGAAAACGTGACAATATGATTTGAATGAACTTCGAATTGGTAAACTTTTGGGGCGGGTAGCGTGATGCAAGAAGGAATAGAAACTCTATCAGAAAAGATTCTATCCATAATAGTTTATGGGGTATTTTCATTTGCCATTGTAAGAGGACCGTTTGGTTGATTTAAAGGATTCGTAGAAGGGTCATGAGTCCATTGATTCGTAGAAGTGTCACGAGTGCAAATACTCATGCACTGGTGAGAAGAATAAGGAAAGAGAAATAAGTTAGAATTAATTTTAAGAGGATGAAACAGGGTTTGGAAAATGATGTGAATTTTTTCTTAAATAAAAATATTTACTAAAAAGGATTTATTTTTAATAGGAAGATTGATTTTTGTTTTGTTCTTTGGATTTTCAAATTTTTTTAATTTTTTTATGTTTTTTTTTTGTTTTTGTTTTTTCTTTTGAAAAGATTATATGTATATATATATATATTGGATTTTTTTTGTTTTTCTAAAAAAACAAACTCAAGTAAAATGCTTTTTTTGGATTTTGGATTAAACAAGAACTAAGTTAGGTAAATGTACAATTTTTTGGTTTTGGATTTTGTTTTTAAAAAAATATGTATGAACTAATGCAACTAAATGAATGCAAGGAATTAATGACAAATTTTCTATCCTTAGTAGCTCCTAACCCAAAATTGTATAATCACATTTTGTCTTAACTGAACAAAATATTTCTTATCCAGGTAACGGACAAGAGTTATCGGTGCACCACGGATAACCATAGCAATGCAGCCGAAGGTTTAAGTACCTTCAGAGAAACAACCACTATAATGTTTACGAATCACCATAATATTTATAAATGATTATTGCTCTGTCGTAGCCTAGACATAAAGAAAATAAATTGTTCAAAGAATACAAGTTGTCAAGATACAATTAAGCCCTAGTTGAGCTCGTGACTCCCTTAATTCCAAAGTCTAACCATTATTGTTGGCAAATTCTAGGATGAAATGCAATTTTTGAGCCAAGGAAGGGGGTGATGAAATCTCTCATCTTATGTGGATAGGGGTATTTCCCTTAGAAAATAAAGATAAGATGATATGAATGCAAAACAGAAAATTAAAAATGAATGAACAATGCAACTACGAATGAAATTTGTTTTTGTTTTTGAATTTTTTAAATGCAAATCAACACAGAAAATAAAAACAAATTAAAATCTAACAAAAATAATTCGAAGACTAAAACTAAAATCAAATCTATTCCCAAGCAACGTGGCCAAAAACTTGTTCTCATATGACTGTTCTATTGGTTAGAAAATCATCGAAAAATATTATAATAAAAATAATAGCAAGCGCACGACATACAATTTTAGTACGTAATGATTTCGGGTCGATCGACAGGGAGTTGAATTAATTTAAATTCTACTCAATCAAATTAACCCAAAGTTTTAAGTTGTTTTAAGCTAAAAGATGTAAAAATTAACTAAAACAAAGCGAATAAAAATAGAGATTAAAAGACAATTTGAAGGCAAATCCACTTTCATACTTTCACATAAATCAACACAAAATCAATCTATGATCTCTCATTTTAATCTAAGTAGAATTACTGATGTAGTATCATAAGTATGGTCAATTATTATTACTAATTAACATAACTTAAACCATCAAACTTTAATACAACAACTAAAACCACATTGTTAAATATCATGAAAATGAATACGAAACTAAAACAAAATATATTTTAAGCATGATCTATTTACCTTTTGGTTAGTGATATAGATCATCAAATTTAATTTAATTTTAGTTCCATGATCAAAATCACTTAGTTAGATGTTAATGTAAATTGTATTTATATTTGAGTAAGAATAGCCTATTTGTGATAAACAACATAAGCTATCAAATTCAATAATAAACTTACATTAAAAACTAACTATTCATGAAGCATAAAAAGAGATCATAAAAAATAGAATATGTTGAATTTACATAATTTAAGAGAGCTTCATTACCCCTAAATTGAAGAGGTATAGCTTCTCATTTGTGTTATCATTTCAACAGATGCAAACTTCAACATAGAAAAGCAAGCAAAGTAAGAGCTAATTAAACTAAGAAGAGAACTAAACTACTTGCATAAAAATAAAATAATTGCAATGAAAAGAAAGCTAATCTACTAACGAAATAGAAGAAAGCATGTAAATAAAAGTAAGCATGAAATGAAAGCAAGTAGAAAAAAAGAAGAAGAAGAGGCCTTGGAAGCCATTTTATTTCTCATTTAATTTGTGGCTACGATTTGCATAATATGATAAGAAGATTCAAACTCGTTACATGAACATAAGAGGATTATTTATACATGACTAAAACACTAATCCATATTTTAGAAGACAATCCAAAATGGCCCTTGGGAAGTGTTATCTCCAAGTAATCATTAACATAAAATTAATCCTCCATTAAATATGCATGTGCCTTTAATCTCCAATAACATATGCATTAGCTTTTAATTGTAATTCATGGCTTAGTGGGTAGGTAGGCTCCTCCATGATTACATGAATTTCTTTATTTCTTTGGCTTCTAAACTCTTGTGCATGCATATTTCCATTAAGGCTTCTTCATATTTAATCTCCATTTCCTACAATTTGGAAATAAAAATATGCAAGTGAATTTTCTCAAATTAAATCATACACACAATTACGGTTTGGCCCCTATGTAGATGCATGAATGATGACTTGAAAGTATTTTTGAAATTTGATTTTAAAAATGTAAAAACACCCAATTATGACATTTATTTAAATAAAAGTTGATTAAATATGGAAGTAAAAATGTGCACATTCACGTGCACATCAGTGAGTGGGAACAATTTTGATTAGATGATTATTAAAAATAGGTCTATACTATTCTAATTGAATTAGGGCATTTGTAAATAAAAATTGAAACCATAAAACCCTGATTTGAAACCTATAACCTAACATAGAAATTAGAATTAGAGTAATTTGAAAAACCTAACATTAACTCGAACACACCTCTTTTATTAACTTACAAAACTGTAACATCCCCCATTTGGAGGCCCAAAATTAACTGCTATAGATGCTGTAGTTTTCTATAGTTATTATTTTTCGGTGACCAAATGCGATAACGTTAGATACTTTGATACACCGAAAACACATGGATATGAAATTTTTTAACTCAATCTTAAAACAAATTTATCATTCCATTTCAAATCACATTTCAGATTCATTACATAATCCCAATTCTTAAACAACGTTTAGAGAAATGTAATTATTATAAGTTACGTCAAGAGAGACATATGAAGATGCCCCTTTGGCTGATTAGAGTCTAAATATAGGCACTAAATAACTTTGCCATTACATCCAATTACATAGCAGAATCAAACAGAAAGAACTCCTAACAACTAGCTTGCCTCATACAGGTCTCTAAAAGCATGTTTGTCTAAAGAAGAACCTGAAAACCTTAACTCTCATGCTATTCAAACTCAACTGAGCAATCGAGAGTTTAAGGGGAAAATATAAACTTTGAGTCAGACAAAAAGTCTGGTGTAAATATACCATCTCGAACCATATAGATATCTAGTCAGACCAAGCCACTTAGCAGAACGGGTTTTCCCCTTACTAATATCTTAGCTCAACTTATAATAACCATATATTGTGCACATGTGTCCACAATGGTTTAAACATAACATAATAAAAATATATCATGATGACATGCAAACATACGACATACTGTGGATTTCCCATCCTCATTCACGTGACTATCTGTCTCAATTTATAGTTTCTAGAGTCATTATTAACCTATTAGTTTTCATGGACTGACTAATAACCTATTCCAAGCTTATGGACTATCTGTCTGGTTTCATAGTTTTCATGGGATCACTAAGAACCTATTGGTGTTTACCAATAACATCTTCATGTGGTCACTATAAACCTATGGGATTCTCCAATAACATCTCTCTTGTCTAATTTTCATGTGTCGACTATGAACCTATTGAATTCTCCAATAATAATCTGTTATGGACATAGTTTTCATATGATCACTAAGAACCGATAGATGTTTGCCAAACAATTTCCATAACATTGTTTTTATGGGCTTACTAAGAACCTATCTAAACTAATAATCTTTTGATCAGTCTGGGACATCCTATATTATGATCTCTCTGACCTCCTGGATGCAATTCTACTCACATAGGAGTTAAATCAATGTATGTTCACTATTGTTTCAACCTAGCCTATTATTGTGCCCTTGTTTGCACTAAAATTGGTCACAAACCCCAGAAATAGTGAAAGCTCTAGTGTTTACACACGAATCCTCAATACCCAAACACATATCTCGGATTTGGATAATGTGGAGAGCAAAAATGAAGAAATAATAAAATTAAAATGAAAGAAAGTAAGAGAAGACACAAGATATATAGTGATCCGGCTTTCTCCAGCCAACGTCCACTTTGAATTGATCCTTTTATTTCCTTTATATCATACTCATAATTACAATCCTTTGAAATCAACAACCAAAACTGTAGAGTTTCGCCTAGAAAAGAAGAAGATCCCACTTTAGTTTCCATGGAGGTGCTATTTATAAGAGGAGATCTAGAAATATCTGCCCCAAAACTCGGAATACCTCTTCTCATGCATAGGTGGGCCCACATGATCGGTCCGGGGTTATTTGGGATCGATCTAAGATCAATCCATGTTGACTTCGTATGGATCCAAATTGGCTCCAATTGAGTTGAGATCGATCGTAGAGGTTGTTGATAGTGCAAAGTCCTTGCTCTCCAAATTTCATGAAATTCCAATGTGTAGTTTATGAGATATGATCGATCCAAATTTGTATTTTCTAGTAAGCTGAAGGCTTCGTATCCATGGCTTTTGTATCCATCAGCTGGTGTCATCATCCCTCTTTCGTATCGATCCATGTCACATTCGTGCCGATCCCCAATTTGCCCGGTGCCTTCTTTGTATCAATCCCTGAGCATGTCCTTTGTGTCGATCAACAAGCGATCAATATGAAATGCTTTTCCCTGTAACCAATGCCTCGTATCCATCTTTTGCTCCTTCCTTCGTATCGATCCAGCCTTGACTGATACGAAGAGCTCCAACCTGTTATGCCGCATCCATCTAATCGATACGTATGTATCGATATGAAACCTACAGCCCAAGTTCGTCCTGATCGATACGAAAGCATCAATCCAAAGTGAATAGCCAAGTCCACTTTTATCGATACGAATTATATCGATATGAAACTACTTCCTTCCAATATTGATCCATCCATATCTCGAGCATACAAACTCCGTTTGACCTTAAATTTGAAATATAGCCTCTCTAAGCCTTGTTTATCATTCTCTATCGATCCCACCTTGATTGGAGCTTGGTCCAGTTTTGACGATATCGATCATAGCCTTGTTTCCAATCGATCTCCGATCTCGATATCCATCCTTTTTAGCTAATTTTTTGATATCCCATCTTTGACCAAAAAGTAGGGTAACATTTGCCCCCCAACATGCCTAGCTGTAGGAAGGCGTGTTTTGAACAGCTTCAAATCTGGCATCCATTCTCCATATTCCACCCATAGCCATATCATCAGATCCATAATCTAATCCATTGCCAAGCCATTCTATCCAAGTGCCATAGCCATATCCTTATCCAAATCTGCAATAGTTTCGAGCCGATATCTGATTCCGAATCCAGTATCCAAATCTTTAGCCAATTCCATATCCATCCAAGCCTGACAGCCCAGTTCCAATCCATCCATATTTGGTAACTAATAACCAAATCCCAGCCTCTCCTAGTCGATATCCAAATCTGGACCACATCGCGCCCTTAGCCAAATCTGGACCACACCGGGTTTATGCCCAAATCTTAGCTGTTCATAGCAAACATCCAAATCCATAACCTCTCCGGATTCTTACCAAGTGTAATCCACACTCGACGACCTGTGTTAAGCAATGCCTTAGCATAACCCCTAGGTTGACAATGATCTTGGTTCAATGTCCCTGAATGCTGACTAATGTCGTGGCTTAAGTCCTAAGCCGGATCCTTCTCTCTCCGGACCCTTGTCGAGCATTGTCCATACTCGATGACCTGAATAATAAATGATAGATAGTATGGAGCCTAAGTCCTAGGCTAAATCCCGGTCTCTCCGAACCCTTGCCGAGTATAGTCCATACATGATGACCTAAATAAGTCGATTTTCAACGTTCGGACGAAGCAACTTACCCCTTGCCAGGCATAATCCATACCCGACGACCTTTTACCAAAAACAGAAAAAACTCCAATCAAAATCCAATCCAAAATTCGTATTAAACCAAAAAACCATATCAAAAATCCAAACCAAAAAACAAGCATCTAAACCAAAATCCATACCAGAAAACCAACAAAATCAAGAGTTCAAACCTAACTCCAAACTAGACCAAAAAAGCAAATATCCAAACCAGAGAGAAAAGGCAGGTTTCACAAACTAGAACATCATGGCTTATCATCATCTCAGAGCGCGCCTAGGGGCTATCTTCATCCTCGTACATGGGTAAGTGACTTAAAAGTCTGCCTAGAGTTTGCTACTTATGCCACATCATCCTGATAAGCTGATGACCAATCGATCATCATTTAAGGTAGACGGTGGCTGATCCTGTTCCACCTCCGCATTTCGAATCTCGACATATTGCCGCAACTAACCATTCCTTACATGCTCCTTGATTATATACTTTAGATGTCTATAGTTGTTAGTATCATACCCGTCCAGGTCATGAAAGAGACAATGCCTTCCTGATGCCCTCTCGTGCTCCGAGGGTTCCCTCCTTGTCGGCCTTCGATAAGAAAGGCGATCCTAAGTATCCAAGTATATCCGTTCCAATCTCTCATTCAGTCCTGTGTAAGTGGAGAATTTTGGTTCTTCCTGACGCTTCTTGCCCTGCTAGAATCGTTATCTGACTTCCTCTTCCCTTTATTCTAATCCTTACTCAAGCTTTCATCGGATGGTCCTCCATCCTTAGCCACGTTTACTTCCTTTAATTTCACATTCAAGCTTGCAACCTCTTACTGAAGAAATCTCTCGGCCTTGTGAAAGAATTGTCGAAGATCCATTGGTGGATCCCTGCATCAATGATACCTTAAAATTCGAGTTATCCCTGACTCCTGATACTACCGCCATTAAAACCATTGATGGATTCGGCCAATCCACCGAAGCAACCTCTGCACTAAACCGGGTTAGGAAAGTTCTAAGTGACTCTCTTATCCTCTATTTCACCAACGTTATTGTCATCACATTCTTTGGGCTTTTAATATGAATTCGAAACTTCTTTAGAAACATGTCCATCAATTGTATCCATGTCCTAATAGATCCATTTTCCAACTCCCTGAACCATATAGTTGTAATATCCATCAAGTACAAGGGGAACCATTGGGCCATAACCTCCTCCGATGTCCCCCGGCACTTCCATGTGTCTTGTATACCTCATCAAATGATCAGTAGGATCCATCCTACCATCGTATACTTCCAGAGAAGGCAGCTTGAACTCTAGTGGATTCCAAGCCATCCTGATGTTATGGATGAATGGACTCCTGTTTACTCCTTCTAGAGCTCTTTTTGTCAGACCTTCGTGCATTGTTTGCCTGATAATTTTAGCCAATCCAATGTTATCCACCAAGGATTGCCTCTCGCCTTCATTTCCCAACTGCCCCTCAAGTCCTTAAGGGAATTCTGGTACATACTCCTCGTCACGTAATCCCGTATTCCTATTGGCGCCGGCTTATGCAACATCATCTGGCATCCTAGATCCATCCAGATTGCTAGTTGCATTGTTATTAGGGGCTGCCCTCTGCTGAACTGCTCAATCTGATTTCTTGTTGAATCCTGTTAGCACAAAAATTGGTCACTAACACCCTTGAGTAGAGTTGTGTAGAGAGATTAATGAAGAGAGTAAATTAGGACTGAAAAATAGTGTAATTCAATGAAAAAGAATAACAAAAACGAGAACACCAAATTTATAGTGGTTCGGCGTAACTGCCTACACCCACTTTGGGTTTAATCTTTTATTGCTTTCTCAATTACTTGAATACAGATACAATCCGTAAATCAATCACTTGGATACAAGTTTGAACTAAAAGAGGAGAGTATAAGAAATGGCAGAGTCTCCCCAGTGTTCCCGGAAAAAAGGTCCCTTTCACTGTGCCCATGCCCCTCTATTTATAGACGAAGGTGGGTTGGACTTCCCTGGTGGGCCTGTTAACTAAATAACTCGGTCCAAATGGAGTAAGCCCTATGTGCCGACCCAAATAGGCCGAACGACCAAATGCCGAACCTTCATCTTTATGCCGAATGAAGTGAGGCCGGACGCTCTGCGTGCCGAGTGAAACAGGCCGAGCGGTCGGCATGTCGTGCCCTCCTTTCCAGGTCGATGGGTCTCTCTGTTGAATGGAGGAAGCAGGCCGAACGATGTTGGGATGCCGAGTGGAAGATATGCCGAGTGGAACTTGTGTGCCAGATGAGGAGCATGCCGAGTGAAAGGCTTGCCGTGTGAAGGGTTTGCCGTGTGAGGCGTGGATGCCGAGTGAAAGGATATGCCAAGTAGAGGGAATGCCGAACAGAGGACATGCCGAGCAAAGGATATGCCGAGTAAAGAGCAGGCCGAGTACAACCCTTTGACAGCCGAACGTTCAAACGTGCCGAGTGCTCATTTGTGCCGAGTACAACCCTGCATGCCAAACGTTCTAGTTGCCGAACGTGCTTTAGGTGTCGAACGATATTCAATACTGAACGTCACTTTATGCCGAACGTGCCTTGTACGCCGAACGTTCTTGGTGCTGAGTGCTCCTATATGCCGAGCATTCCATAATTGCCGAACGATATACAATATCGAACGATTCTCAATGCCGAGCGTCCTTCTAACGTCGAACGCTCTTGATTGCCAAAACATGTCGACTGCATCAAACCCATATATCCTCAGGCCCTTCTTGGTCAGAATCTTGTCTAATGCTAATGATAATTTCTTCAACTGTCGTCTTGTAACCGGGCCAAGATGCCGGTTAACAAATCCCTTTGATCCAGCCCCATCTGACCTCCTACAGCTTCTGCTGCTCTACCCTATCGAAACTATCTGAGAAGGTTCTACACCATCTCCTCCTACCTTTTCATCAACTGCTCATGCATGGAATGCATCATAGTCTGCATCGTATCCCTAGTGATGTAGATGAATGTCTGATCTACTCCAGCTCTAGAGAAAGCCTATTGACTTACCTCTTGATGGCTTCTTTCTGGTAATGTCCTTCTAGCCGATTGCCAAACTATAGCTTCAGATCTAATCCTTTTGCTTTTCAAATATGAACTCCAAATCTGATGTAGAGGGTTTTAGTCCCCTTAGTAAAAGCACCAAAGTGTTTGCACCAAAATTAGTCACAAAACCAGAAATAGTGAAAGCACTAGTGTTTACACACAAATTCTCAATATCCAAGCGCAGATCTTAGATCCAGATAATGTAGAGAGAAAAAATGAAGAAATAATAAAATTAAAATGAAATAAAGTAAGAGAAGACATAAGATTTATAGTGGTTGGGCTATCTCTGGCTTATGTCCACTTTTAATTGATCTTTTTATTTCCTTTATACTTTAGATACAGTTACAATCCTTTGAATTCAATAACCAAAATGGCAGAGTTTCGCCTAGAAAAGAAGAAGATCCCACTTTAGTTGCCATGGAGGTGCTATTTATAGGAGCATATTGTAAAGGCCCGCAAATCCGTACCCCTTTGAACTTGCAAAATTCCACCACAGTTCAGTTCAAAGTGGCACAAATGTACGAGTCTTCGGGTAAAAGAAGAAAGAGGTAGAAGAAGAAGAAAAGAAAACAACATCAGAATCTCACATCGCAGCGGAATAAAATATAATATATAGAATACAGCTTTTAAATACAAAGAAATCTGTACTGTACACATATACATACATACCATATCAGAGTACATCAATCAATCATACATGTCCATACACATCGAAAATAATAGACAAATACGTAAATACGCTCTGTCATCAGCTCGTCTCCTGAGCTCCAGTATATAAGCTGAATCCTGTTAAACTCGGTCTGACTCGAGCATCATATAAAACAACATCCGAGTCAGTCTGGAATACCAGCGTGAGAAAATCACACTCAATTGGATTATTAAAGTTTCAAAAATCCTTTGAAAACAAAAGCATCTCGTAAGACCACGCCACAAAATAAACATGTCGGGTTTTTACCTTACGATAGCTAAAACAATTTTTATTAAAGTTCTCTGATATTATTATAGTGTCTATAGAAAGTAAAATAAAATCTAGCTGAAATGCTTGCATCTCACGTTTCAGCAATAGTTGGGCACAATCAAAACCGTACAGGCGCTTATTGGAGATTGGATTCCATACAATGGCAGGGCTACTGGGGTACCGCCCGTCACAGTACCTGGTCTAGATCAGAGTACCGAGGAGCCACCCTAACTGCCCTGCAACACAAGACCGGAACCATTCCTTACTTAACAGTCCCAAGCAAGATCATCCCGCAGTTGGCGCGACCAACCGCCCACTAAGCCGAAATAAAAGGGACATCTGGACAGGGGAAACCTCACTCTCCAGTGGGGGCTACCCACGAAGTCTTGTTGCACCTCCCCTGTTTTATCCATTCCCGGTTGATGAGGCTTGAGGTTAAGCGTTACCTTTCAAGAACGAGTCCCACTTAGAATGCTCATCGTCCACCTGACGATGTTCTGAAAGCATTCAATCCATACAAGTTGCCCTGGGTCTGGACAAACCGAATCACCGTCTTCAACTCTTCACGATCTTCATTCGTAATCGTTCAAACCGGATCGAAGTGGTTTTCGGATAATTAAATCCGATCCCGGACTCTTCGAAACGATCAGCGCATTGTCCAATATTGATAGTCGGTTATTTAACTATCAATTAATCATACACAAGCAACCATCAAATAATTTTCACAAATTATTTATCGCAAATATCATCCGGATATTATTTCCATTTTTACCCATTTGAAATAGATTCAAAGTCCTTTATTTCCATGAAATCACCTAACTGATTTCTCATACACACTCAATTTGATTTTACCTTTGAAAATATTTCTTACTTTCTCATCCTTTACTCACAAATCAATTTATACTTCTGCTTATAAATTTTCAAACCTCTTTTTCCCCGCTTTATAGGATTTCTCCTACATCTTATCTCATGTAAATTACTTTGCTTACCATCACAAGAGGTTTTTAATTGGATTTTAAAACATTTTGAAAACATATAGATTTATAAAATAAGTAGTATTAAATATTAAAATTTATATCTAGTTATTATAAGTTTTCAAAGCTGGTTTTAGAAAACTTAGAGTTTGTTATAATTAATTGCTAAGCCTTCAAACATAAATAGTTTGAAATATTTAAATTCAAAATGATTTATAAAACCTATATAGTATAGTAATCTAAAAATATTCCTTTTAAAATAATTTTATAGTTTTAGGAAATCCAATATCCATCTATAAATGCCTATTGTCCACATTCGCCTTCTTACCTTCGGAAATATTCTACTAATTCCATTTCAAACAAATTTATAACTCAATATAAGTTCATCTTGACTTATCCTTGCCAATATATACTAATATCTTCCTATCTCGTTTATAAATTCCATTGATAAATTTATAAAATCTCTTTGAGTTCACTTTATTTATAAAGATAGTTTTATTTAAGAATTCCACCTTAATAATTTATTTCCTTTATATAAATTTCATATTGCTCTTTAAATAAATTTCATTCATTACTTAATAAAATTCCATTTGATTTCTTAATAAAAAAGTCTCTTATTTGTACTCCTTAACAACATTTTCTTTTTATTCCTAAATAAAATTTTACTTATTGATTACAATAATTCTTCCAGTGTTTAATATATTAAATTTTCCCAAAACTCAATTTTAACCAATTTCAGTTTATAAAATGCTTTTATTTCTTTTTCTCCATTCTCAAGTTGAAGTTCAAAATTCCAATAATATTTCCTATTGAGTTTTATTTAACTTCCTTGAATTGATTTATCAACGGTAGTAACGTTTCAAATTTCAGCTTCTTTGTTATTCAATAGTTAATAATTCAATTCATATATAAAGCCATCCATCTCAATTTATCATTCTATTACAGAACAACATATATATGGGATAAAAATAAATATTTTTGAGGAATCCTGTTGGATCCCTCCAACCTGTTTTCCCTGCATCCACAGATGTTAGCGCAAATAAAATACCAATTCCACTTCAATGGTGGAATATTGCAGTATATGGGGTTCATATATTATAATCCGCTATTATGCGGCATATAGGGTCTATTTAATTATTCACCAATTTCAACCATCATTCAAGCTATCCAACAATAAATTTAAATTCAACAATTTAAATTTAAAATCAACTGAGTGAGATTAACTCACCTTTGCCCCCCTTTTTAAATTTGCAAATTTGTTCCAACCTGGCTTGTGTCCTTGATTTTGACCTTAAATAACAATTTATATGATTTTATTAATATTCGAACAATCGAATAATTATTTATCGTTTAAATAAATTTATGTTAATCTAATAAATTTAATTTTAACTGGTGGTGAAATTTTAAACAAAAGAATTAAATTTTCAAAGTCCTATATGTATATATTTTTACTCTAAAGAAAATTAATTTATTTTCTTAACATACATTTTTAATTAAAAACAAACCGAACTTTTAACTTTACAGTAAAAATATTTTTTTTCTGTTTCTGCATATATAAAAATCTGCGTATTTCTCTTACTAAAATCCTATTTTTAAACTTTACTGTTTATCTGCAACATATTCGTAAATTCACTTGAAAATTAAAACGAAAGCTAAAACTAATTTATATATATTCCATTCAGTAAAATATATTATATCAAGTTAAAAAAAATCAGAAATTGAAATCTAAACCTAACTGTATATATTCTTTTTTTATTTTTTATTTTACATAATCCATATATATTAACATCAATCTGGAAACAGCTTAATCCATATATGTATTAACGAAATTCGAACGCTAAGATCGTACCTCACTGACTTGCGAACCCAGGACCTGACTACGATGCCACCACGACCACCGACATCGCCTTGGATTGCATGCGTGCCTCAAATGATTCGCCGAGATCCAACTTCACCACCCAGAACTCCCTACGGCCTCTCGTTCATCAATCTTCCCAATGACGAAACTGTCGCTACTCTCCATGCCCTAGCTTGCCTATGACGCCGTGCGACATCCACGCAATCGCGCCCCTCGTCTCGAGATCTAGCTACAAAACTCACGGCTCGGCCATCATTGCTCGCACGTGAGTCGATTTCGCTCGTTCCCCTCTTTCTCCTTTTTTTTTATTTCGTATGCCGTGAATCGGCTTGAGGGAGGAAGTGGGAAAAAAGTTTTGATTTTTGAAAAAGAAAGAGGCCAGTTACAATTAAAAGAATGAAGGCAATAGCTTTCTCCAGAAGGTAGAACGACGCGATTGAATTTGAGGTGACGGGTTGCGTATAAGGGAAGCTGAAAGAAAAATTACGGCTGATGAAAAGATGCAAGATCTTTTTAAGTTAAAACGATTGATTATTTTCGAAGCGTTTTTACCACGTACGATCACACAATGATGACTCTGAATGCTATGAAATTTGAAATCCGGCAACAATTCAATATTACGGATTCAACGGAACTGGTTTCATCAAATTCCGAGACTGTGCCTTAGAAGGTTATTTTTAAATATTAATTTAAACGATGTAAATTTAAAATTGAACAAACAACAGTAAAATTCAATTCTAATCCATCTATTATCCTCAGAATTATCAATATAAAGTTTATAAGTCGTTGAAATATTTTTAACAAACTTATAATTCCAAATTTTATATTTTACCCAATATCCAATTACCACTTTAATAATTCAATTAATTCAATATGTCGTTATGTTTAAATTCCGAATCCTTTCTATCATATAAAACCAAACTGTTCATGTTATAGTCAAATTAAAATTAAAATTAAATATTTAAATCCAATTTAAATATTATAACTTAGCCGTCAAAAATCCGGGTCGTTACATTCCTCCCCTCTTAAAAGAATTTCGTCCCCGAAATTACTAATTAGGAAGAATGTCCCAATACCCGTTACTATTACTTCGCAATCAACAATTCAACATCCTACCAAACTACCCTTTTTAATAAAGATGCATTATCCTTCTTATAACTTTCTAAACTTTCCTTAGTTTCAAACTATACTATATGCTTAACTATTCAAGTTTCAATTTAAACTCAAATTTTGACTCATCAAAATTTTCTCAAAATTTTTTAACACCCTAAATTCCCGAAATTTTTTGCCAGCGTCTCCTTTGCGCGGCTAGCTCGGTACAACTACAAAATGGCTCTACGGCCTCCCAAAATCCAAAAGAAAACAAAAGGCCAAGTGGCTCGATCAAAATCCCAATCAATTTCCATATAAAAATTCAAACACGTACCTTTTTGTCGAGCATTTCAATTTTATCTTTTGAAACCAAACTCAATTCTCTTTACCTTTATATTACCCACATATCTTACACATCAATATGTCCAATCACAATATTCAAAATATTTTATCGACATTTCTACAAATGTCAATACCTATTCGTTCAAATATTATTTTAGATTATATTTGAATATCAATTCCCAATTGAGAATGCATTTTTCCTTACTTAAGTTAGTATAAACATTCTATGTGTTTCTTATTATTTATTTTCATCTTACCACTTAAGTTTATATTCCTTCTTATTCAAATTAATTCTCCCATTTTCATATGAATTCAATTTATTTATAACTCTGAATATTTAAATATTATTTTTCCATTTATATCAAATTTAAGACATTATTTAAAATTAGTACATTCACTAATTTATTTCCATTTCCAATTTGAAAACGTTTATCGTTAACAAAATTTCCAAAAACTTTCAAAAAAATTCTAACTCCCAAAATTTCTGAAAAATTTTGGCAGAGTCCGCTTTGTACGGAGGAGCTTTTGCAATTTGACAATAGATATAAATATATATACATCGACCCACACGGTCGGAAAAAACCAAAAACAGTTCATATTTCCTATTTTTATTGCGTAGGCGTACCTTATTTAGCATTTTAAGCAAGCGGCTTATTTAATTAAGCATATGCGCGGCCAAAATCTCGCTAAACGTCTTCTGGTACCTGTACTTACTCAGTTTATAAACATAAGTAACGTATTTATGATAATTTATAACATTGCACTCATTTAAGCAACTACAACAGATCAATAATGAATTTATAACATCCTATCCAACTTCATAACAAATTTATATAGTTCCAAACTAGTTCCATTTGTTTATAACTGACACAAATACCGTTTGCATTCAACTTTAAGTGAGTTACACACATCTACTTAACTCCAATTCATAATTATGCCCAAACAAACCTATTTTCCATTTAATTGATTTCCAAAATCAGTTTCTGCTCCTTAACAATTCAAAACCATATTTTATAAACAATGTATACAAGCAGTTTGTATAAACAATTGATAAGGTTCCAATTAAATCCAATTGCTTTACTCAATTTATAACATCCTATCCAATTCAGAATGATTTTCACATCATTCTTTTATTCAATTCATTCTTAATCCGAACTATTTGTATTCATGGCACTTTATTCAAAAATCAAGTTTATTGACTTCTATTATTCCATAGCATTTTATTTAACGACAACAACAATTATTTCATGCAAATTCAACAATATTCATTGAACAAACAATTTCTTTAGTTTTACAACTGTTTTAAAATTGATTCCAATTCAAGTTATATGAAATTTCATTCCATTCTAATTTATTTATAAACCACATCTTTGCATTGATTTTATTCAACACCATTTTTATATTAAGCTCGACAACTTCAATGCTTACAATTTAACAATCATGTCCCAAATTTATTTAAGTCATGCTTCATTGAATTTTTTTTAGACTTAAGTTAAGTTACTTCAAATTATTTAACTTTCATAACTTAAATTTATTTCTTTCGCCCATAAATTCGTTTCCAATTTAATTTGATTTTATTCAAATCAAATCTCTTTCATTTACTTCTTAACTCAATTAATTATTTCATTAAAAAAAATTCAATCCCCATGTTCGATTCATTCTCGAACTTATTTAACTTATTACAAGACCATTTTCACTTTATTTATACACAATTGGATTTTGTTTGCACTTCTAACCATTTATATTTAATCGAATTTCATTTTATTTGCTAACGAATCCGAGTTGAATTTTATATTTACAATTCAAGGTCTCTTCCTCCCATTTACTTTAATTCACTTTCCACTTTTATTAATCTACCATTCGACCTTTTATCGGACCAATTCAAAGTTTATCCACATATTTAAGTTACTAATTTATCCCAAATTAGTTTACTCCTAATTTATAATTCAATACGTGATTTTTAGCTTCAAAAATCTCTTCATTTAAATTCCTTCGGTTCAATTCTAATTTATAATTCAGGTTTGGATTTCCATTCATTTTCCAAATTCAAACAATTCTATTTGACTTATTTATTCCATCTTAATTTTATAAGTCCACTTCTTATTTATCTTCACACTTCCATTTATTAACGGTTAACCATATTCCCATTTTATTTTAATTCAGGTTTATACATTTTTACTTAGCCAACTATATATTTTATTTCAACGCCTCTCAATTCTTTTATAAGATGTCGAAGCCCTATTACTTCAAATTCAAATTTCACTTGGCTTACATTAATTCAACTTCATTTCATTGTTATGAATTTTACTCAAGTGAAAATTTTATTATGATACCATCTACATCTCAATTTAATTCATCTTCATTCAAATTCACACGTTAACTTCGCTTAAGTTAATTCCAGTTCAAACCATGTTCTAATCCAATTAAATTTGCTATTTACTATCCAATCACATCCAAAGTTTAAGGTACTTTACCAATCTATTTTATTCAATGAACTTTTACTTTCTTCGAAACCACCTTTCCATAAATTTTAAATCTTAAGTAAATTTATTTATTGTAACTTCTTACTTAAATTCATTGCAATTGATTTGATGCTTGTAAAGACCCGTAAATCCGTACTCCTTGAATAGACACTAATCTCCATTGATTAATTCAAGATGAACGAAAATACGAACCTTTAGGGGTTTTTAAAAAGAATTAAGGAAAAGAAAAAAAAAGAGAAGAAGGTAGAAAAAGATGGAAGATTAGAAAATAGAGAGAAGAGAAAATAGAAAATAGGAAATTTTAAAATAGAAGAAGAAGAGGAAAGAAAAATAGAACAACAGAACGGAACAGAAAACAACAGAACAACATCAGAATCTCACAATTCGCAGCGGAACAACATATAATAATAAATGAATAATCTTTAAACAAAGAACTATATCAGTTATTACATTACATTTCATTACATCATATCATCAGAGTGTACAACAACAACAAACAGTGCAGCGGAAAAAGAAATACTATATAAACTAGTAATACGCCATGCCATCCAGCTTGCCTCCCGCAATTCCTGAATATCCAGAATATCCTGATAAACCTTAACTCTTGACTGCCCGTGTAGAAATTGGTGGGCACCCAGAGTTTAGGAAGGAAAACAATAAACTCCAAGTCAGTCATGTGACTGGTGTGAGAACTCAAAACAGTTTATTTATCTTTAAAATCAAAATAGAGGAATATTTTTATTTCAATTCGCAATGCTTTTAAAAATGAGACTACCATAAGGCCTCCCACACACACACACAATGCAAACGCAGAATCGGAGGAGATTTCTCCTTGTGATAGTCAAAGATGCTTGATACGCATTTAAAAGAACATTTCATATTATTATTAGTGCATAGTGTAGGAAAAATTTATTTCGAAAGTAGAATATAAATCTTAGCCAACATACGACCATTATCGTATGCCTACTATAGCTAACTATGTTCAATAGCAGGTTACCGCCACATTCCATAGCAGGTTATACAACTAAAACCGTACAAGTCACGTATTGTTTCTTTGGATTTCCAACAAATGGTCAGGCCAAGGAACTTCCCATTGCCACATGAGAATGCCTCTGGAAAGACATCCCCGAGAACCAAACCGGAACTCTGACAACACAAGGCCGGGTTACCCCTAACTGGGTAACTACTGACACGAGCACGCCATTCCCCGATCGTAAACGACCTTTCTCACGGGATCCCGAAAACCAACAACCACAAAGTAATAAATTCGTAGTAACCACATAGGTTAAATATCTGGGCTCCATACCATGACACCACCTCTATCCAGAAGGAAATGTACATACCCTAAAGGGTGCTACCCCTCATAACCTTGCTGCATCTTTCCTGTTTTGATCATTTCCGGGGTGTGAGGCTCGACGAAGTCACGTCCACAAAAACATACTTTATACAAAAGCCATGCTTTGGGTCAACAAATGATCAACACAATGATCACTAAGATAGACGATCAAATAAACGATCCTATCACAATAATCAACACAATGATCATTTACAGCATCACTCAGCATGTCACATTACCAAATTGGGAATATATCGCTGATAACTTCAATTATATAACCTCTGAGCTCGTATGTCTCATAGAAGGGTGTTAAGCTAAAAGAATAAATTCTTCGCCACCAACAGAAATATATTTGAAAGAAATCGGCTTTATATCTCAACTTGTAATGTCAGACATACAATCCATACAAGTCTGTTCCGGGCTCGAACAAAACCGAAGGCATTTACGAAGAAGTCCTTGCAATCCGGATATTCACTATCCTGATCGGATTCACCATCACATATGGAGAACTCTATACCGTAGCTACTCGGTGCAGAGTAAATCGACAGGTCATCCTATCGCTCTCGCAAATACCGGGTCTTCAACACCGATCTTCAATGCAATTATAACGACGTATCACATATTCGGAATGGGTTATACGACCCCATGGTCCTTTCCCGGTTAACCCGAATAGTGAGCGCTTATTCAAAAATAAGTGTAGCATTCACATTCAACAAATCATATCAATTACCCATTCAAAGGGAAATATTGATAGTCGGTTATTGAACTATCACTGGATATGCACACATCACCAGATTCCAAATAATTTTCCAATTTATTTATTTTCCAAAATATCTCTACAAGAAATGTAATTTCAATACTTCAAAAATAAATCAATATTTACTTTTAAACCAATTCCACTTCCTTTTATAAATTCCTTAGTGAATTTATATTTCAAAGTATCCATGCATATGATTTCAATAATTCATTTCAATTTATCTTCAAAAAAGATAGATTCTAAATATCACTTCATATTGGAAAACAATTCCATACTTATTTAATAAGTAATTCACAGATTTTATTTATTTTCAATACTTAGAAAATATTCAATATACTTCAATCGAAATTAAGTATATATTTCATTCTTTAAGGAAATCATTCTCTTAAACATATTTATTTGGGCCAAAACGAATGTTACGTAAAACATCGTTACGACAATCCAAAATCACTAGTATAGGGATTCGAAATTAAAATAGATATATAAATCCCAATACTATACAAAACATTTCCTTTCGGAAATCATTTACTATAACAACAGTGTTATAGTCCATTATTTCCTTCTATTTCTCGAAAACGTCTATTTCAACAATGAATGTTGAAATCTATGGTTTCGAATCTCAACAACATTTTTAAAACATCGTTAGATCGTTTTAATTCAATTTAAACATCTCATTCAAACATTTTCTTTAACATATTATTCACTATTCAAAAACGTGAATATTCTTTGTTAACAAATTTCATCCTTTTATTTATTTTATTTCAAAGGATTATTCACTATTCAAAAATGTGGATATAACTCCCTAAATAAATCATAACAAATTACTTATCAAAATAAGTCGTTTGTGAATTTATAAAACAACGTTTATAAATTCCATTTCTATTTATTTATAAAAACTTCCTTTTTATAAATTCTTTTATTAACCTATTCCAGTTTATAACTCAATTATAAACTAAAAGTTCATATTATAAGTTAAATACTTACAAAACGATTATTTTACAAAATCGTTCCTCTAAAGACTTTCCAAACCATAAATCTTATAACTTATAAGATTCATTTATTTAACCAAATCTATTCTTTCAATAACTTCACAAATTTTATAAACCTACTGCTTATAAAATTACATTTATCACTTCACCGTTTATAATTCTATAAATTTCATTTATTTATGAAATTCATTTTCACTTCATTCAAACACTTATGGAAACTCGTTTTATAATGTCTATATTTCAATTTATAAATATCCATTTATAAATCTCTTAATATAAATCAATTTATATTATTCTTTAAAAACGTCTTTAATCTTCTTTATAAAAACTTCATCATTTTGATTTATAAAATAATCAAATTTTATAAATCCTAATTTTAAACTTTCAATAATAAATTCAAAAAAAATCCCAATTCAAATTACTTTATGAGATCTTTAGTCCATATTTCTCAAAATCAACTTTTTAACTATATTTCTCAAAAACCATAATTTTTGTAACATTAAAAATTATAACGTTTATTTATTTAAAATGGATCAATTCCAAAAATAAAGTATATTTTCAAAAATCACTTTAAAATCATTTTAAAATCCCAAAATCTGGGTCCAATGATGCTACACACCAAATAGTCAATCACGACTACAACGATCCATCATATATCGTATATGATAATCAATCAAATATCAAAATATCTGAAATCAAATAAAAACTGTTGAGGAATCCAGTTGGATCCCTCCAACCTGTTTCCTGCATTCACAAACATTAGCACAATACCAATTTCGCTCCAGTACGAAATTATCGCGGTATATGTTCTTATTAAATATTATCCGTTTAATAACGGCGCAATAGGGTCTCATCCGCTAAACAAAAAATGCGGAAAATCAATAACTCCAATATATACATATGCCAATATATATATATTGCTATTATTTATAATACCAATTTCACTGTTTATGAAATATTCGCGGTATATGTTCTTATTAAATAACATCCGCTTACTAACGGCGTATAATGTCTATTTTAACAATCAATAGATATCAATCAACATTCAAATATGCATTCAAATATTTTAAATCTAACTATTTAAAATAAAATCGAAACTGATTCGATTGAGTGAGAAGTTCTCACCTTGATTTTATTTTCGTTTTAGCGATTTATTTCGAATAAAATTAAACGGACGTTTAATTTTACCCAAAATTCTCACTAACTCCAAACGACTCCAAACCAACTCCATCGCGTAGTGCTCGTCCATACGATTCCAACGCAACTGGTTTCGCACGTTTTCGACCTCGTATGAAAAAGTTATGTATTTTTGAAGTTACACGAATTTAAATTAACAAATTACAACATAACTTTTATAATTTATAACCTCTCTTCCATCCTAGCCCTTTGATCCCACAACCTCTCATCTGGGCCGTCCCCTACCTTCATCTCCCCCACGTTCCAACTACAGAACCCAACCCGTGCAAAGAACCTGTAACATCCCGCCTTTTCACACACTTTAAACCGACACACGTGCCAATTCAAAGCATACGCAAGGGCGGATTGTTATGGGGTAAATAAGAAAACAGAGAAGAAATAAAACAAAATAGAATCTCACAGCGGAAGGATAAAATATAATAACAAATATACAGTTCATAAACAGTTTACAAAAGCTGGATTCTTCTTTTACAATAAATATCAGAGTTACACATACCAATACAAGCAATGCAGCGGAATAGAAAGAGTGTGGTGTAATACTATATATAAAATAATACCGATTCTTCGTCTTCGTCCTCCAAAGCTAAAATCTGCTATCCTGAAATGCTCGGACTGACCCGAGCGAATTTGAAAAGACAAAAACACCCGAGTCAGACTAGAATATCTTATGTGAGTTAAATAAACAGAAATAAATATGAGTACAGTAACTCAAGAGATTTTCGGGATTTACATCTCCTAAGGATCCGTTAAACTATTTACTATGTAGTATATTGCGCTATTATAATAGTGTCTATTTATAAAATAAACTTACTTTTTAATAGCGTTAAGGGGTTACCCATATAGCCCTTAACACGTAATAGTCCCAGTAGTCCATCCAATATCATAGTCCCTCCTGATCGGGAAGCCACTAGAGGATACCACACGGGCTACGGGAGAAAACCAAACTCGTACAGGGCGCGATAGGGTAGGTGACACGGCACAACTAGGCAATGCCAGGGTAGATATACCAATTACGCTTCCGGGCCGATGGTAACGCGAAGCCGCAGCAACCGCCCACCTCGAAACAACTCCCCAAATCAAAAAAATAGAAGTGGCCACTGAATCAATCCAAAGTCATAGTATAATATCGAAGAGGAGTGTCCGATCAGAGGAATGACCTCATTAACCCGTCGATCGCTCCTGTTTTAGCCACCTTATGCCAACTCACGGGAGTCGGGTCCACGTATTTACCTTACAGGAATCGTCGCCACCAACCTACTTCATTCTGGAATCTCCACCGCGTACACGGTTAGTCAAAGTGGTTTTCGGTATCGACAGAGAGTATGTCCATATCCGATCCCGGTCTCTTTGCCAACCCATCGTTATTATAACACCGCGGTTATTTAAAACAGTTTATACTTTTAAAACCAGAATATAATCCATTTCAAAACCATAATATTACGATATCATTCCAAAACCCAAAACCATATTTTACCACTTATTCCAAATATAATTCCTTTCCAAAATTAAAAGGCTTTAGCTTCATAATATCTGAAAATCGAATATTTTCAAAGCTTAATATTTTTGGAAATCCATAATTTCAAACCATAACTTTTAAACTCAAATGGTTTGGATATTCAACGGTATGCGAATTAAAAGGGTTTAACTTTACTGTTGCTTTATAAAGAAATAAATTACACGGCTTTCCAAATATTTCTTCTTTTAAAGTTAAACCAAAATCCAAAATATTACCTCAAGTCCCAAAACCATTTCAATTTTATATATATTTATATCCATTTTTGATCATTAATATTTCAACTAAAGTTGGATTTTTATCCTTTCAAAATCAATATTCTATTAATTAATCTTGACCATTCACATAAAATCCATAATTAATAAAACTTCAATTTCTAGTAAAATATATATATAAATTTTCCAATTCAAAATTTTACTAGAATATCCATTTCTATTTATTTTGGGAAAATCCAATTTCAAATATCATATCTTAAAATTTCCAACTTTACATTTAAACATAGGATATAAATTTACCAACTCCATTTTCTAAATTTCTTCCATTTCAATAAAGAAATTTATCCACCTTTTAAATTCCTAAATTTTAACTTCATAGGTATATAAATATGGAATAAAATATTTATACAATATAAAATTTAAGATTTATAAACCGTATTCAATCCAAACCATAGAAATCACATTAAAATAGTTATATATAGACCGCGGTGCCTGTATATAATTTTCTATCCTATGGTCAAGTGATACGGATATTTATCATTTCAATCCGCAATTTAAAAATAAAACTTTGCGGTTTTATCATTTCAAACCACAATCCCGAAAATGTAAAATGCATGCTAACTGGCAGTTAATGATATCCACATAAGTCATCCATTCAACAACACATCCATCACCCAATTTCAACCATCAATCAATATCAATCACTATCAACCCATATCAATCAATAACAATATTAGTTCGATAATATGCAACGGGTAATAACTGTCAGTTTATTCAAATTAAATTTCAACTATTAATCTAACCATTTATATTTAGAGATAATTCATATAACTGTTAACTAGCATTTCATATGCAAACAAAATTCCTAACAGCAAATTAATACGCAATTAATCAATTTAATTAATAGCTAAATTCAATAAATGCAATTCAACAGATATGGATGAAATAACATGCCAAAAGCTCATAAATAAATTTCTATTCATTTCTAAAATTTATTTAACAAACATAAAAGCTTCTAGTAATTGTGAGTGGGTTAAAACACTCACCTTCCGAATTTAAATCGAATTTAGATTCGATTTAAACTCAAAAATTTGACGGTCTCCAAATCTGTCCAAACCAGCGTCATCAGATCTGGAATTAAATTACGATCCTAACGCAAAAAAAATCATGTGAATCCGATGTCGTATGAAAAAGTTATGATGGAAAAACGATTGGTAAACAAAATAAATTAACAAATGTTAAACTTGCATAATGTTGCCACGTCTACCTTCTTCTCACGCGTGAAACCACTCAGCTTCCTCACGCATCCCTCACACACGGAGCAGCCTTCCTTCGCCGTTGACCATGACATTGAGACCACCACGACCTTCAATTCGCCACGTCGATGCCACCAGGGATACCGCCTCCACCTCCTCTTTAGACCGCCAGGGGTGCGGCACCCCCTAGTGCCCGCCGCCGCCACTAGTGGTTAGGGTTTCGAAACCCTAATCGGCCAAATTCTAGCGCCCCTGACCACAATACAAGCTGCAACCACCATCGATCTACTCCCCACAGCGATTGCTACCAAACCCCTCAACCAATTTCGTCGATTGAACCCGAAATCAAAAACGCCCAAATCTAGCCTTAGGGTTTCGAGTTTTTGGCCTTTGACTGAGTTTCCAGGACGATTCGAGCATCGATTGCAAAAACAGATGTCACATATAAATTCGTATTGAAGAAATCTACGACATATAATTTTTTGGGAATTTTCTGAAGACTTTGAATTTTCACTTTGATTTGCAAATTTGAAATTGGATCTGAGATGTATACATTTGGGGGAGAGAGAAGAGTGAAGAAATGAACGTACAACAAAAGAATAGAGACTAGGGTTTATAGCTGTATATATATAGGTAGGCTAGGTTAGAATAGATAGGCTAGATAGATGAACGTACGCAACAAACTATGGCCCAAAAAGCCCGTTATGCCTCCGGAACCGAATTTGTTAAAACTATATATCCAGATAGGTGTTTTAAAATATTCTGAACGCGATGGAAAAAGTTTCACGACCAAATTCGATCGTATGAAGAAGTTATGCTGAAAACAAGATTTCCAAATTGATTTCAAATTGATTTTTAATAAAATTGATTTTCAAGGCGTTTCGCGTCCGTACGATCAAACGACAAGTCCGATCGATACGAAATTTGAAACCCTATAATAATTCACCGATACGGATCCGATGAAACTAGTTTCGTCGAAATCCGAGTCCGTGACAAAAATGGCTATTTTTAATGTTTATTAAATCAATTAAATAAATCATAAAAATCCAATTCTAATTTTTCAACTTCTAATATTGGCCAAATCTTATTACTTATATAATTCAATCAATTCCAATTGATTTAGCAGCTTGGATGTGAATTAAAATCTATAAACATATCAATTTGCAGTGTTAATTTCTGCATTTTTATAATTATTTGGAAATTATAAATTATATTCTAAAACTCAATTATTAAAGCTTATATTCTTATACTCTCAACGAAATCCAATTAGATAAATAGATTTGATTTCTATTCCAACTCATGATTGCAAATAAACTTTTACCATAATTAAATTCCAAATTATTAATAACCCTTATTTTTCTTAACTATTTATTAATTCCAATCCAATCGAATTCAACACTATAAATTTGATTAATTTATTATATTCACTTCCTTTCTATTATTCAAAGTTATTGTTGTAAATACGACGAATACTAACATTAGTTTAAGATTTCACTCAATGTTTACAAATTCCATTTCAATCTAATAACGTAATATTTTACGTTCAATTCTATTTTATTTGTCGTAAATACCACTTGTTGAATTAAATACTCAAATCTTAAATAAATCTTGCTTCTAAAGTTATACCAACAATGGTCCAGTTAAATTTGAATTAGCTTTACCTTTATTTTATGAAATTAACTATTGCAATAAATCCAGATTAATAAATAAGGCTTGATTCCTATATTAACTTCTTTGGTCTCAATTAACCTTTTATGGCGAGTATGAATTTCAATGTATAATTGAAATCTTTATATCCATTTAATTTTACTATCATCCACTATCTACATATTCTAGCTAAATTCCAACTAACATATAAATTAGCTATTCCAACTTCCATTAATTGCGATTATCATACTATAGAAATTAAATTCCATTAACCACATAAATAAAAGTTGATCCCCATCTATTTACATTATTTCACGTTTGCATAAATTTATTCAATGGTCACTTTTAATTAGTAACTATCCATTTTCCAATCCAAATGTAAATCTTCCACTTTTGAATTCTTATATTAAATGGAATTTATTCTAGGTAATATTTTTACTAATATTTACTGATTCAACATTTATGTTTCTAAAATTTACTCCAACCAAATGTGACAATCTACATTTCATTTCTATGCAATATATACTCTCTTTTTTTTTTTTTTATTCCATTCATTTGGTTACTGCGTTGAAATCTATTTATTACTAATACTAACGTTATTATCATCAATTATAATTGGATTCCAAATTTTTATTCAATACTGTGAAAAATAACTTTCATATAAATCAAATCCTTTTTATACCTAATCCAAATTGGATTATATTCCAATTCCTATAACTAGGTCTTCAGTCACCATTTACATATTTAGCGTTTATTTAATTCTCCGTTTATAAATTTAGAGTTTCTACTAAATTGAATTATACAACTTATGAACTTTAACAAATTTAGTCCACCTAATAAATTTTCTAATGTTTATATATTGGCAATCCGATTCAGCTATCATTTCATTAATACCTTTTAAATCAACTAATTATAACTAATAACTACCCACCAATTTACATTAATCCAATCTATGCCACATAAATATTTAATTGTTAACATTAAATTATAATCACCACATCAATTCCTATATTTACTCAAATAAAAATCTTAAGACTTATATTTCCTTCTAAATTAGATTAGCAATTCTATTAAATTCAATTCATTAAACATTATTAATTTAACGGGTCGTTACAATCTCCCCCACTCAAAACTTTTCGTCCCCGAAAAGGAAAGAAGGGAGGAGGAAGAATAACAGTGCATTTTACTTCAAATATTAACTTATATTTTACTGGATTAATTTCCTTAAATGAAATACACTGGTTTTATAATTATTATATCCTTTAATACTTGAATTATTAAAGTTGGAAAAATATTCTCAACAAAATTCTAAGTCCAAAATTTACGAAAAATTTCGGCAGAGTCTCCTTTGTACGGAGGGACTCTGGAGAAAATATAATATCCAAATATACAAATATATTACATATATATCCAAAATAAAATATCCCAACATGGGAAAATATATAAAATAGCGCTTTACGTAATCCGGGAACGTACCTATTTGTCGGGCAATATACGCTTATATTTTTGTGGAACCAAAGCAGTAGCAGTGGCTTCCAACACCTGTATTCACTTATAAAATCTAAAAGGTTAAATATTCATTTTACAGTGAATGTTTTGGTGGATTCAATCATTCATATCCAATCAAATGCAACAACCATAGATTTTAGCAAACAGCACACACCACAACAAACAATCATTAAATCAAACAAATAATTAGTTGTTCGGCTCAAATTCTGAAGTTGTACGAATGAAGAATAACTATCAAGTGCATCCGTTGCTCAACAGCCTTAGATGGAACAAAGATAGATTATTTGTTCATCCAACAACTCCACCATTCCTTACCCAACAATCATACATCAAACAATTCAAACCAACACCAAAATAGCTGATTATACATTCATTTCATAATTCAGTGTTTTGATTTTCTTCCCTTTATTTATGGAGGGATTTCTTTATTTCTTACAAGTTTTATTTTCCAATTATCACCAAATTCATTATATTTGTATTTCCTTTTTATTACTTAAGTTTCCTTTTATTACTTAAGTCTATAAAATAAATTCTCATTAATAACAACAAATATTTTGAATATCTTCTCTTGTAAGGTTTCCCTTAAATTCTTAATCTGCTAACATTCATTCTTATAAGTGGAAGTTTTTTATTTATCCATTAACTATTAATTGTAGACATTTCAATTTTTCCTACTTTCCATTATATTGGAATAGGGGAGATTAAAACATACTTAAGTGAATAATCATATAATAAATTCTTATTTTGAATTTCATGTTATATACTCAGGTTCATATCATCTATTAATAATTCTCAACTTTATTTTCCATAAAATTTCAATTATAACCTAAGTTTATACCATTAAATTCTTATTATAACAGTAGTTTATTGAATACTTCATTTTTCCTAAATTCCTACTTGTAAAACATTCAATTCTAGTTTCTGATTTAACATTTCAACTTTTATATTTGGGTAAGTTATTTATGTTAAAGAAATGCAATTGAACTTATACAAGTTAAATCTCCATTCTTTAATTAAATTTAATGTTTATCCATATTACTCTTTTATCTCATATGTTAAAAATTTCAAATTTCTCTTTATAATATTGCATTAATTCTCTTACTTAAATTAGAGGTTTCAACTTATTAATTACTTATCTTTTTATTCAACTAAAATAATTTAAACAATTAATTAATGGAAATTTAAGAATTAAATACCGGGTTAAATTTCAAATATTTCAAAATAATAGATAAATAAGTTCTTACAACTCAATATCTCTAATTATATTTAGAACAATAAAAGAAAAATTTTAGAAAATTTCAAAATAAATCTGCAGTAGAATTTACTACAGTGGCCTTTCCCCTTTTGAAACTCGAAAATGAAAGTCGATGATGCGGCCGTCATCACCGAATTTATTTTCCAGCGACGGAGAGAAAAGTACAAAATTTATTTCTCCAAAATCTTCTTTTAAAACAAATTTCCCGAATTTAAAATGGAATATTCATATCGGAAAATATATATATGACAATATTATCATACTTCCAAATTATACTTTTTATATAAGAAATTCCTTATAAACCAAATCATTACTTTTCATAAATTCTTTGAAAGCACATTTCAAAAATCCCGGACTTAAGTTCTAAAATCTCCAATTTGGTTTATTATAATTTCACTTAGCTTCAATTATTATAAATATGTTTATTGCCTAACATCCAATCTATAGCAACCAAATATATATATATATATCTTTATAAAATATTTTATATATAGAAAATATAATAGGCAAAATTATTTCATTCACCTATATTAAAAACAAATATTATGTCAGTCTGTCCTATTAAGTGTTTAGAAATCCCTATTGATGACATAGCGTCCCATGCATCAACCAGAATTTATAAATACAAAGCGGAACAGATTAACACAATATTAAAACCCTTTTATTAATACTAACAAGTACGCTCTCTCATATATGTACACTCAGTGACTCCCATAGGATATTTCTACCCTATTAACAAAGAGTCAAACCCCACAAAGCCAAGGTTTATCGCTAAACCAAAGCTCTGATACCAACTGTAACATCCCGCCTTTTCACACACTTTAAACCGACACACGTGCCAATTCAAAGCATACGCAAGGGCGGATTGTTATGGGGTAAATAAGAAAACAGAGAAGAAATAAAACAAAATAGAATCTCACAGCGGAAGGATAAAATATAATAACAAATATACAGTTCATAAACAGTTTACAAAAGCTGGATTCTTCTTTTACAATAAATATCAGAGTTACACATACCAATACAAGCAATGCAGCGGAATAGAAAGAGTGTGGTGTAATACTATATATAAAATAATACCGATTCTTCGTCTTCGTCCTCCAAAGCTAAAATCTGCTATCCTGAAATGCTCGGACTGACCCGAGCGAATTTGAAAAGACAAAAACACCCGAGTCAGACTAGAATATCTTATGTGAGTTAAATAAACAGAAATAAATATGAGTACAGTAACTCAAGAGATTTTCGGGATTTACATCTCCTAAGGATCCGTTAAACTATTTACTATGTAGTATATTGCGCTATTATAATAGTGTCTATTTATAAAATAAACTTACTTTTTAATAGCGTTAAGGGGTTACCCATATAGCCCTTAACACGTAATAGTCCCAGTAGTCCATCCAATATCATAGTCCCTCCTGATCGGGAAGCCACTAGAGGATACCACACGGGCTACGGGAGAAAACCAAACTCGTACAGGGCGCGATAGGGTAGGTGACACGGCACAACTAGGCAATGCCAGGGTAGATATACCAATTACGCTTCCGGGCCGATGGTAACGCGAAGCCGCAGCAACCGCCCACCTCGAAACAACTCCCCAAATCAAAAAAATAGAAGTGGCCACTGAATCAATCCAAAGTCATAGTATAATATCGAAGAGGAGTGTCCGATCAGAGGAATGACCTCATTAACCCGTCGATCGCTCCTGTTTTAGCCACCTTATGCCAACTCACGGGAGTCGGGTCCACGTATTTACCTTACAGGAATCGTCGCCACCAACCTACTTCATTCTGGAATCTCCACCGCGTACACGGTTAGTCAAAGTGGTTTTCGGTATCGACAGAGAGTATGTCCATATCCGATCCCGGTCTCTTTGCCAACCCATCGTTATTATAACACCGCGGTTATTTAAAACAGTTTATACTTTTAAAACCAGAATATAATCCATTTCAAAACCATAATATTACGATATCATTCCAAAACCCAAAACCATATTTTACCACTTATTCCAAATATAATTCCTTTCCAAAATTAAAAGGCTTTAGCTTCATAATATCTGAAAATCGAATATTTTCAAAGCTTAATATTTTTGGAAATCCATAATTTCAAACCATAACTTTTAAACTCAAATGGTTTGGATATTCAACGGTATGCGAATTAAAAGGGTTTAACTTTACTGTTGCTTTATAAAGAAATAAATTACACGGCTTTCCAAATATTTCTTCTTTTAAAGTTAAACCAAAATCCAAAATATTACCTCAAGTCCCAAAACCATTTCAATTTTATATATATTTATATCCATTTTTGATCATTAATATTTCAACTAAAGTTGGATTTTTATCCTTTCAAAATCAATATTCTATTAATTAATCTTGACCATTCACATAAAATCCATAATTAATAAAACTTCAATTTCTAGTAAAATATATATATAAATTTTCCAATTCAAAATTTTACTAGAATATCCATTTCTATTTATTTTGGGAAAATCCAATTTCAAATATCATATCTTAAAATTTCCAACTTTACATTTAAACATAGGATATAAATTTACCAACTCCATTTTCTAAATTTCTTCCATTTCAATAAAGAAATTTATCCACCTTTTAAATTCCTAAATTTTAACTTCATAGGTATATAAATATGGAATAAAATATTTATACAATATAAAATTTAAGATTTATAAACCGTATTCAATCCAAACCATAGAAATCACATTAAAATAGTTATATATAGACCGCGGTGCCTGTATATAATTTTCTATCCTATGGTCAAGTGATACGGATATTTATCATTTCAATCCGCAATTTAAAAATAAAACTTTGCGGTTTTATCATTTCAAACCACAATCCCGAAAATGTAAAATGCATGCTAACTGGCAGTTAATGATATCCACATAAGTCATCCATTCAACAACACATCCATCACCCAATTTCAACCATCAATCAATATCAATCACTATCAACCCAT
The DNA here is from genome assembly GCA_030765085.1 of Allium cepa. NCBI lineage: Eukaryota > Viridiplantae > Streptophyta > Magnoliopsida > Asparagales > Amaryllidaceae > Allium > Allium cepa. The sequence continues at coordinate 654,324,258 of CM060940.1, forward strand.
ATCAATCAATAACAATATTAGTTCGATAATATGCAACGGGTAATAACTGTCAGTTTATTCAAATTAAATTTCAACTATTAATCTAACCATTTATATTTAGAGATAATTCATATAACTGTTAACTAGCATTTCATATGCAAACAAAATTCCTAACAGCAAATTAATACGCAATTAATCAATTTAATTAATAGCTAAATTCAATAAATGCAATTCAACAGATATGGATGAAATAACATGCCAAAAGCTCATAAATAAATTTCTATTCATTTCTAAAATTTATTTAACAAACATAAAAGCTTCTAGTAATTGTGAGTGGGTTAAAACACTCACCTTCCGAATTTAAATCGAATTTAGATTCGATTTAAACTCAAAAATTTGACGGTCTCCAAATCTGTCCAAACCAGCGTCATCAGATCTGGAATTAAATTACGATCCTAACGCAAAAAAAATCATGTGAATCCGATGTCGTATGAAAAAGTTATGATGGAAAAACGATTGGTAAACAAAATAAATTAACAAATGTTAAACTTGCATAATGTTGCCACGTCTACCTTCTTCTCACGCGTGAAACCACTCAGCTTCCTCACGCATCCCTCACACACGGAGCAGCCTTCCTTCGCCGTTGACCATGACATTGAGACCACCACGACCTTCAATTCGCCACGTCGATGCCACCAGGGATACCGCCTCCACCTCCTCTTTAGACCGCCAGGGGTGCGGCACCCCCTAGTGCCCGCCGCCGCCACTAGTGGTTAGGGTTTCGAAACCCTAATCGGCCAAATTCTAGCGCCCCTGACCACAATACAAGCTGCAACCACCATCGATCTACTCCCCACAGCGATTGCTACCAAACCCCTCAACCAATTTCGTCGATTGAACCCGAAATCAAAAACGCCCAAATCTAGCCTTAGGGTTTCGAGTTTTTGGCCTTTGACTGAGTTTCCAGGACGATTCGAGCATCGATTGCAAAAACAGATGTCACATATAAATTCGTATTGAAGAAATCTACGACATATAATTTTTTGGGAATTTTCTGAAGACTTTGAATTTTCACTTTGATTTGCAAATTTGAAATTGGATCTGAGATGTATACATTTGGGGGAGAGAGAAGAGTGAAGAAATGAACGTACAACAAAAGAATAGAGACTAGGGTTTATAGCTGTATATATATAGGTAGGCTAGGTTAGAATAGATAGGCTAGATAGATGAACGTACGCAACAAACTATGGCCCAAAAAGCCCGTTATGCCTCCGGAACCGAATTTGTTAAAACTATATATCCAGATAGGTGTTTTAAAATATTCTGAACGCGATGGAAAAAGTTTCACGACCAAATTCGATCGTATGAAGAAGTTATGCTGAAAACAAGATTTCCAAATTGATTTCAAATTGATTTTTAATAAAATTGATTTTCAAGGCGTTTCGCGTCCGTACGATCAAACGACAAGTCCGATCGATACGAAATTTGAAACCCTATAATAATTCACCGATACGGATCCGATGAAACTAGTTTCGTCGAAATCCGAGTCCGTGACAAAAATGGCTATTTTTAATGTTTATTAAATCAATTAAATAAATCATAAAAATCCAATTCTAATTTTTCAACTTCTAATATTGGCCAAATCTTATTACTTATATAATTCAATCAATTCCAATTGATTTAGCAGCTTGGATGTGAATTAAAATCTATAAACATATCAATTTGCAGTGTTAATTTCTGCATTTTTATAATTATTTGGAAATTATAAATTATATTCTAAAACTCAATTATTAAAGCTTATATTCTTATACTCTCAACGAAATCCAATTAGATAAATAGATTTGATTTCTATTCCAACTCATGATTGCAAATAAACTTTTACCATAATTAAATTCCAAATTATTAATAACCCTTATTTTTCTTAACTATTTATTAATTCCAATCCAATCGAATTCAACACTATAAATTTGATTAATTTATTATATTCACTTCCTTTCTATTATTCAAAGTTATTGTTGTAAATACGACGAATACTAACATTAGTTTAAGATTTCACTCAATGTTTACAAATTCCATTTCAATCTAATAACGTAATATTTTACGTTCAATTCTATTTTATTTGTCGTAAATACCACTTGTTGAATTAAATACTCAAATCTTAAATAAATCTTGCTTCTAAAGTTATACCAACAATGGTCCAGTTAAATTTGAATTAGCTTTACCTTTATTTTATGAAATTAACTATTGCAATAAATCCAGATTAATAAATAAGGCTTGATTCCTATATTAACTTCTTTGGTCTCAATTAACCTTTTATGGCGAGTATGAATTTCAATGTATAATTGAAATCTTTATATCCATTTAATTTTACTATCATCCACTATCTACATATTCTAGCTAAATTCCAACTAACATATAAATTAGCTATTCCAACTTCCATTAATTGCGATTATCATACTATAGAAATTAAATTCCATTAACCACATAAATAAAAGTTGATCCCCATCTATTTACATTATTTCACGTTTGCATAAATTTATTCAATGGTCACTTTTAATTAGTAACTATCCATTTTCCAATCCAAATGTAAATCTTCCACTTTTGAATTCTTATATTAAATGGAATTTATTCTAGGTAATATTTTTACTAATATTTACTGATTCAACATTTATGTTTCTAAAATTTACTCCAACCAAATGTGACAATCTACATTTCATTTCTATGCAATATATACTCTCTTTTTTTTTTTTTTATTCCATTCATTTGGTTACTGCGTTGAAATCTATTTATTACTAATACTAACGTTATTATCATCAATTATAATTGGATTCCAAATTTTTATTCAATACTGTGAAAAATAACTTTCATATAAATCAAATCCTTTTTATACCTAATCCAAATTGGATTATATTCCAATTCCTATAACTAGGTCTTCAGTCACCATTTACATATTTAGCGTTTATTTAATTCTCCGTTTATAAATTTAGAGTTTCTACTAAATTGAATTATACAACTTATGAACTTTAACAAATTTAGTCCACCTAATAAATTTTCTAATGTTTATATATTGGCAATCCGATTCAGCTATCATTTCATTAATACCTTTTAAATCAACTAATTATAACTAATAACTACCCACCAATTTACATTAATCCAATCTATGCCACATAAATATTTAATTGTTAACATTAAATTATAATCACCACATCAATTCCTATATTTACTCAAATAAAAATCTTAAGACTTATATTTCCTTCTAAATTAGATTAGCAATTCTATTAAATTCAATTCATTAAACATTATTAATTTAACGGGTCGTTACAGAACCCATACAACACCCAATTAGGTTTTAACTTTACTCCTCCTACACTCGACGAAATCACATCAAACCACTTGCAAATCGAAGCTCTTCGCGAGAGCTACCTCTACCACCCATGGCTTGAAGCTCGGCCCCCTATATGGCCTTGAATTGCGTGCGAAAATCTGCAGGTTCGGCCCCACATAGCTCCCTCCACGCGACTCCAAACACGATCTCAACCGTATGGATCGAAAGCTCTCGTCGTGCTCTCCAACCTTCGTGTTGAACACTTTGGCTAAATCTTTGTAGATTGAGAGAGATTGAGGGGAAAAGCTTGTGAATTTCTGGCCATTGGTTTGTTAGGTGGCGGCTAGGGTTAAAAAATTAGGGTTTTAGTATTTTTTTTCTAAATTTATGAAGGGGTGGTCTATTTATAGAATTTCGTTCGACACTATTCATCCGGAAATTCCAAACTCCGATTTACGCGCCGAAACTGACGTTTCTAAGGTTTATACCGCATTCCGGACACAATGGAACAGGTTTCGGAAGCTAATTCGGACATCTGTGCAAGTTATGGCTGTAAACGCTCAATTTGAATTAAACCGATTTAAGCGATTTTCTAGGCGTTTTAATTCGTACCGGACAAACGGTAAATCCAATTGACTTGAAATTTGAAACCTTACAATAATATCACATTACGGATCCGATGAAACTGGTTTCATCGAAATCCGAGACTTTTTGAAAAATGGCTATTTTAACTCGCCAAATTAAAATTAAAAATAAATCGATGCGTTTCGAGCTGCCACGATCAAACGATAGCTCCGATTGACACGAAATTTGAAATCGGGTAATAAGTAACTATTACGGATCCAATGGAACTGGTTTCGTTCAATTCTGAGACTGTTCAAAAATTGGCTATTTTACAGTCGATTATTAAATATTAAAATATTCAATTTTCACAAATTAACTTTTAATTCGATTTTAAAAGTTCTAAAATATCATTCTAACTTCAACATGATAAAATAAAATTTTACAAATCATTTTCAATCATATTTAACTCCATTTTCAATTATTTCCATAATTTAACGTATTAAATTATCGATTTAATTATCCAATTAAATCCAATAATTCAAATAAAAATTTATTTGACTTATAAATTCACTCATTTATATTTAAAATTAATTAAATATTCAAATTTTAATTAATAAAAATTCTGGGTCGTTACAATCTTTCCCCCTTAAAAGAATTTCGTCCTCGAAATTATAAGTAAGAAAAGTTACAGAAGCTATTAATTTTCCAAAATTCCATAGTTAAATTTCTTATAATAACTTACTAAGTTTTCAAATCATACTTAGTTATCTTTTCAAAGGCAACTATTATTGTTTAACTTTCAACTTCAAAATCAAAGTTATAGTTTTCAAAATTTTCCAATTTCTCAAATTTTTTCTAACGACTTAAATTTCCGGAAAAATTCGCCATAGTCTCCTTTGTGCGGCTCGATCCGAAAAAAAAAATGACAGTATATATATCACAAATATACATCTCATCAAGTAATGAGGCATCCCGCAGGGAAAAAAGTATAAAAGTACGGTATGTAATCCGAGATATGTACCTTATATTTTTATTAGCAAGCATATACGGCTAATATAGCGCAAAAGCGAGCTCCAAATGCGAAGCAAACGCGATCCGCACCTACTAATTACTCAACAAACAACATGAGAACATGCATATATGAAAATAATCTCAATATACAACATATAGCAACATAATAACTATATATGCCTACATAGCAAATGAAACAAACAACAAATGCAAACATCAACCAACTATCATCCATAACCAAATCAATATTCATTCATATTCTTATTAATATTCAATGAATTGGGTTTTCAATTTAATCACATTTGATTCATTTACATTGGGTTTACTAACATTCATTTTCAACTAGTTTATATTCACTAATTCATATTCAAGTTGGTTCACTTCCAAATTAAATTCAATTCTATTCAAATTTATTTACTTCTAATTTGAATTTCAATTACTTTAGCTTTCAATTTTATTAAATCAATTTCATTAACACTTAATGAATTATATACAATCAATCAACAATCATATAACAATCAATGTATATTAATTACAACCAAATTCCTTTGCTTACAATTGGTTTAATTTAATTGATTTTCATTCAATTATTCAACTTTCTAATAACATTAGATTTTAATGAATTTACACTTTCATTCATTATTCCATATCAACTTAAATTTACATTTAATTGATTATCATTCAATCCAATTTCTAAAGTTGAATTTCATTTATATAACTCAAGTTCACATCCACCACTTAACTTTATTAATTTACTTTGATACTAATATCAACTTCATTCCATATCACTTAAGTTATATTCCATTTAAACATCACTTAGTTTTACATAACTTAAATTCCTACTTGTAAATAAATTCAGCTTCCAATTCTAAGTAAATTTCCATTTAATCTTTAAATTCACTTTTATTTACAACTCATTTATAAATTTATTCATATAGTTTCACTTCTTATATATATAAGTTTATTTCACAATTGTAAATCACTTTAATTAAAATTTAATTCTTATAATTCTTTTGCTTATACAATTATTTTTTTATTTAGATTATTCAAACAACTAAATAATCAACTTATATACACTTTAATAATTCTGAAAATTATTGCTTCATATATAAAATATAATCAAGGTAAAATTATTTCATTTACTCAATTTAAAACAATACTGTGTCGAATTGTTCTGTACAAGTGTTTAGAGATCCCTATCAACAACGTTAATTACTCGTATTAACCAAAATCTATATACCACTCAACAAACCAATCATCACCATATAAAACAATTTTATATATTCACTAACAAATACGCTCTCATAGCTATTATTACACTCAAACTCATTCTAGAGTACTGCTGACTCTATCTCTAATGAGTAATACCCAACAGAACCATGGTTGTCGCTTAACCATAAGCTCTGATACCAACTGTAAAGACCCGTAAATCCGTACTCCTTGAATAGACACTAATCTCCATTGATTAATTCAAGATGAACGAAAATACGAACCCTTAGGGGTTTTTAAAAAGAATTAAGGAAAAGAAAAAAAAGAGAAGAAGGTAGAAAAAGATGGAAGATTAGAAAATAGAGAGAAGAGAAAATAGAAAATAGGAAATTTTAAAATAGAAGAAGAAGAGGAAAGAAAAATAGAACGGAACAGAAAACAACAGAACAACATCAGAATCTCACAATTCGCAGCGGAACAACATATAATAATAAATGAATAATCTTTAAACAAAGAACTATATCAGTTATTACATTACATTTCATTACATCATATCATCAGAGTGTACAACAACAACAAACAGTGCAGCGGAAAAAGAAATACTATATAAACTAGTAATACGCCATGCCATCCAGCTTGCCTCCCGCAATTCCTGAATATCCAGAATATCCTGATAAACCTTAACTCTTGACTGCCCGTGTAGAAATTGGTGGGCACCCAGAGTTTAGGAAGGAAAACAATAAACTCCAAGTCAGTCATGTGACTGGTGTGAGAACTCAAAACAGTTTATTTATCTTTAAAATCAAAATAGAGGAATATTTTTATTTCAATTCGCAATGCTTTTAAAAATGAGACTACCATAAGGCCTCCCGCACACACACACAATGCAAACGCAGAATCGGAGGAGATTTCTCCTTGTGATAGTCAAAGATGCTTGATACGCATTTAAAAGAACATTTCATATTATTATTAGTGCATAGTGTAGGAAAAATTTATTTCGAAAGTAGAATATAAATCTTAGCCAACATACGACCATTACCGTATGCCTACTATAGCTAACTATGTTCAATAGCAGGTTACCGCCACATTCCATAGCAGGTTATACAACTAAAACCGTACAAGTCACGTATTGTTTCTTTGGATTTCCAACAAATGGTCAGGCCAAGGAACTTCCCATTGCCACATGAGAATGCCTCTGGAAAGACATCCCCGAGAACCAAACCGGAACTCTGCCAACACAAGGCCGAGTTACCCCTAACTGGGTAACTACTGACACGAGCACGCCATTCCCCGATCGTAAACGACCTTTCTCACGGGATACCGAAAACTAACAACCACAAAGTAATAAATTCGTAGTAACCACATAGGTTAAATATCTGGGCTCCATACCATGATACCACCTCTATCCAGAAGGAAATGTACATACCCTAAAGGGTGCTACCCCTCATAACCTTGCTGCATCTTTCCTGTTTTGACCATTTCCGGGGTGTGAGGCTCGACGAAGTCACGTCCACAAAAACATACTTTATACAAAAGCCATGCTTTGGGTCAACAAATGATCAACACAATGATCACTAAGATAGACGATCAAATAAACGATCCTATCACAATAATCAACACAATGATCATTTACAGCATCACTCAGCATGTCACATTACCAAGTTGGGAATATATCGCTGATAACTTCAATTATATAACCTCTGAGCTCGTATGTCTCAGAGAAGGGTGTTAAGCTAAAAGAATAAATTCTTCGCCACCAACAGAAATATATTTGAAAGAAATCGGCTTTATATCTCAACTTGTAATGTCAGACATACAATCCATACAAGTCTGTTCCGGGCTCGAACAAAACCGAAGGCACTTACGAAGAAGTCCTTGCAATCCGGATATTCACAATCCTGATCAGATTCACCATCACATATGGAGAACTCTATACCGTAGCTACTCGGTGCAGAGTAAATCGACAGGTCATCCTATCGCTCTCGCAAATACCGGGTCTTCAACACCGATCTTCAATGCAATTATAACGACGTATCACATATTCGGAATGGGTTATACGACCCATGGTCCTTTCCCGGTTAACCCGAATAGTGAGCGCTTATTCAAAAATAAGTGTAGCATTCACATTCAACAAATCATATCAATTACCCATTCAAAGGGAAATATTGATAGTCGGTTATTGAACTATCACTGGATATGCACACATCACCAGATTCCAAATAATTTTCCAATTTATTTATTTTCCAAAATATCTCTACAAGAAATGTAATTTAAATACTTCAAAAATAAATCAATATTTACTTTTAAACCAATTCCACTTCCTTTTATAAATTCCTTAGTGAATTATATTTCAAAATATCCATGCATATGATTTCAATAATTCATTTCAATTTATCTTCAAAAAAGATAGATTCTAAATATCACTTCATATTGGAAAACAATTCCATACTTATTTAATAAGTAATTCACAGATTTTATTTATTTTCAACACTTAGAAAATATTCAATATACTTCAATCAAAATTAAGTATATATTTCATTCTTTAAGGAAATCATTCTCTTAAACATATTTATTTGGGCCAAAACGAATGTTACGTAAAACATCGTTACGACAATCCAAAATCACTAGTATAGGGATTCGAAAATAAAATAGATATATAAATCCCAATACTATACAAAACATTTCCTTTCGGAAATCATTTACTATAACAACAGTGTTATAGTCCATTATTTCCTTCCATTTCTCGAAAACGTCTATTTCAACAATGAATGTTGAAATCTATGGTTTCGAATCTCAACACATTTTTAAAACATCGTTAGATCGTTTTAATTCAATTTAAACATCTCATTCAAACATTTTCTTTAACATATTATTCACTATTCAAAAACGTGAATATTCTTTGTTAACAAATTTCATCCTTTTATTTATTTTATTTCAAAGGATTATTCACTATTCAAAAATGTGGATATAACTCCCTAAATAAATCATAACAATTTACTTATCAAAATAAGTCGTTTGTGAATTTATAAAACAACGTTTATAAATTCCATTTCTATTTATTTATAAAAACTTCCTTTTTATAAATTCTTTTATTAACCTATTCCAGTTTATAACTCAATTATAAACTAAAAGTTCATATTATAAGTAAAATACTTACAAAACGATTATTTTACAAAATCGTTCCTCTAAAGACTTTCCAAACCATAAATCTTATAACTTATAAGATTCATTTATTTAACCAAATCTATTCTTTCAATAACTTCACAAATTTTATAAACCTACTGCTTATAAAATTACATTTATCACTTCACCGTTTATAATTCTATAAATTTCATTTATTTATGAAATTCATTTTCACTTCATTCAAACACTTATAGAAACTCGTTTTATAATGTCTATATTTCAATTTATAAATATCCATTTATAAATCTCTTAATATAAATCAATTTATATTATTCTTTAAAAACGTCTTTAATCTTCTTTATAAAAACTTCATCATTTTGATTTATAAAATAATCAAATTTTATAAATCCTAATTTTAAACTTTCAATAATAAATTCAAAAAAAATCCCAATTCAAATTACTTTATGAGATCTTTAGTCCATATTTCTCAAAATCAACTTTTTAACTATATTTCTCAAAAACCATAATTTTTGTAACATTAAAAATTATAACGTTTATTTATTTAAAATGGATCAATTCCAAAAATAAAGTATATTTTCAAAAATCACTTTAAAATCATTTTAAAATCCCAAAATCTGGGTCCAATGATGCTACACACCAAATAGTCAATCACGACTACAACGATCCATCATATATCGTATATGATAATCAATCAAATATCAAAATATCTGAAATCAAATAAAAACTGTTGAGGAATCCAGTTGGATCCCTCCAACCTGTTTCCTGCATTCACAAACATTAGCACAATACCAATTTCGCTCCAGTACGAAATTATCGCGGTATATGTTCTTATTAAATATTATCCGTTTAATAACGGCGCAATAGGGTCTCATCCGCTAAACAAAAAATGCGGGAAATCAATAACTCCAATATATACATATGCCAATATATATATATATATTGCTATTATTTATAATACCAATTTCACTGTTTATGAAATATTCGCGGTATATGTTCTTATTAAATAACATCCGCTTACTAACGGCGTATAATGTCTATTTTAACAATCAATAGATATCAATCAACATTCAAATATGCATTCAAATATTTTAAATCTAACTATTTAAAATAAAATCGAAACTGATTCGATTGAGTGAGAAGTTCTCATCTTGATTTTATTTTCGTTTTAGCGATTTATTTCGAATAAAATTAAACGGACGTTTAATTTTACCCAAAATTCTCACTAACTCCAAACGACTCCAAACCAACTCCATCGCGTAGTGCTCGTCCATACGATTCCAACGCAACTGGTTTCGCGCGTTTTCGACCTCGTATGAAAAAGTTATGTATTTTTGAAGTTACACGAATTTAAATTAACAAATTACAACATAACTTTTATAATTTATAACCTCTCTTCCATCCTAGCCCTTTGATCCCACAACCTCTCATCTGGGCCGTCCCCTACCTTCATCTCCCCCACGTTCCAACTACAGAACCCAACCCGTGCAAAGAACCCATACAACACCCAATTAGGTTTTAACTTTACTCCTCCTGCACTCGACGAAATCACATCAAACCACTTGCAAATCGAAGCTCTTCGCGAGAGCTACCTCCACCACCCATGGCTTGAAGCTCGGCCCCCTATATGGCCTTGAATTGCGTGCGAAAATCTGCAGGTTCGGCCCCACATAGCTCCCTCCACGCGACTCCAAACACGATCTCAACCGTATGGATCGAAAGCTCTCGTCGTGCTCTCCAACCTTCGTGTTGAACACTTTGGCTAAATCTTTGTAGATTGAGAGAGATTGAGGGGAAAAGCTTGTGAATTTCTGGCCATTGGTTTGTTAGGTGGCGGCTAGGGTTAAAAAATTAGGGTTTTAGTATTTTTTTCTAAATTTATGAAGGGGTGGTCTATTTATAGAATTTCGTTCGACACTATTCATCCGGAAGTTCCGAACTCCGATTTACGCGCCGAAACTGACGTTTCTAAGGTTTACCCCGCGTTCCGGACACAATGGAACAGGTTTCAGAAGCTAATTCGGACATCTGTGCAAGTTATGGCTGTAAACGCTCAATTTGAATTAAACCGATTTAAGCGATTTTCTAGGCGTTTTAATTCGTACCGGACAAACGGTAAATCCAATTGACTTGAAATTTGAAACCTTACAATAATATCACATTACGGATCCGATGAAACTGGTTTCGTCGAAATCCGAGACTTTTCAAAAATTGGCTATTTTACAGTCGATTATTAAATATTAAAATATTCAATTTTCACAAATTAACTTTTAATTCGATTTTAAAAGTTCTAAAATATCATTCTAACTTCAACATGATAAAATAAAATTTTACAAATCATTTTCAATCATATTTAACTCCATTTTCAATTATTTCCATAATTTAACGTATTAAATTATCGATTTAATTATCCAATTAAATCCAATAATTCAAATAAAAATTTATTTGACTTATAAATTCACTCATTTATATTTAAAATTAATTAAATATTCAAATTTTAATTAATAAAAATTCTGGGTCGTTACAATGCTCATCTAGATCAATTCCCATGTGATTTAATTAACCATTCTAAATTTGTTAAAATAACATCCAAGGCCAATTTATTCCATCCATACTTGATTTGGATTTTATTTGTAAATTCAAACTATCTTTACATTAATCCAATTCATAATAATTGTGATTCATATTTGATTTTACTTACCATTTCAATGTAATTTCTATTTATAACTCGGGTTTCATCACCTAATCCCATATTAATTTAATTCAATACAACTGAATTTATTTTCAGTTTAATTCAATTTACTTCCATTCTCATAACTTGAATTAATTTCAATCCACTTTAAGTTTTATTTCTCATTTCAACTTCATTTAAAATCTATTAATTTATCCTTCCCAAATCATTCATTAAATTTCAAGTTTTAAATTTTAATCCAAGTTAAATTTCCATCTTTAACCTTTCACTTTAAACTTTAATTCCAAAATTCAACATTTAATGTTTTCCTTGATTACATAACTATTTTAAATTTAATCATCTCATTTGTCTAAATATGGCATCCAAACATCCAAGTTATAATAATTTCAGAAAATATTTCTTTTATGTCAAAATATATTTTGAATGAAATCATTTCATTCACCCACTTTTAAAAAATCAATATTGTGTCGAATTGCTTTATTTAAGTGTTTAGAAACCCTTCGATACAATTTTCGAGGCTATGCCGACGAAGGTTCATATACCACTCAATAAATCAATCAACGCAATATAAAACCATTTTATATTCACTAACAAATACGCGCTCATATCTATAGATACACTCAAACTCATTCTAGAGTACCATTGACTCTATTTCTAATGAGTAACCCCCACCAGAGCCAAGGTTCTCGCTTAACCTTTCAGCTCTGATACCAAGTGTAAAGGCCTGCAAATCCGTACCCTTTTGAACTTGCAAAATTCCACCACAGTTCAGTTCAAAGTGGCACAAATGTACGAGTCTTCGGGTAAAAGAAGAAAGAGGTAAAAGAAGAAGAAGAAGAAGAAGAAGAAAAGAAAACAACATCAGAATCTCACATCGCAGCGGAATAAAATATAATATATAGAATACAGCTTTTAAATATAAAGAAATATGTACTGTACACATATACATACATACCATATCAGAGTACATCAATCAATCATACATGTCCATACACATCGGAAATAATAGACAAATACGTAAATACGCTCTGTCATCAGCTCGTCTCCTGAGCTCCAGTATATAACCTGAATCCTGTTAAACTCGGTCAGACCCGAGCATCATATAAAACAACACCCGAGTCAGTCTGGAATACTAGCGTGAGAAAATCACACTCAATTGTATTATTAAAGTTTCAAAAATCCTTTGAAAACAAAAGCATCTCGTAAGACCACGCCATAAATAAACATGTCGGGTTTTTACCTTACGATAGCTAAAACAATTTTTATTAAAGTTCTCTGATATTATTATAGTGTCTACAGAAAGTAAAATAGAATCTAGCTGAAATGCTTGCATCTCACGTTTCAGCAATAGTTGGAAACAATCAAAACCGTACATGCGCTTATTGGAGATTGGATTTCATATAATGGCAGGGCTACTGGGGTCCGCCCGTCACAGTACCTGGTCTAGATTAGAGTACCGAGGAGCCACCCTAACTCCCCTGCAACACAAGACCGGAACCATTCCTTACTGAACAGTCCCAAGCAAGATCACCCCGCAGTTGGCGCGACCAACCGCCCACTAAGCCGAAATAAAAGGGACATCTAGACAGGGGAAACCTCACTCTCCAGTGGGGGCTACCCACGAAGTCTTGCTGCACCTCCCCTGTTTTAGCCATTCCCGGTAGATGAGGCTTGAGGTTAAGCGTTACCTTTCAAGAACAAGTCCCACTTAGAATGCTCATCGTCCACCTGACGATGTTCTGAAAGCATTTAATCCATACAAGTTGCCCTGGGTCTGGACAAACCGAATCACCGTCTTCAACTCTTCACGGTCTTCATTCGTAATCGTTCAAACCGGATCGAAGTGGTTTTCGGATAATTAAATCCGATCCCGGACTCTTCGAAACGATCAGCGCATTGTCCAATATTGATAGTCGGTTATTTAACTATCAATTAATCATACACAAGCAACCATCAAATAATTTTCACAAATTATTTATCGCAAATATCATCCGGATATTATTTCCATTTTTACCCATTTGAAATAGATTCAAAGTCCTTTATTTCCATGAAATCACCTAACTGATTTCTCATACACACTCAATTTGATTTTAACTTTTAAAATATTTCTTACTTTCTCATCCTTTACTCACAAATCAATTTAATTTCTTACTTTCTCATCCTTTACTCACAAATCAATTTATACTTCTGCTTATAAATTTTCAAACCTCTTTTTCCCCGCTTTATAGGATTTCTCCTACATCTTAGCTCATGTAAATTACTTTGCTTACCATCACAAGAGGTTTTTAATTGGATTTTAAAACATTTTGAAAACATATAGATTTATAAAATAAGTAGTATTAAATATTAAAATTTATATCTAGTTATTATAAGTTTTCAAAGCTGGTTTTAGAAAACTTAGAGTTTATTATAATTAATTGCTAAGCCTTCAAACATAACTAGTTTGAAATATTTAAATTCAAAAATGATTTATAAAACCTATATAGTATAGTAATTTAAAAATATTCATTTTAAAATAATTTTATAATTTTAGGAAATCCAATATCCATCTATAAATGCCTCTTGTCCACATTCGCCTTCTTACCTTCGGAAATATTCTACTATTTCCATTTCAAACAAATTTATAACTCAATATAAGTTCATCTTGACTTATCCTTGCCAATATATACTGATATCTTCCTATCTCGTTTATAAACTCCATTGATAAATTTATAAAATCTCTTTGAGTTCACTTTATATATAAAGATAGTTTTATTTAAGAATTCCACCTTAATAATTTATTTCCTTTATATAAATTTCATATTGCTCTTTAAATAAATTCCATTCATTACTTAATAAAATTCCTTTTGATTTCTTAATAAAAAAAATCTCTTATTTGTACTCCTTAACAACATTTTCTTTTTATTCCTAAATAAAATTTTACTTATTGATTACAATAATTCTTCCAGTGTTTAATATATTAAATTTTCCCAAAACTCAATTTTAACCAATTTCAGTTTATAAAATGCTTTTATTTCTTTTTCTTCATTCTCAAGTTGAAGTTTCAAATTCCAATAATATTTCCTATTGAGTTTTATTTAACTTCCTTGAATTGATTTATCAACGGTAGTAAAGTTTCAAATTTTAGCTTCCTTGTTATTCAATAGTTAATAATTCAATTCATATATAAAGCCATCCATCTCAATTTATCATTCTATTACAGACCAACATATATATATGAGATAAAAATAAATATTTTTGAGGAATCATGTTGGATCCCTCCAACCTGTTTTCCCTGCATCCACAGATGTTAGCACAAATAAAATACCAATTCCACTTCAATGGTGGAATATTGCAGTATATGGGGTTCATATATTATCATCCACTATTATGCGGCATATAGGGTCTATTTAATTATTCACCAATTTCAACCACCATTCAAGCTATCCAACAATAAATTTAAATTCAACAATTTAAATTTAAAATAAAATGAGAGAGATTAAATCACCTTTGCCCCCCTTTTTAAATTTGCAAATTTGTTCCAACCTGGCTTGTTTCCTTGATTTTGACCTTAAATAACAATTTATATGATTTTATTAATATTCGAACAGTCGAATAATTATTTATCGTTTAAATAAATTTATGTTAATCTAATAAATTTAATTTTAACTGGTGGTGAAATTTTAAACAAAAGAATTAAATTTTCAAAGTCCTATATGTATATATTTTTACTCTAAAGAAAATTAATTTATTTTCTTAACATATATTTTTAATTTAAAACAAACAGAATTTTTAACTTTACAGTAAAAATATTTTTTTTTCTGTTTCTGCATATATAAAAATCTGCGTATTTCTCTTACTAAAATCCTATTTTTAAACTTTACTGTTTTTCTGCAACATATTCGTAAATTCACTTGAAAATTAAAACGAAAGCTAAAACTAATTTATATATATTCCAGTCAGTAAAATATATTATATCAAGTAAAAAAAAATCGGAAATTTAAATCTAAACCTAAATGTATTTATTCTTTTTTTTTTATATATAATCCATATATATTAACATCAATCTGGAAACAGCTTAATCCATATATGTATTAACGAAATTCGAACGCTAAGATCGTACCTCACTGACTTGCGAACCCAGGACCTGACTACGATGCAACCACGACCACCGACGTCGCCTTGGATTGCACGCATGCCTCGAATGATTCGCCGAGATCCAAGTTCACCACCCAGAACTCCCTACAGCCTCGCGTTCATCGATCTTCCCAACGACGAAACTGTCGCTACTCTCCATGCCCTAGCTTGCCTATGACGCCGCGCGACATACACGCAATCGCGCCCCTCGTCTCGAGATCTAGCTACAAAACTCACGGCTCGGCCATCATTGCTCGTACGCGAATCGATTTCGCTCGTTCCCCTCTTTCTCCTTTTTTTTTATTTCGTATGCCGTGAATCGGCTTGAGGGAGGAAGTGAGAAAAAGTTTTGATTTTTGAAAAAGAAAGAGGCCAGTTACAATTAAAAGAATGAAGGCAATAGCTTTCTCCAGAAGGTAGAACGACGCGATTGAATTTGAGGTGACGGGTTGCGTATAAGGGAAGCTGAAAGAAAAATTACGGCTGATGAAAAGATGCAAGATATTTTTAAGTTAAAACGATTGATTATTTTTGAAGCGTTTTTACCACGTACGATCACACGATGACTCCGAATGCTATGAAAGTTGAAATCCGGCAACAATTCAATATTACGGATTCAACGGAACTGGTTTCGTCAAATTCCGAGACTGTGCCTCAGAAGGTTATTTTTAAATATTAATTTAAACGATGTAAATTTAAAATTGAACAAACAACAGTAAAATTCAATTCTAATTCATCTATTATCCTCAGTATTATCAATATAAAGTTTATAAGCTGTTGAAATATTTTTAACAAACTTATAATTCCAAATTTTATATTTTACCCAATATCCAATTACCACTTTAATAATTCAATTAATTCAATATGTCGTTATGTTTAAATTCTGAATCCTTTCTATCATATAAAACCAAACTGTTCATGTTATAATCAAATTAAAATTCAAATTAAATATTTAAATCCAATTTAAATATTATAACTTAGCCGTCAAAAATCCGGGTCGTTACACATATCTGGATATATCCGCGCCAAAACTTGGAATACCTCTTCTTATGTGTAGGTGGGCCCACATGATTGATCTGAGGTAGTTTGTGATCGATCTAATACCAATCCATGTTGAATCGTATCGATCCAAGTTGGCTCTAATTGAGTTAAGATCGATCATGGAGGTTGTTGATATTGCATAGTCCTCGCTCTCAAAATTTCATGAAATTCCAATATGTAGTTCATGAGATATGATCAATCCAAGTTTGTATTTGCAAGTAGGCTGAAGGCTTCGTATCCATGGATTTCGTATCCATTAGCTTGTGTCCATCATCCCACTTTCATATCAATCCATGGCACGTTCGTACTAATCCTCAGCTTGCCTGCTGCCTTCTTCGTATCAATCCTTGAGTGTGTCCTTCGTAACAATCAACAAGCGGTCGATATGAAATGCTTTTCCCTATAATCACTGCCTCATATCCATCCTTTGCTCCTTCTTTTGTATTGATCCAACCTTGACCAATACGAAGAGCTCCAACATGTTTTGCCACATCCATCCAATCGATATGTATACGAAACCCATATCCTAAGTTCATCCTGATTGATATGAAAGCGTCGATCCGAAGTGAATAACCAAGTCCACATTTATCGATACGAAAGTATCGATGTGAAACCACTTTCTTCCAATATTGATCCATCCACATCTTGAGCATATGAACTCCGTTTGACCTGAAATTTAAAGCGTAGCCTCTCCATGCCTTGTTTGTCATTCCCTATTGATCCCCCCTTAATTAAAAATTGGTCTAATTTTGATGGTATCGATCATAGCCTTGCTCTCAATCAATCTCCAATCCCGATATCCATCTCTTTTAGCCAATTTTTTGATTCCTCGGCCTTGACCAAAAGGCGTGGTAACAACCTTTAATACCCCAAAATGAAGTTATGGGATAATAATGAAGTGAATATGATTATATAAGCATATATGATAACTTATCAAATAGCACAACAATATAAAAAACAATGGTTTAATTCCTTGTAATCATTTTCTAATGAAATATGGTTAATACCGTTAACCAATTACCATTTCCAAGGAAAGCTTCCTCTAAAATTTCAAAATTAAATGCCAATTCAATACTCCTCTACATTGCCATGTATTTACTTTAAAAATGAGATTGGGTTCTCTAATTTGAAAACTAGGGCTTTCAACTTTATCCTTCGGATCATTGTGACATCATGAATTACCCTCCGTCACTCTCCATTTCAATATCATAGAACAACCAAGCCTTCCGTCCCCTTCCATTTAACTAATGGATTTGAAATAAGTGGCTAAGCCCCTTCCACCACTTTACTCCAGCGGCAGGACCTTTCGAAATCATTTCTTAAGCAATGCGGAAGGACCGGTGGACACCATTATTTGTGTGCGGCATAACCCTTCCACCTCTATAGCTAATCATCCATGCAGAAGGACCCTTTCGACACTATCAACTAGTGCAGAAAGTACCTTTCGTAATGGTCGGACTTACTCAAGTATAAGGGTGCAGAAGGTATGCTGTCGACATCATTGATTGGTGCGGCATACCCCTTCCGTCTTCGTTGATTAACATACTTGCGGAGCATATAAGAGTAGAAGGAACCCCCTCGACCCTATCTACCAGTGCGAAAGGTCCTTTCTATGATAGTTGGATCAATTAATGTTGCAGTTCACACTTATTAAAGTGTATGCATGCGGAGGGACCCCTTTGACACTATAGATTGGTGCGGAAGGACCATTCCGCCTTCATTCTAGTATATGTGAACTACAATGACACCCCTATATGCTTTCGAAGGTATCAATGCTTTTGAAGGCATCAATGCTTTCGAAGGCAAGTGACGTTGATATAATTGTCGTAAAACTGATTTTTAACTAAGTAAAGCAATTTCTTTTTATCTAACCCCATACGTTGTAAATTTTCTATTGGATAACAAAACCTTTATAAAATTCTTTTCAGAATTTGCTGCCACATGTAATCCCCCAAATCTTCAATATTCAATTAAAATTATTAACTAACCCCTTATGTTTAATTAATCGTTAAATACTAATCTTTCTAGTTAAATCCATAACTCACCCAAATCTCTTGAGAACAATCTAAAAAATTCATATCAATTCAAAAATGAAAACACCTTTATCATATAAAATTTTCAGCATGAAAATAGTCAATTAAATCATTAAATTAATTAAAACCTGAAATATCTATTTCTTTCACTCAAAAATTCATAATAAATTATCCATAGCTTGGAATATTGTAAAAATTTAAAATCATCTCCAAAATAATGATTTGCATAATATATTTAAAAATCATGACATTTGGAAATCATTTTTGCATGATTTTATTCTTAAAAGTGAAATACACGATTCCACAAACGCCTTATTTAAATTATAACATGGCATTTAAATCAAAACATATCATCATTCATCTAATCATTTGGTTTTAATCCTCAAACCCATTTAAAACATTTAAGATGACTTATATAAGATAGTTTTGATCATTATTCACCTTGTTTGGATAAGGAAATTAAGATTTGTTCTACACAATAATCTTCTTAGCTTGATCTAAGCCTCTAATTGATTTTTGAGCTTCTCTTCTCCTAGGGTTATGGCCGGTTCTGTTTTTCTTTTGCTTATGTTTCTGATTTGTAAGAATGTAAATGAGAATGAGAATGTGGTAAGGATTTTTTAGGGGTTACTGGGTTTGGCTATACTCATATTGCCCTTGCCTTATTCTCTTAGGTTTTTAAGTCATGGCTCTTTCTCATTGATAAATTTAGTTAAGGACGACCTTAATTAGTTTTCAATTCTCAATTCCTTTATCACTCTAGTCTCTACATTATTCTATTTAATTTATCTAATTAAATCCCATGAATAACGCTATTTGAAACTAGGGTGGTTACAAAAACCCTAAAATCAGTAAACCCAAAATTGAACTTGATATTGATATTGAAAACATGGACTGGTCAAATTAGCATTATCGTTCACCGTAAAATCACAATCGACGTGAATTAAACAAAAATCAATAATCGATATTAAAAATTGTGTAAACCATAATTTTATTCTACGACCGGATGACCATTAACCCCTAGCGGTCGACCGGTTAAGGTTAGCAGTCGACTAGTCGACACGTAAAATGCGAAATCCAAACTTTGGCCTGAGGCCCAGGTTGGAAATAAAAAATATATAATTTAAGATAAAAACTATATAAATGTTACTACTTGTTTAATCCTATTTTGTGGCTAAATGTATATGCTAGAGATAGTAGGGAAGCTAGTTCCCTATCAGAGAACGGTAAGTCATTTTGGAGTTAGATAAAATGTAGTTTACCCAATTGAGAGTCGAGTGATCGACTATGAGCGATGTATTTTTGCTATATAGGCACTTACAGAGAGGTTCTGCAGGAGACGTGTAGCACTGACAAATGCCATTGAGTGTGCCCGGTGCTAACGGGGGATTTTGTATGGACAGTCAGGCCCAATATAGCACGAAAAGTAGCTAAATAAGTGAACAAGGGACCAAATACATTAGGAGTTCTCGTATGCATGCTTCTAACGTGATGTAATATAGGTGGACATTGGCATAGTACGGTAAGAGGCATTACACTACGATCTAGAGGTGAACATGGGTGTAGATGATGAGACACACCAACGAGTTAGTACCTTAGGTTCTCCCTCTCCAGGTGTAGTTATGGGTTATGAGTATTTACGGAAGAGCACTTGTCATTGTAGTCTACAAGCAGCGTTTCTTTATTAGGTCGCTCTAGGAATGGTGGCCGATCATTAGTTGTAAGGTTCGATCCTTATAATAACCTATACAAGTTGCAGTGTAGGCGTGTCTCATACAAGTACCCTTAGGAAATGGACCTTAGGAATTCACAGACACTTGTAGCACACCCTATGTCATCTAAAGTAGAACTAAAGTTAACTACACATGATCGCCATGTATTAAATTTGTACTCATTCACTAGACTTTAGTCTGACCCATCCTCTTTCTTTTCATTTTCCCCTACCAAAAGGCAATATGTTAGCAGTTAATTGAGCATAATATGCGGAGAAATGAGTTTCATGTTGGAGTTCTCATATTCTTCATTGTCCGTCATGTAGTTACTTACTGCATAAAAATCTGTAGAACTTATATTGTATTTTGGAAAAAGAGTATATGGAAATCAAGTATTTGAGCATGTCTTTCTGAAATATATATTACTATTCTTATATTTAAATTCCTTCCATGGAGATCTGAAAGTATAGAATATCTTAGAATTTACTCTTATGATTATGCCTTGTAATGCTTTAAAAATCCAAAATCTTGTATTTCTTGTCATGATGCGAGTCTGAAAGTCACATTAAGCTTTAGATCGATTTGTTAGGAGGTGCGGGTTATTACAGTGTTGATCACTTCATTTCGCAAGTCGTCTAGTTTTCATGAGTGGTTGGTTATGCCTTTCGAGCTAACGAATGCTCTGGCATACTTTATTGACCTCATGAATCACATCTTCAAGGATCAGTTGAAATGGTTTGTACCTGTGTTCGTGGATGATATTCTGATCTATTCTAGGAAGGAGAAGGGCATAAGACGCACTTGAGGATTGTGCTTGAGGTGTTGAGGAAGCGTGGGTCAAAGGAGAAGTTTTTGAAATGTCATTTTTAGAGAAGAGAAGTGATATTTTTGGGTCATGTCTCTCTGGTCAGGGTATTACGATTGATCTAACGTAGGTGGCAACGGTTCAAGATTGGAACTAGTCCAAGAATGCTATTATGTGTGGATTTTCCCAAAATTGGCGGGATATTATAGAAGCTTTATAAAAGACTTCTCGAATGTTGTCATGTCACTGACCAATTTGACAAAGAAAAATCATAATTTTATTTAGGATGCAAAGTGCGAGCATGCATTTGTAAGTCTGAAGGAGAAGTTGATAAGAGCACCAGTATTGACCATTTCGAGTGGAAATGAGGAGCTGACAGTATACAAAGTCACCTATGGTACTGGATTAGGTGCAGTATTGATCCAGAAGGGAAGGGTTGTCGCTTACGCTAGTCGACAACTGAAACCGCACGAGAAGAAGTATCTGACTTATGATTTGGAGTTGACAGAGATAGTTTTTGATTTGAAGATTTGGAGGCACTGCCTATTAGGAGAAATGTTCGAGCTGTTCAAAGACCATAAATCGTTGAGGTACATTTTCTCCTAGATGGATCTCAACCTTCGTGGGTAAAAATGGTGGGAATTCTTGGCCTCCTACGACTTTGACATTACGCATGCTAAGGGAAATGTTGTCACCGATGCATTGAGTAGAAGATATGCCAGTGTAGAAGCGATATTTATGGAGTGGAAGCTGTCGGAGTATACTGCAAGCTATGATTTCAGACCTCATTGTAAGTTAGAGCCAGAGATGTTGGCAAGTTTGATGATCGGACCTACCTTGATCGTGCGGATCGGTACTAGTCAAAGATGAGAAGCTAGACTAGAAGAGATCATGGTGAAATAAAAGGAGGAGTAGGGTCAGAAGATATGAAACAATATGGACTCGACCGAGAAGGTTGGCTTCGTAAGGATGGGAGACTATTTGTCCCCGATGTTGATGGATTATGGGACGAGATGCTACGAGAGTGTTACCATTCTAGGTTGATCATACATCTCAACAATAACAAATTATACTGTGATATTCAGCATACCTATTATTGTAAGGGATAAAGAAATATGTTGGGACATTCATCTCGAAGTGTATGATCTGTCAATTGGTGAAGGCAGAACAGAAGAAGCTAAATAGATTACTGCACCAGCTTGAAGTTCTCGAATGGAAGTGGAAGCAAGTACCAATGGACGGCCAAGGACTTGAGAAGGGTACGACAACATTTGGGTCGTAGTTGATCGATAAACCAAGAGCACTAGGTTTATACCATCAAGTCAAGTAGAATGGCAGCCAAATTGGCCGAGTTGTATGTGAAATGGGTCATACGATTCCATGGTGTGCCAAAGGGTGTTGCAAGTGACTGAGACCATTTATTCACTAGTGGGTTTTGGAAGATCTTATAAGAGGCACAAGGACCGAACTGCATCTCAATATAACTTATCACCCACAAACTGATTAGCATATCAAGAGAATGAATCATATATTAGAGGATCTGTTATGGGCTTGCATTCTCGATTTCGGAGGCTCGTGGCACGATCACTGGCATTTAATGAAGTTTGCATACAACAAATGATATAAGTCTAATACCAGTATGGCACCGTATGAAGCATTCTATGGTTGATCGTGTAACGCCCCCTTTATGTTGGTGTGAAGCGGACGAGAAACTAGTACTTGAGCCAGACATGATTAGAGAAGCATCAAAGAAGAAAGGGACCATTCGGTAACGAATGAAAGCTATTCAGGATAAAATAAAAAGAGTTACGCTGATAGAAGACATAGAGGTTTGGAATTTTCTATTGGCTATATGGTGTTTGTGAAGATTTCACCCTTGAAGAATGTTATTTGATCTGGTAGTAAGGGGAAGTTGGCAACAAGATTCATAGGTCCTTTTCCGAGAGTAGATAGGATTGAGAATCTAGCATATAGGGTCAATTTACCTTAAAAGAAGGCAAGCATGCAAAATGTCTTCGAGGTTTCTCATCTATGGAAGTTCGTGCACAACTCAAGTGTGACGATTGCATTGGATCAGCTTGATGATATCGAGATTAAACCAGAAGCTTCGAGACCTCTTAAGCTAGTTCGTATTATCAGATGCGAAAAGAAATAGCTTTGGAGGAAGTGGTGGAGTAAGTGAAAGTTCAATGAGGCGAAAGCGAAGGCGATTGCATGTGGGAAACTGAGGAGAGCATGAAGGCCATATATCCAAAGCTCTTTATTGGGTAAGGCCTACTGTTTATCGTGATTACTTTCACCTTTGATATCATATAGGATATTTTAATAGCTCGCATGCTAGGATATGCTTACATAACTATTGGTTGAACGGCTGCTTATTTGATAGGTATGATGATTTCATATGCTTATTTGGCATGCGGGTAACAATGTTTGATTATTATGTGGCTTATTTGAGGATTTGGAGGCGAAATTCCTAGGGAGGGAGGGTGTAACGATCTGTAATTTACATACCAAAGGATCGTAAAATATTTTTGTTTTATTTATATAAAGTCCTATGACTTTAAAATTTTAAGAAGTAACACTTAAGGACGTTTTCCACATCTATGATTTTTGCCAAATTTCTATATGACAACATAGACCCTGAAAATCTTATATGGACTATAACTTTTGAATGGAGCCAAACTAGTCTTAAACCACTTTCATTGCTTTAGGAATGATGAATTCTCATTTTGTAGAGTGGTCATGATATAAAAATGGACTTAGCATTTGAAAGTTATAGCTGTTTTAAATTTTGGCTACTACTGGCCTGCTTAATGGGTAATTAACTATGCCCATACTTAGGCCCACTAATTAATTTTGAGAATTTTGCTAAAGGGGGGCTGTAGGGATAGAATTAAGTCATTCCTATCTTCCACAAAATAACTATAAACCAACATAACCCTAATTTAATTAAAAATCCTACATTTCCCTTACAAATCTTTGCCTAAATCCTAATTACAAGGGTAATTAGCATATAAGAACTTGAGATTATAATTTTAGCTAATATGCCTTCCTCTCCTTTGTTGTCCACTTCATATCTAAGGGGAGAAAATGGCATTTGGGTATTTGGTGAGTGGTTCTTGACCTCTTACTATCTTATGCTTGTTAAAATAATTAAAATTGATGTTTTAACATGATTTTGATCAAGAAATGTTTTCTAACATTAATCAGACTTTTATACGTGTTTATGGAAAAAAAAATTAAATGACTTAAATGGTTTTTAGATTATGTTACAACTCCTTTTGTTCATATTCATATGCTAGAGTAAAAGTTAGATTTAGCTTATAATATGCTTGATTATCATGTTCTTATGGATTGCATGCATGAATGGATGTACATGTATAGTATTCCATATTTGTATCTTATGCTTTGATATGTTATGCTAGTAATTTTAGGTGGTTAGGAAAGAAGTTGGAAAATTTGGCGAATCATAGACAAAGATGGTTGGAATTTGATGAAACTTAAAAGAGGGTCTCCAGGGCACAGGAAGAGCCCGAGATTAAAGTCACATCAAGTTTGGAGCAAAGCAGAGGACTCGTTACTGAGTGTTTTTTGGTTAGTACCGAGAGCTTTCTATTTGTGGAAACCACTTGATGGGCGATGGTACTTAGGTAGGGGGCTAGGAGTAATGAGTAGAAGTCAAATACAAGGTTTGGTTAAGTATTGGAAGACTAAGTGCCAAAAGATTTCGGTTTTAACACCGCCAGTTTCGGAGTTCATGCCGGGAGCTTTTATGAGGAGTGACAGGGTCCAACCACTTAGAAGAAGGAGCACTAGAAACGAGGGAAAGAACTTAGCCAAAATTTGGCTAAGTACACTACTCGGTACCAAGGACTGGTCAGTACCGATAGGTGGGTTTTGTTGGAATCGGGGTGAAACTTCTAAGAGTGGAAGCTTAGGCTCTACAGGTCATGTCGAATGTGTTTATTTGCTCGCTTCAAGTTTGATGGTGGTATAGTAGCACGATCATAGCATTGGTACTTCAATGATGGCAACTCGACAGTGCATGGAGTTTGGTTCTGATGATGGCGGCTCGACATTGAAAGAAGTCATGGAGATGGTTATCCACAAAGGGCGGGCTATAGGAAGATGAATCATAGTTAGAATGTTGAATGGTTCTATCATAGAAAGAATGAATGCGGAATGGTTCATTAAGGATAATAGATACTAGATGAAGTAAGGAAATGGCTCGAATATGCATACCAAGAAATCGTTGATACTCGAAGTGTTTTCTGATATATTGGAAAGCATGGGTTGGGGACGCTTATGGATACTTTGTTTGGCTACCCCGAAATGGTTGTTTGGATCCATATACCTTAGATCGAAGGAAAGGGTCTAGTATTAGCTTTTGGCTATATACCAGTTCACTAAAAACTTGGATTTTCATTAGTCCCTAGCATGGGGAATGTCATATGAGTTATCATATATCTAGAGCACACTGAGTAATAGTGAGGATTGTTTGATAGATGCCATGGTTTCTTTGATTTTTCTTTCACGGTCTATCACTATAAGGATTTCACTTGAGATAGGTATTGAGGATAGGAATATCTAAACACCTATCATTATACTTAGTTTGCAGTATACCTTTACTATATTTACAGAGTATCATATTATGTCTGTTATGTGCTAACTCTTTGGTTGCAGGGATAGGTCAGGTATGGTTTGTATACCTTTATTCTTTACTATATCGACTTGCATAGTATTTTGAGATTCATTCACCGCTCGTACTAGATTGCTGTCTGGACCGAGGTTTTATGCTTTGCATCTTTTTATCTTAGGCAATCTTAAATGAGTAGACTAGGTGGCAGATCTAGGTGTGATGTAGTAACTATGCCGAGGACGAGCTAGATGGAGCTATCTTATATTATATATACGGATTTCTATGCTTATTCCATCGTGCGACACTGTGGTGACTTGACATTGTCTTTTTGTTACTATACTATAAGATAGTTATTTGAGTTTATTTTCATTTTTTATAAACTCTATTATTCTATTGTATAACTCTATGGATCTGCGCACTGATATTTGGTTCAATTAGTTATTATTGTCTCTCCTATTATATATCTGTGATGTATATTATATTTTATACCATGCGATCTGAGATATATGTTAGGTTCTATGAGTTATTTGCTTTGCTTTTATCATCGATGATAGTCTTACATCAGCCGGGCACAGCAACTGTGCACTATATAGCCATATTGGGTGTCGTTGGTGTATGGCGGTCATCACAAAAATAGAATAGGGAATGTAAGGGACAATGATTTAGGCTTGATCTAAAATCCCTTTCTGGATTAATCTTATTAATTCCTTGTTCCCTTCATTATGACATTCCAATTCTATATCTTTAATTTGTAGCTGAAATTTTGGTTATACTAATTACTCTTGGTTCACCTATTTAATCTCTTAAGTGTTTTACGATTAATTAATTTCTCCTTAAGTAACTCATATAATTACATTCACTTAATTATCATTTAATAAATTCTTTTTATTAATTAAATTCTCACGTTATTGCATTCCAAAATATGGGTGTTACAACCACCCCTCCTTATAAGAATTTTGTGGATGGAATTCAAATAAGACAGGTCAATGACCTCCATCATTAATACAAATGTATACGAGTACAACCATTATACTAGACCCCTATTAATGTAATTCATCAATTAACAATCATAATGTATCGGTGCCACTATAAATGCATAATCACATCATAATACAAAATATATTGGTGTCACTACTAGTTAATACTAGAAAAACAAAGCATACTTGCTTAATCATACATGTCCAAAACAACTCAAGATAGATATTTCTAATCTTATCTCTACCTCCTAAGTAGAATCATCTATATCACCACTCCATTGGATGTGAATAAACATAATAAGCTGGTTCTTTAACTCCTTTATATCATGACCTATTATCCCTTCGTATCACGGTCTACTATCCTCGCTTTCCTAAAGAGCACAACCCTTTGCATCGGTGAAACCTTCATAAATACACTGTGCAGTTAAAGCTTTTAGCGATTTTATAGTGGTGAAGGTGAAAAAAATATACAGCGGGGATAAAGTAGGGATATATCGAAAAATAGTGGAGGTGTAAAAAAACTTAGTAGAGATAAAATCAAATTTCCAAAGTTGGTTTATTCTCATTCTTGGATTATTTTTTTTAGAAAAAAGAAGCATTGCTCACTCTTATATAACAAAAGCAAAGAATATCATGATCTATGTAGTTTAGACATGGTGAATAGAATATAGTTCTAATTTATGTTGAGCGCTTCGGACTTGAACTTAGACCTATACTCTAAATTTTTGATTTGGTTTATAAAAGAATGAGTCAAATTAACCTTTTTATATTAAAGTTGCTAAAGCCGGTTGCTAAAGCCGGTGCTAGAAACCCTTGATTTGGCTAGTGTAGCAGAAAACGGGGTGTTAAGTGGGTCTATAATTTAATAGCGTTAAACTGAAATAGTGTAGTGGTTGAAGTGCGGTACGCGCTTTAGCATTGGCTTTAACAAGGTAGCAAACATATTATCGCCTATTGCGAACTCTAGTTCCTTTCCTCTCTTATCGGCATAAATCTTTTGCCTCGACCGCACAACCTTCATTCTAGTTCTCACTTCTACCTTATCAGCAGCATCTCTTATCAATTTAGGTCTTAACACAGGATTATCTCCTATGTCCAACCAACAGACGGGTGACTTACACGGTCTCCTATAGAGTGCCTTAAATAGTTCCATTCATATATTTGACTAGTATACATTATTATACTCATACTCTACCAAATGCAAATGGTCTTCCCAAGGCCATCCAAAGTCTAAAAGACATGCTCCTCGGATATCCAATAAAACTCGATTCACCTTTTCTATTTTACCAGTTGTCTATGGATGGTAAGCCGTACTCATATTCAACTCTATGCCAAACGTACTCTGTAAACTTCTCCATTGAACACTAGTAAAAAATGGTCCCTATAGCTAACAATGCTACTTGGAATCCCATAGAACCTTACAACATTCTTTAAATATAGCTTTGCGAAGTTGCTGCCGTTCTTGTTGATTTTACTAAGATACAATGGCGTTGTTGGTAAATCTATCAACTATTACACAAATGCTTTCATTTTCCACTCTCGAACTTACTAATTTGTAGACACCCATAATTTTAAACACTACGTCTTTAAATATTTGAACATTTGAAATACAGGTAGGTGTTATAAAAGTTATTTTATAACCTTAATTAGCTACTTTTAACTAATGATACAAGATGGTATACTTATTGTAGAAATATCGGTAATGTGATCGAAAATCGTTTTATCGATAAATGGCTTTTTACTCGATATAAGTTGTTCGAAATCTTTAGACATATATAATATACTAATATATCATTAATTAGCAACTAAAAATATTTTAGTAGATAATGGTTAACTAATCTCCTAGATGATGTCATAGGTGATGTCACAAATAAATATTTTGGGAGAGATATTTGTGGGAGTTATTTTATAAAGGCATGAGGTGTATAGCAAATCATATAAGGGGGAACAGTGCTTGGGGACATTCCATTGAGGGTAGAAGGTGGATGGTAACCCCTTGACAAAGTCTATTTAATCCCTGTAAGGCCTTGAGAATGGATATTTACTAATATAGAAAGCTCATACTCTTCTTCCTCTTCTCTTTTTATATCCACATTCTAAAAATCAAATGAAATTCTCCAAACTCAAGCTATAGGCCTAACACAACATAGAACAAGTATTAGCAACTCAAAACTTGAAGAATTGGAGTACGCACCCCACAACAACCCAAGGCTGTAAGCTATTTTAGGCACATTTTTGCCTAGGTCGTGAGCAATTAAGGAGTTAGGTTAGATTTTGACCTTATTTTGGTTGAGGTAGGAAGTTGTAATGAGGTAGAGGCATGTGCTTGGTTGTAAGCTTGGTTTTGGGTAAGCTAACTCACCATTTGATAGTATATAAAGTTGTATAATATGCTTGTTAAATTATATTAAAGTGCTTAACTAATTAAAGTTATAACTTTGGACCATACTTGCTTTTGAAAGCAAATGACAACTCTATATTGTAACAACCCACAGCGTAGTGAGCCTGAATTTTCGCTAGATCAAAATCCCAAGTCCACAATAGTACGGATCATTGGTGGTATCCTGTAAATAAACAAAAGTATATTAGAGAAGTATCATTAAGAACTCACGGTGGAATTATAAAGTATAACAAAACATATAATTACTGACTAGGACTGATATCACTAGTATCTAGTGCTCTTGTCAGTGTCGAACATGCATAAGTAAATATGTCATTCCCGCCTTATACCAGTACCCATCCCTCTAAATCTATTGTTTGGGTTGTAATGAGGAGGGGGTTAGAATAACGTTCTGGTGACTAGTAAATTACATACTTTATCCATAATATTAGTTTATGTCGATTGTTTTTCAATACATGTTATATGTGCAGTTAAAGCGCTTAGCGTTTCTATAGTGGTGGAGGTGAAAAAAAAATTAGCAAGGATAAAGTGGAAAATGGAAGAGGTGCAAAAAGCTTCATTAGATATAAAGCCAAACATTTAAAGTTGATTCATTCTCATTCTCACTTCAATTGTATAGGAAAAAGAATTATTGTTTAAGCTTATATAAAAAAACGAAGAACATATTGATTTATGGAGTCGAAATTAAGAAACTACAGTAGATTTCTAGCTTATGTTGAGCATTTATGCCTTAAAATTAGGACTTCACCCTAATTTTATTGATTTTGTTTAAAAGAGAACTAGTCAAATCTCTATTTTTATGTTAATGTTGCTAAAGAGGATGCTAAAAATCCCTGATTTAGTGGGTATAGTGGAAAATAGCAGGGCTTAAAGCGGATCTACTGTTTAATAGCGTTAAATTGAAAATGTGTAGCAGTCGAAGAGTGTTATGCACTATAGCAGAGATTCTATGGGGCTTTAGCGGGGCTTTAATTACACATTGTGTTATGTCTATTAATAGAGCTTAGTCATTTGGACTTCATGTATGCATATGATAAACCCAACTTACTCAGGGTATACAATGACTATATACATGTGTGTGTATTACAGTCCTCCATAGACTATGATATATTCTCCACTAGTATCTATAACTCTGCATCGCTCTAGATGTCCACCATCTATGTCTAGGCTAAATTACCAGCGTACACTGAGGAACATCCCGTTGGTGCTTAATAATGGCATTACAAAAAACTAGTCGTATTCTACTTCATCTCGAAGACTTATCTACCCGTTTCATATCAAAGACTCTACTCCTTGGACTATGATCGACTCAGCTCATTGGACTGTTGACGATTCAGCTCCTCATACTATTGTATTCTAATTTGTTATAAAGACTTTAGCTAAGGTTATCTAGCCTTGCATCATAAGGACAAACTAACTAACAGACAATTTTGAGGTTGTGCATATCCTATACGAAACCTGCACTAGTAAGAGGTGTAGTTCGTCTAGGTGCAACCCAATTTTTTTTAATGACGGGTCCAGGACCGATGACGCTCTCGACCTATGTATACAACACTACTCCTCACATATATGATAACACCCTTGCTGATAATATCGGTCCTACACTCACCGATCCATTTAGATTGCCTAATGCAATCAAAGAAATGCCCACTTGGTTACTTAATACACCCTATAAGGATTAAAGTGCGCACTACTTGACCACTTAAGACTTCAAACTTAAGCGAACCCCACTTTAATATATTCTCTTTATGTATATGCGAACAAATATTCCTATGGGTCCTTTGGTTGGAAATGTCACACATCATTGCAATGTATGCAAAAATGTCGGCAGCCCCTTGTAGAGGGCTGACTTATATTGTGCAACATTACCGACCTCACATTCCAACCCATGCCAATGACCATTTCATTTATAATCAATCTAAATATTAGCTAGATCAAATAATTTGCACTATCATAATCATATTCTTGAGGTTGTACTATATTTGGCTGTTATAACGCCTCCTAAGTTCAATTATTAATATTCCTTCACTTTTACATGAATCTACTTCTTATTTTATTAATGTCAATAGATGTCATTTACTTCTTCTTTCTAATTTAATAGATTAAATGTCTATTACTACTCCATTTCTAATTATTACAATTAAATATAATTTACTACTTATTTTCAATTTACACAATTGAGTATATTACTGCTTCTTTTCAATTAATACAATTGAGTATATTACTGCTTCTTTTCAATTTATGTCTATTTTAATGAAATTGCTATAACTTTCCCAATTCTTTTGTCCATTGTCATATTCGTGTTAGGGTTTATAGTTTATTTTCTAGCATATTTTTAATAACAATGGGATAATAATTAATTATATTTATAACACTTTAATTTTTACCTTTAGGGATTTGTGTTTCTTAATTCACTGAAATTATATCTTCCCAAAAGAAAATGTTAACACTACAATTTCCTGTAAATTATCTAGAAGAGGATTTGGGTTGTGTTTGGAATTATACGGAATTATCTTTTCTATTTTATTTGAAATAGACAGTGCAAAATATACGGTAAACATCCTTACTCTACACATCTCTTTCTTGTAGGTATATTACAAGTAACAATCCGCCTCAAAACGGGCCTAATTTTCAACCCAGAAAAGGCCCATCGAACATTAGACTCATTCCAAAGCTGGTTGTTAATTGGTAAAAACTATACATAGAGCTATCCTCTAATGCTATCAGAATTCCACAGCGAAAAGGATAAAATAAAAATATCAAAAAGAGTACCATTATATAAAATACAAGTATCATAACAATACATAACATCTTAATATCCATGGTATAATATCTCAAAATACAATGACATCATGTCTGAATGGGTACATCAAAATATAACTGAACATTAGTAGATAGATAGTTGCCATAAGACGTTGTATCCGCCTTCATCAACAAGATCTTCATCGTCTTGTTTAACATGTGTTATAATGAGGAGGGAGTCATAACAATAATGTATGGTGAATAAAATCTTGAGTCTTTCCATAAAAGTACTAGGAAAGTATAATTTAGATAAGAATATATCTTACGGATCCTAAATATATTTCTTATTAACACCTTCAAGTATAAGCCTGAAGGTTTTCCTAGTCCAATCCCATAACTTACACTTTTCTAACTAATCTCTATAACTTACTTTCAATTGTAGGCCTAAGGCCATTCCCAGTCTCACGTGTCCACTATCAACTATGTCCTAACAATGTAAATGAAAGTACCCAGACCACTTAATACCCTTTTAAAGGGAATTAGGTTGACTCTGACCATTTATTACCTATCCCTTAGGCAGGTTGCCATCATTTAATACCTTACCCAAGGTGGACCCCTCTTTGGTAAAATCTGACTGACATTGCACTGAACCTCATCGGGCCACTTAATACTTCTTTTTGGAATAGGAAAACCTTACAATAGTCACTTAATACCTCAAACTTGAAGCGGATCCTTCCTGAGATTTTCATCTACTGTGCATAAATGCTATCCTGACCATTTAATACTTCCTAGGGAGGAGGCGGACTCTACAGCAGCCACTCTCGACTTTGATCACCGAAACAGGTCCTACGTATTATGACTTATAACCCAACTATGACTCTCACATTAGTCCGACTATTCGTAGGCACTAGTAGCCAGATTAACTGGGTAGACTTACCTTATAGAATTGGGACTAACCTTGCATCCTCTATGGGTAAATATTAGAAATGATGTCTCACATCATCCCTAGAGTCACATTGTTTGTAGCCAGATTAGCTGGCAGACTCGGTTATAGTTTACACTCCTCTAATCATATTATCACAACCTCATCGCATTCCACTAAGGCTATAAAGAAAGGTTCTTTATTCCGCCACTAATCATAATCATCCTTAACTTCCATCCTATATGGTTTTAATGCTAATTACTAACCTATTTATTACGCGATTAATGCATTATTAATTATACTATATTCACAGGCTAATATATATTTATAAATACGAAACTAAGATATTTTAGGCGTGCGAAGATTGCGCCATATACTAATCGTTGAATATCAAAACTTCCAATTTATACAAGTCTAATTCCATATCATAACATACAAATTAGCTAATATTCTTACCTCGATAATAGCCCTGTATAAGAGAATAGAATCAATTGCCAAACTTATTTTATATTAAAATAGTAGAATCAACATCAATTGAATTTACAATTCAATCGTTTTACACTATATTCAACTTCCACATATAAAATGGAAAAGGGGTTAATATTTAAATTACGGAAATAGGCAGTGCAAACTACAAATAGGTGGATCCGTATTTTATACATTATTTCCAAACTTTTAGAACCCTCAGTTATATCAAAAGAGAAAAATGAGAAGTGTAATAGAATGTAAAATATTAAAATTGCAATAGCTACACAAATTCTCCTATTTTATTATAGAATAACTTATATTCCAAAACATAAGAATTGACATTTAACTTTGGAGGAATTTTGAGAGTTTAGCTTTGAAGTTTTCATTAACGAAAATTATCCAAAACGTATATCAAATCCAACATATACTATACAATTACTAAAATGAGAAAACTATTATTTCCACTCTTAGATAATTTCCAGCTTTCCCCTTTGGATTTAAATACACCTACTCCTTTTTATCTTTTCAGATCTCTTCCTTTTGAAATATACAATAATTTGATTGTATATTAATTAGATTTAGAATTTAGGGATTGGAGGAGAATAGAACTATAATTTGAATATTAATATCTAATGTAATGAACGAGATTTTCGACCCTCGAAAATTGACATCAATACATCCAATGTACAGAATGTCGAGCGATCGAATGCCGAAAACATTAGTTCATTAGGGATGAAGAAGAAAAGGTAGAAGAAGAAATAGAAGAAAACAATAAAGAATCTCACAATCGCAGCGGAACAAAATATAATATATAATAACAGATTTTAAATACAAGAGTTGTACTGTTAATATACATCCCATTATTAGAGAACAATAAACAATAATCAATCTGGACAGTTTAATAACTTGTCCTCACATACAAAACATACACAGCGGAAATAAAAATGAAATACGAGAATACGTTTCTGTCATCCAGCTCGCCTTCTGAACTCCATAGCTTCCTATTCTAAAACTGTAATACTCGGTCTGACTGAAGCATTATAATAAAATAACTCCCGAGTAAGTTTGGAAAACCAACGTGAGAAAACACACTCAATCTGAACTATTAAAGTTATCCAAAATCCCTTTAAAAATCAAAGGTGTCTCATAAGACCACGCCACAAATAAACATGACGAGTTTTTACCTTACGATAACCAAAACATTTTATATCAAAATCATCTGATATTATAATAGTGTCTAAATACAAATACATATTCAAATAGCTGAGATTGATACATTAATTAAATTCTAGCATACTAAGCTCTACAATCAAAAAGGTACGTATTAGAGAATGGGTTATATACGAATGACTAGGCATTGGGTACCACCTGTCGTAGCACATGTCTAGAAAAATGTATCGAGGATCATGCCAGGATCCCCTGCAACACAAGACCGGACTACCCATAACTTGGATAGACCAAATAAGCTATCACTTCGGGTGTTCCCACCCGTTTCGAGGTCTTGCGTGCACCATAGTAATAATATATGAGGATATCTAGAAAGGTGATAAACATACCCTAATTGGGTGTGACCCACTTAGTCTTGCTGCATCTCCCCTGATTTTTAGTAATTCCAGTTGATGAGGCTAGAGGCTACAATTACCTTTTTAAGGAATTTTCTCTTAGAATGCTCATTGTCCTCTAATGACAATGTACTAATAGTGTTCATCCATACAAGTCCGTTCTAGGTCTGAATGGAACCGAAGGCACTATTCTTACTACATTCATTTTGGAATCATCCTCAGGATGGTAGCGATTAGCACTTGCACTTCACTACTCCATCTTCGACTCCATGCTCTTTTTTTCACTTCGAAAATGTACTCGTTGGATCAAAGTGGTTTTTGGATAACTTGTCCAATCCCGGTCTCTTCCAAATAACATTTGATATCTTTGGTAAACTCAACCCCGGCTCTTTAGGAAATAAACAGACAAAAATAAGATCGGAGATCACCTCTTAATCGTTAGTGGATGGATTTCCTTATCATCGTCCTAGAAGAACGAAACGAGTTTATATGTACAGTATAGCACCTCGAACGGTAACTGTACCATATAATTCTCGTGTTTTTTTCTAGATATTCCTAAAGTTATATTTTTGGTCCAGATTTGATAACCGGTTATTAAACTATCAAATAAACAATCATTCAACCAAATATCTCCTTTTCCATTGAAAACGCTAAATTTCTTTTCTATTTAATTTTAATAAATTAAATCTCTTATCAAAATTCATGTACTTATCTTATCGAAGTAAGTACGTTTACTAATCATTCTTTCAAGATGTTTGAAAACATTTTAAAATAAATATGGAAAGCTCCACGAGGTATCAACCATGGATTCACAACTCAATGGTTACGTCTTTATCCAGAAGAAATCCAAAACTTAACTACAGGCACTCACTGCCTTCGATTTCGCCATGAAAGCATACCATTACTTTCCGAAAACTTGATTGTATAATTTTTCAAGATAATACTTATAAAATTTCTATATAAATTTCCAAGTTAAATTTAGGAAAATACTCTTTAAAATAAAAGTTATTATATATAGTAATATTGAATAATTTATCTTCTAAAATAACAATATTAATTCTTAAATAATAATCGACTTAATATAAACTAATTAATTAATAATTTAATATACTTGAAAAAAATTTAAGCAACTAAATAATTAATTTTCTGAAATATTCTTAAACACTCTTTTAACTTAACCATTTAATAATTAAAAATCCTCCTTTTAAAACAAACTTAATTTCTCGATAAAAATATATTTTCCAATTCCAGTGTAACCAGTCTAACATTTATAAATCTCTCTCGATTTATTCCTAATTTGATTTACGTTCCAATTCCATAAATCCCCTTTTTACATTTCTAAAAACAAATCTACCATTTATTTTTATGCCGATTTACCCATCTCCTTATAAATCCTTACCGTGAATTTATAACTTCAGTTTACCCATCGATAATCACTTCACTTATTTTCTAAACCTTTTTTATAAATTTCATAGTCTCATTTCCTGTTTATAACGGTTTCACAATACTTAATCAATTATAAATCGATTTCTAAATTGAATTCCATTTTTAAATCATTTTCCTAAATAACCCAACTATATTTCAAAACCCAACTAAATTCAGATTCCACCTCCTTTGCATAATTTAAAATAATATTTAATATCTAGTATAACAATTTCATATTTTATTT
This sequence comes from Allium cepa, assembly GCA_030765085.1. Classification (NCBI taxonomy): domain Eukaryota; kingdom Viridiplantae; phylum Streptophyta; class Magnoliopsida; order Asparagales; family Amaryllidaceae; genus Allium; species Allium cepa. The sequence continues at coordinate 654,361,266 of CM060940.1, forward strand.
TCCAAACTATTTTAAATCTCGATTTTAAAATCTTTTTACACTTAAAAAAATATCGCTTAAGTTTTATAATTTTTAAAAAAACTTTTATTTACGTTATTCCAAAATCACGATTTTCCATATTCTGAAATTATTAAGTACAAATTTAAAAATCAAACTATTTATTTTACTCAAATTCATTTCTTTTAATTAAATCCAAATTTCACGATAAACATTTTTATCTCCAATTTCCCTTTTTATTTTCTTTCCAAATTTCAAACATTTATTATTGTTATTTTAAAAATACCAAAATCTTGGCCAAAACTACCTTTGCATCTAATAAATTCAAATCACACTATAATCTAACACAGATTATTCAAACAGACCATATATCAATATGTGTGTGTGTGTGTGTGAAATTTAATTCAACATTTTTGAGGAATTCAGTTGGATTCCTTCAACCTGTTTCCCTGCATCCACAGATGTTAGTACAATACAAAAATACTAATCCCACTTTGAGGGGGATATCGTGGTATATAGGGTCATCCGCTATTATGCGGGGCGCATAGGATCTCATCCGCTAAAAATGCGGAAACAATCAATCCAACTACTAATATGTACTACTATATATTATATAATCATCCAACAAATAATTAAGATTTATCAGTCCAATCAAGCATCCATTAATTAAATTTAAACATTTAAATTTAAAAGTGGCAATCCAAATGAGTGAGAAATTACCACCTTGATTTTATTTGCAATCCTTTTCGATTCTTTGTGTTTCCATTGCATAGTATTTGCGTTTGAGAACCCCATGTGACTTGTTATGTGTGGTTATCGACTAATTAAATTACACAAATTATCTTGCTAACTAATACCCTTTTTTTAAATTCAAAATAATTCTCACCGCAACACTCCTAGATTCACCATGGCGACCCCTCCACTCTGCATCGTCTGAAGCTAGCAGCAACTTCGTCGTGGCCACTAGAAAACACTGCACCATCCACTGATATGACCTAAACCCCTCTGAATTACAGCAGCACGAATCGTTGATGTTATCTCAGAGCATCAAACAGTCTGTTATTCAACTATCCTGGCACCACAATTCTACTGCCACCAAGTCACGACTGAGACTTTATCCTCCCTTCCACCACCAGTTTAGGCGTGCTCGACTACAACCATCACAGCCATCAAGTCGAGCTGCCATGCCAAGACTCCAATCGAGTCACGATTTTCCCCTTGTCTATGATTGCCAGTGCCAATCTCCACCATCGCGAGCCATATCGCACTCCCCTAGCCATGTCGTTGACGAAGGTCTCAACCGATTCGAACGCGATTTCAAATCATGTGATTCTTTTGATTTTTTATCCCTTTCGTATTTGATTTCGATTGCCAAAGGAATAAAGAGGGTAGCACGATTTTTTTATTTTTTTTGAAATGGCAGAAGAAAGAACGAACGCGGATTTAATTCGTGCTTCCTTTTTTCTCGTTTGAACAAGAACATGATTTTAAAAGGGAAAGAGGCACGATCAGACTGAAAAGAAAGAGGGGAAACTTGAGTATAAATTTAGGCTTGCTTCAGATGGAAGGAATGGCTATGATTTTTCCAATTAATAAATAAATTTAATTATAAAATATCTCGATTTACGTAACTCAAAATTTCGAACCCCTATCGAGGCATGCCGCTAGGCATTCATAATGGTATACCCTTATTTCTAGTGTAATGGAAAAGGTTTCGAGTACTAATTCGACCGTATGAAGAAGATAGCATTTTGAACCCAATTATTATATTGAATTTTTGATATTAAATTCAACATGTTTGTATCCCATATGATCAAACGATAACTTCAAACACTATGAAATTTGGAATCCGATAGTAATACACTATTACGGATCCAAGGGAACTAGTTTCGTCGGATTTAGAGACTGTGCTCCAGATCGCTATTTTAACGCGTCGGTTAAATTGACAACTTCAAAATTTTGTGAAATCACCTGCAATTTCAGTTTTAAAAACTTTATAATTCAATTAAAATTTCAAACCCAATATTTAAACCATTTAAATATTCCAAACTAATTGTTGAAAAATTCGGGTTGCTGCATTCCTTCCCCTTAAAAGAATTTCGTCCCCAAAATTGCCAAATCAGGAAAAATGCTCCAAACACAATACATATTCATTAACTTCCATTCCTAATTCAAAATCCTTTTATTTTAGTTGCAATTCGAAAATCAACGTTTTAGTCAACAAAAATTTCCAAAAATTCCGAAAAAAATTCACACCCTAAATTTCTGAAATTTTTTGGTAGAGTCTCTCTTATACGGAGGGCATTTTGCAACATGACAAGAGAGACAAAAATATGTACACCGACCCACACAGATAGAAAACAAAATATGTATCAATATTTTATATTTTGCAGTACCTAATCTGAAGACGTGCCTTATTTTTAGTGTTTTAAGCAAGCAGCTTATTTTATATGCAGTTACGCAACCCAACTCTAGCCCAATAGCCTCAGATATGTGCACTTATTCAATTTAAACCATGTAAGTACGAAAATATGAAAATCAATACCATTTCCCTTATTTAACAACTTAAACACATAATTTTCATAGCACGAATATATAATCGCAAGATCCCAATTATTCATTTCAGTCGATTTATACAACATTTCATTCAATTCGAATGATTTACAACCCAATTGTTTGCATTCAATTCATATTTATAACAAAACAACTCATATCCATTCCAAATTTATTTAAAATCAATTTATTCACTTTCTATTAATCCACATAATTTTATTTACTTCCGTTTACGTCAACAACAATTTTTCTATGCAAATTCGGCGATAATCATTTTATAAAATAACCATTTCAGTTTATAACAATTCTAAATCATTCCAAATCTATTTATATTTAATTCTATTCCATTCCAAATCTATTTACGATCAATTCGGTTGCATTCCATTTATATCCACATTTACTATATCCAAATCCATTTTATGGAGCTCGTCCATGCTATTTATTTATGCATTATGGTATTATTTGAGCTAAGCTTCAATCCAAAATAATTTACGTAGGTTGATTCGTTTATCTCCGTTCAACTCAATTCTATAACTTAATTTTATTTTCCTTGCCACCAAATTCCACTTCAAATTTCAATTTCATACTTCAATTCATTCTCGAATTCATTTAAAATAATTTTCAAGGCCATATTCAATTTATTTACATTCATATTGAATTTATTTATTACTCAAGTTCCATTTTGCATTTAACATCAGATTTTTTTTAAAAAATCACTCCATTTGATTTACTTGAGTTCAATTTTATTTTATAATCCAGGTTTGGATTTTTATTTCTTTACGAGAACATCCAGTCATTTTGATTTGGCTTTTTTCTATTACGCTTTTCTGATTTTTGTAAGTTACATAACTTATTTCTCACATTTTCATCAATTTTATACTCGAGTATATTCACATTTCATTATTTACTCAAGATTTACATCACTTTGCAGCTTAAATATATACTTATTTCATAAATTTAAATTTCTTGTAAGATCTTCAAACTTATTATTCACAATTTCAACAATTCCCACTTAAATTTTTACTCCATTTAAATTTTATAGCTTACAGTTATATAGTCTTTACACTTCATGTTTCTAATTTTCTATATTTAATCCATTCAATATGGTTTCAGATCCAATCCAATTTAATTTAATATAATTTTCAATTCCCTTCAACCAATATTCCCAAACCATATTCGAATTATTCATACTTAAATTAATTTCATTCCAAATAAAATTATTTTTTAATTCATCCAATTTAATTCCAATTTCAAATTTTAAATTTTTCCATACTTCCTTACTTATTTGTATTTGTTACATTCACTTACACATTCATATGCACTTTATACTTAGTTAATTCATTACATTCTACTTATTTCATCTTATTTATTATATCACTTCATTTAATTTATTTTCTTTAACTTTTACTTAGGTTAAATTCTAATTACTCCAAATTTTCTCTTACGAATTCAATTTATTCAACTTACACAGGTTAAATTTTAATTTCATACTGAAATTTCCAAACTTACTCAACTTAGCCTGAGTTAATTTCAATTTGTTCAATCCATTTATACCTACTCAATTTAAATTTTTAATTTAAAATTTCAAATTCTAGAATTTTTAAGTACCTGGTACTTATTTCAAACCACTTGAAATCAAAAATTTACATATATGTAACTCTTTGTTTTCAACAAACCATTCCTTGGAATTTTAAACTCAAATTAGATTTTATCCAAAATAAATTCTCTTGGAATTTCTAAAATAACGTTTGTTTTCCAAAAAAAATCTCCAAATCAATTATTTCGATGGCAATTCATCACTTAGAAACTCGAAAATGAATACTGATGATGCGGCCGTCATCACCAAAGTTATTTCTCAATGACTGTAGCGAGTTCAATGCTTTATCAATTCCAAAATCCATTTAAAATAATTTCCATTCAAAAATATCCCAATAATATCACCATTTCTCTTTCCAACCACTTCGGAAACATTTCAAAAATCTTCGAAATTCCCAAATTTTCGAATTTTGATTTTTTTTCTCCTTTTATATTTGATTTCGATTGCCAGAGGAGTAAACAAGGTAGCCACGATTTTTTTTTCTCGATTTTGTTTTGAAATGGAAGAAGAAAGAATGAACGCGATTTTAATACGTGCTTCCCTTTTTTCGTTTGAACGAGATCATGATTTTAAAAGGGAAAGAGGCACGATCTGACTGAAAAGAAAGAGGGGAAAGCTTGCGTATAAATTTGTGCTTGCTGTAGAAGGAAGGAATGGCTATGAATTTTCCAATTAATAAATTAATTTAATTATAAAATATCTCGATTTACGCAACTTAAATTTCGGACCCCTATCGAGGCGTGCCGCTAGGAGTCCATAATGTTATATCCCTATTACGAACGCAATGGAAAATGTTTCGAGTCCTAGTTCGATTGTATGGAGAAGATAGCTTTTTGAACCCAATTATTATATTGAATTTTCGATATTAAATTCAACGCGTTTGTATCCCGTACGATCAAACGATAACTCCAAACACTATGAAATTTGAAATCCGGTAATAATATACTATTACAGATCCAATGGAACTGGTTTCTTTGGATTCTGAGACTGTGCCCTGGATCGCTATTTTAACGCCTCGATTAAATTGACGACTTCAAAAATTTGCAAAATCGCCTGCAATTTCAGTATTAAAAACTTTCTAACTCGATTAAAATTCCAAACTCAATATTTAAACCATTTAAATATTTCAAATTAATTTTTGAAAATCAGGGTCGTTAAATAATCCCTTACTGAAGACCTTAAGAAAATTTTGAATCGTGTGGAAAAAAGAAACGGACGAGCTTTGCTTACATTTTTAAATTATTTGTGAATAAAATTAAAGGGGCTAGGATCTTATTTATAATGGTTAGAAGTCACCAGAACCATCGCATTTAAATCCGTTTAAAATTAAAATAATCTTGGTCGTTCCCAGCTTAAATAACCCTAGCCGCCAAAACACCCATCGGTCGATCGCTCCTACCTATGCAATCGACTGGCCCTAGGTAGGCGGTAGACCAGTTGCCTAAATATGAGAACGTATTTATTTCAGCCATTTAATTATTATTTAATTCCATATTTATATTTAACATTAATGTTTCCTTTTACCGTTTACTTAAACTCCAACTATCTAATTATCATCAATTATTGAGTTCAAAATTTAATATTAATTAAATTTTGAATTTGAGTTTCATTTGAATTATTTTAAATAAGAAAATTCAAACATCGATGACTTTTCCATTTGAGCTCCGATTTCAAAATTTTATACTTAGAAATTGATCAGAAAATTGTCGCGAACGCAATGGCACCACTTTTGTGGCCAAGTTCCTACATCTTCATAATTTTCATTTTTAGACTTTTTTATTGATTGATTAATTTTTTATTAATTTTTACAGAGCTTTACATTAATTGTGATTTCAAACAACAGAAATTATGCATATAACTATAAAGTTGGATAATTTACATAAATTACATAGGAACATTCTGCATTCCAACAAATTAAAATATAAACTTAAACCCAATCAAATCAGAAATTACTTTTGATTCAAGTTATATAACTTATAACATGCTACTAACTAAATTTGGAATTAACATACAATCTTTTGAATGACTTATTTTCATAACTTTTAAGGACTACTTTCACCCTTACATTCCAAATTTACATATGTACATACATATATACAATAAAGTAAAGTTAAAAATTCATAGAACATGTAGGCAAGGATCTTTTTTCAATTTTATTTTAAAAACTCAACTCAGGAGGGAAGAGCTCCTTGCCTAGAGAGTCTGCCAACCTTAAGAAGGTTTAAGCCAACAATAGCACAGAGGTTTGATGTTCCCAACTATGTTATAGGATTAACGAGAATCCACCTACGTGCCTTGAGGGGAGTAGGACAGACTGGTATCGAACTCGCAACCTCATTAACAGGAGGCAAGTGTCTCAACCACTGCGCGACTACTTAGGTTATTATATATATAAGCCTACAATCCCCAAATTTACAGTTAGGCATAAAATGAATAGATTCACAACGATATGTATATAATATTATATAAAAATATATAATTTTCCACTCACCTCTTAGCCTCCAAATCTCCAATCTAAATCCATTCTTTCTATTTGTTTCCTTTCTTCTACCGAAGTATGTATTAAAAAATATACATATTTATTAGAATTATAGATCTGAAAAGGGATTTGAATTAAACATAAATTTAGATTTATAATTTGCCTCTTCTTGGTAGAATCAGTTCACCCCTTATTCTTCTTCTCTTCTATTTCCTATTATGTATATATATTATTTTGTAATTTCTATATTTCTTAGAATTTGTGTAGAAAAGAAAATGGCAGAGCTTCACTTCTTGATTCAAAAAATATAACAAGATAAGTGAGGGGCCGGGGCTATATTTATAGATGCACGAATCAATTCTACCTGTTATATTTATTATATTAAATCTGAACCATTAGGCCTAGGTTTATTATCAGCCATTGCTACCACTGGTTGACCGCTCTAATATCATTGGTCGACCGGACCCAATAAGTGTGTCGATCGATCATTGTTTTTATTAATTGTTGATATCATGCTCTTTAATACCTTGATCATTAGATATAATTCCATTTAATAGTCATGTTACTTTAGCATTAAGTATCCGTTTAATAATTACTTTAATATCAAGTTAATGATATTTATTTCCTTCAATGATTCCTTAGCTAGATTTAATTTGATTGAACGTTTAATAATTAATATTTATATTTAATATTTAAGCTGATAATATTTATTGCGTTCTTTATTTTTAAACGTTAATTTCATTATCTTCATCCATATCAATTCTTGTTTATTTCCTTTTCAATGCTGATTTCAGTAGATTTACCACAGTCATTTCCTTTAATGTTAACATTTGTATTCATTATTTGTTTTAATGTTAAATTATTAACATTTACTTTCTTAATTGGTTTTGAATTATTTCTGATCCGAAAACTTCAAATGTTAATAAAAAAAATTGAACTCCAATCGTAAAACTGATTAACAAATCGCTACGAACACAACGGTGCATGTTTTGTAGCTAAATTTTGATGTTTGTAAACATTCTTTTTTGGCCTTTAATAATCACTTATTAATTACTTTTAAATAATTTCCATTTATTTTATGGGTGTTATGTTTTTCTCCTCATAAATTATTTCATCCTCCAAATTCCTCAAGGAATAAATCTTTAAAAATATGTGCCATCATTTCTAACTATCCAATCAATTAGTGTACAATCAATTTTACAACCAATGTTGTACAAGTATACAGTGTATCACATCATGTATGATATGTATGCAGAATAATACCATATGGGGGCCTCATATATGAATGCATTCTTTAAAATTATTTTGACAATATGGTGCAAATAACATATATACCGACAAGTTCTATATGTATGCAAGTTTTGAAAATCAAAATCTTTATTTTTGCACATAAATTTTTGCACATTTCAATGAATAGAAATATAGTTCAACCAATTTTGCATCCAATCCCTATCGTCCAATACTTAGCATACAATTTTCTAACATCTAAAAGTTTAAAAATCCGCATTTCCTAAATCTGTACTCTTACGTTGGAAAAGGAATTTAAATGGAGAATTGCATATTTCCATCTTTCCCTTGTGTACCACACTTTCTGTTGTATCTTGGAACATTCTCTTATGCCTCTGATTCTTATCTAGCTTATCCAAGTACAGTCCGTTAAAGGAAATTTATTTTTTAAATTTTAGAACAGAATTATTTCAAAACAAATTTTGTTCCTCTATCAACAATGTATGGAAAAAGAAATTCCAAAACAAAAACAGCTTTTTCCCTTGTCATTAAATATATTTTACATACCATCACTTCTGCTGAACAGTAAAATTCATAGTTGCTAATTTGTCGATTTTTCCTATGCTGAGTATATGGCATTTAAAAAAAAATCCATTTTCGTTCAAAATCGTTTTCAATTTAACTTTTGAAATAGTTGGAAAATTTTAAAACAAAGCTATACCTCCAAAAATTTTACTAAAATATTTTATATTTAAAAATCAAATATTTTTGAAAAATAATTTTAAAATTATAATTTTTTTCAAAACAAACAAGTCACATCCAACGCAGTCAGGATTCAGTCAATGGGTTAACGCGTATGATTGATCCTTGTTTATTACGCAAATAATATTAAATTTTAAAAACTCTTCCATTTTTACTTTAGCATAACCATGGCATACAAGTATATTTATAAATTCCATCTTTCAAGGCATAGGGATGATGACACGTGTTTCGCAACAACCTTCCCTAATGGTCACTTGCTCAAATTTATCTTCCCAAAATTTTAAGACTTTTCGGACTTAACATTATCTTACATTTAGTAGCTAATAAATTTTCTAATTTATTTTATAGACTTTCATTCTTACTTTGCATTGGTTAAGTGTCCACATGTATTTCTTTATTTATTCTAATTTCCAACATATAGCATTCAATCCAGATAATCAGCACAGAAATAAAAAGGAACTTTTCTCATAATATCATACGCCTTTAAATACTACAAAGACAACTAATTCTTACAACCCAACTAGACTAAAAGAAACAATTATTGGAAGTTGCTCTTTAATATCCACTGATATTAATGATGTTGTGGCTCATCACTTCTTAAATAAAATAGATATTTTTAGTGTGTCATTCCACTATAATCCATATATTTTTACTTACCCTTTTAGCTTCTAATAAATAAGGCTCATCCTTTGTTTCAATTATTACAACCAGTTATATTACTAGCTTCTTTTAGTCCGAATCTTTTAATAGTATCCTCAAATCTCGGTATATGATTTCTCGATTTGTAATCTTTCATGCAGGTATACTCTAGAAATCGCAAAAATGTACTCCGATACCATTTACCATTCATTTATGGGTTTTTTTTCTTATGGCTTTCACACATGTCTAATAAAACATTCCTAGGCTCATACCAATATTCCTTACATCCAATGAGGAATCATTGTTGTTATCATATAAGCATTCATCGCTAGTTTATTAGCCTTACCTTTTACCTCATCTTACCTAGGCAGTCATCCCTATCTACTTCATATTAAAAAAAATTGGTTTGTTTTACACTATTATTTATAAAATTAAAAATTCGTAGTCATGAAGTACTTAATCCAAAACTTTTATCTTTAAAAATACAAACTTAGATATATTGTATTAAGTTCAACAATTCTTTAGTTTCCAAATGGGTCACGAAAGACACCTCATTTTAACCAACTTTAATTATAGGTATCCTAAATTATAAAACTATAATTAAGGATTTATGAATCATGTTTATTTATTAAGTCCAAAAGGAAACATTAGCAATTTATTTTAAAAAGGTCATTTCCTTCTTTTCTAAGAGTTAAGCTTTGAATAGTCATTCAAATAAATGTTTCTTTAAAGCCTTTTTCACAACCAAAAAGGCTTTACTTCTTAAAAAGTGGGAATTTTAACTCAAACCGTTTATTAAGTTTTGCCTATAAAAAATCAATTGTTATACAAAACCCTTTTTTTCTAAAATGCACTGTTAAAGGGTTTATGAAACATCCTTTTTATCTTTAAATAATAAAAATCAAAGTGGACAAAGGTAACATTCACTTTATTATTTTCCTATTACTTGTGCTATCTCCGCTTTCAACCTTAGCGGTGGCTCTAATAATGTATGAAGGGACTTTTAAAAGATTTGTGCAATTACTACACTTATTTATGAAACTATCCATTTTTCTAACGTTGTTTCTATTTAAATTTCTTCTACCTACATTGCTTTTATTTAAATGGCTCATCCTTATATAGCTCTATTATGTATAATCCTATTGAATGTTTTTCTCCTTATTTTTCTTATACGGGAGTATTTTTCTATCTTCACTATAGAGTTTTATTTCCTTTCCATTCCCATTTAAATCTAATACCACTTTCTATTGCCACCCCTTTAGAAGAATTTTAAAACTTAAATTTTTCATAATCAAAAAAAATCGAGGAACTATACATACGCTCTATTTTATTTTTATTTCAAAAGAAATATCACTTTAAAGCTAAGTTTTTACATCAAACATAAAGGTGAAAGGAACAGTGATTCAAGGAGAAAAAGTGGCAACCGATTGATCTAAGGTACATTTACAAATTATACAAATAAAAGTACGTATATATATCTTGTTTTTATTTCCAACAAATAACAAAATATAATTTTTGAAAATAAACCCATATTTATAAATATATAAATTTACATATATTAAAAATTAAATATATACTAAATAATATTAATATATGAAAAAAATTGCATTGCTCACAGCCAATATGCATCACATATGAATATATTTAAATATGTAATAAATAATATATACACATGGAAAGAAAAATTTATAAATATTTTTTTTTGGGTTTGATAAAAAATTTCCTTTTTATTTTTTCAAATTCATTCTATTTTAAATTTGAAAAAAAATTATTCTTTATGTTTAACTCTTAATATTTTGTATGTATGATAATATATTTGTATTAATCGAATTTAAGATTTAAATTTCAAACTTCAAACTTATGTTTATATATATAATAGACTCAATATATATATATAATATACACAAATATTTTGACTATTACATAATACATACATATATGTGTGAATTTATTTTTTAAAAGATATGTAAATATTTATATTAAATTCATAGCCCAAAATAAATCATTTTTTAAATATATCACTATGGCCGAAAATAAAATGTTATACACATACATACATACATACATATTGAAACTCATTCATACACACACACGCACGCACACACACATGCACATACATATACATATACATATACATATACATATACATATACATATACATATACGTATACGTATACGTATACGTATACATATACATGTTTGTGCATGTGTATTATTTATCTTTATGAAACCATTTAAATATAGTAAAAAGATATTCCTGATATTGTTTTTCCCTCATAACCATATATCACAATAGTTATACACAAACATTCTATATTGATATTCACATAATTGTCCTAGGATAGTCTATATCATGTATTTAAAACCAGGGCTTTATATTCCTTAAACGGTGACATCGGTCAGCTTCTCATCAATGAAGGCACAGCAAGTGGTATCAATGACGAAGTCGAAGAATTCCTATAAGGTAGAATTTGGGGAAAAGGAGGTGACCAGACCTACATATCGTAAGTACAAGGGAGACCAGGCATCCGTCATTGATGGTATATGTTCAAAGATAAAGATCGATGGCTTTGACTTTCTTACTTGTGATCAGAACGAGGATAATGCTTTCTCTATTGGTTTGTAATTTGTGTTGGAAAAAAATGAACTAGATGTAGCATGTCCATGATTGTCAATGTAGGATTTGTCATTGCATCGGATATAATTAAAAGTGAAGATGGTGGATGCTGCGACAGACTTGTGGGCAAAGTGAAAGATCCATTCAGTGTTGTTTGGAGCATTACTTGTTTTACCAACAAGAAATGCAATGATGTTGTCGAGCCTAAAGTTTAAGTTTCTACTTGTTGTCTTTGGGGGAGGGGTGTTAGGAATCTAACTCTCGGTATGTTTAGCTTAACTAGTACTAGTATGAATGTTTGAGCTCCTAGTGGTAATGTTATAGTTGTATTAATCTTCGTATCTAAAACCATATGGAGGAATATTAGTTTTGAATGATTTTATGTGATAGTATTATAACTGCCTATATCTTGAATGTATTATGACCCAAGTTTAATCGAGATTAAAAAAATGGACAGTTTATATCATTTATGATGTTCGCATTGTTAATGCAAATTTCCATCAAATAAAATATAACAAACTAAATTAACGTTGAATTAAAAATTATAGTATATATGTAGTTTTAAGCTATAATAAAAGACTAAAGCATCAAAAAAAGGTAAATAGAAATAATAAACTCTTTTTTATTAATGTTCACTGTATTTAGTGTAAATAAATTAGTCATGTGAAAACAAAATAAGATTTAGTGCAAAACTAATAATTTCTTTTTTAAAATTTCTCTTTTTTACCATGCTATCAATACGCTTGATCCAAAAATTAGTTCATACAAAATACGTACCAATTATCCATATTTTTTCCTATAGTTCACAAGAATGATAAGTTTCATACTTAAATTACTTAATTCAAAAACTATGTACGATGCATTATGTATAAATCTTATGAAGGTAAATTTAATTAAATTTTGAGTGATTACCATGGGATCATTGCCATTACTGGGACTATGGTGTTTCTCGAGCACTAGGTCATCTCTCCCTCTTTGGTGAGCTGTACAAATACACAGTCCGTTTTGTCATAAGAGAGCTTGTAGCCCTCACTCTATAGCTTTGCAAATCTGACTTTGTATCTCTTTTTGAACTATTTTTAATATTTAGTGTCGTATACATCAAATATGTCGGAAATTTACAGACTAATGCTAAATATGTTGCAGATGACTTATAACATAGTCGGTTGCATATATATCAACCTAGCGCTTGCGGAACCAATACGATGCATCCGGATGTACAGCTCCATGAATGTGGATGGTCGATGTAGCTCATCCTCTTGAAAATAGATTAATAAATTATCATGCATTTATTTTACGGATTTTGTATTTTTTTTAAATTATTTAAAAAATTACCAAACCATTCATATATTGCATTATCAATGTAAAACCGAAAGAGTGCAACTTAGGATTCTTACTGTGATTAATCGAGTTCCATTTTGCAATGTCCTTCACATCCTCTTGCTTCCAATACTATAGAAATTGTTGTCACGCCTCTTCTAATATACAATTGAGTCTCATTTTGGTTCTCTTCATGTTGGAGATGATTTACTCATACTTCATCGAACACTTATTATTCCATAATTTCCTAACATGACTAAATAAGGTCTTTAACGCCAAAACAAACACATGTATTGTGCATGCAATTTTTCCAACTACAAATAGATTAAATATATTAAAAAATTCTTAATAAAATATTTATTTTAATATATATTCCTTAAACTACATGTCCCTGATAAGAAGAGGAACCTCAATGAAAAATCCAAAAAGGCCATGGTATGGGCTTTTAGCAAGTCGCTTAGAACACGAGATGTCATGCCATTATCCGAGAAATCCAATCCGTTAATGCATAAATTATATTGAGCTTTAACTGCGTTATAAAGATACAAAGTGAAAAATGTTTAACTTTAAGGGAAGCAAGCATTTACCTTGGGTGTTCATACGTTAAGATTGAGAAACAAAACATTATACTAAAGCTTAATTGTTGAATCATTTAAGGCTGTTATTTTAGGAAAAAAACCTCCAAAAAATATTATAGCTACATAAAATTTTAGTTTGCTGCCACATCCATATTAGTTGCCCTAGACGGCGGCCTTGCTTGCCTTACCTTAGGGGTAACCCTGAATGTTACATACTCCCCAAATCTGCATGGGGTAAACAGAGATAATACTGACCAAGCTGATCAGCTAGTCAACGAGGCATATGCGAATAACCTAGAGGTACCCTAATCATCGCCCCTAAGTGGTTGGTCATCGGTCGATCGGCGAAGTGTAAGTAGGAGATCATCGTACCCTGATTACACCATGACCACTACCACAACCGCAAGAACTCATATTTGTTATAAGAATACAGGTACAACTACACACGTAAAAAAGATGACCTTCTGGAATGAAAAATGGGAACATCATTTATGACAAGATCTGATAACATATATAAAATACATTGAACATGAACTGAACAATCAAAAATTTATAGTTAACTAAAAGGTAAACAATTGTATATACATGAAAGCGATCGAGCAATGAAGTATACACGAAAAAAAATAAAAGAATAAATGTACATGCTACTCGTTCTCATTTTCATCATCATTCTTATTATTTATATTATCATCTTCCAACTCACATTCATTGTCTTCCAGTACGATTTGCTTATCATATCTTCATCAACTTTCACTTCACCGTTGATTTCACTGATAAGAGATTCCTAGATCTTTTGTTTATTGTGCATGAGTTGTAATATTTTATTAGTTTCTATATCATCTTGATAAGCATGATTGTCGATGGTGATTCTATTTGAGTGGATCATATCTTAGATATCTTTTCTTATTATTTACTTTGATAAGAAGATAATCCTTATGTGTATGTCTTTCTCTAATATTCGATAAGTTTATAAACTAACAAAATTTGAATAAATATGTTTTTAACTTCGATACCACCAAGTAAGTTAGTTAACAATCGAATACAGTTGATTATCTAATAAAATCAAACAACTTATAAGATTTATAAGATTGATGATCATACTGAGTTCAAATGACAAAAGATTATATATTTTATCTTTTAGGATAATAATATTATTTTTTATGGTTACATTATGAGAATCCCTAAAGTAATCAGGATTGTCGGTTCAAACCAGCTGTTTTCGATAATTTATGCATACAGCTTTATCAAAGACGACCAATACATAAATTCTACACGTTCTAAAATTTCAAAATTCAAGCATACAAATTCTATCACTATAAAAGCAGCTGCTTATAGCGCCAGATATTTGTGTCGGCAAGCGACGGCTAGAAAACGCGGTCAACGCTAGCCGTCGCATAGTCACTATATACAGACAGCAACCCGCAAGCCAAAACATCTCACACTTTCCCTTCAAACTAAAGAAAATGCGGCCTCCTTGTCTAGCTTCCCAACCGTCGTAATGTGGTCGCTCCTTCGGGTATCTCCTTCCCCAATTTCAGCTTATAATTTAGGTATGATTATAAAACCCTAATTTTGAAAATTTATGGATTATGGATTTGAAATTGATGATTATTTGGTTTGAGTTGATAATAATGTGTTCTAAGTTGATTTGGGGATGTGATAAAACCCTAATTAGAAAATTAATCGAATATGGTTTTGTAATTGATGATTATGGCGTATTAGTTATGTTAATATATAGTGTATTAGTTGATTTTGGATATATTGATTAGTGGTTTGATTGTTAAATTTGGAACTAAAAATTAGGGTTGATTTAAAATCCAATAATTAGTGTGTAACCATTGATTAATATACTTATTGATAAGTGTACATGGAATGTTTTTGTTACAGTTTAGAACCATGTTTGATAAACGCGTGTTAATTATAAGTGTTATTGGTTAGTATAAAATTAATTTAATATAATTTATTATATGTGTCAACTTATAATTTTAGTTTACAAAATAGTTAAGTTAAAAACTAAAATTGTTAACTCAAATTTAAAATAAGTTTTAAAATTTTAAATTATTAAATAGAAATTTAAATAGTTGAATGAACTATTAAATTTTGAAAGGAGCATAATAACACCTAATATTCTACTGAAATCGATTTTGTAAAAAAATTAAGAAATGAATATAACAACAATAAATATTCTACTGAAATTGATTTGTAACAAATAAGAAATAAATATAACAACAACAAATATTCTTCAAAAATTGATTTTATAAAAAAATTAAGAAACTAACATCAGAACATTAAATGTTCTGCTGAAATTGATTTTGTAACAAAACTAAGAAATGAACATAACAACAATAAATATTCTAGTAAAATAGATTTTGTAAAAAGGAAGAAATGACTATAATAACATTAAATATCTTGCTAAAATCGATTTTGTAAAATTTTAAGCAGTTAAATAAAGGTTAAAAAATGTTTTAAAATTATAGATTTAATTAATAAATATTTAAATAGTTTTTGTAGCAAAGGCTGGCGAGGTTAACAAGGCCCCTACCTGATTATACTGCAACAAAACCAATAAAATAATATAGCTTGTAACGAATACAAGCTACAAGTACACACAAGGTAAAAACTTTAAAAAATAGGCACACTTAAAATACAAAGCAGGAAAATAAAAAGGAACACAGACAAAACCCGAAGTAGACCACAAGCACCTCCAAGCATAACTCAAAGTGGTAAAAACAGGCAGTCTCTTCAATGCTTCATAAATTTCATGCTTTAGATCCTTCCATAATACATCCACATCCCTCCTCTTCTTTTCAAAATAGATCATATTACGTTCAAACCACATAATGATCAAATACTTTTTGAGGCAAACACAAAGAAGTCTAGCTTTCATGGTTCTCCACCTTATAGCTTTGTATATCATGTCAATAGGGCTTAGACTTGACAGCAAAGCACTACCAACAAGCTACATCATTTGTCTAAATAGAATCAGATTAAAGTTGCATTCAAAAAAAATGATGGGTGCTCTCAGAATAGTTAGAACATAAAAAGCAAGTAACACCAAAATTAAGACCCATATCCATCATCTTAACAAGGCATTTTGAACAACCTTCCAAAGCTTTAGATTTTCTATGGGCATAGAATCAGAAGTCCAAACGATTTTGTTCCATTTAAATGCCTACATACTACCAGAATGAATCGGGTGATTGTACACATAAGACACGGAACGGGGTTTGGCACTACATCGAATAGCATCAACCTTAACTGCAGGGTAATTATTACTTTGTAATTCATTCCAAACAGATCTAATGTATTAGTTGGAGGAGTAAGGTAACTGTAAGTTGCCTTGATAGTTAAAATCAACTGCCTTAGCAGAATTGGCAACTCCAAACTGAATACTTATTGATAGCTGAATAGGTTGTGCAATATCAAGCCAGAGGCTACCCACGGATTAAACCAAAACCTCACTTCAGATGTGGTAGCCATCTTATGTATTATCATGGGAAGTAAAGTGATACGCAAGCCAAGCAACTTTCTCCAAGTCTAACTACAAGTTTGTGGCACTTGCACACTCCACAAGCTTTTCCTTCCTATTCTATGGTCCCAAACCCAATCAACCCACCCACTGTTCTTCCTAACAATTGTTGAATTAAAATGTGTACTGAAAGCAGCTGCATTCCATTTCATGATGTTATAACTCCTAATCCTCCAGAATTTCTGTCTTTCTCAAAAAAACTAAAAGAGCAAGGAAGCAGTTTCCTATTATGTATGTTTCCAGTCCAAAAAAATCTTAACATGGCACCTCTAATCAGTTTCAAAAGTTTAGCAGGCAAAAGAAAAGCTTTGGACCAATAAACGACCATAGAAAAGAAAACCGATTTGATAAGAACTACCTTCCTGCCTGAGTTAAAATCTGTTTGCATACTTGTCTAATAATGAAACAATTTTGATGACAGAGGTAGACAATCAGAGAGTTTTAATCTAGAAGTTAAAAGTGGTAGGCCCAGATATGTCATATTTGAGTCCATAAGCTGCAGCCCAGAAATTTGCAGCAAAGAAAAGGAAAGTTGTATTGAAATACCAACAAAGTAATACTAGATTTTGAACAATTAAGCAGCAAACCAGTCATTTTGTAGACATTGCTCAACGAACTAATAACACACTGAATTGAAGAAAGATGTGGCTTAGTGAAAATCATTATATCATCGGCGTACATAAGAGTTGTAACATTTGTAAGCTTACACTTAGGGTGGTATCTAATCTGACCATATTAGTACTTGATATTCATGTATCTGGTGAGGACTTCCATCACCAAAAGAAATAAATAAGATGAAATGGGGTCACCCTATTGGAATCTCAATTTAACATTGTTTTGATTAATGACAGACAATATAAAATATTTTGTGTGTACTAATCATTTATGAAGGAATTTTTATTTTGCATATTCATATTTAGAGTGTTTTTTGAAGCTGTTAAGTTTCTTGTCTAGAGTCTTTATATCATATATTATTATGTTAAAATCTCTCCTGGATTGATATATATATATATATATATATATAATCATATACACACATACTCTACCATGAACAGCGAGCTAAAAACAAAAGGCTGAATACATTAATTTAGCCGGCTAAATGCTGAAACAAATTTATTGTTTCACAATATTCAACCAAGCTGAATGAGTTGATTCAGCCAGCTGAATCAGGCCAAAAATAGCATATTTCCTTACTGTTTATGATTTTGTTTAACTCATAAGGCTGAATTTACAAATTCAGCCGGCAAAATATTTTTCAACGGCTATTTTTTGAAAAGACACTTCTCTTTATCGAAGAGAAACATCTTCAAACCAACAGTTGCAACTGTTTCTTTTCATCGTTACATTTTGACAATGATGGCAAATTTTTAATCTCTATAAATAGATTTCAAAATTCAACAAATTATTCACTGAAAACTGGTTTTAATGTTCTTGAATTCTTATCTACTCTTTATTTTCAAACTACACTCAAATTGCTTAAATTCTCTGATCGTTGATCACTCTATCTTCCACAATTCTCAAAGCACATTACACTATATATCATAAAGGAGAAGATTATAAGAAGATTGTACTTAATTGACTTATCGGTGAAATTTAAAAGAGCATATTACAGTCAGATACTTTTGTTATTTGTAAAGAAGTCCTGTTCGGTTGCTCATGTGATAGAAGTCTTATTTGGTTGCTTAGGCGGTAGAAGTCATGTTCGGTTGCTCAGGTGGTGTAAACCTATTCCTCCGGGTTAAGTGAGGATTGCTACTTTAATTCCAGAAGGAGTCTGGGACTAGATGTAGAATGGGAGTTCAAACCAGTATAAAAAAAATCTTTGGTGTCATTTTCTTTACTGCTTTAATTATTTACTTACTTAGTTTATATTCCGCACAAGTAGTTTATCCATATTACACAGTTCTATAGCATAGTAATTTTCATTTAATAGCACAGTAGCTTTCATTTGGTACCAGAGCAAGGCCAACGTATAACCGTAACATAGTTATTTGATATTGTTTTAATATGGAAAACAACACCAGTACTGTTTCTAACACTACCTTTTTAGAAGGTTAATCTACTGCACGACCATCTCTATTTAATGGAATGATCTATAAATATTAGGCTACTAGGATGAGAATCTACATACAAGCAAGTAGTTATGAAACCTGGAACATTATGCAATCTGAATATATTATTCCTACGACTGAATATTCAGCATGGTCGAACACATAAAAATCAGATGCTACTGCAAATACTAAAGCTATGAATATGTTGTATTGTGCATTAGACAAAAAAGAGTTCAATAGAATAAGCACGTTTAAAATTGCTCATAAAATTTGGCGTACACTTAAAGTTACACATGAAGGAACTAATAAAGTTAAACAAAGTAAAATTTGTATGCTCAAAAATCAGTTCCATAATTTTAAAATGAAGCAAGATGAGACTATAAATGAAATGTACTCTAGATTTTAAGATATATATCATTCTTTGATAACATTAAGAGAAACGTACACAGATTTTGATATTGTTTCAAATATCCTCAACTCGCTAACAGATGAGTGGGAACGAAAAGTCTAAGCAATCGAAGAAGCTAATGACATTTCAACCATAAAACCAGAAGAATTAATTGAAAATCTAATGTCTTACGAAGTTATTCTCCATGGAAAACGAGTACAGGCTCAAGATAAGAAAAATATAACATTCCAGGCGGAAAAAGATGAATCGGATTCAGATGAAGAAGATATGGCATTCATTGCTAAAAAATTAATTATTTTTTTTGAATTTTAGAAAGAGAAACAAATTTAGAAATAACAAACAACTCCAGTTACAATAGCAACATTAACAAATCATCAACATCTGCTCTAGAATGTTATGAATGTCACAAGAAAGGTTTCATCAAGAAAGACTATCCTAAGCAAAAGAAAGATAAGTATAAGCACAAGAAAGACTAATTCAAGAAGAAAGCTTTCTTTGTCACATGGGACGATGCAGAATCATCTCCATCATCGAAAAATGACTCGGACAGTGATTCAGAATAAGCCAACGTTTGTTTTATGGCTACAAAAGACGAGGTAAGTGATCTAACATTTAATGACCTTTTGGAAATCAATTCAGAATTACTTGACAAATTAAAAGGCAAAAATAGAAAGTACAAAGAAGCTCTTGAAAAATTGAATAGAACTGAAATCGAAGTAGAAATTCTAAGAGATGAAAATAAAATTTTAGAAGAAGAACTCCAAGTTACTCAAGAATTTTGTTCCAATATGACATCTCAACTTTCTCTGCTAAGTCAAGAGATAGAAACTCAAAAAGAAAAGAATGATGCTTTATTAATTCAAAATCATGACCTTAAATCAAATATCAAGATTTTGGAGTTAGATAACTCTAGCTTTAAAACAAAGTTAGAAGACATTACTAAAAATGTTTCTAATTTTAATAAAGGTAGAGAAAATCTTTCCAAAATTGTAGAAAATTCTCAAACTATTTCAAACAAAAGGGGACTAGGATATAAACAATCCTCTTAAATTATTCTAGAGAAAAAGAGTTCTTCACATAAAAGTAAAGATGAAAAACGTAGTTCTAAAATTTCAAATTTTACTACATCTATTAAAATTTGGGTTCCTAAAACAAATAACTTTTCAATTAGAAATAAGTATATAAAATCTTTTATAATAACTATTGATAAAAGCAAAGATTTTATTTTCAAAAGGAATTCTGAACCCTCTTGGATTTGGTTTCCTAAAACCTAACTCCTAGGACCCAAAATAAAATAGTGGGTACCAATGTTAATTCTATAATTTGCAGGTACCATCCAACAAGAGAGGAAAATGGATACTAGACAGTGGTTGCTCAAAACATATGACAGGAAATAAAGAGATGCTAACAAACATTATTTGCTCAGATGGAGGTTATGTTGCATTTGGAGATAATTCCAAAGGATATGTCATCGGCAAAGGCGATGTGAGAAATAACGGTATATCTAATTCACCTCTTATTACAGTTATCTTATTTGTTAAAAATTTGAAGCATAATTTACTTAGTATCAGCCAATTATGTAACAAAGGATTCAATATTTCTTTCTCTGAAAATAAGTGTAGCATTTTTGATCAAAATAAAAATCTTATTGTTGAAGGTTTTAGAGATAAAAATATTTATGTTTTAGATATGAATATAAATCATAATACAAATATGCGTTTAATAGCCAAAGAGAATGATCCTTGTTTATGGCGCAAAAGATTTTGTCATATTAATTTCAAATTTATAAATAAATTATCTAAAAATAATTTAGTAAAAGGTTTACCAAAAATGAACTTTAAAGTAAACAATATTTGTGATGCTTGTCAATTAGGGAAATTATCAAAATCAACTTTAAATCAAAGAAAAATATTTCAACTATGCAACCACTAGAACTATTACATTTAGATAATATGTGTTTGTTATAGTAAATATCAACAAGGATGGTATATTACTTCGTATATAATTTTTAAGAAGATGATAACATTGTTTATAACTTTGAAGGAAATGAGAAAAAAATTATAACGAAAATGAATTAAGATCACCTCTTAGGATTATACGAGATCACCCAGTAGAAAATGTTATAGGAGAAAATGATTCACATGTTAGAACTAGAAATCAAATTAATCAAATGGGCCATGTAGCTTTTCTTTCTAAAATCGAACCTAAAAATGCAAAAGAAGCATCTACTTATGACTATTGGATTATAGCTATGCAAGAAGAGCTAAACCAATCTGAACGAAATGAAGTTTGGGAACTGATTCCTAGACCAAGTGATCAAACAGTCATTGGTACTAAATGGATCCTTAAAAATAAAGCAGATGAACAAGGTAATATAACTACAAATAAAGCTAGATTAGTTGCACAAGGATATAATCAAGAAGAAGGAATTGACTACGAAGAAATATTTTCTCCAGTTGCACGACTTGAAGCAATAAGTATCTTACTGGCCTTTGCATGTTTTCGTAATTTCAAACTTTATCAAATGAAAGTTAAAAGTGATTTCTTAAATGGTTATATAAAAGAAAATGTTTATGTTGAACAACCTCCATGTTCATTCATGAAAAATTTCCAGACCATGTCTATAAACTTAAGAAAGCCTTATACGGTCTAAAACAAGCACCTCATACTTGGTACGAACGTCTTAAGAGCAATCTAATAGATTCTGGTTTTGAAATTGGAAAGGTTAATCAAACTCTTTTTATTAAAAGAACTGAAAAGGATATTTTAATTATTCAAATTTATGTAGATGTTATTATTTTTGGCTCTACAAATGAAAATTTATGTCAGGAATTTTCAAAAATTATGACCAAAGAATTTGAAATGTCACATATGGAAGAATTATCTTATTTTCTTGGATTACAAATTAAAAAAATAGAAAATAGAATTTTATTAATCAAGAAAAATATAGTAATAATCTAACTAAATGCTTTAATATGGAAAATACTTCTGCTAAATCGACTCCAATGAGTACAACAGTTCATTTCGATAGAGATGAAGATGGCAAATGTGTTGACCAAAAATTATATCGAAGTATAATTGGATCATTACTCTATCTAACTGCTAATAGACCTGACATAATGATGAGTGTTTGTTTATGTGCACGATTTCATGCAAATCCTAAAGAATCACATATGCGAGCAGTAAAATGCATATTGCATTATTTAAGCAAAACCAAATATTTTGGACTTCTCTAACCAAAAGAATGTCCTTTCAAGTTAGTTTCATATAGTGATGCTGACTTTGGAGGATGTCGGATGGATCGAAAAAGTACCTGTGAGACTTGTCACTTCATTGGACAATCCTTCGTCTCTTGGTTTAGCAAGAAACAAAACTGTGTTTCACTCTCAACTTGTGTCTGCTACCTTAGCTTGCGCTCAAGTCATTCATATGCAACAAACACTTCAAGATTTTGGTGTAAATTTATTTAAATCAGCAATTTTTTATGATAATACTAGTGCTATAAACTTATCCAAAAATCCTGTCAATCACTCATGAACTAAACATATTGACATACGTCATCCTTTTCTTCGTGATAATATTGAAAAGGATTTCGTTAGACTAGAATTTTTTCCTCTAAAAATCAATTGGAAGATATATTTACAAAACTTTTAAATACAAATATCTTCATAAAATTAAAAAGAGAATTAGGAATTGTATCCCTAAAAGATTTATAAAAATTTTCAAACACTCAAACTCGAGATCTCTTCTTAGAAATCTGGTGCTCTACCACCTCACTACTCTTTTCTTTGCATCTATTTTTGGATTACATTCAATTTTTTGTTCATTTTCTACCTTACAATTTTTCTCACCAACCATTTTTTCTCTGGTTCCTACCATCTTAACCACCAATGTTCTTTCTATTTATATGAAAGTTTTCATATAGAATAACTCTACTCCTTATCTTTCTTTTGTTTCAATTAAAAAAAAAGCAGTTTCAACATTCTTACTCAATAAAAATATGTCTTCCCAACATAATTCTGGATCCTTTGCTCTGTCACATTCTTCTCCTAGTTCGAGATCTATGAATTTACCTACTCCAACACCGATTTATGAACCAGTTCCAATTGTTCCTCCTTAACACACTGGTTACACTCCATCTGGTAAAAGAACTAGATGGTCTCTATTTTTTAGTTCACCATCTATCAAAGAAAAGATAGATGACATTCATCATTACCAAAGGGAATCGCTGGAATTACAACGTGAACTTTATTATGAAAAAAAAGTTAACGCCAAGCGTTTAAGCATTTTGGAACAAGTTGCTTTAAAATTCTGTGGTTCTTCATCCAAGATCACGGTTCATCAACCATCTCCTGTTTGTTCTCCTATCTGACACAATACTTTGAAACCATATCCGCAGCGTCCACTAATATCTTTGAATTCTTGGAAACGTAGCAATAGATGGTCACCACTACGGCCTTTTCAAGAGAACACAAAAATGGAACCAGATAAATGTCACACTCCAAGCTCCTCTTCCAAATCTATTTAAATATTTGTTTTGTTATTATTATGTAATTTCTTTTTGTTTATTCAAAAAATTATTCATTTTGTTTTTATGTAATTGTTGTTACAAAAATAAAATGTCGGCGTAAGTTTTTGGAAAAATTCAGCCAGTTGTCTCTTATAAAAGAAACGGCTGAATATTATCCAGGGAATAATTTTTTCCCAGATTCAGATGGCTGAATCTATTCAAACATCCATCTGAATTAGTTCAAAACGGAACTATTTTCTTGCGGGTTGAGATTTGTAGTAATTCAGACGGTTGTACATTCAGCCGGTTGAATTCTCTCTGATACATTTTTTAACTTGGTTCTACAAATTTTCTTCCAATTTTACCCTTACTTTTCACCTACTATATATTCATCTTTTCACCATTTACACATTCACTTTAGAACTCTAGCCATTTTTTTAATTTTTTTTCAATTTTTACTCCTCAATTTTTTACTCTCTAATAGCTCCAAGATCCAAATGCATAAGGGAATCCAGTTTCGGTCCTTCCAAAGATTAGATTCGTCAATGGCTTTGGAATGATACTGCAGTCTCCCAATTCAATTCTATGAAAAATTCCAATATCTTTGAAGGGGATTTCATGAAATTTCCAGATTTTGCAGCTTATAGAATTAGAGAATTGGCGGAGCAATTCTACTTTGACAGTCTACTAGGATATGCTCCAAATAATGTCAAAATTAATCATCTTTTGATCAAACTCTTTCTCGCTAATCTAAATTTAGACCACCATAATCCTCAAAACTAACAATATTGTGTTTGGTATATTTCTTGTGGCACTAAAATCTTTTTGCCTTTGCAAAGATTAGGGAATGTTTTAAATTATCCTTATCAAGGTGTTGACATTGATGATATTGAAGTTGATATGGATCATAGAGTTGAGGTTTCTCATCGTTTCATGTTCAATCACCTTACAAATTTAAGTGGATTAAAATCTAGCACCTTAAGGCCATAAGCATGCCTTCTTCACCGTGCTTTCATTTGCTCTCTATAACCTTGAACGGAAAGTTATGAAAAAGTCTATAAAAGAGATTTTCAAGCCATCTATTCCATCTACTCCAACCAACAAGTAAATTGGGGTAAAATCATTTTAGATGAATTTCAAAACATCAAAATCTGAAGAAAATATAAGACCATTCATTACGGTGCTTATATTATGCGTATCCTTCTCAACCTTGCCATTTGAATGCCCGATTCCGAGTTTTCAAGCATTAGAGAGATAGGCGCAAAAACATTTGGATTGATGGGTCTTCATCTCCGGCCTCCTCCACAACAAATCATCTCTTTTCAACAATGGTCTCACAATATTCAACAAGGTGTTCCACAATCTTGTGACACTAATGTTGCCTCCTCTTCACATACCCAACATGAAGAAGAAGAAGAAGAAGAGGACTATGATTCCATTCAAGTTGTTGGCCCGGAAACCTCTTCCAAACAAACTACTATCACTCTCTCCCAAAATAAATCCAAACTTCATTGGGATATTAAGGCTCTTGAAAAGAAAATGGAAAATAAATTCAACTCCATAAAATGTTTTCTTAATAAAATATGGGACAAAATTTCTTCTTCCGGATCTACATCCACCGAAGTTCACAACCCATCTCCATTTCAATGGTCATCCTCGAGTTTGGATTCCGATAATGATGAGCCTACTCTCTCTACCCATTTTTAATTATCTTTTTTTTAGTTCAATTTATGTTGTTTCAAACTTCTTTTATATTTATATCTAGCTATTTATGTAATGTTGTACGAATATTTCTATCCTTCTTTAGAAATGACATCTCGAGTAAAGAGCTATATTTTGCATAACAATGTTTCTTGGGTAAAGTGCTATGTAATGCATTATTATCTTTCTTTCTGTCGATGACAAAGGGGGAGAATGGTATCTAAATCTAATCAAATATTTGTGCATACTGACGGGGGGAGTAACAATATTATTATATATTTATTTTATTACATATATAGTTGTCATCATCAAAAAGGGGAAGAATGTTGGAATCTCAATTTAACATTGTTTTGATTAAAGACAAGCTATATAAAATATTTTATTTGTACTAATCATTTATGCTGGAGTTTTGTTGTAGATTCATATTTAGAGTGTTTTTTGAAGCTGTTAAGTTTCTTGTCTAGAGTCTTTATATCATTTAGTATTATGTTAAAATCTCTTCTGGATTGATATATATATATATATAATCATATATACACATACTCTACCATGAACAACATGCTGAAAACAGACGGCTGAATACATTAATTCAGCCGGCTTAATGCTGAAACAAATTTATTGCTTCACAATATTCAGCTGGCTGAATGAGTTTATTCAGCCGACTGAATCAGACCAAAAATAGCCTACTTTCTTGCTGTTTACGATTTCATTTAATTCAAAAGGACGAATTATTCAACTGGCTGAATATATTTTCAACGGCTATTTTCTAAAAAGACACTTCTCTTCATCGAAGAGAAACATCTTCAAACCAATAGTTGCACCCGTTTCTTTTCGTCGTTACCTTTCGACAATGGTTGCAACTTTTTAATCTCTATAAATAGATATCATAATTCAACAAACAATTCACTGAAAAACGATTTTAATATTCTTTAATTCTTATCTACTCTTTATTTTCAAACTACACTCAAACTGCTTACATTCTCTGATCGTTGATCACTCTGTCTTCCACAATTCTCAAAGCACATTACACTATATATAATAAAGGAGAAGATTATAGGAAAATTGTACTTAATTGACTTATCGGTGCTATTTAAAAGCGCATACTGCAGTCTGATACTTTCGTTATTTGTAAAGAAGTCCTGTTCAGTTGATCAGACGGAAGAAGTTCTATTCGATTGCTTAGGCGGCATAAGTCATATTCGGTTGCTCAAAGTGTGTAAACTTATTCCTCCGAGTTAAGTGAGGGTTGCTAATTTAATTCCAGAAGGAGTCTGGGACTGGATGTAGAACGAAAATTCAAACCAGTATAAAAAACTGTGGTGTCATTTTCTTTACTACTTTAATTATTTACTTACTTAATTTATATTCCGCACAAGTAGTTTATCCATATTACATGGTCCTATAGCATAGTAACTTTCATTTAGTAGCACAGTAGTTTTCACACCCTGCCTAACTCCTTGCTCGCTCTTGAAATATCCAACAGGCCGACCATTCAGAACAATAGAGTAGCTAGGAGATGATATACATTCATATACCCATCCTACAAAAGGCTTAGGAAATTTCGTTAAAGCCATAATACATACTATAGAGGACCAATGTATCGAGTCATATGCTTTCGTGAGATCAAGCTTAAACAAGGCTGAAGGAGTTGCATTTGATCTCCCATATCCACAAAGAAGCTCTTGGGCAAGAAGAATGTTGTTAAATATACTTCTGTTAAGTAGGAAATCAACTTGGTTCTGAGATATAATTTGTGGTAAGACTCGCATTAGTCTATAGGCAATGAGTTTGGAAATACATTTGTACACCACATTACAACAAGAAAGAGGTCTGAACGAAGATACGATACAAGCATCAGGTGATTTTTGGATGAAGACAATGTCTAAAGAATTAACTTCAGGTAGAAGAGAGCGTTTATTAAAAAAGTTACACACAGCCATGCAGAAATCAAGTTGAACTGTGTCCCAGCATGTGATGAAGAAAAGAACATTAAAACCATCGGGACCACCACTCGATTTCTATTCATGGTAAAAAGAGTGTGTTTAATTTCTTTATCATAAACCCTTTCAACAAGCATTGAATACTGCACACTGGTAATAGCTGGAAGAGGAATTTCATTAAACATATCTTGGTCCGGATTAAAGTCATAGGAGTTACCAAATAAATCCTCAAAATTATTAAGAAAGGCTGCATCAATCTGCTCAGGAGAGGAGGCTAGGGTACCATCAAGTGTATGTATCATATGTATATTTTCTTTGACTTGCTTAATTTTGATAGAAGAATGAAACTCAGTGTTACGATCACCATAGTGAAACCACTTATAGTGCAACTACTATTGTTTCATACCACTTTCAATATCAAGGGCTTTGTTAAGTAATGCGCAGCGCTTTCCTTCCTCCTCAGAAGCTATGGGGTCATGTGGGTTATTCATCATAAATTCTTCAGCTTGTTTATACCTGGTCTTCAAAAGAGTTGATTGTTTTGTTCCATCCCCATGCAATTCAACTGCCCAAGGTCTCAAAAGATTTTTAACAAGTTTGAGCTTCCTACAAAGAATGAACACAGGGTTACCATAACAATGCGATGACCATGCTTTACCAACAATTGGTTCGAATTCAGAGCAGTGAGTCCAATCATTAAAAATTTGAAACTTCTTTTTTCTTTTTTTATGGAGGGACCAGATGAAAGAATGGATGGGGAGTAGTCGGAGAGGATTGGATGAGGAAGATTGATAGAAAGATTAGGCCAAATGGAGAGAGATTTTAAGTTGCAGAAAGCATGATCAACAGTGGTGAATGTTCTAACTCTACTTCTGCTTCTATTATTCTAGGAAAATCTTGCACCAAAAATTTGAATTTTGAGGCGATCTGAATCAGTGATGGCAATGTTCAAAGGAAGGATGTGCTTGGGGAATAAGGGCTGACCACCATACTTATCATCAATTTGAAGACAGCTATTAAAATCACCCATGACCAACCATGGATGAGATTGTTGTCTAAGATAAGGTAAGAAGTCAAAGAGATTTTCTCTTAAAGCAGAGGAGTTATCTGCATAAATAAAAGTATTGTAGAATGAAGTTAGATTTTGCTGACAAATGACTTTAGTGTGAATGAATTGCCTAGAAGAAAGGATAGAGGATATGGCAAATATGGTAGGATCATAGAGGATTAAAATCCTACCAAAATCAGCATCAGAAAGATTATGAAGTAGTTTCCAATTAGGGTTAATGTAATTAGCAGCCCTAATAGAGAGAGTGAGGTTGAGTTTTGTTTCAAGAATAGCTATTATTTTCAGATTATGAGAGAGAATGGGATTTTCTTACTTGATCCAGTTTCAAATGGCAATGAGCACCTCTATGTTCCAAACTCCTATATTTTGTATCATCATAAAACTAGAGAAATTGATGATTTGTGTTTTTTCTGCTCCCAGTTGTAGGAGATTGTGGATCCGTAGGACCAGATTTGAATTTGGATTTTTCTTTGATGATTTTCTTTTATCACTTTCATTCTTACCAAGGGTTGAGTCTTCACACACATGTTTTCCTTTGTCAATCCATCTAGAATGATAGTATTATTAACATATGGAAACTGAGATGAAGTTGCAGGAGGAAGTGATGATGAGAGGGAAAGAGAGAACGGGGGATCTGAATTAGGTGTAGAGGAAGTTTGAAGAGTGGGATAGGAAGTAGAAGTTGTAGTGTCATTTTGCATGGAGCAGGCAAGTTTAAAAATGAGATTAGCGTAAGAGCCGACGATGTATGTTTTTGAAGCATGAGAACCGTGCAAATTTGTGTCATTTGTTGCTACCATATGATTTGCTCATTTTCAGGTTGAAATGGAGAAGATTCTTGATTGTTGCAAGCAGAGGAGGTGTGCACGTGCACAGCGGATTCACTATGCACTTTTGTTTTGTCATTTATTTTTCCACTACTAGTAACTTAGAGGCAAACTGAGGAATATACTATGCCTTATTCGAGAAACTCTCCCTCCTCAACGTTTATTTCAATTCCTTTTGATTTTTCCTTATCCACCAAATCCGCTACCCCAAAAACCTCATTTTGATCATTTGCTAGCACTTGAAAACTATTCACCATACTATTAACCAAGACATGATGGGAAATAAGATGTTGATTAACTTTATCAGGTTTGTCCTTGGCACCCACCCCATCATCACCATTAGCACATTGAACAGTCCCAGTGCCAATTACCTCCCTTTGGTTTTCACTAACTTCATTTAGACTGATTTCTTTATTTTTTATTTTGTTATAAGTGACTTTTTTCCAAACCCGCTTTTGGTTTCTAGTCTTGCTGAACACCTCTTGTTTATCTTTTCCTGACTCATAAACACATGGAGTTTCTTTTTCATCATGGTTAGCAACCTCATTATCTTTTGGTGCAAACAGGCAATTATGATCAAAATGATCAAACTCACTACAAAATACACACACTTCTGGCTTCCATAGATAATCCACCGTAACTAGCTGATCACTACTATCCACCAATTTTACTAGAAAATTATTCACAAGTTTTTCGTCAGGTTTAACTGCTATAAGACATTTAGCATATATTATCCTCTCTAATCTCTCTATTGACTGATCCATGCACAAAAACTTCCCAACCCTTGATGCCAGCCAATTAATACCATAATGCGATCATGCAAAAAGTGGAATATTATATAATTTAATCCAAATAGGAATACAGCGAATTGTTCCACAACTATTATCTACTGTAACATCCCACAGCTTCAACATGAACAGTTTGTTTCTCATTATGATTGGATCGGCCTCAAAAATCATATGTTGTCATCAGCAGAAGTAAAACTGAAGAGACAAAGAAACCCATCAGACTTAACATTAACATCACCTTTTATCTTTTAGACTTTCTTCAGATGATACACAACAAGTAGCGTACGATAATGGCTTGTCTAGAAAAAACCCCACAAGGCAGTCCTTCTAAACATCAGTGTGAGCTTTTATAATTTCACTTATTGGCATGAGAACATCACCAGAGAACTGAAGAGGAATTTCCTGAGGAACATAAGTGCCTGCATAACGAGGCTTGAATTTTAAAAGAGATGTCCAAGGCAAAGAGTTAAGAGTGGAAAAAGGGTTGATAGGAATAGAGGAGCAAAGGAGATCAGAAGGAAAAGAGAGAGGAGGAGGAAGAGAGAAAAGCTCAGCGACTGGTTGAGGAGCTGGGTCAGGAGTAGGTGTGGAAGAATGGGTGAAGTGGCTGTGAGAGGGAAGGAAAGATGATGAGACAAGGGAGGAATGGGTAAGTCAGAAAAAACAATAGAAGGTAAGGGAAGAACAGAAGAAAGATGAACGGTCCCCATGTAAGAATAACAGAAGATTGAATTTCGATAACTCTCTATGAATTATAATATATTTTTTGTAGTTGCATGAATTATAAAATAGATTTTGCAGTTGTTAAAATAGTAATTGTAAAATGTGTTTTATTTTTAATCTCTTACAGAGTTTTTGGCCTCATCTGATAAGTTTTGTATATGATCGTTTATGGATATTCGTTTTTTAAAGAACGGACATCTATATTCATCTGATACAATATTTGTTAGATATTTCTCTGTATTAGACAAGTTACAAGCACAATAAAGTAATTACATTTCATAAATCATTTCATTTTAAAAAGTTTATAAAATTTCGACAACACTTCCTTCTCATTCCCTATGTACACACATTTATGTATTATACAAGAAACAAAAGGGAAGTGCTGCCGGAATTTTATTGAATTGTTTAATCTGAAATGATTATAAAATGTAATTACATTATTTTGTTTGTAATGAGAAGTAGGATGACCGACCATCAAAGCAAAAAATCAATAAACTAAAAATTAAAAAATAAAGTGAAGTGCTTGTTTGAATTTCCACGATGGTGAAGTGTTTACAATGATGAAGTGTTGAAAATTATTCCTACAAGATTTTAATATCAGTTGAATTGTATACTTGAACTTTCTAACATATATTTTCAAATCAGGAAAAAAGTTCGATTATTTCCTCGACCGTAGTTAGATGTATGAAGTCAAAACTGGTAGGAAAGGTTCAATAAAGGAACATTTATGTAACGGTGTATACGAATTTGTTAGATTCCTAAATCTAATAGTCGAAATGACGAAGAAATTTGTTGCTCGTGTAGTAAGTGCAAACATTTGAAGCATTGGAAATCGGATATTGTTGAAGTATACTTGTATAAATATGGTTTTATGCCGAATTATTACTTCTGGGATCGTCATGGAGAACTTGTTAAACCTACACCTAACCCTATAATGTTAGAGGACGATAATATTATGACGAATCCGATAGAAAAAGTGGTGGAAGATGGAGCACCATCAATGTTTCCTACCATTCGAGCTGATGATGAATACGTAAATGTCGAAGAAGAACCAACTATGGGAGCTTAAAGAATATATGATTTATTGGATTCTACTAAGAAGGCGTTGTGGGACGGTTGTAAAAGCAGAACCAAATTATTAGTAACCACCTAATGCATTACTATGAAATCAAAATTCAACCTTATAGAAACTGCACTTACAGCATTTGTACAAGCTACAAAACAAAACATGCCACCCAATAATCTTATGTGTGATAGTCGTTATAAAGTGAAATTCTAACGTCCGCTTTCGGTGTGCCATATGAAAAGATAGATACATGTGTAAAAGGTTGCATGTTGTATTGGAAAGATGACGTCGACCTTAGAAAATGCAGAATATGTAACGAGGAAAGATACAAACCAAGAAAAAAAGAAAAATAAGTTCCGTACAAGAGAACGCATTATTTGCCCATCACTCCCAGACTTTAAAGGTTGTATGCATCTTCTGATATGGCATGTCATATACGATGGCACGGTATGGGAACATTGAAAGAAGGAACTTTCATATATCCATCTGACGGAGAAGCATGGAAACATTTCGATAAAACTTATCCCGCATTTACTGCAGAAAGCCGTAATGTCATACTCGGTTTATGTACGGATGGATTTTCACCATTCTCTTAGTTTGGCAGTAAATATTCATCATGGCAAATTATCGTTACTCCGTATAATTTACCTTCATGAATGTGTATGAAAACGCCATATATGTTTCTCACTATTGTCACCCTTGGTCCGCATGTTCCAATACAAGGAATCAATGTTTATTTACAACCATTGATCGAAGAGTTGAAAACACTATCGAATGAAGGAGTTGAAACATAAGACATTTTGAGAAAAAAAATTCATAAGTTCGCTTCTATATTATGGACTATTAATCTTTTCCTCCATATGGGATGCTTTCTAGTTGGAGCACGGTCGGTCGTCTAGCCTGCCCATATTGCATGATAGAAACACGAGCATTTTCTTTACGGTATGGGAAGAAAATTTCTTTGTTTGATTTTCATTGGTGTTTTCTCCATCCCAATCATACTTTTAGAAGAGATAAAAAAAACTTTATAGCTAACAGAGAAGATAATTTGCAGCCACTAAAGATTTGGTCAAGCGAAGAATTATATAAAATTGTAGAGGACTATCCGAAGATACATGAAACTGGAGTACAGACTGAAATTTTAGGAAAATCAGACATTTATAATTGGTGCAAACAAAGTATATTTGGGAGTTACCATATTGGAAAGATCTCTTACTTCGACATAATATTGACATGATGAACAAAGAAAAAAATTTGTTTGATAATGTTTTTAATACAATTTTGAATGTAAAGGGGAAAACTAAGGACGATTTGAATTCAAGACTTGATATAGCAAACTATTGTAAATGCCTCGAACTTCATATAAAGCCCAATGAAAATTAAAAAAACCCAAAGCATGCTATGAGCTAGACAGCAAGCAAGTAAAACTCATGCTAAAGTGGGTGGAAGAACTAAGATTTCCCGATGGGATTTCTTTTAATCTTCGTAGATTTGTTGACTTTAAAAACAATAAATTGAGTGGGATGAAAAGTCACGATTATCAAGATGGAATACTGTTGCCCATAAAAGTATGGAGTGTTATAACAGAATTAAGCATGTTTTACAAACAGCTTTGTTCGATGACATTAAAATAGATCATATACGTAAACGTGAAGTAGAAATCCCTACACTGCTCTACAAACTGGAGAAAATATTTTCGTCAGGTTTCTTTAATGTAATGGAGCATTTACATGTTCATCTTCCATCTGAAGCACTTCTTCGAGGTCTTGTGCAATATGGATGGATGTATCCATTTGAGAGGTAATATTGAATATCCGAATATTTACGTCAGTTTAAAATTCAAATTTCTATACCTAAATATAAATTAAATTTATTTTATAATAGGTACTTGAATCATCTGAAGAAAAAGTCAGATAAAAAGCACGAGTTCAAGGTTCAATTTACAAATCATATCTTGAAGAAGAAGCTTTATTCTTTTTCTCTCATTACTTCAGTGACGATGTGAACTTGTCGTTTGTAAACGTTCATTCTAATAATGAAGTCGTTGAATAAGATTCTTCTCAAACAATGTTATCTATTTTTAGACAACCTGGCCGACCTGCTAGAAAATGTGTGGAAATATGGTTAAATGATAGAGATCACCATGTAGCGCATATATATATATATATATATATATATATATATATATATTCTTCTAAATTGTGCTGAAGTTGCACCATTTGCCAGGTAATAATAAATTCATATATAATTCACTTATATGTACATATTAATTATAAACCTTATTACATATTTGCAATATCTATGAATCATAGCATCCATCTAGTGATCTCAGTAAAGAATTTGCTACAAGGTTTTCAAACTACGTTTATGACCCAAGAAACTGTGTCGTTGATGAAGGATTACAACATCTTGCGATCAGACCAAATAGAAATGTGAAGACCTATATCATATTCTTCGTCAATAGATTTAAGTTCAACACGAAAGATTACAGGGCTGAAAAATAAACATATAACAACGGTGTATTTGTCAAAGGTAGTGATGATCGAGATGAGCATATAAAATATTTTATGGCATCTTAAAGCAGGTTCTAGAGTTAACATATTATATAGAACCTACATAATTTTTTTTGGTCATAGCAATTGGTTCAGCAATGTTCCTAGTTTTGAAATCAACGTGCACAAAGATTATAATCTTAAACGTGCACAAAGATTATAATCTTATTGAAATAAATCATACCTCACATTACTATAAGTATGATCCTTTCGTATTAGCCAAGCAAGCATTACAGGTTTATTTTGCTTCATATCCATCCTTAAAAAGAGATAAAGCGGATTGATATGCTGTTTTTAGAATAAAGCCAAGATTTACGTTTGATGGAAATAATATTCCAAACGAAGTAGCATATCAAGCGGATCTTAAACCAAATACATAAATAATAATAATAACCGATGACACTGATTTAGGGCCGTTGAATGATTAATCGAATGTTTTATTAGATGCACTTGAAAGTATCGAAGAAAACAAGACAGATTACGAGACTGAGTCTGAATCAGAAAACGACGAAGACTAAAAATTCTGAATATTTGCATCACTTGTTGTATAATGTATTATTCTAAGCTATGTATTAATAATGATGAATAATGATGACTATGTTCTGAGCTATGTATTATTATGTGCAACGTTTAATTATAAATATTAATCGCTTAATTAATCAACATCAACGGATAATTGTTTTTGTTCATACTGTTTATAATGTTCATAAATTATAACTAGATATCAACTATTTTACAGGCGATAATTTCCCAGAGGGCTTATAGGAGATTTCAAGCCGAGTAGGAGATAGCTCAACTAAAAAAAAGCTGGAGGAGATCAACGATTGGAGGAAGAGCGCATTGGCGCAACAGCTAGATGAGCATATTGTAGCATACTTGGAACAACATAGGATGATGTTTGTAGAGGATGGGTCGGGAGATGAGGATGGATCGGGAGATGACGATGAGTAGGCATGCTTGTACTTCTGTCGGATTTTCATCATCTTGTTTTGCAGTTATGTGACATTTGTGTATATATTTG
Source organism: Allium cepa (assembly GCA_030765085.1). Lineage (NCBI taxonomy): Eukaryota > Viridiplantae > Streptophyta > Magnoliopsida > Asparagales > Amaryllidaceae > Allium > Allium cepa. The sequence goes on from CM060940.1 coordinate 654,397,221, forward strand.
ATACTTGTTCGTTGGTTACGGTGTTTATTGGATTGGTGGATGTTTTGTTTGATGGATAGTATCTGTATGAATGATTAAGTTGTTTGATGGATTTGGAATGTTCTGTTTGATTGATATGATATATCCATATGTTGGTGTGAAATGTTTATGTAATTTTATATGTTGCGTTATATATATATGATTATTTGTGATATGTGTGAGATTATATGATGGATGGAGTGGTATTAGTTGTAAAATTGAATGTATATGTGTTGGAAAGAGATATGAAATTGGTTGCGTGGTTGGATGGATTAAAGAGCTGAATTAGAGCAGAAATTGGTTCCAGATTAGCGACGGCTAGCTGTAACGACCCACCTTTTTGGACGATTTAAATCAACAGTAAGCCTCACATGTCAAACTCAAATCATTCAAAAGGGAGGATTGTTATGGGTTAAATAAGATAAAAAGGAAAAAGAAAGAAAAACAAATACAGAATTTCACAGCAGAATGACAAAATATAATAATCAAATAAATAGTTCATGAAACTATTTTCAAATAACATTTGATTATACTTTTACATTTAGATCAGAGTTACATACAGCAGGAATATATAAATAAGTAAATGCAGCGGAATAAATAAAGTAGAAAATGATAGCATATGATCTTCGTCTTCGTCCTCCAGAGATAAGTGGTCTTCAATACACTGAAAAGCTCGGATTGACCCGAGAGAATTGAAAAGACAAAACATTCGAGTTAGAACTAAAAGATCTTATGAAAGTTAAATCAATAATAAATAAATATGAGTGTAACGGCGCCAGAGATGTTTACGGGGTTTGACATATCCTACCCAGTGTCTAACGTGAGTGTAATAACTTAAGAGACGTTCGGGATTCCCATCTCCTAAGGATCCGTTAAACTATCTACTATGTGGTACAATACGCTATTATAATATGATTACAGTAAAGTAAAGTATTAAAATAGTGTTAAGGCATTACCCATATCCCCCTTAACATATTTTATATATTCCCATAGTTAAAGCAGTACCATAAACTCCTCTGTGAGGTTTACCCAAAGGGAACTCCATAGGTATTGTATAAAACAAACTCGTAGAAGGCGCGATACGGCATGTGAACATGGCACTCGAGGAAATGCCAGGGTAGGATTCTACCATTTGCACTTCTGGACTGGTAGTAACGCATAGCAGCTACTACCGCCCTCCTCGGGACCCACTCCCATAATCAAATCGAGGGCGGCCACCAAATCAATCACAAAGTCATAATATAGTATCGAGGAAATGTGCCCGATAAGAGGTGCGACCTCACTTGGCCTGGTATAGCTCCTTTTTTAGTCACAACTAAGCTAACTTACGGGAGTCAGGGTTACGTAAATACCTCATACAGAATCGTACACCAAACCATCCTACTTCATTCTGGAATCTCCATCAACGTACACAGTTGTTAAAGTGGTTTTCGGTATTGGCAGAGAGTATGACAATATATGATCCCGGTCCCTTTAACAACCAAACGCTTATTTCACACCGGATGGTTCTTTTACATTTCAAAAATCAATTCATAATTAATATCAAAATATCATATTCGATTTCAAACCATATCACCTTCGAAATCATATTCACTTTTGAAATCATATTCACAAAATAGGTTAAATCCTCATTTCAAAATCATCATATTTACTCAAATATGTCATTTCACTAGTAATTATTATTTCAAATCCCAACTTAGGTAATAACATCATTTAACCATATTCGCTTTTAAATCAAGGATTCAAATGTAGCAGTCCAACATTGCACCGGTTTATTTTATAAAATAGTTTAGATAGTTTTAAAATAGTTTTGAATAGTTTTAAAATACTTTAAAGTAGTTTAAAAATAGATTAAAATAGTTTAAGTGGATTTAAGATATCTTAAATAGATTAGATAGAATTAAAATAAATTATATAGATTAATATACTCTAAATAGATTTAAAATAGATTAAAATAGGTTAAATACTTTAAATAGATTTAAAATAGGTTAAAATACTTTAAATAGATTTAAAATAGGTTAAAATACTTTAAATAGATTAAAAATATATTAAAATATGTTAAAATACTTTAGAATTTCGATTTAAACCAATTTCCAATTCTAACCTTCAAACTTGGATTTTCAAAGTAATTCAATTTATATAAATCAATTTCCTTCAAAATATCATTTAACCCAATTCAAGAGTTAAGGGTTTAAAATCGTTTAATTTAACCAATCCGGTGTTCGTGTATAATTTTCTACCATATAGTCAAGTGATACAGATATTTATCATTTCAATCCGCAATTAATTTAAATTTTATGGGTACACGTTATTTCAACCTGCAATCCCATATTTCAATCAATGAAAATCGTTTGGGTTTATCATTTCAACCCATAACGATTTTTCCTTATTGTATATAAGTAGAGATGAGGCAGGTTCTATAAACTTGAAGCACCCTGAATCAACTTCATCATCCACCTTCATGGTTACTAGTATGGGCCCGTGCCTCGCATACGGGAAAGGGCATTTTTGGAATTCCAAAAAGACACTGAGTAGATTAGTTCAATGAATTTTCTTTATTAGTAGCAGAGATGATCGTTCGGGTGTGTATCATTTCAACTCATAGGAAACTTGCAGTGTTATAACAATATAAAATATAACATCCAGTCATCCAACATCAACAATCAAACAACCGTTACAACCATCACCCAAATCAACCAATAAACATCAATAGACAACTGATTATCATTAACAGGTATTAATTTGACAATTAAATCAATATTAAATTAAACGATGATTAAATGCAATAAAGGTCATATTTAACTGGAATGACAATTTAAACATACCAAACATCAACCAATCAATTTCTAACCACATCATAATTTAATTTAACCAACATAAGATAATCTAGAGTTGTGAGTGGTTAAAACACTCATCTTTGATTTTAGCCCATAAAAATCCAAACAGAAGCGCAAAAACTCAACAGTCTTCGAATTCAACTAAATTAATTTCATGCTGTTCGGAATTTAAATATGAATCCAACAGAAGAAATCACGCGTGAATCAAAGTTTATATGCAAAAGATATTCATGTTATAAGAAATATTATTAAAATAATAATAATTAGTACGCATTTAAAAAAATAATAATAAACAAATTTTAATTCTTACATTTTTCCCAAGATGGGGCTTTAGGAAAAGATTGAAGAACAACTAACATAAGGACAGCACGTGTACGAAAAATGAAAAAAAAAACCACGTTTCATAAAAGAAAGCTTTTGTATTTGCAAGAAATACGAGTTTTTAAATATGATGTATCGGGGAAACAAAACGCAAATGAAGAAATAAGCTACATGTTATTTATAATTAAGAAAGGAAGGTGGAGGGACAAAAATAAATGCCATGTTTTATTTTGAAAGCTTCAGGCATTAATAATGCATAAGGAAATATACGTATGAATGGAAAGTTTGCAAACTAAAGGAAAGTATAATTTTGTATACGTGAAAATAAGGTGATAGTAATTAAATACAACATAAAAGTCTAGACTCGAGTATTAAACAGAAGGAGAAATGAACGGATCAAGTATTAATAATAAGGTAACTATTTTAAAACATTCATGCAATAATTAATAATAAAAGAAATGAAGGGACCATGTACATCGCACAACCTTTTGAAATTCAATTTTTTTAAAACGCAACCGAATTAACTTCATTAACTCAAATAATATTTAAATTTGTACGCATTTAGTTTTTTTTATCTACGCATAGTAAAAAAAATTATACTTACCTTAGAAATGAAAACGTTCAATTTGGTTTTCCCAAATGATCTTTTATTTCTATTAAAACACATTTTTTGTTTAACGCAAAACGTGCGTTTCTTTTATTAAATCTATTAGTTACAATCAACATTTTTTTCCTTTTAATTGAAATATTTCAATTACATTAATTGCATGTAACGATCCACCTTTTTGGATGATTTAAATCGACAATAAACCACACATGTCTGATTCAAACTATTCAAAAGGGAGGATTGTTAATGGGGTAAATAAGAAAATAATAGAAAAGAAGAAAAAATAAAACAGAGAATCTCGCAGCGGAATGACAAAATATAATAATCAAATAAACAGTTCATGAAGATGTTTTACAAATGGCATTTGATTATACTTTTACAATTCAAATCAAGGTTATACATACGTCAGAAAATAAAATATAATGCAGCTGTGGAATAATAATAATAAATAGCAATAATATACTGAATCTTCATCTTCGTCTTCGTCCTCCAAAAAATAAAATGGTCTTCAATACACTGAAAAAACTCAGACTAACCCGAGCATAATGAAAAACAATACACTCGAGTCATAACTAAAAATTCTTATGTAAGTCAAATCAATCTCAAATAAAAATATGAGTGCAATGGCTTCAGAGAGGTTATGGGATTTTTCATCTCCTATCAAGTGTACATTGTGAGTGCAGTAATTTACGGGATTTTAAATAATTTGAAATACCAATTTTAACCACTTTATTTAAAATAAATCCGAAGTTTAAATTAATAACATAAACTTTTTAAATAATTCAGTTTTAATAAATAATCCAAATTCAAGAAATTGTATGGGTATATATCATTTCAACTCATAATTTAATTGTCTTAATTATCCAATTCTAAAATGATTCAGAGGAGCACTTAAATGATGTCAATAATATAGAAGGTGATAACAGGGACACATTTCAATAAACAAACAACCATACATCCAACATATCAATCAATAAGCATCCATTTCAAACAACATCCAAATCAACCAATATATTTCAACACATAATAGTTATCAATATCGGGGTTTAACTATCAATTAAATTCCAATATAAAATTAAATGTCAACTCAGATTCAATATCAATTCAAATGTGAACTTAAATCAACAAACTTAAAAAAAATTATATATCACATCATATATTTTATTTAACTTGCAATGGAATTTTTAGTATTGCGTGAGTGGGTTGAATCACTCACCTTTTTGCTTTCCCTTTTCTAGCCAGATTTGGATCTGCAACTACTTTCTCATTTTATTTTGTTTCCTTGCTATCTTAATCTTTTTTTATATAGAAAGTTTTGAAGAGAAGATTGTATAAATCTGGATTTGAAGAAAAAGACATAGAAAGAAGAGAAGGTTTAAAAGAAGAAAAAATTAAAGAAGAAGATGAATAAAAAAGAAAAGAAAAGGAAGCTTTGAAAAAGAAGAAGAAGATTTGAAGAAGAAAAAAAAAGCATAAAAATGAAGCAAAAAAAAAGAGAAGAAGGAGATTTAAAAAGGAAAAAAATGAAAAGGGAATGAGGAAGGTGAAGAGTGAAAAGAAATGAGATGAAAATTTTATTTGGAAAAAATGAAGCTACAGAAGATAAGATTAGAAATGAGGCTACAGGAATGAAGATGGAAAAAAAATGAAAAGCTAATAAGGTATATATAAATAAACTAGGAATTGAAATAAAGTAAAAATATGAATAGCCCTAAAATGTAGTATTGAAAGATGTAAACTAAAGGAATAAATATATCAATAAAGATAAAAATAAATCTTCCGTTTTAAATATGAAGCTTTCAGAATTGCGAATGAAAGGAAGCTACAAGAACTAATGATGCATAAGCAAAATAAACTTTTGAAACGGAAAATAGTAAATGCTAATTAGATGGCATGCATATTAATTTGGATGTTCGCATTTAAAACGAAAAAAAAAACAGAAAAGGAAAAAACTTTAGGTAAAGCATTTAAAAAAAGCAAACGAATAAAAGAGAAACAAATGAAAAGAATGTGGAAATTATTAGTTATAAATAAATCAAATGAAACAACCATTAATTCATAAGAAATGAATGAGTAGTTTAATTATTAGACTACTTGAAAACGAAAAGAGAGAGATTGCAAGGTGATAATAAATGTAAAGTAAATGAAGGGACCACCTATTTCCTATAAACAAACATTTTGGGTCCACGTTCCAAAACTTGCTCCAATTAATTTATATCAATAAACCCAAATATACATATATTTACATTATTTAATTCCATATTAAAACATTCATTTTATGCTAATATATGTGCACACTACATTAACTCAACCAATCAATTAACAATCAACCAATCAATTAATCAAACATTCAATATATATTTATTTACGTTACTCCAACAAATTTTATTGATTAATGAATATATATCAACCTATGCACTATAAAAATGATTTACTTTACTTTTTAATTACTGTAATGGTCGCATTAATGCAACCCATTTACAAATTTTAACCGTATATAAAATGGAAAAATGAATATAAACTTATGTAATCAATGTACAACTGAAAAAAAAAAAGTAATTTCTAATTAATTCCACGATATTTACACAACCATGAACCCTCTGATATATTTAAAAGTTTGAATATTAATGTGCGTGCGTGTGTGTATATTATTCTAAAATTCAATTTTTTTATCCAAAATCATTCTTGTTCAAAATGAAAGTTTTATTTTTATACGTCTCAAAACATGCAACAATTAATAACAAAAGAAATGAAGGGACCATGTACATCGCACAACCTTTTTGAAATTCAATTTTTGAAACGTAACCAAATTGACTTCATTAACTCAAATAATATTCAAATTTGTACGCATTTAATTTTTTTATCTATGCATAATAAATAAAATTACTTACCATAAAAATGAAAACGTTCAATTTGGTTTTCCCAAAATGATCTTTTATTTCCATTAAAACATCCTTTCTGTTTAACACAAAAGATGCGTTTCTTTTATTAAATCTATTAATTGCAGTCAACGTTTTATTCCCTTCTCATTGAAATATTTCAATTATATTAATTACAGTTACTTATAAAGTTAAATTTCAAAACAGACTACTAAAATGGATGAAAAATAGAATAATTGTTTCCTTTAGTCATTTAAGCACATTTATAAATTTTTTGCTTATACAGTACAGAAATAAATAACTTACTTAAATAAATTATTTTTCCACCCTTGTAATCCATCTATATGCTAAAACACAGTTCAAATACACTTATATTTCTTCCTTTAAATCAATCATTCTATTCTTTATCTTACTGAAATTAAAACTACATTCACAAATGAAAGATCCATTTTATTTGATAATAAATGTTCTTTTCATTAAACCAACTTATATTTAAAGATCATCCCATTAAAGAGTCACGGAAATAATACTTCGTACAACCACATCATTTCTTTATCAATTAATTTCATATTATCATTATATTTGTACCAAATTTAAGTGCTTACAATTTGAACGTAATATTTCTCAATGAAATTCTCATTATATTTTTAACATAAAACATATGTTGCACATATCATTAATTAATTACCATTTACTTCTATCTCTTATTAATGGCAAGATATAATTACTATTACTTACAATGATTAAATCTCAAAACATACCCTAATACAGGGAAGATAATTAATCCAATTGTTTCCTTTGAAATCCAATTTTCTATGTTAAACCCAATATCTATATACTAATTTAATTCCATCATTTAATTACAAATGTAATAAAACCTGTTCATTATATATTTAAATTTCAAACAAATCCTTTTATTTTGATTTACATTCTTATTATTAAATCAACTATTCCCTTATGCAATTAATTGACATAAGTTTTACACTCACCACTCAACAATTAACGTTTCTTCTTATATCAATTGTAATATTTTAATTACGTTATTTCTCCATAAATTACCAAATAAATTTCTAACCGATTTAATAATAAGAAAATAAATGAAACAATGGTTATACGTTAATAATCTATATCTATTAACTTATTATTTACAAACAAAGGTTAATAAATTTATGTACAAAATAATTGATTTCATACTCCATATTGAAACCAATTGCAATTAATAACATAAGATTACATCAATTTATACATCATTTATTATATTCCTTATTAACCTTTATTATTTAAATTTTTTTTTTTTTTTGGCATGGCCGACGGTTTTATAGTGGACCGACCACTTTTATTACGAACGTAATAAAGTTTGAAGTACAGGAGTAAGGTAGAGGCACCTTAGCTACAATGAAAGAAAGAAATAAAATTACAGCACAGGAGTATGACAGACGAGTCACAGCTACTCGATATAAATTACTAGACTAGTTCTCCTCCCCAGAGGAAGAATCACAATCGCCCTCAACAACCCGGGAAGAAACCAGAGAACCATCTCCAAGAAGACCAATATAGGGGCGAAAAAGAACAGCAAGAGAATGATCATAACTGTCAACGCCAGAAGAGTAGATAAAAGATCGATCCCAGGAAGAATCAGCTAGAATAACAGCATTAGACTGAGCGTGCGAACCATCCAAGTCAAGAACCAAGGAATCACCAGAAATTCTGCAATGAAGGCATCGAAGGTCCAGTAGATCATCAGATACATATCTGTAATAGGTGTCATCCACTGGGTTGAATCTCATGTCTGAACGGAGATAAACCCTACTATGTTCAGTCTCAGCCCAAACAAAAAGATCCGACTCAGCAGAGGAAACACCAGGAACTGGGGAAGCAGGCCACGCTAAGGAGAGGGGAGGTCCGGGGACAGAAGACTGAGAAGCAACTAGTGAGACCTTGGGAACCCATTTCCTTAGCGGAGGCCTAGGCAGAGGGATCTTAGGAGCAGAAGCAGATATAACAGAGTGCGAGCAGGAAGAGGCAATATGGCCAAATGAGTGACAGGAGGTACAAAAGTCAGGGACCCATCCATACCGAACACGCACATCCACCACATGTCCAACAGCTAGCTGGACAGGAATAGAGGTAGAAAGAGGCTTATGGGGAGAAATCTCAATCAGAGCCTTGGCGTAAACAAGCTTATCTCGCGCTACAGTGTTGGAGTCAAAACACTTCAATTTACCAACATTGCAAGCAAGCCAATTCAAACCAAACAGCGGTTGAAGAGCAGAAGGAATTTGAGAGAAATAAACCCAAACAGGGATAGAAAAAACCTGTTCACGTGCTCTAGCAACCGTCGGCGACCAGGGGGTAATAATAAAAGGCTGTCCATCAAAGAAGGTAGGCTCAGACTCAAGAACATGAATACGTTCCTCAGGGGAGGAGAACAATAGGTAGTACAAGGAATCGACCAACTTGACTCTAAGACCACCATGTAGTCTCCAGGCCCTACGACAAACAGCAGCCACATCATGAAGTCGATGTTTAGGGTCCAAAAAGAAACCAACTACGTATTCAGACCAAAAGTCCAAACCGGCTTGGATAACACTGGGGGGAGGGATCATTACTCCGTTTTCCTCATGGATTTCGAACTCAACTGGTTCATAAACACCCGCATTACGTGGCATGGATGTAAAAAGTGAAGACCATGATTTGGGTACCGATGGGCAAGTATCAACAGGGCGACACTCCACCACACCAGTAGAGGCCACAGGATTGGGGCATTGTGCAACAATGTGAGACTGCATGGAATCACCAGGTTTTAACACATTGTGCACTGGGTTAACATAGGCAATGACTGGAGTGCCGCAAGCTATACCAAATTTGGGGCAGCCATTCGAAGACGAAGGAGGCACAGGACAAACTACATTTGATGGCAGGCACGGAGTAGCTTCACTCAAAGGGTTAATCAAACTAATAGCACTGTTTAAAGGTTCAAATCCCACTTTATCAATGATACAAACACTTGTCGTGCAATTATTTAAATTGATTGAAATTACGTTAACATCGTATAGTAGTCAAGTACATTCAATCAACATTAGCCAATTATATGTTTTATCTCATTAAATTGTTTGTTTTAAGATTTATCTTAAAGTCAAAATTTCAAATCTAATAAGATTCAATTTAATAAATCATAAATTTTAATTTCTGACAATATTAAAGCCCAAAACCTTATTAAATTTAATATTTTTAATTATCAAAATATGGGTTGTTACAATCTCCCCCACTCAAAACTTTTTCGTCCTGGAAAAGGAACAAGAAGGAATCGAGGAGTTTGAAATATTTTATTCAAAATCAATTTATAAACAATTTAACTTACATATTTAAATTTAATATAAATTTGAAAATAACTCCATTCGGTTATTGAATAAAAATTTAAGTTTTTTGGTATTTTCCCTTGAAGAGAAAAGAAATATTTCAACATATCTAAAAATTTAGTTAAAACATTTAACTTCATTCACTTAGTAAAAATATAAGATATATTTAAAACATCCTCAAAGCATTATGCGAAGATTTTTCAAAAGTCTAAAACAATGTTAGAAATTTATATCAAACATTATAATAAACTTTAAAATAGGGTTCCTTAAATCCAAAAAATTTATTAGGCTCATTATTTTTAAAATAAGTATAAACTCAATATTATTAAACTGAAACTAATAGTATACTCAAATCTTACATTAAATTTCTAAATCAAAGTATAAAATCTCATACCTTCATAATTAATTTAAACACCTGTTTCAAAATGAATATTTTAATACAAAATTAAAATAGTAAATAAACCTATAAACTTTACTATTAGTACTTTGAAATCAAGTAAATATTTCAAACTATACTTCCAACATAGGGATTCAAATTTATTTGTCAAATATATTGCTATAAATAAACTTCGCAAATCAATTTTTTCCCCATTTATATAATATCTTTAAATTCTACATTCAAAGAAACTTATATAAATTTTACTTGCAATATTCATTTGAAAGCTTCATTTGCAATTCAATTATCTTTAGTACTTTAAAAAAATTTCAAAACCCATTTGTAAAATTTCCAGCTTCCTTTATAAGTAACATTTATATGTTTAAATGACACCTTTATAAACATATGAAAACTATTTGGAAACAGTTATTCACATCATTAGTTATATTTACAAGGAAGTTATTTGAAAGCATTAAATCCATAATTCATAAATTTATTAATTTACCTCAAGACACTTTGCAAACATTATTAATAAATCAATAATCATTTGCTTTAAATATTTTTATTTAATTAATAACTTCCAAAATATTTATAATTTTCTATTAAACCATGTAGTATATAAATAAAAAATATATTTTAAAGATTATATTCAAAAAGGAAAGGAAGGTAGATTCTGGAAACAGAATATAGGTGAACAACTAAAGCTGAGCAGATAAGGCAGATTCAAAAGAATAGTATCAGGCACGAATCGTCAAATCAAACCATAAAATTTTAAATTTCAAATATTAATTCAAAATTTCTTTGTTGGGAAAAATACTTTTATAATAAATACCTTTATAATAATACTTTTATAATAAAATACTATTATACCGAAATAAATTTTCCTTTCGAAAATACTTTTATAACTTGATGTTTCAACAAGTTTATCCTCGTTCTTGCAGACTCTGGCCATGCGTTTATCAGGCGCAAAGCTAGAATTCTTCAAGTACTTATTAGACTTGTTTCAACATCAAGTGAAAATACTTGAAAAACCTTTAAAACAGATATGGAAAGTACAATCCAAACAAAACAACCAACCAAAACCTTTGTCCAACCATGGTTCGCAGATACACAATGGTTACGCCTGTATCCCCCAGGAAACAATCCGTATCTGTAAGCTTTCTCAGCCCTGCGAGTTACGCCATGATGACTAGTAGAGTGCAGGATACACAATGGTTACGCCTGGGTCCCCCAGGAAACAATCTGTACCCCTAGGCTGTCTCAGCCAGGCAGTTTCGCTACTATTCGCGACCTACACATATTGCAGGATACACAATGGTTACGCCTGGATCTCCCAGGAAACAATCCGTACCCCTAGGCCAGACTCAGCCAGGCAATTGCGCTATGCAGTTGCGAGAGAAAAAAACCATGGGTTACGCCACGGTGGGAACACTCGAGTATTACATCCGGAAAACCAAAAATCAGAGAGAATAATATCAATAGAATGAATCCACGATGTGGCCACAAAGCGGATATCAAGCAGAAGGCACTTTCCATATCTTTACTTCGAAAATATATATCATATAGTACCTTTTCAAATCATTTTCAAATATCATACTTATATAAAGTCCATTATATATAGGATTCCATTTTCAAATCGAATACTTTCCAAATCAATAATCTCGAATATATCAAATCATTCTTATATAGACTTCGATTATATAAAATCTCTTTCCAAATTGAGTACCTTTCAAATCAATAGATTTCAAATCAACTTCATACTTATACAATCCATTATATATAAGTTCGACAACTCCCAAATCAAGTGCTTAATAATATAAGGTTTTCAAATTTCAAATCATTTCAATATCAATTCAGTTTCAAAATCATATATGATTTCACCAAATTTTCTTCCAAATTAAATATCTAAATTTCAAAGTTCCCAAAATAATAGGTTTAGAAAATTATCCCATTTTCCAAATTAAAATAATTCAAGTCAAACAAATTCATTTCCAAAATCACCATATAAGTACTGGTTTTTAATTCCAATTTAATTTCAAAACCAAATATTTTCCCAAAATCAATTATACTCAAAATGGTTTCCAAATTTATAATTATCCCTTTTTTTAAAACTTTTAAACTATCTATTTCTATGTGAAATATCCAATTTACCTTTCTGAAAACCATTATTCAACTTTTTTTTTCAAAACATTTCAAAACTAAATTTATATTCTTTATCAAACATTTTATACTCTTCGAAATTTCTTAGCTTTGAAAAATTAATCTCGAATTGGAAGTGTTCGAACATTCAAAATAGTTAGGGAAATCAAATTTTCAATTCAAGAGTTGAAAATCATCAATAAATCAATTATTAAATCCGAAACTTGAGGACTGAACATCGGTCTCATTTTAAATTGTTTCAAATATATACTTATATCTTTCTAAAATGTCAAATTATACTTCGAAATTTGAAATCAAAAACGGTTTTACAAAATCACTTGCATAGCGAAGCTATTAAAGTGGCATATCCCCCACTCTGAAACTCGAAAATCAATGTCGATGATGCGTGCACTCATCACCGAAATTATTTGCCAATGACATAAGTGAGTTCTGGACTTCTATTTTCTTGAAAACTTCTTTGAAATTTCTTCAAAATTATTGGAATTCATTTGAACTCATTTGAAACATTTCTTATTCGGAAAAATGCTTTTAAATCGTATTATTTTATATATTTTCCAAAATCTTAAAACCAATTTCAAAATACCGGAATTCTATTCTCGAATTTCAAATTTAACTCTACAGTTATAAATCATTTTTATATAAATCAATTTCTTATAATTTTTCAAAATTTCAAATCCTTTCAAAACCTTTTTATATAGAATAACATTTCTTATTTGCTTTATATATATAGGTATATAATCCTTATCGAAAACATTTTCACTTTTATATATATAAAAAAATCATAGTTATCAAAATAAAATAGAATAAGATAGTTTGTATAAGAAAAATAAAAGAAATAGTTCTGTAAAAATGGTTTTAAATCAATAGTAGTTTTGCATAGAAGAAAATTCCAATTTAAATTATGAAGATATCCAACCCTACAACTTTTAATTTCAGCGCCAAAGCATATCAATAATATTAGAACATAAGATGTACGTATGTCATCATTTCGCAAATTCACATTCGATCGCCCGCTCGATCACACAAGTTAGCTTTCGAACTAGTATTGTCCATTCAAATTCCCTAATGCGGACTACGATATGGTTTCTTGACTAGAAACCATCATTCTCCTTGCATAGCCATATACTATGATAGAGAATTCTATAATCAAACCAAAAATCCATATCAAATATTCGCCATCAAGAATCGAATGAAAAATCTCAACACGAAGTGATGTAATTCACATAGAACTTGTGTACTCAAATCCGGATCAAATTAATTTTGCGAATAAAATAATATACATGCAACTTATGTAATTATTCCAATTTGTTTCATCACAATTTCATTTCAATTAAATTCATTTTTAATCTCATCGATTAACACAAATATCACTTCATACTTTAATATTTGTTTCATAGAATTTCTCCATTTAATATAAACATTAATATATCCATTCTCATAATATAGCTTATATTTCTCTTTAATTTAAATTACATTCATTTCACATGTAATATTTCTCATTTAAAACTAATTTATTTGCAAATCATTCCATAAGGAATTTCTTTACGACCAATTTATAAAACTTATTTCCTTTTTATAAGATATTGTTCGAGTTTAAAGTTATCACAACTTTATTTATAACCATTTATTGCAACATCTATTTATTTCATAACAATTTACAAGTCATGGCTTTATTTGAAATCATTTCACTTTTAATTCATATTGCTTATTCCATTTAGTTTCACCTTTACCTTTAAATTTATTTATGACATGTTTCGTAAATGTTAATTAAGTTTATAAACATATTTTTCCAATTTAATCGTATTTACAACATTTCCTTAATCACAATTTCAATTTAAAGATCCAAAGGCTTAAAGTACACACTTGTATATTATTACATTTCATGCCAAGAATGCATACCCCAATTCCATTCATTTACTAAACATAGATATAACAAATTAAATCTTATTTTACTTGCTTTCAAATTAAGGTTATCAATTCAACTATATAATTCAACCTAATTATCAAGTTTCACTCATATATTAATACAAAGGGTGTCGATTATCCAAAATATCCAAATATTCCATTTTTTCCAATAAGTGAAACTACATGTCAACAAACAACAAAATTCACATCAACATTTCAATTTCATAAACAAATATCCTAATTATTCATTTTATTCTCTTTAATACACCATTATTAAACTAGTGTTTAGTCCATTAATTCAATCATCAATAATTAACCAATGTTTATAATTTGATTAAACACAATAAGTCAACAAAAATGATAATAATTAAATATTACCATTTCATAAATCAAACGCATTACTAATAACTATATTAGTCTTAAAAATTTATTCCTTTATATATATCATATAATATTAGGAAAAATTAATTTCATTTCAAAATTTATATAAAACATGTTTATAACACTAACAAATACGCGCTCTCGTATATACACTCAGACAACTCATTCTAGGGTATTACTACCCTATCTCTAATGAGTTAACCCCAAAAAGGTTAAGGTATGTCTAAACCTGGCTCTGATACCAACTGTAACGATCCACCTTTTGGACGATTTAAATCGACAATAAACCACACATGTCTGATTCAAACCATTCAAAAGAGAGGATTGTTAATGGGGTAAATAAGAAAATAATAGAAAAGAAGGAAAAATAAAACAGAGAATCTCACAACGGAATGACAAAATATAATAATCAATAAACAGTTCATGAAGATGTTTTACAAATGGCATTTGATTATACTTTTACAATTCAAATCAAGGTTATACATACATCAGAAAATAAAATATAATGCAGCTGTGGAGTAATAATAATAAATAGCAATAATATACTGAATCTTCATCTTCGTCTTCGTCCTCCAGAAAATAAAATGGTCTTCAATACACTGAAAAAACTCAGACCGACCCGAGCATAATGAAAAACAATACACTCGAGTCAGAACTAAAAATTCTTATGTAAGTCAAATCAATCTCAAATAAAAATATGAGTGCAATGGCTTCAGAGAGGTTATGGGATTTTTCATCTCCTATCAAGTGTACATAGTGAGTGCAGTAATTTATGAGATTTCAAATAATTTGAAATACCAATTTTAACCACTTTATTTAAAATAAATCCGAAGTTTAAATTAATAACATAAACTTTTTAAATAATTCAGTTTTAATAAATAATCCAAATTCAAGAAATTGTATGGGTATATATCATTTCAACCCATAATTTAATTGTCTTAATTATCCAATTCTAAAATGATTCAGAGGAGCACTTAAATTATGTCAATAATATAGAAGGTGATAACAGAGACATATTACAATAAACAAACAACCATACATCCAACATATCAATCAATAAGCATCCATTTCAAACAACATCCAAAACAACCAATATATTTCAACATATAATAGTTATCAATATCGGGGTTTAACTATCAATTAAATTTCAATATAAAATTAAATGTCAATTCAGATTCAATATCAATTCCAATGTGAACTTAAATCAATAAACTTAAAAAAAAAATTATATATCACATCATATATTTTACTTAACTTGCAATGGAATTTTTAGTATTGCGTGAGTGGGTTGAATCACTCACCTTTTTGCTTTCCCTTTTCTAGCCAGATTTGGATCTGCAACTACTTTCTCATTTTATTTTGTTTCCTTGCTATCTTAATCTTTTTTTATAGAAAGTTTTGAAGAGAAGATTGTATAAATCTGGATTTGAAGAAAAAGACATAGAAAGAAGAGAAAGTTTAAAAGAGAAAAAAATTAAAGAAGAAGATGAATAAAAAAGAAAAGAAAAGGAAGCTTTGAAAAAAAAAAAATTTGAAGAGCAAAAAAAAAAGCATAAAAATGAAGCAAAAGAAAAAAGAGAAGAAGGAGATTTAAAAAGGAAAAAAATGAAAAGGGAATGAGGAAGGTGAAGAGTGAAAAGAAATGAGATGAAAATTTTATTTGGAAAAAAATGAAGCTACAGAAGATGAGATTAGAAATGAGGCTACAGGAATGAAGATGGAAAAAAATGAAAAGTATATATAAATAAACTAGGAATTGAAATAAAGTAAAAATATGAATAGCCTTAAAATGTAGTATTGAAAGATGTAAACTAAAGGAATAAATATATCAATAAAGATAAAAATAAAACTTCCGTTTTAAATATGAAGCTTCCAGAATTGCGAATGAAAGGAAGCTACAAGAACTAATGATGCATAAGCAAAATAAACTTTTGAAACGGAAAATAGTAAATGCTAATTAGATGGCATGCATATTAATTTGGATGTTCACATTTAAAACGGAAAAAAAAACAGAAAAGGAAAAAACTTCAGGTAAAGCATTTAAAAAGAGCAAACGAATAAAGGAGAAACAAATGAAAAGAATGTGGAAATTATTAGTTATAAATAAATCAAATGAAACAACCATTAATTTATAAGAAATGAATGAGTAGTTTAATTATTAGACTACTTGAAAACGAAAAGAGAGAGATTGCAAGGTGATAATAAATGTAAAGTAAATGAAGGGACCACCTATTTCCTATAAACAAACCTTTTGGGTCCACGTTCCAAAACTTGCTCCAATTAATTTATATCAATAAACCCAAATATACATATATTTACATTATTTGATTCCATATAAAAACATTCGTTTTATGCTAATATATGTGTACACTACATTAACTCAATCAATCAATTAACAATCAACCAATCAATTAATCAAACATTCAATATACATTTATCTACGTTACTCCAACAAATTTTATTGATTAATGAATATATATCAACCTATGCACTATAAAAATGATTTACTTTACTTTTTAATTACTGTAATGATCGCATTAATGCAACCCATTTACAAATTTTAACCGTATATAAAATGGAAAAATGAATATAAACTTATGTAATCAATGTATAACTGAAAAAAAAAAAGTAATTTCTAATTGATTCCACGATATTTACACAACCAAGAACCCTCTGATATATTTAAAAGTTTGAATATTAATGTGCGTGCGTGTGTGTATATTATTCTAAAATTTAATTTTTTTATCCAAAATCATTCTTGTTCAAAATGAAAGTTTTATTTTTATACGTCTCAAAACATGCAACAATTAATAACAAAAGAAATGAAGGGACCATGTACATCGCACAACCTTTTTGAAATTCAATTTGTGAAACGTAACCAAATTGACTTCATTAACTCAAATAATATTCAAATTTGTACGCATTTAATTTTTTTATCTATGCATAATAAATAAAATTACTTACCATAAAAATGAAAACGTTCAATTTGGTTTTCCCAAAATGATCTTTTATTTCCATTAAAACATCCTTTCTGTTTAACACAAAAGATGCGTTTCTTTTATTAAATCTATTAATTGCAGTCAACGTTTTCTTCCCTTCTCATTGAAATATTTCAATTATATTAATTACAGTTACTTATAAAGTTAAATTTCAAAACAGACAACTAAAATGGATGAAAAATAGAATAATTGTTTCCTTTAGTCATTTAAGCACATTTATAAATTTTTTGCTTGTACAGTACATAAATAAATAACTTACTTAAATAAATTATTTTTCCACCCTTGTAATCCATCTATATGCTAAAACACAGTTCAAATATACTTATATTTCTTCCTTTAAATCAATCATTCTATTCTTTATCTTAATGAAATTAACACTACATTCACAAATGAAAGATCCATTTTATTTGATAATAAATGTTCTTTTCATTAAACCAACTTATATTTAAAGATTATCTCATTAAAGAGTCACAGAAATAATACTTCGTACAACCACATCATTTCTTTATCAATTAATTTCATATTATCATTATATTTGTTTAAGTGCTTACAATTTGAACGTAATATTTTTCAATGAAATTCTCATTATATTTTTAACATAAAACATATGTTGCACATATCATTAATTGATTACCATTTACTTCTATCTCTTATTAATGGCAAGATATAATTACTATTACTTACAATGATTAAATCTCAAAACATACCCTAATACAGGGAAGATAATTAATCCAATTGTTTCCTTTGAAATTCAATTTTCTATGTTAAACCCAATATCTATATACTAATTTAATTCCATCATTTAATTACAAATGTAATAAAACCTGTTCATTATATATTTAAATTTCAAACAAATCCTTTTATTTTGATTTACATTCTTATTATTAAATCAACTATTCCCTTATGCAATTAATTGACATAAGTTTTACACTCACCACTCAACAGTTAACGTTTCTTCCTATATCAATTGTAATATTTTAATTACGTTATTTCTCCATAAATTACCAAATAAATTTCTAACCGATTTAATAATAAGAAAATAAATGAAACAATGGTTATACGTTAATAATCTATATCTATTAACTTATTATTTACAAACAAAGGTTAATAAATTTATGTACAAAATAATTGATTTCATACTCCATATTGAAACCAACTGCAATTAAAAACATAAGATTACATCAATTTATACATCATTTATTCTATTCCTTATTAACTTTTATTATTTAAATTGATTGAAATTACGTTAACATCGTATAGTAGTCAATTACATTCAATCAATATTAGCCAATTATATGTTTTATCTCATTAAATTATTTGTTTTAAGATTTATCTTAAAGTCAAAATTTCAAATCTAATAAGATTCAATTTAATAAATCATAAATTTTAATTTCTGACAATATTAAAGCCCAAAACCTTATTAAATTTAATATTTTTAATTATCAAAATATGGGTTGTTACATTGCAGTTACTTACAAATTTAAATTATAAAATAGACAACTAAAATGGATGAAAATAGAACAATTGTTTATTTAATCACGTTTATAAATTTGTTGTTTATACACAAGAGTAATTAATAACTTAGTGAAATAGATTATTTTCTATTCTTGTAATCAATCTCTGTAAGCTAAAGCACAGTTCAAATAAACATATATTTCTTTCTTTAAAATCAACCATTCTATTCTTTATTTTAATGAAATTAAACCTACATCCACAAATGTAACATTCATTTTATTTGATGTAAATGTTCTTTTTATTAAATCAAACTTTTTTTATATTTTCACAAAACATAAACTACTTTTAATTACACCTATTAATTTACAATTTAGTACTCTCTCCTATTAATTGAATATTTTAATTACATTAATTTTAGTTGATTAAATTTCAAAATGGACTAAACGAATGTAATGAGAAGTAGAACAATTATTTCCTACTAATAGTAACTTAAACATATTTATACACTATTGGATACAAAGAGTAATTACACATTTCTTACTAAATAACAGTTTCTCGTCTACGATCAATCTTTCAGCTACCAAACATTTCAAATAAATAAACATATGTTTACTGTTTTACTTATTCATTTTTATTCTTTTATTTTGATTTACATTCCTACTATTAAATCAACCAATACCTTATAAAATTATTAACATTGGTTTCCATCTTATTATCCTCATTTTCTACAATTAACGTCTTTTCTTACATTAACCACAATATTTAACTACATTTAATTTCAATAATTACCAATTCAATATTCAAACGGACTAATTAATAGATAAGGATAAACCAATTGTTATAACTTAGTAATCCATATTCTTCTATTGCCATTTTATCTACGGCGAAGCCTCACATCTGGTACCACGTAGGACAGAAGGATAAGATATCAGTCCTATTGGACCAAGGAGTCATATCATATCTACATCGATCACAGAGAGAACGTATTTGGTGGAAAACGAGAAGCTCCAACGGGAGCAAACGCTGGGACCCAATTGGTTAATCAATTTCAACTTATTGTTTACAAACAAAGAGTACACATTCACTTACAAATAGCTACTTTCATGTTCTATATTAAAACCACTTTCAGTTAAATTACATATAGTTTCACCATTATTACGACATTTAATTCATTTTCTTATTTAATATTTTTAACCAATTATAACTTTTCAATCATTTCAATTAATTGGAATTACATTAAGATAGTCGGCAATTGCCTTAAATTAACAGTATTATATTTCATCTTAGTAATTCTTCTTCTTAGTAAATCTTAAATTTTCAATTTTTCACAATATTAAATTCCAAAACTTATTTAATTAATTAAATTTACTTATCGAAAATTACGGGTCGTTACAATAGCGACGGCTCGTGACGGCCTATTGGTCCAACTTAGTGACTGCTAGCGATAGCCATTTGGTTTCAGGTTTGCGGCGGTTCACGTCGACTTGAGGCGGCAGCCCGATATGTAATACATTGACACGTGTTCAGCCTGGCGTCGTCAGCCGTCGTTATATTGGTGACGAAGCCGTTGCTAAAGATGTCACTTTACTATGTAGGGATGGGTTATTTAGCGATGGCTTGCGTCGGCCGGCGACGGCCGACGACACTTCTTTACCCTCGCTAAAGTCACAGTGTTTTGTAATGTATAATATTATATGACAAGCTTAAATATACACACACGCACTATCGTTATCGAACATTATTAAGAATAAATAATAAATTAATGACAATTAATTAAATAAATAAAATAGTACATGTATAATAAAGTTAATAAAAAATATTTATTAAAACAATAATACATTGTATAGTGTCGAAAATAAAAATAATATTTAACAGTAATTTAAAGGGAAAAAAAAACATATTTTGTGCTTGCACTTCAATTTGATTATATTTAAGATCGTGAAGAGGCAAAGCACAAGCAAAAGGAAAAAAAATCGGCATTCATATTTTTATTTATTAAAAGTATCACGAAGAAGCTAATATTGACATGAAAGTATCATATTTTTTAAGTAATAGATTAAAGAAACGTATAGAATTGTACTTCAAATGACATCATTTCGGAGGAACTAAGTTTCATTTTAACCAAATAAAAAAAGGGCATTCGTCAAAATTGTGAACTATTATGCATTGACTGTAATTTTTCCCAAAGGAATTATCCAAGAATAGTTCACAATTTTTCATCTTTCTTTCTTGGTTACCAAAACAACTAGAATTGTTCTAGTTGTATGACCATTAAAATATACTACGGAGTTTAATTAAATGACACAAGTAAATTAGGTCAGTATGCACTATTTTTGTTGACATCATCGTATCTTTGCATTTTCCACTATAGTTTAGATTTCACTTCTTCTTTATTTTAAATGCCTTTTTTCACTTAAACTATTATGCCATTTGGTCGAGATGCATCATTTTGTTTTCTCTATCTTCCATCTTTAGCTACATTTACTCGTAATTTCAATCATTTTGTTAACATTCTCATCTGTCTAACTTCAATTTAATTTCTTTTAAAGGCTAACATTTTACTCTGTATACAAAAGGTTGAGTCATTTTAAGGTAAAATTACCCCTTTTGGTTTCTCTAGTTTTCTTCTAGGAAATAAAATAGTATTAAATTGTTTGCATTTTATTCGATATGTGTTAACTTGATTTGTTATGTATTTTTCTATCTCTTCGTCTCATTAGACCTAAATATTTAAACATATCCTTTTTTGTTGGTTATCATTTAATAGTAATTTTATCATATCATCTTTCCAAGTTTGTTTATGGAAACTATTCCATGTTTTGGTGTCATCCAGGACCGGACGGGCAAGAATGTTGCCTTAGCCATGAAAAAAAATGATATTTAAAAATAGTTAACACAATAGGAATTAAACTCTGATCACTTATCACATTAAAAAATGTGCAAACCACTTGAGATATAACATAATTATTGTCTAAATTATACATAGATATTATTTAATTTAAACTATTTTTAGAGAATCATATTCGTCACCACCTTCTCCGTTGCCTCATACCCATCCATTGCCCTAAGCGGCTGTCTAGTTCGTCCGCCCCTAAGGTCGGGCCTGGTGTCACCAAGTCCAACTCTTTTTTGTTTTAATGCATTTTTTCCCATTATTCAAATTTTTTTTTCCTCCTTAGATATTAATCAACAAAATGTTGTTTAACAAACATCATCCATAAAGAAGTCCTTTTGAATTTCACTCCTTATAAAATCCAATTCCAACGCAAGTAAATATGGACTTAAAACCCATGTTTGATATAATTTTTTTTTCTTTTTCAAAACCTCAACAGAACCCAACGGACCGGTAAACTCATGAGAATAGTACATTAAAATCGTCCGCTGATCCAATCCTCCATACCTCCAAATAAATTTATATATGATAGGAAAGCGCATTGTAGGAATCGAACTTGAGTCTTTTTATCAGAATCCAAACTTCTTTCCACTACTCTACATCCGCGCGGACAGTAAGAATTATACTTGCGTCTAAAAGTTTTCATACGTACATTGAATTAGCTTTTACCATAACTGTTGAAATTGGTTTTTTACTTGACATTCACCAAATCATGTGTCTTTGCACTGCACTGCATTATGTGCTCTTCCTAAATCTATGAATATCGTATATAAATCTTTTTGCTTGCTTGTAAAAGCATTCGGTTCATTTACTTCCTACTATTTTTCACGTATTTACAGGAATATAATGGAAACCTCTGTGTTTTTTATTTTGTTTGTTTTACATCTTTATTTGTACTCCTGTTGATGTCTATTTGTTCCAACTCCTCTCTAAAGATTTCATCCTTTAGCATTCAACATAATGTTTCCAGAAGTTTAATATATCTTTCTTTCACATTAAATATATTATTATTAATGTTAAATATACTATTATCAATGTCTTTAATGCATTTTATTTTAAACCAATTTCCTTCTTTATTTTCTCGGATGTGTTGACATTATGATATCCCATATCTAATACCAAGTTTCTAGTTCCGCACTACTGTATATATCATAGATCATCCTTGATTTTTAATTTCTTCAAGTATCAAAATATACTCTTTAATTCTTACCCAATTTAGTCTAATCCATACAATTCAATCATCTTCGCGTCACCATTTATTCAGCATCCAAAAATATAAACTGAAACGTCTTTCCAGACATACAACTTTGATCTTATCCATTCAGTTCAATTATCTTCACAATGCTATCATCATGAAGAAACTTAAAAGTTCGACCTCAGTTTCCATTCAAGAAAGTTGATCAAATTTACTAAAATTTATTCCAAATTTTAATAGGTTTCCATCTAAAAAAATATTGGATGAACAACACTAGACCAACACCATTTTTCATGATTATTATCCATCGAATTACAAATGATTGATGACTATAAAAAATGACGTTGGTTGACAGTTGTTTGCCGTGTAAAAACGATTTGTACATAGTTGATTGCCATAAGAAAAGACTGGTTAATATTTTTTATTTTTTATTTTATTACGTTTATTATTTATTCGTTTCTATGGTATTCATAAGCATTTTTCTACCTTTCCAGATGCTCTTAGTCCCATACTTATTTCTTTTTTTCTTTTTTCTTTTTGGGTTTAAAATGCAATATTGGTATTGGTTTGGCGTAAAATACGTGATGATGCGACTCCAAAGAGCCAGTTAAACTCAACGTAAGATAATGCAAATCAAACGAAGGTAAGCGATTATTGTTAGCAATTTGGGAAAACAGTCCCACATGTTTGTTCTCACCACAAATAAGAAAACTTCTTTAAGCAACCCAAACAGAACTATTTACTATAAAATGCTAAGTACTTTTCATTATTGTCCATTAATGATTGTGAGAAAAGCGTCTAAAATTTTGTATACTTTCAACACTCTTTTTCCTTTGATTGCTGTTTAACGGAAAACAACAGAAATAAATAGCTTGAAAATTTCTGGTTTTCTCGAAAACATGACAGGTGAGTCATGGATAACTATAATGGGGTGCCTAAAAAATCATACAAGCAATGATCAATGTGCATGTAAAGATAACAGCATTAATGGGATCAATTATTAACTCTTTGTATGTTTATATATGTTTTTACATCGTCGGTCGCTAGTAATCTGATGTAGGACTGCTTGGCGTTCTTTCTTCTTCTTAAGCCTGTGAAATGGAATTGTGACTTCTTTCTTTTCTTTTTCTTTTTTCCTTATTAAGTTATGATAATGGAAACAGAAGATCGTGAAGCTTTCTTTCTGCACTGTCCGCAGAAGCTGCCTGCACAAAAATATTACATAGCTTGAAAGAAGTGCTAAGGGCAAACTATTTATGAAACTTAAAATTTACTAACACACCCCAATGGAAAATTATGAGTTTAATGATACAATTACCTTTCTTCCCCTGCAATGTTAACACAACTTAAAAGTAACAAACATAAAAATCCTTGATTTAGGCTTCTCTCACAATACAATAGCACAAACACTATAAAACTTATTATCAACGTATATTTGTTTGACTATGCTGATACGGTTTTAAATCTCGTTCATCTAAATCAAGATAGAAATTCAATATTTGACAGCTTTGTTAGTTATTGAGTTTTCAATCTTCCTCATTTTAACCGAGATATTAGTCTGAGATTTTTTTCCTAAATCCAAGATTTGAAACTTTGGCACACGATTAGACAACTTTGTACTTAGGCCTGTCAACGGATACTTTTGAATGCGGATAATGTCATATCCATATCCGCATCCGAAATTATTTTCAAATATCGGATATCCGTGAATACAGACGATAAATCAAGAAACATACATGGAAAATTTTAATTTAACATAAACTTTTCCAATCCCATTGAATATTAAAGCATTAAAAATAAACAAATATGATGGTAATAAGTTGTTTTGAGCAGTTAATATGCATTTAGTACGTATAATATAAACTTCTAACTTAATAGAACAATAAAGAAATATATTTAATTGTACTATAAAAATACACAAGCTTAATTGTTGAAAAAGTGATGTGAATGCTAATAGGTTTTTTTTCACTCTGGTTAGAGGTATGACCTTTTAGACAAAGGTTCTAGAAGTCATGGGTTGGAACCTTCAAGACACTATATTGAGTGCTAAGCTTAAATAAAGTATCACTCTTGTGATAAAAAAGGGTTTTTATACTGGCTCTACCTTAAATAACACATGTGAAATTTTAAAACGACTTTTATTTATTCACGAGAATGTAAATTGCTGACTCAGCACCATCATGGTCAAAACTGGTCTAAATTCATAAATAGTTTTAGCTTAGATTTGTTTGTGTAAGACTTCGCCAAATGAGGCCTAAACTATGAATTTTTCCTTCAATGTCCTTGTCTCCTAATCTTTCAAAGTCTACTTGATTACTAACGGATTTACTGAAGTTTGAACATCTAATGACAAATGCATTCGATATTTGATAATCCTCTTCATATTTCAATAAAATTATCACTTAGTATCATTTTGTTTTATTGCTATATTAAAAACAGGGATTTGGGAGTTATTGCTTGACATCCTTGTTTTATCATTTTGAATCTTTGTTAGACAAAACCAAATATTTATTAATGTCTATAGTTTGCATTTTCATTTTTCTTTCTTCGTGAACCTTCCAAAACATGAAAAGGTTAAATTAGTTTTGGCTAAGACAAAAAGAGAAGTGTGAACCGTAAAATTAAAAGGTGTTAATTTATTTTAAAATAAGAGGAGGCTGGTTAATTAACGTATGACAAGATAAAAAAATCTATAACTTAAAACAAATTTAGAACCAAATTGTTCTAAATTTTCCAAAAGGATCATCTTTAATTAATTTTGTTGGATTTTTGGTATAAAATCACAATGGTTAAAAAAAGCATATTTTGTTTTTGTATTTTGAGCCAAATTCCAAATGTTATGCTACGTGAAGAAAACGTAACCATGCATCATTACACAATAAAGCCACATCATTTCTATGGTAGCCACTGAGATAATTCAGTATGTGGAAAATTCTGCATTCCTCTCCTCTTCACGCAGTTCTCCTACAAACAAAAATACACACACAACAACATCGACAAAGGCGAAAAAAATGAAGAAAAATACAGTTGTCATAGGAATTAAAGATTATGTTCTCTAGTTTATAGTTTGTTTACATTTATTTGTCAGAAGAACCCTAAACATTGCTTAGGAATATTGATAAAGATAGTAGTTTAGTGTATAATCTTGTTTGTGTTAGTTTTCGATCAGTTCGAGCAATTTGAATCGATATCATCAGCGATCAAAAAATGCTGATATCAAATTCTGGCTTCTAAGATTGATATTTTGACTGGAAAATTTTATCGACGATCTTGATGAATCAATTGAAAATGATGAAAAGTCATCAAATATAGAGAAGGAAAATGAGAGAAAATGAACAAAAAGATTTTTTGATTGATACGTCAGTACCTTGATGATTTAGTTTTTCACCAAGTAGCTAGTTGTGGAACCCCAAAAGCTATATGTAATATAAGTTGCATCTTTGAGTTGAAACGTGTTACTAAGTAGTTAATATCGCTGATATATCATCAATATATCTCATATCGTTCCTTCACCGATATTTTTTCTAAATCATTGCTTAAAATATCGTTAGCGATGTATCGTCCGATATATGGTGATGTGTTAGTCCGATATTTAGTGTAGAATACCCAATATTTTTAATGAATATCGTTCATTATTATAAGTATTGAAGAAAACAAAATTACGAATAAATATCTTCGTATTCTTACTATTTGTTTTTAGTATATGATGGATGACAATATGGAGATCATATTAGAAACCCAAATGCATTAATTTTTAAGTTTGAACAATATTTTCTCAGCCTTCTTCATTGGTATTTCAAAAAGAAAACTCCACTTATTCCATCATTTCACACGTTTTGTTTTGTGTGAATCATTTACTACTAAAAACAAGATTGTGTAACAGCTACTTTTCTTTTTAGTTCTTTTCTTAATTCATTATTTCTAATCGGTAAGTGAGCATGTAAATTTTGTTTTAGTTATTATCATGCACAAACTAAAAGTTGAAGAGCAACAATGTTATATATTTGACATATTGATAAAGAATGGATTAGCAGTCGTAATCAGTATCAAATCGACATTACTTGTTCGATAATTTAAGTGAAAATGAAGAAACTGTGAATATGAAAAATATGAAAAGAAATAACGATGATTGGATGATTGAAGAAATAATGAATATAGTATAAAAATGAAAAATAAAAATAAAAATAAAGATAATAGTATAAAAATGGAGAAAATAATAAAGATGCACATTATATGAATTTCTAAGTTTTTATTAGCCTATTTTATGACTTGTATTTAATAGAATATCACGGTAGATAGATTGTAATCTAAAAAAACTACATGCAATCACTTTTTAGTAACAATTTGAAAAAATAGATCCAAATATTAAAAAAGTTTAACATCGTTATAACATAGTACAATATAATTTATAACATGTTATAAACACGTCTGATATTTTATCGATATTATCTAATATTATTACGATAATTTAAAATATACTAGTAAAGCTTTTTTGTTTAGAAATTGGTTAATCAACTGATAAATACGAGTGTCAAATTTGATGATAAATTGTATAATCTTTAGTTGATGAATTTAACTCCAATGTTAACAGACTATCTCTTTGAATATAGATCAAAGTAGTATTTTGAACGAGGAGCTTAGAAATATTGCAACAGCAGACTCAAAGATGATACAAAGTGAAGCGAGAAGATCTATAATGGTAGAATGTATATCGAGAATTTTCTTTGCTTTTGCTGCAGAAAGATTACAAGATTTAAGGCGGAGTTTTAAAAGTGATGAACAATTGCTATGATGTGCTGGGAGAAGTGGAATGACAAAATCTTTTATATATTGGTTGGTTGTGTGGTCGATGGTAAGAAAAGGGTGACAGTTAGAGAAACCAGTCCACTATTACATGAAAGGTTAAGCATTGTTTGTGACTGCCATGTAGATTATATGTTTTCGATGGAAGTTTGCATGTTGAAGATGCTCAAAGTTTCAATGTTGATCGTATGATGACTTTTAGACTGAATGATGGATGGGCGTTGACTGGAAAATCCACAAAGACCGTGCAGAGATCTTTGTATCACAAACATTTTTTATGCCAATCGATGTGGTGAATCTCACGATGAGAGATTCATCACTCGTGGCCAATTGTTAGCGGTTGTGATGGAAAAGAAGAGAGTCGTGATTGACCCAAAGATTATAGGTTTGTGTATTACTTTATTTGGTGAAATCATTTTTATATGTTCGTTTTGTATAGGCAATTTGGTTGAAGGTGAAGACTGGTTATATATTAGAATGACGTGATGTTATATCAAGATGGAGTGTTATGATTTGTGATTGTAAAACCAAAATGGTCAAAAAGAGGGCATGTGTAGCTTTTATTTTTTGGGTCAAAGGCGAATGTTATGCTACATAAAGAATAGATCAATCAATGAATACTTTCGAATTCGAATGTGGACAGTGTCACATCCGTATTTGCATCCGAATTGTTTTACGGATATCAGATATCCATATCGGTCGATGTGGATGGATATTAAATAATTATCATATCCACTAATGATTGATAAATCAAGAAAAATAAATATATAAAAAAGTGTTTAACCTATTTTTTTCAATCTGGTTGATCATAAAAGTGTAAAAAAAATAAAAATATATGATGATAATAAATATTGAGCAGTTAATATGCATTAAGTGCATATAATATAAAATACTAGCTTAATAAAACAATAAATACATTTTTCTTGTTGTATTAAAATATACAATACAAACTATAATTTTGACAAAACTCGAACGAATACTTTTCAAATATGGATGTCGTCGTATTTACATCCGTATCCATTTTTTCGAACATCGAATATTTATCCGCTTTTCGGATACGAGTACTGACGGATTTTTTTTTTTTCCATTGATGGATTTAATGAAAAAAACCTAGCCACACATGATTATATAATATAGCCGCATCAATTCTTCAGAAATAATTCAAGGTGCCAAAATTTTAGGATTTCTCTTTTCTTGAAGTTATATTTTACTAAAAACGAAGGAGTCATTGTCATAGGGATAAGACAGACTCGGTTCTCAATTAACATTATTTATTCAACTTACATTTTGTTTTTTGTATAATTAATTGTTCGAGAATCAATAAAAATAAATGGTTGGATAGAATCTTATTTGTGTCGATATTTGATCGGTTTGGGTGCTTGGAATCGATACCAATAATGTTTGTGCAAACAATTACTTCGTGACTTGATCGGTTTGTGTTTGGAATCAATACCGCCATTGTTTGAGCAAATTATTACTTTCTGACTTACATGAAATAAAATCTTAGAATAGACTAACGTAACTTGTTTATTATTTGTTGCTCAATCAAATTTTTAATAAGTTTTATACTTCCATTTCAAACAATGAAAGAATTTATTAATTCAATAAAACATGATCGAAGGTTTAATTAGCTTTCTTTATTAAAAAAAAACGTTTAAAGTGAAAATCAGACCAATAGATTTCAATTATAAAGATGAGTTAATATTCGAAACAACATCATTCCACAGCAAATTTATACTACAAAGTCCACTTTGCATAGATATGTTGCGTACAAAAAGATTTTATACAAATATCTTATGCAATATGGAATTATTCTTGCACATTCCATATTGAACAAGAAGAATTTTCACAGTTGCACTACATCAGTTCATAATTGAGCAAAAGCAATTTTGAGAAACTGAAACAGAGGCCTAATCATCTGTTGTTTTTTTAATTGGCGTGCGTTTGACAATTAATTTTGTAAAAGGTCCATACAAAAATTTTATTCCTGTAGAAACCGATCAATAAGTATAATACCACCAAGTGATGTGTGAGTAAATTCGATAAGCATAGCAACACACGAGGAATCAAGATTTAGGAAAGGAAACTTATCGCTCATAATACACATGGAATTGAAATTCCCAAAGTAAAAATCTTCAGCTTAAATCTGAACTCAATATTTACATGGAGATAAAGAATTGGATTAGTTGATATGGAAACTGAAAAACCTGATCCGTATTCTGGATGGGTTTGTAAAAGACATGGAATACCAGTGTGTCAAACTGTCAAACTCT
Organism: Allium cepa; assembly: GCA_030765085.1. Taxonomy (NCBI): domain Eukaryota; kingdom Viridiplantae; phylum Streptophyta; class Magnoliopsida; order Asparagales; family Amaryllidaceae; genus Allium; species Allium cepa. The sequence continues at coordinate 654,427,682 of CM060940.1, forward strand.
ACAGTTTTATGTCTGCGGTGATTACTGAATATTTTGGTTCAAGATTGAGTTTTTCTCACCAAAGGTAAATGGTTTGTGATATGCTTTGAATGCCTTTGATAATTTTGGAATTGTTTGTTTATGGTCTTACGGTTAATATAACACAATTATAATATGAATTATTATTATAGTATTTAAAGAATCGCAGTAATATTCAGCGACATAATTGTCCAGCATTGTCCCATTTACGATAAAGCTAGAGCTGTCAATGCATATCCGAAAAATCCAAAATTTGTTCACATCTGAAAAATGGAAAAATGTCCAAAATCCAAAAAATGGATATGGATACAAATATGATAGTTTCTGCATCCAAAAATTATCTGTCCGACTTTTATCAAGCTAGTAGTTGGAATTATACTTATTTTGGTACATAAAGTAATTAATAAGTACTGTTTATTAAAGTAATAATTCAAAATATGGGTATATGAATGAATATTTATCATCCAAACTGGTTTTTACCATCTTATTTTTTATTTCCAGTATTTATATTAACATTGTTACTGATAAAGGTTTATGTTCGACCAAAATTTTCAATTTACTTTTTAGTTTATTAATTATGAGCGGGGTGGATAAATATTTGATATTAATCTGTATCCGCAGATACAGATATTAGATATCCAAAAATGATTTTGGATACGGAGATAGATATGACATTATCACATCCGAAAGTATCCGTTGACTGGCCTAGTTAAAGCTATATATTTCCCAAGATTCACAGAACTTGCAATGACGCAAGTAGTATTATATTTAGTTAAAACATACCCTTGTGCTGAACGCAAATCTCAAAGTTTGAACCAGTGTTCCTGAACATACTCTCATGTCGAAACCAAGACTGTCTACCCCAATAATGGCAGCCTCCTGGAGTAAAAGATTAAAATCATTAAATTCAATTACAAAAAAACACATATTTCCTCAGAGTTTACAAAGCGAAGCTTGTTTCTCCGGGTTTTATTAGAAAAGTTTCAAGGAGGGTAAATAATCTCTTCAATGTTCTCAGGTGCATCAAATATCAATAATTGAAGAAAGACAATATGAACTCTCTTTTATTGATAGGTTAAAAGCAAATAACCATCAGTATGGTTCAGCACTTGTACCATTCAAATAATAACCCCTTAAATAATAGAATTCAGTATCGACCCCCTTAATTATCATTTTTTAAAATCCAGAACCAAGCTTTACTTGTAGATTGTGGGGAAGTAAGCACTGTATCCCCAACATATACTGCAGGTAAATTACATGAATAACGTAGCCAACGTGAATGATGCAACATCCATGTGTGTGTGTTAGAAATCATAAAAAAGAGTGCAGGTAATTTTCTGCAGAAACAGATCGATAGAGAACTAACTATACACTGTTTAAAGGGAATAAACACATTTTGATTATTTTCACAGTTTATGTGGGTATTAGTGGTCCCATTGTAGTGGGGTTTATCTGCAATTAGCTCCATTTCATAAATGATCGGTTGGTTTATGTTGCCACTGTATGATTTGACATAAGAAATTACCTCCACTTGGATATTTTTAAGCTTCCAGCAAAGAAATTTGAGAGCTTGAAATGTCTTGTCACCGGCAGACTCTATCTGAGATATTATATTCTTAGAATGATGAACAACGATGTCGGGTAGAGCTTTCTGAAAATCTTCAACTTCAACTGAAGACTGGTTTAAAGTTAAATTATAGTAAAATATAACAGTAATATACGAAAATACCAGCCTAACATAATACACATGTAAAAGCATAGTACAAAATAAGATTTGGAGACAGCAAAATGTGAAAATTCATGGGATGTGCACTTGTATGAAACATCTGTTAAACATTGATTGATTAATTATATTTTATCTTCCATATAAGAATGTATCATCTACCACTTGATTAGCTACTTTTATGGTAATAGACATCTTTGAAACCAAAGCATTGTGGTAGATAAAACTTTCACTTTTAAAAAATGTATTAGTACATCAAGGGAAAATATTATTCCCAGTAGAACAAAAAGACCAAGGACTTTTCAGATATGCTAAGTAACAATGGAAGCAAAAGTAGCAAGGATTTGTTTTATGCTATGCAAGTTCATGCATTTTTATCTAAAAATGATAGCTTTTCGTATTCTTTTAGATACACGATATGGGCATGTCTGAAAGTACTGTCTATGAAGAACAAACCTGTGTCCCGTAGGAAGAAACTAACTGAATTCTAATCATCTCAAGCCTGTAAAATGTAGTTTCACTTTTTGACTTTTGGTGGCTATTCTTTTCTGTAAAAACGTCAGTCATTTAGCAATAACATCTACAAAAACAGAACTAAATGTCAAAACCTGTTAGATTCATTACCATTGTTCGAGCTTTTGTTGCTATCCTCCTCTTCTGAAAAAACACAACTTTTTAACAATGTATAACAATTAGACATGAGTCGCATAAGAATGAAGGGAAACCTTTCATATTTTCATCATTGTTGGTATCGGCAACAGATAAATGGTTCCTAAGAAAACTGTGTTCTTCAACAGCTGTAGCTTTTAATATGCCTTGAACAACTATGGTTGAAGAAGGTTGTTCCATAAAATCCAAATTAGTATTTGAGACGGCCTCTGCAACTTTTCTTGCAAAATACATTGGATGAGAAAATCGCATTGTTTCCAAATTTGTCCAATTATTTGATGACTCAGAAGAGATCAAGTCATCGTCATCATCTTCCATATCATCAGATGAATCCTGCTATAGGATGCTCTTTTTGATAAGACAAGTTGCATACTAAGTCAAGCATGTATGCATATCATGTTGTGCACTATGCATATAATGATGCATTTTAAGAAACAAAACTTAGAATATCTCAAATATTTTAAAAAAAAATGAGTGTCATCGAGATTATTGCTACCTCATCGTAATCAAGGTCATCATCAGTATCAGTATCACTGCCATCTTCTGTCGTTTCTTCAAGGTCAAAGTCAAAATCAGATGAGCTTGACATTTCCAACTCATTGAGCAATTCAGCATTATCCAAACCTATTATAACTTGCTGCACTGAATAACCTTGCTAGTTGAGGCATCACGATTTCTATAGAGATTAAGCATAAGAAAAAAGATCAAGTCTGACATACCACTATTTTATCATCACCGATCAAAGTTTGAAGAATATCCTCGTTATTGTTCACAGCAAAGTATACATCTGATTATATATGAAAACAAATGTTTAAGAATACTGAAGATATTTTCAAAGAAAATCAATGTTATCTTGACTGGCAGATCAATCTCAAGTGGGGGAATAAATACATATCCCTGTACATCAGACATTGAGAATGGCTACATTATTATGATCATAGCTGTGGTTGAGCAGAGGTTCAAAAGGCAGTCGTCCGAATTTCTTGTACTCTAGACCCGCTTCGAGTTTATTTATGTAGTGACATTTTTCTTGTATTATGATTTTAGTAGTGAATTTAATGTGAACTACATTTGGTAAGCATTTTTGAGATCATAAGAATCTGTTGTTTTCCTATTATTGAAATGGAGCAAAAGAGCGGTGTATATATGGGGAAAAAAAGAGCTAGCTGTTGATATCCGACATGAGTCTCACATCAACATCCATTGCTTGCATCGGATGCCAACATTAGAAGAAGGTCCATTCCTCGGAGCAAACCTTTTTCTAGCTCCCACATCGAACACGAAGCTCACATCAAGATTGTCAGATGTGGTGAAGTGGGAAAAACAACATATATCCTCTACACCCTCTTATTTTTCGATAAGAGGGGCGTAGATGAGGTGTAAGGTGTAGCGGAACCTTCCATCTGTGTGTAAAGAAAAAAAGAAAAAAACTGGAAATATTCCAACCAATATTTTTCTCAAATCCTCAATTGAAATTACAAACTAAATTTAAATCCAACAGTAGATTATCATTATAGTAACACATTATTATTATTATTATTACTACCACCACCACCACCACCACTACCATTACTATTATTATCCATTGCATTTTTATTAAGTTTAGAAACTTACAACCATAAAGTGAACTATGAGGTTAAACTTATTAATCGGTTTGCAATTTACGATATATAACTATGTCGTCTTATTCAACCTCCACAAGTCACACAAAATGGTTATAAGAATATAATGGCTTGATGTTTGGTGGATGAATTTAATCAAAGATTATCTCATAAAATTGTTGGTCAATAATATCATTTTAGGGTATACTTGGTCTGGTAGACTACTTACCTCCCTTTTCATTTGTTGTATAGGGTAAATCAGGCCATATAACATTTTCATGGATTTCTTCATCGTTCTGTCCTGAAAACATAAGTATTGCCTTGTAATTCACCTGTAAATAGTATTAACATAGCATTATATTCAAGTTTTATATTTTGAAGCAGAACAATGGAATCATAGCATTACAAAATATTTGCTGAACCAACAACCCACCCACCCAACCCCCCCCCCCCCCCACCTCAGCACCAAAAAAAAAAACTCCCTCTCCCCCACCTAAAAAAAAGCCTTCCTAGATGTGTAATTATATTCCAGTTTACATGAGAAGTATATTTGCTTACAGTATGTTTTTGTTCCTTAGATAAACATGAAAATTTCCTCATTTTATTCAATATTATGATGATGCCCAAGAGGATTTGTAAATTGTTGGTCTTCTACAACATTTGTTAGCCTTGTATGAAAAAAGGACATTAAGTATGTATCTTTAATCTTTCTCATACAAAACAAGTAAATCTTGTAAGTTTATTTTGTTCATGTTCAAGAAGATTCTACGCCACATTACGTTTAATCTATTTTGCAACACTATAAAATGGAAAATCTATTAGAATACAAAATAATAACATAATAGATCTCAACTATTCGATTACCCCCTAATTTCAACCTCAAATGTGAACTTAATAAGATCCAACGGCGAAGATCTATCGTGTTTCATGTTGCGTTCAAATATCCATCCCCATATATAAGATTCTTCTAATAGGTAGAGGAAGAAGCTTTATCATATAGAGATTATTATTTTTAGATCGTCTTTATGTGTGTGTGTCCAAACACAATTGGCGACACATAAGATCTGAACCGTTGAAATTTTTTGTCTTTACATGAAAGATGGAAATCAAGAAGCAATCCAATAGTGGAGATTTATTGTGTCACCAATCGTATCTACATTTTGTGTCCCAATAAATTTTCCATATATGCGTGTGTGCACATCAGTGTATGTATATGTGTATATGCACTTTAAGGAAAAGAAAAAGGTATATTTTGTGAAATTATGGTTAAACATCAGTTCAGATATTAGCATGGTTACAGTACAACATCTGGACATATTTAGAAATTATACATCCTACTGAAAACCAATTGATAGCGAATAGACTAGCCTCTTCGTATAAATAGACCAGTGTTTGTTTCTTCTACACAATGTTCAACTATTCTAAAGATGAGTCATGTCAATTGCTTGATCTATTTCTCAAAACTTCAAAACTGTGACAAATGTTAAAAAATCTAACATCATGTTCTAATACAACACATCATGTTCAAGTGCTTTTCTGATGAGCTAAATAAACATTAGCATGGATTCAAACAGGTGGCACCTGTTAACACAGCTAATACATTTTATTTAACGTGGAATCATAAGTTAGAACGTTTGTTGTTTACAAAATACAGCATAAGGGTGCGAAAGCTCTAGGTCTAAACTAACTGACCAGAAATATTATTTGCGCCAAAATTGGTCACAAACCCCAGAGGTAGTGTAAGCACCAGTATATAAACACAGATCCTCAATATCCAGGCACAGATCTCAGATCCAGATTAAGCAGAGAAAAAATGAAGAAATAGCAAAATTAAAATGAAAGAAAGCAAGAAAGAACACAAGGTTTATAATGGTTCGACTATATTCGGTTTACGTCCTCTTAGAATCAATCCTTTTATTTCTTTTATACTGTAATTACAGTTACAAGCCTTTGCAATCAGTAAACAAAATGGTAGAGTTTAGCCTATAAAAGAAGAAGAAGATCCTTTTTTTAGTTGTCATATAACTGCTATTTATAGGTGTAGATCCGAAAATACCCACATCAAAATCTGAAATACCTCATCTCGTGCACAAATGGACCTGCCAGATCGATTCAGGGTGATTTTGGATCGATACATGTACAATTCGTATCGATCCAAAAGTAGTCCAATCGAGCTGAGATCGATCATGGATGTTCTTGGATGCATAAGAAAGCTCTTGTGAAAATTTCATCGCATTTGAACTTGTAGAATGAGAGTTATGATCGATCAAAGTTGGTGTTTGCATGAAGGTTGAATCGTTCGTATCGATCAACTCGCCTCAATCCACTTCGTATCCATTCTGTCCCCATATCCATAGCCGTGGTCTTCGCATCGATCCGAGTTCCACGCCTACATCCATGTTGAGTGCTTCATCGCTTGACCAACTCCACTACCTCGTATCCATGCTTCGTATCCATCGACATGTGCTTTTTCGTATCTACCGACCGACCCTTTTTAGTATCGATCTAATGTCATCCTGTAAAACACGTTCCTTCGTATCCATCAAGTCCATATCTATCCTTCGTATCGATCCCAATAGTATTTCGTATCGATCGGGAAAATGATCGATACGCATTGTGGCTGATCCAAACCAAAGTTCCAAGTGCATTTCCCTTATCCATGCTCGCATCGGTTGATACGAAACCATCGATCCAAATTGAATTGCTGAGTACATCCCTGATCAATACGAACTACTATCGGTCCAAATTCATGTGTGTTATCCATATTCGCATCCATCCAGCTGCTTCCTCCTTCGTATCGATACGAACCATATCGATACGAGCAACAACCATCGATCCGAAGAGACTTACGCCGATCGACACGAACCGTATCGATCCAAAGTAGATAACCAATTCATCGTTGATTGATACGAACTGTATTGATACGAAGGTATCCATACGAAATCGTTGCTCTCCAGCATTGACTCATCCATATCTTGAGCACTCGAACTCTTGACCTGAAATTTGAAGTGTAGCTTTTCCAAACATTGTTTATCATTTCCTATCGATCCCACCTTGATTGTAGCTTGGTTCAATTTTGATGGTATCGATCATAGTCTTGTTGCCAATCGATCTCTAATCCTGATATCCATGCTTTTTAGCCAATTTTCAATTTTGTTGATATCCCGGCCTTGACCAAAAGGCAGGGTAACAATTATGTTGGTTAAAATGATTTGTCACTTTGTTATGTGTGGTTATGATTTGGTTTTGGATAAAATTCACTTTTTGGATCTGTAATTTAAAAGGCTGAAGTAACCAAATTAAATGATTATATATACGGTCTACTTGCGTTGGTAGTAAAAATTAATATATTGATGCATGTTGAGAATAGTTCCATGTTGGCAAATAATACAATGGAATACAAATTCAATTTGCTCATATATTATATTGGAGAACTGCTTGATTATCAAAGAATCAACTTATAATAGGAAGAGCAATATCTTAATAATTATGCAGAATCCATTATAGCATTTACCTAATGTAGGATTATTCTCAACAATGTATATCATTGCTCTAAATACGGCATTTCAAAAGAAATGAGCTTCGAAAAACTAAATGATAATTTATATAAAAAATCTAGAATACAAATAAGAATTTATATTTGTTATCAATTAGTTGACATAAAAGAAAATTGATTGTGTAGTTCTCAAGTTATGAGCTTCCTTTTTGTTTAATTATGCTACTCGTAAATTTTTGGCTTTCCACTTGTCATTTTATTTACAAAAGGGGTTTATTTTTAAAGGCCAAACCGTCGAATTCTGATGAATATGGATCTGAGATTGCTCCATCAGAGATTGATAAATTGAAGGCCTAGTTATATCTCATTGTCTAGCTTTGATGATGACCTGGCCAAGAAAATTCCATCCCTCTGAAGTACTCGTCTATTGATAGAGATGTTTTGTTTGATGATGCCTGAACCACCTGTAAACTGACTGGAGATGGTACATAGTTGTCTTAATTGAAGTTGTATGCTCTTACATTATATTTTTTCCTCTGATTTGATAGAAAATCTCAAGCAAGATTTGTTGTAATAGCTTGGGTTTGCACTGTGGCTTCCTATGATGAAATCCTTTGTGGAGGAATTTACTTACATTCAATTTTTTTACAGTTATGTCTAATAATTTTGAATAATTCTTTATAAAATATTCAAAGTTAAATACTATGCAAAATTATTATTTATTCTTGAAATGCTACGTAAACCTGGCTTTGCTAAAAGTTAATTCTTGAACCGTTACGTAAATAATTTTACAAAGAACCTAGTTCTTGAATGCTATGAAAAATAGCTTATGCTGGGGATAATGCTCAACTAAATTAAATCCTCATATTGATCTGTCTGCATTATTCCAAAACAAACTTGTCAAACAAAAAAAAAACATAACAATTTGAACTGCATTTAAAGCATTCCACGAAAATGCAATGTAAAATAAGTTTTGTAGAAAGCTAGTTCTTGAATGGTACGTAAAATAACTTCACAAACTGTTAGCTTTGAATTTAGCGGAAATTAGGATCCGTCTTTTTTTTTTTAGTTTGATAAACGAAAAACTCTCCTCAAAAACATGCTTTAAATTATACCCCAATTTTTGTTTTGACATTTTTTCGAAAATTAAATCTGAACTTAGTCGCATGTTATATGACCAGCTTTTTAGTAAATAAAAAATTGCACTTTTTACTACAAATATTTGCATTTCGAAATTCGAACTGTAGTTACTTGTAGTTTAAGAAACTGCAAATATTTGCATTTTTGACTAAAACTAAAAAACAGAGATGTTTTTCAAATTTTATTTTTAAGGAAGGACGACGGCTTACTTTTAAACTTAAAGAGAGTGTTTAACAAAAGTTCCTTTGAATTTATGCTATACATTGTTGTATAGAATGCTAAAATACAGAGTTTTAAATCTCGTCCATCTCGTTTTTGCACTTGGGAGAAACAAAACATTAAATCTCATTAATACTCATTTGACGTTTATCTCTTTCAAGATATTAAGATCTCAACTAAAATTTAAATTGAGGTATCAATCCGAGATCTCATTTGAAATGATATATTATTCTTTATATAACTTAATTTGTTTTTCATGTGTCCAATCGAAATTATCATACCAGATATTACTTTTATAATCCCTTTAATCCAATTTCATTTTGTATACAGTTAAGTCATGACAAATGACTTCATTTTTTCTCTACTTGATGTTTAAAGAGAAGAGGTTTCAGATATCAGTATGAGATGTACACTTGAGATGCGATCCTTTCATCCGAGATCTCACGCGATACGAGATATAGTGTGCTAAAATCTTAAAACTACGTGACGAATATTTGAAATAAACTAATGATAACATGAAATATTTTTATTAATTAAGTACGTTGAATGCAAAACAAATTTGAATGCAACCTAGAATGCCAAGGCTTCAACCTAGATTGATGCAAAATCCAACGCAGAGAAAAATGTAGATGCAATCCATGCTGCATTAAAAACATACTAGTGCTACACTAGTTGCACTGAAAAAAAAAATTGATGAAATCCAAGAGGATTCAAGCTGCACTGAGAAAAGGTCAACTGGGTTTTACTAGGAAAAGTCACTACAACCAACCCGAATGGTAGAAATATTTTTTTGAAGATTAGTAAAAAAACGAATTTGAACAAAGCCGACTTATAAAATGAATTCGAACTGTCAAAAAAATTGAAAATAATATGAACTTTGGGGAAAAAATTGAAACTCGAAACAATTTTAAAAAGTTGAAAATAACCAAACTTTAAAAAATTTGAATTTTAAAATAACTGAACTTGGGGAAAAAATGAATTAGAAATTTATTTGGAAAACACTAAATTTGAAAATGATAAACATAATATTTGGTGTGGCTGCTATATACCGCTAATCGACCTCCTCACGCCGCATAAAGGGGGAAAAAATCAAAAATCATTGCATTCCGTTTTTAATACCAAGTCATAGAATTTCGTTTTGATTTGCCATAATCAAACAATGTTTTATATTTTTGTCCAAATCCTAATTACTAACTGTTAATGACAATCAACAAAAAATAACAATAACGGTTATTTAAAAACTCACTTTAACTACATTCATCTCTTTCAACGAAAATTGAAGCTCTCAATTTAGAATTTTCAAATATGGATTTCAAAGCTTTCGTCATACGAAAACCAAAAAAATTAATTAAAAATAACGTAGCATAGATGTGGGAAGAGTTTTAATGTTTCTTAAAGCATCTCCAACAGAGAAGGAAGAAAACAATAAGAGAAGTTCAAATTAAGTTTGAGAAATTCCAACTCCACCAACAGTGGAGTTCGAACATTTTTTTCTTTTCGGAACCTATAAATGATTTTCAAAAATCTTTTATATACATATTGTTTAAGTTACAAATGGTTTTCTAAAATTCGTTTATAATTCCAAAATTTGAAAAAATATGTACAAGCTTGTATTCTACAGTAGCTCAAAATTTTATCTCATTCATGCTGACAAAACTCTAGTTCCTAAAATCCCTATTAACAAAGTTTCAAATTTCCGCACAAAATCACTAATTCTATATAGATTAATAGTGCTCCTCTCCAAGGTTTTAAATTTTCTCATCTCGGCCAAGATCTGATTTTGATGGTTGAGCGACTAAAATAACAAATCTCATCAACATCTCATTTTACCTAAATCTCTAACGAGATCTCGGCCAAGATCCATTAACGAGATCTTGGTCGAATTTATGTTTTTTACAATTTCTTTTTTCTAATGGATTGAGTCATGATACGACCAAACTTGTATTCTTATGTTAACTCTAACATTTTTAATACATTACACATATTAGCATATTAAGCAAAAAAGCAAACATTTTCATATTATTTTTTAACCATAACTTATTTTTAGTTATTCCTAAACATTTACACTTGTTGAAGCAAAATAATTCTTAATTACTAGAGGTTGTAAGTTTTTTAATTAAGTTATGTTTATGTTACATTTGAAGAAGTAAATTGCACACTTTTGAATTATAGTATTGAAGTAACCAAAGAGGCATCATTTTAAAGGCAAGTTATGCGACATAGTTTTGACAAAATTGATTTCATGTATTATCAACTTGTAACATGCATTAATGTTTCTTTAATTATGGTGAAATTTATTGATTTGCCTAATAACATGAAGGTTTTATATTGTATAGGCCTAAAACAAGTAGAACTTTAGTGATTTCTTTTGAAGACAAGTATTTCTGCTGTTATAATATAAAATAATTTAATTGTTAAGTTATTTAGAACAAGAATTTCATTTGATTTTATTTTTTTCAGTTTTTATGGACAAGTTAAAATTATTTTTTATTCACTAATATATATAAATTTAGTTCTACGCAAAAAACATATGCTTCGAAATTATCCTGAGATAAACTTTAGCATACAAGATGTAAATTCAAGATGGACGTCAATAATATACTTATCTCATCCAGAATCTCTTCCGATATGATATTAGTTCACTAAAACATTTGAGATGAAACATGCAAAATTCGAGATTTCAAACCTTGATCCTCTCTATCACTTATAATCAATCATTTCTAGGGTTTGAATGTTTTCACCAAATGAAAAACTAGGGTGTTGCAATAATGGTAATTACCATTAGCGTATCATTTTTGAACCATTGGTAATCAATAATAAGCAAAATCGTTATACCGGTACAGTCACATGGTAATGGTAAAATTACTGGCAATATGTTAAATTAACAGTAGCAAAACGTCAAAATCAGCAGTAACGGTAAATTTACCGGTCGTTTCATATATTTATTTTATCAACTTTAATCGGCTTACGTTTTACAAGTAACACATCATATGATGGTAGTTCATCTATTTCATGATTCATAATCTTTTTCATCTTTCTTTTTTTGTGAATTTTACTTTTTATAAAATTTTGATGTATTTGTAAGTTATAAATGTAGAATCAATTCACGTTCTCAAAGCATTTGAATCGTATGTCAATAGAATGAAATAATCTAGCATTGATTAAGATAAATATAAGTAATTTGCTTATTATATTATAAATATACACCAAGATTTTTATTCACTCATACTTAACGGTGAATTCGCCATTATCGATCAACGAAAACAAGTTTATTGGTGTACCAATCATTGATATACTAGAGTATCAAAAATGGTAATAGTTTTAAGTTTTGCTTACCGGTAGAACCGGTATTGTAATGGATTTTTCTTTTGGTAACTGTTTGCACGAAAATTGGACGAACGGCTTCAATCGAATTTATAGTAATTGGTTCAATAATACTACGAGAAAAGTAAAGTACATATAGATTTATAGGGGTTCAACCATAATGGACCAATGTCTACTGTTTATTTTTATTTATTTTCTTATAGTGGAGCCTTTTACAGTAACGATGACCATTAAAGCCCAATCCTTGTGTCAAAGATACGCATCATGGCGTTGCAAACACCACTTGAAATTAGAGGCAGAAATCTTAAAGAAACACAAAAATGAGTTGATGTAGACGAATGCAACTATGGAGAATGTGTGTTGTAGTAATATCTTTAGGATATCATTTTACATCTATCATAATACCAAGAAAATCATCATATCATCACAATCGCAAAAAAAATTACAGTATGATTTTCAATCTACATTTTATATCATTATTAATTGTTTTGAGATATTTAAGTGAAAATTTGTTTTGGTAAAATCATTTAGTTATGGATATTGTGAGTTCATTTAGTGTTGAGTCAAATTCGTCATCGCCATCAAAACCTCATATCGAGTGGTACATTAAAATGAAAGAAAGACACTATGAAGATTTATAAGATCACAAGAATAAACTACGTATCAGAGCAAAGAAATAGCAACGAGCACGATTTACAAGAACACAAGGACATGACGAGTAAAGTCCAATCTAATTTACTGTAGTTGTGGATATATTGCTCTAATTGTTGTCATAACGTCGTTATTTTAGATGCATAGTGTTTTCAAATGGTTGTGGATTTTCATAGCGAATAATGAAACCTATACCTCGAAGAGCCCTTTAATGCTCTGTAGAACTTAAAACTGAAATATCATTGCCACAGATTTAGGTACTCGTCCCAATCGAGGTAATAATTAGGAAAGATCAATGATAAAACGCTATACATTTTATGACAATAAACGTACCTTTGTATCAAAGTATCTTTGTTGCTTCAGTATGTTTTATCTTTGTATCTATGTATTTATTTATCTTAGCGTCAATGTAACAGTTTATTAATATTAATTTATTTTTGTATATGTTGTCAAGCAAACACAAACTCTAGTACATATTTAGAAAACATACTTAGAAAACAAATACAAAGATACAAATACTCTAGAACATACTTAGAAAACATACGTAGAACACAATACAAAGATAAACATTTAAGTATGCTTAAATATTTTCCATATTGTCTATCCCAAAGATCAAATGCATCATGATAAATGAGATCGGCATGATATTCGAATTGGTAACGGGAATTATAGGTGGTATAAATGTATCGAAACTGATTTTCATCATCACTTCTTCAATAAGTTTATTGTCACGTTTACACACCCTAGCACAAATGATGTCTAGTGTCCATATTTCTATGCCATCCCTACAATCTAGTTGACTATTGTAAACTTCATGCACTATCGTCTAAAAATCTTGATTCAATCCTTCTTCACCATTCCTATGATCTAGCAGATACCATGATGTATGATTTTACTAACACCAATCACTCATGTGACGACCAAGGTAAACTTCACATTATTTAATAAGGTTTGTTATTGATTTCATGTGATAAGATTTGTTATAAACTCATATTGTAAACTGTGTACAATGACATCCTTTTATACTTGGAAATTAATAATTAGATGGAGCAGTAACTGACGAGATACAATGTGGTTTTCGATCAACGTTTAGTAGTCAACGTGTAAACGCGTCTTTTTTTAGCAATGAGAGGTCACGTCATCTTTTTAGCAGTGATAGACCGCATCATCTTTTTTAACAGTGAAAGGTCACGTCTTACTATTTTTATCGGTGACATGTCAATCAATGGCTATAGAGTGTCAAATGTATTTTTTCACAACCATAAAAGTTGTATAATTGCTTCTTATTTACCTCTATATATACACACATGGTAAAAATTTGTTACAACACCAAAGTCATCTTGAATTTAAATAACTACTTATTCTTAATATTCAAACACACATTCTAGTCAGTGGTTGCCAATTTGAATTAATACATTCTACAGTGAACAACAACACAACAATGCTTGATGTCGTTATTTAGTTGATGCATCTATGATTGTTTTTTAGATACATGATAATGTTAGACGATGTTACTTCAAATGTCGAGATACGTATAACGATGGTAGAATTTCTTCAATGAATTGATTCACCACTTTGTGCAAAGGGAATATGCATTTGAAATAAAGGCAAAATTGTGAATGTTTTAGCCAAAGCAATTGATCGTGCAGTGTCTATTAATAAGTATTCATTGTCCAATGTATCTTTGTATCCATTTTCTAACGTACCTATATATCGGTTTTCAAAGCATTGTGAATGAAAGGACATGCAGTATTGATGAAATGTCAAAACACTAATAAAGCTAAACATTGTTGGTGCAAATCATTAATAAAGCTATACATTGTTGGTGCAAATCTTTATTAATAGTTGGTTTGAAAGCGTAATTTTTTAGTCCGACCGCAAAGTTTCAAAATTCCCTTTATATACAATTCTTTGAATGTTGCCCTATTAGTTGATCCTAAAAAATAGCATCTGCGTATCTGTTTCTGAACTCAATGTATCTATTAATTAGTCCTAAAAAAGAGCATCTGCATACCTGATCCTAAACTCAATGTATATAGCACCGCACTTATATTACGTGTAATATTATTGTCAACTGCATACTATAGTAGGTAGCATTAAAAGCTCAACATTTTATTATATGTTAGATTCAAAATAGGTTGAAATAGAAAGTAAATAAACTATTATAATTTTTTGTTTCTGAATTTAAGTGAAAGCAATGATATTTGTCATGATACTGATAGCTGCTGGTCACCATTGCTTTCACACATCATTACTTTCAGGTTAGTTTTTATTCAGTTGTCTATTATTATTTCAACTTACTATAGAAGTATTCAGTCACTGTTTATATTCCATTTTTCATTTATTTTTTTTATTTTTTCTTCTCTCTATTTTTTTATTAAACCAAGATGACATGGTAGAGTACCAACAAAGATATCTGCACACCTCGATTGTTTTTGTATTGTCTCATTACTCTGAATTATGCTATGCACACAGTTTGTTTTGAATTATATGCAGTGAACATAAATTATACGGTAGAGGTGGTTATGATGATTATATTAAGTTTTGGTTGACACTGGACAAGATTCTGTAAACAGCTCTTTAAAAATGTAATGAAGTAGAAGCTCTCAATTTGAAAGTATTGTTTTGAAAAATAAAGTTAAAGGGTCAAGTAACGAATCTATTATTGAGAATTATGTAATAAACCATATATTTGGAGAGAAAACATGGAAAATCCAAAGGCAAAATTCAATCAAAAAATGATTTAGACACAGAAATCGGTAACAAGACAATTAGAAGCATAATTTATCATTTATGTTCTCCATCGTATAATGAGATCCCTTTATATCTAAATATATTGCTAAAAACTACTTCACATTTTGATGTTTTGAAGCTTTAAATAGACAATATAAACTTAAATTTTAGATGAAATCATGCTAAAATTGAATTTGACAAGTGATTTATAAACATCGATGGGTATTTTTATGAAGGAAGAACATAATTTATAGAAAGCAAAAAAAATTGTAATGCTCTTGCATTATGCATCCTCCTTTAGGAACCTACTATTTTTGGTTGGATACGTAACGTTAAATAAATCGAATTTACACGCGTTGAACCGTATTCATATTATTATATTACATATTTGAATCTAAAAATTGCAACTAACCACTTTCATAAGTTTATCATTATATTACATATGGTTCTCATACCGTCCTGTAGATATTATACTTATTTTGTTTATAATAATAATTGTATATTATAATATAATATAATTAAATTTGCTTTCAAATTAAAACATATGTATCGTTTGTACCATTTAAATGCACGTGCGTATCGCGTGCCATTAGGATTTAAATACAATAGCTTTGGTGTAGCACTTTCTGGTATCAACGTCAACCTGCAAAAATGTCTCTCTATAGATGTTAATAAATGTAAATATCACTTAAAAATAGAATCTATCAAAAATATACTTTTTTGCAAATTCATAATGCTCTTTTACATATATTACCAAGCTTAATATCACTTAAAAAATTATCTAACAAATAAACTTCCTATACATTTTCACTCTTTATTAATTAATAACGGAAACAAAAATTCAAACTTCTTTATTAATTAATAACGGAAACAAAAATTCAAACTAACAAAAAAATTATATGATGCAATTTAGAAATAAAAAATCAAACTGACTGCACATGATTCCAACGCAAAAATATAGTTCAATATTTATGGAAATCATTTCTCTTGAACATGTTAAGCACATATAATTTGTAAAAAATCAATTTACCCGCGAAAGGTGTGCTATTTTTACGTACGAAGTGTGTGTCGTGACACTCGTGACTAATAAAAGCTATACACTGTTAATGGACTTTGTTTTCTAATGCATCTTTGTATTTGTTTCTCATATATCAATTTTCTAGTGTATCTTTGTATCTGTTTTTTAAGCATTATGAACACAAGGACGTTACACTGTTGATGAAATGTCAAAACACTGATAATGTTGAACACTGTTGTTTTTTTCTTTTCCTTTTGAAATGGTACTTTATATACAACATGTCACTGGGACAACATGTCACATGTCAATAAACGTTCGAATCACGCTATGCAAGTTTCGAACTTATGACCTCTCGAACCAAACCTGAATCACTTTACCACTTGGACAATGATGCTTGTCAATAAATGTTGAACACTGTTGTTGAAATGACAAAGCACTAATAAAGCTATATGTTATTAGTGAAATGAAGGAACGCTGGTATAATTGACCATTTACGAGATTGCAAAACTTCGATAAAGTTAAACATTGTTGTTGAGAGGACAAATCATTGCTAAAGCTATACATTGTTAATGAAATGATAGCAAAAGCTGTAAGATATTTTTTGCCAAAACATTGATAAAATTGTACACTATTAACGAATAACAACTCCCCAATGTGAAAACCTCTTTATAAAAGGAGAACCGAATTCTAGTTTCTTTTCAATCCCAAAAGTAAATCTTTCTTCTACTCAAAACTTCCTAAACAACGGCAAACTCAAAAATGACAATAAACTACAACAGCCTTACCTAAATAGAGGAAGTCAACTGAACATTAGCCAACTCTTGTCCTAAAATGATTCAAACCTCGTTCCTTAATCACAACCTTATACTCTAGCAAATGAATAATATGCACCTCTAAACTTCACTTAACGGTATGAATACATGTCTTATCAATGTCCACATCATAGAACGCACCAATTGCACCAATACCACGATCAGATTGTTAAGGTATCTCCTAGCGACAAAACAAAAACCAAGAAGCCTACAACATACAAGAAAAGAAAACCAAAAGAATCTAAAACCAAACAATCTACTAATGTAAGCGAAGAACTATGAAGACATAAAGACCAAGCAACTATGAGGTACTTGCAAACGCATAGCTATTTGCGATTGTTTGAGAAGGACGTTCTGGAGGAAAAAAAATTCTACACAAGAGTTAACAATTTCTACAATAATGATCTGGAGTGTCCAATGAATCAAACGTACCTTGTATGTTTTAAATGGCATGAGCATCAAATACAAGGGTATTATAGCCCAAAGAGTGCTCCAATGGGGATAGTCTAATAAAGACTTCGTAAATGACTACGACATAATATGTTAGTAAACAAACCATATAAAGCATAAGGCTCATGAAGTTTTTGAAATTATAAGACAAAAGCCTTGTTGGTCGAAACTTAGTGATGATGGCCTCAATCGAGGAGATGACGAAAAATATAGGAACACGTCTTAAAGTAATTCAATTGACTCATCTCTTGATCAATCGAATGATTCTCCGATGTCAAAGGAATATGAGGAAAATACAAGTAATATAACCACAACTACATATGAAATGCTATGTGGAATGCACTTCAAATCTATCGATTCTTCCTAAAAAAAAGAAACATATAAGACTCAAGGTAGTCAATAGCAAATACCACAAAATAACACAAGTTTTGCACTATGCGTTATAGCATATGCTATTTTTTTCACTTTTGTAAATTTTGCACTTTCTAAAATAAATACTAAATGGGACAAAGAAGCAATGGTCCATGTTTACATAAATATTAAATCGCTCATTTATGATTATCACAATTATTTTATTAAGTTTTACATTAATCTAATTATGGATTGGAATTTACATTGTAATTTACACTATAAATTGTTAGTTGGTATCTCTTATTCAAATTCAAAACTCAAGAACCAGGCTTAGAAATTCTTAACATTATCCTGGAGTATATCGGTCTTGACAGTTTATTTGTTGTTTCTAAGGATTTATCATCCTAATCATCTTTATTTTT
Organism: Allium cepa; assembly: GCA_030765085.1. Taxonomy (NCBI): domain Eukaryota; kingdom Viridiplantae; phylum Streptophyta; class Magnoliopsida; order Asparagales; family Amaryllidaceae; genus Allium; species Allium cepa. The sequence goes on from CM060940.1 coordinate 654,446,309, forward strand.
TTCTGATTGAGATCGATTATTTAAATTGTTATTTTTTTAAATTTCTACGTTGAATCGTAATTTTGTTACATTTAATATATCTTCAGATTTTTTTTTAATACAGATTTTCGATGTTGATTTCAAAAAAAAACATTTTTAATGTAAATATTGATTTTATCTGTTTTAATTTTTGGCATTATAAACCATATCTATCAAAACAAACTTCTTAGTTGTTTAGTGATTGGAATAAAAGTGATACATAATATCAAAACATATGTATATTTCAGATGCTCATAAACTACAAGAAATGAAAGTGTATTCCCACTATTAAGGCGTTCGTCTATTTGAGTTGGTATGAAAATGAAACTTGAGGCATATACGAATCAACGCGATAACATCATAATATTAGGTAGTAGTAGACCATAAATTAAAACATTTGTTACTCGATTGAATGTTTAATTTTTCATGAAAAATAAATTAGAAAATAGTGTTATACAATATGCATCAAAATTTGATATCTTATATGGAATAATTTACTTTCTTTTCTTGTACACCCAAAACAAACTAATTCATAAGGTCATTTTTAAAGTATTTTTCAAGTAACACTTCTAATGTATGAGTAATGGAATTTTATAATGTTTTATAAAATTAAAGAACATTGCTTTCAATAGTTTACTCAAAAGAATCTAAAAGAAAAGGATGTTCAACCTTCATATTTTTGTTTTTTCAGTATTAAAAACAATGCAGATAATAAAGTCCAGTATTGCAAAATATTAAGTTAAATAAGGTAAAAAATTAAAGAAAAAACATTAAATTGGGTAAATAACATCATTAGCAAATTTAAAATGATTTCTTAAGATTAAAAAGTTTCCACCTTTTAGTATAGCTGGAGAAAAAAAAAGTCATGCAAACGTTTGAGTATGATATATCTACCAAATACCTACATTCAATTTTATTTATCGTGGCTATTCTTTGATAAATGATTTCGGTTTTATTTGGGCTTTTTTCAATATACATACCTAGAATAAATAAATAAACAAAGTAGGATGCTATTTTGGGCTATTCGTCATTTTGCGCTTTAACAAAATAGCACGCTATTTTGTGACATAGATGACACATGCCCTACTATAGGTTAAATAGCACGCACCATGCCCCATGGCCAATTCTGTGCTATAGCGCGCACTATGGTAACTTTGATAAGACCTAAAGAATAAAAGCTAAGAATTTATGAAAGTTGAATTACTTAAAAAAAAGTAGATCAAACACGAGCGGTATGGGAGAGGACCAAAGTAAAGAAGACTTGGGAAAGATGTCTAAAAGAAAAGAAAGGGAACAATTTTATTTCCATAGATCTTACACAGTTATCTAGAACCTACTTGGAGTATGTTACTGAATGAAAAAGTGAGATTTTACGGTCTCGGTGAAGCCGGTAAGGAAAAGGTTTAAATATTTAACTATGTTGTATTTCGGTATATTATTTTTCTTATTTTAGTGTGTTTTATTTTAGTATTTGAATGTGGTTGTATTTTAGTGTGTTCTATTTCGTTCATTTTTTTGTTAATTTTGCATTTTTCTATGTATACTAAATGGGACTAAAGTAGTCGTGCTCTATGTTTATATAAATATCAAATCACTCGTTTATGATTACCATTGTTATTTTATCAAAATTTACAATGTTGTTTAATTATGGATTGAAATTTACATTGTAATTTACCTGTAAATTGTTAGTTGGTGCATCAAATTTTAATTCAAAATTCTAGAACCACGCTTTAAATTTTTGGCATTGTATCCTGAAATAAATCCATCTAACGAGTTTTTTTTTAAGAATTTAGCATCGTCGTTGTCTTTATTTTTTTTCCTGATTAAGATGGACTATTTAAATTGTTATTTTTCATAAATTCCTATCTTGAATCGTATTTCATTAAATTTAATATATCTTTAAGATATTTTTTGACATTGGTTTTGACCTTTTTCATTTCTTTTTTAAGTAAATTTTTTATTTTATTTGTTTAGAGATTTTTGACATTATAAAAACTATAGTTATCAAATTTAACTTCTTATATGTTTACGAAATGAAAAAGAAGTGATATAGTATCAAAACATATGTACATTTTAAATGCTTATAAACTAAAAGAGATAACGGTGCATTCTCACTATTTAGTCTTTCATCCAGTTAATTTAGTATGAAAAAAGTACTTGAATTATATATGAATCTACACAATATCATCATAATATAGATCATAAATTCAAACATTTGTTACTAGTTTGAACGACAAATTTTTCATGGAAAAAAATTAGAAAACCACATCATTGATTATGCACCAAAATTTGGTATCTTGTACCGAATAATTTGCTTTCATATAGAGCCAAAATAAACTAGTTCATAAGATCATTTTTAAAGTATTTGTCAAGTAGTACTTTTGACATACAAGAAATGAAGTGTTGTAATGTTATCAAATGAAATAACTTACCTTTCAAGAGTTTATTCAAAAGAATCTAGAAAAAAAATGTTCAGCCTTCGCATTTTTGCTTTTTCAGCATTAAAAACCTGTAGATAACAAGTCCAATACTGCAAACTATTAAGTTTTATAAAGTAAATTAAAAAAAAACATTAGATGGGGTAAATGATATCATTGGCAAGTTTAAAATAAACTATCAAGGTTATAATGTTGCTAATTATTCATATAGCTGGAGAAAAAATAGAAGTATTTAACCTTTTTTTACACGTTTTGAGTATGATACGTCTACCACACTTTCATACAATTTTAATTGAATGAACCATGGTAAACGATTTTGATTTATTACTCAAGATATATGATTAGTTAGTGCAACCATGTCGTTAGCTTGTGTCATTCAATTTTATTAGGGTTTTTTCATACCTAAAGTAAATAAGCAAGCAAAATATCGTGCTATTTTGAGTTATTTACTATTATAGGTTAGATAGCTAACACCCTGCGCTATGGGAATTTTGTGCTATAATGTGCTATGATATCTCTTGTATTTCATTATATGTTTCGATGTACTGAAAAATGCAATACAGGTCAAATTTAGATATTGCTACACACAAAAAATGTGAATAGGTACTTATTTTAAACAAATAAGACACAAAAACTAAGCTTTGAAACATTAACTGCTTAATTTAGATTGCCAAACAATAATGAGGAAGCGAATGAAAAACAATAAAATGCATAGTTAAACGGTGTTATCCCAACTTTTGACAAAGTTGAGATATCCAAAATTTACTGAGAATCAATGATTATTATTCTTGAGTATCAATTATGTACTGCAGGATAACCATGGATCTCGATGAATTTTGTTCGAATCCAGATTAAGCTACAATTGATAGGACATGACCAGAAAGTTCATAGAAGCCCGCACTTCAAATTTCAAATCAATCTGAGTTCGTATACTCAAGATATGATGGATTCAGTTTAAGGGAGATGAACCTTGCTCGGTTCGAATCCATAGGATACGCCGTAGTTCGAATCGATGGACTTCGCATCAGGTTCGTATCCATCAGTTCGAACCCATCCACCTCAAATCCATCGGTGCAACCCATGTTCGAACCCAGTTGATTCGACTCCATCAAGCAAGCTCCCAGGTAGCCATGCTTCGAATCCATCCACGCGTACCTAAAGCTCGAATCCATTGGAGCGTTCCCACCTTCGAGTCCATCAAGGAAGAGTCCTTCGAATCCATGCAGTTGAGGAAGCTCCGACTCCATTCCCTTCTTGTCTTCGAATCCCCATGTTGAGGCAACTTCGAATCGATCCACAGTAGCCTATTTTGATCGATTCGAATAAGTACCGGCTTCATCGATTCGAAACGAACCTTCGAATCTAACACCTCGAATCCACGGAATCGACCCATTCAACTCGGAGCAATAAGTGGATCGACTCGAAGGACGCGCGCCACCTCATCACAAAACCACGTGCGCTGATGGATTCGAAGGGAGTGGGTTCGAAGGGATCGATTCGACCCAAACAGCCAAACGAAAATCCCCACTTCGAATCGATCATATCTCTCAATCCCTTGATCCAAATGCCATGAAATTTTTACAGGAGCTTGCCTACGTGTTGAAGAATGTCCACGTCAAGTTTCATCGACAATTTCTTGATCGATTCGAACCAAGGGTCGAATCGATCCCAATGTGGGCCCGGATCTCCAGGTTTCAGCCGTGTGGGCCCCCTCACGTGCCTGAAGCGGTCTACCGTACTTTTAGGAGAAATATCAGCCTCCTACGCCTATAAATAGAGCCCCAGGTCATTCAGAAAAGGGGAATCTTGATTTGGAAGCATCCAGACTCTATCAGACTCTACTTTGCACTTCACTACTACCGTTGTACTCGAATTTCAGAGTTATAATCCATTGTAATCCGCTGTAATCAACGGTAATCAGCGAAGAACATCAATAAAAGTGAAAACCTTTGAAGTGGACGTAGGCCGGAGATAGCCGAACCACTATAAATCGTGTGTTCTTGTTCATAATTTCTGTATTGCTGCGTGTTGTTTCCTTAGATCTGTGATTTGTGTTTGAATATCACTGATTTATATTCCAACACTGGTGCTTTCACAATACTTGGGATTTGTGACCAATTTTGGCGCAAACACTTTGGTGCTTTCACCGAGAACAACTAGCACCCGCTACATCAGATTCAGAATTCAGATTCAAAAGTTTGAAGAAATCCGCTTCAGAAACAATGACTCGACAAACAAGACAAAGAGTTGATCGGAGCCAACAAGGAGGAAGCCAAGAAGCATCCTCCGGAGCAGGAGAAGGACAAGCTTCCGTTTACTTCACTAGAGATGAGATGGAGGCTATGGCTAATTCATTGCGCGAAAGCATGATGAAGACCCAACAAGAGATGCTGCAGAATTTCCTCGAACAGGTCAGGGCGGCGAATATGCAAAACCTTGGACCAACTACAACAACTGCAAGTGCGGGACAAGGAATCAGGATTACAGAAGCTAACGAAGATCAGGTTCACGACCAGAACGCAGAAATTGAAGGTGACCGACAAGGGCTTGGGGCCAGACCCTCAAGGTCCGATACTGGAAGGCCAATAGACGGAGCTCAACAAGCTGGAGCCAATGCTTATGCTAACGAGCCACCAGAAGAATACGTACCAGAATTTCCTTCAAGGCTCGGGGGGCAGGATGGAAACTTGCCAAAGGGTCAACCCCTGGACGGAGACGAGAGAATGATTGGTCTAATGCGACGAATCATGAGGGGAGGACTGCCTAGCGGAGGGCTGGAAGAAGTTAGTCGGAGTCCGTTCACTCCGAACATCCGAAACGCAAGGAACCCTCCAAAATTCAAACTACCAACGCTAGAACCTTATAACGGGAGGTCAGACCCGACCATGCATATTACCAGATATATTAGGCACATGGAAGTGCTGGGGGCATCCGAGGAAGTGATGGCACGATGCTTCCCTCTATATTTGTCAGATTTGGCTGCACTTTGGTTCAAACAACTAGAGACTGGATCAATCAGAACATGTAGCGAGCTTGTAGACTGCTTCATGAGACAGTTTAGGGTCCATGTGACGCGACCCAAGGGCGTGATGACTTTAGCTTCGATCAAGCAGAGGGCCGGAGAGTCCATAAAAGATTTCCTACTAAGGTTCAATGTAACAGTGACTTCTGTAGCGGATCCATCGATGATTTTGATGGCGGCGGTGGCAGGAGTCGCGGAAGGCACCAAATTTAAAGATTCTCTAACTAAAGATCCACCACAAGATCTTGGAGAGTTCTTTCATAAAGCTGAAAAGTTCATCCGATTAGAAAAATCACGAGCCGAGAGGCTGGAAACAAATGTTGCGCAGAGCGAAAGAACCTCCAGAGAACAGTCCGGAACGGATAAAGGAAAAAGGAAACAGGATGACAGACATGATGGTCCTGATAAACGGAAGAAATTCCGAGAACCAAGATTTAGGCAGTACACAGATCTGACTGCAGGCCTAGAAAGAATCTATACTGAAACTCGGGGGCAACCCCCTATCGAAAGCCACCTATAAGGGATCCCACTGAGCGGGAGCGCATGACTGGAAATTATTGCTTATTCCATGAGCTGGACGGGCACACCACAGATGAATGCCGCCACCTAAAGGATGAGGTGGAAGAACATGCCAGGGGTGGTAGATTGCCGCAATTTGTCAGAGAACGGACAGCGGCGGTAAGGCCTGAACAACTACCGCCTCCACTTAACAGGAACGATCCTGGATCGGGATCACGACTCGTCATCCACTGATTAAAGATGGCAAGGGCCAAGTCCAAAACTTGGACTTTTGTCGAATAGTTTCATTTAGATTTGTTTTCAGAATAAACGGTTACTCCACTTACACATGTACGGGAACCGGAGAGATCCCTAGGCATACTCTGAGATGGAGATAAACCGATATGCCCGGAGAGGCAATGTTTAGCTTTTTCTGATGTTTGAGATTGAACATCTAGAACTCGGATTTTAATAAATAAATTAGAATCTCTTGCAATAAACCTTTTGACCAGAGAGTCGGAAGATGAACATTAAATACCAATGTAAAAATGATCGCTTTATGACCCTACCCGGAGAGGCGGGGTCCGGAGTGCAAGAAGTGAGTCACTTCGCCGGAGAGCGACAGGATCGGCTCACTTAAGCGTTGTTTCCCCTTCACCGGAGAGTGACAGGGTGGGAACCAGCAAGAGCCCGGAGAGGCTATGATCGGTCTCGAACGACCAAGACATCGCTTAATGTTCAGATACACTGAACCGGAGTGCAAGAAGTGAGTTGCTTCGTCGGAGAGCGACAGGATCAACTCACTTAAGCGCTGTTTCCCCTTTACCGAAGAGTAACAGAATGGGATCCAACAAGAGCCCGGAGAGGCTATGATCGGTTTAGAACGACCATGACGTCGCTATACGTCCTAACCAGGACCAGAGTGCAAGGGGTAGAAGGCAACGCCAGAGTGCAATAGGATCTTTCTATTCAATCACTAAGTCTAGAATGGACTTAGTAAGGGTTCAGAGTAGCCATTAATAGTCCAGAGAGACTAAGGAACTTCATTCTCAACTTCTACAGAAAGAATGAATGCTGATTCGGCTTCGAACAGCCATAAACTTGATTGATAATACTGCAGCTATAAATGAAATATGAATTTACTACACTCGAACTAAGACCGTTCAAAACATACCTTTTACCAAAAGGCATGTTTTGGGGGCAAAGTGTTATCCCAACTTTTGACAAAGTTGAGATATCCAAAATTTACCGAGAATCAATGATTATTATTCTTGAGTATCAATTATGTACTGCAGGATAACCATGGATATCGATGAATTTTGTCCGAATCCAGATTAAGCTACAATTGATAGGACATGACCAGAAAGTTCATAAAAGTCCGCACCTCAAATTTCAAATCAATCCGAGTTCGTATACTAAAGATATGATGGATTCAGTTTAAGGGAGATGAACCTTGCTCGGTTCGAATCCATAGGATACGCCGTAGTTCGAATCGATGGACTTCGCATCAGGTTCGTATCCATCAGTTCGAACCCATCCACCTCGAATCCATCGGTGCAACCCCTGTTCGAACCCAGTTTGTGACGACCCGAACTCGATGTCCGACAACATCAAATTCGTATCGCCGGAGCTTGCAACAACATTAGATGATAAATAACACAGCGGAAAATAAAAGATGATATCACTGATACAACATGAATACAATATCCGATACATCAATTTGATACAATGATAATCATCAACATCAGAGAATACAAAAATACAGCGGAACATGATACAATATGATAAGTCTTCGCAGAATCCAATACTGCAACTCTGATCCAAAAGCTCCAAAGACAAAGCTCCCAAAACTCCAAGCTCGATCCACCATAAAGGTTGCACCAAGATAAGCAAGTCCGTCCGTGGACTCAAAAGACTCCAAAATGATCAAATAGAAAGCTGAAGGCTACCAAAACGATATCTACTACCTGACTATCTGAAAAACCAAACTCTAGACTGCCCGTGAGGAAAATGGTGGGCACCCAGAGTTTAGAAAGGGAACAATAAACCCGAGTCAGTCGTGGGACTGGTATGAGCAAACAAAAACATTTGGGCTTTGAAACAAACAAAAGGGTTTAAGTTTTGAAATCCGCAATGCTTTTTGAAAATGAAACTACCATAAGGCCTCCCGGCACACACACAATGCAAACGCACACATGGGGGAGATTTCTCCTTATGATAGTCAAAGATGCTTACTACGCAAAAATTCTTTTTGATATTATTACTAGTGCATAGTGGAAAACCTTTCGAAAGTAGAATATAAATCCTAGCCAGCATAGGTACCATTATACTATGCCTACTATAGCTGCCATTTTAAATGGCAGGTTCTACAACTAAAACCGTACAAGGCTCGTATTGGGTTGAATGGATTTCCAACAAATGGTCAGGCTAAGGAACTTCCTATTGCCACATGGGAACGCCTCTGGCGGGACGCCCCGAGAAACACCCTGGCTCTCTGCTAAACAAGGCCGGCTACCCCCTTCCCGGGGAATAAAACCTGAGATATGCCACCCCCGGTCCTTTGGGACCTTTAACCGAGGATCCTCTACACCAACAACATCACACAGTAATAGATATATACTACAGTGCCCACATGAGTAAGTATCTGGGCTCCATACCATGATACTACCCTTTTCCAGAAGGAATGGTCATACCCTAGGGGAGCTACCCCTGAAACCTTGCCGCATCTTTCCTGTTTCGACCATTACCGGTTTGTGAGGCTCGATGAGGTTTCGTCCACAAAGCTACGCTTTTTCACAAAGCCATGCTTCGATCACAAATGATCAACAAATGATCATCAATCACACAACAGCACTTAGCATGCCACACTACCAAATTGGGAGTATATCGCTGATAACCTTCAACTACATAACCTTTGAGCTCGTACGTCTCAGAGAAGGGTGTTAAGCTAAGAGAATAAATTCTCCGCCACCAACAGATATGTATTTGAAAGAAATCGGCTATATATCTCAAAGTGTAGTATCAGACACACGACCATACAAGTCTGTTCCGGGTTCGAACAGAACCGAAGGCACTTCCAAAGAAGCCCTTGCAAATCCGGGTATCCACAATCCCGATCGGATTCTCCATCACTTGGGGAATCTCTATACCGTAGCTACTCAGTGCAGAGACAATCGATAGGTCGTCCTATCGTTCTCGCAAATACCCGGTCTTCACCACCGGTCTTCACCACCGGTCTTCAATTGCTATCCATAACGACATATCATTATTCGGAATGGGTTTTATGACACAAGGTCCTCTCCCGGCTAAACCGAATAACGAGCGCAATATTTTAAAAACATATGGATATGGATTTCAGTTAAGTCACAACTTAAATTCAAAACTATTTCAAATGGTTTACACAAATTACCATTTCAAATCTTTGAACAAAAAGATTTATTTCACAAAGTTTCACAAAGTTCCATTTACGGATTTCAAAACAATTTCCATTTTTAGTGGATTAATCCATTTAATCTTTAAATCAAAGATTTAACTTATGGTTTTCAAAAACCATTTCCAAAAGTTCATTAATAACTTGGAAAACTGTTTTTCAATTCAAATTTGAAATTCCTATACCAATTTGGAAATTCATTTCTTATATGAAAGCTTTAATCATTTGAAAACAAACAGTTTTCACTTTGGAAAAATTCGATTTCAATTATACAAGTTAAAGTTTCTCAAACTTGGGTTAAATTTAATTCTCAAAACAACACTTTCGAAATTGGTTTAAAAACCCATATAAACTTGTATGACCTTTTACTTCATAAATTCTCAAAATAGAATTTAATTTCAGATTTGAATTCAATTTTAAATTGAATTATTAAGTTTCAAAACTTTATTAAGTTATTCAAAATAACCTTTATTTTAGGAATTCTTTTCCAAAAGCTTTTCATTTTAAAACCCGACCCATTTTCAAAATCATTTAGATTTAAAAATTCAATTTTACAAACTATTTCAAAAATCTGTGACTTAACCAATTTCCACGTGCAATCCATATTTGTGTGTGTATAGTGTAGTCCAAGGGGTTTTACACAATAGTGCACACATCTATCATCATAGATATATCGATAAGCGGTATAACCCATAACGCTTATCTTCATTCACAGATTCATAGATAAAGTAAATTAATCAATCACAAAGATTTACTAATATGATTCGATGTGGGTTTCGGATAACCAACTGGAATCCGACTCCCTGTCGCATCGAAATTCAAATGTCGTTTTTGGGTCAAAGGATTTGCATATCCATATAACAATATATTCATCACAGATCAAACAGCTTAGCATAAAGCATCACATAGCATCGCAATCACATATCAAATATGTCAATCCACCATATAGCATTCAATAACAATCAAACATCTACAATTAAGATGAACAATTTAGGTGGTTTTTAAATTTATCAACCACATAATTGCTTTCATTAGTAATCTTTAATCAATGATTAATTATCATTAACTACAATTAATTTAGTCTTAATTACTTTCATTAATTAATCATTTCTAAATTAATTAACTTAACTAATTAACCCTTAATTACAATTAATTAAATCTTAATTATATTTATCAATTAATTTATTCCTTAATTAACTACTTTGATTAATAAACCCCTAATTATTAATTTATTAATCATAATCTTTAATTATCTTCCCTTAACTACTTTCACCAAGTAATCACTATTTTAATTTAATCATTCATTAATTACTTTATTAATTAACTTAAATTACAAATTAATATAATCTAATTAATAAATCCTCAATTATTAATTAATTTAATTATAACTAATTATCCTTTAATTGATTTTCTTAATTATTCATGAATTAATCTTAATTACTAATCATTATTTACTTGATTATCATTAACGATATAAATTCACTTACTTTTAAGTTAAAGTTTTTAAAACATTTGATTTTTTTATTTCTAAATCATTTATTAAGTTTCATTTAAAAATAACTTTTTACAAATGTAAATTTAAAAACTTAATTGTTTTTTTTTTTAAATCCTTTATTTTAAAACTTTTAATATACTTTCTACCAAATAAATAAATCATCATTTATAAGGAGATATAGTTTCAGGATTTATTAAACAAATGCATTAAAGTTAAAAAAACCGGAATATGAAAATTTCCATGCAAATCCGAGTATTCCCCCGGGCCAAAACCCAATATACTCGAGCCCCGCTTCGAGTTTTACCAAAATTTACCCGAGCTCCCCAACTTTACTTCAAAAAAAAAAATTCCAAGTTTTTAACCCGTGCCCTAAACATTCTGCTTTGAGTAAAAACTCGAGCCACCCTTGCCTTTCCCCAAGCTCTCCTTCGAGTCGTGATAACACATCATCTCCCCTAACACATTATCATTGCTAGCTATCCTAGGGACACCGTGCACATGCACAGCTGCCTGAACCACCTCCGACCAATCTCGCGACCACCCATGAGTCCCCCGTGGTCCCATCAACTTGCCTGAATACCCAAAACCCACGATACCATCGTGGTTCAAAAACCGAACATTATTGCATCTTCCTGGAACCACCAGTCACCAGAAAAAGTCCGCGCATCGCCAGTTCCGACCGTCTTGCCCTCTGAAACCACCGCCGCACCTCCACAACCCTTCCACGAAGCCACCACCAGAACGCGATGCAACTCGATCAACCAGAAAGACACTGCCGATCCAAACTCTCATCTCAACCAAAACTAGGGTTACACGAGAAAATCCATTACCGCCGACGCCTCAACACTCTGATCGCCACTCTGACAATTTCCCCGAGTCCTCTGATCATCGATGCAACTCAATGCGAAACCCCGACACCCCCAGTAACGTTGACCACCAGCATCTCCTAAAAACTCAATTTTTGGTTAACCCAGAATTTCTCACAAAATTTTCAACTAAAAATTTTGATCTTTGTTTTAAAAATCATACTTTCCCAAATCAATTCAAATTATAAACATGAATCAAGTAATCTCGACATTTGGTTTATCATGCTGTTTGGCTTACTGCTGTGTTGCTTGATTTTTTTTGCCAGATAATGTAGGAACAAATCATTCTTACATATATATATATATATATATATATATTTAAAATCTCAGTTTAAACTTAAACAAGGATAACTTGTTTTGAAAATCCTAAGTCTACAAGAAATGTATAAAGGAGAGATGAATTTATGTTAGATGCCCATGCCTGTTATTCAAACAGAGGACCCAAAAATTGACACGCATAGTCATTCTCATGTGTATATGTACATGTAAGCATAACTTGGCAACCACATAAACAGTTATCATAAAAAAAAACATCAAGCATCAAGCACAGAAAAACAGGATATTCAAGTTTGGAATCAAAAAGAAAGGTTTGCTCACCTTATCACTGAAGAACAGGGAACCAAATATTTGTAACTGCAGATCAACTCTTAAACTTGATTGTTTGTTGCTTGCTTAAGCTTTGTATTGGGTCTTTTTTTTTTTTGATCTTGTACTTTATTTTTTTTTCTGCAGCTAGTCAATATAAGTTTTTTGCTTAGTTTTTTTTTTAATAGATTAAACAAACTAAAATTTAACTTACTTACAGATTTTGTTTTAAATGAAACAGGGAAAGCTTTTGGTCTGCTACTTGAAATCCTAAGCCTTGAAATTTTTGATTCTGGTTCTTTGAATTGATTCTATGATGATGAATCTTTGAATTTCCCTTTTTTTTAATTACTGAATTGCTCTTGAATCCTTGAAATCTTCTCCTTACAAACTCAAGCTTTGAACTGCAGGTTGAGATGAACTTTAACTTCCAGGTTTTAAATTTGAATTTGCAATCTCAGGTTGATGAGTCTGATTTGGTTTCTGTTGATCAGATCTTTGTTTTGCATCTGGAAACTGAAATTTGCATTTGCTTCCTCTTTTTTTTTTTCCTTTAGCTTCTAAAACTTGAAATGCTCTTGCTCTTGTATTTGAATCTTTCTACTTCCAGGCTTTGATAAATTGATTTTGTTTTACAGATCTTTGGATAGGAGGATGAACTTTGAATTCCTGGTTTTAACTTTGGTTTCAGATTTTTGTTAAGAGAGGGATTTTCGAATCTTTAAGTTGAAGATGATTTGTTTCATGTTTTTTTTTTTCCTTTCTCAGGTTCGAGAAGAATGAAACCTGACTTTTACCTTCTTTTCTTTTCTGGTTTCTTATTTCAGGTTTTGGGAAGCTAAATGGCCTAATTACTATTTTATTATATTTTTTCCTTTTTCAAAAATTGAATGCCATTTGTCCATTTTCTTTTTGCATGTTGTACACTTGTAGTTTGTAGGGAAATTTATGTTTGAATCCCTTTGACTCAATTTAATTTGTAAACTTTTGTTTAATCCTCCATGTAGTTATGTTTTCATATATGCATATGTCTTGATTTTAAAAGTTGTTTATGTTTTTTATTTGGTTATATCCTCTTTTCATATTTATATTTTACACAAATAAAATTTCTATTGTTTTTCACATTCAACTTAATTTTAGCTCACTATCTTTATATACAACTAATTTATACATTTTATATTCATGCCTTTCTTTTATTATTTATTTTCTTTTTGTACAACCTTTAAAAAGTTAAGAGTGGTTTAAATATTTTGATTACATATTAACAAGTAATTACTTTTATTTATATAAGTGAATTTCACATACAAATAATATTTTGAAAATGAGTGCATTAATTTTTTATTAATTTCAACTTCCAAATATATCTAATATATTTAAAATTTAATAATTTAAAGCTTTTACTAATTTAAAATTTAATAATTTAATATATACAAAATAAAAACAACCCTTTTACTAATTTAAAGCTTTTAACTCTATTTTATTTTTAATACATTTTTATCCTTTAAATTCAATGTTTATAAAATATTTATTCTTGTATTTTCAAATCAATTTGTTATTTATCTTTAAATCCATATTTATTTTTAAATCAAATTTTTATTTTATTTTTATAAAATTACTTATCTCTAAGTTTTAACCAAATCCTACTTATAATCTAAAATTTTAAGTTCATTCAAGAAATTTCCTAACTAATACATGAATAAATTCATAATTTATTTTCAAAATTAAATTAATTGCCAAATTAATCGTAGTTAATTTTCAGGAATGTTACAGATTTCCCCCCTTAAAGAAATTTCGTCCCCGAAATTTGCTAGGGAGACGAGAAAGAATAGATGATAGATAAAGAACGATTGATCAGATAGATCGAAATATTTATTCTGCATTCGGTTTACCAAATCAGAATATCAACAAACATGAGAATCAACTCATTCAATTACGAAATAATTGGGTGATTTAATCTACGGAGTATACATGGGTATTGGTTAGTTCGAAGGAATAACTAACCGTTCATAGAATATATCGAAACCCAATGAACAGACAAAAATAGATTCGACTACGATTTCAGATTCAAGATTTAACTCATTTATGGTTTGCTAAGAAATAAAACTAGGTGTAGCTCCTATAACGAACAAACTTGAAAGTTTAATCGTAAACAAGAAGGTTACCTTATAAAATTTCCTTTCCTTTATCAGCCCTTGAGGTTGAAGAATCACCCCTGATTGCGTATCTCTTTGCTACTAGAGCTTCCTTCTTGTTGGGCAGTCGTTGATCCTATGTCCTGGCCTGCGGCAATGATAGCATCCTGTAGATTCCTGATCTGGCCTCATAAATGGTTCTCTCAATCCTGGCTTCCAAGGATTCTTACATTTATCCGAGTAGTGACCTTTCTCCAAGCAGTTGAGACAAGTAACTTCTTTCAGCTTTTTCTTTCGAGAATTCTTCTTTTCTTTATCTTTCCTCGATCTCTTTCCACCAAACTTCTTTTTCCTCCAATTCAGATTACTTGTGTTTCCATCCTCCTCTGGGACTTCCTGCTTATCCAGAGTATCATATCTATAACCCATATCAATTAATTCAGAAAAGGATTCCTTAACGTGAGTAGTCATCCTCTCCTGGAATTCCTTGTTCATTCCCCGAATAAACTTTTCATTCCTCTTTAACGGTGTATTTACCAATTCTGTACCAAATCGAGATAACTCGTTGAATTTGTTCAAGTATTCCTCAAATGATAAGCTTCCTTGCTTCAAATCTATAAACTCTTGGTACATTCTAGAGATACCACCAGACGGCATATATCGCTGCTCGAACACTTCCTTGAAACGACTCCAAGTGAATTCATCCGTCGGTTCATCTAATGTAATAGTTTCCCACCAAGCTAAAGCCTCTTCCTGGAGTTGCCAAGAAGCTATCAATCGCATCTGATCATCCTCCAACCTTAGACCTTTGAAAACCCTTTCACACGATCGAATCCAGGCTTGTGCTTCGATAACTGATTCTTTGCCAGTGAATGGCTTCCCACCAAGTCTGGAAAAGCTTCGATATAAATCAGCTAGATTTGATTGGGATTGAATAGGAATATCTGTCGTTGCAGGGCCTTGACCAGTTGAAGTGGTATTTGCCTGTCCCCAATCTCGTCCTCTTCTTCCACTCATTCTCACTATCTGTAATAGTAAGAAAACCGATTAAGGAATTCGGACGAAATATCTTAGAGAATAACAACAGATAAAGGGAATAGACTAAGAAATTTGGATTTTGGTTTCACTGGTTATACTCATTCTAGGGTATACTTCACCCTATCTCTAATGAGCCATCTAATGTGTTACACTCCGTAGCTAAAGTTCTTACTCAACCTTTAGCTCTGATACCAAACTGTGACGACCCGAACTCGATGTCCGACAACATCAAATTCGTATCGCCGGAGCTTGCAACAACATTAGATGATAAATAACACAGCGGAAAATAAAAGATGATATCACTGATACAACATGAATACAATATCCGATACATCAATTTGATACAATGATAATCATCAACATCAGAGAATACAAAAATACAGCGGAACATGATACAATATGATAAGTCTTCGCAGAATCCAATACTGCAACTCTGATCCAAAAGCTCCAAAGACAAAGCTCCCAAAACTCCAAGCTCGATCCACCATAAAGGTTGCACCAAGATAAGCAAGTCCGTCCGTGGACTCAAAAGACTCCAAAATGATCAAATAGAAAGCTGAAGGCTACCAAAACGATATCTACTACCTGACTATCTGAAAAACCAAACTCTAGACTGCCCGTGAGGAAAATGGTGGGCACCCAGAGTTTAGAAAGGGAACAATAAACCCGAGTCAGTCGTGGGACTGGTATGAGCAAACAAAAACATTTGGGCTTTGAAACAAACAAAAGGGTTTAAGTTTTGAAATCCGCAATGCTTTTTGAAAATGAAACTACCATAAGGCCTCCCGGCACACACACAATGCAAACGCACACATGGGGGAGATTTCTCCTTATGATAGTCAAAGATGCTTACTACGCAAAAATTCTTTTTGATATTATTACTAGTGCATAGTGGAAAACCTTTCGAAAGTAGAATATAAATCCTAGCCAGCATAGGTACCATTATACTATGCCTACTATAGCTGCCATTTTAAATGGCAGGTTCTACAACTAAAACCGTACAAGGCTCGTATTGGGTTGAATGGATTTCCAACAAATGGTCAGGCTAAGGAACTTCCTATTGCCACATGGGAACGCCTCTGGCGGGACGCCCCGAGAAACACCCTGGCTCTCTGCTAAACAAGGCCGGCTACCCCCTTCCCGGGGAATAAAACCTGAGATATGCCACCCCCGGTCCTTTGGGACCTTTAACCGAGGATCCTCTACACCAACAACATCACACAGTAATAGATATATACTACAGTGCCCACATGAGTAAGTATCTGGGCTCCATACCATGATGCTACCATTTTCCAGAAGGAATGGTCATACCCTAGGGGAGCTACCCCTGAAACCTTGCCGCATCTTTCCTGTTTCGACCATTACCGGTTTGTGAGGCTCGATGAGGTTTCGTCCACAAAGCTACGCTTTTTCACAAAGCCATGCTTCGATCACAAATGATCAACAAATGATCATCAATCACACAACAGCACTTAGCATGCCACACTACCAAATTGGGAGTATATCGCTGATAACCTTCAACTACATAACCTTTGAGCTCGTACGTCTCAGAGAAGGGTGTTAAGCTAAGAGAATAAATTCTCCGCCACCAACAGATATGTATTTGAAAGAAATCGGCTATATATCTCAAAGTGTAGTATCAGACACACGACCATACAAGTCTGTTCCGGGTTCGAACAGAACCGAAGGCACTTCCAAAGAAGCCCTTGCAAATCCGGGTATCCACAATCCCGATCGGATTCTCCATCACTTGGGGAATCTCTATACCGTAGCTACTCAGTGCAGAGACAATCGATAGGTCATCCTATCGTTCTCGCAAATACCCGGTCTTCACCACCGGTCTTCAATTGCTATCCATAACGACATATCATTATTCGGAATGGGTTTTATGACACAAGGTCCTCTCCCGGCTAAACCGAATAACGAGCGCAATATTTTAAAAACATATGGATATGGATTTCAGTTAAGTCACAACTTAAATTCAAAACTATTTCAAATGGTTTACACAAATTACCATTTCAAATCTTTGAACAAAAAGATTTATTTCACAAAGTTTCACAAAGTTCCATTTACGGATTTCAAAACAATTTCCATTTTTAGTGGATTAATCCATTTAATCTTTAAATCAAAGATTTAACTTATGGCTTTCAAAAACCATTTCCAAAAGTTCATTAATAACTTGGAAAACTGTTTTTCAATTCAAATTTGAAATTCCTATACCAATTTGGAAATTCATTTCTTATATGAAAGCTTTAATCATTTGAAAACAAACAGTTTTCACTTTGGAAAAATTCGATTTCAATTATACAAGTTAAAGTTTCTCAAACTTGGGTTAAATTTAATTCTCAAAACAACACTTTCGAAATTGGTTTAAAAACCCATATAAACTTGTATGACCTTTTACTTCATAAATTCTCAAAATAGAATTTAATTTCAGATTTGAATTCAATTTTAAATTGAATTATTAAGTTTCAAAACTTTATTAAGTTATTCAAAATAACCTTTATTTTAGGAATTCTTTTCCAAAAGCTTTTCATTTTAAAACCCGACCCATTTTCAAAATCATTTAGATTTAAAAATTCAATTTTACAAACTATTTCAAAAATCTGTGACTTAACCAATTTCCACGTGCAATCCATATTTGTGTGTGTATAGTGTAGTCCAAGGGGTTTTACACAATAGTGCACACATCTATCATCATAGATATATCGATAAGCGGTATAACCCATAACGCTTATCTTCATTCACAGATTCATAGATAAAGTAAATTAATCAATCACAAAGATTTACTAATATGATTCGATGTGGGTTTCGGATAACCAACTGGAATCCGACTCCCTGTCGCATCGAAATTCAAATGTCGTTTTTGGGTCAAAGGATTTGCATATCCATATAACAATATATTCATCACAGATCAAACAGCTTAGCATAAAGCATCACATAGCATCGCAATCACATATCAAATATGTCAATCCACCATATAGCATTCAATAACAATCAAACATCTACAATTAAGATGAACAATTTAGGTGGTTTTTAAATTTATCAACCACATAATTGCTTTCATTAGTAATCTTTAATCAATGATTAATTATCATTAACTACAATTAATTTAGTCTTAATTACTTTCATTAATTAATCATTTCTAAATTAATTAACTTAACTAATTAACCCTTAATTACAATTAATTAAATCTTAATTATATTTATCAATTAATTTATTCCTTAATTAACTACTTTGATTAATAAACCCCTAATTATTAATTTATTAATCATAATCTTTAATTATCTTCCCTTAACTACTTTCACCAAGTAATCACTATTTTAATTTAATCATTCATTAATTACTTTATTAATTAACTTAAATTACAAATTAATATAATCTAATTAATAAATCCTCAATTATTAATTAATTTAATTATAACTAATTATCCTTTAATTGATTTTCTTAATTATTCATGAATTAATCTTAATTACTAATCATTATTTACTTGATTATCATTAACGATATAAATTCACTTACTTTTAAGTTAAAGTTTTTAAAACATTTGATTTTTTTATTTCTAAATCATTTATTAAGTTTCATTTAAAAATAACTTTTTACAAATGTAAATTTAAAAACTTAATTGTTTTTTTTTTAAATCCTTTATTTTAAAACTTTTAATATACTTTCTACCAAATAAATAAATCATCATTTATAAGGAGATATAGTTTCAGGATTTATTAAACAAATGCATTAAAGTTAAAAAAACCGGAATATGAAAATTTCCATGCAAATCCGAGTATTCCCCCGGACCAAAACCCAATATACTCGAGCCCCGCTTCGAGTTTTACCAAAATTTACCCGAGCTCCCCAACTTTACTTCAAAAAAAAAAATTTCCAAGTTTTTAACCCGTGCCCTAAACATTCTGCTTTGAGTAAAAACTCGAGCCACCCTTGCCTTTCCCCAAGCTCTCCTTCGAGTCGTGATAACACATCATCTCCCCTAACACATTATCATTGCTAGCTATCCTAGGGACACCGTGCACATGCACAGCTGCCTGAACCACCTCCGACCAATCTCGCGACCACCCATGAGTCCCCCGTGGTCCCATCAACTTGCCTGAATACCCAAAACCCACGATACCATCGTGGTTCAAAAACCGAACATTATTGCATCTTCCTGGAACCACCAGTCACCAGAAAAAGTCCGCGCATCGCCAGTTCCGACCGTCTTGCCCTCTGAAACCACCGCCGCACCTCCACAACCCTTCCACGAAGCCACCACCAGAACGCGATGCAACTCGATCAACCAGAAAGACACTGCCGATCCAAACTCTCATCTCAACCAAAACTAGGGTTACACGAGAAAATCCATTACCGCCGACGCCTCAACACTCTGATCGCCACTCTGACAATTTCCCCGAGTCCTCTGATCATCGATGCAACTCAATGCGAAACCCCGACACCCCCAGTAACGTTGACCACCAGCATCTCCTAAAAACTCAATTTTTGGTTAACCCAGAATTTCTCACAAAATTTTCAACTAAAAATTTTGATCTTTGTTTTAAAAATCATACTTTCCCAAATCAATTCAAATTATAAACATGAATCAAGTAATCTCGACATTTGGTTTATCATGCTGTTTGGCTTACTGCTGTGTTGCTTGATTTTTTTTGCCAGATAATGTAGGAACAAATCATTCTTACATATATATATATATATATATATATATATATATATATATATATATATTAAAATCTCAGTTTAAACTTAAACAAGGATAACTTGTTTTGAAAATCCTAAGTCTACAAGAAATGTATAAAGGAGAGATGAATTTATGTTAGATGCCCATGCCTGTTATTCAAACAGAGGACCCAAAAATTGACACGCACAGTCATTCTCATGTGTATATGTACATGTAAGCATAACTTGGCAACCACATAAACAGTTATCATAAAAAAAACATCAAGCATCAAGCACAGAAAAACAGGATATTCAAGTTTGGAATCAAAAAGAAAGGTTTGCTCACCTTATCACTGAAGAACAGGGAACCAAATATTTGTAACTGCAGATCAACTCTTAAACTTGATTGTTTGTTGCTTGCTTAAGCTTTGTATTGGGTCTTTTTTTTTTTTGATCTTGTACTTTATTTTTTTTTCTGCAGCTAGTCAATATAAGTTTTTTGCTTAGTTTTTTTTTTTAATAGATTAAACAAACTAAAATTTAACTTACTTACAGATTTTGTTTTAAATGAAACAGGGAAAGCTTTTGGTCTGCTACTTGAAATCCTAAGCCTTGAAATTTTTGATTCTGGTTCTTTGAATTGATTCTATGATGATGAATCTTTGAATTTCCCTTTTTTTAATTACTGAATTGCTCTTGAATCCTTGAAATCTTCTCCTTACAAACTCAAGCTTTGAACTGCAGGTTGAGATGAACTTTAACTTCCAGGTTTTAAATTTGAATTTGCAATCTCAGGTTGATGAGTCTGATTTGGTTTCTGTTGATCAGATCTTTGTTTTGCATCTGGAAACTGAAATTTGCATTTGCTTCCTCTTTTTTTTTTTTCCTTTAGCTTCTAAAACTTGAAATGCTCTTGCTCTTGTATTTGAATCTTTCTACTTCCAGGCTTTGATAAATTGATTTTGTTTTACAGATCTTTGGATAGGAGGATGAACTTTGAATTCCTGGTTTTAACTTTGGTTTCAGATTTTTGTTAAGAGAGGGATTTTCGAATCTTTAAGTTGAAGATGATTTGTTTCATGTTTTTTTTTTTTTCTTTCTCAGGTTCGAGAAGAATGAAACCTGACTTTTACCTTCTTTTCTTTTCTGGTTTCTTATTTCAGGTTTTGGGAAGCTAAATGGCCTAATTACTATTTTATTATATTTTTTCCTTTTTCAAAAATTGAATGCCATTTGTCCATTTTCTTTTTGCATGTTGTACACTTGTAGTTTGTAGGGAAATTTATGTTTGAATCCCTTTGACTCAATTTAATTTGTAAACTTTTGTTTAATCCTCCATGTAGTTATGTTTTCATATATGCATATGTCTTGATTTTAAAAGTTGTTTATGTTTTTTATTTGGTTATATCCTCTTTTCATATTTATATTTTACACAAATAAAATTTCTATTGTTTTTCACATTCAACTTAATTTTAGCTCACTATCTTTATATACAACTAATTTATACATTTTATATTCATGCCTTTCTTTTATTATTTATTTTCTTTTTGTACAACCTTTAAAAAGTTAAGAGTGGTTTAAATATTTTGATTACATATTAACAAGTAATTACTTTTATTTATATAAGTGAATTTCACATACAAATAATATTTTGAAAATGAGTGCATTAATTTTTTATTAATTTCAACTTCCAAATATATCTAATATATTTAAAATTTAATAATTTAAAGCTTTTACTAATTTAAAATTTAATAATTTAATATATACAAAATAAAAACAACCCTTTTACTAATTTAAAGCTTTTAACTCTATTTTATTTTTAATACATTTTTATCCTTTAAATTCAATGTTTATAAAATATTTATTCTTGTATTTTCAAATCAATTTATTATTTATCTTTAAATCCATATTTATTTTTAAATCAAATTTTTATTTTATTTTTATAAAATTACTTATCTCTAAGTTTTAACCAAATCCTACTTATAATCTAAAATTTTAAGTTCATTCAAGAAATTTCCTAACTAATACATGAATAAATTCATAATTTATTTTCAAAATTAAATTAATTGCCAAATTAATCGTAGTTAATTTTCAGGAATGTTACAGATTTCCCCCCTTAAAGAAATTTCATCCCCGAAATTTGCTAGGGAGACGAGAAAGAATAGATGATAGATAAAGAACGATTGATCAGATAGATCGAAATATTTATTCTGCATTCGGTTTACCAAATCAGAATATCAACAAACATGAGAATCAACTCATTCAATTACGAAATAATTGGGTGATTTAATCTACGGAGTATACATGGGTATTGGTTAGTTCGAAGGAATAACTAACCGTTCATAGAATATATCGAAACCCAATGAACAGACAAAAATAGATTCGACTACGATTTCAGATTCAAGATTTAACTCATTTATGGTTTGCTAAGAAATAAAACTAGGTGTAGCTCCTATAACGAACAAACTTGAAAGTTTAATCGTAAACAAGAAGGTTACCTTATAAAATTTCCTTTCCTTTATCAGCCCTTGAGGTTGAAGAATCACCCCTGATTGCGTATCTCTTTGCTACTAGAGCTTCCTTCTTGTTGGGCAGTCGTTGATCCTATGTCCTGGCCTGCGGCAATGATAGCATCCTGTAGATTCCTGATCTGGCCTCATAAATGGTTCTCTCAATCCTGGCTTCCAAGGATTCTTACATTTATCCGAGTAGTGACCTTTCTCCAAGCAGTTGAGACAAGTAACTTCTTTCAGCTTTTTCTTTCGAGAATTCTTCTTTTCTTTATCTTTCCTCGATCTCTTTCCACCAAACTTCTTTTTCCTCCAATTCAGATTACTTGTGTTTCCATCCTCCTCTGGGACTTCCTGCTTATCCAGAGTATCATATCTATAACCCATATCAATTAATTCAGAAAAGGATTCCTTAACGTGAGTAGTCATCCTCTCCTGGAATTCCTTGTTCATTCCCCGAATAAACTTTTCATTCCTCTTTAACGGTGTATTTACCAATTCTGTACCAAATCGAGATAACTCGTTGAATTTGTTCAAGTATTCCTCAAATGATAAGCTTCCTTGCTTCAAATCTATAAACTCTTGGTACATTCTAGAGATACCACCAGACGGCATATATCGCTGCTCGAACACTTCCTTGAAACGACTCCAAGTGAATTCATCCGTCGGTTCATCTAATGTAATAGTTTCCCACCAAGCTAAAGCCTCTTCCTGGAGTTGCCAAGAAGCTATCAATCGCATCTGATCATCCTCCAACCTTAGACCTTTGAAAACCCTTTCACACGATCGAATCCAGGCTTGTGCTTCGATAACTGATTCTTTGCCAGTGAATGGCTTCCCACCAAGTCTGGAAAAGCTTCGATATAAATCAGCTAGATTTGATTGGGATTGAATAGGAATATCTGTCGTTGCAGGGCCTTGACCAGTTGAAGTGGTATTTGCCTGTCCCCAATCTCGTCCTCTTCTTCCACTCATTCTCACTATCTGTAATAGTAAGAAAACCGATTAAGGAATTCGGACGAAATATCTTAGAGAATAACAACAGATAAAGGGAATAGACTAAGAAATTTGGATTTTGGTTTCACTGGTTATACTCATTCTAGGGTATACTTCACCCTATCTCTAATGAGCCATCTAATGTGTTACACTCCGTAGCTAAAGTTCTTACTCAACCTTTAGCTCTGATACCAAACTGTGACGACCCGAACTCGATGTCCGACAACATCAAATTCGTATCGCCGGAGCTTGCAACAACATTAGATGATAAATAACACAGCGGAAAATAAAAGATGATATCACTGATACAACATGAATACAATATCCGATACATCAATTTGATACAATGATAATCATCAACATCAGAGAATACAAAAATACAGCGGAACATGATACAATATGATAAGTCTTCGCAGAATCCAATACTGCAACTCTGATCCAAAAGCTCCAAAGACAAAGCTCCCAAAACTCCAAGCTCGATCCACCATAAAGGTTGCACCAAGATAAGCAAGTCCGTCCGTGGACTCAAAAGACTCCAAAATGATCAAATAGAAAGCTGAAGGCTACCAAAACGATATCTACTACCTGACTATCTGAAAAACCAAACTCTAGACTGCCCGTGAGGAAAATGGTGGGCACCCAGAGTTTAGAAAGGGAACAATAAACCCGAGTCAGTCGTGGGACTGGTATGAGCAAACAAAAACATTTGGGCTTTGAAACAAACAAAAGGGTTTAAGTTTTGAAATCCGCAATGCTTTTTGAAAATGAAACTACCATAAGGCCTCCCGGCACACACACAATGCAAACGCACACATGGGGGAGATTTCTCCTTATGATAGTCAAAGATGCTTACTACGCAAAAATTCTTTTTGATATTATTACTAGTGCATAGTGGAAAACCTTTCGAAAGTAGAATATAAATCCTAGCCAGCATAGGTACCATTATACTATGCCTACTATAGCTGCCATTTTAAATGGCAGGTTCTACAACTAAAACCGTACAAGGCTCGTATTGGGTTGAATGGATTTCCAACAAATGGTCAGGCTAAGGAACTTCCTATTGCCACATGGGAACGCCTCTGGCGGGACGCCCCGAGAAACACCCTGGCTCTCTGCTAAACAAGGCCGGCTACCCCCTTCCCGGGGAATAAAACCTGAGATATGCCACCCCCGGTCCTTTGGGACCTTTAACCGAGGATCCTCTACACCAACAACATCACACAGTAATAGATATATACTACAGTGCCCACATGAGTAAGTATCTGGGCTCCATACCATGATGCTACCATTTTCCAGAAGGAATGGTCATACCCTAGGGGAGCTACCCCTGAAACCTTGCCGCATCTTTCCTGTTTCGACCATTACCGGTTTGTGAGGCTCGATGAGGTTTCGTCCACAAAGCTACGCTTTTTCACAAAGCCATGCTTCGATCACAAATGATCAACAAATGATCATCAATCACACAACAGCACTTAGCATGCCACACTACCAAATTGGGAGTATATCGCTGATAACCTTCAACTACATAACCTTTGAGCTCGTACGTCTCAGAGAAGGGTGTTAAGCTAAGAGAATAAATTCTCCGCCACCAACAGATATGTATTTGAAAGAAATCGGCTATATATCTCAAAGTGTAGTATCAGACACACGACCATACAAGTCTGTTCCGGGTTCGAACAGAACCGAAGGCACTTCCAAAGAAGCCCTTGCAAATCCGGGTATCCACAATCCCGATCGGATTCTCCATCACTTGGGGAATCTCTATACCGTAGCTACTCAGTGCAGAGACAATCGATAGGTCATCCTATCGTTCTCGCAAATACCCGGTCTTCACCACCGGTCTTCAATTGCTATCCATAACGACATATCATTATTCGGAATGGGTTTTATGACACAAGGTCCTCTCCCGGCTAAACCGAATAACGAGCGCAATATTTTAAAAACATATGGATATGGATTTCAGTTAAGTCACAACTTAAATTCAAAACTATTTCAAATGGTTTACACAAATTACCATTTCAAATCTTTGAACAAAAAGATTTATTTCACAAAGTTTCACAAAGTTCCATTTACGGATTTCAAAACAATTTCCATTTTTAGTGGATTAATCCATTTAATCTTTAAATCAAAGATTTAACTTATGGCTTTCAAAAACCATTTCCAAAAGTTCATTAATAACTTGGAAAACTGTTTTTCAATTCAAATTTGAAATTCCTATACCAATTTGGAAATTCATTTCTTATATGAAAGCTTTAATCATTTGAAAACAAACAGTTTTCACTTTGGAAAAATTCGATTTCAATTATACAAGTTAAAGTTTCTCAAACTTGGGTTAAATTTAATTCTCAAAACAACACTTTCGAAATTGGTTTAAAAACCCATATAAACTTGTATGACCTTTTACTTCGTAAATTCTCAAAATAGAATTTAATTTCAGATTTGAATTCAATTTTAAATTGAATTATTAAGTTTCAAAACTTTATTAAGTTATTCAAAATAACCTTTATTTTAGGAATTCTTTTCCAAAAGCTTTTCATTTTAAAACCCGACCCATTTTCAAAATCATTTAGATTTAAAAATTCAATTTTACAAACTATTTCAAAAATCTGTGACTTAACCAATTTCCACGTGCAATCCATATTTGTGTGTGTATAGTGTAGTCCAAGGGGTTTTACACAATAGTGCACACATCTATCATCATAGATATATCGATAAGCGGTATAACCCATAACGCTTATCTTCATTCACAGATTCATAGATAAAGTAAATTAATCAATCACAAAGATTTACTAATATGATTCGATGTGGGTTTCGGATAACCAACTGGAATCCGACTCCCTGTCGCATCGAAATTCAAATGTCGTTTTTGGGTCAAAGGATTTGCATATCCATATAACAATATATTCATCACAGATCAAACAGCTTAGCATAAAGCATCACATAGCATCGCAATCACATATCAAATATGTCAATCCACCATATAGCATTCAATAACAATCAAACATCTACAATTAAGATGAACAATTTAGGTGGTTTTTAAATTTATCAACCACATAATTGCTTTCATTAGTAATCTTTAATCAATGATTAATTATCATTAACTACAATTAATTTAGTCTTAATTACTTTCATTAATTAATCATTTCTAAATTAATTAACTTAACTAATTAACCCTTAATTACAATTAATTAAATCTTAATTATATTTATCAATTAATTTATTCCTTAATTAACTACTTTGATTAATAAACCCCTAATTATTAATTTATTAATCATAATCTTTAATTATCTTCCCTTAACTACTTTCACCAAGTAATCACTATTTTAATTTAATCATTCATTAATTACTTTATTAATTAACTTAAATTACAAATTAATATAATCTAATTAATAAATCCTCAATTATTAATTAATTTAATTATAACTAATTATCCTTTAATTGATTTTCTTAATTATTCATGAATTAATCTTAATTACTAATCATTATTTACTTGATTATCATTAACGATATAAATTCACTTACTTTTAAGTTAAAGTTTTTAAAACATTTGATTTTTTTATTTCTAAATCATTTATTAAGTTTCATTTAAAAATAACTTTTTACAAATGTAAATTTAAAAACTTAATTGTTTTTTTTTTAAATCCTTTATTTTAAAACTTTTAATATACTTTCTACCAAATAAATAAATCATCATTTATAAGGAGATATAGTTTCAGGATTTATTAAACAAATGCATTAAAGTTAAAAAAACCGGAATATGAAAATTTCCATGCAAATCCGAGTATTCCCCCGGACCAAAACCCAATATACTCGAGCCCCGCTTCGAGTTTTACCAAAATTTACCCGAGCTCCCCAACTTTACTTCAAAAAAAAAAATTTCCAAGTTTTTAACCCGTGCCCTAAACATTCTGCTTTGAGTAAAAACTCGAGCCACCCTTGCCTTTCCCCAAGCTCTCCTTCGAGTCGTGATAACACATCATCTCCCCTAACACATTATCATTGCTAGCTATCCTAGGGACACCGTGCACATGCACAGCTGCCTGAACCACCTCCGACCAATCTCGCGACCACCCATGAGTCCCCCGTGGTCCCATCAACTTGCCTGAATACCCAAAACCCACGATACCATCGTGGTTCAAAAACCGAACATTATTGCATCTTCCTGGAACCACCAGTCACCAGAAAAAGTCCGCGCATCGCCAGTTCCGACCGTCTTGCCCTCTGAAACCACCGCCGCACCTCCACAACCCTTCCACGAAGCCACCACCAGAACGCGATGCAACTCGATCAACCAGAAAGACACTGCCGATCCAAACTCTCATCTCAACCAAAACTAGGGTTACACGAGAAAATCCATTACCGCCGACGCCTCAACACTCTGATCGCCACTCTGACAATTTCCCCGAGTCCTCTGATCATCGATGCAACTCAATGCGAAACCCCGACACCCCCAGTAACGTTGACCACCAACATCTCCTAAAAACTCAATTTTTGGTTAACCCAGAATTTCTCACAAAATTTTCAACTAAAAATTTTGATCTTTGTTTTAAAAATCATACTTTCCCAAATCAATTCAAATTATAAACATGAATCAAGTAATCTCGACATTTGGTTTATCATGCTGTTTGGCTTACTGCTGTGTTGCTTGATTTTTTTTGCCAGATAATGTAGGAACAAATCATTCTTACATATATATATATATATATATATATTTAAAATCTCAGTTTAAACTTAAACAAGGATAACTTGTTTTGAAAATCCTAAGTCTACAAGAAATGTATAAAGGAGAGATGAATTTATGTTAGATGCCCATGCCTGTTATTCAAACAGAGGACCCAAAAATTGACACGCACAGTCATTCTCATGTGTATATGTACATGTAAGCATAACTTGGCAACCACATAAACAGTTATCATAAAAAAAACATCAAGCATCAAGCACAGAAAAACAGGATATTCAAGTTTGGAATCAAAAAGAAAGGTTTGCTCACCTTATCACTGAAGAACAGGGAACCAAATATTTGTAACTGCAGATCAACTCTTAAACTTGATTGTTTGTTGCTTGCTTAAGCTTTGTATTGGGTCTTTTTTTTTTTTGATCTTGTACTTTATTTTTTTTTCTGCAGCTAGTCAATATAAGTTTTTTGCTTAGTTTTTTTTTTTAATAGATTAAACAAACTAAAATTTAACTTACTTACAGATTTTGTTTTAAATGAAACAGGGAAAGCTTTTGGTCTGCTACTTGAAATCCTAAGCCTTGAAATTTTTGATTCTGGTTCTTTGAATTGATTCTATGATGATGAATCTTTGAATTTCCCTTTTTTTTAATTACTGAATTGCTCTTGAATCCTTGAAATCTTCTCCTTACAAACTCAAGCTTTGAACTGCAGGTTGAGATGAACTTTAACTTCCAGGTTTTAAATTTGAATTTGCAATCTCAGGTTGATGAGTCTGATTTGGTTTCTGTTGATCAGATCTTTGTTTTGCATCTGGAAACTGAAATTTGCATTTGCTTCCTCTTTTTTTTTTTTTCCTTTAGCTTCTAAAACTTGAAATGCTCTTGCTCTTGTATTTGAATCTTTCTACTTCCAGGCTTTGATAAATTGATTTTGTTTTACAGATCTTTGGATAGGAGGATGAACTTTGAATTCCTGGTTTTAACTTTGGTTTCAGATTTTTGTTAAGAGAGGGATTTTCGAATCTTTAAGTTGAAGATGATTTGTTTCATGTTTTTTTTTTTTTCTTTCTCAGGTTCGAGAAGAATGAAACCTGACTTTTACCTTCTTTTCTTTTCTGGTTTCTTATTTCAGGTTTTGGGAAGCTAAATGGCCTAATTACTATTTTATTATATTTTTTCCTTTTTCAAAAATTGAATGCCATTTGTCCATTTTCTTTTTGCATGTTGTACACTTGTAGTTTGTAGGGAAATTTATGTTTGAATCCCTTTGACTCAATTTAATTTGTAAACTTTTGTTTAATCCTCCATGTAGTTATGTTTTCATATATGCATATGTCTTGATTTTAAAAGTTGTTTATGTTTTTTATTTGGTTATATCCTCTTTTCATATTTATATTTTACACAAATAAAATTTCTATTGTTTTTCACATTCAACTTAATTTTAGCTCACTATCTTTATATACAACTAATTTATACATTTTATATTCATGCCTTTCTTTTATTATTTATTTTCTTTTTGTACAACCTTTAAAAAGTTAAGAGTGGTTTAAATATTTTGATTACATATTAACAAGTAATTACTTTTATTTATATAAGTGAATTTCACATACAAATAATATTTTGAAAATGAGTGCATTAATTTTTTATTAATTTCAACTTCCAAATATATCTAATATATTTAAAATTTAATAATTTAAAGCTTTTACTAATTTAAAATTTAATAATTTAATATATACAAAATAAAAACAACCCTTTTACTAATTTAAAGCTTTTAACTCTATTTTATTTTTAATACATTTTTATCCTTTAAATTCAATGTTTATAAAATATTTATTCTTGTATTTTCAAATCAATTTGTTATTTATCTTTAAATCCATATTTATTTTTAAATCAAATTTTTATTTTATTTTTATAAAATTACTTATCTCTAAGTTTTAACCAAATCCTACTTATAATCTAAAATTTTAAGTTCATTCAAGAAATTTCCTAACTAATACATGAATAAATTCATAATTTATTTTCAAAATTAAATTAATTGCCAAATTAATCGTAGTTAATTTTCAGGAATGTTACAGATTTCCCCCCTTAAAGAAATTTCGTCCCCGAAATTTGCTAGGGAGACGAGAAAGAATAGATGATAGATAAAGAACGATTGATCAGATAGATCGAAATATTTATTCTGCATTCGGTTTACCAAATCAGAATATCAACAAACATGAGAATCAACTCATTCAATTACGAAATAATTGGGTGATTTAATCTACGGAGTATACATGGGTATTGGTTAGTTCGAAGGAATAACTAACCGTTCATAGAATATATCGAAACCCAATGAACAGACAAAAATAGATTCGACTACGATTTCAGATTCAAGATTTAACTCATTTATGGTTTGCTAAGAAATAAAACTAGGTGTAGCTCCTATAACGAACAAACTTGAAAGTTTAATCGTAAACAAGAAGGTTACCTTATAAAATTTCCTTTCCTTTATCAGCCCTTGAGGTTGAAGAATCACCCCTGATTGCGTATCTCTTTGCTACTAGAGCTTCCTTCTTGTTGGGCAGTCGTTGATCCTATGTCCTGGCCTGCGGCAATGATAGCATCCTGTAGATTCCTGATCTGGCCTCATAAATGGTTCTCTCAATCCTGGCTTCCAAGGATTCTTACATTTATCCGAGTAGTGACCTTTCTCCAAGCAGTTGAGACAAGTAACTTCTTTCAGCTTTTTCTTTCGAGAATTCTTCTTTTCTTTATCTTTCCTCGATCTCTTTCCACCAAACTTCTTTTTCCTCCAATTCAGATTACTTGTGTTTCCATCCTCCTCTGGGACTTCCTGCTTATCCAGAGTATCATATCTATAACCCATATCAATTAATTCAGAAAAGGATTCCTTAACGTGAGTAGTCATCCTCTCCTGGAATTCCTTGTTCATTCCCCGAATAAACTTTTCATTCCTCTTTAACGGTGTATTTACCAATTCTGTACCAAATCGAGATAACTCGTTGAATTTGTTCAAGTATTCCTCAAATGATAAGCTTCCTTGCTTCAAATCTATAAACTCTTGGTACATTCTAGAGATACCACCAGACGGCATATATCGCTGCTCGAACACTTCCTTGAAACGACTCCAAGTGAATTCATCCGTCGGTTCATCTAATGTAATAGTTTCCCACCAAGCTAAAGCCTCTTCCTGGAGTTGCCAAGAAGCTATCAATCGCATCTGATCATCCTCCAACCTTAGACCTTTGAAAACCCTTTCACACGATCGAATCCAGGCTTGTGCTTCGATAACTGATTCTTTGCCAGTGAATGGCTTCCCACCAAGTCTGGAAAAGCTTCGATATAAATCAGCTAGATTTGATTGGGATTGAATAGGAATATCTGTCGTTGCAGGGCCTTGACCAGTTGAAGTGGTATTTGCCTGTCCCCAATCTCGTCCTCTTCTTCCACTCATTCTCACTATCTGTAATAGTAAGAAAACCGATTAAGGAATTCGGACGAAATATCTTAGAGAATAACAACAGATAAAGGGAATAGACTAAGAAATTTGGATTTTGGTTTCACTGGTTATACTCATTCTAGGGTATACTTCACCCTATCTCTAATGAGCCATCTAATGTGTTACACTCCGTAGCTAAAGTTCTTACTCAACCTTTAGCTCTGATACCAAACTGTGACGACCCGAACTCGATGTCCGACAACATCAAATTCGTATCGCCGGAGCTTGCAACAACATTAGATGATAAATAACACAGCGGAAAATAAAAGATGATATCACTGATACAACATGAATACAATATCCGATACATCAATTTGATACAATGATAATCATCAACATCAGAGAATACAAAAATACAGCGGAACATGATACAATATGATAAGTCTTCGCAGAATCCAATACTGCAACTCTGATCCAAAAGCTCCAAAGACAAAGCTCCCAAAACTCCAAGCTCGATCCACCATAAAGGTTGCACCAAGATAAGCAAGTCCGTCCGTGGACTCAAAAGACTCCAAAATGATCAAATAGAAAGCTGAAGGCTACCAAAACGATATCTACTACCTGACTATCTGAAAAACCAAACTCTAGACTGCCCGTGAGGAAAATGGTGGGCACCCAGAGTTTAGAAAGGGAACAATAAACCCGAGTCAGTCGTGGGACTGGTATGAGCAAACAAAAACATTTGGGCTTTGAAACAAACAAAAGGGTTTAAGTTTTGAAATCCGCAATGCTTTTTGAAAATGAAACTACCATAAGGCCTCCCGGCACACACACAATGCAAACGCACACATGGGGGAGATTTCTCCTTATGATAGTCAAAGATGCTTACTACGCAAAAATTCTTTTTGATATTATTACTAGTGCATAGTGGAAAACCTTTCGAAAGTAGAATATAAATCCTAGCCAGCATAGGTACCATTATACTATGCCTACTATAGCTGCCATTTTAAATGGCAGGTTCTACAACTAAAACCGTACAAGGCTCGTATTGGGTTGAATGGATTTCCAACAAATGGTCAGGCTAAGGAACTTCCTATTGCCACATGGGAACGCCTCTGGCGGGACGCCCCGAGAAACACCCTGGCTCTCTGCTAAACAAGGCCGGCTACCCCCTTCCCGGGGAATAAAACCTGAGATATGCCACCCCCGGTCCTTTGGGACCTTTAACCGAGGATCCTCTACACCAACAACATCACACAGTAATAGATATATACTACAGTGCCCACATGAGTAAGTATCTGGGCTCCATACCATGATGCTACCATTTTCCAGAAGGAATGGTCATACCCTAGGGGAGCTACCCCTGAAACCTTGCCGCATCTTTCCTGTTTCGACCATTACCGGTTTGTGAGGCTCGATGAGGTTTCGTCCACAAAGCTACGCTTTTTCACAAAGCCATGCTTCGATCACAAATGATCAACAAATGATCATCAATCACACAACAGCACTTAGCATGCCACACTACCAAATTGGGAGTATATCGCTGATAACCTTCAACTACATAACCTTTGAGCTCGTACGTCTCAGAGAAGGGTGTTAAGCTAAGAGAATAAATTCTCCGCCACCAACAGATATGTATTTGAAAGAAATCGGCTATATATCTCAAAGTGTAGTATCAGACACACGACCATACAAGTCTGTTCCGGGTTCGAACAGAACCGAAGGCACTTCCAAAGAAGCCCTTGCAAATCCGGGTATCCACAATCCCGATCGGATTCTCCATCACTTGGGGAATCTCTATACCGTAGCTACTCAGTGCAGAGACAATCGATAGGTCATCCTATCGTTCTCGCAAATACCCGGTCTTCACCACCGGTCTTCAATTGCTATCCATAACGACATATCATTATTCGGAATGGGTTTTATGACACAAGGTCCTCTCCCGGCTAAACCGAATAACGAGCGCAATATTTTAAAAACATATGGATATGGATTTCAGTTAAGTCACAACTTAAATTCAAAACTATTTCAAATGGTTTACACAAATTACCATTTCAAATCTTTGAACAAAAAGATTTATTTCACAAAGTTTCACAAAGTTCCATTTACGGATTTCAAAACAATTTCCATTTTTAGTGGATTAATCCATTTAATCTTTAAATCAAAGATTTAACTTATGGCTTTCAAAAACCATTTCCAAAAGTTCATTAATAACTTGGAAAACTGTTTTTCAATTCAAATTTGAAATTCCTATACCAATTTGGAAATTCATTTCTTATATGAAAGCTTTAATCATTTGAAAACAAACAGTTTTCACTTTGGAAAAATTCGATTTCAATTATACAAGTTAAAGTTTCTCAAACTTGGGTTAAATTTAATTCTCAAAACAACACTTTCGAAATTGGTTTAAAAACCCATATAAACTTGTATGACCTTTTACTTCGTAAATTCTCAAAATAGAATTTAATTTCAGATTTGAATTCAATTTTAAATTGAATTATTAAGTTTCAAAACTTTATTAAGTTATTCAAAATAACCTTTATTTTAGGAATTCTTTTCCAAAAGCTTTTCATTTTAAAACCCGACCCATTTTCAAAATCATTTAGATTTAAAAATTCAATTTTACAAACTATTTCAAAAATCTGTGACTTAACCAATTTCCACGTGCAATCCATATTTGTGTGTGTATAGTGTAGTCCAAGGGGTTTTACACAATAGTGCACACATCTATCATCATAGATATATCGATAAGCGGTATAACCCATAACGCTTATCTTCATTCACAGATTCATAGATAAAGTAAATTAATCAATCACAAAGATTTACTAATATGATTCGATGTGGGTTTCGGATAACCAACTGGAATCCGACTCCCTGTCGCATCGAAATTCAAATGTCGTTTTTGGGTCAAAGGATTTGCATATCCATATAACAATATATTCATCACAGATCAAACAGCTTAGCATAAAGCATCACATAGCATCGCAATCACATATCAAATATGTCAATCCACCATATAGCATTCAATAACAATCAAACATCTACAATTAAGATGAACAATTTAGGTGGTTTTTAAATTTATCAACCACATAATTGCTTTCATTAGTAATCTTTAATCAATGATTAATTATCATTAACTACAATTAATTTAGTCTTAATTACTTTCATTAATTAATCATTTCTAAATTAATTAACTTAACTAATTAACCCTTAATTACAATTAATTAAATCTTAATTATATTTATCAATTAATTTATTCCTTAATTAACTACTTTGATTAATAAACCCCTAATTATTAATTTATTAATCATAATCTTTAATTATCTTCCCTTAACTACTTTCACCAAGTAATCACTATTTTAATTTAATCATTCATTAATTACTTTATTAATTAACTTAAATTACAAATTAATATAATCTAATTAATAAATCCTCAATTATTAATTAATTTAATTATAACTAATTATCCTTTAATTGATTTTCTTAATTATTCATGAATTAATCTTAATTACTAATCATTATTTACTTGATTATCATTAACGATATAAATTCACTTACTTTTAAGTTAAAGTTTTTAAAACATTTGATTTTTTTATTTCTAAATCATTTATTAAGTTTCATTTAAAAATAACTTTTTACAAATGTAAATTTAAAAACTTAATTGTTTTTTTTTTTAAATCCTTTATTTTAAAACTTTTAATATACTTTCTACCAAATAAATAAATCATCATTTATAAGGAGATATAGTTTCAGGATTTATTAAACAAATGCATTAAAGTTAAAAAAACCGGAATATGAAAATTTCCATGCAAATCCGAGTATTCCCCCGGACCAAAACCCAATATACTCGAGCCCCGCTTTGAGTTTTACCAAAATTTACCCGAGCTCCCCAACTTTACTTCAAAAAAAAAAATTTCCAAGTTTTTAACCCGTGCCCTAAACATTCTGCTTTGAGTAAAAACTCGAGCCACCCTTGCCTTTCCCCAAGCTCTCCTTCGAGTCGTGATAACACATCATCTCCCCTAACACATTATCATTGCTAGCTATCCTAGGGACACCGTGCACATGCACAGCTGCCTGAACCACCTCCGACCAATCTCGCGACCACCCATGAGTCCCCCGTGGTCCCATCAACTTGCCTGAATACCCAAAACCCACGATACCATCGTGGTTCAAAAACCGAACATTATTGCATCTTCCTGGAACCACCAGTCACCAGAAAAAGTCCGCGCATCGCCAGTTCCGACCGTCTTGCCCTCTGAAACCACCGCCGCACCTCCACAACCCTTCCACGAAGCCACCACCAGAACGCGATGCAACTCGATCAACCAGAAAGACACTGCCGATCCAAACTCTCATCTCAACCAAAACTAGGGTTACACGAGAAAATCCATTACCGCCGACGCCTCAACACTCTGATCGCCACTTTGACAATTTCCCCGAGTCCTCTGATCATCGATGCAACTCAATGCGAAACCCCGACACCCCCAGTAACGTTGACCACCAGCATCTCCTAAAAACTCAATTTTTGGTTAACCCAGAATTTCTCACAAAATTTTCAACTAAAAATTTTGATCTTTGTTTTAAAAATCATACTTTCCCAAATCAATTCAAATTATAAACATGAATCAAGTAATCTCGACATTTGGTTTATCATGCTGTTTGGCTTACTGCTGTGTTGCTTGATTTTTTTTGCCAGATAATGTAGGAACAAATCATTCTTACATATATATATATATATATATATTTAAAATCTCAGTTTAAACTTAAACAAGGATAACTTGTTTTGAAAATCCTAAGTCTACAAGAAATGTATAAAGGAGAGATGAATTTATGTTAGATGCCCATGCCTGTTATTCAAACAGAGGACCCAAAAATTGACACGCACAGTCATTCTCATGTGTATATGTACATGTAAGCATAACTTGGCAACCACATAAACAGTTATCATAAAAAAAAACATCAAGCATCAAGCACAGAAAAACAGGATATTCAAGTTTGGAATCAAAAAGAAAGGTTTGCTCACCTTATCACTGAAGAACAGGGAACCAAATATTTGTAACTGCAGATCAACTCTTAAACTTGATTGTTTGTTGCTTGCTTAAGCTTTGTATTGGGTCTTTTTTTTTTTTGATCTTGTACTTTATTTTTTTTTCTGCAGCTAGTCAATATAAGTTTTTTGCTTAGTTTTTTTTTTTAATAGATTAAACAAACTAAAATTTAACTTACTTACAGATTTTGTTTTAAATGAAACAGGGAAAGCTTTTGGTCTGCTACTTGAAATCCTAAGCCTTGAAATTTTTGATTCTGGTTCTTTGAATTGATTCTATGATGATGAATCTTTGAATTTCCCTTTTTTTTAATTACTGAATTGCTCTTGAATCCTTGAAATCTTCTCCTTACAAACTCAAGCTTTGAACTGCAGGTTGAGATGAACTTTAACTTCCAGGTTTTAAATTTGAATTTGCAATCTCAGGTTGATGAGTCTGATTTGGTTTCTGTTGATCAGATCTTTGTTTTGCATCTGGAAACTGAAATTTGCATTTGCTTCCTCTTTTTTTTTTTTCCTTTAGC
Organism: Allium cepa; assembly: GCA_030765085.1. NCBI lineage: Eukaryota > Viridiplantae > Streptophyta > Magnoliopsida > Asparagales > Amaryllidaceae > Allium > Allium cepa. The sequence continues at coordinate 654,483,692 of CM060940.1, forward strand.
TTCTAAAACTTGAAATGCTCTTGCTCTTGTATTTGAATCTTTCTACTTCCAGGCTTTGATAAATTGATTTTGTTTTACAGATCTTTGGATAGGAGGATGAACTTTGAATTCCTGGTTTTAACTTTGGTTTCAGATTTTTGTTAAGAGAGGGATTTTCGAATCTTTAAGTTGAAGATGATTTGTTTCATGTTTTTTTTTTTCTTTCTCAGGTTCGAGAAGAATGAAACCTGACTTTTACCTTCTTTTCTTTTCTGGTTTCTTATTTCAGGTTTTGGGAAGCTAAATGGCCTAATTACTATTTTATTATATTTTTTCCTTTTTCAAAAATTGAATGCCATTTGTCCATTTTCTTTTTGCATGTTGTACACTTGTAGTTTGTAGGGAAATTTATGTTTGAATCCCTTTGACTCAATTTAATTTGTAAACTTTTGTTTAATCCTCCATGTAGTTATGTTTTCATATATGCATATGTCTTGATTTTAAAAGTTGTTTATGTTTTTTATTTGGTTATATCCTCTTTTCATATTTATATTTTACACAAATAAAATTTCTATTGTTTTTCACATTCAACTTAATTTTAGCTCACTATCTTTATATACAACTAATTTATACATTTTATATTCATGCCTTTCTTTTATTATTTATTTTCTTTTTGTACAACCTTTAAAAAGTTAAGAGTGGTTTAAATATTTTGATTACATATTAACAAGTAATTACTTTTATTTATATAAGTGAATTTCACATACAAATAATATTTTGAAAATGAGTGCATTAATTTTTTATTAATTTCAACTTCCAAATATATCTAATATATTTAAAATTTAATAATTTAAAGCTTTTACTAATTTAAAATTTAATAATTTAATATATACAAAATAAAAACAACCCTTTTACTAATTTAAAGCTTTTAACTCTATTTTATTTTTAATACATTTTTATCCTTTAAATTCAATGTTTATAAAATATTTATTCTTGTATTTTCAAATCAATTTGTTATTTATCTTTAAATCCATATTTATTTTTAAATCAAATTTTTATTTTATTTTTATAAAATTACTTATCTCTAAGTTTTAACCAAATCCTACTTATAATCTAAAATTTTAAGTTCATTCAAGAAATTTCCTAACTAATACATGAATAAATTCATAATTTATTTTCAAAATTAAATTAATTGCCAAATTAATCGTAGTTAATTTTCAGGAATGTTACAGATTTCCCCCCTTAAAGAAATTTCGTCCCCGAAATTTGCTAGGGAGACGAGAAAGAATAGATGATAGATAAAGAACGATTGATCAGATAGATCGAAATATTTATTCTGCATTCGGTTTACCAAATCAGAATATCAACAAACATGAGAATCAACTCATTCAATTACGAAATAATTGGGTGATTTAATCTACGGAGTATACATGGGTATTGGTTAGTTCGAAGGAATAACTAACCGTTCATAGAATATATCGAAACCCAATGAACAGACAAAAATAGATTCGACTACGATTTCAGATTCAAGATTTAACTCATTTATGGTTTGCTAAGAAATAAAACTAGGTGTAGCTCCTATAACGAACAAACTTGAAAGTTTAATCGTAAACAAGAAGGTTACCTTATAAAATTTCCTTTCCTTTATCAGCCCTTGAGGTTGAAGAATCACCCCTGATTGCGTATCTCTTTGCTACTAGAGCTTCCTTCTTGTTGGGCAGTCGTTGATCCTATGTCCTGGCCTGCGGCAATGATAGCATCCTGTAGATTCCTGATCTGGCCTCATAAATGGTTCTCTCAATCCTGGCTTCCAAGGATTCTTACATTTATCCGAGTAGTGACCTTTCTCCAAGCAGTTGAGACAAGTAACTTCTTTCAGCTTTTTCTTTCGAGAATTCTTCTTTTCTTTATCTTTCCTCGATCTCTTTCCACCAAACTTCTTTTTCCTCCAATTCAGATTACTTGTGTTTCCATCCTCCTCTGGGACTTCCTGCTTATCCAGAGTATCATATCTATAACCCATATCAATTAATTCAGAAAAGGATTCCTTAACGTGAGTAGTCATCCTCTCCTGGAATTCCTTGTTCATTCCCCGAATAAACTTTTCATTCCTCTTTAACGGTGTATTTACCAATTCTGTACCAAATCGAGATAACTCGTTGAATTTGTTCAAGTATTCCTCAAATGATAAGCTTCCTTGCTTCAAATCTATAAACTCTTGGTACATTCTAGAGATACCACCAGACGGCATATATCGCTGCTCGAACACTTCCTTGAAACGACTCCAAGTGAATTCATCCGTCGGTTCATCTAATGTAATAGTTTCCCACCAAGCTAAAGCCTCTTCCTGGAGTTGCCAAGAAGCTATCAATCGCATCTGATCATCCTCCAACCTTAGACATTTGAAAACCCTTTCACACGATCGAATCCAGGCTTGTGCTTCGATAACTGATTCTTTGCCAGTGAATGGCTTCCCACCAAGTCTGGAAAAGCTTCGATATAAATCAGCTAGATTTGATTGGGATTGAATAGGAATATCTGTCGTTGCAGGGCCTTGACCAGTTGAAGTGGTATTTGCCTGTCCCCAATCTCGTCCTCTTCTTCCACTCATTCTCACTATCTGTAATAGTAAGAAAACCGATTAAGGAATTCGGACGAAATATCTTAGAGAATAACAACAGATAAAGGGAATAGACTAAGAAATTTGGATTTTGGTTTCACTGGTTATACTCATTCTAGGGTATACTTCACCCTATCTCTAATGAGCCATCTAATGTGTTACACTCCGTAGCTAAAGTTCTTACTCAACCTTTAGCTCTGATACCAAACTGTGACGACCCGAACTCGATGTCCGACAACATCAAATTCGTATCGCCGGAGCTTGCAACAACATTAGATGATAAATAACACAGCGGAAAATAAAAGATGATATCACTGATACAACATGAATACAATATCCGATACATCAATTTGATACAATGATAATCATCAACATCAGAGAATACAAAAATACAGCGGAACATGATACAATATGATAAGTCTTCGCAGAATCCAATACTGCAACTCTGATCCAAAAGCTCCAAAGACAAAGCTCCCAAAACTCCAAGCTCGATCCACCATAAAGGTTGCACCAAGATAAGCAAGTCCGTCCGTGGACTCAAAAGACTCCAAAATGATCAAATAGAAAGCTGAAGGCTACCAAAACGATATCTACTACCTGACTATCTGAAAAACCAAACTCTAGACTGCCCGTGAGGAAAATGGTGGGCACCCAGAGTTTAGAAAGGGAACAATAAACCCGAGTCAGTCGTGGGACTGGTATGAGCAAACAAAAACATTTGGGCTTTGAAACAAACAAAAGGGTTTAAGTTTTGAAATCCGCAATGCTTTTTGAAAATGAAACTACCATAAGGCCTCCCGGCACACACACAATGCAAACGCACACATGGGGGAGATTTCTCCTTATGATAGTCAAAGATGCTTACTACGCAAAAATTCTTTTTGATATTATTACTAGTGCATAGTGGAAAACCTTTCGAAAGTAGAATATAAATCCTAGCCAGCATAGGTACCATTATACTATGCCTACTATAGCTGCCATTTTAAATGGCAGGTTCTACAACTAAAACCGTACAAGGCTCGTATTGGGTTGAATGGATTTCCAACAAATGGTCAGGCTAAGGAACTTCCTATTGCCACATGGGAACGCCTCTGGCGGGACGCCCCGAGAAACACCCTGGCTCTCTGCTAAACAAGGCCGGCTACCCCCTTCCCGGGGAATAAAACCTGAGATATGCCACCCCCGGTCCTTTGGGACCTTTAACCGAGGATCCTCTACACCAACAACATCACACAGTAATAGATATATACTACAGTGCCCACATGAGTAAGTATCTGGGCTCCATACCATGATGCTACCATTTTCCAGAAGGAATGGTCATACCCTAGGGGAGCTACCCCTGAAACCTTGCCGCATCTTTCCTGTTTCGACCATTACCGGTTTGTGAGGCTCGATGAGGTTTCGTCCACAAAGCTACGCTTTTTCACAAAGCCATGCTTCGATCACAAATGATCAACAAATGATCATCAATCACACAACAGCACTTAGCATGCCACACTACCAAATTGGGAGTATATCGCTGATAACCTTCAACTACATAACCTTTGAGCTCGTACGTCTCAGAGAAGGGTGTTAAGCTAAGAGAATAAATTCTCCGCCACCAACAGATATGTATTTGAAAGAAATCGGCTATATATCTCAAAGTGTAGTATCAGACACACGACCATACAAGTCTGTTCCGGGTTCGAACAGAACCGAAGGCACTTCCAAAGAAGCCCTTGCAAATCCGGGTATCCACAATCCCGATCGGATTCTCCATCACTTGGGGAATCTCTATACCGTAGCTACTCAGTGCAGAGACAATCGATAGGTCATCCTATCGTTCTCGCAAATACCCGGTCTTCACCACCGGTCTTCAATTGCTATCCATAACGACATATCATTATTCGGAATGGGTTTTATGACACAAGGTCCTCTCCCGGCTAAACCGAATAACGAGCGCAATATTTTAAAAACATATGGATATGGATTTCAGTTAAGTCACAACTTAAATTCAAAACTATTTCAAATGGTTTACACAAATTACCATTTCAAATCTTTGAACAAAAAGATTTATTTCACAAAGTTTCACAAAGTTCCATTTACGGATTTCAAAACAATTTCCATTTTTAGTGGATTAATCCATTTAATCTTTAAATCAAAGATTTAACTTATGGCTTTCAAAAACCATTTCCAAAAGTTCATTAATAACTTGGAAAACTGTTTTTCAATTCAAATTTGAAATTCCTATACCAATTTGGAAATTCATTTCTTATATGAAAGCTTTAATCATTTGAAAACAAACAGTTTTCACTTTGGAAAAATTCGATTTCAATTATACAAGTTAAAGTTTCTCAAACTTGGGTTAAATTTAATTCTCAAAACAACACTTTCGAAATTGGTTTAAAAACCCATATAAACTTGTATGACCTTTTACTTCGTAAATTCTCAAAATAGAATTTAATTTCAGATTTGAATTCAATTTTAAATTGAATTATTAAGTTTCAAAACTTTATTAAGTTATTCAAAATAACCTTTATTTTAGGAATTCTTTTCCAAAAGCTTTTCATTTTAAAACCCGACCCATTTTCAAAATCATTTAGATTTAAAAATTCAATTTTACAAACTATTTCAAAAATCTGTGACTTAACCAATTTCCACGTGCAATCCATATTTGTGTGTGTATAGTGTAGTCCAAGGGGTTTTACACAATAGTGCACACATCTATCATCATAGATATATCGATAAGCGGTATAACCCATAACGCTTATCTTCATTCACAGATTCATAGATAAAGTAAATTAATCAATCACAAAGATTTACTAATATGATTCGATGTGGGTTTCGGATAACCAACTGGAATCCGACTCCCTGTCGCATCGAAATTCAAATGTCGTTTTTGGGTCAAAGGATTTGCATATCCATATAACAATATATTCATCACAGATCAAACAGCTTAGCATAAAGCATCACATAGCATCGCAATCACATATCAAATATGTCAATCCACCATATAGCATTCAATAACAATCAAACATCTACAATTAAGATGAACAATTTAGGTGGTTTTTAAATTTATCAACCACATAATTGCTTTCATTAGTAATCTTTAATCAATGATTAATTATCATTAACTACAATTAATTTAGTCTTAATTACTTTCATTAATTAATCATTTCTAAATTAATTAACTTAACTAATTAACCCTTAATTACAATTAATTAAATCTTAATTATATTTATCAATTAATTTATTCCTTAATTAACTACTTTGATTAATAAACCCCTAATTATTAATTTATTAATCATAATCTTTAATTATCTTCCCTTAACTACTTTCACCAAGTAATCACTATTTTAATTTAATCATTCATTAATTACTTTATTAATTAACTTAAATTACAAATTAATATAATCTAATTAATAAATCCTCAATTATTAATTAATTTAATTATAACTAATTATCCTTTAATTGATTTTCTTAATTATTCATGAATTAATCTTAATTACTAATCATTATTTACTTGATTATCATTAACGATATAAATTCACTTACTTTTAAGTTAAAGTTTTTAAAACATTTGATTTTTTTATTTCTAAATCATTTATTAAGTTTCATTTAAAAATAACTTTTTACAAATGTAAATTTAAAAACTTAATTGTTTTTTTTTTTAAATCCTTTATTTTAAAACTTTTAATATACTTTCTACCAAATAAATAAATCATCATTTATAAGGAGATATAGTTTCAGGATTTATTAAACAAATGCATTAAAGTTAAAAAAACCGGAATATGAAAATTTCCATGCAAATCCGAGTATTCCCCCGGACCAAAACCCAATATACTCGAGCCCCGCTTCGAGTTTTACCAAAATTTACCCGAGCTCCCCAACTTTACTTCAAAAAAAAAAATTTCCAAGTTTTTAACCCGTGCCCTAAACATTCTGCTTTGAGTAAAAACTCGAGCCACCCTTGCCTTTCCCCAAGCTCTCCTTCGAGTCGTGATAACACATCATCTCCCCTAACACATTATCATTGCTAGCTATCCTAGGGACACCGTGCACATGCACAGCTGCCTGAACCACCTCCGACCAATCTCGCGACCACCCATGAGTCCCCCGTGGTCCCATCAACTTGCCTGAATACCCAAAACCCACGATACCATCGTGGTTCAAAAACCGAACATTATTGCATCTTCCTGGAACCACCAGTCACCAGAAAAAGTCCGCGCATCGCCAGTTCCGACCGTCTTGCCCTCTGAAACCACCGCCGCACCTCCACAACCCTTCCACGAAGCCACCACCAGAACGCGATGCAACTCGATCAACCAGAAAGACACTGCCGATCCAAACTCTCATCTCAACCAAAACTAGGGTTACACGAGAAAATCCATTACCGCCGACGCCTCAACACTCTGATCGCCACTCTGACAATTTCCCCGAGTCCTCTGATCATCGATGCAACTCAATGCGAAACCCCGACACCCCCAGTAACGTTGACCACCAGCATCTCCTAAAAACTCAATTTTTGGTTAACCCAGAATTTCTCACAAAATTTTCAACTAAAAATTTTGATCTTTGTTTTAAAAATCATACTTTCCCAAATCAATTCAAATTATAAACATGAATCAAGTAATCTCGACATTTGGTTTATCATGCTGTTTGGCTTACTGCTGTGTTGCTTGATTTTTTTGCCAGATAATGTAGGAACAAATCATTCTTATATATATATATATATATATATATATATTTAAAATCTCAGTTTAAACTTAAACAAGGATAACTTGTTTTGAAAATCCTAAGTCTACAAGAAATGTATAAAGGAGAGATGAATTTATGTTAGATGCCCATGCCTGTTATTCAAACAGAGGACCCAAAAATTGACATGCACAGTCATTCTCATGTATATATGTACATGTAAGCATAACTTGGCAACCACATAAACAGTTATCATAAAAAAAACATCAAGCATCAAGCACAGAAAAACAGGATATTCAAGTTTGGAATCAAAAAGAAAGGTTTGCTCACCTTATCACTGAAGAACAGGGAACCAAATATTTGTAACTGCAGATCAACTCTTAAACTTGATTGTTTGTTGCTTACTTAAGCTTTGTATTGGGTCTTTTTTTTTTTTGATCTTGTACTTTATTTTTTTTTCTGCAGCTAGTCAATATAAGTTTTTTGCTTAGTTTTTTTTTATAATAGATTAAACAAACTAAAATTTAACTTACTTACAGATTTTGTTTTAAATGAAACAGGGAAAGCTTTTGGTCTGCTACTTGAAATCCTAAGCCTTGAAATTTTTGATTCTGGTTCTTTGAATTGATTCTATGATGATGAATCTTTGAATTTCCCTTTTTTTTAATTACTGAATTGCTCTTGAATCCTTGAAATCTTCTCCTTACAAACTCAAGCTTTGAACTGCAGGTTGAGATGAACTTTAACTTCCAGGTTTTAAATTTGAATTTGCAATCTCAGGTTGATGAGTCTGATTTGGTTTCTGTTGATCAGATCTTTGTTTTGCATCTGGAAACTGAAATTTGCATTTGCTTCCTCTTTTTTTTTTTCCTTTAGCTTCTAAAACTTGAAATGCTCTTGCTCTTGTATTTGAATCTTTCTACTTCCAGGCTTTGATAAATTGATTTTGTTTTACAGATCTTTGGATAGGAGGATGAACTTTGAATTCCTGGTTTTAACTTTGGTTTCAGATTTTTGTTAAGAGAGGGATTTTCGAATCTTTAAGTTGAAGATGATTTGTTTCATGTTTTTTTTTTTTTTCCTTTCTCAGGTTCGAGAAGAATGAAACCTGACTTTTACCTTCTTTTCTTTTCTGGTTTCTTATTTCAGGTTTTGGGAAGCTAAATGGCCTAATTACTATTTTATTATATTTTTTCCTTTTTCAAAAATTGAATGCCATTTGTCCATTTTCTTTTTGCATGTTGTACACTTGTAGTTTGTAGGGAAATTTATGTTTGAATCCCTTTGACTCAATTTAATTTGTAAACTTTTGTTTAATCCTCCATGTAGTTATGTTTTCATATATGCATATGTCTTGATTTTAAAAGTTGTTTATGTTTTTTATTTGGTTATATCCTCTTTTCATATTTATATTTTACACAAATAAAATTTCTATTGTTTTTCACATTCAACTTAATTTTAGCTCACTATCTTTATATACAACTAATTTATACATTTTATATTCATGCCTTTCTTTTATTATTTATTTTCTTTTTGTACAACCTTTAAAAAGTTAAGAGTGGTTTAAATATTTTGATTACATATTAACAAGTAATTACTTTTATTTATATAAGTGAATTTCACATACAAATAATATTTTGAAAATGAGTGCATTAATTTTTTATTAATTTCAACTTCCAAATATATCTAATATATTTAAAATTTAATAATTTAAAGCTTTTACTAATTTAAAATTTAATAATTTAATATATACAAAATAAAAACAACCCTTTTACTAATTTAAAGCTTTTAACTCTATTTTATTTTTAATACATTTTTATCCTTTAAATTCAATGTTTATAAAATATTTATTCTTGTATTTTCAAATCAATTTGTTATTTATCTTTAAATCCATATTTATTTTTAAATCAAATTTTTATTTTATTTTTATAAAATTACTTATCTCTAAGTTTTAACCAAATCCTACTTATAATCTAAAATTTTAAGTTCATTCAAGAAATTTCCTAACTAATACATGAATAAATTCATAATTTATTTTCAAAATTAAATTAATTGCCAAATTAATCGTAGTTAATTTTCAGGAATGTTACAGATTTCCCCCCTTAAAGAAATTTCGTCCCCGAAATTTGCTAGGGAGACGAGAAAGAATAGATGATAGATAAAGAACGATTGATCAGATAGATCGAAATATTTATTCTGCATTCGGTTTACCAAATCAGAATATCAACAAACATGAGAATCAACTCATTCAATTACGAAATAATTGGGTGATTTAATCTACGGAGTATACATGGGTATTGGTTAGTTCGAAGGAATAACTAACCGTTCATAGAATATATCGAAACCCAATGAACAGACAAAAATAGATTCGACTACGATTTCAGATTCAAGATTTAACTCATTTATGGTTTGCTAAGAAATAAAACTAGGTGTAGCTCCTATAACGAACAAACTTGAAAGTTTAATCGTAAACAAGAAGGTTACCTTATAAAATTTCCTTTCCTTTATCAGCCCTTGAGGTTGAAGAATCACCCCTGATTGCGTATCTCTTTGCTACTAGAGCTTCCTTCTTGTTGGGCAGTCGTTGATCCTATGTCCTGGCCTGCGGCAATGATAGCATCCTGTAGATTCCTGATCTGGCCTCATAAATGGTTCTCTCAATCCTGGCTTCCAAGGATTCTTACATTTATCCGAGTAGTGACCTTTCTCCAAGCAGTTGAGACAAGTAACTTCTTTCAGCTTTTTCTTTCGAGAATTCTTCTTTTCTTTATCTTTCCTCGATCTCTTTCCACCAAACTTCTTTTTCCTCCAATTCAGATTACTTGTGTTTCCATCCTCCTCTGGGACTTCCTGCTTATCCAGAGTATCATATCTATAACCCATATCAATTAATTCAGAAAAGGATTCCTTAACGTGAGTAGTCATCCTCTCCTGGAATTCCTTGTTCATTCCCCGAATAAACTTTTCATTCCTCTTTAACGGTGTATTTACCAATTCTGTACCAAATCGAGATAACTCGTTGAATTTGTTCAAGTATTCCTCAAATGATAAGCTTCCTTGCTTCAAATCTATAAACTCTTGGTACATTCTAGAGATACCACCAGACGGCATATATCGCTGCTCGAACACTTCCTTGAAACGACTCCAAGTGAATTCATCCGTCGGTTCATCTAATGTAATAGTTTCCCACCAAGCTAAAGCCTCTTCCTGGAGTTGCCAAGAAGCTATCAATCGCATCTGATCATCCTCCAACCTTAGACCTTTGAAAACCCTTTCACACGATCGAATCCAGGCTTGTGCTTCGATAACTGATTCTTTGCCAGTGAATGGCTTCCCACCAAGTCTGGAAAAGCTTCGATATAAATCAGCTAGATTTGATTGGGATTGAATAGGAATATCTGTCGTTGCAGGGCCTTGACCAGTTGAAGTGGTATTTGCCTGTCCCCAATCTCGTCCTCTTCTTCCACTCATTCTCACTATCTGTAATAGTAAGAAAACCGATTAAGGAATTCGGACGAAATATCTTAGAGAATAACAACAGATAAAGGGAATAGACTAAGAAATTTGGATTTTGGTTTCACTGGTTATACTCATTCTAGGGTATACTTCACCCTATCTCTAATGAGCCATCTAATGTGTTACACTCCGTAGCTAAAGTTCTTACTCAACCTTTAGCTCTGATACCAAACTGTGACGACCCGAACTCGATGTCCGACAACATCAAATTCGTATCGCCGGAGCTTGCAACAACATTAGATGATAAATAACACAGCGGAAAATAAAAGATGATGTCACTGATACAACATGAATACAATATCCGATACATCAATTTGATACAATGATAATCATCAACATCAGAGAATACAAAAATACAGCGGAACATGATACAATATGATAAGTCTTCGCAGAATCCAATACTGCAACTCTGATCCAAAAGCTCCAAAGACAAAGCTCCCAAAACTCCAAGCTCGATCCACCATAAAGGTTGCACCAAGATAAGCAAGTCCGTCCGTGGACTCAAAAGACTCCAAAATGATCAAATAGAAAGCTGAAGGCTACCAAAACGATATCTACTACCTGACTATCTGAAAAACCAAACTCTAGACTGCCCGTGAGGAAAATGGTGGGCACCCAGAGTTTAGAAAGGGAACAATAAACCCGAGTCAGTCGTGGGACTGGTATGAGCAAACAAAAACATTTGGGCTTTGAAACAAACAAAAGGGTTTAAGTTTTGAAATCCGCAATGCTTTTTGAAAATGAAACTACCATAAGGCCTCCCGGCACACACACAATGCAAACGCACACATGGGGGAGATTTCTCCTTATGATAGTCAAAGATGCTTACTACGCAAAAATTCTTTTTGATATTATTACTAGTGCATAGTGGAAAACCTTTCGAAAGTAGAATATAAATCCTAGCCAGCATAGGTACCATTATACTATGCCTACTATAGCTGCCATTTTAAATGGCAGGTTCTACAACTAAAACCGTACAAGGCTCGTATTGGGTTGAATGGATTTCCAACAAATGGTCAGGCTAAGGAACTTCCTATTGCCACATGGGAACGCCTCTGGCGGGACGCCCCGAGAAACACCCTGGCTCTCTGCTAAACAAGGCCGGCTACCCCCTTCCCGGGGAATAAAACCTGAGATATGCCACCCCCGGTCCTTTGGGACCTTTAACCGAGGATCCTCTACACCAACAACATCACACAGTAATAGATATATACTACAGTGCCCACATGAGTAAGTATCTGGGCTCCATACCATGATGCTACCATTTTCCAGAAGGAATGGTCATACCCTAGGGGAGCTACCCCTGAAACCTTGCCGCATCTTTCCTGTTTCGACCATTACCGGTTTGTGAGGCTCGATGAGGTTTCGTCCACAAAGCTACGCTTTTTCACAAAGCCATGCTTCGATCACAAATGATCAACAAATGATCATCAATCACACAACAGCACTTAGCATGCCACACTACCAAATTGGGAGTATATCGCTGATAACCTTCAACTACATAACCTTTGAGCTCGTACGTCTCAGAGAAGGGTGTTAAGCTAAGAGAATAAATTCTCCGCCATCAACAGATATGTATTTGAAAGAAATCGGCTATATATCTCAAAGTGTAGTATCAGACACACGACCATACAAGTCTGTTCCGGGTTCGAACAGAACCGAAGGCACTTCCAAAGAAGCCCTTGCAAATCCGGGTATCCACAATCCCGATCGGATTCTCCATCACTTGGGGAATCTCTATACCGTAGCTACTCAGTGCAGAGACAATCGATAGGTCATCCTATCGTTCTCGCAAATACCCGGTCTTCACCACCGGTCTTCAATTGCTATCCATAACGACATATCATTATTCGGAATGGGTTTTATGACACAAGGTCCTCTCCCGGCTAAACCGAATAACGAGCGCAATATTTTAAAAACATATGGATATGGATTTCAGTTAAGTCACAACTTAAATTCAAAACTATTTCAAATGGTTTACACAAATTACCATTTCAAATCTTTGAACAAAAAGATTTATTTCACAAAGTTTCACAAAGTTCCATTTACGGATTTCAAAACAATTTCCATTTTTAGTGGATTAATCCATTTAATGTTTAAATCAAAGATTTAACTTATGGCTTTCAAAAACCATTTCCAAAAGTTCATTAATAACTTGGAAAACTGTTTTTCAATTCAAATTTGAAATTCCTATACCAATTTGGAAATTCATTTCTTATATGAAAGCTTTAATCATTTGAAAACAAACAGTTTTCACTTTGGAAAAATTCGATTTCAATTATACAAGTTAAAGTTTCTCAAACTTGGGTTAAATTTAATTCTCAAAACAACACTTTCGAAATTGGTTTAAAAACCCATATAAACTTGTATGACCTTTTACTTCGTAAATTCTCAAAATAGAATTTAATTTCAGATTTGAATTCAATTTTAAATTGAATTATTAAGTTTCAAAACTTTATTAAGTTATTCAAAATAACCTTTATTTTAGGAATTCTTTTCCAAAAGCTTTTCATTTTAAAACCCGACCCATTTTCAAAATCATTTAGATTTAAAAATTCAATTTTACAAACTATTTCAAAAATCTGTGACTTAACCAATTTCCACGTGCAATCCATATTTGTGTGTGTATAGTGTAGTCCAAGGGGTTTTACACAATAGTGCACACATCTATCATCATAGATATATCGATAAGCGGTATAACCCATAACGCTTATCTTCATTCACAGATTCATAGATAAAGTAAATTAATCAATCACAAAGATTTACTAATATGATTCGATGTGGGTTTCGGATAACCAACTGGAATCCGACTCCCTGTCGCATCGAAATTCAAATGTCGTTTTTGGGTCAAAGGATTTGCATATCCATATAACAATATATTCATCACAGATCAAACAGCTTAGCATAAAGCATCACATAGCATCGCAATCACATATCAAATATGTCAATCCACCATATAGCATTCAATAACAATCAAACATCTACAATTAAGATGAACAATTTAGGTGGTTTTTAAATTTATCAACCACATAATTGCTTTCATTAGTAATCTTTAATCAATGATTAATTATCATTAACTACAATTAATTTAGTCTTAATTACTTTCATTAATTAATCATTTCTAAATTAATTAACTTAACTAATTAACCCTTAATTACAATTAATTAAATCTTAATTATATTTATCAATTAATTTATTCCTTAATTAACTACTTTGATTAATAAACCCCTAATTATTAATTTATTAATCATAATCTTTAATTATCTTCCCTTAACTACTTTCACCAAGTAATCACTATTTTAATTTAATCATTCATTAATTACTTTATTAATTAACTTAAATTACAAATTAATATAATCTAATTAATAAATCCTCAATTATTAATTAATTTAATTATAACTAATTATCCTTTAATTGATTTTCTTAATTATTCATGAATTAATCTTAATTACTAATCATTATTTACTTGATTATCATTAACGATATAAATTCACTTACTTTTAAGTTAAAGTTTTTAAAACATTTGATTTTTTTATTTCTAAATCATTTATTAAGTTTCATTTAAAAATAACTTTTTACAAATGTAAATTTAAAAACTTAATTGTTTTTTTTTTTAAATCCTTTATTTTAAAACTTTTAATATACTTTCTACCAAATAAATAAATCATCATTTATAAGGAGATATAGTTTCAGGATTTATTAAACAAATGCATTAAAGTTAAAAAAACCGGAATATGAAAATTTCCATGCAAATCCGAGTATTCCCCCGGACCAAAACCCAATATACTCGAGCCCCGCTTCGAGTTTTACCAAAATTTACCCGAGCTCCCCAACTTTACTTCAAAAAAAAAATTTCCAAGTTTTTAACCCGTGCCCTAAACATTCTGCTTTGAGTAAAAACTCGAGCCACCCTTGCCTTTCCCCAAGCTCTCCTTCGAGTCGTGATAACACATCATCTCCCCTAACACATTATCATTGCTAGCTATCCTAGGGACACCGTGCACATGCACAGCTGCCTGAACCACCTCCGACCAATCTCGCGACCACCCATGAGTCCCCCGTGGTCCCATCAACTTGCCTGAATACCCAAAACCCACGATACCATCGTGGTTCAAAAACCGAACATTATTGCATCTTCCTGGAACCACCAGTCACCAGAAAAAGTCTGCGCATCGCCAGTTCCGACCGTCTTGCCCTCTGAAACCACCGCCGCACCTCCACAACCCTTCCACGAAGCCACCACCAGAACGCGATGCAACTCGATCAACCAGAAAGACACTGCCGATCCAAACTCTCATCTCAACCAAAACTAGGGTTACACGAGAAAATCCATTACCGCCGACGCCTCAACACTCTGATCGCCACTCTGACAATTTCCCCGAGTCCTCTGATCATCGATGCAACTCAATGCGAAACCCCGACACCCCCAGTAACGTTGACCACCAGCATCTCCTAAAAACTCAATTTTTGGTTAACCCAGAATTTCTCACAAAATTTTCAACTAAAAATTTTGATCTTTGTTTTAAAAATCATACTTTCCCAAATCAATTCAAATTATAAACATGAATCAAGTAATCTCGACATTTGGTTTATCATGCTGTTTGGCTTACTGCTGTGTTGCTTGATTTTTTTGCCAGATAATGTAGGAACAAATCATTCTTATATATATATATATATATATATATATATATATATATATATTTAAAATCTCAGTTTAAACTTAAACAAGGATAACTTGTTTTGAAAATCCTAAGTCTACAAGAAATGTATAAAGGAGAGATGAATTTATGTTAGATGCCCATGCCTGTTATTCAAACAGAGGACCCAAAAATTGACATGCACAGTCATTCTCATGTATATATGTACATGTAAGCATAACTTGGCAACCACATAAACAGTTATCATAAAAAAAACATCAAGCATCAAGCACAGAAAAACAGGATATTCAAGTTTGGAATCAAAAAGAAAGGTTTGCTCACCTTATCACTGAAGAACAGGGAACCAAATATTTGTAACTGCAGATCAACTCTTAAACTTGATTGTTTGTTGCTTACTTAAGCTTTGTATTGGGTCTTTTTTTTTTTGATCTTGTACTTTATTTTTTTTTCTGCAGCTAGTCAATATAAGTTTTTTGCTTAGTTTTTTTTTATAATAGATTAAACAAACTAAAATTTAACTTACTTACAGATTTTGTTTTAAATGAAACAGGGAAAGCTTTTGGTCTGCTACTTGAAATCCTAAGCCTTGAAATTTTTGATTCTGGTTCTTTGAATTGATTCTATGATGATGAATCTTTGAATTTCCCTTTTTTTTAATTACTGAATTGCTCTTGAATCCTTGAAATCTTCTCCTTACAAACTCAAGCTTTGAACTGCAGGTTGAGATGAACTTTAACTTCCAGGTTTTAAATTTGAATTTGCAATCTCAGGTTGATGAGTCTGATTTGGTTTCTGTTGATCAGATCTTTGTTTTGCATCTGGAAACTGAAATTTGCATTTGCTTCCTCTTTTTTTTTTTTCCTTTAGCTTCTAAAACTTGAAATGCTCTTGCTCTTGTATTTGAATCTTTCTACTTCCAGGCTTTGATAAATTGATTTTGTTTTACAGATCTTTGGATAGGAGGATGAACTTTGAATTCCTGGTTTTAACTTTGGTTTCAGATTTTTGTTAAGAGAGGGATTTTCGAATCTTTAAGTTGAAGATGATTTGTTTCATGTTTTTTTTTTTTTTCCTTTCTCAGGTTCGAGAAGAATGAAACCTGACTTTTACCTTCTTTTCTTTTCTGGTTTCTTATTTCAGGTTTTGGGAAGCTAAATGGCCTAATTACTATTTTATTATATTTTTTCCTTTTTCAAAAATTGAATGCCATTTGTCCATTTTCTTTTTGCATGTTGTACACTTGTAGTTTGTAGGGAAATTTATGTTTGAATCCCTTTGACTCAATTTAATTTGTAAACTTTTGTTTAATCCTCCATGTAGTTATGTTTTCATATATGCATATGTCTTGATTTTAAAAGTTGTTTATGTTTTTTATTTGGTTATATCCTCTTTTCATATTTATATTTTACACAAATAAAATTTCTATTGTTTTTCACATTCAACTTAATTTTAGCTCACTATCTTTATATACAACTAATTTATACATTTTATATTCATGCCTTTCTTTTATTATTTATTTTCTTTTTGTACAACCTTTAAAAAGTTAAGAGTGGTTTAAATATTTTGATTACATATTAACAAGTAATTACTTTTATTTATATAAGTGAATTTCACATACAAATAATATTTTGAAAATGAGTGCATTAATTTTTTATTAATTTCAACTTCCAAATATATCTAATATATTTAAAATTTAATAATTTAAAGCTTTTACTAATTTAAAATTTAATAATTTAATATATACAAAATAAAAACAACCCTTTTACTAATTTAAAGCTTTTAACTCTATTTTATTTTTAATACATTTTAATCCTTTAAATTCAATGTTTATAAAATATTTATTCTTGTATTTTCAAATCAATTTATTATTTATCTTTAAATCCATATTTATTTTTAAATCAAATTTTTATTTTATTTTTATAAAATTACTTATCTCTAAGTTTTAACCAAATCCTACTTATAATCTAAAATTTTAAGTTCATTCAAGAAATTTCCTAACTAATACATGAATAAATTCATAATTTATTTTCAAAATTAAATTAATTGCCAAATTAATCGTAGTTAATTTTCAGGAATGTTACACAGTTGATTCGACTCCATCAAGCAAGCCCTCAGGTAGCCATGCTTCGAATCCATCCACGCGTACCTAAAGCTCGAATCCATTGGAGCATTCCCACCTTCGAGTCCATCAAGGAAGAGTCCTTCGAATCCATGCAGTTGAGGAAGCTCCGACTCCATTCCCTTCTTGTCTTCGAATCCCCATGTTGAGGCAACTTCGAATCGATCCACAGTAGCCTATTTTGATCGATTCGAATAAGTACCCGGCTTCATCGATTCGAAACGAACCTTCGAATCCAACACCTCGAATCCACGAAATCGACTCATTCAACTTGGAGCAATAAGTGGATCGACTCGAAGGACGCGCGCCACCTCATCACAAAACCACGTGCGCTGATGGATTCGAAGGGAGTGGGTTCGAAGGGATCGATTCGACCCAAACAGCCAAACGAAAATCCTCACTTCGAATCGATCATATCTCTCAATCTCTTGATCCAAATGCCATGAAATTTTTACAGGAGCTTGCCTACGTGTTGAAGAATGTCCACGCCAAGTTTCATCGCGATTGGACAATTTCTTGATCGATTCGAACCAAGGGTCGAATCGATCCCAATGTGGCCCGGATCTCCAGGTTTCGGCCGTGTGGGCCCCCTCACGTGCCTGAAGCGGTCTACCGTACTTTTAGGAGAAATATCAGTCTCCTACGCCTATAAATAGAGCCCCAGGTCATTCAGAAAAGGGGAATCTTGATTTGGAAGCATCCAGACTCTACCAAACTCTACTTTGCACTTCACTACTACCGTTGTACTCGAATTTCAGAGTTATAATCCATTGTAATCCGCTGTAATCAACGGTAATCAGCGAAGAACATCAATAAAAGTAAAAACCTTTGAAGTGGACGTAGGCCGGAGATAGCCGAACCACTATAAATCGTGTGTTCTTGTTCATAATTTCTGTATTGCTGCGTGTTGTTTCCTTAGATCTGTTATTTGTGTTTGAATATCGCTGACCAACACTGGTGCTTTCACAATACTTGGGGTTTGTGACAGTTTAGTCTAGCTTTTCATGCTATGAAAAAAAAAATGAAATCTCCCTAATTTTTCTCCTCACCGTCCGTGGCAGAAGAGAGAGAAAAAAAGTTAGTAACTCCAACTTTACCTTGTTTTCCAACAGCTAGAGACGGTCTAAGAGGGTGAATGTAGAAGTAAATGTGTGGAGATGAAATGCGGTGTATACAATTGCACCTAAATGTATTTAATGAAAAAGCGGTTGGGGCAATTGGGTTGCTCAGCCCTACCTCAACAAGTGTTTTTGCAGTCTCAGCATCAGAGAGCCTTGCATCATCATCGCTAACCAACTCTTTTATATCTTCGGAAGGATGATAACTCGACCCACTGTTTGCCAATGGATCTGGAAGCGAATTTAAATTCTCCGATACTGCTCTGACTCCTCTCCCTCCCTGTAAATACCTGCAAGATATTACTAAATATAAAATAAAAAACGTAGAAAATTAAAGAACTCGGTCGGAAATATTTGAAATTTTTCATTAACCTAATTTTGCGTTGGTGCAAGACTGGTTTGGTTAAAGTACAATATTTTGGTTTGTAACTTGACACATTAATGACTAAGGAAGAAAGTTCGACAATGCAAGAAGAGAGGAGAGCAACTGACATTTTATTTTCGTTTTTTATTATATGTTTTGATCGATGAGAAAAGAACCAAATGCCATTGAATGTTTATAATCACAGAAAATATGCCAATTAGATAGATAGGGATATTGAGTATGGGCTTTTTGAGTCTTTTGGGCTATACATTTATTTATCTATGCTCATAATCTTTTCGTTATAAGTTATGTATAGATTATTTATTTTCATTTTTATTTTTACTGCAGAATAATAATCGTTATTTTTAAACTCACTTAACGTTCCAGAAATATTGTTATACATTTAATTTATATTTACAATGCAAAGTGAATAATTAGCTTGCTTCTATTAAAATCTCATAAGTTTCCTTACACGTCACAGTGAAAGTAACAAAATTGTAATTACAATTTACCCCTATGATTAGGCAAATCTTTTCTTTTGAACTTATGTTTAATAGAATTAAAAAGGATAATAATCGCTTCTATTCTTGCGATTATGAAAATGATGATCGGTACACTAACTTGGTGACTTGATTGTTAATAATTTTATCTTCAATAGACGCCCATTCTTAAAAGAACAAAAACTAGATTAATTAAAGATGCTACATGATTCTTATGAAACTTAGTTTGTTATGTCCTATACTCAATCAAAACTAAATGCATCATGCACTAGCATTCGACGTCATGCAGCAGAATTCAATCACTACCTAGTGCATGATCAAAGTCTGACCCTCCTTCTAACGCCAAAATGTTGACTAGAGATTTAACTAACCTTGGAAGTAGTCTGGTAATGCGGCGAAAGTAAATGTTACTTGCTAGTCACTGGACTTAAAATTAAAAAATGAGAAAAAATGCAAGTAAAACAAAGTGAATGACATTAAATATAAAGTGGTTTGGCAAAATTGTCTATTTTCATCGTGAAGATCTCTTATTGTAGCTCTCTTCTATAATCACAGGGAATTACAAGAGAATAATAAAAATATATATCCCGTAGGACAAAAAAAATTAGCTAATCATATTTAGGGCTTTGATTTGCTGTGTGAGAGCCCTAGAAAAAGATAATGGCCATAATTCTAATAATTTCCAACCACTTTTAAATGGCAATGCATAAAGTATTTGTAGCAGCTGAAATGGATAACGGATGGCTAAGATCATATAGTAGAAAAAGCGGGAAGCACGTCTGGCTGTTGATCTAGTCGCGTAGGCTGATATGAAATAGTTGTAAAAGTGGAATGGAATATGTGGCTAAGAAGCAGATCAATTGTTCTTCTGCGTTAGGCGCTGACTTTAAATTAATGTGCAATAAATAATGACGGCTTAATATAGGAGTAGATATGCTTTTTGCCGCTTTGCTACAGTGTCATTTACAATTGGATATACAGCTTGTCATTTACTCATGCATGTATATATGGCAAGGTCTACTGAGCTAGCTGGTTGCTTGTCGAAGATATGAAGGAAGCCGAATGCTACTAAGGACTAGGTGGTGAGGGAGGTGTCGGGTCGACCGTTATATGACGGGACGGGGTGTGCAATGCTGGGCTAGAGATAGTTCATGCTTGAGCCGGTCTTGACAAATAAGTTGGTTGGTGATTTACTTGAGTCGTACTGTGCGTGGGCTGGCATGAGAGAACGGGTCTTTGAAGAGCTAGCCCGGCTTTGATTGACCGGCTTGTGCCTGGATTAGCCTAGGTTTGTTGAGAGTTGATTGATGATAAGGACCATGATGTCAAGCCTGTTATGGGATGATAAGACAGGCTGTTTGGGATTGGTCAAGGGCAGTCATACTGTAGCTAGGCCGAAGACGGCCCATGCTTGAACTGGTCTTGTTGAATATTTAGGTTGTCTAGAGCTGTGTCAGTCGGCAATTAAAGTGGTGCTTAGAGGACAGGCTAACTTGGATTCGGGCTAAAGGTGGACTGTAAAGGAGAGAGCCAGTCGAACTTGAGCCAGGCCAGTATTGACTGGGTTGGGCTATGCTTAGCTTTGTCCTCGTCTATTGAGTCGGCTCTAGAAGCTGCTCTGAGTGAGATGGATGGTTGTCGGCTTGATATGCTATTTAGTAGATGTGCCGGTCTGAGATCAACCTAAGTTTCGGTCGGCATGTATAGGTCGGCCACAAAATAGTCAGGTCGGCTTTGATTGGTCTGGCCATGCCTTAATCGACTTGCTAATTACTTACGAGAAAATTGAGCAACATGCCGGAAACTCACCAGTGTTGCTCACTACATACATTCTTGGGCTCAACGATGAGATGTAGCACACTGAGTTGTAACAATTATCAGATGTCGGTGCTCTGGCCCATGAGGTACAAACTCTAAGGACGTGATTGGACGCCCAAGCTACTACAAACTTTGTCCCACCAACTCCTCCTACAGTTGATCTTGTCGACCCGCCTATTCACTAACTTGCATTTCCTGGAGCCTATGATCTCATGAACATTAATGAGGCCCATGGAAGAGTGGTGTTTGAAACCCCACTCATGGATGTTATTTATCCAAGAAGGAATATTGTGCGTATGCCTAGCCATATTGATATTGCTCCAGATGTGACCATGCCTAGAGACCAAGGCGTCGTCTTTCCCTATCTACAGAGCATCCATCATATTTGGAGTGTTTATGGACTTTTACTTTTGACCATCTCAATGGCAGTGCTCCTACCGCCAGTAGAGAGCTTGTGGCTCTCTCAGAACAATCCATATCTCATAGGGGTGCGACCAGAAATAGATCAAGAGAGGGGATGGCTAGACATTCAAGATCGCCCTCCGTGCATAGGAAGAGGAGGTCTTTTGCTCTACCTCATTATCATCATCATTATCTATCTCGTCGTCGATCTCCCACTCAACCTAGGTGCAGCTTGAGTCCTCGGTCCATCATTGGTCAGAATATCCCTCGGTAATTGATGTTGACCTTAGGGAAGAAATACACATTCTTTGCCTGCAACTTAACAGAATGCAAGCCCAAACACTATGGGTGAAGCATTATCTGATGACGAGAATAGAGTTCCGACGAGATTCTGAACACTTACATCCACCGATGGTATGCTTTTCCGCCCATAGACATGTATGATGGGGATGTTGACCCATTTGATCACATCACTGTCTTTAACTCCATTACCCATCCCGGTCAGCTTTTTGGCCTAGTAAAGTGCTTGTTTTATCCATCCACTCTCACTAGACCGACCTCCCGTTGGTTCTTGCATCAATGATCGGACAACAACATTTCTTAGGCCCACTTGTACGTAGATTTCAAGACTTGATTCTTTCTTCCAAGACCCATGTTATGATGGCTAGGGGCTAGATAACATCAGGTAAGGTTCCATTGAAAGCTTGCTATTATATGTCAACTGCTTCAGCAAAGAGTGCACCCGGGCTAGGGGTGTGGACATGAACAGCTTAGGCATAGCCCTCTGTTCGGGGGTCGGATACAAGCCCAGGATGTAGAGAGCGCTTTAGAAGCAACTGGCCACATCACTGATTGACTTTTACCTATTTTGCCCACTTTCGGCTCCCCTAGTTGGAACATTGGTATCAAAGCCAAATTGTCTATGCGGTCTAAATTAGTCATGTTTGGACCAACTAATTAAGCTTGCCTATTTAGAGGTGTCAAGAATAGTAGTGTTTGGGCTAGATTTGGGTAATCAAGTATCCTACCCCACTTGGCTACCGGCCTAACTCAAGATGATGTAAACTCAAAGGCTATCCCAAATAGAAAAGGCCAAACATGATTTTATGCGTTGGGCTAATTTTCAAAATTTGTTTGAAAATTTAAAAGAATTTTAGATTTAAAAGATAAGTTTAAAATATAAAGTGAAATTTTACAAAAGTTATAAAATACATTCATAATTTTCAAAATTGTTTTGAGAAATGAAATAATTTATTATGAAATTTATAAAAATAAAATATAATTAATATGATTAATTAAAATAAGTAAAATAATGAATTAAATGTTAATTGATTAAAGGTATATATCGATATATGTGGATATAACTGTTGTAGTTATTTGTTTATCTTAAAAGTTTACGATAAACTCAATTAAAATTAATTAAAATATATAGTTAAATTGTTCAATTGAATAAAATATATTAAATAAAATTATTTAACGTAAAATTAATTAAAATCTGTGCATATATTGATATGTACAGATAAACAAACTATAAATGTCATAGTCAATTAATTATCTTAAATAGTTTAAGATGAGTAATATAAAATTATAAATTTTTATATAAATCAATTTAAATTAATTAAATATGATTTAACTAATAAGATTAAAATTAATAAACTAAGATTTAATTAATTAGATACATGTGCATATTATATAAGTAAATTAAATTATAAAAGTTATAAATAAATTTATACTTATTTAACTATATATGTATAAAATTAAGTGGAAGTGGAAAGAAACTCAAATTAGATTTAAGAATTAAATACATACATATACTATGATTTCATATGTATTTGACACATGAATCACGAGGGTATTTCAAAAGAAATACATTATTCTATAGATCGATATCACTCAATCAAATATATTAAAGATTATGAATCTATGATATGAAAGTTGTCCTCTATCATTTATATATTAGTAGATTACTTGCATACTCTTTATTTTTTGATATTCCTTAAACTAGAAATATTATGTGTAGTGTTATTAGTACATTGACCAGACGAGGTAAGATACATGTATGTATTTGTTGATATTCCTCAAGATACTTCATTATACTTAGGCCGCGTGAAATGATAGGTACGAAAGAATAATCTCTTTCGATTTGTTGATATTCCTCAAGATCGAGATAGCATTATGACAAGGACCATCAGTTAGAAGTTTTATATGCAAATGATAAAGAGTTATTTATCGCAAGTGGGCCTATGATTTGTTGATGTTCCTCAAGGTCAGAATCCAAGGCATGCGAATCTTAACGTCCATTGGGGAAATCGAATGTTTATATGTTTTCCTTAGGTTTTTGAGAAACATAAAAATCTTGTCGAAGCCTTATTAAAAATGAAATGGTAACATTTAACATTTCTAATATTATAAGAACATTTGCTATATAAAGTTAAGATGGTCAACATCAATAAATTTATGCAACTGATATGATTGGTAAAATGTTTATCGATTGAATATAAAACTAACCGAAATAGGATTAACAAGAAATATAAAATATACTCACCTTTAAATCCTTTAGCATGTTTTCACTTCAAAACACATGCAAATGCCAATTTATAAAACCACTAAAACATCCATCCCTCGATCACTTGAGAATTTATTTATTCAAGACCATGTATTGTATTTTATGAGTTTTGAACTCTTAAGAAATACAAGAATATAGATATTTAATCACATATAAATGTTATATGGTGAATAGTCGTAGTTCTAAGTGTATGAAACTTCATTGAAATTTGTTCACTGGAATAAGCAAATAAACTATAATGCGAAATCATTGATGTGCACGTAAATGTCCATATTTTTACCACCATATTTATTCTATTTAAATTAAATAAATGATCATACTGGGTATTTTAACTTGTTTTAACCAAAATTCATATTAGTTCCAAATTTTCACATATTCATCTTCGTATAGGGGCAAAACGGTCATTTAAGTGCATATATTTCTTTGAGAAAAAATAATTGAAAATTTGTATATATTTTTGTAGGAAATTGATCTCAAATAGAAGTGGTTTCATGAAGATATGCATGCACAAAATTAATACAAAGGAATGAAGATGGAAATAATTCAAAGTGAAGAACATGGAGGACCCCACCTACCCACCTACCTTAATGTACAATTTAAAAGCTAATGCACATGCTTTTTGTAGGAAATACCCATATGTTTCATGTAACTTATTCTCTTCTCTTAGTCTCTCTTAGGCCTCCTTCTCTTTAGTTTAGATCAAAAATAAAATGAAAGCTCCTCTTTCTCTTTTCATGGCTACTTAGCCATTTTTATTTTATGTAATCTTTTCTTTATGCAATTTAATACATGCTCTTTTCTTTTCATGTTCACTTACTTTTATGTTGTAGTGTAGATCTCTTCTCTTTTATGCAAGTAGAATAATTTTTCCTTTCATTTTGCTCTCTCTTTTTTCTCTTATTTTTATTCAATGTTGCTTGCTACATTTGTTCATATGATGACAAATATGAGAGGCTAATCCCTTCAATTTAGGGGTAATGAAGCCTCTAATCATGTAGCTTCAACATTTTGATGTTTTATACTCTCTTTTTGTGCTTTAATGAGAATGTATGAAGTTGTTAACTTGTTGTTTTAGCTTTGAATTTGATAGTCTATGTTGTTCATAACAAATAGGCTATGCTTAAACAAACATAACACAAATTGCATCTTCATCTAAATATGATTATGGCAAATAAGTGAATGTTGAAATTGAAATTTGATAGCCTATATTTCTAAACAATAGTTAATAGGCTATGCTTAAAATAGATTTTTTATTTCAACTTTTTGTCATACTTCATGAGAGTTAAATGTATATTAGTGGTTGTGTTATAGTTTGATGGTTTATATTGAGCTAATTAATAGCACAAATATACCATACTTATGATAAGCACGTCAACTAATTCACTAATGACAAGAAAAGAGAGATCATAACTTCATTTTGTTGATTTATGTGATCTAGAGAGTGGAAGTTGCCTCTAAATTGTCTTAACACTCTCATATTTTTATATATTTTCTTTTGTCGTTTTTCTCTTTTTTTTTAGTTAATCACTCTTTCAACTTGGGTTAATTTGATTGAGTAGAATTTTAAAATCATCAATTCCCTATGGATCGACCCGTATTCGCCACGTGCTACATTCGTACACCGTGCGCTTGCGGTATAAATTTTATTTCAAAATTCGTTCGACGGTTTTCTAAACCGATAGAATTTCTGTCGACGAACAAGTTTTTGGCGCCGTTGCCGGGGATTTGTTTGATTTTGATTTTCTATTCTTCGAATTATTTTCATTCGATTTTTGTGTGTGCGTATTCTAAAAAAATTTTGTGTGTTTGTTTAATTTTTGTGTGTGCATTTGTTTTAGTGTTTATTGCTTATTTTCTAGTTTCATTTTGCATTGCATTTCCAAAAAAAAAAATATTTACAATTCTGTTTGGAAACAAAAAAAATTCCATTTCTTTTTCACATTTTATATTTTACATTGTCATACATATTTTCATTTGTACATACATTTTTCTCCTCTCTTCACTGTTACAACTTTTCTCTCTGTTTGCATTTTCTGTTCACACTTCCCTGTATACAATTCATTACAACACCTACTCCACAAACATCATCATCTCTACTACTTATTGCTACCATATTGGCCTACAACTTACAACATCCCGGAAACTTCAACCAAAGTAACTTCAACTGTGCCGACAATCACCACCTCAACCTGCACTGTTCCAATCACCACATTTCTTCCCTTCACAACTCTCTACGACTTCAATACATCTTCAATCACCTCCTTCAATACTGACTTGAGATTGTCTCCACTTCATCCAATACCCCTGCATTGCCACCCACATATTACTCTGATCACCCACATACTGACCATCCAGTGCCTTCATTCTTTGCTCGAATTCACTTGACCACAACCTTCCGTCCTCTTCTACATCACATACCACAACTGCTTGCTGTCTTTCATCATTCATCTCTGCCAAAACCTCACAACAGTGCCTCAGACATCCACATCACCCACTGATCAGTGCACTGCCGCACCTCTTCTTCTTCACTAACTGATACTGTGCCATCTAGTCACTTAACAACTCCTGACAGCAGTACCATTCCACCTTCCATCACTGTCTTTACTCCCCTGCATTTTCAAATACCACTGTCACTTTCATAAAAATCACCATATCATATCGCCTGATCTCCTCTGTCACAACCATCTTCACGAAATCACCAGCATCATCTCCATCGCCTCCAATATCCACCAAAGCTACCTGCAACAGAGCTTCGAGCTCTCCTCTGTTCAAGCCTACGAACACTCCAATCAACAGCAATCAAATTGCACCGCAACCTCATCACCTGTACAGACACTTCAACCCACAACCTTCAATTCAACCACGTCTTCCATAATGACAATCGCCCTTCACAACTCCTCCACTGACCAGAGCAGCAACTCAATTGACCAAGTCCCACTCCTCAATCCAATCGAACAAGCCGTGAGTCGCCATCATCTCCCTCTGCAACCAATTCCCACCAGACCACCTCCGCGACCAAATTCACGAGCATCCCAAATCATCGACAACTACACAGAACCTCAATCCTAGAACTCCACCTCAATCCCCTCAACCACCACGAGAACCGCTTTCCACTACCATGCTTCATCACGCGTGACCCAATCAGCCATACATCACTCACGACCTCCACCTGAACTCAATCGACAATCACCGAACCACGGTAGTGATTTAAGAATTTCGATTTTTGGTCGAGAATTTGGTTGAGAGTTGGGATTTTATAAAACTCGATTTGGAAGTGATTGTAATTTGAGTTTCTCAAATTTTGCAGCTGAGTGAGAATTCGATCATTTTGGTTCACTTTTAACTGGGCCGGGCCCAAATCAATTAAATTGTTAATTTTTTTTCCTTTTCTTTTGTTACCTTTTAGAGTTCTTCTGTTAGAGTTTTTTTTTAAAAAAAAACTAGTTTCAATTGTTTCCAATAGCATTTGTTTTGCTTTCGTTTTATTTTGTTCTGTTTTATCCTAAAAAAAAAATTTATAACAAGTTTCAATTGTTTTGTTTTTCTTCTGTTTTGTGGTGTTTTCATTTGCTTTGTTTTGTTTGTGCTTTGTTTTGCTTCTTCATCTAAAACAAAAGAAAGAATTTTTTTTTTTTAAGTAAAACCCTACTTTTAAGTTTCCTTTCCAAAAAAAAAAACCAAATTTTTTTTTGTATATATCTTAGTTTTTAATTTTCAGGTGGCCAAAGCAGAATTGCAGAAGGAGTAGAAGTGTTTGCTCAAATAAATTGCTAGCCTTGCTTAGCTTGCCAAAAAAATAAATTAATTGCTTTGCTCAGCTTGCCAAAAATACCTGCTTGCTTATTTATAATTTTCTTTTTATTTGTCTTGCATTGTATATATCTATTGTTTTTCTGTGTCTTGCATTGTTGTTTTTGCTTGCATTCAAAAAAAAAATCAAAAAAAAACCCATCATAGTTGCATTGTTAATACACGTTTATTTTCTGCTTTGCATTTCATGCTAGAATTTTAATTAATAATAACGGTTAAACATCGATAGCACTTAATTGTATATTGAAAATTTGTCTTCTTTGAACAATTTATTTTCTTGGTGTCTAGGCTACGGCAGAGTAATAACCATTTATAAATATTACGGTGATTCGTAAATATTATAGTGGTTGTTACTCTGAAGGTACTTAAACCTTCGGCTGCATTGCTACGGTGATTCGTGGTGCATCGATAAATCCTGCCCGTTACCTGACTGAGAACTATCTTGTTTATCTAAGACAAAGTGTGAATATACAATTTGGTGTCAACTTAGGATAAATCATTTGTAATTAACCCTTGCATTCATTTAGTTGCATCAGTTCATGCATATTCAAAAAAACAAAAAACAAAAAAATTCAAAATCCAAAACTAAAAAAAATTGTAAATATTCCTTTTTCTTTGAAATTTTTAAATATTCCTTTTTCTTTGAAATTTTTAAATCCTTTTCTTTGAAATTTCAAAAAAATCCAAAAAAAAATTAGAAAAACCAAAATTCAACAAAAAAAATTGAAAAATAAAAACAAAAATCAATTTTCCATTTTGAAGAATAAATTCTACTTGTAAATATTTTTCTTTATAAAAAAAAGAAGAAGCCAAAACAATTCTTGAAAATGTCCGAGTTTCCTTTTTCTTACTCGCTTGAATTTAGTTGTGAAAATCAATATAATCCATATGAGTTCAATCGAAATTCGTATGGATAGACAACTTTTGTTTAGACAATTCGAATTTTGAACCACCAAATTTTCAAAATAATGGTCAACCCTCAACTCTTGAAAATAGCATTTCATCGTTACTTGAAGTCTCTATGCAACGAAATCAAGAGATAAATGAGTTGTGCAATTCATATTTGTGCTATAACTCGAATCAAGGTTTTTAAAATAATCAAAGTTTGAATTCACTTCAAAATTCAAATGATTTCGAGTGTAACCCATGCCAATTCAATTTCGAGTCTCAAGATGAATTTAAAATTCAAGACGAAAATGTGAACCAATTTTCAAATAATTTTGGCAATGGGAATAGTTTCAATAATGATACGATTGAAACTTTGGTTGTCAACAAATTCAAAATGAAAATTTTCAAATTAACAATCATGAATTTGATTTTGTTGACCAAATGGAAAAAGTTAACGGGGATTTATTACTTGAAAAATACAAAACTTTTCGTGAAAATCATAATCAAATCTCAACTTGCGAAGAATCAAATAATAATCCACCGTTTATCGAAATTGAAATTTTTTGTTCTCAACAAATCCAAATCGAAAATTCTCAATTTAATAACTATAAATTGGATTTTGTTGAACAAATGAATGAAATTTACGATGATCACACGGATTTGTTGTTTGAAACTTATATGAAACAACGTGAACAACAAAATCAAATCTCAACGTGTGATGAGTCAAGTGATAATCCATCTTTTACCCAAATCGACGATTTTCAAATAACAACTTTTGAATTTGATAATGACGATCTTAATCAAGTTGTTGAAAATACGGTAATTGAGTTGGATTTCAATTCTTTTGAGGGTGCGAAACTCGATTTAAATTTCGATCTTCCTTTTTCTGAAAATTTGAATACAACAACTTTGAATTTTGTACTTGATTTATGTAATAAAGTTATTGATAATCCAACAAAGGAAGACGAATTTAATGAACACGAATTTTTTGGACTTTTGGATGACGAGTTGTTTAATTCCGAAGGGGAAGGTGAAAATCACCATTTTGATTTTGAAATCAATAATTGTGAAAATGTTTTCAATGATAAGCTTGAATTTCAAATTGGTGAAAATAAACTTGAACTTCAATCAATTGTTTTGTCGACCTTGAAAATCATCGAAAACAAAACAACTCATACGATTTTTAATAAAACGACATTCGTTTTTCCAAATCGACAATCAACTTCAAATTCTTTTACGATTTGGTTTTTCGTGCTTAAGCCGTGTCTCACGCATTTGACGAGACAAATGAATTGGTCTTTGGAAGACCGTTTCATTTACTTTTTGACTATATACTTTCTCATCTCTTGTAAATAATAATCTTTCATGTAAATATTAGATTTTTATTTTATTTTTTCCCTTCCACTTGGGTTGACTGTGGGAACACAGTCAAAATCAAGTGTGGGGGGAGACTCATTTTCTTTTTAATTTTTCATGATTAAATTTTCATTTTTTATTTTTTCTTCCAAAACTCAAAAAAATATCAAAATTTTAAAATACAAATTTTTTTTAGCATTTTTGATTTATTTTTAAAGAAACGCTATAGGATAAATATATGGTTTTGGTTTATTAAATTGAAATTTTTGAAAATTTATTCGTCTTAACAAAAATAAAAATTAAGTTTGATTATAAATAACAATGGTTTAACTGGTATATAGGAAGGTTCATACGTGTTAATTATGAAATACATCCTAATTGAAAATCTTTGTTTTAAAAGTGGTGAATTTAAAGTAAAGGATATAACATTTTTTTTGTCTTCTAAGTTAAATGGTGCTAAGATAATTTTGCAAAACTCCCTCTCAATAATAATAATAATAATAATAACATCCAAGTATTCACTCTCATTTAAAAGTCCTCACGGTTATGCAGGAGTGATTACTTGGAATTTTTGATTATGTGCTTTCATACTCATTTAAAAGTCCTCACGGTTATGATGTATGGAACACATGTATGTAAAAAAAGACTTAATAAAAACCACCTACGGTCGATAGTGTATGCATGAAAGTGTGTGCACTCGCCATGCTCTGTACTCCCCTCATATAATCCCGAAAGGCAGTGCATGGGTGGTATATCTGGCCTCAGTTTACCTGAGCTAGGTGTGAAATTTGTCTTGCAAATAATGAGAGAGCAAGCAATTGAAATCCTAGCACTATTTTTACTTATTTGATTTGATTTGTTATTGAAAAGAAATGAAAATACCACTTTGATAAACTTTGATAATCAACTAAGTATCCATTTTATAATTACACTTTGTTATCAACCGAAACAACAAGTTAAACTATTGTCTATTTGTTATGATAACTTGATTTTTGTTGGAAATTTTGACCAGTAAATGACATAAATTTTCAAGAGAATAACCAAAACCTATATTTAACTTATTCGTGTCAATTTAAAAATAAATCCTTCATTTGTAAATATTTTCAAAAATTTGCATTCATCTCTTTGTAAATAAATCTTTCATTTTGTAAATATTTTCATCCCGCACTTGGATTTTGTGGGTAGTATCCGTTGAAAACCCTCACGAGACAACACTCGTCCTACTGGGGACACCCAGAGGTTTAACGGCTTGTTGCATACACTCAATGCAATCGTGCTTCCTACGAAAACGGATTTATCTTAGTTTTTCTTTATTCGAGGACGAATAAAAAGATAAGTGTGGGGGTATTTGATGTGCACGTAAATGTCCATATTTTTACCACCATATTTATTCTATTTAAATTAAATAAATGATCATATTGGGTATTTTAACTTGTTTTTAACCAAAATTCATATTAATTCCAAATTTTCACATATTCATCTTCATATAGGGGCAAAACAGTCATTTAAGTGCATATATTTCTTTGAGAAAAATTAATTGAAAATTTGTATATATTTTTGTAGGACATTGATCTCAAATAGAAGTGGTTTCATGAAGATATGCATGCACAAAATTAATACAAAGGAATGAAGATGGAAATAATTCAAAGTGAAGAACATGGAGGACCTCACATACCCACCTACCGTAATGTACAATTTAAAGGCTAATGCACATGCTTTTGGACTTAATGGTTTCATGTACACTTAATGGGGGATTAAGACATGTTAATGGTTACTTGGCCTCCACACTTCCTAAGGGGCATTTTGGGTATTCCCCAAAAATATGAATTAGGGTTTCATACAAGTATAAATACCCATATGTTTCATGTAACTTAATCTCTTCTCTTAGTCTCTCTTAGGCCTCCTTCTCTTTAGTTTAGATCAAAAATAAAATGAAAGCTCCTCTTTCTCTTTTCATGGCTACTTAGCCATTTTTATTTTATGTAATTTTTTCTTTATGCAATTTAATACATGCTCTTTTCTTTTCATGTTCACTTACTTTTATGTTGTGGTGTAGATCTCTTCTCTTTTATGCAAGTAGAATAATTTTTCCTTTCATTTTGCTCTCTTTTTTTTCTCTTCTTTTTATTCAATGTTGCTTGCTACATTTGTTCATATGATGACAAATATGAGAGGCTAATCCCTTCAATTTGGGGGTAATGAAGCCTCTAATCATGTAGCTTCAACATTTTGATGTTTTATACTCTCTTTTTGTGCTTTAATGAGAATGTATGAAGTTGTTAACTTGTTGTTTTAGCTTTGAATTTGATAGTCTATGTTGTTCATAACAAATAGGCTATGCTTAAACAAACATAACACAAATTGCCTCTTCATCTAAATATGATTATGACAAATAAGTGAATGTTGAAATTGAAATTTGATAGTCTATATTTCTAAACAATAGTTAATAGGCTATGCTTAAAATAGATTTTTTATTTCAACTTGTTGTCATATTTCATGAGAGTTAAATGTATATTAGTGGTTGTGTTATAGTTTGATGGTTTATATTGAGCTAATTAATAGCACAAATATACCATACTTATGATAAGCACATCAACTAATTCACTAATGACAAGAAAAGAGAGATCATAACTTCATTTTGTTGATTTATGTGATCTAGAGAGTGGAAGTTGCCTCTAAATTGTCTTAACACTCTCATATTTTTATCTATTTTCTTTTGTCATTTTTCTCTTCTTTTTTTTAGTTAATCACTCTTTCAACTTGGGTTAATTTGATTGAGTAGAATTTTAAAATCATCAATTCCCTGTGGATCGACCCGTATTCGCCACGTGCTACATTCGTACACCGTGCGCTTGCGGTTATTTTTTTAATATAAATTCGTTCGACGATTTTCTAAACCGATAGAATTTCCGTCGACGAACAATCATGTACTCAATACGGTTGATTACAATGAGGATTTCCTTCTTCTTTTTAAATGGTTCGATCATTTGGAAAAGAAAAGCAAATATACAAGAGTGGATGTAAGTTAAGTGCAATTGAGATGAAGAGGTTAAATAGTCAACTCTACTTTATGAAATAATGTCGAAAATCTGAATTGTATAAAAATACTAGTAGATACTCATTGTGGAATGATAAATATAATTTTTCATTCCAATTATGTTATTCATATAGAATATTGTTTTCTATAAAAGTTATTTCTAGGAGTTTAATAATTTGACTAAAAAATCTCGACTGTAAACTGTTATAGTTAAAGAAATAAATAGATAAGTAGTTGAATATAGCTTCGTATTCATATACTATTATAGTAATGGCGGAAATAGTGGGAGCATGTCAAATAATACTTATCAGTACATGCATCAAGGTACGAAAATGTTTTCGTAGATATACCAAGTACTATTTATGAAAAGTAATTAATTTCAGTATTGATTAAAGGTTAAGACAGCTTTATTTTACGATGAATGTTTTGAATATTTTATGAAATATATGCAGTAGAATAACGGTATTTATTGCATTAGCTAAATAATACAGAAATATCTATAACTTATTGCAATTACTTTGGAATTAAGGGCATAGCCTCTATTTAGTGGGACTGACATAAGAGTTGGTGAACTCTTAAGATTGATACATAAAAAGTATGCAGTTAAAAGTCTAGTGATACCAAAACAGTCCCACATATCACTACACCATAACGATCATTTTGTAACACTTATTTTTTTTTTCAATTACCAACACTTACTTGTGTTGTGGATTAATCAAATAATAACTGTTGTTAGGCTAAACTTGTGTGACCGAAAATACACATTTACAAAAAAAATTATTGCTAACACATATATGTGTTGGAAAATCTGGTTAAACTGAAATTAACTGAAATTGGTTTGGGTAAAAAAGTAAATGAGTATCATTTTCATCCATAGCCCTAATTCCCAACCTCTCCATGCTTTTACTTCCATTAGTACTAAAATAAATCCATCACACGATTCCATTTTTATTATCTTTCTCCCTTGCATCAGATCGCGTTTTATAACTTCAAGCGATTCAATGTTATCAACATATATATAAGTTTAGGGGATCGTCGCCAACACTTATAACTTCAGGCGATTTGGCGATTCGATGTCAATATATTTAGGTTATAACTTCAAGTGATTCGATGTCTCGACTTCAGGTATTGAATTTCGCCCTGGCGACTTGGTGGTTGTTCATATAGAATGGTTGCATCATTTGTAGTTGGTAGATTAAGTAAAGTTGTTGAGTTATGTGTTTTATGAAAGGCTGTTCTTGTTTTGGAATTATAAGCCTATGTTTTAGGTGTATGTTTTATTGAAATTTTGCCTTAAAGTTACTTATTCAGTGTCCTGTTAGTTTATAGCAACTTTCAAATTTATCTCTTTAAATATTTCATGTACATTTTACATTTTCTACTTAAATTTAATGGTTATTTGAAGGAATGTGGTGACTATGTCAAATTTTACGTGTCCTTGGTACTCCTTGAAAAGTCATTCTTGGATTCCTATAAGCCAAATCTAGTAACATCAACTGATATACCAAAATACTTCTAAGTTCTAAACTTTTATTCGTAGATCCTACACTGTTTTATTTTAGAAGCCATTTGTGATATAACGCAGATTCAAATGTAGACCTACCTGCTAATATAGGTTCTTATGTAAATCATTTTTATTTATTTATTTTACATTTCCTTTTTAAGCTTGAATTCAAAATGTAACCATTGAATCAAATATGAGTAGTGGGAAATAAAGATAGATTCCTCACAGTAGTGATAATATTACTACTATTTATCATTTTTTCTTTACTTATGTGGCTTACAAATGGATTAACAACATGCACATGTAAAAACTATGCCATTTTTTGTTTTCCATAAAAAAGTGTGTTTCTTGTGAATTTTTTATTTGGTTCTCTACTTTGATTAACTTTTTTTTCCAATTCAAAATTTGTTATGGTGACTTTTATTTGAGAATTCTCTAATTAATTTCTATAGGGTTTTAATTAAAGTAAGAAATCTAGTGAGTTTAGTAGCAGATGAGGTGCTCCTATGCTTCAGTTAGTTATAATATTGTTTTAGTAGTAGATGTGTTCACTCTTCATTATTGAAAGAGTTCATTATTCGTTATCGAGGGAGTTCCTTTCCACTACAATATATGGTAAATAGGAAATAAATTGAACACTGTTATCAGATTATTGGTTGAAAATAGAACATTGTTATCAGATTATTGGTTGAAAATAGAACATTGTTATCAGATTTTGTTTACTATATATATGATATATGCACAAATTATATATTATTTTGTAAGTAAATCCAATACTAAGTTTTTTAATATTCCAAGATTAATCGTCAGCTAATTGTATTTTGTTAAATGCACATTTGGTAGCATGTTAAAATTACTTCGGCTTTAGGATTGATTGAATGTTAATATCCGATAAGCATATCTAATATACATTCATGGTTATGAATTATAGACATATTGATAAGCATGTTTAACCCCGTGTCAAAATAATGTGGTAATAGTTTACATTGCTGATTATTTGTACTAATGCTTGCCTTTTAATAATATGATTTAGGGTTAAAATTTTAGACGTGCTTATCAAATATTAACGTATCAAATATTAACATGCTTATCAAATAATAATATGGTTGTGGTTATGAATTGTACTTTGACTTGGGGTTAAACGTGCTTATCAAATATTTTAAGTATCTCATTTTGCAATATTATATCAACTTAAGGATTGAATGAACATTCTTCCTCCTTGATTCAATGTAATAGTTTAGATTATAAAAAACATAGGATTACGATTCATTTTTAGTTTGGCATTTGATATTTTGGTCAACTATTAACCGTTGTTGGTGTTATAGCACTCTTTCTTCACTACAGGTTCTTTGTGATTTTAGGAGCCTAAACATTCGCGCTCATTATAAAGTAGAACTTAATTATCTTTTTCATTATTGCTAAATGCTTTAAAATGTAAGATTATAAATGACTTTAACTACTATTAGTGCCAATTGTAAGATTTTGTGCTTGGTTATGTAAATTTTGGCACATGAACATTTGTTTATTTAGCAACATTTGATGACTATGTATGCTTGACTGCTAGATATATACACGTAATTAAACTGAGGCCCCTGTGGCCTTTGTGCCTCAGTTTTAAACTGAAGCCACTGTGCCTCGGTTTAATTGAGTCATTGTGCCTTGGTTTAACTGAGGCAAGCACAAGTAGCCATATTATATTCTCCTCTCAAGCAAAGTGGGTCCAAGTATTGGGCCAAGTCAAGGCTAAATTATTTTATTCTGCTTTCTTATAAATAGGTATGTTGCATAATTTTGTAATAAGAAAGAATTATATCATATCTCAAATTCGTGTATCAGAAACTACCTCTCTAAAAATCAATAAAATCATTCTTTTTCAAATATTCTTTCAAGGAACCGTATACATACATACGATCTATATTTACATGTATGTGAGAAAATCTTCTTTTGTTGTGCATTGATATAGGTGAATGAGCAAAGCATATATAATCAATCATTAATAGGACGAGGGAGAATTTTCTTTTGTTGGTTTCTAAGTTAAGGAATATGAAGTGTAGAATATTAAATGCATAAGAGGCAATGGACCACAGTAGTATAATTAGACTCAAATCCATGTGTTATACAAGTATGAAAATATCCAATTGCACTTACGTTTCCAGTTCACTTAAATTTTAAGTATGAACGCAAAGTATATAATATAGAGATAAACAATAATGTGAAGTTGTTTGCAATATTTAAATCTATAGGAAATGTTTAAGTCCCAAGAGAGCTTGCTTGCAAGCTTAGTGATTATTTAACTTACCTCCCATGTTGCATGATCATGGCTGCCCCAAATGTGAATTGTGAGCTATTCAAATTATGGCCAACCTGGCCATAATTTGAATAGCTCATAATGGACATTTGGGGCAGTATATATATAATTGTTAGCAAAGGCTCCTAACACACAATTGCATACAAGTATATGGCTGTATGCATGAAATATATACGGCTTATGTGGACACAAATCACTAAAGGGTTGAATGTCATAGCCAAAAATCCTTCAGCAAGTGCGCAAATGAAATAAATAATAATAAGTAGGATAAATGTCCATGTGAGAATACAAGATGAAATATATTTTATTAATGAAGCATGTAACTAGCTTGGTGAAGTTTCAAATGATCTACTTATCTCACTTTATATACCTAAAGCTAGCATGTGATGCCTATTTATAATAGTATTTCGATTGGACTAGTACCTTGGATAAGTAGATCGGCTTAAAACCGAGGCACAGTGCCTTAGTTAAACTGAAGCACAAAGGCCACTGTGGCCTCGGTTTTAAAATAAGGCCACCATGACCTTAGTTTAAATGCCTTGAACTGATTATTCGATAAACAATATGAATTCCAAATGCTATCAAACATGTCACTGGACAAATTCAAGTTCACTAAACTTTACAGATAAACAATATGAATTTTAAATGCTTTGTAGAACTGATTATTAGAAACATAGGATTATGATTAATTACTATTCACTCATGCATGCCAAAGAATTCATGCATCTGTACATTTTACATTTTTTTATGCTTAAATCATTTTAATAATAAACAATATTTTTCTTTAATAGACCAAAGGGTAAAACTTTCTCTTTATGTCTAATTTAAGTTCAAGATAGTGGATTAAAAATCCATATAGAAATATTGAAGAATATAGGCAAGGCGTTCGAGACTTCATAAGTTTTGTGAAGAATCACTCATCCCTCGATGCTAAAATATACGTTTGCACTTATACTAAGTGCACAAACTCTAAAAAGCTCTCATAGGAAAACGTTGAGAAACACTTGATTATACATGGTATGGTTAAAACATATAATAGGTGGTTTTCTATGGAGAGATGAACAACAATAACATAGTGGTGAATCATGCATAAAATATTATTCCAGAGCCTCATATCCAAGATTAAATTCAAACCTACTATTGCATAGAGGGAGCTTAGAAATATCATAGATAATGCTTTTGGAGTGCACAATATATCATAAGCTAGCGGTGAAGAGGATGTTCAACGGACAAATATAGGTAATTCTTGTTCTTTCCTTGGAGAAAAGCACCAAGAATACACAAAAAAAGCAAATGAGAAACTCTATTCTTCTTGTGAAGACATGCTTACAACGTTAGGTGTAATTATTGAACTTCATAACCTTAAAAAAGAGTTTAATTGGTCAGGAATTAGCATGACCGAGTTATTGAAGCAATTAAAACATTGGCTTCCAAAAGAAAATAATTTTATTGAGAAGTATCCCACGATGAAGAAAATATTAAAGGATTTGGTAATGGAGGTGAAGTACATACATGCATGTGAAAATGGTTGCATATTATTTTGGAAAGACAATTAATGCAAAAGAATGTCCTCAATGTCATTAAAAATAGTGTTAGGAGAGATCAAACTAACGAAGGAACCAAGAAAAGATTTAAGAAACTTTCCTATAATTCTAAGATTAACTAAATTGTACACTATACCATGGATAACCCGTAAAATGCAATGGCATAAGAAAGCACACACTCATGGAATTCCATGCGACATCTTATAGATTCAACTATATGGAGATCAGTCAAAAGTCAATCACTAGAATTTGCTAGTGAAAGACGCAATGTTTGGCTTGGTATTGCTACTGATGGGTTTAATCCAAATGGAGTCCTCTCCAATAGTTATGGCTGTTGGCTCGTTTATTTAATACCCTATAACCTCCCCCTTTCACTGTGTATGAAATCACAATTTCAAATGCTGTGTCTATTAATTCCCGGACGAAGAGCACCAAGTTAAGACATTGATGTATACTTGGAATCTTTTATAGATGAATTGAAGCATCTTTTGGTCGAAGGAGCATCTGTTTTTAATGCAGATAAGCAAGAAATTTTCAAAATAAAAGCAATATTACTATGGGGATTCCATGATTTTCAAGCATCTGGTAACTTATTTGGTTATGTGACGCATGGTTATAAGGCATGTCCTATTTGTGCTACCGAGACCGCATCAGAGCACATCAGCAACAAGATCGTCTACCCAAAGTATAGAAGGTTTTT
The DNA here is from genome assembly GCA_030765085.1 of Allium cepa. Lineage (NCBI taxonomy): Eukaryota > Viridiplantae > Streptophyta > Magnoliopsida > Asparagales > Amaryllidaceae > Allium > Allium cepa. The sequence goes on from CM060940.1 coordinate 654,523,173, forward strand.
AAAGGATGGTCATCCATATAGAGCATTAGAACATGGATGGTATAAGGATGTTGAATGCAAAGAACCTCTAACTCGATTAAGGGGCTCGTCTCTCTTAGAAAAGCTTGAGCATATCAAATATGTTCCTGACAAACTAGCATAAATCAAGAAGAGGATGATTTCTGAAGCCTATGATAATGTATTGTTTTATTGATGAGGATGAAAGACCAGCATGGTATAAGAAGTCAATTTTGTTTGACTTAATTTATTGGAGCAGTCATAAAGTTCATTATACTATTGATGTGATGCACATCGAGAGAAATGTTGCTGAACACCTTTCCAATTTTATGTTTGATAAAGGAGAAGAATCTTATAAATATGCATGGAATAAGATTCACAAGTTACAACGTTGTCAAGTTCTTAAAGATGCAAAACTTCCATTGTGTCTTCTAACTAAGTTAGACGGCCTTATATGTCTTCAACCATCTATTTTGCAAACTAAAAAGACATATGATTATCATATTATTATCCAATGTTTGCTCCCTATCATGGTTCAACATGCATATCCAAAGTGTCGTGAGTTAAGACGAGCTCTTTTACAAGTAAGCTTATACTTCAACATAATATGTTCAAAAGTTCTAATTCGAAAGCATGTGCAAGCTGCTAAAGATATGATTACTTAAGCATTATGTGTCTTGGTACACTATCTTCCAATGAATTTTTTTGATATAAGCATCCATTTGATGGTACATTTAGCTGATCAAGCTCTGTTTTGTGGTCCATCGAACTATATATGGATTTATCCATTTGAAAGGTAAAATATTGTTTTTGCATTCGAATTATTTCACCTAAGGGCTATGAAGTAATTGAATGGAAATATACATATTAATTTTTGTGTACTAGGGCTACGAATGATTGCAAAAGCATACCTAGTAATAAAAGGTATATATAGAGGGATCAATTTCTGAAGCATACCTTGTTTCAGAATAAGTTCGATATGCAATGGAATATATGCTAAACCCACGTGGCAGAAATCATAGCTCTAAACAAGCATCCTTTTTAGATGAGAATAGTGATGATATATATGAGCGTTCTGTCATTGACGGTAAACTGTTAAAGTTATCTAGGGTGCAACGATAGCAGATTCGACGATGGATACTATTTAAAATTGATATACCAGAATGAGATGAATACTATAAGTTATACTTTTTTCACCTTTTTCATATACTTGTAGCATATTTAGTCAAGCATATGTATACACACACACACACCCCCCATAATATTCAATTTGTAGTGAATACCGTTTATCTTTAGAGGATGGTCCTCATGATAAAAGGAAAATTATCACAAAGGCAGAAGTAATAGTCCGATCTGAATTTATTGATTGGTTACACAAGAAGTTGTGCTACTTATACTCGGAAGTATTTCTTGTCTTTTTCAACTATTGTTATTTTTATTTTATTTTTCCAATTTGTAACTGTTAATGGAAGAAAATGCATGGACACAATGTTATGGTTGTATATCAGTGGTCGAAAGTGGGAAGCCAAAACTTATCTCAAGTATAGAGTGAATGACTACACATTCTCTCCTCAACGTTATGATGACACCATTTCAACACAAGATAGCGGCGTCAGCATGGATGGGGTCACTACATTTGTTGCAAGTTCAAAAGACCTAAATCCTATAGATGACGATACTACTTAGTATTGTGTTATTAAAGAGATCATAGAGGTTGATTGCTATAATTATCAACATGTAATTCTATTGCGACTGGGTGAATGTTGGAGATAAGACAAATGGTTACAAGGTTTGCCCAAAGACCAATGTGTTGATGGTGAACTTGAAGAAGCTCAAGAATACTAATGGAGAATATGATGAACTTGCTATTCTTCCATCTGAAGCAAGTCAAGTATTTTACAATAAAAACACGCAAAATCCCGATTGGTCCATTGTTAGACGCTCTCCTAAATGCATGATGGATAACATAGACGATTATGAAATACCAACAACCTTTCAATCTATTTTGGAAGAACAACCAAACTTAGAACATTATTGAAATGTATTGAATAGAATTCAACTTATTGATTCGAACTATTTTGCATGTGTTTTGCTTATTTTGATCCATGCATTAACTCTTATTGATGTAATGCAAAATCATGTTGTATTATGAGATATTTTGCTTGTTTTGATCCACGCATTAAATATTTAGATAGTTTGGGTGTTATTCAACTTATGATAAAACGCGACGTAGAGATCCTTTTATTTGATGTCTTCCAAGTGTTACATCACAACGAATTATTGTTTGCTTCTTTTTATGTAGATTTTCACTAAAATGACAAACAATTCCAGCGCCAATGCAAATTTAAGTACAACAGAGACTATTGAACCTCACTCACCTAAAGGTAAAAAGCACTTTATAATGGTTGGAATCGATGGTGCAAAGGGAGATGATGCGGCTAAATGGAGTTCACGTTGTGGTGATTTGATTCGTTGTCATATACCCATTGGCTATAAAGAATGGAGGAATGTAGATGCCTTCTATTATAATAAACTATGGGATGGGCTTTTGGTATTACAACGCACTCTTATTTACATATTTAATTATTATTTTTTTAGTTTTAGAAATGATCATGTTATTTAATCACCAATTAACTACTTAATTATATTTTCATTATCATTAAGCCATCATCGAGTTTAAATTATGGTGTATATGACCGTTTCATGAAATTTTTTCTCCCTTTCTTGTAATAGGATGTAGATCCTACCATAGCTCGACCATTATTGGAGAAACATTTCCCACCATTTTATAGAAAAATGAAGTCATCATTACAAAAAAGTCTTCTTAGGGTTGATGGAACTATGATTCCTAAACGTGTTGCTATTGATAAATGTCCAAAGGATATTGATAAAGTGTGGTCGGAAAAGTTTGTTGGTATTGAGTATACTGATGAAAAGATGTAGCAATGTAAAATGCAAAAAACAAAGCAAAATGTCTGATCACTCATTCTCTAGGAAGAAAACCTTACCATAGAGTGTTTGATGAGATGGTATTGAAAATATCTTTTCCGAATAGTCATTGATTATAAAATGTTATGCTAATTATGTGTTAACTTTGTTCTTTCTTGCAGGTCTTAGCAAAGATTTTTTTTTTTTCAAGAGCAATGGTTTGGAAGGCTGGACATAAAATAAAAACTAGAGAAGTACTATCATGTGCTGCGGAAACATATGTGAGGGTTTTGATTGCAACATTAAAATACTCATCGGGACTGAAATTAAAAATAAAGGTACCTTTAGAAACTTGTTTTAAAAGGTTGTATCATGTTTTAAAGGTATCCTGTTTGATATATATGATTAGTTTTTGCACGGAAAGTGTCATTTCTACATTATATACTAGTATGTGGTCCGTGCTTAGCACACGTATACATGGAGCTTTAGTGATGATCTACTAAATAATGTCTTTTCCTGTTGTTTTGGGAGTTTTTTTGTTGTCATATGAAGCTAAATTATGATTTAGATGATTTTTTGTTTAATCGTAATACACCAAATTATCTTGAGACGTTGAAACCATGCTAACATATTTGTCATACGTTGCTATTTCATAAGTAAAGATTGATGAACGATAAAAAAAATGTGAATTGTTTCAATGAGTTGGAATTGCATATTTCATTTGGTTTTTCCGATCAGAAGAAATTAATGATTTTGTAGAGTAGAAAATGTCACATATTGTTTACCTCTTAAAAATATCAAATAATCACCATAACTATATCGTTTCAAAGTAACATTTCATGCTTTACTGTATGCTAAGCAAGACAAATGATAAACTTTGAACTATGCACAACACATAAATGTAACTATGTCATTTCAAACAAATGGTAGGATATATGTCAAGATGGATTTTATTTCCATCAGTGCCAAGCTTATCTTCTGTAGCTGAAAGTTGAAAAAGGTTTTCTAAGGAATAATATGTTTATCAAATATCCAAAAGGAAAGTAAGCATGTTTAAGTGGTGTAAATTATCTTAGAGTAATATAATGCATTATAAAATTAGTAACGTCTTAATTAAACCTTAGAAATTGATGTGGCATTACTAATATAATGCATAACATGTTGGTAATATCTAATTTCATACACATAAAGTGACTTGTCAAAGAAATGTAAACTGTAAAAAGTTTGTTACTGTCTCAGTCAAAACACATAAAGTGACATGTCGCACATCTATAACAAAATTGTTAATATGTATTTTGCATAATACAGTTACAAATTCCATTGTTATCTTGCTGAAATTTTATAATAAATTATACAGTGGAATAATTTTAGGCATGTAGCATTGATAGTAAACACTTAATGTTGGTTGTTCTCGTAACATTATGAAACAATTAACATGGTAATATGGTAGTGGTCGACAAAAGTTTCATAAATTAGGAGGTCTTATAGTCAAATTACTACCGATGTTGTGATGCCCCACCCCAAGACCCACATTAACAAAGAGTATTACTGGATAATTCTACCTGCTAATGCGGAAAATAAGGCTGGTTAGGAGCCACCATCTATAATCTTATACTAAAAACCTACAGCATATGTCGATAAATGCTCTATATTTTTTTCTATTTCAAGTGGATCGATATATCCAATAAATTCTTAATACAAAACCATGGGTGGCTAATGGATCTATCAGAACAAAATACAATAACAGAATGCATATCACATCACAGAACAGTAATCATCATATATATATAAATACATACACACACATATACATCCCAGTATGATACAAACTAATACACAAAAGTGGTACAGAGACCACACTATATACATCTAATCAAATACATATCAAAGTCAAGTGGAAAGTAATATAAACTACACAAAAGTGCTAGGCTAATATCCAAACAGATGCATCAAAGCCAAGTCCCGTAACTGATAGCTAACCTGAAACACCTCGGTCTGACCCGAGTGTAATTACACGGGTCAATCTAGCTAAAACAATCGATTAATGAGGATAGATGATAATATGAAACATAAGATACAAGGTGATAATTCTTTTCAAATGAGAAGAGGCAACAAAAAGAATACAACCCATGACTTAAGTGAACTAATGTCACTAAAGTATAAAAATACCTCAAAAGAGGTAAATTCAATATAATACTCAAATAATATAAACATTTGCCTCATATCATCGGCGACATCCCAAAATGTCTACATGGTTTCCATGAACCATATCTCCTCAAAAGGAGAAACATCAATACAAACTCTCGCCAAAATGAAAAACATAAAACATTCTCAAATAGGATGATCCAAAACTCAAATATAGAAGAATCTCCAAATTCAATTATACTCGTCTCATCGGTGTAAATGTATATAAATCTCGACTTGCCAAAATGGCAAAACCCAGAATATCCTATAAAATGCTAAAATCATCCAAACTCATAACTCAAGGATAAAGAGTTCAAAACATCATAAATGAAATCACCATATATATAACATCTCATATAGCACTAGGCTATCGATGTAATAAAACATCACAATAAAATAGAAAACCCGGATCGACCAAATCCCTGATTGCAATGCCGAAGCAATGCTGCGCCTAAACTCAGACGGCCGAAGCCTCAGACAAGGTCGCTAACACCTTCCATAGCAGTTTGTCCTCATGACAAGGTCGTTGACACCTCTCTAAGCCGTTTTGTCAGCCCAAACAAGGTCGCTAACACCTCCGAAAGTAGATCATCCTCATGACCAGGCTGCTAACACCTCTCAAAGCAGTTCTGTTAGGTAAACATCACGAAGGTGCTACCAACTCACGGATAGGAACTCAAAAAGTGTTAACGTGTGTCACATAACACACGTTCGCACTTAGCGGTTTACTAGCCGCTAGTCGATGCCGCACTATGAACATTATAAATCTCAGAAAATCATATCTTGCCTCATCCCATTGGCGAGTGATAAAGAGACACCATACTTGTCTCATCTCCTCGACAAGTATTAAATGGCATCGTAACTTGTCTCATCTCATCGACAAGTGAAAACATCGTGATGGTTCCTCATAAACCATAAATCTCAAAATATGAAATCATATATGTGATAATCCAAATTTTTGGGCATCTATTAATTGAAAATTAACAAAATTAAATTTATTAAAATACTTATTTGTAAATTGAAAAAATGAAATTCTGAGATATATCTGAATATATATAAGAATCTGAATTATAATAATGCTGGGTTTTAAATATTGGATAGATATGTATTTGATAATCTCCTTTATAATTATTTATAATTGGCAAAATTGTTGTTTCCAAAATAATAATAATGTGTTATTTTTATTCATATAAATGGATTTTAAATCGAAATATTATTTACAAATTAAATTGTGTTTGTTTAATATATATATATTTATATGAGTGATTTTAAGTTGAATTTGAATTTGAATTTGGAATTCTAAAGATAAACATCTAAGGGTAAATTAGATTTAAAAATAATATATATGATTTTATTTGTATAAAATTTGTTTTATATTATTTTCTTTTGAAAAGATTTGCTAAATATAAATTAAGAAAAATATTAACTAATAGAAATTAAATACAAAGATTTCTAAAAAATATATTTAAAATAATAAATACATACAAAACACAAGTGTAAATATTTTAGCACACAAATTAACATATGTAAGCTTTATAGCACGTAAGGTTAACAAGTGTTAGCTTAGAAAAAGAACAAGTGGCAAAAAATTTATTTTCTTTTGAATTTTAAGTAACAAAGGCTTAAGAAAAAACCAGGTTTCCATTTTTTCTTTCAAAAACCTGGAAACTTTTTTTAAAAAAAACCTGTAAACAACAAAGGGTTCAAAACATCAAGCTTTTGCAATCTGAAATCCGAGCTCAACATAATTCAAATCCAACTCAGATCAAGGAGAATCCAGATCCAGTTAAGCAAAAATCCTAGATCTGAAACAAATCAAATACTCAAAGCAATGTTGTAACAACCCGCATATTTATCGAGTTTATATTTAAATATTTTATTTAAATATTAAATCGTTAATCAGATATTTGTCCGAAAAGCTACTTTTTGCAAACGGTCAACTTAGGACTTGAGACCACTTCCATTGAGTTCAAAATGCCGTTTACAACTTTTTTTAAGTATAAACATCGATAGGTTTGGAGTTAGTGAAATTTCACTAACTTTTCCCGCTTTGGACTTTGGGTTAGTTTAGCCTATTAAGCCCAAGTTCCAACCCCCTTCTTCTCACTCTTCATAAATTTCCTAACTAACTCAAGCTTTGACATTAATGGTGAAGAGAATGGGAAATTAAAACTCCAAGCACAAATTCAATTGCAAATCCAACATTCAACTCCAAATTCAAGTAGAAGATATTGGATTCAAGCTTTGGATTGCTTCTCCTTGCTTTCAAGCTTCATCTTCATAAATTTTAGTGCAAAGATGAGATTTTTATCTCACAATTCTAGCCTATAACTATATTGGACTGTTGGGAATGAATCCCTATCATGTTTGCATGTATATTTGCATTTGGTTTGAATCGAATTGGTGAAAAAACTCCAACTTTTAGTGTTTTTGTTGAAAAACTGCGTATAGGTCGTTCTGGCCACTTCTGCTCGTTCGCAGTTAGGTCGCTCACGAGATAGGGCTTTAGGTCGCTCGCGAGTTACTGCCATAGGTCGCTGGTCCATCGTGATGTTTGTTCGGAGGTAGGTCGTTCGAGTTTAGGTCGCTAGGCCGCCTACATCGTTAGGTCGTAGCTCGACCTTACTCATTTTAAGTCGCGTGACCCCCTTCGTATCGTTAGGTCGCGAACAAACCTTAGGTCGCTATGGGATAGGTTGTTTGGCTTCTTTCACGATAGGTCGCTCGACCTCTTCGACCTCTAGGTCGCTTCGCTTTAGGGCCTAGGTCGTTCATCCCTTAAGTTCGTTGAACTAATAGGTCGCTCGCGAGTTAAAATCGATAAGTCGTTCGACCACTAGATCGTATGACCTGTTAGGTCGTTAGGCCGCGTGGGTTTTAAGCCACGTATCAGTTAGGTCACTTGACCACCCTTAACCCACTAGGTCGTTCCACCTTATCTCCCTTAAGTCGCTCATCTCTGTTAGGTCGCGAGTCCCTTAAGTCGCTCACTACTGTTAGGTCGCGAGTCCCATAAGTCGCTCACTTCTGTTAGGTCGCTCGCTTCTGCTACCTCGCGTATACCTATAGGTCGTTGGACCCTTAACTCGTAGGCCATTGGACCTTATCCCGATAGGTCGTTGCCCCTACACCCCCACCTTGGGTGGTTGCCACCCCCCTGGACCCCCCCTCCGTAGGGGATCTTATCTGAAGTGCATTCAACAGAACTTGTTCGTTGAGATGCTGAGTTGACCGCTCTTCGAGACAAGCTATCTTTGGCTTCTCGGTCGATTTTACGGATTTTTGAATATCTATTTCCATGGATTCTTTATTGGTCTCTTTGGATTTTATTCACATCTTCGTATGTGAGTTTTTATGATTGATTGTTTCTACAATCACTTCTATGATTTTTCACTTTAAAATATAAAGGTTTTCTATACTAGTAGTAAATATCAAAACTCTTTCTTCAAATGATTTCAACACTATTTTATAACAAAGCTCGTTTTCTCAAACCGATTTCCAATCTATTAGTATATACAAACCTTTACCTCACTCGTATGAGAAATCTAATTAAACGACTTAGTAAAACAAGTGGTATGAAACGTTTGCGTTTACTTCGTCGGTTAATTCTTGGACTTGTTCGATTGAATCGCTTGTGACAATTTTCTAGTGGAGATCTACAGTTTGTTAGTAAATATTTGAGTTAAGCAATTGGGTATGGGACATGAAGCTAAACTTTTATATTTACTAACTTAGTGTAATTGACACTTCTTGATGATCATGACGATCATTTTTGTGTTTTAGACTAGCAACTGTGCGATGTCTCTTTGTCTGCGAGGGAGACTAGACCCCGCTCTTGTGATGTTTCGCCATCGCATTTGTGTGATGTTTCGCCATCACATATGTGGGGTAGTGCCCCACGGTCTTTGGGCCATTCGTGTGTCAAAGTTAATGGCTTGCAACCATGAGATAGCTTCTCGCTTTGTGTTACACGTGTAGGTGAGTTTTCATGCTCCCATTTTGTGAGTTTTCATGCTCCTATATTGTAATTTCTGGATTTCTTGTGTAGTCTTCTGGAATTTGTGCTTCACCTATTTTCATGACTTTCATTGTTATGATTTTCCAACTTTTATGTTTAGGTGAATTTGGATCTTTTAGAAGATTCTTTTGATATTGTTTGATCTCTTGATGATCTTCATTTACATGCTTATCATAGTATGTCTTTATGGTTACTATATGTTCTTGCCATATCTATTGTTTATATCATGTTATCTGATATTTGTAGCTAGACTGATCCGTTTATTATTTTCTTATAAATAATACTCCGGTCAGACCGAGATGTTACAGGTGCTTCTGCTTGACTTCTCCCCCAGGGATTTACTACTCTGACTTTTGGCTGACCTTTTAGATTAGCAGTTTTTGTCGTTTACACTTGAGATATAGACTCATAGATGTATTCTTTTGTATAGCACGTGTTACTATTCTTTTGTATTACTGTGGATCTTTTTGACCACTACTCTGATGTACACTTTCATGTGTTAGTTATATATTCATATCTTCTTCCGCCTTTGTGATATGGATGTCTGTGACTGATTTGTGTTATACTTATTTCTATGTTTGTTTCCGAAGATTATTTATAGCCACCGTGTGATAAGAAATCACATGGATGGTCGCTCCTCAACAGCCTTATTCTCCGTGCTAGTTGACAACACTACACCGTAGTGTTCTTGGCTAGTGTGGGTATAGAGGTAGGGCGTCACAAATGTTCAAAATAAAAAAAAACTGTAAAGAAAAGCAAACCAGAGGAATCAAAGATTAAAACTGTCAAGACTGGAAAACAAAAGAAAAAAAAGAAGATAAATCAAACAGCAACTGCAAATTTTCAACCTGAAGCAATCCTGTTGCAAAATCAAAAGCATGCAGTTCTATCAAACCTCAGCCTTCAAATTCAAGCAGTTGTTTAAAGATCAAAGTATTTCCTGGTTTCTCAAGGCCTTGGTTTCTCTGTTTCATTTTACAGGTGAGTAAACAAGATCTTTTAAAACTTAATATGGTTGTAAACTTTATTGCATGTGATGAATGATTTTATTAGTGAAGTTTGCATAAGTATATGCATATGAATGAATGTATAACCATCTGAATTGTCTGTAAGATGCCTGTGTATGTATAAATACATACCTTTGCTCTGTGTTATCCACGGCCCCAGTTTTCATTTCAAAAAAATTCATATCATTCCATAGAGTCATTGTTAAATCTTGATCATTGAAAAAAAAAATGGTTATAACTACCTAAATTTGTTTTTAAAAATGGATTCAGGATTTTATGTTTAGTAATTAATTTAAAATTTGGAAAAGATCAATGAAATTCAATTTGGAACAAAAATAAATCATTTTAATTCCCTGTTTTAAATAGTCTATCTGATTTGTAATGGTGAATGATGGATTTTAGAGGTAATAGCTTGATTTTTAGTTTGCTAAATCATTGGGATGATCGAGTTGAACGTTTTGGACTTTTTGGTCGTTTGTCGCTGATCGGCGTTGACTTGAAGGTTAGAATTTGGACTGGAGGTAGTGGGGTTGTTGACGTTATCAGGAAAATTGGTGAAGCTACATATCTTTGGCTATAGTGGCCAGGTAACGGCGATATAGGGTTTTATTGCTGTTTTGGGTGGGTCTTTTATTCGAGACCGTGGAGATGTCTAGGTTGAATCAGACTGCACGGGACTTGGAGGAATCAACGCGAGGGTGGTCATCAAAGCTTTGGCCGAAGTTGAATGGCCTCATATGGCCTGAGACGTCGGAGCATGATGATTATTTTAGCGAACCTGTTAGTTCAAGTGGGAAGCTAACTGCACGATTTCGAGTGGGTTATAATTTCGAGTTTCTAGGTTGTCAGGTTGGATGACGGTGAAGTTGCCAATGAGATGAGGGTCGTGACGCCGTTCGGAGATGACCAGAAAGTTCGTGCACGTGCACGGGGTTTCCTGGTGTGTCGGCGTTGTATACGAGGAGGTGGGAAGTTTTGCTTCGGGGTTGGTCTCGGGGTAGAGGAAGATTCGCTTGGGTTTTGCTTCATGTGTTCGTGAAGTTTATTAAACCTGTAACAGTTTTTTTTATAGTTATACTAAATTAGAGTTTTTGAAAGGGAAGGAAGTAGAAGAAGGGTCGAGACACAGGAAAGCATGGGGTTTAACTCGAGTTTTTGTGAAGTAATACTCGGGTTGCTCTGTGTTATAAATTAGATGTTTGGAGAGTCAAGATAAGTTAATTATCTTTGACTATTGTAAATGATAAATTGATTAGTTAATTTTTTATTAATGTAAGTTAAGAAATTATTTAAGTTGTTTTAAAAGCTAAACTAATCAGATAATTAAATGGTTCAAATAAAAAGATTAAATGTTTTAAATTTTATGTAAACTTAAAGTTTTTAAGTTATTTTGATTCCAAGGTTATTAGGAAAGATTTTGGAAGAATAATTAAGGAATTAAACTAAGATAAATGATTTATCATTTAAATTTATTGATAATTAAGGAATTTATTAATTAATAATTTAGAATTAATTATTCGTTAATAAATTAGAAATTAAAGAGTGATTATTATTAGCAAAGGAATAATTAATTGTTGTGACTAATTATTGATTAGGGTTAATTAATCAATGTAATTAATTAATGTCATTAATTAACCAATGGTATAATTACTTGATGAAGGTAATTAAAGGTTAATTATTTAAGAGAACTAATTAAAGAATAATTACTTAGTGGAAGTAATTAAGGATTAATTACTCGGTGTAATTAATTAAAGGGTTGATTAATTAAAGAAATTAATTAAAGGTTAGTTAATTAATGAGTGTGATTAACGAAGGGTTAATTAATCAATGTACGTGATTATAAGATAATTAATTTGAGTAATAAATTAAGAATCAATGTAATTAGTACGAGTGAGTAAAGGTTAATTAATTTGTGTAATTAATTAAGAGTTAATTACTTATTGTGATTAAAGTATAATTAACCAAGGATGATTAATTAAGATGGATGATTAAAGGGTCATTAATTAATTGATTTGTAATGAATTAACGTTCAAAAAAGGTAATCCAAATAATTAAAGATTAGTGATTAATTTAATTAGAGATAAATTAAATTAATTTTGGAAGTGATCAATCTTTCTTATGAATGATTGAATAATGATTAAATGCCTTGAATTGGTTGGTATCTCTGATATGAATTGTTTTGTGTTATGATATGTTTGGGTGGACAATGATAACGTGGTTATCTATCCATAAAGAATTGTTGTGTAAAAAGGGACATCCTGAAATTAAGTTTGAACTGAATTTCAATTGTATAACCTAGGTTAAGATGACATTGGATTAGAAGGGACCGGGATCGGGTATTAGCAAATACACGAAACCACTTCGATTTGTAACCTTCTATAATTCCTTATAGATTTGATATGTGAAATCATTAGGCTGGAGTGGAATGATTTAAGTAATTGGATCATTTAAACTATGTAGAGGTACATTGATATTGTTGTATGAAAAAGTATTGACTATAACAAGTCGAGAACTCGTAGTGAAGTACGAGTTACCCAGATTTTATTTTAAGTGGTATGCATTGGTATTTCTTGTTATATGGGTTTATTCACGCTGGTTTCCGGCCTGACCTGGGTGTTACTTTGATGTAATGCTCGGTTCAGACCGAGTATTACGGATTTTCTTCAATTAAGGACGTTCTGGAGCTCAGGAGACGAGCTGGATGGCAGGAACGAATAGAGTGTTTCCGCTGTGATATATTGTTGTATCAGAGGCATGTTGATTGTATCTGTCCAGTATTTGTATATATGTTGTAACTCTGATGTATTAAAGTGTAATTTGACAAGTACTGTTTTCCTTTCTATAACTTTTATTGTTTGTTATTATATTTTATCCGCTGCGAATGTGAGATGTTGGTGTTTCTGTTCTTCTTTTTCTCTTCTTTCTTTTTCTTCTTTTCCCTAACTATTTGGAATTTTCGGGATCGAAAATTCCAGGTTGTTGCATTTGGTATCAGAGCAAGGTTAAGCGAGAACCATGGCTCTGATGGAATTACTCATTAAGGATAGGGTCAATGGTAACCTAGAATGAGTTGAGTGTGTGTATATATATATGAGAGCGTACTTGTTATTTTCTTATATAAAGATTTTAAATGTTTTGATATAAGAATATATTTTGATATATAAAGCAAAATTTCTTTCTAATAATATTAAGGTAATTGGTTGTTAAATTATTGGAATTAAATTAGGTGGTAATAGAAAAACAACCAAATTGGAATTGAATAAAGATAAGTTTGAAATGGATTCCAACTGAAGTTAAAATCTTTAATTTGGGAAAAAGTTCCAGAATAAGATAAAAAGGAATTGGTATCCAGATATGATAATCTTGGGTATTATCATAAATAGTTATTGTGTTTAATAATGATATATAATAAGTAAGCCAAATGAAATGTTATAGGGAAGTAAAACATTTAGGCAAATATGACTTATAAAGTGCAACTGAAGATGATCTAAATTGTGGAGCTTTAAATCTAGGTCCAAAATTTTGAAAATTGTTTCAAAGGTGATAAAGAAATAATAAATAATATTATCTAATGTATTTGAATGAAAGGGTCATATTTCAAACAAGAGTTGTTTGAAAATTTAAAGGAATTTGTTTTGAATTGAAACCAAAGGTGGTTTAAAATGTAAATGTAATTTGGTATGTAAAGGAAATAAATATGTATGTATGAGGAATATACATAATATCAAAGATGGTTTGAAATAGACTCTAAATGTAGAGTTTTAAATTTGGAATAAGATGTGAAACCCAAAGTGAAGTAAGTTTTAAACTTAAATGGGAATTCAAATTGTGTAAATTTGACTGGATTAAGTAAATTGAATTTAACTTGGAAGAAGTTAAATAAGTTTGAACGATCAACCTGATTTGGAAATTTCAAGATGAAATTAGATTTAACTTGGGAAGTTAAATGGTTGATTTGAATTGGAAGTTTGAGTGATCTCAAAATGGGTTTGAGATCCGAAAATTGGAAATGGATGGATGTTTTAAAATAATTGGATAATATTACCCTATTTTTATTAATAATCTTTAAACTGTGAATTGGATTTGTTTAAAGAAATGAGGTGTGGTAATATATCCATTATTAAAATAAAATGGAATCATTTTTGACTTAAGATTTGAATGTTTAAGATAAAACTTCAAAGGTTTGGTTTCAAAATTGAAATTTGGTGATAAATTGAATTTCAAAGAGTTTGAATAATTATTTGAACTTTGAAATAGGTTAAAAATGGAATTTGGATTCTGAATTAAACGGTTTAAAGATATAAGTTGATTTGATTTAAAGGATTAAATCAACATTTAAAGATTTAACTCGAATTTATATAATTCGAGATGGTTTAAATTTGAAATTTGAATTGAATTAGTTCAAATGGAATTTGATTTGAATTAATTGGAATTATGATTGAAGATGGATAAGTTTAAAAATTCAATTGGAAAATTCAAATTGGATTAATTTGAAATGAAATTGAAGTTGAATGAGTTCAAATTCAATTGGGATTGGGATTAATTTAAACTAGAATTGAAATGATTGAAATTGAAGCTGGTTCAATTTGAAATTAATCCAAATTGATTTGAATAATTTGGAATTGTGATTAAAGTTGAATAGGTTTAAAATTCAAATGGAATTTGATTTGAATTTGGAAAGAAATTGAGGTTAATTTAACTTGAATTGGGAATAAATCAATTTCAATGGAAATTGAAGATTATTTAAATTGGAATTGAATCAATTTAAACGAGAATGGAAATTTAAATTGAATTGTAGGGAATGGAGATTGGGAATTGAACAGTTTGGCTCTGGACTATTTTTAAAATAAATTGTTTTAATATAAATCTATTTTTTCCAAACTATTTATTATACAACTTTTCTTTTTAAACCTAAAACTATCTTATAGTTGATTTACAATTATTTTTGGAACTATTTAACTATTTTACAACTGTTTTATAAACTAATTGCTATTTTTCAACTACTTTATAACTAATTACTATTTTTCAACTACTTTATAACTAATTACTATTTTACAACTATTTTGCAATTATTTAAAATTTCTATAACTATTTGTCTATTTTCCAACTATTTTACAATTACTTAAACTATTTTACAAGTTATTTTACAAACTAATAATTATATTTCAACTACTTATCTATTTTTTAACTTTTCAAGCTATTTTCTAAATCTTAGCTAGTTAGAGTGCAAACTGTTTATGAGTAAATATCCATTTGAGATAAGAATTGAAGTGTTAATCAAAAAGGGATATTGGGAGATAATGTGAATAAGTGAATAGGAAATGGAGATTGATTTGGCTAATAACCATTAAAGATAAATATGTAGGGTGTACGTATGTTATTCTATTCGCATAGTGATTTGATCCAGATTCGAGCACAAAATTTCGAGATAGTATGTCGATCCGAGTTGGGATTTTTCACTCGATTTTCGACGGCGAACCTGGATATGAATTTTTGATTAATTCTGGTATTCTCTATCATAGTTAGGCTATGTGATATGGATTGTTGATTAATTCTGGATATTCTCTATCATAGTTAGGCTATATAGGGAGAATGACGGTTTCTGATCAAGAAACCATATCTGAGTCCGCATTAGGAAGTCGGGTGGACGATACTAGTTCGGAAGTGGAATTGTGTGATCGAATGCGCGATCAGATCGGTATACCGTACGGATGATATGTGTACATCATACGGATTTGAATGAAATTGATACTGGGAATTTTTGGATAAGAAATGTGAAATAGTTTTTGAAATATTTTGTGAAATATATGATGAAGTAAGTGGAAATTGGATATTTCTATGGTAAAAATTTACTTTACGGAAGTAAGTAAACTGGTAAGTGACTTTATAGAGTAATAAAATTTGAATATTTTATTTGAAATAAACAAAGTTATATATCTTTGTTATATAAAATAAATCTCCCCTTGTTGAATCTATTGCCGGAAGGAATGAATTTTGAAAGTGTTTGAAGTATAAAAGGGAATTTGTACAAGTTTGAAGTGATCCAAAGATTTTTAAAGTTATATATGTGTGTATGTGTGTGTGTGTGTGTGTGTGTGTGTAAAGGATCTTATGAGAATGATTTTAAGGAAAGGTTTTGGAACCTTTGGATTTGGAAAGGCTTTTTGATTTTTGGGTAAAATCAATATTGAAATTTGGAAAGCCTATTTTGAGAATTATCGATTTTGGGATAATCGATTTTGTGAAAATGAGATTTATATGAGATTCATACCAGATGTATGATTTGGAAGATACTACATGTGTATAGTATAAAGTGTTTTGAAAATGGCTATGGAGAAAAAGGCGCTCCCTTGAATGAACCGCTCAAGGAGTACCATAGGTTGGTACTGCCTTGAGCCTCAAAGAGGGGGAGGCTCTAAAGTTGATCCTGTGAGGAGTCCGGACAAAACTAGTTCCTAAGGATTATGAGTAGCTTGTAGCGAAAGTCGAGGGGCTGATGCCTAAAGAGGCATTTGAGTTATGCTGTGACGACAGTTTAACTCGATGTCACTGCGATCTACTGCAGACCATATCGAAAGTCGTGTGTGCTGCTAAGAGCCAACAGTCTACGTTTGATTCTATATCGGTAGACTGCGACCTATGGTGATATAGCAAAAGTCGTATGTGCCGGTGAGAGCCAATAGTCTACGTTTGATTTTACATTGATAGACTGCGACCTATGTGGGAGTGGAGAAGTTTCATTTTGGCAGCGAAAATCGAGGGCGCTAATGCCTACAGTTACATAGACTTTTGCTGTGATAGCAATGTTACCTTGGAATGTAACTGCGATCTATTGTGGGTTCCATGGCGTAATCGAGGGGTGCGGAGTGCCTACAGTTACATAGACTTTTGCTGCGATGGCAACGTAACTCAGCATGTAACTGCGACCTTGGATGGCGGTGTTGATTTCCAGAGCATTCTCACCAAAGATATTTCCTCTATTTTCAAAAATGTTTTCTGTATTTTCAATAAAATTATTTTCCAAATATTTTTCACTGGGTGTTGAAATGGGTCTACTAAGTACCTATAGATCTTCAGTCCTACGCCTAATCAACGTATGACCGAATTTCTGTGAGAACAAAGATGGACTTGTGGAAACATCGAGTTATAAAAAGTATTTTTATAAAACTATTTTATAATATTATATGGATTTTAAAAGTGTTTTAAAGATGATCAAAGAAAATTTATCAGATTTTAAGTACTGAATAAATTATGGCTTCGCTCCTTTTCGGGGATGAAAAGATTCTAAGGGGGAAGGAATGTGATAACCCAAATTTTTAGGCATCTATAATTGAAAATTAACAGAATTAAATTTATTAAAATACTTATTTGTAAATTGAACAAATGAAATTCTGAGATATATCTGAATATATATATATAAGAATCTGAATTATAATAATGTTGGGTTTTAAATATTGGATAGATATGTAGTTGATAATCTCCTTTATAATTATTTATAATTGGTAAAATTGTTGTTACGAAAACAATAATAATGTCTTATTTTTATTTATATAAATGGATTTTAAATAGAAATATTATTTACAAATTAAATTTGTGTTTGTTTAAAATATATATAGTTATATGAATGATTTTAAGTTGAATTTGAATTTGAATTTGGAATTCTAAAGATAAACATCTTAGGGTAAGTTGGATTTAAAAATAATATATATGATTTTATTTGTATAAATTTGTTTTATATTATTTTATTTTAAAATGATTTGCTAAATATAAATTATGAAAAATATTAACTAAATAGAAATTAAATATAAAGATTTCTAAAAAATATATTTAAAATAATAAATACACACAAAACACAAGTGTAAATATTTTAGCACACAAATTAACATATGTAAGCTTTATAGCACATAAGGTTAACAAGTGTTAGCTTAGAAAAAGAACAAGTGGCAAAAATTTTATTTTCTTTTGAATTTTAAGTAACAAAGGCTTAAGAAAAAAATAGGTTTCCATTTTTCTTTCAAAAACCTGGATTTTTTGAAAAAAAACCTGTAAACAGCAAAGGATTCAAAAAATCAAGCTTTTGCAATCTGAGCTCAACACAATTCAAATCCAACTCAGATCAAGGCAAATCCAGATTCAATTAAGCAAAAATACCAGATCTGAAACAAATCAAATACTCAAAGCAAAGTTCAAAATAAAAAAAACTGTAAAGAAAAGCAAACCAGAGGAATCAAAGATTAAAACTGTCAAGACTGGAAAAGAAAAGAAAAGGAAGAAGAAGATAAATCAAACAGCAACTGCAAATTTTCAACCTGAAGCAATCCTGTTGCAAAATCAAAAGCATGCAGTTGATTCAGTTCTATCAAACCTCAACCTTCAAATTCAAGTAGCTGTTTAAATATCAAAGTATTTCCAGGTTTCTTAAGGCTTTGGTTTCTCTTTTTCATTTTATAGGTGAGTAAACAAGATCTTTTAAAACTTAATATGGTTGTAAACTTTATTGCATGTGATGAATGATTTTATTAGTGAAGTTTGCATAAGTATATGCATATGAATGAATGTATAACCATCTGAATTGTCTGTAAGATGGCTGTGTATGTATAAATACATACCTTTGCTCTGTGTTATCCACAGTCCCCAGTTTTCGTTTTAAAAAAAATCATATCATTCCATAGAGTCGTTATTAAATCTTGATCATTGAAAAGAAAATGGTTATAACTACCTAAGTTTGTTTTTAAAAATGGATTCAGGATTTTATGTTTAGTAATTAATTCAAAATTTGGAAAAGATAAGTGAAATTCAATTTTGGACAAAATAAATCATTTTAATTCCCTGTTTTAAATAGTTTATTTGATTTGTAATGGTGAATGATGAATTTTAGAGGTAATATCTTGATTTTTAGTTTGCTAAATCATTGGGACGATCGAGTTGAACGTTTTGGGCTTTTTCGGCTTTTTGGTCGTTTACCGTTGATTGGCGTTGACTTGAAGGTTGGAATTTGGACTGGAGGTAGTGGGGTTGTTGACGTTCTCAGGAAAATTGGTGAAGCTACCTATCTTTGGCTACGGTGGCCAGGCGACGGCGACATAGGGTTTTATTGCTGTTTTGGGTGGGTCTTTTATTCGAGACCGTGGAGATGTCTAAGTTGAATTGGACTGCACGGGACTTGGAGGAATCGACGCGAGGGTGGTCAATGAAGCTTTGGCCGGAGTTGAATGGCCTCATATGCCTGAGAAGTTGGAACGTGACGATTATTTTGGCGAACCTGTTAGTTCAAGTGGGAAGCTAACTGCTCAATTTCGAATGGGTTGTAATTTCGAGTTTTTGGGTTGTTAGGTTGGATGACGGTGAAGTTGCCGATGAGATAAGGATCGTGATGCCGGTCGGAGATGACCAGAACGTTCGTGCACGTGCATGTGGTTTTCTGGAGTGTCAGCGTTGTATACGAGGAGGTGGGAAGTTTTTCTTCGAGGTTGGTCTCGGGGTAGAGGAAGATTCGCTTGGGTTTTGCTTCGTGTGTTCGCGAAGTTTATTAAACCTGTAACAGTTTTTTATAGTTAAACTAAATTAGAGTTTTTGAAAGGGAAGGAAGTGGAAGAAGGGTGGAGACACAGGAAAGCATAGGGTTTAACTCGAGTTTTGTGAAGTAATACTCGGGTTGCTCTGTGTTATAAATTAGATGTTTGCAGAGTTAAGATAAGTTAATTATCTTAGACTGTTGTAAGTGATAAATTGATTAGTGAATGTTTTATTAATGTAAGTTAAGAAAGTATTTAAGTTGTTTCAAAAGCTAAACTAATCAGATAATTATATGGTTTAAAACAAAAGATTAAATTTTTTAAATTTTACATAAAATTAAAGTTTTTAAGTTATTTTGATTCCAAGGTTATTAGGAAAGATTTTGGAAGAATAATTAAGGAATTGAACTAAGATAAATGATTTATCATTTAAATTTATTGATAATTAAGGATTTTTTTAATTAATAATTAAGAATTAATTATTGGTTAATAAATTAGAAATTAAAGAGTGATTATTATTAGCAAAGGAATAATTAATTGTTCTGACTAATTATTGATTAGGGTTAATTAATCAATGTGATTAATTAACATAATTAATTAACCAATGGTAAAATTACTTGATGAAGGTAATTAAAGGTTAATTATTTAAGAGAAGTAATCAAAGAATAATTACTTAGTGGAAGCAATTGAGGATTAATTACTCGGTGTAATTAATTAAAGGGTTGATTAATTAAAGAAATTAATTAAAGGCTAGTTAATTAATGAGTGTGATTAATGGAGGGTTAATTAATCAATGTAAGTGATTATAATATAATTAATTTGAGTAATAAATTAAGAATCAATGTAATTAATACGGATGAGTAAAGGATAATTAATTTGTGTAATTAATTAAGAGTTAATTACTTATTATAATTTAAGTATAATTAACCAAGGATGATTAATTAAGATGGATGATTAAAGGTCATTAATTAATTGATTTGTAATTAATTAATGTTAAGAAAAGGTAATCTAAATAATTAAAGATTAGTGATTAATTTAACTAGATATAAATTAAATTAATTTTGGAAGTGATCAATCTTTCTTATGAATGATTGAATAATGATTAAATGCCTTGAATTGGTTGGTATCTCTGATATGAATTGTTTTGTGTTATGATATGTTTGGGTGGACAATGATAACGCGGTTATCTATCAATAAAGAATTGTTGTGTAAAAAGTGACATACTGAAATTAAGTTTGAACTGAATTTCAATTGTATAACCCGGGTTAAGATGACATTGGATTAGAAGGGATCGGGATCGGGTATTAGCAAATACCCGAAACCACTTCGATTTTTAACCTTCTATAATTCCTTATAGATTTGATATGTGAAATCATTAGGCTGGAATGGAATGATTCAAGTAATTGGACCATTTAAACTATGTTGAGGTACATAGATATTATTGTATGAAAAAGTATTGACTATAACAAGTTAAGAACTCGCAGTGAAGTACGAGTTACCTAGATTTTATTTTAAGTGGTATGCATTGGTATTTCTTGTTAGATGGGTTTACTCACGCTGGTTTCCAGCCTGACCCAGGTGTTACTTTGATGTAACGCTTGGGTCAGACCGAATATTACAGATTTTCTTCAGGTAAGGAAGTTCTGGAGCTCAGGAGACGAGCTGGATGGCAGGAACGTATGAAGTGTTTCCGCCGTGATATATTGTTGTATCAGAGGCATGTTGATTGTATCTGTCCAGTATTTGTATATATGTTGTAACTCTGATGTATTAAAGTGTAATTTGACAAGTATAGTTTTCCTTTGTATTACGGTTATTATTTGTTATTATATTTTATCCACTGCGAATGTGAGATGTTGGTGTTTCTGTTCTTCTTTTTCTCTTCTATCTTTTTATTATTTTCCTTAAATATCTGGAATTTTCGGGGTCGAAAATTCGGGGTTGTTACAATATACTCAAGACTTGCCTTAAATCATTGGCAAATAAATAAAACATCGTGATGGTTCTCATCAACCGTACTCCTACATAGGAGACCTCAAAACATAATACATGTCAAATATTGGAAATATTAAATAATTCCAATAAATAGGAATTATAAAACTCAAAATACGCCGTAAAATGACAAAACATCTCAAAATCAATAATCTCAAATAGCTTCGACCGTACAAGTCCAGAATTAACCAAAATAGTGAACGCGCATGTCCCATACCACGTGTTTTACTAAATCATTTAATTCTCTTTCTCATACGTTCGAATAGTGTAAAAGCGTATGTTTTATATTTAAAATAGTTTACTAGAGAAAGCAAGCTTTTAAAATATTTTCCCGAAAAGATTAATAAAACCAATGTTTAAAATTGCTTTATTATAGGAAATAAATAGATTTTATATTATAAAACTAATTTTAAAATAATATATAATAATAATTTGAAATGTCCATTTATTTCAAAAATTGATTCAAAAATGGTTTAGAGAAAACCGTGCTCGAAAACAATGAAAAACAAGAAAGATAACTCAAGACCGATAACTTGAATTCAATACGAATTCAATTCAGATTCTATTTAAATTTGAATTTCAAATTCTTCAAATATAGCTAGCCTATTGATGGGCATAATAGCTCCTAAAATATCTCAAAAATAACATCAAAATCGAACAAGAATGAGTGCAAAAATAAGCTTATACAATTCTCAGATCAATGATTGTTATTGCTATCATTTTGCTCTCGGGACAGTAAAAAACAAACATTGTTTTGACCAAGCTAACTTCGAAATTTCTAAAAACTAAAAACATAAAAATTTTAGCACAAAGTCTAAGATTTTCAGAACATCTAAAATTATTGAATTTGTATAAGAAACGTGAAAGACAGGGCCACAACAAATTTCAGATTTGAAGTTCACTACAGCCGTCGTTTTAGTTTCGGGACAGCGATACTAGAATGAACTTTCGACCATGTAAACATCAAAATTTAACAAAATCCAAAACATGAAAGTTGTAGCAGATAATCTAAGATTTCAAGAATATGAAAATTTTTCAAATTCGGACATCAATCAAAAAAGGTATGCTCAAATTACCAACAACACTTAGCATAAAAAGTCACAGTTTACAATGATAGGGCAGCGAGTTTGCATTGAGTTTTTGACCCTTTATGCTCAAAATTATCGAAAGTGTTTAACATAAAAATTATCATATTCTTTTTAATCTTTCCAGAACTTCAAATAAAATCAAATTACGATTTAAAACAAAAGAGATATGCCCAATTTACTAAGTGCGATTCACAAATGAACACGCAACAAACAAAATTGAGATTTCTTACCTTGAAATCTCAATCAAAGCTAGAAAATATGAGTTTTAACACTCACCTTATATGTTATTCAACGAATTAGACTTGCAAGCTTGAATCTTCTACCATAAATTAGTTGTAGAAACATGGAACTTGAAAAGAGAGAGACATGCAGCAAGAAAAAAACCAGTTACAGACAACAATCTCCCAAAACTAGAAATATATGAGTAGATTTTGGTTTTTGAATGGATTACCTATTTTAAAATCTTTAAATCGATTAATTTTCTGCAAAGATTTGGAGAGGTTGAAATTTGGGTTTTAGGTTTCAAAGGAGAAATAGGTTTCATCTCCTTTCTGGTTTCTCAACTTTTAGAATTTACAGTACGTACTAATTTCTGAGAGGAAGATTATTTTCATCTTTGTTAGGATAAGAAATAATTATCCTGTAATACTAATTAACACTAAAGCACATATATTTTACTAAATAACATATATTCTCATATTTTCAATTTATATAAAAATCAAACTAACATGTTTTATGTTTACAAAACATTTTACCACATATAAAAGTTATTTCAACCATTTAAAATTATTTTTATCATTAAATTCTCATTTTTAATTAAATGCTTCAATTATAACTTTTATTTAAATAAATCAGTATTTTAACAACAAAAATTACATAAAATTACTTCTCCTGTTTATATTGTCTTAACAAACCATGTTAAAAATATCTTACATCCGATATTATTTGTAAACAATATTCCATCTTTTTATTTATAAAATACATCATAATAAATTTTAATACTTCATTAAAATTTGCAAAACTTAACATTTGGCAATAATTAGCAAAATTATTGCATTTTATCAAATTAAAACCATATAATGTTCATTTTTATCACAAACTAACATAATAA
Source organism: Allium cepa (assembly GCA_030765085.1). NCBI lineage: Eukaryota > Viridiplantae > Streptophyta > Magnoliopsida > Asparagales > Amaryllidaceae > Allium > Allium cepa. Next base: position 654,547,013 of record CM060940.1, read on the forward strand.
AGTTTTCAAACTTTATATCTAACATTTTACATTTATTTCCAACATTATTTATTTATTTTGACAAATTATTATCGAATTAAATTCTTTTATATCACTTAATTAATTCAATTAATACCCAAAGTGACATATTACCATTTTCACCATTTATTACCAATATTACCATCTTAATTCCATTTTTATTTATTCAAAACTCATTGTTTATTCAAAATAAACAATTTTTACAAATTCTCTACCTCTAATTAATTCTATTTCTCTATCACTAAATTATACTACCATTATAATTTAATTTTTACAGGTAATTACTAAAACCAGGGTTGTTGCAGACTCCCCCTATAAAAATTACGTCCTCGTAATTTCTAAAGAAGAGCTGTATTCAACACGATTATTTCATCCAGCAAAGGAAAATGGATAAGCTTGTGTTTAAAATTTCTCACCCTCAACACAAGACGATAGAAAACCAAGATAAGGTTGCTCGATTAATTCTATGGTTCCTCAAGTGTAGGCATTGGGATTATCGAACCATTGATTTTAAAATAGGACCAATACGCCATGATTTCAAAGACGTCACACCTTCGAAACAAGAAAACAGACAAAATGCTGCATAAAAGATTAATCGAGTGAGATTGATTTCTCAGAAGCTTCTCGAATAGAGTCAGAATTTTAACATAACTTTATTCCGATTTAACAACTAGATGATTACTGACATGATCTTCTATGTGTTACTACGACAGGAATCACACCGATAAAAGATTGACAATAATAGAGGTAAACAAGAGGTAGATGGTTTCTTCAATACCATCAACCCAAACGACCACGTAAATGCAAGTCGTTAGATAATTGAGGCAAAACAAACTCAGGGAATGGATTTTTACACTCCTATTTTACTAAACAAATATTCTTAAAGTTTTCCTACCCGTTATCTTTAAGATTTAAAATTCTCAATTTTCAGCACTTGAAAATTTCCAAAGCATTTTACTTATATTTTAAATTCACCACTCTTCATTAGAGTAAATAAAGTTTAAGTTGTTTATTCTCTAATTCTTCCATAGGTATTCTCTAATTCTTCCATAGGTATTCTCTAATTTGCAACACACACACACACACACATCCAATTTGTTTCTCAAATTTTCTAAGTGTTAGAAATTTTCGCAAAAATCGACGGAGTCTTCTTTATACGAAGGGACGTATACAATATTATAAAAATTATTTAAATAATATATCGATCATTAGGTCAGAGACACAAAATATATATCATTTAACTCTTAAAATTAATCCAAAAACATACCTTTCCCTTTTAGCATTTTAAAGTGGTTCTACACAAATTTATATATATAATCCTTTTTCTCAAAATATATTTCAACTATCCTCTTTTCACCCGTACTTAGTTCATGATCATAAATAAGAAATGCTACACGTAACTATTAAGGGAAATAGAACAATTTTATTTCAGACCTGCTGTGAAGAAGACCTGTTTTGACCTAGCAAACAACAAAATCTGAAAAACTTTATAAAATTAAAGTTATTCTACTCAGTCTAACATTTCTAGCAATGTAAAGATCATCAAAATCGGATTTATGGTTTGAAAGTTATGTTAAATTTACTTTCAGTTAATCTTAGAGAATTTTGTAATAGGACAGAAATGCCTATCACATTCAAACCCATTTTAGACTCAGTAAAATGCAAAATCTTTAAAAGTGGTAAAAATAAACTTTATGTCTTACTAAAAGCTCTTTCATTTTCAAAAAGATTGAGCTCATTTAGAGTCATAAATATCTTGTTATTGCTGTTTTAATACAGCATTATTCTAAATGAATTTTCAGCTTTTAAAATCAATTTGAAATTTGAAATTCTCTCAAACCATTTTAATTTCAAACTACTATTTCAAATAATATTTTTGCTAAATCATTTATTAAACAATCCTCTTTTTCCCTGGAAAGCTAAGACATATAAAATTATGATCGACTTTATGTAATCATCACAAAACATTTTATTAAGTAGAAATATTTTCAGTACTTTCCAAAATCTAGCTTTAAAATCAATTAATTACGAAAACTCGTTTTGGAAGAGATAACTAATTTCTTCAATTATCAAGAGATGATTATTGATTATCCATCAAAATAAATTTTTATAGTCATCATTAATAACTTGTATTAAAATATTCAATTAATATTTTAATTTTCAAACCAAAGTATTCTTTTACCTTAAATACATCATTTTATTAGTCAAAACATATGATATTTTCTTCTAACTAAGACATCCCCTTAGTTAGAACTATTCACTTTACTTACCCAAATTATCATATTCTATATCATAAATTTCAAATAATTTAAGAGTACGGTCACGCCATTGATTTATAGTAAATGACCCCATTGATTGGCTGTAGAGTTGATCGAATGATCAAAACTGCCTCGCCACTTATCCAACACTCACTATGGTTAAATGGCTTTATTAATCATTTAAAATAAAAATTAATACTCCAACATATTAATTATTTCCAAACTTTACTTATTAAAACTCAATTTACCATGTCTGACTGTCTCATCACAGCGTTTAGGAATTCTGTAGCACCCCACCCCGAGACCCGCCTTAGTAAAGAGAATTAACGAGTAATTACGTCTACTGAAGCGGAGAATAGGGCTGGTTATGGACGTCTATCTATAACTTTGTCTTAAACATCTACTGAATACGTCGATAAATGCAATATGATTTTTTCTTCTTTTCTATCTCAAGTGGATCGACATACCCAGTAAATGTTTAATCCAAAACTATAGGTGGCTAAAGGATCTATCAGAACAAAATACAATAACTAAATGTAAAGCACATCACAGAACAGTAATCAATCTCATATTATATATATACACACACATATACACTCATATATGTTTAGTACAATACAACATAAATACAATAAAGGTGATACTCGACTGCAACATATACATCGAATCAAATATAAATACATCCGAGTATGTGGAAGAATAGAAATTACTCAAGAGAAGGAAGAGCTGTTATCCAACATTAACTCTAAGCTAAGTCCAATAGATGATACCTGAAACAACTCGGTCTGACCCGAGTATAAATACACGGGTCAGTCTATCTACACAAATCAGTCAATATCGATAATATGAAGCAGAATGGATATTGTGATACTTCTTCTCGAACGAGGAGAAGGATTAGATAACTCATAGCTCAATACTTAAGTAACAAACACTGCCTAAGTGACTAAATACCTCGAAAGAGGTAACTCAAACTCAACACTCAAATAAAACACAAGTGCCTCATATTATCGGCGATAACCCATAATGAACTCAAATCAACTCATATAAAACTCAAGCAAAACTCAGATGGTTCGATGAACCATTATTCCAAAAAGGAGAAAACTCATCTCAATCACAAACAGAAGTCATGAAAGTAACACAATATAACTCCATAAGAATGTGAGATCTCAAACTCATTAGTAAGCCAAGATGGCTAAATCTCATACATACATATCAATCTTAAAAGCTCATGGAACTCGGTACGAAATCAAACTCATAAAATCTCAAACTCAATATAGAATTCGATGCAAGTTCAAAACTCAGAAAATCTTAACACTAATGCGCTAAAAACGACGAACTCAAAACTCAGAAAATATGGATTGGGTAGATCCCCAATTACAATGCCGAAGCAATGCTGCACGTGCTAAACTCAAACGTTCGAAGCCTTAGAGAAGGTCGCTAACACCTCCCAAAGAAGTTCATCCTCATAACAAGGTCGTTGACACCTTTCCAAGCCATTTTGTCAGCCCTAACAAGATCGCTAACACCTCCCAAAGTAGTTCGTCCCGATGACAAGGTCGCTAACACCTCTCAAAGCAGTTCTGCTAGGTAAACATCGTGAATGTGTCACAAACTCATGGATAGGAACCCAAAAAGTGTTAACATTTTTCCCACACCACACGTTCGCACTTAGCGGTTTACTAGCTGTTAGTCGATGCCATACTAGGAACATCATAAAACTCCGAAAATCATATCTCGCCTCGTATCATTGGCAAGTGATAAAGAGACATCATACTCGTCTCATCTCATCTACAAGTATTAAATGGCATCATAACTTGTCTCATCTCCCCAACAAGTGAAAACATCATAATGGTTCTTCATAAACCATAAATCTCAAAATATGAAATCATATACTTAGAACTTGCTTTATATCATTGGCAAGTAAATAAAACATCATGATGGTTCTCATCGACCATACTCCTACATAGGAGATCTCAAACCATAATACTTACGAAATGTTGACCATCTTACATGATTCCAATAAATAAGAATTATAAAACTCAAAATACGCTATAAAATGGCAAAATATCTCAGAATCAATAATCTCAAATAGCTTCGATCGTACAAGTCAGGAATTAACCGAAATAGTAAACGCACATGTCTCATACCACGTGTTTTACTAAATTGTTTAATTCTCTTTCTCATATATTTGAATAGTGTAAAAGTATATGTTTTATATATAAAATAGTTTACTAGAGAAAACAAGCTTCTAAAAAATTTTCCTGAGAAGATTAATAAAACCAATATTTGAAATTCCTTTATTATAGGAAATAAATAGATTTTATATTATAAAAATAATTTTAAAATATTATATAATAATTTGAAATTTCCATTTATTTCAAAAATCACTTCAAAAATGGTTTAGTGAAAACCGTGCTCGAAAACAATGAAAAATAAGGAAGATAACTCAAAATTGATAACTTGAGTTCAATACGAATTCAATTCAAATTTAACCTAAATCAATTCAAATTCTATTTAAATTTGAAATTGAAATTCTTCAAATATAGCTAGCCTATTAATAGGCATCATAGCTCTCAAAACGTCTCAAAACAACATCAAAATCGAATATGAATGAGAGCAAAAATAAGCTAACACAATTCTAAGTTCAATGAAAGTTTGTTGCTGTCATCTTGCTCTCGGAACGGCAACATACAACCATAATTTCGACCAATAAAACTTCAAAAATATAGAAAACACAAAGAATTAAATTGTAGCACATGATCTAAGCTTTCCAGAACATGCAAAATTATCAAATTCGGTTAAGAAACGAAGAAGTTATGGCTAATTTTGTTTCGACTTCAAACACAGAGCAAATATAGATTTTGCTCTCGGGATAGCTGAAAGAAAATTCAATCTTGACATAGCTAACCTCAAAATTACAGAAAAATCAATACATGAAAGTTGTAGATAAATGATTTAAATTTTAAACAAAAAAAAGCTCATTTAATTTAAACATGTGGTTCAAAAGTTACGATTGAAACAATTTCTTAGATTTGGGTTTGTTAATTCTGTCTTTTAATCAACAGGCTAGCGACAAAAAAACAAGTTTTTGAACAATAAACTTCAAAATTATGCAAAACACAAAACCTAAAAGTTGTTTCTTATAAAAGTTCATTTCAACTTAAAAAACCTCACCCAATTACGACTTACCAATCAAAAGTTATGATCATTTTTATTTCAGATTTCAACTTAGAAAATTGACACAACAGAGCATGTATCGGTTTCAAACCCAATGTTGATCCTTTAAATCATAGAGTTTTCCAAAACATACAACATGAAAGTTTTAGAACGTAGTCCAGGCTTTCCAGAACATCAAGAATATCAAATTCTAATGAAAATCGAAAAAGTTACGACGGAAACAATTTCAGATTCAAAATAAGAAAATTTTGACAAAGACAGAATAGTTCTTCTTTGTGCAGTTCTATTTCAGGTCAAGTAAATGGAAAATTTTCAAATAGTAACCAAAAGAGAAATTGTTTCTCATTGAATCTACTTTCTAATCTAAAAATAATGAGCTATATAGGATCATTTTGCACTAATATATCACTGTTTTACTACAGCAATTTTTTATGTGAAATTTTCAGCAAATAATCATTGGATTTATTTAACACATACAATCAATTCAAAATCAAATTGAAAGCAACTCAATCAACAACCATCTAATTCAATCCAAATAACAACTAACAATCACACATATGGATTAGAGATAGTAAGCGTAAGTTGTAAATAACTCACCTTTTAGCTTCCTATAGCTTGCTAATCTAATCCAAAGCCTTGCTACTACCTTGCAATCTCTTTGCAAATCTCAAATACACCTAAATGCTCAAAAACCTAATCCAACCAGCATCACCTAAATTAAATAAAACAAAAACCATATTTTTATAAGTCTAGAAGGTAGAGAAGATTACCTAGCTTTGATTTCTACAAGTATTGACCAAAAGCCCTTTGATTTCTACCTTTGATTTTAGGATTTAAGAACTAGGTTTTTACTTAGCTTTGATAAGCATACTTCTGTTTCTATTTCCCTACTAGATTTACGAACGTAAAGATAAAACAAAGAAGAAGTAACACTTCTCTTAAATGAGCTAAATGGGCTTAAGCATGGATCCTAAAGCAAAGTGTTGCTGATTAATTTCTTAAGACAAGTGTTGCTATTTCATTCTTATTCCATTTATTTACACTAATCAATATTTTACAAAATCAAAAGTTGTTTTCTCAAATTTAACAAGATCAAATTAACAAGTTAAATACTCTCATTTATAATAATACTAAGATGTTATAAAATTTTAAATATAACTTCTAAAATAAAATAATTCTCATTATTTTTAATAAGAAATCCCAATACTAACACTTAACTGAATTTACATCATTTCGAAAGTTGCCGTAGGATTTATTAAGATAAAAAAATCAATTATTTACAAAAATAGGTTTAGTTTCATAATCAAATTTACAATTATATTTTTTCAATTTAAACTAACAAAATCACAATATTAACATTTTACTCTAATTACCAAATTTTATATAATTGATTTAATAATATTCCAATTTAAATTGAAATTCTTTATTTAAGAAATAAAAATTATTACTTAAATAGATACAACCAAATATTCTTAAAATATGTTTTAATTACTTTATTAAATTTCAAAAATCATAAATTAAAATTAATCATTCCTAACTAAATTTAATTATTAGTGAATTTACACCAGGGTTGTTACAAATTCCCTATCGACAATGTTGGCCAAACGCATCGACCAGAATTCTTAAAGCACTTAATGGACAACCCAACACAAAAATTCATTTTCTTTAAAAGGAAATACCTCATATATAATACTTAAAATATTATTCATTTTTCCCAAAAACATAATCCAATTTCTCTTAGAAACATATCTTCAATTTTTTGAAAAAATTGAAAACACAACTTATTGCTTATTCTCAAAATTAAAAACATAAGAAGAACTCACGAGATATTCCCAGAATACTTGATCCTCAAAATTGATGGAATAGACTGGAGTGTTCATTATTCTGAACGGTATAACGAACCACTCACAAGACTAGTAACGAGTGCGGAATGCAGTAAGAGTAACGCTATCCTCCATGACTCGTAGTTCACGTAAAATCAATGTAAGGTCAAGTCGAGGAATGACCCTAGCACCACTTAGTGGATTAAAAGGAGATCAAAGAGGTATAAGAGTAAGGTTAAGATATCTTCTCAAATGAGAAGAAAAACACAAACAATATATCATTACTTCAAGTGAAGTAATCTCACAAGTATGTCTACAATTGAGTATGCAAAGGGGATTATCTCAAAAAGGAGTGAGAATGGCAATAACGAATAAATTCAATTAATCACCTCATTTCCCCAGTGGACCTCCTCGTGGGAGGATAACCAAAAGGCTAATAACTAGGAATGAAGTCAATACAATATTCGATTGCCCGATTGTGTGTCATACCCGGAGCGGACTCAGAGAAATCAACAGAGTCACAATGACAGTAATTCGAGATATATCATCAACGTCTCGAAACTCAAAAGTGAATGCAAACACTTCAAAATCATCATTAACATTCCGAAGAGCAAGAAGCAACAAATCAGCCAAAATTAGGATGCCTAAATATAGGATCCTTCGGATCACAGAATGCGACTTAAAAATACCCAAGCTACCCCATCTCAAATCATTCCAAACTCTAGATAGGAAAAAGCATGCTAATTCGCACGAAAAGATAAGCTACGAGGAAAAATCCCAAAATCCTCAAATATCATACCAAATATTGCAGATCCACTCAATAGGATTCACAATCCTCAAAAAAATCACAAGATAAGAACATCAAAGATCATCAACAAACTTCTCCGATACGGATTGATGTCAAGCACTCGTATTGAAGAGGATTCGAATAAACAATCACGATTAGGATTACTCCTACGATAAGATGTCGTCAATTAAATTTCGGGATATTACGTAATAAAATATATTCCTAATCGTATCCCAAATTATCTACTCCAAACGACACTATAAGGTAAAGGACATGATGATTAAGGGATTCATAACACTTGTATTACACTTAGATGTATCGTAATATGTGTTTCTATTATGTGTTTATCATACTTTGTTCTGAACTCAGCTCTGATACCAAGCTGTGACGCCACACCCAAGACCCACGTTAACAAAGAGAATTACTGGGTAATTCTGTCTGCTAATGTGGAGAATAAGGCTAGTTAGAAGCGACCATCTATAATCTTGTCTTAAACATCTACTGCATATGTCGATAAGTGCTCTATTTTTTTTTTCTATTTCAAGTGAATCGACATATCCAATAAATGCTTAATATGGCTAATTGATCTATCAAAAAAAATACAATAACAGAAAGCATATCACATCACTGAACAGTAATCATCATATATATAAATACATACACACAGATACATCCCAGTATGATACAAACTGATACACTAAAGTGGTATAGAGACTACACAATATACATTTAATCAAATACATATCAGAGTCAAGCGGAAAGAAATATAAACTACACAAAAGTGCTAGGATGATATCTAAGCAGATGCATCAAAGCTAAGTCCCGTAACTGATAGCTAATCGGAAACAACTCAGTCTGACCCAAGTACAAAATACACGGGTCAGTCTAGCTAAAACAATCAGTTAATGAGGATAGATGATAATATGAAACATAAGATACAAGGTGATAATCCTTTTTGAATGAGAAGAGGCAATAGAAAGAATACAACCCATGACTTAAGTGAACTAATGTCACTTAAGCATACAAAGACCTCAAAAGAGGTAAATTCAATAATAATGCTCAAATAATATAAATATTGCCTCATATTATTGGTGATATCCTAAAATGTCTACATGGTTTCCATGAACCATATCTCCTCAAAAGGAGAAACATCAATACAACCTCTTGCCAAAATGGAAGACATAAAACATACCCAAATAGGATGATCCAAAACTCAAATATAGAAGAATCTCCAAATTCAATTATACCTCATCTCATCAGTATAAATGTATAAAATCTCAATCTCAACTCCCAAAAATGGCAAAACCCAGAATATCCTATAAAATCGTGAAATCATCCAAACTCGTAGCTCAAGGAACTCGATAAGAGTTCAAAACATCATAAATTAAATCATCATATATATAACATCTCATATAGCACTAGGCTATGTAATAAAACATCTTAAAACATTGAAATCACAATAAAACAGAAAACCCGAATTGGCCAAATCCCCGATTGCAATGCCGAAGAAATGCTGCACGTGCTAAACTCATACGGCCAAAGCCTCGAAAAAGGTCACCAACACTTCCCAAAGCAGTTCATCCTCATGACAAGGTCGCTAACACCTCTCCAAGCTATTTTTGTCAGCCCTAACAAAGTCGCTAATACCTCCCGAAGCTGTTTGTCCTCATGACAAGGTCGCTAACACCTCTCAAAGAAGTTCTGTTAGATAAACATCGTGAATGTGTCACAAACTCATGGATAAGAATCCAAAAAGTGTTAAAGTGCATCACATACCATACATTTGCATTTAGCGGTTTATTAGCCTCTAGTCGATGCCACACTAGGAACATCATAAAACTCAGAAAATCATATCTCGCCTCATCTCATTTGGCGAGTGATAAAGACACACCATACTCGTCTCATATCATCAACAAGTATTAAATGACATCATAACTTGTCTCATCTCATCGACAAGTGATAACATCGTGATGGTTCCTCATAAACCATAAATCTCAAAATATGAAATCATATACTCAAGACTTGCCTTATATCATTAGCAAGTAAATAAAACATCGTGATGGTTCTCATCGACCATACTCATACATAAGAGATCTCGAACCATAATACTTGCCAAATATTGACGATCTTAAATAATTACAATAAATAGGAATTATAAAACTCAAAATATGCCATAAAATGGCAAAACACCTCGGTATCAATAATCTCAAATAGCTTCGATCGTACAAATCCGGAATTAACCGAAAAAGTAAACGCACATGTCCCATACCACATTTTTTTGCTAAATTGTTTAATTCACTTTCTCATACGTATGAATAGTGTAAAAGTGTATGTTTTATATTTAAAATAGTTTACTAGAGAAAACATGCTTTCAAAACTTTTCCCGAAAAGATTAATAAAACCAATATTTAAAATTCCTTTATTATAGTAAATAAATAGATTTTATATTACAAAAATAATTTTAAAATACTATATAATAATAATTTCAAATGTCCAATAAATGGTCTAAGCTTTTCGGAACATATAAATTATTGAATTTGGATAATCAACGTGAAAGATATGGCCAAAACAATTTTCAGATCTGAAGTTCACTACAACCGTCGTTTTAGTTTCGGGACAACGATAACATAATGAACTTTCGACCATGTAAAGTCAAAATTTAACAAAACCCAAAAAATAAAAGTTGTAGAAGATAATCTAAGCTTTCAGTAGCACCAAGAATCATCAAATTTGGAAATCAAATGAAAATGATATGCCCAAATTACCAACATTAATTAGCACAAAAAGTCACAGTTTTACAGTGACAGGGCAGCGAGTTTGAATTGGGTTTTTTTACCCTTTATGCTCAAAATTTTCGAAAGTGTTTAACATGAATGTTACCATACTCTTTTCAAGATTTTCAAAACTTCAAATAAAAGCAAATTCCGATTTAAAACGAAAGAGATGTGCTCAATTTACTGACAGCGATTCACAAATGAACATGCAACAAACAAACTTGAGATTTCTTACCTTGAAATCTCAATCAAAGCTAGAAAATGTGAGTTTTGATACTCACCTTATATGTTTTTCAACAAATTTGACTTACAAGCTTGAATGTTCTGCCATAAATTAGACTTGCAGCAAGAAGAAAACCAGTTACAGACAACAATCTCTCAAAACTAGAAATAAATGAGTAAATTTTGGTTTTTGAATGGATTGCCTGTTTTAAAAGCTTTAAATTGATTACTTTCTATAAAGATTTGGAGAGATTGAAATTTGTGTTTTAGGTTTCAAAGCAGAAATAGGTTTTAGCTCCTTTTTGGTTTCTCAACTTTTAGAATTTACAGCACGTACTAATTTCTGAGAAGAAGATTATTTTCTTCCTTGTTGGGATGGTAAATGGGCTTGGACCAAAAAGAAATAATTAGCCTATAATACTAATTAACACTAAAGCATGTATATTTTACCGAAAACAACATATATTCTCATGTTTTCAATTTATATAAAATCAAACCAATATGTTTTATGTTTACAAAATATTTTACCACATATAAAAGTTATTTTAACCATTTAAAATTATTTTTATCATTAAATTCTCATTTTTAATTAAATGCTTCGATTATAATTTTTATTTAAATAAATCAGTATTTTAACAACAAAGATTACATAAAATCACTTCTCTTGTTTATATTGTGTTAACAAACCATGTTAAAAATATTTTACATCCAAATATTATTTTTAAACAACATTCCACCTTTTTATTTATAAAATACATCATAATAAATTTTAATACTTCATTAACATTTACAAAACTTAACATTTGGCAATAATTTGCAAAATTATTGCATTTTATCAAATTAAAACCGTATAATATTCATTTTTATCACAAAATAACATAATAAAGTTTTCAAACTTTATTTCTAACATTTTACATTTATTTCCAACATTATTTATTTATTCAACAAATTATTATTGAATTAAATTCTTTTATCTCACTTAATTAATTCAATTAATACCCAAATTGACATATTACCATTATTCACCATTTATTACCAATATTACCATCTTAATTCCATTTTATTTATTCAAAACTCATTGTTTATTCAAAATAAACAATTTTAACAAATTCTCTATCTCCAATTTATTTTATTTCTCTATTACTAAATTATACTACCACTATAATTTAATTTTTACAGGTAATCACCAAAACCAAGGTTGTTATAGGGCCACTGCTTTATGTTTGACAAAATAAAGGATATATTGATTAAAGGGCGGTACGTTAAAAATATTCAAAACTGAGGCTATGGCGGCCTCAATTTAAACTAAGGCCATTGTGCCTTAGGTTAAACGACTAAGGCCATGTTGGCCTCAGTTTAAATTGATCCATTGTTGCCTCAGTTTAAACAACAGAGGCCATGTTTCCTCAGCTTAAAACTGAGGCCATGTCCGCCTCAGTTTTAAACCGAGGTCTTGTTGTCTGCCTCAGTTTTAAACAAGGGAGTGGGAAATTCTGGTAAAGTGTATATTTTAGGTATTGCTGAATGCATGTGCATAATTGTTTTAGATATTCAGTGCAATTGAAGAAAAGAATTGTCTTTAATGAATGTTAATCAAAAAAATTTAAAAACCATCTAACCAGTTCTGGATTTTACTACCTCAAAAATCCAAACATGTCATTGTATATATGAAGTACTTGATTTCAAATTATCTTCCATGCATATTTGCTTGTTTTATTTAATGTCCATTTATTGTTGAATCATGTGTTATCACCTTGATTACTATTTGTCATTCTTTTTAGTATAAATTTCAATTTACATGATATTGAATGCATGTAGGTACGTATAAAAGAAGCAGAAGAAAAGAGGAAATTGGATGGTTGTACTAGTGGTAATGGTGAAGTAGAAGATCTTGAAAATGATCCAATTGCGGAATTTTTGGTTTCGATTGAAATAAAATTATTGTCGAGCAGTTAGTTCTACTTCTTCTATGAAACAAGCGAAAATGAATCAAGAGATAAAATCTATAGCTAAAAAAGGCAAACCGTGGATTTGTCTGTTTGAAAATTGGTGATAGAAATGCAAGTAGTTAATCAAGTTAATGATGACATCAAATCAATTACTTTAACTTTTATAAAATTTATACCAAATTTAAAAGAAAAGCATGTTCCAAGTCATGTGGTGGCTCCATATACGGAAGGTGCTTCTAATTCAGGAGATTCCCATATGAATAAAAATCTAGTTGCTACTCCAACCATCTCACATAATGATATTAATCTACAATGAAAAAAATCTAATGTTATTATCACAAGATTTAGAGATGGATGTAGCCAAAGGTTATGTTGGAACACAAACAACTTGTCATTTTAGGAATGTGATGCCAAATGTAGAGAAAGTTATTTGGGTGGTTGAAATTCTTAAACCAGATGCACCAGTTATCGATGGTCCTCAAAACGGAATATACAAGCTATGTGAATTTTCCAACAGAGGCTTTGTTTTATGGATAAAGTTTCGTATTCAATATTTGTAGATTTTAACTATGAACTATGTCTTACCTTTTGTTATTGTAATTGGTATTAGTATGGAATTGGTAAACTATGTATTGATACCTTAATTATGAACTGAACTTCTCTTTTGTTAATTGATACTCCGTTTTATTATTGATTATGAATATTGTTTATTGATATTGATTGGGCTATAATTTGCTAAATTAAGATAATATTTCATATTAAATATAGTCTATATTATATCTTTTAACATTCAAACTATTGTATCTTTCAACATTCATATTACTGATAAGTGTTTATTTGTAACGCTTATAAGCATTATAAGATATTTTTCCTCAACGCTGGTAAGCGTTGGAAGTTTTTAGATTTTTTTGCCAACGCTTATAAGCGTTGGAAGATCTTTTCTTCCACTGCTTATAAGTGTTGGAAGACATTATTTCCCAATGCTTATAAGCGTTGGAAGACATTATTTCCCAATGCTTATAAGCATTGGCCAAAAAAATATCTCCCAATGCTTATAAGCGTTGCAAATAAATGTCTATGCCCCTGTAACGACATATATAAGTGTTACTGAAATTCTTGGCAACACTTATACTCGTTGCAAATCCTCTATTTTACTGTAGTATACTTTATTTATTTCACAAATGAATTAGCATAAAATGAACATATGTATTTGATACACACAAGTATTATATTTATGATAAGTTCGTCAAATATAAAATGGAAGTACAATACGTAACGTGCAAAGAAAATAAGAAAATTTGATTTGATTAAATAGCTAAGTATATTGGGAAACAGTTCCGGTAGTGCCTAGAAATGAAAAAAATTCAACCTCAAAAGTCACCCCTTCCTATGAAACATAATGATGTATCAATGAGGGATCAAACTTTATTGGGAAAAGTATGATTGATAAAGGGTGAAGTTGAGTTAAGTTTTTCTATAAGGTCGTGTACGTAAGAGTAAGTATATATGATTAAAATTAATTTTATCTAAGGTATAGTTTACAACAAGATAAAAATTTATAAGAAACCCCTGCATATCCTATATAAAGGAGTTGACAGGTTGTATGACTTGAGAGGCTACACAAAATACTTGCTTATAAGGGATCTTATATGGACAACTCCAAAGAAGTTTGGGACTAATCAATATTGAATGATCAATTTATGTTATGAATATAAGTATCATAAACTAAAATAGTTTCATAAACATATTAAGGTAGTTCATAGAATGTTTATGAATAGCAATTCCATTGCGTTGTCAATTGTTGTTTCAAGAAAGGCCAACTTCATAACGAAGTAAGTTCTTTTATAAATTATTGGTAATAAAATGGATTTGGATATGATCTAAAGATAAAACCGATAACGAAAGATGGAATAAAATTAACCAAACTAAATAGATATGGCAAACAAGAATGTCTAATGATAAATTTTGCACATTAAAGAGAAATTATGAATTTAATTAACGTTTGGAAAAGAATATTCTCGATCTTAAGCAAGCCTCAAGAGTATTGACTCCACTAAGTAGCACAATGTGCAAATCTGAAATGGATTCCAACTATATTATCATAATATGATTTTAATATTGGTACCGAAAAGGATATGATCCATCGGCCCTAAAAATGTCTTCAAGAAGAAAAGCAACGCTGTTGAAAATAAGCTACGTTGATAGGAATAACATCGTAAATTTCAATTGTTAAAACTAACGTAATAGATTCATCATTCAATGGGTTTTAATTAATTCGGATTATACTCACAAATTTTTCGCTCGGTATGACTTTAACTTTTGGTACATATATGTTGAAACGAACAAATATTCTACATAATGATTTATATAATTAAAATTAATTTCATCTAAGGCATGGTTTACAACAAGATAAAAGTTTATAAGAAACCCCTGCATATCCTATATAAAAGAGTTGATAGATTGTGTGAGTTGAGAGGCTGCACATAATACTTGCTTGTAAGGGATCTTGTATGGACCACTCCAAAGAAGTTTGGGACTAATCAATATTGAATGATCAATTTATATTATGAATATAAGTGTCATAAACTAAAATAGTTTCATAAATATATTTAGGTAGTTCGTAGAATGTTTATGAACAACAATTCCATTGCATTGTCAATTGTTGTTTCAAGAAATGCTAACTTCGTAATGTAGTAATTTCTTTTATAAATTATTTGTAACAAAATAGATTTGGATACAATCCAAAGCTAAAACTGATTACGAAAGTTGGAATAAAACTAACCAAACTAAATAGATATGGCATATAAGAGAGTCTACTGATAAATTTTATACATTAAAGAGAAATTATGAATTTTATTAATGTTGGAAAAAGAACTTTCTCGATCTTAAGTAAGCCTTAAGAGTATTGACTCCACTAAGTAGCACAATGCACAAATTTGAAAGGATTCCAAGTATGTTATCATAATATGATTTTAATATTGATACTGAAAAGGATATGATCCATCGATATGATAACCCAGATTTTGGACATCTATTACTTGGTAACTAACATGATTAAATTTATTAAAATACTAATTGGTAAATTGAACAAATAAAATTCTGATAAAAATCTAGATATATATATGTGTGTGTTGATTTGAAAACTATAATAAGTGTTGAATTTTAAATCTCTAGTGATGATAAATCTTATAGTATATAAATAAATAGTATATTTCACAATTTAATTCAAGATAAGATATCCATATATATAAATAGATATATACAAGCTTTATAATGTATATGAGTACATACATACATACATACATACATACACACATATATATATATATATATATGCTTATGGAATAAAATATAGGGAAATTTGTTATAATATGGATATAAGGAATTCTAATTTTCCAAGTTATTTTCAAAATCTCAAAAGTAAATTAGATTAAAACTCTACATTTTCACTAGTATATATATAGTTACTAATTAATATGGGATTATATATTTCTTTAAGAAGATACATTAATTAATAAAAGATAAAAACAAAAATAGAATATAAATAAATATAAATCCAACATGCATAAGAACATTTATAAGACTTGTATGCATGCATTAAAACATTTATAACTAATATATCATACATAATTAACAAGTGGCAATCTTGTTTTTTTTTAAAATTTAAAAATATAATTATGTGTTTAATGAGAAACCAGTCTATCTCTTTTCTCTTCTCCTATTTTCATCTTCTTTCATCTTTCAACAAAACTAAAAAAATTAATAAAAGAAAATCAAGCAAGAACAAAGGCATGTAAATTCATCTCAACAAACTACCTGAAGAAATTCAAATCAAACACAAGCTTCAGCTCATAACAATCAAGTAAGATCAAGGGCAAACTATAGTTTCAAATCCAAGTTTGCAACTTCAAGATCAAATAAAATTCCAGATTTGCAAAAATAAATTCAAGACGCTTCTTTGTTTGCATATGAAAGTGAGTAAACATTTATTTAAAAGCTTAAGCAAATAAAGATTTCTTTGCATGTATATATATAAGTGAATTTTCTGTATATATATGATTGTGTAGAAGTGTGCATGCCTGATGAATCTGTGTCAACTCTGTTCTTTGTTTCGGCGCTTAAATTTTGATAAAAATTCAAAATCTCCTTAAGTAATCACTGTTAAGCCTTGGATTTCAAATAAAATATGTTTGTTTGAACATAAATTAAGATGTAAAAGTATATGTAAGCATCACAAGTTTATATATCTCTGTAAATCAAGGGAATACAATAGAAGTTTAAAACCTGTAAAAATTCAAGCATCAAAATTTCTTATTTCACTTATATAATCTTGATCGTCATCAAGATTCATGAATTTTAAGAGTAAAATCAAAAAATTTAGATTTGGATTGAGTGAGCATTTCAGGGATGGCCAGAAATTGGTTTTTGGGCTATTACTGGCGATTGATGGGTAGTGAGGCCTCAGGGTCTTTGCTGGAGGAGGCCAGGGTGTAGTCGAGTTTGTCAAAAATGGTGGAAGGAGGTTTTAACCGCCGTGGAGGCGGCGACGGTGGGTCGAAATGGGTTTTAAACCCTAATTTGTGTCGAGGCTGGAACTTGGTCACTACGTCATGTCTATGGCATCGAAGATCATCAGACCTGGTGGAAAGGCAGCGTGGAAGGCTAGCGGAGGTGTGGCCGGAGTTTCAGCGGTGCTAGTGGTCGGCGTCGTGGGTTTGAGGGGTTTTTAGGCGATGGTTTTTGTCCCGAGTTTGCCCAGATTACCTCGATTTCGATTTCGAGTTTGTGACGAAGATTTGGTGGTCGGGATCAATTATAGTGGTGACCGTCGATATGTTTGAAGCATCGGCGGTGGTCGGAGTCACCACAGTCGTCGGTGCATGTGCACGTCAGAGTTGGATGTGTCAGTGGTTTGGTTTGTGGAGTTGACTTGAAGGGAACTCGGGGGGGAGGGGGAGGGGGGAAAGGCAGGGTGGCTCGGGTTTATCTTCGGGTTGGTATGAGTGTTTTACATGCACGCATTTTAGTGTAAATTTAATCCAAGTTCTTTTTTAAAAAGAAAAAAAATAAAGTAAGGGAAGAAAATGGGTTCACTCGGGACATGGCTCGAGTAGTTATCGGGTGGAACCCGAAGCAGGAATTTAACAAGATTTTTTTTAAAGTTTTTAAAAGCAAGGTTTTAAAATTTAAATAATTTAGTTTAAAACTTTTCTTTAATAAATTTTAAATGTTTTCTTTAAACATTTAATTAGGAAGTTATAATTTTTTAACTTTAATTTGTTAAGTTAAATATTTATTTTATTTTATAACTTAAACTAAATGATTTAATTAAGTAAGTTAATTATAAAGATAAAATATTTTAAAATAAGTTAATGATAATAAAGGATAATGGTTTATCTTGAAGTTGATTAAGGTTTTGATAATTAATGAAGTAATTAATAAAGTAAGTAATTAGTTTAATTAATTAATAATTTAGGATTAATTAATTTATAAGGGCTAAGTTAATTAAATAAGGATTGATAATTAAGAATTAAGTAATTAATATTAATAAATTTATAATTAAAGATGAATTAATTTTTTAATTAAGGTAATTAATTAAGTAATTAGAAAGAGAACTTAATTAATTAATGGTTAAGGATTAAAAATTAATAATTAAGGGTTATAAGTTAATTAATTATAGATTAATTGATTAGCAATTAGAGATTAATTAATATAAGTAGTTAGAGATTAATTACTTAAATGATAATTACTTAATGTAAGTAATTAAAGGATAAATTTGTTAAGGATTAATTGATTTAATTAGTAATTAAAGGATAAATTAATTAATAATTAAAGGTTAATTACTTGAGGATAATTAACCAATGGGATAATTACTTAATGGAAGTAATTATGGACAATTAATGGGTAAATTAAAGGATGATTAATTAATTGGGTTGTAATTAATTAATGTTAAGTAGGCAGGATTAAAAGTGATTGAAGTAAGTAATTTAATTTGTTAAATTAATTAGAAATGGTGTGACAAATTAATCTTGCTTATGAATGATTGAATTATATTGTATGTCTTAGATTAGATGATAGCTGATATGTGATGCTACGCGATATGATATGTTTGAGTTGAACTGTAATAATATGATTTGTTTATCTGTGATGAATGACTATCTAAATATGTAATTCTGGCTATAAATGGAATTGTTTAAACTTAAACAGCTTTGTTTTTAGGACAATATTGGACTCGAAGAGACCGGAGTCGGGTATCAGTAAATACCCGAAACCACTTCGATTTGGATCTACAATAATTCTTTATGGATTTGACTTTGATATAAATAGGCTGGAATGGAATAAATGATGTAAATTTGGTCATTTAATCCGAGTAATAATGCTTAGATATGATTATAAGATGTGTATTTGACCATGGCAAGTTAAGAACTTGTAGTAAGGTACGAGTTACCTCGCGTTCTTTTAAAAAAAGAAAAGTTTTATGCGTTAGTATTTCTTGTTAGATGGGCTTACTCACGCTGGTTTCCAGCCTGACCTAGGTGTTACTTTGATGTAATGCTCGGGTCAGACTGAGTATTACAGATTTTCAGGTTAGGACATTCTGGAGCTCAGGAGGCGAGCTGGATGGCAAGAACGTATGGAGTTTTCCGCTGTGTATATGAGACCGTGTAGTCTGTATGGATTGTAGTTTGGAACAAGTTGTATAACCGTCCAGTTTAGGTATAAATGATTATAAATCTGATGAAATGTATGTAAAGTAACAATTTCAGCTTTTCTATATAAAAATGCTATTATTTGTTATTATATTTAATCCGTTGCGAATGTGTTGTTGTTTTCTGTTCTCCTTCTTCCTTCTTTCTTTAACAATTTTGGACTTTCGGAGTCGAAAATTTTGGGTCGTTACATTTTGGTATTAGAGCAGAAGGTTTAGTGAGAACCTTGGCTTTGGTGGGTTTACTCATTAAGGATGATGTCAATAGTACCATAGAATGAGTTGAGTGTAGTATATATGAGGGCGTATTTGTTATTTTCTTATAAAATGATTTTCATATAAGTTTATCTGATATATAAAGAAATAATTTTTCTAATTATTAAATATATTAAAGAAATTGGTTGTTGATTATTGGAATTAAATAAAATAATGAGAATTAAGTGGTAATAGTAATACAACCAAATAGAAATTGAATGAAGATAAGTTTGAAATGAATCCAAACTGAAATTAAAATCCTGAATTTGTAGAAGTGTTTTCAAATAAGATAATAATGAATTGGTTTCTTGATATGATAATCTTGGTTATTATCATACATGGTTGTTGTGTTTAATAATGAAATATTTGTTAATGATTAAGCAAAATGAAATGTTTTAGGGAAGTAAACATTTTGGTGAGTATGACTTATAAATTGGAATTGAAGATAATTTAAATTGTGAAGTTTTAAATCTATGTCCAGAAAATATGAAATTTGTTACAAAGTGTTAAAAGAAATTTGTTTTGAATTAAAACCGAAGGTGGTTTAAAAATTTAAGGTATAACTTGGTGTGTAAAGGAAATATGTATATATGAGGGATATACATAATATCAAAGATGATTTGAAATGAACTCTAAGTGTTGAGTTTTAAATTTTTCCTTGGAATGTGATATGGAAACCAAAGTGATATGTTTTTGAACTTATAAGTGGGAAGATTATTAATATGAAGTTCAAAATTTGAAATGGGAACTCAAGTTGGGTAAAGTTGACTGGATTGTTTGAATTGAATTAAATTTAACTCAGGGGAAGTTAAATAAGTTTAGAACAAACAACCTGAATTGGAAATTTCAAGGTGAAATTGAGATTTAACTAAGTTAAATGGTTGATTTAAATGGAAAGTTACGTGTGATCTCAAAATGGGTTTGAGATCTGAAAATTGGAATTGAAAGTTATAGATGGATGTTTTAAATAATTTGGATATTTATTTATTTTGACTTATCCTAATACCAATTCTGTTGTAATTAATAATCTATGAAACTAAGAAATGGATTGATGTAATATACATCCATTACTGAAATAAAATAGAAATAAGATTGAACTTATAAAAAGGGAAATTGCTTTGAACTTAAAGATTTAAATGTTAGAAATGAGCTTGTTAAAAATTTGTTAACGATTGTTTTGAAGTTAAAATTGGGTAATAAATTAGATTCTGAAGATTAAGTCATTTAAAAAGTTTAAACTCTAATTTGAACCTTGTAATAAGTCAAGTTAAGGTAATTTAAAATGGAATTTTGAAATTTGGACTCAGAATTAAATTATTTAAAGATTTAAGTTGTTAATTTAAAAATAAAGGTGGTTTGTAAATCAACATTTAAAAATTTAACTCGAATTTATGAAAAGCGAGATGGCTTTAAGTTGAGATCTGAATAGAATTAGTTCAAATTGAATTTGATTTGAATTAATTGGAATTGTGATTGAAAATGGATAAGCAAAAAATTCAAATGGAAAATTCGAATTGAATTAATTTGAAGTGAAACTGAAGTTGAATAAGTTTGAAATTCAATTGGGAGTTGATTTGAATGTGGGATAGAAATTGAAGTTAATTTAAATTGAATTGAAATTGAATCAATTCAAATGGAAGTGGAAATTGGAAATTGATTGGATATGGAGATTGGGAATAGAAAGTTTGGCTCTGAACTATAACTTTTTAAATAAAATTATTTTAATACAACTGTTTTTAAATCTATTTTTCCTAGCCTTTTGCTATACAACTTTTCTTTTTAAAACCCAAAATATCTTATACTTATTTCACAACTACTTTTGGAACTATTTAACTATTTTACAACAATTTTACAACTATTTTATAAACTGATTACTATTTTACAACTATTTTGCAATTATCTAATTATTCTACAACTATTTGACAATTTTACAACTATTTTAAATTTTCATAACTATTTTACTACTATTTGCAACTAATAGCTATTTTACAACTACTTATCTATTTAAAAAAAATTCAAGCTATTTCCTTAATCCAAGTTGGTCAGAGTGCAAACCGTCTATAATTAAATACCAATTGAGATAAGAATTGAAGTGTTAACCCAAATGGAAAGTGGGAGCAATTATGGATCAGTGAATAGAATCAAAATGAAGGTGAATAGAAAAGAGAATTGATTTAACTAATAATCAATAAATATAAATACGTAGGATGTACGTATATTATTCTATTCGTATAATGATTTGATCCAGACTCCAGCACAGAATTTCGAGATAGTATATCGATCCGAGTAGGGATTTTTACTCGATTTTCGACGGCGAACCCTGGATATGGATTTTTGATTGATTCTGGGAATTCTCTATCATAGTTGTGACTATGCAAGGAGAATGATGGTTTATGATCAAGAAACCAGATCTGAGTCCGCACTAGGAAGTCGGGTGGACGATACTAGTTCGGAATTGAAATTGTGTGATCGAGTGAGCGATCAGATTCGATATTGCGTACGGATGGTATATGTACATCGTACATGCTTGAATGATATTTATATTGTAGTTTTGGAAGAAATGAGAAATGGTTTTGAAAGGAAAAGTATATTTTGAGAAATATATATGAATAAAGATAGAAGTTGGATATCTATTGAAATTCACTTTTTGAAAGGTAAGTTATATGGTAAATAATTTTATAAAAGAAATCAAATTTAAATGTTTGAATGGCCAAAAATGAAGCATGTGTATATACATTGGTTATATATGATAAAATCCCCTTGTTGAATCTATAGCCGGAAGAAAGGTTTTTGAAAGTATTTGAAGTATACAAAGGAAATTTATACAAATATAAAGTGATCCAAAGATTTTTTAAGGTTATTTATATCTACATATATATAAATGGTTTTATGAAAATGGTTTTGGGAAAGGTTTTGGAACCTATGGATTTGGAAAAGGCTTTTATTTTTGGGAAAATCATGTAACGACCCAATTTTTCGATGCCCGAAAGTCGACATCAATACGTCCATTGTATCAAATGTCGCACAATCGAATGCCGGAAAACCAAACCGTTAGAGTTAAAGAAGAAGAAGATAAAAGAAGAAACAGAAACAATAAATAGAATCTCATAATTCACAGTGGAACAACATATAATAGATAAATGAATAATCTTTAGAACAAAGAACTATATCGGTTTATACATACATCATCAGAGTTTACAACAACAACACAAAATTGGTAGTCATAATAACTTGTGTACAAGACTTGCACTAACCCAAACGCAACAGACACTACATAGCATAAGTTATACGCTTCGCCATCCAGCTTGTTCCCGATCTCCACAGCAACTTCATGACTTTGCTCCCGAATAACTGATAACCTAACTCTAGGCTGCCCATGTGGAAAATTATGGGCGTCCAGAGTTTAGAAAGGAACAATAAACTCCAAGTCAGTCATGGGACTGGTGTGAGATATTAAAAACAGTTATTCTTTAACAAAAGAAAACAAAAGGGGAATAAAAGAAATTCGCAATGCTTTTTGGAAAATGAAACTACCATAAGGCCTCCCGGCACACACGTAATGCAATCGCACACTTGGGGGAGATTCTCCTTATGATAGTCAAACATGCTTGATACACAAAATTCTTTTAATATTATTATTAGTGCATAGTGGAAAACATTTGCAATTATAATATTAATCTTAGCCAGCATACGTACCATTATAGTATGCCTACTACAGCTACCATATTAGATGGCAGGTTCTACAACTAAAACCGTACAAGGCGCATATTGGAGATTGAATTTCCAACAAATGGTCAGGCTAAGGAACTTCCTGGGCCATATGGGTACGCCTTTGGAGGGATGCCCCGAGAACCTAACCGGATCTCTGCCAATACAAGGCCGGGTTACCTCTGTAGCTAGGTAACTACTACACGAGTATGCCATACTCTGGTCGTTTGCGACTTTACCCGAGGTTCCTCAACCATAAAGCAACAACCACAAAGTATAATAAATTTGCAGCAACAACATAGGTAAAATATCCGGGCTCCATACCATGATACTATCCTTTTCTAGAAGGAAATGACATACCCTCAGAGGGCGCTACCCCAAAATAACCTTACTGCATTCTTCCTGTTTCGACCATTCCGGGATGTGAGGTCCGACGAAGTCTCGTCCACAAAGCTATGCTTTTCACAAAAGCCATGCTTCGATCAACAAATGATCAGCAGCACTTCGTATGTCACATTACCAAATTGGGTATGTATCACTAGTAACCATCAACTACATAACCTCTGAGCTCGTACGTCTTAGAGAATGGTGTTAAGCAAAGAGAATAAATTCTCCGCCACCAACAGAAATGTATTTGATAGAAACCAGATTTACATCTCAAAGTGTAACGTCAGACACACATCCATACAAGTCCTTTCCGAGATTGAACGGAACCAAAGGCACTTCAAAGAAACCCTTGCAATCCGGATATTCACCAATCACGTCCGGAAACCCCATCATAAAGGGTGATAAACTCTCTATACCGGAGCAACCCGGTGCAGAGACATTCGACAGGTAATCCTTTCGCTTTCGAAAATACCTGGTCTTTAACACCATCTTCAAATTCAATCCCATTTCGTTGTATCATTACTCGGAATGGGTTTTGTGACACAAGGTCCTCTCCCGGCTAATCCGAATTACGAGTTCTTATTTTTAAAAAATAAGTGTTCGTTCAGTTTTCAAACAAATCATAGCAATTTCCACTTTGATCTTTTAAATAAAAGATCCATTACAATCACAAAGGTTCGATGTGGTTTTCAAATATCCATTTGGAATCCGACCCCCGGTCGCATCGAAATTCAAATGCCATTAAAAAGGCCAATGTTGATAGTCGGTTATTTAACTATCAATCAACATTCACAATAATCACCAAGATTTAAATAATTTCCCCCCCAATTATTTATTTTCAACATATCTTCGCAATATATATTTTCATATTTTAATCTTTTGAAAACAAATTTTAAATCAATTTCCATATTTTAATCCTTTGAAAACAAATTTCAATTCATTTTCCTTACATGGAAAATATTTCCAAATATTTATTCATTTCCATTAAAAATCTGCCGAGTTCAAATACTTTAAAATAATTTAAATTACTTATTCAAAAACATATATTTGGAAACATAAAAACTATTTTGGAACACTCAATTTTAAAATATCAGTTATGAAATTTTATATCAATATCTTATACAAAAACTTCAAGTCCAAACTAGTTTTAAAATAAAATTAGTAGATAGAGCATAAATATTTAAATATCCATTTTCTAAAACAAATATCAATTTAACCTTTAAATAATCACTTCTATAATAATTTGAAATATATCTTTACTTCAAAGATTTTCAAAATAACCTAAGTAAATAATTTCTCCAAAATATTCTTTCCTTAAAACCATTTTTAAAACTTCAATTTATATTTATAAACTATATTGAAAACATACTCGGCTTTCTAGGGAAAGTACACCTTCCATTCTAAAATGGTTCATTCATATCAATTCATAAATATTTCTGGATTTATTTTAAATTTACATTCCAAATCAATAAATTCCTTTCCACACTTTTAAAAATAAAACAATATCTATTTTTAAAACAAATTTCCCTTCCTTTCATAAAATTCTCATTTTGGATTTAATTTTTTTAATATCCACTGATTTATGATTTTCAAATCAATTCCCAAGTATTCACATTAAAAACCAAATCAATTTTTTCAATTACCAAATCCAATTCCAAATTGATTTCTAAATTTATTTCAGTCAACAAATAAATTTTCATATAAATTTCCCAAAAGTTTATTTTTAACACCAAATTAATTTCTAAAATCTTTTCAAATACTAAATTTAATTCCAAATTTAATTTATAAAATTTATTTCCCTTTATCTCTGCCAAACCATTTAAAATCCATATTTTAAATAAATTAACTATTGAATAATATTACCCAAAATCCATTGATTAAGCTTTTTCCCATATTTTAGAATTTATTCAATAGGGTTCAAAATAAAACTGTATTCTTTTAAAATTACTTCTTTTAAATTTATCCAATTATCAAAAATAATTTTTTACAATAAACTTTCTTCTTAAATTTCAAAAATCCAATTATTAATTTATTTTCGGTATCCTACGACACCATAAATATATTCGGCTAAGCTATAGCCTTCAACGATTTCAATCACAAATATGATCATACACAGATTATAAGTAATCAACACATAATATTGAAACAAATTCAAATGTTTTGAGGAATCCAGTTGGATCCCTCCAACATGTTTCCCTGCATCCACAGGCGTTAGCACAACAATTAAATACCAATTCCAGTTCGAGGTGGAATATCGTGTATATGGGATTTATATAATATCATCCGCTATTATACGGCGCATAGGGTCTCGTCGCTATATAATGCGGGAAATCAATCACTCCAAATACATATATAATACCAATTCCACTTCGAGGTGGAATATCGCGGTATATGGGTTTAATATAATATTATCCACTATTATGCGGCATATAGGGTCTAATTCAATATACTGATAATTATTTATCATCCAAGCACACAATCAACAATTTTAAATTTAACTATTTAAAATTAAATCATAAAAATCTGATTGAGTGAGAAGATCTCACCTTTGCTTTATTTTGCAATCCATTTCCATTTCGGCTTGATTTCACAATTTCTAGACCTTGTAAAATCAATTATACAATTTATTAATATTTGAATTAATGGAAAAACAAATTATCATTTAATAGTTTTAATTCAACTAATAATTTTAATTTAGCTAAAAGAATTTTTTTTATTTTTAAACTATCTTCTTTTAAATAATTTCTTGGTAACTAAATAAATTGAACAAGTTAATAAAACAATTAATCACCATAAACTATCATTTAAAACAATCTTTTATTAGCTTAAAGTTAATTAAATAAATTAATTGAACAAACTCATCATCTTAATATGTTTTTTTAATATTCAAAATAAATTGAACAACTAATTGTCATTTCCATTTATATTTAAAAATTTCTTTTCTGTGAATCAAATTATCATTTACTGTAAACAATTTTTCTTCTATATTATCAAAATATATAAATTTAAATTAAATTTAACTGAGAAATTAAATAAGAAAATGTATACCTTACCGTTAACAAAATTACTTTAACTCGAATATATATTACTGCAACTTGATTTAAAAAATATTCTACATGTATATAAAACTGAAAACTACATATATAATTTTTTCCAGATCAAATCAATCGAAAATTTCAAAAAGCTAAATACCTTACCGTACCGAAACAATTGCGAGCACCTAGATCGTATGCCATCACCACCTACGCCTCGCGGAACGCCTTCACCTTGCTTTGCTTGAGTAAGAGCCTTCGTGCCGTTGCTGCCTCTCGAACCCATAGTGAGAACCCCAAAAACGCAAATCGAAACCCTAGCCGACCCGCCACTGCCATCCATTATCTCGCGCGCGAATGCACTTCCTGGCGCCGCCACTGTGAAATCGCGTTTCCCCCAACCCAAACTACATCGACGAAGTTGGGTCGTAACCCAAACAAGGCGCGACTTCGATGTACGAACTCGAAATTCAGATGTCGACCCGAAGTCATGCAAGAGAGGAACTCGACCTTGATTTCGATCGGCCATGTTCTTTTGAATCTCGAACGATCGGCAAGAGAGAGAGGCTCGACTTAATTTGAAACGAACTTGGCCATTTATTTTCTGCCATTTCGATTTTATTTTTATATATCCTATTCGATCGAGATGAACTGAAGAAGAAGAAGAGGAAAGGGGAATGAGAGCTTGATTAGAAAAGATATTTGTTCGGCCAAAATTCATCGATTTGCTACGTGTTGGGTTGATTACTTTTAAAAGGGAATGCGTGTCCTACCATATGAACACGTGTTGTGAGGGAGGGATTAGTGAAAACATTATTCAAACTTTATAAAACAAATATCAATTTTAAATTAAAATTTTAAAACGTCTCAATAATTGCAACCCAAAATCTTGACATCCTATAGAGATGGGCCGCCAGGCGTTTATAATGTTATACGCCTATTCCGAACGCAATGGAAAAGGTTCCGAGCCTAAATTTGATCGTATGGAGAAGATAGCTTTTTGGACCAGTATTTATATTGAATTTTCGATTTAAATTTCAGCATGTTTACTTATCGTACGGCTAAACGATCACTCCAAACATTACGAAAATTGAAATCTGATAATAATACTCTATTATGGATCCAATGGAACTGGTATCGTCGAAATCCGAGACTGTGCCTCGAAAGGCTATTTTTAAATGCGATTTAAACGATAAATTCAAAATTGAACAAAATCATTTTCAAATGGAATATTCAAGCTTGCATTATCTTTAGTATTATCAATATAAATTTTCTAAGCCTTCGAAATATTTTTAGTCATGTTAAAACTGAAGATTCAAATTTTTATCCAACTTCAATATATTAAATTCAAAAAATTTAATGCCAATTTCATAGTTACATTTGAAATTCAAGTTAAACTATCATTCAAACATTTAAAATCAATTAAATATTTTAATTTCAAATGTTAAAATTTCTGGATCGTCACATCCCCCTTAAAAGAATTTCATCCTAAAATTACTAGTTAAGAAGAATGATCCTTAACCCGTTTATCATTTTTCCAAAACCAAATAGTTTTATCAATTTGCCAAAACAAAACCTTTTATTCAAGACTCATTATCGATTCAACTGCTTTCTAACCTTAACCATAAACTCCAAACAATATTGTTTTCTTAACCAATTCAAATTTAAATTTTCAAAATTCTGTTAAATTTTTTTCTAACTCCTTGAATTTTCGAAAAATTTCACCAGCGTCTCCTTTATGCGGCTAGCTCGGTACGACTACAAAATGCCACCACGGGCCTCCGGATTTCAAAAGAAAACAAAAGGCCAAGTGGTTGGACAAGAAAATCATCAAATTTCATAGTGAAATTTAAATACATACCTTTTTCGAGCAATTTCAAATTTATCTTCGAAAATCAAATCCCAAATCCTTTTCCTTTATAATACCTATATGCTATTTAACAATCATATCCAATTTCTACATTCAAAAATCTGTTTGCACATTCCATTAAAAAAGTTTGAATACTTACTTCTTATACCATTTTTACTTTACTATTGAAGTTATATATCCATTTTCATTCAATCTTGCATTTTCAATTTCATTTGAATTCAATTTACATTTTCAATTCTATTTCAATTCTATTTACCTTCTGAATAATGAATTTTATCAACTATCTTTCATTCACAACTAATTCATATCACTATTTTAAATCAGTTTCGTCTACTAATTCATTACAAATTCCAATTCATTTTATCTCAAACTGTGATGCAACGTAACCCGGGATGTAATTGCGATCTATGGCAGGTTCTATGGCGTAATCGAGGGGCGCGGAGTGCCTACAGTTATCTATGGATTTTGTCGGGATGGCAATGTAACCGTCGGGTTAACTACGACCAGAGAGGGGTGATGGTTTCCAGAGCATTCTCAATAAAGATATTTCCTCTATTTCCAAAAATGTTTCCTATATTTTCACAAATTATTCGAAAATGTTTTCCAAGTATTTTCACTGGGTGCTGAAAATGGGTCTGCTAAGTGCTTACAGATTTTCAGTCCTATGCCTGATCAACGTATGGCCGAATTTATGTGAGAACAAGGATGAACTGGTTGAGACATCGAGTTATAAAAGTATTTTTATATAAACTATTCCTGATAACATTATATAGATTTTAAAGTATTTTAAAAATTATCAAAGAATGATTTATCTGATTGAATAAATTCTGGCTTCGTTCTTTTTCGAGGATGAAAAGATTCAAAGGGGTTAGGAATGTAATAACCCAGATTTTGGACATCTGTTAATTGGTAATTAACGGGATTAAATTTATTAAAATACTAATTGGTAAATTGAACAAATAAAATTCTGATAAAAATCTATATATATATATATATATATATATATATATAGATTTGAAAACTACAACAAGTGTTGAATTTAAAATCTCTGGTGATGATAAATCTTATATTATATAAGTAAATAGTATATTTCACTATTTAATTCAAGATAAGATATCCATATATATAAATAGTTATATACAAGCTTTATAATGTATATGAGTACGTATATATATATATGCCTATGGAATAACAAATAGGGAAATTTGTTATAATATGGATATAAGGAATTCTAATTTTCCAAGTTATTTTCAAAATCTCAAAAGTAATTTAGATTAAAACTCTTCATTTTCACTAGTGTGTGTGTGTGTGTGTGTGTGTATAATTACTAATTAATATGGGATTATATTATTTCTTTAAGAAGATACATTAATTAATAAAAATTAAAAACAAAAATAGAATATAAATAAATATAAATCCAACATGCATAAGAACATTTGTAAGACTTGTATGTATGCATTAAAACATTTGTAACTAATATATCATACATAATTAACAAGTTGCAATCTTGTTTTTTTAAAAATTTAAAAATATAATTACGTATTTAGCGAGAAACCAAGCTATCTCTTTTCTCTTTTCCTGTTTTCATCTTCTTTCATCTTTTAACAAAACTTAAAAAAATTAATAAAAAAAAATCAAGCAAGATCAAAGGCATGTAAATTCATCTCAACAAACTACATGAAGAAATTCAAATCAAGCACAAGCTTCAGCTTATAACAATCAAGTAAGATCAGGGGCAAACTACAGTTTCAAATCCAAGCTTGCAGCTTCAAGATCAAATAAAATTCCAGATTTGCAAAAATAAATTCAAGTCTGCTTGTCTAATTGCATATACAAGCGAGTAAACATTTATTTAAAAAGCTTAAGTAAATGTCTTTTTCATGTGAATTTCTGTGATGAAGATTTCTTTGCATGTATATATAAGTGAGTTTTCTGTATATATGTGAATGTGTAGAAGTGTGCATGCCTGATGAATCTGTGTCAACTCTATTCTTAGTTTCAGTGCTTAAATTTTGATAAAAATTCAAAATTTCCTTGGCTAATCACTGTTAGGCCTTGGATTTCAAACAAAATATGTTTTTTTGGACATAAATTAAGATGTAAAAATATATGTAAGCATCACAAGTTTATATATCTCTATGAATCAAGGAAATACAGTAGAAGTTTAAAACCTGTAAAAATTCAAGCATCAAAATTTCTTGTTTCACTTATATAATCTTGATCGTCATCAAAATTCATGAATTTTAAGAGTAAAATTCATAAATTTTAGATTTAGATTGAGTGAGCATTTCGAGGATGGCCAGAAAATGGTTTTTGCGCTATTTCTGGTGATTGATGGGTAGTAAGGCCTCGGATCTTTGTTGAAGGAGGCCAAAGTGTAGTCGAGTTCAGCAAAAATGGTGGAAGGAGGTTTAAGCCACCGTGGCGGCGGTGGTAGGTCGAAATGGGTTTTAAACCCTAATTTGTGTTGAGGCTGGGAACTGGGTCACTGCGTCGTGTCTATAGCATCGGAGATCATCGAACCTGGTGGAAAGGCAGCATGGAAGGCTAGCGGAGGTATGGCCGGAGGTGCAGCGGTTCTAGTGGTTGGCGTCATGGGTTCGAGGGGTTTTCAGGCGATGGTTTTTGTCCCAAGTTTGCCCAAATTACCTCGATTTCGATTTCGGGCTTGTGACGAAGATTTGGTGGTCGGGATCAGTTATATGGGTGACCGTCGAAATGTTCGAAGCATTGATGGTGGTCGGAGTCACCACGGTCGCCAGTGCATGTGTACGGCAGAGTTGGATGTGTCAGTGGTTTGGGTTGTGGAGTTGACTCGAAGGGAACTTGGAGGGAAAGGAAGGGTGTCTTGGGTTTATCTTCGGGTTGGTATGAGTGTTTTACATGCATGGGTTTTAGTTTAAATTTAATCTAAGTTTTTTCTAAAAAAAAGAAAAAAATAAAGGTAAGGGAAGAAAATGGGTTTGCTCGGGACAGGGCTCGAGTGGTTATCGGGTGGAACCTTAAGCAGGAATTTAGCAAGACTTTTTTTGAAGTTTTTAAAAGCAAGGTTTTAAAATTTAAATAATTTAGTTTAAACTTTTCTTTAATAAATTTTAAATGTTTTCTTTAAACATTTTATTAGGAAGTTATAATTTTTTAATTTTAATTTGTTAAGTTAAATGTTTATTTTATTTTAAAACTTAAACTAAATGAATTAATTAAGTTAATTATAAAGATAAAATGTTTAAAATAAGTTAATGATAATTAGATAATTAATAAAGGATAATGGTTTATCTTAAAGTTAATTAAGGTTTTGATGATTAATGTAGTAATTAATTAGTTTAATTAATAATTTAGGATTAATTAATTTATAAGGGTCAAGTTAATTAAATAAGGATTAATTAATTGATAATTAAGAATTAATTAATTAAGTAATTAAGATTAATAAATTTATAATTAAAGATTAATTAATATTGTAATTAAGGTAATTAATTAAGTAATTAGAGATTAATTACTTAAATGATAATTACTTAATGTAAGTACTTAGAGGATAAATTTGTTAAGGATTAATTAATTTAATTAGTAATCAAAGGTTAAATTAATTAATAATTAAAGGTTAATTAATTAAGGATAATTAACCAATGGGATAATTACTTAATAGAAGTAATTATGGATAATTAATAGGTAAATTAAAGGATAATTAATTAATTGGGTTGTAATTAATTAATGTTAAGTAGGCGGGATTAAAATTTATTGAAGTAATTAATTTAATTTGTTAAATTAATTAGAAATGGTGTGACAAATTAATCTTGCTTATGAATGTTTGAACTATATTATATGACTTAGATTAGATGATAGGTGATATGCGATGCTATGCTATATGATATGTTTGAGTTGAACTGTAATAATATGGTTTGTTTATCTGTGATGAATGGCTATCTAAATATGTAATTTTGGCTATAAATGGAATTGTTTAAAATTAAACATCTTTGTTTTTAGGACAATATTGCACTCGAAGAGACCGGAGTCGGATATCAGTAAATACCCGAAACCACTTCGATTTGGAATCTACAATAATTCTTTATGGATTTGACTTTGATATATAAATAGGATGGAATGGAATAAATGATGTAAATTTGGTCATTTAATCTGAGTAATAATGCTTAAATATGATTATATGATGTGTATTTGACAATGGCAAGTTAAGAACTTGTAGTAAGGTACGACTTACAATGGGTTTTTTTTTTTAAAAACAAAAGTTTTATGCTTTAGTATTTCTTGTTAGATGGGTTTACTCACGCTGGTTTCCAGCCTGACCCGGGTGTTACTTTGATGTAATGCTCGGGTCAGACATAGTATTACAGATTTTCAAGTTAGGACGTTATGGAGCTCAGGAGGTGAGCTGTATCCATTGTGTATATGAGACTGTGTAGTCTGTATAGATTGTAGTCTGGAATAAGTTGTATAACTGTCCAGTTTATATATAAATGATTGTAACTCTGATGAAATGTATGTAAAGTAACGATTTCAGCTTTTCTTTATAAAATGCTATTATTTGTTATTATATTTAATTCGCCATGATTGTTGTTTTCTGTTCTCCTTCTTCCTTCTTTCTTCTTTCTTTAACAATCCGGGACTTTCGGAGTCGAAAATTTTGGGTCGTTACAATCGACCCTAAAAATGTCTTCAAGAAGAAAAGCAACGCAGTTGAAAATATGCTACGTTGATAAGAACAACATCGTAAATTTCTGTAACGATTCAAGATTTTTGACTTTCGAAAATCGACATTAATACGTCCACTGTATCAACTGCCGAGCAATCGAAGGCCGAAAAACCGAATTGTTAGGGTTACAGAAGAAGAGATAGAAGAAGAAAGAAAGAAGAAGTAACAGAAACAATATCAGAATCTCACAATCGCAGCGGAACAACATATAATAGATAAATGAATAATCTTTAACCAAAAGAACCGTATCAGTTATTACATTACATCACATTACATTACATTATTAGAGTTTACAACAAGAAACAGCGGAAACGAATTACTATATACTAGTTGATATGCTACACCATCTAGATTGCCTCCAGATCTCTACATCAACTCCTGAATTCTAGAATAACCTGATAACCCGACTCTAGACTGCCCGTGTTGAAATTGATGGGCACCCAGAGTTTAGAAAGGGAACAATAAACTCCAGGTCAGTCATGAGACTGGTGTGAGAACTTAAAACAGTTTATTTTTCAAAAAAACAAACAAAGAAATATTTTAAAATAGATCCGCAATGCTTTTAGAAAATGTAACTACCATAAGGCCTCCCGCCACACACACAATGCAAACGCAGAATTGGAGGAGATTTCTCCTTATGATAGTCAAACATGCTTGATAAGAGAAAATTTCTTTGATATTATTATTATAAGTCCACAGTGGAAAACTTTTCGAATGTATAATATAAATCTTTGCCAACATACGACCATTATCGTATGCCTACTATAGCTACCATCAAAACAGTGGGGCGCCACCATAAGTAGATGGCAGGTTCTACAGCTAAAACCGTACAGGACTCATATTGTTTCTTTGGATTTTCCAACAAATGGTCAGGCCAAGGAACTTCCTATTGCCCTATGGGAACGCCTCTGGCAGGACGCCTCGAGAACCTAACCGGATCTCTGCCAACACAAGGCCGGATTACCTCTGCAAAAATAGGTAACTATTGACACGAGTATGTCATCCCCTGGTTGCAAACAACCTTTATCCGAGGATCCTCAATACCAACAATCAAAAAGTAATAAATTTGCAGCAACAACATAGGTTAAGTATCTGGGCTCCATACCATGATGCCACCTCTATCCAGAAGGAAACAAACATACCCTAAGGGGCGCTACTCCCTATAACCTTGCTGCATTCTTCCTGTTTCGACCATTCCGGGGTGTGAGGTCCGACGAAGTCTCGTCCATAAAGCTATGCTTTTCACAAAAGCCATGCTTCGATCAACAAATGATCAGCAGCACTTCGTATGTCACATCACCAAATTGGGAATGTATCACTAGTAACCATCAACTACATAACCTCTGAGCTCGTACGTCTTAGAGAATGGTGTTAAGCTAAGATAATAAATTCTCCTCTACCAACAGAAATGTATTTGATAGAAATCAGCTTCACATCTCAATTGTAACGTCAGACACACATCCATACAAGTCCGTTCCGGGATCGAACGGAACCGAAGGCACTTCCAAAGAAGCCCTTGCAATCCGGAAATTCACTAATCACGTCCGGACTTCCCATCACAAAGGGTGATAAAATCTCTATATCGGGGATCAGCCGATGCAGAGACATTCGACGGTAATCCTTCCGTTTTCAAAAATATCCGGTCTTCAACACCGGTATTCAAATGCTATCCATTACGACGTATCACTATTCGGAATGGGATTTATGACCCAAAGGTCCTCTCTCGGATAAACCGAAATATGAGCGCTTATTTTAAAAGTGTTGCATTCAAATTCAAGCAAATCACAACAAATGCCCATTTAAAGGTAAATATTGATAGTCGGTTATTTAACTATCAATAGATATGCACAACATCACCATATTCCAAATAATTTCCCAAATTATTTATTTTCCAAAAATATCTTTACAAGATATATTTTTCCACACTTCAACCATTTGAAAACAAATTTCAAATCACTTTTCACCTTTACAACTTTTGAAAACAAATTTCAAATCATTTTCTTTGCGCGAAAACACTTTCAAATATTTATTCATTTTCATTGAAAATCTGCCGAGTTCAAATACTTTAAAATAATTTATAACACTTATTCAAAATATATCGAGAAAACACTTTGAAATAAAACTATTTTTCTTTAAACACTTTACTTAAAATATTAGTTATAAAAATATTATACCAATATTACATATAACTTAAGTCCAAACTAATTTTCAAAATAAAATTAGTAGATAGAGTATAACTATTTAAATAACTATTTTCTAAAACAATTATTGATTAAATCTTAGAAATAATCATTTCTATATCAACTTAATAAATCTTTACTCAAAGGATTTAAAACAATTAAGAAGTTAATTCCTCCAAAGTATCCTTTTCAAAGACAATTCTAGAATTTTATATATATTTATATATATATATTTTTCAAAGCTATTCAGAAATTTTATTCGGCCTTCCACGGAGAATACACTTTCATTTCAAAATGGTTCAATAAACCAATTAAATAAATCCTTACCGATTTACTTTAAATTTACGTTCCAAATCCGTAAATTTATTTCCACACTTTAAAAATAAATCAATGTTTATTTTTAAACAAATTTCCATTTTCTTTACAAATTTCATAGTGAATTTAAATTTTCAAATACCCAGTGATATACGATTTTCAAATCGATTTCAAATATTCACTTTCAACAACAATCCAGTTTTTCAATTGATTTCAAAAACAACCAAATCAAATTCCATATTGATTTTCCAAGAAATTAAACACCAAGTGAATTTCATTCAAATCTCAAATTGAAATCAATTTCTACTAAACCCCAAATCAATTTTCAAATTGATTCCAAATTCTTTTCAAAACACCTAACAAATTTCCAAATGGATTTTCAAAAGATTTAAATTCAATCACCAAAAATCCATCCCCAAATGGGTTTCAAATTTTATTTCCTTTTAAAAATAAATTCCTTTTAAAGAAAACAAATTCTTTTATTTTTCAAACTCTTTGAAATCCGTATTTTGGATAAATTCATCAACTTTTAAAAAATATTACCCGAAATACATTTATTAAAGCTTTTCCCATATTTTGAAATTTTATTCAATAAGATTAAAAATAAAACTTTATTATTTTAGAATTCCTTCTTTTAAATTTATCCAATTCTCAAAAATAAATTTTAATATAAACTTTCAACCTAAATTTTCGAAAATCAAATCTTTATTTACTTCCGGTATCCAACGATACCAAAATTATATTCGGCTAAATTTTAGCCTTCAACGATTTCAATCACAAAGATAATCACACAGACATTATAAATAATCAACACACAACATTGATACAAATTCAATTATTTGAGGAATTCAGTTGGATCCCTCCAACCTGTATCCCTGCATCCACAGATGTTAGCACAATACCAATCCCGTTTCAAGACGAGATACCGCGGTACTTGGGTTTATATAAAATATCATCCGCTATTATGCGACGCAATAGGATCTCATCCGTTATATAATGCGGGAAATCAACTCCAAGGACATATATAATACCAATTCCACTTCACGGTGGAATATCGCGGTATATGTGTTTAATATAATAACCTCCGCTTAATATGCGGCGTATATGGTCTATTTCAATACAACAAATAACAATTTATCATCCAAGCATATAATCAACATAATCAAGCAATTTTAAATCCAACTATTTAAAATTTAAATCGAAACAAATTCGATTGAGTGAGAAGTTCTCACCTTGCTTCCAATAACAGTTTCATTGTTTTATTTCGAATAAAATTAAACGCGCGTTTAATTTTACCCAAAATTCATACTTTCTCCAATCAATCCTAACCTAGCTCCATTGCGTAGTGCTCGTCCATACGATTCCTACGCAAGTCGTTTCGTGAATTTCTGACCTCGTATCAAAAAGTTATAGCTTTTTAAAGTTTGAACGAATTAAAATATAAAAATTAACAATTTTCTTTTCATTATTTTATAAACCTTTAATCCAGGCCGTCCAATTCCTTTGCCCTAGATCTAGGCCGCTATCCTCTTCTTCCCACTCACGTTCTTTGCAGGTCGAAGACAACCCATAACCGCCATTTCTTCTCGAATTTTCGCAGCCACCATGGTCGTCTTCACTTCGATCAACTACCCCAGTTCGACGCGGCGGAGCGAGCTCCACCAACAACCAGCGACCGGCCAAACTCGGCCCCTCCCCTGGATTGAAAAGCGTGCGTGAATATCAGCCGAACGCGGCCCTCCTGACGACGGCGTGGTGCTCCATTCGCGATCATACCTGTTGAATACGTCGAGCTCGTGAAGCTCTTCGATTCCCTAGTTGAAGTCGTTGCCTAAAAGTACGTGGATGAGGAGATCGGAGGGGAAGAATACTGGAAAACGTCGGCCATTGAATATCAAGGTGGCGGCCTGACCTAAGTTCTCTAGGGTTTGTGTAAAATGAAGAAATTAACGTCCTTTTATAGAGAATTGTCAAAATACTATTCATCCGAGATTTTTTCAAACTCCAAACGAAGCGTGCCGCCTGGCGTTTATAATATTTTACCCCTATTCCAAACGCAATGGAATATATATCGGGAGCCAATTCGATCGTATTTGGAAGATAGGTTTTCAAATCGACTATTTAAATTTAAAATTCACTTAAACCGATTTCTACGCGTTTTAGCTTGCCCCGGACAAACCGTAAATCCGATTGA
Organism: Allium cepa; assembly: GCA_030765085.1. NCBI lineage: Eukaryota > Viridiplantae > Streptophyta > Magnoliopsida > Asparagales > Amaryllidaceae > Allium > Allium cepa. The sequence goes on from CM060940.1 coordinate 654,585,376, forward strand.
CACGAAATTTGAAATCTTACAATAATTTAACATTACGGATCCAATGAAACTAGTTTTGTCGAAATCCGAGACTGTTTGAAAAATGACTATTTTTACTCGTCAATTAAATATTAAATATTCAATTTCCACAAATTAACTTTTGATTCAATTTTAAAAGTTCAATAACATCATTCTAACTCCAATATGATTTAATACAACTTTACAAATCAAATTTAATCACATTAAACCCAATTTCCAATTATTTCTGTAATATCAAATGTTAAATTATCGATTTAATTATCCAATTAAATCTAAATATTCGAAATATAATTTATTCGACTTACAAATTTTACTTGTTAATATTTAAAATCAATTAAATATACGAATTTCAAATGACAGAAATTCTGGGTCGTTACAAATTTCCCCCCTTAAAAGAATTTCGTCCTCGAAATTGCCAAGTAAGAAAAATTCTTGAAATGCATTAACCTTTTTTTTCAAAAACAAACCGTTCCAACTTGATTTCAGATTCATTTTAATTTCTTAACTTTTCCAAAATCCGATGGTTACACTTTTCTAGTTCAATTCCTACATTTTCATTTCAATTTAGAAATTGACCTTTCGTTAACAAAAATTTTCCAAAAATTTTCAAAATTTTTCCAACTCCCAAAATTCACGGAAAATTTTGGCAGAGTCTCCCTTGTAAGGAGGAGCTTTTGCAATACCACAATAGATATAAATATATATACATCGACCCACACGGTCAGAAAACAGAAAAACAGTTCATATTTCCTATTTTTATTGCGTAGGCATACTTTTTTATCATTTTTAAGCAAAGCAGTTATTTATTAGCATTTTAGCGCGACCAAATCCAGCCAACTACAGCCCCGGTACCTGTACTTACTCAATTTAAACAGGTAAGTGACATATATAGGAAATTCATTTACATTTCACTAATTTTCAATAGAAAACACATAGTTTTCATAAGCAATGCAATCATAATAATTCCCATAAGCAATTTATAAGGTTTCGATACAAATTTTAATTGCTTACAACCAATTCACATTAGTTCACTTTCAATTCAAATTCAATTACATAGCTTTCCATTTATCAATTCAATTTCATTAACACTTAATGAATTATATACAATCAACTAACAACCAAATCATAACCAACATAACCAATTCTATTTAACTTTTACCAAAGTCAAATTTCATCACTTATTCAAATTTATATCTCATTTTGCTTAATAGAATTGTTTAACCATTTTATCATTTGGTTTCACTTACATTTTCTCATTTTACAAGTTATACAACTTATTTAAACTTCATAGTTATTTTATATAATCACTTTAGTTTAATTTCCATTCTGATAGCTTACCTAATCTAAATCAATTTATTTAACCTTCGTTTAGTTAAATTTCAAATCATATGTTTTATTATGCCAACTCAAATTTATTTCAACTTTACCAAAGTAAAATCTTTATTATTTCATATTATAAGTCCAAAACTTGATTACTTATATTCAACAATTACAACTTGGATTTCAAATTTTCAAATTTGTTTATCACAACAAAACTTCAATTTCCAATTTACCATGGTAGAAAATCCATCACACAGAAACTTGAAAATGATACTGATGATGCTGCAGTCATCACCCTTATTATTTCCCAGCACAGTAGCGAATCCAGTGCTTTAAATTCTTTCAAAAAAATTTCTTTTACTTATAACTCACACTTGTAAGTCTTTTTCTTATAGATATTCACTATTCCACTTCACTTACATAAGATTATTCCAAATTGATTTATCTTACTTAATAACATCTTTAACTTTGAAAAACAACCTTCAAAATAGACGGGATTCAAAACTTTCAAATTCATAGTCCAAATTCATTTTTATTTACAACTCATATTTATAAATATATTCATATAGTTTCACTTCTTATATATATAAGATTATTTCAAAATTGTAAATCACATTAATTATAATTCCATACTTAATAATTCATTTGCTTATACAATTAATCTTTTACAATTGTTGTTTTTATTTAGATTATTCAAACATCTTTTAATTAACTTATATATATTCTTACATTTTCAACAACCAAACAATCAATTTGTATACACTTTAATAATTCTGAAAAATTATTTCTTTATATATATATAAAATATAATCAAGGTAAAACTATTTCATTTACCCAATTTAAAATGATACTATGTCGGTTTATCTCATTTAAGAGTTTAGAAACCCTTGTCGATACAATTAGCTAGACTGCACCGACCAGAATCTATAAACAATCAACCGATAAGTCAACACAATACAAAACAAATTTCATATACTAACAAATATGCGCTCGTATCTATGATTACACTCACACTCATTCTAGAGTACTACTGACTCTATCTCTAATGAGTAATTCCCAACAGAGCCAAGGTTGTCGCTTAACCAAATGCTCTGATACCAAATGCAACAACTCAAAATAGCGGCGACCGGTAGGCCTTGCAACCATCCCAGACCCACCGTGGCTTACACAGGTACCCGAAACTTGCTTTTACGGCTAGCCTTTCGACTGTCACAGGTTACGCCTAACCAACCCCGTAAAGAGGACATGTAGGGGTAAGAGTATCCCGTTCGCCACCTAACGCAAAGCGAGAACCCCCCATCGCATCTCACTAAGACAAGCAAGTCTCGTCCGCAAAGCTATGCTTTTCACAAAAGCCATGCTTCGATCAACAAATGATCAGCAGCACTTCGTATGTCACATTACCAAATTGGTAATGTATCAGTAGTAACCATCAACTACATTAACTCTGAGCTCGTACGTCTCAGAGAAGGGTGTTAAGCTAAGGGAATAAATTCTCTGCCACCAACAGAAATGTATTTGATAGAAACCAGCTTTACATCTCAAATTGTAACGTCAGACACACATCCATACAAGTCCGTTCCAGGATCGAACGGAACCGAAGGCACTTCCAAAGAAGCCCTTGCAATCCGGATATTCACTAATCACATCCGGACTTCCCATCACAAAGGATGATAAAATCTCTATATCGGGGATCAGCCGATGCAGAGACATTCGACGGTAATCCTTCCGTTTTCGAAAATATCCGGTCTTCAACACCGGTCTTCAAATGCTATCCATTACGACGTATCACTATTCGAAATGGGATTTATGACCCAAAGGCTATCTCCCGGCTAAACCGAATAACGAGCGTTTATTTTAAAATAAGTGTAGCATTCAAATTCAAGAAAATCACAACAAATACCCATTTAAACGTAAATATTGATAGTCCGTTATTTAACTATCAATAGATATGCACAATATCACTAGATTCCAAATAATTTCCCAAATTATTTATTTTCCAAAAATATCTTTACAAGATATATTTTTCCACACTTCAACCATTTGAAAACAAATTTCAAATCACTTTTCACCTTTACAACTTTTGAAAACAAATTTCAAATCATTTTCCTTACGCGGAAACACTTCCAAATATTTATTCATTTTCATTGAAAATCTGCCGAGTTCAAATACTTTTAAAAAATTTATAACACTTATTCAAAATATATCGAGAAAACACTTTGCAATAAAACTAATTTTCTTTAAACACTTTACTTAAAATATTAGTTATAAAAATATTATACCAATATTACATATAACTTTAGTCCAAACTAATTTTCAAAATAAAATTAGTAGATAGAGTATAACTATTTAAATAACTATTTTCTAAAACAACTATTGATTAAATCTTAGAAATAATCATTTCTATATCAACTTAATAAATCTTTACTCAAAGGATTTAAAATAATTTAAGAAGTTAATTTCTCCAAAGTATCCTTTTCAAAGCCAATTCTAGAATTATATATATATGTATATATATATATATATTTCAAAGCTATTCAGAAATTTTATTCGGCCTTCCAGGGAGAGTACACTTTCATTTAAAAATGGTTCATTTAAACCAATTAAATAAATCCTTACCGATTTAATTTAAATTTACGTTCCAAATCCGTAAATTTATTTCCACACTTCAAAAATAAATCAATGTTTATTTTTAAACAAATTCCCCTTTCCTTATAAAATCCATGGTGAATTTAAATTTCCAAATACCCACTGATATACGATTTTCAAATCGATTTCGAATATTCACTTTCAACAACAATTTAATTTTTCAATTGATTTCTAAAACAACTAAATCAAATTCCATATTGATTTTCCAAAAATTAAACACCAAGTGAATTTCATTCAAATCTCAAATTGAAATCAATTTCTACTAAACCCCAAATCAATTTACAAGTTGATTCCAAATTCTTTTCAAAACACCTAATAAATTTCCAAATGGATTTTCAAAAGATTTAAATTTAATCACCAAAAATCAATCCCCAAATGGGTTTCAAATTTTATTTCCTTTTAAAAATAAATTCCTTTTAAAGAAAACAAATTCTTTTATTTTTCAAACTCTTTAAAATCCTATTTTGAATAAATTCTTCAACTTTTAAATAATATTACCCGAAATCCATTTATTAAAGCTATTCCCATATTTTGAAATTTTATTCAATAAGATTAAATATAAAACTTTATTATTTTAGAATTCCTTCTTTTAAATTTATCCAATTCTCAAAAATAAATTTTAATATAAACTTTCAACCTACAATTTCAAAAATCGAATCTTTATTTATTTTCGGTATCCAACGATACCAAAATTATATTCGGCTAAATTTTAGCCTTCAACGATTTCAATCACAAAGATAATCACACAGACATTATAAATAATCAACACACAACATTGAAACAAATTCAATTATTTGAGGAATCCAGTTGGATCCCTCCAACCTGTATCCCTGCATCCACAGATGTTAGCACAATACCAATCCCGTTTCAAGACGAGATATTGTGGTACATGGGTTTATATAAAATATCATCCGCTATTATGTGGTGCAATAGGGTCTCATCTGCTATATAATGCGGGAAATCAACTCCAAGTACATATATAATACCAATTCCACTTCATGGTGGAATATCGCGGTATATGTGTTTAATATAATAATCTCCGCTTAATATGCGGCGTATAGGGTCTATTTCAATACAACGAATAGCAATTTATCATCCAAGCATACAATCAACATAATCAAGCAATTTTAAATCTAACTATTTAAAATTTAAATTGAAACAAATTCGATTGAGTGAGAAGTTCTCACCATGCTTCCAATAACAGTTTCAGCGTTTTATTTCGAATAAAATTAAACGCGCGTTTAATTTTACCCAAAATTCACACTAGCTCCAATCAATCCCAATCTAGCTCCATCGCGTAGTGCTCATCCATACAATTTCAACGCAAGTCGTTTCGTGAATTTCCGACCTCGTATCAAAAAGTTATAGCTTTTTAAAGTTTGAACGAATTTATATATAAAAATTAACAATTTTCTTTTCACTATTTTATAAACCTTTAATCCAGGCCGTCCAATTCCTTTTCCCTAGATCTGGGCCGCTATCCTCTTCTTCCCACTCACGTTCTTTATAGATCGAAGACAACCCATAGCCGCCATTGCTCCTCGAATTTTCGCAGCCACCACGATCGTCTTCACTTCGATAAACCACCCCCATTCGACGCGGCGGAGCGAGCTCCACCAATAACCAGCGATCGAACAAGATCGGCCCCTCCCCTACATTGAAAAGCGTACGCGAATATCAACCGAACGCGGCCCTCCTGACGACGCCGTGGTGCTCCATTCGCGATCATACCCGTTGAATACGTCGAGCTCGTGAAGCTCTTCGAATCCCTAGTCGAAGTCGTTGCCTAAAAGTACGTAGATGAGGAGGAAGAATACTGGAAAACATCGGCCATTGAATATCAAGGTGGCGGCCTGACCTAAGTTCTCTAGGGTTTGCATAAAATGAAGAAATTAACGTCCTTTTATAGAAAATTGGCAAAACACTATTCATCCGAGATTTTTCCGAACTCCAAACTAAGCGTGCCGCCTGGCGTTTATAATATTTTACCCCTATTCCGAATGCAATGGAATATATATCGAAAGCCAATTCGATCGTGGAAGATAGGTTTTCAAATCGACTATTTAAATTTAAAATTCACTTAAACCGATTTCTACGCGTTTTAGCTTGCCCGGACAAACCGTAAATCCGATTGACACGAAATTTGAAATCTTACAATAATTTAACATTACGGATCCAATGAAACTCGTTTCGTCGAAATCCGAGACTGTTTGAAAAATGACTATTTTTACTCTGTCAATTAAATATTAAAATATTCAATTTCCACAAATTAACTTTTAATTCAATTTTAAAAGTTCTATAACATCATTCTAACTCCAATATGATTTAATACAACTTTACAAATCAAATTTAATCACATTAAACCCAATTTCCAATTATTTCTGTAATTTCATATATTAAATTATCGATTTAATTATCCAATTAAATCTAGATATTCGAAATATAATTTATTCGACTTACAAATTTTACTTGTTAATATTTAAAATCAATTAAATATACGAATTTCAAATGACAGAAATTCTGGGTCGTTACAATTTCAGTTGTTAAAACTAACGTAATAGATTCATCATTCAATGTGTTTTAGTTAATTTGGATTATACTCACAAAATTTATCGCTCGGTATAACTCTGACTTTTGGTACATATATGTTGAAACAAATAAATATTCTAAATAATAATTTAGCATAGACTGTTTGCACATAACAACCAAAATGTATCGAAGTCAGTAGGAGTGATAGCTGAGTTTGTGAGTATTAGATATAATCTAAGAAATGATATGATTTTTTCGATAAGCGTAAGAGTTAAGTAAGTATTATGACAGAGAAATCAAATAATTTGAGTTTCGGTCAAAATGCAGAGGAAGTGCGTGTCTATAAGCAAGAGTATTAAAAGGCACTAAAAATATATTTCTAAAATTATAAATGAACAACAAACTTATGAATTTTAATGATATATTCATGTAAAAATGATTTCAGTTTGATGGTTTAATACTCGATGTTGGATATGAAAATAACATCTTTTATATTCAGTATAGAAGGATGTTGTGAATGTCCCAAAACGATATACATAGACAATATAAGATGCACTCCTTATACATTGGCAATAGGAATCATCGTACATCCATATTGTCTACAATACCACTTTGCTTATGTATTTAACACCTGGAATAAGCATCAAATCCAAATTTACTTCATATTTTGAGTGTTCTCAAGTGTTTATGAAATACTAGAGAATTTTTTACAAAATACTAGAGAATTGTTTATAGAAACAAGAATGCCTTATAAAGGATTGCGCAGACTCGAACTTTATTAGTGATATCGAGTATATTATGTCAATTCTAAATTGATGTTCAAATTTGAGTAAAGAACTTTAAGTTGGAATTGTTTCAAACAATAAGTAGTAACCGATTGAACCAAAGGCTACTATAATATAAGAAGTATAAGGAAATGCATAAATTTATAATTAAGCCGAGGGTAATTCCAATTATTGAGAATCCCATAATGTTTTTGTATAATAACAATATCGCGATACAGTTTGTAAAAGAACCAAGAGTTCACTAGAAATCGAGAGACATACTTTGAATAGTTCTACATGATAAAGGTAGTTTACTAGCATCGGTTAGAGTTGATTAACAGAGTAGATAGCTAAAACAAAATAGCATATCCATTCATTAGAGGACTGATCCAATTAATTTTAAAAAAACCGATCGATAAAGTTAAAATAAAATTCCATAGTTGGCCTCAAGTGCAAGTGGGAGATTGATAGAGTTAGGAGTATGCCTTTGAGGCAGTTATGTAATTTGTTACATATATCCAACTCTGTAAGCAATCTTATTCAAAATAAAAGGTGTTTTTCTTCCTACTATATACTCGTTATATAGCGATATAAATAATTAAATAATTAATTTAAAGTATATAGATGGAAAATCCTTAAATCATATGTAATGTAATAATAACTACAAAGTGTTGTAATCACGAGAGTTTTATTACATTGAAAAACCATATTATTTAAATATTCCTAGTCTAGATGTTTTTTTTTTAAAAACCCAAGAGAACCCGAGGGGCCGGTAAACTCATGAGGAAGGTATAGTAAAGCCGTCCACTAATCCAAGCCCTATACCGTTGGGTCAATTTATATAGAATAGGGAAGCTCATTGTAGGAATCGAACCTGAGTCTTTTTACCAGAACCCAAGCCCCCTTTCCACTGCGCCGCACCCGTGGACATATAGCTAGATGTTTCGTGAAACGATATCGATTCATTCGTTGAGACAGCGTATGTAACATTCTCCAAATATTGGGTAGTGTATTTCTCGTAGCTGCTGGGGGCATCGAAGGGTTACGTACTTATAGTTATTGGATAACTATTGAATGACTCACTTGAGAGTCTCTGATGGTTAATATAATTAAGGTCAAACAGACAATCTCGAAGTGACAAACATGTGTACCGCTATACGATGTCGGTAGAATGTTTAAACTGGATTTAAATATAATAAAAATAAATTAAATGAATCAATATTTATGAAATGTTATTTATTTAAATTTTGGTTGATGTTTGAATACATTAGTATTTAATAAGTGCGTATATAAAAGTACTAAACACGCGCAGTGATATATGATATCAGCATAACATTTAAATTGGATTTAAATCGAATTAATGCTAACTGGATTTTGGAAATATTAAGTGCCCATATGGCACCATCTATGGTCGACCATGCATGCAAAGGATGAAGGACTTTATTGGCATTTAATAAAGAATTAAAAGGGAAATGTTTTAAGGAAGGAATATGAAAGATTTATATTATTCATTTAAAACAGACGTCCCTTCATTTCTTTCATTTATTTTCAATTCATTCTTTCCTAACAATTCATATTCTCTTTCCCTCTTTCTCTCTTTTTGGCCGAAATTTTCATGGCTCTTAAGCCATAAAATTCCCAAAAACAAATTCAGAAAAAATCAAATCAATTCAAGGTGGTTATTTTCTCTTGATTCTTGCAAAGTCCAAAGTTGATTCATTAGAATCTAGTAGTTCTTCATCATTCAAAGTGTGTTCTCTTAGCTATATCTTAGGTAACAATTCTAGTTTCATTTACTCATATATTCACCTTATTCAGATGAATTGGATCCTTCACATACTTCACCTTACCTGAATTTATATTTATTTTATTACATTGACTAGATCCCCCTTTTGCTACACCTCAATTAATAACATATGTTCATCATGTTAATTCACATTTAGATCTATTTATAATATACTTTTACTTATTACACCTATAACTTATTGACATTAGATCTATCGCATGTGACATCTTATTTAATTTATTGCTCATATTATTTGTGTTGTTTAGATCTAAAACTTCTTTCACGAATTTATATATGCTTAAGATGTCCTACTTATTTTGTTATTATTTCAAGAACTATGTTTAATAGGACATAATTTTGATTGGAATATAAGTTATAATTAATTGATATAACTTTGTTACTTGTTACATACACAAATATAAATAAACCACTTATGTTGTCTATTTTAATTTTTTGGGAAATCTAATGTCTTATTTTCATGCTTGTTATTTTGATTATAATTTTGTCATTATATACTTTTGTTTGTGGTTTGTTTTTAGGAAAAAACAAGTGGACTTTTATGCAAACACTATAAACTTTGCATTTCCTTTTAAGTCAAACTTAGATTCCAATTTATTGCTTTAATTTCTAAACATATATTAAAATACATACTTTACACACACATGCACCACACACACATGTATATATGTGTATGTATGTATATTGTTTTAATTTTAAATATAGTTTGCAATTGTTTGTGAGTACACACACACACATATATATGTGTGTATGTATAAGTTATTTATTGTATGTCTGTTTTAAAATAATATTATGGACAACAAAGCATATATAAATGATGAATGTGTCCATTACGGTGTAAATCCTAACACCTACGTTTGTACACATCAACTATGCACGCTGCTTATATTTTGTACATACACAATATGCACAAGAGTATATTTGAACATACTTACAATTTACGTACATATAAACCACTATTTAATGATATTTAAATAAACTAATAAATTTAATTAAATAGAGATAAAGGTTTCTCTCTTCAAATAAAAAATTAATTGCATAAGTTTTGGAGAAGAAACGAAAGGTTTCCTTCTCTAAATTAACTTTAATAGGTAATAGTCACACACATGGGTACATTTAATATACCCATACATTTAAATTTAAATCAAATTCAAACTCCATTTCAAAAAACTTAAAAATAAGATTTTATTTAAAAACTTTACTTGATTGGATCTAATATACCTTAGACCTCGTATGCCTAAAAGATCCAAAATATGATTTTTTTGTGAAATCTACATATTTGACCCGCTTTTGACTAGTCCAATTACACTAATAAATAAATTTAATTAATTAATAACTATTACAAGTCAATTAGATCAAGCGATGTGTTGGAGACTAAATATATTCAGTTGTGCAACTCACTAGTGTAAATTCATTCGGCGATCAACATCAAACAATTCGAATAGTAACGTTTGCACGTCATCTTGGTTAGTTGTGTGATAATTTTGGAGAATTTATCGTTCATAAATCTTTATCTGTAATGTCCAATTTTACAATTTAAGTGGTACGTTTTAATAATGATTGTTTACACCAATTCTCTTCGTCAACACTATATCGCATGGGGATTATGGAATTTGGTTTTGCTCAAAAATCCAGTATCATCCACATTCAACTCGGTTAGTCCTTAGATAAAGTCCTTTGTTCACTAATAATATTTATTATTAACCGCACTATTCTAGCCAGAGACTTTGACTTTTAGTTGAATACAGTTAACCATGATAATAAATTCAAATAACCGAGGAGATGAATTCTTTATTGAATAGTGTTCCACTTCTAATGCTTCAATTCAGACCCAACTATGGTTATTCGATAGATGACTTGTCATGGCTAAAAATATTAGAAAGGAAAAATACTTCTAAAATGAATTTGTTCCCATGCAGTAGTCAGAAATTCTTGATGGTATCAACCTGAAACAATTTGTTCCTCTTGAACATTCCAATCCAAAGCCAAAGAAATTTCTTCTGCTACCATATAATATTCATCTCTATTTGGTGATAAATAAATTAAGTATAATAAAAGTTGAGTATCTGCGTTAATGTTCAAAAATATTCTCAAGTCGAAAGAACTGTATAATATCATCATTTCTAGATTTCGTCTTTGGTCTTGGTTATTATTAACTAACAAAAAACTGTCAAGTGAGTCATTCTTTGATTATCGAATAACTATCAGTACTAACCCCTTAGTGCCTCCAGTAACATAAGTAACACACTGCCCAATATTTGGAGAGCATTATGCACTCTGGTCTCAAGGGATGTATTGATATCCCTCTTGAAACACCTTGACCGGGAATACTTAAAATAATGTGTTATTTTATATTGCGATAATTTTTCATGGTTATAACTCTTTGTAACAATTATCACATAACATGTTCATTTACGATTTTCTAATTATAAACTTTAAATTAATTAATTTAATTTATTATGCCACTATATAACAGAATATATAATAGAAAATAAATACCTTAATTATGAACAAAATTGGTTATAAAATTAGATTCATGTAACAAATTACATAATTGCTCTCATGGCATATCCCTAACTCTTTCAATCTCCCACTTGCACTTAGGGTCAATTTGGTTTTCTCAAAACCCATTGGGCTAGTCCCTTAGTGAGCGGACTGAAGGAACTAGGCCAAGTAATAACAGGTTAAATGAGTGAATTAAAAAAATCAATTTAAATCTTTATCGGGCTTAAGAAGTCTAATTATTTTTAGGTCTAATCTAAAATATTTCGAACAAAATCTTTATTTTATTTTATTTTATTTATTAATATAAAAGGTTTGATTTAATTTATATAAGATATATTTGTATATAGTGGATGTGCGACATATATAAGTGTACGTGGTAATGTGTTTGTATATAGATTGAATAATGGATGCACTGGTGTATATAAAATAATATTTACAATTGTTTTATTTATTTAAATAATTTATCCAAATCAACATAATTTGAATTAATATCTAAAATATCTTGTGTTAATTTTAAAATTTATCAACAATCCAAATCTAAATAAATATATATTTCAAATTTAAATTTAAATTTTATATATTTATATGGATGTATATAAATGCTTATGCACATACATACATGCACAGACACACATACGCAGATATATATAATTTATTTGAAATATACATTTACGTAATTTTATATTTTAATTTAACATATATTTATTTATAGTCTATTAATTAATAAATGTATAATTATGTTAAAAAAAATTATTTTCGACCGAAACTAATTTTAGCAAAAATTTAATTTCTTTATTATGTCTAATCGTACAAATTTGGCATAAAAATATTTTTTAATGAGTATGTTATTAAATTTAAATTTATAAATATTATACAAAAATAAAAAAATTGAATCCGAAAATATTTTTGGAGATATAAATTAGTTTTAAATTATTTAATGTATAAAAAACTATTTTATATTTATATAAAATTGCATATATCTAATTAAAATTGTTAAATCATTCAAAATTATTTTAAATGAAAAAATAAATATTTTTAACATTGCCGAAAATAAAATAATTTATTTTGATGATATTTTTTTATTTAGATAATTATAAAAGCATATTTACATATATATAATATTGGATAACAAACATTTATATAAATTCGTCATAAAATTTAGATCTGATCATCATAGATATAATGAACAACACATATGATTATAAAATAATAATGAAATCAAAATCATTATAAAAAACTGTGGCCTGTGAAATGCACCTTAAATGATGCATGAAACTCCTTTATATCCTATTAAAACACCTCTAGAAATTGCACCTTACTGGAGATGAGCACCACACTTTTATCTTTGACTTTAATTTAAATTGTTTTTGGAAATTTAATTGCTTACTGCCTTTGAAATTTTCGGGCGGAATGAGGAGTAGGAGGAGGCAACAATGAATGAAAGAAGAGAGTTTAAATAGGCATTGATATAGAGAAAGAGTGGAGCCTTTGTTTACTCTTTCTTTTCTACCAATTAAAAAAAACATTTGAGCATTTAAAACCCTCACCTCTCCTCTCTATGGCCGTCCAAGGCATGCGTATATGGGCCATAAATTTTTCCAAAACTGATTCGGTATTTAATTCATACAAATCAGTTAAGATATTTATTGATATTGTATATCGATACGTACATATATAACTTCTATATAAGCACTTTATTAAATCCTTATGATACTCAAATAAGTCAAATAAAATTTTAGTAATCGATATTTTATAAATATTAATTTAATAAATTTATAACAGTTATAATTTAATCAAATTAGGTGGTATTTTAGAGTATTCAACATTATGTTTATGTGACTTAAATGTGTGAATTAAATCAACAAATGATATTGAATAATTCGAATATTAACGTTCACATGTCACCTTGGCTAGTGGTGTGATAATTTGGTTGAATTTACCACTTATGTAATTATAGGTAAAATACACTTTCAATATTTTTAGTGATATCTTATAATAACAATTATTTACGCTAATTCCCTTCATCAAAACTATATCACTTTAGGACTCATGAAATTTGGCATTAGTTAAAATTCTAATACTGTCAACATTCAAATTGTTTGATCTAAACATAAAACTCATGGTTCAATAATAACAATTGTTATTCATCATACTGTGTTGGCCAAAGACTTGACTTTCAGTTGACTACAGTTGACTGTGATATTAACCTCATATAACCAAGGAGATGAATTCTCTATTGAATAATGTTTCACTTCCAATGCTTCAGCTTAGACCCAACCACAGTCATTCAATGGGTTTCATACCATGAATTAGCTATCAAAGTGGAGTATTCTATTGAAGTTCGACAGTATTCTCAAGTTGAGAGAATTATGCAATATCATCACTTCGAGATTCTTTATTTGACCTTAGTTATATCAATCAACCAAAAACTCTCAAGCGAGTCATTCCATAATTATCCAATAACTATTAGTACGTAACCCCAACAACCATGAGTATACACTGCCCAACATTTAAAGAGCGTTACATGCTCTAATCTCAGTGGACATATTGATATCCTGTCTTGAAACACCTTGGCTAGGACTAACTAAAACGGAATGTTATTTTTAACGTGATATATTTCTCTGATTAGAACACATTGTCATTACTATCGCATAACATATCATTTAAGGTTTTTCTTAACTAAATAATTAATTAACATAACCAAGTATGACAAGTATATAATATAAAGGAACACACCTTTTATTTCGAGTGATATTTTATTACAAAGATGATAATTTACAATAAGTCATAGAATTGCTCAAGGGAATACCCCTAACTGTATCAAGGATATGTTATATTATCTTGACTATATGCTGTGTCAATTAAATCTCTCTGATTTGATAAACTACCTTTATCACGTGGAACGCTTTAGAGTATGTTTCTCGACTTCTAATAAGCTCCAGGTTCTTTCATGATCCATATCACGACATTGTTTGTATATAACAGTGTCATAGGATTCTCAACATTTGGAATCACCCATAACTCGGTTATATATTTATGCACTGTTTATATATAGTTTTATTATGGTACCATTCAGGCGATGTACTTAGCCTTTTGGTTGAATCAACCACAACCTTTCATTTGGAACATTTCTAACTTAAAGTTCCTAGACCATATTGAACATGAATTTAGGATTTACATATTATACTCGAAATCATTTATGAAGTTTGAGTCCGAATACTCCTTCATATGGAGTTCATTCTTTCTTTAAAAAATGCCTAATATTTCGTAACTATTCGATAATTCTCTTACTACCGTTTAATGATCTTAATTCAGATTTGATGCTCATTCAATGTACTAATTACATAAGTGATTAACGATATAGTAGACAATATGGCATATTTGATCATTTCTATTACCGATAAATAAAGAATTTTTCTTAAATGCTTCATATAAACATTTTAATATGATGTCTATGTTTATCAATTGGGACTATCCCAACATCCTTTTATACCAACTTAAAAGATGTTATTTTTAAATCCAACATCGAGTACAAAAAAAAACAAATTAAACTGATATTAACATAGATTCATCATTCACAATCTTAAGTTTGCTGTTTACTTATAGTTTTAGAAAATTTTAGTACCTTTATAATTCTTTACTACAGACACATACTTCCTTTGCATTTTGCCTAAAAACCAAGCTATTTGATATTTCTATCCAAATACTTGTTCAAGTAGGATTCTTATCGAATGATATTTTCGTATCGGTCCTTGGATCATGTCCAAAAACCCACAAACTCAAAATTGCTCCCATTGACTTCGATACACTTTCGTTGTTGTATGCTAATGGTCTATTAGAAATCATTATTTTGATTTTTTTTATTTGAACATATATGTACCAAAACTTAAAGTCATATTGGATGATACATTTATGAGTAAAATATGAATAAATTTAAGCACATTTACTATATTCCAACTGCATTGGTCGTTCTTCTGAAGATACTTTTGCAGTCAATGTATCATGTCCCTGCAAGTACCGCTATCAAAATCATGGTTCGATAATGTTATTGGAATCCATTTTGGATTTGCGCATTGTTCCATATGGCCGCTCTTCATGGCTTATTGAAAACCGAGGAAATTCTTTTCTCCATATCAATAAGAAACTCATTGTTTCTCTTCAATGTGTGAAAGTTTTTATTAGACATTCTTATATGTCATGTCCATTTAGATGTGGTTAATTTCATTTCACCCTTCATAATTAGTTTTATCTTTGGATCGTATCCAAATCCATTTTATTACCAAAAAATTCTAAAAGAACTTCCTTCCTCATGAAGTTGACATTTCTTGAAATAACATGCGTTTCACTTTTTTTTAGCAAAGCTAGCAGGGTTAACTCGGCTTTTCTCTAGATTTATTAAACACATTTAAAAAATGGGATTAAACAAGCATAACCCTAAAGGAAAAATGCGGAGCTAAACAATGAAGAGAATAAAAAAACATGAAAAAAAAACAAAATCAAGACAAAAATTAGCTAATTCCTTAGCATTTAGCAAGCCATGCACACAAACATTATTCCTTGTGCTGCTAAAAACCATATTATAAATTACCATCTCAGACATGCGTTTTTCTCAAAGACCCTTGCATTCCTCTTGTAACGAACTAGGATTTTTCGCGCTCGAAAATCGACATCCATACTTCAAATCGTATTCGAATGCCATAGATTCGATCGTTCAAATCCGATTCGCCGGAGCTTATAACAATCATTAAGTAATTAACACAGCGGAATAAAAGAATAATACATTGATATACAGCTTTGATACAATATCTGACACAACAGATGATCCAATAGATATCAATATACATCAGAGATATGATACAATAAAATAGCAGCGGAAAAGAAAAATAGACAACATCTAGCAGCGGAACAAATAATTCTAAAATAGTCTTCAAAAGAGTACTCCAAGGCATCAATCCAAAATAGTGAGAACCCCCAAAAGATAAGCAAGTGCAGTCCGTATCCAAAGGCTGAATTAGCTCCAGATAATCTACTAAACCTGACTATCTGAAAAACCCAACTCTAGACTGCTTGTGTAGGAAAATTTTGAGCACCCAGAGTTTAGGAAAGAAACAATAAACTCCGGATCAGTCGTGGGACTGGTGTGAGCAACAAAAACAGTTTATCTTTAAAAACAAACAATGAAATATTTTAAAATCAATTCGCAATGCTTTTTAGAAATGAGACTACCATAAGGCCTCCCGCACACACACACAATGCAAACGCAGAATCGGAGGAGATTTCTCCTTATGATAGTCAAAGATGCTTGATACGCATTAAAAAGAAACATTTGGTATTATTACTAGTGCATAGTGTAGTATAAATCATTTCGAAAGTAAAGATATAAATCTTAGCCAACATACGACCATTATCGTATGCCTACTATAGCTACCATGTTCAATAGCAGGTTACCGCTACATTCCATGGCAGGTTATACAACTAAAACCGTACAAGGTACGTATTTGAAGAATGGATTTCCAACAAATGGTCGGGCAAAGGAACTTCCCAAACCCCGAAATGGAACGCCTCTGGAAGGACATCCCTGAGCATCCCAAATGGATCTCTGCCAACACAAAGCCGGTGCACTCCCTGCCCGGGAGTATCAACCTCAGATATTCCATCCCCGGTCGTAACCAACCTTTATCCGAGCGCTCGGTACCAACAACACCACACAGTAATAGATATAGTGTATCACATGAGTAAGTATCTGGGCTCCATACCATGATACTACCCCTATCCAGAAGAAAAGGACATATCCTAGGGACGCGATCCCTGAAAACTTTGCCGCATCTTTTCCTGTTTCGACCATTCTCCGGGTTGTGAGGCTCGACGAAGTCTCGTCCACAAAAACATACTTTATACAAAAGCCATGCTTTGGGTCAACAAATGATCAACACAATGATCACTAAGATAGACGATCAAATAAATGATCCTATCACAATAATCAACACAATGATCATTTACAGCAACACTCAGTATGTCACATTACCAAATTGGGAATATATCGCTGATAACTTCAACTATATAACCTCTGAGCTCGTACGTCTCAGAGAAGGGTGTTAAGCTAAAGAATAAATTCTTCGCCACCAACAGAAATATATTTGAAAGAAATCGGCTTTATATCTCAAATTGTAATGTCAGACATAACAATCCATACAAGTCTGTTCTGGGTTCGAACAGAACCGAAGGCACTTACAAAGAAGTCCTTGCAATCCGGATATTCACAATCCTGATCGGATTTCCCATCACTTAGGGAGTCTCTATACCGTTGCAACTCAGTGCAGAGACAATCGATAGGTCATCCTATCGTTCTTGCAAATACCTGGTCTTCACCACCGGTCTTCAAATGCTATCCATAACGACGTATCACATATTCGGAATGGGTTATACGACACAAAGGTCCTTTCCCGGTTAAACCGAATAGTGAGCACGATATTTCAAAAACAAATGGATAATGGGATTTCAATTAAGTCACAACTTAATAATTCAAAACTTTCTTTCAAATGGTTTAAACCAATTATCATTTCAAATCTTTTAAACAAAAAGATTTATTTCACAAAGTTCACTCAGTTTCACAAAGATTCATTTACGGATTTCAAAACAATTTCCGTTTCAATTGGATTAACTCGTTTAAAATCTTTAAATTTAAAGATTTAACTTATAGCTTTCAAATCGTTTCCATAACTTGGAAATCATTTTCATTTCAATCTTAAAATTCTTTTTAACAAAATTTGAAAGTTCATTTCCTATTTGAAAGCTTTAATTATTTGAAAACAAATAATTTTCATTTCAGAAGAATCAAATTTTATTTACACGAGTTAAAGCCTTTGAATTTAAATTTCTAATTCTCAAATCAATAGTTTAACCCATATAAACTGGTATAACATCTTTAGTTCCTAGTTTCCAAATCATAGAATTAAATTTCAATTATTGAATTCAAATTTAAATCAAAATATTTAAATTTCAAAATTCAATCAATTTATTCAAAATAAATTTTTATCTTTGAAATTACATTCCAAAAGCTTTTCACTTTTAAACCGAATCCATTTCCAAAATATTTGAATTTAAATATTCAACTTTAAATTCATTTCAAAATCTATGACTTAGTTGATTTCCTCGTGAAATCCATATTGGTGTGTGTATAAGTGTGGTCCAGGAGTTTAACACAATAGTGCAACATCATTCAACTAGTATATATCACAGAAACAACAATATCGATAAGCGGTATATCCCAATAACGCTTATCTAGATACACAGATTCTCAGATAGATATATCACAGATAATAAACTATATCTCAGACAGTAAATTACATCATAGATCACAACACAGGTCAGGATAATCATAAAGCATCATATATCAGGGATATCAAACAGTTTAACATCCAATATAATCCAAGCATCCATAGGTGGGATTTATTCAATTACCTGATTAATTTAATTAGATAAATTTCCGTGAATAAACTTGCTAGTTATGGTAAATTAATAATCAATTAATTGTAAAACATTCAATAAACTATCCTTTAATTAATCATTAATTAATTACCATTTGATTAATTATCCTTGATTAATCATAATACGTAAATCAATCAAACCGGAGCCATCAAGGTATAGTATCATGGGTTTAATCGACTTATAATTAATTTAAATTTGTTTTCCTTAAGTATTAACCACAATCTTGAGTAATAAATCTTTGACTAATTTATTTATTTATTTCCAAAACATTGAATTTATCACTTCTTAATTATCTTTCAAATTAATAAATTTAGTCTTTAAATTAATATCCTTAATTATCAATTAGTTAAAACTTAAGTACCTATTTATCTATTTACTAATTACTTAATTAATAACTTGAGCAACTAGTTAATACTTCTCAATTTAAATTTTAAATCAGTAACTCTTATTTTTGAATTAACTTTAATTAGTTAATTTACCTTCTTAATTACAAATTTATTAAATGTTAATTATAAGTAAAAATACCACTTTTATTTGTTCTTACATTTCAACTTTCAACTTTACTTAACATTTCTTAATTACTTTGCCATTAATTAAACTTAAAACCACTTGCCTTGCAATAAAAAAAAAACTGTTATATTTGATAACTCAAAAGAAATCCTAGTACTTGAAACCATCCCAGGCAAAATCCAGTTTACCCGAGTCTTTTGTTTTGTTTTGTTTTTTTTTTTTTCAAAAGCAACTTCAATACAAATTGTTTTCCAGAAAACAACTCATCAATCCCCTGTGCTTACCCACGCAAATACTCCATCTGCCCAAATTCTTATCACCTCCTTCCTCTCCCCATTGCACTGACACGATGTGCATGTGCACAGTGATCCTGGCGATCTCCGATCGACATCAACCCTTCCAGCATGTCGCCGATGTTCCAACTAAGCCCTCCGATCCACCCAGTTCGACCATACGATCGAAAACAAGGAAAGAGATAAAAAAAATTGAAAACCTGGAAAACCAAATTTCGAACCCTGGAAACGCGAACAGGTTTTGACGTCAAACCTGGCAACGCTTCGTTCGCACCACCCCGACCACCTGGACCTCCGCCGCCTCGCCTGGGGCTGCGCCACCTTCCCACACTTCCTCTCCCCCAGTCCGGTCTACTCCGGTTCCATGATGACGTCGCGGCGATCGCGTTATTGCCATTGACCCGAGCAATCCCTTAAACCCTAATTACAGCTCGTTCAAAAAATTCTTGCAATAAATATTTTTTTTTTGATTTTTCCTGGGATCGATGAGGATCAAGCAAGCTCTAAACAAAAATTCAACATCTAAAATTTTCTTGATCATCAGAAATTGAAAGAAAAACATTTTTTGGTTCAAATACAAATTGCACTTGAAATACAAAATGAAAAATTATCATATTATTTTTAAAAATCATATTTAGGCTTAAGAATTCAATCCATATACCTAACTCCTTGAATTGAAAGGTTTGGATTTACTCGAAAATCAACTTTGCCTGTAAAAACTTATTTCTTGCTCACTGTGTCTTCCTTGTTTCCAGAGTTTTATTTTATCTTTTGTAATTTTAAACACTTAACTATGCTAAATGAAATAATTTTGTTTAAGTCCTAAATCAAAACAAGTAAGTCAAAAGATAGTGATTTTTTTGTTTTTGTTTTTACTTGATGCTTGAAACAAGGATCAGAGTATTACAGGGATTAGCTATGCATATATATACATACAGGAATACAACAGCAATACTTATACACAATCATATATTTATATTTTTAGATATCAATCATGCAACCATTTCCATAAACTTAACCTTTAAAGGTGATGTTGCTCACCTGGAAAGTGGAGGCAGAGAAGCAGATCTACAGGCTTATAATTTGATTTGCTTTGATATTTGTTGAAGTTGAGATTTTGTTTTAAGTTTTAAAATGAAGTTTACTTTAGAGACTACTCAGTTTCGAATGATAAAAACTGAGATGAAGATGTTAATAGATATAAAAGAAAGCTTACAGTATATATATATAATAGGTATGGTTGATAGTTTCACTTCAGTATGGCTGAGATGATTTGTTTGTGCAAAGAGAAGATGGGTATTAAATGCATGTCCTTATTGTTTACAACCTGATACAGGCTACATACCTATCCTCTCTTTCTTTCTTTCTTTCTTTTTTTTTTTATTTTCTTTTTACTTTATGTACTTTGTTTATCCTTCTACTTGCCTGCAAGTTGTTTTACTCGGCTACATTTGTATATGTATGTATACTTCTTGCTTTGTATAAGCATGCTCATGTGTACTTGTGCTTATATAAAATCCATTTGATTTTTATTTTTGTTCATTCTTTCCTTTGCTTTATGCATTGCCTACTTTGTTTTTATAATTTGCTTTGAATTATTTAACTCGGCTGAAGTGATATTGTTAATTTCTTTGTACTTTGTTTTGGTTGTACAGATCTTGCTTTCCCAGATTTTGTTTACACTTTACTTTATCTATGTTAATAGATTTCCTGCCTGCATATTTTTCATATTTTGGTTACTTTCAGCCTTTGGTTTCTTTCTTTTTATATTTGTTTCAGCTGCTTCCAGAGGTAAGTTATTTTTTTTTTATATGAATAGACTTGCCTACCTTTGTCTAAGTACTTTGTATTTTCTACATTTCATTTGGTGGCTGCTATCTTGCTTTTGATATTCTTTTAAAATTGTTTGTTTTATTTGTTTTGCACATAGATTACTTCTTTTATGCATACATTTGTTTATTCTTGTTCATATTAATTTTTTTTCTTTTATAGGCTACATTCTCTTGCCTGGTAGCAGTGCATACTTTTGGTTGCAGGGCATACTTTTGGTCTTTTTTTTTTTTTTTCCTTCTTGTATGTACTTTTGCTTATGTAAGTTTCCATACTTGTGTATTTGTTTTGTTTATTTCCTTCATTTTGTTTTAGTTATCGTTGTTTTTTTAAATTTTAACTTTGCTTCTCGTATTGTATTAATTTGTTAAAATTGGTTATAAATAAATTTCTATTTTATTTATTTTGTAAGGCAAAGATATTTATTTTTTTATCTTTTCTTATTATTATCATATACTTATTATTTTTAAAAGAAAATACTATTAACAAAAATTATCTTGTATAACGATATTTTGTTTTAAAGTTTTAACTATCATCTTTTTGTAAGTCATTTATTTATTAAATACAAATTCAATATTCTAAGGTCAAATTTAAATCAATTCAAAATTTATTCCAAAATTTGTTCAAATTTTACATTAAATATTAATTCATAATTGGGGTCGTTACAGACTTCCTCCCTTAAAAGAATTTCGTCCTCGAAATTCGCCTAAGAGATAACTAAGATAGATGAAAGATAGAGAAATATCTTTCCAAATCAAATGGTTATCAATTCTGCATTTGGCTCACCAAATCAGAATATCAACAATAGATATGAGAACAAACTCAATCAATTACGAAACAATTGGATTACCCGATCTACGAAGTATACAGGTGTATTGGTTAGTTCGAAGAGATAACTAACCGTTCGTAGATTATATCGAAACCCAATGAAATAGACAGAAATAGATTTGATTATAATCTTAGATTTAAGATTTAATTCATTTTCGATTTGCTGAGAAATAAACTAAGGGTAGTTCTCATGCCGAACAATTTCGAACAATTTTAATTATAGATGAGATAGTTACCTTATAAAATTTCATTTCCTTGATTAACTTTTGAGGTTAAAGAATCACCTTTGATTTCACAGGCCCTTGCTGCTTGAATTTGCTTCAGTGCTGAGCAATTCATAATCCTATGCCCTGACTTGCGGCAATAACAGCATTTTCTACATTCCTTTTCTGGCTTCATAAATGGCTCTCTCAGTCCTTGTTTCCTGGGATTCTTACATTTGTTCACGTAATGACCTTTCTCGAAACAGTTGAAACAAGTAACGTCTTTCACCTTTTGCTTCTGGATATCCTTCTTTCCTTTATTCTTCCTCCGTTTCTTTCCACCAAACTTCTTTTTCCTCCAACTCAGATTAGTTGTACCTTCATTCTCCTCCGGATCTTTTTGCTTTTCCAGAGCATCGTATCGATAGCCCATATCAATTAATTCAGAAAACGATTCCTTCACATGAATAGTCATCCTTTCCTGAAACTCCTTGTTCATTCCCCGAATAAACTTTTCATTCTTCTTCAATGGTGTATTCACCAATTCTGGACCAAATCGGGATAACTCAATAAATTTGTTTAAATACTCTTCAAATGATAAACTTCCTTGCTCCAAATCTATAAACTCTTGGTACACTCTAGAGATACCAGCAGACGGCATATATCGCTGTTCGAATACTCCTTTGAAACGATTCCAAGTAAATTCATCCGCCGGCTCATCTATGGTAATTGTTTCCCACCAAACCAAAGCCTCTTCCTCGAGTTGCCAAGAAGCTATCAATCGCATCTGATCATCTTCCAACTTTAATCCCTTGAAAATCCTTTCGCATAATCGAATCCAGGCTTGTGCTTCGATAACAGTTTCTTTGCCAGTGAACGGCTTTCCACCAAGTCTAGAAAAACTTCGATATAAATCAGCCAAATTTGGTTGAAGTTGAATGGGAATATCTGTCGTTGCAGGGCTTTGACCAGCTGAAATGGTACTTTCCCATCTCCTATTTCGTCCTCTTCTTCCACTCATTCTTACTATCTGTAATAGTAAGAAATCCGATTAGGCATTCAGACGAAATATCTTAGAGAATAACATCAGATAAAGAAAATAGATTGAGAAATTTGGGTTTTGGTTTCACTGGTTATACTCATTCTAGGGATACTTCACCCTATCTCTAATGAGCTACTTAATGTGTTATACTCCTGAGCTAAAGTTCAACCTTAGCTCTGATACCACGTTGTAACGAACGTACCGTCGGCGGTCACAACCGGTAGGCTTTTCAACCATCCCAGCCCCACCGTGGCTTACACTGGTATCCCAAACTTGCTTTTACGGCCAGCCTCTCGACTGTCACAGCTTACGCCTAACCAACCCCCTAAAAGAGGATGTGTGGGAGTAAGAGTCTCCCGTTCGCCACCTAACCGCGAAGCGAGAACCCCCCATCACATAGCCCAATAGCTTAACAAGACTGGTGCGAGCAACAAAAACAGTTTATCTTTAAAAACAAACAATGAAATATTTTAAAATCAATTCGCAATGCTTTTTAGAAATGAGACTACCATAAGGCCTCCCGCACACACACACAATGCAAACGCAGAATCGGAGGAGATTTCTCCTTATGATAGTCAAAGATGCTTGATACGCATTAAAAAGAAACATTTGGTATTATTACTAGTGCATAGTGTAGTATAAATCATTTCGAAAGTAAAGATATAAATCTTAGCCAACATACGACCATTATCGTATGCCTACTATAGCTACCATGTTCAATAGCAGGTTACCGCTACATTCCATGGCAGGTTATACAACTAAAACCGTACAAGGTACGTATTTGAAGAATGGATTTCCAACAAATGGTCGGGCAAAGGAACTTCCCAAACCCCGAAATGGAACGCCTCTGGAAGGACATCCCTGAGCATCCCAAATGGATCTCTGCCAACACAAAGCCGGTGCACTCCCTGCCCGGGAGTATCAACCTCAGATATTCCATCCCCGGTCGTAACCAACCTTTATCCGAGCGCTCGGTACCAACAACACCACACAGTAATAGATATAGTGTATCACATGAGTAAGTATCTGGGCTCCATACCATGATACTACCCCTATCCAGAAGAAAAGGACATATCCTAGGGACGCGATCCCTGAAAACTTTGCCGCATCTTTTCCTGTTTCGACCATTCTCCGGGTTGTGAGGCTCGACGAAGTCTCGTCCACAAAAACATACTTTATACAAAAGCCATGCTTTGGGTCAACAAATGATCAACACAATGATCACTAAGATAGACGATCAAATAAATGATCCTATCACAATAATCAACACAATGATCATTTACAGCAACACTCAGTATGTCACATTACCAAATTGGGAATATATCGCTGATAACTTCAACTATATAACCTCTGAGCTCGTACGTCTCAGAGAAGGGTGTTAAGCTAAAGAATAAATTCTTCGCCACCAACAGAAATATATTTGAAAGAAATCGGCTTTATATCTCAAATTGTAATGTCAGACATAACAATCCATACAAGTCTGTTCTGGGTTCGAACAGAACCGAAGGCACTTACAAAGAAGTCCTTGCAATCCGGATATTCACAATCCTGATCGGATTTCCCATCACTTAGGGAGTCTCTATACCGTTGCAACTCAGTGCAGAGACAATCGATAGGTCATCCTATCGTTCTTGCAAATACCTGGTCTTCACCACCGGTCTTCAAATGCTATCCATAACGACGTATCACATATTCGGAATGGGTTATACGACACAAAGGTCCTTTCCCGGTTAAACCGAATAGTGAGCACGATATTTCAAAAACAAATGGATAATGGGATTTCAATTAAGTCACAACTTAATAATTCAAAACTTTCTTTCAAATGGTTTAAACCAATTATCATTTCAAATCTTTTAAACAAAAAGATTTATTTCACAAAGTTCACTCAGTTTCACAAAGATTCATTTACGGATTTCAAAACAATTTCCGTTTCAATTGGATTAACTCGTTTAAAATCTTTAAATTTAAAGATTTAACTTATAGCTTTCAAATCGTTTCCATAACTTGGAAATCATTTTCATTTCAATCTTAAAATTCTTTTTAACAAAATTTGAAAGTTCATTTCCTATTTGAAAGCTTTAATTATTTGAAAACAAATAATTTTCATTTCAGAAGAATCAAATTTTATTTACACGAGTTAAAGCCTTTGAATTTAAATTTCTAATTCTCAAATCAATAGTTTAACCCATATAAACTGGTATAACATCTTTAGTTCCTAGTTTCCAAATCATAGAATTAAATTTCAATTATTGAATTCAAATTTAAATCAAAATATTTAAATTTCAAAATTCAATCAATTTATTCAAAATAAATTTTTATCTTTGAAATTACATTCCAAAAGCTTTTCACTTTTAAACCGAATCCATTTCCAAAATATTTGAATTTAAATATTCAACTTTAAATTCATTTCAAAATCTATGACTTAGTTGATTTCCTCGTGAAATCCATATTGGTGTGTGTATAAGTGTGGTCCAGGAGTTTAACACAATAGTGCAACATCATTCAACTAGTATATATCACAGAAACAACAATATCGATAAGCGGTATATCCCAATAACGCTTATCTAGATACACAGATTCTCAGATAGATATATCACAGATAATAAACTATATCTCAGACAGTAAATTACATCATAGATCACAACACAGGTCAGGATAATCATAAAGCATCATATATCAGGGATATCAAACAGTTTAACATCCAATATAATCCAAGCATCCATAGGTGGGATTTATTCAATTACCTGATTAATTTAATTAGATAAATTTCCGTGAATAAACTTGCTAGTTATGGTAAATTAATAATCAATTAATTGTAAAACATTCAATAAACTATCCTTTAATTAATCATTAATTAATTACCATTTGATTAATTATCCTTGATTAATCATAATACGTAAATCAATCAAACCGGAGCCATCAAGGTATAGTATCATGGGTTTAATCGACTTATAATTAATTTAAATTTGTTTTCCTTAAGTATTAACCACAATCTTGAGTAATAAATCTTTGACTAATTTATTTATTTATTTCCAAAACATTGAATTTATCACTTCTTAATTATCTTTCAAATTAATAAATTTAGTCTTTAAATTAATATCCTTAATTATCAATTAGTTAAAACTTAAGTACCTATTTATCTATTTACTAATTACTTAATTAATAACTTGAGCAACTAGTTAATACTTCTCAATTTAAATTTTAAATCAGTAACTCTTATTTTTGAATTAACTTTAATTAGTTAATTTACCTTCTTAATTACAAATTTATTAAATGTTAATTATAAGTAAAAATACCACTTTTATTTGTTCTTACATTTCAACTTTCAACTTTACTTAACATTTCTTAATTACTTTGCCATTAATTAAACTTAAAACCACTTGCCTTGCAATAAAAAAAAAACTGTTATATTTGATAACTCAAAAGAAATCCTAGTACTTGAAACCATCCCAGGCAAAATCCAGTTTACCCGAGTCTTTTGTTTTGTTTTGTTTTTTTTTTTTCAAAAGCAACTTCAATACAAATTGTTTTCCAGAAAACAACTCATCAATCCCCTGTGCTTACCCACGCAAATACTCCATCTGCCCAAATTCTTATCACCTCCTTCCTCTCCCCATTGCACTGACACGATGTGCATGTGCACAGTGATCCTGGCGATCTCCGATCGACATCAACCCTTCCAGCATGTCGCCGATGTTCCAACTAAGCCCTCCGATCCACCCAGTTCGACCATACGATCGAAAACAAGGAAAGAGATAAAAAAAATTGAAAACCTGGAAAACCAAATTTCGAACCCTGGAAACGCGAACAGGTTTTGACGTCAAACCTGGCAACGCTTCGTTCGCACCACCCCGACCACCTGGACCTCCGCCGCCTCGCCTGGGGCTGCGCCACCTTCCCACACTTCCTCTCCCCCAGTCCGGTCTACTCCGGTTCCATGATGACGTCGCGGCGATCGCGTTATTGCCATTGACCCGAGCAATCCCTTAAACCCTAATTACAGCTCGTTCAAAAAATTCTTGCAATAAATATTTTTTTTTTGATTTTTCCTGGGATCGATGAGGATCAAGCAAGCTCTAAACAAAAATTCAACATCTAAAATTTTCTTGATCATCAGAAATTGAAAGAAAAACATTTTTTGGTTCAAATACAAATTGCACTTGAAATACAAAATGAAAAATTATCATATTATTTTTAAAAATCATATTTAGGCTTAAGAATTCAATCCATATACCTAACTCCTTGAATTGAAAGGTTTGGATTTACTCGAAAATCAACTTTGCCTGTAAAAACTTATTTCTTGCTCACTGTGTCTTCCTTGTTTCCAGAGTTTTATTTTATCTTTTGTAATTTTAAACACTTAACTATGCTAAATGAAATAATTTTGTTTAAGTCCTAAATCAAAACAAGTAAGTCAAAAGATAGTGATTTTTTTTTTTTGTTTTTACTTGATGCTTGAAACAAGGATCAGAGTATTACAGGGATTAGCTATGCATATATATACATACAGGAATACAACAGCAATACTTATACACAATCATATATTTATATTTTTAGATATCAATCATGCAACCATTTCCATAAACTTAACCTTTAAAGGTGATGTTGCTCACCTGGAAAGTGGAGGCAGAGAAGCAGATCTACAGGCTTATAATTTGATTTGCTTTGATATTTGTTGAAGTTGAGATTTTGTTTTAAGTTTTAAAATGAAGTTTACTTTAGAGACTACTCAGTTTCGAATGATAAAAACTGAGATGAAGATGTTAATAGATATAAAAGAAAGCTTACAGTATATATATATAATAGGTATGGTTGATAGTTTCACTTCAGTATGGCTGAGATGATTTGTTTGTGCAAAGAGAAGATGGGTATTAAATGCATGTCCTTATTGTTTACAACCTGATACAGGCTACATACCTATCCTCTCTTTCTTTCTTTCTTTCTTTTTTTTTTTATTTTCTTTTTACTTTATGTACTTTGTTTATCCTTCTACTTGCCTGCAAGTTGTTTTACTCGGCTACATTTGTATATGTATGTATACTTCTTGCTTTGTATAAGCATGCTCATGTGTACTTGTGCTTATATAAAATCCATTTGATTTTTATTTTTGTTCATTCTTTCCTTTGCTTTATGCATTGCCTACTTTGTTTTTATAATTTGCTTTGAATTATTTAACTCGGCTGAAGTGATATTGTTAATTTCTTTGTACTTTGTTTTGGTTGTACAGATCTTGCTTTCCCAGATTTTGTTTACACTTTACTTTATCTATGTTAATAGATTTCCTGCCTGCATATTTTTCATATTTTGGTTACTTTCAGCCTTTGGTTTCTTTCTTTTTATATTTGTTTCAGCTGCTTCCAGAGGTAAGTTATTTTTTTTTTATATGAATAGACTTGCCTACCTTTGTCTAAGTACTTTGTATTTTCTACATTTCATTTGGTGGCTGCTATCTTGCTTTTGATATTCTTTTAAAATTGTTTGTTTTATTTGTTTTGCACATAGATTACTTCTTTTATGCATACATTTGTTTA
Organism: Allium cepa; assembly: GCA_030765085.1. Taxonomy (NCBI): domain Eukaryota; kingdom Viridiplantae; phylum Streptophyta; class Magnoliopsida; order Asparagales; family Amaryllidaceae; genus Allium; species Allium cepa. The sequence continues at coordinate 654,614,690 of CM060940.1, forward strand.
TTCTTGTTCATATTAATTTTTTTTCTTTTATAGGCTACATTCTCTTGCCTGGTAGCAGTGCATACTTTTGGTTGCAGGGCATACTTTTGGTTTTTTTTTTTTTTTCCTTCTTGTATGTACTTTTGCTTATGTAAGTTTCCATACTTGTGTATTTGTTTTGTTTATTTCCTTCATTTTGTTTTAGTTATCGTTGTTTTTTTAAATTTTAACTTTGCTTCTCGTATTGTATTAATTTGTTAAAATTGGTTATAAATAAATTTCTATTTTATTTATTTTGTAAGGCAAAGATATTTATTTTTTTATCTTTTCTTATTATTATCATATACTTATTATTTTTAAAAGAAAATACTATTAACAAAAATTATCTTGTATAACGATATTTTGTTTTAAAGTTTTAACTATCATCTTTTTGTAAGTCATTTATTTATTAAATACAAATTCAATATTCTAAGGTCAAATTTAAATCAATTCAAAATTTATTCCAAAATTTGTTCAAATTTTACATTAAATATTAATTCATAATTGGGGTCGTTACACCTCTCTTGCCACAAGACTACAACAAACACTTTCAACGCTAACAACAACATCAAAGTGCCATTGTCGCGCCATCTAGTTGCTTTGAAATTCCTATTCCATTCAGCAAAGCTATCTCTCAAAGGAGCATGAAATTACCTTTACAAAGTACTTTACATCATAGGAAAAATGAAACAAGTCAGTTCAAAACGATATGCACATTATCCTTAATGTGATTACAGCAGAAAGCACAAATGTTCTCCATATGAAACCCTCTAGCACACAAATTAAAAAATTTCATGATGCCATTCTTTAGAACTTCCACAAGAGAAAATTTGATTCTTCAGCACTGTACCTATTCCATACCCTATCATGTCACCTAAATGTTGCATCAAGGACAGAGTCTGACATATCATTATAAATGACCGAAACGAGTGAGACTATTGCTTGCAAGGCTAGATATACTCATCATCTCCTTCTTGCACTATAGAGTTTTGAACTAATTGCCAGATTACTGGAATTATAACATTACTTGTGTAAGGTAGAGTAATGAACCCATCAGCTAAGTAATCACTAACTCTAGCATTCATGCGAATCCATATTTGACTCTTTTCATCATATGAGACATTATCCAATATAAGGCCTTTTTTAGCCCAAGGCTTGGACCAGAACCTAGCAACATTGGAAGGGGAGGGTTTAATTTGCACATAAGGAAGCATGATTTCTCTAGGCTGTAGGATTGATGTCCAAACCCATCCACACAGAGGAGACACATCCATAACCTAAAATTTTTTATTGCTAAGGTGAAAATTTCTTGCCCATTTAACCCATATGTTTGGCTTGTTATGGAGAAAATTATCAAAATGATTGGAGAATGCAGCCAAATTCCAATTTTCATACTCTTAATTCCTAACCCTCTAGGGAAAAATGGATTTTCAAGCTTACTAAAAGCTACAGGAACAAATTTTATAGAGTGCATGTTCCCCAACCATAGGAAATGATTCATTGCTTGCCAAACATGGTTAATGAGCTTGGAAGGGAGAATAAAGCATCTGCTCCATTAAATTGTCATAGCTTAAAAAATAAAGCATCTGCTCTAGTAAACTGTCAAAGCTTGACTAATAGATTTTATGATAGTTAATCTTTTAGCATGAGACAGAAACCTATTAATGTTAGGAACTGAGTTGATGATGTTTTGATGACAACAACCTTATATAGTTATTATACTTTACTTTATAAAATATATACTAACATTTCCATATAGATAGATATATATATATGTATATAGGAAGTATATGAAGGTATCATCAAAGACTGATCAGTATAAAGACTCAAGCATCAAGATGAAAATTAGAGATTCAAGATTCAAGACTCTAGAGAATCAAGATTTCAAGATCTCAAGATAAGTGTCTAGTACTTTGTTAAAACTTCATAATAGCACTCTCATCTTTCTTCTAATTTTCTTTTGGGTTGGAACCCAATTTCTATCGAAACCAGTGGCTTACAAACCCACGACAAGTAGCTTACAAACCTACGACAAGTGGCTTACAAACCCACGAAAATCAAAATCATTTAAACTACTTTGTACATGTTCTCGAGTCCTATGGAGGAGCTCTGTAGGAAGGTTCTTGCAATTTCAGTTTGAATAGATTTTTCAAAATGTTTTTAAATATGTTTTCAAAATGTTTTAGCTTTCAAAATCATGTTTTCAAAAATATTTTCAAACTTTGTTTTAGCCTTGAAATATTCCTCTATTCTGATTTTAAAAACTTCTATTTTTAAAACATCAAAACTTATTCTGATTTTAAATATTACTTATATAATTGACGGTCTATATCAATCATATATATATATTTAAAATAATGTTTTATATTCATTCTCTATCTCAAAATATTGTTTAAACACTTTACTTTGCTTCAGAGAAGTTTCAACTTGTTTTAAATTCAATTGTCTTTACAAAACAACATCTCTATAATTTTGAACTAAGGGATGTCGACATAAGGGATACCCCATGTCAACATGGTGACAGTTGGATTCAAAATTCAATTTTCAAAAGAAGTGTCCATTCGTTCGAAAACCTTTCGCCAATGGTTATGACTGTTGTGCATCTATATAAAGGCTTTCAAAACGAATTTTTTTAACAACTACTTTCTTATTTTCTTCACTCTTTCTACTCCACCATTTCATATCCATAAAACTTCATATTTTAAAGATCGTGCCATCATTTTGCCAAATTCTCAATTGGAAATCATTTAGATACTCTCTCTATTTGATTCTCCATCATTCTACTAAAGATCAAAGTGCTATTCAGAGTTATAGGATTAATTTGCATTCAAAAAGTCCATAGAGTCTATCCATTCAAAAGGATTGTTATTAAGAAGTATTAGGGTGATCTTGTGTCCCGTAAATCAAGAGAGTTTACCCAAGACTCGGAGATAGGAGGGTTCCTCAAGGCCTTAGAAATTGAGGGTTGTAATTTGAATATTGGCTTATAAAAATCTGTACAAGGATATTGCCTTGGTGCAGGACTGGATGTAGGAGGATTCCGAACCAGTATAAAATCCGGTGTGTTCTTTCCTTTTACTTGCTTTACTTTACTATTTGCATTTGTTATATGTTCTGTGATCATTCTGTGTTAGAATTCTGTTTAGATTTGTGTTGAAAGTTTTAATTTAGTCATATAGTTCATATATTGTTTAAAACACTATTCACCCCCCTCTAGTGTTATTTCTGCCTTAAGATCCTTAATCCGCATCCCTAACAATTGGTATCAGAGCATTGGTTTTCATTGTTTTCATAATCTGAAACTTGAAAAATATAAAAATGGCATTTTTGGAAAATTGTGTTAAAACTGTTTTGAATCTATGCATTTCATCAAAGTATCATAAGTCTGCATATAGTTATTTTGAAAAATCAAGTTATCTACCGAATTGGTGTGTTATGGAGGGACAAACATGTTATATGGCTTTTGACGAATCAACACCCAATGGACAAACTGTGCAAATCGAGAAAAATAAATGGATACTTGATAGTGGCTGTTCGAGGCACATGACTAAAAATCTCGAGATACTCAAGACATTACTTATCAAGATGGTGGATTAGTCAATTTTGGTGACAACTCTAAAGGATATGTGGTTGGCGTCGGCAATGTCGGTAACGCTAAAACTTTACTTATTTCTGATGTTTTATTAGTTAGGAACTTAAAACATAATCTGCTTAGTATAAGTGAATTTTGCGATAAAGGTTTTAAAATTAAATTTGGAAAAGATAAATGTCACATTGAAGATGATAAGTCTAATGTAATTTTTGAAGGTATTAGGAAGAAAAATATTTATATCCTTAGTATGAAAATTTCAAATGATAATCTATGTCTTTTGGCTAATACAAGTGACCCTTGAATTTGGCATAAAAGATTTGGCCATTTGAATTTCAAATTATTATCTAGGATATCAAAACTTGACTTAGTTAGAGGTCTACCCAAGTTAAACTTTAAAGTAGATAGTATTTGTGATGCTTGTCAATTAGGAAAACTTAAGAAAAGTTCATTTAAATTAAAAGATGCTATTTCTACCTCTAGTCCTCTAGAATTACTTCATTTAGATTTATTTGATCCATCTCAAGTTCAATCAATTAACCATAGTAAACATGTTTTTGTTATAGTAGATGATTATTCAAGATATACTTGGGCAGTCTTTTTAAAACATAAAAGTGATGCTTTTGAAATATTTAAAAACTTTTCTAAAAGAATTCAAAAACAACATTCTTTCAAAATTAAAACTATTCGAAGTGATCACGGTGGTGAATTTGAAAATGAAAATTTTGAGAATTTTTGTACTCAAAAGGGAATTACTCACAACTTTTCATTTCCAAGAACTCCACAACAAAACAGAGTAGCAGAACGTAAGAATAGAACGATTCAAGAGTGTGCTCGTACAATGCTTTCTGATAGTAATTTACCTAAACTTTTTTGGGCTGAAGCAGTTGCTATAGCTTGTTATATATTAAATAGAATTTTAATTAGACCATTAACAAATAAAACTCCATATGAATTACTTTATAATAAGAAACCCATAGTTGCTCATTTTAAAGTCTTTGGGAGTAAATGTTTTATACTTAATACAAAAGATAATTTAGATAAATTTGAACCAAAAGCTGATAAAGGATTCTTTATTGGTTATTCTAATAGAAGAAAAGCATTTAGAGTTTTTAATTTGAAAACTAATACTATTGAAGAAACTATGCATGTATCTTTTAATGAAAATCTTAAAGATATTGTACAAATAGATGATGAAGAAGATTTTATAAATCAATCTAATGGAAACATAATTGAACAACGTGGAAACTTTTGTCTCCACTACCCCAATTGTTCGATTCATAAGTCTCCTATAGTGAAGGATCGCCATTAAAGCGTACTTTCATTTTATTCTTTGTTTTAAATTGTTTTGTTTGTTCATGTTTATGTATGTTCTTATATATGTTATAATAACTAAAATGTGTTCACTTATACTCATTGTTTCATGCTTGTTCTATACATATTATTTGTTCATACTAATCATTCTTGAATTCTTAGGTAGTTAATAGTTTTTGTTGATGACAAAGGGGGAGAAAGTTATAAAAATATATGTGCTTGGTGTAAGAAGGAGTCATGGAGTAAGGGGGAGTTGTAGTTTTAAGAAGAAATCACGGAGTAAGGGGGAGTTATGTATGGTAAAAATATTTTATAAGTAAAGGTTGTCATCATCAAAAAGGGGGAGATTGTTAGGAACTGAGTTGATGATGTTTTGATGACAACAACCTTATATAGTTATTATACTTTACTTTATAAAATATATACTAACATTTCCATATATATATATGTACATAGGAAGTATATGCAGGTATCATCGAAGACTGATCAGTATAAAGACTCAAGCATCAAGATGAAGATTAGAGATTCAAGATTCAAGACTCTAGAGAATCAAGATTTCAAGATCTCAAGATAAGTGTCTAGTATTTTGTTAAAACTTCATAATAACACTCTCATCTTTCTTCTAATTTTCTTTTGGGATGGAACCCAATTTCTATCGAAACCAGTGGCTTACAAACCCACGACAAGTAGCTTACAAACCTACGACAAGTGGCTTACAAACCCACGAAAATAAAAATCATTTAAACTACTTTGTACAAGTTCTCGAGTTTTATGGAGGAGCTCTGTAGGAAGGTTCTTGCAATTTCGGTTTGAATAGATTTTTCAAAATGTTTTTAAATCTGTTTTCAAAATGTTTTAGCTTTCAAAATCATGTTTTCAAAAATATTTTCAAACTTTGTTTTAGCCTTGAAATATTCCTCTATTCTGATTTTAAAAACTTATATTTTTAAAACATCAAAACTTATTCTGATTTTAAATATTACTTATATAATTGACGGTCTATATCAATTATATATATATTTAAAATAATGTTTTATATTCATTCTCTATCTCAAAATATTGTTTAAACACTTTACTTTGCTTCAGGGAAGTTTCAACTTGTTTTAAATTCAATTGTCTTTACAAAACAACATCTCTATAATTTTGAACTAAGGGATGTCGACATAAGGGGATACCCCATGTCGACATGGTGACAGTTGGATTCAAAATTCAATTTTCAAAAGAAGTGTCCATTCGTTCGAAAACCTTTCGCCAATGGTTATGACTGTTGTGCATCTATATAAAGGCTTCCAAAACGAATTTTTTTAACAACTACTTTCTTATTTTCTTCACTCTTTCTTCTCCACCATTCTATATCCATAAAACTTCATATTTTCAAGATCGTGCCATCCTTCTGCCAGATTCTCAATAGGAAATCATTTAGATACTCTCTCTATTTGATTCTCCATCATTCTACTAAAGATCAAAGTGCTATTCAGAGTTATAGGATTAATTTGTATTCAAAAGGTCCATAGAGTCTATCCATTCAAAAGGATTGTTATTAAGAAGTATTAGGGTGATCTTGTGTCCCGTAAATCAAGAGAGTTTACCCCAGACTTGGAGATAGGAGGGTTCCTCAAGGCCTTAGAAATTGAGGGTTGTAATTTGGATATTGGCTTATAAAAATCTGTACAAGGATATTGCCTTGGTGCAGGACTGGATGTAGGAGGATTCCGAACCAGTATAAAATCCGGTGTGTTCTTTCCTTTTACTTGCTTTACTTTACTATTTGCATTTGTTATATGTTCTGTGATCATTCTGTGTTAGAATTCTGTTTAGATTTGTGTTGAAAGTTTTAATTTAGTTATATAGTTCATATATTCTTTAAAACACTATTCACCCCCCTCTAGTGTTATTTCTACCTTAAGATCCTTAATCCGCATCCCTAACAATTAATACAGCTATTCACGGCTTTAGTGACTTTTTCAAAAAGTGGCAAGCAGGCAGAGAACCAAATTCTTTTGGAGGAAAGAGGTATGTTAAGATGTGAAGCACCACTATACAAAACTAACAAAGAGGACCTAATATGAAATTCATTCCTTTGGTTCTGTGTTAGCTTTTAGGCATTTTCATGTTGTAATATTATTTACAAGTGCATTTCCAAGGTGATAGCTTCTAGGCTCAAGCAAATTCTTTCAAACGGCATGTCAAACAACAAGGTGGCCTTTCTTCCTAATATAAGTATATGGACAATATGCTCCTCACCCTCGAGTTAATGAATGGCTATAACATAAGTTATATATCACTTAGAGCTATGATGAAACTCGATATCAAGAGAGCTTTCGACATCATTCAATGGGAAGCCATAGTTGCAGTCATGGCAAGAATGGGTTTTCCTTTCCATTTTGTAAGTTGGATCCACACTTGTATTTCTACCGTCTCTTATTCTTTAGGGTATAGTGGTAAGAATGTGGGATTCTTCAAAGGAGCTTGGAGTATAAGGTAAGGTGACTTAATGTCTTCTTATTTATTCATTATAGTCATGGAATTGTTCACCCAACTATTTAACAAAAATGTTACTAGCAAGGAGTACGTGTTGCATCCCATGTGCAAGGATCCTTGTATCCCAACCTTACGTTTTTTTGATAATGTCATATTATTTACAAAACTAACAGAAGATTCTGTGAACAACAAGTGATTCTCAGTGCAACAAAATAGGTATTCATAAATATTTTATGAATTGTCTTTATGTACGTAAAACCAATTTGGTTTTTTACTTTACAAAACTTATGTTCATAACATAAATTGGTCAATCAATATTGATCGGTCCTAAACTCCTTTGAGGTGGTCTACATAAGATCCCTTGTAAAAGAATTTTATGTGCAGCCTTTTGACTCACACAACCTATCAACTCCTTGACCTATGATATGTAGGGGTTTCTTATAAACTCTTATCTTGTGTGATCTCATAAAATATGTCTTATATGAAATTATTTTGAACTTATGTATTTACTCTTGATTACGCTACCTTACAGAAAGAAGTTAGCTTAACTTCGCTCATCATTAATCGTAATTTGTACAACAAAGTCTGATTACTCCTTATTGATACATCATTATGTATCATAAGGAGGAGTGAATTTTGATATTGAATCTTATTATTTTTCGGTATATTTGGAGCTCTTCCCAATAAACTCACTTATTCGATCAAATCGTATTCTTTAATTTACTTTGCAAGTTATGTTTTCTACTTCCATTTTATATTCAAGCACTACAACAAAAAATAGATTTAATAGCGCCCAAAAAATACTACCATAACTTATAGGAGCATTTTAGAAAATACCATTATACGACATGCAACTAAAAGTTTACGACTTTCTATTGCGTCTTCATAAACGCCGCCCACAAACAACATATCGGTAGCGTTTAATAAACACTGCTAAAAATTATTGATTTTTTGTGCAGCCTCGTCGTGTAGCTCGTTCAGTTACCACTTTATTTTGTACATAACATATATTATATAATAATAATTAATATATTTCATTATGAAACCAACAATCACTCATATATTTATCACATTCAAACAATCAAAAATACATCAATTACATAATGAAATATGATATAGAAACAATTCGATACAAAATATTTTAAACAAAATAACGACGTTCACATAAAATCCATAACTATATAGATACAATAATTTTAAAACAAGTTAATGTAAAATCAATAACCGTACATAGAGAAGTTTACATAACCAAGTTAATGATTAAAGGAAAGTACCCTTTGCTTCTGCAGCTGATCATTTATTCAGAAAAAGGTTTTATTGCTATGTTGCATAGAATGGTTTCCTGCTGAAGTTCTTCAGCTGTGTTGCATAGAATGTAATCTGCAGTAGCCAACTTCATTGAAAATGGCATGTAGATATTATGTAATTGTATCTTTAGGTTCTCCTACAAGTACCTAGAAGACACAAGTATATGTATATGTTTTAATATATTTATACATGCTTGTAACTTATGACTTATATGCCTAGTCATGATTTCTATTCCTTTCCATGATTTTCTCTTCCATAAATTATTTTACAGCTGTAAGAAAATATTTACATGGATAGTACATAATTATATGCTATATGTACCGTGCTTTAATATCTACATATGCAATCAGAATTAGTGTTACACCTACAAAGTTTTTAGTAGTTTAATCCAATAAACAATCAAAATGAGAATTCTTATGCTCAACCGTCCATTGTCATACCATTGAAAGCTGTAAATGTTTCATTTGGAAATAAATGAACATAGTGCTACCCCCATAAATGATCATATGACCAAATTGTGTTATAATGAAGATAACCCTATTCTATTACATCTAAGAAACTGTCTAATTTGGTGTTTAGATGCAGTCACAATGGAAGAAACTAGTTGATTATAGTTGCATCTCAAATGTACATTTTAAAAATTGATCATGCATAGAAGTTGGATAAAACTACCCATTTGTGAACAAGAAAATAATGCTAGTGAAATTGAAATCAATGTGTATAAAGTGTGTGTAAAATTGAAATGAATATATCTTAAGGATATTTATATTGAAATGAATCAATTAGTTAGAAATTATTTCAACCACTCAAATATAAACCAAAGTGTACCGGTAGTTTAAACATTCCTAAATTGGTCAAACTACAAATTGAATTTTACTTTCTCGTATAGTATATGATTGTTAGGAATTGGAGATAGTGGTTTTGATGACAACAACCTTTGTAACTTATTTTATTATAACTTATATACTAACACTATTATCTAGATATATATGAATGTTATTATGTAGGATATATAAAAGGCAGGAACTGAATATTGAAGACTGTACAATATAAAGATCAAGAATGAAGAAATCAAGTTTGAAGACTCATGAGTATCAAGATCAAGATTTCAAGATAAGTGTCTAGTTTTTTTAAAACTTCATAATAGCATGGAAATCTTCATTCCAAATTTCATTTGGGATGGAACCCATTTCTACCATCTTAGTGGCTTACAAACCTACGACAAGTAGCTTACAAACCTATGACAAGTGGCTTAAAACCCACAAACATCCTGGTTTTGTACAAGTTCTCGAGTCCTGATGTGATGAAATATTCTACAGGAAGAAGCTTACAAAAATACTTCAAAATGGTTTTTCAAAATTGCTTTTCAAAATTTTTTTGCTTTAAAAATTATCTTTTCAAATGATTTTCGAAAAGACGTTTTAGCCTTAAAATATTCTTCGTTTTGCTTTTAAATAAACTCTTGTTTTAAACCTCGTTTGTTTTTAAAACTATCTTCTGATTTTTAAATATTCTTTATAATATATATATATATACACACACACTAGAAATTTAAAATCAAATTTATATATACATTCTAAAAATATATTTTTCCACTCTTTTTTATTTTAAAACATAGGAAAATTAGTTTATTTTACTCCAGAATCATTTTACCTTGTTTTCCTTTCAATACCATTTTCAAAAAAAAATTACATTGTTTTTACTAAGGGATGTCGACATCATAGGATACCTCTGTCGACATGGTGGACGTTAAATTCAAAAGTTTCAATTTTCAAAAGAAGTGTCTATTCGTTTAAATCTCTTCATGAATGTTATGACCGTTACTGGTCTCTAAATAGCCTTCAAAAACGAATTTTTTAACTAACTATTTTCTCATTTTCTTCACTCCTTCTTCTCCACAAATCCATATTCTAAAATTTTCATATTTTTAAGATCGTATCGAAATTCTACTGAATTCTCAAGTGAATCAAATTAGAATCTCATTCTTTTTTTTTCTCTACCCTCTCTCGAAGATTAAAGTGCCATTTATAGTTATAGGATCAATTTGTAATGAAAAGTTTATCGTGTCTCTCTATAAGGTATGGTTGTGCCTGAAAATCAATTGTGTGATCTTGTGTTCCGTAAATCAAGAATGTTTGCCCCGGACTCGAAGACAAGAGGGTATTTCAAGGCCTTTAGAAATTGAGGATTGTATCTCTACATTGGTATAATAAAAATCTGTACGATGTGTTTCCCTTGGTGTAGGACTCGATGTAGGGTAACTGCGAACTAGTATGAAATCTGGTATGTTCTTTCCTTTTACTGCTTTTTATTTACTTTCTGCATCTATGTTTGATTATGTGATTGTTCTGTGATTATGTTCTACATTTGTTTACATCATAATTTTTAAACTAGTCCATATAAGTTTTAGAATCCATTAAACACTATTCACCCCCTTCTCGTGTTAAATTAGCCTTAAGTTCCTTAATCTGCACTCCCTTTCAATTGGTATCGGACATAGTTTTCATAATCTAAAACTTGAAAAGTTAAAAATGGCATTTTAAGGAAATTTTGTTAATACTAGTTTGAATTTATGCATTTCATCAAAGTATTATAAGTCTATATATAGTTTTTATGAAAAATCAAGTTATCTACCGAATTGGTTTGTTATGCAGGAACAGACATGTTACATGGCTTTTGAAGAATCAACATTCAATGGACAAATTGAGAAAGATAAATGGATACTTGATAGTGGTTGTTTAAGGCATATGATTGGAAATCCTGAGATACTCAATGACATTATATATCAAGATGGTGGATTGGTCAACTTTGAAGATAACTCAAAAGGATATGTGATATGCATCGGCAATGTCGGTAATTCTAGAACTCCTCTTATTATGATGTTTTGCTAATTAGGAATTTAAAACATAATTTGCTTAGTCTAAGTCAACTATGTGATAAAGGATTTAAAATTAAATTTTGAAAAGATAAGCGTCACATCGAAGATAATCAGTCAAATATTATCTTTGAAGGAATTTGTAACGATCCCATTTCTAAACCAAATTTAAATTTTGTGATCAATATAAATTTTGGGATTTAATTATGCATTAATTTGAATTTTTCCAAAAAAAATAAGATAAGTGTTTAATTATATATATATATATTGTAATTTGAATTTGAATTTGAAATTCAAATATAAATATCTACAAAATAAATGGAATTTAAAAATAATATATGTATGATTTTTTATTAGTTTATAAATTAGTTTTAAATCATTTTCTTTTAAATTGTATAAATATAACAAAGGAAATGTATTTTATGAAAATAGAAAATTTTAATTTAAAATTATATAAAAACATATGCCAATGCAAAAAAAAGAAATCCAAGTGTAAGTTAATAAGACATACAAATTACAAGTGTGAATTAAGTAAGACATGTAATTAACAAGTGTCCTAATTTTCTTTTATTTTTAAAAAATAATAAATAAAAAAGAAATCAAGGCTATATATTTCTACCTCTCCTGCCTTTCTCATTTTCTTTAATCTTATCAAAACCTCAAACCAGCAAATTTAAAATCAAAGCCATAAAATAAACTTGAATTCATTTCAAAAACCTAAATCTATAATTCATCTCAAACCAGAAAAATACAAAACAACAACCTCACCAAGATCATCAAGTTCAGTTCAAATTCATTTCAAAACACAAAGCAAATCAGATCTATAATCAAGTTACAGATCAAAGTTCAAAAGAAAAAAAATCAAAGCATTTCCAGTCAAAAACAAATCAAGTTCCAGTTTTCAGAGTTTTCAAATTAAAAACAACTTCCAGCTCTCTATTCTTCTTTAACAGGTGAGTAAACTCCTTTAAATCTAGATTATAACTTGTTGTTTGTAATCATGATTGAAGTAAAGTTGTAAATTGTTTGCACGCATACAAATATGTGTGTGTATATGCAGATACAGGTGTGCATGTCTGAGAACAGGCATGGTTTTCTCTATTTGGTTACAGGTTTCGAACTTATTTCAAAAATCAAATTCTGTTCCTCTGATTCTTGTTAGGCTTTAAGATCTAAACGAAATTTGTTTGTATAATCAAGATCTAAGTTTTAAAAAATATTTTTGAGAATAATTAGTTTAAGTTTATTTGGAAAATTTAAACATATAGTGAAAACTTTGAAAACATGTCGAATTCGAATCCCATAATTTCTTGATTCACCAACACCATCTTGTTCATCTTCATAAATCATGAATTTTAAAGGAAGAATCAAGATTTTTAGTGTCGTATTGATTGAGGAATTTGAGGTTGAATGAGAATTGTGTTTTTGGCAATTTACCGCAATCGGAGAGGAGATGGATCTCATGATCATAGCTGGAGCATGCTTGGTGGTTGGGGATCATCAGAAAATATTCGATGAATTTATAATTCACCGTGGCGATGACACAACAGCAATGTAGGGTTTTAGACCCAGTTTTGGTCGAGGGTGATGTTGAAGCAATTTCGTCGTCGATGGCGAATCGGACTAGACCGAGGCAAGTGGAATAGATGCGTGGTTGATCGGAGGAGCTTTGGACGGAGTTGCATGGCCTCTGGTGGCTTGAGGCGGTGGGTCGAGGCAATCTTTGGTGATCCAGTTTCGTTCCAGGTTGTGTCGAGTGGCTTGATTGCAAGTTTGTCATCGTTTTGGGGTTCTGGGTGGTCTGGTGGTTATGGAAGGTTATCCTTGACTTACCGATAGTTGTAGCATCGACCGGGGGTGGCCGGATTGGCTGTGCACGTGCACGAGATGGATTGGTATCTGGTGATGATTGTTTTTTGGGGAAGAAATGTTTTTCTCGGGGTTGAGCTCGAAGTCGAACAAGGTTGGACTCGAAGACTAGAATGTGGAAAGTTTCCTCGGGGTTGGCTTGGAAATTTGGTTGATTTGGCTCTAGTCTAGAGATTAAGTGTAGTAACAGGTTTTAAAATCTTAAAACAAATTTAGTTTTACTCAAACAATTTTCTTAGACCACTTTTCTTTTTAAATAACAAATGTCTTATTTAAGTTTGGGATGTATTGAAGGTTTCAAAATAAATTATTTTGAGTTAAAGTGTTTAATATATATATAAAGTTTATTTTAAATAAACTTTATAATGTAATTAAGGAATTAATTAAGAAGACAAAAATGTTTTAAAGGTTAATTAACTTAAAAATCTTAGTTAATTGGTTAATGATAATTAATTCCAAAGGTTATTAATAAGATTTAAATGATAATTAAATAATTAATTAAGATAAACGGTTTATCTTTTAATTAATTAGGTCTTCAGTAATTAAAAAATAATTAATTAATTAAAGTAATTAAGGTTAATTACTTAAAGAATAATTACTTAATGAAGATAATTAAAGATTAATTAAGGTTAATTAATTAATAATTAAAGGTTAATTTATTTAATGATTAAGGCTAATTAAATATTGATTAAGGTTAATTAATTAATAATTAAGGATTAATTAATTAATAATTAAGGATAATTAATCATTAATTAAGGATAATTAATGAAAATAATTATGTGATTAATTAATTATAATTAATTAAAATGATTGTAATTACTTAATAATAATTAAGCAGGACTTAAAATTAATTAAAGTAATTAATTTAATTTATTTGGAAATTAAATTGAATTAATTAAGAATTGAACGACTAATTCATCTTGCTTATAGATGATTGGTTTATTATTGAATGCCTTGGATTGGTTAATATCTCTAATATGTGATTGTGATACTTTGTGATATGAGTTGCTTTGTTTTGAGCTGTGACATCTGTGATATATTGCTGTGTGATTGTGAACTTCTGAATTGAAGTAAAAACTGTTGGCCCTTAAAATGGCATTTGAATTTCGATGCGATCGGGGGTCGGATTCCGGATGGTCATCCGAAAACCACATCGAATCTTAAAGGTGAATCTTTTGTTTAAAAGATTATAAGTGGAAATTTGTTGTGACTTATGTATCCACGTGTTTTTAAAATAAGCGCTCATTATTCGGTTAAGCCGGGAGAGGACATTAAGTCATAAAACCCATTCCGAATAATGATACGATGAAATGGGAGTGCATTTGAAGATGGTGGTTGAAGACCGGGTATTTTCGAGAACGAAAGGAGTACCTGTTGATTGTCTTTGCACTGAGTTGCTCCGGTATAAAGATCTCCATATGTGACGGGAAGTACGGTCGGGATTGTGGGTATCCGAATTTGCAATGACTTCTTACGAAGTGCCATCGGTTTCATTCAGACCCAGGATGGACTTGTATGGATGTATATCTGACGTTACACTTTGAGATATAAAGCCGATTTCTATCAAATACATTTCTGCTTGGTGGCGGCGAATTTATTCTCTTAACTTAACACCCTTCTCTGAGATGTACGAACTCAGAGGTTATGTAGTTGATTGTTACTAATGATGTACTCCCAATTTGTTAGCGTGGCATGCCAAGTGCTTATCGTTAGTTGATTGAAGCATGGCTTTTGTGAAAAGCGTAGCTTTATAGGACAAGACTTCATCGAACCTCATACCCCGAAAATGGTCGTAACAGGAAGGATGCGACAAGGTTGTGTGGGTCGTGCCCCTTAGGGTATGTGCATTTCCTTCTGGATAAAAAGTGGTATTCTGGTATGGAGTCCAGATATTTAACTTATGTGGTTGTTGGTGTGGTTTGGGCCCCGGATAAAGGTCGGATACGACCGGGGGATGGCATACTCGTGATAGTTAGTTACCTAGTTACAAAGGTAACTCGACGTTGTGCTGGCATAGATCCAGTTAGGTTCTAGGGGCATCCCTCCAGAGGCGTACCCATTCGTAAAGGAAGTTCCTTAGCCAAGCCATTTGTTGGAAATCCAATCACTCAACAGCCCTGTACGGTTTTAGTTGTATAACCTGCCATGTAACATGATAGTAACCTGCCATTTAACATGGTAGCTATAGTAGGTATACTATAATGGTAGTATGCTGGCTAAGATTAATATTATATTTTCGAAATGATTTATACACTATGCACTAATAATAATATCAAAAGGTTATTTGCGTATCAAGCATGTTTGACTATCATAAGGAGAAACCTTCCCCAAGTGTGCGATTGCATTGTGTGTGTGGCGGGAGGCCTTATGGTAGTTTCATTTTCCAAAAAAGCATGAATGGATTTCTTTTTATTTCTTGTTTTTGTACAAACAACTGTTTTATGTTTACTCATACCAGTCCCATGACTGACCCATAGTTTATTATTCTCTTTCTAAACTCTGGGTGCCCATAATTTTTCATACGGGCAGCCTAGAGTCAGGTTATCCATGTTTTGGAGCTAGTTCAATTAGTTGATGTAGATTTGGATCTAGAAGTCTTTTGAAACCTTTGGTCTTTGAAGTTTTTGGAAGCTTTTGGTTTGGAGTTTTGGAGCTTTTGGATTGAAGTCAAAGTATGTTGGATTCTTTTGAAGACTCTGTTATTGTTCCACTATGGTATTATTGTTCTGTTGTTGTATTATATACATTGTGCTCTAATGTTGGTGATTTTTTGTATCCATGTTGTATCAATATTTTTTATCAATGAAATTCATTTTGTTTCCGCTGTGTTGTTATCATTTAATGTTGTTATAAACTACAACGAACTGGAGTCCGACGTTTGAATCTCTGGCATTCGAATACAAGTAAGGTATTGGACATCGATTTTCAAACGCTGGAATCCGAGTCGTTACAAGTGGTACCAGAGCTAAAGGTTGAGTAAGAACTTTAGCTTTGGAGTATAACACATTAGGTGACTCAATAGAGATAGGGTTAGAAATGCCCTAGAATGAGTATATCCCTAAGATATCTTGTCTGTATGCCTAAATCAAGTTTTCTTACTATTTACAGATAGTGAGAATGAGCGCAAGAAGAGAGGTAGGGGACGGGAAAGTACCACTACAACTGGTCAAGACCCTACCACAACAGCAACGGAAAGAACAGCTATTCCCATCCAACACCAGCCAAATCTGGCAGATTTATATCAAAGTTTCTCAAGACTTGGTGGGAAATCGTTCACAGGCAAGGAGACTATTATAGAAGCACAAGCCTGGATTCGATTTTGTGAAAGAATTTTCAAAGGATTGAAGTTGGAGGATGATCAAATGAGCTTGATAACTTCTTGGAAGCTCCAGGAAGAAGCTTTAGCTTGGTGGGAGACTATTACAGTAGCCGAGCCGGAGGATGAATTTACTTGGGATCGATTCAAGGAAGTGTTTGAGCAACATTATATGTCATCCGCTAGTATCTCCAGGATGTATCAGGAGTTTACTGACTTGAAGCAAGGAAGTTTATCCTTTGAAGAATACTTGAACAAGTTTAACGAGCTATCCCGGTTTGGTCCGGAGTTGGTGAATACCCTTCTCAAGAAGAATGAGAGATTTATTCGAGGGTTGAACAAGAAGTTCCATGAAAGGATGACAGCCCATGTGAAGGAGTCTTTTTCTGACTTGATAGATATGGGATGTAGATATGCTACTTTGGATAAACAAGAAGTTTCAGAGGAGAAAGAAGTGCAAGCAATCCAAATTGGAAGAAAATGAAGTTTGGAGGAAAGAAACCGTGGCAAGGCAAAGAAAAGAAGAACACTCGGAAAATAAGATGAAGGATGTAACTTGTTTCAATTGTTTGGAGAAGGGAATTACTCAAGTAGCTGCAGGAGGCCTAAGAAGCAAGGAAATAAGGATCAACAGAAGAAGCCAGGATAACAAGCTAGGGAATGCTATTATTTCTATAAATCTGGACACGTAGTTAAAGAATGCCCAGCAATGAAGCAGGCCCAGGCAGCGAAGGTGTATGTAATCAAGGACGACCCTTCGACCTTAAAGGAAGATAAAGGAAAAGGAGTTCTGGAAGGTAACCTTCTTATTTATGATAAAGTGGTTAGAGTTCTATTCGACACTGGAGCCATACATAGCTTTATTTTCCAACAAACCGTAAACAAATTAAAGCTTGAACCCGAATTTGTAGACGAACCCATTTGTGTAAAGAACCCTGTTGGTGGCCATGCGAATCTTTGTCTACGTTGTAGAAAGGTTCCTATCTCGTATTCTCGTCATCAATTTCCTATCAGGCTTTTCGTTCTCGACTTTAATGGATTTGAAATCTTACTTGGAATGAATTGGTTATTCAAATATGAAGCTAAATTAGATTGTAACAATCGAACGATTTCGGTTAAAACCAAATTTGGGAATTTCGTTGTGATTTCTTGTAAGGACCTAAGTTCGAAAAGGGATAATCTAATGTATACTTTAGGGTATCCTGACCCAAGTTTGGAATCTATACCTATTGTTCGGGAATTTTTGGACGTATTCGAAGTAGTTAAATCTTTACATCAGCATAGGAAAATTGAATTCAGAATCGACTTGGTTCCCAGTGCTTGTCTTGTTGTGCATGCAAGTCGCAGGATGGCACCAAGCGAAAGAATAGAGTTAGTTAAGCATACTCGATATTTGCTGGAGAAAGGATTTATACGTCCCAATCGTTCCAGTTGGGGTTTAGCTTGTATTCGCAGCCAAGTTTGATGGATCTTTGAGATTATGCATAGATTACCGTGATCTCAATAAATTAACTCTTAAAAATAAATTTCCTTTTCCCAGAGTCGATGACCTGTTCGATCAATTGTATGGCGCTCGGTTCTTTTCAAAGATGGATCTAACCCAAGGATTCTATCAGCTGAGAATTGCAGAAGACTGTATCCATTTAACTAATTTCAAGGGCCCTGACACATTCTACGAATGGTTAATTATGCCTTTCGGACTAACCAATGCCCCTGCATATTTCGTAGACTTGATGACCCGAGTGTTCCGAGAAGTGTTGAATAAAGTCGTTCTTGTATTTATTGATGATATTTTGATCTATTCCAAAACTGAAGAAGAGCATGCCGAACACTTGAAAATTGTTTTGGAAATATTGGGGAGGAATATTCTTTTCGCCAAGTTTTCTAAATGTCATTTTTGGGTTAAAGAAGTTAGTTTCTGGGACATATTGTTACTGAAGAGGGAATTTCTGTAGACCCTGGTAAGGTTTCCGCTATCCTAGACTGGAAGCAACCCTCAACTCTAAAAGAAGTAAGAAGTTTTTCGAGATTAGCCGGATACTACTGAAAGTTTGTCCAGGATTTCTCTAAGTTATCCAATCCGTTAACTAAGCTGACTATGAAGAATGCCAAATTTGATTGGACTCCAAAGTGCAAGGAAGCGTTTCTAGGAATTGAAGAAAAGGTTGACCACTGCTCACGTTCTTGCTATTATCAACAGGAATCAAGGTTTATCTGTTTACACAGATGCGTATGGTGAAGGTGTGGGTGATATTCTAATGCAAGAGGCTAGAGTGATTGTCTACTCGAGTAGACAATTGCGATCACATGAAAAGAACTATCCAAACCACAATCTTGAGCTTTTGGCAGTTATCCTTGCTTTGAAAATCTGGCATCATTATCTTCTGGCTAAAAAATTTGAATTGTTCACCCACCATAAATCTTTGAAATACCTCTTTACCCAGAAGGATTTGAATCTAAGGCAACAACGTTGGTTTGAATTCCTAGCGTCATACGACCTGGATATTCAGTATACACCCGGAAAAGCCAATGTGGTAGCCGATGCTTTGAGTAGAAGACATGCTGTTCTTGCTTACCTTGTTGTCACTCCTAGCCTTCTTGAGAAGGTTGCTAGGAAGCAGAAAAAAGACAAGTTTCTCCGAGAAACTTATAAAAGAATATGTCGAGGTGAAGATTCCAACTTTGAAATTGATAATAGTCGAATTGTAAGGTTGAAAGGAAGCATCTATGTTCTAGACATCCCTGATCTCAAATGAGAAGTATTGGACGATTTTCAAAAGTCCAAGCTTAGTATCCATCTAGGGGCTAACAAGATGTATCGAGATATTAAGAGGACCTTTTGGGGGAAAACGATGAAGAGAGATATATCCATTTATGTCAGTCGATGTGCAATTTGCCAACAAATAAACAGTGATCAAATGAAGATGGCGGGTTTACTCCAACCACTGGAAGTGCCTAAATGGAAGTGGAACTAATTGTCTATGGATTTCATGGATGGTTTGCCATGAACTAAGAAGGGTAATGAGGCGATTTGGGTTATTGTGGATCGTATGACCAAGACTGCCCGCTTTATCCCAGTAAAATTCACCCGAACAGCAGCGAGTTTGGTAGAATCACTATCTGCCAGGTACGAACCATCTCTCCTCTCCTTCTTCACCTTTATTCTTTCTCCTTTCTCTTTCATTTTCTTTCACTGCTAAAACTAAAAAGAAAAAAATGTTGCAAAAAGAAAATGAATGCGCAACGACCCATTCCACCTTTCACTACTTCCCCCTTCCTCCCTGAAATGCACGCGCCATTCACCACTCCTCTCTCCGGCTTCGTCCACTCCGGCCACCAATGCGCGCGCCTCTCCTCCAGACTGAGCGCGTACGCCACCAGACACTCCACCGCCCTCCAACGTCCAGTCGTTTCCCACTTCCTCCAGATCCCGTGCGCCTTCCCGACCGCGCCGCTCCCCCTGAACCACGACCCAACCCATGCCCTCTACCACCGCATGCGCAACATCCCAGACTGCGCGCGCGCCATGCCCCATCCACGGACTCCAGCCATCTCCTGTGACGCTGCCTGAACCCCTCCACCAAGCACACAGACCACTGAATCACTCCACTGCCTCCAGCACACGCATCACTTCCAGCCTCCCCTGACCTCATCTGTGCCACTTCGTGCATGCATGTGCATGCAGTGAATGTATGCGTGCATGCGTATGTTGGCATATATGAAGAAACGACGAAACAATTATGTTTTCTAAAAGAAGAGCAACAGTTTTGTCTATAAAAAAAGAAAATGAGTTCTCTGGTTTGAAAAAGAAGAAGTGAAATGTTTGCTGTGTACAAACAGCAACTTTCATTGCTTCTATGAAATATTTACTGCGTAGTAACGGTTGTTCTCCTTTGTTTGATACAACAGCAACCAGTTGAAGTTCCATTTGCAGCAGCATCAAAATTCTCAGCTTTCTTTCTTTTCTTCATTGCGTGTAAGCGCTTGTATATGATTTTTATAAAAATATATATATAAACGTCCATATTGAAATTAATACCATCTTTCTTTTGACGATGGTTGCAGTTGTTCGATTGTTCCTGTATGAGCTGTGTTGAACCAATTCCATTCATGTCTCTTCGTGCTTCGTCGTTCATTTCTTTAACCACAAAAGGTGAATAAAATTTCACGACTTATATTCTTATACGATGATAATCAAGTTTGGTTGATAATATGTTGATTGTTGATGTTGATATTGGACGCTAAAAATTTGTTAATGCATGAAGTGATAAGTAATATACACTTGAATTTGACGTAGGGTAGTTGATAATTTGAAAGTGACATATGTGCTTGAATTTGATTAGATAAATTTGTATAATATGACCCTTTAAATGTGTAATTAATTGACACATATAAATATGGATAGTTACATCTTGAACCATTTAAATGTATGTTGTACAAATTGATGTAGTATGAAATTGGACAAGTAGATATCAAGTGTAGAACCGCATAAATAATAGTGTAATAATCTTTAATCTACATGAAATGATAGTGTATATTCTAGAAATAATTATATTAATTACATAAACTACAAATGTAAATTAATACAATTATTTCGGGATTATTTGAATTAATTTTTGGATTGTTATTGATTGTTGTTATTGCTTGTTTATTTACTTTGACACCATCCCAGTTATCACACTGCAAGTTCCCTTTACTATGCTTTGATTTTGAATTGAAATGGAATCGGGTTGAAATGGTAAATACCCAAATAAAACAATTGATCTAGGATAGAGAATTAAATAAAAACCCGATTGGTCAAATAATTCGATTTAAATAAATAAATAAAGATTTTATTTGAATGAAATAATAAGGGTTTTAAAATGAAGTTTGGAATTTGAATGCTAGTAAAATTTAAAATGTTAATATTTAATAGTTTGAAACAAAATATTAACAAAGTGTTTGATGAAAGAATGTTGTTTAAATTTAAGTAAATTATTGAATTAAGTTTTGAAATTATTTAATAATTTAATAAAATTGAATTCTTCAATAAGTGAAATTGAATTCCTTTAATAAGTGAAATTGAATTTCTTTAAATAAGTGAAATTGAATTTCTTTAAATAAGTGAAATTGAGTTTCTTTAATAATTAAGTTTTGATATTTGTTTAAATTAAATAAGTAAATAAATGAAATTGAATTTCTTTAATAAGAAATAAAATGTGATTTATGGAAATTAATATGATATTTGTAATTTAAAGAATTTAATTTGACGAATTTAATTTAATTCAATTTATAAATTTTGATATAATGTAGGTAAACTTAAGTGATTGATTTAATGAATTGGAAATTCAATTGAAATTATTTTGAAATGATAAATTTACTTAATTTAAATGATTACTGAATGAATTCATCAATGAATTCAATTTTTTTTGAATGTTAATTAACTTAATTTAAATGATCATGGAATGAAACTTATATATGAATTTAAATCAATATTTGAATTGTTTTAAATAAAAATTGAAGTTGAATTATAGAGTTTTGAAATGGTAAATTTGGATGTTTTGAAACGTAAATCTAGAACTTGATATAGAAAGACAAATGAAATGTTGGTTTTCAAATTATAAGTGAGATTGAAATTGATTTGGTTTTGAAATTTATTAAACGACCAATCCGTGTAATAATTACGAAAGTTATTAAAGAGACCGGAATCGGTTAGGGACATACTCACTGTCTAAACCGAATACCACTTTAATCACTATACGCGGAGTGTGATCCAGAATGAACTGGTTGGAATGATGTACGTTGATGACTGAAGAAAGAGAACGATAATGGATGACCTTGACACTTGTGTCAAATTGGAAATGACTAAAACATGAGCCGTGTCGGGCCAAATGGGGTTAGCTACCTCGAGCTAACACACTTCTTCGTAAACTACTCATTACTTGTTATTGATTGGTGTGCACCCTTGAATTTAGAGTGTTGTTTCGCGGTGTTGCGATCGTTGTGGCGATGCGTTCTCACTAGTTCGGATCAGGCAAACAGTAGTTTCACCACATTGTGTATTGCCTCATGTGCCTTGTCATACTTGTATCCCTATACGCGACCACTACGTTTTGTTTTGTATTATACCTATGAAGTACTCCCTGATATCCCACTAGTTTACAGTGGAGTTTACAGTGCTGTATAGATTATAATGCTATATAAATGTGTTAAGAGGAATAATGGTAACGCCTTAACACTATTTTGATACTTTATTTTACTGTTAGGCATTATCTACTTAGCACACACTACTATATATATATATATATATATATATATATAGTTTAACAGATCCTGAAAGATGTTATTACATTCATCTTTGAGTTATTTTTATTTCAAAATTTGAACTATTTATCTGTATAAGAATATATGTCCTGACTCGAGTGTTTGTTTATGCTTATGCTCGGGTCAGTCTGAGGATTTCTGTTGTTGTGCTGCTTGGAAGCTGAAGACTTGAAGATTATCATTTATCTTTATCAGTATTGCTCTATTCTATTTGGATATTATCGGACATCTATGTATTTCTATTTCACTATTTGCTTGAGACATTGTTGAATTTTCTTAGTAGCCTCATGAACTACTATTATCACATTGTTGTAATTCAGCTGCATTATTATGTTATTGTATCTATCGGTGATTCTGTGATGATTCTCATTTATATACATATACTCCATTAACGATTCGTGTTTTGTACTATTTAAGTTGACATGCATGGATTATTGTCAATTTAAATGGTCCAAATATACGGGTTTTTACAGTTGGTATCAGAGCTTTGGTTCCGAAAACCTTAGCCTGTGGAGTTTTAAAGCTCATTAGAGATAGAGTAACCATACCCTAGAATGAGAAGAATCATTTCAGAATCCACATTCTTTTGATTCCACCCTCCTTATTGAATTCGTTTGATTAGGATTTCCTTAAGTCCTATCAATTCCTATCTTTGATTCAAAATCACTTTGGTATTCCGGGATGAGTACCAGAATGAACGCTAGAGGTGGGGGTAAAGGAAATGCTCCCAAACCACGTGCCCCAGCTCCCGCAATCAAGTTTTCTACTCTTAGCAAAGAATACACCCAGCTTGGCGGCCTCAAATTCACTGGTTCCGAGAGCATCATTGGAGCGCAATAGTGGCTGAAGAGCCTGGAAAGGATCTTCACTGGACTTGAGATTACTGACGCGCAGAAGCGTCAATTGGCCGCTTGGCAGCTTTGGGATGCGACACAGGATTGGTGGGAGTCAGTCACCTCCCGTACTGATGAAGAAACTATCACCTGGGCTCAGTTTAGGTAGAAATCTAACTGAAATTTCATCCAAATAAACTTCTTCTATCTCGTCAAAATTTGACTCATCTTTGTATCGCTTGTAAATAGGGATTCTTTTACGGCTCAGTGGACGCCAGCAACCGGAAAGGCTCAGCTTTATCGATCATTTATGGACCTCAAGCAGGGCAACATGACTTTCTCCGAGTATGAAAGAAAGTTCAGCAAACTCTCCAAGTTCGGACCTGGCTTGATTGATACACCACTGCTGAAGAATGAGAAATTCATCTATGGAGCACGTCCATAGTATTATGATCTCCTCACAGCTCATGTCCATGGCACTTTCACCGAGTCAATGGATTAGGATCTTAGGTATGACGGAAAGCCAAAGGGAACATCAGCCACCAAGGCTTCAGTTACTCAGCCATCTTCTAGTCAGACTAGGAAGAGAAAGCCAAATTTTGAGTAGCAAAGGAAGAACTGGCAAAAGACAACCGGGCTTGGCTATTCTTAGAAGAAGCCCATTGACATATCCTCTATCACCTGCTTCAACTGCAACCAGAAGGGTCATTATGCCAGCATTTGCCCATCCCCAAAGGGAGCAGCTATTCCGCCACCGGCTCAGATGGCCAAGAGAGATGTGTGTTACATTTGCTTACAGCCAGGACATTTTAAGAAAGATTTCCCAACTCAGAAGAAGGGTACCCCATCTAGAGTTTTCTCTATTACCACCCCTATCCCGGAAGTTCAAGATGACCAAGGTATATTACATAATACTTTTATGTTGCATACTTTACCTGTTAGAGTTCTATTTGACACTGGAGCAACTCATAGTTTCGTATCTATTGATTTGTGTAATAAACTTGGATTGGAACACATCCTTTCATCTACTTTCTTATGTGTATCAAATCCCATTGGAGGACCTTCTAACCTCAAAAGGGTATGCAAATATGTCACGCTTATGTATGGCATGCACCGTTTCACTTGGGATTTATATGTCCTTGGATTCGAGGTATTCGATATCCTATTAGGTGTTGATTGGCTACGAAAGTTCGAAGCCGTTATCTCTTGAAAAGCTCGAACCGTCTCTCTAATTGACGACAAGAGTAAACCTTTAGTTATCAAAGGAAAATCGCCTTAAGAATGTGCTGGGAGTTTTATATGCTCTCTTGACTCTCATCCGAATGATCTAAGCTCTACCCCGGTTGTTTAACTCTTATCTGATGTGTTTGGAGAAGTCAATTCTCTATCATCTCCATGAGAAATCGAATTTCGCATTGATCTTATCCCTGGTGCTCGACCAGTAGTTCTCCCTCCCAGGAGAATGGCTCCTAAAGAGAAGGCAGAATTGAATGTTCAGATTGAAGATTTATTTGCTAAAGGCTTGATATGGCGAAGTCATTCAGAATGGGGAGCTACTATTGTATTCGTCACAAAGTCAGATGGTTCTCTCAAAATGTGTGTGGACTATAGAGAGCTAAACAAGATCATACACAAGAATAGATATCCAATGCCCCGCATTAACGATCTATTCGACCAGCTTCATGGAGCTAAATTTTTCTCTCAACTCGATCTGGCCACCGGCTTTCACCAACTTAGAATTGCAGAGGAGAGTATTCCTAAAACGGCATTCCGCACTGAAAATGGTTTCTTTGAATGGCTGGTTATGTCGTTCGGTCTTACAAATGCTCCAGCTTATTTCGTCGACTTGATGAATAGAGTTTTCCGTGATGTTCTTAACAAGTTTGTTCTTGTTTTCATCGATTTTCTCGTCTTCTCTAAAGACGAGAGGAGCATAGGTCACATTTGGCTTTTGTTCTTGATAATCTTCGAAGTCATCAACTTAAAGCCAAGTTCTCGAAATATCGCTTTTAGAGAGATGAAGTTTGATTTCTTGTCCATATTGTCTCGGAGAATGGGATTTCGGTCGATCCGGCTAAGATCGCAGTAATCAATGTAAGTTCTATCCTTACTTGTCATTTCTATCCGAACATCTTGTCTCTATCTAAATTCGAATCCTTTGAATTTACGGATGGGAAAACTCCCAAAACTCCTACAGATATTCGTAGTTTCTTGGGCTTGGCCGGCTATTATCGCAGATTCATAGACAATTTTGCTCGTATTGCCGCACCGCTCACCACACTGACCAGAAAGAATATCAAATTTAATTGGAATGAAAAGTGCGAATCAGATTTCAATGAGATGAAGTGAAAGTTGACCTCTGCCCCAGTTCTTACAGTTATTAACGGAAGCGAAGGTTTGACCGTCTATACTGATGCCTACCATGATGGATTAGGTGCAATTTTAATGCAGAAAGGGAAGGTCATTGCCTATGTGGGTCGTCAGTTAAAGACCCATGAAGCAAATTACGCAACTCACGATTTAGAGCTTCTTGCGGTTGTATTTTCTCTTAAGCTATGGAGGCACTATCTATTCGGGACCAAATTCGAATTATTCACAAACCACAAGTCATTGAGATTTATTTTCTCACAAAAGGATTTGAATCAGAGACAAGTCCGATGGCTCGAATTCTTAGCTGCATATGATCTTGATATTAACTACACCCCAGGTAAAGAAACGCCGTAGCCATTGCTTTGAGCAGAAACCAAGCAATGGCATGTTGTAATCTTGTGGAAGGGATGTTATTCCAGCTCGTCGTCTCCCAAGCTCTTATGGATCACATTACAGCTAAGTAATATGAAACACTTTTCTCTATCGTATCAAAGATATAGTTCTCGGTAGAGTCGGAAAAGTTAATAGTAAGATGGGTGCATAAGTGGATAGTAATGGAGTCTTGAGGATCGACAATCGAATTTGTGTTCCCAATGTTGATGGTTTAAGACAGGAAGTGCTGAGAGAAAACCATCAATCTTCGCTTTCATTTCATCCATGGGTCACAAAGATGTATCAAAATATGAAGAAGTTATACTAGTGGAGTGGGATGAAGCGTGATATTTCTACCCATGTTAGTAGATGCACAACTTGTCAACAAGTTAAAGCCGATCACAGAAAGACGGCAGGATTGCTTCAACCTCTAGAGATTCCAGGTTGGAAGTGGGAGCAAATTTCTATGGACTTTATTGATGGGCTACCAAGGACTAGAAAGGGTAACGGAAGCATTTGGGTGATTGTCCATAGGCTGAAAAAATATGCTCATTTTATTTTAGTCAGGACCACTTGTACTGCTTCGAGTTTGGCCGAGATATGTATGAAAGAAGTTGTTAAACTTCATGGTGTATCATCCAGTATCCTATGCGATAGAGATCCTATTTTCACTAGTAAATTATGGAAGGCATTTCAGGATACTTTGGGCACTAAACTGAATCTGAGCACAGTTTATCATCCTAAGACAGATGGCCAAACTGAGAGTGTAAATCAGATTTTGAAAGACCTTCTCCGAGCTTGTATTATAGACTTTGGTGGATCGTGGGACGAACATCTCCATTTGGTTGAATTTACCTATAATAATAGTTATCAGGTAAAGAAATCAAATTTCAAATTTAAATAAGTATATTTGAATTGGAATTAATTATCTTTAATAAATCAAGCAAGCATTGTTATGGCACCGTTCGAAGCTTTATATGGACAGTCGTGCAAATCGTCAGCTTGTTGGATTGAGTTTGGAGACCGATTAGTGCTTGGTCCGAAATAATTATGGAAGCTTACGAAAAAGTTGAAGAAATCAGGAAGAAGATAAAGACGGCACAAGACAGACAGAAGTGCTATGATGACAGAAGGAGGAGAAATCTCATATTCAGTGGAGGAGACAAAGTATTTCTGAAAGTGTCGCCTTTGAAGAATGTTATTCGATTTGGAAGGAAGGGGAAGCTTGATCCCAGATTTGTTGGTCCGTTTGAGATTACGGAGAGGTTTGGAACTTTGGCCTATAGAATCGCATTACCAGAAAAAGTTGCCAGTGTGCACAATGTATTCCACGTCTCACATCTCCGCAAAGTGATGCGCGATCCATCTATGACCATTCGCACCGCTCAGTTGGAAGAGTTAGTTATCGAGCCTGACTTGACCATTGAGCGAAAGCCATTTTGGATAGTCGATCGTGAGACGAAGCATCTTAGAAGGAAGTCGGTCAATCTCGTCAAAGTTCAGTGGAGTGCAGATGACCGAGATTGCACATAGGAAACCGATGATAGTATTTGGAATTCAAACCCCGAATTACTAATTTAAGGTATAATTCATTTTCTCAAATCTATCTTGATTTTTCTGCTTGTTTCTTTCCTACTTCTTCCGTCCCGTTCCTTTTCGAAGACGAAAATTTTTGAGTGGGGAAGATTGTAACGACCCTGAATTTCTGACCCAAATTTAAAATTTTAAATCGATTATTTTAATATAAAAATTTGGAATTTATATACATTCTTAGTTAACATCCAAACTTCGTTTATAAGATGCGTCCAGTTAGTTATGGATATAGGAAAAGTTTCATCGCAAAATATCGCAGTAAATTTCGTTCGCGTTTTATTGTATATCAGTTCATTTTAAAGTGAGTAATTTTAATCTTTCGAATCTAAATATTTTTACACAGTAATGTTGTAAAAATTTATCCGATCGAAACATCGCATTTAGTTTCGTCAAATTCCAGTGTCGCCTGCTACATTTAAATTGTTTTGTTAAACGAACAATTTAATCGGCGTAAATTTTGAATCTTGATAAAACTGTCGTATCGCCATTATCTGTATACCATTGGAAGCGCCTCGTCGCGCTGGTCAAAACGGTATATTCATTTGTATAAATCGGAGTTCGTCGTAAATCGGCCCATTAATTTAACCGTTCCAAACAGACCGGTTAAGTAATATTCAGCCCAAAACAAACAGTCCGTACACGTTCAAAATTTTGAAAATAAAATTTTAGGCTAAAAAATTAATGTGGGTTGTTGGCAGCTGACATAATGGCATGGGAAGTTGTAATTTGAAAATGGGCAGCACGTTTTGTATTTCAAAAATGGTATTTACAGTTCGTTTTGGTTTCCTAAAATATAAAAAAGAAACGTACTCATCTACTAGCCATTTCAAATCACTATTTGTCAGGTACGAACCATCTCTCCTCTCCTTCTTCACCTTTATTCTTTCTCCTTTCTCTTTCATTTTCTTTCACTGTTAAAACTAAAAAGAAAAAATGTTGCAAAAAGAAAATGAACGCACAACGACCCATTCCACCTTTCACTTCCTCCCCCTTCCTCCCTGAACGCACGCGCCATTCACCACTCCTCTCTCCGCCTTCATCCACACCGGCCACCAGTACGTGTGCCCCTCCTCCAGATCGAGCGGGCATGCCACCAGACACTCCACCGCCCTCCAACGTGCAGTCGTTTCTCCCTTCCTCCAGATCCCATGCGCCTTCCCGACCGCGCCACTCCCCCTGAACCATGACCCAGACCACGCCCTCCACCACCGCACGCACAACATCCCAGACCGTGCGCGCGCCACGCCCCATCCACCCACTCCAGCCATCACCCGTGATCGCTGCCTGAACCCCTCCACCAAGCGCACCGACCACTGAACAACTCCACTGCCTCCAGCGCGCGCATCACTTCCAGCCTCCCCTGACCTCGCCTGTGCCACTTCGTGCATGCGTGTGCATGCGGTGAATGTATGCGTGCATGCTTATGTTGGCATATATGAAGAAATGATGAAACGGTTCTATTTTCAAAAGAAGAGTAACATTTTTGTTTTAAAAAAAATGAGTTCTCTGGTTTGAAAAAGAAGAAGAAGTGAAATGTTTGCTATGTACAAACAGCAACTTGTATTGCTTCCATGAAATATTTACTGCTTAGTAACGGTTGTTCTCCTTTGTTTGATACAACAGCAATTAGTTGAAGCTCTATTTGCAACAGCATCAAAATTCTCAGTTTTCTTTCTTTTCTTCATTGTGTGGTAAGCGCACATATATGATTTTTATAAAAATATATATATGAATGTCCATATTGAAATTAATACCATCCTTCTTTTAACGATTGTTGCAGTTGTTCAATTGTTCGTGTTTGAGCTGTGTTGAACCAATTCCATTCGTGCCTCTTCGCGCTTCGTCGTTCATTTCTTTAACCATGAAAGGTGAATAAAATTTCACGACTTATATTCTTATACGATGATAATCAAATTTGGTTGATAATATGTTGATTGTTGATGTTGATATTGGACGTTAAAAATTTGTTAATGTATGAAGTGATAAATAATATACACTTGAATTTGACGTAGGGTAGTTGACAATTTGAAAGTGACATATGTGCTTGAATTTGATTAGATAAATTTGTATAATATGACCCTTTAAATGTGTAATTAATTGACACATATAAATATAACCATTTAAATGTATGTTGTATAAATTGATGTAATATGTAATTGAATAAGTAGATATCAAGTGTAGAACCGAATAAATAATAGTGTAATAATCTTTAATCTACATGAAATGATAGTATAGATTCTAGAAATAATTATATTAATTACATAAACTACAAATGTAAATTAATACGATTATTTCGGGATTATTTGAATTAATTTTTGGATTATTATTGATTGTTGTTATTGCTTGTTTATTTACTTTGACACCATCCCAGTTATCACACTGCAAGTTCCCTTTACTATGCTTTGATTTTGAATTGAAATGGAATCGGGTTGAAATGATAAATACCCAAATAAAACAATTGACCTAGGATAGAGAATTAAATAAAAACCCGATTGGTCAAATAATTCAATTTAAATAAATAAATAAAGATTTTATTTGAATGAAATAATAAGGGTTTTTAAATAAAGTTTGGAATTTGAATGCTAGTAAAATTTAAAATGTTAATATTTAATAGTTTGAAACAAAATATTAACAAAGTGTTTGATGAAAGAATGTTGTTTAAATTTAAGTAAATTATTGAATTAAGTTTTGAAATTATTTAATAATTAAATAAAATTGAATTCTTTATTTCTTTAATGAGTGAAATTGAATTTCTTTAAATAAGTGAAATTGAATTTCTTTTAATAAGTGAAATTGACTTTCTTTAATAATTAAGTTTTGAAATTTGTTTAAATTAAATAAGTAAATAAATGAAATTGAATTTCTTTAATAAGAAATAAAATGTGATTTATGGAAATTAGTATGAGATTTGTAATTTAAAGAATTTAATTTGACGAATTTAATTTAATTCAATTTATAAGTTTTGATATAATGTAGGTAAACTTAAGTGATTGATTTAATGAATTGGAAATTCATTTGAAATTATTTTGAAATGATAAATTTACTTAATTTAAATGATTACTGAATGAATTCATCAATGAATTTAAATTATTTTGAATGTTACTTAACTTAATTTAAATGATTATGGAATGAAACTTATATATGAACTTAAATCAATATTTGGATTGTTTTAAATAAAAATTGAAGTTGAATTGTAGAGTTTTGAAATGGTAAATTTGGAAGTTTTGAAACGTATATTATAGAACTTGATATAGAAAGACAAATGAAATGTTGGTTTTCAAATTCTAAGTGAGATTGAAATTGATTTGGTTTTGAAATTTATTAAACGACCGATCGGTGTAATAATTACGAAAGTTATTAAAAGAGACCAGAATCGATTAAGGACATACTCACTGTCTAAACTGAATACCACATTAATAAATGTACGCGGAGTGTGATCCAGAATGAAGTGGTTGGAATGATGTACGTTGATGACTGAAGAAAGAGAACGATAATGGATGACCTTGACACTTGTGTCAAATTGAAAATGACTAAAACAAGAGCCGTGCTGGGCCAAATGGGGTTAGCTACCTCGAGCGAACACACTTCTTCGTAAACTACTCATTACTTGTTGTTGATTGGTGCGCACCCTTGAATTTGGAGTGTTGTTTCACGGTGTTGCGATCGTTGTGGCGATGCATTCTCACCAGTCCGGATCAGGCAAACGGTAGTTTCACCACCTGGGTATTGCCTCATGTGCCTTGTCATACTTGTATCCCTATACACGACCACTACATTTTGTTTTGTATTATACCTATGGAGTACTCCCTGATATCCCACTAGTTTACGGTGGAGTTTACACTGCTGTATAGACTATAATGCTATATAAATGTGTTAAGAGGAATACTGGTAACGCCTTAACACTATTTTGATACTTTATTTTACTATTAGGCATTATCTACTTAGCGTATACTATTATATATATAGATAGTTTAATGGATTCTAAAAGATGTTAGTCCATTCA
The DNA here is from genome assembly GCA_030765085.1 of Allium cepa. Taxonomy (NCBI): domain Eukaryota; kingdom Viridiplantae; phylum Streptophyta; class Magnoliopsida; order Asparagales; family Amaryllidaceae; genus Allium; species Allium cepa. The sequence continues at coordinate 654,646,934 of CM060940.1, forward strand.
TATTTGAGTTACTGTTATTTCAAAATTTGAACTATATTATCTGTATAAGAATATATGTCCTGACTCGAGTGTTTGTTTATGCTTATGCTCGGGCCAGCCTGAGGATTTCTGTTGCTGTGCTGCTTGGAAGCTGAAGACTTGAAGACTATCATTTATCTTTATCTTTATCAGTATTCCTCTATTCTATTTGGATATCATCGGACATCTATGTATTTCTGTTTCACTTTTTGCTTGAGACATGTTGTGTTTTCTTAGTAGCCTCATGGACTACTATTATGACATTGTTGTAATTCCACTACATTATTCTGTTATTGTATCTGTCTGTGATTCTGTGATGGTTCTCATTTATATACATATACTCCATTAACGATTCGTGTTTTGTACTATTTAAGTTCACATGTGTGGATTATTGCCAATTTAAATGGTCCAAATATACGGGTTGTCACAGGCTTACTTAAAATTAATCTTATATAGATGGAAATTAAATATGCTATAAATGAGGGTAAAATTAGAGCAAATCAATGGCACAGTAAAGAAGATGCTAAATTACAAGCCGGCATTATATCCAAATTATCAATATGTTTTCCATTTAACCATTATACAAACAAAACTAGGTTATTAAATCACTTCTATAACATATCATTTATCACTTGAATAAAGTGGGGTGTCCAATGTTTTATGTGAGTGAGGCTTCAAATGCAATTTTCACGAAACAAATAAATAAAATTTATCTAAACATTGATACTCTTGTATATTAAAAACCAATATTCCTTAATAAGTATAAAAGTATAACATGTATTTGATAATAAGAAAATGATTTAACAAAATATTATATTCATGAAGCTAGATAATAAGTATACATGATTATTCATAAACAAAAAAATCATCATAAAGTATCATGTTCTTCTAGCAGATTAAAGATTAGTTACTTTTTCCTATTATAATATCTAAAATTAACTTAGTTAGGAGTTCATAGATAACCAAAATGTAAAAATCAGACAAATGCTTTGGGGGAAAAAATCACTTTCTTCCTTAATGGTCTGTTTTCACTTGTGACGACTTATTACATCCTTTTATTTATTTTCTTAACTACAAGAGTTTGATGATAATAATAATAATAATTCAATTTCAACAAGTTTCTCCTTTAATCTTGTATATACATAAACATGCTCTTGATTAAGTACATGAAAAAAGTAAGATAAGTAGAAAGTATCTATAATAAATACCTAAAATCGGAATCAATGAGTTAGTTATTGAGTGAAATAAGATTTAACAGCAATTGAGTTCAAAAATCAAACGATTTGGTAGGAATCAGATTCAACAAAATTGGACCGAATATTCAACAAAGTAGAAGAGAAAATCCCCATAAGAACGTTGAAATAGAACTGTGGTATCAGATCGATAGTTTTATGTGTTTTTGCTAGTATGTTTAGGAGACTTCCAATGACGAGGGTTCGATCCAGTTTCTCATGGCGCTTTTCCATGCTGGGATGATGTCGAAGAAGCCCTTTAATCAGGCGAGAAAGAATTAACGACAAATTGGATCGAAGAGATTGTTTTGAGTTTTTCCTTCAACGTTTTGGGGGAGAAGGATAATAAAATGTTTAAAGTGTTATGTGGGAGAAAAAGAGATATACACGGTCAAAATAAATTCACCAAACCATTGGTAAGATAACCTATAACATTTATTATTTATTTGTTTTTATTTTTCTAAATGACTAGTAGTTGCATTTAACATTGAAAAGCTACCAATTAATTCAATTAATAACAACTTTTCTTATAGTGAATGAACTTATTGTAAATATACTACTTGTGTATCAAATACACATGTATTATTTCTATGATAATTAATTTGTGAGTATAATAAAGTAAGTGGATCTATTTCGGTATCATTAGATGCACACATCCATATGTATCAATCCAAAGAGTTCATTAACTCTTATGTCACTCCCATTGAATGGGTGTTTTACCCTTAATCATTTAAGATACATTCACCAGTGCCATTTGATTCATAATCACATGTTAAAGAATTATTTCATACAATTATGGCTTCATCCATAATTCTAAAATAATTATAAAAAATTCATATACTTTTATATTTTCTAATGCATCATTTTTGTTAGGAAACAAATACTATTTTATAGTTTTATCTTATATTGAACATTCATAATATTCCTATTGAAGTAAAATCATATCTATTTCCAGTCAATAATGAAAACATTTATTATTTCATAAATAATATTTGGTAAGTTTATAAAAATAATTTTTGGTAACTTGATGCATCCACTAAGAAGTGTTATATTGTATGGTCCTATTATTTTCGCCTTTACTATAATAGATTATGAAATATGAAGCTCCTTAACCACTTATGTTGCTATTTTCATACACTGTAACTAGTTTATAGTCGAGAATTTCAAATCAAATATCTTGAACTCGAATAAATAAATTTCATAGAAACGAATTTTCTATATGAATTTTTTTTTGGAATAGAAATTACATTTCTCATTCCATATTAATTATCCTTTAAATATTTTATAAAATTCTCATTTACAATGTCTCTTCATGAATCAAGGGGCCATTCACTTTCTTCAAACCAACTGTGCCTAAATCACATCCACTCTTGTACATTTGCTTTCCTTTCCAAATGGTTGAATTTAAAAGAAAATCCATACTACAAGGCTGTAACGAACTCTTTACAAAAGTGTATTTTGTTATCCTTAGCATTTTATATTAAATATGTTATACTTTACGTAACTGATCAAATTGACACCTCAATAATCGATTTCCTAGGTCCATGTATAGTTCTTGGTCTAGTGCTACATTTAACACAATAAGATCCTCACAATCAACCTTATCGAATGCATGATATTGTATCATATTTTACTTGCTCATATTGAATAAACTAACTTTATGGAGATTTCATACATTACGAATCGTGTTCGTTCACCATATAACATTTATATGTGATCAAATATGGATCAAAAATCCATATTCTTATATTTCTTAAGAGTTCAAAACTCATAGAAGACAATACATGGTCTTGAGCAATAAAACCTTTATCTACTAAGGCACGAATGTATTTAGTAGTTATACAATTTGGCTTTTGCATGGTCTTGAATTGACAACATGCCAAAAGATTTATTGGTAAGTATATTTTATATTTCTATGTCAATCTTTATTCACTTATTTGTATATTTTGACTAGTAAACATTTTATCAATTATATTAGTTGCATAATTTAATAAAATAGACCATTTTAACCTTTATAGTATATATTCTTATAATAATAGATATGTTAAAAGTATTCGTTCCATTTCTCAAATAAGGCTCCCAACAGATTTTTATGTTTCTCAAAATCCTAAGAAAAAACATAGAAATCTTTCGATTTCTTAAGCGAGACTCATTTACCTTTGGATTTGACCTTGGAATATCAACAAATCATTGGCATGCAAGCGATGGATCACATTTTTTCAATTGTATCATACATAACTCCTAACCCATAGTCTTTGGCTTAATCTTATCTAGTCCTTAAGGAATATCAACAAATTAAAGGAGATTATTCACCCGTCACAACCAGTTCACGACGGCCTAAGTATAATGCATGTATCGTGAGGAATATTAATAAACAATGTGTTATGTGCAAGCAAACTATTAATATATAAATGGTAGAGGATAACTATATATTAAGGATTCATATTTGATATCATACTTGAAATATATTCATGATTTTTTGCATCATGTCATATGGCAAGCTTAACACTCTTAATAGCTCGTTGGCAACTAAGGAAATTCCTTTCTTGCATTGATAAAAAATCATTGTTTTCTAATGTGCGAGACCAATAATTAGACTTTCTAATATGTCGTGTCCATTTGATTTGGTTAATTTCATTTTATCCATTGTAATCTGTTTTAATTTGGGATCATATCCAAATTCCATTTTAGCACCAATAATTTCCAAAAGCAATTCCTTTTTCATGAAGTTTACGATTCTTGAAACAATAGTTGTTTCTCAGTATAACAGAACATGTATTTATAAACATTTTATGAATTGTCTGTATATGTGTATAAAACTGATTTAGTTTTTATGTTTACTCAATTTATGTGCGTAACATAATTTGGCTGTAACGACCCGCCTTTTCGATCATCGAAAGTCGATAAAGAATACATCCATGAATTTAAAAGCCGAATATCCAATCGTTGGAAAAGAAAATTGTTAGGGTAAAATAAAAATAAATGAATAAAGAAAAGAGAAAATAGAATCTCACAACAGAATCGACTATAACAAAGACAGTGTAGCTGTCACTCCAAAATACAGAGTACATCAGAGTAAAAATAAACATATCAGCCGGACAATTATAAAATCCTGACCTTAAAATTGTTGTTAGGTATACCATACGATCAATGGAAAATAAAATCTACAATATGTGAACATCTAACTCTTCTCCAATAACTCCATATCATCAAAGCTAACCTGGGAAAAGCTCGGTCTGACCCAAGCATTATAATCAAATAACAACAGGGTCGGTCTGGAAAACCAGCGTGAGAAAACTCAAGTATATGATGAACATATCAAATTCTATGAGACCACGCCGCTGATGCAGAACGGGTTATCTCATAAGAACAACATCCATAGATGAAGAAATAGGAAACACATCAGAACAACAATCCAATCAGAAAAGAATGGAAATAAACAATAGAAATAATCCAAATAAAAGGGTGGGTACTCGTAACAACAAATCTCATACTTAATGAATAGGCATAAGTAATATAAATTCTAGACTTGAAAGAATGGACACAAATAATTAAACATAGAAAAAAGCATGAGGCAATTATTAATGCAATTAAGAAAACAATTAAAAGATTTGAATTAATAACAAGTGAAAGAGAAGTTTTTCCAACAATGACTAGGAGGGTGCACCCCCTACCGAAAGTATACCTCTAGAAATATGCTTGAGAACTCTGATGGCTCTCGGAAACGTCCAGGCCATACCCTGCCAATGATTACCGAATATCCGATTATTTCACATCACAATGCGCAAAATCGAACCTAATCTAGAGTCGATGTGAAATACCTTAATAAGAGCAACCCCATAAAGCCTAGATTCCACTCGCTCTTTGGGTTTAGTCATTTTTGAAAAAGGACAACAAAGTTCAAATGAGCAACACATCGTCTTGAATAGAGAAATACAAAGAAGAAAGCAGAATCAAAGTCGATAGTCGATAAGTCAACTATCGGGAATGATAAAATGGTTGTTCACACGTACAGTTGATTTTTACATAATAATACTTTTAAAGACACTTTGAAAATTCACTCTTTAAAATATTCTTTTAGAAGAGAAAATTATATTTTCTAAGTGTATTAAAACTAAGATCAAAATAATTGTTAAAACATCGTTTATTATAAACCCAAAACTTTCACACTTAGCTTTATTTTGAAACTATTCCTTTTAAAAAATATCTTTTCATTTATAAACTATTATATATAAATTTCTTCGTCCCAAAAGATAATAAATCAATTAAATTACTTTTACAAATTAAAGAAAATGTTAATTTATCCCGAAATATAATTTATAATGCTGTTTTTATTGCCTCAAAACCACATTAATTTTTTTCCTAAGAAAATAAATCAAATTTAAAATCCTTTTTATAAATTTAAACCAACATTAATTATCCCAAAAAATAATTAATCATGTTTATAATATTTATAGGTTTAAAACCAATATTAATTATCCCGATAGATAATTTATCAAATTTATAATCTCTTTTAATAAACTGGTCAGTTGTCTTGATTAAAACAGTTAATTATCTCTAAAAACCTTTTATTCATTCAGTAAATTAACTTTAAAACCTTTATTAGATCAACTAATTAACTTTAAAACACTAAATCAGTTAATTCACTTAAAAACACTTTCATTGAATTAGGTAATTTACTTTAATCACTTTTATTAAATCAATTAATAAATCAAAAAATTAACCTTTATTAGATCTAGTACCAGTCTAAATACAATCGTAAAACAAGAAATAAATCACAAAATTAATGTTCCCCTTTTGTTTCAATTTAGAAAAATTTATTTTAAAATAATTTAAACATAAGATAATTAAGTCACCATATTATGCCATAGAATATAATTAATTAATGAAATTACTTCAAAGTTTTATTCACATAGCAATTTATATGTAAAGATTAAAATTTAAATCTTGTAATATGAAAATTGACCTGTTAACAAGATTGTTCAAAACAAAAATTATTTTTATTTAAACAATAATAAAATCAGACAACATAGGCATATACAAATTAGCAATAAGGAGGTCAAGGTCAAGGTTAAACATAAAAGATAAACAAACATACATAACAAAGATGAATAAGTAACAAATAAATAACAAAGAGCATAACATATGTTTTTTAATTAAATTAACATGATAAGTGTATACAGTTGATTTAAAAAAAAGGAACTGAGATATTCAAGTCATAATCCAAGTTCACACATATTAATAGAAAGGAGAGATAAAGATTAAAGGGGTATAAACAAAATTTATATAAGAAAGATACAGAATTACCTATTCTGTTCATAAAAACCGTATCACTTTGGACCTGTGGAAATTGGTAATGGTCAAAATTCCAATATCTGCTATATCCAACTCCATAGTACAAATACAAAGTCATTGGTTTAATAATAACAATTATTATTAATCGAACAACTCTAACCAGAGATTTTGCTTTGAGTTAGACTTCAATTGACTATGATAATTCCATATAACTATGGGGACAGATCCTCTCTCGAGTTGTATTTCACTTCCTATACTTTCACTCAACCCAACTATAGTTATTCGATGAATTACGTGATTTGATTATAACCAAAGTGGAGCTTTCATACTGAAGATCGACAGTATTATCAAGTCAAGAAAACTGTATAAATTAGTTACATCGATATTTTCTATTCGACCTTAGTTATATTAACCAACAAAAAACTATCAAGTGAGTCATTCCATGGTTATGCAGTAACTATTAGTACATAACCCCTTTGCCCCTAACAGTCATGAGTAATACACCGTATAACGTTTGGAGAGCGTTATGTAATCTAGTCTCAACAGATGCATCGATATCCAGTCGCGATGCATCTTGATTAGGAATATTTAAATTGATGTGTTAATTATATTATGATAAAATACTTATGGATACCACTATTTGTAATTACTCTTACAAATACATAATTTGTGGATTTTCTATTAAATATATTTTAACCAAACATTTAATTATGTATAACACATCATAATAAATATATAATAGAAAGAAAACGCTTTTTATTTTAAATAAGATTGGTTATCGAGTTAGATTTATGTGAGAAATTACATAATTTCCCCCAGGGCATACTCCTAATCCTATCAATCTTCCACTTGCACTTTGGATTAATCATGCAATCTTACTCCACCTTATCTAATCAGGTCAATCCCTCAGTGGACGGGTATTCTATTGTGTTTTAATTACCTACTATGTTAATCACCTCTCTCCGATGTTGATAAACTATCTTTGTCATTTGGAATAATTTAGAGTATGTCTCTCGACTTCTAGTGAGCTCTAAGTTCTGTTACGAACTATATTCTAACGACCTGAACTCAATGCCCGATAATGACATCGAAATCCGTTTCGCGGGAGCTTGCAACAACATTAGATGATAAACAACACAGTGGAAATAAAAGATGATAACATTGATATACAATAGAGGTACAATATGATATACATCATGATACAACATATGAAACACCATCAGAGAATGTTTACAACACTACAGCGGAAACATAACAACATGAACAAAGCCTTCAAGAGAATCCAAAACTACAACTCCGAACCAAACTCTAAAGCCAAAGCTCTAAACTTCAAGCGAGAACCACCATCAAGCTGAACTTGTAGCAAATGCGATCCAAGTGCGATTGCCAAACCAAAATCTTTAAAGACTATCGAATCTACACCTACTAGTTATTATCTGAAAAATCCAACTCTAGACTGCCCGTATGGAAAATTGTGGGCACTCAGAGTTTTGGAAGGGAACAATAAACTCCGGGTCAGTCAAGGGACTGGTATGAGAAAACAAAATTAGTTTATCTTTAAAAAAAACAACAAAGAATTTACAATTGAAAACCGCAATGCTTTTTGGAAAATGAAACTGCCATAAGGCCTCCCGCCACACACACAATGAAAGCACAAACTTGGAGGAGATTTCTTCTTATGACAGTCAAAAATGCTTGATACGCGAAAAACACTTTGATATTATTACTAGTGCATAGTGTAGAAAACATTTGCAAGTATAATATTAATCTTAGCTAGCATACGTACCATTATAGTATGCTTACTATAGCTACCGTATTAAATAGCAGGTTCTACAACTAAAACCGTACAAGGCTCGTATTGGATGATTGGATTTCCAAAAAATGATCAGGCAAAGGAACTTTCCATACAAAATGGAACGCCTCTAGAGGGACATCCTCGAGAACCTAACCGGATCTCTGCTACACAAGGCCGGATTACCCTGTCAGAAGTAACTACTAACACGAGTATGTCATCCATCAGCCGTTACCGACCTTTATCCGAGGCCTCGACACCAACAACCACACAGTAAAGTATCTGGGCTCCATACCACGATACCACTTTCAAAATCAACATAAGTAAATATCTAGGCTCCATACCATGATACCACTTTCAAAATCAACATAAGTAAATGTCTTGGCTCCATACCATGATACCACTATCCAGAAGGAAATGGTCATACCCTACGGGGGCACTACCCCCAAATAACCTTGCTGCAACGATTCCTGTTTCGACCATTACCGGGTTGTGAGGATCGATGATGTCTCGTCCATAAAGTTACGCTTTTTCACAAAGCCATGCTTCGATCAACAAATGATCAGCATCTCTTCGTATGCCACATTACCAAACTGGGAATGTATCACCAGTAACCATCAAATACATAACCTCTGAGCTCGTACGTCTCAAAGAAGGGTGTTAAGCTAAGAGAATAAATCTCCGCCACCAAATAGAAATGTATTTGATAGAAACCAGCTTTACATCGCAAGGTGTATGTCAGACACACATCCATACAGGTCTGTTCTGGGTCTAAACAGAACCGAAGGCACTTCCAAAGAAGCCCTTGCAAATCCGGGTATCCCCAATCCCAATCGGACTCCCCATCACATATGGAGATCTCTATACCATAGCTATTCAGTGCACAGTCATTCGACATGTTATCCTATCGTTCTCGAAGACACCCGGTCTTCACCATCGTCTTCGAATGCTATCCATTTCATCGTTTCATTATTCAGAATGGGTTATATGACGCAAAGGTCCTCTTCCGGCCGAAACAAATAGTGAGTACTATATTTAAAAGCATATGGATATTGGGATCTCAATTAAGTCACAACTTGTTTCCCAAAACTTTTCTTTCAAATGGTTAAACAAATTACCATTTTAATCTTTTAAACAAAAAGGTTCACTTCACAAAAGTTCACCAATCTTCCACAAAGCTTAATTCATAGTTTTCAAAACTATTTACTGTTCCATATCTTTTTATAAAAAATATATACCCTCAAGATTTTCTTCAATTTGGAAACAAAGTTCACAATTATTTCACAAAGATTCATTCACAGATTTCAAAACAATTCCCGTTTCAAACCTTTTACATAAAAGATACACTATTTAAAATCCTCTTCAATTTCAAATGAGGTTCAATCATCTTTCACAAAGATTCATTTATAGCTTTCAAAACAATTATCAATTCCATTTCAAACACAAATTGGAAATCCTTCTTTATACGAAAGCTATTATTATTTGAAAAAAATGGTTTTTGTTTTGGAAAAATCCGATTTCATTTATACAAGTTAAAGCCTTTGGGTTAAATTAAAATTCCCAAAACAATACTTTTAAAATGGTTTAAAACCGTATAAACACATATATAACTTGTATAGCCTTTTAAACCATAATTTCCAAACATGGAATTCAATTTCAGATTTTGAATTTAAAATTCAAATCAAACTATTTAAATCTCAAAACTTTATCAAGTTATTCAAAGTAACTTATATCTTTGAAAATACCTTTTCAAAAGCCTTTTTACATTTAACCCAAATCCATTTCCAAAACCTTTTGGATTCAAAACAACTAAACTTTTAAAACCATTTCAAAAAAAATCTGTGACTTAACCAATTTCCTCATGAAATCCATATTTGTGTGTGTATGTTGTAGTCCGGGGGTTTTACCCAATAGTGCAACATCATCAATCATTCCAGGTACAATCATAGTAATATCAATAAGTGGTAGAAACCTATAACGTTTATCTACATACACAGAACCACAGATAATATAAATGCATTATAGATAAATAAATTACATTCATCACAGCTTGAATTAAAACAATTCAAATCCTAAAGCATCACATAGTAGAGGTAACAAATAATTCACAGTAGTTCATACAATTCAAACATGCATAAGTAAGTTAATTTAATTATCCGATTAATTGAAACCAGATTAGTCACTAATCCAGGTTAATTAACATTAATTAATTTCAAATCATTTGATTAATTATCCTTTAATCATTTATTAATTAATAAATTAATTAACCTTTAATTATAAATTAATCAACCTTTAATCAATAAATAATTAACCTTTAATTATTTAATTATCCCTTAATTATTCAATTATCTTTTAATTATTCAATTATCCAATTAATTAATTACCCTTAATAAATTATTCTTAAATAATTACCATAAATAAACCACAAATTTAGTTCATTGAGTAATTATCCTTTAATCATTTTGATAAATCAATTTTTAAATCATTTATTCTTAGTTAAGAAATTATCTTTTCTGTAATTATTAATCAATTAACTTCATTAGTTAATTATCCTTTTTAAATTTACTCAAATTAATTATTCCTTAACTAATCAAAATAATTAATTAGCATCAAATTTATTACCCAAAGTAATTAGCTTTAAATGTAATTACACAAAGTAATTATTCTTATTTAGTCACTTAATTACATTTTTAATTTACCAAAAACAAAATTAAATTTAAAGATAAACCTTTTTTAACTTTAATTAACTACTTAATTACAACATTTAAACCTTACTTTAATAAACTTTTGAATTTTTTTTATTTATTATCCCATTAACTAAAGACTTTAAGTTAATTAATAATTAAACATTTTCTTAATCAATCAATTAATTATATATTTAAATAAACTCAAGTTAAAACAATTCTACAACTCTCATTTATTTAAACACTTAAATGAGTATCAATTACTTACGAAATTTTTTATTTAAGAAAGCAAGTCAAAACTGGATTTATTTAAATATTAAAACCTGATTTATTTTAAAATTTAAAAACTGTCATACATATAATCACCCAGACCCAAGATAGCTCGAGTACTTACCCGAGCCAACCACAAAAATTCTCGAGTCCATCCCCGAGTAACTCCTGTTTCTTTCATTTTAAACTTTGTTTTATTTTAAATTTTAAAACTGTGACAAACCCACCCACCAACCCGATGCTTCCTTCGAGCTATCACTGTGTTTTCATGAGCACTACTTCGAGCATTTCTTCTTCTTCCTCAAATTCCAATATCACCAGGTATTGGTGATATCTCGTGCACATGCACACTTGATCGGAGTAGCACCGATCATCAACGCCGACTTCAGCACATCGCCAATCATCCCTCCATCATCACCAACTCACAGATTGTCGAATTCAACTAGGAATCAAATTCAAGCTAATCTCCTTCTTCCTGGAACCCATTACCGATCAACCATTCACTTCGCCCTATCAATCCAGACCACCATAAACATCGTCGCTGCCACCAGAGGTGCTTCAATAACCTACGAGTCTTTTCCCCCACGTGCGATACTGTTCGATTCTAATTGGAAGATGTTACAGCATCAAGAATACAATTAACAAAAGTCAGGGCTTAAACCCTAATTCAACCTCGTTCCATCGCATTGTTCATTTATAAATTTGATTTGTATTTTTCCCATGATCACAACACCTCCAACCTTCTTCAACATGAACCCCATCATCCAATTTATGGCTGATTGCCGGAAAAGGCCAAAACTCCCAATGTGGATCAACTCGAAAATTCCAATCAATTTCAAGTTTAAAAATTCCAATATTATTACCAAAATTCATAGATTTCAAGTACGAATCCAATCATATAACCGAAATTAGAAATTATAATAATTAAATTTTCTGATATAAATGTTTATCACTATAATACTAAAGTTTTAGAATGTTTACTGCATAAACACATTCGAAAATATTTTTAGAATTAGTATTATACTAATATGATCAACTTTCATTTAGGAATCCTTAACTAAATCTATTTAAAATCTGAGATATGAATTTTTTCTTCAGTTTTGGGTACGCTGTTACTAAACATAATTTATCTGTACATAGACAGGCATGCACATTTATTACATACACACACACACACATTCATATTCATATCAGAGATTTTCATAGCATCAATCATCAAGCATTCATCACAACATCACAAAGTATCAATAAAAAGATTAGTTTGCTCACCTGGTCCAATTTTGAAAGCAGAGAACTGGAATTGTTTTAAGCCTGTAACTTGAATCTTTTTGACCCAGACTTTCTTTCGGCTTTTGGAATTGTAAAAAATTGAATTTTTCCAAGCTTTGTTTGTTGTTTCAGATTTTAAAAAGCACAAGGTTGTTGCCTTGATCTTTTGCTTTGCTTACAGGATGAATTGCTTGATGATTTGCCTTAATAATTTTCCAGGCTTTTGAAAATTTGGTTACAGGTTCTTGAATCGGATGGATAACTTGATTTGTTTCAGGTTTTGATCTGTATTTTGTTTGGATGTTAAGATGATTTTTGTTTCTTTTTTTTTATTTACTGTTTTCAGGTTTGAAGATATGAGAAAAGAAATGTAATTTAGTTTTTTTTATTTTTCAATATAAAGTTTAATTCATTTTAAACAAAATTAATGCCACTTGTTTTCATTTAGCTAACTCTTGTCATTGCATATTTTAATCTTCATACAAATGTTCACTTATATCACTTTTATGTTTAAATCCCTAATCTAAATTATTTTGTAAATTTTGTTTTAAACCCATTATGCATATATATTTTCATATCTTAACCTATGTATTTTTTTTTTACACTTGTTATAATAAATGTTTTCATATATATAATTTCTATTATTCAATAAATACATTCACCTTTACAAAATCTTAAGAAAAATTGAATTTTAAAACAAATTATACTTTAATAAATAACACACATGTGTACATAATAAAATTTAACTTTTAAACAACTTTTAAAATTTTACTATATTTTAAACATCACAAATAATATTTTAAATAAAATTTTATATCATATTTGTTATTTATATAAATACATTTCTTTATTATTCATTTATAAAATCCTTTAAAGATAAATAGTTTTAAAATCTAACTACACATAAATAAATATATTAGAGTTTCATACATAATTAGCCTTTAGAAAAATTTATTATATCAAATTCAAACATCATTTTTTTAAAATTATAATGCATTTTTAAATAGTTAGAAACAAATTCTTATTAACTTAAAAATAAAATTTCAAATCTAATTTATTTCCAATATTTTTATTTTTAAATCCAATATTTATTTATAAAATACTTATCCTTAAATTTCAAACCAAAATTCTATTTTAAATTTTAAATTATTTATTTATTCTAAAAAATTTCAAATTAATTCACACATAATTTCGCAATTTAATTCAAAAATTAAATTAATTTCCAAATTAAACTTGGCTAAAATTCGGGAATGTTACAATATCATGCATTATTATCATATTACAATGCTATATGATTCTCAACATTGAATTACCACAGCTTAGTTATAAATTTATGCATTTATAATGGACATACATTGCATTTATTATAGTGTTATTCAAGGCAATGTGATGTACTTAGCCTTTTATTGAATCAACCACAATCTCTCATTTGGGACATTTCCAACTTAAAGCTTCTTAACCAAGCTTTGAACATGAATTTTATATTAACATACCATAATAATATCACATATGAAGTCAGACTCTAAATATTCCTTCATAAAGAGTTCGTTGTTTCTATAAATAATTCTCTTGTATTTCGCTGATGCACGAGAATACTCTAAACTACCATTTAGTCACCTTAATTTAGATTTCCTATTTGTTTCGTGTATTAAATACATAAACAAATGATGATATCATAGAAAACATAACATGTATGATAATTCGTATTGCCGATGCATAAGGAATCCATATTACATCTTTCTTATTAAACATTTTAATAAGATGTTTCCACATATCGTTTGGGACGTTCCCAATATCCTTTATACTCACTATAAAAGACATCATTAGCAATTCCAACGTCAAGTATTATAACAAGTAAAAGATGATTTTAACACAAGTATATCATTGATAATCAATTGCATGTTTTTTTCTTATGTTTAGAAATATCAACTTACCTTCAACGTTCTTTCTTATGGACACACGCTTTCTTTGCATTTTGACTGAAATCAAACCGTTTGATATTTCTCTCAAAATACTTGTTCAATTTTGATGTTTTTTGAATGATACTTTCATATCAGTTCTTGAATCATATCCAAAATCCATAAACACAATATTGCTCCCACTGATTTTGAGGAACTTTAGTTCAATAGAGTTAGGGTATATCCTAGGGGCAATTATATAATTTGTTACATAGATCTAACTCGATTACCAATCTTGTTCAAAACTAAAAGGTATTTTTTATATTATATTTTGATATAATGTGTTATATTAATTAATTAAAAGTATATTTAGTAGAAATCCATAAATGGTATGTTTTGAGATAGTAGTTACAAAGTGTTGTAACCATGAGTTGTTTATCATAATAAAAATAAATATACCATTTTAAATGTTCCTAGTCAAGATGCATCGATTGGATATCGGTGTGTCAGTTGAGACAAGAATACGTAACGCTCTCCAAATGTTGGGTAGTATATCACGAATGATTGATAGGAGCATCTTGGGGTTATATACCAATAGTGACCAGATAATTGTGGAACGACCCACTCGATAATTTTTACTCTTAATATAACTAAGGTGAAACAGAAAATATCAATGTAACTAATTTACATAGTTCATTTATCTTGAGAATATTGTCAATCTTCAATACGAAAGCTCCACTTTGATTATAGTCAAATTATGGTATGACATTCATTGAGTGACTATAGGTGAATTGAGTGGAAGTATTGGAAGTGAAGCACTTTTCAAGAGAGGATTCGTCTCCCCGTTATATGAGGTTAGGACCACAGTCAACTGAAGTCAACACAAAGTTAAAGACTCTGACTAGAGCATTTCGATTAATAATTGTTATTACTGAACCAAGGACTTTATGTATGGACTATAGAGTTGAATGTGGACGATATTGTAATTTTGACCATCACCAAATTCCATAAGCACAAAGTGATATAATTTTGACAAAGAGAATTTGTGTAGATAAAAGTTTTAACCAGGTAATGCATAACAAGGTGAAATTAGATTTATTAAAATCAAATAAGCGATAAATTTAGCCAAACTTTCACACCACCTGCTAAGTGATGTTTTAACATTAATATTCAAAAAGTTCAATATCAATCGCTGACCAAATTTGCACTTGACGAGTCACATAACCAAAATGATGAATTCAATTTTGACCAAACGATTTAATTTGTTTATAATTGTTATTAATTAATTAAATTGATTAATATTTGTGAAATTTTAATTATAAAATTTTAATTATGATTTAAGGAATAAATATTATTAAATATATTTATAACAGTATAAATATATCAATTGGTATACGATATCGATTAAATTGGATTTAATTAAATAATAATTTCTTGTAGCTTAAAAGGGATTTTGGCGCATCATGGTGGGTGAGAATTTCAGCTGAAATATGGACATAAGGGGCGGCTTAAATTAGGTTAGAGATATTAAATTTTGGATGGTTTAAATTAAGGGAGAGCTAGTATGAGATGAGATCCATTGTTTTTTCTCTTCTATCTACTATTTAAACATCCCTAACCCTAATTACAAATGATCTTTGGATGCCACTCCTTCCTTCCATTTTTGGCTTAAAGTATTCCGTAGGTGCTCTATCATATCATGCTTAAATCAACTCAAAGTTGATCATTATCCGATAGTCAAAGGTTAACGGTTAAAGGATTAGCAATCTGCTGAATCGAAAAGGTTTCAAAAAAGACAAATTTCATCTTTTCAAGATGCACTTCAAGGATTTGGTTCTTAGGTATGATTTTCATTGAATTATAGTTTATAATTTCTAAATAATATTTTATTATGCATATATATTATTATATTGTTAGTTAGGTAACAATTTTGATATGTATTAATATTTTCATATGTTAGTATGGTTATATATACGTATATAGTTATAAATTAAAAAATCATTTTTTTCATACAAATCAGATTTGTACTATCGCCTATTTTATATATATTAATTATTATTATTTTAAATTATATAAGTATTTATAAATTATTTAATTATACATATATGGTATATTTAATTTCAATATCTAACTATGGTTAAAAATGATCGTATAGTTTTATATATATATATTACTTTGTAGCAATAGTAATTTTCTACAATAGGAAACTAATTTTATAATTACTTGTTAATATTTAATATTAAAATAATATATTACATAAATAAATTATATAAAATCAAATAGATTATAAAAATTATTTTTTATATTTTATAAAATTATTTTATCATAAGATAAGCTCTTATTTGAAATAGATTTTTTTTTTAAAATTACTTTTGCTATTTTTTTAAAATTATTATTATAATCATTTAAAATTTAATAAATTAATTAAAAATAAAATCTGATCAAAAAAATAGTGGAAAAAATTTCAAACTTCAAAATATCTTTTATGATGTACTGGAAATTTAAAACTTGAAAAAGGTTTCAAAAATAATTTATCATTAATATTTTATGTAACTTCGAATGAATATTCAATTAAAATATATTTTAAAATAATAATACTTTTTGTTGTACTTACGGCCTGAAATTTAAATATTTTTGTATTTTATTAAATAATATATCATATATTTCAAATATACTTATATATATTTATCAAAATAAAAATAAAATATTATTTTATTATTATGAACATAATAGTGTATAAATTTTTCTCGGTTTTTAATTAAAACACTTCTTTTTTATTTTAATATTTAAATAACTTATTTACATTAGATATATTATAATATTATGCTCACACACACACGCACACACATATATATATAAGTATTTTACTCATAGGATTTTATACACACAAACATACATATATGTAATAATATTTATATATACGTAATAATTTATACACATAATATATTGGATAAGATAATTTACATATCAGATGAGCTAACGTGTCCGTTCTGATGTAAATCCTAACATTTATACAAAAGTATGTTATAATTTACACGGATTGGTGTGTTACACATGCACACACACATATGTATATACGTATATGATACACGCGCATGCGCATGCACACACATATATATATTGATACATAAATTAAATAAACCTATATAATTACAAATTTAAATAATCAAATATTTTATTTAAATAATATTTAGAAATGTTCTAAATAATTAGACTTCAAAGGCCTAATATAGATTGAACAAGTGAATTTTTTTTGAAATTCACCCATAACTTCCGCTATGAGCTAGTCCAGTTCCAACAAAGTTATTATATGCAAACAGTCTAGTCTAAATTTTTATGTAGAATCTTATATTTCAACACATATATACCAAAATACAAAGCCAAAAAAGGCGATCATTTTGTAGGTATATTCCGAATCAACTCGAGCACATCGAATGAAGAATATGTTATGCTAGTTTCAACAAATAAAATTCAGAATTTTATTCTTATCAATGTGGCTCACCATATTCCATGTATTTACCTTTCTCTTAAAGATACATTTGCAGTCGATGGATTATATCTCTAACGAACCAAAATTTAATTGCTATTTAAATGGACATATAATTATACTTTTAAATAATTAATAAATGGATTTTTATTAACAAATAAAACTATTTTAATTAATAACTAACGATGATAAAATCATTTTTAAAATTTGTTTACCAATATATATAGTCCATAGGGAAATAGAAAATGTAACCGGAAATTGTTTTTTGAAATATCGATTTTTCATTGGTTAAAAGTTATTCAAAATGTCATAACACTATTGTAAACAAATATTTACACAATTTTAACACGGTGTCTACATGTATATATACATGTACATTTTTCCTCCTTAAGTATATAAACACATAAGTCAAAAAGAAAATTTAATTTACCAAAAAATATATATACATAAAATATATATAAACACTCTTTTTCAACACAAGTACTATATGTATGGCATCAATAGTGCAAGATGGGGAGGCGGTTTACTTGAAGTGGATGGAATAGGGGGATGGATGAGAAGGTAGTGCGTTCATACATATATATTTTATTATAAGCTTACATATTTTTAAATAATTTCCTAAACCTATATGTACCTCTCAACTTTCATGTTCTCATTTTTACTACCCTCCTCTTCATTTCAAATTCCTAAGAGCTTGAGCAAACATCCATGGCTTCCTCTTCATAAATTTAGAGTGAGAAAAACTACTTCATTTTGCTAAAAATATCCTCTTTAATTCATAAAAACATTTCTTCATCTTCTATAACATCTCCCCTTCCAAAGTTACAAGCCCGTCCACCCTAAAACCCCATGGACGAGCCCAACATACACTAGGTCAAGCCCTAAGTCCATATTGTCGTGCCCAAACATCACTTGGCCGAGCCCATTTAGGTGTCTGAGCAACCAAAACTTTCATTTTTTGCAAAATTATAGCTTATATCCTAGTTTAGCAAACATTTATCTTGATTTAATAAAGTTTTGGTTAGTGAAACTCTTGTGTTTGAAAAAGAATATAACTTGATTTTGATAAACTATATGTTGTGAAATTTAGTGTTGATTGTATTGAAATATCATGTTGTTATGTTGGCATGTGATCATAAGTTGTGTTTGAACTTGGATTTTGTGATTTAGATGTCAAATGATATGTTTGGATATGGATATGTGAATGGTTGGATTATAGTGACGTAAATGTTGTGAAGTTAGCACCTTGAAAAGTCGCAAAGGACTTGAGATCTTATTTGAAAACAAAAGCTCTTTTCTAGCTTTGGATTTTTAAATGCTTTTCCAAGTTTTCACATTTTATTTAAGTTTTCTAAACTCTTACAATTGTGTTTTCAAACATGTAGTATCTAGCGCTAAAGCGAACTTTCCACCTAGAATTCAATTCTAGCGAAGCGTGTTTATAGCGATAGTCGCTATGGATGTAGTTCGGAAAATTTCACGATTTCAAGTTTTAAGTGATTTCTTTTGGATTGTTTTTTTAAAAATCATTTCAAATTAGTTAAATCAAAAGTTTAAGTTTTTAATTATTTAATAATTTATTTATTTAATTTATTAATTAGGGCAATTATTATTTAATTAATTAATTATGTAAGGTTTTAAAGTTTAAGAAATTATTAACCAAGTTAATTATTTTTAATTAAGTAAGTTTTAAATAATGATTAATTATTTTTATTTAACCAAGTTTATTTACTTTAATTAATCATTTAGTTATTTATATTAATTATTATTTAATTAATGATTAATTATCCACTTAATTGGGGTTTAAATTCTTAAACGAATGTTATTTAATTTAAGTTTAGTTTGAAATGAATTTTTAATTAATTAAGGTTTAAAGTATGGTTTTTTATTTAACTAAGATTTATTAAAGTTCAATTAAGTTTTAAACTTACGATTTAATTAAGGTTTGTTTATTTTAAAGCTCCGTTTTAAATAGTATCGGTTATTTATTTTAACCAACTTTCTTGTTTTAAGTAAACTGTTTTAAAAACAAAGGATCTTTTGCCCTTGCTATTAAGTAGCCAAATGAATTAAAGTAGTTGTAGTAAAATGTTGACATGTTTTATTGAAAGTAAGTCGACTTGATCACAAATACCGCACTTCGGAAGGTGATGAATACAAGGGAGTTAATTTCGATAAGCCGGTCATTATAATCTAAGCATACAACACATGAAATGTATGTTCATATGTAAGTCTTACGCCTGATAGTGGAATAGTCCATTATAAACAACTTGACTCTTTTAAATTATCGAATGTAGGTTTGGAGAGACCAGGATTGTATATTAGTTGTTATCTAAAAACCACTCCAAACTAATGTAACCGTACGAATTGGAAATAGTAAAGGTAAGGTCCAAGATGAAGACTTTGTAGTGCAAGGGCTATTTGCTACTAACCTTTAGGGTGATTCCAAAACGGGTATGGTGGAAATAGTGCTTTCGGTTCGTTCATCTCCTGAACGACTTTTATGGATGAATGTTGACATTGTGTCAACTTCTGGAAGACAATGTTAGCATTCGAAGTTGTAATGCTATAATAAAGGTAAACGTAGCCTTAGGCCTCATCAAATAGGAATGACTAAAATGAGGAGATACGGCAAGGCCAGGTGGGTCGCTCCCATTAGGGTAAGGTCATCCCTATCTAGAGTCCCTACTATCAACTAATGTATGCTTTGGTATGGTTGTTGATCCTAACAGAGGGGTGATCTTATTCGGTACTATCCAGTAAAGGGTAGGATGGTTTTATGTTGGCAGGGGTCGAAAGATTTGACCTCGGTACACAAATCTAGAGGTGTGCCGTGATAGGCGGTAATCCAGTAGCCCAGTTATTATATGGATTCCATTCTTCAGTAAGTGCCATATAGATGTAGTTGTACCCAAATATATTATGGGAGATGCAAGCATTTTAATTATGTTCTATTTTACTTTAAATCCCTAGACATTATCATATATCCCTGGATTTCTATATAAAGTGTTTGGTTGAGGTAGAAAACCCTCTGCGTTTATATGCGGCGTGGTCTTACGAGATACCTTTGAATTTCAAATCTTTTTATAAAAGTAAATTTAAGTTGTTTTGAGTTTACTCACACCAGACCCATGTCTGACTTGGAGTTTTATTTTCTTTTCCTAATACTCTTGGGTACTTAAATTTGTACGAGTAGCCAAGTGATCCAGGTTTCTTACGAAAGTGTTTAGAAGGAGGTAAAGTAGGTGGCTTCATTATTAGCTAATTATTTATAATTCCACTGTGTATTTATATGCAGGTGGCTTCACTATTAGCTAATTATTTCTAATTCTGATGTGTATTTATGTATGTTCAGTGTAGTTTTGTATAGGCAAGTAGTTATAACTGTCCGGTTGAAGGCTTAATGTAATGATTCTGATGTATTATTATTATGGGAATGACTATGTAATATCCTATGTTATCTATTATATGTTGTTCTGATTTGTGGTAAGATTATGTGATTGTGTAGTTTCTTCTTACCTTTCCTTTTTTCTACCCTTAATGGCTTGTCTTTCGGTGCAAGAAAGGCGATCGTTGCATTATGTATCAGAGTAGGTTAAGCGAACACCTAGGCTTTGGGTCGGGGTCAACTTCGAGAGTGTGTGTTTATGATTTTTATTCATATATATATATATATATATATATATATATCTGATAGATAGATTAGCTTGATAGGTTTGATCAGTGCCCTTCTTTCAAGATTTATCTCGTATAAGTATTCTAAGATTATCTTACTATGTCCAGGTAGTAAGACATGAGTAACAGAGGTAGACGAATCAGGGGAGAGGGTTGCACTATAACTACAAGCGATCAAATCCCAAATCTTGGAGGAGTTCGGATTAGCAAAGAGGTAGTGCCAAAGCAGCTAAGAGTGAACTTCGCAACCTTATGCAAGGATTACACTAATTTAGAAGGGAAACTGTTTAAAGGAACTGAGTGTATCATGGAAGTGCAAGCCTGGTTGTGATCTTGCAAAAAGATTTTTAAAGGCCTTGGCTTATCCGATGAACAAAAAGGTTTTTAGCAGCATGACAACTGCAAGAAGGAGCAGTAGCTTGTTGGGACTCTCTTACTGCAAATGTTCCTGAAGAAGAGTTTTCGTGGGCTCAATTTAAAGAAGTTTTTGAGGAAAAATTCTTTCCAACAGCAAGAAGGACAGGGATGTATAACAATTTCATGGACTTGAAGCAGGGGGATCTATCTGTAGTAGAGTATGAGACGAAGTTCAATAAGCTATCTTGTTTTGGGCCAAAATCGATCAACATCCCATTAAAGAAAAATGAGATGTTTATTTTAGTTATGAGGGAAGAGTACCATAAGAAAATGACCGCTCATTTTAATGGTACTTTGTGGATTTAGTAGATATGGCTCTGAGGTACGAGGCCCTGGAAAAGAAGAAGTCTACTCCAATAGCACCAACCGGTGGGAACGTGAGCGGAAACAATTCTAATAAAAGAAGGCTTAATCTAGTAGAGAATAAGGGAAAAAGATCAAGAGTATTAGCTGTTACCTTTGCAAGCAGAAAGGTCATATTTCAAGGTCCTGTCCAAACCGTGAAGCTCATATGCAGAAAATGGACCCATCTCTCCAATGGTCCAAAAGTCGCTTTGTTTCAATTGTCATCAGCCGGGCCATATGATTAAAGACTACACATTCATGAAGAAGGCGCAGTAGCCCAAGGTGTATGCCATTAAGAATGAACCATCGAATCCGACAGATGTAAAGGGAAAAGGCATCAAGGTACCTTACTGTCTAATGGTAATTTTGTTTGAGCATCATTTGATACTGGTGCCTCTCATAGTTTTATCTATTTAGAATCAGTTAATAAATTTCATCTTATTCCAAGTATTGTAGAAAACCCAATGCGTGTGTCTAACCCCACATGCGGGTAACCCATTTGAGTATGATTTGTGAGAATGTGCCAATATCCTACCTTTCTCATTACTTTTCCTATGACCCGTATGTCTTAGACTTTAAAGGATTTGACGTTATTCTTAGTATGGATTGGTTATCGAAATAGGAGTTGTTTTAGATTGTAATGAAAGAACTGTATCATTAGAAACTAAGTTGGGAAGAATTGCTAAAGTATCATGCAAGAATCCTGGTATTGACATGTGTAATTTCTTGTATGCCCTACAATCATCCCAGGATGAGTTAAGTTATGTGGAATCTATTAAGAATTTTTCGAATGTGTTTGAAGAAGTCAATAGCTTACTCCTACACCAAGAGATAGAGTTCCGTATTAATCTAGTCCCTAGTGCAAGGCTTGTCATTCAAACCAAGAGAATGATGGCCCCGAAAGAGTGGGATGAATTAGAAAAGAAAACCAATGACCTGTTAAGAAGAGGATAGACTGGACCCCGTCATTCAAGTCGGGGAACAGCTGTGGTGTTTGTGGCTAAGTCTGATGGATCTTTAAGGTTGTGCATGGATTATAGGGAGTTGAATAAACTGACAATGAGGAACAATTATCCCTTACCTTACATCAATGATCTTTTTGATCAACTTAATGGAGCTATGGTATTTTCTCAGATGATCTAGCTAATGGATTTCATCAATTGAGGGTTGCTGAAGATAGCATACCCTAAACTACGTTTAGAGACGCAAACTGTTTCTTTGAATTGTTGGTTATGCCTTTCAGGCTAACCAATGTGCCTGCATATTTTGTAGGTCTCATGAACCGTGTTTTCCGAGATGTTCTTAATAAGTTTATATTAGTTTTCATTGATGATATTCTTATCTACTCCAAATCCGAGGAGGAGCATAAGCACCATTTGGAAGTGGTGTTGGAAATATTGAGGAGATATGCCCTGAAGGTGAAATTTTCTAAGTGCCGTTTTCGAAAATTGAAGGTAAGATTCTTAGTATATATTGTGACAGGAGAAGGTATTTCAGTGGATCCAGCGAAGGTGGAAGCTGTTTAGGAACGAAAGCTGTTAACCGTGATTTTAACCCAGCAGAATCCAGCGGAAGTCGAGAGAACTCCATCAAGTTAGAATAGCTCAAAAGCCAATCGAAGGGGATAGAATAAGGAGCCAAAGGAAGTCGGAAAAAAGAAAGGGAAAATACTCTAAGGGCATGGATTGCTAGCGATCCACGGCCTATGGATCACTAGCATCCATGGCATTAACTTGAGGGTTCATGAACAACATCAGCATCAGATAATAGATGCGATCCAAAAGGCAAAGCTTAGAAAACCACTAATTACATGGATCGTTAGTGATCCATGAACTATGGATTGCTAGCGATCCATATCTTTTTGCCAGATCGCCATAAACTCTAAATGAAAAAAGTTTAA
This sequence comes from Allium cepa, assembly GCA_030765085.1. Lineage (NCBI taxonomy): Eukaryota > Viridiplantae > Streptophyta > Magnoliopsida > Asparagales > Amaryllidaceae > Allium > Allium cepa. Next base: position 654,671,216 of record CM060940.1, read on the forward strand.
AAATAGACCAAGCATATGGATCGCTAGCAAACCCGCAACCCTAATAAATGGAACCCGATGTGGGTATTTACGGAAGAGAGAAAAGATGAAAAGTGAAGAGAGAGAGAGAAGTGTCTGTATGGGGTATGTATAATTTTTTTTTGCTTTATTGGATTTCTCAAACAAATTTCCACATGTTTTAAGCTCGTACGATCATAGAGAATATCAGATCACCACAAAACTCAACATTGCACGTCACCTTAATTTTCTAGTCCCGATGGTATAAATTTCATCGCTACCCGAGACAGTGCTCCAGGATGATAATTTCATGCACTTTGAGATGCTTTTGGCCATTGAATCATCCAATTCCAAAAATTATTCAACCATGTGTCTTATAGTAATGTCCTCATCTAAGAATCACAAGCCATCAGTCGAGATCCCACTAGATCAAGTACGCGCTTATTTTTACAAAACACATATAAAAATACATAAATTAAAGAAATATTGTGACTCCAAATATAGTTCTATTTATACTCATTTTGATTCACAATCTTAATCTGGACTTCACAAAAGTGGTTGAGTCCTTATTTGCTCATATGCGAAAATTCATATTTTGGACCTTCAATTAATTAACGATTCAACATGTAATATCAAATCGAGTAAAATGTGGGTTGTTATATTCTCCCCTCCTTAAATAAATTTCATTTCCAAATTCCTATAAGTATGACACCGCAATTCGAAAGGCCAAAAATTCCAAACCATTGAACATACCTCATAACCCTTATGGTTTAAAAACACCTCTTGTTTTGGAAAAACTAGGTAGCAATCCTTTGCGGGGATAGCTCCAAAAATAATCCCAAAATAATACACATATACACATCTCATATCCGAGGCATCCCATACCCGAGGAATCTCATTTTTGAGGACATATAAGCATGTATATCTATATCATCTACACTACGGATCTTATGTACCTCTTTCATAGCAAGAGCATTCCATTAAATTTGAATCCTAGCGAGTAAGCATCCTAATAGCGCATAACTGCTTCCATGTATCTAACTCAGAAAAGAGGATTAAACACAATTGCAACATTAAACCATGGATTTAAGCATGCTAAATCATATATAGCAATCATCTCAAATAAATATGCTATATCAAACCATCCAACAAGTATCTCAAATAAATATGTTACTACTAACTGTGCAATAAAAAACATTTGATGCAATAAGCATCTCCAATAAATATGTTATAACTAACTATGCAACAAAAAATCCAATTCAACAAGCATCCCCATTGCAACAGGCATTCTAACAAACATGTTACCATAATAGGCACACTTGCAAAATACAAGTAATAACAAAGCAAGCTCTACACTATGCTTTCTTACATTTTAACAAAACCAAAAGGAAAACAAAGTTTTCCTTTATTAATCGAAGGCTTACCGATACAAAACTCCATCGAACACTGGCAAGCTTAGCCCCATCGTTCTGAAGTAGATAGCCCTATTCTCAAAAACGAATATGCCTCATGTTCTAAAGCCACATCTGGTTCACTTCCACTTTCCCAATATTATCCTGTTTTTTAACCCTGCAGAATCCAGAGGAAGTCGAGAGAACTCCATCGACTCAGAATAGCTCAAAAGCCAATCGAAGGATTAGAACAAGGAGCCAAAGGAAGTCAGGAAAAAAGAAAGGAAAATATATCTATTATCTATACCAAGCAATGTTTGTCACCAACCCAACACTTCAAATTCTGTGACTTCAAGCGAACCATGTGCTGACTCAAAGCAAACGACATATTTTCTCAGGTCAGAATCCAAGTAAAATACGACCAATCCATCATTGCCGATCCATCTTCTTTTGCCCACAACTCAAACGTGTGAACTCCGAATACCTTGAAATTTGGGATGCAACCTTATGGGGCCTTCTTTGTGACCCCAAACCGATCTCACCTAGTTTGAATTTTTTTGAGATCATCGTTGATCCATGACTTCATTATAAGTGATTTGTCGTTCAATAAGCATTTCTAATTATTCAAGCATAGACAATCATGCACATATCATTCTCAGCATTATAAACAGCCGTAAGTTGAAAACAGACCGATCTGACAATGATTAAAGCATCTTCCCCAATCGAAACCCATCACCTGGCAATTTTCCAGAGAACATACCAAATGGTGAAGGAACTGTAGGACCTCAGGGACCTCCTGCCCAACCAAGGCCACTAAGACATAATAGAAAAGCTCCTTAGCTAACTAACGAAATTAGACGAAAGGATGATTATCGAATAACACTGTGGCTAACTAGCTACTAAGGAATGGGGCAACAACCAAAATGATGCCTTCTCATCCATCCTTGTTTACTTTCCATTTCCAAGCGAGCCGTGCCAGGACACTGGGGGCATTGCAGACAGCACGTCGAAGAAATGCTTCTATGCCCTCGACGAGTCATGTCGATCTCCCTTTTGAGAACGGGCGTTGCTTTGGTAACGTTGAGAAAGCTTGTCCAAAGGATCATCGAACAAATAGATCCAATCCCTTAGTCTCCAGGAACTAATAAAACCGTGTTCCTGCGAGGCAAATCCCAAAACCAAGACCTTGGTAAGCGAATCCCAAAATTCCTCATAAAGTCGATGAATTATCGCTCCAAGGCCGTCCGGTCGTCAGATTTCGACCACAAAAAACCCATTGCGAACGTGAAGGTCTTTCACAAACTAAAGCTTGTGAAAGTTAACCGGTAGATAAGCAGTCATCTGATCCCAAAAACCCTTCGCGAACATGAAGTTCTTTCATGAACTAAAGCGTTGTAAAGGTAAACCGGTAGATCAGTGGTCATCTGATCCAAAAAAAAACCTTCACAAACATGAAGTCTTTCACGAACTAAAGCATTGTGAAGGTAAACTGATAGCTCAGCGGTCATCTGATCCAAAAAATCCTTCGCGAACGTGAAGGTCTTTCACGAACTAAAGAGTTGTGAAGGTAAACCGACAGATCAGTGGTCATCTGATCCAAAAAACACTTTGCGAACGTGAAGGCCTTTCATGAACTAAAGAGTTATGGAGGTAAACTGGTAGATCAGTAGTCATACGATCCAAAAACCCCTTCATGAATGTGGAGGTTTTTCATGAAATAAAGCGTTATGATGTTAAACCGGTAGATCAGTGATCATTTGATCCAAAAAAAACCTTTGTGAGCATGAAGGTCTTTCACGAACTAAAGCATAGTGAAGGCAAATCAGTACATCAATGAAATTTATGTACGACTGATATCCGCGAAGGTGAACTGGAAGCTCAGAAGTTGCCTGATCCAAAAATCCTTAACGAAATAGAATGTCACGATGGTGAACTGGAAGATTAGCAGTCATCTAATCCAAAGCTCCTAGAAGTCAATGAAGTCACGCTTCGAGGCCACAAATCGACAATCATACCAGTCACTCCACAAAATTAATGGAATTACTTCCAATGACCAATGAGACAAACAGTGCTAAATTCTAGAACTTCTAATTCGCTCAAAGAAACTAAGACAAAACTAAACCGACCTTGTGATCAATCAAAGGCCAACTTGAATCAAGCCAAGATTCGACACCTGGGAGAACCGCACCCACTAGACCGGGGGCAACCAAACGAGTTGTGGAGAGACCCTGGATACAGTTCAAGCAAGCCAACAACCCTCTGTCATGGGGGGCACCGTACACTATTGAATAGCCATAAGAAAGGCCGAGGCTAGTCGTACCACAGTTTTGTTATACTCGATCAAAAATTCTAGCATTCTGACAACTGCAAACTTAATGATCTAGCTAGTGCAACAAATGAAATACTAGCATAATGCTTGCCTACTTCTTTCCTGCTACTACTTTACCGCTCTTGGTGACCAGTTCCTCTTCCTCTTAGACTATATGCCAGTTAAAGACCCATTCTTTAATGGCAATTTAGACCAAGAGCTAAGAGTTATGCCCTGAACTCCTATAGGTTCTTTCCTCAATCCATCTTCATGCGGTCAGCTATAGATCTCTCCACCATGGCAGCCTGATCTATTTGAATGAGTACATCATCTAAAAACATGGAAGGATCATCTAAGCCATGGTTACTCGAACCAAAAAATGTTTATCTCCTTGAACCAATAAACTGTATTCATGTAAGCAACCTGTTGAGTCGACGATGTCAAATCGACTTGAAAATCATTGTTTAGCTGCTTGGACCGGTCAAACTATGCCCGAGTATGCTCCATCAATTCGCCGAGTCGAAGAAAGCGAATCGACTCAAACCGCCAACTCCTCACATTTCCTAAATATTGGCAACATCGAAAAGTTCCAAACCATTCTAAATCAAATGGTTATATCGATCTCGTAAGCCGTGCACCCCCAAAAGCCGTGCATCCCATAAATCGTACACTCTCATAAGCCGTGCCACCCATAAGTCGTGCACTACCAAAATCCGCGTATCTCATAAGCTACGCACTCTCATAAACCAAGCATCTCATAAGCATGCAAACATTGCTCAATGCCGCTTCGGCATCATTACCGGACCGTCAAAATTCTCTAAGTATCGATGTTGTCTTGACAGCACCGGTAAATATGTTAATTTTAGGATTAACAGGAACCGATCCCTACCACCCAAAAGGACCGACATTGCTGCGACAATGCCACAAAGTTCCCAAACCAAGATTTCAACAAAGAATTCCAATCATTAACCTAAATGTTTAAAGTTAAGACATTAAAATCACGAGCTCCCAAAGATAGAAGCCGCGACACAACTTTGATGGTGGACATCCAAAAAGCCGCCAAGAACATCAAGTGTTCATAGTAATCAGCCCCATGGATAGACGACACACAACACACTAACACTTGGTCAGGACAAAAAATCATTCCATGGTTTTGTTATGCTGAACAGAGAATTTCAGCAATCGCAAAAAAACTATGCAGTATAGTAGGCCGGACGAATGTGGAATTAAAAAGAAAACGGCTCCAACCTACTTGACATCAATATTGCCTCAGCATCATCAAGAAATCCAGACCGTCATATCAACAAGAAAATCAAACTCCTTAGAATTCACCATCGCTCATAAATAAGCAATGAAAAGGGACTTACCATCGACCAGAGATAGATAGTGATGGAAGACGTTTCTAGAATCAAGTCATCGACCCAGGGGCTTCTAAAGATAGAAGAAAGTGCTCGAATGAGGTCTCAAACCCTAACTTCAAAAAAAAACATCTGTTATCTAAAGGCAGACATTGGCAAGGAGAGAACGCTCAAAATTGAGCAGCTAAACCATTGATTCCCGAAGATTGAGACCAACGAATAAGGTTGATATCCACAACAATGCTATTAGTCTAGCATAATGCATATGACCTGAAACATGCAAGGTTAAATGTCACAGATTCATGACATACACTATCGAACTCTACCGGTCCATGATCAGTATAGGAATGAACATGGTCGTACCAGAGGCAATGTGATGGCTTGCTCCACAATTTTAGATTTTTTATAAGAACCTGGAGTTTGACACCTAGAAGTGAAGGGTTTTGTAGATAGTCGTCGGATCATAACAAAAACCGGTGGGAGGAAGTTCAATTTTACGTGAACAAGAATAACTATGGAATTAGTTAAGAAATAGCCTTGCATCTCCAAGGGTAATACTTGATGGTTATAAACAAAGTTAGGCAGTATAAACGCTTGGGACTCTCACCCTTCCAGAACATGGCATCTCCCATATTTAAGAAACATTAAGAAAACAGCCACATTGGGTTAAAAGGAATCTACTCAACTCTACAGGATCGGGTGAATGATTCAACTCTCACCAACGTGACTTTAACAATGCCCGAAGATAGGCAGCACTAAGAAAATACCTCTATAATCCTACAATCAAAATGCTAGTTTTCGAAGACCGAAACTAGTACCCAATTGGATTAAGAGCACCGTCGAATCGATGGAGAAAATCGATCCCAACCTCCTGAGTGTCATTGTCTCCCCACAACGCTGAGGCCTTTTCCCACTTCATAAGCACCAGTGTTGCCCCAGCAATGTTGGGAAACTTTCTACTTCCTAAGTACTGATGTTGCCCCGACAACGTCGGGAAACTTTCTATTTCCTAAGTACCAGTGTTGCCCCGACAATGCTGAGAAACTTTCTACTCATTAAGTATCGACATTGCCTCGATAATGCCAAGAAATTTTCTGTTCACTAAGTACCGGTGTTTCCTCGGTAACGTTGAGAAAACTTTAATCTACAGGGTTTGTTAGAAAAACTCACCATAGTGAACCATCAATGCACTAACTTCCGGAGATAAAAACTGGTTCTCGACTGAGTCCTACCCTTGTTTTTGGAAAATTACTGTTGCCCAAAGATGGACAATGATATGAAGACATAACCTTTCATTGGTCAATCAGATAATTCAACCAGACATCGCAGGAATTAGCCACTGGATAGGAATAAAGCAGCGCCAAAAGGAAATCCTAGGATTGAATTTCTCGTGTGCTAATTTCTAGGGATGAAAGCTGGCGCACAACCGAATTTCCTAAATTCAGTTTAGAAAGAATTTAGATATAGCCAAAAGATAGGCAGCCTCGATGAAATGTTTCTTAGAACCAAGCAGCTAGGTTATCAATTACCGAAGATAGGAATTGGCATACGAATAGAACATCCATGACGACAGCAATCAAGCAAAGCATGCACATCTACAGACATTTAGGGATAATCATGAAAGGTCAGAACTAAAACCACCGGATTTCTGCAATCCTAGAATGGGATTGAGAGTCAGACCAAGGGCAATCAAATCATATGTCCCAAACCTCTCCATCTCTCACAATCACCCAAATACAAGCGTTTGAAATAGCTAGTCCATCGGGTTGGGATAGACACACAAATAATTGATCGAAAGAAATGTTGCAATGTCAAAACACGAATAATCGCGAGGTTGGTTGGATAGTGGTTCTGTATCGCAAAATATAGCATTCTAGCAACAAAATCGCCAACAAAGCAAATAAAGGATTTAACATTCAGAAATTAACCGTCGCTCATAGTTTGGCAATGACGAGAATAATCGATGACCTACTCAAGGTCTTACTATATCATTTGGTTCCAACTTGTAGGAATATTCCATTACCTGATGTTTGGTGATGCTAGGAAGAAACTCCCAGAATAAAACTATTGATACATCGGCTTTCCAAAATACAAGCAAAAGCTTGGTTGACTATTTAATCCAACCTTTTGGAATCTTACGTTATTCGAAGATCCACAACATCAAGGAAAAATCCACAGGTCTGAGTCATTCATACATTAGTTTACGAAGATAGGAACCAAAACATGATTAGGATCTCAATGCCGGACTCACACTCTAGCAAAAGATGCCAGAAATGCATCTTTCTAATGCCTACCGACATCATTACAAAGACTCAGATCTTGGGATCAAGCAACGAAGTCCCTAGTTTTTAAAGATAGCAGCTATCGTTTCAATCAAACCGGGGTATCAAACTTAATTCTTAGGGGACCTAACCTCCCAAAACATGTTGGTTCAGTAGTCAAAGCAATCAGCCCTATAAGCTAAGGCATTTACACCAATGCTTTGTCAAACAAGCACAACTAAGCATGAACTCGACTAAACATAAATAAGAACAATCACGAAACCAGCTTGACCAAGCTACCTCATAGTTCTATAAAAAGAAATTTTCAAAGCCGAGGAATTAAACCAATAGTCCCCTGAGGCAGAAGCTAGTGTGCAGATCGAATTCCAAAGACCATAAAGGAAGGATATTCGCTATCGAATAACTCATGCACAAGTTTCTAAAGACTGAAGCCATGCCCGATCGAACTTCAACTACAACTCTATAAGGGCAGCAGTGCCTTGTAACTTATATGTAATCGATCATCCTAATATGACAAGAATAATAAGCGAAGCCTAAATTGCGAAGGACCGAACTTCTAGAGGAGTGGAAGTCCCTCTGCCAGAATAAAAATTGGATGACCGAAAAGTCATTTCCAACAACAAAACTTGGCATTCAACCCTGTCAGATAGCTTGCATACATTTGAAAAACAATCCATATCGTCCTTTGAAATTATCTCTTCCATACTTACCAGTTATCGATCAACGATCGATAACGAAGCTGCTGTCCAAAGCAACGCGGGAAGCTTTTCTTTCTAGGATTACTGGAATACAAAAATGGGAAGAGCAATATGATTGAATCATCCACTATATTCGATTTTGGGATAAAAAAATGGGAAGAGCAATATGATTAGAATTCAAAAAAATCGCTGGGAACTTAACCAAATTCTCGAGAAGGAAAGGCTAAAGACAAAGAGAAAGACTTAGCTCCAGAATGGTGTACAATCGTTCGAGACAAAATTTAGCTTCACCGCCGGTCGAATTAAAAATATATGGGACAACTTCAAATCTACATTATGCACCCACTTACCGACCTAAACCCTTGCGTAAACTACGGAGCAAAGATTGCATCATCAGTACCAGGAATTGAAATTCAGATCGAAATCAAAAAATGAACGGTTATCAAAAGTCAGTCAATTGAGAACATCTAGAGGTGGACTCTGACGATTCACGACAAAAATTTAACGGTTAAAGCAGAATTTGCATGGTAACCTCGATATGATCAACTAGATTTCATAAATTGAAAACTCAAAAGAAGTTACTTCCAAGGCACGCTTATTTTCAATGAAGGCATACTTTGAGGGGCAAATGTTATTCAAGTTTTTAACCCAGCAGAATCCAGAGGAAATAAAGAGAAGTCCATCGAGTGATAATAGCTCAAAAGCCAACCGAAGGGACTAGAATAAGGAGCCAAAGGAAGTCAGGAAAAAATAAAGGAAAATGCTCTAAGGGCATGGATCACTAGCGATCCAAGGCCTATGGATCGCTAGTGATCCATGGCATTAACTCGAGGGTTCATGAACAACATCAACACGAGATAATAGATGCTATCCAAAAGTCAAAGCTCAGAAAACCACTAAGTACATGGATCACTAGTGACCCATGCACTATGGATCGCTAGCGATCCATACCTTTTTGTCAGATCGCCATAAACTTTAGAAGGACAAATTCCAAAAATAGACCAAGTATATGGATCGCTAGTGATCCTTACTATTTCATCAATCAGCTACAATCTTCATAGAGCAAAGCAGGGGGGAAATGCTATGACGTTGGATCGCCTTCGAACCAAACCTATGGATCGCTAGCGATCCATCCTTTTATCTCAGGTCACGGTGTAACCTCTAGTGCGCCTTCCTATTGATCTTCAAGTATGTAGCAAGCAAACTTGGTATAGTAGCTCTCCAACTTCTATAAATACTCTCATATCTGCAACAAAAAGGGGACGCTCAGGACTGGTTGCTAAAATTCTATTGGAAGCTTTCTTCACACTTCACCTCTCTCACAACAGTCTTAAAAAGGGTTCACTGTGTTCTCCAGTGGATTCCAAGATTGGAGACTCGATCTAACTAAGGATATTCAAGAGCTTTGAAATCAAATACTTCTTGTAACAGCAATCAATTTATAATAGAAATTATAAAGTGGACGTTGGCTTCGTTAACAGCCGAACCACTATAAAAATCTTCTCATCTTCTTTTTCTTACTACTCTGTTCTATATCGATTATCTATATTATTGCTCTATGGGAACATGGCTAGTGCTTTCACGCTCAAACCAGGGTGTTGATCCATTTTTTGGGTTAACAAAAGCGACCGCGTACTCCTACCAAGGTTTGCAATTTCTTAGTTTTGGTTGGATACTATAGGAGGTTTATTCAAAATTATTCTAAGATTTCCTCCCATTTGACTAAGCTGACTAAGAAAGAGGAGAAGTTTGTATGGACTCCAAAGTGTGAAGAAGCATTTTTGGAATTGAAGAAGAGATTAACCAGTGCATCAGTTTTGGCTATTCTGGATGGAAATAGTGGATTCATGGTTTACAAATGCTTATGGAGTACGAATAGGTGCTTTTTTGATGCAATATGGTAGGGTAATTGCGTATGCAAGCAGGCAGTTGAAGCCTCATGAGATGAATTATACTACGCATAACTTAGAGTTGTTAGCTGTTTTCTTTGCATTAAAAATATAGAGATACTACTTGCTGCAAGGATTCTTCTATTCCACTTAGTTTCTTTCTAACCTTCAGAAATTTTAGAAGTAAATTTTTCTCTAATTAGATGAAAATTTTGAGCTCTTTATAGATCATAAATCCTTGAAGTACCTTTTACTCAGAAGCAATGAACCTGAGGTAACAGAGGTGGTTGGAGTTTCTGACGGCTTACGACTTGGATATTCTTTATACGTTAGGAAAGGACAATACGATGGCGGATGCCTTAAGCAGGAATGCTATTTTGACTCTTTAGAGGTTACCCAACACTTCAGGAAAGGATTATGAGAAATTAGAGGAAGGATGAAATACTGGAAGGATTAATTCAAGGATTCAAAAGTGGTAGATGTTTGGATTTTGAGATGGATAGTCAAGATGCGTTCAAGATGAACGAACTGTATGTTCCAGATATGGATGGGCTGAGGCAGCAAGGTTTGTCTGAATGCCAAAAATCTAAGTTAAGTATTCATTCGGGAGTTCATAAGATGTATAAAGATACGAAAAAAGTATTTTGGTGACCGAGAATGAAGAAGGATACTTCAGTCTATGTTAACAGATGTTTGTGTTGTCAACAAATCAAAGGTGATCATCAAAAGGTAGCCGAGTTATTACAACCTTTGGAAATACCCAATTGAAAATGAGAAATGATAGTAATTGATTTTATCAATGGTTTACCCAGAACCAAAAAAAGGAAATGAAGGGGTATGGATTATCATGAATCGGCTAAGAAGAGCACACATTTTACTCCGACAAAACCAATGAGAACTATTGCTTCTTTAGCTGAAATTTTTATGAGAGAGAAATTCAGGTTGCATGGAGTTCTTATGAGCGTTGTAAGCGATCGAGACCCCATACTTACTAGTCAATTTTGGAAAGCATTGCAAACAACTCTCAGAACAAAGTTGAGCTTAAGCACATTATACTACCCCAAACGGACGGACAAAAGGAGCAGGCGAATTGAATTCTATAGGATCTCTTGAGGACATGTATTTTGAATTTGGTGGATCATGGGAGGATCATCTACATTTAGTTGAGTTCTCCTACAATAATAGCTTCCAAGCCAACATCAGGATGGCACCCTATGAAGCCCTATATGGAAGACTGTGCAAGTCACCAGCATGTTGGGTTGAGACGGGAGATAGACTAGTACTTGGGCCGAACATGATCTGAGAGGCTACTGAAAAAGTTGTAGTAATTAAGAAAAGAATGAAGGAGGCCCTAGATTGCCAAAAGATTATGCTAATCGGAGATGAAGGGATTTGGAATTTGTGGTTGGAGACTTGGTTTCGTAAAGGAGTCACAAATAAGGGGAGCTGTTACATTTGGAAAAGCAGTGAAGTTATCTCCAAGGTATGTTGTACCTTTCCATATTCTTGAGAGAATCAAGTCGCTTGCTTATAGGATCGACTTTCCAGAGAGATTGGCAGGTGTTCACAATGTATTCCATGTGTCTTATTTGAGAAAATATGTTTATAACCCATCTTTGATTGTGGAGCCATTGGTTCAAGAGAATTGAAAATAGAACCGAACTTGACAGTGGTTTGACATCCAGCTTATGTTGTGGATCAGGATGAAAAGAGATTGCATAAAAAGGTGGTGCGATTAGTCAAGATTCAGTGGAGTGAGGATCCAAGAGACTGCACTTGAGAGATGGTGGATCACATGAAAGAAGCCTATCCTGAGTTGAAATTGGAATAGCTATTCATAGGTTGTATGTATAGTGTATGTTTGTTTGCTGTGGATGCTTAGTACATGTCTTTGCATGGGTTTTATGATATGAATATATAGCTTATTGCATAGTTTGAACTCTCTCCTTGTTTGCTAATTTCGAGACGAAATTCTTTTAAGGAGGCAAGAGTGTGGCGACCCAAAATTTAATCGCTATTTAAATGGATATTTAATTATATTTTTAAATAATTAATAAATTGATTTTTATTAATGAATAAAATATTTTAGTTAATAACAAATGATGATAAAATCGTTTTTAAAATTTGTTTACCAATATATATAGTGCATGGAGAAATAGAAAACGTGACCGAAAATTATTTTTTGAAATATTGATTTTTCATTGGTTAAAAGTTATTCAAAATGTCATAACACTATTGTAAACAAACATTTACACATTACAAACTATTTTAACATGGTGCCTACATGTATATATGCATGTACATTTTTCCTCAAGTATATAAACACATAAGTTAAAAAAATTATTTAACAAAAATATATATACATAAAATAGATAAAAAAATACTCTTTTTCAACACAAATACTATATGCATGGCATGAATAGTGCAAGATGAGTGGGGGGGTGGTTTACTTGAAGTGGACAGAATTAGGGGGAGGGAAGAGATGGTATGCATACATATATATTTTATTATAAGCTTACAAATTTTTAAATATTTTCCTAAGCCTATGTACCTCTCAACTTTCATGTTCTCATTTTTACTACCCTCCTCTTCATTTCAAAATTCCTAAGAGCTTAAGCAAACATCCATAGCTTCCTCTTTATAATTTTTAAAGTGAGAAAAACTACTTCATTTTGCTAAAAATCTCCTCTTTAATTCATAAAGACATTTCTAATCTTCTATAACACCTCCCCTTTCAAAGTTACAAGACCATCCACCTCAAAGCCCCATGGCCGAGCCGAACATACACTAGGTCGAGCCATATGTCCATATTGCTGAGCCCAACATCACTTGGCCGGGCCCATTTACGTGTCCGGGCAAACAAAACTTTCATTTTTTTGCAAAATTCTAGCTTATATCCAAGTTTAGCAAAAGTTCATCTTGATTTAATAAAGTTTCATTGAGTAAAACTCTTTTTTTTGAAAAAGAATATAACTTAATTTTGATAAACCAGTTGTTGTGAAATTATAATGTTGATTGTGTTGAAATATCATGTTATTATAATGGCATGTGATCATAAGTTGTGTTTGAACTTTGATTTTGTGATTTGGATGTTAAATGATATGTTTGGATATTGGTATGTGAATGGTTGGATTATAGTGATGTAATGTTGAAAAGTTAGCACCTTGAAATGTTATAAAGGACTTGAGATCCAATTTGAAAACAAAAGTTCTTTTTCTAGCTTTGGATTTTTGAAATGATTTTCCAAGTTTTCACCTTTTGTTTAAGTTTTCTAAACTCTTACGATTGTGTTTTCAAACATGTAGTAGCTAGTGTTAAAGTGAAGTTTTCATCTTGAAATCAATTCCAACGAACTGCGCTTATAGCGATAATCACTATGGATGTAGTTCAGGAAACTTCATGATTTCATGTTTTAAGTGATTTCTTTTGGATTGTTTTTTTCAAAACTCATTTCAAATTAATTAAGTCAAAAGTTTAAGTTATTAATTATTTAATAATTTAATTATTTAATTTATTAATTAGAGTAATAATGAATTAATTAATTAATTATGTAATTAGGTTAAGTAATTAAAGTTTAAGAAATTATTAACCAAGTTAATTATTTTTAATTAAGGAAGTTTTAAATAATGATTAATTAATATAAAAAGGAAATTAATTTTTATTTAATCTAGTTTATTTACTTCAATTAATTATTTAATTAGAGTTAGCTATTTTAAATTAATTGTTATTTAGTTAAGGGTTAATTATCCACTTAATTAGGGTTCAAATTCTTAAATAAATGTTATTTAATTAATTAAAGTTTAACTTGATATGAATTTTTCATTAATTAAGGTTTGAAGTATGATTTTTGATTTAATTAAGATTTATTAAGGTGTAATCAAGTTTTGAACTAATGATTTGATTAAAGTTTATTTATTTTAGAGCTCTTTTTAAACTCGATCAATTATTTATTTTAACCAACTTTCTTATTTTAAGTAAATTGTTTTAAAAACAAAGGATCTCTTGTCCATGCTATTAAGTAGCCAAATGAATTAAAGTAGTTGTAATAAAATGTTGACACATTTTATTGAAAGTAAGTCGACTTGTACTTATCATAAATACCATACTTTAGGAAGATTATGAATCAAGGGAGTTAATTTGATAAGTGGATCATGGTACTCTAAGCATATGAAATGTATGTTCATATGAAAGTCTTACACGTGACAGTGGAATAATCCACTATAAACAACGTGAACCTTTTATATCATCAAACCTTGGTTTGAAGAGAATGGGATCGGATATTAGTTGTTATTCGAAACCTCTTCGAACCAACGTAACCATATGAATTGGAAATATTAAAGGTAAGGTCCAAGATGAAGACTTTGAAGTACAAAGACTATTTGCTTCTAACCCTGAGGGTGATTCCAAAATGGGTATAGCGAAAATAGTGCATTCGGTTCGTTCATCTTCTGAATGACTTATATGGATGAATGTTGACATTGTATCAACATCTGAAAGGCAATATTAGCATTCCAAGTGGCAATGCTATAATAAAGGTAAATGTAGCCTCGGGCCTCATCAAACAGGAATGACTAAAATAGAGGAGATGCAGTAAGTCTAGGTGGGTCACTCCCATGAGGGTAAGGCCATCCCTATCTAGAGTCCCTACTATCAACTCATTTGTGCTTCGGTACGATTGCTGATCCCAACCGAGGAGTGATCTTATTCGATACTTTCCTGTAAAGCGTAGGCAAACTTATGTTGGCAGGGGTCGATAGGTTCGACCTTGGTACACAAATCTAGAGGTGTACTATGACAAGAGGTACCCCAGTAGCCCAGTCATTAAATGGTATATATCCATTCTCTAATAAGTGTCATACATATTTAGTTGTATCTAAATATGTTGAAATGTGAGATGCAAGCATTTCAGCTATAATCTATTTTACTTGAGAACCCTAGACATTATTATATTATCACTGGATTCTATATAAAGTGTTTGGTTATCGGAAGGTAAAAATCTGTTTGTGTTTATGTACGGCTTGGCCTCATGAGATACCTTTGATTTTCAAAGCATTTTATAAAAGTAAATTTAAGTTGTTTGAGTTTACTCACTCAAAACCTATGTCTGACCTAGGGTTTTATTTTCTTTTCCAAAAAATCTTAGATACTCAAATTTGTATGAGTAGCCAAGTGATCCAGGTCCCTTACGGAAGCATTTTGAGTGGCTTCATCGTTAGCTAATTATTTCTAATTATGTTGTGTATTTATGTATGATCTATGTATTTTTATATAGGAGGTAGTTATAACTGTCCAGTTGAAAGCTGTAATGTAATGACTCTGATGTATTATTATGGGAATGACTATGTAATATCCTATGTTATCTAGTATATGTTGTTCTGATTTGAAGTGAGATTCGATTGTGTAGTTTCTTCTTATCTTTCTTTTTCTTCTACCTTTAATGGCTCGTCCGTGGATGTAAGAAAGGCGGTCATTGCAATAAACCTTTAGCTCCAATTATCAAATTCATATTTTGATAATGTACTTGGAATCTAGTTTAGATTTATGCACCAGACAAAATCATAGAGTCAACACTCTTAGCGGTTTAACTAAACAACCGAGGATTATTTATTCTTGATATTGATAAGGAACTTATAGTTTCTTATTCAATTTGCAAGAATAACCATTATACACTCTAATGCTGCCAGATCATTTATGTTTTGTTGATTTCATTTCATCCATTGTACTCAATTTTTTTCTTGGACCGTATCTAAATCCATTTTACTACTAGTAATTTCTTAAAGAAATTTCTTTGCTATGAGGTTGGTATTTTTGAAACAATATTTGTTTCTTATTACAATGGAATAGACATTCATAAACATTTTATGAATTGCTAAACAAAAAACTGATTTGGTATTAGTTCACAATATTCATGTTTATAACATAAATCAGTCGTCCAATGACTATAATTCCCAAACTTCGTTAGGGTGGTTCATAGAAGATTTCCTATGTACAAATATTACGTGTCTCTCTTCAACTCACAAGACCCGCCAACTTCTTGGTCTAGGACATAATGGAGCTTCTTATAAACCTATATCTTATATGACTTTGTAAACTATTCTTGGATGATACTAATCTTAACCTTGTGTTCTACTTTTGAGTGCACACTTTATATAGAAAGAAAGAAATTAACTCAGTTTCACTCATCAATTAAACATTATTTGTCCAACAAAGTTCATTTACTCCTTATCAATACTTCATTATGTAATATAGATACGTTTAGAACTCTTTCCACTATACTCACCCATTCGATCAAATCGAATCATTTCTTTTGCATTTTATTTTATTTTACTTCCATTTTATATTTTATGAACTTATCATAGACATGCCCCATATGTATCAAATACATATATTCATGCTTGCAATAATGCATCGACGAATATAAGGAAATACGTGGAACCATTTTGGTATCATTTGACTTGTGGTTGTGTGCATATAGATGTATCAACTTGAAGAGTTCGTCAAATCTTATCACGCTTCCACTAAATGTGTGCTTTGCCATTAATAATCCAAGGTACAGTTCAATAGTACTATAAAGTTCATAATCATATAATATAAGAACTACTTCTCAGAACCATGGCTTAGTCTACAATTCCAAAATAATTATAGATAATTTCAAATACTCAATGCATCACTTTTTTATGATAACAAATACCACATTATATTTTTATTTCATAATGAATATTCATAATATTCTCAGTGAAATAAAATTATGTCTATTCTTTAGTCATCACCAAGGAATATATATTATTTCATAAATAATGCACAATATGTTTTACGAAAATAATCTTCGTAACTTGATGCAATCAATAAGTGCTATGTGGTATACTCCCATTATTTTCGCCATTACTATAATAGCATACAGAATATGGTGGCCCATCATCCACTTAATATAAACTATTTATTTCATAAGTGTAACTAGTTTACAATGTGGAGTTCTTTGATCAATTATCTTGAACTCAAAGAAATAATTCTCATAAAAAATAATTTTCTATATAAAAGTACATTTCGGAATAGAAATCACATCTCTTATTCCAGTTATAAGTATCAATTATTATTTTACAATTTTTGTTTCTGCTGTTTTCTTATGAAGCAAAAGTGACCATTCACTCCCTTCATCCTAATCATACCTTAAATCGCATCTACTCTTGTACATTCGTTTTTTCCTTTTTAATGGTCGCATCCAAAAGAAAAACTTTACTAAAGTATCATAACAAACTCTTTACAAAAGTGCATTCGATCATCCTTAACGTTTACGGACATCAATTATGTTGCACTTTACGCAAATTGATCAAAAATGACATTTTAATGATTGAGTTCTTAAATCCTTTTTGTAGTTTTGGTCTAGTATTACATTTAATACAACATAATCTTCATTGTAATTAATCATATTGATTACTCGATCTTATAGTATAGTTTATTGACATATTTCAAATGAACTAATTTCATCGAAGTATCATATATAACGAACTGTGACCATTCACCATATAACATTTATATGTGATAGTATATGCGTCAAATATCCATAATCTTGTGTTGCTTTAGAGTTAAAAACTCAAAGTATGCAATACATGGTCTTGGCTAAATAAACAGGTAAGCGACAAATCACTAACGTATTTAGTAGTTGTAAAATTAGGCGCTACATGGGTATTAAAATATTAACATGCAAGTGTTATTTATTAGTAAGTCTATATTATATTTTTGTTTGTCGTTCTTCAATTTAGTTCATTTGTATATTTTAACTGATAAACTTTTATTAATCATATTAAATGCACAAGTTTACCGATGTAGATTATTATAACATTATATATCATACGTTTTTACAATATTAGAAAGGTTGAATGTTATCATCTCATTTTCTAATAAGGCTCACACCAGTCTTTTATGTTCGGCCAAACCCTAAATCGAAACATAGAAGTCTTTCGACTTCACTAATAGGTGTTAGGACTCGTTTGTCTTGGAATTCTAGCATTGAGTTTGCTGAACATGCCATAGCTCCATAAACGATGGATGAATCCTTGTTCGTTGTACATATATAACTCCTAACCCATGGTACCTTGTCCTAATTTCACTTCAATCTTGAGTTTTATTAATGAATCAAAATGAAATTATTCACTTGTACCTACCATATCATGATGACATAAGTATAATATATATAGCTTGAGTTTGCTCAACAAATACATATAGTTATCTTATCTCATCTATTCAATATATTAATAATACTGCACATAACATCCCTATCTTGAGTTTACTTGACAACTAAGGAGCATGCAAGTAATATATATATGGTAAAGTTCAACATTACATTAAAAATTCACAATCTTTAATACATTATTTAGAATTATATCGACTTGTGGAATGATGTATTTCTAATGGAATATCCTCGTGATTCAAGTGTCATACACTTCTAGAATAATGGTATGCTTACATTTACATATGCATTTATTCCTTAAGTCTATTTAGGATTTATATAATGTTGCACCGTTAGTTTACACATTCATATCATATAAGTTTCATTACTATATAACTTTTATTAGCTAATACAATAATCTTATGTATAACATTATATTATTTAAATCATATTTAATTAATTTTAATAAATTAACTCTTGAATTAATTTTTTTAACATTCAATTTTGTATTATTATATTAAATATTTATATACTATAACTTTTATAGTAATACATATATATTATATGTGTGCATGTAGTCTAATTTATTAATTAATCATTTTTAATTAAATTTTATTAATTTTGAAAAATTAATTTTACATACACACATGTATACGTATATTGTCTTAAACATTCCAAGAACATAACATACATCACCATATGTATATTATTTACTCAATTCATTTAATTAATCTATTTTTTTAAATCTTACTAATAAAGTTTAATTTCCAGATTAACTTATAATTATTTTCAAACATTTTGAAAAATTATATCATAACTTTTATTATATACATATATCTCAGTTAAATTTAACTTTTAAATTTAAGACCTATATTTTTAATTTTTAAACAATTTTGAAAAATTATCTTAAGGCCTAATTTAAATTGGGCCTTTTCTATTAGAGGCTACCTTTGGGCTCACTTCACTTTTCAGGCCAAGTCGGTAACCAGGGAGGGAAGGGTACTGGATTACCCAAACCTAAGCCTGGACACTACCTTTCTAGATAACCTACTAAATCGGTAAGGTTAATTGGTTAGCCCTAATTTGACCAATTTAGACCGCATAGAATATTGGGCTCTAATACCACCATTGGAACTGAGCCAGTCTAAAGCGGGTAATTTAGGTAAAAAAAAAAAAAAAATCCTTTTAGAGCTTTACTAGGATAATATGGTCTATATTCATTTAGAACCGCTCAAAATTTTCTTTTGAATAAAGTCAATCATTTTATTACAATTGTCTAAATTAGTTTAAATTAATTTTTAAATTGTTTGTATATTACGATTATAATTATGTTATTACAAAGGAATACATTTATTACAATCATCAAACTTCTCATATTTCTAATGGAATTATGTATGTTTCTAAATGTATTCAATCTCAATTTAAATAGAAACAATTTAAATTACATTTATTGAAACAAAATACACATAAATGTATTCAATCATCAAACTTCTCATATTTCTAATGGAATTATGTTATTACATAAATATACATACATGCATACATACACGCACACACACATATACACAAACCAAAACAAAATTTGGAATAAAAAATCTAATTAGCTTGTGAATTAGAATGTTTTCCTTTGAAATAAAGATCTAGTACTAGTCTAGATTCAATTGTAAAATAAGACACAAATTGCTAAATTAATGTTTCCACATTTGTTTTATTAGTAAAATTCGTATTAGAATAATTTAAATGTAAGACAATTAAGTCATCATGTTTTGTGGTCAACTATCATAATTATTGAAAGTAATTGAAAGTTTTATTCATAAAGAAATTTACATGTAAACATTCAAATCTACATCTTGTAATATGAAAACTAACTCATTAACGAGATTGCTTCGAAAAAAAATTATTTTTTATTTAAACAATAATAAAATCAAACGACATGGTCATATACAAATTCAAGATAAGGAGGTCTAGATCTAGGTAAAACATACAAGATATATAAGCATATATAACAGAGACAAATAAATTATTATTATTCACAACAAACAAATAACAAAGAGCATAACATAGGTTTTTTAATTAGATCAACATGATAAGAATATACAGTTGATTCAAAAATAAAGGAATTGAGATATTCAATTCATAATCCAAATTCATACATTTGAAAAGAAGGGAAAGATTAAAGTTAGAGTGATGTAAACAAAATTTATATAATTAAAATATAGAATTATCTTAGGATGAAGCTTGGAGAAACACTTTGAAAGATAAGATAAATCCTAGATCCAATAGACCAATCTCTGGATCTGTAACAATCAAGAGATAACCCCTTATTTCTATTTATTTTGTTTGATTAAGTTTTGGAATTTTGAAGCTCTACCCACCATTAAAAAATTTCCCCTGATGTTTTTGTATGGGGAGAGAAGGAAAATGAAGTGCAAAACCTAATTAAAGGAGGAAATGAATGTGTAATAAAGATACGGTCTTTTCTCTCCTTTAATTCAGATTACCGTTTACTTGAAATTCAAAAACCCTCCCCTTCCCAATATCATGGCCGAGCATCATGCGTGGACTTTGGGTCCAAATTTTTTCCTAAATTCAACTAGCATATCACTATTTAAATCCAATTTAAATATTCCATCGATGTTTTATATCGATATGCGCATTTACAGCTTTTATATACACACATTATTAAATACTAACGGAAACCAAACAAATCAAATTCGAAATATTTTAACAAATAATATTTAATAAATATCAATTAATTAAATTTATTTAAAGCTTATTTCATTTTTTATTCTATTTTAATCAAATTTAAATATTCTACCGATATCGTATATCAATACATGCGTTTATAACTTTTACATATGCACTTTACTAAATATCAGTGATATCTAATAAATCACATAATAGAAAGAAAACACCATTTATTTCAAACAAGATTGATCATCGAGTTAGATATATGTAATAAATTACATAATTGCCCATACGGCATACTTCTAACTCTATCAATATGTCGCTTACACTTGAAGCCAATTATGGAATCTATATCTTATCCCTTCAACCAGTTTGATGAGAACTGATCAGGTTAGACCCTTTCTGAATGGATCTACTATGTTTTTAGTCATATACTCTATGAATCACCTCTCTCCAATGTTAAACTACCTTTATCATGTGGAACTATTCGGAGAATGTTTCTCGACTTCCAGTGGGCTCTTATATTGTTATCATATTAAATTGATGCAGTGTTGTTAATACTTGGAATCATCTCTAGCTCAATTATGAATTTGTGCATTTATATTTATATATATTTCTTTTATTATAGCGCTACTCAAGGCGGTGTACTTAGCCTTCTCATTAAATTAGTCGCAACTTTTTGTTTGGAATATTTCCAACCTAAATATCCTTAACTAGATTTGAATATAAATTTAGTATTGATATATTATACTCAATAGCACTTACGAAGTCTGATTCCAAACACTCCTTCATAATGAGTTCATTATTTCTATAACTAATTCTCTGGTATTTCATAAATACTTGAGAACATTCTAAACTACCATTTAGTGATCTTAATTTGGATTTGGTATTCGGTTCATGCATCGAATGCATAAGAAAAACAAGATATTGTAGACAATACAACATGTATGATATATTACATAGGGAATCCGTCTTACATATTCCATATTTGTAACAACCCTCATATTTTACGATTATATATTAAAATGTTTTATTTAAATATAGCATCGTTATTTGAATTTAAAGTCTGAAATGTGACTTTCTATAAATGGTTGAATCCAGACTCGGACCACTTCTATTAAGTCCAAAACGGTGTTTGCGACCTTTTTGAGTATAAACATCGATATATTTGGAGTTGACTAGAATTATGATATTTTCATTTGGGGCTTGGGGTTTAGGTTTCAGTCCACTAACCTAACAAAGATCCTAACTCCTCTACAATAATAACTCCCGCTCCACTCCTCTTCATTCATTCATAACATTTTCTTACACTCAAGCAAAAGGAAAAATGGAGGAAAAGAGGGGAGATTAGAAATTCCTAAACCCTAGATTCCTAGGAAATTCAAGATTCTAGTTCCAAAATTTAAGAGAAGCTTAGATAAGCCTCCTCTTCATCTTCTTCACCTCAATCTCTCTTCAAATTTTGGAAATTCCTATAATCTAACTTAGTAAAAACTTTGTATTTAATCTTAGATTGAAGATTCTAGAGGTGTAGTGAAGAGGAATTGGTCTTGCTTTGTTTTAGAGCTTCTCGTTCCTTTTTTTTTGAGTTTAAAGATGAGTTCTTTAACTCATATATATGTCTGTAGCTTTCATTATTGTTAGGTAAGAATTCTTAACACCTATTTTATGTTCGTATGCTTTTGAACTGAATTGGTTTGGTGAATTTTCCAATTTTTAGTATCTGGAAGTCAAAATCTACGAAAAATCCTATTATGGATGTTTGGACATATTGTTTGGGGTGTACTAAAGAGCCTATAGGGCCGTGTTGTCATTTGGCATAAATCCCTAGCCTCCGTTTCTCATCTGATCGCTTCCAAACCGAATTGGCTGTCAATGGACTAGGAAAATTTTGCCTTGAGCTTCAGCTCAGATGGCTGGCAAAACACTCAGATGTCTAAGGCAAAGGAATAAACGTTCCAGACTTACGGCTCAGACGTCTGAGTGATCTGGAAAAATTCTAGACCTTTAGCTCAGACGTCTGAGGGAAACCACTAGATGTCTGATGTTGTAAATTTCAGCCATATTGCCTATTTTTGAGTGGATTTCTGTTTTACCGATTTTTGGTTAATTTGGTTGGTCGTTGTGATTTATTATCGACTTTGATGACTTCTTTTTGGATTTTTGGGAATATCCATTTGATGGATTCTATATCCATTTTCATGGTTTTGATTCACATTTTCGTGTGTGAATTTTTGACGATTGATTGTTTTTACAATCATTTCTGTAATTTGTCACTTTAAAGTACAAGGGTTTCTGTACTAGTAGTAGATACTCAAACTCTTTCACAAAAATGATTTCAACGTTACTTTTAATACAAAGCTCGTTTTAAAATCGTTTTCCAATCTATTAGCATATACAAACCTTTACCTCATTCGTATGAGAAATCTAATTAAACGAATTAGCAAAACAAGTGGTGTGAAATGCTTGCGTTTACTTCGTCGGTTAATTCTTAGACTTGTTTGATTGAACTCTTGTGACAATTTTTGAGTGGAAATCAACAATTTGTTCATAAATATTTAAGCCAGTGGTTACGGGACATGAAGTTAAACCTATTTATTTACTAGCTTAGTGTAATTCACACTTCTTATTGATCAATGTTGATCATTTTATGGTTTAGACTAGCAATATGCGATGTCTCTTTGTCCACGTGGGGTACTGTACCCCGTTCTGTTGAGCTTCGTCTTATTTTTTTGTAGGCTAGTAACCTATGGGTTTTATGGAGTTCAGTTCATCGAGTGTACCGTTGTACTACTTCGTTGTTCCGAATTATTTGAGTTTCAGGTTTATCGGGTGTACCGTTGAACTATGTTGTTGTTTCGAATTATTTGAGTTTCAGGTTCCTTGGGCATACCATTGTACTACGTCGTTGCACTGACTCTGTGGTTAGCGACCATGGGATAGCGAGCCGTTTGTGATGCACGTGTTGGTGAGTTTTCATGCTCCCATTTATGAAAGGCCTTCCCCTTTGAGTTTTTAGGATTTCTAATCATTGAATCTGGAATTTTTGTTTCACCAATTTTTGCGATTGGCATTGATATATTTTGTCAATATTTGAGGTTTGATGAATAAGATAAAGAAAGTGATATTCTTTTTGGATATTTGAAAAGATTTGAGATATTGTATGAATTTTGTTGTTATCAAATGTATGCTTGTCGAAGTATGATATTATTGTTATCATAATTTTTTCATATCTCTTATCCTATCTCATCTTCATGATATTTATAGATAGACTAATCCATTTATTATTTTTCTTCTTAAATAATACTCGGGTCCGACCGAGGTGTTATAGGTGTTTCCACGTGACTTCTTAGTAGGGACTAGCTTCTGACTTTTGGCTAACCACTTTAGCCTAGTAGTTTTTGCTCATATACATTCGAGATAGAGACTCCTTGATTTATACATAATCTTTTGTCTAGCACTTGTTCCTATTCTTTTGTGATGTAGTGAATCTTGTATGACCACTACTTTGATGTTCACTTCTATGTGTTATATTCATATCTGTTTCCACCTTAGTGATATGAATATTTGAGACTAATTTTATATTATGATTATTTTATATTTGTTTTCAAAGACCACATAGCCACTGTGTAGTGGCCTTGAGTTTGTATTTGATATGTCATATTTCCTCTTAAAAAGAAATGCATGTCATATTATCTGACACGTGGGTACTCGCACAAAACAATTACACAGATGGTCGCTCCTCAACAGCCTTATTCTTCATGCCAGTCGATGGCATTGCGCTGTAGTGTCCTTGGCTAGTGTGAGTATAGAGGTGGGGCATCACATCATGGTATTAGAGCCAAACTTCAGAACAATGTAGAATAATCTGGCATGGATCATTGTCCTAAGTCTCTCTTAGGAATCGTGCCTTAGGATTTAATTCGAGTCTAAGGCCCGTTCCATCCTATTTCCTTTTGTGATGCCTTGTTTTATCAATCAAGTTTATTTGATATTCATTATGAGAATAATCTTTTCCCTCATCTTTCTTTCTTTCTTAAAGAAGAGAAATGGTTAGACCAGGCCATCCCAGCGTCGGTCAATTCAGTGGTACTCCTTAGGATGGTGTATTCATGTCTGCCCAACAACTTTTAGATCTTGAAAAGAATACCCAAGCCGCAGGACCTATTCCTGAGCATACTCATCCTAAATCTGGTTTTGCATGCTTATGCAGTGATTATACCAATTTGAGTGGAAGGCCAAGGATTCTGAAAGCGTTATAGAAGTCCAAGCTTGGCATAGAACATGCGATTGCATCTTTTCTCGCATAAACCTTGTGGATCTACATCGAGTCTAAATGACTTCTAGTGTTCACTAGGAGAGAGGATTAGATTGGTATGTGCTTTTGATTTCAGAAATTATCCAAGCGGATCTTACTTGGGAACAATTTCGAGAAATATTTGAATTGAAGTTTGTGCCGGTGGCTGAAAAAGTAACTTTAGCCCGACGCTTTATTGACCTTGTTCATGATGAATCTTCTGTGACGGATTACGTCGCGTCTTTTGAATCTCTTACTAAATATGGGGTCGAGTATATTAATACCCCATTGAAGAAAAATCAGAGGTTTGTCTATGGGTTGTATAAGAATCTCAAAATGCCTTTACTTCTGAAACTAGAAGTTTCTTCTGATCTGCTTGTTGATATCGCTCTTCGACTTGAAGAGGCCGATAAAGAAAGTGACGATGAAGTTGTGGGTGCTAAACAGAACTTCAACAATAATAAGAAGATGCCTATTATGTTCAAAGGCCCTAATTCCAACAAGAAAGGAAAGCAAGCAACTTTGGTTGCAAAGACTCCTACCTTTAGTCATGGGCAATGCTACAATTGTGGTTCTAAGGACCATTATGCAAATAGGTGTCCGAACCACTTTTTATCATTATTGCAAAAGTTTAGGTCATCTTTTATCTTCATGTCCAAAACTTCAAGGAAAGAAGGAGGGAAAGCTTAACCTTGTGCAAGCTCCTAGTAACACTTCTCTTGACCAAGGTATTTCTCATTCTATCCTTGATGGCATTATTATATTTCGTGATCTCCCTATTCGAGTTCTTTTTAATACGGGTGGATCTCACTCTTTTATATCAAAGGAACTTTTTGGTACTTTGTCTTTAGATGTTATGGGCTTGATGACTTCATTGAGAATTGTGAATCCGGTTGGTGGATGCGCAACACTCAGTTTACTTTGTAAAGACGTCGAGATTATTTTATGTAATTATGCTTTCCGAGCCGATTTGCATGTTATGCATTACCTAGGTTTCGGAAGGATTTTGGAAATGGATTGGCTTAATCGTTATGAAGCCCACATTCTATGTCCCGAGAGGACTATCCATCTTTGACATTCCCACTCTGTTAAACATATTTTTATTGTTCTTAAAGATTCTGATTCCAATTCGGTAGCATCCTTATATTCTCTAAATCCACATGATGATAATGATGATGATGAGGAAGATGTTATTTCCCTCATTCACGTTGTTCATGAATTTCCCGATATATTTGAGCCTGTTTTAGAATTACCATCTAAGCGAGCAATTGAGTTTAGAATTAACCTAATCCGTGGAGCTCTACCTATCACTTGCCCTCCTTATCGTATGTCCAATAAGGAAAATGAGGAGATGCGTAAACAATTATCCGAATTGGAAGCAAAACAGTTTATTCATTCTAGTTCCTCTCCTTGGGGAGCTTCAACTATCTTTGTGAAGAAATCCGATGGTACACTTAGGCTTTGCGTCGACTACCGCAAGTTTAATGATCTCACTATCAACAATAAATATCCTTTACCTTGGATTGATGATCTATTCGATCAACTTAGCGGTGCTAGAGTCTTTTCATAGTTAGACTTAGCAACAGGTTTTCATCAGGTTCGTATTGCAGAGGATATCATTCCTTTGATATCTTTCCATGCTCGTTATAGATCTTATGAATGGCTTGTTATGCCATTTGGTTTAACGAATGCTCCAGCTTATTTTATTGACCTTATGAATTGAGTTTTCAAAGGCTTCCCCAAAGATTTATTCTCATCTTTATAGATGATATTCTTGTTTATTCCAAAACCGAGGAAGAGCATGAAAAACATCTTCGGATTATGTTGGAAACTCTTAGGGGAAACCAATTGAAAGCAAAATTTTCTAAGTGCCACTTTTGGCAATCTCGTGTGAAATTTTTAGGACATATTATTTCTAAATCTAGAATTTCCGTGAATCTTTCAAAGATTGAAGCGATTCAAAATTGAAAGAGACCGGAGAGTGTAATGGAAATTCATAGCTTCCTTGGATTGGCGGGCTGTTACCGTCGGTTCATAAAAGACTTTTTTGAAATTTCCATGTCTCTTACTAGTTTGATAAAGAAGGGAGTTAAGTACATTTGGTCAGACATATATGAAGCTGCTTTTTAGAACTTAAAAGAATTCCTTTCCGATGCTCATACTATTGTGATTCCCGAAGGAAACCAAGACTTTATTGTTTATACCGATGCTAGTCGTGTTGGTTTGGGAGCCGTTCTCATGCAAAGGGAACATGGTTCCACTTATGCTTCTAGGCAATTAAAGCCTGCCGAGACTAGATATGCTACTCATGGTTTAGAGATCGTGGCCATTGTTTTCTCCCGTAGAATTTGGCATCGTTATCTTTTAGGAGAGAAATTTTTTCTCTATGTCGATCATAAATATTTGAAATATTTATTCTCTCAGAAGGAACTTAATTTGCGTCAACAACGTTGGCTCGAATTCCTTGCATCTTATGATCTTGACATTCTCTATACTCCCGAAAAGGGAAATCGTATTGCAGATGCCCTTAGTCGTAAGCAACAAGCTGTTGTTTCTATGATGACATCCAAATGGAATGATCTCGAGACTTTGTCCACTTGTGATATTCGAGATCGTGAAGCCGATTCATGTTCATCTCTTGTTTTATGTAGCCTTGAAGCTCATCCTTCTCTTTTACACCGCATCCTTGAAGCTCAAAAGCCATATCCTGAATTGGCTCTTCTTAGCCAAAGTTGTAGGGATAAAAACGATATTAATGGTTTGAAAGACTTTAAAATCGATGCTCATGGTGGCATACGAAAATTAGGTAGACTTATCGTGTCAAATATTAGTAATCTTCATAAAGATATTTTAGAAGATTCTCATCATTCTAAATTTATCATTCATCCCGGTAGTGGTAAAATGTACGCGGACATGAAGCGACTTTATTATTGGGATGGAATGAAATCTGATATTGCTAGCTTTATTAAGCATTGTATGACTTGCCAACTCGTTAAGGAGGGGAGTCTTCAACAACCCGCATACTTTGCGATTATAAATTTAAATGTTTTAGTTAAATATAACATCGTTAGCTGAATTTAAAGTTCGAAATGCGACTTTATGTAAATTGTCGACTTCGGACTCAGGACCACTTCCATTGAGTCAAAAATGGCGTTTGCGACCTTTTTGAGATCGATATGTTTGGAGTAGATTAGAATTTTGATATTTTCATTTGGGGATTTGGGTTTGGATTTCAGCCCACTAACCTAACAAAGAACCCAACTCCTCTACAATAACAACTCCCACTCCACTCCTCTTCATTCATTCATAACATTTCCTCAAACTCAAGCAAAAGGAAAAATAGAGGAAAAGAGGGAAGATTAGAAATTCCTAAACTAGGAAATTCAAGATTCTAGTTCCAAAATCAAAGAGAAGCTTAGGTAAGCCTCCTCTTCATCTTCTTCATCTCAATCTCTCTTTAATTTTCGAAAATTCCTATAACCTAACTTAGGAAAAACTTTGTATTTGATCTCAAAGTAAAGATTTTAGAGGTGTAGTGAAGAGGAATTGGTCTTTCTTTGTTTTAGAGCTTCTCATTCCTTGTTTTAGAGTTTAAAGGTGAGTTCTTTAACTCACATCTAAGTCTATAGCTTTCATTGTTGTTAGGTATGAACTCCTAACACCTTTTTTATGTTCATATGCTTTTGAATTGAATTGGTTTGGTGAATTTTCCAATTTTTGGTATTTGGAAGTAAAAATCTATGAAAAATCCTATTATGGATGTTTGGACATGTTATTTGGGGTGTATTGACGAGCCTATAGAATTAGGTTGTCATTTGGCGTAAATCCCTAGCCTCCGTTGCTCGTCCGATCGCTTCCAAACTGAATTGGCCATCAATGGCCTAGGCAAATTTGGCCCCGAGCTTCAACTAAAACGTCTGGCAAAACACTCTGACCTCTGAGGAAAGGAATAAACGTTCCAGACGGACGGCTTAGACGTCTGAGTGATCTAGAAAAATTCCAGACCTTCAGCTCAGACATCTGAGGGAAAACACCAGATGTCTGATGCTGTAAATTTCAGCCATATTGCCTATTTTTGAGTGGATTTTCCTTTTTCTGATTTTTGGTTGATCCCGTTGGTCATTGTCATTTATTATCGATTTTAGTGACTTCTTTTTGGATTTTTGGGAATATCTATTTGATGGATTCGATATCGATTTTCATGGTCTTGATTCGCGTTTTCATATATGAATTTTTGTTGATTGGTTGTTTTTACAATCATTTCTGTGATTTATCACTTTAAAATACAAAGGTTTCTATACTAGTAATAATACTCAACTCTTTCACAAATATGATTTCAACGTTACTTTTAATACAAAGCTCGTTTTTAAAACCATTTTCCAATCTATTAGTATATACAAACCTTTACCTCGTTCATATAAGAATCTAATTAAACGACTTAGCAAAACAAGTGTTATGAAACGCTTGCGTTCACCTCGTTGGTTAGTTCTTAGACTTATTTAATTGAACTCTCGTGACAATTTTCGAGTGGAAATCTACAATTTGCTCGTAAATATTTTAAGTTAAGCCAGTGGTTATGGAACATGAAGCTAAACTCATTTATTTACTAGCTTAGTTTAATTCACACTTCTTATTGATCACTGATAATCATTTTATGGTTTAGACTGGCGATATGCAATGTCTCTTTGTCCGCGTGAGGGACTGTACCCCATTCTTTTTAGCTTCATCTCATTTTTTTATAGGCTAGTGACCTATGGTTTTTATGGAGTTCGGTTCATCAGGCGTACCATTATACTAGTTTCAAATTATTTGAGTTTCAAATTCATCGACGTATCGTTGTACTACGTCGTTGTTCCGAATTATTTGAGTTTCGGATTCCTCGAACGTACCATTGTACTACGTCGTTGCACCGGCGCTATGGTTAGCGACCATGGGATAGCGACCCATTTATGATGCACCTGTTGGTGAGTTTTCATGCTCCCATTTGTGACAGGCCTCCCCCTTTTGTGTTTTCTGTATTTCTAACCATTGATTTCTGGAATTTGTCTTTCACCAACTTTTGCGATTGGCATTGATATGTTTTGTCAATATTTGGAGATTTGGTGAATAAGCTAAAGAATGTGATATTCTTTTTAGATATTTGAGGAGATTTAAGATATTGTATGATTTTTGTTGTTATCATATGTATGATATTATTGTTATCATATATTTTCGTCATATCTCTTATCCTATCTTATCTTCATGATCTTTTTAGCTAAGACTGAACCGTTTATTATTTTTCTTCTTAAATAATACTCGGGTCAGACCGAGGTGTTACAGGTGCTTCCACTTGACTTCTTAGCAGGGACTAGCTTCTGACTTTTGGCTAACTACTTTTGCCTAGTAGTTTTTGCTCATATACATTCGAGATAGAGACTCCTTGATGTATGCGTAATATTTTGTCTAGCACTTGTAACTATTATTTTATGATGATGTAGTGGATCTTGTATGACCATTACTTTGACTTGCACTTCTATGTGCTATACTCATATCTGTTTCCTCCTTAGTGATATGAATATATGTGACTGATTTTATGTTATGCTTATTTTATATTTGTTTTCGAAGACCACATAGCCACTGTATAGTAGCCTTGAGTTTGTATTTGATATGTCAGATTTCCTCTTGAAAAGAAATGTGTGTCATGTTATCTGACATATGGGTACTCGCACAAAGCAATTACACAGATGGTTGCTCCTCAACAGCCTTAATCTTCATGCTAGTCGACGGCATTACCCTGTAATGTCCTTGGCTAGTGTGAGTATAGAGGTGGGGCGCCACAATATTAAACATTTTAACAAGGTGTCTTTGCGTATCATTTGTGACATTCCAAGCATCCTTTATACATACTATGAAAGATATAATTAACATATGTACATCATTAACAATCAATAGTATGTTATTTATTTGTAATTTGGAAATATTTACGTACCTTTTAACAATTATTTCTTGTGGACACATGCTTCCTCAACATTTGAATGAAAATCAAAATATTTGATATTTCTATCAAATACTTACTCAATTCTAATGCTTATGGAACGATGCCTTCCTAATATTATTTGGATCATATCCGAAAAATCCACAAAATCAATATCGCTCCCACTGACTAGATACTTTGGTTGTTATGTGCAAATAGCCTATTTTAAATCAGTATTTAGAAACACAAAGCCCTATCAAATGATAATTTTGTGAGTAAATCCATATCAACTTAAGCACATCGGATAACGAATCTATAATGATAACTTTGACAATTGAAACTTATGATTTTATTCTTATCAACAAAACTATTGCTTATCAATGATCTTATTCTTATCAATTGAAATTCTATATATAATAATTGTACGTAAGGGAATCTGTATGAATCGTCCCAAAAGAATTTTGGGACGTTTGTTATCAAAAGACATATTTATGTTTTGTAATCTAAAAGCAAACCGATTTTATATATATGGAAATTCATAAAGTGTATATAAATACCTATTTCGTTGCACTGAGAAATACCAACTTTGTAGTGAAGGAGTTTCTTTCAGAAATTATTGGTAGGAAAATGGATTTGGATACGATCCAAGGATAAAACTAACTACAAGGGATGATACGAAATTAACCAAACCTAAACTAACATAACGCATTAGAATGTCTAATAAATATTCTTTCACATTGAAGAGAAACTATGAGTTTCTTATCGGTTTGAAAAGATAATCCTTAACTGTTAATTAAACCATCAAGAGTATTGAATTCACGATATGATATGATGTTCAAATTCATAGTAGATTCCAAGTACTTTATCAAATATGATTTTGGTAGTTGTACCCAAAGGGATATGATCCTCGACTGCAAATGTGTCTTCAAGAGAAAGACTAATGTGGTTGGAATATAATGAGCATCATTCATAAGTATAACATCCTGAATTTCAGTTGTTGAAATTAGCCTAATAGATTTGTTATTCAACATGCTTAAGCTAATTTGGATTTACTTACAAAATTATCGCTAGGTATGACTTTGTGCTTTGGTAAATATGTGTAAAAATAGAAAATTCTAAATAATGATTTAGAGTAGACTCTTTAACATAGCAAGCAAAGTGTCTCAAAGTCAATGGGAGTGATATTGAGTTTACGGATGTAATGACCAACGAGATTTTCGACCCTATAAAATCGACATTAATACGTTTACTGTATAGTATGCCGAGCAATCGAGTGTTGGAAATACCAGATCATTAGGGGTAAAGAAGAAAGAGAGAAGAAAATAGAAACAACAACAAAGAATCTCACAATCACAGCGGAACAATATATAATAGATAAATACATATCTTTATACAAAAAGAAACTGTAACTGTTAATATACATACAATTATCAGAGTACAAGTGTTAACAAATCAATCTAGACAGTTATAATAACTTGTCCTCACAACTGCTGAATATACAACACACACAGTGGAATATAATCAAGTACATGGAATACGCCTGAGACTTCTCCAACACGTCTCCTGTGCTTCGTAGCATCCTAACCTGAATCTATAATACTCGGTCTGACCCGACCATTATAATAAAATAACACCCGAGTCGGTCTGGAAAACAAGCGTGAGAAAACACATTCAATTTGAATTATTACTATTATCAAAATTATTTGAAAAAACAAAGGTATCTCGTAAGACCACACCAACATAAATATGATGGGTTTTTACCTAATGATAATCAAAAAAATTATATCAAAATCATATGATATTATAATAGTCTCCGTAGAAAGTAAACTATAAAATGGCTGAAATGCTTGCATCTCATGTTTCAGCATAGTTGGGCACAATAAAAACCATAGAAGCGCGTATTGGAGAATGGATTCTATACAATGAATAGACTACTAGGGTATCGAAAATCCATCATAGTACACCTCTAGAAAAATGTACCAAGATCGTACCTAATAATCCTTGCCAACACAGGACCAACCTACCCCTTGCTAGATAGTATCGAATATGTTATCACCCCAGGTGTTCCCATCCTATTGAGTGCTCTCTTTTCCATGCATAACCATATCCATAATTATAATATATCCGAGGGTATCTAGAAAAGTGATAACATACACTACTTGGGTGCGATCCACTTAGCCCTGCTGCATCTCCCTTGTCTAGTCATTCCTGGTTGATGAGGCTTGAGGCTACGTTTTACCTTTAGAATAGCATACATACTTGGATGCTAACACTGCGTACCAGACCCTGATGCAAATGATAACATTCATCCATATAAGTTATTCTGGGTCTGAACAAACCGAATCTCCACAATCACCATCTTCATTATCTTCACGATATCATAATTCGTAATGCATAAATCGAATCAAAGTGGTTTTCAGATAATTAAATCTGATCTCGGTATCTTCGAAATGATCAATGAATTTTTCCATATTTGATAGACAGTTATTTAACTTTCAAATAACATCCATAAGTAGTTACTAGGCCCCATTTTATAAATTTTTCAAACATTCATTTCAAAAATATCTTTACAAAGATATATATTCAAATCTCTTCCAGTATTTAACAACTGAAAACAAATTCAAATTCTTATATTCATAACAGGATATTTCAATCCATCTCAATACTTAGAAATATTTCCAAAACTCCATTTTTTTATTCAACACTTTGAAATATTTCTACTATAATAATCTCGTAGTTAAAATATTTCAAATCCTTCGACTTCACTACTTAGGAAATATTAATAAGTATATTTTCTCGAAATCATTTTGTTTCCAATACTAAGGAAACATTCCATTTATTACATACTTGTCCAAAATCTTTACCATTTATTCGTAAATTCCTTAACACATTTATAACGAATTCTATAAGTTTCCGAAAATCATATATTAATTTCCTTTAAAATTTCCAAAATCGATTATACTTGTCTATAATTCTAGCTACACATTTCCAACTTCTTTTATGAATTCAAATTCACTTTTGAAGTTCTCTTATATCAGCATTCCAAAAGTTTCCTTAAGTTTTCAGAATTCCATCATAAGATTTCTCTTATAAAAATTATATCCGTTAAATAAACCCCGTTTGCAAATCTCGAAAGGATTTATAAATAAATTACAATCATTTCAAATTCTATATATATATATACACAAGAAGTATTTTTAAAGAATAATAATTTATTTTTAAAACATGTTTAAGTAATTATTTAATATATTAAAACACTTTAACTAAACATCGATAACTCATTTCCAATTCATTTTTAAATAAAACTAACTGATTTACAAAGCTTATTATAAATTTTTTAATTCATTTGAATAAATATTAAATATTTGAATAATCCACTTTTCGAAATATTTCAATACTAAGACAACTTTAACTATATAGTTTAATAAATAAAAATCCCAGTTTAAAACAATTTTTAATTTCTCGACAAAAATCTATTTTTAAATCCAATATTACCAATTTTAATTTATAACCCCTCTCGATTCATATCACATCGATTAAGTTTCAATTTCATAATCATTCTCACATTTCAAAAATAAAATCCACTATTATTTTCCAAAAACCAATTTCCATATCTCGATATAAATTCACATTGTAAATTTATATTTCCAATTTATCAATTGATAATCATTTCCCCTTATTTATAAACATCGTTTATAAGTTTATAACTCATGGATTCACTCATTTATAAAAATAATCTCATTTATAAAATTTCATTTAAGAATCCATTTCTTTATAAATCCCATTTATTACAAATCTATTTTAAATATCGATTTCAACTTCTTTTCCATATTTTCAGAAATATCATTTAAAAATCCATTGTTAAAAATCCTTTATACAAATTATTTTAAAATCTCTACTTAAAAACATGTCACGAACAGGTGAGTACAAATCCAAAATCAAGTCACTGTTTTATCCAAATCAATTTCCTTTAAAATAATCCAAATTTCCATATTTTTGTATCCAAAATCTCTTTTTAATTACTTCAAATTCTAAAATAATATTTATGGTATTTAAATTACCAAAATTAAGGCCAGTGTTACTATAGCATCTAATACATTAAATCACACAACAATCCATAACAGATTATTTAATCACATCATATATCGCTATATATGAAAAACAATCAATATATTTAAGGAATCCAGTTGGATCCCTCCAATCTGTTTCTCTACGTCCACAGATGTATATAAAATAATATACCAATCCTGCTTCGAGGCAGGATATCGCGGTAATATAGGGTCTCTGCTATTATGCGCGGCACATAATGTCTCATCCGCTCCAATTAGTGGGAATATACACAACTACTAATATATACTACTATATATAATATAACATCCACTGATAATAATTTATCAATTCAACCTATCATCTAATAAATTAATTTTTAATTGCTATAAATTAAACCAGTCAACCAAATTGAGTGAGATTTACTCACCTTGATTTTTAACTTGCCTAACATCCAGATTTTAAATTATCGAAAATCCCAACTGACTCCAAAAAATTCCAAACTAATTCCAGAATATATATTTTGCAGCTACGAATCCAGCGTGACTGATTCCGTGATTTTTGGACCTCGTATGCATATGTTATTAAATTTATTAGCTATCTAAATTTTAAGTCTTAATTAAATAACCAATGTATAACTAAATTTAATTACAGTATATACCTCCCCCATCTCATTCGTTTCCGAGCGAGCTATAGGACCATCGTGACATTACTTTTTTTCTTTTCAAAATGAAGATCCTTAAAGCTGCACGTTGCTGACCAGAAACGCACGCGACCCTAAAGCTGCAGTGACAGAGTTAGACTTCGCCCATCCACCAGACACTACTTTAGACTGCCGCTCGCTCTTCTCCAGGCGCTTGACTTCGACTGTCATCCTCAGGTGACTCACGAGTCTTCTTCATCTTCGTTGAAAGATCCCCCCATCGAAGATCCTCATCACGCCCCTCCGCCCCATAACACATGTGTTCGCCACTCCAAGTCACGGCCATTTTTTAACTCCCGTAAATTTTCTTTTCGTTTCTTTTTTT
Source organism: Allium cepa (assembly GCA_030765085.1). NCBI lineage: Eukaryota > Viridiplantae > Streptophyta > Magnoliopsida > Asparagales > Amaryllidaceae > Allium > Allium cepa. The sequence continues at coordinate 654,707,319 of CM060940.1, forward strand.
AAATGCTCGATCAATTGTTTTGTTGAGAGAAGGGAAGGAAAAAGAATTTCGCGATTAGTAAGTGAAGAGGGTATAGGCTAGTATAAGATAGGATGGCGGAAATGAAGTATAGGCTGGGCTGATAGGGTGGCTGTGTCAAATCAAATATATATAAATTATTTAAAATTCAAAAATACCTTGATATCATTTTCGAACCCCAATCGAGATGTGCTGCCTGGTGTTCCTAATGTTATACCCCTATTCCAAATGCGATGGAACAATTTCGGAACCTAATTCGATCGTATTTAGAAGATAGCTTTTTGAACCCAATTAAAATATTAAAATTTCAATATTAATTTCAACGTGTTTCTATACCGTACGATCAAACAGTAAATCCAAGTGCTACGAAATATGATATTCAATAATAATACACTATTAAGGATCTAATGTAATTGGTTTCATCGAATTCCAAGCCTGTGTCCCGGATCGCTATTTTAACGCGTCGATTAAATCGAGCGATTTTTAAAATCGTCGAAATTGCTTGAAATTTCAGTTTTAAAAACTTACTAACTTATTTTTAATTCAAATAGAATTTACATTCACATTATAAATCATTTTGATTCACATTCAACTCAAATTTCAATTATTTGTACTATTTCTGTGTTACGATAAATCGTTATATTTAAAATTTAAATTCATCGTGTAATTTCAACCAAAATATTCATATTCAAAAATCCACTTATATTCTGACTCTAATATTTAAAACGATTTAACTATTCAAAATTAAATGACGAAAAATCCGAGTCGTTACATTCCTCCCCCCTTAAAAGAATTTCGTCCCCGAAATTGCTAAGTAGGAAAATGCAACAAACCCATTAACTTGTTAAAACCCACTTAGTTGAAACTCGATATTTCACTTTTCTATATCCTCTAGTTCCATACAAAACATTTTGTTTCCATTTCTGAATCAAAATCTCTTATACAATTACAATTCGAAATCAAATTCGATTAACAAAAATTTTCAAAATTTTTCGAACACCCTGAATTTTTGAAATTTTTTGGCGGAGTCTCCCTTATATGGAGATTCTTTTGCAATATGACAACTATGATAAAAAGATATACAACAGCTCTCATGGCCAGAAAATGCAATATATGTCAATACTTTTATTTTTCGCATGCTAAATTCATACGCGTGCCTTATTTTAGTGTTATAAACGTGCTTGCTCAATTTATATGTGATTTGCGCAACCAAAATCAAGCCAAACGGTTTTCTTACGCAATTAAAACATGTAAGCTTCATGAATATGAAATTTAATAACATTCCATTCCTATAACAACTTAAACACATAATTTTCACCAAACAAACATGTCATATCATAGATTTGGAATGGATAAACAAATACAAGGTTCAAACATTCGATTTTTCTCTTCAAATCAATTTATATATCATTTACTCCAAATTCCAGGTGATTTACAAACAATTCATTTTCATTCTCTTCATATTCATTCGCCCACATGCATTTTAAATCCATATAATGTTGTTTGCTTATTCTATTTATCCAATTTCAAATAAATTACAAACAATCCATTTATTATTGATTGGCATTTCATTCCATGTTAACTTAATAATATACCATTTCTTGAATTATCACTTAAGGTTTATTATAACATTCATACCAATATTTAAGTTCATATCCAGCTTATAACTTAAATTCCTACTTGACTTAAATCAAGCGATACTCCAAAACATAATTTAATTCATTTGCACTTACTTAAAATCCAAATTTTATCGATCAATCCTTTAAACCATATTCAATTTGTTCACACCTAGGTTGAATTTCCATTCTTATCACTTAAGTTGAATTTATTTATAACTCAAGCCCGATTTTTGGGAAACCAATTTATATTTCAATACCCAACCCATAAATTAATTTATCTAACTAGTCTACTTTCATTTTACTTAACTTAAGTTAAGTTTTAATTCAAAAATCATCTCATTTAACTCGAACTGAATCAACTTCATTTTTATAATTCAATTCACATCTTCATTTCTTTTAACAATATATTTATCCATCCCAACTTAGATTCCACTTTTCATTTCCTGAGGTTTACAAGTTATACAACTTATTCGTCACAATTTCATAAATTCCATGCTGGAGTTCATTCCATTCAATAATTAACTTATAGTTACATAACCACTTTACTAGTAAATATTATATTCACTTCAATTTGATATCATTTCTAATCCAAATCAACTTTATTTAACTTATCTTAAGTTAAATTCAATTCATTTGATTTTATTTAGCTTACTCAAGTTAAATTTCAATTCCAAACTTCAATGCTCCATATTTTCCTTTCCTCTATACCATTTTGACAATTATAAGTTCAAAACTAAATTTCTTCTGGTTTCACAAAGCATATAGTTGAAAATTTTCAGAATTCAAACACCCGGTTTCATTTCAAATCATTTTGAAACCATAAATATATATAGCCCCTTAGTATATCAAACCATATTTCCAGAATCTCCAAAACAAACTTGGTTTTATCCAAGTTAACTCCTTTTGGGATATGAATAAAATTAGTGTTTCAAACAAGCTTGGAGAAAAACAATCTTAGCCAATCACTACGGTAGCAATCCGTTACTAAGAAACTCGAAAATGAACATCGATGATGTCGCGATCATCATCAGAATTATTTTCCAATGACTGGAGTGATTCAACGCTTTTATTCCCTTCAAAATCCTTTAGAATATTTTTATTCCAAAATACTTCCAAAATAATACTACTATTATTTTTCACAACACTTCGAAAATGTTTCAAAACTCTGAGATTTAGATTCCAAATTCTGGTTTGAATCAAATTTTAGTTTTAACTCATTTGTATAATTCATACTTATATCTTTTTAATTTGGTTATATATGGCCATTCTAATTTATACTCTTGTTTTTATTATACTAATAACAACCAAACACATCAATATACTATAATAATTTTAGAAAATTATTTCTTTTATATCAACGTATGATTTGGGTAAAATTATTTCATTTACCCACTTTAAAACAATACTGTGTCGATTTAAATTGTCCAGAGTTTAGAAACCCTTATCGATACAGTTATATAGACCGTACCTACTAGAATTTATAAACACTCAACCGATAAGTCAACACAATATAAAACAATTTATATTCACTAACAAATATGCACCCGTATCTATAATACACTCAGACTCAATCTAGGGTACTACTGACCCTATCTCTAAAGAGTAATCCCCATCAAAACTAAGGTTCTCGCTTGACCTTATGCTTTGATACCACTGTAACGACCCGCGAGATTCTCGGCCCTTGAAAATCGACATCAATACGTTCACTGTATAGCATGCCAAGCAATCGAGTGCCGAAAATACCAGATCATTAGGGTGAAGAAGAAAGAGATAAAAGAAAATAGAAACAATAACACAGAATCTCACAATCGCAGCGGAACAATATATAATAGATAAATGCATATCTTTATACAAAAAGAAACTGCAACGGTTGATATATATAAAATTATCAGATTACAAGTGTCAACAAATCAATCTAGATAGTTATAATAACTTGTTCTCACAAGTGCGGAATATACATCATATACACACACAACGGAATATAATCAAGTATGTGGAATACGCCTGAGACTTCTCTAGCATGTCTTCTGTGCTCCATAGCATCCTAACCTGAATCTATAATACTTGGTCTGATCCAAGCATTATAATAAAATAATATCCGAGTCAATCTGGAAAACTAGCATGAGAAAACACACTCAACTTGAATTATTACTGTTATCAAAATTCTTTGAAAAAAACTAAGGTATCTCGTAAGACCATGCCATACATAAATAAGACGGATTTTATCCTTACAATAACCAAAAAAATTATATAAAAATCATATGATATTATAATAGTCTCTATAGACTATAAAACGGCTGAAATGCTTGCATCTCATGTATCAACATAGCTGGACACAATCAAAATCATACAAGCATGTATTGGAGAATGGATTCCATACAATGACTGGGCTACTGGAGTACCGCCCATCAAGTGCACCTCTAAAAAAATGTACCGAGATCGTACCTAACGATCCCTGCCAACATAGCATAGGCCTACCCCTTGTTGGATAGCACCGAATATGTTATCACCCTGGGTGTTCCCACCCTATTGAGCGCTCTCTTTTCCATGCACAAGCGTATCCATAATTATAATATATCCGAGGGAATCTAGAAAAGTGATAACATACCCTACATGCGTGCGACCCACTTAGCCCTGCTGTATCTCCCATGTTTTAGTCATTCCCGGTTGATGATGCTTGAGGCTACGCTTTACCTTTAGAATATCATTCATACTTGGAATGCTAACACTGCCTACCGACCATGATGCAAATGATAGCATTCATCCATACAAGTAGTTCTAGGTCTGAACAAATCGATCTCCATAATCACCATCTTCATTATCTTCATGATATCATAATTCGTAATGCATAAATCGGATCGAAGTGATTTTCAGATAATTAAATCTGATCCGGGACTCTTTGAAATGTTCAACGAATTTTGCCAAATTTGATATTCAGTTATATAACTATCGAATAACATCCATAAGCATTCACTACGCCCCACTTTATAAATTTTTCTATCATTCATTTCAAAGTATCTTTACAAAGATATATATTCAAATATCCTCCAGTATATCTAATAATTGAAAAGAAATTCAAATTCTTATATCCATAACAGGATATTTCAATCCATATCAATACTTAGAAATATTTCTAAACTCCATTTTTTTGATTCAACACTTTGCAAATATTTCTATAATAATAATCTCATAGTTAAAATATTTCAAATCCTTCCAGTTTACTACGTAGGAAATATTAATAAGTATATTTTCTCGAAATCATTTTATTTCCAATACTAATGAAATATTCTATTTATTTCATACTTCTCTAAAATCCTTTACCATTTATTCGTAAATTCCTTAACTCATTTATAACGAATTCTATAAGTTCATGGAATTTGTAAATTAATTTCCTTTAAAATTTCTAAAATAGATTATACTTACTATAATTCCAGCTACCCATTTCTAACTTCTTTTATGAATTCTATTTCATTTACGAAGTTCTCTTATTTCAACATTCTGGAAGTATCCTTAAGTTTCCAGAATTCCATCACAAGATTTCTCTTATAAAAATTATATCCGTTAAATAAACCCCGTTTGCAAATCTTGAGAGGATTTATCAATAAATTACAATCATTTCAAATTCTATATATATGATAGGTATTTTTAAAGAGTAATAATTTATTTTTAAAACATGTTTAAGTAATTATTAAAAAATTTAAAACACTTTAAATAAACATTGATAACTCATTTCCAATTCATTTTAAATAAAACTAATCGGTTTTAAAAGCTTATTATAAAAATGTGAATTCATTTGAATAAATATTAAATATTTGAATAATTCACTTTTTGAAATATTTCAATACTAAAACAGCTTTATCTATATAGTTTAATAAATAAAAATACCATTTTAAAACAATTTTTAATTTCTCGACAAAAATCTATTTTTAAATCCAATATTACCAATTTCAATTTATAAATCCCTCTCAGTTCATATCACATCAATTACATTTCAATTTCATAGTCATTCTCACATTTCAAAAATTGAATCCACTATTTTTTCCAAAAACTGATTTCCATATCTCGATAAAAATTCACATTGTAAATTTATATTTCCATTTTATCAGTTGATAATCATTTCCCTTATTTATAAACATCGTTTAAAAGTTTATAATTCATTTGGGATTCACTCGTTTATACAAATAATCTCATTCATAAAATTTCATTTATGAATCCATTTCTTTGTAAATCCCATTTATTTTACAAATCTATTTTAAATATCAATTTCAACTTCTTTTCCATATTTTCATAAATATCATTTAAAAATCCGTTGTTAAAAATCCCTTATATAAATTATTTTAAAATCTCCATTTAAAAACATTTTATGAGCTGTTGAGTACAAATCCAAAATCAAGTCACTGTTTTATCCAAATCAATTTCTTTTAAAATAATCCAAATTTCGATATAAATATTTTTATATCCAAAATCTTCAAATTCTAAAATAATATTTATGGTATTTAAATTACCAAAATTATGGTCAGTGCTACTATAGCATCTAATAAATCAAATCACACAACAATCCATAAAAGATTATTCAATTACATCATATATCGCTATATATGAAAAACAATAAATATATTTGAGGAATCTAGTTGGATCCCTCCAACCTGTTTCCCAACATCCACAGATGTTATATAACATAAAATACCAATCCCGCTACGAGGCGGATACCGCGGTAACATAAGATCATCTGCTATTATGCAGGACGTATAATATCTCATCCGCTCCGATCGACGACAAAATACCCAACTACTAATATACACACACTACTATATATAATATAACATCCACTGATAATAATATATCAATTCAACCAATCACCCAATAATCAATTTTTAGTTGCTATTAATTAAACCAATCAGCCAATTTGAGTGAGATTTACTCACCTTGATTTTTAATTTGCCGAGCATCCAGATTTTAAATTATCTAAAATCCTAGCCGACTCTAAAAAATTCCAAACTAATTCCAGATTGTATATTTCGCAGCTATGAATCCAGCGTGACCGATTCCATGATTTTCGGACATTGTATGGATACGTTATTAAATTTATTAGCTATCTCAATTTTAATTCTTAATTAAATAACTAATTATATAACTAAATTTAATCACAGTATTATATCTCCACCATCTCATTTGTTTCCACGCAAGCTACAAGACCCTCGCGACAGTTCTTTTTTTCAAAACGAAGATCCTTAAAGCTGCACGTTGCTGACAATGAACGCACGCTACCCCAAAGCTGAAGTGATAGAGTTTGACTTCGTCCATCCATTAGACACTGCCTTTGGCCGTCGCTTGCTCTTCTCTAGGCTCTCGACTTCGGCCATCATCCTCAAGCAACTCACGAGTCTTCTTCGTCGAAGCCCTAAAGCGACGCCGAAAGATCCTCCCAATCGAATGTCCTCATTGCGCCCCTCTGCCTCAGAACGCATGCGTTCGCCACCTCCAAGTCACTGCCATTTTTTTAAACTGCCGTGATTTTTCTTTTCATTTGGCGAAGGTGATCTTTGCTTTAAAAGTGTGGAGACACTATCATTTAGGAAAATGATTTGAGTTATTTATGGATCGTAAGCCTTTGAAGTATCTATTCTCTCAGAAGGAGTTGAATATGAAACAACAAAGGTGGTTAGAGTTTTTGGCAGCTTATGATTTTGATATTAAGTATATGCTAGGGAAAGGCAATAAAGTTACAGATGCACTTAACTGGAAATATCAGAGCGTGGTATTGGCTATGTTTGTAGAATCGAAAGATTCAGAGGCATTGACTACTTAGGGTGTATGGTTAAGCTCGATTGCTAATTCTAGTAGAAACATAGTAATGTTGTCATGTTTTGAAGTTCGATCAGTAATGATCAAAATAATTGCTACAACAAAGAAAGATGCTCCACTACTAGCTAAATGAATTAGAAGACTTGAGGATGAATTTAAGATTGATGATTTAAAAGATTTTAGTCTTGATTAGAAAGTATGTTCAAGGAAGAAGGGACAGTTGTGTGTTTAAGATGTTTGTAACCTAAGGAAGGAGGTTCTTAGTAAGTATTATCGATCGAAGTTTACTATTTATCCCAGAGGAACAAAAATGTAACAAGATACGAAGAAGAGTTTCTTTTGGGAAGGAATGAAAAGAGATATAGGCTTATGGATGAAACAATGTTTGAAGTGCCAGTAAGTAAAACCGAGCATCAGAAACCAAGTGTATTGCTTCAACCTTTAAAAGTTCCACATTGAAAATGTGATTCTATGTTTATGTATTTTATTGAAGGGTTGCCAAGGTTGAACATGGAAAATGAAAGTATTTGGGTCGTGGTAGATAGACCGACCAAGATTGCACACTTTATTCTCATTAAGTCTAGAAGGACGTGACCTATCTGGAAAAGTTGTTTATGAAGAATATGGTAAAACTGCAAGGGATTCCTAATAGTATAGTACGTGATAGAGATACTTTGTCCACTAGTGAACTCTGGAAGAGTCTGCAAGAAGTGTAAGGTACCAAGCTGAAGATGAGTACCGCTTTCCATCAACAAATGGTTCGGTAAACTGAAAGAGTTAACAAAGTTCTTGAAGATTTGTTAATGGCCTGTGTACTAGACTTTGGCAGGTCATGGGAAGACCATTTGCACTTAGTTGGTTTTCCTACAATAATAGTTGTTGAACTATTATAGGAATGACGCATTTCGAAACTCTTTGTGGAAGCCCATGTAAATCACCAGCATATTGGCTAGAAACTAGAGACAGATTAATTCTAGGCCCAGATATTGTGAGAGAAGCTGTAGAAAAGATTGAGTTGATCCAAGCAAGGATGAAGGAAGCTCGGTCTAGGCACAGAGGCTACTATTGCACCTACTGAACTGGAAGATTTAGTTACGGATTCATATATGACTTTTGTTAGACAACCATATTATGTTGTAGCAAGAGATAAGAAGAAATTAAAAACGAGATACCTTTAAGTTAGTAAAAGTCCAGTGGAGTGATCATGAGACAGACTGTACTTTTGAAACGGCGGACAAGATTAGAGATATTTACCCTGAGTTGTTTTAATGATATGGTCTATGTCTGCCATATAGACTTTCTGCTAATAGGACTTGTTTGCATGATTATTATGTGTTTGTCACACTTGTTTGCATGATTGTGATGCTTTTTTTTTCTTATCAAAATTTCGAGGATGACATTTTTTAACGAAGAGTTTGCAACACCCCTAATTTTTGTTTAACATTATTCAGGGATTTGAATTAAATAAATTAAATAGAATAATTTATGGCAATAAGGAGAATAGGATTTATTAACTGATTTGGATCAGGCCTTAATTAATTGATTAATAAGATTGTTTTAAACATAGAATAGAAATGAATCAATGAGACGGGCATAATGGGAATAATTTGTTAATTCGTTCCCTAAACCCTTCTTCTCTCATTCACTCTCATTTCATTTTCCAAAATCAAAACTAATCATAATAAGAGGCCGACCATTACCTAGAGGAAAAGAAGAGGAATCTAAGGAATTCTAAGGGAAAGCCTAGGGGAATTAATCTACATCAAATCTTAATCTCTCTTATCCAATCAAAGGTAAGCAATAGTAAACCATCTCAGTTTTTTATATTTGTTTTCGGATTTATGATTGATTTTCGAATTAGATGTGATAATATTTCATGCTTAAATTGATAATATCATTATTTGATTGATTGATGGTATGTTGGAATCTTATGGAATTGTTTTAATGGATTTTAATGACAAAAATCGAATTTTTAATCTCCTATTGATATGAAATTTGAATATGTTGTGGAAAACATTGTTTTGGAGATGACTTTTCTATCTCATAATTTTCCAAGTTCATATGAATATTTTACGAATTTTCTAGGAGGAAAAATGTGTATATTTTTTGGTTTTAATTATTAGAAATAATGTTTTAGTCCCAAAATATTTTTATATGGAAGCAGAAGGAAATTATGATTTTTGAGATTTTTCCCTAATTGTTATGACTTTCTGTGAATTTATTATTTTAGAATATTTTTTAATTAATATGGGTTAACAATATTAGATATAAGGTTTTGCAATGTTAATTGAGAATGTAGAACGTGTTCTGCTAGAATTTCTGTACAGAATATGAAAATATTTTTGTTATCCAATGATAATTTGACATTAGGCAAGAGTTAGTAGAAAGTTTTAACTTTAAAAGGAAATAAGTCAGCTATTAAGTTATTTGCTAAAATGTCATCGGGATTATAACTTAAAGTCTGGATACCTTTATATTTACAAAAGCTCGAAAACTACAAGGGTTGATACATGTGTTACTAGATAGCCATGTGTTGTATACTCTTGCATAGGAACTTGATATCCAATGTTTTGGGAAGGTTTGATACCCAATGTTTTGGGAAGGTCCGATACCCAATGCTTTGTAAAGGCTTGATAGCCAGTATTTTGTAGAGGCTCTACAAATCTTTGGTTTAAAGACTCGGTAACTTCTTCCATTTTAAAACTTGACATCATCAAGTTTTTAGAGGCTCGGGCCTCATGTTTTTAAGAACTTGACAATTTTTGTCTTACAGTGACTCTATGGCATCTCTGTAGCTACTCGACAACTATATTTTTAGGGGATTGATAGTCATATGTTTTACAAACCTGATAACTATGTTTTAGCAGCTCGATAGTCGTATGTTTTACAAATGTAATGATCCACACTTTTGGACGGTTTAAATCGACAATAAACCACACATGTCTAATTCAAACCATTCAAATGGGAGGTTTGTTAATGGAGTAAATAAGAAATAAAAGAAAGAAGGAAAAATAAAACACAGAATCTCACAGCGGAATGACAAAATATAATAATCAAATAAATAGTTCATGAAGCTGTTTTACAAATAACACGTGATTACACTTTTACAATTCAAATCAGAGTCATACATATAGTAGAAATAAACAATTAATGCAGCGGAATACATGATGTAATGGAATAATTATAATAAATAGTAATAATATACCGAGTCTTTGTCTTCGTCCTCTAGAAAATAAAATGGTCTTCAATACACTGAAAAAGCTCAGACTGACCCGAGCGTAATGAAAACAAAACACTCGAGTCAGAACCAAAAGATCTTTTGTAAGTCAAATTTCTAAAATAAAATGTGAGTGTAATTACTTCAGAGATGTTATGGGATTTTCCATCTCCTATCGAGTGTACAACGTGAATATAATTATTGAAAGATTTCAAATAATTCAAAATATCAATCTTAATCATCTAATTGAAACAAATCTGAAGTTTGAATTAACTTAAACCCTTCAAATAATTCAGTTCCAAATAATATCCAAATGCAAAAAATTATATGGGCATATATCATTTCAACCAGTACCAAAATAACATTTCAAGTCAATAAAACCGTTTAGGTTTATCATTTCAACCTATAATGATTTTCAAGTAATAATAATTAACGGAGCTTGTAGAGTGATCACAATATATAAATCAAACACATTATCCAATCATCCCATGTAAAAAAAATCAAACATCCATCATAATTATCATCCAATTCAAACAATGAATATTCATAATTAATATATTATTATTTACAGGTAATTAAGTGGCAATTATAATTTCAATAATAATTTAAGTGACAATTTAATTAAAACTAATTCAAATTAACAGGAATAACAATTTAATATACCAAACAGCCATAAATAAATCCCTAATCACATCAGAAATTTAATTTAACTAACATAAGAAATTTTAGATGTTGTGAATGAGTCAAAACACTCGCCTTTGAATTTCAAATCGATTTGAAATTCCAAAAAGGGCAAAATTTCAATAGTCTCTGAATTTGTCTAAACCAACATCATAATATAAAGGAATTTCGATACAATCCCAATGAAATGAACCACGCGTGAATCCGAGCTCGTATGAAAAAGTTATGATAATTAGAATATTGAAAAATTCTGCTCCTGGGTCGACTTCGTGTTCAACTTCAGTCCGCCGCCTCAAATCCCCAGTGCTTGTTCTGAGTTTTTTCCAAAACGACCCGAGAACCGAGTCATTTTCTCCGTGACACGAACTTGCTGCAAGGTTTTTGCCTCTAAAACCCGAAGCACGACCCGAAGTTGCTGCAGATCCACTCTTTATTTAAATTGAATTTAGGTTTTGGAATTTGGGAATTAGGTTTGATGTTCTGTCATTTGAGAAGGAGGAAGGAGATGTGCGTATAAAAATAATGAAGTGGGAAACATTTAGGGTTTATAACAGCCTATATATAGGCAGGGTTGGATCGAAACGATAACAACGATCCGAAAAGCCCGTTTCGTTCCCGAAACAGAAATGTGACATCCAATATATTGAAATATAGGTTTTCGATATTTTTAAAATCAATGAAACTAGTTTCAAATCCTAATTCCATTGTGTACAGAAGTTGGCTTAAAAAATCAGCTTATTTCCAGTCGATTTCAATTAAATTGATTTCTACGCGTTTCGAGTACGTACGATCAAACGACAAGTCCGATCGATAGGAAACTTGAAATCTTATAATAATTCACCGTTATGAATCTGATGAAACTGGTTTCGTCGTAATCCGAGACAGTTGCCAAAATGGCTATTTTCACGTTAATTAGATAAACTAATATTAAATTAATTTACTCACTTTTCAATTTGAATGTAATAATTTACAATTTCTACTATTTTGGATTACTTAGTAATTTATAATCCTTTTAAAACAAATTTCTATATCAATTTAATATTGAATATTTCACAACTTATAGTATTTAATTTCCATTTCAATAAATTCAGCAATTATAATTTAAATTTCCAGTAAATCCATTAATTTGACTTTCCATCTTATTATACAATCAATTGTTACCTTATGGATTACTTATCGTGGTTTATATCTTATTACACTCATATTCTGCAATTTTATCTTTTATTTGTATTAACTACTACATTCCAATTATATTGAATCTTGTCAACTTTACACATTAATTAAATAAAAATCCCAATTAATTATTTATCCTGATTTCACTCTTTTATTAAATCAATTTATTGCCTAGGCAATTATAATTAAATTTCTATTCCTTTTATTACATTAACAAATTTCAGTTATTGTCTTAACTTAAATTAATGCAACATTTAATTGCATTTAATTTCAGTTGATTAAATATATTGGTAATAAACAACAATCGTCGCCACTATTACACTTTATAACATTTATAAGTTTATTATTTACAATTAATTATTTTAACTACTACTACCCCACTACCATTATCAATGACAATTAATTATACCTTATTCCACTAATTAGGCAACATTCGAGTTATCAACTTACCTACATCAACTGCACTAATTTAGGGAATTAGTTGTAATTGATTTCTAATTAAATTTAATAAACCAAATAAATATGTCATATAATAATTGTTACCAATAACCTTTCACCACATTTATAAATACATTATTTACAAACAAATGTTACAATTTCTTACATAACAGTAATTTTATTCAATTACCATTAACAATATATTATTTCATTAGTTAATTAAATATTTACATTTGTTTTCTCATATTCAAATTGAAACTAAGTATAACAATTACATTATTTCCTTTATTGGAATTTCATTTCAATTGTTAATAATTAACTTTAATTAACATTGTTACCTTTCATTTTTAGTTATTATTTCATTAATGAATCCCAAATTTTTATTCTTTCTAATTATTAAATCAAAAATCCTATTAAATTAACAAATTTTAATTGTCAAACATTATGGGTCATTACACTCTTCCCGGCTCAAAACTTTTCATCCCCGAAAAGGAAAAATAAGGGAGAAGAAATTAAGAAATCAATATATCTTATTCAAAATATTAAATTTATAAATTACTGCTTTACAAATTTAAATAAGTTAAATAAATTATATCAATTTATAACAAATTAAATCCTTTTATATTCAAGTTAACAAAAGTTTAGAAAACATTTCATAAAAATTTCTAAGTCTAAAATCCACGAAAAATTTCGGTAGAGTCTCCTTTCTACGGAGAGGCCTGGGGGAAATAATAATATCAAAATATAACAATATATATCAAAATTTTCAAAATAATATATTCCAACTGCGGGAAAGACAATATAATAACGCTAGAAAATCATAACCCAAGAATGTACCTATTAGTCGGGCAAATAATGCTCATTTTATGAAACCAAAAGCAGTAGCAATTGCTTCCATAACCTGAATTCCACTTATATAATCCAAAGAGGTTAATAATTATATAGAAGTGAAATGATTATATTGTTTTAAATTAATAACAAACAATCAACATAACATAACATAACAACAATCACTTTCAATCAAAATCATACCATCATCACATAAAATCAAAATAAATCAATACAACATAACAACAGTCTTTTGCAAACAAGCATATAATCTTCACAACCGATCAAAGTAATCAACCATTTTTGAAGTTACAATCATCAAATTTAATATAGTATTCATTTCATTATTTACTTTAATTATCAATAGCTTCAAACGTTAACTTAACTTCATAATTCTTTACTTACAATATTCACTTTCTATTTCATTTTATTTAGTAGCACTACAATTACAACTCAGGTTTATAACTATTTTCATATCAAATTTCTTATTTATAAAAGTAAATTTCATTAAACATTTTCATTATTTAAGTTTTTCTTGTATAATATTCCATTACATATCCTTATTTAACATTACAATTTTTAATATTCTGGTATGTTATATATATGTTTGTAAGAATGAAATTGAGAGTTACACAGGTTTATCTTATTTCATTTGGTAAATAAATGTTCAATAGTTACCATTTCATATTTTCATCTCCTTTTTGTTTACACGTTACAAATTTCGAATTCCTTGTATATTTCATTTATGGCTTAATATTTAGTTTCTTACTTTCAACTTTAGAAGTTCCAATTATTATTAAATAGTTAAAATTTTATTCCATTACAATAATTAAAATTCTAATTTAAGCTTACTTTAGTTTAATCTACTGGGTTTTTTCTTCTTCTCATTATTTACTTTTCCATTCATTTATTTCTATAAAGATCGATCATTTTCATAATTTGTTTTCCGCTAAGGGTTTAAGTCATTAATGAACCATTTCATAAAATATTACTTAAGCATCTACTACCTTACTTAAGTTGATTAGTTAATTCGGTTATTGAATAAAATTTTAAGTTTTTGGTATTCGACCTTGAAGAGAAAGGAAATATTTTAATATATCTAAAAATTCAATTAAAATATTTAACCTCATTCACTTAGTAAAATATAAGATATATTTAAAACATCTTCATAGCATTATGTAAAGATTTTTCAAAGCCTAAAACAATGTTAGAAATTTATATCAAAACATTAAAATAAGCTTTAAAATAAAGTTCCTTAAATCCGAAAATTTATTGGACTCATTATTTTTAAAATAATTATAAACTCAAGATTATTAAACTGAAACTAATAGTATACTCAAATCTCACATTAAATTTCTAAATTAAAGCATAAAATTTCACATCTTTATAATTAATTTTTACACACTTGCTTTAAAATGAATATTCAAATCATGGAAAAACATTTATTACGGTTAAATACAAAAATTCAAACAGTAACTAAACCAATAAATTCTCTATTAGTACTTTGAAATCAAGTAAATATTCCAAATTATACTTCCAAAATAGAGATTCAATTTTATTTTTCAGGTATATTACTATAAACAAACTTTGCAAATCAAATTTTTTCCATTTATATAATATCTTTAAATTATACATTCAAAGAAACTTATATAAATTTTACTTGAAATATTCATTTGAAAGCTTCATTTGCAAATCTATCATCTTTAATACTTTAATACTTTTCAAAAATTCATTTGTAAAATTCCTTGCTTTCTTTATAAATACCATTTAAAATTTTTAAATAACATCTTTATAAATATAAGTAAACTATTTGAAAATAATTATTTACATCATTATTTATATTTACAAAGAAGCTATTGAAAACAATGAATCCATTATTTATAAATTTATTAGTTTTATCTCAAGATACTTTTCAAACATTATTAATAAATCAATAATCATTTGCTTTAAATATGTTTTATTTAATTAATAACTTCTAAAATATTTACAACACTAATAATTTACTATTAAACTATGTTGTATATAAATAAACAATATTTTAAAGTATCTAGAAACGATAAAAATGACAAAAATATCTTTTATATAATACTTTATCAATATACTTTTATAACTCAATGTCATAATAGGTTTATCCTCGTTCTTGCAGGCTCTGGCCATGCGTTGATCTGGCGCAAGGTTAGAGTTCTCCAAGTACTTAGTAGACATGTTTCAACACCCAGTGAAAATATACTTAAAAATAGGTATGAGAAGTACTGTTCAAAATCCAATGTCAAATGATAATAATATGATAGCAGTGGCCCGCTGCTGATCCAGTATTTATGCAATGGACACAAAACTTTCCAGGAGATCCTTCTACCTTTCGGATTCTAGAAAAATATTGTAGCCAGTTCGTAAACAAGGGTCCATTGACCCCTACTGTAGTAGTACGCTGCTGATTCAATGATTTACGCAATGGATGCACTTCCTTCCTGGAAGATCCGAAAGCAACAGAACAAAGGATCAAAAGCGCCTCCATTGGGTAAACTAAAGAACCATCTACCCTAAAAAAATCAAGGAAATCATGAGTTTAAGTCTGGACAACCATATCAGTTCGAATCCATTTCTGAGTTCACCCAAGTCCATTAGGGTTTATCAGTCAAATCCATTCCTGGATTCCCCGAGTCCATCTGGGTCGAAGCATATCATACTATACTTTTTCACGGAGGGTACTTCCCCATACCTCTTACTTCAAAATATAACATACCATATATAGTACCCTTTCAAAATCATAGCTTCAAATATCGCACTTATATAAATTCCATTATATATAAGATTTTATTTTCAAATAAAGTACTTTCCAAAATCAATAATCTCAAATATATCAAACCATTCTTATATAATTTTCGTTATATATAAGATTTATCTCTTCAGA
Source organism: Allium cepa (assembly GCA_030765085.1). NCBI lineage: Eukaryota > Viridiplantae > Streptophyta > Magnoliopsida > Asparagales > Amaryllidaceae > Allium > Allium cepa. Next base: position 654,724,009 of record CM060940.1, read on the forward strand.
TCAAATACCTTCCAAAATCAACAGTTTCAAAATCACTTGTACTTGTATAAAGTCCATCTTATACAAGAATAAAAAATTTCCAAAATCAATTTCGCTGTATGAAAATCCATATGAGATTGAACATCTTTGCTTTATAAAAGGTTTTGAATTTAGAATGGTTTTGTATATAAAATCATTTTGGGAAATAGTTTTGGATATAAAATGGTTGTGTAAACTAGTTTGTAAATAAAATAGTTTGTAAAATAGTTTTGCAAATAAAATAGTTTGTAAAATAGTTTTGTAAATAAAATTGTTTGTAAATCAAATTGAATAAAATAGTTTGTATAAGAAACTAAAAGAAAATAGTTTGTATAAGAAAAATATAGGAAAATAGTTTGTATAAGAAAAATAAAAAAATAGTTTGTATAAGAAAAATAAAAGAAAATAGTTTTGAAAAATGGTTTTAAATTAATAGTAGTTTTGCATAAAAGAAAATTCCAATTTAAATTACAAAGATGCCTAACCCAACAACTTTCAATTTCAGTGTCAAAGCATATCAATAATATTAGAACATAAGATCTACATATGTCATCATTTCGTAAAATCACATTCGATCGCTCGCTCGATCACACAAGTTCGCTTTCGAACTAGTATTGTCCATTCAACTTCCCTAATGCAGACTTCGATATGGTTTCTTGACTAGAGACCGTCATTCTTCTCGCATAGCTATATACTATGATAGAGAATTCTAAAACCAAATCCATATCAAATATTTGCCATCATGAATCGAATGAAAAATTCTAACACAAAGTGGTGAAATTCACATAGGACTTGTGTACTCAAATCCAGATCAAATTAGTTTTGTGAATAAAATAATATGCATACAACGTATATAATTATTCCAGTTTGTATCATCACCATTGCATTTCGATTAAATTCATTTTTAATCACATCGATTAACACAAATATCACTTCATGCTTTAATATTTGTTTCACAAAATTTCTCCATTTGAAATAAAACATTAGTATATTCATTCTCATAATATTGCTTATATTTCTATTAATTTAAATTACATTCATTTCACACGTAATATTTCTTAATTAATACGACATTTATTTGCAAAATCATTTCATAAGGAATTTTACTAAGTCCATTACCAATTTATAAAATCTTAATTCCTTTTTATAAGACATTGTTCATGTTTAAAGTTATCACAACTTTATTTATAACAATTTATTGTAACATCCATTTATTTTATAATAATTTACAAGTCATGACTTTATTTATAATCATTTCACCTTTAATTCATATTTGCTTATCCCAATTAGTTTCACCTTTACCTTTCAATTTATTTATGACACATTTCATAAATGTTATAAACATATTTTTCCCAATTTAATCTCATGTACAACATTTCCTTAGTCACAATTTCAATTTAAACATCCCAAGGCTTCAAGTTCACACTTGTATATTATTACATTCCATGCCAAGAATGTATACTACAATTCTATTCATTAACTAGACATAGATATAACAATATAAACCTTATTTCACTTGCTTTCAAACTAAGGTTATCAAATTCAACTGGATAATTTAACACAATTTCTAAGTTTCAACTCATATATTAATTCATAAGGTTTGATCATCCCAAATATCCAAATATTCCATTTTATTTCAATAGTTGAAACTACGAATCAACAAACAATAAACTTCACAACAAAACATTTCAATTCCATAAAAAAATATTTAAATTATTCATTGTATTCTCTTTAACACACCGTTATTAAACTAGTGTTTAGTCTATTAATCCAATCAACAATAATTAGCCAACATTTATAAACTGACAAAAACTCAACTAATCCACAATAAATGATAATAACTAAATATTCCCATTTCATAAATCAAACACATTACAAATAACTATATTAGTTATCAAAATTTATTCCTTGATATATATATATATATATATATATATATATATATATATAAAATAATATTAGGAAAAAATATAATTTAATTTCAAAACTTATATAAAACATTTTTTTACAACATTAACAAATACGCGATCTCGTAAATACACTCAGACAACTCATTCAAGGGTATTACTACCCTATCTCTAATGAGTAAACCCCAACAGGCTAAGGCATGTCTAAACCAAAGCTCTAATACCAATTGTAACGACCCTCCCTTTTGGACGGTTTAAATCGACAATAAACCACTCGTGTCTGATTCGAACCATTCAAATGGGAGGATTGTTAATGGGGTAAATAATAAATAAAAGAAAAGAAGGAAAAATAAAACACATAATCTCGCAGTGGAATGTCAAAATGTAATAATCAAATAAATAGTTCATGAAGTTGTTTTATAAATAACATGTGATTACACTTTTACAATTCAAATCAGAGTTATACATAAAACAGAAATAAATAATTAATGCAGCGGAACGCATGATGTAATGGAATAATTATAATAAATTGTAATAATATACCGAGTCTTTGTCTTCGTCCTCCAGAAAATAAAATGGTCTTCAGTACACTGAAAGAGCTCTGACTAACCCGAGCGTAATGAAAAAATACTCGAGTCAGAACTAAAAGACCTTATGTAAGTCAAATTTCTAAAATAAAATGTGAGTGCAATTTATCAATCTTAATAAACTAATTGAAACAAATCCGAGGTTTGAATTAACTTAAACCCTTCAAATAATTCAATTCCAAATAAAATCCAAATCCAAGAAATTATATGGGTATATGTCATTTCAACCAGTACCAAAAATCAACATTTCAAGTCAATGAAAACCAGTCGGGTTTATCATTTCAACCCATAATGATTTTCACGTAATAATAATTAAGGGAACCTGTAGAGTGATCACAATATATAAATCAAACACATCATCCAATCATCCCATTAAAAAAATCAAACATCCATCATAATTATCATCCAGTTCAAACAATGAATATTCACAACTTATAGATTATTATTTACAGGTAATTAAGTGGCAGTTATTATTTCAATAATAATTTAAGTGACAATTTAATTCAAATTAATTCAAGTTAACAGGAATAACAATTTAATTTACCAAATGGCCATAAATAAATCCCTAATCACATCAGAAATTTAATTTAACCAACATAAGAAATTTTAGAAGTTGTGAGTGGGTCGAAACACTCGCCTTTGAATTTCAAATCGATTTGAAATTCAAATAAAGGCCTAAATTTCAACAGTCTCGGAATTTTTCCAAACCAGCGTCATAATATACAGGAATTTTGACACAATCCCAATGAAATAAACAGTGCGTGAATCCGAGCTCGTATGAAAAAGTTATGATAATTAGAATATTGAAAAAATCTGGTCCTAGATCGACTTCGGCTTCAACATCGGTATGCCGCCTCAAATCCCCGGTGCTTGCTCTGAGTTTTTTCCAAAACAACCTGAGACCCGGGTCATTTTCTCCCTAACCCAAAGTTGTTGCAGGATTTTTGCCTCTAAGACCCGAAGTTGTTAGAGATCCACTTTTTAAAAAAAATTGAAATTAGGTTTTGGAATTTGGGAGTTAGGTTTGATGTTCTGTCATTTGAGAAAGAGGAAGGAGATGTACATACAAAAATAATGAAGTGAGAAACAGTAAGGGTTTATAACAGCCTATATATAGGAAGGGTTGGATCGAAACGTAACGACCCGAAAAGCCCATTTCGTTCCCGAAACAAAATTGGGTCATCCAATATATCAAAATATTGGTTTTCGATATTTTTAAACTCAATGGAAATAGTTTCAAATCCTAATTCCATTGTGTACAGAAGTTAGCTTAAAAAAATCAGATTATTTCAAATTGATTTCAATTAAATTGATTTCTACGCGTTTCGAGTCCGTACAATCAAACGACAAGTCCGATCGACACGAAATTTGAAACCATATAATAATTCACCGCTACGGATTCGATGAAACTAGTTTCATTGAAATCCGAGATAGTTGCCAAAATAGCTATTTTCACGTTAATTAAATAAATTAATATTAAATTAATTTAGTCACTTTTCAATTCAAATTTAATAATTTACAATTTCTATCATTTTGGATTACTTAGTAATTTATAATCCTTTTAAAACAAGTTTCTATATCAATTTATTATTAAATATTTCACAATTTACAGTGTTTAATTTGCATTTCAATAAATTCAGTAATTATAATTTAAATTTCCAATAAATCCATTTATTTGACTTTCCATCTTATTATACAATCAATTGTTACCTTATGGATTAATTATCTGGTTTATATCTTATTACACTTATATTCTGCAATTTCATCTTTTATTTGTATTAACTACTACGTTCCAGTTATATTGAATCTTGTCAACCTTACGCATTAATTAAATAAAAATCCCAATTAATTATTTATCCTAGTTTCACTCTTTTATTAAATCAATTTATTGCCTAGGCAATTATAATTACATTTCTATTCCTTTTATTACATTCACAAATTTCAGTTATTGTCTTAACTTACATTAATGCAACATTTAATTGCGTTTAATTTCAACTGATTAAATATATTGGTAACAAACAACAGTCGTCACCACTATTACACTTTATAACATTTGTAAGTTTATTATTTACAATTAATTGTTATAACTACTACCACCACCCCATTACCATTATCAATGATAATTAATTATACATTATTTCACTAATTAATCAACATTTGAATTATCAACTTACCTACATTAACTGCACTAATTTAGGGAGTTAATTGCAATTGATTTCTAATTGTGATAACCCGGATTTTAGAATATCTATGATTAATAAATTAACTGGGTATAGTCAGTAGAAATACTGATTTATAAGTTAAATAAACAATTCTTTTATTCTGGTAATAAAAAAAAATTACTTAACAATCTCCTTCATAAATTATTTAGACTTGACGAAATTGTTATTTTAAAACAATAATAATAATGTGTTATATATATATATATATATATATATATAAATGGATTTTCATAAAACTGAATTTTTGATTGTTTAAATATATATTTGAGTAGATTTAAAGGATTGGATTTTTAAGTTTAGATTTGGATTTGAATTTGAAATTCAAAGAATAGATATTTGTAAATATTTTGAATTCAAAATTTTTTACAACAATAAAGATAGTATGTGTATATATATTTACTTGCTAAAGTATTAAAGCTCAAGTTTAAAATAGAACTTAATAAAATTCATACTTTCTTTAAATATATGTACGAATTGTATATGTATAAAAATATAAAAAAAGAAAAAACTTAAAATATAAATACAATATGAAAACATAAATTTATAAAAAAATTACGAGTGTAAACATTTAAAATAGGCATTTGAGCATTTGTAAGCTAAAGATTACATGAAGGGACAAGTGGCGTTTCTCTTGATAATTTAACTTAAAATCAAAATTTTTAAAGATATATGAAGAAGAGATTTATCATCAGCTAAAATTTCTTACTTTTGAAGAACCATAATGAAACAAATCAGAGATCAAAAGAAAGAAATAAATCTGGGAAAATCGAAAAAAATATAATAACAATAGAAGAAGCAAATGAAACCTGAAATATAAAATCTGAAACTAGATAATTCAAGAAATCAGAGGCAAAGGGGAATTCAACATCAATGCTAGAGGTAAAAACTTCAACAAGAAATTCAGGAAATTCAGCATGCAAAATAAAATTCAAGAGGAATTGAATAAAGTCTGGAAGTCAAGAACAGATTTTCTGTCCTCTGCTATGTCTGTGAGTAAAACTGCTCTTTAATATTTCAAAACCACCTGCATTTGATTTGTATGAAGTGATTATCGAAGTTTGGATGAAAACTATGTTTGCGTGGCTGTTTGGAAATGAAGAATGTATATGAAAGTTAAAAATTTAGTGCATGGTTGAACAAAAAGTTTCCAATCAAGTATTTCTTTCCAGATTTTCTAAAATCTGGTATTTTAATATAAAATAATCTCTGCAGCATGAAAAGGGGTGAGTAATCTAACTCAGCCTTCTCTAGTTTTTTAAAAAGGCCTGTGAGTAACTTGATCTTTAAAGTACAAATTGATGTTGTCGTGCCTAAAATGATTTTAAGTATATGTATATGTGTTAAAAGAAAAGGAAAAAGGAAGAGTCTCTGTTCAAAGCTAAAACCAGTAAGTAAAACCTTAAACTAATTAGGATTTAATCCTTCATGCTTACTTGTAAAATGATAGGTAGAGATAGAAATATGGTTTGATTAGATGTATAAAAATACTTCCCTGGAAATTACATGAAATTGCTAATGTTCTACAGCATGTCTATATAAATATATGCATAGCTTCTGTCATTGGTTTACAGTCTAAAAATTCAATTCAAAAAGAAACATTTCTTTTACTTTAATATCTTACAGATCATGATCATTAATAAAGGCTAGTTGTATTAACCAAATCTTGTTTTAAAAATGTTTAAAGGTAAAATTTGTAGGTGATTAAACAGGATATTTATATTAACAGTGAAGAAAAAGAAACAAAAATCAATTCAAGTCAGACTTGAATTACTTATTTTTCAAGGCTTGATTTTATAATTGGATTTGTGATTTGAAATCATGATTATTAATAACAGAATTCATGATTTTTAAGTTGTTTATATCGAGAAATTTTGGGTTGATCACAAAAGGGTATTTCGATCAAATTTCGACGACAGGCGACATGGGAGTGGTCGAGTCCATGGTCAGAGGGGATGAGAGAACGGCGGTCTCAGGAAAATCAGTGTTGCGTTTTATTGAATTCCCTGGCGGAAGGTAGGAGAGGATGTAGGGTTTAGGTGGTGTTGTGACTGAGATGAGTTCTAGCGAGATGTTGGACGTTGTTAGATGATCGGAATCTTGTGCACGAAGAGGATGGGTGGTATGGGTCACGACGAAGTCTTGGCCAGAATTTCGTGACGATCGGTGGTTGGTGGTAGCGCTACGGTGAGTTTTGGTGATCAGTTTAGTAACTGGGTTCGCACAGGCGACTCGATTTCGAGATGAGGGGGTTTGGTGATTTCTGGGTGTACGTGCCGCACGTGGATGTCATCGCCGATGTGGTGAGGATTGTGGCGGCGGTCGGAGGAGACTTGGGGGATTGTACACGTGCACTGTGCACATTGGTGTACTGGGTTGTTATTTTGGGGAAGATAGTGTAGTTGGGTTTTTTTTCCGAGTGTTTTCATGGGCAACTCGAAGTAGACGCAGGGGAAATTTCGAGTTTGCTCGGGTAAGGTTCGGTGATGGCTTGTTTAGTTTTAGGTGTACTGTTAATTTTTCAACTTGCAATCCCAATACAATTTCAAGATGTATTATTTGATTATAAAGGCATGTACCTGATTTTAAAGTAAAGTAATTGTTTAAACAAGTCTCAAGTTTTAAATGAAAAGTTAAATGATTTTGTTACAATTTTGGAAATTTAATTAAATTGAGGGAAAAGGTAGAGTAATTAATTTTTCTCAAGCATCCACTTAAGAAATATAAATGTTAAGAATTTAATTAAGATAAGTGGTCTATCGTAATAGCATGTAAATCTTATTAGTAAAAGTAATTGAGGTATAATTACTTAATAATTAAAGAAAATTTATTAATGTAATCGGTTAAAACAATTAATTAGATTAATTAATCAATGTAATCACATGATGAAATTTTACTTGGTGAAATCAGTGATTAATGAATAATTATTAAATGTAATTAATAAAGAGGAAATTTGGGAATTATTAATTAATGTATTAGTGATAGCAATTAAGGTTTAATTTATTGAAGAATGATTAATCAATAATAAGTGTTTATAGGATATTTAATAATGTCATTAATTGAGTATTAATGTAATTAATGTTAGTTAATTAGTTAGTGAAAGTAATTAAAAGTTAATTACGGTAAATGATTTAAGAATAATTAATTTGTGTAATCAATTAAAAGCTAATTACTTAATGTAATTAGAGAATAAAAAATCAAGGATGATTAATTAAGATGGATAACTAGAGGATGATTGATTTATTGGTTTGTAATTGGTTAATGGTTAAAGTAAGCAGGAATTTTACTGATTAATTTAATTTATTTTAAAATTAGTTAGAGATGGAGTGATTAATTAATCTAGCTTATGAATGATTAAATAATATTATGCCTTAGATTGACTGATAGCTTGGATATGTGAATTGGGAATGCTTTGTGACATAATATGTTGGGTTTATACTGAGATAATTTGGTTATCTATCGATGATAAATTAATGTGGGTGACACTCTATATTTAAAGTTGAATTGTGTTTCACATAAATAAACTGGGATAAGATGATATGAATTTGAAGAGACCGGAGTCGGGTATTAGTAAATACCCGAAACCACTTCGAACCTTTATAAATTGATATGTGGAATTAAAAGTCTGAAATGGGATGGTTTAAGTGAATTGGACCAATTAATCTAAGTTTTTGATACTTAGAAATTGATGTGTGACGTCAATTTGTCTATAACAACTTGTGAAGTTGCAAGTTGATATAAGATACCCGGGTTCATATAAGTTGTATGCCTTTGTATTCCTTGTTGGATGGGTTTTACTCACGCTGGTTTCAGCCTGACCCGGGTGTTACTTTGATGTAATACTCGGGTCAGACCGAGTATTACAGATTCTCAGGTAAGGACGTTCTGGAGCTTAGGAGGCGCGCTAGATGGCAAGAGCCGAATAATTCCGTTGTATAGTATAATATTGTTGGGTATCTGTGACATGTTAATTGAGTATATTCAATGTCTGTGTATTTGTGACTCTGATTGTATTAAAGTGTAATTCGACGGATATAATATTCTTTTGTAAACTGATATTATTTATTATTATATTTTGATCCGTTGCGAATGTGAGGTTTTCTGTGTTTTGGTGTTTCTGTTTCTTCTTCTTCTTCTTTCTCTAACTATCTGGAATTTTTGGGATCGAAATTTCCGGGTCGTTACATTTGGTATCAAAGCTGAAGGTTAAGCGAGAACCTTGGCTCTGGTGGGGTTGCTCATTAAGGATAGGGTAAGTGGTACCCTAGGATGACTTGAGTATACATATATATGCGAGCGTACTTGTTATTTTCTTATATAAAGATTTTAAATGATTTTATATAAGAATATATTTTGATATATAAAGCAATATTTCTATCTATTAAATATTAAGGAAATTGGTTGTTAAAAGTTTTGGAATTAAATTGAGAAGTAATAGAACACAACCAAACTGAAATTGAAATAAAATAAAGATAAATTTGAAATGAAAATTTAAATGGTTGAATCTGAAAATCGAACTTGTTTAAGAATTGGTTTCAAACTAGAAGATAAAATTGGGTAAGGTTGATTGGATTAAGTGAATTAAGTTTAACTTGGCAAAAAGTTAATAGGTTGGAGTGGTCAACCTAATTTGGAAATTCAAGATGAAAATAAGATTTAACTTGGGAAGTTAAATGGTTGATTGGAATTGAGAATTTGGGTGATCTCAAAATGGGTTTGAGATCTGGAAATTGAAATAATTGGTGTTGGATAAATTTGGATGTCTATTTATCCTGATATTATTCCATTGTTACAAATAATTTATGAAATATAAATTGATTTATTTAAATAAAATGAAGAAATGGATTGTGGTAATATATCCATTGTAGAGATAAATGAAATTTAACTTAAATTTAAAAATTAAGGATATGGAATTCCTTTGAACTTAGATTTGAATGTTAAGAAATGAATTTGTAAATTAAAATTGTTTAAAACTCTTACTTGAACCTTGTAATGAGTTAAGTAAAGATAATTTAAAATGGAATTTTGAAATTTGGACTCAAATTGTTTAAAAACTTTAAATAAAGGTTAACTTGGTTTAAAGGGTTAAACCAACCTTAGTGAATTTAACTCGCATTTATGTAATTCGAGATGGTTTAATTTGGAATTTGAATTGAAATTAGTCCAAATTGAATTTGATTTGAATTAATTGGAATTGTGATTGAAGATGTGTAAGTATAAAATTCAAATGGAAAATTTGAATTTGATTGATTTGATATGATTTGAAATTGAAGTGGGTTCAATTTGAAATTAGTCTGAATTGATTTGAATAATTTGGAATTGTAATTAAAGTTGAATAGTTTTAAAATTCAAATGGAATTTGAATTGAATTTGGGAGGAAATCAAGAATAATTCAACTTGATTTGGAAATGGGGTTTGAAATTGGGATTAATTCAAACTGGAGTTGAAATGAATTGAAATTTAAACTAGTTCAGTTGAAATTTATTTGAATTAGTAGAATTTGAGATCAAGGTTGAATAAAGTTAAATTTGGAAAGAAGCTGAGGTAAATTCAACTTGAATTGGGGTTGAATCAATTTTAATGGAAATTTGAAGTTATTTAAATTGGAATTGGGTCAATTTAAATGGAAGTGGAAGTTTAAATTGAATTAATGAAAATGGAGATTGGGAAGTGAGCAGTTTTGACTCTGGACTATTTTTAATATAAACTGTTTTAATATAAGCCTATTTTCCAAGCTATTTATTATATATACAACTTTTCTTTTAAAAGCCAAACTATCTTACTATTATTTTGCAATTATCTAAAATTTCTATAATTCTTTTAACTATTTTCTACCTATTTTACACCTATTTTACAAACTAGTAATTATTTTCCAACTACTTATTTATTTTAAAAATTTTCAAACTATTTTCTAAATAAACTGGTCGGAGTTCAAACTGTTAATGGTTAAATACCCAATCGAGATAAAAATAGAGGTGATAATCTAAATGGATTGAAGTAAATGTGGGTAAGTGAATGAAAATCAAAGCGGATGTGAATAGAAATCGAATTAATTTGGCTAATAACCAATAAAGATAAATACGTAGGGTGTACGTATGTTATTCTATTCGCATAGTGATTTGATCCAGATTTGAAAATAGAATTTCGAGATAGTATGTCGATTCGAGTTGAGATTTTTCACTCGATTTTCGACGGCAAACCTGGATATGGATTGTTGATTGGTTCTGGATATTCTCTATCATAGTTATGACTACGCAAGGAGAATGACGGATTCTGATCGTGAAACCAGATCTTTGTCCGCACTAGGAAGTCGGGTGGACAATACTAGTTCGGAAGTGAAATTGTGTGATCGAGTGAGGGATCATATTGGTATGGCGTACAAATGATATGTGTACATCATACGGATTTGAATGAAATTGATATTGAAAAGAGTAATCAAATTTGAATATTTGATTTTGGAAATAAAGTTATATATCTTGGTTATATAAAATGAAACTTCCCCTTGTTGAATCTTTTGCCAGAAGAAAAGGGTTTCTGAAAAAGTTTGAAGTACAAAAGGAGTTTTATACAAGTTTGAAATGATCCAAAGTTTTAAAATTATACATATCTGTATATATATAAAGGATCTTATGAGGATTTTAGAAATGTTTTGGGAACCTTTGGATTTGGAAAGGCTTTTCATTTTTGGGTAAAATCAATATGAGAATTTGGAAAGCCTAGTTTGAGAATTATCGATTTTGGAATAATCGATTTTGTGTAAAGGAGCTTTGTATGAGATCATACTAGGTTTATGGTTTGAAAATACTATATGTGTACAGTATAAAATGTTTTGATAATGGCACTGGGGAAAAAGGCGCTCCCTTGAAATGAACTTCTCAGGAGTACCACCGGGTGGTGCTGCCTTGAGCCCCAAGGGGGGGTTCTAAAGTTGATCCTGTGAGGAGTCTGGACAAAACTAGTTCCTTGGGATTATGAGTAGAGTATACCATAGCGAAAGTCGTGTGTGCCGCTGAGAGCCAACAGTCTGCGTTGGATTTTATATCGGTATACTGCGACCTATGGTATAACATAGCGAAAGTCGTGTGTGCCGCTGAGTGCCAACAGTCTGCGTTTGATTTTATATCGGTAGACTGCGACCTATGTAGGAGTGGAGAAGTTTCATTTCGACAGCGAAAATCAGAGGCCGCTGAGAGCCTGCAGTTACATGGACTTTTGTTGTGATGACAACGTAACTCTGGATTGTAACTGCGATCTGTCATGTGGGATCCATGGTGTAATCGAGAGGCCGCGGAGAGCCTGAAGTTACATGGACTTTTGTTGTGACGGCAACGTAACCCTAGAATGTAACTGCGACCATGGATGGGGGTGATGATTTGCAGAGCATTCTCACCAAAGATATTTCCTCTATTTTCAAAATGTTTTCTACATTTTTGATAAAATTATTTTCCATGTATTTTCACTGGATGTTGAAAATGGGTCTGCTAAGTACTTGTAGATTTTCAGTCATACGCCTGATCAACGTATGACCGAATTTCTGTGAGAACGAGGATGGACTTATTGAAACATCGAGTTATAAAAAGTATTTTTATAAACACTATTTTGGCAATGTTATATAGATGTTAAAAGTGTTTTAAAATGATTAAAGAATATTTTAACTGGTTTTAAAATATTTAATAAATTCTGGCTTCGTTCCTTTTCGAGGACGAAAAAATTTTAAGGGGGGAGAAATGTGATAACCCAGATTTTAGAATATCTTTGATTAATAAATTAACTGGGTTTAGTCGGTAGAAATACTGATTTATAAGTTAAATAAACAATTCTTTTACTCTGGTAATAAAAAAAATAAAGTATAACATTATTTAACAATCTCCTTTATAAATTATTTAGACTTGACGAAATTGTTATTTTCAAACAATAATAATAATGTGTTATATATATATATATGGATTGTAATAGAACTGAATTGTGATTGTTTAAATATATATTTGAGTAGATTTAAAAGATTGGATTTTTAAGTTTAGATTTGGATTTGAATTTGAAGTTCAAAGAATAGATATTTATAAATATTTTGAATTCAAAATTTTTTACAACAATAAAGATGGTATGTGTATATATATTTACTTGTTAAAGTACTAAAGCTCAAGTTTAAAATAGAATTTAATAAAATTCATACTTTCTTTAAATATATGTATGAATTGTATATGTATAAAAATATAAAAAAAGAAAAAACTTAAAATATAAATACAATATTGAATTGTGTTTCATGTAAATAAACTGGGATAAGATGATATTGAATTTGAAGAGACCGGAGTCGAGTATTAGTAAACACCCGAAACCACTTCGAACCTTTATAAATTGATATGTGGAATTAAAAGTCTGAAATGGGATGGTTTAAGTGAATTGGACCAATTAATCTAAGTTTTTGATACTTAGAAATTGATGTGTGATGTCAATTTGTCTATAACAACTTATGAAGTTGCAAGTTGATATAAGATACCCGGGTTCATATAAGTTGTATGGCTTCGTATTCCTTGTTAGATGGGTTTTACTCACGCTGGTTTCAGCCTAACCCGGGTGTTACTTTGATGTAATACTCGGGTCAGACCGAGTATTACAGATTTTCAGGTAAGGACGTTCTAGAGCTCAGGAGGCGTGCTGGATGGCAAGAGCCGAATACTTCCGTTGTATAGTATAATATTATTGGGTATCTGTGACATGATAATTGAGTATATTCAATGTCTGTGTATTTGTGACTCTGATTGTATTAAAGTGTAATTCGACGGATATAATATTCTTTTGTAAACCGATATTATTTATTATTATATTTTGATCCGCTGTGAATGTGAGGTTTTCTTTGTTTTGGTGTTTCTGTTTCTTCTTCTTTCTCTTTCTTCTTTCTCTTTCTTCTTTCTCTTTCTTCTTTCTCTAACTATTTGGAATATTCGGGATCGAAATTTCCGGGTCGTTACACAAAATAAATTCAGTAGACCAAATAAGTAGGTAATGTATAATAATTGTTAACAATAACCTTTTATCACATTTATGAATTCATTATTTACAAACAAATGTTACAATTTCTAACATAACAGTAATTTTATTCAATTACCATTAACAATATATATTTCATTAGTTAATTAAATATTTGCATTTGTTTTCTCATATTCAATTTAAAACCAAGTATAACATTTACATTATTTCCTTTATTGGAATTCATTTCAATTATTAATAATTAACTTTAATTAACATTGCTACCTTTTATTTTTAGTTATTATTTCATTAATAAATCCCAAATTTTTATTCTTTTCAATTATTAAATAACAAATCCTAATAAATTAACAAATTTTAATTATCGAAAATTACGGATCGTTACAACAAACTTGATAGTTATTGTTTAGAGGCTCGATAGCCCATGTTTTCTAGATACTCGACATCTACATTTTAGTGGCTATACAAATGTATGTTTTACAAACTTGAAAGCTATGTTGTAGAGGCTCAATAGCCCATGTTTCCTAGATGTTCGACATCCCTATTTTGATAGCAAGTGTTTCAAAAGTTATGTAAAAGGTTATGCTTTGGCATAATATTTGGACTAAGTATTGGGCTACGTTTTCCTTGTCTTAAGAATGATTTCAGATGGTTTATCAATTCTAAAGATGTATGTTTTCAAGGAAATGAGATAGTGTTTTAGCCCAGTCTTACAAGAATTTTTCCAGAGGAAAATATTACTTAAAATTAAGTAATTTTGTTATCTATATGACCATTGATGATCATATTTTGATGAATGATTTTACATGTTCTTATTATCCTTTGATTAGTTAAATTTACATATTTTATCACTACCATACTCACATTTTCATTATCAACATTGCATCTTAGGATTTAGGAATAGAATTTCCAGTTAGGTTGTTCCAGTAGTGAGTGTAACTGACCCGCCTTTTTGGACAGTTTAAACCGACGATCAAATACACATGCCGGTTCCAAACCATTAAAAAAAGGCAGATGGTTATTGGGGTAATTAAGAAAAGAAAAGAAATAAAGGAAATGAAACAACACAGAATCTCGCAACGGAACGATAAAATATAATAGTCAAATAAACAGTTCATGAAGCTGTTTACTATACTTAGACAATTATTTATACAACATTTATCAGAGTTATACATATACAACAGAACAAATAAATAATGCAGCAGACAACATGATGCACAGATAATAATAGTAATAGTATACCAAATCTTCGTCTTCGTCCTCCAGAATAGATCTTCAAAAATCTGAAAACTCAGGACTGACCCGAGCGTAATGAAAAGACAAAACACTCGAGTCAGGACTAAAATATCCATATGAAAGTTAAATCAATCGTAAATAAATATGAGTGTGACGGCGTCAGAGATGTTTACGGGGTTTGACATCTCATATCCAGTGTCAACGTGCGTGCAATAACTTAAGAGATGTTACGGGATTTTCCACCTTTCAAGGATCCGTTAAACTATCTACTAGGTAGTAATGTACGCTAAGTAGATAATGTCTATCAGTAATATAAAGTATCAAAATAGCGTTAAGGCGTTACCATAATCCCCCTTAACACATTTTATATTCCCAAAAGCATATACAAGACCGTAGTTTCCCCAAAACCGGAAGTCACCAGAGGGCAATCCATATACTCAAGGTACAAACCAAAACGTAGTGGTCGCGAATAGGATAATCAGTATGACAAGGTACATGAGGCGATACCAACTAGGATACTAGTAGTTGCGTGATCCGGACTGATGTTGAGCATAGCAGCTACTACCTCAACACCGCGAAACAACACTCCCAAATCAAGGGGTACACCCAAATCAAATCACAAATGTAATAGATATGGTATCGAAGAAGTGTGTCCGCTAGAGGTGGCGAACCTCAATGGCCCGGCGCGGCTCCTGTTTTAGTCATGTCAGGGGTCATCCAATATCGTTCTCTTTCTTCAGTCAACGCGTTCACCAAACCATCCACTTCATTCTGGATCAACACTCCGCGTATAATAGTTATTAAAGTGGTTTTCGGTATCGACAGAGAGTATGTCCATATCCGATCCCGGTCTCTTTAATAACTACGTATTATTACACTGATGGCTCTTTTATATTTCAAATTGATTCATGATTGATAACAAAATATCATATTCGCTTTAAAATCAAATCCATTTCAAAATCATCATATATTCAAAATTATCAATTTTGTCCGATAAATCAATTTCACTTCAAAATTTGATTCGAATTCAATTTAGGTTATAATCTCTACTTTAACCTAGTTCGTATTTAAACCAAAGGTTTAAATATAAACATTTCCGTCTCTTTAACCAGTTTGAATTTAAGAAAATAGTTTAAATAGTTTAAAATAGTTAAATAATTCAAAATAGTTTAATAGAAAATATTTAAATAGTTTAATCGAAAATAATTTGAATATAAAATGGTTTATATATAAAATAGTTTGGAAAAAATCAAAAATTATTTGATAAATAATTCCAAAGTCAAACCGGTCAACTTCCCAAATTTCCTATCCAAATCAAATCCAAATTCCATTTCGATTTAATCGATTTATTCCAATTTCAACTTGAATAAATTTCTATTCCACGTAAATTTCGATTTCAATTCACAAATTTCTTTAAATTTCAATTCAATTCCAAATTAATTTAAATCTAAATTTCAAATAAATTTTCAATTGCAAACTCAAACTTGAAATATCATTTCATATCAATTTTCTTAGAAATATTCAGAGTTCGATTAAAAGTCCAATCTTTTAAAACAAATCAACTTTCAAAAATTTACACCGTATTTCAATTTTCAATTTAAATCTAAACTTCGATTTTATTTAATAATTTCGTTTACCAAGTTTAAATTCTAACATTTCGAGCTCCAATTCAAAATAATTCAATTTCCATAAATTGGATTTTATTCTTAAAATCAATTCATTTAAATAATTTCAAAACAACTTTTAAAATCATTTAATTTATCCAACTCGGTGTCCGTATATAATTTTCTAACATATGGCCAAGTGATTAGTTATTACAATTAAATGTCAGGGATGAATATATCATTTAAATCAATCGCAGTGTCATATGTATGCATAGCAGGATATATATAAACAAATAAACATCCAAACATTTAAATATCAACCAATAACATCCATCGAAATACATCATCCAATAGGCAATACAATTCACGGCAATTTCATATTTATCAATGTCAGGTAATTTAATCGCAATTCAATTTTAATTTAAATTTAACTGTCAATTTAATTTTTTTAACGGTGAATTCAAATGACAATCAATATGATAATTAAATTTTATCAAACAACAAAAAATAAAAATCATAACTATGCTTAATGTCAAATTTAACTAGCATAAAGATATTCAGTACGTTGTGAGCGTTATAAAACACTCACCTTGATTTTACGATTTTAAATCAAATCGAACGACGTTCGATTTGACATAAAATTTTAATGAGCTCCAAACACTTTCGGATCTGCACTGCAGCGCAGCTCTCATCTCTGTGATTCCGGCGCTTCTTCCCCAACATGAAATTCACGTATGCAAACCCATTAGCCGTCGATCTTCAAGCAATTTTCATGACCACCTCGTCGACTTCCAGAACGATCAGCTAGCGCCACCACGAAGCCCTTCACCAGAGCCACCTACGCGCCAAGTTTCATCCCGTCATTCGCTGTCGTTTGCACGCATTCCAAGGAAATACGTACACACTTCCAAGTCAGATCTGCATGAATCCATGAAAAATTAGCATACATCAACCGTATGGATTTGAAGAGCTCGTCGAGATTTACACTTTTGCTTTTGGAATTTTTCGATTTCGTCGAACGGATTGAGAGATATTAAGGAAAGAATATCGCCAATTTCTGGTCATGGAATAGGTGGCGGCCATGATTTAGAATTAGGGTTTCTGGATTAAAATAATAATAAAACTGTCTCGATTTGCGTGCGTATTTATATAGGTAGGTCCAAAATCATCCGAACTCCAATCGAGACGTGCCGCCAGGCGTTTATAAGGTTTTACCCCCATTCCAGATGCAATGGAACTAGTTTCAAGGCCTAGTTCGATCATATCTGGATGATAGCTTTTCGAAGTCGGTTATTTTAATTAAATTCGAAATTAAATTTCTACGCGTTTCAAGCTCGCACGGCCAAACGACAAGTCCAATTGCTACGAAAATTGAAATCCTACCATAATTTACTATTACGGATCCGATGAAACAAGTTTCGTCGAAATCCGAGACTGTTTGAAAAATGGCTATTTTAACTCGTCAATTAAATATTAAAATATTCAATTTTCACAAATTTACTTTTAATTCGATTTTAAAAGTTCTACAACATCATTCTAACTTTAATATGATAAAATAGAATTTTACAAATCATTTTTAATCATATTAAACCCGTTATCCAATTATTCAAATAATTTCAAATATTAAATTATTCAACAAATTACATTAATAATCATTTTCCTTCAATAATCACCTTAAATTTTCTAATTAAAATAGCTAAAAATACGGGTCGTAACACTCTCCCCCACTCAAAACTTTTCGTCCCCGAAAAGGAAAAGAAGGGAAAAGGAACTAAGTATAGAATTCAACATTAGATATATTTTATTCAAAGTTACCAACTTATAAAACAATGAAATTCCATTTATAAAGTCATAACCACGCTTCCACAATGTTACTCCGAACGGCTTTCTAAATTTAAAAGTTAGTTATCAAAACAAGTTATAAAATTTAAAAACTTGAAAAATTTTCTAACACCCGGATTCACGGAAAATTTCGGCAGGGTCTCCTTTGCGCGGCTCGATCGAAAAATTTTACAATTCAATATATAACACAAATATAACCAATATATATCAAATATACATCTCATCTCAATGATGAGGCATCCCATATCTGGGGAAACAACATATATATATCACCAATACCATATAAAACCATAAGCGTACCTTTTATTTAGCATTTATTAGCAGTTTACTTACATTTTGTATTTAGCACAGAAGTGAGCTCTACAACGAAGCGCAACCCCTTTGCTACCTACTAAAATGCTCAATAACTAAGTTAGAACCATGCATATAAAGATAGATCGATATATTTAGCCTACACAACATATATATAACCTATTTAGCTTCAAAACCGAGATTCCAATTTCAGGACAGCAAACAAATCTCAGTTTTAGGTCACCTAAACTATAAAATTTGGTAACATAATCTAAACAAAAGTTGTTGTATTCATTTCAAGCTTTCCGAAATGTCCAAAATCATCGAATTCGGGCCATACATTCAAAAGTTACGGCCGTTTTACTTAGAGGATACGCCTCAGCCTGGACAATGAATTGCGCAGGTCAGCGACGTACACCCACGTTTTCGACCTTTTAAACGATATCAAAACACAAAACACTTAAAACAAAAGTTTTATATTAAGTTCTTAGCTTTCCAGAAAGTGCAAGATCATCAAAATCCGATAAACCAGTCAAAAGATATGGCGAAAATACTAAGGGTGTATACTACTGATTTTACTTATTTTTACACAGGACAGCGAGTAACATTCAAGTTTTTAACCAAGCAGACGAAGGAATTTCTCAAGTTATCTAAACAAAAGTTGTGCTATAGTTTCTAAGCTTTCCGAAAAGTCCAAAATCGTCGAATTCCGTTCAGCCATTTAAAAGTTATGGTTGTTTTCGTTTCAGCATATATTGGACAATGTTGGATTTTTTTTTTCTTCCAAAAATTTGCTTTTATTATTTCAAAGTACAAAACATCAAAACTTCAAATTTTCTAAAGAACAATCATAAACACAAAGTCATCTATTTTCTTATTCATCCATGCAATAGGTTTACATTCAATTTGTTTCCGATTTATTCAAGTTTGTTTCATTCACATTTTTAATTCAAGTCAATTTGCTCCCAATTTGAATTTAATTATTTAAAATTTTATTCCGTTTATTTAATTCCATTAACACTAATGAATTCTACTTAATCAATTATCATCCATCTAACAACCAATGCATATCAAACATTAACATCCATCCAAAATCTACACTAAATCAATTATACATTTCCAAGTCAATTTTAATTTCATACACTTCCAAGTTTATTGACATTTAGTTATATTCAAATTTAATTAGTTGCCATTTACCAATTTTATATTTCATTAAGTTTAAATTTTATTCATTCACTTATACATGTATCATTCATTTTACAGCTTAAATTTCTTTTATATTTACAACTATCAATAGATCTTTACATTTTATTTTTCACTCTCACACTGGTATATTGTTTCTCTACTTATCCTTATTAGCATTTTAAACCCTTTAAGTATTTGGTAAGTTATAGTTATGCAAATAGAATGTAGTTAAACAACATACAACTTCTTTTCATTTAAAGTTGAATTTTCAATTTATCAATTCTTAAGTCATTACTTAAATTTCACTATAATTTAATTTCACATTTACATTCACATATAGTATTTTCATTTTATATTAACATAATTGTGAATCACCTTTAAATGTTAATTTAAATTCCAATTATTTACTAACAATTTTATTTATATTTGCAAACCATTAATTAAATGCATATTTCATTATTTAAACCTATACTTGTATATTATCCAATTAACAATTCATATAACATTTTTGAACTTCTTAAGTATTTTGGTAAGTTATATCTAAGCTATAGAATGAAATTTAATACTATGCGAGTTTTACAGTTTCAATTTTATTTTAAGTTCATAATTTCCTAATTCTAAGGATTTCTACTTCAATTGATATTTTCACTTAGCTCTTAGGTTCATTTCTCATTTCACAATTCAGAAGTTCCTTAATGATTCAAGTCTAAATTCATTTCAATCATAAAAAAAAATCATTAATTATTAAAGAACTTAAGAATTCCAATCCCGGTTTCATTTCAAATCAAGGTTTGAAGTAATATATACTTATATAATTTATATATCAAATCATACTATAGAGAATGCAAAACAAAATAAAATTTGAGTCAAAACAAGGTTTAGACAAGCTATTAAGTGGTCTCCCCCACTCGGACTCTCGAAAATAAACGCCAATGATGCGTGCACACATCATCGAAATCATTTTCTAGCGTCAAGAGAAGGGAATATAACACTTATCATAAAAAAAATCCTTCGAAAACAATTTCAACTCAATTATACTATCATATAATGCTCATATTATATTTTTCAAATTCTTGTAAGTCAATCTCAAACACCGGAATTTAAATTCCCAAATCCAAGTTAAAATTCATTTATATTCATTATCAATTGTGTTTACAAGATTTCATTTTCCTAAATCCATTGTTATTTAATCAATTGTTGTAAATATTGACTGATCAAACAATAACGATAATAATCTAATATTATCATCTCCTAACAATCAATTCAATCAAAATGAATAAATATTCAAATAATTCTTTTATATAAAATATATTCCAAAATGATATTGTGTTGGTTTGTCCTATTCGAGTGTTTAGAAATTCCTATCGACGTCTTGGCGTCCCAAGTATCGACCAGAATTCATAAATACTCAACGGAACATATTAACACAATATAAAACCATTTTATATCAAATAACAAGTACGCTCTCTCATATACACTCAACTCATTCATATAGTTTACCTCTATTTCAATGAATTATTCCCCACTAGAGCCAAGGTTTATCGCTAAACCAAAGCTCTGATACCAACTGTAACGACCCGCCTTTTTGGACAGTTTAAACCGACGATCAAATACACATGCCGGTTCCAAACCATTAAAAAAAGGCAGATGGTTATTGGGGTAATTAAGAAAAGAAAAGAAATAAAGGAAATGAAACAACACAGAATCTCGCAGCGGAACGATAAAATATAATAGTCAAATAAACAGTTCATGAAGCTGTTTACTATACTTAGACAATTATTTATACAACATTTATCAGAGTTATACATATACAACAGAACAAATAAATAATGCAGCAGACAACATGATGCACAGATAATAATAGTAATAGTATACCAAATCTTCGTCTTCGTCCTCCAGAATAGATCTTCAAAAATCTGAAAACTCAGGACTGACCCGAGCGTAATGAAAAGACAAAACACTCGAGTCAGGACTAAAATATCCATATGAAAGTTAAATCAATCGTAAATAAATATGAGTGTGACGGCGTCAGAGATGTTTACGGGGTTTGACATCTCATATCCAGTGTCAACGTGCGTGCAATAACTTAAGAGATGTTACGGGATTTTCCACCTTTCAAGGATCCGTTAAACTATCTACTAGGTAGTAATGTACGCTAAGTAGATAATGTCTATCAGTAATATAAAGTATCAAAATAGCGTTAAGGCGTTACCATAATCCCCCTTAACACATTTTATATTCCCAAAAGCATATACAAGACCGTAGTTTCCCCAAAACCGGAAGTCACCAGAGGGCAATCCATATACTCAAGGTACAAACCAAAACGTAGTGGTCGCGAATAGGATAATCAGTATGACAAGGTACATGAGGCGATACCAACTAGGATACTAGTAGTTGCGTGATCCGGACTGATGTTGAGCATAGCAGCTACTACCTCAACACCGCGAAACAACACTCCCAAATCAAGGGGTGCACCCAAATCAAATCACAAATGTAATAGATATGGTATCGAAGAAGTGTGTCCGCTAGAGGTGGCGAACCTCAATGGCCCGGCGCGGCTCCTGTTTTAGTCATGTCAGGGGTCATCCAATATCGTTCTCTTTCTTCAGTCAACGCGTTCACCAAACCATCCACTTCATTCTGGATCAACACTCCGCGTATAATAGTTATTAAAGTGGTTTTCGGTATCGACAGAGAGTATGTCCATATCCGATCCCGGTCTCTTTAATAACTACGTATTATTACACTGATGGCTCTTTTATATTTCAAATTGATTCATGATTGATAACAAAATATCATATTCGCTTTAAAATCAAATCCATTTCAAAATCATCATATATTCAAAATTATCAATTTTGTCCGATAAATCAATTTCACTTCAAAATTTGATTCGAATTCAATTTAGGTTATAATCTCTACTTTAACCTAGTTCGTATTTAAACCAAAGGTTTAAATATAAACATTTCCGTCTCTTTAACCAGTTTGAATTTAAGAAAATAGTTTAAATAGTTTAAAATAGTTAAATAATTCAAAATAGTTTAATAGAAAATATTTAAATAGTTTAATCGAAAATAATTTGAATATAAAATGGTTTATATATAAAATAGTTTGGAAAAAATCAAAAATTATTTGATAAATAATTCCAAAGTCAAACCGGTCAACTTCCCAAATTTCCTATCCAAATCAAATCCAAATTCCATTTCGATTTAATCGATTTATTCCAATTTCAACTTGAATAAATTTCTATTCCACGTAAATTTCGATTTCAATTCACAAATTTCTTTAAATTTCAATTCAATTCCAAATTAATTTAAATCTAAATTTCAAATAAATTTTCAATTGCAAACTCAAACTTGAAATATCATTTCATATCAATTTTTTTAGAAATATTCAGAGTTCGATTAAAAGTCCAATCTTTTAAAACAAATCAACTTTCAAAAATTTACACCGTATTTCAATTTTCAATTTAAATCTAAACTTCGATTTTATTTAATAATTTCGTTTACCAAGTTTAAATTCTAACATTTCGAGCTCCAATTCAAAATAATTCAATTTCCATAAATTGGATTTTATTCTTAAAATCAATTCATTTAAATAATTTCAAAACAACTTTTAAAATCATTTAATTTATCCAACTCGGTGTCCGTATATAATTTTCTAACATATGGCCAAGTGATTAGTTATTACAATTAAATGTCAGGGATGAATATATCATTTAAATCAATCGCAGTGTCATATGTATGCATAGCAGGATATATATAAACAAATAAACATCCAAACATTTAAATATCAACCAATAACATCCATCGAAATACATCATCCAATAGGCAATACAATTCACGGCAATTTCATATTTATCAATGTCAGGTAATTTAATCGCAATTCAATTTTAATTTAAATTTAACTGTCAATTTAATTTTTTTAACGGTGAATTCAAATGACAATCAATATGATAATTAAATTTTATCAAACAACAAAAAATAAAAATCATAACTATGCTTAATGTCAAATTTAACTAGCATAAAGATATTCAGTACGTTGTGAGTGTTATAAAACACTCACCTTGATTTTACGATTTTAAATCAAATCGAACGACGTTCGATTTGACATAAAATTTTAATGAGCTCCAAACACTTTCAGATCTGCACTGCAGCGCAGCTCTCATCTCCGTGATTCCGGCGCTTCTTCCCCAACATGAAATTCACGTATGCAAACCCATTAGCCGTCGATCTTCAAGCAATTTTCATGACCACCTCGTCGACTTCCAGAACGATCAGCTAGCGCCACCACGAAGCCCTTCACCAGAGCCACCTACGCGCCAAGTTTCATCCCGTCATTCGCCGTCGTTTGCATGCAATCCAAGGAAATACGTACACACTTCCAAGTCAGATCTGGACGAATCCATGAAAAATTAGCATACATCAACCGTATGGATTTGAAGAGCTCGTCGAGATTTACACTTTTGCTTTTGGAATTTTTCGATTTCGTCGAACGGATTGAGAGATATTAAGGAAAGAAGATCGGCAATTTCTGGCCATGGAATAGGTGGCGGCCATGATTTAGAATTAGGGTTTCTGGATTAAAATAATAATAAAACTGTCTCGATTTGCGTGCGTATTTATATAGGTAGGTCCAAAATCATCCGAACTCCAATCGAGACGTGCCGCCAGGCGTTTATAAGGTTTTACCCTCATTCCGGACGCAATGGAACTAGTTTCAAGGCCTAATTCGATCATATCTGGAAGATAGCTTTTCGAAGTCGATTATTTTAATTAAATTCGAAATTAAATTTCTACGCGTTTCAAGCTCGCACGGCCAAACGACAAGTCCAATTGCTACGAAAATTGAAATCCTACCATAATTTACTATTACGGATCCGATGAAACAAGTTTCGTTGAAATCCGAGACTGTTTGAAAAATGGCTATTTTAACTCGTCAATTAAATATTAAAATATTCAATTTTCACAAATTTACTTTTAATTCGATTTTAAAAGTTCTACAACATCATTCTAACTTTAATATGATAAAATAGAATTTTACAAATCATTTTTAATCATATTAAACCCGTTATCCAATTATTCAAATAATTTCAAATATTAAATTATTCAACAAATTACATTAATAATCATTTTCCTTCAATAATCACCTTAAATTTTCTAATTAAAATAGCTAAAAATACGGGTCGTTACAGTGAGTATGGTCGGATAAACTACTAAGTGAGTAGAATTGCATCTAGGAGATCAGATGGATCAATTGCGTTAGGATACCTTAAACTGATCAAAAATCAGATAAGTATGACTCATGGATTTAAAACTCGATAAGCTTTTTTGTGGGATTGGTGTAAGGTCGCGCCTTATGCTTCATCCGTTGGCCCTGGTTAGTAAAGGTCCGTGATTCCAATTTTTATGGCTTAGTCAGCAGTGAGACTAAAAGTTATGTACATTCAGAAAGGAACTCGTAGCTCTATATGCTCACTGTATTGTTTAAGTTGTTTTCCTCCTAATTGTATTTGGAGATTTTGGGACATTTGGTTATGTTTTGGCCCAAATGTGCCCGATAGGTTATTAGTTGGTCTGTGAAAACTAATAGGTTCATAGTGATCCTAGGAAAACTATAATTTGAGATAGACAGTCAATTTCATAGGATGGGTAAACTTTTGGAATGCATAACCCTTCAATACAGACCAATCATATTTACCCATATTGTATGCATATGATCATATCATGTTTTATTTTTAACCACTATGGTTGCATGTGCATGATTTTTGTTAAGATTAACATATTTTGATACGATACTAGTGTGGGGAGAACCCATTCCATACTACGGCATGGTATCACTAGATATGTGTTTTGGTTCGAGATGGTATATTGTTATTCAGACCAAACTTTTTGTCTAACTCAAAGTTTATGTTTTTCTCCTTAAACTCTCGGGTACTCATTTGAGTAGATCTGGAGCAGGGTTTTAAGGTTAGATGAATAAGCTTTTGAAATTGTCTAGGAGGTAAGCTAATATTATGAGTTTATTTTCGTCATGTTGTTTGAAATTTATACCATTTTTGAATGGATGTAACGACATATTTTATAATTGTCAAGTAGTTAGACTCTAACCATCCAAGGGGCGTCATTATATGTTGCTTTTGGAATATAATTGATTTATTTTATTTTCTTTGAATGTGGAATGGATGAGATTATGTTATGAATATGAAAGTTTATTAAGGAAATGTGTTCTGAATTTTTTCATATTCATCTGCTCTTGATGTTATAGATACAATTAGCTGATCTCATTTCATCACCATAAGATAATAATATTGATGACTATAGCATCAATAATGTTTATTTTCGAGCTCAAAATGAGTGATGTTATAGTTCACTTGAATTGAGAATACTATTAATCTTCAATTTGGAAGCTCCGCTTTGGTTATAGTTAAATCGTGGTATAACATCTATCGACCGACTATGGTTGGATCTAATTAAAGCATTGGAAGTGAAACACTATTCAAGAAATGTTTCATCTCCTTAGTCATATGAGGTTACTATCACGGTCAACTGAAATCAACTCAAAGTCTCTGGCCAGAGTAGTACGGTCAATAACAATAGTTATTATTGAACCACGGACTTTGTGTTTGAAATATAAGTTGAATGCGGATGATATTGGAAATTTCACCATTACCAAATGACATAAGTCCTGATGTGATATAGTTTTGATGAAGAGAAGTGGTGTAAATAATTATCACTACCGGTTATGATTAACATAGTAAAATTAGATATATTTTTTTGATGCCAAATACGAGAAGAATATGGATCTAGACCTTGTTTTTCTCCTTGAGATCTCCTTTATTTAATGACTTTGAACCTGATATTTCTTTTGCAATTTTTCCTCTCCTCTAGACCAAATTAGGCCAACCATATCCCCTCTCCATATCTCAAATTATCAAGCTTTAAAATGTCAAATTAAACATAGTTTGATTGTCGGTGATAGTTATGTTCAGGAAGCTAGCAACTTCTGGATATGGGATCCAATTCAAGGAGTTTTGTTCTTCATTTCAAAATATAACGACTTGGATTTGGTGAAAGATACAATTCCTTATTCATAATCATCATATATAAATGTTAATTAAGTTAGTTACATTTATCATATTGTATAGTCAATTAGTTGGTCAGTTATTATAATGAATCTGTATGTATTGGTGTCACCATATTGGTTGAACTGTATAAATGTGTACATAAATTTTTTTATCTATGCATAATTAAATGCTCAAAAAAATGAGTAAAAAAACATTTTTTGGAATTATCTTAGTAATAAATGTTTAATAATTAAGTATTGATTTCAAATAATAATAAATAATATAAGATTTAAATTTACAAAATGTTTGTTTACACTTATAATGTTTTCCATTTAATAATGTTTTTCGTATATATATAATATTATGTACGTAGTTATGTATTTTATTAATTTATATTTAGTTATACAATTATTATATATATATATAATTAACATAAAATATTTTGACATGAAAGTTTAGTACAAAAGTATATCAATAATCTTGTTTTTTGAAATTTATTATTATTATATATATACATATACATACATATATATATATATATATGAATATTTAAAAGGATTTATTTACGAAATTAAATAAATTTAATGTTAAATAAACAGTAAGCTAAAAAAATGGTTATGAGCGATGGAAGGGGGGTTTGTGTGATTTTGTTGTAATTTTTGTTTATATTATAATATATATTTACTTGCATATATATACTTACATATTTTATGTAAAATGACTTTAGAGTTATTTAAAAATATAAATGTTTAAAAATACTTATTGATTTCAGTATATATATATATTATATCAAAGTTTGTTAAAAATTAGTTTGTTAAATTAAATTTCAAAATAATTTTATAAATGTAATTATACTTATTTTTGTTTATATAAGTGTATTATATAAATTATATTTATAAACTATATTTCATATTATACAAAATTATATTTAAACACATATCTATATGTATTTATATTATTTATATGTACACATATATACATTGATGATACATAGGTATACAAAGGTGCTAACATGTCCGTTGCAGTGTAAATCATTGTGTGTATTTATGGGCATGTCGAAACATGTACACTTTATTATATTGCACGTGCACATACACATATGTGAACATGATACACGCACATATATTATATACTACAAATTCTGTAATAAATAAAACTTTATCAATAAAAAATAAAATACCGATTTTATTTGAAACAAAATTTAGATAAGATCTAAACATATTTACACTTTATAGGCCCAATAATGATCCAAATGGAATAAATTTTTTAAAATTTACCCATTTACCCTATTACACGCTTTCTTGGTTCCAACGGTGGTACCAGAGCCAAATAGCGTATGCGGTCTAAATTAGTAGTATTATGGCTAATTTTGTAAAGAATACCCATATAGTAGGGAGTCTAGAATAGTAGTGTCTAAATTTAACAATTGACTTTGCTTAGCTCTCAAAGCCAACAGAGTAGGCATATCTATTTGTGAGAGTTAAGATTGATGTCGAGTAGGGATATAAGCAATAGATCTCTAACCTACCAGTTTCCCTCTTAACCAAGGAATAGTTAAGTCGAGAAGGTTAAAAACGTGTTAACATTCTGTTACTTACTTATTTATGAAAGTAGTTAATACTATACTTAACACTTAAAGCCGATGAGGTAGATTTATCTATTTGTGAGATTTAAGAATTAAGTGTCTAGGCAAGGTTTTGATATACAACAAATGCTCTAACTTACTTGGCCTCACTCTTAAACGAAGAGTAGTTAAGTTGGAATGTCGAAAATGAGTTAAGTATAAGAACCATGGTTTCTATAATCGATATGGACAGTCGATTATCGAAAGTAACTAAATATTGTCTCAGATCTTTAAAAGAATGCTTTAAATATAAATATAAGTATGAAATGGTTTTTGGTTTGTTGTGGTGATGTGTTAATAACATTCTTCTTTAACCCTTTTTTATTATAATTAGGAATTTAAATAGATCTTTAAAAGAGTATTTTAAAGCATGAGTGAAATAGTTTTGGGTTTGTTATGACAGTATTTAAGCAATATTTGTCTTAAACCTTTTTGAATGGTTTTGTGAAATTAGTTAGATCCTTAAAAGAATATTTTAAAGGAAATTATAAGTAAGGAATCTTTTGGAAAAAGATAAAAGAGCAAGGGTTTAAAGTAAAAAAAATTGTTAATGATTTGTGAATATACTTATACCATTTGAGATAAGTATATGGATACTTTTTGGAGTATTGAAAATAGTGCAAATGAATAGTAGAAATTGGTAAGTAATGTTTTATTAAATAAAAATTGTTCTACTAATAAAAGAGATTTTAGTTAATAAAAGATTAATTAAACACTAAGGGATTAGAAGTCGCTTATGTGACTTAATCGTGTTTTGTATGATTTACATGTTTTGTATATTTACTCGTTTATGGAAAACATTTAGTTGTATATAGCACTAAGAGCGATGAAGTTGGCTTGTCTATCTATAGGAGTTAAGATTATGTCTGATTAGGGATATGAGCAATAGAGCTCTAACCTATCGAGTACACTCTTGATTGAGGGATAGTATAGGATGAAAAATATCAGAAATGTGATAAGCATAGGAGACTTGGTTTTCATATGTGATCATTCTCATTATTATTGAATGACCATTTTTCGATTCAGTCTTGAAGAGGCTGAATTAGTAAGTGTTTTACTTATCGAAAACTACCTGAAGACTGAGACACGTGTTCTAACTATTGGAAGTGGATCTATTCGAGGTGCTGGAGTCCATGTATGGTTTCGATATATGTTTGAGATGTGGTAATCTAATTTGGGGATTCGGGTTCTATTCAAGTGATGAAGACTCATGTGAAAGATGCCGAACGTGACCTCGACATCAGAAATTGCTAAAGATGGAGTATGATGCACAATTTGGGGTTTAGCTGACAAACGTTAGGATCTTATCTACTCCATATCTAGAGATGCTTATCGATTATTGACCGATGGGAGTTGATGATATTTGGTTCATGTTGTCCATGTTTATATTCAGACGATGGGCCGCTTGTGTGTATCTTATGGTATATTTTATCTAGAGATATACGATGCTCGGAAGGTGTTTTCTGATCCTTGTGCATGGGATTCAGATCTGGCTTCTTCGAAAAGATCTCCATAGAAAATCCAATATGGGAACGTTTCTTATCGGTTTTGATTGTACCCTCTAATGTGTTCTTGAATGTAATGAATGTAACCATTCCAGATAAGTTATATATTTATATTCTGCACCTTAGACATGATCTAATATATAGCCTCATATACGTATTAGATGGCGGTTCTTTTGAGGGGATAATCGTTATGGAGTTCCATGCGTTCTTAAGAATATTGTAATATGCTTTACACATATTTCTTGATTTTGTCATATTAGACTTATATTCGATGCTTGGTTTTTGTTTCCCCTAAATTGCTTACATGATCTTTTGAGTAGTTTGAGAAAGACAGGTTTTCGTTAATGTTCTTTGGAGCTCGAGAACAAGAGCTAGATGTTTCACATGGTGTAGTATTCTTATTTCTACCGCATTACTGTATTATACATATCAACATTGTGAGGACATGCATTTATAACTGTTCAGGCTGATGATATTACTTAGGTACTGTAACCCCAAAATTTCTATATTGGAGTAACACTTTTTATTGTTTTTTTGATATTACGATTATCGTTCCGTTGTGAGATTTTGATATTGTGTTCTTTTCTTTCTTGTTTATTTCCTTTTCTTTTTATTTTACGCTAATAATTCGTCTTTCCATCACTTGGGTGCTCGACACATGAATATCGTGGATGTACCGATGTTGACATTCAAAGGTGGAAAAGGAGGGTCGTTACAGCTGGTAACAGAGCTTAAGGTAAAGTGAGAACCTTGGCTTTAGTGATGTTTGACTTCATAAGAGATAGGGTAATGGAATGCCCTAGAATGAGTTGAGTGTATTATACATATGAGAGTTATTTTGTATTTGATATAAAAGTATACCTTAAAGGTAATTAAAACTACGAAAATTAAAGATCTTACACAAGGTAACTTATATAAGTGTAAATTGTTAAAGTGTAATTGAATTAGTGTAGGGATTAATGATGTTTATCTATTATCCCACATTAATTTATTTTAGCTATGCTTGGCCTATTTATGGGCATTGACTTTCATTTGTTGATTGTTGATTTGTGATCAGCCAGTTTATGAGTCATTTTACCTTTTCACTACATGGGTTGGGTAAACAGTATTTGTAAATGCATTGAAATGAATAGCTTGTGAATTTAGTTCACAGTTTGACTGTTAGGCGTTCGGTAACAATGATGGGTTAAAATTTGAATTTATTAAAGGATGTTTATTATAATCTAAAGGAAAGATAAGATATTTTATAAAATAAACATTTGTGAAAAGGGTTTTATATAAGAAAGTGGTTTTATATAAGTATGGTTCATAAAACATGATTTATAAACGAAGAAGGATTCAACTGATATTTTAAGAACCTAAATCCCAGTGTCTTTGAAAATGTTTTTCAAGATTTCAAAAAAATAAAAGTAGCACTATTTGAAAGTAAATATTTGGGAAATTGGTTTCTGAAATTGAGACCATGGTACTTAGTATATTTATGAAGTATTTGATACCATTTTGAAATGATTTTGGTTATGCCCGGAAAGCATGATTTGGATGTACCAACACTTCTTTTGCTTGAAAATAATTCTAGTGATGACTTTAGCATTATTGGCTTTCATTTTTGGGTTTATAAGTGGGGAATGTTATAGGGTTGTTTTAGTGAAACATATTTCAATTTGACTTCGAAAGTAAGATTTGTTATGCAAAAGATATATGTATGTATTTTTATTTCAAAGCGATTTGAAATAAAACCCGGTGTTTAGTTCTAAAGTTTTTCTTTGGAAAGAAATTTGATATGAACTTTTTATTAGAAAACTTTTGTATATATGCTACGTAGGGTGTTCGAGTGGTAGTGGCATAGCTTGGAATAAATGTTGGCACTTTTCATCTTTTTCCTTTTTGGGTAAAGTGTGTTTAATAATCTACCGAAGTTTATTAAGTTATTTTATGGACATATGTAGCATGTGCATTAGGATTGTATGGTATATACATCATGTATGATATGTTGTTTGGTAGATTTCATTTATTAAAATGAAATAGGATTTTTCAATGATTTTGGATAACCAGAAACTTCCGAATCGTTATAGAACTTGAAGCTCAGTGTTTTTGGGAAAAAATAAATTTGAGTTTATATAGCACTTGAACTAAGAAAGTGGAAAGTTAAAAAAGTTTTAAACTTTTTAAACATCCTTGTTAAGTAAATTGAATTTGATGTTTTTTATTTACGCCTAGGATGTCATGGAGTATTATACGAGAGTGAACTTAATTTATAACCATTTATAACTTGAAGTTATGTTTTATGAAATTATTCATAAATGATTTTAGTATTGATAAGATATAATATTTGTAGATATAAATGTGAAAAAAAGAAATCGGCGTAGTTAAGAAACCAACAGGATAAATACATAAGTTGTATGTAGATCGTTTCATTCACATGACTGATCTTGATCCAATATTCAAGTATGTGATTTTGAGGTGGTGTACACTGGGCCGAACAATGATTTTTCGCTAGATTCTTGATGGTGAGCATTTGATATGGATTCTTGATAAGATCCTAAAATTTTCTATAATAGCATATGGCTATGTATGGAGAACGATGGCTTCTAATTAAGGACCAAATCGGAGGCTGCATTAGAGAAGTTAAGTGATCCATACGAGTTTAAAAGTAAAATTATGTGATCAAGCAAGTGGTCAGATTTGATATTGCGTACGGATGGTCCATGTACATCTTATAGGCTTTAGTATATTTTCATACTATGTTTTGATTGGCTTATAGAGAGTTTAGGTGACGACTCTTTGATTTGTTATAAGGTATTATGAATCGTCAACTAAGTTGTAACCTGAGGCTGTTGAGTATAAGGTACGCTTAGTAGATTGTTTGTCGTCCTTATACGATATGAGGATTTTTGAACTTAGGCATACCGAGAGCTATGATTGCTAGTAAATATATAATAATGTTAAGCATTGTTATGTGATTGTTTCTTTTGTTGCTCGTGTTTGAATTTTGAGGATGAAATATTCTAAGATGAAATATTCTAAGTGGAGGAGAATGTGACAACTCGGAATTTCAGACACTTCATATTTAAATATCTGAATTATTTAAATATCTAATTCTTTGATCAAATTTTATTAAAGTGATTTAATAACCTTATTAGCCCTCTTTTAAATCATACGTACTAATAGTAGCCTTGTTTTTGAAAAATGTTTACAACAAAATACTTTAAAGAAAAATCGATAACATTACCGACCGGTTTATCAATTAACAGCTTTTTGATCAATATAAACTATTCAAACTCTTGTTCACTTGTCTAATGATCAAATGAAAATATTAGAAACTAATTAACACACTTCTCTTCATAAAGCAATTGGAGTGTTCCAGAAGTTTCTAATGGGTAAGAGATATTAACAAGTAATGGGAATTTAAGTATTTTATTAAAAGTGAAATGATGTAAAGGAGAAGTGGCGGGCATGTGTGGAGCTACGGCTTCCATGGCATGGTTGGGGAGGGGAGGGAAGGTTGAGAGCAAGCTTGTGTAATACCATTTTAAACCTATGTAAGGAGGGGAATACCCTTGTTAAATAAACACAAATTCATAAACAAAACCAAGCTTCTTTAATATCTTCTTCTTCTCTTATGTTCTAAAGAATTTTTTTGCAAAACAATTCAAAATCCACTCAAACATTTGTGCAAGCCTCAAGACAATATTAGAACACCTTCCACCTAGTTATATTTGGAAGAAGTGAAGACAACCTCTCCCTTCATGAGATGGCTGTGAGAAATATAAGGCATTTTGCCTTGGAAAAACAAGTTTTAGCAAAGAGGAAAAAGGAAGGTGGTTGCAAGCTGATGGGAGGAAGTGTTTTTGAGTTTGGTTATGCTTAAGAATGTTTTTGGCTTGGATCAAGGTGAGTTATCTCACTATCTTGTTCATATATATTTTGTGTGTGTGTATGATGTTTAAAATATAAAGTTAAAGTGACATTAACTAATTAAAGCTATAAACTTTGAACCCCACTCGCTTTTGAAAGCATATGACAACTTTATATTGTATAACATCACTTACATTACCCTTTTAAACAAGTGGAATGGTCTTGACTTGATGTTTAAATGGTTGTTTGATTTGTGTTAAATTGAAGTATGTTTGAAAGTGTTTGAAGCAAGAACAATCGCTATAAGTGCACTTCGATATCCCTTAAGTTTAATTTGTGTAAATTGGATATTTATGATCTTAACTTAGGATAATTTTATATGGTTGTTCTCTACACATTTCTTGGTATATTGTATAGTAAAAATGGTTTGGAAAGTTATAGAAATTGTGAACCAAAGCTGTGAATGTTAGAATAAAAATGTGGTTATAAAACACTTTGTAAATATAGCCTATTTTCGGAAATTGTTATAAATAAATTGGAAGATATTTCTAAAGGTTTCTTCCCATGATTTATAAGTATGATAAGGATAGTACTTATTATAAAAATTTCAAGTCATAGATCATTTGTTTAAGCGGCTAAAACTAGTCGCAAAATTGTGCTTCTCAATGTTGTCTTTAACAAAGACTTTTAACTGCATTTATTAATGTTGTTGTTAGTTGCTTATGGTTTTAAGTGCTTAAAAATGATATTTAAATTTTGTATTTTTCTCTAACCTTTTTAGAGATGTTTTCTAACATACTTTGAAGTATTTTAAAGTTGTTTTGAAGTTTAAATATATTTTAATAATTATATATGTATTTTCAAACTATAGAGGTTTTATAATATAAATCATGTTTTTCATCAAATTATAAATTAGTTATTTTCAAGTAATATTACACATTGATATTTAAATCCGATATAATTTTTTTTCTAGAAGTATATATAAGTTTTGAAAAAAGTAATTAACTAGGCTTAATAATAAAAGCTGATGAGATTGACTTTTCTATTTATGAGAGTTAAGATTGATGTGGAGTAGGGATGTGAGCACTAGAGCTTTAACCTACTGACTTCCCTCTTGACCAAGGAGTAATTGATTTGGAATGTCAAAAATATGTTAATCTCATTGTTTACCTATTTATTTGAAAAGTAATTAACTTTTCTTAAAGCTAAAAGCCAAACGAAGTAGGCTTATCTATTTGTGAGAGTTAAGATTGATGTCGAGTAGGTATATGAGCAATAGAGCTCTAACCTACTGGTTTCCCTCTTAACTAAGGAATAGTTAAGTCAGAAATGTTGGAAACGTGTTAATCATGTTGTTACTTACTCATTTATGAAATTTTTATTAATACTATACTTAATACTAAAAGCTAACGAGGTAGATTTATCTATTTGTGAGATTTAATAATGAAGTGTTAGGCAAGGCTTTGACATGCAACTAGTTCTATAACTTACCTAGCTTCACTATTTGATAAGGAATAGTTAAATTGGAAAGTCAGAAATGAATTAAGTATATGAATTGTGATTTCTATAAGCAATCTTTTTTAACTAGTCGCTTAGTCGACTATCGAACTTAACCAAATATTATCTTAGATCTTTAAAAGAATATTTAAAGATAAATATAAGTATGAAATGGTTTTGGGTTTGGTGTGACAATATATTAATAACATTTGTCTTTATCCCTTTTTTATTATCCTTATGAATGTAA
Source organism: Allium cepa (assembly GCA_030765085.1). Lineage (NCBI taxonomy): Eukaryota > Viridiplantae > Streptophyta > Magnoliopsida > Asparagales > Amaryllidaceae > Allium > Allium cepa. The sequence goes on from CM060940.1 coordinate 654,759,674, forward strand.
ATAGATCTTTAAAAGAATGTTTTTAAAGATAAGCATAAGTGATGTAAAGTTCGGGATTTTTGACTCACAAAAGTCGACATTAATACGTCCACTGTATCAACTGTCGACCAATCGAATGCCAGAACACTGAACCGTTAGGGTTAAAGAAGAGGTAGAAGATAGAAGAAGAAATAAAAAGCAACAGATACAATATAAGAAAGAAGAAGAAAACAGAAACAATAACAGAATCTCACATTTCACAGTGGAACAACATATAATAGATAAATGAATAATCTTTAAATCAAAAGAACTATATCAGTTATTACATTACATCACATTACATTAAATTATCAGAGTTTACAACATTAAACAGCGGAAAAGAAATACTATATATTAGTTCATACGCCATGCCATCCAGCTTGCCTCCAGATCTCTACAGCAACTCCTGAATTCCAGAATGACCTGGTAACCTGACTATTGACTGCCCATGTGGAAATTGGTGGGCACCCAGATTTTAGGAAGGGAAAAATAAACTCCAGGTCAGTCATGGGACAGGTGTGAGAACTTAAAACAGTTTATCTTTTAAAAACAAACAAATAAATAACTTTAAATGGATTCGTAATGCTTTTAGAAAATGTAACTACCATAAGGCCTCCTGCCACACACACAATGCAAACGCAGAATTGGAGGAGATTTCTCCTTATGATAGTCAAACATGCTTGACATGCAAATCTCTTTGATATTATTACTATAAGTGCAAAGTGCAGGAAAAACATTTCGAAAGTACAATATTAATCTTAGCCAGCATAGGTACCATTATAGTATGCTTACTATAGCTACCATATTAGATGGCAGGTTCTACAACTAAAACCGTACAAGGCTCGTATTGTTTCTTTAGATTTCCAACAAATGGTCAGGCCAAGGAACTTCCCATTGCCACATGGGTACGCCTCTGGAAAGATGCCCCGAGAACCTAACCGGATCTCTGCCAATACAAGGCCGGGTTACCCCTAGCTGGGTAACAACTGACACGAATATGTCATCTCCCGGTCGCAACCGACCTAAATCCCGGGATTCACCAACAACCACAAAATAATAAGTTTGCAGCAACAACATAGGTTAAGTATCAGGGCTCCATACCATAATACCACCTCTATCCAGAAGGACATGACATACATTAAGGGGGCGCTATCCCTTAATAACCTTGCCGCATCTTTCCTGTTTTGACCATTATCGGGGTGTGAGGTCCAACGAAGTCTCGTCCACAAAGCTACGCTTTATACAAAAGCTGTGCTTTGATCAACAAATGATCAGCAGCACTTCATATGCTACATTACCAAATTGGGAATGTATCACTAGTAACCATCAACTACATAACCTTTGAGTTCGTACGTCTCAGAGAAGGGTGTTAAGCTAAGAGAATAAATTCTCCGCCACCAATAGAAATGTATTTAATAGAAACCATCTTTACATCTCAAATTGTAACGTCAGACACACATCCATACAAGTCCGTTCCGGGATCGAACGGAGCCGAAGACACTTCCAAAGAAGCCCTTACAATCCGGATATTCATTAATCACGTCCGGAATTCCCATCACAAAAGGTGATAAAATTTCTATATCGGAGATCAACCGATGTAGAGACATTCGGCGGTAATCCTTCCGTTTTCGAAAATATCTGGTCTTCAACACCGGTCTTCAAATGCTATCCATTACGACGTATCACTATTCGAAATGGGATTTATGACCCAAAGGTCCTCTCCTGGCTAAACCGAATAACGAGCGCTTATTTTCAAAATAAGTGTAGCATTCAAATTCAAGCAAATCACAACAAATACTCATTTAAAGGTAAATATTGATAGTCGGTTATTTAACTATCAAGGCCAACAAACAAATATCCAGCACCACAACAATCACTAGGCCCTTTACATTAATCTTCCATAAATTAATTAACTTGCCAAATATTCACTTCAATTAATCTTTAAAAGATATAATCTCAAAACATTTCACTTCATATTGGAAAAACATTTCCAAATACTTATTTAACAATAAGTAATTCACAAATCTATTTATTTTCAATACTTAGAAAATATTCAATATACTTAAATCACAATTAAAAGTATATTTCATTCTTTAAGGAAAACATTCTCTTAAACACGTTTATTTGAGTCAAACGAATGTTGCGTAGAACATCGTTACGACAACCCAAAATCACTAGTATAGGGATTCAAAATTAAGATAGATATATAAATCCCAATACTATACAAAAACATTTCCTTTCGAAAATCATTTACTATAACAACAGTGTTATAGTCCACCATTTCCTTACTTCTCGAAAACGTCTATTTCAACAATGAATGTTGAAATCTATGGTTTCGATACTTAACACATTTTAAAACAACTTCAAATCATTTTAATTCTATTTAAAATATCACTTCCCCAAAACATTTCTTAAATATATTATTCACTATTCAAGATCGTGAATATAAATCGTTTACCAAATTCAACACTTCTACATATTTAGTTTTAAAGGATTATCCTCTGTCCAAAATCGTGAATATATCTCCTTTAATAAGCCATAATAATTAACTTATCAAAATAAGTCGATTTCATATTTATAAAACAACGTTTATAAATTCACATCTATATAATTTTATGAAAACTTCAACCTATAAAATCCCTTAATTAACAAATTCTATCCATATCTCATTTAAATGTCAAAATCCAATTTTATAAGTTAATTACTTATAAATCTTTTATTTTACAAAATCTATTCATTTTATAACTTCACAATTTATAAATCTATAAATTTCATTCACTTATGAAATCCATTTATACTTCATTTTAACACTTATAAAAACTCGTTTTCAAATTCCACTATTTTAATTTATAAATATCAATTTTATAATTCTTTTATATAAACCGTTTATAATAATTTCAAAAATCTCAATTTAAACCATTTTATAAAATTCATTAACTCCATATTTCAAAAATCACATTTCAACTATATTTCTCAAAAATCATAAATTTTATAACATAAAAATTATAACGTTTATTTGCTTAAAATGAATCATTTCCAGAATTTAATAAAACGTATACTTTCAAAAATCACTTTAACAACTTTTAATTTTTCAAAATAGGCCCAATGCTGCAACAACACTAAATATAACAATCACGGCATCCAAACATCATATATCAATATGATAACAGAATATATCATAATATCTGTAAATAAATCAATACTGTTGAGGAATCCAGTTGGATCCCTCCAACCTGTTTCCCTACATCCACAGATGTTAGCACAATACCAATTCCGTTTCGAGACGGAATATCGCGGTATATGGGTTCATATAAAATATTATCCGCTGTTATGCGGCGTAATAGGATCTCATCCGCTATATAATGCGGGAAAATCAACTCCAAGTACATATATAATACCAATTCCACATCGAGGTGAAATATCACGGTATATGTTTTTAATAAATAACATCCGCTTAATATACGACTATAGGGTCTATTTCAATACAACATATAGCAATTTATCATACAATCAACACAATCAAGCAATTTTAAATCTAACTATTTAAAATTTAAATCGAAACAAATTTGATTGAGTGAGAAGTTCTCACCTTGCTTCCAATAATAGTTTCAGTGTTTTATTTCGAATAAAATTAAACGCGCATTTAATTTTGCCCAAAATTCAAACTAGCTCCAATTAATCACAATCCAGCTCCATCGTGTAATGTTCGTCCATATGAACCCAACGCAAGTCGTTTCTTCCTTTTTTGACCTCGAATGAATAAGTTATGCAGTTCTAAAGTTTTTACAAATTAAATTATATAAAAATTTACACTTTTATTTTTAATTTAAACCTCTACTTAATCTTATCCGTTGATTCCTTTGCATCAGAACGTGGCCGCACTCACATTCTTCTTCCCCAGGTTGTTTATCGCGCACGAACCCATTACTTCGGCCTAGGGTTTAGAACCGCACCCACCTAGATCGCCCATCACTCGATCAATGACCGCCAAAACGAAGCCCGTAGCCGACTCCATACTCGGCTCAAATATCCCCAAGCTCGAACGAGCATAGATGCTCGAAAATAGTGCCCGATCATGTGACTACACGACCGAAATCGAGCACCTACGACACTCCATCGTTGATCATCACCGTATGGATGGATAGCTCTCGCGATCCTCTACAACTTTGCAGTTGAAGTTGAGGCGTAAAGGTTTGTAGATTGGAAGAGATTAAGGAAGAAAGTTTCGAGCTTCCATGGCCATTGAATAATATGGTGGCGGCTGAAGCATTATTAGGGTTAGGGTTTTTTTTGTGAAAATAATGAGGATAAGGGGTCCTTTTATAGAAATTTTTCAAAACACTATTCATCTCAAAATTTCCAAACTCCAAACGAAGCGTGCCGGCTGACGTTTCTAGGGTTTAACCTGCGTTCCGGGCATAATGGAATAGGTATCGAGAGCCATTTCGATCATATTTGAAAGATAAGTTTTTGAATCGACTATTTAAATTCAAAATTCACTCGAATCGATTTCCACGCGTTTTAGCTTGCCCTGGACAAATCGTAAGTCCGATTTACACGAAATTTGAAACCATACAATAATATAACATTACGGATCCGATGAAACTGGTTTCGTCGAAATCCGAGACTGTTTGAAAAATGGCTATTTTAAATCGTCAATTAAATATTAAAATATTCAATTTCTACAAATTAACTTTTAATTCAATTTTAAAAGTTCTATAACATCATTCTAACTTCAATATGATTTAATACAACTTTACATATCAATTTTAATCATATTAAACCCAATTTCCAATTTATTTCTGTAATTTCAAATATTAAATTATCGATTTAATTATCCAATTAAATCCAGATATTCAAAATAAAAATTATTCGACTTACAAATTTTACTTGTTAATATTTAAAATCAATTAAATATACGAATTTCAAATGACAGAAATTCTGGGTCGTTACAAGTGAAATAGTTTTGGGTTTGTTGTGACAATGTTTATGCTGGGTTTGTCTTAAACCTTTTTGAATGGATTTGTGAAATTACTTAGACCCCTAATAAGAATAGTTTGAAGGAAATTATAAGTAAGGAATCTTTAGTAAAAAGATAGAAAAGCAAAGTTTTAAAGCAAGATATTTTGTTAATGATTTGTGAATATACTTATACCATTTGAGATAAGTATATGGATATTTTTGAAGTATTGAAAAGAGTACAAGAATAATAGAAATTGATAAATAATGTTTTATTAGATAAAAGAAGTTTTACTAATAAAAGAGGTTAATTAATATAAGATTAATTAAACACAAAGGGGATTAGAAGGCTCTTATGTGACTTAATCGTGCATTGTATGAATTGATCGTGCTTTGTATGTTTACTCGTTTATGGAAACATTTGGTCGTATACTTAGCATTAAAAGCGATGAAGTAGGGTTGTCTATCTGTAGGAGTTAAGACTGATGTTTGAGTAAGGATATGATAAATCAAGCTCTAACCTTACGGCTTCACTCTTAACCAAGGGATAGAGTGAGATGAAAAATATTAGAAATGTGATAAGCATATCAGATTTGGTTTCTATATGCAACCGTTCTCATTATTATTGAACGACTATTTTGTCAATTCAGTCTCGAAGAGACCGTGATCTCTACGTGTTTTATTTATCGAAACCACTTCAAGACTGAAATACATGTTCTATCTTTTGAAAGTGGTGGATCTTTTCGAGGTGTTGAAATCCATGTGTGGTTTTGAGATCTGTTCGAGATGTGGAAATCCAATTGGGGATTCAGGTTCTATTCGAGTGATGAAGTCTCGTGTGAAAGATGCCAAACGTGACCTCAACATCGAAAATGGCTAAAGATAGAGTAGGAGCATAACCTAGGGGTTAGCTGACCCACGACAAGGTATTATGAACTCCATATGTAAAGTTGCTTATCGATTGTTGGTCGATGAGAGTTGATGATATTTGATTCACGTTGTTCACGCTTATATTCGGATGTTGGGCTGCTTGCGTTCACCTTATGGTATATTTTATCTGGAGATATAAAGGGCTTGGAAGGTGTTTTTTGATCCTTGTGCATAGAGTTCGAATCCGGCTTCTCCGGGAAGATCTCCATGGAAAATCGAATATGCGAACGTTCTTTTTCGGTTTTGATTGTACCTTCTACTGTGCTGTTGAATGTAATGAACGTAACCATTTTGACGATATTGTATATTTATATTCTATACCCCAGACATTATCTAATATACCGCCTTATGTACTTATTAGATGGTGGTTCTTTAAGAGGATAACCATTATGGCATTCCATGTGGTCTCAAAAGTACTGTTATATGTTGTACACATATTTCTTGAGTTTCTCATATCAGACATGCTTGGTTTTTTTGTATTCCCTAAATTCCTCAATGCTCTTTCGAGTAGTTTGAAAAAAGAAGGCTTTCGTTTATGTTCTTTGGAGCTCGAGAACATGAGTAGGATGTTTCACCTACCGCGGTACTCTTACTTTTGTTGCATTGCTATATTGTTCATATTAGCATTGTGAGGACATGCTGTTATAACTGTCTAGGTTGATGATAGTACTTAGGTTTTTTAACTTTTAAATTTCAATATCGAAGTAACCCTTTGTACTGTTCATTTAATATTATATATTATCGTTCCATTGTGAGATTCTGATATAGTGTTCTCTTCTTTCTTATTCTATTTCCTTTTCTTTTTATTTTATCCTAACAAATCATTTTTTGGGCACTTGGGTGCTTAGCAGATGATACCGTGGATGTATTAATGTCAACATTTGACGGTTAAAAAGGGGTCCTTACAAAACACATTATTTCATAAGTCAATATCTTAAATATATTAAAAATTAAGAATCTGTAGTATAAATGTTATCCTTTATCATTCATATATTAATAAATTACTTGCATACTCTTTGGTTGTTGAGCAAACTCAAGCTAAGGATGTTATATGTAGTATTACTAATATGTTGAATAGATGTGAAAGATAATTATATGTATTTGTTAAGCAAACTTAAGGTACATATACTCTACTTATGCCATCGTAAAATGGTAGGTACGAGTGAATAATCTCTTTCAGCTTATTGAGAAAACTAAAGGTTTAAATGAGTTTAGGATAAGGAACCACATGTCAGAGTTGTGTATGATACAACCGATAAGGAGTTATATATCATTTGTGGGGCTATGACTTGTTGAGAAAACTCAAGGTTGGAATCCCATGATGAGCGAGTCTTAACACCCACTGGTGAAGTCGAAAGACTTATATCTTTCTTAGGGTTTTGAGAAACATAACAATGTAATGGGAGCATTATTCAAGAAATGAAATGGCACATTTAACCTTTCTGATATTCTAAGAACATCTTCTATATGTCAAATTAAAATAATCCGCATCGATAAATTTGGGAAATTAATAAAATTCATAAAATGAAACAAAATTATACAAATTAATTGAACTAATATTGATAGATAGAAATATAAAATATCCTTACCAGTAAATATTTTTTCATGTTGACCTATGTAAAGACCTAATTATACAATACTAAATAAGTTCATAATTTGGTCATTTACATGTTTATTTGCCTAAGACTATGTAATGTCTTTTATAAGTTTCAAATCCAAAAGTAGTACAAGAATAAGGGTATTTGAGCCATATATGATCACTTATAAATGTTATATGGTAAATGGTCACAATTCGTAATGCACGAAACCCTGATGAAATTAGTTCATTCGAAATAAGCAAGTAAACCATAGTGAGAGATCATATATTCAATATGATTGATTACAATAATGATCGCCTTGTGTTTGAATCTAATATTTGACCAAAAGCTACAAGGTAGGCACAAGAATACGATCATTGAAATGTCTATTTGATCAATTTACGTAAAGTGCAACATATTTGATACCTTAAATGTTAAGAATGACCAAATACACTTTTGTAAAGAGTTCTTTATGATATTGTAGTAAGAGTTTCCTTTGAATGATTCGACCATTTAGAAAGGAAAGTGAATTTACAAGAGTAGATGTAACTTAAGACACGATTCGGATGGAGAGAGTAAATAATCATTTCTGCTTCATAATTAAACATCGAAATGGAAAGTGTAATATAATAATTGATACATAAAATTGGGATGGGAAATATGATTTCTATTCCAAATGTATTTTCATATAGAATTTTTTCCATGAGATTTATTTCTTTGAATTAAGATATTTGATTTGAAAATTCTCGACTGTAAAGTAGTTGCAATAAATGAAATAAATAGCCTATATTAAGTGGTTGAATGGAGTTTTGTGTTCAACTGCTTTTTACTAATGGCAGAAATAGTGGAAGCATGCTATATAACACGCATTAGTCGCATCAAGTTACGAAAATTGTTTTCGTAAAGATACCGAACATTATTTATGAAATAATAACTATCTTTTAGTGTTGACTTAAACATGGACATAGTTTTATATCAATATGAATATTGGTTATAAAACAAACTATAATGTGGTATTAGTTTTCATAATAAATGTGATACATTGGAAAATACAAAGGTATATGAAATTATTTGCAATTATTTTGGAATTATAGACTAAGCTATAGTTTTGAGAAATGATTTGATTATATAATTATGAATCATATGATACTAGTTAATTATATCTCAAACAATTAAGGGAAAAACACCTATTCAGTGGAAGCATGATAGGAGTGGATGACTCTTCGAATTGATACATATAGATATATGCAATCACAAATTTACTGATACTAAAATATTTTCTACGTACTTGCGTTATATTCACTAATGAGTTATCACTGACATGGACATGTGTATTTAATACACGTGTAGTATGTTTATGATAAGCTCATAGAGTATAAAAACTTAAGTATTTGCACCAAAAATTGGTACTAACACCCAATAGAGATTTTGTAGAGGAATAAATGAAGAATAATAAATGTAAACAGAGAAAATATAGTAGTAAAGTAATAGGAAACAAACTAATAAAAGAGACACTGCAATTTATAGTGGTTCGACGTTGTTTTCCTATGTCCACTTTGAAGAGATAGCTTTATTAATCACTTTGTAAACTGAATAGTATAGAGATCAGATGAAAATACTTAGTTACAAAAGAGTATAAAGCAATAAGCAGTGTAAAAGTCTCGAAAATGAACAATCCAATCTATATTTATGAGGAAGATGGTGAAATATCTCTATGAAAATTCGACAGAAGGATCTTCAAAACCATAGGAGCCTACAAGAGGATCGCATGGCCCAAATTCCAAGAAATATGAATCGGGGCCGATCCCTATGTTGGAAGAGTTTGGGGATGCGATCCTTATGGGAGCTTCTCCATGTTGTATTTTTCTTAGCCTCTAAGTTTCATGTCATTTAGACTTGTAGATGTTGAGTTATTGATCGATCATTGCTGCAAAGTCGATTACTATGTGATTTTGGTCGATTCCTATGGAGGGAAGAAGGCCGATCCCTCTTGCTATTCCTTTTGGGGTACGATCCCTAGGGTGGACTCTCTAGGATCCCCACATCTTGTTCCCAAAGTTTCATATGCATTGGACTTCTAGATTTTGAGATATCGATTGGTTTCCATTGAGTTGCACTTGTTTGGCTGAAGTAAATCGATTCCTTGAGAGGGATCGTACCCGATCCCTTTTTAGATTAGACTATATCCCATATTTAGAACATTTTGTATAGCATATCTATCAACTTCGTTCAATCACGGCTTTGTATTGTCATTTGTACTTGATTTTTGGACCCCACAATCATCGCTATGAGTTTACTAGCCATAATGATAGTCGAGTCCAACTTGTCCAATCAGTTCGAATATAGCCGGGTCAAATGCCGGATAGGAGAAAGTAAACAAAATAACATACAATAGAAAATGAAATCCCTTCCACTAGCAAAGGGGAAATCGTTCAGCAAAGCCACAGTAACTGGTCCGTTGGAGGTACACTAGGACACTCACAATCATACGCACTTCACTGCACGATTTTTGTCTATCTTTTATTCAACGGTTACTTATACGCTCCTTTTTGGTTTGCAGGTGCTATGTCTCATTCTTGTGCCTTTGATCGTTTGAGGAGCTCCACAGCACAATATGGATCTAGTCATGGTCCAAACTCGGGTTGACGTCTAGAAAGGGATGATAGTTGAGAAAGAAGTCATCATTCAAGGGAGTCTTCATCTTCTAAGCACAAATCCAAATCTCAATCATCTCATCCAGAAGTTTAGCCCAATCCTCTTATACATAACGGTTACCAGATCTCTTCTCATGTTCCCTAAACTATTGTGCTACCTGAGCATCATCCGGGTTCATCTGGTTCTCGACAGCCTCGCGTTCGCTGGTCGAGCAAACATCCTATTATTGCTTATGATCCAGCTTTGACTACTACAGCTCCTGAGGCCACTACGATAGAAAGATTGGCCGAACTTAAGGTCGATTTTCCAAAAATCTGCTTTGATGGACTAAAATTTCTTCCTTCTATCCATACAATTATAGGGAGTGCTAAAGCGAGTTCACTTGCATATGTCAATGATGTTTTTGTGCAGCATGAAGCATTCCAGCACTTAGCTGAGAAAATCTCCAAGGTATCTACTGAAAGACAACATGAAATTGATCACCTTAAGTTGGAGGCGATCCATGATAAAGACATAATCAAACACCAAGATGATAAGATCATAGAGTTGACCACAAAGTTAGCTGCGGCAGAGAAGAGTGCTAAAGAAACATCCGAAGTGGTTAGTCATTTGGAAATAGCTCACAAAAAGGAGCTGGACATTGCCCTTAGCTATAGCCGTGTGCTTGCTCTGGGAATGACACACTGCAAAACAAAAAAGGCACCAGCCCAGCTCATTGAGGAACTCAAAGAGCTTCTTAAGAAAGAGAAGGAAGAAAAACTTAAGGTTCAGGAGGAGTTTCGAAGGTATTATGAAGAGGCCGTCGAGGCACGGGGGCTGAAAATTAAACTTGACAAGCAACTCGCTCAAATTGAAGCGCTCAAGGAAGAAGAGAGGGAAGGTGGTAGTAATGAAGTTAGAGAGCAAATTGAGACCTAGTTGGAGGATGCTAAGGTGGCCGGATGGAATGAGATTAAGGACATGTTCGATCCTTTGATTGTTGAATACAATGCCAAGGTCCTAATCCATTGTGACTTGATTTTTCATGGAGAGGGCTACCTCAAATCGCTTGTCGAGGCTTGGGAATATATCATTGAAATGAGGAAGAAATCCCTTAGCAAAGCTGAGTTGATGAGGAGAAAGTGGCATGAGAGATCCTTCATGGGAATGAACCTTTGGATCTTACCACTGCAAGGCTCGGATACTTTGATATTTTGGTATCCTTTGGCAAAGGGAAAGACATCGCTGAAGCTTCAAAGTTCGATCCCAAAGGTTGCTCTTCACTTCAACCAGCCAGAGCATCAGATTCACTCGGCCCGGGACAAGATTCGTGCTATGATCCAGGTAAACCCGAGTATAAATCAAAGGTGTTGACTCCTATTCAAGAAAGGAGCACTCCGACAACAACTGAAAGTCAACCAGACATATGTATCCTGCTCTATACTCTATTACTCAAGAGGTTTCATTCTTCATGCCTAATATTTTTAGGCTTATTTTCTTGTTCTCGCAAATCTACATGTCTTCTAGTTCCCAGTCAAACTCCGGGAAGTGGTTCCGCTGTGGCGCAACAACCAACACTTATTACTATTCTACTGGCTATTTACGTTCCAGGGCCCGATGCTCAAGTTATTGGTGCTCTTGCCGATGAAAAATTTGATGATCAGCCGCTACAAGATGAATCTGATGATGTTGTGATCACAGATTCCTACGAGCACAACGATGAGCTCATCTTGAAGGAGCACATTGAGAGGGAGGAGTTATTAAAGAAGAAAGCTAAAACTGAACGTGTTGATGTGGACGTCGATGATCTAAACCTTATCCCTCTTCAAGTCATTCCACTTGGTGGGTCAGTTCTAGAAGGGCTTCCGCCAACATTTGAAAGCTCTCCTACCAAATGTAGTAAATGATTGAAGAAACGAACATGCAGAGGCTCGAGTGGGTCCACTTCTAAGAAACTCAAAAGGGAGAAGAAGTAAAAAATCAGCCGTCGCGTCGGCTTAGTTTGTATATAGCTTATGTAGTTATTTTTCTTTTTGTTAGCCATGTATATGCCAGTATGACCCTACCTTTTGAATAAATTTGTACCACGATTTCTTAGTTTAATGTGTAAATAAAAGTTCTTTATTTTCGTTGAATACTTACATGAACTTGTTTAAGTAGACATGCTATTACTTTTTCTTTCAATGTACTTGTAATTCATTGCTCGTTGATTCAGATAGTCATCCTCTAATTTTACTCAAGTCCTCCATGTGGTCATGACCTCAAGTTGTACCGAACACTAGGTTCAAGCCCTAGTGATACCTGTCGAATTTAGCAGCTTGAGTGATTATACTCCAGCACCCAGTGTCAGTTTAAATTTTTTTGATATTGGATGGTAGAATTCCATCCTTAGCGAAGTTATACTCCTCCTATCGGTTTCAGGTCAGAGTTTAGGGAATAGTGAGTGGTCGAACCACATTAATCTATTTGGTTTATACTCATAACCATACTTTGGGGATAAGAGTTAGTTGGCGGGTGATCGAATTGCACCCAATTTGTGTTTATACTCCAGTCCACACTCTAAGGACTTGGAGTTACTTTGAAAAATAGTCGAACCGTACTTTCCTTAATTAATTGATTTGCCTCTAAGTCTAGGGATTGACTTATTGAGCGATTGATCATGCCACGATTGCTTTTAATTCATGTCTATCCCATTGCTTGGTGGGATTAATTTGATTATCGGATTTTCAAGTCACATCCATTTCTCGTTGGGTACTACGTCCATCAGTTTGTGAGTGAGAATCATCAAACGAACGTTCGGACCATGTTCATTTTGTTTAATTCAATCGTGAACTTATGCAATCAAATGGCTCCAAACTATGGGAATCGGCTCGGACATGTCAATATTAGTTAGTCGAATATAGTAACTAATATGTAATGCTATAACAATCACAGATATGAAGGTAATTTCAAACTTTATTTACCAAATGGAAAGAAATGGCATAATTTATCTTATTACATATTTGGAAAATCAAATGCTAAAGCAAATTTAGAAATTGAATATAATTGAATGAAAAGGAATAAACTAAGTGAAATAGAATCGTAAATGCTTGCTATTCCACGCCCTTGGGAGTGTGACGCCATCAACAATTGCTAGCTTGAAAGTCCTTTTCCAAGCCTTCGTTGAATGACATACAGTCCTTCCTAAGTAGGATTCATGTGTGATAGGACAGGAAAAACTCGTTTCAAGATGAGATCGTCGATTTCAAAGGTTAAGGTTGGATTTTGGTGTTGTAGTATCGAGCGACTCGATGTCGATGTGCGGCTGCACTCAAGTCAGCTTTTTGGTGCTTCTCATCAACAAAGTCTAGAGATCCTAAGAGGAGATCTCTATTAATTATGGGGTTGTAGTACGTCACTCGATGAGAATGGACTTCGAGTTCAACAAGAATAATGGTTTCGTAGACGTAAGCAAGGACGAATGGAGTGTGGCCAGTTGCAAACTTGTGGGTCGTTTAATAGGCCCATAATGTTGTTCGAAGTTCATCATACATTGGAATCCCAGAATTTCCTCTTTCAGAATCCCTCTTTCACTCACGGTTCCTGTCACTACCTTTCTTTTGCTGATTCGATTTATTTTGGACATTCACTTAAACTATTTTGAAACGCTTCCTAGATTGTTTCACTGCAATGTTACTCTGCATTCCTTCTCCACTCGACCCCATAACATTCTTTTTCCTAGAGCATCTAGCCTCCTCTTTTCTCAAACACTGAGCTGCTTTTGTACAGAAATGCTCCAATGTCTTGGGTGGTTTGCCAGCTAACCAATCGCTAAAGTCAGATTTTGGGTCAATCCCTCTTATTACCGCCATCAATATTGAATGCTCATTTAGATTACCGACTTCTGTGATGGCTGTATGAAATATTTCCAAATAATCCTTCAATGATTCTATCGAAGCCTGGATCTTGCTTGATAGGGACATTACATCTTTGGGGTGAGTTGCATGCATACGGAACTGCTCCATGAATTTTGTTGCCAAATCGTCAAATCTAGAGATTGACCGTGGGGATAATCTCGTAAACCACATCTTTGCTTTGACAAAGAGTAATAGGAAAACATCTAGAATTTATAGCATCATAAGCTCGTGTAGAATCCATCGACTATTCATATCTCATGATGTGTTGCCTCGGGTCAGTTTTTCACTCATTGGAAGACATCGACGGAATGCTGAACATCATCGAATATTCCACATGTAGGATATTGTTAATGAATGAGGTGTGGTTCCTCGAATCCCCCAATCATCATTAGTAAAGCCTTGACTCTCCCTTACTAGCTGCTTGATCATAACCCTCAAGTCTGGCACTTGGATGGTTGGAGCCAAGCAGTAGTCGTCCTCCACCTCACCTGAATGGTCCAACCGATGTCTACGGGCTATTCCATGCCTTCTTGGCTCGACATCCTCTCCATGCATATCATGTGCATTCACTTCATCGTCACTCTGGGGAGGTAACCGGTATATATCCACCTCAACTCCAACATCCAAGTCAATTGCGGCGGCTCCAGCTTGTTCTCCACCAGGAAGGGGCAAATTTTCTCCTCTGGAGGAGGAATTAGCCCCGATCCCTGTAAAGGGATCAGGTCCAATCGGTCGTGGTAAGCCAAGTGGGTTTGTTTATTGATATCCAAATGCTTCTACATGATATCTGTTAGTTCCGCGACGTCTGCTTCTGCGATAATCATCTGATGAAGTAGAGCTCTCCAATGCAGATTAAGGAGTTGGCTTCCTCCTAGTTTTCCCACGTTGTTGATCCCTGAGTTGATTCATCAGATCAATATTGGCTTGAATCTGCCGGTTTAATTGTCGATGGCTATTCATAACCTCTCTTATTAGATTTTGAAAATCAGCTCTTGTGATGGAATCAGTTGGATTCTAGATATTAACTAGATTGGTAGCATTAATGTCTACTGGTAGATTGCTCTGTCCTCGTTGCTGGATGCCGGAGTTCTTATTTCCCTCTACGTTTTGAGCGGTAGATTTGGTGTTCCTAATCATTGTCGATAGTTTTCCTTATAGATTTCTTCTATAAATCTATATTGCAATGGAAGCTTATGGTAGAAAATTAGATCTATCTCATGAATATGGGAATCCACGAGTAGATGATGGGATCCAGTTAAGCCGAGAATTCATTTCTCATTGAAAAGAACCAAATTGTTTGCACCAAAAATTGACACAAATACCCAACAGAAATTTTGTTAAGGAATAAATAAAGAATAATAAATGTAATCGGAGAGAATATAACAGTAAAGTAATAGGAAACAAGCTAACAACAGAGACACAAAAATTTATAGTGGTTCGGCGTTGTTTTCCTACGTCCACTATGAAGAGATGACTTTATTATTCACTTTGTAAACTGAATATCATAGAGATCGGATGAAAATCCTTAGTTACAAAAGAGTACAAAGCAACAAGTAGTGTAAAAGTCCTGAAAATGAGCAATCAAGTCTGTATTTATAGAGGAAGATAATGAAATATCTCTCTGAAAATTCAGTAGAAGGATCTTCAAAACCATATAAGCCCACATGAGGGATCGCGTGGCCCATATCCCAAGAAATAGAATTGGGGCCGCTCCCTGTTTTTGAGGAGTTTAGGGGTGTGATCCCCATGGGAGCTTCTTCATGTTATATTATGCTTAGGCTCCAAGTTTCATATCATTTGGACATGTAGATGTTGAGTTATTGATCGATCATTGCTGCAAAGTGTGTTGCTACCTGATTCTGACCGATCCCTATGGAGGGAAGAGGGCCCATCGCTCTTACTTTCTCCTTTTGAGGTGCAATCTCTAAGGTGGCCTCCTTAGTGTCTCCACATCTTATTTCCAAAGTTTCATATGCATTGGATTTTTGGATTTTGAAATATTGATTATTTTCCATTGAGTTGTACTTGTTTGGCTGAAGTAAACTTGTCCCTTTAGTTGAGAGGGATCATACCCAATCCCTTTTTTAGATTAGACTATATCCCATATTTTGAACATTTTATATAGCATATCTATCAATTTCGTTCGATCACAGCTTCGTATTATCATTTGTACTTGGTTTTTGGACCCACAATCATCACTATGGGGTTACTAGCCTTAATGACATTCGATTCTAACTTGTCCAATCAGTTCGGATATAGGCAGGCCAAAATGCCGGATAAGAGAAAGTAAATAAAATAACATGCAATAGATGAAAATTTGATTCTTGATCAAATATATGAGTATAATTAGAAAGAGCTTCGAACATAACTGAAAATGAATAAAGGTTCGATCTCAAGTGTCATTCCTCCTTAAGGATACTAATGGTGTATCGATAATGAGTAATCGAACTTTGTTGAAAAAAGTATGGTCAACGGTGAGCGAAGTTGAGTTACTTCTTTCTATAAGGTTGTATTCTTAAGAGTAGTACACAAGGTTGAAATTAATTTCACCTAAAGAATTGTTTACAAAATCATACAAAATAAGGGTTTGTAATAAATCCCAACATATCCTAGGCCTAGGAGTTGGTAGATTGTGCGAGTCAAAAGACTGCACATAATAATTGTACGTGAGGGATCTTGTATGAATCGCCCTAAAAGAATTTTAGGAACAATGATCATTGGTTGATATATTTATGTTTTGAACATAAGTTCTGTAAACTAAAACCAAATGAATTTTATGTAAATGGCAATTCATAAAGCGTTTATGAATTATATTCTATCGTATCGAGAAAAAATTGTTGTTTTAAGAAATACAAACTTCGTAGTGCAGAAATTTCTTTTAAAAATTATTTGTAGTAAAATGGCCTGGATACGACCCAAGGATATAACAGACTACGAGGGATAAAATTAAATTAACCAAACCTAAATGAATACAACACATGTCTAATAAATATTCTCACATATTGAAGAGAAACTATAAATTTTTATTAATTTGAAAATGATATCCTCAGTCATCAATTAAATCATTAAGAGCATTAACTCTATGATATGGTATGATGTGTAAATCTGAAGTGGATCTCAAGTATGCTATCAAAATATTATTTTGATAGTTGTATCTAAAGGGATATGATCCATTGGCCACGAATGTATCTTCAAGAGAAAGACTAATGAAGATGGAATATAATGAGCATCGTTGATAAGATTAATATCGTAAACTTCAATTGTTCAAATTAGCGTAATAGATTCGTTATTCAAAGTGCCCAAGTTAATTTGGATTTACTCACAAAATTATCACTTGGTATGACTTTATCTTTGGTACACATGTGTTGAAATGGAAAATTCTAAATAATGACTTAGAATATACCATTTGCACATAACAACCATAGTGTCTTGAAGTCAGTGGGAGTGATATTGAATTTATGGGTTTTTCAGATATAATCCAGGAAATGATACGAAAGTATCATTCCATAAGCATCAAAATTGAATAAGTATTTTAATAGAAACATCAAATAATTTGATTTTCAAACAAAATACAAAGGAAGCGCGTGTCTATAAGAAAGAATATTAAAAGGTACATAGGTATTTCTAAGACTATAGGTAAACAACATACCGTTGATTGTTATTGATATACTTATGTTAAAATAAGTCATAATTTGATTTTTTTTTAGTACTCGATATTGGATATGTAAATTATACCTATTATAATATAAGTATAAAGGATGTAGGGAATGTCCCAAACCAATACGCAAAGAAACCTTATTAAAATTTTTAATATGAAACATGTAAGATGGATTCCTTATGCATTAGCAATATGAATTATCATACATGTTGTATTGTATACAATATCATAATTTGCTTAAATATTTGATCCATGAAGCAAATAACAAATCCAAATCAAGATCACTAAATGATAGTTTACAATGTTCTTGATTATTTACGAAATGAAAATACCTATGGATATAGTAATATGAATATTCTATGAAACTAAACTCGTAGAAATAATGCTTATATAAAAGCTGCTATAAATAAAATGTACGGACGATTTTATATCCGTTCGAACTCTTGTCCTACGTCTAGTCCCATACTCCTACTAGATTTTAACTAATCGTCCCTCATTTAATCCCAAGGAACATGTAACTTACAGAACTGCCTAAGCAACCGAACATGAATTCTTATGTGAAGATCTCCGTTAGGACTTCAACATAAAGTTGTAATATATATTTGACTTGATGTCTTTTGGAAAGCAAAAATGAGCTAATATAGCACAATCTTCCTCTAACCTTCTCGAGAGTGGTATGAGTATATTTCTAAAGGTAAAGAAGTGGAAGATCACTAGTAAGATGAATGACTGAGTGATCTTTTAGCAAAGAGATTTTGAATGCAAGAATAAAATTTCTAGAGATTTAAAAAGGAAAGATAAATGAAATCATTATCCTTTGTTCTTTGATTTAAAGCTTTATTTATAAATATTGAAAAGTAGTATTCTTTAATGAAAATAAATCAAGATTGAAGATGGATGCATATCTTTACAAAGAGAAGTATCTATTCAATGGGGAAGAAGTCAAATTTCAAAATTTATAAAAAACTGCCCGTTATAGGCAAACAATTGACTAGTAAAGACTGGTCAGTTGACTGGTTGATGGACGAAAAAGTGATTTTCAATCAGACAGAATTCATTTCAAAAATGGCAAGTTTTATTCAACTAAAAAATAGGTATCAGTCGACCAAAGAAGTTGCTAGTCGACTGGTTGAGAAAAGTTTTGGAGAAAATAAAATTCTATGCTTTCAATCTACTAAAATACTTTTGCCAGTCGACTGATATATGTATCGTCAACTTTTCAAGTATGTTTAATCGACTGAGTCTGTTGAAATCAATCTTTTAAAATAAGGTATCCATCTTGATAAAATGTGTGTGTGTATCACTTTAGAGAGATTTTTTAACAACTATATAATGCTAGATGCAAATAATTATGACCCATACACCCTTGGCATCGTCGACCTGTCTCTTCGTCGATCAATGGAATAGTTTTCCTACAAAGTTGAGTATATGTAGAAATAGTTCTTGTGTAGTTTTGTCATTGTCGAATGCGAGAATTTAACTATCTCCTCCATTTTGAAGATGACAGCTATACAAGTTAAATAATATAATTATATTAAATAAATGTTCTTCCCCTTACTATATACTCCGCCTATCAATATGGCTGTATAAACTTCTCCCCCTTTGTCATCGAAAAAAAAGATAATTTTTTTTTGAAAATAGATGATAGTGTATAATAAGTAAATAAATATTGCAAGGTCATATTTCAATAACACATAGAAATCATAAATATTTTTCAATACAAACTTCTAACATAACAAAGATAACATCACGAAATTTTAAGATCATGGTTCATTAAACAACATCATCATAACAAATGTTTCAAACGAAACACAACAACATAAAAGTTACATAAACAAATTAAGTAAATAAAACTAGAGACAAAATAAAATACCCACTTCTTAAGTTAGGTTGCTAAGAGTTAGGTATTAAGATACCATTCCCAAGAGTATTTTTTATTTCCTTTGAAGATAAAATCATTATTTTATGTACATTAGAGACAAGAGACTCTATATACTTATTTCTAATAAGGCGATTGTTAGTCTTTAGAACCCATATCTTTATAGAGATATTAATCTTAGTTCTAAGTGTTGTTTTACTAACACTTCTTTCCTTTTTGAAATTAATACATAGTGAACTATGGTGCTTAGAATTAGAATTTTCTGTATTTGAATTATTAACCTAATCCATTCTAACTAGAGGCAGACTGAGAGTTATTGATAACCTAGATAAGTTTTCTCTACCTTTTTTAATATTAGAAACTTTTTAAGAGAGATTTTCAATTTTTGTTTTAAAATACTAAGAGTATCAATGTTGGAACTTAAATTATAATTATCTTTTGCTAATTTAATATTCTCATTTTCATAAATTCCAATTCCACTACTTAGGATAGTGATTGAGATGTTAAATTACAACAAAATCTTATGACTTTACTAGTTCTTCCTCTAAGATTTTCTTTTCATCTCTTGACATATCAACTTTTAATTCAGTTCTATTTAATTTTCCTATGGTTTCTATAACAACCCGAATATTTATCGGTTGTATATTTAAATATTTTACTTAAATATGACGTCATTTGTCGGATTATGGTCCGAAAAGTTACTTTCTGCAAACGGTCGAATTGGGACTCAAGACCACTTCCATTGAGTTCAAAATGTCGTTTGCGATCTTTTTGAGTATAATCTTTGATATGTTTGGAGTAAGTTGAATTTCGCTACTTTTTCTATTGGGTTTAGGGTTTGGGTTCATCCCACTAGTTTAACTAATACCCTAACTCAGCCCTCTCCTCTCCATTCTCTCATTCCACTCTTCTAAACTCAAGCTCCAACTGAAAATGGTGGAAGGGAAAGGGAAATAGAAATTGCAAACCCTAGTTTTTCTTGCTAGCTCATATTCTTGCTTCAAAATCAAAGAGAAGCAATTGGTAAGCCTCTTCTTCATCTTCTCTATCTCTTTCTCTCTTCAATCTCAGAAATTCCTAAACCTAAACTTAGGAAATATTTGTTTGATATTAGATTGAAGCTAGTAGAGTTGAAGTAGAGAGTGGTTGGCCTTGTTCCTTTGCATTTGAGCTTCTTCTTCTTGTTCTTGAGTTAAAAAGGTGAGTTTTGAACTCACATCTACTTCTCTTGATTTCATTGATGTTGGGTATGAATTCCTAACACCTTGTTCATATGCACTTGCTTTTGGTTTGGATTGAATTGGTGAATATCCAAATTTTTAGTGTTTGGGTTCAATTCTTTAAAGATCCTAACTTTGATATTTGATCATGTTTTTGGAGGTGTATAAAAGAGCCAATAGTGCTGGGTTGTCGTATGGCATAAACCCATAGCATCCATCGCTCATTCGTTTGCAATTCATTTGGATTTTTGCCTTTATGGGCTTGGCTGATTTTTGCCTACAGGGGGATTTCAGACGTCTGAACTCTAATTTCAGACGTCTGGTTTCAAATTCAGACGTCTGGTTTGGAAATTCAGACGTCTGGAATTGGTCCCTGGAAGACGCAAAAATGCAGAGACAAAATCCAGACATCTGGAAATCCATTCAAACGTCTGGTTAGTGGTTTAGACGTCTAGAAGGTAATTTCAGACGTTTGAAATGTGCAGTTTTGCCTATTTTGGCTGTTTTTAGTATATTTCCAACTTTTATCGATTCGTGTTGATTCCAATTAGTTGTTATTGCATATTTGACTTTGATGACTTCTTTTTTGACTTCACTCATGGGTTTTTTATAAATGATCTCTTCAAATCGTATTAAAAGATCGCTTCTCCAAATTATAAATTCTATTTAAAACATATACACACAATTTCGCACTCCGAGCGAAGTGGGAAGAGAATTAAATGATTAGATAAAACACGTGCAATGAACACGTGCGTTCATCTTTTCAGTTAATTCCCAATCTATTCGTTTGAACGTTTTAACCTTTAGGTTTGGTTTACCGATGAGATGAGGTAAACTTTGTACTGCTTTGAGTGTGAAATTGACTAACGGATAGTAAACCGTTTAGTGCGAACGGGTGGTTATGGGACTCACGTTAACACTTCTCGGGTTCCTTTCTGGGAGTTTGTGACACATGCCGCCTTTGGGATAGTGTCTTCGGGCTGTCTCCTTCTGGCTTGTTGCCTTTAGTATCGCTTTTGGAGTTGGTCCTTTGCCCCAGCTCGAGAGATATTTGGGATTGTCTGTTGCCTTTGGGATAGTGTCTTCGGACTGTCTCCTTCTGGCTTGTTGCTTTTAGTAGCGCTTTCATAGTGGTTTCTTCACCACCGCTCGAGAGATATTGGAGTGGTTTCTTCACCACCGCTCGTGAGATATTTAGGTTTGTTGCAATTGGAATTTTCTGTTGTTTCACTGATATGATTATATTCCCTTGGTATCGCCCATCGGCGTTGGTCTTTTTGAGCCGCATGATGTGTAGCGGTTACCTTGTGGAACTTGTATACCTTATGGGTATTTGTTATTTGCCTTTTTGGCTTGCTTTGGGATATTTATATCCTTTGATTATCTATGTTGCCGATGATATGAGGCTTGTTTTATTATGTTCATCTTTTGTTAAATGATTGTGTTATCTCCCTTAGAGATATTTGTTATACTATATGATCTTGCAGGTTCATTATCGTTCAGTTTATCTAACTTATTTGTTTAGCTAGACTGACCCGTGTATTTTATACTCGGGTCAGACCGATGTTTCAGGTTAGGTGCTTTTGGACTTAGCCTCATTTGCTTCCGCATGGACTATACCGCTAGTTTCTTGTTTGTCATAGCTTTTGTGTAGTCCTCATCTGTTGTAACTCTGATATGTATTATTGACTCGTCTGTATACTGTGGTTTGCTATACCACTTGTCATGTATCGTTTTGTATACTCTGTTATGTATCAGTATATGTGCATGTGATGATTTACTGTTCTGTGATGTATATTACATTTGAGTTGTTATATTCTATTATGATAGATCCTCTAGCCAACTATGGTTTTGTTTTAAGTATTCATTGGACATGTCGATCTGCTAGGTAAGGGCAATTGTCGATGTATTCAATAGATAGTTAAAGCAAGGCTATAGATGGTCGCTCCTATCCAGCCTTATTCTCCGTATTAGCAGACGGTATTATCTAATAATAATCTTTGCTAATGTGGGTATAGAGGTGGGGCGTTACAGCTTGGTATCAGAGCTGCGTTCAGAACAAAATATGATAAACACAGAATAGAAGCACATATTACGATACATTAGAGTGTAACAAGTGTTACAAATCCTTGAATCTTCGCGTCTTTATTCCTTCCGTGTTTTTGAGTAGATAGAATTTGGAAATACGTCCAGGAATGTACTTTTATTCCGTAGTATTCCGTATTGAAATATCTACCTTGTGGTTAATCCTTATCTTCTTTAACTTTCAGCTTATGGCTGGAAGAGGCAGAGGACGACGTTCAGATGCTGGGCAATCCAGTGGCTCACGTCCGGATGGCGTTTATATGTCAGCCGATCAGTTTATGGAGTTGTTTAGGAGCATTCAGCCCCCAGCTCCTACTCGTGTATCTCCAACTCGCAAGTCTACCTTTGCACGCCTGTGTAGTGATTTTTCTCATCTTGGAGGAAAGCCGTTTAAGGGCTCCGAGTCTGTTCTTGAAGTCCAAGCTTGGATTCGCACGTGCGAACGTACCTTCTCTAGAATGGATATTTCTGATCATGATAGAGTTCTTGTAACTTCTAGCTTATTGCAAGAGCGTGCCCTTGATTGGTACGAGCTTCTTGTAGCCGAAATTGTTGAGTCTGCTCTTTCTTGGACTCAGTTTCGGAAGCGATTCAAACTCAAGTTCGTTCCTGAATCTGAGAAAGCTTTGTTGTCTCGGTGCTTTCTTGAATTAAAGCAAGGGGAGTCTTCCGTTTCTGAATATGTTGCATCTTTCGATGCCTTATCTAAGTACGGTCTTGAATTCATTAGCATTTCTTATAAGAAGAATTTGAAGTTTGTTTCTGGTCTTAAGAAATATCTTAAGAAATCTTTGATGCTTGAGCTTAAGCTTTACTTTGAGGAGTTAGTTGATTTTGCACTGCATCTCGAAACCATCGAGAGGGAGTGTGATAGTGATGATGATATTGAGGTTCGCAAGAACCCCGACAAAAAGCAGTCTCCATTGGATGAGCCGGAAATTTTCCCTTCGAAGAAGAAAACGCCCGATGAATCTGATTCTCAGTCTCAGTCTGCTGGAACACCTTCCATTCGGAAGTGTTTCAATTGTGGTTCTCCTGATCATATGATTCGAGCTTGTCCTAAGCCTCTCTTCTGCCGTTATTGCAAGAAGGAAGGTCATTGTAGTTCCACTTGTCCCATTGCTCCGAATAATTCTCCATCTGGCAAGTTAAATGTAACAGATGCTTCTGGAGGTTCTTCTCAGGGATAAGGTATGTCTCCATCTATTTTGGAAAGTCTCTATTTTTCTTTATGATTTCGATTTCCAATTTGATGGCATCATTTTATTCTTTAAGCCCTCATGATGAGGAAAGTGTTGTTTCTCTAATTCTTGTAGTTTGAGAATTTTCTGGTATTTTTGGTCTTGTCTTAGGATTATTACCTAAGCAATCTTTTGAGTAGTGTTAAGGTCTTTTTAGCTCGACCTTAGCACCGGTTCTCATTTGGCTACGAGTTGCGGAATTTAGGATTCCACTTACCACATTCTGCACTCGTTGTGATTCTTATGAATGATTTGTTATGTCATTCAGTTGTCTAGCTCATTTCATCCATTTTATGAATCGAGTATTCTGCGAATATCTCGATGATTCCATTTTTAGTATTTTATTGGTTTTGGATGGAAATTTGCAATTTAAAATTTTTGCAAATCTTTTTCATAAGATTTATTTATAAGTATAAATGGGATTTTTGTTCTTAAAACGAACAAAGTGAATTTTTAAAAGTTTTTAGATACATGTTTATCTTATAAAAGATGGTTTTGTGATTGTATTGCCCATTGAGTGCTTTAAGAATTCTGGTCGATGCGCTTGATCAACGTTATCGATAGGAATCTCCTAAACGCTTTGATGAGACAATTTGACACAATAAATTGATTTGAAATAAGAAATTTTTTCTCGAAATATGATTTCATGAAGGTAATTGAAATTTTGAAGCTTTAGCTTTTTGGTAAAGAATTTTATTTGAAAGTTTTAGCTTTTAAGAAAGTAGATTATTTGAAAGGACTCTTTTCCGGTACTCTTATCTTGGGATTCCCGAAGGGAACCAAGATTTTATCTTTTTACCAATACTAGTCGTGTTGGTTTGAATGCCGTTCTCTTGCAAAAGAAAACGTGCTATCACTTGTGCTTCTAAATCATTGAAGCCGATAGAGACTAGGTATGCCACTCATGATATAGTGCTCACGGCTATTGTTTTCGCTCTTTATATTTGGCATCATTATTTTTGGGTAAGGAATTTTGTTCTCCTCACCAATCATAATTTTTGAATGTTCAATTTATCATAAGGAACTTAGTGTTGGCTCGAGTTCCTTGCATCTTATGATCTTGATATTCTTTTTATTCCTGAAAAGGGGGATCGTGCTGCCAATGCATTTAGTTGTAAGAAACAAGTGATTGTTTCTTTGTTGATGTCCGAATGGAATGATCTTTTTACCAAGTTCATCGGACGTTTTGTTGCACTTCTTTTGTTGAGCTTTGGATCATTTGACGTATTGTTTGTACCACGTCAGTGTTCCGAATTATTTTGAGCTTAGGAATCCATAGAATTCTCTGAGCAAGCAAGTTCAGGCTTATCTTTTCGTGAACTTTATGGTGAACTTCTTATTCTGTTATTCTTATGTGTTGATATGTTTTGGTTGTTACTCTTTATTTTCTTCTTAAGAATTGGGAGGACGCAATTTCTTTAAGGAGGGGAGTCTGTAACAACCCGCATATTTATCGGTTGTATATTTAAATATGACGTCGTTTGTCGGATTATGGTCCGAAAAGTTATTTTCTGCAAACGGTTGAATTGGGACTCAATACCACTTCCATTGAGTTCAAAATGTCGTTTGCGATCTTTTTGAGTATAATCTTTGATATATTTGGAGTAAGTTGAATTTCGCTACTTTTTCTATTGGGTTTAGGGTTTGGGTTCAGCCCACTAGCTTAACTAATACCCTAACTCATCCCTCTCCTCTCCATTCTCTCATTCCACTCTTCTAAACTCAAGCTCCAACTGAAAATGGTGGAAGGGAAAGGGAAATAGAAATTGCAAACCCTAGTTCTTCTTGCTAGCTCATATTCTTGCTCCAAAATCAAAGAGAAGCAATTGGTAAGCCTCTTCTTCATCTTCTCTATCTCTTTCTCTCTTCAATCTCAGAAATTCCTAAACCTAAACTTAGAAAATATTTGTTTGATCTTAGATTGAAGCTAGTAGAGTTGAAGTAGAGAGTGGTTGGCCTTGTTCCTTTGCATTTGAGCTTCTTCTTCTTGTTCTTGAGTTAAAAAGGTGAGTTTTGAACTCACATCTACTTCTCTTGATTTCATTGATGTTGGGTATGAATTCCTAACACCTTGTTCATATGCACTTGCTTTTGGTTTGGATTGAATTGGTGAATATCCAAATTTTTAGTGTTTGGGTTTAATTCTTTAAAGATCCTAACTTTGATATTTGATCATGTTTTTGGAGGTGTATAAAAGAGCCAATAGTGCTGGGTTGTCGTATGGCATAAACCATAGCATCCATCGGTCGTTCGTTTGCAATTCATTTGGATTTTTGCCTTTATGGGCTTGGCTGATTTTTGCCTACAGGGGGATTTCAGACGTCTGAACTCTAATTTCAGACGTCTGGTTTCAAATTCAGACGTCTGGTTTGGAAATTCAAACGTCTGGAATTGGTCCCTGGAAGACGCAAAAATGCAGAGACAAAATCCAGACGTTTGGAAATCCATTCAGACGTCTGGTTAGTAGTTTAGACGTCTGGAAGGTAATTTCAGACGTCTGAAATGTGCAGTTTTGCCTATTTTTAGTATATTTCCAACTTTTATCGATTCCTGTTGATTCCAATTAGTTGTTATTGCATATTTGACTTTGATGACTTCTTTTTTGACTTCACTCACGGGTTTTTTATAAATGATCTCTTCAAATCGTATTAAAAGCTCGCTTCTCCAAATTATAAATTCTATTTAAAACATACACACACAATTTCGCACTCCGAGCGAAGTGGGAAGAGAATTAAATGATTAGATAAAACACGTGCAATGAACACGTGCATTCATCTTTTCAGTTAATTCCCAATCTATTCGTTTGAACGTTTTGACCTTTGGTTTTGGTTTACCGATGAGATGAGGTAAACTTTGTACTGCTTTGAGTGTGAAATTGACTAACGGATAGTAAACCGTTTAGTGCGAACGGGTGGTTATGGGACTCACGTTAACACTTCTCGGGTTCCTTTCTGGGAGTTTGTGACACGTGCCGCCTTTGGGATAGTGTCTTCAGACTGTCTCCTTCTGGCTCGTTGCCTTTAGTATCGCTTTTGGAGTTGGTCCTTTGCCCCGGCTCGAGAGATATTTGGGATTGTCTGTTGCCTTTGGGATAGTGTCTTCGGACTGTCTCCTTCTGGCTTATTGCTTTTAGTAGCGCTTTCGTAGTGGTTTCTTCACCACCGCTCGAGAGATATTGGAGTGGTTTCTTCACCACCGCTCATGAGATATTTAGGTTTGTTGCAATTGGAATTTTCTGTTGTTTCACTGATATGATTATATTCCCTTGGTATCGCCCATCGGTGTTGGTCTTTTTGAGCCGCATGATGTGTAGCGGTTACCTTGTGGAACTTGTATACCTTATGGGTATTTGTTATTTGCCTTTTTGGCTTGCTTTGGGATATTTATATCCTTTGATTATCTATGTTGCCGACGATATGAGGCTTGTTTTATTATGTTCATCTTTTGTTAGATGATTGTGTTATCTCCCTTAGAGATATTTGTTATACTATATGATTTTGCAGGTTCATTATCGTTCAGTTTATCTAACTTATTTGTTTAGCTAGACTGACCCGTGTATTTTATACTCGGGTCAGACCGAGATGTTTCTGGTTAGGTGCTTTTGGACTTAGCCTCTTTTGCTTCCACATGGACTATACCGCTAGTTTCTTGTTTGTCATAGCTTTTGTGTAGTCCTCATATGTTGTAACTCTGATATGTATTATTGACTCGTCTGTATATTTTGGTTTGCTATACCACTTGTCATGTATCATTTTGTATACTCTGTTATGTATCAGTATATGTGCATGTGATGATTTATTGTTCTGTGATGTATATTACATTTGAGTTGTTATATTCTGTTCTGATAGATCCTCTAGCCAACTATGGTTTTGTTTTAAGTATTCATTGGACATGTCGATCTGCTAGGTAAGGGCAATTGTCGATGTATTCAATAGATAGTTAAAGCAAGGCTATAGATGGTCGCTCCTATCCAGCCTTATTCTCCGTATTAGCAGACGGTATTATCTAATGATACTCTTTGCTAATGTGGGTATAGAGGTGGGGCGTTACAGCTTCTCTGTAACTTCTTTTAAGATCTTTCAATTTATCAAGTAGTTCAGAATTTATTTGAGCAAGATCATCAAAAGAGATATCACTTACATCATCATTAGAGGCTGTGATGCATACATTTTCTTATTCTGAATTGCTTTCACTTGCAAAAGAGGATGAGTCTGAGTTGTCCTATGTAACCTGAAAAGCTTGGTTCTTTTTTTTGAAAAATATATCATTCTTATTTTTGAAAAAATTCCTCTCCTTTTTGAGATTTGGACAACCCTTCTTTATGTGCTCTATATTTCCGCATTCAAAACACTTTATGATGATGTGTTGTTATTACCAATTTTTCTATTTTTTTAGCTTTAGAAATTTATTGAAATTTTTAGCAAGTAATGTGAAACCATCTTCATCTATGTCTGAATCTTCCTTTTCGGCTTCAAAAGTTATTGTCTTCCTACCTTGAGCTTGTATTCTTGTAGCCTATAAATTCACTTCATACGACATGATATTTAGTAGCTCTTCTGGTTAAATGGTAGAAAGAACATTAGCTTCTTCAATAGCTAAAACCTTTTGTTTCCACTCATCCGTTAATGAGTTAAGGCTCTTTGAGAAAATATCAAAATCTATGAATTTTTCTCCTAGTGCAATGAGTGAATGAGTAATGTGTTGAAATCTTAAGTATATATCTTTAACATTCTCATCTTGCTTCATTCAAAAAATTTGAAATTGGTTTTTAGGCATTGAAATTTTACTTTTTTTTAACTTTACTCGTTCCTTCATGAGTAACTTTCAATGCACACCAGATTTCATAAACAATTGTACTAACACAAACTTTGTTGAATTCATTTTTATATAGAGAGAAAGATAACATGTTCATAGCTTTAGCATTACTAGTGCCATCTAATTTTTGAGTGTTAGACCATTCTACATATCTAGTAGCAGGTATGAGATATTTTGGTTGTGTAAATGTTCCAAATATCATAACTATAGCTTGCATAGATATTCTCATCCTAATTAAACAATAAGCATAGTTTTATACGGTGAAAAATGGTGGTCGTGTAGTAGATTTTCTTTCAACAAAAGTGGAAATAGAGTTGCCCATATTACTCGAATAAATACTCAAAAAAGTTTCTTACTGTTATATGAAATCCTGCTCTGATACCAAATGAAAATACCTATGGATCTAGTAATATGAATATTCTACAAAACTAAACTTTTATAAATAAGGATGACATAAAAAATGTTATAAATAAATTGCACTAATGATTTTATACTTGTTCGGACTTCCCATTCTTCGTCCAGTCCTAAACTTCTTTTGGATTTTAACTAATCGCCCTCACTTAACCCGAGAACACGTAACTTGCAATACCGCTTGAGCAACCAAACAAAACTTCTTGCTTTGAGATCTCCAATAGGACTTCAACACATAGTAGTAAAATGTATTTGACTTAATGTGTTTTGGAAAATAAGAATGAGCTAATATATTACAATCTATTGGTTGCGAAAGAAGGATCTTAAGGCTAATTAAACAGTAGATGGGGGTGTGAATAGTGTTTTCAAACTTTTGTGAATCTTTTAAAGTTCTTTCAAGATTATTATTAAACAATGCAGAATGAACAATCACAGATGCAAACACAAATAAGTATAAATGCAGTAAAGTAAAAGTAGAGAATCAGAGAGATCACATCAAGGATTTTTCTAGTGGTTTGGAATTACCCTATATCTAGTTTTGTACAATTACATACGAATTTCTTTTCAAAATGTCATTCTTTCAACGGGAAGAAGGCAAACCTAATACAATTTCGATTTCAAGGCTATGAGACACACCCTTTTGATTTTTTGGCTCTGTGTACGCTCACTTAATTTGGACGGGCTACAAACATATTCATTGAATTTCTCGGCTACCAAGCATACCTAATTGATTTGAACAGGCTACAATCACATCCAAGCAATTACAACTAGAGTTTGATGGTTTTTCCGCAAACAATTTCTTTATCTTTTGTTACAATGGATCCTATAGCCTCCTGGGTAGCACTTTTATCTTTAATTGAGAGAGAGATGATTGAAATTAGATAGTAAATATTAAAGAATCAATACAATGAAGATTGAATTGATTCAAGTTGAACTTGAAGAGATTTGAACAAATTTTTCACCAGAAATTTTGGCAGGGTAAGAGGAGAGAAGATTCTTTAGTTGTTGAAAAATTTGTTTGAAACCTCCTATTTGCAGAGAATAAACAAACATGCCAATTCACGAAGAGTTATGATGAATACACTTTATTTCAAAATTTAAATTTCAAATTAGCGGCATGTAAGTTGACATACTTATAGGGTATATGTCGATATATCTCTTTGAAAATTGAAAATTCTTTTGTTTTTAAATATTTGAAAATCTTACACTTTGTAAAATATTTTGATACTTTGTAAAATAATTTAAAAATAGTTTATAAACATATTAAAATTTGAAATTTTTTTTTTCTTTTATAAAATCTATTTTGTTTTCAAAAATAAAGGATAAGAAAACGAGAAATAGAGATCAAAGATTGCTACGAGTGACTTTAACAATACTCTACGACTCTATATACTATACTATAGTCTTGAGATCTTCATATCTTGAACTTTGTACTCATGAGTTTTCATTTCCATTCTTTGAGTATGTATAGTTTTCGATTCAACACCTGTATAATATCTTGCACTATATACTATATAACTTGACAAAACATTAATATCCATATTTTATATAAATGTATTTTTTTATCATGGTTATTATCATCAAAATCAATTACTGAGGTAGTAAAATACCCCTCCTTTTGATGATGATAACCATTTATGTCTTGTATATAAAGTATGATTTAACTCCCCTTAAGTTAGATAACTCTCCCTAAATATATGCATATACATATATATTATATTTTCCCCATTTTTCATCAACAAAAATGGGTAGAAAACGAAAACATCCCCCAAATTTAATTACATAAAGACTATAGATTTAAAATTAGTAACTTAATTAAAATGAAATGAATATTATGATTATATAATATGCAATTCATTTAAGCATAATAATATGTACTAATGAAGACTTATAAAGCAAATTTTATATATCCAAGTCAAACCATACGTAATTCATATATATAAACCAATCCAAACCAAATCAAACACACAAATTCAAACAATCCAAACTAGAACACACAATTCTAAATAGTAATCTAAAATACACCAAATCTAATCCTAGCAAACCTAACTATTTTGTACTATACTTAAGTCTATGATTTTCTTTTGATTATAGGAGATTTATGGATAAGACGGAAAGGGTAGTGAAGACAAAGTTCTCTTTTTGTTCGACAAGATTTCCATCTCGATTGAAGCATACTTTGCCCACACATTTGACCTCATCATCATCTTCTTCCTTTTTCTCTTCTTCATCTTCTTCATTATTCATAGGATTATGAATGACGAGGGTAGAGTATCTTCTTCGATTACAATTGGATTCGTTGGATTATCCAATAGATATTTCTAGAGATTGCATAGAATTCGCCCTTGTTTCTCTTATTCCTTCAAGAGGCGTAATTGAACAACCTCTATTTCTAAAAGCATGTTGAGTATATGCTTTAGATCATCCTCAATTTTGGTTACATTAGCCATAGTGGTCATTTGGAAGGGGGCCTAAAGTGGGAGTTTGGAAGGAAAATGGTGGATTCTCTTCTCTTGGAAGTTTGGAACTCAAGGGAGCCATTGATTTATTTTTATTCATAATTTACAAAAGAAAAATGATTGAGAAATGAGAATACTATCTTCAAATGATTGTTATCAGGGATGTTAGCATCAAATTCAATAATTGAGGTATTAAAACAATCTTTCTCTAACATTCTTCTAGAGTTATATAAGTGTATTTGTAAAGGTATGGAAGAGGAAGATCACTTGAAAGAATTTTCTTGAATGATTAGGTGATCATTTTGCAAAGAGTTTTTGAATGCAAGAACAAAATTTCTAGAGATTTATAAAGGAAAGAAAATAGGAATCAATACCCTTTGTCCTTTGATTCAAACTTTATTTATAGATGTTGAAAAGTACTATTCTTTGAATGAAAGGAAATCACCATTCAAGAGGAATGCAACTCTTTACAACGAGAATTGTTCATTCAATAAGGAAGAAGACAAGATTTGGAATTTTCAAAAAACTACACGTTATAGGCAAACAATCGACTGGTTGATGAACCAAAAAGTGATTTTCAACCAGAAAGAATTTACTTCAAAAATGTAAAGTTTTAGTCGACTAAAAATGGGTAGCAGTCAATCGAAGAAGTTGATAGTCGACTGTTCTCAACTACTTTGTCAACTGGTTGAGAAAGGTTTTGAAAATAGTAAATTTCTATGCTTTCAGTCGACTAAAGTACTTTTTCTATTCGACTGTTATATGTACCAGTCGACTTTTCAAGTATGTTTAGTCGATTGAATCTATTGAAATTAGTTTTTGAAAATAAGATATCTATTTTGATGAAATGTGTGTGTATACCACTTCAGAGAGATTTTAACAATTTTACACTTCTAGACACAAATAATAATGACTCATACACCTTTGTCATCTTCGTCTTGTCTCTTCCTCGATCAACGGTATAGTATTCCTACAAAGTCGAGTATAAATAGAAATAGTTCCTATGTAGTTTTGTCATTGTCAAAAATATGAAACCATCTTCATTTATATTTGAATCTTACTTTTCGGCTTGAAAAGCTATTGTCTTCTTATCCCAAGCTTGTATACTTTTATCCTATAAATTCTCTTTGTATGACATAATATTTTATATCATCTCTTCAGGTTTAACGGCAGAAAGATCGTTAGCTTCTTCAATGGCTAAGACCTTTTGTTTCAACTCATTCGTCAAAGAGTTAAGGATCTTTAAGACAATATAAAAATATATAATTTTTTCTCCTAATGCCATGAGTGAATGAGTAATCTTTTGAAATCTTGAGTACATATCGCTAAGATTCTCCTCTTACTTCATTCAAAATTTTGAAATTAGTTTTTAAGCATTGAAATTTTACTTTGTTTAACTTTACTCGTTCCTTCATAAGTAACTTTCAATGCACGCTAGATTTCATAAGAAGTTCTACAAACACTTATTCTATTGAATTTATTTTTGTCTAGAGAGCAAAATAACATGTTCATAGCTTTAGCATTGATAGTAGCATCTAATTTTTGAGCGATAGACCATTCTGCAAATCCAGTAGTAGGCATGAGATATTCTGTTTGTGTGATGTTCCAGATCTTATAACCATTAGCTTGCATGTATATTCTCATCCTAGTTGACCAATAAGAAAAGTTTTATCTAGTGAAAAGTGGTGTCCTGCAGTAGATTGTCCTTCAACAAAAGTCGAAATAGAGTTGTCCATATTACTTGAATAAATAATCAAAAAAAGTTGGTTACGGTTATATGAAATCTTGCTTTGATACCAAATGAAAATACCTATGGATCTAGTAATATGAATATCCTATAAAAATAAATTTGTATAAATAATGCTGATATAAAAAAATGCTATAAATAAAACACGCCCGCAACTTTATACCGGTTCGGACTTTCGATCCTACGTCCAGTTCTAGACACCTTCTGGATTTTAACAATTCAACAGTCATTTAACCTGGAGGAACATGTTACTTAAAGAATTGCCTGAGCAACCGAATATGACTTCTTGCTTGAAGATCTCCAACGAGACTTTAACACAAAGTAGTAAAATGTATTTGAATTGATGTGTTCTGGAAAACATGAATGAGCCAATATAGTACAATCTTCTTATAACCTTTTTTAAGAGTGGTATGAGTGCATTTGTAAAGGTATGAAAGTGGAAGGTCACTTGTAATAATTTTCTTGAATGACCGGGCGATCATTTTGCAAAGAGCTTTTGGATGCAAGAACAAATT
Source organism: Allium cepa (assembly GCA_030765085.1). Lineage (NCBI taxonomy): Eukaryota > Viridiplantae > Streptophyta > Magnoliopsida > Asparagales > Amaryllidaceae > Allium > Allium cepa. The sequence goes on from CM060940.1 coordinate 654,793,718, forward strand.
TCTAGAGATTTACAAAGGAAAGAAAAATGGAACCATTGTCCTTTGTTCTTTGATTCAAAGATTTATTTATAGATGTTGAAAAGTAGTATTCTTTGATGAAAAGAAATCACCATTGAAGATGGATGCAACTCTTTACAAAATTAAAGTGTCCTTTTAATATGGAAGAAGACAAGTTTCAAAATTTCCAAAAAATGGCCAGTTATAGGAAAACAGTCGACTGGTAAAGACCAGTTAGTCTGCTGGTTGATGGACCAAAAAGTGATTTTCAACCAGAAAGAATTTACTTCAAAATGACAAGTTTAGTAGACCAAGAAATCGGTACCAGTCGACTAAAAAAGTTGACAGTCGATAGTTCTGAACTAGATAGTCAATTGGTTGAGAAAAGTTTTGAAAACAGTAAAATTTTGTGCTTTCAATCTACTAAAGTACTTTTGCCAGTCGACTAATATATGCAGCAGTTGATTTTTCAAGTATGTTTAGTCGACCGAATCTGTTGTGTCACGACCCACTTTTCCAATCAATTTAAAATGATAATAAACCAAACATGTCTGGTTCAAATTGAACGGAAATGCGGATAGTTAGGTAAAGAAAGTAGAAAGAAGACAAGAAGAAAACCAAACAGCATAGAATCTCACAGGGGAATGAATAATCTATAATATATAACAATCTTTACACAAAAACAAAATTGTAATTATTATATATATACAGACACCAATAAGAGTATACTAACATATTCAGCACAGACAATTATAACAACATGTCCTCACAATTGCTGATAAACAACCATATATGCAATGGAATATAATAATCATCTACGTGAATAAGTCTTCAGGTCTCTAGCTCCTCTCCTGAGACTCCAAATATCTATCTAAACCTAGAAAATATGCTTGGTCTGACCCGAGCATTTAGGAAAAACCACGCTTGGGTCAGTCTGGTAAAACCAGCATGAGAATTTAAATTACAAGGAATTTCATTTATTATAACTTTCAAAGTCCTTTAAAATCAAAGGTATCCCGTAAGACCACGCCACATATAAACACGATGGGTTTTTCCCTTACGTTAACCAAAACCTTTTATAGAAAATCCAATGATATTATAATAGTGTCTAAAGGTCAAAGTAAGATATAGAAATAGCTAAAATGCTTGCATCTCAAATTTCAACATAGTTGGACATAATCAAAACCTTACGGTGCTTATTGAAGAATGGATTCCATACAATGACTAAGCACTAGCGTACCATCTATCATAGTAAATCTCTAGAAAAATGTATCGAGGACCTCGTCGGGATCCCCTGCAACACAAGACCGTCCTACCCCTAACCTGGATAGTACTGAATATGCTATTACCCTGGGTGTTCCCACCCTTATCGAGAGCTCTTTTTCCATACACTGTATCAATCATTTATATATCCGAGGGTATCTAGAAAGGTGATAACATACCCTAATTGGGTGTGACCCACTTAGTTTTCCTGCATCTCCCATGATTTTAAGTCATTCCCAGTTGATGAGGCTTGAGGCTACGATTACCTTTTAAGGAATTTTTCACTTAGAATTCTCATTGTCCTTCAATGACAATGTGCTGAAAGCATCATCCATACAAGTCCGTTCTAGGTCTAAACGAAGCCGAAGGCACTATTCCTACTACATCCATTTTGGAATCATCCCCAGGATAAGTAGCGATTAGCCCTTGCACTTCAATGCTCCATCGTTGATTCCATGCTCTTGTCTTCACTTCGAAAATGTATTCGTTTGATCGAAGTGGTTTTTCGATAACTTATCCAATTCCGGTCTCTTTGAAACAACTCTCTATATTTCCAGTAAACTCAACTCTGGTTCTTTAGGAAATAAACAAACGAAAATAAGATCGGAGATCACCTCCTAACCTTTAGTGGACGGATTTTCTTATCATCGTCCTAGAAGAACGAAACGAGTTTATATGTATCGTATAGCATCTTTCAACAGTAGTTGTACTATATAATTTCTGTGTTTCTCCTAGATATTTCCAAACTTACGTTTTGGTCCAGAATTGGTAGGTGTTTATTTAACTATCAAATAAACAATCATTCAACCAAAGATTTCATTTTCCACTGAAATCAGTAAGCCTTTTTTAATTAAATTTCAATAAATTAAATCTCTTTATCAAAACAGTATATACTTATCTCACTGGAATAAGTATATTCACAAATCATTCCTTTCAAAATACTTGAAAACTTTTAAGAAATATATATATAAGTATATTTGGAAATACCATTTGGTATCGACCATGGATTACAGCTCGATAGTTTCATCTCTATCCCAGAAAAAAACAAACTTAACTTAGGCAATCTCTGCCTTTTGATTTTCGCCATGTAATCAATCATAGATCGCAGTTTGCACAATGGTTACGTCGTTGTCCTAACGAAAACATAACAAACTGTAGGCAGTCTCCGCCTCTTGAATTACGCTATGAAATTATACCATTACTTCCCAAAATATTTTATTTCAATAATTATCTCAAATAATACTTATAAAGTTTCTATAATAGTTTCCAAGTTAATTTAGGAAATATAGTTTTATAACGGTTTACTATATAATATATTATTTAAAAATAATAATATTAATATTGAACCAATTATCTTTGAAATAATAATATTTTAATACTAATTGATTATCAAATAATAATTAACTTTAAAGAAGATATTATAAGATAACTTTAATTAATAATTAAAATATACTTTTAATAATTTTAAATAATTAAATAACTTTGAAACCAATAATTAAATACTTTCAAATAACTTTAAAGAATCATAAAATAATTATCCTTATGTGATATCCTGGAATTTCAAGAAATTTAAAATGTTATAATCTCTTAATTAAATTGTTTAAAATTGATAAAATTGTTATTTTCAAATATAAATAACCAATTAATTAATAATGTGATGTTTTTAATTATGGTTATAGATTGATTTTAAATAAGAATAATTATTTAGTTTGTGTTAAATAAATCCTAAATTGATTTATTGTTTTCAAAATTAATAAGTATGTTTAAATATATATATATATATATATATATATATATATCTATGTATTTAAATTGATTTTAAATAGGATAATTATTTACAATTAATAATGTGTTTGTTTAAAATTGATATTATATTTATTTGAATTGATTTTAAATTGGATTTTAATTTGAATTTAAAAAAATTGAATTTAAAGGAGTATATATATCTTTAAAATAAAAATAATAATATAGTTTGGATATAAATATGGATTATCCTTTTATGTAAAAATAAGATTTATCTCATATTATTTTCTTTAAAAGAAATTTGTTTATAGAAATTTGGAAAAGAATTTATTTAATAGGAATAAATAGAAATTTTTTAAAGTAGAATTTAAAAATGAGTTTAAAATATTATGTATGATTTTTATTTAAATCATGGTTGGTTTATATTCTATTTTTCTTTAAAGATTGTATTTATATAAATTTAGAAAGTGTTTATAAATTTATAAATGTATTTGTTTATTAGGAAATTTACAAATTAATTAGGAAAAATTAATTTAAGAGCCTTTAAAATCATTTATAAATAATATAAAAATAAATTAGGACAAGTGTTAAAACTTTAAACCTCTTAAGTAACATGTGTTAACATAATAATGAAAGTTAGGGACAAGTGTCACATTATTTAATTTTCTTTTAATTTTAAATAAAAGCTGAAATTAACTTATATAAACCTCTATCTCCTCTTTATTTATTTTTTCTTCCAAATCTAAGTTCATCTAAAAACCAGAATTTTTCCATGCAATCTTCATTTTTCAAAACCTGAAATGCAAGAACCTTTCTCAGTTCAAAATCAATATCCTGTAAAACTTCCTCAAGTTCAAATACAAATCAGAGAAAACAAATCTGAAACCAATGCTCAGTTCAAACCTTAAGTTCATTGTTTAAAACCTATAATTCATCTCCTTTGAAACAAATCAAAGCAAATCTATAATCAATCCTCAAAGCAAACACTCTCATTCAAATCCTGAATTCATTCCTCAAAAAAAAAAATACAAACTTGTAATCATTTTCAAGTTAAATCCTATAATCATAGAAGCTGAGTTCATTTCTAAAACCAGAAATGAATTAAAGCATGTAACAAATTCTTCAAAACAGAGAAATGTCATCAACCTGTGATCATTTTCCCAAAGCCTGGAACCAAACAAGTTTTCAAAGTCCTGAGTCCTCATCATTTTGTTCCAGTTAATCAATCAAGCTTCAAAAACACGAGCATACAAACTCCATTCCAGCTTCAAAAGGGCCCTCTGCATTTTTAATGTGAGTAAGCTTTTAAACTAAAATTTAGTAACAAATATGTGTTGCTTATGAATTACTGTGTTGATGTTTGATCTACATGAATGTTTATATGTGAGTTTCTAAGTGCATGTCTGTTGATTTTGAAGCATCTCTATTCCTATATTTTAAACCTTTGTTTGAATCTGTAATCATGAACCACTTTAAATTTGATGCATTGACATATGGTTAAAGTAAATCTATGATGTAAGTTTGAAAATATGCTTGCATGATGATTTTGGGATTTTAGAACATATTTATATATAGGAAGATGTTGAGTATTGATTGAGCATGACCGAATATATCAGACAAATGAAAAACTTCCCAAGCTTACAGGCATCAGATATGTTCATAAATCACTTCCCATTTCTATGATTTATTTTAGAAAATAGTTTCTAAACAAAAGATGTGAATTTTAACAAGATTCAAATGTTAAAAATAGTTTAAAGTTAATCAAAGCAAAGTCTATCTGGGAAATTTGATTTATAGATAAAATTTCAAATATGTTTAAAATTCAAACATCATGGTTTGTTATTTCAGGATTCTAATTCGAATACATTTTGAAAGTAAGCATTTTTAAGACAAAAATCCAAATCTTTAATATTGGATTGAATTTGAATTTTGGGGTTGTCTGGAATTTGATTTCTGGTCGAATTCTGATGATCTTGGTGGCTGGAGAGGTTGGGGTTCCTGTTGGAGCTAGTCAAGTGATCGGGTTGATGGGCAAAAAAAGGTAGAAGTGGAGGTAGTTCGTCGTGGTGGCGGCGCTAGGAAGAACTAAGTTTTTAACCTAGTTTGGTTGAGGGTTGAATTAGTGAACACTGCTGCATCAATGGTTGATCGAGTAGGTTGAGATTGAGGGAATTGGTTGCGTAGGTGTTCGACAAGGCATGGACGAGGTAGCTCAACCTCCGGTGGTTAGAGGCATTTGGGCGAAGCTTTTTCTGGTAGTAGTTGAATTCCAGTTTTTCAACTGAATGGTTCGATTTGGAATCGAGGCATGAGATGATGCTTTGTTGATCGTAGGTGCTCGTAGGGATGTCCGGTGACTTGGCGATGGTGTCGTCGATGGTCGGAGGAGGCTCTGTGCTTTTGGGTTAATGTCTCGAGTTCAAACTCGAGTAGTTTTGATGTGGTAGCCTGTAGTTTTAATTGTTACAGGTTCTTAAAATTTAAAATCTAAACTAAACCTTTGAAACTTTAAAAAAAATTGAACTAGGAATGGTTTGAGTGTTTCTCAGGTTCAATCTGAAGCAGATGATTCAAAAGATATTTTCATAAGTTAAAAAAAAGAGTATTTATAAAACAAGTTTCAATTTAAATAAGAAAGTTTTAAACTTTTGCAAGGAATCTATTTGTTTCTGAATACTATTCTGTATAAAAATAAATGTTTCTTTAACATTTCATTAAGAAATTGAATTTTTTTTAATTTAAAGTTATTTTAAAACTTAAGTGGAAATGAACTTCAAAGACAAGTTTTTGAATTTAAATGGAAATAGTTTTAAAAACTATAACTTGTTAATGGTTAAAGCATTTAAAAGATGTTATGTTTGTTAACCTTAATTTACCAAGTTAAATGAGTATTTTAAAACTTAATTAAAGATTTAATAAAGAAAGGTTGATTATTAAGATAAATGTTTTAATTAAGTTAATAGTAAGATATTGTTTTATCTTAAAGATAATTAAAGCTTTAATATCTTAATAATAATTAAATTAATTAACGAAATTAGATATGAGTAATTAATTTAATTGAAAATATTAAGGAATTAATTAAGGATAATTAATTTATTTAATTAATTTATTTAAATTTAATAATTAAGGGTTATAATTAATTAATTGGAGGTTAATTAATTTATAATTAAGAATTATTAATTAGATAATTAGAGATAGTTAATTAATGATTAGAAATCAATTAATTAAGGTTGATTAATTAGTAATTAAAGATTGATTAATTTGTATTTAAAAGGGTATTTAATTTGTAATTAAGTTTTATTAATTAATAATTAAGAAAAAATTAATTAATAATTAAAGTTAATTAAGGATTAGTTAATCATTAAGTTTTATTAATTGATAATTAAGGTTTATTAATTAATAATTGAGGATTAATTAATCTATAATTAAAGATTAATTACTTTATTTAAAAGGGGTAATTAAGGGATGAATTACCCAATTGAAATTAATCAAATAAGTGTGATTAATTTGGGTTAATCAAATGGGTTGATTAATTGAAGATAATCATGTGGTGATTGATTAAGTATAATCACTTAATGATGGATAAGTGTAATTATTTAAGGTAAGTAATTAATGTATAATTACAAAATGTAATTAATTAATGGGAAGTAATTAAAGGGTAATTACTTGGAGGAGGTAATTAAAGATTAATTACTTAGAGTAATTAATCAAAGGATTGGTATAATTAATTAAGAAATTAATTAATTAAGGTAAGTAATTACAGGATGGTAATTACTGTTTTTAATTAAGATTTATTAATGGAAGTAATTAATTAAAGTTTAATTAATTAATGTAATTAGTTAAGGAATAATGTAATTAATTATAGTTAATTAAAAAATGGAAATAATTAATTAAGGATCATTAATTAATGAAAATAATGAGAGTAATTAAGGATTGATTAATTAAGATTAATTAATCAATAATAAGTGATTATAAGGTAATTAATTAATTGTAACTAATTAAGGATTAATGTAATTAATTACAGTTAATGAAGTAATTAAGGTTAATTACTTAATGGTTTGAAGATAATTAATTTGTATAATTAATTAAGGATTAATTACTTAATGTAATTAAAGATAATTAATCAAGGGTGATTAGTTAAGATGATGATTAATTAATTTGTTTAATTAATGGATAAGTAAGCAAGATTTATTGTGATGAAGTAATTAATTTAATTTATTTTAAATTAATTAAGAGATAAAGTAATTAATTTAATTCATTCTAAATTAATTTTAGATGGTGTGATTAATAGATCATTGCTTATGGATGACTGATTGATAATGAATGGCTTAATTGTTTGATATCTCTGATGTGATATGTGTGATATATGATATGAGATGCTTTGGTTGAAGTATGATGATAATATGAATTATATATTGTGATCATAATGTAGATTATCTATTGTGGTATGTGAATTATCTATCTGTGTGTATATAGATAATAGAATTGAATTGTTTAACCTTAAAACAACTTGGACCTAAAAGATACGTTTTGGATTTCGATGAGACCGGGATCGGGTTTCTAGATTTGGGTATCCGAAAACCACATTGATCCAAATTTACGATAGATTATGAATCTCAAGTGAAGATGAAGATTCAGAATGCAAGGGTTATTGTCGTTAACTCTGAGGGTGATTCCAAAATGAGTGTAACGAGATAATGCCTTCGGTTTCGTTCGAACTCGGAACGAACTTGTATGGATTGAATGCTTTCAACACATCGTCAGGTGGACGATGAGCATTCTAAGTGATGTGTTCTATAAAGGTAATCGTAGCCTCAAGCCTCATCAATCGGGAATGGATAAAACAGGGGAGGTGCAGCAAGGCTAAGTGGGTCATGCCCAAGTAGGATGAGACGAACCCTTGTCTAGAGTCCCTTTTTATTCGGCTGTGTGGGTGGTTGCTAGCTACAACCGCGGGGTTATCTTATTCGAAACTGTTCAGTAAGGAATGGTTTCGGCTTTGTGTTGCAGGGATTGGGAGTAATCCTCAGTACAGTGATCTAGGCCTCGTACTGTGACGGGCGGTATCCCAGTAGCCCTACCATTGTATGGAATCCAAACTCCAATAAGCGCCCTCAGACTTGATTGTATTACCCACTTTTGTGGCTAGTAGCTGGAATTTAATGAATGCAACAATTTCGGCTATTTCATATTTATTTGAAAACCCTAGACCCTATTATAATATTACTGGATTTCCTATCAAATGTTTTGGTTAGCGTAAGGTAAAAACTTACCCATGTTTATGTGTGGGGAGTCTTACGTGATACCTTTTCTTTCAAAAGGTTTTTAAAGTTAAGAAACTTTAACCCGTTTACTCACACCAGACCCATGTCTTACCCGGAGTTTATTTCTGTTTTTCATAAACTCTTGGGTACTCAAATTTTTACGAGTAGCCAAGGGATTCAGGTTAGGTTTGACGAGTTCTAGAGGAGCATTGGAGCAGGAGGCTTCAGCGTGTAGATATATTGTATTCCGCTGTGTGTTTCTATGAGCCGTTTATCTGTTTTGTATATTGAGTTGTATAACTAGACAGGTGTTTATAACTATCTAGCATGTGTTGTATAAACCATGAAATCTAATGTATATGATACTATGTAATATATTATGTGATTAATATAATTTATTCATTCCGCTGTTGAGATTCTGATGTTGTTCTTTCTTTCTTCTCTATCTTTTCTCTTTTCTATCCATTTCTTTCTTTTAAATGATGCGTCTTATTATGGAGAATAAGGCGGGTCGTTTCACCTTAAGACAACCTTGATTCAAAAATTAACTTCCAAATTTGGAAAGAGGCTTATTAATTCCAATGGTACTTAATAGAGTCACCATTTATTCCATAACAACAGATTCATATATTCATATTAATTCATTTTTAACAATCAATTCAACATCACATTGTCTAATATAATTTTTAGGATAATAAATAGACATTCATACAAATATGATAGCAGAACAGGGTTTTATTTCTGCTAGTCAATGTCCAAAAACACACATATTCAGGAATAGCGACAGAACGGTGATATATTCTGCCAACAGGGGTCCAATTGAATACAATTAGAGAAACAGTGTTTTATTCCACTAAACATATGTCAAATCATCGAAATTTAACCTAATTAACTCATCACTATTTTTATTTAGGCATATAATAGGCAGGTCATACGTTTAAACAACGTTATTAGTTTAAAAATGGGTGATTTAATTCTGTCCGTTTAATTTTTCTACAAATTTTATTTACCCAAACTCGACAACAAATTGTACGACGATGTATTGTTCGTCGATACGAACCTATTGCAATAAATTTCGTGTCAATCAGAATTCGTATGCATTAGTTATCACATTTCAAAATTTACAAATTATATATACATACATATATATATATATATATATATATATTAACATTTTTAAATTTTAAAACTTCCCTCCATCCCTTATTTTTTTCTCTTCTAGGCCGAGCCCAATCTATACCCGAAACCCACTTCGTCCACCTTCCCATAAATCTCCTCCACTTTCCAGTGAAACCAGAAATCCCCAAATCCAAATGCCTCAATTCTTCGATCAAGTTGTTGATTCCTTCGAACAACTTCCCCAAACATCTTAGGAGACTCGAGCACCCAACTTAAGCTACCACTGCCCAAAACCCTCGTCCAAGATTCGATCATCCATGGCCTAGAATGCTTCTGTACACGTATGCACGCGTGTATGTCACCACCTAACCCGCCGCCATTCGACCAACTAAGGCCACACACAAATGCCACTTCCTAGACTCGACCATCTCCACACCCACGCTTCACCTCTGACCCCCCTCTAACGAGGTTCGAACCCATGATCCCGGTCTTTCAACCAAAGACCCTAAAATCGACCTTGTCCCACCTCTTCCACCACCAAAACACATGCCTTCACCACCACCATGACCCCCACGGTCTCCACTACCTCCACGCTAAGTGCGGCACCACCCGACGTTACCCCTTTAGCCAGTGACAAAGAACCCAAGCCTATTAAAAACTTACCTTAAAAACCCTAAAACCCCTCACCAACCCAAATCAAAACCAAAATCAAAATTTACCACAGTGAACCTCTTCCCCACGCCCCCTGCTCTTCCTCGACCAAGCCTTACCCCTTCTTGTCGATGCCATCAACAGAAAATATTTTTGAAGTGGATTTCGATCACTTTCAAATTTCACAAAACCTATGCTATTAAAAATTATGATTTCTGCACTAAAAATCTTATTTTGTATGACAGTCACAACGGCATACTCGATTAGATGTTTTAAATATGTTGAATTTTGTCGAAACTTTGGTTATCTACTGATATTTTGCAATTTCTCACGATATCTAGCATGAACAAACCTAAAACCATTTTTAGCGGGATCTAGACTCGAAAACAAATGTTTCATCAGTTTATATCATCGGCAAAATCGAATTGAAGCGAGTGATGTTGAATTTTGAACTTGAGTATCAGTGGATTTGTCACCTCTGTTAACATGACAGAGGGTTATAAAATATCTCTAGGCATTTCAAAATTTAATTCTCACCTTGAACATTGTTGAGATCTTTGAAAACTTCTAGTTTGAACTCTAGTCTGTGATATGAAACTTGATTCCTTGCTTAGCTCTTTAAATTCTTGAAAGAACAGGATGCTTCTTCTTTTCTTTTTCTTTTCTTCTACAATGTTTTGCTTACAGGCTTTACAGATTGAAACATATACACACATGCATATATATATATATATATATATATATGCTTATATAAATTGTAATGATCTATGGTACATATTTTAGGCCTCAAGAAGGATTGTAGATCTGTATAAGGTTTTTTTACAATGTTGTAATGGATTGAAATGATTTGGTGGCTGCTGAGGTGAGAACTATGGTGGCTGAGGTGAGGTTTGAAAGGAGATAATATTTTCAACCATCACATTTCTTTGATCAGGCTTATTTTCTTCTGAATTGACACACACACACACACACTTGGCCTTGCTTCAGCCCTTCCTATTTTTGACCAGACAATGCATATATATTTTTTTCTTTCATGCTTAGTTGCACAATTTTGACCAGGTAATGTTTCATTTGACTAGTAAATATTTGTTCTACATTTCTTTTATATTAAAAAATTTATAATTCAAAGCAATGAAATTTTTTCTATTTTATTTTAAATGTATGAAATAACATTTTTATTAAGACACTATTTTGTAAAAGATTTACTTTTAAAATGAATTAAATGATTTTATTTAATTTTTCTCTCATTTCCATCATATTATATTTTTCTTATATATTTTCTTCTTTTCCACTTTCCAGTATATATTGATTTTAATATACTATATTTATTTGTTTTTATAAGTACTACACACACACACACACTCTTCTCATTTAGTTATTTATATTTTGACTTAGTTTTTAGTTTACATATACACTTCTGTTACTATGAACATATATAAGAAACTCCAATTTAAATCAATTTTTAATTTTATAATTAAAATCAGGAAAATTCAAAATATTATCTTGGTTTAAAACTATCCATTATTACCAATTGTTATTTAATGAGGATTTTTATTTTGATTAAAACACCATATTATTGAATATTAAAAATAATATTCATCACTCAAGACAATAAAAATCCCGGGTAATTACATGTTGAAATTAGTTTTTAAAAATAAGATATCCATTTTGATAGAATGTGTGTGTATCACTTCGGAGAGATTTTAACAATTAGACACTTCTGGATGCAAATAATTATGACTCATACACCTTTGTCATCTTCCTCTTATTTCTTCGTTGATCAATAGTATAATTTTCCTACAAGTCAAGTATATATAGAATTAGTTCTTATGTAGTTCTGTCATTATCAAAACATGAGGTTCTAATACGAAATACTAGAGAATTATTTACAGAAACAATGAACTCTTCATGAAGGAGTATTTGGACTCAAACTTTATAAGAGCATAGAGTATAATATGTCAATGTTAAATTTATGTTCAAACGTAAGTTAAGGAGAATTAACTTGGACATGTTCCAAATAAAAAATTATGGCTAATTCAATTAAAAGGCTAAATACATTGCCTTAAATAGCGCTAAAATAAAAGCAATGTATATAAATATAATAACCGAGCCAAGGGTGATTCCAAGTATTAACAATAATACATCATTGTTATATGATAACAATGTAATAATAAGAGCTCACTAGAAGTCGAGAAATATACTTCGGATAATTCCAAATGATAAAGGTAGTTTATCAGCATTGGAGAGAGTGAATTGATAAAGTTGGTAATTAAGACAACATAGCAGATCCGTTCGCAAAGGATCTAACTCAATTAGTTCTCGCTGGACCAATCGAAGGGATAAGATCGTGATTCCATAATCGGTCCCAAGTGCAAAAGAGAGACTGATAAATATAGGGGTATACCCTAAGGCCAATTATGCAATTGTTACATATATCAAAATATATAACCAATCTTGTTTAAAATAAAAGGTGTTTTCTTTCTATTATATACTTGATATAATAGGTTATATTAATTAATTTAGTTAAAAGTATATTAAATAGAAAATCTATAAATGGCATTTTTTTTGACAGTAGTTACAATATGTTGTACTCATGAGTGATTTATCACAATAAAATAAACATCATTCTAAATATTCCAATCAAGATTTATCGAGACTAGATATCGATACATCCATTGAGACTAGCGTATGTAAAGCTTTCCAAATGTTGGTCAGTGTATCAGTCATGATTGCCCAGGACATCAAGGGGTTACGTATTGATAATTATTGGATAAATATATACTGACTCACTCGATAGTTTTCTGTTGATTAACATAACATGGTTAAACAAAAAATATCGATGTGACAAAATTACACGGTTCTCTTGACTTGAGAATACTGTTGATCTTCAATGTGGAAGCTCCACTTTGATTATACTTAAATCATGGTACACCATCCATCAAATGACTATAATTAGGTCGAGTGGAAGCATTGTAAGTGAAATACCATTCAAGAGAGGTTTCGTCTCCTCGGTTATATGAGGTTAGTATCACGGTCAACTGAAGTCAAAGTCTCTGGCTAGAACAGTACGCTTGATAATAATTGTTATTATTGAATCAAGAACTTTATGTTTGGACTATAAAATTTGAACATATATGATATTGGAATTTTGACCATTACCAAATTCCGTAAGTCCTAGTGTGATATAGTTTTAACGAAGAGAATTAGTGTAAATAATTGTCACTACCAGGTAAATGCTTAATAAAGCAAAATTAGACTTTACTTATGTCAAGTAAGCAATAAATTTGATCATAATGTCACACCACCTGCTAACTACGTGTGAACATTAATATTTGAATTGTTTGATATTAATCGCTGGCCAAATTTGCACCTAAGAGTCACACAATCGAAATGTTGAATACTACTGTTACCCCCGATTTAATTAAATTATAATTATTATAATTTTATTAAATTAATTAACATTTATGAAAGATTAATTATAATTTTTTTTGTTTGATATGTGTTAATCAATATTAAATAGTGTGTACATATTAGTTATAAATACACTTAGCAATATACAATATCGATAGATATTTAAATTAAATTTAAGTGCGTTAAATATTGATTAGGATTGAAGTGAAATTGGGGTCTACTTGGAGCTTGTAATAGCCGGCCACACATAGGCTAAAGGGGGCTGACCATTAGATGGCTAAAGGGGTTAGGTTTTAAATTAAAAGAGAGAGAATTACTAAGAGAAGAATAACGATCTAAATCCTTGTTTTTCTCTTTAAGATCTCCTTTATTTAATGACCTCTAACCCCGCATTTCTTTTGGGACTTTTTCCTCTCCCCTAGACCTGATTAGCTGGCCATATCCCCTCTTTATACCTCAAATTATCAACCATTAAAACATCAAATTAAACACAATTCGATGGTCGGTAGTAATTATGTTTGGGAAGCTAGAAACTTATGGATGCAGGATTCATTTCAGGGAGTTTTGTTCTTCGTTTTAAGGTGTAATGGCTAGGCTTTGGCGAAGGAACAATTCCTTATTCATAATCATATACAAATGTTAATTATATTTATTATGTTTATCATATTGTATAGTTAATTAGTTAGTCAATTATTATAACGGATATGTATGTATTTGTGTTGTCACATTGGATAAATTGTGTAAATGTGTACATAAATTAATTTTTTTCTATGCATGCTTAAATGCTCACGGCAATGATTAAAAAAAACATTTTTTGAAATTATTTTAATATTAGATGATTTAATAATTAAGTATTGGTTCACAAATAGTAAAAAATAATATAAGGTTTAAATTTGCAAAATGTTTGTTTACACTTAAAATGTTTTTAGATTTTTTTTCATATATATATATATATGTAATATATAAGTATATGTTTTATGTATTTTATTAACTAAAATTTAGTTATTTAATTATTAAATTTATACACACAAAAAAAATTAACACAAAATATTTGACATGAAATTTTAATACAAAAATATATTAATAATTGTTCTCTCATAAAATTAATATATAAGATTTTATGTATGGAAATTTTTATAAAATTAAATGTTAAATAAACATTAAGCTGAAAAATTAATTTTTGGTCGTGAGCATGAAAAAGGGTGTTTTTATAATTTTGTTTAATTATTATTTATATTATAATATATATTTACATGTATATATACTTATATATTTTACACACACACACACATATATATACTTATATATTTTATGTGTATACATATATATTAGAAAAACTTTTTGATTTTGAAGTACATACATACATTTTTTTGTGAAAATAGGTTAAAAGTTTTATTGCCTCAAAAATATGAACGGGCTAAAGCCCTAGTTACAAAACAATCGACATTATAACTACAGACAGTAAACTCAAACATTTCCTTTTCCATCACATAAACTCGAATCTTCTACTTCATGGCGGCTCCTGAGAGCCTCTTAGAGTTCTAGAGCAATCTACCTTCAACTTCATCCTCTCCAGTAGTTGTTTTTCTGGTACCGTTAGGTTGGTAAGTTTCTTTTTGTTAATCCGATTGATTATCAAATTCACCTCTCTGTTAATTTGAGAATTTACTAATTGGGAATCCTTGTCTTGTAGTTGAAATCCCTGTGGTTCCTTTCTCTCCAGATGATGTGCCATATGGAAGTTGTGAGGCTAATTTTGAGTACTTTTTGCAGCAGGTTCGAACCGTTGCTCCTATCGTTCAGGTAAAAGATTTCTTCTTTCGGTGTTTTAACATCGTTTGAGCAGATGCATTTCATTTTTTGTAAGCTGCATATAGTTTTGGTATAAGTACATTCGAAAAACAAATGGTTAGATTCTCAGCTTTTTCACTGCGAAGATTGCATGTTGTATCATCAATTTCGTCCATTTCTGTAGTCGGTCTTTAGTTGGAAGTCTGTCTAAGATGGCTTTATAAATAGTATGAGCCATCTTAGGATTAACCGATTTGCTCCAGGTAATAGGATAGCAGTCAACCTTCTGATGTCTATTCCTAATCTCTTCATAAACTTTGTGAAATAGGAACTGTCTTTTATTTGAGTTTTTCATGTATCATACATCATCAGTTCTATCACTATATTTTGGTATCCTATGAATCTCTGCAGCAAAGTTCCTTGTTATAAGCTGATTTTCACATTTCCACTTGCTTGCTTCAATAATGCTAGAAACGGCACAACTAGGGTTACCATAGTCTGAGAAACCTTCTCATCCCACTCTTTCAATCAAAATTTTATTACTAAACCATGGGTCTTTCCAAAGATCTGTTTTTGAACCATTTGCTATTTTTCTTTCAATGAGAGGTTTAAGTTCTTGTCTGAATTTCAATATGTTTTTCCAGATTACTGATGCATTACTGTCTGTGGGATCTGTCCAAAAATTATTTTTGATATACTTTGCTCTCATCCACTTGGGCTATAAGTTATCAGAAGATAATATATTCCAATCCATCTTGATACCATATTTTTTAAGTTCGAAGAGGCCTTTTAATCCAACTCCACCTTCTTTCTTTGGTTTGCACAATTCTTTGTAAGTGTAATTTTTCCCTCTATATAAAATCTGCACAAACTGAGTTAATCTTTCCCAAAGAACAATTTAGAATTTGAAAAGTTTGAAGCCAAAATCCGACTTTAGATGTGATCACTGTGTGAACTAGCTCTACCCTACCAACAAATGATAATAATTTAGATCTCCAACCTTGTAATATCTCTCTTACACTGTCTAGAGTTTAGCACATTCTCTATCTGTAATAGTATTCGTAGACAGTGGAAAATACATACATACATACATACATACATACATACATACATACATACATCATTATATTAAAGTTTGTTAAAAATTAGTTCGTTAAATTAAATTTCATTAAAATTTGATAAATGTAATTATACTTATTTTTATTTATATAAATGTGTTATATGAATTTTATTTATATAAATGTAATATAAATTTGATTTATAAACTATATTTCATATTGCACAAAATTATATTCAAACATATATGTATATATTTATATTATTTGTATGTACATATATATACATTGATGACATACATTATGCAGAGGGACTGACGCCGTTGTGGTATAAATCACAACATCTATATATGAGCATGTCAAATCATATACACTTTATTATGTTACACATGTACGTACACATATATGTATATATGATACATATACAAATCATGCAATAATTAAAACCTTATTTATAAAATAAATAAAATATTGATTTTATTTAAAACAAAATTTAGATAAGATCTAAATAAATTTAGACTTCATAAGCCCAATAAAAATCCAAATGGAATAATTTTTTCGAAATCTAGTCATTTACTCTACTGCGTGCTGGCCTAGTTCCAACATTAGTTCTAGCATCTTAGCCCTTGGCATAAACTCTCCTTCGGAAGTCACTTTGTTCCAGATTCAATTACCCTATCGACAGCTAAACAGTCCTCGACAATTACTACCTTCGGTCTTATTTGGGGAAGTCTGTCTCAGTTCAACTTTGGCGACTTACGATATTTAAGTCTTTAACTAAAATCATCTCCTCTACCCATAATTCCTCGCCCTCGACCACCTTCGGGCCTTGGCTAATGCCTTTGGTTTATTAACCCTAGCCTTTTTTAATTAGCTCTTCTTAGCCTCTCACTTAAGTCCTTATACTTAAGGTTCTAGTTCATTTTACTTTTAGTTTGTCACTATATCCATCGGCGCTGCCTCTCGGTATACGTTGGGTACCGTTTTCTGCACATTTGACACTACCTTTAATGTATCGACTTCTAGTTCATTTGACTTAGCCTTTCTTACTATTAATTAGCACTTTACCGACAAGTTCAACATAAAATATGGATCTGGTCTATCGAACCATTATGAAATACTTAATTTAATTAAGTTACCTATCAGCCCCCATACATTTGCCTTTCGACACCCTATTTATCTCTTCGGCCATGCCTAGTTAGTTTCACAGATTACTATTTTTATATCTAGAAAATCATAGAAAATATTTATATGTATTTTATTGTATAAAAATTTTCAAATTCGCTATTTCTAATCTTTTCCATATTATATGGCACTCAATTAATTCATATCAATTTATTTACTTGTGGAAAAATTATGTATATCAAAATGTATTTCTAATGGTACATTCTTAACATCATACTAAGTTCTTTAGTTGGCATAATTTTTAAGAAGCATGAGAGTCAAGCATAATGAATATGACCATGAGAAATTTAGGGGAGAAGAGCATTAAATAATATATTACTCACCTATATTTCATAGTTGATTGATATTATTAGTTGATCTTCTTTGTTTATCTTCTTTCTTATTTAGGTCGCAATCATCATTAATGAGCTTCGGAGCACTATTTTAGTTTTTAGGGTAGAATGAAATGAAATGAGGAAAGTGGTTATCTTTATTCGAATAAATAATCGAGCTGCTGACCCATTCCTCTCTCCTCCTTTTAATTCTTTTATTTAAGCCATACTAAACAATAATCTTGACAAGAAACATGTACAACCAAATACTTATCACATTTATTATTCAATTTTATGATTAAATAATTTAAAACTTTATTCACATGATTAATTCTTTAATTAATCATTTATTATTTATGGAGTGTTACAGATAGTAGTACGTACCTCCCTTTATTGCACATCCTCAATTGTCATATATGCTTAAAAAGGTTTCATTCTCATCTAATAATGTTGTAGCATATGAATATCCTACTAATGTATGTAGAAGCTCATGATTATGTGTGTTATTCGCTATATCGACCTTCCATTTGCCTTCCCTTACATACACTCCCTAGATCAAAAAGGAAAATTGCATTTCTAGTAGCACCAATTTGACAACGCTTTACAATCGTTTCTTTCTCTTTGTTATTTTTTAGAATGATCAATTCGATACATTTCATCCCTTTCATAAACTCAATGTAGTCTTGGTTTTTTTTTTCAATCGATTTATAGGGGCTAACTATTAATACGATAGTGTTCGATTTTTTTGTCTATACTTTACGCAAATTGATTAAGCCATTACGAGAAGAAAACACTGACTCTTGAACTTACATTAATACAAAACCCATGTGAAAAATAAAAATAAAAATTCAATATTTTTCTCCAAACAAATTAATTTAACAAACAAAAGTGGAAATTAGGTTGAAAAGCTTCTAATTTCAGGATAATAAGTTACGACACTTCTGAGTAATTTGTTTTAAGGACAATTTACAGGATAATGATAAATTCATTTATCCTTTTAAGTTATAGAGGAAAATGATAGATCCTTTTGATCATTACTTTTGTATAACAGAAAATGATAAATTCTTTTATCTTTTTCCTGTAACTAATTTTTCAAAAGCAGTGTCCTTACAACTTACTACACTGCAAAAAAAAAACAAAAAAAAAAAAAAACTCACTCCATCTGTTGCAGATTGATTTGCTACATCAACTTAACACTTTCAAATTACTTGATAAATCATCTTCGACAATTGGTTGATCCTCAACAATAAATGTGGCCAGCAATTTCCACACTGAATAAATAAATTTTTATATTCATCTATCATGTTCGGAATGGAGAAAACGCTCGTTATATTTTCCTATCCTCCTTCTCAATGCCCTGTTCCTTTTCCTTTTGGCCATTTGCCACAGCCCCTTCTTTTACTAAAATCCCTCCGCTTTCACCCATCCAACTCTTTTATTACACTTGCAAAGAGGAAGGGAACTTCCGTCCAACCACTCTTTAAACAATCACCAGCTGTAGACAATGAAGAGTTAGAAGCGGACGAAGGAGTGGAAGCTGAAGCGGATGAGTTGGTTCTTGAAGATTCCGATGAGGGTATATTTGTTTGTGTTTTTACTTCGTGATTTGGTTCTGTTTGGTTGTTCTTTTTGTATGTCCGATTACATGTTTGACGAAATGATTTTTCCGTAACATGAATTGGTGGTTGTGTGCATGTGTGTGTTTCGACCATTAGCATAAACAATGTATGCTTTGAATTATGTTAAAATGAAACTAACCATTAGTTGATATGCATTATGCAATATAAGGTTCAAAGCTATACTTGTTTAAATACTGTCAGTTATTATAGTACCACTTGATTCACGTGGAATCAAATTCCATAAAAACTATCCAAATGTGAAGTAATTCTGATGAAATTGGTAATCATCCTCAAATTAATTAACATGTGATACTTGTTATGCTAATCATGTGCCATCTGAACAATTCTATTAATTCTCAAAATTGCAACCGGTTACAATAGGAACTCCTTACTCGAGATACTTCAGAAAGTGCACTTGGTATTCCCTTGGAGTATGTAATCCTTATCCACTAACTAAGATGTTATAGTTACCACACTTAAGGAGCATAACGTCCTGTTCACCATGTTTTTAATCTAAACAAATCCTGATATTTTTTGTAACATACAATGTTTCCACATGCCAATGACCACTTATTTCAAGTACTGAGACTTCTAATTTTAATTGTTAATTGTTGCTAGAAGTCTTGTGTTCAATCCCCTTCCCCTAAGCATGCGTTAACCACCAATTAAAAAAAAGCACAATGTTTTCCACACTAAAAAGACTGTTTCTTACCTTTTTGTCTTCACCATCTTCTAAGAAATCCTCAATGGTTCTCTCAAACTTCCAAAATTTACTTTTGCTCGATTTAGCAGATGATGACAGTCCTCTCAAACTTCCAAAATTTACTTTTGCTCAAAAGATATCAATAGTTCTCTCACATGCAGTGGCCGATACATCTCATTTCATTGTGGAAGTAATTAATCCTTAGTTGCCCACTAAAGTTTTATGTGAAAACTCTTTTTGCACCATTAGGTTCTTCTGGTGCTATCAATTTCAGTTTGTATTTTGCTTGCTAAGATCTTCAACTTATTTGTTATTTAACATCCCTTTACTAAATTGAGGAATCAATAATGTGTGTTGATTTTCATCATTCTTTTTCAATATCAGTATGAACATAATTACCCCTTATGATAGTGTTTAATCATGCAGAAATATTGGAGGACGATATTGATGATTATATGGAGGAATATATTGAGGATGATGATGATGCAAAACTCTTTGTAAGATCTTCATTGAACTTTCTGAACCATACTATAAATCTTATTTTCCATTATAACAATATGATTGAGTTCTACTTCTAAATTAATTGTAACTATGTGAATGTAAAGGCTGGAGATGGAGGTGAAGGTGGTGGAATATCACTTGCAGGTACATGGTGGGACAAAAAAGCATTGGAGATAGCAGAGCAAGTATCGTTGTCATTTAATGGTGACTTGAAAATATACGCTTTCAAAACCACTTTGAACGCCACCATCCGTATACGAATTGAAAAGCTTTCTACTAAGTGAGTATTGTTCGTTCCTTTGTGTATGTATTTGTGCATCTGCAACTTTGTCCACGTCCATGTAAAATATTTGCATTGTATGTGTGCATCTTATCTTTCTTGTTTGCACACAACATGAACAAATGAATCTGGAAAAACTGAAGGCGATTCTTAATTCAGGAAAAATTAAGGGTTTGACAAATCATGAAATCTTTGGTCTTCATGCCAGCGAGGGTAAAAATCATAGTTGATTTGAATATAAATCATGATTTGTATCATAAGTGTGTGTGTATGTCTATCTAGTTTCTATTCATATGTACTTATGCATGCACATGCATATACACATGTATATGTATATGTGCGGGCAGGCAGCTTTGTGGGGGGGGGGGGGGGGTGGTGTAGGTTGAGGGTTGTTGGACACACTCGCACGCGCTATCATAAAGCTCTTTAGGCTAATAAAGTGTTTGATTAACATTAACTATGGATTTCATGAGAAATACACAAGCCACGGCTAGCATTATTGGTATTTACCTTGATAATGAGAGGGTGAGAAATTAATATTAATAGTATTATAGTAAGAAGATGATGATATTATTTCCGTATGGTAGAGAAAGGGAACAATGGTTTTAATTTACTGATACGAAACACACACGTGGTTGAGATGTTACCCTCTATCAAGTTGATTATACTGCTTGATGCAGAGATGATATGCATTTTCTTATTTAGTGGCTTAGCAGTGTAACATGATGCATGTTGTACCCAAAATTTTCTCTTAAGTCACATTTTAGTTTCATGTTTCTTCATAAGTTTGAATTTAATCATTGAAATGATTGAAATAATTTTTTACTTTATGCCACAGGTATGGTTCTCCCAGTATGGCTGATATAGAGGCTTTTACTTCTGCATACCGAGAGCGTTTGGATGAAGCTGAAATCACCAAGGATGTTCCAGAAAATTTATCCTTAGAGGTGATTCTGCATTGTATTTTCTGATATCTTTTTTTATTTTTTACTTGGGACATTCACAACTAATTATAAATTGTATCCAACAAGGTTTCTTGCTAGTTTAACATCTTAAACTGTCTTTAAAATTTCCTATGCTTCATTTGAAAAACCCTTTGAGTAGATATTTCTTAACATGGGGATAACAACAAATTAAAACTCTTCCAACTTGTCCCAATGTCTGCATCAGGTAAGTATCAACACAACCACCCTATTTTTGTTTTACATTAGCAATAGACCACAGTAGGACAATAGATACGTGGAGAAACCTTAGAGTTCTGATTGACTTTACCGGAGGAATCAGAATTGTGGGAGCATACTGAAAGAGATGTACGCCTGTACGAATATGATAAATTCCAGCTGTCTTCTATGTCAACTAACGTATTTGTATCACAAAATTTCAACAATAAGTAGTTGCAAATATGGTTACCGAAACCAAAGTAGCAATCAAATTTCAACTGAAATGCATTTGTTATACATAGAAAATCAGGCCGAGTAAAAGTGAGGCTTATGACCATTGGCCTAGTTTGAAATGCACAATATTTTGACCTAAGCTCAAGTCTGTTTCTGTTGGAAGTATTATTTTGAAAAGTGAAGTGTTAAATAATAATAATAATAATAATAATAATCTGAAAATTTTCTTGGGACAATCTCGTTTCTTGGCGTATTATGAAATAATCTTAATAAATATAAGCTCTTATGAGTCATATTGGATCCTTTGGACATTCAATGTTTCTTTTGTGTTGAAGATGGGAGTCATGTGTGGTAAAAATGTTTTGCTCATTGGAATTTCTACCCATATAAAGACTGTATGGGCAGATCAAAAGACAGAACGACATAACTAATTTTTCTACTCTGAAATCCATTTTCTACTAAAACATACTGAATTTGTTCGAGCTCACCAAGAGTGTGGACGAGTGGTATACCTTCTGTGCATCAGAATAGTTAATCAGATACTCTGAACTATTTTATCATGGAGAAGACATGGTTAATCATCTGCCTTGCGCAAATTTGGACAGAGCCGCGAAATGTGTTAAAGAGAGCGACCTAATTCGCGACGTGCTCAACTTAATTTCGTTTCTTAGTTTGATATTTGAACTCTAACAAAGTGTTTCCTTTAGTTACTAGCTACTTGTTCTACAATGTACAAATGGTGTTTCCTTGCCTGTAGCATAATAACTTCATTGCTTTAACTTCAAATTTGTATAATCATGGGGGATTTTTTCTTGATAGAAATGTGTGATCCTCTAATAAAAAAAGAGGAGAGCACACATGAAGCTATATATATAACATATAATATGGTGCTGCCAACATGCCTGGCAGGTGACAAGTCTATGTACTTGAACAAATAAAGAAATAAATACCCCTCTAATGAGCTCCGGCAAATCCGCCGTCCATTACACCCTAATACTAAGTTCCGGCAAAGTCATCGTCCAATAATAGAGTGTTAGAGGTACTAGTAAACTGAACAAGTATCAAAACTAGAGATACTGAATGACAGCACCATCAAAAAGAGACTCTATATGGCTGCCTCTGAAGAGAAAAGCTAATCTCGAAAATGAAATGATCCATAAAGAAGAACTCCAAGAAATGAACCATAAAGAAGAACTCCACTCTGAAATCACGGTATATCAAAAAGAAATGCCAGACGTAATCAGAACATCTGGAAATGGCTATCCTGCAAACCTGTACAAAGATGGCAGCTATCCTGCAAACTTGAAAAGAGAAACCAGCAATCTATCTAATCCAAACCTGTAACAAAACTAGAAAAACATATTAGTATGAATCACATATATGTATATAAAAGAATTTATACACATATACGCGATAATAAAATCTAATGTGAAAAATAAAGCAAAGATAAACTAGAACCGATAACTAACAATTCTAAAAAGTAAAGGAAATATGAACCAAACTGAAAAAGGTAAACAATTAAAAAACTAGGACTAAAAACTAAATTGTAAAAACAAAAACATTACTAGAAACATCTTTAAAGACCTATAATAGGAAGAAAATTATTATGCATCATGTGAACATCATTTAAATTAGAAAAGGTATTAATATAAATATTATTAGTGACAAAATTATTAATGTTATGTTTGAATATATTAATATTATTTCTAACCTTGTTAAGATATTTCTTAAAACAATTATTTTTGGCTAATTTATATTTAGGATTTGAGACCCAATTTAAGCAAAAAGATGAAATTAAAAATATCAAATTAATATAGTGAATATTGTTATTATTAAATATTCTTTTATTTCTCTCAAACCAAATGTACCACCTAGATATGTGAATATAGTATCAAGCAAGTATCTATTATCCTTTTTAAACTTAAATCTAAAAGTGTTCCAATAGAAAAAACAATCAGTAGCTTTAGAACTAATTTTAAAATAAAAAATATTAAGGGTATTTATAAGAATAAAATGAGTATCCATGCATTCGTAATAAATATGATTAATATCTTCAGAATATGTATTACAAAAATAACATTTATTATCAATGTTAATATTTTTCTTTTTTAAAATTCTATAGTATTTAATCTACGATGAATGATAAGCCACATGTGGATTTTAAATTTTGGAGGAGCGTTAGACTTCCAAATAAATTTAAAACAATTATCAGATACACCCGAAAGTTAATAAATTTGTAAAAGGAATTAATAGAATATTTCTTACTCTTATCTCACTCCCAACTAATATAATCATTATCGTTGTCAATATTATAAAGATTTAATTTAGCATAAAGCAAATTAAGCTATCTAAGGGTTGAGCCTACTAAAATTCTGTTAAAACTAAAAATCCAAGGAGGGTCATTTTCAGGATTAAAAACTTCAGATATAAATGCAAATTTAAAGTTACAAATATCATACAATTCTTTGCATTCATTCTTTAAAGGAGTAGCGGAAATCCAACCATCATGCCAAAAAGATGTATTATTACATGAGTGAACAATAATATTAACACCTAAGTTGAAAAGTCACTGCATTTTAAGATGGATTTCCAAAAATAAGATTGTTTACGAGAAATCAAAGGACTAATTTGATAGAAATTATAACTACCATTGTAATAATATTTAGAAATAATCTCCTTCCAAATGACATTATCATTAGTATCTGTGAATTTCCATAACCATTTACCAAGAAGAGACAAGTTCATATTTTTTAAATTAATGACTCCTAAACCACCTTCTTTTTTGGACTTACAGACAGTTTTCCAATTAACTAAACATTTTATGCAACTATTTGGATTTTCACCATTCCAAAGGTAATCTCTTCTAATTTTATCTATTTTATCTATCACCCAATCGGGAAAAAGATGCATCGACATCCAATAGACAGGGAGAGCTGATAAAACAGAATTAATTAAAAATAGTCTACCTGCTCTAGATAAGAATCTCCCATTCCAGTTTGTGATCCTATTTTTGATGTTATCAATGATTATTAGCCAATCATTGTGTTTAAGTTTCGTAGGTCTAATAACAAAACCAAGATAGTCGAATGGAAAATCCATAGTTTTACAATTTAATGTATTAGCAACTAAATTTTCAACTTTTTCAAAATCGTTTAAAACTAAAACAGAACTTTTATCAAAGTTTATTTTTAAACCTGATAAAACTTCAAAACTACAAAGAATAAACTTAAGAGCAATTATGTGTCTAGGAAGATGAGAGGAAAAGAGCAACGTATCATCTGCAAATTGAAGGACTGATAAACCATAACTCGAAATATCATTACCCATATTACCCAGAGAACTATTATTGACTGCAATTTTAATAATCTTAGAAAAAACACCAACAGCTAAATTAAACAAAAAGGGCGATAAAGGATCCCATTGCCTTAAACCTCTCTTAGATTGGATTTTATTACCTAAAATACCATTTACCATAATACTAGAGTTACCAGTTTTAAGCAAAATCATGATCCAGTTAATCCATCTATTACTAAAGCCTCTATCATGAAAAATATCTATAAGAAAATCCCAATCAACCGAATCAAAAGCCTTAGCAAAGTCTAATTTTAAAATAGCACAAGTAATATTATTCTTACAACAATGATTAATGTATTCTTGAACAACTGTCACACCATCTATGATATTTTTACCTTTTATAAAAGCTGATTGTGAGTAGTCGATTAGGTCATTCATTTTTATACTAAGTCTATTGGTTAAAACTTTAGAAATAATTTTAACTGAGCAGTTAATCAAAGAAATGAGTCTAAAATCTTTTGAAGTATTAGCACCTACTTTTTTGTGTAATAAAATTACATTAGCAAAATTAAATCTACATAATTGGAGATTTCCATTATAAAATTCATTAAACATCAAATTTTATGACATCCCAAAAGGTTTTGTAGAAGAAAATTGAAAATCCATCTGGACCCGGCGATTTATCACACGGTAAATCAAAGATGGCTTTTCGGATTTCCTCTTCAGTAAAAGGAACATCTAAATCAGAAAGATTAATATTAGAGACATCCGGATAAAGATCGTTCCATCTAACCCTAATTTTATGCTTATTTTTATAACCAAAAATATCTTTATAATATATGTAAAAGCCTCGTTGAAATCTCTTTGATCAACTAATTCCACGTTATTGACTAAAATGGAATTAATTGTATTACTACGTTTTCAATTATTGGCTATATTATGAAAATTTTTGGTGTTATTGTCACCTTCATTGATCCATTGAATTTTTTATCTTTGTTTCCACATAACTTCCTCTTTTTCAAGAATAGAGTTAAGCTCCTCATTTAAGTTATTGAGAACATTCTGCTCACCTTAACTTAAATGTCTAGTTTCTTCTAACTTATTAAGCTTAAGCATCTCATTAAGAATATTTTCTTTTTTAATTTTAATGTTACCAAAAATATTTTTATTCCAATTTTTAAGGAAAATCCTAAGATTTCTAAGTTTTAGAACAAAAGCTTTTGCTGAATTATCTCTAAATTTGATATTATAAAAACTCATAGACGACCATTTATTGATAATTAAATTAGAAAAGCATGGTTCAAGAAGCCATATTTTTTTCAAATTTAAAAGATCTACTAATAACTCTATGACGATCGCACGAGAGGATAATGGGACAATGGTCTGAAAGAGTGTAAGGCAAACCAGACACTCTACAGACAGAGAATTTACCCTCTATTTCGTCGCTAACGAAAAACCTATCTAAGAGAGCCAAGGAGGGAGATTCTCTATTATTACATCAAGTAAATTCCCTGTTAGAAAGAGGGATTTCAATCAAATTAGAATTAATAATAAATTGGTCAAATTCCTCCATAGCAGAATAATCTCCTTCCCAAGGAGCAATAAAATTTTAAGAAGGCAGATTCAAATAATTTCCCTGTCAACAAGTTTTTTCTCGTTTTCCCCTTTGTTTTTATTCTTTTATCCTTTTTACGCAAAAATGGTTGCTGAGGTAGTTGAAAGTTGAAGCTACATTGTCAAAATATCGACCTGAAAGGCTGAAACCAAACTTTTGGTTTAAGATCAAGCAGTTCATAGTTGCATTACACACACATGTATATACATACACACGTTACGTACATGCATACACACACACATATCACAAATCATATTGTACAATCATGTCCAAGAGCAACATGTATGTAAGAGTAGAAAGACACAAGTGTGGAAGAATGGGTCGATATTATAACTTTGTAGGCCTATGTATGGTGTACAAATAGTTAAATATTGACAAATTTTGTAGGTGTCTTCTCCTGGGGTGGAAAGAGTGATTCAGATACCCAAAGAGCTAGAAAGGTTCAAAGAAAAACCAATGCACGTGAGGTATAGAACACTGAATAACGAAGAAGCATCTGCAGAAGAAAGCGAGGGTATATTTAGGCTTATATCGTATGATCTTGAGTTGTGTCACTGCGTTTGGGGCATAGCTGACGTGAAGGCGAACAGAAAGCAGGCAGGAAAAGGGAGGCCGCTGAACAAGAAACAAAGAGAATGGCGGTTGCAAACGTCCTTTGATTCATTGATTCTTGTTAGGGTACATTCTGATTGTTGATTACAACCAGTGTATGGATGTACCTTAATTTTTGTTAGGTTGATCAAAAAGTTAGCAAATGAGTTGATGATAATATACAGTAACAGTATGTTCTTTGAAATATCTTTTGTAAATGCATGATCTATGGTGTTGATGTGTATATAAAGTTGGCAAAAGTTGAGAGGCACATTGTTACATGGTATAATCTCCTTTATTTAAGTTGGATGTTATGTGTGGACATGTACTTCATAACTGTTTATATGTAATGAGACATTACCAAAAGAGTTGAAGCACATATTGATTGGCCTATTTTTATTGAATATGATACACATATACACATTATATATATTGAAATGCTAATCTGAAAAAAATATTATTATTTTAAAATAGGATAATTTTTCAATTTACTCAAATTTTCAAACTTATTACGCAAATATGCAAGTTTTCAAACTATTTACGGATTTAGACCAATTTTGGTCAACTTAGCGTCCCGCTAGCCCAAAGATACAGATGAAATTTCAAATGCCATATGTATTTTTTTAATAAGTATACAAGTGCAATTAGAAATTGTGCTTGTTTTATGTAAAAAAACATACTAGTGACGTTTGAAATCTCGCTAGAATGTTTTTATATATTAAATTATATAGGTGAAATTTCAAAAAGCGTCCGTTTTCGAGAAACTTTTGTACGGGCGCAATTTGAAACTGCCCTTGTATTATGTCTGTAAAATGACAACAACCTTCCTTTCTCTTTTCATTTTTACTTTGCTAAATTTCCAACCAAAAAAGTCCAAAACACTCGATTTCTTTTTTTCTTTTCAAAAATCTATTTTTGTTTGATCTATTTTTGTTTGCACCTAAATCGTATAATTTTGATAGATTTGCTTTGATATCTAAGATAATTCTCAATAAATACATTATATTATCAAAGTCTGTAAATTCAATGTAAAATTATTTAATTTTTTTTATTAGTTGCTATGATAATTGAGAATTTGACGATGAGGCTTTTGTTATATTTTGTGGCAATTTGGAATTTATTTTTAAGTCAATGACATTGATTTTGTACTCGAAACATAATTTTTCAGAAAATTCTCATAATTATGATGTACCCAAAACTCCATTCAATGTGGAGTCAACTGAGTGTAGACCGGAAAAAGAAGTTTGTGATGATACATAATTAGTTGTTCGCTGACCTGACAAATTAGGTCATAACGATATACGTCATGATAATCAAGAAGTGCATTGTGCTGATAGGTCTACTAAGCGGAGAAAAATTAGCTGTAGGAGAACACCCACACTGAAATACCATCATTTGGAATTACTGTTGAAGTGGTTGTGTGCAGAAGTAAAAAAAAATACAGGTCTTTGATTCTACGGATGTTAGCGGTATGTGTCGCATAGAGCGATGCTTGAAGTTTACTTGTACTGTAACTTCTTCCAATAGATAGATCCTTCAATATGTCACAGGGGTCTTGAATATGCACTTGAAATGCAAGTTGAAGTGTTACAGTTGATAAATATAATCTTAGATTATTGAAGGATAATTCTTACTTACAATTGAAAGTCCTCGACGAAGAACTTTTGGATCATGCTGCTGGGTATCCATATGAGTAGTGATGCTATTTAGGTTGCTGAAATGTAGTATTTATTTGGCGATTTGTACATTAATATTTATTGTACTACGAACCGGCTATGGTTGCATTCAAAAAATGATTAATGATGTTAGTATATGTGTACTGTTGAATTTGTGTCGTAATTATTTGATGTTATATAAATGTAAATGTCGTAAGTGTGGCGACCCATTTTTTAGTCATTCAAATTTAGAATATTTAATTGAATATAAATATGAAAAGTTAAGTTTATAAGTTAAACAGTTTAAAATCCAAATATAACTATTATTTGAATAATAGAATTGACTAAATAATTGAATATGAATTTAACGAGAATGAAAATGATTTATAAAGTTGATTTAAACTCTATTTGATTTAGAATGAAGTCAGTGAACTTTTAAATTTGATTAAAAGTGAATAAATAGAATTTGGAAATTTTTATTTCAATTAACGTGTAAAAATAGTCATTTTTGACACTATCTCGGATTTTGACGTAACCACTTTCATTGGATCCGTAATACTGAGTTATTATAGGATCTTAATTTCGTGTCGATTGGACTTACCGTTTGGTCGAACGAAGCAGAAACGCATAGAAATTTATTTAAGTAATTTAAATTTAAATAATTTGATTTTGAAAACCTATCTTTTGTATATGATGGAACTGGTCTCCGATACATATTCTATTGTGTTCGAAATAGGGGCAAAACATTAGGAATGCCAAGCCACACACTTAGTTTGGAGTTCGAAAACATTTCGGGTGAATAATGTCGAAAACTTGTCTATATAAGGACCATAATTAAACCCTAATTCTTTAACCCTAGCTCCACTTTCATTTCAATGGCCATAAAAGCGCGATCTTCCTCCTGCAATATCTCTCGATCCACTCGTCTTCATGCTTTATGTAACGACCCGGGATTATTGACGCCTCGAGTTTTGAATATTAATTTTTAATATTCAATAATATGGTATTTTAATCAACAAAAATCGCCGTTAAATAACAGTTGATAATAATATACAGTTTTCAAACCAAGATAATATTTTGAATTTCTAAATTTTTATTATAAAATAGGAAGTTGGTTTAGTTGGAAATTTCTTATATATGTATATATATTTATATATTCAGAACAATAGAATATATATATATATATATATATATATATATATATGAAAGGGAGTGTGGGTTAAGGATCTTAAGGTTAATTTAACACTAGAGGGGGGAGGGGGGTGAATAGTGTTTAATGGACGCTAAGACTTATATGGACTAAATTTAAATTATGACACAAACAAATGCAAAACTTAATCATAGAACAATCACAGTATCAAACACAGTGCAGAAAGTAAATAAAAACAGTAAAGAAAAGAACAACACTGGAATTTATACTGGCTCGAAGTTACCCTACGTCCAGTCCTGTACCAAGGCAAACATCTCATATAGATTTTTATTATACCAATGTCGAGATTACAATCCTCAATTTCTAAAGGCCTTGAGGTACCCTCCTGTCTTCGAGTTCCGGGGGAAACTCTCTTGATTTACATGACACAAGATCACCCAATTGATTTCTAGGCACAACCACACCATATAGAGAGACTCAATAAACTTTTGATTATAAATTGATCCTATAACTCTGAATAGTACTTTGATCTTCGAGAGAGGGTAGAGAATCAAACAAGAATGAGATTCTAATTTGATTCACTTGAGAATTCGCTAGAATTTCGGTACGATCTTAAAAATATATAAATTTTAGAATATGGATTTTTGAAGGAGTGAAGAAAAAAAATAGTTAGTTAAAAAATTCGTTTGTGAAGGCTATTTATAGACCAGTAACGGTCATAACCATTCGCGAAGAGATTTAAACGAATAGAAACTTCTTTTGAAATTGAAACTTTCGAATTTAACGGCCACCATGTCGACATGGGGTATCCCATGATGTCGACATCCCTTAGTTAAAAACTATGTAATTTTTTTTTAAAATGGTATTGAAAGGAAAACAAGATGAAATGATTCTGGAGTAAAATAAACTAGTTTTACTATGTCTTAAAACAAAGAAGAGTAGAAAAATATATTTTTAGAATGTATATATAAATTTGATTTTAAATCTCACGCATATATATATTATAATAAATATTTAGAATCGGAAGATAGTTTTAAAAAAAAACGAAGTTTAAAACAAGAGTTTATTTAAAAACAAAAACAAAGAATATTTTAAGGCTAAAACATCCTTTTGAAAATCATTTGAAAAGATAATTTTTAAGGCTAAAACATTTTGAAAGGCAGTTTTGAAAATCATTTTGAAAAACCATTTTGAAGTAGTTTTGCAAGATTCTTCCTGCATAATATCTCATCACATCAGGACTCGAGAACTTATACAAAACTAGGATGTTCGTGGGTTTGTAAGCCACTTGTCGTACGTTTGTAAGCTACTTGTCGTGGGTTTGTAAGCCACTAAGAAAGTAGAAATGGGTTCCATCCCAAATGAAAATTGGTATGAAGATTTCCATGCTATTATGAAGTTTTAACAAAAACTAGACACTTATCTTGAAATCTTGATCTTGGTACTCTAAAGTCTTCAATCTTGATATCTCTATTCTGAATCTTGAGTCTTTAGTCTTTATACTGATCAGTCTTCAGTAATCAAAACCTGCATATATATATATATATATATATATATATATATATCATGCATATACATATCTATCTAGACAACTATGTTAGTATAAATTTTATAATAAGATAAGTTAAAAGTTTGTTGTCATCAAAACCAACATCCCAGTTCCTAACAATCTTCCCCTTTTAGGTGATGAAAACCTGTATGTATAAAATATACTTACCATACCATAACTCCTATCATAACTCCCCCTTACTCCACGACTCTCTGTTACTCCAATAATAACTCCTCCTTACTCCAAACCACTACTATTTTATAACTTCTCCACCTTTGTCATCAACAAAAACTTCTTGCTAATATATTCCCTGAACTTGATATAAGAAAATCAACCATAATATAGAGTAATCCATATATAAGTGTAATAAGTGCTAAGTTTGATCATAAGTATAAAATGTGATCATAATATGAAATGAAATCATCCAACGAAGGGCGTCGAAATGTCTCTCTTGCTTCTTGATCATCTGCATTTGACTCGATTCTAAGTGGCGCTGATTATGAAGCATGAATGTAAGGATATTCTTGAAGGAAGTGAGGGTTTCCTCAAGATTATCACTTAGATTCTTAATCGGAGAAGCCATAATTCAAGAAATAGGAAGAAATAGAAAAGGAGTGATTAGAAATGAAGTTTGATAATTTATTCTGGAAGAAACAGGTACAAATAGGGGTAGAAAGTCGTTTAAAATGAATAGACACAAGTTAGTTACATGAAATTAAAATTTGAAAGTGTAACTACTTTCTACCCGTTGTATGTCGACATGGGGGGATGGTGTATGCCGACATGCCTCTGCCTAAAGTGACAATTTGCTTTGTTTTGAATATTATGAACAAATCTATGCAACTAAAATTTGTATAATATAAAAACATGCAATTACAGAGATAAGTGAAGTTGAATAACATGAAATAAAAGATTTCATTAATGATTCTAGTCAACATTGTATAAAATAATATAATATTAGCTAAAATAAAGAAAATACATGGATAGAACTTGAAGTAAACAAGATAACATGAACTAAACTAATTAGATGAAAATGAAGAAGATGATAATTTAAGCTTTCTACTAACTTTCCCTATAAACTTGTCGATTTTAGTGGAAATCTTATTCATTTTCTTACTCATTGATCTTTTGAGTGTCTTTTGATTTTCCACAATAATTCTTTGATTATTGAGAATGGTCTTATTGGATGGATTAGCAAAATTAGTAGGATATTCAATCATTATTTGGAGGGAATAACTGTTTATCTAGATACGGACAATCTTTCCTATGATGCCCGACTTTATTGCAATTGTAGCATCTGTCATTGTTGACATTCTCTGTATTATTTCTTGAATTCCCTTGATCATTTCTTTTGTAATTATTCATTTTTCTATATTTAAGGAATTTTCGAAAGTTTCTTGTCATGAAAGCAATCTCCTCATCACTGTCTGGTTTCGAATCTTCAGTTGTTGCATTGAATGCTAATGACTTCTTTTCTATAGCCTTATTTTCTCTTCTTCCTTGCAGTTGAACTTCATAAGACATCAGATTCCCAATCAATTCTTCTATTTTCATAGACTGGTATCATTTGCTTCTTCGATTGCAAGTGTCTTTTGATCCCATTCTGGAGTGAGTGAATTTAGAATTTTTCTAACTTGGTCTTCCTCCAAAAATATTTTTCTCAGTACAATTAGTGAATGAACAATATCTTGAAATCGACAATACATGTCGAAAATGAACTCATTTGCATGCATTTTAAACAATTGAAACCGATTAGTTAATATGGAAATTTTAATCTGTTTAAATTTTCTTGTTCCTTCATGAGTAACTTGCAAAGTTTTCCATGTTTCAAATGCAGACTTACAAACAGACACTCTATTAAAATCATTCCTATCTAGTAAACAAAATAATATATTCATGGCCTTTGATTTATTTTTTGCAATACCCTTTTGCTCAGCAGTCCACTGGGTAAAATTGGTAGTTGGTTCAACATACTCAGTTTATGTGATATTCCAAGTGTCTAATCCTACTGATTTTAAATAAAATTTTATTCTACAAGCCCAATATGCATAATTACTGCCATTGAAAAATGGTGGTCTGATAATAGACTGACCTTCTACAAATGAACTAGTGTTAGTGCTAACAAAACTAGTGCTAGAGTTGATATTACCAGTGTTGGTAGCCATTTAAATAATTTTCAAGTTTTAGATTACGAAAACCATGGAAACCTAGCTTTGATACCAATTGAAAGGGAGTGAATCAGAAGATAGTTTTAAAAACAAACGAAGTTTAAAACAAGAGTTTATTTGAAAACAAAAACAAAGAATATTTTAAGGCTAAAACATCTTTTTGAAAATCATTTGAAAAGATAACTTTTAAGGCTAAAACATTTTGAAAAGCAGTTTTGAAAATCATTTCGAAATAGTTTTGCAAGCTTCTTCCTGCATAATATCTTATCACATCAGGACTCGAGAACTTGTACAAAACCAGGATGTTCGTGGGTTTGTAAGCCACTTTTCGTACATTTGTAAGCTACTTGTCGTGAGATTGTAAGCCACTAAGAAGGTAGAAATAGGTTCCAACCCAAATGAAATTTGGAATGAAGATTTCCATGCTATTATGAAGTTTTAATAAAAACTAGATACTTATCTTGAAATCTTGATCTTGATACTCTAGAGTCTTCAATCTTGATATCTCCATTCTGAATCTTGAGTCTTGAGTCTTTATACAGATCAGTCTTTAGTAATCAATACCTGCATATATATATATATATATATATATATATATCCTGCATATACATATCTATCTGGACAATAGTGTTAGTATATATTTTATAACAAGATAAGTTAAAAAAGTTGTTGTCATCAAACCAACAACTCAGTTTCTAACAATATATATAAATTGGGAACAAACTCAATTCAGATAAATACAGATAAAATAAGAAGAATACATTATGAATAGAAATGATACGACTTATGGAAAATACAATGTATTATAAATAAAAAAGGGTGTAACATCCGGTTTTTTTAATATATGAATGTATACATATCTGTCACGGTCCAAATTTCAGCGTTTGAAAATCGACATCCGTACTTCACTTGTACTCGAATGCCGCAGATTCAACCACTGAAATCTGACTCGTATCAGAGCTTATAACACATTAAGCACAACAACACAGCCGAAGAAAATATTGAATAATATCATTGATAGAACAATGAATACAATATCTGATACAACTGAATATCAAATACAAATGACTATCAATATCAAAGATAGATACAAGACAATAGCAGTGACAATAGCAGCGGAAAGACAATGTCCTCAATGCCAACCTCCAAAAAACTCCATCTCCAATCCAAAGCTAGCTCGAACCATCACCACGATACAATAAGAAAACTAGATAACTCCAGAATGAAGCAAATGTGATCGCCAAGATCCAAAGGCTTCAAAGATATCGAATCTACATCTACTATCTAACTATCTAAAAAACCAAGCTCTAGACTGCCCGTGTGGAAAATTGTGGGCACCCAGAGTTTAGGAAGGGAACAATAAACTCCGGGTCAGTCATGAGACTGGTGTGAGCAAGCAAAAAAAAAACAGTTATCTTTAAAACAAATAACAAAAGATTTTAAAACATTGAAATCCGCAATGCTTTTTGGAAAATGAAACTACCATAAGGCCTTCCACCACACACACCATGCAAACGCAAAATTGGAGGAGGAGATTTCTCCTTATGATAGGCAAAAATGCTTGATACGCGAAAACCATTTTGATATTGTTATTAATGCATAGTGGAAAACATTTCGAAAGTATAATATTAATCATAGCCAGCATACAACCAGTCTTGTGTGCCTACTATAGCTACCATGTTCAATAGCAGGTTATCGCCACATTTCATGGAAGGTTATATAACTAAAACCATACAGGGCGCGTATTGTTTCTTTGGATTTTTCAACAAATGGTCAGGCCAAGGAACTTCCTATTGCCACATGGGAATGCCTTTGGAGGGACGCCCCGAGAACCTACCCGGATCTCTGCCAATACAAGGCCGATTTACTCCCGTCCTGAGAGTAAAACCTAAGATATGCCACCCGCAGTCGTTTGCGACCTTTTTCCGAGGGCCCTCAATCACAAAGCAACATCACACAGTAATAAAATTTGCAGTGTCCACATGAGTTAAGTATCTAGGCTCCATACCATGATACCACCCTTTTCCAAAAGGAATGGACATACCCTAGGGGTGCAACCCCTGAAACCTTGCCGCATCTTTCCTGTTTCGACCATTATGGGTTGTGAGGCTCGATGAGGTCTCGTCCACAAAGCTACACTTTTTCACAAAGTCATGCTTTGATCAACAAATGATCAGCAGCACTTCGTATGCCACATTACCAAATTGGGAATGTATCACTAGTAACCATCAACTACATAACCTCTGAGCTCGTACGTCTCAGAGAAGGGTGTTAAGCTCAGAAAATAAATCTCCGCCACCAAACAGGAATGTATTTGATAGGAACCAGCTTTACATCTCAAAGTGTAATGTCAGACACACATCCATACAAGTCTGTTCCGGGTTCGAATAGAACCGAAGGCATTTCCGAAGAAGCCCTTGCAATCCGGATATTCATAATCCCGATCGGACTCCCCATCACATAAGGAGAACTCTATACCGTAGCTACTCAGTGCAGAGTCATTCGATAGGTTATCCTATCGTTCTCGTAAATACCCGGTCTTCACCACCGGTCTTCAAATGCAATCCATAACGTCGTATCAATATTCGGAATGGGTTATATGACACAAGGTCCTCTGTCGACTAAACCGAACAATGAACGCAATATTTAAAAGCATATGGACATGGGATTTCAGTTAAGTAACAACTTTAAAACCCAAAACCTTTTTCTAAAATGGTTTAAACAA
This sequence comes from Allium cepa, assembly GCA_030765085.1. Classification (NCBI taxonomy): domain Eukaryota; kingdom Viridiplantae; phylum Streptophyta; class Magnoliopsida; order Asparagales; family Amaryllidaceae; genus Allium; species Allium cepa. Next base: position 654,830,752 of record CM060940.1, read on the forward strand.
ATTACCATTTCCAAATCTTTAAACAAAAAGATTAAATTCACAAAGTTCGCCCAGCTTTCACAAAGATTCATTCACATATTTCAAAACAACTTCCATTTTAAAATTGGATTAACTCTTCCAATCATAAAATCAAATATTTAATTCATAGCTTTCAAAACCATTTCCAATTCAAATCTTTTGTATAAAAGATACACCATTTAAAATCTTCTCCGATTTCAAAATAAGATTTTATAATATTTCATAAAGGTTCGTTCACAGCTTTCAAAACTATTTCAGTTTCATTTCAACTTGAAATCTTTCAATACAAATTGGAAATCCTTTCTTTATATGAAAGCTATTTTTATTTGAAAATAAATAGTTTTTGTTTCAGAAAATTCCGATTTCATTTATACAAATTAAGTCTTTCAAACTTGGGTTAAATTCAAATTCCCAAAACAATACTTTTAAAATGGTTTAAAACCATATAAACACATTTACCACTTGTATAACCTTTTTAAAGCATAATTCTCAACATAGAATTCAATTTCAAAATTTTGAATTCTTATTCAAAATCAAATTATTAAAATTTCAAAACTTTATTAAGTTATTCAAAATAACTTTCATCTTCAAAATTTCTTTTCAAAAGCTTTTCAATCCAATTCCATTTCTAAAACTATTTGGATTCAAAATTTAAATTTTAAAACTATTTCAAAAATCCGTGACTTAACAATTTCCTCGTTCAATCCATATTTGTGTGTGTATAGTGTAGTCCAAGGGTTTTACACAATAGTGAAACATCATCAATCATCTTAGATTCAATCATATCAAACTTGATAAGCGGTATAATCTATAACGCTTATCTTCATTCACAGATTCACAGATAAAATAATATAATTCATCGCAGATAAATAAGTTACGTCACAGATGAATAAGTTACATCACAATTTACAGCTCAAATCAAAAGAGTAATATTATAGGTAAGGTCAATTTATTTATCTGATTAAATTAAATTAGATTAGTCACTAATCCTGGTTAATTAACATTAACTAATTACAAATTATTTTAATTAATTAACATTTAATAAATTAATTAGCCTCCATTAATAAATTAATTAATTACCTTTTAATTAATTATCCTTAATTAATTACAATAATTAATTAATTAATCCTTAATTAATAATCATCCCTTAATCACTTTCATTTATTAATTAACCTTTAAATTAATTAATTATTCTCAAATTAATTACCTTAAATAATTAATCTCATTAATTAATTATTCTGTAATTAATTAATCTTTAAATACTTGATTAAATCAATCTTAAACCTAAAAATTTAATTACTTTCAATTAAGTAATTATCTTTAAATAATTGATTTCCTTTAATTACTTATCATTAATAAATCTTAATTAATTATTCCATAACTTTTAAAATAAATTATCATAATTTTATCAACTTAAACCTTTAAATAAATTAACCTCTTTATAACTTGTAAAAATCATAAACCCCAGGCAATTTCGAGTGAAACTCGAGCTAGGTGCAGTTGTACCCGAGACTCTCTTCGAGTCAGGCTTCAAAACCCCCGAATTTCTTCCTTTCTTCCCCTTTTTACTTTGTTCAGTTTTAAAATTTGAAAAAAACTTGTTAATCATAATAACACTCAAGAGCATACTCGAGCACACACCCGAGCTATCCACAAAACTTCACGAGATCGACTCGAGACATTTCCCTTCTTCCCAAAGCCTTATCAACTGACACCAGTTGCACGTGTATACGTGCAACGAGTCACCGGCGATCACCTCAACACCAATTACCACCCAGCACAATAACAATCCCCTGAATCGAAATCGACCAGAACAACCCTTCCTGGAACCCAACATGATCACCTTAATCTACTTCGCTCTGCCGCACAAGCCATCAGAAGCTACGCCGCCATGTCCACAACCTCGCCAGAGTTTCCTCTTCTATTTCCCCCACCCGCGATCCACACCATTTCACCATCGCTACCGTACGAACCCTGCTGACATCAACGACCAAAACTGCACCCAAAGCCCTAGTTTGACTTCGCACAACCTCCTCGATGATCAAAAATTCCATCGGCCATTTTTCTCAAACTCTCTGAGCTCCAAGCTACTTTCACCGTTAATCATGATCCACAATTCATTGTTGATCATTGGAATTTGATGAAATTGACAATTTTTTTCAACTATGGATTTCACAACCAATACTAATCTAAAATTTTTGATTTCATTATCAAAATTCAGCATTTTCGAATACGATTCAATTTATACAATCAAATTTAAGAAATATGATAATCAAATTTTTGGGATGTTCTGAGTTTGTACTGTATTTCCAAATTTCCAGATGAATTATTCAATATTTCTACTTGTTTTTATTTTTAAAAATAACATTACACCATTACAATCCTTTTTCATTCAAGAATCATAATCTAATATTTTTAAAAACCTCCAACGAGTCACCGACGATCATCTCAACACCAATTACCACCCAGCACCATTAACAATCCCTTGAATCGAAATCGACCAAAACAACCCTTCCTAGAACCCAACATGGTCACCTTAATCCACTTCGCTCCACCGTGACAAGCCATTAGAAGCTACGCCGCCATGTCCACAGCCTCGCCAGAGTTTCCTCTTCTATTTCCCCCATCTGCGATCCACACCATTTCACCATCGCTATCGTATGAACCCTGGCAACATCAACGACCAAAACTGCACCCAAAGTCCTAGTTTGACTCGCACCACCTCCTCGATGATCAGGAATTCCATCGGCCATTTTTCTCAAACTCTCTGAGCTCCAAGCTACTTTCACCATTAATCATGATCCATAATTCATTGTTGATCATTGGAATTTGATGAAAATGACAATTTTGTTCAACTATACTTTTAACTTGGGTTAAATTCATTTCAATTTTTTCAAACTTGGGTTAAATTCAAATTCCCAAAACAATACTTTTAAAATGGTTTAAAACCATATAAACACATTTACAACTTGTATAACCTTTTTAAACCATAATTCTCAACATAGAATTCAATTTCAAAATTTTAAATTCAAATTCAAAATCAAATTATTTAAATTTCAAAACTTTATTAAGTTATTCAAAATAAATTTCATCTTCAAAATTTCTTTTCAAAAGCTTTTCATTCCAATTCCATTTATAAAACTATTTGAATTCAAAATTTTAATTTTAAAACTATTTCAAAAATTTGTGACTTAACTAATTTCTCGTTCGATCCATATTTGTGTGTGTATAGTGTAGTCCAAGGGTTTCACACAATAGTGCAACATCATCAATCATCTCAGGTTCAATCATATCAATCACGATAAGCGGTATAATCTATAACGCTTATCTTCATTCATAGATTCACAGATAAAATAATATAATTCATCGCAGATAAATAAGTTACATCACAGATGAATAAGTTACATCACAATTTACAGTTCAAATCAAAACAGAGCGTCATACATCAAGGATATCAAACAATTAAATCATCCAATAGAATCCAAACATCCATAGGTAAGGTCAATTTATTTATTTGATTAAATTAAATTAGATTAGTCACTAATCCTGGTTAATTAACAATAACCAATTACAAATTATTTTAATTACTTAACCTTTAATAAATTAATTAGCCTCCATTAATAAATTAATTAATTACCTTTTAATTAATTATCCTTAATTAACTAATCCATAATTAATAATCCTCTCTTAATCACTTTCATTTATTAATTAACCTTTAAATTAATTAATTATTCTCAAATTAATTACCTTAAATAATTAATCTCATTAATTAATTATTCTGTAATTAATTAATCTTTAAATACTTGATTAAATTTGTAACGACCCAGAATTTTAATTATTTAAAATTCGAATATTTAATTAATTTTAAATATTAATAAGTGAATTTATAAGTCGAATAATTTTATTTTGACTAACTGGATTTAATTGGATAATTAAATCGATAATTTAATATGTGAAATTATGGAAATAATTGAAAATTGAGTTAAATATGATTGAAAATGATTTGTAAAATTTTATTATATCATATTGGAGTTAGAATGATGTTATAGAACTTTTAAAATCGAATTAAAAGTTAATTTGTGAAAATTGAATATTTTAATATTAAATCGACTAGTGAAAATAGTCAATTTTTGAACAGTCTCAGAATTGAACGAAACCAGTTCTATTGGATCCGTAATAGTTATTTATTATCGGATTTCAATTTTCGTAGCAATCGGAGCTATCGTTTGATCGTGGCAGCTCGAAATGCATCGAATTGTTTTTAATTTTAATTTGGCGAGTTAAAATAGCCATTTTTCAAACAGTCTCGGATTTCGACGAAACCAGTTTCATCGGATCCGTAATGTGATATTATGGTAAGGTTTCAAATTTCGTGTAAATTGGATTTACCGTTTGTCCGGTACAAATTAAAACGCCTAGAAAATCGTTTAAATCGGTTTAATTTAAATCGAACGTTTATAGCTATAACTCGCACAGATGTCCGAATTAGCTTTTGAAACCTGTTCCATTGTGTCCGGAACGCGGGGTAAACTCTAGAAACGCTGGTTACGGCGCGTGAATCGGAGTTCGGAATTCCCGGATGAATAGTGTTTCGTTCGTTTTCTTATAAATAGACCCTTATCCCTTCATAAATTAAAAAAAAAATATAAAACCCTAACCCTAGCAGCCGCCGCCTCCTATATGAACAGCCAGAAATTCGCAACCTTTCCCCTTCGAAATCTCCAAATCCGTTCATTAATTCAAGAAACGTTCTAAATGAAAGTTGTAGAGCACAACACGATCTTGATATCCAACGGCTATAATCGCGAATGGGTTAGTAGATTGATGACAAATCTCGTATTAGTGTCGCATGTCATTCTCGAACTGCGTGCGCATATGGTGGCCGAGCTCCAAGAGGTTGTAGCCGTGGGTAGGGGAGGCGAAGAGCTTTGCTGTGGTGCCGATATGATGGAGTTTCGAGCGAGTAATTGGATCGAAAAATTTAACCCTAATAAGCAAGATGGGTTCGGCCTCTTTACTGTGCTTGCGTGAACAACGAAGAGAAGAAGGAGGGGGGGGGGGGGGGGGAGACGCATGGATCTGAAGAGAGGAGATGGATCCAACGGCCAGTAATTAGTGTGGGTTTAAATTAGTTAATTTATGTTGTAATTAGTTTATATAAATCGTGTAAAACTTTGAAAATTCATAACTTTTTCATACGAGGTCGAAAACGCGCGAAACCAGTTGCGTTGGAATCGTATGGACGAGCACTACGCTATGGAATTGGATTGGAGTCGTTTGGAGTTAGTGAGAATTTCGGGTAAAATTAAACGTCCATTTAATTTTATTCGAAATAAATCGCTAAAACGAAATTGAAATCAAGGTGAGAACTTCTCACTCAATCGAATCAGTTTCGATTTTATTTTAAATAGTTAGATTTAAAATATTTGAATGCATGTTTGAATGATGATTGTTATCTATTGATTATTAAAATAGACATTATGCGCCGTTAGTAAGCGGATGTTATTTATTAAAAACATATACCGCAAATATTTCATAAACAGTGAAATTGGTATTATATATAATAGCAATATATATATATTGGCATATGTATATATTGGAGTTATTGATTTCCCGCATTGCATAGCGGATGAGACCCTATTGCGCCGTCTATTAAGCGGATAATATTTTAAATCCCATATACCGCGATAATTTCGTACTGGAGCGAAATTGGTATTGTGCTAATGTTTTTGGATGCAGGGAAACAGGTTGGAGGGATCCAACTGGATTCCTCAACAGTATTTATTTGAATTCAGATATTTTGATATTTGATGGATTATCATATCGATATATGATGTCGTTGTAGTCGTGATTGGCTATTTGGTGTATAGCATCATTGGACCAAATTTTGGAGTTTTAAAAGGGATTTTAAAGTGATTTTTGAAAGTATACGTTATAAAATATTTTTGGAATCGATCCATTTTAAATAAATAAACGTTATAATTTTTAAAGTTATAAAAATTATGATTTTGAGAAATACGGTTAAAGATTGATTTTTGAGAAATATGGATTAATGTTTTTATAAAATAATTAAATTGGATTTTTGAATTTATTATAAAAAGTTTAAAAATAGGATTTATAAAATTTGATTATTTTATAAATCAAGAGAATGGTGAAATTATAAAGAAGATTAAAGATGTTTTAAAATAATAGTATAAATTGATTTTATAAAGGATTTATAAATTGATATTTATAAATTAAAACATTTGAATTATAAAACGAGTTTTTATAAGTGTTTGAATGAAGTGAAAATGGATTGCATAAGTGAATGGACATTATAAAATTATAAATGGTGAAGTTATAAATGAAATTTATAAATAGTGAGATTTATAAATTTTGTGAAGTTATTAAAGAATATATTTGGATAAATAATTGAATCTTATAAGTTATAAGATTTATAATTATGAAGTTTAAAAGAACGATTTTGTAAAATAATCGTTTTATAAGCATTTAACTTATAATGTGAACTTTTGGTTTATAATTGAGTTATAAATCGAATAGGTTAATAAAGGAGATGTATAAAAAGGAAGTAGTTATAAAACAAATAGAAATAGAATTTATAAACGTTGTTTTATAAAATTCGCAAACGACTTATGTTGATAAGTAAATTGTTATAACTTATTTATGAAGTTATATTCACGTTTTAGACAGTGAATGATCCTTTGAAATAAAATGAATAGAAGGATGAAATTGGTTAACGTAGTATATTCACATTTTTGAATAGTGAATAAGATGTTAAAGAAATTGTTTTGAATGTGATGTTTTAAATAGAATTAAAACGATCTAACGATGTTTTAAATGTGTTGAGATTCAAAACCATAGATTTCAACATTCATTGTTGAAATAGACGTTTTCGAGAAATAGAAGGAAATGGTGGACTATAACACTGTTGTTATAGTAAATGATTTCCGAAAGGAAATATTTTGTATAGTATTGGGATTTATATATCTATCTTAAATTCGAATCCCTATACTAGTGATTTTGGGTTGTCGTAACGATGTTCTACGCAACATTCGTTTTGGCCCAAATAAATATGTTTAAGAGGATGATTTCCTTAAAGAATGAAATATATACTTAATCTCGATTTAAGTATATTGAATATTTTCCAAGTGTTGAAAATAAAAAGATTGTGAATTATTTATGAATAAATAAGTATGGAAATGTTTTTCCAATGTGAAATGAAACGTTTAGAGAATTTATCCTTTTGAAGATAAATTGAAAATGAATAATTGAAATCGTATATTCATAGATATTTTGAAATATAAATTCACTATAAAAAGAAAGTGGAATTTGTTAAAAATAAACATTGATTTATTTTTGAGATATTGAATTATATATCTTGTAAAGATATTTTTGGGAAATAAATAATTTGGAAAATTATTTGGAATCTGGTGATGTGTGCATATCCATTGATAGTTGAATAACCGACTATCAATATTTACCTTTGATAGGTATTTGTTGGGATTTGTTGAATTTGAATGCACACTTATTTTTAAATTATTGCGCTCGTTATTCGGATTACCCGTTCCGAATAGTGATACGACTTAATGGATAGCATTGAAGATCGGTGTTGAAGACCCGGTATTTGCGAGAGCGATAGGATGACCTGTCGATTGACTCTGCACCGAGTAGCTACGGTATTGAGTTCTCCATATGTGAGGGGAAATCCGATCAGGATTGTGAATATACGGATTGCAAGGACTTCTTTGTAAGTGCCTTCGGTTTTGTTCGAGCCCGGAACAGACTTGTATGGATTGTATGTCTGACATTACAAACTGAGATATAAAGCAGATTTCTTTCAAATATATTTCTATTGGTGGCGGAGAATTTATTCTTTTAGCTTAACACCCTCCTCTGAGACGTACGAGCTCAGAGGTCATGTAGTTGAATGTTATCAGCGATATATTCCCAATTTGGTAATGTGACATGCTGAGTGTTGCTGTGAAATGATCATTGTGTTGATTATTTGTGATAAGATCATTTATTTGATCGTCTATCCTGGTGATCATTTCTATGATCATTTGTTGACCCAAAGCATGGCTTTTGTATAAAGTATGTTTTTGTGGACGTGACTTCGTCGAGCCTCACACCTCGGGAATGGTCAAAACAGGAAAGATGCGGCAAGGTTATGAGGGGTAGCGCCCTTTAGGATATGTGCATTTCCTTCTGGAAAAGGGTGGTATCATGGTATGGAGCCCAGATACTTACTCATGTTGAAAACACTTTATGATTGTGTGAATTGATTGCGAGCGCTCGGTGAAAGGTCCCAAAGGACCGGGGGATGACATATTCGGTCAGTTGTTACTCAGTTAGGGGTAACCCGGCCTTGTGTTGGTAGAGATCCGGTTTGGTTCTCGGGGATGTCCATCCAGAGGCATTCTCATGTGGCAATGGGAAGTTCCTTGGCCTGATCATTCGTTGGAAATCCAAAGAAACAATACGAGACTTGTACGGTTTTAGTTGTAGAACCTGCCATCTAATATGGTAGCTATAGTAAGCATACTATAATGGTACATATGCTGGCTAAGATTTATATCCTACTTTCGAAATGTTTTCCTACACTATGCACTAATAATAATATGAAATGTTCTTTTTAAATGCATATCAAGCATCTTTGACTATCATAAGGAGAAATCTCCTCCAAGTCTGCGTTTGCATTGTGTGTGTGGCGGGAGGTCTTATGGTAGTCTCATTTTTAAAAGCATTGCGAATTGGCTTTAAAAATATTCCTCTATTTTGATTTTAAAGATAAATAAACTGTTTTGAGTTCTCACACCAGTCACATGACTGACTCGGAGTTTATTGTTTTCCTTCCTAAACTCTGGGTGCCCACAAATTTTCACACGGGCAGTCAAGAGTTAGGTTTATCAGGATATTCTGGATATTCTGGAATTGCTGGAGGCAAGCTGGATGGCATGGCGTATTTCTAGTATATAGTATTTCTTTTTCCGCTGCATTGTTTGATGTTGTATATTGTTGTACACTCTGATGATATGATGTAATGAAATGTGATGTAATAACTGATATAGTTCTTTGTTTAAAGATTATTCATTTATGTATTATATGTTGTTCCGCTGCGAATTGTGAGATTCTGTTATTGTTCTGCTGTTTTCTTTCCATTCTATTTTCTATTCTTTTTGTTTCCTCCATTTTCTATTTTCTTTCCTCTCTCTTCTTCTATCTCTTCTGTCTTTTTCTTCTTTTTCTTTTTCTTAAAACCCTAAGTGTTCGGTTTTCCGTCGTTCGATTGCTCGGCAGTCGATAAAGTGAGTATCGATGTTGAATTTTCGAAAGTCGAAGAATCGGGTCCTTACAGTTGGTATCAAAGCATATGGTTAAGCGACAACCATGGTTCTGTTGGGTATTACTCATTAGACATAGAGTCAGTAGTACTCTAGAATGAGTTGAGAGTAATAATAGCTATGAGAGCGTATTTGTTAGTGAATATAAAATTGTTTTATATGGTGATGGTTGGTTTATTGAGTGGCATATGAACTTTCGTCAGTGTGGTCCGCAAAACTATGCCGAAGGGGTTTCTAAACACTTGAATAGAACAATTCGACACAATATTGTTTTAAGTTGGGTAAAAGAAATAATTTTACCTTGATTATATTTTATATATGAAGGAATAATTTTTCAGAATTATTAAAGTATATAAGTTGATTGTTTAGTTGTTTGAATAATCTAAATAAAAGAATACTTGTATAAGCAAAAGAATTATAAGAATTGAATTAAAATTTAAAGTGATTTACAATTATGAAATAAACTTATATGTATAAGGAGTGAAACTATATGAATATATTTATGAATATGAGTTGTAAATAAAGAATGAAATTTAAAGTTAAATGAAAATTTACTTTAGAATTGAAATCTGAATAGATTTATAAGTTGGAATTTAAGTTAAGTAAAAACAAATAATGTTTAAATGGAATATAACTTAAGAGATGTTGAATGAAGTTGGTATTGGTGTCGAAGTAAAATAATAAAGTGAAGTGATAAATGTGAACTTAAGTTATGTAAATGAAATTCAACTTTTGTAATTGAATTGAATAAATGGATTAAATGTTAATCAATGGAATGTAAATTAAGTTGATATGAAGTAATGAATATAAGTGTAAATTCATTAAAATCTAATGTTATTGAAAGTTGAAAGATTGAATGAAAATCAAGAACCAATTGAAAGTAAAGGTATTAAACCAAATGAATGAATATAAGCAAAGGAATTTGGTTGTAATTAATATACATTGATTGTTATATGATTGTTAGTTGATTGATTGTATATAATTCATTAAGTATTAATAAAATTGAGTTAATGAAATTGGAAGCTAAAGTAATTGAAATTCAATTGGAAGTTAAGTGAATCTTAAATAGAATTGAATTTGATTTGGAAGTGAACCAACTTGAATATGAATTAGTGAATATAAACTAATTGAAAATGAATGTTAGTAAACATCCACTGTTAATGAATCGAATGTGATTAAATTGAAAAAAAACCAATTCATTGAATATTAATGAGAATATGAATGAATATTAATTGGTTATGGATGATAGTTGGTTGATGGTTGAATATATTGCTTTTGTTTCAATTGCTATGTTGACATATATAGTTATTTTGTTGCTATATGTTGTATATTGATACTATTGTCTATATACATGATTCTCATCTTGTTTGTTGAGTGATTAGTAGGTGCGGATCACGTTTGCTTCGCATTTGGAGCTCGCTTTCGCGCTATATTAGCCGTATATGCTCGTTAATAATATAATAAGGTAATATCTCGGATTACATACCGTACTTTTATACTTTTTCCCTTCGGGATGCCTCATTACTTGATGAGATGTATATTTGTGATATATATACTGTCATTTTTTTTTCGGATCGAGCCGCGCAAAGGAGACTATGGCGAATTTTTCCGAAAATTTAAGGCGTTAGAAAAAATTTGAGAAAATTGGAATTTTTTTTGAAAACTTTAACTTTGATTTTGGAGTTGAAAGTTAAACAATAGTAATTGTTTTTGAAAAGATAACTAAGTATGATTTGAAACTTAGTAAAGTTTTGTAAAAAAAAAATTAACTATGGATTTTGTAAAGTTAATAGATTCTGTAACTTTTCTTACTTGATAATTTCGAGGACGAAATTCTTTTAGGGGGGGAAGTATGTAACGGCCCAAAATTTTAATTATTTAAAATTCGAATATTTAATTAATTTTAAATATTAATAAGTGAATTTATAAGTCGAATAATTTTATTTTGACTAATTGGATTTAATTGGATAATTAAATCGATAATTTAATATGTGAAATTATGGAAATAATTGAAAATTGAGTTAAATATGATTGAAAATGATTTGTAAAATTTTATTATATCATATTGGAGTTAGAATGATGTTATAGAACTTTTAAAATCGAATTAAAAGTTAATTTGTGAAAATTGAATATTTTAATATTAAATCGACTAGTGAAAATAGTCAATTTTTGAACAGTCTCAGAATTGAACGAAACCAGTTCCATTGGATCCGTAATAGTTAGTTATTACCGGATTTCAATTTTCGTAGCAATCGGAGCTATCGTTTGATCGTGGCAGCTCGAAACGCATCGAATTGTTTTTAATTTTAATTTGGCGAGTTAAAATAGCCATTTTTCAAACAGTCTCGGATTTCGACGAAACCAGTTTCATCGGATCCGTAATGTGATATTATGGTAAGGTTTCAAATTTCGTGTCAATTGGATTTACCGTTTGTCCGGTACAAATTAAAACGCCTAGAAAATCGTTTAAATCGGTTTAATTTAAATCGAACGTTTATAGCCATAACTCGCACAGATGTCCGAATTAGCTTTCGAAACCTGTTCCATTATGTCCGGAACACGGGGTAAACCCTAGAAACGCTGGTTACGGCGCGTGAATCGGAGTTCGGAATTCCCGGATGAATAGTGTTTCGTTCGTTTTCTTATAAATAGACCCTTACCCTTTCATAAATTTAAAAATAATAATATAAAACCCTAACCCTAGCAGCTGCCGCCTCCTATATGAACGGCCAGAAATTCGCAACCTTTCCCCTTCGAAATCTCCAAATCCGTTCATTAATTCAAGAAACTTTCTAAATGAAAGTTGTAGAGCACAACACGATCTTGATATCCAACGGCTATGATCGCGAATGAGTTAGTAGATTGATGGCAAATCTCGTATTAGTGTCGCACGTTCATTCTCGAACTGCGTGCGCATATGGTGGCCAAGCTCCAAGAGGTTGTAGCCGTGGGTAGGGGAGGCGAAGAGCTTTGCTGTGGTGCCGATATGATGGAGTTTCGAGCGAGTAATTGGATCGAAAAATTTAACCCTAATAAGCAAGATGGGTTCGGCCTCTTTACTGTGCTTGCGTGAACAACGAAGAGAAGAAGGAGGGGGGGGGACGCACGGATCTGAAGAGAGGAGATGGATCCAACGGCCAGTAATTAGTGTGGGTTTAAATTAGTTAATTTATGTTGTAATTAGTTTATATAAATCGTGTAAAACTTTGAAAATTCATAACTTTTTCATACGAGGTCAAAAACGCGCGAAACCAGTTGCGTTGGAATCGTATGGACGAGCACTACGCTATGGAATTGGATTGGAGTTGTTTGGAGTTAGTGAGAATTTTGGGTAAAATTAAACGTCCGTTTAATTTTATTCGAAATAAATCGCTAAAACGAAATTGAAATCAAGGTGAGAACTTCTCACTCAATCGAATCAGTTTCGATTTTATTTTAAATAGTTAGATTTAAAATATTTGAATGCATGTTTGAATGATGATTGTTATCTATTGATTGTTAAAATAGACATTATGCGCCGTTAGTAAGCGGATGTTATTTATTAAAAACATATACCGCGAATATTTCATAAACAGTGAAATTGGTATTATATATATTAGCAATATATATATACTGGCATATGTATATATTGGAGTTATTGATTTCCCGCATTGCATAGCGGATGAGACCCTATTGCGCCGTCTATTAAGCGGATAATATTTTAAATCTCATATACCGCGATAATTTCGTACTAGAGCGAAATTGGTATTGTGCTAATGTTTTTGGATGCAGGAAAATAGGTTGGAGGGATTCAACTGGATTCCTCAACAGTATTTATTTGAATTCAGATATTTTGATATTTGATGGATTATCATATTGATATATGATGTCGTTGTAGTCGTGATTGGCTATTTGGTGTATAGCATCATTGGACCAAATTTTGGAGTTTTAAAAGGGATTTTAAAGTGATTTTTGAAAGTATACGTTATAAAATATTTTTGGAATTGATCCATTTTAAATAAATAAACGTTATAATTTTTAAAGTTATAAAAATTATGATTTTGAGAAATACGGTTAAAGATTGATTTTTGAGAAATATGGGTTAATGTTTTTATAAAATAATTAAATTGGATTTTTGAATTTATTATAAAAAGTTTAAAAATAGGATTTATAAAATTTGATTATTTTATAAATCAAGAGAATGGTGACATTATAAAGGAGATTAAAGATGTTTTAAAATAATAATATAAATTGATTTTATAAAGGATTTATAAATTGATATTTATAAATTAAAACATTTGAATCATAAAACGAGTTTTTATAAGTGTTTGAATGAAGTGAAAATGGATTGCATAAGTGAATGGAAATTATAAAATTATAAATGGTGAAGTTATAAATGAAATTTATAAATAGTGAGATTTATAAATTTTGTGAAGTTATTAAAGAATATATTTGGATAAATAATTGAATCTTATAAGTTATAAGATTTATAATTATGAAGTTTAAAAGAACGATTTTGTAAAATAATCGTTTTATAAGCATTTAACTTATAATGTGAACTTTTGGTTTATAATTGAGTTATAAATCGAATAGGTTAATAAAGGAGATGTATAAAAAGGAAGTAGTTATAAAACAAATAGAAATAGAATTTATAAACGTTGTTTTATAAAATTCACAAACGACTTATGTTGATAAGTAAATTGTTATAACTTATTTATGAAGTTATATTCACGTTTTAGACAGTGAATAATCCTTTGAAATAAAATGAATAGAAGGATGAAATTGGTTAACGTAGTATATTCACGTTTTTGAATAGTGAATAATATGTTAAAGAAATTGTTTTGAATGTGATGTTTTAAATAGAATTAAAACGATCTAACGATGTTTTAAATGTGTTGAGATTCAAAACCATAGATTTCAACATTCATTGTTGAAATAGACGTTTTCGAGAAATAGAAGGAAATGGTGGACTATAACACTGTTGTTATAGTAAATGATTTCCGAAAGGAAATATTTTGTATAGTATTGGGATTTATATATCTATCTTAAATTCGAATCCCTATACTAGTGATTTTGGGTTGTCGTAACGATGTTCTACGCAACATTCGTTTTGGCCCAAATAAATATGTTTAAGAGGATGATTTCCTTAAAGAATGAAATATATACTTAATCTCGATTTAAGTATATTGAATATTTTCCAAGTGTTGAAAATAAAAAGATTGTGAATTATTTATGAATAAATAAGTATGGAAATGTTTTTCCAATGTGAAATGAAACGTTTAGAGAATTTATCCTTTTGAAGATAAATTGAAAATGAATAATTGAAATCGTATATTCATAGATATTTTGAAATATAAATTCACTATAAAAAGAAAGTGGAATTTGTTAAAAATAAACATTGATTTATTTTTGAGATATTGAATTATATATCTTGTAAAGATATTTTTGGGAAATAAATAATTTGGAAAATTATTTGGAATCTGGTGATGTGTGCATATCCATTGATAGTTGAATAACCGACTATCAATATTTACCTTTGATAGGTATTTGTTGGGATTTGTTGAATTTGAATGCACACTTATTTTTAAATTATTGCGCTCGTTATTCGGATTACCCGTTCCGAATAGTGATACGACGTAATGGATAGCATTGAAGATCGGTGTTGAAGACCCGGTATTTGCGAGAGCGATAGGATGACCTGTCGATTGACTCTGCACCGAGTAGCTACGGTATTGAGTTCTCCATATGTGTTGGGAAATCCGATCAGGATTGTGAATATACGGATTGCAAGGACTTCTTTGTAAGTGCCTTCGGTTTTGTTCGAGCCCGGAACAGACTTGTATGGATTGTATGTCTGACATTATAAACTGAGATATAAAGCAGATTTCTTTCAAATATATTTCTGTTGGTGGCGGAGAATTTATTCTTTTAGCTTAACACCCTCCTCTGAGATGTACGAGCTCAGAGGTTATGTAGTTGAATGTTATCAGCGATATATTCCCAATTTGGTAATGTGACATGCTGAGTGTTGCTGTGAAATGATCATTGTGTTGATTATTTATGATAGGATCATTTATTTGATCGTTTATCCTGGTGATCATTTCTATGATCATTTGTTGACCCAAAGCATGGCTTTTGTATAAAGTATGTTTTTATGGACGTGACTTCGTCGAGCCTCACACCTCGGGAATGGTCAAAACAGGAAAGATGCGGCAAGGTTATGAGGGGTAGCGCCCTTTAGGATATGTGCATTTCCTTCTGGAAAGGGGTGGTATCATGGTATGGAGCCCAGATACTTACTCATGTTGAAAACACTTTATGATTGTGTGAATTGATTGTGAGCGCTCGGTGAAAGGTCCCAAAGGACCGGGGGATGACATATTCGGTCAGTTGTTACTCAGTTAGGGGTAACCCGGCCTTGTGTTGGTAGAGATCCGGTTTGGTTCTCGGGGATGTCCATCCAGAGGCATTCTCATGTGGCAATGGGAAGTTCCTTGGCCTGATCATTCGTTGGAAATCCAAAGAAACAATACGAGACTTGTACGGTTTTAGTTGTAGAACCTGCCATCTAATATGGTAGCTATAGTAAGCATACTATAATGGTACCTATGCTGGCTAAGATTTATATCCTACTTTCGAAATGTTTTCCTACACTATGCACTAATAATAATATGAAATGTTCTTTTTAAATGCGTATCAAGCATCTTTGACTATCATAAGGAGAAATCTCCTCCAAGTTTGCGTTTGCATTGTGTGTGTGGCGGGAGGTCTTATGGTAGTCTCATTTTTAAAAGCATTGCGAATTGACTTTAAAAATATTCCTCTATTTTGATTTTAAAGATAAATAAACTGTTTTGAGTTCTCACACCAGTCACATGACTGACTCGGAGTTTATTGTTTTCCTTCCTAAACTCTGGGTGCCCACAAATTTTCACACGGGCAGTCAAGAGTTAGGTTTATCAGGATATTCTGGATATTCTGGAATTGCTGGAGGCAAGCTGGATGGCATGGCGTATTTCTAGTATATAGTATTTCTTTTTCCGCTGCATTGTTTGATGTTGTATATTGTTGTACACTCTGATGATATGATGTAATGAAATGTGATGTAATAACTGATATAGTTCTTTGTTTAAAGATTATTCATTTATGTATTATATGTTGTTCCGCTGCGAATTGTGAGATTCTGTTATTGTTCTGCTGTTTTCTTTCCGTTCTATTTTCTATTCTTTTTGTTTCCTCCATTTTCTATCTTCTTATCTCTTCTTCTAGCTCTTTCTTTTTCTTAAAACATTGATAATTCGTTTTTCTGTTCATCTTGAGTTAATCTATGGAGATTAGTGTATATTCAAGGAGTACGGATTTGCGGGTCGTCACAAAATCAATCTTAAATCCAAAAATTTAATTACTTTTAATTAAGTAATTATCTTTAAGTAATTGATTTCCCTTAATTACTTATCATTAATAAATCTTAATTAATTATTCCATAACTTTGAAAATAAATTATCATCATTTTATCAACTTAAACCTTTAAATAAATTAACGCCTCTTTAAAACATGTAAAAATCATACACCCCAGGCAATCTCGAGTGAAACCCGAGCTAGATGCAGTTGTACCCAAGACTCTCTTCGAGTCAGGCTTCAAAACCCCCGTGTTTCTTCCTTTCTTCCCTTTTTTACTTTGTTCAGTTTTAAAATTTGAAAAAACTTGTTAATCATAATAACACTCAAGAGCATAGTCGAGCACACACCCGAGCTATCCACAACGAAATCGACTCGAGACATTTCCCTTCTTCTCAAAGCCTTATCAACTGACACCAGTTCGCACGTGTATACATGCACTGATGATCAGAGCTTCTCTTCTCATCACCGCAACCTCCAACGAGTCACCGGAGATCACCTCAACACCAATTACCACCCAACACCATTAACAATCCCCTGAATCGAAATTGATCAGAACAACCCTTGCTGGAACCCATCATGATAACCTTAATCCACTTTGCTCCGCCGCGACAAGCCATCAGAAGCTACGCCGCCATGTTGACAGCCTCGCCAGAGTTTCCTCTTCTATTTCCCCTACCTGCGATCCACACCATTTCACCATCGCTACCGTACGAACCTTGGTAACATCAACGACCAAAACTGCACCCAAAGCCCTAGTTTGACTTCGCACCACCTCCTCGATGATCAGAAATTCCATCGGCCATTTTTCTCAAAATCTCTGAGCTCCAAACTACCTTCACCGTTAATCATGATCCACAATTCATTGTTGATCATTGGAATTTGATGAAATTGACAATTTTGTTCAACTATAGATTTCACAACCAATACTAATCTAAAATTTTTGATTTCATTATCAAAATTCAGCATTTTCGAATACGATTCAACTTATATAATCAAATTTAAGAAA
Source organism: Allium cepa (assembly GCA_030765085.1). NCBI lineage: Eukaryota > Viridiplantae > Streptophyta > Magnoliopsida > Asparagales > Amaryllidaceae > Allium > Allium cepa. The sequence continues at coordinate 654,848,497 of CM060940.1, forward strand.
TACGATAATCAAATTTTTGGGATGTTCTGAGTTTGTACTGTATTTCCAAATTTCCAGATGTATTATTCAATATTTCTACTTGTTTTTATTTTTAAAAATAACATTACACCATTAAAATCCTTTTTCATTCAAGAATCATATTCTAATAATGTTTATTTAGGGAGATATAGATTTTTTTTAATTTTTTTATGTTGTTCTTTAACCTATGAATGTTTAACAGAGATATAGATGCCTGTACACAAATATGTATACAATATATATATAGATATATTCATACACACAAACATGCAAGCATCTAAACATTCATACAAACAATAGCATCAAGATATTATAGCAAGTTCAAGGTTAGTTTGCTCACCTATTTGAAGAACAAATGACTGCCTGAAAAAAAATATGAGAATGATTTAACTGCAGCTTGCATTTGCTTTACTTTGAATTTCCCTTTGTTTCATGAATTGCTCGGCGTTTAGTAGAGGAGCAAAATCGGGAATTGCTTCTAGAATTTTAAAATGGAAATTGCTTTGTTGTTTTTGATTTTCATTGTTTCCAGATTGTTTTCCAGGTTGAGTTGATTTCTGGATTCACTCAAGTTGAAGTAGTTGAACTTCACTTTGCAGGCTTTGATTTGAAAAACCGATCTTTGCATGCCATATGATTTGTTCCAGGTTTTGATTTTGCCTTGCTTTAGATTATGTTGAACTTGTATTTGCTTTGATGCATGATTTTAAATTTGCCTGGTCTTTCTTTCATTTTGCTTCAGATTTGAAACTGGAAGTATTTGATTTCCAGGTTTAAGAGCTTGATCTTTGAATTAATTTCTTGTTTCCAGGTTCGAAGTTTTTCAGGTTTCATGTTTGCCCAGGATTTTTTTTCTTAAATTTGTAACTTGATATGAATCTGCTTTGATTTTCATTTTCTCAGGTTGAAGATGAAGAGAAAAGTTTAGCTTTGTTTTGAAAATGAATAACTAGGTTTCCTCTAAACAAAATGTTTTCAAATTGAAAGAAACATTTATTTTTGCCACTTGTTAAATTTATGATGAGATAATTACACTTGTATTAATGCTTGTCAAAAATGTTTAGAAATGTAAATTTTGATTGTTAAAATGCTTACACATGTAAATTTTTGTATATTTATGTTTAAATCCTTTATTTTTATTTTATTTAAAATTTTATCTTAAACCCTTATGTCTTTATTATTTACTTAATTTTTATATCTTTACAAACCAATTTTAAAGATATATATATTTTCTTATTGTTTTGAAAATGATTAACTTTAAAGACTTTTGTAAATATTATATTGAATTTAAACCATACTTTCCTATTTATCCTTACTTAAATTTTAAGATCTATAGTTTAAATGAATGAATGTTTATATTTGTGCTTATATAAAGAAAAATGATTTGAAAATCAATTATACGCAAATAAATAATCTTATATACATATATACTTTAGTTTTTTTTTCAAAATGCAGACTTAACAAACTCAATATATTATTCAAAAAACTTAATTTGAAATTTAAAATTCAAAAAATTAATATTCAATCAATTTTTATTTATAAATGAATAAACAAACAATATCCTTTTATAAATATATATTTTATTCCATTCACAAACTATTTATTTTCAAAATATTTACCAACAGATATGTATTTGAAATTCAAATGCAAATTCCAAATTATAATCATTTTATAAAATACTTACCTTTGAATTCCAATTCAAAATTTTATTAAAAACCAATTTTATTGAATTTTCAAATCAATTCCTTTATTTACTATCTTTTGATATATATTTATTCCCAAATATTCAAATTAATTCTCAATAAATTAACAATTAAATCCAAAGTTTTATATTAATTACCAATTTAAACTTCACCAAAATTCGGGAATGTCACAGATTCACCCCCTTAAGAAATTTCGTCCTCGAAATTTGAAAGTAGGGAGATAACAAAGAATAGATGAACACACAAAGATAGAGAAACAGTTTTCCAAATCAAACTGAATATCTAATCTGCATTTGGTTTACTAGATCAAAACGTCATCAATAGATACAAGAATGAATCTATTTAACACTCCACGAAATACTCGGGTCGTCCAGATCTACGAAGTATACAGGGGCATTGGTCAGTTCGAAGGTTAACTAATCGTTCGTAGAATATGTCGGGACCCAATGAATAGACAGATATATGGATACAATGCCAAAACTTTTAGTTTAAAAAACCAAAGTATACCTATCAACCATATCAACCAAAGCAAACAATTCATCCAAACAAACAATTCTGACCCGTTTGGAGTTTATGTCCCTTGTAAATTTATCAAAGCTTCTCCCTGAAGCTGCCACGAAGCAATCAAAGAATTGAAATTGGATCAAAGGAGATTGATATAGAAAGATTGTTTCCGTTGTTGTTATAGGGCATTGACCATATGAAGTGGTACTTCCCCGTCTTCTATCTCGTCCTCTTCTTGCACTCATACTTTATATCAGTGAATAATAAGAGAATTTACTGAGGCACTCGGATGGATATCTTAGGGATATACTCACTCTAGGGTATACTTCACTCTATCTCTAATAAGTTACCTAATGTGTTATACTCCTAAGCTAAAGTTTCAACCTTCAGCTCTGATACCTAGATGTCACAGTCCAAATTTCAGCGTTTGAAAATCAACATTCGTACTTCACTTGTACTCGAATGCCGCAGATTCAACCGTTGAAATCTGAATCGTGCCGGAGCTTATAACAAATTAAGTAAAACAATACAGCGGAAGAAAACAACAAATAATATCATTGATACAACAATGAATACAATATCTGATACAACTAAATATCAAATATAAATGACTATCAATATCAAAGATAGATACAAGACAATAGCAGCGGAAAGACAATGTCCACAATGCCAACCTCCAAAAAAACTCCATCTCCAATCCAAAGCTAGCTCGAACCATCACCACAATACAATAAGCAAACTAGATAACTCCAGAATGAAGCAAATGTTATCACAAATATCCAAAGGCTTCAAATATATCAAATCTACATCTACAATATGACTATCTGAAAAACCAAACTCTATACTGCCCGTGTGGAAAATTGTGGGCACCCAAAGTTTAGGAAGGGAACAATAAACTCCGGGTCAGTCATGAGAATGGTGTGAGCAAGCAAAAAGTAAAAAAAAGTCATCTTTAAAACAAACAACAAAAGATTTTAAAACATTGAAATCCACAATGCTTTTTGGAAAATGAAACTACCATAAGGCCTCTCGCCACACACACCATGCAAATGCAGAATTGGAGTAGATTTCTCCTTATGATAGTCAAAAATGCTTGATACGCGAAAACCATTTTGATATTATTATTAGTGCATAGTGGAAAACATTTCAAAAGTATAATATTAATCATAGCCAGCATAAAACCATTATTATATGCCTACTATAGCTACCATGTTCAATAGCAGGTTACCGCCACATTCCATGGAAGGTTATACAACTAAAACCGTATAGAGCGCATATTGTTTCTTTGGATTTTCCAACAAATGGTCCTCTCCCGGCTAAACCGAATAATGAATGCAATATTTAAAAACATATGGATATGGGATTTCAGTTAAGTCACAACTTTAAAACCCAAAACATTATTTTTAAATGATTTAAACAAATTACCATTCCAAATCTTTAAACAAAAAGATTCAATTCACAAAGTTCACCCATCTTTCACAAAGATTCATTCACATATTTCAAAACAACTTCCATTTCAAAATTGGATTAACTCTTCCAATCATAAAATCAAAGATTCAATTCATAGCTTTCAAAACCATTTCCAATTCAAATCTTTTATATAAAAGATACACCATTTAAAATATTCTTCGATTTCAGAATAAGATTTAACAATCTTTCACAAAGGTTCATTCACAGCTTTCAAAACTATTTCAATTTCATTTCGACTTGAAATCTTTCAATACAAATTGTAAATCCTTTCTTTATATGAGAGCTATTATCATTTGAAAACAAATAGTTTTCGTTTCAAAAAAAACCGATTTCATTTATACAAGTCAAAGTCTTTCAAACTTGGGTTAAATTCAAATTTCCAAAACAATACTTTTAAAATGGTTTAAAACCATATAAACACATTTACAACTTGTATAACCTTTTTAAATCATAATTCTCAACATAGAATTCAATTTTAAAATTTTGAATTCAAAATCAAATTATTTAAATTTCAAAACTTTATTAAGTTATTCAAAATAAATTTCATCTTCAAAATTTCTTTTCAAAAGCTTTTCAATCCAATTCCATTTCTAAAACTATTTGGATTCAAAATTTTAATTTTAAAACTATTTCAAAAATCTGTGACTTAACCAATTTCCTCGTTCAATCCATATTTGTGTGTGTATAGTGTAGTCCAAGGGTTTTACACAATAGTGCGGCATCATTAATCATCTCAGATTCAATCATATCAATCACGATAAGCGGTATAATCTATAACGCTTATCTTCATTCACAGATAAAATAATATAATTCATCGCAGGTAAATAAGTTACATCACAGATGAATAAGTTACATCACAATTTACAGCTCAAATCAAAACAGAGCATCACACATAAAGGATATCAAATAGTTAAATCATCCAATAGAATCCAAACATCCATAGGTAAGGTCAATTTATTTATCTGATTAAATTAAATTAGATTAGTCACTAATCCTGGTTAATTAACATTAACTAATTACAAATTATTTTAATTAATTAACCTTAAATAAATTAATCAGCCTCCATTAATAAATTAATTAATTGCCTTTCAATTAATTATCCTTAATTAATTACCTTTCAATTAATTATCCTTAATTAATTACAATAATTAATTAATTAATCCTCAATTAATAATCATCCCTTAATCACTTTCATTTATTAATTAACCTTTAAATTAATTAATTATTCTCAAATTAATTAACTTAAATAATTGATCTCATTAATTTATTGTTCTTTAATTAATTAATCTTTAAATACTTGATTAAATCATTCTTAAACCCAAAAATTTAATTACCTTTTATTAAGTAATTATCTTTAAGTAATTGATTTCCCTTAATTACTTATCATTAATAAATATTAATTAATTATTCCATAATTTCGAAAATAAATTATCATCATTTTATCAACTTAAACCTTTAAATAAATTAACCTCTCTAAAACTTGTAAAAATCATAAACCCCAAGCAATCTCGAGTGAAACCCGAGCTAGATGCAGTTGTACCTGAGACTCTCTTCGAGTTAGGCTTCAAAACCCCCGAGTTTCTTCCTTTCTTCCCCTTTTTTACTTTGTTCAGTTTTAAAATTTGAAAAAAAAACTTATTATTCATAATAACACTCAAGAGCATACTCGAGCACACACCCGAGCTATCCACAAAACTTCAGGAGATCGACTCGAGACATTTCCCTTCTTCCCAAAGCCTTATCAACTGACACAAGTTGCACGTGTATACGTGCACCGATGATTAGAGCTTCTCTGATCATCACCGCAACCTCCAACGAGTCACCGACGATCACCTCAACACCAATTACCACCATCACCATTAACAATCCCCTGATTCGAGATCGACCAGAACAACCCTTCCTGGAACCCACCATGATCACCTTAATCCACTTCGATCCACCGCGACAAGCCATCAAAAGCTACGCCGCCGTGTCCACAGCCTCGCCAGAGTTTCCTCTTCTGTTTCCTCCACCTACGATCCACACCATTTCACCATCGCTACCGTACGAACCCTGGTGACATCAACGACCAAAACAACACCCAAAGCCCTAGTTTGACTTCGCACCACCTCCCTGATGATCAGAAATTCCATCGGCCATTTTTCTCAAACTCTCTAATCTCCAAGCTACCTTCACCGTTAATCATGATCCACAATTCGTTGTTTATCATTGGAATTTGATGAAATTGACAATTTTGTTCAACTATAGATTTCACAACCAATACTAATCTAAATTTGTTTCCAGGTTTGAAGCTTTTCAGATTTTATGTTTGCCCAAGAATTTTTTTTCTTAAATTTGTAACTTAATATGAATCTACTTTGATTTTCATTCTCTCAGGTTGAAGATGAAGAGAAAAGTTTTAGCTCTGATTTGAAAATGAATAACTAGGTTTCCTCTAAACAAAATGTTTTCAAATTGAAAGAAACATTTATTTTTGCCGCTTTTTAAATTTATGATGAGATAATTACACTTGTATTAATGCTTGTCAAAAATGTTTACAAATGTAAATTTTGATTGTTAAAATGCTTACACATGTAAATTTTTGTATATTTATGTTTAAATCCTTTATTTTTATTTTATTTAAAATTTTATCTTAAACCCTTATGTCTTTATAATTTACATAATTTTTATATCTTTACAAACAAATTTAATCATATATATTTTTTCTTATTGTTTTGAAAATGATTAACTTTGAAGACTTTTGTAAATATTATATTGAATTTAAACCCTACTTTCCTATTTATCCTTATTTAAATTTTAAAATCTATAGTTTAAATGAATGAATGTTTATATTTGTGCTTATATAAAGAAAAATGATTTGAAAATCAATTATACACAAATAAATAATCTTATATACATATATACTTTAGTTTTTTTCAAAATGCAGAGTTAACAAACTCAATATATTATTCAAAACATTTAATTTAAAATTTCAAATTCAAAAAATTAATATTCAATCAATTTTTATTTATAAATGAATAAACAAACAATATCCTTTTATAAATATATATTTTATTCCATTCACAAACTATTTATTTTCCAAATATTTATTTCCAACACAAACGTATTTGAAATTCAAATGCAAATTCCAAATTATAATCATTTTATAAAATATTTACCTTTGAATTCCAAATCAAAATTTTATTAAAAACCAATTTTATTGAATTTTCAAATCAATTCCTTTATTTACTATCTTTTGATATATATTTATTCCCAAATATTCAATTAATTCTTAATAAATTCACAGTTAAATCCAAAATTTTGTATTAATTACTAATTTAAACTTGGCTAAAATTCGGGAATGTTACAATATCAGTCGAGAAGAGTGTAATATTTATAAACTAAATTAGCTAGTGGGTTAAAAACAATATATGTAATATACATATTTTAGGACTAACAAATATGCTTATTAAGAATTTTTTTATGTATATATATATATGTATGTATATATCGAAAATGAAAGAAGGATATATACGTATATATAAGTTCAAAAAGGAAAATTATAGTATTTATAAACAAACAAATATTGCGTGCTATAAACTAAATAAAAATAGCATGTTGAAAACAATATATATGAAATGGTAAGTAATATATATATATATATATATATATATATATATATATATGTATGTATGTATGTATGTGTGTGTGTGTGTGTGTGTGTGAACTCGATAAATATAGTTTATTAAAAAGTAATGTATATTTTTATATACTGGAAAATGAAAGAAGAGATATACATATGGAAATACATGATAGAAAATCATTTTTAAACCATTTTGATAAGAAATCCTTTACAAAATCGCGTTTTAGTAAAAATGTTATTTTTATAAAGATAGTATAATAAATTTATTTTTTTGAATTATACATTTTAAATATAAAAAGAAAAGTTTTAACAATGTTATTTTATTTAAAAATGGAATGGTAAAAAAACTTTTAATGTCTTGAGTTATATATATATATATATTAATAGAAATATGTACATATAAAATATAAAGAAAAAATTGTTTAGTTAAAACCATTTTACATATTATTCTCGAAATATATATGAAAGAATGTTTTGAATCAAAAGAAAGTTAAGTAGGTAAATTAAAAAGTAAAAATGTAAATATTTCCTGGTCCAATATTACAAGTAAACAAAGTATACATATATGTGCATGCCTGGTCAAAAATGGAAAGGGGTGAGCAAGGCAAACCATATTTATATCAATAACAAAGCAAAGAGAAAAAATAATAATAATTTTTGTTTGGACAAAGAAGGAAAACTGAATTTCACTTCATCTCAAATATTAACTTCAGCCACCAAAACTTTAACTTTGATTTTCACAAAATCTTTTCAATCTGTCAAAAACCTTGTACAGGCCTACAAACTCCTCTTGAGCCTAAAACCTTGGGCCATATTTGTCATTCCATTGCCTTAGCATGTGTGTGTGTATATATGTGTGTTTGTGTGTGTGTGTGTGTGTATGTATATATATGTGTGTATGTATATATGTGTGTGTAGTTTCAGATGTTTTAACACCTTGTAAACAAACGAAGCCTGTAAACCAAAAACTATTGTAAAGTAAAAAAGAAAAGAGAAACAAATAACACCACCTTTTCAAAATTCAAAGGCAAAACAAGATTTCAAAGCATTCTCTTTCACATTCAAGTCAAAGCAAGGATTCGAGTTTCAGATCAAAACTCAAGTTCAAACTTGAAGTGTTTCAATAAAAAAAGCAATATGGAAGATGAGATTTAAATTTAAATGATTGGAATGTTCAACTGTTACTCTGTCAATGTAATAGAGTTAAAAGAAATCATTTTACTCTAATTTTTAAAAATCAGTATCCCTCTTTCCGATTTGAATGGGCTAATGATGTAAACTAGTGAATTTCTTGTTTTTGAGTATAGATTACGCAAAAATAGTTTTAGGGCGATTCATGCTATATGTTGTGAGAAAACTTGAATTTATAGTAAGCAATCATATATTTGGCAATTTTCAGCATACCTAAAACACTGGATCAAGATTTTAATCGGGTTTAACATGTGAGGATAGGAATTTTAGACAAGAAATAATGAATTTTAGTAGCCAAAATCTTGAGAAAAATTAAGTTGATCAAAATCCACTTGAAAATTAATTCCAACGACGTAGTTGGCAAGAGGCGGTGCAGTTGGTCGAGGAGGGGTGTTGCAAAGTGGGTAAGATGTTCACCATGACCGAATTTCAAATTAGGCTTTAAATTGAAGGGGTTTGGAGTTCTAGGGTTTAGGGGCATGTAGTCTGATGGGGTAGAACGCGGTGGTTTTTGGGGGAAGCATGGAGGGTCGAGTTTGGCGTGGGTTGGCCAAGGGGTGCATTGGACCCTAGGGGTTCAAGCGATGTGGCGGCCGAGTTGCAGGTGTCGAGGTTTTGAGAAATCGAAGATTTGGCAGAGTTTGGTTGCATGTTCAGGTGGAAGGGGCTGTTCGAATTAGCGTCTTTAAAATTGAGATGGCCAGAGCTCGAAAACCTATGAGGATCGTGATAACTGGGGGAAAGCGCATGCGTGGGGGTCATCGAGGCGAAGTTTAGGGAGGAGCAGCCCTGTGTACGTGCACACGTGAACGAGAGCAAGGGTGCTATGGGTTTGTAAATGATGAAGATGAGTGGTTCGTTCCTTATTTATCTCCTGTAGTTAAACTTGGGAGAGAAATGTGTGGTATGAATTATGGGTTCGGCCTTGTTGATGTTGCCAGTGGATTCAATCCTGGTTCAAGAGAGAAAAGGGAAAAGAAAAAGGAAAGGAAAAGAAAGAAGGAGGGAAAGGGAAGAATGGAATAGCCTTTGTGTTGATGGGGATTTGGGCTTTGGCCCAAACAAAAGTGTAGAAAGGGGTTTTAAAATTTTAAAATGCGTTAAATATATATGTATGTATGTATGTATGTATATATATATAATTTTATGAAATTTTAAAATGATATAGTCAATGTGTACGAAACCTGTTCGACGCAAAACTGATTGCGATGGGTTTGTATCGACGAACGCTATGTCGTCGTACGACTCACCGTAGAATTTAAACCAGTGAAATTTTATGGTATTTTGAAATAGGAAGTTCCAAATACTGATTTTAAAATAAATATCGACATTAAAGCTATATGACTCATTTGATGAAGCGGTTTTTATCAAATAAAAATAGTGATGAGTTAATTTAATTTAATTGCAATATTTTGACATCTATTAGCGGAATAAGACACTGTTTCGTTATCTGTATTGAATTAAACCCCTGATGGCAGAATGAATCACCATTCTGCCATTATTATTAAATATGTCTGTTTTGGACTTGACTAGAAGAAATAAAACCCTGGTGCTATCATATTGTACGGATACCTATTTATTTCCGATAAATTATATTGACAACATGATATTGAATTGATTGTTAAAAATAGTTTGATGTGAATATCTTTATATGTTATTCTGGACTGTTGTGGAACGAATGGTTATTTGATTAATCACCATTATAATTTATGAGTCTTTTTTGATTTGGGGTTGACTTTTGAACTAAAATTGTTGATGATTATTATTATTTATAATGATATTTTAAAGTTACTTAGTAATTATTTTGATAATGATTTAAAGTAATTAATTTATTTTTCTTAAAAATTATTTTTGAAAAAAGTGTTAATTATTGTTTTAAAGTTATTAGTTATTTTATTTTTAAAAAATATTCATTATTAAATGAAGTTATTTTATATTCATTATTAAAGTTAATTGTTACTTAAGGATTAATTAGTATTAAAGTACATTTATTCTAAAGATAAATTTATTAAATATTAATAATGTTTTAAAAATATATATTATATAGTAAACTTTTGTAGAAGGCTATTTTACTTAATTAGGACTTGGAAAATTGATATTGAAACTTTATAAGCATTATTTTGAAATTTTTAATTTGATTTTCGAAAAAGTAATGGTATGCTTTCATCGTGTAATCAGAGGCAGAGAGTGCCTGCAGTTAAGTTTTGGATTTCTATGGGATAAAGATGTAACCATTGAGCCGTGAATCCATGGTTGATACCGTAGTGGTGCTTTCCCAGATTATTCAAAGGGTTTCAAATATTTTAAAAATGAATGGTTTCTTGAATATACTTATCCGGTGATATAAGCATATACTGTTTGGATTAAGTAATTTGAATTTATCGAAATTTAAATTAAGTAATTTGATAGTTAAATAACCGACTACCAATTTCGGAACCAAAAACATAACTTTAGGAACATCTAGAAGAAACACACGGGAATTATGTGGTACAGTTACCGTTCGAGGTGCTATACTGTACGTATAAACTCGATTTTTTCTTCTAGGACGATGATAAGGGAATCCATCCACTAATGATTAGGAGGTGATCTCTGATCTTATTTTCGTCGGTTTATTTCCTAAAGAACCGGGGTTGAGTTTACCGAAAATATCGAACGTTTTTTCGAAGAGACCGGGATCGGATAAGTTATCCGAAAACCACTTCGATCCAACAAGTAGATTTTTTAATGAAGACAAGAGCATGGATTCGAAGATGGAGCATTGAAGTGCAAGGGCTAATCGCTACTCATCCTGAGGATAATTCCGAAACGGGTGTAGTAGGAACAGTGCCTTCACTTCCGTTCGGACCCAGAATGGACTTGTCTGGACGAATGCTATCAGTACGTTGTCACTAGAGGACAATAAGCATTCTAAGTGAAAAATTCCTTAAAAAGGCAATCGCATCCTAAAAGCCACATCAACCGGGAATGATTAAAAATCAAGGGAGATGTAGCAAGGTTAAGTGGGTCGCACCCAAGTAGGGTATGTTTATCACCCTTCTAAATAACCTCGGATATCATTTTATCACTACGATACATGGAAGGAGCTCAGAGAGGGTGGGAACACCCAGGGTGATAGCATATTTGGTTTATCCAGGTTAGGGATAGTTCGGTCTTGTGTAGTAGGGGATCCCGACGTGGTTCTCGATACACTATTTCTAGATGTGTACTGTGACAGGTGGTACCCTGGTGCCTAGTCTCGCATGGAATCCATTCTCTAAGACGTGCCTCTACGGTTTTGGTTATAGATCCTAATATGCTGGAATTTAATTAATGTAACAATTTCAGCTATTTGAATAGGTATTTGTACTTAGAGACTATTATAATATCATCGGATTTTCTATAAAAAAAAATCGGTTACCGTAAGGGAAAAACCCGTCGTGTTTATGTGTGGCATGGTCTTATGGGATACCTTTGATTTTAAAAGGATTTTGAAAGTTATAACGAATAAAATTCCTTGTGTTTTAAATTCTCACGCTGGTTTTACAATACTGACACGGGCGTGGTTTTTCCTATATGCTCGGGTCAGACCGAGCATATTTCCAGGTTAGCTGGAAGGAGTGGAACTTCAGGAGAGGAGCTAGAGGCCCAGAGTCGTATTCACGCAGATGATTATATTCTGTTGCATTACTTATGGTATCAGCAATTGTAAGGACGGGTTGTTGTAACTGTCCATGCTCAATAAGTTGTATACTCTGATTGATGTCTATTTAAGTTAATTTACATTTTTTGTTTTATACAAAGACCTGTTCTATATTATAGATTATTCGTTTCCGCTGTAAGATCATGTGTTGTTCTATTTTCTTTCTACTTCTTTCTACCTTCTTTTCTTACCATCTACTTTTTTGTTCAATTTCGAATGGACCAATATGGTAAAATGTCAGTTCGGATTGTACGGAAAAAGTGGGTTGTGACACTTTAGCTCCAGCTACAAACTTGTAAAGCACAGCGAGATCATCGTATCAACGGTTGTATTATGCTCGTTTGTCGTGTGGAGGCCAGGAAGTCACTGTGTTCGCTAGTCGTTCGAAGAGGTTGCTGCACGCATGGGGATAGCCGAGCTCGACTTGGTCAGTGGTGCACGGCGTTGTGCTCTTCGATGTGGTGATGGCTGATTGTCTTCTAGTGGCTCATAGGTGGCTCGATGATCAAAGAAACACGTGCATGAGTTAGGTTTGGTGATATACGAAAGTGAACGAAGAAGGGGAAGGATTATAAATGTTATTTATGTAATTAATTAAGCTAATGACGTAGTTAATTATTTTATAAAATCATGTAAGTATAACTTATCCATACGAGGTCCGTTTTGCATGAAACAAGGGGGTCGGGTTCGTATGTCCAGCACTACATTTTAGAGCTAGTTTGGATGGATTCGAAGCTACTAAAAATTTTGGTTAAAATTAAATGCTCGTTTAATTTTAATTTAAATAAAACACTGCAATGGTGAGTGCAACCAAAGCGAGTAAAACTCACTCTCTCTGGCTCGTTCGTTTTGTCATATAAGTTGGAATAAATATATTTATGATGATTGATGCTTGTTTGGATGATATATGATGTATTATATATTTACATATATATATATATATATGTGTGTGTGTGTGTGTGTGTGTGTGTGTGTGTGTATTAGTTAGTTTGGATATATTCCTGCCTATTGGAGCGGATGAGACCCTATATGTTCCCGTGTATGAGTTGGTTTGGATAGATTTCAACATCTATTCTTATAATACACTTTTTCGAGAAGTATGGAAGGCATGGACTATAACACTGTTGTTATAGTAAATGATTTCTGAAAGGAAATGTTTTATATAGTATACGGGATTTTCATATTTTTAATCGAATCCCTATATAATGTTTTTGGGTTGTCGTAACGATGTTTTACAAAACATTCGTTTTGATCCGACGAAGCTTGTTTTTAAAAATATGAAGCTTTTCCAAACTGATTTGTAAATATACTTATTACTAATTTAAGTATATAAAGATAATTTCTAAGTGTTGGAAGTGAAGTGATTTGTGAATACGCTTATACTGTTGATATAAACATATGGAAATGTTTTCCAATATAGAAAGATTTGAAATGGTTTTGAGGATATACCTTTTTAAAGATAATTTGAAGCAAATATTTGGAAATTTATTTAGTTTAAAGATTAATTAAATGTTCCAGTGATTGCTTATGGTGCTAGATTTGTTTGTTTGCTTTAATAGTTAAATAACCGACTATCAAATAATTGGCTTTTTTATCGTTGTTGGTTTGGAGTGACCGGGGTCCGATTTATTCGAGAACCACTTCAGACCATGTATGCAATCAAAAATGTATGTTTATGATGATGATTGTTGAAGACGGAGATCTTCATGATGTAGGGCTGCTTGCCACTAGACCCTTGGGGAAATTACCGTATCATATACTTATGGTTGCAGTAATACTCCATTATGAAAATCTTCGACGCAAGGACTGCTTTATACTAATTCTAGGGTAATGCCCAGCAAAATGTGGTAGGAGAGTTCATTCGGTTTGTCCTTTTCCTAGACAACTTTATGGACGAATGTTTGACATTGCATTTATAAGAACCACGCATTGTTTTTTACAAACGTACATCTGTTGGTGGTGTACGAAGTAACTCTCTTACACTTAACACCCCTCTCCGAGACATACGAGCTCAGAGGTGTACTTTTGCGAAAATCAATTAGTGTGTTGTTGGAAATGACAATGTGGCATTCAAAGTGGAATGTGCTATGTGAAAGGTAAACATTACCTTAAGCCTCATCAACCAGTAATGGCTTAAACAGGGCATGCTATAAGGTTGAGTGGGTTGCTCCCATTAGGTTATGGTCATCACCCTTCTAGATGCATTTATTGTTGTTCTGATGTCGGCTTTTAAATTTATGTTGTGTATGCTTATGGCCACAGATAGGTCAGTTATGACCGGGGTGATGTTATATTCGGCTCTATCCACCACCAGATGGGTTTGTGGGTAGGCCGGTCTTGCCGGGTGCAGAGGTATCAAAGATGTCAATCCTTGGTACATTCCTCTAGAAATGTACTGTACCTACCATTGTATGGAAATCCAACCTCCAATACGAGCCTGCCATTTTGTTTTTATAACCCACTTTGTGGTAGTATGCTGGAATTTAATAATGTAACAGTTTTGGCTATGATTAATATTATTTGTATAATAGACACTATTATAATATAGCAGAATTTGATATGAATGTTAAGCCATCTTAAGGGAAAAACCCGTCCGCGTTTATGTATGGACGAGGTCTTATGAGATACCTTTGTCTTGATAAAGGAAAGTTTTTATAACTTTAAAATTCAGTTGAGATGTGTTTTCTCACGCTGGTTTACCAGATTGATCCGGACGTTCTTCGCTTTCAATGCTCGGTCACACCGAGTATATTTGCAGGTTCAGTTTTGATGTTTTGAAGCTTCTACAGGTAAGCTCGAGGCCATCTAGTCGTATCCACGTATATATTTATTTTTCCGCTGCATTGTCATTAAAATTATCAGCATTTGTAAGGATAGGTCATTATAACAATCCAGGCTGATAATTAGTTATTGATTGTTGTACTCTGATGGATGTAGGTATATTACAGTTTCTATTTTGAATATATCATCGATATTGTATTATATGTTGTTCCGCTGCGATTATGAGATTCTGTCATTGTCTTTGGTTTCTTCTCTTTTCTTCTTCTCTTCTTCCTTTCTCCCTAACAATTGGGTTTTCTAGCATTTGATTGCTCGGCATGTAATACAGTGGACGTATTTTTATCGATTTTCGAGTGTCGAAAATCCGGTTTATTACATTTAGTATCAGAGCTTAGGTTAAGTATATTCCTAGGCTTTGAAGTGTACTCAGTATAGATAAGGTCAGTAGGACCCTAGGTTGAGTTTGAGTGTATTATTTATATGAGCATGTAATTGTTAGTGATATAAAAATATTTTATATTGTGTTGATATATCTATTGAGTTGTTTATGAATTCTGGTTGGTTTATGAGCATGTAATTGTTACAGGGGTTTCTAAACATTTGAACAAGGCATATCGACATAGTATTATTTTTAAATTGGGTAAATGAAAAAATTCTACCTCGATTATATTTTATATATAAAAGAACAATTTTTCAAAAATTATTATAGGGTATATAAATTGATTGTTTGGTTGTTTGAAAATGTAAATATATATAAGTTAATAAAAGCTGTTTGAATAATCTAAATAAAAACAACAATTATAAAAGAATAAATTATAAAGGCAAGTGAATTATAAAATATGGAGTTATAATTAAAATGATTTACAATTGTGAAATAATCTTATATAAAAGAAATGAAACTACATGAGTATATTTTTAAATATGAGTTATAAATAAAAATGGATTTAAAAGTAAGAACTTGAGAATTTGAATTCCATTGATTTTGACAATTGTTTTTTCAAAATTCGAAGATGTTATATTATTATAAATCTAAACAACAAAGTAAATAAATTTGAATTGGATCTTATATGAGTAAAGTGAATAAGTGAAATTATATAAGTATGAATTTATAAAGGAATAAATGGATTTGAAAAGAATTTAAAGCACATAATTCACTACAGTTGCTAGGAAAAAATAAGATGACGACGACCGCATTATCAGTATCATTTTCGCATTTTGTGTGTGATGGATATGCTACCTTACTAAATTGATGTTGAAGTTTTGCCATGACAAACAAGAATTGAAATTTAAAATCCAAGTATGATTTGATAAATAAAGGAAAAATGAGTTTTGAACTTATCAAATTGAAAGTGGTATAGATAAAGATATAAAATTGAATTTAACTTGCGTTGAGGTTAAATAAAGTGGAGTTAGTGAATTGAATTAAATAGATTATATGAACTGAAGTACAATTTAAGAAAAGTCAAATGAGTTGAATTTAAAATGAATATACACTTAAGCTTTAAAGTGGTTATATAACCATGAATTTGAAATTGTAAATAACTAAGTTATATAACTTATACATTTAGTAATAACAAGTTAGAAACAAGATTTTGAAAATGTTAAAATATGAATGTTAAGCTATGGAAATCCAAATTTGAATTGTAAGATGAAACTTAACTAATATCAAATAAAGTTTGGAAAGAGTCTAACTTAAGTAATGTAGAATGAATTTGAAATTTGATATTGAAAGCAAATCAATGAATCGAAGTAATAGAATGTAACTTAAGTTGTGAATCAAATATATACATTAGAAATGTTGTATAAAAATATGAAAATGAACTTAAAGTAAGAATCTTATGGGATGGTTATTAAGTGTTGTTAATATTTGTATTAAAGAAAATATACTAAATGAAGAATCAATGTAAATGAATATGATTGTTAACTAATGTGAAAAATGAAGGTGAATACATTGAATGATTAATGAATTTGATGTTAATAAGTCAAGTGTAAATGAAATTTGAAGTCAATAAAATAAGAGTGAATAAGATGAAAATCAATTCAATGAATGTTAATAAATTTGTGTTGGAATGAATGTAAATTTGTAGAATGTAAACTAATTGAATATTAGTACACAAATTGAAGTGATGAATGTAAGTGAATGCAAATTAATTTGACGAGAATCACATGATAGTAAAATGAGAATGAATGTAATAGAATGATTATTGGTTAACTTGAATGTGAATTAGTTGGATGAAAACTAAATAGTAAATGAATGAATTAGTTAGTTGGATATTAGTTGTTAGATGGTTGCTTCTGATTGCATGCGTTTCATTTGCATATAGCTGTTATATAGTATATGTTATATATGTTGATATTACTTTCCATATATGTGTTCTCATTTGGTTGTAGAGTGTTTAGTAGGTGCGAATGGCATTTGCTTCGCATTTGGAGCTCACTTTCGTGCTATATTAGCCGTGTATGCTCTCTAAATAATATATAAGATACATATCTCGGATTACATATCGTACTTTTATATTTTTTTCCTACGGGATGCTCATCCTTTAAGGTGAGATGTATATTTATGATATATATATATATTGATCCTACTACAATTGAGTCGTGTAAAGGAGATGGTGGCACAATTTTTCGTAATTCAAGATGTTTGAATTTTTTTGAGAAAATTTGAGTTTTGAGTTATAACTAGAAATGAGATGTGTTGGTTTTTGAACGATGTTAGTTGATTTATGGAATGGTAGTGGTTAACAACCATGAATGAATTTGGGAACTTAGAAAAGTTTTTATAAGTTGTAACTAATTGATTTTGGGAAAGTTAAACACTTAAGAGAATTTGATAATAAACAGTTTGAAAAGTTAATGGAGTTGCAGCATCTTTCATACTTGGTAATTTTGAGGACAAAATTCTTTAAGGGGGGAAGTATGCAACGACCCAGTTTTTTTAGTCATTCGAATTTAGAATATTTAATTGAATTTAAATATTGAAATGTTAAGTTTATAAGTTAAACAGTTTAAAATCCAAATATAACTGTTATTTGAATAATAGAATTGGCTAAATAATTGAATATTGAATTTAATGAGAATGAAAATGATTTATAAAGTTGATTTAAATTCTATTTGAATCGGAATATGTTAGTGAACTTTTAAATTTGATTTAAAAGTGAATAAATAGAACTTGGAAATTTCTCATTTTCATTAACGTGTAAAAATACTCATTTCTGACACTATCTTGGATTTCGACGAAACTGGTTTCATTGGAGTCGTAATAGTGAGTTATTATAGGATTCCAAATTTCGTATGGATTGGACTTACCATTTGGTCGGACGAAGCTGAAACGCATAAAAATTTATTTGAGTAATTTAAATTTAAATAATTTGATTTTGAAAACCTATCTTCTATATTTTATAGAATTAGCCTTCGACACATATTCCATTGTGTCCGAAATAGGAGCAAAACCTTAGGAACGTCAGACAGCACACTCCGTTTGGAGTTCGGAAATATTTTGGGTGAATAGTCGAAAACTTGTCTATATAAGGACCATAATTTTACAACCCTAATTCTCTAACCCTAGCCACCACTTTCATTTCAATGACCATAAATGTGTGATCTTCCTCCTTCAATATCTCTCGATCCACTCGTTTTCATGCTTTAGCTCCAACTACAAACTTGTAGAGCCCAGCGAGATCTTCGTATCCAATGGTTGTATTGTACTCATTCGTCATGTGGAGGTTAGGAAGTCGCTGCGTTCGCTGGCCATTTGAGGAGGTTGTTGCGCGCATGGGGATTGCCGAGCTCGACATGGTCATAGTCAGTGGTTCACAGCGTTGTGTTCTTCGATGTGGTGATGGCCGACCATCTTCTAGTGGTTCGTGGGTGGCTTGGTGATAAAGGAAACGCGTGCTTGAGTTGGGTTCGGTGATACCTGGATGTGAACGAAGAAGGGGAAGGATTATAAACGTTAAATAGGTAATTAATTAAGCTAATGACGTGGTTAATTATTTTATAAAATCATGTAACTTCTAAAATTCATAACTTATTCATACGAGGTCTATTTCGCATGAAACAAGCTGCATTGGGTTCGTATTGTCAAGCACTCCATTTTAGAGCTAGTTTGGATGGATTTGGAGCTGCTAAAATTTTTGGTTAAAATTAAACACTCATTTAATTTTAATCGAAATAAAATGCTGCAACGTTGAATGCAACCAACGTGCTCCCTGGCTGGCTTATATTTTTATACAAGTGAGAATAAATATATTAGTTGGTTTGGATATATTCCCGCCTGTTGGAGTGGATAAGACCCTATACGTTCCCGTGTATGAAGGTGATATTTTTTTTTGTAAATAAAGAAATAGATTTACAATCGAAATTTATAAATGATAGTAAATGGTTTTGAAGTTGATTTGGTAAATAGATTTATTAATGGATTTTATAAATAGATTTGGTTTATAAAGGAATGGAATTATAAGTGGATTTTGATAGTAAAATTAGTTTCATAAAAGAATGGGTTTGTAAAGGGAATTTTGTAAATAAAGGAATTTTATAAAATAGAAGGTTTATAAAATCAAAAGGAGATTTATAAAATAGTCTTTATAAATTTGGGAATGATTTATGTTGAGATGTTAATATGGATTTTTATTTAAAGGAGCTTTGGAAGAAATATTTTGATGGAGTTGATGTTTTAAAAAGTAAATTGTCTTTTGGTAGCAAGATTTTGGGAAGTAAATATTTTAAATCGATTTAATGGTTTTAAGGAACGTTTTAAAATATGCTATATGTCGAAAAACATATATTTCAACATTTATTCTAGTAATACACGTTTTCGAGAAGTATGGAAGGCATGGACTATAACACTGTTGTTATAGTAAATGATTTCCAAAAGGAAATGTTTTATATAGTACATGGGATTTTCATATTTTTAATCGAATCCATATATAATGTTTTTAGGTTGTCGTAATGATGTTTTATGTAGCATTCGTTTTGACTCCCCGAAGTGTGATTTGAAACATATGAAGCTTTCCCAAATTGATTTGTAAATATACTTATTACGAATTTAAGTATGAAGACATTTTCCAATTGTTGGAAGTAAAGTGATTTGTGAATATGCTTACATTGTTGATATAAATATATGGAAATGTTTTCCAATATAGAAAGATTTGAAATGGTTTTGAGGATTTAACCTTTTAAAGATAATTTGAAGCAAATATTTGAAAATTTATTTAATTAATAAAGATTAATTAAATGGCCAGTGATTGCTTACTGTGCTAGATTTTTTTGTTTGCTTTGACAGTTAAATAACCAACTCTCAAATAATTGGTTAGGAGAGACCGAGGTCGGATTTTTCTAAGAAACACTTCGGACCAATGTATGCGTTCGAAAATGTAGGTTTATGATGATGATTGTTGAAGATGGAGATCTTCATGATAGAGCTGCTTGGCACTAGACCCTCGGGGAAATTACTATATCATATACTTATTGTCACGAACGAGATTCTCGACACCCGAAAATCAACATCAATACATCCACTGTATAGAATGACAAGCAATCGAATGCCGAAAATGCCAGATCGTTAGGAAAAATAAGAAAGAGGTAGAAGAAGAAAATAGAAACAACACAGAATCTCACGATCGCAGCGGAACAATATATCATAGATAACAACTGTTCTTTATACAAAGAGAACTAACTGTTTTTATATATTACATCATCAGAGTACAACACAAATCAATAGCACAATACTGGACAGTTATAATAAATTGTCCTCACAAAATCTGAATATATAGTCTATAATACATAATGGAATAGAAATCAGATACGGGTAATACGTCTTTGCCATCCAGCTCGTCTCTTGAGCTCCATAGCATCCTATCCTGAATCAGTAATACTCGGTCTGACCAAAGCATTATAATAAAATAACACCCGAGCCAGTATGGAAAACCAACGTTAGAAAACACACTCAAATTGAATTATTAAAGTTATCAAAATTCTTGGAAAATCAAAAGTATCTCGTAAGACCATGCCACAAATAAACACGATGGGTATTTTACCTTACGATAACCATAAACACTTTATATCAAATCCTCTGATATTACAGTAGCGTCTAAGTACAAATACTTATTCAAATAGCTGAAATGTTTGCATCTCATGTTCTAGCATAGTTGGGCACAATCAAAACCATACAGTCTTATTGGAAATGGGGTTCCATACAAATGACTAGGCATTGGGGTACCAATTGCCACAATACACGTCTAGAAACCGAGGACCACGCCAAAATCCCCTGCAACACAAGACCAGACTATCCCTAACCTGGATAGGCCGAATATGCTATCACCCCGGGTGTTCGCATCCTTTCTGAGCTTATTCCATAAATCGTAGTAATAATATCCGAGGGTATCTAGATAGGTGATAAACATACCCTAATTGGGTGCCATCCACTAAGGCTTACTGCATTCCCCCTGCGTTCCAGTCATTCCCGGTTGATGAGGCTAGAGGCTATGATTACCTTTTAAGGAATTTTCTCTTAGAATGCTCATTGGCCTCCAATGACAATGTATCGATAGCATCATCCATACAAGTCAATTCCGGGTTCGAACGGAACCGAAGGCACTACTCCTACTACATCCATTTTGGAATCACCCTCAGGATTAGTAGCGATTAGCCCTTGCACTTCACTGCTCCATCTTCGAATCCATGCCCTTGTCTTCATTTCAAAAACGTACTAGTTGGACCGAAGTGGTTTTCGGATAACTTATCCATCGCGGTCTCTTCGAAACAACGTTCGATATTTTCAGTATACTCAACCCGGGTTCTTTAGGAAATAAACAGATGAAGTAAGATCAGGGATCACCTCCTAACCGTTAGTAGAAGGATTTCCTTATCATCATCCTAGAAGAATGGAACTAGTTTATACACACAGTATAGCACCTCGAACGGTAACTATACCATATAATTCCCATGTTTCCTCTAGATATTTCCAAAGTTATATTTTGGGTCCAGATTTTGATAGTCGGTTATTTAACTATCAACTA
The DNA here is from genome assembly GCA_030765085.1 of Allium cepa. Lineage (NCBI taxonomy): Eukaryota > Viridiplantae > Streptophyta > Magnoliopsida > Asparagales > Amaryllidaceae > Allium > Allium cepa. Next base: position 654,870,484 of record CM060940.1, read on the forward strand.
AACAATCATTCAACCAAATATTCTATTTTCCACTAAAAAACTCCAAACATATTTTTAATTTAATTTTAATAAATTAAATCTCTTTATCCAAAATATGTATATACTTAACTAATCAAATTTAGTAAATTCATCATTTATCCCTTTCAAAAGAGTATTTGAAACCCCTTTTTAAAATAATATGGAAAGTACCACTATGGTATCAAACCATGGATTCACATTTCAATGGTACGTCTCTATCCCGGAGAAATTCAAGACTTAACTGCAAGCACTCCTTTCCTCCGATTTTGCCATGCGATTATATCAATACTTTTCGAAAACTTTATAAATAAAATTTCCAAAATAATACTTATATAACTCTATATAAATTTCCAAGTTTATTTCAGGCTAATATTTTTTTTATAAAGTTATTAAAAATAATATTAATATAGAATAATTTATCCTTTTGAAATAATAATATCGATAAATTCTTAAATAATAATTAACTTAATATCAACCATTTATAAACTACTTAATTAATGCTTAATTATACTTTAAACAAATTTTAAACAACTAGATAAATTAACTTTTTGAAATATTCTTAAACACTTATAAATTTTCTAGTTAATACTTAAAAATTCTTCTTTTTAAAATAAACTTAACTTTCTCAAAAAACATATAATTTCACCTCCAATATAGTCAGTCTAATTATTTATAAATTCCTTTCGATTTATTTCCAATTTGATTTACGTTCCAATTCCCAAAATTTCCTTTTTCACATTTCTAAAAATAAAACCACTATTTATTTTTAAAATGATTTACCATCTCCTTATAAATTCCCACTGTTAATTTATAATTTCAAATTATCCACCGATAACTACTTCATTTTATTTTATAAACTTCGATTATAATTTACAAAATCCCATTTCCCGTTTTATCACTGTTTTAAAACACTTATTCGATTTTCTAAATTAAATTACATTATTATTTAATTTTCTTTAATATTCCAAATATATTCCAAAGCCCACTAATTTCGGATCTCACGTCATTTTTATGATTTTTATGTCTTGTTTAAATTTAAAGCATCAATTTCATACTTTATTTTCAAATTTCCTTTTTATTTCCTAAACCATTTTAAATCTTGATTTTAAAAATAAATTCCTTTTTCACTTAAACAATATTGCTTAAGTTCTATTATTTAAAATCATTTGATTTAACTTATTTCCCAAATCCCTATGTTCCTTTTTTCAAAATTATCAAGCTCAATTTTGAAAACAAACTATTTATTTAACCCAATATTCATTTTTTTAAATAAATCCAAATTTTAACTCTAGATAATTTTTTTACCTCTAGTTTTCCCTTTTAATTCCCTTTTAACTTCAAAACATTTATTATTGGCTTTTAAAATACCAATGTCCAGGCATACTACCATAGAATCTAATAGATTCAAAATATACTATGATCTATTACAAATTTCTTAAACAGATCATATATCAAGATATATGGAATTAAATTCAATATTTTTGAGGAATCTAGTTGGATTCCTCCAACCTTTTCCCTTCATCCACAGATTTTAATACAACGTAAAAATACCAGTCCCACTTCGAGGGGGATATCGCGGTATATAGGATCATCCGCTATTATGCGGGGCATATAGGGCCTCATCCGCTATATATATGCAGGAATATCAATCACTCCAATATATGTACTACTATATATAATAGCACATCCAACTGATAATAATTTATTAATTCTATCAATCAATTAATTATTAATTTTAACTATTTAAAATTGATTACGGAACTCCAAAGTTGAGTGAGATTAACTCACCTAGATTTTCTGTCGTTTTTGCGTTCCGTTTTCAATTGAATCCAAACGCGTTTTAAATTGTTTGAAATTTTTAAAAGCTCTAATGTTTACCCAACCAGCTTCATGCCAAAGATCTCTTCAGCACGATCACTATGCAAAATGTTTCATCCAAAATGGACCTCGTATGCATAAGATAATTTTTTTATAAGTTCATTGATATTTTAATTAAATCAAATACAATTTTATCTTATAAATAAAAAAACCATACCCATAGTAAATGAATCCAGCCCAAAATACTACACCCCTCCTTCTTCTTCTTCCTTTCTTTCCACTGATACGTGCACGCCTGCACTGATTTGCAGCAACACGGAGCTCCAAAGCTCGAAATGAGAAACCGACATCGCCAGCGACCATCTCTTCTTGTAATCGACTCGACAATACCCTTGCTAACAACCCCACCGAACTCAATTGAAACACGACCTGGCATTCTAAAACACGCAATAGCAATGTCACGCAACCTCAATCCCCACCGCACGCCACCGAAAATGGGGACTAGATGCCATTTGATCCCCCCATACCAAAAACATACCCCATTTCTCGAAGCAAAGGCTGTACTCACCAATTCGCTAACCCTAGTTCCTACTTTCCCACATCGATCATCCCTAATCAGTGCCGCACCAAATACGAAACATACTGAAAAGGTGAATTTGCAAACTGCTTCATGATTTTTAAGTGAGAAATCGAGGAGAAAATGAACTTTATTGCTTCCATTTTTATTTCTTTTTACCGTGTTCGACTTACTGTTCGAAATGGAGGGGAACATGATATTTTGAAGGGGAAAATGTGTTTGAATGGTTAATAACAATGAATAAAGTGAAGGAGAAAAGGTTGATGTGGATATAAATGTTAATCAATATAAATATATATTTATTTAAATTTAAATCGTCTAGATTTCGCAACTTAAAATCTCGACCTCCTATCGAGGCGTACTACTAGGTGTTTAAAACGTTATACCCCTATTCCGAACGCAGTGGAAAAGGTTTCGAGTCCTAATTCGATTGTATGGAGAAGATAGCTTTTTGGACAAAATTATTATATTGAATTTTCGATGTAAATTTCAATGCATTTATATACCGTACGACCACACGTTAGCTCCAAATGCTACGAAATTTGAAATTCGATAATAGTACACTATTACGGATCCAATAGAATTGGTTTTATCGAAATCCAAGACTGTGTCCCGGAAGGCTATTTTTAAATGACTATTTAAATGATATATTTTTAAAACCGAACAAATCACTTTCAAATTCAATTTTAAAGCTTTTATTATCTTCAATAGTATCGATATAAATTTTATAAGCCTTTAAAATATTTTTAGCAAGCTTAAAACCCAAGATTTCCTATTTTACCCAATTTCCAAATATTTAATTCAATAATCAAATTATTCAATAAATAGTTATATTTGAAATTAAAGTTAAATTTTAATCTTTAAATATTTAAAATCAATTAAATATTCCAATTTCAAATATCCAAAATTCTTAGTCGTCACATTCCTTCCCCCTTACAAGAATTTCGTCCTTGAAATTGCTAGGTAAGAAGAATGGTCCAAAACCGAGTAACTTTTTTCCAAACCGCATTGTTTTTAAACAACTTCTCAACCAATCTATTTAACCACATTATCATTATCCCTATTCTCTAATTTCCTCCATAGATTCCAAAGAATATATTTTACTCAACCATTCAAGTCATAATTTAAAATCGAATTCTAAATTATCAAAATTTCTTCAATTTTTTTTCTAACTCCTTAAATTTTCAAATTTTTTTGCCAGCGTCTCCTTTATACGACTAGATCCGAAAAACCCCAAAACTGCCTCTACGGCCCTAAATCAGTAAAAGAAAATAAAAACCAAGTGGCTCAATCAGAAAATCATCATTTTCATACATCAATTTACACACATACCCTTTTGTCGGGCAATCAAATTTTATTTCTGAAATCAAAGACTTCAAGAAAATATTTGCTTTACTTAAACCCATACGACGTACATATATCATCTGTAGGTTATATCAACTCTGATCGCTCACTCGATCACAAAATTTCACTTCCAAACTAATATCGTTCACACGACCCTCTAGGCGGACTTAGATCTGTTTTCCTGATCAGAAATGGTCATTCTCCTTGCATAGCCGTATACTATGATAGTGAATTCTAGGATCAATCAAAAATCCATATCCAGGGTTCGCCATCGAAAATCGAGTGAAAAATCCTGACTGGATCGATATAACTATCTCGAAATTCTGTGCCCAAATCTGGATCAAATTGTTATGCGAATAAAATAATATACGTACAACTTACGTATTATTTTCCAATTGATTATTAGCTATATCAATTTCTTTCCATTCACAATTACTTACATTTCCATTCAATTTTTCTCAACCCATTATTCATATCCTTTATTCAATTGTATTCAAATGTTTACTTAGCATATATCTTAAGTACCAATTTCACTTAAGGATTCACCATTAACCTTTTTAAGTCCATTATAAGCATTTTATACAACTTCTTATATTTATTTCCACTTTATCACTTTCATTTATATCCATTTTTATTCAAAAATTTAATTTCAATTCCATTTACTTACAAATCAAATTAGTTTGTTCATCCACTAATTTATTTCCAACTTAATAAATTCTAGTCCAATAACTTATTCCATTTAGCCTACTAGGCTTAATCCCTCAAAATTCACTTTATTTTTAAAATTAAGTCAAGTGTAATTCCATTTCAATAATCAAATCTCAAAATTCCTTGAGTTACCAAAATTACTAATATTCCATTCACCAATTTCTTCCAATTCACTTCATCTAATTGGCTTACTTTACTGATTTATTTCATTATTACACTTACTTTTATTTAACTCTTCTAAAGTTAAATTTTCATCCTAACTAAACTTCAAATCCTTATAGTTTTTTAAACTTTTTTATATTCCATAAAAAACATTAGATCAAATTCCAGAGTTTAAACAAATACTAACATATTTCAAAATCATTTTTGAAATCCAAAATCCCTTGATACATCAAATCATCCCTTTGAATTTCAAATCAAATCAGTCTTACCAAACCAAAACTTCAATTCACAACATTTAGGTAGCAATTCTTCCCTTGGAAACTCGAAAATGAAATTCAATAATGCTGCAGTCATCGTCGAAATTATTTTCCATCGATCGAAGTGAGTTCAATGCTTTTATTCCTTTAAGAACATTTTAAAAACATTTCAATTCAAAAATATTCTCCTATAATATCATTATTACTTTCCAACTTTGAAAAACATTGTCAAAACCAACAAAATTTAAATTTCCAAATTTTAAATCCTTTTAAATCTATATGTAAATATATACGCCGGATTTTATTTCATTTCAAATTGTAAATCACATTTATAAACGCATATATATACAAACTCATTTTGCCGTATGGAATAATTTCTTAACTTTTCTTATAACTTCAATTTCTATTCAATTTCAACAACAACAATGATAATAATTTAATATTACCATTTCTTACCAACCAAGCACACCATATCTAATTATAATAATTTTCTGAAAATTATTTCTTTTATATATAAAAATAAGTTGGGTAAAATCATTTCATTTACCCCATTTTAAAACAATACTATGTCGAATTGTTCTATTATAGTGTTTAGAGATCCCTATCAATAATGTTAATTACTTGTATTGACCAGAATTCATAAGCCACTCAACAAACCAATCAATACAATATAAAATGATTTTGTATTCACTAACAAGTATGCGATCATATCTATTAATATGCTCAAACTCATCTAGTGTACTACTGACCCCATCTCTAATGAGTAGTTCCCACCAGAGCCAAGATTCTCGCTTAACTTCAGCTCTGATACCAAATGTCACGAACGAGATTTTCGACACCCGAAAATCGACATCAATACGTCCACTGTATAGAATTCCAGCAATCGTATGCCGAAAATGCCAGATCGTTAGGGAAAAGAAGAAAGAGGTAGAAGAAGAAAATAGAAACAACAACATAGAATCTCATAATCACAGCGGAACAATATATAATAGATGACAACTGATCTTCATACAAAGATATCTGTAACTGTTTTTATACATTACATCATCAGAGTACAACACAAATCAATAGCACTATACTAGACAGTTATAATAACTTGTCCTCACAAAAGCTAAATATACAGCCTACAATACACAGTGGAATATAAATCAGATACGGGTAATACGTCTTCGCCATCCAGCTCATCTCCTGAGCTCCATAGCATCCTATCCTGAATCTGTAATGCTCGGTCTGACCCAAGCATTATAATAAAATAACATCCGAGTATGTCTGGAAAACCAACGTGAGAAAACACACTCAAATTGAATCATTAAAGTTATCAAAATCCTTTGAAATCAAAGGTATCTCGTAAGACCACACCACAAACAAACACGATGGGTTTTTACCTTACGATAACCAAAAACACTTTATACCGAGTCCTTTAATATTATAATAGTGTCTAAGCACAAATACTTATTCAAATAGCTGAAATTCTTGCATCTCACATTCCATCATAGTTGGGCACAATCAAAACCGTACGACACTTACTGAAAAATGGGTTTCATACGAATAACTAGGCACTGGGGTACCACCTGTCAAAGTACACATCTAGAACAACGTATCGAGGACCATTCCAGGATCCCCTGCAACACAAGACCATTCTATCCCTAACCTGGGTAGGCCGAATATGCTACCACCCCGAGTGTTCCCACCCTTTATGAGCTCCTTACATAAACCATAGTAATAATATCCGAGGGTATCTAGATAGGTGAAAAACATATCCTAATTGGGTGCTACCCACTTAGCCTTGCTGCATTCCCCTTGCTTTTCAGTCATTCTTGGTTGATGAGGCTAGAGGCTTTGATTACCTTTTAAGGAATTTTATCTTAGAATGCTCATTGTTCTCTAATGATAATGTACTGATAGCATTTATCCATACAAGTCCGTTCCGAGTTTGAAAGGAACCGAAGGCACTACTCCTACTACATCCATTTTGGTTTCACCCTCAGGATTAGTAGCGATTAACCCTTGCACTTCACGGTTCCATCTTCAACTCCATGCCCTTGTCTTCATTTTGAAAACGTACTCGTTGGATCGAAGTGGTTTTCGGATAACTTATCCGATTCCGGTCTCTTTGAAACAACGTTTGATATTTCTAGTAAACTCAACCCCGGTTCTTTAGGAAATAAACAGACGAAGTAAGATCGGAGATAACCTCCTAACCGTTAGTGGGTGGATTTCCTTATCATCGTCCTAGAAGAACAAAATGAGTTTATATGTACAGTATGGCACATCGAACGGTAATTGTAACATATAATTCCCACGTTTCCCTAAGATACTCCAAAGTTATATTTTGGGTCCATATTTTGATAATCGGTTATTTAACTCTCAAATAAACAATCATTTAACCAAATATTCCACTTTCCACTAAAAAATTCAAATCTCCTTTTAATTTAATTTTAATAAATTAAATCTCTTTATCCAAAATATATGTACTTAACTTATCGAATTTAGTAAATTTGCTAGCTATCCCTTTCAAAAGAGTATTTGAAACCCCTTTTTAAAATAATATGGAAAGTGCCACTGCGATATCAAACCATGGATTCACAGTTCAATGGTTACGTCTCTATCCCAAAGAAATCCAAGACTTAACTCCAGGCACTCTCTGCCTCCGATTTTGTCATGCGAGTATACCAATACTTTTTGAAAACTTTACTAAATAAAAATTTCAAAATAATACTTATATAATCTCTATATAAATTTTCAAGTTTATTTCAGGCAAATATATTTTTATAAAAGTTATTAAAAATAAGATTAATGTAGAATAATTTATCCTTTTGAAATAATAATATCAATAAATTCTTAAATCATAATTAACTTAATATCATCCATTTATAGAACTACTTAATTAATGCTTAATTATATTTAAACAAATTTTAAACAACTAGATAAATTAAATTCTGAAATATTCCTAAACACTTTTAAAATTTTCAGTTAATACTTAAAATTCTTCTTTTTAAAATAAACTTAACTTTTTTGGAAAAATATAATTTCAACTCTAACATAGCCAATCTAATTATTTATAAATTCCTCTCGATTTATTTCCAGTTTGATTTACGTTCCAATTCCGTAAATTTTCTTTTTTACATTTCTAAAAATAAAACTACAATTTATTTTTGAAATGATTTACCTATTTCTTATAAATTCCTGCCGTGAATTTATAATTTCAAATCATCCACTGATAATTACTTAACTTTATTTTATAAACTTCGATTATAATTTCCATAATCTCATTTACCATTTTATCACTGTTTTACAACACCTAATCGATTTCAAATCAATTTTCCAAATTAAATTCCATTTTTAATTTAATTTGATTAAATATTCCAAATACATTCCAAAGCCCACTAATTTTGGATCTCTTTCCTTTTTATGATTTTTAAGTCTTGTTTAAATCTGAAGCATCAATTTCATACTTTATTGTCAAATTTCCTTTTTATTTCCCATACCATTTTAAATCTCGATTTTAAAAATAAATATTTTTCCACTTAAACAATATTGCTTAAGTTCTACTATTTAAAATCCTTTAATTTAACTTATTTTCAAAATTCCTATGTTCCTTGCTTCAACATTATCAAGCTCAATTTTTAAAACAAACTGTTAATTTTACCCAATTTTCATTTTTTTAAATAAATCCAAAATTTCACTCTAAATATTTTTTTACCTCCAATTTTCCCTTTTAATTCCCTTTTAACTTCAAAAAATTTATTATTATCTTTTAAAATACCAAAGTTCAGGCTAATACTACCACAACATCTAATAGATTCAAAATATACTATAATCTGCTACTGATTTCTTAAATAGATCATATATCAATATATAAGAAATTAAATTCAACATTTTTAAGGAATCCAACTGGATTCCTCCAACCTATTTTCCTACATCCATAGATGTTAATACAACATAAAAATACCAATCCCACTTCGAGATGGATATCGCGGTATATAGGGTCATCCGCTATTATGCGGGGAATATAGGGTCTCATCCGCTATATATATATGAGGAAATATCAATCACTTCAATATATATACTACTATATACAATAACATATTCAACTGATAATAATTTATCAACTCCATGAATCAATCAATAATTAATGTTAAATATTTAAAATTAATTATGGAAATCCAAAGTTGAGTGAGATTAACTCACCTTGATTTTTTGTCGTTTTCTCGTTTCATTTTCAATTAAATCGGGACGCGTTTTAAATAGTCTGAAATTTTCAAAAGCTCCAATTTTTACCAAACCGGCTTCATGCCGAAGCTCTCTTCACCACGATCGCTACGCAAAAAGTTTCGTCCAAAACGAACCTCATATGCACGAGATAAATTTTTTATAAGTTCATTGATATTTAATTTTAATTAAATTAAAACACAATTTTATTTTATAAATAAAAAACCTATACCCATAGTAAACGAACCCGGTACAAAACACTGCACCCCCTCCTCCTCTTCTTCCTTTCTTTCCACTGGTACGCGCACGTGTGCACCGATTTGCAGCGACATGGAGCTCCAAAGCTCGAAATGAGAAACCGACATCGCCAAAGACCATCTCTCCTCGTAATCGACTCGACCAAATCCTTGCCAATAACCCCATCGAACTTAATCGAAATGCCACCTGGCACTCTCGAACATGCAACAACAATGTCGCACAACCTCAATCCCCACCGGACGCCACCGAAAACGGTGACAAGTTGCCATTCGATCCCCCATACCAAAAACAAACCCCATTTCTCGAAGCAAAGGCCATAGCTCACCAATTCGCTAACCCTAGTTCTGACTTTCCCTCATCGATCATCCCTAATCAGTGCCGCATCAAACATGAAGCATACTAGGTCAAAGAGAATGCAAAAAACGTGAATTTACGAACCGCTTTCACGATTTTTAAGTGAGAAATCAAGGAGAAAACGTATTTTAAAGCTTCCAATTTTATTTCTTGTTACTGTATTCGGCTTACTGTTCGAAATGGAGGGGAACGTGATATTTGAAAGGGGGAAAACGTGTTTGAGTGGTTAATGAACAATGACTGAAGTGAAGGAGAAAAGGTTGATGTGAATATAAATGTCAATCAATATAAATATATATTTATTTAAATTTAAATCGTCTAGAATTTGCAACTTAAAATCTCGACCTCCCATCGAGGCATGTCGCTAGGCTTATATAATGTTATACCCCTATTCTGAACACAATGGAAAAGGCTTTGAGTCATAATTCGATCGTATGAAGAAGATAGCTTTTTGGACCCAATTGTTATATTGAATTTTCGATGTAAATTTCGGCGCGTTTATATACCGTACGATCACACGTTAACTCCAAACGCTACGAAATTTGATATTCGATAATAATACACTATTATTGATGTAATAGAACTGGTTTCGTTGAAATCCGAGACTATGCCCCGGAAGGCAATTTTTAAATGTCAATTTAAACGATATATTTTATAACTGAACAAATCACTTTCAAATTCAATTTTAAAGCTTTTATTATCATCAGTATTATCAATATAAATTTTATAAGCCTTTAAATTATTTTTAACAAGCTTAAAACTCAAGATTTCCTATTTTACCCAATTTTCAAATATTTAATTCAATAATTAAATTATCCAATAAATAGTTTTATTTGAAATTCTAGTTAAATTTTAACCTTTAAATATTTGAAATCAACTAAATATTCCAATTTTAAATATCCAAAATTCTAGGTCGTTACACTTGTGGTGGCAGTAGTGCTCCACTATGAACATTTTCGATGCAAGTACTGCTCGCTACTAATTCTAGGGCTAATGCCCGACATGATGTGGTAGGAGAGTTTTTTCGGTTTGTCCTGTTAATGGACAACTTATATGGATGAATGTCCAACTTTGCATTTCTAAGAACCACATACATTGATTTTTACAAGCGTATATCTGTTGGTGGTGTAGGAAGTAACTCTATTACACTTAACACCCCTCTCTCTAAGACATACGAGCTCAGAGGTTGTACTTTTTTTAAAATCAATTAGTGTGTTGTTGGAAATGACAATGTGGCATTCAAAGTGGAACGTGCTGTGTGAAAGGTAAACGTTACCTTAAGCCTCATCAACCGGTAGTGGCTTAAACGGGGCATGTCGTACGGCTAAGTGGGTCGCTTCCATTAGGGTGTGGTCATCACCTTTCTAGGTGTATTTATTCCCGCTATGACATCAGATTTAAATTTATGTTGTGTACGCATGTGGCCACGGATAGGTCAGTTACGACTGAGATGATGTCATATTCGGTTCTATACACCACCAGATGGGTTTGTGGGTAGGCCGATCTTGCCAGGTGCAGAGGTTTTGAAGATGCCGATCCTCGTTACATTTCTCTAGAAATGTACTGTACGGAAGGTAATCCCTTACCTACCATTGTATGGAAATCCAAACTCCAATACGAGCCTGCCATTTGGTTTGTATAGCCCACTTTGTGACTAGTATGCTGGAATTTAATAATGTATCAGTATCAGATATGATTGATATTATTTTTGAATAGACACTATTATAATATAGCAGAATTTGATATAAAATATTTTGGTTATCGTAAGGGAAAAACCCGTCCATGTTTATGTATGGACGAGGTCTTATGAGATACCTTTGTTTTGATAAAGGAAAGTTTTTATAACTTTAAAATTCAATCGAGATGTGTTTTATCATGCTGATTTACCAGACTGATCCAGGCGTTCTTCCATTTCAATGCTCGAGTTAGACTGAGTATATTTAATGTTTAGTTTTGATACTTTGGAGCTTTAGTAGACGAGCTGGAGGCCTTCTGGTCATATCCACATATATGTTTATTTTTTCGTCGCATTGTCTTTTAAATTATCAGCATTTGTAAGGACATGTCATTATATTTGTTTGGAATGATGATTAGTTATTGATTGTTGTACTCTGATGGATGTAGGTATATTGCAGTTTTTGTTTTGAAAAGATCATCGATATTATATTATATGTTGTTCCACCGCGATTGTGAGATTCTTTGATTTTTTTTGTTTCTACACTTTTCTTATTTTCTTCTTTCTTCTTTCTTTCTCCCTAACAATTGGGTTTTTCGCATTCGATTACTCGTCATGTAATACAGTGGACATATTAGTGTCGATTTTCGATGGTCGAGAATCCAGTTTGTTATAGCATGTGTCTGTAATTGGCATATCTATACTGTCTACACTATACTATTAAAACAAAGTCATAAATCCTATTTTCTCCTTCGTTCATAGCTTTGCCTTTTTAGTTCTCTCCACTTGCCATGTGACATTCTTTTAATCAATTTCTCTAAAATGCATTCTCCTATCCGTTTAATTTCCAACATAAAAACTTCTCCTCTCCCAACAAATATCTTTCCCTAATTTATCAATCTTCTATCGTTTCCGAGCTACAAATTAAATTCTTCTCCCTTTAATCTTTCGTAGATTAGATTTTCTTTGTAAATTTTGATATTTTTTTTCAATCTCCAAACTTAAGTCACTTCCTTTTTCCTAGTTTTTAATGATATCTAATATTACAAATTAGTTGTATTAATCATGCTAGTATTTCCATTTCCATTCCCCCTATAGTAGAGTAAGTAAGGTAATTCAACTAATGATTTTTTGTATGCATATATATATATATATATATATATATATATATATACATACATACATACATATATAAGTATGAGTTTGTTTTTATGAGTTTCTCCTACCCTTCAAATAATTGATTTCAAATACTAAATTAACGTTATAACCATATAAATTTTAACCACTTAATTCATTTATTCAGATATGTACATAATTTCACTACTTTCTTTTTCTCATCTTCTCCATCTAAAACAATATCTTAAATATTCATATACTATGATCTCCTAAGTTTTTTTGCATTTGACATATGGTGAAATGTTTTCACTTATTGTAGTATATATTTTCTTATAGCTTTAATTGGAGTTATCATTCTATTCTTGAGTACATATTACTACTTTTTTATTTCAACGTAATGTAATTTATTTATTTTTTACTTTCATTGCTCTAAAGTGCAATTTTCAATTTATGAAATTTTATTATAATTCATAAAAGACACACTATGAGACAACAATGCATAACTTAAAGTGTGATATGTATGGTATTGACATTTGTGTGGATATGTTCTAATAACAAAGATCTTTATGTTAAAGTTTATATGATCTTATACACTTGGCACTGTTTTATAAACGGAATCTTTCTATTTATTTTATATAAGAAATTCAATTTTTGATCATTGTTGCTCTTTTTTGGGAGTTGTAAACCAAGTTATTGGGATAAGAGGAGTTAAAAAAGACATCTAATTTATTATATAAAAACTTCATGATTTAACTATTTATATTTTATTTTCTAGTTCACTCTTGGCTCATATTTTATATTCTCCTTAACACAGAGAATAATTTTGCACTTTTCCCTTTATTTATATTTATACTACTATCTATCTATCTATCTATCTATCTATCTATCTATCTATCTTCTCTTTTGTTAAATAAGAAATTAAACATGAGGCCATTTTCATTCTCACTTCTCACTTAATATGAATTAACATAATGCTATAAAATGAGAGTTTTACACTTCTTAAAATCAATACTTATCACAATTTTCCCTCAATAATTAAATTAAACACTTTATTGACTAATTTCTACTCCTTTCTCTATTATCTTTTCATAATCATTCAATGTTTAAAATCAACTTTCCCTTCTTGGATTCCACACATTTTTATGTTATACTTAAATTATACCCACTTTTTTATATGCATCTTCTATTCTGTTATAACAAAAGTTTATCTCTCGCTATCTTTAACCGCATCATAAATTCTTAATTCTCATAATTTGGAAGTCAACTTCAATAGTAAAATCCGTTTATCCCTTTTCAAATTTAATTGAACATTTAAACTAACATCTTACTCATTTGTAAATTATGTGTTAATATAATATTGGCATATATATTTTCCTCCCATTCTCTTATGAAAAATAAACTTACATGTTTTTTCCTGGCTTTTCGCCTTTTTGTAGCTTGAAGCATAATTGTGATACTTTTTGCACATGATCCATTCCAGAATAGATGCATTTTCGGTTCAAGCTATAACATTTTATCTTCTACTTTATGAATGTTATTAGTGTCTCCTATTAAATTTTGTCCTTACATTAAAATTAGGATTTTCACTCACTCTATGCAAGTTAAATTGATCTTTATAAAATGGAGAGAACTCTCTAATTTCCTAATCTAAATCCATTTCATTTATTCCGTATACTATCGTATCTCTATATTTATCAATCTGTTATCTAATCAATCCATCCATCTATTCTATTATATATAAAATTCGGTATCTAACCATATAGCTCTTTCTTCTATTTCACTATTAGATCATATCATGTACTCTCCTTATTTCGAAAAATAACTTTGCACTTTTCTCTCAATTGTATTTATATCTCATCTATATTGTATTTTTCTGTTGTTTTAAGGAATAGACCATGAAATGTTCATAGACAATATAAATTAGAGACATAGTTATTCATAATGGTTATAATCATAACAAATATTATTACCATGCAATAGACAAAACAAACTATTACTTTTAATTATGTAAATAAAATATATCGTTGCTTTTAATTTTGTTTAATCTGAAATCAAAGTAATTTGAGAATTAAAATGAAATTCAACTTATGAGAGAAAAATTGCATACTAAGCAACTTTATGGCTAATTATGTATTTAGTTAAGTATATTTATTGTAACAACCCGCATATTTTACGATGGTATATTTAAATGTTTTATTTAAATATAGCATTGTTAGTCGGATTAGAGTCCGAAATGCTACTCTTTTGCAAATAGTCGAATAGGACTCGAGACCACTTCCATTGAGTCAAATAGCATTTGCGACCTTTTTGAGCATAAACATCGATATATTTGGAGTTGAGTAGAATTTTGCTATTTTTCTATTGGGCTTTGGTTTGGGTTTCAACCCACTAACCCAATAAAATATCCTAACTCCACCCCCCTATTCATTCATTCATTCTATTTTCCTTACACCCTCGAGCTAAAGGAAAATGGGGGAAAGAAGAGGAAACTAAAATTCCTAAACCCTAGATTACTAGGAAATTCAAGATTCAAGCTCCAACATCATAGCGAAGCTTAGGTAAGCATCCTCTTCATCTTCTCCATCTCAATCTCCCTTCGATTGTCAGAAATTCCTAAACCCTAACTTAGGAAATATTTACTTATTGGTTTAGATTGGAGCTTCTTGAGTTAAAGTGAAGAGTGGTTGATCTTTCCTTTGTTTCAAAGCTTCTCACTTGTTGTTTTGGGTTTAAAAGTGAGTTCTTGAACTCACATCTACGTCTACTGTGACGACCTATAATTTTTAATAATTTAAAATTGGAAATTAATTGATTTTAAATATTTAAAAGTTAATTTTAAACTTGAATTCGAAATATCAATATTTACTTGATAACTAAATTATTGAATTATATAATTTAAAATTGGGTAAAATATTGAATATGGGATTTTAAGCCTGTTAAAACTAATTTAAAGGCTTATATAATTTGTATGTATGATACTGAAGATAGTAAAGGTGTTAAAAATTGATTCGGAAGTGTTTGTTAAGTTTTGAAATTTTATCCTTTAAATTGAATTTAAAAATAGCCTTCCGAGGCACAGTCTTGAAATTCAACGAAACCTGTTCCACTGGATCCGTAATATCTAGTTATTAATGGATTTCAATTTTCGTAGCAATCGGAGTTGTCATTTTCCCCGGCAGCTCAAAATGCTTAGAAACCATTTTATTCGATTTAATTTAAAATTGATCGTTTTCTTCTGTAACTCACGCATATGATTTAACTAGCTTCCGAAACATGTTCCATTGTGTTTGGGACGTGGGTAAAACCTTATAAATGCCTGGAGGCTTGTATGATTCGGAGTTCGTCCGAGCAGCTTGTAAAATATAAGGATATTAATAAAAAAAAAAAATAAGCAACCTTCTTCAAGACGCCTTCGCTTCCTATCCAAACAGGGCACCCTCTCCCCTTAAAGTCGTATCTCCTCCTTCATCTAAAATTCGTTCTCTTCCCCTCGAATTCATTTATTTTCGACATCGAGTTAAAAAAAAAGGGAGAACCGAAATCAAATGAAAGATTTATGGCCGATGCCTTCATAAAAAAAAGAATACTAAATCAACGTCAGGCGATTCGAAATCAAATCGATTCGCGATTTAAGATCGTAGGGGCGCCACCTCACGTTCGTGTTGTGTCAGCCTTGGGAGGAGCCCAGAGCTTCGGCAGCAACTCAGGTGGTCGATGATTGGTGGGAAGCCGATTTGAACCCGAGCTAGGGATTAGATGTAAGTGAGGCGACAAAGCAGTGGTGCATGAACTGCTACGGCGACGAGGGTATGGAATGGCTCGCGAGAAATCGCCGCATTTAGAGTTTTCGGCATCTCGTTTTCTAGGGGTTCATGCTTTTGAATCGCGTGCACGAGTAGGCAGGTCGAGGCTAGGGTTTCGGCTAGATGATTTCAAGGATTAATTTACAGGTATATCACCCTGTTGTTGTTTTTCACAGAATTGAATAATTATGTGTAGGATGATAATAATAATTAACATTGATTTTTAAAGCTTTGATTTAAAAAAAGGAAGGGGGGTAAGATAGAGTTGCTGATTTAGTGAATTAACATAAGGTTTGAACAATTTTATTTTGGGATCAGTTACATACATGGGACAGTAAGTATATAAGTCTTCGAAAAATATAAGGATTTGTATAAAATCAATTTTTTTTAAACTTATATAGATTATTTTTATGGAGCTCGTAAATTTATTGATTTATTACTTAAATCAATAGTAAATTTTTTATAAATAAAATAAAATAAATATGCATGTTTTGAACTTACTGTTAATTGAGGATAATGCATTATGGTGATGAATTTGTTAATTAACACATCTAATTATTTCAGTCACTAAGCAATTTAGTAAAGGAGGGTTAAAATTTAAATTTATTGAATGGAAAATTAATTGTTTGGTTAATTTAAATATTAAGAAATTGTATGATGTTTTGTAACAACCCGCATATTTAACGATTTTTATATTTAAATATTTTATTTAAATATTTTATCGTTAGTCGGATTTTAGTCCGAAAAGCTACTTTTTGCATACGGTCGAATTAGGACTCGAGACCACTCCCATTGAGTTCAAAATGACATTTGCGACCTTTTTGAGTATAAACTTCGATATGTTTGGAGAAAGTTGAATTTTGCTACTTTTTGCTTAGGGTTTTGGTTTGGGCTGAGCCCACTTATGTATTCAGTCCCAACCCACTCCAACTCTTCACTTCA
Source organism: Allium cepa (assembly GCA_030765085.1). Taxonomy (NCBI): domain Eukaryota; kingdom Viridiplantae; phylum Streptophyta; class Magnoliopsida; order Asparagales; family Amaryllidaceae; genus Allium; species Allium cepa. The sequence goes on from CM060940.1 coordinate 654,887,728, forward strand.
TTCTTATCTTCTTAACACTCAAGCTTCTTCAAAAATGGGGGAAGAGAATGGGAAATGGAAATTCCTAAGCCCTAGTTTCCATTAGCAAATCCATCTTCTTGCTCCAAACTCAAGTGAACCCATTGGTAAGCTTCTCTTCTTCTTCTCCAACTCTTTCTCTCTTCAATTTCAGAAAATATCCTAAACCTAATTTAGGAAAATATGTGTTTTATTCTTAGATTGAAGCTTGTTGAGTAAGAGTGAAGAGTGGTTAGCCTTTCGTTTGCATTTGAGCTTCTTCTTCTTGTTCTTGAGTTAAAAAGGTGAGATTTTTAATCTCACATCTATGCTTATAATTCTCTTCTATTGTTAGGTATGAATTCCTAACACTTATTCATGTGCATTTGATTTTGATTTGGATTGCTTTTGTGAATATTCCAATTTTTAATGTTTTGAGTTCAATTCGTTAAAAATCCTAACTTTGATGTTTGAACATGTTTTTGGTGATGCATCGAGGAGCTTATAGGGCCGGGTAGTCGATTGGCATAAACCCTTAGCGCCGTTGCTCGTGCGAATGCAATTTGGTCAAGATTGAACCTCATTTGTAATAGGCATGGATGAGGCTGGAAACAGGCTCGGCCGACCGACCGCTCAGGCCCGGTCGACCGACCTGCTTCCAAGTGCATAAGCACTTTCTGTTTTAAGGTTCGGTCGACCGAGTACAGGTTCGGTCGACCGACCTGCTGTCCCGAGAGGTTCCCAACCTTTGGTTCGGTCGACCGACTCAGGGAGTCCGGTCGACCGACCTGATGATTTTTGCCAGATTAGCCTATTTTGCTAATCCGTTTGAATATCCAACTATAATCGATTCGTGTTGTCTCCCTTTTGTTGTTGTCATTTATTATCGACTTTGATGACCTTTTCTTTGGGAATTTTAGATATATCCACTTTGATGGATTTTATATCGATTTCTTTGGATTTTATTCACATTTTCGAATGTGAATCTTTGTGATTGATTGTTCCTACAATCTTCTTTGTGATTTGTCACTTTAAAATATAAAGGTTTTCTATACTAGTAGTAAATATCAAAACTCTTTCTTCAAATGATTTCAACACTATTTTATAACAAAGCTCGTTTTCTCAAACCGATTTCCAATCTATTAGTATATACAAACCTTTACCTCACTCGTATGAGAAATCTAATTAAACGACATAGTAAAACGAGTGGTATGAAACGCTTGCGTTTACTTTGTCGGTTAATTCTTGGACTTGTTCGATTGAAACTCTTGTGACAATTTTCTAGTGGAGATCTACAATTTGTTCGTAAATATTTAAGTTAAGCTAATGGTTATGGGACATGAAGCTAAGCTCATATATTTACTAGCTTATTGTAATTGACACTTCTCTTTGATCATGACGATCATTTTATGGTTTAGACTAGAATTGTGCGATGTCTCTTTGTCCACGTGGAGGACTGTACGTCGTTTGATTTGAGCTTCGGCTCAAAGTCCGCAATGGGGGACTATACCCTGTCACGAGGAACTTCGGTTCACCAGGAGGAGCTTCGGCTCAATGTCCACAATGGGGGACTATACCCTGTCACGAGGAACTTCGGTTCACCGGGTGGAGCTTCGGCTCAAAGTCCGCAATGGGGGACTATACCCTGTCAGGAGGAGCTCATTTTTCTGGGATTGGCCATCCTTTTTATTGTGATTTCTGGATTTCGTGTGTTGATTTCTGGAATTTATGTTTCACCAACTTTTACGATGGGCATTGATATATATGTCATTTATTGTGGCTTGGTGAATGAAATTAGGAGTATGACATTCCTTTTTATCTTGAGTAGATTATTGTGATATTGATTAATCTCTTGTTGATTTTCAATCACTTATTTATCACAGCTTGGCACTGTGATTATTATATGTTTATGCCATATCTCTTATTATATATCACTTCATCTGATATTTATAGCTAGACTGATCCGTTTATTATTTTCTTATGAAATAATACTCGGGTCAGACCGAGATGTTACAGGTGCTTCCGCTTGACTTCTCCCCTGGGATTCATTACTCTGACTTTTGGCAAACTACTTAGATTAGTAGTTTATTTTGTTATATACACTTGAGATATAGACTCATAGTTGTATTCTTTTGTATAGCACGTGTTGCTATTCTTTTGTATTATCGTGGATCTTTTTGACCACTACTCTGATGTACACTATCATGTGTTATATTCATATCTATTTCCGCCTTTGTGATATGAATTGTCTGTGACTGATTTGTGTTATGTTTATTTCTATATTTGTTTCCGAAGATATTATAGCCACTGTGTAGTAGCTTTGAGTTTGTGTCGGTATGTCGGATTTCCTCTTGATAAAGAAATGCATGTTATACTATCTGACATATCGGTGCTCGCGCAAAGCAATTACACGGATGGTCGCTCCTCAACAGCCTTATTCTCCGTGCTAGTTGACAGCATTCACTGTAATGTTCTTGGCTAGCGTGGGTATAGAGGTGGGGCGTCACAGCTTGGTATCGGAGCCAAACTTCGGAACAATATGGAATATTATAACAAGGATCACGTCCTAAGTCTTTCTTAGGAGCTGTGCTTTAGGATTTTATTCGGGTCTTCATACCGTTCTATCCTACTTTCTTTTATGATTCCTTGTTTTATCTATCAAGATTGCTTGATATTTATTTTGAGAATAACTTTTCTCCTTCTTTCTTTCTTAAAGAAGAGAAATGGTTAGACCAGGCCGTCCCAGCGCCGGTCAATCTAGTGCTACTCCCCAAGATGGAGTTTTTATGTCTGCCCAGCAGCTTCTTGATCTAGTAAAGAATGCTCAAGCTGCCGGTCCCAATCCAGAGCCTACTCATCCTAGATCCGGTTTTGCACGCTTGTGCAGAGACTATACCGATTTGGGTGGAAGGCCATTCAAAGGATCCGAGAGTGTTATTGAAATTCAAGCTTGGCTCAAATCATGCGATCGCATCTTTTCTCGCATGAACCTTATTGATCTACATCGAGTCCAAGTGGCTTCTAGCATGCTCCAAGAAAGATCGTTAGATTGGTATGAGCTCCTAATTTCTGAAATCGTTGAAGCGGATCTCACTTGGGAGCAATTCCGGGAAAGATTCGAATCGAAATTTGTGCCGGAGGCTGAAAAAGTAACTTTGTCCCGATGTTTTATTGACCTTGTTCAAGGTGAATCTTCTGTGACAGACTATGTCGCATCTTTCGAATCTCTTTCTAAATATGGGATTGAGTATATTAATACCCCGATGAAGAAAAATCAGAGATTTGTCTATGGCTTGAATAAGAATCTTAAGAAGCCATTACTCCTGAAACTTGAGGTTTCATTTGATCAACTTGTTGATATCGCTCTTCGTATTGAAGAGGACGATAGAGAAAGTGATGTCGAGGTTGGGAGTGCCAAACCGAGCGCCAACAACAACAAGAAGAGGCATCCCTTTATTAGGTTTGAAAGTCCTAATCCTAACAAGAGGGCGAAGCAAGAGACTTCTATAGCAAATACTCTTATCCCTAATCGCGGAGAATGCTACAATTGTGGCTCTAGGGACCACTATATAAATAGGTGTCCAAGGCCTATTTCTTGCCGCTATTGCAAAAGTGCAGATCATTATATATCTTCGTGTCCCAAGCGTCAAAGCAAGAGAGAAGGAAAGCTGCAAGTCTCTAGCAACTCTTCTCGTGGTCAAGGTATTTCTCATTCAATCCTTGATGACATTTGCTTTGTGATTATCTTGTTCGTGTTCTTTTTGATATGGGTTCCATCTCACTATTTTATATCAAAAGAACTTGTTGATTCTTTTTCTTTGAAAATATTTTGGGCTTGATGACTTCTTTGAGGATTGTGAATCCGGATGGTAGATCCGCAACGCTCAATTTATCTTTATTGATGTCGAAATTATTTTATGGGATTTTTCTTTCCGAGCCGATATTTTTACTTAGGCTTCGGAATTGATTTTTTTGAAGGGATCGGCTTGATCATTGTGAAGCCCATCCTATTTTTCGAGTGGACTATTCATCTTCGACATTTTCTATCTGTTAAGCAGATTTCTATTTTTTCTTGTGATTCCGATTTCAAATTTTTGAAGGCATCATTTTATTCTTTAAGCCCTCAAGATGCGAAAAGTGTTATTTCTCTTATCTAAATAATTTGTGAAACTTTTCCGGTATTTTTGAATTTGTCTTAGGACTGTCACCTAAGCAATCTTTTGAGTAGTGTTAAGGTCTTTTCAGCTCGACCTTGCCACCGGTTTTCATTTGCTATGAGTTGCGGAAGTTAGCATTCCACTTACCGCATTCCGCACTCGTTATGATTCTTATGAATGACTTGTTATGTCATTCAGTTTGTCCAGCTTATTTCATCCATTTTATAGATCGAATATTCTATGAATATTTCGATGAGACTATTCTTGTATTTATTGATTTTGGATGAAAATAGTAATTTAAAATTTTGCAAATCTTTTTCATAAGATTCATTTAGAAGTATAACTGGATTTTTGTTCTTAAAACGAATAAAGAATATTCTTAGAAGTTCTTGAAAAACTTACTTATCGTAAAGAAGATGATTTTGTGATTGTATTGCCCATTGAGCGCTTTAAGAATTTTGGTCGATGCGCTCGATCAACGTTATCGATAGGAATTTCCTAAACGCCTTGATGAGATAATTAGACACGATATATTGACTTGTAAAATGTAAATTTTTCTAGAAAGATTTTTACATAAAGATAATTGTAATTTTGAAAGTTTTAGTTTTTGGGAAAGAAGATTATTTAAAAGAAATTCTTTCTTTTCGATACTTTTGTTCTTGTGATTCCTGGAGGGGAACCAAGACTTTCTATTTGTACCGATACTAGTCGTATTGGTTTGGAATGCCATTCTCTTGCAAAGGAAAACGTGCTAGCACTTGTGCTTCTAAATCATTATAGCCTATCGAGACTAGATATACCACTCATGATCTAGTGCTCGCGGTTATTGTTTCTACTTTTAGAGTTTTGCATCATCATTTTTAGGGGAGGAATTTGTTCTCCATCTCGATCATAAATCCTTGGAATATTTATTTTCTCATAAGGAACTTCATGTTGACTCGAGTTCCTAGCATCTTATGATCTTGATATTCTTTTATTCCCGGAAGGGAAATCGTGTTGCCAATGCGCTTTGTATTAAGCAACGAGTGGTTGATTCTTTGATGATGTCTGAATGGAATTATCTTTTTATTCATTTCATCGGACGTTTGGATATACTTCGTTTTATTGAGCTTTATCTCATTCCTTTTATGGACTAGTGTCCGATGTTCTTTTATGGTGTTCGGTTCATCGGATGTACTGTTATTATACTACATCGATGTTCCGTCTTATTTGAAACATTGGATGTACCGTTGTACTACATCAATGTCTTTGCTATTTGATTCATTGGATGTACCGTTTGTACTACATCAATGTTTTTGCTATTCGATTCATTGGATGTACCGTTTGTACTACGTCAATGTCTTTGTTTTGGATTCATTGGATGTACCATTTGTACTACATCAATGTCTTCGCTTTTTGGATTCATTGGATGTACCGTTTGTACTACATCAATGTCTTTTCTTTTTGGATTCATTGGATGTACCGTTGTACTACATCAATGTCTTTGCTTTGGTTCATTGGGCGTACCGTTTTTGTACTACGCTGATGTCTCAAATTATTTGAGTTTCTAGTTTCTCGGGCGTACCGTATTTGTACTACGCCGTTGCACCGGCTCAACTTTTTGCTATTCTTGCCGTTTTCCACGTCTTTTATCTACGGGAATGCCTTAGGGATTCCGGTTTTCATTCTTGAGCCCGGTAATATTGTGGAAATTGAAGTTTCACCAGATTTCTTGCTAACTCTTTCGTGCACTTTATGGTGAACTTCCTATTTCAAATTTTCTTTGTGTTGATATGCTTCCATGGTTGTTACTTCTTATTTTCCTCTTAAGTATTGCGAGGATGCAATTTCTTTAAGGAGGGGAGTCTGTAACAACCCGCATATTTAACGATTTTTATATTTAAATATTTTATTTAAATATTTTATTGTTAGTCGGATTTTAGTCCGAAAAGCTACTTTTTGCATACGGTCGAATTAGGACTCGAGACCACCCCCATTGAGTTCAAAATGACGTTTGCGACCTTTTTGAGTATAAGCTTCGATATGTTTGGAGAAAGTTGAATTTTGCTACTTTTTGCTTAGGGTTTTGGTTTGGGCTGAGCCCACTTATGTATTCAGTCCCAACCCACTCCAACTCTTCACTTCATTCTTATCTTCCTAACACTCAAGCTTCTTCAAAAATGGGGGAAGAGAATGGGAAATGGAAATTCCTAAGCCCTAGTTTCCATTAGCAAATCCATCTTCTTGCTCCAAACTCAAGTGAACCCATTGGTAAGCTTCTCTTCTTCTTTTCCAACTCTTTCTCTCTTCAATTTCAGAAAATATCCTAAACCTAATTTAGAAAAATATGTGTTTTATTCTTAGATTGAAGCTTGTTGAGTAAGAGTGAAGAGTGGTTAGCCTTTCCTTTGCATTTGAGCTTCTTCTTATTGTTCTTGAGTTAAAAAGGTGAGATTTTTGATCTCACATCTATGCTTATAATTCTCTTCTATTGTTAGGTATGAATTCCTAACACTTATTCATGTGCATTTGATTTTGATTTGGATTGCTTTTGTGAATATTCCAATTTTTAGTGTTTTGAGTTCAATTCGTTAAAAATCCTAACTTTGATGTTTGGACATGTTTTTGGTGATGCATCGAGGAGCTTATAGGGCCGGGTAGTCGATTGGCATAAACCCTTAGCGCCGTTGCTCGTGCGAATGCAATTTGGTCAAGATTGAACCTCATTTGTAATAGGCATGGATGAGGCTGGAAACAGGCTCGGCCGACCGACCCCTCTGGCCCGGTCGACTGACCTGCTTCGAAGTGCATAAGCACTTTCTGTTTTAAGGTTCGGTCGACCGAGTACAGGGCTCGGTCGACCGACCTGCTGTCCCGAGAGGATCCCAACCTTTGGTTCGGTCGACCGGCTCAGGGAGTCCGGTCGACCGACCTGATGATTTTTGCCAGATTAGCCTATTTTGCTAATCCGTTTGAATATCCAACTTTAATCGATTCGTGTTGTCTCCCTTTTGTTGTTGTCATTTATTATCGACTTTATTGACCTTTTCTTTGGGAATTTTAGATATATCCACTTTGATGGATTTTATATCGATTTCGTTGGATTTTATTCACATTTTCGAATGTGAATCTTTGTGATTGATTCTTCCTACAATCTTCTTTGTGATTTGTCACTTTAAAATATAAAGGTTTTCTATACTAGTAGTAAATATCAAAACTCTTTCTTCAAATGATTTTAACACTATTTTATAACAAAGCTCGTTTTCTCATACCGATTTCCAATCTATTAGTATATACAAACCTTTACCTCACTCGTATGAGAAATCTAATTAAACGACTTAGTAAAACGAGTGGTATGCAACGCTTGCGTTTACTTTGTCGGTTAATTCTTGGACTTGTTCGATTGAAACTCTTGCGACAATTTTCTAGTGGAGATCTACAATTTGTTCGTAAATATTTAAGTTAAGCTAGTGGTTATGGGACATGAAGCTAAGCTCATATATTTACTAGCTTATTGTAATTGGCACTTCTCTTTGATCATGACGATCATTTTATGGTTTAGACTAGCATTGTGCGATGTCTCTTTGTCCATGTGGAGGACTGTACGTCGTTTGATTTGAGCTTCGGCTCAAAGTCCGCAATGGGGGACTATACCCTGTCAAGAGGAACTTCGGTTCACCAGGAGGAGCTTCGGCTCAATGTCCGCAATGGGGGACTATACCCTGTCACGAGGAACTTCGGTTCACCAAGAGGAGCTTCGGCTCAATGTCCACAATGGGGACTATACCCTGTCACGAGGAACTTCGGTTCACCGGGAGGAGCTTCGGCTCAAAGTCCGCAATGGGGGACTATACCCTGTCAGGAGGAGCTCATTTTTCTGGGATTGGCCATCCTTTTTATTGTGATTTCTGGATTTCGTGTGTTTATTTCTGGAATTTATGTTTCACCAACTTTTACGATGGGCATTGATATATATGTCATTTATTGTGGCTTGGTGAATGAAATTAGGAGTATGACATTCCTTTTTATCTTGAGTAGATTATTGTGATATTGATTAATCTCTTGTTGATTTTCAATCACTTATTTATCACAGCTTGGCACTGTGATTATTATATGTTTATGTCATATCTCTTATTATATATCACTTCATCTGATATTTATAGCTAGACTGATCCGTTTATTATTTTCTTATGAAATAATACTCGGGTCAGACCGAGATGTTACAGGTGCTTCCGCTTGACTTCTCCCCTGGGATTCATTACTCTGACTTTTGGCAAACTACTTAGATTAGTAGTTTATTTTGTTATATACACTTGAGATATAGACTCATAGTTGTATTCTTTTGTATAGCACGTGTTGCTATTCTTTTGTATTATCGTGGATCTTTTTGACCACTACTCTGATGTACACTATCATGTGTTATATTCATATTTATTTCCGCCTTTGTGATATGAATTGTCTGTGACTGATTTGTGTTATGTTTATTTCTATATTTGTTTCCGAAGATATTATAGCCACTGTGTAGTAGCTTTGAGTTTGTGTCGGTATGTCGGATTTCCTCTTGATAAAGAAATGCATGTTATACTATCTGACATATCGGTGCTCGCGCAAAGCAATTACACGGATGGTCGCTCCTCAACAGCCTTATTCTCCGTGCTAGTTGACAGCATTCACTGTAATGTTCTTGGCTAGCGTGGGTATAGAGGTGGGGCGTCACAGCTTGGTATCGGAGCCAAACTTCGGAACAATATGGAATATTATAACAAGGATCACGTCCTAAGTCTTTCTTAGGAGCTGTGCTTTAGGATTTTATTCGGGTCTTCATACCGTTCTATCCTACTTTCTTTTATGATTCCTTGTTTTATCTATCAAGATTGCTTGATATTTATTTTGAGAATAACTTTTCTCCTTCTTTCTTTCTTAAAGAAGAGAAATGGTTAGACTAGGCCGTCCCAGCGCCGGTCAATCTAGTGCTACTCCCCAAGATGGAGTTTTTATGTCTGCCCAGCAGCTTCTTGATCTAGTAAAGAATGCTCAAGCTGTCGGTCCCGATCCAGAGCCTACTCATCCTAGATCCGGTTTTGCACGCTTGTGCAGAGACTATACCGATTTGGGTGGAAGGCCATTCAAAGGATTCGAGAGTGTTATTGAAATTCAAGCTTGGCTCAAATCATGCGATCGCATCTTTTCTCACATGAACCTTATTGATCTACATCGAGTCCAAGTGGCTTCTAGCATGCTCCAAGAAAGAGCGTTAGATTGGTATGAGCTCCTAATTTCTGAAATCGTTGAAGCGGATCTCACTTGGGAGCAATTCCGGGAAAGATTCGAATCGAAATTTGTGCCAGAGGCTGAAAAAGTAACTTTGTCCCGATGTTTTATTGACCTTGTTCAAGGTGAATCTTCTGTGACAGACTATGTCGCATCTTTCGAATCTCTTTCTAAATATGGGATTGAGCATATTAATACCCCAATGAAGAAAAATCAGAGATTTGTCTATGGCTTGAATAAGAATCTTAAGAAGCCATTACTCCTGAAACTTGAGGTTTCATTTGATCAACTTGTTGATATCGCTCTTCGTCTTGAAGAGGCCGATAGAGAAAGTGATGTCGAGGTTGGGAGTGCCAAACCGAGCGCCAACAACAACAAGAAGAGGCATCCCTTTATTAGGTTTGAAAGTCCTAATCCTAACAAGAGGGCGAAGCAAGAGACTTCTATAGCAAATACTCTTATCCCTAATCGCGGAGAATGCTACAATTGTGGCTCTAGGGACCACTATATAAATAGGTGTCCAAGGCCTATTTCTTGCCGCTATTGCAAAAGTGCAGATCATTATATATCTTCGTGTCCCAAGCGTCAAAGCAAGAGAGAAGGAAAGCTGCAAGTCCCTAGCAACTCTTCTCATGGTCAAGGTATTTCTCATTCAATCCTTGATGACATTTGCTTTGTGATTATCTTGTTCGTGTTCTTTTTGATATGGGTTCCATCTCACTATTTTATATCAAAAGAACTAGTTGATTCTTTTTCTTTGAAAATATTTTGGGCTTGATGACTTCTTTGAGGATTGTGAATCCGGATGGTAGATCCGCAACGCTCAATTTATCTTTATTGATGTCGAAATTATTTTATGGGATTTTTCTTTCCGAGCCGATATTTTTACTTAGGCTTCGGAATTGATTTTTTTGAAGGGATCGGCTTGATCATTGTGAAGCCCATCCTATTTTTCGAGTGGACTATTCATCTTCGACATTTTCTATCTGTTAAGCAGATTTCTATTTTTTCTTGTGATTCCGATTTCAAATTTTTGAAGGCATCATTTTATTCTTTAAGCCCTCAAGATGAGAAAAGTGTTATTTCTCTTATCTAAATAATTTGTGAAACTTTTTCGGTATTTTTGAATTTGTCTTAGGACTGTCACCTAAGCAATCTTTTGAGTAGTGTTAAGGTCTTTTCAGCTCGACCTTGCCACCGGTTTTCATTTGCTACGAGTTGCGGAAGTTAGCATTCCACTTACCGCATTCCGCACTCGTTATGATTCTTATGAATGACTTATTATGTCATTCAGTTTGTCCAGCTTATTTCATCCATTTTATAGATCGAATATTCTATGAATATTTCGATGAGACTATTCTTGTATTTATTGATTTTGGATGAAAATAGTAATTTAAAATTTTGCAAATCTTTTTCATAAGATTCATTTAGAAGTATAACTGGATTTTTGTTCTTAAAACGAATAAAGAATATTCTTAGAAGTTCTTGAAAAACTTACTTATCATAAAGAAGATGATTTTGTGATTGTATTGCCCATTGAGCGCTTTAAGAATTTTGGTCGATGCGCTTTATCAACGTTATCGATAGGAATTTCCTAAACGCCTTGATGAGACAATCAGACACGATATATTGACTTGTAAAATGTAAATTTTTCTAGAAAGATTTTTACATAAAGATAGTTGTAATTTTGAAAGTTTTAGTTTTGGGAAAGAAGATTATTTAAAAGAAATTCTTTCTTTTCGATACTTTTGTTCTTGTGATTCCTGGAGGGGAACCAAGACTTTGCTATTTGTACCGATACTAGTCGTATTGGTTTGGAATGCCATTCTCTTGCAAAGGAAAACGTGCTAGCACTTGTGCTTCTAAATCATTATAGCCTATCGAGACTAGATATACCACTCATGATCTAGTGCTCGCGGTTATTGTTTCTACTTTTAGAGTTTTGCATCATCATTTTTAGGGGAGGAATTTGTTCTCCATCTCGATCATAAATCCTTGGAATATTTATTTTCTCATAAGGAACTTCATGTTGAATCGAGTTCCTAGCATCTTATGATCTTGATATTCTTTTATTCCCGGAAGGGAAATCGTGTTGCCAATGCGCTTTGTATTAAGCAACAAGTGGTTGATTCTTTGATGATGTCTGAATGGAATTATCTTTTTATTCATTTCATCGGACGTTTGGATATACTTCGTTTTATTGAGCTTTATCTCATTCTTTTTATGGACTAGTGTCCGATGTTCTTTTATGGTGTTCGGTTCATCGGATGTACTGTTATTATACTACATCGATGTTCCGTCTTATTTGAAACATTGGATGTACCGTTGTACTACATCAATGTCTTTGCTATTTGATTCATTGGATGTACCGTTTGTACTACATCAATGTTTTTGCTATTCTATTCATTGGATGTACCGTTTGTACTATGTCAATGTCTTTGTTTTAGATTCATTGGATGTACCGTTTGTACTACATCAATGTCTTCGCTTTTTGGATTCATTGGATGTACCGTTTGTACTACATCAATGTCTTTTCTTTTTGGATTCATTGGATGTACCATTGTACTACATCAATGTCTTTGCTTTGGTTCATTGGGCGTACCGTTTTTGTACTACGCTGATGTCCCAAATTATTTGAGTTTCTAGTTTCTCGGGCGTACCGTATTTGTACTACGCCGTTGCACCGGCTCAACTTTCTGCTATTCTTGACGTTTTCCACGTCTTTTATCTACGGGAATGCCTTAGGGATTCCGGTTTTCATTCTTGAGCCCGGTAATATTGTGGAAATTGAAGTTTCACCAGATTTCTTGCTAACTCTTTCGTGCACTTTATGGTGAACTTCCTATTTCAAATTTTCTTTGTGTTGATATGCTTCCATGGTTGTTACTTCTTATTTTCCTCTTAAGTATTGCGAGGACGCAATTTCTTTAAGGAGGGGAGTCTGTAACAACCCGCATATTTAACGATTTTTATATTTAAATATTTTATTTAAATATTTTATTGTTAGTCGGATTTTAGTCCGAAAAGCTACTTTTTGCATACGGTCGAATTAGGACTCGAGACCACCCCCATTGAGTTCAAAATGACGTTTGCGACCTTTTTGAGTATAAGCTTCGATATGTTTGGAGAAAGTTGAATTTTGCTACTTTTTGCTTAGGGTTTTGGTTTGGGCTGAGCCCACTTATGTATTCAGTCCCAACCCACTCCAACTCTTCACTTCATTCTTATCTTCCTAACACTCAAGCTTCTTCAAAAATGGGGGAAGAGAATGGGAAATGGAAATTCCTAAGCCCTAGTTTCCATTAGCAAATCCATCTTCTTGCTCCAAACTCAAGTGAACCCATTGGTAAGCTTCTCTTCTTCTTCTCCAACTCTTTCTCTCTTCAATTTCAGAAAATATCCTAAACCTAATTTAGGAAAATATGTGTTTTATTCTTAGATTGAAGCTTGTTGAGTAAGAGTGAAGAGTGGTTAGCCTTTCCTTTGCATTTGAGCTTCTTCTTCTTGTTCTTGAGTTAAAAAGGTGAGATTTTTAATCTCACATCTATGCTTATAATTCTCTTCTATTGTTAGGTATGAATTCCTAACACTTATTCATGTGCATTTGATTTTGATTTGGATTGCTTTTGTGAATATTCCAATTTTTAGTGTTTTGAGTTCAATTCGTTAAAAATCCTAACTTTGATGTTTGAACATGTTTTTGGTGATGCATCGAGGAGATTATAGGGCCGGGTAGTCGATTGGCATAAACCCTTAGCGCCGTTGCTCGTGCGAATGCAATTTGGTAAAGATTGAACCTCATTTGTAATAGGCATGGATGAGGCTGGAAACAGGCTCGGCCGACCGACCCCTCTGGCCCGGTCGACCGACCTGCTTCCAAGTGCATAATCACTTTCTGTTTTAAGGTTCGGCCGACCGAGTACAGGGTTCGGTCGACCGACCTGCTGTCCCGAGAGGTTCCCAGCCTTTGGTTCGGTCGACCGACTCAGGGAGTTCGGTCGACCGACTCAGGGAGTTCGGTCGACCGACCTGATGATTTTTGCCAGATTAGCCTATTTTGCTAATCCGTTTGAATATCCAACTTTAATCGATTCGTGTTGTCTCCCTTTTGTTGTTGTCATTTATTATCGACTTTGATGACTTTTTCTTTGGGAATTTTAGATATATCCACTTTGATGGATTTTATATCGATTTCTTTGGATTTTATTCACATTTTCGAATGTGAATCTTTGTGATTGATTGTTCCTACAATCTTCTTTGTGATTTGTCACTTTAAAATATAAAGGTTTTTTATACTAGTAGTAAATATCAAAACTCTTTCTTCAAATGATTTCAACACTATTTTATAACAAAGCTCGTTTTCTCAAACCGATTTCCAATCTATTAGTATATACAAACCTTTACCTCACTCGTATGAGAAATCTAATTAAACAACTTAGTAAAACGAGTGGTATGAAACGCTTGCGTTTACTTTGGCGGTTAATTCTTGGACTTGTTCGATTGAAACTCTTGTGACAATTTTCTAGTGGAGATCTACAATTTGTTCGTAAATATTAAGTTAAGCTAGTGGTTATGGGACATGAAGCTAAGCTCATATATTTACCAGCTTATTGTAATTGACACTTCTCTTTGATCATGACGATCATTTTATGGTTTAGACTAGCATTATGCGATGTCTCTTTGTCCACGTGGAGGACTGTACGTCGTTTGATTTGAGCTTCGGCTCAAAGTCCGCAATGGGGGACTATACCCTGTCACGAGGAACTTCGGTTCACCAGGATGAGCTTCGGCTCAATGTCCGCAATGGGGGACTATACCCTGTCACGAGGAACTTCGGTTCACCAAGAGGAGCTTCGGCTCAATGTCCACAATGGGGGACTATACCCTGTCACGAGGAAATTCGGTTCACCGGGAGGAGCTTCGGCTCAAAGTCCGCAATGGGGGACTATACCCTGTCAGGAGGAGCTCATTTTTCTGGGATTGGCCATCCTTTTTATTGTGATTTCTGGATTTCGTGTGTTGATTTCTGGAATTTATGTTTCACCAACTTTTACGATGGGCATTGATATATATGTCATTTATTGTGGCTTGGTGAATGAAATTAGGAGTATGACATTCCTTTTTATCTTGAGTAGATTATTGTGATATTGATTAATCTCTTGTTGATTTTCAATCACTTATTTATCACAGCTTGGCACTGTGATTATTATATGTTTATGTCATATCTCTTATTATATATCACTTCATCTGATATTTATAGCTAGACTGATCCGTTTATTATTTTCTTATGAAATAATACTCGGGTCAGACCGAGATGTTACAGGTGCTTCCGCTTGACTTCTCCCCTGGGATTCATTACTCTGACTTTTGGCAAACTACTTAGATTAGTAGTTTATTTTGTTATATACACTTGAGATATAGACTCATAGTTGTATTCTTTTGTATAGCACGTGTTGCTATTCTTTTGTATTATCGTGGATCTTTTTGACCACTACTCTGATGTACACTATCATGTGTTATATTCATATCTATTTCCGCCTTTGTGATATGAATTTTCTGTGACTGATTTGTGTTATGTTTATTTCTATATTTGTTTCCGAAGATATTATAGCCACTGTGTAGTAGCTTTGAGTTTGTGTCGGTATGTCGGATTTCCTCTTGATAAAGAAATGCATGTTATACTATCTGACATATCGGTGCTCGCGCAAAGCAATTACACGGATGGTTGCTCCTCAACAGCCTTATTCTCCGTGCTAGTTGACAGCATTCACTGTAATGTTCTTGGCTAGCGTGGGTATAGAGGTGGGGCGTCACATGTTTATTCAAGGTGTAAAATCATGGAGACAAGCCAGTTTGGGAGGGTTTTCAAACGGCAGAATTAAAGGTGAGTAATCTCACGCCTCTGGATTTTTATTTAAATTTAAATGGTTAAATTCAAATGATTGGTTGAATGGTTGAAATTGAATTGTTGTTCTATATTATATACTAATATATAATATATACTGGAATGATTGATATTCTGTGATGAATATTTTTGGTAATTTGAATGTTGTATGCTATGGTTTGCTTGAATATTTCGGTACCCTGAGTTATCGTAATATATAAATTGGATTTTTAAAAGAAATACAAGGGTGAATTTTGAAAGTGAAATAATTATAGAATAAAAATAAGAATGAATTGGAAAGAAATGAAAGTGGTATTTAAAAACTGATGTTTTAATTGTAAAGTAGAGATTTAAAACAAGTTCTAAATCAAAGTTAAATTTAACAAATTAAGTTTTAAATATTAAGTGTTTTAACAACTTGAATGAAAAGTGCAATTGTAGATTGATTTGAATTTAAAATTAAATTTGGTTTTAAATTCTTTTAAGTTTCTATTATAAAACGAGTAATTAATTTATTTAATGAAGCAAATAAAAGGATAGTTAGTTACAGGTTGAGATAAATCGAGAATGATTTATTGTGGTTAACTAAAGTAATTAATTTAGATTAGAACAAATTAAAATATAAATTGGAAATCATTAATTTATATAATTTACGATGTAACTAAAGATTGATTAATCAAGATTTAATTAATCAATAATAAGTGACTTTTGAGAAGTTAATTAATATAAGTAATCAAGGATTAATGTAATTAATTATAGTTAATTAATTTATGAAGTAATGAAGATTACTTATTGATTTTTGGTTAAGAATAATTAATATCGTGAAATTAATTAAAGATAATTACTTGAATGTAAATAATAATAATAATAATTAATCCAGGGTGATTAGTTAAGATGAATAATGAAGGGTTGATTGATTAATTAATTTGGAAATTAATTAATGTCAAATGAAAGAATCTAAGCGATTGAGGTTAGAAATTCAATTAGAATCATTTGAATTATTTTGGAAGTGATCAAATTTGCTTATGAATGATTGATTGGTATTGGATGCTTTGAATGAGTTGATATCTCTGATATGAAACGTTGTGTATTTTATTCGGATAATTTGGTTTTAGAATGGCATGAATTTCGAAGAGACCGAGGTCGGGTATTGGGAAATACCCAAAACCACTTCGAATTTTTATAAATTGAGATGTTAAATCTATATGCTGGAGTGAAGTGATTTGGAGGAATTGGACTATTTTAAATCTAAATCCTTGGTATTTAGAAACTGGTATGTGAAATAAGTGATGTCTACAGTGAAATTGTAGCTTTGTGAATTTATATGAGTTACCCGGGTTCTATATAAGTTATATGCTTTGTATTCCATGTTGGATGGGTTTACTCACGCTGGTTTCCAGCCTGACCCGGGTGTTACTTTGGTGTAATGCTCGTGTCAGACCGAGTATTACAGATTTTCAAGTAAGAACGTTCTGGAGCTCAGGAGTCGAGTTGGAGGCAGGAACGTGTAGAGTATTTCTGCTGTAGTATAATATTGTAAATCTGAGACATGTTGATTTGTATATGTCCTGTAATGACCCGAAAATTTCGTTAACTAAATTTTTCATATTTTCCATAATTTTTAATAAAATGAATGTTAGGAATTTGGTGTTGCCATTTGTTCTTATTAAAAGTTAACAATTTATTATGAGATTTCCAATTCAATAAAATAATGTAATTATTGTGGTTTAATTTTTGAATGGAATATGTGAAAACAAGAGTAATTATGGAATAATATGTTATTTATTTAGAGTATTGAATTTTAAAAAAAAATTGTAAGCCAATTTTAATTAATGGTAATAATGCGATATAAGCTAATAAATTTGATCTCAATGCGATAACCATTTAATGAAGGTAATGAAACAGGATTTAGGAAAATGTATACTAGGTATAAATCAAATAGAAGGAAACAAACGTATATATCGAATTGATTTATGAATAAATACTTTGGATAGTAATTGAATGTATAGTAATGGTAATTTAAAACTTATTTATAGTAAGACTGCATAAGATTCAGTAAATTAAGCTGTGGAAAGATTTTTCCCTAGATATACTTTGAAGATGTGAAATTAAAGGTGAATATTAAAATTGGTTAATGTAAAATAACATTGATTAACCGTAAATGGGAATAAATTTGAAAATAAAAATTTATGTTAATACAAGTTGATCAATTATAAACTTAAATGAAACATTCCAATTTAATAAGAGGTATTCGAATGTTATGTTTTATTTAAAGGTAATAATTGGATTTAATTGGAATTTGTGTATGTTGGATTATATAGGAAAGGAGTATACAAAAGAAACTGTGAATAGTAGAGTAGCAACTGAAAAGGAAGAAATTGAAATAAGGGCAATAAACATTGTATAAATTAATAGTAATAAATTCCAACACTGAATTGTAATAAATATAATTAATATTACAAGTGGGTGAACGTAAAGATAAGGGTTAAGAGTGTTGGAATAAGTATATTAGAATAACTATATAGTGTAAATGTACGTATTTATAGCAACATGAATTATTGAAGGAAAATAATTGGTAAACGGGGTTTGGGCTAAGGAAATGTTATTGATTGTTTTGAAACCTTATTTATTGTGGGAAATTGATTTAGCATAAGCAAAACCAATGCAAATATCTAATTTATCAGTAAAGCAATAATAATAAATAGTAATCAATGCAAATTATGTAAAGAATGTGAAATTTGGGGAATAGACGCAAAGTATATATGAGTTGCTAAAAGTATGCATAATAAGTGCAAATTTAATAAATCAATGTCCTGTAGAGGTTGGAGTATGGTTAGTAATAAAAGCTTTTAAAGGAAAAACCTTTAATTTATAAATGAAAATCAATGCATTAAATTAGGTGTAACTGAATGCATGTAAATAATTTTGTAAGAATAAATTAATAAACAATTTATTTGTGCATACCCGATTTAAATTGGAATAACAGAAAGGACAAGAACTTGATTTGCCTAGGCATTTATATATTTATATACTATAAAACTAAATAGAAAGTTTGGTAGTAAATAGGATATAAGAAGACAAAGGCAACTAGTAAATTAATAAATGAATTCATAATAATAAGTAGTAATTAATGCATATATATTTGGCATTAGTGATAATTACAAAACTTTACCCATTTATCTAATTTATTTAATTAAATCTAAATCTATGGCAACATTGTTGTAATGATGGTTGTAAGTGAATTTGAATGTAAAAGGGTAACAATTATTTAGGTTAACCATTTTGAGTATGATAAGTTAAGAATGGCAATCGATTGAAATAAATCTAAATTAATTATTTTGTTTTGGTTAATGTGTTCTAGTTAATAAAGGGGAGTTTATAAGAAATGAAGCATGCACTAATGACATGTGTTATAATTCAAATGTTATTTATACCCATAAAATGTCTATTTACTGAATAGAAAGATTTTAAATCAATAAGCGAATTTATTGAGATTCCAATTTATAATTTATAACATTTAATGTAGACTCAATTACAATTAATTAACTTAAATCGTGCAGTTAGCGTAGATTTGTTTTGTAATTGGAGTAGTTAATCCTATAAGATGAAGTTAATGCTAATCCTATTTATAATTGGACCATTTGTTGATATAGATTATAGAAAGCAAGATGTATAAATTTAATTAAAGTATCAACATTCAACAATTGTAATCATTGAAAATTAAAATGGAATTTGAGGATAATAAGGTGAAACCATGAACAAATGTTAATGCATCCTTATTACTGGTAAAAGATGAGTATATAAAAGTTTGAAAATAAAAAAATAGGTTTTTGAAAACTTAATTTATAATTTCTAAATATAAGGAAGTGGAGAAATTAACACTGCAATGGATAGACTTATCAACTTTTAATTTACATCTAAATTTGTTTAGATCAATTTGGAAATTAATAAAATTGTGGATATATTTTGAAACGTAAACGAAACGTCTAGATTTACATTGTATATACGTTAAAATAAAATGTAAATGATAAGGAATTTATTTATTTCCTAAATCCGTAACGTGTGTAATTAATATTATTTATCTTTTGGGACCACTTCCGTTTGCACGTTAAAATTTGTGCACACCTATTCTTTTGCGATTTATCTATAAATAGACGATCATAAACCCTAGCCTCCATTTTCTATCATTTGTCTGTACGTTCTTTTCTTCATCTCTTTCTCTTCCTTAATGGTTGCAAAACCTAGATTTATCTACAGTTCAAAAATCAAAAGTCAAAATTTAAAGTCTCCAGAAAAATTCCAAAAAAATATATGTTGTAGATTTCATCCATACGAATCTATGCGCAGTCTCTGTTTTCGAAATCGATACTCGAGTCAGCGGCAAATCGCGGTCAAAATCAGGAAATTCGAAACCTAAGTCAATTTGGGCGTTTTGATTTGGAGCGACTATTTGCAAAATGGTTTCACGTGAGTCTCCAGTTATGTTGACGTGGCTTTATTATAATTAGGTTTGTTTGTTTATAATTCAATTTTTATTTTGATTTTTTTTTATCGTTTAACTCGAATAACTTGCTCATACGTTATCCGTTTCACGTGAAATTTCTTTTGTTAGGATCGTATTTAAATTCCGGATCTGATGACGTAGGTTTGGACAGATTTGGAGACCGTCAAATTTTGCGTTTAAATCGGATTTAAATTCGATTTAAATTCAAAAGGTGAGTGTTTTAGCCCACTCACAACTTCTAAAAGTTTTTATGTTTGTTAAATTTATTTTAGATATGAGTAGAAATTTATTTATAACTGTTTGGCATGTTTTGTTCATCATATTTGCTAAATCGTGTTATTTAATTTAACTGTTAATTTATTTTATTTATTGCATATTAATTGACAGTTAGAATTTATTTATTTGCATAGGAACTGCTAGTAAACAATTATAAAATTTATTACTAAATATAAACTGTTAGTTTAATAGTTGATTTAATTTATTTTTGAATATAACCGCCAGTTATTACCTGATATATATTATCAGATATATATTGATATTGAATTATTATTGGATGATGATTGTGATTTGGATGATGGATGATGTTGATGAATGGATGTTTTATTTTATATCATTAAACTGCAAGTTATCATGCATTTTCCATTTCATTCGGGATTGTGGTTTGAAATGATATACAACCGCAAAATTTTATTTTTAAATTGTGGATTGAAATGATAAATATCCGTATCACTTGACCATAGGATAGAAAATTATATACAGGCACCGTGGTCTATATATAAATTATTTTAAAGTGATTTCTATGGTTGGATGGGATACGGTTTATAAAATTTGATTTTGATATTTTATAAAATATTATTCTTCGATATATATACATATGAAGTTAAAAATTTGAAAATTAAGTTGTGTATAAACCTCTTGAATAAAAATGAAAAATTGATAAAATGGAATTTGGAAATTTATCTTATATGTTTAAGTTTGGAAATTTTAAGGTATGATATTTATAACTGGATTTTCCAAGATGAATTAAAAATGAAAATTCTAGTATAAAGTAAATTTGAGAAAATATTTAATTGCTAGAAATTGGAGTTTTATTTATGGAATTTATATGAATATTCAAGACTAAATAATAGAATATTAATTGTTGAAAGAAGAAAATCCAACTTTAGTTTTGAAATATTAATACTCCAAATGGATATATATATATATATATATATATATATATATATAGAAATTGAAGGGGTTTTTGGAACTTGAAGTGATATTTAAATTATGGTTTAAACTTTAAATAAAGAAATATATTTGAAAAGCCATGGAAATTATTTTTCTTTACAAAGTAACATTAAAGTTAAACCATTTATTTTACATTCGTTGAATATCCAAACCATTCAAGTTTTAGAAGTTATGGTTTTAAAATTTTGAATTTCGAAATATTATGCTTTGAAAGTATATTTCAAATATTTGGTTTCCAGATATTTGAAATTTTAAACCAGCATGATTTTGGAGAAGAATTATATTTGAGATAAAATGATATCATATTGTTTTGGGTTTAAATTGATATCGTATTCATAGTTTTGAAATGGAAAATTTTATTCTGGTTTTAAAGTATAAACTATTTTTAGATGACCGCGGTGTTATAATAACGATGGGTTGGCAAAGAGACCGGGATCGGATATGGACATACTCTCTGTCGATACCGAAAACCACTTTGACTAACCGTGTACGCGGTGGAGATTCCAGAATGAAGTAGGTGGTGGCGACGTTTCCTGTAAGGTAAATACGAGGACCCGACTCCCGTGAGTTGGCATAAGGTGGCTAAAACAGGAGTGATTCTCGGGCCAATGAGGTCATACCTCTGATCGGACGCTCCTCTTCGATATTATACTTTGACTTTGGATTGATTCAGTGGCCACTTCTATTTTTGATTTTGGGGGAGTTTGTTCGAGGTGGGCGGTAACTGCGGCTACGCGTTTCCACCAGCCCGGATAGAAATTGGTATATCTACCCTGGCATTTCCTAGTTGTGCCGTGTCACCTACCATACCGAGCCTTTACTACGAGTTTTGTTTTGTACCATACCTATGGAGTGCCCTCTGACGACGCCCAGTACGGGGGAGATTACGGTACTGTATAGACTATGTGTATATATTCTGTGTTAAGGGCTATATGGGTAACCCCTTAACGCTATTAAAAAGTAAGTTTATTTTACAATTAGACACTATTATAATAGCGCAATATACTACATAGTAAATAGTTTAACGGATCCTTAGGAGATGTAAATCCCGAGCATCTCTTGAGTTACTGCACTCATATTTACTCCTGTTGATTTAACTCACATAAGATCTTTTAGTTCTGACTCGAGTGTTTTGTCTTTTCAATTCGCTCGGGTCAGTCCGAGTGTATTACTAGTATATAAATGTTTTGTAAACAGATTTATAAACTATACATTTTATTATTATATTTTATCCTTCCGCTGCGAGATTCTGTTTTCTTTTATTTCTTTCTCGTTTTTCTTATTTACCCCATAACAATCCGCCCTTCCGTATGGTTGAACTGGCACGTTTGTCGGTTTAAATCATGCGAAAAGGCGGGACGTTACATGTCCAGTGTTGAATATATGTGTAACTCTGATGTATTTAAATGTAATCGACAGATATAGTATTCTTCTGTAAACTGTTGTTGTTTATTTTTATATTTTATCCGTGCGATGTTTGGTGTTTCTGTTCTTCTTCTTCTTCTATCTCTTTCTTCTTTTCATAACTATTTGGAATTTTCGGGTTCGAAAATTTCGGGTCGTTACATTTGGTATCAGAGCTGACAGGTTAAGGGAGAACCTTGGCTCTAGTGGGAGTTACTCATTAAATAGAGTCCGTAGTACTCTAGAATGGGTTGAGTATGTGTGTGTGTCTATATATATATATATATATATATATATATATATATATATGAGCGTGTACTTGTTATTTCTTATATAAAGGTTTTAAATGATTTTAAATAAAAGTATATTTTGATATATAAAGAAATATTTCATTCTAATAAATATTAAGGCGATTGGTTGTTAAATTATTGAAATTAAAATTAAGAAGTAATATAATACAACCAAATTGAAGTCTTGAATTGGAATTA
The DNA here is from genome assembly GCA_030765085.1 of Allium cepa. Taxonomy (NCBI): domain Eukaryota; kingdom Viridiplantae; phylum Streptophyta; class Magnoliopsida; order Asparagales; family Amaryllidaceae; genus Allium; species Allium cepa. Next base: position 654,910,642 of record CM060940.1, read on the forward strand.
AATTAAGTAAAAACGGAAATACAACCAAATTAAAGTTTAATTAATTGAAAATGAAATGAAATTGTTTAAAAGTTTTAAATAAAGGTAAGTTTGAAATGGATTCAAACTGAAGTTTAATCCTGAATTTATAGAAGTAAGAATAATATAAAAAGGAAATGGGAATCTAGATATGATTACCTTGGGTATTACCATAAATAGTTTTTGTGATCGATAATGATATATTTGTTATTAAGTAAGCCAAATGAAGTAAATTTATAAGATGAGTATAACTTCTAAATTAAAGTAGGTTTTAAAATTGTGACGTTTTAAAAACCTAAGTCTAGAAACAATCAATTATTTCAAAGAGTTAAAGAAATAACAAATAATAAAATTCAGACTATTTTGAATATAGTCTTATTGTAAAACAAGAAATGTTTGGAAGATTTTTAAGGGACTTGTTTTGAAATTAAAACCAAGGGTGGTTTAAAATTTAAAAAAAGAGAGAGTAAAGTAGCCTGGTATGTAAAGGAAATAAATATGAAATAAACTCTAAGGTTGAGTTTTGAATTTTCCTTGTAATATGATGTGCAACCCAAAGCGAAGCAAGTTTTAAACTTAAGTGGAAAGGTTATTAATCTGAGGGTTTAAAATTTGAATTGGAATTGGGATTAAATTCAAGCAGGAATTGAAATGATTTGAAATTGATGTGGATTCAATTTGAAATTTGTCCAAATTTATTTGAATAATTTGGAACTGTAAATAAAGTTGAATAAGTAAGAATCAAATGGAATTTGATTTAAATTGGGAAAGAAATTAGGATTGATTCAACTTGAATTGGGATTGAATCAAGTCCAATGGAAATTGGAGTTATTTAAATTGGAACCGGGTCAATTTAAATGGAAGTGGAAATTTAAATTGAAATGTTGGGGAAGTGAACAGTTTGACTCTGGACTATTTTCAATATAAATTGTTTTAATATAAATTTATCCTTCCAAGCTATTTAATAAATACAACCTTTCTTTTTAAAGACAAATTATTTTATATTTGTTTTATGATTATTCTTGGAACTATTTAACAATTTTTCAACTGTTTTATAAACTAAATACTATTTTTCAACTATTTCACAAACTAATTTCTATTTTACAACTATTTTGCAATTATTTAAAATTTCTGAAACTATGTAACTATTTTTCGACTATTTTCAATTAGTTAGCTATTTTTATAGCTATTTTGCAAACTAATAACTATTTTTCAATTACTTATCTATTTTTAAAATTTTCAAGCTATTTTCTAAAAATAAACTAGTCGGAGTTTAAACTGTTATTGATTAAATACCCAACTGAGATAAGAATTGAAGTGATAATCCAAATGAGGATTAAGATAAATGTGAATAAGTGAATAAAGTTCAAAGTGAGGATGAATAAAAAGGGAATTGATTTAGTTAATGATCAATGAAGTTAATTACGTAGGATGTACGTATATTATTCTATTCACATAGTGATTTGATCCAGATTCGAGCACAGAATTTCGAGATAGTTTATCGATCCAAGTTGGGATTTTTCACTCGATTTTCGACGGCGAACCTGGATATGGATTGTTGATTGCTTCTGGATATTCTCTATCATAGTTATGGCTATGCAAAGAGAATGATGGTTTCTGATCAAGAAACCAGATCTGTGTTCGCATTAGGAAGTCGGGTGGACGATACTAGTTCGGAAGTGAAATTGTGTAATCGAGTGAGCGATCAGATTGATATTGGAAAGAATAATCAATTTGAATATTTGATTTTGAATAAACAAAGCTATATATCTTTGTTATATAAGATAAATCTCCCGTTGTTGAATCTATAGCTAGAAGAAAATGATTTTTGAAAGTATTTGAAGTATAAAAAGGGTTTTATACAAGTTTGAAATGATCCAAAGTTTTTAAAATTATATATATTTGAATATATATATATATATATAAAGGGTCTTATGAGGATTTTGGAAAAAGGTTTTGGGAACCTTTGGATTCGGAAAAAATCAATATTGAATTTGGAAAGCCTAGTTTGAGAATTATCGATTTTGAGATAATCGATTTTGTGTAAAGGAGCTTTGTATGAGATCATACTAGGTGTATGATTTAAAGATACTATACGTATATAGTATAAAGTGTTTTGATGATGGCTCTGGGGAAAAAGGCGCTCCCTTGAAATGAACTTCTCAGGAGTGCCACCGGGTGGCGCTGCCTTGATCCCCTAGGCAGTTCTAAAGTTGATCCGTGAGGAGTCCGGACAAAGCTAGTTCCTGAGGATTATGAGTAGTGTCTACCATAGCGAAAGTCGTGTGTGCCGCTGAGAGCCAACAGTCTGCATTTTATATCGGTAGACTGCGATCTATGGTAACATAGCGAAAGTCGTGTGTGCTGCTGAGAGCCAACAGTCTGCGTTTGATTTTATATCGATAGACTGCGACCTATGTAGGAGTGGGGAAGTTTCATTTTGACAGCGAAAATCATGTGTGCCGCTGAGAGCCAACAGTTACATGGACTTTTGTTGTGATGGCAACGTAACCCTGGGATGTAACTGCGATCTGTTGTGGGTTCCATGGCGTAATCGAGAGGTCGCGGAGAGCCTACAGTTACATGGACTTTTGCTGTGATGGCAATGTAACCCTGGAATGTAACTACGACCACGGATGGGAGTGATGATTTTCAGAGCATTCTCACCAAAGATATTTCCTCTATTTTCAAAAATAGTTTTCGATATTTTCAATAAAAATTTATTTTCCATAGTATTTTCACTGGATGTTGAAAACGGGTTTACCAAGTACTTATAGATTTTTAGTCCTACGCCTGATCAACGTATGATTGGATTTCTATGAGAACAAGGATGGACTGGTTGAGACATCGAGTTACAAGAAGTATTTTTATAAAAGGCTATTTTAATAGTATTATGTGAATTTAAAAGCTTTTCTAAAATTTTAATATAAAATGTGGGAATTTTGGAAAATGAAAGAAATCCAAACTGGAATTACGAAAATTTATGAACTCTGAAAATTAAATGAAGTGATTTTTTATAATAAAATAGAATATTATTTAAAATTAAAAGTAAGCTAATTGGCTAAATGAATTATTCGATAGAATATATAAATAAAATTTAACTCGGTTAAATAAAATGGATAGTAAATTAATAATGGAGTTTGGAAATAAATTCGAATTGTAAATAGAATTCGACTTGAATTTGATAATGAATTAAATAGGTGGAGATGCTATAAAAATAGAAATAAAATAGAGTGGGACCGAAATAGTGATGGGATAAATTACAAATAAAATTCAAGTGTGATATGAATAATATTTAACGAAACTTGCAAGTAAATTAGATATAAGAGAAGTGTTGTCGTATGAAATTTATTTATAATAGACATGGCTTGAATTGCAAACAAAACCCAGATAGGTAGAATAAATTAAAAATGACCTTGTAATTTGTTAAATGAGTCATGAATGAATTGAATTTGGGAATTTAATTTATAATAACTAATCAAATGAATTTGTAGATTGAAATGAGATTTGATTGACATAAAATCAAGTTAAGGTGAAAAGAAAATTTATTTGCAAATGATGTGAGCTTAAGTTATAAAGTTGAAATAATTTGAAGAAAGTAAATTAACTTAACTTTAAAATTAATAGAAGTTTGGCTTCGAGCAAAAGTGAAAGATTATAAAAGTCTGGGTTAAATTGATTTGGAAATGGTTATCAATTTATAAGTTTGAATGTGCCAAGCTTAATAAATTATTTTGAATGAATCCAATGCGGAGATGAAATGAAATGCAATGTATGGTTGGTAAATAAATTAGAAATGAAATGGAATTAAATATAATATGAGTTGAAATCAATTTGAAGTAGTTATAAACTAAAATAGATACTCTATTAAGCGAGTATCGCCGAATTTACATATAAATAATTGTCATTTGACGTAGACAAAAGTAATTAAAAATCTATGAATTGATAGGGATTAAATAAATTGGTTTTAGAATTAATTGAAGTGAACATGAGCTTGTTTGGATTAAAAATAAATTGAACATAAGCAATTGAGTTGTAAACCATTAAAATTGGATTGGCTTTAAATCATATAAATCGCTTATGGTAAGCGTTCGGTGTTTGTTGCTTTTGAAATGCTTGTTTAGCTTTTGATAATAAGTGAAATGCAAATAGATTTTCTATATGTGGCATGTACATATTTAAATTGAGTAAGTACAGGTACTTGAAGGCCATTTGGCTGGATTTGGACGCGATATATGCTAAAATAAATAAGCTGCTTGCTTAAAATGCTAAATAAAGGTACGCCTACGCAATAAAAATAGGAAATATGAACTGTTTTTGCTTTTTCTGACCGTGTGGGTCGATGTATATATGTTTATATCTCTTGTCAAATTGCAAAAGCTCCTCCGTATAAAGGAGACTCTGCCAAAAAATTTTGAAAATTTTGGGAGCTAGAAATTTTTTTGAAAAATTTTGAAATTTTTTTGTTAGCAATAAAACGATTTCAAATTTGAAACCAAAATAAATTAGTGAATGAAACTAATTTAAAATAATGATATGAATCAGTTATAAACGGAAGATAAAATTTAATATTCAGAATTGAAGACAAATTGAAATCATATGGAAATGGGAAAAGCTAATTTGAATAGAAGTGGGTATGAAACTTATGTAGGAAAATGTATACAATGATTTGAAAGGTTACGATTGGATATTATTGCTAAGCAGGATATGCAGGTATTATAAGGAAAAAGGAAAATTGATTGTGATTCCAAAAGATAAATTTGAATTGCTTGACAAAAAGGTATGTATTTAAGTTTCTGTATGAAATTGAATTGGGTTTTTGATCTAGCCACTTGGCTTTTGTTTTCTTTTGGAATTTGGGAGCCCGCAGAGGCCTTTTGTAGTTATACCGAGCTAGCCGCCTAAAGGAGACGCTGGCAAAAAAATTCAGAAATTTAGAGAGTTAGAATTTTTTTGAGAAAGTTGTGATAATTTAAATTTGAATTTTAAATTAGATTTGAATAAATGAAGTAAACAATGTCGTTGGAAACTATAGAAGTTTTGGAAAGTTGGTTGAAGTGATAGTGGGTCTTTAATAAAAGATAGTTGGTAGGATGTTGAATTGTGGGTTTTGGGAAAAGATAAACGGTATTAGACCATTCTTCCTAATTAGTAATTTCGGGGACGAAATTCTTTTAAGGGGGAGGAATGTGACGACCCGTAATTTTTAATAATTTAAAATTGGAATAATTAATTAATTTTAAATATTTAAAAGTTAATTTTAAACTTGAATTCCAAATATCAATATTTACTTGATAACTAAATTATTGAATTATATAATTTGAAATTGGGTAAAATATTGAATATGGGATTTTAAGCCTGTTAAAACTAATTTAAAGGCTTATAAAATTTATATGGATGATATTGAAGATAGTAAAGGTGTTAAAAATTGATTCGGAAGTGTATGTTAAGTTTTGAAATTTTATCGTTTAAATTGAATTTAAAAATAGCCTTCCGAGGCACAGCCTCGGAATTCAACGAAACTAGTTCCATTGGATCCGTAATAGTTAGTTATTATCAGATTTCAATTTTCGTAACAATCGGAGTTGTCGTTTGCCCCTGGCAGCTCAAAACGCTTAGAAACTATTTTATTCGATTTAATTTAAAATCGATCGTTTTCTTCTATAACTCGCGCGTACGATTTAACTAGCTTCCGAAACGTGTTCCATTGTGTTTGGGACGTGGGTAAAACCTTATAAATGCCTGGCGGCTTGTTTGATTCGGAGTCCGTCCGAACAGCTTGTAAAATATAAGAATATTAATAAAAAATAATAAGCAACCTTCTTCACGACTCCTTCTCTTCCTTTCCAAACAGGCCACCCTCCCCCCTTAAAGTCATATCTCCTCCTTCATCTAAAATTCATTCTCTTCCCCTCGAATTCATTTATTTTCGACATCGAGTTTAAAAAAAGGGAGAATCGAAATCAAACGAAGGATTTATGGCCGAAGCCTTCATAAAAAAAAAGAATACTAAATCAACATCGGGCGATTTGAAATCAAATCGATTCGCGATTTAAGATCGTAGGGGCGCCGCCTCATGTTCGTGTTATGTCAGCCTTGGGAGGAGCCCGGAGCTTCGGCAGCAACTCAGGTGGTCGATGATTGGTGGGAAGCCGATTTGAACCATGCTAGGCATTGGATGTAAGTGAGACGACGAAGCAGTGGCGCGTGAACTGCTACGACGGCGAGGGTCTGGGATGGCTCGCAAGAGATCGCGGCGTTTAGAGTTTTCGGCATCTCGTTTTCTAGGGGGTTCATGCTTTTGAATCGCATGCGCGAGTAGGCAGGTCGAGGCTAGGGTTTCGGCTAGATGATTTCGAGGATTAATTTACAGGTATATCACCCTGTTGTTTTTTCTCACTGAATTGAATAATTATGTGTAGGAAAATATTGATAATAATAATTAACATTGATTTTTAAAGCTTTGATTTTTTTTTAAAAAAAAGGTGGGGAGGGGGGGGGGTAAGATTAGAGTTGCTTATTTCAAATAGTGAATTAACATAAGGTTTAAACAATTTTATTTTGGGATCAGTTACATATATGGGATAGTAAGTATATAAGTCTTCGAAAAATATAAGGGTTTGTATAAAATCAGTTTTTTTAAAACTTATATAGATTATTTTTATGCAGCTCGTAAATTTATTGATTTATTACTAAAGTCAATAGTAAAGTTTTTATAAATAAAATAAAATAAATATGCATGTTTTGAACTTACTATTAATTGTGGATATTACATTATGGTGATGAATTTGTTAATTAACACATTTAATTATTTCAGTCACTAAGCAATTTAGTACAGGAGAGTTCAAATTTAAATTTATTGAATGGGAAATTAATTGTTTGGTTAATTTAAATACTAAGAAATTGTATGATGTTTATTCAAGGTGTAAAATCATGGAAATAAACCAGTTTGGGAGGGTTTTCAAATGGCAGAATTAAAGGTGATTAATCTCACGCCTCTGGATTTTTATTTACATTTAAATGGTTAAATTTAAATGATTGGTTGAATGGTTGAAATTGAATTATTGTGCTATATTATATAGTAATATATAATATATACTGGAATGATTGATATTCTGTGATGAATATTATTGGTAATTGGAATGCTGAATGCTATGGTTTGCTTGAATATTTCGGTACCCTGAGTTATCGAAATATATAAATTGGATTTTTGAAAGAAATACAAGGGTGAATTTTGAAAGTGAAATAATTATAGAATAAAAATAAGAATGAATTGGAAAGAAATGAAAGTGGTATTTAAAAACTGAAGTTTAAATTATAAAGTAGAGATTTAAAACAAGTTCTAAATCAAAGTTAAATTTAACAAATTAAGTTTTAAATATTAAGTGTTTTAACAACTTGAATGAAAAGTGCATTTGTAGCTAGATTCGAATTTAAAAATAAATTTGGTTTTAAATTCTTTTAAGTTTCTATTATAAAACGAGTAATTAATTTATTAAATGAAGCAAATAAAAGGATAGTTAATTACAGGTTGAGATAAATCGAGAATGATTAATATTGTGGTTAACTAAAGTAATTAATTTAGATTAAAACAAATTAAAATATAAATTGGAAATCATTAATTTATATAATTTACAATGTAACTAAAGATTGATTAATTAAGATTTAATTAATCAATAATAAGTGACTTTTGAGAAGTTAATTAATATAAGTAATCAAGGATTAATGTAATCAATTATAGTTAATTAATATATGAAGTAATGAAGATTACTTATTGATTTTTGGTTAAGAATAATTAATATCGTGAAATTAATTAAAGATAATTACTTGAATGTAAATAATAATAATAATAATAATAATAATAATAATAATAATAATTAATCCAGGGTGATTAGTTAAGATGAATAATGAAGGGTTGATTGATTAATTAATTTGGAAATTATTTAATGTCAAATGAAAGAATCTAAGTGATTGAGGTTAGAAATTCAATTAGAATCATTTGAATTATTTTGGAAGTGATCAAATTTGCTTATGAATAATTGATTGGCATTGGATGCTTTGAATGAGTTGATATCTCTGATATGAAATGTTATGTATTTTATTCAGATAATTTGGTTTTAGGATGGCATGAATTTCGAAGAGACTGGGGTCGGGTATTGGGAAATACCCGAAACCACTTCGAATTTTTATAGATTGAGATGTTAAATCTATATGCTGGAGTGAAGTGATTTGGAGGAATTGGACTATTTTAAATCTAAATCCTTGGTATTTAGAAACTGATATGTGAAATAAGTGATGTCTATAGTGAAGTTGTAGCTTTGCAAATTGATATGAGTTACCCAGGTTCTATATAAGTTATATGCTTTGTATTCCATGTTGGATGGGTTTACTCACGCTGGTTTCCAGCCTGACCCGCGTGTTACTTTGGTGTAATGCTTGGGTCAGACCGAGTATTACAGATTTTCAGGTAGGAACGTTCTGGAGCTCAGGAGTCAAGCTGGATGGCAGGAACATGTAGAGTATTTCCGCTGTAGTATAATATTGTAAATCTGAGACATGTTGATTTGTATATGTCTAGTGTTGAATATATGTGTAACTCTGATGTATTTAAATGTAATCGACAGATATAGTATTCTTCTGTGAACTGTTGTTGTTTTTTATTATATTTTATCCGCTGTGAATGTGAGATGTTTGGTGTTTCTGTTCTTCTTCTTCTTCTATCTCTTTCTTCTTTTCCATAACTATCTGGAATTTTCGGGTTCAAAAATTTCGGGTCGTTACATCTACAGCTTCATAATTGTTGGGTATAAATTCCTAACATCTATTTCATGTCCATTGCTTTTGAATCGAATTGGTTTGATAAGTTTTTCAATTTTGGGTATTTTGAAGTCAAAATCTATGAAAATCCTTATGTGGATGTTTGGACATGTTATTTGGAATGTAACAAATAGCCTATAGGGCTGAGTTGTCGATTGGAATAATTCCCTAGCATCCATCGCTCGTTTATCGCTCCCGGTTTGGATTTTTGCCCTCTTTGGGCTAGGCTGATTTTTGCCTAGTAGAAAAATCAAGACGTCTGGTTGAAAAATCCAGATATTTGATAGAGGTCCCTAGAAAAATTATATAACGAACGCAGAAAATAAAATGGTAGACAAAAGGGCCAGACGTCTGGTTCAACCGGTCAGACGTCTGGAAGGGTTGTGGAATTAAAAAGAGAAAGGAAAAAAAACATATATATATCCTGAAACTAGGGCCAGGCGTCTAGCTATACCTACCAGACGTCTGGAACTGTTCAATTTTGCCTATTATTGCTGTTTTTGAGTGGATTTCCAATTTTTATCGATTTTTGTTGTTCCGGATAGTTGTTGTATTCATTATCGACTTTGATGACTTCTTTTTTGGATTTATGGAATATCCATTTGATGGATTTGATATTGATTTTATGGTTTTAATTCACGTTGTCGGATGTGAATTTTTGGTGACTGATTGTTTTTACAATCATTTCTTTGATTTTTCACTTTAAACTACAAACGTTTCTATACTAGTAGTAAATACTCAAACTCTTTTGCAAACATGATTTCAACAATTACTTTCAATACAAAGCTTGTTTTTAAAACTGTTTTTCGATCTATTAGAATATACAAACCTTTACCTCATTCGTATGAGAAAACTAATTAAACGACTTAGAAAAACAAGTGATATGAAACACTTGCGTTTACTTCGTTGGTTAATTCTTTGACTTGTTCGATTGAACTATCGCGACAATTTTTGTGTGGAAATCTACAATTTGTTCGTAAATATTTAAGTTAAGCCAGTGGTTATGGGACATGAAACTAAACTCATTTATTTACTAGCTTAGCATAATTCACACTTTTTATTGATCCATGATGATCATTTTATGGTTTAGACTAGCGATATGCGATGTCTTTGTGTTCACATGGGGGACTATACCTCGTTTTATTGAGCTTCGTCTCATTTCCTTTATTGGCTAACGACCTATGGGTTTTTGGAGTTTCGACTCATTTTTATGGGCTAGCGACCCATGTTCTTTTATGGAGTTCGGTTCATCGGGGGTAGCATTGTACTACGTCGTTGCTCCGCCTTATCAAGTTCATCGGGCGTACCGTTGTACTACGTTGTTGTTTCGAATTATTTGAGTTTCAGGTTCCTCAGACGTACCATTGTACTACGTCGTTGTACTGGCTCTATGGTTAGCGACCATGGGATAGCGTCCCGTCATTGATACACGTGTTGGTGAGTTTTCATGCTCCCGTTTCCGATAGGCCTCCCCCTTTGTGATTTCTGGATTTCTAATTGATGACTTCTAGAATTTGTGTTACACCAATTTTTGTGATTTATATTGATAAGCATTATCAATATTTGTGTTTTGGTGAATAAAATCAAGAATATGAAATTATTTTTGGTGTTTGAGAATATTTGAGGTATTGTATGATTTTTGTTGTTATCTACTGTATACTTGTCATAGTATGACATTGTTGTTATCATACGTTTTTTGTCAAATCTCTTATCCTATCTCATTTTATACGATATTTATAGCTAGACTGATCCGTTTGTTATTTTTCTTCTTAAATAATACTCTGGTCAGACCAAGGTATTTCAGGGGCTTCCGCTTGACTTCTTATCAGAGTCCGTCATCTGACTTTTGGCCAACTACTCAGTTTAGTAGTTTTTTCTTTTATACATTCGAGATAGAGACTCCTTGATGTACACATATTCTTTTGTATAGCTCTTATACCTATTCTTTTATGGTGCAGTAGATCTTGTATGACCACAACTTTGATATACACTTATACATGTTATATTCATATCTGTTTCCCCCTTAGTGATATGAATATTTGTGACTGATTTATGTTATGCTCATTTTATATTTGTTTCCGAAGATCACACATCCACTATGTAGCAGCTTTGAGTTTGTAATTGATGTGTCAAATTTCCTCTTGAAACGAAAAGCATATAATACTATCTGGCATATCGGTACTCGCACAAAGCACTTACACAGATGATCGCTCCTCAATAGCCTTATTCTTTGTGCTAGTCAATGGCGTTACCCTGTAGTGTCCTTGGCTAGTGTGAGTATAGAGTTGGGGCGTCACAGCATGGTATCAAAGCCAAACTTCAGAACAATATAGAATATTATAGCAAGGATCATTGTCCTAAGTCTCTCTTAGGAATCGTGCCTGATCGAGTCATTGGACCCGTTCTATCCTATTTCCTTTTATGATGCCTTGTTTTATCAATCAAGTTTGTTTGATATTCATTCTAAGAATAAATTTTTTCTCTTCTTTCTTTCTTTCTTTCTTAAAGAGGAGAAATGGTTAGACCTGGCCATCCCAGCGCCGGTCAATCTAGTACTACTCCTCAGGATGGAGTATTCATGACTGCCCAACAACTTTTGGATCCTGTAAAGAATGCTCAAGTTGTTGGACCTATTTCCGAGCCTACTCACCCTAAATCCGGGTTTGTACGCTTGTGTAGTGATTATACCAATTTGGGTGGAAGGCCGTTCAAGGGTTTCGAAAGCATAACAGAAGTCCAAGCTTGGTTTAGAACATGCGATCACATCTTTTCTCGCATGAATCTTGTTGATCTACATTATGTCCAAGTGGCTTCTAGCATGCTCCAGGAAAGAGCATTTGATTGGTATGGGCTTTTGGTTTCTGAAAATTTTGAAGCAGTTCTTACTTGGGAGCAATTCCAGGAAAGGTTCGAGTTGAAATTTGTGCCGGAAGCTGGAAAAATAACTTTAGCCCGACGCTCTATTGACCTTGTTCAAGGTGAATCTTCTGCGACGGATTACGTCGCATCTTTTGAATCTCTCTCTAAATATGGGGTCGCGTATGTTAATACCCCATTGAAGAAAAATCAGAGGTTTGTCCATAGGTTGAATAAGAATCTCAAAAAGCCTTTACTTCTGAAATTAGAAGTTTCTTTCGATCAGCTTGTTGATATCGCTCATCGACTTGAAGAGGCCGATAAAGAAAGTGATGCTGAAGTTGTGGGTGCCAAACAAAACTTCAACATCAACAAGAAGAGGCCTATAAATTTCAAAGGCCCTAATCCCAACAAGAAAGGGAAGCAAGCAACTTCGATTGCAAAGACTCCTACCTCTAGTCGTGGGCAATGCTATAATTGAGTTTCTAAGGACCATTATGCAAATAGGTGTCTGAAACCCCTTTATTGCCGTTATTGCAAAAGTTCTGGTCATCATATATCTTCATGTCCCAAACTTCAAGGCAAGAAAGAGGGAAAGCTAAATGTTGTACAAGCCCCTAGTGATGCTTCTCTTGGTCAAGGTATTTCTCATTCTATCCTGATGGAATTATTATGTCTCGTGATCATCCTATTCGAGTTATTTTTGAAACGGGTGCATCTCACTCTTTTATATCAAAAGAACTTGTTGATACTTTGTCTTTAAATGTTATGGACTTGATGGCTTCTTTGAGAATTGTGAATCCGGTTGGTGGATCCGCAACATTCAGTTTATTTTGTAAAGATGTCGAGATTATTTTATGTGATTATGCTTTTTGAGCCAATTTGCATGTTATGCGTTACCTAGGCTTCAGAATGATTTTGGAAATGGATTGGATTAAACATTACGAAGCACACATCCTATGTCTCGGTAAGACTATATATCTTCGACATCTTCAACCTGTTAAGCAGATTTCTATTGTTCTTAAACATTCAGATTCCAATTCAATGGCATCCTTATATTCTCTAAATCCACAAGATGACGATAATGATGATGAGGAAGATGTCATTTCCCTCATTAACGTTGTTCGTGAATTTCACGATATATTTGAGCCCGTTTTAGGATTACCCCCTAAGCGAGCAATTAAGTTCACAATTAATCTAATCCCTGGAGCTCTACCTATCACTCGTCTTCCTTATCGTATGTCCAATAAGGAAAATGAGGAGATGCGTAAACAATTATCCAAATTGGAAGCGAAGCAATTTATTCTTTGTAGATCCTCTCCTTGGGGAGCTTCAGCTATCTTTGTGAAGAAATCCGATGGTACACTTAGGCTTTGCGTTGACTACCACAAGCTTAATGATCTTACCATTAAGAATAAATATTCCTTGCCTCGGATTGATGATCTATTCGATCAACATTGCGGTGCTAAAGTCTTTTCACAGTTAGACATAGCAACTAGTTTTCATCAACTTCGTATTGCAGAGGATAGCATTCCTTTGACGTCGTTCCATACTCATAATGGATCTTATGAATGGTTTGTTATGCCATTTTGTTTAACGAATGCTCCAGCTTATTTCGTTGAGCTTATGAATCGAGTTTTCAAAGACTTACTCGATCGATTTGTCCTCATCTTTATAAATGATATTCTTGTTTATTCTAAAATTGAGGAAGAGCATGAAAAACATCTTCGGATTGTATTGGAAACTCTTAGGAGTAATCAATTGAAAGCAAAATTTTCTAGGTGCCATTTTTGGCAATTCCGTGTGAAATTTTTAGGACATATTATTTTTGAATCCGGAATTTCTGTGGATTCTTCAAAGATTGAAGCGATTCAAAATTGGAAGAAATTGGAGAGTGTGATGGAAATTCTTAGCTTTCTTGGATTGACGAGCTATTACCATTGGTTCATAAAAAACTTTTCTAAAATTTTTGTACCTCTTACGAGTTTGACAAAGAAGGGAGTTAAGTACGTTTAGTCGGACAAATGTGAAGCTGCTTTTCAGAAATTAAAAGAACTCTGCTCCTATTCTTGTGATTTCCGAAGGGAACCAAGACTTAATTGTTTATACCGATGCTGGTCGTGTTGGTTTGGGTGCCATTCTCATGCAGAAGGTACATGTTATCGCTTATGCTTCTAGGCAATTAAAGCCTGTCGAGACTTGATAGGCCACTCATGATTTAGAGCTCGCGGCTATTGTTTTCTCCCTTGGAATTTGGCATCATTATCTTCTGGGAGAGAAATTTTTCTCTACACCGATCATAAATCTTTGAAGTATTTATTTTCTCAAAAGGAACTTAATTTACGTCAACAACGTTGGCTCGAATTACTTGCATCTTATGATCTTGATATTCTTTATACTCTCGGAGGAGGAATTATGTTGCCGATGCCTTTAATCGTAAGCAATAAGCGGTTTTTTCAATGATGATATCTGAATGGAATGATCTCGAGACTTAGTCTACTTATGAGATTCGAGATCATGAATCTGATTCATGTTCATCACTTGTTTTATGTAGCCTTGAGGCTCATCCTTCTCTTTTAGACCGCATTCTTGAAGCTCAAAACCATGATCCCAAATTGGCTTATCTTAGCCAAAGTTGTAGGGATAGTAATATTGATGGTTTGAAAGACTTCGATGTTGATGCTCATGGAGGTATTGAAAAATTTGGTAGACTTATACTACCAAATATTAGTGATCTTCGTAAAGACATTTTAGAAGATTCTCATCGTTCTAAATTTACCATTCATCCAGGTAGTAGTAAAATGCACGCAGATATGAAGCGACTTTATTATTGGGATGGAATGAAATCCGATATTGTTTACTTTATTAAGCGTTGCATGACTTGCCAACTCGTTATGGTCGAGCATCAAAGGCCTGGTGGGTTACTGCAACCTTTAGACATTCCCGTTTGGAAGTGGGATCAAGTCTCCATGGACTTTATTGACGGTGTCCCCCGTTGTCGTTCGAGACATGATAGTTTATGGGTGATTGTAGATAGATTAACAAAATCTGCATATTTTATTCCCATTCGGTCCAATCGGACTGTACCTCTTGTGGACAAATTTTATGTCTAAGAGATTACTAAATTGCATGGAGTTTCTAATTCTATTGTTGGCGATCGTGACCCATTATTTACTAGTGGATTTTGGAAAGGCCTTCAAAAAGCTTTGGGAACGAAGCTTAATTTTAGCACCGCTTATCATCCTCAGTCCGATGGATAAATCGTGCATGTGAATCAAACTCTTGAAGATCTTTTTCGTGCATGTGTTCTTGATTTTGGTGGAAGTTAGGAAGATCATATTTCTCTTGTTGAGTTTTCCTATAATAGTATAGCTTCCAATCTAGTAGTGGTATGGCACCTTTCGAGACACTTTACGGAAGGCCATGTCGATCTCCTTCTTGTTGGCTTGAAGCCGGTGATAAGCCGGTTTTAGGTTCAGATTTTATTCGTGATTCCACAAAAAAGATTGACCTTATTCGTCATAAGATGAAAAAAGCTCAAAGTAGACAAAAATCCTACGTTGCTAAGCAAAGAAGAAATTTGGAATTTTCTGTGGAAGATTTGGTGTTTATTCGTGTTTCACATATGAAGGGTGTTGTGCGTTTCAGTCGATTGGGAAAATTCGCACTTCTATATATTTGCCCATTTCCCATCACCGAACGCATTGGTTTCATGGCTTATCGCGTTTTATTACCAGCTCAATTTTCTGTTATTCATGACGTTTTCCATGTCTCCCAACTACAGAAATGTCTTTGAGATTCCGATTCTATTCTTGAGCCCGGTGTTATTGAAGAAATTGAAGTTTTGTCTAATTTGACTTATGAGCAACATCATGTTCGCATCATTGCTACGGAGGTTAAACGCCTTCGAAATAAAGATGTTCCGCTTGTGAAAGTTCAATGGTCCTCAAATCCTAAGGATTGTTCTTGGGAATCTAGAGAATTCATGGAGCGAACACATCCAGACTTACTCTCTCATGCTCTTTAAGGTGAACTTCTCGCTTCAAAATTTTCTTTTGAGTTGATATGCTTTTATGGTTTTACACTTTATTTTCTTCTTAAATATTGCAAGGACGCAATTTTAAGGAGGGGAGTCTGTAACAACCCGCATATTTTACGATTGTATATTTAAATGTTTTATTTAAATATAGCATCGTTAGTCGAATTAGAGTCCGAAATGCTACTTTTTTGCAAACGGTCGAATTAGGACTTGAGACCACTTCCATTGAGTCCAAAATGACGTTTGCGACCTTTTTGAGTATAAACATCAATATGTTTGGAGTTGAGTAGAATTTTTCTATTTTTCTATTGGGCTTTGGGTTTGGGTTTCAGCCTACTAACCCAATAAAATACCCTAACTCCACCCCCTATACATTCATTCATTCATTCTATTTTCCTAACACTCTCAAGCTAAAGGAAAATGAGGGAAAGAAGAGAAAATTAAAATTCCTAAACCCTAGATTACTAGGAAATTCAAGATTCAAGATACAAAATCAAAGAGAAGCTTAGATAAGCATCCTCTTTATATTCTCCATCTCAATCTCCCTTTAATTTTTCAAAATTCCTACACCCTAACTTAGGAAATATTTGCTTATGAGCTTAGATTGGAGCTTCTAGAGTTAAAGTGAAGAGTGGTTGATCTTTCCTTTATTTTAAAGCTTCTCAATTGTTATTTTGGATTTAAAGGTGAGTTCTTGAACTCAGATCTACGTCTCTAGCTTCATAGTTGTTAGATATGAATTCCTAACATCTATTTCATGTCCATTTGCTTTTGAATCAAATTGGTTTGATAAATTTTCAATTTTGGGTATTTTGAAGTCAAAATCTATGAAAATCCTTATGTGGATGTTTGGACACGTTATTCAGAGTGTATCGAAGAGCCTATAGGGACGGGTTGTAGATTAGCATAAAACCCTAGCATCCATCGCTCGTTCGGTCGCTTTTAGTTTGGATTTTTGCCCTCTTTAGGCTAGGCTGTTTTTTGCCTACCAGAAAAATCCAGACATCTGGTTGAAAAATCCAGACGTCTGGTAGGGGTCCCTGGAAAATTATATAATGAACACAGAAAATAAAATGGCAAACAAAAGGACCAGACGTCTTGTTCAACCGGTCAAACGTCCGGTTCAACCGGTCAGACGTCTGGTTCAACCGATCAAACGTATGGAAGGGTTCTCGAATTAAAAAGAGAAAGGAGAAAAAACATATATATTTCCAGAACCTAGGACCAGACGTCTGGCTATAACTACCAGACGTCTGGAACTGTTCAATTTTGCCTATTTTGGCTGTGTTTGGGTTGATTTTCTATTTTTATCGCTTTTTGTTGTTCCAGATAGTTGTTGTCATTCATTATCGACTTTGATGATTTCTTTTATGGATTTTTGGGAATATCCATTTGATCGATTTGATATCGATTTCTATGGTTTTAATTCACGTTGTCGAATATGAATTTTTGGTGATTGATTATTTTTACAATCATTTATGTGATTTGTCACTTTAAAATACAAACATTTCTGTACTAGTAGTAAATACTCAAACTCTTTTGCAAACTTGATTTCAACAATTTCTTTCAATTCAAAGCTCGTTTTTAAAACTATTTCCGATCTATTAGAATATACAAACCTTTACCTCATTCGTATGAGAAATCTAGTTAAACGACTTAGTAAAACAAGTGATATGAAACGCTTGCGTTTACTTCGTCGGTTAATTCTTGGACTTGTTCGAATAAACTCTCGTGACAATTTCGAGTGGGAATCTACAATTTGTTTGTAAATATTTAAGTTAAGCCAGTGGTTATGGGACATGAAGCAAAACTCATTTATATACTAGCTTAGTGTAATTCACACTTATTATCGATCTATGATGATCATTTTATGCTTTAGACTAGCGATATGCCATGTCTCTATGTCCACATGGAGGACTGTACCTCGTTTTATTGAGCTTCGTCTCATTTCTTTTATAGGATAACGACCTTTGGGTTCTTTGGAGTTTCGACTCATTTTTATGGGCTAGCGACCTATGTTCTTTTATGGAGTTCGGTTCATCGGGCGTACCGTTGTACTACGTCGTTGTTCCGGCTTATCAGGTTCATCGGGCATACCGTTGTACTACGTTGTTGTTCCGAATTGTTTGAGTTTTAGGTTCCTTGGATGTACCATTGTACTACGTCATTACATCGGCTCTATGGTTAGCGACCATGGGATAACATCCCGTTTATGATGCGCGTGTTGGTGAGATTTCATGCTCCCGTTTTGATAGCCCACCCCCTTTGTGATTTCTGGATTTCTAATTGATGACTTCTAGAATTTTGTTTCACCAATTTTTGTGATTTACATAGATAAGCTTTATCAATATTGTGGTTTGGTGAATAACATCAAGAATATGAAATTCTTTTTGGTGTTTGAGAATATTTGAGATATTGTATGATTTTTGCTATTATCTAATGCTTGTCATGGTATGGCATTGTTGTTATCATGTGTGTTTGTCATATCTCTTGTCGTATCTCATTTTATATGATATTTATAGTTAGACTGATCCGTTTATTATTTTTCTTCTTAAATAATATTCGAGTCAGACCGAAGTATTTCAAGGGCTTCTGCTTGACTTCTTATCAGAGTCCATCATCTGACTTTTTGGCTAACTACTTAGCTTAGTAGTTTTTGCTTTTACACATTCGAGATAGAGACTCCTTAATGTATACATATTCTTTTGTCTAGCTCTTGTACCTATTCTTTTGTGATGTAGTGGATCTTGTATGACCACTACTTTGATGTACACATTTATATGTTATATTCATATCTGTTTCCGCCTTAGTGATATGAATATCTATGACTGATTAATGTTATGCTTGTTTTATATTTGTTTTCAAAGATCACACAGCCATTGTGTAGCAGCTTTGAGTTTGTAATTGATGTGTCAGATTTCCTCTTGAAACAAAATGCATATACTACTATCAGACATATCGATACTCGCATAAAGCAATTACATAGATGGTCGCTCCTCAACAACCTTATTCTCCGTGCTAGTCGATGACATTACCCCTTAGTGTTCTTGGCTAGTGTGAGTATAGAGGTGGGAAATCACATTTATTTATTTCCCTTTATCAACAACATATTAGATGCATAATAACTATAGAGGCTTTTGTAGTTATATAAAATCTATTACAAAAAAAATTAAGATCTTTCTTTTTTCATGCATTTTATATCAAATTTTGTTTCCATATTTTTATTTCCATGGTCGGAATATGAATTTGGGTTCCTTCACTTATTTTGCAGGAAGTTATTTGTTTGTTAATGCATAAATGCAAAGAAATCGTAAGTCTTTTATATAATCAAGGTGAGGTAAAGCTGATCTTTATTTCATTCTAAAACATTACTATATAAAAAACAAGTTGGAAGAAAAGCATAATATATGAAGTGAAAGATTATTTAAAAAATGAATTTAACACTGTATTTTGGGGGAAAGTTTAAATGTATAAGAAACATTTAGGTTCTGCGATCAGCAGACAATACTAAATTTGTTAAACTTTTGTTTTTAAATTCGTGTTTTGGAAACATATTTATTTTTAAATGTTTCATGTTGTCTTAGTCGGTTTGAACTATTTGGTAAATCCTGACAATGTCCTTCTTTTGTTAATCTAGGCTTTTAATATTTTTCCATTGTGTTATTCAATATACTATGTAATATTCATAGGCAACACATATTCATGTTTATCATCAAATTATTGAAGATCTTAAACAAGTATGAGGTAATTGTTTTTGACTTCTTAAAAAGTTTATTTTATTTTATGTTGTTTTGCATTTTGTCAGTATGGAAATGTTTATCAATAATTACAAATTAGAGAAGTAGTTATCCATAATACTTATAAGTGAGCTATTATCATATCGAATATTATTATCATGCAAAAAATAATATGAATTAAATGCTTTTCATTTTCATTAATTTGACTTCAAAGTACTTTGAGAATTAAATCGTAACTCGTATTAATGAGAGATCTAATTACATATTAATTCTACTTAATGCTAATAAAGAATTTAATTAATATTCAATCAATTAATTGTTTTATTTATTTCCTTTCATCGACATTTGAGTTGAAAATTATACAAGGGAACATGTAACATAAAGTATTCTGTAAACAAATAACTATAAATTAGAGCTAAAGTTATGTATTATTGTTATAACCGAACTATTATTAAATAGTAAGGATGAAATCAAATATTATTACCGTGCAATAATAAAATGAATTATTTGCTTCTAATTTAATCAATTTGTATTCAAAATATTTTGTAATTCATTTTAATAACTAATTACATGTTGAATCACTTTAACTCTAATCCATTATAGAATTAATATATAATTAATGAACACTTTTTTTTATTTTCTTTTATCAACAATCAACAACATTCAAATGCATAACTCAACGAGGAAACATGTAATAAGAAATGTTTTGTAAATTCGAAAAATATTTACTAGATGTGAGAAATATGTGTATTAAAAAAATAGTGTCATAGGAGCTCATTGCCTATTTGTTAAATATACATTACTTTCCTTTAATAAGATTAGTATAAAAATAAGAATTTGATTATAAATATAGTCGTAAATTATATTCTTCAATAAACCCACAAAACTAATATTAGGGTAGCATTTGCTCATGCTTTATGGGCACCTCGATACTTTTGACATATTTACTTATGTTTGAAGACTATAACAATTGTATTGGGTTAATTTTTTTTTTTTTAATATTGGATGTACAAACAATAATATTACAAGCGGTTATAATGACGTAAATTACATGATATTTTACTGGCTCGCTTTGTTGATAATATTTTCTTTTGTCATTTGGTCTTATAGTTATTTTCAATGGATGTCATCTAAAGTATTTTTATATGTATCCACAAGTATTTCCCATCGTGAGAATTACTTTTCTTTGAATTATGCTAAATTTTATATTTTTTCATTCATTATATGATGGTATAACTATTTTAAGTAACTTCTAGAATTATTTGGTTGTTCCAGAAAATAGACTACGACAGGTGTTAGCTTATTTGGTCAAGGCATTAGAGTTAATGAAGAGGTGTAAGGGTTAATTACCAATGATAACATTAAATCAATATATTAATTGTACAGAGTCTCTGGTGCATTAATTCAGGAGTTTATGAAACTATTCAGTATACCTCAATGTTTAAAAACAATATAGTACATACTGTTATCATTTGTTTATATCTCTCGCATTACAATATGCTATATCAATTAAAAATATAATCTTTGAAGCCACTAAATATATTTCAATTAAATTACTATTATTGTTAATAAGTGTACTAATACAAATATTAGAATATTGTTTATTTATACCAATTTCGAAACTATTTCACACTTAGCATGATTTCTTTATTCCATATGTTGGACACTGTTATCATATCGAATGTAAACATTTGAATTTGTATTATTATACATAAGATGAACCTATGTTGCACTGATGCATCACTTAAATTAATAGGTATGCTCAGTAATGTAATCTACTAAGTAAGGAGCAGTTGATAGTTAATGTTTATTTTTTATATAAATCCATTATTTTCTAAAAAAATTACTATAATATGTATGATTCAAAATTACTTAAGCAGATTTATTGCAAATGTTTACCATTGGTGTTAAAAAAATAAACTAATATAAACAAGTTAATCCAAAAATATACAACTTTATCTTCATAAGACTAAAATATAGAAATATACCATTAAATAAATTATATGGTGAAACCTGTGTGCGTTGCACTGGTTCACACTAGTGTTAATATATGTTTTAGTGAATATGTAATATTAAATTTATATGTTATTTGTTATAAATAATTTATTTAATTAAATAATCTTGTGCAATGTTTTAATACAGTCGAATTGTATAAAATTTAGAAGACGGTTTTTGAAAAGACGCCTATTAGCGCATTTAGAAAAGTTGCAAACGGGCGCTTTGTGAAATCACCCCATTGTTTTCACTACAGCAAATAAAACGCACCAGTCGCCCTTCTCTTCTTCATTTCTCACTTTACAATGTCCGAAACCAAAAAGAAAAGAAGCACTCTTTTCATTAAAATCTCATTTATACTAAATTTTTTTGTTGATTTCATCGTCATTTTGAAGAATACTTGCTCTTCGTCACGTGAATCTCCTATCAATTACATTTCTATTATCACTCTCTATTATTCTCATATTTCCAAATTTGGGTTTTTGTAAGTCAGTTTTGATTTCATACTTGAATTAGATGTATGTCAATGAAATTGAATAACTTGTTGTGTGTAACTTGTGCTACAATGACAATGCGTTGGATGTAAAATAGTTTTGGGAAATATGTATATGAAATAGGTTTGTATAACTTGTGCAACAATGACAATGTATTAGAGCATCACATGAAAAGTTTAATAAATTTTTTATTTATTCTTGTTTAATATGTCATCGTAATTGAATTTGGTATAACTTTATATGTTTTATGAAAAAGCCTTGTATAATACTATATTTGTTGAATTTTGTGAAAATTATGTCAAGATGCTA
Source organism: Allium cepa (assembly GCA_030765085.1). Taxonomy (NCBI): domain Eukaryota; kingdom Viridiplantae; phylum Streptophyta; class Magnoliopsida; order Asparagales; family Amaryllidaceae; genus Allium; species Allium cepa. The sequence continues at coordinate 654,932,907 of CM060940.1, forward strand.
CATGGTTCAATGGATGGTAGCGTGTTGTACTTGCAAGAACACTACCGCATGAACAACTCCAAGTGGATGGAGGTAAAGCAATATCATATTGAATAGAAATATATAGCTATCGACTTATATTTAGTGCTAATATTGTTTTGTTATTTTTGACAACGTACTACTGCAAATGTGATTATTAACCATTCATCATTATTAAAGAAAGTCAGTTCCTTGCAACCTCATGTGTTAGAGCTTGTAGATCAAGCAAGATTAAATTACTATCTGATTATTGCTTTGGTAGATAGATGGAGACCAAAGACATCTTCTTTCCATTTTTGGGTAGGCGAGATGACAATAACCTTAGTGGACATGGTTGTTTTTCTTAGCATGCCATAGATGGTGCTCCATTGACCAACCTAGATGTATCCATTAATTACATGGATTTATGTGATTTTTTCTTAAGGCTTTCACCTCCAGTTGATTAAAGGTGGGGCAATGAGATGATAGTGGTAGCTTAGTATAGAAAGCATTTGGCTGATGATATTCTAGTGGGTGCTCTTGATATTCAGATTGTGCAACGATCCATGAGCCATTATTCTGCACATCATCACTTCTCCTTTGATGTGCGATCATTTGAAGATGTGTGTCTACCTCAGATTGCTTCCTTATTTTTGTGGAATTAGATGCTTACTAACAGTATTCTTAGGGTAATGCAGTTCTATCTTATATATATATATATATATATATATATATATATATATATATGGAACAGTCGAGACTTGCTTTATTGGAGAACCATTCTATTGGCGGATGTATGACATTAGTTTGAGAATTCTACTTACTATTCACGTTCTGCATTTTTTGTATAGTCTGTTATATGTTGAAATCTTATGTGCAAATATATTTAAAGAAATGGCGTTGGACCTACCTTCATATCAGCCGAATAACGATAAAGAGAGCAGTTGTGGATAGCTTGCTACCTTTTGATTCTAGGTGCATTTATTTTATAATATGATCAAATATATCTATTTAGATCTTTTAATTCATAAAACTATTTTTTTGCAGGTGGATTGAACTAAAGAGTGCAGCAAAGTCTCCTAGACAGAGTCTTTAGTTTTACTGAAACGAGCTTGATGTTCTTAATTATGATTTTGTGACATGGACACCTTCACCATGAAGGAAATGGGTCAGTCTACAGTTGCTGAGAAAGGCAAATTTCAAAACAAATTCCCTAACTGGATCTTAGTGGGCCTACAAAGTCTATTGGTTGTACTAGACCAAATCTAGTTAATTTAAATAAAATAAAAAATGTTATATATATAATTTATGTGTATATCATTATATACTAATATATGTATAACATGCATGTGCAACACTGTACGCGTACATCATTAATGAATATGCATATAGATATTGGCCTTTGCATCTATTATGTATACATTGACTATTCATATGCGCATTGGTTATCTCAATATTGTTTAAAACTATGTGCGCAAAATTATAAATATATTTTATGTTTAAATAAAATAAATCTTTTCTATTAACTATCCAAGAATATTTTGAAAGTCAATAAGATTTGAATTCAAATTAATATTTAAAATACCTAATATTTTGACTTAGTAAAATTAGTTTGAATTTCAAATTTAGATCTATAAAATACAAAATAAAATATATTTTAATTTTAAAATATATATATATATCATTAAACTATTATTGTTACTGAAATATATATACATGCATATATATATATATACACATACAAATTGATTTTAAAACTTTATATTAAATTTAAGTATACATATATCATAACCAAATAATTAGAAATTATAATGTATACATATTTTAATTCTCCAGAGTTGAACGGAATTTATTATTATTATTTATAATCCGAAACTGTTTTAGTTTTATAATACATAAAAATGTATGTATAATATTCATATATGAAATAATGTATGTATTAATATAAAATAATAAATACAAAGACATTAATATATATGATATTTTTTAGCTTAATAATTTTAGTTTTAATGCAGAAAACCATTTTCAAAATATAATTAATTTTAAAACAGTTTAAAACATATTACATTTATATAAATTAATTAAAATTAACAAACAACAATTTTAAATAATTAAAATTAATGTCAATATTTTCATATTATATATATAATAAACAGTGGCAAAAAATGAAATATATATAAGTATATATAATTTTATTATTTAAACAACAATATTTATAATTTAATCATTGAAATCATATAACATATAAAACATGAGACAACTAATGCTTGTATAAAATCATTATAAATATTATCCACTGCATGACAAGTATAATATAAAATATAAATCAGATTTTGTACGCTAATGATGCTGCCTCTGGACACTTGTTGATTGATGTATTCCCCTTGGTTCATCTTGAATCGATCTCCAAACATTGCAATGGCCTGAAGTACCATAGTTTATATTTTATTTGATGTATACGGGTAAAGAATTTTCGGCTATGGTGAATTGGGAAGATGCCCATGGCCTAGAGTGGTAAGGAGCAACAGAGAGAGAGAGAGAGAGAGAGAGAGAGTCGTCTAAATTCATGAGGTGTAGGTTTATTTGAACAGAGAAAAGGGGGGAGACTAATTAGTTCTCCTCATTCTTCTATTTCTTTGTTTACCGATTCCAGATCTCATCTAGAATTCCAAATAACCTCTCCCTTCTCTTCTCCTATAGATCAACCATGATATGGGCCTACTGGGCTAACAAGACATTAAAAGTCATTTAGTAAATAATGTCATTTAAATCATATTAAAATGCATATCGATATCATATATCGGTATGTACGTATATAACTTTTATAAATGCACCGAGTCAATTACTAATGACACCCAATATATCAAATAAAAAAACGAATAATATTTCATAAATATTAATTAATTTAAAATAATTATAAATCAATTAAATCGTGTTGGTATTTCGAAGGTTTCACCAATACGGTTGTGCAACTAGTAGGTGTAAACTCGTTCAGCAATTAATATCGAATTTTTCAAATATTAACTTTCACTCATCACTTTAGCTAAGTAAAGTGACAGTTTGACTAAATTTGTTGCTTTTACATCTTCATTGGTAATATCCAATTTTACAATTTACAAGGTACCTTTTAATAACGTTTGCTTTCATCAATTCTCTTCGTTAATAAAATATCACTTTAGGATTTATGGAATATAGCTTTAGTTAAAATTCAAGTATCATTCACATTCAATTCGGCTGTCCATGAACGAAGTCCTTGGTTCATCGGTAACATTTATTATTAACTATACTAATCTATTAAGAGATTTTGACTTCTTGTTGATTTCGTTTAACCATGTTACAAATTGTATCATCTCGGAATTTTATCATTTTAATTGTGAATATTTAAATAATTTTAAATATTTAAATAATTGATTTTTTAAAATATAAATAGCTAATATTCAATTGTAGGAATTATTTAAATATTTAAATTGTGAACTAAATATTAACTAAATTTATTTAATTGCCTTATTTAACTCCTTTTAGTTAATAAATAATAACGGTAAATTCATTTTGTAAATTTATTTAAAATAATAAATAGTTTGAACTAATAAGAAGAAAATTAATTGTTAATAAAACGACTTGATTTTTATAACGTATTTTAAAATAAATTTATAGGATTTTTCCATAATTTTTAATTTGCAAAATATTAAATTATCGTTTGATGTATTCTTTGGCAAACGATGATATTTTTGAAATTTTAGAGAATAAGATAACCAATGTATTTTATTATTGCTTTGAGATCGTATCACATTTTTGTACGCGATCATATTTTTGTTTTGTCGTTTGCGATTCATACACAGACAAAATTCTATGTGATGACGTACCAAGAATCCAATAATAAACAACACTCAACACAAGACATTTCCTCTAATCTTTACTTTTCACTCCTCTCTCTCTCTACACTTTTCATTTATAGTAAAGGATAAAATATAACCCTTCTTCAAAAACCAAACAAATCGATTACTCAATTATAAATTGCAAAACAAGTTTTTTCGAGTTCGCAGTAACTAGATCTACAAATCTATACATGTTTTGATGGGTTTAATGATTTTTTGGAGTTGTTCAATAGTTTGGACATGAGCTAGGCAGCCTAGGTTTTGGTGAGATCTAGGCGGAGTTTGAAGGAATCAAGGTTGGATTCAGGTTTATGCTGGCAAGAGATGTCGGTGGTGCAATTTTGAAGTGGTCCGATCTTCTTGGGGTGGTCGCGCCATTGTGGATTTTGGATGTGACAGGGAGCTGGTCACGGTCGGAGCGGGTGGATTGAGTTGAGGGATATTAGGTCCAGTGAATCGCGATTGTGGAGAGAAGCTCGTCGACGAAGTCAGTTCGTCGAATGGTGGCTAAATCTCTGTGTCTTAGTGAGATCATGCACAGTTGGGTGCGTGCATTTCTTGTACTAGAGCAGGAATATTTTTTTAGGGAAGAAGGATTTGAATATTGATTAGATGATTAGTGATTATTTAATTACTAATTAAGTTATTAATCTGTTTAGTTAATTTCAAATCTCATAAACTCAGTACCTATTGCATACACAGTCAAATTTGGATGCAATCTTTTACATTGAATTCGTATAGTCGTTATCTACACATTGGAGTTATATTTTTTGAATTTGAAGCTAGTAGGATTTTGATCTAAAATCGAACATTGTTCATTTTAGATCAAACCGGAACGTGAAAGCAGAAACTGGAATTTCGGTGATTTTACTCACCTTTAAATAAACTATATGATATCTGTGGTGCTATAGATTATTATTGATGCATGGATGATGGCTGATAGTTTTAACGAAATATAAATTAATGATTAAATTATAATGATTTCAACTAATTACTTTTAACATGGTTAAATAAGTTATACTTCATTGTAATATCTGTTTAGCAGAATAAAACCCTGTTCTGCTATAATTAAATTGAATAGATTATTTTGGACATCTATCGACTAGAATCAATCACCATTCTATTCTTGCAAAGTAAAAAGATTATCTTTGAAGTTAATTAATATGCGGATTATTTAATAAATGATATGTTAGCTATGGATTGCTAATTGTTGATAATAATATGATTTTTATTATTGTTTAATTTGTTTGTTTGAATTTGAATTCCCGCTTGAAAAGTGGATTGTATAAAAAACTGTTGTTTTGCAGAGGACTTTTGCAGAGTGTAATACCCCAATTTTTGGTAACATTATTTAGAATATTTAATTAGTAGAGTCAAATAAAGTAATGTGCTGATTAGGGGATTTAGATTTTATTTTATTAAGGGATAGCCATGCCATTTAACTAATGAATTAAAATAAGAGTTAAAATGAAATAGAGGAGCGGTAAAATAGGAAAGGGACCATTCTTATACCCTAAACCCTTGGTCGTGTGTCCATTCACGTTCATTTTCATTTATCAAAATTTTTAAACTTGAGGTCGTCCACCATTAAAAAGAGAAAGAGGAAGAAGATCAAGAAAAGATAAGGAAGAAGCTAAATCAAATCAAATCCATTTAAATCTCAAGCTCCTTAATCTCTAAAGCTACAGTGAATAATGACTACATCTCAAATTTCTTATTGATTCTGATTTTAAGTTGAATCGGAAATTATTTGTAATGATTTTCCATGTTTTGAATGATGGAATGATTATATGCACCTGTTGATGATTTACGGTTGTTCATATAGATTTTTGACATGTTTTGATATGAAAACCCTATCAAATGACATCCAAACGCCTTGTAGATTTTTATGTAAACCAAAAATGATATTTTAGAGATGGCTTTCAATTTTCATAATTTTCATAATTTATTGGATTTCATATGAATTTTATAGTGAAGAAATTGTTATTTTAGGTTAAAAATTATTTACGGTTAAATAATTAATGGTTTGGGTCTGAAATTAATATATATTAGAAAACATATTAAAAGTGATTTTCTAGAATTTTTTTAGAATTTTTCTATATGTTTTAATGGATTTATAAATTATTTAGGGTATGAGACTTAAGTGTTTTATATATTTATAAAAAGGAGAAGGGGAATTTGTAAATAACTCTAATTTTTATTTCTAGAAATTGGCATTACTTTTAGAAAAGAGAAACTTGCAATCAATTACAATTTGAAAAGAAGGTAGGTTAGGTACAAAGAAATAGTTTAAAAAGGACTAGTCTAAATGGATTTTACTGTTTCAATGCTTTCGGCAATCGCCTCCTTACCTTAGTCTCCGACTCTATCGAAACCAGTGCACATGGTATCAGGTAACTGGTACATAGTGAATTGGATATAGACAGAAGGTATAAGGTCAAAACCATGGGTTTCGAAGGGGTTGAAGCAATACTTTACTTTTAAATGAAAATGCGCCTGCTTCCTTTCGACTGAATAGCTTTTGACTTGGTTAGCATTTGACCAGGTCAAATGGTTTTAAAAATGGTTTCAATTGGGTTGCACCTTTATTTTTAAATAATTGCTTCGACTGGGTCGAAATCCCTAACTGCCTCTTTCTACCTTTCGACCCAGATTGGCTTCGAAAGGGTTTCTTTGTTTTTTTTTTCTTTTTAACTTAACCAATTCTCCAATGCTTTCGAAGGGATGGTTTTGAGACCATCACTTCGTTACCTAGGAATGATTTCAAAAGGAATGCTTTCGATTTTGTTGGGTTTATGATCCTTTTTCTGCTTGAAGGCATAATCCAAATGGTTTTGACCGAAACGATTTTCAAAGGTTTCGAAGGAGTAAAATTTTGAAAGGTTTCCACATGGTTTAAATTGAATCCAAGTGCTTTCAAAAGGTTTGTGTTTACAAAGATTTAATGCTTTTGAATGGTCTTAAAGAAAGGTTTCAAAGGGATGGTTCCCCAATGGTTTTGAAAGAGTCAAATGGGAAGGTTTTATGATTGTTTCAAAAGGGTTGAAAGGAAAGGTTTTTTCAATATTTTCGAAAGGCATAGTTTAAAGGTTTTTAAAAAGGATGTTTAATGTTATAAAGCTTTCGGAAGGAAGGTTTTTCGATGGTTTCGAAAGGGTTTTGAGAATGGTTTTGAAAGGCAGGTTTGGGCCTTTCGGCCTAGGTTAAATAAAGGGTTTTACTTGGATTCGAAAGTGGTACTTTCAATAGATTCGGAAGGGGTACTTTCAAAGGTTTAATGTTTTCATCAACTAAGATTTGGGTAAAGTATATATAACATGGCAAGGTGATTTTGAGTAAAGCATAGAGTATATGTATTTTCCTTGTTTATGTTTGATTTGAAGGTTTTAAATCAGTTTGAAAAGGTTTTCAAGGAAAATTTTGGGAAGATATACCTAAGTAAAATGACTCGGATATTAGAATACCAAATGACACTGGTGTAGGGTCGTTCCCTATACATTAGCTGTTAGCCCCAGCTAATTTAGTCCAAAATAACAATGTGTAGGGCTTTATCACTGGTAAGACTAAAATTATGATTACATACAGAAGGAATATATGTTTGTATACATATAGGTTATTGGGAGCTCGCAAAACCATTAGGATCAGGTGACCCTAGGAAAAGATAAGTTAGGGACAGACTGTCTAAAAGAAAAGTATTTAACAGATACTTAAGGACAGATCGTCCACAAGATGAGTGTCTAACATATGTTAAATAAATTTGGTTTATATTGTCTGGTATGCCTGAATTAGCCAAGAGTTAGTAGTTAGCTAAACAAAACTACAGTTTTCGGACAGATAGTCCATTTATTACCTAATGTGTTTATTTACATGATAATGGTTTATAGTTTTAATCAGCTTTGGTTGCAGGAAGAGGTTTTGCAAAATATACATTTTAAAAGGATATAAGTGAGGGGAAACCCGTTCCGCTAAGCGGTGTGGTCTCACTTAATATTAATAACCGGGATGTATAGTATTATTCACACCAGGCTTTATGTCTAACTCGAAGTTTCTATTTCCCCCTAAACTCTCAGGTGCTTAAAATTGATTTGTGTAGGGTGAGGGTTAAAGTTTTCAGGTTTTAGTACTTTTGGCAAATAAAGCTTCCGGAGACTAGTAGGTGGCTGATAGATAGCTAAATAGGAGTTACAGTTTATTCTATTTATTTCTGCTATACATATTAAGTCAAATATGACTATATTAACTCTAGTCAACTAAGGGGGCATCGTCGTATGTCGCTCTTGGCTTATTTTCTAATTGATATATTTGACCATTGCATAGGAAACGTTAAGGAATTATGTAACTTTGATATGAATTATTGTTTTGAAACATAATCAGTAAAATGTTATTTTCTAAAATATGTGATTTTGTTCATATTCAAGCGCTTCTGGTATTATGGATACCATTAGCATTACCATATTTTGTCACCAAAAGTTAATACTATAGATGACTGTAGTATCTATAGCGCTTAGCTTTTGGTCTCCAGATATGCGATGTTACAACTTGGTTTTAGAGCATGAGTTTATGATAAACTTTAAACTAAAAATGGATTTTGAAACATAATCTTAAGGAATTATAATAAGACTAGGATAGGGATAACGCTATAGTAATGTACTTGTATTTTCTATACATAAGCATATGTTTTATCTCTAGTATCCTATCTTTATTAGGTTATTTCTCTGTATCTCATGAGGTTTGAATATAGATATGGATGGTAGAAGAGGAAGAATTAACCTTGGAAGGGAAGACACTGATGGGAATGCCAGACCTAATACGAGGATGACCCAAGGTCAAGCCCAAGCAGAGAATGTAGGTGCTCATGTCCCGTAGGTGGACATGGGAGCTATGTATCGGTTTTTTTTGTGAATATGATGCAAGCTGGAATTGCAACTGGAATGGTAGGAGGAGATGCTGCAGGAGCAGGAGTTCTGGAAGTTCCGGTAATTAACCATTATGCTAACATGAGCGAAGATTATGCTAAGCTTGGAGGGAAACCATTTCTGGGAACAGAGGATGCTATAGAGGTGGAGAATTGGTTGTTTCACTATGAGAGAATCTTTATGGACTTGGGGTTCAATGATGAGCAGAAGAGGAGGCTTGCTTCAAGATAGCTTCAAGGAGCAATTTTGTTTTGGTGGAACAATATGAGTGTTGGTGTAGATAATGAGACGATGATATGGTCAGAGTTTAAAAAGATGTTCCAGGAGAGGTTCATGTCGGTGATGGCGCAGTCTGTTCCGATCCTCAAGTTGCTGAATTAGAACATTGAGAAATGATTGTTTTGGAGTATGCCAGTAGGTTTGAAGAGTTAGCCAGATAAGGGTATGCTTCAGTGGACACAATGATGAATATGAATGAGAAGTTTATCAAGGGATTGAAGCTTGAGTTGGCCAGGGCTACCTTACCGCATATTAGATAACCCTGTGATATGATTGTGGAGATGGCTTTGAGGCACGAGGAGATGCTTGCTTATCAGGAGAAGAGTAAGGTGAAGGAGGTCTAGGTCAAGCAAGGCCAAAAGAGGAAGTTCTTCCACAAGAAGGGTGCTCAAAAGGGTGGAGCAGCTAAGAAAGGAAAGTCTGAGGTAGTTTGTTTTAAGCGCGACAAGAAGGTTCATTTTGCCAATGAATGTCATACTGGGAAGACGAAACAAGTGACCGAGAAGAAGAATATCAGGTGCTTCAACTATGATCGGATAGGCCACTATATGAATCAATGCAAAGAGCACGCTAAGGATGGAAAGGGTTCAAGATGTATGCATTAGAGCCTACTATTTCGAAGCCAACAACTTAGGAGAAGGAAAAGGCGGTTTTTGGAGTTACGCTTCAAATTCTTGGTATGTCTGTTAGCGTCCTATTTGATACTGGTGCATCGCATTTTTTTATATCTTGATGTTTGATAGATAAGTTTAACCTAGAACCCATATATTTAGTTACTTATGGGTTGCGAATCCAATAGGAGGGTATGCAACTCTAGGGTTGAGATATGACCAGTTAGAGTTTGACTTGTTAGATCATACTTTTGTTTGCAATTTGCATGTATTTGATTTTGTGGGGTTCGGGGTTATTCTTGGGATGGATTGGTTATGCGAGTATGATGTTAGGATATTTTCCCATGATAGGAAAATATCGTTTATGTACCCTGATTGTAGCGACATGATTTTTTATACCGTAGGAAGCCTTAGCAGTGACGTGAATTCTTTGTTAGGTGTTATGGAGTTGGAAGATGAGCTGAATCTAGTTTTCATGGTCAGAGAATTTGTGGATGTTTTTGAGCCTGTAGTTGGATTGCCACCAAAACGAGCCATTGAATTTTGGATAGATTTGGTTCCAGGAGCAGAACTAGTGAGTAGGCCCCCAAGAAGGATGACCCCTACAGAGATGAGGGAGTTGAAGGTGCAATTAGTGGATCTGGAAGGAAAGAGTTTCATCAGACCGAATACTTCACTCTGGGGAGCAACTCCAGTGGTTGCTAAGAAGCTGGATGGATCTTTAAGGCTATGTATCGATTATTGTAAGTTGAATGAGAGGACATTAAAGAGTCGATATCCATTACCGAGGATTGACGATTTGTTCGATCAGTTAAGTGGATCCAAGATATTTTCCCAGTTGGATTTGGCGACAGGTTTCCATCAGCTCAGAGTAGCAAAGGATAATATACCTTTGACGGCATTTAGGACCATATATGGATTGTATGAATGGTTAGTTATGCCATTTGGACTGATTAATGCACCAGCATTCTTTGTGGATTTGATAAATCGAGTTTTATGAGAGCATTTGTATAAGTTCACATTGGTTTTTATAGGAGATATTCTGATATACTCTAAGGATGAGAAGAAGCATGAAGTTCATCTTAGAATAGTGCTTGAGACGCCGAGGTAGCATCAGCTAAAGGCGAAGTTTTCGAAGTGTCATTTTTGAAAGCAGGAAGTGAAGTTTCTTGGTCAAGTAGTGTCAGAGAAAGGGTTGTCAGTAGACCCGACTAAGATTGAAGTGCTGAATAGTTGGAAGAGACTCGAGACAGTGACTGAGGTAAGGGGTTTCACAGGATTACCTGGTTATTATCGAAGATTCATTAAGGATTTCTCGTGGATAGTAGCAAAAATGACCAAGCTAACAAGAAAAGATGTGAAGTTTGTGTGGACCGATAAGTGTGAGGAAGCATTCCAGAGTTTGAAAAACTTGTTGAACCATGCACCTGTGTTGGTTGTTTTGGAAGGAAATTAGGATTTGGTGGTTTATATTGATGCGTGTGGAACAAGATTAGGAGGTGTGCTGATGCAGAGAGGTATGGTGATTGCCTAGGCTACTAGACAGCTTAGACCACATGATGTTAGATATCCAATGCATGATTTGGAATTGGATGCAGCAATTTTTACATTGAAGGTGTAGAGACACTACCTTTTAGGAGATAGGTTTGAGTTATACATAGATCATGACTCGCTGAATTATTTGTTCTCTCGAAAGGAGCTGAACATGAGACAGCGGAGATGGTTAGTGTTTGTTGCTGCTTATGATTTCGGAATTGAGTACACATCGGGGAAAGGTAATATGGTAGCAGACACACTTAGCAGAAAGCATCAAAATGCAGTGTTGGCGGTGATTACTGAATGAAAGGATTTGGGAGCCTTGACAGCTTGTGGAGTTCAATGGAGATCCTTATTTGATTCAAATCGTTGAATCATTTTCTTAATTGCATCGAGAAGGCCTAGAGCTCTTCTCGATGTTAAATTTTTTGTTTTCATTCTTTCAAATCCGAAATCTGGTTTTGTTCCGACTTATTTTCATTCTTTCATCTATGGATGTTGTTCTTTTGAGGTAAAACTCATTTCTTGTTTTGTGGCATGGTCTCACGGAATTATTATATGTCCACCATATTTCTTGAGTTTTCTCATGCTGTTTTTCCATTCTGATCCGGATGTTATTTTATTATAATGCTCGGGTCAGACTAAGTATTTTTCTAAGTTGTCGTTGGTGGGACAAGGAGCTCATGAAGTAGAGCTAGATGTTCACTAACCATGGTGCTTTTATTTTCCACTGTATTATTATACATTCCACTAGCAATTGCAACGTTAGGAAGTTATAACTGTCCAGGGTGATGAGGTTTGTTTCTAACTATGATATACTATGTATTTTAGAGTTATAGTTTTTACTATCTTTATTATATAATATGTTGTTGTTCTGCTGTGAGATTATGTTTCCCATGTTTTTTTACTCTAACTACTTTCCTCATTGGCACTTGGATGTTCGGCATTACAATGGATATTAATTGTCGACTTTCGAGGGTTGTAAAGGCAGGTCGTTACACTAACCTCATACAATTAAGGAGACGAATCCTCCATTGAATAGTGTTTCACTTCTAATGCTTAGACTCACGCCCAACTATAGTCGCTCAATGGTCATTGTTATATGATTTAACTATAATCAAAGTGGAGTACCCACATTGAAGCTCAATAGTATTTTCAAGTCGATTTCTATTTGACCTAGTTAATGTTAACCAACCGGAAACTCTTGGGTGAATGGTTCCATAATTATCCAATAATTATCAGTACATAACCCTTCGGTTCCCCCAACGGTTATGAGTAATGCACTGTCCAACGTTTGGAGAGTATTACGCGTACCAATCTTAATGGATGCATTGACATCCTTCCTTGAAACATCTTGACCAAGAATATGTTAAATAACATGTTAGTTTATATTCTGATAATTTTCTCATGATTACAACTCCTTGTAATTATTATCACATAACATATCATTCAAGGATTATCCATTTAATGTAATTCAAATTAATTACTAAATTAATTATACCAATACATAACAAAGTATATAATAGAAATCAAATATCTTTATTATGAACAAGATTGGTTATAAAGTTAGATATATGCAACAAATTACAAAATTTCCCCTAGAGAATACCCTTAACTCTCTCAATCAACCACTTACACATAGGGAAAATTGTGGAATCTTAATCAATTTCCTCAAAATTGATCGAGTTAGTCCCTTAGTGAATGGGTGTGCTATATTGTAACTCTCTATGTCGCTAATAAACCGCCTTATCATATGTAACTTTTCAAAGTATGTTTCTCGACTTCCAGTAAGCTTTTATTTTCTTTCACTAACTACATCGTGGCCTTGTTATTATATAATAATGGGATGGGATTCTCAACATTTGAAATCACCCTTAGCTCAGTTATAAATTTGTCTGGAATAACTTTTTTGGAATATATTTTTTTCTAAAAATTATTTTTCAAATTGTGTGTGTATGTATGTACAGGCTTATCCACACACACATGTATTCAAGTCGATACAAATTGTTGTTGGGTGAATTAGGCACAACTTTTGTTCGGAACATTTCCAACTTAAGCCACATGGATTTAGGATTGACATATATTCTTGAAATCACTTATGAGTTCCAATCGAACACTCCTTTATAAGGAGTTCTTTGTTTCTATCAAATTTTTTTTTCTAGTATTTCATAAATACTTCAGAATACTCTTAACTGTCATTTATTAAAGTTAGTTTAGATTTGGCACTTGCTCACTGTATCAGTTACGTAAGCAAATTGCTAGTAGACAACACAACATATAAGATAATTCATGTTGCTGATGCATAAGGATTCCATATCATTCGCTCCATATTAAACATTTTAATATGGTGTACGTGTATATTGTTTAGGAAAACCCAACCACTGATTATAGAACATTTCATTTTTCATATCCAATGTCAAGTATTAAACAATCAAATTAAATGATTTTAATAGGGGTATATCGTTAAAAGTTATAAGTTTGTTGTTTACCGATAGTTTTATAAATACTTTAGTAGCTTTAATGTTCTATCGTGTAGTCACACGCTTCCTTCGCATTTTGACGAAAAATAAATCCTTTTGATTTATTCATCAAAATATTTGCTCAATTCTGATGCTTGTCAAATGATACTTATGTATCAGTTCTTAGATTATATCCAAAACCCACAAACTCAACATCTCTCCCATCGACTTTGAGATACTTTGGTTGTATGTGCAAATAGTCCATTCTAAATCATTACTTAAAATTTTATTTCAACCTAAATGTCCCAAAAATTAAAATCATATTGGCGATATTTGGCAAGTAAAATCTGAATTAGCTTAAGCACATTGAAGGAAAAATCTATTATGTTAATTTCAATAATTGAATCAACATCGATGACTATATTCCAACTGCATTGGTCTTCTTCTTAAAGATACATTTGCGACTAATGGGTCATATCCCTTCGGGTACAACTATTGAAATCATATTTTGATAATGTACTTAGATCCATTTTGGATTTGCACATCATGCAATATGATTGAGTCAATTCTCTTTATGTCATATTGACAACTAAGGAAGTTTTTTTCTCGACACTGATATAAAACTCATAATTTATTTTCAATTTATGAGAGTTAATTATTAGACATTCTAATGAGTGCTGTCTATTTTGGCTTGGTTAATTTCATTTCATCCTATGTAATCTATTTTATCTTTCGATCGTATCCAAATCTATTTTACCGCTAATAATTTCTAAAAGAAATTCTTTTGTCATGAAGTTGGCATTTCTTAGAACGACAACTGCTTCTCTAATCAACGGAATATGGATTTAGAAACATTTTATAAGCTGCCTTTATATATGTTTAACTGATTTAGTTTTAGTTTATGAAATTTATGTTCATAACATAAATTGGTCAATCAATGTTGGTCTACCTAAAACTTCTTTGGGGTGATCCACACAATATCCCTCACGAATGAATATTACGTTCAAGCCCTCAACTTGTAAACTCCATTACCTAGGATATATAGGGGGTTTCTTATAAACTTTTATCTTGTATGATCCTATAAATTATGATTTAGATGAAATTAAGTTTAATCTACGTACTTACTCTTAAGTACATATCCTAAGAAGTTAACTCAACTTCACTCATCACCAATCGTTCTTTGCCAAACAAAGTCAAGTTACTCCTTATCATTACATTGTTATGTATCATAGGGAGGAGTGACATTTGAGATATAATATTATTCATTTTAGATACATTTGAAACTCTTTTTCAATATACTTGCCTATTCAATCAAATTGAATTATATTATTTTCTTTTGCACATTACGTTATTTACTTCTATTTTATATTCTACGAACTTATCATATGCATAAAAAATGTGTATCAAATACACATGTTCATGTTTGTGATAATCCATTAGTGAATTTAATAAATTAAGTGGAATCGTTTTGGTATCACTAGACTTACGATATATACATATATTTATATGTATCAATTTGAAGAGTTCATCTTCTTTTTCACTCTCACTTATTTGAGATACAATTCACTAGTACTATATGATTCACATCGTATGACTAAATAATAATTTCTCAAAAATAGGCTTAGCCATAATTTCAAAATAATTATAATTCTTTTCGATACTTCTATATTTTATAATGTATCACTTTATGAAAACAAATACCATTATTATAGATTTATTTTGTAATGAATATTCATAATATTCATATTCAAATAAAACTATATCTTTTTTTCAGTCAATATCGAAAAGCAGTTATTATTTCAAAAGACAATCTTTCGTAACTTGATACATCTACTGATAAATATTACATGGCATGCCCCATTTATTTCTGCCATTACTATAACAACCATGGAATATGAAACTCCATTCAATCACTTAATATGGACTATCTATTTCATTTATAGTAACTAGCTTATAGTGAAGAATTTCAAATCAAATATCTCACTCTCAAGGAAATAAATTTTATAGAAAACAATTTTCTATATATAAAAATACATTTGGAATAGAAATCATATTTCTTATTCTGTATTAAGCATCTACTAGTATCTTATACAATTCATGTTTTTGATGTCTCATTATGAAGCAGAGGTAATCATTTACTTTCTTCATCTCAACTATGCCTATGTTACATATACTTTCGAACATTCACTTTCCTTTCTAAATGGTCGACCATATAAAAAGTAAACCCTTACTACAAGATCGTATCGAATTCTTTACGAAAATGCATTTTATCATCCTTAAATTTAAGGATATCAAAAATGTTACATCTTACGTAAACCAATCAAACTAACATTTCATTAATGGAATTTCTAGTTCTTTTTGTAGCTCTTGGTCTAGTGCTACATCTAACACAACAATATCCTTATTACAATCAATCATATTGAATACATGATCTCACGTCATGGTTTACTTGCTCATTTTGAATAAACTATTTTCATTGAGGTTTCGTACATTATGAATCATTTTGTTCACCATATAGTATTTATATGTGACCGAATATGGATTAGATATTCATATTCTTATATTGCTTAAGAGTTCAAAACTTATAGAAGTTAATACACGGTCTCAGATAAATAAATAACTAAGTTACCATGGTATGAATATATTAGTAGTTGTATAATTTGTCTCTTACATAGATCTTGAAACGATAACATGCAAAAAGATTCATAGGTGAGTGTATTTTATATTTCAATGTTAATCTTGATCCAGTTCATTTTTATTTCAACTAATAAACATTTTATCAATTATGTTAATTGCATAAATTTATTGAAGTGGATTGTTTTAACTTGTATAGTGTATATTCTTACAATATTAGAAAAGATAAAGGTAATCATTTCATTTTTCGAATAAGGCTCCCAATAGACTTTTACATTCCTCAATGCCCTAAGAGATATATAGAAATCTTTCAATCCCTTTGGTGAGTGTTCAGACTCACTTGCCTTGAGATTTTGACCTTGAGTTTGGTAAACAAATCATAAGCCTACAAGTGATAGATAACACTCTATTGGTTGTATCATATATAACTCCTAACCTATGGTCTTTGTAATAATCTCATTTCAACCTTGAGTTTTCTTAACAATTCTAAAGAAATTATTCATTCGTACTTACCATTTCACGATGGGCTAAGTATAATGCATGTACCTTGAGTTTGCTCAATAAGTACATGTATGTATCTTATCTCATCTAGTCAATATATTGATAGCACTACATAAAACATTATTACCTTAATAATATATTAATATATAAATGGTAGAGGACAACTTTATATATTAGAGATTCATAATCCTTTATATATGGACACCGAATGATATATATTTAAGGAATAAAGTGTTTCTTATGAAACAACCTTGTGACTCAAGTTTTGGACACTTCTGAAATCATGATATATGTGTATGTACTTATTCAAAAAATTTGTTTTAGATTTATTTCCCTTCTACTTATAATATTTAATACATATATAATCATATAAGTTTAATATGTTTATAACTGTTATAATTTAATTAACTTATATAATATACATATGTATCTGAATAATTAAATCATATTTAGTTAATTTTGATTCATACTAATTAAATCATATTAAATTAATTTAATTTATATAAAATTTCTAAAATAATATATTATTTATAATCTATTTAAGATAAATAATTAACCATAACATTTATAATTTTTTTTATATATACATATCAATATATGTATACATGTTAATTAATTAACTTTTAATTAATTTATTAATAAATTCATTTATATAATTAAACAATCTAATTACATATTTAAATTAATTTGAAATTTTAATATAATCCACCTTAACAAATTTAAGATAAATATATAACTATAACAATTATAGTTACATATATATATACACACATACAAATATTGATATATATATATATATATATATATATATATATATATATATGGGTGTGTGTGTTTAATTAACTAACCTTTTAATTAATTATTTTATTTAGTTTAATTAAACAAATTAATTAAATATATTAAAAGTTCAAAATAATTTATTTTATTTTTCAGAACATTCTTGTAAAAAATTATTATATAACTTTATAAAATTTCATTTTATGCTTCAAATTTAAAATTTTAATTTTTAATATATTTTTAAATTTTCAAATGAATTTTGAAAATTAGCCCAAGGCCTGAATTAATTTCGGTCTTTACAATTAGGCCAACCTGTTAGACTTACTCCACCCATTAGTCAAGCGAGCAACTAGGGAGAGGGGACTACTTGATTATCCAACCCCAAACTTGGAAACTACTATTTTAGATACCCATTAAATATGTAGGCTTTATTAGTTATCCCTAAAGTTGCTAATTTAGACCGCATATACCATTTGGGCTCTGATACCAATTAAAGAACTATATTAGTATATAATGGGTGAAACATAAAGGTTCCAAAAAAATCCTAATTGGATCTTAGTGGGCATATGAAGTCTATTGGTTATACTAGATCCAATCTAGTTAATTTAAATAAAATCCAATTTTATTTAATTCTTATTTAACTAATTAATATCTAAATTAAAACATTATATATAGTTTATGAGTATATCATTATGGACTTATATATGTATAACGTGCACTGCAACATAGTAATGTGTACATATTAACGTATAATTATATATAGATTTTGGGATTTACATCTATAACGTATACATCGACATTTATATATGCACCAGCTATCTCAATATTATTTTAAATTACATGTGAAAAAACATATTTCAAAACATATTTTATATTTAAATAAAAAAAAATTCTTTTAAGTATCTAGGAATATTTTGATTAATTCAATAAGATCTGAATTCGAATTAATATTTAGAATATCTAGTTTTTTGACTTAGTACAATTAGTTTGAATTTCAAATTCAGATCTGCAAAATATAAAATATATCTTTCAACTAATTAAACAAATATGTGTGTGCATATATATATATATATATATATATATATATATATCATAAAATTATTATCTTTTAGCAAAACTAGTTGGGTTGATTAGGCCCTTTCTAGATTTATTAAACACACAGAAAAAATAGGATTATACAAGCTTAACCTCATAGGATAAAATAAAGAGCATAACTAAGAAAGTTTAAAAAAATAAAGAGAAATAAAAAAATACACACACAAACAAAATTGATTAGTCTCACACTTCAGCGGCTACCTCTTCAGTCACCAAGCCATGTATATAGGCATTTTTCCTGATGCTATTAAATATCATGCTACACAACACCACTTCAATCTTACACTTGCGCTCAAAAACCCTCAAATTCCTCCAATTTCAGCAATAATTTTTTTTAAAACTAATAGCATCATCAAAGATTCATTATCTCTCCACCTGGTTACTTTGAAAAGCCTATTCCATTTAGCAGGGTTATCCCTCAAAGTAACTTGGATTCTTCCTTTGGTTAGAACTTTGCACCATAGGGAAAATGTTATAGGGCAGTTGGAGTAAATGTGCAAGTTATCCTTAACATTGTTAAAGCAAAAGACACATTTGTTCTCCACATTAAACCCTCTAGCTTGCAAATTAGATATAGTCATGATGCCATTCTCTAGCATCTTCCATAAAAGAAAATTTGATTTTTTTCATGCTAAACCTATTCCATACTCTGCCATACCAGAACTTAGCATCATGACAAGAACAAGTGATAACGTTGTAAATAGCAGATACTGCGTGTGGCTTTTGCTTGCTGGACCATACATAAGCATCATTACCCTCTAACACTTTTGTTTTTTGAATTAATTACCAAACTGCCCGAACCCTAACATTACTTGTATAAGGTAGAGAAATAAAGCCATCAGCCAACTAATCACAAGCTTTAACGTTAAGAGGTATCCTAGATTGGTCTTTTTTCCATAAGACAGTTCATTATCCAAAATGAGACCTTTTCTGGCCTAAGGCACATACCAGAACTTAGCAAAACTGCTTGAGGATATTTTGAATTGCACATGAGGCAATAGGGCATCTCTTAGCTATAGTATAGTTCTCCATACCTATCCATGCAAAGCTAGCAACACCATTACCCAAAAATTCTTATTACTAGGGTGCTAATTTCTAGCCTGTATGACCTATATATTAGGCTTGTTATTTAGAAAATTAGCAAAAGGCTTAGAAAAGGCCACCAACTTCAAATATTTCATACCGTCAATTCTTAACCCTCCAAGACAGAAAGGCTTTTAAAGCTTGCTGAAAGCTAATGGATATAATTTTCTAGAATGCATGTTACATGTCCATAAGAAATGATTCATTGCTTGCCTTACTTGGTTTATAAGCTTGTTACGAAGGATAAAAAATCTACTTCATGGACAGTCATAGCTTGAATTATAGATTTTATAACGATTGGTCTACCTACTTATGTCAAAAACCTATTAACCCAGCTATTGAGGGTTCATGTGATTTTTTCAGAAAGCGGAAGGTAGTCAGAGTATCGAATTCTTCTAGAGCAAAGGGGAATACCTAAATTTGTTATACCACTACACAAAATAGACATGGTTAATATGTCATGCAAAGCATTTCTCTACAACTCAGGAAGACCAACAATGGAAAGGCAAGATTTTTCTTAATTTATTTTGAGACTAGTAATACTATGGAAGGAGTTTTAAACCTTAGATATGAAATTTAGAGAAGCTTCAATTGGTTTTGAGTTAAGATTTTTGAATTTTATGAAGAAGAAAGTTTTCATTAATGAAAGAATGGAAAACAACCGAATTGTATATCAGTTTGTACATTGTCATATAGCTTTATACTGTAAGCTATTTGACTCAGTCTTGTACATATGAGAGTTTTACAAAATTGCCTTTAAAACCCTTTGTATATATATTTCTTAATACAACCAGAGAATACACTATTCTATTTGGCTGCTTCATTTCTCCTCTTTGCTTCGAGCTAGGGTTTCTTCTCGCCCCTAAAACTTGCATCGCTCCTCTTGCCTTGAAAAATAGTAGTCTTTTAGCTATCGACAAGTTGTTTTCCTCCTTGAATGTGGGTTAAAGGTTCCTTTTGTCCTCAATTTTGTTCAGTTGCTTTTAATTTTCGACTATTCTCTCTAATGAGAAAAAATTTAGCCGATAAAGATTTCGTAAGTATATCAGCCTTTTGATATGCTATAGGTACGTGATTTACACTTAATTTTCCAGTATTTACATGCTCACGAAAAAAGTACAAATCAAGTTCTATATGCTTCGTTCGTGAGTGTAACGCTAGATTTATTGACAAAGAGACGACACTGAGGTTGTCGCACCATATTACTGGCTTTTTTCCTGTATTGATCTATAGCTCTTCTAGTAAGGATTCTAACCATATAATTTCTGATGTTGTGCTGGCCAGGCTTCGATATTCTGATTCGGTACTTCGACGCAATATTGTGGTTTGCTTCTTTGAACACCAGGATACTAGATTTTCTCCAAGGAAGATGCAGTATCCTATTGTTGACTTACGATCATCGTGATCTGATGCCCAGTCCGCATCCAAGAATCCAATGATGGATAGAAATTTGTTTGATTTTAGAATCAGACCATGATTTAAAGTGCCATTTAAATACCTGAGTATTCTCTTTACTGCCTTCCAATGTTCACTTAATGGTTGACGCATGAATTGGAACACCTTATTCATACCGTATGCAAGTTCTGGTCTTGTGATTGTTACACACTTTAGAGCTCCAACAACACTTCTGTATTCTTTTTCATTGGTTATAGCTTCACCTCTATATTTTGTTAAGTGGAGATTGCTTGTCATGAGTGCTGGTAATGGTTTTGCTTCATTTATCCCTGTCTTGATAAGTAATTCTTTGATGTATTTTGTTTGACATAGATGCAATTCTGAGTTTGACATTCGGATGACCTCTATTCCAAGGAAGTAGCTTAGCCGTCCCAAGTCTTTAACTGAAAATTGTTTATCTAGAAATTGAATAACATGTTTTATCTCTTCCTTACAACTGCCAGTAATCAGAAAATCATCAACGTAGACCAAAATATATGTTGTGTTGTCTTTGTTTGCCTTAATGAAAAGTAAAGTATCTGACTTTGCTGAGTTGTATCCCAAGTGAATAAGAGTGCTTTTTAATTTGTCAAACCATACTCTTAAAGCTTATTTTAAGCCATAAATTGCTTTATGAAGTTTTCATACCATGTTACTTTTGTCTACATGCTTGAATCCTGCTGGCTGTTCCATATAGACTTCTTGTAGTTCACCATTTAGGAATGCATTGTTTACATCCAATTGCCTGATATCCCATTCCTTGTGTAGATCAATTGTTAATATAACTCTTATTGTTGTTGATTTGACTACTGGAGAAAAGGTTTCGTAGAAGTCAAAACCATATTTGCAACTAGTCATGCTTTGTATTTTTGAATAGTGCCATCTGGATTCTTTTTCAACTTATATGTCCATATGCAACCTATTATATTTTTGTGCTTTGGTGCTAGAACAAGACTCCAAGTCTTGTTTCTCATCAATGTAGAGTATTCTTCATTCATTGCTTATTTCCACTTGTCATCTTTGATAGCCTGCTCATATGTGACTGGCTCTATATTAACAGCACATGTTGTATATAACTTTGGTTTAAATATGCCACTTTTTGATCTGGTTATCATGTGATGCCTCCTATCTGGTTGTTCCTGTTGTATAATAATTTGATATGAAGTTGCTTGCTATTCATGCTCTTTATTTCTATTTTGTTGATTATCTGCATTTGTTGTAGAGTGACCGAGATGTTGCAAATGTTCTGAGATGACTTGAACTGGTCTATTGTCTGGCACTGTGACTTGAGCATCTGAATCATTTTGACTCTCAGCATACTCCTGACTTTCAGTGTTGCTGTATATCAGTATGGGTTGTATTAAAACCACTGGATTGTGTACCTTCTTTGTTGTCTTTGTGCTGCTGCTTTTAAAAGGAAACGACTTTTCATTAAACATAACATGTCTTGACACAAATAGTTTCCCATTGTTGTCAAGACATTTGTATTCTTTCTGATTCACTCCATATCCCAGAAAGGTACATGAAGTGGATCTGAAACTTAACTTATGAGTATTGTATGGCCTTAGGTGAGGGAAGTATAGACACCCTAAAGTCTTTAGGGCCTTGTAGTCTGGCTTTATACCAGATAGCACTTCCATTGGAGTTTTTCCTTGTAAAATTTTAGTGGGTAGTCTGTTGATTAGGTATGCTGCAATTGAGAAAGCATCAGGCCAAAACTTCAATGGAAGTGATGCTTGTGCAAGTAGTGTAAGACCAGTCTCTACTATGTGTCTATGCTTCCTTTCAACTAATCCATTCTGTTTTGATGTATAGGGACAAATTACCTTATGAATTATTCCTTTCTTTTGAAGGAATTCTTTTAATGGTTTAAACTCTGTTCCTCGATCAGTTTGGATGTTTTTACTTGCTGATCTGTCTGCTTTTCTGCCAGTCTTATAAAATGTATGACAATATTATATGTGTCAGCCCTTGATTTAGGAAATATATCCATGTATACCTGGGATGAGCATCTACAAAAAAGATATAGTAATTAATTCCATAGTCTAAATTTATGGGTGCAGGTCCCTATAGATCTATTACAACCAATTGCAATAGCCTATTATATTCAGACTATGATTGAGGAAAAGCCAGTTTATGACTCTTCCCCATTTGGTACTAAGTACAGATAAAAGATACAGGTATATCTCTAAGTTGAATTTCATTATCATTCAGTATTTGCTTTACAACTTTTACACTTGGGTGTCCTATCTTATAAACCCAGATACTGAAATCAATTTCACTACTTACTGTACATAATTCTGTTAGATTGCACCATTTTCTTGTGTTATTGAATTGATTTGCTTTTGACAAGTTGAATCTGTACAAACCCTTGTATGTCTCACCCTTTAGTAAATTTTGTTTATTTTCAATATATTTACACAATATCTTGGATAGAATTCAAAAAATACATTATCGTCATGAGCAAACTATGATACACTAATGAGGTTCTTTCATATTTTTGGAACACGCAGGAAGTTATTCAAATGTAAAACTTTCTGTCCAAAGATTTGTGCATAACCAGTATGTGTGATATTAATATTAGTGCCATTACCCATACAAATAGTTTGATTACCTTTGTATTCCTTATTCCCAAGATTCAGATTTTGTAGATTATTGGTCACCTAATGTGTTGCACCAGAGTCTGGGTACCAGCATTCATTTCGAATTTCTTCACATTTTCTTGCTTCACATATGTTTGCACTGTGATCATCTGATGAACCTTTTGAATCATGTTGTGTGCTTACCAAGTTTACATTTCCACCATATCCCCTCTGAGCGTTTGTGTTCTGAGATGGGTTGTAGTTAGAATCATATCTGAAGTAACATTTGCTTGCAATGTGTCCCACTTTCTCATAGATTTGACACTTTAGTCTGTTGTTGTTATTCCATCTTCATCTGCCCTTGCCTCTAGTTATTACATTTCCTCTCTGGAATGGCTGATTACTTTTACTGTTATATTAATTCTTGTTTTTTGACATGCTGTGTAGTTTATAGACATATCTAAATCGGCAGGTTTCTTGAATTCTATTCTTCCTTCATGTGCAAGTAGAATAGAATGAACATCTTCAATAGATGGTGTAATTCTTTGAGATGAAATAATAGCTACAACAGCTGGATAGTCCTCATTTAGACCACTCAGGATAATCAAAACCTATTATGTTGCAGGAACTTTGTGTCCTGCTGCTTCAAGAAGATCATACGTAGTTTTAAGTTTTGCAAGATAATCACTCATAGACTGATTTTCTTTCCTGATACTATGCAATAGTCTTTTATGATGCATTACTTTTGCTGTTGATTGAGAGTTAAAGATTCTCTCAACAGTTGACCACATTCCATATGTTGTCTTGCTTCCAATGACTTGTGGCAATAGCTTGACACTTATAGATGTTAGCAACCATGAATAGATCAAACTATCTTGTCTTTGGTATTTGGTGAATTCTGGGTTACTAACTGTCTTGTTTTCTTCATTGGTGATGAATCTTGGAGGAGCAATATGTGTGCCAAGAAGATACTCTTCGAGTCCATAGCCTTCAACTACAGTTTCAACTTGCACTTTCCAAAGAAGAAAATTATCTTCTTCCAAGTGTGCTGTAACAAGCTGACTTTGTGGGCTGACAACGGTTTTGATGAGACTTTCTATGGCCGATTGATCAGTATTAGGAGTTGCATAAGTTGCAGAGCTTTCTCCCATGTTGCTGCAATGTTGCTGAGTGGGAAATACAACAAATGAAATGATTCAAGAAGAAGAGAAGATTGATACCAGAGGGTTTTAGAAAAATCAAAAATTTGGTCAGAATCTTCAGAAAATCAGGTATGTGCAGCCATAAACCTAAATGATTGATTTCTGATAATGGGTTTTTTAGGCATGACACTTTCTTTGATGATTTGATGATATTTTGGTGTTTTCTTGGATTTTCTTTGAATTTGAATTTGTTTTCTGATCAAATCTGATGCAACCAGATTTCTTACAGAAATCTATGGCAGTGTATCTCTTGATCGCTAAATCACTTTCAAATTCTGATGTCAGATGATGATTCACTTCTGATGAGATATTTATAATCTGAATTATTGGATGGTGATGTTTCTGATGAAAGCTGTATTGTAAATGGGTGTGCCGTTAGGCTGTGATGATTTCGGCTCTGATACCAAGTTAAGATTTTTGAATTTGATGAAGAAGAAAGTTTTTATTAATGAAAGAATGGAAAGCAACTGTATTGTATATAAGTTTGTACATTGTCATATAGCTTTATACTGTAAGCTATATGACTCAGTCTTGTATATGTGAGAGTTTTACAAAATTACCCTTAAAACCCTTCGTATATATATTTCTCAACACAATCAGAGAATACACTATTCTATTTGGCTACTTCATTTTTTTGTAAATAAAATGACATATCAGCAATTAAAAGGGAATAAATATACAGGTCCTTACACTTGGGGTGCAGCAAAAACTCCTTGTTTGCAATAGTTCTGTTAAATAGCTGAGTAAACAGTTCCATAACAATTATGAATAAACATGATGACATCGGGTCACCTTGTCTTATACGCTGAGTTCCTTTAAAAAAATCCTACATTCTTGCCATTATACCCTAAGGCATATGAAATAGTGGAAGTACAAGTATTGATCCAACTTACAAAATGGCATGAGAATCTCATTTTTACCGTGATTGCAACAATTGGTTTCCATTAAATAGAGTCATACGCTCTCTTGATGTCAAGCTTAATCATAGCTCTGGGTAAAATATTGCTTCTGTTGTAACCATTCATTAACTCATGAGTGAGAAGCACAATGTCTAAAATGCTTCTGTTAGGAAGAAATGCTGTATGGTTGTTTGAAATGGTGCTTGAAAGAACAAGCTTGAGCCTGGTTGAAATAACCTTAGATATACACTTATAAATAATATTACAGCAGGCTATTGGCCTAAAGGCTAAAACCGATAAAGCATGTCTAGATTTAGGAATAAGGGCCATGTTAGTTGCATTGATAAAACCTGACATCTTAATGTGATTGAAAAAATTATGAACAGCTTTGAGAAGGCCAATTTTAATTATAGTCCAATAGTGAGTACAAAAGATGGCATTAAAGCCATCTGGTCCCTCACAAGGTGATTTATTTATTCCAAAAATTGCTGCTTTGATCTCTTCAACTATTGCTTTGGCAGAAAGTAAATTGATGTCAGGATTACTTAACATGGGTTGTGTTGTCGAAAGGTCTTCAAAGTTAGAATTATATGTTTCAATGGTTCCAAGTACCCTAGTAGAGCCTATAAAAGCACTATCAATGGAACAAGAGTATCATGCTACATGCCAAACTCATCAACAATTTGGTATATGTTGCTCTTAGCCATTTTTAATTGAAGAGAATTGTGAATTTTTTTTGTGTTCATATCAATTTGTATTTCCCACTCCTTTCTTAGCTTCTGTTTTTCTATTTGCAGTTTAATAGTAAGAGCCTTGGTAAGTTGCAAAGAAAGGGCATGCTCCTGTAAATGATCAAATACTGTCAGGATGTTCAAGCATGCTAAGTTCCACCTTCTCCAGTCAATTTTTCAAATTCTTTGGGAGCCATCACAAACCTCATATTTAGCTTTAACCTAACTTTCCGAAGCATCTTTTATTACCCTACGCTTCTACTAAAATATACGCATTTTGTTACCATCAAAAACCATGGGCCATGCATTGTTAATAATAGATAAAAACTCTAGCTCATAGATCCAAGAGTCAAAGAATTTAAAACTTGTTTTACTTTTAATGGCACTGCTCCTAAAGGACAAGAATAATAGAGAGTGGTTAGATAATAAAAGAGGGAGGACATAAGAAACAAGGTTAGGCCGTTTAGCAATAGTAGAAGAGTTGATGAATGTGAGGTTAATGCGGCTCATAGTTCTAACACCAGACATGCTCTTGTTGTTCCAAGTAAAATTTTGTCCTATAAAGGTAGGTTCATGCAAATTGGATAAAGAGAAAGCTTCATTTATAAGGGCAATACCTTTGAGACTAAGAGGAATACCACCACTTCTGGCTAGTTAAAATCACATATAGCAAACCATGGGTGAGTCTCTTGCTTGAGGTGGGGAAGATAGTCAAGAAGATCCTGCCTATTGGCAATGTGGTTGTCAACATAAAAAAGGTGATATAAATTGAGGAGGTGGTGGGAATATGAGTGACATGGAAATGGATGAACTACCTGTGGTTATGATAGGATTAAGAGTAAAAATGGAATGATTAGAGAACACCATTATTCTAACATAAGGAGCTTTTTCCAAATTATGATGCAATTTCCATATAGGATTGATAAGGTTGGCGGCTATGAGAGTTAAAAAATGAATTATTTCAAGAAGTGCTGAATTCCAAGATTATTCACAGTCATGAATCTCCTAGCTTGAAGAAGTTTAATCACCTTTTGAGTTCCTCTTATATTAAAGTTTTGTAACACTAATTAAACTATAGGAAGAGAAGATAAGAATTACACCTAGTTCTTTTGACATTAGAACTGGAGGTTGAGTTGGTCTTAAGGTTTAACTCTTTATAATCAATAATTAACCCTTATCATGATCTCGAGGCAAGTGTTTGTGTCATTGGTCGTGTTTTTGTTGGCATTGATACTTTATGGAGAATCTAGGTTTGTATATTTAACTGTTGAGGATCCAAAGACAGGTGGATTTATAGATTGAGAAATCCACCTAGGAGGTGGAGGTATGTAAGAGTAAGAGGATTGGGTAGAAAGTTCAACTGAATATGAGACTAGGTCAGTGGATGGAGTGACTGGAATAAAAGAAAAGGATGAAGTATAGGAATTGAAATCATCTGGTTGGTTATTGAATGCTTGAATTGGAGAGATGAATAGGTAGGGAATTTATGGTGGTTGGTTCATTAATGTGATCATTGTCTTCATGTGCATATAATATATATTATCATTACTTATATGTATAATTCTAAAACATGATAATTAAATAAAGTATGGATATATAGGATAATAACCAAGAAATAGTAGTAAATTAAAGCAATAAAATGAACACAACGATTTATAGTGGTTCGACGTTGTTTGCCTACGTCCACTTTGAACGGATGGTTTTATTAATTACTTTGTAAACTGAGTACAATAGGGATCGCATGAAAATCCTTAGTTATAATAGAGTACAAAGCAACCAGCAGTTCAAAGGTCCCCAAAATGAACAATCAAGCCTATATTTATAGATTAAGATGACCAAATATTTCCCTTAAAACTCGGCAGAAGGACCTCCAAAACCATATGGACCCATAAGAGGGATCATATGGTGCAAATACCAAATAATAGGGATCGGTACCGATCCCTACTTTGGTGGGATTTGGTGGTGCGATACCTATGGTAGCTTCCCCATGCTGAAACATACTTAGCTTCCAATTTTAATGCCAATTGGGTAGTAGAACCCGAGTTATTTCTTGATCTCTGCTTCACTTGGATTGCTTGTTGATTTTTGCTGATCCCTACTAGGGAATAGGGTTGATCCCTCTAACTTCAGTATTTTGAGGTTCGGTCGCTAGGGTAGGCTCCTTAAGGCCTTTCTATTTTTCTCACAAAATTTCATATGCACTGGACTTGTGGTTCTTGAGATATTAATTTTTTTCTATTGAAATTGCTCCCTGAAACCGATCCCTATCTTGGAAGTTGATTTTTGTCGATCCCTCCTATATGTTGAGCCATATTCCATACTTCGAACATTCTACGTTACATATCCCTCAATTCTTTTCAATTACGGCTTCATATTATCATCTGTACTTGACCTCTGGACCCTACGACCATCGCTCTGGACTCATGGCCTTGATAGTAGTCGAATCTAACTTGTCCAATCGGTTCAATATAGCTGGGTCAAAATGTCGGATAACACTTGCCTCCTAAAGTACGTCTTGTGCTGAATACAACATGCTTTAAATCAAAGTAAGTTAAAGTCATCGGAAAAAATCCGTTCAGTTTTCTAACTAGTCGCCATCCCTCCGTTGAATTATTTTCCCATGTGTTGTATCTCTCTTCAATCGTCTTGATGCTTGGTTGATTTTCGACAGTTTAAATTTAGGATTTTATTCTATTAATCGATGTCTATGTTCAATTCCATGGGACTAATAAGCTTTGGTATCTGATCTAGTCTCGAACTTGGAAGCTTCTAATTTGAATTCAATTTCTATCGATTTCAAAAATTGAACTTTTAGATTATCTGTAACACCCTTAATTTTTAAATAACTTTATTCAAGAGATTTAACTAGATAAATCAAATAGGATAATGTAAATGTAAAGTGGTAAGGAGATTGATATTTGTAAATAAACCTGGAAGCCATGCTTGTTAACTCTAATTGGCTTATAAATAGTTATAAATGATAATTAAATTAACATAGGGGCATTAGGGTAATTTTTGCCCATAATTCCTTACCTTTATACTCTTATCTATACCATTCACGTTCATTTTATCACAAACAAAATAAATGTAAGAAAGAAAAGAGGAGCCGACCGTTAAGGAGTAAGAAGAGTAGAGAAAATTCAAGGTTAAAGGTTAGGATTCAAGCCAGGGGAATCGTTCTCAAATAATCTCCAAATTCCTTATCCAAACTAAGGTGAATAATAATCCTAATTATGTCTATTTTGTTTTCAATCATATGTTTTTGGATA
Source organism: Allium cepa (assembly GCA_030765085.1). Lineage (NCBI taxonomy): Eukaryota > Viridiplantae > Streptophyta > Magnoliopsida > Asparagales > Amaryllidaceae > Allium > Allium cepa. The sequence continues at coordinate 654,962,787 of CM060940.1, forward strand.
TAGGAATTAATCCATTTTATGATGATTTGAATGATGATATGCTTTGTTTTATAACATGTTTCATTTAATGTCAAATTGTTTAAATATGTATATGTACGGTTTTAGGGCAAAACCGATAGAAAATGAATTCAGAATGCCACGGAATTTTTTTATGTTAGGGTAAACATGATTTTGGAGTTGGGTTTCAATATTTTAGAATTTTCCAAAAGCCATGGAGAATTCGTTATAATTTTTTAAAGGAAAATATGTATTATTGGGTTTAGAAATTTATTTTCATTTATTATATGATGAATTTGGGTCTAAAATTTATATATGTTAGATAACATATTAAAAGTTAATTTCTGTGATTTTTGAGGATTTTTACTAAAAGACTTATTATGAAAATTAAATTATTTTAAAGAAGGACCTAAATGATTTAATTATGGTTAAATGGGAAGGGCTTATTTTAAAATTAACTATGTTTTAGATCTGGAAATATGCAGCAATTATCTGTAAAATATTTGAAAAGTTTAAGGCAACCAATAAAGTGTTTACACATGGGAAAGTTAGTTACAAAGAAATTATTTTATTTGGTAAAAACAACATTTTACTCAGAAAAGTGAGTTCCACCTCCTTTGTAAGTAGCTTTTGACCCAGAGCTTCTGCCTTCGGCAGGTCGAAACCAGAGAAGCCGAACCAATACACATGGTATCACTTAGTTGGTGCGTAGTGGATCGAAGAAAGGCGGAAGGTAGGCTATCGAAATGTGGCTTCCGAAGGGGTTGTTGGTACCATGGTTTTGTTCTCTAAATAAAAGCGCTTGCCTACCTTCTTTATACGCTTTTGAAAGGGTCCAGACTGATGCTTTCGAAAGTGACTTTTAACTAGCTTTCGAAAGATAGTTGCCGCCTTAGTTTAAAGTAGTAGCTTCCGAAGAGGGTACTTTGTTTTCAAAAATTAAAGTGTTTGGAAGGGTAGTTTTGACCAGGTCGAAGCCCTTCTGCCGGTTTACCTTTCAAAGGTATTGAAGATACTGTTGCTTTCAGAAGGTAACCTTTGTTTTAAAAATGTAAGCCACTTCCCGTAGCTTTCGAAGTGGCTAGGGGTTTCAAAGGCAATGGTCTCGAAAGGGGTTTCAAAGCCAGCCTTCAAGTATTTTACCCAAATGTCTTATGCTTACGAAAGGATGGTGCCAATTCCATCGAGTTTTCCCCCCAATGCTTTATAAGATATAGCAAGGTTTCGAAAGGGGTGCTTTCATGTGTGTTCACTTTGAACCAAAAGATATTTTTAAACATAACCCAATGGTTTCGAAAGGGGGACTTTCAATTGGTTTCAAAGCTATGCTTTTAAATGTTAAATGCTAATGCTCTAGTACATTCGAAAGGTTTCGAAAGAAAATTTTAAAGTTTTTGAAAGGCAGGAGCCTAATGTTTTGAAAATAGAATTTTATGATTTCGAAGGAGGGTATCCAGTGAGGTCTAAAGAAAGGTTACGAGAGTCGAAGGACTTTGTCTCTCAAAAAAAATAAACCAAACACAATTTTTAATGGAAAAACTATGGCTAAATTAAAGGAGTTTTTGTACTGGTTTTAAGAAGAAGTTTTCCTTGATAAATAATAGGTTAAAGGGGTTAACCATGTTTTATATTAAACCCACAGGAGTGATATTATTATGCTATATAGTTTGCTTCTTCAAATGTAAATATTTTCACATTATAACAGACCCATAATTACACTTTGGGGAAAAAGGGTAGAAAAAATAGCTAGGCTGACCCAGTAGTGAATATAAATTGATTAAACTCCTGAATGAGTAGAATTGCATCTAAGAGATCAGGGAGACCAGAATATAGGATGACCAAATAAAAATTGTCATGGTGATAGGTTCATAATGCTCTCATGAAAACTATGATTAGGAAGTTATTGGAGTTACCAATAGGTTCATAGTGATCCTATGAAAACTATGCTATAAAGAGTGGTTGGCAGGGGCCAATTAGTTTGTGGTGCACCCATGAAAACTATATTTGGATTAAGTTATTGACAGTTATCAATAGGTACCTAGTCAACCCATGAAAACTAGGATAAGAGTTAAGTTATCGGAGTCGCCAATAGGTTCAGGGGAACCCATGAATTAATTAAACCCACTGGAGTGGCAGTGTTAAGTTAATTGGCAGGAGCCAATAGGTTTATAGTGCACCCATAGAAAATATGAATTAGGACGAGGAGTCCATATATTATATAAATGTTATTAGTAAGCCCATGAAAACTAATAAGTTAATAGTGACCCAAGAAACTATATATATGACAGGGAGTCAATTAAACAAGGGACAGGAAATCCAAAATATTTTAACTTGTATGCATATCATCATAATATTTTGAAATGACTATGTTTTCAACCATTATGGATGCAGGAGTGCAGCATATGGTTTTTTAAAGGTTTTAAGATATTAGTGAGAGGAAAACTCGTTCCGCTTAGGGGCGTGGTCTCACTAGATTTCTAAATGGTTTGAGATGTTAGATTATTATTCATACCAGGCTTTATGTCTAACTCAAAGTTTATGTTTCCTATTAAACTCTCAGGTACTCAATTAATTTTGGATAGTTTGAGAGTTGAGGTTTTTAAGTACCTCATTAAAAGGATAAAGCTTCCGGAGACGTGCATAAGGCATAATAGATATTTAGAGTTCTTTTTTACTTGATTCCGTTGTGTTTTATGTAATAGCAAAGTTGTTATATTTCTTGTGTATACTCTATCATCCAATGTGACCTCTTCATATGTCGCTCTTGATGTATGTTGTAATAAATATATTTTCTCTAAACATGGATTATGCTTGTGGGATTATGTAACGAATGGAAATGATTGAAATGGAATGTGGTCTTGTTTGAAGTTATAATTTTTTTCCCATATTCATGTGTTTCTGCATATCAATGAATCTAAGATCGTCGTATTTGGTCGTCGAGGATTAATAGCTATGAATGATTGCAGTGTTCGTAGCCGTTAGTTTTGGACCTCCAAGCAGGGGGATGTTACAAGTTGGTATCAGAGCATAGGTTTATGAAAACTTAAGCAATTTAAACTTAAAAGATTTTTCAAAATACAATCCAACACCCTCTCTCTTAGACCGTTCTTTTGTATCTTACTAAGGCTTATATGCAGATTTATGAGAAAAAAGATACGGAAGGAGAAAACGGAAGAGGAATCTAGGTGGAGGAAGTACCACAACCAATGGAAATGCTCTACCTAATACTCAAAGGAACCAAGGTTGACAGGCTAATGCTAACCAAAATGCTGAAGCCAATGCGGGTGCTAGTAATCTGCCAGTATATAGGGGATGATGTATCAGTTCTTGGTTAATCTTATGCAATCAAGAGTTACTGCTAGCATTTCTGGAAATGTTAGAGGAGCTAATCCTGTAGCTACAGCTAGGAATAATTATGCTAAGTTGAGTATACTACACCAATCTGGATGGAAAGCCGTTTGTTTGAACAGAGGATGCTGTTAAAGTTGAGAATTGGTTATTGCACTGTGAGAGAATCTTTACTGATCTAGGTTTGTATGATAGGCAAAATAGAAGGCTGGCCTCTAGGCAGTTGCAAGGGGCAATGCTTCACCATTGGAATAGCATGATTGCCGGGGTTTCAAAGGAAGAGCTAATGTGGGCTGATTTCAAAAGGAGATTTAAGCAGAAGTTTTTATCTGGGGTTGCTAAATCAGTGTTAATGAGGAAGTTCATGGATCTAGTTCAGGGAGAGATGTTAGTAATAGAGTACGCTGCTATGTTTGATGCGTTGTCTCAATATGGATATGCCACTATAGACACTAACATCATAAGGAATGAGAAGTTTATTCGGGGATTAAGGCCTGAGCTTGCTAGAATGAACAAGATCCATATCCATGATCCTTGTAATGTGGTGGTAGAGATGGCCATTCGCCATGAAGAGATGCTTGTTGGTTGTGCTAAGAAGCCAATTGACTCCTAGGGTCCTTAGGAAAGAAGAGGAAGTTCTTTAAGAAGAAGAGAGCCCAAAAAGGAGATGCTGCCAAGAAAGAAAAGGCTGATTTAGTGTGCCAAGTGTGAAAAGAAGGGTCATTATGATCACGAGTGCCGATCAGGCAAGGGAAAGAAGCCTGTAGAAAAGAAGAATGTGAAATGCTTCAATTGCAACTAAGTTGGGCATTATAAGAACCGGTGTCCAGAGCCAGTCAGGGTGGACAGAAGGAAGGTTTTTGCTAATGGACCACCATCTTCTTCTAGGCCTACTGTTGTAGATAAAGGGAGAAGTATGATGGAAGATACGCTTTTGACTCAGAATACACCATTTTGGGTACAATTTGATACCGGTGCATCACATTCATTTATATCATAGTATTTGGTTGATAAGTTATGCATAAAACCCATATACCTTGTTACTTCCTTAAGGGTTGCAAATTCGATAGGAGGGTATGCAACTCGAGGGATGAAATGTGACCAGTTAGAACTTGATTTGTTAGATCGTAATTTTGCATGCAGTTTGTATGTTTTCAATTTCATAGATTTCGAAATCATTTTGGGTATGGATTGGTTGAGAAGGTATGAGGCCAGGATATTTTGCCAGGACGGGGAGATATCATAAGACACCCTAAAAGTTACAACCGAATTATATTCTCCATAAATAATTATGACTGTAGTAGTTGTGCTTTGCTAAGTGCAATGGAAGTGGGAGAAGACCTAAGTCAGGATCGAGTAGCAAGAGAGTTTGCAAATGTTTTTGTGCCAACCATAGAGCTACCACCGAAACGAGCCGTTGAGTTTCGGATAGATCTTGTGCTAGGAGTTGAACCAGTCAGTAGACCACCTAGTCGGATGAGACCAATTGAGATGAAGGAATTGAAGGTGTAGTTAGTGAACCTAGAAGGAAGGAATTTATTTAGACCAAGCAGTTTGCCTTAGGAAGCGGCCGCGGCTTTCATAAAGAAGCCAGATGGGTCGGTAAGGATGTGCATTGACTATCATAAGTTGAATTAGAGGATGAAGTAGAATAAGTATCCTTTGCTGAGAATAAATAATCTATTTGATCAGTTAAGTGGAGCCAGAGTGTTTTTCAAATTGGATTTAGCGACAGGGTTCTATCAGTTAAGAGTGGCAGAGGACAGTATTCCTATGACAACATTTCTGACCAGATATGGTTCGTATGATTGGTTAGTAATGTCATTCGGGTTGACGAATGCACCTGCCTTCTTCGTTGATTTATTAAACCGAGTCTTCCAAGAGTATTTGGATATATTTGTGTTTGTGTTTATAGATGACATTTTGGTATACTTTAAGGATGAAAGAGAGCATGAAGATCATCTTAGAGTTGTGCTTGGGACGCTGAGGCAGAATCAACTATAGGTAAAGTTTTTCAAGTGTCATTTTTGAAAGAAAGAGGTTAAGTTTCTTAGTCATGTGATTTCAGAGAAAGGGTTTTCAGTCGATCTAGATAAGATCAAAGCTGTTAATAATAGGAAAAGACCAGAGACGGTGATCGAGACCAGAAGTTTTCTTAAATTTGCTAGCCACTATCCGAGATTCATCAAGGATTTCTCACTGATAGAAGCACCTTTGACTAAGCTTACCAAGAAGGAGGTGAAGTTTTATTAGTTCAACAAATGTGAGGAAGCATTCCTTAGGTTAAAGCATTTGTTGACCAATGCACCAGTGTTAGTAGTTCCAGGCGAAAACCAAGGGTTAGTGGTGTATATTGGTGCATAAGGGACTGGATTAGGAGATGTGTTGATGCAGAAGGGTAAAGTTATTGCCTATATCTAGACAATTCAGACCGCATGAGGTGAGATACCCTACTAATGATTTAGAGTTGGCTGCAGTGATCTTCGCGTTGAAGATTTGGAGGTATTTTCTCTTAGGAAAGAGATTTGAGCTATACAAAGATCATAAGTCTTTAAGATACTTATTCTCTCAAAAGGAGCTGAATATGAGACAACAGAGGTGGCTGGAGTTTTTGGCTACTTATGATTTTGGTATAGAGTATACACCAAGGAAAGGTAATAAGGTAGTGGATGATCTTACCAGAAGACACCAGAATGTGGTGTTAGCTATGTTGGTAGAATGAAAGGATCTAGAAGTTTTGGCCAGTTGTGGAGTGTAGTTAAGATCGTCTGCTAGTTCTAGTCAGAGTACTGCATGTTGTCCTATTAAGAAGTTCGACGAGTGTTGCTCGAAAGAATTGCTTCTAAGTAGAAGGAGGATCCATTATTAGTCAAGAAGATTAGAAAGCTTGAGGTTGGAACTGAGATCGATGATTTGAAAGATTTTTGTCTTGAGTAGAGAGGATGGTTGAGAAAGAAGGGACGATTATGTATGCTAATTGTTGAGGACTTGAGAAGAGAAGTTCTAGAAGAGTGTCATCGATCCAACTTCACAATTTATCCTGGAGGGACCAAGATGTATCAAGGTACGAAGAGGAGCTTCTATTGCAGAGGTATGCAGAGGGATGTTAGCTTGTGGGTTAGGCAGTGTGCAAACTGTCAACAAGTGAAGGCCCAACATCGCCTACTAGGTTGTTTCAGCCTTCGGAGATTCCAGTTTGAAAATTGGTTTCAATATCCATGGATTTTATTTATGGGTTTCCAAGGTCAAACAGAGAAATGAAAGTATATGGATTATGGTGGACAGATTGACCAAGAGTGCTCATTTTATTCCAGTTAAGTCAACCAAAAGGCATCTGTTTTGGCAAAGTTGTTCATGAAGAACATAGTTAGACTACATGGAGTTTCTAATAGCATAGTCAATGACAGAGTCGCTTTGTTCACTAGCGAATTCTGGAAAAGTCTACAAGATATGTTAGGCACAAGGCCAAGATGAGTACAACATATCACCCTTAGACGGATGGGTAGACAAAGAGAGTCAATAAGGTACTCGAACATTTATTGGGAGCTTGGGTATTGGACTTTGGTGGATCTTGGGAGGATCACCTACATTTAGTTGATTTTCCTATAATAATAGCTACTAGACTAGCATAGGAATGACGCCTTTTGAAGATTTGTATGGGAGGCCGTGCAAATCACCACCATATTAGTTGGAAACCGGAGACAGATTGGTCTTAGGTTCTGATTTGGTTAGGGAGGCATTAGAGAAGATTGAGTTGATCCGAGAAAGGATGAATAAAGCTCAATCCAAGCAGAAGAGTTATATTGATAAGAGGCGTAAGGACCTAGAGTTCTCAGTAGGAGATAGGGTTTTTATTAAGATATCACAGATGAAGGGTATGCTATGGTCCATTCCAGATTATAGAGAGGATTAGAAAGCTCGCTTGTAGAGTAGAGTTGTCAAGTAGTATGGTAGGTGTCCACAATGTATTTCATGTGTCTCATCTTTATAAATATTTGCATGATCCAGAGGCTACTATTCCTCCAACAGGGTTGGAAGATCTAGTAGTAGAGCCTAATTTGACTTTTGTTAGACAACCAGTTCGGGTTGTAGCGAGAGATAAGAAAAGATTGAGGAACAAGATAGTCAAGTTGGTGAAAGTTCAGTGGAGCAACAATGAGAAGGACTGTACTTGGGAGACAAAGTACAGGATTTGAGATACTTATCTCGATCTACTTTGATGATATGCCTATATTTGATTTATATAATCATTAGTTAGTTAGGTAGACTAGTATGGCTGTTAAGAGTCGTTATAGATAATTGATATGTTTAGTATTTGGTCCTTAATGAATTTCGAGGATGAAATTCTTCAAGGAGGGGAGCCTGTAACAGCCATAATTTTTAAATAACATTATTCAAGAGATTTAATTAGATAAGTCAAATAGGATAATGAATGTAAAGTGATAAAGAGATTGAGAGTAGTAAATAAACCTGGAGGCCGTGCTTCTTAACTCTATTGAGCTTATAAATGGTTATAAATGATAATTAAATTAACATAGGGGCATTATGGTAATTGCTGCCCATAATTCCTTACCATTACACTCTTATCTATACCATTCAAGTTCATTTTATCACAAACAAAATAAACTTAAGAAAGAAAAGAGGAGCCAGATGTTAAGGAGTAAGAAGAGAAGAAAAAATTCAAGATTAAAGCTTAGGATTCGAGCTAGGGGAATCAATCTCAAACAATCTCCAATTTCCTTATCCAAACCGAGTGAATAATAATCCTAATCATCTTTATTTTGTTTTCAATCATACATTTTCGATTTTAGGAATTAATCCATTCTATGATGATTTGAATGATGATATGCTTTGTTTTATAACATTTTTGATTTAATATCAAATTGTTTAAATATGTATATGCATGGTTTTAGGGCAAAACCGATAGCAAATGACTTTAGAATGCCATGCAAATTTTTTATGTTAAGGTAAATATGATTTTGGAGTTGGGTTTCAATTTTTAGAAATTTCTAAAATTTACATATGTTAGATAACATATTAAATGTGAATTTCTGTGATTTTTGTGGAATTTTTTAGTAAGAGATTTATTATGGAAATTAAATTATTTTAAAGGAGGACTTAAATGATTTAATTATGGTTAAATGGGAAGGGCTTATTTGTTAAAATTAACCATGTTTTACGTCTAAAAATATGCGGCAATTATCTGTAAAATAATTTGAAAAGTTTAAGGCAACCGTTCAGGTGTTTATACGTGGGCAAGATTGTTACAAAGAAATTACTTTATTTGGTAAAAACAATCTTTTACTCAGAAAGTTAAGTTCCGCCTCCTTTGGAAGTAGCTTTTGACCCAGAGCTTCTGCCTTCGACCAAGTCGAAACCATAGAAGTCGAAACCAATACACATGGTATCACTTAGTTGGTGCATTGTAGATTGGAGAAAGGCTGAGGTAGACTGTCAAAACGTGGCTTCCGATGAGGTCGGTACCATGGTTTTGTTTTCTAAAGAAAAAGTGCTTGCCTGCCATCTTTATATGCTTTCGAAGGGGTCGAGACCGATGCTTTCGAAAGTGACTTTTAACAAGCTTTCAAAAGAGAGTTGCCGCCTTAGTTTAAAGTAGTAGCTTCCAAAGAGGCTACTTTGTTTTCAAAATTTAAAGCGTTTGGAAGAGGTAGTTTTGACCAGATCAAAATCCTTCTGCCGCTTTTCCTTTCAAAGGCATTGAAGATATCGTTCCTTTCGGAAGGTAAATTTTATTTTAAAAATGTAAGCCACTTCCCATAGCTTTCGTAGGGGTTAGGGGTGTCAAAGGCAATGGTCTCGAAAGGGGTTTCGAAGCCAGCCTTCAAGTATTTTACCCAAATGTTTTAAGCTTTTGAAAGGATGGTACCGACGCCATCGAGTTTTCCCCCAAATGCTTTTATAAGATATAACAAGGTTTCGAAAGAGGTGCTTTTGTGTGTTTTCACTTTGACCCAAAAGATATTTTCAAATATAAACCCAATGGTTTCAAAAGAGGGATTTTCAATTGGTTTCGAAGCTATGCTTCTAAATGTTAATGCTTTAATATATTCGAAAGGTTTCGAAAGAAAGTTTTAAAGTGTTTGAAAGGCAGGGGCCTGATGTTTTGAAAATAGATTTTTATGCTTTCAAAGAAGGGTATCCAGTGAGGTCTAAAGCAAGGTTTCGAAGGAGTCGAAGGGCTTTGTCTCTCAAAATGAATAACCCGAACCCAATTTTTAAAGGAAAAACCCATGGTTAAATTAAAGGACTTTTTGTAATGGTTTCAAGAAGAAGCTTTCCTTGATAAATAATAGGTTAAAGGGATTTATATTAAACCCACAGGAATGGTATTGTTATGCTATGTAGTTTGATTCTTCAAATGTAAACATATTAACATTATAACAGACTCATAACTACACTTTGGGGAAAAAGGGTAGACAAACCAGCTAGGTTGACCTAGTAATGAATATAAATTGATTAAACTCCTGAATGAGTAGAATTTCATCCAAGAGGTCAGGGAGACCAGAATATAAGATGACCAAATATAAAGGTTGTTAGGGGGACAAGTTCATAGTGCTCCCATGAAAACTATGTTTAGGAAGTTATTGAAGTTACCAGTAGGTTCATAGTGATCCCATAAAAATTATGCTATAAAGAGTGGTTGACAGGGGTCAATTGGTTTGTAGTGCACCCATGAAAACTATATCCGGATTAAGTTATTAACAGTTGTCAATAGGTTCCTAGTCAACCCATGAAAACTAGGATAAGAGAGAAGTTATTGGATTCACCAATAGGTTCAGGGGAACCCATGAATCAATTAAACCAATAGGAGCGGTAGTGTTAAGTTAATTGGCAGGGACCAATAGGTTCATAGTGCACCCATGAAAGCTGTGAAATAGGACGGGGAGTCCATATATTATATAAACGTTATTAGTAAGCCCATGAAAACTAATAGGTTAATAGTGACTTTAGAAATTATACATACGACAAGGAGTCAATTAAACAAGGGATAGGAAATCGAAATGTTTTAACTTGTATACATATCATCATAATATTTTGAAATGATTATGTTTTTTTACCATTGTGCATGTAGGAGCACAATATATGGTTTTATAAAGGTTTTAAGATACCAGTAAGAGGAAAACTCGTTCTGCTAAGTGGTGTAGTCTCACTAGATATCTAAATGATTTGAGATGTTAAACTATTATCCATACCAGTCTTTATGTCTAATTTGAAGTTTATGTTTTCCCTTTAAATTCTTGGATACTCAATTGATTTTGAGTAGTTTGAGAGTTGATATTTTCAGGTACCTCATTAGACGAACAAAGATTTTGGAGACGTGTACGAGGCATGATAGATATTTAGAGTTCTTTTTTACTTGATTCCGCCGTGTTGTTTGTAATGGCAAAGTTGTTATATTACATGTATATACCCTGATCATCCAATGAGGCATCATCATATGTCGCTCTTGGCGTATGTTGTGATAAATATATTTTCTCCAAACGTGGATTATGATTGTGGGATTATGTAATGAATTGGAAATGATTTGAAATGGAATGTGATCTTGTTTGAGGTTCTAACTTTTTTCCATATTCATGTGTTTCTGTGCACCAAAGCCCTCTCACATGTATGTATCCAACCCCGCATCTCTACAACAGTCTCAAAACCCTAATATAGCTTCCTGCCCAGGCTAAGGAAATCCAGGTACAACTTTGGAAATTCCAAAGTTGGTGGAGCAAGAAATACTAGTGCCTTAGAGGTAGCACCACCTCTTACACCTTCCGCGGTTTCTAGATTGTCTGTAGGTAGCGGAACATCCCGTGTGGTAGAAAGATATCTCTGAACCAAGCAGGCGTCTCTGAATGCCCACTCGCTGTTGCTCATGTACCTCGTCCGCTCATATTGATAGCCTGAAATAAAGAGACTTTAGCAAATAATGATAGAAATAAATCAAATTTCAAAAGATAAGTGGTGTATTTAGTATTATATAATAAAAAAATACAAGCATGCTTTCTCTATGTATCTCTTTCTACCAGGTTGTGTAAGTGAAACTGGTTTACTTAGTCTAAGCATTGAGCCTAAGCTCTGATACCAAACGTAACCACCTATCCTTTGTAATACCCTAAATCAATGTCGAATGACAATAGCTGCCTTTTGAATACCACAAAAGACATACTGTCACATAAAATTAAAACAAAACATCATACCAAGACATCGACAGAATCTCATAGCAGAATGATAACATATAATACTGAATATATATGAACAAAACTGGATGAACAATATATAAGAGACCGCACTAGCAGAAGCAACTAATAAATAAATATCAATACCTTAAGTTAGAAAACATTAACCTCCAACAATATGGAGTTCTGAATATACCATCGGATGCAATGAGTCTCATAAACCAAACAACATGTCAGTCCGCACTACTACAATATCATGTATATATAGTTTTGATATATAGTATTTTGAGATGGTAGCAGGTTATGGTATGATTTCTTATCTTTTGGATGGGTGTACTTTACTTGTTTATGGACATTTCGGATTACCCCTGAGTCATGTTCATAACCAACAAGTCAGCACAACTAATATAATGTAATTGATACGTAATAGTATAACATGATAAAGGTAACCAATATACGAGTGAAGGAATAATATAAATAACACAACATAAACCTATCCTAGTACACAATAAAATATTAATCACTCAAAGCACATGCATAACATAATGATCTATGCTAAATAGAGAATATCTACCATTGTCCCATACTAAACGAAATAACAATGTAGCAACTACACCTTATTTCATCTTTGGATTTATATACACATTCATACCCTTTGAGAGTCTACGAACGGAAATGAGCATCCTCATACGACCTCTTTGCTACACAGGTTCCACCATATGGACCTAGATTACTACCTTGGGAAAAATAAAAACCCTACCATCGTAGTGTTCCATAGCATCTTTATCCACACTATTACGATTGAGTATAATTACCCCTTACACACTGCTCTGGAACATCCCGAAGGCATGGCCCGAAATCATAGAGCAAACATATAAATGGATACATAGCATTGGAACCGCGCTATGACCCGATTCTGTTCGCCTACTCCATGACTTCCTCGTCGTGCACTTACATCGACCGTAATAGATTACTCGAGCACAACAGTGCTTCAAAACATGATATCTATGCCAACCGTCTATCTACATATCTACCCGATCTCATATCGATCACTTTCGTTACATGCCCGAACATAAGGACTACGCCTTTCCATTGACCATAGCTTTGGTATTATATCACTACATTGGTAACCTGAGATAGCCACAGAGTATCTAGACTAATTTGCAATCCTAACACTTACTTCAATGTATAACCATGGCACTGCCTTCAAGTACCAAATATAAAGGATGTGCCATGGTTCTAAAAGTAAGCCTTAATAAGTTGGAACCACAACTCAATCTTTAAGTAACAACAAGATGCAGAGATTGTGTTGCGGCCTCAAAAACAACATTAGTGATATAGAACTGTGGTACAATCCTTAAAGCAACTATATGCAATAGGGATGCGCCGCAATCAAGTAGCTGGACTATGTTGCAATCTTATATTAACATTAAAGCAATAAGGATGGACCATCATCCTGCTTTGACATTGAATTGATAAAATAGCTTCACAATTCCAAAAGACGTACTACCCACCAAATACAAAGACTTGAATGGAGAGACGTAGCAACAAGTCACTCGTATACACATGCAAAGCCACAGTAAGAAACTGCCCCCGATATAGAAGGACTGCATGGTTATGAACACTTCATAATTTCACTATCAAAAATGGACCATTCAGAACTGCACTAACACTCCTGAAGCCATACTGCATAGTTCCACCCAAAATAATAAAGCACAACAACAAAAGTAAATAAAGTCTAAATGTACAACTCGGGAAATAAAATGGTGTCGCCGTCTCTATGTATGTTGGCGATTCATGTAAATCTCTATGTACTATAAATAAATAGGTCATTGGAGCAGAAATGAGAGAATTTTACTTTATTTTTCTAATATTAAAATCAAAACATTACTTTCTACTATTTTTTCACCTGTACTAAGAATGAAAGGAGAAAATAAGGAATTTTTTCCACAGACATAGTATTCATTAACATCTGAACCACATAAATTCTCTGTGTCATTTATTGCCTTCAGTCCTTTACTTTACTTTTCCTATTTTAGTGCTAAAATTGGAATGTATTGCTTAACAAATTGGATAGAGATATTTCATTGAATTTTAAATATTTTCCCTTATAATTGTGTAAGTCTTTCGACTCATAGTTACTTTCTTTAAAGAAAATTTTGATATTACTTAATTTTGCTAATTCTTAATCACATAAGCATTTGGTGTTGCGATTACTTCAAAAAATAATTGGGTGTTTCTGAGACAGAAAATCTCACTAACATTTTGGCGCTAGAAGAAGAGTGATTTCCTTCTCCTAAATAATTTACATATATTTAGACACTACTATAATACCATGAATCCCACTGATTCCGACACTCCGCCTAACGAAGAACAACTTCATCTAACGTCAAAAATACAAAAAAGGAAAATCTCAGCTCTATGACCCAAGCCAAGGCAGGTGCTTCATAGATCCTTTCCTAGCTGCACTCCAAGCCTTCAGAAACCAACTAAGCGAACAAATAAATGGACTAGAGAGGTCCATGGCCTAATACCCTGCCTTAAACCAATTTCCCCTCGGCCTTGCACGGCTCACTGCCATCATTTGACAACTGCACTGATTATGAAGCGTATAAGTGCAACGACAACCTCGGAAATGAGAATGTGATGTTGGTCTAAAACAAATAGATGCCAAGCTCAAAGGAAAAATTCAAATCAATCCCTAATCAAATCGAAGCCTGTGAATATTAACCCATTACCGTTGAAAAACAACCACGAACTGCACCCAACGATGATGACGTTGCCTCACTATGAAAGATAGCTCTTCCCAAATGGACCCTAAAGAGTATGAGATCCGTCAGTTGAAAGCCTGCATAGAGCAGTTGGTAAGAATTTGTCGATGGAACAATAGAGAGGAGGTATGGGAAGAAAGTTCTTCCTCGCTTAGTGAAACTATTAAAGAGGAAGACTTTCCTGATAACTTCATAGTCTCATCAATCGATAAATTTGATGGAACTACCAACCAAGATGACCATATTTGCACTTTTGAGTACTATATGGACATTCTAAAGGTGGGGAGAGTGGTAAGGTGCAAGCTCTTCCCAGTATATCTAGATTGGATAGCTTCTAGGTGGTTTAGGAGATATGGACCAAGGTAGGTTTGTTCTTGGCCTCAACTAGCTGTAGATTTCTTAAGATAGTTCGACTCAGAGAGAGAGGCTTCCCTAGACGTGAATAATAAATCTTGCATAAGTAGGGAAAAAAATGTAAGCTTACACAACTTTATAAAACTCTTTAGATCCAAGGCACTTGAGATTAGGGTGACTTGTAAAGAAGCACTATTAATGGCAGCATATGCTGGAATAAGAAGGAGCACAACCATGTGGGATAAGAACAGCAGGAAGCTGTGCCATAGCATAAAGGGTTTCTATGAAAGGGCCAGTGGCCACATCTGAATGGAAGAAGTCAAAGCTGTGGAATTACCTTCATCTGAGAGTACTTCCGCTTCCTATAATGAGAAAAAGAGTGAGGCAGAAGGATACCATCTACCTGCAAAGTGGCGGTGAGAATTTAACTTCGCAGCTAAAACTACCCTCACCCATGTACCCGATCAGATATATGAGATGACTAGAGCTGAATTGGCCTACAACATTTCGAATAAGGGGAAGGTGCTAGATAGAATAGGGGAGCCTATTGTCACTTCCATAGAGCCAATGGCCACCATACTGATAACTGCTGACACTTAAGGAATGAAATCAAGAGACCGATTCAATATGGATAATTAGGCAATTATCAAAAAGGAAATAAGGGGAGAGGATCGGGAATCTCTTTCTAGATCCAAATGAAGATCTAGCAAGAAATCCCTCCAAACTCATAGCCTTGATACATGAAGGACCACACATCATTGGAAAAAGAAAGAAAGCATAGGAGTGGTATGTATAAGTGGTTAAAGTAGAGAAAAGAACCATATTCCATGTAAAGCAGAAGCCTACTTAGGACATAGTCTTAGCGCCGCTGATGCCACTAGAGTGATTTTTCCACATCAAGACCCATTGATAGTTACAATACAGATCTCAAACTACACTATGATGTAAATCTTTGTGGATTCAGGGAGCTCTGTTAACGTCATTTTCAAATCTGCATTTGATATGAAGAATCTTTCGACAGAAATACTGAAGCCAAACCCCAAACCATTTTATGGCTTCAACAATACTGTGATTGTTCCTATCAGGTTAGCATGCCCTCTCATTACCGCTGGGACTTCCCCTCTCCACAAATCATTCTATGCAAGCTTCTTCATCATTGATCAACCGTCTCCGTACAATGTATTTTTGCGAAGCCCTGAACTAATTGATATGGGGGCAGTAATTTCTCAGAAAGACTTGCTTATGAAATTCCATTCTTATGCTGGAATAGGGTCAATTAGTAGGAACAAATTTTATCTAAGGAATCTTACAATTTAAAACTCAATTCTAGCAAAAAATTATTCAAAATTATTCTGTTATCTCTTCTAATAATTATGATGATGGTAATGAAAAAGAAATCAAGCCAATTTCAAGAAATGTGTCGGTACAAAGTACCAAGGATAATGTTGAAAGAGGTCATTCTACGACCACAATATCAGCATGGAAGAAAAGGAGGGAGTATATGCACATAATTGACACTAATAAGTATAACTTAATCTATACGTTGTATATTACAAAAGAATCCCAAAGACAGGGTTTCTCCGCCACTTCCCAATCCAAAGAGAAAGAAGAAAGTGAAATAGATCCAAGATTAGGGGAAACAAGGAGAGATTGAAGCCATTAGATGATCTTGAAGACATATAGATAGATCCCAAAGATCCTATGAAATTTCTCTAGATAGGAAAAACTTCAGCATAGAAGCCAGAATAGAACGGATAGACTTCCTTAAGAGATAAGCAGATGTTTTCACTTGGGCACACTCAGACATGATAAAGATAGACCCTACTATCATCCGCCATGCACTCAACATCGATCCCAGTGTTTATCCAATTAGGTAAAACCGCATGACTCTGGATCAAGAAAGGTATATTACTCTGCATGAAGAAGTTAAGGAGCCAAAGGCAAATGGATTCATAAGGGAAGTGTATTACCCAAAGTGGATCCCTAACCCTTTTCTTATGAAGAAGTCTAATAGAAAATAGAGAACTTGCGTAGACTACACCAACCTCAACAAGACTCGGCCAAAGGATAGCTTTCCTCTACTTAGAATCGATCAATTGGTAGATGCGGCTAGTGGATACGAACTGCTCTCATTCATAGATACATACTCGGGTTAGAATCAGATAGCTATATTTGAGCAAGATCAAAAGCATACATGTTTTGTGATGGACAAAGGCTTATAATGCTACGAGGTCATGCTGTTTGGACTCAAAAACATTGGAGCAACCTATCAAAGGTTAGTTAATATGATGTTTTTAGATCATATTGGTAAAAGTGTCGAAGTATATGTGGACAACATGCTCGTCAAGTCAAAGGCATCATCGAGTCACGTGTAAGATTTGGAGGAAACTTTTGCATTTTGAGGCAATATAACATGAAGTTAAATCTTTTAAAATATACTTTTTCCATTCAGCCAGAGAAATTTCTTAGGTACATAGTAAGCGCCGAAGGCATTGAAGCAAACCCAAAGCAGATTGATGCCAATAAAAAGATAGGAGTCCCAGAGAAGCCAAAAAATATCATGAGACAAAACGGTAGGGTGGCCTCTCTAAGAAGATTTATTTCCAAAGAAATCGAGAAATGTATACCATTCTTCGGCCAAGTGAAAATGGGATGGAATTTTGAACGGATCAAAGAATGCAAACTTGCATTTCAAAATCTGAAGGATCATCTGACCAGTGTTCCTATCCTCTCAAAATCGGTAATATTTGAGGACTTATATGTATATATAGATGTAACAAATAAACCTATTAGTGTTGTAGTGGTTTGAGAAGATGAAGGAACGTAGAGGCCTATATACTTCACAAGTAAGCGCTTGTTTGGGACATAGCTCAACTACTTAGACATTGAGAAGTTAGCCTATAACCTACTCCTCACAGGAAGAAAATTATGGTCATGCTTTTGAGCGCATTCCATCAAAGTCCTTATAGAAAAATCACTGAAGAAAATACTGCAGAAGCCAGAGATGCAGGTCGCTTGCTAAAATGGGCAATGGAACTTAATCAGTATGATATCTCCTACTACCCAAGGAAAGCAATCAAAGGACAAGCACTAGCAAATTTCATTATGGAATGCACACTACCCACTGAGCCAAAATCTAAGGAAGAGGCGCCTACTCTATAGTTCTGGAAATTATTCATGGATGGGGAATCAAATGAACAAAGGGCAAGGATCAGATATGTACTGATCACCTTAGATGAGCAGAAACTATATAGGGTAGCGTAACTCGGATTGAAAGCTACTAACAATGTGGCATAATATAAGACTCTCCTTGCAGGCTTAAGAATGACTTGGGTAATGAAGATGGCCCATATTAAAATTCATAGTGATTCTCAATTAGTTGTAAATCAAGTGCAGGGGAATTGCCAAATGAAAGAGCCAACTTTAGTGAAATACATAGAATTGTCCAAAAGGTTGCAAGAATAGTTTGATCAATTTAATATAGAGCAAATTCCACATGAGAATAATTCTTTTGTGGGCTCGTTGATTAAACTTGTTAATACTAAAGTAGCATAGGAAATGAAAGATGTTCCAATAGGGCATTAAGCTAAACTAAGCATCACCGAGACAAACCAAATATTGGTCTTGACTAGAGCATCTTGAGCTATGGTCGAAGAAGCTCCAAATCAAGAAAAAAACTGTAAATCAAGAGCAGTCTCTAACTATTTCTATCCCTCAGCGGACAGAGGAAGATTCATGGATGACCCTTATCAAATAATTCTTAATAAGCAGAGTCCTACCTCTAAAAAAGAGTGAAGCCAGTAATATAAGATATCAGACTCCCTATTTTTCCTTCTTTGATGGAATATTATACAAGAGAGTGTACTCTATCACTTATCTTAGATGTGTTTCAAAAGATGAAGGAACACATGTCTTGGGTGAAGTACATGAAGAGTAATGTGGAGATCACCGTGGAGGAGACAAGTTAACAAAGAAGGTGCTAAGACATGGTTACTACTGGCCCACTACACTTCAAGATGTGCAAGATTACGTAAGAAAATGTGATAGATGCCAAAGGTTTAACGGTATCCTAAGACTACCTTCCCATGAGCTCATCCCATTAGCCAGCCCATGGCCATTTGACATATGGGGCATAGATTTGATAGGACCACTTTCCATGTCAAAAGGAGGGGCGAAGTATGTCGTGGTAGTAATGACTACTTCATCAAGTGGGTTTTTATTCTGTCCAGTTTTTTGTAAGGAACATAATCATTAAGTTTAGGGTCCACTATAAAATAATTTATGATAATGGAACCCAATTTGAAACTAAGGAGTTTAGGGAGCTTTGTGAAAGGAATTGAATAATAAAAAGTTTCTCCTCTGTCACACACCCACATGTGAACGAGCAAGTCGAAGTAACAAACAAAACCATCAAGAAGCTGCTCAAGAAAAGATTATAAAAGAATAGAAGAAAATGGATGGAGGAGTTATCTTTAGTACTATGGGCTCATTGAACCTCATCGAGATCTCCAACTAGCCACATACCTTTCTCCTTAACCTATGGCTATGAAGTCATGCTCCCAATTGAAACAATAATTCCATCAGATAGAGGAACATCATATGTAGCAGAATAGAACAAGGAGTTATAAGAAGCTGTCTTCAATCTTATTCAAGAGAGAAGAGATGAGGTAGCAGTCCAATCCGTGCATACTGACAAAGGAATGCAAAGAATTACAATGTTAGGCTTAAGAAGATAAACTTCTGCAAGAGAGACTTAGTACCGTGAAGAGTATTGTCAAACACCAAGGACCCAACAGATGGAGCTTTAGTCCCAAATTGAGAATGCCATTTGGCTGTAGTAGAAGCCTTAGCCAATAGGGCTTACCGACTCTCAAGTCCAACTCTCAAGACCTGATGGAAATCTAGTTTTGAGATCTTGGAATTCCTAGCATCTCAGGCCTTACTTTGTATAAGCAGCGTTAATTGTATAGAAAAATAATAAACATTGTAGTTATTATGAAAAGTTGTAATACAATGAAATGGATGTAGGGATATTGGACGGCCCAAACAAGTATAAAAATCTTACTATGTTAATTTTACTAACGTAGCAAACAACATTGAGTTTTATTATACATGACTCAATTTTCAGCCAAACAATCACACTAAACATAAGGATATTAGATGGCCTGAACCAGTACAAAAAGCCATGCACATGAATCAAAATGATTGTAAAAATGTGATCAACGTCATAGTCAAAAAATAGTTTGCCCTAAGTGGCAGGGCAGATCGTGCCAAGTGCATAAACAAAAGACGAATGTAAAAAAAGTCAAGCAAATCCCGATGAACAAAATTAAAAGCAAGTGCGAACAAGCTAAAGCTCACGAGGTACATACACTCGTTTACAAGAGAATTCAATCTGTACAGTATCCTTATAGATATTTCCCCAATAAAAAGGAATGCTTTTCACAACATAGGCTTACAAATGTTTTCTAAACTACAACTTCCAAAATACTACTACGACTATAAAGTATCGAGTCTAAGGGTTGCTAGCCAAAGGTTGATCCATTCTAATACAAAAAGTCTTCCTAGGATCATAGTTGGCACCTATTCATAGGTCTATTTGATCCTCCATAGTCGCCACAAAACCTTCTTTATTATAGAGATAACTCAGATCAAGCACAAGGTAAAAATAATTAAAATCATCTTTAGCTCGTTGCAAAGATCTACCTCATCTTACATCTTATATTCTCCCTTCTAAGCTTTTCTTCGAGATCAATAATTTGATTCTGCCCTGGTGCATTAACAAGCACTGCTACGACACTAGAGGCAACTTGAGCTTCTTATAGTTGATCTTCGAGTTTGTAAATCTTTAGTACAACGATCTCTCTTGTCTATTCTAAAATCTTTATTAATTCAGCCCTTGTCTTTTTCGAGTCCTAAGAAAAACCACCAAAATATTTAAGAGCATCAGCTTTCCACCTCTTCCTCTGTGTGGATGGAGCACCTTTGGCCCCAGTTGCTCCAACTACTACCTGTAATAGTCCTCCAATTCTTTAAGTTTACCTTGATAATGTAGTTCTAGTTTCTTCTTCCACTCATCCTCCAACACGACCTCCATGCCTGGAGGAGGAGCAGGGGTCGCACCTGCACTAAGCTCCTTAACCACCTCTCCTTCTTCGGCATCTTCCTTCTCTTCATACCATTGAGCAGCCCGAAGAGACAAGTTTTCTATAGTTTTGCTCAATCTCTTGATCTCCTCTTCATAAACAACCTCGTAAAGCGCTTGGCGTTCCTTCAGTGTTTGATGTAGTTCAACCACTATTGAATTTGCAGCATCAAGCTCAATGCGTAGCTTGGTGTTATATTGGTGTTGACGCTCATGCGCATCCTTAGCTTTTTCGAAATAAAAAGTGCATTCTTCATATTTTTTTCAAGTTTTTCAGTAGTAAGTGTTAGCTAAATGTTCTCTTCTTCTAAGATAGTAGTAGAGGTTGTAGTTTCAACCTCAGGTACGCCTAAGTCATTTGGGCCATAGATTATAGGAACTGAAAGGGCATTGAATCCAAAGACTATGCTAGCCTCAGAGGGATTCTCATAAGAAGGAAGAGAAGAAACCTAGTTGATAACCATTGGAACCAATTTCAAAAAAGATATATATTACATAGGATTCACTCCTTATCTTGATTCCTAAGCCTTATACGAAACCATTTCAAATAAGCTGATATTAAGAGGAAAAGAACCACTCTCTTAGGTATAGCGCCAATGGCGTAATATAAAATCATTAAGTACTTTCTTTTCTTTAACTACTTGGTCAATTTTGGAAAGCAACCCTTGAGTTTCTTCTCTAAGTTGCGTGAATGCCTCATCAAACTCTTTCTCTTGCTTGCAAACCACTACCGCAATAAGACCAAGGCGATCTTTGATTTGAGTTTTAAGTTTTTTAATGCTTTCCTTCAGGAGTTTGGTAAAAATTACTTCCTTCGAAGACTATAAAGAACAAAAGGGGTGAAAAAAACATGATCATTCATATTGCAGCAGCAAAATAGTAAGACAATCAAAAAAATTGGTCATGATAAAATTGGAAAAAGAAGTTTACTTCATTATACACCAAAGAACTAAGACAGCCAAGAAAAATAGTGAAAATATTTACAAAGGTTTAAGTAATTACATGGACTTGGGAAGTAGAGGAGACCTTAGCTCCTTTAGATAGTGCATTCTCATCATCCTATAGCAGTGAGGTGTCTTGGTAGGTAGAAGGGGAAGCATTATCCTTCGCCATCTTCTTAGCCCACTCAGCCCTATAGTAGGCAAGAGCATCTTCGATTCTTGCAGATTCCTCCAAGAAGCTGAGGTCAAGCTCAGCAATAGTATCATTTAAGTGGTTGGCAAAAAATTGGTGCTTAACCATGACGTACATTTTAAAAAGCAACTTGTATGTAATCTTTTTAAGCCTATCCTTAGACTCCTCTAGCTGCTTCTCCTCTAATGCTATATCTTTTCCTCTCAACTTCTGACCCTTCAACTTCATGTCCTCCTCCGCTACCTTTGCCATCCCCTCTTCATTCTCTGCTTTCTCCCATTGATCCCTGATATCTTCATCTACTTTGGTTTTCTTGAAGGCTGCCATAGCAAGGTCCAACTCAAGCTTAGCAACACAAGCAGTGGATAAGACCTGGTGATCTTCAACCTTCTTCCGAGCCTTGGTTGCCAAGGCCCCACCTTTTAAAAGAAGTGGTAAATAAGATGAGAATTGGTGAAAAAATCAACATTGAATAAAGAAAGAGAAGAAGGTACTTACATAAGCCCAAGTCTTATGGAGCTCAGTAGCAAGTTCAAAGAAGGAGAGTGCAGGAAATGGAAGTGCAATGGGATAAGAAAGGGGTGTAGAAGCACTATAGGAAAACCATCCAAAGCAGCATTCCCTAACCTCTCAGCAATATCAACAATGGGCCCTTCAGGTAGGGGTACGAAATGAATGCTTGGGTTGTGGAAGGATTGGAGTGGTGAGATGGAAAGTACATCTGAGGAAGGAGGAGGATGTGCATGAGGCTTCTTAAGGGGTTGATCAGAAGCTTCAGCGGCTATCGATTTTTCTCCTCTCCTCTTCTTCTTTATTGCCACCAATTTCTATGGAGCAACATCATAAAAAAGCATCTAAAAGATCTCTAGCCATCTTACCTATATAAAAAGTAATTAAGATCAATAATCATCCCTGCAAGAATCAGGAAATGTAGTTTCAATATCCAACTCATCAAATTATACCTCTAGGATCATACGTAACTGATAAAAATTTAAGGATGAAACGGTAGTAGTTATGGCTAGCATGTAGAAAGTTGTACTTGTGCAGTAATGAATCGGTGAAGAATAACTTTGTTTTTCTATCCTCTTCACTCAAACGAAGGATCTTATTCCTCTAAGATACAAACAACCTAGTGTCCTGATCAGATAAGATAGGATAAATGGGCTGTGATTGGAAAGAAAAGGCAAGTTATCTAAATTTGAAATGGAAAAATTGGTCACTCCATTTTCAGGATTTTTCGAGGAACAGACGCAAGAACCGATTTTCTCGCCTGAGCATAATAAATCCTATATCAACCCCTAGATGTACTTTTGTGAATGTCATACATGAAATGAAGTTCATCGCAAGAAGGGGAAGGAAAACTTCTCCACATCAAGAATGAAAGTGGCGATCGAATGAAGTAAGAAATTGGGTAAGTTGTATGGGAGTAATATCAATGGCAGAAAGCCATTCACAAAGAGTTTAATTGAGCGAAAGATAAAGTTTGCATCAGATTTTCTTAGAAGTAATAGAAATAAAGCCATTTGGAGGCGTATGGATATGATCATGGGATTCTGCTACCCTAGCTATGTAACCCCCGAACCCAAAGTGACTCAAAGTACTTTCTATTTCCCCCAATTCATTTATTATGGATGGTAACTACAAGCGAGAGATGGAAGCAGTTTTCATATCAAAAACATTGGGTTGGTTATCGGCTACCGCTACGATATGGAAAAAGAAACTACAAGAGAAAGAATGTCCTTACTTTTGTTCAGAAAAGAAACTATTCTTGGAGAAGATGAGACTGACAATTAGGGTTTTTGAAAGTATGTAAAGGAATAGAGAAGAAGAAGGAGAAAAATATATACTTACCTCAATTTGAATCTCAGGCACACAGTTGGTATGATGGAAGAGCTCCAAAACGTCAACTGATTAATGACAAGGAAGATTAATGCGAGGATCCATATAAATTTTCTTAAGAGTTGAAAAGACTAAAGTTATAGCTTTTTCAAAAGATCAGCCAATAAGGGAGTGACACAAGTACTTGGGAATTAAATGAAAAATGACAACAAAGACTTTCTCCTTTTTGAAAAGAAGAGAGAAAAAACAAGAGGTGATAGGTTACAGAAAAATGTGGATGTAGAGACAAGTCCACACAAATCTCCAATCACTGCAGACTTAGGGGCAAGTATCAGACATTTATTTTCCAAATGTCATCAAAGGAAAAATGATGCAAGCACCGAGACAAAAGAACTGGTCCCATAATATAAGTTGGATTATGAAAAGGAAGCAAGAGCAAAGTCTATACAGTACCGTGCCAAAGTCTAAAGACAGTGACAAAAATAAGGACCATGCCTTTCCATTGAGCATAGCCTTGGTTTATAACATTACACTGGTAACCTAAGATAGCCACAAATACGAGGATTGATCTAAAATCATAACATTTACTTCAATGGGAAGAAATGTGGAACAACTTTCAAGTACCAAATCTAAAGGATGTGCGTTGTGCTATGGTTCCAAAAGTAAGCCTTAATAAGTTGGAACTGCCATATAATCTTTAAGTAACAATAAGATGTAGAGATTGTGTTGTGGCCCCAAAAGTAACACTAATGATATAGAACTGTGGCACAATCCTTAAAGCAACTATATGAAATAGGAATGTGCCATAATATTAAACTAACATTAAAGAGGCAGAGTTGCACCACAATCATATATTAATATTAAAGTAATAAGGATACGTGGGCATCCTGATTTGACATTGAAGTGACAGAACAGTACCGCAATTCCAAAGAAGTACTGCCCAATTAATATAAATACTTGAAGGGAGAAACATAGTAACAAGTCTCCTACATACACAAACAAATCCATAGTGAGAAATTGCCCCCAGTATAGAAGAACTGCATGGTTATAACACTTCATAACTTCGCTATCAAAAATGGACCATTTAAAACTGCGCTAACACTCTTGAAGTCATACTGCACTATTCCATCCAAAACAACAACAAAGCATAATGACAAGAGTAATTAGATTCAAATAGTACAACTCAGCAAACAAAACCACACCAAATCAAAGTTGGACCATTTAGATGGAAGATCGACACGTGGTATAATCCAAAGGCAGGAATCAAAGAACAGAAGATGGACGTTAGCAATCCTTGTGAATCTTCATGTACTATAAATAAATATGGCAATGAAGCATAAAATGGGGGAATTTTACTTTACACTCAAATCAAAATTGTACTCTCTGCCATTTTTTCAGTTGGACAAAGAATGAAATGAGAAGATAAGGACAATTTCTCATGGACATAGATTCATTAACATCTGAACCACATAAATTCTTCGTGTCATTTATTACCTTCAGTACTTTAGTTTACTTTTCTTGCTTTTAGTGCTAAAATTGGAAAATATTTCTTAACGGGTTGGATAGAGACATTTCATAGAATTTTGAATATATTCCCTCATAATTGTGTAATCAATTTGGCACATAATTACTTCCTTTAAAGACAATTTTAATATTACTTTAAATTTGTTGATTCTTAATCATGTAAACA
The DNA here is from genome assembly GCA_030765085.1 of Allium cepa. Lineage (NCBI taxonomy): Eukaryota > Viridiplantae > Streptophyta > Magnoliopsida > Asparagales > Amaryllidaceae > Allium > Allium cepa. The sequence continues at coordinate 654,988,251 of CM060940.1, forward strand.
TTCAGCGTCGTGTTTACTTCAAAAAAAATTAGGTATTTTAGGATGCAAAACCTCACCGATACCAGTAGCCCCACCACCGAACAGGAATTCCTGTTAGGTAGTGGACTAAACAAGAATTCTTGTTCGGTGCAAGGCATTACCGGATGAGATGTTCCGTCCGATACTGTATAAACCGAACAAGATATCTTGTCTAGTATAGGTCCAAGACTGAATAAGATAGAGGTGGAGCTATGCCGAACCAAGATAGTGCATTATAGAACCCAGGCAAGAAAGTGTCTACATCCATCAATCGAATCATCTGCTATCGAACGGTTCCCTTTTAGCCAAACCAAAAAGAGTATTTATGGAATGAAATCTAGGTACATATGGAAATTATTGGTTGTTTCTTCTATATGTAGAAATAACCAAACAAAGCAAATTATACAGGAAGTTGCCTGATTTATAGGAATGAACTCCCTACCTCTGTACTCCTATAAATACCCAAGCTTCTAACAACCATGGGATAAATTTTTGGAGCCTCCAGACTTTTCCGAATAGAAATAGCCGAACGGTGTTTCTGGATCTCGATATTTAACAGCAAATCATTGTATTTCACATCCAAATGATTGTAAGAGATGAAATACAAGAAAGGGAATAAAAATAAACAATGGACATAGGCCAATGATGTTGAACCACTACAAATCTATGTGTGCTTTGCTTTTCTTGCATTCTATTTCTATTGAATTCACAGTTATGAATTTGATTGGAGGTGTTTATCTAGTTTTCATACAAACATTTTTTGGTGCTTCCACCAGCAGCTCTCAGTATGCCTCCTAAATCTAAGAGCAAGGCTGGTGGTACCAGTGGGAACGCTAGATAACTATTCATCCAGTACTCGGGATCAAACATCATCATTAGGGGTGACTTGGATGAAGTTGTGGCGGAATTTGTTGCTACCAGACATCAAGCTATTGTGGACCATATCATGACACACTTGGGGTAGACACAACCGACTGTGCACAACACTGGGGAAAGAGGAAGAACCTATTCCAAAGGATCTTGGATACGAAGGAGGTCATGCTGTGGCACTGCATCAGATCAAGAAAATCGAGGAGCAGGACAAGTAAACGTCGAGGAAATAGATCGAGCGAGGACACAACCTTACATCACACTTAAGGACCGGTTCAACATCAAAAAAATCAGGAGAGGTAATGGACCAGGGCCGACCATGGATGATCCTTCCCGATCTAGGCATTGCTCTTTTGTCTTAACAAAAGTGGCAACTGACGGAAGGCGAACTTATCATCGCGAATGATCTTGGAGTATAGCATGGAGTCCGGATCACATAACAAGTAATTATAGAAGATGCGAAATAAGTCTTTTACTCTAATGGGAGAGGTTGACCTAGCTCCACTCATCCCCTGACCCAAAAGACCGAATGCCACAAATTATAAGGGAGTGTGTCCGTCTCGAGCAAATAGAGCATGGAATCGGAGCAAGAGTTGTTAGCCCGTTTCCCTGGAGATAGAGACTGCTCAAAACCCTAGGAGTTTCTGAATGCCCACCATGGACCCTTACCAAAGTCTGACTGATCTATATGTGCATCTACAATGATATACACAACACATGTTGATGAGTGAAGCGACAGAGGAAGTTTTGTGCAAATGCTTCCCTATATTTCTGTCAGACTTAGCGACTATATGGTTCTGCCGCCTTTCTCCTACCTCAATCCATTCATAGGAAATGTTAAAGGAAAAATTAATCAATCAATTTTAGGTTCATATAGAGCAGCCCAAGGATCTGTACTCGCTTTCGGATGTAAAATAATGAGAGGATGAAACACTACGGCAATACATGAGTCACTTTAGTGCTGCAACAGCCACCGTTTAAAATGCCAATGAATAATTAACTCTTATATTATTATGCGGAGGTGTTCATCCTAACATGAAGTTGGCTTGGAGATTAACTAAGGAGAAACCAACTACCTTATAGGGCTTTTTCTATGAAGCAACAAAGTATATGCCATTAGAAGAAGCGGCAGTGGGCGATAGACCGGAATGACCTTCTGACCATTAGAAACATCTAATAGTGAGAACGCTATCATTAGAGACAATGAGGGTGGCTATGTTGAGAAGAAGAAACGCAATAACCAAAGCAATTCTAGCAAAAAGAAAACGGAATGAAAAAGTTCAAGCACGGAATGAGATTTGACACTTACATGGATTTGAAAAATACTATAGAAAACATCTACCTTGCTACATTGGTCGAACTCAAATATAATTGACCTCCATGGAAAAAATAAACTAAAGCCAAGATGAATATGAAGAAGTATTATAGGTTTCACAAGCCCCATGGACATAACACCAATGAATGTCATCATTTGCAAGATATTATAGAAGAACACATTAGGAAGAGGGAGCTGTAATGGTATATCAGGAATCCAAATGCTCCCTTTACTCTGTACTAAAGAAAATTCCACTTGGAAATGGGGGTGAAGGATCAAGGACTAATCATGAGAAAGATGGGAGGTTGGTAATTAATACCATAAAGGGAGCACCTCACATAGCTGATAGATTTTCGGCGAGATGGAAAGATATGCAATGTCTTTTAAGAATGCAGACCCTTTCCTGTAAAAAAAGGCGATGAGCGAAAAACTAAGGCACTACGTTGGGAGTAGGATGAGATCAACTTTAATGATAATTACTTATGGGGTAGGCAATACCTGCATATAGATCCTATATTAATTTCGACAACGCTCGACCCGACAAAATTACATCATATTCTAGTAAATAGTGGGAGTTTGATAAACACTATGTTCAAAGATGAATTTGATAAAATGGGATTGTCTGTGAAGGATGTTACACCATGCAACCAACAACTGTAAGGATTCACAAGAGAGGGCACAATTCCCTTAGGAAGGCTAGATCTATTTTTTGAGATAGGAGTCCATCTTTGATCAGCCATATGAAAACAAACTCTCATTTTGATGGATGGATTCTCGACATACAATTCCCTCATCGGGCAACCAACTTTATCTAATTTCCATGTAGTAGTGGACCAGTAGTGCTTGACCATGAAATTCCCTATAGAAAATTGTAACATCCCCCATTTGGGGGCCTAAAACTAATGATTATGGATGTTGTAGTCATCCATAGTTATTAATTCTCGGTGACCAAATGCGGTAATATTAGATATATTGATATAACAGAAACACATCGATATGAAATTTTTCAAACTCAACTTAAACAAATTTCTTGTTCCACTTTAAATCACATTTCAACTGCATTACATAACCCCAATTCATAAACCACATTCAAAGAAAATAAAATTATTACAAAATACGCCAAGAGTGATGTATGAAGATTCCCCCTTGGTCGATCTGAGTCTAAATATAGGCAAATAAACAACTTTTCCATTACAACCAAATCATAGTGGAATCAAACAGAAAAGAACTCCTAATAGCTAGCTTGCCTCCTGCATGTCTTCGAAAGCTTATTTGTCTAAAGGAGAATTTGAAAACCCTGACTCTCAAACTACTCAAAATTAATTGATCCTCGAGAGTTTAAGAGGAAACATAAACTTAGAGTCAGACAAAAAGCCTGGTATGAATAATAATCTACCATTTCGAACCATATATGTATTCTAGTGAGACCATGCAGCTTAGGGGAATGAATTTTTCTCTTACTAGTATCTTAGCCAAAAAATTTATAATAACAATATATTGTGCACCTGCATCCACAATGGTTAAGACGTAATGTAATAAAATATATCATGATGATATGCAATCATGCTATACATTCTAAATTTCCCATCCTCATTCATTTGACTATCTGTCTCGATATAGTTTCTAGGGTCACTATTAACTTAATAGTTTTCATAGGCTAACTAATAACCTGTTCAAAGCTTATGAACAATCTGTATAATTTCATAGTTTTTATGGGATCATTAAGAACCTATTGGTATCTACCAATAACTTCATCCAATTATAGTTCCCATGCGCTCGCTATGAACCTATTGGGTTCTCCAATAACTTCTCTCATGTCATAGCTTTTATGGGTTGACTATGAACTTATGGATCATTGTCAATAACTTAATCCGGATATAGTTTTCATGGGATCACTAAGAACCTATTGGCCGCTGCCAATAACACTTTCCAAACATAGTTTTCATTGGTTTACTATAAACTTGTCTAAACTGACAACTTTTTATCAGACTTTGGACATCTTATTCTGGTCTACCTGACCACTTGGATGCAACTCTACTCATAAAAGAGTTAACTCAATATACACACTCACTACTGGGTCAACCTAGCTAGTCATTCTGCCCTTAATACCAAAAAACAGTTATGGGTTAATTATAAAGTGAACATGTTTATTGATGTACACATGATAACTAATCATAACATGTTAACACAACCATCCACAATTTAATATCCTTATAATCATTTTCAAATGAAACATGGTTTATACCTTTCATGTATTATCTTTAGCATGGAAAGTTCCATCAAAATCTCCAAAGTTAAATGCCATTTCAAAATTATTTTATATTGCTATGGGTTTCACTTTAAAAATTGAGATTGGGTTCCTTGTTTTGAAAACTAAGGCTTTCGAAACCTTAGACCTTCTCCTCGAAATCATTGAAGCATATCTCTCGAAAGTATTCCAACCTTCTTTTCAAAACACTTAGCATTACAAAACACTCAAAATATCTCTTTCGAAAGCATTAAAATCATTCCTTTAGAAACCCTTAAAACATACCTTTCAAAAGCATTAAAACCTTTCTTTCGAAACCGTTAAAACATACCCATCGAAAGTATTAAAGCTTGTCTTTTAAAACCACTTAGTTTAAGTAGGATTTACAGAAGCAAAGCTTCGAAACCATATGAAAGTATCTCTTTCAAAATAATTGGGTTTAACCTTAAGTATAACTTCTGGGTCAAAGTGAACATAAGCGAAAGTAAACCTTTTGAAAACACTAATCTTCAAATAAAAGAATTTTGGGGAATAGATGGCGTCTAAACCATCCTTTCGAAAGCATCGATAAAAGCGTCTATAAGTACCCTTTCAATGGCATTGAGATGTGGCTTCAATATTAATAAAACAAAAGCTTCCCTTTTGAAAGCATTGTTATAAGGCTATAAAGAAAAGCGGACCTTAACCCATTCGAAAGGTATGAAGACTGCAACTAGGTTTCGACTAGGTTCAAAACTACCCTTTCGAAAGCTCCTTTTTAAAACTTAATATGCGAAAGTAGAATCGAAAGCTACTTTTAAAAGAAAGGCATGTGGCAATCCAGTCGAAAACCATTTACTTCAACCCTTTCGAAAGCTTCTTGGAAAACAAAGTAAGTGGCATCTCTTTCGAGATCGAAACAAAGGCGAGTGTGTTGATTCAAAAGTTTTTAAAAATGGCATCAACCCCTTCGAAATCAAGCTTTCGAAACCATCCCCTTTCACCTTTCTCTAATACACTACATACCAACTATTTGATATCATGTGCATTAGTTACCAATGAGTGCGAAAGGAAATTTGGGATGATTCCGGAAGCAAGCATGTGGAAGTTGCAAGCGTGTAATTCAAAGCCAAACTGATTTATACACCTTTAAAAGAAATTCCTTTATACCTAACTTGCCTTATTTTTCAAAATATGATTGGTTGCCAAACCTTTACAAAAATCATTTAAAAAGGCTGCTGAATTCATCCATTAGTAACTAAAAATATTTTAACAGAGAAGCCCTTCCCTTTAACAAAATAATTAAGACATATATGTTCTCAAACTAAACTAATTTAATTTCCATAGTAAATCACTTAGGAAAAATCTCCAAAAATCAACTTGATTCACTTTAATCTTTTTTCTAATATATATAAATTTCAGACCCAAAATACTTTATATAATTGTAGAAATTAATTTTTAAACCCCAATTATCCATTTCTTCCATTCAAAAATTCATAATAAATTATCCATAGCTTAGATAATTATGAAAATTTATATCCATCTCCAAGATAATGTTTTACATAATATATTAAATCCTCATGGCATTTGAAACCTATTTTATATGATTTTTAACCTTAAGATCGATCAAACCTTTTCCAAATATACTTGTTTAAATCAAATATGGCTTATAAGTAAAGCATATCATCATTCAAATCATCCAAACGGTACTATACATTGAACCCGAAATCAAGATGTTCCTTAAAACATATATGAGATGGTTTAGATTATTATTCACCTTGTTTGGATATGGAACTTGAAATTTGTTCTTGCTTAATTCTTCCTTGCTTGAATCCTTAGCTTTTAGTTGATTTTGATCCCCTTTTCTCCTAGGGTTATGGCTGGCCATAGTTCTCTTTTGCTTTTGTTTTTGATTTATGAACATATGAATAAACAATGAAGTAAGGGTTTAGTGGTTATGGGATTATGGTGTACGACTATTTTCCATAATACCCTTGGCTTATTCTCTCGAGTAGTTAACTTATAAAACCATTTTATGAACCCATTCTTATGATTTCATTTAGTTAAGGCACGACCTCTATTAAATTTCCAAATCTCAATTCCCTTATCACTCTAGTCTCTACGTAATTCTATTTAATTTATGTAATTAAATCTTCTAAATAATGTAATTTAAAACTAAGGGTGTTACATGCTCCCCTCCTTGAAGAATTTCATCCTCGAGACTCAATAAGGACTAAATACTCAACATAGAAATCATTTGTAACATCTCCTAACTACCGTACTAGCCTACTTGACTAGAAAATAGCCTATATAAGGAAAATATAGAACATACCCTTACAACAGTTCAGTATAAGTATCTCTAATCTTGTCTTCTGTCTTCCAAGTACAGTCCTTCTCGTTGTCACTCCACTGAACTTTCACCACCTTGACTGTTTTGTTTCTTAACCTATTCTCATATCTTGCTACCGAATTGATTGTCTAACAAAAGCCAAATTTGGTTCTACTATTAATTCTTCCAACATAGTTGGAGGTTGTAGTTTTTGGATCATGCACATAGTTACAAAGATGAGATACATGAAACATATTTTGGACACCTACCAAACTGCTCGGTAACTCTACTCTGTATGCGAGCTTTTCGATCATCTCTATAACTGGGAATGGTCCAACATATCTCAGTGCCAGTTTCCCTGACTTTCTGATTCGTACTACACCTTTCATCGGTGATACTTTAATGAAAACTCTATCTCCAACTGAGAACTCTAGGTCCTTACGCCTCTTATCTGCGTAACCCTTTGTCTAGATTGAGCTTCTTTCATCCTACTCGGATCCACTAAATCTTTTCTTTTCCTTCTCTTACCAGATCTGGTCCTAAGACTAATCTATTTCCAGTTTCTAACCAATATGCCGGTGATTTGCATGGCCTTCCATACAAAGCTTCGAAAGGCACCATTCCTATACTAGTCTAATAACTATTATTATAGTAAAACTCAACCAAATGTACGTGATCTTCCTAAGATCCACCAAAGTCTAGCACACAAGCTTTCAATAAATTCTCAATTACCTTATTAACTCTCTCCATCTGTCCGTCCATCCGAGGGTGATATGCCGTACTCATCTTGAGCTTGGTACCTAAGACATCCTGTAGACTCCTCCAGAATTTGTTAGTAAACAAAGTATCTCTTTCACTCACTATACTAATAGGAATTCCATGTAGTCTAACTAAGTTCTTTATAAAAAAAATTAGCTAAAACAGGTGTCGTCTGGTTGACTTAACTAGAATGAAATGGGCAATCTTAGTCGGCCTATCCACGATGACCCATATACTTTCATTTCCGTGATTCGATCTTGGCAACCCATCTATAAAATTCATGGATATTGAATCCCATTTCCAAACTGGTATCTCCAAAAATTGCAATCCATTCGGCTTCTGATGCTCGGCCTTCACTTGTTGACAGTTCACACACTGCCCAACCCAAAAGCCAACATCCTTTTTCATATCTTCTCATTAGAAACTCCTCTTCATATTTTGATACATCTTGGTTCCCCCAGGATCAATCGTAAATTTGGATTGATGACATTCCCTAACACCTTATTTCCTTAAGTCTTCAACATTCGGAACACACAACCGTCCCTTCTTCCTTAACCATCCCCTCTGGTCAAGATTAAAATCCCTTAGATCATCAATATCAAACCCAACCTCAAGCATTTTAATCTTTTCAGCTAACAACGGGTTTTCTTTCTGCTCAGAAGCAACTCTTTCGATCTGAATTGGTCGAACTTCCAAGCTAGATACCAAGGAAGTGCTCTGATTAGGACTAGTAGTCGATCTTAACTACACACTACAAGTAGTCAAAGCCCCAAGATCCTTTTATTCCGCTAACATGGCTAACACCACATTCTGATGTTCTCTGCTAAGAGCACTTACTACTTTATTTCCTTTTCCAAATGTATATTCTATACCAAAATCATATGCCGCTAAAAACTCTAGTCATCTCTGCTGCCTCATATTCAACTCATTCTGAGAGAATTAATACCTTAAGGACTTATGAGCTATATATAACTCAAATCTCTTCCCTAAGAGATAATTTCTCCATATTTTCAATGCGAAGATCACCGCTGCCAGCTCTAGATCATGAGTAAGATATCTTACTTCATGCGGTCTAGCTGTCGTGAAGTATAGGTGATGATTTACCCTTCTGCACCAATATAGCCCTTAATCTGGTTCCACATGCATCGGTATACACTACTAATCCTTGGTTTCCGTTTGGAACCACTAACACAGGCAAATTGTTCAACAAATACTTTAACTTAAGGAATGCTTCCTCCCATTTGTCAAACCAAATAATCTTCAGTTTCTTCCTAGTTAGCTTAGTCAAAGGCGCTACTATTCATGGGAAATCCTTAATGAATCTCTAGTATTAGCCCGTAAGTCCAAGAAAACTTCTGATCTCAGTACCCGCCTCGGGTCTCCTTTAGTTGTTAACATCTTTGATCTTATCTGCATCGACTGACAAACCCTTTTCTGAAACCACATCACCAAGAAACTTAACTTTTTTCTTCCAAAAATGACACTTTGAAAACTTCGCTTTCAGCTGATGCTGCTTTAGTGTCTCAAGCACTATTCTAAGATGAACTTCATGCTCTTTTTCATCCTTAGAATATATTAAAATGTCATATATGAATACTAATACAAACTGTCTAAGTTTCCTTGGAAAATTTGATTCATCAAATCCACGAAGAAAGCTGGTGCATTCGTTAACCTGAATGGCATTACTAACCATTTATACGAGCAATACCTACTCCGAAATGCGGTCAACTGAATATTGTGCTCTTCCATTCTCAGCTGATGGAAACCTGATACCAAATCCAGTTGAGAAAATAATCTGGCTCTATACAACTGGTCAAATAAATCATCGATTCTCGACAAATGGTACTTATTCTTGATCGTCTTCACGTTTAACTTACGATAGTCGATATATATCCTTAATGAAACATTCGCTTTCTTCACGAACACCGAGGCTGCTCCCCAAAGAGAAGTGCTTGGTCTAACAAAAAATTTCACTTCTAAATCCACTAGCTGCACCTTCAATTCCTTTATCTCGATTGGCGTCATCCTGCTAGGTGGTCAACTTATAGGTTCTGCTCCTGGTACAAGATCTATCCGAAACTCAATAGCTCATTTAGGTGGTACTCATGTAACTGGCTTGAAAACATCTACAAACTCTCTTGCTACCAGAAACTGACTCAACTCTCCTTTTACTTCCACATAACACAACAAGGCACAAGCACTCTGATCTAAATTCTCATCCGAGGATATAATTCGGTTAGGAATATTCGGCTGCCTTAGCGGTATTTCCTTATCTTGGCAAAATATCCTAGCATCATATTTATCTAATCAATGTATACCCAAAATGATCCCGAAGTCTACGAAATCAAAAATATACAAACTGCATGAAAACTTATGACCTAAAAAATCAAGTTCCACTGGTCACGTCTCATCCCCAGAGTTGCATATCCTCCTATCAGATTTAGAACCCTTAGGAAAGTAATAAGATATGAATATTCTAAACATTACCTATCAACCAAACACTGAGATATAAATGAATACGATGCACCGGTATTAAATAGTGCCCTAACTGGTATACTTCGAATCAAAAGCATACCTTCCATCATAGTCATTCCTTTCTCAGCAGCATTTGGCCTAAAAGATGATGGTCCAATAGCAAAGATCTTTGCCTTCTTCGCCCTGACCGGCTATGGGCACTGATTCTTATAATGCCCAATCTGGTCGCAATTAAAGCACTTCAATCCTTTCTTGTCTGCTTCCTTCTTCCCTTTTCCAGTTTGACATTCATTACATAATGTCCCTTCTTATCACATTTAAAGCAGACTAGATTAGCCTTCGCCTTCTTGGCAATTTCTCCCTTCTAGGTTCCCTTTTTCTTAAAGAATTTCCGCTTCTTTTCCTATAAACCGTGGGTTACAACTTGCTTCTCCTTCCCATAAGTAGAAAGCATCTCTTTAGTTCAAATTTCCATCTCCACAACGACAGTACTTGGACCATGGAGATGTAACATTGCTGCCTTAGCAATCTCAAGTCTTAGCCCTACAATAAAATTTTCGTTTCTTTTTATGATGGTGTCAATGGTAGCATATCCATATTTGGACATCTCATCAAACTTCGTAGCATACTCAGACAAAAATCTATCTTTGAATTCCCTTTGAAATTCTGCCCAAGTCAACTCTTCCTTAGGAATTCCAGCAGTAACACCATTTCACCAATTAAGCACTACTCCCTGCAATAGTCTAGAACAGGTCTCCTCTTCTGCTCATAGAAGAATACCAAGTCAACGAAGATCCTTTATGCAAAAGCCAATTCTCTACTTCTATAGCATCCTCTATTCCTAAAAATGGCTATCCACCAAGTATAATCTATGCTCGACTTAGCATAGTTGTTGCCAAATGGGACCATGGGATTAGCTCCTTCAATATACCTAGCATTACACCTAGATACCCCTACACCTGCTTTTGCTTGCATCAGATTGACAAAAAACTGATATATCAACCCCATATCTACTGATGGATTTCCAGCACCAATGTTGGCATTTGCATTTGGATTAACATTTGCATGTCGACCCTGGTTTCTCCTGTTAGGTTGAGCATTTCCATTGGTTGTAGTGCTTCCTCCACCAAGATTTCCTCTTTCGATCATGCCTCCATATCTTCCTTTCTCGTAAATCTGCATACGAGCCTTAGTATGATACAGAAGAACGGTCTAAGTGAGAGGGGAGTACGTACTTATAGATATATAAATCAAATACAAGTACATTACTATTTAACTCAAAATCCTATTTTATTTTCCGATTCATTGTATTATGTTTTGAAAAATCTTTTAGATTCAAATTTATTTTTAAGTTTACATAAACCTATGCTCTGATACCAACTTGTAATATCCCACATTTAGAGGTCCAAAACCAATGGCTACGGATGCAACAGTTATCCATAATTATTAATTCTTAGTGACCAAATGCAGTAATGTTAGATACATTGATATGATAGAAACACATGGATATGAAAATTTTTAGATTCAACTTAAAACAAATTTCTAATTCCACTTCAAATTACATTTCAAATTCATTACATAATCTCAATTCGTAAACCACGTTCATAGAAAATATAGTTATTGCACAATACGCCAGGATCGACATATGAAGATGCCCCTTTGGTTGATCAGAGTCTAAATATAGACAAATAAAGAACTTTTCCAATACAACTAAAACACATCGGAATCAAACAAAAAAGAACTCCTAATAGCTAGCTTGCCTCCTAGATGTCTTTGGAAGCTTATTCGTCTAAAGGAAAACATGAAACCCGGACTCTCAAACAACTCAAAATTAATTTAGCACTCGAGAGTTTAAGAGGAAAAAATATACTTCGAGCAAGTAATAAAGCCTGGTATGAATAATAATCTACCTATCGAACCATATAGATATCTAGTGAGACCGTGCCGCTTAGTGGAATGGGTTTTGCCCTCACTAGTACCTTAGCCAAATGTTTATAATAAACATATACCGTGCACCTGCATCCACAATGGTTAAGACATAATGTAATAAAATATATCATAATAATATGCAATCATGCAATACATTCTGGATTTCCCATCCCCTTTCATTTGACTATCTATCTCAGTATAGTTTCTAGGGTCATTATTAACTTAATAGTTTTCATGGGCTAACAAATAACCTGTTCAAAGCTTACAGACTGTCTATCTGATTTCATAGTTTTTATGGGATCACTACAAACCTATTGAGATTTACCAATAACTTCATCCAATTAGAATTTTCATGAGCTCGCTATGAAACTATTTGTTTCTCCGGTAACTTCTCTCATGTTATAGTTTTCATTGGTTGACTATGAACCTGTGAATCTCTATCAATAACTAAATCCAGATATAGTTTTCATGGGATCACTAAGAACCTGATGGCCTCTGCCAATAACACTTTCCAAACATAATTTTCATTGGTTTACTGTGAACCTGTATAAACTGACAACTCTTTGATTAGTTTTTGGGCGTCCTATGTTTCGGTCTACCTGACTTTCTGGATGCAACTCTACTCATATATGAGTTAACTCAATATATAGACACCGCTACTAGGTCAACCTAGCTAGTTATTCTACCCATAGCACCCTAAAATATAGTTATGGGTTAATTATAAAGTGAATATGTTTATAGAAGAAGCACACATGATAACTAATCATAAAATGATAACATAACCATCCATGGTTTAATATTCTTGTAATCATTTTCAAATGAAACATGGTTAATACCTTTAACTTATTATCTATAGCAAGGAAATTTTCTTCAAAAACTCCATAGTTAAATGCCATTTCAAAAGTCTTTTATATTTCCATGGGTATATCTTTAAAAATTGAGATTGGGTTCCTTTTTTCAAAAACTAAGACTTTCGAAACCTTAGACCTTCTCTTTTGAAATCATTAAAACATATCTCTCGAAAGTATTCCAACCTTCTTTTCAAAACACATAAATATATGCATTTTGAAACGCTTAAAATATCTCATTTAAAAGCATTAAAAAAAATTCCTTTTGAAACCCTTAAAATATCCTTTCGGAAGCATCAAAACCTTTCCTTTGAAACAGTTAAAACATACCTTTCGAAAGTATTAAAGCTTATCTTTTAAAACCACTTAATTTAAGTAGGATTTATATAAGCAAAGCTTCGAAACCATATGAAAGTATCTATTTCAAAATCATTGGATTTTACCTTAAGTATAACTTCTGGGACAAAGTGAACATAAGCGAAAGTAACCCTTTTGAAAACATTAATATTCAAATAAAAGAATTTTGGGGAACAGATAGCCTCGGAACCACCCTTTCGAAAGCATTGATAAAAGTGGCTATAAGAACCCTTTCAAAGGCATTGAGAAGTGGCTTCAATATCAATAAAACAAAAGCTTCCCTTTTGAAAGCATTATTATAAGGCTATAAAGAAAAGCGGCCCTTAATCCGTTCGAAAGGTATGAAGATGAAAGCAAGGTTTCGATTAGATTCAAAACTACCCTTTCGAAAGCTTCTTTTTAAATATGTAGTAACAGAATCAAAAGCTACTTTTAAAACAAAGTCATGCGGAAATTCAGTCGAAATCCATTTACTTTAACCCTTTCAAAAGATTCTTGGAAAACAAAGTAAGTGGCATCTCTTTTGAAAGCGAAACAAAGGCAAGTGGGTTGATTCGAGAGCTATTAAAATGGCATCAACCCCATCAAAAGCAAGCTTTCGACACCATCCCCTTTCATCTTTCTCAAGTACACTACATACCAACTATTTGATATCATGTGTATTGGTTTGAAATGAGTTTGAAAAACAATCTAGGATGATTTCGGAAGTAAGCATATGGAAGTGGCAAGCTTGTAATTTAAAGCCAAACTGATTTCTTTATCTTTAAAAGAAATTCCTTTATACCTAATTTGCCTTATTTTTCAAAATATGATTGTTGACAAACCTTTACAAAACTCTTTTAAAAAGGCCGCTGAATTCATTCATTAGTAATTAAAAATATTTTAACAAAGAAGCCCTTCCCTTTAACAAAACAATTAAGAAAACTAGTATGCGCGTTCCATTCTTTAAAGCGCTTAAGAAGGAGAAAGGTAATTTTTTATAGATGACTGCTTGGTGCATTCCTTGACTTGCTGGAGCATTTGTAGTGTTGAGTCAAGATTTTTATAGAGTTTTGATTTCTGACAAAGGGATAAGCTGTGATCGACAAGACAAAGGGATAAGCCGTGATCGACAAAAAGAAGTTATTTATTAAAGAGACACAAAGAGCTCCATATGTTAGAGGTTGATTATTTGGTATGTTAGTAATGCTATTTATGTTAAAATCTATCCTCAAATAATCTTATACCTTCAATCTTTGAATATATATATATATATATATATATATATATATATATATATATATATATATGAGTGCACATTAATTGTGCAATCTGGGCTAAACCGGTCGACCGGTCAAAACATGGCAGTCGACCGTTTCTACCCAGAATGCACAGTTAACGTGCACAAGTGTACATAACGTATATATATTCAAATTCCTTTCTACTAGTCTTTTTTGACCCGTCGACCGTTTTCAAACAGAAAGCAACCTTTCGTATAGACACTTCCTTTTCTTCAACGGTTGCTTCTCTTTCTCTTCACCAATGATCATGACCTTTGTTTGTACCTTTTCACAAAGGTTTCAACTGTTTATTTCTTATATAAACATCATGAAATCATTATTCCAAGCAACTAATTCTATGATTCTATTCTCTATTCTATTGATCTCAATCTTATACTCTCAAGCACTCAAATTGCTCATATTCTATCATATATCGTTTTTGAATCCTGAAATTTATTTAAAATTCTTTTGATTCAATACGATATCCACTCCCAAATCTTCATATATACAAATATTCTATTTGAGGATAAAATTATAGGAAGTTTGTACTACAAGTGACAAAATAGAGTTAGCAAGAACATATACCGTCAATAAACAATTATTTTCATCTTTGTTGAAGTCCTCGGTGTTGTAAGAGGCAAGTGTTGAAGTCCTCGGTGTTGTGAGAGGCAAGTGTTGAAGTCCTCAGTGTATTAGAGGCGTGAAATCCCGTTCGTCTGCTCGGGTGTTATAAACCTGTTCCTCCGGGTGAAGCGAGGTAGTTGGTAGTGAAAATCCAAATAGAAGTCTGGGACTGGACGTAGGACGGTGCTCCGAACCAGTATAAAAATCTCTGGTGTGCTTTTTCTATTTTACTGAATTTTCTATTATCTGTGGTTAGTCATATTTTTGTGTGTTATACATCATATTACACGATCCTTGTGTACTATATTAGCACGTACACATTTTCATTTGGTATCAGAGCTTGGTCATCATATAACCGTAACACAGTTATTTGGTATATTCTTGTAATATGGAAAATAACGCAAGTTCTAGCACTCAAAACACCACTTACACGGAAGGTCAATCGACACAAAGACCTCCATTTTTCAATGGTCTGAACTATAGCTATTGGGCAATACGTATGTCATTCTTTATGCAATCTAATAGTTATGATGCCTGGAATGCTACTCAAAATGAAATAGTGAATCCAACAACTGATTATTCAGAATGGACAACGGCTGAGAAAACGGCAGCAGCCGTAAATGCAAAAGCAATAAATATGTTGTTTTGTGCATTAGACCAAAATGAATATAACCGTGTCAGTATCTGCACTACTGCATATCAAATTTGGCAAACACTGAAAACCACTCATGAAGGTACTAACAAGGTTAAACAAGCCAAAATAGCCATGCTGAAAAGTCAATTTCAAAATTTCAAAATGAAACCAAATTAGACAATCAATGATATGTATTCACGTTTTCAAACTATCCATCATGCACTTATTGGCTTAGGACAAAATATTCTGATTTTGATGTTGTTTCAACAGTCCTACATTCTCTGACTAGTGAATGAGAAGGAAAAGTATTAGCAATTGAAGAAGCTAATGACCTTTCCGTCATGAAGCCAGATGAATTGATAGGAAATCTAATGTCCTATGAAGTTAACTTGCAGACTAGCAAGGAACAAAAAGAAGAACATAAGAACGTGGCATTTCATGCTGAGAAAGACGAAAATGAATCAGAGTCTGAAGATGAAGATCTGGCATTCATAGCAAAAGGTTTCAAAAAATTCCTAAAACAGCGAAAAGCCAGTCGTTATAACAGAAAGAAATCTGGATCAAATAAACCAACATCATCTGTTATAGAATGCTTCAACTGTCACAAAAAGGGGCACATGCACAAGGATTATCCGGAGCAAAAGAAGAAGTCAAAAAATGACAAATTAAAATATAAGAAGGACAAATCAAAGAAACGAGCATTCTCGGTAACGTGGGATGATACAGACTCATCAGAAAGTGATAATGATACGGAAGATGAACAAGCAAATGTCTGTTTCATGGCAACAGAAGATGAGGTACAAATTCCTATATTTGATGAAGTACTTGATATTAATGCTGAATTGATAGTCAAATATAAAGACATAAAACGACACCTAAAAGAAGCCAAAGCAGATTTGAGTAGAGCAGAATTTGAACGAGATATGTTAAAAGACGAGAAGAAAATATTAGAAGAAGAACTTGAAAAACTTCAAGAATCATCATCTAATGTTGACTCTCAATTATCTCTTTTGAGTCAAGAAATTGAAACTCAAAAAGTGAAAAATGATGATCTCACTACTAAAAATCACGAGCTTAAGGAAAAAGTCAAAATTCTGGACTAGAAAAGGCTAGTTTACAAACTAAGTTAGATAACATGTTTCTAACTTTAACAAAGGACGAGAAAATTTGACAAAAATCATTGAAAGTTCACAATCTGTTTCAAATAAACAAGGTTTGGGATATAAGAAACATCTTGGTAATGAAAGGAAGAAGAAAATACAAAAGATCGAAGCTTAGAAAAATCTTAGTTTATTATATTTCAAACCAAAACCAGTTGTGAAATTTCAGAAGAAAAATGTCAAGACTATCAAAATATGGGTTCCTAAAACAAATAACAATTTGATTAGGAACAAATATATTCAGAATTTCATGAATACTATGCATCTTAATACAAATTATATATATAAAGGGGATACCTGACCCGTATGGGTTTGGACTCCTAAGACCTAACTCTTAGGACCCCATAAAAAGTGGGTACCATGGACTTAATTTTATTTTTTGCAGGTCCCACTTAAGAAAAGAGGAAAGTGGATATTAGACAGTGGTTGCTCGAAGCACATGACTGGAGACAAGAGCTTATTGACAAATATTACATACTCAGATGGTGGCTCCGTCACTTTTGGAGATAATTCAAAAGGCTATATCATCGGCAAAGGCGATGTGAGCAATTGCGGTACATCTAACTTACCTCTCATTACTAATGTCTTGCTAGTTAGAAAATTGAAACACAATTTACTTAGTATTAGTCAGTTATGTGACAAGGGTTTTACAATTTCCTTTTCGGATAATAAGTGTAGTATTTTAGATAAAGACCATAATTTAGTTTTCGAAGGTTATAGAGACAGAAATATATATATTCTGAATATGAATATTAATCATAATTCAGATATGTGTCTTGTGGCTAATGATAATGATCCATGGTTATGGCACAAACGCTTCTGTCATATAAACTTCAGAACTATTGACAAGCTAGCCAAAAACGATCTAGTTAGAGGACTACCCAAAATAAGTTTTAAGGTTAACAACATCTGTGACGCATGTCAATTAGGAAAATTGACCAAATCATCTTTTAAATCCAAGAAAGCCATATCAACATTACAACCACTTAAGTTATTACATATGGATTTATTTGGACCTACTAGGGTTCAGTCAATAAATCACAGTCGATATGTGCTTGTAATTGTTGATGATTTCTCCCGTTACACATGGACAATTTTCTTAAAAAACAAAAGTGACACTTTCGATCATTTCAAATCTTTCGTCAAAAGAATTCAAAAATCAAAAGGGATTAAAGTTAAAAATATAAGAAGTGATCATGGCGGAGAGTTTGAAAATAATGAATTTGAACATTTTTGTACAAAGAAAGGTATATATCATAATTTTTCGTTTCCCAGAACTCCACAACAAAACGGAGTTGTAGAACGGAAGAACCGAACTTTAGAAGAATGTGCAAGAACATTATTGAATGGAACCACCTTACCAAACATTTCTGGGCAGAAGCCGTCGCAACTGCCTGTTATGTTTTAAATCGTGTGTCCATAAGACCTCTTACCAAGAATACTCCTTATGAATTATTTAACAAAAGAAAGCCTAAAATCTCATACTTCAAAGTTTTTGGTTCCAAGTGCTTTATTTTAAATACGAAAGACCAGCTTGGCAAATTCGATCCAAAAGCCGATGAAGGAATATTTGTCGGTTATTCAGAACAAAGCAAGGCCTATCGTATATTTAATAAACAAACCAAAACTATTGAAGAATCACTTCATGTCTCTTTCAATGAATTCTATCAGCATCCTCAAAATATATCAGATGATGACGAAACAATAGTCACTGATAATCCAATCATCACAAATGTTGATTCTGACTCGGAAATAATTATTGAGAATATTCCTCAAATATGTGAGTTACAATCACCACCAAGGATATTAAGAGACCATCCGGCCCAAAATATAATCGGTGAAGTAACATCACATGTCAGAACAAGGAGTCAACTCAACCAAATGGGTCATGTCGCTTTTCTCTCAAATATCGAACCTAAGAATCCAAAAGAAGCTGCTACAGACGATTACTGGATCATTGCCATGCAGGAAGAACTAAATCAGTTCGAGCGCAATGACGTTTGGGAACTTGTTCCAAGACCAACTGATCAGTAAGTTATTGGTACTAAATGGGTCTATAGAAATAAGGCTGACGAACAAGGAAATATCACCAGAAATAAAGCAAGATTAGTAGCACAAGGGTATAATCAGGAAGAAGGTATCGATTATGAAGAAACTTTTGCACCAGTTGCTCGATTAGAAGCTATTAGAATCCTATTATCTTTTGCTTGTCATCATAATTTCAAAGTTTATCAGATGGATGTCAAAAGTGCATTGCTCAATGGATTTATCAAAGAGAATGTATATGTCGAACAACCTCCTTTGTTCGTACATGAAAAATATCCTGACCATGTGTTCAAACTTAAGAAAGCTCTGTATGGTTTAAAACAAGCACCTCGTGCTTGGTATGAATGACTACGTAGCTATCTTATTAACTCAGGATTTCAAATGGGCAAAGTCGATCAAACTTTATTTATCAAACATTCTCAAAAGGATATTTTAGTTATTCAGATATATGTAGACGATATCATCTTTGGTTCAACAAACGATAAACTCTGCAAGGAATTTGCAAATATTATGACCAAAGAATTCGAAATGTCTCATATGGGAGAACTATCATATTTTCTTGGACTTCAAATCAATCAACTTCCGAATGGTATCTTTATTAATTAAGAAAAATACTACGAAAATCTTATCAAACGCTTCGAGTTAAATAACACATCTGGTAAACCTACTCCTATGAGTACAACTACACATCTTGAAAAAGATAAAAATGGTAAGAATATTGACCAGAAACTATATCGAAGCATGATTGGTTCTCTTCTTTATCTTACAGCAAGTCTTCCAGATATAATGATGAGTGTTTGTCTATGTGCACGCTTTCAAGCAGATCCAAAGGAATCACATCTACGAGCAGTGAAACGTATAATTCGTTATCTTAATAATACCAAAGATTTCGGTCTTTTTTATCCAAAAGAATGTCCATTTGAATTAGTATCATATAGTGATGCTGATTTTGGAGGCTCTCGAACGGATAGAAAAAGTACAAGTGGTACGTGCCATTTTATTGGAAAATCACTTGTCTCTTGGTTTTGTAAGAAACAAAATTGTGTTTCACTATCAATATGTGAAGCTGAATATATATCAGCGGCTCTCGCTTGTACTCAAGTAATATACATGCAACAAACACTTCAAGATTTTGATATTCATTTATCAAATTCTATTATATACTGTGATAACACAAGTGTTATAAATCTTCTAAGAATCCAGTGAATCACTCCAGAACCATACACATTGATATCCGTCATCATTTCCTTAGAGACAATATTGAAAAAGGAAATATATGTCTCGAATATGTCCAAACTGATAGTCAACTAGCGGACATTTTTACTAAGCCTCTACTTGAGTCTAGTTTCATTAAATTTCGTAGAGAACTTGGTTTAATTTCTAGAAAAGAACTTGATAAGTAATCACTAATGTTATATTCTTAAGTTCTTTTCGGATTATTTATTGCTATATTAGGAAATTGAATATGAGCTTCTAATTTTTTCTGCGGCCAAGTTTGCATGACCATTCTCATCCACAAGCTTATATATAGGAATTTTTTTTATAAGCTTGACAAAAACATTGTTTTTATCACTTCCTATCTAAGCCTAAAAGTTTATACATATAGTTCATTATGGCACATATTTGTGATGAGTGTGCTCAAAAGTCCCATATTTCGGTCACAAGTTCTGAGCCAGAATAATATTACTCTCCTGAAACTCCAAAACACAAATCAAAGTGTCATCACCAATGCTTTCATACTCCTGGCAATACGCCAACTTCGAAACGAGCAAAGAAGGTGTTGTTTTGTTCACCCCGTACCAGAGAGAAGATCGATGAGATTCATCATTATCAAAAACATCAAATCGATCTTCAAAGACAGCTGCATTATGAGCAACAACTAACTTCGGAACGACTATCTCTTCTAGAAAGAATGGCATCATTCTTTTGTGGTTCAAACAAACATGGCGTATACGAGCCAATGCCTCATGCACCTTCATCCTCTAGAATCCCAAATTCATGGGATAAAAACTATGCTCAGAATGAAGGAGCAAAAGAAAAATGGTCGCCATGGAAACCACGCATTACCGATGTCAAAGAAGAGACTTCCGACCATAGTTCCTCTACCTCTCATTAAATTTGTTTCAATATTATGATTGTATTCTCGTATTTGTTTTTATGAACTGATATATATGTATATATATCATGTTTTGAATATACTTAATATTATATGGACCGTTAACTTTCAGAAATTCAAGCAAGAAGAAAGAAAAACCACTTACAGGAAAACCAGTCGACCGGCCATAAACCACCAGTCGACCGTTTTTGCTTCTGTATGAAAACGGTCGACCGGTAATTTCAAGGCGGTTGACCAGTTTCGTGCTGTTTTGTTTTTTAAAAAGGGAGACACGGTTATTTATTCACTCCATCTCTTCATTAAACTCTCATAACTCCATCTCTTCATTTTTTAACAAACTCTCATAACCCTAGAAATAAAATCTTCTACCAATCTCACCCAAATGGCTCCTCCACAAAAGAAATTAAAGCAAGCTTCTACCTCCGAAACTCAACCAATCGATCTCTCTGTCAGGAAGTGGCTTGTGGATCCAATTGCAGTCAAAAGGTGGAATGAGATGAAGGATTTTACAATCCATCCAGGCTCCTTTGTTAAATTTTTAGATTTCTCTAGTTATCGTATTCTTGGCTTAGCAAAGGATGCCGACATTGAAAACCTAATTGACTTTGATCAAAACAATGTGGAAATTAACCATGTAATGATCAAGTTATTCTATGCTAACCTAAATTTAGAGGAAAACAAGCCAGAGAATCCTAATTATTGTCTTTGGTCCGTTGTTTGTGGCAAAGAAGTGTTTATCTCATGTGATAGGATGGCAACCGTTCTTGGTTCTTCGTTTATCGGTGAAAAAATCTCAAGTAATTTTTGCAATGTTCATGTCCGTAATCAAATTAGCCATCAATTTATTGAAGATGACAAGGATAGCACTAAGTCTATTGGTTTACGGCCTTCTGCAAGAATTCTTCATCATACTATTATGCACTCTCTTTTACCGAGAATAGGAAATTGTGATGCCGTCTATAAAGAAAATTTCAAGGCATTATACTCAATCTATGGGGTTATTCGTATAAATTGGATTGGTATGATCTTTGATGAGATCTTGAAAGTAAATGATTTCTCTAGGCCACACTTGTTCTATAACGAGTATATTATGCGTCTCTTGCTTGATTGTGGCATTGAACCTCCCAAGTATTCAATTTCCAAACCAAAAGTCATCAACAAAGCATCGATTACAAGAATGAAGCTTCCCGCTCCATACTTTAATGTTATGCCATTTGAACAATGGAAAGAACAAGGACATAAAGAAGCTTCATCACGATCATCCCGCCCTAAACCTGAGGAAGTTAAACTTTTACGACCATCTTCCTCAACAAAAGAATCACTTGACACTATTGCTCGAAATCAATTCCTTCTTGAAGCTCGACTTAAGTGCATGAATACAAAAATGGATAAACGCTTTAACAAACTTAAGTCTTTCTTCATTTCTATATGGGAAGCAATATCATGTGGGGGATCATCTTCATCAATGCAAGCTCCAGACCTTGGCAAGCGCCCAGCTCCTCCTACTTTTGCTTGGACATCTACGGAGGAGGGTACAAGCTCGGGAACTAGTCGTGAACGTGGACACGGAAAGTCTCTTTTAGTTTATTTTGCGTTCTTATGACTTTAGTATTTGCTTTAAAGACTTTATCTGGCACTTGTACTAAATAGTGTCGTGTTTTAATTCATACTAGACTTGTGTGTATTATCATCTTGTGTGAATGTTACTCTTGATCTATGGTAGTAGTTTTATGTTGCTTATAATCTCATTTACAAAGAGGGAGAAAATTGTTTCTTTCATAGTTTTATATCCTCCATTTAACAACTCCTTTTCGTCGATGACAAAGGGGGAAAAAATTGTGCTAACAATATATATGCAGGACATAATCTCAGGGGGATATCATATACAGGGGGAGATTCATAACTATGTTGTCATCAATCAAAAAGGGGGAGAATGTTGAGTCAAGATTTTTATAGAATTTTGATTTTTGACAAAGGGATAAGCCGTGATCGACAAGACAAAGGGATAAGTCGTGGTCAACAAAAAGAAGTTATTTATTAAAGAGACACAAAGAGCTCCATATGTTAGAGGTTGATTATTTGGTATGTTAGTAATGCTATTTATGTTAAAATCTATCCTCAAATAATCTTATACCTTCAATCTTTGTGTGTGTATATATATATATATATATATATATATATATATATATATAAATGAGTGCACATTAATTGTGCAATCTGGGCTAAACCGGTCGACCGGTCAAAACATGGCAGTCGACCGTTTCTGCCCAGAATGCACAGTTAACGTACACAAGTGTACATAACGTATATATATTCAAATTCCTTTCTACTAGTCCTTTTTGACCTGTCGACCGTTTTCAAACAGAAAGCAACCTTTCATATAGACACTTCCTTTCCTTCAACGGTTGCTTCTCTTTCTCTTCACCAATCATCATGACCTTTGTTTGTACCTTTTCACAAAGGGTTACAACTGTTTATTTCTTATATAAACATCATGAAATCATTATTCCAAGCAACTAATTCTATGATTCTAATCTCTATTCTATTGATCTTAATCTTATACTCTCAAGCGCTCAAATTGCTCATATTCTATCATATATCGTTTTTGAATCCTGAAATTTATTTAAAATTCTTTTGATTCAATACGATATCCACTTTCAAATCTTCATATATACAAATATTCTATTCGAGGATAAGATTATAGGAAGTTTGTACTACAAGTGACAAAATAGTGTTAGCAAGAACACATACCGTCAACAAACAATTATTTTCATCTTTGTTGAAGTCCTCGATGTTGTAAGAGGCAAGCGTTGAAGTCCTCGGTGTTGTAAGAGGCAAGTGTTGAAGTCCTCAGTGTATTAGAGGCGTGAAATCCCGTTCGTCTACTCGGGTGTTGTAAACCTGTTCCTCTGGGCGAAGCGAGGTAGTTGGTAGTGAAAATCCAGATAGAAGTCTGGGACTTGACGTAGGATTGTGCTCCGAACCAGTATAAAAATCTCTGGTATGCTTTTTCTATTTTACTGAATTTTCTATTATCTGTGATTAGTCATATTTTTGTGTGTTATACATCATATTACACGATCCTTGTGTACTATATTAGCAAGTACACATTTTCATGTAGAAGCCTCTGGTTCTTTTTATACCAGTTAAAGAAAAAGACTTATATATGTACTTGGCAGTATTATCCAATGTCCTGAATGCTGCATTGGTCCGAGAAGAAGATCGGGTTGAATGTTCGATATATTATGTGAGTAAATGCTTCACTGGATCGAAGTCTAGATATTCTAAACTAGATAAGTCAACAAACTACCTACTAATAAAGTCTTGAAAGTTGAGGCGATATTTCTAGTCGCATCACATCCGAGCACTGACAGATCGCCCCTTAAGACTGGTCTTACATCAACTGATACTTTAGGGAGGCTTACTAAGTGGAGTGCTGAGTAGAGCCAATATGAGATTACCTATCATAATTAAACAGTGATTAAATGACAAGCTATGGTAGATCTTTTTATTAACTTACCATCAGGGATGACAAGTGGAGTCCAGAAGGAAGAAGCTCATAAATGAGGAATGTATATGGATGGAGCTTCAAATGAGCACTACCTAATGCAGGAATATTACTATTGACACCTAGAGGGAAGAAGTTGTGTGGTACTGTACGTCTATGGTTCAAGGCGACGAATTATGAGGTTGAATACGAAGCTCTAATAGTAGGATTAAAGATAGCTAAAGAACTAGGGATTAGGCCATTGTGTGTGCACAATGACTCATAGTTGGTTGTAAACCAGGTTGTAACAAACCACATGTAACACCCTTAATTTTTGATGACATTATTCAAAAAATTTAATTAGATAAATTAAATAGAATAATGTAAATAATTAGAGTAATAAAGGGATTGAAATTTCAAAATAACTTAAGGGCCATGCATAATTAAATGAATGGGCTACAAATGGTTATACATGTTCATTAATCAACGCAAGGTTATTAGGGTAATTGCCAACTAATATTTTCATTACCCTTATATTCTCTTTCCTTATATACTTCGCGTTCATTTCCATTTCAAAAAAACACAAACAAAAGAGAAGGATAGCCGGTCATTGCTAATGAAGAAAATAGGACAAAATTAAATCAAAGCTAAGGATTTAAGCAAGGAAAAATTAATCTCAATCAAATCTTAAGCTCCTTATCCTAACTAAGGTGAATAATAATCTATATCATCTCTACTTTTGTTTTATGATCATTTAATTTCGGATTTAAGATTAAATCCATTAGGATGATTTTTGATGTTATGCTTGGATTTCATGATATGATATATTCAAACAAGTTTGTTTGAAAATGGTTTATACGTGATATTAAGGGTAAAACAGTTTAAACTGAATTTAGAATGCCATGAGGAATTTATATGTTATGTAATACATGATTTTGGAGTTAGGATTTAATTTTCATAGTTTTCCAAGTTGTGGAGAATTTATTATGATTTTACAAAGGAAAATATGGTAATTTAGGTTTAGAAATTTATTTCGAAAATTATACTGAGAATCCGAGTCTAAATTTAGATATGTTAGATAACATATAATAGTGAATTTCTATAATTTTTGGGGATTTTTCCTAAGTGATTAACTATGAAAATGAAATTATTTTGAAAGAAGGACCTAAATGATTTAATTGTTTTGCTTAATGAAAGGGCTTATTTGTTAAACTAGTCTTGGTTTAGAAAGTTTATTTGGAAAATATTTTGAAAAGTTTATGGTAACTAATTAAATGTTTAAAAGTAGGCAAGTTAGTTATAAAGTTATTGCTTTTATTGGCATTAATTAGCTTTTACCAAGAAAAGCGGGTTCCGCCTCTTTTAGAAGCACCTTTAGACTCATAGCTTCCACCTTTAACCAAGCTGAAACCTACCAAGTCAAAACCCACGAAGTCAAAACCGATACACAAGTTTCAACATTGATAAGTAGTGGATTGGAGAAAGGTGGAAGGCATGGTGTCGAAACATAGCTTCCGATGGGAATGAAACATTTACTTTGTTTTCTAAAGAAATGCGCTTGCATGTTTTACAAAATGCTTTCGAAGGTGTCGAAATATATGCTTTCGAAGGGATCTTTGAATAGCTTTCGAAAGGAGGTTGCTACCTTATTATTTAAATTATAGATTTCGAATGAGTTACTTAGTTTCCAAACTAATGATTTCAAAACGGTTAGTATCGACCTAGCCGAAACCCTTCTACCGACCTTATGCCTTTCGAAGGAATTGAAGATGTCAATTCTTTTGAAAGGTAGCCTTTGTTTTGTAAATATGAGCCACTTCCTAAGGCTTTCGAATGGGGTTAGTGGTTTCGAAGGCAATGGTTTCGAAGGGGTTTTCGAAGCTAATCTTCAAACATTTTACTTATATGGTTTAAGCTTTTGAAAGAATTGTTCCAATACCATCAAGTTTTTGCCAAACACCTTTATATGATAAATAATAGTTTCGAAAGGGATACTTTCATTTATATTCACTTTGACCCAAAAGATATTTTAAAGATAAACCTAGTGGTTTTGAAAGGGTACTTTCATTAGTTTCGAAGCTACGCTTCTAAGCGTTAACAAATATTACTTTAATACATTCGAAAGGTTTCGAAAGAAAGGCTTTAAAGTGTTTTGCAAGGCAAGGGCCTATTGTTTTGTAAAGAATATTTTAATGCTTTCGAAAGGAAATTTCTAATAGTTTCGAAAGTGAAGGTTTATAGGTTTCGAATGCCTTAGTTTTTTAAACAAATAACCTAATCTCATTTTAAAGGAAAACCCATGGCTAAGATAAACGAGTTTTGAAATGGTTTTGAGCATGAAGTTTTGAGGAGTTTTTCCTTAATAAAATAATAGGTTAAAGGGATTAACATCCTTTATATGAAAGTGATTTCAAGGATATTAAACCGCAGGTGCTGGTGTTATTATGTTATTATGTTTTCTTCTTCTAATATATATATATATATATATACATACATACATACACATACATACATATATATTCACAATATAATGGGCCCATTACTTTATTTTGGAGAGAAAAGGGCAGAATAACCAGTTGGGTTGATCCATCAGTGCATATAAATTGAACTAACTACTGAATGATTAGAGCTGCACTTAGGAGGTCAGATAGACCAGAATGTAGGATGCCTAAATATTGATTGAAGAAGTTGTTAGATAGATAGGTTCATAGTTAACCCATGAAAACTATGTATAGGAAAATTTATTGGAAAGGGCCAATAAGTTCATAGTAAACCCATGAAAACTATGATTAGAAAAAGTTATTGGCAAGGGCCAATAGTTTGTAGTGAACTTATGAAAACTATATCTGGATTAAGTTATTGATAGAATTCAATAGGTTCCTGTTACCCGATGAAAACTATGATAAAAGGGAAGTTGTTGGAGTTACCAATAGGTTTAGAGAGAACCCATGAAACAATAAATTTATTGGCAGGGGCCAATAGGTTTCTACTGATCCCATGAAAACTATGAAATTGGATAGGAAGTCCATAAGTGTTAAACAGGTTATTAGTCAGTGCATGAAAACTAACAAGTTAATAGTGACCCCAGAAACTATAACTAAGACAGATAGTCAGAATTGGGAATGGGAAATCCATAATTGATTTACTTGTTTTCATATCATCATAATATTTTGAAATGTTATATTTTTAACCGTCATGGATGCAGGAGCATAGTATATGGTTTTGTAAAGTTTTAGGATACTGGTAAGGGAAACACCATTTTTGCTAAGCGGCGTGGTCTCACTAGTTATCTAAATGGGTTGAGATGGTAGATTATTATTCATATCAGGCTTTATGTCTAACTCGAAGTTTATTTTTTTTTACCTTAAACTCTTGGGTGCTCAGTTGATTTTGAGCTGTCTGAGTATTGAGGATTTTAGGTACCTCTTCAGACGAATAAGCTTTCGAAGATGTGTAGGAGGCATGATAGCTATTTAGAGTACTTTTCTATTTTGATTCCACTGTGTTTGTTGTAGAGGCAAAGATGTTTAATTATCTAGTTATATACTCTAATCATCCAAGGAGGCATCTTCATATGTTTCTCTTGGCATATGTTGTAGTAATTATATTTTCTCTGAACATGGTTCTCGTATTGGGATTATGTTATGAATTTGAAATGCTTTGAAATGGAATGAGAAAGTTGTTTGTTGATTTTAAATTTTTTCCATATCCATGTGTTTCTATTACATCAATGTGTCTAACATTATCATATTTAGTTGTCGAGGATTAATAATTATGGATGACTGCAGCATCCGTAGCCGTTGGTATTGGGCCTCCAAATGGAGGATATTACAAGTTGGTATCAGAGCATAGGTTTGTGAAAGTTAAAAGAAATTTAAATCTAAAAGATTTTCAAACATAATCTAATGAATTAGAAAATTAGATCGGGGCTTAGGTTAATGCTATAGTAACGTACTTGTATTTGATATATATATATATATACATATACATATATATATATATATATATAAGTACGCATCCCCCTCTCTTAAACCGTTACTAAGGCTCGTATATAGATTTACGAGAAAGGAAATATGGAGGCAGGAAACGGAAGAGGAAATATCGGTAAAGGAAGAAACACAACCAATGGAAATGTTCAACCCACAAGGAGGAGCCTGGGTCGATAAGCTAATGCTAACCAAAATGCTAATGCCAATATGAATGTTGGAAATCCACTAGTGGATATAGGGGCTTTGTATCAGTTTTTCGTCAATATGATGCAAGCAGGAGCTGCTACTGGTGTTGCTGGAAATGTTGGAGGAGCTAATCCTATGGCTCCAGTTAGGAATAATAATGCTGAGTTGAGCAGGGATTACACCAGTCTTGGTGGGAAACTATTTATGGGAATGGAGGATGCTATAGAAGTTGATAATTGGCCACTGCACTGTGAGAGAATCTTCGCTAATTTGGTTTTGGATGATGAGCAGAAGAGGAGGTTGGCCTCTAGGCATTACAAGAGGCAGCACTTCATTGGTGGAATAGTTTTAATGCCGCAGTTCCGAAGGAGGATTTGACTTGGGAAAATTTTAGAAGGAGATTTGAATAGAGGATCTTATCTGAAATTTCTAAGTCTACGTTGTTGAGGAAGTTTATTGATTTGGTGCAGGGAGAGATGTCGGTAATCGAGTATGCTACTAAGTTTGAAGAGCTATCCCGATATTGGTACGCTACTAGACACCATCATCAGAAGGAATGAGAGGTTCATTCGTGGATTTAGGATTGAGCTTGCTAGGATGATCCCAACTCATATTCATGTTCCTTGTAATATGGTTGTGGAGATGACAATCCACCATAAAGAGATGCTTGCTATTTGTGCTAGAGATAAGCCAGTTGAAATCCAGGGTTCTCAGGGAAAGAAGAGAAAGTTCTTTAAGAAGAAGGGAGTCCAGAAGGGAGAGGATGCCAAGAAGACAAAGGAAAATTTAGTTTGCTTCAAGTGTGAAAAGAAAGATCACAATGCTCATGAGTGTCGGTCGGCAAGGGGAAGAAGGCTGCAGAAAAGAAAGGTGTGAAGTTCTTCAACTATAACCAAGTTGGGCATTATAAAAGTCAATGTCCAGAACCAGTTAGGGTGAACAAGGGAAAGGTTTTTTCTGTTAGACCATCATATGCTAGGCCAACTGCAACTGAAAAAGGGAAGATTTGTGATGGAAGGTACGCTTTTGTTTCGGAGTATACCAATTAGGATACTATTTGATATCATGCATCACATTCATTTATATCTCAGAATTTGGTTGATAGGTTATGCGCTACAGTTGCACTGTGGCGATACGGACTTAACTCGCTCCTACCCACCCCAAGGGTATCATAGCATGTCGGGAATCGAGGAGGGGCATACTGGACGTAACAACTCCCTGGCTTAAAAGCTCCTGCCTTTTGATCAATACATAGTTGAGGAGGCCGAATGTAACATCCCGTATTTTTAAGCCATTAAATTTGAACATTTAATTCGTTTTAAATGTTTAATGTGGATTCTTAATTAATTTTGAGATGAGTAGATTCAGGTTCAATCAATGAAATAATAATTTTTAATTATAGTAATTCCGGTTGAATTTTAATAATAGGAAATTAATAATTTAAATATTCGGAATTGAAATAAAAGCAAATCTAGATGTAAATAGTGATAAAAATGGTTTTAAAAATTTATTTTGAGTTATTTGAGTGTAAATAGCGTGGTGGGAATTTTAGAAGAATTTTAAAGTTGATAAATTAATATTTGGGATTTTATATTAGTTTAAAAATGAATTTAATATTATTAAAATGTAAATTAATTAGATTTTAGTCCGGAATGAGCCAGAATGATTTTTAATGTAATTATAAATTTCATATGATTTATTGTTAAGTTAATAAAAATGTTAAAAGTGAAGTTTTTAAGTGATTTCGACAATTTCGAAAATTTGCTCGATTAAATGGACGAGTTGAAATAGCCTTCCGGGGCACAATCTTGGAATTCGACGAAACTAGTACCATTGGATCCGTAATAGTTAGTTATTATCGGGTTTTAATTTTCGTAGCAATCGGAGTTGTCATTTGACCGTGGCAGCTCAAAACGTATCGAAATCGTTTTAACCGATTTAATTTTAAATTGATCGTTTAATTTCGTAACTCGCACGTATGACCGAATTAGCTTATGAAACCTATTTCATTGTGTCAGGAACGCGGAAAAACCTTAGGAACGCCTGTCGGAACGCGTAGTTTGGAGTTTGTTAGCGTTTGTTGTTAACTTGAGAACTTTATTAATTAAATAATATTAAATTATATTATATAAACAATTAACTTTACAAACCCTAATCTACTTCGTTCAAGCCGCCGCAGTTTACATTCATGGCCGAAAATCATTTTTTTTTCTCCTCAAAAATCTCTCGATCCATGCTTCTATTTTGAAAACTTTCAACTGGGAATTCGTGGAGAGCGTCTGGATCTACAGATCCAACGGTAGAGATCGAGTTTCGAGCGACGAGGAGGAGGAAATTGGAGCTGGAACGACCGTCGTTCGTCTTCGCTTTCAGGCCCATGGTGATGACCGAGCTCGGCATGGTTTCAGGTGATGATGGAGTTCGCGTTGGGCTTTCATTTGGCGGTATTGGATCGTTACGTAGTCGAGTAGAGGTGGAGCGTTTTTAAACCCTAATTTGGATGATGGGTTCGGCCCTTAGCTGGAGTTTGCACGCGATGGAGAAGATGTACAGGGTGCGGCCGTGATTTTTCTTCTGTAACATGCGGCCAGGATCTTTTGAATTGGACGAGTTTGGTCGCGTTGGAATCGCAGAAGAGAATACTACGCGATGGTGCAGATCCGGACTCATTCCAGGCAAGTAGAAATTTTAAGTTAAATCGAACGTCGTTCGGTTTAATTTAAATTTCGAATGCTCGCCGAAACTCAAGGTGAGTTATTCTCACTCACATCTGGATGTTGGCTGATTTTAATAGTTAATATTTAAATAATTGTGTGATTGGTTGAAATGTTTATTTATATCAGCCTGAATTGATATATATATTGTTGTTGTGCTAATATTTGTGGATGCAGGGAAAACAGGTTGGAGGGATCCAACTGAATTCCTCACATTATAATAATTATCTTCATAATTGATGTTGTGATCTGTTTTCATATTGTGATTGATAAGTCTGAGTTTAAATTGTATTGTGATATTATTGAAATAAATATAAATCCTGAATTTTAATTGTAAACGGGATTAATTGGGTTAAGAAAATAAAAGAAATTGTCATATAAAGAATTTAAAGGAATAAAATTTGGGTTTTAAGAAATAAAGAATATGGTTGGATAAACTATAAATTCAGAATTTAATTATACATGGATAAATTGAATTTTAGAGAAATAAAAGATATTGTTAAATAATGAATTTAAAAGAATTAAAATTTGAAATCCATTTGGAATGAAAATTGAAAATTGGTAAATCTGGAATGATAAACAAAGAGAAAAGTTATCAGTTGATAAATGGGAAAATAAGATTATGTTATTAAAATATAAACCTAAATTGAAATAAATCGACAGAAATCGTGAGAAGGATTTCTGTGATGTTTAAGTGGAAATGAGATTCCTTGGGATAACCAAGTTCGAGTTTAAACTGATTTTATAAAAAGAAAGTTTTAAAAATTTAAACTTGTATAAAAGTGTGTTTGGAAATTATTATTTTAAAATAATTATTAATAATTAGCAATAGTAAATTTTATAAATACATTAATTATTTTTACAGATGGATTTGTTTAAAAGACTAGTTTTGGACTTAAGTCATTTGAAATGAGTATTTATCTTATTAAAAACACTACTTTTAAATTTTAGTTTATTAAAAACCTTATAAAATCAAAGTTTATATCATAATAAATGGTTTTACTGTACATATTTCGAAATTATATTTTGAGTAAGTAACTAGAAGTGAATTTACGTATTTTAAAGTATACTTCAATGTAAAATGTTTTTAAATGTTTTCAAACTAAGTTGTTTTGAACTTGGTTATTTCCAATGGAAATATATGGCAAAGGATTTACCTTGTAAAGGAAGAATTTTTGGGAAATCGTTTCCAAATTAGTTTTGGAAATTTGGAAAATATATCTTTTAAAGATATTTGAGGTAAATAAATAATATGGGATATTATTCATTGTGTGATGGATACTTATGGATGTTTATGAATATAAATTGATAGTTAAATCACCGACTGTCAATATTGGACAACTGCGTTGATCGTTTCGAAGAGACCGGGATCGAGATTTATTTCTCGAAAACCACTTCGATCCGATTTGTACGTTTCGTGCGGAAAACGTGTTTTGGAGTCGAAGATGGAGCAGTGAAGTGCAAGGGCTAGTCGCTACTAATCCTGAGGATATTTCCAAAATGGATGTAGTAGGAATAGTGCCTTCGCTTCTGTTCGAACCCGGGACGGACTTGTATGGACGAATGCTTGCGAAACATCGTTAGGTGGACGATGGGCATTCTAAGTGAAAACGTTCTAAAGGTAAGGCTTAGCCTCAAGCCTCATCAACCGGGAATGACTGAAAATCAGGGGATATGCGGCAAGGTTAGGTGGGTCATACCCAAGTAGGACAAGATATTTCCCCTGTTTAGATGTCCCTTATATATATTTCGGCTTAGTGGGTGGTTGGTCGCGCCAACCACGGGGTTTATCTTGTTCGGGACTGTTCAGTAAGGAATGGTTCCGGCCTTGTGTTGCAGGGGATGAAGGGAGTAGTCCTCGGTACGGTGATCTAGACCACGTACTGTGACAGGTGGTACCCCAGTGCCTAGTCATTGTTGGAAATCCATTCTCCCTACGAGCCTTTTACGAGTTTTGTTTGTATTACCCACATCGGTGGCTAGTAGCTGGAATTTAATCATGTAACAATTTCGGCTATTTTATAAGTATTTGTAAATAGACCCTATTATAATATCAGAGGATTTCTATAGAAAGTGTTTTAGCTATCGTAAGGTAAAAACCCGACATGTTTATTTGTGGCGTGGTTTTACGAGATGCTTTTGTTTTCAAAAGATTTTTGAAACTTTAATAATCAATTTGGATGCATTATTATTATCAGCTGGTATTCCAGACTGACTCGGGTGTTATTTCACTATAATGCTTGGGTCAGACCGAGTATTATTTGTTCAGGTCAGGATGCTATGGAGCAGGAGAGGAGCTGGAGTCCGAGACGTATTACTCGTATTTATATATATATTCCGCTGCTATGATTGTATGGTATGTCTAATTGGTAATTGTTGATGTATGATATACTCTGATGATGTGATGTATAAACCAGTTATAGATTTCATTTTGTGTAAAGTTCTATATTTACTATTATATTTTATTCCGCTGCGACTGTGAGATTCTGATATTGTTTAGTTTCTTCTTCTATCTCTTCTTCTTTAACCCAAATGGTTCGTATTTCTGTGCCTTTTGAGTTAATAGAGGTAGAATAGTGTTGATTCAAGGGGTACAGATTTGTAGGCTGTCACACTGAATGCTTAGAACCCACACACCTTGTTACTTCCTTAAAAGATGTGAATCCAATAGGAAGGTATGTAACTCTGTGGATGAGATGTGACCAGTTAGAACTTGATTTGATAGGTCATAAGTTTGCATGCAGTATGTATGTTTTTGATTTCGTAGATTTCGCAATCATTTTGGGTATGGATTGTTGAGTAAGTATGATGCTAGGATATTTTGCTAGGATGGGGAGATATCACTAAGACATGTTGATAGCCATAAGCGAATCATATTCTTAGTGGAGATTTCTGACCAGAGTAGTTGCGCTTTGCTAAGTGCTACAGAAGTGGGAGAAGAGTTCAGTCAGGATCGAGTAGCAAGAGAGTTTGCAGATGTCTTTGAGTCGGTTATGGGACTATCACATGCCAGGATCTGAATATGTAAGTAGACCACCTAGCAGGATGACACCGACCAAGATGAAGGAATTGAAGGTGCGGCTAGTAGATCTAGAAGGAAGGAATTTTATTAGACCAAGCAGTTCGCCTTGGGGAGCGGCCGCGATATTCGTGAAGAAACCAAATGGGTCATTGAGAATGTGTATCAACTATCGTAAGTTGAACTAGAGGACGATTAAGAATATGTGTCCTTTGTCCAGAATAGATTATCTATTTGATCAGTTGTGTGGAGCCATAGTGTTTTCCCAGTTGGATTTGGCGACAAGTTTCCATCAGTTAAGAGTGGCAGAGAACATTATTCCATTGATAGCATTTCAGACTAGGTATGATTCATACGAGTAGTTAGTAATGCTATTCGGGTTAACAAATGCACCTTCTTTCTTCTTAGATTTGATGAACTTAGTTTTCTAAGAGTACTTGGATAGCTTCTTGTGGTGTTTATAGATGATATTTTAGTGTACTCTAAGGATGAAATAGAGCATGAGAATCATCTCAGAGTAGTGCTTGAGACGCTAAGGTAGCATCAACTGAAGGCGAAGTTTTTCAAGTGTCATATTTGGAAGAAAGAGGTTAAATTTCTTGGTCACATGGTTTCAGAGAAGGGATTTTCAGTCGATCCAGATAAGATCAAAGCTATTAATAATTAGAAGAGAGCAGAGACGGTGATTGTGATTAGAAGTTTTCTTGGACTTGCTGGCTATTACCGAAGATTCATCAAGGACTTTTTGCGGATAGCAGCACCTTTACCTAAGCTAACCAGGAAGGAGGTGAAGTTTATTTGGTCCAAAAAATCTAAGGAGGAATTCCATAAGTTAAAGCATTTATTGACCAATGCACATGTGTTAGTAGTTTTAGACAAAAACCATGGGTTGGTGATGTATACCAATGCATGTGGAACTGGATTGGGAGCTGTGTTGATGTAGAAGGGTAAAGTGATTGCCTATGCTTCACGACAGCTTAGACCGTATGAAGTGAGATATCCTACTCATGATTTAGAGTTTGCTATAGTGATTTTCGAATTGAAGATTTGGAAGCATTATCTCTTAGGAGAGAGATTTGAGATGTACACAGATCATAAGTCTTTAAGTTACTTATTCTCTTAGAAAGAGCTAAATATGAGATAGCAGAGGTGGCTGGAGTTTTTAGCTGCTTATGATTTTGGTATAGAGTATATTCCTATGAAAGGAAAAAAGGTAGCGGATGCCCTTAGTAGAAGACTTCAGAATGTGATGTTAGCTATGTTGGCAGAATGGAAGGATTTGAAAGCTTTGACTACTTGTAGTGTGCAGTTAAGATCGACTGATACTTCTAGTCAAAGTACCGCTATGTTGTCCTCTTTGGAAGTTCGACCAGTGCTGATCGAGAGAGTTTCTTTTAAGCAGAAGGGGGATCCATTATTAACCGAGAAGATTAATAGGCTTGAGGTTGGAACCAAGATCGATAATCTAAATGATTTTAGTCTTGACCAGAGGGGATGGTTGAGAAAGAAGTGATGGTTGTGTGTTCCAAATGATGAGGACTTGAGGAAAGAAGTTCTTGGACAATGTCACCAGTCTAAGTTTATGATTCATCCTGGAAGGACCAATATGTATCAAGATACACAGAGAAGCTTCCGTTGGTAGGTATGAAAATGGATGTTGGCTTATAGGTTAGGCAATATGCAAACTGTCAACAAGTAAAGGCCAAACATCATAAGACGAGTGGACTGCTTCAATCGTTAGAGATTCCAGTTTCAAAATGGGATTCAATATCCCTGGATTTATAGATGGGTTGTCAAGGTCAAACAGGGGAAATGAAAGTATATGGGTCATAGTGGACAGATTGACCAAGAGTGCCCATTTCATTCCAGTTAAATCAACCAGGACGGCACCTATTTTAGCTAAGTTGTTCATGAAGAACATAGTTAGACTGCATGGGATTCCTAGTAGTATAGTCAGTGGCGGAGATGCTTTTTTTACTTGCGAATTCTGGAAGAGTCTACAGGATGTATTAGGTACCAAGCTTAAGATGAGTACTGCATATCACCCTCAGATGGATGGGCAGACAGAGAGTGTAACAACCCGCATATTTTACGATTGAATATTTAAATATTTTATTTAAATATTTCATCGTTAGTCGGATTATTGTTCGAAAATCTACTTGTGACAACCCGCCCTTCTGCTACCAGAAAGACGTATCATCACTAAGAAAGAAAGGGATAGAAATAGAAAAGAAAGAGAAAGAAAGAACAACAATATCAGAATCTCACAGCGGAACGGAACAAAATATAATGTATCACACAAATATTACATAGTTTTACACATATCAGAGTTATACAATATCAATACACATGAAAGTCATATATACATCTGTCACTACACACATCAGAGATACAGTATACAACAACAACAACTGACACCATGGAACTAGATAGATATATACATACGTCTGGAACTCTTGCTCCAAGCTTCTCCAGAAAACAAGGTCCAAAACCTGTCACTTGGCTACTCATAAAAATTTGAGTACCCAAGAGTTTATGAAAAACAAAATATAAACTCCGGGTCAGACATGGGTTTGGTATGAGTAAACGGTTTAAAGTTGTTTAACTTTGAAAAACATTTGAAAATAAAGGTATCACGTAAGACTCCCCACAAATAAATATGGGTAAGCTTTTACCTTACGCTAACCAAAACATTTCATAGGAAATCCAGTGATATTATAATAGTGTCTAGGGTTTTCAAGTGAACAGAAAAAAGCCGAAATTGTTACATGATTAAATTCCAGCTACTAGCCACAAAAGTGGGTAATACAAATCAAAATCGTAGGGTCTCGTAGGGAAAATGGATTTCCAACAATGGCAGGGCTATTGGGGTACCGCCCGTCACAGTACGGGGCCTAGATCACCGTACCGAGGATCACTCCCGACCCCCTTCAACACAAGGCCGAAACCATTCCTTACTGAACAGTCCCGAACAAGATAAACCCCGCGGTTGTAGCTAGTAACCGCCCACACAGCCGAAATAAAAAGGGACATCTAGACAGGGGAATATCTTGTCCTTCTTGGGCATGACCCACCTAACCTTGCTGCATCTCCCCTGTTTTAGCCATTCCCGGTTGATGACGCTTGAGGCTGCGATTACCTTTACAAAACAAATCTCTTAGAATGCTCATCGTCCACCTGACGATGTGCTGAAAGCATTCAATCCTTACAAGTTCGTTCCGGGTTCGAACGAAACTGAAGGCATTATCTCGTCACACTCATTTTGGAATCACCCTCAGAGTCAACGACGATAACCCTTGCATTCTAAAAACCATCTCGATCTTCATTTCAGAATTCACGACCTAACATTTAAATTGGATCGATGTGGTATTCGGAATATCAATTAGATACCCGATCCCGGTCTCATCGAAATCCAAACGCCATTTTAAAGGCCAAGATGTCTAATTAACTTAAACAGTTTAGTTCAAGTTATTGGATTAACATAGCATTTATCCCAGATAAACATATACAAGCATCATAGATATAACATAACATATCACAGAGCATCATAGAATATCATCAAATAAATATCATAATCAGATATTCTACATACACAATCTGTAAGCAGTCATCTTTAGGTCTTATTTGTAATTAATTAATTACCTGAGAGCTAACCACTTTACTCTGTTTAATTAATCATTAATTAACAAATAATTACCTATTTCATTTCAAATTGTCTAATTAATCATTTCTTAATCAACTATCAAATCTTAATTACATAATTAATTTATTTCATACTATTAATTAATTACTTCCTTAATCAAGTGATTTAACTTTAATTACTTAATTAATTGTTCCCTGATCATTAATTAATAACTTTAATTATTTATTAATAAAACTTAATTATCCAATTATTATCTGCTAATTACTTAATTAATCAATAATTAATTCTTAATCAGTTACTTAATTAATTAACTATTTATCCATAATTAAATTGCTTGATTAATTAACTATTAATTCATAATTAAATTACTTGATTAATTAACTATTAATTCATTCATTAATTAACTCAAGTAGTTAATTACCCCTTTTTTATCACTTAATCATTAAGCAATCCGACTCTAAATAAAATTTAAAAGTTAATCATTCTTAGTTACTTTCTAAAAATAATTAATCAATATTAATCATTCAACTTAATTAACCTTTTAAAAGAATTTTTTTTAAAAATTGATATATTGCAAACTACAAACTCAAATATTAATAAATTCATACTCGTCATGAAGTAATTGCTTAGTTTAAGAAATAATTAAGTGTTAAAATATTGTTAAGTATTAACTAAGATAGTCAAAACTTGTATTAAGTTTTTAACTTAAACTGTTAAACATTATTTAATTCTACAGTGTTTTAACTTGATGTAATATGTTGCTTAACTTATCTCTAAACACACTACTGCGGTTAAAAGGGAACCCGAGACTTCCCATGGTAAAACTCGAGTAATGCTTCGGGTTCCACCCTATCCTTTTCCCGCGTCCTGCCCTGAACATCCTCTTCTTCTTCCTTATTTTCTTTTTCTTCTTTCAATAATTAGTTTAAGTTTAAGCTAAACTTAATTTTAGCATCAGAATCACTCACTCTCAAACATGATAAAACCCGAAGCTAACCCCACAACTACACGAGCATGACTCGGGTCAAATGCCGACCATCGCCACTGACACGATCACCAGGCCGTACACGTGCACGGCGGCACGGTCGACCTCCGGCTACCACCAACATCATCCACAACTCAGAAATCACCCCCAAACTCAAAATCAAAACTTAATTTACTTACAAGAATATTGAATCGAAGATTTGCCTACAGCTAGAAAAAACTGTAAGCACGACCATCATCATACGGCTCACGATCGCCGTAAAGATCACCAGAGAAGCCCAAAATTAACCCACGCCACAACGACACATCCAACTTCCACCCTCCTAATTCGCGTGAAGCTCGATCACACAGAGATGACAAATTCGTCACATTTCTGCCATGCTCAAAAACTTAACATGAAACCCTAAATCGATCTGATTATTTAAATTTTCTAAATGGAAAATTTATCTGATAATTTTCGCAACATTCTCAATGTTAATACTTGCTTCCATTAAAATCTCAACCCTTTAAATTGATTCATTAATCTTAAATGTAAAAATGCAAATTTTGATCAATTACTAACTGCTCCTAAATTACCCATCTGTAAATCTTCATTTTTGTATTAAAAATCGTCACTTGCAGTAGGCCTTCAAGTTATCAACTTGAATTAGTATTCTATAACAACCGGGTTTATCAATGTTTTTTTCTTGATTACCTGTGACCCAATCTTCCAGTAGAAATATTTACTAATCATGTTTAATCTATTTCGAAAATCTTGTTTGATGTTTTTAGCATTTGTTATGTTGAGAAAACAAGCCTAACAAATTTTTTAAAGAAGAATAACTTGAGTGTTTGATCAAACTATGTAATCTGCATCAACTACAGAGAAGTAACAGAGCACAACACAAATATTCACAGATTTATATTCAAAAGTCAAACTGATTCCATACCATAAATAGATGAATCATCTTTATTGAATGTGAATAAACTAAAAATTTAAATCTTGATGTTTGCTCACCTTAAAACTCTGAACAAGAACACTTCTTGAAAACCTAAAATTGAACTGTCTGTATATTTTCTGTTTTGATTTGAATAAAGATTGAGTTTTTTTCTCTTTTTTTTTACTGAATGAATCAAATACAAGATGAATACACATCTATATAAAAGATAACAGTTGGATAGGGGAAGGTAGTATCTGGACAGCTCCTTCCTCATGAATAGATTTTTATGATGTTGAATTGACAAAAATGTTGGCCCAGAAGAAGCAAGTACATGTTTTGTTACTTAATAGGCTTATATAGTATAATTATGTTTTGCTGTACAAATAGATATTTGTATAAACTTGTTCACTTTGCAGTTAACTTATGGCTTGTGTGAGAAGCTTTATTTTATCTTGTTATTTTTATTTGGAAACATACATTTTCAGTTTGACTTTGGTCATGTAGATGCAGATATTTTGCATGAAAACATTTTTATTCATTTCTTCTAGTTGAAATAGTTTATATGCATATGTTTGTGTTTGGTCTTACATTACATTTGGTTTTATTTTACTGATATACTTTGTTTTTGTTTTATTTTATACTTGTGTTTTATTTTTAGCTTTATACATTTAGCAGATTGACAATAGTTTTGTATATAAAGATATTTGTTCTAGCTTGAAAAATTCATGTGGTTTAGTTACTTATATTGGTTTGTATTCGTATTTTAGCTATCAATATTTAAATGATATTCATTTGCTTGCTTGCTTATTTATATTTGTATTTTATATTTTGATTATCAATATTTACATTATATTCTTAAGTTTTACTTATATTTAATATTTATATTTTATATTGATAAACTTTGATTTTATTTAAACATTATCATTCACATCAATATATTTATTAATTACATGTCAATAAGACAAAGTATTGTAATTCAATCATATAAGATAAATTTTATTTCAATTGAATTATATACGAACAATTTTATTGTAAATATTATTGAGATTTATTTTAAATTCCCAAATCAATCTCCTTTTTAAAAGTACAGTTTATATAAATAAATGGCAATATTTCCAAATCATATTCATTTTAAGATGGTCAAACTGCTTTTTATTTAATCAAATTAAATATATATTAAAATAAACGGGGCCAAAAATCCAGGGTCGTTACATTCCTCCCCCCTTAAAAGAATTTCGTCCCCGAAATTTAAAACAAAGATAATTAAATGCTGTTATACCAACTATTCAAACATACATATCATTCATATATTAACAAATAACCGAACAGTCTATCCTATCAAACATCACTAGCTATCCGAACACGAATTCGGATAAACTTTCCTAAAACTATCCAGAGTTGTCTCTGGATGATCAACAATCCGAACTGGATTCCTGACCATAGTCAAATTTGATTCGACTTCCAAATTCCTGAACTACTGGTTTTACAATAAATAATGAGTCATGAACAAATTCCCTTAGATGGGGAATACACA
Source organism: Allium cepa (assembly GCA_030765085.1). Taxonomy (NCBI): domain Eukaryota; kingdom Viridiplantae; phylum Streptophyta; class Magnoliopsida; order Asparagales; family Amaryllidaceae; genus Allium; species Allium cepa. Next base: position 655,029,693 of record CM060940.1, read on the forward strand.
ATGAATTCCAGACATCCATTTTGGCAATTCAATACTGAAATCTACAGTATTAACTCTTTTCAAATTTTATTTACTTCTTTACAGAATCTTTATATCTATTCATTCAAGCCCGTACGATGTACATATACCATTCGTACGCAATGTCAAATCTGATCGCTCGCTCGATCACACAATTTCACTTTCGAACTAGTATCGTCCATCCGACTTCCTAGTACGGACTCAGATCTGGTTTCTTGATCAGAAACTGTCATTCTCCCTGCATAGCTTCAACTATGATAGAGAATTGCCAGAATCAATCAAAATCCATATCCATAGTTCGTCGTCGAAAATCGAGTGAAAAAAATCCTAATTCGGATTGATATAACTATCTTGAAATTCTGTGCTCGAAACTGGATCAAATTGCTATGCGAATAAAATAATATACATTCATCCTACGTATTTATATCCATTGATTGTCAACTATATCAATTTTCTTTTATTCACATTATTTTGATTTCTATCCACTTGGAATAATTTTCTCAATATCAAATTTACTTAAGAATTTCACCACTCATTTCTTAAGTTTAATATAAGCATTATATATACTCTTGTATTGTTACTCTACCACTTTAGCCTTTATATCCTCTTATATCTTCTTATTTAAATCTGAATTTCCAATCCCATGTGAATTCAATTTATCTTCAATCCTGAATATTGAATTTTATTGACTATCTTCCATTTATAACTGATTCCTATCATTATTTTTAAATTAGTTTCATCCACTAATTTATTTCAATCTCCAATTTGAAATCATTTTGTTCTTAATTTTTTATACTTTCTTTTTCTTTTTCTAACTCGGAATTTTTTTTCTAAAAATTTTGGCCGAGTCTCCTTTGTACGAAGGAGCTTTTGCAATTTTCCAAGAGATATAAATATATAAGCACTATATATTAGAAGTTTATAGCATTACGCTTACATAGCATTACATATTTTCATAAGCACATATGTAAGGTTTCAACACTTATTACAATTACTTCCAACCAATTCTCAAACCATTCCCTTCAATTTAAGTGATTTACAACTTACTCGCTTAAATTTAATTCATTTAAGCAAAACAATCTCTTATTCATTCCAATTTATTTCAAAATCATCCTATTTCGCTTCTAATAATTTATAAAATTTTATCTAATCTCGTTTACTTCGAACGACCCATTTTCTTATGCAATTCGACAATATTATTGTGAATAAATAATTACTTAAGCTTTACAACAGTTTTAAATTGATTCCAACTCAATTTACACTTGATTCCATCCCAATTAATTTATCCACAATCTTTACATTGCATTTTATTAAACTCGACAACCAATATTTTAAATAACCATCTCACAATTTACTTAAGTTATTTATTTTCTTCAAACTGTTCTACCCAATAACTTAAGTTTATTCCATTCCACCAATTTCCATTTAAATCTTTGATTTTATTTTCCTTTAATCAAATTCCACCTATTTACTAATTTATTTGATTAGTTTATTCTTTTATCCATTCTTAAATTTTAGTTTACATGAAAAATTCATTATTGAATTTATTTATAGTAAGGTCATTCAATTTATGCTTGAGTTAGATTTGTTTACAGCTCATACCAACTCTATTTTAATTCAATTCAATACTTACTTATTTACTTAAGAATTTTATTCCATTCAATATTATTTTTAACTTGACTGAATTCATTCAAATTCAGTTTTATTCCAACTCAACTTCAGTTAAACCTAGCTACTTACCATTCTTTTAAAACCTTTTTCTCAATATATGAGCCCAAAACTTATTTACCAACTTAAAAGCTTATATTGCCCATTTGAATCCTTTCATCTTATAATCACAATTTCAGATTATATATAACACTTACTATCTTAAGGTATAAATTTTCATTTCACAATTACGATCATTTTACCTTCCAATTTTATATCCAATTAAGTTCATTTTGAACTTCAATTCCATTTAACTTAGCTCAGGTTAAATTCAAATATATTTTCTTCATTTTCATTTACTTAAGTTAAATTTCAATTCCTGGATCAAAATTTCCAATTTCTTCTTATTAATATCAACTTTGCTTTATAAGTTCAATAGTTGATTCATTTAAACTTTTCACATTATTTAAATAAAATTTCTTAGAATTCAATTGCCCGGTTTTCATTTCCAAAACCATTTTGAAATGACAACTACACATACCCACTTGGTATGTCAAATCAAATTTCCAAATTCCAAACACTTGTTTTTACCAAAACAAATTCTCCCATTTGAAATTTCTAAACAACTTGTATACCCAACAAGCCCAAACAATATCACGACCAACTATCCTGGCAGCAATCCATGTAACAACCCTAGGTTGGAGAGTACCTGTCAATATTAAATTATAATGATAATTATAATTTAATATTGTGATTAAAATTAAATTAGAAATTTTAGATTGTTTATTTGAAATAAACAATGAAATTGAAATCAAATTGTGAAAATAAAGTATAAAACTTTATTTTATTTGGGTTAATAATAAGTGAGAAAAGTATTTTTGTTGAATTTTAGAAGTTAAAAATGTGAACTTTTGTATTTATTGGTGAAAATAGTGTATTTTTGTAAATTAAGATTTTTAATAATAAAATTGTTTAAAAAAAAATTAACCTTTTCATATGATGGGAAATATTTTACTGCTTATGTTTGTAAGTTTATAGATTTTTATTGTGTGAAAAGTGGAAGAAAATGGCTTTGTTCTTTTTTATAATGTTAATATGAAGCCTTTTGATTTAAGCGTTGAATTTATAACCTTAGCCTTTTAATTTCTTTTTGATTAATGGGTCTTAGCCCATTAGTATCTTGCCCAACCTGTTAGTAAACCAGAAAAGAGAAAGAAATGAAGCACGTACCTTCTTTCTCCTTCAACCAGAAGCTTCAAAACTTAAGAAACTCATTTCCTCTTATAAAGCCTAGCCAAAAATCATCAATTCAAACTCAAATTTAGTGTTTTAAAAATCAATTTGAAGCTAAATCTGAAGGTAATCAATATTCAAACTCAAGAATTTCATTAAATTCCTGACTTAAGAAATAGGTTTCTAATTTACAATAGTCTTCTTCTTGCATGCACATTTTTTGAGTTCTACAGGTTGTTGAAGGTCATTGTCTCCTCAAAGCTTCAATGTTTTAGCATAAATTCGAGATTTGTTCATCCCTAACAGCAAGGTGAGTTAATAAACTCACAATCTCTAGCTGAAGCAAAGCTTCAAATGCAAAGATATATTCAAATAGCTTGAGAATATTGATCTTTGGTTGATGTTTTTATTTCTGAAAAATTGAATTCTGTCCATCTTTGAAACTGAAACTAATTTGACAATAACTTCTTCATCTCTTATCTGATTTTGATAATTTTAGATGTTCCGGAAAGATTAATTCATGTGCTATAACTTTTATGTTTTGTGATTTCTGTAATTTTGATGTTAGCTATGTCAAAATTGAATTTCTCTACTGTAATCCCGAGAGCAAAACTAATAATTGCTATGTCGTTGAAGCTGAAACGAAATTGGTCATGAATTTTTCGTTTCTTATCCGATTTTAATAATTTTATATGTTCCGGAAAGCATATTTCATGTGCTACAACTTTTGTGTTTTGTGCTTTCGGTAGTTTTGATGTTAGCTATTTCAAAATTGAGTTTTTCTATTGCAATCCCGAGAGCAAAATTATATTTTGCTCTGTTGTTGAATCTGAAACTAAAACAAGCATAACTTTTGCCTTTCTTAATCAAATTTAATGATCTTAGATGTTCTGTAAAGCCCTGATATAGAGCTACAATTTTCATGTTTTGTGTTTTCGAAAATTCTGAAGTTATCTATTTCAAAATTGAGTTTTTCTATTGCAATCCCGAGAGCAAAATTATATTTTGCTCTGTTGTTAAATCTGAAATTAAAACAAGCATAACTTTTGCCTTTCTTAATCAAATTTAGTGATCTTAGATGTTCTGGAAAGCCCTGATATAGAGCTACAATTTTCATGCTTTGTGTTTTCGAAAATTCTGAAGTTATCTATTTCAAAATTGAGTTTTTCTATTGCAATCCCGAGAGCAAAATTATATTTTGCTCTGTTGTTAAATCTGAAACTAAAATAAGCATAACTTTTGCGTTTTTTAATTAAATTTGATGATCTTAGATGTTCTGGAAAGCTTTGGTATAGAGCTACAATTTTCATGTTTTGTGTTTTTCAAAATTCTGAAGTTATCTATTTCAAAATTGTGTGTTTCTATTGCAATTCCGAGAGCAAAACTATTATTTGCTCTGTTGTTTGAATCTGAAACTAAATTATGCTTAAGTTATTCATTTCTTAACCAAATTACATAATTTAGGATGTTCTAGAAAGCTTAGACATAGTGCTACATGTTTTTTGTTTTGAGCTTTCTATAATTTTGATGTTATCTGAGTCAAAATCGAGGAGAATTAAGAGTTAGAAGTTCCTATATGGAATTAAGGTTATAAATAACCATCTAAATGTTATTTTTACTTGCCGATGAGATGAGGTAAGCTTCTTTATGATGATTTTACGATGTTGAGATGTATTATGATAGTTTTTACTTGTCGATGAGATGAGACAAGTCACGATGCCACCAATACTCGTCAATGAGATGAGACGAGTATGGTATTGTATTTACTCGTTAATGAGACTAGGCGAGATATAAATTTCTGAGTTTTATGATGTTTCTAGTGTGGCATCGACTAATGGCTAGTAAACCGCTAAGTGCGAATGTGTGGTATGGGACACACGTTTACACTTTTCGGGTTCCTATCCGTGAGTTTGTGACACATTCACAATGTTTACCTAACGGAACTGCTTGAAGAGGTGTCAGCGACCTTGTCATGAGGACGAACTGCTTTGGAAGGTGTTAGCGACCTTGTTAGGGCTAACAAAACGGCTTGAAGAGGTGTCAGCGACCTTGTCATGAGGTCGAACTGCTTTGGGAGGTGTTAGCGACCTTGTTAGGGCTGACAAAATGGCTTGAAGAGGTGTCAGCGACCTTGTCATGAGGACGAACTGCTTTGGGAGGTGTTAGCGACCTTGTCTAAGGCTTCGGCCATCTGAGTTTAGCACATGCAGCATTGCTGCGGCATTATAATTGGGATTTGGCCAATCCGGATTTTCTGAGTTTTCTGTTTTATTGTGATTTCACCTTTTTAGGATGTTTTATTACATTGATAGCCTAGTGCTATATGAGATGTTATATATATATATATGGTGATTTCAATTAGGATGTTTTGAACTCTTATTGAGTTCCTTGAGTTACGAGTTTAGATAATTTCAGGATTTTATAGGATATTCTATGCTTTTTCCATTTTGGCGAGTTGAGATTCAGATTTATATACATTTATACCGATGAGACGAGGTATAATTGAGTTTGGAGATTCTTTTATATTTGAGTTTTGGATCATCCTACTTGAGAATATCTTATGTTTTCCTTTTTGGCGAGATTTTATATTAATGTTTCACCTTTTGAGGAGATATGGTTCATGGAAACCATGTAGACATTTTGTGATGTCGCCGATGATATGAGGCGAATGTTTATATTATTTGAGTATTATTATTGAACTTACCTCTTTTGAGGTCATTGTATACTTAAGTGACATTATTTCACTTAAGTCATGAGTTGTATTCTTTCTGTTGCCTCTTCTCATTCGAAAAGAATTATCACCTTGTATCTTATGCTTCGTATTATCGTCTTTCCTCATTAACTGGTTATTTTAGCTAGACTGACCCGTGTACTTTGTACTCGGGTCAGACCGAGTTGTTTCAGGTTAGCTATCAGTTACGGTTCTTTGCTCTGATGCATCTGCTTGGATTTCAGCCTAGCACTTTTGTTTAGTTTATATTTCCGCTTGACTCTGATGTATTTACATTTGATTCGATGTATATGGTGTGGTCGAATACCACATTTATTGTATTCATATTGTATTGTACTAAACATATATCGGTGTTTATGTATATATATGATGTGGATTACTGTTCTGTGATGTGCTTTACATTTAGTTATTGTATTTTGTTCTGATAGATCCATTAACTACCTATAGTCTTGGATTAAGCATTTACTGGGTATGTCGATTCACTTGAGTAGAAGAAAAAAAATTATATTGCATTTATCGGCGTATTCAGTAGATGTTTAAGACAAAATTATAGATAGTCTCCCTTAACCAGCCCTATTCTCTGCTTTAGTAGACGGAATTACTTGTTAATTCTCTTTGCTAAGGTGGGTCTTGGGGTAGGGCGTTACAGCATGGTATCAGAGTTGTGGTCAGAACAAAGTAGAATAAACATAGAACAGTAAGTATATCACGATACGTCGAAGTACAATACGAGTGAATCATTATCCTTTATTCGATCTTGTTTTCGAATCGAGCCTTGATTCTTTCTCGAGTTTTGGGATCATTGAGATGGAATATGTCTAGGAATGTTAATTATATTCCGTAGCATTCCATAATAGAGTTTGATGTCATCTTATCTTATAAATAATCTTATTTAGGATTATTCTATTCTCATTTTTGTCGATACGAGTGAGTTCGTATCGATGGAGCTGATTGATTTCTTTGAGAATTCTTGTTGCATTCCTTTGAGAGTTGTGAATCCTATTGAAGGGATCCACAACGATTGGCTCGTTGTGAGCATTCTAAGATTTTTATTTTTGATGTTGCTATTGTGAGTATTTGTTTGTTACTCACAATCTTGAGATGCATTTGATTTGATATGGATTGACTTATTTGATATTAAGTCCAATCCTTTGTTTTATAGATCCTATTGTATATTTAGATTTCCTATTTTGATTGGTTCATTATTTCTATCACTTTGGGATGTTAATGACGATTCCAAAGCTTCTGAATTCACTCTTGAGTATCGAGATGTTGATGACATATCTCGAATTCCAGTCAAGGTGACCTTGTTGAGTTTTGATGAGTCTGTTTGGGTTTGATATCCAATCGGCCAACTGAGTTTTAAATTAACCTTATTTCTAGCTGTTAGCCTACGGCTATCCTTCCATGAGAACTTCCACCAAGGAATGTGTGAGTTTCTTGATTGTTCGAGCTTGATCGAGTTTATTATTCAGTTTCTTTGAGTTATCCTTTTCGGATACTCAATCGGTGTTATTCTTTGTAGCATTACTTTGTTGGAAGTAGTAATTTGTTGTTTGTGTGCTCCTTCTCCTTCGAGAAGAATATCTTGCTTATCTTGTGTCTTGATAATTTTTGTGAGCGGCTTGTCATCTTGTAGGCGTTGACGAACACTCCATTTCCTTCTGTTGATTTTGAGAATCGAGTATTCTAGGAATATTTCGATGCATTCTCTTAATGTTCTTTGGTTTGAGTTTGAAGCTATATAAATATGAGTTTTAAAGAGAAATTTGAGATATATTATAAAAAAAAATCAAAGAATATTTTGAGAATATATTTTATAGGAGTAATATTACTTTTATAGAAATAATTTGAGAGTGTTGGGATGTCCATCGAGTAGTTAAGAGTTCTCGTCGATACGCCTGATCAACGTTATCGATAGGAATCTCCTAAATGCTATGATGAGGCAATCAGACACGATGATTTGTGATTTAAAAAAAAATGAGATTTTGAAAATAATATTTGAGAATATTAAATTTATTTTTGAATGGTAATTGCAGCCATTGATTTTAGAGACGAGTAATAGAGTGGCGAGGCAGTTTTGATCGTTCGATCAACTCTGCAGCCAACATATATATTTATTATTAGAGACTCAATGGCAAGGCAATGCCATTTATTTATTTTTAAATTATAAAGATGAGAATATAAATGAGACTATTATTTTTAGTCGTGCTTTATTGGAAGTCTATTTTGAGATTTTAGAATCTATATTATATACATTGGATGTTTAAGAAAAGAGTTATAAGAAAATTTGAAGATTGTTTCTTTAAAACTATTTAAGTGGTTTAATAGAAAGAGTAAAGAGAATTCAAACCTTTAATTTATTTTGAGGAATATTATTATGGATTTACAAATTTCTTTGGAAATTAATTTTGAAATAAGAGAAGAAATTTGGACTTTTAATTTGAGTTTTAAATTACTTACTAAGTAGTATAGTAAAGTGTTTGAAAATTTTCAAATGTTGGAAATTGAGATTTAAAATTTAAAAGATGCTGAGATTTAAAAAAAATTCTAAATATCTTGGATTAAAAGTTAATTCGAGCCTATATCCTTGTTCTTCAGTATATTTTATCTTTGAGCTATTATTAACGACGTGCATTTTTCATGGTCGTTCGAGTGGGTGGCCCTGTGAGAAGCCATCTTGTGATTTATCAATCTTGTATATTATGTCTATCTTGTTATGAGGATGGTATTTCCGTATTATTATGCGGAAAATCTTGTTGATGATCTTCTTTATTGTTTAGAGTTCGGGTTTGAGTGAGTTTGATCCCGACGCTATTCATAGAGTTTTGAGCAGTCAATCATTTTCGATTGATTATTTGTTGAGCATCTTATTGAGTTTTGATTCAAGACGGGAGATCTTCGAAATTCTTTCGAGTTGCTTGGAAAATTCGATGGTTTGCTAATCACTATATTAGCATATGATAGGCCATTGAATTAACCAAGTGAGTTTTTTTTCCCTGTTTCTTTCTACCATTCTATATTGAGAGTATGAATGGTTTGAGTTTCGAGCTTGTCTTTTATCCTTTGTCGATTGAATTTCTGGGTTATTTACGGCTCTTTTTCTAGAAAATTGCGGGGACGCAATTTTTGTAAGGTGGGGAGTCTGTAACAACCCTGGGTTGGAGAGTACCTGTCAATATTAAATTATAATGATAATTATAATTTAATGTTGTGATTAAAATTAAATTAGAAATTTTAGATTGTTTATTTGGAATAAACAATGAAATTGGAATCAAATTGTGAAAATAAAGTTTAGAACTTTATTTTATTTGGGTTAATAATAAGTGAGAAAAGTATTTTTGTTGAATTTTAGAAGTTAAAAATGTGAACTTTTGTATTTATTGGTGAAAATAGTGTATTTTTGTAAATTAAGATTTTTAATAATAAAATTGTTTAAAAAAAAAATTAACCTTTTCATATGATGGGAAATATTTTACTGCTTATGTTTGTAAGTTTATAGATTTTTATTGTGTGAAAAGTGGAAGAAAATGGCTTTGTTCTTTTTTATAATGTTAATATGAAGCCTTTTGATTTAAGCGTTGAATTTATAACCTTAGCCTTTTTATTTCTTTTTGATTAATGGGTCTTAGCCCATTAGTATCTTGCCCAACCTGTTAGTAAACCAGAAAAGAGAAAGAAATGAAGCACGTACCTTCTTTCTCCTTCAACCAGAAGCTTCAAAACTTAAGAAACTCATTTCCTCTTATAAAGCCTAGCCAAAAATCATCAATTCAAACTCAAATTTAGTGTTTTAAAAATCAATTTGAAGCTAAATCTGAAGGTAATCAATATTCAAACTCAAGAATTTCATTAAATTCCTGACTTGAGAAATAGGTTTCTAATTTACAATAGTCTTCTTCTTGCATGCACATTTTTTGAGTTCTACAGGTTGTTGAAGGTCATTGTCTCCTCAAAGCTTCAATGTTTTAGCATAAATTCGAGATTTGATCATCCCTAATAGCAAGGTGAGTTAATAAACTCACAATCTCTAGCTGAAGCAAAGCTTCAAATGCAAAGATATATTCAAATAGCTTGAGAATATTGATCTTTGGTTGATGTTTTTATTTCTGAAAAATTGAATTCTGTCCATCTTTGAAACTAAAACTAATTTGACAATAACTTCATCATCTCTTATCTGATTTTGATAATTTTAGATGTTCCGGAAAGATTAATTCATGTGCTATAACTTTTATGTTTTGTGATTTCTGTAATTTTGATGTTAGCTATGTCAAAATTGAATTTCTCTACTGTAATCCCGAGAGCAAAACTAATAATTGCTATGTCGTTGAAGCTGAAACGAAATTGGTCATAAATTTTTTGTTTCTTATCCGATTTTAATAATTTTATATGTTCCGGAAAGAATATTTCATGTGCTACAACTTTTGTGTTTTGTGCTTTCGGTAGTTTTGATGTTAGCTATTTCAAAATTGAGTTTTTCTATTGCAATCCCGAGAGCAAAATTATATTTTGCTCTGTTGTTGAATCTGAAACTAAAACAAGCATAACTTTTGGCTTTCTTAATCAAATTTAATGATCTTAGATGTTCTGGAAAGCTCTGATATAGAGCTACAATTTTCATGTTTTGTGTTTTCGAAAATTCTGAAGTTATCTATTTCAAAATTGAGTTTTTCTATTGCAATTCCGAGAGCAAAATTATATTTTGCTCTGTTGTTAAATCTGAAATTAAAACAAGCATAACTTTTGCCTTTCTTAATCAAATTTAGTGATCTTAGATGTTCTGGAAAGCTCTGATATAGAGCTACAATTTTCATGCTTTGTGTTTTCGAAAATTCTAAAGTTATCTATTTCAAAATTGAGTTTTTCTATTGCAATTCCGAGAGCAAAATTATATTTTGCTCTGTTGTTAAATCTGAAACTAAAATAAGCATAACTTTTGCGTTTTTTAATTAAATTTGATGATCTTAGATGTTATGGAAAGCTTTAGTATAGAGCTACAATTTTCATGTTTTGTGTTTTTCAAAATTCTGAAGTTATCTATTTCAAAATTGTGTGTTTCTATTGCAATACCGAGAGCAAAACTATTATTTGCTCTGTTGTTTGAATCTGAAACTAAATTATGCTTAAGTTATTCATTTCTTAACCAAATTACATAATTTAGGATGTTTTAGAAAGCTTAGACATAGTGCTACATGTTTTTTGTTTTGAGCTTTCTATAATTTTGATGTTATCTGAGTCAAAATCGAGGAGAATTAAGAGTTAGAAGTTCCTATATGGAATTAAGGTTATAAATAACCATCTAAATGTTATTTTTACTTGCCGATGAGATGAGGTAAGCTTCTTTATGATGATTTTACGATGTTGAGATGTATTATGATAGTTTTTACTTGTCGATGAGATGAGACAAGTCACGATGCCACCAATACTCGTCAATGAGATGAGACGAGTATGGTATTGTATTTACTCGTTAATGAGACTAGGCGAGATATAAATTTCTGAGTTTTATGATGTTTCTAGTATGGCATCGACTAATGGCTAGTAAACCGCTAAGTGCGAATGTGTGGTATGGGACACACGTTTACACTTTTCGGGTTCCTATCCGTGAGTTTGTGACACATTCACGATGTTTACCTAACGGAACTTCTTGAAGAGGTGTCAGCGACCTTGTCATGAGGACGAACTGCTTTGGAAGGTGTTAGCGACCTTGTTAGGGCTGACAAAATGGCTTGAAGTGGTGTCAGCGACCTTGTCATGAGGACGAACTGCTTTGGGAGGTGTTAGCGACCTTGTTAGGGTTGACAAAATGGCTTGAAGAGGTGTCAGCGACCTTGTCATGGGGACGAACTGCTTTGGGAGGTGTTAGCGACCTTGTCTAAGGCTTCGGCCATCTGAGTTTAGCACATGCAACATTGCTGCGGCATTATAATTGGGATTTGGCCAATCCGGATTTTCTGAGTTTTCTGTTTTATTGTGATTTCACCTTTTTAGGATGTTTTATTACATTGATAGCCTAGTGCTATATGAGATGTTATATATATGGTGATTTCAATTAGGATGTTTTGAACTCTTATTGAGTTCCTTGAGTTATGAGTTTAGATAATTTCAGGATTTTATAGGATATTCTATGTTTTGCCATTTTGGCGAGTTGAGATTCAGATTTATATACATTTATACCGATGAGACGAGGTATAATTGAGTTTGGAGATTCTTTTATATTTGAGTTTTGGATCATCCTACTTGAGAATATCTTATGTTTTCCTTTTTGGCGAGATTTTATATTAATGTTTCACCTTTTGAGGAGATATGGTTCATGGAAACCATTTAGACATTTTGTGATGTCGCCGATGATATGAGGTGAATGTTTATATTATTTGAGTATTATTATTGAACTTACCTCTTTTGAGGTCATTGTATACTTAAGTGACATTATTTCACTTAAGTCATGAGTTGTATTCTTTCTGTTGCCACTTCTCGTTCGAAAAGAATTATCACCTTGTATCTTATGCTTCATATTATCGTCTTTCCTCATTAACTGATTATTTTAGCTAGACTGACCCGTGTACTTTGTACTCGGGTCAGACCGAGTTGTTTCAGGTTAGCTATCAGTTACGGTTCTTTGCTCTGATGCATCTGCTTGGATTTCAGCCTAGCACTTTTGTTTAGTTTATATTTCCGCTTGACTCTGATGTATTTACATTTGATTCGATGTATATGGTGTGGTCGAATACCACATTTATTGTATTCATATTATATTGTACTAAACATGTATCGGTGTATATGTATATATATGATGTGGATTACTGTTCTGTGATGTGCTTTACATTTAGTTATTGTATTTTGTTCTGATAGATCCATTAACTACCTATAGTCTTGGATTAAGCATTTACTGGGTATGTCGATTCACTTGAGTAGAAGAAAAATAATTTATATTGCATTTATCGGCGTATTCAGTAGATGTTTAAGACAAAATTATAGATAGTCTCCCTTAACCAGCCCTATTCTCCGCTTTAGTAGACGGAATTACTTGTTAATTCTCTTTGCTAAGGTGGGTCTCGGGGTAGGGCGTTACAATCCATCACTTTAGAAACTCGAAAATGAATACTGCTGATGTGGCCATCATCATCAGGATTATTTTCCAGCGACTGAAGTGAGTTCAGTGCTTCCTTACCTCCACTAATTCTTCCCAAAACAATTTCCATTCAACAATATTTTCCAAAACAATACTCCATTATTGCCTTCAAATCTTTGGAAAAACATTTCAAACATTCCCAAGATTTCAAATTCCCAAATCCTTTTGTTTAAATTCATTTAAACACCTTTCAAATTTTCGGGATTTAAATCCTGGTTTAAATCAAATTTTAGTTATATTCCTTTTTATTTAAGCCATACTTAGACAATTTTATTTGGTTGTAAACCATTCCAATTTTAAATTTTTATTTGGTTGTAATATTAACAACCAAATATTCAAATATATATAATAATTTCAGAAAAATATTTCTTTTATATCAAAATATAATTTTGGGTAAAATTATTTCATCTACCCACTTTTAAAAATAATACTGTGTCGGTTTACCTTGTTTAAGAGTTTAGAAATCCCTATTGATGAGATGGCGTCCCACACATCGACTAGAATCCATAAACACTCAACAGATAAGTCAACGAAATATAAAAACAATTTTATATTCACTAACAAATACGCGCTCATATCTACTAATACACTCAAACTCATTTTAGAGTTCTACAAACTCTATTCTATGAGTAATTCCTACCAGAGTCAAGGTTATCACCAACCTAAGCTCTGATACCAACTGTGACAACCCGCCCTTCTACTACCAGAAAGACGTATCATCATTAAGAAAGAAAGGGATAGAAATAGAAAAGAAAGAGAAAGAAAGAACAACAATATCAGAATCTCACAGCGGAACGGAACAAATATAATATATCACATAAATATTACATAGTTTTACACATATCAGAGTTATACAATATCAATACACATGACAGTCATACATACATCTGTCACTACACATATCACATATGCAGTATACAACAACTACTGACACTGCAGAACTAGATAGATATCTACATACGTCTGAAACTCCTGCTCCAAGCTTCTCCAAAAAACAAGGTCTAAAACCTATCACTTGGCTACTCATAAAAATTTGAGTACCCAAGAGTTTATGAAAAACAAAATATAAACTCCGGGTCAGACATGGGTCTGGTATGAGTAAACGGTTTAAAGTTGTCTAACGTTGAAAAACATTTGAAAATAAAGGTATCACGTAAGACTCCCCACAAATAAATACGGGTAAGTATTTACCTTACGCTAACCAAAACACTTCATAGGAAATCCAGTGATATTATAATAGTGTCTAGGGTTTTCAAGTAAATAGAAAATAGCCAAAATTGTTACATGATTAAATTCCAGCTACTAGCCACAAAAGTGGGTAATACAAATCAAAACCGTAGGGTCTCGTAGGGAAAATGGCTTTCCAACAATGGCAGGGCTACTGGGGTACCGCCCGTCACAGTACAGGGCCTAGATCACCGTACCGAGGATCACTCCCGACCCCCTACAACACAAGGCCAGAACCATTCCTTACTGAACAGTCCCGTACAAGATAAACCCCGCGGTTGTAGCTAGCAACCGCCCACACTGCCGAAATAAAAAGGGATATCTAGACATGGGAATATCTTGTCCTTCTTGGGCATGACCCACCTAACCTTGCTGCATCTCTCCTGTTTTAGCCATTCCCGGTTGATGAGGCTTGAGGCTGCGATTACCTTTACAGAACAAATCTCTTAGAATGCTCATCGTCCGCCTGAGGATGTGCTGAAAGCATTCAATCCATACAAGTTCGTTCTGGGTTCGAACGAAACCGAAGGCATTATCTCGTCACACTCATTTTGGAATCACCCTCAGAGTCAATGACGATAACCCTTGCATTCTGAAAACCATCTCGATCTTCATTTCAGAATTCACGACCAAATGTTTAAATTGGATCGATGTGGTATTCGGAATATCAATTGGATACCCAACCCGGTCTCATCGAAATCCAAACGCCATTTTAAAGGCCAAGTTGTCTAATTAACTTAAACAGTTTAATTCAAGTTATTGGATTAACATAGCATTTATCCCAGATAAATATATACAAGCATCATAGATATAACATAACATACCACAGAGCATCACAGAATATCATCAAATAAATATCACAATCAGATATTCTACATACACAATCCGTAAGCAGTCATCTTTAAGTCTTATTTGTAATTAATTAATTACCTGAGAGTTAACCACTTAACTCTGTTTAATTAATCATTAATTGACAAATAATTACTTATTTCATTTCAAATTGTCCAATTAATCATTTCTTAATCAACTATTAAATCTTAATTACATAATTAATTTATTTCATACTATTAATTAATTACTTCCTTAATCAAGTGATTTATCTTTAATTACTTAATTAACTGTTCCCTGAACATTAATTAACATCTTTAATTATTTATTATAAAATTAATTATCCAATTATTATCTGCTAATTACTTAATTAATCAATAATTAATTCTTAATCAAGTTACTTAATTAATTAAATATTTATCCATAATTAAATTACTTGATTAATTAACTATTAATTCATAATTAAATTACTTGATTAATTAACTATTAATTCATTCATTAATTAACTCAAGTAGTTAATTACCCCTTTTTTATCACTTAATCATTAAACAATCCGACTCTAAATAAAATTTAAAAGTTAATCATTCTTAGTTACTTTCTAAAAATAATTAATCAATATTAATCATTTAACTTAATTAACCTTTTAAAAGAAAACCTTTTGAAAATCGATATATTGCTAACTACAAACTTAAATATTAATAAATTCATACTCGTCTTGAAGTAATTGCTTAGTTTAAGAAATAATTAAGTGTTAAAATATTGTTAAGTATTAACTAAGATAGTCAAAACTTGTATTAAATTTTTAACTTAAACTGTTAAACATTATTTAATTCTACAGTGTTTTAACTTGATGTAATCTGTTGCTTAACTTACCTCTAAACACACTAGTGCAGTTAAAAGGGAACCCGAAACTTCCCATGGTAAAACTCGAGTAATGCTTCGGGTTCCACCCCATCCTTTTCCCGCGTCCTGCCCTGAACATCCTCTTCTTCTTCCTTATTTTCTTTTTCTTCTTTCAGTAATTAGTTTAAGTTTAAGCTAAACTTAATTTTAGCATCAGAATCACTCACTCTCAAACACGATAAAACCCGAAGCTAACCCCACAACTACACGAGCACGACTCGGGTCAAATGCCGACCATCGCAACTGACACGATCACCATGCCGTACATGTGCACGGCGGCACGGCCGACCTCCGGCTACCACCAACATCATCCACAACTCCGAAATCACCCCCAAACTTGAAATCAAAACTTAATTTACTTACAAGAATATCGAATCGAAGATTTGCCTACAGCTAGAAAAAACTGTAAACACGACAATCATCATACGCCTCGCGATCGCCGTAGAGATCACCGGAGACGCCCAAAATTAACCCACGCCACGACGACACGTCCAGCTTCCATCCTCCTGATTCGCATGAAGCTCGATCACACAGAGATGACAAATTCGTCACATTTCTGCCATGCTCAAAAACTTAACACGAAACCCTAAATCGATCTGATTATTTAAATTTTCTCAATGGAAAATTTATCTGATAATTTTCGCAACATTCTCGATGTTAATAATTTCTTCCATTAAAATCGCAACCCTTTAAAATGATTCATTAATCTTAAATTTGTAAAAATGCAAATTTGGATCAGTTACTAACTGCTCCTAAATTACCCATCTGTAAATCTTCATTTTTGTATTAAAAATCATCATTTGCAGTAGGCCTTCAAGTTATCAACTTGAATTAGTATTCTATAACAACCGGGTTTATCAATGTTTTTTTCTTGATTACCTGTGACCCAAGCTTCCAGTAGAAATATTTACTAATCATGTTTAATCTATTTTGAAAATCTTCTTTGATGTTTTTAGCATTTGTTATGTTGAGAAAACAAGCCTAACAAAATTTTTAAAGAAGAATAACTTGAGTGTCTGATCAAACTATGTAATCTGCATCAACTACAGAGAAGTAACATAGCATAACACAAATATTCACAGATTTATATTCAAAAGTCAAACTGATTCCATACCATATGTAACGATCCTGAATTTTGAACAATTTAATTTGTAAATATTTAATTAATTTTAAATATTTGAATGATGGTTTGGTTTGAATTCCCAATATAACTACGAATTTGGCGATTAAATTTTAGAATTTAATCTATTGAAAGTTGAATAAAAATTTAAATTTGACTTTGGAGTTTGAAATTGAATATTAAATTTGTATATAAAAATTCGAACTACTGACTTAGAAAAAAATAATTTAGATTTAAGAATTATTATTTATGTAAATTTATAAATTGATGGTTAGTTTTAATAACATTGTTCTTTGACTTAAATAAAATGGAATAAATTTTATTAGTACAAAATACAAGTGTAAAATCTAATTGTAAAACATGTTAATATAAATTAATATTTGATGGTTGAACTTCAAACAAATATATACCTATGAAGCTTACTAAAGAAGAGAAGAAAATGCAAGGCAAAAGAAAAACATAAATATATGTAATAGCTTGCAAATGAAGACATGAAGGACACAAGGTACTCAAGCATTAAATGCTTTCATCTCAGCCGAAATCGCGTATCACTTCAGCCGTTCCTCTTTAATTTTCATTTCGAAAACCTAAAAAATCAAAGAAACGAAAAATAAAATAAAAATGGCGGCTTCAACTCATCTCGTTCCTTTTTGTCCTCTTTTCCAAAACTGGGGCTTGCCTGGAGCACGCTTATGTTGACGATCTGGTTTGCTTTGCTCCTCTGTTGATCGAGTTCGTCGTTGCTTGGCTCGTTCATCCTCTTTTAAAAAAAATTAGGCTTTTCGTCTTCGCTTCGGTGAAAGGTGAGTACTTTTAGTAACTCACATCTAATTCAAACGTTTTCCATGATTGCTTGCTTATTTAAATTCGCGATTTTTGATTGCTTGATTTATTGATTCTCACAGCTTTGAATTTTTGGGTTTTGCTGGGTTGTTTTTGTTTTTGTTGTCTTTTGATGTTGAATTTGTTCGAATTTGGCCAATTAAGGCTATATTGGTTTCTGGACATTGTTTCACCTGAGCATTCTCGGCCATTTGACTTTACTTTGATTTTGGATTTGTTGGCCACCACGCTGTCGATTTTGTTCGAACATTTTTAGCAAGTTATAAATGGTTTCTCCTGGTAGCCATAATACGTACATTGCATGTAAACTATACTTGCTGTTACTCACTTACCCATACTGATTTGAAAATTGCACAACATAGTTAATAAAATTTGTTATCCAGAACAATAAACCAGCATAATTTGAACTTGGGTCTGCAAACATATGGTTTTCCATGACTGGTCTTTGATGGATCACTGTTACACTATCATTTGGTCGCATTTGCCTTTGTTAGAATCTTGAAGTAGTCTTCATTGTTGCATTCTTTTGCTTCGAACATGTTGTCTGCAGATTACTTGGTGCATCCATGTATATTGGTTCAGATTTGTACTGAACATGTTTTTGTGTCTTCTTCCATTTTTCATTCTGTAGTCTGGTCCTCATGTGCATTCATGTAGCTGTTGGATCTTGCATTGTTGTTCACTGTATATATCACTGGTATCTTTCATTTTGTTTGCACTTGCATTGTCACTTGCACTTCATTGTTCATTGATTTCTTGTGTCCACACATAACCAGTGTGTCCACCTATATACGGTCTAGTATCAATTGAAGGCTTTTGGTTTTGTATACATGCACACTTGTATCATTTTGAAGTCCCAGATGTAATTTTTGACTTGATGCATGAGTTTCGAGTCTGCTATTTTGAAGTTTGCATTTGGTCTCGAGTTTCACTGTTGCATGCACTTGTTGTTATATATTACTTGAGTTTGCATTTGGTCTTGATCACGTGTCATGTTGCATGAGTCACATGTGTATTGCCTTTGACATCCATGTTCTTCACTGTTGAGTCTTGAACTTTATTTTCTGATATTGCTTATTACTGCAATACTTGTTGCACTTTGGTTATTTACCATGTTGCCTTCACTCCATTTTGCATTGGTGCATTGCTGCCATGTTGGTTCGAATTTCATTTGTTTTTTTTGTACATGCTTCACTGCATCTTCTTCTACCTGTTGCATTTGCAATAATGTTCTCTATTTCATGTTTAAATTTCTACTTGTCTGCACCTGTATTCATGTTGCAGTGAGCTTTGTGCTTGTTACTGGGTTACCTTATCTTGGGCACACATGTTTGTTTCACTGCCTTTATGTCATTCATGTTGCACTTTCTCGGTAGTACACTTGAACTTGTTTATGCAATGGGTCACTGTATCACATATGACATAATTTGCATTTGAGTTGTGCTCATTTCATCATCACTGTTACAAAGCCTCTGACCATTTGTAGCTTGATTAAGATCTTTGACTTTGTAAAGAGCTTGCTGTACTTGGATATTTGTAGTTGGTATTTGAATTCTAGTTTTGTTATCTGTGGTCAGTTGCTCTGAACTGTTAAGAAAGGTTCGACATTGACTGTGACAATTTCACTATGCTCATTCTGAAATCACTGCGCACTTTGATTGTTGATCATTTGTATACATACATTCTTGTATGTATATATGTGTATGGCCACTGCACTCTGTAATCTTGAGTTTGGTTTGTCTTGTTTTTGGCCAGATTTGAGTTTTGCATTGTAGGGTCGACACTGTTGCTTTGTTCCATGTATTGTTGTTCATATGCAGTCAGTTGTATCACTTGATGTCTTTGATTCATTTGGTCTGCACTGCTTGTTGTAGCTGGACTTGTGTACATGTTGTCTGCATTTCATATGCTTGCAACCTTGTTTCACTATGGTTTCACTTGTGCTTTTTATTTGCATAGTGAAATTGTTCTTGAGTTCACTTTACTTGGTTTTTCAAATTGAGGCTGCTGCACCACTTATTTTATGATGTATCTTGGCATAGTTCACAATATGCTGTAGTTTTGTTGCTGTTTCAATTTGTTTTAAATTGGTGGCAATTCTTGCTGTCATGTTGCATTATATACATGGTACCTGGGTTGTCAGTAGTGAATTTTGGTTTCAGTCTCATGTGCAGTCCTTGTTACTACACACACCGGCCCTCATGTTGCAATTGTTATATTTTGATTTTGTTTGAGGTTGCATTAGTGGTCTCCTTGTGAACCTGAATGCTAGCAGTTGTGTTGAGTCTTGGTAACAGTGACTTGACCTCTGCATTTCGTAAATGTTTTGTTTTTGCTCTTAATATTTGAGTTGCAGTGACTTTATATGCTGTAGTGGTGAGGCAGTGCACGCGGGCGTGCACTGCAGCCACACAGTATTGATTTTAATTTATATTTCTTTGCTTTTGATTCATTGATTTCTTTGCGTATTTCATATACAGTATTGGCGAGGCCGTGCACGCGTGCGTGTACGGCAGCCAATCAATTTTGATGCTTTAAGCAACTTTTCCAATTATTTAAATTGATTCGATTTAAATTGATGATTTTGGTTTAAACTGCCGTTTAGGCAAATTTTGATGCTTTCCTAAATTATCTTCTAAAAAGAAAAAAAATTCTTTCATCCATCTTCATTAAGATTTCAATCTGCTGATTTGTTGTCTTAACACTATTTAGTGTTATCATTTACCGTTATCCGATTTCTTGTAAAGAGTCAGATAGGTAAATTTATCTTTGACTGTCGTCTAATTGCTATTTAATTATTATTGCTTCTATGCACTAATAACTGAGTTTGAATTAGACTGACCCGTGTATTATTTCTTTTGAATATAATACTCGGGTCAGACCGAGTATTTTTACAGCTTGAAGATTTTCAGGCAGTGAAGTTTGAGAGAGGGGGATTACCGCATCACTAAAGTTTTTCAGGAAAATTTGTCATGTACTAAATAATAAATAAATTGTTTCGCTGTATTAAAATGTAATTCATTGTATAAACTCTGATATTTGTATATAAAAGAAAAATCATTGTATAAACTCTGATATTATGTTTTCCAAACCGAGGATATGGAAAAGTACCTTCCATTTAAAATTTGTGAAGGTTGTTGGAACTCGAGATGAGTGTCCATTTGAAAATCGTAGCTACGTAGAATTCCATTAGTTGGATTGACCATTTGTTTTCCATTAGTTGGATTGACCATTTGATTTCCATTAGTTAGACTGGCCATTTGTTTTCCATTAGTTGGATTGGCCATTTGTTTTCCATTAGTTGGAGTGACTAGCGTAATTTGAGGGGCGTGATGCCTACAGTTACAAGCGATTCCACTGGGATAGTGGCGCAACCGTCGAGTAAACTGCAATCTAGATGCCAAAGCGAAATTTGAGGGGCGAGATGCCTACGGTCACAAGCGATTCTACTGGGATAGTAGCGTAACCGCCGTGTGGACCGCGATCTATGGCAACAACCATGGCGAAATTCAAGAGATGAGAAATCTACGGTTACAAGCGATTCTACTGGGATAGTAGCGTAACCGCCGGGTAACTATGATCCATGGGGGAACGTGCTTTCCATATCCATTTTTAAAAGAATTTTTAAAAGTATTTTCACTGGAAATTGAAGCAAGTATATTTAGTACTTGGAGATTTTTAGACTTGCGCCTGGCCAGCGTATGCCTAATGTCTTTAAGAACGACAATAGACTTGTTAAATTTCGAGTTAGCAAGTATTTTCAAACTTTAAATAGAAAATCAATAATCTGAGGATTTTTGAAATGTTTTGAAAGTTCACAGCTTTGGAAAGGTTATACTATGTAAATTTCTTAAATGAAGAATTGCATATTTAAAATTTGGGTTTTGTAAGTTGAAAACTTTAGTAAAAGACTTTTGCGTCTTGATTGTAGAAAATGATGAGCAAAAGAGTTAATTAACAAAGCTAGTGAGACAAAACAAATGGAACTCATTTATTTTTTAATAAGTTTCAAACTTGATAAAATTGAGTAGGGTATAAATATCGGTGAGATTTTAACAATCATTTTTCCTTACTTGTAATTTCGGGACGAAATTCTTTTAAGGAGGGGAGATTGTAACGATCCTGAATTTTGAACAATTTAATTTGTAAATATTTAATTAATTTTAAATATTTGAATGATGGTTTGGTTTGAATTCCCAATATAACTATGAATTTGGCGATTAAATTTTAGAATTTAATCTATTGAAAGTTGAATAAAAATTTAAATTTGACTTTGGAGTTTGAAATTGAATATTAAATTTGTATATAAAAATTCGAACTACTGACTTAGAAAAAAATAATTTAGATTTAAGAATTATTATTTATGTAAATTTATAAATTGATGGTTAGTTTTAATAACATTGTTCTTTGACTTAAATAAAATGGAATAAATTTTATTAGTACAAAATACAAGTGTAAAATCTAATTGTAAAACATGTTAATATAAATTAATATTTGACGGTTGAACTTCAAACAAATATATACCTATGAAGCTTACTAAAGAAGAGAAGAAAATGCAAGGCAAAAGAAAAACATAAATATATGTAATAGCTTGCAAATGAAGACATGAAGGACACAAGGTACTCAAGCATTAAATGCTTTCATCTCAGCCGAAATCGCGTATCACTTCAGCCGTTCCTCTTTAATTTTCATTTCGAAAACCCTAGTAAACAAAAGGTGAAAACAAAAAAATGGCGGCTTCGTTCTTCTCGTTCGTTCCGCTTTGCAAAATTAGGGCTTGCGATCCAATTTGGGGCTTCGATTTTTCTTCGATTGTGCTCATTACTCACCTCGGCTGTTTCGATTCGTGATAAGGTGAGTTTTTCTCACGATTAATCTTAATCAAGTTTTTATATTTGTTTGAATTGGGTGCTTGGTTACATGCTATGATTTGTGTTGCTATGGTCTGATGTTTTGCAAGTGATTCACATACATATCTGATGAGAACAGACACTGCATGTATGGTTGTTGGGTGTTATTTGCTATCATTTGCTCTGTTAATTTGATTTAAACTGATAAGAACAGATAAAAACAGATAAGACACTGCATGTATAGTTGTTGGGTGTTGTTTGCTTCCATTTGCTCTGTAAATAAATTTAAACTGATGAGAACAGATGCTATCAAAACTTTGCTTGTTTTGTTTTGCTGCATGTTTGAATCTTTGAAGCTGGTTAAGGAAAATGTAGTAAGGAAAATGAATACTTGTGAGCGAACTTGAAAATCTTCCCTTTGAATATGATATCTATAAATCTGTGAATTTGCCTTGTTGTGCTTGCTTGTTGATATTGGGTTGCTGCATGTTGTTTGTCTGGGAACAAGTATAATGTTCTTGGTTTATAGCTTTGAGAATTTGAGTTAAGAATCTATATTTTCTTGTTTAAATAAATTCAAGCCCTGAGTACTGAAAGTAGATGTTTATGATGTTATAAAGTCATTCCAAAGATAATTTCAGAAGAAAATATTTAGTATTTAAACAAAACATAGGAAGTAACAAGGAGAACCGAAATACCCAGATCTAATTAAATCAAAAACAATCTGGTCTCTGTTTCTTTTGGAATCCAGGTGAACAAATCTTATTTTTTTTAAACCAGGGTTCTTTGTTTCTTTACCTGTGAGTAACTCCATTTTATTTTAAATGGGTAAAAGTTTGAGTTGCATGCTAGTATACTGAAATGAATGAATATTGCATATGTTTATAATAAATTGTAAAACTGCAGTGCCTCATTTTCTTTTAGATAAATAACCCATAATATTAAAAAGCTTTAATCTATATGTTGCATGTGAATAACATCACTCTTCCTAAATTTTAGTATGAATCTAGTTGCATTTATTTGTCAGGTTTACAAAGTAAACCATATTGAAACCCAAATCTCACTCTTCCCTCTTTGGTTCTGAAATGGCAGTAAACAGTTAGAAAAAATTGTTGTTTAACCCTGTGCATTTTAGTAAATAAAATTGTGAGTAAACATTATTAAAAAGATTAGCAGATAAATGTTTGTTGCATATGAATTTCTATGATGAAGAGTGTTGCATGTGTATCTTAGCATAACCTCTGTATTTTGGTACCTGGTTTAAGCATGCATGTTTGATAGCCTGGTTATACCCTGTTTACAGTTCAGATTTAAAGTGTTATCAAAAAAGAAAAATTCAAATCTTCCCATCTGCACTTCGTTAGATTTTGGGATTCAACAAGAATGAGTTGTTCAAACCTAATTTAAGATATGAAATTTATAATTAATGAAGAAAAGTTAGAGTATCACTTGGGAAGGTAAATAACAGTAAAACATTTGCTAAATGTTAAAATTCAAACTTAACAATTTTTTTTTATGATTTCCCTTTATAACCTGAATATCAGTTTCAAAATTTTAAATCTGAAGCTTTTAATGTTAAGAAAATTTTTAACCCAGTTTCATTGTCTTGACTTGATCATTGCTTTGAGTTTCACTATCATACTTCCATGTAATTTCGACTTCCACACTGTTGACATTTGTTCACTTCAGTTTTCACAGTTGCACATACTTATTTGAGTTTGCATTGGTGCATTTCCTTGCTGAATTTGGTCGAGACTTGTCCTTTGATGTATTTCATTTGGCTTGAGTGTTGTCTCTGACCTGATGGCTTGGTTTTCATTGTCCACACATGTTCATGCTTTACTGTAGCTTGCATGATTGGTGCACTTTGAATGCATTCATGTTGATTTTCATGGAGTAGTCGTCTTGACACTGTTGTACAATTGCCTGAGTGCCAGTTTGCCTTGTATCTTTGTGAAGTTGTAGTTGGTGGTCTTTCATAATGTATTTTACTTTGGCCATTTCCGTTCATCCCTGTAGTAGCTTTGTACAATTCTCTGGCCCATATTGTTGAACTTGACCTGTCTGGTTCCTGTTCTTTGTTGATTTGCATTTGCATTTTCATTGTTGCTCTGCCTCCATTTAAAAGTATTGTTGCCGTGATTATTTGAGCTTGTATGCTTGATGTTTTGGTTGGCTGCCCAGATTTGTACTTGCTGGTTTGATATAAGTGTTCCCCTGTACACTTCTAATGTTCACTTGTGGGCATTTGCCTTATTTACGCTATTTGACTGATCCAATTTGCTTTGATTATCTCTGCTGCCACTGCACTATCAACCCTGTTGGGCTGTTATCATTTTATTCAGTTCATTGCAAATTTATTTACTTGAATTAAGATTAATCCTGACTCGAGTGTTTTTGTGTTTTGCATAAAACGCTCGGGTCAGACCGGGTATTTTTACAGCTTGAAGATTACGTAGCGAAGTTAGAGAGAGGGGAAAGCACTTCACTAAAGTTTTTCGGGAAAATTTTTCTTGTACTTAGTAATAAATAAATTGTTCCGCTGTATTAAAATGTAATTCATTGTATAACTCTGATATTTGTATATAAAAGAAAAATTCATTTATGTGAAATGTTATTATTATTCTGTGATTCTGTGGCTGATTCTATTTAAACTCTATAAACTAAATAACAATCCGTCATTTTGAAAGTTTCTAGTTGGTTTAATTACCGACTGGAGGCGGTCAAAAAGGCGGGTCGTTACACCATAAATAGATGAATCATCTTTATTGAATTTGAATAAACTAAAAATTTAAGTCTTGATGTTTACTCACCTTAAAACTCTGAACAAGAACACTTCTTGAAAACCTGAAATTGAACTGTCTATATATTTTTTGATTTGATTTGAATAAAGATTGAGTTTTGTTTTCTCTTTTTTTTTATAGTTTACTGAATGAATCAAATACAAGATGAATACACATCTATATAAAAGATAACAGTTGGATGGGGGAAGGTAGTATCTAGACCGCTCCTTCCTCATGAACATGTTTTTATGATGTTGAATTGACAAAAATGTTGGCCGAGAAGAAGCAAGTACATGTTTTGTTACTTAATAGGCTTATATAGTATAATTATGTTTTGCTATACATATAGATATTTGTATAAATTTGTTCACTTTGCAATTAACTTATGGCTTGTGTGAGAAGCTTTATTTTATCTTGTTATTTTTATTTGGAAACATACATTTTCAGTTTGACTTTGGTCATGTAGATGCAGATATTTTGCATGAAAACATTTTTATTCATTTCTTCTAGTTGAAATAGTTTATATGCATATGTTTATGTTTGGTCTTACGTTACATTTGGTTTTATTTTACTGATATACTTTGTTTTTGTTTTATTTTATACTTGTGTTTTATTCTTAGCTTTATACACTTAGCAGATTGACAATAGTTTTGTATATAAAGATATTTGATCTTGCTTGAAAAATTCGTGTGGTTTAGTTACTTATATTGGTTTGTATTCATATTTTAGCTATCAATGTTTAAATGATATTCATTTGCTTGCTTGCTTATTTATATTTGTAATTTATATTTTGATTATCAATATTTACATTATATTCTTAAGTTTTACTTATATTTAATATTTATATTCTATATTGATAAACTTTGATTTTATTTAAACATTATCATTCACATCAATATATTTATTAATCACATGTTTATAAGACAAAGTATTGTAATTCAATCTCATAAGATAAATTTTATTTCAGTTGAATTATATAAGAACAATTTTATTGTAAATATTATTGAGATTTATTTTAAATTTCCAAATCAATCTCCTTTTTAAAAATACAGTTATATAAATAAATGGCAATATTTCCAAATCATATTCATTTTAAGATGATCAAACTACTTTTTATTTAATTAAATTAAATATATATTAAAATAAACAGAGCCAAAAATCCAGGGTCGTTACACTACTTTTTGCAAACGGTCGAATTCGGACTCGAGACCACCCCCATTGAGTTCAAAATGACATTTGCGGCCTTTTTGAGTATAAACTTCGATATGTTTGGAGTAAGTCGTATTTTGCTATTTGCTAAGTGGGCTTTTGGGTTTGGGTTTCACCCAATCTATACACCAACTCAGCCCTTGTCTTTTTCCATTCTAAAGCTAAAGCACAACTGAAAATGGGGGAAGAGAATGGGAAATAGAAATTCCAATCCCTAGTTCCAATTGCAAACTCGAATTCTTGCTCCAAATTCAAAGAGAAGCTATTGGTAAGCATCCTCTTCTTCTTCTCCAACTCTTTGTCCTTTCAATTTCAGAAATTTCCTGAACCTAACTCAGGGAATGTTCTTCTTTTGAGCTTAGATTCAAGCTCATTTGGGTTGTGTTGAAGAGTGGTTGATCCTCCTTTGTTTTCAAGCTTCTCCTTCCTTGTTTTTGTGTAAAAAAGTGAGATTTTTATCTCACATCTATGTCTATATCTATCCTTGTTGTTAGGTATGAATTCCTAACACTTATTCATGTGCATTTGCCTTTGATTTGGATTGCTTTGGTGATTATTCCAATTTTTGGTATTTTGAAAGCAAAAAATTATGAAAATCCTTATATGGATATTTGGACACTGATACTCGAGGCGTATCGAAGAGCCATTAAGGCTGGGTTGTCGCTTGGCATAAATCCTTACTCGTCGTCGCTCGTCCGATCGCTTCCGGTAATTATTTTGGCCATTATTGGAATAGGTTCAGAAAAGTGCCTGAGCAACAGTCAAGACGTCTGAAAACCTTATTTCAGACGTCTGAATATTACACTGGGAATTTTTATTCCCCAGTATTCAAAGGTCTTAATCAAAGGTTCCAGACGTCTGGATTTGTTCGAATTGAACCAGGGAAGAAATATGCTAAAAATTGGCAATTCCAGACGTTTGAATTTATAGATTCAGACGTTTGAATTATGTTCTGGAAAATATTTTATTTTCTAGATTCAGACGTCTGAATCATACACTTCAGACGTCTGAATCTGCTTGTTTTTTCCTGTTTTACATATTTAGCTTGAGTTTCCAAATTTAATCGATTCGTGTTGTTTCCCCTTTGTCGTTATCATTTATTATCGATTTTGATGACATTTTCTTTAGGATTTTTGGGAATATCCGTTTTGATGGATTCGGTATCGATTTCTTTGGATTTTATTCACGTCTTCGAAGGTGAATTTTGGTGATTGCTTGTTCTACAATCATTTTTGTGATTTGTCACTTTAAAAATATAAAGGTTTTAATACTAGTAGTAAATATCAAAACTCTTTCATCAAAACGATTGCAACACTATTTTATTACGAAGCTCGTTTCTTAAATCGTTTTCCAATCTACTAGTATATACAAACCTTTACCCCACTCGTATGAGAAATCTAATTAAATGACTTAGTAAAACAAGTGGTATGAAACGCTTGCGTTTACTTCGTCGATTAATCTTTGGACTTGTTCGATTGAATCTCTTGTGACAATTTTCTAGTGGAGACCTACAATTTGTTCGTAAATATTTAAATTAAGCTAGTGGTTATGGGACATGAAGCTAAACTCATATATTTACTAGCTTAGTGTAATTGACACTTCTTGATGATCGATGATGATCATTTTTGTGATTTAGACTAGCATTGTGCAATGTCTCTTTGTCTACGAGGGAGACTAAACTCCGTTTTTTTGGAGTTTCGACTCAAATTGGTGGGGTAGCGACCCATGGTCTTCGGGTCGTTTTGTGGAACCTCATCTCAAAATTAATGGTTAGCAACCATGAAATAGCGTTCCGTTTTGTGATACACGTGTTGGTGAGCTTTCATGCTCCCGTTTTGTGATAGGCGTCCCCTCCTCATTGTGATTTCTGGATTTCTAATTGATGATTTCTAGAATTTGTGTTTCGCCAATTTTGGTGATTTCATTGATAAGTTTTATCAATATTTGTGCATTTGTGAATTTGTGTTTCATTAACTTTTGTGATTGGCATTGATATAATTGTCAATATTTATGGTTTGGTGAACAAAAATAAAGAATATGACATTCTTTTCTGTGTTTTGAGATTTCTTGAGATGTTGTATGATTTTTGTGTTGTCTAAGGTATATTTGTCATTGAATGGCATTATTGTTATCATACATTTTTGTCACATCTCATATTCTATTTCATTTTATCTGATATTTATAGTTAGACTGATCCGTTTATTATTTTCTTATTAAATAATACTCGGGTCAGACCGAGATGTTACAGGTGCTTCTGCTTGACTCCTCATTTGGGATTATTATTCTGACTTTTGGCTAACTACTTAGATTAGTAGTTTATTTTGTTGTATACATTTGAGATATAGACACCATGATGTATAGTTATTCTTTTGTGTAGCACTTGTAACTATTCCTTTGTGATATTGTGGATCTTGTTAGACCACCACTCTGATATACACTTTTATGTGTAATATTCATATCTGTTTCCGCCTTTGAGATATGAACTTCTGTGACTGATTTGTGTTATGATATTTCTATATTCATTCCGAAGATTACATATAGCCACAGTGTAGTAGCTTTGCGTTTGTGTCGGTATGTCTGATTTCCACTTGAGATGAAAAGTTATATTTTTATCTGGCATATCAGTACTCGCACAAAGCAATTATATAGATGGTCGCTCCTCAACAGCCTTATTCTCCATGCTAGTTGACGGCATTACCCCATAGTGTCCTTGGCTAGCGTGGGTATAGAGGTGGGGCGTCACGGCTTGGTATTAGAGCCAAACTTGGGAACAATGTAGAATATTCTAGCAAGGATCATTGTCCTAAGTCTTTCTTAGGAGTCGTGCCTTAGGATTTAATTCGTGTCCTCATACCGTTCTATCCTATTTTCTTTTATGATTCCTTGTTTTATCAAACATGATTGCTTGAAGTTTATTTTGAGAATAACTTTTCTTCTTCTTTCTTTCTTAAAGAAGAGAAATGGTTAGATCAAATCGTCCCAGTGCCGGACAATCTAGTGCTACTCCACAAGATGGAGTTTTTATGTCTTTCCAGCAGCTTATTGATCTTGTAAAGAATGCTCAAGCAACACATTCTATTTCAGAGCCTACTCACCCTAAGTATGGATTTGCACGCTTGTGCAACGATTATACCAACTTGGGTGGGAAGCCATTCAAAGGTTCTGAAACCATTATTGAAGTCCAAGCTTGGCTAAGAACATGCGATCGAATCTTTTCTCACATGAATCTTATCGATCTTCACCGTGTCCAGGTGGCCTCTAGTATGCTCCAAGAAAGAGCATTAGACTGGTACGAGCTTTTGATTTCTAAAATGAATGAAATGGATCTTACCTGGGAGCAATTCCGGGAATGATTCGAATTAAAGTTTGTGCAGAAGCTGAGAAGGTGACATTGGCTCATCGTTTCATAGACCTTGTTCAAGGTGAATCCTCCGTGGCAGATTATGCCGCATCCTTCGAGTCACTTTCTAAATACGGGGTTGAGTACATTAATACCCATTGAAGAAGAACTAAAGATTTGTCTATGGCTTGAACAAAAATCTCAAGAAGCCATTACTTCTAAAATTAGAAGTTTCTTTTGATCAGCTCATTGATATCGCTCTTTGTCTTGAAGAGGCTGATAGGGAGAGTGATGTTGAAGTTGGGAGTGCCAAACCGAACTTCAACAACAACGAGAAAAGGCCTAATAAATTCAAAGGTCCTTATCCCAATAAAAAAGGGAAACAAGCATCTCCGGCAGTGAATACTTCTGCCTCTAGTGGTGGGAAATGCTACAACTGTGGTTCTAAGGAACATTATGCGAATAAGTGTTCAAAGCCCCACGCTTGTCCCTATTGCAAAGGCCTAGATCATTATTTATCTACATGCCCCAAACTCCAAAACAAGAAGGAGGGAAAGCTTAATGTGACGCAAGCCCCTTGCAACACTTCTCGTGGTCAAGGTATTTCTCATTCTATCCTTGATGGCATTATTGCGCTTCGTGATCATCCTATTCGAGTTCTTTTTGATACGGGTGCGTCCCATTCTTTTATATCAAAGGAACTTGTTGATACTTTTTCTTTAAGTGTTGTTGCTTTAATGACTTCTTTGAGAATCGCGAATCCGGTTGGTGGGTCCGCAACGCCCAGTTTACTTTGTAAAGATGTCGAGATTGTTTTATGTGATTTTTCTTTCTAAGCCGATTTGCATGTCATTCATTACTTAGGCTTTGGAATGATTTTGGGAATGGATTGGCTTAACCATTATGAAGCTCATATCCTATGTCCTGTGCAAACTATTTATCTTCGACATCCACAATCTGTTAATCAGATTTCTATTGTTCTTAGAGATTAGAATTCCACTTTGGTAGCATCCTTATATTATCTAAATCCTCGTGATGACGATAACGATGATGAAGAGGATGTCATATCTCTTATTCACGTTGTTCGTGAATTTTCCGACATATTTGAGCCCGTTTTAGGATTACCACTTAAGCGAGCAATTGAGTTCATAATTAATCTAATCCCTAGAGCTTCACCTATTACTCATCCTCCTTATCGAATGTCCAATAAAGAGAATGAGGAGATGCGTAGACAATTATCCGAATTGGAGACGAAGCAATTTATTCGCTCTAGTTCCTCGTCTTAGGGAGCTTCGGCTATTTTTATGAAGAAATCTGATGGTACACTTAGGCTTTGCGTTGACTACCGCAAGCTTAATGATCTTACTATCAAGAATAAAATTCCTTTACCTCGGATTAATGATCTACTCGATCAACTTAGTGGTGCTAGAGTCTTTTCACAATTAGACTTGGCAACCAGTTTTCATCAGCTTCGTATTGCAGAGGATAGCATTCCTTTGACATCGTTCCATACTCGTTATGGATCTTATGAATGGCTTGTTATGCCATTTGGTTTAACGAATGCTCCGGCTTATTTCGTCGACCTTATGAATGGAGTTTTCAAAGATTTCCT
Organism: Allium cepa; assembly: GCA_030765085.1. Lineage (NCBI taxonomy): Eukaryota > Viridiplantae > Streptophyta > Magnoliopsida > Asparagales > Amaryllidaceae > Allium > Allium cepa. Next base: position 655,061,166 of record CM060940.1, read on the forward strand.
CGTTCGATTTTTTCTCATCTTTATTGATGATATTTTTGTGTATTCAAAAACCAAGGAGGAACATGAAAAGCATCTTCGGATTGTGTTGGAAACTCTTAGGAGTAATCAATTAAAAGAAATTTTTTTCTAAATGCCACTTTTGGCAATCTCGTGTGAAGTTTCTCGGTCATATTATTTCCAAATCCAGAATTTCCATGGATCCTTCAAAGATTGAAGAGATTCAAAATTGGAAGAGACCGGAGAGTGTGACGGAAATCCATAGTTTCCTTGGATTGGCGAGCTATTACCGTCGTTTCATAAAAGACTTTTCTAAAATTTCCACGCCTCTTACTAGTTTGACAAAGAAGAGAGTTAAATACATTTGGTCGGACAAATGTGAAGCTTCTTTTCAGAAATTAAAAGAACTCCTTTCCGATGCTTCTATTCTTATTATTCCCGAAGGGAATCAGATTTTACTGTTTATACCGATGCTAGTCGTGTTGGTTTGAGAGCCATTCTCAAGCAAAGAGAACGTGTTATTGCTTATTCTTCTAGGCAATTGAAGCCAACCGAGACTAGATATGCCACTCATGATTTAGAGCTCGCGATTATTGTTTTCTCCCTTAAAATTTGGCGTCATTATCTTTTGGGAGAAAAAATTATTCTTTACACCGACCATAAATCTTTGAAGTATTTATTTTCTCAAAAGGAACTTAATTTGCGTCAGCAGCGTTGGTTCGAGTTTTTGCATCTTATGATCTTGATATTCTTCATACTCCCGGAAAGGGAAATCGTGTTGCCGATGCCCTTAGCCGAAAGCAACAAGCGGTTTTTTCCAGGATGATATCGGAATGGAATGATCTCGAGACTTTATCCACTTATGAGATTCGAGATCGTGTATCCGATTTATGTTCATCTCTTGTTTTATGTAGCCTTGAGACTCATCCTTATCTTTTAGACTTTGATATTGAAGGTTTGAAAGACTTTGATATTGATTCTCGTGGAGGTATTCGAAAATTTGGTAGACTTATCGTGCCAAAAATTTGTGATCTTTGAAAAGACATTTTAGAAGATTTACATCGTTCTAAATTTACCATTCATCTCGGTAGTAGTAAAATGTACGCAGATATGAAGCGACTTTATTATTGGGAGGGAATGAAATTTGATATCGCTAACTTCGTTAAGCATTGCATGACTTGCCAACTCATTAAGGCCGAGCATCAAAGGCCCGGTGGGTTATTGCAACCTTTAGAAATTCCAATTTGTAAGTGGGATCATATTTCCATGGATTTTATCGACGGCCTTCCCCGTTCTCATTCGGGTCATGATAGCTTATGGGTGATAGTTGATAGACTTACTAAATCCACCCATTTTATTCCCATTCGGTTTAATCGGACCGTTCCTCTTTTGGCCAAACTCTTTATCAAAGAAATTATTAAATTGCATGGAGTTCCTACTTCTATTGTTAGTGATTGTGATCCATTGTTTATTGGTGGATTTTGGAAGAGTCTTCAAAAAGATTTCGGAATGAATCTTAATTTTAGCACCGCATATCACCCCAGTCCGATGGACAAACCGAGTGTGTGAATCAAACTCTTGAAGATCTTATTCGTGCATGTGTTCTTGATTTTGGTGGAAGATGGGAAGATCATATTTCTCTTGTTGAGTTTTCCTATAATAATAGCTTCCAATCTAGTATTGGTATGGCACCTTTCGAGGCACTCTATGGAAGGCCATGCCGATCTCCTTCTTGTTGGCTTGAGGCCGGTGAGAAGCTGGTTTTAGGTCCAGATTTTATTCGCAATTCCACAGAAAAGATTGACCTTATTCGTCATAGGATGAAAGAAGCCCAAAGTAGACAAAAATCCTATGCCGATAATCGAAGAAGGAAACTAGAATTTGCTGTAGGAGATTTTGTGTTTATTCGTGTTTCACCTATGAAGGGTGTTGTGCGTTTCAGTCGCTCGGGAAAATTAGCACCTCGATATATTGGTCCATTTCCCATCACCGGACGTATTGGTTCAGTGGCTTATCGCCTCTCATTACCGGCTCAATTCTCTGCTATTTATGACGTGTTTCACGTCTCTCAATTACGAAAATGCCTTCGTGATTTCGATTCTATTCTTGAGCCCGGTATTGTTGAAGAAATTGAAGTTTCGCCTAATTTGACTTATGAGCAACATCTTATTCGTGTTATTGCTTCGAAGGTTAAACGCCTTCGAAATAAAGATGTCCCGCTTGTAAAAGTTCAGTGGTCCTCAAATCCTAAGGATTGCTCTTACGAATCTAGAGAATTCATCGGGCGAACACATCCGGACTTACTCTCTCGTGCTCTTTAAGATGAACTTCTTATTCCAAATTTCTTCTTTTGTGTTGATATGCTTTTATGGTTGTTACTTTTTGTTCATTTATTTCTTAAGATTGCGAGGACGCAATTCCTTTAAGGAGGGGAGTCTGTAACAACCCGCATAATTTACGATTGAATATTTAAATATTTTATTTAAATATTTCATCGCTGGTCGGATTATTTTCCGAAAAGCTACTTTTGCAAACGGTCGAATTAGGACTCGAGACCACCCCCATTGAGTTCAAAATGACGTTCGCGACCTTTTTGAGTATAAACTTCAATATGTCTGGTGTAAGTCGTATTTTGCTATTTGCTAAGTGGGCTTTTGGGTTTGGGTTTCACCCAATCTATACACCAACTCAGCCCTTCTCTTCTTCCATTCATTCATTTTCATTCTAATGCTCAAGCACAACTGAAAATGGGGGAAAAGAATGGGAAATAGGAATTCCAAGCCCTAGTTCCAATTGCAAACTCGAATTCTTGCTCCAAATTCAAAGAGAAGCTATTGGTAAGCATCCTCTTCTTCTTCTCCAACGCTTTGTCCTTTCAATTTCATAAATTTCCTAAACCTAACTTAGGGAATGTTCTTCTTTTGAGCTTAGATTCAAGCTCATTTGGGTTGTGTTGAAGAGTGGTTGATCCTCCTTTGTTTTCAAGCTTCTCCTTCCTTGTTTTTGTGTAAAAAGGTGAGATTTTTATCTCACATCTATGTCTATATCTATCATTGTTGTTAGGCATAAATTCCTAACACTTATCCATGTGCATTTTCTTTTGATTTGGATTGCTTTGGTGATTATTCCAATTTTTGGTGTTTTGAAAGCAAAAAATTATGAAAATCCTTATATTCATATTTGGACATTGATACTCGAGGCGTATTGAAGAGCCATTAAGGCTGGGTTGTCGCCTGGCATAAATCCTTAGTCGTCGTCGCTCGTCCGATCGCTTCCGGTAATTATTTTGGCCATTATTGGCCTAGGTTCAGAAAAGTGCCTGAGCAACAGTTTCAGACGTCTGAAAACCTTATTTCAGACGTCTGAATATTATACTGGGAATTTTTATTCCCATTCAGACGTCTGAATCAAAGGTTCCAGACGTCTGAATTGGTTCGAATTGAACCAGAGAAGAAATAGGCAAAAAATTGGCATTTCCAGATGTCTGAATTTATAGATTCAGATGTCTAAATACGTTCTGGAAAATATTTTATTTTCCAGATTCAGACGTCTCAATCATACACTTCAGACGTCTGAATCTGCTTGTTTTTGCCTGTTTTGCCTATTTAGCTTGAGTTTCCAAATTTAATCGATTCGTGTTGTTTCCCGTTTGTTGTTATCATTTATTATCGACTTTGATGACATTTTATTCAGGATTTTTGGGAATATCCATTTTGATGGATTCTGTATCGATTTCTTTGGATTTTATTCACGTCTTCGAAGGTGAATTTTGGTGATTGATTGTTCTACAATCATTTTTGCGATTTGTCGCTTTAAAAACATAAAGGTTTCAATACTAGTAGTAAATATCAAAACTCTTTCATCAAAACGATTTCAACACTATTTTATTACAAAGCTCGTTTCTTAAACCGTTTTCCAATCTACTAGTATATACAAACCTTTATCTCACCCGTATGAGAAATCTAATTAAACGACTTAGTAAAACAAGTGGTATGAAATGCTTGCGTTTACTTCGTCGGTTAATTCTTGGACTTGTTCGATTGAATCTCTTGTGACAATTTTTTAGTGGAGATCTACAATTTGTTCGTAAATATTTAAGTTAAGCTAGTGGTTATGGGACATGAAGCTAAACTCATATATTTACTAGCTTAGTGTAATTGACACTTCTTGATGATCGATGATGATCATTTTTGTGATTTAGACTAGTATTGTGTAATGTCTCTTTATCTGCGAGGGAGACTAAACCCCGTTTTTGTGGAGTTTCGACTCAAATTGGTGGGGTAGCGACCCATGGTCTCCGGGCCATTTTGTGGAGCCTCGGCTCAAAATTAATGGTTAGCAACCTGGAATAGCGTTCTGTTTTGTGATACACGTGTTGGTGAGCTTTCATGCTTCCGTTTTGTGATAGGCCTCTCCCCCCCTCTTTGTGATTTCTGGATTTCTGGTTGATGATTTCTAGAATTTGTGTTTCGCCAATTTTCGTGATTTACATTGGTAAGTTTTATCAATATTTGTACATAGGTGAATTTTTGTGTCATTAACTTTTGTGATTGCATTGATATAATTGTCAATATTTATGGTTTGGTGAACAAAAATAAAGAATATGACATTCTTTTCTGTGTTTTGAGATTTCTGAGATGTTGTATGATTTTCGTGTTGTCTAAGGTGTATTTGTCATTGAATGGCATTATTGTTATTGTTGAATATGCGAGTATATGATTTTTTTTTATGATAATAAACATATATACATTCATTTAAATGTATTTTTTAATGTACTATTTTATTTTTCATAGATTAAATAAATATTTGTTGAATAAAATAATTTACACAGAATTTGAATTCAAACAGAAATTTTATTCAAACAAATATTTATTACAATTTTGAATAGTACAAATTCAAGCTCTCACTATACATATACAATTTTGATTGTAAGTACATCACAATTCAATTTACATAAATGCCTCACTACATATCACTCACACTCGTAGTTTATCTTCAACTTCATTCCAGTTAGAATCCAGCATCTGAGCAATTTGCAAAAATATTCACTAACGCGGTAAAATTGAAAAAGAAATATTTTTGCAATATAAAATAAAATATGAATTTTTGAAAATATGATTTGCCTCAGTTATTTGGGTTGTTCGTCATAATTTACATTTGAATTCATCATGCATGAACAATGTGACATGCACAATGTATCATGGTACATGCCACAAGGCCGTGCACATCGATATACACTTGATAATGCTACAGGGACAGGTGAGCACAGGTCAAACCTAAATGAAAAGCCGGGTTCAACTCACGTGCAATATATTTAGAATCACGACACGAGCACAAGGTCAAACTCGAGTTTTGAAACTGGATTCAACACAAGTGAAATTTCAAAAATCAACGTGAATGGATGCAAAGACCAGAGTAGTACAGTGTGGCAATGCACCAGAACACTAAGTCCAGCTACTCAAATGACACAGTGTACACAAGTGAAGCCAAATGAAAATCAAAGCATCATGAATATACACCAAAGCAAATTAGCAGACTACAAGTGACAATAGGAATGCAGTGTGACAGTGCACCATCAAGAAACCACTGTAATGATACAAACTGACTCGAAGATTGCCACCAACATAAGCAGCAACAATGAAGACCACTATGCAGTAGACATGAATGCCACTTAACTATCAAGACTCAGTAAACAACAGCAACATGAAGCAAACAACATGAATGTCACAAGCATGAACACAGGAAAACATGAATGCACAATGGTGAGCAACACAAGTGCAACAACTCCAGCAGGGACAATGAGTATTGCAGAAATGGGTATGCAAGCAAAAGCAGCAACATGTACACAATATCACATCTCAAACAACAGTTAATGATTCAACTGACCAGACAACAACTCACATGTTTGAAACCACAAAAGACTGCAACAGTGACACATCAGCTTTGAGCAAGAAACACCAATGATACAGAAGACAATTGAACAACTACAAAGCCAGTGGCAAGCATACAAACATACCAGATCAAAATCGAACTAAAGTATGGTGAAACACTACAACTCAAAGAGCATCAACAATGCAACACTTCAATGAGCTACATACAGTGATGCAATGCAAATCAAAACAGAGAGTGCAAACCACTGACCCCATTGAACAAATCAATAATGAAGCAACATGTACAAATAACTCAAGCAGTGCCCAGTGATCAAAACAGTTCACAAGATCACTCATGAAAACTAACAAGCCAATATGCCAATAATAAATGCATCAGATCAGAAGTAAAGACAGAGCTCGAGGCCAAGACGCAAAGGCATCAGAATTTCAACTAGCACACAAGTATACATAAGCAACTTTGAGCTACAGACCAAGCAAGTACATATATACAAGCAACTGAAGACTACATGAACACTATAGGCCGAGAACCAGACCATGGAAGTATGACATGAAGCATGTACATGTGAGGACAGTGAATACAAGAACAAGTTGAGATGAACAATGCAAACTACAATGCAGACGCAAACAAGTCGAGATGAACAAATGGAAACAAACTCAAAGTCAAGTGATAAAATTCATGTTTGAAAAATTCAGGTGCGTATCTTTGAAATAGTCAAAGAAAAGTAAAAAAGGAAAGTTTTTGCCGTATCAAACAAGTTAAATCGAATGCTGCACAAACAAAACCGTGTGTATCAAGTTGTAACAATATCAGCAAAGCAAAATTTAGGAAAGTATCGAATTGATTAGGGTCTCAGAATTCATATAAATACATCACCCAAATTATCATCGGCAAGTGTGGAAAAATCGAATCAAATCCAAATATAAACCCACAAGTTCATCATCGGCAATGCAGAGCTAACAAGAGTAATCAGATTAAATCCTGACAAAGCAAAAGATTTGAATAACGTACAAGAGGTAATTCGCAATCTCGAAGACAATCAAGCAGCTGACCTCAAGAGCCGATCATCAGAGAAGCAGTGAGCAAAGAGCATCACAAACCAGAGAAATCGAAATTGAAGAAAGCCCTAATTTTCACAAGGGAACGAAGGCTAATTCAGATCGAACGAAGCCGCCATAGCAAAAGAGAAAAGAGGATCGGGTGGAAGAATATAAAAGGGCCGACCTTATTTTATTAAAAAGGGTTTTAGTTATTACTAGGGTTTGGGTTTATTTTTGATAGGGTTTAATTTTTAAATCTAGTTTTATTTGAGCAAAAATCAGGGATTCAAGTTTGTATTTTAATTTTTGCTCTTGCTTTTATTTTTGAAGTCTGTTTTTCTTTTCGAGTCAAAGTCTTGGTAAATCACCACATAGATTTTAGGTAGTGTCAGATTGTCTAGTTAGAATTAGTTCAGTGAGCAGGGTGTGCGAGTTTGCAAAACTCTATAGGCGGTAGCAGGGTGTGCGAGTCTGTTAGAGTATTTATAAGTGGGAGATTATTTAATTCTAATAGAAATCTGGGAATGCAGCAGTAGGCAGGGGTTGCCGAAGGTGGGAAAATTTTGTGTGTGATTTACTTTCAGCATATTTATTTCTCTGCAGTTTGTTTTTACGTTTAACTCGAGAAAATTTGCTATAACCCTATTCACCCCCCTCCCCCTCTAGGGTTAATCTAGATCGTACAAGTGGTATCAGAGCACAGTATTTTTCTTTAACTCTAGAGTCATGAATCAACCAAATAATGATTTTTCTGAGGGGCAATCTATTGTTAGGCCACCCATGTTTAATGGGAATGATTATGCTTATTGGAAAGTTAGGATGGGCATTTATCTTAGTTCTGTTGATTATGATGTTTGGCACATTATTGAAACTGGTTATAAATCTCCCACTATAACTGTTGGTGATACTGAGATTCCTAAACCTAAGGATATGTGGGATGCGAACGATAAGAGATTAAAAACTACAAATGCTAAAGCCATGAATGCTTTGATCTGTGCTCTTGACAAAACTGAATTTAATAGAATTTCTCATTGTAAAACTGCACAAAAAATTTGGCATACCTTGGAGGTGACACATGAAGGAACTTCTCAAGTCAAGGAGTCTCGTCTAGTCCTCTTCAGCAATGAATACGAGAACTTTGTGGTGGACAAAGGCGAGAGCATAAAGGACATGTTTGGACGCTTTTCAACTTTGGTGTACAACGCTAGAGCGCTTGGGAAGGTATTCACTGAGGTAGAGCTTGTGAGGAAGGTGCTACGAGTTTTACCGATGAACTTTGAGGCAAAAGTCACGGCAGTACAAGAATCGAAAGATTTGAGTAAACTAAGCATGGAGGAGTTGATCGGCAACTTGATGAAATATGAGCTTGAGCTAAAAGCAAAGGAGGAACGCAACAACTCCGAACCAAAGAAGAAGGCGATTGCCTTAAAGAGCAAAGAAGAGAGCGATGAAGAAGAAGAAGATCCAATTGAAGAGCTTGCAATGGTTGTCAATAATCTTAGAAAATGGTCAAGATTCAAGCCATGCAAGAAGAAAACAAGTGGTAATAGGACAAAAGATTCTGACAATTCCGATAATGAACTGACGTGCTTTAACTACAACAAGCCTGGCCACTTCAAACAAGAATGCCCACTTCTCAAAAACAACAGAGGAAAGAAAAATAAGAAGAAGGCCTTTGCAGCAACTTGGGATGATGAAGAAGGAGAGGAAGTTTCGAATAATAGCTCAGAGGAGGCTAACTTGTGTCTTGTGGCAAAATCAGATTCAGAAGCAAGCTCAGAGGAATCTAGTGAGGTAGGTGACTATTCTTATAAAGAACTTGTAACGACCCGCCATCCGTCTCCACAGAATGACGCATCGCTAATAAGAAAGAAAGAGATAGAAAGAGAAAGAAATAAAAGAAAGAAGAAACAACACATCAGAATCTCAACAACGGAACGAATAAATTATATTAATAATTAAAAGTATTACATAGATATGTAACAATAATCAGAGTTACACAGATAATACAACACATACTAGATAGTTATAAACACCTGTCTAGTTATTACAATACATTACAAAACAACTCCAACAAACGACTCAAGGAAACCAACACAGCGGAAAACTAAATAACTATAATGCAGAAGTCTCCTGCTCCATTTGCTTCTCCACAATTCGTCAAAGCTAACCTGAATCCCTTGGCTACTCGTAAAAATTTGAGTACCCAAGAGTTTATGAAAAACAAAAATAAACTCCGGGTCAGACATGGGTCTGGTGTGAGTAACAGGTTAATGTTGCTTAACTTTCAAAAATCTTTTCAAAGAAAGGTATCACGTAAGACTTCCCACACATAAACATGGAAAAGTTTTTACCCTACGCTAACCAAAACATTTGATAGGAAATTCGATCATATTATAATAGGTCTAGGGTTTTCAAGTAAATATGAAATAGCCGAAATTGTTACATTCATTAAATTCCAGCTACTAGCCACAAAAGTGGGTAATACAATTCAAAGCCGTTGGCACTTATTGGATTTTGGGTTCCATACAATGGCAGGGCTACTAGGGTACTGCCCGTCACAGTACGTGGCCTAGATCATCGTACCGAGGAGTACGCCCGCTCCCCTGCAACACAAGGCCAGACCCATTCCTTACTGAACAGTTTCGAAGAAGACAATCCCGGCAGTTGTCGCGACCAACCGCCCACACAGCCGAATAAAAAGGGACCTCTAGACAGGGGTAAATCTTGCTCTCCGGTGGGAGCTACCCACGAAGCTTTGCTACACCTCCCCTGTTTTAGCCATTCCCGGTTGATGAGGCTTGAGGCTACGATTACCTTTATAGAACACATCCATCTTAGAATGCTCATCATCCGCCTGACGATGTTCTGAAAGCATTCAATCCATACAAGTTCGTTCCGGGTTCGAACGAAACCGAAGGCATTATCTCGTTACACCCATTTGGGAATCACCCTCAGAGTTAACGACGATAACCCTTGCACTCTAAATCACCATCTCGAACCTATAAGTACTATTCCGTCAACTCATTACGGATTCACCCACAGAGTTATACCGGCGTATAGTCCTTACACCTTGAGTCTTCACTTGCTCCACTTAGATTCACGACCTAACGTTAATTGGAATCGATGTGGTTTTCAGATATCCAAATATGGAAACCCGATCCCGGTCTCATCGAAATCCAAAGCGTGTCTTTTAGGTCCAAGTTGTTTTAAGTTTAAAACAATTCAATTAAAGCTATCTATATACACACAGGTAGATAATTCACATCATCGCAATAGATAATCATCATTACCATCATAAAGATAAACCATATCATCCATTCATAAGCAAAGATCTATAGTCACACAATCTATAATTAATTTAAAATGAATTATATTAATTACTTCTATCTCTAATTAATTTAAAGTGAATTAAATTAATTACTTCCTCATTTTAAATCTTGCTTACTTAACCCTTAATTGGTTACCAATCAATTAAATAATTATCCTCAAATTAATCACCTTAATTAATCTCCCTTGATTAATTATCCCTTAATTACATTCAAGTAATTATCCTTTAATTCATTTTTACAAATTAATTATCCTTAACCAAAATCAGTAATTAACCTTTAAATACTTCATTAATTAATTATAATTAATTACATTAATCCTTAATTAATTACATTAATTAATTACTCCCTTAATCACTTATCATTGATTAATTAATCTTAATTAATTAACCCTTAATTACATCATTAATTATATTAATTAATGATCCTTAATTAAATTTAAATTTATTACTTATTTAAATTTATTACATTAAGTAATTAACCTTAATTAAACCAAAATTATTAATCACTTTTGATTAATCATATTCAGTAATTAACTAACCTTAATTACTCCTAAATTAATTACATTTAATAATTAATTATATTTATTAATCACCCCTGAGTCAATCTCATTATTAATTAATTCTCTTAATTAATTATATCACTTAATTATTTCCAAAAGATTTAATCAATCAATGCTTAAATTAATTACATTATGTAATTAATTATTAATCACTTTCACAAAGTAATTATCCTCATTATTAATTACACAAAGTAATTAATCCCAAAATACCATGCTTTAATTTATTACCACCAGTAATTTACTTAACTTAATTACTTCTCTAAGTAATTATTCCTTATTGGTTACTTATCAACCCATTCAATGGTTATTCTAAATTAATTAAACTTAATTAATTAATTTAAACTAATATAATTAATAAATTAATTACAATGAGTAATTAATATCTTTAATTATTTCCATAAAGTAATCATACTTTAATTAAGTTTCATAATTGATTATCTAAATTAATTAATCCAATTAATTATCAAAATTAATTAATTAATAAATAATCCCAAGTTAATGACCTTCATTAACTTTTCATTAATTCTTTTAATTACCTTTCTTAAGTAATTAACTTAAATTAATAAATATTAATTACAAATTTAGTTAACCTTAATTAATTTATTTCAAATCTTTAATTAATTAAATAAATAAATTAATTATCTTATTTAAATTACCTTATTAATTTAATGACTCAAAAATCATTAAATTCTTTGATTTACTTTTAAAAATAAAACATCTCTTATTAATGATAACATTATCATTAACAAAGTAATTTAAAACAATTTACTTTAAAATTTGTTTTCAATTTACATTTAAAATTTTTAAATTAAAAAAATGAAGTCAAACTTAGCTTAAACAAAGTTTAAAACATTTCAAAACCCCTTTAAAACTTATACTAAATAATTTCTTATTTTATAAAGAATTTTAAAGGAAATTTAAACCCAATTTGAAATATCATATTTTAAATTAGCTTTAACATTCAAAGTTGTATTTAAACAATTTAAACTTTAGAAACTTCCCTTATTTCTAAATTATGATTCAAATATGAATTTGAATCTAGATTTAAACTTAAGTTAAGTCTTTACTTTTATTTTTAAGCTTTACTTTAAACTTAAACTATTTAAACCCCTTTTTAAAATTGTTTAAACATTTTAATTTATAAAATTTAAATTACATTTTAAACTGGGTTTCAAACTTAGTTTTGAATCCATACTCAGAATTTAAGCTTTAAAGTTTATTTAAAACTTGATTCAAATTTTGCTTTTAATTTTAGAGTTGAAAACATTTAGGTTTCTAAAGAACCTGTAACCTCTAAGACACCTGAGTCACCTCTTATATTACTTCGAGTAAAAACCTAAATCACTTCGAGCAAAAATCTTGAATTACCCGAGTATAACTCGAGTACAAAATTACTGCAAACCCAAACCCTCCATGATACTTTCCTCTTCTCCGTGCATGTGCACGGAGGTCTTGGCCACCTCCGGCCACCACCCAGGCTCGAGCAAGTCAAAGACCATCCCTCGATCCAACATCGCCCATAAGAAACAACTCAAGCATCACAACAACAAAAGCGAGCACCCAAATCAAACCTAGCAGCAACAGGCACCTCCATTCCCAAAACCTGGAAAAAATCCCCCAACCTCTCTCCTCCGGCCATCGGAGGCTCTGGGACTTCGACCATCTCCTCTTCAATACCCAAGCTACCATCTTCCCAAAAATTAAGGCACCCGGTCACCTGAAGCCTCCATACCAATCAAGTCAATGCAGTGCCTAAAAACTAGGTTTACCTAACAAAACCCATTATCCCAGCCTCCTCGGTGATTTACCACCTCTTCCACTATTTTTCTCATCAATAATGATTACTCTACTATCACCAGAAGTAATCCCGATCCCCCAGATTACAAAGTTCATCAGAATGTTCCAAAAAACCCAAAACAGTGCAATCCCTGATATGCACTTCAATTCAACCTTTAAAAATTAAGATTTAAATCTTAAAAATCCTATTTTTGAATCAGTATTCAATTTGTAATCTTAAATAAAAGAATTACAGTGTTGAATTTTTTCTAAAAATTTAAGCTTTTCTATTGTTTTTGTCTCCAGGGCAAAAATACAATTTATTTAACTTAAATAATTTTTTTAAAAGCTTCTTTATACTCAACAATCAGATATTATCTGAATCTTAAATCCTAACATTGACTTGTTTAAGAGAAGATGAATTTTTATAACAATCATTACTTCTGAAGTTAAGTACAGGAAAGGGCAGATATACATCACATACATTCAAACATTTATATGCATATATTCAGCAATACATTTAAAATCATATACACAGGCATACTAATCAACATGCAATCCAGATAACATACACAAACATACCTATTAAGCAACAAACTTATATTTAAATTTTAAAAAGAGTCACTCACCTGTTAGTATAGATGAATCAGAGCACAAAATTTTGAAAAGCTTTTACTTTTAAACTTTAAGAAACCGAGTTGCCTTGAAACCTTTAAACTGAAATGCCATACTTCATTGCTCTTGATAAAACTTGTGATGCTTATTGTTAAAAATTTACATGCAGGCCTCTGGTTTAAAGAATGCAGATAAGCCTTTCTTTTGATTTCCAGAATGCAGAAGGCAAAAACCCAGATTTCATTTGAAAATGCTTGAATTTGAAAACTTGCAGTTTCATGCATTTGGAGTTTTAATTAAAACTCTGGTTGAAGGATGCATGCAGGTTTATGCCTTTGCAGGTTTGGTTTCCAGAATGTTGAAATGCAAACATATACTTGATTCCCAGATTTTTAAAGAATGCAGAGGCTTTACATTTATCCTTTGAAGGGAATTACAGGTTTAATCATGCAGGCAGATGCTTTTGCATTTGGAAATGATTTTACAGAGGATTGCAGGCTTGATTTTTAAAAAGAATTATAAGATATTAATTTTATTTCAGGTTTGATTTCAGGTTTGAGAGTTTTCTGAAACAAATTTGTTTCAGCTGAAATCTTATCTTCTAAACTTTTGAAAAAATGAAGATTTAGAAAAGAAGCATAAGGGAATAAAGAAAATGTGTTTTATATGAATGTAATTGTTTTACTAAAAATCAAAAGAGAAATCAAAAAAGAAAAGGACACTTGTCCTAAATTACTACATTTGTCAAATAGGTGGAATTATTAGTTTACATTTGTCTCTTTAGTTGCTTAAAATGTTAACATTTGTTTTATACACATTTTACTTATTATTTTTAATTTAGAGATAAATGAAATCCTCTTTTCTTTATTAAATACATATATAAAGTATTTTCATATGCATCACTTTTAAAAGAAAATGACATAAAACAATTTATATAAAGATGAAAGCTTACTTATAAGATTTATATATGTTAATTCATTTGAATTCAAAATAAATTCAAATTCAAATTCTATTCATACATTTTAAAAAAATCCAATTTTAAAACTATTTATTAACGTATTAAATTTAAAAATAATAATTTTGTCTTTTAAAAACATATCTATTTATATACATTTATTGCTACTGTTGAAAATAACATATTTATCCAATTTAAATAATTTATAAAAGAAATCATAAATTACTTGTCTTATTTATCTTGATTAAAAGAATTAATGTTTAATATATAAAGGGTATTTAAATTTTTAAATAATTCCAAATTAAAATTATTAAGCTATATTTAAAAAGAAATAAAATAATCTTTTGTTTATCTTATTAAAATTTTAACTATGTTTAAAATACAGTTATACAATTTAAAACAATTTCTTTTAAACCAATTAGTTATTTATTAAATAAAATAAAAATCTTCAAATTATTAAAATGAATATTAGAATTTAAAAACAAGATTTTATTTGTTAATTAAACTTCAAATCAAACTTATCTATTTACAATATACACACACACACACACACACACATATATATATATAAATATACATTATAAATAGGAAAACATTTTATTAGTTTTTTTTTAAAGATAAGATTTACCAATTAAACATCTATTTAATTGGATTATTCAATCAAGTTAATTTTTTTAACAAAATTTTATCAAATCAATTTAATTCTAAATATAGATTATTAAACTGATATTGCTAAAATTTCTGGGATATCACAGAACTTGTTTTTATGTGTCTTGATCTTACTAAAACAATTGATATTCTTGAATCTAAAATTGAGAAACTGAAATCTGATAGGAGAGTACTTGCTCGTGAAAATTTTAGGTTAGAAACTGAACTTGAAAATATTCAAAACCTAGAATGTAAAAAATGTAAAATTTTAGATTCAGAATTATCAAGACTTAAGAATAGCTCTGAGAATCTTGAAAAAGAAAACTTGAGTCTTAAGGAAATCATTGACACTAGGAAAAAGGATTTTATAAATAGATGCACCTCACTTGTAACTGAAAACACAACACTAAAAACCAAAGTCCAAAATCTTGAGAAATCTCTATTCAAGAGGCGAAAAATCTTTCAACATGCTATTGGGAAATCAAATTTTTGCTAACAACAGAAATGGACTAGGGTTTGGGAAAACACAAGTTGAGGATAATGCAAAAGGTAAGAGTGTCTTTGATAGATGTGAAATAATTGGACATCGTGTTGAAAACTGTAGTCATAGGAATAAGAACACAAAATATATACAAGTTTGGGTTCCTAAGAATTCTACAAACAAATTTCATGTATATTGGAACAAGAATGAAATGACAAAACAGGTTTGGGTTCCAAAGGGTTTGTTTATTCACAATGCTTCAGCCACTAACAATCATGGACCTATAAAAACAAATAGGTCACAAAAATCTTTCATCGTGTAGGTATGGTGGCAGGCTAAGGAACAACAACAGTGTTCTCTGGATTTTGGCTGTTCCAGAAACACAACGGGCAACACAGCAAAGTTCCTTAGCCTAGTACAAAGGTGACAGAATCACAATGGGCAACCACGAAAAATTATCGTAAAGGTAAAACAGGTGAAGGTATATTAAATGTGATAATCTGCACCGTATTCTGAATGAAATCAGCCAATATTGAGATGTTGTAAAGAGATGATTTTTTGATTCTGTCTTGTTCAACAAAGTTGGCCAATTATATTTATGCCAAAAACACTATTCTTTCTATTTGGATTAAACATTGTGTTTTGTTGGATGATAATGCATTTGATTATAATTCGGTTAACTCTATATTCACAGTTTCTGATTATTTACACGACTTCAATTCAAATTCAAGAATGCTGCAAAAATTTGTGAGTTTGAGTTTTCATGCACACTTCGTGATCTGGTCTATCAAATTTAGTTAGTGATATTTTGGAGTGAAAGAGAAAGTCAGATCAGATCATACTGGTAATCTAGTTGACAGAAAACTTACTAGTTGAACGTGATTTATGGTGAGACATTTAGACTACATCATTTTTCAAAGAAAATATCTGCATATTTTTCGTTACAAATAATTTTCAAATAGCAGAAATTTTTCTCATATAACCCCTTTGAGAAAATCATTGTTGACCATATTTTCAGATTAGTTATTTTTATTTGATTTTAAATGACAAATTTTGACTAATCCGACTCCCTACTAATTATCAAAAAGATAAATAGTGATTGAAAAGATGATAAGTGTTGATATTTAACATACATTACTCAAGAAAGTATATTTGGAAAATTTCTTTAGGAATTCAAACAATAGTTATAAAAAAATTTGTTGGGTAAAGATTCCATGACCATTTCTATATCTATCATATTTCTATCGACCATTGTTTTTCAAAAATTCAATTTAGTTTGTCGATATGTGGTACTATAATCAGGGATCATTTGTTTTTCATTTCATATTTTTTTTGTAAAAATAAATAAATATCCAAAGTATTCACTCTCATTTAAAAGTCCTCATGGTTATGCATGGGTGAATTACTTGGATTTTTGATTATGTGCTTCCATGCTCATTTAAAAGTCCTCACGGTTATGCATGTATGGAACGCATATCAAAATTAATTGATTAAATAGACAAGTTGATTCTAATCCCATTTAAAAGTCCTCACGGTTATGCGTGGTTAGAAGATACTTGAATTCATTTTTAAAATTAAATTGGAATACTACTAATCTCATTTAAAGGTCCTAACGGTTATGCATGATTAGTAGACATTCAAATTCCTGATATAAATGTACCACAAGTAGATACAACTGTATGATTTTATATGAGAACATCATTTCCATCATTCCAAAAGTGGAATATGCGCCTAACAAGGGTAGTTAAGATTTTTGTTTGATTTTTATTGAAGTTAAATATTTATATTCAAATTGAGTTTTAATGTTGGATTAATATTGATCACTTTATCTCTATTTTCTCTAACACTATTATTCTTTTGCTGATAACAAAAGGGGGAGAGAAAAGTTAATATTTTGTCAAATAAAATCAAGCAAAGGTCAAATAATTTTCCATTTTCCATTTGCATCTAGGCTCATTTGTATATTTCTATTCGTATGCATATATGTAGGGGGAGCATCGTGTAGAAAGGAAGCATTTAAATAGGGGGAGAAATTAGAGTATATCATTGATCAAATACATTTAATAAAGAGGGAGCAATTAGAGTATATCATTGATTAAATACATTTAACACAGTCAAAATCTTAAATAGATGTTTGTTATCATCAAAAGGGGGAGATTGTTGAATATGCGAATATATGATTTTTTTTGATGATAATAAACATATATACATTCATTTAAATGTATTTGTTAATGTACTATTTTATTTTTCATGGATTAAATAAATATTTGTTGAATAAAATAATTTACACAGAATTTGAAGTCAAACAGAAATTTTATTCAAACAAATATTTATTACAATTTTGAATAGTACAAATTCAAGCTCTCACTATACATATACAATTTTGATTGTAATTACATCACAATTCAATTTACATAAATGCCTCACTACATATCACTCACTATCTTCAACTTCATTCCAGTTAGAATCCAACATCTGAGCAATCTGCAAAAAAAATCACTAACGCAGTAAAATTGAAAAAGAAATATTTTTGCAATATAAATAAAATATGGATTTTTGAAAATATGATTTGCCTCAGTTATTTGGTTGTTCGTCATCATTTACATTTGAATTCATCATACACAAACAATGTGACATGCACAGTGTATCACGGTACATGCCACAAGGCCGTGCACATCGACATACACTTGATAATGCTACAGGGACAGGTGAGCACAGGTCAAACCCAAATGAAAAGCCGGGTTCAACTCACGTGCAATATATTTAAAATCACGACACGAGCACAAGGTCATACCCGAGTTTTGAAACTGGATTCAACACAAGTGAAATTTCAAAAATCAACATGAATGGATGCAAAGACCAGAGTAGTACAGTGTGGCAATGCACCAGAACACTAAGTCCAGCTACTCAAATGACACAGTGTACACAAGTGAAGCCAAATGAAAATCAAAGCATCATGAATATACACCAAAGCAAATTAGCAGACTACAAGTGACAATGTGAATGCAGTGTGACAGTGCACCATCAAGAAACCACTGTAATGATGCAAACTGACTCGAAGATTGCCACCAACATAAGCAGCAGCAATGAAGACCACTATGCAGTAGACATGAATGCAACTTGACTATCAAGACTCAGTAAACAATAGCTACATGAAGCAAACAGCATGAATGTTACAAGCATGAACATAGGAAAACATGCATGCACAATAGTGAGCAACACAAGTGCAACAACTCCTGCAGGGACAATGAGTATTGCAGAAATGGGTATGCAAGCAAAAGCAGCAACATGTACACAATATCACATCTCAAACAACAGTTAATGATTCAACTGACCAGACAACAACTCACATGTTTGAAACCACAAAAGACTGCAACAGTGACACAGAAGTTTTGAGCAAGAAACACCAATGATACAGAAGACAATTGAACAACTACAAAGTCAGTGGCAAGCATACAAACATACCAGATCAAAATCGAACTAAAGTATGGTGAAACACTGCAACTCAAAGAGCATCAACAATGTAACACTTCAATGAGCTACATACAGTGATGCAATGCAAATCAAAACAGAGAGTACAAACCACTGACCCCATTGAACAAATCAATAATGAAGCAACATGTACAAATAACTCAAGCAGTGCCCAATGATCAAAACAGTTCACAAGATCACTCATGAAAACTAACAAGCCAATATGCCAACAATAAATGCATCAGATCAGAAGTAAAGACAGAGTTCGAGGACGAGACGCAAAGGCATCAGAATTTCAACTAGCACACAAGTATACATAAGCAACCTTGAGCTACATGCCAAGCAAGTACATATAAACAAGCAACTGAAGCCTACATGAACACTATAGGTCGAGAACCAGACCATGGAAGTATGACATGAAGCATGTACATGTGAGGATAGTGAATACAAGAACAAGTCGAGATGAACAATGCAAACTACAATGCAAACTACAATGCAGACGCAAACAAGTCGAGATGAACAAATGGAAACAAACTCAAAGTCAAGTGATAAAATTCGTGTTTGAAAAATTCAAGTGCGTATCTTTGAAATAGTCAAAGAAAAGTAAAAAAGGAAAGTTTCTACCGTATCAAACAAGTTAAATCAAACGCTGCACAAACAAAACCGTGTGTATCAAGTTGTAACAATATCAGGAAAGCAAAATTTAGGAAAGTATCGAATTGATTAGGGTCTTAGAATTCATATAAATACATCACCCAAATCATCATCGGCAAGTGTGGAAAAATCGAATCAAATACGAATATAAACCCACAAGTTCATCATCGGAAATGCAGAGCTAACAAGAATAATCAGATTAAATCCTGACAAAGCAAAAGATTCGAACAACGTACAAGAGGTAATTCGCAATCTCGAAGGCAATCAAGCAGCTGATCTCAAGAACCGATCATCAGAGAAGTAGTGAGCAAAGAGCATCACAAACCAGAGAAATCGAAATTGAAGAAAGCCCTAATTTTCACAAGGGAACGAAGCCTAATTCAGATCGAACGAAGCCGCCATAGCAAAAGAGAAAAGAGGATCGGGTGAAAGAATATAAAAGGGCCGGCCTTATTTTATTAAAAAGGGTTTTAGTTATTATTAGGGTTTGGGTTTATTTTTGATAAGGTTTAATTTTTAAATCTAGTTTTATTTGAGCAAAAATTATGGATTCAAGTTTGTATTTTAATTTTTTCTCTTGCTTTTATTTTTGAAGTCTGTTTTTCTTTTCGAGTCAAAGTCTTGGTAAATCACCACCTAGGTTTTAGGTAGTGTCAGATTGTCTAGTTAGAATTAGTTCAGTGAGCAGGGTGTGCAAGTTTGCAAAACTCTATAGGTGGTAGCAGGGTGTGCGAGTCTGTTAGAGTGTTATGTAAGCGGGAGACTGTTTAATTCTAATATAAATCTGGGAATGTAGCAGTAGGCAGGGGTTGCCGAAGCTGGGTAAATTTGGTATGTGATTTACTTTCAGCATATTTATTTCTCTGCAGTTTGTTTTTACGTTTAACTTGAGAAAATTTGCTATAACCCTATTCATCCCCCTCTAGGGTTAATCTAGATCCTGCAGTTATCATACGTTTTTGTCACATCCATATTCTATCTCATTTTATCTGATATTTATAGTTAGACTGATCCGTTTATTATCTTCTTATTAAATAATACTCGGGTCGGACCGAGATGTTACGGGTGCTTCTGCTTGACTCCTCATCTGGGATTATTATTCTGACTTTTGGCTAACTACTTAGATTAGTAGTTTATTTTGTTGTATAAATTTGAGATATAGACTCCATGATGTATACTTATTCTTTTGTTGTAGCACTTGTAACTATTCCTTTGTGATATTGTGGACCTTGTTAGATCACTACTCTAATATACTTTTATGTGTAATATTCATATCTGTTTCCGACTTTGAGATATGAACTTCTGTGATTGATTTGTGTTATGATATTTCTATATTTGTTTCCGAAGATTACATATAGCCACTATGTAGTAGCTTTGAGTTTGTGCCGGTATGTCGGATTTCCTCTTGAGATGAAAAGTTTTATTTTTATCTGGCATATCGGTACTCACACAAAGCAATTATACAGATGGTCGCTCCTCAATAGCCTTATTCTCCACGCTAGTTGACGGTATTACCCCGTAGTGTCCTTGGCTAGCGTGGGTATAGTGGTGGGGCGTCACAGAGAGAGTCAGTAAGGTGCTCGAGGATTTATTGAGAGCTTATGTATTGACTTTGGTGGATCTTTGGAAGATCACCTAAACTTAGTGGTGCTTTTCTATAATAGTAGTTATCAGACTAGTACAAGAATGGTTCCTTTTGAAGCTTTATATGAAATTCCATGCAAATTACCAGCATGTTGGTTGGATACTCGAGACAGATTGGTGTTAGGTCCAGATCTGGTTAAAGAGGTGATAGAGAAGATTGAGTTAATCTGGGAAAGGATAAAGGAAGCTCAGTCCAGATAGAAAAGTTATGCAAATAGGAGGCGTAAAGACCTAGAATTCTCAGTTGGAGTGAGGGTTTCATTAAAGTATCATTGATGAAGGGAGTGGTACGATTTGGAAAGTCAGAGAAACTGGAATCGAGATATATTGGTCCGTTCCAGATTATAGAGAGGATTGGAAAGCTCTTATAAAAAGTAGAGTTGCTGAGCTGTATGGTAGTGTCCATATATATTTCATGTGTCTCATCTTCGCAAGTATGTGCATGATCCAAAGACTACTATTCCTCCAACTGGGTTGGTAGATTTGATAGCAGAGCATAATTTGACTTTTGTTAGACAACTAGTTCGAGTTGTAGCAAGAGATGAGAAAAGATCGAGAAACAAGACAGTCAAGTTGGTGAAAGTTCAGTGGAGCAACAACGAGAAGGACTGTGCTTGGGTGACAAAAAGATAGGATTGGAGATACTTATCCTAATCTTCTTTAAGGGAATGTCTATAGTAGATTTATATAGATAGTTGCTAGTCAGGTAGGCTAGTATGGTTGTTAGGAGTTGTTACAGATGATACATATGTTTAGTATTTAGTCCTTACTGAATTTCAAGGATAAAATTCTTTAAGAAAGGGAGCCTGTAACACCCATAATTTTTTATAACATTATTTAGGGGATTTAATTAGATAAACTAAATAGAATAATGTAATTAATTAAAGTGATAAGAAGATTGAGATTTGAAAATTAAGAGCTGTGCTTAATTAAATAAATGGACTACAAATTGTTATAAATGTTAATTAATCAACGCAAAGGTATTAGGGTAATTGCCGCCCAATATTTTCATTACCCTTATATTCTCATTCCTTATATCACTCACATTCATTTTCATTTTACAAAAACATAAACAAAAGAGAAGGATAGCCTACTATTGCTAAGGAAGAAAAGAGGGGAAAATTAAATCAAAGCTAAGGATTTAAGTAAGGGGAAATTAATCTCAATCAAATCTCAAGTTCCTTATCCTAATCAAGGTGAATAATAATCTATATCATCTCTTTTTTCATTTTATGATCATTTGATTTTTGGATTTAAGATTAAATCTATTATGATGGTTTTTAATGATATGCTTGGATTTTATGATATGATATATTCAAACAAGTTTGTTTGAAAATTGTTTATACATGGTTTTAAGGGTAAAATCGTTTAAATTGAATTTAGAATGTCATGAGGAATTATGTGTTATGTAAAACATGACTTTGGAGTTAGGTCTTAATTTTCATTTTCCACGTTATGGAGAATTTATTATGCATTTTCAAAGGTAAATATGGTAAATTGGGTTTAGAAATTTATTTCGAAAAGTGTATTGAGAATTTGGGTCTGAAATTTCGATATGTTAGATAACATATTAAAAGTGAATTTCTGTGGTTGTTGGGGATTTTTGCTAAGTGATTTACAATGAAAATTAAATGTTTTTTAAAGGAGGATAAATAGTTTAGTAGTTTGCTTAATGGAAGGGCGTATTTGTTAAACTAATCTTGGTTTATATCTGAAATTATGTGGCAGTTTTATTTGGAAAATAATTTGAAAAGTTTATGGCAACAAATTAAATGTATACTAGTAGGCAAGTTAGTTATAATGTTATCGCTTTTATTGGCATTAATCAGCTTGTACCCAGAAAAGCGGGTTCCGCCTCTTTTAGAAGCACTTTTCGACTCATGGCTTCCACCTTCAATCAAGCCAAAACCTACAAGGTCGAAATCCACGAAGCAAAACCAATACACAAGGTATCGATATTGGTACGTATTGCACTGGAGAAAGGCACAAAGCATGGTTTCGAAACATAGCTTCCGATGGGAATGAAACCTTTGTATTTTTCTCTAAAGAAATGCCCTTGCATGTTTTACTAAATGCTTTCGAAGGCGTTGAAATATATGCTTTCGAAGGGGACTTTTGAATAGCTTTCGAAAGGGGGTTGCCACCTTATTGTTTAAAGTATAGATCTCGAATGAGTTACTTAATTTTCAAACCAATGATTTCAAAAGGGGTAGTTTCGACCTAGCTGAAACCTTTATGCCAACCTTATGCCTTTCAAAGGAATTGAAGATAGTAATGCTTTCGAATGGCATCCTTTGTTTTGTAAATATAATCCACTTCCTAAAGCTTTTAAAAGGAGTTAATGATTTCAAAGGCAATGATTTCGAAAGGGGTTTCGAAGCTAACCTTCAAACATTTTACTTATATGGTTTAAGATTTCGAAAGGATGGTTTCGATGCCATCATGTTTTTCCCAAACACTTGTATATGATAAATAATAGTTTCGAAAGGGATACTTTCGTTTATGTTCACTTTGACCCAAAAGATATTTTAAAGATAAACCAAGTGGTTTCACAAGGGTACTTTCAATGGTTTCAAAGCTATGCTTCTAAGAGTTAACAAGTATTACTTTAATACATTTGAAAGGTTTCAAAAGAAAGGCTTTAAAATATTTGGAAAGGAAGGGCCTGGTATTTTGAAAAGAAGATTTTGATGCTTTCGAAAAGTAGTTTCTAATGGTTTCGAAATTAAAGGTTTAAAGGTTTCGAATGGCTTAGTTTTCAAAACAATAACCTAATATCATTTTAAAGGAAAACCTATGGCTAAGATAAAGGAGTTTTGAAATGGTTTTAAGTACAAAGGTTTGAAGATGCTTTCCATGATAAAATAATTGGTTAAAGGGTTTAACCATGTTTTATATGAAAGTGGTTTCAAGGATATTAAATCACAGGAGTTGGTGTTATTATGTTTGCTTCTTCTAATATATATATATTCACATTATAATGGACCCATAACTACATTTTGGGGGAGAAAAGGGAAGAACAACCAGCAAGGTTAACCCCATAGTGAATATAAATTGAATTAACTCCCGATGAGTAGAGTTTCACCCAGGAGGTCAGATAGACTAGAATGTAGGATGCCTAAATATTGATTAAAGAAGTTGTTAGATAGATAGGTTCGTAGTAAACCCATGAAAACTATGTATGAAAAAAGTAATTGGCAAGGGCCAACAGGTTCATAGTAAACCCATGAAAACTATGATTAGTAAGAGTTATTGGTAGAAGCCAATAGGTTTGTAGTGAACCCATGAAAACGATACCGGATTAAGTTATTGACAAAATTCAATAGGTTTGTAGTCAACCCACAAAAACTATGATAAGAGAGAAGTTACTGGAGTTACCAATAGGTTCAGGTAGAACCCTTGAAACAATAAAGTTATCGGCAGGGGCCAATAGGCTCCTAGTGATCCCATGAAAACTATGAAATCGGATAGGGAGTCCATAAGTGTTAATCAGGTTATTAGTCAGCCCATGGAAACTAACATATTAATTGTGACCCTAGAAACTATAACTAAGACAGATAGTTAAATGAACAGGAATGAGAAATCGAGAATTGATTTACTTGTTTGCATATTATCGTAGTATTTTGAAATGTTATTTTTTAAGCATTGTGGATGCAGGAGCATAGTATATGGTTTTGTAAAGTTTTAGGATACTAGTGACAAGAAAACTCGTTCCGCTAAGCGGCGTAGCCTCACTAGATATCTAAATGGTTTGAGATGGTAGATTATTATTCATATCAGGCTTTATGTCTGACTCGAAGTTTATGTTTTACACTTAAATCTTGGGTGCTTAATTAATTTTGAGTAATCCGAGGGTTAAGGTTTCGAGGTACCTCTTCAGATGAATAAACATCCAAAGACGTGTAGGAGGCATGATAGTTATTTAATGTTCTTTTCTATTTTGATTCCGCTGTGTTTTGTTGTAAAGGCAAAGATGTTTAATTGCATAGTTACATACTATGATCATCCAAGGGGGCATCTTCATTCGTCTCTCATAGCGTATGTTGTAATAAATATATTTACTTTGAATATGGTTCTCGTATTGGGATTATGTAATGAATTTGAAATGCTTTGAAATGGAATGAGAAAGTTATTTGTTGATTTTAACATTTTTCCGTATCCATATGTTTCTGTTATATCAATGTATCTAAGATTATCATATATGGTCGCCGAGGATTAATAACTATGGATGACTGCAGCATCCGTAACCATTAGTTTTAGGCCTCCAAGAAGGGGATGTTACACCACATCTCTGGACACACTGACCTAAAGCTTATGATGACTTTCGGGCTCATGTCGTGTTAAGAAGTACAACCTATCAGGTTTTCAAACATTACAGAGATTAAGATTGTAAAGGATAAAATCTAAGTCATTCTATACTGTTAGATCTCACAATGGCTAGGTATAAAATATAAATGCAGATAATCTCAAAAATATCCTAGAAAACACAATCTCAAATTATATATAGTCCAAAATCCAGAGTTTTACAAAGTAATAACATATAGTTTGAAAAGTGCTAAATACGATAAGTCATTACATGAAGAATGATAAAGAGTAATAAGTGATGCCAATGCAAAGCTTACTCCTCCACGTACTAGATTTGGGGTAATCATCTGCTACCCTATCCTCCTGTGGTGGAGAAGAAAGAGAGAAGCGCTTAGACAAAAGTCTTGTTAATGAGTTACATCATTAATATATGGTGATCATATGCGGTTGACTTCATTTATAATCTATGCGACCTAGAGTAGCGTACTTGTGTTGTGTATTACTTACAAGTGTTGGCAATATTTTCCTAAGGGATATAGCTCTAAATATACATATACCCAGCATCTTATGAAGGTTTACACATAGGATTAAACAACTAGTTGAACCTCAAATAAGCTATGGATTGGATTAATAACCTCTGGAACTACTCCTAATATAAGGTCACATACATTATCGCCCTTAGGACTACATTTCCCAAACTACGACTACACGTATCATACTTACGCAGTGAGAGGATCCTGCAATGCTGACCTGCGCCAAATGCATCTTAGGGTTGCTACAACCTTGTCCAAGCTCAACGGTAATGTCACACTACTATTGCAATGCATCGAGCATCCACCAAAAGCGTCATGTCCTAATTGTCGTATGCACCGAGGAATCTCCCGATAGTGTTGGGATATGTACTTCTCCAAGCATCCACTAACAGTATTGCGCATTCACCGATAACCTCCTATAAGTGCTTCTGGCGATTGAATCGTCTTGGTCGGATGGTTAGGCCAAATTGTCTACATACCTCATTAGTCCCGTAACATCCAAAACTCGAGAATTAGGGAACTAATTCCCCTAATAATATGCTAACATTTATATAATATATTATATAAATCTATAAATCCGAGCCTTTGGTTAAGGTTCAACTTGCACTTAAAGTTCAATGACCGGTCAACTGCTAGCTGCTATAGTAGTTGACTGCTCACTGTCGACCGGCTATAGTAAGCCTGTCGACCAGTCGAATTAGTTGATGTTAAATGTATTTTTCCTTTTTTATTTAATTATTGTTTTTCTTCTATACAGTTTCCTATGGAAAATTTGTCTTTTTAAATCTCCATTCTAACTATTTTCATAATTATTTTGGTATATTTGTATTTTAAATTAATTCAGGTAAAATCAACATTAAAAGGGTATAGTTATACACACTCTTAAATTCTAGATCCAATATTTGAGGTGAACAAAAAGGGTGTTCTTATTACAATCAAATTAAATTAACTGATATCTTCAATTTCTTTAATCATTAAATAAGGATTATGTTCATATAATTTTGATTTCCAATCAAATCCTCAGTTAGTTGCAATTTCAACATAAATAGCATTCCGCATTAAATGGGACAAATTCTATTACAAATAGGTATTGATAAGTTTGATTACATATATTCAATATATGAATAACGAACCCACTCACCTCTAATAAGCTATTACTCTATTAATCTGCCTTGAATTGCCTCTGCTTTGCTTTGTTGATCTCCCTCATTTTCATTTTTCCTTGAGATTATCTTTCTTCTTCTTTGTAATCCTTGGTTTTTAATTTTTTCTAGATGGAAACCGACAGCCAAGTCAATATGAGAGAACACCATCGCTCCAACTAAGTGACTAAAAAAACGTCAATGTGGGGAAACGGGTAATGATTCTTCTTCGTTGGTTTACTCAGCTTACGATAATTGATTCAAAGCCTCAGATAACCATCTGCTTTTGTGGCAAAGGAAACTGGTGCTCCCATTCTAAAATACTCCTCCTAATGAATCCCTTCTACATTAGCTCATTCACTTGGTTCTCAATTCATGTCTTTTTTAGGAGCCATGTGCCTTAAAGGTAAGGCAACAAGTTTGGCGTTCTCCTCGAGAAATCCAAAACTCGATCTCTCTATATGGCAGAAGACCGGTAACCTTGGAAAAAACGTCTTGACGGTCTTGAACTACTAGCGCTGAAGCAAACTCATTGTCTGATAGGTCTAAATAATATAGGTAATTCAACATAACTGAACCTCTATAATAGCAATAAACCTCTAGATGGCATCCACTACACTACAAGTACCATAACGAACGACCTTCCTATCATATTCTATGACTACGCCATATATGATCATCTAGTCCATCCCCAAAATCAATCCAAACTTAGAAAATCCTAAGACCAAAGCATCACAATCGAACTCCACCACCAAAATGATCAATTTCAAACCCTTATAAATCATACATAAATAAGATAATCCTCTAGCAGAGTTTGATACAACTACTGGATCTGTAACTATGCTAGTGTCTTAGTGCAACTCATTTACAAGTCTACTCAAATTAAAAGAGTGCGATTCACTAATATTAAATAAGGCATGAATAGGTAAACAAATAAAGTTAATACACCTTCATTTACAATCTTCTTCTCTTTATCCACCACTGGAGGTGCACTTGAGCTGAGAACAACATCCAGTGCGTAAGCTAAAACCACTTGTGTATAGATCTTTGGTGGTGCCAGACACTCCCTCCTCGTAGCCTGAATTTATTGAAGTTGAAACTTTGTTCTTTAAGATATCTGTCTTGCACTCCTTCACAAAATGCCCCTTCTTGCCACATCTTCTGCACTTAAACTACTTCTTAATCTTCCCTTGGGCTCCCATTACATCAATATGCTGATTCTGCTAGGGTGTATTTTCTCCTGACTTCACCGGCATACTTTTCAACCTTTCCTTGGAAATAGTATTAGCAAAGCCATTTCCACCAAACCCTCTTAAGTTGCCCCCATAAGAATGTGACTAAGGGCCAAATCTTGAAGATCTTAATTCAGCCCCTTTGCAAACTTCAAAGCCTTCTTGTAAGGGGTATTTATCAGATCCATACCAACCTTGCCAAATCATTGAATTGATTTACATATTCCTTCACTGACATCTCTCTTTGCTACAAATGTATGAACTTTTCCAATTGGACTCCCTACTCTGCCATGGAAAGAATTTTCATCTCATAATGTCTCCTAAACTCTCCTTAAGTTACCTCTTCCTTATTGGTCTTCGCCACTACCATGTCCCACCAATTCAAAGCCTCTCCTAGTAAACGTCAAGCAACAAGCTATCTCCTAATGTCATCTTCCAGGCCTATCAATCCAAAAGTCCTCTCACAAGTACGAATCCATGCTTTTGAGTCCATATATGACTTTGTCACCACATATGGCTTCCCTCTAGACTCACAAAGTCCTTACACAACTTGGCGAAATTGGCGGCAGGTGGGTGGGCAGGAACTACACTTGGAGCCTACTCTTCGGGTCCTCTATTAGTGTTTGGCTTAGCTAGTAATCTCATTTTAAGATACCGACGGAACCACATTAGGACATTCACGTTCGGAACCTCGGCTGCATCACCAGAGGCACAACTAAAAAGATTGCTCATTCTCTCTATTTGTGATCAAGAAACAATTAGCAACTATTCCACAGATAGCATTGGCAAGAATAAGCGATGGGTTTTTCATATTATACTTATATAAAACATTGGAAATTTTTTTATCAATACATATACATATATACATATATGTATACATTTTGAAAATCCATTCTAAAAACGTTTAGAAAATTTTTTGGAAAACTTTTTTTAAATATTTCATTTTAAGTACGTTCCCTCAATAAGTGCCTAGCTCCTAAGGAATCTGAAACCTACGCTCTAATGCATGTAACAATCCGCTCCTTCAAACACACCAAACTAAAGCTTATGGTGACTTTTGGACTCGTGTCGTGTTAAGAAGTACGAGTTATCGGGTTTTAAAGAATTGTAGAGACTAAGATTATAAAAGATAAATCTAAGACATTCTATGTTTTTAAGTCCCACAACGGCCGTTAATAATATAAATACAAAAGATACAATCTTAGAAAGTATCCTAGAAAACACAATCTCAAAATATACATCGTCCAAAATTCCATAATTTATAAGGTAATAACATATGGTCTGAAAAGTAATAAATGGATAAATAGTTACATGGAGAGTGATAAAGAGTAATAAATGCTGCCAATGCCAAGATCACTCCTCTACGAACTAGATCTGGGCCAATCACCTACTACTTTGTATTTCTACGACGGGGAAAAAAGGAAAGGAGTAGGTCAAACAAAAGTCTAGTGAATGAGTTACATCATTAATATACGGTGATCATATGCAATTAACTTCATTTATAATCTTTGTGAACTAAGGTGTCCTACTTATGTTATGTATTAATTATTAGTGTTGGTAATATTTTCCTAAAGGATATAACTCTAAATATACAAATATACATCTTATGAATGTATACATTTAGGATCGAACCTCAAAGCAGATACGGATCGTACTGATAACCTCTAAGACTGCCTCCAACATAAGGTTACATACATTATCACCCTTGAGACTACATTTTCCAAACTACAATGACATGTATAATACTTACGCATTGAGAGGAGCCTGCAATGCTGACTCACATCGAAGATGTCTTAGGGTCGCTGCATCTATATTCGAGCTCAATGGTAATGTACGTCACTTATTCCACCATGTCGGGTTTTCACCAATAGTGTCACATCCTAATTGCTATATGTATCGAGGAACCTCCCGTTAGTCTCGAGCCACATACTTCTCTATGCATCTATCAACAGTATTGCGCATCCATCGAGGAACCTTCTATGAGTGCTTCCGGCAATTAAATCACCTTTATTGGATGAATAGTATCTAGGTCAAATTGCTAATGTACATTACCTGACTAATAACATCCAAAAGTCGAGAATAAAGGAACTAATTTCCCTAAATAATATGCTAACGTATATATAATATATTTTATAAATCTACAAACATGGGCCCTAGGCCGAGATTTAACTCACATCCAAAATTCGATGACGGTCGACCATCCTGTTGTAGCGGTCAACTGTTTGCTGCCGACCGGCTACAGTAAGCCTGTCGACTCGTCAATTTAGTTTAAATTAAATATATTTTTCCTTTGTTATTTAGTTATCATTCTTCTTCTAAAAATTTTCCTAAGTAAACCCTATTTTATTAAATCTACAATTCCAATGATTTCTATAATTAATTTGGTTTATTTATATTTCAAATTAATTTAGGTAAAATCAACGTAAAATGGGTATAGTTACACACACTTTTAAATTCCAAATTCAATTTTTGAGGTTAACAAAAAGGGTTTTTAACTTATATCTTCAACTTACTTTAATAATTAAATAGGTATCATGTTCATATAATTTAGATTTTCAATCAAATCCCAATTAGTTGCAATTTCTATATGAATAGTATTTTAGATTAAATTGGACAAATTCAAGATCAAATGGTATAGATAAATTTGATTACATATAAATCAGCATATTGATAATGAACTCACTCACCTCTAATAAGCTATACCCTCTTAGTCTACCTTGAATTGCCTCCACCTCGCTTCATTGATCTCTGTCCTTTCCATTTACCCCTGATATTATCTTCCTCTTCTTTGTAATCCTTGATTTTTTTTAGATTTTTTTTTGAAGAATAATTTGTTGGAGAGAAGCAGAGAGTTGAGTTTTGGAAGGGAAAAGGTTTTGGTACATCCAAAATTAGATTAGGGTTGGTTAGTGAGATTAACATTGTATTTAAGGGGTAAGAATCGACTTGGGCCATTAGATTGAATTTTATAAAATCCAAATCGTTCGGCCTAAGAAAACCCTAGCTGATCAAAGTCAACCGGTCAACTGCTTAGTCGTGGAAGGTTGACCTCTAAGGGATAGCCAGTTCCAACTGTGGTGTCAACCTGCTGATGTTTCCTAATTTAAATTTATTACCATATATGTATACATTAATTATTTTTGATTTCGAATCTTTATACTCTAATAACTTTTTTATACAAGCTATGACCATAAAAGTTTATATAAAAATAGTCCAGAAAATCTCTGTGACTGCAACGACACAAGTTTAGTAGCTAAATTCGAACATTTGTGAAAATTTAATTTCTACCATTATTATAATTAATTTAATTTCTTGTATTAAATTTTAAATTAGATTTTCGTTGATTGTTGCACAGGTGCTCAGTAAATCCCAAGCTAAGGGAGAGTGTGTGATTTATATTTAAGTTAAGTGAAGGTTTTTCTTAATGAAATGGAGCACTGTGTGATCAAACACATCCCACGTGAGGAGAATCAGGATGTCGATGAGTTGGCAAAGTTGGCTAGTTCAAGAATTGGGTCTCTATAAGGATCGGTAACTGTTGCGACCCTAGTCAACCGCAGCTTTGAGGAGGTGAGTGTAATTGCAACTATCAATGATGAAGAGACTTGGATGACGCCATTTATAAGATATTTAAGCGAGGTGATATTGGCAAGCAATAGGAACGATGTCAAGAAAGTCTTGCACAAGGCACCTTGTTTTATCATTCAGGATGATGTGTAGTATTAGAGAGGATTTTCTAGCCCACCACTGAGGTGCGTAACTGGGAAAGAGGCCGAGGAGGTGTTGGAAAACATATATCAAGGGAGATGAGGGGATCACACTAAAGGCAGGCTCTAGCTAAGAAGGTGCTGCAACATGGGTATTTCGGGCTGACATTACATCACAACACGATGGAATATGAAAAATGGTGCGACAAATGCCAATGATTCGCAAAGATCCCAAGATTACCCCCAATTGAGCTAGCTCACATGGTTAGGCCCAGGCCTTTCATGGTCTAGGGAATAGACTTGATCGGTAAAACTTCCTATGTCTAAGGGTGGAGATAAGTATGTTATAGTGGTAGTTGACTACTTTACTAAGTGGGTCGAAGCCGAACCACTTATTATGGTGTCAATGGCCAAGGTCATAATTTTTTTGGTCAACAATGTGATATGCAGGTATAGAGTCCCCTTTCAAATCATCTGGGATAATGGATTGCAGTTTGATAGCGAGGAGTTTGTTTATTTCTACATAACATAGGATAAAGAAAAATTTCATTGCGGTAATGTACCCATAGGCACATGAATAGGTAGAAGCGGTCAACAAGGTTTTGAAGATCCTTATAAAGATGCGGCTAGGAAAAGACGAAAGGAGCATAGGTGGATGAGCCTCTCCTGACACCATAGGCTTATCGCATTTCTTTCAAGAAGGCAACAAAGCGTACTCCTTTCTCATTGGCTTACGAATCAGAGGCAACATTACCAATGAAAACAACAATACCATCATATAGAATGATTCAATATGAACTGAATAAAAATGAAGGGATATTGAACATGTCACTAGATTTAATTGATGAAAGGCATGAAGAAGCTTCCTAGAAGGCTAAGGTGCATAAACAATGGATAGAAAATCAATACAATTCTAAGGTCAAACACTTCCTACTCAAAGAAGTGGTGCTAAAGCAAATATTCCCTAGGCTAAGGGCACTCGACCCAACTTGAGAAGGACCTTATGTTATCCACAATAACTTGGGTAATGGAGCTTTCATCCTTAGCACAGTGGATGGAGCGTTCATCCTTAGCACGGTGGATGGAGCTATATTCAGAAGAGTCTGGAACGCACAAATTCTCCCTTGCTATTCTTTGCTTTTACAGTTTTATGAATTATATACTGTAATAATGTAATTGAAATAGTTATGAAATGATTTCTAGTAAAATATGCATTCCTTAAAATCTTTTTATGATTGGTAATGAGTATGAAATGTAACTCTATACTACAACCTAAACACGTTAGGTTAACATTGGCATTAAAAGAACACCGCAAAAGCTCGATGAGCTAAGCTCTCTACTTGAGAAACCCTATGTGTCAGCCATTGATGATCAGCTCAAAATTCACGCCAGCAATGGCGAATTAGAGTGACCCTAACCGGTTGTCCGCCATTGATGATTGGCTCAACTTCGTACTAGTAATGGTGGATTAGAGTGACCCTAAATGGGTGTCCACTACTGATGATTAGCTCAAATATTTTGCCAGCAGCGGCTGACCATAGTCACCCTAACCAGTTGTCCACTATTGATGATTGGCTCAAACTCCTTACTAGCAATGGTGGACTAGTGTGACCCAAACCTAGTGTCCACCATCAATGATCGGTTATTAGCTTTTGGGATGGCCATGGAGAACCAAACTTATCGATGGTTGGGGCATGACTACCACCTAGTTGTTTACCCCTAACATATGGAAATGGATTTCTATCAGCAATGGATAACCACGCTTACCTATAGTAAAACATGGCTATTGTTGGCACCGAAATTGGTCACTAACACCCGAATATAGATGAAGCACCAACTAATAGTCACGGTTAATAGATAGATTGTATGTAGAGAGTAATAATGTGAAGAACAGACGAAATTAAAATGAAAGCAATAAAGAACAACGGATTTTATAGTGGTTTGGCTAACTCTGACCTACGTCCATTCCAGTAATTTCCTTTTTATTGTTGTAACAATCAATTATAGTTATAAAGGGGTAGACTGGCCTTAGCCTTAGAAAAATAGAAAGTCAAAGAGCAGAAGAGAAGATCCCTTTCTTGAAGCCCTACATGCTCTATTTATAGACACGTCCAGGTAGTTGGTGGGCTCTCTGAATAACCAGAGCCCATCAGGGCCGAACGGCCTATGCCGAACCAAAATGCCATACCGAATGCACTCGTACGCTGAACAAGGTTGCCATGCCGAACGCACTCGTACGCCGAACAAGGCTGTCATGCCGAACGCACTCGTACGCCGAACAAGGTTGTCATGCCGAACGCACTTCGTATGCTGAACGCTTCCTGATGCCGAACGATCCATCCAATGTCGAACGTCTCCAGATGCCGAACGACACATCCAATGCCGGAGGATCCTTAATGTCGAACCTCCATCATGCCAAACCATGTCTCATGTCGAACCATGTTTGATTCCTAACCATGTTTAATGCTGAACCATGTTTGATGCTGAACAGTTTCTAATGCCGAGCGCCCATCATGCCGAACGATCTCTAATGCCGAGCGCTACTGAATGCCGAGCGCACCTGGATGTCGAGCGCTACTGAATGCCGAGTACTCCTGGAATGTCGAGCCACTCATGTATGTTTGATGCTCTATATATGCCGAGTACTCTTGAATGCTATTCGAACGTGAATGCCAGACGAACCATTTGTGTCGAACCTCCACCATGCCGAACCATGTTCTAGGCCAAACCATGTTTCCTAGACCCAAATTATAGTTGATTCATCTTTATCCAATCATATTTCCATCTCCCGAGCATGTTGCGTCATCCATCCATCCAGTCGACTGAATCCATCATACACCAGCCTCGACGAACGTGTAGTCGATTAAGTTAAACCCGTCTGTCCATGGCCTTGCAAAAAGGCGGGTTAACACTTGCCCCCCAAAACATGCCTTGTTGTTGGAAGGTGTGTTTTGAATAATTCCGAATCTGACATCCAAAGTCCATAACCAATTCCATATCCATCCGGACTCGATAACCGAGTCTTATCCAACCTTATCCAATAACCAGTAACCGAATCCATGACCTTTTCGGGTCAATATCTGAATCCGTAACCTCTCCGGGTTCTTGCCAAGCGCAATTTCCACATGACGACCGTGGTCCAATGTCTCTGGACGTTGAGTAATGCCGTGGCTTAAATCCTAAGCCGAATCCTGGTCACTCCGGACCCTTGTCGAGTATAGTCCATACCTGACTTCCTGAAATAATAACTTATAATACAGGGCCTAAGTCCTTGGCCGAATCCTGGTCTCTCCGGACTCTTGCCGAGCATAGTCCATACTCGACGACCTGAAATAGTAACTGATAATTTTAGGGCCTAAGTCCTAGGTCGAATCCTGGTCTCTCCGGACCCTTGTCGAGCATAGTCCATACTCGATGACCTGAATAAGTCGATTCGCCGCGTTTAGGCAAAGAGACTTACCCCTTGTCAGGCACAATCCATACCCGACGACCGTTTACCAAAAACCAGACAAAAATCCATCAGAAGCAAATCCAAAATCCAGATCAAACCAGAAACAAAAAATCCATATCAAAAATCCAAACCGATATCCAAACCAGAAAGCAATCACCCAAATAAAAAGTTCAAACCAAGAAACAAACAAAACCGGAAGTTCTAACCAAACCAGGAAAAATCAAATGTCCAAGCCAAGAAAGAGAAAGAGGATTTCACAAACTAGAGTGTCGCGGTTTATCATCATCTCAGAGCATGCCTAGGGGCTATCTCTGTCCCCTTACATGAGTAAGTGACTTGGCCGTTTGCCCGTAGTTTGCTACTTATTTCGTAATATTCCAGTCAATTGATAACTAATCGACCATCATTCCTGTGCCTCGTACCATCACTGCGTGAGGTAGACGGTGGTTGCTCTTGTCCCACCGCTGCATTCCGAGCTTCGACATATTGTCGCAATTGTCCATTCCTTACATGCTCCTCAATTATGTCCTTTAAGTGCCTATAGTTGTTGGTATCATGCCCGTCCAAATCATGGAAGAGGCAGTGTTTCCCTGATGCCCTCTCACGTTCGGAGGGTTCTCTCTTAGCCGACCTTCGTATGAAAGGCGATTCCGAGTCTCCAAATAAATCCGTTCCAGCGTCTCGTTCAATCCTGTGTAGGGGGAGAATTTTGGCCCTCTCCACCGTTTCCTAGCTTTTCCTAATTTTTCATCCATCTTTCTTTTTCCTTTGCCTTTATCTCTTTCCAAGCCTCCACTGGATGACCCTCCATCCTCAACCGTGTTCACCTCCTTTAACTTCATATCTAAGCACACATCTTCCTGTCGAAGGAACCTCTCAGCTTCGTGAAAGAATTCCCCGAGATCCATTGGAGGGTCCTGTATCGGTGACACTTTGAAATCTGAATTCTCTCTATCTCCTGAAACAACCACCATTAAAACCATCGATGGATCCGGCCGATACACCGAAGCAACCTCTGCATTGAACCGAGTTGAGAAAACTCTAAGTGATTCGTCTGTCCTTTGTTTTACCGATGTCAGCGTCGTTACATTCTTTGTCCTTTTGATATGTACCGGAAACTGCTTCAGAAACCTGTCCTCTAACTCTATCCATGTCCCGATAGATCCTTCTTCCAGCTGCCTGAACCACATAGCCGTTATGTCCTTTAACAATAAAGGGAAACATCGAGCCATAACTTCTTCCGATGCCCCCAACACCTCCATTTGTCTTGTATATCTCATCAAGTGATCTGTTGGATCGGCCTTGCCATTGTATATTTCCACGTTAGGTAGCTTGAAATCAGGCGGATTCCGAGCTATCCTAATTTCACGAGTGAACGGACTCTTGTTTACGCCTTCCAGATCTCTATTTGTTAAACCTCAGCGCATGGTTCGTGTGATAATCTCGGCTAACCCAGCATTGTACATCAAGGGTTGCCCCCCCGAGTTCCCAAGGGAATTCTAGTACATACTCTTCATCTCTTGCTCTTACATTCCTGCCAGCATCCTGTTGCGTGGTGTTAACTGGAACCCCTCCATGAACTGGTTCGGCATTATCTGGTGGTGCGCTCCCGAGTCCAGGTCCATCTGGATTGTTAGTTGTTTGCTGGTTGGGGGTTGGCCCCTGCTTAACCATTCCCTCTGCTTGTTGGTTAAGCGCTTCTGATCTGGCTCCATGGATCTGAGCTCCTGCATTTCCTGCTTGCGTAAATTTTCTGAGAAGAGCCTACATCATCTCCTCTTGTCTTTTCATCATGGTTTCCATTTACTCTCTAGTGATGTAGATGGATGCTCCTCCTGCTCCATTTTCAGAGGAACCCTCTTGACTTCCCTCCTGATTGCTCCTCTCTATCACTTGCTTCCTTGCTGATGGTCTAGCCATTGCTCCTTAAAATTCATGTTTCTAACTCCAAAATTCCTGAGTTCAACTCTCAATGAAAGCACCAAAGTGTTGGCACCGAAATTGGTCACTAACACCCGAATATAGATGAAGGCACCAACTAACAGTCACGGTTAACAGATAGATTGTATGTAGAGAGTAATAATGTGAAGAACGGACAAAATTAAAATTAAAGCAATAAAGAACAACAGATTTTATAGTGGTTCGGCTAACTCTGGCCTACGTCCACTCCAGTAATTTTCTTTTTATTGCTGTAACAATCGATTGTAGTTACAAAGTGGTAGACTGGCCTTAGCCTTAGAAAAATAGAAAGTCAGAGAGCAGAAGAGAAGATCCCTTTCTTGAAGCCCTACATGCTCTATTTATAGACACGTCCACGTAGTTGGTTGGCTCTCTGAATAACCAGAGCTCATCAGGGCCGAACGGCCCATGCCGAACCAAAATGCCATACCGAACGCACTTGTACGTCGAATGAGGTTGTCATGCCAAACGCACTCGTACGTCGAACGAGGTTGTCATGCCGAACGCACTTCGTATGCTGAATATAATGCTCCCTGATGCCGAACGATCCATCTAATGCCAAACGTCTCCAGATGCGAACGACACATCCAATGCCGGAGGATCCTTAATGCAGAACCTCCATCATGTTGAACCATGTCTCATGCCCAACCATGTTTGATGTCGAACTATGTTTAATGCCGAACCATGTTTGATGCCGAACAGTTTCTAATGCCGAGCGCCCATCATGTCGAGCGCTACTAAATACCGAGCGCTCCTGGATGCCGAGCGCTACTAAATACCGAGCGCTCCTGGATGCCGAACGCTACTGAATGCCGAGTGCTCCTGGAATGTCGAACCACTCATGTATGTCGGACGCTCTATGTATGCCAACTACTCTTGAATGCTATTCGAACGTGAATGCCAGACGAACCATTTGTGCCGAACCTCCACCATGCCGAACCATGTTCTAGGCTGAATTATGTTTCCTAGACCCAAATTATAGTTGATTCATCTTTATCCAATCATATTTCCATCTCCCAAGCACGTTGCGTCATCCATCCATCCAGTCGACTGAATCCATCGTACACCAGCCTCGACGAACGTGCAGTCAATTAAGTTAAACCCGCATGTCCATGGCCTTGCAAAAAGGCGGGTTAACAGCTATCGTTATTTAGCTCAATGCAAGTAGTCAATACTAGAATTGCTTATGAAGACTATCAACAAATAGACACTAGTGTAAACTTGCTTAAAGTACACATGGAACATGTATATGATAACAAATGTACTAGAATGATGAAAGTACAGTAAGGAAAAGCAAGGCATGCAAGAATAATAAACAAACAGGTCATATTGTCAGAAATCTAGACATTTATAGTCCAAGTCTCCAAATATTAGAAAATAATACATACTCATCCATACCAATATAAAAATTAGGCGAGCATGGATTAAAAGTGTTTATTACAAGAAAAAGGCATGGAGTATACTATTTTGTTTAACGACGAAATTTATATCGAAATAAAAACCCGTCAATAAATTTCAAATTAAAATAACCGCAAGCACACGGCGTACAAAAGTTAATACGTGGCAAGTATGGGTCGATCCGTAGGGAATTGTTGATATTAAATTTCTATTCAACCAAATTAACCAAATATTTAGAGTGATTAGCTAAAAAATGAGAAAAATGTCAAAAAGGATTGATAAAAGTATGAGAGTGTAAATACAATTTAGAGGTAATTTTCACTCTCTATATCCCATAGTTCAAAACAACATGAAATTATTATCTCTCTCTTTTGGTCATTAGCAATCTTAATTGATGTGCTTATCATAAGTATGGCCTATATGTGCTATTAATTAGCTCAACATAAGCCATCAAACTATAACACAACATTTAAACTACTTTCCAACTCTCATGAAAAATGGCAACAAGTTGAAATCAAAATCTATTTTAAGTATGGTCTATTAACTATTAGTTACAAATATAGACCATCAAATTTTAATTTCAACATTCACTTCATTACCATCATCATATGTAAATGAAGAGGTAACGATTGTTTGTGATTGTTTAAACATAGCCTATTTGTTGTGAACAACATATACTATCAAATTCGACATGAAATAATTAATCACATCAACATTGATTTAAGCACTAAAGAGAGAAATAATTATCAAAATATTGAAGCTACATGATTAGAGGCTTCATTACCTTTAAATTAAAGGGATTATCCTCTCATTTGTGTTATCATATCAACGCAGTAGCATGCAACATGAAACTAAAAGAAGAGGAAAAAGAGAGAAAAATGAAAAGAAAAGCTAAGTAAAAAGAAGTAAACACTAATCTACTTGCATGAAAAACAAAATAACTACTAACAAGAAAGGAATATAGCATGTAAATAAGAGAGAATATTAATTTAACATTGCATAAAAAACGAAAAGTTACATGAAAAGAAATATGGTTAAGTAGCCACGAAAAGAAAGAAGAGAGCTTGTGTTTTATTTTGAGCTTAAAACTAACTATGAGGAAGAGGAGGGTTACATGATGATATGAGGTATTTATACAAGTTAGAAACCCTAATTCATTTTTTTGGGTAAGGCCTAAAATAACCTTAAGGTAGTGCGGCCACCAAGTAATCGTTAGCTTGTCTTAATCCCTCACTTAAATGTGAATGAAGCTTTAATGGCCTTTTAGCATGTCAATTAACTCATAATTGAAAATCAAGGTAAGTGGGTAGGGGGGACCTCCATGTTTATAAGTTTGAATTTTTTTTCATCTTCATTTGCTTTGTTTCCATTTGTGCATGCATATCTTCATGAATCCACTTGTATTTGAATTTAAATTCCTACAAAACAACATAGAAATTTTTAATTAAATTTTAGAAAATTAATATATGTACAAAAATGACCATTTTGCCTTAGATGAAGATGAATATATGACGATTTGAAGTGAACTGAATTTTTGGTTTAAACAAGTTAAAATACATAATATGATATTTATTTAAATAAAAATAGATAAAATATGGATGTAAATACATGCACATTTACGTGCGCATTAAATACCCCTACACTTATCTTTTTAATCATCCTCGAATAAAGGAAAACTAAGGTAGCTCCTTTTTCATAGGGAGCACGATTGCATTGAGCGTATGCAACAAGCTGTTAAATCTTTGGATGTCCCCGATAGGAAGAGTGTTGTCTCGTGAGGGTTTTCAGCGGATACTACCCACAAAATCCAAATGTAGCGTGAAAATATTTACGAAATGCAAGATTTAGTTACAATAGGATGAATGCAAGTTTTTGAAAATATTTACACATGAAAAATTTACTTTTAAATAGACAAAAATAAATTAAATATAAGTTTTGGTCATTATCTAGAAAATTTAAGTCATTTACTCATCAAAATTTCCAATACAAATTAAGTTGTCATAATAAATAGACTATAGTTTGGCTAGTTGTTTCGATTGATAACACAATGTAATTACGAAATGGATCCTTAGTTGATTATCAAAGTTTGTCAAAGTGATATTCTCATTTCTTTTTAATAACAGGTTAAATCAAACAAGTAAAAATAGTGCTTGGATTTCAATTGCATATTCTCTCTATTTTTTTGAAAATTTAATTAATATTTACAATATTTACATATGCCTAACTCAGATAAACTAAGGCCAGATATATTACCCGTGCACTACCTTACGGACTGATATGAGGAGAATACAGAGCATGGCGAATGAACACACAAGTGTGAACACTTATCGACTGTAGGCATTATTAAAAAGAATTTTTATATACATACACCTAACTCAGATAAACTAAGGCTGTATATACCGATCGTGCACTGCCTTTCGGGATTATGTGAGAAGGGTACAGAGCATGGCGAGTGAACACTTGACTTAAGGTGTTAAAAATATATACATATATGCAAATGTTATATATAATATATATTGTGTTTTTTTAAGAAAGAGAGTTTTGTAAAATCATCTTAGCACCACTTAAAAGATAAAAATGTTATATCCTTTACTTTAAATTTTCCACTTTTAAAAGAGATTTTCAATTAAAATATACTTCATAATTAACACATATGAAACATCCTATATACTAGTTAAAACATTGTTCTTTATAATCAAACTTCAATTTTATTTTTGTTAAGACAAATAAATTTTCAAAATTTTCAATTTATTAACCGAAACTTATACTTATCCTATAGTGTTTCTTCAAAAATAAATTAAAATGCTAAAAAGAATATGTTTTTGAGATTGAGAAATTTTGAGATTTTTTTTTGTTAAAAGAGAATAAAAATTCAAATATGCCATGAAACTGAAAAAAATTGAACCCGAGACTCCTCCCACACTTAATTTTGACTGTGGCCCCACAGTCAATGCGTCATATAATGATTGTAATGGGGAAAACTATGTGCATATTTACAAAAGAAGGTTAACAGGCGTCTATCCATCCCTGGCGTTTTCTATTTCTATGGCACCATGTGGAAAAACAATCTGTACCACAAATGGTCCCGTCCATCTCGATTTAAGTTTCCCAGAGAATAAATGAAGTCTTGAGTCATATAAAAGAGCTTTCTAGTTAGGCGAAAAAGTTTTCCTTAGGATTGAATTGTCATGAAAAACTTTTGTTCCTTCTTTGTAAATTTTCTCGTTTTCATACGCGTCGTTCCTAAGTTTTCTAGTTCGTTAACTGTAGTTTTCGGTTTTCGCCAGCTTTATCGAGATTAAAGTTTAAGTTCATTATTGCTCACAACGGTTTGTGTTTGATTTCAACGGGCAATTGGAAAGCCTTACCATAAACTAAACGAAATGGGGGCATCCCAAGGTTAGTTTTAAAAGCAGTAAGGTAAGCCCAAAGCACGTCGGTCAATTTCTGAGACCAATCTTTTCGGTTTTTGTTAACGCTTTTCTCCAAAATTTGTTTGATTTGTTGATTTGAAACTTCAACTTGTCCACAACTTTGAGGATGATAAGAAGTTGATAACTTGCGGGTTATCGAGTATTTTTTCATTGAAGTTTCAAAAGATCGATTGCAAAAATGGGTCCCGTTATCACTGATTATTGTGTGAGGTGTGCCGAACCTCGAAAGATGTTTTCTTTAAGCAATTTTACAATAATTCTATGGTCATTGGTTTTGCACGAAAAGGCTTCAACCCATTTTGAGACGTAATCGACAGTGAGAAGGATATACAAGTTTCCAAAAGAATTGGGAAAAGGTCCCATAAAGTCGATACCCCAAATACCAACGATTTCGATCGTAGTGATGGGGTTTAGAGGTATCATATTTCGTCGAGAAATTCATCCAAGCATTTGACATCGATCGCAGGTTTTACAGAATTCAAATGAGTCTTTGGAAAGAGAAGGCCAATAGAAAGCATATTGAAGCACTTTTTTCGTAGTTTTTCGAGAACTGAAATGTCCACCGTACGCTTGATCGTAGAAAAATGAAAGAACACTCCTGATCTCATTATCCGAAATGCAACGTCGGATGATTTAGTCGGGACAATATTTGAACAAGTATAGATCGTCCCAATAGAAATATTTCACTTGGGACATGAATTTGTATTTGTTCTATTTGGACCAAGATGAGGGAGTTTCTTTAGTGACTAAGTAGTTCATTATATCAGCATACCATGGATCGATAGAAATTGAAAGAAGTTGTTCATAGGGGAAGTTTTCATTGATTGGCAAAGAAGATGGTGCGTTCAAAAGACGAGATAAGTGATCGACTATGACGTTATCGGATCCTTTTGTCCTTGATTGTAAGATCAAACTCTTGCAATAAAAGGATCCAATGAATCAAGCGAGATTTAGCGTCCATTTTAGTGAAGATATACCTAAGCACAGAATGGTCCGTGTACACAGTAATGTGTGACCCTATCGAGTAAGGTTGAAATTTTTCAAGCATAAAAACGATGGTTGGAAGCTTTTTTCGGTTGTTGTGTAGTTAAGTTGAGCATTGTTTAGAGTCATACTCGTATGGTGAATGACAAAGGATTTCGTTGATGTGTTGTCCCAAGACATCACCAACCACAAAGTTAGAAGCCTTACACATTATTTCGAAAGGAAGATCCCAATTGGGTGCGCAAATGATTGGAGCAGAAATGAGTTCCTTTTTAAGACGTTCGAAAGAAGAGATACAATTAGAGTTAAAATCAAAAGGAACGTCTTTTTCGAGAAGAGTCGTCAAAGGATGAGCGATTTTGCTAAAGTATTTCACAAAGCATCGGTAAAAGCCAGCATGTCCGAGAAACGATCGAATGTCCTTAACAGATTTGTGAATAGGTAGGTTTGCAATTACGTGGATTTTCACTTTATCTACCTCAATGTCTTGATTTGAGATGATATGTCCATGGACTATGCCTTGTTTGACCATAAAGTGGCATTTTTTCCAATTCAAAGTCAAATGTTTTTCTTTACATCGATTTAGAACCAACTCGAGATGATGTAAGCATTGGGAAAAAGAATCACCAAAGATAGAAAAATCGTCCATGAAAACTTCTAGAATGCGTTCAAACTTGCCAGAAAAAATTCCAGCCATGCATCTTTGGAAAGTAGCGGGAGCATTAGAAAGTCCAAATGGCATACGTCAATAAGCAAAGGTACCAAATAGACACATGAAACTTGTTTTCTCTTGATCTTAGGGAGCGTCTGAAATTTGGTTATAATCGGAATAACCATCAAGGAAGCAGCAGAATTCATGGCCGGCTAAACGGTCGAGCATTTGGTCGATAAATGGAAGTGATCCTTAG
Source organism: Allium cepa (assembly GCA_030765085.1). Taxonomy (NCBI): domain Eukaryota; kingdom Viridiplantae; phylum Streptophyta; class Magnoliopsida; order Asparagales; family Amaryllidaceae; genus Allium; species Allium cepa. The sequence goes on from CM060940.1 coordinate 655,105,280, forward strand.
GTGTTGCAGCATTTAGTTTTCGCTAGTCAATGCAAACACGCCAACTTGTTTGAGTATGAGTTGGAATAAGTTCATTTGAATTGTTCTTGACAATGGTTATCCCAGACTTTTTCGGTACATCGTGAATTGGGCTAACCCATGAACTATCAGAGATTGGGTAAATGATTCCATTATCGAGAAGTTTAAGAATTTCATCACACACCACATCTTTCATTTTTGGATTAAGCCTTCGTTGCGCATCATGAACAGGCTTGGCATCGTCGATTAAATGGATGCAATGTTGAACAAGAGCGGGACTAATTCCCTTTATATCGAAGATCGACCATCCAATCGCTTCCTTGTTTTTCGAAAGGATTAAAAGCAAAGAAGTTTCTTGATTGAGAGAGATTGTCCAGAAATTATGACGGGAAATGTTTCCTTATCACCCAAGTATGCATACTTAAGATGATCGGGAAGTGGTTTGAGGTCCAGCTTTAAGAGTTTCTCGATCGAAGAATTGGGTTGAGATTAGTACTCAGCTGGAAGCGATTCAAAAGGAAGAGTGTATTCAATCTCGTTGCGAATTTTGTGAAATAATTTTTCGTACTCATCCTCATGTTCATCGTTAAGATCAAGTGTCTCATTTTCAAAGTTTTTGTGAATTGCACTAGCTTCCAATATTTGGTCGCGAGGTTCATTCGATTGGCTTTCAAGATTGAAAACATTAAGATCCAAAGTCATGTTTCCAAAAGAGATTTTCATCGATCCGTTATGACAATTGATTAAGGCATTTGAGGTGGCTAAGAATGGTCGGTCTAAAATCAACGGAATTTGACTCGTGGGATTTGTCACAGGTTGTGTTTCAAGAATGATAAAGTCAACAGGGAATATGAATTGCCGTACTCGAATGAGCACGTCCTCGATTTCTCCCACGGGTTTCTTAATGCAACAATCAATAAATTAAAGCGTGACCTTTGTGGGTTTGAGCTCATCTAAGCCTAATTGTTCGTACATGGAGTATGGAATCAAGTTGACACTCGCACCTATGTCTGTCAAGCATTTTTAATCGTCTTATCTCCAATTGTACACGAAATCATAGGGCGGCCAGGATCTTTGTATTTGATGGGCATGGATTGAGAAAAGACTTCACTTAAACTAGCGGCTAAGAAGACTTTTTTGGGCACTTGAATGTGTCGATTCTGGGTGCATAAATCCTTAAGAAATTTCGCGTACATTGGGACTTGCTAAACAATGTCCAGAAGCGGGATGTTTACTTTCACTTGTTTAAAAATTTCCAACATCTTTTCCATTTGGTCCGAATTTTTCTTGTGTCTGAGTTGATGTGGAAATGGAATATGATACTCGGTAGGCGGGTCTACTCGACTAGAAGAAGAAGAATTTTGATTGGCATTCGATGTTAGTCCTTGAGAAGGATGGTTTTGACGACAACAACCTTAGGACCTATTATAAAATATAAATACTAACATTATAGTTTATATATATATGCAGGATAACAACATGTAGGTACCAACAATGAAGACTGTACAGTACATAGATACAAGACTGATGAATTAAGAGCGAAGGTATTAAGATTGAAAACTCATAAGTATCAAGATATCAAGAGTTCAAAATTTCAAAGTATATGATAAGTACTGAATCTAGAATTATTTTAAAACTTCTTAAAAGCACTTGCATCATTATTCGAAATTTATTCGTGTAATGGAATCCACTTCGATGATGTTAAAGGGATGGAACCCTAGTGGGATGGAACCCATGACAATATCTAATGGAATATATAGTGGTCCTATTTTGATATCCACTAATTTTATAAAAATATTTTTCAAAAATATTGTTTTTAAAAATGTTTTCAAAACTTCCTTTTCAAAAAGACATCTCTCTTGGTTTTAAAATATTTTAGCCTCAAAACTATTTTATCATTTTTAATACTTTGATTTTAAAATTGTCCATGATTTTAAACTATCTCTTGTTTTAAATATTTAGCTTTAAAATATTTATATACTCAGATTTTAAATCACTTTATAGATTAAGATTATATATATTAAAAATTACTTTCTAAACTCTTTTATATGTTTAAATTATATTCAAATATATTTACAAAGTTTAGAAATTGTTTTGACAAATTATAGAAACCAATTTTAATAAGAAAATCAAAATCACCATTTTTGCCTAGAGCATGTCGACATACTCCTACCCCCCATGTCGACATGGTGCCCGTTATTTTCAACTTTCAAAATTTTCAAAAGAAGTGTCTATTCGGCATATCCTTTCATGAGTAGATACGGCTGTTGATCACTATAAATACCAGTAATTTCTAAACGAATTCTCACTAGATTTTCATTCATTTTCTCTCCTCTTCATTTCCACATTAATTCTACAAGAATCCCAAACTATACTCTATCGAAACACCAAGTGAATCAAACTTGATTATCTCTTGTTTGATTCTCTACCCCTCTCTTCATAAGATCTTAGTGCTATTCAGAGTTATAGAATTATTTGTAAATCAAACTATTGTGTAAAAGGTGCGGTTAAGCCTTGAAATCAATTGGGTGCGATTGTTGCCGTGGAAATTAGTTAGGTGAACTTGCGGCCTGGTAAATCAAGGGAGTTTTCCCCGGACTCAGATACAGGAGGGTATACCTTGTGGCCTTGAAATCGAGGGTGTAATCCGGTAGATTATTTTGAAAAGAAATCCATACAATTCTGCGGGACTGGATGTAGGGTAACTTCGAACCAGTATAAAATCCGGGTGTGTTCTTTCCTTTTCCGCTTTTAGTTATTATTTGCATCTGTGTCTGATTCTGTGATTATATATGTGTCTTTGTATTGCATTTGTTGGTGATTAAATTACATAAGTTTGAAAAAGATTTAATAAATCCACAAAATACTATTCACCCCTTCCCTAGTGTTATTCTAGCCTAAAGATCCGTAATCCACATTCCTAACATTTGGTAACAAGCAAGGTTTTTAAAGTTTTCATAAGTTGAAGTTTGAAAAGTTTTTAAAAATGGCTACTAACACTGGTTCTGTTAACACCAACACTAGTTCATTTGTAGAGGGTCAATCTACTGCCAGACCACCACTTTTTAATGACAGTAACTATGCATATTGGGTATGTAGAATGAAAATATATTTACAGTCAATAGGATTAGACACTTGGAATAACACACAAACTGAATATTCTGAACCCATGACTAATTTTGCATAGTGGACTGATGAGCAAAAGACTATTGCACAACATAATTCCAAAGCCATGAATATTTTATTTTGTTCACTTGATAGGATTGAATTCTATAGAGTATCTATTTGTAAGTCTGCATATGATATTTGGAAACTTTGCAAGTTACTCATGAAGAAACAAGCAAAGTCAAACAGACCAAAATATCCATACTCACGAATTTGTTTCAAATATTCAAAATGAACTCAAATGAGTCCAACTCAGATATGTATAGTAGATTTCAGGATATTGTGCATTCTCTAATATCATTGGGAAAAAGTTTCTTCGAAGAAGATCAAGTCAGAAAATTATAAATTCTCTTACTCCAGTATGGGATCAGAAAACTCTTGGAATCAAAGAAGAAAATGATATCAGTATTTTAAAGATTGAAGAATTTATTGGAAATCTAATGTCATTCGAAGTTTAAATGCAAGGGAGAAGAGATAGCAAGGAATTCGAAAAGAAGTCAATTGTGTTCAATGCGTTAACAGATGAATCAGAATCGGGTAGTGATGGTGATGAAGAAATAGCCTTCATGACAAGGAATTTTCAGAAGTTTCTAAAGTATAGAAAGATGAACAACCTCAAAAAGAATGATCATAGAAATTCTGGAAATCATAATGTAACACTAAATCACGTTAAATGTTTCAACTGTGACGAACCATCAAAAGAGACTGTCCGCATCCTGATAAGCAACAGTTTCCTGCAAGCAATGATTATAGAAAGAAAAGGAAAAGAGAATATACCGCTACTTTAGATGATTCTGACTCAAATTCATCCTCAAGCGATGATGATCAGAAGACAGAAAATTCAAATATGTGTTTCATGGCTATTCATGATTCTGATGATCTTAGGGATAAAGATACACGTTTACAATATTTTTGTTGAAATTGTTTGTTTAAAATTGATTGATTGTTTGATTGATTTTGAAATTATGTGATTGTTTGAATGTTAAATTTTTATTATTTTTATTATTATATTTTATTTTTAATTTTTATAATTTTTTTTGAAAAGGCATTATTATATTTTAATAACCACTTCAGAAAAATATGTAGACATTAAAAATAATATAAATATATATATAAGTATATATATATAAGTATTTACGAATAGATAGGTCACATGAATTCTCTGATCCACTTCAACATGGTCCTACCCATGATGTCGACATGCCTGTAAGAAAGTTGAAATTCAAATTTGAATTCAAATCTTTGAACTTCCCTCCACCATTTCACCAACTCCAATGTCCTGAAAAGGTACCTCTTGACCAGAGAACATGCGTATTGAATATCTATTTATCTAATTTATCATATCATATCTTTTCACTTTCACTTTCAAAAATCAAACTCTCTTTACTCTTTCAAACTCTCTACTCTCTTTAAAAATGGCTTCTTCAAGCACTCCATCCACAATGAGATTGTCAAAAATCATTAAAGAGTATCTCTATAATGATCCGGAAGCAATCAAGCCTTATATAAGCTATGCTAATTATGGAAAAGTTCAGACGGGAAAGTTTGCTATCTTTAGTGATTTCTCTATATATGAAATCAATCTTCTTCTTGAAGAGAACCATATTGTTAGTGTTTTTTGATCATTCTGAAAATAATTTTATTTGCAATCCAAATCTTGTTAAAATGTTTTATGCAAACTTGAATCGGGGTTTTCATGAAGGAAATGATAATGAAATTTGGAGTAGTGTTAACGGCACTAAAATTGTTATAAATTGTGAAATTTTGGACAACATTCTCAATTGCAAGAATTCAAGAATGGATCTTTCTACTTTTAATATTGATGAACATGATCGTGAGATATTTCATCACATTTTCGAAGGAGATGACAACTTTAAATTTAAAAATCGTAACTTCCGTCTAAAAGCAAGTATTGTTAACCTTCTTTTGCAATATACTATCACTCCTAGATCGAAAAATTTCAATAACCCAATTTTGAAAGTTTGTAAAGCTCTTTTTGCTATTTTTGGTCATTATGACATTAATTGAGCGCAAGTGATTTTGGATGAACTTCGTCCTAAGAATTTGGAAATGGGTGAGAATACTTTGTATCATGGAATCTATCTCACTCGGATTTTTAATGGTGTTGATTATAAAAGGGAAGAATTTGTTTCAAGAAAAGTGTTTAATCATGCCAATATTTCTCTTATGAAAATTCCCTTCATATTTTAACAATATGAATCTCTTGCCGAAAAGGATGAAAGGTTGGCATATGAAGAGATGGAAGAAGAAGAAGAACGGGAGGAAATGAAAATTGAAGAAGAAAACGAAGACACCTCCTTGAAAATATTGAATATCCTAACAATCCTTCCAAAAAAACTCTCCTCAAAAATCAAAAGATCAAGTGAAAAATCAATGGATTTTTAAAAGATCCGTTAGTAAGAAATTGGATAAAATAACCACTAATACGAACAAGTTCTTTGCTAAAGTTGGTCGGAAACTTGGCCTATCATCATCCTCCTCATCCTCTGGCACATTCTAAAAACTTAGATGTGATGTACTAGTTAATTTTGTATGAACTTGTATTGACCTTTTATCATGTTATGAAGTAACTCTTGTATTAGCTCACTATCTATAAATTTATCTATCTTATGTTTTTTTTATCTTATCGTGTCTCTGGAATAAATGATAGTATAATATATAAGTTATATATACATACTTATGCATAAAACAAAGAAGATACATAAATCAACACACCCACGTCGATATACCCCAACATTCTATGTCGACATATAACTGTCTAATTTAGTTATTTTTTAAAATTTTGAATTTAAAATAACTAACTTGTGTCTATTCATTTTTAAATGAATTTCTACCTACTTAAACACTTGTTTCTTCAAGAAATTTGTAAACTCTTTATTTCTACTCATCTCTATTTGCATCTCTTAACTATTTACCAGTCGTCTTCTCAAACCCTAAGTGAAAATCTTGAAGAAACTCTCAAATCATTCAGGAATATACTTTCTTTTATTCTCCGCAATCAAAGGCACTTAGAACTAGGTCAAAAGCAGATGATAAAAAACAAGAGAAGCATTTCGATGCCTTCCATTGGATGATTTCTGCCTTAAATAAAGATGATTTCAATACAAATCCTGAAGGAACTTTGACTTAAGATAACGAAGATTGGGAAGATATTAAAAAGGACCATATTTTTGGAGAAGAAGGATGGTTGAAGTTCCTAAAATTATTTGATCTCCTTATGGTTTTGAATTGCTTGTTTTTTTGAATTGTTTGATTTGATTTGAATTGTTTGATTTGATTTGAATTGTTTGATTTGATTTGATTTGCTTTGATTAGAATTATTTAAATGGAATGTATAAAATTATGTGAAACGTAATATATGGTCATTGAATTGTTTTCATTAAGTAACTCATGATATTATATATATATACACACACACGCATACACACACATTCCATCTTAATTTGTCATAGGTACTCCAGTATTAGATTTAGGGGGAGTTATATACATATTAGTATAAGATTAGTTTTTGTTGGTGACAAAGGGGGAGAATTATAAAATAGAGTAGTTAGAGGTAGTTAGAGTAGTTAGGCTTAGATTAAGGGGGAGTTATTGGTTTCAGGGGGAGTTATTGGTTTTAGGGGGAGTTATAGTAAAAGTGAAGTATATTTATAAACATATGTTGTCATCATCAAAAAGGGGGAGATTGTTAGTCCTTGAGAAGGATGGTTTTGATGACAACAACCTTAGGAATTATTATAAAATATAAATACTAACATTATAGTTTAGATATTATTTCTTTGAAAATGGGTAAAAGCTTTATTAAAGAAACCGAAACAAGGTCGGCCCGACCCAATTACAAGACTGATGAATTTAACGATCGAAGATATCAAGATTGAAGACTCATGAGTATCAAGATATCAAGAGTTCCATATTTCAAAGTACAAGATAAGTATTGAGTCTAAAATTATGTTAAAACTTCTTGAAAGCACTTATATTTTTATTCGAAATTTATTCGTGGAATGGAATCCACTTCGAGCCTGTTAAAGGGTGGAACCATGTAGGGATGGAACCCACGAAAATATCTAGTGGAACATATAGTGGTCCTATTTTGATATCCACTAATTTTATAACAATGTTTTTCAAAAATATATCTCTTGTTTTTAAAAATGTTCTCAAAACTTCCTTTTCAAAAAGAAATGTCTCTTGGTTTTAAAATATTTTAGCCTCAAGACTATTTTTATCATTTTTAATATTTTGATTTCAAAATTGTCCTTGATTTTAAACTATCTCTTGTTTTGAATATTTAGCTTTAAAATATTTATATACTCAAATTTTAAATCACTTTATAGATTAAGATTATATATATTAAAAATTACTTTCTAAACTCTTTTATATGTTTAAACTATATTCAAATATGTTTACAAAGTTTAGAAATTGTTTTGACAAATTATAGAAACCAATTTTAATAAGAAAATAAAAATCACCATTTTTGCTTAGAGCATGTCGACATACTCCTACCCCCCATGTCGACATGGTTCCTGTTAATTTTCAAATTTCAAATTTTCAAAAGAAGTGTCTATTCGTCGTATCCTTTCACGAATAGATATGGTTGTTGATCTTTATAAATACAAGTAAGTTATAAACGAATTTTCACCAGATTATCATTCATTTTCTCTCCTCTTCATCTTCCATATTAATTCTAAAAGAATTCCAAACTATACTCTACTGTAATACCAAGTGAATCAAACTTGATTATCTCTTGTTTTATTCTCTGCCCCTCTCTTCATAAGATCTTAGTGCTATTCAGAGTTATAGAATTATCTGTAAATCAGACTGCTGTGTAAAAGGTGCGGTTGAGCCTTGAAATTAATTGGGTGTGATTGTTGCCACGGAAATCAATTAGATGATCTTGTGGCTGGTAAATCAAGAGAGTTAGCCGTGGACTCGAATACAGCAGGGTGTACCTCATGGCCTTGAAATCGAGGTGTAATCTGGGAGATTATTTTGAAAAGAAATCCGTACAATTATACGGGACTGGATGTAGGGTAACTCTGAACTAGTATAAAATGCTGGTGTGTTCTTTCCTTTACTGCTTTTATTTATTATTTGCATCTGTGTCTGATTCTGTGATTATATATGTGTCTGTGTATTGCATTTGTTGGTGATTAAATTACATAAGTTTTAAAAAGATTTAATAAATCCACAAAACACTAATTCACCCCCTATAGTGTTATTCTAGCCTTAAGATCCGTAATCCGCATTCCTAACATTCGATTCAACGTTTAGCTCCATGTTTTGTTCAGATTCGTTAGTTGTTTTAGAAGTGTCGGGAGAGGTTTCTGGTAAATCATTTGGATTAAAGACTTGATTATCGATTTGTTTATCGGAACGTAAAGTTGTGATAGCATTCGATTGGGTGACGTTGCTATCTTGAACAACATGGGCTTGATTTGAATGTGCTTTTTGATTTTTGGAATTTGGAATGGGCTGACTTGGGAATGTTCCTCGTTCGCATTCACTTACAAACGTGGCTAATTAATTCATTTGCATTTCGAGTTCTGCAATTGATTGATTTGTGTTTTGCAAATATAAGGTTAGTAAATTTTGAAAATTGATGTTCGATTGAAGGCTTTGAGTAGTTGCTTTAGCCAACGTTTCAAGAGTTTTCTCAAGTGAACTTAAAAGTTTATCATCTTAGGGAGGATGAGCAGAACTTGGTTGAAAATTTGATTTTTGCGGTGATTATGAGACGGACCAACAAAATTTGGTTGAAAATTGTTGGGTTGAAAGGAAAGATTCGAAACATTATTCGGGAATGCTTGAAAATTGGAATGAACCACATTCGTATTGGGATTGTTTTGGTTCCAAGAAAAATTTGGATGATTTCTCCAACCAGGGTTGTTCGTTGGAGAAAACGGATTGTTTTTGGCTTTATTGAAAGCATTGATTTGTTCGACAAAATTATGGCACTAATCGGCTATACGATTAGGATCATTGTATTTATAGAACATCGGTTAGGAAGCTTGGTTCATTTGATTCGATGAGAAAACGTTATAGAATTTTTTAATCATTGTGTCGATCTTAGCTTCTAAAGCAAAAGAACATCCTATTGAGTGTGCACTCGATCGTGACTAAATTGATTTCCGTTCGAACGTTCCCATTGGGACGACTTTTCGGCGAGGTTTTCAAGAAATTGCCAAGCATCGTCGTGATGTCGGGCAAGAAAGTTTCCTTGGCACATTGATTCAAGCATGGTTCGTGAGCTGTTTTTGAGTCCATCGTATAAGATTTGGCAAATCGTCCATTTTTCAAAGTTATGGCGTGGACATTTTATCAAAAGTTTTTTGAATCTTTCAAAATATTTTCCGAATGCTTCTCCTTCGAATTGATGAAAATTTACAATTTCATTGCGGATTCTACTCATTTTTTCCAAGAGTTAGAATTTTTTTAAGAAAGCTTTTACGAATTCTTCCCAAGTTTTAATCGAGTTCGATGGTAAGTTGTACAACCGTTTTTCAGCGTAATCTGTAAGAGAAAATGAGATTAATCGAAGTTTGAATCCGTCATCGGAAAGTTACTGGAGTTTAATGGTTGCGCAAACTTGTTCGAATTTAGTTAAGAAATTGTATAGGTTATCGTGCTCGAAATTGCTAAATTTTGGAAGCGTGGCAATATGATTCGAGTGATTTTCAAAATGGTTATCCGTAGGGGCGGGTAAAGTGATGCAAAGTTGAATAGAAACTCTATCGGGAAGATTCTAACCATTAGAGTTCGAGGGGCATTCTCGTTCGCCATTTCGGGAGGATCATCTGTTCGAGTTAAATGATTAGTTGTTGAGTCACGAGTCCAACGATTTGTTGCTGTGCCACGAGTCCAAGTACTCATGCACAAATGAAAGTCGAGAAAATAAAGAAGTTAGAAATGAGTTTAGAGAATGAAAAAAGATTTAAAAAATGAAGTGAAAAATTGTTTATGTTTTTCTACAAGGAAGAAAACTATTCACCAAGTGAAATTTATTTTCAAAAGAGAAGTTTGATTTTTGTTTTGTTTTTGGCTTTTCAAATTTTTTTTATATGTTTTTGTTTTTGTAAATTTTCTTTTTGTTTTTGAATTTTCAAATATTTACCGATAGAAATTTTGTTTTTTTGGTTTTGTTTTTAGAAAATGGAAATTTGATTTTTGTTTTTGAATTTTCATTTTTTTTGTTTTTGAAAATTTTCAAAGGAAAGGAAAAAAGTTTTTTTTTTTGAATTAAAAACTAAGTTAAGTAAAATTTACAATTTTTTTGGATTTTTTTATTTTTTTTAAAATATACATGAACTAATGCAACTAAATGAATGCGAATGACTTAATTACAGTTTTCTGTCCTTAGTAGCTCTTGGCCCAAAATTATACAATAACACTTTGTGTTAAATCAATAAAAATATTTCTCAGCCAGGTAACGCGCAGAAGTTATCGGTGTACCACGAATCACCGTAGCAATGCGGCCGATGGTTTAAGTACCTTCAGAGGAACTACCACTATAATATTTACTAATCACTGTAATATTTATAAATGATTATTACTTTTCCGTAGCCTAGACACCAAGAAATAAAATTGTTCAAATAAAACAACTGTGAAGATACAATTAAGCCCTAGATTAGATCGCGACATCCTTAAGTCGAATGTATATCCTTTATTATTAATCAAATTATATGATGAAATGCGTTTGTGGGCTAAGGTAAGGGTGATGAAATCCCTCACCTTATGTGAATTGAGGTATTTTCCTTAGAAAAGAAAATAAGTTGAGATGAATGCAAAGCGAAAATTAAACGCGAATTTACAATGCCACTAAAATGAAGTTTGATTTTTTTTTTTTGGATTTTGAATTTTTTTTACATATAAATGCAAATGCAAGCAATCAACAATGCAATTCAAGTAAAAAACAAGAGATAGAGGCACGATACCAGAGCATGTAGAACTTATTAGCAATTTATTTTAAAGCGGCAAATTTCTTTATACTCAAGCAATTTATTTTTTAGCAAGCAGGCCTTTTTTTCTTCTATTTTCTGCTTTGGCGACCTGAAAATAAAACAAAGTTATATATACAGTTTTTTAAAATATAAAGATGGAACTTTAAATCAAAACAAATTAACTAAACCAGAACAAATTTAATTTTTTTTAAGGATAAAACAAAACAAAGCTACAAGAAAGTAAATGTTATTTAAAGAATAAAACAAAACAAAACTACAAGAAAGCAAAATAAAAATAAAAAATTAATATATATATTGAGACTAAACAAATTATAAAACAAAATAAGCAAATTAAAAAAACTAGGCCCACCTACCAATTGAACCAAAGGCTACTTACAAACAAACATAACACAATGTGAACTTCACCCAAAAACTTGCTCGTCTATCTCTGTTAGCAAGAAAAATGGAAACACCACTTCAATCAATCAAAATCGAATATTCCATAGTGGCGATTCAAATAAATAGAGAGAGGATTTGAGAGGTGGAGTTTTGGTTCATGGTGAATTGGCAAACTGGCGATGCTCGATTCGAGGAGTTCGGGTTTGGTGAGGTGTTTGATTGAAGAACGGTGATTTTTAGGAAGATGTCATGATGGCTGTTCGGCAGTGATGGAAGCAGTTATATGGTTTGAGGAGGAAGGTCAGTAGCTTGGGGCACAATGTTGAAGTGAAGTTCAGATGAGTTGGTGTATCTTGTTTTGGATGGTGGCCAGAAACAGTGGTAGTTTGGGTGCAAGGCAAGCAGAGGTGAGGTTTTCTTTTATGTTTCGATTGCAGTAGTTGGTCTCTGTGTTGACAGTAGTTGGTTGCAGTTATCTGGCAGTGGTGTTCAGGAGATAGTCTGGTGCTATGTGATGTGGAGTGTGATGTTTGCAGTGGTGGATAACTGTGGAGATGTTGTTGACAGCGATACAAATATGAAGTCTGCTGTGATTATCAGATTGAGTTGTTTGTAGTGGCTGTTATATGCGCGATGAGTATGGTGAGATCAGTGACGTTTGGGTGGTTGCAGCAAGTGGTCGGTGGAGTTGTAGCCGCTTGTTTGTTGTATTTAGAAGTGATGGCATGGTATGTTAGTAAAATGAATGTCAGGCAGTGATCGGTTATGAAGTGGATGGTTGGTGAAACAGTTTGCAAGGCAGTTTGAAAGTAGCGAGGGATAGTGTGGTTGGTGAAGTATGGTGGACTTGTATGGTTTGGGATGTAGTGGGTATTGAAATGTGGATGAGGCGGTGTTGTATGTGGGGTGAAGTTGAAATGAAGTGAGGCAGTTAGGGGGTGGAGATGAAGGCAGTTTAGGTGGGTTTTAGATGATGGGTTGGCAACAGTAAGTGGAAGCACAGCAGGTCAGAGAAGTTTGTATGGAGGTAAGAAGAAGGGGTTGTTGAATGCACACTTGCAAGTAGTGACAGTGGATTGTTGAAGTCGGTTATGATGTTTGGGGATGCACACAGTTGTGTTATATGGCAGATGTATTGTTGAATGGTCAGGGTGAAGAGTGGAAGGAGTGGACAGAACTGGTGGTATGTATTGATGTTGGATTTGGTTGTAGTTGTTTGGTGCAGAGAATATTGTTTGTTGAAGGTAGTGTTGAAGCTGCTATAGGAAGGACTCTCAATTGTGAGGAGAGTGGAGACTTGAATGAAGCAGTAGAACAGTAGAACAGTGAGTTGTAATGGAATTTACAGGCTGTTATGGTGGTCTTATTGAAGTATGGTACTTTGCAGTGGATGGACTGTGCACAGGGGTTTGGGAGTTGTAATAGCAACAGCTGGATTGTGAAGGAAAAGTGCAGTTTGGTAGAGGAGAATATATGATGTTTTCAGGTATGTTGTTATCAGGGATTGGTCACAGTGCATATGTGAAATGTAAATAGAAAATGTAAACGGTGTTTTTTTTAAGATGGGAAATTGTAAATAGACTGTAATTTGTAAATCGAAAATGTACTAGAAAATGAAATGGTATGATTTTTTTTTTCTTTTTCAAATGCAACTGTGTACATTTTTTTATGCAAATTTAAATGCAAAAACAACTAGCAAACAACAAGCGTAAAACCAAAATGCAATCAAAAATCACACACACAAATTTTTTTTTTTTTTTAACAACAATACAAACAAAATAAAAACACAATAAAATCAAACAATACTAATCCGAAGAATAGAAAATTAAAATCAAAGACAACTCCTTGGCAACGGCGCCAAAACTTGTTTAACGATGAAATTTCCGTCGAGTTAAAAAACCGCCAATAAATTTCAAATTAAAATAACCGCAAACGCACGGCGTACAAAAGTTAGTACGTAGCGAGTACTGATCAATCCGCAGGGAATTGTTGATATTAAATTTTTATTCAATCAAATTAACTAAAGATTTAGAGTGATTAGCTAAAAAATGAGATAAATGACAAAAGAGGATTGATAAAAGTATGAGAGTGTTAATACAATTTAGGGGTAATTTTTTACTCTCTAGATCACATAATTCAACACAACATGAAATTATTATCTCTCTTTTTTGGTCATTAGTAAGTTTAATTGATGTGCTTACCATAAGTATGACCTATTTGTGCTATTAATTAGCTCAACATAAGCCATCAAAGTATAACACACCATTTAAACTACTTTTTAACTCTCATGAAAAATGACAGCAAGTTGAAAGCAAAATCCATTTTAACTACTGTCTATTTACTATTAATTAAAAATATAGACCATCAAATTTTAATTTCAACATTCACTTCATTACCATTATCATATGTAAATGAAGAGGTAATTATTGTTTGTGATTTTTTAAGCATAGCCTATTTGTTATGAACAACATAGACTATCAAATTCAACATGAAGCAATAAATCACATCAACATTCATTTAAGCACAAAAGAGAGCAATGATTATCAAAATGTTGAAGCTACAGGACTAGAGGCTTCATTACCCCTAAATTGAAGGGATTAGCCTCTCATTTGTGTTATTATGTCAACACAAGTAGCATGCAATATGAAACGAAAAGAAGAGGAATAAGAGAACAAAATGAAAAGAAAAGCTAAGTAAAAAGAAGTAACACTAATCTACTTGCATGAAAATAAACTAACTACTAACAAGAAAGGAATAGAGCATGTAAATAAGAAGAACATTAATTTAACATTGCATGAAAAAAGAAAAGTTACATGAAAAAATATATGGCTAAGTAGCCATGAAAAGAAAGAAGAGAGCTTGTGTTTTATTTTGAGCCTAAAACTAACTAAGAGGAAAAGGAAGAGAAGGGTTACATGAAGATATTGGGTATTTATACAAGTTAAAAACTCTAATTCATTTTTTTTTGGAGAATGCCCAAATATTCTTGAGGTAGTGTGGCCACCAAGTAATCATTAGCATGTCTTAATCCCCCACATAAATGTACATGAAGCTTTAATGGCCTTTTAGCATATGCATTAGCTCCTAATTGAAATCAATGTAAGTAGGTAGGTGAGGTCCTCCATGTTCATGAGTTTGAATTATTTTCATCTTCATTTGTTTTATTTCCTTTTGTGCATGCATATCTTTATAATACCACTTGTATTTGAATTTAAATTCCTACAAAACAACGTAGAAGTTTTCAATTAAATTTTTGAAAATTAATATATGCACAAAAATGATCATTTTGCCCTTTGATGAAGATGAATATGTGACGATTTGAAATAATTTGAATTTTTGGATTAACCAGGTTAAATACCCAATATTATATTTATTTAAATAAAAGTAGATAAAATATGGATGTAAATATATGCATATTTGCATGCACATCGTATTCTAAGCATAAAAAGAGGTATACAACTATTGAAATCACTTAGATTTAGTTTTAGAGACGCGACTCTTACCATAAAGCTTGTACTTCCCTTGCACTTCTCCATGTGCCTCCTCCTTCGGCTTGGCGATAGTTGCCTCATCAAATTATGTTGATTTTTTCTTAAACGGTTCTAAATCCGTCATCGCTTCCAACTTGAATCTCGTGACCTCTTCAGAGAATTTCCATGACATTCTATCTAAGGACTTACTCCCTATCAAAATCCTTAGTGGACTTAGTGGCACCCGAAATCTAAACATCATCATCATCCCTAAGGGCATCAATCATCTTGTCTTGACCCACATCGACTAGGTGGTCTAAAGAGCCTAGGGGCAAGCTCTTTGATAATGGAGCTTTCAAAGAAATTATAGCTCTGGAAGGATCCATCACAAGCATGTTACCTACAAGGAAATGAGGAAGGCCGTCAATTGCGATTTTACCCAAACAGGCACAAAAAGAAAGAAGAGCTAGAAAATGAGGATGAGTGTTCGGTTGGCCAAAAATGTAGCCATTATACAGACTTATCGATCTTTTCGGTGTCCAAAAAAAGACTGGACATGAAATGTTGTTCTAGGAACCCCAAGAAAATCGAACAAGAAGACACCGAGCATGCTCATCAGCATCGAACTGAATATACCAAACTAGAGTAGATGTGGGACTAAATGTATGTAATGGCTGGTGGGTTGCACAATTCAATTAGGCACTCAGATTTAGGTACCAAACAAAGCTTGCACTGTATTCTACGAACCTAACTTTAAGGGCCAAGTGTTATGGGCATTTGCTCCTAAGAGATCTAGGCCCAGCAAAATAGGCTAACATGAAGGCAAGAGATGTTAAAGAGCTACAAGAGAAGAAAATCAAGGGTAGGGTGATGGAGTAGATGGAAGGAATAAGGCAAACCTGCTCTGCTCGATAGGTATGTAGACATCATCTCGGTCATGTAGTCTACAACTCATTATGTCTGGTAGATCCACAAACAAATGCTCAGCCCAAATTATTGCCCTGCCTAGTGATAGGAATACATCGGAGAAGAATTCTTATCCGGTAGTCCCATCATTGAACATGAATTCCTGTTTGGAAGGTGGTACACTAGACAAGAATTCTTGTCCACCGTAAGGTATTACTAGACAAGATGTTCTGTCTAGTGTTGTATACATTGAAGTGGATATGTTGTTTGGTATAGATTCAAGACTAAACAAGAAGAGGTGGAGCTATACCGAACAAGACAAAGGTGTTGTATACCTCTCCCCTCTTTCCTTTTATAAGTCGACCATCATATAGGCCCTAATGGGCTTATGAGACGTCAAAAACAATTTTGTAAATCATGTTATTTACAACATATAGAGTGACTGCTACACACCATCCTTCGGGAACTCAATTGCTTTCGGGTATCTACGTCATATGGATTCTTACTTTCCCCTTATCTTGACCTTCTCTACATTATTAATCGGCATCATATGGGTATGTACAATCATTAGGCTATCGGAAGCCCAACCAGGGAGTCATGTAGTGTTACCCTATGCCTTGGCCAGGCTATAAAACGGTAGTTTCAGAAGCTATAGTTGAACGTTGATGGAAGCAGGGTCAGGGAATGGTCTACTTCGAGTCGTTAAATAGTTTGCTTCGAGACAAGGGAGTGTTTACTTCGAATCGTCTCATCGTCAACTCCAAGTCGGTGTGGATCACCTACTAGAGGTCAGCATATGGATAGGGTCAGTATTGCTTTGGGTCTAGGGCTCGTATGAAATCAGGTCAGCATGTTTGTAAGGGTTTGACATAAAGTAGAAGTCGACATTGGAGAAGGACTCCAGTTCGGCATCTTTATGGACTCAAGTCGGCATGTCGAACATGGGGTTGGCATATTGTGACACCTCAAGGAGTCAGCATCGCTTGAAACTCTGGGTTGGCATAACTGTTTAGGGGTAGCACTTGTATTTGGGATCGGTGCATTTGGATCAGGTTGACATGGCAGGAAGCGATCGGCATGTTTATAACGGATCAGTGATGGTTCTACAGGTTGGCATCACACTTACTCCAGGTCGGCTACTTCGGGTCGGCATCACACTAACTTCGGGTCGACAACACTCGAACTTCAAGTGGGAGTTATGGAAAGAGGAGATGGATCGACATCGGCAGGAGAGTGAGCTGCTTCAAGTCGTGGTTCAATTTTCTTCGAGTTAGAATTAGGTTGCTTCGGGTCAACACCCAAGAAACCTCGGGTTGGCTTTGTGGGGTCGGCATTTCTAGGTCGGCCTTGCTAACTTATCAATATTGGGCCGAGTTCTCTTGGTGATGGGCCGGAGTGACTTGAACGAAGTTCGAGCTCTGAGATGCCAGGTTGTCTCCATCTATAAATAGAGGGCCATGGGTCCATTTTTGGGGATCGTTTCCAGGAACTTAGGAGAGACTCTGCCATTTTTTATGCTCACTTTCTTTTTGCTCCAATGTACATTCAAGCTTTCTTTGGCGGATTGTTTCTGTATTCAAGCAATTGATAAAGTAATAAAGAGTATATTCAAAGTGCACGTAGGCAATTAACGCCGAATCATTATAAATTCTGTTGTTCTTGCTTTTTACTATTCTATTTAGTGTTATATTGTGTTATTCCTCATTTTTCATTTATCTTCTTCATTTATCTCGCTACAAAAATCTATTCTAGCATGTTAGTGACCAAATCTGGTGCTAACATTTTGGTGCTTTCACTGAGAGCATTGATTCTTAGGCTGCTAGGATTGCCTTTGTTGCTACTGGATTGAGGAAATCCCCCGAAGGAGATCCAAGTTTGTTTTCTAGAATTTGCATATTCTATTCAGAGTTTTCGAAACCTAAACAAATAACTCTAAGATGTCAAGGCCGTGCACCAGATCTACCTCCCATAACGCTTATGCTAATGAAACTACTAGTGTTCAACAAGTAAGGCCACACAACCAACCAGCTAATCCAGGCGTGGAACCCATCGCCACCTAGAACCTTGCAGATTCCGTTACCAGAGCCGAATTCAATGATCTAATGAGGGAGCTAATGGAAAGCAAGAGGCAGCTGAAAAAGAAAATCCAGGTAAATGTGAACCTAATAAACTAGATCGCTCAACAACAGCGTAAGAATGCTGCAGGAATTCTCGCTTCATACTCATCATCCGATAGCTCGACTTCGTCAGACGAGCACCACAGGCGTAGGCATCGTAGGATTGAAATGGAACATATCGAAGCAACAGAGCAATTAGTGGCAAGCCAACATGGGCAATCCAACAAAGCTAATCCTGATCCCTTAGCTGGGAGAGTGGCTGATTAACTACACTTGGGAAGTCACGCTCAACCTGAAGTGACAAACTTAGGCTTTGGAGCACGCATGGAAGCTAGTCGATTGCCTCGCCAGGATGGTAATGAAGCGGATCCTCAGAATGCACACCTGGATGACAATGGACCAAAAAGGCATGAAATGACCTTAAGGCGCTAGCCGGAATAATCAAGTAGGGTGGATCTTGACATGGCACCCCCTATCCAAACATCAGATTTATCTGTAATGGTAAGACAGCTGATGAGGAAGAATCAGGGCTATAATAATGACGATTGGGGAATCTCTAGGAGTCACACTCCATTTACTGATAACATCTTACAAGTTGAACATCCCCGGAGGTTCAACATGTCTATAATGCCAGCTTACGAAGGAAAGACCAATCCTCCGATAGCACATTATGAGGTATGAATGGTTGATGGACTCGGCTCAGGCAAATGACGCAACCAAATGCAGGTGCTTCCCAATAACTCTATTTGGAACCGCTTCAATATAGTTCAAGAGATTACCCCAGCGGTTGATCTTTAGATTTGATGAGTTGGTGACGAGGATCGTGGAGCAGTACTAGATCTATGCTACCCGCCCTAAAGACGTGATGTCATTATCTAGTGTGATCCAAGCTCCGGGTAAATCACTGAAAGATTATTTATAGATATTTCACATTGCTGCTACGGAAGTTAGTAATCCGAATACCATGCCTTCCATATGGCCATGATGAGGAAGGGCGACCCAGAGTCTGAGTTTGGTGACTGGCTAGCTAAAAAACCGCCTACCACTTTGGAGCGTTTTTATTCAAAGGAAAATCAGTTCACGAGAAAGGAAGAAGCTAGATTATCGAGAAGGGATAATACCGTAGGACCAAGCAGAGAGGCGGTGTAAAGCAACATTGCAGTGAAGCAATATGGCGAGAGCTTTAGAAAGGTCCAACTTAACGTCCAAAATCAGCCGGAGCAACAAAAGGGGACCGGAGGAGGAAATCCCAATCGGAAGAGGGAAGCTGAAAAGTGGAAGCCTAGGATTCCAACTTATAATGAATATACGCCCCTGAACACATCCTTGGAAAACATTTATCTGTCCACATGTAATACATTCTAGTTTCAAAAACCACATCCGAAGGAATCAACAGAAGAACAAAAACAAACTAGGAAGTACTACTGGTTTCACGAGACCTATGGGCACAACAATAATGAATGTTGGCACCTCCACGATGCCACAGAAAAGTACATACGGCAGAAGAAGTTGCAGCAGTTTGTTTAGAATCTATAGGAAGGCAGACAAGAAATGTCTGGTCCCAATCGAGGACAGGCTCAACATTGATCCGAAGAGCCCGCTCAAACCAGTGGAAGATTGGTGATAAACACAATAGTTGGCGGGCCTCGCCGTGCAGATAAGAGTTGGCAGAAAATTTAACGTTATGCCAGTTCTTTGAGACATGTAAATTTTGAGTGTTGCTTGAACATGGAGGATGAGACTTTGGAAAAGAAACAGTCAATGATAATGAATGATATAGTTTTCAGGAGCAGGGATGCCGATCGAGTGGAGGATCCTACTATTGATCCGATGGTTTTCTCTCCTATGATTGGACCAACGCTTGTGAGAAGAATATTAATTGATCGTGGAAGTTCTATCAATATCATCATTAAGATGGCTTATGATCATATGAAGATGGAGGCTAAGGATCTCAAACCATCTAAAGCCAGTATACATGGCTTTAATGGTGCGGCTACTGAAGCAGCGGGTTTTATTCAGTTGCCAGTTGAGTTAGGTGAAGGTGAACGTAGGAGAGTATGAATCCTACCGTTCGTTTTTTTGGATGTTGATTCCCTGTATAATGTTTTTCTGGACCGACCCAACCTACTTGAGTTTAAGGCTGCTTTGGCCCCATGGTGCTTGACTTTGAAGTTTTTGACGTACAATGGAGTTGTTGTTGTGCATGGCGATCAAGCAAATGGTCGTTCTTGTTATGTAGTTGAGCTAAGAGAAGCCTAGCGAAAGGAAAAGGGAAAGGGTGTGGACAAATCCATCCGCATCTAAGTTACTGAAAATTGATAAGTAGGCCTGAGCCTTGGCTTGGGCAACACAGTCGGTTCTATATATATAGATCCGAGAGATGACGATGAAGAAACCAAGGAAGCGAAGGTAGCGCCGGTTGAACTGACGATGGACATTGCAGTCAGTTATGATGACCCATCATGGCATTGAAAATAGGATCACAACTCAACCCTTCGATGATGAGGTATCTTATTGATTTCCTCCAAGTGAATCTTGATGTATTCGCTTAGACCCATTCTGATATTTATGGGATTTCGCCCGCCTTTGTGAGCCATATGCTGAATATTGATCCGAAGTATGTCCCAGTAAAACAAAAGAGATGAGGCATGGACTCAGAGTGGTCCGTTGCTCTCAAGGAGGAGGTGGATAAACTTAAAGCTAACGGGTTTATTCGCGATGCCCTCTTCCATGAATGGATATCTAACCCTGTACTGGTAAGGATAGCGAATGGGAAATGAAGGACATGTGTTGATTATTCAGACTTGAACAAGGCATGCATTAAGGATAGTTTTCCCCTACCTAGAATTGATCAGCTGGTTGGCTCAACAACGGGGCATAAAATGTTGTCGATTATGGATGCGTACTCAGGATACAACCAAATTCTGATGCACATCCCAGATCAAAAGCACACCAGTTTTGTCATAGATGTTGGGTTATACTGTTATGAGGTAATGCCGGTCAGATTGAAGAATGCCGAAGTAAGTTATCAATGCCTCATGTATCGGATGTTTAAAGATCGGATCGGTAGAACGATGGAAGTCTACGCGGATGACATGCTCGTGAAGTCACGGTAGTCAAACGACCACATTTGAGAATTAGCGGAGTTGTTCGGTATAACTTAGATTATATGGCATGAAAATCAACCCATTGAAGTGCTCCTTTGGCGTTGCATTAGGAAAGTTTCAGGGCTTCATTTTCAATGCATGAGGAATCGAAGTGAACACTGAAAGATTCAAGCCATTTGGGATATACAAGCACCCAGGAATATTAAACAAGTGTAGAGCCTGTACGGGAAGGTCGCTGTGTTGAGTCGATTTATATCCAAAGCAACCGACAAGTGTATTCCTTTATTTTATTTGATAAGGAAAGGGACAAGGAATTTCGAATGGACGCCAGATTGTGAAGACGCGTTCCGAGCTCTAGTGAGTCATTTGGATGACCCCCTTTTTTGTCGAAGCCAGTGGACCATGAGGATTTAGATATTTACTTAGTTGTATCCCAGCAGACCATAAATGCTATTTTGATTCATGAGGAGGACCGAATTTGGAGGACGGTATACAATATTAGTAAGCCATTAACGGCGGCAGAAAGAAATTACCCCAAGACAAAGAAGTTGGCATATTGCTTGGTGATCGCGTCGTGTAAGCTTCGCCCATATTTCTTGGCACATCCAATCAACAACTGACCAACCTTTGAGGCAGGTGCACCAATAGTCTGAATCCTCTGGAAGGTTACTTAAATGGAACATCGAGCTCAGCCAATTAGACATTACCTGCCTGCCTCGAAGAACTTTCCAAGGACAAGCGTTGGCAGATTTTATCGCAGAATTCACTGTGCAGGATGAACCGAATGGAAGTGATATGATTCCTACCATATGGTGGAGACAGTACACCGATGGAGCATCCAATGACCATTGTTCTGGGGCTGGTGTCGTTTTTGTAACCTCCGAGAACCGGTTGATTTGTTATGCCTTGAAGCTTGATTTCCCCGCTATGAAGAATGAAGCCGAGTATGAAGCGTTAATCACTGGACTAAAGCTAGCTAAAGAGCTCGGGGTGAAATCGATTGAAATCTTTTGTGACTCGCAGCTGGTGGTATACGAAGTCAGGAAGGACTACCAGGCTAAGGGACGGCGACTTGTCCATACCTTACCCGAGTCCAGGAGTTATTGGCGGACCTCGAATACTACGACATTTCACACATCCCACACGAGCAAAATAGGGAAGTCAATTCATTGGCAAAATTTGCAAGCACTGGTGATGCACAGCATATAGGCTTAGTTCCCATTGAAACCCTACATACCCCGAGAATAAATGCAATGGAAGTTGATCATGTGCCAGAGATAGAAACCGAAAGGGAGTCATGGATGTCCCCATTTAAAGAATACTTGTTGCATGAAGCCTTACCTGAGAAAAGGAACGAAAGACTGCAAGTGCTTCGCAAGGTCTCGCGGTATGTAATGCGGGATGGGATTATGTATCAGAAGGGATTCTCTATTCTTTTACTCAGGTGCATCGCCCATGACGAGATAAAGAGGGTCTTGAAAGAAGTCCATGAAGGAGAATTTAGCGACCATATTGGGGTGCAGATGCTAACCAAAAAGATACTTCATTATGGGTACTACTTGCCAACCATGAATCTGGACGCCGCTGACTATATGAGATAACGCGATAAATGCTAGAAATATGCGAAGGTCCTAAGAGCACCGCCGACAGAAAGCATGCAAATGGTTAGCCTATGACCACTTTCAATATGGGGAATTGACATTGCCGGCTCGTTGCCGATTTTCAAGGGTGGTGCGAAGTATGCAATTTTCGCGGTCGACTATTTCACCAAATGGGTAGAAGCAGAACCATTGGCTACAATCACCACCAAAAAGGTCATTAATTTCATTGTGCGAAATATTATACGCCGCTTCGGTCTACCGCGGACTATTGTTACCGACAATGGAACTTAATTTGACAGTGCTAAATTCAAAGAGTTTTGTCGGAAGTATCATATTGGGAAAAGGTTTGCAGCAGTCGCTCATCCTAAGGCGAGTGGGCAGGTTGAAGCTGTAAATAAGATAATTAAATCCATATTGAAAAAGCGTTTGGAAAAGGCTAGAGGCAAGTGGACGGACAAACTTCCAATGGCACTCTGGGCAAACCAAACCACTCATAAGTCAGCGACTGGCCATACTCCATTCGCCTAGGCCTATGGGGCAGAAGGGGTTATACCCGTGGAACTTGAAGTCCCTTCCCATCGCGTAACTTATTACAATTTGAGAACAAACCGAGATCTCTTACTGGAGTCATTAGAATTTATTGACGAGAAGCGTAAGGAGGCAGATTTATGGGCGATTACACATCGGCACCGAGTCGCCCGATATTATAATGTAGAATTCCGGTGAAAAGTTTTTGACGTGGGCAACCTTGTTCTGAAGAAAGTCTTTTCGGTCCCATCACACATGAATCCCACATGGGAAGGTCCTTACGTCATCGAATGGAGGCTTGGAGAAGGAACTTTCAAGCCAGCTACCGTTGATGGCGTAACGCTTCCCAACGCATGGAATAGCGAGCATTTGCACCGCTATTTTACTTAGTTTGTTTCTTTTGCATTCCAATCATAGTTTTTTAGTATTTGATTTCCTTGCTATTTTTTATTTTCGATATGTAATAAAAAAATAGTCAGTCCCTATTTTTTGTGATGAATAAAAGCATGAAGCTATTTTTTCTGTGAACTACTGTTGTTTCATATTATATCATTGCGTGTCGAGATTAATTAACGCTGACATATGTGACACGCACACATAAAAATAAAAATCGACCAACTATATGAAAAATCTCTAAGTCCTTAGAGCGTGGATTAGAGTACTTTAAGTCCCTAGAGCACGAACTAGAGTATAAACGACTTGAAAAATCTCTAAGTCCGCAGAGCGTGGATTAGAGTACTCTGAGTCTCCAGAGTGCGGATTAGAGTATAAACGACTTAAAAATCTCAAAGTCCTTAGAGTGTGGATTAGAGTACACTGAGTCCCTAGAGCGCGGACTAGAGTATAAACGAGTTGAAAAATATCCAAGTCCTTAGAGGGTGGATTAGAGTATTCTGAGTCCCCAGAGCGTAGACTAGAGTATAAATAATTCGAAAAATCTCTAAGTCCCTAGAGTGTGGATTAGAGTACTCTAAGTCCCTAAAACACGGATTAGAGTATAAATAATTCATAAAATCTCTGAGTCCCCATTGCGGACTAAATTATAAGTGATGCGGGAAAAGTCTATTAGTCCCAAGGGGCACAATTTTAAAATTCCAAGTATCCAAGTCAGTTGATAAATGAGAGAATTTTTGATTCTTTACTACCCACGAACTCCAGTCCAAGATCGATAAAAGATGCTCAAACTGTTAGCAATGGGATATGACAGTTAGCTATGATTCTGGTCTGGCGCCGATGACAACTCTCAGTGAAGTCCATAGAGAAGCTCTGAGATTGAGATAATAAATCATCAACAAAACCTGACGATATTATCACAACTACTTGGAGTATAAAAATTAATCTTCCACTTAAATAATTACGCATTCAACAATTGGAAAAGGAACAAAATTTTATTTACACTCCAAAGTTTCCTTACAACTCCTTCGAATGTTCGAACGCCAAGTCCGCATATCTACTACTAACAAGGAAAGAAAAGAAAAAATGACAGCACAACCCTAATTTATTCAAGCTAAGTGAAATATTACAAGGCTCCACCATTTGTTCACTTTTCTGTTCTTCTTGGCTTCTTGGGAGTCGTCTCAGCCAATCGTTTCTTTCGGGACCCCTTGCTCCCTTGGGAGGAGGTACCCAAGGAAGGAGTGGGAACTACCATGGGTATAGACCCGTCAGTAGGAATGAACTATAGTGGTCTATTAACAGGATCATCAATCTCCACCACCTTGGGATCACTCTTAACTTTGAGCTTCGTTTTTCCTCTTCTTCGATCTTCTCCTTCATACGGAACTTGGCAGTGTGCTAAGAAGTGCCCGTAATCATAACGCCATCCTATTCCTCGGCAAGTAATGGATCTTCGGGTTTATCCTTGTCTAGCGCCCCGATTACTTGAGAATCAAGACCAGAAATGTCTCTATCAGTTGGTGCCTCGACTTCTCTTTCTTTCTGTTCCATGACGACATCGCCTCTCAAAGTAGACTCGAGACTAGGATGACCTACACAGTTTCACAAAAGGAAAATGTTAGATTACGATCGTTATTCGACGAGAAAGGCGACTTTTCATATTAGAAGAGGTCGAGGTAAGTACCAGCATCTGGTTGGCTTTTGGTGTTCATAGGAGTATTCCCCTCAATGATTGGAGATAATTTATGAGTGCTAAGTCTAGTTTTTTCTGGGTTATAGCCGACATGTTGCTCGAGAGATTGAGGAGACGAGGTCTTGGTCGGTTGAACATAAGAAGGAACTTAGGACTGAATGCCAGATGGCCTGGCGATATCATCTTTCTCCTTAGACATTGGGAAATCTCTGCCAAATAGAAGCTTTAAGGCAGTCAAGTCGGATGGCTCATTTTCTCGGAGCACTTCTTATGCAAGCGCCTCTTCATCAAGTTCCGCTACGCTCGACTCCATTTTCTTGATTTGACTGAGAGTGTCCTAGGCTTTAGCAAGTAACTCGAGATAACCGTCTCACAAGAAGGTTAAGTCACGGTGGAGGAGGACCCCTATATTATATTCTGCGATGAGTGGGTCGAACAAGCACTAAACTTCCTCCCTATCGAATTCGGTCACCTCATCAATTCGAGAGTTGGTATCCACGAGTATTGCTTTTTTGACCTCTTCATGGGCGGCTTCTTTCAGCGCTTCAATCTGGGAGAGTTCCTCGTCGAGCTTCGCCTTAATGTTTCTTGCTTTGATGATTTCCTCACAATATTTCTGCGACTCCTCTTGCGCTTCTATTTTCTCCTCTCTTTCCTTAGATAGTAGTCTCTCCAACTCCTCTACACAGTGGGATAGCGTTCTTTCTCCTTTTGCAGGGAATCTTTTCCCAGAGCTAAAGCGCCGCTACATTGGAGAGCATCATTTAATTTCTTCTAGTGAGTGGCCTTTAAGCGACTAACTGCCTCGGCCGTCTCTTCGGCATCCCTTTTTGCATCCTCAAGTTGGGCTTTGAATGAGAGAAATTCAGTATGCTGATCTTTATGATGTCCTTGTCGTGGATGGCATCTATCTTTAGGCGATCGATCTCATGCTGATAACTTCCGAGACTTTTTCAACAAAGTGTATAAACACCTCATGTTGTACATATACGTCATTCACACATGCAAGCGAATCTACTTTGGCAGTCCTAGGGATGGGATGTATAGCCGAGAGTAATTTTAGCCCGTCAGAGCAAACTTTTGGAAAGATGGCTTTGAGCTCACTTAATTTCTCCACCGTAGTTGAGTTGTGAGCGGGAGCTAGAGGATTTTGTTCCGATGAAGTCAATGTTTTCTTATCGTGCTCATGAGACTGCCTAATGCTGGAAGAGCTGGAATATTGGTCGTGGGGAGCGTCAGACTGGGAGCCTCGGTAGGTGGGCTTGTCTCCACTCCACGCAGGAGGATTTGTAAGGTTGTGTTGATATGAAGTATGCCCATGATTTTTACTTTTTGAGGACGACGATGATTCTCTAGAACAATAATCTCTCTCCCAATTTTCATCTCTCTCTCTATATTTTTCGAACTCTAAACCTCGGCCTGGGCAGTGGAAGATAGAAGAGCCACGAAGGCAATCGAAGCTGTGTGAATGAGTCATTGCACCTATAAATAAGGTTGAACAAGAACAAGTTAGTGGATGCCATATAAAAAATTGAATGCAAGTGAGTGAAGGGGTGTAAGTGTTTGTATGTATCCTAGTGCATCCCCCTAATGGACCAGTGCCTTTTGCTTTACTCATAGGAGTTTGTTCTCCTTGATGGCGATGTTGCTTGCCTTCGTCGCTCCTCGTGGGAGAATTGAGTCCTTCAGTTCCAAGGTTAGCGAAATCATAATTTAACAAGTCACATAGAATAGAAAGGTCGGAGAGTCCCTTCAACAAGCTTTGCATCTATTAAGATGACGAACCCTTCTCAACGGGAGTTATAACAAATTTTGGGGTCATCCCAGCTTCCCTCTTTTTAATTCTATATGCCAAGCTCTTTTTCTTTTTCTAGGAAGACTATGGCTGACTAGTGTGGGGGAGAATTGGCTGCTGGCACTTGTCCAGAACTTATGTTTTCGTTGTTAGGCTTTGGGACCTCTGTTTCTTTGATCTCCCCTTCCTCGATGCCTTTGTAGCAGGGCCGACTTGTTCTCTTCTCCTATCAGCAGTTTCCCTTGAAGTCACTCTAGTTCTTTAAAGGCTAGTCCTGCGGTCGTTTGCTAATAACCCGAATAGCAAGAGCGGCTCATCAGTAATTAACAATTTAATCTCTCGGTCTTCTGTTGAGGTAGCACGAGTAGCCTCGACTACCTTGGAATACCTAATGCCTTC
The DNA here is from genome assembly GCA_030765085.1 of Allium cepa. Classification (NCBI taxonomy): domain Eukaryota; kingdom Viridiplantae; phylum Streptophyta; class Magnoliopsida; order Asparagales; family Amaryllidaceae; genus Allium; species Allium cepa. Next base: position 655,132,829 of record CM060940.1, read on the forward strand.
GTGGCATGGGCAAACACTTGGAAGATTTAAAAAGTTAGGATTTTTAGAAAGAATGTGATTTAAGTCCTTGAATAAAGTGAAAAATGGGACTAAAACTTACGTCCTTCCAAACCCCTTCTCGCGAAGCCGGGAGGACAGCGCACATAGAACCACTCTTGCTTGGATAGAGAAAGCTTGTTCCATGCACCCATTAGAACTTGGCATTTGGGTAGTGGCTCAAGGAATAGGTACGAGAAGCTATCGGCTCGTCTCTTGAAATTGTAAATATATCGGATATCATCAGGAGTTGGCGGTCAGAATAGAACACTCAAGAAGAGCAAAAAAGTACCCTGAATAAATGCGTAACTATTAGGGTGCAACTGAGTAGGGGCGATTCCCATGTACTTTAGCACTTCATGGATAAAAGAGTTGAAGGGTGGCACACATCTGGCCCAACATATGAATTTTTTTACATGCATGTAATCGACTAAGGGGAAGTGAGGATGGTCTTGCCTCGACGGAACTAAAACGCCTTCAAAAAGAATTCCATGAATGGAACACAATCGACGAAGGGCCATTTCATCGATTTTTGAGGCCTGTGAATCGATCGGGTTATCCAAAATAATGGCATCGTCCATGGCATCAGGAGTCGGATCTATAAGCTCAGCAGAAAGAGTAGGGATTTTGGAAAAGAGATCTAACTGTTGGCTTGATGTCTCTACTACCTCTTGCTGTTGATTTGGCCCTTCGTTGTCAAATAGAGTAGCAGAGCTCAATTTCTTATTTGATGTAGAAGACATCGCGGGAGAGCACTTGGTGTGAATAATACCTATTTAAGCTATACTCGAAAGATAATCGGTATTAGAAATGATAATAACACATCCCCACGTGTTTTGTGTGAACTAGTGCAGTGGATTTGGCATAAGTGCAAATAGCTTAAGTTTAGAAAAAAGAAAGAAAAACAGTGAAGTTTTGAGTTTTCGTCCAAGGAGATTATCATCGCCTACCGTATCGGATGGCATAGAAGGTAGTTGATGACTGGAGTCTTGGGATCGAGTGTTGAAATTTTAGATTATGAAGTCCGCTGCCTGAGTTAATTGGGCTAGTATTACATTTAGTCATGATATGTGAAGTTAGGATTTATTAGTTCAACTTGAGTCCATAAACTTGCGTTTGCTAACTCATGTCATCATTCGTCATAGTATGCTCAAGCAAGGAAATATATGGTTATCATGCTTGCATAATTTAGGCTAACATTGTTTAGTTGTCAACAATGCCGATCCCAGCCACCTTATGCTGACCCCTACTCCTTAGCATAATATCGGTCCATCCTCTCTCAAAAACACACCGATCCACTCCTCTCTAAGAAATATATCGATCCCTCTCCTTAGACCCATATGTCGATCTCTTTCCTTAAGCCTATACACGAACCTCTTTTTCTAACCCTATGTCAACTCCTCTCTCTTAATACACACTGGTCTTAAAACATATAGACCCCACTTCCTGTATCTCTTATGCTAAGCTCACTCAAGCCAACTTCGACCCACACCAAAAACCTCTTCTTCCATCCCTGCCTTCTCTCTCCCTTGTTCTCTCCTCTTCTTCTTGATGTGGAAACTACATGCACCTAAATAACCCTGAAGCTAGGTTGAGATCGAAAAGGCATGGTCCAGCAGTTCGAAAGAGAGCGCGAATTCATACCTATCTAGTGGATTCAAGCTAGGCAAATGGATGTTGAGACTTGGAGCTGGGAAATGATGAGGAATCGTGAATGGGAGGATTATCTGTTAGAGTGATAATGGTAATTCAGCATGGAAGGTGTGTGGCGATTTCGAGGAAAAATAAAAATTAAGGCAATAAACTAGAGAAGTGAAAGTAGGAAGAAGAAAATGGCGGACCCAAGCTTTTATACGTGGTCTAAAAATCCTAGAAAAAGTATATTAATGACTAAGTAGCACGATATATCCCACTGCACTGCTAGCTTAAGAGTTTTGTTCAACAACCAAGTTATAAATGATAGGTAATCCTGGAAAGTGTATAGAAATATGGAACATCTAATAGAATTTAGCATACACGACTAAAGTATGCTTTACATCCTACTAGTAGTTGCTCTTATCCAGTAGTCGAACGAACAAGGCAGCCGAACCCTAGTTGGGAACACGAATTCCCTACGATTCAGAAACATGTTAGGTTCATGATGTTATGGCTCAAAATTACCCTTTTAACATGCATGCCTCAAACCTTATCTCCTAACAAGGACCGAACAGAGAAAACCCTAACCACCCAACGTTATACAAAGCAAACCTGAATCATGATAAGAAAATCAAATGAATTCTAGATGATTAAATTAATTATGGAAGACTTACTAAAGAAGACAACAAGTAGAAAGGATAGTTTCTATAACTTAAAAATGCTTGAGATGGAAGCGGCATCGGTAAGGGCTTTGGGAGACAAACAAGCACAAAAAGAAAGAAGAGCTAGAAAATGAGGACAAGTGTTCGGTTGGAGAAAAATGTGTCCATTATATAGACTTATCGATCTTTTCGGTATAAAAAAAGAATTGACACGAAATGTTGTTCTAGGAACGCCAAGAAAATCGAACAAGAAGACACTGAGCCCGGTCATCAACATCAAACTAAATATACCAAACCAGAGTAGATGTGGGACTAACTGTGTGTAATGGCTGGTGGGTTGCATAAATCAATTAGGCACTCAGAGTTTGGTACCAAATAAAGCTTGCACTATATTCTATGAACCTAACTTTAAGGGCCAAGTGTTATGGGCATTTGAGCCTAAGAGATCTAGGCCTAGTGAAATAGGCTAACATGAAGGCAAGAGAAGTCAAAGAGCTGCAAGAGAAGAAAATCAAGGGTAGGGTGATGGAGTAGATGGAAGGAATAAGGCAAACATGCTCTGCTCGATAGGTAAGTAAACATCAGCTCGATCCTGTAGTCCTACAACTCACTCTGCCCGGTAGATCCACAAACAAATGCTCAGCCCAAATTATTGCCCTGCTTAGTGATAGGAACACATCGGAGAAGAATTCTTATCCGGTTGTCCTACCAACGAACAAGAATTCTTGTTTGGTAGGTGGTACACAAGACAAGAATTATTGTCTAGCGTAAGATAATACTATACAAGATGTTCTGTCTGGTGTTGTATACATCGAAGCGGATATGTTGTCTGATATAGATTCAGGACTGAACAAGACAAAGGTGGAGCTATACCGAACAAGACAGAGGTGTTGTATACCTCTCCCCTCTCCACCTATATGTCGACCATCATATAGGCCCTAATGGGATAATGAGACGTCAAAAACTATTTTATAAATCATGTTATTTACAACATATAGAGTGACTTCTATACACCATCCTTCAGGAATTCAATTACTTTCGGTTATCTACATCATATGGATTCTTACTTTATGCTTATCTTAATCTTCTCTACATCATTGATTGACATCATATGGGGATCTACAATCATTGGGCTATCGGAAGCCCAACCAAGGAGTCACGTAATGTTACACGGTGCCTTGGTCCAACTACAAAATGGTAGTTGCAGAAGCTATAGTTGAACGTTGATGGAAGCAGGGTCAAGGAATGGTCTACTTTGGGTCGTTGAAGAGTGTGCTTTGAGTCAAGGGAGTGTTTACTCCGAGTCGTCTCATCGTCAACTCTGAGTCATTGTGGATCACCTATTAGAGATAAGCATATGGATAGGGTCGGTATTGCTTTGGGTCTAGGGCTCATATGACATCAGGTCAGTGTGTTTGCAAGAGTTCGACATAAAATAGAGGTTAGCATTAGAGAAGACTCCAGTTCGGCATCTCCATGGACTCGGCGTGTTGTAATACTTCAAGGGGCCGGCATTGCTTGAAACTCTAGGTCGGCATTGCTTGAAACTTTGGGTCGGCATAACTGTTTAGGGGTAGCACTTGTATCTGGGGTCGGTGCATTTGGATTAGGTCGGCATGACAGGAAGCGATCGACAAGTTTATAACAGATCGATGAAGCTACTTTCGGTCAGCATCACACTAACTCTAGGTCGGCTACTTTGGGTCGGCATCACACTAACTTTGGGTCGGCAACACTCGAATTTCGGGTCGACATTATGGAAAGAGAAGATGGATCGGCATAGGTTGGAGAGTAAGCTGCTTTGAGTCATGGTCCAGTTTGCTTCGAGCTAGAATTAGGATTGCTTCGGGTTAACACCTAGGAAACCTCGGGTCGGCTTTGCGGGGTCGGCATTTCCGGGTCGGCCTTGCTAACTTATCAATATTGGGCCAAGTTCTCTTGGTGATGGGACTGAGTGATTGGAAAGAAGTTAGAGCTCTAAGATGCCAGGCTGTCTCCATCTATAAATAGAGGGGCAGGGGTCCATTTTTGGGTATCTTTTCCGAGATCTTAAGAGAACTCTGCCATTTTTTGTACTCACTTTCTTTTTTCTCCAATTTGCTGTCAAGCTTTCTTTGGTGGATTGTATCTGTATTCAATCAATTGATAAAGCAATAAAGAATATATTCAAAGTAGACATTGTAAATTAATGCCAAACCATTATAAATTCTGTTGTGCTTGCTTTTTACTTCTCTATTTAGTGTTATATTGTGTTATTCCTCATTTTCCATTTATCTTCTTCATTTATCTCGCTACACAAATCTATTCTAGGGTGTTAGTGACCAAATCTGGTGCTAACACGTAGTATTCAGCTTCAGGTACCTTCCATATGCCGCACATCATGCTCTTCTTAAGTCAACCCTTTTCCATACGACCTAATTCCCATAGGCTAATCGGGTAGGTATACATGTTTAACTTCTTCCATTATTATGAACCATAATCAACTAATCCATATTTCGGTGTATGGTTACTACTACTTTATAGTCAGAATTCTTAGGATTTGGCGTTTAATATATATAGGAAAAATACAAACATGTTCACTCAACGTTTCCTAATTTTTCGAGATCGGCTAACCTATGCTCCGATAACAAATGTAACAACCCGTACCCCAATGGAATTGAACTTTCATTAATTGAAACCCAAGTCCGCCAAAGTACGGATCGTTGGTATGATATCCTGCAAATAAACAAATAAATACATATCAAAGCACTATCGGTATAAACTCACACAAGATATTAAAGTATAATAAACATGTAGTTATTAACCAAGTTGAAACTTCAAATATCTAATATCCTTGTCAGTGCCAAGCATGCATTTTGAAACTTGTCCTTCCATTTTTCCTGCCCTATACCAGTATCTGTCCCTCTAAATCTATCATGTGGGTTGTAATGAGGAGGGGGTCAGAACAACATTCTGATGGCTGGTAAATTATTAACTTTGTACGTAACACTAGTTTATACCAATTGTCTTCCATTATATGTTATGTCTTTTAATTTTTACTTAGCCATCTCGACTCCACATTCACATCTGATATGCCCCATCTACCCGAAGTAGACTATAGTTACACACACACACATAAGTACTAAGGTCCCTCCATGAACTAAGATACCATCCCCGATGGTATCCATAATTTTGCACCATCGGGCATCTTCGTTAACGTTTGGGCCAAATTACTCGCATACAAAGTAGAACCTCTCGTTATTGCCTAATAACAGTGTCACTATAATTTAGTTGTATTCTATATCTTATTGCTTTGGGGATTTACTACTTATCTGCTTCCTATTATGGACTTAGCACTATAGATTATAAAGGACTCAGCTCCTCGGACTACCCTATTCGTTTTTGAAAGAATTCTTCTATTGATTAACTAGCCTTACCCAAACAAGCAAACTAGCAAACAACTATGGCAGTGCATTACCTAATATGGCCTACCCTAGTAGGATGCGTAGCCCGTAAGGTGTAACCCCATCCTTCCCGTTTTGACCGCTCTAGACCGACTCAACCTATGTAGCTCATACTCCTGATTTGGCGCCACACCTATTGACATAGCATCGAGCTGCTCACTATCTTATTTGGATTGGCTAACACAATCAAGGTAATACCGCTTTCCTATTTTTGAAGCGGACTCCACTTTTTATTGGGGTATTTCTTTATCTATACGCAGGTGTATACTTTCCATGGGTCCTACGGTTGGATATGTCTCACATCAATATAATGTATGCAAAATTGCCGGTAGCCACTTGTAGTGGACAAACTTCTATCATGTAACACTACTGACCTCGCATTTCAACCCATTCTAATAAAAATGTCATTCTTATTTACTAAGTTATTTATGTACATATATATATTTCACGCTCGTCATAACGTATATTTGAATATACATTCATTTAATTATTACTTTTTTTTACTTTCAGTCATTATTGTTCAATAAATCTTACATAACTTATATTTGATTTATCCTTGTCATTTAGTATCATTTATTATCCATTTCTAATTTATTAACTTTAAGTGTCATTTATTATTTCCCTTTCATTTAACATTATTGGATGAAACCCCTGTTTCCTTTTTAACGAATATCTCTCATTATTTGCCTATTTCGATTTATTACTCCCTATTCGTCTAATTGTATCTTCTTTGCTTACCGTTTGTTTTCTACATCATCTTTAATTACATACTTTAGGTTTTCCATTTAAATTGTTGTTGTTATTCCTACTTACATTACTTTAGTTATACTTAAATATTTTTATACCTTAATACATTGGAATTACTACTTTCTCTAAAAAGAATTATTAACACTATAATTCTCTATAAATTACTTAAAAGTGGACTTGTGCTATGTGTGAAATAACAATGAATTATCTTTTATTTTTCTATTGAAATAGACAGCAAAAAATACGGTAATTCCCTTATTTTGTACATCTCTTCCTTTTTGTTTATAGTCCTTGTCATTTCAACCAATACACTTGTATTTTTGAACAATTTATAGAAATTCACATTGTTAGAAATTCATTCTAATGTATTAAAATGTTGTCTAATCCTAATTTAATTTATAATCAATTCTAATTTATGTTCAACAATCTATGTAAACTAACCAAATCTAGAACCCCAATTCGATTTCATTAAATAGTTATTTATAAATTTAGGGACTATTTATCCCCCTAACTTTCCAAATCCAAACATATACATATCTATCAATTTTAGGGTTTTCCATAACATATAGGCATATTTTCCATAATCATTACGCATGTACAATTAAATATCCCATTCGTGATTATATTAATTCCTTATGCATATAAAATTAAATATCCAAATCGTGATTTATATCTAGGTATAAATGAAATAGATCTACAATGATATAAATATAATATTATTATGAAATATGTAATTTTACACTCATCTTGCTTTAGCTTTCCAATTCTACAGTCTAGATTCATTCCCTTTTTATTTGACTCCCTTTTACTTTAAATCCAAAATACAAAAAGGGTATACACATAGAATTATAGATCTGGGGAAAGGATTAAATTAAATTTAGATTTAAGTTTGATTCATGATTTACCATTATTTCCGTGTTCTTCTCTTCTCTTATTCTTCACTTTTCTCTACTTATATATAATAGTTTTACTAATTTTCAAATTTGGAGAAGAAGAGAAAATGGTAGAGTTTCAGTAATCAGTAAGGTTTTTAAATAAATTTAGGTTAGGTTAATTGTTAATTTATAGTGGTTAGGGATTGTTTGAAGCATTTGATTTAGCCTAGGAAATCTTGAGACCCATCTTGGATGCACATCACTAACTTGGTAGCAAAGAAAGATGATCGGGTCAATCGATGTCGTTTAATCGCACATGCTAGTTTACAAATTTTACACGTCAACGGTTAACCATTCATGCCCATGGCTCGACCACTATTGGTCAACCTGGGTGCATCAGGGGTCAACCATTCCTTTGTTTAAACTTCGATTAATTAGCATTGTATATTTTGTTATTTGTCTACACAACCGATATAATTTTCTTTCCATTTATATATTTTCACAAATTTGATTTAACGTTAACATTTTTTGACATTTAAGTTTCCATTAATGTTAGTAACTAACATTAATTAACTTTTATCACCATAATTACATATATAATTATTTCGGATTCAAAAACTTTAAACGTTAATAGCTTTTTTGTTTGAACTCCAATCGAAAAACATTATATATGAAAATTGATCGGAAAATCGACATGAACCCAATGGTGCAAGGTTCATAGCCAAATTCTAAGATGTGTAAAAATTCTATTTTTTGGTATTATTATACATTAATTAATCTTATTTTAATTAATTCTCGTAAAAATTACGAAGTGTTACATGATCACAACTCCAGGTAATTATTATCACCTAACATAGTGTTTAAGGATTTTCCATTTAATACTTTAAATTATTAATTAACTATATCAACAAAGTATATTATAGAAATCAAATACTTTTATAATCAAAAAAATTAGTTATAGAGTTAAATATATGTATCAAATTACAAATGGCCCCTAGGACATACCTATAACTATCTCACATTACACAAGTACTTGTAAAACCACCTGACTTATACATGGTTTCCAAAAATTTATGGGCTTCTCAAATTTCACTGATATGTCTAGTGATGTAGCGAATCGTCTACCCGATAGAGTGATATGCCAATTTAGTATAATACATCACTTAAAGAAAATGCTCATTTTCATGAGATTGATATTGAAGCAAGGAGTACAATATGACTATTGATTCTTGGGATCACTGCCATATGTTCACGTAGGAGAGAGGGAGCTGACTTTGACTATTAATGAATACAATAGTTGGTATTAGAATATCACACATCGCTATGTCCATTTTGGCAAAGACGTACCCATTTTAATTAATCTAGACACACCTAGATATCCCCTTGAGAGGAATGTGGTATTTATACATAATAAATAACAAAGAAAAATAAATAATAATATATACCAATTAATAATATTTTGTGCATGGGGATGACATTTACTATGCCATAAAGTTGGTTGATGGGCATTCAGAAGAAGTGGCAGAGCGGTGTAAGGGTAAGCGCATAAGGGCTAAGAAGATTTTAAAATCAATTCTAAAGAAGAATAACCTATCAAGACCCACACCACCCCCTCGTGCGGTATCATCTCCTCCTGCTCACATAGAAGCATCGCCATTGGACAACACGGCCGCTCCATCGTCATCTAATCAAATGGCGAGTATTAGAGACGTCGACAAAGAAAATATGTTCATCTTATCAAGAGGAATACATGCATGGACCTTCACAACCTCTTCCAACAAGGCAACTAATGGAAGAAAATAATGAAGAAGATGCTGAGGAGGTTTCGCCGGAGACTATTTTAGAGCGGTGGCTAAGAAGAAAGACATTGCATGAAATTCATAACTTGAGAAGTTAATTGGTGGTATGACTTGAATTAAATGGATTGTTATATGTATTGAAGATGAGTAGTATGACTTGAAGTAAATAGTTTGTTGTACATACTAAAGGCGTGTATTGAAAACTATTTTTGTATGAAAACTGTTGTTGTGTAATGAAAGCAATAGCAGTTTGTAGTAGGTTATGACAAAGGAAAGTTTCAAATATCGTCCAAAGGCGCTTTTCCAAAATTTGCTTGCTAGCGCATTTTCAAATTCCATATAAAAGCATAATTTCAAAAGTTTCCCTCAAAAAATTATAGCTATACCCATAAAGAAGTTTTAAAACCAAATCACATGAAAATATATCATAGATAGGAATATTCAAACAGATTTATATCAAGTGGGAAAAATAATAGCCGATTTTTTAAATACAACATTACATAATAAGTTCACAAATAAATAAATTTATTAACAACTCAAAACAATGCATTTACTAACAACAAATACATTTACTAACAACTCAAACAAATGTGAACGCTAAATTTAAAGGTGAAACGATTCTTCTTGTGGCATAGCACTCTAGATCTGCTGCTTCTATTTCCTTTTGAAGGTTGCGTCTCATCCATGGTACCTTTAATTCTTACAGACCGAGTGCGTCTGGCAAAACCTCCGATCAACATGGGCACTCCAATAGCATTATCATGAAAGAGATGAAACTCTGTTGTGTATGTGGCCTAGTATTTCTGAATTGAGTACCAAGGTGATGCGAAGTCATGATGAGCTCTATTCGTACCATTTACAACTATTGAACATCCATATTTTCATCACCTATGTTTGTCACTCCTAAATCAATAGCTGGTTAAATGTTCGATTGTGTTACAATATCATGTGCTAGATAGCTAGAATTTTAAAAGATGAATTTTAATATAATTTGAAAATGAAATTCAATCATTTAACATTATAAAAATGTATACATGTGACTCATATGGATAACTCGGAGAGTGTGGGATACATTGGACAAGACATACGACTATCAGATGGTCAGCACTACTTTGTGGTGTAGGTTGATATGGAATATAAGCACAAATGAAATCCAAACTCTTTATCAACTCTGGTTTAATGAATATAATATAATATAAGAACAATACAAAATATGAATTAACTTTGAATCATACAAACAAAGCTATCCTAGGTAGGACTCAAATAGCTATATTGCACACACAGGAAAGGAGGAAATTTGAAGAACATTTGTTATTGACCATAGTTTTCTACATTCATAGGTAGATTACTATAATCAGGAGACGCAATTCATTTTAAGGCCTCCACCATTTTATAACAGTCTTCAATACCATAATTAATTATTGGTGGTGGTACATGTTGTTCTACTGGCAACCTTTTAGTTTTACCAACAAACAACTCTATTGATTTTGATACAGCAAAAATATTAAGTCAACGTCGTCGATGCCAACTATTTTTTTTTGCTTTCGATCTGAAATCAATAGGCCAAATGCAAACTATACCAATATCAAACTCTTTAGATTTAATTTTCTTTGCTTTGAACGTCACTTTTTTTATTTATTCCAAGTGGCAACCTTTTACAAACTTTTTCCGGTCCATAACAACCACCGACATTTTTCCACACATTTGTTCATCAATAACAAACTCATCATCAAAATAACAAATAGTTGGAACAAAATTAGGGACCATTCTATGATACATTGAATACAACACTACATGATTTTTAGATATAATTATTGAAATAAAAAATAATCTAACAAAAAATTCAGGATTCATAAAATCATATCCTGATTGTTCCAAAGTAAAGAGATGTTGTTATCCTCCAAGTAGACCTATTGAAACTCAAGTTTTGATTAATGGTGCAAAAAAGAAAGAGATTTCTTAAAAAGAAGAGGGAATGAGCTTTTTGATTTTTCTGATAAAAGTTTGGTAAATTAAGAATGAAGAGAGAAAGAAGGAGGCTGCTATTTTACTGGGTCTAGAATTATAGGCGCAATTTGAAATGTCCCCAATACAATATACTAACATAAATGCGACTTCGACAAGCACCTTTATCCAAGTGGTAAATTGATTCGGCTTTGGTGCAGGATGTCACAAGTTCGAAACTTGCTTTCGAACGTTTTTTTGACATGTGATATGTTGTCCTAATGATTTGTTGTATATAAAGTACCAGTTCAAAAAAAAAACATAAAGGCGACTTCTCAAAAAGCTCCCCCATTGTTTTCTATATTATAAAAGAGGCTCAATTTCGAATTAGGATTGTATAATTTTTTCTAGAAAAATACAGATGATGTTTCAAATATCACTAGTTTATTTTATGAATAAAAAAATAGATGCAATTTCAAACTATGCTCATATAATTTATTGAGAAACTATAGACAGCATTTGAGATGCATGTTGTTCCAGCATGACGTTGTATGTCGTATGTACATTTCGGCTATCGTGGCGCCGAGCTGGAAAAACTGGCCTATATATATATATATAATTAGTTTGAAAACTGGTCTATTTGCATAGTAAGTCAGAAAATTGGGTTAAATTGAAAATTTTTCCCTTAAAATATATATATATATATATATATATATATATAATTTTTCTATGTATAAATTTTACCATACTATGTAGATATCATACAAGTGGTAAAATCGTCAATCAAAATTAAACAAACAATTAAATTAATCACTTTTTAACTCCTTTCAAGTACCACCTCAAATGTTTAGTTAACAACTTAAAACCTCGTTCTTTGTTTTTTAAAATACACAACTCAAACGTCCTATTGAAAGGGAATGCTCAAATGCTTTGTTTGCATTTATTAGAATGCACCCTAACTATTATAGTAGAAAGGGTTTCACATTGCCATAATAATTCAATATGTTAATCTCCAACTAATTCACGAGAGTTTTCATTAAAAAAATTATTCAAGTTCACAAAAGTAAGAGAAGATCTCCACTAGGTTTATCAATTTGATATTTTAGTTGGTTAATTAATGTATTTTGTATACAAATAAAAATATAATAGAGGTTGTTGAGCTGCAGTCGATTGGTTAAATTTTGTGTATGTTTTTTATTTGATTATTGTATATTCTAATTTTGTATGATTTATTTTTAACTAAATAAAGTACATTTTAGGAATCTTTATATTAATTATCATACTATTAGGATTTAGGACTTTACCAATGACCTGGTAGATTAGCATTAAGGTAGGTGTTGTGCTGTTCATCACCTTCGACTTCAAAGCCAAATGCATATGGCTCTGTCTATTAATCCCTTGGTATGTTCTCTTCACTCCCCGGTTAAAATTTTAAAATTTTAATTCCAATTATACCCTTTAATAATTAAGTAGATATCTTATTCAATTTAATGTGTCCATTCATCTTCATCTTTCGTCTTTATCTATTGAAATTTCCATACGCTATGAGTAGTAAGTCCACTATAGATTTTACAGATGACTATGTACAACAAAATCAGGTATGGTTCCTTCATAGCTACTACTATACTAGAAACTAACATAATCATAGTGCCATATACACTTGATATTGCTTAAAACCTAGTTTATCATATACTAGGAAGTGATGATGAGAACACCGTTCGTTAAATACTATGCCCGTTTTTTATTTTTAAGATTGCATAGGTGGTCGAAGAAGGTACAGAAATTGTTATGGATTATACTAATGAGTTCATAACATATGGTGTATGTAATTTATTCTACTATTATGTAAATTAACTCATTTTATAAATTGAAAATTTCTCACTTTTTTTATTGTATGAAGGTATTTCCAAAAAGATAAGATTGATTCCATGGCTAGAAGTAATGCGACGGTAGTGGTAGTCTTAAAATCGGATATTAACAGTAGCGATAGAAATCCAAGAATTATATTTAGATGTGAGAGAAGTGCAGCAATAAAGAGTACAAAGGAAAGAAATCTAACAATATTAGACTAACAAGTACAAAAAAATGCAATTGGCCATTCCCTTTGAAAGGTGTTAAACTTCATAGCTCAGATAATTGGAGATTAGAAGTAATATGTTGTGTTCATAATCATTCTGCAATTTACAGTTTGGAAGGCCACTCTTTTATTGGTCGACTAACGGAGGATGAAAAAAAATTAGCCATTGAAATGTACAAAAACATGGTGAAGCCAAAAGCCATTTTGCATACTATAAAATAAAATGATCCATCCAATAGTACAACAATTAATACGATATATAATGTTCTTTTTAGGCATAAGATAATGGATAGAGTGGGTCGTTCTCAAATACAATATCTCTTAAGCAAGCTTAAGTAAAAAAATACTTCAAATGGCATACTAATACCTTAGACGGAAGTGATGTAATAACTGACATATTTTAGGCTCTTCCTACGAGTATAGATTTGTTAAGAACATTTCCACATCTTCTTGTTATGGATCGTACTTACAAAACAAACAAAAATAGAATGTCGTTGTTGGAGAATGTTGATGTCACGTTAACTAATCCTTGTATCTGAACGTGAAAATTACTATCTTTGGACCTTTAGTCGTCTTTAATTGGTAATGATTGATTGTGATGTAGAAATGCCATGTGTCATTGTCACGGATAGAGAGATAACATTGATTGATGCCATATATTGTTTTCCCCAAGCAGCTCATATCCTATGCAAGTTGCATATTGAAAAAAATATTCTTGCTTTTATTCAAAGAAGAGTTATGGATACGAAAAAAGAAGTAAAAAATTAATTTTTCCGGGGGTGGGCCAATTTATGTGAGTCTAGAAATATTGAGCAATATAACAATAATCTACAAGATTTGCATGTCCGATATAGTGAGTGCTCAAAATTAATAAAATATATTACTAAAAATTGGCTTGAGACATGGAAAGATCGATTTGTACATGCTTAGATTGACAATTTTATGCACTTTGGCAACGACACATCAAATAGGTAAGACGCTTACTTTTATATTTATTTAATTATTTTAGATTTATTTATAACAATAATTCAATACCTATTTTCTTTTAAAGCAGAGGCCGCATATGCTAAATTGAAAAAAACGTTTGGCCACAAGTCAATGCAACTTAGAAAGAACATGGGAGAGTATGATTTCACTTCTTGAACTATCTTTTACCGAACTAAAAGCTTCATTTGAAACAAGTCTACTAAAAGTAGCTCATGTTTATCATAAAAAAGAATTTAAAAATTTACGTGGTGTAGTTTCACTTACGGCATTGGAGCTAATTCATTCCAAGCTTTTACAGATAAATTTTTATGAAATTGTAGATGATGCTTATGCGGATGTGTTGTCTGTAAGACACACAGACTTCCATGCTTTCATACTTCAGCAAAACTTGGTCGAAATGTAGAAATACCTTTGGATTTGATTCATTGGACTAGATTGCATATTATAAAAATGGGAGAGAAAAGAGATTTTAATTTGAAGAAAAAGCTTGAAGAAATGCTAAATGAAGTTATGAAATCGAAATTACCGCATCGAATGCAAGTCTATAAGAAAATAAAAGAGACGGTTTATCCACAAATGTCAACTCTTACATCTTCGATTAGAAAAGTCAAAACCCATGGAAGATCTCATAATAAAATTGGCACTTCAACAAAAAGGTTGCATTCTGCATTTGAGCTAGGTAAATATGCTTCAACCTAATGTAGCGTAGCTAAAAAACAAAAAGTTGATCTTTGTATTTCGGTGAAGAAAGAAAAACTGATTGTTCGTAGACCTAAAAATATAAACTTAGGTGTGTATGAAAATTGCATAACAAAAGAGTGGAAGCCATATATCGAAGGAATTGTAGACATGGGTATGGATGGTAATTGTGGGTTTGGATGCGTTGCTACTTTTTTAGGATTAGGATAAGATCGACGGTGGCAAGTCCGTAAGGAATTGATGGAAGAACTTGAAGAACATCAAGAGATATATGAACAAGTGTTTATTGAAAAAGGTAGAACCACATATTTTCTAAATGTGCTTAATCACGAACTTGACGGTGCCGAATCAAGTAAATGGATGATTATACCCGAGCTTGGGTACATAATAGTTACGAAATATAATGAATAGGTGAATGGAAGATTATGCCCAAGATTTTGTCCAAGTATTATGCATTATTCATTTTATTTTTAATGAATAGATGAAGGATTTGCGCTTATAATGAAATGTTTGTATTTGTATAGGTCGTCTTACAAGCGAACCATCTAGTACCACCAATATATATAAAGTGGTTTGCTAATCGTCATGTTGAAGCTGAACAATGAGAGCATATATTACGAGATAAAAGAGAAGAATGAGAAAAGTTGGAAAATTGCGATAATATGGCTAGATGGGATTAGCTGAATGTTATGTAGTTGTTAAATTTTTAAGAAATACTATCAAGTCTGAGCTATTGTAGTGACAATGTTATTTGATGTTAAATTGTAGTGTGAAATTGAAATTGTTGAATATCATTGGTAAATATAATTTTTGAAATCATTCTTGTTTGAAGTTGGTGAATCATTCAGTATTTGTTGCTGTTACCATATTTGATCATTATCTCTAAATCATTGGTAAATGGTATGCAGTGATTTACAATAGTATTTCTTTGCTTCAGGAATGCACAGAAGAACGTAACACTCCGTATGTGGTCTCCTAATAAATATATTTTGATGTAAACGATGAATATAAACAAATCACAGTAAAGATGGACGAGGTCTATAGAAAATTCACATTTGGAACAAACGTTAATTAAACGTGATCCTCGTTGTGTACAAGGTCATGATATTCAACTTAAACCGAGAGTTTTACACAGCAGAAAACAAGTGGGGGATGAGGTCGACATAAAAATAACGTTAGCATGAACTGTTAAAGTTGTATATTCCATGAGGCAAAGTGACGCAGCTCACACTACTGCCGAAGTTTAAGTATAACGTGGTTCCTACTGTAGGATCTAGATTAACCCTAGAGGGGGGGGTGAATAGGGTTATAGAAAATTTTCTCGATTTAAACACAGAAACAAACTGCAGAAATAAATATGCTGAAAAGTAAATCGCACACAAAATTTACCCAGCTTCGGCAACCCCTGCCTACTGCTGCATTCCCAGATTTCTATTAGAATTAAACAGTATCCCGCTTACAAACACTCTACTGGACTCGCAGACCCTTTTGCTCCCGCTCACAAACACTCTACTAGACTCGCACACCCTGCTCCCGCCTATAGAGTTTCGCTTACTCGCAAACACTGCTCCCGCCTATAGAGTTTTGCAAACTCGCACACCCTACTCACTGAACTAAATCTAACTAGACAATCTGACACTACCTAACCCTAGGTGGTGATTTACAAATTCTTTGATTCGAAAAGTAAAAAACAACAATTAAAAGACAATAAAATACTTAAACCCTATTTAAAAATATACTAAAGCCCTTTTAAAAAACACGGTCGGCCCTTTTATTCTTAACCCCGATCCTTTTCTCCTCTTTGGTCTGTGAAAAAATGGTGGCCTCTGTTGTATCTTAGTTCGTTCCTCTTTGGCGAAATTAGGGCTTGAGCAAATTGGGGTTGTCGGCTTCTATGTCTCGATTGAATGAATGGTTTGACGTTGATGCTTCGTCAATCGATGATCTCTCTACTTAGCACACCATTCCCCCAATTTCCAATCGAGTTCGATTTCTGACTTCGGTATGTAGTTTATCCTTTTTGTGCTTTTAATGATTTACGTACTTGAACTCGATACCTAAAATTGCCGATGATGATTGGGATTTATATGCGTTCGATCTCCTTATTTTTCGTTCGTCTGATTGTTTCAAAAATTTGCTTTGGCCGTTCGATTATGCTTGGATGCTTGGGATTTCACTGACTAATTCAAATTCGTACTTTTGATACATACTTGGTTGACACGGTTTTGAATTGCTACTTTGAATTGCCGTGCTCATCACGGTGTTGATTTTTGACTTTGTCAATACTGCATACGCACATGATTTTTTTTATCACTGCGTTGATTATTTGCGTGTTGCTTCATTGCTTACTGTCACTACTTCGAGCTCGCCTGCTGTTTGTGGTCAATTGTCTCGAGTTGATCTTGTAGTTGATGTACTTGAGTTGACTGCATGTTCATTGGTACTGGTTCATCAGTTCATATTGAACTTTTTCCTGTCATGTTCACTTGCACACTCCATACATTGTTCTTGCTCACTCGAGTTTGTAATCTCTGATTCATAGTGTATACGTTGGCTGACGTGTTGTGTTTGCCTGTTGCACTCTAGTTTTTGTTTGGTCTCCACTTTGCACATTTGATTCTTCTGTTCACTTGTATCATGCTTTGGCTTCACTGATGCTGCACTTGGTCATTGTTGTTGTAGCGTGCACTTGGGTCATGGTAGCATTTGCTTCTTGTGTTTCACTTGCACTTGTACTTGGTCACAATTTATTGTTGAGCTTGCACCTGTCTATGATGATGTCGTACTTCACTGGTCTTGTGACACTGCTTACAGTCATATTCCCATATTGTATTATTTGCCCCTATTAATTTGAACTGTATGCTTCTGTTTATTCGTGTAGCTGGTTGCATCTCTTCAGTGCTTCATTACTTCATGTGCTTGTTTGTATGTTGTAAATGCTGCATTTATGTCTCAGTGCTTTGATGCATTTGTATGTATTTTGTTCATTGCTTGGTCTCTGAGTCTTGTACATGCATTGTCCTTCTGGAGCTTGTATAATTTGAACCTGGTTTGGGCTTTTGCATTGAGCATGCTTCTGGTTTGAGTGTGCTTGCATCTTTTTGTTGTTTCCAGTTGCTTAGTGTCTTGATGCTCGGCTTGCATTGTGGTTCCCACCGTGTTGCATTTGTATCACTGCTGTTCTTTGTATTTGTACATATGAATGTGCTCACTGTTGTTTGGTAACTTCCCATGTGTACATGTCTCTTTCCAGTTTCTTAGTTGTGAGTAATTCTGTTCTTTAGTTGGCTGCACTGGTCTGGTTCTCGGTCTATTGCATTTGACTTCTCTTTGGTCATGGCTGATCTGTTGTTCAGTTTGTATCAGCTTTTGTGCATTTGGATTTTTGGTCGACCCTATGAATTATGTATCTTGACCATTTCATTTGATTTATCACCTGAGTTGAATCCATTTTTAAAACTCGGGTTTGACCTTGTGCTGAGAATTGTGACTTTTATGTTATTGCACGTGAGTTGAACCCGGCTTTTCATTTGGGTTTGACCTGTGCTCACCTGTCCATGTAAATCAATCAAGTGTATATCGGTGTGCACGGCCTTGTGGCATATACAGTGATACACTGTGTATGTCACAAGTTGTTCGTGTATGATGAATTCAAATGTAAATTATGACGAACAACCCAAATAACTGAGGCAAACAATATTTTCAAAAATCATATTTCATTTTATTTTGCAAAAGTATTTCTTTTTCAATTTTACTGCGTTATTGAATATTTTTGCAAATTGCTCAGATACTGGATTCAAACTGGAATGCAGTTGAAGACAAAATACGAGTGTGAGTGATATGTAGTGAGGTCAATTGTAAATGTAAAAATGTGATGTAATCAAATTGTACTGTAATTGAAATTGAGTATATAGTGAGAACTTGAAATTGTACTATTCAAAATTGTAATAAATATTTGTTTGAATAAAATATTCGTTTGAATTCAAAATCTGTGTTATTTATTTTATTCAGCAAATATTTATTTAAACTGTGAAAAATAAAATAGTATATTAACAAATACATTTTAATGAATGTATATATGTTTATTATCATCAAACAAAAAATAATATAAGCGCATATTCAACAATCTCCCCCTTTTGATGATAACAAACATATATTTAGGATTTTGAATATGTTAAATGTATTTGATCGTTCAATTTGCTCCCCCTATTTGAATGCTCCCTCTCTACACAATACTCCCCCTACATATATGCATACAAATAAAAATATGTAAATGAGACTATATGCAAATGGAAAATTATTTGACCTTTGCTTGATTCTATTTGACAAAATCTTAACTTTTCTCTCCCCCTTTTGTTATCAGCAAAAGAATAACAGTGTTATAAAAATAGGGATCAAGTGACAAACTTGAATCAAACATTTAACTCAACAGAATATAAATATCAAATTTCAATAAAACTCAAACAAAAATCATAATTACCCTAATCACGCGCATATTCCACTTTCAGAAGTGATGGGAATAAAATCATACAGTTCTGTCTATTTGTGGTATATTTATTTCGGGAAATTTGAATATCTACTAACCATGCATAACCGTTAGGACTTTTAAATGAGATTAGTAGTATTCCAATTTAATTTTTAAAAAGAATTTAAGTATCTTCTAACCACGCATAACCGTGAGGACTTTTAAATGGGATTAGAATCAACTTGTCTATTAAATCAATTAATTTTGATATTGTTATCCCAACTTTTGGCAAAGTTGAGATACTCAGAATTTACTAAAAATAAATGATTATTATTCTTGAATATCAACCATGCATTGCAGGATAACATGGATATCGATGAATTTTGTCCGAGTCCAGATTGAGCCACAATTGATGGGACACGGCGAGAAAGACCGTAGAGGTCAGCATCTCAAATTTCAAGTCAATCCGAGTTCATATGCTCAAGTTAAGATAGATTCAATTTGGAGGGGAAAACCAAGGTTTCAAACCCATCACAGAGGTCCTGTTCGAACCCATCACAGAGGTCCTGTTCGAACCCATCAGAGAGGTCCTGTTCGAACCCATCACAGAGGTCCTGTTCGAACCCATCACAGAGGTCCTGTTCGAACCCACCTGTGAAGCTTCATTCGAACCCACTGGGCCAACCAACCATGATGACGTGTCTTTCATCGGTTCGAATGCGCCGAAGTATATGGAGTCGAAGCGTTCAACCCGGAGAGGAGACCGGATCGACTCGAAGGACGTGCGCCACGTCACCACTGAACCACGTGAACCCATGGATTCGAGCTCAGAGGTTCGAAGCGATCGATTCGAACAACACATCCCTCACGAGAAACTACAACTTGAATCGATCATATCTCCTAAACCACTGATCCAAATACAACGAAATTTTCACAGTAGATTCCATACATGATAAAGATTGTTCATGCCAAGTTTCAGCTCGATTGGACCATTTCTTGATGGGTTCGAAATCACTTCGAATCGATGTCAGATCGAGTCGAAACTTGGTAAGGTCGGTCGCGTGGGCCCACTCACATGCCAGAAGAAGTCTCCCGAAGTTTGAGCGAGATCTGGGCCTCCTACGCCTATAAATAGCACCCTGAAGCCTTCATAAAGGGGGACTTTTGGGAGCTTCCACCATTGAACGTCCAGACTCTGCCGGATTGAATTACATACTTCATTATCATTGTTGTATTCAGATTTTAAGGCTATCATCAACTGTAATCCGCTGTAATGAAGAGTAATCAGCGAAGAACATCAATAAAAGTTAAAACCTTTAAAGTGGACGTAGGCCGGAGATAGCCGAACCACTATAAATTGTGTGTTCTCGTTCATAGTTTCTATTTTACTACGTGTTGCTTGCTTAAATCTGTGATTTGTGTTTGGATATTGCTGATTTATATTCCAACACTGGTGCTTTCACAATACTTGGGGGTTTGTGACCAATTTTGGCGCAAACACTTTGGTGCTTTCACTGAGAGGAACTAGCACCCGCTACATCAGATTCGGAATTCAGATTTAAGAGTTTGAAGAATTCCAATTCAAAGACAATGACTCGACAAACAAGACAAAGAGTTGATCGGAGCCAACAGGGAGGAAGCCAAGAAGCATCCTCAGGAGCAGGAGAAGGACAAGCTTCCGTCTACATCACTAGAGACGAGATGGAGGCTATGGCTAATTCAATAAGCGAAAGCATGATGAAGACCCAACAGGAGATGCTGCAGAATTTCCTCGAACAAATGAGGGCAGTGAATATGCAGAACCTTGGACCAACTACAGCAACTGCAAGTGCGGGACAAGGAATCAGGATTACAGAAGCTAATGAAGGTCAGGTTCAGGACCAGAATATAGGAGTTGAAGGTGATCAACAAGGACCTGGGGGCAGACCCTCAGGGTCCGATGCTGGAAGACCGATAGACGGAGCTCAACAAGCTGGAGTCAATACATATGCTAACGAGCCACCAGAAGAATATGTACCAGAATTCCCTTCAAGGCTCGGGGGACAGGATAGGAACTTGACAAGGGGGCAACCCCTAGACGGAGACGAGAGAATGATTGGCCTAATGCGACGAATCATGAGAGGAGGACTACCTAGTGGAGGGCTGGAAAAGTTAGTCGGAGTCTGTTCACTCCGAACATCCGAAACGCAAGGAACCCTCCAAAATTCAAACTACCAACGCTAGAACCTTATGACGGGAGGTCAGACCCGACCATGCATATTACCAGATATATTAGGCACATGGAAGTGCTGGGGGCATCCGAGGAAGTGATGGCACGATGCTTCCCTCTATATTTGTCGGATTTGGCTACACTTTGGTTCAGGCAACTAGAGACGGGATCAATCAGAACATGGAGCGAGCTTGTAGACTGCTTCATGAGACAGTTCCTGGTCCATGTGACGCGACCCAAGAGCATGATGACTTTAGCTTCGATCAAGCAAAGGGCCAGAGAGTCCATAAAAGATTTCCTACTAAGATTCAATGTAACAGTGACTTCTGTAGATCGCCCGGATCCATCGATGATTTTGATGGTGGCGGTGGCAGGAGTCGCGGAAGGCACCAAATTTAAAGATTCTCTGACTAAAGACCCACCACAAGATCTTGGAGAGTTCTTTCATAAAGCTGAAAAGTTCATCCGATTAGAAGAATCACGAGCCGAGAGGCTGGAAACAAATGTTGCGCAGAGCGAAGGAACCTCCAGAGAACAGTCGGGAGCGGACAAGGGAAAAAGAAAACAGGATGATAGACATGATGGTCCCGGTAAACGGAAGAAATTCCGAGAACCAAGATTTAGGCAGTACACAGATCTGAATGCAGGCCTAGAAAGAATTTACACTGAAACTCGGGGGCAACTCCCCTATCGAAAGCCACCTATAAGGGATCCCACTGAGCGGGAGCGCAGGACTGGAAAATATTGCCTATTCCATGAGCTAGATGGGCACACCACAGATGAATGCCGCCACCTAAAGGATGAGGTGGAAGAACATGCCAGGGGTGGTAGATTGCCACAATTTGTCAGAGAACGGACTGCGGCGGTAAGGCCTGAACAACTACCGCCTCCACCTAACAGGAACGATCCTGGATCGGGATCACGACTCGTCATCCACTAATTAAAGATGGCAAGGGCCAAGTGCAGGATTTGAACTTCGATCGAATAATTCTATTTAGATTTGTTTTCAAAATAAACGGTTACTCCACTTACACATGCACGGGAACCGGAGAGATCCCTAGGCATGCTCTGAGATGGAGATAGACCGATATGCCCGGAGAGGCAGTGTTTAGCTTTTTCTGATGTTTGAGATTGAACATCTAGAACTCGAATTTTAATAAATAAATTAGAATCTCTTGCAATAAAACTTTTGACCAGAGAGTCAAGATGAACGTTAAATACCAACATCAGAATGATCGCTTTATGACCCTACCCGGAGAGGCGGGGTCCGGAGTGCAAGAAGTGAGTTGCTTCGCCGGAGAGCGACAGGATCAACTCACTTAAGCGTTGTTTCCCCTTCACCAGAGAGTGACAGGATGGGATCCAGCAAGAGCCCGGAGAGGCTATGATCGGTCTCGAACGACCAAGACATCGCTTAATGTTCAGATACACTGAACCGGAGTGCAAGAAGTGAGTTGCTTCGCCGGAGAGCGACAGGATCAACTCACTTAAGCGCTGTTTCCCCTTCAACAGAGAGTGACAGGATGGGATCCAGCAAGAGCCCGAAGAGGCTATGATCGGTCCAGAACGACCATGACATCGCTATACGTCCTAACCAGGACCAGAGTGCAAGGGATAGATGGCAACGCCCGAGTGCAATAGGATCTTTCTATTCAATCACTAAGTCTAGAATGGACTTAGTAAGGGTTCAGAGTAGCCACTAATAGTCCGGAGAGAATACGGAACTTCACGAATGCTAATTCGGCTTCAAACAGCCATAAACTTGATTGATAATACTGCAGCTATGAATGAAACATGGATTTACTACATTCGATTTAAGACCGTTCAAAACATACCTTTTACAAAAAGGCATGTTTTGGGGGGCAAAGTGTTATCCCAACTTTTGGCAAAGTTGAGATACTCAGAATTTACTAAAAAGAAATGATTATTATTCTTGAATATCAACCATGCATTGCAGGATAACCATGGATATCGATGAATTTTTTCCGAGTCCAGATTGAGCCACAATTGATGGGACACGGCGAGAAAGACCGTAGAGGTCAGCATCTCAAATTTCAAGTCAATCCGAGTTCATATGCTCAAGTTATGATCGATTCAATTTGGAGGGGAAAACCAAGGTTTCGAACCCATCACAGAGGTCCTGTTCGAACCCATCAGAGAGGTCCTGTTCGAACCCATCACAGAGGTCCTGTTCGAACCCATCACAGAGGTCCTATTCGAACCCACCTGTGAAGCTTCATTCGAACCCACTGGGCCAACCAACCATGATGACGTGTCTTTCATCGGTTCGAATGCGCCGAAGTATATGGAGTCGAAGCGTTCAACCCGGAGAGAAGACCGGATCGACTCGAAGGACGTGCGCCACGTCACCACTGAACCACGTGAACCCATGGATTCGAGCTCAGAGGTTCGAAGCGATCGATTCGAACAACACAGCCCTCACGAGAAACCGCAACTTGAATCGATCATATCTCCTAAACCACTGATCCAAATATAACGAAATTTTCACAGTAGATTCCATACATGATAAAGATTGTTCCTGCCAAGTTTCAGCTCGATTGGACCATTTCTTGATGGGTTCGAAATCACTTTGAATCGATGTCAGATCGAGTCGAAACTTGGTGGGGTCGGTCGCGTGGGCCCACTCACGTGCAAGAAGAAGTCTCCCGAAGTTTGAGCGAGATCTGAGCCTCCTACGCCTATAAATAGCACCCTGAAGCCTTCAGAAAGGGGGACTTTTGGGAGCTTCCACCATTGAACGTCCAGACTCTGCCGGATTGAATTACATACTTCATTATCATTGTTGTATTCAGATTTCAAGGCTATCATCAACTGTAATCCACTGTAATCAAGAGTAATCAGCGAAGAACATCAATAAAAGTTAAAACCTTTGAAGTGGACGTAGGCCGGAGATAGCCGAACCACTATAAATTGTGTGTTCTCGTTCATAATTTCTATTTTACTGCGTGTTGCTTGCTTAAATCTGTGATTTGTGTTTGGATATTGCTATTTATATTCCAACACTGGTGCTTTCACAATACTTGGGGGTTTGTGACCAATTTTGGCGCAAACAGATATGCATTCCATACATGCATAACCGTGAGGACTTTTAAATGAGCATGGAAGCACATAATCAAAAATCCAAGTAATTCACCCATGCATAACCGTGAGGACTTTTAAATGAGATTGAATACTTTGGATATTTATTTTGTATTGATAAATATAATAAATTGAATCACAGATAATTTCCTTTATAATAATAAATTGAAGAACGAATAATTTCCTTTGTAAACTACCACAAATTTACATACTATATATGATTTTGATGAGTGATGGTCGATAGAAAGATGATAGAAATAGAAATGATCATGGAATTTTTACCCAACAAAAAGTTTTTATAACTCTTGTTATGAAATTCTAAAGAAATTTTTCAAAATATACTGTCTTGAGTAATGTATGACAAATATCAACACTCATCACTTTTTCAATCACTATTGATCTTTTCGATAATCATTAGGGAGTTAGATTAGTCAAAATTTGTCATTTAAAATCAAATAAGAATGACTAATCTGAAAATATGGTCAACAATGATTTTCTCGAAGGGGTTATATGAGAAAAATTCTGCCATTTGAAAAATTATTTCAAGTGAAAAATATGCAGATATTTTCTTTGAAAAAATGATGCAGCAAATGAATGTTTTAAAGATTAATCACGTTCCACTAGTAATTTTTCTATCAACTATATTACCAGTGTAATCTGCATCTGAATTTAAATTTCACTCAATATTCACTCGTTGGATGTCAAAGACCAGATTGTGAAATTTCAACAAATTATCTCATAATTGTTTTCAACAATTTTTAAATGAAATTCTCTTGGATTTGAATTGAGACCTGTTAACAATCAAACAAATATCATATTGTCAGTTTCAGAAACAGTTATATTCATGAGTAATCAATAGTCAATCAACATCATAATTATTTCAAAAAAAAAATTCTTGAAGTTTCAACAATTTCTTAAAATCCTTTTTAACAGCTTTCACATGAAATTTGAAATCGTGCAAATTTACAAGCAGTGACCAAAATGTCAAAACAAATATATCTACGTGTAGCATGAGTAACCATCATTTGACCGAACAAATTTATATGGATTAGGTCAAAGTTGAAAATCTAATTGGTCATCATTTAAGCACAAATCAAGGTCATAAATAAGAACAAGTCAAAAAATCATATCAATTAAGAATAAGTCAGAATTAAAGACATCATCACATTACTGGCTGATTTAATTCAGATTACGGTGCAGATTATCACATTTAATATATCGTTCAAAACAATGTTACCTGTTTTACCTTTACGATAATTTTTCGTTGTTGTCCATTGTGATTCTGTCACCTTTATACTAGGCTAAGGAACTTTGCTTTGTCGCCCGTTGTGTTTCTGGAACAGCCAAAATCCAGAGAACATTGTTGTTGTTCCTTAGCCTGCCACCACACCTACACGATGAAAGATTTTTGTGACCTATTTGTTTTTATAGGTCCATGGTTGTTAGTGGCAGAACATGAAAAATATGTCTGTGGAGACCCAAAACTATTTATATATGTTCCTTTTGGCACCCAAATTTGTTTGACTTTCAAAGATTTTATATTTGTGCCTTTTGGAACCCAAATTGGTATAGTTTTCACGTGTTTGGGTCCATACCAACAATTATTTTGATTGTGTCCAAATTTTCTACAAATTGTGCACATTAAATTGACTTGATTAAATTTTGTGTTCTTGTTCCTATGACTATAATTTTCAACATGATGTCCAATTATTTCAGATCGAGCAAAGACACTTTTACCTTTTGCATTATCATCATCTTGTGATTTCCCAAAACCTAGTCCTTTTCTGTTGTTAGCAAAAATTTGATTTCCCAATAACATTTTGAAAGATTTTCTCCTTTTGAAAAGTTATTCAGAGATTTCTCAAGATTTTGGACTTTGGTTTTTAATGTTGTGTTTTCAGTTACAAGTGAGGTGCATCTATTTATAAAATCTTTTTTCCTAATGTCAATGTTTTCCATAAGACTCAAGTTTTCTTTTTCAAGATTCTCAAAGCTATGCTTAAGTCTTGTCAATTCTGAATCTAAAATTTTACATTTTTTACATTCTAGGTTTTGAATATTTTCAAGTTCAGTTTCTAACCTAAAATTTTCACGAGCAAGTTCTCTCCTATCAGATTTCAGTTTTTCAATTTTAGATTCAAGAGCATCAACTACTTTAGTAAGATCAAGACACATAAAAACAAGATCTTTATAAGAATAGTCACCTGCCTCACTAGATTCTTCTGAGCTTGCTTCTGAATCCGATTTTGCCATAAGACACAAGTTAGCCTCCTCTGAGCTGCTATCCGAAACTTCCTCTCCTTCTTCATCATCCCAAGTCGCAGAAAAGGCCTTCTTCTTCTTTTTCTTTCCTTTGTTGTTTTTGAGAAGTGTGCATTTTTGTATGAAGTGGCTAGGCTTGTTGCAGTTATAGCACGTCGGTTCATTATCACTATGGTCAGAATCTTTTGGCCTATTACGACTTGTTTTCTTCTTGCGTGGCTTGAATCTTGACCATTTTCTAAGATTATTGACAGCCATTGCAAGCTCTTCGATTGGATCTTCTTCTTCTTCATCGCTCTCTGCTTTGCTCTTTAAGGCAATCGTCTTCTTCTTTGGTTCGGAGTTGTTGCGTTCTTCCTTTGCTTTTAGCTCAAGCTCATATGTCATCAAGTTACCAATCAACTCCTCCATGCTTAGTTTACTCAGATCTTTCGATTCTTGTATTGTCGTGACTTTTGCCTCAAAGTTTATCGGTAAGACTCGAAGCACCTTCCTCACAAGCTCTACCTCAGTGAATACTTTCCCAAGTGCTCTAGCATTGTATACCAAGGTTGAAAAGCGTCCAAACATATCCTTTATGCTCTTGCCTTTGTCCATCACAAAGTTTTCGTATTCATTGCTGAATAGGGCTAGACGAGACTCCTTGACTTGAGAAGTTCCTTCGTGTGTCACCTCCAAAGTGTGCCAAATTTCCTGTGCTGTTGTACAATGAGAAATTCTATTAAATTCATTTTTATCAAGAGCACAAATCAAAGCGTTCATTGCTTTGGCATTTGTAGTTTTTAATTTCTTATCGTTAGCATCCCACCCATCCTTAGGTTTAGGAATCTCAGTACCACCAACAGTTATAGTGGGAGGTTTAGAACCAGTTTCAATAATATCCCAAACATCATAATCAACTGAACTAAGATATATACCCATCCTAACTTTCCAATAAGCATAAACATTCCCGTTAAACATGGGTGGCCTAGCAATAGATTGGCCCTCAGAAAAAGCATTATTTGATGAATTCATGACACTAGAGTTAAAGAAAAATACCGGGCTTTGATACCACTTGTAGGATCTAGATTAACCCTAGAGGGGGGGTGAATAGGGTTATAGCAAATTTTCTCGATTTAAACACAGAAACAAACTGCAGAAATAAATATGGTGAAAAGTAAATCACACACAAAATTTACCCAGCTTCGGCAATCCCTGCCTACTGCTGCATTCCCAGATTTCTATTAGAATTAAACAGTATCCCGCTTACAAACACTCTACTAGACTCGCAGACCCTTTTGCTCCCGCTCACAAACACTCTACTAGACTCGCACACCCTGCTTCCGCCTATAGAGTTTCGCTTACTCGCAAACACTGCTCCCGTCTATAGAGTTTTGCAAACTCGCACACCCTGCTCACTGAACTAATTCTAACTAGACAATCTGACACTACCTAACCCTAGGTGGTGATTTACAAATTCTTTGATTCGAAAAGTAAAAAACAACAATTAAAAGACAATAAAATACTTAAACCCTATTTAAAAATATACTAAAGCCCTTTTAAAAAACACAGCCGGCCCTTTTATTCTTAACCCCGATCCTTTTCTCCTCTTTGGTCTGTGAAAAAATGGTGGCCTCTGTTGTATCTTCGTTCGTTCCACTTTGGCGAAATTAGGGCTTGAGCAAATTGGGGCTGTCGGCTTCTATGTCTCGATTGAATGAATGGTTTGACGTTGATGCTTCGTCAATCGATGATCTCTCTGCTTAGCACACCGTTCCCCCAATTTCCGATCGAGTTCGATTTCTGACTTTGGTATGTAGTTTATCCTTTTTGTGCTTTTAATGATTTACGTACTTGAACTCGGTACCTAAAATTGCCGATGATGATTGGGATTTATATGCGTTCGATCTCCTTATTTTTCGTTCGTCTGATTGTTTCAAAAATTTGCTTTGGCCGTTCGATTATGCTTGGATGCTTGGGATTTCACTGACTAATTCAAATTCGTACTTTTGATACATGCTTGGTTGACACGGTTTTGAATTTCTACTTGGAATTGCCGTGCTCATCACGGTGTTGATTTTTGACTTTGTCAATACTGCATACGCACATGAATTTTTTTTTTATCAGTGCGTTGATTATTTGCGTGTTGCTTCATTTCTTACTGTCACTACTTCAAGCTCGCCTGCTGTTTGTGGTCAATTGCTTCGAGTTGATCTTGTAGTTGATGTACTTGAGTTGACTGCATGTTCATTGGTACTGCTTCATCAGTTCATATTGAACTGTTTCCTGTCATGTTCACTTGCACACTCCATACATTGTTCGTGCTCACTCGAGTTTGTAATCTCTGATTCATAGTGTATATGTTGGCTGCAGTGTTGTGTTTGCCTGTTGCACTCTAGTTTTTGTTTGGTCTCCACTTTGCACATTTGATCCTTCTATTCACTTGTATCATGCTTTGGCTTCACTGATGCTGCACTTGGTCATTGTTGTTGTAGCGTGCACTTGGGTCATGGTAGCATTTGCTTCTTGTGTTTCACTTGCACTTGTACTTGGTCACAATTGACTGTTGAGCTTGCACCTGTCTATGATGATGTCGTACTTCACTGGTCTTGTGACACTGCTTACAGTCATATTCCCATATTGTATTATTTGCCCCTATTAATTTGAACTGTATGCTTCTGTTTATTCGTGTAGTTGGTTGCATCTCTTCAGTGCTTCATTACGTCATGTGCTTGTTTGTATGTTGTAAATGCTGCATTTATGTCTCA
The DNA here is from genome assembly GCA_030765085.1 of Allium cepa. Classification (NCBI taxonomy): domain Eukaryota; kingdom Viridiplantae; phylum Streptophyta; class Magnoliopsida; order Asparagales; family Amaryllidaceae; genus Allium; species Allium cepa. Next base: position 655,162,515 of record CM060940.1, read on the forward strand.
GTGCTTTGATGCATTTGCATGTATTTTGTTCATTGCTTAGTCTCTGAGTCTTGTACATGCATTGTCCTTCTGGAGCTTGTATAATTTGAACCTGGTTTGGACTTTTGCATCGAGCATGCTTCTGGTTTGAGTGTGCTTGCATCTTTTTGTTGTTTCCAGTTGCTTAGTGTCTTGATGCTCGGCTTGCATTGTGGTTCCCACTGTGTTGCATTTGTATCACTGTTGTTCTTTGCATTTGTACATATGAATGTGCTCACTTTTGTTTGGTAACTTCCCATGTGTACATGTCTCTTTCCAGTTGCTTAGTTGTGAGTAATTCTGTTCTTTAGTTGGCTGCACTGGTCTGGTTCTCGGTCTATTGCATTTGACTTCTCTTTGGTCATGGCTGATCTGTTGTTCAGTTTGCATCATGCTTTTGTGCATTTGGAATTTTGGTCGACCCTATGAATTATGTATCTTGACCATTTCATTTGATTTATCACCTGAGTTGAATCCAGTTTTAAAACTCGGGTTTGACCTTGTGTTGAGAATTGTGACTTTTATGTTATTGCACGTGAGTTGAACCCGGCTTTTCATTTGGGTTTGACCTGTGCTCACCTGTCCCTGTAAATCAATCGAGTGTATATCGGTGTGCACGGCCTTGTGGCATATACAGTGATACACTGTGTATGTCACAAGTTGTTCGTGTATGATGAATTCAAACGTAAATTATGACGAAGAACCCAAATAACTGAGGCAAACGATATTTTCAAAAATCATATTTCATTTTATTTTGCAAAAATATTTCTTTTTCAATTTTACTGCGTTATTGAATATTTTTGCAGATTGCTCAGATACTGGATTCAAACTGGAATGCAGTTGAAGACAAAATACGAGTGTGAGTGATATGTAGTGAGGTCAATTGTAAATGTAAAAATGTGATGTAATCAAAGTTGCACTATAATTGAAATTGAGTATATAGTGAGAACCTGAAATTGTACTATTCAAAATTGTAATAAATATTTGTTTGAATAAAATATTCGTTTGAATTCAAAATCTGTGTTATTTATTTTATTCAGCAAATATTTATTTAAACTGTGAAAAATAAAATAGTATATTAACAAATACATTTTAATGAATGTATATATGTTTATTATCATCAAACAAAAAATCATATAAGCGCATATTCAACACCTACTAATTCAACGCTTTGCTCAAACGATTTTATCACATTGCCCTCATTGTTTACAGGGTCCAGATGTTTGAATTAAACCGAGAGTATTATAGAGTAACAAATAGGGGGAGGCCGAGGAGGACATGGTAATAATGGTAGTAGGGGACGTTTCCATATTTCCCCCATTCGTTCTTAACATAGGCGTTCATAGTGACCACGTTCCATCCGCACGAGGTTGACATGGCAATTCGCCTATGTCGAATGTGATTTGCATGATATCCACAAGTTTATAGAGTTGTAAACAAACAGAAGCAAGAATTGAATCAGACAGTAAACTCTGTAATGACCTGAAGCACATATAATTTCCAACTGAAGCACATATAATTTCTCCAACTGAATTACATATAATTTCTCCAACTGAAGCAATGATAATGTTAACAAATATCCATTTGAACTAAAGGATAGAATCACAAACATAAGCACTAACAAAATAACCATCCTTTTTAACAACATAACCATCCTTACACTACACAATAACCATCATATTTAATAACAAAAGAGTAGAAGTAGTCCCACAACAAGAAATACATTAATTAAAAACCAATAGCTAAAACTAATCATCCTTTTTAACAAAACGAGCACAAACCTTTTTGACTTTAGTTAGAGCTTTGCGGATTCTACCAAGCTGAGTCAAATGTGAAGTCTTCGGTTGCGATGAAGCCAAGGTTATGGCTTTACTAATCACATCATTAAGCTCTTTATAGCTCTACAATGTAAATTGATAATATGTCATTATTGCAAAAAGCAAATATAAATGAAAAATATATTGACTTTTACCATGTACAAATGATCATAAGAAGGTCGATTGTTGCGTTGAATAATCTTTTCATTAACCAGATGAACTTTTAACACGGTGCGAGGGTAATACCAATCAAAATAATCACTTGTCACCATTTCAGCTGATTTACGTAGAAGAATGGAACGATACTGCGCACTAACAACATGATTTGGCCATTCATTCCATATACTTTTCGCAAGCTCATAAAATTCTTTATACGTTGAAGACGTAGCACCGCGGTGAGTGTTTTTACTTGTTGATTGAATAATAGGCCGTGAAATATTTTGAACCCTACCGAATTGCTGCAAAACATGGGTAGGGTGATATAGTTCTACCATATTTAATCATAATAAACATCTCGAACACCATGCAATTTGCGAAAAAGGATGGAATTGTCTTGCATGCTTGTAACGGTCAAAGACTACCTAAAAGAATATTTAAAAGAAAATAATGAAGCTATTATAACTTGAATAAAAAAATACACTATTCAAATGGTTCAAGCCTAATAACATACCTCATGTTCTTGAATATTATCAAGATACACTCTTATTTCCTTATAAGATGCAGACGATCATTTACTAGATCCCAACGGGCCTCTCTGGTGAACTTTCATTGTAAATTTTGGTTGATGGATCCAAATGTAGAAAATGTTCGTATATCCATGATTCCAACAATCCGAGAAAATCAGCAACTTGTTTTACTTCTATTCTATTCGCAAGACCTAGCTGTCTGTATAGCCAACATAGACTTGTCGAACCCCAATAATAATTACGAACTTCATACATCCATAGAAATTAATTTCAATCAACAAACTTTATAGTCCAATTAGTTTCTAGGACACACATCCACAGAAATTAATTTCAAGGCCAAAGTCAGCAGAATAATTACTTTTAAGGACAAAGTCGGCAGTCTAATTACTTTAAAGGACATAATTTCATAGGTTTTTAGGAGTTAGAAACTAATTATTTTGCATTTTGTCCTTAAAAGTAATTATTTCAGTTGTGTGTCCTAAAATTTAATTTCACTTGCTAAAAAGGCTCTTGTGGCTAATTTCCACAATTACCAATTTGGTTTAAATAATGTGCGGACACATAAGATTTACTTTTATTCACGAATAATGTATTGCCCACTAAATACAATGGATATGCACAAGCAGCTTGTTTGATTTTTTTTCTTCTTCCCAATCATCGCAAACTCCGTCAAATATTTCATACAATTTAGTATAATGCAATTTATATCCAACATTGTCCCTCATGGTATTTTTTGGTTCAGTATCACTTATCCCCAAATTATTGACAACCAAATTAGTTATATCATTCGGGAATAATTATATGTTTGTATTGGCAATCCTTAAACCGGAATATGCAGTAGAGAGGCAACATCGTGTTATAGTCATCTCATTGAATGGTAGGTGAAATGTATTTGATTCGGGATACCAACGCTCAACAAAACAAGATATAAGTACTTTATTAACCGAGCTATAACAGGTCTCCACTAGAGAAAATAATCTCAAAGATTCCAAATATCTTGTAAAAATTGTGCATCACTTGGAAATTTCCAATTTAAAATCTTTTAACCATGGTTAACACATAACAGAGTGCCTCGTTCCTAAAAAATAAATTAACATTATATTATACTATTTTGATAAATAATTTATTTAATAGAATTTTGTAAGATATATTTTGTCATTTCTTATCAATGAAGCAATGGGGGTATCGTAGCTGTTAATCACATCGGTAATTCTCGGTCCCCCAAAAGGTGCATTTTGTGCGTCACTAGAAGCACCGATGTCTTCATGCATAAAATGCTCTTCAACATGTTGTGGAGGTTGCTCTTGAACATGCTGTGGAGGTAGCTCTTCAATATGCTATGGAGGTTGCTCTTCAATATACTGCTCTAAATTTTGCTCTTGAATAACATGCTCAATATTTCGCTCTTGAATAACATGCTCGTCTCGATGTTGTTCCTCCGTTTGATTTATAGTGTTTGGATTTCTCGCTTTTACATGTCGATTTCTTTCGAAAGCCGCTAGGGGATTGCGCGTTGGCTTTTTAGAACTTTCTGCAACAACAAAACAAGTTTAAAAAACAACATAGTGTGCAAGAATTATAAATTGATAGCATGTGTGCGATAATTATAAATATTGTGTGAAACTTTGGAGGAAAAATATTACGGACAAATTTTGTATAATCTCAGAATATGCAAACGATATAAGAATGATACACTATCTATATGTCAGTGATAGAAACTTATGGTTCTAAGAATATGTAAATAATGATATATTCTCTATCTAACAATGATAGAAACTTATGGTTCTTATGGTCTCTATCATCATAATATTCTCTATCTATATGTCAATGATATATCGTTTGCTCAATGAAAGAAACTTATGGTTCTTATAGATCAAATGATAGAAACTTATGGACAAGAGAACTACGTCGACAATATTCTCTATCTATATGCCAGTGACATAAGAATGATAGCAACAAAACATGATAAATCATGATACACTGATGATAAACGAGAAAATTGATGCAAGAAATCTGAACTACAAGAGAACTTTAGAAAAAATGATGCAAGCATAAGAAAAAATCGTTTAATTGACATATGAATGCAGCTGTACATCGATCACGTTTGCCACGAACGGGGTTGTGGCACCAACCTCGTCTGCCACGAACGCACAACCACATTCATGCCAAACGAGGTTGGTGCTGGAACCTCATTCATGGCAAACGTGGGTCTCACCTAGGGTTCCATCTCCCTGCCGCTACACTTCGCGTACTTCGAGCGCGTACTTCGAGCAATTTTCGAACGTTATATATATATATATATATATATATATATATATATATATCAAATTAGATAGCATAATCACTTATCATGGCGATGTTTGTTTCTTCTTTCCTTCTCCATGGCGGCGGCGGCTAAAATATAGGACGTATGTGTGTGGCGGTTGAAATAAACGTGAGAGAGGAGGAAGGAGATAGGGTTTAGGTTGAGAGAGGGGCTGAAATGAAATATCGTTTAACTTTTTTTGTTTGGTAAGCCAGGGGGTAGTTTTGAAAGTGGATGGAGTAGGAAGAGCAAAATGAGGGGTGAATGTTTAAAAAAAACAGCAGGATGGAAAAGGCAATAAGCGGGGTGGGAATAGAAGAAGCCAATGTATATTTAGTTATTTACTTCTTCTTTTTTGAATATTGGCTTTTATCCAGAGAATCCAAACTAAGAATTCTAAATAACTTGAGTTAAAAAATTTACCATTTGAGAAAATGGTCGTTTGATGTGTATATTTTATATTTGTTATACACAATTTTTAAAACGTAGAATAAATGGATTTTTAGACTAAAGGACAAAAATGACACAAGAAGACGATTAAATACTAATAAAGCTATTGTAAGCTTGGATAAAAAAGCAAAGTATGGATAAAATGCTACCAAAGGGATGCAATTAATGCTACCAAAATTTGAGGACAATGGCTAATGAAGATGTGGCTTAAGGGTTAAACTACAAGATGATTGCCAACGAAGACAGGAGATGACGAAGATATGAGCTAGTATATCCTTTTCTTTTCTTAAGCATAATAACTTAAATACACTTTATTTCTTTATTTTCGTTTGAAAAAAGTGAATCCTTAAAATAAAGTAATTATTTTAAAAATGGGTACTTAACCTCCATTCGTTTCTGGTCTCGTACAAATTACAAGAAAAATGTAGCAAGTTGTTGAAAGTTAGTGCAGTTTGTGTGCCTATTCTTCAGCTATGATGAGTAGTAGCAGGAGTTACTTTGAGAGTTACATGATGCTTAAATAAGGCTTCTGTTACTAAGAATAAGTCTTGGACATGATAGTATTGTTAATTCGTAAGTACACAAAAGTGTAACGAATCCGATAATAACTTCAATAACGTTACTTATCCCTTTATAAGTTTGTAACAGCAGAAGAGCGTTACTAAATGTCCGAGTCCAGATAATACTGTTTCCTTGAAACAATATTGCCCCCTTATACGCACCAAAGGATATGAGCAATTTGTCCCCCAGGATGAAACGGACCGGCTCCGATTGCTGTGCGGGCAGACGGAGCGACGACGAACAGAAGTAATTATAGATCTGAGAGCAGCGAAGTGGGAAGAGGAGCAGGAAGAAGAAGAGAACTGTTTCTGTATATTTAATCTCGTTCTGCGGGCCCCTATATATAGGCTGGAGGGGGTGCCTATTCGGAGCGGTCGTGACTGTTGGAAAGGTTGCGACCCTTTAACCGACAGGCGCGCGCGTACGGGTGCAACGGTCTGATTTTGAAGTCCAAAATTAGCCGTTTTAGCGCAGCAGGCCCAAGAGGCAGACGGAGGCCCATCTAATCACGAGACCCCAAGAACCCCAAGGCCCAAGGCCCAATCTTTGACATTTTAAATTTAATATGAAGGCCCAAAGCCTACATTGCCACAAATCTTCATGTCTTCTTCTTCTTTTCTTTTGATTAAGTATAATGGGTTGTGATATATAAAGTGATATTGAAACAAATATCCCATGATGTGGGACTTTGTTTTAATACACACTCTAATTCTTTCTCTTCCCCACTTTCTCATTCATTCATTTCTAACAATCCCCCACATGAATGAGCAGTTGTTCTTAGTTTCACGAACCATTTATCATATCGGTTAAAGTAGCACAGGGACCTTGAACTTTCCTAGTGTTTACCTATTTGAGTTACAGGTGAATCAGTAGACATAGAATGTCCTTGAACTGTAAACCTTTTGTGTAATTCTACAATAGATAACACACGAAAAATGTTTCTTATAATCCTTCGTTCTCTGTTTGTGTTCATTTTTTCCTTGAACACCTGCCTAGTCTCATAAGTGCTTAGAGAATTAGGCCTATAATTCTCTTTGAAGCGGTGCCTTCGCACTTACGTAGGTGATTATGTAAGAATTATTCGTAATTCCTCAAGTACAGACATCATTAAAAGTACTAATACTTATCCTATTTTCTAGCAAATAATGCACTGACTTATCATAGGAATGGTTTGTGTGTAACAGTGCTATCAAGTTTCTCTTGAACTTAGTTGTCCCTTTGAACCTAGATCTTGGGACCTCCAGTCAACTAGGTGGGGTTTCCATTTTAGAAAAACTTTTAGTCTATCGGCCTTAACCCCATTCCCATCGATAAGGTTTGAACTTTCTCTCTTGGCAAACCTTTTGTTAGTGGATCCGCTATGTTATCCTTAGACCTTATGTAGTCTATAGTGATAACTCCATTAGAGAGAAGTTGTCTTATTGTCTTATGTCTACGACGAATGTGCCTAGATTTACCATTGTATAGTGTACTATTAGCTCGTCCAATTGCTGATTGACTATCACAATGTATACATATTGGAGGCACGGGTTTGCTCCAATTTGGAATATCTTCCAAGAAACTTCGAAGCCAGTCTGCTTCTTTTGCGGTCTTATCTAGTGCAATAAATTCCGATTCCATCGTAGATCTAGCTATACAAGTCTGTTTGGATGATTTCCATGATATTGCTCCATTTCCTAATGTGAACACATATCCACTTGTAGACTTTGTATCTTGTGATCCAGTTATCCAATTGGCATCACTGTATCCTTCCACTGTTAAAGGGTAGTTTGTATAGTGTAGACCATAGTTCTGTGTATACTTTAGGTATCCTAGAACTCTGATTATTACTTTCCAGTGATGTTTACCAGGATTACTGGTAAATCTACTCAGCTTACTTACAGCGTATGCGATATCTGGCCTAGTGCAGTTCATAACGTACATGATACTTCGTAGTATATGAGAGTATTCAAGCTGGTAGATACCATCACCAGTTTTCTTTACCCAATTTTGGTTCATATCCACGGGTGATTTTGCAATAGTTATATTATATTGCTTGAATTTTTCAAAAATCTTACCGATGTAATGTGATTGGGATAATGCATATCCCTGTGGTGTTCTCAAAATTTTGACACCCAATATCACATCAGCCAGTCCTAGGTCTTTCATATCGAATCTAGAGGATAACATATTCTTTGTAGAGGTTATTATGGCCTTGTTATTTCCTAGGATCAACAGGTCATCAACATAAAGACAAACAATGACATATCCTAAATTTGTGTGTTTCGTGTAGACACATTTATCTGATTCATTTATTGTGAATCCATTTGATAACATAGTTTCATCAAATTTCTCATGCCATTGTTTTGGAGCTTGTTTAAGGCCATAAAGCAACTTTACTAATTTGCATACTTTATTTTCCTTTCCATAGCTCAGAAACCCTTCAGGTTGCTTCATATATATTTCTTCCTCTAGGTCACCATTTAAAAATGCAGTTTTTACATCCATTTGATGTATTTCTAAATCAAGTATGGATGCAATTGCAATCAGCATCCTAATTGATGTTATCCTTGTCACTAGTGAATATGTATCAAAATATTCCGGTTCTTCCTTTTGTCCGAATCCTTGGACTACAAGACGAGCTTTGTACTTGTCTATTGAACCATCAGGTTTCAATTTCTTTTTAAATATCCATTTATTACCTAAGGTCTTGCATCCTTGAGGTAAATCAACTAACTCCCAGGTATGGTTAGCCATAATGGATTCTATCTCATTGTTAATAGCCTCTTTCCAGTAAGGGGCATCGCTGGAGGACATAACTTGTTTGTATGTTAATAGATCATCTTCTAACATAAATGTATAAAAGTCTGGTCCAAAGGTCCTAGAGGTCCTTGACCTCTTGCTCCTTCTTGGTTCCTCCACTTGTTGATCAGCACTAGTTTGCCGAAGTTTATTTTGTTCAGTAATCTCAAGAGAATCAGTAAATTCATCTTCTCTTGGCCTCTTTTGAGTATCATTATCAGTACCTTGTTTTAAGGGGAATATATGTTCGAAAAATCTTGCATTTCTCGATTCGATGATGGTATTTTCATGAATATCGTCAATTTCAGATTTGTGTACTAGAAATCGATAAGCAGCACTGTTTTGTGCATATCCAATGAATACACAATCGATTGTTTTTGGTCCAATTTTGACCTTTTTTGGTTTTGGTTTCTCTACTTTGGCAAGACACCCCCACACTTTTAAGTATTTGTAGGATGTCGGTCTATTTTTCCAAAGTTCATGAGGAGACTTTGATATTTTCTTTCGTGGTATTTTATTTAAAATATGGTTTGTCGAAAGAATAGCTTCTCCCCAAAAGTTATCTGGTAAGCCAGAACTGATTAATAAAGCATTCATCATTTCTTTAAGAGTTCTATTTTTCCGTTCGGCTATACCGTTGGATTGAAGTGAATATGGTGCTGTAGTTTGGTGTATAATACCGTGCTCAGCGCAGAATTCCTCAGAAGGAAATTCATATTCTCCTCCTCTATCACTTCTTAAAGCTTTAATTTTCCTGTTGAGTTGATTCTCAACTTCTGCTTTATACTGTTTAAACATATCGAATGCTTCATCCTTGCTTCTAAGGAGATACACATAGCAGTACCTAATACAATCATCAATAAATGGAATGAAATACGTTTTTCCACCTCTTGTTTGACACATTTTCAAATCACATACATCAGTGTGTATAAGGTCTAGAGGTTCAGTTTCTCGTTCAACATGACGAAACGAGGTTCTTGTCAATTTTGCTTCTGCACAAATTTGACATTTATAGTTGGAGTCTATGTTACATTTTGGTATACATTCTAGATTAATCATTTTTCGCAGTGTATCAAAATTTACATGCCCTAATTTAGAATGCCATATGTTAGAAGAGTCAACAATATAAGCAGAAGAATCACTTTTATTCATATCAGTGTTTGGTACAATGGTGGTTACATTTGCTTTGAATAAACCATCACATACATATCCTCTTCCTACATACACTCCATTCTTTGATAATACAAACTTATCGGATACAAAGGTTAATTTGAAACCATGCTTGCTAAGCAAGGACCCTGATATCAAATTCTTGCGGATGTCTGGAACATGAAGAACATCACTCAAAGTAAGCTCTTTTCCAGAAGTTAATTTCAGCACAACTTTTCCCTTGCCTTCGACCTTTGATGCAGATGAATTTCCCATGAAAAGTTGTTCATCATCAATTGCAGTTTTATAGGTTGTAAACATACTTATTAGCACATATGTGTCGAGTGGCACCTGTGTCTACAAACCATTCCTTTAAATTACCAACAAGGTTGCATTCTGATATTACTGCACATAAATCCATATCAGAAATGTCATCGGTACCTTCAGCCGTATTTGCTTCTGATTTCTTCTTTTTGGGAGCACGACATTCGGTTGCTTTATGCCCCTTCTTTCCACAGTTATGGCAAGAACCCTGAAATTTCTTCTTCGACTTCTGAGGCGCATTCTCATGTTTCCTCTTGTTAGGTTTGTCTGACTCAACAACATTTTCTTTGGAAGCCATATTATGAGATATCTTTTTCTCAGAAATTCTGTTATCTTCCTCAATTCGCAAACGAACTATGAGTTCTTCCATTGTCATTTCCTTACGCTTATACTTAAGGTAATTTTTGAAGTCCTTCCACGATGGAGGAAGTTTCTCAATGGTTGCGGCAACTTGGAAAGATTCGCTAAGCATCATCCCTTCATCTTGCAGTTGACGGATGATCAGTTGTAGTTCTTGAGTCTGGTTGATCACAGTCTTTGAATCAACCATTTTGAAGTCGAGAAATTTGCTAGCGATGAATTTCTTCATCCCCGCATCTTCGGTCTTGTACTTTCTATCCAAGGTCGTCCAGAGTTCCTTGGTTGTTGCAACAGTACAATAGACATTGTAGAGGCTATTATCCAGACTATTGAGAATGTAGTTTTTACACATAAAGTCTGAATTTTTTCAGATATTTGCATCCTCCACTTTGATTGCATTGGGTTCGAGTTCGCAAACTTCTGAAGCATCCTCGGTTAGAAATTTGGCGAGGCCTAATGTTGTTAGATAAAACAACATCTTCTGTTGCCAACGCTTGAAGTCCGTCCCGTTGAACTTTTCTGGCCTTTCTCCATGAGACAGTGCCATTGTCGGAACCAAAGGCGCCGGTTGAACGTTCGTCACCGTCTGAGTTAGTGCAAGATGGTTAATTCGTAAGTACACAAAAGTGTAACGAATCCGATAGTAACTTCAATAACTTTACTTATCCCTTGGCCCAATCTTTGACATTTTAAATTTAATATGAAGGCCCAAAGCCTACATTGCCACAAGTCTTCATGTCTCCTTCTTCTTTTCTTTTGATTAAGTATAATGGGTTGTGATATATAAAGTGATATTGAAACAAATATCCCATGATGTGGGACTTTGTTTCAATACACACTCTAATTCTTCCTCTTCCCCACTTTCTCATTCATTCATTTCTAACATGTATAAATAGGAATTATATTTTCTTTATTTTATCTATCTATCCACCTTTCACTTGTAGTAACCAGTGCTCATTTTCTGTACTGAGTTGTTTAATATTTAGGTAAAAATAAAACCGTTCTTGTTCTCTATCACATGGTATCAGATCAGTCGGGACATTAAAAGAGTTGTGGGAGTTCTATTCTTCATTTTACTTGTTGAAGTGTTACATTAAGTTGTTGAAGATGAACAATGGTAGCAGTTCTCCTTAATCTTCCACAGAAAAGATTGTCGGCAACAACTATCAATACTGGAGGTTGTGCATGGAGTCATATCTTCAAGGACAAGATTTGTGGGATTTAATCTCCCTTATTGAAATGGTAGTTCCAGAGGACACTCCATAAAATTTCGAGGTAGGGAGAAAGTGGAAGGTCAAATGCAAGAAAGCTATGTTTGCTTTGTGAACATCGATTGATAAAGATTACATTGATCATGTTTGTGACGTGGATTCACCGAACAAGGTGTGAGAAACTCTTGAAAGGTTGTTTACTCAGATAAACAAAATGAGGTTGCAATATTTGAAGAATAGTGACACGAAGTAGCACGCCAATCTCTAAATATTTTCTTAAGGTAAAAAAATTATGTGCTGAAATTTCAGAATTGGACATGGAAGCGCCTATTGAGGAATCAAGGTTAAGCTATTACATAATCCATGGATCACGCAAAGAATTCATGCCATTCGTCTCTTGTATCCAAGGATGGGTAAGGCAATCATCTATTGTGGACTTAGAGGATCTTCTTTCAAATCAATAAGCGTCGATTAAGAAAATGACTATGAAATCAGTCCATGAAATTGATGATGTGCTTTTTGTTGGAATTGCTTAAGAAATTGAGTGAATGAGAATATACAAAGTCCCACATAGCCTAATTGTTGAGAGCTATATTGGTTTATATATGGCTTTCTCATGAGAAGGTTGGGGGCCCGGGGCTCCCAAATGTATGCTTCGTTGTGAGGAGGGAGATCATGCATCACCACCACACGCGCGTGCGCGCCGCCGCCGTCCGTCCGACCGAACCGGGCCGGGTACGGGTAATGACCATTCTTTTTACTAAGCCACTGTTTAATGGTTTTGGGCTTCGTCTGAAACTGGGCTGGGCCTGAAATTTGAAAAGAAGCGGGCGGGTGAAGACGACGCGGGGTTTTTGCCTGAGGAGATGCGGACGTGAACAGTAGCGGGTGCGACCTGTTAGAAGCAAATAGGTGCGGCCAAACGCGAGCGGGTGCGACCCGACTGCGGCGGCCGTTAGATGCGAACATAAGCGGGTGCGAAAAGCAGACACGGGCGAATGGATGCGGCATGAGTGGGTGCGACCCGATTGAAGTGGCGCGGGCAGACGGGTGCGACTGTACGAAGTGGTACGGACGCAACTGTTTGAGCGAACAGGTGCAGACATGACCGTTCGGAAGAGATACGGACCAACTATAAATAAGAAGGAAACCTGATCACTTTCCTTACTCATTTTTTTTTCAGAATCTGAATCTTCTTCTTCACTTCTACTGCCATACTCTAAATCACAGAGTGATATACTCATTACGATCTCGAGCAGAATACGTCTGTTGTATCTTGGAAGAGTTTTGAAATAAAATTCTTAAGGAAATTGTTACGACAAGCCTCAGACGAAATTTCCTTTATATACTGGTTAGATTCACTGTAATCTTTCCCGTTTATAAGTTGTACTATTTCTTACAATAGTATAACGTTGTTGTTGTAATTTATTTACAAACGTAACTTATTGTTACATTTATCTAATACAGAATTCCAGCGTAGTGGAATTCTAATTAATAAACATGTACGACGAGTTTATTGTAGCGTGCTATCTGTTTTAGTACACTAGACAAATAACACTTTTCACTAAGGATAAGTGGTAACAAAAAAATAATTCGAAGTCTTCATCAAGCGTTGGGAAGCAGTCTAGATATGAATGTCAATCAAGAAATATGGTAACTCCAGAAACGAGTAGCAATCCAAGAATAGGGGTCAACCCAAAATTGAATGGCAGCCTAGAAGCAATCTTAATACTTGGTTTAAATGTCGGAAGCTGGGACATTCCAAACAAAATTGTCGAGCAAATATTTTTTGTAATAAATATGGAAGAACCAGCCACATCAAGCCTAATTGTGGAGCTAAACTTGTGGATGAGAAAGCAAATGCAGTTCATGATAATAATGAATCAGATCATCCAAACTGGGAACAATATTTATCTATTCAAGTTATTCAACGATCTAAAGATGTAGCCTCTGTTGTACATCATTCAGACACATATGAAGATGTTAATATTGTCATTGTTTATGAGATAAAGTGGATTACCGATTCTGGTTGCTTGCATCATGCAATTGGTAACACATCATTGCTTTTAGAAATACGTTCACATGATGAAAAATGAGCCATTATTACTACTGTTAACTCAATACATCCAGGAAAGAAGGCAATCTGCATGTTATGATGAATAAAACAAAGGGTTATGATGTTTTTCTTGAAATCGTATATCATGTTCCTGGATTGGGAAAAATCTACTCTTAGTCTCTCAACTAACCAATTATGGAAGGTATGTACTCTTTAGTCCCGATGATGTTAAGATTCTTTCAAACATAATTTTTTTTACAACCAATGTGTTTCTTGCTAGAAAGAAGTAAGATTATTTATTTGTTTTTTCAGCTAGTGAAGCATATGTTCAAAAGGCAAATCAAAATGCTATTGTGTAACTGTAGCATGCTTGTGTAGGCCACGTTGGTTATCAAATGTTGCAAAAAATTTCGACAAAGAAGCTACTTGATGGTGTTCCTCCTCTTTATGATCTTAATAAAAATGTGGTATGTTTGGGTTGCCAATATGGAAAATTTCATCAACTTCCCTTCACAGATCAGTGAATCGAGCAACTACTATGTTTAAGTCATTTCATTCTGATTTAATGGGACCTGTGAAAACACCTTGCTATGGTGGCATGTAGAATGCGATGATTATTGTTGATGACTTCTCTCGGTACACTTGGGGTTTATCTTCCACTATAAAAGAATGAAGCTCTTGCAAAATTCACCTAGTTTAACACAATGGTGATGAATGAATTTCAATCATCAATCAAGTGTTTGCCTACAGATAATGGGGCAGAATACATATCCGCACAATTTTTTCAATATTTCATTGAAGTTGCAATCTGTCGGCAAATGACTTGTCCAAAGACCCCGCAACAGAATGGAGTTGTAAAGTGAAGGTTAGCACATCTCACTGCAATAGTTCTATCGCGGTTACATAAAAAATCTCTCAAGAGAGCGTTGGGCTGAAACCATTCAATGTGCTTGTCATGTGATCAACTAATTACCACCATGGCCAGGTATCGAAAAATTTCCTATTGAGGTCTTGTATTGTATTAAACCAAATGTTAGTTATTTTCAAGTTATTGGTTTACTTTGTTATGCTCATATCCCTAAAACAAGTAGTACTAAACTAGACCCGAAATCTAGAAAATGTATTTGTTGCTATGATTCTCATAAGGAAAGGATGGAGATGCATGGATCCTGAAACAAAGAAGTTTGTTGTTTCTCGAGATGTCGTGTTTAATGAAGCATCAACATTTTATTCTGATGCCAGTATAAAATATACCATAAATGAAAGTAGTACAAGAGAATTGGAGCCTTTCATTAATGATGTTAGTTCCATACAAGGGCAGATACTTCTTTAACTGATGTGCATGCTCAACAAGAAGAGGCAATCATTAAAAAGTCAACAAGGAAAAGATGAAAACCTAACATCTAAGGGACTATGGAGTTCAGTTGATTCCTTCCACTATAACAAGTTGCTTTCTCACAGAAGCTTTGTAAAATGACAGATCAAAATGCCACAGCGAAGCAAAAGGCTTGGGTGAATGGGAAGATGCCACAAGTGATGAAATTGATGCATTAATTCAAAATGACACCTGGTAACTTAATTATTCCTAAACCAAATGAAGCTGAACTGATTACTTGCAAATTGGTCTATAATTTAAAGAGAAAAGCCGATGGTAGCATTGAAAGATATAAAAGCTCATCTTGTTGCATGTGGTTTCTCTAAGAATCATGGATTAGATTATGATGATACATTCAGCCCGGTTGCTAAAATGGTGGCAGTTTATACAATCATTCCTTAGCTGTGCAAAAAGGATGGGATTTGTGGCAACCTGTTGTGAGTGCTAGGTGAAATCGCAGATCAAAAGCACATCCAACGAATTTGTGTGCAGGAATTTCAGGCACTTTACATCGAGTCTCATACTCCAATTGTCTTTGCCAGGTCAACTCGTTCTATTTGGAAGCACTTATACATCCATTATTTTGAACACACTATCTCCTGATCAAGCATATCACACAACTAAAAACACTGATTTTCGATTGTAGAACCATCGGCATTGGCGGAATCAATTTCCTTTGGAGATTCGGTAACAATCTCTACATCAACATCATCGGTGTCAATAAGATCAATAGTTTCTAGAAATGTTAGCCTCTCCCCTTTCTCTCCAATAATCGACAATGCTGAATATCTAGGTCTATAAGAATCACATCCGTCCCATTGTTTATCCCAGAATAATAAGAAAAACAGCAAAAGAAGTTATGAAGCCAATTGATGTGCACGTAAATGTGTATATTTTTACATCGTATTTAATATAATTAAATTAAATAAACGATCAATTGGGTATTTTCGCCTTTTTAAACCAAAATTTAAATTATTTTTGAAACGTCACATATTCATCTTCATATAGGGGCAAAATGGTCATTTTTATGCATATATTAATTTGAGAAAATTTAATTGAAAATTTTTATATTATTTTGTAGGAGAATTGGATGGAAATTACAAGTGGTTTCATGAAAATGTGCGTGCACAAAAGGAAACAAAGCAAATGAAGATAAAAATAATTCAAACTCATGAACATGGATGACCCCACCCACACACTTATCTTGATTTTCAATTAGGAGCTAATGCATATGCTAGAGGCTATTAAAGTTTCATGCACATTTAAATGATGATTATCTTATGCTAATGGTTACTTAGCCATCACAATTTTTAAGGGGTATTTTGGGTATTTTCCAAAAATATGAATTAGGGTTTCATACATGTATAAATACCCCTTATCTTTATGTAATTAGCCTTCTCTTCTTTAGTCTCTCTTCTCTTAGTTTGTTTAGATCAAAAATAATATGAGAGCTCTCTTTCTTTTCATGACTACTTTGCTATTTTTTCTTTTATATAATTTTTTTTGCAATTTCAATACATGTTCTTCTCTTTTCTTGTTTATTTCCTTTCATGCTAGTAGTGTAGTTTCATCTACTCATGCAAATAGATTAGTGTTTATTTCTTTTCATTTTGCTCTCTTTTTCCTCTTATATTCATTTAATTTTGTAAGCTACATTTGTTGATTTAGTAACAAATATGAGAAGTTAAACCACTTCAATTTAGGGGTAATGAAGCTCTCTAATCTTGTAGCTTCAACATTTTGATAACTGTTGCTCTATTTTTGTGCTTAATGACAATGCTTGAAGTGGTTTAACTTGTGGTCTTTGCTTTGAATTGATAGCCTATACTGGTAACACTAAATATGCTATGCTTAAAGAATAACTAAACACAAATTGCCTCTTCATCTAAATATGATTATGGCGAAAAAGTAAATGTTGAAATTAAAATTTGATGGTCTATATTTCTAATCAATATTTAATAGGTCATGCTTAAAATAGTTTCATTTTCAACTTCTTGTTATTTTTCATGAGAATTAAAAGTGGTTTAAGGGTTGTGTTATAGTTTGATGGCTTATGTTGAGCTAATTAATAGCATAAATAGGTCATACTTATGATAAACACATAATTTAAATTCACTTATGACCAAAAAAGAGACATCATAATTTCATGTTTTATTGAACTATATGATCTAGAGAGTGAAATTATCTCTAAATTGTCATTTAACTTTCATATTTTTATCTTTTTTTGCTAGTTTTTGCTAGTTTTTGTTAGTTTTCTTACATTTCTAGTTTAATCCACTCTCAACTTGGTATAATTTGATTGAATAGAGATTTAAAATCAACAATTACTTGCGGGTCGACCTGTACTCACTACGTACCATGATGGTACGCCGTGCGCTTGCGGTATAAATTTAATTCAAAATTTATTGGCGGTTTTCTACCTCGATAGAATTTCCATTGTTAAACACCAATGTCCATCTTCACAATTCATATTATTGAGAGAATTCATTGTTAGCCTTGTTCTATTTTAGGTTGATTGGGTTATCAGAGTTCAAATCCAGACTTTCCAATAAGACCTCAAAGGTCGCAAGTAAGTAATCTGATTGATTTATCAAGGTTCCCGACACTACAACGAAAATCTATATTAATAGAAGCAGAGGATGACGTTGTAAGCCAGGATGCTGTCATTGGTTAGTTGGGGTTTACCAAAATCAATCTAATAGCGCTATCATGCAAATAAAACAGAGTCTTTATGGTGAGTTAAATTGTATAATGTATATGTAACAACCACCAGGTTTTACTTTTAAACAGTTTCTTGATTATTTGTGTTGGTTCAAAAAGGCAATATACGGTCTCAAGCAGGCACCACCTGCCTGGTATGGTATAATCGCTTAATACCTTACTTTGGATTTGTTCCTTCAAATTCAGATCCTAGTTTATTTTTAAACAGAAATCATATCTACTATTTGCCATGACATGGTCATCTCAGGAGACAACTGTTTGTACCAAAATTGGATACAACACTCCTCGAACGTAATTGAAGAGATTACAATGAAGAAATTAAATGGAAAAAGAGGCTAATCTAACAATCACACCAAGAAAAGTAAGCCACTTTGAATAGTTTGCTGTTTATTGATGATTCTCAACTGAGTTACAATGACATGATAGCTAACACTCAAGTTACAATCGAGTACCAACATAGTAGCGGCTTAGAAGTCCCAAAAGTCCTTTTTAGTGGGCGTAGGGTGTTATTTATAGGACTAGATCTAAAAATATCTGCATCAAATCTCGGAATACCCTTTCTCACACGTAGATGGAACCACATGATCGATATGGAGTTGTTTGGGATCGATCCTAGTTGTCTTCGTATCGATCAAGATTGGCACCAATTGAGTTTTGATTGATCATGGACGTTCTTTAGTTGATATGCAAGCTCCTGTTAAGTTTCATAGCATTTGGACTTGTAGTTTGAGAGATGTGGTCGATCCAAGATTGAAGTTGCTAAGGAGGGTGAAGGATTCGTATCGATGGTCTTCTTATCGATACAATACGTATCGATCAATTGCGTGTTGATGACGTTGCGTTAGAGATACGCATTTCATGCTTATAAACCGTTTACTTTAGTTTGACTTATTCCTTCGTATCCATCCGAGTCCACGCCCTTCGTATCGATGTTTGGCCCCTTGCTTCGTATCGATCGATTGGTTGATCGATACGAAATATATAGAAGTGCGATCGATATGAAATGGCTAGTTGTTGAGCAAATGAACTAAGTCAATCCGAGAGGCGCTATTGCTTGATGGATACGAAGTGGATGGATGTTGAGTGATGGACTTGTGCTCATTTCATATCAATATGGATGGATATGAAATGATGGACGTGGGTTGATGGATATGAAATGAATGTGTTCTTCATGGATCTTGATCGATCCATAACTTGAGCATACGAACTCCGATTGACCTCAAATTTGAAATGTTGCATTTCATAGCTTTGCTTGTCATACCATGCTAATTTAGTTTGATCCAAACTTGGACCAAACTTGCTTGTATCCATCGTGGACATGTAGATAACTGATATTCGGGGAGGATTGTCTTTAGTTTCTAGTCAAGTCATTGATGTCACGGCCTTGCCAAAAGGCGTAATAACATTTTCCCTCAAAGTACGTCTTGTATGAACATGACTTGCTTTGAAAAGCTGCAATCTTTATTATTAAAAAGTTCTATCTGATTTGTGGAATAGTTGTTGTCATTTCATCAAGATATGTAACCTTCGATTAATTTTCAACTGTATAAATGTTGACTGTAGACTGCAAATGAACATTTAGTTTATTGTTGTAACTAAAGGTCGAGTGCTAGAAATTTGTTGTTCATTGTTCTGATCATCACCAGGTAAGCATTCAATTCATGTTAACATTGAAAATCAAAAGTTAGTTTGGCGTACATGCACGTATGTTAACCTGACACTCATTCATGTTTGCACGTTCACGGGCCATTGTCAAGTTCTTTTTTTTATCGTGTTTCATATCGATCCTCTCCTGGATCAATCTGGGAGGTACAAAGATAAGCTTCATATCAGCAGCGATCAATAAGAGATAGGTGTTCACATGGAGCGCTTCGTATCGATGGATATGAAATTCATTAGCTCTTGATTGTTCCATGTTGATGAATACGAAGTCAATCTTCGTATCGATAGTTGTTGACCGCTTCTCTCGGTTTAGTGACTGAGATACGAGACGTTTCTCTTTGTATACGAAGGCATATAAATAGTTTCTGGACTTAGAATTTTTTTACTTGCTTATGCTTTCACTTCTTATCGATCCAAAAAGAAAAAGAATTGTTGAACTCTTGTTTTCAAACAACTAGATTTTAATCTTAAGTCCATATTTCTCAAACTAGGTAATCGATTAACTAAAACCATTTTAAAATGATGAGATTCGAGTTTCATACCACTTCGTCCAAGGTGGTGGCCAACTCAAGCGTTGTCGATGCCGGAATGGGGCTAGGGTTAGGTCGAGGATGTGCTTTAATGGCTGCTCGAAGGAGAAAGACGTAGAGAGCACTGGAGGGAGACGATGGAGTCACTGATTTCTAATCTTTATCAAACGCGTATTGATGGCGAGACGGATCGATCAAAATATGTTAGAGATGGAGGAGGGCAGTCCTCCCAATCGATACGAAATACAGTAGCTTATCGACTGATCTGGGATGGAGGATTTTGTGTCGATGTAGATCAATGGATATGAACCCTATTCATCTTGGATCGATACGAAGCTGCTGATGCTTAGGGCAATTGATACGAACAGGCGATCGATAAGAAATGTATCAATACGAGAGATTATCGACCAATGCCTTGGATCGATACAAACATAGGCTTCAGGGGAACGACCCAAATCGAACCATGATGGATACAAAACCAATTTTATCTTGCATACTCGAACACTTAACTCCGACGAGCTTTAGCCTTGCATACTTGGACTTCATTATAAAACTGCATATATGACTATCCTTTAAAGCTCGTCAATGGAACTGTAACTCGATAAACACAACAAATCTTAACATGGATCGTTCTTAGAAGTTAAGATGGCACGGTTGAGATGGTCAGCGACGACGGTCACTCCGATCGAGTCTCGAAGTCTTTTTGCTTTGCCATCTTCCAAACTTGTAGAAATTTAGAGTATTATGTAGCACTTCACTACACAACACGATCACTCACCTTGCACTGGGGAGGGGGGAACACAAGTATACCATCTAATAATGGTTTCTACTTAGTTTAATAGCTTTGGATCCCGGAAGCTCCGAGCAGCAGGAAATTTAGAGTCCTTCTCCTAGAATAGAAAGGCCAGACATCGCGACGGATACATTATACCCTGCTTCGGATGAACTGCCGGATGCAGTTTTGGTTATCAATCCGTAGGACTCCGTTCGGTCCAAGATTTTATAGGAAATGCTAGGCAGAATTTGTCTTAGGCATAGACTACCTTTGGAAGAAGTTCTATTACCGGGGCCAGAAGATAGAGTGCATAATCCCCCGGAAGGGTTCACTGCATAGCTGGGACATTTCCCCCATTTAACTAATTCATTCGGGACGTGCTATTTTTCTTGAGGACTGCGCCTTCTCAACTTCATCCCAATGGATATGCGCTTCTCAACATTCTATACAACATATTTATGGAACATCTTCTTCGACCCCCGACCGTTGATGAGATCAGATACTTATTCATTGTCAAGATTCGGGGGTACAATCTGTCGTTTACTTTTCTGGAAGCAGTCAGGAACTGCCAAGTGATGGCAGGTGCTTGGAGTAAATTGAGCTACTTCAAGGCAGAGTGGTTCTTTGTGAGATGCCTAACGGGGTTCGCTAGGCGATTGTTGGTCATACGTAAGTGCTTTAACTTCTTCGTTAATTAACTGGGTAACATAAATCGATGCTAAATCCATTACTCCATTTCTTTCATAGCTTCTATCCCACTGCCCGAAGGAGCACAGTTTAAAGAGATAATGAGGACACTCCAAGTGGTGCCCACCGTACTCAAAGAAATAGACGAAGTTCTTACTCATGATAACTTGATCGACATCAGGCTCATAGAGAGAGGTTAAAGTATAGGGCCGATAGGGGTCCCCAGAGTGGCTCCAGTAAGACAAAGTGGGAGACGTGCTCCTATCGTGCCCCCAGTCGAGGGAGCTCAAAGTGCGCCTGGAGTAACAATCATCGAACTTAGCGTTGAAGAGGGTACGACAGCTAGACATGAGCCCATGGTCGTGCCTTCGCGGGGCCTTCGACATCAGAGTCGAAAAGAAAAGTCAAAAATTTGGTCCATGAGGCTAAGAGGCAAAAGACTATTGAAGCATCTTAGCTTGTTGAAACTTCTATAGGTCCGGAGATCTATTCTCCGCAGATGGACGGTTCATTGAAAGGGTTATCGAATGTTCTTATCACAGATGACATATCTACGTTCTATGATATCGAGTTAGAGGGACTCCATTCCCAATCATGAACCGGCGTGGGCCTAACTTCTTTAGACATAGGGGAGCCAACTCCATTGAGAAAGCCTACCACAATCGAGCGGTTGGGGGGTTCATGCATACACACACTCCATGGCACCACACGACCTCTAATCACATGCTTCTTAATTTCTAGAGATAACTAATTTTTCTTCTCTTTTCATTTTACAGACATGATGGTGAAATAAGGGTCCATGCTCAGCAAGCTGCGCTCTTCACGTCATTCTTCCAGTTCACACTTTGAATCGCATCAGTGTGGAAGTGAGAGAGACTATGATCGTGGCTATCACTCTAGCCAAGAGCGTGAGTGCCATGATAGGGAGAAGGAAAGGTCATATCAAAGTAGGCGCCGATCTCGGTTGCAATCTCCACCATCAAAAGGACGTTCAAAACCATCTAGCTCTGGTAGGCCACCTTCCAAAACACTAGACATCAAATAGCACCATCTCACACTTCGAAATCCAACGATCAGCGCGGTAATTTTGAAACAGAAGCTCCTATCATCATAGAACAAACTGCCATAGAGCCCACGGGGGAGGGAACCATTTTTATCGCTAAGTTTGAAGAAAGATTTTCCGAACATTTGTTTCGATGGCTTCCACTTCCCTCCTAACTTGAAAAAATCGCCAATGACATAGAAAAACTGATGCAAGTTTATATGCATGACGCGTACAACTAGCATTGGGAATGGGTTAAAACGGAAGAATGGGTTTCGGCGGTGTCTTTTGAGTAGGCTAAAATGATTGAAAAACTGGAGGGTGGCCATTCTCAAAAAGGCAGAATAATAAAGACGCTCACTAACGAGCTTTAATCTTCTAGGAAGACCGAGATGGAGGCTGGCCAGTGAGCCGAGGAGGCCAGGAAGTCCATGGAAAATATGAGAAAGACTCACATGGACTTAGTGCAGAAGATAGGTCACCATAACACCGTCATTATTCGAGAAAGGGACTCTGCATGGAAAGAAGTTGACGAGCTAAAGGCGAAGCTGACCGAGGACCTTAAAGAGAAAGATGAAGCTAATAAAGTGGCCTAGGAGGCATGCGAGCAGGCGGTGAGACATAGGGAAGAGAAGGATGCTACGAATCTAAAGGTCGAGGAGCCAATGCTAGGGTTGAAAGGGAAATTAAAGCGGTTGAGGCCAAGATGGAGAGTGAATTTGAAGATCTCTTGGTCACTTAAAATGCTAATATCTTGTGAAACCACAACCTTAACTAGCTCGGTGAAGATTATCCTTTCCAATTATATAAGGCCTGGAATATCTTTCTTGAGGATGAGAAGGCGACCTGCAACCGTCGATGAGTTCAAACTAGAAACTCAAGTGCTAATTGGAGATGAGCATAAAGTCCTCCTTTGGACAACCATCACTCTCGAGAAATAAAAACTGGCCACCAAGTATCCAGAAGCTAGGGAAGGATCCAGAAGTGAATACCTAGAAGTTGGACCCGAGGTGCCCCTAGCTTCTCAATCTGAGCCTACTTCTTCTATTGATCCTCCAACTGTCATGGGGTATGACCCTGATAGGCCACATCTCTCATCGATCATCGAGGCGGTTCGGAAGTCACGTCGGCTCAGCATGGGAGTCAACTCGAGGAAGGTATTCTGGATACTTCTCTTATTCCTCAAAATGTAGGAACACTATCGAAAAATACTATTAATATATTCTCCGATGTTCATTCAGCCTTAGATTATGCACCCACTGACGCTCCTGAAACTCAAGAAGCACATCATGAACATGAGGCGCTAATAATAGAGGCTACAACCATGACGGTCACCACTTTGGCTGGGGAGATGAACGATAGTAGCTGCATGCTATATGAACAATTGATGGAAGCGCGCCTCAACCATCAAAGTGATCCGAGTATCGAAGTGCCCTTCAACGTAGATGAAGACATAATCATAACGGCTCCTTGGGTCCGACCGGCAGGGTTCCAATGGGTATGCGTGCGGACTGGGTAGAGAAGATAATGGAAGAAATCAAGGCTGAGATCGAGCAAGACGAGCAGGCTCGTAGAGCTGGTGAAGACATAGTGGGTCCCATTTTGGTACCTATACTTGTGGTTTCTCCCGGTGGCACCATTGTTGAGACCAATGCGCCTCATTCTTCTAGCATTGAGAGTGCCACCCTTCCACTGCTTCCACACACAGAGGATATTCCAGTCCCTGTGAGTTCTCAAGAGGAGACTACATCAATTTCCCCAACCAGAGACAAGCCAGCTGGAGCAGGCCTGGAGGTAAAGGTTCAAAGAGAGGCCCGGGTGATAGCTTGAGCGGGTCTATGCCAAAGAAAGTCAAGAAGGATAGAAAACCGAAGGCGTAGATTCATATTTTTGTTTCCTCTCTTTTGTAGATGGCTAGAACAAGCTTTTCTTTTGCTCTTTTGTAAGCCATGTATGGATGTGGGCTTGGCCCCTGCTTATAGGAATTCTTTGAATAGGTTTTGTACTTACTTTTTCAAAGGATAGTGTGAATAAAATTTCTTTTTTGTTTTCAGCATAACTCTGTGTTCATTTGCTTGAGTATTTAGTGATCACATTTCCATTCAATGTTCTTGTGAAGCTTTAGTCTCTGGGTCGAATTTGAGTACGATAATTAAATCTTAAAGTCATGGCTTTGGGTCATAATTAAACCTCGAGTCGAGTCCCAACATTGCACTGTCTCGGTCTGTGGCATGTACTTGAGTTATGCCCTCAGTTTTGGGGAGAATTGAAGTAGTCAGTTGGCAGTAGTTCTCCGCCTTTACTAACTTAATTTGACTTGGTCGGAACAAAGTTAAAGTGACATGATTTTAAGTGATCGGATCACACTCGCTCATTTTCTAGTACTTGCATCCAAACTTTAGGGATTAGACTTGTATGTCGGCGGTTAGTCATGCCTGCTTTATGTTTAGAACTACATCCATACTCCAAGGACAGTTACATTATGGGTGACTGGTCACAGCCGTTTAATTTTTAGAATTATATCCACACTTCGAGGACATAAGTTATTTTACGGGCGATCGGTCACACCCCTCTAAGTATCAGAATCTTATTTGCACTCTGGGAACAAGGAATTGGTCAAGGTTGTGGACGGTCGGATCACACCAACCATGATCCCAGTAAGCGAAGTCATAGATGGACGGATCCATCTTCTTCGAGCTTAGAAAACGAATGCGAGGTCGTGGGTGGATGGGTCCACCCTCCTCGAGCATGGAAAGTGGCAAGGTCGTGGATGGATGGATCCATCCTCCTCA
Organism: Allium cepa; assembly: GCA_030765085.1. Classification (NCBI taxonomy): domain Eukaryota; kingdom Viridiplantae; phylum Streptophyta; class Magnoliopsida; order Asparagales; family Amaryllidaceae; genus Allium; species Allium cepa. The sequence continues at coordinate 655,187,817 of CM060940.1, forward strand.
AGCCTGGATTGAATGAGGGCGAAGTCGTGAGTGGACGGATCCACCCTCTTCAAGCCCGTATTGAGGTGAGGTCGTGGATGGATGGTTCCATCCTCCTCGAGCCTGGATTGAGGCGAGATCGTAGATGGACAATTCCATCCTCCTCGAGCCCAGAAGGAATAAAGGTGAGGTCGTGGATAGAAAGATCCTTCACAGATGGATGGATCCTTCGTAGATGGACGGATCGATCCTCCTCGAGCCTAGATTTTGGAGTTTGTACTTTGCCTCGCACTCTAAGAGCTGGAGTTCATTGGAGGATAGTCATGTTTCAATCCTTCTTTGCTTTTATCATTGCTTGCCCCCGAGCTTGGGGTTTCACTTAGCGAGTGATCGGTCCGGTCACGATCACTCCCTATTTGAATGAGTCCCATCGTAGGATGGGACTTATCTCTTCGTACATCATGACGGTCGCGTGATGCACTTCAAGAATCACCAATCTGCCTTGATGAGTCTACGCATTATTGTTGAAATAAGAAAATGCAGCAAAGTCATTGACTTATTACAAGTTCAAATTCTAAAATTGCATAAACAAATTTCAAAAGAAAAGCAGAATAAATGAATAAATGCCAGTTATATGTAATAGCAGCGGAAACTCACTATTTCAGGTCCTCGATAAAGTGAGACGTCAATAATTGATAGTTTGAATATGCCATCTCCAAGTCTCTACTCAATGATATACGTTTGTCCACACCTCGTCCGACCCAGTATCTTAATTAGAGGTCCAGCTTCCCATGTCGGCTTCATGTGTGAAGGGAACGGATAAATTCGCTTAAGTACGAGATCGCCAACTTCGAAAGTTCTAGGTCAGACCTTAGCGTTGTATAATCGGACAACTCGACTGCAATGTGCGTTTGCCTTCATATCAACCTCTTCATGCTTCTCATCCAGTAAGTCCAGTGATACTACGAGTAAGATGGCATTCGTCTTTGGATCATAATATGTCACAGGGTGAGAAGGTACTTCTACTTCAATTGGAACAATGACTTCAGAACCGTAGGAAAGTGCAAATGGAGTATGGCCTGTCATGGACTTGTGGGTAGTTCGATATGTCCATAGGCTCATGGGGAGCTCATCGACCCACTTACCTCCAACCTTCTCTAGTTGTTTCTTCAGAATGGTCTTGATGACATTGTTAATAGCTTTGACTTGTCCATTTGCTTTAGGATGAGCTACCACCGAGAACTTCTTCTGTATACGGTAGCGTTGATAGAAGTTCTTAAACTCATCGTTATCGAATTGGGCTCCGTTATCAGTTACAATTGTTTGTGGGAGGCCAAAGCGACAAATGATGTTGCACACAACAGAATTGAATACTTTCTTCATCGTGATAATGGTAAGGGGCTCAACTTCCTTCCATTTGGTAAAGTAGTCAACTGTGATGATGGTGTACCTCGCACCACCTTTTGCTAGAGGTAAAGACCTTATTTTATCAATGCCTTATGCGGTGAACGGCCATGGACTGACTATCTGAGTATCTCAGTTGGTGGAGCTATTGGAATTCTGGCATGTTTCTAGCACCTGTCACATCTTTTGGCATAATGTGACGCGTCTCGATTCACAGTTCGCCAGTAATATCTATATCTGAGTATCTTTTTTGCAAGGGCTTGCCCTCTAGTATGGTCGCCACACTCTCCCTCGTGTGCATCATGTAACACTCGTTTAATCTCATTGTGGGCGATACACCGGAGTAAAGGAACGGAATATCCCCTCTTGGACAGGACTCCATTCTGGATAATAAACCGCAAAGCCTTCCGAAGAACTTGTCTTTTCTCACTTCTGTGTTCGGGTAATGCTCCGTGTTTAAGATAATTTCTAATTGGAGTCATCCACGACCCCTTCTCGAGTGTCGCCTCGTGCACCCAGTCTATCTACATCTGATCGATACTTAGAGCAGCAAATGTCTCGATGGGGATGAGTCCCATCCGCTGTGCTTCGCTAAAGCTAGCACGTTGCACTAAAGAATCGGCTTTTTGATTTTACTCTAGGGGTATACAGTGGATAGCATAATAGTCGAATCAATTCAACATTTCTTGAACCTAAGAAATATAGGTGGCCAATCTTCGGTCTATGACTTGATACTCTCCTTGAACCTGGCATACCACCAGTTGTGAATCACAGTAAATCTCCACCGCAATGACTCCCAAGTCTCTAGCAAGCCTTGGTCCAGCAAGAAAAGCTTTGTACACGGCTTCATTGTTAGTTGCATGGAAGTCAAACTTCAAAACATAGCTTACGGATCAACCTTCCGGAGTCTCGAGTACCACTCCAGCACTTGAGTAACGGTCGTTTGATGCACCATCAGTGTATAGCTTCCATGTACACTTGGGAGATTCACTGGCTTTGGGCAAATCCTTTGGTATGGTGAATTAAGCTATGAAGTCCACCAGAACTTGTCCTTAAATGGCTAGCCTCAGCATATAAGTGATATCATATTGACTTAGCTCGATGTTCCGCTTAAGCAATCTACCGGACATCTCAGGTTGTGTCAGGATCTTTCGCAACAGCTGGTCGGTGTAAACAGTTATCGTGTGAGCCTGGAAATACGGATGGAGCTTCCTCGAGGCTATGACGAGACAATAAGCTAGCTTTTCCACCTTTGGGTAGTTTCTTTCTGCCCTTGTTAATCCTTTACTAATATAATAGACCGGTTGTTGGGTTTGATCCTCTTCTCTAATTAACACAGCACTAATCACATTTGCTGAAACCGCCAAATAGACATATAATCTCTCATGGTCAACCGGCTTGGATAAGATAGGAGGTGTCACCAGATGTTGAACTAGTGCCTTGCCTTTGCACTCCTCTATCCACTCGAAGTTCCATTTTCCTTTTCTAATCAGATTGAAGAAGGGAATGCATTTGCATCTAGAAATGAATCTGCTTAAAGTTGCCACCTTCCCGTTAAGGCTCTGTACCTGCTTTATGGTTATGGGAGTTTCGAGATTTCGAATCACCCAGATTTTTTCAGGATTGGCTTCAATTCTTCTGGCATTGATGAAGAATCCAAGGAATTTTCCTAATGCGACTCTAAAATGACTCTTCAACCGATTAAGCTTCATCCTATATTGTCGTGAACATCGTTTCCAAATCTTTGATGTGGTGGTCATTATATAGTCACAGTTTTATGGGCATATCATCCACGTACACCTCCATAGTCTTTCCGATCTGGTTTGCAAACATTCGATTCACGAGCCTCTAATAAGTTGCTTCAGCGTTTTTGAATCCAAGTGGCATCACCTTGTAGTCATAAAGTCCTTGATCAGTGATGAAGCTGGTATGCTCCTGGTCGGTCAAGTGCATTGAGATTTGGTTATAGCCGGAGTATGCATCCATGAAAGAAAAGAGCTCATGTCCGACTGTTGAATCCACCAGTTGATCAATTCTATAAAGCGGGAAGTTATCCTTAGGGCAGGCTTTGTTCTGATCTGAGTAGTCCATACATATTCGCCACTTTCCATTTGACTTTCTGATAAGTACTGGATTCGATACCCATTCCAGGTATAAAGCATCACGAATAAAACCACTAGCCCTGAGTTTATCCACTTCTTCCTTCAGGGAAAAAGATCTCTTTGGATCCATATTGCGCCTTTTCTGTTTCATCGAGAGGTGCCACAGTTCGATATTTAATGCGTGGCTTGCAATGTTTGACGAGATCCCACACATATCTGAATGAGTCCAAGCAAACGTATCAAGGTTTTCTAAGAGAAAATCAACCAGTTCCTATCACATCTGGGGGCTAAACTGAGATCTGACCTTTATCATATTAGAATCGTCATCGTCATGGATCAAAACATCAATCATCAACTACGCCGGGGAAGCCTGGTAATCTTTGACATCCTCCTCATCATTGTTGTCTCTGGGATCAAAATCTTTTAGGAAACTGGTTGTGGCTCCCAAGCCTTGGCTTAGGTGTTAGTTGTCAATTCTCCATAGAGCGGACGCAGAGATATTCCTCCATGCCCTTACCTTTCTCCTTTCGCTGTGCATCCCACAGCTCCGCAACCTAACGGGCGCATCCAGCCACTTGATCACCATGTATTCCTCGACTCACTATCGGTGTGGAATTTCAGAGTCAAACACCAAGGGGAATTCGCTGCCCTGAACTCCATAAGGGTCGGTCGGCCCAGGAAAGCATTATAAGGAGAATGAATATCCAACACAACAAATTGTAACATCTGGACTCTCCGGCAATCACCAATATCCAATTCAATAGGTAAATCCACTATCCTAACTGGTATGGTTGCACTTCCACTGAAACCATGTATGCGTGCCTGACACAGTTTTAGATCCTTGCTTCCATCAGCATTTGATTATAAGCACGTTTAAAAAGTATGTTCACGGAACTTCCACTATTGACCAAGATCCTCTTCATCCAAGTAGGACCTATTTGGGCAGAAATAACCAACGGATCAATAGTGAAGGACTCGACTCTATTGGCATCATCATTTCTGAAAACGATGTCATCAATCATCATCCCCTATTGCTTTGACGGGCCCCCTTCGTCGGCAGTACTACAACATTCGAAGTCCACATGCCTAATCGAACTAGCATATGACTTAATTTCCTTCTAGCTCCGGTTAACCGGATGAGGACCGCCACACACAGTGTTAATGGAATGAGGCTGAGTATATTTTCCTGATGTTTATGATGTTTTACTAGTGTGGTACCAACTAACGGCTAGTAAACCGTTAGGTGAGAACGTATGGTATGGGATGTACGTTAACACTTATTGGGTTCCTATCCGAGAAGTTGAGACACATTCACGATGTTTACTAGTACTACAGACCACGAGTACTCGATTGGAGTCATCACGATGTAGTTGCTACTCCGATCATCAAGATGTTATTAACTCGGGTCTTTGTGACTGGGAGTCATTATGATGTTATAGACTATAGTCATTCACGACGTTCATGATGTTAAGATGTTATTTGACTCTAGTCATCATGATGTTTATGGTACCAAATAGTAGTACTAGTCACGATGAAGCGCATGTAGCATTGCTTCGGCATGCAATCAAGGATCTGGCCAATCCGGGATTTCTTTGAGTTTTGATGTTTTAGACTTCTTCGTCTTTAGATGATTATTACATTGATAGCCTAGTGCCAGATGAGATGTATATATATGGTGAAATCATTTATGATGTTACTCTTTGTTTGAGTTATTTGCATTATGAATTGATGATTTGATAGACTACTTGATGTTAAGATGGAGTTGAGATGTATTTAGATATTTATACCAATAAGCTGAGGTATAAATGATTACGAAGAATCTTTTATAATGAGTTTTAGTGATGGATTTGATATGTATCTATATTCATACCGATGAGATGAGGTATGAATAAGTATGATGCTTCTTTTATGATTGTGTTTTATATTTCCTTGAATGATCCTTAGGATGTGCCAATGACATGAGGCACATCCATATGCGTTTTATTCCATGCATGAAGGATATGTACCTTTGATGTATTGTTATATTGACAACCACTTCAAAGAAGATAGTTGAATCATTTGAAGTCATTATCCATATTCCTCTATACTGCTGATGATATAAGGCGAAAGCGATGTTTATTGAGTCTTATCATTAAAACTTTGCTCGCCGATGTTCCATTTTCTTAAGTATCAGTTATACCACTTAAATATGACTTTATCATCATTATCTCTTCTACTTGCCAAGAAGAGATGTTGTCCTTTCTTATGATGTTGAAACCTTGTTTAGGGCATGGCATCCTTTAAGAAAAAGGATACCACAGCTTTCACCTACTCATCCTTATCGATTATTCTATTTAACTGATGATTTTAGCTAGCCTGACTCGTGTGTTTTCACTCGGATCAGACCGAGTTGTTTCAGGTATCATCTATTGGACTTAGCTTGAAGTTGATGTTGGATATCAGCTCTTCTTTCGCTTGAGTAGTTTATCTCTTCTGCATACTCTAATGTTTTTACATTTGATTTGATGTATATGGTGTGGTCGTGTACCACCTTTATTGTATTCATATTGTATTGTATTGAACGTGTATCAGTGTATATGTATATATACGATGTTGATTAATATTCTGTGATGTGATTTACATTCAGTTATTGTATTTTGTTCTGATAGATCTGTAGCCATCTATAGTTTTGGATTAAGCATTTATTGGGTATGTCATTCCACATGAGTTGGAAAAAAATTATATTGCATTTATCGACGTATTCAACAGATGTTTAAGACAAAATTATAGATGGTCCCCCTTAACCAGCTCTATTCTCCACTTTAGTAGATAGAATTACTTGTTAATTCTCTTTGCTAAGGTGGGTCTCGGGGTGGGGCGTTACAATTCTTCCCTGTTTGATTCCCGTAAGTAGCAACATCGGCGGTATTATGATTTTCCAGATTCAGACCTTCAACGGCACATCCAAAGATGACATCCATGCTGCCTTCCAAAGGATAGGCTTCAGGCCCACCGTTTTGGCAGATGTCCTCCAAATAATTTGAGCCTAGGGATCGTTCTCTTCCTTGTGAAGATGTTCCAACAGTGTATTAAATTTTCTTCTACCTTCCTTCCCTACGTCTTTGCTCCGATCAAGAAGAACTCTCGGATTCTGAGATGGAATCCTTTCTACTCCATCAACGACTGTTTTGAGTCAGCTCATTCGGCAACCTCATGCTCTATTGCATCATATTGTTCATCTCCTATTGGCCAGCATGAAAACCATCTTCCATCTACTACATCATCATATCCATCTCCATTTTTGGTCACATGTCAGTTGGAGTTTGGATCTCGGGTTGAATTGGATGGACAATTCCATCTCCTTGCTGAGGATTCTGATTCTCAACTTCAGTAATAGCTCTGGAATTGGTAGAACGATCCCTTCTTAATGAGGCCATAGCAGAAAGCTTTAAGTAGATTTGTTGAAAATCTGAGTTATAGAATTAAAAGATAGAGAAATTGGATCTACCTCTTATATATAGGAAATCCAATAGTAGATTATGGATCCAAATGGCCTAAGAATATCCCTCTCAGTAAAAGCATCAAAATGTTTGAATTAAGAATGGCATTAAATTAAAAAAAATGAAAAATGAGGAAATAAACTAGACATTATCGTTTACAGTAGTTCGGCAAAGCAAAGCCTACATCCACTTAATGACTATTCAATGAATCATAAACAAACAATAGATTTTAGGACCACTCTAATGACTTCCTCTGATCAAAATCTTAAGGGACCTTCAGCCCCTCTCTCCGATTCTCCGCTATCCATTATTCTTCCTTCTTCCCTAATTTTTAAAGATAAATCCCCGGATCTTGATGAAAAAGAGTTTCATTTGGTTAAAAATCAAAAAAGGAGCCCTCTTGTAAAGATTTACAAACCTGCCCAGACCACAAAAAGGAATCATCCAAGAAATCCTAGAAATGTTCAACATGGATCAAAGCAGCCGCCGACTCTAAATAGGTAGAGTTAATAGTACTCAGGATCTTCAAGAAATTCTATAAATAAGGCAGAAAACAAATCAAAAACTTCTTCTTCTTGGGCAGATATTTTGAGAAATGGTGGCCTTTTCTCAAATTTTAATTTGGAGTTTACTGCATCTATGAAAATAGGTTCCAAAAATATTGTTGTTGTTAAGGAAGCGGTCAGCTGCAGAACAGAAGATAAATAAGGCAAATTAGTAGTGGCATACGTTTTCGAAATTCTGCCCTTGCTATCATCATTTCAGAGCATTTGTAGAGAAACTTGAAATCCATTGGATAAATTTGAAATTTACACAAGAAACAATGGTTTCTTTATGATAAGGATTTCGAATGTTGCAGATTGCAACAAAGTGATCAATGGAGGGCCATATTTCATTAATGACGGACTGATAATTCTTAAAAAATGTTCCAAAAAGATAATTCTTGATAGAGATTCATTATCTACAATTCTGTTATTGATCAGATTACCAAAGTTGAATCTAAAACTCTGGGATAGAGAATTTTTCAACATGATTGCAAGCATTGTGGAATCCTACTTAAGCTTGATGAGCCAACACTAAAGAAACTAGGGCTCGGCTATGCAAGAATTCTAGTGGAGGTAAAAGCGGATGTAAATCTTCCAGATGAAGCATTTATAACTATGCATGATAGAGAAAGTTTAATTTAGAAAATCGAGTATGAAAGGCTACCATCTAGATGTTTGAAATGTGCTTGTTTTGGGCATCTCGCTTATTCGTGCTCAACTAAGCAAGTTTGCAAAGAAAAATCCAATTTAAATCTAGTTTCAGAGAAAGATGATTCTCAAAATGCCAATAGTTCAAATAAAGAAAATTAAGAAAGATTCCACTTTGAAAGCGGTTTTCAGTCTAACCCTGATATTTCTAAAAATATTGTTATAGTTAAAGATTCTGAAAATCTTGCTGATGCTGTTCCGGAGAAAAGTCATTATTTTGAAAACATTAAAAAAGATTCAGAAAGGATCGATTCTGAAGAGTGCTTGGGAAGCATTAGCAAGGACGAGCATATGGAGATTACCCCTCATAAGCTACATCAAAAGGAAATACTAATCAAGAAAATTAATTTAATATAATCATTGAATCTTTTCAGCAAAGCAATGTTAACTTTGCTGAAGTTTTAGATCCAAATGGAAAAAAAATCAATAATTCAACGGATATGCAAACATGTTCAAAGGATCTTAATGTACAGTTCATGGATCATCCCCCTCTGCAAGATGGACCAAGTTTAATTGTAGATAGTTTGAATCTTAATAAAAGCAAGAAAGCCAATACAGTTAATATGACAAATATTGGATTAGAAAAAGCTCCAATTCCCAATCTAGATAAGCTAATAAAGAACGCCGCTCTTCTACTGTCATCTTCTTCCTCTCCTATAAGCAACAAAAAGAAAAGAAACGGAAAAAGCTTATAGGAAATAATGGGCAATGGTAATCTAGACAGTGCAAAGTTGAAAACCTTTGAAGAGAAATACATCATTAAAATTTCAGAATTGGAAGAGCATCTTAAAGCACATTATAAGAAATCATATAAAAAAAGAGGTGGGAAAAATTCTGATAGCATAAAATTTGAAGAGACTGAAGATGAGGAAGATAACAGCTCAAATCTATTACCGTAGTTGTTGCCATATCCTTTCTAGTACCCTTTACATTAAATTTAATTATGAATATTATTGCTTGGGATGTAAGGGGCCTTCATTTGCCTGAAAGAAAATTAGATCTTTCTAATTTGCTCACTTTGTATAAACCAAGTATAGTTGGTATTTTAGAACATAAGATGGATGATAATAGTATTTTCGAATTTCATAATAGATTCTTAAATAGTTGGATTTTAGTTAATAATAACACTATCGGAGGGAATGGTAGAATTATAGTAAGTCAGAATCCTAATGTTGAGAATTAAATCATCACTTTTTTAATCCCTAGTACATACATTGTAATTTAAAAAAAATGGGGTTTGCTTTAAGGTTTATCTTTTGTCTATACTTAAACATTGAAAAGGATAGATTAATACTATGGAATCAACTGGAACAGTTAGATAAAAATATTTATAACACTTGGATTTTAGTTGGTGACTTTAATATAGTTATGCATACTCAAAAAAAGGGAAGGATTCCAATTCCTTTCAAAAATTGAAATTTTTCTCTAATTTTATTTTCAAAACTTGATTAATTGAACCAACGTTATGGTAATAAGTTTTCTTGGAAGTCTAGGGAATTTAGAAATATTCATTGTAAATTAGAGAGAATTTTGGTAAATCAATTTTTTAAAATCTTTTTCCAAACTTTAAATGCAATAACCTCCCCCAAGCAAATAGTGACCATACTCACTTGCGATTAATATTTTCTCAAAATAATACTATTAAAGTCAATTTTCCTTTCAGATTTAAAAATGGTTGGATTTTTGACAAAGAATATAGAATTGTAATAAAAACTAGTTTTCAAACTAAAGTAGAAGGCACCATTCAGTATAAATTTAGGAAAATTCTCCAAAACACAAAAGAAAAACTAAAATTTTGCAATAAAAATAAGAAGAACAATGAAATCAAACAAATTAGGTAGGAATGTGTGAGATTGCAAGACAGTATAGACTTTGATAGCTTAGGTATCATGCATATTAATAATTCCTTCCATATGCGAAAGAGATTAATTAAAGAGTTGCATGTTGAAGAATTCAATATAAAACAGAAAGCCAAATTGATTGACTCACATGTGGTGATACACCAAGTAAATATTTCTATGCAAAGATGCCAAGTAGGAAACATAAGAATGACATGGTTTTGAATGAAGCTTCTCAATTGGAAAAAGAAGCTATTAACTACTTCTTTGATTTATATAACTCTGATCAGAGCCCATGTATTTTTCCAAATGCAGTTAATTTTTTTTTCTACATGGCAATAGTGAAGAAATACTTCTTGCTAAAGTTTGTTTAGAGGATATTATTAATATAATTTTTTAATAAAAGCCCTAGACTAAATGGTTTTGAGGCAAAATTCTATAAAACTCATCGGGAGGAATTAAAGCATATCATTTTTGAAGCTTTAATGAATATGTTATTACGGAGAAAATTCTGAAAAATATTAATCATACATTTATTACCCTGGTGCCAAAGGTGACAGTTACAAATAGTCTTGGAGAATACAGGTCTATAACCTGCTGTAATTTTTTTACAAAATTATAGCTACTATTTTAAGTAATATAATAAGGTTTTTCTTAAAATTCTTAATTTCTACAAACCAAAGTGAATTTATTCAGGCAGACTAATAGTTGAAAACACTTTGTTAGCGCATGGAATGCTCGAAAATTTTAATCATGGTGTTAAACATAAGATGTGTATTAAAGTTTATTTACATAAGGACTTCGACAAAATAGATAGACATTTTATCATACATATGATGAGATAGCTAGGTTTCAATAAAAAAAACTTTGCAACCTAGTTAAAGAGTGCATTTATAATGTAACTTATTCCATACTGACTAATGGATCCCTATGTGGATTCATACATAGTAATAGAGGAATTAGGCAAGGAGATCCTCTTTCTCCTTACCAATCTATTCTATTATGTATGAAGTTCAATATGCGACCATTTGTATTCTTGCTTCTCATTCATTCTTACTTCGAATACTCTTCTCTAGTTGATTTGAGAGAAAAAGTTTCATTACCCCTCTAATAATTACTTACCATTCCAAGTTCTAAATTAATTTTCCATCATATAGTAATAAGAATATGCCATTTCATTTTCTATTTTAGCTATTCAGCAATGTTCCACACTCATTTTCTCTTCTTACTTTCATTTCTCAACTTCTTTTCCAAAATAAACATTTTCTATTTCAGCTATCTAGAAATTTTCAATGCACATTTTCTCTTCCTACTTTTCTTTTATCAACTTCTTATTTAAAATAAATTTTTAAATCCTTAAATACCGTGCTATGTTTTTTCCCTTTAGATCCAAGTGGAAAATTTGATCATTTGGCTGTAATCATAGAATTCCCTCTTTCACGTTTTAAGGGATGCTTCATGCTTTTGAGTATGTTATATTTTTTTATTTGATTTTATATTGATTAATATGAATTAAAGTGGCTTGATGTTGGCATTAACAAATTAATATGTTAAATAAAATTTCGTTTAATCTGTAAGAAATGGTCTTTTTTATAGATTATGGGTGGAAAATCAGGTTAACATAAATTTTTCCTCCAAAAACATACTACAACCGTCCTTCTTTGGTTGCAGGTAAGAGATTTTGATTTTATTTCCATGGTAAATCCTATACACAACTTTTGATTGTCCTTTAATTTTTTTAATTCTAACTAGAATTTGATTTAATTCGCCAACAGTTCTTAACCTGGGAATCATTATTTATGATTTTATTGATGTATTACATTGTTTTTCTACCTTACTTTCAATGTTGCTGATCAAAAGAACCCCAAAAATCTTGGCTGACAGGATCGAAAGAAGCTCAAAAAAATCTTGGTTTGAACTGTATTTTGTTATTTTCCTTTCCATTTAATTTGATGTTGAATTTATTATTTTTGTTAAAAAATGTGTCTTTTCTTTAAGTTTTATGCCTAAAGTTATATCTCCTTATTTTTTTGCTTTCAATTTGTAGGATTATGAGTTTGGTTATTTATTTGTAGTAGGTTACTAGATTTATAAATGCCATTTTCAAAATAAAATCTTATGTTTATAGCATATAGGTCTTTATTTCATATATTTCTCTTTGTAACATTTTTATTTCCATGTGGAATAATCCTGCAATTATTTTTCTTTTATATTCCAACGATAGTTTCTTTTCCTCTTCTCTTCATGTTCAATATAATAATTTTTTTTTTGAATTTCCTTATTTATTTTCCATGTTCAATAGTTTCAATACAAGGGTACTTTTCAAAAACCTTTGATTGACATTTATTTCTTTTATTTTGATTAGAATTCAGTTTAATCACTAATAGTTTTCACTTTTCCTTTATCTTAAATAATCTGTGAATAATACATATTTTATAGTGATTGTGTTTCTACCCAACTTTCAATGTTAATTTTTTATCGGAACATTATTAGTGGCCTCCAGAAAAACTCTAATTCAATTGAGATTGATTAATAAGTTAAATTTTTTATCTGCCTTTTCATTTAATTCAGCGTTTAATTTGTTGTCTCGTTTGATTCCATTGAGATAGATTAAAAAATTTGACTTCTATTTCGCAACATTTCTTTTCATTTCATTCGATGTTGAATTTGTGTATTTTATTCTAAATTACTAATTTCATATCTATTCTTAGGTTTTTTTGCGTCAAATTGTGTCTTCTTCTGATTTTTTTTCCATTTCGTAAGATTATGAGTTTGTTTCCTTCATTACTTTTATAGGAGGTTACTTGATTTATAAATAACTGGATACCATAAAGTCTTTTATTATTTTCAAAATATATCTTAAGTAATGTTGAACAATTTTATGCTATCAAATTTCATTTTATTTTTGTTTGTTGAGTAAGAATATGAACTTTCTTTCCTATATTTGTTTTGTATGTTATAACTGGTTTATTACTACATGGACATCAAATAATCTTTAATTTTGCATAAATATTAGGTGTAGGGCTGATCTTTATTCAATTCTTAATGATCTTACAGATGAGATAATTATCTATTATTTTCTACATAGTTAGTTAGAAGTTATGTTATTTTAAATTTTATGTTTATTACAGAAAATATTGCATTGAAGATATAGATAAGAAAAACATTTATAAGTAAACTAACTTTGAATATAAAGGTTCATATCAAGTGATATTACCATGCAACTGAAAAAAGAATAAATAGTTATCAATTTCATTTAATTTTAATTTGAATTAATTAAAGAACTAATTACAGTTAAATTAATTTCATTGAAATTCAATTTAATGGGAAAATCGACCACATAAGTCCAAATAACTTTTGATTTTATGATACCTTAAGATTTCTTTTTAAATTTACTTGCTTACATATTTTATACACCTTTATTATATTATGTTTTGTAATCCATACTCATATTATTTGCACATTTTTGAATATGCAGTTGGAATATTAAAGTAATACAATGCGTAGTTGATGTTTGAGTTCCCATAACTCTAGGAGATTTTATTGGTAGGATGTTAATGTATTAAGGGATATGAGGATAAAGAGGAAGTCAATTGACAATATGATGGCATTCACAAAGGTAAATTTTATAAACAAATTTGATCATATTGTTATGTTGTTTGATGATATTATTCCTTTCGTATGTGTCAATTATATGTAATTTTCTTAGAAAATTCATTACAATTGGTAATAAGAATGTCCACTTTCGAACCTTGGTGCAGGATGTCACAAGTTCGAAACTTGCTTTCGAACGTTTATTTGACATGGGATATGTTGTCCCATTAATTTGTTGTATATAAAGTACCAGTTCAAAAAAAAAAAGAATGTCCACTTTCAATAAAATAGTACATTAAAACACTATCTGCTTTGAAAGAAATTATAAAAGTTTTGGTTCTTATAATTGTTAGTATCAATCAAATATAATGTACGACATATTATATATGCACCTAACAAATATATAATTTTTGTTATAACATCTAACCATCTATTTTATAATATAAGCACTTTAATTTTCATTCTTCTTCTTTTTTCTCGTAAGTTAAAGAGTTAAATCGGCGGTTAAAAATTTTATTTTACATATTTTCTACTCTTACATTAACTACCACATTTATTGTAACCTACTCACTTCAATTTATATTCCTCACTTTCTAATATGTTTTTATTACATATTATTGATAGTACGTTTAACCTTTTCATATTCATCTTCCTTTTTAACTTTCTTCACTTTTTGAATTAATGTCATTTTATTACTCTAAGTATTTCTTTTACACCATTTCAAATCCATTTCTCCATTATTTTAACTTCATATCTTCCTCGTTCATCTTCATTCTCCGTTATTACAATATCCTGCTTCATGATAAGCACCATTGTCTCAGTGGTTAAGTGATTTGGCTTTGGTGCGAGAGGTCACAAGTTTGAAACTTGCCTAGCGTGATTCGAATGTTTATTGACATGTGATATGTTGTCACAATGATTTGTTGTATATAAAGTACCATTTCAAAAAAATATATATATATATATATCCTGCTTCATGTTAATCCAAACTTTAATTTATACATTATTTAAGTGACTTTATTACCTGCTAATTTATTAATCCAACATATAATTAGGGTGAAATCTTTATTCTACTTATGTTATTGATTGTTTAAAATCTATTTGGACACCTTAATAATATCTTTATTGGTCCTAAAAATATTGCAAAATTATTACTTATGAGTATGTTTCCACATTACGATAAAAAAATTACTTTTATGTTTCATAAGTTTGAATATTATATTATTTTCTTTTAATTTTGTTATCATAACTATATATTAATAGCCCATGGTGGTTCAATGTTTTTTCTCCTTCTTTCATGTATTTAATTTCAAAACCACCCATGGTGGTTCAATGTTGCACAAAAGGTACAAATCTTATTAGCATGATTTAGTGGTTAGTATAACTTATTCTAATTATATTAAAGCATTTTTTTTTTGAAAACCCAAGAGAACTCGGTAGGCTGGTAAACTCCTGAGGAGGGTATAGTAAAGCCGTCCACTGATCCAAGCCCCCATACCCTCAGGTAAATTTATATAAGATAGGGAAGCACATGGTAGGAATCAAACTTAGGTCTTTTTATCAGAACCCAAGCCTCCTTTCCACTGTGCTGCACCCACGGACATACTAAAGCATTTTAGTTGTTGTTAAAAAATCGCTTTTTTTTCTCTCTCCATGTTTTAGGGCATTCGATCTCAAAACTATACATGGGGTTTGAATGTTGTGCTAATGGTAAAAAGTTAATGCATTGGTAGTAGAAGATATTGATTTCTACCCAACTTTTTATTTATGAGTTGAGTGAATTATAATTTTACTACATAAGATTAATAAAAGTAATAATTCCTTACATTGATAAAAGGAGCAACAATTATTTACAATGAATTAGTAAATAATGAATCATTTTGACTAAGGAGAATGGAAAGAGTCAATTTTAAATTAAAAAGGTTTTACTGAGAAAAGAATCAAACAAAACATTCTGTCTTATAAAATCTTTTTAAAAATACTAAATTGTTGTTTCTATAATCTCTCTTTCTTTTCTTCTTAGTTTCCAATTTATGTACATTATTGCATCAAAAAAAAATTCATTTCATTTTCAAACCCTAAACTCTAAATATTTATTTATGATTATGTTGGAAAACTTATCTCAATCATCTTAATTTTCTCAATCTTCATTAAAATCTACAATAAACAAAAAAACATGGGTATTAATTTCTTTCTATCTATTCAAGATTCTAGTTATGTTTTTGAGGTATTTTAGTATCTTTAGTTTTGATTGAATATCAAATTATGGTATGAGATTTTGAAATGGTAACATAACTTTATGTAAAAATGACTATGGGTTTAGAGATTCTCCATTTCTTGTTTAATAATTCCATTTTTGTATCATTTCTTTTTTTACGGGTCAATATGTCAAAAGAAATTTATTTGGTAATATAGTTAATGAAATATTAGATAGCTATTTTTTCTTAGAACAAAAAGAAAAGGATCTGCATTTTATTCTTATTCTTTTTTGATAATATTACTTCTTTAGCAGATGGTGATATAAGAATTATCTAATGAAAATAGAATTATTATTTGAGAAAGTTAAGCATAATCTTTCATATTTGAGCCAAATTGATTTAACATGAGTTTTTACTAATTTAAATTCAACCAAACTAAATTTATGGCATAAATGCAATTGATAAATTCATTAATAAATACAATTAATATGGCGACTAATAAGGTAATTAATGTCAAAATGAGTTATTTCTCCATATATTTTGATTTAACTTGATCTTTTACAAAGTTTTTTGAATGAGCAAAATAATAGTAAAGACATAAAAACTTTGTATGTGTAAAAATGATTGATGCTTGGTAAAATATATATTCAAGTTGGTTCAATGACCTTGATTTCCATAATGCTATAAAAATACTATTTATTTCTTCTTAAATTATGTATGAAACTCAAAATATTAATTGATTTTGTTCTTATTCTTTGGGATATGTAAACATGTGTACAAAGTGACTTTTATAATAAAATTATATTATATAATTGTAAATTAAAATAGCTTACTATTCTCCTTTTAATTCACTCATAATATTTTCATTTACATTGTCTATATTTTAGAATTTTTTGCATGTTTTCTTGGTCCACTCACAACTATGTAAACTAAATTCTATATATTTTAAATTCTTATCCAATCGCTTCAAAATCATTATAGACATTTTCACTTAAGTGTTTTCAAATTTAAAACTTTAAGAACTTGAATAATAATATTTCTCAACTACAAAGGTTTCATTCATTTATCCATACACATTTGTTATGCAAAACTAGGAAACTTAAAATTTATTGAAATAATCATTTAATTCAACAAAAATTAATAATTTTAGAGACTGAATAATAACATGATAACATTCACGTGACTAATAAAATCTTTATAAAAATAATGAAATATTCAAATAATATCTTACATGCCTAATGGAATTTATTTTACATATACAATCTTAATATAAATTAAACATCCAAATAAATGCATAAATTCCAGATTATATTCTACATTCTAGCTATGTTAAACTTTAGCTAGACATGGACATTCCTAAAAAACTCATATACTCCAAGTCTGTTACTTACCTTTTGTTTTTAGACTTTCGTATAAGATTGGGATGAATTTTATAAATTTTGTATGTTGAATAACTTTCTAGATCCAGTAATAGTTATTTCTAATTCTTTTGTTGTATACTTGATACTAATAAAGACAAGGAAGCAGTAAAGGAGAAAGGAGAGAAGATTAATTCAAGGATTTGAGAAGTTACAATGTCGCTATTTCTCATTTAATTTGTTCTTTCGTAATTTAATATTTTCAACACTTTGTATTGTAATATCTATCATTGTACTGCAGTTTAATCTTAGTGACTAGCAATATTAGTTTCCTTAGTAACTGAAACTGTGGGAAATGAAACAATGCTTGGAAGAGTAACCAGATAATTATGTATTATCATTGGATACTCCTAAGATTTTTAGTTTTGTTGTAATATGTTTTATAGCTCAAATTTTTTGAGTGTTTAACATTATTCCTTTTACGTCTACTAACTACACGTAGACTACTTTTTTAAAAAAATTCATTATTGTACAATGATAGCGTATGCGTGATGCAATTTCTTTTTATGTTTTTTATATATGCACATAGTTACTTGAATTAAGTCATTGTGTGTGAGTTATTTTTGTTAATAATGATCTCTCGAATCAATATTTTAGTTTCATAACTTAAAATTTAAATTTAATGAGTGCATCGTCATAATTATTTATTGATATATTACGTAATTTTTTTAATTTTCTTTTATATGGTGTATAAATGTAGTTGTATATATGTACACAATGACATAAAAATGTGTCTTTTGGATAAATAATTTTCGATATTCAAAATATAAAGAACATTTAAATGTAAAATATATGTTGAAAATAATTGTTTTACTTAAGTTAATCATAAAAATATACTTAATCGGATTTGTATAAAATATAGTAGCAATCCGTGTGCGTAGCACGGGTTCGCACTAGTTCACAATAATAATGGAATATTTTACACTACAAATGGAGAAGAAACACCTGGACAAAAATATACAACTATTACAATATATGTAAATCATGAAATGAATCTGCTTTTACGTTGTTTTGTTTAGTCCCACATCGTGAAATAAGTTAAACCCTTTGCTCTGAAGCCTTTATATAAAGAAGACCATGTAATGTAAATATATGTCGATTCTCTGAAATGAATAATATATTTTTTGTCTCTCTCTAACGGCTTCTATTTTCTT
This sequence comes from Allium cepa, assembly GCA_030765085.1. Taxonomy (NCBI): domain Eukaryota; kingdom Viridiplantae; phylum Streptophyta; class Magnoliopsida; order Asparagales; family Amaryllidaceae; genus Allium; species Allium cepa. The sequence goes on from CM060940.1 coordinate 655,206,236, forward strand.
CATTTTATGGCTTCTACTTTCTTCATTTTATAACACGTTATCAGCACGAAACTCTTATAAATCTTCTATGCGGTAAGCTATCTTTCTGATCTAATTGATCAAATCTTTCAGATCTCATTCTATTAATTTTTTCTTTTTAGATCTCATTATATCATTGATCTAATTATTCGGATCTGATTATATTTCTATATCTTGTTTTTTGTCCATATATTTCAGATCTTGTTTTGCTGTAGATCTTATTTTTTTAATTCTAATTTTTCAAATCTCTTGTAGATTTTACTATCATGTTCATATGATATATTTTTTTAGATCTGTAGATTTTAATCATCGGATCTCTTATTTAATTGTCATTCATGTATATCCATTTTTTGTGATAATTTTAAAATTGATCTGAGACTAAAGTTGTTCAATATACTAAAATGTAATTTCTGACCTTATTCTGTTGTTATTTTTTTAGATCTTATCTACCATAGATCTAATTTTCCAAATTTCATTACATACATACGTATACATACATACATACAAACATACACACATACATACATATATATATATATATCTTACCTTATAGATCTTGCTCTATTAATCTTATCATTTTAGATCTCATTTTATTGTAGATCAAAACTTTTAGATCTCATTCCATTGTTTGGTGAAAAAAAGGTGTTTATTTTGAAATTTTTTTGTTTGGATTTCGGTTTGAATGAGAACTGTAGAAATAATTCTACCACATGATTTATATTTCTAGAAGAAATATTTCACTGTTTTTTAGAGAAACAAATGTAAGGATAATACGTATCTAGAAGATCGTATTAAGTCTATATGAAAGAATAAGAACCTGAAGTTCATATGTGCGAAGGTGAAAGATTAAAGTTTTCATAAGATGAAATAAAGCCATGAAAAAAAAAATAAGTGAGCAATTCCAGAAGAAGATGTTGATATGTCCAGAAGACATAACATATAAATAATATGTTGAAATAACATTACAAATGTGGTAAATACTATTTCCTCGAAGAGAAATAGTATTATAATTCTCATATTCGAATACAATTATGAAGAGTCCTCTTGTTTCATTGTATTTATTTAATATTGGAGACATGAAGTTCTCAAATAAAAATTATACATATAAGTGTGCATTCCTAAAAAAAGGTTTATATATCAAAACTCAAATATATAAATTTGATATGTGAAGTTTTGAATTATTAGAAAAGCTAATTCATATTATGGTAAATTCCAATTGCAATCAAACCTGAAGTTTGATAATGAAAATCAAATTGTACCATTTAGGATCTAAAGTACTAAACAAAGACTTTATTTTAAGTACAAATTGGAACCTGAAGTCCTAAAAATATTTGCCAATGGTATTAACTACTAAACCAAATGAATGTATAGAAATTTGTTCGCTCCAGAAGTGGTGATATAATAAAAAAATCCCCAGAAAAGATTTGTTGATATATTGGTGCTTTTACTAAACCAAATAAATACATATAAATATATCTGCTCTCCTACTCTATTTCTTTTTAATAGAAAACAAGGTATTATAATAGGAAGTTTATTTCCTAATTTTTTTCCTTCTTCCATGCATCCAATCATATCTTTCAAAAGGTAAAATATAATAGATCAAGTTTCTTTCCTTTGGCTCATCAAGTAAGTATTTTGGATTTTTCATAAAATGAATGTTAATATTTATACACACATCAATTATGTTATATTATATATAAAACTCATTCATCTTTCCTCTTTAAGAAAAGAGCTATTCCAATATTTACTATTTTATATGCTTAATCTTTTACCTATTATTGTCATGTTACAAAAATATACTTATTGATGTTATCAATAGCTGTAACTCACACAACATACTTTTTAGTTGCCAAGTCAAACTATTTTGTTTTTTATGATATTATTTATGCACTATGTGATGTACAAATTTCCTCTCTCTATTTAGCTTACAATATGCAAATAACTGCATATATCAATTCATATATTAATCAGTAGCAATTAATAAATCATTAAATAAAATTAATTGATTAATGAGAATGGTCCAACAAAGATGCGTATGAATACTTCATACATTTATTCTTTTTTATATCTCTTATTGTTGACAAGGATCATAAAGCATATACATGTTACATATTCATGTTTCTCACTATTGCAGTTGTTATGAATTAATTAATGGTATTTAATACTACATTTCATATTCTTAAATTTGCCAATATTATGAAAGTAAACATAATCAAGGCAGCACAATCTTTGATTATAATTCATCCTTTCTCCACCAATCAATCCATATAAAGGCCTTTCCATATTTTCAAGGATAGTTTTGCATTTTCAAGGAAAGTAATGAATGTAATTAATGAAATTGGATCTAGAGCTATCAAAAGGATGTAAATAAGAAATTATAGTCACTTTTATAGATTATATTTGGTTGTCTTTTACTATTTTGCATTAATGTTTTTATTTTTTCACTGTAACTACTATTAGATATGGTTTCTTATTTTATGAAATGCATTGATTATATACTCATGAACAATATTTTGATGCTTATGCATTTTTATTTCCACTTATAGTTGATAATATGATAAACATAGCCAAACTTGAATTTAAAGCTTTGGACTTATTAGAAGATAACTTTTTGTCATAGATATTGGATGTTGACATCCAATTACAATCTCGTTGCTTAGAAAATGCCATAAAAATAATAATCCAATGGGATAGAACAATGGCTCTTATTTTTTTAAGGTGTCATACCCATGACAATCTTAAAATAAAATATTTAATTGAAAAAGATCATCTTTACCTATGGAACTCTCTGAAGGAGCGTTATGACCACCATGGTCACACTTCTAAACACTAGACACGAGTGGTTGAACTTGAAATTTTAAGTCTTTAAATCTATTAGGAAACACAATTCCTCTATATTTAGAATACTTCTAAACTAAAATTATGTGAAAGGATTGTCTAGTAATACTAATCTGAAGTTAGATCATTTCTTCGAAGTTGATAACGGAAACTTCATTAATGTTGAAAATCTAAGTGTAATAATAAATGATATGGTCAAATTGATCAATAGTAGCAGCCTGAAGCCTACTATGTGGATTTTATTTTATTTTAGTTCAATAAATCTGTTGGAAGTTGGTGCTTGTATGTTTTTCCTTTCATAACTAATTGAAATAATGTATCGATAATGTTGGCTTTGATCAGTAGTCTATTTTAAATTTTGGAAAGTACTAGGATTTATTTATGCTTATAAATTTAGTAGCTGACTAACTATATTGTCTTTAGTTCTTAAGATATGGACCATCAATATTTGAGCGATCATATATGCCTACTAAATTGTGCAACTACTCACATTATTTTGAAAAAAAACAGAAGTTTTCTCTCCGAACTATCTGAAAATATTTGCCTAAAAATTTCAACCATAGCAAATCTGCTAATATAGTTGTAGGGTTCGAAAGAGCCCATATAGTATTACCAAATGGTACATATATCTTAATTCAAAATACATTATACTCAAGCAAATTCAAAAGAAATTTGTTGAGTTTTGAGGATGTATAAATGAATGGCTACCATATTGGAACTAAAATGAAAACGTCAAAGAATACCTTTGCGTTTTTCTAAAATTAAAAGCCAAAAGCTTATTTTAGAAAAAGTTGGTATTTTCAACTGTATTATATTTCATGAAATTTGGCATAATTAAATCCCATATTTAAACATGAGCCAGAAGCTCAAAAATATCACATAAAATGCATCTTATTAAAAGATAAAAGAATTATCCTCATATTATTAATATGTATGGTGTATTTGCTAGTAGCAATATGATAGTGGATCAAAATGAGAATCCAAAGATGATATTATTTAATGTGACAATGTTTGTCAACATTGAGGGAGAGGATAAAGGGATACAAGTTCATTTTGATCATCAGTGTTAAATATTTGTTAACATGTATAATGATGCAAAATATTGATTAACTTGAATAAATTATCAATAATATCCCTATTCGACTTTCTCCAATATAGCTTTGAATCCCTGAAGGATCAAAATGTGTAAACCATATCTAAAATATGGTCAAAAGTCAGTTTAAAATACTTTTAGAGCAAGTAATAAAGATGTCAAATAAAACAGATGAGTGTTCTTGAAGAAACACTTAAGGGTGCTCTTGAAATATGATAATTAAAGAGATCTCAATAATCATGTCTAGAACTGACAATAAATAATCATTGATTATAAATTTATGAATAATAAAGCGTTTATGTTTATTAATAGATTAAAGATCCTGGATTAGAGAAAAACAGGATTAGCCATCATGAAATTCTCCTAAATAAGAAATGTGGACCTGTAGTCCACAAAAATAAAATTAGAAACATGATGTAAAGTGACAAAAGCACACTAAAATTATTAAAACACATATAGTGTCAACAACATGTTAAGTGGCATGGGCATGCTATTTTTAGAGATAATTGAATTGATTGAAGCAATGAAAGTGTTTGAAACACTTTAAATACCCCGAAGGTATAAATATGGTTTAAATCATATTAAATGATGAAAGTATACAAATTCCTGAAGAATATAAATAACTTTTGTTGTTATAAAGAATGCAAAGAACAAGAAGCGTAGATTACAACCAACTTTTGAGTATTGTTGTAATGAAAATCTTGATATAAATCATGAGGAGTGGATTACTTCCTATTTTTAAGTATCGTTGTAATGAAACTTTTAATATACATTGAAATGTTAGTTGCGATATGCAAAAATTATTCCTGGAGAATATAAATAAACTTTAATGATTATAAAGAATGCAAAGAACATGGAATGTAGACTACAACCTTCTTCTAAGTATTGTTGTAATGTAAATCTTGATGCACTTTAAGGTGAGTAGATTACTTCCTGCTTTTAAGTACTGTTTTAATAAAACTTTTAATATTCATCAAAGATGTAATTGCAATATGCAAAACTGATTTGAAGCATAAAAATGAAAACGCATGATGTGTTTTTCATAAAGGTAGCAAACAAAATACATAAAATGCAAATCATATTTGGATTGGAAATTTTGATTGTATCGAAGGAAACTATTAATAAATTGTATTATTAATGAGATCCATATTTATAGATCCAGAAGTATCTATAACCAATTTGATTTATCAAAATACGAATATGAATTCAGAGGAAAATTTTAAATCAGAGAGAGCATCTATAAGTATTTTATAATGCACTCTTTTTCCTTAACTAAGATGTTTTCCACTGGGTCTTTATTAGTAAGGTTTTAATGAGGCATTATCTTGATCCAGAAGTATCAACTCCCCAGTAACATTTGAAAATAAATTACAATGTACTCTTTTACCTTATTTAAGATTTTTCCCACGGGATTTTTCTTACTAAGGTTTTAACGAAACATTATCTTGATCTAGAAGAATCAAATGTCTTTTTAAGAAATAACATCTAAAATATGTTATTTAAGTTAAATTGCATTTTTATCCTTGACTAAGGTTTTTCCCGTCGGGATTTCCTTTGTAAGATTTTCAATAAAGTATTATATTGATCCAGAAGTATCAAACTCTATTTGATTCTGTAAATTATTGAAATATGTCATACTATATTGTACTATTATTCCTTCACTAAGATTTTTCCCATAGGGTTTTTTTTAGTAAGGTTTTAATGAGGCATTAGCTTGATCCAGAAGTATCAAACTTCATTTCAAGAAATAAGAAAATAAGTCGTACTTTTTTTTCCTCCACTAAGATTTTTCACATTGGGTTTTTCTTAGTAAGGGTCTAATGAGACATTATTTTGATCCCCAAGTATCAAACTCTTAAAATAAATATCAATTTTAGTATGATATCTATAATTTCACAAGTTTCACTCTTTTCCTCTTTTAAGATTTTTTCCATTGGGTATTCCTTAAATAGGTTTTTAATGAGGCAACGGACATTATCTATATCGACTGAATGGATAAATGCAAGCAAGATAATAATGAGAGGGAGCAATCATCATACACGTTTCAAAAGGAAAAATTTCAAGTTGTCACAACATTCAAGATTTTGAAGACGTATATTCAAGGGAGAGTTATATATAAATCATGAAATGAATATGCTTTTACGTTGTTTTGTTTAGTCTCACATCATGGAATAAGTTAAACCCTTTGCTCTGTAATCTTTATATAAATGAGACCATGTAATGTAAATATGTCTATTCTCTGAAATGAATAATATATCTTTTATCTCTCTCTACTGGCTTCTATTTCTTCATTTTATGGCTTCTACTTTCTTCATTTTATAAAAACAACCAACAAATACAATTGTTCCTTGCATCACTCATTTATCATATGCAAATGACTAATTCGTTCTCTTAAATGCAGACAAACAAAATGCAAAAGTTATTGGAAAAATCTTTGAAAATCTCAAGACATATGATGGACTACAAAATAATGAAAGCAAGAGCAAGGTATATTCAATAAAAATTATAGCAGAAAAGAAAAAATTCCTCAACTATCTAAAATTTCAAGAAGGTGAACTTCCAATCAAACACTTAGGTCTCCCTCTAAGGTCTCCTTCTAAGTTAAATCAGATAAAAGATAGGGATTGTGGCAGATTATATGATATCATTTAAAACAAAATTGATCATTGGTCTAGCAAGTTTTTATATATTCCAGGAAGATTAGAACTCACACATTGTCATAACAACAATAATCTTATACTGGATCAAATCTCATAATATTCTAGTTAAAACAACGGAAAAAACTGAAAAATTATGTGCAAATTTCATTTAAAAAGGGAAATTTCATAAAGCTACATGGAGTACAATTACAAAATCAAAGAAATCTCGAGGTTTGAGAAATTTCAAAGACTTAAGTAATTCCTATAACTTGAAGTTATCATGGAAATTCAGTGATAGAAAATCATTATGGGCCAAATAGACCAAATATGTTAAAAGGAAAAACTTTTGGACTATGCCAATGGAGAATCATCATTCTTATACTTGGAAGAATATTCTAAAATGCAGAGAAATCGACACCAATTTATTAGAAATTTAAAAATGGTAAAAGAACCAGCCATTGGTTTGATCCTTGATCAATTTGTTAGGCTAGAGTAATTTATATCAATTTGGTGGAGCTAATGCTAAAGTAAAAGTATCATACAAATTCTTCATGGAATACACAAGTACAACCGACAGCCTCAATATTCAATTCAGCAATCAATATAATAAATATTTGTACCAGTCTCAAAGAAGATAGTTGGTTTTGGAAATTATCTTCAAAAGGGAAATTCTCTTTTTTTAAAACATGGGAGTTCATTAAAGACAATGAAGCAGAAGTTGACCGGCACAAAGTAATATGGAATAATGCTAATTGTCCAAAAATGGAACACTATGCCTATTTTGCTGTGTTAAACAGACTGCCTATCAGAGACAAATGTTTTAAGTGAAACAAAAAAGGAAGCACTTTATGTATTTTATGTAAATCAGAGCCATAAAACATAGAGCATTTGTTTTTTAATTGTGTGTACTGACACTTATGGTACATTGCCAAAAACAAGTTAAAGCTCAAGCAGCAAAAACAACTCCAAAAAATCAGAGGAAGCATATAACTTATCCAAGAAGAATTCAAAAACAAGAAGGATGAATTTAATAGAAGCCTATACGGTTCTAATCACAATTATATACTTTATATGGAAAGAGAGAAATAGCAGGCTTCACAAAGAAAATGAAATAAATAGTAATCAGCTTTGGAAAACTATAGAAACAGCATACAATATTCTGTTTCTAAAATCAATTATGAGATCCAATAACTAAAACCAAATCCAGAATCAAAGCATCAGTGATCTTGACAATTGTGAAGAGAGGGTTGAAAACTACTTATAAGAGGGGAAAATATCTTCTGAGATCTCCCAGGGAAGAAACAACTAAGCCATCCTTTAACTCAATGAAAGTTACAGGTCAAAGGATGTAGGTTATGGTCATAACAGCTATACGTCAGGCTCCCTACTTTGATACGAGCATCTTAAAGCTCAAAACAGGATCATATCCTGTAAGGGAAGTAAAAAGGCTCTAATTAATACTAAAGCATTTAATTATTTAAATTCATACATTGATACTTGCCTTTTGTACCTGATTTGACTAGGAGGTGTTATCGCATCTCCAACAGTGTTCTTGATGTTCATTGTCATGGCAGCTATCCACTAGGCTCCCTACTAAGAGACAAGCATCCTAAAGCTCAAAATAGGATCAGATTTTGCAAGGAAAGTAACAAGGCTTTAATTAATGCCGAATCAGTTAATTATGTAAATACATACATTGATTCTTTGCCTTTCCTACCTATTTTGACTAGGAGTTGCCCTTGCATCTCCAACAGTGTTTCTGATGAGCTCATTTTGATTCAACATGATGCAATAAATCAATTGGAAATCAATAATCAGAGAATTGGAGCTAATCTTTATAGAAGTAAGCTTAACATTCAAATTTATCACTTATCTGTATGGACTAAAGGTGAAAGCAGCAAACTTTGCAAGTTTAAAATTTAAGCAACTATGGATTTTCACAATTTAAGTAAGCTTAGTGAAGATCGCTTTTTAGCATGGAGTAAATGCAAAAGCAGCAAACTTTGTGAATCTGAAAAGCAAGCAGCTAAAGGCAGAAGTTCCTGAGGGTAGGTATAACTCCAACCCTTAGTATTTCAGGATTACAAGAATATGAGAAACAACGGAACTCCAGTCAAAAGATCCTGAAAATGAGCCCTACCTCCCTATATATAGTGGTAAGGTGCCTAAAATCTCGTCCAAAATATCTCTAAACCATTGTGCATGAATTTGACGAAATTTACAAAATAATAGACGCCTTCTCAACAGAAGCTAGGAGTCAGTACCGATCCCTAAGTGGGAGTCGGTACCGCTCCCTATGTGGGAGTCGGTACCGATCCCCAGGATGTCCATATTAGGCTTCTTCAATCCTTCACCTCGAATCGTCGTGTAGTTAGTTTCTCAATTCCATAGTTGTTTGTGCTTGCACTAGCTTATTTCTGAGCCCAAATGATGGAGTTGAAGAAGAACAAAGTTTCAGTTTCCCACGGTCATTGAGATCGATGGAAAATTGTATCAAAACAACAAGTCAACTTTAGAAATGGGCTTTCGGCACCAAGATAAGCATGTAGGCAGAAGATAGGGTCCGCCCAAGTTGTATTTGGGAGTCGATATCGATCCTCAGTGGGAGTCGATACCGATCGCCGGCTTGGGGGGATCTCACGATCTTGATGCCTTTTATGGTTTTCGGTTTGACTTTATGGCTCTGTCTATGCTTGGTTTATGGAATCTTGGGCTATCTCTCCAGCTTTCCGCCTTGATAACTCCAAGTTCAATTTGTTCAGTCTATTTGGATTCTGCCTGGTCAAAAGGCTGGATAACACATTTTTTTAAGAATATTATTTGTACTTTTTAGTAAAGTTATTGATGTCTTCATTTTAGGTAAAACATGTTTTCTTGTTGTTATATTTTTCTACACGTGTAACATGTAAATTTATAGTTGCAACGTCTCATATTTTGAAAGGTTTAAATCGACAATAATCCATACATGTCTTACTTAAACAATCCAAATCAATAGGGTTAATTAAGAAAAATAAGAAAAGAAGAAGGAACAAACATAAAATCTCGGAGCGGAACGACAAAATATATAATCAAGTAAGCAGCTCATGAAGCCATTTATACAATACATTTGATTATAATATATAAACATTTATAAGAGTTATATATACATCAGGAATAAATAAAGTAATGCAGCAGACAACATGATGTTGGGACAATAATAGTAGTAGTATACCAAATCTTCATCTTTGCAATTCGGAATAAATCTTCAATAAGCTTAAAAACTCAGGACTAACCCAAGCATAATGAAAAGACAAAACACTCTAGTCAGGACTAAAATATTCTTATATGAGTCAAATTGATATAGCATATAACATGAATGTAACAACGTCGGAGATGTTTATGGGATTTCACATCTCTTATATAGTGTATAATGTGTCTGCAATAACTCAAGAGTTGTTACGGGATTTTCCATCTCTTAAGGATCCATCAAAATATTTATATGTAGTAGAATACGCTATATATATATATAATGTCTAATCAATAAAATAAATATTTTTCTTAGCGTTAATACTTTATATTAATTCCCCTTAACGCGTTCTTAAGCATTAGCGTACAGTTTGCATTTGACACAACTAGTAGCATGTCGGTAGTTAGTGATGCGCCGTGATACAACAACACTAAAACAAAATCGTAGTGGTCTTGTATAGGGACAAAAGCATGACAAGGTTGGATACTACTAGTTTACCCTTTCCGGCTGGTGGTAACGCATCATAGCTATGATCATCCACCACGTCCAACACTACCGAAATTCGGAGGGTGTGCACCAATCAATCAAAATGTAAAGATGGTAATACAAAGAAGTGCATCCGCTCGGGATAGCTAGCCCACTTGCCTGGTACAGCTCCTGTTATAGTTATTTCAAGTTGGCACAAGTGACAAGCTAATCCTTCATCATTCTCTTTCATCAAATCCAACAAATGATGCCAAATCCCACCACTTTGTTTTGGATCATCACTCTCCGTACAAGATTCTTAAGTGGTTCCGGTATCGACAAAGAGTATACCCATATCCGGTCCTGGTCTCTTTAACAACCAAACGTCATTTTACGTACCGGTTGGTACTTCTACGTTTCAAAAACAGTTCATACTTGATATTAAAATATTTTATTCGCTTCAAAATCAAATCCATTTTGAAATCATCATTATTTACTCAAAATATACTATTTCAGTTCAAAATCATTTTCGCCTTAATATCTCTATTTCGATTCCAAAATTGTTTTGAATTTCAATTTGGGTTATAACTTCATTTAACCTAATTCGTATTTAAATCCATGAGTTAAATATAACAATTCCCACCTTAACCAGTTTGAATTTTAGAAAAATAGTTTGAAAATTTAAATTGTTTAAAATAGTTAAATAGTTAAAATAGTTTATGAGAAAATAGTTTGAGTGTTAAAATGGTTTATATAGTAAAATAATTTGAAAAACCAAATAATTTGAATATTCGAAGAATATAGATTTTAAACAATTTATACTAAATAATTCATTTCACAAATAGTTTCAAATTCAAACTGATTCAATTTCCAATTCTTCTCGATTCAAATCAATCAATTTCCATTTCCATTTATATCGATTCAATTCTGATTTCTATTCGAATTAACTTCGATTCCAGTTTATATTCAAATCAATTTCAATTTCGATTTCAAATTAATTCAATTTCGATCTTAATTCCAATTAATTCAATTCAATTCCAATTTTAATTAATTTTAATTCGATTTTCAATTTTAAACCATTTCGATTTATATAAATGCGAGTTTAATTTTCAAAAATATCGATTAAAATCACTGAATTCAAATTAAACTTCAATTTTCGATTTAAGATTTTAAACATAAAACAAATTCCATTCTTGAGTCTAAATCTATATATCCAACTAAATTACCTTTACTTAGCAAAAATTCAAAGTTCAAATGAAATTTCAAACCCTTTTAGAACAAATTAGTTGTTGAAATTCAAATCATATTTCAATTATAACTTCAAAATCACAACTTCGATTATTCAAACAATTTCATTATCAAATTAAATATTTTAAAATTCTGAGCTCAAGTTCGAAAATAATTTGATTTCTATAAATTTGATTTTTATTTCCTTTAAATTAAAATCACTTAAATAAATTTCAAATCAAAATTTTGAAATCGTTTAATTAACCAATCTGTTGTTCGTATATAATTTTCTATCCTATGGCCAAGTGATCAATTATTTCAATTTAATTACAAGGATGGGTATATATCATTTTGATCCAAATTAAATGTCATAGGTATATATCAATTCAATTTATTTCTTAATTTATTCGAAATAATTCAATTTACAGTTATATACTGTAAATAATTTACAGAGTGATAATAAGATATATATAAAAATAAACAAACATCTAATCATCCAAATATCAATCAATTGGCATCCATTACAATCAATCATCCAAACAGTCAAGATGACTCACAACAATTTCATAGTTATTAATATTGGGTATTTTACTGGCAATTCAATTCTAGTTTCAAATTTAATCTGTCAATTTTAACTTTTTAACAGTTAATTCTAGGACAATTTAGATGACAATTAAATTTATCAAACAACGATCGATAAATTTATATTACTTCGTAATTTTAAATTTAATTAGCATAAAAATATTTTAGTACTTCCAAGCGTTACAAACACTCACCTTGAGTTTTCAATTTTAAATTAAATCGAACGACATTTGATTTAACCTAAAATTTTAGTTTGCTCCAAACGTCCCCAAATCAATTCTGGAATGTAGTGCTCATCGCCGCTTGTTTCGTCTCAATCGGACCTCGTATGAGCGAGATATACATTTAATAAGATATCGATAATTTAATTAAATTTAAACACTAATATAATACTATTTCTAAAACCCATACCCAAATGTTTCGAACCTAGCCCGCTATCACACATGTTATTCTTCCCTCTTTTAGTTGCCTGCACGCGAAACACAGCTCACCCAAATGACTGTGCACACCATCGATGATACGGAAACCCAGTGCTCAGTTTCACAAACCAATTTTGCCAAGAACTCCCCTCGAGATCTCGATCCGGCCATACCCTAAAATCGAGGCTCGAACGCTCCCTCGAAGTCATGACCTGTTGCCTAGAAACTCCGACCGTACAATGTCGCAACTTCCAATCGAAGCCCGCACCTCTCAAATCTTTGACCATAGCTGCTAATCGCCATGCCAAACTCGAATATCACTCGGTTTCGATGCTCGATACTCGAATCACCACGAACCTAAACCCTAATAGATGCACCTACACTTCGACTACCAAAAACGACATCGTACTACGAAAAGCATATCATCTCGAAAGCCTTGAGGAATCATGATTTTTAAAAATGATTTTAGATTTTTTATTGGGCAATTCGCAAGATATTGATTTTTAAAATTCAAGCTTCTCTTTTTTTCTTTGTGAAACAAAGAAGGGAACGCATTATATAAGTGAAGAAAGTAAGCTTGTGCAAGAGATAGGGTGGCTATAGGGATGTTAAAACGGCTGATGGGAAGGGTTTACTCACAAAATATAATAATTAAAATTTCAAAATATCTCGATTTAAGCAACTTAAAATTTCAAACCCCTATCGAGGCATGCTGCCAGGCATTCATTATGTTATACCCCATTCCGAATGCAATGGAACAAGTTTTGAGTCCCTATTCGATCGTATGGAGAAGATAGCTTTTTGGATCGAATTGTTATATTGAATTTTCAATATTAAATTCAATGAATTTTTAGCTCGTATGACCAAACGATAACTCCAAACGCTACGAAATTTGAAATCCTATAATAATATACTATTATGGGCCCAATGGAACTGGTTTCGTTGAATTCCGAGACTATGCCCTGAAAGGCTATTTTTATATGCTAATTTAAACAAGTTACTTTTAAAATCGAGCAAACCACTTATAAATCCAATTTTAAATTTTTTATTATCTTCATTCTTATAAATAGAAATTAAATAAGCTTTGAATTTATTTTTATCTAGCTTAAAGCTCAAGATTCATTATTTAACCAATTTCAAGAATTAAATTTAACAATTAAATTATCCAATAAGCCACTATATTAGAAACTCATGTTATTAAATCTATGAAATTAACTTTTAAATAATTAAAATCAATTATGCTCTCCAATTTTAAATGACCAAAATTCTGGGTCATTACATTCCTCCTGCCTTAAAGAATTTCATCTCGGAAATTGCCAAGGTAAGAAGAATGGCTCAAAACCTGTTAGCTTGCTCAAAACCAACTAGTTGAAATCATATTATTACTTTTACTAATTTACAAATTCATTCATAGATTCCAAATAATATTATTTACTCAGTTATTTCAAGTTAAATTCAAAATTAATTTTCAGTTATTAAAAATTTCTTCAAAATTTTCTAGCTCATAAATTTTCGAAAAATTTCGACAGTGTCTCCTTTGCGCGCCCCAAACCAACAAAAGAAAACAAAAGCAAAATGGATCAATAATCAAATCAAAAGACAAAATAAACATGTACCTTTTGTCAGGCAATCCAAATTTTTCTTAGTTTTAAATACTTGGATATCATTTGCCAATGATATCCAATCATATAATTTAAAATAATTTTATATTTTGCATTTTCAATTTCCAATATTTTCTTTACTTAAGCCCATATGATGTACATATATCATATGTACTTTAATGACCTATAAATTTCGATAATTAAAAATTGTAATTTAATATAAAAAAATTGATTTAATGTTGGAAAGAAAACTGTGATGTAATAATAAGAATATAACCAGGATAAAATGAAATGGTATTAATTTAAGATAACCGAATACTGTTTTAAATGTAATTCCAATTAATTAAAAGAATTAAAGAGTTATAATTGATATAGGGTGTAAATAAATTATAGTAATTTAAGTATTAATGGACAATTGGATTAAAAGAGCAAATGATAATTTCAAATGTTGATTAATTAATGAAATAAGGTGTAATTAATTGTAATTAATAATAGTAGTGGGGAAGTAGTAGTTATAATAATTATTTGTAAATAATAAACTTACAAATGCTATTAAATGTGGTAATAGTGACAATTGTTGTTTGTTATCAATATATTTAATCAATTGCAATTAAATGTAATTAAATGTTATATTAATGTGAGTTAAGACAATAACCGAAGTTTGTGAATGTAATAGATTGTATAGAAATGTTAATTATATTCATAAGGAAATAACTAATTTAATAAAAGAGTGAAATCAAGATAAGTGAATTAATTGGGGTTTTAAATTTTAATTAATGTGAAGAATCGATAAAATTCAATATAATGGAAGTTAGTAGTTAATACAAATAAAAGATGAAAATTGGAGAATATTAATGTAATGAAATATAAGACAATGTTAACTATGTCCATAGAATGATAATTGATTGAATAAAATGGATTGGAATCGAATTTAATAAAATTATAAGAATTAAATTCTAATTAATTGGATTAATTACAGTTGAAATGGAACATTTTAATTAGTGAAACATTAAACACTGAATCTGATATGTAAAACTGTTTAAAATTATTGTAAATGTCTATGTAAGCAAAAATGATAAAAATGGCTAGTTAATTTATTTGAATATAAGAAGTGATAAATTTGATTTAATATTAATTTATTTAATTAACGTAAAAAAAGCCATTTTCGCCAATGACTCGGATCTCGACGAAGCAAGTTTCATCGGATCCGTAACGGTGAATTTTTGTAATGTTTCAAGTTTCTAGCGATCGGACTTGTTATTTGATCGTATGGGCTCAAAATGCCGAGAAATCAATTTAATTTAAATCAATTTGAAATAAGCTGATTTTATGCTAACTTCTTCATACGATGGAATTTGGACTTGAAACTTGTTCCATTGAATCGAGGGTACCGGTATGTCGATAGCAGTAATGTAGTCCATAGACGTAGTTCGTTTGGAATTTTGACAGCTTGATTTCATGCAAAAATTCGGCTAGGGTTTCATTGGCGGCGCGACTACCTAGGGGACGACGGAGCGATTTCTGGGGCCATGGTCGTGTGCGGCCGGTCAGGCCGAAGGCGATGGTGGTTGTGTCTGGAGCAGCGGTGGTCGAAGCTAGTGGGGAACGCTGGTCAAAATTTCGACCGAGCATGGTTGTGATGTCGATCTTCCTATATCATGTAGAGGAGCAGGTGACGTGTAATAACATTAATATTAGTTTATTTGTTTTAAAATTGAAATTATAAAACTTCTAACTCGTATAACTTCCACATATGAGGTCCATTTCACGTGCGGTTGGCTCCGCTGCAATCGTATTAAAATTTACGATATTTTGACGCTGGTGTGGATAAATTCTGAGACTATAAATTTGAGCACTATTTTGGATTTCAAATCGATTTAAAATCAAAGGTGAGTGTTTTGACCCACTCACAACTACTAGACTATCTTACGTTAGTTAAATTAAATTTATGATGTGATTAGAAATTTATTGATCGATGTTTGGTATACCTGAATTGTCATTCTAATTAAATTTGACTTTTGTAGCATTTAATAATTATTTAATTCAACTGTGAATTTAGTTGTCAATTTAATACATGTATTGATTATCAATTATCTATTGATGTTTATTGATTAATTTAGATGATGATTGTGATATTTGTTGATATTTGATGATTAGATGTTGTATTTTATATTGTTATAACACTACAAGTTCCCTTTGGGTTGAAATGATACATATCTGAACGATCTATAGATTAGGGAAAAATCGTTATGGGTTGAAATGATAGACTCGAGCGATTTTATGGATTTTATTAAATTCAGAATTGCGTTTTGAAATGATATGTAACTGTATAATTTAAATTGCAGATTGAAATGATAAATATCCGTATCACTTGATCGCAGGGTAGAAAATTATACTCGGACACCGGATTGGTTAAATTAAATGATTTTGGACCTATGAAGATTTTGAATTCAGTTAACTAGTATTTTTAAAAAGAAATTGATTTATATAAACTGAAGCATTTTCGATAATCCAAGTATTAATGCTGAAAAAGGAATTGATTTAATAAATTGTTCAAATGACTTAATTGAAATTTCAAGGTTGAAGCACTGAATATAAGTGAAATATCGGAATTGAGTTATTGGAATTGTTTAGATATAACTTTGAAATTTATTTTTAAACTAATTTAAATTATTTTATCAATTTAAACTATTTTATTTTATTTAATCTATTCCACCTATTTTAAACTAATTAAATTTATTTAAGTGGAAATTAGGAAGGCATCCCTATCATACTTTCATATTGTAAAGCGGGTCCCTGTCAAAGTTTCATTGTAAAGCGGGTCCCTGTTTTCTGGAAACGAAGAAAAATTATTGCTGAAATGTCAGCAACTTTTATAAATAAGTGAGAAAAACTTATTTAATCTATTTTAATTCTATTTAATCTATTTTAAATTTATTTAATCTATTTGAAAATATACTTAATATAATTTAAATCTATTTAAATCTATATTCAATCTATATAAATCATTTTGAGACTAATTAAATTAAATTTAAATCTTTTTAAACTACCTTTACTATTTAAACCATTTTAAATCTATTTAATCTATTTTAAATTTATTTAATTTGTTTAAAAATCTACTTAATATAATTTAACTCTATTTAATCTATAATTAATCTATTTAAACATTTTAAATCTAATTAAATCTATTTAATCTATATTTAAACCTATTTAAATCAATTTAAATCTAGTTAAACCAAATTTAAATCTGTTTAAAATATTTTATTACTTAGACTATTTTAATTTATTTAAACTATTTTTTAACTATTAAACTATTTATAACTATCTAAACTATTTTCTAAAATTGCAAACCGTGGGTAGTTGAAGTATTTATATTTAAATCCTTGATGATGATACGACTTAAATTGGAATTTGAAATTGGTACCTTTTTATGAAATGACATATTTGAGTAAATATGATTCTATAAACTAAAGGCGATTTTGAAAGTGAATATGATTATGAACGTGAATATGATTTTGAAAGTGATATGGTTTGAAAAACAAATATGATATTTTGATATTAACTATGAATTGGCTTTTGAAAGTAAAAGAACCATGCGGTGTGATAAGTGTTTGGTTGTTAAAGGGACTGGGATCAGGTATTGCCGTACTCTCTTCCAATACCGAAAACCACTTTAACAACTGTATACGTGGTGGAGATTCCAAAAATGAAGTAGGATGATTTGGCGAACGATTTCTGTATGAGGTATGGTGACCCTGACTTTCGTGAGTCAGCTTAGATGTGATTAAAAACGGATCCATGTCGGGCCAAGTGAGGTCGCACCTTCGATCGGGCACATTTCTTCGATATCATTCTATTACTTTGTTATTGATTTGGTGGCCACCCTTGATTTGATTTGGGAGTGTGTCCGAGGTGGGTGGTAGTAGCTGCTACGCGTTACCACCAGTCCAGATCCGCAATTGGTATATCTCCCCCGACATTGCCTCGAGTGTCGTGTTCACATTCCCCAGAGCGCCTTCTATGAGTTTGGTTTGTACCATACCCATGGAGTGCCCTTTGAGTAAACCTCACGGAGGAGCTTACGGTACTGTATAGACTATGGGAATATACAAAATATATTAAAAGGGATATGGGTAACACATTAACGCTATTTTAATAATTTACTTATTGTAGACACTATTATAATAGCGTATTGTACTACATAGTATATCGTTTAACGAGTCCTTAGGAGATGATAATCTCGAACATCTCTTAAGTTGTTGTACCCATGTTGGACACTGGATAGGTGATGTCAAACCCCGTAAACATCCCTGATGCCGTCACACTCATATTTACCGTTGATTTAACTTACATAAGGTCTTTTAGTTCTGACTCGAGTATTTTATCTTTTCAATTCGCTTGGGTTAGGCTGAGCATTACAGGGTTGAAGACCTTATTTCTGGAGGACGAAGACGAAGACAAAGATTTGTAGTAGTAGTATTTATTACATTCCGCCGCATCATGTTGTTCCGTTGCATTTCTTATTTATTTCTTTCTGTTTTTGTAACTCTGATTTTTACGTTGTAAAAGAATATCAAATGTATTTATAAAACAGCTTCATGAACTGTTATTTGATTATTATATTTTGTCATTCCGCCGCGAGACTCTGTATTTTTTTCTTTCTCTGCTTTTTCTTATTTACCCTAATAACAATCTGCCCTTTTGTATGGCTTGAGTCTAATGTGTGGTTTATCGTCAAATTAAACCGTCCAAAAAGGCTGGTCATTACACGTACGTAATATCAAATCCGATCGCTCACTCGATCACACAATTTTATTTCTGAACTGGCGTCGTTCACACGACTCTCTAGTGCTGACTCGGATTTGGTTCCTTGATCAGAAATTGTTATTCACCTTGCATAGCCATATATTATGATATAGAATTCTAGAATCAAATCAAAAATCCATATCCAGGGTTCGCCGTCCAGAATCGAGTGAAAAAACCTAACTCGGATCAATATATATTATCTTGAAATTCTGTGCTCGAATCTGGATCAAATCGTTATGTGAATAAAAAAATATACTTACAACTTACATATATATTTCTATTGATTCTTAGCTATACCAAATTCCTCTTATTCACATTCATTTCATTTACAATCAATTATCCACAATCACTATTTATTTTGTATAAAATTTTTATTACCACTTCACCACTTAAGTTTATATCCATTTCTGTTCAAATTCAATACCATTTAACTCAATTCATTTGTTTAAATTTTAACCATATTCCAAATCAAATTCAGCTCACTAATTAATACAATTAGTTAGTTCACTTAGCCCATTTCATTAATGATTTGAAATCCCAACAAATTCCATTTCCAAAATTTTATTTTATTTAGCCTTATTTAGGCTAAATTTTCAAATTTCACTTCATTGGTTCAATTCAATTCACTTAATTTGCTCACTTCACTAGTTTATTCCACTACAACAATCACTTCACTTAACTTTTCTTAAGTTGAATTTATTCTCTTATCTCAATTTCACAATTTCTTTTCTTATTTATATCATTTCTCAAATTTATAAGTTCAGAAGCTATCTTTGTTTATTTCACAACACTTAGATAGCAAATTTTAGAATCTAAATTCCTGGTTTAATTTCAAATCAATTTGTAATCATATATATATATAGACGCACACACACACACATCTACTTTTATACCAAATCAAAATTTTAAATTTCTTAAAATTAAAAACTCGTTTATCAAAACAAGACTCTATTAGCAAATCATTACGGTAGCAATCCATCACTTAGAAACTCGAAAATGAACACCAAAAATGTCGCGACCATCATCGGAATTATTTTCCAACGAAAGTGAGTTCAGTGCTTTTATCTCTTTTAAAAAACATATTTAATTATTCTATTCAAAAATACTTCCAAAATAATATGATCATTATTATTTTGTCCAAAACACTTTGAAACACATTTCAAAATATCCGAGACTTAGATTCAGAATTTCTAAATTTAATTCCATTTTAATATATGAGTCACATTTATAAATTATATTTTCAAATTTTCACTTCATTAAAACATTTCACAGATATTTTATCATTGTTTATTTTAAACATCTTTTATTAAGGCACAACAATCAATTAATGATAATAACTAACATTATCGTTTCTAACCACCAACAACTATATATACCCTAATAATTTTTGGAAATTATTTCTTTATATATAAAATATAATCATGGTAAAATTATTTCATTTGCCCAGTTTCAAAACAATATCATATCGAGTTGCTCTATTCTAGTGTTTAGAGATCCCTATCAATAACGTTATCGCCCGTATTGACCAGAATCCATAAGCCACTCGACAAATCAACCAACACAATATAAAACAACTTTTTATATTCATTAACTAATACGTGCTCATATATATACACTTAAACTCATTCTAGGGTACTTACTAACCCTATCCCTAGTGCGTTACCCCCTCAAAGCCAAAGTTAAACCAAAGCTCTGATACCAGCTGTGACGTCCCACGTTTCGGAAGGTTTAAATCAACAATAATCTACACATGTCTAACTTAAACAATCTGGGATATAGATAATTAATGGTGTTAATTAATAAAAATAAGGAAAGAAGAAGGAACAAACATAGAATCTCGTGGGGGAATGAAAAAATATAATAATCAAATAAGTAGTTCATAAAGGTGTTTATACAACACATTTGATTATAATCTATACAACGCTTATCAGAGTTATATTTACATCAGGAATAAATAAAGTAATGCAGTAGAAAACATGATGTAGGGATAATAATAGTATTAGTATACCAAATCCTCATCTTCGCTCTTCAGAATAAATCTTCAATAAGTTGAAAAAATCAGGACTGACCCGAGCGTAATGAAAAGATAAAACACTCGAATCAGGACTAAAATATTTTTATGTGTGTCAAATCGATATAGCATATAACATGACTGTAATATAGTCAGAGATATTTATGAGATTGCACATCTCCTATCTAGTGTATAATGTGCATTCAATAACTCAAGAGATGTTACGGGATTTTCCATCTCTTAAGAATCCGTTATAATATTTATATGTAGTAGAATACGTTACATGTATAATGTCCACTACATCATAACTGCCATTTCGTAACACTTATTTTTTTCAATTGCCAACATTTATTTGTGTTATAGATTAACGACAACAATAAGTGTTGCTACGCTAGAAATGTGTGACCAAAAATACATATTTACAATATTTTTATTGCTAACACTTACTTGAGTTGGAAAATCTGGTTAAATTGAAATTAACCAAATGTTTCTGGGGTTAGAAAGTAAATGAGCTATTATTTTTATCCGTAGCCCTAAATCTCCTTCTCAACGCTTATTCCTTCAACTATCTAGCAGCTCTTAGAAGAAAAAGAAATCGATTTTGAGACCACTCAATTTACTTCAGGGAATCGCGAGCCATATCATTCGATTTTGACTTCAAGGAATCACGATATCATTCGCGACTTCAGACTTCAGGGAATCACGAGTTCAAAGAACGTGATATCATTCCATTTTGACTTCAGGGAATTGCGATATTGAGCTTTTCGATTTCTAGTATTTTTTTAATTCATTTACTGTTTGATTCAATATCAAGTTTCCATGAGTAATTTATTACTTTATTCATCGATTGATTTTTACCCAGTTAATTGATTAAGTAGTATTCCTTTTATTTTTTTAAACTGTTTAAATATTATGTGAGTTGTTCATATATTTGTGATACTGTAAGTAACGTGTTCTCTATCTTTTTATAAACAATCACGTTCTGTTAGTCAAGAAAGAAAACAACTTTTGTTACTTAAAAACATATTTTAGTCCAAATCCGTTAACCAGTAGATTTGCTAGCAAGATACAATATTTAAAAGGATAAATCCATGCTGTTGTAGTTAGGCCAACATATTTTCTATGGTGAATAAATTATTCAAGTCATCTTGTCAGAATGATCCTAGTTAACACTAGGATCCTTGCACTAAGTGAATACAAAATAAATCTATTCGACATGATTTCAAAATGATGTTTAAATTCACGAGAACACTAAAATTTGTTGTTGATTGAATCTAGATTAATTTGTTTTAGTGGATGTACACCACTAACATGATTTCTAAAGGAACCACTATAAAACTCGTGTTATTTATTTTATTGTACTTTATTATTCTCTTATTATTGTGATCGTTTGATTAGAAACTTATATGCTAGCTTGTTTGGAAAATATGTGTTGAGTGTTTTGAAACATTTGTGTCGATCTTATTGCTTCCATAGCTTGTTTTAATTGTGTTAGATTTGATTTTATATTGGCTGTCAAATCTAAGTTTCCATAACATTCTAATGCTAGGATGCACCTATTCTTAATATAGACGTAAACCTTACATCCAATTTATCTTTGTTATGCCAAGCATAGGGCTTGTGTGTTGCTGAAAAGAGTGTGCTAGAACTGATCCAGAACTGGGCTTAAGTGTAGCATGTTTTGTTGAATGCAAGTAATAAAATGGAGCACTTAGATTTTTTTTCTTCTTCATATATTTTCTTTGTTACTGAAATAGGAAATACAAAACCCATAATAGTAATCTTTAATCAAATATATTTAGAAGAGAAACTCTAGGCCAAAAAAATGATTTTGCTAGATGAATGCTTGACAGCAGAAAAAATTCATTCCAAAAAAAGAAAAGATATAACTAAAAGCAATATAACTACTTACCGGACAATGAGAAGACGTTGCAATAGATGTTATGTATCTTTAGGGAATCTCTTTACATGCAAAAATGCAACTCTATGCTTTCACTTTGTTATGTGCCAACGGATAAAAAATGTTTTGAGTGGCATACAACTTCAACCAAGCATCATAATCAAATTAAATATGAATGTACTTATAGAATGAATAAAACTATGCCATAAACATTAGATTTGAGAGTCTTAATCTTCTTGTTGATAGCTAATGTAAATAATAATAAAAAATCAATTCAAAGCTCAAAATTATGTGTGGTGCACTTTACATAAATTTCCAATGGACTTTTCTTCAACTTAGCCTTTGCTTAATCTTTACAGTCAATTATAGCATGCTCTTATTATCTTGATAATAGTCTTAAAAAGTAGTTGAATTTGGCAACAATTTAATTTTTTGGGGTAAGAAATGGATTAAATTTAAGTAAAGGATGAGATGTTTGACCATTTCAACCCTCATCTATTACTAACTATTATCCTATTTGCAAATTAGCCCATTGAGGTCTAAATTCTATTCATGGAGTAAGCATTCTTAATTAAAGGTACATTTGGTGCATTATAAATTTAAATAATGTGTTTCTCTATTTTATGTGCATATACATCATATCTATAACATGTTAGTTTATTATAATCATTACTTGAACTGTATTTTTGTCATTTGGCTACCCAAGCAGTTTAAACTAAAAAAATGATGTTATTCTTTTCATTCTGACCATAGTACTAAGAGAATGAAAATAAATTTTATTTTGGGACGTGTCCAAACATACAGATTTCTTGAGCCTTAGTTTACTGACTCGGTCTAACCGAGCCTCAATTTAAAATTTAAGGCTCGGTTTTAAACTAAAAATCAGTTTTAAAATGAGCCTCAGTTTCTAGGCCCTAGGCAAGCTGCTCAGTGATGAGGGTTTGCGTTCCATTGTTACCGTGTGTTTATAGGAGAGAAAATGAGTGTATGTGTCTTTGATGATTGGCATGTCAGTTTTTTTACATGTGCATATCTTAGCATATTCCGTTACTCTGTTGCTCTACTTAATTCAAGTGACAGGTTTTATAAATCTTATACTATTTCATTCTTTTTTCCAACCTTTCAAATTAATGTAAAGCTTATATTTATATGTTTAAAATCATTATAGTGAGTTGCAAGTTTTGTATGCATTGACTATCATTTTCTCAGCAATAGTATTGCTCTTGCATACATGAGTTGCAAGTTTTGTATGCATTGACTATCATTTAAGTTAATGATTGGCTTATCAAGAAATTTGTTGCACTTGCACGCTTACAAGTTGCTCATGAAAGCTTTCATTGAGCACAATAAGGTAAGTTTAGGCATCTATTGTTTCTCCCGTTCAATCCATTTTTGAATAGTTGATGGAGGAATATCATGCTCAGTTTAGTGCATTCAAATACTAGTAGCACATGAAGCAATTATTTTCACCTTTTCAATGACTTAAAAATATCCACTATCAAATTGATATTCTTTCATTTCTCCAATGTTAGAAGAAGAAAAATACAACGGTAGTTCAGTAAGCTTTGCGAACGGTACCTCTCAACTAGATACAGATAATGAACCTTTGAGTACAACGTTCATGTAAGTTTGTACATAATCTTAGGTATGGTAGCTATATATTTAGAAAGAACAATTTGCATATATAGCATGATTTACAGTCATTACAAACTGTAGTTGTAAATTTATACTGCATACTGTAGTTGTGAATTTGATGCACCTTCTCCCATTTAAGTTTATGTTTTGCAGCTAGCATATCATCTAACTTTCGCAGCTTGTGCTCATGTTCGAATTATGTCACTGTTTGATCATCTAAATTTTGTAGCTATTATTATCATTTAGGTTAAAAGTCATGTATTTATAGTCACTACACACTGTAGCTATACAAATTGACATAATCTGCACAAATCCTAATCGACCACGTCAATCTACTCAAACCCTTACAAATTTTGCTGATAGAAGTTTGTACTTAATCATGTGCTTTTCATGCCTTGAAAATATAGTGTGATTAATTTCACTTATTCAAGTTTTACTTTTATACCATGTACGTGTTAGGATGTCTTGAACCTTGTGGTTCTCAAGCCTTAATTAGTTATGTTAGAATGTAAACTTACAACCATTTAAATTTTTATCTACAATGTTCGATTTTTTTCTAATATTAAGTAATGTACATGTTTTATTTCTCACTAAAATAGTTTAGATATAACATATCTCACTTTAGTTTTGATGGATGCAGGAAATCAATCATGTTGGATCAACAGTTGAAATATGGGTAAAATCCATTAAGAATCGAATCGAGCTTAGAAATACTTATCCAAAATTTTTTCGAGTTACCAGTTCGGGTGAAGTTCGACAATTAAAACAAACTGTATGTGGTTATTTTCTTATATTATTTGTTTTCTTACATAATATGCATTTTAGTCCATAACTAAATCATAGGAATAGTGTTTGACACTTTTATTTTATAATGCAAATACCCTGGAAACTCGCTCATGGTCGCACATATTACTTATAGTATAATATAT
The DNA here is from genome assembly GCA_030765085.1 of Allium cepa. Classification (NCBI taxonomy): domain Eukaryota; kingdom Viridiplantae; phylum Streptophyta; class Magnoliopsida; order Asparagales; family Amaryllidaceae; genus Allium; species Allium cepa. The sequence continues at coordinate 655,231,625 of CM060940.1, forward strand.
GGCCTAATACATGTCCATGGAATGGTTTAAATGAGTAACAATAGTATTTCTCCTACCTTTGATATATTCTTCACATTTAAAAGATATATTTTGACTTTTTTAGGCCAATAGCAAATGTCTATTTACTTTGTTCAAAGTATTAGTTTCAGATTTTAAATATTGTGATTATACATAAAACAGAAGTCTTTTAAGTACATGATTATTCTTTTGTTGAATTGTGTTTTCCCTTCCTTTTCAAGTTATTATGTCTTCATATGATCATGTGTTTGATATTAAATTGTAGCTAAATTTGGTTTCAAACTTCTAAGTTCATCCTACAGATAACAAATTGTTTAATAATAAATTAAATCCCTTCGCATGTATTTGGTCATATCATCAAATTTTTAATAAAAAGTGAAGCCTTTTTCAGAGGGTAATCTTGGTGAGACATTGAGCAACTTCTGCATTTGGGGTATTTACATAACATTTGTGCTAGCGGTCAGACGTTTTATTAGACTTCAGTGCTCAGATCTTCGAATGAGAATACCTATTGAGAACCTTCCTTCTTGTGACAGGTTTGCTTTTTGATTTTTCAACTGCATTATCTTACTCTTTCTTCAAACAACTGATTTAGTGCATATACATTATTTTCAATCATGAACTGGAAAGTTTATTTTCTTCTTCTTCCTTCTTGTGTTTTAGTCTTTAACCTTTTGATTTTGAAGGTATAAGTTTTTATCGAGTGTTTATATTATATGCAGGAACTTGAAGAAGGACGCTTTGGATTGTTGTATTGGACGTTGAAGAATATTCAAAACCATTAGAGTTTGGAGTGGATGATCAGGAATGGTTAGGTTAACCGTAAGTTAAACTTTAAGTGTATTTTGAAACTTTTTTTGAAGCTTATGTTGTAATAATATCTGAATATATGACATTGTGGTATTTTAGATATGTAAATAATTGTTTATGATATATTATACTACATTTGCAGAGCGTTTAAACTTTGCATTGAATATGTATGATGAATTATTTGTGATATGGAAACCATTATTTGCAGAGTGTTTATATTTAAACTTTGCGTTTAAGTTTTGGTATATATATGTGTGTTACTAAATAATCATTTTCCAACACTTATAAGTGTTAGCGTATATTTCTGTACTAACACTTATAAGTGTTACCGTATATTTCATTACCAACACTTATAAGTGTTACCGTATATTTTTATACCAACACTTATAAGTGTTACCGTATATTTCGTTACCAACACTTATAAGCGTTGCCGTATATTTAGGTACCAACACTTATAAATGTTAGTAATACGTACGTTTGTAACACTTATAAGTGTTACAAATTTGGCCGCTCCATTCCTCACAGTCCATTAGTAACACTTAAAAAGTGTTACCAAAATTATTTGTAACACTTATAAATGTTAGAATTTGCCTGTTTTGGTGTAGTGGTCTAATCCATAAAATAAAAAAAATTCTTAGCATTAAGGCTTTACATTGATCCCCCTCAATGTGTTTTTAAGCATTGGCATACAATTTGCATTTGACACAACCAATAGCACGTCGGTAGTCCATGATACGACAACACTAAGCCAAAATTATAGTAGTCTTGTATAGGGATAAAGTAAGACAATGCATGTGAGGCAATGCCCAAGGTAGGATACTATCAGTTTACCCCTCCCAGCTGGTGGTAATCTATCACAGCTATGATCGCCCATGGCATCCAACACTCCCAAAATTCAAAGAGTGTGCACCACAATCACAATGTAAATGATGGTAATACGAAGAAGTGCGTCCGCTCGAGGTGGCTAGCTCGCTTGGCTGGTACGACTCTTGTTTTAATCATTTCAAATCGGCACAAGTGCCAGGCTAATCCATCATCGTTCTCTTTCTTAAAATCCAGAAAATGACGCCAAATCCAACCACTTCATTCTAGATTATCCCTTCACGTACACAGTTGTTAAAGTGGTTCAGGTATTGGCAGAGAGTATGCTCATATCCGACCCTGGTCTCTTTAATAGCCAAACATCACTTTACACACCAATTGGTACTTTTACATTAAAAAAAAAAGTTTATACTTGATATCAAAATACAATATCGCTTCAAAATCAAATACATTTCTAAATCATCATATTTACTCAAAATATACTATTTCAGTTCAAAATCATTTTCGCGTTAATATCTCGATTTCGATTCCAAAATCGTTTCGAATTTCAATTTGGGTTATAACTTCATTTAACCCAATTCGTATTTAAATCCATGATTTAAATATAACAATTCCCACCTTAACAAGTTCGAATTTTAGAAAAATAGTTTGAAACTTTAATTTTTTTAAAATAGTTAAACAGTTTAATAGAAAATAGTTTGAGCATTAAAATGGTTTATATAGTAAAATAATTTGAAAAATTAAATAATTTGATTTTAAGCAGTTTATACTAAATAATTCATTTGAAAAATAGTTTCAAAGTCAGACTTATTCAATTTCCAAATCTTCTCAGTTCAAATCAATCTAATTTCCATTTCCATTTCCATTTGTATTGACTTAATTTCGATTTCAATTCGAATTAACTTCGATTCTAGTTTATATTCAAATTAATTTCAATTTCTATTCCAAATTAATTCAATTTCTATCCCAAATCCAATTAATTCAATTCTGGTTTGAATTAATTTCAATTCAATTCTCAATTTTAAATCATTTCGATTTATATAAATTTGAGTTCGATTTTCAAAAATATCGATTGAACCACTGGTGTAATAACCCGTAATTTTTGATAATTAAATTTATTAATTAAATAAGTTTTGGAAATTAATGTTGTGAAATATTATAAATTTAAGATTTATTAATGAGAAAAATAACCATAATGAAATATAATAATATTAATGTAATGTAATTGATAACTATTTTAATGTAATCCCAAGTAATTGAAATGATTTCAAAGTTTTGATTGGTTATAAATTGTAATAAAGAAATAAATTAAATGTTGTATTAAAAATGGTGCGATAATATATAATTAATTGAAATCGAATATAATTAGTGATGTGTAAGTAGTTATAACTTTTGTTTGTAGATAATAAACTTATAAATGGCATTAAAATTAGAAAAAAGGGAATAATTGTTATTTATCACCTATTTAATCTATTGAAATTAAATCGAAAATCAATTGTAGTTCATCTAATTAATTATTGCTATTAATATGAATTTAAAATGATAACTGTCAAACATTGATGTAATAAAATATAAACCAAAGCCCATTCGATACATAAGATAATAGTTGGTTCAATAATAATAGCGAAAGCAAAATAAATAAATTTGTCGGAATTTAAATTTTAATTAAATGAAATTTTATCGCAATTGCAATTGAACACTGAAATTGTGCAATGTATATATTGAAATTAATATGGAAAGTTTATTTAAAAAGATTATAAATTTATATGTAATAAGCGATGATGAAAATTGTCAACTTTTAAATTTGACATCGAAAAGTAACTAAGTTTATTTAATTAATGTGAAAATTGCCATTTTTTGGCTACTGTATCGGATTTCGATGAAATCGGTTTCATCGGATTCATAACGATGAATTACTGGAGGATTTCAAGTTTCGTAATGATCGGACTTGTCATTTTATTGTACGGACTCGAAACACGTAAAAATCAATTTAATTAAATCAATTTAAAATAAGCCGATTTTAAGAGCTAACTTCTTCATACAATGGAATTAGGACTTAAAACCTATTCCATTAATTTTAAAAATATCGAAAACATCTATTTTGATATATGGGATGATCCACTTTCGTTTCGGAAGTGAAATGGGTTTTTCGGGTTGTTATTGTCGTTCGTACCAATTTGACGCGTGTTCATTTTCTTATCGGGTTTTGTTATTATAAATAGTTGGTTCAAACCCTAGCATTCTCTATTTTTCATCATTGCACGTAAGAATTTCTGTCATTCCTCTCTTCCCAATAGTTGAAAATCTAAATTCCCAAATTCAAATCCAAATCCAATTTCAAATCAATTTGAAAAATTTAAACTCCTCTAACCATATCATATTATATACTGTTTCGAACCTCTCGATGAGCCTAATTCAACATTGTTTTTTTTTCAATCTGAATCACCCTTTGATCAGAATTTGTGGATGAACCTCAACCGCCCATAGTAGGGTTTCGATTATTTAATGGTGGATCATCGACCATTTAACGATCGGTCGGTGCTGGAGCGTGGGGGAAAGCATGAGCTTTCGATCCATGGGTTCATTCGCGTCTAGAAGGTCTCGACTTCACCAGAGTTCCCTTGGAAGGCTTGGCTACCACGTTCGCCTTTGGTGGACCGAGAGTGGCGGCGTGGTCGTGGTTTGGGCTGCTCGGCATGTTGGAGGCGATGGAGATGTCTGTTCTTGGGATTGTTGATCATGGCAGCGGTAGAAATCGGTTGAAGGTGGCAGCCGATAGTCCTGATCGCATGCGTATGTTTGCCTATAGGGTTTCTCGTTGGAGAGGAGGGTGACAAGGAAATCTCGTATTTGCCCTCTGTATATTTATTTTATTTATTTAAATTTAAATTTCAAAACCTTCTAACTCACATAACTTTTGCATACGAACTCGGATTTGGACGCGGTTTCCTCCATTGCAATCGTATTGAAATTCCAAATATTATGTAACTATTTTGGCTACATTCCAAAACTATTATATTTTAGGCTATTTTTGGATTTTAAAATCGATTGAAAATCAAATGTGAGTGTTTTAACCCACCCACTACTATAAAATTTTATTATGTTAGTTGACTTAAATTTATAACGTGATTAGAAGTTGATGGATTAGTGTTTGATATATTTAATCGTTATTCCAGCTAAATCTGACTTTTATTGAATTTAATTGCCATTTAATTTAATATTGAAATTTAAAATTTCTAGTTAATACCTGCTATTGATAATCAGTAAATTGTTATCATTTATTGGTTGATTTGGATGATGATTGTGATGGATGTTTGATTGTTGATATTGAATGACTAAATGATATATCTTTATATTGTTATAACACTGCAAGTTCCCTATGGGTTGAAATGATACATACCCGAACAATCTATAGATTAGGGAAAAATCGTTACGGGTTGAAATGAAAAGCCCGAGCGATTTTATAGATTTTGAATTTATTTTGGGATTGCGGGTTGAAATAATATATACCCATAAATCTTAAAATAATTGCGGATTGAAATGATATATATCCGTATCACTTGATCATAGGGTAGAAAATTATATACGGACACCGGATTGGTTAAATTAAATGATTTAAAACCTTATGTTTTGAATTCAATTAAATGATATTTTGAAATAAAATTGGACTTTTTATAAATAGAATTATTTCAAAAATCCAAGATTTACATATTGGAATTGGAATTGGTTTAAAGGGACCGTTTAACGAAATTAAATTAAAATTTTAAAGTTGAATTTGAAGTATAATTGAAATTTATCAGAATTAAGTTATTGAAACGTTTGAAAATGTAACTATGAAATCTACTAAATTTGAAATAATTTGGATTTATTGTTCGAACACGGATTTGAAATCGATATTGATTAAATGGCTTAAATGAGAATTTAAGTTGAAAGACAAAAAATTTGTTTGTTGAATTAAAAGCTAGACATGGTCCAGATGTGTTGAAATGAAAGAAATAGTTTAATTAGATACTAATTTCAAATCTATTATTTTAATATAAAATGTTTAAAAATATATTACTTTAAAAATCCCGATTATTAAGATTTTCAAACTATTAAACTAATTTACTCTATTTTAAACTATTTTAATCAATTTAAACTATTTTAATTTATTTTAATCTATTATAATCTATTTAATCCAATTTAATATATTTTTACCTATTTTAAACTAATTAATCCATTTTGATCTATTTTAAATCTATTTAATCTATTTTAAATTTATTTAATCTATTATAAATCTATTTAATCTGTCTTAAACCCATTTAAACCATTTTAATCTATTTTTAAACTATTTTAAAGCATTTTAACTATTTAAAATTTATTTTAAACTACGCTAAGCTATTTAAACTATTAATAACTATCTAAACCATTTTTTATATTTCAGACTGGGTAAAGTGGGATGGTTTATACTTAAATCCTTGATTTAAAAACAAATACGGTTAAATGATGTTATAACCTAAGTTGAGATTTAAATAAAATATTTAATTTAATATAATGATTTTGAAGTGAGGATTTAACTTATGTAACGACCCGTATTTTACGTGTCGATAAATCGGAGAATTTCTAGGTCGTTAGAGTTGTTTAAGTCGTCCTTATCCTAAGTCGTGTGGAGGTTAGCTCGTGTGAGCGACTTATAGTTGTGGCCGAGTTAAGGATTAAAGGGATTAGGGGTTAACTCATGCGTTGATTAGGTCGTGTACGAGCTATTGGTGAGCGGCTTAGCTAGGGTTTTAAGTCGTTAACGACTCATAGGCTTAGCTGACTTAGGATGTTGCCGAATTAGCGTGATTAACGAGTCAGTGGTGTTGCCGACTTAGTGTTAGACCAAGTTGAGATAGCGACCGACTCATAGGGTGACAACTTAAGAAGTTTCCGAGTTAAAGTAGCCAACCGAGATAAGAGATGCAGCGACTTAAGTTAGTAGCCGACTCAAGGTTCGGCCGACTCAAGGGAATAGCCGACTTAGGACTTAGAGCGGCATGCATGAGTCTTATGCAGTTGGGTCGGCTCGGTGATGAGTCATAGGCGAGATAAGGCTTGGGCTTGTGTCGTGTGTGTCTTGGGTCGTGTCTAGGTTAAGTCGTACGAAGGCTTGAGTGTTAGGTCGGGTACCTGATGAGTCGTGAGTCGTTGAGGCATAGGTTGCTAGGTCGTAAACGACCTAGTTAAGTCGCGGCATGTTGATCTGTGTTGTGTCGGTGGTTCGAGTTAAGGGACACGACAGTGTTTTTAAGTCGCGTGCTTTCTGTGGTCCTAGGTCGTAATGGGGTTAGGTCGTAGCATAGGCTAAGTCGTTAGGCAGTTGACTCGGAGGCTTTTGTGATGATAGGTCGCAGAGTTAGATGAGTCGTGGACGACTCACGGGATAAGTCGTGACCGACTTATAAGGGGCCGACTCAGGAGTTTTCCAGCCTATAAATAGAGGGGTTTGGCTCACTTTTTGGCACCGGATTTCGAAGCGATGAAGTGCTGCCATTTTGAGAGCTCGACTACAGCATTTCTTCATCTTCTTTTCTCCACTTCAATCTAGTTCTAACATCCATCCAAGATCGAAGATCCAAGAGCCAAAGTTGAAGATCTTCATTCAACCAAGCTAGATTTCATCGTTTCAAGCGGGATTTCGACGAATCAAGCTTGAATCCTTGCTGTCCAGATCTGAAGTTGCTAGTTTTTGAAGTGTTTGGGTGATTTGGTGAGTGGTGGTTATCTCTCACGCGGACCCAAAGGAGTATATTGGCTTGGTGGTTTGTTGGAGTGTTGTAGATAGTGATTTTATGCATTTTTCCTTAGATCTAAGTATAGATCCATTACTTATGAAGATGTTTACTTTTGCAAGTTCATTCATCAAGTTGTAGGGACAAAACCCATGATTTATATTTGTTAGATCTATGCTAAAAACCCATGATTCATGTATGATAGACCTATTCTCATTTATTTACGAAATTGCCATTTTAGTTATAAATGCCTATTTAGATCTTGATTGACTACTTATTTGTTTGGATTAATGTTTGTCTTGTTTGATTGTTGTGAATGAGTTATCTAGTTGATAGATTTGGACAAGTATGGTCAAATATGATTCAAAAGCTACAAAAGAGGCTCTTGAATGGTGAAAGTTGCTTAAGGCATATGTAGTGGATGTTGAAGCTCACATGTATGGATTGGATGATGTTGAGATGGAATTTTGCCATGATGCGATGAGGCAAACCATGATGTTAAGATGAGCCTTTGCTATGATGAAGATGAGGCGAGGCATGATGTGATGTAACCTTGGCATAATCGAGAAGGATTACTCCAAGCATGTTGATAACTTGAAGGGTAGTTCGAGTTGATTGATAATGGATGGCTCAAGAGGTAGTTTGGGCTAGGTTGAGAATAGTCGTCAAGGAGGATGACTAGAAGGCTTGGATTTCATCGTTGTTGAAGGTTCTAGCAGGCTCAAAGCAAGAGTACAAGGGTTGCCCTAAAGACTACAGGTAGGTGGTCTGGACACCCTAAAGACCACAGGTAGGTGGTCGAGTACTCTGGGTAGTTGCGAAAATTCCTAGGCACGGGTCATGATGACGTGCGGAGTTGTGTCTAGAACCGGGGTTACCATTAGCCCTTGATAGATGGCTCAGGAAGGAGTCAGTCATTCAATTAACGGTGATCTCGAAGCAAGGTTAACAGTGATAGCCAGAGTCATGGATATTTGATTGTACCGTCATTCGGCCTCAAGAGCGGTGTTTTCTGGGTGCTTATCTGATCTTGGTTTAGGCCTTGGGGGTTTGTATTTGGAAAACATCGACCTTGACTCGAGTGGTTATTGCTTTACCTTAATTGTCTGCTATGTTATGCTTGCTTCTCCTTAGTGTGTTTGGGGGCTATCACTGTAGAAAGAGGTGGAGTAGGATGGTTTGGTTCCTATTCCTTTTATTCCCATATGCTCTTTTGGTATGTTTGATAGTTGATTTACTGCTCACTAAGACTTTGTCTGACTCAAGGTTTTATGTCTCCTCTTATTACCTTGGGCTGTTCATCCATGTTGGGATGGGCAGACTAGGTAGCAGGTGACAGGTGCTGTTCATGGAGATCTAGGCTGATGATGACGAAGACGAGCAGGAGGCTTTTGCATATTCTTTCATATTATATGTACTGGGTGTTCCGCTGCTGTATTTGTTTGAGTGTTATGTAGTGAGGCTTTGATGTATGAATGATTCATATGTTTGTATAAAACTACTATGGTGCTTATTAGATGATATTCTGTTATGAAGCTTCACTATACATATATTTCTCTATTGTATTTTATCCATGCGCTGTGAGTTATGCGATAGATTCTGCGATGTTTATTCTACCCTTGACGGTCAACCATGGCTGCCTGGCACGCCTTTCAGTGCATTATTTCCTTGTTTTGGTGTGAGAGTCATGGGCGGTCATGGGCGGTCGTCACATTTGGTATCAGATCTTTGGTTAATCGATTTTAGCCAACGCTCGCTGACGTAACTACGTATGAGAGACGTAATTGTATTTTGATGGATGATTACTATATATAATATAGTAGCTTAGAAGGATTTGAACTCCTTATGCAGTTGTTTCTTAAGGTGTTCTAATCATTCTTTTTACAGATATTAAGGATGTGTCGAAGTGAGAGACAAACTGCGAGGGAAACCGTGCTGCTAGGGAAGCTGTTGATTATACTCCTATGTTTGAGGCCATGATGACTTCGATCATGAGGAGAATACCAGCTTCAGGATCATCAGTGGATGTGGGAGTTCAAGTTCAAGCTCCAAGACCAGTGGATTTTGCTAAGCTTTGCAAGGACTATACTTCTCTTGGAGGAAAGGTTTTCTTGGGAACGGAATCGACCATTGAGGTGCAGAGATGGATTGATGCTTGTCAAAGGATTTTTGGTGACTTGGGAATTGAGGATGCAACTAAGAGGAAGCTCGCATCAAGGCAACTTCAAGGGAGAGCTTCGGATTGGTGGAATTCTATCACCATTGATACTCCGGAGGAGGAGATTACTTGGGAGCAATTCCAAGCTAGATTTGAAGCTAAGTTCATCTCTACAGCTCAGAAATCTGTTTTGTTCAAGAAGTTTGTAGAGCTCAAGCAAGGTGGGAGATCGGTCCTTGAGTATGTTTCTGAGTTTGAGGCTTTGTCCAAGTATGCCAGATCGTATATTGATTCTCCCTATCAGAAGAATGAGAAGTTTGTGACAGGCTTGGACACTTATCTTGGGAGACAGTTGGTGGATCATTTGGACGATCCGTTTGAGAAGCTTGTGGAGAAAGCTCTCAGGCATGAGAGTTTGTTTCCTAAGGAAGGATCTGTTGTTGCTGTAACCAAGGAAGGGTCTAGGCCACAGCAGGGTGGAAATAAGAAGAGGAAGCAGCAGCAACAGAAGGGTAAGGATGGCCAGAAGAAGCCGAAGGGTGAAGTGACCTGCTACAACTGTCAGTAGAAGGGTCATCTCTTCAGAGATTGCAAGAATCCCAAGGTGCCGGGAAAGTGTTATAACTGTGATAAGCTGGGACATATCAAGAAGAATTGTCCGGAGCCGAGGAAGGACAGGCAGATTGTGCAAGCTTATGCTATGGGAGCTGTGCCGTCGTCTTCAAAAGCTCCTACTGCTGAAGAGAAGGGGAAGAGTGTGGTGGTTCAAGGTACTCTTTCCATTTGTGGTGTTCCAGTTAGAGTGTTGTTTGATACTGGAGCGTCGCATTCTTTTGTTTGTGATGATCTTGTAGGCCGGTTAGGTTTGAAACCGGATATTGTTGATAGGCCATTGGTTGTGACTAATCCAGTTGGGGGTTCGTCATGTTTGTGTATGATATGCCGTGGTTTAGTTGTGTCGAGTCATGATTGCTCTTTTGCTTGTGATTGCTTTGTTCTGAACTTTGCGGGGTTCGGAATTATTTTGGGTATGGACTGGCTTAGGAAGTATGCGGCAAGGATTGATTGTAAGAGGCTGGAGGTGACAGTCGGGAATGTGGAAGGGCGAAAGGTTGTGATACGATATAAGCATGAGGAAGGCGTCTTCATGAGCTTCATGTATTCGCTGGTTGTTCCACGGGATGGACTGTCATCGGTGCCTATTGTGAATGGATTTGAGGATGTCTTTGACGAAATCAAAGGATTACCGCCGCATAGGGAGATCGAGTTTAGTATCGATCTAGTTGAGGGAGCCAGACCTGTTGTGATGCCTCTTAGGCGGATGGCGTCTAGGGAGCAACAAGAGTTGAAGGTGCAAGTTGATGACCTTTTGCAGAAAGGATTCATTCGGCGTAGTGTGTCCAAATGGGGTGCACCAGTTGTGTTCGCAACCAAAGCGGATGGATCGTTGAGGTTGTGTGTGGATTATCGTGAGCTGAATAAAGTGACTAAGAAGAACAAGTATCCATTGCCGAGAATAGATGACTTGTTTGATCAGCTTCACGATGCTAAGGTGTTTTCTCAGATGGATTTGGCAACGGGATTTCACCAGTTGAGAGTGGCAAAGGATAGTGTGCCGAAGACTGCTTTTAGGACACCATCCGGTTTTTATGAGTGGCTGGTAATGCCGTTTGGATTGACTAACGCACCAGCATATTTTGTGGATCTTATGAATAGAGTGTTCAGAGATCAGTTGAATAAGTTCGTGCTTGTGTTCGTGGATGATATTCTGATTTATTCCAGAACTGAGGAGGAACACAAGACACACTTGAGAATTGTTTTGGAAATCTTGCGGAAACATCAGCTGAAGGCTAAGTTTTCGAAGTGTCACTTCTGGAAGGGTGAAGTGAGGTTCTTAGGCCATGTTATCTCTGGAAATGGAATCGCGGTTGATCCCGCTAAGGCGGCAGCAATCCAGGATTGGGTTAGACCTAAGAATGCATCTGATGTGAGAAGTTTTCTTGGATTAGAAGGATATTATCGTCGGTTTATCAAAGACTTTTCCAAGATAGCTGCACCGTTAACAGGATTAACGAAAAAGAACCAAGTGTTCAGATGGGATGATAAGTGTGAGCAAGCTTTCGTAATCCTGAAAGAGCGACTGACGAGTGCTCCTGTTTTGACTATTCCAAGTGGGAATGATGAGATGGTGGTTTACACCGATGCATGTGGTACTGGACTTGGAGCAGTGCTGATGCAGAAGGATAAAGTTGTTGCGTATGCTAGTCGACAACTGAAGCCGCATGAAAGGAATTACCCGACTCATGATTTGGAGTTACGGCAATTGTTTTTGCTTTGAAGATGTGGAGACATTATCTATTGGGAGTTAGATTCGAGTTGTTTACAGATCATAAGTCGTTGAAGTATCTGTTCTCTCAAAAGGATTTGAATCTTCGACAGCAACGGTGGTTAGAGTTCTTGGCATCGTATGATTTTGGTATAGCCTATACTCCGGGAAAAGGTAACGCGGTGGCTGATGCGTTAAGTCGAAGACATGTCGGATTGGGAGCCATGTTTTCAGAATGGAAGAGTCTCGAGTATTTTGCTGGATTTGATATCAGGCCCAGATGTGAATTGGAACCTGAGATGTTGGCAAACTTATCAATAAGGCCTACTCTTGTGGAAAGGATTGGCGAGAGTCAAAAGCGAGACGATAAGCTTGTCAAGATTATCCGTGATTTGGAATCTGGATTGGATCCAGAGAAGGATAAGGGATTCGAAGTCGATCGAGAGGGTTGGCTTTGGAAGCAAGGACGATTGGTTGTTCCCGACATAGATGAATTGAGAGATGAAGTTCTGAAGGAAAGTCATCACTCGAAGTTGACAATTCATCCAGGTGGAAATAAGATGTATCGGGATATGAAGAGAACTTATTATTGGGAAGGTATGAAGAAGGATGTTGGAAATTTTATTTCCAAGTGTATGAATTGCCAGTTGGTTAAGGCAGAGCAGAAGAAGCCAAGTGGATTGCTTCATCCATTAGAAGTTCCTATGTGGAAGTGGGAACAGATATCGATGGATTTTATCGATGGTCTACCTAGAACAAGAGCAGGAAATGAAGGGATTTGGGTCATAGTAGATCGGTTGACCAAGAGTGCAAGATTCATTCCTGTTCGATCGACTAGGACTGCATCGAAGTTGGCTGAGTTGTATGTTAAGTGGATAGTTCGATTCCATGGTATTCCGAAGAGTATAGTGAGCGATCGAGACCCATTGTTCACTAGTGGATTTTGGAAGAGCTTCCAGGAAGTTTTGGGAACCGAGTTGTGTTTGAGTACAGCTTATCATCCCCAAACAGATGGTCAGACTGAGAGAGTCAACCGAGTTTTGGAAGATCTTCTCAGAGCTTGTGTTTTGGACTTCGGAGGATCATGGGAAGATCATCTTCATTTGGTGGAATTTGCATTCAATAACAGTTATCAGTCGAGTATTGGTATGGCACCATATGAGGCATTGTATGGAAGACCGTGTAACTCTCCGACATGTTGGTTGGAAACTGAAGAAAAGCTGATACTTGGGCCAGAGATGATTCGACAGACTACGGATTGTATAGAGATCATTCGGCAACGAATGAAGGCAGCCCAAGATCGTCAGAAAAGTTATGCCGATAAACGTCGTAAGGATTTGGAATTCGACGTGGGTGATATGGTTTTTGTGAAGATTTCTCCACTGAAGAATGTTATTAGATTCGGGAAGAAAGGAAAGTTAACTCCGAAATTTGTTGGACCATTCCCGATTATCGAGCGAATTGGAAAGCTCGCTTATAGATTGGAGTTACCGGAGAAGATGGCGGGTGTGCACAATGTCTTTCATGTATCTTATCTACGGAAGTATGTGCATGACTCGAATACGGTGGTTTCTGCTGATAGCTGTGAAGACTTGGAGGTTGATCCAGTGGTTACGAGACCTCGTAAGCCGCTTCGTGTTGTTGAAACCGACACGAAACAGCTTAGGAGGAAGACGATTACATTGCTCAAGATACAATGGAGTGAAGATGTTAACGACTGTACGTGGGAGGAGGAAGAGAGGATGAAGGCAGCTCATCCTGAACTCTTCGAGGTATGGCCCTAAGGTGTCGTGACATCTCATGAATTTGTAACTTGTTCTAATCTTAGAATTCTGCATGCTAGGCTAGTAATTGGATGTATGGGTTGTTGATTGCTATGGATGGTAGGCATGCAGAATAGTTTTGATTGCTCTTGTTTGCTTGGAATTTCGGGGGCGAAATACCTAAGGGGGACAGAATGTAACGACCCGTATTTTACGTGTCGATAAATCGGAGAATTTCTAGGTCGTTAGAGTTGTTTAAGTCGTCCTTATCCTAAGTCGTGTGGAGGTTAGCTCGTGTGAGCGACTTATAGTTGTGGCCGAGTTAAGGATTAAAGGGATTAGGGGTTAACTCGTGCGTTGATTAGGTCGTGTACGAGCTATTGGTGAGCGGCTTAGCTAGGGTTTTAAGTCGTTAACGACTCATAGGCTTAGCTGACTTAGGATGTTGTCGAATTAGCGTGATTAACGAGTCAGTGGTGTTGCCGACTTAGTGTTAGACCGAGTTGAGATAGCGACCGACTCATAGGGTGACGACTTAAGAAGTTTCCAAGTTAAAGTAGCCAGCCGAGATAAGAGATGCAGCGACTTAAGTTAGTAGCCGACTCAAGGTTTGGCCGACTCAAGGGAATAGCCGACTTAGGACTTAGAGCGGCATGCATGAGTCTTATGCAGTTGGGTCGGCTCGGTGATGAGTCGTAGGCGAGATAAGGCTTGGGCTTGTGTCGTGTGTGTCTTGGGTCGTGTCTGGGTTAAGTCGTACGAAGGCTTGAGTGTTAGGTCGGGTACCTGATGAGTCGTGAGTCGTTGAGGCATAGGTTGCTAGGTCGTAAACGACCTAGTTAAGTCGCGGCATGTTGATCTGTGTTGTGTCGGTGGTTCGAGTTAAGGGACACGGCAGTGTTTTTAAGTCGCGTGCTTTCTGTGGTCCTAGGTCGTAATGGGGTTAGGTCGTAGCATAGGCTAAGTCGTTAGGCAGTTGACTTGGAGGCTTTTGTGATGATAGGTCGCAGAGTTAGATGAGTCGTGGACGACTCATGGGATAAGTCGTGACCGACTTATAAGGGGCCGACTCAGGAGTTTTCCAGCCTATAAATAGAGGGGTTTGGCTCACTTTTTGGCACCGGATTTCGAAGCGACGAAGTGCTGCCATTTTGAGAGCTCGACTACAGCATTTCTTCATCTTCTTTTCTCCACTTCAATCTAGTTCTAACATCCATCCAAGATCGAAGATCCAAGAGCCAAAGTTGAAGATCTTCATCCAACCAAGCTAGATTTCATCGTTTCAAGCGGGATTTCGACGAATCAAGCTTGAATCCTTGCTGTCCAGATCTGAAGTTGCTAGTTTTTGAAGTGTTTGGGTGATTTGGTGAGTGGTGGTTATCTCTCACGCGGACCCAAAGGAGTATATTGGTTTGGTGGTTTGTTGGAGTGTTGTAGATAGTGATTTTATGCATTTTTCCTTAGATCTAAGTATAATCCATTACTTATGAAGATGTTTACTTTTGCAAGTTCATTCATCAAGTTGTAGGGACAAAACCCATGATTTATATTTGTTAGATCTATGCTAAAAACCCATGATTCATGTATGATAGACCTATTCTCATTTGTTTACGAAATTGCCATTTTAGTTATAAATGCCTATTTAGATCTTGATTGACTACTTATTTGTTTGGATTAATGTTTTCCTTGTTTGATTGTTGTGAATGAGTTATCTAGTTGATAGATTTGGACAAGTATGGTCAAAGACGATTCAAAAGCTACGGAAGAGGCTCTTGAATGGTGAAAGTTGCTTAAGGCATATGTAGTGGATGTTGAAGCTCACATGTATGGATTGGATGATGTTGAGTTGGAATTTTGCCATGATGCGATGAGGCAAACCATGATGTTAAGATGAGCCTTTGCTATGATGAAGATGAGGCGAGGCATGATGTGATGTAACCTTGGCATAATCGAGAAGGATTACTCCAAGCATGTTGATAACTTGAAGGGTAGTTCGAGTTGATTGATAATGGATGGCTCAAGAGGTAGTTTGGGCTAGGTTGAGAATAGTCGTCAAGGAGGATGACTAGAAGGCTTGGATTTCATCGTTGTTGAAGGTTCTAGCAGACTCAAAGCAAGAGTACAAGGGTTGCCCTAAAGACTACAGGTAGGTGGTCTGGACACCCTAAAGACCACAGGTAGGTGGTCGAGTACTCTGGGTAGTTGCGAAAATTCCTAGGCACGGGTCATGATGACGTGCGCAGTTGTGTCTAGAACCGGGGTTACCATTAGCCCTTGATAGATGGCTCAGGAAGGAGTCGGTCATTCAATTAACGGTGATCTCGAAGCAAGGTTAACAGTGATAGCCAGAGTCATGGATATTTGATTGTACCGTCATTCGGCCTCAAGAGCGGCGTTTTATGGGTGCTTATCTGATCTTGGTTTAGGCCTTGGCGGTTTGTATTTGGAAAACATCGACCTTGACTCGAGTGGTTATTGCTTTACCTTAATTGTCTGCTATGTTATGCTTGCTTCTCCTTAGTGTGTTTGGGGGCTATCACTGTAGAAAGAGGTGGAGTAGGATGGTTTGGTTCCTATTCCTTTTATTCCCATATGCTCTTTTGGTATGTTTGATAGTTGATTTACTGCTCACTAAGACTTTGTCTGACTCAAGGTTTTATGTCTCCTCTTATTACCTTGGGCTGTTCATCCATGTTGGGATGGGCAGACTAGGTAGCAGGTGACAGGTGCTGTTCATGGAGATCTAGGCTGATGATGACGAAGACGAGCAGGAGGCTTTTGCATATTCTTTCATATTATATGTACTGGGTGTTCCGCTGCTGTATTTGTTTGAGTGTTATGTAGTGAGGCTTTGATGTATGAATGATTCATATGTTTGTATAAAACTACTATGGTGCTTATTAGATGATATTCTGTTATGAAGCTTCACTATACATATATTTCTCTATTGTATTTTATCCATGCGCTGTGAGTTATGCGATAGATTCTGCGATGTTTATTCTACCCTTGACGGTCAACCATGGCTGCCTGGCACGCCTTTCAGTGCATTATTTCCTTGTTTTGGTGCGAGAGTCATGGGCGGTCATGGGCGGTCGTCACAACTATTTGGTCGATGTGATTTCGAAAGTGAATATGATTTCGAAAGCGATTTTGTGAATATGATATTTTGATATCAATTATGAATTGACTTTGAAAATATAAAAGAACCATCCGTTGTGAAATAAGCGTTTGGTTGTTAAAGAGACCGGGATCAGATATTGTCATACTCTCTACCAATACTGAAAACCATTTTAACAACTGTACACGTGGTAGAGATTCCAGAATGAGGATGGTTCGGCAAACAATTCTGCATGAGATATTAACGTAGCTCTGACTCCCTCAAGTCAGCTTGATGTGACTAAACAGGAGCTATACCTGGGCCAAGTGAAGTCGTACCTCCAACCGGACATGCTTTTTCGATACCATATTGTGACTTTATGATTGATTTGGTGGCCACCCCTCGATTTGATTATGAGAGAGTGTTCCAAGGTGAGCGGTAATAGTTGCTATGCGTTACCACCAGCCCGGTTCTACAAATGGTAGAATCCTGTCTTGGCATTGCCTTGCGTGCCTTGTCACATCTCTTATCGCGCCTACTATGAGTTTGTTTTGTACCATACCTATGGAGTGCCTTCTGATAGCCCTCCAATTTATAGAGGAATTACAGTACTGTATATACTATGGGAATATGTAAATGTGTTAAGGGGGATATAGGTAATGACTTAACGCTATTTTAATACTTTATTTACTATAACACTATTATAATAGTATATTGTACTACATAGTAGATAGTTTAATGGATCCTTAGGAGATGGTAATCCCGAACATCTTTTAAGTTATTGCACCCACGTTAGACACTGAATAGAAGTTGTCAAACTCCGTAAACATCTCCGATGCCATTACACTCATATTTATTTACTCTTAATTTAACTTATACAAGATTTTTAGTTCTGACTCGAGTGTTTTGTCTTTTTAATTCGCTCAGGTCAGTTTGACCTTTTCAGTATATCAAAGACTGCTATTCTAAAGAACGAAGATGAAGATTTAGTGCTATTACTATATATTATATCCATACTACTGCATCAAGTTATTCTACTGCATTATTTATTTAATCATGTTGTATGTAACTCTGATCTGTATTGTAAAAGTGTAATCAAATGTTATTGGTAAAACAGCTTCATGAACTGTTGTTTGATTATTATATTTTTGTCATTCCGCTGTGAGATTCTATGTTTGTTTCTTTCTTTCTTTACGTTTTCTTATTGACCCCATAATAATCCTCCCTTTTGAATGTTTTGTGTTTGACATGTGTGGTTTATTGTCGATTTAAACCGTCCAAAAATGTGGGTCGTTACAGATTAAAATTAAACTTCAGTTTTTGAATTAAGATTCTAAACATTAAAAAATTCCATTCTTGAGACCAAATCTATTTGTCTAATTAAATTACCTTTACTTAGCAAAAATTCAAAGTTCGAATGAAATTTCAAACCCTTTTAAAACAAATCAATTTTCGAAATTCAAATCATATTTCGATTACAACTTCAAAATCTCAACATCGATTATTTAAACAATTTCGATTACCAAATTAAAATTTTTAACATTCCGAGCTCAAGTTCAAATATAATTTGATTTCTATAAATTTGATTTTTATTTCCTTCAAATCAAAATTTTGAAATCCTTTAATTTATCCAATCCGGTATCCGTATATAATTTTCAATCCTAAGGCCAAGTGATCAGTTTTTCAATTTAATTTCTAGGATGGATGTATATCATTTAAATCCAAAGTAAATATCATAGGTATATATCATTTCAACCTATTTCTTAATTTATTCGAAATAATTTAATTTACAGTTTATATACTATAAATAATTTAAAGGGTGATAACAAGATATATAAAAATAAACAAACATCCAATCATCCAAATATCAATCAGTTGGCATCCATCATAATCAATCATCCAAACATTCAAGATAACTCACAACAATTTAATAGTATTAATATCGGGTATTTTACTGGCAATTCAATTCCAATTTCAAATTTAATATGTCAATTTTAACTTTTTAACAGTTAATTCAAGGACAATTTAGATGACAATTAAATTTATCAAACAATGATCAATAAATTTATATTGCTTCATAATTTCAAAGTTAACTAGCATAAAAATATTCTAGTACTTGTGAGCGTTATAAACACCCACCTTGAGTTTTCGATTTTAAATAAATTCGAACGACTTTCGATTTAACCTAAAAATTTAGTTAGCTCCAAACGTCCCCAAATCAGTTCTGGAATGTAGTGCTCATCGTCACGATTTCATCGCTGCTGGTTTCGTCTCAATTGGACCTTGTGTGAGACAGATAAACATTTTATAACATATCAATAATTTAATTTAATTTAATTTAAACACTAATATAATACTATTTCTAAAACCGGTGCCCAAAGGTTTCGAACCCGACCCACTATCACACACGTTCTACTTCCCCCTTTTCGTTGCTTGTACATGAAACATAGCTCACCCAAACGACCGTGCACGCCATCGATGATATGTAGCTATAGTGCTCTGTTTCACGAACAAATTTCGCTGACGAACTTCCCTCGAGATTCTTGATCCGGCCATACCCTAATATCGAAGCTCGAACGCTCCCCTGAAGTCGCGACCTGCTGCCTAGAAACCTCGATCGTACAATGTCTCAGCCTCCAATCGAAGCCCGCACCTCTCGAATCTTCGGCCATAGCTGCTAATCGCCAGGCCAAACTCGAATATCACCTTGGTTTCGACGCTCGATGCTCGAATCACCACGAAACCCAAACACTGGTAGACACACCTACATATTGACCACCAAAAACGACATCTTACTACACAAAAAAGCATATCATACCGAAGGCCTTGAGGAATCACGGTTTTTAAAACCGGTTTTAGATTTTTTATTATTGAGTAATTCGCGAGATATTGATTTTTTAAAATTCAAGCTTCTCTTTTTTTTCTGCATGAAACGAAGAAAGGAACGCATTATATAAGTGAAGAAAGTAGGCTCATACAAGAGATATGGTGGCTGAAGGGATGTTAAAACGGCTAATGGAAAGGGTTGACTCACTAAATATATTAATTAAAATTTCAAATATCTTGATTTAAGTAACTTAAAATTTCGAACCCCTATCGAGGCGTGCGCCAGGTGTTCAGAATGTTATACTCTTATTCCAAACACAACGGAACAAGTTTCAAGTCTCAATTCGATCATATGGATCGAGAAGATAGCTTTTTAGACCCAATTATTATATTGAATTTTCGATATTAAATTCAACGCATTTTTATCCCGCACGACTAAACGATAACTCCAAACGCTACAAAATTTAAGATCCGATAATAACACACTATTATGGATCCAATGGAACTTGTTTCGTCGAATTTCGAGACTGGGTCTCGGAAGGCTATTTTTATATGCTAATTTAAACAAGTTATTTTTAAAATCGAGCAAACAACTTATATCCAATTTTAAATTTTTTATCATCTTCATTCTTATATATAGAAATTAAATAAGCTTTGATATTATTTTTATCTAGCTTAAAACTCAAGATTCATTATTTAACCAATTCACGTATTAAATTTAACAATTAAATTATACAATAAACCACTATATTAGAAATTCAAGTTATTAAATCTATAAAATTAATTTTTAAATATTTAAAGTCAATCATGTACTCCAATTTCAAATGACCAGAATTCTGGACCGCTACAATAGTCATATATTCATACTATCGTTTTCCTCTTTTACATGTCATCTTTTATTTTCGAAAATATGTACAGGTTATATTTATTTAAAAAAATATCTAATACTTTTTATTTTTGTAATTCTTTGTTTGAAAATGGTATATTAATAGTGATCTTTTCAACACCATTTAATCTAATTTTTTTTATCGTTTACATGCGATTTTTGAGAAAATGCAGATGTTCTACACTTTTAATTTCAAAAAGTGTATATATTGTACATTTTCTTAAGATATGTTTCCTATATGTTTTATATACATTTTAACATAAAGAAGCGACGTCTATTTGCACTTAAAACTATATATTTTTTGGGCATTGTTGCATATTTATTTTGACATAATTTGCATTTTTTTACAAAATACAAGATACACGCGCTTTCAATTTTTTTCAAAATTGACACATAAATATCCACGAAAACTCCTCATATATTGAGATTTTGATTTTATGATGTTTATATCTCTTTTATTTTGATTTCTAAATGTTGATTTTAGTGCATTTTTTAGAAGGTATTAAGAGTTGGAGATGTGTTAGGTTCTTTTTTTTACAACATACAAATATATAATCCATTCCTTCCAAGTAAATTAAAATGGAGTCATGGGGTGCATTGAGTAGCATTTTTGAGCACGTTAGATTTAATATTAGATATTCATAAAATATTACATTTATAAATGATTGAAAAATTTACAATAGTTTTAATATCATTTTTAACAATATTTGTGTAGATATAAAAAATAGATCATAGATGTGGTTTATAAAGTTGTAATGAACTAGACTCTTATTTTTGTTTGGACATTGTTAAGGATTTCAATTTTTGATAAGGGACGTCAATTTTTTAATTTTCGAAAATCGTTATTGGATGCACCAAATAAGTGTTGCTCCCTTAACCAAAATAAATAAATACGAAACCGTCCTCATTATTTTGACGATCCTCCGTTATTTTTTTGACTTTCTTTTCAATCAAATCTCGTTGAAAATGGTTATTGTTGAACCACCATTGTTTTTCTTTAATTTTTTTAATAGGGTTTTACCGAATATCATTTTTCAAGATGGATTCTCAAAAATTGGTTCCCCTTCACAAAATGGAGTCCTTTTAACATTTCCTTTTAACAAGAATGGAAGCTAATTTAACCCTCTCTCCTTCTTTTTAAGCACAATTAATAATTCAAGTACACTTTATTTCTTTGCTTTGTCAAAAAAAAGTTGAAATCTCTTTTCTTTGCTGAAAAAAATGTGCATTTAACTTCCATTCACTTCTGGCCTCATATAAATTATCTCCTCGCCAATAACACAACCAGGAAAAGAAAAGTAATTAAATGCCGTTTAACACCACACAAAGGGACTGTATCATCAAGTTAATAGAAGTTAGTAGTATTTGCTCGGTTTCAGTTGCTTCTAGCATCAGGGAACGTACAGAAAATCAATGAGCACTATTTCTCTCTTCTACGTCAACAACTCTTTCTCTAACGCCAGCAGAATCACCAGCGACAGAAACAGTAACAGACTATGTGTACAAGAAGTTATAAGAAATGGTGATAAATGTAGAAAAACAGTAAGAGGAGAGAAAATAATGGGAAAAGGACTAGGAAGAAGAGAAGCACTAGTTTCTGGAATTAGTTTGAGCAGTGGATTGATCATGGGTTTTGCTGGAGAGGGATTAGCAGCAATCAAGCAGGGGCTATTGGCTGGAAGAGTTCCTGGCTTATCTGAACCTGACAAAAATGGTTATTCTCTCTTTGTTCTTTTACTGATTCATGATCTCTCAGTTTAAAAAACACTTTTCTGGTAGCATACACTTTTCTGGTACTTTCTCTTAAAGTGTTGAATTGCTCAGACAGGTTGGAGAACTTACAGAAGACCTGATGAAAAATCAGGAGGCCATGGAGTTGGATGGAGTCCTATTATACCCTACACTTTTAGGGTACCAGAAGGCTGGGAAGAGGTTTTCCTTTTAATGCTTCTGAATATGTATAAATAAACCTGGCTAACATTGTCCTTAAATTCATACATATAGATAATATACTTCTACTTAACTCGACAACATCTTCATTGCTATCTGTGTGTTTAATTTGACCAAATAAGATACCCAATAAACACAAACTTTATTTTTCTTTTTATGTTTACTCTTCTTCTTTCTTCGAAGGTAAAATTCGCCAAAACATGATCGCCTTAAAAGAAAAAGTAATTACTTTTTTTTTTCACCTTAGGTTCCAGTGTCAATAGCAGATCTTGGTGGCACAGAGATCGATCTAAGATTTGCAAACGCTAAAGAAGGACGCTTGTTTGTAATCGTTGCTCCGGTTCTTAGATTTGCAGGTATGTTTCAGGATTTTGAAATGCTAGATTGCATACACAGACACATACACTCATTTTAATTTAACTTAATTGCCTTTAGATAACCTGGGAGATAATGCAAAAATAGAAGAGATTGGGACACCGGAAAAGGTGATAAATGCATTCGGACCAGAAGTTATAGGAGAAAATGTGGAAGGCAAAGTGTTAAGCATGAAAGAAGCAGAATATGATGGTAGGAAATATTACCAATTTGAGTTAGAACCTCCTCACATATTCATTTCTGCTACTGCTGCTGGAAACCGATTTTACTTGTTCGGCGTCACTGCAAATGGTACAAAATTTTATGCTCTGTAGGTCTTTTATCTTGATGTTGCTGTTATGTTTTGGTTAAGTATTCTGAACTTGAGGATTTGCTTTGTAGGTCTTCAGTGGAAGAGGCATAATAAGGATTTGAAGCAGATTGCAGACTCTTTTCGTGTTGTTTAGAAATGAAACTGTTAGAATTTTGCATGTGTCTTAGCAGCATCCTACACTTGATTTTGCTTTTCCAGTAGGAAATCAAACTGCTAGAAGTTTGCTTATGTTTTTCACGATCATGCAATTGATTTACCTTTGCATTGGGAATTGAGTCATGTCGCAACAATTCTTATATGATGCCAGTGTGATGTATATAATATTTGGTAGTAGAATAAAGTTTCACGGTTCAAAGTGTTTTGGTCTTGTTAACCCAAAAAATAAATCAACCATCAGAAATCAGTTAAGCACTAGTTCTTTTAAAATGAATGTAAAAGCAATAGAAATCTCAGATTAAGCAGGTAAAAGGTACCAGAAAAGTAGAGAACACCTAAGAATTTTTATAGTAATTCTGCTATTTTTGGTGTACGTCCACTTTATAATTTTTTATTTGTTGTCTTTTCTCCGGATACAATGAATTATATCAGATCTGATAACAATCTAATGACAGATTATAATGAATTATATCAGATCGGATTATAATCTAATGGCAGATTGCAATGAATTATATGAGATTTATAATGAATTTTCTAGACTGTTTGAGAGGTAAAGGTTGGAAGTGAAGAAAGAGAAGTCTTGAACGGGAGAAAAATCACATCCAGAGTGAAGAGCTGAAAATTAAGGAAGAGTTCAGGTAAAAAGATCCCTCCTTGATTGCAGGTAGGCTGATATTTATAAAGAAATAGCTGTGTTGGGTCAGAAGTCCATTTGAAGCAAAGTTCATAGATCGGCCCGAAGTCACGTGCCAAATCGCAGAACCCCCGAGTTAACCAACCATGTCGGTACCGACTTAAACATGCCCGTGCCGACATGTTTCCTTTGTACGAAACACTTCGAACTTTCTTGCATCCATCTTCCTACTTCATTTTGCGACATCCTATGTTGTTTTCGTCGATTGTTAGTTAATTTTGGTGATCGTTTCTTTATCACTTGATTTGTTTTGTCATTCTAGCTGTTCGACTCTTAAAATAGGTCATTCAGAACTCTTGAAAATCTCTTGGACATATGTGGAAGGGGCAGATAATAACTCGTGTGAAGTTGGAGTGGAGGATTATGGAGCAAGAACACGTCGGCACCGATATGAACATGTCGGTACTAAGTTGTTTACTTAATCTATTTTTGGATGAATTTTCTTCGAGACACTCTTTTGCTTCATCTAAGTGTGTTTGCCAATTTCCAAGTCGTTTCATCCTCACTTTGATCTTCTAAGTCCAGGTAAAATATGTTTTGGCTCAAAAGCGGGTTAATATTTACCCCAAAATGACGTCTTTCAAATGTAAGGTATGCTTTGCTCAAAAACAACTTCCAATAACCAGTCTTCGATAGTTGAACTCTCCAGTTATCCACTAATCTTAATCTTGGTGAATCATCCAATTCCTTTGGATTCTCTTGCAAACCACTGGTCGTTCCGAGCCTGTTATAACTATAGACTCTAGTCTCTGTTTAAGTGTTGTTTATACATCATAATTATTCAATTTCGTTCGGAGTTATTACATCACATATCAAAATTGTCTCGTGTTCATCCGGAATTTATCTATTTTACTCCAATTACAAAGCGTTCAAATCCTTTTATCAAATCTCTTTCCGTACTAAAGTTCGATCTCTCTGGATCATTTTACATTCAATTTAACGTGCGATCTCTCTGAATCGTTCATGATCCAATCACTACAAGAAAATATCGTATTAATAGCAAGCAGAGATTGCATGGAAACTTGAGCTGCTGTTGTTAGTATTATAGGGGTCATTTATATTAAAAGATAGCTTGAGCTTGCACAATCTTTAAACAATAGGAAAATTTGGCGGTCCATTTCTACGTTTCCCTCCTTCTTTATTCATGTGCCGCCAACATTCTTTTTCACTTCACTTCCAAATTCCAAAATCTTCTCTCCAATCACGATCTTTAGTCACTAATCCCTCCTCACTAGATTCCACAATCAGTCGCTAATCCCTCCACACTAGATTCCGCAACCCGCTCTATACCTCCAAGCTCGCCGTGCTTTCCTTCAGAGAAGCAGATTCCCCCACGAGGTTAAAATGAAAAACTCAACGAAGGAAAAATGTGAAACTCAACGTAGGCAGCTTAAGTACGATCGACTCTTCAACCAAGCTGGAATCGTTAACGAAGCCGAAGGTCAATTTCAACTTCAGAACTTGACTGTAAGTATAATTTTCAATTTTTTTAATTGTGTGTTTAATGCTTGGATTAAAGTTTTTCTAAATGGTTTCGGATATTTTTGGCGAAGAGAGCATTACTTATAAGTTTGTTGTTTATTATTTATAAATTCCGATTTTGGCTTGGCTTGCGATTATTTTCCATGTTTGCAGATTAATTGATGTTGTTTAATTTAATCTTCTCTTTTATGTTAGCTACATATATGAGTCATTGTAATTCATATGATGCACTTCAAGTAATTGCTATATCGTTCCTTCACTACCATCATTGTAATTCATATGATTCGCCTCTTTGACCTCTCTAATTCATGATAAACAAAATTTAAAATCTTAGGGTTATAAGCATATTGAGACGCAGATGTATAATTGTGAAGTTTCAAAGTAAACAAAATAATTAATGGACGTTGTGAGTTTACATCTGAAAGTAGAATTATAACTTTCATTTATGACCTATAAATGCAACTGTACATTGAGTTATGTTAATAAGATTCAAAAGAATTAAGTATGGACTTTAGACTATTAAGAAACTATAATTAATGCCAAACTTTTAAGTTTGATTTCCAAATAACAAGTAAGATAAACTTTCCCAATGTAAGCGAAAAATGCCTTTGACAATGCAAAGAATCTTAATCATATAATATACCGACTAAAATAGTATTGATTGTTTTCTCCTTAAGTTATTTTTAGAAAAGCAAAAAAAATATTATTAAAAACGATTAAAATGGAAAACCATTGAAAAATGACATTCAAATTTATTAATGTATAAAAAATAGTGTTTTTGGAAAATAATGTCTTAAAGCATATAAAAAGGAAACTTCTCATAGTTTGGAAAAAAAATCCCTTTTAATTTTTATTTTTAATTTATAAAGAATAAATTTATTGATTTGTATAATATAATGAAAATGTTACTCATATCATAAAAACATACTTATATTGTTTGCGCCAAAATTGGCCACAAACCCCAAATACCGTGAAAGCACCAGTGTATGAATACAACTCAGCAATATTCAAACACAAATCACAGATCTCAGCAAATAACCCAAAAATGTTTGCACAAGAAATGGACAAACACCTCCAAGTCGTATGATTCCGTTGATTTTAAGTTGTTTTTAGTGATTTGGGTGATTTATGAAAATATATAAAAAGTAGGGACTAAACTGTAAAAGACACACAGATTTACAGTGGTTCGGCCAGAACGTGCCTACGTCCACTTTATATGTTATTCTCCTTTTCTCTTCAGATTACAAGTACAAAGCTTTGATTACAAGTAACTGAAAGTTGTTTGAAAGTTCTATCCGTGCTTGAGCTCTCAAACTTGTCCTCCATTGTTGTACCCCTGCCCCTCTATTTATAGAGTGAGGTTGGGGGTAGGGGTTCTGGATGTATATAGCTGCTGGTGGGTCTGGGCTGATGCAATCTGGCCTGGCAACGTTGGTTCGGCAACTTCCTGGTTCGGCGGTGAGTGGAGTGTTGATTGGACCGGTAGTGAGTGGAGCGTGGGTTGGTTCGGCAGCTCCGGTCCGGTAGTGGTTGGTTTGGTGGAGGTTGATTCGGTGGTGAGTTGGATCGGTGTGGCCTTGGACCGGTGGAGCTTGGTCCGGTGGAGGTGATTCGGTGAAGCTCATTCGGTAGTACATGGAAGTGTGGTTGGTTCGGCTAGGAAGGGAAGTGGAGTTGGTTCGGTGAGGCCTTGGACCGGTGGAGCTTGGACCGGTGGTGAGAGGAAGGTGGTTTCAAACAGTATGTTCTTCCTACCTTGCATCGATCATATCTCCTTCATACGAACTCCGATTAACCTGAAATTTGAAACATGGCCTCTCCTAATTCTTATCGTCACCTCCAACCAATTTCGTCCCGATCGGAGCTCAACCAAATTTTGGCGACATCGATCCTAGCCTGGATTCCAACTGATCTCCATCATTCCTTGCCAATTTGTTGATATTCCAGTTTTGACCAAAAATGGGATAACACTTTTCCCCCCAAAACATGTCTTGTGATAGGAAGGCGTGTTTTGTAATGCCATGAGATGGATGTTCATATCCTGTTGATGTCCTGCAAAGGAATTTTTAATTTTATGTGACCTCAAATGACGACCGTTCGGGATTGAGATATTTGAGATGAAGTGCGACCGTTCATGGTCAAGCGCCTAACTTCAAATGACGATCGTTCGGGATCGAGCCATTTGTGGTGAAGTGCGACCGTGCGCGGTCAAGTGGCGGACCTCAAATGACGACCGTTCGTGATCGAGTCATTTGAGGTGAGGTGAGTTATGCCGTTCGAGGTCGGGTGCCGTTCGAGGCGAGTTGTGACCGTTCGAGGTCGGGTGCCGTTCGAGGCGAGTTGTGACCGTTCGAGGTCGGGTGCCGTTCGAGGCGAGTTGTGACCGTTCGAGGTCGGGTGCCGTTCGAGGCGAGTTGTGACCGTTCGAGGTCGGGTGCCGTTCGAGGCGAGTTGTGACCGTTCGAGGTCGGGTGCCGTTCGAGGCGAGTTGTGACCGTTCGAGGTCAGGTGCCGTTCGAGGCGAGTTTGCGACCGTTCGTAGTCGGGTGCCGTTGGAGGCGAGTTTGCGACGGTTCGTAGTCGGGTGCCGTTCGAGGCGAGTTTGCGACTGTTCGTAGTCGGGTGCCGTTCGAGGCGAGTTGTGTGTGCCCGGGGGGGACTTAATATTATCAGTGTCGGAGTTATTGTTTGGGGGAGTCTCCGAATCAAAGACTTCGGCAGTTCGCTGCCATGCAAGAGGTGCTCGTGGACCGTTTGCGATCCAACGGGCATACAAGTAAATTTTTCCATAGAATTGTAAATGTTAAAGCAATAATCATATGAACCTTACGGCAGAAATGTCCAAACAGGAAGAATTTAAATGTTCAAATCAAAATCAAAGCAAAAGGCAGAATGAAGATGTCAAAGCGCAAACTCTTACTATAACGCGGTTGGTAGTCATTCAGAGCATGCCTATGGATCGTGCGCGATCGCTCACATGTGTAAATGATTTAACCGCGTTAGTGAGAGGTTTACAACTTGTTCATCATTATTTTAATCAAGCAATCAATGGATAATCAAACGGTGCCCCGATCCAGGGTCACCTCTAGCCGATGTAGACGATGGTCGCTCTGGCTCCACTGCTGGAGTTCGCCTCCTCACATACTAAGGAGCATACCGTTCCTGATATGCCCTTCCACCTCGTCCTTCAAATGTCTACAATCATTAGTGTTATGACCGTTTAATTCATGGAATACACAAAACTTATCTGATTTTCTTTCGTCAGAAGTTGGATCCCTTCGCATTAGTCTACGATACGGAACCTGCTCCTTGGTATCCTGATAAATTTGTTCCAGACTCTCATTCAGCTCAGTGTGAGTGGTGAACGGCTCCCTCCGTTGCCGCTTTGACCTGTCCCCGTCATTCTCAGTCTTTCTTTTACCTCTACTAGTTTCCGCGCCTTTCTCAGGGGGATTTCCTCCTTTGATCGTATAAATATCAATTCCTTCTCCTTCTTCTCTTTCGGCGTTCGCATCCTCCAATCGTAGAAACTTTTCCGCCTCATGATAAAATTCTCCTAGATCCACGGGTGGATCCTTAGTTAATGAATTTTTGAACTCTGTTCCGTCAGCTATCCCGGACACAGCTGCTATCATAACCATGGATGGATCTGGTCGATCCACCGAAGCTGCTGCCGCATTGAATCGTGTTAGGTAACTCCTCAAAGTCTCTCCGGTTTTCTGCTTTAGGGTTGCCAAAGTCATCACATTCTTGGGTCTTGTAATGTGGACCCTGAATTGCCTCATAAATCTCTCAATTAAATCATTCCACGTTCCAATGGATCCATTCTCCAATTGTCTAAACCACAATGCTGCAATATCCGCCAATTACAATGGAAAGCACCGGGCCATAACCTCATCTGATGCCCCCAGCACTTCCATATGTCTCATATACTTCGTTAGATGAACCGTGGGGTCCGTTTCCCATCATACATGTCCAGCGATGGTAACTTGAAATCTGGTAGGTTCCTAGCTTGTCTGATTGCTGGAGTAAAAGGACTCCTATTAACATCCTCCAAATCTTTGTTTACCAAACCGCCTCTCATAGCTTTTCTAACCATCTCCGCCAACCTGTCATTGTCTCCGAGATGCAATCTTTGTTCATTACTTTCGACCTGCCCCCCGAGTCCACGAGGGAATTCGGGATCTGCCCCCTTGACTGAGCGTTCACTCCTCTGCTGCTCACAGGTTGTGCAGATGCTCCTCTTTCTCTCTCCGAAATTGGACCTATGTTCTCCATAGATGTGCCTCCTAATCCAGGTGCTAGGCCGGATGGTCCCGCTCCGTTCCGAACTCCATCCGCTTCCCTATTCTGTGCTCCAAGTTGCCGAATCCGCTGAAACAAATTCTGAATCAACTCCTCTTGTCTTTTCATCATTGTCTCCATCTCATCCCTGGTGATGAAGACTGAAGTTTGGTTCTCTCCTGAGGAAGCCCCTTGACTCCCTTCGTGCTGACGACTTTCTGGTCTCTGTCTTCTACTTGTTTTCCTTCCAAGAGCCATAATCTCGGATAGACTTCTGGTCCTTAAAGAGAGTCTCTCAACAAATCTTTGCGAAGCAATGATTAAAGCGCTCTTGAGTTGCTCTCAGTGAAAGCACCAAAGTGTTTGTGCCAAAATTGGCCACAAACCCCAAATACCGTGAAAGCACCAGTGTATGAATACAACTCAGCAATATTCAAACACAAATCACAGATCTCAGCAAATAACCCAAAAATGTTTGCACAAGAAATGGACAAACACCTCCAAGTCGTATGATTCCGTTGATTTTAAGTTGTTTTTAGTGATTTGGGTGATTTATGCAAATATATAAAAAGCAGGGACTAAACTGTAAAAGACACACAGATTTACAGTGGTTCGGCCAGAACGTGCCTACGTCCACTTTATATGTTATTCTCCTTTTCTCTTCAGATTACAAGTACAAAGCTTTGATTACAAGTAACTGAAAGTTGTTTGAAAGTTCTATCCGTGCTTGAGCTCTCAAACTTGTCCTCCATTGTTGTACCCCTGCCCTCTATTTATAGAGTGAGGCTGGGGGTAGGGGTTCTGGATGTATATAGCTGCTGGTGGGCCTGTGCTGATGCAATCTGGCCTGGCAACGTTGGTTCGGCAACTCCCTGGTTCGGCGGTGAGTGGAGTGTTGATTGGACCGGTAATGAGTGGAGCGTGCATTGGTTCGGCAGCTCCGGTCCGGTAGTGGTTGGTTTGGTGGAGGTTGATTCGGTGGTGAGTTGGTTCGGTGTGGCCTTGGACCGGTGGAGCTTGGTCCGATGGAGGTGATTCGGTGGAGCTCATTCGGTAGTACATGGAAGTGTGGTTGGTTCGGCTAGGAAGGGAAGTGGAGTTGGTTCGGTGAGGCCTTGGACCGGTGGAGCTTGGTCCGGTGGTGAGAGGAAGGTGGTTTCAAACAGTATGTTCTTCCTACCTTGCATCGATCATATCCCCTTCATACGAACTCCGATTAACCTGAAATTTGAAACATGGCCTCTCCTAATTCTTATCGTCACCTCCAACCAATTTCGTCCCGATCGGAGCTCAATCAAATTTTGGCGACATCGATCGTAGCCTGGATTCCAACTGATCTCCATCATTCCTTGCCAATTTGTTGATATTCCAGTTTTGACCAAAAATGGGATAACATATATTCTTCTGCTTTCACAGTGTGCTTTAATCCACAAATACATACATACATCTATGTGTGTGTGTGATTCCCTTTATTTAAAAAAAATTATCCTTAATATAGAAAATAATACACATGAAATCAAATATATAAAGCGTAGTAACCTGTTTTAAATTGAGTTTTTAGAATGATCGAGGTGGTTAAGAAAGAGGTTCAGGGTGTGAGGGAGAATGAGGTTGTCATAAACAGTATTACCAAGTGACATTATAAAGAAAACTGAGAACTGTTTATTTTTCTATTAATTTTCATAGGATAAAAATAAATGAATTTTTTTTGAACATTTGTAAACATATTTATAGACCTTTAGTAAGAAACTAAGTTAAAAGAAGGGACAGAAAATGAAAATTAAGTTCAAACGCAGTAAGAAATATAAAACTGAATTGATTAACAATACTATTACCGAAGGATAGCTTAAGTTTTTTCGTTTTACAATGTGTAATGTGACCACAGTTACTTCAATCATAACAGTTTTAGTTCTTGATTTGGAAGGAAAAGTTGAAATACTTGAATTTCCTGTTTTAATGATTGATAGAAGGACAATTGAATTCATCTATTCATTTCACAGGTAGGATTAATCCATTTCAATGCTCATTTTTTTCTTCTTGAAATATTAGCTGCCTTAAGTTTCTTTCTCATTGTAATTAATTTTTTTCATATTTTTACTTATCTTAAATGAAATTGAATGCCTATTTAATGTCATCTGTTGCTTATCTAAATCATGGAAGTTTTATTAACTAGTTTGTTATTTTTGAAAGTAGCTGTTATTGCTTTGTTTTACATTGCATTTGGCCCACATAATTCATGTCACCTGTTGTTTTGATCTAGTTTCAGCTCTTGCACTTGTATTGCAGTTGCTCTTGCATCATTTCTCGCTAGGAACGTGCTTATTTGGTTGTGACTTGGGCTCGTGTTTAAGTCTCTCGACTATTCCTTTCCAACTTTTACATTCGTTATGCCTTTGCATTCTTTTTATACTTGAGCTATTTGTGCTCCTAAATGTAAGTATATGGCTTTTACGTGGCTACTATTCAGATGTAGTCATGTCCCATTGCGGTTAGCTCTTCGTCTAGATGGTAACTGAACTATACGGCTATTTTGATTTCAACCTGGCAATAAAAATATTATAATTTTATTCTTTTGAAAAAAAAACAAATTATGAATAATTTCTCAGTGTTTTAGACTCAAGGACAGACGTTTGATATTTTAGCCCGAAGGACAACTTTCTTTAGATATCGGTTTTTAGTTATTGATAGCAGTTTTTAGGTATCAGTTTGTAGTTATCGGTAGTAGTTTTTAGGTATTAGTTTTTAGTTCGGTAGAAGTTTTAGAAGAATGTTTGTCCTTATGAATAATTTTGAAATAATGTT
This sequence comes from Allium cepa, assembly GCA_030765085.1. Taxonomy (NCBI): domain Eukaryota; kingdom Viridiplantae; phylum Streptophyta; class Magnoliopsida; order Asparagales; family Amaryllidaceae; genus Allium; species Allium cepa. The sequence goes on from CM060940.1 coordinate 655,264,140, forward strand.
TGTTCTTTTTATTAATTTTTAGGAGAATGTTTGTCTTTGTGGTTAAAATATTGAGGTGGTGTCTTTGAGGCTAAAAATACACAAATTTTTGTCCTTTAAATTAATTCCCCTATCCCTTTTTATAAAATGATAAAGTTATACTTATTATAGTTTATAAGGGTAATAAGTTCTAAATTTCCAAAATTTGGATTTTTGAAACTAAGAACTACATGATAGTTTGAAATAAACATCGTGATACTTAACCTTTTGGATAAACTAAAAAAAACCAAGATAAAAAATAATAGTCAACTATTATTTTAATCCTTTTAGAAAAAAGCGAAATGGTTTTACGTTTTTAAGCCAAAATAAAAGATTTTATATTTTAAACAAAAATATGAAGAGGTTTATGGTTCAAATTTCAACACGATAGTAAATCTTTAAAAAACTGCCAAATTAATAAAATGCTAAATGGCTTTATTTTTTAACAAACAACAAAACTGAATAGAAGAACACAAATCATGTCTACTTTCCACCATCAAATCGAAATCAGGGGGTCCACAAATACAATAATGATAATGCTTTTGTTTGCACCAGCACCACACATTCAAACAGTATTAATGATTACCTATATTTTGATACAATTTGATTTCCCACTCTACACAAACATATATGAATGTCTGAGCAAGAATCAATGCATACATAAGAGCATTTTACTTTTAGGATTGGTTGAACTTCATAACAAACTACTTGTTTTGAAAAAAAAATTGCACCTATGCTAAAATGGAATCATGGATCTTATTTGTCTGTTTCCAGTCTTGGTTCTTGCGTTTGATTGTTTACCTATATATTTATATTTTCGTGTCTCATCGCTATTTCCTATTTCTTGTAGATGCGTGAGTTGAGTTCAATGTGTATGAATTTATGTGTGTATTTGAATATATTAATATGTTGTCTGCATTTGTACATCCTAGTTATTGCTGCATACGTTGAAATCTTATTTTATCTTACTCTTACTATCTTTAGTTCATGCGGCATAAAAATCTAAGCGGAAGAAGCAATCTCCTTACTTCATTAGGAATTAGCAAGCAATAACTTATGTCTACTATGCCACCAGCTATATGATAAACGCCCAATAATATATGTTTTTAATTTCCATATGTCTGCTATGTTATCTCCTTACTCAAGATGCCATTGAAAATGCAGTTGTGAAGCGCAAAGGCAGAGGTCCAACCAAAATGAAAATACTTTCATCGAATCCTTTTAGTCGTATTGAATCGAATTTGATGCGGATGGAAAACCAATAGAAAATTGGTCTGTCAAGCTATCTTCATATCTAGGTCTGTTAGTAAGGGAACATGTTCTGGTTACATTTGATAAATGGAAGAATCGAAGTGACAAAATACTAGTTGCTTTGTGGGAATGCAATTATGTATATACTATATTTTTATACCATATATCATTTCTTTCTCTAGGCAATGTATATTCCTCCTTTTACGTTGAATCGACAATATTTTTTATAGTTAAATTCTATTTCCAAACGTCCATTGCAACCATGTTTGCACACTTGTAATAGACATATATAATATTTAGAAGGGTGACAAAGGTAAATTCTTACTTGTTTGGGGTTGTGTTTGTCAAATTGTATTGTTATTTTTGGATGGAGGTTGAAAATCAATACAGTATGACAACGATGGCCTGTTTGCTATATGTTTACGAGAAAAATATATCAAGTTTTGAATATTTATCGATATGTACAAGAATTTGAAAGAAATGGGATTCAGTACAATAAAGGAGGAATATAATTGAAACTGGCCGAAATAAAAGAGAGTTTCTTTGTGAGAAAGACACTGAAGATGAACTATGTAGAATTAATTGGGCTCTTTTAGTTTACAAATCAAAACAGTGAGTTTGCATCTGCAATAAGCCTACTAAAACAATGGGACATCAGTCAATAAAAGTAAATGATTATGAGTACAATTTCAACATTATGTACGTTGATTGTAATAATTTTGTGAATAACATTGTTTTTAAATGTTGTTTATGCACACTTCATTCACCACACATGGTGCTGAAGTCCATATCTAACAATATTGACTTTTCACCTGACTAAAAGAAGAAGAAAATGTATTGTTCAGCAGTTTTTTTTTTGAAAAGGTACTTAGATACAACATGTCATTAGGACAACATAACACAAATTACATATCAATATATGTTCGAATCACGCTACCGAGTTTCGAACTTGTGACCTCTCGCACCAAAGTCAAATCACTTAACCACTGAAACAATGACGCTTGTCGACAGTGTTATTATTGAGTATGTAGTCATGCACAACACATCTGTTGCATGTACCTTTATCCATTTGTATAACAAAATAAAACTCAGTAAGAAAAGTATTGTGTGGACTTTCTTATCTAGAACTTAAATTATGCAATTTTTATTCTAGGAAAGTCTTTATGCCACTTCTCTTTCATTTTAATGTTTATCTCTTATGGATCCTTTTGTCCTTCATTGGATTCCTTCGACTCAAAATATGTGAAATAAGGAAAAAATAGAGCAGGTTCAACTTTTATGTTTTATGTTATCTCTGTCTTTATTTGTTTTGAAAAATTGCAGCCTCTCATGAAAATGGAAATGAGATTTGAACTCGATAATAAGATAACAAAAGGTGTATTTATGTTATTATTACAGTTATTGCAAAATTTGTGGAATTAATGCGTAAGGTATCTTACTTATTTTTAAGCTATTCTTTTATATTTCCAAAATATGCTGATTATATTGGAGTTAATACTTAAAAAGATGTCGATGCCTCATTGACTGAATGTTGGCTTTCAAAATAACATACTATCTTTGATCTACTCGGATCTCAGATCCACATAATTTTCAACAAATAGATTTTCTTGAATTTAAACAAAGAAATAAATTCAAATTACCATTCCAGTCACCTATCGTATAAAGAAATTAAAATAATCAAATAACCTTTACACTCATAAAACTAATCTTATATAAGGATTCCAACTCCTTTAACAATCTTCTTGTTGAATGGCCCGAAAATGATTTTCCTTTTTAATGCAAAATGGTAAAATTAAATTTTTTTGAAAATAAAAAATGATTTTTAATATTTTCTTTTGCTTTATTTAGATGAATACTTGATAAGCATCGCTTAAACAACTTTTAACATGCAGTCTTTCATTGTATCATTATCATGTACTTTCATGTTGTGTTCTATGTTATATTTTGGTTCTTTTTTCCATTGTCGTTGCAATTTAATCAAATAGAAATATAAACATAAATATTCATGCAAATATAAAAAACGTTCAAATATAAAAAGTGCATCAATAAACAAATAAACTGATATGAATTTGGAAAGATAAAGTAATACAGTCTCATACTGATATTCATAAATTTAGTACATCTAGCAATTTATTTCTCAATAATTAGCCTGCAATCAGAATAGCTTATTTTAGAGGGAATCGATTATCTCATGTAGTTCTAAAGCATAGCGAATGGATTCCCAAGGAATATGTTCATAAATCCCACTCTTTTAATAGAAGAGCCAAAGAGGAAGTGCATGCATTTGAAAAATTGACGACCAACACCATTACCCGCTTTGACAACTTCTTACAGAAGTTATAAATCCACAAAGACAGATGTTTGATCTGAACTTGATAATTTATTCTTGCTCTTCGTTTTACCTCTTTTATTATTGTTGATTCATTTATAATCTTTAGATATTTAATAGATTTTTGGTGTATCTCATAAGATTTTTGAAAAGAACCATTGTACTTGCCCTAGTTTCATAGATTTGGGTATGTACTTACCCGAGTTTCTGAAATTTGGGTAACATTTGAGTGATATAAGTTAGAATTGAAGTGGACATAAATTTAGATTATTTACCTTGACTTAATTATGCGCTTATTCTTTATTTTAAACCTCTTTAATACCCTCAAAACCTCTACTTATTGAGATAGAACAAATTTAAAGGGACTCCGATTAAAATGTATTTTATATAGAAGGTTTTTATTTTCATAAATTTTCTTAATAAAATCTCCACTTATTGTAAGGGAATAAATTTATAGGTCTCTCAAATAAAATGTGTTTTATATAGAAGGTTTGTTACTTCTGTAAATTTTGTTTTTAAAATTGTGATATTATCCCTTCTATCTTTAGTAACTTCTCACAATATTCATTTTCAATCTTCTATAATCGAAGGAAATAACAATACAAAAGTCCATCATGTCAAACTTCAATACATCACTAAACTCCATCATAGCTCAACACAATCTACTATGATGTAGTCAGACTAAACTTATTTACTATAAGTTTAGTTTTTCTTAGCTTTTTGTATACAAATGAAACAGGAATTTATCACTTATCACTTACTATTGTATAACATTCGATGAGTTATGCACTATAATGAGTAAGAAATTGAATTAAAAATAATTAAATTAATTGAATATGGTACTTATCTCTTATTTATGTTTTGAGTCCTTTAAACAATTTCCTAAATTTATAAGGTTATATAAATTGTTCAGGATCAAGAGTTTTTAAAAGTCGCTTGTTACCGACTTAATATCTAAGTGCGCTGTGGCTTTTCTTAAAGGCCTGCAAATATCAACTCTTATTTTGATGTGTGTATAAAACTGCAGAAAGAAACAAAAGTAAAAGAATCATTAAAGAAAAAATCATGGAAGAAGAAATCGTAGTCAACAACACCATTAGAAGTGGAACAAGGCCATTGTACCATCTTATCATTATCTTCATAAATAGTGCTATTTATTTCCATAAGAGCAACATGCAGTATAAAAAGTTCTGTAGGTATATGTTATTGTAGATTTGTGAAATGCAACAGGCAGTATAAGACAGTATTTCAAATTAAAATATGTTGTTACTTCCCAAACTTGTCATAACCCACTGTAGTATTGCCTATAGTATTGCTGTTAAGTATATATACTCACTACCATCCATGATTGGACTGTAGTATTGATGTTAAGTAAATTATGTTATAACAGAGTTTCATTATGTTACTCATACCTAACTTTTTACCCTGTAGTATTGCAGTTAAGTAATTATGTTACTCATATCTAACTTTTGTAGCCTGTAGTATCGCTGTCAAGTAGATTTAAAGTCATGTACCCATAATTTATAACTGAGTGCCTGATAGGTGTTGTATTCTTTTTGACCGGTGTTGTATGATTCTTTTTAGGTTGCTACATGACGTCGCACTCTTTTTGCTTCAAATCAGTCATGCTTCCATTAATCTACTGTCTATCGACGTTCATACATCTTTATTTTAGTATATATTGTTTTGGTTATCTATAGTATTATGTATTTTTTACTTTTTCTCACAAATATTCATATGTTTAATACTCCATGTATAGAAATATTATGGATATATATATTTGGGGCATTTCACCAGAAGGACAAACTTCGCAGTCCAATTAGTTTCTAGGACACACATTCAAAGAAATTACTTTCAAGGCGAAAATCAGCAGAATAATTACTTTCAAGGACAAAGTCGGTAGTCCATTTACTTTCAAGAACATAATTTCACAGGTTGTTAGGCCCTACAAACTAATCATTTTACATTTTGTCCTTGAAATTAATTATTTTCGTTGTGTGTCCTAGAAACTAATTCCATTTGCTAAAGAGGCCCTTGTGGCTAATTTCCACTATATATTTTGTGGTTTGGCATATGACTCCATTTGATTACGTACATTATAATGTGATAAGCGTGGTTTTTTGAATTGTTATAATATATTAGTTGAAATAAGATTAGTAGAATTGAAAATTGTAAGCTTGAATGTATATGGTATTAAAAAATGCAACGGAATTTTTTTTAGAGCATTTTATCTATGCTACTATAGCATTATGCTAGTGCTATACAAAATATTTTGCAAGAATAAACAGTTTTCATATCAAAAAACAATGCTATAATAAGTAATACTAAATTTTCTATAGCGTTTCAGTGCGTAATAAAAGATTGACATAATATTTCCATAACGTTTTTTGACGCTATAATAATATGGCATGTCTACATATTATAGCAATTAAATGATGTAATAATTATTAGTATTATAAAACACAACTCTATGTAAAAGTTCTATAACAACCTTCAAAAGCTATAGAAAAGTAGTTGTACCGATACGGCCTGTGTAAGATGGCAACAAAAACGCTGTTAAAAGTCTATTTTCCAATTTTGAAACACTATTGTATCTATCAGACTTATTACAACTTGTTGATCTATGACGTTTGTAGAAACGCTGTAGAAGGCTTTAATAGCAGTTTTTAAACGCTATAAAAAGGATTATTTGTTGTAATGAATCCAGGATTTGATCTCTTTAGACCGTCTAACTTCCAATCTACGGTTCGATCTCTCTGGATCGTTTATCGTTCTAGTTAGGAGGTGATCTCTCCGGATAATTTGGCATTCTATTTAGGGTTTCGATCTCTCCGAATCGTTTATCGCCGAATCTAGGGTTTTGATATCTCTAGATCCTTACTGAATCCGCTTGCTCTTCGGCAAAGGAACTCAATGACCAAGCAACCCCATAGGCTCACTCTTCCATGAGGGGACTTACTTTTCATACAAGCCCATCCACTTGCTCTCTGGCAAGGGAGCTTGCACCGTGCACTCCGATCCTGTGTCTTTGAATAGCACTTAAAGCGATTAAAATCGGATAAGTCCATCTGCTCGCTCTCCGGCAAGAGGACTTGCACCCTGCTCTTCAGTCCCGTCTCTCCGGATGAGACTTGAAGCCATCAATATCTATTATCATATTCAATGTGGATTTTTCAAAATTCAAATAACCAGAAATCCTAAGTGTACATCCTAGACATCCAACTCAGAACGTGCCTAAAGACCAATATAGGTCTCGTACACATATTAGCGGTCTGAGGTTATTATCGTTCTAGATAGTCATCTCAGGCATCCAATTCAAAGTGTGTCTAGGGACCATTTGAGATCCTATACATATGTAAGTGGCCCAAGTTTATATCGCATCGTTTATTTAAAGTCAGGTTAAAGGACACGAACCTGACCCCAATCCATCCTGATCATGGGGTTGTCGTTGAATGGAAATCTCTGATCCATAACTTCCTAACCTTTGTTCCAATGGTGAGCTTTTGGTTCCAACTCCTGCTGTCATGTATTCGTATTTCGACTTGCCATTCCGGCTCTAGCATTGCCCATTCCAAGCATTAAGCTCATCCTAGATCTAAATCGAAAATGCCCCGAGTAAATTTGTTCAGATCATGGGGGCATTATTTCAGTTTGCTTCGCTTTATCTCCAGATGTTCCTGCATTTCTGTTCTTTTGTTCTAAGTTCCACTTGCTTGGCTGTTTATTGTTTGGTCCATCCTTTTGAAGAATCCCTCCAGCATTTCCTGTTGTCCAGCTATTATTTTATCTTGCATTTCCTTCATCATTCTTTTCAACTCTTCTCTGGTCATGTAGATGGATTGATGAGAATTTGAGGACATTTTCTGACTGTCCCCATGCCCTGGTTAGCTTGCTCCATCCTTAGATCTAGTTTTTGACCTCTTCATTTTCTCCAAATATCAGATTCAAGCTTCAAGTCTTTAATCTGCTTCTTTGTTCTTAGTGAAAGCACCAAAAGTTTAACCCAAAAAATGGATCAAATGCAGAAATTAATTGAAATCACCTGTTCTATTAAAATAAATCTAAAAGGTGTAGAAATCCCAGATCAAGCAAGAAAAAGATAGCAATAAAGTAAAGAACACATAAGAATTTTTATAGTGGTTTGGCAATCTCTAGCCTAAGTCCACTTTATAGTTTGTTATTTGTTATCTTCTTTCTGGATTACAATGAATTATATCAAATTTGACTATAATCTAGTGGATCTCAGATTTACAATGGATTTTCTAGAGTGTTTGAGAGGTAGAGGTTAGAAGCGAAGAAGAAGGAGAAGTCTCCAATGGTAGAAAGATTAAATCTAGAGTGAAGAGCTGAAGATCAGGAAATGGAGAAACAGTCACATTAGATCAAAAGTCGACTTGGAGCAGAGTCCAGCGATCGGTCCGAAGTCATGTGCCAAATTATAGGATCCCCCGAGTTAGTCAAAAAAGTCAATACCGACTTAAACATGTCCATGCAGACATGTTTCCTTTGTTCAAAACACTTCAAACTTTCTTGCACCATCTTCCTACTACATTCTACGGCGTCACATGTCGTTTCCATCAATTATTTGTTGATTTTGAAGATCGTTCCTCCATCATTTGATTTTTTTTCTACCATTCTAGCTGTTCAACTCTTCATTCTTTAAATAGGTCATCCAAAACTCTTGGAAATCTCTTGGACACACATGGAAGGGGCATTTAATAACTCATGTAAAGCTGGAGTGGATGATCGTGGAGAAAAAACATGTTAGCACCGACTTGTTTACTTAGTGTATTTTTGGATGAATTTTCTCTGAGCCACTCCTATGCTTCATCTAAGTGTACTTGTCAATTTTCAAGTCATTTCATCCTCGCTTTGATCTTCTAAGTCGAGTTGTAATTTGATTTGGCTCACAAGCAGGTTAACAGGTCTACAATAGTTAATTAATGCAGCTATGCTATAAGAATGGATCACTTAGGTGTTGGCCGTTTTGTTCTTATTGTCCCCTACACCTAGTATCTAAGCTTCTGTTTTCATTTTCTTACTACTCATGAATCCAAAAAAAAGGCCCTAACATCATTAAGCAACAATGTTTTAGAATGTAATCGTTGATTGTTGTTTGTTAGTGCATTTAACCTCACATTGATTTAATGTTCCGTATCTTAGATCTATATCAAGAAAAATATCAAATAAAATAAAATACATAAAGAAAAAAGCAAGCTAAACCATACGAGATTTTTATAGTAGTTCAGTGGTTACCTCTATCCACTTCGATTAGATTTTATTATTGTTTTCACTTGTATATCTAGAGATCTCAAAACCATTGGCGGACTTGAAATATATTTTTTTACTAAATATCACCTTAATGAAAGGTAGTTTGATTGATTTTTTTAGTTGATGTTCCTCTATACTCATAGCCATAGATTTTTGTGTTAGAGTTCTAAAATAAGTCTCTTTCATCCAAAAAGTCGGTTGGGAAAATATCTGTATTAGATCCAAGAAAATAGGTAGAATATTAGGAATATGTAGACTCTGCCCGTAGGAAATAGCCTATCGATCAGTATCGATCAATAGCCTTAGAGATTTTTCTTGCTTTGCTCCAATTTGTAGTGTGTTTTCCATTAATCCATCATTGCTTTATGCCTTAGCTTCCATCATAATGCAAGACCAAAATCCATAAATAGTTCACAATGAAATGATAAATCCAGCATCCATATCCATCCATGCCATCGATCGGTACCGGTCCATAGAATTGATTGGTACCAATCGATGGTAATTAACCATTTCTCTTGTTTTCTTCTTTACCATCTTGCACTCGATCATCCATGCTATTTGCATTCATTTCTTTATCATTCGAAAGTTTAACGTCATCGAATCTTTATGTCTGAAAAATCATGCGTAACACTTTCACCTCAAAGTACGTTGTAGTGAACAAAAAATATGCTTTGTTAAGAGACAGAGAACCAAATCCTAGATCAACTAGACGTATGCACTTCCACACTATTTCCGTTGAAAGTCATATGTTTCAATGAAGATTTTAACTCTACACAATCATTGAGTCATATCTATCCATTCATAGGCAGACTATACTCCTTAATCCACCAAATCTAGTTGTGAACTACACGAGACGAAGTTACCTAAAAAAGATCACCAAATCATTGGTTTTGATCAGTTGGTGCCAATCATATGGCATCGATCGATGGCTCTTAATATAAATATAACACTTAGCTGTTTTTTCACCTTTAATTTCTCCTTTTTTCCACCGACTCCGTTCGACCAGCTTTCGACTTACTTTGGCCCTAAATCAACTCAAAGTCTCAAATTAAGTCCAACTCACTCCAGATTTCTTAAATCAACATAGGTGGACAACCTATACTTCCATATGCAAATCCGTTATTACTCCATCGATATTGCATTGATTTGAGCATCTCTTAGTTATGCTCGATCGATGGTTTCCACTTGGATTTCATGATTAGAGGGTTAGTCCTTGTTGATTAGCAGTGCATACACATATGAAAACATCTGCCATCGATCTCCTTACCAGTTTAAACACATTCCAATCAATTGCCTAAACCCTAAATCGCTGGGTGCCGATCAATATAAGTTGATTTCGAGGACTTCATAAATTTTAGTCGTTGAATATTCCTTGAACACACGTTCGATCACCACTCACTGCCATTGATTCCATAATCTTCGATTCTTGAAAAATTTAATCATTTTAACAGGCAAAGACTAATAAAGTTAAGTGTATGTTCTAGGAGCAATTGTATAGTTTTGATTATATATTGTACACTTAGATCTTAATTATTTTTCTTTTTTTGTTTGTATTGTATGTTCATATATATATATATATATATATATATATATATACTTAAATGTTAATGATTATATTTTATGCATATAATGAGAAATCCCTAGAAGTAAGAATTTAACCAATTGTTGTTAAGGATGTGTTTGAAATCATGAGTAATGAATTAGTATTTATATAAATAAATATTTAACAATGTTTTTAATCAAGGTGATTTGGGAAAGGATGTCTATTCTTTTGCAATACTAGTATACATAATGCTTTACATAAGATGGATGATAATTCAATCATGATCATTGGGGATACCAAGAGGTTACGAACTATTGTGGAGTAACTATGTGATGACTCATCGAGAGTCTTTTATAAGTTAGTTATATTTAAGTCAAAATAGAGGATCTTACATGTCGATGTGTAGCAGTGCTTTGAATTGAGAGTATTGTGGATCTTATTTATCGAGACTGTACTTTGATGATGGATAATCGCATGATATGCCTTTTTGTTAAGACTATAGTTGGGTACATGATTAGATATTCAAAGTGAAACATTATTTGAGAGATAATTTGTCTCCTTCGTAGAAAGGTAACACCACTATAATTGGATTATGACTTGAAGTTATAAATCTCTAATCATAGCAAATTTGGTTAATCGGTAATCATTATCGATTGAACTAAGTAACTTCGAAGTTAAACTTCACAATTAAATAAAAAAACTATTAGGGTTTTGCCCAATGAACTAATCCTATATGTCTAAGTGATATAGTTTTATCAAAGGAAAACAAATATTGTTGCATAAGGGTATGACTTTAAAACAATTATGAAGTAGGACTTCGCGTAGATGATTGATAAACGTATGACTTCGTGACCTTTACTTTGCTTTAGTAAAATCCCCACAAGCTTTGATATTTATTTAGTTTAAATATTGATAGAGTTAGCGGTATTCCTTAGGGGAAATTCCGTAATTTATCGTAGGTTATTAACTATGTAATGGAATCATGTTTGAAATAAAATGTGGTTTTCTTTCTATTATATACTTTTCATATTATGGTATGTTGATTAACTATTTAATTTAAGTGTATTGAATAGAAAATTCTTAAATGGTATTTTATGAGATATTATTTATAATGTGTTGTAAGAATGAGAAATTTATTATATTAAAAATAACATATTATTTTAAATATTCCTAGTTATGAAAATCGAGAAAAAATATCTGTACATCCATGATATTAGGGTATGTAATGCTCTCCAAATGTTGGACAGTGTATTACTCATGGCTGCTAGTGAGCACCAAGGGTTATGCACTAATAATTATTAGATGACTATGGAATAATTCCCTTTAGAGTTTGTTTTTGGTTAATTTAACTAAGGTCAAAATAGAGAATCATGAAGTGACGATATACACAGTTCTCTCGACTTAAGAATACTGTTAAACTTAAGTGTGGAGTCTCCATTTTGGTTATAGCAAAATCATAGCTTGGCGTTCATCGAACGATTATAGATGGGTTTGAATTGAATCATTAGAAGTGAAACACTATTTAAGGGAGAATTCTTCTCCTCAATTATGTGAGTATAAAAAGTAACGATCAATTATAGTTAATTCAAAGTCAAGTCTTTGGGTGAAGTAGCACGATTAATAATAATTGTTATTATTGAACTAAGAACTTTATATTTGGACTAACCAAGTTGAATGTGGACGATATTAGAATTTTGATCAAAACCAAATTCATAAAACCTATAATTATATAGTTTTGATAAAGAGAATTGGTGTAAATAATCGTTACTACCAAGCACTATGTAAAATAGTAAAATTAGATTTTATCAAAAAGATGTATAAGCGATAAATTTGCCTATACATTCACACCACTAGCTAAGGTGACGTGTGAACGTTAATATTCAAATTGTTCGATATTAATTGCTAACGAAATTTACACGTACAAGTCACACAATCACATTAGTAGATTCTTTGAAATACCTCATGATTTAATTGACATATAACTATTATAAATTAATTAAATGAATATTTATGAAATATTATTTATTTATTTGATGTATTGGGTGCTATAGTATTTCTAGCTGCTATGGTAATTCACCGAGCGTATATAAAATTTATATATGTACGAATCAGTATACGATATCGATAACATTCAAATTGGATTTAACTACTTAATGGATTTGAAGCGTTTAAAGTCCCATAGCGACCATACAAATGGTTGACCATAGATAGAGCAAAGGTAGGGTTTTAGAAAAATTAAAATGTGAAAACTAAGAAAAAGTGAGACTAGAAAATTAAGGAGAAAAGTTCATCCTAGTTTCTCTGTAAATAGCTCATTATCCCTTCATTGTTTAGTAGCTTAATCCACCACCTTATCTCTTCCATTGCCATTACTTCCCATCTCTCCCCTTCGAGGAAAATTATTGTCCCAAATACAACATCATATTAAAATCTAAGAGGTTCTCCAAGTAATTGCATAGCTAGAAACTTAGACCGGGATTAAATCTTGGAAATTCTACCAATTAAGCTGCAAATCTAAGGCAACGTCTATAAAGGTAACATTCTATTATCTATGGTTATTATATCTTCATGTTAATATAGTTCTATAATTATATTTGAATGTATTTATACACACATACATTGTCCAGTTAATTATTTTGCTCTACTTGGGGAGGGGGGTGTTTATATATATATATATATATATATATATATATATATATATATATGTATATATATATATAATTTTGGTCAATAACATTATCTTTCTATATAGATTAAATGTTTTTTATAGGAAAATGAGAAATCCTCTATAGGAAAAGAGAACTTGTCATATAGATTAAATATTTTATGTAAAAAAAATTGATCACGCACACATGCATACATACATACATACATACATAAATACATACACACACACACACACATATATATATATATATATGCATATGTATGTATGTATGTATGTATGTATGTATGCATGCATGTATGAAAACCATAAATAAATTTATTATTTATTAAATATTAAACTCAAATTAAAATTGATAAAAACTTGTTTTATACATACATACATACACACACACACATATATGTATATGTGTATATTCATTTATAAATAAGTATGTATATATATTTAAAATCATTTCAAATTTAAATTAATTATACTCATTTTGAAAAAAAATTATAGATATTATTTTATTTATAAATATAAATTTGTATACATTGTTTTAAAATATTACGAGTATATATATATACTCGCATACTAATATATGCTTAAATAAAGTAATATTTTATTTATAAAGTATGTTTTAGTTAATTTAAAAGAGGAAATTTTTATTATGGTTGAAAGGTGTGTATATACATACATACGCATATATAATTGATAAATAATTTTGTAAAATCAAATATTATATAATTATATTTACATTAGAAAAAATATTTTCTTTAGTTATACGTTATTTAAAGTATTATAAATTTTGCTTTTGAATTTTAATATATATATATATATATATAATGTTAAATTATTAACTATATTTGTTTTTAATTCTTTTATTATATAAACTATTAAATATTTTAAATGATCCTAGGTTTTAAAATTATCGACATAATCAATACAGTTTTTTTTTGTGAATTATTAATTCATTTATATATAATTTAAAATTGTTTTGGACGTTCGATGTGTATATAAAGGGACAAATGTGTTTACAGAGTAATTCTCAACATCTACAAACGTACACATTAACCATATACACTATTTGTATGTTGCATATGCACTTTACATATATAAGTTAATTGATACACTTAAAATTTTATAATTAAATTAAAATTTTATTTATATTAGATTTTATTTAACATTTATAGATTAGATTTAAAATCGATTAGACTTCATAAGCCCAACAAAGATCCAAAATGGCTAAAAAAATTGAAATTTGACCATTTAACCTGCCGCGACTTGACCTAGATCCTTCGATGATATTAGAGCCCAATATCCTATGCGGTCTAAATTATCAGTATTAGGACTAACTTATTAAAGACAACCCATTTAGTAGGACATGTAGGAAAGTATTGCCCAAGGTTTGATTTGGTTAATCAAGTACTCTACTCTTCCTGGCTCATGGCCTAGCTCGAAGGATGAAGTAAACTCAAAAGTTATCCTAAATATGAATGCGTGAATTGATTTTGGGCCATGGGTGCAAAATATGTTTTGAAAATTTAAAATTTAAGTTTAAATTGTAAAAGAAATTTTACAAATGTTATAAAATATTTTTCAAAATTATTTTGAAAATTAATTAATTATTTTCAAAATTTTAATATAATTAAATGGATTAAATAAATAAATAATAATTATTAATTAAAGTAAAAAATATATAGATATATGTATATTTATCTTTAAATGTTTAACGTAAATAATAACAAATTTTCAAATTTAATCATGTTTAATTAAGATTGTTTTAATTTATTAAATGGTAACTAATAAATGATATACATTTATAGTGATATACATATATTACTATTTGATTACACAAAAATTTGGCACAAACACCCAGATATGAGTAGTAGAGAATTAAATGAAGAAAATATCTAGAAAATATGGAGAAATAGAACACACAACAATTATAGTGGTTCGAAAAATCATTATCTGCGTCCAATTGACTTTATTGCAAATTTTAGTGAGTTTTTACAGCACTATTTTTAGGGATCGGCGACGATTCATGAAATTACAAAGAGAATACAAGAATTCATTAAATAGGCAAAAAAGTTCCCCTAAACTATTCCCCTACCCCTCTATTTATAGCTTCAGGTCGACGAAAATCAGTTGCTCACGTTCTTGTCCACGTTCCCTACATTCTGGAGAAGTCAACTATAGAGATCATGGCCATGCCATGAACATTCAGGGATCAGTACCAATCCATGCTTAGGGATTGGTACTGATCCGTATTCTTGTCTCTTGGATCTCCACTTAACTCTCGTGGATGCTTGGTTTGTTTGTTTCTTCGTCTATGTTGCTTCATTTACATTACTGTGGGCTTGAGCCTGAGTGAATTTCTTAGTTCAACGATAGAGAAATAGTGCTTGGATTATGTGTTGGTCATGGTAGTCGATACGGACTTGCGATCCATTCCACACAGCATAATCTAGTTTGCAAATACCTTAGCTTGACATGGCATGAAGCGAGTTGTAATATGAATGAGCTTTTAGGGAGGTACCGAACCCTGATCAGGGATCGACAATCCATGAATTTTTATGCCATGTACTTTGGAGTTGTTTGCTCACTTAGGAGTTGTGTAGGCCTTTTTTTGGATGTTCTTGCTTACCTTTAGACTTCGCTCATCGGTTTTGCTTGGCAGTTGCTATGGATTCCTATTAGATACTTTCTCAGTTCAACCGACTTATGTATCCAAACATGGCATGGTCACAAGATTGGATAACATTTGAACCCCCAAAAGTATATCTTGTTTTAACATTGGACCAAGATAAATTCAAAGGTTCCGCATTGTTGGTTTCATGCTTTGCTTAAAAAAATTCATTTTTCCTTTGAACTATTTCTACAGAGTTTAGCATCTTTCATTAATCATTGCATCATTCTGGATGGTTTAGGCTTGCAGATTCCTCGTAGTATAAAAGATAGAGCATGCTCCATATGTTCACCATTCCAAATTCGAAAAAACTTCAACAATTTCCTTCTTCGGGTTCTACACGTTCGACCCTGATACCTTGGAGCTTCAATTTCCTTGCGTCATGAATACACATGCACACACATGCATGAGCTCATCACCATCACCACATCATTATTTACTATATGTGTATTTATTTATTATTATTATTTTAGGGTTTAGTACCGATCCTTGTGTAGGGATCGGTACCGATCCAAATGTCTATTTCTTAGGCGACCTTTTAGCCGAAATTCTCGATTCATGTTATATAAGCTACCGAACCCTTAATTCTTCCATTTACTTGTTGTTTTTAGACCCTTCGTCTTCAAAGCCACCATTACCGAGCTTTAGATGTCGACCCAACCTCGACTTTGAACTGTCGCTACCTTATCCTATCATTGCCTCGAACTACCACCATCATCCCTACAGCCCCCGCTGTTACCAAAGATCTACAAACTTAGGGAACCGAACCATGCATCCACTTAAGGTTCAAATCCCAAACTTTCCATGGCCAAGTTAAGTTGCATGAACTTAGGTAAGCAGCACTGATTGGGAGAGGTTCACCGCTGTCCACGTCTTCAGCTACGCAATTCAATGAGGAGGGATGAACCTTTATGAGTTCGGCCTTATAATCGGTGCCGATCCCACACTTTGGGGGTTTTTGCTTGAATAGACCGAGTGTCATTCATATAAGGGATGTAGACTTTCCAAGTAAAATCTTCCAAGGTGCTGCCATGAAATTGTTAATGGAGGTTTCTTATCGAATATGGTTGTGGCATGGTCGACGATGCATGGTTCATTGGGACAGTCGGCAATGACGGTCATTTTGGATATTAAATCAGCATTTGAACGAACTGTCTATCGATTTCTTTTTGAATGATAAATCGAAATTACATGACATTAGATGCATGCACTGCATAAGACATTTAACTACGCCATATTTCCCCTAGTCGATGTATGAGACTCGATCGATCAACACACGTTGATACTTGTCAGGTTTGTCACATTGACACTACAGGGCTCTTTTTTAAGAATGGAGATTACAGCTTTTAATGCGTCTGATAGCACTTATGTGTGAAGCTTTATTAATTATGGCTCATATACGTTCTAACCGTCTCTTCGCTATGGTAGTAGGTCTGTTAACATCAAAATATGCACAATTTGACAAAGAATCAAGTTCTACTATAGTTCTTGCAGTAAGACATGCTCCTCATTCAACTGGTCATCAAGCAGTGCAACCTTTAGAAATAATTCCTTTTGTGCCCACCTAAGGGCCTGCTATTGGGTTGCCTTTGACGTTGACATGGGTGGTGCTATTATTTTAGATGATCCCTAGGAGTCCCCTACATCGATGATTGATGAGGCATCCCTTCGAAGGATATGCGAGAAACATATCATTCCATTTGAAGATGTGCTATTTCCTTCACGCCATCAGCGTGCCCACCTTCCACCCATGGGATATCTTGCATGCAACCATATATGTGTATGGCTGGTTGCGTCCCACTATTCAATTGCTTTATCCGCTCAATGCTATAGTATATGATGCTCGCTTCGGCTCAGTTGCATCCAAATAGCTACGCCTTCTTGAATAACATGTATGTAATTTTCCCCCGCCACCTAAACCGTGAGCCCAGTGCTTGGAAGATTCTCTATTTATATAGCTTCAAACAGAGGAAAGGATCTCCTTTTCTTACCTATCTAGAGCCTTCTAGGGGTTGTCGAAATGTAATGGGCCTTTGGAACAAGTTAAGTTATTTCAAAAATGAATTCTTTGTTCACTGTCCGCCTGGCTTTGCATTAAGATGGTTTTTTGGACATAAATCTTATTCTTGCTTTCTTTTCAAATGCAAATGTCATATTGTTAACTATTCATATCATAATTTTTCATGATTGCAGATAATTTAAGAATGCCTGGTGGCGCATCTTTAGCAACCGACCTTACTTCTCTTGATCAATTTCAAAGTCTTGAAATGGTTTGATAAAGGATATCTTGAGGCATTGGCCCTGGTATGAGAGAAAATTGTAAACAAAGAACAAGAGCTTTCTGATGGGGCTTAGATTGATGTAAGGCAGTTAAAGCTTGACCTTCTAGACCTAGATGACCTAGAGGCGCTTAGGGCTAGCCAGCTTATCCTACACCCTGAGTTAGCTGTCCAGGCCCAAAAATATTGAGCTAAGAGCTTTGGGTCTTTTCTTTATGATTCCACAGCTAATGTTACGGCTTCTCTTGCTTCGGAATCATTGAGTGATGTGCACGCAAATGTGCATATTTTTATCACCATATTTAATCTATTTAAATTAAATAAATGATCATATCGGATATTTTAACTTGTTTAAAACAAATTCAGATTATTTTCAAATTGTCACATATTCATCTTCATATAGGGGCAAAATGGTCATTGTTGTTCATTTATTGAATTGCGAAAATTTACTTGGAATTTTCTATGTTGCTTTGTAAAAAAATTAGTGAATTTTCAAGTGGTTTTATGAAGATATATGCATGCATAAGAGTGAAGAGAACAAACGAAGTTGGAAATAATTCAAAACCAAGATCATGGAGGACCCCACCTACCCACATTCCTTCATGTACAAATTAGAAGCTAATCCACATGCTAATGGCCATTACACTTTCATGCACACTTAATGGATGATTATTGAAGTTAATGATAACTTGACTACCACACTTTCTATAAGGGCATTTTGGGCATTCCCCAATATGTATTAGAGTTTCTAACTTGTATAAATACCCCTTATATTTCATGTAACCCTCTTCCTTAGTCTTCCTCTTAGTTATTTTTAGGCTCAAAATAAAACACAAACTAACTTCTTTCTTTTCATGGCTACTTAGCCACATTTTTTTTATTTCATGTAACCTTTCTTTCTATGTAATGTTAGTTAATTTTCTTTCACATTTACATGCTCTCTTTCTTATGTTGTTTGTAGCTTAGTGTTCATTTGTTTTTACTTAGCTTTTCTTTTCATTTTGCTCCCTTTTTCCTCTTGTTTATTTCATGCTGCTTTCTACATTTGTTGATTTAATAACAAATATGATAAGGTAATCCCTATAATTTAGGGGCAATGAAGCTCTCTTGAATTATGTAGATGTAACATAATTTTTCATTTATGTCTCTTTTATGCTTAATGGAAAGTTAGATGTTTGTGTGATTTTGTATTTAATATTGAATTTGATAGCTTACGTTGTTCAAAAAAAATAGGCTATGCTTAATCATGTGACTCACTAATTACCTCTTCACCTACATATGATCATGGTAGTGGAAGTGGAATTAGAATCAAAATTTAATGGTTTTTGTTTCTAATTCAATGGTTAATAAGCCATGCTTAAAATAGGTTCTACTTTTAGTTTCATGCCATTTTCATCAAAATTAGTAAGTGGGTTAGAGGGTGCATTAAAGTTTGATGGTTTAAGTGTGTTAATCCATAACACAATTAGACCATGCTTATGATAAATGCATCGACTAAACTCACAAAGGACCAAAAAGAAATCATAATTTCATTATGTTGATCTATGTGATCATGAGAGAGGATTTGCCTCTAAATTGCTCTTTAATCTCATATTTTTATTCTCGTTAATTTTAGTTTGTTTTTACTTTTTTTAGTTAGTTAATGATCCTTCGACTTTGGTTTAATTTGATTGAATAGAATTTCAAAATCTAAACAATTCTTTGTGGATCGACCCGTACTTGCATACGTGCTACAATCGTACGCCGTGCGCTTGTGGTTAAATTTAATTTGAAATTTCTCGACTATTTTCAAAACCGATAGAAAACTAGACGAGTAACAAGTTTTTGGCGCCGTTACCGGAGAATTACTTTAATTTTATTTTATTTTCTTCAAATTATTGTTGTTTGATTTTATTGTGTGTTTGTCTTGTGTGTTGAGTTGTATGTTGAAAAAAAATTGTGTGTTGGTGTGATTTTTTTTTGCATTTGATTTGGCGTTTGTTGTTATTCTACTTTGCATTGCATTTCCATTTCTATTTTATATATAAAAAAAGACTTACACAATTCCCAAAAAAAAAATTATTTCATTTTCATTAAAATTTTCTTTTGCAATACATTTACAATTTCCTTTTCTTTTTAATTTTTCCTTCTTTTTAAAAATTTCCTCCTCTTCACTGCCTCTTCACTCTACTGCTACAATTTCCAACTCACTGCACTACATTCTCTGTTTGTTGCCACAATTCCTACAGTGCACAGTGTATATAACATACAACTGCCCCTTCACTGCTACTGTCCAGAACTTCCACCATCCTCCGCCCATAGCAACTCCACCACCAAACTCCAGCAGTACGACATTCTTCACAAACATCTGCACCTTCCGAAAACTGCATACTGTCCTCCATCAGATCCCTCCCACTGCAAATCCATTCAGCAACCACCAACCTTCACATATTTACTGCCCCAAAGCAAACTGTCTGCCTATACACTGCCCTCACCCACATCAGTTACAACGGCTCCTCAAATACCCCCAACCATCTCCTTCTCAAACTGTGAACACCTACACTTGCCATCTCCACTGACATCAGATCATCTCCACTGTTCCTAATATAACACTGCATATAACATTGCTACTCGACCTCTTCAATAATTTTCAACTAACTTCTAACAAACAACCACCATCATACACATTTTCCATCTCCACATAACAACAATTCGCATATCACTTATACACCGAAATCGAACTGCAGCCAGATCAGAACTGAACTCCGATATCCAACAGCCACCGGTGTACACTTCTACTCAACAGCCATATAATCACTCCATTCGCCGTATCATTCTCCACCAATACGAACTGCCAAAACCACTTACAACTCTACAACAACTACCAACTTCTTTCCACTTTCCATTGACTTGCACCACCTCTGTCACCCCTGCTTGACAAAACAGTGCCCAATACTGCCTGCCACCACTCCATAAACCAGTAAACACCTTCTACCACTGCCCAATCTCCAAAACAACCACACTGACAGTAACGACATCATCATCATTTCACTCGACATCATCATTCCAAATACTAGTGCACTACTCCACAACTTTAATCACCCCAAACCACATCCATCAACCAATCGCCTTCCAGCACTTCACAACGCAAACAAATCCTCTACTTCTTTGCAAACCATCGAACACCAAGTGCAATCACCAAATTCAATCAATGAATCACTCACCTGAAACCCCGAAGTCACCCCTACTTCATTCAGAAATACAAATCGCGACAAACAACTGAAATCTCCAATCCAATCGAACCACCTCTGCAATCGCCCGAACCCAATCGGCCATTCGAACTCATCGATCACCCTCCAATCCAAGTCGAGAAGCATAATTGCAACCACGTAACTACCAACCACAAGCACCAACTTCGATTTTGAAAATTGATTGTGGGAGATTTAGATTTTTTTTTTTTGGAGCGCACTGTGTAATTGGATTTTCTTCTGAGTTTTTTTTTAATCGGGTTGGTACTTCTATTTTGAGAACGAGTTTTTTTTTAATCGGGTTAGAATTTGATTAATAATAACGACTAGAAATCGATAACGATTAATTGTATATTGGTAAGTTGTCTTTTTTGAACAATTTACTTTCATGGTGTCTAGGCTACGGCAGAGCGATAATCAGTCACGAATATTACAGTGATTCGTAAATATTATACTGAATTGTTTCTCTTAGGGTACTTAAACCTTCGACTACATTGCTACGGTGATTTGTGGTGCACCAATAACTCCTGCACGTTACCTGGCTAAAAACTATCTTGTTGATTTAAGACAAAGTGTGATTATATAATTTTGGGTTAACTTTGGATAAATCATTTGTAATTAACCTTTACATTCATTTAGTTGCATTACTTCATGCATATATATAAAAAAAATTCAAAATCAAAAATTTTTAAAAAAATTCTAAATATTTCTTAACTTAGCTTTTTTTTTTAAAAAAAAATCCTTTTTTTTTGAAAAAAAAAATCAATCAAAAATCAAAAATCCAAAAAAATAAATAAAATCTTTTCAAAAATAAAAAACAAAATCCATTTTCCATATTGAAAAAATATAAGTTCTATTTGTAAATATTTTTCCTTTATAAAAAAACTCTTGAAAATGTCCGAGTTTCCCCACTTACGTGAATTTTACAATAGTTGAGAAAATCAGTATAATCCATATGATTTCACTCCAAATTTGTATGGATATTTTAACAACAATTATTGCTTAAACGATTCGAGTTTTGAACCACAAAATTTTCAAAATGACGAACAACCCTCGAATCTCGAAAATAGCATTGAAATGATTTCATCTTTACTCGAACTCTCTACACAACAAAATCAAATGACAAATGATTTTTGTAATTCGCATTTGTGTGATAACTCGAGTCAAAGTTTTCAAGGATTTCAAAATTTGAATTCAATTCAAAATTCAAAGGATTTCAATTATAACCGATGCCAATTCAATTTCGAACTCCATAATGAATTTCAAACGCAAAAGAAAAATGGAAACAACTTTTCAAACAAATTTGGCAACGAGAATGATTTTAACCACGTTACAATTGAAAACTTTTGTCCTCAACAATTTCAAAGTGAAGATCCTCATGTTAATAACTATAAGTTGAATTTTGTTGAGCAAATGGATGAAATTTACGATGAACATACGAATTTGTTGTTCGAAACATATATGAAACAATGTGATAAACAAAATCAAATCCCAATGTGTGACGAGTAAAGTAATAATCCACCATTTACCCCAAATCGACAATTTCCAAACAACAACTTTTGAAAATGGAAATGATGATGATGATCTTAATGAGTTGCTGAAAAAACGGTAATTGAGTTGGATTACAATTCTTTTGAGGGTGTTAAACTTGATTTAAAATTCGACCTTCCTTTTCTCGATTTCAAAATTTTAAGTACAACAACTTCGGATTTTGAACTTGACAAATGCAATGAAGTTGTTGATAATTCAATAAAGGAAGACGAATTCAATGAACACGATTTCTATGGACTTTTCGAAAATGAGTTGTTAAATTTCACCAGGGATGATTTAAATCACCATTTTGATTTTGAAATCGATATTTCAGAAGAAGTTTTCAATGATAAGTTTGAATTTAAAATTGGTGAAAATAAACTTGAACTTCAATTAATTGTTGTATCAACCCCAAAAATCATTGAAACAAAGCAATTTGTAAGATTTTTAATAAAACGACATTCGTTTTCCCAAATCAACATTCAACTTTGAAACCATTTATGGTTTGGTTTTTCGAGCTTAAGTTGTGTCTCGCATACTTGACGAAATAAATGAATCGGTCTTTGGAAGACCGTTTCATTAACTTTTTGATGGTATACCTTTTGAATTCTTGTAAATAATAATCGTTTTGTTTTCATGTAAATATAGGTCATCGTTTTATTTTTGTTTTATTTTTCTCCTTTCACTTAGGTTGATTGTGGGGACACAGTCAAAATCAAGTGTGGGAGGGAGGCTCATCTTCATTTTCGATTTTTCATGGTTTATTTTTACCTTTTCTTTCCAAAATTAAAAGAAATTCTCAAAAAAATAATTTTTTTTAATCGTTTTGATTTATTTTTAAAGAAATACTATAAGATAATATATGGTTTTGGTTTATTAAATTGAAATTTTTGAAAACTTATTCGTCTTAACAAAAATAAAAATGAAGTTTGATTACAAATAACAATGGTTTAACTAGCATGTAGGAAGTTTCATACATGTTAATTATGAAATACATCCTAATTGAAAATCTTTGTTTTAAAAAGTGGTGAGTTTAAAGTAAAGGACATAGCATATTTTTTATCTTCTAAGTTAAAGGGTGCTAAGATGATTTTACGAAACTCTCTCTCTAAAAAGACAAAAAAAAAAAAAACGAAAAAAAAATTTCTTGTATATATGTATATTTTTAATAAATACCTAGAGTCATGCGTTCACACTCGTGTGTTCACGTGCCATGCTCTGTACCCTTCTCACGTAAGCCCGAAAGGCAGTGCACAATCGGTATATGTAGCCTCCGTTTATCTAAGTTAGGTGTATGTATATAAAAATTCTTTTATTAATAACGCCTACAGTCAATAAGTGTTTGTGCTTGTGTGTTCGCTCGCCACGCTCTATATTCCCCACACATCAGTCCGCAAGGCAGTGCATGGGTAATATTTCTGGCCTCAGTTTATCTGAGTTAGGCATATGTAAATATTGTTGATATAAATAAAATTTTCAAATAAAAAAATTGGAGAGAGTAAGCAGTTGAAATCCAAGCACTATTTTAACTTATTTGATTTGACTTGTTATTGAAAAGAAATAAAATTACCACTTTGATAAACTTTGATAATCAACTAAGGATCCATTTTACTGTTACATTATGTTATCAACTGAACAACGAGTTAAACTATAGTCTATTTGTTATGATAACTTGATTTTTGTTGAAAATTTTAACGAGTAAATGACTTAAAATTTTTGATAATGACCAAAACTTATATTTGACTTATTTCATGCCAATTTGAAAGTAAATTCTTTATTTGTAAATATTTTCAAAAAACTTAAAGTCATCCCATTGTAAATAAATCTTGCATTTTGTAAATATTTTCATATCGCATTCGGATTTGGTGGGTAGTATCCGTTGAAAACCCTCACGAGACAACACTCGTCCTACTGGGGACACCTGTAGGTTTAAAGGCCTGTTGCATATGCTCAATGCAATCGTGCTTCGTACGAAAACGAATTTATCTTAGTTTTTCTTTATTCGAGGATGAATAAAAAGAAAAGTGTGGGGATGTTTGATGTGCACGTATATGTGCATATTTTTACCACCATATGTAATCTATTTAAATTAAATAAATGATCATGTCGGTTATTTTAACTTGTTTAAACCAAATTCAACTTATTTACAAGTTGTCACATATTCATCTTCATATAGGGGAAAACAGTCATTTTTGTACATTTATTAAATTATGAAAATTTACTTCAAATTTTGTATGTTGCTTTGTAGGAAATTTAGTGAATTTTCAAGTGGTTTTATGAAGATATATGCATGCATAAGAGTGAAGAGAACAAATGAAAAACCAAGATCATAAAGGACCCCACCTACCAATCTTCCTTCATGTACAAATTAGAAGCCAATCCACATGCTAATGGCCATTACACTTTTATGCACACTTAATGGATGATTATTGAAGCTAATGATAACTTGTCCACCACACTTTCTAGAAGGGCATTTTGGGAATTCCCAAAAAATATGCATTAGGGTTTCTAACTTGTATAAATACCATTTATGTTTCATGTAACCCTCTTCCTTAGTCTTCCTCTTAGTTAGTTTGGCTCAAAATAAAACACAGACTCTCTTCTTTCTTTTCATGGCTACTTAGCCAATTTTTTTTATTTCATGTAACCTTTCTTTCTATGCAATGTTAGTTAATGTTCTTTTACATTTACAAGCTCTCTTTCTTATGTTGTTAGTAGCTTAGTGTTCATTTCTTTTTACTTAGCTTTTCTTTTCATTTTGCTCTCTTTTTCCTGTTGTTTATTTCATGTTGCTTTCTACATTTGTTGATTTAATAACAAATATGAGAAGATAATCCCTACAATTTAGGGGGTGATGAAGCTCTTTTGAATCATGTAGATGCAACATAATTTTTCATTTAAGTCTCTTTTGTGCTTAATGGAAAGTTATATGTTTGTGTGATTTTATGCTTAATATTGAATTTGATAGTTTATTTTGTTCAAAATAAATAGGCTATGCTTAATCATGTGACTCACTAATTACCTCTTCATCTACATATGATCATGGCAATGGAAGTGGAATTAGAATCAAAATTTGATGGTTTATGTTACTAATTCAATAGTTAATAATCCATGCTTAAGATAGATTCTACTTTTAATTTCGTGTCATTTGCGTCAAAGTTAGCAAGTGGGTTAAAGGGTACATTAAAGTTTGATGGTTTAAGTATGTTAATGCATAACACAATTTGGCCATGCTTATGATAAATGCATCAACTAAACTCACAAATGACCAAAAAGAGATCATAATTTCATTATGTTGATTTGTATGATCATGAGAGGGGATTTGCCTCTAAATTGCTCTTTAGTCTCATATTTTTATTCTCGTTAGTTTTAATTTGTTTTTACTTTCTTTTAGTTAGTTAATGATCATTCGACTTTGGCTTAATTTGATTTATTAGAATTTCAAAATCTAAATAATTCCTTGTGGACCGATCCGTACTCGCATACGTGCTACAATCTTACATCGTGCGCTTGCGTTTAAATTTAATCTGAAATTTGTCGACTATTTTCTAAACTGATAAAAAACTAGCCGATTAACATTGAGTATTGAGAAGATTATTCCTATTCCTGGCTCTACCGTTGTATCTACCACCGAGGTAGTTTTCATAACTCCAATGGCTTGGTATCCCTATTGGGGGACCAATACAAACCTGATTGACCCCTGCTTCCAAAGTCATTCATCTTATCTCCCATTCTAGAGGGTGATTCTCCTGGCGCTCCAGCTCACATCATATCCCTATCTCCTGGAGGTATATCATTATCCTTTTCGGTGTATTGAATGTCCCACATAACCCCGGTCGATGTCACTAATCTATGCATTTATGTTTCTCAACTTTCAGGTCAGCCTTCGATCGTCCCTCTACCTTAAGAGAGCTAAAACACAAGGAAAGCATGCTACTTTCATCGAGTCGTTCACCGTATCTTCCCCGATGCTTCTTCCATCTTCTAATGTGAGCATTATTGTGGTTCCTACACCAAAAGGATTTATGATTTGAATGAAGAAGTTAGGGTTATGATTATGGGGCTCAGGAAGAAGAAGATGTCACCAAAATTGGGGCTTCTAATCCACCCTTGGGGCCAATTATAGAAGAGGTTCTCCAAAATCAGGTTCTACTGGCTAAGGAGATCAAGAAGGTAAAAGATGTTGATATACCCCATGCCACATTAATGTCGTTACCTGGTTAACCTATCTTTGTGCCTCCTGAAACTTCGGTAAGCAATCTTTTGAAGGGTTATAAAGGCAAAGATAGAAGTAGGAGGAATCTTCCAAGTCTGGAACGCATTCTTCCAAGGAGAAGAAGAAATTCGAAGAGGAGGAAGAAGACTTAGTTGATCATTCCTTGTTTTATTCATCGCTTGTTTTGTTTGGATTACTATATACATGGGCTAAAGTTGTGCTAGTACAACCCTCGTATTTTGTTTAAGTAGCATGTTAATAAAAATTAGTCTTGTTTTCCGTTTAAGCCTTATGTCAATATTTTAAGTATTGGGAAATGTGTTTATCATTTTTGCTCACATGCATACGAATCATTTCTACGTCATCATTCAACCAAGTTAATAACGTGTTTCGTTATCTTTTAGTCGAGTTTCATTCGACTAACGGTAATGTATGAAGTTACCTTATTCTTAATCTTGGAGAATAGTAGCCTGGATGCTTATTTTTAAGATCCTTGCTTGGCCAAGGCTGATTCTGGGCCTTGACCGGAATTAACTGCTTAGAGCAACAGTTCAAACATCCATCTTGTGGGTGTTTTAACCGATCTTTCCTAACATCAGGTGTCGACTAGTGTTGACCATCTACAATGTTGATTAGAACATCCATTTTATAGATCTTTTTTCATCCGATCTCGTCTAAAACAGGCATAGATTGGGGTTGATCATTTGAAACGGTAGTTATATTTTTCATTTCTGGGATACTCAAGGAAAATCCTACCTAACTCAAGGCATAGATCTTTGACCCTAGTATTCCCTAGGCGAGGATTATAAGTTCCACCAGACTCTGGGCAAGAGCTTTAATAGCGTGTAAATCATTTAATTTTCCAACTCTGGGAAATAGTTCTTGGGATGAACTGTCTCATTCGATCCCTTAGGTGTTTATACTCCAATGTCCAAGTCATGGGCCAAAGGAGTTACTCGACATCCACATCGGATGCACGAAATAGTCGTGTTCCTTAGGTCTAGTTACAGACTGTAAAGTTTGGTTAGCACCATCTCCGTGCACCTACACTTATGTATTTATAAGTATATATCACTTAATCATTCTGTTGTTCACAGTGCAAAACTTAGCTAATGAGAATGCAAGTTCATCGATCCCTAAAGCCAGTTCATTTCATATTCACAAAAGAAGCCGATTATGTCACTTTATAATAAGATTAATAAGATATGTATAAAGGTAGTTCTAGACGAAATATCATTATAAATGTTCGATATTCCATGCCCTTGGAAGTGAAATTCTGTTTGTAGTCGCTAGTTTGAATCCATCTCCAAGCTTCTGTTCGATAGCGTATGGACCTTCCCAGGTTAGGCCAATATTCATTGGACCAGGGACTATTCATTTAAGAATGATATCACCAATCTCAAAGGTTTGGTTCCAGACCTTTGTGTTGTAATGTTGGGCTACTCGCTTTTGATGAGCATGGGCGCTCAAATAAGCTTCATCGCACTTCTCATTGATAATATCGAGTGACTTGAGCAAGAGTTCCTCGTTGTTTTTAGGATCATTATGGGTCTTTTAATGAAGTTATACTTCCAATTTGATTGGAATCATGGCCTTCGATGTGTAGGCCAAAGCTAATGTAGTGTGACCTACCGCAAATTAGTGCGTCGTTTGATAGGCCCAAAGTGCCAAGGGTAATTCATCGATCTACTTGCCTTTGGCCTTTGTTAATTACTTTTACAAAATAGTCTTGATGCTTTTGTTCACTGCATCCACCTATCCATTGTCCTACAGATGTACTACTGTAGAGAATCTTTTCTCAATCCGATACTTACTGTAGAAGTTCACTAATTTTGCACTGTCAAATTGGGTGCCATTGTCAGAAATGATCATTTGTAAGATCCAAATCGACGGATAATGTTCTTGACTACGAAGTTGATCACCTTCTTCATGGTGATCGTAACAAGCAGTTCTGCCTTGGCCAATTTTGTAAAATAATCTACCGCAATAATAACATACTTCGATCCACCCTTCAACATCGGCAACACACCGATAATGTTAATTCCTTGTGCTGTAAATGACCATGGGCTGAACATTTGCGTAATCTCCGTAGGGGGGCTCTAGGAATTTTAGTGAATCTTTAGCATTGATCACACATCCTAGTGTAGTTGGCTGCATCTCTGTTGACAGTCGGCCTAAACTACCCGCAAAGAACTTTGTAACAACTTGCCTCGAAATGGATCAAAATTCTGACCAAAAAAAGATCCATCGAAACTTTGATCTATTCCAAAGCTAGTTGTTGGTTGGTGTAAAGAACTATACAGAGCTATTTATCTATGCATTCAAAACTCATAGCGGAAGGATAAAATATAATAACATAAAAAATACCCATTTCATATAAAATCCAAATTGCATAAAATCCATAACACGATACCAATAATAAAAGTCACATATCTATGCACAACATTTTCAAAATACATCATTATTCATGGGTACATTCGAAAATAACGTAAGTAGATAAATAGGTAAACTACCACAAGTTTCCTCCTCGCCTTCGCCTTTAGCATCACTTTTCCTTACCTGTGTTGTAATGAGCAGGGAGTCAGAATAACATATGTATGGTGAATGAAAACATCGAGCCTTACTATAATAGTACTTAGGCAGTATAATTTAAATAAGAATATGTCTTTCTATATTGGCTTTATTCTAAGTATTTCCAACTTTAAGCCCTAAAGCTTTCAAAATTCCAATGCCATAATTGGTACTCTTACAACCCAGTAACCTATATTTATCGTCAATATTGTCCTATCAATGTAAGAGATAATAACCAAGCCACTATATACCTTTTTGAGACAATTTAATACCTCATTTAAGGAAGGTCTCTATCATTTAATACCTATCCCAAGGCGAACTCCTCATTGATACTTGTCTAGCTGACATTGCATAGAATCTCTTCAGTCACAAAGAACTTCATATTGAAGTGGACCCTTCCTAAGGTATCCACTACCATGTCTAAAACTTAACTGCAACATTTACTATTTTCTACATAGGAAAGAGATGGGCCCTTACATAGCCACTTATTACCTTCAATCCTTAAAGCAGGTCCTTCGTATTATGACTCGTACCCCACAGTAACGTCTCACATTAGTCCGACTATTTGTGGGCACTGGTAGCTAGATTAGCTAGGCGGATCTACCCTAAAGAATTTGAGAATAACCTCGCACCATCCATAGTTACTTATTATAGGTAATGTCTCACGTCAGCCTCAAAGTCACACTACTGGTAGCCAGATTAGGTGGACAGACTTCTGTATGCTTTTGACCAACCTTACA
This sequence comes from Allium cepa, assembly GCA_030765085.1. Classification (NCBI taxonomy): domain Eukaryota; kingdom Viridiplantae; phylum Streptophyta; class Magnoliopsida; order Asparagales; family Amaryllidaceae; genus Allium; species Allium cepa. The sequence continues at coordinate 655,294,448 of CM060940.1, forward strand.
TCTCTATAACTTAGTCATAATTTATAACACTCTCTTAACATACTATTACGCATCTCATTGTATCCATTTTTAAGGCCTTATAAAAAAATTCTTATGTGATCTCTACAATTAATTATTTTCCTTAAGGGGATTCAATAATAATTAATAACCTATTAACTATGTAACTAATACACTATAATTATACATTATTTATGCTAATACATATACATATACGCACCTAGTAAATTACTAAGCGTGCGGAGGTTACACCCTAAACTAGTGCTTAAATGCTAATCTTTCAAAATTATACAAGTCCCATTTCCATATTAACAAAGATACCATAAATCCGATATCCATAGTTTAACCGATATAGTTGTATAGAATGAAATCAAAACCTAATTAATTTTATATTAAAACAAAGGGAAATATTAGAAACTTACAATTTAAGTACTTTTACGCTCTATTTAACTTCTTTCACATGAAACTAGGCAATGGGAATTTCTATTCAAATTATGGAAATTAGCGGTGCAAATTACGAAAGAATTCATACCCTCCACACTATTTCCTAATCAAAACCCTTAATCAGATCCAAAGAAAAAGATAAGAAGTGGAATAAAAGGTAAAACATTGAAACTGTAAAATTTACGTAAATTCCAATATTTAATATATATAAAAAATTGAGATGCTGACCTAAAAATTGACATTTCTCTTTAGGGTTTTAATGTGATGTTTTCATAAACCAAAATTCCCCAATGCATACATCAAATCCAAACTATACTGTTCAGTTACTAAAATAAGAAAGACTAAGATTTTCACTGACAGTAGGTACGTAGCTCTTCCTCATTTTGGATTTGTCATGCCTTCGGTAATCTCTTTCAGATCTCCCATTTTTGATATATTCAACAAGGTATTTGCATATATATTAGATTCAAAAATTTAGGAATTGAAGAAGAGTAGATTTAGAAATGAAATAATAAACATCTAGAATATATTACCAGAAATTCTAAAGAATTTTTCTGAATCTTTGAAGAGAGAGACCGAAAGAGCTTTGCTTGGTTCCCAAAATAATTTGTAAATAAAGTGATGGGGCCAGACTCTTATTTATAGTGGTTGGAATGCACCGGAACCATCAGTTTAAAGTTGGTTAAAAATAATTAAATCTGGTAGGTTCGTTTGCATAAAATAGCTGCCACACATTGGGACCGGCCGACCGCCCCTACCCTGCCAGTCGACCCATGGTCCTATTTTGGAAACGTTTTTAATTGCCAAGATTTATATATTATATTCCTTCACTACTACTTTAACATTAATGTTAATTTTAACGATTACCTAACCCCCTAGTCTAATTACTATTACTTTTCAAATTTGAGAATTATTTACCTGTTTGAATTTAATTTCTTTCTAAATTACTTTAAATTCAAAAACTTCAAACATCCGCAACTATTTCATTTGAGCTCCGTTTTAGAACATTATATATGGAAATTGATCAGATTTTCACCATGAATGCAATAGCATAACTTTCACGGCCAAATTATAAATTTTGCAAAATTTTCATTTCTAAATTTATTTTAATTAATTAATTATTTTATTCATTTATTATTAAATTTTACGGGGTGTTACAACCTTCTTCGCTAATGTTTGCCCCCCGATGTAATCGCCATAGGCTCCTTCATAGACATGCATAAGGATCTTTCTGGCTTCCGCTACACACCGTAGTAGGGTATAGAGAAACCTCTTCTATATAATAGCCCATCCTAAACAATAAATAGTGGAGCCTGATGCAGTAGTTTCCTTTGTTCGCTCCTTCCATTCGGAAGGGTTCCCTTCAGTAGGTGCTCTTTAATCGAAGTTATCCATGATTACTTTTAAGGTTTGACCTCCTAGATCTAATTGACATCCACCTAGTCGATGTTCGAAGCCGATAATATTTCCACTGGAACTAGACCCATGAGTTGCGCATCCTCAGAGCTCGCCAGCTTGATAGAGAATCAGTTTTCATATTTTCTTCCCTAGCAACATGCGCTATCGTGTAATACTCGAAATGGATGACCAGTTTTAGAACCTTCATAAAATGTGGGGCTAGCCTAACGCCCTTTGCCTAGAATTCCTTCCTTATCTAGCATACCGCCAAATGAGGGTCACTGTCTACATGTAAGGTCTAGGCTCCTAATTCCTTTGCGATCTTGAGTCATGTAATTATCGCTTCTTACTCGGCCTCATTGTTCGTTGTGGGAAACTCAAGTTTTAAGGCATGGAAAACTGATCATTCCTTCGGGGTTACCAAAATTACTCCTATCCCAGTGCAATGCTCATTGGATGCTCCATCCATGTACAACTTCCATTCGAGCACTCTGCTATGTAATTCCTTCCTTTTTCATCATCTCGAGCAGTGAACTTGGCAAAGAAATTAGCCATTGTTTGGCCTTGGATCGCCCTCTTGGGATGATATGACATATCATACTAACTCGGTTCGATAGTCCACTTGAACAATCTTCCAAAGGTCTTAGGTCGCTGCAAGACCTATCATAAGGGTTGGTCAGCCAGCACCTTAATTGGATGATCTTGGAAATAGGGATGGAGTTACCTTGAGGCAATCAACAAACAATACACCTATTTTTCGAACTTTGGATAATTACTCTCGCCTTCTGCCAAGCATTTTCTGATATAGTATACTACCCTTTGGATTCTTGTTTCTTTATGTATGAGGGCTGCGCTAAAAGCATAAACAAATACAACCAAATAAACGAATAGGTCCTCTCCTTCTAAAGGCTTCGATAATACAGATCGCCTTTCTATATGATCGATAATTCTTGGAAAGAATCCTTGAATTCCTATGTCTAGACAAAGTCTCTCTTCCTCACTTTGAGGACATCGAAGAACGGTATGCATTTGTCTGCAGCCTTTGAGATGAATCGGCTCAGCGCAACTACATTCTTGTTCGGACTCTGCTCCTCATTAATCGTCTTTGGGGGATTCCATATTCTTCAAGGCTTCAATCTTCTCTGGATTGGACTAAATTCCTCTCGAATTTATAATGAAACCTAGTAACTTCCCTGATGTGACTTCGAATGAGCACTTCAGTGGGTTGAGCTTTATTCTATATTTTTGGATCACGCCAAATATTTTTGGCAACTCCTCCAAATGGTTCATCCAATGTCATGACTTTCCCAACACATCATCGACATAGACCTCTATTGACCTTCTGATTTGAACTCTGAACATCGAATTCACCAGTCTCTAGTAGGCGACTCCGGCGTTTTTCAGACTGAATGGCATGATGATGTAACAATACAGTCCTAAGTCAGTTATGAAGCCAGTATGTTCCTATCTTGGATTTGCATTAGAATTTGATTATAGCAGAGTAGGTGTCCAGGAATGACAAAAATTTATGGCCAGTAGTTAAATCTACCGGTAGGTTAATTTTCGATAATGGGAAACTGTCCTTTGGGCATGTTTTATCAGGTTCGAATAATTAATGCACGTCCTCTATTTTTCGTTGGACTTCTTCTCCATGACCGGATTAGATACCCACTGCAGGCATAGAGCGTCCTGGATGAAGACTTGTCCTTTTAGCTTGTTAACCTCTTCTTTCAGCGTAGTGGAATGCTTCGAACCCAAACTATGCCGCTTCTTTTTCATTGGAAGACACTTAGGGTTCACATTCAACGCATGGCATGCTATCTTCGATGATATTCCACACATGTTAGAATGCATCCAAGAAAATACATCTAGATTTTCCGGGAGAAAACCCGTTAATTCCTTCGTCATTTTCATGCTAATTCGAGACTTGATTTTCAGGACTCATGTAGGGTCATCCTAACTGACTAGGATGAACGTCAACTTGGAAGGGACCACCTTTGCATCCTCTTTGGCTCTTTTCATGGATCCATAGATTTATGGAACCTGCTATGTTGACCGAGCCAGGGCTTAGGTGGTAGTTGCTATGCATCCATTGTCTCGATGTAGATAGTCTTATCTACATCCTTTACATTCTCACATAATTTGCCTTCTTTAGCTCTTCAACGTAGCATTCATTTCTGAAACTCTAGTAGAAGCCTTATTAGAAAAATGAAAAGAATAAGTTTCATCGTTCTAATATTGTAATAATATTTGCTGCTACAAAAGTTAACATAACCTACTTTGTTAAACTTGTGCGACTAATATAATTCATAAAATTCTCTGTTAAAATATACAAACGAACTAAATTAAAATTGATATAGAAACATAAAATACACATACCGGTAACTTTTTTAACATGTTGCTAATTCCAGACCCTATGCCAGAGCCAAATTATATAATCAATAAATACGTTCGTACCTTGGTCACAAAAATGTTTATTTGCATAATACTATGTATTTTGTTCTTTGAGTTTTGAATTCTATAGCAACATAAGAATATGGATATTTTGATCAACATTCAATCACATAAAATAATATATAGTGAATACTTGTAATTCATAATGTACAGAACTTTGATTTAATTAGTTCAACCGAAATGTGCAAACAAAAGATGATGTGAGATCATGCAGTTGATTGCATTAAGGATCTCACTGTGTTAAATGTTGCAGTAAGCCATGAACTACAAAATGGACCTAGGAACTTGATCATCGAAATATCAGTTTGATCAGTTAACTTAAGTGCAACCTATTTGATATCTTTAAAGGTTAAGGATGACAAAGTGCACTTTTGTAAAAAGTCAGTTATGATCTTGTACTAAGAGTTTTCTTTTTGAATAGTTCGATCATTTGGAAAATAAAGCAAATGTAGGACAGTGGATGTGACATAGGCACAGCTGAGATGAAGAGAGTGATTGGCTGTCTCTACGTCATGAAGAGACATTGGAAATGAGAGTTGCATAAAATACTAAAACATACTTAACATGAAATGAGAAATTTGGTTTCTATTCTAAATATAATTTAATATAGAAAATTGTTTTCTGTGAAAACTATTTCTTTGAGTTCAAAATAATTGATTTGAAACCGTCAACTATACACTGTTTAAGTTTATGAAATAAAATTATGTAATAAGTAATTAAATGGAGCTTTATATTTTGTAAGCTATTGTGATAATGACATAAATAGTAGAAGCATACCATATAACATTTTATAGTGAACACATCAACTTATGAAACTGTTTTTGTAAACATACTAAATGTTACTTATGATATAATAAATATTTTCAATATTGACTGAAAATAGACATAGTTTTATTTTAATATGAATGTTATGAATATTCATTATTAGATAAACTACAAGAATGATATTTGTTGTCATAACAAAAGTGATGTATTAGAAAATATAGAAGTTTATGAATTTTGTACAATTAATTTGTATAGACTAGGCCACATTTTTAAGAAATAATTCTTTAATCATATGATTATGAATCTTATGGTACTGATGAATTGTATCTCAAACGATTAAGGGGAAAGCACCCATTCAGTGGGAGTCGCATAAGGATTGATAAACTCTTCAAATACATATAGGTGTATGTAGTCAGGGTATAATAATACCAAAATGTAAGCACTTACTTCGTTAAATTCAAAGATAAATTAGAAAATGAATATGTGTATTCAACATACAAATATTTTATTTATGACGAGTTCATTGCATATAAAACAAATTAGAAATCATGACATGCAAAGAAAATAATAAAATTCGATTTGTTTGAATAGGCGAGTGTATTGGAAAATGTTCAAATGGTACCGAAAATAAATAAGATTCAATCTCAAAAGTCACTCCTCTTTACGATAAATAATGATGTCTCGGTAAGGAATAATAGGAATTTGTTGAACAAAGCACAACAAATAATGAGCGAGATTAACTTATTTCTATAAGGTATGTCTTAATGTATAGTTTACGAGATCATTTAATATAAGAGTTTATAAGAAACCTCCACATATCCTAGATCAAGGGGTTGATAAGTCATGTGAATCGAAAGACTACACGCAATAACTATTCGTGAGGGATGTTTTATAGACCACCTCAAAGGAGTTTGAGACCAATTACTACCGATTGACCAATTTATGTCATGCGTATAAGTTTCATAAAATAAAATAAAATCATATGTATAAGGGAATTCATAAAATGTTTATGAATACCAATTATGTTACACTGAGAAACAAGTGTAGTTTCAAGAAATGCCAACTTCATGATGTATGGAATTTCTTTTATAAATTATTAGATTTAAAATGGGTTTAGATATGATCCAGAGATAAAACTATTTACAAAGGATTAAATGAAATTTAATCAAGCCTAAACAGACACAACTAATAAGAACATTTAATAAGAACTCTTGCACATTAAAGAAAAATTGTGAGTTTCTTATCGATGTCAAGAAAAGAACTACTTAGTTGTTAAAAAGTCCATTAAGAGTGTCGACTCTACTATATGGCATGGTGTACAAATCCAAAATGAATTCCTAATACATTACAAAATAAGACTTTGATAGTTGTACTAGCAGGGATATGATCCATTGGCAGCAAATGTGTCTTAAAAAAAGGACCAATGTAGTTGTAATATACTAAGCAGTCTTAATAAGAATAACATCGTCAATTTAAATTGTTGAAATTAATCAATCATAGTCATCATTCAACGCATTTAAAATTAATTTGTATTTTACTCAAAAAATTATCACTTGGAATAATTTTTAGTTTTGGTACATTTATGCTGAAATAGAAATTCTAAATAACGATTTAAAATAAACCGTTTGCATAACAACCAAAGTGTCTCGGATTCAGTGGGACTGATAATGTGTTCGTGAGCTTCTAATATGGTCCAAGAACTGATACAAAAGTATCATTCGATGAGTAGAATTGAGAAAATATTTTGAGAGAGAAATCAAACAGTTTGATTTTCATTCAAAATATAGAGAAAAGCGTGTGTAAGAAAGAACATTAAAGGTACTAAAAGATTTCTAAAACTATAAGTAAATGACATGATTATGATCGTTAATTATGTACTCATGTTAAAATCTTTTTTTTTTTGGATTTTTAACACTGGACATTAGATTTGAAAATGACATTTTTATAATTAGTATAAAAAGAATGTTTGGACAGTCCCATGTGATATACGTAGACGTCACATTAAAATATTTAATATAGAGCATATGAAACAGATTCCCTATGCATTAGTAATTGGAATTATCATATATGCTTTGATATCTACTATATCGCTAATTATTTATGTAAATGGTAAATTAAGCGAGTATCAAATTCAAACTAAGATCGCTAAGTTATAGGTTAGAGTATTCTCAAGTATTTGTGAAATACTGGAGAATCGTTTATAGAAACAATGAACTATTTGTAAAGAAGAATTCGGGATTGAATTTCATAAGCAATATCGAGTACAATTTGTCAATATTAAATCCATGTTCAAACCTTAATTAAGGAACCTTAAGTTGGAAATGTTCCAAACAAGAGGATGTGGCTGATTCAACCAAAAGGCTAAGTATATCTCATCGAATGGCGCCGTAATAAAAGCAATATATATGTGTGTGTGTCTATATACATACATACATATATGTATATGTATATATATGTACTTATGTATATGCATAACTTTATAACTGAGCTAGGGTTGATTCCAAATTAAGAAAATCCCATGGCATTGTCATATGATAACAATGTCGTGATATAGATCACGAAAGAACTTAAGGCACATTAGAAGATGGGAAACATAATTTGAAAAGTTATACATGATAAAGGCAGTTTATCAGTGTTGGAGAGGGAAAGTTGATTAGTCGAGTAGATAACTAAAACAACATAGCATATTCAGCCACTAAGACGAGCTCGATTTTTTTGAGAAAGCTTTTCTAAAAATAGGAATAAGATTCTATAATTGGCCACAAGTGCAAGTGGGATATTGATAGAGTTAAGGCATGCTCTAGTAGTAATTCTATAATTTATTGTACATTACTAACTCTATAATGAAATTATGTTCAAAATAAAAGGTGTTTTCCTTTTATTCTCTTGTCATATTGTGATATGTTAATTAGTTGTTTAGTTTAAGTGTATTAACTAAAAAAATCTTTAAATGATATGTTATTTGGTAATAAGTACAATGTGTTATAATCATGAGAAATTTATCACACTAAAGATGACATGTTAGTTTAATATTCCTAGTTAAGCTGTTTCGAGATAAGATATTGATATATCCATCGAGACTGGAGTACGAAATGCTCTCTAAATGTTGGGCATTGTATTACTCAAGTCTGCTAGGGCACACCAAAAGATTATGTATTGATATTTATTAGATAATTGTGGAATGACTCAATCGAGAGTTGTACGTGTTAATAACTAAAGTCGAAAAGTAAAAGATGAAATAACGACATTACATAGTTTTATCGACTTGAGAATACCGTCAAACTTCAATGTAGATACTCAACTTCAATGATAGTAAAATCTTATCAATGTAGATACTCAACTTCTATCGACTTGAGAATACTGTCAAACTTCAATGTAGATTAATAATCTTAATAATAGAAGTTGAAAAACAATGGATCGTTAGGTGATTTATATAAAAAACAAAACAGAAGCTACCTATTTTGTCTTTCACAACTCATAGCGGAAAGAACACAAAATATAATAGTTAAATAACACTATGTTATTTCTAAACCAATCCATGCATATTTTTATGCACCATTGGTATGTACAATACAAATCCAAATCCATACAATAAACCAAGTATCTTACTTATATATACATATCATCGTATATACATACTAATACACATAACATGCCTTCTCACCCGAACATTGTTATAACCAAACCTATTTCCATCACCTGTTACATCATAAACAGAGGAAACATGGTGGAGAGGGGGCCATACACAAATTCTGGTGAATGAATATACCTGAATTCAATATTTACTATACTTTCTTTATAATATAACATGGACAAAAATGATAAATTACCATATCATTATACATTTTAGTCCATATTCAACTTATATCAAATCCGACGTACAATTCATATTCGCAAAATTCATATGGCCATGTTACTATATTCATTCTAAAGTGAGGTGACTAAATTAACACTCATCCATATGGTTAGTTATGTAGTCCTATCATGGATAAACCGAACAAACCATGAAACACGCTATACCCAATAACAATCGTGTTGCATCCAACCCACAACATTCAGAGTCACGACTCCATATTATTTTGGCTCTATTCCAAATCAATAACTAAAGTAAGTCGTATAACTTATAAAAGTCAACCCACTAAGACATGCGATATTCGTATATTAAAACCATTGCCATTTAGGGTAGGATACGTTATCTATACCATTACTCGGGCTGAACACACACAGGGAATCTAGCATAAGCCTTTAAATATTTATGGAAGACCTAAAACTGACCCAGGTTCAGATTGTCAAAAAAATTCGATGAACGGTACACCAGTGTGGGCCATCGGTCTACCAGGATATATGGTTGAAGAAAATTTCTAGGTTTTGTATATTTTCATTGTTAACTCTTGTTATTATGATTTCTTATCTTTTCATTCCGTAGATATGCAACATACATCCTTAACATTCCTACTATTTTTCCTATAAATTCTTATCATCATTTGCTATTTTAATATCATAGTTTCCTTAACTTTCATTAATTAGAATACTCTATATAAAATCATATGCATAATTAAATTCAAAAATAAAAATACATTTCTTGCTAGAATATATTTATCAAACCTCTAGATCTCAAATCTTGATTTTTAGAGTGTGTTCGTATGTAACGACCTAGATTTTTAGTCATATAATATTGAAATATTTAATTTATTTTAAATATCGAAATGTTATTATTATAAATCAAATAGCCAAAATTTCAAAAATAAGGTTTATTTGAATATTTAGAATTAATTAAATAATTAAATCTTGGCTTTAATATGGCTAAAATGATCACGAAAATATATTTGAATTCTGATTGAATAAGAAATAAGCACTTTAAATTAGAACTTAAAAGCGATTAAAATGGTTTTAAACGTAACTCGTTTTAATTAACGTGTGAAATTGTCATCCCTATAACTATCTTGGATTTTGACAAATCCAGTGCCATTTGATCCGTAATAATAAATTGTTGTACGTCATCGAGTTTCGTGACGATCAAACGTACTGTATGATTGTGCGAGCTCAAAACACACAGAAATTCATTATAGGAAATTTATATAATGTAACTGGGTTTAAATTCTAACTTATGCATATGTCCGAATTAGATCCTGATAGTAGTTCCCATGTATTCAAAATATGGGTATTTCATATAGAATGCCAGGCTGCATGCCTCGATTGGTGTTTTGAATTTTGTAGCTTAGAATTTGACGTTTTATAATAAAATAATAAGGTGTAACCATCATTTCAACCATACCCTTTCCCCATACCCCATGTCGTTACCTTACATACACCCATACCCGTGCACTATTTACCCATCCCTCCATGCCATTTTATACTCATTTATAATGTACAAAATGAAGGTTTACATCTTCAAAAAAATTCAAAACAAAATTTATACTTAATGAATATTATAAAATTTAGATCTTTGATCTTGTTTTGGCTTTATCTTCATCATGATGTCAGTATAGTAGGCTGCGTCTCTAATTTAGAGCTCGAAAATGGGTTGTTCTTGAGTTGTTAACTAGGGTTAAGGAATTATTGATCTAGGGTAAACGATTAGCGAAATGGAAATCGTATTCCAGATAGGGAGGGAGAATAGTACCTAAGGCTGGAGTTTAGAGGATCATGGATGTCGTTGGGTTGTTCGATCTTCTATACAGACAAGACTATGGTGGGTGAAGTCGGGTTTTGGAGCCAGGCTTCGGGCATGGGTCCATGGTGATGTCATGAAGAGGTTGAGAGGCGGAGTTGGACGTTGGTGTCCATACATCGCATAGCGAAGCAATGAGGGAGATGATAGTGATCAAAAGGGGTGGCCATAGATGAGTTGCTGTGTATAGAGGTGGGAAGGAGAATTGAGGGAGAGGGATTAAGTTATATATTTAACGATAATTAAAATTAAATAATGTAATTAGTATTTAAAGTAATTATTTAGAAATCGTTAACTTATTCATTTAATAACTTGTCCATATGAGGTCCAATCAAGACATAGATTTTTGCATTGCGGTCGTAATGACGGACGCTTCGCGATGGAACTGGTCTGGTCGACTTTGGGGACTGTGGAAATGGTCTAAAATCGGATGTCATTCGATTTTAGTACCAAACCAGAACACTTCAACGACAACTGAAATTTCGATGAGTTAAGCTCAGCTTTTTGGTTAACCAGTAGTGTTATATAGTTCATAAAAATTATTGATTGGATGTCTGGATGATTTACTATTTTATCAGTTGGTTTTGTTTTATTCCTGCCCCAAGAGCTGATGACCTTTTATATATACCCTCCAAGTAGGGGATAACCCATATTATATGATATATACTACTTATGATGCACATAAATAGGTTGGAGGGATCCAACAGGATTCTCACGACTGTTGATTTTATTTACATATATATATGTGCTGATATATATGAGCTTTGATGCAGGCGGATGGGTTGGAGAGATCCAACGGGATTCCTCACCATTTTTGAAATGTTTTCTATAATATTCCTGTTATATCAATTTTTGAAATCAAACCTGATTGCTGCAACTATGGGTTATGACATTGTTATATCCTCAAACCTAAACCCTGTAGTGATAGGAAATCAATGTTGATGTTGGTTAAACTTTGGGTAGCTATTGGCCTGAAATTAGTATTTTAAAAATACTATAAATTGCCATCTGAGTTGGAATTGGTTTTTGAGACAGGAATAATTTTAAATCTGAAATTGGGTTTTAGAAATGTTTTGTTCTAAAATATTTAATATATTTTACTCTAACCATATTATCTGTCTTTCTAAGTCATATAGGAATGGTTTAAAGGATTATTTATTTATATTTAATATTGTTCTAAAGATTATTTCTTTATATTTAATATTGTTTTAAAGTTATTTAACAAAATTTTAATATTTTGAAAGCTAATTATTTAAATAATTAATATGGTTTGAAATTAATAATAATGATTTATTAATAATGTTTTGGAAATTAATTATTACCAGTAATGCTGAATATTTGTATTTTTTGTTCTATTAATAATGTTTGAAATGACTAATTATTATTTTTTAAGATTTTTTAAAGTTAATAATAATTATTTATTTATAATGTTTATCATTAATAAATATTATTATATAATAGTATTTTGAGGTAAATAATTATTATTTACTAATAAATGTTTTCAAGATTTATAAATAGAGTTTTATAAATGGTTTCAAAAATTTATATAATAGTTTTTATAAATGGTTTTTATAGATTTATAAAAGAGTTAATAATTGTTCTTAGATAGTTATAAAGGGATTTTATAAAGGGGTTTATAGATTCATAAAAGGAGTTTCATAAATAGTTTTACGGGTATACAGTAAGTTTGTAAAGGATTTATGGAACTGTATAAAAAGAATTTATAAGTGATTGAAATTTATAAAAGAGATTATAATGATTTTCAGAGATTGATAAAATGGTTTAAAAATGATTTTAGAGCTATATAAGGAGTTTAAAAATGATTTTAGAATTAAATAAAAAGAAACCTTTCTCAGTTTTGCAAATATACTTATACCATTTTGATAAGTATATGAGTACATTTTCCAAATTATGAAGTGTAATATTTATGAATACACTTATACGGTTAAGATAAGTATACAAATATTTTCCAAGTATTGAAAACATAGGGATTTGTGGGTATATCTTTATAAAGGTATTTTTTTTATAAGTAATTTAAAAACTGATTTTGTAACGCCCGGCCCCTATACCCATGCCAACCAAGAGCAATACTAAGTATTACTGTCGGAAAGCACGGAGAATGGGACTCGATAGGGCTAAATGTTGTACTCATTCCCTTGAACTAACACTGGCACGAGAAATTTTTTTCGATTTTTTTTTTCCTTCTACTTACCATTTGTGCGCAGTGTTGGTTCAAAGCAATAGTACAAGATAAAAATTTTCCAGGTTACATAGTATAGAATATAATAGAATGTAAAATTCAGCACCAAAAACAGCATAATGCATAATACATATCATAATGTCCACGATACATAGTCCATAGTACATATCACTTCCAAAATACATAATAACATACATACCATAGTACATATTAACTACTTCTAAGTCCAAGCTGAAAAGTCCAAAACCCCAAAACGTGGAAAGTGATAAGAATTCTGCTACAATCCACGCAACCTAACCTGCAACCACAATCCTCAGACTGACCCGAGGATTATAAAACAAATCACACGGGTCAGACTATTTCTAGTGTGAGTGAAGTAAGATCTATGAACAATAATTGTCTCAATCAACAAAAGGGAAAGAAAACGCCGCATGTATAAACCAACATGAGGCATATATGTGCGTGAGAACTAACATGCAAATTTAGTTTCATAAACAATTCCTTTAATCAAACAATGATTTAGGCCAAACCTATCGTATATAATCCAATACGATACCATCCCAATTATTATTTGTAACACAAGGATAAGTTCATACACACATTCTCCAAAGATACTGGGTTTTCAAAATCAACTTTAATACTTCCAAAAATCATAAAGTAAAGAAAATTGCATTATGAGAATTATGGAATAAATATAACATGACTCATAAAATATACCAAATAAACAGACGCTAGTATTGTAAAATCACAGTGGTAGAGCTCGAGCGCGCGCGGAGACATCAACCCCGTAACCTACACATAACGCCATAATACACCTGGCGATCAACCCAGGATAACCAAGACGGTCTAAGGCAAAGGCCGTATGCTACCCGTTCACGGATCTACACGTGGGACCCCCCACGCCTCCATCCTTCATAGTCCGTGACCCACCGATCGGAGATCCCGATCAAAATAAGATTAGCCCTATATAGCAGACCGTTGACCTTTGGTGGTAAAAGGGCATGTGATATACCACCGATTCAGGTAGCGATCCTGAATCAGGTCGGCCAAGGTGGAGTTTTGGCCCATCGGTACAACAGAGTCCAATCTATCCCGACTCAAAAATCAAAGTGTTTATAATTTTAAAACACTTCTTAAAAATAAAAGTCAACGATGACCATCGTCTTTCAAAAATTCCATTAATAAACCCAGTATAATATTCAAAAGCGAACAAAATTTAGCAGATAATTGTGTGTATAAAAGAAAATAATTGCATCTTCATTTCGCATTAACACATAAGTACCCCATAATACTTATGTATTAAGACGAAACGCAAAAAGCTCATTTATTGAAAAAAATTTGTTAAGTTAAAAAATTTGATAACAATAAATTTAATTAAAAAGGCAAGCTTAGTACTCAAAAACGTAATCAAAATCCTAAAATGTTTTATTTACATATTGTCGTTATTATTATTATTTTCAAACACATATTTATCGATAGTACAATAGTTTTCGTTTTTAATCAAAATAAATCTAATTCACTAATTTAGATTAATTAATTTTTTTTTTCAACTTTTTTTTTTCCAACTTTGGTGCAGCTCCGACTTGGGCTGTAACTATGCAGCCTGTCTGGGCTGTACAGCCTGCCTGGGCTGCACCAATGCAGCCCTGGGCTGTACAGCCCCAGGCTGCACAGTGCAGCCCGCCCGGGCAGCCCCTGTGCAGCCCTGGGATGCACAGGCGCAGTCCGCCCGGGCTGCACAGGGCAGCCCGCCCGGGCTGCCACTGTGCAGCCCGCCCGGGCTGCCCCTGTGCAGCCCTGGGCTGCACGGGTGCATCCCACATGGGCTGCACCGGTGCAGCCTGGGCTGCACCGCCCCGGGCGGACCCGGGCAGCCCGGGTGCAGCCCACCTGGGCTGCACCACCGGGCCGCCCCCGGGCTGGGCCCGGGCAGCCCGCCCGGGCAGCCCGCCAGGGCTGCCACTGCAGCCCTGGGCTGCACACCTGTGCAGCCCCTGGCTGCACATTTGCAGCCCGTCTGGGCTGCACCTCTGTGCAGCCCCAGGCTGCACCTCTTTGCAGCCCCAGGCTGTACCTGTGCAGCCAGTCTGGGCTACATATCTGTGCAGTCCCTGGCTGCTCCTGTGCAGCCCCTGGCTGCTCCTGTGCATCCCCAGGCTGCACCTGTGCAGCCCCAGGCTGAACTGCTGGCGGGGCTGCACTTGCAGCCTCGTCTAGGCTGCACGGTGCAGTTCTGAAATCAATTTTTTTTTCCTTTTTTTTTTCTCTCTTCCCAAAGGCTGCTGTAATTCATTGTGGCAATTAAGCAAACATAAGGCATGCATTCAAATTATATGCATTGTTTCTCATTTCTTCTTCAACATAATATTTCAATCAAGTAACATGGTTTATGAAATGAGCAAACAACCATCATATTCAAAAATCTTACACCATATTTGCATGCATACTTGAAAATAAAATAAGACTATAATTTCACTCACCTAAACACCAATTAGCAATCTCCAAGCCCTAAATCAGCTAGCCTTTGATTGCTGAAGCTTCTCCTTTCAATTGCTAACAAAAGAGAAAAACCCTAAATAGCTACACATAAAACAAAAGAATGAAATAGAAAATAATTGATTTAGGGATACTTACTTTCAGAATTGGGAATCTTAGATTTAATTGTTTCACTTCTTCTCTTTTTTTTTTTTTTGATTTGGATGAAAAGGTTAGCAATTAGGTTTTCCTTTCTTCCTCTGTTTTTTTTTCTTTCTGCTTACTGTGCTGTATACGTACAGTAAAGGGAGGGTTGAGGAGAGGGGTATTTTTATTGTAAAGCCCCTACTCTAGAATCTTCTCCCAACTAGCCCTTTATTTTATTATTATTATTATTTTTTACATAAAGTGTAATCATTTTATTTTGTTTTTGTTCTAGATTTTTCTTTTCCTCAACATTATTTTATTCAATTCTAGAACTTTCCTACATGGCATCATAAAAAAAAGATATTATTATTTATTATTTATTACTATTATTATTTTGCCCTTTTCTCTTTTTTTTTCCTTTTATATCTAATTGTAAATCAACATAAAAAAATTCTTATATAAACTTTTCATACATAAAACGCGTTTTATCTTATGTAATTAGTTACCATTTTTTCATAAAAAAACTTATCATTTTCAATGTTTAATTTAATTTAATTTTATTTTGAATAGTTTAGGTTAATAAAATGGTTCATTTATTAAAATAAATTACACTACCTCAAGAAGGAACAATTTATAACTCCAAATAAAAGCGTACGAATTTGTTACCATTTATTTTCCTCTTAACGCTATTAATATTAAATTCTCATTTTTTCCCATTTATCTATTATTTTATTTTCTTAATAAATATTTAATTATTTATTATTATTAACTAATTAATTATCAATTTATTAAGTTGATTCCCAATTTAGTATCCCTAAAAGTCGGGTTGTTACAGACTTCCCCCCTTACAAAAATTGCGTCCTCGCAATTTCTACGTAAGGGCGATATCTGTAACTTTATTAGTTGATTTAAATTTCAAAAAGAATAAGACATACCTTACTCGAGCGCCAAACAATTCAGGATAATGCCTCTGCATCGACTCTTGTGTTTCCCAGGTGCAGTCCTTCGGATTGCTCGACCATTGCACCTTGACTAGTGGAACCACCTTACTACGCAACTTCTTCGTCTCAGAGGCAATGATACGGATAGGCTCTCGAGTATACGTCATATTAGGAGCGATCCCAAGCTGCTGCAACTGCTTTGGCTCTATCACCTCCTCAGAATCTCTCAGACACTTTCTCAAGTGTGACACATGAAACACATTGTGCACACTTGATAAGTGTTCAGGTAAAGCAACTCTATAGGCAAGCTTCCCAATCCGCTCCATAATAGGATAAGGCCCAATAAATCTAGGAGCAAGCTTACCAGTCTTGCTGAACCTCATTACCCCTTTTAAAGGAGTATCCTTCACGAACACATGATCGCCGACGCTAAACTCCAAGTCCTTTCTTCTTTTATCTGCATAGGACTTTTGTCTATCTTGTGCTTCCTTCATCCTCCTTCTAATTATCTCTACCTTTTCTGAAGCTTCACGTACAGAGTCGGGACCAAGAACTAACTTATCTCCAGTCTCAAGCCAGCATGCAGGAGATCTACATGGTCTTCCATACAGTGCTTCGAAAGGAGCCATGCCTATACTAGACTGAAAGCTGTTATTATATGAAAACTCTACCAAGTACAGGTGGTCCTCCCAAGAGCCTCCAAAGTCCAGAATACAAGATCGCAACAAATCCTCCAATATCTTGTTGACTCGATCAGTTTGTCCATCGGACTGAGGATGATAGGCTGAGCTAATATTCAACTTCGTCCCCAATGCTGCTTGTAAGCTCCTCCAAAATCCACTAGTAAATAATGGATCTATGTCACAAACTATAGCACTAGGTACACCATGGAGACGAATAACTTCCTTCACATACAGCTTTGCCAAATAAGATGCAGTCCTCTTTGCCTTGACAGGAATAAAATGGGCAGATTTCGTCAAACGGTCCACTACTACACATATGCTATCATGCCCTTGCTTCGATCGAGGCAAGCCATCAATGAAATCCATTGATACCTAAATAAAGTATTAATGGAACACTAATTTGATCACAAATAAGGGTTTATATAAGTGAACTGTTATAAAATCAAAATTCACTTATACCTGATCCCATTTCCATAATGGAATCTCCAAGGGCTGAAGAAGACCGCTAGGATTTTGATGCTCGCATTTCACCAGTTGGCAAGTAATGCAATTCTTAACATATTCACCTATATCACGCTTCATTCCTTCCCAATAATATAGGCGCTTCATGTCCATGTACATCTTGCTGCCACCTGGGTGAATAGTGTATCGTGAACAATGGCAGTCCTTCATCACCTCTTGTCTAAGCCCTGCAACATTAGGTACAAAGATTCTACCCTTCTTCCTCAAACAACCATGAGCATCCATCTCAAAACCTTTAAGGTCATCAGTCTCCTCTCCATTCTTCAACCGATGAATACGATCTAAAGTAACAGAATCTTCCTTCTGAGCAAGAGAAATCCTGTCCATAAGACTTGGTCTCACAACCAAGCTAGCTAACATCCTCCCTGAGCTATGAGTAGGAATACTGTAACAGATCCCACTAGAAGCTAACACCTCTAAGTCACGCCATTCAGCCACCATCATCGATACAACTGCCTGGTGTTTACGGCTGAGGGCATCCGCAACACGGTTTCCTTTCCCAGGAGTATATTGAATATCAAAATCATAGGCTGCCAAAAACTCCAACCACCTTTGTTGGCGCATATTCAGTTCCTTCTGGAAAAATAGGTATTTCAAGGACTTATGGTCTGTATAGAGAACAAACCGCTCCCCCATAAGATAGTGTCGCCACAACTTCAAAGCAAAAACCACGGCTGCTAGCTCCAAATCATGAATAGCATACCGAATCTCATTAGGCCTCAATTGCCTAGATGCATAAGCTACAACTCGCCCTTTCTGCATAAGTACCGCTCCCAGGCCAGAGCCACAAGCATCCGTATAGACCACAAGTTCCTGATTACCCTCTGGAATCACCAAAACTGGGGCGTTAGTGAGCATCTCCTTCAACTTTGTGAAAGCTTCTTCACATTTATCTGACCATTCATACTTAACTCCTTTCCTCGTCAGCCTCGTCAAAGGAGTCACAATCTTGGAGAAATCTTTAATGAAACGTCGGTAATAACCAGCTAGTCCCAAGAAGCTCCGTATCTCGGTAACAGATTCTGGTCTCTTCCAATTCTGTATGGCCTCAATCTTAGAAGGATCCACTGCCAGACCGGCTTCGGAGACTATATGGCCCCAAAACTTTACCTCTTTCTGCCAAAAGTGGCACTTGGAGAACTTAGCTTTTAGCTTATGTTCCCTTAAGGTCTCCAAAACCATCCTCAAATGCCCTTCATGCTCTTGCTCGGACTTGGAATACACTAGGATGTCATCAATAAAGACCAGGACAAATTGGTCAAGATAGCTTCTGAATATTCTATTCATCAGGTCAACAAAATATGCAGGAGCATTCGTAAGCCCAAACGGCATCACCAGCCACTCATATGAACCATAACGAGTGCGGAAAGCAGTAAGGGGAATGCTATCTTCCGCTACTCTCAACTGATGGAATCCAGTGGCTAAGTCCAGCTGGGAAAAGACTTTTGCTCCACTCAACTGATCAAAAAGATCGTCAATACGAGGTAATGGATACTTATTCTTTATAGTCAGCTCATTAAGCTTCCTGTAGTCAATGCATAAACGAAGAGAGCCATCAGCCTTCTTTACAAACACAGCAGCAACTCCCTAAGGAGAGCTACTAGATCGGATAAACTGCTTCCCTTCCAATTCAGTCAACTGCTTACAAAGTTCCTCCATCTCGACTCGCGGCATACGAGTAGGTGGTCGACTGACTGGTTGGGCTCCAGGAATTAGATCTATGCGGAACTCCACGGCCCTCTTTGGTGGTAAGCCTGTAACAGGCTCAAATATATCACCAAAATCTCTGACAATTGGTACCCTGGCTATCTCATCTTCCTCTCGTGACTCCATGGAAAACAAAGAAACATAAGCACTAGAGCTCGGTACATACAGAGTCATATTAACAAGCCCTTTATAGGATGGATGCTTCAAAGTAAAAACTCTGTCTGAGCAGGAAAGCTGTGCATCATAACGATCCAACCAGTCCATCCCCAAGATAATATCAAAGCCAAGGCACTCAAATACATGCAAATCATAGAGAAAAGAGAGCCCGCATAAGGAAAGCTCAAAGCCTTTACACAACATTCCAAGTGTTGCGGACCCACCAATGGGATTCGCAACCCTTAGAGATGTCACGAGGTAAACAACTTCCAAATCATATCTATCAACTAATTCCTTAGATATGAAAGAATGGGAGGCACCGGTGTCAAAGAGTATACGAATAAAAGTATCTCTAAAAGGAATCATACCTTCCATGACCACCACTTGCTTTCCCTTCCTCTGACTCGGGCCTGTATCTCCTTCCATCACATTCAGCTTAGCTGCTTGCTTCTTTTTCATAAGCTGTGGGCAGTTGTTCTTCAAATGACCAGTCTGATGACACTCATAACACTGCCTCTGGGGAAAATTATTAGCAAAATTCCCCATTATTCCACACTTATAGCACTTCACTCCACTTTTATCTTGCTTCTGGGAGCCTGAAGCTTGACCTTTCTTTTGTTTCTTCTGAGGATTTTGCTTCTTCTTAGGGAAGAATGGAGCTTTCCTCTTAGGCGCAAAGCTCTGTCGGTTCGGTGGTGCATCATCATCTCTTTCCCGATACAAGTCTTCATACCTCATGGCCAAATCAACAATCTCATCAAAAGTGGAGCGAAGCTGAGTCAAAAGGTGTTCCTTCAACTTCCTACATAGACCATCCACAAATTTCTGGTTCTTTTTGAAGGGAGTGTTGACCAAATCGGGGCCATACTTAGAGAGGGAGTTGAAGGTATTGACATACTCCTGAACTGTCATATCTCTCTGCTTCAGCTCAATAAATCTACGAGCGAGGATGGCCTTCTCCGCCTCAGGAATGAACCTTAACTCGAATCGTTCCCTAAATCTCTCCCATGTAAGCTCCTCCTCGTTGTTGAATATGCGCTTTGTGCTATATGATTTTTGTTTGATGATAATAAACATATATACATTCATATAAATGTATTTGGTAATGTACTATTTTGTTTTTCATAGTTTAAATAAATATTTGTTGAATAAAATTAAATTACATAGAATTCGAATTTGAATTCAAACAGAACAAGTTAAACAGATTTTGAATTCAAACAGAAATTTTATTCAAACAAATATTTTGAATAGTATGTATTTGGTTAGATAAATATCTGTTGAATAAAATTAAATTACACAGAATTCGAATTTGAATTCAAACAGAACAAGTTAAACAGATTTTGAATTCAAACAGAAATTTTTGATTCAAACAAATATTTATTACAATTTTAAATAGTACAATTTCATGCTCTCACTATACATATACATTTTTGATTATAATCACATTACATTTACAGTTAACCTCACTACATATCACTCACACTCGTACTTTGTCTTCAACTGCATTCCGGTTTGAATGCAGCATCTGAGTAATCTGCAAAAATATTTTCAAACGCAGTAAAATTGAAAGAGAAATATTTTTGAAATTTGAAAGAAACGATGATTTTGAAAACATTGTTTGCCTTAGTTATTTGGGTTGTTCGTCATCATTTTTGACTGTGCAATATCTGTGCATATCGGTATTTTTATCAGGGACAGGTAACTATAAGTGGATGCAATACACACGTGTACATTCGTATACGTGTGCACTGCCTCGCCAACTTGTGTGCAAAAAATCAAACAAAAGCACAGAAATCAAAAACAAGGTCAAACCCAGGATAGGTTCAACTCAAGGCAAATAGACAAAGCAATTGACTACAAACAGTTCCAGTACAAGCCTGCAGAATGCAAATGGACTCGACCAAGTATACAAATGCAACAGTCAGACCAAAAGGCTGCATGAAGAACCAGAATACAAGTACAGGAGGTAGTTCAATATAAACATGCTCAGGTCAAAGACAACAAGTACAACACTGTACAAGTGCCACAAGCAACATCAACAAGCAGTGCAGACTCAAAGCACCACTGACCAGAATACATAGGCAACATGAAGCAATGCACATGTCATCAGAACATAATGAAGGCTGCAGTGAAGCATGTACATGAGTGGACTGGACTACAACTCGACCAAATGGCCAACATAACATGCAGTGCTGTGCACAAAAGCTACAATGGACTGCACAGATGTATTCAAGTCCAGCAACATGAACACATGAGAATGGACAAGGCACAAATCAAGTTGCAGACTCCAAGTTACAAACTCAAATACAAACAGGAATAAAATATGACAATGCAATATGGTGAAGCAGCATTGATACAGCATAAGTCAAGACAGCTACAACACAAGTACAGGTGAAACCATACTTGACACAGTGGCAAGGCTAGAAGCACACGAGTTAATGAAGACTGCATGAATCAAGACCACACAGTGCATATATGTCAAACATGAATGCCACAACTTCAAATGAAGACCAACAAGTTACATGATGAACAAGTGCAAACTGAATGTAACAAGCATGAATAGAGTACAGTGTCACTCTCATGTATGCAACAGATAATGAAACAAGTTGCACCAGACCAAGTTCAAGTAAAAGGGCAACATACTAACTTAAACAACAACAATGAACCAGAGCCAATAATATATGTACAGTATGGCAAATACAGGTACAAACAACAGTGAGCAGACTCATATGAACAAATGCAAAGAACAGTGAAGCATGAACATAGGCCACCAGTGAAACAAAGCAATATATACATGAACAAGTGTAGCATCTGTTACAGTGAAAAGCCTAAGTCAAGATGGAGTTACAACAATGCATCAGTGAGGAACACAACAACAATGAATACTGCAACAACCAAATGGAGATGGCATCCCACAATATCCAGAAGTTTAGAAAATCAAATGGCCGAAGTAAACACTCAGTATCAAGGCCGAAGTGATAGTGAATCGCAAATTCAATGATGAACAAGTCAACAAAGTGAAAACTCACGAAATCAGTATTGTCAAAGTCAAACAAGTGTTCACCGTGATAGCCAAGCAAAATTGATCACGAAATCAAAATCGAAGCCGTGTCAACCAAGCATCAAAATACGAAATTGAAAAAGTCAGAATCGATCTCAATCATTCAAGCATCATCAAGTGGCCGAGATAAAGAATTTGACAAATTCAATCAAATTTATACGAACTCAAATATAGGAATTCAACCTATATAAATGCCCTAATCATCATCGGCAAAAAATTATCGATTTCAAGTATCAATTTAGAAAAGCAAAAGGAGACAGTACATACCAAATTCATAAGCAACGAACTCGATCGAGCAACTGCAAAACGAGCAATAGTCAACCATCAGAGAAGCAGCGAGCTAGGGCAACAAATCACAGATCAATTGAAGAAACCGAAGCACTAATTGGAACAAAGAGCCGAAGCCCTAACTGGAACGAAAGGGAACGAAGCCCTAATCAGAACGAAGCCGCCATTATTTCTCATGAACGAGACAAAAGAGGATCGGGTGAAATAAGGAAGTGGGCCGGTCTTAAAAATAAAAGGGGGTTTTGTTTTCTTTTAAATTTAAGGCTTCTTTATATTGTTAATTAGTTTTAGGGTTATTGTCTATTTTTTTAAATTATTGTTTTTTATTTTACGAATCAAAGAATTAGTAAATCACCACCTAGGTTTAGGTAGTGTCAGATTGTCTATTTTGAATTAGTTCAGTGAGCAGGGTGTGCGAGTTTGCAAAGCTCTATAGGCGGGAGCAGTGTTTGCGAGTAAGCGAAACTCTATAGGCGGGAGCAGGGTGTGCGAGTCTAGTAGAGTGTTTGTAAGCGGGAGCAAAAGGGTCTGCGAGTCTAGTAGAGTGTTTGTAAGCGTGATACTGTTTAATTCTAATAGAAATCTGTGAATGCAGCAGTAGGCAGGGGTTGCCGAAGCTGGGTAAATTTTGTGTGTGATTTACTTTTCAGCATATTTATTTCTGCTATTATATTTCTGTGTTTAATTCGAGAAAATTTGCTATAACCCTATTCACCCCCCTCTAGGGTTAATCTAGATCCTACAAGTGGTATCAGAGCCCGGTATATTTTTTATTTAACTCTAGAGTCATGAGTCTACAAAATAATGCTTTTTCTGAGGGGCAATCTATTGCTAGGCCACCCATGTTTAACGGGAACGATTATGCTTATTGGAAAGATAGGATGAGTATTTATCTTAGTTCCGTTGATTATGATGTTTGGGATATTATTGAAACTGGCTATAAACCTCCCACTATAATCGTTGGTGGTACTGAGATTCCTAAACCTTAGGATAGGTGGGATGCTAACGATAAAAAATTGAAAACGACAAATGCTAAAGCCATGAATGCTTTGATATGTGCTCTTGATAAAAATGAATTTAATAGAATTTCTCATTGTACAACAGCACAGGAAATATGGCATACTTTGGAGGTGACACACGAAGGAACTTCTCAAGTCAAGGAGTCTCGGCTAGCCCTATTCAGCAATGAATACGAAAATTTTGTGATGGACAAAGGCGAGAGCATAAAGGATATGTTTGGACGTTTTTCAACCTTGGTATACAATGCTAGAGCGCTTGGGAAGGTATTCACTGAGGTAGAGCTTGTGAGGAAGATACTACGAGTTTTACCAATGAACTTTGAGGCAAAAGTCACAGCAATCCAAGAATCGAAAGATCTGAGCAAACTAAGCATGGAGGAGTTGATTGGCAACTTGATGACATATGAGCTTGATTTAAAAGCAAAGGAAGAACGCAACAACTCCGAACCAAAGAAGAAGACGATTGCCTTAAAAAGTAAAGAAGAAAGCGATGAAGAAGATCCAATTGAAGAGCTTGCAACGGCTATCAATAATCTTAGAAGATGGTCTAGATTCAAGCCACGCAAGAAGAAAACAAAGGGCAATAGGTCAAAAGATTCCGAAAATTCCGATAATGAACTGACATGTTATAACTGCAACAAGCCTGGCCACATCAAACCAAAATGCCCACTTCTCAAAAACAACAAAGAAAAGAAAAAGGCGAAGAAGGTATTTGCAGTGACTTGGGATGATGAAGAAGGAGAGGAAGCTTCGGATAGCAGCCCAGAGGAGGCTAACTTGTGTTGCATGGCAAAATCAGAATCAGAAGCAACCTCCGACGAATCTAGTGAGGCAGGTGAGTTTTCTTATAAAGAACTTGTTTTTATGTGTTCTGATCTTACTAAGGTAGTGGATACTCTTGAATCTAAAATTGAAAAACTGAAATCTGATAGGAGAGAATTTGCTCGTGAAAATTTTAGGTTAAAAACTGAACTTGAAAATATTCAAAACCTAGAATGTAAAAAATGTAAGATTTTAGATTCAGAATTATCAAAACTGAGGAATAACTTTGAAAGTCTTGAAAATGAAAACTTGAATCTTAAGGAAACCATCGACACTAGGAGAAAGGATTTTATTAATCGATGCACCTCACTTGTCACCGAAAATTCAACATTAAAAACCAAAGTCCAAAATCTTGAGAAATCTTTGAATAACTTTTCAAGAGGCGAAAAATCTTTCAAAATGTTATTTGGAAATCAAATTTTTGCTAACAATAGAAAAGGACTAGGTTATGGAAAATCACAAGATGATGGTAAAGGTAAAAGTGTTGCTCGATCTGAAATAATTGGAAATCATGTTGAAAATCATAGTCATAGGAACACAAAATTTAATCAAGTCAATTTAATGTGCACGTTTTGTAGAGAATTTGGACATAATCGAAATAATTGTTGGTATAGACCCAAACACGTGAAAACTATACCAATTTGGGTTCCAAAAGGCACAAATATAAAATCTTTGAAAGTCAAACAAATTTGGGTGCCAAAAGGAACATATATAAATAGTTTTGAGTCTCCAAAAATATATTTTTCATATTCTGCCACTAACAACAATGGACCTATAAAAACAAATAGGTCACACAAATATTTTATCGTGTAGGTGTGGTGGCAGGCTAAGGAACAACAACAGTGTTCTCTGGATTTCGACTGTTCCAGAAACACAACGGGCGACAAAGCAAAGTTCCTTAGCCTAGTATAAAGGTGACAGAATCACAATGGGCAATCACGAAAAATTATCGTAAAGGTAAAACAGGTAATTGTTTTTAAATGTGATTATCTGCACCATACTCTAAATTAAAATCAGCCAATATTGAGATGAACAAAAGATGATGATTTTGATGCTATGATTTTTTTTAAAATATTGACTAACCATCTTTAAATAGAATTACTTGGAGTAATTATGATGGTTGACTGATTCGGACTTAATTGATATGATTTTTTGACTTGTTCTTATTTATGACATTAATTTGTGCTTAATTGATGACCAATCAGATTTTCAATTTTTGAACTAATTTATATAAATTTGTTCAGTCAAATGCTGGTTACTCATGCTACACGTAGATATATTGGTTCTGACATTTTGATCACTGCTTGTAAATTTGCACGATTTCAAATTCATGAGAAAAAGGATTTTAAGAAATTGTTTTTGAAATAATTATGATGTTGATTGACTGTTGATTACTCATGAAAATAATTGTTTATCCTCTGGTTTCTGAAATTAACATCATGATATTTGTTTGAGTGTTAACACGGCTTAAATTCAAAATTCAAAAGAATGATGTTTTGAAATTTTTTGGTGCACATCTCATGGTTTGATTCAACAAGTGAATATTGAGTGAAATTTAAATTCAGATGCGGATTACACTGGTAATATAGTTGATAGAAAAATTATTAGTGTAACGTGATTAATTTTTGAAACATTCATTTGCTGCATCGTTTTTTTTTCAAAGAAAATATCTGCATATTTTTCACTTGAAATAATTTTCAAATAGCAGAAAATTTTCCTTATAAAACTCCCCTCAAGAAAATCATGTTTGACCATATTTACAGCTTAATCATTTTTGAAAAATTGATTTTATAATTTTTAATTTGATTTTAAATGACAAATTTGACTAAACTCCCTTTGATTATCGAAAAGATAAATAGTGATTGAAAAAGAGATGAGTGTTGATATTTATCATATATTATAACTCGAGAAAGTATAATTAGAAAATTTCTTTAGAATTTCATAACAAGAGTTATAAAAACTTTTTGTTGGGTAATAATTCCATGACCATTTCTATTTCTATCATCTTTCTATCGAACATCACTCATCAAGATCATATTTAGTATGTAAATTTGTGGTAGTTTACAAAGGAAATCATTTGTTCTTCAATATCTTTAAATCGGTGAAGGAAATTATTTGTGCTTCAATTTATTATATTCAGCAATAAATATCCAAAGTATTCACTCTCATTTAAAAGTCCTCACGGTCATGCATGGGTAAATTACTTGGATTTTTGATTATGTGCTTCCATGCTCATTTAAAAGTCCTCACGGTTATGCATGTATGGAACGCATATTAAAAATAATTGATTTAATAGACAAGTTGATTCTAATCCCATTTAAAAGTCCTCACGGTCATGCGTGGTTAGAAGATACTTGATTTTATTTTTTAAATTAAATTGGAATACTACTAATCTCATTTAAAAGTCCTAACGGTTATGCATGGTTAGTAGATATTCAAATTTACAGAAATAAATATACCACAAATAGACATATCTATATGAATTTTTGATGATTCTATCTCCATCACTTCTGAAAGTGGAATATGCGCTTGACAAGGGTAATTATGATTTTTGTTTGAGTTTTATTGAAATTTGATATTTATATTTAATTGAGTTAAATGTTTGATTCATGTCTATCACTTCATCCCTATTTTTATAACACTGTTATTCTTTTGCTGATAACAAAAGGGGGAGAGAAAAGTTAAGATTTTGTCAAATAGAATCAAGCAAAGGTCAAATAACTTTCAATTTGCATATAGGCTCATTTACATATTTTTATTTGTATGCATATATGTAGGGGGAGTATCACATAAAAAGGAAGCATTCAAATAGGGGGAGCAAATGAAATTATCAAATACATTTAATATATTCAAAATCTTAAATATATGTTTGTTATCATCAAAAGGGGGAGATTGTTGAATATGCGCTTTGCGCTATATGATTTTTGTTTGATGATAATAAACATATATACATTCATATAAATGTATTTGGTAATGTACTATTTTGTTTTTCAAAGTTTAAATAAATATTTGTTGAATAAAATTAAATTACACAGAATTCGAATTTGAATTCAAACAGAACAAGTTAAACAGATTTTGAATTCAAACAGAAATTTTATTCAAACAAATATTTTGAATAGTATGTATTTGGTTAGATAAATATCTGTTGAATAAAATTAAATTACACAGAATTCAAATTTGAATTCAAACAGAACAAGTTAAACAGATTTTGAATTCAAACAGAAAATTTTGATTCAAACAAATATTTATTACAATTTTAAATAGTACAATTTCATGCTCTCACTATACATATACATTTTTGATTACAATCACATCACATTTACAGTTAACCTCACTACATATCACTCACACTCGTACTTTGTCTTCAACTGCATTCCGGTTTGAATCCAGCATCTGAGTAATCTGCAAAAATATTTTCAAACGCAGTAAAATTGAAAGAGAAATATTTTTGAAATTTGAAAGAAACGATGATTTTGAAAACATTGTTTGCCTCAGTTATTTGGGTTGTTCGTCATCATTTTTGACTGTGCAATATCTGTGCATATCAGTATTTTTATCAGGGATAGGTAACTATAAGTGGCTGCAATACACACGTGTACATTCGTATACGTGTGCACTGCCTCGCCAACTTGTGTGCAAAAAATCAAACAAAAGCACAGAAATCAAAAACAAGGTCAAACCCAGGATAGGTTCAACTCAAGGCAAATAGACAAAGCAATTGACTACAAACAGTTCCAGTACAAGCCTGCAGAATGCAAATGGACTCGACCAAGTATACAAATGCAACAGTCAGACCAAAAGGCTGCATGAAGAACCAGAATACAAGTACAGGAGGTAGTTCAATATAAACATGCTCAGGTCAAAGACAACAAGTACAACACTGTACAAGTGCCACAAGCAACATCAACAAGCAGTGCAGACTCAAAGCACCACTGACCAGAATACATAGGCAACATGAAGCAATGCACATGTCATCAGAACATAATGAAGGCTGCAGTGAAGCATGTACATGAGTGGACTGGACTACAACTCGACCAAATGGCCAACATAACATGCAGTGCTGTGCACAAAAGCTACAATGGACTGCACAGATGTATTCAAGTCCAGCAACATGAACACATGAGAATGGACAAGGCACAAATCAAGTTGCAGACTCCAAGTTACAAACTCAAATACAAACAGGAATAAAATATGACAATGCAATATGGTGAAGCAGCATTGATACAGCATAAGTCAAGACAGCTACAACACAAGTACAGGTGAAACCATACTTGACACAGTGGCAAGGCTAGAAGCACACGAGTTAATGAAGACTGCATGAATCAAGACCACACAGTGCATATATGTCAAACATGAATGCCACGACTTCAAATGAAGACCAACAAGTTACATGATGAACAAGTGCAAACTGAATGTAACAAGCATGAATAGAGTACAGTGTCACTCTCATGTATGCAACAGATAATGAAACAAGTTGCACCAGACCAAGTTCAAGTAAAAGGGCAACATACTAACTTAAACAACAACAATGAACCAGAGCCAATAATATATGTACAGTATGGCAAATACAGGTACAAACAACAATGAGCAGACTCATATGAACAAATGCAAAGAACAGTGAAGCATGCACATAGGCCACCAGTGAAACAAAGCAATATATACATGAACAAGTGTAGCATCTGTTACAGTGAAAAGCCTAAGTCAAGATGGAGTTACAACAATGCATCAGTGAGGAACACAACAACAATGAATACTGCAACAACCAAATGGAGATGGCATCCCACAATGTCCAGAAGTTTAGAAAATCAAATGGTCGAAGTAAACACTCAGTATCAAGACCGAAGTGATAGTGAATCGCAAATTCAATGATGAACAAGTCAACAAAGTGAAAACTCACGAAATCAGTATTGTCAAAGTCAAACAAGTGTTCACCGTGGTAGCCAAGCAAAATTGATCACGAAATCAAAATCGAAGCCGTGTCAACCAAGCATCAAAATACGAAATTGAAAAAGTCAGAATCGATCTCAATCATTCAAGCATCATCAAGTGGCCGAGATAAAGAATTTGACAAATTCAATCACTTTTATACGAACGCAAATATAGGAATTCAACCTATATAAATGCCCTAATCATCATCGGCAAAAAATTATCGAGTTCAAGTATCAATTTAGAAAAGCAAAAGGAGACAGTACATACCGAATTCATAAGCAACAAACTCGATCGAGCAACTGCAAAACGAGCAATAGTCAACCATCAGAGAAGCAGCGAGCTAGGGCAACAAATCACAGATCAATTGAAGAAACCGAAGCACTAATTGGAACAAAGAGCCGAAGCCCTAACTGGAACGAAAGGGAACGAAGCCCTAATCAGAACGAAGCCGCCATTATTTCTCACGAACGAGACAAAAGAGGATCGGGTGAAATAAGGAAGTGGGCCGGTCTTAAAAATAAAAGGGGGTTTTGTTTTCTTTTAAATTTAAGGCTTCTTTATATTGTTAATTAGTTTTAGGGTTATTGTCTATTGTTTTTAAATTATTGTTTTTTATTTTACGAATCAAAGAATTAGTAATTCACCACCTAGGTTTAGGTAGTGTCAGATTGTCTATTTTGAATTAGTTCAGTGAGCAGGGTGTGCGAGTTTGCAAAGCTCTATAGGCGGGAGCAGTGTTTGCGAGTAAACCAAACTCTATAGGCGGAAGCAGGGTGTGCGAGTCTAGTAGAGTGTTTGTGAGCGGGAGCAAAAGGGTCTGCGAGTCTATTAGAGTGTTTGTAAGCGTGATACTGTTTAATTCTAATAGAAATCTGTGAATGCAGCAGTAGGCAGGGGTTGCCGAAGGTGGGTAAATTTTGTGTGTGATTTACTTTTCAGCATATTTATTTCTGCTATTATATTTCTATGTTTAATTCGAGAAAATTTGCTATAACCCTATTCACCCCCCCTCTAGGGTTAATCTAGATCCTACACTCGCCTATCTCAGCACTAACCACATCGAACCAGTCAGATGCACCGTCTTGGAGGAAGCTGGAAGCAATCTGGACCTTCTGACGGTCCGTCACACCCATGTGTCCAAAGACTCGTTCACAAGTCTTCAACCAAGCCTGAACTCCAACCACACCTTCATTACCATGAAAAGGCTTCCCTCCAAGGCTCACAAAATCCTTACACATACGAGCGAAATCAACTCTAGGAGCAGCATTAGGAGCAGGTGCGGCCTGTGGCATGTTCCGCATTAACTCTAACCACTGCTCCATGGTCAAACGAGGAGTTCTTCCAGCCATCTTTCTCACTACTCTGCATAGTGAGAAATGTTATTATGCTGGAATCAAAATAGCTCTCATACTAAAAAGATCAGAGATTTGGGGTTTTGGTTTAGGTATGTATGACTATTATTATATTATGGAAGTGATACTTATGGTATATAGACATGTACAATGCTTCTACTGCTTTGTGCTAACTTATATTCTAAATATATTCTATGCTATTGTTAACCTGGGCTCTGATACCAAAAATGTAACGCCCGGCCCCTATACCCATGCCAACCAAGAGCAATACTAAGTATTACTGTCGGAAAGCACGGAGAATGGGACTCGATAGGGCTAAATGTTGTACTCATTCCCTTGAACTAACACTGGCACGAGAAATTTTTTTCGATTTTTTTTTCCTTCTACTTACCATTTGTGCGCAGTGTTGGTTCAAAGCAATGGTACAAGATAAAAAAATTCCAGGTTACATAGTATAGAATATAATAGAATGTAAAATTCAGCACCAAAAACAGCATAATGCATAATACATATCATAATGTCCACGATACATAGTCCATAGTACATATCACTTCCAAAATACATAATAACATACATACCATAATACATATTAACTACTTCTAAGTCCAAGCTGAAAAGTCCAAAACCCCAAAACGTGGAAAGTGATAAGAATTCTGCTACAATCCACGCAACCTAACCTGCAACCACAATCCTCAGACTGACCCGAGGATTATAAAACAAATCACACGGGTCAGACTATTTCTAGTGTGAGTGAAGTAAGATCTATGAACAATAATTGTCTCAATCAACAAAAGGGAAAGAAAACGCCGCATGTATAAACCAACACGAGGCATATATGTGTGTGAGAACTAACATGCAAATTTAGTTTCATAAACAATTCCTTTAATCAAACAATGATTTAGGCCAAACCTATCGTATATAATCCAATACGATACCATCCCAATTATTATTTGTAACACAAGGATAAGTTCATACACACATTCTCCAAAGATACTGGGTTTTCAAAATCAACTTTAATACTTCCAAAAATCATTTTGTAAAGAAAATTGCATTATGAGAATTATGGGATAAATATAACATGACTCATAAAATATACCAAATAAACAGACGCCAGTATTGTAAAATCACAGTGGTAGAGCTCGAGCGCGCGCGGAGACATCAACCCCGTAACCTGCTCATAACGCCATAATACACCTGGCGATCAACCTAGGATAACCAAGACGGTCTAAGGCAAAGGCCGTATGCTACCCGTTCACGGATCTACACGTGGGACCCCCCACGCCTCCATCCTTCATAGTCCGTGACCCGCCGATCGGAGATCCCGATCAAAATAAGATTAGCCCTATGTAGCAGACCGTTGACCTTTGGTGGTAAAAGGGCATGTGATATACCACCGATTCAGGTAGCGATCCTGAATCAGGTCGGCCAAGGTGGAGTTTTGGCCCATTGGTACAACAGAGTCCAATCTATCCCGACTCAAAAATCAAAGTGTTTATAATTTTAAAACACTTTTTAAAAATAAAAGTCAACGATGACCATCGCCTTTCAAAAATTCCATTAATAAACCCAGTATAATATTCAAAAGCGAACAAAACTTAGCAGATAATTGTGTGTATAAAAGAAAATAATTGCATCTTCATTTCGCATTAACACATAAGTACCCCATAATACTTATGTATTAAGACGAAACGCAAAAAGCTCATTTATTGAAAAAAATTTGTTAAGTTAAAAAATTTGATAACAATAAATTTAATTAAAAAGCCAAGCTTAGTACTCAAAAACGTAATCAAAATCCTAAAATGTTTTATTTACATATTGTCGTTATTATTATTATTATTTTCAAACACATATTTATCGATAGTACAATAGTTTTCGTTTTTAATCAAAATAAATCTAATTCACTAATTTAGATTAATTAATTTTTTTTTTCAACTTTTTTTTTCCAACTTTGGTGCAGCTCCGACTTGGGCTGTAACTGTGCAGCCTGTCTGGGCTGTACAGCCTGCCTGGGCTGCACCAGTGCAGCCCAGGGCTGTACAGCCCCAGGCTGCACAGTGCAGCCCGCCCGGGCTGCACCAGGCAGCCCGCCCGAGCTGCCCCTGTGCAGCCCAGGTGCAGTCCGCTTGGACTGCACAGGGCAGCCCGCCCGGGCTGCCCCTGTGCAGCCCTGGGCTGCACCGGTGCAGCCTGGGCTGCACCGCCCCGGGCGGACCCGGGCAGCCCGGGTGCAGCCCACCTGGGCTGCACCACCGGGCCGCCCCCGGGCTGGGCCCGGGCAGCCCGCCAGGGCTGCCACTGTGCAGCCCTGGGCTGCACACCTGTGCAGCCCCTGGCTGCACATTTGCAGCCCGTCTGGGCTGCACCTCTGTGCAGCCCCAGGCTGCACCTGTGCAGCCAGTCTAGGCTACATATCTGTGCAGCTCCTGGCTGTACCTGTGCAGCCCCAGGCTGCACCTGTGCAGCCCCAGGCTGCACCTGTGCAGCCCCAGGCTGAACTGCTGGCGGGGCTGCACTTGCAGCCTCGTCTAGGCTGCACTGTGCAGTTCTGAAATCATTTTTTTTTCCTTTTTTTTTCTCTCTTCCCAAAGGCTGCTGTAATTCATTGTGGCAATTAAGCAAACACAAGGCATGCATTCAAATTATATGCATTGTTTCTCATTTCTTCTTCAACATAATATTTCAATCAAGTAACATGGTTTATGAAATGAGCAAACAACCATCATATTCAAAAATCTTACACCATATTTGCATGCATACTTGAAAATAAAATAAGACTATAATTTCACTCACCTAAACACCAATTAGCAATCTCCAAGCCCTAAATCAGCTAGCCTTTGATTGCTGAAGCTTCTCCTTTCAATTGCTAATAAAAGAGAAAAACCCTAAATAGCTACACATAAAACAAAAGAATGAAATAGAAAATAATTGATTTAGGGATACTTACTTTCAGAATTGGGAATCTTAGATTTAATTGTTTCACTTCTTCTCTTTTTTTTTTTGATTTGGATGAAAAGGTTAGTAATTAGGTTTTCCTTTCTTCCTCTGTTTTTTTTTCTTTCTGCTTACTGTGCTGTATACGTACAGTAAAGGGAGGGTTGAGGAGAGGGGTATTTTTATTGTAAAGCCCCTACTCTAGAATCTTCTCCCAACTAGCCCTTTATTTTATTATTTCTTTTTTTTTTTACATAAAGTGTAATCATTTTATTTTGTTTTTGTTCTAGATTTTTCTTTTCCTCAACATTATTTTATTCAATTCTAGAACTTTCCTACATGGCATCATAAAAAAAAGATATTATTATTTATTATTTATTACTATTATTATTTTGCCCTTTTCTCTTTTTTTTTTCCTTTTATATCTAATTGTAAATCAACATAAAAAAATTCTTATATAAACTTTTCATACATAAAACGCGTTTTATCTTATGTAATTAGTTACCATTCTTTCATAAAAAAAACTTATCATTTTCAATGTTTAATTTAATTTAATTTTATTTTGAATAGTTTAGGTTAATAAAATGGTTCATTTATTAAAATAAATTACACTACCTCAAGAAGGAACAATTTATAACTCCAAATAAAAGCGTACGAATTTGTTACCATTTATTTTCCTCTCAACGCTATTAATATTAAATTCTCATTTTTTCCCATTTATCTATTATTTTATTTTCTTAATAAATATTTAATTATTTATTATTATTAACTAATTAATTATCAATTTATTAAGTTGATTCCCAATTTAGTATCCCTAAAAGTCGGGTTGTTACAGATTTAAATTAATGAAAAGATTAGAAAAAGAGGTTAGTGGTTGCTTATATGTTTAACAATGTTGGATTTTCCTATAGAATTAAATCCTTGCACTACAAGAAATTTTATTTTTGGTGGCGCACAAAAAGGGCTACCAAAACTTATGGTAGCGTTTTGATAAACGCTGTGATAAATCCCGCCACTAAAAATCCATGATTTTTTGTTGCATTTATTTAAACGCCACTATAAATCCTTTTATTGCAGCATTTCTCAAACGCGACCATAAATCGTTTTGTAGCGTTTTAAAGACGCCACCAAAAGGTTTTTTGGCGCTATAAATAGAATTTCCAACTTTACCCCTACTTTATGGTTGTGTTTACTCAACGCCACTATATGTATTTCTGTAGCATTTTTGAAACGCAGCTAAAAGTTGATGATCATTTTGCACTATTTTTTCATGCTATTATTTCCTATTGATGGTCTATTTTGTTTCAACTATATCGATCAACAATCGCTCACATAATCATCATATTCAAACAATTAAAAAAACATATTAATCGTATAATCAAATAGGATATCCATAACCATTCTAATACAATAGTTTTTTGATAAAATAACCAAACTCACATACAATAACCATTCGTATACAAATTTACACACCAAGTACTAATAAAATGTTATACCAAACTGGTGCTAATAAAACGCTCGATTACCCATAATTCTTTGTTGCATGCACAAGTAAAAGCTAGAACCATAAAAGTCCAACCTTGCTCTCTTCGGAAATCCATTGCCTGCACAAGTGAAAACACAACATATAGTCAAACAATTATGTTAATTCGTAGGACTTTAAATCTGATATCAAACATCTATAGCATTGTACAAGCATATCATACTATAAATAACGTCATATAAATAATCAAAGATATAAACGAAATGAAATAAATAAAGTCCAATCTTACTGTTATATATAAAACTTTGTTAGATTAATTATATTATTATTATTTATAAAATTTAGTTGACTTAAACTTAGTTAATTATATAAAACTTATTTAATTAATTTTAAAAAAACTCAGTTAATTTTTGTTAACTTGGTTAACTTAGTTAATTTATTATTATTATTATTATTATTATTATTTATAAAACTCGATTAACTTAGTTAATTTATTATTATTATTATTATTATTATTATTAAAACTCGATTTAACTTAATTTTATTATTATTGTTATTATTGTTCTTATGAACTTATTTCATTTTTATGAACTTAGTTACTTCATCGTCGTCGTCATTATTATTATTTTTTATAAAATTTTGTTAAATTAGTTATATTATTATTATTTATAAAAATTTAATTAACTTAAATTTAGTTGATTTTATAAAGCTTGTTTAATTTTAACAAAACTTAGTTAATTTTTGTTAACTTAGTTAATTAATTAATTAATTAATTATTATTATTTATAAAACTCGGTTAACTTAGTTAATTTATTATTATTACTATTATTATTATTATTATTAAAACTCAGTTAACTTAATTATTATATTATTATCATTATATTAGTTTATTTTTATAACTTTGTTAATTCATCATCATCATCATTATTATTTATAAAACTTTGTTAAATTAGTTATGTTATTATTATTTATAAAATTAGTTAACTTAAACTTAGTTAATTTTATGAAACTTGCTTAATTTTAACAAAACTTAGTTATTTTTTTATTAATTTGGTTAACTTGGTTAATTTATTATTATTATTATTATTATTATTATTATTATTTATAAAACTCGGTTAACTTAGTTCATTTATTATTATTATTAACACTCAATTAACTTAATTATTATATTATTATTATAATATTAGTTAATTTGTATAAACTTTGTTATTTCATCATCATCATCATTATTATTGGTAAAACTTTGTTAAATTAGTTATATTATTATTATTATTTATAAAATTTAGTTAACTTAAACTTAGTTAATTTTATAAAACTTACCGATCACCACAACACATCCATTCTGTCAACATAAATATCCTCACTATTTCCAAACAGCACCATTCACTGCATATTACCATCATCCACCCATCAACAAACTGTCCGACATCCATCACCACTTACCCCTCCACTTCACATCAATAACATCACCATACTCTTTCTTCTTCATTAATAAACAGCATTTCAAACCACTTCAACAACACTGCACTTCAATTTCTCTCTACGTACAAGCTTCTCCAGATAATCATCACAATATCATCATTGCACACCCATATGTCAGTGCCACCACAAGCTTCTACCTGACCATCTCCATACATATCTTACAACATTGCTTTCACATTCACCATTAACTACCACTCCTCATCTCTAGCAAATCACCGCCATTAACTCACTTCATCCCCCTGCTTTCACATTTCTCATTAACAATTCTCCCATTTCCGCCTGAAACACTGCCCTGTCACCCAACACACACAAACACAGATATATATATATCTACAACTTCCTGTAGCCAGTATCCTGAAACACTACCTCTGTCAACCTTCATTACCCTTTACAACTTCCATACGTCAACCGTTCAAACATACATACCACTGTCAACAACATATGCACTTCATACTATCCCCTACACCCTTGCCTATAGTCTACCATACACGGTCTGTTATTCAGCAACCGCCTGATTGCCATCAACCGACCCCTACAACTGCAGCTACATTTACATACTTGCATATATCACACCTCTCCAAAATACACATAACTCATAGCCTACAAGTTCTACCACCGCCATCCACTCTACAAACCATCAGTACTGCTTCCAAAAGCCTGTCAAACCATCTAACTTCACTACTCCTTACTTCACCTACATAACTGCCATTAACTACACACTCACACCATACTACCATTTCATTCGTTATACCACCTATATTGCCACTGCAACCGTGCATACACTTCAATATGGCCATCCCCTCCAACAGCAACCACAAAACCATACAACAACCTACCATTACACTACTATCATCACTGCTTCTCCTCACACAATGACAGAAACACTATCCCATTCATCTGCCCAACCACACTTCTGCTCAAAATTGCCACCTACTTCATACTCAACTGCATACATGTAATAATGTATAATACATGCCTATACATATAAATCAAAATAAAATTGACAATCCTTGAGCTAAAGACAAAAAACATAGAAAATTATGTTAGAAATTTTACATATTTCATCTAATATACATCATAACTAATGGTGTACATCTAGGCAAAACCGAGAGTGGATGGACTTGAGAATATTTTATCTTGCAACCAAACATACTGTAAGATAGAAATTTGCACCAAATCACCCAACAAAAGATATGTTCAAATTGGGAGATAAGTTATAACAACAATACTAACAACTGATGTATGTGACAATATCATGATCTGGAACGACTTTTCTTTTAAAAATGAAGCACCTATGTTATTTTAATTTATAACAGTTCAAATAATATAATAATAAACTTTATGGCCAAAATGATAATGTGATGATGGTCTACAAAACTAATGGGTTTGGTTTTATTCCCTAGAATTGTTGATTTCAGTTTTATAATTTGTTGAAGATTCCAATTTAGTATAAAATCAAGTTGACAAGCACCCTACTTTTGACCTGACTTCAATCTCAATTTGGGGTTGTTGCTATAATTTATGTAAGGTATACTAGAAAGGAAAGTATGCTAATATACAGTAAAGAATAAGCATGAAGAGGCAAATACGTTAAAATTCTTAACAAATGATGAATACCTGCTTCAATTGATGCATATTTCTCCAATTTAGTTCAGAGACTGAAGAATCATAACATAAGCACTTGAGAATATATTAATCTTTCCCAACCCAGCTTTGCATTTTCCTCTCGGCTACTTTTGATAGACCCGATAACAAATTGTTTTAAATTGAGATCTCAAAATACACTAGTTTTTTCAAATACCAGGACTAACTTTACTGTTTATTTCAGATATCCATTCAATTCTACAATAAACATATTGTCCAGATAAGTAAACAGATATTCAGCTTAATAGGAAATAAATAAATACAAACAAATCAAGAGAAATTGTATTATAAGTTTATACTCGGTGAAATGACTACAACATTTGGGGTTGATTTCAATAATCGATCATGTTGTCCATAAAAATATTGCTACAATTTCCTAAATTGACTCTAGATTATCCACGTAAATGCCTACACTTTTCATCTGCAAGCTCAAACTTTTCACAACAAGCAATTTAGTCTAGATTCATAGAATTTAAACCATGAAATCAAATCAAGTACAAACCAACGAAACATAACTAATGTTAGCACCAAAGCCTAAAAACCAAGCAAACGAAAAATAAAAAGAATAGAATATACATTCCCAAATCCAGAACATTGCAACAGAAATCTCCTTACCTTCCTGAACCTATCGACAATTTCATCATAATCCCAAGTGGATCTAATATACATCTAAGAATCAACCAATTTACATTTTGGATAAACAGAAACCAATTCAAGCAACAAATTCAAAAAACAACCTCAAACAAAACTGATCTAATCCAGTTCAAAATGGCAATAGAGAAGAAAATTGGTTTTTAAATTACCTCATAAGAGCTGAATTGTGCAAGGTAGAGGACAAATTTTTCAACCATATTTCTGGTGCTAAGGTTCGGGGAGGATAGATGCGTCGAATTTCGCGAGCTAGAAGATAAGAAATTTTGTGACGAAGCCTATCGACTGATAATTGATAAAAAAGGACGAGAGAGATTCAGAGTTTCTGAACAAGTTTTTTTAGGGTTTTCTTCATCGTTTGAGAAGGACGAAGAAAATGTTAAGGGTAAAAAGAGATATGAGCGGCCGCATAAAATTCCAGCAAAATTTTAGTGAAATGTTGGCAGGAGTCAATTAGTTGCATTTCTTTATTGATTTTTATATTTTAAAATGATCAACTATTGCATATAACATTAAATGCCACTAACAAATGCAACCAATAACAACTTTTGTTGTAGTGTTGATTTGTGTATTTGTTGACAGTTAAACAACCGACTATCAAATATTGACCAAAAATGTAACTTTGAAAATATCTAGGAGAAACACGTGAGCAATATGGCACTTCATCTCCGATGATGATGTATTATGTGTATAAATCACGTTTTATTCTCCAAGGATAAATGATAAGGAAATCCACCCACTAACGAATAGGAGGTGACCTCCGTTATTATCTTTGAAGGTTTATATCCTAAAGAACTGGGGTTGAGTTTACAAGAAACTATCGAATGTTGTTTCAAAGAGACCAATATCGGATATGTTATCCAAAATCTACTTTGATCCAACTCAAGCGTTTCAAAGTGAAGACACCTTGAAGAGATGGAATTGAAGACGGAGCTCTTTGAAGTGCAAGGGTTGCTTGCTACTAATCCTAAGGGTGATTCCAAAATGGATATAGTTGAAGTAGTGCCTTCGATTTGTTCATGTCCTAAACAACTTGTATGGATGGATGCTAGTATAGCATTTCTGCTTGGAGAGTAGTGTTATTCCAAGTGGGAAGTGTTATATGAAAGGTAAAATGTAACCCTCAAGCCTCACCAACCGGGAATTACTAAAACAAGGGAGACGTTGTAGGGCTAAGTGGGTCGCTCCCATTATGCATGATCATCCCTATTTGGAGTCAATATTATCTCTCAGTTGTATGCTTCAGAGCCCATTAACCAATGCATGATCATATTCGGTACTACTAGTTAAGTGACAGGCCAGTCCTGTGTTGACAGGTGATCCTAGCGAGGTCCTTTGTGTTATTTTATCTAGAGATGCACCTTGACGGGTGGTACCCTAGTAGCTCAGTCATTGTATGGAATCCATTCTCCAATAAGCGATGTACAGAATTAGTTTACCCAACCATGTTGAAATGTGAGATGCAAACATTTCAGCTATATTCATATTTTACATTGACCCCTAGATATCATTATAATATCAATAGATTTCCTATAAAAAATGTTTTTGTTATCGTAAGGTAAAAACCCGTTAGTGTTTATGTGTCGCGTGGTCTTAAACGATACCTTTATTTGAAAGGTTTTTGCTAACCATTAAATTCCATTTGGGTGTATATTTCTCACGCTGGTTTACCAGAATAATTCAGGTTCTTCCCTTTCAATGCTGGGGTAAGACCGAGCATATTTACAGATTGCTTTGGATGCATTGGAGCTCAGGAGACGAGCTGGAGGTCCAATATGTATCTACTCATTTCTTTGTGTTCCGCTATATTGTTCGTTGGTTGTATTTATCAATAGTTGTAAGGACAGCTGTTATAACAGGCTGGGTTGAAATAGGTTTGTGTACTCTGATTAATGTATGTATATTACATTTTTTTCTTTATATAATGATTTATTGTACATTATAGATTATTCATTCCACTGTGAAATTCTGTGTTGTCTAGTTTTCTTCTTTCCTCTAATAATCCGTCGTTCCAGCACTTGGTTGTTCGGCACGTGAATACCATGGATGTATTAGTGTCAACTTTTGAGGATCGAAAAAATGGGTCATTACAGCTAGTATCAGAGTGCGAGGTTAAGCGAGAACTTGGCTTTAGTGAGAGTTACTCATTAGAGATAGGGTGAGTAGCACCTAGAATGAGTTTGAGTGTATATATGTGAGCGCGTATTTGTTAGTGATGTAAAATGTTTTATATTGTGTTAACCGATCTATTGAGTGGCTTATGGATTCTGGTCAATACGAGTAGCTAACATTATTGATAGGGATCTCTAAACACTAAAACAAGGCAAATCTATACAATATTGTTTTGAAATTGGTTAAATGAAATATTTTACCTAAATTATATTTTATATATAAAAGGATGAGTTTTCTAAAATTATTATAGTTATATATTGCATGCTTGGTTGGTAGGAAAATGATAATATTCCGTTCTCACCAAGTTATTGTTCGATTAGTCATGCTCATCTAGTTTATAGGAATTGACTATTGTGTTATGGTAAGAGCAGTTTCATCTTTTTATTACATGGGTTCGGTAGATCAGTAATTGTGGGAACATTTAAACGAATACCTTGTAAATTCAGTTTCACAATTTGACTATAAGGCGTTCAAAGATAATGTTGGGTTAAAATTTGATTTTCAATAAAAATTGTTTGTTATAACTTAACAAAGTAACATTTGGGAAATGATTTTAAATAAGAAAGTGAAATTATATAAATATGGTTTATAAATGCAGTTTATAGAATTAGAAGGATTTAAACTAAGAATTTGAGAACTTAAATCCTAGAGTTTGGGAAATTGCTTTTAAATGGTTTTGAAAAGCAATAATTGTATTGTCTTGAACTATTTTGAATGTAAAGATTTTAAAAATTTTGGAGGAAATAGAGGGGGTTAAAATGGACTTTTAAGAAGGTAAAAAGCACTAAACTCACTTCGGTCACTAGAAAATAATTCTGATGATGACTACAACATCATCGGTATTCATTTTTGAGTTTCTAAGTGTGACGACCCGGCATTCTAAGCCCAGAAAACCGTTTCGTCTTGAAGAAAGAAAGGGATGAGAAAATAGAAAAGATAGAGAAGAAAGAACAACAACATCAGAATCTCACAGCGGAACGAATAAATTATAATAATCACATAAGTATTTACATGATATACAACATCAATCAGAGTTATACAGACAATACATCACATACTAGACAGTTATAGACATCTGTCTAGTTAATACAACTCGATACAACACAAGCAAATAACTCAGAGATACCAACACAACGGAACTATATATATATATATATATATATATATATATATATATATATATATATATATATATATATATATATATATATATCTACAACGCTGAAGCCTCCTGCTCCATTGCTCCTCCAGAATTCGTCAAAGCTAACCTGAATCCCTTGGCTACCCGTAAAAATTTGGGTACCCGAGAGTTTATGAAAAACAGAAAATAAACTTCGGGTCAGACATGGGTCTGGTGTGAGTAACAGGTTAAAGTTTCTTAATTTTAAAAACCTTTTGAAAATAAACGGTATCACGTAAGACTCCCCACAAATAAACATGGGTAAGTTTTTACCTTACGCTAACCAAAACATTTGATAGGAAATTCAGTGATATTATAACAGGTCTAGGGTTTTCAAGTAAATAGAAAATAGCCGAAATTGTTACATTCATTAAATTCCAGCTACTAGCCACAAAAGTGGATAATACAATCAAAACCGTTGGCACTTATTGGATTGTGGATTCCATACAATGGCAGGGCTACTGGGGTACCGCCCGTCACAGTACGTGGCCTAGATCAATGTACCGAGGATCACTCCCGACCCTCTGCAACACAAGGCCGGAACCATTCCTTACTGAACAGTCCCGAACAAGATAAACCCCGCAGTTGTTTGCAACCAACTGCCCACACAGCCGAATAAAAAGGGACATCTAGACAGGGGAATATCCTTGTCCTGCTTGGGCATGACCCACCTAACCTTGCTGCATCTCCCCTGTTTTAGCCACTCCCGGTTGATGAGGCTTGAGGCTGCGATTACCTTTAGAGAACATATTTCTTAGAATGCTCATCGCCCACCTGACGATGTGTTGAAAGCATTCAATCCATATAAGTTCGTTCCGGGTTCGAACGAAACCGAAGACATTATCTCGTTACACTCATTTTGGAATCACCCTCAGAGTTAACGACGATAACCCTTGCATTCTGAATCTTCATCTTCACTTCAGATTCACGACCTATCGTTAATTTGGAATCGATGTGGTTTTCGGATGTTCCAAATGTGGAAAACCGATCCCGGTCTCATCGAAATCCAAAACGTGTCTTTTAAGGCCAAGTTGTCTATTTAGTCTTAATAGTTCAATTCAATATTATCAATATACACACAGATAGATAATTCATAATATCACAGTAGATAATCACATCATCATCATAAACAGATAATCAATATTATCATCCAAACAGATAATAAATATTATCATATTTAACTATGCATCCATATCACATAGATATTATTCATGTCATATCTGGGATCACAATCAGTCAAATGAAATATCAATATCATTCATCCATAAGCAATGATTTATAATCATACCATTTGTAATTAATTTAAAATGAATTAAATTAACTACTTCTATTTTTAATTAATTTAAAGTAAATTAAATTAATTACTTCATTCCATAAATCCTGCTTATACAAAGCATTAATTAATTAATTAATTAATCTATAG
The DNA here is from genome assembly GCA_030765085.1 of Allium cepa. Classification (NCBI taxonomy): domain Eukaryota; kingdom Viridiplantae; phylum Streptophyta; class Magnoliopsida; order Asparagales; family Amaryllidaceae; genus Allium; species Allium cepa. The sequence goes on from CM060940.1 coordinate 655,338,445, forward strand.
ATATTCATCTTGATTAACACCTTTGATTAATCATTCTCCAATAAGTAATTAGTTTTTATTTAATTTCCCAAATTAATTTTCCTAATCATTTATAGTAATTAACATTTAATTTCTTCATTTATAATTGATTACATTTATTCTTAATTAGTTACATCAATTAACCACCACATTATTAATTATTTCTTAATTAACCAATTCTTAATTTCATCATTAATTATATTAATTAATGATCTCTAATTCAGATTTAAATTAAATTACTTTGGTTAAATTAATTTACATTAAATGATTCATCTTTAATTTAACTCAATTATTAATCACCCTTGATTAATAACCTTCCAGTAATTAATTATCATTAATCACTTATATTAATACATTAATTATCCCATAATTAATTATCTCCATTAATTAATCCTCTGATTAATTACAAAAGTAATTATCCAAATTACTTTATTTACACATCATCTTTTCACTGATTACATTCAGTAATTAACATTAATTACTTCCTTAAGTAATTATCCTCCATTAAATACACTAAGTAATTACACTTATCAATATATCAAATGATTTTCTTAAATTAATTAAACTAAATTAATTAACTTAAATTAATCACTTTATCCAAATTAATTACAATAAGTAATTAATCTCTTAATTACTTTTATCAAGTAATTACATTTACAATTTACAATATATTATCTAATTAAGCTAATTAATTATCCAAAATTAATAACATATATTAATTTATTAATAATCCTTAGTTAATTATCTTCATGTATTAATAACATTACTTAATTTACTTCTTAGTTAATTTCTAGTATAAATTAATCTAAACTATTAATTTATAAAATAAGTCATTTCTTAATTAACTTATTCATTTAATCATTTAAATATCTTAATTATTCCTAAGATGACTTCATTAATATTAATGTATATTAGAACATTACATTTTAAATTTAAATTCAAATTCACTTTTGAATTTAGGATTCAAAATGATTATTGTTTAAGCAGGTACCAAATTGAAATTCAATTTATAATCTTTTAAATAAATGTAAATAACATTTATTACTTGCATAAGATAAGCCTTTAAATTAAACTACTTAAATCTTTAATTAAATTTAAACTTCCAAAAGACATTAATATTTTTTTAACTTGCAAATTTAGGTTAAAACCATTAATTTACTTTCCATTCGTAAATTCCTTTATAAAAAGAACTATACCCAAAATCAATTCAAATATTATTTTGAAACAAATTTACTTCTCAAAACTATTTTATTTAAACTGGTTTTATATATTTAACTTTAAAAAAAAACTGATTTAAAATTTCAGATTTGAATTCAAGAAAAAACTTGAATCCATCAGTTTCACCTTGAATTTAAAACTTGGGTTTAACTTGCTTTTTAAGAATTTGATTTTTAATTCTTGATTTACAATCCAATTCATTTTTAAAAACTTAGATTCAAAAATTCATTTGAATCTATACTTGAACTTTTAAAATTTCAAACACAGTTTAAATTTTGTTTTAGATTTTACCATTGAATTTCAAAACCTGAAGTTGTCAGGTTTTTAAACCTGAAAGAAAACCCATATTTCATTTTTTTAAACTTTATTTTATTTCAGATTTGAATTCAAGTAAAACTTTGAATTCATGCTTCAAACTAGATTTAAACTTGGTTTAAATCCATTACTATTTTTAAATAGGTTCAAATCAAATACTGCTTCCAGGTTACAAATGTCTGAAACAACACTGACTCGAGTGCACCTAGGTTTGCTTCGAGTCTCCCATTCCCCTACTTCGAGTCACGTACTCGAGTGACTCAAGTGTGTCTCGGGTCAAAAATACCTTGCACCCACAAAATTTACAGAACAACAATGGGCACGGTGCACGTGCACCGTGGCCCCACTCACCTCCGGCCACCCACCAGAGCTGCTACCTATCAGCTACTAACCCCAGATGACCCCATGATCACCAGAATCCATCACCACGCCTCGAATCAAATTCGAGTTCTCCACTTCAAACCTGGAACACGAACCCCTCCTCAAACCCAAACCTAGAACTTCACCGCGCTTCAAACTCCGACCACTAGAAAACCACCACCACCGGATACAGCTTCGACCATGTCCAAGCTTCAACTTCCCAGAACCCCGTTGAACTCGATGCACCAGGGGAATCGAACAGACCCAAACTACAACCTAGTCCAAAAATTAGGTTTCCCCACTGTAATCGAAAGCCACCATCGCCATAGTGATTGATAGTGCCTCCGGCCATTTTTCATGTCCTCTCCGATCCCCCATCTTCCTTCCAAGTGAATCCCAACCTTTCCGACCAAGTGTATTGCCCGAGGCAACCCAAACTCCCCAAATTGATCAACCCAGCAATGCCAACTCAACCTATTACTAAAAAATGTGATTAGAGTCCTAAAAATCCTAATTTTGATTTAGTAATCAGTTCATAAAATTGAATTGATAATTCAAGACATTCGAAAATGTCACGTGTATTAAATTTAAACCGTTCCCAAGGTTTTTCAGAGCAGATCAACTTTGTTAAGCATGAATTCAATTTTAAAATTTACTTTATAATCAACAAAACATATTTTGTTTAGATGCTTTGTCCTAACAATCAATAGGTTGAGCAATAATGATTTTTTTGAATTAACCCAGACTTTTGAAATTATAAACAGAGGCAACATCCAGATAATAGTATGCAGGCTTCATCTCATCAAAATAAAATGCAATACATATACTTTCATACAAACAAACATCTCTGCTATTCATCATACAACTAAATTAACTTAGGTTATTTTAAGATATAAAGTTACTCACAGCAAATGGAAAACAAAGCAAGTTTATAATGAAACAGTTTGGATTTGCAGGCTTGAGATATACACAAATTTCATCTCACAAATATCCAGAGAAAAATGAATATATAAATGTTCACACAATATATTTAAGCATTCAAATATTGGCATGCAACAGATTTTAAAACTTAAGTAAATTTTAAAAGTGTTGCTCACCTTGCTTGTAAAAAATGAACAGAGCACCATGGGTATTGAAATAGCTTAAACTTTTAAACCGGAAACTGTTTTGAACTTCTGAACTGTAAAATATTTTTGCTTTGATCTTCCTGTTTAATTCATCTTGTTTGCTTATTATTGAATAATGGTTTCAGTTTATATTTAAGTTTGTATAAAAAAAATGAAGAAGCTTGCAATCTAATTTTCCTCTGGTTTGATATGTATATATAGAAGGAAAAGATACAATGGAAGGGTTTTACTGGGTATAAACTTATCTTCATTGATCAAAGATTTTCTTTTTGCTTTGGCCAGATTTTTGTACACATTGAAAGGATATTTAACATTTCGAGTAGACCAAATGTTGTGCTAGCATTTAATGCAATGTCCTATATGTTCATGCTTATCCATTTCGAAAATTGCTACCTGCTACTAACAGGCTACACATTTTTTCTTATGTATAGATATTTTTACTAAGCTTTGCACTTCTCTTACAAGCAACCTGAATATGTAATTTTCTTTTATTTTGTTTCTCTAACCTGCATTCTTGATTATACTTTGCTTTGTTAACTCACTTTGCCATTTAAAACCTACAGGCTACACATATACAAACCTGGTTTGCTTTTATATTATGTTTTCATACTTGTCTTCTTTTCTATTCTTGCCTGCATATTTATTTTTCTTACTTTATTTTGTTTTATTTGCCAACATAACTATTGTATAGACATGATTACATGTTTCTGTATTTTACATACACATTTCAAAATTTGTTTTAGTTATTTGTTATAAATTTTAACTTATGTATTAAGTTCTATACTTAGTTATACTTACACATATTATTATATTTTTGTACTTATGTTAACATCATACATTTGATTTTTTCTTAAATTTAATATTTATAAAGTTTACTTTATTTTAAATTTACAAATCATAGCTTTCCAAAATACATATATATATAAATAAATTTAAAATAACAATTTCTATTTATATTAAAATCCATTTGTAAAGATATTGCATTATTAATATTGTTTAAATATAACTCATTATTAAATTAAAAATAAATTTTCAAAAGAAACTATCTCTTTAAAATATAAATACTTATTTATCAAGCTATATTTAAAAAAAATAAAACAAAACTTTTTGTTTAAATTTGAACTCTAGGCTAAAATTTATTTTTAAACAAATTAAATTTATCTTGAGTATTTTTAAGATCATATTATTATTTATTCAATGTTAAATTTCGAAATTATCAAAAATAGTAGAATTAGAAAACATAGCTTTATCTATTAAATTTAAAAACAAAACTTATCTATTTATAATATATACCAATATATACATATATACATTATAAATAGAAACAATTTAAATTAGCTTTTAAAAGATAAATTATCAGTTAAATAATTATTTAAAAGAAGATGATTAAATCAATTTAAATATTATTAACAAATATTATCAAATAAATTTAATTTTTTAATGTAGATTATTAAATTGATATTGCCCCAAATTTCCGGGATGTCACATTCCTCCCCCCTTAAAAGAATTTCGTCCCCGAAATTTAAAACAAAGGTAATTTAATAATCTAATTAAATATTTATTTTAAAACACAAGCATATATTAATCATAAGCTAACAATCATAGCAACCAATTCATCCAAACAAACAAATCAAACTATCCAGACAAAAATTCCGGATAGAATTTTCTCGAGTTTCCCCAAGTATAAATACCGGGTTACTCGCTCTACAGAATCCAAACAACGATACTACTAAGCTACAGAGCTTCCACTCATCTAGATCTACGAAACAAGACGGGATATCAGACTACAAACAAGTCTGAATCAATATCCAAAACTCCCTGAACTGCTGGTTCTATATCCAGAGATAGATCTTACACGTACTCCCTCAGAGATACGTGAAACACAACGAATTCCAATTATACAAACTGGCCATTCAATTCTGTAAACCAAACACTTATCCAAAATCAAATCTCCAATTTCGGAATCCAAATTCCTCCGTCTCTTATCCACAAAACTCTACGGACAATCTTGGGCTTCCCTCATCCTTACTGATCAGCTCAACTCTTGCTGATGTCCTAGAAATAAACTGGTCCAAAAATAATCCAACAAATAATTTTCCAAGATCAACCAAAACTCAGAACACAAACTCTATTCCAAATCAGAAAACAAAACTCACTTCTCTCATTCGGAAAAGATAAAACAGGTGCACTCCAAACTGGCCTCAGATTCTGAGAAATCTCCTGTAGAAATCCCTAATCCAAACACTGCAATATCCAATTGCTTCCAAACTAAAACAGCTGCCACCATGCTTCCACTGCGCCACTCTGATTGAACAGATGAAAATGCTGAAGTCAAACACAGACTGGACAACACATTCCAAAAATAAGGTTCCACAGATCAAAAAGAAAACTCTGAAGTTCCTCCAAAATCCGAGCTACTTCACCAAACTCAATTTCCAGATGCTAGCAAATCTCTGACTTCTTGAAGACATCCAGAAAAATATCTTTGAAACACAAGAGAACACTCAAACTATCGCAAGTCACTTTTGCGATCAATCTAGCCTAATTCCAAAGATACCGCTCTCTCTTTACAAATTAGAACAGTTTACGCTTATGTGGCCAATCTATCGAAGAAATGGAATTACTCTACTGCTTCTGAAGTTACCTCAAGAAAAACTGCTAAGCCAGAAGACTTCCTAATCCAAAGCTCTTCGAGAAACTCGGACCTCAAACCAACAGAAACATTCTACCGAACTCAGCTACAACGCCGAAACAGTCACTCTTCCTTAACTTGTTCCAAAGAAACATCTTCGGAGACATCCATAGTCACTGTGTCTCATCACACAACTACTACACCTTGATGTATCAAGATATCATGACTGGCTTCTGTCCGCCCGACAGATCCAAACTCTAGCTCAGCCAAACTTACGCTTCAAAAGTGAACTCCGAATCTTAACAGATTCCCTTTAGAGATTAGTGAAACCCTTACACCACCCAAAGCTCACTCGAGACGGTATTAGGTTTACAGTCTCGACAAATACACTTCCAACCTCAATCATTCAAACTCCAACCATCGATAGTCGTGTTACGCACACCACTACCCAATCTACCTTTATAGCTCATTGGAAAACCTGAACAGGTAACCCAACAAATAGGTAGAAATAAATATATATATATATACATATATATCAAAATTACAAATACGCTCTCTCAGGAAAGAAATCACTCAAGAGCCTAGGTATTCACTCAACCTAGCGCTCTGATACCAACTGTGACGACCCAGATTCTAAGCCCAGAAAACCGTTTCATCTTGAAGAAAGAAAGGGATGAGAAAATAGAAAAGATAGAGAAGAAAGAACAACAACATCAGAATCTCACAGCGGAACGAATAAATTATAATAATCACATAAGTATTTACATAATATACAACATCAATCAGAGTTATACAGACAATACATCACATACTAGACAGTTATAGACATCTGTCTAGTTAATACAACTCGATACAACACAAGCAAATAACTCAGAGATACCAACACAGCAGAACTATATATATATCTACAATGCTAAAGCCTCCTGCTCCATTGCTCCTCCAGAATTCGTCAAAGCTAACCTGAACCCCTTGGCTACCCGTAAAAATTTGGGTACCCGAAAGTTTATGAAAAACAGAAAATAAACTCCGGGTCAGACATGGGTCTGGTGTGAGCAACAGGTTAAAGTTGCTTAATTTTAAAAACCTTTTGAAAATAAAAGGTATGTAAGACTCCCCACAAATAAACAAGGGTAAGTTTTTACCTTACGCTAACCAAAACATTTGATAGGAAATTCAGTGATATTATAATAGGTCTAGGGTTTTCAAGTAAATAGAAAATAGCTGAAATTGTTACATTCGTTAAATTCCAGCTACTAGCCACAAAAGTGGGTAATACAATCAAAACCGTTGGCACTTATTGGATTGTGGATTCCATACAATGGCAGGGCTACTGGGGTACCGCCCGTCACAGTACGTGGCCTAGATCAACGTACCGAGGATCACTCCCGACCCCCTGCAACACAAGGCCGGAACCATTCCTTACTGAACAGTCCCGAACAAGATAAACCCCGCAGTTTTTTGCAACCAACTACCCACACAGCCGAATAAAAAGGGACATCTAGACAGAGGAATATCCTTGTCCTGCTTGGGCATGACCCACCTAACCTTGCTGCATCTCCCCTGTTTTAGCCATTCCCGGTTGATGAGGCTTGAGGCTGCGATTACCTTTAGAGAACATATTTCTTAGAATGCTCATCGCCCACCTGACGATGTGTTGAAAGCATTCAATCCACATAAGTTTGTTCCGGGTTCGAACGAAACCGAAGGCATTATCTCGTTACACTCATTTTGGAATCACCCTTAGAGTTAACGACGATAACCCTTGCATTCTGAATCTTCATCTTCACTTCAGATTCACGACCTATCGTTAATTTGGAATCGATGTGGTTTTCGGATGTTCCAAATGTGGAAAACCGATCCCGGTCTCATCGAAATCCAAAACGTGTCTTTTAAGGCCAAGTTTTCTATTTAGTCTTAACAGTTCAATTCAATATTATCAATATACACACAGATAGATAATTCATAATATCACAGTAGATAATCACATCATCATCATAAACTAGATAATCAATATTATCATCCAAACAGATAATAAATATTATCATATTTAATTATGCATCCATATCACATAGATATTATTCATGTCATATCTGGGATCACAATCAGTCAAATGAAATATCAATATCATTCATCCATAAGCAATGATTTATAATCATACCATTTGTAATTAATTTAAAATGAATTAAATTAACTACTTCTATTTTTAATTAATTTAAAGTAAATTAAATTAATTACTTCATTCCATAAATCCTGCTTGTACAAAGCATTAATTAATTAATTAATTAATCTATAGATATTCATCTTGATTAACACCTTTGATTAATCATTCTCCAACAATAATTAGTTTTTATTTAATTTCCCAAATTAATTTTCCTAATCATTTATAGTAATTAACATTTAATTTCTTCATTTATAATTGATTACATTTATTCTTAATTAATTACATCAATTAACCACCACATTATTAATTATTTCTTAATTAACCAATTCTTAATTTCATCATTAATTATATTAATTAATGATCTCTAATTCAGATTTAAATTAAATTACTTTGGTTAAATTAATTTACATTAAATGATTCATCTTTAATTTAACTCAATTATTAATCACCCTTGATTAATAACATTCCAGTAATTAATTATCATTAATTACTTATATTAATACATTAATTATCCCATAATTAATTATCTCCATTAATTAATCCTCTGATTAATTACAAAAGTAATTATCCAAATTACTTTATTAACACGTCATCTTTTCACTGATTACATTCAGTAATTAACATTAATTACTTCCTTAAGTAATTATGCTCCATTAAATACACTAAGTAATTACACTTATCAATATATCAAATGATTTTCTTAAATTAATTAAACTAAATTAATTAACTTAAATTAATCATTTTATCCAAATTAATTACAATAAGTAATTAATCTCTTAATTACTTTTATCAAGTAATTACATTTACAATTTACAATAGATTATCTAATTAAGCTAATTAATTATCCAAAATTAATCACATATATTAATTTATTAATAATCCTTAGTCAATTATCTTCATGTATTAATAACATTACTTAATTTACTTCTTAGTTAATTTCTAGTATAAATTAATCTAAACTACTAATTTATAAAACAAGTCATTTCTTAATTAACTTATTCATTTAATCATTTAAATATCTTAATTATTCCTAAGATAACTTCATTAATATTAATGTATATTAGAACATTACATTTTAAATTTAAATTCAAATTCCCTTTTGAATTTAGGATTCAAAATGATTATTGTTTAAGCAGGTACCAAATTGAAATTCAATTTATGATCTTTTAAATAAATGTAAATAACATTTATTACTTGCATAAGATAAGCCTTTAAATTAAACTATTTAAATCTTTAATTAAATTTAAACTTCCAAAAGACATTAATATTTTTTTAACTTGCAAATTAAGTTAAAACCATTTATTTACTTTCCATTCGTAAATTCCTTTATAAAAAGAACTATACCCAAAATCAATTCAAATATTATTTTGAAACAAATTTACTTTTCAAAACTATTTTATTTAAACTAGTTTTATATATTTAACTTAAAAAAAAACTGATTTTAAATTTCAGATTTGAATTCGAGAAAAAACTTGAATCCATTAGTTTCACCTTGAATTTAAAACTTAGGTTTAACTTGCTTTTTAAGAATTTGATTTTTAATTCTTGATTTACAATCCAATTCATTTTTAAAAACTTAGATTCAAAAATTCATTTGAATCTATACTTTGAACTTTTAAAATTTCAAACACAGTTTAAATTTTGTTTCCGATTTTACCATTGAATTTCAAAACCTGAAGTTGTTAGGTTTTTAAACCTGAAAGAAAACCCATATTTCATTTTTTTAAACTTTATTTTATTTCAGATTTGAATTCAAGTAAAACTTTGAATTCATGCTTCAAACTAGATTTAAACTTGGTTTAAATCCATTACTATTTTTAAATAGGTTCAAATCAAATACTGCTTCCAGGTTACAAATGTCTGAAACAACACTGACTCGAGTGCACCTAGGTTTGCTTCGAGTCTCCCATTCCCCTACTTCGAGTCACGTACTCGAGTGACTCGAGTGCGTCTCGGGTCAAAAATACCTTGCACCCACAAAATTTACAGAACAGCAATGGGCACGGTGCACGTGCACCGTGGCCCCACTCACCTCCGGCCACCCACCAGAGCTGCTACCTATTAGCTACTAACTCCAGATGACCCCACGATCACCAGAATCCATCACCATGCCTCGAATCAAATTCGAGTTCTCCACTTCAAACCTGGAACACGAACCGCTCCTTAAACCCAAACCTGGAACTTCAGCGCGCTTCAAACTATGACCACCAGAAAGCCACCACCACCGGATACAGCTTCGACCATGTCCAAGCTTCAACTTCCCAGAACCTCGTTGAACTCGATGCACCAGGGTAATCGAACAGACCCAAACTATAACCTAGTCCAAAAATTAGGTTTCCCCACTGTATTCAAAAGCCACCATCGCCAAAGTGATTGATAGTGCCTCCGGCCATTTTTCATTTCCTTTTCGATCCCCCATCTTCCTCCCAAGTGAATCCCAACCTCTCCGACCAAGTGTATTGCCCGAGGCAACCCAAACTCCCCAAATTGATCAACCCAGCAATGCCAACTCAACCTATTACTAAAAAATGTGATTTGAGTCCTAAAAATCCTAATTTTGATTTAGTAATCAGTTCATAAACTTGAATTGATAATTCAAGACATTCGAAAATGTCACCTGTATTAAATTTGAACTGTTCCTAAGGTTTTTCAGAGCAGATCAACTTTGTTAAGCATTAATTCAATTTTAAAATTTACTTTATAATCAACAAAACATATTTTTTTTAGATGCTTTGTCCTAACAATCAATTGGTTGAGCAACAATGATTTTTTTGAATTAACCCAGACTTTTGAAATTATAAACAGAGGCAACATCCAGATAATAGTATGCAGGCTTCATCTCATCAAAATAAAATGCAATACATATACCTTCATACAAACAAACATCTCTGCTATTCATCATACAACTAAATTAACTTAGGTTATTTTAAGATATAAAGTTACTCACAGCAAATGGAAAACAAAGCAAGTTTATAATGAAACAGTTTGGATTTGCAGGCTTGAGATATACAGAAATTTCATCTCACAAATATCCAGAGAAAAATGAATATATAAATATTCACACAATATATTTAAGCATTCAAATATTGGCGTGCAACATATTTTAAAACTTAAGTAAATTTCAAAAGTGTTACTCACCTTGCTTGTAAAAAATGAACAGAGCACCCTGGGTATTGAGATAGCTTAAACTTTTAAACTGGAAACTGTTTTGAACTTCTGAACTGTAAAATATTTTTGCTTTGATCTTCCTGTTAAATTCATCTTGTTTGCTTATTATTGAATAATAGTTTCAGTTTATATTTAAGTTTGTATTAAAAAAATGAAGAAGCTTGCAATCTAATTTTCCTCTGGTTTGATTTGTATATATAGAAGGAAAAGATACAGGGGAAGGGTTTTACTGGGTATAAACTTATCTTCATTGATCAGAGATTTTCTTTTTGCTTTGGCCAGATTTTTGTACACATTGAAAGGATATTTAACATTTCGAGTAGACCAAATGTTGTGCTAGCATTTAATGCAATGTCCTATATGTTCATGCTTATCCATTTTGAAAATTGCTACCTGCTACTAACAGGCTACACATTTTTTCTTATGTATAGATATTTTTACTAAGCTTTGCACTTCTCTTACAAGCAACCTGAATATGTAATTTTCTTTTATTTTGTTTCTCTAACCTGCATTCTTGATTATACTTTGCTTTGTTAACTCACTTTGCCATTTAAAACCTACAGGCTACACATATACAAACCTGGTTTTCTTTTATTTTATGTTTTCATACTTGTCTTCTTTTCTATTCTTGCCTGCATATTTTTTTTCTTACTTTATTTTGTTTTATTTGCCAACATAACTATTGTATAGACATGATTACATGTTTCTGTATTTTACATACACATTTCAAAATTTGTTTTAGTTATTTGTTATAAATTTTAACTTATGTATTAAGTTCTATGCTTAGTTATGCTTACACATATTATTATATTTTTGTACTTATGTTAACATCATACATTTGATTTATTCTTAAGTTTAATATTTATAAAGTTTACTTTATTTTAAATTTACAAATCATAGCTTTCCAAAATACATATATATATATAAATAAATTTAAAATAACAATTTCTATTTATATTAAAATCCATTTGTAAAGATATTGCATTATTAATATTGTTTAAATATAACTCATTATTAAAATAAGAATAAATTTTCAAAAGAAACTATCTCTTTAAAATATAAATACTTATTTATCAAGCTATATTTAAAAAAACAAAACAAAACTTTTTATTTAAATTTAAACTCTAGGCTAAAATTTATTTTTTAAAAAATTAAATTTATCTTGAGTATTTTTAAGATCATATTATTATTTATTCAATATTAAATTTCTAAATTATCAAAAATAGTAGAATTAGAAAACATAGCTTTATCTATTAAATTTAAAAACAAAACTTATATATTTATAATATATACCAATATATACATATATACATTATAAATAGAAATAATTTAAATTAGCTTTTAAAAGATAAATTATCAGTTAAATATTTATTTAAAAGAAGATGATTAAATCAATTTAAATATTATTAACAAATATTATCAAATCAATTTAATTTTTTAATGTAGATTATTAAATTGATATCGCCCCAAATTTCCGGGATGTCACACTAAATGACAGATTGCTACCATAGTGATTTGCTATAAAAGTTTTGATTTGGCAAACAAAGATTGTTTTAAATTGCAAAAGTATGATTTGATTATACGAAGGAAATATGTAGATGATTTTATTATATAAAGGAAATATGCGTATATATTATTTCAAAAAATTTTGAAATTAAAAACCGGGTGGTTAACTCTGAAATCTTAAATGAAGTTATTTTATGTACTCGTGTATTCTATGCATTAGAGTTGATTGGATTTGCATCTCTGCGTGATCGAGCAAGCGTTTAGATTGATATTATGTATGGATGATATATATCATCTTATGGGGTTATCATAATTAAATATTTTCCATTGGAAAATGCATAATATGGTTTTAGATTGTGTGGTTGGATTTTATGTGTAAGTAAGATGTAGGTATATAAAAGCAAGATCTTGTTTGATGCCTTTGATTTCATAAGCAAAATTTTGTTGCTCGACTAAAAGGTACATGTTTCTATTGTGATTGATTGATGATTTTATGACTAGCCACTTGGCTTTTGTTTCATTTGGTTGGTATTGGGTCTGTAGTAAAGTTGTAGTTGTTCCGATCTAGCGTGCAAACGAGATGCTGCCAAAATTTTCTATAGTTTTAAAACTTAGAAATTTGAAAACAAGTTTCAACAAATTGATTTTTGAAAGGTTAATGGGATTGTAACATTTTTCTTACCTTGGTAATTTTGGGGATGAAATTCTTTTAAGGGGTAAGAATGCAACGACCTAGAATTTTAGTCATCTAATATTGAAATATTTAATCTATTTAAATACTGAAATAATAACTTTAAATCAAACAGCTAAAATTTCGGAAATAAGGTTTATTTGAATACTTGGTATCGATTAAATAATTAAAGCTTGGATTTAATATGGATAAAAATGATCTTGAAAACTTATTTAAATTCAGGCCAAATAAGAATAGAAATAGTTGACTTTTAAATTTGAATTTAAAAGTGATTAAAATGGTTTTAACATTAAATTGTTTTAATCAACGTGTGAAATTATCATCGTAGGTTACTGTCTACGATTTTGACGAAACAAATGCCATTGGATCTTAATAATAAAATGTTATATGCAGTCGATGTTCGTGACGATCAGACATATTGTGTGATCGTGCGAGCTCGAAACGCATAGCAATTCATTACAGGAAATTTATATAATATAATTGGATTTTAAATTCTAACTTCTGCATATGCCCAAATTAGGTTCCGATAATAGTTCCATTGTATTCGCAATAGGGGTATTTTATATAGAACACCAGGCGGCAAGCCTCAATTGGAGTCCGGATTTTTGTTGCTTAGAATCCGACATTTTATAATAAAATAATAAGGTGTAACCATCATTTCAACCATACCATTTCCCCATACCCCACGTCTTCACCTTATGTAAACCTATACCCGTGCATTGTTCACCCATCCCTCCATCCTCCTTTTATACCCTTTTACAGTGAAAAAAATGAAGGTTTACATCTTCAAAAAAATTCAAAACAAAATTTATACTTAATGAAAAATTATAAATATAGATCTTTGATCTTGGTTTGGCTTTAGCTTCATCATGATGTCAGTATAATAGGTTGCGTCTTTGATTTAGAGCTCGATAGTGGAGTGTTTTCTTGAGTTGTTAATTAGAGTTAAGGGATTCTTGATCTAGGGTGAACAATTGGTGAAAGGGAGATCGTAATCGAGTTCGAGAGGGAGAATAGCACTTACGGCTGGAGCTTTGTGGGTCATGGACATCATATAGGTGGTCCGATCTTCTTTATAGATGGGGTTGTGGTGGTTGAAGTTAGGTTTTGGAGCTAGGCTTCAGGCATTGGTCCATGGTGATGGTCGCAGAGAGGTTGAGACATGGAGTTGGACGGTGGTGTCCATGCGTCGAATGGCGAAGCAAGGAGGGAGATAATAGTGGTCAAAAGGAGTGGCCATTGGTGAGTTGCTGTGTATAGAGGTGGGAAGCAGAATTGAAGGAGAGGGATTAATTTATATTTTTAAGGGTAATTGAAATTAAATAATTTAATTAGTATTTTAAGTAATTATTTAGAAATCGTTTAACTATTAATTTGATAACTTGTCCATACGAGGTCCAATAGAGACATGGATTTTTACGTTCTTGACTTCTCGTAATACGGACGCTTCAGGATGGAACTGGTTTGGTCGAATTTGGGGACTATGGAAATTTGAGCTAAAATAGGATGTTGTTTGATTTTAGTTTCAACTCGGAACGCTTTGGCGACAACTGAAATTCGGTGAGTTAATCTCGCCTTTTTGGTTAACTAAAATGTTATATAGTTGATAAAAAGTGTTGATTGGATGTTTGGATGATTTACTGCTTTATCAGTTAGTTTGGTTTTATTCCCATCACTAGAGTGGCTAACCTTTTATATATACCCACCTAGTAGTGGATGACCTATATTATATGATTATATACTGCTTCTGATGCAGGGAAGCAGGTTGGAGGGATCCAACAGGATTCCTCACCACTGTTGATTTTATTTATGTATATATGAGCTATGATGTAAGGGGATAGGTTCGAGGGATCCAACGGGATTCCTTATCATTGTGGAAATATTTTCTATAATATTCCTATTATATGAATTTTTGAAAATCAAACCTGATTGTTGGCACTATGGATTATGACATTGTTATATGCACAAACTTAAACCGTGTAGTGACAGACAGTCAATATCGATATTTGTTAAACGTTGGGTAGCTATTGGCATGAAATTAGCATTTTAAAAATATTTTGAATTGCCATTTGAGTTGGAGTTGGTTTTTGAGACAAGAAATGATTTTAAACTGAAAATGGGTTTCAGAAATGTTTTCTTTTAAAGGATTTAATTTCTATTTTACTCCAACCATATTATCCTTCTTTTCTAAGTCATTTAGGAGTGGTTTAAAGGATTATTTATTTATATTTAATATTGTTTTAAAGATTACTTCTTTATATTTAATATTATTTTAAAATTATGTATCAATATTTTAATATTTTGAAAAGCTAATTATTAAAATAATTAATATGGTTTGAAATTAATAATAATGATTTATTAGTAGTGTTTTGGAAATTAGTTATTACTAATAATGTTGAAGATTTTTTTTATTATTTTATTCATAATGTTTGAAATTATTAATTATTATTTTTAAGATGTTTTAAAGTTAATAGTTATTAATTATTTATAATGTTTATTATTAATAATTATCATTATATTACAGTGTTTTGAGTTAACATTTATTATTTATTAATAAATGTTTTCAAGATTTATAGATAAAGTTTTATATATGTTTCAAAGATTTACAAAATAGCTTTTATAAATGGTTTTTATAGATCTATAAAAGAGTTAATAATTGTTTTTAGATAATTATAAAGGGATTTTACAAAGAGGTTTATAGATTTATAGAAGGAATTTTGTAAATAGTTTTACGGATTTACAATGAGTTTTAAATGATTTATAGAAATGTATAAAAAGAATTTATAACTGATTGAAATTTATAAAAGAGATTACAAATGATTTTTAAAGTTTTATAAAATGGTTTACAAAAGGTTTTAGAGATTTATAAGGAGTTTAAAAATGATTCTAGAATTGAATAAAAAGAAAATATTTCTCAGTTTTGTAAATATACTTTTACCATTGAGATAAGTATATGAGTACATTTTCTAAGTTGTGAAGTGCAATATCAGTGAACACACTTATATCGTTAAGGTAAGTATACAGATATTTTCTAAGTATTGAAATTATAGGGATTTATGGGTATATCTTTGTAAAGGTATTTTTATACAAGTAATTTACAAGTGATTTTAACTAATGAAAAGATTAATTAAAGGGGTTAATGGTTGCTTATATGCTTAACAAATGTTGGTTTTCCCTATGGAATTAAATTTTGATTTGAATGTATGTTTGTTGATAGTTAAACAGCAGACTATAAAATATGGACCAATAATGTAAGTTTGGAAATATCTAAGAGAAATACGTGAGTTATGTGGCATGGTCATCTCCGTTGATGATGTACTGTGCGTATAAATCTCATTTTGTTTTCTAGGACAAATGATAAGGAAATCTATCCAATAATGGCCAGGAGGTGGCCACCGCTCTTATCTTGGACTATTTATTTTCTAAAAACTGGGGTTGAGTTTACTAGAAACTATCAAACGTTATTTCAAAAAGACCTGGATCAGATATGTCATCCGAAATCCACTTTGATCCAACTCAAACGTTTCAAAGTGAAGACACCTTAAAGACAATGGAATTGAAGATGGAGCTCTTTGAAGTGCAAGGGTTGCTTGCTACTAATCCTGAGGGTGATTCCAAAATGGATGTAGTTGAAGTAGTGCCTTCCATTTGTTCATGTCCTAAAAACTTATATGGACGAATGTCGGCATTGCATTGCTGCCTAGAGGGCAGTGTTAGCGTTTCAAGTGGAAGGTGCTATATGAAAGGTAAAACACAGCCTCAAGGCTCATCGACCGAGAATGACTAAAACAGGGAAGATAAATGATATCAATACAAACTATGCCCCTATAAGTATGAAATAAATTTTCTAAATTTATGTGAACGTTTATTTTAACTTCAGAAGTCATTTTCATGCCGTTTTGATATGATTATATACATCAAATCATTAATATACAAATTTTGGATGCTTTTCACATAACAAGAAATATATACGTATAAATTCGTATGGATTGATTAAATTACATAAAGATTCTTTTTAAACCTAGAATCATCATACCTAATCTCATAAAATACTTCCACATCAATTTGACATATTTAATTGTCCTAAATCGTTAAATTTATAATTTTGGATAGTTTGTGCACATATATAAAATATCACTATATTAATTCATATAAATTATATAAAAATTGACAAATTTTTTATTTAGGTTAGTTAATATCATATTCCATCTTAGAAATTTGTTTATGAAGATTTCCCATCAATACTATGAATTTTCCTAAATTTATGTCTCAAATATGCCTAATTTTGTCTATAAAGTATACATTATGCAACTATTAACTCATTTAATTACCGAAAAACCTCCAACAATCAAGTTAGGCTAAACAGAAATCATATAGCCTAATTTCAAATTTCAATTATTTGAATCCTAATTTTAATCACATTAAATAACGAAATTAATGAAGTAAACATAGAATTTAGGTAAAATCACTCACATTAATTGATTCCTTCCAATTTCAAGCCAGTAGCCTTGCTTTCCATCACTGTACAAAGATAAAAGACCCTTCAGTTCATCGTTCTAACACTACTAATGACTCCTACCTACCTTTCTTTACTTCTCTCTTCGATTTTCTTAATTTGATTTCAAATTTTGTGACTTGGAGTTAAATCGGAATGCTTGGGGAAGAAGGAAGAAAGAGAGTTAGTTTCTAAAACGAAAAGTGAAATATGTATTTCTATTTCAAATCATATAAGTTAGAAAACTACTAGACTGCCTACATTTGAATTTGAATTCAAATTGTGTAGCGTGTGTTTGACTTGATGACATTTCTTGACGCTCTCCTTCATATAGGATATATTCTAATATACTACGCTAATAAGAAGATGATATGGTCGCAATAATGTTGGTTCCGTCGCTA
Organism: Allium cepa; assembly: GCA_030765085.1. Lineage (NCBI taxonomy): Eukaryota > Viridiplantae > Streptophyta > Magnoliopsida > Asparagales > Amaryllidaceae > Allium > Allium cepa. The sequence continues at coordinate 655,356,537 of CM060940.1, forward strand.
AATTCTTATGTTTGTAAAAATGGCCATTTTCCCCTTTTTTGAAACATGAAAAAATACGCTTATATTAATTTTTAAATTTTTCTAGATTATTACATTTTCCCCCTAATGGAATTTCATCTCCAAAATTCATAATGGACAGATAGAATGTAATAATCACTCCTAATTTTCATTTTAACTTGTGCCACTTGTGTGATTCGTGCATGTGCACGTTCTCATATAAACAAATAATCAACTGTAACGACCCGGAATTTTCGATCCCGAAAATTGCAGATAGTTAAGGAAAAGAAGAAAGAAATAGAGGAAGAAGAAGAACAGAAACACCAACTTCTCACATTTCACAGCGGATCAAAATACAATATCATATATTATAACAGTTTACAAAACAAAACTGTATCAGTCAATTACATTTTTATACATCAAAGTTAATAACCAATACACAACACTAGACAGTTTAAACAAACATGTCCAAGATAAATAATAATATGCCACAGCTGTATACACTCCATACGTTTCTGCCATCCAGCTCACCTCCTAAGCACCAGCACGTCCTTACTTGAAAATCTGTAATACTCGGTCTGACTCGAGCATTACATCAAAGTAACACTCGGGTCAGGCTGGAAACCAGCGTGAGTAAACCCATCTAACAAGGAATACAAAAACATGCAAACTTATATAAACCTGGGGTAATTTATATCAATTTACAGCTTCACAAACTGTTATAGACATTACTTGTTTCACACATCAATTTCTAAGTGCCAAGCTTAGATTAAATGGTCCAATTTGCTTAAATCATTCCACATCAGCCTATTGATTTCACATATCATTCTATAAAGAATCGAAGTGGTTTCGGGTATTTACTAATATCCGACTCCGGTCTCTTCGAATCCGATGTCATCTTAACCAAAGTTATTTAAGTGGTCAAATTCAAATACTGGATGTCACTTTTATACAGCAATAACACAAATAAACATCACCCATTTATTATTGATATAACCCTTATCATATCCACAGAATGTCACAGTATATTATCTAGTAGATATCATCCAATAGTTATCATTCAATTCAGACATTCAATAAATAATCATCCATAAGCAAGCATTATCAATTCATATCAGAATTAATCATCTAATCCTGCTTAACTAATTACAATTATTTAATTAATTCCATCACTCCTTGATTTCCTTAACAATCAATCAATTAATCTCTAATCATAGATTAATTATCCTTAAATTATCAATTAATAATCTTCAATTATTAATTAATCTCCTTTAATACAAAGTAATCAATCCTCAATTTACTTTATAATCAATTAATTAACCTCTAATTTACTGATTAATTAACCATCAACTATTGATTAATAACCATAATTATTAATCAATATCTCTTAATACAAATTAACAAATCAGTTATATCTTAATTATAATACAAATTAACAAATCAATTATATCTTAATTATTAATTAATAAAACTTAATTATTAATTAAAAACCTTAATTACAAATTAATTAATCCTTAATCACTAGTTGATTAAACTGTTAATGAACCCTTAATTTATACTGATTAATCCTTTGAGTATTAATTAACAAAACCTAACTTATTAATTAATAAAACTAAATTACACATTAAGTGCTTCTTAATTTTTTTAAGTAACATCTAATTACTTTATTAAAAACTCTCTAATTAAATCAAACTTAATTACTTGATTAATTTATTATTAATTACTTAATTACTCAATTAATTAACCTCTAATCATTAATTAACAATCTTAATTAATAATCCTTAATTACAATTAATTAACTTTTAATTAATTGATTCATAATCCTCACTTAATTATTAATTAACAAATTAATTATTCTTAATTAATCACTTAATTAATCCTTTATAATTCATTTATCAAATTAATTAATTATACTAACTATTCTCAAAACCTGATAACCTTAATTATCTTAAGATAAAACCTTATCTTATAAATACCTTAATTGCCATTTAACAACTTCTTAAATCAAAATGTTTAAGTAACATTTATTAAACATCAAGTAGAAAGTTTCAAACCAATTTTAAATTTTAAATTTCAAAAAAAACAAGTTTAAAACTTTTAAAACCCCTTGTAACAGTTTAACATTCTCTGCTTCGGGTTAAACCCGAAACTTACTCGAGTCAAACCCGAGTTTATCTTCTTCCCATTTTTGTTAAAGCTCTGATTAAATTTAAGTTCCAATTCCTACAGGTAAAACACTTCCAATATACTCGAGCATGAACTCGAGCCACCCATTCAAATACTCGAAGCTGACTTCGAGACCTTCACAGCCCCAATTCTCAGACACGCACCACCATCACGTGCACATGCACCACCACCTGAGACTACTCCGACCATCGACGACAACATCGTCAAGTCACCCAACAACCCTACGAGAAACAACAATCATCCAAGCATCATTTCCAGCCCCGATTAAAAATCGAGCATCCCAGATGAATGGATACGCAAATCCATCATCAGGAAATCCATTCGAATCCACGATTCCAGTCACGAAAACTGCTACAATTCCGGCTATGGTTTGTTGACCCACCACACCTCCATTTCCCAGAGCCTTATGTAACTCGAATCACCAGTGGCAAGACAGTGATTCAATTACCCAGCTTGACCCAAAACTAGGTTTAGAACCCAAATCATCTCGCCCCCGCCGCCATGTCCATCAGACGACCCACCTTCATTTTTGCCGTGACCTCCATCTTCCCTACTTGCTTCAGTGCCGACCTCGAGACTCCTAACCTCTCCTATCATCAGAGATTGTTCGAAAGCCAAAATTCGTTCATCTTACAATATCTCTTGTTTTAAACACTTAAAAACCATGATTTTATTTTTAGAAATCATTATTTTCGATATCAAACCCGACTAAATACCTGAATCAACTAATTTTTTTCCCCGAGATTTTGATATGGTATAAATCTTACTATTCTTTTTTTTACAACTACCATCAAATTCTTACAGGAAATATTTTTAATTCCATTTTCTTGTGGTTATACACAAGTTTTTCTCATAAATTAAAACTAAAGATGATTGGGGGAATGGCAAATTTGATTTCTTGAACATTCTTAAACCTGCAGCACTAAGAAAAGAGCCTAGATTACTTTCTAGACATTCATACCAACATCTATATACACAAATATACATGCATTTCTGTTAACAAATCATGGAATCATAATTTACTTAAAGAAATTTCAGCATGCATCCATATTTAAAAATCATGTCAATATTTATCACCCAATTACTTCTAATTATACTGCATCAAATCAAATTTTAAAATAATTTTAAGGCTTTGTTTACTCACATAATTTCTGGAAACAGAGGGAAAAACTACATGTACTTCATTACCTGGATTGAAATAAAGGTTTTGATTTTCGATCTGCCTCCAGATTTATACTTGAAAACAGGTTTTGAAAAAGCTGAAATTTGCACTTGAATTTGATTTTATTTGTTTAGCTTTTGGATCTGAGTTGGATCTTTGTTTTGAAGCTGAGCTCTTTCTGATTTGATGATTTGAGACAGTTAGATTTGTATCTTGTTTCAGGATTAAATCTTTGATTCTTTTTTGATTTTTAAAATGTTTGCAGCTCCCTGAAAAGGAAAAGAAAGAATGAAGAGGAAGTTTGTTTGTTTATACAAGTTTAAGTTAGATTTATTAAAAAGAAAATTTAAAATAAGAATTTGACACTTGTTCAAATTAATTACATATGTCCAAATATCATTATAATCTCATTACACATGTTAACAATGAACTTCATAATTTAAACATTTGTATTTATTCATTTTCTTACAATTTTTAAATGATTTTGAAAGTTTTTGTATTTAATGGTTATACATGTAATTAAATGTTTATAATATGATTTTATATTTTACTTTTAGTTTGGTTTATACTTAAGCATATAAAATTTTAAAAGAGGGTTTGTTAAGCCCTTTTTTTTTTATAAATCTTAGTTTACACAGATAAATTGTAGATAGAAATTTTAGATTTGAAATTTTCAAAAATGAATTTTTTAGAAATATATAGGATTTTAATACTCAATATCTTGAAATTGTAATTCATCACTTCATATAATTTTGATCAATTTATATTTTATATTTGTATTCATACCCTTCTAGTATGTATATGAATATAACTTTCAAAAGAGAAGATTTAAAAATCTTAATTATACACTAAGATAATTATTCTTTGAATTTCAAATCTCAAATTCAAATCCAATTTAAATTGACTCATATACATATTTAAACAAACACACATTACATTTGTTTGAAAATAATGATTTTGCAAATTTTAAAGTAATTATACTAGAAGATTATCGAATAAATATCTATCCAAGTATAAATATTTATTATCAGATTTATTTGTTCAATCTATAAATCAATATTCTATTAATTAACCCAGTTTGTTAATCAATTACAGATGTTTAAAAATTCGGCTTATCACATTCATCCCTCCTATGAATCTTTTCGTCCTCGAAAAGGAATGAAACCATAATTTTTATTAAAATACTATTTATCAGAAAAATTATTCTTTGATCATTTTAAAACACTTTTTAAAATTTACATAATATTATAAAATAGTTTTTATGAAAATACTTTTTATAACTCGATGTTTCAACAAGTCCATCCTTATTCTCATAGAAATTCGGTCATACGTTGATCAGGCATAGGGCTGAAATTCTATAAGTACTTGGTAAACCCGTTTTCAACACCTAGTGAAAATACTTTAGAAAATTATTTTATTGAAAATATAGAATACGTTTTTGAAAGTAGAGGAAATATCTTTGGTGAGAATGCTCTGGAAATCATCACCCCCATCCATGGTTGCAGTTAACCCGATGGTTACGTTGCCATCCCGACAAAATCCATAGATAACTGTAGGCCTCCGCGCCCCTCGATTACACCATGGAACCCGCTACAGATCGTAGCTACAACCGGGGTTACTTTGCTATCACAGCAAAAACCCATATAACTGTAGGCCTCAGCGCCTTCGAATTTCGCTGCCAAAAGAATGAAACTTCTCCACTCCACTTGGCCGTAGATCGCAGTCTACCGATGTTACGTTGCCTTCCCAGCAAAATCAAGCGTAGAGCGTTGACACTCACCTCCACATGATTTCCGCTATGGTCCACATAGTAGATCGTAGTGACATCGAGTAACACTGTCGTCACAGCACAACCCAAATGCCTCTGTAGGCATCAGCGCCCTCGACTTTCGCTACCCAATAATCCTCAGAAACTAGTTTGTCCGGACTCCTCACAGGATCAACTTTAGAACCTTTCCCTTAGAGGCTCAAGGCAGTGCCAACCTATGGTACACCTGAGAAGTTCATCCCAAGGGAGCGCCTTTTTCTCCAGAGCCATTTTCAAAACACTTTATACTATACACATATAGTATCTTCCAAATCATACACCTAGTATGAATCTCATATAAATCTCCTTTCTCAAAATCGATTATTCCAAAATCGATAATTCTCAAACTAGGCTTTCCAAATTACAAAATTGATTTTACCCAAAAATCAAATGCCTTTCCAAATCCAAAGATTCCCAAAACCTTTTTCCAAAATCCTCATAAGATCCTTTATATATATAGATATATATAATCCTTGATAAAAATCTTTGGATCATTTTAAACTTGTATAAAACTCCTTTTATACTTCAAATACTTTCAAAATCTTTTTCTTCTGGCAAAAGATTCAACAAGGGAGATTTATCTTATACAACAAAGTTATATAACTTTGTTTATTCTAAATCAAATATCCAAATTTGATTACTCTATACAGGACCACTTATCATATCACTTACTTCTACAAAATAACTTTCTATCATAGAAATATCCAATTTCCATTTGACTTCATCATATATTTCACAAAATATACCTTTCATTTCAAAAAAAACATTTTACAATTATTATTCACAAATTCCCGGTAACAATTTCATTCAAACCCGTACGATGCACACGTACCATCCGTACTCTATACCAATCTGATCGCGCACTCGATCACACAATTTCCCTTCCGAACTAGTATCGTCCACCTGACTCTCTAGTGCGGACTCAGATCTAGTTTCTTGATCAGAAACCATCATTCTCCTTGCATAGCCATAACTATGGTAGAGAATATCCAGAACCAATCAACAATCCATATCCAGGTTCGCCGTCGAAAATCAAGCGAAAAATCCCAACTCGGATCGATATAACTATCTCGAAATCCTGTGCTCGAATCTGGATCAAATCACTATGCGAATAGAATAATATACCTACATCTTACGTATTTATCTCATTGTTTATTAGCCAAATCAATTTCTTTTCTATTCACAGTCGCTTTAATTTTCATTCACTTATTCACAATTGTTTCAATCCCATTTGGATTATCACCTCTATTCTAATCTCAACTGGGTATTCAATCATAAATAGTTTAAACTCTGTCCAGTTTAAATTTATAAAATAGCTTGAAAAGTTAAAAAATATATAAGTAATTGAAAAATAATTATTAGTTTGTAAAATAGCTGCAAAATAGTTAAGTAATTGTAAAATAGTTGGAAAATAGTCAAATAGTTATAATTTTTTTAAATAATCGTAAAATAGCTATAAAATAGTAATTAGTTATAAAGTAGTTGAATAACAGTAATTAGTTTATAAAACAGTTGAAAAATTGTTAAATAGTTTCAAAAATAATTGTAAAACAAGTATAAGATAGTTTTAGGTTTAAAAAGAAATGTTGTATAGTAAATAGTTTGGAAAAAATAGATTTGTACTAAAACAATTTATTTTGAAAATAGTCCAGAGTCAAACTATTCAATTTCCAACCTCCATTTCCAATCAATTCAATTTAAATTTCCACTTTCATTTAAATTGATTCAATTCCAATTTGAATTGATCCCCATTCCAATAAATCTTAACTTCCAATTTCAATTAAAATTAAGTTAACTTCCATTTTCGTCCAATTCAAATCAACTTCCTATTTGAATTTGAACTCATTCAACATCAATTCCTGTTTAGATTATCCCATTTGAATTTCCATTTGAATTTTTAAACTATTCAACTTTAATCACAAATCCAAATTATTTAAATCAATTTCAATTTAAACTAATTTCAAATTCAATCTCACTTTAAATCATCTCGAATTATATAAATTCGAGTTGAACTTTCAAATGTTGATTTAATTCTCTTAAATCAGTTTAACCTTTACTTCTTCATAAACCTATTTCTAGGTTCAAATAATAATTTAAATCGAATTCCAGTTTAAAGATTATTAATAGGATAATATTATCCAAATTGTTTTAAAACACCCATACATTTCCAATTCACAGATCTCAAACCCATTTTGAGATCACACAAACTTCCAATTCAAATTAACCATTTAACTTCCCAAGTTAAATCCCAGTTTCATATTGAAATTTCCAAATCAGGTTGTCCATTCAAACTTATTTAACTTCCTCTAGGTTAAATTCAATTTACTTAATTTAGTCAAATTTACACAAATTGAATTTCCATTCAAATTTCAAAATACTTTCCCATCATAAGTTCAAAAACATATCACTTTGGGTTTTCACATCTTATTCCAAATTTAAAACTCAACATTTAGAGTTTATTTCAAACCATCTTTGATATTATGTATATTCCTCACATATATACATATTTTCTTCTTGGCCCACCAAGCCGAATTTTAAAATTTAAACCACCCTTGGTTTTAGTTTAAAATAAATTCTTTTAAAGTTTACAAACAACTTCTTATTCTAAAATAAGATTATATTCAAAATAGTTTGAATAATATTATTTCCTTTAACACTTTGAAAGCAATTTCAAATGTTTAGATTTAGAATTCAGAACTTCACAGTTGGAAACCCACTTTAATTTACATCCTTTCAAATTTACAAGTTATTCTCTTTTTAAATGGTTTCTTCCTTAAAACATTTTATTGTTTATTGGAAAAAAAACCATCCCATTATTAAACACAATAACCATTCTATTTCTCAGGTTTGAAACCAATTCTAATTCATCTTATTTAGAAATTCTTCCCCACTTCAAGATTTAATTCCAGTTTGAATCCATTTCAAACTTATCTTTATTAAATTTCAATTTGGTTGTAATTCTATTACCACTTAATTTAATTCCAATATTTAACATCCTATTACCTTAATATTTATTAGAAAGATATATTGCTTTATATATCAAAATATATTCTTATATAAAATCATTTAAAATCTTTATATAAGAAAATAACAAGTACGCTCTCATATATTTATATACTCAACTCATTCTAGAGTACTACAGATTCTATTTAATGAGTAATTTCTGTTTGCGCCAAAATTGGTCACAAACCCCAAGTATCGTGAAAGCACCAGTGTATGAATACAAATCAGCGATATTCAAACACAAATCACAGATCTAAGCAAGCAACAAGTAGCAATTCAGAAATAATGAACAAGAGCACACAATTTATAGTGGTTCGGCTATCTCCGGCCTACTTCCACTTCAAAGGTTTTTCTTTTATTGATGTTCTTCGCTGATTACAGTTGATTACAGCGGATTACAATGGATTATAGCTCTGAAATTCGAGTACAACGGTAGTAGTGAAGTGCAAAGTAGAGTCTGGTAAAGTCTGGGCACTTCAGAATCAAGATCCCGATCCCCTTTTCTGAATGACCTGGGGCTCTATTTATAGGTGTGGGAGGCTGATATTTCACCTAAATTTAGGGAGACCACTTCTGGTGAGGGGGCCCACATGCCCGGCCTCATAAATTTGGGCCCACTTCGGGATCGATTCGAACTCCATTCGAATCGATCAAGAAATCATACAATTGAGATGAAATTTGGTGTGGACATTCTTCAACATGTAAGCAAGCTCCTGCAAAAATTTCATGGCATTTGGACTTGTAGATCTCAAGTTATGATCGATTCGAAATTACGTTCTTTGTCTGTTCATCCTCTTCGAATCGATCAATTCGAATTGATCGCTTCGATACGATGGTGGAATGTGCTAGCAGGTTGACGTGGTGCGCGTTCTTCATGTCGATCCGTTTTTCACTCCGTTTTGACTGGGTCGACTCCATGATTTTCGCCACTTCGACTTAGTGGATTCGAGGGCTTTCAAGGATTCGAACGGAAGCTCATTCGTATCGATCACGGTGAGCTTTGGTCGATCGATACGAAGCTTGTCGTGGGAGGATGGATTCGAACTAAAGCAACTCCGTGGATTCGAAACTCTTTAATCTTGAGGGATACGAATCAGGTAAACGCGGGGCTAATTCGCTGCTGATCGATGCAAATGCAAATGGACACGAAGCAAGCCGATGGATACGAACCATCGAGTCCAGATGGATATGAAGTGGGGCGACTTGATCGATTCATAGTACTCTAAGCTGATGGATACGAAGAGGAATGACTCCATGGATTCGAAGCAGGAGGAACTCGGTGGATTCGAATAGAGAAAGGCGACGTCATCCTGATGGATTCGAATCTAATCGATACGAATGAGGCGTGGCTACGCTATACTGATGGACACGAATGCCATCGATTCGAATTGATCGATACGAACGCTGATGGATACGAACAGCGTATTCTCTCTAACTTGTATCGATCATATTTCATTCATATGAACTCCGATTGACCTGAAATTTGAAACGTTGGCTTCTGCAGCTTTGCTTGTCATGCCTTGTTAATTATGGCCTGATCCGGACTCGGACAAAATTCATTGATATCCATGGTTATCCTGCAATGCATAGTTGATATTCAAGAATAGTAATCATTGATTTTCAGCTAATTTTTGGGTATCTCAGCTTTGCCAAAAGTTGGGATAACAATTCCCACCAGAGCCAAGGTTCTCGCTTAACCTTTCCTCTGATACCAAATGTAATGACCTGGAATTTTCGATCCCGAAAATTCCAGATAGTTAAGGAAAAGAAGAAAGAGATAGAAGAAGAAGAAGAACAGAAACACCAACTTCTCACATTTCGCAGCGGATCAAAATATAATATCATATATTATAACAGTTTACAAAACAAAACTGTATCAGTCAATTACATTTTTATACATCAGAGTTAATAACCAATACACAACACTGGACAGTTTAAACAAACATGTCCAAGATAAATAATAATATGCCACAGCTGTATACACTCCATACGTTTCTACCATCCATCTCACCTCATGAGCTCCAGCACGTCCTTACCTGAAAATCTGTAAGACCCGAGCATTACATCAAAGTAACACCTGGGTCAGGCTGGAAACCAGCGTGAATAAACCCATCTAACAAGGAATACAAAAACATGCAAACTTATATAAACCCGGGGTAACTTATATCAATTTACAACTTCACAAGCTGTTATAGACATTACTTGTTTCACACATCAATTTCTAAGTGCCAAACTTAGATTAAATGGTCCAATTTACTTAAATCATTCCATTTCAGCCTATTGATTTCACATATCAATCTATAAAGAATCGAAGTGGTTTCGGGTATTTACTAATACCCGACTCCGGTCTCTTCAAATCCGATGTCATCTTAACTAAAGTTATTTAAGTGATTAAATTCAAATACTGGATGTCACTTTTATATAGCAATAACACAATTAAACATCACCCATTTATTATTGATATAACCCTTATCATATCAACATAATGTCATTGTATATCATCCAGTAGATATCATCCAATAGTTATCATTCAATTCAGACATTCAATAAACAATCATCCATAAGCGAGCATTATCAATTCATATCAAAATTAATCATCTAATCCTGCTTAATCAACCATTAATTAATTACAGTTATTTAATTAATTTCATCACTCCTTGATTTCCTTATCAACCAATCAATTAATCTCTAATCATAGATTAATTATCCTTAAATTATCAATTAATAATCTTCAATTATTGATTAATCTCCTTTAATACAAAGTAATCAATCCTTAATTTATTTTATCATCAATTAATTAAGCCATAATTTACTGATTAATTAACCATGAACTATTGATTAATAACCATAATTATTAATCAATATCTCTTAATACAAATTAACAAATCGATTATATCTTAATTATTAATTAATAAAATTTAATTATTAATTAACAACCTTAATTACAAATTAATTAATCCTTAATCACCAGTTGATTAAACTGTTAATCAACCCTTAATTTATACTGATTAATCCATTAAGTATTAATTAATAAAACCTAACTTATTAATTAATAAAACTTAATTGCACATTAAGTACTTCTTAATTTTTTTTAAGTAACATCTAATTACTTAATTAAAAACTCACTAATTAAATCAAACTTAATTACTTGATTAATTTATTCTTAATTACTTAATTACTCAATTAATTAACCTCTGATCATTAATAAACAATCTTAATTAATAACCTTAATTACAATTAATTAACTTTTAATTAATCGATTTATAACCCTCACTTAATTATTAATTAACAAATTAATTATTCTTAATTAATCACTTAATTAATCCTTTATAATTAATTTATCAAATTAATTAATTATAAGAACTATTCTCAAAACCTGATAACCTTAATTATCTTTAGATAAAACCTTATCTTATAAATACCTTAATTGCCACTTAACAACTTCTTAAATCAAAATGTTTAAGCAACATTTATTAAACATCAAGTAGAAAGTTTCAAACCAATTTTAAATTTTAAATTTCAAAAAACAAGTTTAAAACTTTTAAAACCCCTTGTAACAGTTTAACATTCTCTGCTTTGGGTTGAACCCGAAACTTACTCGAGTCAAACCCGAGTTTATCTTCTTCCCATTTTTATTAAAGCTCTGATTAAATTTAAGTTCCAATTCCTACAGGTAAAACACTTTCAATATACTCGAGCATGAACTCGAGCTACCCGTTCAAATACTCGAAGCTGACTTCGAGACCTTCACAGCCTCAACTCTCAGACACGCACCACCATCACGTGCACATGCACCACCACCTGAGACTACTCCGACCATCGACGACAACATCAAGTCACCCAATACCCCTACGAGCAACAACGATCATCCAAACATCATTTCCAGCCTCGATTAAAAATCGAGCATCCCAGATGAATGGAAACCCAAATCCATCATCAGGAAATCCATTCGAATCCACGATTCCAGTCACGAAAACTGCTACAGCTTCGACTATGGTTTGCCGACCCACCACACCTCCATTTCCCAGAGCCTTATGTAACTCGAATCATCAGAGGCAAGACAGTGATTCAATTACCCAGCTTGACCCAAAACTAGGTTTAGAACCCAAATCATCTCGCCTCTGTCGCCATGTCTATCAGATGACCCACCTCCCATTTTTGCCGTGGCCTCCATCTTCCCTACTTGCTTCGGTGCTGACCTCGAGACTCCTAACCTCTCCTATCATCAGAGATTGTTCGAAAGCCAAAATTCGTTCATCTTACAATATCTCTTGTTTTAAACACTTAAAAAACATGATTTTATTTTTAGAAATCATTATTTTCGATATCAAACTCGACTAAATACCTGAATCAACTAATTTCTTTTCTCGAGATTTTGATATGGTATAAATCTTACTGTTTTTTTACAACTACCATCAAATTATTACAGGAAATATTTTTAATTCCATTTTCTTGTGGTTATACACAAGTTTTGCTCATAAATCAAATCTAAAGAAGATTATGTAAAGGGCAAATTTGATTTCTTGAACATTCTTAAACCTGTAGCACTAAGACCAAAGCCTAGATTACTTTCCAGACATTCATACCAACATCTATATACACAAATATACATGCATTTCTGTTAATAAATCATGCAATCACAAATCATAATTTACTTAAAGAAATTTCAGCATGCATCCATATTTAAAAATCATGTCAATATTTATCACCCAATTACTTCTAGTTATACTGCATGAAATCAAATTTTAAAATAATTTTAAGGCTTTTTTTACTCACATAATTTCTGGAAACCGAGGGAAAAACTACAGGTACTTCATTATCTGGATTGAAGCAAAGGTTTTGATTTCTGATCTGCCTCCAGATTTATACTTGAAAACAGGTTTTGAAAAAGCTGAAATTTGCACTTGAACTTGATTTTATTTGTTTAGCTTTTGGATCTAAGTTGGATCTTTGTTTTGAAGCTGAGCTCTTTCTAATTTGATGATTTGAGACAGTTAGATTTGTATCTTGTTTCGGGTTTAAATCTTTGATTCTTTTCTGATTTTTAAAATGTTTGCAGCTCTCTGAAAAGGAAAAGAAAGAATGAAGAGGAAGTTTGTTTGTTTATACAAGTTTAAGTTAGATTTATTAAAAAGAAAATTTAAAATAAGAATTTGACACTTGTTCAAATTAATTACATTTGTCCAAATATCATTATAATCACATTAAACATGTTAACAATGAACTTCATAATTTAAATATTTGTATTTATTCATTTTCTTACAATTTTTAAATGATTTTGAAAGTTTTTGTATTTAATGGTTATACATGTAATTAAATGTTTATAATATGATTTTATATTTTACTTTTAGTTTGGTTTATACTTAAGCATAAAAAATTTTAAAAGAGGGTATGTTAAACCCTTTTTTTATAAATCTTAGTTTACATAGATAAATAGTAGATAGAAATTTTAGATTTGAAATTTTCAAAAATGAATTTTTTAGAAATAGATAGGATTTTAATACTCAATATCTTGAAATTGTAATTCATCACTTCATATAATTTTGATCAATTTATATTTTATATTTATATTCATACCCTTCTAGTATGTATACATATATAACTTTCAAAAGAGAAGATTTAAAAATCTTAATTATACACTAAGATAATTATTCTTTGAATTTCAAATCTCAAATTCAAATTCAATTTAAATTGACTCATATACATATTTAAACAAACACACATTACATTTGTTTGAAAATAATGATTTTGCAAATTTTAAAATAATTATACTAGAAGATTATCAAATAAATATCTATCCAAGTGTAAATATTTATTATCAGATTTATTTGTTCAATCTATAAATCAATATTCTATTAATTAACCTAGTTTGTTAATCAATTACAGATGTTCAAAAATTCAGGTTATCACATCAACAGTCAATAACATATATGAAGTTGAGTACTCAATCATGCATGAGTATGTATACATATAACAAAATGCAATAATGCACTTCTTAGGCCACCTGTATGAATATAGTTTATATAACACATCGCTCATGATGCAAAAAACTGTGATAAGCATATAAGTTCTGTATGAATGCAGAAACGATAAGTAACAACATATGATAGTATATTCTAATTTATTCTACTTAAGATCTGCTAATTAAACAATACCCATACATTACAACTATGCATCCAAAATTATCCTTAGAAATCTAATACGCGTAAGGAACATACCCGTTAAGAGATGCAGATGGGAAGTTCACATCTTCTCCCTTAGTTCCCATGTAACCTCTGCGGATCATTTCCCCAATAGGCCCTAACTAACTTCACAATTGTTATCTAGCCTTTTGACCAAGCAATATTCGGATAGATTGGACGGATCGAACTTGGAGTTATTAAGGCAAAAATCCCAGTAAGATAGCCCAAGAGTCTAGAAACCAAGTGCATATAGAGTCATAGGACAAAAGCCAAAACAAAACACAAATATAAGATCCCTTAAGTTGGTGATCGGTACTGACTCCTATTTGGGGATTGGTACCGACTCCCATAAACAACTAGTGTAGACCCCATCTTCTTTCTGCAAGTCTATCTTGGTGCCAAGGCCCTATTTCTAAATTCTTTTTTTTGAATCAATGCAATTTTTCATTGATCTCCATAAACGCTTGAAGCTAGAACATTGTTCTTCCATAACTCCATCATTTGGACTCAAAAACAAGTTAATATTGGTTCAAACAACTATAGAATCATGCAGCTAACAACAAGACGAGCCAAGATGAAGAGATGAGGGCAGCCATTTTGGCTAACTAAGGGATCGGTACCGCCCCTTACCTATGAATCGGTACCGATCCCAACTTCTTGACGAGTTGGCATCTACTTTCTTAGGAGAACTGGTCTAAATCATGGATAATGGCTTGAAGATATTTTATGCAAGATGTTAGGCTCCTTACCTCTATAAATAGGAGAGTAGGGATCATTTTTCAGAATCTTTTTGGCTCTAGTTCAATTCTAAGCTATATTCTTGTAATTCTGAATATTTAAGTGTAGGAGTTGTACTAACGCCCAAGAACTTCTGCCTCCAAGGTAGAAATCAGCGAGAAATTATTAAAGTGGACATAGGCCTTGCTTTGCCGAACCATTGTAAACCCGTTCATTATTTACTTTTTCTTACTTATTTTTTGTTTAATTCTTCACTTTTGTTCACTAAATAAACTCTTGGGTGTTTGTGCCAGTTTTGGTTCAAACGTTTGGTACTTTCATTGAGAAACTTCTTTCTCAGGCTATTTGGATCCATCATCTACTATTGGATTTCCCTTATCCAAGAGATGGATCCAATATCTCAACCTTTTAACTCTACAACTCATATTTGCAAAGATCTAACAGAAGCTTTCTACCAAGGCCCTATCAAGAAGAGACCATCCTACCAACTCCAAAGCTACTACTGAAGCTGAGAATCAGATCCTCAGGATGGTTTGTTCAAAGTACTCAAATGGAGATCCAAACACCAAATGTGTCATGACCAGAATGGAGATGGATATGATGGTGAAGCAGATAGAAGATGAATTCTAGGCCAGTCAACAGAAGATGAATCAAATGATGCAAAAAAGCCTAAGGCTGTTGAATATGCTGACTCAAAATAGCCGTAGAAGGAGCAGAAGGAATTCTAATTCTTCAACTGAAAGTTCCTCAACATCTGAGCATAGGCGAGGGGACATGAAGCAG
The DNA here is from genome assembly GCA_030765085.1 of Allium cepa. Classification (NCBI taxonomy): domain Eukaryota; kingdom Viridiplantae; phylum Streptophyta; class Magnoliopsida; order Asparagales; family Amaryllidaceae; genus Allium; species Allium cepa. The sequence continues at coordinate 655,372,396 of CM060940.1, forward strand.
AAGAGGACTCAGAATGCTACTGAAACATCATACCAAGGATCATGCTGCTACTGATGATATTACTCACGTGAATCAAATAGTGGGGACGAATGGATCTCCCAGAGGCTGGAGAACCTATGCATCGAGAGCCAAACAGAGAGTGTTTGCTGAGCCAAACACTCGGAGTAGAGCCCGATTACCATCGTTCAGTCGAACCTGTTAACCTGGACTACTTGGAGGATATGGTCTGGAGACTCAGCGATGAAAATAATTTTAGGTGTAACCTGCACTAGCTGAATTATCGATAGTACTCGGTAAGAGCAACCATCAACAAGTGTGGGAGACCACCAACAAGTGCAAGTTGTGCCTTTTTTGGTGATGGAGATCTATTTTGCTTATAATGCATTTTTGGTCCAATCGATCCTAGCTGAATTTAAAGCGGTTATCGCTCCCTAGTGTTTAACTGGATGTTTCCTACAGATAATTGGGTGGGAATTGTGCACAGGGATGAAGTGGTTCGTTGTGAATGCTACATGTCTGAGCTATAGGAGGCGAGGTGGAAGGAGAAAGAAAAAATGTAGAGGAGGCTCTCTGCATGAAGGATTTAAATGCATATTAGCTACTGCCTGAGCCCCGGCTCTGGTAGACTAGTCGACTCTATATGGACCGATGAAAAGATCCAGAAACTGGATGAGTAGCTCCTACCAAGTTGACAATCACTGTTCCAGTCAGTAGGGACAATTAAAGAGAAGTCCTGATGGTTGTATGTCAAACTCTATAATAGTGTGATGAAGGAGTTGGTTGGATTTCTCTGGGCGAACCTGGATGTGTTTGTCGGGACACACTCGAATATGTGTGGGACCTTGCCCGAGTTAGCGAGCCATGCATTAAACATCAATCCCAAATGCATTTCTATGAAGCAAAAATGCCACAGCCTATGTCCAGAGAGATCCGCTGCACTCAAAGAAGAAGTGGATAAGCTAAAAGATAATAGCTTCATCTGCGATGTCGTATACCCGGATTGGGTATCAAACCTTGTTTTGGTGTAAAAACAAATGGAAAGAAAAGGATATGCATCGACTATTCGGACTCGAATAAGGCATGCCCATAGGAAAACTTCCTGCTTCCAAGGATAGATCGGTTGGTGGAATCGACGGGTAGACATGAGCTACTTTCATTTACGGGCACTTACTTTAGGTACAATCAAATCTTGATGCACGACCTGTATCAAAAACATGCCAGCTTCATTTCCGACCTCAATCTTTATTACTACCTGGTCATGCTATTTGGATTAAAGAACACAGAAGCGACTTATCAAAGGCTCGTGAATTGAATGTTTAAAGACCATATTAGATGATGAATGAAAGTTTGCATGGACGACATGCTTGTGAATACACGATGTTCGAGAGACTACATTGATGATCTAGAAGAGAGAAGTTTAGTGTCCTCTGGCAATTGTCAACTCCCGTGGGATTAAAGCCAGTCTAGAAAAGATCAAGGATTTGAGAGAGATCGAATATCAAGGAGGTCCAAAGCTTAAATAGGAAGGTCGCCGCCCTAAGCCGGTTCATCTCCAGAGCCGTTGACAAATGTATCCCCTTCTTTGAAGTGATCATGAAAGGGAAAAGAAACTTCAAGTGGAATCAAGACTATAAAGATGCATTCTAGGCCCTAGTAAACCACTTGGAAAGGCCTCCCATTCTCTCGAAACCGGTGGATGATGAGGATTTATTATTATACCCGGTAGTGTCGGTTTATGCCAGGAGCATCGCTCTTGTACATGAGGAATCCCGCATCCAGTGACCAGTCTATTATACCAATAAGCGGTTGACGGGAGTAGAAAGAAACTGTCCGAGACTAGAAAAGGTCTCTTATTGCATGTTGATTGCTTCTTGAAAACTCCGCCCCTATATCCAGGCTCATTTGATCAATGTACTTACTGACCAGCCTTTGCGACAAGTCATACAACGACCTAAAACTTCTCAAATTGAGGGTCAGGCCTTGGTGGATTTCATAGCTGAATTCACTACACGAGATGATCCTTTGGAGAGCTGTGGAGAAAAAGAAGTCAGATGGAAGATTTACATGGATGGTGCATCTAATGATTGGTGTTCCGGTGATAGAATCGTACTTGTCACTCCCGAAGAGCACTCGATCAGTTACGCCCAAAACTCAACTTTCTAGTGATGGACAACGAAGCTAAATACGAGGCCCTGATTGTAGGACTTGAAATTGCTAAGAACTGAGAATAAAGACTTTACATATTTTCTGCAATTCCCAGCTAGTAGTATGCCAAGTTGGGAAAGAGTATCGGGCAAAGGAAGCAAGGTTAGCTCCTTATCTAAACTGAGTTCTTGAGCTACTCGACAACTTTGAATACTACATGATAGCACATATCCCCAGAGACCTAAATGAAATGGCCGATTCATTGGCTAAGTTGGCTAGTTCCAGAGATTCATAGCTCATGAGCTTGGTTTTAGTAGAAGTACTTTCGGCTCCAAGCATCGACCAGATGGATGTGAAAGTCTATAAGATCTTTTGTAAGTAATGCAACTTACATAAATAGTGTGAGAGTGTATATTACTAACTATATTAAGAAGAGAACAATAATTGAATATAAATAAGATAATTAATAAAAGTGATCACACTACATATTTTATACTGGTTCGGACCTCCCATCTTACGTCTAGTCCCGATGCCTCCCTCGATATTTCATTTAACCAACTAAACCTCGCTTCGCCCGGAGGAATAGGCTAATACAAAAGTATATCTTTGAAAATCTTATGTTCCAAATAACATGGATTTTGACTGATAGTACAAATTTTCCTATAATCCCCTTTGAGTATATGAATGTGAGTGCTTTGAGTTGTAGGAAGTGATTTAACCAAAATTATATTTTGGTTATGATAGATTGAGAGTATGTAAGCAATGTATGCACAAGATAGTAAGAAATTAAGAGAGAACAGATTCAATTAATTAAACTTTGTTAATTTCTAAATCTCAGTCATAATAGTATTTATAGATTCAAAAAGATGCAGATGAACAGTTGTTACTTTTAAATAAGTTCTATTCATTTTAGTGGCTGCAACCTTTCGATAAAGATTTGGTTTCTATTCATTTAATGAATTTTCTATTCATAGTTTTGAAGTTTTTCAAATGTTAGACGCCTATGGCGAAACCTCAGACATGAGTACTTTCAAGAAATAATTTTCCTGAGTATTATCACAAACGTTTGTGGTTTTTCCTTAGACATCTGTGGACGATAAATCCAGTTTTCCAATTTATTTTAGTGTATATGAAATCATGCATGCGTATATACACTCAAGGAGACCTTACAATGTTTTATCTAAGGCTCTTAATATACTAGAATAACCTTGCTAATCATAGCATGGTGCATAAATCTTTGTTTGTCTTCAAGTCCTAATATTTTTGAGCCTGATGTTCTCTTATAGTATATACCTATAAGCTTGATAAGATGTAAAATATATATGATTGTATAGTTGTTGTCATTGAAACATAGAATGGAGGTTCTAACATTCTCCCCCCTTTTGATGATGACAACTATACAATCAAAATAGAAGAAATATTATAGTCATTCATAATAGAGAATGTTTCCAAAAAGTTGATTTTGTCTCCCCTATGTCCACACATAAATATCACCCCTTTGTCATTATCAAAATAGAAAAAAAATAGTATGTACACATTCTCATAGTATGTGTAAGATTCTAGTATGTTATAAATGTGAGTACGGATAATTGAAAGTAAACACAGACAAGTAAGGCCAAGCAAAAAATGGAGACTAAAGTATTGTAGCAAGAGTTAAAATTTAAATTACAAGGTATGAAACAAGCATAAAAATAAATGATAAATAGCTGAAAAAGGTGCTAAACTAAACATAAATAAAAACAAGCATAAACATAAAATTTCTGAAAAAAGAGATGCTAGTTGTATCGATCGAAAGAATAAGAAAACCCGCCATAGTTTCATAGTACTCCTAATAAGATGAAGGATCTTGGTCGTATGCTCCTGGCCAGTTAGTCTGATCATTGTATTCCTCATTTTATTGAATGGAAAGTCCTTGGAAAGCTATGTACAGTTGATGCTAAATTGCCAAGGGTCAGATAAGAACATATCATCACTATCTACTTCCTCATCCTTAGATTGTTCTTGCATAATAGTCTTCCCTCTGTCGTGAGAAGTTCCTACAAAAGAAGTATGAGACCGATAGACCGGTGTTCGTGCTCGAGGAGGTGGTGTAGGTGAAAGCGAAGATGAAGAGAGAGAAATCGATCTGCCATGGACTTTTTCCATAAATTTTCCTAAAGTTGAAACGACTTTTTCTAAAGTCTTTTTCATTTTAGTCATTCTCACCGAAAAAGAACGTTCCAAACCCGTCATCTTTTTGTTCAAAGCCCGCTAATTGATCGTGATTAGCTTTTGATTTTTAAGTGCCAAATCACGAAGCGATTCGTGTTGCAACGGTCTAATGCGAGCTTCTCGATTTTCAAATCTAAACAATATTTGGTAGCATGAATGGAGGGGGCACGTTGTTGTGAAGGACGAGCTAAATAAGCATGTTGAGGAATAGGAGTGGGCAGAAGACCATGATGTACTTGTTGCTGCTGCCATTATTCTATGGAGGCAATTGGGGGTGATCGTTGGGGAAGGAGCATTAATGATAAAAATCTTATTCCACTCTCTTTAACAGAGATTTCTTCAAAGTAAGAGATATAAGAGGGTACCCCAAGGGCATTTAAGAGACGCATAATATATGGAGCACATATAATCATGCGTTAGTGATGAGACCAAAAGCTTTTTATTTTGTCATGAATGAACTTAGCCCAATTTATTTGTATCCCACCAAAAATAGCATAAAGGCTTTGTGGTCATTCTCATAAATTTGCTCATGACTTCTTAGGCGTGGAGTTATCGTAGTGATAATCATACAATTTAACAGCCCTGCCTTTGGATGTAGGTAAACTGATTTCCACAGTGGCATCCTATCTTCCCAAATTAGATGAGTTATTTCATCTCGCGGTAAATTCCTATAGTCAAGAACTTCTTCTAAATTGATTCTACATGAAGACCAATTAAGTATATGGCCAAAAGTGTTTGCACTAATCATTAAAACACGTCCGTATATAGTCCTCGATAACCAACCATCATCATTGTCAGGAGTCCAAATATCACTACTACACAAATTAGCATAAAAAGGAAAGATTGCCAATTGATCGATTTGTGCCTCATTTTTGTCAAAATTGATTAAATCCAGACATTCGAAGGCGACAATATGTTCTTGAATGCCACATTCGCCAAACTTGCATAATCTGTAGAATGGTCCAGAATGAAGCTTCTTATCTTTGAACTCGTCAGATAGCTTGTTAGCAATCGTGCTATTACGAAGCCATTCTTGAATGAGTATCAGTGACTAAGGGATTGTAAGAAGAGATGATTAATCATTCTTGGAGCATTTGTTAATCAGAATTTTTGGTTTAGGAGCCATTAGTGAGCAATTTGAGATTTTATAAACTAGGGTTTGTGTGTAAATTAAGAATAGGCTGGTGAAAAGCGGAGAAAGGGATAAAATTATACATACTGGGCTGTTGAAAAAGGAAGTTCGGAGCAGTGAAAAACGTTTGTGAGGGTGCCACAGAAGTTTGTGGTTTCAATAAAAATTAAAATGAAACATATGACATACGTCTGTGAGTTTCCACAAACATCTGTGGTTTCAGGAATAAGTTTGTTAGAACATGTGACCGACGTCCGTTGGATATCGCAGACGTCTGAGGTCAGGAAAATGTTTTCCTGAAACCTTTGACAGACGTTTGTAATATTGCCACAGACGTCCGCAGTCTATTTTCTTAGAAATTTTTCCTTAGATTTTTAAAACAATCTTTATTTATTGAAATATCAAGGGAATAAAACAAAATATACATTAAAATTACAAAAGAAACTTATTTTGACAAAATGCTTCGCATAGTTTAGTTTTTTGTCAAAGAGGTCGGAGTTTTTAGTTTGTTGTATATCCCATGAATTCGGTTCAACCCTTGGATCGTCAATTAACGGCTTTAGTGGAGACCAACTTGGACGGCCTGGCGTGTGAATCCAATCCTGGTTTAATGGTCCTGGATTGCATAGATTTCTTGGAGTAATGATATACACTTTTATAGGAGTTTCTTATAATCGAAGTGATTTTTGATGTATGCAATTGTTTGTGGATGAATGACTACAAATTGCTAGAATACATTTTTTGAGAACATTTAGATGAGATCCTTGACGTCGTTGCTCGTAATACATTTCACATTGAACTCCCATCATTTCTTGTTGATAGTGATATATTTCATCAACTTTGTCGGTGAGATGTTGATTGTAGATCAATTGACCATTTGGTTTTCTTTTCCTTAGAAGAAAAACCAGTGTGGTACATAGTTGATACAACAAAGTTCAAAAAGGCTAAGTGATTTGATTGAGATGTGGATTTAGTTGGTGAAACGTAGGTGCTATTTGATGAGGGTGAATTATAGTCGACGGCTAAAAAAGTGGCGTCGTGATGGAAGACATTTGAATAAAATGGTCTTAAAAAGTATTTATATTTAGTTAGGAAAAAAATTGATTTATTTATAAGAGTGGGTTTTACTAAATATAGAAGTTTGTTAGAATAATAAGTTTAACCATATAAAATGAACAGAAGTTAGTTAATTTTTATGAGGATAAAAATTATTTTGTGATTAAGTGTACAAATCTTAATCTATATAGTTTATATGAGTTAAATTTTTAAGTGTACAAATCTGATCTTACAGATTTATTTTACCAATTCATTGTAAGAATATATTCCTAGGTCTCGTCTTAATTTAATAAAAGTTAGTTTGCTTAATGGTTCGGTAAAAATATCAGCTATTTGATTTTCGGTATTTACAAATTCTAGTGGTATAATTTCTTTTTACACATTATCTCATAGAAAATGGTGAGGAATATCTATATGTTTTGTTTGAGAATGGTTTATAGGATTTTTTGATAAATTTATGGCACTAGTATTATCACAATAAATAAGAGATTTTGTTGTGATTTTACCAAAATCTAGAAGTGTTTGCTGCATATAGATTACTTGTGCACATGCTAAAGCCGCTAAGATGTATGCGGCGTCACATGCCAAGGGCGAAACATAGTTTTGCTTTTTACTAAACCATGAAACTAAAGACTAACCAATAAAACGACATGAGCCAATTATGCTTTTTCAATCTGTTTTACAACCCCTGAAATCAGCATTACTTTAGAACACAAGTTCGAACGAGCTTCCTTTAGGGTAGAAAAGTCAGTAATCTTTAGTGTTCGTTAAATATCTTAAGATTCCATTTTACCCCTCGATGATGTGATCCTTTTGGCTGGGCTTGAAACTGAGCACATAAACATGCACTTTGTTTAATATCCAGTCTACTAGTTGTTAAGTATAACAGAGATCCTATGATTCTTCGATATAATTTTTGGTTGAAGTCTTTTCCATTTTCATCTTTATCTAAATATAGAGTAGTACTCATTGGAGTCGATTTACTTGAAATATTTTCCATTCCAAAACATTTTAATAAATCTTGACGGTATTTTTCTTGATTTAAAAAAATTCCATTTTCTAGTTGTCTTATTTGTAAACCCAAGAAATAGTTTAATTCAACCATATGTGACATTTTAAATTCATTTTTCATTATGTTAAAAATTCAGTACATAATATTTCATCAATGGATCCGAATGTAATTTTGTCAATATATATTTGTACGGCTAAAATATATTTATTTTCTTGTCTTGTGAATAAAGTAGAGTCAATTTTACCAATTTGAAAACCGGAATTTTGTAAATGAGTTTTTAATTTTTCGTACCAAACATGAGATGCTTGTTTTAATCCATATAAGGTCTTTTTAAGTTTAAATACATGATCACGATATTTCTCATGAAAAAATAAAGAAGGTTGTTCAACATACACTTTTTCTTTTATAAATCCATTTAAAAATGCACTTTTTACATCCATTTATGATGACATGCAAAAGCCAGTAATGTTCATATTACTTCGAGCGTGCTATATGAAAAAATGTTTCATCATAATCAATTCTTTCTTCTTGATTATATCCTCGAGCTACTAACCTTGCTTTATTTCATATAATATTTCCATTTTCATCCTCTTTATTTTTTAAAACTCATTTATTTCCAATTATAGATTGATCGTTTAGTCTCATACGAGTTCCCAAACATCATTTCTTTCAAATTAATTAACTTCTTCGTTTATTGCAATAATCCAAAAATCCTCTTTTGATGCTTCTTTATAATTTTTTGGTTCAAAATTACAACATGACTCATTTGATTTAACTGTTTTCTGGTTGATACTCTTCTATTTAAATCCCCTATAATATTATTAATAGGATGGTCTCTTAATATTTTAGGTGATGACATTATCATATTATCAATTTTGTTATTAACATTATTATTAATATTTTCACCTATAGGTATACTAGTTTTATTTATAATTTCTTCATCATCGTTATTTTTGTTATCTTTAAAGTTTTCATTAGATGAGACATGAAGACTTTCTTCTATAATATTTGTTCGTTTATTAAAGGTTTTATATGCTTTACTTCGAACCGAATAACCAATAAAAATTCTTTCTTCGGCTTTAGAATCAAAATTTCCTAGATAACCTTTAGTATTTAAAATGAAGCATTTTGATCCAAATAAATACGATACTTTTGGTTTCTTATTAAAAAATATTTCATTGCATGTATTTTTAGTCAATGGTCTAAGTGTTACACAATTTAATACATAACAAGTAGTAGCAATGGCTTCGGCCTAAAAATAGGTTACAAATATTTAGTAGAGTTCGTCCACATTCTTGCAAAATTCGTTTTTTCCTTCTATAACACTGTTTTGCTATGGTGTTTGAGGAAATGAAAAATTATGACTAATTTTCTTTTTGTTACAAAAACTTGTAAATAGTTCATTTTCAAATTCACCTCCGTGATCACTTTGTATACTTTTAATTTCTAAATTCATTAAATTTTTATCCGTTTAGCAAAAGTTTTGAATATTTCAAAAGTGTCACTTTTGTGTTTTAAAAATAATGTCCAAGTAAATCTTGGAAAATCATCAATAATTACAAAAATGTATTTATTACGATTTATTGAACGTACTTGAGTTAGTCTGAATAAATCAAGATGGAGTAATTCGAAAGGTTGCTTTGTGGAAATTTCCTTTTTAGAATTAAGGGAAATTTTCTGTAATTTACCAAATTGACAAGCATCACAAAGGTTTTTAACCTTGTAGTTGATTTTTGGTAATCCTCTAACTAGTTCATTTTTAGCTAGTTTATTGATATTCTTAAAATTTATATGACAAAAATGTTTATGCCATAACCATGGATCATCATGATTCGCGGTTAAGCATAAATTAGTATTGTTTTTGACATTCATGTTTAAAACATATATGTTTTGATTTCTAAATCCTACAAAAATTAAAATTTTACTTTGACAAAAAATATTGCATTTATTTTTTTGAAATCAATTTTAAATCCTTTATCACATAATTGACTTAAACTAACAAGTTATGTTTCAAATTTTTTTATCAATAAAGCATTAGGAGGTAGAAATACCGATATTGATCACTTTTCCAATGCCGATGACAAATCCTTTTGAATATCTCTGAATGTCATAGTGCCATCATCGATATATGTTATATTCGATAACATATGAGCATTTGCAGTCATGTGTTTAGAGAAACTGCTATCGAGTATCCTTTTTTCTTTATTTTTTATATTAATTTTAGGTATCTGCAAAATAAAAAAATTAATTTGTGACGACCCAGAATTTCCAAGCTTTTAAAATCGGAATAGTTAATCGATTTTAAATATTCAATAGAGCAATTTTAACTCGAATTACGAATATCACAATTCATTTGATAATTAAATTATTGAATTAAATAATTTGAAGTTGAGTAAAATGTTGAATCTGGAATTTTAAGCCTGTTGAAAATAAATTGAAAGCTTATGAAATTTATATTGATAATACTGAGGATAATAGAAGTGTTAAAATTGGATTTAACAATGATTTGTTCGGTTTTGAAATTTTATCGTTTTAGATTGAATTTAAAATAGCCTTCCGAGGCACAGTCCCGGAATTTGACGGAAACAGTTCCATTGGATCCGAAATATTGTATTACTATCGGGTTTCAAATTTCGTAGTGATTAGAGTTGTTGAGCGAGCGTACGATATATAAATGCATTGAAAATTTTATTGAGACAATTTAAATTTAAATAATATAACATTCAAATCACAGCCGAAATAATTTCACATCGGAACTTTTTTAAGCTTTCATTTCGGGGTCACTGTAGACAGGCTTCTTCTGCACGCCTTCCTTCTTTCTTTAAAATCACGTCGCCCTTTCTTTTCTTTTGAGCCGAAGAATCTCAAATCAAAATCGAAAAAAAACAAACAAAATGGAGGAACAAAAAGGGGGCCGAGCAAAATCTCATCTTGAGTTCCAAATCTCGTTCCTCTCTAAAACAAAAATGGCGTCTGCTTCCACAAATTAAATCGCACCTCCCTGTTTATCGGATTCGACCCTTGATAAATAAATAAAAAACAAACAAAGGAGGCGGCGAGCACGAGGCCGGGGAGGGGCGACGACGAAGCATTCTGGGTTTGTAGGGGAGGGAGCACGCGTTCGCGTTCGCGCATGCGATTTTGGAGGTAAGTTTGAAACTAGGGTTTGGGAATAGGTCGCGAGGCCGTGGTTGTGATTTGGGCGAACGCGGCTAGAGGGATGTGAAGTTGCGTAGTGGGGTTCGGCAAGATCCCAATCTCGAGTGTACTGCGATGTCTGGTGGTTGAGAGGAGTGGGATACCGTCGAGGTCGTTTTGGGTGTGTCCTGGAGTCGTGCTCGATGACGCGGAGGGTTACGATGGGTTGTTCTCTGTCACGATCCAGTTGTGTGCGATTCTAGGGGCAGTGAGGTATTTTCTTCTTATTTTGTTAAATTTTATATTGGTATATGGATGTTAGTGAAAAAAATGTGTATATAAATTTACGGTATAATTACAGTAAGTATAAAGAAAAAAAAATTCTATTTCAATTTAACAGAATATGTATATTTAGATAAGACAGATGATTTTGTTTTCTATAATTTTAGTTTTGTTAATCGTACAAAATAGTAAGGTTTAAAAACAGAAACTTTTTAATAATCAGTGGTTGTTAATTACAAATAAGATTGGGAAGAAATAGGATTTTAAATGTTTGAAGATTTTATAGATTATTTAGTATATGCAGTTTGGAAACAGAAAAATAATAATAATAATAAATAAATCTGCATAGGACTATAGTAACAAGATAGTTTTGATTAAATATATATGTTAAAAAGGAAATTGTATGGTTTATTTAACTTTATAAATGTATATACGTAGACGTAAATAAGTTCAAAGCAGAATATATATGGATAAAGATTTTGGAAAATATAGGAATTTTAAATTTATGGGGATTTAATTGTTTAACAACTCATTTAATTATTTGAGTTACTAAAAATATTTCCATTTAAATTAGATTAAAATTAAATTGTTAGTCTTAATTAAAATTATTGGTTAATCAAATTTTTAAATGAAAATTTATTTGTTCGATCGATTCAAATATTAATAAATCATCTAATGATTTTACAAGGTCTGAAAATAGAGAAGAAATAGTTGAGACGGAAATGGTTTGCGAACATCAAAATCAAAGTTGAGTTAATCTCACTCAGTTTAATTTAAATTTAAATGATTAAATTTAAATAATTGTTTGAATGTTTGAATTGATTGATGTGCTATAGTATGGTATAATTTGAAATTGGCATATTATATTGTGCTAACGTCTGTGGATGCAGGGAAAACAGGTTGGAGGGATCCAACTGGATCCCTCAACATATATTTAAATTATTTAATACCCTCTGTTGTGATTATTTTATATTCTGTGATGAATATTATTGATAATTGGAATAGTGGATGTTATGGTTTACCTGAGTATATTCCGGTGCACTAAGTTATCAAGATATATAGAATTGGATTTTGGAAATAAAATGAAGAGAATTTGTAAGTGAAATAATAATAGAAAAATTTAAATAAATTAAGAATAAATTGGATAAGAATAATAGTAGTTTTAAATGCTAATAAATAAATTCTGTATATGGAAATGAAAATTTGAATAAACAGAAAGTTAATGAATTTTAATCTTTGGTGATATTATTTAAAAGAACAAAACATTTATTAATATTTAAGATTTAAATTATTGAAAAGAATAAAGAAGAAATTGGGAAAAGCTGAAATTTGTTTATTTCAGTTAAAAGATGTAAAATCAAAAGGGAAATAATAACATTAATAATAAGTCCATAACTAGTGAATTTTGAAATGAACTGATAAGTGAAGAAATTTATTTCAAATAGAGTAAATTGGAAATCAATTTGGGAAAGTTGATTTAAGTGATTGGAATTGGGATGATTTTTCTTTGGATAACCAAGTACATTTTTAAAGTAAACTTTTAAGTGTAAATTAAAGGTTTCGAAGTTGTTTTTAAAAAAAGCAAGTTATGGAAAATTTATCATTTCTAAATATTGAAATTTCTAAAGTAAGTATTTTCTTTCAATATATTATGGTAGTAATTATTTAAAGAATGACTTAGTATTATGTTTTTAAAAGTATAAATCTAGTTTTATATTTATTAAGTAACTTTATTTTCAAATATTCATATAATATGGATTTTTAACAAATTATTGAAGTAGTTTTAACTTAAATGTTTTAAATTATATTTCTAAGTAAAGTGTTTAAATTATTTTAAAAATCTAGTTTTGTGCTTGGTGATTTCAGTGGAAATAGAAAATATTTGGGAAGTTTATTCTAAAATTATGATGGTTTGAAACTGTTTTCAAAAGGGTTTGAAAGTGAAATATATCTTGTAAAGATATTTTGAGATAAATAAATAATTTGGAAAATTATTTATTGTTGGATGGTTGTTTGTGAATATTAATTGATAGTTAAATCACCGACTATAGTATTTGGCCAAATGCGCTGATCGTTTCGAAGAGACCGGGATCGAGATTTATTTCTCGATAACCACTTCGATCCGGTTTGTATGTTTCGTGGAAACAAATTTGGATTCGAAGATGGAGCAGTGAAGTGCAAGGGCTAGTCGCTACTAATCCTGAGGATGTTTCCAAAATGTATGTAATAGGAATAGTGCCTTCGGTTCCGTTCGAACCCGGGACAGACTTGTATGGATGAATGCTTTCGGAACATCGTCAGGTGGACGATGGGCATTCTAAGGGATATGTTCTAAAAAGATAACGCTTAGCCTCAAGCCTCATCAAATGGGAATGACTGAAAATCAGGGGTTATGAAGCACGGCTAGGTGGGTAGCACCCAAGCAGGGTGAGGTCATCCCTGTCTAGATGTCCATTTTTATTTCGGCTTAGTGGGCGGTTGCTGATCCCAACCGCGGGGTGATCTCACTCGAGATTATCCAGTAAGGGATAGTCCCGGTCTTGTGTTCCAGGGGAGCGGGCGTACTCCTCGGTACGGTGATCTAGGCCCCGTACTGTGACAGGTGGTACCCCAGTGCCTAGTCATTAGTTGGAAATCCATTCTCCCTACGAGCCTTGTACGAGTTTTGTTTGTATTACCCACTCTGTGGCTAGTAGCTACAATTTAATAATGTAACAATTTCGGATATCTTATAAGTATTTGTATATAGACCCTATTATAATATCAGAGGATTTCTATAAAAGTTGTTTTAGCTATTGTACGGTAAAAACCCGACATGTTTATTTGTGGCGTGGTCTTACGAGATGCTTTTGTTTTCAAAAGGATTTTTGAAACTTTAAAAATAAATTGAGTGTGATTTTCTCACGCTGGTAATCCAGACTGACTCGGGTGTTATTTAACTATAATGCTCGGGTCAGACCGAGTATTATAGGATACAGGATATGATGCCGTGGAGCTCAGGAGACGAGCTGGATGACGATACGTACTCCCGTACTTGTTTATATATATATTCCGCTATGCTGAGTTGTTGTGTATCCTTTTCTATGATATTGATGTTGAGTTGTGATTGATGTACTCTGATGATGTAATATATAAACAGAGATATTTGATTTTTGAGTAAAGATCATTTATTATCTATTATATTTTATTTCGCTGCGATGGTTAGATTCTGTTGTTGTTTTCTACTTTCTTCTTCTACCTCTCTTCTTTAACCCAAATGGTTCGTATTTCTGTACATCTTGAGTTGATTGATGTAGATTAGTGTTGACTCAAGGGGTACAGATTTGCGGGTCTTTACATAATTGGTACCCCTATTCTTTATTTAGGGTCCTACGTGGTAGTGGAAGAAGATAGCCATATCCACGAGGATTTGGTTCCTTTAGAAATGTAATTATTGTATACAAACTTCTTTAAATATTCATTAATATGTTTTTGTCTAGTTAGTTTATTTTTTTTTGGAATCCATATTTTGACCATATTTGTACATGAATTCTTAAACTTAGTTTCTAACTTTAGCTTTTTGAATTTTATGTATAATGTGCTATATTTCTTTGACTTTTGTTTGTTTTTAGAACCTAATCAATTCGATTTCCAGATGATTTAAATTTAATAATCAAATTTTCTAAATTTTGTTTTCCTTTGTGATTCCTAGGTTTTGATCAAATATGGTTATTGCAAATTATGCCAAGAGAGACATATAAAGATGCCTCTTGGATGATCAGAGTACTAGACAGATAGATATATCAGTCATAAATACATCACAGTGAAAAAAATAATAAATAACTCCTACAAAGTTAGCTTTGCCTCCTACACGTCTTCAGAATTTTATTTGTTCAACATATTAAACCTGAAAAGTCCTTAACTCTTAATCTACTCAAATTTAATTTTGAGCACCCGATAATTTAAGGGGAGAATATAAACTTTGAGTCAGACATAAAGCTTGGTGTGAATAATTCTATTACATCTCAGTTTACCGATATTAAGAGAGACCTCGTCACTTAGCATAACTGGTTTCCCTTGACTAATATCATTTTAAAATCAAATCTTTTGCAAGTTAAAATCCTGCAATCAAACTGATTGTAGCAGTAATAGCAATAACATATATGCGTATAAATCAAGCAATCAACGGACTATCTGTCCGAGCAATATAGTTTTATCGGGTTGATTATTAACCATTGGCTGACTCGGGCCTATCAAACATAATAAATATTCTAACTTCTATTAGATACAATAATGGACGATCTATCCTTAACTTACATATACTAGGGTCAATTGATCCTAATGGTTTTATGGGCTCACCAATAATCTACCCCTACTTTATGTATTCCTTTGTGCGTGCAACATCATTTTATCTTACCTGTGAAAAATCCCTTCAAACTGGAATTCTGGACTTATATTAGCTAGGGGCTACTAGCTAAACTATAAGTCGTGACACGACACCAGTCCCATTTGGTCTTCTAATATTTGAGTCGAATACTTAGGGTTAGCTACCCTATTCAATTTTCCTTAAAAACATTTCTTTCAAATTGATTTAACACTTATAAATCATACTTAAACAAGTAAAATATACTATTTTCTTTACTCAAAATACCTACGCCATGATATATGCTTTTTACATAAAATAATGTTGATGAAAACTTGAAATCGGTAGGGTTATCTATCCCTTTGTAACAAGATAAATACTTTAACCTTGAAAACATTAGGCTGAAAGGCCAAAACCTTCCTTTCGAATGTATTAGAAATAGACCTTTCGAAATCATTACTTAAAATCTTAGACATCCTCTTTCGAAGCTATTAATCATATCTTTGGAAACATTTAAAACATACCTTTCGAAAAACTTAAAACATACCTTTCAAAACACTTAAAACATACCTTACGAAACACTTAAAACGTACCTTTTGAAAGCATTTGGTTCAAGTAAGAAGTTATGGGAGCATAGCTTCGGAACCAATTAAAAGTATTATTTCGAAACTATAGTTTGAAAACAAAACAAACTACAAAGCATAAAAGAGGACACATTCGAAAGCTATCCTGTGGAAACCATTACCTCCAAAACTATTGGTAAAAGTGTCATCCCTTTTAGAAACATTGGGGAATGTGGCTTCAATGGTTGCGAGGGGTATTGGTTTGAAACTACCTTCAGCATACATTGATCTAAAGGTTATGAAAAGCGGTCTCTTACTAAGACAAAGGGCTTTAATGTGGTAGCTAGGGTATCGAAGGGGTTTAAAAGCAGCAACCCTTTCGAAGATATTAAATCAAAAGCGATTTTGTAGATTGAAACCTGGAAATACAACTCCACCCCTTAGGCATGTATACTTTCAATACCATTAGTACCTTTCGCATAGGTCCAATCACTTCATACCAATAACCCGACATAGTGTATATTGCTACTGAATGGATGCAAAATGGAGAGATGGAAGTAAGACATTGGAAGCTTGTAGGGTTAAGTGGAAAAGATGTAATTTGTATGACAACTGCTTTTTTACTTATTAAAGAAAATATTTTGCACCTACCATTAATATATGTCAAAATCTTATTGGATGATAAAATTTTATCCACTTCTCTTTTTAGAGTTCTACCAAAACCAGTTTGAATCCTTTCGAAGATAATTTAACATTAAAGCCTTTCTCCTTAATGAAACATTTAAATCATTTAAGTCCAATAATTTAAATAACTTATATACCATAGTTAATCACTTAGAAAAATCCCCAAAAAACCTAATAATTCACATTAAATATGTCTTCTATCATATATAAATTTCAAACCCAAAACGTTTTTTAATTGCCTTAAATAATTTAAATCCAAAATTCACTATTTCCTCTCGTGGAAAATTCATAATAAATCCATAATTACTTAGAAAATTATGAAACTTGAAACCCCTTCTAAAATATTACTTTTGACAACATTTCTAAAACGCAAATCATTTGGATGTCATTTGATATTTTTTTTATTGTAGACATATCATAAGATCCATATAAATCATCAACAAGCATATATATCCATTTAACACTAATCCGGATCTAACTTGAAACCGAGATCATTATCAAAAGTGAGATCTAAACTAATTATTCACCTTGGTTTGATTAAAAATGTTGATATTTGATCAAGGTTGATTTCCTCGGCTTTTGATCTTGGATATTATAACTTTAATCTTTGTTTTCCCTTCTCTTTAATAGCCGGCCATACCCCTTTAGATTTTAGTTTAGTTTGTAAATGCAAATGAATGAAGTGGAGAATGAGAGGGTTTTAGGATATAAAATAGGACACTTCCTATTTTGGCCTTCTAATTTTTATCTATATCTTAAGTATCAATTACTTATTTTAGTTTATTCATAAGGCAGGTCTCAAGTTTAATTATCAAATCTCAACCTCTTAACCTTCTATATTATCTCATTTAATTTATCTAATTAAATGTCTAAATAATGTTAACTAAAATTAGGGTCATTACAGACTCCACTCCTCAAATAATTTCGTCCTAGAAATTATGATATGGTACCTCCATAATCAAACATAATGGTAAACATACCATGAAACAAACCAGGATAAGGGTCCCTAATTGTGCTCTCGGTTTTCCAAGTACAGTCTCTCTCGTTGTTACGCCATTGGACTTTAGCTAATTTGATTATCTTGGTCCTTAGGCTCTTCTCATCTTTCGCAGCTATAAGAACTGGTTTTCTACCTATAGTCATATCTGGTTCCACTACTGAAACACCCCACACCCCTTTGTATACCCAAAAGGACACACTAAAGGATATGGTGCATTTTAGGTATAGCTAAAAACCTTACAGAGACTAAGATTCACAAGACAAAATAAATAAAACAACGGAAACATTTAAATAGTAATCTCATTATACAAAATCAAACTTCATAAAATAGAGTCATAAAACCAAGTACATAATATGTCTTAAAAACTAAATACATATGTCTCATGAAGAATACAATCTTAGTCACATTATCAGAAGACATAAATAATAAATGTAATCCCTCTCACAAAGTGCCAGTACATCCAAACTCAAATAGAAAGAAAACTGAAAAGAAAAAGAATACATGAAGAATGAAAAAGCTCTACAAATGGGTCTCCAAGAAATCCAAGTCTACTTTCCCTGCCTCAACTGGCCTATGGGGGGAAAAGAGGAAATAGAGGAGTGGGGCAGACTAAAGTCTGGTGAGTGGAAGTAATTACTAGCATTCTTAAACAAGATAAAGATAATAGACTTAGCAACAGTTCAATTATAAAAGGAAATAAAGGAAAAGATAAAGCTAAAATAGAATGCTATTTAACTATTTACTTTGCTAAATAGTGCTGATCATTTTCGATTGTTTGCACTTGTCTTAGATAACTGCTTTGATTTGGCTGAAATCCTAATCCTATTTTAAATTAGGCTGAAATCCTAATTCTACCCTTTGATCGACTTTATATATTTATCGTGCCACTGTGAGATAGTCTCATCCTGTGGGTCCTACAGCAAAAAGACAACGTTTTAGCGCTTTGGAACTCAATAGTGACTTATATCCCTGCACTGAGGTCGCACGCTCGACCACCGTTAAGCTCGCACTATCTGTTGCTCCCTCTTTTGACCTCTTACCTACCCTAAATAGCATAAGCGTGCCCATCTTCACCTGAGTGTGTTGTGAGACCATCAATTCCTAACGGAAGGGGAATGTTGCCATTACAGGTCCTAACAAACGAAATCTAGTTGCACCCTTTGTCCAAATCCCACGATTTGGGCTTCTATCTGTTGACCACTTATCTATCCTAAACAGCATAAGCATGTCCCAGCCCCACCTAATCTATTATGAGACCATCAGTTCCTAAATGAAGGGGAATGCTGCTGGTATGGGTCCTACTGCTATCTTTTCTTATTAACTTAGTATAAGTCTTTTAGATAAGCCACTTCCGTTAATTCTGCTCTATTTTCTTATTAACTTATTCTAAATCTTTAAAATAAACCTCTTCTATTACCTCTGCTATATTTGCTTATTAAATTAGTATAAGTCTTTAAAATAAGTCTCTTCTTTTAATTTTTCTCTATTTGCTTATTAACTTATTCTAAGTCTTTAAAATAAGCCTTTTTGTTCTTTTTATTTAATTATAACCTACGTTATAATTTCTCTTATATCTTGTCTTTTAGTTATAACTACTAGTTATAAACTTGCTTGCAAATGTCAAATTTGCCTATTTTAGTCTATATTCTTTCTATTACAGTTCTTCTTATTTACATCAAATTTTCTGTAAATTTAGTGTTCTTATATTTTAGTCCATACTAACGAATTATCCTCTTTTTATTATTTTATTCGCGTAAAAAGAAATAAAAAGAAACTAACATTTACAGGCTAAATTCTAACATAAAACGGATGTAAATACAATACAAATAACTGTAAGTAACAGTAAATAGCTGTAAATAAATGAATAAAATAGCTGAATAAAATAGACTGAAAAGAACTTTAAAAATTAAATGCAAACAGCTTACATAAAAGCGGACTCAAAATTGCAGAAAAATTACAACTATTAAGAACCCTATTATTTTAAATTACTTAAAAATCTAAAATAATTACTTAAACACTCACCGTGGTCCTAAGCTCTTTTCCTTGGCCTTCTCGGATCCACTTTTAGGTATACAATATTTTAATTAAAAAGATTAGAAAAATATTATATTATTAATTATATTTCCATTAATTGTATTTCCATTAATTAATTAATTAAAAAAACGTGAGGTGTACTTTAATTTACACGATTCCTTTAAATTTTGCCCTTATAATAACTTCTTCTATTTTAATTCATTTTTAATTATTTTTCCCCTGAAATATCAGGTGTTACATCCCCCTCCCTCTTAAAGGATTTCGTCCCCAAATCTGCAAAGATGGAAGAATGTAAATAGCAACCATCATCTGAAAACTATATCCATCTACTCATCCATCATTTGTTTTTACCATTTTCCTTATTTTTAACTAATACAATTTATAATTTACATATGCAGATAGAGTAGTGCTAATGTCTCTAACTAATGCAAAAGATTGGGCGATCTACTGATTCAGTCGACCTTCTTTTTATGTAATCATGTATGTGCCATGTATCCAAATGAATGCAATTCCCTAATGATAACTGATAGTTCTATATGCGTGCTACAATCATCATCCAAATGCAACAATCATATGATAACACCCATTGATAGCAACCATGGAAAATAAAAATAAAAATGCAAATGTGCATACATCCATATGGATAGCTCTAGTGTCTTTGTTAGGCCGATCCCTAAGAGATAATAGTGCTAGTGTAAGTATATGCGTCCATTAGCATCCACTAGCAACCACTTGCAACCGCTAGTATCCATCATACATAACATGTTCTAAAAAAATGTTTACATCAAATTCTATCATGCATAGGTTAAGTCCTAAGATCTACCCTCTCAAAGGATAATAAAGGAAAGAACCTATTCAAAACCAAAGATGGTTACAGGAAATTCAAAATTTACTATCAAAGAGATGTGGATAAGAGGTACGCATTTTCTCTAATCAAATCAATCTTCTCCGAAGTCTCTCTAACCATATCGGGACTAACCAACATGAAGGCTACTTGCATAGTCTTCCATAAAGTGCTTTGAAAGGTGCCATTCCAATGCTAGCTTGAAAACTATTATTATATATGCGAATTCCACTAAAGGAAGATGTTGCTTCCAAGTTACTCAAAATCAAGAATACACATCCTCAACCAAGTGTGTCTTACCATCTTACTAATATCACTTTACTATTCTATAGTCTACACACATAAAGCAACAATTCTAGGTTCTCACTTGTGTCTTATACACTTTGTGGAAACTTCTACTATTACTTCTAAAAGTAATCACTGCTATAGTCTTACACTATTTCCATCACACCTAAGAAATGATTCCTATCTACTCCACATTTAAAAGTTTGGTTTGGTATTTATCGTTTCATTTCAAAAACTAAATAATTAAAATTTTGAAACATCAAATCCCAAAATTTTGCCTTTAAAAGTGTTATTTTCAAGTTTTTATCAAATTTAAATGTACTCGGCTGCTTAACATTTTATTTTTCTAGACTTGCATCCTTACAGCCTTTTGAATTTGCATTATTCCCAAACATAGGGAGGAAAACTTACAAATTCTAAGTTCAAAACTTATACCTCCTATTCTTTAAAAAATCTTTACAGCTTTCCATAAAAAATTGGAATTTTAAATTTAACTGTTACTAAGTTTTTCACTTTCAAAAACTTATTTACTTTTTCACCAAACCATTTTTCTTTAAAAATGTCCTCACATGTTTTCAAAACACCTTCTTTTCGTAGATTTTCAATTTTGCAAAAACTGGAGTAGATAAGAAAAATTATTTTATTAAAAACCCTTATCTTTCCAATTACCTAACCTTGGAGGAGTTTCTAACTTACAACAAATTAGGACTTTCTACAAAGGCCCTCTATAATATCTCTCCTTACTAACACTGTCTAATTATTACACTTCTTATTACACCTGATAATTTTATACCTTAATATATTGAAACTACTTTCTTTTATAAGAAACTATTAACACTAAAACCTTCTATGAACCCTTTAAAAGAGGACTTCATGTTTATGTGAAATTACAAGTCACTTATTTTATATTTTTTGAAATAGGCTATACAAAATATGGTGCTTCCCATACCTTTTACATCTCTTTCACGTATTCCTTATAACTTGCACAAAACAACTCATTTTTGATTTCGTTTCAAAGAAATTTTTATCATTATTCATTTCATCCTAATAGAATAAACTATGTTTAATCTATATTCTCTTACGGTAGACAATTTCTATGAAATTTATTCATTTCCTAATATTCAGCTTACACCCTCTTTTTTTCCCTCAAAAGAACTCATTTTCAAAACCATTTTAATATTTTCATAACTAGAAAACATTTCTTTATACTTATTTAAATAATAAGTGTACTTACAAACCACTTTATTTCTCTACTTAGAAATTATTTTCAAAACACATTTTTATTTGGGTCAAAATAGATGTTACGTAAAACCCTGTTACTATAAACCAAAAATACTAGTGTATGGATTTAATTAAAATAAATACTAATAAATATCATATATTATTTAAAAAGATTTCCCTTGGGGGTCGCCTACTATAACAACAGCGTTATAGCCTAATGCACCCTTTATTTACCACGAAAACATCTATTACAACAATGAATGTTGTAACCTACGTTCTCGATACTTAATACACTCTACGTTTTTGTATCTAAAATCTTTGTTTATCTACATATGCTCTATAATTCTTCAAAAAGAAATTTACTTTGAAAAAATTTACGTCATAAAAAAAACAATTTAAATTTCGTACCGCTTTTTCACTTTTTTTCTTTTCAAAAACCCAATATTTACTTCCTCAAAAATATTAACAATTATATTTTTCGTCTTTTCAATTGTAACAATTTAATTTTATTGGGCTAGACATAAAGTGGATTTCCTTCTTACTACCTTAGGAGTACCCTTCCTAAAATTTGGTAATCTCATTTCCTTACTGAAGTCTTTTATTCCTATATTTATTCTAAGGCATTACCGTTAAATCACTTATCTGAAACAATTACAATTTTTACAATCATTTACACATGGGCTTTCCTCTTTTTCAACTGAATCTATTGTACATCTCCAATCTTGCCTACAACACTTTATATTCCACAATCTGAACCTAAATGTACAAAACCGTTTCTCAAACTCCTACATGTGTAACCTTCTCTGTGCCCTAAGAAACGCATTTTCTTATGCCAAAAGTGACACTTCAAGAATTTTGCCTTCAACCGATGAATGCGAAGTGTACAAAGAACCTCGTCAAAATGGGAAATTTATAACGATTGGAACGAATACTAGCTCTCTTAGTGATGAATCAAGGGAATAAAGGAAGCTCAACATGACTTGACCCCTATGGGTCACAAGAAAACTCGAGAGTCCTACTGCTGCATGTGTCTAGTCTAATGACTCTCCTCTCGCAGTCAAATATCGCTCCACAAGTAGATACCCAATCCATCCCAAAACCATCCCATATCCCGAAAATCCCTGTACACGGTGTCACAATCAAGCTTTACGCCTAGTATAATTTTTTTTCAAACCCCTACAAATCATTGATAAATGTGTTGATCCTCCTATGGGGTTTGAAACAACTATAGGGTCTATTACTAAAGAAATATCTAATCAACCAAAGAACTAGAACTGAAAGAGTCCGAAAAGGAAAATCTGAAATGGAGATCAAACCTTATACATAAAATTTCCTACCTCAATCCGGTCCACCGCTACAAGGTGCTGTATCTAAAGCCTGTACTTGCGCTATAGGTCCACCTACTTTTTACCCCGTCCTATGGGGACAAGCTATACTAAGGTGACCAGGCTGCCCACAGCTGAAACACCTCCCCTTCATCATTTTATTTGTAAGAACCCTGTATTTTGTGATTTTTTTAATTGTATATTTTAATTATTTTAATTGAATTTTTTATTTAAAAACTTATTTTATTTATTTTAAATATAAACTTTAGTTTTGATATGAATTATGATTCCAAAGCATGACTAAAAAGAATATTTTCCAAAAAGTGAATTTTTGGTCAAAATAATCAAACCTTGACTTTTATTTTAAAATTTTAAAAGTTTGAAAATTTAAAAATTTTTCTTTTATTTTGAAAGTACATAAAATTTTAGGAACACTGCTTTTTGTTTCGTTGGAAACGGATTTAAATTGTGAAAGTTATGTATATTTCAATATTGAGTGCAATTCGTTTATTCTACAATTTTGTTATTTTAAATAGTATAAATTTTATTTTTCTTTGTCATATTTTTTTGTAAAATGTATTGATATGTTATTTTATGTATGTTTTTGTCTTTTCATATTTTTGAAGTGAGGTAGGAATTTTTCTAGAGCTAGTTGTATTTTTCTTGTAATTTCCATGCCCTGTTTTCAATTTTTAAACATTTTCTTTAGTTCTTTTCTATTTCTCTCCAATTTAATTATTTATTTTATTTTAGAAATGATAAATAAATTATTTTATTTCAAAATTTTGCTTTAGAATATTTTTAAAATGAAGTAGATATTTTTCCAAAGCCATTGATGTTTTAATTGTAATTTTTGAACCCTGTTTTCAATTTTTAAGCAATTTCCTTAATTCTTTTTATATTTTCTATAAATTTAATTATATTTTTTTTCACTTTGTTTCGGTTTTAGATGTAATTGCTGAAGTTTATTTTGTTTTACTTGATTTAAAAGAAAAGGAAGCATGGAAGGTTTTAAAAGCTAAGAAACGTAAAGTCGTTTCACCGTTTCTTTTACCGTTTCTTTTTCAATCAATACACCATTTATTTTGGACGTACCTTTCTCTATTCTTTTCAGATGCATTCTCTAATCTTTTTCACGTATTTTCAAAGCTTCTCAACCCTAAAAAAAAAATCATGGCCTCCATCTTGCAAAAATTTGGTAAAATCTTCTTCTCTTCTCTTGTTTTCTAGTTTTTCTATGTGATTTTGCAACTTGTTCTCAACTTCATGGCTCCACTCCTCCTCAACCAGATCTAGGCCAACCACCACCACTTTATTCTCTGATCATCATCCACCCTAGACACCACCATGGCAGGCCAAGCAACCCCAAGGAAAACATCACCACCAAAATCCACAAATCCATCACTTATGTACTCAAGCTGACCTAGTTTTGGTACCATCACCTTCATCCACCTTTCGCCGCCACTTCCACCACCACCACCACCTCTGACCTGACCTCCACCCTCTGCCACATCACCCACCACCACCTGGACCCACTGGCCATGCCCCTAGAGCCTATGGCCGAACCCATTTATAGCATAGAAGTGATGAATTTGCCTTATAGTTGTTGTTTTGTTGCACCTATGTCCATCCACTTTGCACCATTACTTCCATGCTAGGCCGACCTTTAGGAACCCAAACCAGATCCTAACCCACTCCGTAGCCATGTATTTCAGATCCATATCTGAAGCATAGGTGGTAGAAAGCAAGTGAAAAGACATTGGAATTATTTTATACATTATTCTTAACATTGTTTATTCATTTTGAGTTGAAAACTTATGTTATATTTATTTGTTTTGTCTCATGTATTCAAGGAAATTAACCTTGTCTCTCTCTCACTCAAATCATTGTCGTGCCCTCAAGCTTTCCGGATCTTTGTTTGTGTGTCTGAATCTGATATATCTAGCATAAAAATGTGAGTATTTCTCACCAGACATTATGTACTTATATAAGTAGTAAATTGACACCCTGCGAATCTGTAGAACTATATTAACATGTTATAACTGCTTATATTATTATCATATGATTTTCACACCTGTTATTACACCTGTTATATCATACGTTACTGTTATTTCATGCTATTCTGCATATTTTATCCGTTTATCACACTGCAAGTTCCCTGTAAATTAGAAATCACTATGGGTTGAAATGATACATACCCGAATGGACTTTAAAATAAGGGAAAATTGTTATGGGCTGAAATGATAGGCCTGAATGATTTTCAATGTACTTCATTTACTTGGGACTGCGGGTTTGAAATGATAAAACCCAGATTTTCTTTGTAAATTACGGGTTGCATTGATATATTACCCGTATCACTTTACCTAGCGTAGAAAATTATATACAGACCCGTAGTTAATATATGTTTTCTAAAAATTTTAAAATTATTTTAGAAATGTAAATATTAAAATATTTTGATTTAAATCTAATTAAAAGGGATTTTTGTAAAATATTATTGATTTTTTGAATAATTGTAAGTGAAATGAATTAATGAAAAAGTTAGAAAATTTTGAATGTAAGTTATTTTGAAAAATTTGATTTAATTATAACTGGAAATTAAGTTGAATATGAAATTATGATAAATTTATGATAATTTGAATTTAAATGAATTTAAAGTGATTTTATATCATATTAAAGATTTTTAATAAAGTTGAAATTTTGAAATATAACTAAAATTGGAAATTTATGAAATTGACTTAAAAGTGAATTTTTAGTTAAGTAAATAAAAATAAAACTAAGTTATATTTGAGAAATTGAACTTTTTTGAAATTTAATGTAATGAATTTAAATTTGAATTTTGAAATTTAATAAGTGAATTATTAATAAATATTGATTTTTGAAAGGAAACTTAACTTTATAAAATCATGAATTTAAGGGAAATTAAATGATGCTTATAAATGTGAAAATGTATGATTTTGTAAGTTAAAAATGATTTAAAAAAAATAGTGTTTGTTAAATTCTATTGAATATTTGAAGTTAATTAACAACATTTTTAATACTGTCTTTTGTTAAATTTAATTTTTTTTGAATGTAACTTTCTGTAGCATTTATTAAATGCTGCGAAACTTGAATTTTCATTGTTTTAATAAATTTAAGTGCATAAATGAACATTTGAAAAGTTAAATTTTTGGAATTTAATAATTTAATTATTAAACGTAATAACATCATTTTTATGATTTAATAATGAGGTAATTTGTTTTGAAATATAACTATTTGATATATTAAAATGATTGGAATGTGGTTTCGAAAGATATGATATTTTGATATATTAAAATGATTGAAATGTGGTTTCGAAAGATATGATATTTTGATATTTTAAAATGATTGAAATGTGGTTTCGAAAAGATATGATATTTTGATATATTAAAATGATTTGAAATGAAGTTTTGAAAGATATGATATTTTGATATTAAATGATTTGAAAAATGGAGTTTTGAAAGATATGATATTTCGATATAAATGATTTGAAAAATGGAGTTTTGAAAGATATGATATTTTGATGTTAAAATGATTTGAAAAGAAGTTCTGAAAGATATGATATTTTGGAAATGAAGCTTTGAAAGGTTATGATATTTTTATATATTAAAATGATTTGAAACGAAGTTTTGAAAGATATGACATTTTGATATTAAAATGATTTGAAAGGAAGTTCTGAAGGATATGATATTTTGGAAATGAAGCTTTGAAAGGTTATGATATTTTAATATATTAAAATGATTTGAAAGGAATTTTTGAAAGGATATGATAATTTAATATATTGAAATGGTTAGAAATGACTTGATATTTATTTTGATAAATATTTGGATTGAAAGATATGGTATGATGATATATTGAAATGGTTTGAAAATGATTGATCTTTATTTTGATAAAGATTTGGGTTGAAATGACATTTTATTTGAAGTATAAAATATTGTTTTAAAGTTATAACTACATGTTATAATAACGATTGGTTGTTAAAGAGACCGGGATCAGATATTGTCTTATAGCCGGCCAATACCGAAAACCACTTTAACAACTGTGTACGCGGTGGAGATTCCAGAATGGAGTAGGATGGTGGCGACGTTCTCGAGGTATATTACGTGGACCCAACTCCCGTGAGTTGGCATAAATGACTAAAACAGGAGCTATACCGGGCTACACAAAGGGTCGCACCCTTTCATCGAGCATGCTCCATCGAAAACCATTCTATTACTTTTGCGATTCGATATGTGGCGCCACTTTGATTCGGGGGTATTGTTCGTGGTGGGCGGAAGCTGCTGGCTTGCCGTCACCACCGGTCCGGGAGTGCAAACGGTGTATTCACCCTGGCATTGCCTCGCGTGCCGTGTCATCTCCTTATAGCGAGCCCACTACGATTTTGGTTTTAAAGATCCGACCGCGTTAAGGTTCACCATCCCCTTAACGCTATTTTCTATATGATTATACTTTACTGATTAGACACTACTATATATAGCGTGTATTACTACATAGTAAATAGTTTAACGGATCCTTAGAGGATGGACGGTCCCAAGCATCTTCTAAGTTACTTGTACCTTTGCTACAGTTCACTTGAGTTAGTTTACATTGTATAAGTATGTATGTCCTCACTCGAGTGTTTGTATTTTTATTTACGCTCGGGTCAGCCTGAGTTATTCACAGATTTGGATTTCCACTTTCTGGAGATTGGAATCGCTGGAGATTATCTACTTGTCAAGTTTCATCTTTTCAGTTCGGTTGTTCTATTCAGCTTGTACTTGGTTATCATATTTAAACTTCTGTTGTACTTTATTTCTTCTATTGTATCTTATGTAACTCTGATATATTTATATAGTAGCTTCATGAACTACTATCTCTTTTACTTTCGCTGCATTATTATTACGCTGTGTCTGTGATTTATGATTTTTATTTATTGCATATTCTGAGATTTGCCAAATTTTTATTTACAACGCGGTGTTTTGAGCAATTCAATTCCGGCATGAGTGTCTACCTATACACTTATAATGGATGCGAATGGTTGAAAATACCTGGTTGTTACAGTTGGTATCAGAGCTTTGGTAGCTCTAGGCAATACTCAGCATATGGAGTGAATGTATTTACAGAATCACTTTTATTCGAGTTTGAATCTCTCCCTTTTGACTCGATTCCTTTGAATTTTGGAACGTTCCCTACGGTTCCAAAATCCATTCGTATCCCTCGCTATTCATCTTCTTTTGACTCTGGAGTATTCCATAACTCCGCGTCGAATGATCTTTTTAGTGAGTCGGCGGTCACGCCATTTTCAAATTGAATTGAAAAAAGGGGAAAACTTCTTTACAATTAGCATCGATTCACCAAAGATTTATATCTATCCTTGGTTTAGATGCTAATATCTTTTGTTATTCCAAACTTTAACTCTTGAGATCGAATGTAGATTTACCCTAAAAATCCACATCGATCTTATTATTTAAGTCACGGTTGACCCAGTTAAGGTTGCCCGCGATTTATTTAAGCTTATCCACCTCCCTACTCTGTTATTTAATCATCTTGTCTTTTGTTTCCAATCTATTCTTCCAAACATTTTGAATTGTACTTGTATATCTATGTTTTGTTTTATATATTGTGTTGTTTAGGTTGTTGATGTTGATTTGGGTTTCCGTTCGATTCGTCTGATCAACGCTATCGATAGGATTTCCAAAACACTTTGATAGAACAAACTGACACAATATTATTTTAAAATTTTGTTAATGAAATAAAATTTTCATATATAAGTAAATTTATGGAACTTAATAAATTGATTTAAAATTGATTATTTGAAATGATAATACTTAATTTATCATTTATTGTTCTATAAATGAATTTATAGATAGTTGTTTATAGATTTATTTGGGAACTGAAATGAATTTTGAACAAGAAATTTGAGAATTTAATTTCCGATGATTTCAAACCTTGTGTTTAAAGTTATAAAAGGTTATATTATTTAAAGTATTTTTGAATAGAAATTTGTTTCCAAAGAATTTTAAGTTTAAAATTAGTGCTCTTATCTTTGTCGCTGGAAAATAACTTCGGTGATGACTGCAGCATCTTCGACGTTCATTTTCGAATTTTGAAGTGAAGAGACTGTTCTGTAGTCTTGCTACAGCTTTGTTTTGGGAATTTAATTTGGTTTGAATTTTCTAAAATATGACTTGATTTATAATATATAGTATAAATATATGATTTAAAAATTTGATTCGATAAGTTATGTACATACATTTATTTATCTCTAAATGGTTTGAAGAAATCGGAAATTTAATTCTTAAATTCAATTATAAAAAGAAAATCAAATTTTTGGATGAATATTCAAGGATGAAATAATTTAATTGGAAAGTTTTATTTGTATAATGCAATTGCATTCAAATATAACTTACCTTAATTTTTCAAAAGTTAACAATGTAATTGGATAATATACAATATAAAAGATTTAATAAATAAAATTTGAGTAGTTATAATAAATCTTATATACTTAAATTTTAATTATAAAATGATTAACAGAGGTAAATATAATAAAGGGTAATTGAATAACTTACAATAAAATAATGTTAAAAGAACTAAGAATAAATCTAATTTTTAATTAGGAATAAATAAGAATAAAATTTATTAAGTACATTGTGAGTGTAATAAATGATTATTTTTCAAACCCATGGTTTTAAAAATTGTTAATTTTAGATGATTGGATAATAAGATAATGAAATTTGGGATAGTTAAGATTTATTTAACTTGTGTAAAGATTTATTCTATATTTAAGTTGAAATTTCCATGCTTTCAAATTTATGTCCTTATTTTGTTTGTCAAACTATTTTTTTTGTTGTCCTCATCATCCTCATCTTGCTATAGACTGGAATAGGCATCTTTCTATAATATTTCTGTTTAGAAATCTTTCTATAATCTTTGATAATCTGCACCTTGTTAAACTTACCTATAACAATAGTTATCATGTAAAATTTCATTCTCCTTGTCATCTTGTCCTAATCTTGTTTCACTCTATCTTTTTCTGTGCTTTCTCGTACCTCATTCCTTTTCGGAGACGAAAAGTTTTGAGTGGGGGAGAGTGTAACAACCCTGTATTTTGTGATTTTTTTTAATTGTATATTTTAATTATTTTAATTGAATTTTTGATTTAAAAACTTATTTTATTTATTTTAAATATAAACTTTAGTTTTGATATGAATTATCATTCCAAAGCATGACTAAAAGGAATATTTTCCAAAAAGTGAATTTTTGGTCAAAATAATCAAATCGTGACTTTTATTTTAAAATTTTAAAATTTTGAAAAATAAAAAAATTTTCTTTTATTTTGAAAATACATAAAATTTTAGGAACACTGCTTTTTGTTTCGTTGGAAAAGGATTTAAATTGTGAAAGGTATGTATATTTCAATATTGAGTGCAATTCGTTTATTCTACAATTTTGTTATTTTAAATAGTATAAATTTTATTTTTCTTTGTCATATTTTTTTTAATATGTATTGATATGTTATTTCATGTATCTTTTTGTCTTTTAATATTTTTGAAGTGAGGTAGGAATTTTTCTAGAGCTAGTTGTATTTTTCTTGTAATTTCCATGCCCTGTTTTCAATTTTTAAACATTTTCTTTAGTCTTTTCTATTTTTCTCCTATTTAATTATTTATTTTATTTTAGAAATGATAAATAAATTATTTTATTTCAAAATTTTTATTTAGAATATTTTTAAAATGAAGTAGATATTTTTCCAAAGCCATTGATGTTTTAATTGTAATTTTTGAACCCTGTTTTCAATTTTTAAGCAATTTCCTTAATTCTTTTTATATTTTCTTTAAATTTAATTATATTTTTTTCACTTTGTTTCGGTTTTAGATGTACTTGCTGAAGTTTATTTTGTTTTACTTGATTTAAAAGAAAAGGAAGCATGGAAGGTTTTAAAAGCTAAGAAACGTAAAGTCGTTTCACCGTTTCTTTTACCGTTTCTTTTTCAATCAATACACCATTTATTTTGGCCGTACCTTTCTTTATTCTTTTCAGCTACATTCTCTCATCTTTTGCATGTATTTACAAAGCTTCTCAATCCTAAAAAAAAATCATGGCCTCCATCTTGCAAAAATTTGGTAAAATCTTCTTCTCTTCTCTTGTTTTCTAGTTTTTCTATGTGATTTTGCAACTTGTTCTCAACTTCATGGCTCCACTCCTCCTCAACCTGATCTAGGCCAACCACCACCACTTTATTCTCTGATCATCATCCACCCTAGATCACCACCATGGTAGGCCAAGCAACTCCAAGGAAAACATCACCACCAAAATCCACAAATCCATCACCTATGCACTCAAGCTGACCTAGTTTTGGTACCATCACCTTCATCCAACTTTTGCCGCCACTTCCACCACCACCACCACCTCTGACCTGACCTCCACCCTCTGCCACATCACCCAACACCACCTGGACCTACTGGTCATGCCCCTAGAGCCTATGGCCGAACCCATTTATAGCATAGAAGTGATGAATTTGCCTTGTAGTTGTTGTTTTGTTGCACCTATGTCGATCCACCTTTGCACCATTACTTCCATGCTAGACCGACCTTTAGGATCCCAAACCAGATCCTGACCCACTCCGTAGCCATGTATTTCAGATCTGTATCTGAAGCATAGGTCGTAGAAAGCAAGTGCAAAGACATTGGAATTGTTTTATACATTATTATTAACATTGTTTATTCATTTTGAGTTGAAAACTTATGTTATATTTATTTGTTTTGTCTCGTGTATTAAAGGAAATTAACCTTGTCTCTCTCTCACTCAAATCATTGTCGTGCCTTCATGCTTTCCGGGTCTTTGTTTTTGTGTCTGAATCTGATATCTCCAGCATAAAAATGTGAGTATTTCTCACCAGACATTATGTACTTATATAAGTAATAAATTGACACCCTGCGAATCTGTAGAACTATATTAACATGTTATAACTGCTTATATTATTATCATATGATGTTCACACCTGTTATTACACCTGTTATATCATACATTACTGTTATTTCATGCTATTCTGCATATTTTATCAGTTTACCACACTGCAAGTTCCCTGTAAATTAGAAATCACTATGGGTTGAAATGATACATACCCGAATGGACTTTAGAATAAGGGAAAATTGTTATGGGCTGAAATGAAAGGCCTGAATGATTTTCAATTTACTTCATTTACTTGGGACTGTGGGTTTGAAATGATAAAACCCGGATTTTCTTTGTAAATTACGGGTTGCATTGATATATTACCCGTATCACTTTACCTAGCGTAGAAAATTATATACAGACCCGTAGTTAATATATGTTTTCTAAAATTTTTAAAATTATTTTAGAAATGTAAATATTAAAATATTTTGATTTAAATCTAATTAAAAGGGATTTTTGTAAAATATTATTGATTTTTTGAATAATTGTAAGTGAAATGAATTAATGAAAAAGTTAGAAAATTTTGAATGTAAGTTATTTTGGAAAATTTGATTTAATTATAATTGGAAATTAAATTGAATATGAAATTATGATAAATTTATGATAATTTGAATTTAAATGAATTTAAAGTGATTTTATATCATATTAATGATTTTTAATAAAGTTGAAATGTGAAATGAATTAATCTTTAATTTGAAATTTTGAAATATAACTAAAATTGGAAATTTATGAAATTGACTTAAAAGTGAATTTCTAGTTAAGTAAATAAAACTAAAACTAAGTTATATTTGAGAATTTGAACTTAAGTTTAAGTTGAAATTTAATGAATTTAAATTTGAATTTTGAAATTTAATAAGTGAATTATTAATAAATATTGATTTTTGAAAGGAAACTTAACTTTATAAAATCCTGAATTTAAGGGAAATTAAATGATGCTTATAAATGTGAAAATGTATGATTTTGTAAGTTAAAAATGATTTTAAAAAAAATAGCGTTTGTTAAATTCTATTGAATATTTGAAGTTAGTTAACAGCATTTTTAATACTGTCTTTTGTTAAATTTAATTGTTTTTGAATGTAACTTTCTGTAGCATTTTCTAAATGCTGCGAAACTTGAATTTTCATTGTTTTAATAAATTTAAGTGCATAAATGAACATTTGAAAAGTTAAATTTTTGGAATTCAATAATTTAATTATTAAACGTAGTAACTTCATTTTTATGATTTAATAATGAAGTAATTTGTTTTGAAATATAACTATTTGATATATTAAAATGATTGAAATGTGGTTTCAAAAGATATGATATTTTGATATATTAAAATGATTGAAATGTGGTTTCGAAAGATATGATATTTTGATATATTAAAATGATTGAAATGTGGTTTCGAAAAGATATGATATTTTGATATATTAAAATGATTTGAAATGAAGTTTTGAAAGATATGATATTTTGATATTAAATGATTTGAAAAATGGAGTTTTGAAAGATATGATATTTTGATATTAAATGATTTGAAAAATGGAGTTTTGAAAGATATGATATTTTGATATTAAAATGATTTGAAAAGAAGTTCTGAAAGATATGATATTTTGGAAATGAAGCTTTGAAAGGTTATGATATTTTTATATATTAAAATGATTTGAAACGAAGTTTTGAAAGATATGACATTTTGATATTAAAATGATTTGAAAGGAAGTTCTGAAGGATATGATATTTTGGAAATGAATCTTTGAAAGGTTATGATATTTTAATATATTAAAATGATTTGAAAGGAAGTTTTGAAAGGATATGATAATTTAATATATTGAAATGGTTAGAAATGACTTGATATTTATTTTGATAAATATTTGGATTGAAAGATATGGTATGATGATATATTGAAATGGTTTGGAACTGATTTAATCTTTATTTTGATAAAGATTTGGGTTGAAATGACATTTTATTTTTGAAGTATAAAATATTGTTTTAAAGTTATAACTATGGGTTATAATAACGATTGGTTGTTAAAGAGACCAGGATCGGATATTGTCTTATAGCCGGCCAATACCGAAAACCACTTTAACAACTGTGTACATGGTGGAGATTCCAGAATGAAGTAGGATGGTGGCGACGTTCTCGAGGTATATTACGTGGACCCAACTCCTGTGAGTTGGCATAAATGACTAAAACAGGAGCTATACCGGGCTACACAAAGGGTCGCACCCTTTCATCGAGCATGCTCCATCGAAAACCATTCTATTACTTTTGCGATTCGATATGCGGCGCCAATTTGATTCGGGGGTATTGTTCGAGGTGGGCGGAAGATGCTGGCTTGCCGTCACCACCGGTCCGGGAATGCAAACGGTGTATCCACCCTGGCATTGCCTCGCGTGCCGTGTCATCTCCTTATAGCGAGCCCACTACGATTTTGGTTTTAAAGATCTGACCGCGTTAAGGTTCACCATCCCCATAACGCTATTTTCTATATGATTATACTTTACTGATTAGACACTACTGTATATAGCGTGTATTACTACATAGTAAATAGTTTAATGGATCCTTAGAGGATGGACGGTCCCAAACATCTTCTAAGTTACTTGTACCTTTGCTACAGCTCACTTGAGTTGGTTTACATTGTATAAGTATGTATGTCCTCACTCGAGTGTTTGTATTTTTATTTACGCTCGGGTCAGCCTGAGTTATTCACAGATTTGGATTTCCACTTTCTGAAGATTGGAATCGCTGGAGATTATCTACTTGTCAAGTTTCATCTTTTCAGTTCGGTTGTTCTATTCAGCTTGTACTTGGTTATCATATTTAAACTTCTGTTGTACTTTATTTCTTCTATTGTATCTTATGTAACTCTGATATATTTATATAGTAGCTTCATGAACTACTATCTCTTTTACTTCCGCTGCATTATTATTACTCTGTGTCTGTGATCTGTGATTTTTATTTACTGCATATTCTGAGATTTGCCAAATTTTTATTTACAACGCGGTATTTTGAGCAATTCAATTCCGGCATGAGTGTCTACCTATATACTTATAATGGATGCAAATGGTTGAAAATGCCTGGTTGTTACGTTATTCTCACAGTCCTTTGCGTAATGATCAACTAATCTACAGCTATGACATTTCCCACTTTTCTTGATCCGCTTCTGAGGTCCTCCCTCTATCCTTTTATCCTTATCCTTCTTGTTCTTCCACGATGGCTTCTTAGTGCCTTTTGACTTAGGAACCTCTTTAAGCTTTCCCTTCAACTACCAAGATGTAGGCTGAACTTTCTATCGGTCTCCATTCCTAACAGTCTAAACGTTCGCTCCATATCCCTCAACCTAGCTTGCGCCTCCTCGAAATCCTTCGTGCCGAAAAATGTTCTGCCTCCTAGACTAGCGAAGCCCTTGCATAGCTTAGAAAAATAGGCTACTACAGGTGGATTAATGGGATCTCCACCCGCTAATTCTGGATTGGGCGCTTTCCCTTACAACTCTGGTACTGTAGCTCTACGGAACCAGTCAACCATAATATGCAAAGAAAAGAAAATTTAGGTTCGAAAGGATCGAAAGAAGGTTGAAATGGACTTTATGGGGATTTTTTTATATAAACTCTTTTATACTTGAAAAAATTATTTCTATAATAAGAGTTTCTTTCTAAAAAATACTTCTTGTTTTTAGATATGGTACTTTTAAAAATATGTTACTTTTGGAAAAATACTTTATTTTTGAAACAAGTTTTTAGGAATCCTATAACCTTAGACTCTGATACCATGTAAAACACCCCATAGTATACCCAAAAGGACACACTAACGAATATGGTGCATTATAGGTATAGCTAAAAACTTTACAGAGACTAAGATTCACAGGATAAAATATATAAAACAACGAAAACATTTTAAATAGTAATCTCATTATTCAAAATCAAATTTCATAAAATAGAGTCATAAAACCAAATACATAATATGTCTTAAAAACTAAATACATATGTCTCGTGAAGAATACCATCTCACTCACATTATCATAGTACATAAATAATAAAAATAATCCCTCTCACAAAGTGCAAGTATATCCAAACTCAAATGGAAAGAAAACCGAGAAGAAGAAGAATACATAAAGAATAAGAAAGGTCTGCAAATGGGTCTCCATGAAGTCCAAGTCTACTGTCTCTACATATGCTGGCCTATAGGGAAAATGGAAATAGAGGAGTGGGTTAGACTAAAAGTCTGGTGAGTGAAAGTAATTATTAGCATTCTAAAGCAAGATAAAGATAATATACTTAGCAACAGTTCTAGTATAAAAGGAAATAAAGGAAAAGATAAAGCTAGAATAGAATATTGTTTAACTATTTGCTTTGCTTAAATAGTTATGATCATTTTCGATTGTTTGAACTTGTCTTAGATAGTTGCTTTGATCAGGTTGAAATCCTAATCCTATTTTAAATTAGGAGGCTATCCTAATTCTATTCTTTGATCGGCATTCTATCTCTGTTGTGCCACTGTGAGCTAGTCTCATCCTGTGGTCCCACAGCAAAAGGACACCTGTTTAGCACTTTGGAAAATAATAGCGAATTATATCTCTACACCGAGGCCACACGCTCGGCCACCATTAGGATCGCACTATCTGTTGCTCCCTCTTTTGACCTCTTACCTACCCTAAACAGTATAAGCGTGCCCAACCTCACCTGAGTGTGTTGTGAGACCATCGGTTCCTGACTGAAGGGGAATGCTGCCGGCATGGGTCCTAACAAACAAAATCTAGTTGCGCCCCTTATTTAAATCCCCTGATTTGGGCTTTTATCTATAAACCACTTTTCTACCCTAAACAGCATAAGCGTGTCCCAGACCCACCTAATCTATTATGAGACCATCAGTTGCCGACTGAAGGGGAATGCTATCGGTATGGGTCCTACTTTATATTTTCTTATTAACTTAGTAAAGTCTTTTAAATAAGCCTCTTCCGTTAATTCTGCTTTGTTTGCTTATTAACTTATTCTAAGTCTTTAAAATAAGCCTCTTTTGTTATCTAATCTATATTTTCTTATTAACTTAGTGTAAGTCTTTATGATAAGCCTCTTTTGTTATTTCAGTTCTATTTTCTTATTATCTTATTCCAAGTCTTTAAAATAACCCTTTTCTATTCTTTCTATTTAATTATAACCTATGTTATAATTTCTCTTTTATCTTATCTTTTTAGTTATAACTACTAGTTATGAACTTGCTTGTAAATGTCAAATTTACTTATTTCAGACTACATTCTTTTTATTGCAGTTCTTTTTATTTACATCAAATTTTCAATTAATTAAGTGTTCTTATATTTTAGTCCATATTAGCGAATTATTCTTATTTGATAATTTTATTAGGTAAAATGGAATAAAAAGAAACTAACATTTACATGTTAAATTCTAACATAGAACAGATGTAAATAAAGTACAAATAACTGTAGATAATAGTAAGTAACTGTAAATAAATGAATTAAATAGCTAAATAAAAATAGCTGAATAAAATAGACTGAAAAGAACTTTAAAAATTAACTGTAAACAACTTATGTAAAAGCGGTCTCAAAATTGTAGAAAAACTACAACTATTGAGAACCTATTAATTTAAATCACTTAAAAATATAAAATAATCACTTAAACATTCACTTGTGGTCCTAAGAACTTTTCCTTGGCCTTGCTTGATCCACTTCTAGGGTATAAAATATTTTAATTAAAAAGATCTTCTTTTTAGAAAAATATTCTATTTAGGGTTCAGCCTCAGACAATGAACCCTGGTGGAGATATAT
The DNA here is from genome assembly GCA_030765085.1 of Allium cepa. NCBI lineage: Eukaryota > Viridiplantae > Streptophyta > Magnoliopsida > Asparagales > Amaryllidaceae > Allium > Allium cepa. The sequence goes on from CM060940.1 coordinate 655,410,374, forward strand.
GAATGAGAAAAATAGATAGGTCTTGGGTCTTATTTATAGTGTCACTTGGGAATCTCAAGCCGTTGGATTTGAAGATTAAATCTTGTGATGACTCGGACTTTTGGACCAGTTAAAATTGCCAAAAAATTCATCTATTTTAAATCTACTAATGAATACTATCAAATTAATACACCATATTTGATACATATTCGACATTATTAAATGTATAGGATATAATTTCAATTTAACAACTTATGAGAGTAATTTATTTATTTATTAATCCTACAAAATGTGCTTTAATACATACTAAATACAATGACTATAAATCAGCCACTACACAACTCTGATGAGAGAGATAACACTATTCTTACCTGCGAACTCAATAAACAACGTAAATGCGAAATAAAATAGTAAACGGGAAAGAAACAATAACACAAGATAAACAACAACTAATAACAGATAAACATGAAAGAGTTATATTATTTTAGGGGCTGCATCACTACCACTTGTGGATGCCTACGTACCTCTATCTAATTGGGTATCCAATTAGATACAGGATCAAGCCAACGTAGTTCTCCTACCATAAATAGGACTCATGGAGCCTACGATGCAACAAACAATTCCCAAAACTACCCACTTAGGCTTAATCTTCAATTTAGATTTTCAAATCTAATTACCTTTATGGAAATGATCTCTTTGGACTTTATTCTCGAATTATTATTTCAAAACTTTTGAAATATATATCTTTTATATTCAAATTATACTTTACTTAGGGATCTTAAATCAAATCACTTTTGGAAGGTTTATTTGGAAATCCTAAATACTTCAATAAAAACATATCAAACCATATGCAACCAGATCGGGAGGTTTCTCCCAATAACAAGGCAATTGGGTCATAGCCTTCATACAATCAATAAATAAGTACATCCCTCTATTCGAAGAGCGGACTACACCAAAAACATATGCCTACTTTTTAGTTACGGGTTACCCGAATCATCGGTAACATAACAAATCATTTTGTACCCGAAGCGATAAATCATTTCACACTAATATTCACAAGTAATTTCGAATCTATAAAAATTTTCATCTCCCAAATCTGTTCAAAAATCATCTTAAAACCATCGGGTTTAGCCCTCGAAATTATTTTCATTTCATAAAACATTTTTATAAAACCATTCTTATATAAATAAATTTTATATAATATAACTTCAAAATATTCATTACCAAACATTTCTATTTCTTTTAAAGGGAAAATATTTCATAACATTTTCATTTGAAAACTAATTTTCAAAACAATTCATTAACTTGAAGTGAATCAAATATTACCGCTAAACACCTTATAGTCAAATTGCGAAATAAATCACAAGGTGTTAGCCTACAATTATTTTCTACCCAGCCCATGTATATGGATAATTAATTGCTCATAAACTGGTCGACCAAAGTCAACAATCAATAAATAATAATCAATGCTCATAAACTGGCCGAGCCTAATTCAAACAATCAATCAATAAAATAAACACAACAATAAATGATAGTCAATGCTTCATTCTATCAAATTTTTGAAACACTTTATTTTTTCTTGGGTTAGAATGGTTTGATATTTATTTTGGACCATCCGAGCTTTCCTTTCGATATGTTTCATCCCTCGCCCATGTCTCCTTGGATCTCACAGACAAAATGCATGTACTAGTCGTTTCCACATACCCCATTAAGTATTTAATTTCTAAATTTTAAATTACTTAATTAACCATTCAAACATAATATCGAGCAAGGAAATCAAACCATTGTTTTAGAAAACAAAGTAAACAAGCATTCAACAAGGGTTTTCAAAGAACACTAAACATTTAAAGTTCTTTTAACTTAGAAATGGTTTTAATGAACTTAAAATAAGAAATAACTTACTTTGGATTCCACTCCGTCAAACTTTAAGGCAAGGGACTTAAGATCTAACGCATACTTCATACCATACTTCAGAACCAAATGAAAATAAGCCCGAATTCCTCCTTCTTAATGCTTGGGCAAGGCTTCAAGAGAAGAAGTGGTAGAGCTTTGAACTTGAATTTTTAAGATTCAGATTCAAAAAATATGTCATCTTCTCTTTTTTTGACTCTCTTATTCTCAAAATTTGAAAAACTTGTTAACTGAAAAATTATTGCAAATTATTTTCTCTTGAATTTAATAAAAATAATCACTTGATTTTGATTAGTTTTGAGGAAGGTCTGGTCAAAAGAAAAAGAGCTATTCTCAAATTCACAAATATAAAGCGCGAAAATGTACTTCAAAAAATTGAGTTTTAGGTATTGCAAACCTCAAAACTGGAAAAAGCGATCAATGTAGAAGTCGTAGCCACTGAAATTTCAAACGGTTTAAAAAAATTTCTTAGGATCTGTTATGATCAAGTTATGATCAAAATAAAATGGCCTATTCTCTGGCTTAAAAACTGGGCCAGAGAATGCACTGGAAAGAAGTGGATTTTTGACATGGTTAATTTTAGAATGAGACAAAGTGGTCAACATGAAAGTTGTAGCCATTGGAAATTATATAATTTTAAAAAGAGAATTATTCATTTTGGATTTGTTTTGAAGAAATTATGGCCAAGGGAAGATGGGGTAAAATATGGATAAAAAAGGAGTTTGATTTGAAGAGGATCAACATTGATTTCTTTTGAATATTTTGTAAATATTTTGACATTATTTCTTTCTATTTTTTTCCTATGGCTTGGAAGTCATTAAAGAGAAGAGGAAGAAGGTGAAGAAGCTTGAGAAAAGAAGCGTAAGAAATGTGAATGAAAGTGAAGAAGGAAGTGGGTATTCTTAGAAAAAGAAGGAAGTGGTAAATTTACCAAAATAATCTCTTACCAAATTACCAAACTAACCTTACTTCAACCTAAAGAAACATCTACTTTAATAATGACTTGGTCATTGATTAAATAAAGAAAAGTAATTATTTTGTTGGATTTTGATTTGATGTGATTTGATGTTTACTTTTCTTACTTTTGTTGATTCTTACTTACTTTTACTAATGACTTCTAGAAGTTTCCTAATCCTATTTAGTAAAAGTAAACATGTTTAGTTATTAAAATATGTAATATATATGTTAACAAAGGTGCGATAACGTTGCGGCAATTTATTGTGAACAAAACGTTGATTTTCGACAAAACGTTTTCCGATCATATTTTGACGTTTTTGTTAAACTATTTATTCATGTAAACCACACTTCAAATAAATTTATTATTATATTTAAATAACTAAAACAAGTAAATTTGACTTATAAAATAATATAAATCAATATCATATAAATCAGTATCCAAATTTATTTGTAAAAATACGACGTCGATTTATCGATATGCGACGAAATTTGTCAATTTACAATAGGAATTCAAAATCTTTATTCAATATCAAAAATAAATTTACCATTCTTATTTATCATATAAAACATGTTTGTTTAAGCTTGAAAATTCTACATTTGAATATTTAAAACAGTTAATTATCTCATTTTCAAAGTGTTATAATTATGGGTCGTTACAAATCTGGTACAACCACATCATGAACTCGCTGGAAACCGTCGGATGGAAGCACAGACGCATAGGATTCATAAAGAAATGGAAAAACATGTCACTCAGTCCAATAGAAAACCACCACGTAAGAAAATAAATCAGCGTTCATTATGTATTCTCATTAATGTCAATTATGTCATTAATTCAGCCAATCAATTTATTCCCGATCCTTATCTATTCATCAATTGGGTATGTTACGCATTTATTTACACTTTTAAATGTGTACAATTAATTAGGATATATGTATATTACATATACAATTTAAACTAATCAATCCCATGGTTAATTTTATTCATTCATAGTCGATTTTGTTAGTTGATTGCTTATTAATTTTAACCATTCCCCATTGGTTCTTATCTGTTACAACATTTATTTGTTAATGTTTTATCCTCCTTTCTAAATCTTATGTTTATAAACATTAAAGATTTAAACTTCAAGAATATATATTTTACAAAAAAATTAGTTTACTTATCTTATATATTTACAATCTACGTTAATTTCCAATGATGTACATTAGTAAATGTTGTAACGCATGTTAATTAAAATTCTAACGTACATTAATTACTAATAATATGCATTTATTATCAATAAATCTTTTTACCATTTCTCTCCTTATACGTACATGCATACATACATACATACATACATACATACATATATATATTAATACAATACTCTTGTTTCCAATTAATTTCATTAATCAAATTCAAATGTTTAAATGTGCGCATAAACGCGTAAGCTATTGAAATAATTCTAAACTTTGTGTATATAATATGTTTCCCGTTTTAATAAATTCTACAGACTCATTACTGACTGTGTACATATGTAATTTAACACATTTCAATAATCAGTCAATTATAATTAATGTAAGATGCCAATTTCATACGTGTAACTATTTCTGATGTCAAAACTTCAAACGGTCATAACTTCTTCGTTTGAACTCCGTTTGGAAAAAATTATATATAAAAACTTATCAGAAAATTGCCACGAACGAAATGGTATAAGTTTCATAGCCAAATTCCAATATTTGCAAAATGTCCATTTTTCATAGTTGTCTAAGTTTATTAATTGTATTTCCATTAATTAATTAGTGTAAAAAACATGAGGTGCACTTTAATTTACACGTTTCCTTTAAATTTTCCGTTAATTATAACTTCTTCTATTTTAATTCCTTTTAATTATTTTTCCTCTGAAATATCGAGGTGTTACAACTACTAGTTCTTCTAACACAGTCAGTGTAATAGTAGTCTCTGGATTTTGAATACACTTCCTTAGATAAGAAATATGGAAAACATTATGGACTCGTGCCAAACTATTCGGTAAGTCTACTCTATACGCGACTATTCCAATCCTTTCTATAATAGGAAATGGTCCAGTGAATCGTGGTACCAGTTTTCCTGATTTTCCAAGTCTGATCACTCCTTCGTCGGTGATACTTTGATGAAAACATGATCTCCAGTTGAGAACTCTAAGTCCATCTGTCTTTTATCAGCATAACTCATCTGCCTAGACCGAGCCTCCTTCATTCTAGCTCGAATTAACTTAACCTTCTCTGCATCTTCTCTAGCTAAATCTGGACCAAGAATTAATCTATCTCTGGTCTCTAACCAACAAACAGAATATTTGCATGGTCTTCCTTACAAAGCTTCAAATGGTGTCATCCCTATATTAGTATACAAAAAATCGACTAAGTGTAGGTGGTCTTCCCATGATCCTTCGAAATCTGGCATGCAAGCTCTTAACAAATCCTCTAAGGTCTTATTAACTCTCTCCATCCGCCCATTTGTCTGTGGATGGTAAACAGTACTCATCTTGAGCTTAGTGCCTAAAGTCTCATGTAGACTCTTTCAGAATTCACTAGTAAATAAGGAATCTCTATCGCTTACGATACTACTAGGAATTCCATGCAATCTAACTATATTCTTCATGAATAACTTAACTAAATCTAGTGCTGTCCAGGTCAACTTAACGGGTATAAAGTGTGCACACTTAGTCAACCTATCTACTGTAACCCAGATACTTTCATTCCCTCTATGTGGCCTTGACAACCCATCTATGAAATCCATTGAGATGGAATCCCATTTCTAGACTGGAACATCCAAAGGCTGAAGTAACCCATTCGGTTTCTGATGTTCAGCTTTTACCTATTGACGGTTTAAATATAGTTTCACCCATAGGCCTACATATCTCTTCGTACCTTCCTAAAAGAAACTCCATTTTATACCTTGATACATCTTGATCCCCCTAGGACGAATCATAAATTTTGATCGATGACATTCTCTAAGGGTCTTCTTCCTTAGGTTTTCTACATTCGAGACACACAATCATCCCTTCATTCTCAACCACCCTCTCTGATCAAGACCAAAATCCTTCAGATCATCAATCTGGATTCTGGCCTCTAGCCATCTAACCTTCTCAGCAACCCTAGTGCATCTTTCGAAATCCTTTTGATCATCATCGGTTGAACTTCTAAACATGATAACATGGTGGTTCCTCGACTAGAACTAGCCTTGGTACTCACCCTGCATGTATTTAGTGCTTCTAAATCTTTCCACTCAGCTATCATTGCCAGTACTGCATTCTTATGTCTCTGCTAAGTGCATCTGCAACCTTGTTTCCTTTTTCCATTGTGTACTCAATACTAAAGTCGTATGCAGCTATGAATTCTAACCATCTCATTTGTCTCGTATTCAACTCTTTCTGAGAGAATAAATATTTTAGTGACTTATGATCTATAAACAGCTTGAATCTTTCTCCCAAAAGGTAATGCATCCACATCATTAATGCGAAAATTGCCGCTGCTAATTTCAAATCATGAGTTGGAAATGTAACTTCATGTGGTCTGTGCTGTAGAATAGCATAGGTAGTCACTTTACCCCTTTACATTAGAACAACTCCTAATCTTGTTCCACATACGTCCATGTAGAGCACCGAGTCCCAATTCAATCCTGGAACAGCAAACACGGGTGCATTAGTCAATAAATGTTTTGATTTATAGCATGCCTCCTCACACTTATCATTCCGAACAAACTTCACATCTTTCTGAGTTAGCTTAGTTAGCGGTGTGGCTATCCACGAGAAATCCTTATCGAATCTTCGGTAGTAGCTAGCTAATCCAAGAAAACTCTTTATCTCAGTCACCATCTCGGGTCTCCTCCAATTATTCATTACCTCGATCTTAGCGGGATCTACTAACAACCCTTTCTCTAAGACTACATGACCAAAAAACTTCACTTCCTTCTTCCAAAAGTGACATTTTGAAAACTTTTCCTTCAACTGATGCCGTCTCAATGTCTCAAGCATTATCCTAAGATGAACTTCATGATTTCTTTCATCCTTGGAATATATCAATATGTTGTTTATGAATACTAATACACATCTGATCAGATGCTCCTAGAAGATTATGTTCATCAAGTCAAAGGAGAATGCTAACACATGAGTTGGATTAAACGGCCTCACTAACCATTCGTATGATCCATATCTAGTCCTAAACGCCGTTAAAGGAATACAATCCTCTGCTAATCTATGTTGATAGAACCCTGTTGCCAAATCCAACTGGGAAAACACTTTGGCTCCACTCAAGTGGTCGAACAAATCGTCAATCCGAAGTAATGGATATCGATTCTTTATCAACTTCTCGTTTATCTAAAAATAATCGATACACAACCTCAACGATCTATCCGGTTTCTTAACAAATACCGTGGCTGCTACCCAAGGCAAACTACTTGGTCTGATAAAATTCTTACCTTCTAAATCCACCAATTGCACCTTTAGCTCATTCATATCAGTATGTGTCATTCTACTTGGCGGTCTACTCACATGTTCAGCTCTTGGCTAGATCTATTCGAAACTCAATGGATCGTTTAGACGGTAGTCCTATCATGGTATCAAAGACATCTGTGAATTCTTCAACAATGAAAACTCAATTCAACTTGTCTTCTTCGTCCATAACACCCAACAAATCAAAAGAATCTATTTTTGGGTTTTCTATAGTGTATATAAAACGATCACTACAACTAGATGTCTAAGTGATATTTTTCAATCATGGCAAAATATTCTAGCATCGTACTTACTTAACCAATCCATGCCCAAAATAATTATGAAACCTACGAAATGCAACACATGCAAAATGCAAGAAAATACATGACCTAACAACTCAAACTCTAAATGGTCACATCTTATCCCAAAGGTTGCATATCCTCGGATTCGCAACCCTTAAGGACGTAACTTGGTATGTCGGATCTTTGTTAAGCTTATCTACCAAACTATGAGATATAAAAGAATGCGATGCACCGGCATCAAATCGAACTCTAACCGACGTGCCATGAATCAGAAGCATACCTCCTAACACATCTTTTCCTTTCTCCCTTGCTATGGGTCTTGAGGTAGCTGGTTCCAATGCAAACACTTTTCTCTTTCCATCCTTGCCTAATTCTTTGCACTGTTTCTTATAATGTCCAATCTGATCACAGTTGAAGTGTTTCACTCCTTTCTTGTCAGCAACCTTCTTTTCTTTGCATGTCGGACACTCTAAGCAAAATGTCCTTTCTTATCACACTTAAAGCAAACCAGGTCAGTTTTTGCCTACTTGGCAGCTCCTCTCTTCTGATCTCCCTTCTTGTGGAAAAACTTTCTCTTATGGTTTTGCCCACCTTGAGTTTCCACTGCTTTGTTACCACTAAATAAAGCGAGCATCTCCTCATTACTTAAAGCCATCTTAATAACTACATCGCACGGATCCCTAATATATGGTAAAGTTGTTTTAGCAAGCTTGGGGCTCAATCCGCGGATGAACTTCTCATTCCTTTTGATAATCGTATCAACCGTAGCATATCTGTATCGAGATAATTCCTCAAATCTGGTATCATACTCAAGCATTGTTATGTCTCCTTGCACCAACTCAGCAAACTTTCTGAGTAGAGTTACTTGGCAATCTCCGACATAAATCGTTCCTCAAACCTCCTTTTGAATTCCACCCAAGTCATAGCCTCTTTAGCTGCTCCTATAGTAACACTGTTCCACTAGTATAGTGCTGCTTCTTGAACTGTCTAGACGTTAATCTCCTTTTCTACTCATCGTTGAGTCCTAAATCAGCAAAAATCCTTTCAAAATGAAGCAACCAGTTCTCCACTTCGATTGCATCCTTCGTCTCGATAAACGGCTTCCCTCTAAGCCTAGCATAGTCCCTACCTAACAATGCATAGTTGTTAACCATCAGAGCTTCCTGATTTCCTTCTCCAACATTTCCTTCAACTAATCCCACAACAGCTCCAACTTCCATCATCTTGACGAAGAACGAATACATAGCTCCTATATTAACTTGCGGCGCTCCAGCACCTACATTAGCAGCTTATGCCTGACTTGGATTCCTTCTAATTTTTGGTCTGGCATTTCCATTGGTTGTGGTGCTTCCTCCACCAAGGTTAACTCTTCTATTCCTAACATCCACATCTTACTTCCTTAAAATCTCCATTCGAGTCTTTGTAAGGTACAGAAGAATAGACTAAGAGAGATGGGGGAATATAGATAGAGCAGAGAGATAGGAGGATAAAGATAAAGCATATACTTATATATAGCAAATACAAGCATGTTACAATAGCATTATCCCATTCCCCAATCTTTTCTCTAATTCCTTAAGATTATGCTTTTAGAAAATTTTAAGTTTAAAATTTCTATTAAGCTTGCCAAACCTATGCTTTGATACCAAGCTGTAACATCCCTTATTTTAACGCCGGAAACTAAGAGCTACATATGCTATAGCCGTCTTTAGCATTAACTTTCACTGACAAAATACGGTAATGTTAATGGCATTCATAATATCAGAAGCACGTGAATACGAAATAAATCAACAAAGATTTCAAATATAGCTTTTCTAATTACATTTCAAATCAATATTTCATATTTAACAACATAATCCTCAAACAATTCTCGGGTTTTGATCAAATACAATTATTACAAATTACACCAAGAGAGACATATGAAGTTGCCCTGGGATGATTGAAGTACTATATAGATATACATATCAGTCATAAATACATCCAAATAGAATTAATACTAAATAACTCATACATGGCGAACTTTGCCACCTACACGTCTATAGAAGCTTATTTATCCAACCTACTAAACCTAAAAAGTCCTTAACTCTCAATCTACTTAAATTTAATTTTGAGCACCCGAGAGTTTAAGGGGAAAACATAAACTTCGAGTCAGACATAAAGCCTGTTGTGAATAATTCTATTACATATCGGTTTACTAATATTAAGTGAGACCATGTCGCTTAGCAAAACGGGATTCACCATACTAATATCCTTTTAAAATCATATCTTTTGCAAATTAATATCTTGTAATCAAAATGATTATTGCAAAAATAGCAATAACATATATGCATGTAAATCATGTAATCACTGGACTATCTGTCCGAACAATATAGTTTTAACAGGCTGACTATTAACCACTAGCTGACTCGGGCCTATCTAACATAATAAATATTCTAACTTCTGTTAGATACAATAATGGACGATCTTTCCTTAACTTACTTATCCTAGGGTCAACTGATCCTAATGGTTTTATGGGCTCACCAGTAATCTACCTCTACTCTGTGTATTTCTTTCTGTGTGTAACATCATTTTAGTCTTACATGTGACAAAGCCCCACACACTGGAATTTTGGACTTACATTAGCTAGGGGCTACTGGATAAAATATAAGGTGTGACCCTATATAGGTCCCATCTGCTTTTCTTGTATCTGAGTTATATACTTAGGTTTAACTACCCTATTTAATTTTCCTAGGAAACATTTTTTTCAAATTGATTTAACCCTTCTAAATCATATTTAAACAAGGAAAATATACTCTTTGCTTTACTCAAAATACCTATGCCATGATATATGCTCTTTACATAAAACAATACTGATGTAAACTTAAAATCAATAGGGTTGTCTATCCCTTCGAAACAAGATAAATACTTTAACTTTGAAAACATTAGGCTGAAAGGCCAAAAATTGCCTCTCGAATGTATTAGAAATAGACCATTCGCAATCATTACTTAAAATCTTAGACATCCTCTTTCGAAGCCATTAACCATATCTTTCGAAACACTTAAAAAAACCTTTCGAAACACTTAAAACATACCTTTTGAATCACTTAAAACATACCTTTCGAATCACTTAAAACATTCCTTTCGAATCACTTAAAACATACATTTCAAAACACTTAAAACATACCTTTTGAAAGCATTAGGTTCAAATAAGAATTTATGGAAGCATAACTTCGAAACCAATTAAAAGTATTACTTTCAAAACCATAACTTGAAAACAAAACAAACTACAAAGTATAAAAGAGGACACATTCGAAAACTATCCTTTCAAAACCATTACCTTCGAAACTATTGGTAAAAGCGGCTAGGTCATTCCTTTCGGAAACATTGAGGAAAGCGACTTCAATGGTCGTGGAGGGGTATTGGTTTGAAACCTACCTTCCGCCACATTGATCTAAGCGTTATAAAAGGCGGCCTCTTACTGAGGCGAAAGATTTTAATGTGGCGGCTAGGATATCGAAGGGGTTCAAAAGCAGCAACCTTTTCAAAGATATTAAATCAAAAGTGGGTTTATAGATTCGAAATCTTAAAATACAACTTCATCCCTTATGCATGTATACTTTCAACGCCATTACTACCTTTCACATAGGTCCAATACACTTCATACTAATAACTTGACACCATGTATATTGCTATCGAATGGATGCAGAAGGGTTGACGTCGAAAATAGCAAGGTTAAGTGGCTAAGATGTAATTTGTATGAAAACTGCCTTTTTGCTTATTAAAGAAAATACTTTGCACCTACAATTAATATATGTCAAAATCATATTGGATGATAAAACTTTATCAACTACTCTTTTCAGAATTTCAACCGAAATCAGTTTGAATCCTTTTGAAGATAATTTAATGTTTAAGTCCTTCTCCTTAATGAAACAATTAAATCATTTAATTCCTATAACTTAAATAATTTATATACCATAGTTAATCACTTAGAAAAATCCCTAAAAATCATGATAATTCACATTAAATATGTTTTCATTCATATATAAATTTCAAACCCGGATACATTATTTAATTATCTTAAATAATATAAATCCAAAATTCACTATTTCCACTGTTGGAAAATTTATATTAAATCCATAATTAGTTAGAAAATTATGAAACTTGAAACCCGTTTCTAAAATTATATTTTTGACCATATCTCAAAAAAGAAAATCATTGGATGTCATTTGATAAATTTTCTAATCTAAACATATCACAAGATCCATATAAATCATCAACAAGCATATATATCCATTTAACATATCAAAACATGGCATAATACTTGCAAAATAATTTGGATCTAACTTGAAACCAAAATCATTATCAAAAGTGAGATGTAAACTAATTATTCACCTTGGTTTGATTAAAAATGTTGAGATTTGGATCAAGGTTGATTTCCTAAGCTCTTGACCTTAAATCTTCAAATTTTAATCTTTGATTTCCCTTCTCTTTAATAGCCAGCCACACCCCTTAGGTTTAGTTTAGTTTTTAAATGCAAATGAATGAATGAAGAGGAGAATGAGAGGTTTTTAGGATATAAAATAGGGCTCTTCCTATTTTGGCCTTCTAATTTTTCTCTTCCTTATGTTAAGTTTCGTTTGCTTATTTTATTTCATTCATAAGGCACGGTTTAAGTTTAATTATCAAATCTCAACTTCTTAACCATATATATTATTTAATTTAATTTATCTAATTAAATGTCTAAATAATCTTGACTAAAATTAGGGTTATTAAAATATAGGAATTGGTAAAAGAGTCGAATATGACCTATGTACGAAGACCATATCGGATAGTGGACCGGGATGAGAAACGGCTTCGAAACAAGGTGGTGAAGCTAGTCTGTGTTTATACAGGTTCAAAGGGTGAAGTGTAGATCAGGAGGATTGTACATGGGAAATAGAGGACAAAGTCAAGAGAACCTATCCAGAGTTATTTGTTTTAGATATGTGTGATCTATGTATTTGTGTTGATTGTGAACGCCACACATGCACACTCACATGAATATTATGGTTGATTATTGTATTAGTAGAAAGAACTAGTGCGTTTTATTTATGGATTGGGAATTCACTACCATGCTTAGGGTAAGTATAAGATAGTTGGCAAATCATTAGTGAGCCTTGATTGAATTTCAGGGGCAAAATTTCTTTAAGAAGGAAAGACTTTAACAACACATAATTTATGATTAATTTAATTAATTAATTAATTAAAGGGTAAGAGGGCTAAATAAGAAAATATTGGGGACAATGAATTAATGGAAACAAGTATTTGGCCAAATCCCGAGTTATTATAGGACAATAAACATGACCCTTTTCCATTCATTCATTTCATTCTTAAAAAAAGTAAAATAAAAGCTCAAAAAATACGTTAATGGTCGTGGCTTAGGGAAATAGGAATAAAGAAGAGATAAAGAAAATATAGGTTAAGAAAAAGAGTGGAAGATCTAATCAAGGTTTCTTAAAAGATTTAGGTGAGTAATACTTCACCTTTTATTCATTTTAGTTGGTTGACTCGGATCGTGTTAATTTTGTACGCATATCGAGTTTTGCCAAGATAAAACTTGTCATGATATCATAACCATTGTTCTAAAGATAGATTAGTAAATTTAGAAGCTAATGGCTTAGGAATAAATTGTTATGAATTTCTAAAGTAAACGCTTAGCAAATATATAAGGGAAATAACTAGTAACTCAAATGAAAGACGAGGTAGGATAAAGGAATTGTTCATGAATTATGGAATTTTATATGTTTTTCTATGCGTAAAACGAGCTAGAACTAATGTAGAAGTGTGTCGATGGAAAGGGGAATCTACGCATATCATTAATAGAAATAACCTATATATTAAAATAAGTATGCATGGGGAGAAGTTACAACAAAATAACTGAAAAGGTAAATAGAGGACACCGTAAATGTCAAAAAAATATAAAGTAACACATCTAACAACAACACGTGTAAAGGCAGTCGCGTTCCTTATCAGAGGTGTCATATATTATTTGATACGAAGCTAAGGAGGCTAAACATCTCAAGGGAGAACTACGCTTAATAAAACTATATTGTATAGTGGTGTAATGATTTGCCAAAAGAATCTAGGAACTTTTTGAGGGAAAGTAGCTTTGCACCACAAATTTGCATAGGGAAAATAGCGCTGCATTCAGGTGACAAGAATAAGGAAAATTGCACCATCATACTGCGCCACAATTTGGGAGAGAGCGGTAAATATAAAGTTTATTACACACATAGGTATAGGTAGCGTGTACCATGCCAATGTGTTGTGGGTAGAAGTAATGTAACGACCCAATTTTTCGACTTTCGAAAGTCCACATCAATAGGTCCACTGTATCAAATGCAGCACAATCGAATGCCAGAAAACCGAACCGTTAGGGTTTAAGAAGAAGAAGATAGAAGAAGCAGAAACAATAACAGAATCTCACATTTCACAGTGGAACAACATATAATAGATAAATGAATAATCTTTGAAAACAAAAATACTATATCAGTTTTACATACATTATCAAAATCTACAACGACACATAATACAACACTAAAAGTCATTATGACCTGACTACATGGAACCGACTTTGCACCAACCAAACACAACGGATAATACATAGTATAGATGATACGCCTCGCCATCCAGCTTCAACTCCAGATTTCCACAGCATACTTCTTGATTGACTTAGCTCCAGAATAATGATAACCTGGCTCTAGGCTGCCCGTGTGTAAAACTGTGGACACCCAGATTTAGAAAGGGAACAATAAACTCCAGGTCAGTCATGGGACTAGTGTGAGAACTTAAAAAAACAGTTATTTTCACAAAGAAAATAAAAAAAGAAATCGCTATGCTTTTGGAAAATGAAACTGCCATACGGCCTCCCGCCACACACACGATGCAAACACACACTTGGAGGAGATTTCTCCTTATGGCAGTCAAAAATGCTTGATATGTGAAAACCTTTGGATATTATTTTTAGTGCATAGTGCAAAAAACATTTTGAAAGTATAATATTAATCTTAGCCCGCATACAACATTTCGTCATATGCCTACTATAGCTACCATGTTCAATAGCAGGTTACCGCCACATTGCATGGTAGGTTATACAACTAAAACCATAAAGGACGCGTATTGTTTTTTTGGATTTCCAACAAATGGTCAGGCTAGGGAACTTCCCTACCGAAAATGGGTACACCTCTGGAAGGACACCCCCGAGAACCTAATCGGATCTCTGCTAACACAAGGCCGACGCTACCTCATGCTTTAACCAAGCTATAACTAGGTAACTACCACACAATATGCAATCCCCCGGTCGTTACTGACCTTTATCCGAGGATCCTCAACCACAAAGCAACATCACACAGTAATAAATTTAGTGTCCACATGAGTTTAGTATCTGGGCTCCATACCATGATACCACCCTTTATCCAAAAGAAAATGAACATACCCCAGGGGCCCCCCTAAAAACCTTGCCGCAACATTCCTATTTCGACCATTTCTGGGTTGTGAGGCTCGACGAAGTCTCGTCCACAAAGCTACGCTTTTCACAAAAGCCATGCTTCGATCAACAAATGATCAGCAGCACTTCGTATGCCACATTCCCAAATAGGGAATGTATCACTAGTAACCATTAACTACAAAACCTCTGAGCTCGTACGTCTCAGTGAAGGGTGTTAAGCTAAGAGAATAAATTCTTTGCCACCAACAAAAATGTATTTGATAGAAACCAGCTTTACATCTCAAAGTGTAATGTCAGACACACATCCATACATGTCTGTTCCGGGTTCGAACAAAACCGAAGGCACTTCAAAGAAGCCCTTGCAATCCGGGCATCCACAATCCTGATCGGACTCCCCATCACATATGGAGATCTCTATACCGGAGCAACTCAGTGCAGAGTCATTCGACAGGTTATCCTATCGTTCTTGAAGACACCTGGTCTTCACACCATCTTCAAATGCTATCCATCTCGTCGTATCACTATTCGGAATGGGTTATATGACACGAAGTCCTCTCCCGGCTAAATCGAATAGTGAGCGCTTAATTCAAAAACACATGGATATTTCAATCACAAAGATTCATCATCAAGGTTCGATGTGGGTTTCAGATAACCATATAGAATCCGACTCCCTGTCGCATCGAAATTCAAATGCCCACTTAAAGGCCAATATTGATAGTCGGTTATTTAACTATCAATCAACATTCACAACAATCACCAAGATTTAAATAATTTTCCCAATTATTTATTTTCAAAATATCTTTACAAGATATATTTTCACACTTCAACCATTTGAAAACAAATTTCAAATCACTTTTCACTCGCGAAATAAGATTCCCGATATTATTTATCTCCACTGAAGGTCTGTCAAGCTCAAATACTTAAAAATAATTCAAATCACTTGTCCAAAATATACTTGGAAATATTTAGAATAAAAACTATTTTAAAACACTTGCTTAAATATTTGTTATGAAAATATTATACTAATATCTTACATAAAACTTCAAGTCAAAAACTAACTTTAGAAATAAAATTAGTAGATAGGGTATAAATATTTAAATAACCATTTTCTAAAAACAAATATTATTTAAATCTTTAAATAATCACTTCTATAACTAATTAAATAAATCTTTACTTTAAAGATTTTCAAAATAACTTAAGAAAATAATTTTCTCCAAAATATTCTTTTTAAAAACATCTCTAGAACTTCAATTTATACTTGAAAGCTACTTTGAAAACATACTCGGCTTTCCAGGGAAAATAGACTTTCATTTCAAAATGGTCCATTTAAACCAATTAATAAACCCTTCTGATTTATTTCAATTTATATTTCAAATCTGTAAATTCCTTTCCACATTTTAAAAATAAACCAATATTTATTTTTAAAATAAATTTCCCTTTCTTCTTTAAATTCTCATCGTGAATTTACATTTCTAAATATTCATTGATATACGATCTTCAAATCGATTTTCAAATATTCACTTTCAACACCAAATCAAATTTCAATTGATTTCTAAATTTATTTTCAAACACCAAATCGATTTCAAATCGATTTCCCAAATTCATTTTCAAAACACCAAATCAGATTCCATATTGATTTCCCAAATTTGTTTCAAACACCCAAATCAATTTCCAAATGGATTTCCCAAAGGTTTATTTTCAATCACCAAAATCAATTTCCAAATGGATTTCCCAATTTATTTCCTTTTAAAATAAATTTGTTTTAAAATAAATTTCTTCATCTCTTCCAATTTATTTAAAAATCCGATTTTTAAACAAAATTTTCAACTATTAAACAATATTATTCAAAACCCATTTATTAAAATTTTTTCCCATATTTTAGAATTTATTCAATAAGTTTCCAAAAATAAAACTTTATCTATTTAAATTCCTCTTTTGAATTCACCCAATTCTTTAAATGAATTTGCTTAAAGCTTCTACTTTAAATTCCAAAAATTCAATTTCATATTTCTGGTATCCTATGATACCAAAAATATATTCGGCTAAATCATAGCCTTCAACAATTTCAATCACAAATATAATCATACACAGATTATAAATAATCACACACAACATTGAAACAAATTCAAATATTTGAGGAATCCAGTTGGATCCCTCCAACCAGTTTCCCTGCATCCATAGATGTTAGCATAACAATTAAATACCCATTCCACTTCGTGGTGGAATATCGCGGTACATGGGATTTATAGAATATCATCCGCTATTATGCGGCGCATAGGGTCTCATTCCATCGAACAAATAACAACCATCATCCAAGAAACATCCAATCATTTAAATAAACTATTTAAATTAAATCATGTATCTAATTGAATGAGAAATTCTCACCTTTGTTTTTATTTGCAATCCATTCTATTCCCGCTTGTTTCTCCATTTTAGACCTTGTATAAACATTTATACAATTCATAAATATTCGAAACAATCGAAAAATCAATTTTCGTTTATTCTTTTCTTTGAAAAAAAAAAATCTACATAGATTTTAAAATCTATTTTCCTCAAACATTATCTGTGTATATCTAAAAATATGTGTTTGATTAAAAATACAATTATTTTATACCTTTACTCAAAATATTTCTTTCTTTGTTTACTGTGTAAAAAAAAATTCTAGATCACTATATATATTTAATTTGAAAGATCCACATATATATCTCACTGCCGTAATTTATGGTTTCCTATATACATATTAAAACAGGTATGCGTGTTTATACATATACATAGGTTTATATTTATATATTTATCTTTCTGTGTATGTATAAAAATTAAAATTTAAGGGAAAACTACAAATATACATTACATCCCAGAATCAATGGCCACGATCGAGGCAACCCTCAACCAGAGCTGCTCGTGAACCCATCCAGCATCGCAACTGCCTTCGCTCGACTCTAACAGTGCTTCTCGTGCGTCCTAACATCAGAAGCCCTAGCTTCCATTTCGATCTTTACGACTCCTCCATCAACATTGGCCACGACACTTGTTTCGCCTGAATTCGCCATTGCCAGAAGAACGCGTGCGATCCAATCGCTCGAGATTGCTATCCTCCAATTTCCCCCAGGCCTCACGCGATGATTCCCTTCGACGGCCTCCTCCACGATATCACCTTTTTCCCCCCAATTGCCGAACCCTTGAATTTACGAGCGATTCCATCCCATCCCCATTCGCGAATGATACTCTAGCCACACGATTTTGAAATGAAATCAAAACGCTAATCTCCGACCGCGCAGCCATTTTTCTCCTCGAATTCGATTTTTTTTAATGATTTGGGAGGCGGCCATTGATTTGAATAAAAAGTTTCGTTCGTTTTCAAGATTTAAATTTGAGGAGAGAAGAAAATAAAGCTCGGCATTTTTGATTTTTGAATTCGACTCTGAGTTGTTTATATATTTTTTCTTCTTTCGTTTTGCTTTTACGAGATAATTAACCCTCCTTTCTTTATTTAAGACGCGTGTAAACATTCTTGCCAAGTGTTGTAAAAGGAGAGAACGTGTCAATTGCCTTGTAAAAAGATTATTAAATCCATATATATATATATATATATTTAATTTAAATACAAACTCAAATTCAAATCCAATCGTCTTAATAAATGCAACTTACAATCTCGATCTCCAATCGAGGCGTGCCGCCAGGCGTGTATAATGTTATACGCCTATTCCGAACGCAATGGAAAAGGTTCCGAGTCCAAATTCGATCGTATGGAGAAGAAAGCTTTTTGGACCAGTTATTAAATTAAATTTTGATATAAATTTCAGCGCGTTTTCTTATCGTACAGCCAAACGATCGTTCCAAACACTACGAAAATTGCAATTCGATAATAAGACAATATTACGGATCTAATGGAACTTGTTTCATCGCATTCTGAGACTGTGCCTCGGAAGGCTATTTTTAAATATCGATTTAAACGATATAATTTTCAATACTGATCAAATCATTTTCGAATCCCATTCTGAAGCTTTCATTATCTTCAGTATTATCAATATAGATTTTATAAGCCTTTAAAATATTTTTAATTAGCTTATAACTGAAGATTCAAATTTTTATCCATCTTCAATAAATTAAATTCAAAAATTTTAATTGCCAAATTCATTCTGATAATTTGAAATTCAAGTTAAACCATCATTCAAATATTTAAAATCAATTAAATATTTTCAATTTCAATTGTCCAAAATTCAGGACCGTCACAGACTTCCCCCTTAAAAGAATTTCATCCCGAAATTACAAGTTAAGAAGAATGATCCTTAACCCATACTTTATTTTCCCAATCCAAACACTTTTTTTTACTTTCCAAAACAATATTTTCATTGAAAACCCATTATTGATTCAACTAACATTCCAAAATTCTCCATAGTTTCCAAATGGCATTGTTTTCTCAACATGCAAATTTAAATTTAAATTTAAATTTTAAATTTTCAAAAAAATTTTCTAACTTCGAAATTTTCGAAAACTTTCGCCAGCATCTCCTTTGTGCGGCTAGCTCAGTACAACTACAACATGGCGCTACGAGCCCCCAGATTCAAAAAGAAAACGAAAAGCCAAGTGGCTAGACAAGAAAATCATCAAATTTCATATAGAAATTTAAATACATACCTTTTCGAGCAATTCCAAATTTATCTTCGAAAATCAAATCCCAATTCCTTTTCCTTTATATTACCTGTATGCTATTTAACAACCATATCCAATTTCTATATTCAAAAAATCATTTTGCACATTCCATTACAAAAGTTTGAATATTTACTTCTTATACCATTTTTACTTCACTATTGAAGTTATATATTCATTTTCACTCAGTCTTACATTTTCAATTTCATTTGAATTTAATTTATCTTTCATTTATAAATATTGAATTCAATTCATTTCAAACCATATTAAATTTGTCATTCCTTCAATTAGTTTCACTTACTACTCTTACTTCAATACTTCGCTTCATTTGATCCCTTTTGACAAATTTTCTACTTTACTTTGTTTGTCACAAATCAAATTCAATTCCAATTCCATTTACTTACAAATTCGAAATGAATTTCAACATTCAATTCCACTTTCATTTACTTACAATTGTAAATTTATTTATTCATTCACAATTTATTTTCCACCTTAATAAATTTTATTCCATAACTATTCTTATCCGACTCCAAAGTCTTTCCAACATTTCAAAATCATTTTTGAAATCAATTCAAATTATCTTTTGAATTTCCAAAACCAAACCCAGTTTTCCAAACTACTTCCTTTTAAAATAATTTGACAGTAATTTCTCTCTTGGAAACTCGAAAATGAACACCGATGATGTCGCGATCATCATCGGAATTATTTTTCAGCGACCAAAAAGAGTTTAGTGCTTTCACTCCTTTAAAACATTTTTCCAAAACCTTTCAAAAACATTTCCAAATCAAGGGGATTTAATTTCCAAAATTTCCAAATTTCAAATCCTTTCGAAAACATTTCCAATATTTCTTTGGAATTCTATTTCAAATTATAAATCACATTTACAATTTATATTTACAAATCCCATTAGTATATGGATTTTATTTCTCAGCTTGAAGTTATGATTTCAATTCCTTATTCAATAACAATGATAATAATTTAATATCATCACTACCTAACATCCAAGCAACCATATACAATATTAATTTACAAAGATTATTTCCTTTTATATACAAAAATAGTTTGGGCAAAATTATCTCATTTTCCCGATTTTAAAACAATACAGTGTCGGTTTATCTTGTTTAAGAGTTTAGAAACTCCTACCGACACAATTAGCTAGACTGCATCGACCAGAATCTATAAAGAATCAACCAATAAGTCAACACAATATAAAACAATTTTATATTCACTAACAAATACGCGCTCATATCTATTAATACACTCACACTCATTCTAGAGTACTACTGACTCTATCTCTAATGAGTAACACCCACCAGAACCAAGGTTTTCGCTTAACCAATTGCTCTGATACCATGTTGTAACGACCCAATTTTTCGACTTCCGAAAGTCGACATCAGTACGTCCATTGTATAAAATGCCGCACAATCGAATGTCGAAAAACCGAACCGTTAGGGTTTAAGAAGAAGATAGAAGAAGAAACAGACACAATAACAGAATCTCACATTTCACAGTGGAACAACATATAATAGATAAATGAATAATCTTTGAAAGCAAAAGCACTATATCAGTTTTACATACATTAGCAGAGTTTACAATGACACACAATACAACACTAAAAGTCATTATGACCTGACTCCATGGAACTGACTTTGCACCAACCAAACGCAGCGGATAATACATAGTATAGATGATACGCCTTGCCATCCAGCTTCAACTCCAGATTTCCACAACATACTTCTTGATTGACTTCGCTCCAGAATAATGATAACCTGGCTCTAGGCTGCCCGTGTGTAAAACTGTGGACACCCAGAGTTTAGAAAGGCAACAATAAACTCCAGGTCAGTCATGGGACTGGTGTGAGAACTTAAAAAACAGTTATTTTCACAAAGAAAATGTAACAACCCGCATATTTGTCGATTTTATATTTAAATATTTTATTTAAATATTTTATCGTTAATCGGATTTTGGTCCGAAAAGCTACTTTTTGCAAACAGTCGAATTGGGACTTGAGACCACCCCCATTGAGTTCAAAATGACGTTTGGGACCTTTTTGAGTATAAACTTCGATATGTTTGGAATTAGTCGAATTTTGCTATTTTTCACTTAGGGCTTTAGGTTTGGGTTCGGGTTCAGCCCACTAGCCCAACTCTGGTTATATCATTATTCCACCCCCTCTCCTCTTCATTACTTCACTTTCATTTCCTAATACATTCAAGCTTCATCAAAAATGGGGGAGGAGAAAAAGAATTAGAATTCCTAAGCCCTATTTTCCATTTGCAAATCCAAGTTCTAGCTCCAAATTCTAAGAGAAGCTTTGGTCAGTATCATCTTCATCTTCTCCAACTCATTCTCTCTTTGATTTCAGAATTTCCTAAACCTAACTTAGGAAATATTTTACTTGTAAGCTTAGATTGAAGCTTCTTGAGTTGTTATTGAAGAGGAATTGATCTTAGATTGTTTTAAAAGCTTCTCCATCATTGTTTTCGGGTAAAAGGTGATATTTTTATCTCACATCTATGTCTATAACTATCTTTGATTATTGGGTATGAATTCCTAACACTTATTTATGTTCATTTGCTTTTGATTCGGATTGAATTGGTGAATATTCCAATTTTTGGTGTTTTGTAGTCAAATCTTTAAAAATCCAATCTTTGATGTTTGAACATGTTTTTGATGGTGCATCGAAGAGCCTATAATGTTGGGTTGTCGATTGGCATAAATCCTTAGCATCCATCGCTCGTTCAATCGCATTTCGGTTTGAATTTGCCATTTTTGGTCTAGGCTGTTTTTTTGCCTAGTAGAAGATTTCAGACTGAAACCAAATCCAGACGTCTGGTTGAATAATCCAGACGTCTGGAAAAGGCAGAGACTAAATCCAGACGTCTGAAACAAAATCCAGACGTCTGAAATCAAATTCAGACGTCTGGTTGAAAATTTCAGACGTCTGAAATGGCCCAGGAATTAAAAATAGAAGAGAGAAAACACATATACTTCCAGATACTAGGGCCAGACGTCTGGGAACACCTACCAGACGTCTGGAACTGTTTAATTTTCCTATTTTGGCTATTTTTGAGTAAATTTCCAAGGTTTATCGATTTTTTTTGATCCGGTTAGTTGTTATCACTTATTATCGACTATGATGACTTCTTTTTATGGATTTTTGGAAATATCCATTTTAATGGATTTGGTATCGATTTCTTTGGATTTGATTCACGTCTTCAAATGTAAATTTTGATGATCGATTATTTCTACAATCATTTTTAGTGATTTGTCACTTTAAAATATAAAGGTTTTCTATACTAGTAGTAAATATCAAAACTCTTTCTTCAAATGATTTCAACAATATTTTATTACAAAGCTCGTTTCTTAAAACCGTTTTCCTATCTATTAGTATATACAAACCTTTACCTCACTCGTATGAGAAATCTAATTAAACGGCTTAATAAAACAAGTGGTATGAAACGCTTGCGTTTACTTCGTCGGTTAATTCTTGGACTTGTTCGATTAAATCTCTTGTGACAATTTTCTACTGGAGATCTACAATTTGTTCGCAAATATTTAAGTTAAGCTAGTGGTTATTGGACATGATGCTAAACTCATATATTTACTAGGTTATTGTAATTGACACTTCTTGATGATCAATGATGATCATTTTATGATTTAGACTAGCAATGTGCGATGTCTCTTTGTCCATGAGGAGGACTATACCCTGTCAGGAGGAGTTTCGACTCACCAGGAGGAGCTTCGGCTCAATGTCCGTAATGGGGGACTATATCCTATCAGGAGGTGTTTCGACTCACCAAGAGGAGCTTCGGCTCAATGTCCGCAATGAGGGACTATACCCTGTCAGGAGGAGTTTCGGCTCACCAGGAGGAGCTTCGGCTCAATGTCCGCAATGGAGGACTATACCTTGTCAGGAGGAGTTTCGGCCCACCAGGAGGAGCTTAGGTTCAATGTCCGCAATGTGGGACTATACCCTGTCAGGAGGATTTTCGACTCACCAGGAGAAGCTTCGGCTCAATGTCCGCAATGGGGGACTATACCCTGTCAGGAGGAGTTTCGACTCACCAGGAGGAGCTTCGGCTCAATGTCCGCAATGGGGGACTATACCCTGTCAGGAGGAGTTTCGACTCACCAGGAGGAGCTTCGGCTCAATGTCCGCAATGGGGGACTATACACTGTCAGGAGGAGTTTTTACTCACCAGGAGGAGCTTCGGCTCAATGTCCGCAATGGGGGACTATACCCTGTCAGGAGGAGCTCCGGCTCATTTTTATGGGATTGGCCATCCTTTTATTGTGATTTATGGATTTCTATTTGATGATTTCTGAAATTTATGTTTCACCAACTTTTACAATTGGCATTGATATGTATGTCATTTTATTGTGGCTTGGTGAATGAAATAAAGAATATGACATTCTTTTTTATGCTATGAGATTCTTTGAGATATTGTATGACTTTTGTGGATTTTCTAATGTATACTTGTGTAGTGTGACATTTTTGATTTTCATACATCTTTTTATTATATCTCTTCTTATATCTCATTTTAAATAATTATAGCTAGACTGATCCGTTTATTATTTTCTTCTCAAATAATACTCGGGTCAGACTGAGATTTTACAGGTGCTTCTGCTTGACTCCTTATCGGACCTCCATCTGATCCTTTGGCTAACTACTTTAGTTTAGTAGTTTTTGTTGTATACTATTGAGATATAGACTCCTCGATGTATACGTATCCTTTTGTCTAGCACTTGTATCTATTCTTTTTGATATTGTGGGTCTTGTTTGACCAATACTCTGATGTACACTTTCATGTGTTATATTCATATCTATTTCCGCCTTTGTGATATGAATTATCTGTGACTGATTTGTGTTATGTTTATTTATATATTTGTTTCCGAAGACCTTTATAACCACTGTGTAGTAGCTTTGAGTTTGTGTCGATATGTCGGATTTCCTCTTGAGATGAAAAGTTATATTTTTATCTGGCATATCGGTACTCGCACAAAGCAATTATACAGATGGTCGCTCCTCAACAGCCTTATTCTCCGTGCTAGTCGACGGCATTACTCCGTAGTGTTCTGGCTAGTGGGTATAGAGGTGGGGCGTCACAGCTTGGTATCAAAGCCAAACTTCGGAACAATGTAGAATAATCTAGCAAGGATCATGTCCTAAGTCTTTCTTAGGAGTTGTGCCTTAGGGTTTATTCGAGTCTTCGTACCGTTCTATCCTACTTTCTTTTATGATTCCTTGTTTTATCTATCAAGATTGCTTGATATTTATTTTGAGAATAACTTTTTCCTCTTCTTTCTTTCTTTCTTTCTTAAAGAAGAGAAATGGTTAGACCTGGCCGTCCCAGCACCGGTCAATCTAGTGCTACTCCCATGGATGGAGTATTCATGTCCGCTCAACAACTTTTGGATCTTGTAAAGAATCAAGAGTTTATCCATACTTTGAGTAAGAACCCCGAAATGGTTCTACCTTTGAAACTTGAAGTTTCTTTCAATCATCTTGTGGATGTTACTCTTCTTCATGGAGAGGTTGGTAAAGGAAGTGTTTGTGATATTGGGACTTCCAAGAAGAGGCATATTAAGTTCAAGAGCCTTAATCCCAATAAGAGAGTGAAGCAAACTACTTTTGTAGCAAAGACTCCAATCCCTAATCGTGGAGGATGCTACAATTGTAATTCTAAGGAACACTATGCGAATATGTGTCCAAAACCCCATTCTTGTCGCTATTACAAGAAACCGGGTCATCTTTTATCTGCATGTCCCAAACTTTTGAACAAGGACATGAGAAAACTAAATATTGTGCAAGCCCCTAGAAACTCTTCTCTCGGTCAAGGTATTTTTCATTCAATCCTTGATGGCATTATTTATTTCATGACCTTCTTATTCGAGTTTTTTTTATATGGGTTTCATCTCATTATTTTTATATCAAAAGAACTTGTCGATTCTTTTTCTTTGAATATTTTGGGCTTGATGACTTCTTTGAGGATTGTGAATCCGGATGGTAGATCCGCAACACTCAATTTGTCTTTATTGATGTCGAAATTATTTTATGTGATTTTTCTGTCCGAGCCGATTTTTACTTGGGCTTCGGAATTTACTTTTGTAAGGATTGGCTTAATTATTATGAGGCCATCCTTTGTCCCGTGTGACTATTCATCTTCGACATTTTCAATCTGTTAAGCAGATTTCTATTTTTCCTTTATGATTTTGATTCCAATTTGATGGCATCATTTTATTTCTTAAGCCCGCTTATAAGGAAAGTGTTATTTCTCTCATTCATGTAGTTTGAGAAATTTTTCGGTATTTTTGAGCTTATCTTAGGATTATCACCTAAGTAATATTTTGTGTGGTGCTAAGGTCTTTTCAGTTTGGCCTTACCACCGATTTTCATTTGCTACGAGTTGCGGAAGTTAGCATTCCACTTACCGCATTCCGCACTTGTTATGATTCCTATGAATGAATTATTATGTCATTCAGTTTGTCCAGCTTATTTCATCCATTTTAGGTATCGAGCATTCTATCGAATATCTCGATGATTCCATTTTTGTATCCATTGATTTTGGATGAAAATAACAATTTAAAATTTTTACAAATCTTTTTCATAAAGATTTATTTATATGTATAGTTGAATTTTTGTTCTTAAAACAAGCAAAGAATATTTGTAAAACTTTTAAGAAACTTGTTTATTATAAAGAAGATGATTTTGTGATTGTATTGCCCATTGAGTGCTTTAAGAATTTTGGTCGATGCGCTTGATCAACGTTATCGATAGGAATTTCCTAAACTCTTTGATGAGACAATCAAACACGATGTATTGACTTGTAAAACGTAAATTTATCTAGAAGGATAATTACATAAAGATAAGTGTAATATTGAAAGTTTTAGCTTTTCGGGAAAGAAGAACTCTTCTCCGATACCCTTATTCTTGTGATTCCTGAAGGGGAACCAAGACTTTGCTATTTGTACCGATACTAGTCGTATTGGTTTGGATGTCGTTCTCCTGCAAAGGAGAACGTGCTATCACTTGTGCTTCTAAATCATTATAGCTTATCGAGACTAGATATGTCACTCATGATCTAGTGCTCGCGGCTATTGTTTTTACTTTTGGAATTTGGCATCATCATATTTGGATGAGAAATTTGTTCTCTACCTCGATCATAAATCTTTGGAATATTTATTTTCTCATAGGGAACTTCATGTTGACTCGAGTTCCTAGCATCTTATGATCTTGATATTCTTTTTGTTCCCGAAGGGAAGTCTTGCTGCCAATACGTCTTGTCGTAGGCAACAAGGTGTCGATTCTTTGATGATGTTGGAATGGAATTATCTTTTTATCAAGTTCATCGAACGTTTTGATGTACTTCGTTTTATTGAGTTTCATCTCATTTCTTTTATGGACTTGCGTCTGATGTTCTTTTATGGTGTTCGGTTCATCGGATGTACTGTTATTATACTACATCGATGTTCCGTCTTATCTGGATCAATGGATGTACCATTATTATACTACATCGTTGTTCCGGTTTATCGGTTCATTGGACGTACCGTTTTTGTACTACGTCGGTGTTCCGAAATTATTCGGGCTTTGGTTCATTGGGCGTACCGTTTTTGTAATACGCTAATGTCCCAAATTATTTGAGTTTCTAGTTTCTCGGACGTACTGTTATTATACTACATCGTTGCACCAGCTCAATTTTCTGCTATTATTGACGTTCTCCATGTCATTTATCTACGGAAAAGCCTTAGGGATTTCGGTTTTTATTCTTGTGCACGGTGATATTGTGGAAATTGAAGTTTCACCAGATTTGATTTATGAGCAGCATTCCATTCGCATAATTGCTTCGGAGGTTGAGCGCCTTCGGAATAAAGATATTCTTCTTGTGAGAGTTCAATGGTTCTCAAATCTTAAGGATTACTCTTGGGAATCTAGAGAATTCATCAAGCGATCCCGTTCGTGCTAACTCTTTCGTGCTCTTTATGGTGAACTTCTTATTTCAATTTTCTTTTGCGTTGATATGCTTTTATGGTTGTTACTCTTTATTTTCTTCTTAAGTATTGCGAGGACGCAATTTCTTTAAGGAGGGGAGTCTGTAACAACCCGCATATTTGTCGATTTTATATTTAAATATTTTATTTAAATATTTTATCGTTAATCAGATTTTGGTCCGAAAAGCTACTTTTTGCAAACAGTCGAATTGGGACTCGAGACCGCCCCCATTGACCTCAAAATGACGTTTGTGACCTTTTTGAGTATAAACTTCGATATGTTTGGAATTAGTCGAATTTTGCTATTTTTCACTTAGGGCTTTAGGTTTGGGTTTAGGTTCAGCCCACTAGCCTAACTCTGGTTATATCATTATTCCACCCCCTCTCCTCTTCATTACTTCACTTTCATTTCCTAATACATTCAAGCTTCATCAAAAATGGGGGAGGAGAAAAAGAACTAGAATTCCTAAGCCCTAGTTTCCATTTGCAAATCCAAATTCTAGCTCCAAATTCTAAGAGAAGCTTTGGTAAGTATCATCTTCATCTTCTCCAACTCATTCTCTCTTTGATTTCAGAATTTCCTAAACCTAACGTAGGAAATATTTTACTTGTAAGCTTAGATTGAAGCTTCTTGAGTTGTTATTGAAGATGAATTGATCTTAGATTGTTTTAAAAGCTTCTCCATCATTGTTTTCGGGTAAAAGGTGAGATTTTTATCTCACAACGATGTTTATAACTATCTTTGATTGTTGGGTATGAATTCCTAACACTTATTTATGTTCATTTGCTTTTGATTTGGATTGAATTGGTGAATATTCCAATTTTTGGTGTTTTGTAGTCAAATCTTTAAAAATCCAATCTTTGATGTTTGAACATGTTTTTGGTGGTGCATCGAAGAGCCTATAGTGCTGGGTTGTCGATTGGCATAAATCCTTAGCATCCATCGCTCGTTCGATCGCATTTCGGTTTGGATTTGCCATTTTTGGTCTAGGCTGTTTTTTTTGCCTAGCAGAAGATTTCAGACGTCTGAAATTAATTTCAGACGTCTGAAACCAAATCCAGATGTCTGGTTGAATAATCCAGACGTCTGGAAAGGGATCTGGAAAAGGCAGAGACTAAATCCAGACGTCTGAAACAAAATCCAAACGTCTGAAATCAAATTCAGACGTCTGTTGAAAATTTCAGATGTCTGAAATGGCACAGGAATTAAAAATAGAAGGGAGAAAACACATATACTTCCAGATACTAGGGCCAGACGTCTGGAAACACCTACCAGACGTCTGGAACTGTTTAATTTGCCTATTTTGGCTATTTTTAAGTAAATTTCCAAGGTTTATCGATTTTTGTTGATCCGGTTAGTTGTTATTACTTATTATCGACTATGATGACTTCTTTTTATGGATTTTTGGAAATATCCATTTTAATGGATTTGGTATCGATTTCTTTGGATTTGATTCACGTCTTCAAATGTGAATTTTGATGATCGATTGTTTCTACAATCATTTTTAGTGATTTGTCACTTTAAAATATAAAGGTTTTCTATACTAGTAGTAAATATCAAAACTCTTTCTTCAAATGATTTCAACAACATTTTATTACAAAGCTCGTTTCTTAAAACCGTTTTCCTATCTATTAGTATATACAAACCTTTACCTCACTCGTATGAGTAATCTAATTAAACGGCTTAGTAAAACAAGTGGTATGAAACGCTTGCGTTTACTTCGTTGGTTAAGTCTTGGACTTGTTCGATTGAATCTCTTGTGACAATTTTCTAGTGGAGATCTACAATTTGTTCGCAAATATTTAAGTTAAGCTAGTGGTTATGGGACATGATGCTAAACTCATATATTTACTAGCTTATTGTAACTGACACTTCTTGATGATCAATGATGATCATTTTATGGTTTAGACTAGCAATGTGCGATGTCTCTTTGTCCATGAGGAGGACTATACCCTGTCAGGAGTAGTTTCGACTCACCAGGAGGAGCTTCGGCTAAATGTCCGCAATGGGGGACTATACCCTGTCAGGAGGAGTTTCGACTCACCAGGAGGAGCTTCGGCTCAATGTCCGCAATGGGGGACTATACCTTGTCAGGAGGAGTTTCGGCTCACCAGGAGGAGCTTCGGCTCAATGTCCGCAGTGGGGGACTATACCCTGTCAGGAGGAGTTTCGGCTCACCAGGAGGAGCTTCGGCTCAATGTCCGCAATTGGGGACTATACCCTGTCAGGAGGAGTTTCGACTCACCAGGAGGAGCATCGGCTCAATGTCCGCAATGGGGGACTATACCCTGTCAGGAGGAGCTTCGGCTCACCAGGAGGAGCTTCGGCTCAATGTCCGCAATGGGGGACTATACCCTGTCAGGAGGAGTTTCGGCTCACCAGGAGGAGCTTCGGCTCACAAGGAGGAGCTTCGGCTCAATGTCCGCAATTGGGGACTATACCCTGTCAGGAGGAGTTTCGACTCACCAGGAGGAGCTTCGGCTCAATGTCCGCAATGGGGGACTATACCCTGTCAAGAGGAGTTTTGACTCACCGGGAGGAGCTTCGGCTCAATGTCCGCAATGGGGGACTATACCCTGTCAGGAGGAGTTTCGACTCACCAGGAGGAGCTTCGGCTCAATGTCCGCAATGGGGGACTATACCCTGTCAGGAGGAGCTCCGGCTCATTTTTATGGAATTGGCCATCCTTTTATTGTGATTTCTGGATTTCTATTTGATGATTTTTGGAATTTATGTTTCACCAACTTTTACAATTGGCATTGATATGTATGTCATTTTATTGTGGCTTGGTGAATGAAATAAAGAATATGACATTCTTTTTGATGTTATGAGATTCTTTGAGATATTGTATGACTTTTGTGGATTTTCTAATGTATACTTGTCGTAGTATGACATTTTTGATTTTCATACGTCTTTTTATTATATCTCTTCTGATATCTCATTTTAACTGATAATTATAGCTAGACTGATCCGTTTATTATTTTCTTCTTAAATAATACTCGGGTCAGACTGAGATTTTACAGGTGCTTCTGCTTGACTCCTTATCGTAGCTCCATCTGATCCTTTGGCTAACTACTTTAGTTTAGTAGTTTTTGTTGTATACTATTGAGATATAGACTCCTCGATGTATACGTATCCTTTTGTCTAGCACTTGTATCTATTCTTTTTGATATTGTGGGTCTTGTTTGACCAATACTCTGATGTACACTTTCATGTGTTATATTCATATCTATTTCCGCCTTTGTGATATGAATTATCTGTGACTTATTTCTACATTTGTTTCCGAAGTCCTTTATAGCCACTGTGTAGTAGCTTTGAGTTTGTGTCGGTATGTCGGTTTTCCTCTTGAGATGAAAAGTTATATTTTTATCTGGCATATCGGTACTCGCACAAAGCAATTATACAGATGGTCGCTCCTCAACAGCCTTATTCTCCGTGCTAGTCGACAGCATTACTCCGTAGTGTTCTTGGCTAGCGTAGGTATAGAGGTAGGGCGTCACAGAAAATAAAAAAAGAAATCTGCTATGCTTTTGGAAAATGAAACTGCTATAAGGCCTCCCGCCACACACACAATGCAAACGCACACTTGGAGGAGATTTCTCCTTATGACAGTAAAAAATGCTTGATACATGAAAACCCTTGGAAATTATTTTTAGTGCATAGTGCAGAAAACATTTCGGAAGTATAATATTAATCTTAGCCAGCATACAACATTTCGTCGTATGCCTACTATAGCTACAATGTTCAATAGCAGGTTACCGCCACATTCCATGGCAGGTTATACAACTAAAACCGTACAGGGCGCGTATTGTTTCTTTGGATTTCCAATAAATGGTCAGGCTAAGGAACTTCCCTGCTGAAAATGGATACGCCTCAGGAAGGACACCCCCGAGAACCTAACCGGATCTCGGCTAACACAAGGCCGACGCTACCTCACGCTTTAACCAAGCTGTAACTAGGTAACTATCACACAAGTATGTCATCCCCCGGTCGTTACCGACCTTTATCCAAGGATCCTCAACCACAAAGCAACATCACACAGTAATAAATTTACAGTGTCCACATGAGTTAAGTATCCGGGATCCATACCATGATATCACCCTTTATCCAGAAGAAAATGGACATACCCTAGGGGAGCGACCGCTAAAAACCTTGCCGCAACATTCCTATTTCGACCATTTCCAGGTTGTGAGGCTCGACGAAGTCTCGTCCACAAAGCTTCGCTTTTCACAAAAGCCATGCTTCGATCAACAAATGATCAGCAGCACTTGCATGCTACATTACCGAATTGGGAATGTATCACTAGTAACCATCAACAACATAACCTTTGAGCTCGTACGTCTCAGAGAAGGGTGTTAAGCTAAGAGAATAAATTCTCCACCACCAACAGAAATGTATTTGATAGAAACCAGCTTTGCATCTCAAAGTGTAACGCCAGATACACATCCGTACAAGTCTGTTCCGGGTTCGAACAAAACCGAAGGCACTTCAAAGAAGCCCTTGCAATCCTAGCATCCACAATCCCGATCAGACTCCCCATCACATATGGAGATCTCTATACCGAAGTAACTCGGTGCAGAGTCATTCGACAGGTTATCCTATCATTCTCGAAGACACCCGGTCTTCACCACCGTCTTCAAATGCTATCCATTTCGTCGTATCGCTATTCAGAATGGGTTATATGACACGAAGTCCTCTCCCGGCTAAACCGGATAGTGAGCGCTTAATTCAAAAACACGTGGATATTTCAATCACAAAGATTCATCATCAAGATTCGATGTGGGTTTCGGATAACCATATAGAATCCGACTCCTTGTCGCATCGAAATTCAAATGCCATTTAAAGGCCAATATTGATAATCGGTTATTTAACTATCAATCAACATTCACAACAATCACCAAGATTTAAATAATTTTCCCAATTATTAATTTTCAAAATATCTTTACAAGGTATATTTTCACACTTCAACCATTTGAAAACAAATTTCAAATCACTTTTCACTCGCGGAATAAGATTTCCGATATTATTTATCTCCACTGAAGGTCCGCCGAGCTCAAATACTTAAAAATAATTCAAATCACTTATCCAAAATATACTTGGAAATATTTAGAATAAAAACTATTTTAAAACACTTGCTTAAATATTTGTTATGAAAATATTATATTAATATCTTATATAAAACTTCAAGTCAAAAACAATTTTAGAAATAAAATTAGTAGATAGGGTATAAATATTTAAACAACCATTTTCTAAAAGCAAATATTATTTAAATCTTTAAATAGTCACTTATATAATTAATTAAATCTTTACTTTAAAGATTTTTAAAATAACTTAAGAAATAATTTTCTCCAAAATATTCTTTTTTAAAACATCTTTAGAACTTTAATTTATACTTGAAAGCTACTTTGAAAACATACTCGGCTTTCCAAGGAAAATACACTTTCATTTCAAAATGGTCCATTTAAACCAATTAATAAACCCTTCTCGATTTATTTCAATTTACATTTCAAATCTGTAAATTCCTTTCCACATTTTAAAAATAAACCAATATTTATTTTTAAAATAAATTTCCCTTTCTTCTTTTAATCCCCATTGTGAATTTGCATTTCCAAATATCCATTGATATACGATCTTCAAATCGATTTTCAAATATTCACTTTCAACACCAAATCAAATTTCAATTGATTTTCAAATTTATTTTCAAACACCATATCAATTTCAAATCGATTTCCCAAATTCATTTTCAAAACACCAAATCAAATTCCATATTGATTTCCCAAATTTGATTCAAACACCCAAATCAATTTCCAAATGGATTTCCCAAAGGTTTATTTTCAATCACCAAAATAAATTTCCAAATTGATTTCCTTATGAAATAAATTTATTTTAAAATAAATTTCTTTATCTTTTCCAATTTATTTAAAAATCCGAATTTTAAACAAAATTTTCAATCGTTAAACAATATTATTCAAAACCCATTTATTAAAAACTTTCCCATATTTTGGAATTTATTCAATAAGTTTTCAAAAATAAAACTTTATCTATTTAAATTTCCTCTTTTAAATTCACCCAATACTTTAAATGAATTTTCTTAAAGCTTCTACTTTAAATTCCAAAAATTCATATTTCTGGTATCCTACGATACCAAAAATATATTCGGCTAAATCATAGCCTTCAACAATTTCAATCACAAATATAATCATACACAGATTATAAATAGTCACACACAACATTGAAACAAATTCAAATATGAGTAATCCAGTTGGATCCCTCCAACCTATTTCCCTGCATCCATAGGTGTTAGCACAACAATTAAATACCCATTCCACTTCGAGATGGAATATCGCGGTATATGAGATTTAGAAAATATCATCCGCTATTATGCGGCGCAAAGGGTCTTATTCAATTCAACAAATAACAACCATCATCCAAGCAACATCCAATAATTTAAATAAACTATTTAAATTAAATCAAGTATCCAATTGAGTGAGAAGTTCTCACCTTTGTTTTTATTTGCAATCCGTTCCTTTCCCGCTTGTTTCTTCGGTTTAGACCTTGTATAAACATTTATACAATTCATAAATATTCAAAACAATCGAAAAATCAATTTTCGTTTATTCTTTTCTTTGAAAAAAAAAATCTATATAGATTTTAAAATCTATTTTCCTCAAACATTATCTATGTATATCTAAAAATATGTGTTTGATTAAAAACACAATTATTTTATACTTTTACTCGAAATATTTTCTTTCTTTGTTTACTGTATAAATTTTTTTCTAGATCACTATATATATTTATTTTGAAAGATCCACATATATATATCTCACTGTCATAATTTCTGGTTTCCTATATACATATTAAAACAGGTATGCGTGTTTATACATATATATAGGTTTATATTTATATATTTATCTTTCTGTGTATATATAAAAAAAATTAAATTTAAGGGAAAACTACAAATATACCTTACTGCCCTGAATCAATGGTCACGATCGAGGCAACCCTCAACCAGAGCTACTCATGAACCCACCCCACCCAGCATTGCAACTGCCTTCGCTCGACTCTAACAGTGCTTCTCACGTGTCCTGACATCAGAAGCCTTAGCTTCCATTTCGACCTTCGGGACTCCGCCATCAACATTGGCCACGACACTTGCTTTGCCTGAATTCACCATCGCCAGACGAACGCGCGCGATCTAATTGCTCGAGATTGCTATCGTCCAATTTCCCCCATGCCTCGCGCGATAATTCCCTTCGACGGCCTCCTCCACGATATCGCCTTTTCCCCCTCAATTGCCGAACCCTTGAATTTACGAGCGATTCCATCCCATCCCCATTCGCGAATGATACTCTAGCCACACGATTTTTAAATGAAATCAAAACGCTAATCTCCGATCGCGCAACCATTTTTCTCCTCGAATTCGATTTTTTTTGATGATTTGGGAGGTGGACATTGATTTGAACGAAAAGTTTCGTTCGTTTTGAAGATTTAAATTTGAGGAGAGAAGAAAATAAAGCTCGGCATTTTTGATTTTTGAATTTGACTCTGAGTTGTTTATATTTTTTTCTTCTTTCGTTTTGCTTTTACGAGATAATTAACCCCTCCCCTTTTTTTTTATTTAAGACGACCGTAAACATTCTTGCCAAGTGTTGTAAGAGGAGAGAATGTGTTAATTGCTTTGTGAAAAGATTATTAAATCCATATATATATATATTTAATTTGAATACAAATTCAAATTCAAATCCAATCGTCTTAATAAATGCAACTTACAATCTCGATCTCCAATCGAGGCACGCCGCCAGGCGTTTATAATGTTATACATCTATTCCGAACATAATGGAAAAGGTTCCGAGTCCAAATTCGATCGTATGGAGAAGATAGCTTTTTGGACAAGTTATTAAATTAAATTTTGATATAAATTTCAACGCGTATGCTTATCGTACAGCCAAACGATCGCTCCAAATACTATGAAAATTGCAATCTTATAATAACACAATATTACGGATCTAATGGAACTAGTTTCGTCGCATTCCGATTCTGTGCCTCGGAAGGCTATTTTTAAATATCGATTTAAACGATATAATTTCAATACCGATCAGATCATTTTCGAATCTCATTCTGAAGCTTCCATTACTTTCAGTATTATCAATACAGATTTTATAAGCCTTTAAAATATTTTTAATTATCTTATAACTGAAGATTCAAATTTTTATCCATCTTCAATAAAATAAATTCAAAAATTTTAATTGCCAAATTCATTCTGATAATTTGAAATTCAAGTTAAACCATCATTCAAATATTTAAAATCAATTAAATATTTTGAATTTCAATCATCCAAAATTCAGGGTCGTCGCAAGTAAATTAAGCTTTGGAAGGCCTATTGACTCCGAGTAATGACGCTTACTCAAATGCACACCTAAAGAAGCCTTAGCTGAGGAGTGACATTCAGTTTCCAGAGGTTTGCAGGGGGCTGATTTTGTGCAACCTCAAATTAAAAGTAAAACAATACTACTGGGGTTTGATTCTATGCAGTGTAGGACTACATATTGTTGATTCTTTGTTGTACAAAATTAAATAATAAGTAAATAGGATCTATGATGGAAAATATATAGAAGATTAGAAATTCAATGAATAAGTGTTGGACAAGTGGCTGTAGGTAGCTAATTCATAGTAGTCCCGTGTCCAACAATAAATGAAAGAATTAGTTATGACTTGCGGGTGGATAATTCATATCAGGTCCAATATTAAGTAAAGCAAATAAAAGAGACCTATGGATGGCTGATTCATAGCAGGTCGGAATTAAATGAATAAATATTAGATTGGTCCTGTGAGTGCTTGATTCGTAGTGGTCCCAGGACTAAATAAATAATATATATAAAGGAAAATCCATGAGTGATTGTTTCGTAATAGATTTAAAAATAATAAGTTTATAGGAATGGGGTTGCGGGTGAGGTAGCATAGTAGCCCAGAGCTAAATATAAGGATACAGCGGGGACCATAGGTAAAAGCAGTATGAGCATAGTAGTATCTGTATGGAAGGGGGAAATTTGGGAAGTCCTTAGGGTAAGCTAATATGACTTTTTTATGCAATAGTATATACAATGTATGTAAGTAGCAAGAGGAAAACCCGTTCTGCGTTATGCAGCGTGGTCTCACTATGTATTACGATCAGGTAAGTACTATTCATAGCAAACTTTATGTCTGACCCATGTTTTCATCATTGTTTTCCCTATAAGCTCATGGATACTTATTTAAAGGCTGAGTTTATAGTATAGATAGGTTATTTGGGAGCATACCGAAGATCAAAGATGGTTCTGAAGGCCTTATTATTTATTGTAATGACCCGTAAATTTTAGTGGTTTTATTTATTTAATTAACTAAATTTTGTGAAATTTTAAATAAATTAATTTTGAAATTAAAATTCGATATTTAGAATACGTCTATTTTAACATAGCAACCGGTAAATTTTCATCAAATAATATGGAAGTTTATTTTCTAGTGAAATTTTATTTCAATTTAAATCAGTTAATATTCGATGGTAATAAAATGTCTTCCAAACCTGAATATTTTTATACAATAAATTTGTAAATCATCTTCTGAGTGAGAGGTCACATTTCATTTCTTCAAATTTGGACTGCTATTGCTCCGTTCATCTTATTTCCGATGTTTTAGCAGCATTTTAGTACCGATATCAATTTTTGATCGGATAATCGTACCACTGATATCTATATACCATTTTGATCGTCTCGTCGTGCCGATCTGCATGGTATATTCATTTCTTTGTTTTGAAGTCCGGTACGCAGCAGAATCCATGGAAACAGTGATCGTACCAGGACCGAAATTCTAACTTTTGATTTCCAACGTCTCTTTCATATTCCACCATTTAATTTTCAATAGCCAGTAGCCTTTTCAATTCTCAAAATTTAACTGTGACAATTACTAGCCCTTTGATATTCCTAAATTTATTTAATTTTTAACCGGTTTATTTATTTTCTTATTCACATCTGTTCTTTCATTTGAAGAGGAATATAAAATTTTATAAGGTTTGCACTATTAGTCTTCTCTTCGTTCAAAAATCTCCTGCATGCTCTTCCTCCAAATCCTCGCCCAGCCTCATCAAGCCACTTCGACCAAGCCGACACTATAAATCACCTCCGCCTCATCCACCTCCCGCACCGAGCACCTCCACGCCCTGTGCCCCACCGTCGGCAAATCCATCTTCCCAGCCCCGACAACCTACTCTACACACAGCGCAGCCAATCGGCTCGTCTCAATAACCCCGTCCACGTCAGCATAAACACCACCTTCCTCTGCCTCCACCGTGTGCTCAACGATGCACGATAGTTCATCCGAGATCACGCTCATTCGGCTTCTCTACTGCACCTCGCTTCTATTTTTATAAAGGTATACAAAGTCTTTGAAGTTATGAATATATATGGATATTCTTCCAATCCTTGTTGCTATTTCTGTTCGTATACGATATTACTATCAGTCTATATATATATATATATGCAAGTCAGTAAATTATGTTAATACACTTATATGTTATTTTTTATATAGATTTTATTATACGTGTCAGCTTTGTTTTGATTTATATAAATGGGTGATTTTATATATATGTTTATATAATATACGAGTTCGGTCTCTTATATAAGTATATTTGGTCCATGCTATATACATAACAATTTTTTTTGATGGTATGTATATATATATAAGTTTATACATTTACTACATATATTAGTTTACAGTTTATATATATTCTAAAATATATATTATTTATTAATACATATTTGTTCATATTTACAGTTTATACATAAAATTGACTTGAAATATATGTTACATTTTGTGTTTTATAAAGTATCAGTCATATTGTATTGTATAAGCCTATACAAACTTATGTATCAGTTATATATTATTGTAACAGTAATAATGTTAGTTTTAGAATTATTTATATAAGCTATATAAGTATAGGTTTTGGTCTGAATATAATAGATATGTTAATATAGTGTAATCTGTTAGTATATTTTATACAAGCTGTTTTGTTTCTTTATTTTATGCTCTACTGTTATATACGTAAGTGTATGTATATATATTAGTTAAATAATATGTTTACAATGTAAGATTATGTTTTAAGTGTTGTGTTTGTTTTAATGTATAAAGATTTCAAAATAAAATTTTCATATGCTAGTATTTGTATATATTATGTATACATTTTATTTTCTCTCTCTCTCTCTCTATATATATATATACTTTATTTTTTTTGGAAATTTTGTTTGCCTTTTTGCCCAAAAAAATATAATGATAAGTTTTGTTTGTATTTGGTAATATGTTAAGTTGTATACTTGTTACAATAGAATATACAAGTACAACATTTTACTATATAAGTGTACAATGTTTATTATATATCAGAATTGTTTGTTAAAATACACAGGTTATATTAGTACTTTGAAAATAGGTATATTTATATAATATGTTATACTTACATTAATATTAATAGTTGGAAAGTAGATATATGTATTTATTTCAAATTATATTACGAAGATATGTTAATTTTATATGTGTTATTTAAAACAACGATTTTGAAATATATATATATATATATTTAATATAACATGTGTTTAAATTAATATTGATTTGAAAATAAATATGATATATATATATTCTATTTTTATCAAATTGATTGATTTTTCTCATTGATTCCTATCTATCAGCTTGTCCGTCAAAATTTGTGTCAATCTAGCTTTGCTTTGGAAGTCGTACTTGCATTGCGTAACTCAATTTCATTGTCTATCCTCTCTAGCCTCAAAAGGTGAGCGATCACTCATGATTAACGTTCTTATATCTATTAAATTTAATTTCAATTGAAATGACAATCGAAATATGCTGTTATTAGTTATTTACATTGCTATATATATGTTGTTATCTGTATCTACTCACCTTTGACATCTGACACCATCATCTATTGTTTATATTGATGATATATGTCTGTTATATTATTACCATATATATTCCCGCTCTGCAAGTTCCCTATTAGTATAGATTTTACTATGGGTTGAAATGATACATACCCAAACGATCTGTAGAATAGGAGAAAATCGTTATGGGTTGAAATGATAAGACCAAGCGATTTTCATTGAATTGAATTTGGGATTGGAGGTTGAAATGATCTATACCCGTATATACATTTAAATTGCAGATTGAAATGATAAATTTTATTATCACTTGACCATAGTATAGAAAATTATACACAGACACCGTTGGTCAATATATATATATTGAAATGATTTCCAAGGTTATGAAATGAATATTTTGGTTTTAATAAATATTGATTTTAATATATATATATATATATATGCATATAAATATTATTTTTATAGAGGTTTTAAATTTTGATTTTTAAAACTATTTGTTTGAAAATCTTAAATTTATAAGTTGGTTTTGGAATAATAAATTTAAAGATATTACTTACAATTTTACTATTTTAAAAAATATATAAAATAAGTTTAATAGTAAGATTTGATTTATTAAAGTTGATTAAATTAAGTTGATTTTATTTAATATATAATATGTGTAAGTATTTATTTAAAAATTTATATTTTCAAATATAGAGTTTATAATGGTTTCAGTAAAATTCAGGTTGGAAAGAGAAATGGAAATTGGTTTGAAATTGAATTTATTTAAGAATTATACTCAAATAAGTATGATTTGAAATTTATTGAATTTGGGATTTTAAAGATATAATTTTAAAACTTGATTTTGATTAAAAGTGATTTGAATGAATATTTTGAATTTACATAAATTTAAATAGTATATTTAGTTTTATTTAAATTTGAAATTTGATGTTTTTTTTAAATGTTATTAGAATGATTAAGTAAATATTTAAAAATAAATAATAATAAAGTGAATTTGATATATATATATATATGAAATTATCAAATATAGTTTTGATATGTTTGAATATTTAAAGCTTGGAGAATATTGAAATTGAAATGGTATATTTTGTGGCTAAAAATCTGTATTGAAATTGATGTAATTTGAAATGGATTATTGAGAAACAGAAATAAATTGAAATTGATGATTTGAGATTGGATCAAATTTGAATTTTGGAATTCGAGTTGATTTGGAATCGATTTGTGAAATTTAAGGAAGCTATTTTATTATATAAAGTACTTATAAATTATATTTAAAACTATTTATACATTTTACTTTATAAATTATTTTCATATAAACTATTTTAATATAAATTAATTTAAATAAAATATTTTTAATATAAAGTATTTTAATATACTGATTATTTTGGTATAAACTATTTTTACTTATAACTATTTTTATATAAACTATTTATTTTATAAACTATTTTATTATATATATACTATTATTAATATCTAAACTGTTTACGTGGAGGAAGTTATGATGTCAAAGTTATGAATTTCAAAGTATTATGTTATCAAGTGTTATGATTTCAAAGTATTATGATTTCCAAATTATAACGTTTCCAAAGTATTATGATTTCCATGTGGTATGATTTCTAAAGTGTTATGGTTTTAAAAGGGTTAAAATTTCGAAAGAGTTATAATTTTTGAAAGAGCTATGATTTTGAAAATAGATATATTTGAAGTGATAATGATATCGTGCTAATATGGTTTTGAAATGTGTATGATATTTTGGGTTTTGAAGTATGATATTTTGAAATGACCGCGGTGTTATAATAACATTTGTTTGTTAAAGAGACCAGGATTGATTATTTTCATACTCTCTGCCAATGCCGAAAACCACTTTAACGACCATGTACACGGTGGAGATTCTAGAATGAAGTAGAATGGTGGCGACGTTCTTGAGGTGTATAAGTGGATCTGACTCCCATGAGTTGGCATAAGGTGGCTAAAACAGGAGCAATCGATAGGTCAAGTGAGGTAGCTCCTCCGATCGAACACACTTATTCATATGCCATTCTATTACTTGTGATTGATTTGGTGCGCACCTTTGATTTGGGAGTGTGGCTCGAGGTGGGCGGTAGTGGCTGCTATGCGTTACCACCAGCCCATAAGTGTAATTGGTATATCTACCTTGACATTGCCTGATTGTGCCGTGTCACCTACCCTAGCGTGCCGTCTACAAGTTTGTTTTGTTTCGTACCTATGAAGTATCCTCTGTTAGCCTCCCGATCTAGAGGTATTACGGTACTGTATAGACTTTGGCACTATAAAATGAGTTAAGGGGGATATGGTAATGCCTTAATGCTACTTTAATAGTTTACTTTACTATAAACATTACTATAATGGCATATATTACTACATAGTAGATAGTTTAACGAATTTTTAGAGGATGGTTATCCCAAAAATCCTTTGAGTTACTTGTATTTCAGTTGTTATTTCACTTGAGTTGGATTTATTGATATAAGAAGTTAATCCTGACTCAAGTGTTTTGTTTTTTCCTTTACATTCGGGTCAAACTGAGTGATACATCTTCGAAGACTCACCTTTGGAGTTGGAGCTTTGCTTGGAGGCCCATCTACCTATTCAGCTTGTAGTTATTCAGTTGATTCCAGTGATGTATTCTGATCTTGTATTTGACTATTGTATTTGAGACTTCTCTTGTATCTTATTTAACTCTGTTATATATAGTAGCTTCATGAACTACTATTCTTTTGTTTCTGGTGCTTATTATTATATTACTCTATCTCTATTATTCGATGATTTCTTTATTTACTGTATATGCTGAGTTTTGCTAAATATAAATTAACAGTCTGATATTTTGAGCAATTCAAGTTCGACATGTGTATTTGCCTATGCACTTGGAGGGTGCAGCATGATAGGGGGTTCTCGCATTTGGTTTGGTAGCGAGCGGATGACTCTTACTCCAACATGTCCCTGCTGGGGTTGGTGCAGTCGAGAGGCTGGCCTAAAGGCTGGACACAGGTACCAGTGTATACTACGATAGGCGTTACCCCACTTCCATATGGGATGTTACATGTGGTATCAGAGCTTTGGTTTTTAGGCAAACTCAACATATATAGTAAATTTAGTTATGGAATCACTTTCGTTCGAGCTTGAATCTCTTCCTCCTTGACTCGGTTTTTCTTAGAACTTTAGAATGTTCCCTTCGGTTCCAAAGTGTACTCTTTCCTCTCCATATTTGTGTTCTTCTTGATTTTGGAGCATCCTATAGCTCCACTATATGAATTGTAAAGGGGTGAAACTCCTTTACAATAAGCATTGATTCACCGAAGATTTCTATATCCTGGTTCACGATGCTACTATCTTTTGCTATGCTCAAATTCTGTCTTTTGTGATCGGATGTTGATTTGCCTCAAAACTCTGTATCGATCTTATTCTTGAAGTCTCGGTTGACCCGGTTAAGGCCCCCACAATTTATATAAGTATATCCATCTTCCTATTCTGTTACTTAATCATCTTACCCTCTTTTCGAGCCTATCATCTAGTTGAATTCTTTTGATTTGGGTATCTCTAATCTGAATCCCCATCTCTGTTTTGAAATCCATTTTGTAAAATCAAGTGAGGGAGTGTATTTATATTTACATAAAATGTTTTATATGTTGTGTTGTTTGAGTTGTTGATGTGATTTGGGTTTTTGATCGATTCGTCTGATCAACGCTATCGATAGGAATTCCAAAACACTTGAACAGAGCAAACTGACACAATTGTTTTCAATTTAATAATTTTGTATGATGATATTATATACAAGTAATTTTATGAAATTCAATAGTTAAATGAATTTATTGTTTTGTAAACCATTGAATAAATGAAACTATAAATCATCGTTTATAAATTAATTTAGAATTTGAAACGGATTTAAGTTAAGAATTTGAGAATTTAACTTTTGGTGATTTCAAAATTTGGTTTTAAAGTTTTAAAATATATATTATTGAAAGTATTTTCAAATAGAAATCATTTCGAAAGAATTTTTAAATGTTTAAATCAGTGCTCACTTCTTTTGTCGCTTGAAAATAATTTCGGTGATGATGGCCGCATCATTGGTATACATTTTCGAGTTTCAAAGTGGAGAGACCATTCTGTAGCTTTGCTACACTTTGTTTTGAAAAATGAAATTGCTTTGAATTCTTCAAATATGACTTGATTTATAATATACATTAGTATACGATTATAGATTTGATTTGATATATATAGTATATATATATATATATACAATTATCTATAAATGGTTTAAAGTTAATCAGAAATATAATTATTAAATTTTATGTTAAATGATGATTTCAATTATAATATAAAGCCAAAATTTTGAATAAACATTTAAACTTAAACTAACTGAATTTGAAAATTTACTTGTATAATACTCAATTACATTCCAATATGACTTACCTAAATCATTCAGAAGTTGAATACGTAATTGAATAATTTACAATGTAAAATGATGTTAAAAGAATTTATAAATAAATTTGAGTGGTTATAATAAATGTTTTATACTTAATTCTATGATTATAGAAATGTTAATTAAGATAAATTGGAGAATAGGATAATGAATAAATGAGATAAATAAAATAAAAAATTTGTTTAAAGGAAATTTCATTATAAACATTTATAAATTTGAGATTAAATCAACCGAATGAAAATATCCCAAGTTTAAAAAAATCAATTATTGAATATTAATTTATATAAAAATTGAAATTTTTATGTTTTGAATAAATTGTTTTATTTTGTTTTTCAATCTATTTTCTTTTTGGTTGTCTCTATTCTTCTACCTTCTTTCTTTTCGGGGACGAAAAGTTTTAAGTGTGGGGGAGTGTAATGACTCGTAAATTTTAGTGGTTTTATTTGTTTAGTTAACCGAATTTTATGA
This sequence comes from Allium cepa, assembly GCA_030765085.1. Taxonomy (NCBI): domain Eukaryota; kingdom Viridiplantae; phylum Streptophyta; class Magnoliopsida; order Asparagales; family Amaryllidaceae; genus Allium; species Allium cepa. Next base: position 655,454,893 of record CM060940.1, read on the forward strand.
AATTTTAAATAAATGAATTTTGAAATTAAAATTCGATATTTCCAATACGTCTATTTTAACATAGCAAATGCTAAATTTTCATCAGATAATATGGAAGTTTATTTTATAGTGAAATTTTATTTCAATTTAAATTAGTAAATATTTAATGGTAATAAAATGTTTTCCCAACCTGAATATTTTTATACAATAAATTTGTAAATCATCTTCTACGTGAGACGTCATATCTCGTTTCTTCAAATTTGGACAGCTATTGCTTCATTCATCTTAGTTTTGGCGTTTTAGCAGCATTTTGGTACCAATATCGATTTTTGATCCGATAATCATACCGCTAATATCTGTATACCGTTTTGGTCGTCTCGACGTGCCGATCTCTGTGGTATATTCACTTCTGTGTTTTGATGTCTGGTACGTAGCGGAATCCACGAAAATGGTGATTGTACCGGGACCGAAATTCTAACTTTTGATTTCCAACGTCTCTTTCATATTCCAGCGTTTAATTTTCAATAGCTGGTAGCCTTTTCAATTCTCAAAATTTAACTGTGACCATTACTAGCCTTTTGATATTACTAAACTTATTTTAATATTTTAGCCTATTCGTTTATTTTCTTATTCACTTCTGTTCTTTCATTTGAAGAGGAATATAAAATTTTATATGGTTTGCACTTTGCCCTTCTCTTCATTCAAAAATCTCCTGCATGCTCTTCCTTCAGATCCTCGCCTAGCATCGTCAAGCCACTCCAACCAAGCCGACACCTTCAATCGTCTCCGCCTCATCCACCTCCCGCGCCGAGCACCTCCACGCCCTGTGCTCCATCGCCGACAACTCCATCTTCCTAGCGCCGACAACCTACTCTACACGCAACGCAGCCGACCGGCTCATCTCAATAACCCCATCCACGTCAGCATATACACCACCTTCCTCTGCCTCCACCATGTGCTCAACGATGCACGATAGTTCATCCGAGATCACGCCCGTTCATCTTCTCTACCACACCTCTCTTTTATTTTTATAAAGGTATGTAAAGTCTTTGAAGTTATGAATATATATGGATATTGTTCCAATCCTTATTGCTATTTATGTTCGTATACGATATTACTATCAGTCTATATATATATATGTATACATATACATATATATATATATATATATATATATACATATACATACATACATATATATATATATGCAGGTCAGTAAATTATATTAATACACTTATATGTTATTTTATTTTTATATAGATTTTATTATATATGTCAGCTTTATTTTGATTTATATAAATGAGTGATTTTATATATATGTTTATATAATATACGAGTTCGGTCTGTTATATAAGTATATTTAGTCCATGTTGTATACATAAGTATATATATTTTGGTAGTATATATATAAGTTTATACATTTACTACATATATTACTTTACATTTTGTATATATTCTAAAATATATATTATTTATTAATACATATTTGTTCATATTTACAATATATATATATAATTGACTTGAAATATATGTTACATTCTGTGTTTTATAAAGTATTAGTCATATTATATTGTATAAGCCTATACAAACTTATGTAGCAGTTATATATTTTTGTGACAGTAATAATGTTAGTTATAGATTTATATATATAAGCTATATAAGTACAGGTTTTGGTCTGTATATAATAGATATGTTATATATAATGTAATTTGTTAGTATATTTTATACGAGCTGTTTTGTTTCTTTGTTTTACACTCTACTGTTATATACGTAAGTATATATGTGTGTATTAGTTAAATAATATGTTTACAATGTAAGTTTATGTTTTAAGTGTTGTGTCTATTTTAATGTATAAAGATTTCAAAATAGAATTTGCATATGCTAGTATTTATATATATTATGTATACATTTTATTTTCTCTGTATATATACATTATTTTTTTGGAAATTTTGTTTGCCTTTTTGCCAAAAAAAAGATAATGATAAGCTTTGTTTGCTATTTTATAATATGTTAAGTTGTATACTTATTACAGTAGAATATACAAGTACAACATTTTACATTTTACTATATAAGTGTACAATGTTTATTATATATCAGAATTGTTTGTTTAAAATACATAGGTTATATTAGTACTTTGGAAATAGGTATATGTATATAATATGCCATACTTACATTAATATTAATAGTTGGAAAGTAGATATATGTGCTTATTTCAAATTATATTATGTAGATATGTTTGTTTTATATGTGTTATCTAAAACACCGATTCTGAATATATATATATATATATATATATATATATATATATATATATATATATTTAATTTAACATGTTTTTAGATTAATATTGATTTGAAAATAAGTATAATATATATATACACATATTTTCTATTTTTATCAAACTGGTTGATTTCTCTCATTGATTCCTATCTATCAGCTTGTTTGTCAAATTTCGTGTCAATCTAGCTTTGCTTTGGAAGTCGTACTTGCATTGCGTAACTCAATTTCATTGTCTATCCTCTCTAGTCTCGAAAGGTGAGTGATCACTCATGATTAACGTTCTTATACCTATTAAATTTGATTTCAATTGAAAGACAATTGAAATATGCTGTTGTTAGTCATTTCATTGCTATGTATATGCTGTTATCTGTATCTACTCACATGTGAAATCTGACACCATTATCTGTTATTTATATTGATGATATATGCTGTTATATTATTACCATATATGTTATCACTCTGCAAGTTCCCTATCAGTACAGAATTCACTATTGGTTGAAATGATACATACCCGAATGATCTGTAGAATAGGAGAAAATCATTATGGGTTGAAATGATAAACACAAGCGATTTTCATTGAATTGAATTTGGGATGCGGGTTGAAATGATATATACCCGTATATATATTTAAATTACGGATTGAAGTGATAAATATTCGTATCGCTTGATCATAGGATAGAAAATTATATACAGACACCGTTGGTCAATATATATATATATATATATATATATATTGAAATGATTTCCAAGGTTTTGAAATGAATATTTTGGTTTTAATAAATATTAATTTTAAGATATATATATATATGTATGTATGTGTGTGTGTGTGTTATTTTTATAAAGGTTTTAAATTTTGTTTTTTAAAATTATATGTTTGAAAATTTTAAATTTATAAGTTAGTTTTGGAGTTATAATTTTTAAGATTTTACTTATAATTTTACTATTTTAAATATATATAAAATGAGTTTAAAAATAAGATTTGATTTATTAAAGTTGATTTAATAAAGTTGATTTGATTTAATATATAATATGTTTAAGTATTTATTTAAAAATTTATATTCTAAAATATAGAGTTTGTAATGATTTCAATAAAATTCAGGTAGGAAAGAGAAATAGAAATTGGTTTGAAATTTAATTTATTTAAGAATTATACTCAAATAAGTTTGATTTGAAATTTATTGAATTTGGGATTTTAAAGATATGATTTTATAACTTGATTTTGATTAAAAGTGATTTAAATGAATATTTCAAATTTACATAAATTGAAATGGTATATTTAGTTTTATTTAAATTTAAAATTCGAAGTTTTGTTTAAATGTTATTTGAATGATTAAGTAAATATTTCAAAATAAATAATAGTAAAGTGAATTTGATATATATATATATATATATATGAAATTATCAAATCTAGTTTTACAATGTTTGGATATTTAAAGCTTGGAGAATATTGAAATTGAAATCGTATATTTTGTGGTTAAAAATCTGTATTGAAATCAATGTAATTTGAAATGGTTTATTGAAAAACGTAAATAAATTAAGATTGATGATTTGAGATTGGATTAAATTTTAATTTTGGAATTCGAGTTGATTTGTAATCGATTTTTGAAATTTGAGGAAGCTATTTTATTATATAAAGTACTTTTAAATTATATTTAAAACTATTTTTATATTTTACTTTATAAATTATATTCAAATAAACTATTTTAATATAAATCATTTTAAGATTAACTATTTTTAATATAAACTATTTGAATATACTAATTATTTTAATATAAACTATTTTAACTTATAACTATTTTTACATAAACTATTTATTTTATAAACTATTTTATTATATATATACTATTATTAATATCTAAACTGTTTAAGTGGTGGAATTTATGATTTCAAAGTTATGAATTTCAAAGTATTATGTTATCAATTGTTATAATTTCAAAGTATTATGATTTCCAAATTATAATGTTTCCAAAGCACTATGATTTCCAAGTGTTATGATTTCTAAAGTGTTATGGTTTTAAAAGTGTTAAAATTTCGAAAAGTTATAATTTTTGAAAGAGCTATGTTTTTGAAAATAGATATATTTGAAGTGATAATGATATCGTACTGATATGGTTTTGAAATGTATATGATATTTTGGGTTTTGAAGTATGATATTTTGCAATGACAATAGTGTTTTAATAACATTTGGTTGTTAAAGAGACCGGGATCGGTTATTGTCATACTCTCTGCCAATACCGAAAACTACTTTAACAACCGTGTATGCGGTGGAGATTCCAGAATGAAGTAGGATGGTGGCGACGTTCTTGAGGTATATACGTGGACCCGACTCCCATGAGTTGGCATAAGGTGGCTAAAACAGGAGCAATCGACGGGCCAAGTGAGCTAGCTCCTCCGATCGGACATACCTCTTCGTATGCCATTCTATTACTTTATGATTGATGTGGTGCGCACCTTTGATTTGGGAGTGTGGCTCGAGGTGGGCAGTAGTGGCTGCTATGGGTTACCACCAGCCCAGAAGTGTAATTGGTATATCTACCCTGGCATTTCCTAGTTGTGTCATGTCACATAACCTAGCGTGCCTTCTACGAGTTTGATTTGTGTCATACCTATGGAGTGTCCTCTGGTAGCCTCCCGATCTGGAGGTATTACTGTACTAAATAGACTATTGGCACTATAAAATGTGTTAAGGGGGATATGTGCAACGCCTTAACGATATTTTAATAGTTTACTTTACTATAGATATTATTAAAATAGCGTATATTATTACGTAGTATATAGTTTAACGGATCCTCAGAGGATGGTTATGCCAAGCATCCTTTGAGTTACTTGTATTTCAGTAATTATTTCACTTGAGTTGGATTTATTGATATAATAAGTTAATCCTGACTCAAGTGTCTTGTATTTTGCTTTACGCCCGGGTCAGACTGAGTGATACAGCTTCTGAGACTCACCTTTGGAGTTGGAGCTTCGCTTGGAGATCCATCTACCTATTCAGCTTGCAGTTATTCAGTTGATTCCAATGATGTATTCCGATCTTGTATTTGACAATTGTATTTGAGACTTCTGTTGTATCTTATTTAACTCTGTTATATATATAGTAGCTTTATGAACTACTATTCTTCTGTTTCTGCTAGTTATTGTTATATTATTCTATGTCTGTGATTCTATGATTTTTTTATTTACTGTATATGCTGAGTTTTGCCAAATATAAATTAACAGTTTGATATTTTGAGCAATTGAAGTCCGACATGTGCGGATGTGAATGATTGAAAATACCAAGATGTCACATTTATAATGTATGCTAATTCCGCTTTTATAAGTGTTTGGGTATCATCTTCATATATTGGCCCAACACTCTACTATGTATTTCTTATGTTATATTTTGACCACTGTGTGAGTATATTTGGGGATAACTTTAAAATATGCATGTAACGACTGTTAGGACAAACTTTATTGAAATGAAAATGGTTTGTTGTTCTATTTACTTTGACTATTTTGAATAATATGGAACACACTTTCAATCGCATGAAAATAATTTTAAAGATGACTATAACATTCATTTTCGGCCCTCCTAGTGGGGGATGTTACAGGAAACAAAAAAAATATACAATGTATACATTTTATATCATGTCTTGATCAATTAATATATATACATATATTACTTGGTGGCCCTATTATTGTAAGAGGAAGGATCAAATGTGTTTGATCTAAAGGAAGAAAAAATGGAGACCTAATGTATAAGGAACATATTAACAGCCGAATCAAATACAAATATAATTTGCAAATTTGTCCATAATAAAAAAAATTACTCTTTGAATAAATCTAATATTTTTTATTTGAAATCAACCTTATTGCTTTGCTGCCCGACCCCTTGTAACCAACAATTGTATTAGAGCAAGGTCGGTGGAGGTATCTACAGGATAATGATGAGGTCACAAGTTTGATTCCCAAAACTAATATGATAGGGGTTATCACACTATGATCTTTGGTAAAGTGTTGGCTCTTACCCTTACTTGTCTTAAGAAAGTTGTTTGAGTCAAGAACCTATATGTAAAACTCACTCATGAGTGATCTTGTGTAGGCCACTACAAAGGATTTTGAGACTGACCAACAACGGTATCAGAGTCATCACGTGTATGAATAAATTAAACAACATGTTGGGTAGATCTTATAAGAATTCCACTAATATGGGTGTCTAGGAAAGTGGGTTTAACTAAGGAGAAGATTATTCTATTTATAGAACATTCACAAAAGGAAAATATCTCTACCATGGACTCTTATCAAGCTCATCAAAGTGGTATATCTAGAGGGTATTGTTTAAGTGTAAGGTCCGAACTATTATGCATTAGGTTGATTCAATTAGGAATTCAAATTAAATATGAATTGCATTTGAAAATTGTTTTCAATGCCAATTTGTGAATGTCATAAGTGTGAATTTTGAAATATTGAATTTAAATTGATACCTATAATAAATAGAAACATAAATTTATAGTCGATTTAAATTTAAATTAAATATAATATTAAAATTATTTGAATTTAAGTTTGTATTAAAGAATAAATTTATAATAATTAAATTCATGTTGTTTGAATTTAAAATAAAAAACATATTAATTATTAATTATTATTATCAAATCAAAAATAAGTTCAAAGTTGTTTGAATTTAAAGTAGATAAACTATATAAATGTTATAAATTTATCTTCAAAATTGCTTGAAATAAAATATAAGTTACAAATATTAACTTAATCAATCAAAATAAATAATTTTAGCGAGTTGAAAAAATATTAAATAATATGAAATAATAGAGTCATTAAGATATAAATGATGTGTATGTTATATTGAGCTATGCCATGTCATTGGATGTTATGCACTAATCATCCCTTATTATTTGTAACTCAAATTCGTATACTAAAATTAATAATTTATAAATAAAGGTCAATGTCTATCATTTACACACACATTAGTTCATTATGGTATATGGATGGTTGTTGCACTCAATATGTCTATATTCTCTAAAGAAGCCTTGTGTTTTCCTCAATAGCTAAGAAAACTATTTGACTTTGTTGAGCATACTCAAAGTTCATAGGCTTGCACTTGCGTATTGCAAAATGCTAGGTGATGAGTGTCTGATGCGCTTTGTGATTTATTGAGCACACTAAGCGCCTACTTAGGGTTGTGGATAATGGTAAATGGGTCCTAAACTACTAGAGAAATTATAAGAAATCTAGTGTCTTCCTAAGGACTTTGGAACATGCAAAAAGTGAAAACCATATTAGAAAAATATGTTAAACCATTCTAATAAGTATAAGAACATATGCAATAGTTATCAAATGAATTTAATAAATTTGTTTCATGAAAAATCACATATTAATTACGAACATTAAAAGATTGACTAAGAAATTTAACATAATATTCTCCAACAAAACTTTAGAATATTGTCGTCTTTATTCCCATACAAGAGTCGAATAGCGTGACCACTAATAATAGCATTAATACCTTCGAATCTTGGTCACTTGACCACAAATTTTCCTAATTTCATGTGTTGAATAATATGAGAAAATTTAAGTGTGGAAATTCATTTCATATTCAATCACTTATGGCAGATTTATGGTGAAATATCACATTCTGCGAAGTACGAGAATTCGATTCAAATTTGTAGAGAAAGGTAAATAAGTTAGATTAAAAATGTTGATTGTGATGAAACCTTTTTACTTATTGCCACACATAGATCCACTCGGATTCTACTTGTAATTATATCACATTATGACTTTAATGCACTGTATATGAATGTTAAAATGGTCGATCTAAATTATGATTTGAGGAAATTTCTTGAGTGTCGCTACCAAAGGTTCTCAAGTTCAATGGGAGTAGTAATAAAGATCACAGACTAATATAAATTTCTCATGAACTTAAACAAGCATCTAGAAGCTGGAAAAACTATTTTGAAAGATAATCAAATAGTTTGAGAAAAGTAAAAAACATAAATGAATCATATTCATATAAGAAAGGAAAAATACTGCAATATTTCTAATATAAATGCATGCAAATGAATCCTTATCGATCGGTAATTTTGTAACTATATTAAAATCGGTTGAAGTAAAGTTGTTTACTAATATATAAGGTCAAAGCATAAAGGAAACATGTTCATATAAGAAAGGAAAGACACTGCAACACTTCTAATATAAATATACGCAAACAAATCCTTATCGATTGGTAATGATTTAACTATGTTAAAATTGGTTAAAGTAAAGTTGTTTACAGTATTTATCCATGTAATATTTAGGTGGGGTACCTAACATACTAGGTGTAAAGATCCATAAAGCTATATCAAGTAGGATGTTAGGATTCTCTTAATCTAAGTACAAAACACCATACTAAAATGTTTAGTATGAGATCCTAAGAAAGTAAATGCTTCTATATGACTTGGAATTATCTTTCACAAAAAGGACTCCAAATTTCAAATGTGGATAGTTGGAGCATATAAGATGGAAACCTTACGTATTGGAAATAATATCTATAATTTATGTTATATTTTACTAGAACTCATACTGCTTTTGCAATTGGAGTCAAGGTTGTAAAAATCGCTAGGCGGATGCTAGCGGTAAACATGGATTAGGGAATAATAGCCACAACGGGGATTAATCAAGGATTAATTGGAGCTAGGTGTTTTTGATGAACTTATGCATTTTAGAAGTAATATTTTGTTTAGCGTTAACTGATCCACAATGGAATATCATGGATATGGATGGATTTAGAAGCAACTATGGAAACAAAATCGCTTGAAACAAACATTTCGATGCTTATAAGAGGAATCAAACCTAAATTGGTGCATAGATGGTGCATATAAATCTGTTTAGATGCTTAGATAATGCAGTAAGTCCCATCTAGGTGGTAAGGCTAGCCTAGGGCCTAGGTAGTACCTAGGCAAGAGCCTAGAAGGATTTCTACAATGGAGGTTAGAGAACATCACCTTTAGTGATGTTGTGAAAGAAACAATGTATTTTATGCAAATCCATTGGAGAGCTAAGGGGATTCCAACCATTGAAGATACAATATATGTCTATTATGATTTCAGTGATTCAATTGGATTGCAAAAGAAAACTATATAATTTAGAGGAATTGAGACGCATTCATCTTAGTACCGCATGATAAAAGTGTTTGTTAATTACAGAGAATTGGTCCTCTAACAAATAGATACCAAGGATAATATTGCATATCCAATCAATGAGGCACTTTCATAGTTTTCTCTAGGAAGACTGATCGAAAGATATTGTTTAAGGCACCATAGTTGGCCTTATTTGCAAGTGCGAGATTGATAGAGTTGATGGTATGCCCTAGGGTTAACTATGTAAATTGTACACTTAACTATCATGTACGAACCTTGTTCAAAATGAAAGTGTATATCCTTGTTATAGTTTCTATTGTGTGTGCATATATCTATATGTATAATTAAATGTTAATGATTGCATTTTATACACACAATAAGAAATACCTAGAAATAGGTATTTAACCAACTACAAATATTAATGCATTCGTTAACATGAGTAGTGAGTCAGTATATATAAATAAATGCTTACCCATAAATGATCTTAGTCAAGGTGATCGAGAAAGGGATATCGGTTTTCTCAACAGATTAGGATAAGAAGTGCTCTTTATATGATGGACGTGATTTACTTATGACCACTAAGGACACCAAGAGGTTACGTACTTATAATTATTGTGTGTTAATAGTGGAACGATGCACCAAGAGTCTTTTTAGGTTAATTATATTTAATTTGAAACAAAGGATCTTATATAACGATATGTAGTTGTCTTTTGACTATAAAGTATGATGAATCTTGTTTATTGAGACCTTACTTTGATGATGGTTAATCACATGATATGACTTCATATTAAAACCAAAGTTGGGCACAAGATTAATATTTGAAGTGAAACACTGTTCTGGAAAAATCCATCCTCTTTAGAAGGTCAGTGCCACTGTAATTGGATTTTGACTCAAAGTTATAAATCTCTAACTAGAGTAAATTCGATAATAGATAACTGTTATCGATTGAACTTAGTAACTTCAGAGCTCAAATTCACAACTAAATAAGGAAAATATTAGAGCTTTGGCCAATGATTTATAAATTCACAACTAAATAAGGAAAATATTAGAGCTTTGGCCAATGATTTATTAATCTTAGGTGTCCAAATGATATAGTTTTGAAGAAGATATAAACATGCACGAATATCATTGAATGAGGGTGCAACTTTAAAGTGTGAAATTGAACTTCAGCTAGATGATCTATAAGTGTATGCTTCATGATCTTTACCATGCGCTAGCAAAGTTTGCATAGTCTTTGATATTTGAATAGTTTAGGTATTAAATGATGACTAGAGCCATATTTATAGTTGCATTATAGTGAATTTTAGCATTATAGTGAATCCAAAATGAGTGCACCCAATATAGTGAATTTTAGCATTATAGTGAATCCAAAATGAGTGAAGTTTAGCATTATAGTGAATCCAAAATAGTGAATTTTAGCATTATAGTCACATTATAGCGAATCCAAAATGAGTGCTTACTTAAATTAAGTATCACTCATGTTATAAAAAGTGTCAATATATATATATATATATATATATATATATATATATATATAATTGTCTATATATTTAACTAAATTTAAGTACAAAATTTAAATAATTAGAAGGGGAACATAATATGTACAATGTGTGATTCCCCAGCTTCAATGATCGAATTATCAAAGGGAGTTTACCATCTGATATCTTAAATCAAAGGGCACGAAAGGAGCAATCTCTCATATACACTACTTTGGGTCAATGTGGATACATTTCAATGCTTTAATCCATCTAAAATAACATGTATTTCGTCCAGACATAAGGCAATATACATGAGTTCTACAAATGAATAACTCACATATCAGGAAAACATATAAGTAAATGACACCGATATCGATATCACAATGGAAATGGTAATATATATACACACATATACATACATATTGCATGACCCACTTGAACCAACAAAGACCCAATTAGGAATTAACATTCTTGCTTACAGGGGTAAATCTGGGACTATTAAAATAGTTTTTCTTTATGCTAACTGTTACAATTGCACACATAGTTCAATCAAGTTTCAGGAATGCATGTTCATCCATACCCCTATTAGTTTTCAAGCACGATCCAACATTCATGTTGTATGTCACACTACCATATACCAAACATGATATTTGGAATACATGCACCTTTAGGACACCACGTACCTCCAATCCATGTATATAGTTTGATTGGTCGACACACATCAATATCCATTGGACATTGTACATCGACTGCACCTAGGAAAGTCACCTTTTTAATCATACATGCATACATATACATATACATATACATATACATATACATATACATACATACATACATACATACATACATACATACACACAAAGATGTGTGTGTGTACATACAAAGATATATATATATATATATATCTTTAGGTGTGTGTCAGAATTTTAAGACACTTGTTCCTTATATGACGTCCATTTTTTGAGTTTATAACTAGCTTTTTGCATTAGATATGGACTAATGATGATATATTAGAGTCCCTACTATGGTTGCTGCTTCAGCTTCAACTCTTCTGGTAGTTGCTTCTATCTCCATACTAGCTTCTATCTTAGCAATCGTTGCTATTCCATTAGTGTTCTTTGGTACATCTAGCAGCTTTTCATCCTTCCTAGGAGACGCCTCTCCTAAGGATTCTTGTGCTAGAATACCCTATAGACTGTACAATTTCTAGACTTACTCTATCTGATATCCTATGTATCCACCAAGGACATGATATCCTTGAATGAAAAATCAAGGTACATGAACCACGGAAGCAAACCCATAATCCGCTTGTAGATTATAACACTTGTAGCTAGTTCACGTGCCATGTCAGTGTTGTTCTGCCTTTATGTTGGTATATTCAATAATGCTCTATTCCTTGGGTTTTGCTCCCTTACAACTGCATTTGAACATGGAAGACAAACACTCTCTTTTACTTTCTTGAAGCGCATGACATGTATCGAGTTGTGTTGGATATCTATAACAAGCGAAGTGACTTTAAGGAAAACTATTTCTTTGTCCAAGGCTAGTAAGGTGTGCCCACTAACAGTTTTCCATAACATAATTCTTGACCGTTATACCTTAAATTTGTAGTGCTGATCTTCTTTCGTGTGTTTACAACATATTTTCTTCCTTCACGGGTATTCCTAATAGAGTTGAAAATGGTATCATTTCTCCTTGCTGATGTGAGATTACATGCATATCACTTGATCCACTCCAATTGCACCATCTACTATAAGCGAGTGCCTCCTAATGTTCAGAGAGAAGGCACTTTACGTGTCCATCACTATCGAGCTCCACCAAATCTGTTTAAATAAGCTCCATCAAAAGTTGAACACCACATAATTGCAAAAAAAAATCCCTTCTTACGGAATTTTCTGTCCATGGCGCAAAACCCCCTTCTCCCTCCAACTTTTCACATTTTCCCGCCTTGCTTCATACTATTGTCGTACCTCGATCTCCACTCCTCACTCTCTCCCCTCCCTTTCCTTCTTCTACAAACCCTATTTCCCCTCACCTGCCTTTTTCTACAAACCATATCTCTCTTCCAGCTGAACCAAACCCTCCCCTTGATGATCTTCCTCTTGAGCCTCCATATCCTCCTCTTACAACTCCTCCATTGACTCATCCTATGTGCTCAAACTTCTCCTCAGCTATTACATGGGCTGCTCGCTTCCAATCTTGATCTAAGAATGCTGGCTCTTATCAGCAAAAGCACTATGATGTCCCTAAGGATGGCACCCCTAAAGCACCTCCTAAGGAGGCTAGAGATGAAGGTATGGCTTATTGATGTAACCTCCTAATTGGTTTTTTCTTGGTGATAAGCTATCTTATATAACAGTATCGAATCATGTAAAAAGAATGTGGAGGCTGAAAGGAGAAGTAGATATAAAATCTAATAATTTCTATTCCTATTTCTCCTTCTCTAATGAGAAGGATTGCTTAAGGATTTTAAAATTTGATCCTATCTTTATCAAAGGGGAGATATTTATAATAAGTACATGGAATCCCCCTACAGGTGCATACAAGCTCAAATTCGTAGTATTTCGATTTTAAACAGAGAATTGAAGATATAGTTTTTATTGATAATTCGGCAGTACAAATATTGATACAGAGAAATGATTTTATACATAATGTAAATGGGCCAAATATGCGAGCCCATATGTATTTGGTAATCTGAAACAAATAGCAGTGAATACTCCTGGCCGTTGATCTTGATCCATGGCTGCTATGCTTTTTGTTTGTTGGCTCGGATTGATATGTGTGCTTTCAGTAACCCTTGTATTGTTTGTTTCATTATACGCCGCCTCAAACAAAACTAGGGTTTTATCTTTTCTCTACTTTCCATGTCGGCTGAGAAAATTCTGAGCTCCTCACGAAATCGATTGAAATTTTTGGCTAATAAAGCCTTGGTTAGAAAGTCCGCTCTTTGATAGTAAGATGGAACATGGTTGACGGCAAGCTTGCCGCTCCCTGTCCTTTCTCGAACGAAGTGGAGATCTATCTCCATGTGTTTCGTGCGAGTATGCTGAACAGGATTCATAGAAAGCGAGATGGCGCTGAGATTGTCACACCAAATAATGGGCTTGCGAGTTGATTCGAACCCTAATTCCCAAATTAGGGTTTCAATCCAGGTGATTTCAGCAACTGTACTTGCTATACATCTACACTCAGCTTCAGTGCTGCTTCTGGAAATAGTGGGTTGCTTCTTCGTGCACTAAGAGATCGGATTTGGTCCCAGATAGATGCAGTATCCAGAAATGGATTTTCTGTCATCAATGTCGTTTGCCCAGTCGGAATCACTGTAAGCGTGTATATTTATATCTTTGCTAGCTTTTAAATGCAACCCATATGTATTTGTCCCTTTGAGATATCTAAGAATTCGCTTGACGGCACTCCAGTGCTCCTTTAGAGGATTCTACATGTACTGACATACCCTATTGACGCTAAAACATATGTCTGGCCTAGTAATAGTGGCATACTGAAGTGCTCCAACGATACTTCTGTATTGTTTGACATTATCAATAGGCTCACCTCTATTTTTTGACAACTGTTTATTGCTTGTCATGGGGGTAGGTAGTGGTTTTGCTTTATCCATGTTATGCCTGACCAGAATATCATTGATGTATTGCTTTTGCGACAGAAAAAATTCACTGTCGGTTTTTCTTTGGATGTTTATTCCTAAAAAATATTTCAATTCACGCATGTCCTTGATTGCAAAGTGCTTGTCCAGTAGCTCTATGATGTGGTTGATTTCCTGTTGAATATTTCCTGCAATGAGTGTATCATCCACATACACAAGTATATGTGTGCTCACATGTTTGCCTTTTCTCAAGTAAAGTGAATTGTCTGATTTTGTAGCATTAAAACCCAAATGTGTCAGTGTGCTTTTAAACTTCTCATACCATGCTCTAGAGGCTTGCTTTAACCCATATATGGCTTTGTGTAACTTGCAAACATAACCTTTATTCATATGATGATTGTATCCTTTTAGATGTTGCATGTAAACATCTTCACATAATTCACCATTTAAAAAAGCATTATGGACATCTAGCTGTCTTATTTTCCAATTTTTGTGAAGAGCTAGAGTTAACATGACTCTTATAGTAGTTGGTTTGATCACTGGGGAAAAAGTCTCAGTGAAATCAAAACCAAACCGCCGTGAATACCCTTTTGCCACCAACCTGGCTTTATACTTGGATACATTACCATCTGCATCTCTTTTGATTTTGTAAGTCCATCTGCATCCCACAATATTTTTGTTCTTTGGTGGTTGCACTAGTGTCCAGGTCTTATTTTTGACTAATGCATTTATTTCTTCATCCATTGCCTTTCTCCATTTTTCATGTTTGCTAGCCTGATCATAAGAATTTGGCTCCACCTCATTTAATTGAGAAATGTATAATTTAGGTTTAAAAATACCACTCTTAGATGTGGTAATCATGGGGTGTCTTATTTCCACATGTTGACTATGAGAATCTTCCAATTGATTATCATTGATGTTTGTTGTTGCATCTGTTTCTTGATTGTCATTGGACATATTTGCACTTTGATCATTATTTTGTCTGCTGCTTAACATGCTAGTATTCTGCTCATCATTTACATTAATTGGTGAGTAGCTGTTAACATTGTTGTCTGAACTGTATCCTGATTTGGTGCTAGATATAGATGCATCTTTGTCAACACTTTGTATTGTCTGACCGTTTCCTTGAACACATTCTGACAATTCTGGGATGTAAAAACCATGTGTTTTGTCATTGTTGATTTCATGATCCTGCTTTCTTTGCCTGCAAATGGAAACACATTTTGATTAAACACAACATGCCTTGAAATATAGATTCTGCCTTGATTGTCCATGTACTTATATCCTTTTTGATTGTGTGCATACCCCAGAAAAGTGCATGGACTTGATCTCAGGCTCAATTTAAGTCTATTGTATGGTCTGAGATAGGGATAACACAAACACCCAAAAACCATTAAATGATCATATTATGGTTTAACCTTAAAAAGTTTTTCATGTGGGCAGCCATTGTTTAGCACTTTTGTCGGCATCCTATTAATAAGATATACTGCAGTAGCAAAAGCATCACTCCAGTATTTCAAAGGTAATGATGCTTGAGACAAAAGTGTTAAACCTGTCTCCACGATATGTCTGTGCTTCCTCTCAACTAGACCATTTTGTGCTGATGTGTGGGGCCAGGTAGTTCTGTGAAGAATTCCTTTTTGGCTAAAAAATTCTTTTAATGGTTTAAATTCTCCCCCACCATCTGTTTGCATTATTTTCACACATTTGTTAATTTGTTTCTCAACATGAGTAATAAACTGTGTTATAGCATGGCTAGTGTCAGATTTAGTTTTGAGAAAATAAATCCAAGTATGTCTTGTGTGTGCATCTACAAGTGATAGATAATACCTGTGTCCTTGTGTTGAAGTGAGTGGTGCTGGTCCCCATAGATCTGCAGTAATTAACTCAAGGGGATTTTCATATATAGTTTCAGAAATTAGAAAAGGCAATTTATGCATTTTCCCCATTTAACAATGATCGCATAATGATAAATCAGATTTATTTGGGACAGAAATATAGTTTTGCATTAAGATGAGTTTAGCTACATCATAACCAGGATGGCCAAGTTTACAGTGCCATTCATGAAACAACTTTACATCACTGTCACTCTTTGTGCTAACATTATTTGACCAAATTCTCTCATTAGCTGCATCATTGTTTTGAATATTGCTGAATTTGTATAGACTGTTGCCCAGCTTACCCTGTAATAATATGTTTTTATTTAATGAATCTCTAACAAGACATGATTTTGGGTGAAACTCAAAATATACCTTATTTTCACTGGCAAATTGTGAAACACTAATAAGGTTTTTCTTGATACTTGGTACTCTCAATAAATTGTTTAAATAGAGTAGCCTTGTACCTTTTATACAGCTAGTACCAACATGTGTTATATTTATAGCTTCACCATTTCCCATAAGTACAGTTTGATTACTTGTGTATCCTTTGTTGCCCAGATTTAAATTCTGTAGGTTGTTTGTGATGTGATTTGTGGCACCAGAATCAGAAAACCATTCATCCATGCTGTAATCTTCTGTTATAGGTGTATCATCAGTAGTATTATCTCCATTGTTTCTGGATTGATTGCTTGTTTGAATTATGTTAGCATTTGGTTGCTTGCTGGTTTGAGATGTTGGTCCTGCATTGAAATCTTCCTTATATCTGAAATAACACTTGTTTTCCATATGCCCAAATTTTTCACAAATCTGACATTTGACTTTATTATTGTATCCACTCCTCCCTCTGCCTCTTCCTCTTTGAACATAGCCTCCTCTCTGACTTTGATTTTCTTGTTTGGGTTGATTTGATGCACTTTTCTGATTTCTGTTCCTTGATGCAACAACATAATTGATATTATATTCTTCTAGTATTGATTTCCTTTGTTGAATCCTTCCGTCATGAGCAAGCAGAGCTGTGTGGATGTATTCAATATCAGGTAGGGTTGGTTGTGTGGCAATATATGTTATTAAAGACTCATAATCTTGATCTAATCCATTGGTTATCACTAGAATCTACTCACTGATGGACACATTATGACCAACACCCTTTAATTTGTCACATAAATTTTTGATTTTGGCAAGATATTCTCTCATTGGCTTATCATTTTTTCTTGCATTTTGTAATTCCCTTCTATATTGCATGACTTTTGCTGTGGATTATGAACTGAAAATGTGTTCGATTGCAGACCATATCTCATAAGAGCTGTTGCATCCAACCATTTGTGACAGTAAGCTTTGACTAATTGAAGATAATAGCCATGATGATAAGAGATTATCCTGCTTTTGGTAGTGTTTGTAATCTGGATTGATGACAATCTTGTCTTCTTGGTCAGTTATCATGATTGGTGGTATGATTTTGGTTCCAGCAACATAATCATGTAAGTCATATCCTTTCAAAGCTATTTCGACTTGATATTTCCATAAAACATAATTGTCTTCATCTAATGGTGTTGTGATAACTTGACTTTTAGCCTTTATCAAGATCTGATCCAAATTCTGGGGATTCATGGACTGGTTGCCTGAAGTGGCTGATGTCATTCCTTCTTCATCAAGTGCCATGGTGATTCAATAATCTTGAAATGCCGGTTTCTTGGTGTAAAGAATGACTGACAGGAATATTGGTGTG
Source organism: Allium cepa (assembly GCA_030765085.1). Classification (NCBI taxonomy): domain Eukaryota; kingdom Viridiplantae; phylum Streptophyta; class Magnoliopsida; order Asparagales; family Amaryllidaceae; genus Allium; species Allium cepa. The sequence continues at coordinate 655,472,943 of CM060940.1, forward strand.
GCTATTTGAGAATAGCAGCCAAGAAACAAGAAAAGGTGGAAATTCAAACTGCTTGTGATAGGTGTATATTACTGTTTCATGAAAAAGCATTAATATGCACGAACAGCAGTGAAGAATCTTGCAAACAAAGGAGAAAAGTGAAGATAAAATTCTGATTTCTCCTTTAGGACGGCAAGAAATGGATATTGAACTGATATAACAGATTCTTGATGCAACTGAGAGAAAGGTATGCCTCCTCAATGATGATATTTTTCTGAGAGGAGCCAATACAATCTATATCTTTGAATTCTTTGATTATGATTTTAGAAAGTTTTGCCGTTTGGATTTCTGCTCTGATACCATAAACAGAGAATTGAAGATATAGTTTTTATTGATAATTCGGCAGTACAAATATTGGTACAGAGAAATGATTTTATACATAATGTAAATGGGCCAAATATGCGAGCCCATATGTATTTGGTAATCTGAAACAAATAGCAGTGAATACTCCTGGCCGTTGATCTTGATCCATGGCTGATATGCTTTGTGTTTGTTGGCTCGGATTGATATATGTGCTTTCAGTAACCCTTGTATTGTTTATTTCATTATAGGGTACACTTTTATAACATTCCACTTATTACTTCGACCCATCTCGTATTAATTGGCTTGCTTGTCATCTTGGAATGTTGATATGCTTTGACTAAAGCATAAGAAAGCTAAAGAGATTTGAGTATGCGAAGGCACTTGTTGAAATAATGCTAGATAATGATCGCCCCATACATATTACTGTAAGAAAACTTGGTGACGGATGCATGGATGTTTGAATTGAGTATGATTGGAAACCATAGATTTTTTTTCCATTGTAGAGTCTTTAGGCATGAAACTTTTGAGTGTGAAAAAGTAAAACAACCTGGTTATGAGGAGGCAGATTTCCGCCAACCCGTTGAAATGATAAAAAAATTGATAACTCAAGGAATGTCATCAAGTATACTAGTGTTTAGAATTGAATTAATAAGAAAGTGCAAGGAGTGGTGCCATTAAAAAAAATCAAGGAAATAAAATATGGGCTAGGAAATAGAAAATTGATGCTCAAAGAGATGAAAATGGACATGTTAATATTGATTTGATCATATTAGATGAAATGAATGTTCAAGCAAATAATACAACTGATACCAATCATGCTCTTACTGGCACGTCCGCAGATGATAGTAATGTAGTGATGGGCACGAAAGCACATGATGCAAGTAATATTTGCAATGGTTACGTTAATGAGTCACTCCAATCTGGTATTCATTATAACCCTAACTCCATTCATGTTATAACCATTCCAATTGGTTGTTCATTTAACCCTCCATGTGCCTATCAATCATTTAATGGTATGCATAATTTATTAACCCACCAAGAATCCACGCATGCAAAATGCTCAAAACAAGAAATACCAATCATTCCTTACGCCTCAAACACTTTCTCCCTTCTTTCTCAAAGCCCTAAGGAAATTAACCACTCAAATTATGATAATAATTTGGTTATAATAACCAACATAACCCCTCTTAAGCAAGCAAAATCCACTTGCAAAACCCTTTCTCCACTTGCAAACCCTTCACTAATCAATCTCTCCAAAAAATCATTCTTTTTCTCAATCAATAGAAAATTGCATTGCATTTTCTACTATGGATAATATCTATACAGATCCTCAAGAAACTAACACTGAATGTTATCCCACATCATATTCAAGGCTGCATGATCATGTTACCATTCCTCAACTCACCCCTGAACCTTTGGCTTCACCTATGTATGCAACCGATCAAGTGCATATGACTACAAATATTGTAAAACAACTCCACCATATCCCCCACTCTATTAATTCCAATGGACAACCCATATGCACATATCATGTTACCTCCAGGACTGATACTTCCTCTACCTCCCTCCATGTTCCATGATCAAATAAAAACTACTGGTGCCTCTTCTAGTAAATCCAGAAGAGGCGGGAGAAAGAAAAATCTCTATAAAAAGTTATAAATTAATGATTTTGACCTTGGTTAACTCTCCCTATGATTAGCTCAAAATCTCTACTTTGTTCTCCCACCCCTAGAAGATATACATGGCTCCATGCCTTACTTCTAACTTCCCTTCTCTTCCAATGAATCCTCATAATATAGCGATATGGAACATTACTAATGCTAATTAGCCCTCTAAGCAGTTATTTATCAGGAATTTAATTTTAGAGAAAAATATTAATAATATTGGTGTTTGTGAAACAAAAGCAGCCATAGTCTTACAATGCAAGCTAGGCTTTCAATAACGAGCTCATAGATGATTGCTCACAATCTTGATCATTCCCCATATGGTAGAATTCTAGAACGTTAGGATCCAAAAACTTACTCTATGAAAAAACTTTCTTCCACTGATCAATATATACATTTTTCATGTACTCATATACCATCTTCAACTGACTTCAATCTTACCTTCATTTATGCTCATAACCACCTTGCTCAATGACTATCCTTTTTTAAAAAGCTTCCCTATCTTCAGTCTCCCTACCCTTAAATTTGGCATGGAGATTTCAATCGTATGCATCAGTCCAACTAGAAATTAGGTGGCAACTGTTGTAAAATTTTCAAAGAAGCTTTGGGTTTGGGTTTTGTTTTTAGAAGAGAAGAAGTAAAGAAGTAGAAGAGAATTAGTACCACATCATAGAAACTTATACAAGATATTTGTATAAATAAAGATTTCTCAAGTGGATGCTGGGGCCTTGGGGATCCCACGTGTTTGTTTTGTTGTGAGGAAAGGAGTCATGCAACACCACCCGCACGGATCCGAAAATATTTTTGGATCATATGTAAACAGTAACGGGCCAGATTTCAGCCCGTTAAGGACCCAGAACCGGAAAATCTAAATTTGAATAAAGGCGGGAATTAGTAATGTTGCAAATGAAAGGTGGCGACGCCCAGAAACAGTTGCATACAGTTCAATATCTTCTTCTTCCCAGAGCGATTTTGCAACGCTAGAAAGTGTTGCAAAACGCTGTGCCTCCATTGCTATGTTTTGTGACGCCTCCAAGGTGTTGCGAAATCAGAAACTATTGCAGAATTGCTCTCTTCTTCCTCTTCATTCTGTTCTCTATAAATTGCATCATCGGATACAGTTTCTGAAGTGTTCTTGGTCGGATCAAAGTCGTACAAACTTTGAATCCGATTACGCTGTTATAGGGCTTCACTGAATGCCGAAAGTCGATAGTTCGATAACCCGTTTATACCTGGTGGGTTGAACTATTGTCTGAAAGAATCTATTCCATAGATCCTTGAAGTCGAAAATACAGCATTGTATTCATCTCTATCGCCGTCAAATTCGCCTCGAACCGCAAAATCTCTAACAAATTTCAGACAATATCGTTCAACCATGAAAGGTTTGAGCGCTCTGCAAGTTATGAATCAGCATCTAACTCGATTGGAGCGTTTTGATGGCGACAATTTCACTCGTTGGCAAGAGACAATGAAATTTTTCTTGGTCACCGTCAAGTTGTTCTACATTTTGGAAAATGACTTGGAAGAAATCCCGAAGGAAACTGATACAAATGATGCTGCTCTAAAGGCTAAACGTGCACAGCACAAAGAGGACGATTTCCTATGCAGAGGCCATATTCTGAATGGGTTATCTACCCAAGTCTACAATGCTCATAGGACCTTGGAAACAGCGAAGACACTCTGGACTGCACTAGATAATAAGTACCGCATATCCGAGGCAAGTAATAAAAAGTTTCTTATTTCTAATTTTATGGATTTCAAAATGGTCACCAATAAGTCCATAATTGGACAAGTAAGCGAAATCTTACTGTTGGTGAATCAACTTAAAGATGCTAGAATTGATATCCCTGAATCTTTTGTTGTTGGAATTATAATTTCTAGACTTCCGCATAGTTGGAATGATTATAAGAAAAAAATGAAGCATGCGGAAACGGACTATAATTTAGACGGTTTACAGCGTCATCTTCGTATTGAAGAAGACTCTCGCAAACGCGATCTAGATGATAATCCGCAAACTGAGTCCCATTCTAAGGCAAATAATGTTGAAATTACTGATAAATTAAAGCCAAAGAATGAGACACAGTTTAAGAAGAAAAATCATTCCAAAACCAACAACAAAAAGAAAGGTGCTTGTTATTTTTGTAACAAGCCCGGCCACTATTCCCGAGACTGCCGTCTGCGGAAGAAACAACAAAAAGTGAATGTGGTCGAAGACTCGCTTGTGGCTGTAGTGCAAGAGGCGAACTCCGTTAGTGGCAATGATAATGATTGGTGGTTCGATACTGGAGCAACCATTCACATTTGCAAAGACTTTAAACCTTTCAAGAGTTACGAAGAAAATAATGGAGAAGCCGACGAAGTTACTGGAGTAAATAAGGTTCCAAGTAAAGTTTTGGGAAAAGGCACAATAGAACTTCCTCTCACCTCTGGAAAAGTTCTTACATTATTCAATATATTTTATGTACCTGATATGTGTAAGAATTTGGTCTCTGGATACCTTCTTAACAAAGGAGGATTCAAGATGGTGTATGAGTCTGATAAGCTAGTGTTGTCTAAGAATGGTAAATTCATTGGACAAGGATACTCTTGTAACGGCATGATTAGGTTGAATCTAATAAAAAAATCTTCTATTTCTATTGTTGATTCTATTAATTTATGGCATGTTAGATTAGGACGTGTGAATTATAAATCCATTAAGAATATGAATAAATTAGGATTAATTTCTGATTGTGATTTCGATACCATCTCTAAATGTGAAATATGTGTTCAAGCAAAAATACAGCAGAAATCCTTTAAATCCGTAGAAAGGAAACATGGTTTTCTTGATTTGGTATATAGTGATGTGGGTGACTTAAAAAGTCATATCACCTATGGTGGTAACCAATACCATATAACATTCATTGATGATTATACTAGATATGCATATGTATATCTAATGAAAACTAAAGATGCGGCTTTTGATAAATTCAAAATTTACATAGCAGAGTTCGAAACACAATTAGGAGTTAAAATTAAAATATTACATTCAGATCGTGGCGGTGAATATTTATCAAATGAACTCACCTTGTTTTGTAAACAACAAGGTATATATCACCAATGTACTGCTCCATATACACCACAACAAAATGGTGTTGCTGAAAGAAAAAATAGAACTTTAGTAGAAATGGTTAATGCCATGCTCATAAGTTCTAATTTACCTTATAACCTATGGGGTGATGCTATGTTATATGCATGTTATATTTTAAATCGAGTACCACTTAAAAAGAATAATATTTCTCCTTATGAATTATGGTTTAATAGAAAACCTAACCTAACTAGACTTAAAGTCTGGGGTTGCTTAGCATATGTCAGAAAACCAGACCCTAAACGACCAAAGTTAGGAAATAGAGCATTTAAACGTGTTTTCATAGGATATTCACTTAATAGTATAACTTGTAGATTTCTTATTCTTAACACCCTAGAAGTTATAGAATCTGTAGATGTGGAATTTTTGAAAATCAAACTGTTGAGATCCCATTGAGAGCATCTAGTCCAGAACCTAGTCTGACTAATGATATCATTGACGATGATTATGCTCCTGCTCAAAACAGCGAGGAAGTGTCAGTACCAGATAATAGTACTGAACAACGGAGAAGTAAAAGAGCAAGAATAGAGAAGGACAGTGGTCCTGACTTCATTACATATCTTATAGAAGGCAGTAAGGACAAAGTCCTTAATGTGACTAAATATGTAATGAACGTCGATGACGATCCCAAAACTTATTCTGAAGCTATGAGTTCCAGAGATTCTAATTTCTGGAAAGAAGCTATCAATGATGAAATGAATTCCATAATGTTAAATCAAACTTGGGTTTTAACTGATTTACCACCTCTTGCTAAACCTTAGGATGTAAATGGATATTCAAGAAAAAGTTGAATACAAATGGATCCATTGATAAGTTTAAAGCCAGATTAGTTGCTAAGGGATATAAGCAAAGACATGGAGTAGATTATTTTGATACATATGCTCCAGTTGCTCTCATATCTTCTATATGCTGTTTAATTGCACTTGCATCAGTTCATAAATTAGTCATACATCAAATGGATGTAAAGACTGCTTTTCTAAATGGAGATTTAGAAGAAGAGATATATATGGAACAACCTGAAGGTTTCAAAACCCCAGGTCAAGAAAAGAAAGTTTGTTAATTAGTGAAATCTCTTTATGGCCTGAAGCAAGCTCCCATGCAATGGCATGAGAAATTTGATAAAGTTGCACTGCCATATGGATTCATTGTAAATGATGCTGACAAATGTATTTATAGCAAATCGGATAACAGCGGTATTGTTATAATATGTTTATACGTTGATGACATGCTAATATTTGGTTCCAATATATCCTGTGTGAATGAAACTAAAAAGTTTTATGTCTTCTAAATTCGACATGAAAGATCTAGGAGAGGCTGATGTAATTTTGGGAATTAAAATTGTTAGGAAAGAGGGGGAGTTATTACTAACTCAATCTCATTACATAGAGAAATTCCTACAAAAGTATGGTCGTTACGATGACAAACCAGCACCAACTCCATTAGATCCTAGTATTAAATTAGAAAAGAACACTGGACGTACTATCTCTCGACTAGAGTATTCCAGTGTTATTGGGAGTCTTATGTATGCTATGCATTGCACTAGACCAGACATCGCACATGCTATAAGTATATTGTGTCGATTTACGAGTAATCCAGGTTTCGAACATTGGAAAGCCATTTCCAGAGTTTTAGCTTATTTGAAAGGAAACATTGAATATGATTTATCTTATAAAGGATATCCTGCTGTAACATAAGGATATAGTGATGCAACCTGAACAATGTAGAATCCAAATCCAAGTCTACGACTGGATGGATCTTTACATTAGGAGGCGCTGTTGTGTCTTGGGCTTCCAAGAAGCAGACCTGTATTTCTGACTCAACAATGTTGTCAGAATTGATTGCATTAGCAGATGCATGTAAAGAAGAGGAATGGCTTAGGAATTTATTAATGGAAATCCCTTTGTGGAAGAAGCCATCTCCAGCAGTCATGATTAACTATGACAATCAAGCAACGATATACAATGTGTCTAATAAGACATATAATGGAAAGTCTAGACATGTGAGTCTAAGACATCAAATGGTGAGACAGTTACTCAAAAGAGGAGTTATAACTGTTGACTATATAGAAACGAAGAAAAACTTGGCTGACCCACTTACAAAAGGTCTTCCAAAGGCAATGATTTCTATAAAGTCACAAGAAATGAGACTAAGGTCTGTGAATGAAGGTTGATCATCCTTAACAGAAACCCAACTTATGTCTTGAAAAGGATAGACAAAGTTCAATAGGTACCAACAAGTTAAGAGAATGGTTATGGAACTCTAAATAGATATTCCCATAATATTTAGTGTTGGATTCTGCAAGAACAAAGGATGGATATGTATCCTTAATACGTCTAGAAACCTTAAAAGGTGTATTGCAGAAACACCTTAAGAGACTTACCTATATGAGTATGAAAATCAGGCCGTTTCCTAGGAAAGTAAGACCGCTTTCTAAGTTGACTCATGAACCAGGATTTAAGCACATGGCCATTAACGTGCTGAGCAATACAGAACACTTTACCTAAGGAAATCAACATGTGTGATTGTTCCGGTTTTATCATAGGAATACTTGGTTCAAGATTCGTTCACCATAAAATCTCGATAAGGCTTTGAATGGTTTACACTAAGTAAAGGTTCAAATCCAAAAGATACCTTTTATTTATGTGTTGGTTTTCACGATGATGCAAAACTTGATCTTAGAACCACATAGGCTTGATCCCACTTGGGTATGTAGGAACACTACACCAAAAAGGTGTATTTCTAACGAATATAGTTGTTACAAATGCAATTTATAACAGATATAGTCGTGAGCGGTACAGGCGCGAGGAATGTCGTTACAAATATTTATAACGGCCTCTACCCGTTATTAGATATATCACTTACCAACGGACTTTGTCGTTAGAAATCTAAATTTTTGTAACGAAATAGGTTGCTATTATTTGCATTGGTTTGTAATGGGTATTTTTCGTTACTTAGTTTCTCCTTTCATGGTGGAAGAAGAGGTTGTCATTCTAAATTATCACGACCTTGTCCCTTACAAATTTCATCATTAGTAACGCACTTGTTCGTTACAAATTTATTCAATAGTAATGATTATGCTCGCTATAAGTTTCATCTTTAGTAACGAATATGTTCGTTACAGCTACCAAACCATGTAGACCTGCATTTTTGCTAGCATTTACACTACAGAATTGTCTATTATAATACAGTAGGTAATACATATCAAAAATTACAGAATTTCAATAACAATAAGCAATTACGCATCCAAACTTCCAACTTAAATCGCACAAATATTTGACAACAAATTAAAGGAAGATTCGAAATTTCACAAGTTCATCATACATAACTAAAGAGTATGAAATCAAAATATTACAAGTTCTAATGTTACTTCAAAATAAATTCTAGATCCTACAAACAACGAACACGACACTCAGGCCAAATAACAAAACCTCCATCAATTATATCAAATAGCTTGTAATTACCATTTTGTGGTGCTTCATAAATAGGTGCTTCTGGATCAAACACTTTCTCCACCCATACAACTCTTTCCTCATTCATCACCTCTCTATGGTGGCATATTTTGTGTCCCAAGATGGCCCTTAGCAACCTCTTTCAACTCTTCTGACAATAAGACTACATATTGCCTATCTCTTATGGAAGATCCAATAGCACCATTGGATTGAACACCGAAGCTAGCTCTAGGACTATCATGCTGACTGTTGGAAGCAACTTCATTTCTTGGTGTCGCATTCCCTCCAAACCGATTCATAAAGTGTAACAAACTTTGTTGCATACTCATCATAGTCGAACGCATCGATCTAAATTCTTCGGTTAGTCTATTCTGATTGTTCTCCATCTTTATTTTCCATTTTCTATCTTCATCTTCCTTGAAATTAGCTATTGCTTTTGATGCTTGTGTAAGCTTCACTTGCTTCATAGTCGATGTAGAGCTAATTGCACGATAATAGTTTTTTCTTTTCTCCTTTCCAAACACTTCAGCAATGGAATCATTCTCAAAATCTTCAAAACTTCTACTTCCATTGCTACCATTGACACTAGAGTTTTCCTTTTGTCTTTCCTCCACTGCTTCAACTAATGCCTGCATAATACCCGAATAAATTATAAACAAAAGTTGAACTTGAAAATATTTTGACATTAAATAAAGTAAAAGCATAAACTAAAGAATATACTATCAATATCTTGCATATTGGTTGATAGAAAATGATGAACATGTGATTTTGATTTGTGTCTCGATGGTCGGTTGTCTTAAGACACAATCATCCATATATCTCAATCATAATACATCTGAAAGGTTGTACGTGAGGACCAACCTCGCAGCAAGTGAACATATATTGGTTTTCCTTGTCTGGACATTTAATTTTCTCACTGATTATAGGAAAATTCAAAGTTGAAGACAATAATATTTGCCTCTCTTAGGGGAGGTTGCAGGATTTTAAAGATGTGTGAATTTATTATAAATATGAATAAATATATTTTATATTCATAGCACAATGACTTGTTAAGCAAACAATATCTTACAACAATCCACTCATAATTGTGATAAAAATGTATTTGTTTCACAAACTGAAAAAGGCTTTGAAATATCTTCTAACATCCCACCATATCCACACTTCAAAACTTCTCCACCACCACCTTTCATCTCAACATCACTGCCACTTAATTTCAACATACTTTCAGCCATTATCCCAGTGCACATCTTCAAACAATTACCAAATCATTGCATTTCAAACAAGTCCATCACAGTGTACATACACTACCACACCCTGCTTCAACTACTGGTCTGCTAGAAAACCATAACATGGCTGACAACTCCATTGTATATAAACCAAACTGTCACTATCCCCATTCACCATTGAAAATGCACATACCTTCACTTCTTCATTCCACTGACACTACAAATACTTCATCTGCCTCTGATCAACAAATCCTTTCCATCAACAAGTCATCAACAACCCCATCTAAACTGTCTTCAGACCCAGTTCACCACCCCACCCAAAAAAAACTTCAAAACTTACACATCATTTGCTCTGTCTATCACCCACCACTGCCTACATTTTCATAGGTAATCACAGTGCACATTTAGCTCTGCATACCAATCACAGTGCACATTTTGCTCTGCATACCAGTAATTCAAACTTCCGAACTACCAGTCTTCCACCCTAATTACAGTGCATATACTCGCTGCACAAACATTCCAAACAACATCTCATCTTCACTTTCTCCTACCAACACCTCATCGCATTCAAACACCATCACCCTAACCGGTCCACACCACCAGAAAACACGAACCAAAGCATTTCCACCGTCTACCACAAACAGTCCACTGCAACTACTCCACATTTCACCAAACATCCCACTGTTCTAACCACTGCATACACTGCATACTAACTATTCTAACCACTGTTATAACCAACTAAACCATATCTGGCAGCACTTCATCCCCTTCATACAAATACCTCTCCCTCGACGCATACCATCTGACTGCTGCACACAGTAACTCACCAAACTGCTTGCCAATCACAACTCTACAACACCAAGAAACCACAACAACATTTCAAAACAGCCACCGTTCCTTTCAATACAAACAGCCCTACCATAAACTTTGACCAACATTCAACTGCACTAACCCCATTCAACTTCACATATAAACTACTATTGTCCACCAACCTGATTATCCAAAGCAAATTTCACCATCAAACATCCACTGCTCATTACAGTGTGCATTAACCATTGCCATCAAACCCTAGTACAATCTGCACATGACTGCACTGCAACCACCATCCCATGCTTCAGCACTTCCAGCCTCATCAATTGCAGGCAACTCAACTTGCATATCAACTTCCACCTACCCTTCGTCACCGACTACAACAGCTAATCACCGTCTTCTCCAATTCGACCATCATCAACAAGTTATCTAGTGTCGTTCATAGTGCCTCCTGCCTTTGTATCATAGTGCTGCTGGTGATCACAGTGTTGTTGCATAATCCAAACTGCCTCAAACAACTACAGCTGCCTGTAGCAAGCCACTCATTGACGACAACAGACCATCCACCAGAAACCTGCTACCTTGACAGTTTACAATCACACCACCGACTTCACTTCCAACCTACCACTCACAATGCAGCATCCTTGTTCTCACTTCTAACTCACCTCAATCATCACTGTTGCATATCACCCTGCCTACTCACACAAAATCACCTACCTGCAACGATTACAAAACAACTACAACCCAACACTTAACCTCCTACACCACTGCCACAAGCATTTCAATACATTCACAAATTCCCATTACAACCCAACACGTTTCCTTGATCGAAATCTTTCTTATGCAATTGTTATCAACCGACTTTGGCTTATTTGGGGTTAGAAGGTACAAGGGTTAAATCTAATAGCAGGTTATCCTTCTTTGAATTTGAAAGTGTTGAGAGAAGAAATAGGGTGCTTGAAGATGACTGTAAAAGAAATAAGAGCTTTTGCAATTTTTGTTAAGTTTTATTCTTTCCAACTGTATTTTATCGATAAAATAAACCAGCTTCAAATTTTATGTCCGCTGATTATATGTTGAATAGATGTTGAAGTACTTACAAATTTAAGTGCATATTCTCAAACCCAATGGGAAAAAGTTACAGTTACCGATACAGTCTTGAATAGATGTTGAAGTACTTACAAATTTTTCGGCAGCACATGGAATCACCTTTCCCCTTTTTTTTTACTTGTATGAGCCACTTTCCATGCCACTGTACGTGTGATCTTCTGTCCTGGATTCTCAGCTGCCTGCATTTGAATAATTTCATAAAGTATATTTTTGTCACTGAAATATTAACCTAAAAAATGTTTTTACATACCAATTCTTTATATAGTCTAAGATAAGGTTTCCTTCCCAATGTATGAGTTAGAGTACTTTTGGCCTTGTCTTGGGAATTTGTCTTGCATTGTTTCATTTTCTTGTCACTATATTTGATGTCAACAAACCTCTGCCACCATACTTTATCAACGTCATTAGGACGACTATTAAGTGCAACATGTTTGGGCATGATTTGTCCATCTTTTTTGAGGACGACTATTCAATGTCGTTCCATCGCTTGATTTCCATATCATCAGTATGATGATTACAACAAAATAGTAACTTTTTGTTTGTCCCCTCCTTCCCATTTTGATCTGCTTCTTCTCTTTTCTTTGTTTGCCCTTCCTTTTTTTTCTTAATTAAACTTTATGCTAATCAATTTGAAGTGGAGAAGTTACCCGCAAAGTTGATTTATGCGAAGTATGTGGATGCGGCAAGTGTTGAATTTGGAGATGATAGCGGGTTGAGATTCGGAGGACGTGGCAGTTGAATTTCTTGTTTTTATTTAGTTCACTTGTTTTGTTCTTTTGTGTTGTGCAATTTGTGTCTGTGTTAATTTTATTTGTGTTAACCTTACTTAGCATTTATTAAACATTATCTTTATTGTTTTGTGTGTATTTCTGTTTGTATTGGTGCATTTCATCTCTGTTAAACTTGTTAAATCTTGTTAGAAGCATTTCAGGGTGGTGTTTCATTGTGATCGTAAAAAAATGGAAGAAAACAAAATTTTGCATTGCACTGTAGGCTCTCTGTTATATTTCTTTTTCTTTTTTTGTTACTCTCTGTTTTTACATTTTTGCCTTACATCTACTACAAACATTTTCATTCAACTATTCCTCTCACTGCCAATATCCTCCTGCTGCAACGACCACCCACCCCCCAAACTTCTGCAACCATACGTCTCCATCACCATCACACTCCTCACCCACTTATCACCAGCAAACCACCTGAACAACAACCACTACTACCTTCCTTCTTCATATAAACAACAACCTCATCCTCCATCAACATCACTGCCATAAACACTTCTCATATATTAAACAACTTCCACTACCATCATTTGCCTGAACCACCACAAATAGCAACATTTCAGCCACCACAACGGTACTACATCACTGCTGCTACCCCACTGCAATACAATAGTCATCGCACTTGCATACATCCAAACAACCATTCACACCACCTACCACTTCAATCTCTCAAGCAAAACTGCCTCAACTACCTTCATCCACCCCCATGCGTCCCTCTGCACCATATTCCCTCTTCACCATTGCAATCATCCAAACTTCCTCTATCAACATTCATCACCACACTCCTTCAAACCACCATACAACCCCTTCGTAGTACAAACACAGCCACACTTCACCACCATCATCACTGTAAAACTTCCATCAACCTCAACCTCAACATCACTACAAGCTCTGCTGTGGCCCTGACCATCATCCCATCCATCAAAACCACCACAAAATCATCCTTTTATCACAACTTCTACAACTCTCCTCATTTCCACCATACTTCCTGCACCATTCAATACAACTCCTCGTTCAAATATTTTCCACATATACTTCACAAACTCCAACCCACCTGAATAACCAGTACCTCACCTGCCCCAGCATCATCACTTCCCTGCCAACCTATACCACACCGGCTATAACTACCACACTTCTAAACACCATCACTAGAACACAACTTAAATCTCAGACCATCAAACATTCACATACAACTGTCAACTTCACTCTTCCCACTGTCCTCTACTTCCAGTTCACCAGCAATGGCCTAACTTTGCCATCCAAACTACAAACTACTTCAACCTGCTCCTTCCACTGCCTGTCACCGTGCACAGCCACTACATTTCAAAACCCATTCTTCAAGTGAATATAAAGCCACTTAGTGGGACTAATTAAAGTGTACATTTATTATCACTTATCGGAACAATGCTAGCCAATTAATAAAAAAAAACTACTATAGTATCTCGAATGAACAAACTAAGAAAAGTCATACACTGAATTCATAGTCGGTTCACTGTCACAAAAAAGTGTAAGTTTTCATTACATTTCGAAAGAAAAAGAGATACTAATACAGGAACGATTACTAACATGGATTCTATATTCAACAGCAGTATACGAAATTTGGGTATTAACAAGCAACTCATAAACCTAATTTCAAAAAATATAATCTTCCGTAATCATTAACACAATCAAAACAAACTTGGGTAAAAATCGATTAATCAAAAAATTATATCATTCATTTATCAATCAAGTATAAGAAATTAAATAAATATCAACTACAGTTTAATTTGCAGTACCTGGTTTTAGCTTGAGATTTAGCTTGAAATTCAATCGACGCCGAGATTAGCTTGAAATTAAAAAATAGTGGATTTTAGGAGATGAATGGATTTAAACTTGAAAAAAGAAAATAACAATTCAATTGGGCTGAAGGGAAACCCTAGCCATCAATGAGAGAACAGTGTTAGTAGCGTTAGGAACCGTGGAACGAAGGATAAAAACAAATTTACAAAATTGTCCTTGGTAGTTCACCTAATTTACATGAGCGCTGAATTTTGTCACACTAATAATCGTGGCAAGTCTTTAACAACGAAATTATCTGTTGCTAATTTATAACGAAAATAACTGTTATGATTTTTGAAAAATAAGTGTTACAAAATGGCTGTTTTGGTGTTGTGGAAGTCACTCTAGTGATGCAGCCGTCCTATTTATTTATTTTCTTATTTTGAAAATTGGGGGAGATTGTTGTAAAATTTTCAAAGAAGCTTTGGGTTTGGGTTTTGTTTTTAGAAGAGAAGAAGTAAAGAAGTAGAAGAGAATTAGTCCCACATTATAGAAACTTATACAAGATATTTGTATAAATAAAGATTTCTCAAGTGGATGTTGGGGCCTTGGGGTTCCCACATGTTTTCTTTGTTGTGAGTAAAGAAGTCATGCAACACCACACGCGCGCCGCCGCCGTCTGTCCGTCCGACCGAACCGGGCCGGGGGCGTACGGGTTCGGATCCGAATATATTTTTGGATCATATGTAAACAGCAACGGGTCAGATTTCAGCCCGTTAAGGACCCAGAACCGAAAAATCTAAATTTGAATAAAGGCGGGAATTAGTAACGTTTTCTGAATGTTGCAAATGAAAGGTCGCAACGTTTAAGTTTGAATCTGTTCGCAACAGTTACGAACCGCTGCAAACGGTCGTGACGCTTGGCGAATAGACACCTCCTCACGTCTATAAATAGCGATACCCAGAAACATTTGCATACAGTTCAATATCTTCTTCTTCTTCCCAGAGCGATTCTGTAACGCTAGAAAGTGTTGCAAAACGCTGTGCCTCCATTGCTATGTTTTATGACGCCTCCAAGGTGTTGCGAAATAAAAAACCATTGCAGAATTGCTCTCTTCTTCCTCTTCATTCTGTTCTGTATAAATTGCATCATCAGATACAGTTTCTGAAGTGTTCTTGGTTGGATCAAAGTCGTACAAACTTTGAATCCGATTACTTTGTTATAGGGCTTCACTGAATCCTGAAAGTCGATAGTTCGATAACCCGTTTGTACCTGGTGGGTTGAACTATTGTCTGAAAGAATCTATTCCGTAGATCCTTGAAGTCGGAAGTACAACATTGTTTTCATCTCTATCGCCGTCAAATTCGCCTCGAACCGCAAAATCTCCAACAAATTTCAGACAATATCGTTCAACCATGGAAGGTTTGAGCGCTCTGCAAGTTATGAATCAGCATCTAACTCGATTGGAGCGTTTTGATGGCGACAATTTCACTCGTTTGCAAGAGACAATGAAAATTTTCCTATTCACCGTCAAGTTGTTCTACATTTTGGAAAATGACTTGGAAGAAATACCTAAGGAAACTGATACAGATGATGCTGCTTTAAAGGCTAAACGTGCAAAGCGCAAAGAGGACAATTTCCTATGCAGAGGCCAGATTCTGAATGCGTTATCTACCCCAGTCTACAATGCTCATAGGAGATTGGAAACATCGAAGACACTCTGGACTGCACTGGAGAATAAGTACCGCATATCCGAGGCAAGTAATAAAAAGTTTCTTATTTCTAATTTTATGGATTTCAAAATGGTCACCAGTAAGTCCATAATTGGACAAGTAAGCGAAATCTTACTGTTGGTGAATCAACTTAAAGATGCTGGAATTGATCTCCCTGAATCTTTTGTTGTTGGAGTTATAATTTCTAGACTTCCGCATAGTTGGAATGATTATAAGAAAAAAATGAAGCATGCGGAAACGCACTATAATTTAGACGGTTTACAGCATCATCTTCGTACTGAAGAAGACTCTCGCAAACGCGATCTAGATGATAATCCGCAAACTGAGTCCCATTCTAAGGCAAATAATGTTGAAATTAACGATAAATTAAAGCCAAAGAATGAGACACGGTTTAAGAAGAAAAATCATTCCAAAACCAACAACAAAAAGAAAGGTGCTTGTTATTTTTGTAACAAGCCTGGCCACTATTCTCGAGACTGCCGTCTGCGAAAGAAACAACAAAAAGTGAATGTGGTCGAAGACTCGCTTGTGGCTGTAGTGCAAGTGGCGAACTCCGTTAGTGGCAATGATAAGGATTGGTGGTTCGATACTGGAGCAACCATTCACATTTGCAAAGACCGTAATCTTTTCAAGAGTTGCGAAGAAAATAATGGAGAAGCCGACGAAGTTACTGGAGCAAATAAGGTTCCAAGTAAAGTTCTGGGAAAAGGAACTATAGAACTTCCTCCCACCTCTGGAAAAGTTCTTACATTAGTCAATGTACTTTATGTACCTGATATGTGTAAGAATTTGGTCTCTGGATACCTCCTTAACAAAGGAGGATTCAAGATGGTGTATGAGTCTGATAAGCTAGTGTTGTCTAAGAATGGTAAATTCATTGGACATGGATAATCTTGTAACGGCATGATTAAGTTGAATCTAATAAAGAAATCTTCTGTTTATATTGTTGATTCTATTAATTTATGGCATGGTAGATTAGAACATGTGAATTATATATCCATTAAAAATATGAATAAATTAGGATTAATTTCTGATTGTGATTTCGATACCATCTCTAAATGTGAAATATTGTTCAAGCAAAAATACACCGGAAATCCTTTAAATCCGTAGAAAGGAAAAATGGTTTGCTTGATTTGGTATATAGTGATGTGGGTGACTTAAAAATTCATATCACCTATGGTGGTAACCAATACTATATAACATTCATTGATGATTATACTAGATATGCATATGTATATCTAATGAAAACTAAAGATGAGGCTTTTGATAAATTCAAAATTTACAAAGCAGAGGTCAAAACACAATTAGGAGTTAAAATAAAATATTACATTCAGATCGTGGTGGTGAATATTTCTCAAATGAATTCACCTTGTTTTGTAAACAACAAGGTATAATTCACCAATGTACTGCTCCATATACACCACAACAAAATGGTGTTGCTGAAAGGAAAAATAGAACTTTAGTAGAAATGGTTAATGCCATGCTCATAAGTTCTAATTTACCTTATAACCTATGGGGTGATGCTATGTTATCTGCATGTTATATTTTAAATCGAGTACCACTTAAAAAGAATAATATTTCTCCTTATGAATTATGGTTTAATAGAAAACCTAGCCTAACTAGACTTAAAGTCTGGGGTTGCTTAGCATATGTTAGAAAACCAGACCCTAAACGACCAAAGTTAGGAAATAGAGCATTTAAATGTGTTTTCATAGGATATTCACTTAATAGTATAACTTATAGATTTCTTATTCTTGACACCCTAGAAGTTATAGAATCTGTAGATGTAGAATTTTTGAAAATCAAACTGTTGAGATCCCATTGAGATCATCTAGTCCATAACCTAGTCCGACTAATGATATCAATGACGATGATTATGCTCCTGCTCAAAACAGCAACGAAGTGTCAGTACCAGATAATAGTACTGAACAACGGAGAAGTAAAAGAGCAAGAATAGAGAAGGACTATGGTCCTCACTTCATTACATATCTTGTAGAAGGCAATAAGGAAGATGTCCTTAATGTGACTAAATATGTAATGAACGTCGATGACGATCCCAAAACTTATTCTGAAGCTGTGAGTTCCAGAGATTCTAATTTCTGGAAAGAAGCTATCAATGATGAAATGAATTCCATAATGTTAAATCAAACTTGGGTTTTAACTGATTTACCTCCTGGTGCTAAACCTATAGGATGTAAATGGATATTCAAAAAAAGTTGAATACAAATGGATCCATTGATAAGTTTAAAGCCAGATTAGTTGCTAAGGGATATAAGCAAAGACATGGAGTAGATTATTTTGATACATATGCTCCAGTTGCTCGCATATCTTCTATATGCTGTTTAATTGCACTTGCATCAATTCATAAATTAGTCATACATCAAATGGATGTAAAGACTGCTTTTCTAAATGGAGATTTAGAAGAAGAGATATATATATATATGGAACAACCTGAAGGTTTCAAAACCCCAGGTCAAGAAAAGAAAGTTTGCAAATTAGTGAAATCTCTTTATGGCCTGAAGCAAGCTCCCATGCAATGGCATGAGAAATTTGATAAAGTTGCACTGTCATATGGATTCATTGTAAATGATGCTGATAAATGTATTTATAGAAAATCGGATAACAACAGTATTGTTATAATATGTTTATACGTTGATGACATGCTAATATTTGGTACCAATATATCCTGTGTGAATGAAACTAAAAATTTTTCTGTCTTCTAAATTTGATTTGAAAGATCTAGGAGAGGCTGATTTAATTTTGGGAATTAAAATTGTTAGGAAAGAAGGGGAGTTATTACTAACTTAATCTCATTACATAGAGAAATTCTTACAAAAATATGTTCATTACGATGACAAACCAGCACCAACTCCATTAGATCCTAGTATTAAATTAGAAAAGAACACTGGACGTACTATCTCTCAACTAGAGTATTCCAGTGTTATTGGGAGTCTTATGTATGCTATGCATTGCACTAGACCAGACATCGCACATGCTATAAGTATATTGTGTCGATTTACGAGTAATCCAAGTTTCGAACATTGGAAAGCCATTTTCAGAGTTTTAGCTTATTTGAAAGGAACCATTGAATATGGTTTATCTTATAAAGGATATTCTGCTGTAATAGAAGGATATAGTGATGCAACCTGGAACAATGTAGAATCCAAATCCAAGTCTACGACTGGATGTATCTTTACATTAGGAGGCGCTGCTGTGTCTTGGGCTTCCAAGAAGCAGACCTGTATTTCTGACTCAACGATGTTGTCAGAATTGATTGCATTAGCAGATGCATGTAAATAAGCGGAATAGCTTAGGAATTTATTAATGGAAATCCCTTTGTGGAAGAAGCCATCTCCAGCAGTCATGATTAACTCTGACAATCAAGCAACGATATACAATATGTCTAATCAGACATATAATGGAAAGTCTAGACATGTGAGTCTAAGACATCAAATGGTGAGACAGTTACTCAAAAGAGGAGTTATAACTGTTGACTACATAGAAACGAAGAAAAACTTGGCTGACCCACTTACAAAAGGTTTTCCAAAGGCAATGGTTTCTATATAGTCACAAGAAATGGGACTAAGGTCTGTGAATGAAGGTTGATCATCCTTAACAAAAACCCAACTCATGTCTTGAAAAGGATAGACAAAGTTCAATGGGTACCAACAAGTTAAGAGAATCTTTATGCAACACTAAATAGATATTCCCATAATATTTAGTGTTGGATTCTGCAAGAACAAAGGATGGATATGTATCTTTAATAAGTCTAGAAACCTTAAAAGGTGTATCGCAGAAACACCTTAAGAGACTTACCTATATGAGTATGGAAATCAGGCCGTTTCCTAGGAAATTAAGACCTCTTTCTAAGTTGACTCATGAACCAGGATTTAAGCACATGGCCATTAACGTGCCGAGCAATACAGAACACTTTACCTAAGGAAATCAACATGTGTGATTGTTCCGGTTTTATCATTAAGGATACTTGGTTCAAGATTCGTTCACCATAGAATCTCGATAAGGCTTTGAATGGTTTACACTAAGTAAAGGTTCAAATCCAAAAGATACCTTTTATTTATGTGTTGGTTTTCATGATGATGCAAAACTTGATCTTAGAACTACATAGGCTTGATCCCACTTGGGTATGTCGGAAGTCACTTTAGTGATGCAGCCGTCCTATTTATTTATTTTCTTATTTTGAAAACCGGGGGAGATTGTTGTAAAATTTTCAAATAAGCTTTGGGTTTGGGTTTTGTTTTTAGAAGAGAAGAAGTAAAGAAGTAGAAGAGAATTAGTCCCACATCATAGAAACTTATACAAGATATTTGTATAAATAAAGATTTCTCAAGTGGATGTTGGGGTATTGGGGCTCCCACATGTTTGCTTTGTTGTGAGGAAAGAAGTCATGCAACACCACTTGCGCGCTGCCGCCGTCCGTCCGACCGAATCGAACCGGGCCGGGCCGGGTACGGGTTTTGGGTTCGGATCCAAAAATATTTTTGGATCATATGTAAACATAATGGGCCTGATTTCAGCCCGTTAAGGGCCCAGAACCGGAAAATCTAAATTTGACTAAATGCGGGAATTAGTAACATTTTATGAACGTTGCAAATGAAAGGTCGCGACGTTTAAGTTTGAATCTGTTCGCAACAGTTACGAACCGTTGCAAACGGTCGTGACGCTTGGCGAATAGACACCTCCTCACGTCTATAAGTAGCGACGCCCAGAAACAGTTGCATACAAGTCAATATCTTCTTCTTCTTCCCAGAGCGATTCTGCAACGCTAGAAAGTGTTGCAAAATGCTGTGCCTCCATTGCTGTGTTTTGTGACGCCTCCAAGGTGTTGCGAAATCAAAAACCATTGTAGAATTGCTCTCTTCTTCCTCTTCATTCTGTTCTCTATAAATTGCATCATCATATACAGTTTCTGAAGTGTTCTTGGTCGGATCAAAGCCGTACAAACTTTGAATCCGATTATGCTGTTATAGGGCTTCATTGAATCCTGAAAGTCGATAGTTCGATAACCCGTTTGTACCTGGTGGGTTGAACTATTGTCTGAAAGAATCTATTCCATAGATCCTTGAAGTCGTAAGTACAGCATTGTTTTCATCTCTATCGCCGTCAAATTCGCCTCGAACCGCAAAAACTCCAACAGCAACCAACTAACATTAAGGGACATGTGTAGGATCTAGATTAACCCTAGAGGGGGGTGAATAGGGTTATAGCAAATTTTCTCGATTTAAACACAGAAACAAACTGCAGAAATAAATATGCTAAAAAGTAAATCACACACAAAATTTGCCCAGCTTCGACAACCCCTGCCTACTGCTGCATTCCCAAATTTCTATTAGAATTAAACAGTCTCCCGCTTACAAACACTCTAACAGACTCACAAACCCTGCTCCCGCTTACAAACACTCTAATAGACTCGCACCCCCGCTCCCGCCTATAAAGTTTTGCAAACTCGCAAACCCTTGCTCCCGCCTATAGAGTTTTGCAAACTCGCACACCCTGCTCACTGAACTAATTCTAACTAGACAATCTGATACTACCTACAACCTAGGTGGTGATTTACCAAGACTTGATTCGTAAAGAAAATAAAACAAACTTAAAAACAATTTTAAACTTAAAACCCTATTTGAAATAAAATCGACCAAAGCAAATAAACAAATAAGGTCGGCCCAATTGTTTTAGTCTCTGGCCCGTTCTCTTTTCTCTTTTGCTATGGCGGCTTCGTTCTTCTTCTTCGAATTAGGGCTTCGGCCCTTGTGAGAATTAGGGCTTTCTCTGGTTTGTGATGTTCTTTGCTCACCGCTTCTTCGATAATTGATTGTCTGGTTTGCGTTGCTCTTGCTCGCTCGTTCTCTGATGATTGATTCTGGTTGACTTCCAGATTGCGAATCGTTCGCAGCTGCTCCTTTGATCGAGTTCGATAGACTGGTATGTATTCTCTTTGCTGGTTTAATTTGCTTGAATTATCGCTTGTTCTTGTTGCGTACTCGATGCCTATGATGAATTTTGGGTGTGGTATTTATATGAATTACGAGACCCTATAATTCGTTCGTGTTCATTTACGCGACTTCATCCCTTTCCTAATTTGTGCTTTCTTGATATTGTTTCGACTTGTTACTCACGGCCATGATTTTCAAACGTTCGATTTTTACTTGATTGATATGGCAAAAACTTTCCTCTTTTACTTTGTGACTTTTTCAAAGACACGAATTTGATTTTTGACAGTACACTGTCATGAATTCGAATTCTCTGGCATCAACTTCATTTCACTTGGACTTTGGCACTTCACTTCAAGTTTGTTTTCGTGAATTTCTCTGACTTGACTTTAGCATCCTTCCATGATTTTGACTTCACTGTGAATTATTGTTGCATTCCATTTGTTCTGGCTTCACTGTTGCACTCGAGTTTTGTTACTTGAGCTGCTGGACTTGACTTGTAGAATTTCACTGTAACTTCGCTTTTGCTTTGCATTGACCATGGCTTCTTCTGTCTTGTATATGTTGTATGAACTGCTGTGCCATTTTGGTTTTCACTTGTGCATATTGCCTCGAGTACATGTATTCTTGGCACTGCTTCTTTTGTTGTATACATGTGCACTGCAGTTTCATTGTGACTTCACTGATGCATTTGGACTTGATCATACTTGATGCACTTTACTTGTTGTCTTCATATCGTTGTTTGCTTAATGTAGCTGTTATATATGCACTGTCACTTGGTCGTCTCTTTTCTTTGTTGGCACTGGCTGTTGTCTTTGTGGTCTTCTCATTCATGTGTGTCTGTTGCATTTGTTTGTGTATATAAGCAGTTTGAAGTTGCTGACCTCATTTGTTCACTTGATGTCATGATTTTCCTGGTTTCACTTGTGTACACTCTCGAGTTGCACACTGCTGCTTGTTGACTACTGCTTCAACTTGTCACTTGATCTGCTTCATTTGGCTTGACTGTGTTGATCCAATTCATCATGCATTGTTTCACTTGTTCATGCATTCGATATTGCCATGCTATTTACTGTTTGCATATTGGTTTAACCTGAACTTCAATTGATGTTTTCATTGTATAATCTGTAGCTTGCATCACTGGTGCACTTTGCATCCATTCTGGTTGTTGCAGTCCATGTTGCATGCATGTTTTCTTCACTGGGTTGAGGCTGGTGTATGTATTGTTTGGGTCTGCTCATGTTACTTGTATCACTGGTCCTCTGCACATGGTGTATGTATTGTTTCATTGCTACACTGACTTGTTTGTTGTGAAGTTGTGCACTTGCTTGAGTTTCACTGCCATACTTGGTCGTGCTGTAGTCTTCAAGCATATTGCTGCGATTGTAGTTTGCATTATGTTGGTCTGGCTTGAACTTGATATTGTTGAACCTGTTAGTCGAGCTTGCGTACTTCATGCTTGCACTGTTTATTTATGTTGTCCAGACATTGTTGAGTTCTTGGTCATTTCATGTTGATTTTTGAAATTTCACTTGAGTTGAATCCAATTTCAAAAACTCGGGTTCGACCTTGTGCTCGTGTCGTGATTTTGAATATATTGCACGTGAGTTGAACCCGGCTTTTCATTTGGGTTTGACCTGTGCTCACCTGTCCCTGTAGCATTATCAAGTGTATATCGATATGCATGGCCTTGTGGCATGTACAGTGATACACTGTGCATGTCACACTGTTCGTGTGTGATGAATTCAAATGTGAATAATGACGAACAACCCAAATAACTAAGGCAAATCATATTTTCAAAAATCATATTTCATTTTATATTGCAAAAATATTTCTTTTTCAATTTTACTGCGTTAGTGAATATTTTTGCAGATTGCTCAGATGCTGGATTCAAACTGGAATGAAGTTGAATATAAAACTACGAGTGTGAGTGATATGTAGTGAGGAATTTATGTAAACTGAATTGTGATGTAATGTAATCAAAATTTTATATGTATAGTGAGAGCTTGAACTTGTACTATTCAAGATTGTAATAAATCTTTGTTTGAATAAAATTTCTATTTGAATTCAAATTCCATTCAAATTCTGTGTAATTTATTTTATTCAACAAATATTTATTTAATCTATGAAAAATAGAATAGTACATTAACAAATACATTTAAATGAATGTATATATATATGTTTAATATCATCAAACAAAAATCATATACTCGCATATTCCACAATCTCCCTCTTTTGATGATAACAAACATATATTTAAGATTTTAACTGTGTTAAATCTATTTGAACAATGATATACACTAATTGCTCCCCCTATTTAAATGCTTCCTCTCTACATGATTCTCCCCCTACATATATGCATATAAATAGAAATATACTAATGAGCCTGGATGCAAATGGAAAATTATTTGACCTTTGTTTGATTTCATTTGACAAAATCTTAACTTTTCTCTCCCCCTTTTGTTATCAGCAAAAGAATAATAGTGTTAGAGAAAAATAGAGATAGAGTGATCAATATTAATCCAACATTAAAACTCAAATTGAATATAAATATTAAACTTCAATAAAAAACAAACAAAAATCATAACCACCCTTGTTAGGCGCATATTCCACTTTTTAGAATGATGGAAATGTTGTTATCATATAAAATCATACAGTTGCATCTACTTGTGGTACATTTATATCAGGAATTTGAATATCTACTAATCATGCATAACCGTTAGGACTTTTAAATGAGATTAGTAGTATTCCAATTTAATTTTTTAAAAAATAAAATCAAGTATCTTCTAACCACGCATTACCGTGAGGACTTTTAAATGGGATTAGAATCAACTTGTCTATTTAATCAATTAATTTTGATATGCGTTCCATACATGCATAACCGTAAGGACTTTTAAATGAGATGGAAGCACATAATCAAAAATCCAAGTAATTCACCCATGCATAACCGTGAGGACTTTTAAATGAGAGTGAATACTTTGGATATTTATTTATTTTTAAAAAAATGTGAAATGAAAAACAAATGATCCCTGATTATAGTACCACATATCGACAAACTATATTGAATTTTCGAAAAACAATGGTCGATAGAAATATGATAAATATAGAAATGATCATGGAATCTTTACCCAACAAATTTTTTTATAATTCTTGTTTGAATTCCTAAAGAAATTTTCCAAATATACTTTCTTGAGTAATGTATGTTAAATATCAACACTTATCACCTTTTCAATCACTATTTATCTTTTTGACAATTAGTAGGGAGTCAGATTAGTCAAAATTTGTCATTTAAAATCAAATAAAAATGACTAATCTGAAAATATGGTCAAAACATGATTTTATCGAAGGGGTTATATGAGAAAAAATTTCTACTATTTGAAAATTATTTGTAATGAAAAATATGCAGATATTCTTTTTGAAAAACGATGCTTACTAAATGTCTCATCATAAATCACGTTCAACTAGTAATTTTTCTATCAACTAGATTACCAGTATGATCTGCATCTGAGTTTCTCTTTCAATCCAAAATATCACTAACTAAAATTGATAAACCAGACCATGAAGTGTGCATAAAAAATTTTAAACTCAATTTTAACAACAATTTAAATGACATTCTTTGAATTTGAATTGAAGCCGTGTAAAAAATCAGAAAACCGTGAATATAGAATTAGCCGTATTATAACCAAAAATATTATCATCCAACAAAAACACTATTTTTAATCCAAACTAATATATATGAAGTAAATCCAAGAATCTAAAGAATAGTGTTTTGGCATAAGAATATAATTTGGCCAACTATGTTGAATAAGCCAGAATCATCATCTTATTATTGGCTGATTTAATCCAGAATACGCTGCAGATTATCACATTTAATATATCGTTCAAAACATACCATTACCTGTATTACCTTTACGATATTTTTTTCGTTGTTGTCTATTGTGATTCTATCACCTTTATACTAGGCTATGGAACTTTGCTTTGATGCCCGTTGTGTTTCTGGAACAGCCAAAATCCAGAGAACGCTGTTGTTGTTCCTTAGCCTGCCACCATACCTACACGATGAAAGATTTTTATGACCTATTTATAGGTCCATGATTGTTAGTGGCTGAAGCTTTATGAACAAACAATCCCTTTGGAACCCAAACTTGTTTAGTCCTTTCATTCTTGTTCCAATAGACATGAAATTTGTTTGTAGAATTCCTAGGAACCCAAACTTGTATAAATTTTGTGTTCTTGTTCCTATGACTACAATTTTCAACACGATGTCCAATTATTTCACATCTATCAAAGTCACTCTTACCTTTTGCATTATCCTCAATATGTGTTTTCCCAAAGCCTAGTCCTTTTCTGTTGTTAGCAACAATTTGATTTCCCAATAGCATGTTGAAAGATTTTTCGCCTCTTGAAAAGTTATTCAGAGATTTCTCAAGATTTTGGAATTTGGCTTTGTGTGTTGTGTTTTCAGTTATAAGTGAGGTGCATCTATTTATAAAATCCTTTTTCCTAGTGTCAATGGTTTCCTTAAGACTCAAGTTTTCTTTTTCAAGATTCTCAAACCTATTCTTAAGTCTTGATAATTCTGAATCTAAAATTTTACATTTTTTACAGTCTAGGTTTTGAATATTTTCAAGTTCAGTTTCTAACCTAAAATTTTCACGAGCAAGCTCTCTCCTATCAGATTTTAGTTTTTCAATTTTAGATTCAAGAGCATCAACTTCTTTAGTAAGATCAAGACACATAAAAACAAGTTCTTTATAAGAATAGTCACCTACCTCACTTGATTCCTATGAGCTTGCTTCTGAATCAGATTTTGCCATAAAACACAAGTTAGCCTCCTCTGAGCTACTATTCGAAACTTCCTCTCCTTCTTCGTCATCCCAAGTCGCTGCAAAGGCCTTTTTCTTCTTTTCTTTCCTTTGTCGTTTTTGAGAAGTGGGCATTCTTGTTTGAAGTGGCCAGGCTTGTTGCAGTTAAAGCATGTCAATTCATTATCGGAATTGTTAGACTCTCTTGACCTACTACCAGATGTTTTCTTCTTGCGTGGCTTGAATCTTGACCATTTTCTAAGATTATTGACAGCCATTGCAAGCACTTCAATTGGATCTTCTTCTTCTTCATCGCTCTCTTCTTTGCTCTTTAAGGCAATCGTCTTCTTCTTTGATTCGGAGTTGTTGCGTTCCTCCTTTGCTTTTAGCTCAAGCTCATATGTCATCAAGTTGCCGATCAACTCCTCCATGCTTAGTTTACTCAAATCTTTTGATTCTTGTATTGCCGTGACTTTTGCCTCAAAGTTCATTGGTAAAACTCGTAGCACCTTCCTCACAAGCTCTACCTCAATTAATACCTTCCCAAGCGCTCTAGCGTTGTACACCAAAGTTGAAAAGCGTCCAAACATGTCCTTTGTGCTCTCGCCTTTGTCCATCACAAAGTTCTCGTATTCATTGCTGAATAAGGCTAGACGAGACTCCTTGACTTGAGAAGTTCCTTCATCTGTCACCTCCAAGGTATGCCAAATTTCCTGTGCAGTTTTACAATGAGAAATTCTATTAAATTCATTCTTATCAAGAGCACATATCAAAGCATTCATGGCTTTAGCATTTGTAGTTTTTAATCCCTTATCGTTAGCACCCACCTATCCTTAGGTTTAGGAATCTCAGTATCACAAACGGTTATAGTGGGAGATTTATAGCCAGTTTCAATAATATCCCAAACATCATAATCAACAGAACTAAGATTAATACCCATCCTAACTTTCCAATAAGCATGATCATTGCCGTTAAACATGGGTGGCCTAACAATAGATTGCCCCTCAGAAAAAGCATTATTTGGTGGATTCATGACTCTAGAGTTAAAGAAAAATACCGTGCTCTTATACCACTTGTAGGATCTAGATTAACCCTAGAGGGGGGGTGAATAGGGTTATAGAAAATTTTCTCGATTTAAACACAGAAACAAACTGCAGAAATAAATATGCTGAAAAGTAAATCACACACAAAATTTACCCAGCTTCGGCAACCCCTGCCTACTGCTGCATTCCCAGATTTCTATTAGAATTAAACAGTCTCCCGCTTACAAAGACTCTAACAGACTCGCAAACCCTGCTCCCGCTTACAAACACTCTAATAGACTCGCACCCCGTGCTCCCGCCTATAGAGTTTTGCAAACTCGCAAACCCTTGCTCCCGCCTATAGAGTTTTGCAAACTCGCACACCCTGCTCACTGAACTAATTCAAAGTAGACAATCTGACACTACCTACAACCTAGGTGGTGATTTACCAAGACTTGATTCGTAAAGAAAATAAAACAAACTTAAAAAACAATTTTAAACTAAAACCCTATTTGAAATAAAATCGACCAAAGCAAATAAACAAATAAGGTCGGCCCAATTGTTTTAGTCTCTGGCCCGTTCTCTTTTCTCTTTTGCTATGGCGGCTTCGTTCTTCTTCTTCGAATTAGGGCTTCGGCTCTTATGAGAATTAGGACTTTCTCTAGTTTGTGATGTTCTTTGCTCACTGCTTCTTCGATAATTGATTGTCTGGTTTGCGTTGCTCTTGCTCGCTCGTTCTCTGATGATTGATTCTGGTTGACTTCGAGATTGCGAATCGTTCGCAGCTGCTCCTTTGATCGAGTTCGATAGACTGGTATGTATTCTCTTTGCTGGTTTAATTTGCTTGAATTATCGCTTGTTCTTGTTGCGTACTCGATGCCTATGATGAATTTTGGGTGTGGTATTTATATGAATTACGAGACCCTATAATTCGTTCGTGTTCATTTACGCGACTTCATCCCTTTCCTAATTTGTGCTTTCTTGATATTGTTTCGACTTGTTACTCACGGCCTTGATTTTCAAACGTTCGATTTTTACTTGATTGATACGGCAAAAACTTTCCTCTTTTACTTTGTGACTTTTTCAAAGACACGAATTTGATTTTTGACAGTACACTGTTATGAATTCGAATTCTTTGGCATCAACTTCATTTCACTTGGACTTTGGCACTTCACTTCAAGTTTGTTTTCATGAATTTCTCTGAATTGACTTTAGCATCCTTCCATGATTTCGACTTCACTATGAATTATTGTTGCATTCCATTTGTTCTGGCTTCACTGTTGCACTCGAGTTTTGTTACTTGAGCTGCTGGACTTGACTTATAGAATTTCACTGTAACTTCGCTTTTGCTTTGCATTGACCATGGCTTCTTCTGTCTTGTATATGTTGTATGAACTGCTGTGCCATTTTGGTTTTCACTTGTGCATATTGCCTCGAGTACATGTATTCTTGGCACTGCTTCTTTTGTTGTATACATGTCCACTGCAGTTTCATTGTGACTTCACTGATGCATTTGGACTTGATCATACTTGATGCACTTTACTTGTTGTCTTCATATCGTTGTTTGCTTCATGTAGCTGTTATATATGCACTGTCACTTGGTCGTCTCTTTTCTTTGTTGGCACTGGCTGTTGTCTTTGTGGTCTTCTCATTCATGTGTGTCTGTTGCATTTGTTTGTGTATATAAGCAGTTTGAAGTTGCTGACTTCATTTGTTTACTTGATGTCATGATTTTCCTGGTTTCACTTGTGTACACTCTCGAGTTGCACATTGCTGCTTGTTGACTACTGCTTCAACTTGTCACTTGATCTGTTTCACTTGGCTTGACTGTGTTGATCCAATTCATCATGCATTGTTTCACTTGTTCATGCATTCGATATTGCCATGCTATTTACTGTTTGCATATTGGTTTAACCTGAACTTCAATTGATGTTTTCATTGTATAATCTATAGCTTGCATCACTGGTGCACTTTGCATCCATTCTGGTTGTTGCAGTCCATGTTGCATGCATGTTTTCTTCACTGGGTTGAGGATGGTGTATATATTGTTTGGGTCTGCTCATGTTACTTGTATCACTGGTCCTCTGCACATGGTGTATGTATTGTTTCATTGCTACACTGACTTGTTTGTTGTGAAGTTGTGCACTTGCTTGAGTTTCACTGCCATACTTGGTCCTGCTGTAGTCTTCAAGCATATTGCTGCGATTGTAGTTTGCATTATGTTGGTCTGGCTTGAACTTGATATTGTTGAACCTGTTAGTCGAGCTTGCGTACTTCATGCTTGCACTGTTTATTTATGTTGTCCAGACATTGTTGAGTTCTTGGTCATTTCATGTTGATTTTTGAAATTTCACTTGAGTTGAATCCAGTTTCAAAAACTCGGGTTTGACCTTGTGCTCGTGTCGTGATTTTGAATATATTGCACGTGAGTTGTACCCGGCTTTTCATTTGGGTTTGACCTGTGCTCACCTGTCCCTGTAGCATTATCAAGTGTATATCGATATGCACGGCCTTGTGGCATGTATAGTGATACACTGTGCATGTCACACTGTTCGTGTGTGATGAATTCAAATGTGAATAATGACGAACAACCCAAATAACTGAGGCAAATCATATTTTCAAAAACATATTTCATTTTATATTGCAAAAATATTTCTTTTTCAATTTTACTGCGTTAGTGAATATTTTTGCAGATTGCTCAGATGCTGGATTCAAACTGGAATGAAGTTGAATATAAAACTACGAGTGTGAGTGATATGTAGTGAGGAATTTATGTAAACTGAATTGTGATGTAATGTAACCAAAATTGTATATGTATAGTTAGAGCTTGAACTTGTACTATTCAAGATTGTAATAAATATTTGTTTGAATAAAATTTCTGTTTGAATTCAAATTCCATTCAAATTCTGTGTAATTTATTTTGTTCAACAAATATTTATTTAATCTATGAAAAATAGAATAGTACATTAACAAATACATTTAAATGAATGTATATATGTTTACTATCATCAAACAAAAATCATATACTTGCATATTCCACAACATGTCCCTCCTCAATTAAGCTTTAACCTCTTCAAATCTTTTTCCTATGGATACTTGTTGGCCTCTTCACATCTGGTCTAACAATTCTAGATCTAGAGGGAGGACCTTATGCAAGCTTGACCATGTTTTTCATAACTCCCACTCTTTAAATATCTGGCCAACCATACATTGTATAACCCATTCACCCTCCTTACCTGCTCACGATTCTCTTTTGATAAAATGGGGTGACAATGCCATGGGTAAGTTTTCTTCATTTAAGTTTTTCAACAATTGGGTAACTCGTGAACAATACATGAATGTTGATTTGCAAGTTTGGGGCACTAACATCTAAGGACATCCTATTTTCAGACTTTAGAAAAAGCAAAAGGTGCTAAAATTAACACTCAAAGTATGGGCTAAAGAAATATGTGGTGCTAGCAGTAAGCTCTCCAAAAATTTAAAGCAGTAGCTTAGCGAAGTTCTATAAATCCATGCCGGTGATCCTATGAATTGATTATTTGCTGAATAAGAGCAATACCTATGCAAAAGTCTTCAAGCTATATTGAATATAGAAGCATTAATGGCATACTAAAAGAACAAGGATAAGAATGAAACAAGAGGAGATATAAATGCTGCTTACTTCCATTCCAAATTGAAACTCCAACAGGCCAACCAATCGTTCTTCTCCCTTAATGACATGTCTGGAAATCTTCATCAACCAATGAAAGCATTATTGAAGCTTTCACTGATTATTTTGAATCCATTCTGGCTAATCCAGCTCCTCGTAAACCTGACAAGTCTAGTATGTTTTCTTTGAAACTCCCCATATTGAACCAGCAAAAAGTAGATAAATTGATGTCTCTGATTAGCCGTGAGGATATTAAGGATGCTCTTTTTTCACTAATTCAAATAGTGCAGGTGGTCCTGATGGCTATAATGCTCTTTTCTTTAAGGATTATTAGGATATAACTGCTCTTGATTTTATTGCTGCAATTCGATACTTTATCGGAGTGAATAAACTCCTCCCAGAGATCAATGCAACCAATATTGCACTTATTCCCAAAGCTGAAAACCCTTCTTCAGCTATCCAATTTAAACCTATCTCCTATGCAAATGTTATATACAAATGTATTTCTAATATTTTAGACAGAAGGCTTCAAGTTATAATAGTCTCAATTATATCACCTAATCAAACAACCTTCATCCCTTGGAGATCTCTTAGTGACATATTTTTAACTCAGGGAATTACTGAAAGGTTATGGAATAAATTATATTTCTCCTAGATGTATGCTCAAGCTTGACATTCAAAAGCTTTTAACATGGTGTCTTGGGAAGTAATAGCAGCCGTGTTATCAAGATTAATGAACTTTCCTATAACTATTATAGCATGGATTTACACATATATTTCCACCTTATATTATTCGATCATTCGAAATGAATGCTCTTAGCTATTTTAAAGATACCCAAGGAGTTTGACAAATTGAACCCATTTCTGCCTTGCTTTTTTGTCGCTGTAATGGAAATTCTGAACTCCATGCTTCTGCAGAAGGTAGACACGAAATTGTTGCAACTACATTCTTTATGCAAGGATCCGAAGATTACTCATCTTCTTTTTGTTCATGACATAGTCAATTTTGACAAACCAATCCCACCGAATATCAATTGCCTGCCACAAACTCATGTTGATTTCAAGAAGATAACTAGTCCAGCAATAAGTACGTAAAAATCAAAAATCCTTATAGTAGGTCTCTTTCTTGATCAAAAGAAAACATCATCATCCTATCAACTCTGAATGAAATGCCTCTGGATGCTAAATAACTTGGAATACCCTTGCTTACATCTAGGATAACCACATATGATTGCCTCCCTCTATACGATAAAATTACTCAAAATCTTACAACCTACTTGAATTTAAAAGTTTCTCAATCTGGTAGAATGACTGTTATCCAATCATTAGCTACAAATATGGCTACATATTGGTCGAGGCATTATATTCTACCAATAAGATTATTTCAATAGCAAATAGTGCAATGAGTAAATTCCTTTAGCATGGAGACCTATTTCCTTCTAAAGCTATTCCTATTGCATTCTAGAAAGTTTAATTACCTAAAATTCAAGGACGGCTAGGAATAATGAATTTGGAAAAAACTAAATATTGCTGCCATGTCGAAATATTTTGAACCAATCCTATCCACTAAGACCAATTTATGGGCAAGATGGATAAAAAGAAACTTGATAAAAGGAAGGAACTTCTACAAAATTCCCATGTCTATGAATGCTAGCTGGAATTGGAAAAATATTTTAAAGCTTATGTAACAACCCGCACTTCCTAACACATTATCCAAAACTTAGTGTAACTTTCAAACTCGTGTCATGCTAATAAATACGAGCTGTTGGGTTTTTAAAACATTACAAATCATAATGATAAGGGTAAGTTGTGAGGCATCATACATTTACAGATCTTATAGCAGTAGGATTTAAAAAAATTACTGAAAAATAGACATTACAAATAACAGTATGTAAAATACTTTGTTTTTCATATGCACCATTTCAAAGTACAATATGTGTTTTACAGACTTCTAATGCAATAAGTAACTACATGATAGACAACAAGGAATATGTGAACTCCAATGTGAAGCTCCTTTCTACACATATTGTGCCCCATCAATTGCAAACTAGTTATCCTATGGTAGGAGAAAATGGAAAGAAGGTGGGCAGGTTAGACAAGAGTCCGGTGAATGAGTACGAGTTTAATATATGATGATCATATACTGTTACTTCATTGATATTCTTGATGATATAGGATGAAATACAAGTGTCTGTGAATTTCTAAGGTCCATAACCTGAGGTTACATGTTTAATACACTCATGCATTGCAATTTCTATAGGCTATTGCAATGGATCAGAATGAGGATCGAACCTCACATCTAATGATCGGCCACAGCTCCTAAGCTACTCAACGTAAACCATGATGCTAGGCTACGAAAACATCTAAACACCGTCATAATCCTACTAAACATGGAAACACAACCCCTTGGCTACTAACCATGAAAACAACGTTGCTAGGCTACTATGAAACTAAATTCCCACTACCATCACTGCCACTAACACTACAAAATAAGCACTGTTTAGTGACGGCAAAAAGCCATTGGCGGCCGTTGCTAGCCGTCGCGAGCCGTCGCTAAATGCCGTTGCAAAATATCTCGTTGCAACTAAAGAAAGCGAAGGCCTTAGCGACGGCTCTGTTGTTCTTTTTGCAACGGCTTGTAACGGCTAAGTGTCCACGTGGAAGCAACCGTTGGGGTTGTTGGTTTCCCGGGTTGTTGATGCAAACCGTTGCAAAATAGCCGTTGTTAGCCATGGCGAGCCATCGCTAAATTTGACCAAAGTGCCGTCGCTAGCTGTTGCAAACCTGGAATATTTTTTCAGCCAATTTCCAACACCTTCAACCCTTAACCTCAATCAATCCAAATAATATAATTCCATCATTCCACACATATAATACCATTCCATCATACCATATAATCAATATCAACACAACGAAATCATCAAATATTGCATATTCTAACATATATTCACAAAATCATATAAGAAAATCAACATAACCAAATATGAAAATCCACCAAACCAAACCACATAACTAAATTAAACGACCAGTACATATCAAGTGCCAAAGTATCAGTCACAACAACCAAAATACCAAACCCACCAAAACACTAAGTATCAATTACAACATCCAAAGTACCAAATGTCAAACCCATCATAATATGTATATATATAATATATATATATATATATATATATATATATAAAGCATACCATCAAAACAAACCAGCTAAGCATCATCATCATCAGCAGCACCTTCTTCCCCAGGCATTGACCCATGCTCCTGATAGAAGGTAGCAATACGCTCATCTATCTGCGTCGTCAACTGACTCTTCCGCCAATCATTGAGCTCATCCATTTGTGTTTTCATTCGAGCAATCTCTTCCTCATCTATGGATCTCCTATATTCCCTTTGGAAATTAAGTGCCTGTGAAATAATTCAACTGAATAAGAAGTTCATGACATACAATAACAATAAGAAAACTCAAGTTATTGGTAATAAACTCAAGTGAATAAGAAGTTCATGGCATACAAGTTTCTACTATGTAAACGTTGAGTACATACCATATTGCCAAAACTGTAACTCCTGTTTCGACGTGCCGGTTCAATGTTTGAATCCCATATCTGCTTAGACTCATCAACCGTAAGCGACTCCCGTCCACTCGCTTGTATCTCTTATGCATGCTCTGCATTATATCTCTCCTACAATTACGAATAGATATTTGACACAATTTTATACAATTTACTTATTTACTGTGAAATAAATGAATATGAAATATTTTCATTACAGAAATAAACATATTTACCATTACAGAAGCAGCCTTGTCGTCCGACCAATCATATGAAACATTCCCATCCTCATCTGTATGCTCCACTGCATGTGTGACTCTGAAAACCACAGCCGCCGTGGGCTTCCTATCATACTTTGCCCACTGAATATATACAAGAATAGATTATATTGATAATTTGCATGAGTATATACAAGAATAACTTATATACAAGAATAGAATATATGGTAAAGAGACACTAGTAAATATATACATCAATAACATAAATATTAGTTAATTTATTTACCAATTCCCTCCTATGTTGTTGGAAATATTTCGAACCACCACGATGTAAAGCGGGATTTTTGTTCATATTAGCCTTGTTTCTTGCCGATAATTCCTATTAATTTGTACACACTATTAAGTAAAATAATTCAACACATTTAAATTTAAAAATATAATGACAATATAACTTACTTTGAATGCTTCAGATTCTCAATATTGTTGGAATCCAGCCCAAATATCATTCCCCATCCAACTTGGCTTTTTCCTTGAACTCTTAGCCCTTGACAGAGTTTCTCTATAATTTTTCCGCATCTTTTTATTCAAATGATTTACAAAAACATCCATATCTGCGGATCCACACGTACAGCTGCATGCATATTGAATTATCATACGGCATAATTATATATTACAAAATTGTATTTACCATAAGATCAGCCCATATGGCTTTTTTTATATGTGTTGGGATGTTATCCCACTGAGGCCAACACCCGGACATCCTACTCTTATATGCTTCCTTCGATACTTGTAAAATGAAATCGGACGGCTCCACCTCGAACCCTCTGTAGAAATGTTGATGTATATATTCAATATATTTCAATAATATAATTCAAATAAGTTTGATACATACCCAACACTTTTGGAACTTTCTCCGCAACTCGACGGAGATCTGGCTCAGAGCTACTTGGACCTGCTCCAAGTGAATGTGACTGGGATGTACTACGTCGATTACGTCGTCTATCAGACATAACTGAAAAACATATATATAATATCATACATTGCTTAGAAAAGAGTATTAATACATAAGCATCACATAATCATCAATCAATATCACATAATCATTAATCATCGCATAATCATCACATAATTATTAATCAAGTGATAATCATCACATAAGCATATTCTGCATATAATCATCGAAAAAAGCGTACATGAAAAGAATAATGCATAACTCAAAACGATACAGATTCTATATAGTCATCATTATTATTACATAGCTCAGAATATTACAAAACATAGTCATTATTGTTAATACATAGCTCACAATTACACAACAAGCGATGCCATCTATGATTGACATGTTGTAGCAGAAGATGCATATAATCGTTGAAGTCTGGGAGTGATGGGTAAATAATGCATCCTCTTATATGGAACTTCTTTTCCTTTCTTTTTTCTTGGTTTGTATCTTTCCTCGTTACATATTCTGCATTTAGTAAGATGAGTGTCTTCTTTCCAATACAGCACGCAACCTTTTACAAATGTATCTATCTTCTGGCACGGCAATCCAAAAGCAGAAATAAGTTTTTTTACTTTATAATGACCATCACACATCAAATTATTAGGTGGCATGTGTCGTTTTGCAGTTTGTACAACTGCTGTAAATGCAGCTTCTGTAAGATTAAATATTGATTTCATAGTGATGTATTCGGCGGTTATAGATAATTTGGTTCCGCTTGTACATCCATTCTACAATGGCCTCTTAGCAGAATCCAATAAATCATAAAAAAAATTAGCTTCCGCAGTCGGCTCTTCGTCAACATTTTCGCTCCCATCATCACCTTGGTCAAAGGTAGGAAACATTGATCGTGCAACATCTTGCACCATGCTTTCTATAGGCTTGGTCATAGTATTATCGTCCTCTAACACTACAGGATTAGGTGTAGGTTGAACAAGTTCTTCATGACGATCCCATAAGTAATAATTCGGCACAAAACCAAATTTGTACAAATGTACTTCTACTACATCTGGTTTCCAATGCTTTAGATGTTTGAACTTACTACACGGACAACGAATGTCTACGTTATTTCGATTATTAGATTGAGCAAATCTAATAAATACGTGTACACTGTTACAGAAACGTTCTTTTATTAATCCTTTCATGCCTTTTCGAGGTTCATACATCCAACTACGATCGAGAAAATAATCGAATATATTTCCTGATTTGTAAAATGTAGGTTAGAAGATTGAATAACACACTTCATATTGAAGTCTTGTAAAAATTCATATATAACCCTTTACTATTTTAACAAATTCAAATAAATACTGCATTCAAATTTTCAATTCTTAAGTTTTTTTTTTTACTTTGACGGCCGATTACTCTACTTCCCATTACAAACACAATAACGTAACCATATTTTATAAATCATTTCAAGTTAAACGATTCTAAAAAATTTCGACAGCACTTTCCTTTATTCCCTGTATCGTACGCAAATGCGTATACACAGGTAAAAAAGGAAGTGCCATCGAAATTTTCCGAACCGTTTAAACTGAAATGATTTATAAAATATGATTACTTTATTGTATTTTTAAATTGTCCAAATAATAGGACAAATCCAACAAATGTTGTATCAGATGAATATAGATGTCTGTTCTGTGAAAAAAAGAATATCCATATAACGATCATATACAACACTTGTCAGACGAGACCAAAAATTCTCTAAGGGGTTCACATAAATAAAGCACAAATTAAAAAAATATTAATATTGAAGTATTAGTGGCCTGTAGTGAAATAATGATCTTAAATTTTTTTTATAGTAATGTAGCCAAATAGAATTCATTTAATTATGAATCAAAATCCATGGGTACTATCAGTAACTCGGAAAATATGCCTTATCAGTAAATCGATTTTAGAAGAATATTTATTGTTGTTATTTTCATTTCTTAATTTTCTACAAAAATTGATTTCAATATAATATTTGTTGTTATGCTCATTTCAAAATTAAATAATTCATTTAACCATTTAAATATTTTATTTAATACATTTGAAATTTCAAAACGTATTTTAACTACTAATTAATATCACTAACTCAACAAATACAATATTATCATTAACTACTACATAATAACAAACCCATAATTAAATAATTTGTCGAATTAGGGTTCTTAACATATCCCCAAATCAATCAATACGCTACTATGAACAACTATTACCATGTAATCATCAATTTCTATCACATATAATCAACCAATTTTCAAAATTAGGGTTTTGATTAAACCTAGATTAAGCTAATCGGAGAGCAATAGTATACCTTCGAGTCTTGGAGCGTTGTGGCTTTCGTGATGGGGAAATCGGCAGTTGGGGCGTCGGTAGTGGAGGAGGGGTTTGCTGAAGTGAATTGAGGGAGAGGAGAAGTGTGTTTTTCTGTTCTCTAGACTGCTTGTATATATGCGTAAAGCAACGGCTAGCGACGACCGCGTTTTTTAGCCGTCGCTATTGCCAGTCACTAAATGAAGCCTGTTTTGTAGTGTAAACTACTAGGAACCGATTCCCTTTTACTGTGCCTAGAGAGGAAGAACTCGAGATGTCCACTCGCCAGTATGTCTCATTGTACACATCTGCTTCCACTTCTCGATCATAATGTTGGCCTCTTATTGCACGCTCTGAATCCTATATTTGAACAGTATCACGTGTGTTAGAAATCGTGCATACATGGACCTCCAGTTATCATGGGCCCACTTCATCGAGTATCCATGCTAGTGTTGCATGCACACCTTAGAACATCCGATGAGTGACAGCTATGAAAAAACATTGTCTCTACTTGATTACTCTATCCTAAGTTGGGTAAACAATATTTACCCAACATCGCGATGACCAAGCGTACGCTCCTAGGGGACTAGCTCCACGACCTAACATGCCCAATTGCCTTTAAATTGGACCCCAACCATTAACGTTTATATATATATATATATATATATATATATATATATATATAGGTTTTTAAAATTGAAACTTAGGCCGAGGTTTAATTTACCAATTTTCTTCAGGAACGGTTGATTGCTGTTCCTCTATGGCAACTCCATCGGTCGACCGCTAGGGGTCCAGGGTCGACCGTTCACAAACAAAATTGTGCGATTTTTAATTGTCATTTTTTGTTCATTCTTAATCATATGTTGTTAACATATATTAGACCCTAACAACTAGATAATCATTTCATATTCCAATTAGAAATTCAATTTGGGGTTTGTTAATTTAGGGTTTGCTAGTTTAATTGTAAGGAGATTGTACATCAATTTCAAGTTTTACAGTTTACAGTGCATCAATTTTAGTTAAGTTTGCATGTTCAAATTTAGGGTTTATAATTCAAATTAGATTTCTAAAATTCAAATTAGATTTTGGTATCCTAAACTAAATAAAATTGATTAAACTAACTATAACAATCATCTTGCTAAAATTGTTCCCACTCACCTCAAGCCTAATGTAACGACCCGCTATTTTGGACTATTCGCATCCGCACATGTCGGACTTGAATAATTCAAAATACCAAATTGTTAATTTAAATTTGGCAAAACTGAGATATACAGTAAAGAAATAGTCACAGAATCACAGACACAGAGTAATAATATGCAGCGGAAATAAAAGAGATAGTAGTTCATGAAGCTACTATATAAATATATAAGATACATCAGAGTTTACAACAAAAGAGTAATACGATACATCAAATACAAATCAGAATACATCACTAGAATCATCGAATACTGAAAGCAGAATAGATCGATGGATCTTCAAGCAAAGCTCCAACTCCAAAGGTGAGTCTCGAATACTGGTACACTCAGTCTGACCCGAGCGTAAAGCAAAACACAAGACACTCGAGTCAGGATTAATATTCTTATATCAATAAATCCAACTCAAGTGAAATAGCAATCGAAATACAAGTAACTCAAAGGATGTTTGGAATAACCATCCTCTAAGGATCCGCTAAACTATCTACTAGGTAGTAATGTACGCTAAGTAGATAATGTCTATCAGTAATATAAAATATCAAAATAGCGTTAAGGCGTTACCATAATCCCCCTTAACACATTTTATATTCCCAAAAGCATATACAAGACCGTAGTTTCCCCAAAACCGGAAGTCACCAGAGGGCAATCCATATACTCAAGGTACGAATCAAAACGTAGTGGTCGCGAATAGGATAATCAGTATGACAAGGTACATGAGGCGATACCAATTAGGATACTAGTAGTTGCGTGATCCGGACTGATGTTGAGCATAGCCAGCAGCTACCTCAACACCGCGAAACAACACTCCCAAACCGAGGGGTGCACCCAAATCGAATCACAAAAGTAATAGATATGGTATCGAAGAAGTGTGTCCGCTAGAGGTGACGAACCTCAATGGCCCGACGCGGCTCCTGTTTTAGTCATGTCAGGGGTCATCCAATATCCTTCTCTTTCTTCAGTCAACGCGTTCACCAAACCATCCACTTCATTCTGGATCAACACTCCACGTATAATAGTTATTAAAGTGGTATTCGGTATCGACAGAGAGTATGTCCATATCCGATCCCGGTCTCTTTAGTAACTATGTATTATTACACCGATTGGTCATTTAATATATTTCAAAACAATCAATCACATTCAATTTCAATTACACTTCATAAACTATCATTTCATTTGTCTTTCAAAAATCAATTTCCAAAATCTACGTTTCAAAACTCCCAAATTACCATTTCAAAGTCTTACAATTTAATTTCAATTTTATTTAACCGATTCAAATATTGATTCAAGTTCATATATAAGTTTTATTCCGAAAATCATTTAAATGATTAAATTCAACATTCAAATCAATTTAAACTTATTTATCGATTTTATTCAATATTCTTTAAGTTAATTTAACATCCTAAACAATTCTTTTTAATTTCCAAGTCATTAAAACAATCACTTAAGTTAACTTCATTATATCAAACTTACAAATTTAATTAAATTAAATTTGTCAAATCAAATTCCTTAAATTACAATTCTTACATTTATTTCAATGAAACGCATTTTATTTCTTGTCAAGGAAATTCAATTTCATTTATTCACTTACTTAAATAATTTCCAAAACTTAATTAACAAAGAATCCCAATTTCAAATATTTACGAAGTTCAAATTCACTTATTCAAAAGTTCAATTTCGCTTATCAAAGAATTCAATTTTCATTCAGTTATCAAATAATTCAATCTTATGCAATTACTAAATAATTTCAATCTTAATTATTAATAATTTCAAAACTTAATAATTTCAAACTTACTTATAAATTCAACCTTAATTATTAAATCATTTCAAACTCATTCATTAATAATTCCAAACTTAACTATTACTAATTTCAACTTAATTATTAACAATTCCAAATTTATTCTCAAATAATTCATTTCAAAACAACGTCCTTTCATCAGTTATTACATTAATATCTTGTTTCAGATTTCAATATTAACGTTTCCTTTTATCAAAATTTACGTTCCAATCTTATTTCAAATCTTATTATTCGAATAAAATCTTTATTTTATTTTAAATCAAATTATTGACCAATCGGGTTTATTTAATTCTCTATCCTAAGTCAAGTTCATTTGGGTGTTTATCATTTCAACCCGATTCCATTTCCAATTCAAAATCAAAACATAGCAAAGGGAACTTGCAGTGTGATAACTGGGATGGTGTCAAAGTAAATAAACAAGCAATAACAACAATCAATAACAATTCAATAAATTAATCAAATAACCCCAAAATAATCGTATTAATTCGCATTGTTATTTGTGTGAATTAATATAATTATTTCTAGAATCTACACTATCATTTCATGTAGATTAAAGATTATTACATTATGGTTTTTCACTTGTCATTCCATTTCAATTTCAGTTTAATACTACAACAATTAATCCAAACTACGTTCAAAGGTTTAAAGTATAATTTATCAAATTCTATGACAATTAATGGGTCAAATTTAACAAATCAAATTTTACATATGGCGGGGTCAAGTTTAATAAATCAAGGTCCGTCATATATAATCCGTTTTAATTTGTAAGCTATACTACATCAAATTAACTAGCAAACTAGTTATCACTTAACAATAATAATTAACATCCAATTCAAACAACAATCAATCAATCAATCAATTATCAACCAACCTGTATTATTATCATATAAATAATTAACCGATAATGGTGTCAGGTGTCATAGGTGAACAGATACAGATAATAGCAGTCATAACAGTATAAACAACTAACAGCAGCATATTTCAATTGTCGTTTCAATTGAAATCAAATTTAATAAATAAAAGAATATTAATCGTGAGTTATTACTCACCTTTCGAGGCTAGAGAAAATAGGAGATGGCACGGATACGCACACTGATACGGACACTGAAATGGAGTTACAAATCCAAGCATGATTCTCAGAGCAAAGTAAGATTGGCACGAATCGACGAGCAAAACTGTTAAATAGGAATTGCCGAAATCAATCAAAATATTCAACATAGCAACAATTACAAAACATGCCCTACGTCAAAGTTTAGCAATATAATTCTATGTGCTACCGAGATCGAAATGGTCTGAAATTTGGTATGAATAAAGATCAAAACTTTTATTTCAAAACTGCAAAGAAACACTTGATTCCGACGTAAGACGGAGGAGATACGATGCGTCAAACATGAACTCGGGTCGTGTTTGCAGCAGTGTAAAATAAATTCTAAGTACAAAAGAATATCTGACTGGGTCTAACTTCCAGATCCTCGACCACAAATCAAACGATGTCGGATTTTGCTGGAATTTGACATGTATAAACTACGTAACTTAAAATCCTTTTTAAAAATAGAATCAACCCATTCCGATAAAACATGAGTGAGATACGATGCGTCAAACATGAACTCAGGTCGTGTTTGCAGCAGTGTAAAATAAATTCTAAGTACAAAAGAATATCTGTCTGGGTCTAACTTCCAGATCCTCGACCACAAATCAAACAATGTCGGATTTTGCTGGAATTTGACATGCATAAACTACGTAACTTAAACTCCTTTTTAAAAATAGAATCAACCCATTCCGATAAAACATGAGTGAGATACGATGCGTCAAACATGAACTCAGGTCGTGTTTGCAGCAGTGTAAAATAAATTCTAAGTACAAAAGAATATCTGCCAGGGTCTAACTTCCAGATCCTCGACCACAAATCAAACGATGTCGGATTTTGCTGGAATTTGACATGTATAAACTACGTAACTTAAACTCCTTTTTAAAAATAGAATCAACCCATCCGATAAAACATGAGTGAGATAAATTATCATAAGGATTACAGGCAATTTGAGAAACATAAAACTAGTTTGTAGGTAACAAATGCACAACAAGAAACATAGCTTTGGGCGATCGTTGTAGATGTGAAGCATTTTACTGAATCACATAAACATGCTCAATATGAAAAGCAAACAATACATTCAAAATTTCATGGCGTGCGAAATATTAAGAGAGTATTTTGGTTTATCCATTTGCAGATGTCTTGCCAACAAAGACCCGGTATACATAAGATTCAATGCCAAAAGGCATTATCCTATCTATATTTAATCTTCTGTGTCACTCAACAAGAAGATAAAATATAACGATCAAAGAATATCAATTACCAATGAACAATGGCTTAGGGTAACATGATTTTGCAACTAAGTTCAAATGCTAATATTTGGTTGAAGTAATCTGTTACACAAAAAAATTCAAGAATGTATAGACAATAGAACATTATTCCATTAAGTAATTTAAATTGTAGTTTAATGCAGATTGGCATTAAAAACAAAAGCATAAGGTCAATTCAACAACTTGAAAGTGACTGGGAAAAGTTGGTTGTTGAAACTTATCTGATATCTGTACAAG
The DNA here is from genome assembly GCA_030765085.1 of Allium cepa. Classification (NCBI taxonomy): domain Eukaryota; kingdom Viridiplantae; phylum Streptophyta; class Magnoliopsida; order Asparagales; family Amaryllidaceae; genus Allium; species Allium cepa. The sequence goes on from CM060940.1 coordinate 655,517,000, forward strand.
GAAGCTAGCCTAATCTAATGACTATTCACATTATATACAAAGCCTACTGTGAACAATATATGCTGACCAACAGTTATATCACTAGCATATATAAAATTTTATATATTATAACATGATTTAATTAAATAAAATATTTTTAAATATATTATTACCCAAAAGCTTGCGTACTCTGGTTGACAAGTGGCTGCAGGGGAGGCGAAGGGAAGGTGTGATGGTCGGATATGTGGTGGCCTGGGCAGGTGCTGCGAGATGGCCGAGGCGGAGGGCTGCACAAGCGATGGCTACATAAGTTGATCGGTGAAAGTAAGGAGATGGATGACTCCACGTGAAACAGGCGAGGCCGACACTTGATTTGATGGAAGGTAAGAGTAAAGGAGGAGGTGCGGCCAGTGGAGAGGGAGGGGTGGTCGGTGGTTTGGTTGGGCTGCACGCGGTCTTGGTGGAGGCGGAAGTCGGTGACGTGGAGTGGAGGAGGGTACGGTGGTGGCCAGGGGAAGGAGAAGAGGAGATGGGTCGGCTGCTTTGGTCGGAGGGTGGAGGCCTAGGGCGGAGCTCGGCTGAGACGTAAGTGGAGGCGGGTTGCTGAGAGAGTCGACGGCAGGCAGAGAGGAAGAGTGGGAAAGGCAGAGGAGGGGAGAACATGTGTGGATCTGGAGAAGCAAAATAGAGTGGAGGAGGAAGGAAAAATATGAACAAGCAAGTTTATGGGGATGAACAAGTGAACAGCCAATGAAGAAAGCAACGTATCTTTTTCTCTGAGGTGAAAGGTTACGCAGAGCAATAAATGAAGGTGTATAGTACACGTTATTCAAAGTGCATATGTCAGTGCAATGATGGTTTTCAGCTGGTGGCTATTGGGTTCCCAAAGCAACTTAATGGCTCCAAAATTTGAATGCTGTGAAGTTTTGGGTACCGGTTTTTGCTGCCTAACGGACCGGTTTGCGCTCCGTTACAATTTATCGTTTGCAATGCCGAACTCCGATTGACACAAATAAATATACCATTTTGACCAGCGCGACGAGGCGGTCACAACGGTACGAAGATATTGGTGATACGATCGAATTATAAAAATTCAAAATTTCTACTTTGGAAAATGCATAAAATTCGCCGAAAAATAAGAACGACGGAGCCAAAGATGTACAAATTTGGAAAAACGAGAAACTGACAACTTGCTCAAAAGATGATTTAGAATTTTTCTATGTAAAATATTTTGATTTCGAAAACGGTTTATTTCCATCGATTACTAACTGATTTAAATTTGAAGTAAGTTTACGCGCGAAGTAAACTTTCATAATTCCGGACGAAAATTTACCAGTTGCTATGTTTAATTAGACGCATTTCAAATATGAAGTTTGAATAGCATCGGAATTTGTGTGTGAAAATACAAAATTCTACACTAAATAATCAATTTTAAAAATTTTAAACTGGGTCTGAATTTCAGGGTCGTTACATTCTCCCCCACTCAAAACTTTTCGTCCCCGAAAAGGAAGGAGGTAGGAGAACAGAAGCACCCAGAAGAAATAGACTTGAATTACATCATAAACAATTAATTTAAACCATAGAAATTTCGATTTAAATTAATTTATATTTAACAATTTGACTTTAAACTCAAGACTTTCATAAAATTGGTTTGATTTCACCTATATTAATGTTAGGTACAAAAAAAAATTCCTTTCAAATGAAATTCAATTTAAATTCGATTAATTCAAGATATTTTCTGAAGTTAATTTAATACAATTTATTAACTTTCAGAACAAAATTTTCTTCTATCGTTCATACCTATGATTTATTTAACTTATTATTCTATTTATCTCACAAACATTTATAATTAAAATTTAGTGAATAATATTTATGATACGCACTTACATTTTATTTATAAAGACAATTTATATTATGTATTATCCAATTTTCTTAAATTAACAACTTCAAAGATCATAAATTTGAAGTCATTTATTATAATCAAACCTTCTTTGACAAATTTAATTCTTCTTTATTCCAAATTATTATTAAATTTATTCTACTTAATATATCATACCACATATATATTAAGTATATTTACATTTATTATAACTACTCAATTTATTAAAAATTCCTCTGATAACATTTTCTACTGTATAATATTCAATTACATAATTAACCCCCTTTTTTTTTTAAATTTAGGTAAGTTATATATAATGCAATTTTGTATTATCCAAATAAAATTTTACAATTCAGTTATTTCAAGTTAAGTATTTATATAAAAGAATTTGGCTTTATTTAATTGAAAGTCATCCTTTAACAAATTTTAAGAATTAATTTCCGATTAGCTTCAAACAACTTGAGATAAAATAAATAAATATATTCATAATACATCAAATCAAATTTAAAATCTTCAATATATATTATAAATCAAGTCATGTTTAGAAATTCAAATCAATTTATTTTTTTTCAAAACAAATCGTAGCAAAGCTACAAAATAGTCTCTCCACTTCGAAACTCGAAAATGAATGTCGATGATGCGGCCGTCATCACCGAAATTATTTTCCAGCGACAAAGAGAAGAGCACTGATTTAAACATCTAAAATTTCTTTGAAAAGATTTCTATTCGAAAATACTTTAAGTAATATACCTTTTAAAACTTAAAAGCCAAGTTTGAAATCACCGGAAATTAAATTCTCAAATTCTACTTTAAATCCATTTGAATTCCAATCAAATATAAACAAGCTTTATAAATTCATTTATTTATATCATGAAATAGTCAATGATCTATAAATCAATAAATGAAAATTAAAATTTTAACTTTTCAGAACAGATTCATTAACCTTTTAATTTCAGAAAATTTAAACTTTTATATAACATAATCATTCAAAATTATTTTATTTATCAGATTCGAAAATACTATTGTGTCAATTTGTTATGTTCAAGTGTTTTGAAAATCCTATCGATAGCGTTGATCAAACGAATCGATCGAAAACCCAAATCAACATCAACAACTCAAACAACACAATATATGTAAACATTTTTAATATTAATTTATAAATACACTTCCTCGCTCGAGATACAAGAATAGATTTCAAAACAAGTATAGAAATTCAAATTCGATGGAAATCAAATCAAAGAGAATTTTGATTCGATAATAATTTTGAAATAGAAGATAAGATAATTCAATTAACAGAATCGGGAGATGGACAAGCTTATTTAATTCATGGGCAACCTAAACCGGGTCGACCGTAACTTCAAGAATAAGATCGATGCAGAATTCCGAGGTAAATCAGCATTCGATCTCAAGAAATAGAATTCAGGTATAGCAGGAGATAGATAGCATCGTAAACCGAGGATACAGAAATCTCCGGTAAATCAATGCTTATTGTAAAGGAGTTTCACCCCTTTACAAATCATTCGAATTTTGGCGAGACCGCCGATTCATTATAAAGATCATTCGAAGTGGAGTTATGCGATACTCCAGAATTGAAAGAAGACGAATAGTGAGGGATACGAATAAATTTTGGAACCACATGGGACGTTCCAAAATTCAAAGGAATTGAGTTAAAAGGAAGAGATTGAAACTCGAGTGGGAGTGATTCTGTAAATATATTTACCCTATATGCTAAGTTTTGCCTAGAGCTACCAAAACCTCTGATACCAACTGTAACGACCCGCTATTTTGGACTATTCGCATCCGCACATGTCGGACTTGAATAATTCAAAATACCGAATTGTTAATTTAAATTTGGCAAAACTGAGATATACAGTAAATAAATAGTCACAGAATCACAGACACAGAGTAATAATATGCAGCGGAAATAAAAGAGATAGTAGTTCATGAAGCTACTATATAAATATATAAGATACATCAGAGTTTACAACAAAAGAGTAATACGATACATCAAATACAAATCAGAATACATCACTAGAATCATCGAATACTGAAAGCAGAATAGATGGATGGATCTTCAAGCAAAGCTCCAACTCCAAAGGTGAGTCTCGAATACTGGTACACTCAGTCTGACCCGAGCGTAAAGCAAAACACAAGACACTCGAGTCAGGATTAATATTCTTATATCAATAAATCCAACTCAAGTGAAATAGCAATCGAAATACAAGTAACTCAAAGGATGTTTGGAATAACCATCCTCTAAGGATCCGCTAAACTATCTACTAGGTAGTAATGTACGCTAAGTAGATAATGTCTATCAGTAATATAAAATATCAAAATAGCGTTAAGGCGTTACCATAATCCCCCTTAACACATTTTATATTCCCAAAAGCATATACAAGACCGTAGTTTCCCCAAAACCGGAAGTCACCAGAGGGCAATCCATATACTCAAGGTACAAATCAAAACGTAGTGGTCGCGAATAGGATAATCAGTATGACAAGGTACATGAGGCGATACCAACTAGAATACTAGTAGTTGCGTGATCCGGACTGATGTTGAGCATAGCCAGCAGCTACCTCAACACCGCGAAACAACACTCCCAAACCGAGGGGTGCACCCAAATCGAATCACAAAAGTAATAGATATGGTATCGAAGAAGTGTGTCCGCTAGAGGTGGCGAACCTCAATGGCCCGGCGCGGCTCCTGTTTTAGTCATGTCAGGGGTCATCCAATATCGTTCTCTTTCTTCAGTCAACGCGTTCACCAAACCATCCACTTCATTCTGGATCAACACTCTACGTATAATATTTATTAAAGTGGTATTCGGTATCGACAGAGAGTATGTCCATATCTGATCCCGGTCTCTTTAATAACTATGTATTATTACACCGATTGGTCATTTAATATATTTCAAAACAATCAATCACATTCAATTTCAATTAGACTTCATAAACTATCATTTCATTTGTCTTCAAAAATCAATTTCCAAAATCTACGTTTCAAAACTCCCAAATTACCATTTCAAAGTCTTACAATTTAATTTCAATTTTATTTAACCGATTCAAATATTGATTCAAGTTCATATATAAGTTTTATTCCGAAAATCATTTAAATGATTAAATTCAACATTTAAATCAATTTAAACTTATTTATCGATTTTATTCAATATTCTTTAAGTTAATTTAACATCCAAAACAATTCTTTTTAATTTCCAAGTCATTAAAACAATCACTTAAGTTAACTTCATTATATCAAACTTACAAATTTAATTAAATTAAATTTGTCAAATCAAATTCCTTAAATTACAATTCTTACATTTATTTCAATGAAACGCATTTTATTTCTTGTCAAGGAAATTCAATTTCATTTATTCACTTACTTAAATAATTTCCAAAACTTAATTAACAAAGAATCCCAATTTCAAATATTTACGAAGTTCAAATTCACTTATTCAAAAGTTCAATTTCGCTTATCAAAGAATTCAATTTTCATTCAGTTATCAAATAATTCAATCCTATGCAATTATTAAATAATTTCAATCTTAATTATTAATAATTTCAAAACTTAATAATTTCAAACTTACTTATAAATACAACCTTAATTATTAAATCATTTCAAACTCATTCATTAATAATTCCAAACTTAACTATTACTAATTTCAACTTAATTATTAACAATTCCAAATTTATTCTCAAATAATTCATTTCAAAACAACGTCCTTTCATCAGTTATTACATTAATATCTTGTTTCAGATTTCAATATTAACGTTTCCTTTTATCAAAATTTACGTTCCAATCTTATTTCAAACCTTATTATTCGAATAAAATCTTTATTTTATTTTAAATCAAATTATTGACCAATCGGGTTTATTTAATTCTCTATCCTAAGTCAAGTTCATTTGGGTGTTTATCATTTCAACACGATTTCATTTCCAATTCAAAATCAAAACATAGCAAAGGGAACTTGCAGTGTGATAACTGGGATGGTGTCAAAGTAAATAAACAAGCAATAACAACAATCAATAACAATTCAATAAATTAATCAAATAACCCCAAAATAATCGTATTAATTCGCATTGTTATTTGTGTGAATTAATATAATTATTTCCAGAATCTACACTATCATTTTATTTAGATTAAAGATTATTACATTACGGTTTTTCACTTGTCATTCCATTTCAATTTCAGTTTAATACTACAACAATTAATCCAAACTACGTTCAAAGGTTTAAAGTATAATTTATCAAATTCTATGACAATTAATGGGTCAAATTTAACAAATCAAATTTTACATATGGCGGGGTCAAGTTTAATAAATCAAGGTCCGTCATATATAATCCGTTTTAATTTGTAAGCTATACTACATCAAATTAACTAGCGAACTAGTTATCACTTAACAATAATAATTAACATCCAATTCAAACAACAATCAATCAATCAATCAATTATCAACCAACCTGTATTATTATCACATAAATAATTAACCGATAATGGTGTCAGGTGTCATAGGTGAACAGATATAGATTATAGCAGTCATAACAGTATAAACAACTAACAGCAGCATATTTCAATTGTCGTTTCAATTGAAATCAAATTTAATAAATAAAAGAATATTAATCGTAAGTTATTACGCACCTTTCGAGGCTAGAGAAAATAGGAGATGGCACGGATACGCACACTGATACGGACACTGAAATGGAGTTACAAATCCAAGCATGATTCTCAGAGCAAAGTAAGATTGGCACGAATCGACGAGCAAAACTGTTAAATAGGAATTGCCGAAATCAATCAAAATATTCAACATAGCAACAATTACAAAACATGCCCTACGTCAAAGTTTAGCAATATAATTCTATGTGCTACCGAGATCGAAATGGTCTGAAATTTGGTATGAATAAAGATCAAAACTTTTATTTCAAAACTGCAAAGAATCACTTGATTCCGACGTAAGACGGAGGAGATACGATGCGTCAAACATGAACTCAGGTCGTGTTTGCAGCAGTGTAAAATAAATTCTAAGTACAAAAGAATATCTGCCTGGGTCTAACTTCCAGATCCTCGACCACAAATCAAACGATGTCGGATTTTGCTGGAATTTGACATGTATAAACTACGTAACTTAAAATCCTTTTTAAAAATAGAATCAACCCATTCCGATAAAACATGAGTGAGATACGATGCGTCAAATATGAACTCAGGTCGTGTTTGCAGCAGTGTAAAATAAATTCTAAGTACAAAAGAATATCTGCCTGGGTCTAACTTCCAGATCCTCGACCACAAATCAAACAATGTCGGATTTTGCTGGAATTTGACATGTATAAACTACGTAACTTAAACTCCTTTTTAAAATTAGAATCAACCTATTACGATAAAACATGAGTGAGATACGATGCGTCAAACATGAACTCAGGTCGTGTTTGCAGCAGTGTAAAATAAATTCTAAGTACAAAAGAATATCTGCCAGGGTCTAACTTCCAGATCCTCGACCACAAATCAAACGATGTCGGATTTTGCTGGAATTTGACATGTATAAACTACGTAACTTAAACTCCTTTTTAAAAATAGAATCAACCCATTCCGATAAAACATGAGTGAGATAAATTATCATAAGGATTACAGGCAATTTGAGAAACATAAAACTAGTTTGTAGGTAACAAATGCACAACAAGAAACATAGCTTTGGGCGATCGTTGTAGATGTGAAGCATTTTACTGAATCACATAAACATGCTCAATATGAAAAGCAAACAATACATTCAAAATTTCATGGCGTGCGAAATATTAAGAGAGTATTTTGGTTTATCCATTTGCAGATGTCTTGCCAACAAAGACTTGGTATACATAAGATTCAATGCCAAAAGGCATTATCCTATCTATATTTAATCTTCTGTGTCACTCAACAAGAAGATAAAATATAACGATCAAAGAATATCAATTACCAATGAACAATGGCTTAGGGTAACATGATTTTGCAACTAAGTTCAAATGCTAATATTTGGTTGAAGTAATCTGTTACACAAAAAAATTCAAGAATGTATAGACAATAGAACACTATTCCATTAAGTAATTTAAATTGTAGTTTAATGCAGATTGGCATTAAAAACAAAAGCATAAGGTCAATTCAACAACTTGAAAGTGACTGGGAAAAGTTGGTTGTTGAAACTAATCTGATATCTGTACAAGGAAGCTAGCCTAATCTAATGACTATTCACATTATATACAAAGCCTACTGTGAACAATATATGCTGACCAACAGTTATATCACTAACATATATAAAATTTTATATATTATAACATGATTTAATTAAATAAAATATTTTTAAATATATTATTACCCAAAAGCTTGCGTACTCTGGTTGACAAGTGGCTGCAGGGGAGGCGAAGGGAAGGTGTGATGGTCGGACATGTGGTGGCCTGGGCAGGTGCTGCGAGATGGCCGAGGCGGAGGGCTGCACAAGCGATGGCTACATAAGTTGATCGGTGAAAGTAAGGAGATGGATGACTCCACGTGAAACAGGCGAGGCCGACACTTGATTTGATGGAAGGGAAGAGTAAAGGAGGAGGTGCGGCCAGTGGAGAGAGAGGGGTGGTCGGTGGTTTGGTTGGGCTGCACGCGGTCTTGGTGGAGGCGGAAGTCGGTGACGTGGAGTGGAGGAGGGTACGGTGGTGGACAGGGGAAGGAGAAGAGGAGATGGGTCGGCTGCTTTGGTCGGAGGGTGGAGGCCTAGGGCGGAGCTCGGCTGAGACGTAAGTGGAGGCGGGTTGCTGAGAGAGTCGACGGCAGGCAGAGAGGAAGAGTGGGAAAGGCAGAGGAGGGGAGAACATGTGTGGATATGGAGAAGCAAAATAGAGTGGAGGAGGAAGGAAAAATATGAACAAGCAAGTTTATGGGGATGAGCAAGTGAACAGCCAATGAAGAAAGCAACGTATCTTTTTCTCTGAGGTGAAAGGTTACGCAGAGCAATAAATGAAGGTGTATAGTACACGTTATTCAAAGTGCATACGTCAGTGCAATGATGGTTTTCAGCTGGTGGCTATTGGGTTCCCAAAGCAACTTAATGGCTCCAAAATTTGAATGCTGTGAAGTTTTGGCTACCGGTTTTTGCTGCCTAACGGACCGGTTTGCGCTCCGTTACAATTTATCGTTTGCAATGCCGAACTCCGATTGACACAAATAAATATACCATTTTGACCAGCGCGACGAGGCAGTCACAACGGTACGAAGATATTGGTGATACGATCGAATTATAAAAATTCGAAATTTCTACTGTGGAAAATGCATAAAATTCGCCGAAAAATAAGAACGACGGAGCCAAAGATGTCCGAATTTGGAAAAACGACAAACTGACAACTTGCTCAAAAGATGATTTAGAATTTTTCTATGTAAAATATTTTGATTTCGAAAACGGTTTATTTCCATCGATTACTAACTGATTTAAATTTGAAGTAAGTTTACGCGCGAAATAAACTTTCATAATTCCGGACGAAAATTTACCAGTTGCTATGTTTAATTAGACGCATTTCAAATATGAAGTTTGAATAGCATCGGAATTTGTTTGTGAAAATACGAAATTCTACACTAAATAATCAATTTTAAAAATTTTAAACTGGGTCTGAATTTCAGGATCGTTACACCTAAACTCTTCCTATTTGCTTTGCTTGAGAATTGCTTCTCCGTATGCTAGTTTCGCATGCTCCATCTAGATCCAATTACTTGTATTCGTCTAGGTTGATTTTATTTTGATTTTTGAAGAAGATGGAGATAGATGAGAGGTTTTATTTTGGAAGCATCTCATTCTAATTAATGTTACGTGAGAATTACGGTAAGGTTAGGCTAGAATTTATAGGGTTTAGGAATATGTTTAGGTCATTGGATTTAGTCTAAAGAATATTTTGGGTCACGATGAAGGAACAATCAAAGCCATCTATCCTTACACTCCCGGTTATGCTTTTTCACATTGCAAGGTTGACCTAATATGGCCCAGGGTCGACCACTATAGGTCGAACATTCAAGTCCAAGGGTAGACCGTTCGCACTTTTTTTCATCCTGTTTTTTGATTTTCTAATGTCTGTAACTTCTCTGTACTAACACCGATTATGAAGTATTATATATGAAAATCATTCAGAAAATTACTATGAACACAATGGTGCAAGTTTCATTGCCAAATTTATAAGTTTGTGGAAATTTTCTTTTTAGTCCTTGTTTTAATTAAATTTACTTTTCTTATTAAATTTCAATTAAATTTCCAGGGTGTTACATTCTCCCCCTTAAAAGTATTCGTCTTTGAAATCTCAAAGGACTGGAAAATGTAACATATACACATAACAACCAAAAGCTATAACCATCTACTCATCCATCATCCACGAGCAATCATTGTCCTTAGAAATTTCCTAATGTAATATGTAGATATATATGCAATGTGAAATGCACGTAGACCTATACTAACGCAAAAAAGTAGGCGATCCACTGATCCAATCGATCTTCTATCATTCAAATGCTTATTCCATGCATCTAAATGTATGCGACATCTTAAATAAGTGTACTTGCAATTCTACATGTATGCACAACCAATCAATCCATATGCACGATAAACAACAATTAAACATCTATATGTATCATGTAAATCAAACTAGATAATAATAAAGGATAATGTGAATGTGTGTGTACTACATAAATGTGTATAACAAGCAATCCAAATAATACGTCCAAATACATCCATTGGCATCCATCATCCATAACACGCCCCCATTGACATATTTACAACCATTCCTACCATCCAGTGATCCCTACCTAATCTAGAACCCATTTGAGAAAATAATCCCTTTTAACTAAAATGGAAGCATGCCAAAAAAGAGTTTAGGATGGGTAGCTTAGAGTTCTCCTCAAGCTCCCATGTATTCTCAACTGGATAGTCTCCCTACTGGATTCTAACCAGTTTAATTATTTCATTACAGAGTCAATTTGTCTCATTCCCAAAAATATGGGTAGACTCATGGCAAACAAAGGACTTATTTATTCTCTCTACTACCTGAACTAATACATCTTGACCTTGGTAACTACATCGCATATACACTTCCGCAAGTACCTAATGATGACTTCTCATTAATTTAGCCATGTTCTATCTTGCCTTGGTTATTTTATACTTGTTTACTTCCAATTATGGACTCGGCTCCATGGATTATAGAGGACTCGACTCCTTGGACCACTCATATGTCTCATATCAATACTAGCTTTTCTACCTATCTTGTGCGGTCCTTGTCCATCTATGAAATAAATCTATCCATATTTTTCAATTGCACTTCTAACCCTTTACAAGTAGCATAAATCTTTAATTCGAATGCACGTGCATATGTAATTCTCTGTGGTCCTTGCTACTAACTCAGATGGTGTCAACATGCACCATGCTGAATAACTTGAGCATAAGCACGCTCCCGCGAAACTGTATCTCTATGAAATCCTCAACGCACAACATAGTGTCTTAACTCATCCAGTGGTATAACTAATCACTTCAACTTCTAGACACCAAGTGAGACAACTAGAATATGGACGTCGTCTCCTTTTAATGTATTTCCTATTATGCTCTTTACTCTTTCTGCACTTTACCTAAAGATACCCAACATCATAATGACCAAGCGTCCACTCCTACCGTACGAGTCCTAACATGCATCCAATTGCCCTTAAATATCCCCCCAACAATTAACGTTTATATATATATATATAAATTTGGCCTTGGGCAGAGGTTCGATTTGGCAATTTTCTTCAGGAACCTTCGACCGTTTTTCCTTTATTGCCGGCCGTTACCGATCGTTCGCTATGGTCAACGGTCGACCATTCATGAACAAAATTAGGGTTTCTACAAATTTTCATTGTTGATTTTTTCAGTCTTAATTGTATGTTGTTAATGAATATTAGTACCTAATTACTAGATAATCGGTTCATATTCCGATTAGTAATTCAATTTAGGCTTTGTTAATTTTGGGTTCAAGTTTAACTGTAAAGGGGACTGTACAGCAATTTGAAGTTAAATAGTTTATAATGCTTCAATTCTAGACAAGTTTGCATGTTTGAATTTAGGGTTTATGTAATTCAAATTAGATTTCTAATATCCTAAACAAAACAAAATAGATTGAATTAACCATAACAATCATCTTACTAAAATTGTTTCCGCTCACCTCAAGTCTAAGCTCTTCCTATTTACTTTGCTTGAGAATCGCCTCTCCATATGCTAGCTTTGTATACTCCGCTTAGATCCATTTACTTATATCCTTCTAGGTTGATTTTATTTTGATTTTTGAAGAAGATTTGGAGTTAGAGGAGTGGTTTGACTTTGGCAGCATCTCATTACAGTAAATGTTATGAGAGAATTAGGGTTAGGTTAGGATATAATTTATTGGGTTTAGGAATGTTTTTCGGCCATTCGATTTAGTCTAGAGAATATTATGGTTCATCAAGTATGGTCATAAAAAATTAGCGACGAAGGTACGATGAAGTTGTCCATCCTCCAGGTTACGCACTTTCACATTCCAAGGTTGACCTAATAAGGCCCAGTGTCCACCCCTATAGGTCGACGATTCAAGTACAAGGATCGATCATTCATAATTTTTTTTCCATCTTGTTATTTGATTTTCTAATCCCCATAATTTCTCTTTACTAACTTCGATTACGAAGTGTTATAAATGAAAATCATCTAGAAAATCGCTACAAATGCAATGTTGCAAGTATCATAGCTAAATTTAGATGTTTGTGGAAATTTTCTTTTTAGTCCTTATTTTAATTAAATTTACTTTTCTTATTAAATTTCTGTTTAAATTTCCAATGTGTTGCAGCTTATATCAACTTTCCTACCACTCATTTAGTGTAACCAAATCAACAACACCTCTATTAACTTCTGGAATGATCATTGGGCCTCTTATGGATTTTTTTGTCTATAGTCACTTACCCTATTCCTTAATACCTTTCTGGTATTACCACAAATGCAAAAGCTGTTAATTATATTGCTGATGGAAGTGTGAACCTCCCGCATTCTGGCTCAGCTGTTGTTAGAGGAATTTGGTCTGAGATTTCACTAAACACCCATACATTTTGTACGCATGAAGTTAAATAGGCCATGTCAGACAGTAAACTCTCCACTTCTCCTATGTATAAGTATCTTTTAGGTCAGCAAGAAATATTCCCTTGGGTGAGAAGAATTTGGAACTCTGGAGGTATGATGAGGAACAACCTCATACTTTGGAAAATAATGTCGAATGTTGTCCAAACTAAGGATAAGCTTCAGAGGTAGGTCCCATCAATGAGGCTAACTACGATTTATGTAACATTTCAAATAAAACAAATATTCACATATTCTTTGCCTATCCATTTTCATTTCAAGTGTGGAAAAGACTGCTTGCCAATGGTTGCTATCATCATCCTTCTTCTAATAGCAGGCTTGAGTGGAACATAATATTTAGAAGCACATGATGGAAAATTCCATATTCAATGATTTTGATTACCTTCCTAAATTGTTTTGTTGTTGTTATATAGACTGAGAGAAATAATAGGGTCTTCAATTGTAACATTCCACACTTGGAGGTCCAAAACTAATGGCTGCGGATGCTGCTCGGCAACTCTACTCTGTATGCGAAGATGAGACACATGAAACCCAGTATGGACATCTACCATACTGCTCGACAACTCTACTCTGTATGCGAGATTTCCAAGCCTCTTTGTAATCTGGAATGGACTAACATATCTCGATGCCAGTTTCCCTGACTTTCCAAATCGTACCGCACCCTTCATCGGTGATCTTTAATGGAAACCTTATCTCCAACTGAGAACTCTATGTCTTTACGTCTCCTATCTGCATAACTCTTCTGTCTGGACCGAGCTTCCTTCATCCTTTCTCGGATTAACAAATCTTCTCTGATTCCTTTCTAACCAAATATGGACCGAAGAGTGTCTCCAGCCTCCAGCCTCCAACCAACATGCTGGTGATTTGCATGGACTTCCGTACAAAGCTTCAAAAGGTGTCATTCCTATACTAATGTGATAACTATTATTATAGGAAAACTCAACCAAATGTAGGTGATCTTTCCAAGATCCCCCAAAGTCCAATACACAAGCTCTCAATAAATCCTCAAGTACCTTATCGACTCTCTTTGTCTGCCCATCCTCTGAGGGTGATATGCAGTACTCAACTTGAGCTTAGTGCCTAACGCATCCAATTGACTCCTCCAGAATTCACTAGTAAACAAAGCATCTCTATCGCTGACTATATTAATAGGAATCCCATGTAGTCTAACTATGTTCTTCATGAATAACTTAGCTAAAACATGTGTCGTCCGGGTTGAATTAAACGGAAAAAAATGGGCACTCTTAGTTAACCTATCCACTATGACGCATATACTTCCATTTCCGCTATTTTACCTTGGCATCCCGTCAATTAAATCCATGGATATCGAATCTTATGTCCAAAATGGAATCTCTAAAGGTTGAAGCAACCCACTTGGCTTTTGTATGTTCGGCCTTTACTTGTTGACAGTTTGCACACTGCCTAACCCACAAGCCTGCATACCTCTTTATATCTTGATACATCTTGGTCCCTCCAAGATGAATTGTAAATTTGGACCAATAACATTCTCCATAAACTTCTTTCCTTAAGTCCCAATATTCGGAACACACAACCGTCCCTTTTTTCTCAACCATCCTCTTTGGTCAAGACTAAAATCTTTACAACATCGATCTCAGTTCCAACCCCAAGCCTTCTAATCCTTTCGGCCAACACTAGATCCTCCTTCTGCTTAGAAGCAATCCTTTCGATCAATACTGGTTGAAATTCTAAATAGGATAACATGGTTGTACTCTGACTAGAACTTGCAGTCGATCTTAACTACACACTACAAGTAGTTAATGTTGAATATGCGATTATATGATTTTTGTTTGATGATAATAAACATATATATTCGTGTAAATGTATTTGTTAATATACTATTTTATTTTTCATAGATTAAATAAATATGTGCTGAATAAAAATAAATAACACAGAATTTTTATTCAAACAAATATTTATTACAATTTTTTAATAGTACAAAGTTCAAGCTCTCACTATATATTCAATTTCAATTACAGTACAGCTTTGATTACATCACAATTTCACATTTACAAATGTCCTCACTACATATCGCTCATTCACTCATAATTTATCTTCAACTTTATTTCAAATTGAATCCAGCATCTGAGCAATCTGCAAATATAAATATTGACGTAGTAAAATTGAAAAGGAAATATTTTTGTAGTGTAAAATAAAATGTGAATTTTAAAAATAATATTTGCCTCAGTTATTTGGGTAGTTCGTCATCATTTAACTTTGAATTCATCATACATGAACAGCTTGTTACATACACAGTATATCACTGTATATGCCATAAGGCTGTGCACACCGATATATACACTTGATAAATTTACAGACAGGTGAGAACAGGTCAAACCCAAAATACCGGATTCAACTCAAGTGCAATAAAATAATGTCACAACTTTCAGCACAAGGTCAAATTCGAGCTACAAGCTGGATTCAGCTCATATATACAACAAATATCCAAACTGCCTCAAATGGCCAAGTCCGTCTACCACATAAATGAATAAACACATCAAGCTACAACATGACAAAAATGCAACTGATCAGAGGTGGCAACTTGGAGCATCAGACCAAATAGTGCACACTGGCTATAAACAAAATACACGAAGGCCACAATGAAGCATGAAGCAGTTCAATATCCAAGCAACTAGTAGAGCAGATCCAAACAACACAAGTGCACCAAAGATATGGCCAGAACCAAACAGCACACAACAGTGACACAACCACCATGACTCAAAGCATATACAAGACTGCACATTCAGGTCTGGACACACATGAATACAACTCAGATGCAAGCACACTCAGCGCACGGTGCATATCAAACCAGAAGTATGCTCGAAGCAAAAAACCAAAAACCAACAAAGAACAAGACAAAGTGCAGAAGTAAATGT
Organism: Allium cepa; assembly: GCA_030765085.1. NCBI lineage: Eukaryota > Viridiplantae > Streptophyta > Magnoliopsida > Asparagales > Amaryllidaceae > Allium > Allium cepa. Next base: position 655,532,862 of record CM060940.1, read on the forward strand.
CACTAAAAACTTTGACTCTACGGTATCGAAATTATAGTACAAAAATGCCGTGGAAAAGTGCAAATTGCAGTGACACAAAAATCACAATAGGGTCAAATTCCAACATGTTATAGAAATGAAATAAATCAATATCGTCACAGCAAAGTCAAAGCTGTGATCAAAGAATATGATGAATAAGTCGAAATCGTGGTGGCCAAGAAAATTGACCGAGTTAAAAATCAATACCGTGAGAAGCAAGCATTAATTATACGAATTTGATTAAGTCAGAGAAATCATCAGCATCAAAAAAATATCGAACGGCCGAGCAAATCAATTGACAAATTCGAACAAATATATACTAACGCAAATAAAGGAGATTGAACACATATAAAACCCACAATCATCATCGGCAATTGATTATCGAGTTCAAGTACGAAAATCATTAAAGCACAAAAAGGATAAATTACATACCGAAGTCAGAAGTCGAACTCGATCCAAAATTGGGGCAGCCGTATGCTAACCAGAGAGATAATCAATTGACAAAGCAAGGGACACTAAACCATCATTCAATCGAGAAATCAAAGTCGACAGCCTCAATTTTTACAAGCCCTAATTTATCAGAGAGGAATGATCGAAGAAGCCCTAATTTGAAAAGACGAGAACAAAGCCGCCATTTTCTCAATTAAGGAACGGGCCACAACATAATAAAAAGAGAAAAGGGTCCGCCTTTTATTTTATAAGGGTTATAGTTTTTAAATTAGGGTTTATTTGTTTTTAAATTTGTATTTCAATTTTAAACCAATTGTAATTTCTAGCCGTGTGACTAGGGGACAAACTACGTGGCGTAGTTTGAGAATTCGCAACTCAGTGGCTGAGTTGTGGCAGGGTTTTGAGCGTAAAGTTAGGTTAGTCAGTAGCGGGTGTCGTGAGTTTACATGTGTAAGCGTGTGACAACTTAATTTCTAGTAGAAACCTTGGGGGCAGCATGTAGGCAGGGTTTTGCCGAAGCTGGGTAAATTCTGTGTTGTTCTATTTCTGCATTTATTATTCTGCTATTATCGGTGTTGCTATAATTTTGATTTATCTGTGTTGAAATAATTTTATAAGCTTCCGCAATTAATTTTTATAATTAATAGTATCACCCTATTCGCCCCCCTCTAGGGTGAAATCGATCCTACAAGTGGTATCAGAGCGAGGTGCAAAAGCCATTTTTGTTTTAAAAAATTGATTTTACAAAAACCAATTTTTGTTTTAAAAAGTTGAATTTTTAAAATGGCTTCTTTTAATACTGCTTTTTCTGAGGGTCAATCCATAGTTAGACCACCAATGTTCAATGGTGAATATGCTTACTGGAAAAATAGGATGGAAATTTTTCTGAAAACCATTGACGCTTGGAATATTGTTGAGACAGGTTATAGAGCACCAACTATAACTATAGATAATCAGAAAATAGATAAACCAAAGGAACAATGGACAGAACTAGAAAATAAATTACAAAATACTAATGCTAAAGCTATGAATTCTATTATTTGTTCATTGGATCAATTTGAATTTAATCGTGTCTCACAGTGTCTAACTGCGCAGGAAATATGACACACACTAGAAGTGACTCACGAAGGAACATCTCAAGTCAAAGAATCTCGCATTGCCATGCTAAGCAGCAAATACGAGAATTTCACAATGGCGAAGGAAGAAAATGCCAAAGAGATGTATGAACGACTTTCCAATATCGTATACAAATCAAAAGCTCTCGGAAAATCATATACAGAGTTGGAGATAGTCCGAAAAATCCTCAGAGTCCTTCCACGAAGATTTGAAGCAAAAGTGACTACCATTCAAGAATCGAAAGATTTAAAACAAATGAAAGTTGAAGAACTCATCGGAAATCTCACCACTTATGAGCTAGAAACGAAATTCAAGGAAGAGCGTGAAGGAGGAGATACTCGAAAGAAATCAATAGCGCTCAGAGGAACAACCGAAAGTGATGATGATAACGATGATGATGATGCAGCAGCAGAATTGGAGCTATTAATAAAGAAATTCAAAAGGTGGAATTACAAATACAGAAATCCAGATCGAATTCAAAAAGTGAAAACAGAATAGCCAAAGCACTAGACTACTCAGTAGAACAGAAGATCGTCTGTCATAAGTGCAACCAATTCGGACACATCAAGCCCAATTGTCCTCAAAATCGACGCGACTTTAAAAGGAAATTAAAAAAGAAAAGTTTTGCAGCCACGTGGAATACAAGTGATGAAGATAATCAAAGTTCTAGCAGTGAGAGTGAGAAAGCAGATATGTGCCTTCATGGAAATATAACCGATAGCGACGATGACGAGCCAAGCGAGGTATCAAAACTCACTCACTCAGAATTACTTATATATTTTTCACGAAGTAAATGGCTGTTTTGAACGACTTAGGGAGAAATATGCCAAACTTGAATCACAAAAAGATACTTTGATAGAATTAAATGAACAACTTGACCAATTAGTTAAAAACTATCAAAGTAGGATCCCTAAGTGTGATGAGTGTCCAACATTCGAAGAAGAAATTAAAAAATCAGAAATTAATATAAAATCACTTGAAAATGAAGTTCTAATTTTAAAAGAGAATGAAAATACTAGAAGAGAGAATTCTATTAAAAAGTGCACACAATTGTTAAATGAAAATGAATCTCTCAAAACACAAGTCCAACAATTGTCAACGACTTTAGATAAATTTTCAAAAAGTGAAAAATCGTTGAATATGCTATTAGGAAAGCAAACTGTTAATACGGTTAGACAATGACTTGGATATAATCAATCTGAAAAAGTTGAAAGAAAAATTAATCAAGTTAATTCAATGTGCACAATTTGTAGAAAATTTGGACACAATCAAAATAATTGTTGGTATAGACCCAAACACGTAAAAACTATGCCAATTTGGGTTCCAAAAGGCACAAATATAAAATCTCTCAAAGTTAAACAAATCTGGGTGCCAAAAGGAACATATATAAATAGTTTTGGGTCCCCACAAAATTATTTTTCAAAATATTCTTCCACTAACAACAATGGACCTTTAAAAACAAATAGGTCACAAAAACCTATCATCGTGTAGGTGTGGTGGCAGGCTAAGGAACAACAATAGTGTTACTTGGATTCTGGCTGTTCCAAGGACACAATGAGCGTCAAAGAAAAGTTCTTTAGCCTAGTATAAAGGTGACAGAATCACAATGGACAACAATGAAAAATATCGTAAAGGTAAAACAGGTAATGGTATATTTATTTGAACGATATATTAAATGTGATAATCTGCACCGTAATCTAAGTTAAATCAGCCAATAATGAGATGATGAAAAGATGATGATTTTGATTCAAACTTATACAAAATTGTTGGCCAATTGTATTCTTATGCCAAAAAAACTATAAAAATCTCTAGATTCTTTGAATTACTTCATATATATTAGTTTGGATTAAAAATAGTGTTTTGTTGGATGATAATACTTTTGGTTACAATACGGCTAACTCTATATTCGCGGTTTTAGATTATTTACTCGGCTTCAATTCAAATTCAAGAGAATGTCATTTTAAAATGCTGTTAAAATTGAGTTTGAAATTTTTGGTGCACACTTCATGATTTGGTCTATCAAATTCAATTAGTGATAATTTTGAGTGAAAAAGAAATTCAGATGCAGATTACACTGGTAACCTAGTTGATAGAAAAATTACTAGTGAAACGTGATTTGCTGAGACATTTAGTAACTGCATCATTTTGAAAGAAAATAACTGCATATTTTTCATTTCAAATAATAATTTTCAAATAGCAGAAATTTTCTCTTATAAAACCCCTTCTAGAAAATCATTTTTGACCTTGTTTTCAGATTAGTCATTTTTAGAAAAAAATTGATTTTATAATTATTTTTCAATTTGATTTTAAATGATTACATTGACTAATCTGACTCCCTAATGATTATCGAAAAGATGAATAGTGATTAAAAAAGTGATGAGTGTTGATATTAATCATACATTATAACTCGAGACGGTATAATTAGTAAATTTGTTTAGAAATTTAAACAAGAGTTATAAAACCTTTTGTTGGTAAAAATTCCACGACCATCTCTATTTCTATCATATTTCTAACGACCATCACTCATCAAAATTCAATATAGTTTGTCGATATGTGGTACTTTAAACAGGAATCATTCATTTTTCATTTAAAATAAATAAATAAATAAATACCAAAGTATTCACTCTCATTTAAAAGTCCTCACGGTTATGCATGGGTGAATTACTTGCAATTTGTTATGTGCTTCCATGCTCATTTAAAAGTCCTTATGGTTATGCATGTATGGAACGCATATCAAAAATTGATTTTTAAAATAAACATGTTGATTCTAATCCCATTTAAAAGTCCTCACGGTTATGCGTGGTTAGAAGACACTTGAATTCATTTTTTAAAAATAAAATTGGAATACTACTAATCTCATTTAAAAGTCCTAACGGTTATGCATGGTTAGTAGATATTCAAATTCCTGATATAAATATACCACAAATAGACACAACTGTATGGTTTTATATGATGACATCATTCCCATCATTCTAAAAGTGGAATATGCGCCTAACAATGTATTTATGATTTTTTGTTTGATTTTTTATTGAAATTTAATATTTATATTCAATTGAGTTTTAATGTTGAATTAGTATTGATCACTTTATCTCTATTTTCTCTAACACTATTACTCTTTTGCTGATAACAAAAGGGGGAGAGAAAAGTTAAGATTTTGTCAAATAAAATCAAGCAAAGGTCAAATATTTTCCATTTGCATATTTTAATTGTATGCATACATGTAGGGGAAGCTTTGTGTAGAGAGGAAGAATTTAAATAGGGGGAGCTATATAGAGTATATCTATGATCAAATACATTTAACATATTCAAAATCTTAAATATATGTTTGTTATCATCAAAAGGGAGAGATTGGTGAATATGCGATTATATGATTTTTGTTTGATGATAATAAATATATATATGTTTGATTCATCATCAACATGAAATGGCCTATTTTGAAGAAGCTCTACATCATTGGATGGAAACGGTATGGTTCCTTTATCAACATCTTGTGTTCTTCAATGTCGATAAGGACTTTGACGTTAATATCCATCTTTGCATCTGAAGCTTCGAACCATGACATAAACCCTTGTTTCAGGCCTCGACATGAACCCTTGCTTCAAACCTCGACATGAACCCTTAGTCCCGGAATTGATTCCTTGGCTCATATCCGTTGAAAATTATTATGATAAAGCATATATATAATTATTTCATAGATATATGGAGGTTTGTTTGTATCATATATATATATATATATATATATATATATATATATATATATATATATATATATATATATTTTCATGTACAAACTCAAATTAAACTCATTATATAAAATAGTATGTTAGTATATTTTCCCTTACGTATACTTGATTATCATTTTGTTCAAGTTACAATTTAAATATTATTAAATATTCCAACACTTATTTTAGACTACGAATAAATATGGAATGCCTAAATTACAGTATAGGATTTGTATACAAGAAAGGAAGGTAGAAAGCCTTTTCATATTTCTTAAATACTAATAAGATGTTCCCTTAACCAAGAGATAAATTTGAAACTTGTTTCACTAATTGTTCTTCAATTACTATCATGTAAATTTAGTTTATATAGCAATTTACATATGTATGTTACATACACACAAACATACGTACATATATACATAATATACAACATACATAATACACATGCACATATGTGTGTGTGTTTGTGTCTAAATTATATGCATACATATATACACACACGCATATATAATACTATTATTATGTGCATACAAGTTATATACATATACTATAGTATATTTGAAAATATGTATGTACTTATGCATTTAGATTACTGTTAATCATATGAATCTATCACATGCATATGTAAGTATAATATATACGTACATACAATATATATTAATTCCCATATATGTATGTGTGTGTATGCGCACATGCTTATATATCTCTATCTATCATGTCATGTTATGAATATATAAATGAATTATTGAAACAAACATTAAATTAAATAAGTAAATAAGATTAATTAATTAAATATTGAATATTATAAGGTAAAATATGATTTTATTTTATGTTGATAAATTGGATTTAGTGATAGTTAATAGATTACATGGGCCTATTAAGATCCAAATAAGGAAAATTTTCAAATTTACCCATTTCACCATTGTGAAACGGACCAGGATCTAACAATGTTATCGTGTCATATTTGGTTAATATAGTTTAATTAGCCAAGATTTATAGCCAACTAATACACTTCTCTATCTGATGGGTATCTAGAATAGTGTTTAGGTTTGGGGCTGGATAAAAGCGTTCTCCCTTCCTTAGCAACTAGGTTAGCCTAACGAGGAGAGTAAGTCCAAAAGGTTGGACTAGGTGTAAAACCCAGAGTATTTTGGTGCTTGGACTAATTTTTGAAATTTTAATACATGTTTTAAATTTGAATGTTATGTTTAAATATAAAACGAAAATTTATGAATGTTATCAACTGAATTAAAAAATCAAAATTGCTATGAGTGATTATTATAATAAATTTTGAATTTTTATCGATAATTAATTAATTTGATTAATTGATTAAATAATTATATATTTATATATATTTATACATATATACATACATACATTTATGTGTATAACTGTAAAGGTTATAGTTGTATTTACCTTCAAATGGTTTAAGGTAAATTAAATAAAAAATTCAAGATTTATTAAAAATATTTAATTAAAATGTTTAGTTAAATAAATAATCTGTTTTATAAATAAAAACTTAAATGTTAATTAACTAGTACATGCATATATGTTTGAATATATATATATATATATATATATATATATATATATATATATATATATAGACAACCATGCATATATATAACTACAAAGTTTATAATTAGTTCTTCATCTCAAATAGTTTAGGATGAATAAAATAAAATTTCTAAAATTTTAAACTAAAGTCTAAACAAGTTAAGAACTAAATTGATTAAATATGATTTACATAATAGGATACATATAAATGTTATATAATTAAGTTAAACTATAGTAGTTGTGAATAAATTGTACCTTTACGATAATATGTATAAATAAAAATATAAGTGGAACTACAAGAAACCCAAATTAATTATTGAAATATACACATACGCATGGTACTTATATTGTGATTTTAGATGTGCTAAACACTTAGATCATAAGGGTATTTCATAAGAAATTCATTATTCCTTAAATCGATATCGCAAAAAATGTATTACAGATTATGAATCTTCAATAGATTACTTGCGTACACACTAGTTATTGAGAGATTTAAGCCAAAGCTGTTATATGTAGTCATACTAATATATTTCTTAGATGATATAAGATACATGCTTGTATTGGTCATGCAAACTCAAGGTGCATGAAATGTGCTGCAATTGGATTGGTCAGTAGTAGATGAAATGAGTGAATTTCAAAAATATGTTCCTATTTGGATCCTAATGGGCCTGTGAAGTCTAATGGTTGTATTAGATCTAATCTAATTAGTTTATAAAGTCATAATTTATTTAATTTTCATGTTTTATTTAACATAAGTCATGTAATTAAAGATTTGTATGTTTTGAGTATATCAATATAGACTCACGTATATACATAAGTGTAGGATCTAGATTAACCCTAGAGGAGGGGGTGAATAGGGTTATAGCAAATTTTCTTGAATTAAACACAAAAACAAACTGCAGAGAAATAAATATGCTGAAAAGTAAATCACACACAAAAGTTACCCAGCTTCGGCAACCCCTGCCTATTGCTGCATTCCCAGATTTCTATTAGAATTAAACAGTCTCCCGCTTACAAACACTCTAACAGACTCGCATACCCTGCTACCGCCTATAGAATTTTGCAAACTCGCACACCCTGCTCACTGAACTAATTCTAACTAGACAATCTGACACTACCTAAATCCTAGGTGGTGATTTACCAAGAGTTGATTCGAAAAGAATAGATAAAAATAAAACTAATAAACAAAAAAAAACCTTTAATAAAAATAAACCCTAAAAATAAACTAAAGCCCTTATTGCAAAAATAAACTAAAGCCCCTTATAATAAAACAAGGCCGGCCCAATTCGTCTGCCCGTTCCTTTTTCTTTTGCTATTGAAAAATTGCGGCCTTGCTTTCTTTTCCCTCTTAAATTAGGGCTTTGTTCCCTTGCGAAAAATTAGGGCTTTCTTCAAATTCGATTCTCTGGTTTGTGTTGCTCTTGCACGCTGCTTCTCTGATGATCGATTCTCTGGTTGCTTTACTTGCGCTCGTTCGCAGCTGCTCCTCTGTTGATCGTTTTGTGAAATTAGGGCTTGGTTGCTTTGAAACGATCGAATCTGATTTTTCTTCTGGTATGTTATTTGTTGCTTTCTGGATTGATTGCTTGGATTCGATTGTTCTTTTTTGCACACCGCCTATGATGATTTTGGGTGCGAATTTATATGAATTCGACACTTTCCTAATTCTTGCTTTCCTGACTTGATGCGCACGGCTTTGATTGTGCAGCGTTCGATTTTTCTTGAGTCATACGAAAAAACTTTCCTCTTTTGATTTTTGACTTTTTCAAAGATACGCACTTGAATCTTTTTCAGTATACATTCGCGAATTCTCTTGTTGACTTTTGTGTGCTTCCATGATTTCGACTTGGACTTGTTTATTGCTTTCGACTTCGAGTTGCTTATCATCTACATCGAATTCGAACTTGATTTACTGCAGGCTTTGACTTGTACATTCGAATTTCTTTGACTTTGTTAATGCGATGTTGTTTAAGGTCCTTCTGTTCATCCCTATAGCAGCTTTATGCATTTCTCTGGCCATTTGTGTTTATCCCTGTAGTATACTCGAATTGTAGTTGTTAATTTCTTCTGGCTTCACTGTGAACTTTGGCTCTGGCCATCTTTGTTTCAGTGCTTGTTTGTTGTACATATGAACTTGGTTCATATGTATGTTGTACACTAAGCATTGCTTTATATTATCGAATACTTTTCACTGTGCACTTGGTCTTTGTTGTAACTGGACATGTTGCTTGAGTCACTTGCATTTGTTTGCTGTCATGTTTGTTATGGTGTCATATCTTTGGTGCACTCACTTGAACATCTGGCCTTGATGTCATGGCGTGCATGTAAGTTACATTACATATGTCTTTACCTTGTACTGTCCACTGCCCTTTTTCATATTGCTGGTTCATTGTAATGAATTCTGTTTCATTGATCATTTTCGGCTTCATCTGTGTTCATCACTGAACATTACTGTTTTGGTGAATTCACTTGTGTATATGAGCAGTTTGAAGTTGTTGACTTCATTTGGTTGTTGCATTCATTGGTCATTCTGGCCTTGTACGTGTAGTTGTATTCATGTACATTGCATTGTGGTCTTGTGGCAGTTGCTATGTCTTTGGGCATTTCACTGTGTTCATTTGAGTTGTGCATTGTTTTGTCTCTGATCTTTTGGTCATGTTGCCTTCAGTTGCTTGTATATATGTTTCATGCATTATTGATGCTACGTTGTGATCTTTCTTTCTCTGGCACATTAGTGTAACTGTTCAGTTTCACAGTTGCTTCATTCTGCACACTGCTACTTGTCTATAGCCTTCGTTGAGTCTTTGTGGTCTGCACTTGCACCACTGGTCTTTGCATCCATTCTGGTTGATTGATCTTCATGTGCCCAGTTGATGTTCTGTTGTACTTTGGTCTTGCATTTGGTCTGGAGTTGTTTCTTTTTACTGTTGTATCACTACTTGTGTCTGCACTTGTATACTCATTGTCACTGTCTTAAGAGACTGTCTCTGGTATTCTTGTTGCTTCCCTGACCTTGTAGTTGTACACTTTGGCTTCACTGAGTTTGTTGCTGTTGCAGTCTTTTGTGGTTTCAAACATGTGAGTTGTTGTCTGGCCAGTTGAATCATTAACTGTTTGTATGTTTGTTTTTGTTGGCTGCGCACACAAGTTGGCGAGGCAGTGCACACTTGTATAAATGTACACGTGTGTATTGCAGCCACTCATGATTACCTGTCCCTGATAGGAATACAAGTGTATATATATCTATGTGTATGACTTTGTGGCATGTACAAGGATACACTGTGCATGTCACACTGTTCGTGTGTGATAAATTCATATGTGAATGATGACGAACAACCCAAATAACTGAGGCAAATAATATTTTCAAAATCCATATTTTATTTTATATTGCAAAAATATTTCTTTTTCAATTTTACTGCGTTAGTGAATATTTTTGCAGATTGCTTAGATGCTGGATTCTAACTGGAATGAAGTTGAAGATAAACTACGAGTGTGAGTGATATGTAGTGAGGAATTTATGTAAATAGAATTGTGATGTAATTAGAATCAAAATTGTATATGTATAGTGAGAGCTTGAATTTGTACTATTCAAAGTTGTAATAAATATTTGTTTGAATAAAATTTCTGTTTGAATTCAAATTCTGTGTAATTTATTTTATTCAACAAATATTTATTTAATCTATGAAAAATAAAATAGTACATTAACAAATACATTTAAATGAATATATATATATATATATATGTTTATTATCATCAAACAAAAATCATATAAGCGCATATTCAACAATAAGTGCATTGTGCCACATTGCGAGGTATACATGATTAATGATTACATATGAAAATATTAGGATTTATATCTACTATGTAAAATTGGCCATTTATATAAGTGTTAATTATATAAAATATATTCATATAAATTTTGAAATTATTTACATATAATAAAATATCAAAAAAAATGTTTTTACCGAGTTAATAAATTTTCAGTTCAAATTTTGTATGTAAAATATCTAATTAAAACTTAGTAAAACATTTTCATATTAAATCTAGATTTTAAAAATATCAATTATTATATCATTAATTAAATTTAAATTTGTATATTCATATAAAATAATTATTACAGCAAAAATAATAATTTTTTTAAATTTATTTATATTTATGTATTTTTTATTTGTTTAAAATACACAACGCTGTTTTAATATACATATATACACTATAAAAAATTATTTTGAAATTATATACATTTATTATGTTTTCCCTATTTATTTGTTTAAAATAACAATACTATTTAATATGTTAAACAATTTATATATATATATATATATTGCAAAATAGAAATTTTCAAATTATATATATGTAAAACACTGTTTTTCTAATAAGAAAAAGTAATTTTTTTAGAAAAAAATCTAATTTTCATTAAAAGTATATAAATATATATATAATAATACCAAAAGTAAACACAATATTAAATAATTATTAGTATATATATATTGTAATTAAATAAATTAATGTTTTTGACCAGAGTTTTTTATAATTAGATATCCAAAAATAATTTAAATAGTATAATTAATTGTGTATATAGTTTTAAAATAGTTATAGGGAATTTTAGGCTTCAGAATTAGTGAATAATCATTTAAACTTATAAATAAATATGTATAATATTTTAAAAATTAGCATATGTATGTATATAATAGAATACAAATGTGGCCAAATGTTTATATATATATATATATATATATATCCTTTAAACCTTGAATTTATTTTAAAAATTTCATATAGATTAATTATTTAATATAAAATTAATATTATTAATATTTATGAGAAGATCATATCAAATACATAAAATTGTTATAACAATATGAACAACATACAATGAATAATATATATAACATAAATGAATACATCTAAGTGAAGCAGCCTTTGATTCACATGTCGATTCAAATCATCCGCTAGATATTATAGATCTCTGTCTAAAGATGCAAACTTTTGAGTGCCACCACTTGAAAATGTTTTGCATTTGACTTGGGGTGTGTTAGAGCTCGACCATAGGCTGGAGTATATGTGGGTTTGGCGGTCAAAGAGTGGGAGAAATGGAGAATAATAAGTAAAAAAGAAAAGTGGAGGCTTAGGTACACTTAAATAGAGGATCTAATTGAGATATCTTCCACTATATCCTCTTACCAAGTAATACTCTAAATCCTCCTCTCTAGCTTAATTTTAGTTAGCCAATACCTAGTCTATTATGGACAAAATGGATATCAGAGCCCAATAGTAATTTATTCTATTTAAAACCCATTTAAATTCCTATCGATATCACATAACAATACACAAATATATATATATATATATATATATATATGTATGTATGTATGTATGTATGTATGTATATATGTGTATATATATAACTTTATATACGCATTCAACTAAATGCTAGTACAACTCATAGCATTTCTAGTGGCTACTGTATTTACTAAGTACACCCTATGTAACGACCCATAATTTTATCACTTTCATTTCGGAATATTTAATTAATTTTAATATTCAATTGATGATTTTAAAATAATATGAAATTCAAAATTTAATAAGACAACTTGATTTTTAATAATTTATCTTTAAATGGATTTATAGGAATTCTCCATAATTTTTTACTTTGGAAAATATTTATATTTGTTGTTTGACGATTTTCTAGCAAACACTGTTATTTTTGGAATTTCACAGAATACAATAACCGGTGTATTTTATTTTTGATCTATGATCGTGTCGCATTTTGGAGCATGATCATATTTTTATTTTGACATTTGCGGTTCGTACGCGAATCAGGTATTATGTAGTGGGATACCACAAACTTTATTTTCAAAACACATATAAAAATCAAAAAATTCTAATTTTTAATATTTGAAAATGCTTGATTAAATGGCTTGCTTGGGAATATGATTTTTCTTGTAATGATTGTTTAACTTTAGTAATCTTGTTTATCTTATGAGTAATAAAATGCAATTGATTTGGATTGTCGTGATGTAAAGAAAATGTGCTTTGTTATAAATCAAACAAACACCATTTTTCATCAGGTTACCATCCTTTCCCTCTAACATTCAAAAAAAATGTAAGCAAAAAACCAAGGCCACGAGCCTGTAAAAATCAAAATCAAGGTAAGTACTCCTCTTAAAATCATAAGAAAAATAGTGTTGGATTTCTTTTTGCAAGATCTATCTTTTGGAATGGTTTGGAGGTTTTCAATCATAGCTTGAAAGGTTTGGCAGCCATAGACGAACTCAAATTGTAGCTAGGGTTTTAGTTTGTGATTGTCTCGGTTGAAGTTTGGTGGATCGAAGATTGGTTCTAGGATCGAGAGGTCGAGGTGCACCTAGCGGCGAATTTTAGCGAAGCTCGGTCGAATTTTGGAGGGTTGACTTTTTGCCCATAGCGGCGTCGGTCTGAGGGCCTGATATGTAGGAGGCTTTTGGGTAGATTGTCGTGGTGTCAAGTAGATGAGTAGGCAGAGCGGGATGTGTTGGTGGTCTTGGCGATGGTTTCCGATGAGTGGTTGTGCGTACAAGGTGCACAACAATGACATATATGGGTCTTATCGTTTCTAGACTTTGAAAAATGGAGGGAGGAAGAAGATAAGAAGGAGGCTGGTCAAGTTTGCACTTTGGTGGTATGGACTGAAACCAATTCAAGTGGGATGAGGGCATATTAAATTGGGTTTAATTTATATATAAATGTGTGATAGTTTAGAATGTGATAACTTACTCATTATAAATCCGATTTAGATGCGGATTTATGAGTTGTACTCGTACTGGCGAATATAACGTTATAGTATAATTTGTTGGTACATTTGGGATGTTTAAAAATTATGACATATTAATAAGTATAAAATTTAATTATGTTATTTCAAAAAATAACATCGTTGAACTTATTTATACTTTATTTGGTGGTATTTATTTGGCTAAATAAAACACTACTAAGTTAAATCAAATTAAATAATTGCCATGGACACCTACTGAGTAGGATAAATCCCCATATCGCACTTGCTAATTAAAAAGTTGATTTGTGTAATTAATTAATATATGGATTAATTAATACTGGCTACGTGGTAAATTAACTATTGGTTATTAATTGTTAAGTGCCAGAAGCTTAGTAGCCTGGTCGTGTTGAATATGACATAGGCATATGAACCACTTTTTGGTATGAAAGAAATGGTAGAATGTTTAAGTACCATTGCGGTCGTTAAGCCTTAGATCCAAACAATGTTTAAAGTTTTCTTATTTCTTAATTGAATTGTTTTAAAGTTAATCATATTTTAATTAATAATGTTTAAAGTTATTTATTATTTTATTAATGATATTTTAGTGTTAATTATATTTAATTAAGGATGTTTTAGTTCGTTAAATTGTTTTTATTAATAAGGTTTAAGTTAATTAATTATATTATTAATATTGTTTAAGATTGATAAATTATTGTATTAAAATGTTTTACTTGATTGATTATTTTAATAAAAAGGAGATGATTTATAAAGGATATTTTATAAATATAAAAACTGATTCGTAAATGATATTTTATAAATAAAGGAAATGGGGTTTAAAGGCTATTTAATTATAATAAATTTTAAAGGTTATGGTCCATATAGCGATATTAGCTATGGATGCAGTTTTGAAACTCTATGATTTCTTTACATTGGAAAGTCATATATCTTTGATATTTGGGAACTCCTTTTAGGTACGATTTAAAAAGTTATAAAATCAATTTAAGGAGGGTTTGGAATTATTGACATATGTTAATAACTATTTAGTAATAGTTTTTAAGAGTGAATTTTGAATAACACAAATGAGTTTATAAATATATTGTGAGATTTATTATAGGAGTTAAAAGACTATATTTATAAATGTCTGTTATGGAAGAAGTTTTATAAATATTAAAGAAACCAATAAAGGGGAGATTTACAAATGGAAAGGAGTTTGTAAATATTAAAGAGATGAAAGAAAAGGATTTTATTTAAAGGATAAAGGATTTGGGTTTATAGTAAGCAACGTTTTAAGTAGCATTTGTTTTATTGACCATCTAATATGATTTTGAAATAGGAAATCTTTCATAACTAGTTTGTAAATATACTTATACCGTTAAGATAAGTATATGGTTATATTTTTTAAGTGTTGAAAAATATAATGTTTTGTGAATATACTTATACCATCGGGATAAGCATATGGAAATGATTCCAAGTATTTACATAGTGTTTTAATTCATGAAATATTAATTAAAGAGGTTTAGTGGTTACTGATGCGCTTAATCGAGTTTAGTTTCGTATCAAATTAAGTCTCTGATTTTTTTGTTTTATTTGATAGCTAGATAACCGACTATCAAATCTAAGCCTAAATAATCCTTCTCAATTTTGATGGTATGGAAATTCTCTTTCCATACTAAACAGCGAAGGATATAACTTTGGAAATATCTAGGAGAAACACGTGAGTTATACGACACAGTCATCTTCGATTATGTTGTATCGTGTGTATAAATCTCATTTTTTCTCCTAGGACAAATGATAGAGAGATCCATCCACATAAACAGCTAGGGTTGATCCCTGCAACAACTCGTACCTCTATAGGCTTAAATTTCGGCAAAAATCGAAACCCAAGTCCATCAAAGCACAGATCATTGAATTTGGTACCTGTAAATAAGCATGAACATTATCATAGATTGATAGAAATCAAAGCAGAAATAATAATAGGATAAGAATACTGACAGTGGCTACTACCTTGGAATTTAAAGTATTCCTTGGATAGCAATTTGTCACATCAGCATCAAGCATGAGAAAAATTTACATTTGCACATATTCCTTGTTAGATCAAATGCTATATTTTTCTAGAAGGGAAAGAAATCAAACAAATTTACAAATATTAAAAGGATCTAAATTCCAACAATTCCAAACTATCAAAATTTTACATTCCAACAAGATTAGGGTAATAATCCGAATTCATAACATTATTATACAACCTATTTCAAATTTGGAATGAATTTCATTTAAATCAATATTCTAAATTCATACTTTTGGAAATGATTTCCAGATCGGGTTGTAAACAATCCTAAATCAATTTATAAATAAGGATATGTAGGCAACATTTATTGTATTTAGATTATATTCAATTTGTTGTCTACAAATCATATACAATTATCCAATTAGGCATACAAATAAACACTAACATGATAACTTTCATGTCAACAATCTAAAAAATTTCTCACTCGCCTTTTAAAAGCGATCCAAATCTCCAGATCTGAAGTAGGGCCTTTGATTATCCTCCAAATCCTTAATAATCCAAGAAATATGTATAAAAGGGTACATATACACATTAGAATTACAATTCTGAGAAGAGATTTGGGATTAGGAGAGAAAATAGATACGATTGTATTAATATATATATATATATATATATATATATATATATATTACCTCAAATACATGTATAGTTGATTCTCTTCTCCTTTTCATTTGATTTCTATTCTTCTCCAATTTGTTGAATGCAAATACAAATACCTCATGTTCATAATTTAGAAAGAGAGTGGAGAAGAAGAAATGGCAGAGCTTCGCTACTGCTTTCAGAAAAATATGAGAAGAGAATGGGGGGCTGGGTCTGAATTTATATGCAATAGAACTAGAACCATTAGATCGAAAATATTAAATCTGCAACACATATGGCCTAGGGTTACTGGAGTCGCCATGCACGAAGTGGTCAACTGCCCTTTTTCTAGAGGTCGGCTGCCCTCGGTCAGCCACTCCAATATATGGGTCAACCTATGGGCCCAGCTAATTAATTAAAAATATTAATTTTTCTTATTTATTTATTTATTTTCGTTCCGAATTCGTTTTTCATCCGTAACTTCTTCGGTTTGACTCTGATCGTAAAACTTCAAATATGAACGTTGCTCAGAATTTCGCCAAGAACGCAGTAGTGCAAGTTTTATGGTCAAATTTCATTATTTGTACAAATTCCATTTTTGGAGCCTAATTGTTTAACTAACTAACTAATTAAACAACTAACGCCAAATTACCAGATGTTGCATTCTTCCCCATTAAAAAGATTTTCGTCCCCGAAATTTCACCAATGACTAATTCAAGGTTTTGGTTCCTAATTATCTTGAACTACACAACCGATGAGTGTACAACAAATTTTGCAACTAAATATGCATAAGTGTATAGTGTATCACTACATAGAAAACACGTATGTAAAATGATTCTAAATCGGATCCTCCTATACGAATGCGTTTCTTTTGAAAATATTTTTTAAAATATGATGCAAAAATCCTACATATATACTGGCGGTTATATGTGTATGCTGCTTTTTGAAAAACAATTTCACCTAAAACCCACATACCCCTACCAATAGAAGTGTGAAGCAACCAATTTTTCATCATGTCCCTACCATCCAATAATCTAACGCATCGAAAATTGCCTTCTAAATTTTGCTCATTTGCCGAAAAAAGAAATTTAGGTGTAGAATTTAACATTTTTACCACTCAGTATTCTTTCTATCTCCGTAGTACAGTAGAAATTTTCTCGTTTCCCTAGATTTACTTCAAAATTTGATGCACAAAATGCACAAGGAGGCTTATTTTAAAGCTCTAAAATGGAAAGTCTAAATATAGACTTGTGCATGTCATCAACAAGGTATAGGCATAGAAATTCCAAGCTTAAAACAGCTTTTCCCTTGTTATCGCTTGCATTTATCGCATCGTCGACCCTAATGCACCTCTAAATTCGCTAATTGTTACTCTATTTTCCTTCCCTATGGTTAACATTTGGCCTTAAAAATAAAATAGTTCATAGAAATCTTTCTCGCTTTTCAAATTTGTACGTCATCTGGAAAATAAAATCGTAAAATATTTAGTTACACATTTTCCTTTGAAACAAAATTTTGAACAAAAACCCTAAAAATACTTTAACGGTTAAAACAACTAAAGCGCTAAACAATTTTTTCCAAAAGAGTACTTTTCAAATCAAGGGAAAACTTTTCAAAATATTTTCCTTTAAAATTTTTGATAAATTAAGTCACAATTTCAACGTTGTCGGAAGTCGGTTATGTCCTAAATGCATAAACCAAAATTTTAAGTTCTACAACTAACCTTTACCAATAAACCTTGACATTTTATATAAAGAAAAATGTTAACACATCTATTATTCAAAAAAATTAGCTTTTAAAAAATATAAGCAATAGCCCGTGATACCAAAACAACCTTATCATGTCCTTCGCTAAAATTTTCAAACTATTCTGAACTTCTAGTCTTATATTGCACATATTGTTAGTTAAGTGTCTTTACGAGATTTCCATATTTATGCTACTTATTAACTATGCATATATAAAAGAGGTTCACATTTCTAGAAATAGTAACATAGTAAATAAATAGAAACTCATAACATCGTGTGTGCCTTTTCTAAGAGACAACTAGCAGTTTTATAACCCAACAACCCAAAAGAAAAGAATAAATAATGGAAGGGAAAATACAACAACACCGTAAATCTTAGAATAATGCCAACAGACTACGGGATGCCTTTCTCCGCGGCTGGAGTTCGATTCATTGCTGCGACCCTTGAATGGTCGTAGTAAGACAGTTATACACCAAATCTTGTGCCACTGGCGATACTGGTGTTACTGACGGTTTGGAATTTCCATCTTCCTAAGGAATGATTTAATGATGGCCGAAGGAACCTTCCACTAAACTGCCTCTCTATGGAGACTCACCAGTATTAACTAAAGATGAGAGTGGATAGGTGAAAATACGGAAAGTGACTCTTCGGAGTGCAAATCTTTGATCAACAAATTGAATCAAGAGGGTACGAATCTAATTGATGGCGATGCCACCAATACTAGTACAGGCGGTATTCCGTACCATATGATAGATCCAGTCCTAACTTCCCGCCTTAGGGATGATGTTGTGCCGAATGAAGCACATAATTAGACACGCAGTCAGACGTAGATTATTCACTTTCCAAACATCGATATCCAGGGAAAATATATGCTATAAATTCTTTGAGTCGATGACTACAAAATCATCCAAGTCTGCGTCCTTTGCACAGGCCTCTAAGATTTCAATGAGATCAAATCATTAGTCAACTCAATCAGGACACCCTCCACCTCCGAACGAATCAAACTATTGCCTCCATCGAAATTTTATGCCAATAGGACATCGAAAAGCTAGATGCAACACGGGTAACATTCCTGCTCAATGGCTTCGATGCAGAGGATAGGTGTAAATCCAACCGCGACAAGTAGCTCTTCTATTCCAAAAGCAGTGAAACGTTACGCTCATTTCGGTCTAGTCAAGTGGCCTCTTAGGGGTTGAGACTATAATTGTGCAAGGAAAAACTGGTAGTGTGAAAAAGCGTCTTGGGCTAAGAAGTGATCAGAAGAGAAAACAGGGTTTAGATCTAGAGTAATGGTAGGGTGAGATATAATGTGCAAAACCAACACAAGAGGAAGGCGAGGCTAAGTAGGGTAAAGCGGCATCGATTTGGGGAAGAACGGAAGAGAGTGGCTGATACTTGGATGAGGAGGAGGATGAAGATTGGGTTCAGCTTGTAGAGGAAGGAGGAATGAAAGAAGGCAATTGGGGAAATTATGATGCGACTTTTATAGTCCCGTTCCAAGTTCAATTTGTGCCAAAACTCATTTATTGATAGACCGCTATAGGTTTTCCGCCAGGTGGTCAACCATTGGGTGGGCTTTGGGCATTAATTGAACCTAAACCCAATTAGGGTCGGTTTAAATAATAATCTTTCCACGCCGTCCTTTGATTCTACACGATTCGAAAAATTCCTATCATCGTCCTGGTGGTGTCAAAGCCTGCCGCCTAGTCCCCAACCATGCTCTAGTAATTCACAGTATGCCAACAAAACTGCTGCGACCAACAACAATTCAAAAACCCAAAAAAAAATTCAACTGCTATTTCCTGCCTACTTCGCATGGAAACATTTCATCCAATAGTTGGTATGTAGTACAACACTTCAAACTACATGCCCCGGTAAAGTTGAATGTCATTGCTATTTTGTTCGAAACTTAAAGAGAAAAAATATAAAAACCTTAATTTTATAAATCGAAAATCATCGAGGTAAGTGTATGCACCTTTGTACTTGTTTCTAATTCATACCGAAGCTTCCCTTTAAAAATCAAACTTATATATATAGTATATATGTATATGTATAGTTCAAGGTTTCTAAGAAACTTTTTAAAACACAAATTTACCAAATTGGAAAACTATTTCCTTGCCAAAAATTCAAAATCAAGCCTTTACTGATACATACATAAAAAATATTTAAGGATTTCAAAATTAGTCTTTAATAAACTAAAGATTTCTTAACATAACAAATCTAGTGGTATACGTGTTTCTTTGAAAATTAAAATTTCAAAACTTTCCCAAAACAAAATTTCCAGAATAAATCCTTGGGAAAAGAAATCCTTTGAAAACCTTTTTTCCAAAATCTAAGGCATTTCCAATACATACTTTATAAAAATTCTCTCATAGGTCTTAGACTAAGGAATTTACATTAAATATCTAAATAAAATTCCAGTTTTTCATCAAAGTGGTGGTCAATGAATACTCCATAGAAAAAATTTGCTTATGAAGAATTGCAACAGATAGACTCTAATCTCCTATCCATCTAGAATAACTGTGTGTCTCCGACTGGAACTCAAAATCCAAAATCACAAGATAGCTAGAATCTCAACCATCAAGTCGAATACCTCCAATCTCCGAGATTCTGCCATATGTCGTACTCATGCTCTTCATCAACAGCACTTTGTCGCCAGCACTCCGTGGGCTACTTCAGAGTCGGCATGAAAATCTTAACTTTAAGATATTTCCAACCCATAGTTGCTTTGCCATTCCTTTGGAGTGGAACTAAAACTACTTCTATAGTCGGAACTCTTAGAATCTTGCGTAAAAACATAATATTATTAGATAGAAAGTACAAATACATTCTCAATTCTTCCTAATTGTTCTAATATACTAACCTAGGAACTATGATATCAAGCGTAACAACTCATACCTCCGTGGGCCTAAAGTTCAACAAATATCGAAACCAAAATCCATCAAAGCACAGATCATTGGATTTGGTACCTGCAAATAAGCATGATCATTATCAGAGACTGATAGAAATCTAAACTCACAGCAGAAACACTAATAGGATAAGAATACTGACTATGATTACTACTTTGGAATTTATGGTATTCCTTATATAGCATAATGTCACATCAGCATCGAGTATGGGAGAAAAGAAGACTTCTCCAACAACAAAGAACATCCAACTCTAGTGACCTATTCCTCTAAATCTATCATATAGGTTGTACTAAGGAGGGGGTCGGAACAACTTTCAGGTGATTGGAAAATCTATATACTTTCCATGACATAAATTTATATCGATTGGTTTCCATTTAATTGTTATGTACATTAAGATTGGAAATTCAAATTAAACCTTGCGTTACATACACGATTATTTCCTTACCCAATCCAAAAGTACAACATACTGATGAAGCCTTATCAACCACCCAATACTTCCAAGTCCATTTGCCACTTAATACTTCTCAATACGACGTGGGCTTCTATAATACTTTTAAAAAGAGAAATAGGCAGACTCTTCCATTTAAGACCTTAATCAAGGTAGACCCTGTCATTTAAATCATATTCCCAAGGTAGTTTCCTAACAATTTTGTTAATGGTCGGTGGGTCCTTACTACAAAGACCTCTAACCACTATTTACGGCTTTCAACATTTAATATCTAACTATTACCGCATTTAACGCCGGTAAATTCGTAGCCATGTAATAAACAATACCCAAGATAGTTAATACCATATTTGGAAAATAGGTAGACTCTAGTTATTTAATACCTTAATTAAGGGAAACCCCATCATTTAAGACTTGTTCCCAAGGTGTGCTCCTTAATGGTACTATCGTTATTACGACTTTAGAAATGTGAGAGACTGTACCGAAGCCACTTAATATCTTCTATTGGAAAGTAGGGAGGCTCTGGTCATTTAATACCTTAGTTAAGGCAGATCCCATCATTTAAGACCTATTTCCAAGGCATGCACCTTAATGGTAATATCTAGATTATATTGCTTGAAAATATCATTGGTAAACTTAATATTTCTTTTATAGGAAAGATGTGGACCCTATACTCACTTAAGACCCTAGTTCTGAAGCAAACCCTTCCCAAGAAATCCTCCATCACTCTCAACTGTAAATATGGAATCTCGTTAGATTACATCTTTCAGTATGGAGGCGGGCCTTGCAACCACTTAAGACCTCAACATTTAAATAAACCCTTTTAGAAACATCCTTATTTATTTGGAATCCCACTAGATTATTTAATACTTCCATTTAGGAGAGAGGGGGACCTTACAACCACTTAAGACCTCAATCCATAAATGAATCCCTATGGAGATATCTCTCACCACTCCTAATTCAAAATTTGGACCACTTAGCACTTTCCAATTAAGAAATAATGCCCAATCTCTCATGTCGTCATGGATCCTAGAATTAGTGATATCTCACATCAGTAGTAAGTGCACCTGACTACTCGTAACCTCAAAGTGAAGCGTAGTCTTCCATCGAGTGACTTTATTGACCTCGCATCACTAACTTACTAGGTCCAATTAACCATCCTAAGTCTTTACTTGTATTATCTTAGGCATACATTGAACATAGCTTGCTAATTCCCTTTTTATCAAAGGCAATAAGATTTACCTTAAATACTTATCTATCCAAAAATTCCCTTTTTAATGCTCATAAATGTTAGTTTGTCCATAAAATCGACATTTCCAAAGACATTTATGTATGATTACTAACTTCAAATTAGTAAATTTTATATCTATTCCATTTTATTAATTCGGCTTCTTTATTTGTCGGTCACATTAATCCATTCACCCTATCAAATTATTGCAATTTATTATCATTTATTTACCATTATTGGAGCTACAACCTTTTAAATCCTGGAACACCCCACACCCCTTAGTATACCTAAAAGGACGCACTATAGGGCGTGATGCGTTGTGGATATAAACTAAAACTAGCAGAGATTAAGATTCACAAAACATAAATAGGTAAAAAGAAACAGCGGAAACAATTTAAGTATAACTTATTTAGAACAGCGCTTCATAATTGCTTTAAAAACCAGATAAGTCACCAAATACCAAATACGTCACATTTCAAAATCCCATATGTATATGTCTTATGAAATCAAAGAAAACCATAGTCTCAAAAATCAGAGTACAACTATTCCCCAACATGTGCTAGTACAAATAAAGAACAAAAAGCTGAAATAAAAGAAGTGAAAGTACATAGTGGAATCCCCTTTAAAGAAATCTCCATGCAACAACAACTGTAACGACCCGTAATTTCGCTACTTCGAAAATGAGAGATTTCGTTTGTTTTAAAGTTAAAAAAGGTTTAAAACCTAAATAAACAAGTTATATATAGACAATGATAGAGAAGTTATTTATTCTTATAGATAATAAATTAAAAAGTATAAATTTGGATTTTAGAACAAATCAACAAAAGTTAAGTTTTGCTAAGTATAAATAAATGCTTAAATAAATAGGTCTAAATGTTTATTTAAAAATATAAATCTTATTGAAAACATCTAATAAAGATAATAAAAGTATATTAAAATACTTATAAGTATGTTAATAATTGTTTTACAAAAATAACCAAATTTTGTCGCATTTTGTCAGTTTTACATACACCGTAAAATTAGAGATTTTGGTATTATTTAAATATGATTTTAAAATATAAAGAGACTTGTTTTAATTTATTTAAAGAAGTAAAAAGTTCATTTTTAAATTTGGTTTACATAAATAAATAGTTTAACTAAAACGTCAAAATATGACCGTAAAATATTTTGTCGGAAAACGACGTTTTGTCGATTAAAAGTTGTCGCAACGTCGCCGCATCTTTATTTTCTTATATAGGAACATATATTCAAATAGTATAAGTATTAATTAATTTACTAATCAAGTTTACTTTTACTAAATAAGGTTAGAAACTTCTAGAAGCAATTAAGAAAAGTAAGTAAGAATTAAGAAAAGTAAGTAAGAAAAGTCAAAAGTAAACATCAAATCAATATCAAATCAAAGCCAACATAATTATGATATTCTTTACTTAATATCTAAGTGAAAATGACATAAAGTAATGATTTGAAATGTGATGTTAAGTGTTGAAAAAAAATAAGAATGCTTAAGAAGTAAGTAAGGGTATTTTGGTCTTTTTACAAAATATTATTTTAATCCAAAACTTTTTCTATAAATAAGACCACCATTCTTCCACTTTATTTTACACCATTTTCTATCTTCTTCTTCTTTCTTGAAGCTCTCTTTAATGGCTTCTTCTTCTCTTCCAAATCCTTACTAACTTTTTCAAAACCATATCAAATCAACTCCAAACACCACCAAACCTTGCCAAAGACCTTAGAATACCATTAGAACATGGTTTAGCATCTAAAAAGTGAAGAAACAAAGAGGAAGAGGAGGAGGAAGGTGTGGCCGAACCTATAGTGGAGGAGGAGCAAGTTGTGAAGCTTCGAAGCGAGAAAAAGGGAAGGAAGTGTTGTCGGAATCAAAAGGAAAGTCTACGGAAAAGATTTGGTGAAGATAAGAGAGTTTAAGTGAAGTGTTGTTTGTAAATGAATGTTGGTAGGAAGTTAATCTTTTGGTCAAAAGGTGAGTACTCTTATTTACTAATTAATCCATAAGTTATTTCAAGTATAATGATTTGAAAGTATAAACATGTTGAATGTTTGAATGTTTGATAACTTGGTTGCAAAATTGGTTGATTATATGATTGTTTATGTGATTGATAACTTGGTTTGATAAATGATAAGAGAAATGGTTAGTAAGCAAAGTTAATTACATGAGAATTAAAATCCATACAAATGTGTGTGGAAATATTTAGCCTCTTAATGATTTTAAATAAGTTAAAAGAGTTTAAATATGGTTTAAAAAGAATTCGAAGTGCTTCGGACAAGTTCCGAAGCAATTCTCAAAATTGGTCAAAACCGAGCTTGTCGCGTAGTGGCGGTTCGTAAATTTCGACCCGTAACTTCAAATTGATGTAGAGAATGATTTATAACTCGGATTTCTTCGAAATAAAAATTATTTGGTTTACAATGATAATAGTTTTCCAACGAAGAAAGAAAATCAAGATTTCGTCAAGTAGATTTTAAAATATGTCCAAAACAATTTTCTAAAAACATCGCGGTTTTGCAGTTCGGAATCCAAAACGGGATTTCTTTATAAATGATATTTTTAAAGTATTAAAAATATGAAATAAATTTGATAAATCTATTTAAATGATTTAAAAGAGATTTGGATTGGAAAATATGAATTATCGAATGTTTTAAAAGTTGTTTAAATCAAATAAGCTTATATAGCACTTTCCGCAGCACTTTTATGCTGTGAATTCTATAACTTTTGGAATATGAGTTTAAATGTAACGACGTTTCCCAGAATCAATTGTGAATGTTTTGGAAAGGATAATTAAGAATTTTGAAAAGATTATATCTGAGATAGATATTTGATTTGATAAAAGATGAAGTAATTGATTGATGATTGATATCCACTTATGAACTTAACATCTTTTAAAGCGATGATTGGTTTCGAAGGAACCGGAGTCGGATTTGATTAATTCCTATCCGAAAACCACTTCGAACCAATGTATACGTTCGAAAGTGAAGACATGTTGAAGATGATGATTATTGAAGACCGTGGATCTTTATAGCGTGAAGACTGCTTGTTGAACATGCTCTGGTTGGCCACCATTATAGAGTTATTTATAGCAGTGGTCTCCTCGTGATGGAGATTTTTTCGGATTGCAAGGGCTTCTCGCCTAGTAATGGCCGAGGAAAGTGCCTTCGGTTTCGTTCAGTCCTAGAACGAACTTGTATAGATGTTTGTCTGACATTGTATTCTAAATCACATTTGAGTGGTTTCTATAAATGTATATCAGTTGGTGGCGGAGAAGGCAACTTCTTTTAGCTTAACACCCTTTCCCGAGACATACGTGCTCAGGAAGTTATACTTTTCTAGAAATCAGTCGTGTGACGTGGAATGACAATGTGGCATTCAAAGTGGAACTTGTTATGAAAAAGCGTGGCTTTGTATGAAAAAAAAAAGCGTGGCTTTGTATGAAAAAAAGCGTGGCTTTGTTTGAATTGAGCGTAGCCTCACGAGCCTCACACCCCGGTTATGATGGGATTCTATGTGGTCAGATGTATGCTCGCATTTCAGGTAGTAGTGATTTGGGTTATCAGATGTTCTGAGCCCTAGGTACCAGATGCATCTGGGCCTCATGGCAGGGATGTGCGAAGTCTGAGTCATTGGATGTTATTCGCAGATTGCATCCACTTTTAGCCATTTATGTTGTTGTATAACGGCGTCTGAGTCATGGACGTAAGCCGTGGATACAGATTGATCTTTCCACTAGTTTCCTATCATGTTGGAAATCCAAACCCAATACGGTACATACGGTTTTGATTGTATTCCCAAAATAGCTGTAATGACTTGCAAACATTTCAGCTACCCCCCTTCTGGTATCATATATTCCGTTCGGTATATTCCGTTGACCCAGTCCGGATATATTCTGTTAGACTTAGTCCAGATATTGGTACCTTATTTGAATAAGTTTATTTGAAAAGTGTTTTCAAAAGAATGTCATTAAAAATAATATCAAGTGATTTTTGGTATGAAGCGTTTTGGTTATCATAAGGTAAAAACCCGTCCGTGTTTATGTATGGTCGTGGTCTTATGAGATACCATTCTTTTCAAAGGTTTTGATAATATAGTCATTTAAACTTCGAGTATCTCACGCTGTTTTATCAAGCCTGATCCGGGTATTTTTAATACTCGGGTCAGATCCGAGTAGTTTCAGGTTTAGTTGAAGACGGTTGGAGTTTCCAGAGGAGAACTGGAGATCTTCATCATCGTATGGACGTATTCTATCTTTATCCGCTTTGCTTAGTGTATTTTGTTTAATGTTTGTCAGCAATTGTAAGGACAGATGTTTATAACTGTCCAAGCTGAATTTAGGTTAGACTCTGATATTGTATTTAAAATTTTCCGCTGTAAAGATTATTATTGAAATAATATATGTTATTCCATTCGTGTGAGATTCTGTTCTGTCTTTATTTTCTTTCTACCCTTAATGATCCGCTTATTCGTGCAATTTGAGTTTGACATGTGTGGTTTATTGTCGATTCAAAGGGTATGGAAAAGTGGTTCGTTACATTTGGTATCAGAGCTGAAGGTTAAGCGAGAACCTTGGCTTTGGTTGGGTAAAGACTCATCAGAGATAGGGTTAGTAATACCCTAGGATGAGTAACTCATTAGGGATAGGGTTAGTAACACCCTAGAATGAGTTTGAGTGTATTATATATGAGCGCGTATTTGTTAGTAACTAATAAAATGTTTTGTGTTGATTTATCTATTGAGTGATTTATAGATTCTGATCGATGCGCTTGATCACCGTTATCGATGAGGGTTCCTAAACACTTAAACAAGGCGAACCGACACACTAATTTTGAAGAAAATGGTAAATGAAATAATTTTACCTAGGATTATATTTTGAATATAAAGTACATTTTTTTGAAAAGCTGTATAGTTAGAAATCAGGATTAGTGAAATTTAAATATGAACGTCTTGTGATTAGAATTTCACAGTTTGACTATAAGATGTTTCATAAAGATAATCGATAAGCAAGAAATCTGATAAGGTAATTAAGATCTTTAATACTTATTCTAAAATAACAAATTAAGAAATGATAATGTTAAGTTACTATCATAAATTGATCAATTGTTTGATTTAAAGGTTTAAGTACAAATACCTTGTGAATTAAGTTTCACGATTTGACTATAGGGTGTTTGATAGTAAGATTTGTTTAAGGAATGAGAATTTAAGTTCGAGTAAAACAATTGTGGTAATTTAAATGAAGATTAATTAATATAAGATAAAATGAATTTATAAGATAGGTTTTACAAAGTAATCTCTAAAGGATTTTGAAAATGGTATTATTTCAAATATAAAAAGAGGTGTTTTATGATAACTAATTCGATTGACTCGAAAATAAACTAAAAATGGGCAAGTGATGTGTTCGGATGGTAAGCACTTCTCTTAAGTATTACTCTTCTTGTGAAGAGGATATATGATATTATTGGTAGTACCCAGTTCCTTGGATTGTTTTGGAGTTACTCAATCTATATAATTTTCTTAAGTTAAAATAATGTGAATCATTAATTAGTAATCTTTATAAAAGTGTTTAAACTAAAGATAAATTGGAATCGCTAATTGATAAGATAAAAGCGGGATTCTCGACGATTTTGGACAGTCGAAAATTTCCGAATCACACCAAACTCAAATCTAAGAATTTGTGAAAACTTTTGTAAAAAGGTTGTGAAATATTCTGAGTAAATGAAATTGGATAAGTATAAATGTGATTATAAATAAAAAAGGGGAAGTTATAACCTAGAAAATGTTTTATTAATAAAGTCCAACATTAATTAAGAATTTGGACTTAAGTCTTTAAAAGTGATTGATTTGCATAAGTTATAAGATGTAATCAACTTAAGCGATAGTTTTATGAAATGATTCATAAATAATATTAGTGTTAAAAGAAATATACTAAGTTGAAGAATCGTGGGAAGAAAAATTATAATAGAGAAAAATCATCTTTTGGGTGAAAAATGGTTTCTTTGGAATATTTTCCTTTAATAAAAATATTTGGAAATAAATAATTAAAGGGATTATATAAAGAAGCACCTTTATAAAGTGTTTGAGCTTAAGATAAAAGTTTAGAAAGTTTTTTTGAGAGTTAATTAATACATATGTTATATGTAGATCATTTCGTCACACAAATGTTGATCTAATATTCGAGTTTGGAACTTTGAGGTGTTTACACCGATCCGAAAAAGGATTTATCACTCGATTCTTGACGACGAACATTGATTAGGGTTTATGGTTGGGTACTTGAGTTTTCTATCATAGTTTAGCACTATGCAAGGAAAGCAAAGGTTTTTGAGCAAAGAGCCTGATTAAAGTCCGCACTAGAGGATCGGGGGATCGATACTAGTTCGGAAATAAAGTTGTGTATTCGAATAGGAGATCGAATAAGATATTTTTATACGGATGATCTGTGTATATTATATGGAATTAAGTTTAAAAATAAATGTTTTAGGCAAACTTTTGTTTGGGCAATTTCGAGGACGAAATTCTTTTAAGTAGGGGAGAATGTAACGACCCGTAATTTCGCTACTTCGAAAATGAGAGATTTCGTTTGTTTTAAAGTTAAAAAAGGTTTAAAACCTAAATAAACAAGTTATATATAGACAATGATAGAGAAGTTATTTATTCTTATAGATAATAAATTAAAAAGTATAAATTTGGATTTTAGAACAAATCAACAAAAGTTAAGTTTTGCTAAGTATAAATAAATGCTTAAATAAATAGGTCTAAATGTTTATTTAAAAATATAAATCTTATTGAAAACATCTAATAAAGATAATAAAAGTATATTAAAATACTTATAAGTATGTTAATAATTGTTTTACAAAAATAACCAAATTTTGTCGCATTTTGTCAGTTTTACATACACCGTAAAATTAGAGATTTTGGTATTATTTAAATATGATTTTAAAATATAAAGAGACTTGTTTTAATTTATTTAAAGAAGTAAAAAGTTCATTTTTAAATTTGGTTTACATAAATAAATAGTTTAACTAAAACGTCAAAATATGACCGTAAAATATTTTGTCGGAAAACGACGTTTTGTCGATTAAAAGTTGTCGCAACGTCGCCGCATCTTTATTTTCTTATATAGGAACATATATTCAAATAGTATAAGTATTAATTAATTTACTAATCAAGTTTACTTTTACTAAATAAGGTTAGAAACTTCTAGAAGCAATTAAGAAAAGTAAGTAAGAATTAAGAAAAGTAAGTAAGAAAAGTCAAAAGTAAACATCAAATCAATATCAAATCAAAGCCAACATAATTATGATATTCTTTACTTAATATCTAAGTGAAAATGACATAAAGTAATGATTTGAAATGTGATGTTAAGTGTTGAAAAAAAATAAGAATGCTTAAGAAGTAAGTAAGGGTATTTTGGTCTTTTTACAAAATATTATTTTAATCCAAAACTTTTTCTATAAATAAGACCACCATTCTTCCACTTTATTTTACACCATTTTCTATCTTCTTCTTCTTTCTTGAAGCTCTCTTTAATGGCTTCTTCTTCTCTTCCAAATCCTTACTAACTTTTTCAAAACCATATCAAATCAACTCCAAACACCACCAAACCTTGCCAAAGACCTTAGAATACCATTAGAACATGGTTTAGCATCTAAAAAGTGAAGAAACAAAGAGGAAGAGGAGGAGGAAGGTGTGGCCGAACCTATAGTGGAGGAGGAGCAAGTTGTGAAGCTTCGAAGCGAGAAAAAGGGAAGGAAGTGTTGTCGGAATCAAAAGGAAAGTCTACGGAAAAGATTTGGTGAAGATAAGAGAGTTTAAGTGAAGTGTTGTTTGTAAATGAATGTTGGTAGGAAGTTAATCTTTTGGTCAAAAGGTGAGTACTCTTATTTACTAATTAATCCATAAGTTATTTCAAGTATAATGATTTGAAAGTATAAACATGTTGAATGTTTGAATGTTTGATAACTTGGTTGCAAAATTGGTTGATTATATGATTGTTTATGTGATTGATAACTTGGTTTGATAAATGATAAGAGAAATGGTTAGTAAGCAAAGTTAATTACATGAGAATTAAAATCCATACAAATGTGTGTGGAAATATTTAGCCTCTTAATGATTTTAAATAAGTTAAAAGAGTTTAAATATGGTTTAAAAAGAATTCGAAGTGCTTCGGACAAGTTCCGAAGCAATTCTCAAAATTGGTCAAAACCGAGCTTGTCGCGTAGTGGCGGTTCGTAAATTTCGACCCGTAACTT
This sequence comes from Allium cepa, assembly GCA_030765085.1. NCBI lineage: Eukaryota > Viridiplantae > Streptophyta > Magnoliopsida > Asparagales > Amaryllidaceae > Allium > Allium cepa. Next base: position 655,563,700 of record CM060940.1, read on the forward strand.
CAAATTGATGTAGAGAATGATTTATAACTCGGATTTCTTCGAAATAAAAATTATTTGGTTTACAATGATAATAGTTTTCCAACGAAGAAAGAAAATCAAGATTTCGTCAAGTAGATTTTAAAATATGTCCAAAACAATTTTCTAAAAACATCGCGGTTTTGCAGTTCGGAATCCAAAACGGGATTTCTTTATAAATGATATTTTTAAAGTATTAAAAATATGAAATAAATTTGATAAATCTATTTAAATGATTTAAAAGAGATTTGGATTGGAAAATATGAATTATCGAATGTTTTAAAAGTTGTTTAAATCAAATAAGCTTATATAGCACTTTCCGCAGCACTTTTATGCTGTGAATTCTATAACTTTTGGAATATGAGTTTAAATGTAACGACGTTTCCCAGAATCAATTGTGAATGTTTTGGAAAGGATAATTAAGAATTTTGAAAAGATTATATCTGAGATAGATATTTGATTTGATAAAAGATGAAGTAATTGATTGATGATTGATATCCACTTATGAACTTAACATCTTTTAAAGCGATGATTGGTTTCGAAGGAACCGGAGTCGGATTTGATTAATTCCTATCCGAAAACCACTTCGAACCAATGTATACGTTCGAAAGTGAAGACATGTTGAAGATGATGATTATTGAAGACCGTGGATCTTTATAGCGTGAAGACTGCTTGTTGAACATGCTCTGGTTGGCCACCATTATAGAGTTATTTATAGCAGTGGTCTCCTCGTGATGGAGATTTTTTCGGATTGCAAGGGCTTCTCGCCTAGTAATGGCCGAGGAAAGTGCCTTCGGTTTCGTTCAGTCCTAGAACGAACTTGTATAGATGTTTGTCTGACATTGTATTCTAAATCACATTTGAGTGGTTTCTATAAATGTATATCAGTTGGTGGCGGAGAAGGCAACTTCTTTTAGCTTAACACCCTTTCCCGAGACATACGTGCTCAGGAAGTTATACTTTTCTAGAAATCAGTCGTGTGACGTGGAATGACAATGTGGCATTCAAAGTGGAACTTGTTATGAAAAAGCGTGGCTTTGTATGAAAAAAAAAAAAGCGTGGCTTTGTATGAAAAAAAGCGTGGCTTTGTTTGAATTGAGCGTAGCCTCACGAGCCTCACACCCCGGTTATGATGGGATTCTATGTGGTCAGATGTATGCTCGCATTTCAGGTAGTAGTGATTTGGGTTATCAGATGTTCTGAGCCCTAGGTACCAGATGCATCTGGGCCTCATGGCAGGGATGTGCGAAGTCTGAGTCATTGGATGTTATTCGCAGATTGCATCCACTTTTAGCCATTTATGTTGTTGTATAACGGCGTCTGAGTCATGGACGTAAGCCGTGGATACAGATTGATCTTTCCACTAGTTTCCTATCATGTTGGAAATCCAAACCCAATACGGTACATACGGTTTTGATTGTATTCCCAAAATAGCTGTAATGACTTGCAAACATTTCAGCTACCCCCCTTCTGGTATCATATATTCCGTTCGGTATATTCCGTTGACCCAGTCCGGATATATTCTGTTAGACTTAGTCCAGATATTGGTACCTTATTTGAATAAGTTTATTTGAAAAGTGTTTTCAAAAGAATGTCATTAAAAATAATATCAAGTGATTTTTGGTATGAAGCGTTTTGGTTATCATAAGGTAAAAACCCGTCCGTGTTTATGTATGGTCGTGGTCTTATGAGATACCATTCTTTTCAAAGGTTTTGATAATATAGTCATTTAAACTTCGAGTATCTCACGCTGTTTTATCAAGCCTGATCCGGGTATTTTTAATACTCGGGTCAGATCCGAGTAGTTTCAGGTTTAGTTGAAGACGGTTGGAGTTTCCAGAGGAGAACTGGAGATCTTCATCATCGTATGGACGTATTCTATCTTTATCCGCTTTGCTTAGTGTATTTTGTTTAATGTTTGTCAGCAATTGTAAGGACAGATGTTTATAACTGTCCAAGCTGAATTTAGGTTAGACTCTGATATTGTATTTAAAATTTTCCGCTGTAAAGATTATTATTGAAATAATATATGTTATTCCATTCGTGTGAGATTCTGTTCTGTCTTTATTTTCTTTCTACCCTTAATGATCCGCTTATTCGTGCAATTTGAGTTTGACATGTGTGGTTTATTGTCGATTCAAAGGGTATGGAAAAGTGGTTCGTTACAACAACCTACCGTCCTCTTCCTTGATTGCTATAAGGGAAAAGAGGAAAATAGAGGAGTGGGTCATACTAAATTTTCAGTGAATGATAGTAATTACTAGAATCTTTAAGCAGAGTAAAAGTAGTGAACCTTTCAACCGTTCTTGTATATAAAAGGAAACAAAAGAAATAGGAGAAGTAATAAGCTAGAAATAAATACGAATTATTAAGTTAATGCAATTGATTAACTTTGATTGTTTGCACTTGTCTTTGTTAGCTGCTTTGATCAGGGTGAATTCCTAATCCTATAATTAGGCTGAAATCCTAATTCTACCTTTTAATCTGGCTGCTACTCCGTAGACCTTACTGCGGACTAGACGCTATATAACTCCCTGCACAGAAATGGTGTCTGCGAATGACATGCAAAGTATCTACTATGGACTAGATGTTATATAGCTCCCTACACAAAAGCCAATAATGTCTACGAAAGGCACACATACTAAGCACTTGGAACTCATAACGATTACTAAGCACCCGAATGGAAGTCACACAATTAACTGCCACAATGCTCATGTTATTCTTCTTATTACCTCAAGCTCTAGCATAACCGTGTCCTTCATCTCACTTCAGGCTAATGTGAGATCACCTTGTCCATAGAAGATATGGAAAATGCTGTTGGTACTGACCCATCATCCAAACAATATCTAGTTGCGCCTCTTGCCTAAATCCCCCGTGATTTGGACTTCTATTTGACCGATTGCTACCATTATTAGCATAAGCATTCCCTTATCTCACTACAGGTTAATGTGAGACCACTATTTTGTCTTATAGGGAATGCTTTTTGGTGCAGGTCCTACTTTAATTCTTGCTTATTAAATTAGATAAATTATTTAAATAAGCCTTTACTTTTTTCTTGCTATCTGTGCTTATTAATTTATCCTGTCTTAAAACAAGCTTCATTCTGTTCTTTTTCTTATTATAACCTACGTTATAATTTAGCTTATTTACTTAACTCAAGGTCTAAGTGTAAAAATATGCTCCTTTCATCTTATACTCTTTTTAATTATAATTCTAACTTATAACTAGGTCAGATATCTTTAATTAGTTCAATTCTAACACCAATATCATAATTAGGCTAAATTTCAATATTAATTCCATTTTTATTATAATCTTTACATTTTACATCTTATCTTTCGTTATTTCAGTATTCTTATAATTTTAACATATATTTGCATTTAATCTATTCTAATCCATACGCGAAGAAGAAGGAGAAATAAAAGAAAACTGAAAATAGAAGAAAACCCGAAGCGTAGGAAAAAGATGTAAATAACACATAAATAACAGTAAATAAATTAAAATACTAAAATAAATGGGAAAGCTATAATTAACAGAAATAAACTAAAATTAACTGAAAAGAATAGCTAAAATAAATAGACTAAAAATAATTCTAAAAATTGTAAATAAACTTCTAAAAAGTTTATTCCAAAACTCATAGTAAAATACAACTATCGAAAACCCTATTATTTTAAATTACGTAAAAAAATCTTAAAATGATTACAATCACTCACCTTTGGTCTGATGATCTTTCCATTTGGTCTTCCCAGATCCACTTGAGGTTATTAAAATATTTTATTTAAAAGATTCTCTCCATAGAAAATTATTCCTTTTAGGGTCCTTTCTGAAAAGATGAACCCAATTGGAGAAAATCTAGAATGTGAAAAAGTGCTAGGCCTAGGGTCCTATTTATAGGTGTAGAAGTGGATCTCAGACTGTTGAATTTGGAGATTGAATAGGATGCAACCACATCATAGGCTAAATAGGAGTCGTCGGATGGAAGCACGAAGGGACCAAATGAAGCAAAGAATGTAAATAACGTATAAAATAATTGCACCGCCTCAAAATAAAACTTCGCTAACCATAACAGGGTGGGTCGACCGGCCGGTCGACCTAGGTGATGGTTAGGCCGACCACCTGGTCGGTCTAACCCATATAATTTTTTTCATTGATTCTTGTTTCGTGTATAACATCATCATATTGACTCGGATTCTGACGTTCTATATATGGCAATTGACCAGAAAATTACCACGGACACATTGGTGCAACTCCCATAGCTCAATTTTGATAATTTCACAAAGTTATTTTGTCATCTAATTAATTCGAAAATTAATTATTATAGCTAAAATTTCGGGTTGTTACAAATTCCGTTCCCACTAATTAATTATCCTAAATGCGAATATTACATGTAAGCATCATTATTAGCATTTTAAGTATTAAAAGAACAGTAAATTACATACAAATATCTACTTTTGTCGAATATATTCCAATTATATATCTTTACCAAAATATTCTTTTTCATGTTCAATTGTTGGAATCATATCTAAAAAAAATTATCCACTATAATTTCCATAAATCAATTTAAAACAGAAGATTTAAATTTAAAATATATAAGATTACATCGTTTGAAATTAATGGAATAATCATTTCTTTTTATTACTGAAATAGATAGTGCAAACTACAATGAATTCATACGTTACATGTCTCTTTCTCTTTCTATTTGCATCTATTCCTTGTTACATCAGATGCTATATTTTTCTAAAAGGGATAGAAATCAAACTAATTTACAAATATTAAACGGATCTAAATTCAAACAATTCCAAACATAGAAATTTTTTGCATTCCAACAAGATTAGGGTAATAATCCAAATTCATAAAATTATTATACATCCTATTTCAAATCTGGAATAAATTTCATTTAAATCAATATTGTAAATTGATACTTTTGGGAATTATTTCTAGATCAGATTGTAAACAATCCTAAATCAATTCATAAATAAGAATATGTAGGCGATATTTATTGTATTTAGATTACATTCAATTTGTTGTCTACAACTCATATACAATTATCCAATTAGGCATAGTAATCAAATAAACACCAACGGGATAATTTTCATATTATAACAATCCATAAAATTTCCCACTCACCTTTTTGAAGCAATCCAAATCTCCAGATCTGAAGTAGAATCTTTGATTCATTTTCAAATCCTTTTTAATCCAAGAAATATATATATATATATAAGAGTATATACATACATTAGAATTGCAATTCTGAGAAGAGATTTGGGATTCGAAGAGAAAGATACAATTTTGTAAATATATATAAATTACCTCAAGTACATGTATAGTTGATTCTCTTCTCCTCTCCTTATCATTTGATTTCTATTCTTCTGTAATTTGCATGAACGCAGATACAAATACAGTATTTTTAAAGTTTAGAAAGAAAGTAGAGAAGGAGAAATGGCAGGCATTCGGTACTGCTTTTAGAAAAATACGAGAAGAGAAGGGAGGGCTAGCCTGAATTTATAAGTAATAGAATCAATTAGAACCGTTAGATCAAAATATATTAAATTTGGTCTGTATATGGACTAGGTTTATTAGAGCCACCACGCATGAGACTACCCCTTCCTAGTGGTCGATCGTCCCTGGTCGATTGCTCCAATATACGGGTCGACCTATGGGCCCCAACTAATTAATTAAAAATGTTAAAATTTCTTATTTATTTACTTTTTCTCGGAATTCATTTTTCATCCTTAGCTTCTTCATTTGGACTCCGATCGCAAAACTCCAAGTATGAAAGTTTCTCAGAATTTTGCCATGAATGCAATTGTGTAAGTTTCATGATCAAATTCCACTATTTAAACAAATTCTATTTTTGAAGCCTAGTTAATTAATCAACTAACTAATTACAATCGATGCCAAAATTACAGGGTGTTACGATCGCTACTCAAATGTATTCTCTGTACATTTCTAAAAGAACCGGAGTTGAGTTTACCGAAACTATCAATTTGGTTTTGGAACGTCCGTTAAGTAAATGAGTGTACTTATATAAGATGACTTGAAACTATAACCACTCCAAAACCATGTGCACGTACTACATTTTGGAAGAGGTTCGAGCTATTTGAAGTGCAAGGGCTATTTTCTATTAATCCTGAGGGTGATTCCAAAGCGGAAGTAGTACAAGTAGTGCCTTCAGTTTGTTCATATCTTGAAAAACTTTTGTATATGAATGCTAGCATTGCATTGAAGCTTGGAGGAAAGTGTTAACATTCCAAGTGGGAATTGCTAAGAGAGAGAAAAGGTAAAACATAACCTCACAAGCCTCATAACTAGGTAAATGGCTAAAACAGGGAAGATGCGACAGAACTATGTGGTTCGCTACCATTAGGAGCATCTTCCTCAGATCTAGAGCTGAATTTTGGGTTCGATATGCATGTAAAGGGTGGGGCCAGGTTCTGGAATTGGTTTCCATAGCTGGTACCCGAGGGATGATGTAACCGGCTTGTCATGTTAAAGGGGCAGTCAGCTTTGTGTTCGTAAGGGGCCATAAGTTGGCCATCGAGTACATTTTTTCTAGAGGTGTACTATACAGAAGGTAGTTCCTTACCTTGCCATGTTGGAACTCTAATACGAGCCCTTATGGCTTTGTTTGTGCCCAATTATATTGAAATGTGAGATGAAAGTATTTTTATATATTTATTTCCTCCCTGGACATTATTATGATATCACTGGATTTTCTATAAAATTGTTTGATCATTGTAAGGTAAAAATCCATCTATGTTTATGTGTGGCATGGTCTTATGAGATACCTTTATTACAAAAGATTCTATAACATCACGTAACCCATTTGATTGTGTTTCTCACGCTGGTTTTACCAGACTGACCCGGGCGTTATTTTCCTATAATGCTCAGGTCAGCCCGACCATATTTTCTAGATTTAGCTGGACATTTTAGAGCTTTCAGGATACGAGCTGGATGCCTCTAAGATGTATTCCTGTATTTTGTTCTTATTTTTCTACCGTTTGTTCTCGTTCTATTTATCAGCAATTGTAAGGATAGATTGTTATAACTGTCCTAACTGATGATGGGATAATTGTACTTTGATTAATGTATGTATATTGAAGTTTAGTTTTTCTTTTGTAAAGAGCGTTTGTATATTATATGTTACTCATCACATTTTGTGAGATTTTGTTTTATCTGCCCTTTCTTTCACCCAATGATTTGTCTTTCCGACACTTGGATGTTCGACATATGAATAACGTGACGTATTAATGTCGACTTCTAGGGATCGAAAAGGCTAGTTATTGCACCCTAAATATTAAGTATAGAAACATTAATTAATTAATAACATTTTATAAACTAATTAAATCAAGTGGTGTTTTGGAGACTGAAATGAACTTAGTTTGGCTAGGGTTATAGCATTTTGGCTGAATTCATCGGTTCCAAATCTCATTAGTAAAATATAATTTTACAAATTTAAGAGATAACTTTTTAGAAATTATTATTTATAGTAATTCTTTTTGTTAACACTATATCACTTTAGGATTTATGGAATCTGGTTTTGGTCAAAATTCTAATACAATCTACATTTAACTCGTCTGGTCCATAAACAAAGTCCTTAGTTCAATAATGCCAAACGTTTAGAGAGTGCTACCTACTTTGGTATTAACTGATGTTTCGATATCCTTTCTTAAAACAACTTGACCAGGAATTTTTAAAATAGTATGTTTCTAGTATTGTGTCTCATGGTTAGAACTCCTTGTAATTATTATCACATAACATATCTTTTAAGCATTTATAATTAGCATACTTTAAATTAATTACTTAGTCAATTATATCACAAAATAACAAAGTATATAATATAAATAAAATACCTTTATTATTAACAAGATTGGTTATAGAGTTAGATATATGTAAAAAAAACTACATAATTGCCCCTACGGCATACCCGTGATTCTCTCAATCTCCAACTTGCATTGGGATCAATTACAGAAATTTAATTCCATCATTTTGATCAGTTTTATTTGAACTGGTCGAGTTAGTCCTTTGGTGACCACGTATGCTATATTATTTTAATTATCTACTCCATCAATCAACTCTCTTTAATATTAATAAACAACCTTTATCATGTCGAACTTTTCATAGTATGTTTATCGATTTTCAGTGAGCTCTAGGTTCCTTTCGTAGTTTGTATTGAAGCATTGTTATTATATAATAGCATAATAGCATTCCAAATTTGAAATTAGCCCTAGTTTAGTCAGAAAGTCGTGCGCGTGTATGTATACATATATATCTCTGTGTGTGTATGTATACATATATAGACATACACATTGCTTATATTTTTGTGCTTATTCAAGGTAATGTACATAGCTCATTAGTTGAATTAGCCACAACCTTTTGTTAGAGCATTTCTAAATATAAAGTTCCCTAACATGAATTTAGGATTGACATACTACGCTAGAAATCAATTATGAAGTTTTATACTGAACATTCCTTCGTAAGGAGTTCGTTTTTCTATAAATAATTCTCTAGTATTTCATAAATACTCAATAATACTCTTAACTGCTATTTATTTATATTAATTTGGACATAATATTTCTCAATATATTAAGTACCTTAGCAAAATACGATTACTCGACAACAACATAAACAATAATTCCTATTAGTGATGTATTAGGAATCCATATTATATACTTCATTTTAAACATTTTAATATGATGTTTATGTATATCATTTGGAACATCTCCAATATCCTTTTATATTAATTATAAAAGATATCGTTTCAAATCCAATATCTAGGTCAAATAGCCAAACTAAAACTGATTTGAACATACATATGTCATTAACAATCAGTAGTGGTACACTATTTATATATAGTTTAGAAATAATTTAGTATCATTTATAGTTATTTCTAATAGAAGCACACTTCCTCTACAATTTAATTGAAAATTCAGCTATTTGATTGCACTATCAAAATGTTTTCTCAATTCTGATTCTTATCAAATGATATTATCATAGCAGTTATTGGTCCTTATTCAGCACTCACAAACTCAGTTATCGCTCCTATTGACCTTATAACATTTTGGTTATTATGTGCAAACAGTAAATCCTCATTAAGAATTTCTATTTTAACATAGATATCCGGAAACTCAAAATCATATTAGGTGATAATTTTGTGAGTAATATTTGAATTTACTTTAGCATGTTGACTGATGAATATGTTATGTTAATTTCAATAACTGAAATTAAAGATATTATTCTTATCAACATTGCTTACTATATTCTAATTGCATTGGTAATATTCTCGAAGACACATTTGCAATGATGGATCATATCTCTTTGGGTATAAGTATCAAAATCATATTTGGATAATATACTTTGAATCTATTTCGGATTTGAGCGTCATGCCATATGGTAGAGTTGATACACTTGATGGCTTATTAAAAAGTAAGGAAATTATTTTGTCAACATTTATATGAAACTCGTAGTTTCACTTTAATATACAAGTATTCTTATTAGACATTCTAATGAGTTATAACTATTTTGACTAGATTAATTTTGTCCCATCTTACATAATCAGTTTTATCTTATCCAAATCCATTTTACAAGCAATAACTTCTAAAAGCAACTATTTTTTCAAGAAGTTGGTTTCTTTTGGAATAATAATTTTTTCCTAGTGCAATAAAATAAGTATTCATAAATATTTTACGATTTTTTTATATATATACAAAACTGATTTAGTTTTAAATTTATGAAACTTATGTTTAGCATAAATTAGACAACTAATATCGATGAGTCCTAGACTCCTTTAGGGTGATCCACACAAGTTCCATCATGAGAAAATATTACGTGCAACCTCTCAACTCTCGCAACCTATTAACTCCTTGACCTAGGATATGTAAAGGTGAGTTATCAACTTTTATCTTGTATGATCTCATAAACTATGCTTTAAATGTAATTAATTTTAACCTTATGCGCTTACTCTTAAGTACATGACCTTACACAAAGAAGTTTACTCAACTTCACTCTTCATTAACGTTACATTGTCCAACAAAATCCTATTACTCCTTATCGACATATTATTATGGACCATAGGGAGGAGTGACTTTTGAGATAGAATCTCGTCATTTTAGGTGCATTTGGAAATCTTTTCTAATATACTCGCTAATTCGATCAAATCAAATAGTTTTATTTTCTTTTACATATTATATTATTACTTTCATTCTATATTCTATAAACTTATCATAGATATACTACATGTGTATTAAATGCATATGTCAATGTCTATCATAATTCATCAATGAATTTAACAAATTATGTTGAAGCATTTTGGTGTCATTAGACCTACAACTGTATACATGTATACGTATCAATCTAAAGAGTTCATCAACTTTCTTGTCACTATTATTGAATGAGTGCTTTGGTCTCAATCATTTGAGATACGTATAGTGACCCGCCTTTTTGATCCTCAGTAGTCGACATTAATACAATAATAGTATTCAAGTGTCGAGCATCAAAGTGTTAGAAAGGCAAAATGTTTGAGTGGAAAGAAAATAAAAAGAAAATTAGAGAACAAAAAATCTCAAAATGAGATGAGTAATATATACTATCCAAATTTTCAAGGACTTTAATATTCAAACAACATTATAGTATAACCTATCACCAGCCCAGACAGTTATAACAGCTTGTCCTTACAAATCCTGATAAACACAAACAAGAAACACAATGGAAACGAAACATGAAATATACTTCTTAAAGGCATCCAGCTTGTTTCTTGAAGCTTTCAAATCATCTAGATTTTCATATGTTATAAAATCCTTTCAAAATAAAGGGTATCTAGTAAGAACAGGCTGTATAATAAAACATGAAAGATTTTGACCTTACGATAACCAAACCATTTTATGGAAAATCCAATGGTATTATAATGATGTCTTAGGTTTGAATGAAATTATGAATATGGCTAGAATGCTTGTGTCTCACGTTCCACCATAGTTGGGCACAGCTAGGTCCATGCGGCGCTTATTAGAGAGTTGATTGTATCAATGACATGGCAGTAGGTACTACCTATCACAGTACACCGCTAGAAAAATGCACAAAGGTCAACAAGAACTATCACAGTACACCGCTAGAAAAATGCACAAAGGTCAACAAGAACATCTTGCACCCCTGCTACACAGTACCGGCCCACCCCTTATTGGATGGTACTGAATATGTCATCAACCTGGTTGCTTTGAAATCTTTTATTGAGAGCTTTCATGCACAACCAAATCCATAAATATATATATATATATATATATATATATATATATATATAAGGGTGATGACATATGCTAATGGATGCGACCCATATAGCCCTGCTGCACCTCCTTTGTTTTTAGTCATACCCAGTTGTTGGGGCTAGTGATTACAATTTACTTTTGATATAGCAATCCTACATGGAATGCTAATACTGCCCTCCAAGTGACAATGCAATGCCAGCATTTTTCCTTACATGTTATTCAAGATACGAAAAACCGAAGGCACATCTTCTATTATATCCTTTTTGGAATCACCCACAAGATCAGTAGCAAGCAGCCCTTGCACTTTAAAGAGCTCCATCTTTGATTCCATCATCTTATAGGTGGTTCGAATTCGAAGGCTTGAGTTAGTTCGAAGTGGTTTTTGGATAAATCATATTTATCTAATCCCAGTCTCTTCGAACCAATGTTCGATAATTTTTGGTAAACTCTACTCCTTTCTTTTGGAAATAAACAGACAATGCATAAGAGCAGGGATTACCCTCTAATCTTTTAAATGGACAGATCTCCTTATCATTTATCCAAGAAGAACACAATGAATCTATATGCACAGTAGTGTCAACAAAGACAACTATACCACATAATTCTCACGTTTCTCCTAAATATTTCCGAAGTTAAAAATGAGTCCAAATTTGATAGTTGTTTATTTAACTATCAAATAAACAAATAATCAAACATAGTTTTGATTCCATAGGGAAATCCACTAAGCCTCCTTTAATTAGTCTTCCATTAATTAAATCACTTGAATTATTTTCGAAGTTATGCATATACTTATCTCGTCGGTAAAATTATATTCCCAAACCATTTTACTTTATATACTTGAAAGGCCCTACCATATACTAATACAATGGTATGAGAATATTCACAAAACACTCAAGGAATATTTCTTATTTCTAATCATATCAAATGGATTAAAAACATTGTCATTCAAACATTATTTACTGTAAACCTAAAACCACTAATCCTTTGGTGTTAAATAGAAAAAGGCTTCCATACCACCATAATTAAGAACGATTATTTATATATTTCTTAAAATTTATTTTTGTAAGTGATCCAATTTATATAAAATAAAAGTTTTGTAAACCCAAACTTCTTTTCCAAAATCTAAGATCTCTTTCCAATTTATAACTTTAACAACCTTTTACTTAAAATAATTTTATTTATAGAACAATTCATTTCTTCAAGCATATTTTTATTTAATAAATTGATTACCTATAAAACCTCCGTAAATAACAATTTATTAGGGTTTAAAACATCATTGGTATATAATTAATTAACTTTAAAACACCATAATGAATAATAATAAACTTAATCGCTATTAAATAAATGATTAATCAACTTAAACCACTATAAATAAATACTTAATAAATTTCAAATACAACGTCATTATTAAATAATTAAATAAGTTAAAATATAATTAATAAACGAATAATTATCTTTAAAATAGCTTAAATAAAATAACTAATTAGCTTTAACATAACTTTATTAAAAAATAACTTATTAACTTCAAACATCGTTATTAAATAAATTAGTTTTTTTAGAAAAATGCGTTATTAAATAAATTAGTTAACTTTAAAAATTATTATTACTCAAATAATATTAACTTAACCATTTAAAAATAGAAAACACTTTACTTCAAAATATTATTAAGTTAAAGTAATTTTAATCCGTATCTTTTCAAATTTGGAAAGAGACTTAGCGACCACACATGCGCTTAAACAAGCAACCATTTATTTTCAGTTCAATATTCCAATTTATCATTGATATTTACATATACATCATATATGCAAATAAAACCCATAATTTACAAACGATGGATAATACATCATCTAACCAAGACCGTTGACATATAAATAAATGTCCAAATTGATAAAGCAGCAGAACGGGATTCATTCTGCTAAATAGATATCTAATAATCTTCAATCAATTTAAATATACCATAACAATGTTTTATTCTGCTAACAAAATGTCAATGATAAAATAAAATTACCAAGGACGTAATTATTTTCTAACATTATTAATTTTTGGATATACATTTCAACGGTTTTGAACATAATTAACCTGATATGTTCTACTGGTTAATACGAATCAAGTGCTTAACCCACAGGTTAAACGAACATCACATTGCTATGCAAAAAAATTAAAGTTTAAACTTATTCGAATTAAAACTTGATTTTTCTAAAATGCTTTAAATTCCTCCGACCCAAGGCCCACTACCAAATTCTTAAACTAAAGCTTCTCTTCCCTAAACCTATAATCCCCAAATCAATACCAAATCAGTTTCTAATATTTAAAAACCTAAAGCCAAATCTCAAGTCCACAACTTGCATGCGTGCACACGACACACAACCACTAATCTTCGATTGTCGCCTTGACCTCACCCACAAACTCCAAATGCCTTGTTCGACCTATCGCCCCTTCATCGTCGACTCCTACGGCCACGATCGTAATACGAGCCTCAATCCAAAAATAGAACATGCTCTGCCTCATAAACCTAATTCGCCCTACCACCACACTCCACTTCGACCACCTACATCCATGCCAATGTGACCGCCAATGTATGGCGCAAGACCACCTCCCTCCTAGTCAAACTTGATGCACCATTCTGGCCTTACGTGGACGAAACCTGAACCCTAACAACCAAACCCCTTGAACCCTAAAGCTACCTCATCCTGGGCACCACTATCCATCTGCAATCCCAGACTTCCACCTCTACCTCCGCCATCCCTCAAGCTTGCTCTCAGTGCCACCGCTCCATCCCTCGACACTTAAATTGTTAGAGTTTAATAAATGATCGGAACCGATCATATATTAACCATAACACCACCACACTCCCTAAAATCATAAGACTGGACCAAAAAATCATGATTAGTAGATGCGAACACACTCCATTCATCATTTCATAATTAACGAAAACTCACCATTTTCCAGCATTCTTTGAAATTGGGAAAATTTGACCACCGTATTCGACGAAATATTGACCACCCATTTTTAAAAATTAATATAGACTATAACGAACAACTCCACAGTTGATCGATTTAGTAATTCTAAGCAGCTTGAGAGATAATAGATTTTGAAATATAAGATGGAAATAGTTACTTATATTTACGGATATAAGTAAAAAAACAAGATGAGTTGATTTCCTGTTGATTTTCATTAAGCTTATTTTTCATTTTCAAATCAAATTATCATTTTTGTTCCATTATATAAACATGATAGATATTTTAAGAAAAACATCCAAGCTATAAAACTCCATAATATTTATCACATATATAATAAAAAAAATAAACAAAGATGTTGAGATCTCATCTTGCACAAATATTGTAAAATCCAAGCTAAATTGTTTCAAGCAAAAATGTGATTTTTTTCTCTCTCTAATACTCTTGAGTGATGTAGAAATGCATATGAGAATAAGGAGGCTAAGTACTAAATATAAGATAAGGATAGTGTAAATAATAAAGATTACACAACTATTTAGAAATAAGAAAGTAAAATAAAGATGCCCCTTAAATCACAAATTCGATTCTAACATCAAATCTAAGCCACCCAAGTACCATTACATATGAAGGCATGTTAGATAATAGAGTGGCTCAAGTCTTTTCGCTCACTTTCACACTTAATAAATCTTCTCATTTCACATCCATCACTTCTCATTTAAATTTAAATTAAATTCTTACTATTATTAGTTTATTTATATTTTTCGAAAGACAAAAGTTTTTCTAAAATTTTTAAATATTGTTTAAAAATAAAACCAATGGTATTACAAACTTTTTGCAACTTGTTGTTCAATAAAAAGATGAAAAACTGAAAAATGATTTTGGTCATATTTTCAGTCTTCCGTTGAGCTACCTTATTTTTGTAAAAAAAATTCAAAAATGAATTTTTCCATCACCAGTTATAAATTAAAAGAGGGTTATTTGATATTTAAAACCATTAATTAAATAACTAAAATAAATTAATATTCACAAATCAAAATGATAAAATTCTCGGTCGTTATAGTACATTTCACTATTACCATATGATTCATAATCATATGATTAAGAATTATTTCCCAAAGATATATCTTAATCCATAATTCACAATCATGTATTTTTCTGTGTAGTTAATGCGCTCGGTAGATTCAAAGCGGTAAAGGTGCAAGAAGTCATAGCGGGAATACAGCGAGGATATAGCGGGATATAGCAGATGGCTCTAAAATAGCATATAAAACTCGTACTTAATGTTTTTACAAATATATAAATGGTAATTAAATGAAAAATTATCATTCAATTGAATTATAAATAATACATAAATAATTTTAAATAAAAACATGTGCGAATATATTTTAAATAAATGAAAAACTGTTATATAACATAATTGAATTTGGTAGAATATTAGAGTATTTTCATTTCTGAAAATATATTAAAAATTAAATCAAATAAATTTTTTTCGTAATTTTATAATGTATAAATGCAATTTTTCAATTCATTTTATTAAAAAAGATATATCAGGAATAGCGGAATATAGCGGAAATAATGGGATAGAGTGGAAATAGCGGGGATTAAAGCGGAAAGGCTATATTCTGGGGCTATATGGAAAAATCGTAGCGGTAGAAATCCGCTATGAGATATAGCGGGGTAATAGCGGGGTATTAACTACACAGGTATTTTTTATGAAACACCCTCACGATTCAAACGTTAGATACATCTTAAATCACAATATTTGTACTTTACGTATGTAATGCTTTAAAAATCTTTTTTAGGTTTATTTCAAGTCCACTTACTTTATTTTATGCATATATAGTTATATAAGTTTAATTTGTTGCAGCTTTTATAATTTAACTAAATTATATAATGTACTTATTAATTATATCATATGTAATAAATTTTAATCATATTAATTGAATTATATTTAATTAATTAGATCATACTTAATTTATATAATTTTTTTAAAATTTTATATTCTTTATCTTAAACTATTTAAGACAAATAATCAACTATAACATTTATGATTTTTTTAAATATGTACATATCAATTATACATATACACTTTAATCTACTAACTTTTAATTAATTTTATTTAATGAATTCATCAATTTAATTAAACAATTTAATTAAATATAATTAATTTTGAAATTTTAATATAGTTTATTATAAACAAATTTAAGGTAAATATATAACTGTAACAATTATAGTTGCATACATATAACAATATATATTGGGTTCTACATCCACAGAAACTAGAGGATTTTCTCAAAATTTATCTTAGATGATGAGAAGGATGAGCGGGAGCTCTACTATAGGCTTTTTCATGATGAGTTTGTCCTTTGTAATAATGGTGAATTTGGGTCCAACAATGAAGAGATCCTAGCTGCACCGAATCAGGAATAAAAAATTATTTTCTTGCTACATACCCCCGGTTATTGCCTCGAGCTCTTGGCTGGTTTCGTCACTCTTGGAATTTAGCCATGTCATCTTTGTAATCATTTTATGTGATTTTTTAACATTATTGCCACTCCTGTTGTTATCCGGCATTTTGACTCGAATATATCCAAATTGATCGAACAAGGTAGACTCGACTGTCATCATGGCTAGTAAATCTAGAGCGATGATTGTATGATCCAAAAGCTAAGTACAGATGGTAATAAGAATTTGTGTTCGAATGGAATTAAGAGATATGCAATACAGAACATCCTAAGTATGGAATATAATTCAATATAGAAAAGGAATAAGCTATAATCCCTCTCAATCATAGGAATTGGCCTATTTTAGCCAAATAAGTGCAACTAAATGGAAAAAAATTAATATCTCAAGATCCATCAGTCCAATGCATATGAAATTTTGGAAACAAGATATGGAGACCCTAGGGAGCCTACCCTAGCGATCGCACTTCAAAAGGATTAAGAAAGAGGGATCGACCCTCTTCTCTCCATAGGGATCAGCCATAATCAGGTAACAACACACTTTGTAGTAATGATCGAGTAATAAGTCAAATTCTACTAATCCAATTGGCATAAAACTTGGAGGCTAAGTAAATTATAATATGGTGAAGCTCTCATATCGCACATCCAAATTCCTCCAAAATTGTTATAGTCATTTGTCCCTATTCCTTAGGATTTGAGTCATGCGATCTCTCTTGTGGGTCCATATGGTTTTGGAAATCCTTCTACCGAATTTTCAAGGAGATATTTCACTATCTTCCTCTATAAATATAGGCCTGATTGTTTATTTTCGGGACGTTTACACTACCTTTTGTTGTGTACTCTATTGTAACTAAGGATTTTCATCTGATCCTATTGTACTCACTTTACATTGTGATTAATAAAGCTATCTATTCAAAGGAGACGTATGCAAATAATGCCGAACTGCTATAAATCATTGTGCTCCCGGTATTTCTTTGATTTTCGGTCATTTAATTGTTTGTTTCCCCTGTTTTCATTTTATATTCTTTACTTATTCTTTAGAAATTCTCTACTGGGTTTTTGTGCCAATTTTTGGTGCAAACATTTTGGTACCTCCACTGAGAAAGAAGAGTCGTGGCACTATTTGGATCCCTTTACTGCTACTGGTTTACAGAAATCACCAGAAGAGATCCTGAATTATCTTTAAGTAGTCTATCCATTCTATTTAGATTTGCAAAATTCTAAGGAAAACTATTAACAATGGTTAAGAACACCAGGTCTATCACTCAAAACGTAGAAGGAAACGGGAACGCTAGCATCCAGCTAGGAAACCCGAGCAATCTACCAGTAGATGTGAATGCTACCAATCCAGTTGATGTCTAGAATCCAGCTGATTCCTTCACAAGAGCTCATTTCTAGAATATGATGAGAGAGCCGAGGATAGCCGCCAATAATTAAACCTGCAGATTTAAGCTAATATTGATCTAATGAATCAACTCAGGAAGCAATGGTGCAAGAAAACAAGGAGAGAGCCAACCCCTTATTCTATACCGAAGAGTTCTAGATCATCTGATGACTATCACATATGCAAGCTTTGCAAAACTAACGGATATCACATAGAAACTTTTAGACATCAACGAAAATCCCTACCTGGGTTCCCAGGACCGATCGAGCACACACCCTCTATAAGTATCAGTGCCAATCCCTCCTTCAGAGGTGGAAATATCCCTTCTCTCGGTAGAGCATGAGTTGAAGTCGTCGCGGTTGATTTGGATGCTGGGATTTAGATGGATGCAGACCAATTACCTCCCCGGAATGACGATGAAGTAAATGCACGTGATTTGCATTGAGGGGAAGTTGAGCCAAAAAGGCATGGAACAGCCCGTAGACATTGACAAAACCATTCACATAAGGTGGAGCATGACTACTGCTTGGCTCCAACTATCCCAATACCGGACTTGCTAGCTATTGTTAGACAGCTAGTAACGGGGAGCCAAGGCTTGACCAATGGTGATTAGAGGATCTCGAGAAGCTATACCCCCATTCAATGATAATATCCTATATGCGGAGTATCTAAGGAGGTTCAGCATGCCGTCGACGCCTGCCTATGAGGAGAACTGACCCTAGGCAACACATCATGAGATATGAATGGTCGATGGATTTCACACGAGCTGATAATGCAAAAATGCGGATGTTTTCCTATTACTCTCTCTGGCATAGAAATGATGTGGTTTACGAGATTACCCCCATGATCAATCTCTAGATTTGACGATTTAGCAACAAAATTTTGGGAGCAATTCAGCATGCACGTAACTCGACCCAAAGATGTAATGTTCCTATCCTGCATGATCCAGGCTCTGGGTGAATCGCTGAAAGATTATTTGGAGAGATTTGATACGGCCATCACAGAAGTCAGCAATCTAAATGACCATTCAACATTGATGGCGGTAATGAGAGGGATTGATCAGGAATATGACTAGGGTGATTGGTTAGCTGGCAAACAACCTGCAACGTTGGAGCATTTCTATGAAAAAGCAGCTCGGTATTGGAGGAAAGAGGAAACTGGATGCTTTAGGAAGAAGAATGTGTGGACTGAGTAGAGAGGGAGTGTAGAGTAACTTACAGCGAAACAGTCTAGGAATATTTTCGACAAAGCTCAAGTAAAGTCCAAAATAAACCAAATCAGCAAAAGAAAGGCGGAATCGAAACCTTGAATGAAAAAGGGATTCCAGGAGAGGAAAGCCTAAGATTCCAAAGTAAGATACCTACACACCACTGAATACATACCTAGAGAATGTCTACTTTCCTACATGCAACACCATGCAGTATAGGAAACCACCTCCGAAAGAATTGATGGAGAAGCAAAAACAAACTGGAAAATATTGTATGTTCCACGAATTCTAAGGTCATAACAGGAATGAATCTAGGCATCTCTAGGATGTTATTGAGAAATTGATTTAGGAAAGAAAATTATAGTAGTTTGTTAAAGCCCCATAGAACGGCGAGCAAGGGACATCTGACCCCAACCATGGACAAGCATTACACAGGGCTAAGGAGCCTCCGTAGACTGGTGGAAGATTAGTGATCAATACAATAGTAGGATGACCGCATCTAGCTGATAAGAGCTGGCACAAGATGGAGCGTTATGTTAGCGCAGTTGGGCACATGAATTTTGAGTGTTGTTCAAGTACAGAAGATGGTGCTCCAGCAAAATAGCAGCGTACAATGGCAGAAGACATTGTATTTAGAATCAAAGATGCGGACAAGGTGGAGGCAGCGATGATTGACCCAATGGTCATTTCGGCCATGATCGGCCCCACCTTAGTTAGGTGTACCTTGGTTGATTGAGGAAGTTCCATAAATATAATTTTCAAAAAGGCTTACAATTAGATGAGGATGGAAGCCAAGGACTTGAAACTGTCTAAATCTGCATTCATGGCTTCAATGGTGCTGCAACCGAAGCTGTCGGTTATGTCGAATTGCCCGTGGAATTGGGAGAAGGTAACTGCAGGAGAGTGTGGATGTTGCCATTTGTTATTTTGGATGTTGACATTCCATACAATGCTATTCTGGGCCGACCAGCCCTAGCTGAATTCCGGGTAGCTCTTGCCTAGTGATTTTTGACTTTGACGTTCCCAACCAATAATGGTGTTGAAGTTGTGCATGGTGATCAGGCGATCGGACGTGCCTGCTATGTAGCTGTATAGAGAGATGCTCAATGGAAGAAGAAAGGTAAGAGTGTAGACAAGTCTCTTCGCATCCATACCGCTAAAGATTGACAACCAGCGCCTAGGCCTTAGCTCGAGTGCCACAGTCGGTTCTATAAAGACATAGATCTGAGGGAAGATGTGGAAAAGCCCAAAGAGACCAAGGCTGCACCAGCTGAGCTGACGATTGACATCATGGTCGGCTAAGATGACCCGCCATAGGTCCTAAAGATCGGATCATAGCTAAGCCGCCTGATGATGAAAGAACTTGATGGTTTTCTCCTAGCAAACCTTGACGAGTTCACTTGATCTCATGTGACATGTGTAAGATTTGACCTGTCGTTGCGAGCCACGCATTAAATATCGACCCAAGGCATGTCTCGATGAAACAAAAAAGGCATGGCATTGATACGGAGATATGCTCTTAAAGAGGAGATGTATAGGCTCAAAATCAATGGGTATATTCGCGATGCCCTCTACCCAAAATGGGTATATAATCCCGTACTTGGGGAAAATGCGAATGGAAAATGGACATGCGTTGATTACTTGGACTTGAACAAGGCTTGTCCAAACAAATATTTTCCCCTTTCATGGACCGAACAGCTGGTAGACTTAACCATAGGACACGAGTTGCAATCTTTCATGGATGCGTACTCTAGATATAACCAAATCCCGATGCAATTCCCGACCAGGAGCACATCAGCTTTATTACGGACATGGGATTGTACTGCTATATGGTAATGCCATTTGGACAGAAGAATGCTAGAGCAACCTATCAATGCCTAGTCAACAAAATGTTTAAAGATCAGATTGGAAAGATGATGGAGGCATACGTGGATGAAATGCTCGTCAAGTCACGATAATCAAGTGACCATATTAGAGACTTGGTAGAAATGTTCGATATTCTCCGATATTACAAAATGAAGATCAATCCTCTAAAATGTTTTTTATGCTTGCATCAGGAAAGTTCTTGGTTTTCGTCGTCAATGCTCGTGGAATCAAAGCTAATCCCAAGAAGATTCGAGCAATTCGCAACATTTAGGTGCCAAAGACCATCAAATAAGTACAGAGCCTAAATGTTTGGAACCGAATTGGTCGCAAACACCCAAAATTATATAAAGAAGTAAACGAAGAAAATAAAATTAAAACTGGGGAATAACTTAAGCTAACAGACAAATAAAAGCAATAATCAGGAATAGAAACTTATATTGGTCGGGCGTTGTATGACTTCGTCCACTTTGAAGATTATCTTTATTGATCCACTAATAGTCTTATTACAGCAGAAAGAAATAGGAAAAACTTGATTACAATAAAGAGTAAGGTAACCAGCGGTGTGAAGATCCTCAGAATGACCCCTTAAGTCAGTATTTATAGATGATGGTAACCACCAATCTCTCTGGAACTTCAGCTATAGGACCTTCTAACCCATATGGGTCCCCCAGAGGGGTTGCTAGGCCTAAATCCCAATGAAGAGGGATCGGTACCGATCCCTTCATTAGTCGATTTTTGTGCAGTTATCCCTATGGTAACTTCTGCATACTTAAATATATTGGCTCTTTAATTTTCAAGTCATTTGGATTAACAGAGCTTAAGTTATTAATGACCTTTGATTTAAGATTGTTTATGTCATTATTTCCGGCCAATCCCTCTACTAGGTTGACGGCCAATCCCTCTACTGGGTTGAATGCCAATCCCTTCTTTATGAGTTGAAGTATAACTTTCCAAGTCAATAATCTATGTCGAACCATACTCACTTGACTACACCGATCCCTCGTTTACTTAATCATGTCGAATCCTTACTCGCTCGACCATGCCAACGCATATTGAATCATCTATGTTGTGCCCTACTTTATGAGCTAAACTATGCCTATTTGAGTCAACATACCACACCGACCCCTTCCTCACTTGATCATGTCGATCCATCCACATTCAGCCACGCTGATCCCTTCATTATTCAATCATGCTAATCCCTTACCATTCAACTATGTCGATCCCTCTGAAGTTACCAAGCCATGCCTACCCCTTCACTTGTTTAAGCTATATTCCATATTTCAAACAGCCTGCATTGTTTATCTACCAATTCCGTTCAATTCTGGCTTCATATAACCATATGTGCTTTACTTTTTGATCCTACAACCATTGCTCCGTGGTCATCATTCTTGATAACAGTCAAATCTATCTTGTGCAATCAGTTCAATACAGTTGGATCAAGATATTGGTAACACTTTCCCTCCAAAGTACATCTTGTGAGTAACATGACGTGCTTTGAATTGAAACAAGTCAAAATTGTCGAAAAGTGATTCAGCTAGCTTCCTAAAGGATTGCTATTCCTTTGTCAAATCATTTTTTAAGGCATTGAATTCTACATTAATTGCCTTGACGCTTGGTCGATTTCAATATTATAAATCCAGTATCATATTCCGTCAGTATATAGAAGCACGGTTTTGTGAGAGTTATAATCTTTCGTTGTCTGGTCCAGCCCCGAACTTGAAGGTTTCAGGTTTGATTTCAATTTCTGTTGATTTCAAAAAGTTGAAACTTTAAGTCACTCTTTTGTGCATTAATATACACGTTTTTGTTGTTGGCTCTCGGATATGCTCGAACACTTACGGGTCTTTTCCAATATCTGTAGTATCCTGTATATTCATGTTCATAGCCAAATCCTTACAACTATTTTTATTTTTCCTTTTTTTCCTCCCTTCACTCTTTTTTTGGTAAAGATGTATAGGGATCGGCATGCACTATGCCGATCTCTACTTTGAGTCTTGCCAATGAGGATCGGCAAACTTCTATGTCAATCCCTCTCTCCCCAATACACGCTCAACATTTTAGGCTGACCCTCTACCATATATATATATATATATATATATATATTAGTTCTTCTTTCCTTCCTTCTTCACTTATCCCATTTATTTTCTTTTGCACCGAGCCCTTTTCAAAAACCCAAGTTCTCCAACCTTCGGCCTTTAATCCATCCACGATTCCAACTAACCCGCAAACTCACCTCTTCTTCGTCATTGATTCGATAATCCCCAAACACTTGACCTTATCTTAATTCGAACCTCCACATTTTTATATAGGTATGATTTTGTAATACTTCCTTTAATTATACGATTAGATCCTCAACCCTGAGTTGTTGATGTGTGTACGAGGTCGTGATGGCGAACGATCTTGGAGAGGTTGATGATTACTGAAATAAGGGTTTGGTAGATTGAATTAGGTGTAGGAAGAGGAGAGGACAAGAAAATAAGAGGGTTTGGTAAGGGATTTTGATGGAAGAAAGGTCAGGAGTAGAGAAATGTAGGGATCGGTAGACGATGATAGGCAGTTGTAGCGGCCGGTTAGGTAGGGATCGGTATTTTTAGGGTTAGGCTATCATCTAGAAGAGGGATCGGTAGAGGGTGTTTAGCTAATGGATCGGTCATCGTGGTGATATAGGGATCAGCATTCCCTGGTTTGGTTGAAGATTCGGTATAAGGGTTTTGGATAGGGATCGGTATTACCTTTGGGATAGGCATAGAGTAAGTATTTGGTTTCTCGGACTTACAAACTAATTTAACTTGATTATTCGAATAATCACTACTAGTTTGTCTTAATGACCTTGGACCTGCGATGATGACAAACAAAATAACATGCATATCCACTATTGAACTGGAGATTAAACAATCGACCCCTTGTACTTTCAATATGGACTAAAAACTTAGAAATGAACTTAAATGACAAACTTCACATTTTGTTATGCTGTTGGCCAATCTCAAAGCTTTCATACTCGATCGATCTTCTTGCCAATTGAGATGGTCAGCGATGACAGTCTCCCTAGACAGAAATCCTAAGTCTCGTTGTTTTATTTCGCATTTCTGATTTCAAACTGATTATATCTATTATGTATCGCACTGCACTTCACTAGTTCACACTTAGCATGGGGGAATAGGTTACTTTTACTAGTCTTGATTATCCATTGAGTATAGCTAATATAGATTTTTGACGCTTAAAGTGATCAACTGATATGTGCTCTAGCTCGACAATGCGACACATTGGTTCTGAAGCAAAGTCAAGTTTTATTACTATATCCGGCAGGCTTTCTCCCCGCCATTATATGGAACAAAAAGAAGTTTCTAACCCACGAGCAAATCTTTTTTCAGATATTCTAACCCTCTAAGCGGAGAACATAAGCCCTGCTCCTGATGCAGTAGAGGGTGCTATTCTTCAAGATAACCCAGTGGACTCATTGGCTTCCTGAATTGGCAAGGCTGCTCTCCACCGGCTATTTTCTATTCAGGAAATCCCGTTTGAGGACATCATAGTTCCTTCATTAAATGATAGGATTCTCTTGCCTCCATTAGGGTACATCACTTGCCCCAGTAGGGTACATGGCATGCAATAAGTTTAAATGTTGGGCTGGATGCGTATCGCCCTTCAACTCGTTTATCTAAGAAATTCTAAAATAACTTGGGATAGCCCACACTCAACTTCATCCAAATATCTATGCTTTTATAGATGGAATCTTCTTTCTTTTCTTGATCGTTTTATTTTGTCCACCTACTACCAAAGATATAAGATTTATATACAACTTCAAGTGGCGGTCAAGAAGCCTTTCTTATGTTTTTTTAAACCCTCGCCAAATTACCAAGTTCTGACGGGCGCCTGGAACAAACTCTCATTGTTTAAACATAAATGGTTTTACATGCGATGCCTTCTCGGCTTCGCGAGATAATGGTTAGAAGGACGTAAGTATTATCTTTACTTATCACTTAAGTTCACTAATCCAAGTCATTACTTTTCCTTTGAATCTACTAACATCTGGAGTTCTATCGGTTTTTCGCCCACATCCTTAAGGTGCCAACTTTTCAAGAGATGTTGCTTCCATTCGTGCTTCCCTAATTGAGGATAGGGACATCAAACTCCTTGTAACTAATGAGTTACTATACTTATTCGGGTTGTTGGAGGATGGCCGTAGCATCGGGCTCTCCAGAAGTATAGCATTGTCGAGGAATATTGCAGAACAAAGAAAGGATACCATCAATCGCTCGTGCCTCCTGCCAAGGGCACTCGGGACGATTCCTAAGAGGGCGAGATTAAGAATCCTCAAGCCGACAGGTTGGGAGACGTTGATGCAGGTCCGAGGAAGGCGCTAATGGTTGAACCATCGTAAGATGTACAATCCCAAACACCCAAAAAAAGAAAAGGCTAGCATACAAGTTTCCTAGAAGAAAAACCATCATGGATCTAGAGTTCGTTATTACTCCTGTTGAAGAGGAATTGTCTTTTCAACACTTAGAAAGTTCACTAAAGGGATTTTCAAATCTTCAAATTTTGGATGACATCATGACCTAAGAATTTTCGAATATCAACATTGCAGAACTCAACTCTCCTACTAGAACCGGTGAAGGCTTCCG
The DNA here is from genome assembly GCA_030765085.1 of Allium cepa. Lineage (NCBI taxonomy): Eukaryota > Viridiplantae > Streptophyta > Magnoliopsida > Asparagales > Amaryllidaceae > Allium > Allium cepa. The sequence goes on from CM060940.1 coordinate 655,589,471, forward strand.
ACCTTCTTATAATGGAGAGAGAATACCGATGAGCAAGGCTACAACCACAGTTGGGTTAGGGGACAACACTAAGGCACTCACAACTACATGAAACTTCACTATACATTCTTTGTTAACCTTTCATGAAATAGTTATCAATATGCTCTCGTTTGGTCCTTCCAGATGCAATGTCTCAATCCAAAGCCTTGACCGCCTTAGAGGTTCACCATACCACTGATCTAGCTGGGATTCAGAGTCTACAAGCACAGGAAGAAAGCTGAGGGACATGACAAGAGTTATCACTCAAGGGAATCCTTTCGCTCTTCTAAACGCAAATTGCAGTCCCAAACATCATGCCAAGGTGAACAGACTAACTTTCCTGCCCAGAGTAGAGACTAGCCTTCCTACCATGGCCCTTATATCGCTACATCTCATGAGCAACATTCCGGTTCCTCAGGCTCTAAACAATCTCATGAACATTGATCAGACAAACATCCAAGTCCTACCTATAATCCGCTTTTGTCAACTACTGCTCCCATTATTTCTACAGCAGAGAAGTTGGCCAAGCCCAAGACCACTTTTCCAAAACTTTGCTCTGATTGGATCAAATTCCTTCCTTCCATTCATATAATTCTGGGGCACACCAAGGAGAGTTATCTCCCATGCATCGATGATGTACTCGTGCAGCACCAATCATTTATACACTTGGCCAAAAAAGTCTCTAAAATATCTATTGAGCGACAACATGAGATAAACCACCTCAAGTAAGAAGCTATACACAATAAGGACATAAGCAAACATCAGGATGCTGAATTGTTAGAATTAAAAACTCAACTTACTATAGCGAAGAAAAACGCTAAGGAAACGATAGAGGCAGTAAGCCATTTGGAAGTTTCTCATAAAAAGCAGCACTTCATCGTAGTGGGACACTTGCTTCAGAAAAAGAATCCTTGTAAAAGGAAAAAGTTACTCTGGCTCGCCGCGTCGAGGAACTTGAAGAACTTTTCAAGAAGGAAAGGGAGGAGAAAATCGAATCCCAAGAAGAATCATAAAAGTACACAAGGAAGTTGTAGAGGCCAGGAGCTTAAAGGCTAAACTATGCGAGCAATTTGCTAAAATCAAAGCTCTTAAAGAAGGAGCTCGAGAAGAGGGCCGAAAAGAGATGATTGAACAAGTTAACTCATAAGTGGAAGCTGCTATAGATTCCGGTAGAAATGATATTAAGGACTTATTCGACCCGTTCATCATTGAATATAATGCCAAGGTCCTTATCCATCGCGACTTAAGTTTTGTCGGTGAGGGTTACCTCGAATCACTAGTTGAAGCTTGGGTGCATATTATTGAGATGAAGAAAGAAGAACTGGGCGAAGCCAAGCTTAATGAAGAAGAATTAGTGAGAGAAATTCTTTGTGGGAACGAACCCTTGGATTTAGCTGCCGCAAAGATTCGGTACATCAATGTTTTTACACCTACCAATGAGGGAGAACATATTGTCGGATCTTTCAGGACTGAACCTAAGGGTTCCTCTCCATCCTAAGCAGTCGGAACAACTATCTCTCTTGATATGAAGCAGGACCTTGGTTTTGATGCGGACAAGCCCGGCTGCCAATCCAAGAGGTTATCCCCTACATAGAAGGAGGTACACCAGCACCTACAGAACACTAATTTAACATGGGAATCGCACTTTACACCTCAGTATATGGAAAATTTTGTTCTTCAGGCACAATGGTTTTAAGCTAATCTTCTTGTTTTAACAAATTTAGCAAGTCTTCCAAGCCCTACTCAGACTCCTAAAGGTGCTGCTGCTATAGAACAACAGGAGAAACCGGCTGAGGGTCCGGTAGTTGTTGATGTATCGGGTCCCGATGCTCAAGTCATCGGGGATCTTGATGACGATATGGCCGAAGAGCCACATCCAGCAAGACGAGTTCGATGAAGTAATGATTATTGGCACCTCCAGTCACACCGCCAAGATTAATTTGAAATAACGGATTGGAAAGGAGCAGTTGTTGAAAAGAAAAGTTAAAACTGAACCCGCCTAGGTGGACGTTGATGATCCTCATCTTGTGCCACTGCAAATTATTCCACCTGGCAAGTCGATTCCCAGTGAACTTCTTCTTAGCTCTGCATGTTCTCCTGCTAAAGGCAGTAAAGGGTCCAGAAAGAGAAGTACAAGTGGCTCTACCGCTAAGAAATCGAAAAAAAGAGGAAGTCAAAGAAACAACTACCACTTCAGCTCAATGTATTTGCATAGTCGTTTCTTTCACTAGTTGTGGTTGTACGGGTTTGAATCCTGATTTTTTTTGCAACAACTTGTACTGATCTCTCAAAACCTGTTATGTGAATAAAAAATTTTGTTTTCTATTGAGCTTTTGTATGAATTTTAAGTTAAGTAGTTGAACTATTACTTTCCATTCAATGTGCTTGTAATTTATTATCCGTAAATTCTGGTAACAATTAACCAACTCTATCCTAAGGCCCCCATGTGGTCGTGGCCTCGAGTCATATCAAACACTAGGCTTGGACCTTTGTATTACGCTCTTAGAATCAACAATTTTTTAAGCAACTGTACTCTTTCCTCTTGTTTTGGTTTAGCGAGGCTAGAAGTCAGAAGGTCGAATTCCATCCTTAGCGAGTTTATACTCCTCCGGCCGGTTTCAGGCCAAAGTTTGTCGAATAGAGAATGGTCAACCTCCACCCATCTCTTCATTCATGTTTGTATCCACACTCTAGGGATAAGATTTGGTTGTTGGGTAGTCGGATCATACCCAGTCTATGTTTATAATCTAGTCCTCACTTCGGGGACTTAGAGTTATCTTGCTAGCAGTCGTTTCATACCCGATTTAAGTTTATACCCCAGTTCGCACTCTGGCAACTTAGAGTTATTTTGTAGGCACACCCGATTTATTTTTATTCTCCTTTCTGCACTTTGGAGACTTAGAGTTATTTTCGAGAGCAGTCAGATTTTATTCTTTTTGATTGTTTAGTTTTCCCTCCAGGATTTGGGGTTTAATTTAGCAAGTGATCGATTACATCTTGGTCGCTTTAATTTTGTTTCAGTTAGCAGGTGATCGATCGCATCTTGGTCGCTTTAATTTTGTTTCACTTACACAGTTCGAGTAGGAGTTATTCAGTCATCAGAGTATCGCCAACGTTCATTCCTCATTGTGTTTTGGATTGCGAGTAAGAGTAGTTAAACGAACAAGTTGATTGAGCTCATCTTGCTTGTTCCTATGGGGAGTTAGCATGATCAATTGATTTTAAACTCAGGGAGCATATTCACACACATTGATATTAATCAGTTTCGCCATGTAATTAGGACACAGTGCAAAAGCAAACATAAATACAAAGGAAGCCTAAAACTTTATTCATTAAATGAAAGGAAGTAAAATAAATTGTCTTATTGCATATTAGGAAAATCAAACGCTAAAGTAAATTCTGAAAGTAAATTTAACTGCAATGTAAAGGAAATAAATTAAGTGAAATAGCATCGCAAATGTTCGCTATTCCACGCTCTGGAAGTGTAATGCCATCGACAGCCGCTAGCTTGAAAGTTCCTTCTCCAAGCCTCTGTTCAATGACATATTGTCCTTTCTAAATCGGATTCATGTGTGATGGGGTAGAAAAAACCCGTTTCAGGACAAGAGCACTAATTTCATAGGTTCTCTATCGAACTTTAGTGTTGTAATGTCAGGCGACTCGATGCTGATGTGCAACCGCCCTCAAATCGACTTCTTCGTGCTTCTTGTCTATAAATTCCAGAGATTCCAAGAGGAGATCCTTATTTTTTTTGGGATCATAATAAGTCACTCGTTGAGAAGGGACTTCAAGTTAAACAAGAATAATGATACAGAACCGTAGTCAAGGGTGAATAAAGTATGGTTGGTCGTGGACTTGTGAGTGGTCTTGTAAGCCCAAAGTGCCGTAGGGAGTTCGTCCACCCACTTGCCTCTAGCCTTCTCCAAACGCTTCTTTAAAATACACTTTATGATTTTATTAATAGCTTCAACCTGTCCATTTGCCTGAGGGTGTGCGATCAGTGCAAATCTCTTTTCAATACAATATCTTCGATGAAAGTCTTTAAATTCAGCACTATCGAATTGAGTCCCGTTATTAATTACAATAGTCCATGGAAGACCGAATTGACATATAATGTTTCTGACAATAAAGTTGATTACCTTCTTGGTTGTGACTGTAGCCAAAGGTTTTTTGTTGGCCCATTTGATGAAGTAATCAACTGCAATGATAGCGTACTTCACGCCCCTTTAGAGATCGGTAAAGAACCGACAATGTCTATACCCCACATAGCGAACGACCATGGGCTGACCATTTGCATGATTTTTGTTGGCAGAGCTCGTGCGACTTTTGAATATATATATATATACATGGAAATAATGGAGGAAGTCAGATCTAAGCATCAAAAAGTTGAGTGGTATAGTTTTATCCGGAGTAAATCAATTACACCAAAAATGACCCATACAACATACAAAGCCATCCTTGGCAGACTTCCCACAAAAGATCGGCTAAAAAATTGGGGAATTATAGAAGAAAACACATGAGGATTATGTAATGAACAGATTGAAAGTCATGAACACTTATTTTTTGAGTGTTCTTTCACAAAGTTAGTTTGGAAACATCAGAAAGAGAAATGTACGGGATCGACTGAAATTAAAACAATAAAAGAGGAAATTTGTTACCTGAACAATTGGAGAAATTGTACGAATCTTCTGCAAGAAATATTCAAAATTAGCTTCGCAGCTACCATTTGGAACATCTGGCGTGAGAGGAACAACAGGGCTTTTAACAGAAAAGGGACAAACATTTTATCAGTGAATGCGCAAATAGATCGTGATGTTAAAATGATGATTCTGAGAATCAACAAGAAATTGCTTACCAGCCTAAAGGGACAAGAAAAATCACTACTGGAGAAGTGGAAGTGGAAGGCAGACGATGAAGAATTTCTAGCAGAGATTCGGGAGCCGCCATAACTGACTAAAAGCTTGCTTAAAGAGGAGTTTAGAATTGGAATGTTTGAGATTTGTATTTAGTATTAATCATTGTAATCAGTTAGAGTATTAATCACTGTAAATAGTTGGGCTTCGGCCTGTATACGCAGAAATAAAGTTTAACCAATTTTCAATATATATATATATATATATATATATATATATATATATATATATATGGAAATTATCACATCGCCTAACATAATCAGCGGCGTCCCGATTTACGGTTGGCCATTAATACACATAATAGAGTATTTTCTTTGACAAATTTTTCCCCCCAGTCTGATCATCACATTCTTCTTCATGAACCTCTTTCAAAACACTTTTCATCTCATCATGAGCGATACACCAGAGTAGAGGGACTGTGAAACCTTTCTAGTACGTAATTCCTTCTTGCATAATATAACGTGAAGCTTTGCGATGGACTTGTTGCTTTTCATTTCTTTTGTGAGGAAAGACTCCATGAAGTAAATAGTTTCTAATTAGAGTCATTCACAATTCCCTTTCAGATTCTGCTTCTAGTGTATAGTCATGTTTATACTTGGGGTATTCAATACTTTGACCGGGACCAAGCCCATTTGCTATGCATCGTCGGTACTAGCGAACTTTGCTAACGAATTAGCCTTTCTGTTTTGATCGTGTGGAATATGTGAAATGTCATAGTACTCAAATTCTGTCAACAACTCCTCAACTCCAGTAAGGCAAGAGGCAAGTCATTGTCCGTTACCTGATAGTCCCCATAACTTAATACACCACCAACTGCGAGTCGTGAAAGATCACAGGAGATTTAACTCCAAGTTCTCTGGCGAGTTTAAGTCTAGCAATCAAAGCTTCATACTCAGCCTTGTTGCTTGTTGCTGGAAAATCAGGCTTCAAAGCATAAAAGATTTACCGGTTTTCTGGGGTTACAAGCACAATCCCAGCTCTAAAACATTGATCATTAGATGCTTCGTTGATATACAGTTTCCATGCGTACAGTTGGGATTTTGCTACCTTTTGGAAAATCATCTTGCAGAGTAAACTCTGCTATAAAGTCCACCAATGCCTGACCCTGGATAGCTCTTTTAAGGAGATAAGTAATATCGAATTGGCTGACCTCAATATTCGATTTGAGTAACCTTCTAGAGTCTTAGGTCGCTGTAGGACCTGTCATAATGGTTGATTGGTGCAAACATTAATCGGATGTGTCTGGAAGTACGGATGAAGCTTCCATGATGAAATTAGTAAGAAGTATGCCAATTTCTCTATTTTCGGATAGTTCCTTTCTGCTCTTGTTAATCGTTCACTGATGTAATACACCGACCTATGGATCTGATTCTCCCCATGAATCAAAGCAGCACTTATAGTGTATGCCAATACAGCCAAATAAATATACAACTCCTCGTGATCTACCATCTTTGAGAAGATATAGGGTCTCTCCAAATGATTCACCAGAGCTTAAAACAAGTCTTTACAATCTTGCGTCCATTCGAAGTTTCTTTTCCCTTTTCTAATCAAATCAAAGAAAGGGATGCATTTGTCGGTAGCTCTAGAGACAAATCGACATAAGGCAGCAACTTTCCCATTCAGGCTCTACACATGTTTAATAGTTCTTAGCGCTTTGATATCATGAATAGCCTAAATCTTCTCGAGATTAGTTTCTATTCCACGATCATTGACAATAAAGCCCAAGAATTTTTCTGATGCAACACCGAACGCTTCAAAGGATTGATTTTCACCTTGTAATATCGGAGAATGTCAAAATTTTCTACCAAGTCTCTAATGTGGTTGCTTGATCGCCGTGACTTCATGAGCATGTCATCCACATACACTACCATTTTTTTTTCCAATTTGGTCTTTAAACATCCTGTTAACTAAGCGCTGATAGGTTGCTCCGGTATGCTTCAATCAAAATAGCCTTACTATGTAACAATACAGTCCAACGTCCATAACAAAATTGGTGTGCTCCTTATCAGAGATATGCATCGGGATTTGGTTATATCCCGAGTACGCATCCAGAAAAGATAGCAATTCGTGCCCTACGGTTGAATCAACTAGCTTGTCAATCCTCGGAAGGGGAAACTATGTTTTGGACATGGTTTGTTCAAATCTGAATAATCAATGCACATTCTCCATTTTCCATTTGCCTTCTTTACAAGCACAGGATTAGATATCCATTCAGGGTAGAGGGCATCGCGGATATCCCTATTGACTTTTAGTTTATCCACCTCCTCATTGAGAGCGCATATCTCTTCGGATCCATGTCGCTCCTTTTTGCTTCACTGGAACATACTTCGGGTCAATATTCAATGCATGGCTTGCAATGGCAGGCGAGATTCCAGACATATTAGAGTGAGTCCAAGCAAATACATCTAGATATGCTCGTAGAAAACCAGCCAGTTCTTTCATCATCGGGGGGCAGAGCTGTGACCCAATCTTCAGGACTCGTGATGGGTTGTCATGGTTGAACATGATATCAATCGTCGACTCAACTGGTGCAGCCTTGGTCTCTTTGGGCTCCACTTCATCATCTCTCGGACCTATATCTATATAAAACCGATTGTGGTGCCTGAACTAAGGCTCGAGCACTGGTTATCAATCTTCGGCAGCTTGGATGTGGACAATCTTGTCTACACCTTTTCCTTTTTCTTTGCGCTGAACTTCCCTTAACTCAGCTACATAACAGGCATGTCTAGATGCCTGATCGCTATGAACAACTCCTATGCCATTATCTGTTCAAAACTTCAAAGTTACAAACCATATGGCAAGAGCTACCCGAAATTCAATCAGGGCCGGTCGACCCAGAAAAACATTGCACGGAGAGTCAACATCCAAAACAATAAACGGTAAGATTCACACTCTCCTTCCTTCACTTTCTCCCAATTCAACAGGCAATTCCACATAACCAACAGCTCGGTCACAATGCCATTAAAACCATGAATGCGAGCTGTAGATGGTTTCAAACTTTGGCTTCCATCCTTATTTGATTATATGCCTTTTTGAAGATTATATTCACTGAACTTCCATAATCAATCAAAATCCTTCTCACCGATGCAGGACCAATCATAACTGAAATGACCATCGGGTCAATTGTTGGATCCTCTACTTTGTATACTCCCTGTTTCTAAACATAATATCCTCCGCCACTGTGCGTTGTTGTTTTGTCAGAGCTCCATCTTCCATATTCAAACAACATTCAAAATCTGCATGCCTAATTGCGCTAGCATAGCGCTCTATCTCTTGTCAACTCCCGTCTGCAGGATGTGCTCCTCCAACTATTGTATTTATCATCAATCTTCCACCGGTCCGTGCAGGCTCCTCAGCCATATGTGGAGCTTGTCCTTGATTGGGGTCAGATGTCCCCTATCCGCCATATTATGGGGTTTTCACTAGCTGTTGCAATTTCCTTTCCCGAATTAGCTTTTTAATAACATAATAGAGATGCCTGCATTTATTTGTATTGTGCCCTTAACACTCATGAAATCAACAATATTTCTCGATCCGCTTCTGCTTGTGTGTTAACTCCTTTGGACGTGGCTTTTGATATTGCATGGTATTGTACATTGATAGAAAGATATTCTCCAGGGACATATTGAGCAGCGCATATTTGTCGTACATGGAATCCTAGGCTTTAGTCTCCTAGAATCTCTCTTTCGCTCTCGATTCATATCTCCCTCTCTCTTTTGCTGATTCGGATTATTCTAAACGTTTACTTGGATTTTCCCGGAACTGTCATCAAATTGTTTTATTGCAATATTACTCTGTACTACTTCTCTACTCGGTCCTGTAATGTACTTTTTCCTGGAGGACATGGCTTCCTCCTTTCTTAGAAATTGAGCTTCCTTTGTATAGAAGCGTTCCAACATGGCAGGTGGTTTTCTAGCCAGACAATTGCCAGACTCAGATTTTAGATCAATCCCTCTCATTGTAGCCATAAGTATAGCATGATCATTTAGGTTACTGACCTCCATGGCGTCGGTATGAAATCTCTCCAAATAATCCATCGATGATTGCCCTGGAGCCTGGATCACTTTGGAAACGGACATCACTTCTTTAGGACAAGTCTCATGCAATCAGTATTGTTCCACAAACTTGGTTTCCAACTCATCGAATCTCGAAATTGGTCTCGAGAGTAGTCTCATGAATCACATCATCGTTGTCCTAGAAAGGGTTATGGGAAAGCATCCGCACTTGATCGCATAATTGGCCTGCGTAGAATCCATTTGATGTTCATATCTCATAATATGTTGCGTAGGGTCGGTTTTCCCTCGTAGCTAGGCATTGATGGCATGTTGAACCTTCTCGGATATTCTACATGCATAACATTATCAGTAAATGGGGTATGGCTACTCGAAATTCCCCAATCATCATTAATCAAGCCTTTGTTCTCTCTCACCAACTATATGACCATTGCCGATAAGTCCAGCATCAAATAGGTGGTACCAAACGGTGGTCGCGCTCCACCTCACGTGAATGGTCTGATTGATGTCTACAGATCGTTTCACGCCTTCTTGGTTCACCGTCCTCTTGGTGCGCATGTTGACCATTTATCTCATCGTCATTTCAAAGGGGTATCTGGTCAACGTTCAATCGAACTCCACCATCCAAGCCTTTAGGAATTCTTCTGGCATGATTTCCTAAGTGTAAGGGGGAATCCCTCCTCTAAAGGAGGGATCAACATCGATCCTTAGGGAGGGATTGGCACCGATCGGTCTTGGCAGACCATGATGGTCTGTCAAGCGATGCTCTGAAGTTAATGCACGATCTTCTTCGATTCTGCGATGCCTATGCTTATGATATTCATCCGATGAGCTTGAACTTTCCACTGCCTCCCATGCTGCTGTTGAGTAATCTGGTTCAACGGGTTGATATTAGTCTGAATTTGCCGATTTATTTGTCAATGGATTTCCATTAACTCTCTCATTAGATTATGAAATTCATCTCTGGTTATTGAATCAGTAGGATTCTGAACTTCAACCAGATCGGCATTAAAATTTGTAGGTTGATTATTTGGGTTCTCCTTGCTGAATTCTAGCAGTCTCATTTCCATCCACATTCTGAGAAGTAGATCTAGTATATCTCACTGTTATCAATCTCCTTACTTAGATTTTAGCAAATATGAGTAGTATAAGCAACTTTATGAAGATAACTACAGATCGCATTCGGGGGACTTACCCAATCCAGTAGCAACATAGGGGATCCTAGCAAGCTGAGAATCAAGTTACTCAGTGAAAGCACCAAAATATTTGCAACCAAATTGCTCATAATCGCCCAAGGATGGTTTTATGTAGAGAAGTAAATGAAGAAACTAAAATTGAAACCGTGGAATAGAATAAGCTAACAGACTAATAAAAGCAATAATCAAGAACATAGAAATTTATAGTGGTTCGGCATTGGATGCCTACGTCCACTTTGAAGATTATCTTTATTGATCCAGTAATAGTCTTATTACAGCAGCAATAAATAGGAAAAAATCAATTCAATAAAGACTAAATTATTCAGCAAAGTAAAGATCCTCAGACCACCAATCCCTTTGAAACTTCAGCTATAGGACCTTCTAACCCATATCGGCTCACCCGAGCGGTCGCTAGGCCCAAATCCCAATGAAGAGGGATCGTTATCGATCCCTTCATTGGTCAATTTTTGGGCAGAAATTCCTATGTTGGCTTTTGCATGCTTAAATATGTTAGCTCTTCAATTTTCAAGTCATTTGGATTAACAGAGCTCGAGTTATTGCATGACCTTTGATTTTAGATTATTTGTGTCATTATTTCCTAACGATCCCTCCAATAGGTTGGATGTTGATCCATCTCCTTTCATAAGCTATGTCGATCCATTCTTTATGACTTGAAGTACAACTTTCGAAGTTAATAGTCTATGTCAAACCATACTCATTTGACTATGCCAATTCCTCATTTTCTTAGTCATGTTGACTCCTTACTTGGTCGACCATGCCGACCCATATTCAATCATCTATGCCGACCCTTCCTTTATGAGCTAAAGTATGCATATTCGAGTCAACATATCACGCCGACCCCTTCATCGCTTGATCATGTCGATCCATCCTCATTCAGCTAAGCCGGTCCCTCCATTATTCAATCACGCCGATCCCACACCATTCTACTACGCCGACCCCTTTCTTATCCAATCATGTCAATCTCTCTAAAGTTACCAAGCATTGCCGACCTTTTCACTTGTTTAAGCTATATTCCATATTTCAAACATCCTGCATTGTATATGTACCGATTTCATTCAATTCTGGCTTCATATGACCATCTGTACTTTACTTTCGGGTTCTACAATCATTGCTCCATGGTCATCATTCTTGATAACAGCCGAATCTATCTTGTGCAATCAGTTCAATGCAACCGAGTTAGGATACCGGGTAAGACTAAATAGGAAGGTTGTCGCCCTAAGTCGATTTATTTAAAAAGCCATCGATAAATGCATTCCTCTCCTTGATTTGATTAGGAGGGGAAAAGGAACTTAGAATGAACATAGGATTGTGAAGCTATATTCCAAGCTTTGGTAAACTGCATAGAGAGGCCTCTCATCTTGTCAAAGCCAGTGGATTACGAAGATTTGTATATCTATTTGGCTGTGTCGACACATGCTATGAGTGTCGCACTGCTTTGCGAGGAGAATTAGATCCAGAGACCGGTCTATTATATTACAAGCAATTAACAAGGGCTGAAAGAAACTATCCAATGATAGAGAAATTAATGTACTGCTTGTTGATTGCTTTGTTAAAGCTCCGCCCCTATTATTAGGCTCATCCCATCAATTTTTACACCGATCAGCTGTTATGATAAGTCCTACATCGACTTAAGACGTTTGGTAGGTTACTCAAGTGGAACATTAAGTTGAGTAATTCGACATCACTTATCTCCCTCGGAGAGTCATCCTGGGAAAGGAATTGGTGGACTTTATAGCAGAATTCACTGCACAAGATGATCTCCTAGAGAGCGGTGGAACCCCTACCATTCGGTGGAAAATGTATGCGGATGAAGCATTCAACGATCATCGTTCTGGAGCCAGAATCATGCTAGTAACTCCAAAGGATCGTTCAATTTGCTACGCTTTAATGCTTGATGTCCCTACAATGAACAACAAAGCTGCGCATAAAGCTCTAATTGCTAGACTCAAACTTGCTAAAACATTGGGGATAAAATCTCTTGAAATCTTTTGTGATTCTCGGTTGGTAGTATACCAAGTCAGGGGAGATTACTAGGTTAAAGGAGAATGACTCGCTTCATACCTTATCCAAGTCCAAGAGTTATTAACTGATTTTGAGTACTATGACATCATGCATGTTTCCTAGGATCAAAACAAAGAGGCCGACTTATTGGCAAAGTTTTCTAGCACCGAGGATGTGCAACAAATGGGCATGGTCGTAATCGAAGTTAGATGCTTCGAGCATAAACCAAATGGAAATCAATTGGGTACTAGAGATGGAGCCTGGAAAGGAGTCATTGATGACTCCGATCAAAGTCTAGTTGCTATAGGGAGTCCTTCCCGAATGGAAGAATGAAAGGTGATAAGTCCTTCGCAAAGCTTCGCGGTATATCATTCAGGAAGGATTCATGTATAGAAAGGGTTTTTCATTCCCCTGCATCGGTGAATCACTCGTGATGAAATAAAATGAGTCCTAAAGGAATTTCATGAAGGGGAATGTGGTGAGCACACTGGGGAGCAAACCCTAGCGAAGAGAATACTACGTTATGGGTATTATTGGCCGATTGTCAGCCGAGATGCTGCTGATTATGCTAAGCGATGCGATAAGTGCCAGATATATGCAAAAGTTCTAAGATCTCCACCGACGGAAATCACACAAATGGTTAGTCCATTTCCATTTGCTATTTGGGGCATAGATATTATCGGTACCTTACCAATCTCAAAAGGTGGTGTGAAGTATGCCATCGAAGTAGTTGTTTACTACACCAAACGGGCCAAAGCGGAACCTTTAGCCAGAATCACGACAAAAAAAGTAATCAACTTCATTGTCAGAAACATCATCTGTCATTTTGGTCTTCCACGAATGATTGTAATTGATAATGGAACTCAATTCGGCGGCGCTGAATTCAAAGACTTCTACCATCGGCATCATATTAAAAATAGATTTGCGGAAGTTTCTCACCCTCAAGCAAATGGACAAGTCAAAGTTATAAACAAAATCGTAAAGTCCATTTTGAAGAATCGTTTGGAAAAGGCTAGAGATAAGTGGGTGGATGAACTCCCGACGGCATTATAGGCTTACAAAACCACCCAAAAGTCTACTAAAGGCCCCATTCCAGTTGAACTTGAAATCCCCTTTCATCGAGTGACCAACTACGATCCCAGAATGAATAGAGATCTCCTCTTATAATCTCTAGACTTTGTAGACGAGAAGTGTGAAGAAGCTGATCTGAGGGCAGCTGCACATCGACATGGACTCGGCTAATACTACATCACTAAAGTCCAACCTAAAACCAATGAAATCGACGATCTCATCCTGAATCAGGTTTTTCCTACCCAGTCACACATGAATCCTATTTGCGAAGGACCATATGTCATTGAGTAGAGGCTTGGAGATGGAACTTTCAAGCTAGCGACTATTGATGGCATCACGCTCCTAAGGGCATGGAATAACGAGCATTTACGACATTATTTCACTTAGTTTATTCTTTTCATTTAGTTGTATTTAATTTTTGAATTTTCTTTAGCATTTAATTTTCCAGATAAGTAATAAGACAAATTATGCCATTTATTTCCATTTGGCAAATAAACTTTGAAATTTCTTTCATACTTGTGATTGTTGTAGCATTACATATTAGTTACAACCCGACTAACTAATATTAACATGTCCGAGTAGGTTCCTAGAATTTAAGGCTGGTCGATTACGTAAGTTCATGATTGAACTAAATAAAATGAACGTGGTCCGACCGTTCGTTCGATGATTCTCACTCAAAACCCGATGGAAGGATACCTAATGATAAATGGATGTTACTTGACCATCCAATAGCCAAATGAATCCCACTGAGCAATGGAACATGCATGAATCAAAAGCGATCGCAATACGACTGATCGCCCGCTAAATTAAACCCCAGACTTGGAGAAATTGAATTAATTAAGGAATGTACGGTCCGACTATTTTTCCAAATAACTCAAAGTCCTAAAAGTATAGACTGGAGTATAAACACGAATTGGGTGCGATCTGATTGCCTGCCAACGAACTTTTATAACCTGCGGATATGAGTATAAAAAAAGATGAGTGTGGTTCGACCACTCGCTACCGCATAAACTCTGAACTGAAATCGATAGAAGGAGTATTAACTCACCAAGGATGGTGTTCAACCATCCATTATATAACTCTGCTAACCTGAAACTATGGCCAGGAGTATAATCACTTAAACCGCCGAATCTTATGGCATAACACTAGGACTCGAGCCTAGTGTTTGATACAGCTTGTGGCCATGACGACATGGAGGCCTTAAGTAAAAATTAACAGATGATTATCTGAATTAACGAGCAACGAATTACAAGTAAATTAAATGGAAAAGTAATAGATCGATAGAAAATAAAGAACTTTTATTTGCACATTAAAATTGAAAATCGTAGTACAAATTTATCCAACAGTAGGGGTCGTACCGCACAATCATGGCCAACAAAAAAAACAGCTATACAAGCTATATACAAATTAAGCTAAAGTGACAGCTACTTCTTCTGCCTTTTATCTCTTCTGGATTTCTTAGGAATGGCACAACATGAGCTTTTGCATGTTCTTCTCCTTGATCTTTTACCACCCTTGGCGGAGAGCCTTCAGAGGTTGGAGGGAGTTCTTCGGGAATCGGCCTGCCAGGTGAAATGACTTATAGTGGATGAGATTTTTACCATTGACATCAACATCAGCAGATTCAACTTTAGCTCTTTTCTTTTGTAACTGCTCTATCTTGATGCGTTTTTCAAGCAGATTAGTGTGTACAGAGGCACCAGTGATCACAATGTTGTTCGATTCATCTGGCAGTGGCTGGTCATCGGCCTTTTCATCATCAAGTGCTCCAATAACTTAAGAATCGGACACTGGAATGTCGACAGCTACCAAAATTGTAGTAGATGTTGGTCGTTGCTCCACTACGACACCGCTTCCTAGAGTTTGGTTAGGACCCGAAGGACCTGTAGATTCGTGGAAACAAGAAAATAAGCCCAAAACTATTAGGCATGCGAAATGAAATCTTTAAATAATGGAGAGTAAAGCAGGATACACATTTCCAGCTAACTTTCAGTTGTCACCGGAGTGCTCCCCTCTTGAATAAGAGTCAGCACCTTTGATTAATAACTGGGTATGTTCGGATCATAGCTCGAATCCCATCATGAGCTAAGTAAAACTGATGCTCCAGCTATTTGAGTTGAAGGAGGACTTTTTGGATCAAACTCAAAAGCTTCAACAATGTTTTTCCCTTTGCTGGAGGGAGCTAAAATATCAAAGTACCGACGCCCTACCGCTGCAAGATCTAAAGGTACATCCCCATGCGGAATCTTCCATACCTGTTTCTCCTCATATAAATCAGCTTCACCAAGCGCTTTCTTCTTTATTTCAACAATATATTCTCAGGCCTTGACGAGTGATTCAAGGTAGCCCTCTCCAAGAAAACTCAAATCGCAATGGATTAGGACTTTTGCATTATATTCAACAATCAAAGGATCGAATATGTCCTTAATCTCATTCCGACCAGCCTCTTTAACATCCACTAACTGGGCCTCAATTTGTTCTCTTACTTCATTATGACCTACTTCCTTTGCTTCATCCTTAAGGACTTTAATTTGAGCAATTTGCAAGTCAAGTTTAATTTTCAGTTTTCGAGCTTCGATGGCCTCTTCACAATACATTTGAGATTCTCCCGAGCTTCGAGTTTTTCCTCATTCTCTTTCTTAAGGAGTTTTTTGAGTTCCTCAATGCAGCAAGCTAGAGTATTTTTCTTGTTTTGCAGCGTGTCTTTTTCCAGAGCAAGCATGCTGCTGTAGTTAAGGACAGCTTCCAGCTCCTTTTTGTGAGCTGTTTCCAAACAACAAACCACCATGGATGTTTCTTTGGCACACTTCTCTGTCATGGCTAGCTTTGATATCAACTCTGTGATATCATCATCTTGGTGTTTTCTTATATCTTCATCATGGATCGCCTCTAGCTTGAGGCGATTGATTTCATGTTGTCTCTCAGTAGACACCTCAGATATTTTCTCAACCAAATGATGGAATGCTTCGTGATGCACGAAAACATCATTGACAAGTGCAAGTGAACTCGTTTTAGCACTCCCTGGAATTGTATGGATAGAAGTAAGATACTCAGCCCATCAAAGTAGATTTTTGGGAAATTGACCTTAAGTTCGGCAAAATCTTTCCACTGTAGAGGCCTCGGGAACCGTAGTAGCCAAAGCTGGATCAGAAGTTGAAATTGGGCATTTGGTCGACCTACGATCGTGAGACTGTCGAGAACTCGACGAATCAGAATAATGCTCAGGTAGCACAATAGTTTGGAGAGCATAGGAACCGGTTTAATCGCCGCTATATATAGGAAGATTGAGCTGAACTTCCTGATGAGATGATTGAGATTGGGACTTGTGTTTGGAAGATGAAGACTCCCTTGAATAACGACTTCTTTCTTGGCTGTCATCACTTTCTAGACTCTTGCTCGAGTTCGTAGGGTGACTAGATCCTACTATATTGAGGAGCCCCTCAAGTGATTGAAGGCATAGGAATGAGACATAGCATCTGCAATTGAAATAAGAGTGTATAGGTGACCGTCGTATAAAAGATATACGAAAATCATGTGGTGAAGTGCATGCGATTCTGAGTGTCCTGGTGTATCCACGACGGACCAATTACTATAGCCTTGCTCATAGGAGTGTTTTCCCCTTTGCTAGTGGGAGGACCATCGTCACCAACCCTAGTAGGAGAATTAAGCCCTCCAATACTGATGTTGGGGAAGTCATAGTTCATGAGGATTAGGAGATTCGAGAAACCTTCCATCAAACTTTATAAATATTGAGAGGAAGACTCTTCTTCGGTAGAGGTGATGATAAACTTGGGCTCCTTAGCGGTTTTTCTCCTACGGAGTTTATAACCGAGATTTTTTCCTCTACTTATTGGCATATGAGATTTCATGCCTTGTAATGGTTCAACCATAGGTGCATTTCCCGGACTTCCATCAGCATCACCAGGCTTTTTGGCTCCATCACATCTAATTTCACTCTCTTCGACGTCATCCTGAGCCCCTTCGACTAAAGGCATGACAAGGCTATTGATGTCACCTTCTTGTTCCATAGTATTCCATAGTGGTGCAATTCTTCCTGGAAGCTCGATGTTATGACCTTCTTCTAACAGCCTAAAAGGAGATAACGATTCATCGGTGGCAAGGGATCTGATGTCCCTGTCCTCAATTAGGGTGGCACGAATTGCAAAAACTGCCCTTGAAAAACTATCGCCTTCAAGTCATGGATGGACACTTATAAATTTTCAGAGTATTAGTTACATGATATGGCTCAGGCTAAAGAATTTGAGAATAAAGTGAAGGCAGCACTTATGTCCTTCCAACCATCTCCTCATGAAGCCAGGCGGACAAAGAACGTAGAACCATTTGTTTTTAAAGTTATCGAGCTTGTTCCAAGCACTAGTCAGAACTTGACAGTTGGACGAAGGCTCAAGGAAAGTATAAGAAAAGCTTCTCGTCCATTGTTTGAAATTATAGATAAACATGATGTCTTCATGAGATGGTGAGCGGAAACAGAACATTCATAAATAAAAAGAAAGTGTCATGGAAAAAACATAGCTGTTCGGATGCAGTTGAGTGGGAAGTATTCCCAGGTAATTTAGCATCTCTTGGATAAAATAATTAAAAGGTGGCACACATCCGGCCCAGCATATGAATTTATTTCCTGCCGTATACCCCGAGGGCAAATGAATCCTGTCGTTCACTGAAGGGACTAGAACATCTCTAAATGGAATCCCATGTTTAGAGCATAGTTTACGGAGAGCGACCTGGCCAATTTTGGAGGCATGGGAATCCATCGGATTATCCAAAACTACAGCACCTTCTATAGTATCGGGGGCAAGGTTTATCTCCTCTACCGAAAGGATGGGAATATTCAAGAAAAGGTTGACCAAAGGGCTGAAAATCTTTTGTTTCTTAGTTTGATGTTTAGGGGAAATTCTACGGATACAGTCATAGAACTTGACTCGACTCTAGCATTGTTGTGTTGTGAAGGTTGTCTAGAAGGCAACGCGACTAAATGCTCTAAACGTCTAGAGCCCATATCAGCAAAACTCAATAGATAATCGAGATTAGAAAACAAAATTACTTATCCCCCCGTGCTAAGTGTAAACTAGCATGGCATAGTGTTGTGAAGTGCAGAGATAAATAGTTCAAGATTAGAACAAATGTAAGTGACGAGACATTGGATTTCCAACTAGAGTGACCATCATCGCTGACCATCTCAACTGGCATTTATATTAATCGTTAGTTTGAGCTTTGAGATCGAGCATCGGCATATCGAAGTGTGAATTCCATTATTGAAGTCCATATGTTAAGTTTTAATTCAAGTTTAAGTCTCAGCAGCTTAGTTGGTCAATTTCAAATTCAAAGTTAGATCTGCAAGTCCTATTGTTCGTTATCATCATATGTTCAAGTTTGTTAAGATGGGATTGTTTTTCATTGTTCGTGCAAGTGAATATGGATTGGTTTTTGAGTTCAATCCAAAGTTTAGAGTCGGTTAAGTCCCCATAGCTGATTCCTTGATCCCAATGCAACCGACCCCTCTTATGAAGCAAATAGCCAACCCCTATTTATATATGTTCCCTCCTCAAACACACCACCACCGATTCCTTTACTTAGCTGCATTCACACTTCTCTTAAAGCAAATAACCAATCCCTCCATGCTCCAGAACGACTGATCCCTCTTTACATCACGAACTACCGATCCCTCTCCACATCAATATACAATCAATCCATATACTTAACCTTTATTGTTCTCCACTTCAACCTTCTACTTTGGTCCCTCCAAACTCAAAGTAATATCGACCCTCTACATCCTTCATGCTTTACTCCTCTCTATTCTCCTCTTCTACCACCTTGCCGAACCCAGCATCGCCATCTGCCATCTTGTCTTCTCCAAACTTAACCAACGCTCACGTTATTTGACATAAACAAAACCCATTATCTTGTTAGGAGTCGAAATCATAAGAAAAATAAAAACCTACCTATGTATATAAATTGGTAATGAGACATGGAGAAGTCAACAGTAATGGCAAATAGTTTAGAGATGATCAAAACTTAAGAGGAAAAGGGATTGGTTGATGAAGGTATATCGCTTTAGATTTTGAATCTAAATTAAGGAAGGAAGAGAGGGAGAAGGGTTTGGCTCTAAGGTAGGGGAAGAAGGGTTCGGTATTGAAGAAAATAAGAGAAAATGTAAGTAAAGTGAACAAGTGAGGGATGGAGAAGAAAGATATTAGCTTATATATGGGGGGTTGAGGGATTGGTCTGCCATTTCATTCTCTATGAGGCTAAAAAGAGATCTATATGGAAGGTTGACCGATCGGCTACGATCTCTCGACTTGAGGATCCAATTTGATCCCTACCATATAAAAAAATAGAAAAGAGGAAAAAGGGATTAGTTATAAAATTCTGATCCGTTTTACAAAAAAAAGAAGGGGGTCAACTAGGGGAATGCCGATCCCTATAAACATAAAAGAAAAGGAAAGAGAGAGAACGGATCGGTTACGGATGCTATGTGCATGAAAACATGTACCTAAAAACTATATGAATTTAGTAAATATAAAATGCAATGGAATTGCATATAATTCAATGAAAATTGGCAACGACCAGTGAGCGTGCAAATGCATTTGGGAGCCAACAAAAACATGTGTCTGAATGTGCACGTGTATATTCTAAAAGTTCAATTTTTAAAATTGATAGAAATTGAATTCAAAACTGAAGTTTTAAAGGTTGAGACTGGATCAGATAGCCAAAGCTTACTAGTCTCGTAGAACCTGACATAGATATTAATTAAGGCATATAATCCTAAATTTATATTATTGGAATTCGACCAATTGTCATGACGATCAAAGAGTGATATGACACTTTTGAAAAATAATTCGATGGAAGGATAGCGACTATTCAAAAAATTGGATGGATTTCTTGTCAATGGATCTAACTTGCATCGATTCGAAGTACATTATGTTCAACACAAGACGTACTTTGAAGGGCAAGTGTTATCTAGCATTTTGACATGACTATACTCGAACTGATTGGATAAGTTAGACTCGACCATCATCAAGGCCAGTAAGTCCAAAACGATGATTGTGGGATCCAAAGGTCAAGTACCGATGATAATAGAAGCCATGGTGGAATAGAATCAAGAGAAATGTTGTACAGTATGTTCCAAGTATGGAATATAATTTAGCCAAATAAGCGAACTTAATGGAAAACAATTAATATCTTAAGATCCATTAGTCCAAAGCATATGAAATTTCGGGAACAAGATGTGGAGACCCTAGGGAGCCTACCTAGGGATCGCACCTCAGAAGGTTTAAAAAAAGGATCGGCTAAAATTAGGTAACAACATACTTTGTAGTAATAATCGAACAATAACTCAAGTTCTACTAATCCAATTGGCATTAACCCTGGAGTCTAAGCATATTACAACATGGGGAAGCTCCTATAGGGATCACATTCCCAAATTATTCCAAAATAAGGATCGACACCGATCCCTATTCCTTGGGATTTAGGCCATAAGATCCCTTATTTGGGTCCATATGGTTTTGGAGATCCTTCTGCCGAATTTTCAGGGAGATATTTCACCGCTCCTCTATAAATACAGGCTTGATTGTTAATTTTCAAGACTTCTACACTACTTGTTGCTATGTACTCTATTGTAACTAAGGGTTTTCGTCAGATCCCTATGGTACTCAGTTTAAAAAGTGATTAATAAAGCTATCTATTCAAAGTGCACGTAGGCAAACAACGTCGAACCACTATAAATCTTTGTGTTCTCGTTATTGCTTTGATTTTCTATTATTTAATTGTTTTTTTCCTTTGTTTCATTTTATATTTTTTATTTATTTCTCTACAAAATCTTTGTTGGGTGTTTGTACCAATTTTTGTTTCAAACGGCTGTTATCGGTTGTACTTGTGCTTGGTCAGTTTGTTGTGCTTATTTAACGATTTATTCAAGCTAGCCAAGAGAGTTGGCATTTATTTTGATGTGGGCTTCTTGCCCTGCCTTTATTTTATTTATATTTATGGTAATTTGACTGTATGATCCTCGGATCATACATCCTTTATATTAAAAAACAAATAACAATATACATATAAGTATTTAACATTTTAATTAATTATTTAATTTAATTAATAAAATTATTTAAATAAATGTATTAAAAATTCAAAATTAATTCTATTTTTTAAAACAATTTTAAAAATTTTAATTTTATTTCATAAGCTTTATAAAATTTCATTTTATATTTCAAATTTACGTTATATTTTAATTTTTTCAAACGAAAATTTGAAAATTAGCTTAAGGCCAAAATCAAATTGAGACTTTACAATTTAGCCTGCCTTTTGGACTTATTTCACCTATTAGGCTAGGCCTATGGTGGAGAGAATACAAATTATTCGATCCCAAGCATAGATACTACTATTTCAAACACCCATTGGATAAGCATGCTTTATTGGTTAGCTCTAAAGTTGCTAATTTAGACTGCATAGACCATTTAGCTTTGACACTATTATTGGAACTTGGCTGGTCAACCGTGGGTGAAATGGATGAATATCAAAAAAATCCCTAACTGGATCTTAGTGGGCGTATGAAGTCTAATGATTGTACCAGATCCAATCTAGTTATTTTAAACAAAATAAAATTTTATTTATTTCTTGGTTAATTAATTAAATTTTGTCAACTAATTTAATATTTATATGTTTTAAGTAAAAATATAATCATGTGTAGCATAAGTGTAATGTGCAACATAGCAAAGTGTAAAAGGTTAATGATTACGTAAGTAGGCATTAGGACCTATATCCACTATGCAAATGTTCGCCATTTATATATGTGTTAATTGCCTTAAATCATATTTTAATATATTCAAAAAATATATAAATATAAAAATTTTAAGACTAGTTATACATGATAAAATACAAAATATTTAATAAATTTTAGATTCAAATTTTGTAGTTAAACTATTTAATTAGGATTTAGTAAAACATTTTCAAATTCAAAATCGATCATAAAAATATCGACTGAAATATCTTTATATAATTTAAATATGTATATTTATATAAAATAATTATTACGATAGAAACTATATTTTCTAATTATTTATATTTATGTAATTTATTTATTTAAAATAGACAACACTATTTTACTATGTATAAATAATTTATACAAAGCATACATATTATATACAAACACTATAAAATAATCATCTAAATTTATAAATAAAAAATGATTTTCTGGTTGACCTTCTTAATTTATATATATTTATAGTATGTGTGTGTGTGTCTGTGTGTGTGCGCGCTCTCACACATAAACACACACACAGATATATATATATATATATATATATATATATATATATATATATATAATCCATTTGAAATACGCAACACTATTTTAATATGTATAAACAATTTACATGTATTTATATGTTGTAAAATAAACATTTTAAAATTATATATATGTAAAAAATTATTTTTCACATCTCCTCGTACTTTCATGGCAGAGGCTTCCACTCCCTTGCCATATACCCTGTCCCTTCCCTCTGTTCCTACATGTTCATCAAGCGCCCCACCCATCCCTCTCGTCACTATTCTCCAACGTCCGGTTCCCCTACCCACTCCTCTTGACCCTCCTTCTATCTTCCCTGATCCCCCTCCAGCTAACATTTTTCATTCTACACCCATGGTTGCGTTTTCTCCTTCATAGGTCTGTTTTTCTCCTTCTCAACGTCAACTAGTATGGACTTCTTTCTTCAAAAGCAAGCCACACAATGAGAGGAAGTACATACCGGTTAAAATGACTCCCTCCTTCAATGGAGATGCCATGTTTCACTCTGATGAAGTTTTAAGGACAGGATCTCTTGTATGGAAGGACCGTCTTGCTGGCTTCTTTCTAGACTCTCCTCTGTCCTACACGGTAGTTATTCAGTGGCTCAAAATCAGTTGGAAACTAATGGGTTTAATTTAAGTTAGATCATATGGAGTGATTTTTATGCTTCATCTCTCATGTATCGAAGATAGAAACCATATACTAGAAGGAGACCCTATAATTATGAAAATAAGCTCTTTATTGTTAAGCCTTACGCACTACACCAAAAGCTGAATTTTACAACAAGCCTTCCGCCTAATTAGCAACGGTAATTTCCCGTTGTTAAAATACAACGGGTTTTAACCGTTGTTATGTATTTAGCAACTTGGAGGGAAATTTCACCTTTGGCGCCATACGTTTTGCCCGTTTCTTTTCTTTTAGCGACGGGATTTAACCGTCGTTTATATTGTGCTAATTTCTGGCGGTATAATTTAGTACCTTTGCGCCATAATGTTTACAACAAACCACGAAACATTTCTCGTCCCAAATTATTTCCCCATTCGACCTAAATTAATCGATTTCGCCCCAAAATATCTCCACCACCTCCGCCTCTTCCGAAAGAGCCAGAGCTAAGACCACTTCGAGGAGCAGGTTGCTGCCGAGCGTGCCAATCAAGGAAGGAGCGTGCCAATCAATCGCGGCGTGCCAATCAAGGAAGGAGCGTGCCACCAATCGCGGCGAGTAAGTCGTTTCGCTTACTGAAATTGTGAAATTGCAGTGGGACTGATTAGGGCTTGAGTATTAGGACGAGTTGAATGGCTAGGTCAAAATTTAGGTTACTTAAATTGTTAGGATTGAATGATTTTATTAGCAGTTTTAATTTGCTTACAGAATTTGTATGCATGAATTATTTAATTATCATTAATTAGTACCCAAATTTGATTTTCTGCTTTTTTATTTATTAAGTTTGCTACTCAAATCAATTACTAAATTATGTGTATTTTATATTTTGATGATGCATTAAACGTCTACACATATTCAGATGTACTTAATATCATTCTAAACTATTGCACTTAAATTGATTTCAGCTTCTAAAGTTATCAAAGTGAATTCTATTAGTTAATTTGGTACATCTGAATACGTATTGGTATCAGGTATTAGTTAATTAGGTACATCTAACTGGATTGATCACGTACATTGAATACGTATTGGTACCAATTGTAAACTGCTTCTAAATTATTAATTATGCAATTTGGTGATAAATTTTCGTATCTGAATACGTCTCATTTGGTGATTAATTGCCACTGTCAATCCAAAGGATTACAAGTATTCAGATGTACAAAAAAAAAAGAAATTCATAATCGCCATAATTAATTTGTAAGTACAAATTAGTAACCCAGAATCTGTTTTCAGAATCATGATGTAAAAGCAAACCTAACATGAACTTAATCCCATACATGATACATTCAAGAATTCACCAAGTCAAAGATTTTAATATGACAAAATCTGTTTTCATCATTAGTTTCTCCACCCTCAGTTTCTGTTCTTCCCGTGGTTCTGTTGTTTTTGTTTATTTTAGTGGTTTCTTAGATAAAAGTTTAGTTTACCATTTAATTCCCTTAAATAAAAGTTTTATATCATTTGTCTAATTTATTTATATGTTGTACATGCATGCATGATTACTATTTATTTATATGTTGTACATGCATGCTAGATTATGTGTTACATGTTTTATTTATTTACAGTATTCGATTTTGGTTTTATTTGGCTTCATTTGGTTTTATATCAGAAGAAGCAAAAGATTGATTTGTAGTATGTGGATTCCTTAATTATCAGTCCTTTTATTTTGATATATATGTTCGGTTGAATCATTCACTAGTTGTCACATTCACTAGTTTAGTGCTAGTGTTAAAAATAAGATTGATTGTGAAAAATAATAACCAGTAGGGATATTATTTGATTGGTAGTTGATTGAGTTGATTGTTGTAGGATAATATCAACTAGTGATATTATTCGATTGGTAGTTGATTATTAATCGATGATAAATAATTGTTTAGTAGTAATTGTAGATAACTATTATTGGGTAAATTAAATTTTGTAAATGACGCGAGCCATGTGTTGCGTAAAAGAGGAGTAGCGCATAGACGTTATGCCGGTGCTAAAATTCATGTCGTTGTAATGTCAAATTTTTTTGGAAACAGTTTGGTGCTAATGTTAAAAATAAGAATAACTTTTTTGTTAACTTAGTTAATTTTTATAAAACATAGTTAATTTAGTTAATTATGATATAATTTTGTTAACTTAGTTAATTTTTATAAAACATAGTAAAATAATAAACCTAGTTAATCGTTGTAATGTCAATTTTTTTTGGAAATAGTTTGATACTAAAATAATAAACTTAGTTAATTTATTTAATTATGATAAAATTTTGTTAACTTAGTTAATTTATTTAATTATGATAATTATTTTAGAATTATTATGCATTTTAATCCTCGAAGCCTTTGCATTTAAACATGAAATTATTCACGTACTTAGTAGCTCATTATTTTCTTTCAGTATGTCTTTTAATATAGACAAACAATGGATGAATGAATCTAATCGAAGAAATGAAGAATATGTGCAAGGAGTGATAAATTTCATTAAATTTGTTACTGAAAATGGTGGCAATAAGGAAAAGTTTTCGTGCCCTTGCACGCGGTGCAAAAACGAAGATACATTTGAATTAAAGGAAATTCATTATCATTTGCTTAGATATGGTATTGATCAATCATACACTGTGTGGTATTTTCACGGGGAAAGAATACCGGAGAAGCCAAAACAACAACCGGTTAGTCATGCCACTAATACCGATGAGTCTGCAAAAATTAGGATGGAAGATTTGGTCAATGATGCAGATAGATTCCATCATTTTCAACCTACAAGTCAGTTGCATGATAATGCTAGTATTGGAGAGCAGTCTACGGATAAATCATTTTTCGGTAGTGCAACTGCAACAGAGCCATTGTATCCTTCATGTCCAAAAGGGATTACAAAGTTGTATGCCATTGTTAAACTGAATAGCTTGAAGACCCAATACGGCTTTTCAGACAATGGTGTGACTGCACTACTCGAATTCATAAAGGAGTTACTCCCCGAAGGTAACACGCTACCGTCAAAGTATCCCGACGTGAAGAAGATCATTAGGCAACTTGGGATGGATTACATAACTTATGATGCATGCATTAATGACTGCATCTTGTACCGGAAAGATAATGCAAACAAAGTTTGTTGTCCAAATTGCCCCGAACCAAGATATAAGACAACGCTCGACGAAGAGAGAAAAGCTACCAAAGTACCTCAAAAGACGGTAAGACATTTTCCTTTAATTTCTAGATTGAGGAGGCTGTATACTGTACCATGGATAGCAGAAGCGATGACCTGGCATGGTCGTGCCAAGTCCGGTACAACCGTAATGCGTCATCCGCGTGACACTTCTCAATGGAAAACTTTAGATTCTTTTGATTCTTCGTTTGCTGCCGAACCACGAAATATCACGCTTGGAATAGCAACAGATGGTTTTTGTCCGAATGCTTCTTTAACAAATCCTTATAGCTGTTGGCCAGTGATTGTAGTACCATATAACCTTCCTCCGTCTTTGTGCATGAAAAGAGAGTTCTCAACGTTAACACTGTTGATTTCTGGGCCAAAACAACCAGGGAAGGATATTGATGTTTATTTAGAACCTTTGATAGACGAGTTAAAGCAGTTATGGGAAGGAGTCGTTACATTTGATTCATTTACGAATTCTGAGTTCATAATGAGAGCTAGAGTGTTGTGGGCAATCCATGATCATCCCGCTCTTGGGACTTTATCGGGATGTACAACTCACGGCTACTTTGCATGTCCTATTTGTGGGGAAGAAACTGATTCTTATTATCTCCCTGAAAGTAAGAAAATTTGTTACATGGGACATCGTAGATTTCTTCCGTCCGGACACAAGTTTCGATACGATAAGACAAATTTCAACAACGAGCAAGAACTTAAGCGTCCTCCAAAGCCACTGACTGGTTATCAAGTTGAAAAAAAGGTAGCGAATATAAAAATGAAAGTTGGTAAAGAAAAACGAGAAATTGGTCGAAAACGAAAAAAGATAATCGATGAAGAAGTTCCTGCATGGTATAGGAGGTCGAAATTCTTTGATTTACCATATTGGAAAGCAAATTTGACCCGACATAATATTGATGTTATGCATACAGAGATGAATGTCATGAAACATTTGATTAACACAATTATGGACCATAAAGACATGTCAAAAGATGGCTTCAATGCACGGAAGGATTTGAAAATCATGGGTATAAAACAAAAGTTGTGGGTGATAGAAGATCCTGAAACAAGTAAACTAACCATACCAATTGCGACTTTCACTTTGAGCAAAGAAGAAAAGATAAGGTTTTGCACCATTTTGAAAAATTTGAAAGTGCCGAGCAAATTCTCTTCTAACTTCCGTAACAATGTGAGCATCAACCCTCCTGAACTAAGAAATATGAAGTCGCATGATTACCACGTCATAATGCAACATTTACTTCCGGTATTGCTTCAGCATTGTTTTCCGCAACATAAGGATCTACGGAATGCTATTCACCGCATAAGTCTCTTTTATAACATTTTATGTTCAAAGGTGATCAATAGGGAACATCTTCAAAAAGCAAAGGCTAGTTTGGTAGAAGCAATGTGTGTTCTTGAAAAACATTTTCCGCCTGCATTTTTTGATATCAGTATTCACCTTATGATTCATTTAGCCGATGAAGCATTGATTTCTGGTCCTGTTAGATATAGGTGGATGTACCCATTTGAACGGTAAATTACTAATTTCAATTATGTACATCATTATTCGATTTAAATAGCTATTGATGTCTACAATTTACAACTGTTCATCTTCATAGGTTGATGAAAACATATAAAGGATATGTGCGCAACAAAAGATATATTGAAGGGTGTATTGCAGAAGGATATATTGTACAAGAAGCTAGTCTTTACTGCATGGAGTATATGCCAAAGGGAGGTGATGGCACTCATAAACATACCCGTGAAGCGTTTTTAGATGAGGATGATGAGTTTGCTGATGAAATAGCACTAGATAATGGTAAAGATATAACGTTAACTCGAGTGCAATTTGAACAAGTGCGTAAATGGGTCCTTGATAAATATGACGGATTGGATGAGTGGAAGAAGTAAGTTCATAAATTTGTTCTGAATTTTTATTATTGTAAATCAATTCATCAATTCATATATATAGTAATTATTGTGTGTTTTTCGTAGGAGGTATAACTCCTATGTTCAAAGCACCAAATCTCGAACTCGAGGCGGGGGTACATCTGGGGAAGCTATTAAGAATTTCACTTTTTGGTTACGTGAGGAGGTATACATATTAGATATTTAACGTATTTTTAAGTTGGTCATACACCTCCTTGACAATGTTTTTTTTACTTATTGTGTTTGTTGTAGTTGTTGAAGACCGTCGATGTTGACTCAACTCTTTGGCGGCTAGTTAACGGGCCGATGTTTGATGCCCGTAGTTATATGAAGTACCAAGTGAATGGGTTTTTATTTTCTCCGAAAAGTTATGAAGAGCGAAAGCTAACACAGGATAGTGGTGTATGCATGAGAGCAATTACACAATTTAGAGCGAGTGGGAAGGATAAAAATTTTAAGGAAGCAGAAACAACGTATTACGGAGTTATTCAACAAATAATTGAGTTGGATTACATTGACTTCAAACAAACAGTTTTTTATTGTGATTGGGTAAAGGTCGAAGATAAGATCAATGGTTGTAAAATAGATCCTGTTTCAAACTTGATCACAGTTAACTTGGGAAAATTGAAGAGTAAAGACAGCGTGAATGATGAGCCATTTATTCTTGCATCGGAAGCGAGTCAAGTGTTCTACTCAAAAGATTTAAAAAATGATGGATGGTTTGTGGTTTTGCATACACCAAAACGGTTGACCATAAATGTGGATGACACTGAGTTTCCCACCGTTTATCAATCAGCTTTTGAAGACAATGAAAAATTAGAAGATCTTATCAAATGCATATGTTAACTTTGTATTTCAGTTATGTTATTGTACCTTAACAAAATATTTATTTAAAATGGTGTAAAATATAAAATGGTGTGTTATATGATAGTAATAGATGCATTATATTTTTTATTAGTGCCATTATAATATCCTGATATATGTTGTAAAATATAAAATGGTGTGTTATATGTTGTCCTCGATGGTAAACTCCTTTTTCTATTAATAGGTTCTTCCGCTGAAATCACAATCATTTTTTTCTTTTTTGTCAATACTAATGCTTATGTATTCATAGATGATGACGAAGACGCAGTTCCTTTAACTATTTTGGACAGGCCTACGCGAAAGAGACACTCAAATTATGATTTTAAGGTATGTTTTCTATTTGATTTTGGAAGTTATATTTTTATATTGTTTGAGTCATGTTCCTTTTTTTCTGTATTAAAAGATTTTGTGCGATGCCAGTATTTTAGATAATAATAATCAAGTTTGCATATTAATGAAATCAAGTTTGCATTTTGCAGGAAATAATGTCACAATCGTCACAATCATCCACTTTAAACCGGGAGAAAATTGATATAGACAACTACGGTTCTCCAGTCGGAAAAAATGCTTCAAAGGTCGCCTCGAAGATGGGTAAACTAGTAAGAAATCATGTGCCAATCTCCTATCCAAGTTGGAAAAAAGTTCCGTCAAATTACAAGGAAGACGTGTGGAATCAATTGGAGGTATTGTTTTTTCAATTTGGAGTATCATATGATACGGTCACACATCATCCACTGGAGATTTGATTCAGTGCATTGTATGAGAAGTATAGGCTTATGCTAATTTGATTAATTTCAAGTGTAAAACATCTATAATTAATTCAAGTGTAAAACATCTGTAAAACATCTATAATTAATTCAAGTGTAAAACATGTATATTAGAACACAGTCATACTCCATTAGACATGCATGGTTGTAGCCTATGTCATTTGTTATATTGTATGTGAAATAATCCCTTTATCTTGGTTTGTTATATAGAAATATTTTGAGCTCGATCCTCTATCAAAGGACCTTATGTTCAAAAAGATGTCCGAGATTTTTAGGGGACACAAGAGTGATTTGCGCAAGAATTATTATGATATTTTCAACACTGACGAAGAAAGAATGAAAAATTGTCCGCCGAAAATTGGTAAAAATGATTGGGAGGAGTTCATAAGATACGAATCAACACCCGAGGCAAAAGAAAAAAGGAAGAAAGGCAAACAAAATAGATCAAAGCTCGAATATTGTCATCATTCGGGACGTAAGAGTCACGCTAGGATTACTCAAGAAATGGTACGTGTTTTTACTATGTTTTCCTTACATACCGATTCAAGAAATTGAGCTATGCATATAAAGATAACATAATCAGAAATAAAATAGGTATGTAATTCAATTTTTTTTATTGAAGGGTTGTTTTTTGTGTATTAAAATTGATTATTCAGATAGGATTAAAAAGACTCCTATACGACCTAGGTCAAATTTGTTATACTATATATGCATGAATGGGTGTCAGGTGAAGTGGTGCAGTATTATTCAAGTTGTGATACTGTTTTCAAATGTTTTGAGATGTCTTGGGGTATTTCTGATCTACCTTTGTGTGTATGATCATGCTGTTTTGAGGGTTGTCATGGTCAGTGAATATACTGTAGTTTTTATTTTAAGAATGTCTTGTCATGTAGTGGATGTAGTACAGGGGATAAGTGTGGTAAGAGCGTGAATATAAGTGCTCCAGTTCCCATTGCTTTTTCAAATTTGGTGCTTTGTATTTTGTTAGCTGCAAGGTCTAGGATTTAAAGTATAATACTGGGATTAGTGCACAATGTGACAGTGGTTTATCTAAAAGATAACAGGAATTCACATGCAATATCAACATCAAATTTAGGGAGAAGTTTTATGTACTGCTATTCCCGTGACTGTACTATGTGTATGCTACTGTTTTAGACTTGCAGAAACGAACACTATGCCTGATTTTTGGCACTACAAATGCATAACCGGTATATCGTTGCTTGACCAGAGATTTTGTACTGTCAATGTATTATCAGGTTTTAGTGAATTTTATTTTCTTTGTTAATTTGCATTAAAAGAAGAATTTGCATTTAAGTTTTGTAGTTTAATCATGTTATAGTAGTTGCATATTATACTGTAGAGTGAGCAAAAAACTTCAAACAAGGGAGTATGCTCACTCTATTTCAAACCCATTCAAACTTCAAAGAAATTGATCTTGGAGCAAAAAACGACAGTGAATGTGTGCAGAAAAAAAAACTTCTTATACATGTTTTATTGCTTAAACTCAAATGGCAGCATGTTCCCTTGTTTAGATTTATAACATGACAGCAAAGTATGCAAGTTGAATTGATATAGCAACGCATCGCTCGTTTTACACTATTCCATGCTTTTTGACTAAATAAACTTTGGGAATAACCCAGTCTATACATACTTTGAAAATGCACAATGGATGAAAATGCTGGTAGTTTTTAAGATTTGAAATTTGTATGTTCTTTTCCCATGTTTGCATAGCACATGCAAAGTACAGCTGCTTAAATACCATACTTATATATATATATATATTTGTTTTTATCTGCATTTGATTTCTTGTATGCAGGTCGATACAAGTTCGGGAGCAGAAGTATCACGTCTTCAAGTATGGGAGAAAACACATAAGAAAAAAGATGGCAGCGTGTCTGATGCGTCATCTTCGTTCTTTGTAAGTTAAACAAATAATAACGCCTTTAAATTAATTTTTCATTATTCATTATATATATATATATGTATTTACATTTCAGGACAAAATTGGAAAAGAAAAGGAAACGGCGAGTGGTGGTGATGAAGAAGTTTTTATAAAAGTGTTTGGTAATGATGTAAAGGGCAGGAGCCGATGTATTGGGACCAATATATCTCCTAGTCAACTTAAGGGTGCTGCCATTCCATGCAAACGACTCAAAGAGGCCAAAGGAGAATATGAGCAGCGGCTGCAAGCTGTGGAGCAAAAACTGTTGAAGGTGGATAGCATGGATGATAAACTGGAGCGTATTCTCAAGCTAGCCGAAGGTGGTCAAGTAGGCAGTAGCACCGGTACTTCTCAGAATCTCATTCCGACCAATCCGTCAATCGACCAAAGATGTGAAATCCTGAACTTCGAGGATGAAGTAATTGCAACAGGTACTATTTTATATATCAGTGTATATAATTCGACATATATTTACTCCTGGAATGCTTATTAAATCTGTATGATATTATTAAATCCATATTATACATATACCAATGATATAACAGGTACTATATGCCGAGATTCCACACAGTCAGTATGTCATGGAAAACCAGTACCACTCGCATATGAAAAAGTTTTGTTAGACAAAATTTTGTTGGAGGATGAGCGAACTGCCAAAATGAATCGACATATGGCCGAGACCTTTAGGGACATTGGAGTCGGAGGTTATGTGTGCCATCAAAAGGGTTTGATACGATATCTTTAGTCGGAGGTATGTCTTTTGTTTTATATTTGTTTAGCAATATACAGCTTGCTTTCCATGGTAATTTGTATTTTTACGTTATTATAACAATACATTAGCATCGGATCTTCAATGTTAGCGATCGCTCTTTGGTTTATAGTGAATTCGTGATAACTATGCAGATGAACATTCACGTTATATTCTGTTGTTTTGAAATGAAGTGCACACATTTTGTGTAACTGAAAGGCAAATCTTTTGTTTGAGAATAGTAGTCCATTTTGTTAGGTAGAGTTGCACATCATTTTGAATACATTATTTTAGATGAGAGCTATCTCGTCGTTACAGAGGTCAAATTGATCAATGCTGAAAAAGGAGAGGATGGTTATACAAGGATGCTTTGGGTTGGAAGTACTATACATGTATTTTTCTTACTAAATTTTTCTTTTTTTTCTGGGTAAATGGGTA
This sequence comes from Allium cepa, assembly GCA_030765085.1. Classification (NCBI taxonomy): domain Eukaryota; kingdom Viridiplantae; phylum Streptophyta; class Magnoliopsida; order Asparagales; family Amaryllidaceae; genus Allium; species Allium cepa. The sequence continues at coordinate 655,622,476 of CM060940.1, forward strand.
GTATTATTTATATATTTTCAATAAGAAATCTTGTATAGATGGTTAGGATGTTGTGTATGTGAACACAAACTGAATTTGAATGAAGGGACGTGAAGGGTGAGTAGTCGATTTCTTTGTTACTCAAGTTGTTTCACATTTTCTGAGCATGGTTGTGATGTAAATAATGAGTTTTTGATATCATCGTCCATGTTATATGGTTGCATTTGAAAATAATTTTGGAATGAAAGGGAGTAGGTGGTTTATACCCCGTGATATTGGCTGCTAATGCAGTGCGTTGGCTACTGAACGGGATGCCGTGAGGAATCATCAATTACTAAAATTAATCATACATGGATTAAGATAGGGTAACCGATCTGTACATGTGAATGTGATACAATTTTTTTTTTTGGATTCAAACCACGTAATGGCTTCGTTGCGTCATTTTTGTTCTATGTCTGCTTTCTCGAATGCAAGTAGTAACAGATATTTAGATTAGTTATTTATATTCGTTTTATGTAAAGCAAATGATATCTTAATTAGAATTACTTGGCTTAAAATTACCCATGTAACAAGAACGTTATGATTAAATTGTTTACTGGTACAATCTAGGTTCCATATTTCCATGTGTACAGGATTTTAAATAGTATACCATACTGAAAATTGTAGCTAAAACAACAATGAACAAACGTCATGTAGGAGTGATTTCTGATGAAAGCACACATCATAGTTGCTGAAACACATGACTGGTCAGTAGTAAATTGATAGAATCAGGAGTTGTGGCAATAGGGTTGATCAGGTGAGTTGGACTATTAAGACTAGATAGACTGCACGAGCAATGTTCTGTTGTAGTTGTACCAATGAGTTGAAGTGTTTGAAGCACCTAAAACCATTGTCTGATATGTAGCATGCTGATGTATGGCCAGTTATTACAAACTGAAATATTTTTGGAGCATGAGTATCAGACTTTTAAGAATTCAGTCTTAATTTGAAAGTGGACTGGAAGTTTGGGGCTTTGTTGTTTCAATTTTAGTATGCACTTTGTTGTTTCATATCAGTCTTAATTTAATCATAACCTGAAACTGATTGATCCTTGGACATCATAGGAAACATGTTTTCTTATGTGCAGTCTAGTAAAATCTCTTAATTTATAACCTTTAAACTATTAATACCATTTTATGTTCTCTTGTATTTCATGTTATATATGATTCAGTAACCAGAATGCGTTGGGTTTTAACATTTATATGTATAGGTTAGTTTAATGCTAACTCATGTTTATTCATTTTGCAGCTGCATGGAAGGCCTGGTTACGAGGAAAGCTGTTTGAGCATGTAAATGAACGCTGTATTAAGAACGTATGCTTGTGTGAATTATCTTAGACTGCTCAAGTTAAGTGTTGTTATCATATGTATGGTGAAAATACTGTTATCTTCAAACTTAGGACGATGGATGCTATTATTATATGTTATGTAATAACACTGTGATAATACTGTGTCATGACTTATGTAGCTGTTTGTAATTGTATGTCTGGTAGCACTGTATTTGTATGTCGGGTAGCTGTTTGTAATTGTATGTCTGGTAGCTGTTTGTAAATGTATGATAATACTGTGTCATGACTAATGCTTTTAATGCCTATATTTTTTTTTTCAAACGGACAGAATTACAACGGGTAAGAACCGTTGTAATATAGTACATAACAACGGTTTCTGCCCGTTTCGTTATGAGTAAAGGCCATGGAATTATGGCTCAAATGGAACGGCTAAAACTCGTTGCTATTTACGATAACACAACGGGCAATACCCGTTGCTTTATAGACACTAAGAAACGGTTTAAAACCGTTGCTTATGATCTAAAAGAAACGGTTAATTACCGTTGCTATTTGTAAATAAACAACGGGCAATAACCGTTGCTTTATGGACATTAAGCAACGGTTTAAAACCGTTGCTTATGATCAAAAAACAACGGTTAGTTACCGTTGCTAAAATTTACCACTCCGTTATTAGAAACGGTTTTTAACCGTTGGTAATGGTGTAAGCAACGGTTATAAACCGTTTCTAATAGATGATTATGGTGTGGTGACGATCCTGCAGGTAGCAACATCTATGGTGCAGTCACGTTAGTGCTAATTTGGTTTCAATTCCATAGCATCCCATTATTTGCCTAGTCACCCCTTGGGATTAAATGGTTAGCTAGTAGACTGGGTATACTTCTCTGTTTAGATGAAATGACAAAAATATTAGAGTGATTAGATGTAACATCCCAAAATTATCAATTAAAATAAATAATATATTTAAACTCTTGGGATTTAATTTGGAAATAAATGGAAAAAAACTAAACAAATTAAATAAGTGAAAAGAATATATAAATAAATTCCAACTTTATTTTGAATGGAAAATATTGAAATAATGAATATTTTAAAATGTCATTTAAATTTAAAATCTTATACATATGAACATTACATATATTAGTAACATTTAATGCATATTGAAATTTAATTTAAAATTTTCAAGATAAGTGTGAATATAACAAATGGGTATAAGTGTTTATATTTCAAGTTTAAAAATTGAAGTTTGAATTTAAATTCAAAATGAATGTTTTAAAAAAATTAGTAGCATTTAAAATTATTAAGGTGTAACATATGTAATGTAAATATTGGTTAGATTCTTTTAACATTGTACATAAATATACACAAATGAATAAAGATATATATTTATTTATAAAGCTGTATTAATATAGAAAATAAAATATATAAAACTTTCTTTTGCCTTGAAAAAAATCAAAGGGCTGAACATACATTCACAATGGAATAGAATGATCAACAAAATCTAAGGGTTGTGATTTTCTTCTTACAAATGGCATAAGACATCATTTCTTTAATAAATTAATCAAATAAAAAATTCAGAAAAACTTTTCACCTTCCCAATTCAAATTTTTAAAGCTCCTAATCCCTGAAGTTCAGTAATCAAAAAGAATTTTGCAATCTTTACTTCAACATTCAAGCAAGAAAAAGAAATCAGAAAAGAAAAAAAACTGCCTTCTTCAATTCAAAGTAAAATCTGAAGTGTTTTCAAACTGTAGTGATACATTCAGGTAAGTTTTGTTTTAACTGTATAGTTTATAAAATTATGATTTTTAAATCCAGTTTTAACAATAAATTCAAAACATAAAACTGCAGATTAGCTTGAAAGGGGGGAGCTTCTGGTTTGCTAATGCAGTAATTTCTGGAAATAAATTAAAAAGGCAAGTAACTTTTCTTTTTAAAGTTTGAAATTGAAGTTATAATTTCTTATGAAGAAAGAGTTTAATTCAGTAATATTCAATCAATTATTTGCAGGAAGAATCAAGAATTAAAAGCTATTTTTTGGTTACCAAGTTTCTGTTTTCAAAACTACAGAAAAAAAGAAAAAAAAGGAAAGCTTCTCTGATTATTCAAACTGTAAGTAATCTAAAGATTTTTGTTATTAATAATTAAGTAAATAAGTACAATAAGGGATTTAATACAACAATATCCAATCTGTTGCAGAAAGAAGCAAGATCAAAGCTTTATTCTATTTCTGGTTTTCAAAGTTCAGGAAAAAAAAAGAAGCTCTTTGTTATAAAAAAATTAACTGTAAGTAAATTAAAATTGTGGTTACTGATTAATTAAATGCATAAGTACAGCCAAGAGTAATCATAGATCTGTAACCATCATTTGCAGATCTAAGTTTAAAAAGAATTAAAGTAGAAAAAGAAGTACGTTGCCAAGCTTCATCTCTGTTTTGAAACTGTCAGGAAATCATCTGGAAAATAGGTGAGTAAACTCCTGTTTTATTTTAATAATTGTTGTGTGTATGCTTGGATGATGTAGGAAACTTAATCTTTGTTTGGCATGCAAGAACTTTGGTATATGATTGAATTCTTAGCTGTGCATGTTGATTTTACAAATGGCATTCCCTGTTTTAGTTTCAGGAAAACAAAAGTAAAACCTGTCAAATCCCTTCTCTTTTCCCTTTGTCTCTATTTGATCTGTATATTAAACTATGGTTGAACATACAATTTGTTTCAGTAAACAAGATAGAGTTTTATTTAAACTTGCACTATGTTTTTTTTCCAGTAATTTATCAAAGCAAAGTTTTAAAAGCTTCCTTCTTTCTAGAAACTGTAACAAAACATAGCTACTCCTAAATTTGGTTTACAGGTTATTCTATATCAAAGAAAATCTAAATATCTCTCTCTCTCTCTCTCTTTGCTTCTGGAAAAATTGTAAACAAGTTAAAATTTTTGTTTAAACCTGTGTTTTACTTCAGTAATGAATTAAAGCAAATTTTATGCAGTTTCTTCCTGGAAACAATGAAGCACTGTCACAATTCAAACTTTTCAAGAAATTCGACCTTCACGAATTTTAACTTTAATAACACTATGTGAATACCCTGTAAAAATGATGATTTTAAAAACAAAAATCAAAATTTTTCATTAAATATTTCTCTGGGAAATGGAAGTTGGTCAGAAAGTGAACCTTTGACAAACTATGGTGATCTATGTAGTTATGGGCCTCGAGTTCGTGGTGGCAGCAAGATCTAACATTCGAGATCACCAGAAAAATACTGGATTAATTTATAAATCATTGCATTTTTGATTCGAGGTCAAACTAGGGTTTAAGAACCTATTGTTGTTCGCGACCGAAAAGATGGTGCTGCACCATCCATAGGTGATCTTACTGTACGTCGATGGTCCTAAACGCGGCATAACACGATGATGAAGCTAGGGTCCAAATTTGGTGGCCAATAATGGACTGGAGAGGCGGCGCGAGGCAAATATCTGATGACGTGCCTGATGATTGTTTTGGTCTTGATGCTCGATTTGTGTTTTCGAAATAAATTTGAGATCTGGGTGTTCGTGGTGTCTTGGGGGATGGACGTCGACGTGTTGGTGGCCGCAGCTTCGACCAATGGCGGCGAAACCGGCCATGCACGTGCATGTGGATGGTTGATGTGTCAGTATGATGATTTGGGGAAGAGGGGTGGCAGCTCGAAGTAGTACGAGGGGATTTGGGGTGGAAACTCGAAGGAGAACTCGAGTTGTTTCAGTGTTGTATCGTGTTGATTTGGAACTTAAACAAATTTTTTTGTGAAAATTTATCACACGGGTCAATTTGGGGAAGAACTCGAAGCTGGGTGGTGTTATTCTCGGGGACGACTCGAGGAAACCTCGGGTGAGTAAATAAAATAGAAGAAACCCAGTTTTAATTAAATTTTAGAAAACAAGTAGAAAAAAATTTTGAATAAATTAATGACAGTTGTAAATGAAATTGGAAGTAAATGATATTGAGTCAATTGTCTAAAATTGATGTAGCCCAGGCTAGAAGGATAAGTCATACACGAGTTAAGAGCAGCGGCATGAGTCGTTCATGACTTAACAGATTAGAAGGTGATGGCATGAGTCGTCTACGACTTAATGAAATACGTAAGAAGAAGTTACCAGATAAAAGAGCCATAGGTCGAATGGAGGAGGTTTCGGACTTGAGTCGTTCACGAGTTAATGGAAGCTTGAGTCGTTTACGACCTAGTGGGGGTTTGAATCGTTCACAACTTAACAAAGCAGAAGTTGAAGGCCTAGGTCGTCCACGACCTAACTGGAGAACAGAGAAGGATGTTAACGAGTTACGAGTTACGACCTAAGAGCTTGAGTCGTTGGGAGTCTTAAGTCGTAAGCCTGGATGTGTAGATTTTCTATGAGTCGTGAGTCGTCTCGTCTTTAGGTCGCATAATTGTAATGCCATGTGAAGAGGCTGTTGAGTCGCTGCCGACTTACATGTATTGTAATATGAGTGATGTGTTGTTGAGTCGTTGCCGACTCAAGATGAGTCGTGAGTCGTGTCTAGAACTGGGTTGCAAAACGCTGTGTACGTTGAGTCGCTGGCGACTTATGTTGAGTCGTAAGTCGCATACGACTTAAGGGCCAGTTGGTGAAATACTATAAATAGGGAGTGAGTTGTAACTTTTTGGAGGTCGATTTTTGAATAAAATTTCTTGTTGATTGCTGTGTGCTTTCTTCTAAAATTGGTAGTTGAGTGTAATCTCCTATCTCCTCTTTTGGTTAATCGAGTGCGCTCGATTCAACGATCGTAGAAGCCGATTCACGGTATCTAGTGCGCTAGATCAACGTATGAAGAATCGTAGATCTTTGAACACGGTACAGTACGCTATCAACGTGTTTGAGATAGCTAGAATTCGGTATCTTCGGATCAATGAATTTGGGTATTTTGGTATTCATCAATCCACCGATTGCTACTTTTACCGATTGAAGTTTATTTTTGATTAATCCGCTGCGTCAGTTTTGGTATCAGAGCTAGACTTAGCCAATCATAGCTAAGCCGAGACTTGGAGCCAATTTTTGAAGTTGAAGTTTGAAGTTGTTGTTCATCGTGTTCATCTTGAGGTTACAACGAGTTTGAAGATTTTGATCCATTTCATTTTGGATCAAACTTGGAAAAGGTGTTTGAAGTATTGAGGCCGAGCTAGTGATTGGAGCCGTGCCTTGTTGTAGTTTGAATTGAAGGGTTGCAAGTGAGGCCGTGACTTGTTGGTCTTGTGTTGAAGTTTTGTGTTTGATTTGTTGAAGTATTTGAGAAGTTTTGAAGTGTTTGTGAAGAGTTTCCAATCATGCCGCCAAGGAGAGCTAACCGTCATCAAAATGTTGAAGCGTTGTATAGAAGAGAAGAAGCCGAGCTTATGGAACAACGTATTAATGAGAAATTTGATGAAGGCATTGGAAAGTTAGAGAAATTGATGAATGATTTGAATCAAACTCAAAGGAGGAGATCACCAAACTCGAACCATGGAGGAAACTGAGTTTCACCATCGGTTACGGAAGCGAGGAGGGTATCACCACATTCTTTTAGAGATAGAAGAGAAACATCAATTTCATCACCGAGAGATCATCATGACTATGGACATGAAGAGAGAAGAAGTCAACGTGAATTTGACAATGAGCCATATAGAGAAGAAGAGAGACATAGTCGAAGAAGCATGCATGAATGAAGGGATGATAATGGTCGAGATCGATGTAGGCGTACATTTGATTTTGATGAAGAGGGTGATAGAGCTAGCATTCATTATCGAGATCGAGACCTAGTTCGAAATTCATATCGGGATGTAGATGAAGATCGTCGATGGGAGTCGGGTATGAAGATGGAAATTCCAGAGTTCAAGGGTGGAATGGTAGCTGAAGAATTTCTTGATTGGTTGTCAAATGTTGAAGAGATCTTTGATTTCAAGGAGGTTCCTGAGCATAGAAGAGTGAAGTTGGTTGCTACTAGGTTGAGGAGGAGAGCTTTGGCGTGGTGGCAGAAAACTAAACTTACAAGGGAGAGAATGGGAAAGTCAAAGATTGAATCATGGGATAAGATGAAGAAGTTGTTGAGAGCTACTTTCTTACCATACAACTATCAATCACTTATGTACCAGAGATTGCAGAATCTAAGGCAACGGATGAAGTCTGTTAGTGATTATGCTGATGAATTTTACCAACTCATTGCTAGGAATGATATTATGGAAACGGAAGAACAGCTAACTGCTAGATTCATTGGGGGATTGAGAATGCAGATCCAGGATATGGTTAATATGTTCGATCTGAGATCTGTTGCAGAGGCACATCAGAAAGCGTTGGCTTGGGAGAAGCAGGGAAGGCGTGGAGGTGGTGTGTTTACTAATTCCAATAATCAAGCGAAGGGTGTTAGTGGAAGTTCTAATGTTCCTAAACCTGTTACAAAACCAGTGGTGAAGGAGGCTGAGAAGGCGAAGGTTAGCAGTGGTTTCAAATGTTATAATTGTCAGGAGTTGGGTCACAAAACAATGAATGTCCGAAGCCGAAGAAGAGAGCAATGGTTGCTGAGATTGAGGATGATGGTGAGGAGGCAGAATGTTCAAATGCACCTTATGTTGAGGAGGAAGACCTATTGTCCGGGATGAAGGTTGTAATTTGATGATGAGGAGATCTTGTCTTACACCAAAGCAAGAGGAAGATTCTAGTTGGTTGAGGAGCAATATTTTTCAGTCTACACGTACTATTCTAGGGAAAGTTTGCAAGTTTGTTATTGATGCTGGAAGCTGTGATAATATTATCTCTACAGAAGCAGTAAGGAAGTTGAACTTGAAAACTGAGAAGCATCCTAAACCGTACAAGCTAGCATGGTTAAGGAAGGGAGGTGAAGTGAAGGTGTGTCGAAGAGCTTGTGTAATTTTTCTATTGGGAAGAAGTACAAAGACGAAGTTTGGTGTGACGTTGTAGACATGGATGTGTGTCATATGTTGTTGGGCTGACCATGGCAGTTTGATAGAGCAGTGCAACATGATGGTCGTGCTAATAGCTATAGTTTCATGTTTGAAGGTACTAAAATCACTTTAGTTCTCAAGAAACAGCAACAGAAGGAAAGCAAGCTAGAGGAGATCGAAGAACTGAAAACTTTGCTATCTTTGAAGGAGTTTGTGAAAGAAGTAGAAGAGGAGCCTGAAGTGTTTTTGTTGATTGGGCGAGAGTGTAGTGAAGAGGTTGAAATTCCAGAAGAAGCGAAGCCAGTTTTGAAAGAATTTGAGGATGTATTTCTAAAAGAGTTGCCTAAGGAGTTACCGCCACTGAGAGACATTCAACATCAAATTGATCTTGTTCCGGGAGCAGTTTTACCACATCGACCACATTATCGAATGAGTCCGAAGGAACATGAGGAGTTACGAAGGCAAGTGGAAGAGTTGTTAGAACAGGGACGTGTTCAGGAAAGCTTGAGTCCTTGTGCAGTACCAGCATTGTTGGTGCCGAAGAAGGATGGAACATGGAGAATGTGTACCGATAGTAGAGCTTTGAACAAGATTACTGTTCGCTACAGATTTCCTATGCCGAGGTTGGATGACTTGCTAGATCAGTTGAGTGGGGCTACTATCTTTTCGAAGATTGATTTGAAGAATGGTTATCATCAAATTCGGATTAGACCAGGAGACGAATGGAAGACAGCTTTCAAGACGAGAGAGGAGTTATACGAATGGTTGGTTATGCCATTTGGTTTATCAAATGTACCTAGTACATTCATGCGGGTGATGAATCAAATCTTTAGACCATTCATTGGGAAGTTCGTGGTGGTTTATTTTGATGATATTCTGATATATAGCAGGAGTACGGAGGAGCATGTTCAACATTTGAGAAAGGTGTTAATTATCCTTCATGAGGAACAATTTTATGCAGCTACGAAGAAATGTGTGTTCATGACTCAAAGAGTATTATTTTTGGGATATGTTGTATCTGAGAAGGGAATTCAGGTGGACCAGAGTAAAGTTGAAGCTATTAGAAATTGGCCGCAGCCGAGAACTATCACTGAAGTTAGAAGTTTTCATGGATTGGCATCATTCTACCGAAGGTTTATTCCACACTTTAGTAGCGTGATGGCACCAGTTACTGATTGTATGAAAGGAAAGCAGTTTTCTTGGTCGGAGGAAGCAGGAGTTGCTTTTGAACGAATCAAAGAACTTTTGACGACAGCACCAATTCTTGTATTACCGGATTTTCAGTTGTTGTTTGAGCTACACACTGATGCATCAAAGGTAGGGATTGGAGGAGTGTTGAGTCAGAGTGGAAGACCTATTGAATATTTCAGTGAGAAGTTACCAGGGGCAAAGATGAGATATAGTACATACGATGTTGAGTTTTACGCTGTTGTGCAAGCTGTTAAACATTGGAGGCATTATCTATTTCAGAAAGAGTTTGTTCTTTACACTGATCATGAAGCTTTGAAGCATTTGCAGGGGCAGGATAAAATTTCAGCGAGACATGCATCATGGATTGCTTATTTGCAGCAGTTTACTTTTGTCGTGAAACAAAAATCTGGGGTAACGAATCGTGTGGCTGATGCTTTGAGTAGGAGAAGTCATTTGTTGACAACATTGAAGATTGAAGTAACGGGATTTGAATTATTGCCAGAGTTGATTGACGAAGATCCTTACTTTGCAAAGTTTGTTGAGAAATTTAAGGATGGAGATACTAATGAATTTATGTTGGTTGATGGATTCTTGTTTAAAGGAAATCGATTATGTATTCTAGAGAGCAGTTTGAGATTGAAGATTATCAAAGAATTACACGAAGAAGGCCATGTGGGTAGAGATCGTACTTTGCAGTTAATTTCTCAATCTTATTTTTGGCCATCAATGAGGAAAGAGGTTGAAAAGTTTGTGGAGAGATGTCATATATGTCAGGTTTCGAAGGGAACAGCGACAAATGCAGGATTGTATATGCCGTTACCTGTACCATCTAAACCGTGGGTTGATATCAGCATGGATTTTGTTTTGGGTTTGCCTAGAACTCAAAGGGGAAATGATTCTATATTTGTTGTGGTGGATAGATTTTCGAAAATGGCACATTTTGTTGCTTGTAAGAAAACGGCGGATGCTGTTCGTGTTGCTCAGTTATTTTTCAAAGAGATCTATCGACTCCATGGATTGCCAGAATCTATTGTGTCGGATAGGGATACTCGTTTTCTGAGTCACTTTTGGTTAAGTTTGTGGAAGATGGTTGGAACGAAGCTGAAATTTAGTAGCGCTTATCATCCGCAAACTGATGGACAAACAGAAGTTGTTAACAGATCGTTGGGAAATTTGTTGCGATGTCTTGTGAAGGACAATCTGAAGAGATGGGACATGAAGTTATGCCAGGCAGAGTTTGCTCATAATCATGCAGTGAATCGTAGTACGTGATTCAGTCCATTTCAGATTGTATATTCAAGTTTACCCAGGGGACCGTTGGACTTAACGGTAGTACCACAACCGAAGGGGACAGTTAAACGAGCTGTTGATTTTGTTGATGAATTAACTGAATGTCATAAAATCGTTCAGGAACGATTGGTGAAGGCAAACGAGAAGTATAAACGATCTGCAGATTTGAAGCGACGAAATGTTGAATTTAATAAAGGAGATATGGTATATGCGGTGTTAACCAAGGATCGTTTTCCAGTAGGCGCTTATAACAAGTTGAAAGCCAGAAAAATTGGTCCTGTAGAAGTTGTGAAATGGATCAATGAGAATGCTTATAAGTTGAAGCTGCCGGAGGATGTATACACTTCTGACGTTTTCAATGTTAAGCATCTTGTGCCGTATTATGGAGATGGACAATCTGATGTAGAATAATTTACAAATTCGAGGGCGAATTTTTCTCAACTAGGGGAGGATGATGTAGCCCAGGCTAGAAGGATAAGTCGTACACGAGTTAAGAGCAGCGGCATGAGTCGTTCACGACTTAACAGATTAGAAGGTGATGGCATGAGTCGTCTACGACTTAATGAAATACGTAAGAAGAAGTTACCAGATAAAAGAGCCATAGGTCGAATGGAGGAGGTTTCGGACTTGAGTCGTTCACGAGTTAATGGAAGCTTGAGTCGTTTACGACCTAGTGGGGGTTTGAATCGTTCACAACTTAACAGAGCAGAAGTTGAAGGCCTAGGTCGTCCACGACCTAACTGGAGAACAGAGAAGGATGTTAACGAGTTACGACCTAAGAGCTTGAGTCGTTGGGAGTCTTAAGTCGTAAGCCTGGATGTGTAGATTTTCTATGAGTCGTGAGTCATCTCATCTTTAGGTCGCATAATTGTAATGCCGTGTGAAGAGGCTGTTGAGTCGCTGCCGACTTACATGTATTGTAATATGAGTGATGTGTTGTTGAGTCGTTGCCGACTCAAGATGAGTCGTGAGTCGTGTCTAGAACTGGGTTGCAAAACTCTGTGTACGTTGAGTCGCTGGCGACTTATGTTGAGTCGTAAGTCGCATACGACTTAAGGGCCAGTTGGTGAAATACTATAAACAGGGAGTGAGTTGTAACTTTTTGGAGGTCGATTTTTGAATAAAATTTCTTGTTGATTGCTGTGTGCTTTCTTCTAAAATTGGTAGTTGAGTGTAATCTCCTATCTCCTCTTTCGGTTAATCGAGTGCGCTCGATTCAACGATCGTAGAAGCCGATTCACGGTATCTAGTGCGCTAGATCAACGTACGAAGAATCGTAGATCTTTGAACACGGTATAGTGCGCTATCAACGTGTTTGAGATAGCTAGAATTCGGTATCTTCGGATCAACGAATTTGGGCATTTTGGTATTCATCAATCCACCGATTGCTACTTTCACCGATTGAAGTTTATTTTTGATTAATCCGCTGCGTCAAAAATTTATGAAGTTCAAGAATATTTTAAATTTTAAATAAAAGTTTGATTTAAAAGTTTAACTTAATAAAAAGTTTAAAAAATAAATCAAGTATCCAAGTGTTAAACTTTAACCAAATTTATTTTTGGAATAGTAATTAACATTTTTTGGATAATTTTATAAATAAATAATTAATCAATTAAAGAACAGTCAATGAATAAAGGTAATTAGACTAAATTTGTTAACAACTAAGAATTAATGAATTAAAATAATAAATTAAAGAATAATTAATTAATTAAGCCAATTAAATTGATTCATAATTAAGTAAAAATTAAACATTGGTTTAAAATAATTAATAAAGATAATTATATGGTTAATTCACTTTAATCACAATCATCCCAATGAAAGATGATTGACCATCATCAAATATTCTGTACTGGATTGATATTTCTGTTGTGATACTGTGATGAACTGTGATTTGTGATTTGTTCCTATATATGTGTGAAACCCCTTTTGCCTGTAAAACGACATTTAAACCTCGATGAGATAGGGAGTCGAATTTCAGTTTTTTATCCGAAACCCACATCGAACCTTGAATGTGAATCCTTGTAATTGATACACCCACATGTTTTAAAATTGAGCGCTCACTATTCGAATTAGCCGGGAGAAGACCTTTGTGTCATATAACCCATTCCGAATAGTGATTCGACGCAATAGATAGCATTTGAAGACGGTGGTGAAGACCAGATGTCTTCGAAAATGATAGGATAACCTATCAATTATCTCTTCATCGATTTGCTCCGGTATAGGGATTCCCTAAGTGATGGGAAGTCCGATCGGGATTGTGGACGCCCAGATTTGCAAGGGCTTCTTCCTTTTATTGGACGAATGCCTTCGGTTCGGTTCGAACCCGTAACAGACCTGTATAGTCGTGTGCCTGACACTACACTTTGAGATATAAAGCCGATTTCTTTCAAATACATATCTGTTGGTGGCGGAGAATTTATTCTATTAGCTTAACACCCTTCTTTGAGACGTACGAGCTCAGAGGTTATGTAGTTGAAGGTTATCAGCGATATACTTCCAATTTGGTAGTGTGGCATGCTAAGTGCTGCTGTATATTGATGATCATTTGTTGATCATTTGTGATCAAAGCATGGATTTCGTGTAAAGCGTAGCTTTGTGGACGAGACCTCATCGGACCTCACACCCCGAAAATGGTCGAAATAGGAAAGATTTGGCAAGGTTATGAGGGTCGCGCCCTTTAGGGTATGTCATTTCCTTCTGGAAAAAGGTGGTGTCATGGTATGGAGCCCAGATACTTATCTATGTGGTTGCTTCAATCTCATCCACTGTGTGGTTGTTGCTTTGTGATGGAGGGCCCTCGGGTAAAGGTCCCAAAGGACCGGGGAATGGCATAGTCGTGTAGTGGTTACCTAGTTACAGAGGTAACCCGGCCTTGTGTTGGCAGAGAACTGGTTAAGTTCTCGAGACGTCCCGCCAAAGGCGTACCCATGTGGCATAGGAAGTTCCTTAGCCTGACCATTTGTTGGAAATCCAATTCCCAATACGAATCCAGTACGGTTTTAGTTGTAGAACCTGCCATTTAACATGGCAGCTATAGTAGGAATAGTATCATGGTACCTATGCTGGCTACGATTAATATTCTACTTCCGAAATGGGTTTCTACACTATGCACTGGTAATAATATCAAAGTAGTTTTCCCGTATCAGGCATATTTGACTATCATAAGAAGAAATCTCCTCCAATTCTGCGATTGCATTGTGTGTGTGGCGAGAGGTCTTATGGTAGTTTCATATTCCAAAAGCATACAGTATTTTCTTGTATAAATCTATTTTATTTGAAAGAAACTATCTTTGTTTACTCATACCAATCCCATGACTGACCCGGAGTTTATTGTTTCCTTTCTAAATTCTGGGTGCCCACCATTTCTACACGGGCAGCCTAGTAGCAGGTTTTCCATATTTTGGCTCTAACTATATTTTGGTGTATTTTGGTTTGGAGATTATCGGTTTTTGGAGGCTCACACCTTAGAGACATTTTGGAAGCTTTTGGATCTCGAGGTGCTTAATTTGGACTTCACTATCATTCTCTATCTTCTTGGAGACTTTTGGCATATGATATCTAGTTGTTCTATTATGGCATTTTATTTGGAGTTGTGATTCATGTATTATGTACTCTGATGTTGCAATAGATATTATTATGATGTTGTATCTGTGATGTAATGCATGATATTCATTTTATTTCCGCTGTTTTATATTCATCTAATGTTGTTATAAGCTTCATCCGACTGGAGTTCGATGTTTGAATCATTGACAGTCAAGTACAAGTGAGGTATTTGATGTCAATTTTCGAACGTTAAATTTCGGGTCGTGACATGTGGTATCAGAGCTAAAGGTTGAGTAAGAACTTTAGCTACAGAGTATAACACATTAGATGGCTCATTAGAGATAGGGTGAAGTATACCCTAGAATGGGTATAATTGATTGAAACCTCAAATTTTCTTGGTCTATTTCCTTTAACTGCTGATATTCCTTAAGATATCTCACCAAATACCTAAGCCAATTTTCTTACTAATTACAGATAGTAAGGATGAGCGGACATAGAGGCAGAGTTGGGGGGCGAGGAAATGCCACAACACCTAGCCAAGTTCCCCTACAGCCGAAGCAGCTTTACCTATTCAGCATCAGCCGAATCTGGCTGATTTATATAAGAACTTCTCAAGGCTTGGTGGTAAGCCGTTCACCGGCAAGGAGACGATTGTTGAGGCCCAAGCATGGATTAGATCTTGTGAGAAAATCTTTAAAGGGCTTAAGCTGCAAGATGATCAGATGCGTCTCATAGCTACTTGGCAACTTCAAGATGAAGCCTTAGCTTGGTGGGTGACTATCACTATTGATGAGCCTGAAGATGAGTTTACTTCGGGTAGATTCAAAGAAGTATTTGAGAAGTGCTATATGCCATCAGCTGGGATTTCTCGTATGTACCAGGAATTCATGGACTTAAAGCAAGGGAGTTTGTCATTCGAGGAGTATCTCAACAAATTCAATGAATTGTCTCGCTTCGGTCTAGAATTAGTGAATACACCTTTGAAGAAGAATGAGAGGTTCATTCGTGGGATGAATAAGAAGTTTCGCGAAAGGATGACTAGCCACGTCAAAGAATCCTTCTTAGATTTGGCTGTTATGGGATATCGATATGCCACACTTGATATGCAAGAATCCCCGGTGGATAAAGGAAATTCGAGCAATCAGAATTGGAAGAAGAGGAAATTTGGAGGCAAGAAACCATGGCACGGTAAAGAGAAAAAGAAGAGCAATCAAGGGAGCAAAGCAGAGAATGTCACTTGCTATAATTTCTTGGAGAAGGGCCACTATTCTAGTAGATGCACGAAGCCTAAGAAGCAAGTCAGCCAATCCGGTCAAGCAAAGCCTAGGAAATGCTATTATTGTCAGAAGGTGGGACATGAAGTTAAAGACTGCCCAATCATGAAGCAAGCCCAAATAGCTAAAGTGTACTCAGTCAAAGACAAGCCCACATCTTCCAAAGCAGAAAAGGGGAAAGGAGTTTTGGAAGGTAATCTTACCATTTATGATAGCATTGTTAGAGTTCTTTTTGACACTGGCGCTACACACAGTTTTATCTCTCAACAAGCTATTAATGAATTGAATCTTGAACCTGATTTTGTTGATAAGCCTATATGTGTAAGGAATCCATTTGGAGGTCCCGCAAACCTCTGTCTTCGATGTAGAGATGTTCCTATCTCATATTCTTGCCATCAATTTTCTATTGGTCTCTTTGTTCTTGATTTCAACGAGTTTGAAGTCTTACTCGGGATGGATTGGGTAGCAAAATATGAAGCCAAATTGGATTGCAATAATCGATTGATTTCAAACAAAACCGAATTTGGAGATTTCATCGAGATTTCTTGTGAGGACCCTAGTCCTAAAAGGGAAGGGTTGATGTATAATTTGGGTTATCTTGAACCCAGTTTGGAGTCTATTCCTATTGTTAGAGATTTTCCAGATGTATTTGAAGAAGTGAAATCCCTACCTCCACACCGAGAAATAGAATTTAGAATCGACCTTGTGCCCAATGCTCGTCCTGTCGTTCATGCAAGTCACAGGATGGAACCTAGGGAAAGGGTTGAATTAGTCGAGCAAACCCGGGATTTACTAGCGAAAGGGTTGATTCAACCCAGTGTTTCTGAATGGGGCTCAGCCGTCGTATTTGTTGCTAAATCAGACGGATCTCTGAGATTGTGTGTTGATTACCGCGATCTCAATAAGCAGACTCTCAAGAATAAATTTCCACTTCCCAGAATTGATGATTTATTTGATCAGTTGCACGACGTTTGTTTCTTTTCGAAGATGGATCTAGCCCAAGGGCTCCATCAATTACGAATAACCGAGGACTATGTTCATTTGACAGCTTTCAGGGGTCCCAATATATTCTACGAATGGTTAGTCATGCCTTTCGGGCTAACCAACGCCCCAGCATACTTCGTGGACCTTATGACTCGTGTGTTTTGGGATGTATTGAATAAATTTGTGCTCGTATTCATTGATAATATTTTGGTCTATTCTAAGACCGAAGAGGAGCATGTCGACCACCTTAGAATCGTCTTGGAGATATTGAGGAGAAACATTCTATATGCAAAAAATTTCAAATGCCACTTCTTGGTCAAAGAAGTCAAATTTCTTGGCCATATTGTTAATGAAGAAGGGATTTCTGTTGATCCTAGCAAAATTTCCACCATTCTTGATTGGAGAAAGCCTACTACCCCAAAGGTAGCCCGAAGCTTTTTGGGTTTAGCAGGTTATTATCGAAAATTTGTTCAGGACTTTTCGAAGTTAGCTAGTCCATTGACCAAGCTAACAATGAAGAATGCAAAGTTCATTTGGACTCCAAAATGTGACGAAGCTTTTGAGGAGTTGAAGAAGAGATTAACCACCGCTCCTGTTTCTCGCTATTATCAACAGGAATCAGGGTTTATCTATTTATACCGATGCTTGCGGTGAAGGCTTGGGTGCAGTATTGATGCAGAACGGGAAGGTGATTGCCTACACGAGTAGACAATCACGTCCTCATGAAAGAAATTATCCAACCCATGATTTGGAGCTTCTAGCTGTTATCTTCGCTTTAAAAATATGGCGACATTATCTTCTGGGTAAGAATCCTTTTGGCTTTCTTAACAATCTACGAATTTAATTTAACTTAACATAACAAATATACTTATCGAACTCTCTTATTTTTAGGTGAAAAATTCAAATTATTCACTGACCACAAATCTTTGAAATATCTCTTCATCTAGAAAGATCTGAATTTGCGACAATAACGTTGGTTGGAATTTCTAACATCTTATGACCTAGATATTTTATATACTCCCGGAAAGGCCAATGTAGTTGCCGACGCATTGAGTAGAAAGCATGCTATTCTTGCTCACCTTGTCATTGCTCCTACTCTCCTTGATACAATCGCCAACAAGAAAAAAGAGGACAATTTTCTTCAAGAAATATATGGGAGAATTCGTCGAGGTGAAGATTCTAGTTTTGCAATTGATGATAATGGGATTATAAGATTGAAGGGCAATATGTATCCCGGACTTCCCTGATCTGAAACGTGAAGTTCTAGATGAATGCCACAAGTCTAAGCTTTGCATCCTTCCAGGAGTTAACAAGATGTATAGAGATATCAAAAGGACTTGCTGGTGGAAGACGATGAAAAGGGATATATCTATTTATGTGAGTCGCTGTGCTACTTGCCAACAAATCAAGAGCGACCAAAAGAAGATGGCGGGTTTACTTCAGCCTTTAGAGGTACTCAAGTGGAAATGGGACCAGGTATCGATGGATTTCATCAACGGTTTGCCTCGTGCTCAAAAAGGCAATGAAGCAATTTGAGTCATTGTGGATCGTTTGACTAAGACAGCCCACTTCTTGCCAGTAAAAGCTACTTGCACGGCTGCTAGTCTAGCTAAATTGTATGTGAAAGAAATTCACTACAACAGTTTATGGGTTT
Source organism: Allium cepa (assembly GCA_030765085.1). NCBI lineage: Eukaryota > Viridiplantae > Streptophyta > Magnoliopsida > Asparagales > Amaryllidaceae > Allium > Allium cepa. Next base: position 655,640,640 of record CM060940.1, read on the forward strand.
CATAGCGTTTGAAAAACGCTATAACAGGCTACCATAGCGTTTCAGAGAACGTCGTGGATCCACAAGCTATGGTTGGCCGGCAGCATAACATAGCAGGAAGGAAAACGCTATAATAGCTAATAGCGTTTACAAAAGGGAATAGCATTTGCAACCTACCATAGCGTTTTTTTCTCTGTTATTAAACTTAAACGCTATAGGGAATATAATCCTTCATTTAACTTCTATAGCGTTTTCGAGCACATTTTATAGCGTTTCATCAAACCATGTTATAGCGTAGCAATGTTTTTCAATAGTATTTCTTGTCATGCTTGTATAGCGTTTTTATTTTCTACTATAGCGTTTTTGATTCTATTATAGCGTTTTTGATGCGTAAATCTTACATCTCATATAGAGTTGCGATAGCGTTTGATGAATCAATAGCGTTTTTCAAAAGCTATTCTATATAATATTAATTTTCAGCATTTGTTTCAATTTTCTTTTTATTATATTATATTATATATATGCGCACACAGATAGATATATGTATACACATTACACACACAAATATATGTATTAAAATGTGGATCCCAAAAATCACAAATCGAGAAGATGAAAACAACTATATGTAACAATGATAACGTTGCAGTGAATTCTAATTTGGAAACAAACAATCAAACCAGTAAAAAAGTTTCAAATAATTCTGCTAATATTTCAAATACTACAAGACATGGTCGCATGATAATGGCTCAAAATAGTCTATCGAATGAACACAAATACTACAAGACATGGTCATATGATAATAGCCCAAAATAGTCTAACAAATGGACACAAATACTCAGTTATGGAGACGATGATACGGAAATGGCTGCTATAGAAGATTCTTGTAAGGATCTAAACATTGCTCCAGGTTGCTTCAGTGTTAACCAAATTCCTGCATTAAATGGCAAAGTAGTTCCATGTTGAATGTACTAAATTTGTAGACAATAAATGACAAAATAGACAATGACTTGTAGGCAATGGAGTAAATGACTTGGAGGCCTAATATAAAAATCTATCATTATTATTGTCTAACTTTGTTTGCATCATGAATATCATATTAATACATGTACTAAATACATGTACTAACCCACCTACCATTTATGAATTTGCAGATGAAATTGGAAGTACAAAATGGATGTTGATTATGTTTACGCTCCACCCTCCGAAAATCTTTCTAATGTGTCCCTTCAACATTAAGACATCGAAGGCTAAACATCTCCAAAAGTAAGGAAGGGTTGGCTGATTCTGAAGTGATTGAAAACCAACACACTGCCCCCCCAACAGATCTTTTCTGTGAGATTATTGACATAACTGTGAAACTTTGGCATTTGAAGTGGAAGGTATTAATTACCTTTGCCCCTTTTCTCATGATGATGATGGCATTTGGGCATTTGTGAGTTGGAATGGTAGTATTGTTTTAGGTGTAAAAGAGGATCATGTGGCTTCTCTTCATGTTGCTTAGATGTTGTACTTCGCTCTAGTCTGTGCAGCCGCACTTGGCCCTTTACATTTCAGCTTCGGGCAAGCCATAAAGCTTTTCAAATTATTTTGGAAAGACAAGATTTTTGCATCTACAATGGTTTCAGTTGCCCTGTTAGTTGGATTCTTCTCTGTGTATCTGTTCAGCATAAAACATAAGTATCTTATTGCAGATAACCAGCATTATACTTTTTATGTATGGTGGAGAGTCGTCAAATCTCGTAAATATCTACTCATTCCAGTCTACATCTATTCCTGGATATCCATCATCAATATACTAGGTAAAGTGCAGAGAAAGATTTGTGTGTTCTTATTTATATGTGCGACATCCAATAAGTATCATTGCACGAATGACGACCATATAACAAATCATGTTTGCTTGCAAGCAAAGGATAAGATGTAAGAATAGTTTAACACTAAAAATAGAACTTGATTTTCAAAACTGAATTTAAAATAAAGATGATTGGTGCTCAACACAGTTTATTCTTTGACCTTAACATAAAGACATAAAAACAAAAATTTAATTGATTACTATGGTGAACTATGGATACAATATTCTTTTGTATTTTTCTAGTACATGAACTTAACATTGTAGAATTACAGTCCATCAACATTTCCATCAATCCCTAACTCCAAATCTTAACTCCAAGTGACTTAAACTAAATTCATTAAAAGCCTTAATGCAAGTTGTAGTATTTAAAAGTACAATATATACCATCTAAATATTTATTTACCAACTAATTTCTTCAAAATATTATCTGTCTATACTATAACCTAATGATAATACATCAAAATATTTCATTTATGCAAATGGAATATTCACCATCAACGTATAATGACTATAGAGTATAGTCAAGCTACACTGGACATATCGAATTTTAGAAAAGATGCAACAATATTAAGTAATAATTGAAATAAAATCAAACATTGAAATTGATCATGTACCTTGAAATTGGAATCCTAAACTAATATATAATCAACCAACATAAACTTATTAAACCCATAAATCATCGAAAAGGACATACAAACGGATAAATAAGTTCTTTGGATCATGAAATAGAATCGTTAATTATAATAAACAATAAAAATACAAACTACAAATATAATATCTCTCATATTTAAGTCCATAGGGACTGAAAATGAAATAGCAAAACGTAATATAAATTCTAGTGCATGCAATTTGCAAACATGAGCATAACAGATAATTATAAATACAACAATGTAGTATAAAACCACATCATGTTCAACAGAAATATAAAAATATTACCTTTGTGAACATATCCGCCATTTTAATGATCAAATTACAACATGAGTGTCCAACATTTTAACCCTAAATATGAGTATCTATGAGATAAAGAAAATGACTAACTTTATGTTTCTAACGGGATAACATCCACCAGCAGAAGTAGACAAAATGAAATTTACAGGGAAAAAATGTACTAGAGAACAAACATTGAAAAAAAAATTACTATATGCATGAAAAAGAAATAGCAAAGAATTTTACTTCGAGACATGGCATGCCTTATGCTATGAATTGACTGATTTAACTTGTATGGATTATTTCAACATAAATTTCTTTTTTTTTTGTTTGCAGAGAAACATGCACAAACTGGATATATGATGTGATTCCTGACACTTTCCCATATGTTAGTCTATACTTAGTTGATGTATGTCTTGTTGTCACGAACGAAGTTCTAACTTGCAAAGTGTTTCTAATATATAATTAAAGTTTTCTGGATTTAGAAATCACAAATTAGAAGTTTGCCATGAATTTAAACATAAACTATGATATCTTCTATGAATTTGTACGAAGTCTAAATTGATAATAGCATAATACCTTTTTTCTTGATATACTTTGTGTTTGCTTCCTGATTTTTTATGAGTATATAATTTATTTACTTTTTAAGTCTTAGATCTGAGCTCACATGATTGTAAAGAAAATGAAATCATGAAAATGATGTCTGCTACAAGTTCTACTTAGTCAATGCTGCTAAATAAATAATATACTGAATGCACCATAATAATAAAAAATAGATTTTGACATTTCCTTAAAACAGATATTGAAGTTATTATTTATTTAAGTCCGCACTCAACTTCCACTTTCCCACAAAATTACAGATAAAATAAATTTTCGTTGGCACATTGTATATTAAGGAGATTGAGGGCTATGGACATATTGTATATTACTGATTAAGCATCAAATCAAACTATATAAAAATTCTTTTTGATAGAATATAGCTTAACAAATATTACTAATCATTGGCATCATTGTATATTGATTTTGGAAATAGTCTTCTGATCCACTCAAATGCATATTAGTGATTTAAAACTGTAGCACATCATGTACTATACATTTATTCTTATCTTTCTATCTTACACGTTATTAATGCTTTTATGAAAAAAACAAAAAAATAGTTTTATACATTAATTGATAACATATAAACTATCAGTGATAAGTAAATGAGAAACTACAGGAGGCATACTTCCAAGTCCATGATTTCTGTTAATGTCGTCCGAACTATGTCCAATAAATTGAATTATTAACTATAAATTTTAATAATCAAAGATTAGTTCATTAGAGCAGATAGAATCCCTGATTTCATGTTGAATTATTTAACTATAAATTTTGATAATCAAAGATTAGTTCTTCAGGGTTTGCATAGCAGCTGCAACAAACCATGCATTTCAGGAATTATAGATCCCTGCATGAATAATGTAAGAATATCACCCTATGAATATATACTTGCACATTTTTTTACCTGTAATTATATTTCCAGTACTCAATATATCAACCTTTGGTCAACAAAGTATAGGTGACATATTACAAAAAAAAGAATAAGAATAAAAGATGAAAAAGGAACCTGGTGTGAGAAATGGAATAGAGAAACTCAGACATTGTAGGACCAGCCCTACGCGGCGTACGGCAGATGAGCTTCTCTGTCTTGTTAGTGATTTTCATTGCAGTATACTGCATTCTCACTTAATTGCAATTGCAAACATCACGGCAACTTGAAAAAACAACAAAAATGAGAAATAAGAAGGGAGTTGGGCAGCATAATAATATGTAGGATTTTATGTGGTCATCAGAATTCATTGCTTTCATGGTGCTCTTTATATTGCCACAGGTGTATAAAATGTAGAAATATTTATGGAGATAAATAATAAGACGACATTGGTTTACTGTTTTACAGTCATTTTTTCTTTCCGAGATCTGTTTATAAGGTAGTTACATTGCTTATGAAAGTAGTTCATCTTGAAACAACACAGATATTGTGTTACCCCTTTTTTAGACCTTACACTCATTTAATATGAGTGGATAAACAATAGAAATTTTTCATCAGAACCTGCACATTTACTATGGTACAATGTACATGTGAACAAACTCTAGTGACATTCATCCATATGAGCAAGCAAAAAAAATACAAAATACTTCGTAGAGGAGAGGGGCAAAAAAAACAAGGAGAGAAGTAAATACCAAGTTTTAGCCTGAATACTTATCAAAACTATATTATCATTCATCGTTAAATACACCTCATCGACAAAAAATTATACAAATCTGAAATACGAAGACCAAGAAAACTAAGGAGGAATTATATGGCAGGGATTTGGATCCTTCATTTATGTGTGTCTGCGTGTGTAGACACGCATGAAATAAGAAGGTAATAAATAAAATAAAATAAAATAAGACCAACCACTTTCAGAAAAAAGTCTAAATATCACACTGTAATGTCAGAATCCAACAACCAAATTCACAACATACAACATAAACAACACTACAAACACTAAAATAAACCATAAAGTTCTAGATATCGAATGATAGATTGACGCTGAGTGATGGAATTTCAAATTTCAAGATGCCAATTCCAGATTTGTTACTTTTTATATCAACCCGGCAAGTATCTTCTATTTCCTTGTAAAATGAAATCAAAGTAATGTTGCCAAAAAATTATTAAATAACGCTGAAACTAAGAAATTGAGTTCTTGACAACTAAACTATACATTGATAAGTAACCATGCTGAAACATGTTAATTCAGAGTGGAGAAAAATATTATGAAATTAGTGTTTCGGTTAAATAATACGTTAATTCATCTTAGATAACTAATAAATTTTTAGTGAAAAACATATAACAAAGTTTGTAGTACCTCTCATACCCGTTCAAGTTGGACAGATGCGGGTTCGGCTGCTGATGACAGGGTAGATTCGATGATTCACGATTTTGCGGGTTAGGGATTTCGTGATTCGATGTTGAGATTAGGGATTTCATGATTGAATGTTGAGATTAGGGATTTCATGATTCTGCGATTAGGGATGTTGAGATTATGGATTAGGGATTTCTGTTGACTACTGGAGGCGATGAAGTGAAATAAGTAGGGCTGTTTTCTGAAGGGAAAGGCAACAAGCGCTCTTTTTTAGTTCCCGCACAAAATATTTTTATTGGCCGCCTTTTTGCTTGTATAGCGTTGAGTACACAGAATATATTTCTCAAACAAAGAGAAAAAGGTGAAACGCTATTTGTTATTGCTACGAAAGATTCATTTTGTTGTAGTGATTGTCTGTCTCCATGGCATTCCTATCAGCATAGTGAGTGATCGTGATCCGATCTTCACTAGTAGATTTTGGGAGGCATTTCAAGATGCATTGGGAACCAAACTGAATTTCAGCACTACTTATCACCCACAGTCTGATGGGCAGACTGAGAGGATCAACTGAATCTTGGAGGACCTATTGCGAGCTTGAATACTTGATTTTGGTGGTTCTTAGAAGGACCATTTGCATCTGGTCCTCTTATAACAACAGCTATCAGGCCAGTATAGAGATGGCTCCTTTTGAGGCTTTATATGGTCGTCCGTGTCGATCACCGGCATGCTGGATCGAGGCAGGTGATAGACTCGTTCTTAGACTGGATATGATTAAAAAGCCACCGAGAAAGTTAATTTTATACGGAAGAAATTGAAGACAGCTCAGAGTCGTCAAAAGAGTTACTATGATCGTAGGAGATGGGATTTTGAATTTCAGATTGGGGACTCTGTCTTTCTTAAAGTATATCCTATGCAGGGTGTATTAAGGTTTGGGAAGACCGGTAAACTAGCACCACGATATATTGGTCTTTTTCCTATTCTAGAGAGGATTGGTTCTCTAGCCTATCGAGTGCAGTTGTCTAGCTGGTTATCGGGTGTGCATAATGATTCCACGTTTCTAGCATTCGGAAGTATGTGCACGATCCGAATAGCATTATTGAAGAAGCTGCCCAACAGGATCTCGACATCACTCCCAATTTGACATTCAAAGGAGAACCGATAAAGATTGTGGATCGTGAAGAAAAGCAATTGAGGAACAAAGTTGTAAATCTTGTTAAAGTTCAGTGGAGTGGCGGTCCAAAGGACTGCACCTGGGAAACTGAAGATAATATGCAGAAATCCTATCCCAATTGTAGAGTGGATATCTCGGCTTAAGATTGTAAGCCATTTCCTTATTCTTTCTAAATTCGTATGTTCTTTGTTTGTTTTTCTCTCTCTTTCAATTTCGAGGACGAAATTTTCTTAAGGAGGGGATATCTGCAACATCCCAAAATTATCAATTAAAATAAATAATATATTTAAAATCTTGGGATTCAATTTGAAAATAAATGGAAAAAAACCTAAAACAAATTAAATAAGTGAAAAGAATATATAAATAAATTCCAACTTTATTTCGAGTGGAAAATATTGAAATAATGTATGTTTTAAAATGTCATTTAAATTTAAAATCTTATACATATGAACATTACACATATTAGTAACATTTAATGCACAATGAAATTTAATTTAAATTTTTCAAGATAAGTGTGAATATAACATATGGGTATAAGTTTTTATATTTCAAGTTTAAAAATTGAAGTTTGAATTTAAATTTAAAATGAATGTTTTAAAAAATTAGCAGCATTTAAAATTATAAAGGTGTAACATACGTAATGTAAATATTGGTTAGATTCTTTTAATATTACACATAAATATACACAAATGAATAAAGATATATATTTATTTTTAAAGGTGTATATAATATAGAAAATAAAATATATAAATCTTTCTTTTGCCTTGAAAAAATCAAAAGGCTGAACTTACATTCACAATGGAGTAGAATGATCAACAAAATCTAAGGGTTATGATTTTCTTCTTACAAATGGCACAAGACATCATTTTTTTAATAAATTAATCAAATAAAAAATTCAGAAAAACTTTTCACCTTCCCAATTCAAATTTTTAAAGATCCTAATCATTGAAGTTCAGTAATCAAAAAGAATTTTTGCAATCTTTACTTCAACATTCAAGCAAGAAAAAGAAATCAGAAAAAAAAAATATTGTTTGCGCAAAAAATGGACAAACACCCCAAAGTCGTACGATTTAGTTGATTATATGTTGTTCTTAGCGATTTGGGTGATTTATGCGAATATATGAAAAGCAGGGACTAAACTGTAAAAGACACACAGATTTATAGTGGTTCGGCCAGAACGTGCCTACGTCCACTTTATGTGTTATTCTCCTTTTCCTTTCAGATTACAAGTACAAAGCTTTGATTACAAGTAATTGAAAGTTGTTTGAAAGTTCCTTCCGTGCTTGAGCTCTCAAACTTGTCTTCCATTGTTGTACCCCTGCCCCTCTATTTATAGAGTGAGGCTGGGGGTAGAGGTCCTGCATGTATATAGCTGCTGGTGGGCCTGGGCTGAAGCAATCTAGCCTGGCACATCTGGTTCGGCGGAGCTTGGTTCGGTCGTAGCTGGGATGGTTGGACCGGTGGTAGGTTGGTCCGGTGGTAGGTTGAGTGGAGTGTTGGTTCGGCATGGCTTGGGTGAAGAGTTGGTTCGGCTCTGCAGGGAGAGGTGTTGGACCGGTGGAGGTTGGTCCGATGATGAATGCTTGGAGAGCCGGTCCGGTTGTCACCTGGTTCGGCAGGAGTTGGTTCGGTGGAGGCCGGTCCGGTGAGGCCTTGGATCGGTGGAGTTGGGAATGCCGAATGGACTTTGGCATTGGGAATGCCGGATGAATCTCGGCATTGGGAATGCCGGATGAGCCATGGTATTTCGAATGCCGAATGAGATCTCGTTTCATACTGCCGAATGGGCTTGAGTGTTGGAGTGCCGAATGGACTCTCGCATTGTTTCACCGAATGAACTTTTATATTTGAACCTTGAGTGAAATCCTAGACTTATATACGCTTGCTGGCTGCTTCTTCTTGGTTCGGTCGTGGTGGAAATGCACACAACATTGATATTCCAGTTTTGACCAAAAATGGGATAACAACTGCCTTCTTCAATTCAAAGTAAAATCTGAAGTGTTTTCAAACTGTAGTGATACATTCAGGTAAGTTGTGTTTTAACTGTATAGTTTATAAAATTATGATTTTTAAATCAAGTTTTAACAATATATTCAAAACATAAAACTGCAAATTAGCTTGAAAGGGGGGAGCTTCAGGTTTGCTAATGCAGTAATTTTTGGAAATAAATTATAAAGTCAAGTAACTTTTCTTTTTAAAGTTTGAACTTGAAGTTATAATTTCTTATGAAGAAAGAGTTTAATTCAGTAATATTCAATCAATTATTTGTAGGAAGAATCAAGAATTAAAGCTATTTTTTGGTTTTCAAGTTTCTATTTTCAAAACTGCAGAAAAAAAGGAAAAAAAAAGAAAAGCTTCTCTAATTATTCAAACTGTAAGTAATCTAAAGATTTTTGTTATTAATAATTAATAATTAAGTAAATAAGTACAATAAGGGATTTAATACAACAATATCCAATCTGTTGCAGGAAGAAGCAAGATCAAAGTGAAAAATTGCGGTGTACAAGTGCACGTACTAATATAGTACACACGGATCGTGTAATATGGAATATAATATAAATGCGGAAATAGATGATAGTAGCAAAATAAATAAAAATAGAAAAATCACACCAGAGATTTTTATACTGGTTCGGAGCACCGTCCTATGTCCAGTCCCAGACTTCTATCTGGATTTTCACTATTAACTACTTCGCTTCACCCGGAGGAACAGGTTTACAATACCCGAGCAAACGAACGGGATTTCACGCCTCTAATACACTGAGGACTTCAACACTTGCCTCTTACAACACCGAGGACTTCAACACTTGCCTCTTACAACACCGAGGACTTCAACAAAGATGAATATAATTGTTTGTTGATGGTATGTGTTCTTGCTAACACAGTTTTGTCACTTGTAGTACAAATTTCCTATAATCTTATCCTCAAAATATGTGAATGATGTTTTGTGAAGATTAAGGGAAGTATATTACTTATTGAATCAAAAGATATGAAATAATTTCAATGATTCAATAAGCAATTAAAATAATTGAGAGGTTTTAGAATGCAGGAGTATTTAGAAAGTAAGATCAGAAGTTAGAGTAGAAAAACATATATTCATGTGTTTTGAATCAATGATTTATATGAGTTTATATGGAGAAAAAATGGTTGTAACTCTTTGTGAACAGTAGCCATTAATAGATATGATCATTGATGAAAGGTAAGAGATGCAACCATTGGAGAAAGAAGTGTCTTTTGGAAAAGGTTGCTCTCTGTTTAAAAACGGTCGACAGGTCAAAAAATGGCTAGTAGACAGGATTTCAAATATATAGTCGTTATGTGCATGTGTGCACGTTCATTGTGCATTTTACACAGAAACGGTCGACCGCCTGTATTAATACCGGTCGACCGGTTACTGTCAAGTTGCACAATGAATGTGCAATGCTATTCAAATATATATATCGATTATATTGAGGTGCATGATTATTTGATGATAGATTTTAACAAGTTTATCACTATTACAATATCAAATAATCAACCTATAATCTAGAGTACCATATGTAGCTCTTTTGTGCTTCTTTATAGCCATGATGTCTTTGTTTTGTCGATCGCCTTTATTTCTTTGTCAGAAATCAAAAACTTCATAGAATCTGTGTCTCAACATTCTCCCCCTTTTTGATTGATGGCAACATATATCTGAAGTTCTAAATCTCCCACTGAATATGTGATCTCTCCCTAAGATTTTGTTTGTATTCTTTATATATATATATTCCTGCAAATAAATGTTAGCACTTTCTCCCCCTTTGTCATCGACAAAAAGAAATAATAATAGATAATGGAATAATATAGGAGTATATGAACCCAATTGATTTGGATATCCCCATAAATAGCATAAAGGGCCTTGAAGTTTTCTTTGTATACAGCGTCATAGTGTAACGACCCAGAATTTTTATTAATTTAAATTTGAATATTTAATTGAATTTAAATATTAATAAGTGAAATTTTTAAGTCGAATAAATTTTATTTCGAATAATTGGATTTAATTGGATAATTAAATCGATAATTTAATATGTGAAAATACAGAAATAATTGAAAATGGGGTTAAATATGATTGAAAATGATTTGTAAAATTTTATTTAATCATATTGGAGTTAGAATGATATTTTAGAACTTTTAAAATCGAATTAAAAGTTAAATTGTGAAAATTGAATATTTTAATATTTAATCGACTAGTGAAATTAGCCAATTTTTGAACAGTCTCAGAATTGGACGAAACCTGTTCCATTGGATCCGTAATAATTAGTTATTATCGGATTTCAATTTTCGTAGCAATCGGAGTTGTCGTTTGACCGTGGCAGCTCGAAACGCATCGAAATTGTTTTAATATTAATTTGGCGAGTTAAAATAGCCATTTTTCAAAAAGTCTCGGATTTCGACGAAACCAGTTTCATCGGATCCGTAATGTGATATTATTGTATGGTTTCAAATTTCAAGTCAATCGGATTTACCGTTTGTCCGGCGCAAGCTAAAACGCCTAGAAAATTGTTTAATCGGTTTAATTTTAAATTGAACGTTTATTGCCATAACTCGCACAGATGACCGAATTAGCTTCCGAAACACGTTCCATTGTGTTCGGAACGTGGGGTAAACCTTAGGAACGCCAACCGGCACGCTTCGTTTGGAGTTCGGAAAATCCGGGATGAATAGTGTTCGCGTATTTTTCTATAAAAGGCCTTCACATTTCTATTTTGCAAAATAAACTAGGGTTTCATCTTCCACAAACCCCAGCCGCCACTTTCTGATGTATGGCCGAAAATCTATCACCTTTCTCCCTCCAAATCTCTCAATCTATCAATAATTACATGAAACGTTCAACTAGAAAGTTGTAGAGCATGACAAGATCTTGATATCCAACGGTCATGATCGCGTTTGGGTTAGCGGATTGGAGGCTAAGGGCCCGCATTCTTCAGGTGTTTGGGCACATTTTTCATGCTGTAGGGAAGGCCGAGCTTGGCCATGCTCGGAGCGTGGATGGCTCGCACGTAGGGCTTTCGAATGGCGGTGGTATGATGGAGTTTCGTGCGTTGTGGAGGCCACGAGATCTAACCCTAATTTTGGAGCAATGGGTTCATGTTACGGCTATGGCCTGTAGAAAGTAACGTGAGGGGAGAGGAGAAGAGGGATGGCAAGGATTTGCAGGAGCTATGGATGGACGGCCGAGATCTGTTTAGGTTATAAAAATAGAAAATGTTGTAAATTGTATATATGAAAATCCATGTAACTTTAAAAATTCATAACTTTTTCATACGAGGTCGAAAACGAGCGAAACCAGTTGCATTGGAATCGTATGGACGAGCACTATGCTATGGAATTGGATTGGAGTTGTTTGGAGTTAGTGAGAATTTCGGGTAAAATTAAACGTCCGTTTAATTTTATTCGAAATAAATCGCTAAAACGAAATTGAAATCAAGGTGAGAACTTCTCACTCAATCGAATCAGTTTCGATTTTATTTTAAATAGTTAGATTTAAAATATTTGAATGCATGTTTGAATGATGATTGTTATCTATTGATTGTTAAAATAGACATTATGCGCCGTTAGTAAGCGGATGTTATTTATTAAAAACATATACCGCGAATATTTCATAAACAGTGAAATTGGTATTATATATAATAGCAATATATATATATATATATATATATATATATATATATATATATATATATTGGCATATGTATATATTGCAGTTGTTGATTTCCCGCATTGTATAGCGGATGAGACCCTATTGCGGCGCCTATTAAGCGGATAATATTTTATAAATCCCATATACCGCGATAATTCCGTACTGGAGCGGAATTGGTATTGTGCTAATGTTTTTGGATGCAAGGAAACAGGTTGGAGGGATCCAACTGGATTCCTCAACTGTATTGATTTATTTACAAATATTTTGATATCTGTTGATTATCATATCGATATATGATATTTGGATGTCGTGATTGACTATTTGGTGCTGCTGCATCATCGGATCCATTTTTGAAGTTTTAAAATAATGATTTTGGTTTTAAAGGAATTTTTTAAGTGATTTTTGAAAGCATACGGTTTATTAAAATTTTGAATTGATTTATTTTAAATAAATTAACGTTATAAGTTTAATGTTATAAAAGTTATAATTTTTGTAAAATATAACCAAATTAAGATTTTTGAAATAAATAGTGATTAATTTATAAAATGGTTTAATTGGGAATTTTTAATTATTATAAACGGTTTATATAAAAGATTTATAAAATTGATATTTATAAATTAAAAATACTGGAATTATAAAACGAGTTTTTATAAGTAATAAAGTGAAATAAAAAAATGGATTTCATAAGTGAATTGAGATTTATAAATTTATGAAATATGAATATTTAAAATGGATAGATTTTGTAAAATATAAGATTTATAAGTAATCAACTTATAAATCGGATTTTGGCATTTAAAATGAGATATAAAAAGGATTTTTATAAATAGAAGTTTATAAAAATATAAATGGAGTTTATAAACGTTGTTTATAAATCCGAAATCAATTGAATTTGATAAGTTGGATATAGGAATATATGAAAGGAATTATATTCACGATTTTGGATAATGAATATATTATTAAATGAAATGGATATGTTTTGGGGAAGGAATATTATGAAATGAAGTTAATGATTTTAAAGACGTTTTAAAATGCATTAAGTATCGAATACATAGATTTCAACATTCATTGTTGAAATAGACGTTTTCGAGAAATAGAAGGAAATGGTGGACTATAACACTGTTGTTATAGTAAATGGTTTTCGAAAGGAAATGTTTTGTATAGTATTGGGATTTATATATCTATTTAAACTTTGAATCCCTATACTAGTGATTTTGGATCGTCGTAACGATGTTTTACGTAACATTCGTTTTGGCCCAAACAAATGTGTTAAGAGAATGATTTCAAAAAAAATGAAATATATACTTAATTTTCGATTTAAGTATATTGAATATTTTCTAAGTGTTGAAAATAAATGGATTTGTGATGTACTTATTATTAAATAAGTATGGAAATATTTTTCCAATGTGAAATGAACGTTTTAGAATTTATCCTTGTAAAGATAAATTGAAAGTGAATATTTGAAATCGATTGAAAATCGTATATCATAAATATTTTGGGATTATAAATTCACTAAGGAATTTATAAAAGAAAGGGGAAATTGTTTAAAAATAAACGTTGATTTATTTTTGAAGTGTGGGAATTGATTTACGGATTTGGAATGTAAATATAAAGTAAATCGGTAAGGATTTATTTTATTGGTTTAAATGAACCATGTTGAAATGAAAGTATTTCCGAGTAAGGAAAATGATTGAAATTTGTTTTCAAAAGTGATAAAGGTGAAAAGTGATTTGAAAATTTGTTTTCTAATGGTTGAAGTGTGGAAAATATATATCTAGTAAAGATATTTTGGAAAGTAAATAATTTGGGAAATTATTTGGGATTTGGTGATGTTGAGCATGCCTATTGATAGTTAAATAATCCGACTATCAATATTTACCTTTAAATAGGTATTTGTTGTGATTTGTTTGAATTTGAATGCCACACTTATTTTTGAATAAGCGCTCACTATTCGGGTTAGCCGGGAATAGACCTTGGGGTCGTATAACCCATTCCGAGTATGTGACACGTCGTTATGGATTGCATTTGATGACCGGTGTTGAAGACCGGATGTTTGTGAAAACGGAAGGATTACCGTCGAGTTACTCTACATCGGCTGATCTCCGATATAGAGGTTTTATCAACCTTAGTGACGGGAAGTCCGGTCGTGATTAGTGAATATCCGGATTGCAAGGACTTCTTTATAAGTGCCTTCGGTTCTGTTCGATCCCGGAACAGACTTGTATGGATTGTATGTCTGACATTACAAATTGAGATATAAAGCTGATTTCTTTCAAATATATTTTTGTTGGTGGCGGAGAATTTATTCTCTTAGCTTAACACCCTTCTCTGAGACGTACGAGCTCAGAGGTTATATAGTTGAAGGTTATTAGTGATATACTCCCAATTTGGTAGTGTGGCATGCTGAGTGTTGCTGTGAAATGATCATTGATTGATCATTTGTGATATGATCATTTATTTGATCATTTATCTTGGTGATCATTTCTATGATCATTTGTTGACCCAAAGCACGGCTTTTGTATAAAGTGTGACTTTGTGGACGAGACTTCGTCGGACCTCACACCCCGGAAATGGTCAAAACAGGAAGGATGCAGCAAGGTTATTAGGGGGTAGCGCCCCTTTAGTGTATGTCATTCCTTCTGGATAGAGGTGGTATCATGGTATGGAGCCCATATACTTAACCTATGTTGTTGCTGCATATTTTGTGGTTGTTGGAAATCGAGAATCCTCGGATAGATCGGTTACGATCGGGGGATGACATATTCGTGTCAGTAGTTACCCAGTTAGGGGTAACCCGGCCTTGTGTTGGCAGAGATCCGGTTTGGTTCTCGGGAACGTCCTTCCAGAGGCGTTCTCATGTGGCAATGGGAAGTTCCTTGGCCTGACCATTTGTTGGAAATCCAATTCCCAATACGAAACCCTGTACGGTTTTAGTTGTAGAACCTATCATTCACTTATGGTGGCGCCCCACTGTTTGGATGGTAGCTATAGTAGACATAGTTCGAAATGTCTATGTTGGCTAAGATTTATATTATATTTTCGAAATGAATTTTGCCTACACTATGCACTAGTAATAATATCAAATGTTCTTTTTAATGCGTATCAAGCATCTTTGACTATCATAAGGAGAAATCTCCTCTGATTCTACGTTTGCATTGTGTGTGTGTGCGGGAGGCCTTATGGTAGTCTCATTTTTAAAAGCATTGTGAATTGACTTTAAAATATTCCTCTATTTTGATTTTAAAGATAAACTGTTTTGAGTTCTCACACCAGTCACATGACTGACTCGGAGTTTATTGTTTTCCTTCCTAAACTCTGGGTGCCCACCAATTTCCACACGGGCAGTCAAGAGTTAGGTTTATCAGGATATTCTGGAATTTAGGAGTTGCTGGAGGCAAGATGGATGGCATGGCCTATTACTAGTATATAGTATTTCTTTTCCGCTGTTGATGCATGTTGTTGTTGTACACTCTGATGATGTAATGTAATGTAATGTGATGTAATGTAATAACCGATATAGTTCTTTGTTTAAAGATTATTCATTTATCTATTATATGTTGTTCAGCTGCGAATTGTGAGATTCTGATATTGTTCTTTTGTTTCTGTTCTGTTCTATCTTTTTCTCTCTTCTTTTATCTTTTCCTTCTTCTTTAACCCTAACATTTCGGTTTTTCGGCTTTCGATTGCTCGGCAGTTGATACAGTCGACGTATTGATGTCGGTTTTCGTCAACGAAAAATCGCAAACGTTACACATAGTTTCCTAGTCTAGGAAACAAAGAAAACATCAAGACGCGATGTAGTAGTCTGGCGGTGGGTCGAAGTCCAATTGATTTTGTGCCGTCACTGTTGTCCTCCATGAATTGATGGCTGATATTATTGCGAGTGAAGACTTCACAGAAATGTGATGAAAACTCATCGCCTTGATTTGGAATACCCAGTATAGACGCTATCCTATCAAGAGTGATAAAAATTTGTTTGCCACATACGACAGACCAAATGACTCCGTTCGGATTATCAGCTTTATACTCGTCCAGGTTCATGTTGGCATAGAATAATTTTATCATCAAGTGATTTATTTCCACATTGTTTTCTGGAAAATCGATCAATGGAGTAAGATTGGAGTTATTTGCTAACCTACGGATTCCATAAGATGTGAAATCATCAAACTTGATGAAAGAACCCGGATGAAATTTGTAGTTAGTCATTTGATTCCATCTTGTGATAGCTACCGGATTTTCGAGCCACTTCTTAGCGGAGATATTGAGTGATGAAGTTCCGGAGGATGATCCTTTCTTGGGTTTCTTTTGCGGAGGAGCCATTGTTAGAAAATTTAGAGATTTGGAAATTGAAAATGAGAGAATAGGGTTTTTGGAATTTGGGGATAAATAACCGGTTGAGACAAGTGAGGAGGAGGGTGAAAAAAATGACGCAACCAGTATATAAAAACTGAATATACGTATACCGGTCGACCGCTATAATATGGCCGGTCGACCGTTTTCATCCAGAGGCTAAACGGTCGACCGGTCATATTATAGATGGTCGACCGGTTCTGTTGCCTGATGAAAAAACAGTATGTTTTGCAGTTTTTTGAGAATATGTCGGGCTATATAATTCATATTACATTCTTATTATAAAATACAAACGTTATTACATGAGAGATAGATAGAAAACGTTACAACAACATATATATATATATATAAAGCTAATGAGGAGTGGAAGAATCGTCATTAGAATTTTCTTTATTATCTTTAATACGATGTGACCATGGACTCCAGTTTTTCTGAGCACCTTCATTCCTGTTATAATTCCGATCCCAAGAGTTAGGACTCCTAGATGTGGACGGCCTAGACGGCATCGGTTCATGCACATCGTGCTTGTTTGAACCACAAAAGAATGATGCCATCTTTTCTAAAACAGATACACGTGCCGATGTTCGTTGTTGCTCATGATAAAGCTGGCTTTGTCCATAATGGAGCTGTCTTTGAAGATCTATTTGATGTTTCTGATAGTGGTGAATCTCGTCGATCTGTACTTTGGTACGAGGAGAATAAAACAACGACTTCTTTACTCGTTTTGAGGTTGGTGTACTACCAGGAGTACGATTGTATTGGTGATGATACTTCAGTTTCTGTTTTGGTGTTTCAGGAGAATAATACTCCTCCGGCTCGGAACTTGTAACGGAAATGTGTGATTTTTGAGCACACTTATCACAAATGTGAGCCATAGAAAATTATGTATAGAGCCTTATGCTCAGATAAGAAAAGATGAATAAAGAGAGAAGTTTTTACAAGCTTATAAAGAAATTCCTTATATATAAGCCTGTGGATGAGAGTGAATAAAGAAATTTGACCGTGAAAGCAAGCGAAGGCTCTTATTTAAAGAAAATAAATAGCTTGTCTTATAAAAAAATGCTATAGTTAAAATATAACCAAAGGAAAAGACAATCATTAGTAATTACTAGTCAAGATCTTTTCTTGAAATTAAACCAAGCTCTCTTCGTAATCTAATAAAACTAGATTCGAGCAGAGGCTTAGTAAAAATGTCCGCTAATTGATTATCAGTTTGGACATATTCAAGACATATATATCCTTTTTCAATATTATCTCTAAGGAAATGATGACGGATATCAATGTGTTTGGTTCTAGAATGATTCACTGGATTCTTAGAGAGATTTATAGCACTTGTGTTATCACAGTATATAATAGAATTTGATAAATGAATATCAAAATCTTGAAGTGTTTGTTGCATATATAGTACTTGAGTACAAGCGAGAACTGCTGATATATATTCAGCTTCACATGTTGATAGTGAAACACAATTTTGTTTCTTACTAAACCAAGAGACAAGTGATTTTCCAATAAAATGGCACGTACCACTTGTACTTTTTCTATCCGTTCGTGAGTCGCCAAAATCAGCATCACTATATGATACTAATTCAAATGGACATTCTTTTGGATAAAAAAGACCGAAATCTTTGGTATTATTAAGATAACGAATTATACGTTTCACTGCTCGTAAATGTGATTCCTTTGGATCTGCTTGAAAGCGTGCACATAGACAAACACTCATCATTATATCTGGACGACTAGCTTTAAGATAAAGAAGAGAACCAATCATGCTTCGATATAATTTCTGGTCAACACTCTTACCATTTTCATCTTTTTCAAGATGTGTAGTTGTACTCATAGGAGTTGGTTTACCAAATGTATTTTCTAATCCGAAGCATTTGATAAGATTTCCACAATATTTTTCTTGATTGATAAAGATACCACTCGGAAGTTGTTTGATTTGAAGTCCAAGAAAATATGACAGTTCTCCCATATGAGACATTTCGAACTCTTTGGTCATAATACTTGCAAATTCCTTGCAGAGTTTACGTTTGTTGAACCAAAGATGATGTCGTCTACATATATCTGGATAACTAGAATATCATTTTGAGAATGTTTAATAAACAAAGTTTGATCGACTTTGCCTATTTGAAATCCTGAGTTAATAAGATAGCTACGCAATCGTTCATACCAAGCACGAGGTGCTTGTTTTAAACTATACAGAGCTTTCTTAAGTTTGAACACATGGTCAGGATATTTTTCATGTACGAACAAAGGAGGTTGTTCAACATAGACATTCTCTTTGATAAATCCATTGAGAAAAGCACTTTTGACATCCATCTGATAAAGTTTGAAATTATGGTGACAAGCAAAAGATAATAGGATTCTAATAGCTTCTAGTCAAGCAACTAGTGCATAAGTTTCTTCATAATCGATACCTTCTTCCTGATTATACCCTTGTGCTACTAATCTTGCTTTATTTTTAGTGATATTTCCTTGTTCGTCGGCCTTATTTTTATAGACCCATTTAGTACCAATAACTGACTGATCAACTGGTCTTGGAACAAGTTCCCAAACGTCATTGCACTCGAACTGATTTAGTTCTTCCTGCATGGCAATGATCCAGTAGTCGTCTGTAGCAGCTTCTTTTGGATTCTTAGGTTCGATATTTGAGAGAAAAACGACATGACCCATTTGATTGAGTTGACTCCTTGTTCTGACATGTGATGTTACCTCACCGATTATATTTTGGGCCAGATGGTCTCTTAATATCCTTGGTGGTGATTGTAACTCACATATTTGAGGAATATTCTCAATAATTATTTTCGAGTCAGAATCAATATTCGTGATAATTGGATTGTCAGTGACTAATGATTCGTCATCATCTGATATAGTGTAAGGATGCTGATAGAATTCATCAAAAGAGACATGAAGTGATTCTTCAATAGTTTTGGTTCGTTTATTAAATATACGATAGGCCTTACTTCGTTCCGAATAACCGACAAATATTCCTTCATCGGCTTTTGGATCGAATTTGCCAAGCTGGTCTTTCGTATTTAAAATAAAACACTTGGAACCAAAAACTTTGAAGAATGAGATTTTAGGCTTTCTTTTGTTAAATAATTCATAAGGAGTATTCTTGGTAAGAGGTCTTATGGGCACATGATTTAAAACATAACAGGCAGTTGCAACGGCTTCTGCCCAGAAATGTTTTGGTAAGGTGGTTCCATTTAATAATGTTCTTGCACATTCTTGTAAAGTTTGGTTCTTCCGTTCTACAACTCCGTTCTATTGTGGAGTTCTGGGAAACGAAAAATTATGATATATACCTTTCTTTGTACAAAAATGTTCAAATTCATTATTTTCAAACTCTCCGCCATGATCACTTCTTATATTTTTAACTTTAATCCCTTTTGATTTTTGAATTCTTTTGACGAAAGATTTGAAATGATCGAAAGTGTCACTTTTATTTTTTAAGAAAATTGTCCATGTGTAACGAGAGAAATCATCAACAATTACAAGCACATATCGACTGTGATTTATTGACTGCACCCTAGTAGGTCCAAATAAATCCATGTGTAGTAACTCAAGTGGTTGTAATGTTGATATGACTTTCTTGGATTGAAAAGATGATTTGGTCAATTTTCCTAATTGACATGCATCACAAATGTTGTTAACTTTAAAACTCATTTTGGATAGTCCTCTAACTAGATTGTTTTTGGCTAGCTTGTCAATAGTTCTAAAGTTTATATGACAGAAGCGTTTGTGCCATAGCCATGGATCATTATCATTAGCCACAAGACACATATCTGAATTATGATTAATATTCATATTCAGAATATATATATTTCTGTCTCTATAACCTTCGAAAACTAAATTATGGTCTTTATCTAAAATACTACACTTATTATTCGAAAAGGAAATTATAAAACCCTTGTCACATAACTGACTAATACTAAGTAAATTATGTTTTAAATTTCTAACTAGCATGACATTAGTAATAAGAGGTAAGTTAGATGTACCGCAATTGCTCACATCTCCTTTGCCGATGATATAGCCTTTTGAATTATCTCCAAAAGTGACGGAGCCACCATCTGAGTATGTAATATTTGTTAATAAGCTCATGTCTCCAGTCATGTGCTTCGAGCAACCACTGTCCAATACCACTTTCCTCTTTTCTTAAGTGGGACCTGCAAAAAATAGAATTAAGTTCATGGTACCCACTTTTTATAGGGTCCTAAGAGTTAGGTCTTAGGAGTCCAAACCCATACGGGTCTGGTATCCCCTTTATATACATAATTAGTATTATGATGCACAGTATTCATGAAATTTTGAATATATTTGTTCCTAATCAAATTGTTATTTGTTTTAGGAACCCATATTTTGATAGTCTTCATATTTTTCTTTTGAAATTTCACAACTGGTTTCGGTTTGAGTATAATAAACCAAGATTTTTCTTAGCTTCAGTTTTTTTGTACTCTCTTCTTTCTTTTATTACCAAGATGTTTCTTGGTTTCTTGTTTCTTATTACCCAAACCTTGTTTATCTGAAATAGATTGTGAACTTTCAATGATTTTTGTCAAATTTTCTCGGCCTTTGTTAAAGTTAGAAACATTTTGAGCAATGTCATCAAACTTTGTCTGTAAACTAGCTTTTTCTAGGTCTAGAATTTTGACTTTTGCCTTAAGCTCATGATTTTCAGTAGTGAGAGCATTATTTTTCTCTTTTTGAGCTTCTATTTCTTGACTCAAAAGAGATAGTTGAGAGTCAACATTAGATGATGATTCTTGAATTTTTTCAAGTTCTTTTTCTAATATTTTCTTCTCATCTTTTAACATCTCTCGTTCAAACTCTGCTCTACCTAAATCTGCTTTGACTACTTTTAATTGACGTTTTATGTCTTTATATTTGACTATCAATTCAGCATTAATATCAAGTAATTCATCAAGTGTAGGAATTTGTACCTCATCTTCTGTTGCCATAAAACAAACATTAGCTTATTCATTCTCCGAATCACTTTCACTTTCTGATGAAGATGAGTCTGAATCATCCCATGTTACTGAGAAGGCTCGTTTCTTTGACTTGTCCTTCTTATATTTGAATTTGTCATTTTCTGACTTCTTCTTTTGTTCTGGACAATCCTTCTGCATGTGCCCCTTTTTGTGACAGTTGAAGCGTTCTATAGAGGATGATGTTGGTTTATTTGATCCAGATTTCTTTCTGTTATAACGACTGGCTTTTCACTGTTTTAGGAATTTTTTTAAACCTTTTGCTATGAATGCCAGATCTTCGTCTTCAGACTCTGATTCATTTTCGTCTTTTTCAGCATGGAATGCCACGTTCTTCTTTTCTTCTTTTTGTTCCTTTCTAGTCTGCAAGTTAGCTTCATAGGACATTAGATTTCCTATCAATTCATTTGGCTTCATGACGGAAAGGTCATTAGCTTCTTCAATTGCTAATAATTTTCCTTCCCATTCACTAGTCAGAGAATGTAGGACTGTTGAAACAACATCAAAATCAGAATACTTTTGTCCTAAGCCAATAAGTGCATGGTGGATAGTTTGAAACCGTGAATACATATCATTGATTGTCTCATTTGGTTTCATTTTGAAATTGACTTTTCAGCATGGCTATTTTGGCTTGTTTAACCTTGTTAGTACCTTCATGAGTGATTTTTAGCGTTTGCCAAATTTGATATGCAGTAGTGCAGATACTAACACGGTTATATTCATTTTGATCTAATGCACAAAACAACATATTTATTGCTCTTGCATTTACGGCTGCTGCCGTTTTCTCAGCCGCGGTCCATTCTGAATAATCAGTCGTTGGATTTACTATTTCTTTTTGAGTTGCATTCCAAGCATCATACCTATTTGATTGCATAAAGAATGACATACGTGTTGCCCAATAACTATAGTTAAGACCATTGAAAAATGGAGGTCTTTGGGTCAATTGACCTTCCATGTAAGTGGTGTTTTGAGTGCTAATACTTGCGTTATTTGCCATATTACAAGAATATATCAAATAACTTGTTACGGTTATATGATGGCCGTGCTCTGATACCAAATGAAAAATTGCAGTGTACAAGTGCACGTACTAATATAGTACACACGGATCGTGTAATATGGAATATAATATAAATGCGGAAATAGATGATAGTAGCAAAGTAAATAAAAATAGAAAAATCACACCAGAGATTTTTATACTGGTTCGGAGCACCGTCCTACGTCCAGTCCCAGACTTCTATCTGGATTTTCACTATTAACTACCTCGCTTCACTCGGCGGAACATGTTTACAATACCCGAGCAAACGAACGGGATTTCACGCCTCTAATACACTGAGGACTTCAACACTTGCCTCTTACAACAACGAGGACTTCAATAAAGATGAATATAATTGTTTGTTGACGGTATGTGTTCTTGCTAACACAGTTTTGTCACTTGTAGTACAAATTTCCTATAATCCTATCCTCAAAATATGTGAATGATGTTTTGTGAAGATTAAGGGAAGTATATTACTTATTGAATCAAAAGATATGAAATAATTTCAATGATTCAATAAGCAATTAAAATAATTGAGAGCTTTTAGAATGCAGGAGTATTTAGAAAGTAAGATCAGAAGTTAGAGTAGAAAAACATATATTCATGTGTTTTGAATCAATGATTTATATGAGTTTATATAGAGAAAAAATGGTTGTAACTCTTTGTGAACAGTAGCCATTAATAGATATGATCATTGATGAAAGGTAAGAGATGCAACCATTGAAGAAAGAAGTGTCTTTTGGAAAAGGTTGCTCTCTGTTTAAAAACGGTCGACAGGTCAAAAAATGGCCAGTAGACAGGATTTCAAATATATAGTCGTTATGTGCATGTGTGCACATTCATTGTGCATTTTACACAGAAACGGTCGACCGCCTGTATTAATACCGGTCGACCGGTTACTGTCAAGTTGCACAATGAATGTGCAATGCTATTCAAATATATATATCGATTATATTAAGGTGCATGATTATTTGAGGATAGATTTTAACAAGTTTATCACTATTACAATATCAAATAATCAACCTATAATCTAGAGTACCATATGTAGCTCTTTTGTGCTTCTTTATAGCCATGATGTCTTTGTTTTGTCGATCGCCTTTATTTCTTTGTCAAAAATCAAAAACTTCATAGAATCTGTGTCTCAACACAAAGCTTTATTCTATTTCTGGTTTTCAAAGTTTAGGAAAAAAAGAAGCTCTCTGTTATAAAAAAAATTAACTGTAAGTAAATTAAAATTGTGGTTACTGATTAATTAAATGCATAAGTACAACCAAGAGTAATCATAGATCTGTAACCATCATTTTCAGATCTAGGTTTAAAAAGAATTAAAGTAGAAAAAGAAGTAAGTTGTCAAGCTTTATCTCTGTTTTGAAACTGTCAGGAAATCATCTGGAAAATAGGTGAGTAAACTCCTATTTTCTTTTAATCATTATTGTTGTGTGTATGCTTGGATAATGTAGGAAACTTAATCTTTGTTTGGGATGCAAGAATTTTGGTATATGATTGAAGTCTTGGCTGTGCATGTTGATTTTACAAATGGCAATCCCTGTTTTAGTTTCAGGAAAACAAAAGTAAAACCTGTCAAATCCCTTCTTTTTTCCCTCTGTCTCTATTTGAACTGTATGTTAAATTATGGTTGAACACACAATTTGTTTCTGTAAACAAGATAAAGTTTTATTTAAATTTGCACTTTGTTTTTTTTCAGTAATTTATCAAAGCAAAGTTTTAAATGCTTCCTTCTTTCTAGAAACTGTAACAAAACACAGTTACTCCTAAATTTGGTTTACAGGTTGTCCTATAACAAAGAAAATCTAAATCTCTCTCTCTCTCTCTCTTTGCTTCTGGAAAAATTGTAAACAAGTTAAATTTTTTTGTTTAAACCTGTATTTTACTTCAGTAATGAATTAAAGCAAATTTTATATAGTTTCTTCCTGGAAACAATGAAGCACTATCACAATTCAAACTTTTCAAGAAATTCGACCTTCACGAATTTTAACTTTAATAACACTATGTGAATCCCCTGTAAAAATGATGATTTTAAAAACAAAAATCAAAATTTTTCATTCAATATTTCTCTAGGAAATGGATCCCCTGTAAAATCCAAGTGTTAACTTTTAACCAAATTTATTTTTGGAATAGTAATTAACAATTAATGTTTTGTCATAATTTTATAAATAAATAATTAATCAATTAAAGAACAGTCAATGAATAAAGGTAATTAGACTAAATTAGTTAAAAATTAAGAATTAATTAATTAAAATAATAAATTAAAGAATAATTAATTAATTAAGCCAATTAAATTGATTCATAATTAAGTAAAAATTAAACATTGGTTTAAAATAATTAATAAAGATAATTATATGGTTAATTCACTTTAATCAAAATCACCTTAATCAAAGATGATTGACCATCATCAAATATTCTGTACTGGATTGATATTTCTGTTGTGATACTGTGATTGCTTTGTGATGAACTGTGACTTGTGATTTGTTCTTATATGTGTGTGAAACCCCTTTTACCCGTAAAACGGCATTTAAACCTCGATGCGATAGGGAGTCGAATTTCAGTTTGTTATCCGAAACCCACATCGAACCTTGAATGTGAATCCTTGTAATTGATACACCCACATGTTTTAAAATTGAGCGCTCATATTCGGATTAGCCGGGAGAAGACCTTTGTGTCATATAACCCATTCCGAATAGTGATTCGATGCAATGGATAGCATTTGAAGACGGTGGTGAAGACCGGGTGTCTTCAAAAACGATAGGATAACCTATCGATTGTCTCTGCACTGAGTTGCTCCGGTATAGGGATTCCCTAAGTGATGGGAAGTCCGATCGAGATTGTGGACGCTCGGATTTGCAAGGGCTTCTTTCTTTATTGGACGAAGTGCCTTCGGTTCTGTTCGAACCCGGAACAGACTTGTATAGTCGTGTGCATGACACTAAACTTTGAGATATAAAGCCGATTTCTTTCAAATACATATCTGTTGGTGGCGGAGAATTTATTCTATTAGCTTAACACCCTTCTCTGAGACATACGAGCTCAGAGGTTATATAGTTGAAGGTTATTAGCGATATACTCCCAATTTGGTAGTGTGGCATGCTAAGTGTTGTTGTGTATTGATGATCATTTGTTGATCCTTTATGATCAAAGCATGGATTTCGTGTAAAGCGTAGCTTTGTGAACGAGACCTCATCGGACCTCATACCCCGAAAATGGCCGAAATAGGAAAGATGTGGCAAGGTTATGAGGGTCGCGCCCTTTAGGGTATGTCATTTCCTTCTGGAAAAAGGTGGTGTCATGGTATGGAGCCCAGATACTTATCTATGTGGTTGCTTCAATCTCATCTACTGTGTGGTTGTTGCTTTGTGATGGAGGGCCCTCGGATAAAGGTCCCAAAGGACCGGGGAATGGCATAGTTGTGTAGTGGTTACCTAGTTACAGAGGTAACCCGGCCTTGTGTTGGCAGAGAACTGGTTAAGTTCTCGAGACGTCCTGCCAGAGGCATACCCATGTGTCATAGGAAGTTCCTTAGCCTTACCATTTGTTGGAAATCCAATTCCCAATACGAATCCAGTACGGTTTTAGTTGTAGAACCTGCCATTTAATATGGCAGCTATAGTAGGCATAGTATCATGGTACCTATGCTGGCTACGATTAATATTCTACTTCCGAAATGGTTTTCTACACTATGCACTAGTAATAATATCAAAGAAGTTTTCTCGTATCAAGCATATTTGACTATCATAAGAAGAAATCTCCTCCAATTCTGCGATTGCATTGTGTGTGTGGCGGGAGGTCTTATGGTAGTTTCATTTTCCAAAAGCATACCGGATTTTCTTGTATAAATTTGTTTTATTTGAAAGCCTATCTTTGTTTACTCATACCAGTCCCATGACTGACCCGGAGTTTATTGTTTCCTTTCTAAACTCTGGGTGCCCACCATTTCTACACGGGCAGCTTAGTAGCAGGTTTTTCGTATTTTAGCTCTAGCTATATTTTGGAGTATTTTGGTTTGGAGATTATCGGTTTTTGGAGGCTCATACCTTAGTGACATTTTGGAAGCTTTTGGATCTCGAGGTGCTTAGTTTGGAGTTCACTATCATTCTCTATCTTCTTGGAGACTTTTGGCATATGATATCTAGTTTTTCTGTTATGGCATTTTATTTGGAGTTGTGATTCATGTATTATGTACTCTAATGTTGTAACAGATATTATTATGATGTTGTATCTGTGATGTAATGCATGATATTTATTTTATTTCCACTGTTTTATACTCATCTAATGTTGTTATAAGGTCCATCCGACTGGAGTTCGATGTTTGAATCACTGACAGTCGAGTACAAGTAGGTATTTGATGTCAATTTTCAAACGTTGAATTTCGGGTCGTGACATTAGAATATGCTAAGTGTTTAATTGAAGTTAGACCAGACAAAGAACTTGTAGACGACTTCATGGCACAACTGGTTGAAGGTGGAACTAAGAAGATAATTGTGAAGTACTAGTGAAGACCAGACATATGTTGTTTATGCAAAACTTTTGGTCACTCTACTATTAACTGTGATAAATAGATGGGAAGACAACTGATGGTGAATCCTATGGAAAAAGAAATTTAAAAGAAGCAAAGGAGAACGAAACTGAAAAAGCACCAAGAGAAATAGGGAGAGCTAAAAAGATTCAGAAATGGCAAATAGTCAGTAGAGGAAGGAAATAGAACACAGTTTAGGAATACCTTTCAAATCTAAAGACCAAGTGAAATAGCTACACAAGGAGTTAGTGAGGAGCACAACTGTAAAAGTACTTTAACTGAAGAACAAACAAATGAGAAGTTGAATAAAGATATATGTGTGGCAATAGATGAGGCTGTCTTGGAACAACAGGGAAAATAGATAGATGAAAGTGAGTTTAATAATTCACAAAAAGATAAAA
Source organism: Allium cepa (assembly GCA_030765085.1). NCBI lineage: Eukaryota > Viridiplantae > Streptophyta > Magnoliopsida > Asparagales > Amaryllidaceae > Allium > Allium cepa. The sequence continues at coordinate 655,668,407 of CM060940.1, forward strand.
GTGGAAATAAAAAATGTAAGCCTTCATAAATAGAAGAAAGTGAGAAATGGTGAATATGATTCTGAAAATCTTGAAGTTCAAAGTGATATTATTCTATCCAAGAATCCATTTAACACCCTAATGGTCATGCATGAAAACGATAAAGAGGTTCTTGCACTCAGTGAACCTACTGAAACTAATACAGACCTAAAACAAAAATCCTCAATACAAGAATCTATGTAAGATCCAACTGTGACTCAAAACAAGCACGGTGAAACAACCGAGTTAGTCAAGAAAAGATCCAAAGTAATTATTGTGAGTAGTGCGACTCGAAGCGAGGAGTACAAAACATCAGAGAATGTCAAAAAACTACTCGGAGCAGACAAAGAACTTAACCAAGGAAAAACAATAACTCCTTAGATAGGCTATTTTGAAGATTTGCTGGAAAGTATAGAGCCTACCATTATTAAATCTCCAAGCCTAAATACAACACACAACTCTACTGACCTGAAAGCTTCATTAAGTGCTACACAAGCTAACATAGAACCTTAAATATCAGAGTCCATGCACATGCACATGCACATGCACAGTGCTCTATGCACTCCTACCTTCCTTATAGCAAATCAATCTACCTACCACGGCCGGGGATTTACGACCTTCGAAAATTGACATCAATACGTCCGTTGTATTACATGCCAAGCAATCGAATGCCAAAAATACCAGATCGTTAGGGTAAAGAAGAAAGAGGTAAAAGAAGAAAATATAAACAACAGCACAGAGTCTCACAATCAAGGCGTGCCTCTAGGCATTCATAATGTTATCCCCTATTCTGAATGCAAAGGAAAAGGTTTTGAGTCCTAATTCGATCGTATGGAGAAGATAGCTTTCTGAACCCAATTATTATATTGAATTTTCTATATAAATTTCAGTGTGTTTATATCCCGTATGGTTAAACAATAACTCCAAACGCTACGAAATTTGAAACCCGGTAATAATACACCATTACGGATCCAATGGAACTGGTTTGGTTGAATTCCAAGACTGTGCCTCGGAAGGCTATTTTCAAATGTCAATTTAAACCATATAATTTTAAAAATGGACAAATCACTTTTAAATTCAATTTTAAAACTTTTATCGTCTTTATTACTATCAATATAAATTTTATAAGCCTTTAAAGTATTTTGAACAAGCTTAAAAATCCAGACTTGCTATTTTAACCAATTTCCAATTATTAAATTAAATAATTTAATTACCCAATAAATGATTAAATTTGAAATTCAAGTTAAAAATTAACTTTTAAATATTTAAAATCAATTGAATATTCCAACTTCAAATAACCAAAATTCTGGGTCATTAAATTCCTCCCTCCTTATTAGAACTTCGTCCTCGAAATTACTATGTAAGAAGAATGGTCCAATACCCGTTAACTATTTCAAAACCCGAACCGTTTAGACAACTTTCCGAAAATAATTTTTATTAAAACCACATTATCCCTTTTACTAATTTATAACTTCATCCATAGGTTCCACTAATATTATCCCTTCAGTCATTCAAATTATAAATTAAAACCAAATTTTAAATTATCAAATTTTCTTCAAAAATTTTCTAACTCCTTAAATTTTCGAAAAATTTCGCCAGCGTCTCTTTTGCGCAGCTAGATCCGAAAAACTACAGTTCGCCTCTAATTTGATACCAAGTGTCACGGCCGGGGATTTTCGACCTTCGAAAATCGACATCAATACATCCACCGTATTACATGTCGAGCAATCGAATGCCAGAAGAATCAGTCACTAGAGTAAAGAAGAAAGAGGTAGAAGAAGAAAATAGAAACAACAATGCAGAATCTCACAATCACAGTGGAACAATATATAACAAATAACAACTGGTCTTTATACAAAGAACTATAACTATTTTTATACATTAAATCATTAGAGTACAACACAAATCAATAACACAAAATTGGACAGTATATAATAACTTTTCCTCACAAATGCTGAATAAACAGCCTACAATACACAGTGAAATAAAAATTTGATACGTGAAATACGTCTTCGCCATCCAGCTCGTCTCTTGAGCTCCAAAGCATCATATCCTATATCTGTAATACTCGGTCTGACCCGAGCATTATAATAAAATAACACCTGAGTCAGTCTGGTAAACCAGCGTGATAAAAACACACTCAAGTTGAATTATTAAAGTTATCAAAATCCTTTGAAAATCAAAGGTATCTCGTAAGGCCACGTCACAAATAAACATGTGGGTTTTTACCTTATGATAGTCAAAACATTTCATGTCAAATCATCTAATATTATACTAGTGTCTAAGTACAAATACTTATTCAAATAACTGAAATTCTTGCATCTCACATTTCAGTATAGTTGGGCACAATCAAAACCATACGGTGCTTGTTGAAGAATAAATTCCATCTGAATGACTAGGCACTGGGGTACCACCTGTCACAGTACATGTCTAGAAACAGTATACCGAGGACCACATTGGGATCCCCTACCATACAAGATCGGACTATTCCTGACCTAGATAGATTGAATATGCTATCACCCAGGGAGTTCTCACCCTTTCCAAGCTCCTTCCATAAATAATATCCGAGGGTATCTAGAAAGGTGATAGACATACCCTCTTTAGGTGCTACCCATTTAGCCTTGTTGCATCCCCCTTAATTTTCAGTCATTCCCGGTTGATGAGGCTAGAGGCTACGATTACCTATTCAAATAAATTTCACTTAGAATGCTCATTGTCCTCCAATGACAATGTACTTATAGCATTCATCCATATAAGTCCGTTTCGGGTCCGAATGGAACCAAAGGCAATACTCCAACTACATCCATTTTGGAATCGCCCTCAGAATTAGTAGCAAATAGCCCTTGCACTTAAATGCTACATCTTCGACTCCATGCTTTTGTTTTCACAACGGAAACGTTCTCGTTGGATCGAGTGGTTTTCGGATAACTTATCTGATCTCGGTCTCTTCAAAACAACGTTCGCTATTTCCGGTAAACTCAACCCCGCTTTTCAAGAAAATAAACAGACGAAGATAAGATCGAAGATCACCTCCTAACCGTTAGTGGACGGATTTCCTTAACAACGTCCTAGAAGAACGAAATGAGTTATACGTAAAGTATAACACCTCGAACGTTAACTGTACCATATATCCCCGTACTCCTTCTATGTATTTCCAAAGTTATATTTAGGTCTAGATTTGATAGTCGGTTATTTAACTATCAAATAAAATATCAATTCAACCACTATTCCATTTTCCACTTAAAACATTAAATCTCTTTTTAATTTAATTTTAATAATTTAAATCTATTTATCCAAAATAGACATACTTATCTTACCGAATTAGTAAATTTAAAGACTGTCTTTCAAAAGTATTTGAAAAACCTTTAAAATAATGTGGAAAGTGCCTCTGCGGTATCAAATCATGGATCACAGCTCAATGGTTACGTCTCTATCTAGAGAAATCCAAAACTTAACTACAGGCACTCGTTATCTCCGTTACGCCACACAAGTATACCAATACTCCGAAGATTTATTTTAAACTTTTTTCAAAATAATGCTTGCAAATTCTAAAATAAATTTCAAGTTAACTCTAGACGAAACTACTTACTTAAATAAAAATTATTTAAAATAATAATATTATTAAATTTATTCCTTTGAAATAATAATATTAGCTACTTCTAAAACAATAATCAATTTAATATAAACTATCTTAATTCGTAACTTAAAATATACTTAAACCCACTTTAAACAATTTAATAATTAATTTCTGAAATATTCTTTAAACACACTAAATTTTCTAGTTAATGCTTCAAAATTCCCTTTTTAAATAACTTAACTTCTCAGAAAAATATACTTTCAACTTCCATATAGCCAGTCCAATATTAATAAATCCTTCTCGATTTATTTCCAATTTAATTTTATGTTCCAATCCGTAAATTCCTTTTTCACATTCTAAAAAGAAATCTACCATTTATTTTTAAACCAGTTTACCCATTTCCATATAAATCCTCATTGTGAATTTATAATTCACATTTATCTAGTGATAATTTACTTTACTTAATTTATAAACTTTGTTTATAAATTCCATAATCTCATTTTCCTTTAAATCGCTATTTCACCACACTTAATTGATTTTAAATTGATTTTCTAAATTCATTTCCCTTTTAAATTAATTTCTTAATTAACCCAAATATATTCCAAAATCCAACAAAATTTAGATTTTCTCTTCTTTGTCATAATTTATATTTTCATTTTAAATCTGGAAAATCCATATCAAATTTGGTTTTCAGATCTCCTTTTTATTCTTTTCCAAAACTATTTTAAACTTCGATCCTAGAAATAAGTCCTCTTTATTCTTAAAAAATATCACTTAAGTACTATTTTCAAAAACCCTTTTTATTTACATTATTTAAAAAAAACTTTATTTACAATATTCCTAGATGATTGAATACAAATTCGAATCAAACCATTAATTTTCTTTCCAAATTCATGTCTTTAAATAAATTCCACTTTCACTACAATTATTTTTACTTCAAAACTCCTTTAATTTCTATTTAAATTAAATTACATATCTATGGTATTTTTAAAAATACCAAAACCTAAACCAACAATACCATAGCACCAAACATATTCAAATCATGCTATAATCTATCACAGATTATTCAATATATCGTATCACTGCATATAAAAATAATTTTTACATTTTTGAGAAATCTTGTTGGATTCCTCTAACCGGTTTCGCTGCATCCACAGATGTTAATACAATATAAAAACACCAATCCTACTTCGAGAGGGATATCGCGGTATATAGGTTCATCCGCTATCATGCGGGGCGCATAGGGTCTAATCCGCTATATATATATTTTTATATATGTATATATGTATGTATATGCGGGAATATGTATGCTTCTATATATAATAACACACCCAACTGATAATAATTTATCAATTCAATCAATCAAACAAAAATTAGTTTTAATTATTAAAATTAATTACGGTAATCCAAAATCGAGTGAGATAACCTCACCTTTGATTTTCATCGCGTTCCATTTTCAACTAAAACCGAACGCGTTTTAAATTGTTTGAAATTTTCAAAGGCTCCAATTTTTCCCAAACTAGTTCCTAAACATCTAATACGTTTTTACGAATGCACTGCAAAAAGTTGCATTCGAATCCGACCAGGAATGAACGAGATATTGCAATTAAAAGAAATGAATTTTAATTGATCAATAACTTATATATCTTCTTTGTTTAGAAACAGCCCATACCCAAAAACAAATCAGTCTACTAGCCCACTCCACTACCTCTTCTTCTTTCCCACTCCTCTAATCTACCAATGCACGTAAACCAGGCTGTGCATGAAAAAAAACGACACTATGCTCCTTCCAACGAAACCGAACTTCGACTTCACCAACGATCCTCTTGTGAAAATCTCCATTCGAGTAACAAATTTCTTCGAGCCCGAGTCCCCCTCTCAAAACTGCTACCCATTTGGGCATGGTCGTACCGATGTCCCCCTCCTCTCCAAGCCGACGCGGTCCCCCAAATCATTACCCAAGATGCAAAACTCCCCTTTGAACATGAATACGACCACAAAGTAGCCCGGCTCCACCTCGTTCATCCAAAACCCTAGTTTCCACGTCCCACATCGACCAAAAACGATTGTAGCCGCACCATGTAAAAGGTATACCAGATGGAAGAGAAATGGACAACCAGATTTTTAAAACAAGTTTCATAATTTTTCATCACGTATAAGTTGAGAAATCCATTTTTAAAGCTTCCATTTTATTTCTTTTTACTGTGTCGGCTTATTGTTTGAAATGGAGGAGGGAACATGTTGTTAAAGGGGGAAAATGTGTTTGAGTGCTTAATGAAAAGTGAATGAAGTGAAGGGAAAAGGTTGATGTGAATATAAATGTCAACCAATGTAAATATATATATTTATTTAAATTTAAATCATCTCGATTTTGCAACTTAAAATCTTGACCTCCTATCGAGGCGTGTCTTTAGGCGTTCATTATGTTATACCCCTATTCTGAATGCAATGGAAAAGGTTTCGAGTTCTAATTTATCGTATGGAGAAGATAGCTTTTTGGACCCAATTATTATATTGAATTTTCGATACAAATTTCCGTGTGTTTATTTTCTTATACGGCCAAATGATAACTCCAAATGCTACTATGACGACCTGTAAATCCGTCCTCTTTGAATCGACAATAATCTACATATGTACGACCCAAAAGGCACAGACTGACGGAAAGTCAAGAGAAAGAAAAGAAGAGAGTTGAAGAGAAGAGAAGAAAGAGAGAAGATAGAACCAAACAGAACAATATAGAATCTCACATCACAGCGGAAAACATATAATATCGTATCAATGATCTTTACAAAATAGATACTATATATATACACATCAATCAGAGTTCAACAATCAATCAATAGTTATCAGCTTGAACAGTTATAATAGTCTGTCCTCACAATTGCGGATAATATAAAAAATTAAGCACAACGGATAATCAATAATCAAAACAGATACGTATATACAAAATGAAGATCTCCAGCTCTCCTGCTGAAGCTCCAAAGGCAACAAATCTGAATCTGTAAATATACTTGGTCTGACCCGAACATTGAAAGAGAAGAACGCCCGGATCAATCTGGTAAACCAGCGTGAGAAACGCACTCAACTAAATTTATTAAATTACCAAACTTTTCCTTAGTTTTCAAAACAAAAGTATCTCGTAAGACAAGTCCACACATAAATACGGACATGTTTTTACCTTACAATAACTAAAACATCTAATATCAAATCTCATATTATAGTAGTGTCTACTATATACAAATAATATTAATCATAGCCGAAATTGTTACAATGATTAAATTCCAGCATATAGCCCAATTGGGTAATACAATCAAAATGGCAGGTACGTAGCGGAGTTTGGATTTCCATACAAATGACCAGGTGAAGGGACTACCTTCCGGCAGCACATCTCTAGAAAAATGTATTCCAAGGACCAGCACTAAGGATCCTCTACCAACACAAGACCGGCCCACCTCTATAACTAAATGGTATCGAATATATCATCCTTCGGTCGTTACCGACCTTTACCGAGGGCCCTCTAACATACAAACCACAATAATCAGATACACGACGTCATAGCGTGTAAAGATATATCGAGAAGAGGATGATCATATCCTACTTGGGAGCGACCCACTTAGCCTTGCCGCATCTAACCCTGTTTTGGTCATTTCCAGTTGATGAGGCTAGAGGTAACGATTACCTTTCACAATCACATATCACATCACTTTGAATGCCACACGGCCATTTCCATTGACTACTAATTGCCTTCCACCAATATACAACCCTTTAGCTCATACGTCTCAATGAGGGTGTTAAGCTAAGAGAAGTTGCCTTCTCCTCCACCACTGATGTACGTTTGTAAAAATCAATGTACGTTATCTATAGAAATGCAATGTCAGACAAACATGCATACAAGTTGTCCAGGAACAGGACAAACCGAAGGTACTTTCCTACCACGTCCTGTCGGGAAATCCCTAGGATTAGTAGCAAATAGTCCTCGCATTGGATATTTCATAATGAAGAGACCACTACTACTGGAGGTATATTGGGATTTTAACTCCAAACGATCAACAAGCAGTCCCCCACTATAAACTCTGGAATAACAATATCATCACAAGCAACCTGCATAATCGTCGCATATACGTTGGTCCAAAGTGGTTTTCGGATAAACCGATCCCGGTCTCTTCGCACCAACAATGCAAAAGCGTTTCTCAACCTCACATAGAAACTAAGTCTTATAGACTTATCACGTCTCCAACTTTCAACTTGCTATCCTTCAGGACAAAATGGAAGCTCGATAGATTGGAGTAATACTCCACACTATATGAATCAACATCCTTAACACAAACGATAATCAAACCTACACAGAAGGCAACGTACTATGTGTACGACTACATAGTTCCCACATCAAGTCGAGGAACTAAAGTTTGGCCAAGTTTGATAGTCGGTTATTTAACTATCAAAACAAACAGACAAATATTTAGCACCATAACAATCACTAGGCCCTTTTAATTTATATTTCATTAATTAAATTACTTGCCAAATATTTACTTCAAATTATCTTTAAAAAGATATATCTTCAAAATCATTTCAACATTGGAAAACATTTCCAAATACTTATTTAAAAATAAGTAATTCACAAATCAATTTATTTTCAACACTTGGAAAATATTGCATATACTTAAATCACGATTAAGCATATATTTTATTCTATAAGGAAAACATTATTATTAAACACATTATTTGGGTTAAAACGAATGTTGCATAAAACATCGTTACGACACCCCAAAACCACTAGTATAGGGATTCAAAATTAAGATAGATATATAAATCCCAATACTATATAAAATATTTCCTTTCGAAAATCATTTACTATAACAACAGTGTCATAGTCCATCATTTCCTTATTTCTCGAAAATGTCTATTTCAACAATGAATGTTGAAATTTATGGTTTTGATCCCTAACACATTTTAAAACAACTTCAAATCGTTTTAATTCTATTTAAAATATCACTTCCCAAAATATTTATTTTATTTAATATATTATTCACTGTCCAAAATCATGAATACAAATCGTTTACCAAATTAAAGCTTCTACACATTTAATTCAGAATTATCCACTGTCCAAAATCATGGATATAAATCTCTAACCAAATTCAACATTTCTACATATTTAATTAAAGGATTATCCACTGTCCAAAATCGTGGATATATCTCCTTTAATAATTACTATATTTACTTGTCAAATTTATTTGATTACGGATTTATAAAACAATGTTTATAAATTCCATTTTCATTTTATAAGACTACTATATGCAAAATCCCTTTATTAGCCAATTCCATTTATAACTTAATTATATACCCAAAAACCCAAATTAAAAGTTAATAACTTATAATTCATTTAGTTTACAAAATCATTCATTTTATAACTTCACAACTTCATAAATGTATAAATCTTACTTGCTTATAAGATTCATTTATACTACATTTTAACACTTATAAAACTCGTTTTATAATTCCATTACTTCGATTTATAAAAATTCAATTTTTTGTAAATCTTATATATGAAACCATTTATAATAATTCAAAAATCTCAAATTATACTATTTCACAAAACAGTTAACTTCATATTTGAAAAATCACATTTCAATTATATTTCCTAAAACGTCATAATTTTTATAACATAAAAATTATCACATTTATTTATTCAAAATAAATCAATTCTTAACGATTCAAAAATTCAATAAAACATTTATTTTCAAAATCACTTTTAAAATCCTTTTAAATTCGAAATCGTTACTTTAACATTTTTAAATTATCAAAATAGGCCCAATGCTACAACAACACCAAATACATCAATCACATCAACCAAAATAAATCAATACTGGTGAGGAATCCAGTTGGATCCCTCCAACCTATCACCTGCAACAAATATACATATTAATATGTGTACATTGTCTGCTTCAAGGCAGACGCGCGTACAAAGGGTCATCCGTTCATACACGGGAACGTATAGGATCATCTGCTCCACTAGGTAGGAATATATCCAAATACCAATTAATATATCATATATCATTCCAAACAATTATCAATCATCATATAATAAATTAGTTCTCACTTATATAAAAATATCGGTGAGTCAGAAAGAGTGAGTTGTACTCACATTGCTTGTAGTCGCGAATTCAGCGTTTTATTCCGAATAAAATTAAACGACCGTTTAATTTTACATAAAATTTACACTAGCTCCAGTCAACTCCAAACAAGCTCCATTGCGTAATGCTCTTTAATACGGTTCCAATGCAATTCATTTCGTGCGAAACGGACCTCGTATAAAAAAGTTATGACGTTATAAAGTTTATACGATTTTTATATATAATAATTTCACAATTTCTTTTAATTTTAAAACCTCCACTTGCATCACGACCGTTCGTTTCGAACAAGAAGATCTGGCCGATCGGGCCATCTTCTTCATCACGTTCAAAAATGCGACCACGAGACCCAACAGCCGCCGCTATTCCCTAATGCTCGCGCCATCTACGACGATCTTGAAGATGATCGGAGGCCATCGCCTTGAAGCCCCTGCCGAGCTCCATACACGGCCAAGAACCGGTCGCACTCGGTCATACTATCAACTAGAATTTCGTGCACGAACGCGGTGCGTTCAAGCAAAGATTACAGCCGATCCACGCAATATAAATCGATCGCCACCGTTCAGATTATAGAGGGGGATGTGCTCTACAAATTTCATTTAGAAATCGAAGCTCGAAAATGTACATATTAAGAAATAATCGAGGAAGAAGATTGAAACATTTCAGACATTGAATGAAAAAGTGGCAGCCTGCCCTAACTTTTCTAGGGTTTGTGCAAAAGTAAAGAAATGTTGGCCTTTTATAGAAAATTTGTGCGCACTATTCATCGTCAAAATTTTCAAACTGAAACGAAACATGCCGCTTGGCATTTATAATGTTTTACCCATATTTCGAACGCAATGGAATATATATCAGGAGCCAATTTGATTGTATTTGGATGATAGGTTTTCAAATCGACTAATTTAAATTTAAAATTCACATAAACCGATTTCTACGCGTTTTAGCTTGCCCCGGACAAAACATAAATCCAATTGATATGAAATTTGAAATATTACAATAATATAACATTACGGATCCGATGAAACTGGTTTCATCGAAATCTTAGACCGTTTGTAAAATGGTTATTTTTACTCGTCAATTCAATATTAAAATATTCAATTTTTACAAATTAACTTTTAATTCGACTTTAAAAGTTCTCTAACATCATTCTAAATCAAATAAGGTTTAATATAACTTTTAAATCATTTTCATTCACATTAAATCCAAATTTCAATTATTTCTGCAATTTCAAATATTAATTATCAATTTAATTATCCAATTAAATCACTATATTCAAATATTATTTATTCAGCTTATAAACTTTACTTTTGAATATTTAAAATTAAATATACGAATTTCAAATGACTGAAATTCTGGATCGTTACAACTACGAAATTTGAAATCCGATAATAATACACTATTACGGATCTAATGGAACTGGTTTTGTCGAACTCCGGGACTGTGCCCCAAAAGGCTATTTTTAAATGTCAATTTACACGATATATTTTTAAAACTGGACAAACCAATTTAAAATTCAATTTTAAAACTTTTATCATCTTTATTACTATCAATATAAATTTTATGAGCCTTTAAATTATTTTTAACAAGTTTAAAACTCTAGATTCACTATTTAACCAATTTCCAGTTATTAGATTTAATAATTTAATTACCCAATAAATGGTTATATTTCAAATTCAAGTTAAAAATTTAACTTTTAAATATTTAAAATCAATTAAATATTCTAATTTCAAATAACCAAAATTCCGGGTTGTTACACTGCCTCCCAGCCCAATAATCCAATTCTACCTTCTGATAAGTCACTGTGCCTGATGTTTCTATAAATATTTCTTCATCTAGTGAACAAGTTCCTTCTTCATCAAGCTATCCCTCTAGGAATTTTGATGCCACCACACAAGATAACCCATTGCCCCTCAAGCCTCCTCAAACAAATCCTAGCCTACCATATTCCCATTTCAATCCCCATGTTGCATGGAAACCCAACCCTTATCTCTCTCCTGAACTACCCAACCCCATCTCTCCCTCCTTCTTATCCATGTCAGTCGTGTCAAACTCCTTCATCAAAACCTTCTCTGATGAAATTATCAATGAAGTTAAAGAAATAAATGCAACTCCCCTCCAAATATCAAAGTAAGCAGCTCAAGAAACATAGAATCTTCAATGCTATTCTCTGATTCTCCTCTATCTTCAACTGTACCTGGTTATAAGGAACTTCCCAACCTCTTAACAAGGAGTATGAAAGAATAACTTCTCGATGCCACAAATTTTAATCAACGATACATAATATTAGGATCTGGAACATTAGAGGAGCACATAGTCATATCAAATTAGACCAGTGCAACTACTCATTCATCAACACAGTTCCTGCGTCTTAGCATTGCTTGAACGAAGCTTTGTCTAGAACTCTATATTCAAGTTGCAAAATATATAAGTCCTAGCTAGAAGTTGATCCACAACCATGCCCATGCAATATATGGAAGAATTATGATTATTTATGACCCTGCTACCTTGTGCCTCACCCCTACTGACTCCTCTAAAAAAAATGAGCCACTGACATGCCCTCCTTAACCATTCCTCTTCCTATATATATCTTACCTTTGTTTATGCTGGAAGCACTGTAAAAACAAGATCCTCCCTCCTACAATATACACCATGCCTTCGACAAAAGACCCATCCTTGGTTAATAGGTGGTGACTTCAACTGTTCTCTAAGATTATCCGATAGAGCAGGAGGCAACACTTTGTCCTTAAATGAAATAAAACCTTTAAACTTGGTTATTCCAATCTTCTCGAAGTTAAACTACATGAGCTACTTACTCATGGAACAATAAAAGAAGGGAAGGCTGTAGAACGTTCTCTAAAATTGACTTCGCATTCTACAACCAAATTTCTTTATACAAGTCGCCTACCATGTTCAACCACCTTCCATGTCACATGCTATCCGACCACTCCCCACAAATTCTTTGCTTGGATGCTTTTGCCATGAAAAGAAAACCAAAATTCAAAATTTTCAACTCTTGGTTCCTCGAAAATTATTTTCTAAGAATTATTGAGATGGTATGGTCTAAACCTAACTACGGTAACCCTATGTTTCTCTTGCAAAAAAAAAACTCAGGAAGGTTAAAGAGGTTCTGAAGAAGTAGTCTAGAAACAAATATGGTGATGGATCGAAACAATCTGATAAGTATAGGGATCAGATCAAAAAAATTTAGGAAAGAATGCAAAATAATGTTGATGATGATTCCCTGGCTCATCAAGGAACACAATTTAAAAAACAATACTATGAAGCCCTTGATAGCTTAGACAAAAAGCAAGGCTCGGATGGAAAGATGATGGTGACCGTAATTCTGCATTCTTTCGTGCTTCCTTAAAGCAAGACAAGCTCAGGAGAATCTTCTTTCCATTATGATGAAAATTGTACTCTTCACCAAGGCTCTAACAATGTAGCTAAGGCCTTCATTAACTATTTTTATAATTCGGTTAGAAATGCTGAAAATAGTATCCCTCATATTGAAGCAATTGACACACCCTCCTTCCTATGCTATGCCAAGAAGATAACAAGTATCTAAGTAAAGAAATTACAGAATTTGAGATAAAGCAAGTGATGTTTTCTCTGAATAAAGAATTAAGTGTGGACCGGACGGTTTTAATGCTTTCTTCTTCACTTTTGTTGGCCTATTGTGCAATATGATGTGCTTAAAGTTATTAAAAACTTCTTAAAAAAGTGAAATGACAAACCCATTCAACAATACTTACATTTCTTTAATCCCCAAATCCAGGAATGCATACAATGTCCAGTCCTTTAGTCCCATCACATTATGCAACACTATCTACAAATGCATAACCAAAGTCATATCTACTCGCATGAGAACTGTTCTACCTAATATAATATCACATAATCGGTCAGCTTCCCTTCCTGGCAGGGATATCCTTGATAATGCTCTAGTTACATATGAGCTATTGCATGGACATAAGAATGTTAATGCTTCTCCTAGAGGCTTACTGAAAATAGATTTACGAAAAGAATTTGATTCTCTTCATTGGGATGCTATTGTTCATATAAAGGGATACACGAGCTTGCCCAAACACTTCATAACATGGATTTATGCTTGCATATCAATTGTGAACTTCTCTATCAAAATAAATGGCTCCAATGTTGGTTTCTTTGGTAGCAAATGCGGCATCAGACAAGGGAATCCCATGTCTGCCTACATCTTCATTACGATAATGGAACTTCTCACTAGAATACCTGAAGTCCTTGTCAAACAAAAACTGTACCTACACCCCCGATGCAAAGAACCACATATAACTTCTCTAATTTTTATAGATGATCTTGTCATCTTTTTCAAACCTACCCTTGAAACCATCAATGCCATACTGGGAGGGCTCAAGCTATTTTAAAATATTACTATACTTAAGGTCAATTTAGATAAATCTGACATCATGTTGGCTGGGATAGACAATCAGCAAATGGAAGCTATATACAGCTCTACTGGGCTTTGCCCTATAGAGAATACTGTCTCCTACCTTGAAGTCCCCGCTTGCTACCTCTCGTATCACTACCAATCAATGCTTGCCATTGTACGAAAAGATCACGGCTCGCCTAGAATGCTAGTCTAATAGACAACTAAGCCAAGCAGGTAGGCTAACGTAAATTAAGTCTGTAATCTTTTCAATGTCTGTTTACTAGGCGAGGTCATTTGTTTTACCGCAGAAACTTATTTCATTAATTAAAAGTGCAGGGATGAAGTTCTTTTGGAAGGGGGGTACTCGGCCATTATATGGCTCCAATATCATTAAAATAGAAAAACCAATAAACAAAGGAGGATTGGGCATTCTTAACCTGTCTCTATGGAACAAAGCAGCTATTGCCAAATATATAGATAATTTCTTGAATAAAAAGGAGAACATATGGGTTAAATGGTCTTATAAATATGTATCGAAAGGAAAAAAAATTTGGGATTTGCATCCCCCTCAAAATATCAACTGGACATGGCGTAATATTATAAAGATAAGAGATCTTGTTCTGCCTCTTATAAAATATGTAATATCTCCGCAGAATAAAGTGAGCTTTTGGGATGATCCTTGGTTTTCTAAAGGATGTATACTAAGTAGGCTGGTAACACATCAGGAGAGAATTCAATCAGGCATAGGAGAGAATGCTCTTGTTAATTCTATTATACATAATGGTATCGTCAACCTTCCTCCCAACTCGAATCAAAACATCAATTCTCTCTGGGACTCCTTAAAGACTATGGTTTTTGATTCTCCTTCTGATGCTACCATAACATGGGCTTATAATAGGGCTAGATTTAGCAATAAGGATGTCTACAATTTCCTGTCTGGTGCTTACAATCTCGTTCGAAGAAAATGGCCCACTAGGGTATGGAGAAGAGAAAGCACTGCCAAAGAAAACCTCCCTTTTGGAGGTTTTAAACAATGCTCTATTTACTAGAGTAAAACTTGTTAGCAGAGGAATGAATGTGAGTGTTAAATGCGTCTATTATAATGATCTTCCTGAAACTATTAAACACATTTACATTGACTGCTCCGTTACTCGATGGCACTGGCATAAGGTTTTCGCTGTTATTGGTATCAAACTTGAGGGAATGAAGAGTATAAATGAATGGGAGAAACCGCTGAAGGTGACGGGCAGCAAAGATAAGCGAGCTATAAGGTATGGAATTTTCTTCAAAAAAAATTTCAAGCTTATATGGTTGGAGCGAAATGCTAGGATATTCAATCCAGGAAAAAGCATGAACAGTAATCAACTTTCAGACAATATCTTATTTGAGATGAAAAACGGTCTACGGGATGTTAATATCCCTTATGATCCTGGGGATGGTGATAGCCTTCAGTGATATGTTGCGCTTCATTGTATGTCTGGCTTCCTTTTTATGTGTGTTCCTTTTTATTAATTTCTTTTCTCCATTTTCTCTTGGTACTTCATTATTTGATCCTCCATCCTAACTCCCTTTGTTTGGTACGTTGTGTCAGTTTATGTTTATTGGTTTTGAGTGTCTGATTTTGTTTTTTTCCCATGGTGGATCAATAAAATGGTAAGGGTACATTCAACCTCGGCTTTACCAAAGAAAAAAAAATTATTTTTATAGAAAGAAAGAATATATTTCACAAATCTAATTTTTATCGAAAGAATACATATAGAATAATATTAAAAGTAAACACTACATTAAATAATAATTAATATATATATATATATATATTCATATACATACTATAATTAAATAAAATTATATACTCGACTAGAGAATTCTTTTTAAAACATTAATAGTCTAAAATAATTTAAATAATATAATTATATGTGTGTGTAGATATAGTTTTAAGGTATTTTAGGTTTTACAAATAGTATACAATCATTTAAAATGAAAAATAAATATTTATAATATTTAGAATATATATATATATATATATATATATATATATTAAAATACAAATATGGCCAAATTTAAAAAAATGTATATCTGTTTTTTTTCTTCTGAACAAGAGTTACATATAGATTAATTATTTAATATAATTTCATATATATTAACATTTACAAGGAGACAATAACACATACGTAAAAAAATTATAATGATATAAACAATATATAATGAACAATATATATAACATAAAAAAATATACCTAAGAGAAGTAGCCTTTGATTCACACGTTAATTCACGTCGCCTAGATCTCCTAAATCTCTATCCAATGGTGTAAACTTCGAAGTGGCAACACTTGAAAATGTTTTATATTTTATTTAGGGTATATTTGAGTTTGGCTATGGGCTGGAATATGTGGGATTATAAAAGCCAATACGTGGGAGGGAAGGAATAAAAAAAAAGTAAAAAATAGTGGAGGCTTAGGCACACTTAAATAGGGGATCTAGTAGAAATATCTTCCACTATATCCTCTTGCCAAGTCATAATCTAAGACCTCCTATCCCCCTCAATTTTGTTCGGATTATACCTGGCCTATTATGGACCAAATGGATATCAAAACCAATGGTAATAATTCTATTTGAATTCAATTTAAATTATTATTGATATCCTATATTAATATTCACATATATGTAACTTTTATATATGCACCCAATTAAATACAAATGGCACTCACAACATTTCTAGAGGCTGCCCTATTTACTAATCACATCCTAAATTATAATTACAATAATTAATATTTCATTAAATATTAATCAATTTAATTAATTTAATTAAGTTATGATACTTTATAAACTAATGGTTTGTGTTTTGGAGACTGAGTTGAATTCAGCTGTGTGACTCACAGGTGTTGTAACGACCCATTTTTTTGGACGGTTTAAATCGACGATAAACCACACATGTCAAAATCTAACCATTCAAAAGGGAGGATTTTATGGGTTGAATAAGAAAAACAGAGAAAAAAGAAAAACAAACACAGAATCTCATAGCAGAATGACAAATTCTAAATAGTTCATGAAGTTGTTTTACAAATAACATTTGATTACGCTTTTACCATATAGATCAGAGTTGCATACAACAGTAATAAATAAATAATGCAGTAGAACAATATGATGCAATGGAACAAATATAATAAATAATATAGTATACAAATTCCATCTTCGTCCTCCAGAGAAAAATGGTCTTCAATGCACTGAAAAGCTCAGACTGACCCGAGCGTAATGAAAGACAAAACACACGAGTCGGAACTAAAAACCTTATGTAAGTTAAATCAACAGTAAGTAAATATGAGTGCAACGGCTTTAGAGATGTTTATGGGGTTTGACATCTCATATCCAATGCAACGTGAGTGCAATAACTTAAGAGATGTTCGGGATTTCTATTTCCTAACGATCTGTTAAACTATCTACATACATAGTACAATACTTTATTATAATAGTGTCTATAGTAAAGTAAAGTATTAAAATAGCATTAAGGCATTACCTACATCATATTTAACACATTTTTATATATTCCCGTAGTCTATACAAATACTGTAGGTCTCACCAAATCGATGGGACACTCAGGGAGCACTCCATAGGTGCGGTGCAAACCAAACTCATAATGGGTGCAATAAGGCATGTGACAAGGCACGCGATGTAATTTCCAGAGATAGGATACTACCGTTTTGCGAATCCGGACCGATGGTAATGCATAGCAGATACTACCGCCACCTCAGAACACACTCCCATAATCAAATCGAGGGGTGGCTACCAAATCAATCATAAAGTCAAAATATGGTATTGAAGAAGCATGTCTGATCGAAGGTGCGACCTCAATTGGCCCGGTGTGGCTCCTGTTTTAGTCATATCAAGTTGACTTGAGGGAGTCAGGACTATGGTAATACCTTATACATAATTATTCGCCAAACCATCCTACTTCATTTTGGAATCTTCACCACATACATAGTTGTTAAAGTGGCTTTCGGTATTGGCAAAGAGTATGACAATATCCAAACCCGGTCTCTTTAACAACCAAACGCTTATTTCACATCGGATGATTCTTTTACATTTCCAAAACCGATTCATAATCGATATCAAAATATCATATTTAATTTAAACCATATCACTTCCGAAATCATATTCACTTTCAAAATCATATTCACTTTTGAAATCATATTGACAAAATAGGTCAAATTCTCATTTCAAAATCATCATATTTACTCAAATATGTCATTTCAATAGAAAATATCATTTCAAAACCTAACTTAAGTTATAACATCATTTAACCATGTTCTCTTTTAAATCAAGGATTTAAATATAATCAATTCGACCTTACACAGTTAGAAATCTAGAATATAGTTCAGATAGTCACAAATACTTTAAAATATTTTAAAATGGTATAAATGGTTTAAAATAGTTTAAATTATATTAAAATAGATTAAATTAAATAAAAATGGTTTAAATAGTTTGAAATAGATTAAATAGTTTAAAATAGACTAAAATAGTTTAAAATAGATTAAAATAGTTTAAATAGATTAAAATAGTTTAAATATATTAAAAGAGTTTAAAATAGATTAAATATAGTTTATTAGTTTAATATAAAATGGTTTGATTATTGAAATGGTTTAATAGTAAATATTTTAAAAATCTAAATAAATCAGAATTTTAAAATAATAATCTTTTAGCAGTTTTATAATAAAATAAATAATTTGAAATTAATATCAAATTAAACTATTTTTTTATTTCAACACATTTGCAACATGTCCAGCTTTCAAATCAACAAATTCAATTTTGTCTTCCAATTCAGATTCTCATTTAAAACCATTTAATCAATATTGATTTCAAATACATGTTTGAATGAACTATAAGTTCAAACCATATTCAAATTTAGTAGATTTCAAAGTTTAAATATTCAAATATTTTAATAACTCAATTTTGATAAATTTCTTTTATACTTCAAATCCAACTTTAGAATTTCAATTTAAATTCTTTAAAAAATTCATTTAAGTCAATTCCAATTTCAACATTTAAAGCTTGGATTTTCAAAAATAATTCAGTTTATATAAATTAAATTTTTATTTCAAAATATCATTTAGCAGGATTCGAAAATTTAAGGTTTTAAAATCATTTAATTTAACCAATCCAGTGTCTGTATATAATTTTTTACCCTTTGATGAAGTGATACGGATATATATCATTTCAACCCGTAATAAGTTTAAAATTTACGGGTATATATCATTTCAACCAGCAATCTCGAATTTAACTTCAAATCCATAAAATTTCTTGAGTCTATCGTTTCAACCTATAAAGATTTCTCCCTAATCTATCAGCTCGTTCGGGTATGTATCATTTCAACCTATAGGGATTTACCAACAATAAACTAAGGGAACATGCAGTGTGATATTAATATATATAAAATAACATAACATCCAGCCATCCAACATCAACAATTAAAAATCCATCACAATCATCATTCAAATCAACCAATAAATAATATCAATTAACTAGTTGTCATTAACAGGTATTTAACGGGCAAATTAAAAATTCAATATTAAATTAAATTGCGATTTAATTCAATAAAAGTTAGATTTAACTGCAAAGAAAATTTAAATATTCCAAACAGCAATCAGTCAACTTCTAATCACATCATAAATTCAATTTAACTAACATAAGACAATTTAGTAATTGTGACTGGGTTAAAACACTCACCTTTGATTTCAAATCGATTTAAAATACAAACGGAGGCCCAAATTTCAGTAGTCTTAGAATTCTTCCAAACTAGTTCCATAATGTCCAGAATTCCAATACGATCGCAATGGAGAAAAATGCGCGTGAGTCCTAGCTCGTATGTAAAAGTTATTGAAGTTAGAAGTTTATACGATTTAAAATATAAGTAAATAAAATAAAATAAAAATAGAAAAAACATGTCAGCTACCTCTATCGTCCGAGCGCAGTTAACCTAGAATCCACTAGCTCCACCTTTGGCCGCCTGTGCAAGCCACCAGTGACCACCATCGACCAAGGCATCGCTGTCCTGCTCGCCTCGTCCAGTCGCATCCACGCCCTGAAGGCTGCTGCCTCAAAGATTAGGATTTTCGAACCCTAATTGGCCAAATTCGATCGCCATAGGCCATTCAGGCTAAGCGACCACTACCACATGACTCTGCATCATGATCTCTACATATTTCAGCCAACAATTGCAAAAATCATCGCCTGAATCAAATTTGCCCAAATTGACAACTTAGGTTTCGTGATTTGAGCCTTCGACCACGAGTTGCGATTAATTCGAGCACTGTTATAAAAAATGAACACCATGCGTTGACTCGATTCGTCGAGATCTTCAAAACCATATATAATTTGACATAGTTTGATGAGTTTGAATTTTGATTTGAAATTGGAATAGGATTTGTAGTTGGAATTTGGTTTCTGCCATTGGAAGAAGGAGATAGGAATAGATAGACAAATTTGTACATACTGTAGTAAAAACTAGGAAGGCTGCTAGGGTTAGGAAAATCTATTTATATAGACAAGGTCTGATAAGAAAGAATGAACGTCTCGAATGGTTCGAAACGACAATAACGACCCGAAAAGCCCATTCCGCTTCTGAAATGAAAGCGGGTCATCCCATATATGAAAATTGATGTTTTTCATAATTTTAAACTAAATGGAATAGGTTTCAAACCCAAATTACATTGTATACAGAAGTTATCTTTTGAAGCTTATTTCAAATTTAATTCATTAAATCAATTTCTACACGTTTCGAGTCCGGACAATCAAACGACAAGTCTGATCGCTATGAAACTTGAAATCCTACAATAATTCACCATTGCGGATCTGATGAAACTGGTTTCGTCGAAATCCGAGACAGTGGCCAATATGGTTATTTTCACGTTAATTAAATAAACTATTATTAAATTAATTTAATTAACTTCTAATTTCAAATTTAATGGGTAACCATTTTTCATCATTTTTGATTACCTAGGAATTCATAATCTTTCAAACAAATTTCCATGTCAAATGCAATGTTAAATATTGCATAAATTACAGTGTTCAACTACAATCTTAGTAAATTCATTAATTAAAATTTATATTCCAATAAATTCATTTATTTCGATTTACATCTTATTATTCCATCAAACATTACTTTATGGATATAGTTAACATTTGTTTACATTTTATTACATCAATATTCTAAAATTATCATCTTAATTCATATCAACTACCATATTTAATTAGATTAATTGCAATTGATTTCCAATTTAATTTCAACAGATTAAACATATAGGTGACAAATAACAATTGTTACCTTTTACCCAATTTAATCACTTTTATAAGTTTATTATCCACAAACAAATGTTATAAATACTTACACAGCACCGATTCAATATTCTAAAACTATCATCTTAATTCATATCAACTTTCATATTTAATTAGATTAATTGCAATTAATTTCCAATTTAATTTCAACAGATTAAACATATAGGTGACAAATAACAATTGTTACCTTTTACCCAATTTAATCACTTTTATAAGTTTATTATCCACAAACAAATGTTATAATTACTTACACAGCATCAATTATATTCAATTTCAATTAAGTACATACAATTTTACTATTAAATACAACATTTGGTTTATTTACTTATTTACAATTTATGACCAATTATAAATTTATAATCATTTTAACTAATTGAAATTGCACTAAAATAGTTATCAGTTACCTTTATTTAACATCATTAAATTTGATTCTAGTTATTTTTCTCATTAATAAATCACAAATTTTATTTTCTTCCAATACTAAATTATAAAATCTTATTAAATTAATATTTCTAATTATCGAAAAAATGTAGGTCGTTACAAGTGTAATTTCAGTCCGTGATTAATATTTAAACAATTCAGACTAATATTCACACATCACCTTAGCAACTAGTCTTGCAGTTTGGATAGACCCGTCGCTTAAAAATATAATTGGTAAAATCCAATTTTATAAATCTAAGCTGTGACTTTTTAGCAACGATTACTCACATCAATTCCCTTCGTCAACAATATATCACCTTAGGATTTACAGAATTTGGTTTTTCCATATTCCAGTATCATTCAAATTCAACTTAGTTAGTCCATAAGCAAAATCCTTGGTTCAATAATAACATTTATTATTATTCGTACTACTCTAGCCAAAGATTTTGGCTCTAAGTTGACTATAATTGACCGTGATACTAACCTCATATAAACAAGGAGAGAAATTTTCTATTATGTAATCTTTCATTTCTAATGCTTTAACTCAGACCCAATTATAGTCATCCGTTGGTCACTATGCCATGATTTAACTAATCAAAGTGGAGTTTCTATATTAAAGCTTAACATTATTCTCAAGTCAAGAGAACCATATAATATCTTCACTTAGGATTTCCTTTTTGACCTAGTTGTTATTAATCAATAAGAAACTCTTAAAAAAGTCACTCCATGGTTATCCAATCATTATGAGTACGTAACCCCTCAGGTCTCCTAGTAGCCATGAGTAATACACTACCCAACATTTGACTAAGGCTAGGTACTCTGGTCTCAACAGATGTGTCGATATTCCATGAAATATCTTAACCAAGATTTTTTAAAATAATATGATATTTTGTATTATGATAATTTTCTCATGATTACAATCCTTATAATTATTATCACATAATATATCATTTAAGGATTTTCTTCAATATAAATTTAATTAGTTAATTAATTATAACACAATATAACAAACTGTATGATGGAAATCAAATACCTTTGATACGAACATAATTGGTTACAAAGTTAAATATATGTAACAAATCAGGTAATTTCCCCCAGGACATACCCCTAACTCTCTCACATTATACTTAGGCTGTCGCGAAATGATAGGTAAGAGAAATAATTTATCTTGAGCAAACTCAAGACTAAGGTCGAGATTAAGGCAAAGAGCTTGGTGAGAAGTTGTATATGATATAACTAATAAAGAGTTATCCATCACTTGAGAACCTATGACTTGTTAAGCAAACCCAAGGTCAGATCCCAAGCCAAGTGAGTCCTAATGATTACTATTCAAATCAAAATATTTCTTTATTTCACTTAGGTTTTTGAGGAATATGAAAGTCTAAAGGAAGCCTTATTAGAAAAATGAGATTATTACATTTAACCTTTCTAATATTATAAATGCATTTGCTATGTGACTATGCTAATCGACTTAAATTAAATTTGTAGCAAAGTGACTAACCCAAGATTTTTTTCTAAAAAAGGTAAACTTGTCAGACTTAACTATATTGACTTGCTAACAGCAACAAAGATAACGTTTACATACATTTATGGTATGTCATTTCTAAACCTTTAAAAATAAAACTTTCTAAAGGTGTAGATCTAGAAATGATAAAGGCTAATAACACTAGGGTAGTTGATTATGCAATGGCCTAAACCTACGTGCTTTCTACTTTTGATAAACTGTTGCAAAGATAATCGAGAACATGGCTGTCCAAAAAATCTTCGATAACCATAAAGTTTTGTTTACGGAGAAATCTCGTTCATAAGGTATGAGATTGATAAGAAATTGTTCAATATGAAGATAAGTATGGGCACTCATATAGAACACTATCTCATAATGATCAAAGCTATATTGAAGACATCCCAAGCTAGACGCTGAGATTGTTGGAGAACTACAAGTGGATTAGATTGTAGGCTCACCGACTCCGTAATTCGAGCCGTCCATATTTAATTTCACTATGAAATAATGAATGCGAACCTTATTGAGCTACTCAATATGCTCAGGTCAATTAAAGGTTCACTCAAGGATTAATGTACAATCTTCGCTGTGAAGGGAAATGCATTATCTTTGAACGTTTAAAAAAATGAAAGCATGGTAACAAGAAAAGTAATAAAGGCCGCTAATGAAACGGGTGAATGTCACCATTATCATAAGAAAGGGTACTTGAAACGAAATTGTCTAAATTGTCTGAAGATGATTAGAGAAGTAGAAATATGATTCCATCACTCATATAGGTAAGCTTTTGGTTCAAAATTATTTTAGAATCAATATTCTTATGTTTTAGATACTGGATATAAAACTAATGTCTATAATTCGTTACAAAGACATATGAGTAGAAGGCCCATGGCAAAAGGGGAAATGGGCCTTTAAGTTATAGATGGATCTATAATAGATGCAATCGCAATTGGAGAATATCATTTACGTTTGCCAAGGATATTTATTATTGTTCTGAATAACTATTATCATGAACGAAACATTATTTGCAGTATTTTATCTGTGTCTGGATTGGCTAAGACTAGGTACGCTTTTCATTTTATTAATGATGTTAAGAACATTGTGTTGGGTGGAAATAATACTACAATGACATTTTGGATAACGTAATTTATGTATTTAACTTTAATAATATATGTGTTATCACTAATTCTTCTACTGCTAGTGTCAAAGACATATACTTATGGCATTGTAGGTTAGGCCATATAAGCAATAAAAGACTACATAAACTGAAAACAAAAGGCTTTCTTTCATCATTTAATTATGAGTAATTTAACATTTGTGAGTCAAGTCTTAAAGGTCAAATGACCAAGCACCCATTTAATGGGAGAAATGAAAGAGTTAACGAACTCTTGGGTCTCGTACATACAAATGTATATGGCCGAATGCCCATAATGACTAAGGATAATTCCATTTATTTCATAACTTTTACCAATGATTTCCCAAACTTGGGTATGTATGTCTTATGAGGAATAAATCAAATATCTATGAGAAATTTAAGTAATATAAGAACAAAGTTGAAAATTAGACAAACCATAAAATTAAAATGCTTCAATCCGATCGAGTAGGTGGACATTTTAGTCAAGAACTCAAATAACACTTGAAAGTTATGGGATTATCTCTCAGGTCACTTCACCTTATACTCTACAACAAAATTATGTTTTGGAGAGAAAGAATTGAACGTGATAAGATATGGTTCGACCTATGATGAGTGAGATTAAGTTACCTCTTTCCTACTGGGGATACGCGTTAGTCCATAGCACATCTACTAAATTTGGTGCCTACCAAAATTTTTCCTATGACACCATATGAAACGTGGTATGGGAGAAACCTCATCTCAAATATTTAGAGGTGCGGGGTTGTCCAGCCTATGTTAAGAATGTTAGCCCCGGTAAGCTTGAGGCAGGATCAACGTTGTGTAAGTTTATAGGATACATATCTTAAAGATTCTATGGAATATATTTTCAATAACACAGAGGAACAAAAGTTATTGTTTCTTAACACACTGTCTTTTTAGAAAAACAATTTTTGTCAAAGGAAATTTACATCAAAGTTGTATACTTGGGTAAGATTTGAGAAACTAAGGTAGAGACTAAGCCGGTAGATGGGTCAAATTCACTAACGTATGATAATGTATAACCTTTTGAAGGTCTAGTAGGAAATATCGTGCACCATGGAGAAACTATGGATTTCTTATGGATGGAGAGAAAGAGGATTGTTTCCTAGAAGTTAACACTCTGCTTACATTTCGACAAGCATTATAGAGTAAAGACTCCACATTATGGCTCGAAGTTGTGAAATTCAAAATGAATTCCATGTACGCAAAGAAGTATGGACTTTGGATGATGTACCTAATGGGATAAATCCATTGGCTGCGAATGGGTCTTTAAGAAGAAATTAAATACATATGGAAATGTAGAGACCTTAAAGTAAGGCTAGTCACAAAAGATTCCATTAAGTTAAAGGTATTGACTATGTCAATTTTTTTTTCTCGTGGCTGTGCCGAAGTCCACATGGATGTCACTTACAATCGTATTTCTATAACAATGAAATATGGAAGATAAACGTGAAAATGGCATTTCTCGATGGTTATTTAGAAGAAACTGGTTACATATCACAACCCGGGAGTTTTGAGGTTAGTGGAAGTGAGGTAACGACATGTAAATTATTTAGATGTATATATGGTCTTAAACAAGCTTCAATGATTTGGAATAAGTGTTTTGATAACATAACGACCCGTGCTTTACATATCGAAAGATCGTAAAATATTATTATCTAATTCAAATGAGGTTGTATGACCCTATAACTTTGGGATATGCCTATTAGAGACATTTTCTATCTTTAGAATTTTTCCGAACGATTTTACCCCTAGAAAACTTGTATCGGTATAATTTTTGAATGAAGCCAAATTAGCATGTAAGACTACTTACATTGGAAAGATATGATGGTTTTTGTTTCCATAAAGCGATCACAATAGTGATTTGGATTTTTATACTTGGAGATATGCCTATTTGAAGATTGGCTCTTGTCGGTGTTAGTCGTGTTTAGGGTTTGGAGAGGAGTTGCCTTGGTTCGGCTCAGGTCGGTGGAAGCCATTCGGTGGGTGCTTGGTTTGGCAATGGTCGGTCCAGAGCACTTGGGAGGAGGGTTGCTTGGAGTGTTGGCTATAAATATGCGAGTCATCTTCCCCCATATCACTTTTCTACCATTTCTCAAAAAAGCTCTTGACCTCCATTATTCCATCCTACACCCAAATTGTACGGAATGAGAGATTTGGTGATTCGAAAGAAAACTTGATGAAGGGGC
Organism: Allium cepa; assembly: GCA_030765085.1. Classification (NCBI taxonomy): domain Eukaryota; kingdom Viridiplantae; phylum Streptophyta; class Magnoliopsida; order Asparagales; family Amaryllidaceae; genus Allium; species Allium cepa. The sequence continues at coordinate 655,695,120 of CM060940.1, forward strand.
AAGATTAGTTCTTTTTAGCGATCATTTGGATTAAAAGAACTATCTTATTAAGTTAATTTTTCAAAAAAAAAATAGACTTTTTGCGCCTAACCTATTTTCGGTGCCTGATGCACGTGAACTAAACGAAGAATGCGCACTTAATTTATGAGTTTGTGTTACAGTAATTACCAGGTTGAAGTTTAGGATAATATAAAATGATGTCTTAGATTCTTTTATTTAGGACTTATTAGGTTTGTCATTGGTTACGTTTAGTTTCTTTTCTATTTAGCTTTTTAGGTAGAGTAATATTGTATTCACCAAAGTTAAGACATAATCCATCTATGATGTCCTTAATTAAATGGTGATGGAGTATAGGGATTCACTTAAAAATCCAAAATGTTTGTCCACTTAGAGTAGAAATCTTTGGACTTAAAGAAGGAGTTTGGTGTGGTATGTCAAATGATACGAAGAAGGTTTTTTATTGGCTGAGGATGAAGAAGTAAGGTAAAGTATGTCGCAAGGTATCTGATGATAAAGATATATTTGCAATGAAGTCTATTTAAATTAAAGATATACTTGGATGTTATATGATTAGACACCTTGGTGCTAAGTAAAGGAATGGAAACCGTGTAGAATAAACACGCATAGGGAGTTCGCAATTGGTAGCTTAGTAGGTAAAGGACTCGTTATTGAGATATGCTATGTAGGAAAGCTAGGGTCATATGTTAGGAACTGAGATGTTGGTTTTGATGACAACCACCTTTTTAACTTAAATTATTATAAAATTGTACTAACACCATTGTCTAGATAGATATGTATATGCAGGATATATATATATATATATATATATATATATATACAGGTATTGATTACTGAAGACTAATTAGTATAAAGACTCAAGACTCAAGGTTGAAGACTCCAGAGTATCAAGATCAAGATTTCAAGATATGTGTCTAGTTTTTGTTAAAACATCATAATAGCATGGAAATATTCATTTCGAATTTCATTTGGGATGGAACCTATTTCTACCTTCTTAGTGGCTTACAAACCCATGACAAGTAGCTTACAAACCTATGACAAGTGGCTTACAAACCCACGAACATCCTGTTTTTGTACAAGTTCCCGAGTCCTGATGTGATGAGATATTCTGCAGGAAGAAGCTTGCAAAACTACTTCAAAATGGTTTTTAAAAATGATTTTCAAAACTCCTTTTCAAAAATATTTTAGCCTTAAAATTATCTTCAAATGATTTTTCAAAAAGATTTTTTAGCCTTAAAATATTATTTGATTTTGTTTTAAAATAAACTCTTGTTTTGAAAACAAATTTTACAATTGTTTTTAACATACGGATGTCGACATCATGGTATACCCCATGTCGACATAGTGGCCGTTGAGTCTAAACGTTTCAATTTTCAAAAGAAGTGTCTAATCCGTTTAAGTCTCTTCACGAATGGTTATGACCATTGGTACTTTATAAATAGCCTTCACAAAAGAATTTTTTAACTAACTAATTTCTTATTTTCTTCACTTCTTCTTCTTCGCAAATCCATATTCTATAATTTTCATATTTCTAAGATCGTGTCAAAAGTCTATCGAATTCTTAAGTGAATCAAACTAGAATCTCATTCTTGTTTGATTCTCTGTCCTATCTCGAAGATCAAAGTACTATTCAGAGTTATAGGATCAATTTGTAATCAAAAGTTTATCGAGTCTCCCTATAAGGTATGGTTTTGTTTGGAAATCAATTGGGTAACCTTGTGGCCCGTAAATCAAGAGAGTTTGCCTCGGACTCGTTAGACAGGAGGGTACCTCAAGGCCTTTAGAAATTGAGGATTGTAATCTCGACATTGGTATAATAAAAATCTGTATGAGGTGATTTGCCTTGGTATAGGATTGGATGTAGGGTAACTCCGAACCAGTATAAAATTCGGTGTGTTCTTTGCCTTTTACTGCTTTTATTTACTTTCCGCATCTGTGTTTGATTCTATAATTGTTCAGTTATTAAGTTCTGCATTTTCTTGTGTCATAATTTCAGTTTAGTCCATATAAGTCTTAGAATCCATTAAACACTATTAACCCCCCCCCCTCTAGTGTTAAATTAGCTTTAAGATCCTTATTTCACTGTCCCTTTCAATTGGTATCGAAGCATTGGTTTTCATTGTTCTCATAATCTGAAACTTGAAAATTATTTTAATGGCTACCAACACCAGTAATGTTAACTCTGGCCTAGTCCTGTTATCACTAACACTAGTTCATTTGTAGAAGGTTAATCTGCTGTCAGACCACCATTTTTCAGTGACAGTAATTGTGCATATTGGGCTTGTAGAATGAAAATTTATTTATAGTCTGTAGGATTAGACACTTGAAATATCACACTAACTGAGTATGTTGAACCAACTACCAATTTTTCCCAGTGGACTGCTGAGCAAAAGGGTGTTGCATAAAATAACTCAAAGGCCATGAATGTATTATTTTATTCACTAGATAGGAGTGAGTTTAATAGAGTGTCTGTTTGTAAGTCTTCATTTGAAATCTGGAAAACTTTGCAAGTTGCTCATGAAGGAACAAGAAAAGTTAAACAGGTCAAAAATTTCCATATTAACTAATCAATTTCAATTGATTAAAATGCATGCAAATGAGTCCATTTCCGATATGTATTGTCGATTTCAATATATTGTTCATTCACTAATTGCACTGGAAACAAGCTTTTCGAAGGAAGACCAAGTCAGAAAAAATTCAAAATTCACTCACTCTAGAATGGGATCAAAAGACACTTGCAATTGAAGGAGCAGATGATATTAGTCTAATGAAAATAGAAGAATTAGTTGGAATCTGTTATCTCATAATGTTCAACTGCAAGGAAGAAGAGAAAACAAGGCTACAGAAAAGAAGTCATTAGCATTTAATGCAACAAATAAAGATTCAGAACCAGACAATGATGAGGAGATTGCTTTCATGACAAGAAACTTTCGAAAATTCCTAAAATATAGAAAAATGAATAATTACAAAAGAAATGATCAAAGGAATTTCAGAAATAATACAGAGAACGTCCATAATGATAGGTGCTACGATTGCAATAAGGTCGGGCATCGTAGAAAAGATTGTCCGTATCCAGATAAACAGTTGTTCCCTCCAAACAATGACTCGTCAAGGAAAAGAAAGAAAGCGTACACATCAACTCTTGATGACTCAGAATCATCATCCAGTGACGTTGAAAAGAAGAAAGATAATTCAAATCTGTTTCTCACTACTATTTATGAATCAGATGGCGATGAGAATATGGATCTAAAAATAGGTTCGCATTTACATTATTTTAAACAAATTCTTGTTTGAATGGATGCTTGTTTGTTTGCTTGATTCTTTTTAAAATTCCTTGAATTTTTAAATTCAAATTTATCCCTTGAAATTGAATTTTAAATTCAAAAATAATATTATTTTAATAATATTTTAAATATTAAATTATTAATATTTAAGTATTATTATATTTAATGTTATTATAGGAATTATATAATTAGAATATAGGATATAATATATATATATATATATATTAGAAATTAGGAATATAAACTTGTCCTTTGATTCAATAGGCACATGTCGACATACACAGATACCGCATGTCGACAAACCCCTCAGAATTTGATTTCAAAATTTGAATTCAAAAGTTTGAATTTTCCTCCACCTTTTCACCAACTTTAATGCACTAGAAAGATGTCTCTTGACCAGAGAACATGTCTATAAAATCTCTATTTATCTCACTCTCTTTATCATCACTTTTCACTTTTATTTCAAATTTCGAATTTATCTTCATTATCTTCTACTCCTCTTAAACTTCTTTAATGGCCTCTTCAAGCACTTCTAACAACATTAGGCTTCCAAAATCTGTCAAAAACTTTCTTTTTAATGACCCATAAGCTATCAAAGCTTACATCAATTATGTAAACTTTGGTAAAATTCATACGGGAAAATTTGCTATTTTTGAAGATTTTCCTTCTTATGAAATTGAAAAACTTTTTCAAAAATGTTCTATTCTTAGTTTAGTTGACAGCAAACAAAATGATATTGTATGTTATCCAAATCTTTTTAAGATGTTTTATGTGAATTTGAATCATGGTTTTTATAATGGGGAAGAAGGACAAATTTGGAGTAGTGTTAAAGGAACACAAATTGTTTTGGATTGTGAAATTTTGGAAAATATTTTGGGATGCGAATATACTAGAATGAATCTCTCACAATATCACATAAATGAACATGATCGAGAGAAATTTCATCACATCTTTGAAGGGGATGACAATTTTGAATTCAAAAATCGTTATTTTCGTCCAAAAGAAAGAATCGTTAATCTTCTTATCCAACACACTCTTATACCAAGATCGAAAAACTATAACAACCCGACCTTGAAAGTTTGCAAAGTTCTTTTGCAATTTTTGGAAATTATGATATTAATTGGGCTCAAGTTATTTTGGATGAGCTAAGGCCCAAATTTTTTACTATAAGTGAAAACACATTATGTCATGGAATTTATCTCACTCGGATTTTTAATTACTTTAGAGTTGATTTCAAAAGGGAATAATTTATAACAAGAAAAGTGTTCAATCATGGAAACATTTCCCTTCTGAAAATTTCAAAAGGGAAGAAAGACTTGCTCATGAAGAGATGGAAGAAATGGAGGCAGAATAAGAAGAAGAGGAAGAGGAAGGAATGGAAATTGAAGAGGAGGAAGAGGAAGATCAAGAAACTTCCTTAGAGAGTATTGAATATCCTACTAATCCCGCTAATCCATCTAACAAAACCATTCTCAATAATCAAAGAATTATAGTGGAAACTCAGAAGACACCTAAAAGATCAATGAGTAAGAAAATGGATTAGATTTCCGCTAAAATGGACAAGTTCTTCGAGAAAAATTAGTAGAAAGCTTGGACTATAATCTTCTTCATCTAACTAGTTTTAGTTCATGTTATCTTAAGTTCTATCTTTGTATTTTCTTTATTTTAATTAATATTATATTATCTTATTTAATGTTGACTAGAATTACTAATGAAATATTTCATTTCCTATTATTCAACTTCACTTCTCTCTGTAATTGCTTGTTATTATATTTTTCAAATTTTAGTTTAATAGATTTGTTCATAATATTCAAAACAAAGAAAAATGTCACTTTAGGCAGAGGCATGTCGACACACACCATCCCTCCACGTCGACATACAACGGGCAAGAAAATAGTTACACTTTCAAATTTTAATTTCATGTAAATAACTTTTATCTATTCATTTTAAACGACTTCTAACGCTATTTATATCTGTTTCTTCCAAAATAAATTGTCAAACTTCATCTCTAATTACTCCCTTTCATAGTTCTTCCTATTTCTTGAATTATGGCTTCTCCGATTAAGAATCGAAGTGATAATCTTGAAGAAACTCTCACTTCTTCAAGAATATTCTTACATTCATACTTCATAATCAGCGTCACTTAGAATTGAATCAAATACAGATGATCAAGGAGCAAGAGAGACATTTAGACGCCCTTCGTTGGATGATCTCAGCCCCTAACAAGGACGAACTCGAAGGAAATCCACCAGTCACTCTCGACAAAGACAAATAAGAATGGGATGCCATCAAAGCAGACCTTATTTTTGGAGAAGATGGATGGGTGAAAGTACCAAGGAATGTCTAGTCATTCTGTATGTTATTTGGTTGATTTGATTGGTGTGTTTTAAACTTGATTGACATAACTTTTGGTTTGTATATATATTTGAATTGAATAAGTACTGTAAATATGATTGGCTAATGATTGATTTACTTTTTGGATTACACTTATGATCACACTTAGCACTTATTACACTTATATATGGATTACACTATTTTATTATGGTTGATTATCTTGTATCAAGTTCAGGGAAATTATTAGTTAGAAGTTTTTGTTGATGATAAAGGGGGAGAAGTTATAAAATAATAGTTGGCTTGGAGTAAATGGGAGTTATGAAGTAAAGGAGAGTTATGGAGTAAGGGGAGTTATGGTATGATAAGTATATTTTATAAATACAGGTTTTCGTCATAAAAAAGGGGGAGATTGTTAGGAACTGAGATGTTGGTTTTGATGACAACAATCTTTTTAACTTAAATTATTATAAAATATATACTAACACTCTTGTCTAGATAGATATGTATATGCAGGATACATATATATATATATATATATATATATATATATATATATATATATATATGTAGGTATTGATTACTGAAGACTGATCAGTATAAAGACTCAAGACTCAAGGTGTAGACTCTTGAGTATCAAGATCAAGATTTGAAGATATGTGTCTAATTTTTGTTAAAACTTCATAATAGCATGGAAATCTTCATTTCGAATTTCATTTGGGATGGAACCCATTTCTACCTTCTTAGTGGCTTACAAATCCACGACAAGCAGCTTACAAACCTACGAAAAGTGGCTTACAAACCAACGAACATCCTGGTTTTGTACAAGTTCTCGAGTCCTGATGTGATGAGATATTCTATAGGAAGAAGCTTGCAAAACTACTTCAAAATGGTTTTTCAAAATGATTTCCAAAACTGCTTTTCAAAAATATTGTAGCCTCAAAATTATCTTTCAATTTTCAAAAAGATGTTTTAGCCCTAAAATATTATTTGATTTTGTTTTAAATAAACTCTCTTTTTAAAAACAAATTTTACAATTGTTTTTAACATAGGGATGTCGACATCATGGGATACCCCATGCCAACATGGTGGCCGTTGAATTCAAAAGTTTCAATTTTAAAAAGAAGTTTCTATTCATTTAAATCTCTTCACGAATGGTTATAACCGTTGGTGCTTTATAAATAGCCTTCATAATCGAATTTTTTAACTAACTAATTTCTTGTTTTCTTTACTTCTTCTTCTCCATAAATCTGAAATCTATAATTTTCATATTTTTAAGATCGTGTCGAAATTCTGTCGAATTCTTAAGTGAATCATATTAGAATCTCATTCTTGTTTGATTCTTTGCCCTCTCTCGAAGATCAAAGTGCTATCCAGAGTTATAGGATTAATTTGTAATCAAAAGTATATTGAGTCTCTCTATAAGGTATGGTTGTGCCTGGAAATCAATTGGGTAAACTTGTGACCCGTAAATCAAGAGAGTTTGCCTCGGACTCGTGAGACAAGTGGGTACCTTAAGGCCTTTAGAAATTGAGGATTGTAATCTCGGCATTGGTATAGTAAAAATCTGTATGAGGTGCTTTGCCTTGGTACAGGACTGGATGTTGGGTAACTCTGAACCAGTATGAAATTCGGTGTGTTCTTTGCCTTTTACTGCTTTTTTTACTTTCTGCATCTGTGTTTGATTCTGTGATTGTTCTTGATTAAGTTCTGCATTTGTTTGTGTCATAATTTCAATTTAGTTCATATAAGTCTTAGAATCCATTAAACACTATCCCCCCTTCTAGTGTTAAATTAGCCTTAAGATCTTTATTCCGTTGTCCCTTTCATCATAATGTAATAACCAGCCTTTTTTGGACGGTTTAAATAGACCATAGACTACACACATCAGACTCAAACCATTCAAAAGGGCGGGTTTTATGGGGTAAATAAGAAAATACAGAGAAAGGAAGAAAAAATAAAGAATCTTCCAGCAGAATTGCAAAATATAATAATCAAATAAACAGTTCATGAAGTTATTTACAAATAACATTGATTATACTTTTATAATACAGATCAGAGTTACATACGACAAGAATAAATAACAAATAAATGCAGTGGAACAACATGTTGCAGTGGAATCAATATAGTAAATAATAATAGTACAAAATATTTGTCCTCCAGGAAGCAGTCTTCGATGAACTGAAAAGCTCAAGCTAACCCGAGCGAATTGGAAAGACAAAACACTCGATTCAAAACTAAAAGATCTTATGTAGGTTAAATTAACTGTAAATGAATATGAGTGTAACGGCGTCAGAGATATTTGCGGGGTTTGACATCCCTTATCCAGTGTCTAACATGAGTGCAATAACTTAAGAGACGTTCAGGGTTACCATCTCCTAATTATCCGTTAAACTTTCTACATACACAGTACAATACGCTATTATAGTAGTGTCTATCGTAACGTAAAGTATTAAAATAGCGTTAAGGCGTTACCCATATCCCCCCTTAATACATTTTTATATATTCCCATAGTCTATACAGTACCGTATTCCTCCGTAAACTGGAGGGCTATTAAAGGGCACTCTATAGGATGGTACAAACCAAACTCGTAGAAGGCGCGATAGGGGATGTGAACATGGCACTTGAGGCAATGCCAGGGTAGATATACCAATTGCGGATTCGGAGTGGTGGTAACGTATAGCAGCTACTACCGTCCACCTTGGAACACATTCCCATAATCAAAATCAAGGGTTGGCCACCAAATCATCACAAAGCCATAATATGGTATAGAAGAAATATGTCTGATTGGAGGTGCGACCTCACTTGGCCCAGTGTGGCTCCTGTTTTAGTCACATCTAATCTGACTTAAGGGAGTCAGGGTCACGTAAATACCTCATACAAAATCGTTCGCCAAACCATTCTACATCATTTCTGGAAACTCCATCACGTACATAGTTGTTAAAGTGGTTTTCGGGATTGGCAGAGAGTATGACAATACCCGATCTTAGTCTCTTTGACAACGAAACACTTATTTCACATCGGATGGTTCTTTTCATTTCAAAAGTCAATTCACAATTGATATCGAAATATCATATTCTCAAAACCATATCACTTTCGAAATCATATCCACTTTCAAAACCATATTCATTTTCAAAATCATATTCACCTTCAAAAGCATACACACTTTTGAAATTATCGATAAGATAGGTTAATTAAAATCTCATTCCAAAATCATCATATGTACCCAAATATGTCATTCCACAAAAAGGTATCAATTTCAAATCCAACTAAAGTTGTGTCAACATCAAGGATTTAAATATAAGTACTTCAGTTTTACACAGTCTGAAATTTTAGAAAATGGTTTAGATAGTCATAAATAGTTTTAATAGTTTAAAAATAGTTTAAATAGTAAAATTAGTTTAAATAGATTTAAAATGATTTATATAGACTTAAAATAGGTTAAATATATTTAAATTATATTAAATAGATTTAAAATAGATTAAATAAATTTAAAATAGATTAAATAGATTTAAATTATGTTAAATAGATTTAAAATAGATTAAATAAATTTAATTATTATAAAATAGCTAAAATGGATTAAATTGGATTAAATAGGTTATAATAGATTAAAATAAATTTAAATAGTTTTAAATTTATTAAAATAGTTAATTTATTAAAATACTTTAAACCGGTTTAAAATAGATTTCAGGGTTATATCCAAACATTTTCAATAACTCAATTCTGGTAAATTAATTTATATTTGACACTTCAACTTTGAAATTCCAATTCAAATCCTTTGAACAATTCATTAAATTAATTCCAATTTCAGCATTTAATGCTTGGATTATCGAAAAAAATTCAGTTTATATAAATCAATTTCTACTTCAAACTGCTAGTTAACTGAATTTAAAATTTAAAGAATTAAAGATCATTTAATTTAACCAATCTGGTGTACATATATAATTTTCTACCCTATGGTCAAGTGATACAGATATTTGTCATTTCAATCCGCAATTTAAAATTTTACGATTATATATCATTTCTATCTGCAATCTCGAATTAAATAAAATCTATAAAATTACTCGAGTCTATCATTTCAAACCATAACGATTTTTCTCTGATCTATAGATCGTTCGGGTATGTATCATTTCAACCCATAGGGAACTTGTAATGTTATAGCAATATAAAAATACAACATCCAGTCATCCAATATCAACAATCAAACATTCATCACAATAATCATCCAAATCAACCAATAAACATCAATAGATAACTGATTATCATTAACAGGTATTAAATTGACATTAAATTCAATATTCAATTAAACGATGATTAAATGCAATAAAAGTCAAATTTAATTAGAATGACAATTTACACATACCAAACATCAATTAATTAATTTCTAATCACATCATAAGTTTAATTTAACTAACATAAGATAACGTAGAAGTTGTGAGTGGGTCAAAATATTCACCTTCAAATTTCCAATCGATTTAAAACCCAAAATAAGGTCCAAAATTCAGTAGTCTTAGAATTCGTCCAAAGCAGTTTCATAATGTCTGGAATTTCGATACGATCCCAATGAAACAAACAACGCATGAATCTGAGTTTATATGCACAAGTTATGATAGCTAGAATTTCTAAATTTTAAATTATAATAAAGAAAATAAGGGCATTATCGTAATTACGTTACCTCTCCCTATCACGAACGTGACACGAACCCTAACGAGCATGACAACCTTCAGCTGCAACTGTTCAAGCTCATGTCGTGCCGCCTACCGACCCAGTCACCAAGATCGGTCATGACGACCATGCTCCTCGACCAGAGCCGCCTTCCCCCATGGCCACCACGACAGTCACGACATTCACCTTTCCATCCGCCGCCGCTAAGCTTTGAACACCGTTTGAGGCCAATTCCTACCACCATACGACCAACGAACACCACCACATGACCTGCCCGACCATGTCCTTCCAACTGTGCTTCCCAATCGTCGATCAGATGAAGAACCACCATTAGATCGTGAAAACTTAATTTCAACGGCCGAGATTCATCCTCGATTTCTGGACAAATAGTGATTCCGTTGCAAAAAAGAATTGCAGATCTGCGTTACGCTCGTCTAGAGCTTCGAAATAGCATGTAATTTGATATGGTTTGGAGGAGTTTGATTTTGAAATTGGCTTGGAGATTGAATAGTAACGTTTGGAATTGGTATTTGTTTCTGCCATTGAAGAAAGGAACAGACGGAAGTTGATGTACATATAGGAATAAGAAATAGAAAGACTGCTAGGGTTAAGATAGAACAATTTATATGAATAAGGCCCGATAAGAAAATAAACACGTATCGAATTGACACAGACGACAATAACGACCCAAAAAGCCCGTTTCGCTTCCGAAACGAAAGTGGCTCATCTCATATATCAAAATAAATATTTTCGATATTTCTAAATACAATAAGACAGGTATCAAGTCCTAATTCCATCATATGAAGAAGTTAGCTTAAAATCAGCTTATTTCAAATTGATTTCAATTGAATTTAATTAAATTGCTTTCTTTGCGTTTCGAGCCCGTACGATCAAACGACAAGCTCGATCGCTACAAAACTTGAAATCCTACAATAATTCACCGTTGCGGATCCGATGAAGCTAGTTTCGTCGAAATCCAAGACAGTGGCCAAAATAGCTATTTTCACATTAATTAAATAAATTATCATTAAATTGGATAAATCACTTTTTAAATTTCAAATCTTATAATTAACAGATTTTACACATATTTGATTACTTAGACATTTATAATAATTTTAAAAAAATACATATCAATTCAGTGTTAAATATCATATTAATTGCAGTGTTCAATTTCAATTGTAATAAAATACAGTTAATTATAATTTAATTTTAATTTATTTTTTTAATTTGATTTCAATATTTTTATTCAATTAATCATTACTCTATAGACATAGTTAACATTAGTTTATATTTTATTACATTAATATTCTCCCTTTTATCATCTTTTACCATATTAGTTGCAATATTTAAATTATATTGAATATTTACCGATTTTCACATTTAATAAAATTTGAAATCCCAATTTATTTACTTATCTTGGTTTCACTCTTTTATTCAATCAATTATTGCCTTATGAATATAATTGACATTTATGTATATTTTATTGCATTCACCTTTTACAGTTATCGTCTAAACTCGTTTTACAGTAACATAAAATTACATTTGATTGCAATTGATTTTAAATTCATTTCAATAGATTAAATAAATTGGTAACAAATGAAAACCATTACCTTTTCTTAATTTAATAACATTTGTAAGTTTGTTATCTACAAATAAATGTCATAACTACTATCACATCGCTACTTTTATCAATTACAATTAATTGGATACAATTTCATCAATTAATACAATATTTAAAATTATCAATTAATCTTTTAATCCAACTATCAATTAATACACATATTATTATAATTAATTTACAATCTATAACCAATTATAACTTCTAATCATTTCACTTATTTGGCATTACATTAAAAGCAGTTATGAATTACCTTAATTTAGTACTATTACATTTTCATTCCAGTTATATTCTTGCTATTAAATCACAAATTTTTATTTCTTCCAACATTAAAGCATAAAACCTTATTAAATTATCTTATTTTTAATTATCGAAAATTACGTGTCGTTACACTCTCCTCCACTCAAAACTTTTCATCCCCGAAAAGGAAAAAGAAGGAAAAGAAGGAACTAATATATCTTATTCAAAGTATCCAATTTATAAACACTAAATTTACATGATTAAATAATTTATATAAAAGGTATCGATTTGTAATACATAACTAAATAAGTTAAATAAAATATATCAATTTATAGCAATTAAATCCTTTCATATAAAAGGTTGAAAACATTTCCATTTCACACAAAAAATCCCGAAGTTCCAAAATTCACGAAAAATTTCGGCAGAGACTCCTTTGTATGGAGAGGTCTGGGAGAAATAATAATATTAGTAATAACATATATATATGTAACATATTTCAAAATAAATATCCTAAACCATGGGAAAACAATATAATATTGCTATAAAACCATAATCTGAAAACATACCTATTTGTCGGGCAAACAACGCTTAAACTATGAAACCAAAAGCAGTAGCAATTGCTTCCATAACCTGTATTTCACTTATATAATTGAATATTTCAATAATTATATAAAAGAGAATATTTATATTATCTCTATTAATCACAACCAAATCAACATAACATACAATAGTCACAAGCAACAAAACACTACAATCATCACATGCAATCAAAGCAATCAACCATCCATCCATAGCGATCAAAACAAAGGGTTTGTTTGGATTCAGAAACTTTTAATCATATAATCATATAAAATGATAAATTAACTACTAAGTATACCATACACTCAACAGTCTTAGATAAAACTCAATAGATCATTTATTTATCCTACACAATAGAAGTATCATTTCCCAACCAATCCATGAATCAACAAACGATAATTTCAAATAATATTTATGTTTTATTCTCATTACTCTTTCTTTCACATTATTCACTGTTCATTTTCATTTATTCATACAATGCTTGTTTAATTCGTTTACATTTATCGCGTACAAAATTCATTTTCCATTCATTTATACAATACCCTTTTTTCATTACTTTACATTCATTGCTTATATAAATGATTACCATTTCAATTTTAGATTATTCATTATTATGTAAGTCTATTTGCAATTTAATTCATCACTAATAGATTATTTATTTTTCACATTCATTCTTCCATATATAGTATTATTGAATATTAAATCCATTTTAAAATCATTTTAATGTTCTCTGAAGTTATAATCATTCAATTAATACAGTACTCACTTTAATTATAAATGGCTTTAACATTAACTTACGCTTATAATTATTTACTTACAGTATTAATCTTTTACTATTCAATTTGATTTTAAATAGCTTAAAATGTTTTCTTATGTTTATAATAATTTGTCTTACATTATTCACTTCTATTATATTTAATTGGTAGCATTTCAAACTGTTAACTTTAGTTTATAACAATTTATAATATCAGAATTCTTGTTTACAGAAGAAATTCCATTGAACAATTTGATTTACTAAAGTACACTTGTACAGTATTCTATTACATATTCCTATTTAACATTACAACCTTTTCATTTTGGTAATTAATATATATCTTTTAGAATGCAATATAAAGCTACCCAAGTTATCATATTTATTTTAATTAACAAAATGTTTAATAGTTACGTTTTCTTAATTCCATTTCTTAATTTATAAACGACAACCTTCAATTTATTTATATTTCATTGATCTCTTGACATCTAATTTCTTATTTCACATCTTAGAATCTTCCATACATTAAAATAGTTAAGATTTCATTTAATTTCGTTAACCGAAAACTACTAATTATCACAAGGTTTAAGAACTATCTTCGGTTATATTTCCAAATCATTTTAAAATTATATATATATATATATATATATATATATATACACACACATATATATATCCATCATTTGTAGATCAAATCATATTTAGGAATTCAAAATTAAGATTTGTTTATCAAAACAAGGTTTAGTAAAACTACTACAACCGTCTACCAACTTTGAAACTCGAAAATGAACGTTGATGATGCCTGCACTCATCACCGAATATTTTTCGACGACAAAGAGGGGAGTACGGAACTTATTTCCTTCCAAAATTTCTTTTTAAAACATTTCTTTCAAATCATCTTGAAATATTTATATCAGAAAATACTTTCAAATAATATTAAGATTATATTCCAAAAAAATTCGAAAGAAATTTTCAAAATTCTTGAACTAAAGTTCTCAAATTCCAATTTATATCAATTTAATTTGTAAATCTTATTTTCAATCAATATTTATAAAATTTATCTACCTAACAAACAACATATTACATCCAACTATATCATTTATAAATTTATTATTTTATATACAAAAATATATTGTGGGCAAAATTATTTCATTTACCTATATTTCAATATAAATAATGTGTCGGTCTGCCCTATTAAGTGATTAGGAATCCTTATTGATGTCAAAACGTCCTATGCACCGACTAGAATTTATAAATACAGAATGGAACAAATTAACACAATACAAAAACACTTTACAACACTAACAAATACGCTCTATCATATATACCCTCAGCGACACATTCTAGGGTATTACTACCCTATTTTTAGTGAGTCAGACCCATAAAGCTATGGTTATCGCTAAACCAAAGCTCTGATATCAACTGTAATAACATGCCTTTTTGGACGATTTAAATCAATGATCAACCACACACGTCAGACTCGGACCATTCAAAAGGGCAGATTTTTATGGGGTAAATAAGAAAAAGTAGAGAAAGAAAGAAAACAAATACAGAATCTTGTAGCGGAATGATAAAATATAATAATCAAATAAACAGTTCATGAAGTTGTTTACAAATAACATTGATTATACTTTTATAATACAGATCAGAGTTACATACAACAAGAATAAATAATAAATAAATGCAGCGGAACAACATAATGTAGTGGAATCAATACAATAATAATAGTATAAAATCATCATCTTCGTTCTCCAGGAAGCAATCGTCCATAAACTTAAAAGCTCAGGCTGACCCGAGCGAATTAGAAAGACAAAACACTCGAGTCAGAACTAAAAGACCTTATCTAAGCTAAATCAACTGTAAATAAATATAACTGTAATAGCGTCAAAGATGTTTACGAGATTTGACATCTCCTATCTGGTTTCTAACGTGAGTGCAATAACTTAAGAGATGTTTGGGATTACTGTAACATCCCGTATTTTTAAACCATGGAATTTGAACATTTAGTTCGTTTTAAATGTTTAATGTGGATTCTTAATTGATTTTTAAATGAATGGATTCGGGTTCAATCAGTGAAATAAGCTATAATTTTTAATTATAGTAATTCCGGTTGAATTTGAATAATGGGAAAATAATAATTTAAATATTTGGAATTTAAATAAAAGTAAACCTGGATGTAAATAGTGATAAAAATGGTTTTAAAAATTTATTTTGAGTTATTTGAGTGTAAATAGCGTGGTGGAAATTTTGGAAGAATTTTAAAGTTGATAAATTAATATTTGGGATTTTATATTAATTTAAAAATGAATTTAATATGATTAAAATGCAATTAATCAGATTTTGGTCCGGAATGAGCCAGAATGATTTTATTTGTGTTTATAAATTTTATATGATTTATTATTAAGTTATTAAAATTTTAAAAGCGAAATTTTAAGCGTTTTCGTCAATTTAGATAATTGCTCGATTCAATAGACGAGTGAAAATAGCCTTCCGGGGCACAGTCTCGGAATTCGACGAAACCAGTTTCATTGGATTTGTAATAGTTAGTTATTATCGGATTTCAATTTTCGTAGCAATCGGAGTTGTCGTTTGACCCCGGCAGCTCGAAACGCATCGAAATCGTTTTAATCGATTTAATTTGAAATTGATCGTTTAATTATGTAACTCGCATATACGACCGAATTAGCTTACGAAACCTGTTCCATTGTGTCCGGAACGTGGAAAAACCCTAGGAACGCCTGTCGTAACGCGTAGTTTGGAGTGTGTTTGCATATGAAGATAAATAGAGTATTTTATTAATTAAATAATGTTAAATTATATTATATAAACAATTACCTTTGCAAACCCTAATCTATTCCCAGAGCCGCCGTTCATTTGCTTTTAATGTCCGATAATCAATTCGATTCTCCTCTAGAAATCTCTCGATCCAAGCTTTAAATTCAAAAACTTTCTAAACGAAAATCGTAGATCGTTGAGGGATCGGTAGATCCAACGGGAGGAATTGCATGTTGCGCAGCAGGGATAGGGGGATTAGGCCACGTCCTTGGGCCGTTCGCGCGCGCGTTTCGTCATGGTGGTAGGGCCGAGCTCGACGCGAGGCTTGGGGGGGTGCGTGGTGGCAAGGGCGACTCGATGGTGGCTGGCGATCGACGCGCAGGTGATCGTGGGAGGAGGGAGGCGAAGCCCTAGGCGGCGGCATGTGGGTTCATTGAACCCTGTAGATGTGCGAGGTAGAAGAAAAGGGGAGCGGCTCTGATGCGTTTGTGGATTGAACGGCAGTGATTGGTTGGTTTTTTTTATTTTGTTTAAAAAGAAATTGTTTTAAAATTTAATCAAACTTTAAAATTTAATATCTCGCTCGTACGTGATCAGTTTTCGACGAAATTTGCGGCGTCGGAATCGCAGAGCACGATCTACGCGATGGTGCAGTTCCGGATTCGTTCCGGGCAAGTTGATATTTGGGTTAAATCGAACTTCGTTCGGTTTAATTTAAATTTCGAACGTTCGCCGAAACTCAAGGTGAGTTATTCTCACTCACATCTGGATATTGGCTGATTTAAATAATAAATATTTAAATATCTATGTGATTGGTTGCATATTATTGTTCTTATTTGTCTGGATTGATATCTATATATATGCGTTGTGCTAATATTTGTGGATGCAGGGAAAACAGGTTGGAGGGATCCAACTGGATTCCTCACATTATAATAATTATCTTTATAATTGATGTTGTGATCCGTTTTCATATTATGATTGATAAATCTGAGTTAAATTGTACTGCGATATTGTTGAAATGAATATAAATCCTGAATTTTAATTGTAAACGGGATTAATTGGGATTTAAGAAAATAAAAGAAATTGTTATATAAAGAATTTAAAGGAATAAATTTTGGGTTTTAAGAACTAAAGAATATGGTTGGATAAACTATAAATTCAGAATTTAATTATAAATGGATAAATTGAATCTTAGAGAAATAAAAGATATTGTTAAATAATGAATTTAAAAGAATTAAAATTTGAAATCCATTTGGAATGAAAATTGAAAATTGGTAAATCTGGAATGATAAACAAAGAGAAAAGTTATTAGTTGATAAATGGGAAAATAAGATTATGTTATTAAAATATAAACCTGAATTGAAATAAATTGACAGAAATTGTGAGAAGAATTTCTGTGATGTTTAAGTGGAAATGAGTTCCCTAGGAAAACCAAGTTCGAGTTTAAACTGATTTTATAAAAAGGAAGCTTTAAAATTCAAGCTTGTTTAAAAGAGTGTTTGAAAATTTTTATTTTCAAAAGTAACTATTATAAATTAGCAATAGAAAAGTTTATAAATATCTTAATAATTATTTTTACAAATGGATTTGTTCAAAAGACTAGTTTTGAACTAAGTTATTGAAATTAGTATTAGCCTTTTAAAAACTCTACTTATAAGTTTAGTTTAAGCTAAAACCCTTATTTAAAATCAAGATTTATATCCTAATAAATGTTTTAACTTTAAATATTTTGAAACTATATTTTTAGTAAATAATTAGTAGTAAAGTTACATATTTTAAAGTATATTTCAGAATAAAGTATTTTTACTGTTTTAAATCTAAATGTTTTGAACTTGGTTATTCCAATGGAAATATATGGCAAAGGATTTACCTTGTAAAGGAAGAGTTTTGGGAAATTGTTTTCAAATGAGTTTTGAAACTTTGGAAATATATCTTGTAAAGATATTTGGGTAAATAAATAATATGGGAATTATTTATTGTGTGATGGATGCTTATGGATGTTTATGAATATAAATTGATAGTTAAATCACCGACTATCAATATTGGACAAATACGTTGATCGTTTCGAAGAGACCGGGATCGAAATTTATTTCTCGAAAACCACTTCGATCCGATTTGTACGTTTCGTGCGGAAAACGTGTTAGGAGTCGAAGATGGAGCAGTGAAGTGCAAGGGCTAGTCGCTACTAATCCTGAGGATATTTTCAAATGAATGTAGTAGGAGTAGTGCCTTCGGTTCCGTTCGGACCCGGGACGGACTTGTATGGACGAATGCTTGCGAAACATCGTCAAGTGGACGATGGGCATTCTAAGTGAAAACGTTCTAAAGTTAACGCTTAGCCTCAAGCCTCATTAACCGGGAATGACTGAAAATCAGGGGATATGTAGCAAGGTTAGGTGGGGTCATGCCCAAGCAGGACAAGATATTTCCCCTGTCTAGATGTCCCTTATATATTTCGGCTTAGTGGGTGGTTGGTCGCGCCAACCACGGGGTTTATCTTGTTCGGGACTGTTCAGTAAGGAATGGTTCCGGCCTTGTGTTGCAGGGGATGAAGGGAGTAATCCTCGGTACGGTGATCTAGGCCCCGTACTGTGACAGGTGGTACCCCAGTGCCTAGTCATTGTTGGAAATCCATTTTCCCTACGAGTCTTGTACGAGTTTTGTTTGTATTACCCACTTTTGTGGCTAGTAGCTGGAATTTAATCATGTAACAATTTCGGCTATTTTATAAGTATTTGTAAATAGACATTATTATAATATCAGAGGATTTCTATAAAAAGTGTTTTAGCTATCGTAAGGTAAAAACCCGACATGTTTATTTGTGGCATGGTCTTACGAGATGCTTTTGATTTTCAAAAGATTTTTGAAACTTTAATAATCAATTTGGACGCATTATATTCAGCTGGTATTCCAGACTGACTCGGGTGTTATTTCATTATAATGCTCGGGTCAGACCGAGTATTATATGTTCAGGTCAGGATGCTATGGAGCAGGAGAGGAGCTGGAGTCCGAGGCGTATTATCTATACCTATATATATGTATATTCCGCTGCTGTGAATTGTCTGGTATATCTGTTTGGTAATAGTTGATGAGATACTCTGATGATATGATGTATAAAACAGTTATATATTTCATTTTGTGTAAAGTTCTATATTTATTATTATATTTTATTCCGCTGCGACTGTGAGATTCTGATATTGTTTAGTTTCTTCTTATTCTATCTCTTCTTCTTTAACCCCAATGGTTCGTAATTCTGTGCCACTTGAGTTAATAGAGTTAGAATAGTGTTGATTCAAGGGGTACGGATTTGCGGGCTGTCACACTTGGTATCAGAGCTTAGGTTGGCGACAACCTAGGCTTTGGTGGGGAAATTTCTCATTAAACAGAGTCAATAGTACTCTATAATGAGTTGAGCGTATTAATAAATATGAGAGCGTACTTGTTAGTGGATATAAAATTGTTTTTATACTGTGTTGACTTATCGGTTGAGTGTTTATGAATTCTGGTCGGTACGGGAAGTACAACCGTATCGATAGGGGTTTCTAAACTCTTGAACAAGATAAACCGACATAGTATTGTGTTTAAAGGTGGGTAAATGAAATAATTTTACCCAAAATTATATTTTGATATAAAGGAAATAATTTTCTGAAATTATATATATATTTGGATGATTGGTTGTTAATGTCTAAATCAAATAAGAATCTAAAATTTAATCTGGAGATTTGAAATAGTTATAGTGAAAATAAAATTCTACAAATATAAATTATATAAAAGGAAGAATAACTAAATTTTAGTTGAACCAGAATTTGAATCCCGGAAGTTTTGGAAAGGATTTTAAATAAAATAAAAATAAAAGTTTGGAAATTTAAAATCCTGGGAAAGTTTGAAATGTTTGTTGAGATTTGAAGGTGTTTGAAGGCAATGTTGGAATATTGTTTTGGGAAGTATTTTTGAATGGCAACTGTTTTGAAATAAATTTGGGATAAGTAAAATAAATTAAGCTTAGAATTAAATTGACTTGGGTTAAATTGAAATGTAAGATGACTTGAAATTGTGAGTCATTGAGAAATGAGTTATACCCATGAGCTATTATGTGCTATACTTATAATCTGAAAAGAAATGTAAATTGAAATAAGGTAAAGTGAGATATAAAGGAAATGAATGAACTTAAATTAGCAAACAAGTTTTGAACTTGTATATGGAGAATTAAAGTTGAGAATTTAAAATTGAATTAAATCTAAATGAATTAAAATTAGATTGAATTGGATTTAACTTCAATCGAATGGAATTGAGATGGAATCGGATTTAATTAAAAGCAAGATTCAATTGTGTTGTGAATAGGAATGAATGGAATTTAATTCTCATTTAAGATAGTAAAGGAAATGGAGTGAATTTAATTTGGCTAAATAAAATTTAGTTAAACTTGGATTAAATCTGAAAGAAAATTAAATTGAAAGAAAATTTAATTCGAAGAAGTAAGGATGATATTGTGTGAATTAAATTTTGACTCAACTAAATTCAAAGGGATTATTTGAGAATGAATTAAGCATAAGCTGAATTAAATAAAGAAAAGCTTGAAGGTGAATTTAGTATAAGCTAGATTAAATAAAGATAGTACTAGGATGGGTATAATTTTGGAAGCTTGTTAATAATTGAAGGGTAAATGGAACCTAGTTCTTGTTTAGAACGTTTGAAAATGGTCGTGTTGTAAATAAGTTCAGTATGAATTGAGGAAGTGAATTAGAACCTAATATGGATTAGGTTAGAGACTAATTGAATTGCAATTAAATGGAATTTGTTTATTGTAACGAATAGAATTTTGATAATTGGTCAAAATTTGGGAAGTTAATAAAAATCCAGTTGTGGTATGGGATTTAATTTTGGTAAATAAGTAGTGAAAGTGTGAATGGAAATGGAATTGAAATTATAATTGTGGAGGTTTGAATTGAAAATAAATTTAAATTAGTGAAATAATTTAAAGTGATCTCTTTATTAATATAATAATTCTAAATGAATTGAATAAATAAGCATTACAATTTAAAGTGCATTACAATTTGTAAATGGATTGGAATTTGATTTGGATGAGAATCAAATGAAAATAAAATTTGATTTATAAGAAGAAAATGAAAATATTTGTGATTGAGCTTATAATATTGTCTTGGATAGATTTTGTTTAGATAATAAAAGTGAAATGCAAGTGAAATTAATTTTAATTGATTATTGAGAAGTGATATGAATAGGAAGAGTTGTAAATAATATAAAATGAGATGTTATTAATCTGAACTTAAGCTGAATGTATAAGCTAGTTGGATTAAAATTTGTAAAGGGTTTGATTTGGTAAGAATCCATTAAGATGGAAATGAATTGAGATATTATGGAATTGTAATCATTTAAGAGAATGATGAGATGGTTATTTTAAGCTTATGAGAATAGCTTTAAATGAAATTTGTTTGCAAAATAAAATTTGGATGCAAGCAAATGACTTTTAAGATTGTTATTGTGAGAAAGAAAGGATATATGAGTTGTAAATAAGAATGGAATGATATATATACTATAAAAAAATATAGTAGTAGTAGTAGTAATAATAATAATAATATGATAAAAATAAACTTAAGATGAATAATAAATTTGAAAAGTGAGGATAAGGATTGATTTAATAATTGAAATGGAATAAGAATACTTGGATTGTGAACCATGCAGAATTTGATAAATTAATATGAATCTAAGTGGAAATTAATTTTAATATTATAAGCTTAAGTAATGGGTTATTACATGAATAACATGTAAATTTGCATTGTAAATTTGTCGAATTGTGGTAAATGAAGATAAATAGTTTAAAGTAAACAAACAATTGGTTTTTGAAGTAATTGGAATGGATTGACATGTTATTAAGTGATTTTGCATATGGATGGAAATGGATCATGAAAGAAATGCAAATGTTTCAAGTTTAAAATAAAATTTGATTGTATATAAAATTGGGAATGTAAGTTAAAATAAAGAAATGTAAGTAAGGCATATGGTAAACTTGAACGTAAATCATTTAAGTGAAGTAAAATGAAGTTTGGTTGGATGAAAGTAGAATGGGCTAAAATCTTAATAAATGGGTTTGAGTATAAATATAAGTGAATCATAATAGAAAGGCAAATGTGCAAATTGAAATAAAACTTGCTTGGTGAATCAATTCAGAAATTTTATAAAGTATGAATTGGAATGGCGAAGCTTGTTTGTAAATCTTTTGTGTGAAATACAATGGAATTTGGAATTAGAAAGGAAACTTTATGCAAGCTATAAAATATGGTTTACTTATGAAACTATGCAAATTATTGTTTGGATTATGAAATGGATATGTTGCCTTACATTTAGATTGGAAATGTTGATTAAAATGCTCATATCTTTGAAATCTAATGAGTTTGTTTGAGTAAGTACAGGTGCGGGAGGCGTTCGAGAGAGTTGGAGCGCGTATATGCGTTATATTAGCCGCTCGCTATTAAAATTTGCTAAAAAGGTACGCCTACGCAAATATAATTGGGAAATGATATATATTGTGATATATTTTGATTTTCGACCGTGTGGGTCGATGTATATATATTTATTTGTATCGCGAAAGCTCCTCCGTACAGGAGAGACTCTGCCAAAAATTTTCGGAAATTTTGGGAGTTAGAAAATTTTTGGGATTTTGGGAAAATTTTGCTAACTTGGAAAGTTATTTTTGAAAGCAAATGTTAAAATACGAACTTTTGAGTGGATAAAGAAATTGGTTTTGAAATGGAGTTGAAACTTTTTGGGAAAGAATATATAAGCTTTTAACTAAGCTAATTGGGTAAGTAATTGGGTTGGACAGTATTTTCGACCCTAGCAAATTTCGGGGACGAAATTTTTATAAGGGGGGAGGAATGTAACATCCCGTATTTTTAAACCATGGAATTTGAACATTTAGTTCGTTTTAAATGTTTAATGTGGATTCTTAATTGATTTTGCAATGAATGGATTCGGATTCAATTAGTGAAATAAGCTATAATTTTTAATTATAGTAATTCCGGTTGAATTTGAATAATGGGAAAATAATAATTTAAATATTCGGAATTTAAATAAAAGTAAACCTGGATGTAAATAGTGATAAAAATGGTTTTAAAAATTTATTTTGAGTTATTTGAGTGTAAATAGCGTGGTGGAAATTTTAGAAGAATTTTAAAGTTGATAAATTAATATTTGGGATTTTATATTAATTTAAAAATGAATTTAATATGATTAAAATGCAATTAATCAGATTTGGTCCGGAATGAGCCAGAATGATTTTATTTGTGTTTATAAATTTTATATGATTTATTATTAAGTTATTAAAATTTTAAAAGCGAAATTTTAAGCGTTTTCGTCAATTTAGATAATTGCTCGATTCAATAGACAAGTGAAAATAGCCTTCCAGGGCACAGTCTCGGAATTCGACGAAACCAGTTTCATTGGATTCATAATAGTTAGTTATTATCGGATTTCAATTTTCGTAGCAATCGGAGTTGTCGTTTGACCCCGGCAGCTCGAAACGCATCGAAATCGTTTTAATCGATTTAATTTGAAATTGATCGTTTAATTCTGTAACTCGCATATACGACCGAATTAGCTTACGAAACATGTTCCATTGTGTCCGGAACGTGGAAAAACCCTAGGAACGCCTGTCGGAACGCGTAGTTTGGAGTGTGTTTGCATATGAAGATAAATAGAGTATTTTATTAATTAAATAATGTTAAATTATATTATATAAACAATTATCTTTGCAAACCCTAATCTATTCCCAGAGCCGCCGTTCATTTGCTTTTAATGTCCGATAATCATTTCGATTCTCCTCTAGAAATCTCTCGATCCAAGCTTTAAATTCAAAAACTTTCTAAACGAAAATCGTAGATCGTTGAGGGATCTGTAGATCCAACGGGAGGAATTGCATGTTGCGCAGCAGGGAGAGGGGAATTTGGCCGCGTCCTTGGGCCGTTCGTGCGCGCGTTTCGTCGTGGTGGTAGGGCCGAGCTCGACGCGAGGCTTGGTGGGGGTGCGTGGTGGCAAGGGCGACTCGATGGTGGCTGGCGATCGACGCGCAGGTGATCGTGGGAGGAGGGAGGCGAAGCCCTAGGCGGCGGCATGTGGGTTCATTGAACCCTGTAGATGCGCGAGGTAGAAGAAATAGGGAGCGGCTCTGATGTGTTTGTGGATTGAACGGCAGTGATTGGTTGGTTTTTTTTAATTTTGTTTAAAAAGAAATTGTTTTAAAATTTAATCAAACTTTAAAATTTAATATCTCGCTCGTACGTGATCAGTTTTCGACGAAATTTGCGGCGCCGGAATCGCAGAAGCACGATCTACGCGATGGTACAGTTCCGGATTCGTTCCGGGCAAGTATAAATTTGGGTTAAATCGAACTTCGTTCGGTTTAATTTAAATTTCGAACGCTCGCCGAAACTCAAGGTGAGTTATTCTCACTCACATCTGGATATTGGCTGATTTAAATAATAAATATTTAAATATCTGTGTGATTGGTTGCATATTATTGTTCTTATTTGTCTGGATTGATATCTATATATATGCGTTTTGCTAATATTTGTGGATGCAGGGAAAACAGGTTGGAGGGATCCAACTGGATTCCTCACATTACAATAATTATCTTTATAATTGATGTTGTGATCCGTTTTCATATTGTGATTGATAAATCTGAGTTTAAATTGTACTGCGATATTGTTGAAATAAATATAAATCCTGAATTTTAATTGTAAACGGGATTAATTGGGATTTAAGAAAATAAAAGAAATTGTTATATAAAGAATTTAAAGGAATAAAATTTGGGTTTTAAGAACTAAAGAATATGGTTGGATAAACTATAAATTCAGAATTTAATTATAAATGGATAAATTGATTCTTAGAGATATAAAAGATATTGTTAAATAATGAATTTAAAAGAATTAAAATTTGAAATCCATTTGGAATGAAAATTGAAAATTGGTAAATCTGGAATGATAAACAAAGAGAAAAGTTATTAGTTGATAAATGGGAAAATAAGATTATGTTATTAAAATATAAACCTGAATTGAAATAAATTGACAGAAATTGTGAGAAGAATTTCTGTGATGTTTAAGTGGAAATGAGTTCCCTAGGAAAACCAAGTTCGAGTTTAAACTGATTTTATAAAAAGGAAGCTTTAAAAATTCAAGCTTGTTTAAAAGTGTGTTTGAAATTTTTTATTTTAAAAAGTAACTATTATAAATTAGCAATAGAAAAGTTTATAAATATCTTAATAATTATTTTTACAAATGGATTTGTTCAAAAGACTAGTTTTGAACTAAGTTATTGAAATTAGTATTATCCTTTTAAAAACTCTACTTATAAGTTTAGTTTAAGCTAAAACCCTTATTTAAAATCAAGATTTATATCCTAATAAATGGTTTAACTTTAAATATTTTGAAACTATATTTTTAGTAAATAATTAGTAGTAAAGTTACATATTTTAAAGTATATTTCAGAATAAAGTATTTTTACTGTTTTAAATCTAAATGTTGTGAACTTGGTTATTCCAATGGAAATATATGGCAAAGGATTTACCTTGTAAAGGAAGAGTTTTGGGAAATTGTTTTCAAATGAGTTTTGAAACTTTGGAAATATATCTTGTAAAGATATTTGGGTAAATAAATAATATGGGAATTATTTATTGTGTGATGGATGCTTATGGATATTTATGAATATAAATTGATAGTTAAATCACCGACTATCAATATTGGACAAATGCGTTGATCGTTTCGAAGAGACCGGGATCGAGATTTATTTCTTGAAAACCACTTCGATCCGATTTGTACGTTTCGTGCGGAAAACGTGTTCGGAGTCGAAGATGGAGCAGTGAAGTGCAAGGGCTAGTCGCTACTAATCCTGAGGATATTTCCAAATGAATGTAGTAGGAGTAGTGCCTTCGGTTCCGTTCAGACCCGGGACGGACTTGTATGGACGAATGCTTGCGAAACATCGTCAGGTGGACGTTGGGCATTCTAAGTGAAAACGTTCTAAAGGTAACGCTTAGCCTCAAGCCTCATCAACCTGGAATGACTGAAAATCAGGGGATATGCAGCAAGGTTAGGTGGGTCATGCCCAAGCAGGACAAGATATTTCCCCTGTCTAGATGTCCCTTATATATTTCGGCTTAGTGGGTGGTTGGTCGCGCCAACCACGGGGTTTATCTTGTTCGGGACTGTTCAGTAAGGAATGGTTCCGGCCTTGTGTTGCAGGGGATGAAGGGAGTAATCCTCGGTACGGTGATCTAGGCCCCGTACTGTGACAGGTGGTACCCCAGTGCCTAGTCATTGTTGAAAATCCATTTTCCCTACGAGCCTTGTACGAGTTTTGTTTGTATTACCCACTTTTGTGGCTAGTAGCTGGAATTTAATCATGTAACAATTTCGGCTATTTTATAAGTATTTGTAAATAGACACTATTATATTATCAGAGGATTTCTATCAAAAGTGTTTTAGCTATCGTAAGGTAAAAACCCGACATGTTTATTTGTGGCGTGGTCTTACGAGATGCTTTTGTTTTTCAAAGGATTTTTGAAACTTTAATAATCAATTTGGACGCATTATATTCAGCTGGTATTCCAGACTGAGTCGGGTGTTATTTCATTATAATGCTCGGGTCAGACCGAGTATTATATGTTCAGGTCAGGATGCTATGGAGCAGGAGAGTAGCTGGAGTCCGAGGCGTATTATCTATACCTATATATATGTATATTCCGCTGCTGTGAATTGTCTCGTATATCTGTTTGGTAATAGTTGATGAGATACTCTGATGCTATGATGTATAAAACAGTTATAGATTTCATTTTGTGTAAAGTTCTATATTTATTATTATATTTTATTCCGCTGCGACTGTGAGATTCTGATATAGTTTAGTTTCTTCTTATTCTATCTCTTCTTCTTTAACCCCAATGGTTCGTAATTCTGTGCCACTTGAGTTAATAGAGTTAGAATAGTGTTGATTCAAGGGGTACGGATTTGCGGGCTGTCACAATTACCATCTCCTAAGAATCCGTTAAACCATCTACATACATAGTACAATACGCTATTATAATAGTGTCTACAGTATAGTAAAGTATTAAAATAGCATTAAGGCGTTACCTATATCCCCATTAACACATATATTTCCATAATCTATATAGTACCGTACTTCCTCTGTAAACTAGAGGGCTATCAGAGGGCACTCCATAGGTATGGTACAAACCAAATGTCAGGACCCGATTCTTCGACTTTCGAAAATTCAACATCGATACTCACTTTATCGACTGCCAAGAAATCGAACGACGGAAAACCGAACACTTAGGGTTTTAAGAAAAAGAAAACGAGAAAGAAGAGGAGATAAGAAGATAGAAAAATAGATAGGAAAGAGAATAGAAAATAGAACGGAACAGAAAACAACAGAACAATAACAGAATCTCACAATTCGCAGCGGAACAACATATAATAATAAATGAATAATCTTTAAACAAAGAACTATATCAGTTATTACATTGCATTACATTTCATTACGTCATATCATCAGAGTGTACAACAACAACAACAAACAGTGCAGCGGAAAAAGAAATACTATATAAACTAGTAATACGCCATGCCATCCATCTTGCCTCCAGCAACTCCAGAATATCCAGAATATCCTGATAAACCTTAACTCTTGACTGCCCGTGTGGAAATTGGTGGGCACCCAGAGTTTAGGAAGGAAAACAATAAACTCCGAGTCAGTCATGTGACTGGTGTGAGAACTCAAAACAGTTTATTTATCTTTGAAAACAAAATAGAGGAATATTTTTAAAGTCAATTCGCAATGCTTTTAAAAATGAGACTACCATAAGGCCTCCCGCACACACACACAATGCAAACGCAGAATCGGAGGAGATTTCTCCTTATGATAGTCAAAGATGCTTGATACGCATTTAAAAAGAACATTTCATATTATTATTAGTGCATAGTGTAGGAAAACATTTCGAAAGTAGAATATAAATCTTAGCCATCATAGGTACCATTATAGTATGCTTACTATAGCTACCATATTAAATGGCAGGTTCTACAACTAAAACCGTATAAGTCTCGTATTGTTTCTTTGGATTTCCAACGAATGATCAGGCCAAGGAACTTCCCATTGCCACATGAGAATGCCTCTGGATGGACATCCCCGAGAACCAAACCGGATCTCTACCAACACAAGGCCGGGTTACCCCTAACTGAGTAACAACTGACCGAATATGCCATCCCCCGGTCCTTTGGGACCTTTCACCGAGCGCTCGTAATCAATTCACACAATCATAACAAAGTGTTTTCAACATGAGTAAGTATCTGGGCTCCATACCATGATACTACCCTTTTCCAGAAGGAAATGCACACATCCTAAAGGGCGCTACCCCTCATAACCTTGCTGCATCTTTCCTGTTTTGACCATTCACGGGGTGTGAGGCTCGACGAAGTCACGTCCACAAAAACATACTTTATACAAAAGCCATGCTTTGGGTCAACAAATGATCATAGAAATGATCACCAGGATAGACGATCAAATAAACGATCCTATCACAAATAATCAACACAATGATCATTTCACAGCAACACTCAGCATGTCACATTACCAAATTGGGAATATATCGCTGATAATCTTCAACTACATAACCTCTGAGCTCGTACGTCTCAGAGAAGGGTGTTAAGCTAAAAGAATAAATTCTCCGCCACCAACAGAAATATATTTGAATGAAATCGGCTTTATATCTCAATTTGTAATGTCAGGCATACAATCCATACAAGTCTGTTCCGAGCTCGAACAGAACCGAAGGCACTTACAAAGAAGTCCTTGCAATCCGGATATCCACAATCCTGATCGGATTTCCCATCACTTAGGGAGTCTCTATACCGTTGCAACTCAGTGCAGAGACAATTGACAGGTCATCCTATCGCTCTCGCAAATACCGAGTCTTCAACACCGATCTTCAATGCTATCATAACGACGTATCACATATTCGGAATGGGTTATACGACCCCATGGTCCTTTCCCGGTTAACCTGAATAGTGAGCGCTTATTCAAAATAAGTGTGGCATTCAAATTCAAACAAATCACATCAAATACCCATTCAAAGGGAAATATTGATAGTCGGTTATTGAACTATCAATTGATATGCACACATCACCAGATTCCAAATAATTTTCCAAATTATTTATTTGCCAAAAATATCTTTACAAGATATATAGTTTTCACACTTCAAAAAAATAAATCAATATTTATTTTTAAACAAATTCCACTTTCTTTTATAAATTTCTTAGTGAATTTATAATCCAAAATATCTATGAATATTCGATTTCAATTATTCATTTCAATATTCCTTTTCAATTTATCTTCAAAAAGATAAATTCTCAAAATATTCACTTTTTATTGGAAAACATTTCCATACTTATTTATTCATAAGTAATTCACAAATTTTATTTATTTTCAACACTTAGAAAATATTCAATATACTTAAATCGAAATTAAGTATATATTTCATTCTTTTAAGGAAATCATTCTCTTAAATATATTTATTTGGGCCAAAATGAATGTTACGTAAAACATCGTTACGACAACCCAAAAATCACTAGTATAGGGATTCGAAATTAAAAATAGATATATAAATCCCAATACTATACAAAACATTTCCTTTCGGAAACCATTTACTATAACAACAGTGTTATAGTCCACCATTTCCTTTTATTTCTCGAAAACGTCTATTTCAACAATAGATGTTGAAATCTATGGTTTCGAATCTCAACACATTTTAAAACATCGTTAGATCGTTTTAATTCAATTTAAAATATCACATTCTAAACATTTTCTTTAACATATTACTCACTATTCAAAAACGTGAATATAATCCAATTAACAATTTCATCATTTCTATTCATTTTATTTTAAAGTATTATTCACAGTCAAAAACGTGAATATAACTCCATTAATAGGTTTCAACAATTTTCTTATCAAAATAAGTCGTTTGCGAATTTATAAAACAACGTTTATAAATTCCATTTCTATTTATTTTGTAACTACTTACTTTATAAATTCATTTATTAACCTATTCGATTTATAACTCAATTATAAAACAAAAGTTCACATTATAAGTTAAACACTTATAAAACGATTATTTTACAAAATCGTTCTTTTAACTTCCCAAATTTTAAGTCGTATAACTTATAAGATTGTTTATTTATCCAAAATTCGTTCTTTCAATAACTTTATAAATTTTGTAAACCTACTGTTTATAAAATTCCATTTATAACTTCACTGTTTAAAATTCTATAAATTCCATTCAATTATGAAATTCATTTTCACTTCATTCAAACACTTATAAAAACTCGTTTTTATAATTCAAATATTTTAATTTATAAATATCAATTTATAAATCCTTTATAAAATCAATTTATACTATTATTTTAAAACATCTTTAATCCCCTTTATAATTTCACCATTTTGATTTATAAAATAGTCAAATTTTATAAATCCTTATATTTAAACTTTTCACAATAAATTCTAAAATCCCGATTAAACTATTTTATAAAATCATTAGCATCATATTCTCAAAAATCAGTTTTTAACTATATTTCTCAAAAATCATAATTTTTATAACATAAAAATTATAACGTTTTATTTATTTAAAATGAATCAATTCCAAACATATAGTATATTTTCAAAAATCACTTTAAAAATCATTTTAAAATTCCAAAGTTTGGTCCAATGATGCTATATACCAAATAGTCAATCACGACTATAACGATATCATATATCGATATGATGATCCATCAAATATCAAAATATCTGAAATCAAATAAATACTGTTGAGGAATCCAGTTGGATCCCTCCAACCTGTTTTCCTGCATCCACAAACATTAGCACAATACCAATTTCGCTCCAGTACGAAATTATCGCGGTATATGGGATTTAAAATATTATCCGCTTAATAGACGGCGCAATAGGGTCTCATCCGCTAAAAAAAATGCGGGAAATCAATAACTCCAATATATACATATGCCAATATATATATTGCTATTATATATAATACCAATTTCACTGTGTATGAAATATTCGCGGTATATGTTTTTAATAAATAACATCCGCTTACTAACGGCGCATAATGTCTATTTTAACAATCAATAGATAACAATCATCATTCAAACATGCATTCAAATATTTTAAATCTAACTATTTAAAATAAAATCGAAACTGATTCGATTGAGTGAGAAGTTCTCACCTTGATTTCAAATTCCGTTTTAACGATTTATTTCGAATAAAATTAAACGGATGTTTAATTTTACCCAAAATTCTCACTAACTCCAAACGACTCCAATCCAATTCTATCGCGTAGTGCTCGTCCATACGATTCCAACGCAACTGGTTTCGCGCGTTTTCGACCTCGTATGAAAAAGTTATGTATTTTTGAAGTTTGCACAAATTTTATATACATAATTTACAAATAAATTAACTTTTCTTAACCCAAATCAAATCTGGACCGTAGGATCTCTCCCCCTTCCATCATGACCGCACCCTTCATCTTCCCCACTCACGTTCCTTTCCAGGTAACGGCCGCACACCAAACCCATAACAACGTAAACTAGGGTTCCATCTCACCACCTCCTCGCTGCATGAAAACACGATCAGGGAGCGCCAAACGAACGGCCTCGACGAGAGCCACCAACGCCCAGAGCTAGGCCAAGCTCGGCCCCACCTGGTGCCTAGGGTTGCGTGCGCAACATCAGGGAAACGCGGGCAATTTTCTCACAAATTACAACTCCATTCGCGATCTCCACCGTACATATCGTAGATCTCACTACCCTCTACCACTTTCATGTTGGAAGATTGTTGAATTAATGCTTGGATTTGAAGATTTGGAGGGATGAAGATGGACAATTTTCGTCCTTTGGTCTGTTGACTGGAGGTTAGGGTTTCAAATCCCTTTTTTTATTTAATTTATGAGAGAGGGGGGCTATTTATAGGAAATTCTCAAACACTATTCAATCCGGAAATTTCGAACTCCGATTTACGCGCCGTAACCAACGTTTCTAGGGTTTACCCCGCGTTCCGGACACAATGGAACAGGTTTCGGAAGGTAATTCGATCATCTGTGCGAGTTATGGCTACAAACGTTCAATTTAAATTAAACCGATTTAAACGATTTTCTAGGCGTTTTAATTTGTACCGGACAAACGGTAAATCCAATTGACACGAAATTTGAAACCTTGCAATAATATCACATTACGGATTCGATGAAACTGGTTTCGTCGAAATCCGAGACTTTTTTAAAAATGGCTATTTTAACTCACCAAATTAATATTAAAAACAATCCGATGCGTTTCGAGCTGCCACGATCAAACGATAGCTCCGATTGACACGAAAATTGAAATCCGATAATAACTAACTATTACGGATCCAATGGAACTGGTTTCGTCCAATTCTAAGACTGTTCGAAAATTGGCTATTTTCACTAGTCGATTTAATATTAAAATATTCAATTTTCACAAATAAACTTTTAATTCGATTTTAAAAGTTCTAAAAATATCATTCTAACTTAAATATGATAAAATAAAATTTTACAAATCATTTTCAATCATATTTAACTCAATTTTCAATTATTTCCATAATTTAACATATTAAATTATCGATTTAATTATTCACTTAAATCCAATTATTCGAAATAAAATTTATTCGACTTATAAATTCACTTATTAATATTTAAAATTAATTAAATATTCAAATTTAAATAAATTAAAATCTTGGGTCGTTACAATCTTCCCCCCTTAAAAGAATTTCGTCCTCGAAATTCTTAAGTAAGAAAAGTTACAGAATCTATTAATTTTCCAAAATTCATAATTAAATTTCTTATAAAACTTTACTAAGTTTTCAAATCATACTTAGTTACCTTTTAAAAACAACTACTATTGTTTAACTTTCAATTCCAAAATCAAAGTTAAAGTTTTCAAAATTTTCCAATTTTTCTCAAATTTTTCTAACGCCTTAAATTTCCGGAAAAATTCGCCATAGTCTCCTTTGCGCGGCTCGATCCGAAAAAAAAATGACAGTATATATATCACAAATATACATCTCATCAAGTAATGAGGCATCCCGAAGGGAAAAAATTATAAAAGTACGGTATGTAATCCGAGATATGTACCTTATATTTTATTAGCGAGCATATACGGCTAATATAGCGCGAAAGCGAGCTCCAAATGCGAAGCAAACGCAATCCGCACCTACTAAACACTCAACAAACAACATGAGAATCATGCATATAGATAATAGTATCGATATACATCATATAGTAACATAATAACTATATATGTCCACATAGCAAATGAAACAAAAGCAATAAATGCAAACATCAACCAATTATCATCCATAATCAATAAATATTCATTCATATTCTCATTAATATTCAATGAATTGGTTTTCAATTTAATCACATATGATTCATTAACAGTGGATGTTTTTACAAACATTCATTTTCACTTAGTTTATATTCACTAATTTATATTCAAGTTGGTTCACTTCCAAATCAAATTCAATTCTATTTAAGATTCATTTAACTTCCAATTTCATTAACTCAATTTCATTAACACTTAATGAATTATATATAATCAATCAACTAACAACCATATATCAACCAATGTATATTCTTTACAACCAAATTACTTTGCTTATATTCATTCAATTTGGTTTAACACCTTCACTTTCAATTGGTTTAATTAAATTGATTTTTATTCAACTATTCAACTTTCCAATAACATTAGATTTTAATGAATTAACACCTTTTTCATTATTTCATATCAACTTAATTTACATTCAATTGATTAACATTCAATCCATTCATTCAATTCAATTTCTTAAGTTATATTCCATTTAACTTTAAATTCATTTTTTATTTACAACTCATATTCATAAATATATTCATATAGCTTCACTTCTTATATATATAAATTTATTTCACAATTGTAAATCACTTTAATTATAATTCAATTCTTATAATTCTTTTGCTTATACAATTATTCTTCAATTTAGATTATTCAAACAACCAAACAATCAATTTATATACGCTTTAATAATTTTGAAAAATTATTCCTTTATATATAAAATATACTCAAGGTAAAATTATTTCATTTACCCAATTTAAAACAATACTGTGTCGAATTGTTCTGTACAAGTGTTTAGAGATCCCTATCAACAACGTTAATTACTTGTATTAACCAGAATCTATATACCACTCAACAAACCAATCATCACAATATAAAACAATTTCATATTCACTAAAAAAATACGCTCTCATAGCTATTATTACACTCAAACTCATTCTAGAGTACTACTGACTCTATCTCTAATGAGTAATACCCAACAGAACCATGGTTGTCGCTTAACCATATGCTCTGATACCAAATTGTCAGAACCCGATTCTTCGACTTTCGAAAATTCAACATCGATACTCACTTTATCGACTGTCAGGAAATCGAACGACGGAAAACCGAACACTTAGGGTTTTAAGAAAAAGAAAGCGAGAAAGAAGAGGAGATAAGAAGATAGAAAATAGATAGGAAAGAGAATAGAAAATAGAACGGAATAGAAAACAACAGAATAATAACAGAATCTCACAATTCGCAGCGGAACAACATATAATAATAAATGAATAATCTTTAAACAAAGAACTATATCAGTTATTACATTGCATTACATTTCATTACATCATATCATCAGAGTGTACAACAACAACAACAAACAGTGCAGCGGAAAAAGAAATACTATATAAACTAGTAATACGCCATGCCATCCATCTTGCCTCCAGCAACTCCAGAATATCCAGAATATCCTGATAAACCTTAACTCTTGACTGCCCGTGTGGAAATTGGTGGGCACCCAGAGTTTAGGAAGGAAAACAATAAACTCCGAGTCAGTCGTGTGACTGGTGTGAGAACTCAAAACAGTTTATTTATCTTTGAAAACAAAATAGAGGAATATTTTTAAAGTCAATTCGCAATGCTTTTAAAAATGAGACTACCATAAGGCCTCCCGCACACACACACACAATGCAAACGCAGAATCGGAGGAGATTTCTCCTTATGATAGTCAAAGATGCTTGATACGCATTTAAAAAGAACATTTCATATTATTATTAGTGCATAGTGTAGGAAAACATTTCGAAAGTAGAATATAAATCTTAGCCAGCATAGGTACCATTATAGTATGCTTACTATAGCTACCATATTAAATGGCAGGTTCTACAACTAAAACCGTATAAGTCTCGTATTGTTTCTTTGGATTTCCAACGAATGATCAGGCCAAGGAACTTCCCATTGCCACATGAGAATGCCTCTGGATGGACATCCCCGAGAACCAAACCGGATCTCTACCAACACAAGGCCGGGTTACCCCTAACTGAGTAACAACTGACCGAATATGCCATCCCCCGGTCCTTTGGGACCTTTCACCGAGCGCTCGTAATCAATTCACACAATCATAACAAAGTGTTTTCAACATG
Organism: Allium cepa; assembly: GCA_030765085.1. Lineage (NCBI taxonomy): Eukaryota > Viridiplantae > Streptophyta > Magnoliopsida > Asparagales > Amaryllidaceae > Allium > Allium cepa. Next base: position 655,730,921 of record CM060940.1, read on the forward strand.
AGTAAGTATCTGGGCTCCATACCATGATACCACCCTTTTCCAGAAGGAAATGCACACATCCTAAAGGGCGCTACCCCTCATAACCTTGCTGCATCTTTCCTGTTTTGACCATTCACGGGGTGTGAGGCTCGACGAAGTCACGTCCACAAAAACATACTTTATACAAAAGCCATGCTTTGGGTCAACAAATGATCATAGAAATGATCACCAGGATAGACGATCAAATAAACGATCCTATCACAAATAATCAACACAATGATCATTTCACAGCAACACTCAGCATGTCACATTACCAAATTGGGAATATATCGCTGATAACCTTCAACTACATAACCTCTGAGCTCGTACGTCTCAGAGAAGGGTGTTAAGCTAAAAGAATAAATTCTCCGCCACCAACAGAAATACGTTTGAATGAAATCGGCTTTATATCTCAATTTGTAATGTCAGACATACAATCCATACAAGTCTGTTCCGGGCTCGAACAGAACCGAAGGCACTTACAAAGAAGTCCTTGCAATCCGGATATCCACAATCCTGATCGGATTTCCCATCACTTAGGGAGTCTCTATACCGTTGCAACTCAGTGCAGAGACAATCGACAGGTCATCCTATCGCTCTCGCAAATACCGGGTCTTCAACACTGATCTTCAATGCTATCATAACGACGCATCACATATTCGGAATGGGTTATACGACCCCATGGTCCTTTCCTGGTTAACCTGAATAGTGAGTGCTTATTCAAAAATAAGTGTGGCATTCAAATTCAAACAAATCACATCAAATACCCATTCAAAGGGAAATATTGATAGTCGGTTATTGAACTATCAATTGATATGCACACATCACCAGATTCCAAATAATTTTCCAAATTATTTATTTGCCAAAAATATCTTTACAAGATATATAGTTTTCACACTTCAAAAAAATAAATCAATATTTATTTTTAAACAAATTCCACTTTCTTTTATAAATTCCTTAGTGAATTTATAATCCAAAATATCTATGAATATTCGATTTCAATTATTCATTTCAATATTCCTTTTCAATTTATCTTCAAAAAGATAAATTCTCAAAATATTCACTTTTTATTGGAAAACATTTCCATACTTATTTATTCATAAGTAATTCACAAATTTTATTTATTTTCAACACTTAGAAAATATTCAATATACTTAAATCGAAATTAAGTATATATTTCATTCTTTTAAGGAAATCATTCTCTTAAATATATTTATTTGGGCCAAAACGAATGTTACGTAAAACATCGTTACGACAACCCAAAAATCACTAGTATAGGGATTCGAAATTAAAAATAGATATATAAATCCCAATACTATACAAAACATTTCCTTTCGGAAACCATTTACTATAACAACAGTGTTATAGTCCACCATTTCCTTTTATTTCTCGAAAACGTCTATTTCAACAATAGATGTTGAAATCTATGGTTTCGAATCTCAACAAATTTTAAAACATCGTTAGATCGTTTTAATTCAATTTAAAATATCACATTCTAAACATTTTCTTTAACATATTATTCACTATTCAAAAACGTGAATATAATCCAATTAACAATTTCATCATTTCTATTCATTTTATTTTAAAGTATTATTCACAGTCAAAAACGTGAATATAACTCCATTAATAGGTTTCAACAATTTTCTTATCAAAATAAGTCGTTTGCGAATTTATAAAACAACGTTTATAAATTCCATTTCTATTTATTTTATAACTACTTACTTTATAAATTCCTTTATTAACCTATTCGATTTATATCTCAATTATAAAACAAAAGTTCACATTATAAGTTAAACACTTATAAAACGATTATTTTACAAAATCGTTCTTTTAACTTCCCAAATTTTAAATCTTATAACTTATAAGATTGTTTATTTATCCAAAATTCGTTCTTTCAATAACTTTATAAATTTTGTAAACCTACTGTTTATAAAATTCCATTTATAACTTCACTGTTTAAAATTCTATAAATTCCATTCAATTATGAAATTCATTTTCACTTCATTCAAACACTTATAAAAACTCGTTTTTATAATTCAAATATTTTAATTTATAAATATCAATTTATAAATCCTTTATAAAATCAATTTATACTATTATTTTAAATCATCTTTAATCCCCTTTATAATTTCACCATTTTGATTTATAAAATAGTCAAATTTTATAAATCCTTATATTTAAACTTTTCACAATAAATTCTAAAATCCCGATTAAACTATTTTATAAAATCATTAGCATCATATTCTCAAAAATCAGTTTTTAACTATATTTCTCAAAAATCATAATTTTTATAACATAAAAATTATAACGTTTTATTTATTTAAAATGAATCAATTCCAAACATATAGTATATTTTCAAAAATCACTTTAAAAATCATTTTAAAATTCCAAAGTTTGGTCCAATGATGCTACATACCAAATAGTCAATCACGACTATAACGATATCATATATCGATATGATGATCCATCAAATATCAAAATATCTGAAATCAAATAAATACTGTTGAGGAATCCAGTTGGATCCCTCCAACCTGTTTTCCTTCATCCACAAATATTAGCACAATACCAATTTCGCTCCAGTACGAAATTATCGCGGTATATGGGATTTAAAATATTATCCGCTTAATAGACGGCGCAATAGGGTCTCATCCGCTAAAAAAATGCGGGAAATCAATAACTCCAATATATACATATGCCAATATATATATATTGCTATTATATATAATACCAATTTCACTGTTGATGAAATATTCGCGGTATATGTTTTTAATAAATAACATCCGCTTACTAACGGCGCATAATGTCTATTTTAACAATCAATAGATAACAATCATCATTCAAACATGCATTCAAATAGTTTAAATCTAACTATTTAAAATAAAATCGAAACTGATTCGAGTGAGTGAGAAGTTCTCACCTTGATTTCAAATTCCGTTTTAGCGATTTATTTCGAATAAAATTAAATGGACGTTTAATTTTACCCAAAATTCTCACTAACTTCAAACGACTCCAATCCAATTCCATCACGTAGTGCTCGTCCATACGATTCCAACGCAACTGGTTTCGCGCGTTTTCGACTTCGTATGAAAAAGTTATGTATTTTTGAAGTTTGCACAAATTTTATATACATAATTTACAATTAAATTAACTTTTCTTAACCCAAATCAAATCTGGACCGTAGGATCTCTCCCCCTTCCATCATGACCGCACCCTTCATCTTCCCCACTCACGTCCCTTTCCAGGTAACGGCCGCACACCAAACCCATAACAACGTAAACTAGGGTTCCATCTCACCACCTCCTCGCTGCATGAAAACACGATCAGGGAGCGCCAAACGAACGACCTCTACGAGAGCCACCAACGCCCAGAGCTAGGCCAAGCTCGGCCCCACCTGGTGCCTAGGGTTGCGTGCGCAACATCAGGGAAACGCGGGCAATTTTCTCACAAATTACAACTCCATTCGCGATCTCCACCGTACACATCGTAGATCTCACTACCCTCTACCACTTTCATGTTGGAAGATTGTTGAATTAATGCTTGGATTTGAAGATTTGGAGGGATGAAGATGGACAATTTTCGGCCTTTGGTCTGTTGACTGGCGGCTAGGGTTTCAAATCCCTTTTTTTTTATTTAATTTATGAGAGAGGGGGGCTATTTATAGGAAATTCTCAAACACTATTCAATCCGGAAATTCCAAACTCCGATTTACGCGCCGTAACCAGCGTTTCTAGGGTTTACCCCGCGTTCCGGACACAATGGAACAGGTTTCGGAAGCTAATTCGATCATCTGTGCGAGTTATGGCTACAAACGTTCAATTTAAATTAAACCGATTTAAACGATTTTCTAGGCGTTTTAATTTGTACCGGACAAACGGTAAATCCAATTGACACGAAATTTGAAACCTTACAATAATATCACATTACGGATCCGATGAAACTGGTTTCGTCGAAATCCGAGACTTTTTGAAAAATGGCTATTTTAACTCGCCAAATTAATATTAAAAACAATCCGATGCGTTTCGAGCTGCCACGATCAACCGATAGCTCCGATTGACACGAAAATTGAAATCCGGTAATAACTAACTATTACGGATCCAATGGAACTGGTTTCGTCCAATTCTGAAACTGTTCGAAAATTGGCTATTTTCACTAGTCGATTTAATATTAAAATATTCAATTTTCACAAATAAACTTTTAATTCGATTTTAAAAGTTCTAAAATATCATTCTAACTTCAATATGATAAAATAAAATTTTACAAATCATTTTCAATCATATTTAACTCAATTTTCAATTATTTCCATAATTTAACATATTAAATTATCGATTTAATTATTCACTTAAATCCAATTATTCGAAATAAAATTTATTCGACTTATAAATTCACTTATTAATATTTAAAATTAATTAAATATTCAAATTTAAATAAATTAAAATCCTGGGTTGTTACACCAAACTTGTAGAAGGCACGATAGGGCATGTGAACATGGCACTCGAGGCAATGCTAGGGTAGATATACCAATTGCGAATCTGGACTGGTTATTAACGCATAGCAGCTACTATCTCCCGTCTCGGAACACACTCTCATTATCAAAATCAAGGGGTAGCCACCAAATTATCACAAAGTCATAATACGGTGTCGATGAAATGTGTCCGATCGGAGGTGCGACCTCACTTGGCCGACGTGGCTCCTGTTTTACTCACATCTAAGCTAACTCACGGAGTCAAGGTCACAATAATACTTCATATAGAATTGTTCGCCAAACCATCCTACTTCATTTCATAAATCTCCACCATGTACATAGTTGTTAAAGTGGTTTTCGGGATTGGCAGAGAGTATGACAATATCCGATTCTGGTCTCTTTAACAACCAAACGCTTATTTACACCGGATGGTTCTTTTCATTTCAAAAGTGAATTCACAATTGATATCAAAATATCATATTCTCAAAACCATATCACTTTGGAAATCATATCCACTTTCAAAACCATATTAACTTTCAAAATCATATTCACCTTGAAATCATATTCACGTTTGAAATTATCGATAAAATAGGTTAATTAAAATGTGACGCCCCACCTCTATGCTCACAATAACAAAGAGTATTAAAAGAAATACTGTCTGTTATTACAAAGAATAAGGCTGGATAGGAGCGGCCATCCGTAATTAGGCCTTACACTAGTATTGGTTATCTCGATAGGAGTGGTATATTTTTTTCGTCTCTTATTTATTTACTCCTATCGACATACCAATTCCAATATAGAACAAACTACGATGGTCCATAATAGTTTAGGACAACATATATAATAATAACACAGATAAGCTAAATGCGAAACACAGATAATATCGAATCTCATATATATATATATATATATATATATATATATATATATATATATATATATATATATATATAACTGAAGTCAATTACAATGCACGTGATACAATACATATGATACAACTACAACTGTCGACACAGGATGTTATATATACAAGTACATTAATATAATCAATATACATGAATAGGTATCAACCTATACTATGATAACAACTATTCCAAAAGATATAAAGAGACTTCATAGCTCTAGCAGCAACCCAAAGCCAGGTATCTACAACCTGTAATAACTCGGTCTGACCCGAGTATTAATTTCAAAAGAAAATAATACAAGGGTCAGTCTAATTCAAACTTGAAGCAATAGTAATTAAATAATCAAATAGACGATAGTCACAATAAATCTCGTCTATCCAATTCTTCGTAAGAGAATTGGATAACGATAAATATAACACGTAATAGTGTTAAACAACAAATCAGCAAATTCAAATTATCAACAAAGATAAATGAAAGGATTATCAATTAAGATAATTTAAAAAACAACAGAATTGCCTAAACGGCAATTAACAACAAAATATAATTATTAAATAAATAATTGGAAACTCATAATCTAATTATCAAAAAGATAATTAGATATCAACAAAATCATCAAATTAAACCAAATCAAATACCACTTCAAAATATATTGAATTGGCAACACAAAACAATTCCAGCAATTGAAAACATCAATTAAAACATCAAATTTGGTAGGGCTGCAGTATATGCACGTGTGTACTGCCTCGCCACTACAGCATGAAATACACAAAAGATCAACGAACCAAAATCAAATGGCATCAACTCAAATCAAATGAACCAGACACCCATCAAGCAGTGCATAGTGCACTGAAGATCTTGAACAAAACTCGAGTGAAACCAGAACAATAAGTGGAACTGACCACCCAATGAATCAAATGACACATACTCGAGTGGAGCAAGAAACGAATGTACACAAATTAAAAAAAATGAAAATGAACAGTGTAAGTGTAGAACTCGACTGGTCAGCCTCAACCATGAAATGGTCATGTTCACAACTCGATTCATGGGACTACATGATGGACAAGTATGCAAGTAAACGCAACATGAACCAACAGTGCACAAAGGCAGTAGTACAACTCTAACTGGAAGCACACAATTTCACATACCAGATACATCAACAAGTCATGCGATGCCCAGAGAAAATGACTGGTACAAGTGACAATGCGAGCTACCACCCAAGACAGTGCAGAATGGAAATGTACATATACAAGTGACCAAGTGCAATGTAGGTATCAGTTTCTAACAAGTGACCAAGTGCAATGCAGGTATCAGTTTCTAACAAGTGACCAAGTGCAATGCTATATGGACTAGACAGTAAGTGTCGACCAAGCAATAACCAAATGCAGTGACAAGCACAGCAATGCAAGTGGTTGGAGATATATAATGCAGACTATATCAAGTCTACAATGACCAAAGTGCTATCAAGACTTCAAGCCAGAAACAACAGAGAATTCAAAGAAGCAGTTCAAATTAGAATCCAAGTGGCCAAAGTCCAAAAAGAAATCATCGTCACAGTCAAGCCGGTGCCGAAGTCACAAACGAATTAAAGCAGTCTTAACAAATGAATGAAAACCAAACACAACAGTATACAAGTGCAAGTACACGAATGTCTGGACCAAATGTCATCAAGTGAACAAGGCCTCACCACACAGACTCAAGAAAAGCAGTGAAACAATAATGGTGCAAAGATGAATGCATATATGGATGCAGACATGCCAAATTTTTGTGAAGCTGAAAATGAACAAAATACCCGAATTCACCATCAAGGAATAGTTTTCTTTTTAAAACATCCTCAAATCATTATCATGAAATCAAAGCAATGCCAAAGTCGAGTATGCTACAGAATAACCATGCCAAAGCCATGGAATAACAAAACAAACTCAAAGCCGATGCCAGCTTAAAAATGCTATTCAAATCAAACTGTGTCAAAATCAACACCGAGAGTGTCAGGTGAAGCCATTAAATGGCCGAAAATAGTAAGAAAAAGTCGAACAAGACCAATACTTATTCTTTCCATCTCAAAATCAAGTTGTGGAAAACAAGAAGATGAACCAAGTCAGAAAACATCAGCCTCCAACATAGTCGAATGGTCGAAAAATCAAGTGACGAATTCAAACAACTTTATACGAACGAAAATCACAGAATTCAAACCCTACAAACTTAAGATTGAACTAGATGTGAGTGGAAAAATCACTCACCTTGTTACCACGAGCGCAAAACCAAAGATCGAACAGTTCAAATCGAAGCAGAGACGAACCCTAGCAGCCATTGCAAAATCGAAGAGACGATCATCCATCAGAGCAAAGAAATCAAATTTGATCGAGTCTTTGAAGTCGCAACTTCGAAATTTCATGAAAACCCTAATTTTTATTCAGAGAGGAACGAACAAAAGAATGACGCAAGGCCGCCATTAATTTTTGTATGTTTTGTTAGGGTTGCGAAAAAAATGAATAATGGGGAATGGGTTTGCCTTTGATAATCACGGCACCAAGTATATAAAAAATGTGGGCCAAGATTAATTTTAAAGCCCGCAAACCCTTAACAAATTTTTTTTAAAAAATAGTTTTAATCTGATTAAAACTGCCAATAGCAATTAACAACCAATTTAATCGTCAATTTGACGATAATTAATTGTTACAAAACCCCGGGTTGTTACAGACTCCCCTCCTTCTAAAAATTGCGTCCCCGCAATTTTCATAATTAAAGTTGTCAATAACAATTATTTTTCTAACATAAACTGGTTAAGCTAGAAAAATAAAAGTCGAGAATATAAACACCAAAGATATCTTTTAATTTCATAAAAGAAATTCATAAATTCTCAATAAAATCCAATCATCAAATAGATAATCAGAAATCCTCAAATCAACAAATATCTAATTATCAAAAAACGATAATTAGAAATCTCAAATCAACAAATATCTAATCATTAGAAACGATAATCAGAAATCTCAAATCAACAAATATCTAATTATCAAAACCGATAATCGGAAATCTCAAATCAACAAATATCTAATTATCAAAAACGATAATCAAAAACAACAAATATCTAATTATCAAAAACGATAATCAGAAATTCTCAAATCAACAAATATCTAATTATCAAAAACGATAATCATAAATCTCAAATCAACAAATATCTAATTATCAAAAACGGTAATCCGAAATCTCAAATCAACAAATACCTAATTATCAAAAACGATAATCGGAAATCTCAAATCAACAAACATCTAATTATCAAAAACGATAATCAGAAATCTCAAATCAACAAATATCTAATTATCAAAAACGATAATCAGAAACAACAAATATCCAATTACCTGCAGATGATTAAAAACAACAAATATCTAGAATCAATTAAGATGACTATCAAATCAACATAAAAGGTGGATCGATCCCAACAAATGGCGAGTTTTAGCTACGCCGCACGTGCATCAACAAATGGTCAAAGCCGACCAAGTACTATATTTTTGGCGCCCAATAAATGACCCAAAGGTCCAACAAATGACCCGAAGGTCTAGTACTGGTATTGACCCGAAGGTCCAATAATAACCCGAAGGTCCAACAAAGTCACTCGAAAGCCCAACAAAATCATCAAAACCATCAAAACAGCAAATATTTCAATTAACGAGTCCGGAATTAATCGAAATGGCAAACGCACATGTCCCATACCACGAGTTTTACTAAATCGTTTAATTCTCTTCATCATTTCCTTGAAAGTGCAAAATTGTGTATTTTAAACAAATAACATTTTACGTTCTCAAACGGACAAGTCCGGAATTAAGCGAATCAGTAAAAGTGAGGGTTCATAGTCCTCAATTTTGCTGAAGCGTTTAAATCGCTTCCTCATTCTTTTGAAAGCGCAAACTGTAGAAAGTTTGAAAAACAATTTTATTTTAAAACGATTTTTAAACACGTGATTAAAACAGCAACATCTATAGCAATTTCAATAAGGAAATTGCACTTCTCAAAACACCATAAAAACGGATCTCAAAATCAGCATTGCGGGATAACCGCTTGAAAATCCAAAATACGTTTTAGAACCAAACACCGGTTCAACGTAAAATTAATGCAGTAACATGCAACTCATATTTGCACGCATACTGCAAAATGAACAAAGAAATCACTAGAATATATCTTCAATGAAGATAATTTAAAACAATAAAAAATCTCAACAAAATCACATAACTACAAACGCTTCGGATCCTCAAATCGGATTCGAAATTTTCAAAGAAAACAAAACAAACACATATATGTAACAACATAATGAATTTAATTTTCATATTTTGATTCTTAAATCAAAAAGGTTATCAACTGTACTCAGCGAAAACGGTCTTACTGTTTCCGCTGTGCACTCTGATAAACAAAACACAAATTACTCAATCACCAAAACACACTTTCACTTTTATTTTTAAATAAAGATATTTAAAAATTTCATCATATTTTCAAAACTTTGGTTTTTGACTCAAAGCACACTAAAACATCAAAAAATAGTTGTAACACATGTTCCATCTAAGTTATGTTTTATATTATGTCCATAAACCCCTCGCTCTGATACCAACTGTGACGCCCCACCTCTATGCTCACAATAACAAAGAGTATTAAATGAAATACTGTATGTTATTACGAAGAATAAGGCTGGATAGGAGTGGCCATCCATAGTTAGGCCTTACACTAGTATTGATTATCTCGATAGGAGTGGTATATTTTTTTTCCGTCTCTTATTTATTTACTCCCATCGACATACCCAATTCCAGTATAAAACGAACTACGATAGTCCATAATAGTTTAGGACAACATATATAATAATAACACAGATAAGCTAAATGCAGAATACAGATAATATCGAGTCTCATATATATATATATATATATATATATATATATATATATATATATAACTGAAGTCAGTTTCAATACACGTGATACAATACATATGATACAACTACAACTGTCGACACAGGATGTTACATATACAAGTACATTAATGTAATCAATATACATGAATACGTAACATCCTATACTATGACAACAACTACTCCAAAAGATATAAAGAGAGTTCATAGCTCTAGCAGCAACCAAAAGCAAGGTATCTACAACCTGTAATAACTCGGTCTGACCCGAGTATTAAATTCAAAAGAAAATAATACACGAGTCAGTCTAATTCAAACTTAGTTATTAATGCACGGAAGCAATAATAATTAAATAATCAAATAGATGACAGTCATAATAAATCTCGTCTATCCAATCCTTCGTAAGAGAATTGGATAACAATAAATATAACACGTAATGGTGTTAAACAACAAATCAGCAAATTCAAATTATCAACAAAGATAAATGAAAGGATTATCAATGACGATAATTTAGAAAACAACAGAATTGCCTAAATGGCAATTAACAACAAAATATAATTATTAAATAAATAATTAGAAACTCATAATCTAATTATCAAAAAGATAATTAGATATCAACAAAATCATCAAATTAAACCAAATCAAATACCACTTCAAAATATATTGAATTGGCAACACAAAACAATTCCAGCAATTGAAAACATCAATTAAAACATCAAATCTGGTAGGGCTGCAGTATACGCACGCGTGTACTGCCTCGCCACTACAGCATGAAATACACAAAAGATCAATGAAACAAAATCAAATGGCATCAACTCAAATCAAATGAACCATACACCCATCAAGCAATGCATAGTGCACTGAAGATCTTGAAAAAAACTCGAGTGAAACTAGAACAATAAGCGGAACTGACCACCCAATGAATCAAATGACACATGCTCGAGTGCAGCAAGAAACAAATGTACACAAGAAAAACAACATGAAACTGGACAGTGCAAGTGCAAAACTCGACTGGTCAGCCTCAACCATGAAATGGTCATGTTCACAACTCGATTCATGGGACTACATGATGGACAAGTATGCAAGTAAACGCAATGTGAACCAACAGTGCACAAAGGCAGTAGTACAACTCTAACTGGAAGCACACAATTTTACATACTAGATACATCAACAAGTCAAGCGATGCACCAGAGAAAATGACTAGTACAAGTGACAATGCGAGCTACCACCCAAGACAGCGCAGAATGGAAATGTACATATACAAGCGACCAAGTGCAATGCAGGTATAAGTTTCAAACAAGTGACCAAGTGCAATGCAGGTATCAGTTTCTAACAAGCGACCAATTTGCAATGCTATATGGACTAGACAGTAAGTGTCGACCAAGCCTTAACCCAATGCAGTGATAAGCACAACAATGCAAGGGTTGGAGATAAATAATGCAGACTATATCAAGTCTACAATGACCAAAGTGCTATCAAGACTTCAAGCCAGAAACAACAGAGAATTCAAAGAAGTAGTTCAAATTAGAATCCAAGTGGTCGAAGTCCAAAAAGAAACCATCGTCACAGTCAAGCCGGTGCTGAAGTCACACACGAATTAGAGCAGTCTTAACAAATGAATGAAAACCAAACGCAACAGTATACAAGTGCAAGTACACGAATGTCTGGACCAAATGTCATCAAGTGAACAAGACCTCACCGCACAGACTCAAGAAAAGCCGTGAAACAATAATGGTGCAAAGATGAATGCATATATGGATGCAGACATGCCAAATTTTTGTGAAGCTGAAAATGAACAAAATACCCGAATTCACCATCAAGGAACAGTTTTCTTTTTAAAACATCCTCAAATCATTATCACGAAATCAAAGCAATGCCAAAGTCGAGTATGCTATAGAATAACCATGCCAAAGCCATGGAACAACAAAACAAACTCAAAGCCGATGCCAACATAAAAATGCTATTCAAATCAAACTGTGTCAAAATCAACACCGAGCGTGTCAGGTGAAGCCCTTAAATGGCCAAAAACAGTAAGCAAAAGTCGAACAAGGCCAATACTTATTCTTCCCATCTCAAACTCAAGTTGTGGAAAACAAGAAGATGAACCAAGTCAGAAAACATCAACCTCCAACATAGTCGAATGGTCGAAAAATAAAGTGATGAATTCAAACAATTTTATGCGAACGAAACTCACAGAATTCAAACTCTACAAACTTAAGATTGAACTAGATGTGAGTGGAAAAATCACTCACCTTGTTACCACGAGCGCAAAACCAAAGATCGAACAGTTCAAATCGAAGCAGAGACGAACCCTAGCAGCCATTGCAAAATCGAAGAGACGATCATCCATCAGAGCAAAGAAATCAAATTTGGTCGAGTCTTTGAAGTCGCAACTTCGAAATTTCATTAAAACCCTAATTTTTATTCAGAGAGGAACGAACGAAAGAATAACGCGAGGCCGCCATTAATTTTCGTATGTTTTGTTAGGGTTGCAAAAAAATGAATAATGGGGAATGGGTTTGCCTTTGATAATCACGGCACCAAGTATATAAAAAATGTGGGCCAAGATTAATTTTAAAGCCCGCATGCCCCTAACAAAAAAAATTTAAAAAGAATTTCAGTCTGATTAAAACTCCCAATAGCAATTAACAACCAACTTAATCGTCAATTTGACGATAATTAATTGTTACAAAACCCCGGGTTGTTACAGACTCCCCTCCTTATAAAAATTGCGTCCCTACAGTTTTCATAATTAAAGTTATCAATAACAATTATTTTTCTAACATAAACTGGTTAAGCTAGAAAAACAAAAGTTGAGAATATAAACACCAAAGAAATCTTTTAATTTCATAAAAGAAATTCACAAATTCTCAACAAAATCCAATCATCAAATAGATAATCAGAAAATCTCAAATCAACAAATATCTAATTATCAAAAATGATAATTAGAAATCTCAAATCAAAAAATATCTAATTATCAAATACGATAATCAGAAATCTCAAATCAACAAATATCTAATTATCAAAAACGATAATCGAAAATCTCAAATCAACAAATATCTAATTATCAAAAACGATAATCAGAAACAACAAATATCCAATTATCAAAAACGATAATCAGAAATTCTCAAATCAACAAATATCTAATTGTCAAAAACGATAATCAGAAATCTCAAATCAACAAATATCTAATTACAAAAATGATAATCCGAAATCTCAAATCAACAAATATCTACTTATCAAAAATGATAATCGGAAATCTCAAATCAACAAATATCTAATTATCAAAAATGATAATCAGAAATCTGAAATCAACAAATATCTAATTATCAAAAACGATAATTAGAAGTCTCTACTCAACAAATATCTAATTATCAAAAACGATAATCAGAAACAAAAAATATCCAATTACCTGCAGATAATTAAAAACAACAAATATCTAGAAATCAATTAAGATGACTAGAAAATCAACATAAAAGGTGGATCGATCCCAATAAATGGCGAGTTTTAGCTACACCGCACGTGCATCAACAAATGGCCGAAGCCTACCAAGTACTATATTTTTGGCGCCCAACAAATGATCCAAAGGTCCAACAAATGACCCGAAGGTCTAGTACTAGTATTGACCCGAAGGTCCAACAATACTTCGAAGGTCCAACAATGTGGCTCGAAAGCCCAACAAAATCATCAAAACCATCAAAACAGCAAATATTTCAACTAACGGGTTCGGAATTAATCGAAATAGCAAATGCACATGTCCCATACCACGAGTTTTACTAAATCGTTTAATTATCTTCATCGTTTCCTTGAAAGTGCAAAATTGTGTATTTTAAATAAATAACATTTTACGTTCTCAAATGGACAAGTTCGGAATTAAGCGAATCAGTAAAAGTGAGGGTTCATAGTCCTCAATTTTGCTGAAGCGTTTAAATCGCTTCCTCATTCTTTTGAAAGCGCAAACTGTAGAAAGTTTGAAAAACTATTTTATTTTAAAATAATTTTTAAACACGTGATTAAAACAGCAACATCTGTAGCAAATTCGATAAGGAAATTGCACTTCTCAAAACACCGTGAAAACGGATCTCAAAATCAGCATTGCGGGATAACCGCTTGAAAATCCTCTTTAAATTTGACGGTTACTGAAGTCAAAGCGACAGTAATTTTTATACCTCAAAAATCTCATCAAATAATTCGCATCAAAATATAACACCATTGAATTTTCATTCATTAAAAATGTCAACAAAACACTGTGCTTCAAAAATTTAGCACGGGTGTAAAAATCCCGTTATAAAAATAACGGCAACAAAATACATTTTAGAACCAAACACCGGTTCAACGTAAAATTAATGCAGTAACATGCAACTCATATTTGCACACTTACTGCAAAATGAACAAAGAAATCACTAGAATATATCTTCAATGAAGATAATTTAGAACAGCAAAAAATCTCAACAAAATCACATAACTGTAAATGCTTCGGATCCTCAAATCGGATTCGAAATTTTCAAAGAAAACAAAATAAACACATCTATGTAAAAACATAATGAATTTAATTTCATTTTCATATTTTGATTCTTAAATCAAAAAGGTTATCAACTGCACTCAGCGAAAACGGTCTTACTGTTTCCACTGCGCACTCTGATAAACAAAACACAAATTACTCAATCACCAAAACACACTTTCACTTTTATTTTTAAATAAAGATATTTAAAAATTTCATCATAATTTCAAAACTTTGGTTTTTGACTCAAAGCACACTAAAACATCAACAAATAGTTGTAACATATGTTGCATCTAAGTTATGTTTTATATTATGTCCATAAACCCCTCGCTCTGGTACCAACTGTGACGCCCCAACTCTATGCTCACAATAACAAAGAATATTAAAACAAGTACTGTCTGTTATTACGAAGAATAAGGCTGGATATGAGCGGCCATCCGTAGTTAGGCCTTACACTGGTATTGGTTATCTCGATAGGAGTGGTATTTTTTTTTTGGTCTCTTATTTATTTACTCCCATCGACATATCCAATTCCAGTATAAAACGAACTACGGTGGTCCATAATAGTTTAGGATAACATATATAATAATAACACAGATAAGCTAAATGCGGAACACGGATAATATCGAATTTCATATATATATATATATATATATATATATATAACTGAAGTCAGTTACAATACACGTGATACAATACATATGATACAACTACAACTGTCGACACAGAATGTTACATATACAAGTACATTAATTTAATCAATATACATGAATACGTATCACCCTATACTATGACAACAACTACTCCAAAAGATATAAAGAGACTTCATAGCTCTAGCAGCAACCCAAAGCAAGGTATCTACAACCTGTAATAA
The DNA here is from genome assembly GCA_030765085.1 of Allium cepa. NCBI lineage: Eukaryota > Viridiplantae > Streptophyta > Magnoliopsida > Asparagales > Amaryllidaceae > Allium > Allium cepa. The sequence goes on from CM060940.1 coordinate 655,746,569, forward strand.
CTCGGTCTGACCCGAGTATTAAATTCAAAAGAAAATAATATACGGGTCAATCTAATTCAAACTTAGTTATTAATGCATGGAAGCAATAATAATTAAATAATCAAATAGATGATGGTCACAATAAATCTCGTCTATCCAATCCTTCGTAAGAGAATTGGATAACGACAAATACAACACGTAATCGTGTTAAACAACAAATCAGCAAATTCAAATTATCAACAAAGATAAATGAAAGGATTATCAATGAAGATAATTTAGAAAACAACAGAATTTCCTAAACGGCAATTAACAACAAAATCTAATTATTAAATAAATAATTAGAAAATCATAATCTAATTATCAAAAAGATAATTAGATATCAACAAAATCATCAAATTAAACCAAATCAAATACCACTTCAAAATATATTGAATTGGCAATACAAAACAATTCCAGCAATTAAAACATCAAATCTGGTAGGGCTGCAGTATACGCACGCGTGTACTTCCTCGACATTATAGCATGAAATACACAAAAGATTAACGAAGCAAAATCAAATGGCATCAACTCAAATCAAATAAACCAGAAACCCATCAAGCAGTGCATAGTACACTGAAGATCTTGAACAAAACTCGAGTGAAACCAGAATAATAAGTGGAACTGACCACCCAATGAATCAAATGACACATACTCGAGTGGAGCAAGAAACAAATGTACACAAGAAAAACAACATGAAACTGGACAATGCAAGTGTAGAACTCGACTAGTCAGCCTCAACCATGAAATGGTCATGTTCACAACTCGATTCAAGGGACTACATGATGGACAAGTATGCAAGTAAAAGCAACGTGAACCAACAGTGCACAAAGGCAGTAGTACAACTCTAACTGGAAGCACACAATTTCACATACCAAATACATCAACAAGTCATGCGATGCACCAGAGAAAATAACTGGTACAAGTGACAATGCGAGCTACCACCCAAGACAGTGCAGAATGGAAATGTACATATACAAGTGACCAAGTGCAATGCAGGTATCAGTTTCTAACAAGTGACCAAGTGCAATGCAGGTATCAGTTTCTAACAAGTGACCAAGTGCAATGCTATATGGACTAGACAGTAAGTGTCGACCAAGCTTTAACCAAATGCAGTGACAAGCACAGCAATGCAAGAGGTTGGAGATATATAATGCAGAATATATCAAGTCTACAATGACCAAAGTGCTATCAAGACTTCAAGCCAGAAACAACAGAGAATTCAAAGAAGCAGTTCAAATTAGAATCCAAGTGGCCGAAATCCAAAAAGAAATCATCGTCACAGTCATGCCGGTGCTGAAGTTACAAATGAATTGATGCAGTCTTAACAAATGAATGAAAACCAAACACAACAGTATACAAGTTCAAGTACACGAATGTCTGGACCAAATGTCATCAAGTGAACAAGACCTCACCGCACAGACTCAAGAAAGGAAGTGAAACAATAATGGTGCAAAGATGAATGCATATATGGATGCAAACATGCCAAATTTTTGTGAAGCTGAAAATCAACAAAATACCCGAATTCACCATCAAGGAACAGTTTTCTTTTTAAAACATCCTCAAATCATTATCACGAAATCAAAGCAATGCCAAAGTCGAGTATGCTACAGAATAACCATGCCAAATCCATGGAACAACAAAACAAACTCAAAGCGGATGCCAACAAAAAAATGCTATTCAAATCAAACTGTGTCAAAATCAACACTGAGAGTGTCATGTGAAGCCATTGAATGGCAGAAAAAAGTAAGCAACAGTCGAACAAGACCAATACTTATTCTTTCCATCTCAAAATCAAGTTGTGGAAAACAAGAAGATGAACCAAGTCAGAAAACATCAGCCTCCAACATAGTCGAATGGTCGAAAAATCAAGTGACGAATTCGAACAATTTTATAAGCGAAAATCACAGAATTCAAACCCTACAAACTTAAGATTGAACTAGATGTGAGTGGAAAAATCACTCACCTTGTTACCGCGAGCGCAAAACAAAGATTGAATAGTTCAAATCGAAGCAGAGACGAACCCTAGCAGTCATTGCAAAATCGAAGAGACGATCATCCATCAGAGCAAAGAAATCAAATTTGATCGAGTCTTTGAAGTCGCAACTTCGAAATTTCACGAAAACCCTGATTTTTATTCAGAGGGGAACGAATGAAAGTATAACACGAGGCCGCCATTAATTTTCGTATGTTTTGTTAGGGTTGCGAAAAAAATGAATAATGGGGAATGGGTTTGCCTTTGATAATCACGGCACCAAGTATATAAAAAATGTGGGCCAAGATTAATTTTAAAGCCCGTAAACCCTTAACAAAACTTTTTTAAAAAAAAAGAATTTCAATCTGATTAAAACTCCCAATAGCAATTAACAACCAATTTAATCGTCAATTTGACGATAATTAATTGTTACAAAACACCGGGTTGTTACATAAAATCTCATTCCAAAATCATCATATTTACCCAAATATGTCATTTCACAAAAAGATATCAATTTCAAATCCAACTTAGGTTGTATGATCATTAAAGATTTAAATATAAATACTTCAACTTTACACAGTCTAAAATTTTAGAAAATGGTTTAGATAGTAATAAATAGTTTCAATAGTTTAAAAAATAGTTTAAAATAGATTAAAATAGTTTAAATAGTAAAAATAGTTTAAATAGATTTAAATATGATTTAATTAAATTTAAAATCATTTACAAAGATTTAAAATAGATTTAAATTATATTAAATGGATTTAAAATAGATTAAATAAATTTAAAATAGATTAAATAGATTAATATTATATTAAATAGATTTAAAATAGATAAAAAAATAATTAGTTTAAATAGGTAAAATACATTAAAAAAAATTTTGGCAAGGCCAGCCGGTTTTATAGTGGACCGTCCACTTTTTATTACGATCGTAATAAAACTTGGAGTACAGGAGTAAGGTAAAAGCACCTTAACTACTAAAGAAAATGGTAAATACAGCACAGGTGTGTGACAGACATGTCACAGTAACTATAATAATCACGAAGACTAGGAATCCTCCGAAGAGAAAGAATCACCATCAACAACAGAGACCAAACAGTCATTGCCACAGAGACCAGCAAATGGGCTGAAACGGATAGCAAGACTAGGGTCGTAATCCAATGCATCCGGAGAATAAATGAAAGAGCGATCCCAAGAAGAGTCAGCTAGCATGGAAGAATTCTTGCACGCAAACACACCATCCAAATCAAGAACTAATGAATCACCAGACGTAATGTAATATAGGCATCTAAGGTCCGTCTGCTCATCGGAAACAAATCTGAAAAATGAATCATTCACGGGGCTAAATCTCACATCAGAAATGAGGTCAACCCAACACCTTTCAGACTCAACCCAAACAACCCGGGTAGAAACGGAAACAATAAAAGGATTATCTGGGGCAGCACAAGGAACCACAGCAATAGAAGGAAAGGCAGGCCTAACAACAGCAGGAGGCGGGCCAAGATCAGGCAAAGAGACCGTCAGGGAGGGGGCTACCTGGGATGCAGCGGTAGGGACCTTCGGAATCTATTTCTGGAGCGGGGAACGAGGCAGAGGAATCTTAGTAGGAGTCGCGGAGGATTTGGAATGCAGGCAGGAGGTAGCAAGGTGGACAAAAGAGTGACAAGAGGAGCATATATCTGGAACCCATCCATAGCGTACACGAACCTCCGCAACATGCCCAACAGCAAGCTGCACAGGAATAGAAGCAGGGAGAGGCTTAAACGGGGATATCTTAATAAGAGCCTTGGCATACATTAATTTTTCCCGAGCAACCGTATTAGTGTCAAAGCATTTCAATTTTCCGACATTGCAGGCTAACCAATTCAACCCAAGCAAAGGCTGTAGCGCAGAGGGGATTTGTGAAAAGAACAACCAAACGGGGAAGGATAGCACTTGCTCTCGAGCACACGCCACAGTGGGAGTCCAAGGCGTGATAATGAAGGGTCTACCAGCAAAAAAAGACGGCTCGGCACCAAGAACTAGCCATCGATCTTCGGAACAGGAGAACTAGAGATAATACATAGAGTCGATCAGCTTAACAAGCAAATTACGACGTAGCTTCCAAGTCTTACGTAAAACCGAAGACAAGTCATGAAGACGGTGATTTGGTTCCAGAAAGAAACCAACTAAATATTCAGACCAAAAGTCAACTCCAGCTTGCATCACTATTGGAGAAGGGATCATCACTCCATTCTCTTCGACAATTTCAAATTCTATTGGTTTGTATTCTCCCGCATTTCATGGCAGAGACTTGAACAGGGATGACCAAGCTATGGGGCAGGCCGCGGTAGTAGCAACAGGACCATCAAGAGCTTCAACTTGGGGTAAAATCGGGAGGAGCAACTGACTTGGAATTTTCTAAAATTTTGTCACTGATTATAGGGCCAACGTTTTTAGAGGCAATTGAACAAGCATTTGAAGTGCATAGGCTCGAATTTACAGCCAAAACCGTTCCCACCAAATGAACCACAAAAAGCACCCTCACTGACCACAGCATCAGACACATGCTCAACATTATCGCAGATTGAATTCACTTGCGTTCTACCAACAACAACAGGAGGAGAAAGAAACTGCATACCAGACGACGCCGTAGCCAAAACAGCTCCAGAAAGCTCACTGCTAGCAACCGCAGGTAGAACCCCAGCACACGCGAATGGGCATGGTGTGGTGGACCGGTACAAGCTTGCAAAGGTGGATTAAATTGGATTAAATAGGTTATAATAGATTAAAATAAATTAAAATAGTTTTAAATTGATTAAAATAGTTAATTTAATTACAATAGTTTAAAATAGTTTAAATAGATTTCAAAGTTATATCCAAACATTTTCAATAACTCAATTTCGATAAATTCATGTATATTTGACACTTCAACTTTGAAATTCCAATTTAATCCTTTGAACATTTAACGATTAGATTATCGAAAATAATTCGGTTTATATAAATCAATTTCTATTTCAAAATGCCTATTAATTGAATTCATAATTTAAAGAATTAAAAATCATTTAATTTGACTAATTCGGTGTCTGTATTTAATTTTATACCCTATGGTCAAGTGGTACATATATTTATCATTTCAAACCGCAATTTAAAATTTTACGGTTATACATCATTTCAAACCGCAATCCCGAACTAAAAAAAATCTATAAAATCGCTCGAGTCTATTTTTTCAACCCATAACGATTTTTCCTTATTCTATAGATCATTCGGTTATGTATCATTTCAACCCATAGGGAACTTGCAATGTTATAACCATATAAAAATACAACATCCAGTTATCCAATATCAACAATCAAACATCCATCACAATCATCATCCAAATCAACCAATAAATATCAATAGATAGCAGTTTATCATTAACGGGTATTAAATTAACAATTAAATTCAATATTAAATTAAACAATGATTAAATGCAATAAAATTCAAATTTAACTAACGTGACAATTTAAACATACCAAATATCAATACATTAATTTCTAATCACATCATAAATTTAATTTAACTAGCATAAGATAGTCTAGAAGTTGTGAGTGGATCAAAATATTCACCTTCGATTTCCAATCGATTTGAAACCCAAAATAAGGACCAAAATTCAACAATCTCATAATTCGTCCAAACCAGTTTCATAATGTCCAAAATTTCAATATGATCCCAACGAAATAAATCGCACATGAATCCGAGTTTATATGCACAAGTTATGATAGTTATAAGTTTTAAAATTTAAATTAAAATAAAGAAAATAAATGGAAATGCATTGTCATAATTACGTTACCTCTTCCTACCATAGGAACGTGACATCGAACCCTTACGAGCATGAAAAGCTTCCACCGCCACTGTTCAAGCTCCTGTCGTGCCGCCTACCGACCCAGTCACCACGATCGGTCATGACTACCATGCTCCTCGACTAGAGCCGCCTTCCCCTATGACCACCACGACAGTCGCGAAGTTCTCCTTTCCGTCCACTGCCGCCAAGCTTTGTACGCCGTTCGAGGCCAACTCTGACCACCATATGACCAGCGAACACCACCACGTGACCTGCTCGACCTTGTCTTTCCAACGGCGCTTCCCGAACGTCGATCGGATGAAGATCCACCGTTAGATCGTGAAAACATAATTTCAACGGCCGAGATTCATCTCTATTTCTGGACAAAGGGTGATTCAGTGGAAAAAATTAATTGCAGTTATGGGTTACGCACATCGAGAGCTTCGAAACAGTATATAATTTGATATAGTTCGGAGGAGTTTGATTTTGAAATTGGTTTGGATATTGAATTATAGCGTTTGGAATTGGTATTTGTTCCTACCATTGATGAAAGAAATAGACAGAAGTTGGTGTACATATAGGAATAAGAAATAGAAAGATTGCTAGGGTTAGAACAAAACAATTTATATGAATAAGGCCCGATAAGAAAATAAACACGTATCGAATTGACATGGACGATAATAATGACCCGAAAAGCTCGTTTCGCTTCCGAAATGAAAGTGGGCCATCCCATATGTCAAAATAGATATTTTCAACATTTCTAAATTCAATGAGACAGGTTTCAAGTCCTAATTCTATCATATGAAGAAGTTAGCTTAAAATTAGCTCATTTCAAATTGATTTCAATTGTAATTAAATTGATTTCTATGTGTTTCAAGTTCGTACGATCAAACGACAAGTCTGATCGCTACGAAACTTGAAATCCTACAATAATTCAACATTACGGATCCGATGAAATTGGTTTCGTCGAAATCTGAGACAGTAGCCAAAATGGCTATTTTCACATTAATTAAATAAATTATTATTAAATTGGATAAATAACTTTTTAAATTTCAAATCTTATAATTAATAGATTTTATCATTTTTGATTACTTGAACATCTATAATAATTTAAAAAAAATTACATATCAATTCAGTGTTAAATATTACCTAATTAAAGTATTTAATTTCAACTGTAACTAAATCCAATTAATTATAATTTAATTTTGATAAATTTTTTAATTTGATTTCAATCTTTTTATTCAATCCATCATTACTCTATAGACATAGTTAACATTGGTTTATATTTTGTTACGTTAATATTCTCCCTTTTTATCATCTTTTACCATATTAGTTGCAATATTTCAATTATATTGAATTTTTATCGATTTTCGCATTAAATAAAATTTGAAATCCCAATTTATTTATTTATCTTGGTTTCACTCTTTTATTGAATCAATTATTGCCTTATGAATATAACTGACATTTCTGTAAATTTCATTGCATTTACCATTTACAGTTATCATCTAAACTCATATTAAAGTAATATTAAATTACATTTAGTTGCAATTGATTTTAAATTTAATTCAACAAATTAAATAAATGACAACCGTTACCTTTTCTTAATTTAATAACATTTGTAAGTTTTTTATCTACACACAAATGTCATAACTACTACCACAACACTACTTTTATCAATTACAATTAATTGGATATAATTTCATTAATTAATACAACATTTAAATTATCAATTAATCTTTTAATCCAACTATCAATTATACACACATTATTATAATTAATTTACAATCTACAACCAATTATAACTTCTAATCATTTCACTTATTTGGCATTACATTAAAAGCAGCTATCAATTACTTTAATTTAATACTATTACGTTTTCATTCCAGTATATTCTTATAATTAAACCATAAATTTTCATTTCTTCCCACATTAAATCACAAAACCATATTAAATTGACTTAATTTTAATTATCGAAAATTATGGGTCATTACACATAAGTTATTGGGCATTTTCCCATTGTATAAAGGGTAGGGAAGCCAGTACATTTGAGTGGGCTTCTTGAAAAGTTAGCAGATGTTCGCATGTTTTTTTGTTTATCCGACAGGTGGATGTACATTGACGATCCAGCAATTATGGTAGTGCCTATTCAATTTTTGAGTTGAATTAGAGATATAGTCTAGAATACTCCATAGGTGGATTCACGTCTTAGGACTTGATGTGATGCTGCACAAAAATGAGGAAACGAAGTTGGTCTAAGTACGGCGAGGGAAAGGTTTAGATAGGACTATGATGGAGCTTGAGGAGAGGATCTGAGTCTCCCTATCATGAGCTCTCTTCCAATAAGTATCACTTTAGTTACTTTATACGTTAGTTTTCTCATTGGGTCATTGTTTGATTGCATGGTTGTTACGCAAGCTATTTGACATAGAAAAGGATTTATGGATGTCAAGATTGGTAGTATGCACATCCTTCTGTAAGGATTGGTTGTATATATGTGTTATTTCAGCATATAAATAAAAGTATAAACCCTATTTCTAATCCTATTTTAATCTAAACACTTTACCACTAATCTCTATCAAATCCTAAGCATGTTCAAAACAAAATTTTCATTTTTTTTAAACGTTCCATTTCTTCTTCCTCTTCCCACTTTTCACTAAACTTTGAAAATTCAAAACTTCTCTATTTCTTAGTAGGTTCCAATGAAACCAATGGCAAAGGGTGCAAAGATTACTATGATTATATATTATTTTAAAGGTGGAATTTATAAGATTGGAGGCACAATGGACCCAGATAGCAAAAAAACAATGATGAATACCGTACACCATTTTCATCCTTCTTTGTCAAACTTCAAAATGGCGTATCTCTTGTTTCTAAAGGAATTTTAACGATCTATCCATCTAAATGACCATGGATACAAGCACTATGATTTGAAAAGGGAATATTGGTGAAGTTTCTAGGAGCAAAAAGCATAGGACAATAGAGACGACATTGAATTCTTCTTCATTCGAGAGTTACGGTGAGTGAGATTCATCATATTTGTGTGTATATTGATAAGACGTAGTAATTCTCCCTTAATGGTCTAAAATAAAATTATAAATAATGAAACTGAAAAAAAATTATATATACATGATTAGAATGTAGCATGCTATGGCTAAATAAAAAATGTTTTTATAGTAAATTGACAAATGTTAATCTCTCCCTAATTAAAAAGTGCAAAACACAAAAGTACTCCAAATTAGACATAATATATCAAATTGTATTTGTCAATGACACAAATCATTCATGGTAAAGTACTATTATTTAATTTATTTATTTAAAAAATTACAAAAATGCCCATGAACTATAAATGCTTATAACTCTCGCATAGGACCTTTGTTTCACGTGTGGTTGATGGCATCGAGACAATGGTGAGACGAGGAATGTTTTAGTACATTATTTGTTGTGTTTTGAGACACTTCTAAAAAGTGTCTTGTTTAGTAGATTCATTATACGTTATTTGATATAGGGATAGTGGGTTGAGATATTTGTTCCTCAATAGTGTATCACTTATGATTGAACAATACTGGGTTGAAACATTTTGTTCTTCGGTAGGGATTCACTTATGATTTGACAATAGTGGATAGGGGCATGTATTCCCTAGTACCCAGTCGCTTATGATTTGATGATAGAGGGAAGAAACATATAGTTCCTCGGTGGTAAGTCATTTTTGATACAGTGATAGTATACTGAAAAATCTAGCTCCTCGGTAGCAAGTCGCTTACGATTTAATGAAAGTAGGCTGAGATACATAATTCCTCAATTGATAGTCGCTTATGATTTGGTGATAGTGGACTGAGACACAATTCCTCAATAGCGAGTCGCTTATAATTTGACGATAGTGGACTGAGACTATAGTTCCTTAATAGTGAGGCATACACGTTTTCGACGATAATGAGTTGAGACTTTAGGATCAATAGTGTCGTAGTCGGTCTTTAGCATGTGAGTTGGGACTTTGGGTTTGATCGAGTGCATATGATTAGATATGAGTTAGATTTTAGTGAGATCATAGCATATGATATCATATAGTATTATATTGTGTATAACTGACCTATTGGGTGCAGGTGACACATGTGAGGATATGATTTTCGATCATAAGTGTTGTTTTACTAAATTTTTAATATTATACACTTATATGATGAGTTTCTCTCGCCAGACGTAGGTTTGGCCCCTTCTATCATTTTTTCTTTTCAGTAATACTTTGATAGGTCGATAGAGAGGACTGGTGGTGATTTGGAAGCATGATGGTATGATTAAGGCATGTATTTCTCTAGTAGTTATCCCCTATTTAATTCCCAGACATTAGGCTATTTTTGTTACCAATATAAAGAGATGTTGTAGTTGGAATTTATTTGATATCACATTGTTTTACTTATCTAGGATGATATTATTGATTATTATATTTTGTTCCTTCTAATATGAGTTTTAGAACATATAGAATATTATAGATAGCTCTGTATTGTGTTTTACATATTTTACCTCAGAATGATCCACCATCTACAAGGTCTGCAATGTCCGCATTATTTTGTGCGTGAATTGGGATGTCACAGATGGTGGGTTAGTACACTTCCAGTATGTATATAAGTAAAAAATCATACATAATAATTCGCTCACCATAAAAAAGGATGTCTTAATTTGATTGAAACCTTAAGCTATCGAGTTACGAATTGGGAACTTTAGATTGGTGAAGCCAATTTCAATGCATGGAGAAGGCATCTTCAATTCATAGAGAAAGAAGCTTTAATGCGAAGAAGATAATGGTGACGCTAAAAAGAGAAAGACATAAGTTTCAAAGTAGCAATAGACATTTTAGTTTAGGGTTCTTAAGAAATCGGGTTTGCTAGCTTAATGAATCAGTTGAGAGGTATATTTCATGTTACATTTATTTCTGAGAAAATGAAAAATATTTTTTAAGGTGAGCACTCATGTAACTTATTCCACACTTAAAAAATGGAGCTGTCAACAAACCTGATAGGTACTCTTCTTCATGATCCCTTGCAACTATAAAAATAAATTAGACCTTCCATAACTTAGTAGCTAGAGTTTATATACATACATACACACACGCATTCATATGTGTGTGCGTGCATATAAAAATATATAGAAAAGAACTATAAAGACAAATCCAAAAGGGAACAACAAGTAAAATCTAAATAAAGGAATAAGAACTAGGCAACACAATGGGAAATAGTAGAATAGAAACTAAGGTGAAAGCTACAATATCGGATGGGTCCTACCAAATAGTATCTATAAGCCAATCCAGCATCGATAACCGTAGCCTCTATAGAAACAAAGCAAGTGCATGCAAGTGTATCTAGCCAAGATATGCCACATCTATCCAAAGCTTGGATATAATTCTTAGACTACCATATATATATATATATATATATATATATATATATATGTATGTATATATATATAATAGATAGTAACAACTATCAGGCGGTGCATAAATATATATATATATATATGCACATATGTCTATGTATATGTATGGATGCGGAGAATATGTACTTATAGTAGATGATTGGCAATTGCAATAAAGTAAAATAAATAAAGTATATAAGCGTACTGCAGGATCCGACACTAAGTTAGATTTCAAATAATAACCAAGGACCTAATGCAATGAATTATTAAGTTCCAAGGAAAAGTACTAAGAGCATTTTCAGCTTCTATATTCTTAGAAGTGGATTTAACCTTTAAGAATTATATTTGGGTATTTACTTTAAAAAGTAATCTCTTGAAAGAAATATTTCTAGCTAATTTATAGCTAGGAATACATAACCGAGTACAATAATATCCTCTTATTTCTTTCAAACCACAGGTAGTAACTCGTTATAGCACTGATGGTGTCTAACAAAATTTGTGAGTGTTGCCATAATAAAATCTAAAACTATTACAGTAGAAGTCATAATTTAGCTTCTTATTAGATGTAATAAAGTCAGAATTGCTCATCATATTAAAACAAATCAGTAACATTAGTGAAAGGTCATGGAAATTTCGTCTTTCTTTGTTGGTTCATAACTATCGACTACCATTTTGTACTAAAATCGCATTCTTATTTCCACGATACAAATTTATGCTCACTAAAGAAAGAAGAAAATAAAGAAAGCAAACATCTTAATTTCTAAATTTGTTAATCTACATGCGGATTGACCAAAAATATTTTATTGGTTAACTTTGTATTAGCTAATAAAAGTGGTGGTAAAAATTACCGTACATGATAAATTTAGATATTAACTTTCAGAAAGTATTCCATTAGTTTATATTGAGAATACTCAAAAGTAGTAGAAAGAATCACTCAAAGCATAAATAATCCACTTCTTTCTTTTTAAAACTCCAAATAAACATAAGAAATCTCCAAGCCCATTTTTATTGCAACATCTATATGAAAATCCCTGTAACAATGCTAATACGCTCGAACCAAAATTGGTTATTTTCTATGGGCTTAAGTGGATTGCCTTTGGACCTCTGTTTTTCTCTTCGATAATCGTTCTTTTTTATTTTCCCCTAAAAAATTATGTTTATTTTTCTTAGCTCAACAAATTATCACTTATTTTTTTAAGAAAATCATCGACACATGTCTCGGATTAATTTGGTAAACAAAGTTATGAAATTTTCTCCCGTCTCTATACCGTTTTAATATTTCCCTTAAAGCATCACACAAATTACAACTTAATGTAATTATGCATAAAGTAACACTAGTAATTTCATTTCATTATGTTTTGCAACTTTCAAAACTCATATATTTATCAATTCAATAATGTAAGATATTATTTTATGCTTTTACAAATTTTTTCCTCATTACACCATTGCAGAATTAGTGGGTAACTATGTAGGCATGCTGTAACAACCCAAAAATTTTATTAAAAATTTTAATTCATTTTATTTAAACTTTGGTGTTTAATTATCCAAAATTTGAAATTTGAAATTTTTCCAATAAAGATTGGATTTTTGTTTGTAATTTCCTTTCCAAATATAATAAAATAAATAATTTTTGTATATATATATATTTATATTTTTCATATATATTCATCTCTATTTTATCTTTCTATATTTTCTTTTTTTGACGTTCATTTTATTATTGGAATTGTTATGTGTTTATATCTCTTATTTATTGCTTGGAAAAAATTTCAATGGATATACGTTATATTGTCTTAAAGGCATGTCTTTTTAAAAAAAAATTATTTTATTGAATGTTTCTTTATATATACCTTTTAATTAATGGCAAGGAAATATGTGACGACCCGAAATTTTTAAGCAATTTAAAATGGGAATATTTAATTGATTTTAAATATTCAATATAATAATTTTAACTGGAATTACAAATATCGTTATTTGTTTGATAATTAAATAATAAAATTTAAGTATTAGAAGTTAAGTAAATTGTTGAATCTAGAATTTTAAGCAGGTTAAAAATAATTTGAAGGCTCGAAAAATTTATATTGATGATACTGAGAATAATAGAAATTTTAAAATTTGAATTTAACACCGATTTATTCAGTTTTAAGAGTATATCGTTTTAAATTGAATTTAAAAATAGCTTTCCGAGGGATAGTCTCGGAATTCGACGAAACCAGCGCCATTGGATCCGTAATGTATTATTATTATCGGATTTCAATTTTCGCGTTGTTTGGGATTACCGTTGGATCGTACGATAGGTTAATGCCTAGAATAATCAATTTGAATTTAAAAATTAATAGTCAAGCTTCTCTTATACGCCATTCTTTAAACATTCCTCTACACGCTACTATCGCCTTTAAAATAATAACAATCTCAATTTTTCTCATTTCTTTCCTCAATCGACAGTCAGAAGAAAAAAAAATCGAAATTAATGGCGGACACCATATCCTCCTCCTCAATTCGAATAGACCAGATTTAGGAAACGTGTTCATCTCCATGACTTGTCTGAAGGGATCGAGCTTCTGAAGCTCGTGCGCGCTCGTGTAGTGGTCAGCGTCGACTCGAAGTCGCGATTCGAGGAAGGAGGGTTTCGAGGCCGTGCTATTCGAGACTCGCGTTCATAGCAGAGGGATTGGAAGGAGATCGAGTAAAGGGAATCTCGTGAGCAAGGCGCTGTTTTGGCAAGTCTCGATTTCAGAGGCGTCTGCTACTAGGGTTTCGATCTGATGGAGGCGTTCGAACTTGAAGAGGTTGCGCTGGTTGAGGTTCGCGATGGCGAGTATCGGAGGGACGTTTGCGTACTGAGGTATTGGTTGCCTGAGTTGTCAGCAAGGTATATCTTCTATTTTAATCTTATTTAGAGAAAAATTTGTATGTATACAAAATTGAGAATAGATAGGATTTGATTTTAATTTTGACAGTAAGATATAGCACAATATGTTTGAAATTGAATGAATATATTTATAGATTAGGAAAGGATAAAATAAAAACAAAAATAATAATAATAATATATAGAAAGAAATATATATATGATAGGTCAGATATATCTATATTTAGCTTGCTGTTTAATTTTAAGATATGTACAATGTTAGGATATATATGAGATTCCCGAAATAAGAGTTTATATATATATATATATATATATATATATAATGTTGAAACCAGCTTATTAATTATCCTAGTGACTAAAAGATGTTCAAAAGGGAAATTTAGTTTAAACAAATCAACTAGCTAATAAAATTTATTGAATGATAATTGATTTTTCAATCGGTTCAAATATTAATAAAATCATCTAATATTTATTTAAGGTCAACATTCGAAAGGAGACAAGTCGAGATTGGATCAGATTGCGTAATAAAAATGAAAGGTGAGTTAATCTCACTCAGTTTATTTAAATTTAAATGATTAAATTTAAATAATTGTTGAATGGTTGAAATTGATTGATTGATGTGCTATAGTATGATATATTCTGGAATTGGTATATTATGTTGTGCTAACATCTGTGGATGCAGGGAAAACAGGTTGGAGGGATCCAACTGGACCCCTCAATATTTATTTAAATTATTTAATACCCTCTATTGTGATTTATTTGATATTCTATGATGATCTTTATTGGAATATTGAATGCTATGGTTCGATTAAATATATTTGGGTATGATGAATTACCAAAAATATATAAATTGGATTTTTGTAAGATGATAAAAGAAGTGAAATTGTAAGTAGAATGATTATAGAAATTTGAATTAAATTTTTAAATGAATTGGAAAGAAATAAAATGACTTTAAAATTCTATAAATAAATCTTGAGTATAGAATGGAAATTTGAAGAAACAAAGAGTCAATGAATTTTAATCTTCAGTGATATTAATTAAAAGAATAAAACATTTATATAAAATTTAAGATTTAAATTATTAAAAGGAATAAAGAAGAAGTTGGGAAAAACTGAAATTCGGATATTTCACTTAAAAAGGTTTAAAAACAAACGGAAAATAATAATATTAATAATAAGTCTTAATTAATGAATTTTAAATGAATTAAGGAAGTAAAGAAATTTATTTCAATAAAATAAATTGAAAATCAATTCGGGAAAATTGATTTAAGTGATTGAAGTTGGAATTTTCTCTGGATAGCCAAGTACATGTTTTTAAAAAGTAAACTTTTAAATATAAATTAAATGTTTTAAAATTGTTTTTAAGGGAAGTAAGTTTTGTAAAATTTATTATTTCTAATATTTGATGTCTCAAGTAAGATTTTCTTTTAATCTATTTTAGTAGTAATTATTAAGAAGTAACTTAGTATTTCGTTTTTAGAAAGAAGAAATCTTGTTTTATATTTACTAAGTAACTTTATTTCAAATATTTATATAGTATGTATTTTTAACAAATTATTAAAATAGCTTTAATTTAAATGTTTTAAAATATATTTCAAAGTAAAGTGTTTTAAATTATTATTTTTAAAATCTAGCTTTGTGCTTGGTAATTTCAGAGGAGATAGAAAATATTTGGGAAAGTTCATTCTGAAAAGAAAGATGGTTTTGAAAACTGTTTTCAAAGGGTTGAAAATAGAAAATATATCTTGGGAAGATATTTTAAGGTTAATAAATAATTTGGAAAATTATTTATTGTTTGATGGATGTTGTGAATATTAATTGATAGTTAAATAACCGACTATCAATATTGGCCAACTGCGTTGATCGTTTCGAAGAGACCGGGATCGAGATTTATTTCTCGAAAACCACTTCGATCCGGTTTGTACGTTTTCGTGCGAAAAACGTGTTCGAAGTCGAAGATGGAGCAGTGAAGTGCAAGGGCTAGTCGTTACTAATCCTGAGGACATTTCCAAAATGGAAGTAGTAGGAATAGTGCCTTCGGTTCCGTTCGAACCCGGGACGGACTTGTATGGACGAATGCTTGCGAAACATCGTCAGGTGGACGATGGGCATTCTAAGTGAAAACGTTCTAAAAGGTAACGCTTAGCCTCAAGCCTCATCAAATGGGAATGACTGAAAATCAGGGGATATGCAGCAAGGTTAGGTGGGTCATGCCCAAGCAGGACAAGATAATTCCCCTGTCTAGATGTCCCTTATATATTTCGGCTTAGTGGGTGGTTGGTCGCGCCAACCACGGGGTTTATCTTGTTCGGGACTGTTCAGTAAGGAATGGTTCCGGCCTTGTGTTGCAGGGGATGAAGGGAGTAGTCCTCGGTACGGTGATCTAGGCCCCGTACTGTGACAGGTGGTACCCCAGTGCCTAGTCATTGTTGGAAATCCATTTTCCCTACGAGCCTTGTACGAGTTTTGTTTGTATTACCCACTTTTGTGGCCAGTAGCTGGAATTTAATAGATGTAACAATTTCGGCTATTTTATAAGTATTTGTATATAGACCCTATTATAGTATCAGAGGATTTCTATAAAAATTGTTTTAGCTATCGTAAGGTAAAAACCCGACATGTTTATTTGTGGCGTGGTCTTACGAGATGCTTTTGTTTTTCAAAGGATTTTTGAAACTTTAATAATCAATTGGGTGTGATTTTCTCACTCTGGTATTCCAGACTGACTCGGGTGTTATTTAACTGTAATGCTCGGGTCAGACCGAGTATTATAGGATACAGGATTTGATGCTATGGAGCTCAGGAGACGAGCAGGATGACGACACGTATTCTCGTACTTATTTATTTATATATTCCGCTGTTGAGTTGTGTATTCTGAGTTGTTGTGTATTCATTGTATGATATTAATGTTGAGCTGTGATTGATTTACTCTGATGATGTAATATATAAACAGAAATATTTGATGTTGAGTAAAGATTATATATTATCTATTATATTTTATTCCGCTGCGATGATTAGATTCTGATCTTGATTTTGTTTTCTCTTCTTCTACTTCTTCTTCTTAAACCCAAATGGTTCGTAATTCTGTGCAACTTGAGTTAATTGTTGTAGAATAGTGTTAACTCAAGGGGTACGGATTTGCGGGTCGTTACACTTGGTATCAGAGCTTAGGTTGGTGATAACCTTGGCTCTGGTGGGAATTACTCATTTAAATTAGAGTCTATAGTACTCTATAATGAGTTTGAGCGTATTAATAGATATGAGCGCGTATTTGTTAGTGAATATAAATTGTTTTAATAATGTGTTGATTGATTTATTGAGTGGCATATGAACCTTCGTCGGCACAGTCCGTACGACTGTATCGAAGGGGTTTCTAAACACTTGAATAGAACAATCGACACGGTATTGTTTTAAATATGGGTAAATGAAATAATTTTACCCAAAAACATATTTTGATATAAAGAATAGCTTTTAAAACTATTTAGCTCTTATATGGTTGCTTGGATGTTAATTGGATGCTAGGAATGATAATATTAAAGTATTATCATTGTTAAATGAAAATTTAACTAGAAATTGAAGAAAAAAAAAACCAAAGTTTGAAGGAAATAAATTCATAATGAAATGAAATGTATAAATATGAATTATAAATGTAATTATAAAATTGAAGTGTAAGCAAGAGAGAATTCGTATAAGCATAAACTGTACAAAGGAAATATGGTTAAAACTTATTTAAGCAAGATTTGGAGATTTAAATCCCGGGAATTTGGAAGTATTTTTAAAGATAAATGATGGCATCATTGTTTGGAGGTATTTCTGAAAGGGAATTGTTATAAATGGATTTTGGAAGTAATATAGCTTTGAAATTACTTGGATTATTGGAAAATAATTCTGATGATGACGGCCGCATCATCAGTATTCATTTTTGAATTTCTAAGTGACGAATTGCTACCAAAGTGATTTGTTCTGGAAGCAGATGTTTTTGAAAATTTCAAAAGAAATTTGTTGGAAATAAAAGCCAGGATTGGATATTTTTTTTTTTCAGAAATGTGGTTTGAGATATTGGAGATTTCAAAATGATTTAAAGCCAAAGCCGGGAGTTTAAAAATCCTGATGAGATGATTGTAAGCTTATAAATTGAGATGATTTTTAAATCAGGAAGGGAATATAGGTTTGAATGTTGGAATTAAAATTTAAAGAGAAAAGTTGAAAATGAAATTAACTTGGATTTGAAAATAAAAATTTGACTGGATTGAAATTAATTGAATAAGCTGAAAGAATATCCAGTTGTATTCGAATTGAGTTAAATAAATCCGAGTTAAAGTAAAAATTGAGTTGGGATGAGAATTCAATTGAATTAATTAATGAAATTAAATTCTTACCTGAATAAATGGGAAGTAAACTGGATAAGAAATGAGAATTGAAATAAATAAATCAGAATAACTTATAAAAGAATTAAAGATCCATGGAAATAAAATATGCTGGGGCTATAAATAAATAGAAGGCTTGAGTTAAAAATAAAAGATGAATATATTCCAGCTTATGATGAATGGAATTCTATAAAATAATAAGTTGTGACTTATTAAATTGAAAGTGGAATACAATGCCTAAAATCAATATTTTGATAAATTGAAAAATGAAATGAGGATCCAAACTTGAAGTATAAAATAAATATTGAACTTAAGAAAATTAAATGGAGGGATATTTTGAATAAAATTTCAAGTGTTGGATTATGAATAATGGGAGAACTAATTGGATAATAAATTAGTTAATGGAATTGAATTGTAAGTTTATGATGAAGTTTGGAAATAAACTCAAGTTATAAATTAAAATTGATTCAAATTGTTGATGAAGTGAAAGTATTTGAGAATGAAGCTGAATGGTGAGTTAATAAATTGGGGGGCAAATTAAAAGTGAAAAACAGAATCAGAACTTGAGTTATTAATTAAAATTAGACTTGAAGTGTTAATAAAGTAAATATAATTTGAAAAGTGTAGAATAAAAATGAAATGGATTAAAATAGTAATGATATGAATTGCAAATAAAATACAAATCAGTGGAAATAAGTTGGAAATGGCTTTGTGATAAATTGAATGAGTTGAATCTGGGAAGTTAAATTCTATAATAACCAATCAAATGAAATTGAAAATTTATAATGAGATTGGATTGAAATAGAATCAAGTTAAATTGAAAAGAGAACTTTGATTGTAAGATGAGAATGGGCTTAAGTGTAAAATTTGAATAAATTGAAGTAAATTGACTTAAGCTGTATAAATCGAAGAGAGTTGAATTTAATTCAACTTATACCAAGTTTAATGATGTTGGATTAAATTTGAATCAAGTAAAAATAAATATGGATTGAAATAAAAACTTGGTGGGTGATAATAATATTTAAGAAAATGGAAAATTCGTAATGAATTGAGTGGATAAGTTAATTATACTGAATAAGTGAATGGATGAGATAAATAAGAACCAAAGGAAGTATGCTTTAAATAAGTTGAGGAATGGTTATTGAATGAAATAGCTTGGATTGTTTTTGAGCTAAATAAAATAGTTGGAATAAACAAATACGGAATGAAATGTAAATAAATGAATTGTAAATTAAATTTAAATGGAATGTGTCGAGCTAAATAAATAATTGTGAATGGATTAAAATAAAAGGGAAGTTTAATTGGTAAATAAGATGAACCTAAATTGTTAATGGTTTTGAATGGAACTTGTTTGAATAATGGAACTAGTTGGGTTAATAAATGAAATACAAGTGAATGTATTCAAATCTGAAATGGAAGCGAAGATAATTGGATTGTGAATAAATTTGAGAATGAAATAGAATTAAGTATAAATTGAGTTAAAATCCATTTAAATTGGTTATAAAACATAAATACTTGTTTATTCACATAGATCTTGTCAAATTTGCATAGAATAAATATCATTGGATGTAAATGGAAGTAATTAAAATTCTATGAGTTGATAGAAGTGAAATAAATTGATTTTGAGAGCAATTAAACTAAATATGAGTTCAGTTTGCTTAAAAATAAATTAATGTAAGCAATTGAGTTTTAAACCATTCGAATTGATGAAGTTGTGTACGAATGGATTGAAAACCATTCAAATTGCATATAAATGGTTTATAAATTAATTGAAAGCAGTTGAATCAGCGTGGAAACTATATAAATTGCTTACGGAAAAATGTTTGGTGTGAATTGCTTTTAGAATTCATATGTTTTAACTATTGCTAAATAGTGAAATGTGTTAAACTTCT
The DNA here is from genome assembly GCA_030765085.1 of Allium cepa. NCBI lineage: Eukaryota > Viridiplantae > Streptophyta > Magnoliopsida > Asparagales > Amaryllidaceae > Allium > Allium cepa. The sequence continues at coordinate 655,766,885 of CM060940.1, forward strand.
TATATTTGGCACTTACAAGTTTAAACTGAGTAAGTACAGGTACCTGGAAGCCATGTGGCTGGATTTGGGTTGGGCTATTTGCTAAAATTAATAAGCCGCTTGCTTAAAATGCTAAATAAGGTACGCCTATGTAATAAATTTAGGAAATATGAACTGTTTTTCGTTTTTCCGACCGTGTGGGTCGATGTATATATATTTATCTCTTTTGTCAAATTGCAAAAGCTCCTCCGTACAAAGGGGACTCTGCCAAAAAATTTCAGAAATTTTGGGAGTTAGAAAATTTTTGAAAATTTTGGAAAATTTTGTTAACGACAAAACTATTTAGAATTTGAAACTAAAATTAATTAGTAAATGAAATTAACTAAAGTAATGACATGAATTAGTAATAAATGAAAAATAAAATTCAAATGCTTCAAGTTAGAGATAGATTGAATTCATATGAAAATGAAAGAATTAATTTGAATAGAAATGATATAAACTTAAGTGGAAGGTAATAATGCATATAAAAAAGCATATAAAATACTTGTACTAACTTAAGTATAAAATGGTGCATTCTTAATTGGAAATGGAATATCACAAATACATTCTAAGTTGATATTTGGGATTAATAAATATTGACATTAGTAAGAAAGTTGATATAATGTTTTGGGATATTGTGTTTGGATATTGGTGCTAAACAGGATATGCAGGTAATATAAAGGGAAAAGAGATTTGGTTTTGATTTCAGAAAGATAAATATGAATTGCCCGACAAAAGGTATGTATTTAAATTTGGTATGAAATTTGATTGGGATTTGGATTTGGATTGAGCCACTTGGCTTTTTGTTTTCTTTTTGGATTTGGGAGGCCGTAGAGCCATTTTGTAGTTGTACCGAGCTAGCCGCGCAAAGGAGACGCTAGCAAAAAATTTCGGAAATTTAGGGAGTTAGAAAAATTATGAGAAAATTTTGATAATTCAACATTGATTTTAGGATTAAAACTGGAAAGGTTGAGTAAATAGAGTTGTTTGGGAAATATGGAAAGGTTTGGAAAGTTAATAAGAATGATAATGGGTCTTTTATAAAAGATAGTTGGATGGATGTTGAACTGTTTGGTTTTAGGGAAATAGTAAACGGGTATTGGATCATTCTTCCTAATTAGTAATTTCGGGGACGAAATTCTTTTAAGGGGGAAGGAATGTGACGACCCGAAATTTTTAAGCAATTTAAAATGGGAATATTTAATTGATTTTAAATATTCAATATAATAATTTTAACTGGAATTACAAATATCGTTATTTGTTTGATAATTAAATAATAAAATTTAAGTATTAGAAGTTAAGTAAATTGTTGAATCTAGAATTTTAAGCAGGTTAAAAATAATTTGAAGGCTCGAAAAATTTATATTGATGATACTGAGAATAATAGAAATTTTAAAATTTGAATTTAACACCGATTTATTCAGTTTTAAGAGTATATCGTTTTAAATTGAATTTAAAAATAGCTTTCCGAGGGATAGTCTCGGAATTCGACGAAACCAGCGCCATTGGATCCGTAATGTATTATTATTATCGGATTTCAATTTTCGCGTTGTTTGGGATTACCGTTGGATCGTACGATAGGTTAATGCCTAGAATAATCAATTTGAATTTAAAAATTAATAGTCAAGCTTCTCTTATACGCCATTCTTTAAACATTCCTCTACACGCTACTATCGCCTTTAAAATAATAACAATCTCAATTTTTCTCATTTCTTTCCTCAATCGACAGTCAGAAGAAAAAAAATCGAAATTAATGGCGGACACCATATCCTCCTCCTCAATTCGAATAGACCAGATTTAGGAAACGTGTTCATCTCCATGACTTGTCTGAAGGGATCGAGCTTCTGAAGCTCGTGCGCGCTCGTGTAGTGGTCAGCGTCGACTCGAAGTCGCGATTCGAGGAAGGAGGGTTTCAAGGCCGTGCTATTCGAGACTCGCGTTCATAGCAGAGGGATTGGAAGGAGATCGAGTAAAGGGAATCTCGTGAGCAAGGCGCTGTTTTGGCAAGTCTCGATTTCGGAGGCGTCTCCTACTAGGGTTTCGATCTGATGGAGGCGTTCGAACTTGAAGAGGTTGCGCTGGTTGAGATTCGCGATGGCGAGTATCAGAGGGACGTTTGCGTACTGAGGTATTGGTTGCCTGAGTTGTCAGCAAGGTATATCTTCTATTTTAATCTTATTTAGAGAAAAATTTGTATGTATACAAAATTGAGAATAGATAGGATTTGATTTTAATTTTGACAGTAAGATATAGCACAATATGTTTGAAATTGAATGAATATATTTATAGATTAGGAAAGGATAAAATAAAAACAAAAATAATAATAATAATATATAGAAAGAAATATATATATGATAGGTCAGATATATCTATATTTAGCTTGCTGTTTAATTTTAAGATATGTACAATGTTAGGATATATATGAGATTCCCGAAATAAGAGTTTATATATATATATATAAAAAAATGTTGAAACCAGCTTATTAATTATCCTAGTGACTAAAAGATGTTCAAAAGGGAAATTTAGTTTAAACAAATCAACTAGCTAATAAAATTTATTGAATGATAATTGATTTTTCAATCGGTTCAAATATTAATAAAATCATCTAATATTTATTTAAGGTCAACATTCGAAAGGAGACAAGTCGAGATTGGATCAGATTGCATAATAAAAATGAAAGGTGAGTTAATCTCACTCAGTTTATTTAAATTTAAATTTAAATGATTAAATTTAAATAATTGTTGAATGGTTGAAATTGATTGATTGATGTGCTATAGTATGATATATTCTAGAATTGGTATATTATGTTGTGCTAACATTTGTGGATGCAGGGAAAACAGGTTGGAGGGATCCAACTGGACCCCTCAATATTTATTTAAATTATTTAATACCCTCTATTGTGATTTATTTGATATTCTATGATGATCTTTATTGGAATATTGAATGCTATGGTTCGATTAAATATATTTGGGTATGATGAATTACCAAAAATATATAAATTGGATTTTTGTAAGATGATAAAAGAAGTGAAATTGTAAGTAGAATGATTATAGAAATTTGAATTAAATTTTTAAATGAATTGGAAAGAAATAAAATGACTTTAAAATTCTATAAATAAATCTTGAGTATAGAATGGAAATTTGAAGAAACAAAGAGTCAATGAATTTTAATCTTCAGTGATATTAATTAAAAGAATAAAACATTTATATAAAATTTAAGATTTAAATTATTAAAAGGAATAAAGAAGAAGTTGGGAAAAACTGAAATTCGGATATTTCACTTAAAAAGGTTTAAAAACAAACGGAAAATAATAATATTAATAATAAGTCTTAATTAATGAATTTTAAATGAATTAAGGAAGTAAAGAAATTTATTTCAATAAAATAAATTGAAAATCAATTCGGGAAAATTGATTTAAGTGATTGAAGTTGGAATTTTCTCTGGATAGCCAAGTACATGTTTTTAAAAAGTAAACTTTTAAATATAAATTAAATGTTTTAAAATTGTTTTTAAGGGAAGTAAGTTTTGTAAAATTTATTATTTCTAATATTTGAAGTCTCAAGTAAGATTTTCTTTTAATCTATTTTAGTAGTAATTATTAAGAAGTAACTTAGTATTTCGTTTTTAGAAAGAAGAAATCTTGTTTTATATTTACTAAGTAACTTTATTTCAAATATTTATATAGTATGTATTTTTAACAAATTATTAAAATAGCTTTAATTTAAATGTTTTAAAATATATTTCAAAGTAAAGTGTTTTAAATTATTATTTTTAAAATCTAGCTTTGTGCTTGGTAATTTCAGAGGAGATAGAAAATATTTGGTAAAGTTTATTCTGAAAAGAAAGATGGTTTTGAAAACTGTTTTCAAAGGGTTGAAAATAGAAAATATATCTTGGGAAGATATTTTGAGGTTAATAAATAATTTGAAAAATTATTTATTGTTTGATGGATGTTGTGAATATTAATTGATAGTTAAATAACCGACTATCAATATTGGCCAACTGCGTTGATCGTTTCGAAGAGACCGGGATCGAGATTTATTTCTCGAAAACCACTTCGATCCGGTTTGTACGTTTTCGTGCGAAAAACGTGTTCGAAGTCGAAGATGGAGCAGTGAAGTGCAAGGGCTAGTCGTTACTAATCCTGAGGACATTTCCAAAATGGAAGTAGTAGGAATAGTGCCTTCGGTTCCGTTCGAACCCGGGACGGACTTGTATGGACGAATGCTTGCGAAACATCGTCAGGTGGACGATGGGCATTCTAAGTGAAAACGTTCTAAAAGGTAACGCTTAGCCTCAAGCCTCATCAAATGGGAATGACTGAAAATCAAGGGATATGCAGCAAGGTTAGGTGGGTCATGCCCAAGCAGGACAAGATAATTCCCCTGTCTAGATGTCCCTTATATATTTCGGCTTAGTGGGTGGTTGGTCGAGCCAACCACGGGGTTTATCTTGTTCGGGACTGTTCAGTAAGGAATGGTTCCGGCCTTGTGTTGCAGGGGATGAAGGAAGTAGTCCTCGATACGGTGATCTAGGCCCCGTACTGTGACAGGTGGTACCCCACTGCCTAGTCATTGTTGGAAATCCATTTTCCCTACGAGCCTTATACGAGTTTTGTTTGTATTACCCACTTTTGTGGCCAGTAGCTGGAATTTAATAGATGTAACAATTTCGGCTATTTTATAAGTATTTGTATATAGACCCTATTATAATATCAGAGGATTTCTATAAAAATTGTTTTAGCTATCGTAAGGTAAAAACCCGACATGTTTATTTGTGGCGTGGTCTTACGAGATGCTTTTGTTTTTCAAAGGATTTTTGAAACTTTAATAATCAATTGGGTGTGATTTTCTCACTCTGGTATTCCAGACTGACTCGGGTGTTATTTAACTGTAATGCTCGGGTCAGACCGAGTATTATAGGATATAGGATTTGATGCTATGGAGCTCAGGAGACGAGCAGGATGACGACACGTATTCTCGTACTTATTTATTTATATATTCCGCTGTTGAGTTGTGTATTCTGAGTTGTTGTGTATTCATTGTATGATATTAATGTTGAGCTGTGATTGATTTACTCTGATGATGTAATATATAAACAGAAATATTTGATGTTGAGTAAAGATTATATATTATCTATTATATTTTATTCCGCTGCGATGATTAGATTCTGATCTTGATTTTGTTTTCTCTTCTTCTACTTCTTCTTCTTAAACCCAAATGGTTCGTAATTCTGTGCAACTTGAGTTGATTGTTGTAGAATAGTGTTAACTCAAGGGGTACGGATTTGCGGGTCATTACAAAATAAATCTAATTGACATATGTTACTTTGCTTTAATTTGGCATACCTTATAATTGCTTTATTTCTTACCTCTTTATTTTCTTATCTATTTATTTCCTACCATAGTTGTTCGTAGCTTATGTTATTTTCTATTTGTGTGTATACACTTTAATTTATTTATTTGGATGTTCATTTGTATATTCTGTATTTAACAGTTGGGAAACAAATCAATTAGTTGTATGTTACGTTGTTTTATTTTGGCATAAGTTTCTTTGGCTTTATTTTTTGCCTTTTTATGCGCCTGTCTATTTAATTTCCTACCATAGCCATTCACTATTTTAGTCGTCCCTCACATGCTATAGCCATGTGTTACTTCTCCTAATCACGCATAAAAATCTTCTCAATGTATCTCTTCCTCTGATTAAAAGATCTTTGCATACGTTTCTTTTATTAAATAGGAACTAAATTCCCTTCATTATTTTCTTACCATTTACTCTTTTGGCCGTTCATACCTCAAACCTTAGCCGCCTCCTCTATTACTAATTCACGTACATAAACATTTTTCCCACATCTCATTTTATTTCCTAAGAGAGAAAAGTATAGATCTAAATATCTCTGGCTTCTTCTTCCTCTTCTTTCTCTTTTTTTTTCTTTTTCTTTCTTTGTTTCCTACATGAGTAGGCTCAGCCTCTACCTCCTTGCTAACCCCATCACCACTTGCATAGGGTGGAGCAAGGTTATGTCATCTTATCTCAATTATTTTCATTGTTTAATTCATCTAATCTTTTGTATTAAATATACTTATGTATGTTGTATTTGTTTGTGTACATAAGTTGAAATATTGGCTCTCCTATCACTCAAGTTGAATCGTCCTTTGTCATGCCTTTTGTGCTTTCCGAAGTTTGATTTTTGTGTTTTAATTGTTCCATTCAGCTTTAAAAAGGTGATTTTTATCACTCTAGACATATGTACTTATGTTCTTGTGAAATAACGACAAGTGAATCTGTAGACATTGATATATTATTCATATATGCATGTGTTGTGTTTACATGATGATAAATTCCGTTTATATATTTGTTACATCATCTCTTATGATATTATATGTATACTGTTATTTTATTTCTGTTAATCACCACTGCAAGTTCCCTATCATTATGGGTTGAAATGATACGCTCCCGAACGGACTTTAGAATAAGGAAAAATCATTATAGGCTGAAATGATAGGCTCGAGTGACTTTTATTATAATTGATTTACTTGGGATTGCGGGTTTGAAATGATAGAACCCGAATTTTCTTTTTACATTACGGATGATACACATCTGTATCACTTGACCTAGGTTAGAAAATATTATACGGGCCCATAGTTAAATTTTTAAATAATATTTTTCTAAAGATTCGTTAAGTGTTTTGAATATTTTTTGAAAAATTTTAAGTACTTTGAAATTATGAATATATGAAATTTTAACTTAACTTGATTTAATGCTTTAAATTGTAAAGGTGTATTTGGTTTTATAAGTTAAAATTTTATAAGTCTATTATTAGTTTAAGAAATTTAAAGATTTTATTTGTGATAAATATCCTAATAATTAAATTTGATTTAATGTGGAATCTTAAATTTAATCTAGTAACTTTAATAAAGGTTATTTCATGAAATGGATTTGGTTTGCATAATAAATGATGTATTTTGGATACAATGAAATACTGTTCAATTGGACTTTTGTAATAAATATTTAACTTGAAATCATAGTTATTTCGAGTATAAATGAATAAATTTGTAAAGAAAATTGATTATTATATTAAGTATGATAAAATATTTTATTTGTGAAATGGATATATTTTGGAAAATGGATACTTACGATTTATATGGTAAACATGTAATTTTAAATAATGTGATATTGATTAAGACAATAAACGCTCTTTATTGTGATAATAAAATGTAAGTTAAAAAATGTACATTTGACATGTAATTATAATTAATGTGATATCGATTAAAACAATAAATGATCTTTATTGTGATAATAAAATGTAAGTTAAAAAAATGTACATTTGACATGTTATTTTAATTAATGTGATATTGATTAAGACAATAAATGCTCTTTATTGTGATAATAAAATGTAAGTTAAAAAGTACTTTTGACATGTAATTGTAATTAATGTGATATTGATAAAGACAAAATGTAAGTTAAAAATGTACATTTGACATGTAATTGTAATTAATGTGATATTCATTAAGACAATAAATGCTCTTTATTGTGATAATAAAATGTAAGTTAAAAATGTACATTTGAATGAAATTGTAATTAATGTGATATTGATAAAGACAATAAATGCTCTTTATTGTGATAATAAAATGTAAGTTAAAAATGTACATTTTACATGAAATTGTAATTAATGTGATATTGATAAAGACAATAAATGCTCTTTATCGTGATAATAAAATGTAAGTTAAAAATGTACATTTAACATGAAATTGTAATTAATGTGATATTGATAAAGACAATAAATGCTCTTTATCGTGATAATAAAATGTAAGTTAAAAATGTACATTTGACATGTAATTTTAATTAATGTGATATTGATTAAGACAATAAATGCTCTTTATTGTGAAAATAAAATGTAAGTTAAAAATGTACATTTGACATGTAATTTTAGTTAATGTGACATTGATTAAGACAATAAATGATGTTTATTGTGAAAATAAAACGTAAGTTAAAAATGAACGTTTAACATGTAATTTTAATTAATGCAATATTGATTAAACCAATACATGTTCTTTACTATAATAATGAAATGCAAGTTAATAATATACTTTTAACTTAACATAAGCAATTTCAACTTTAAATAGAAAATTACAACAATTAAGTTTATTTAACTTAAAAGCATGGTTTATTTAATATCCAAATGAATTAATTAGTGTAATAAAATAGAAATGATAAAATAATTATGGTTAGAAGTGTAAGTATATAAATATTTGGATTATATAAAATGGCAAAGTGGAAAGTATATACTATTTTGAAATAAATGATATGGTTTTGAAGTGGATACGATAACTTGGCTTTGAAAGTATATACTATTTTAAAATAAATGATATGGTTTGAAATGGATATGATATTTTGGTTTTGGAAGTATATACTGCTTTGAAATAAACATCCATGGGTAATAATAACGTTGGTTGTTAAAGACCGAGATCGGATATGGACATACTCTCTATCGATACCGAAAACTACTTTAACAACCGTGTACGCGGCGGAGATTCTAGAATGAAGTAGGATGGTGGCGACGTTCTATTGAGGTATATACGTGGACCAGACTCCCGTGAGTTGGCATAAGGTGGCTAAAACATGAGCGATTGACGGGCTAATGAGGTAGCACCTTTGATCGGACACACTTTTTCATATGCCATTCTATTACTTTGTGATTGGTTGGTGCGCACCTTTGATTTTTGGGAGTGTGGCTCAAGGTAGGCGGTAGCTGTGCGCTACGCATTACAACCGGCCCGGAAGCGTAATTGGTATCTCTACCCTAGCATTGCCTAGTTGTGCCGTGTCACCTACCATAGCGTTCCTTGTACGATTTTTATTTATGTCGTACCTATGGAGTATCCTCCGTTAGCCTCCCGATCAGGAGGTATTACGGTACTGTATAGACTACTGGCACTATGTATGTGTTAAGGTGGAAAATGTAAAGCCTTAACGCTGTTTTAAAGTAAGTCTATTTTACTATAGACGTTATTATAATAGCGAAATATTACTACATAGTAAATAGTTTAACGGATCCTTAGAGGATGAGCGGTCCTAAGCATCCTTTAAGTTACTTGTACCTATATTACAGTTCACTTGAGTTGGTTTACATTGTATAAGTATGTATGTCCTGATTCGAGTGTTTTGTGTTTTGCTTTACGCTCGAGTCAGACTGAGTGATACAACATTTAAGACTCATCTTCGAAGTTGGAGCTTTGCTTGAAGATCCAGCTATCTATTTCAATTTCAGTATTCAATTGATTCCAGTTATCTAGTTGATTCCAATAATGTATTCTGATTTATACTTGATTATCATCTTGTTACTTCTGTTGTATCTTGTTTAACTCTGATGTATTTATATAGTAGCTTCATGAACTACTATCCCTTTTCTTCTGCTACATTTTATTACTCTGTTTTTGCGATATGTGATTTATTTATTTACTGTATGTTCTGAGTTTTGCCAAATTTATTTCTACAATTCGGTATTTTGAGCAATTCTAGTCCGACATGTGCGGATGTGAATGGTTGAAAATGCCGGGTCGTTACATTTTGGTATCAGAGCTTTGGCTCTAGGCAAAACTTAGCATATATGGTAAATTTATTCACAGAATCACTTTCATTCGAGTGTGAATCTCTTCCTTTTTGACTCGACTACTTGGAATTTTGGGACACTCCCCGCGGTTCTAAAACTCATTCTTGTTCCCCACTATTCATCTTCCTTTGATTTTGGAGTAGCCTAGAACTCCACTTCTAATGATCTTTATAATAAATCGACGGTCTCGCCAATATTCGATTGATTTGTAGAGGGATGAAACTCCTATACAATTGGCACTGGTTCACTAGAGATTTATGTATCCTCGGTTCACGATGCTAATATCTCTTATTGTCCTGAATTCTATCTCATGAGATCGAACGTAGATTTACCCTAGGATTCTGCATCGATCTAATTCTTGAAGTCACGGTTGACCCGGTTAAGACTACCCACTATTTACATAAGCTCCATTTCCTATTCAGTTAGTTTAATCATCTTATCTTTTGTTCCAACTTATCCTCAAATCAAAATTTTCTTCGATTTGAGTTAATCAAGTTGGAATCTCTATTCTTGCTTTGGAAATCTGTTCCTGTATAGTGTATTTGTAAATCTATACTTAAAATGTTATATATATATATATATATATATATATATATTGTGTTGGTTGAGTTGTTGATGTTGATTTGGGTTTTCGATCGATTTGTCTGATCAACGCTATCGACAGGATCTCCAAAACACTTGAATAGAGAAAACCGACACAAAATAGTTTTCAAATTTAGTAAATGAAATAAATTTTGTATAATTATATTATATATGCATAAGTATGATTTTCTGAATTTGATAGCTAATTGAATTGGATGTTAGGAAATAATATTTGATTCTGTATATATATAGCTTGTAACCATTAGCTTTTGTTTCATATATAATTGATTGAACTATAAAACATGGTTATAAATTTATTTGAAAATTTAAATGAATTTAAAACAAGAAACTAAGAATTTAATTTTTGACAGTTTCAAACTTTGTGTTTAAAGTTTTAAAGGGAGTATTATATAAAGTATTTCAAGTAGAAATTATTTCAAAGAATTTTAAGTTAAATCACTGCACTTTTCTTTGTCGTTGGAAAATAATTTCGGTGATGACTGCAGCATCATCGACTTTCATTTTCGAGTTTCGAAGTGAAGAGACCATTCTATAGTTTTGCTACAGTCTTGCTTTGGGGAATAAAATGGATTTGGATTTCTCAAAATTTGATTTGATATATATTGTGTATATTTATTTATCTCTAAAATCATTTGAAGTTAATCGTAAATCTAATTCTTAAACTTTATCTTAAAGGATAATGTCAAATATACAATGAAACCAAAATATTGAATAAATATTTAAGCTTGAGATAATTGAATTAGAAATTTTATTTGTATAATATTCTATTACATTCCAATATAACTTACCTTAATTATTAGAAGTTAACAATGTAATTGGATGATATACAATATAAAGGGGATTTTTATAAATAAAATTTGAGTGTTTATAATAAATGTTATACACTTAAATTTTAGTTGTAAAAAGGATTAATTGAGGTGAATAGAATAAAAGGTTCATTTAATAACTTACAATATAAAATGGTGTTAAAGGAATTTATAAATAAATCGGTATATTTTATTCAAATTTATTTAATTTTGTAAATTTATTTGTTTATAAAGTTAGTATTTTGAATAAGATATATTGATTACTTAATTCTTTCTTTTTCCTTCTTTTCCTTCTCGGGGACGAAAAGTTTTGAGTGGGGGAGAATGTAACAACCCAAAAAATTTATTAAATATTTTAATTCATTTTATTTAAACTTTGGTGTTTAATTATCCAAAATTTGAAATTTGAAATTTTTCCAATAAAATTTGGATTTTTGTTTGTAATTTCCTTTCTAATTATAATAAAATAAATAATTTCTGTATGTATATATATATATATATATATATTTCATATATATTCATCTCTATTTTATCTTTCTATATTTTCTTTACTTGACATTGAGTTTATTATTTGAATTGTTATGTGTTTATATCTCTTATTTATTGCTTAGAAAAAAAATTCAATGGATATACGTTATATTGTCTTAGAGGCATATCTTTCTAAAATTTTATTTATTTTGTTTATTGAATGTTTCTTTGTATATACCTTTTAATTAATGACAAGGAAACAAATCAAATTGACGTATGTTACTTTGCTTTAGTTTGGCATACATTACAATTGCTTTATTTCTTACCTCTTTATTTGCATATCTATTTATTTCCTACCATAGTTGTTCATAACTTATGTTATTTTCTATTTGTGTGTATACACTTTAATTTATTTATTTGGATGTTCATTTGTATATTCTGCATTTAACAGTTGGGAAACGAATCAATTAGTTGTACGTTACGTTGTTTTATTTTGGCATAAGTTTCTTTGGCTATATTTTTTGCCATTTTATGTGTCTATCTATTTAATTTCCTACCATAGACATTCACTATTTTAGTCGTTCCTCACATGCTATACCCGTGTATTACTTCTCCTAATCACGCATAAAATTCTTCTCAATATATATCTTCCTTTGATTGAAATATCTTTGCATATGTTTCTTTTATTAAATAGGAATTAAATTCCCTTTATTATTTTCTTACCATTTACTCGTTTGGTCATTCATACCTCAAACCTTAGCCGCCTCCTCTATTACTAGTTCACGCATAAAAACATTTTTCCCACATCTCATTTTATTTCCTAAGAGGAAAAAAAATATATCTAAATATCCATGGCTTCTTCCTCTTCTTTCTCTTTTTCTTTTTTTTCTTTTTCTTTCTTTGTTTCCTTCATGAGTAGGCTCGGCCTCTACCTCCTTGCCAACCCCATTACCACTTGCATAGGGTAGGGTAAGGTTATGTCATCTTATCTCAATTATTTTCATTATTTAATTCATCTAATCTTTTGTATTAAATATACTTATGTATGTTGTATTTGTTTGTGTACATAAGTTGAAATCTTGGCACTCCTATCACTCAAGTTGAATCATGCTTTCTCGTGCCTTTAGTGCTTTCCGAAGTTTGATCTTTGTGTTTGAATTGTTGCCTTCAGCTTTAAAAAGGTGAGTTTTTATCACTCTAGACATATGTACTTTTGTTTTTGTGAAATAACGACAAGTGAATCTGTAGATATTGATATGTTATTCATATATGCATGTGTTGTGTTTACATAACGATAAATGCCGTTTATATATTTGTTACATCATCTCTTATGATATTATATGTATACTGTTATTTTATTTCTGTTAATAACCACTGCAAGTTCCCTGTCAGTATGGGTTGAAATAATACGCACCCGAACGGACTTTAGAATAAGGAAAAATCATTATGGGCTGAAATGATAAGCTCGAGTGACTTTTATTATAATTGAAATACTTGGGATTGCGGGTTTGAAATGATAGAACCTGGATTTTCTTTATAAATTAGGGATTGAAATGATACACATCTGTACCACTTGACCTAGGTTAGAAAATATTATACAGGCCCATGGTTATATTTTTAAATAATATTTTCCTAAAGATTCGTTAAGTGTTTTGAATATTTTCTGAAATTTTTTAAGTATTTTGAAATTATGAATATATGAAATTTTAACTTAATTTGATTTAATGCTTTAAATGGTAAAGGTGTATTTGGTTTCCTATTAGTTAAAATTTTATAAGTCTATTATTGGTTTAAGAAATTTAAAGATTTTATTTATGATAAATATCTTAATAATTAAATTTGATTTAATATGGAATCTTAAATTTAATCTAGTAACTTTAATAAAGGTTATTTCATGAAATGGATTTGGTTTGCATAATAAATGATGTATTTTAGATACAATGAAATACAGTTTAGTTGGACTTTTGTAATTAATATTTAACTTGGAATCATAGTTATTTGAATTATAAATGAATAAATTTGTAAAGAAAATTGATTATTATATTAACTATGATAAAATATTTTATTTGTGAAATGGATTTGTTTTGGAAAATGAATACTTATGATTTATATGGTAAACATGTAATTTTAATTAATGTGATATTGATTAAGACAGTAAATACTTTTTATTGTGATAATAAAATGTACATTAAAAAAATATACATTTGACATGTAATTGTAATTAATGTGATATTGATTAAGACAATAAATGCTCTTTTCTGTGATAATAAAATGTAAGTTAAAAAAATGTACATTTGACATGTAATTGTAATTAATGTGATATTGATTAAGACAATAAATGCACTTTATTGTGATAATAAAATGTAAGTTAAAAATGTACATTTGCCATGTAAATGTAATTAATGTGATATTGATAAAGACAATAAATGATCTTTATTGTGATAATAAAATGTAAGTTAAAAATGTACATTTAACATGTAATTTTAATTAATGTGATATTGATTAAGACGGTAATTGCTCTTTATTGTGATAATAAAATGTAAGTTAGAAATGTACATTTGACATGTAATTTTAGTTAATGTGATATTGATTAAGACAATAAATGCTCTTTATTGTGAAAATAAAACGTAAGTTAAAAATGAACATTTGACATGTAGTTTTAGTTAATGCAATATTGATTAAACCAATACATGTTGTTTAATGTAATAATGAAATGCAAGTTAATAATATAATTTTTACTTGACATAAGGAATTTCAATTTTAAATAGGAAATTGCAGTAATTAAGTTCATGTAACTTAAAAGCATGGTTTACTTAATATCCAAATGAATTAATTAGTGTAATAAAATAGAAATGATAAAATAACTATGGTAAGAATTGTAAGTATATAAACATTTGGATTATATAAAATGATAAAGTGGAAAGTATATACTATTTGGAAATAAATGATATGGTTTTGAAGTGGATACGGTAATTTGGTTTTAAATTATATACTATTTTAAAATAAATGATATGCGTTGAAATGGATATGATATTTTGGTTTTGGAAGTATATACTGCTTTGAAATAAATATCCATGGGCAACAATAATGTTGGTTGTTAAAGAGACCGGGATTGGATACGGACATACTCTTTGTCGATACCCAAAACCACTTTAACAACCGTGTACGTGGTGGAGATTCCAGAATGAAGTAGGATGGTGGCGACGTTCTATTGAGGTATATACGTGGACCCGACTCCCGTGAGTTGGCATAAGGTGGCTAAAACAGAAGCGATCGACGGGCTAATGAGGTAGCACCTTTGATCGGACACACTTCTTCGTATGACATTCTATTACTTTGTGATTGATTGGTGCGCACCTTTGATTTTTGGAAGTGTGGATTGAGGTGGGCGGTAGCTGCGCACTACGCATTAGCACCGACCCGGAAGTGTAATTGGTATATCTACCCTGGCATTGCCTAGTTGTGCCGTGTCACCTACCCTAGCGCGCCTTGTACGATTTTGATTTGTGTCGTACCTATGGAGTATCCTCTGGTAGCCTTCCAATCAGGAGGTATTATGGTACTGTATAGACTACTAGCATTATGTATGTGTTAAGGTGGAAAATGTAAAGCCTTAACGCTGTCTTAAAGTAAGTTTATTTTACTATATACATTATTATAATAGCGAAATATTACTACATAGTAAATAGTTTAATGGATCCTTAGAGGATGAGCGGTCCCAAGCATCCTTTAAGTTACTTGTACCTATTTTACATTTCACTTGAGTTGGTTTACATTGTATAAGTATGTATGTCCTGACTCGAGTGTTTTGTGTTTTGCTTTACGCTCGGGTCAGACTGAGTGATACAGCAATTGAGACTCGCCTTCGGAGTTGGAGCTTTACTTGAAGATCCAGCTATCTATTTCAATTTCAGTATTCGGTTGATTCCGGTTATCCAGTTGATTCCAATATTATATTATGATTTGTACTTGATTATCATCTTGTTGCTCCTGTTGTATTTTGTTTAACTCTGATGTATTTATATAGTAGCTTCATGAACTACTATCTCTTTTCTTCTGCTACATTTTATTACTCTATGTCTGTGATCTGTGATTTATTTATTTACTGTATGTTCTGAGTTTTGCAAAATTTATTTCTATAATTTGGTATTTTGAGCAATTCAAGTCCGACATATGCGGATGCGAATGGTTGAAAATACCGGGTTGTTACACATGCACTTTGTAGCGATCCAGAAATTCGAACACTTTGTCTTCGAATATCAAAACTATTTGAAATATGATTAAATGTTATAAATATGATTTTATAATCTTGTTAAACATCATTTAATTAATAACTAGTGATAAAAAACTTTTTTTTGAAATATGTTTATAAAAATATATTTTTCGAAGAAAAATCGATAAAGTGACCAAAAAACGGTTTATCGGTAAACAGCTTTTCGATCGATATAAGTTGTTCGAACTCTTGTTCACTTGTCTAATAATCAAATGAACACGTTAGCAACTAACTAACACACTCACTCTTCATAAAGCTTGGAATGTTCTTGGATATTCTAAAGGATAAGAGATATTATCATGAGAGGGGTATAATGGTAATTAGCATAAAGAAGAAGTGATGTAAAGGAAAAGTGATGGGAGGTGAAGCTTTCATGGTATGGAGGAAGGTGAGTGCAAGCTTAAAGAGTACCATTTTTATACCTATATAAGGAGAGTCATACCTTAGAGTATAATCACAAATTTCAAGCTAAATTTATCATAAAATCAATGTGTTCTTCTTCTTCTTCCTCCTCTCTTATGTTCTAAATAAAAAAAATTGCAAGTCACATCCAAATCAACTCAGATTTAGAGTGAAGCCTTGGAGGGATATTATAACACCTTCAATCAAGTCAAAACATGATGAACCGAAGCCATACTCTCACCCCACTTGAAGGTTGTGAGAAAATGTGTGAGGGAGGAAGGCTAGGAGAAAGTGAAAAAAGGAGGAAGGAGGAAGGAAAGGAAGTTGCTAGCTAAGGTACCTGGATCTTAGCTATTTGTTGGGTTAAAGGTAAGTTAACACCTCACTTTGAATGAAACTATAACACTTTGTGTTTGATTGTGTTTATGTTGTTTGAATTGTTGTTAACTTATATTAAAACATTGGTTTGAACTCTTGCTTTCAAAGTAAGTGGCACATGTGATCCATGTATATGGATTTAAAATAACTTGAAATGGACTTATATGACATATGATTAGGCCTTTAACAAAGCACAAAGGTTTTAGATGGACTTTGGTTTAGATTGGACTTCGATTTGAAAGTGCACTTATAGCGACAGTCGATATAGATGTTGTTGTGAATTGTCTTGTTTTTGGCGATCGCGATGGAACTTTGTAGAAAGATCCTTAGGGGTTTCTCGCCATATTTAAATTTTTTTATATGTATGTTTATTTGTTTAAAAGATTGAATAGTAAAAAGTTAAGTAACATCTTGAAAACGACCAAAACTGCACTTGTGCAAAACTGCCCCGTTTAGACTTGATTTTTAGACTTAAAAGGTTTGAAAATATATTTAATTTTAAGTATTTTGTTTCATTAATTTTAAAAATGTTTATTAACTATTATTAGAGTATTTTAAAAGTGATTTACGATCTCCATGAATTTTTAGGAATTAGTGGAGAACTTTTAAAGAAGGGATGTTTTGTTAAAATATATCAAAAAAAACGTGTTCTTTTCAAGTTTTAAGGAAAATTGTGAAGCTGTTATTTTTAAACAATATTTTGGATAAATATTTTAAAACCTATTATAAGTTTTTTCAAGTAGTTTAAAATTATATACAATTTTTTTCAAAAAGGGGTTAGAATTGCTAAATAGCCAAATGGTTGATTGTTTATTACTTGTTTGAAAAGTAATTAACTATATTTAACGCTAAAAGCTGACAAAGTAAGGCTTACTTATGTGTGGGAGTTAAGATTGATGTCGAGTAGGGATGGAGCAATAGAGTTATAACCTACTGGTTTCCCTTTTGATCAAGGAATAGTAAGTCGGGAAAATGTCGGAAACGTGTTAATCGTGTTGATTTCTTCCTATTTATGGAAATCATTAATGCTATACTTAACACTAAAAGCCGAAGGGTTGACTTATCTATTTATGAGATTCAAGAATGAAGTGTCTAGGCAAGGCTTTAATGCAACCAGTGCTCTAACTTACATGTCTTCACTCTCAGATGAGCAGTAGTTAAGTTGGAATGTCGAAAATGAGTTAAGTATACGAATCGTGATTTGTATAAGCAATTATTTTGACTAGATAATCAATTAGTCAATTATCAAACTTGACCTAATATTGACTTAGGAAGTTATCGAAAGACTTCACGATTTCATACCAATAAGAACCCCTGGGGTGGAGTATTGGTATGAAACATCTCTAGCTTTCGCTTACTTTAACGGAATTGAGTTAACCAACAATTCATCGGTTTTAGAGAGCCCGATAAGCGGGGAGAGTGTACTTATATGAGATGACTCAAAACCCATAATCACTTCAAAACCATATACACGATCTTTGTACTGGGAGATACTATAAAGTGGAATGTTATATAGTTGAACTGTCTATCCTAACTTTAAGTCCATGGGAGAGGTTAGTGTGAACGGTTTGAACAATGCTATCGTGTGGGACGGTCTACCTTGAGAAATATTCCAAGAGAGAGGACAGCGTTAGCATTTGTCATAGGACTTATATGGGGTACCTATGTGGAGGTTCGAGATCTGTTTGAGACGCTCGAATCCATGTAGTGATTTGTGATCTGATCAAGATAAAGGAATCCAATTGGGAATTCATGTGTTGTTCAAGTGATAAAGACTCGAGTGAGAGATGCCGAACATAGCCTCGACATCAAAAGTGACTAAAACCAGAGAAGGATGCATAATCTCAAGTATAGCTTACCCATGAGGGTATATTAACTCCATATCTAGAGTATGCTTATTGATATGTTGCACGTGGGAATTGTTGATACTTGGTGCCAGGTAGTTCATCATTTGGTCGGTTGTGTTTACATTAGAGTACATCCCATCTAGAGATATATGATGCCTAGAAGGTATTTTCTAATCACGGTCATGGATTTAGGATTCGACTTGATCCGAGGAGATCTCCATGGAAAATCCACTATGCGAACATGCCTTAATAGTATTGATAGTATACCTATTATTGTTGTAGCATTCACATAGAAGTTATTTGAAATGATTCATATGTTACACTATAGACCTTATCAATCACATTACTATGTGTTTAACTTAATGAACGATTGGTTTCATTTGAGGGGAAAACCATTATGGTAATCCCTACGGGCTAAAAAAGGTGTCATTTTATGTCACTCTTATTTCTTGATTTTCCCATGCTGGTTTACTAGACCGATCTATGTGTTATTTTCTTATAATGTTTTGGTCAGCCTCGTGTATGTTTTTAGATTTAGCTACATATGCTTAGGAGCTTATGGAGAAGATCTGGATGATTACCTTACATAGTATTCTTATTTCCGCTGCATTTCTGTATTGTATATATCAACATTATAAGGATTGGCATTTATAACTGTCCAAGCTGATGATAGTACTTAGGTTTGAGTAATCTGATATTTCTATATGCAGAGTAACCCTTTGTATCATTCCTTTGATATTATATATTATTGCTCCGTTGTGAGATTCTAATAATGCTTTCTCTCTTTCTTGTTCTATTCTTTTTTCTTTTTATTTTACCCTAACTTTCTGTCTTTTCGACATTTGGGTGCTCAGCACACAAATACCATGGATGTATTGGTATCGACATTCGAGGGTCGAAAAGTTTGATCGTTACATTTAATATTAGAGCACAAGGTTGAGCAAACACCTTGGCTTTGGTTGGGTATAGCTCATCAGTGATAGGGTCAATGGCACCCTAGAATGAGTCGAGTGTATTATACATATAAGAGCATGTTTGTATTTTGAAAACTAGACTTCTGAAATATTCTTTAGGAATATCTCTTTCTTTGTGATCCTCTTTTATTATCATTCCTATAAATAACTCTATACTTTAGTTCCCTAAAGTTGTTACCCTTTGATTAGGTAGTAAGAACTATGAAACCTAGAGCTGCCAATGTTAGAGGTGGTCGGCGTATTACTATCACGAATGGAAAGAATAGAGCACTGAGGAACGTTGCTATAGTTGAGGAACCAAGAGTGAATGTCACAGAGGAGACTGTGCAGGTTAAGCCTCAGATGAGTTTTGCTTTGCTCTACCACGATTATGAGAGACTGGGGTAAGAAGTTTAGTGACAAGGAGACTATTATAGAAGTCCAGTCTTAGCTCGCATTATGTGATCGTACATTTGGAGAAATGGAGCTAGATGACGCAATAAAGTGTAGGTTGTAGGATCGTTTTTACCCTAGAGATGGGGGAGTGAATAGGGTGATAGAAATAATAATAAAAATTAATATGGAAATAAAATATAAAACAGAAAGTAATGCAGTAGAGGTCATACACAGATTTACCCAGCTTCGGCAATAACCTACCAACATGCTGTCTCCAAAGTTTCTATTAGAAATTAAGTAGCCAGACGCTTAAACAAACACGTAAACTTGCGACACCCGCTAACTTGACTAACCTAACTCTAAGCTCAAAACTCTACCACAACTCAACTACTGAGTTGTGAATTCTCAGCTGTGCCTCGTAGTTTGTACCAAGTTACACAACTAGAAAGTTATACAATTTTAAAAATAAAATTACAAAATAAAATAAACATAAAACCATTTATATAATTTTAGCAAAAAATAAATAAAATAGAGCCGGCCCAAAAATGATGATAACAAGAGAAGTTCGTTCCCTTTTATTTTGTTTTATGTCGTCTCTTCCTTTTTCTCTTCGATCTGAAATTTAGGGTTTTGTTCATCAATTGATGCTACCACTTAATAATAGATTAATTGAAGTGATGATTTTGATTTTGGTTTGCTTCGTCTGTCAATCCCTAGCTTGAGTTGTTTTCGGTAGCTTCAATTGATTCAAGTTCAATTATACTGCTACATGATTTTTTGCTTTTTGAATTATGATTATGCTTGGCTTAATTTTCTTTCAAACTCCTAATTGACACCGATGATGATATGGGGTAATTTATAGGTATTAAAAACCTAAATTATCATTCACATATTTCTGTTTGAATTTGTCCATACGTTTTTTGATCGAACGATGTCATGAAATTGACTTGTTCATTACTTGATGTTGCTTGAATTTCTTTGAGTTGGTTTCGTTCTTTTTGCTCCTATGACTTCGGCACTTTGATGTTTGAGATAAACTGGACTTTGGCTTATTCAACATATTAATTTTTCTCTCGTTCTTTTCTTTTACGACTTGTTCAACTATTTCCATTCTTTACTGCCTTGACCATGATATCCTCTGTGACATTATTCAAAATACATGTAACTGCATTTCATTTATCCCTTTCTTGTTGCATCTGTTTTGTTCAACTGAGTTGTCTCTTCATGTATACATCATTAAACCGATTATGTTACAGTCTGGTTACATTTATTTATATGTTGGTTGGACTGCCTAGCCTTGCTGTACTGATATGGTGAGATTGTCTCCTCTGAATCATATGCACTGACTTGATGTACATGTTGAAACTTGTATGTGGTCTCACCGAAGTCTTTCTCTGTACCTTGCTCTTGTTCATGCGTGAAATGATTCATGTGTGTCACCATGTATATACATACATACATATGTGTGTGTGTGTGTATGTATTGTGATGCCTTGTTCTGCTCATTGTTGTTGCATATAAATATACATGTTGCTCCATAGTTTTTTAAAAATTTAAATCGTATATATTTATGTGTGATGGGTTGACATCAATTCTGGTTGCATTTTGCTTCATGCCTTGACTTGTGCCTGCACATTCATGTTAACTGCTTTAAACTTGGTTTCATGTTCATTTTTGGGCTGCTGTTTCACAACTATTGGTTGGTGTACTTCTTCTTGTTGCATGTTCACTTAAGTCATGTACTTGGTGTTCATTGTTGCATATGTGTGGGTGTGTATGCAAGTCTCTATTTCATATGTATGAATACATCTCTGGTTCAAGTGTGTTCGAGCTTGTGTTCATTTGAGGTCTGGGTTCACTTTGTGTTCACACTTTTTCATTTTGGAGTCTTTTCATGGTTCTATTCACTAGTTGCCTCTGAGTGACTTGCTCTGACCATTCACCTGTTCGAATGTAGCTTGTACATGTTTGGTTTTGTTATTTCATTTCTTTGGTCTGGATTTGTTGTTTGTGCACTGGCTCTGTTTCATGTCTAGTGTTGTTGCTCCCCGTACCTGAATTGATGTTGCTGCTTCATGTTTTGCATTTATGTTTTGGTTGAGGCTTCACTGGTAGTCAATTTCATGCCTGAACATTGTATTTGCTTTGAGCTTCATCTGTGCAGTTTGATTGCCTTTGTTCGGTTCACCACTTTGTTATTGAGCATGTTGAACTTTAGTGATTGTATATCCATTGTGCACCATATGTTGCTCTGACCATATGCATGTGTATACTATGCTAGTTCATGTTGTAACTAGACTTGTTCCACTTGAGTCTCTACTGTTCATTTTGTCTTGACCCATTTGAGATTTGGTCTGTGTTCACCTCAGTTTTGTATTGTTTGAGCCATACTTGCTTTTTTCATGTAGTCTTATCTATGATGCTTCTAACCGTTGCATTGAAACTGACCATGCCTTGAAACTTTGTCTAGTGGTAGCTACATGTTTGTGTTGCTGGTTGTTGCCTTGATCGAGCATTTTCACTTGAGTTGAATCCAGCCTTGGCTCGGGTTTGGCCTTGTACTCACATGTCCCTGCAGTTTTAACAAGCAAGTGTATATCGGTGGGCACAGCTTTGTGGCATGTACAGTGATACACTGTGCATGTCATAAGTGGTTCATGAAAGATGAATTCAAAAGAAAATGATGACGAACAACCCAAATAACTGTATTTTCAAACACACGCTTCATTGTACACTGCAAAATTTCTTTTTCAATTTTACTGCGTTAGTATTTATTTTGCAGATAGTTCAGACGCTGAATACAGACTAAAACAAAGTTGAAGATAAAATACGAGTGTTGAGTGAAAATGTAGTGAGGTGTAATATGTAAATTGAAAATTGTGTTGTAATTAAAATTGTATTGTGATTGAAATGTGTAAATGTAGTGAGAGCTCAAATTTGCACCGTTCGAGTTTGTAATCAAAAATTTATTTGAATAAAATATTTGTTTAAATATGGATTCTGAGTTATTTATTTTATTCAACAAATATTTATTTAATTATGTGAAAAATAAAAGATTACAATAACAAATACATTTAAACGAATATATATAAGTTTATTACCATCAAACAAAAATTATATACTAGCATATTCTACATAGGTTGGCATCGTAACATCTGATGGATGCAGCCATGGATTGGTGGAGTTCTATCACTATAGTTTTCCAAGAGAACGACTTCTTTTGGGCCCAATTTAAAGATGAATTTGAGATGAATTTTGTTCCGAAAGCTGGAAAGACTTTATTATTTAGAAGCTTCTTAGATCTAAAGTAGGGGCCATGACCGTGGCGGAGTATGAGAACTGTTTCATTACATTATCTCAATTTAGGTTAGGAATGGTTAATACGCCACTGAAGAAGAAAGAGATGGTTATTACGGGTATGTGTCCTAAGTTCCAGCAGGGTATGAATAATCATGTCATAGGGTCTTTTGTGGGATTGGTGAAAATGGCTTTAAGGTTTGAGAGCTTGGCTTCGAAGTCATCTATTTTTGCATCGGTAAGGGACAACAAGCATAAGTTTTAGTCACCAAAGAATAGGTCAACCCTCATTTACTACAAGTTGGGAAGAAGGATCACTATTCTAGTAAGTGTAGGCCAAGTAGAGAAAAGCAGATGGTTAAAGCATCGATCGAGAAGTTTCCAAAGCTTGAGGCCTAGTTTGCACCGAAAGGTTGTTACAGTTTCCATCAGCCTAGCCATTTTGTTAGAGATTGTCCTATGATCAAGAAAGGGGAGCTGCCTAGGGTTTTTTCCATTTTTGCAGCTGAGAAGGGAAAGCAGATTCTTGAGGGTGCACTATCTATTTATGGTTTACTTATTCATGTTTGGTTTGATATTAGTGCTTCTCATAGTTTAATATTCTGTAACCTTGATTGCTTAGTCATGCCCGCCATGTGGGAACATTGAGTATTGTTTGTGATTAATTTATGCTTAACCAGTTTATGAGCATCTTTACCTTTCAACATCATAGAGTGGGTAGACGATAATTGTAGGCACAATGAAACGAATGCCTTGTGAATTAAGTTTCATGGTTTGACTATAAGGTGTTTGGTGATATTATTGGGTTAGAAGTTAAAATTTAGTAAATGATGTTTACTATAATCAAAAAGGAAAGATACAATATTTTTAAAATAAATATTTGTAAAAATATTTATATAAGAAAGTGATTTTATATAAGTATGGTTTATAAAAATATGATTTATAAATGAAAAGGATTTAAATAGAGAGCTGAGAACTTAAATTCCGGTATTTTTAAATGTTTTTCAAGATTTTGGAGAAAATAATGGTAGCACTATTTAAAAGTAAATATTTGGGAAATTGGTTTAGGAGATTGACATCGTGATACTTAGTATTATTATACAAAGTATTTGATACCGCTTTAAAATGATTTTAGTTAAATACCAAAAGTATGGTTTGGATATACTGAACTCACTTTCGTCGCTTGAAAATAATTTTGGTGGTGACTGTAGCATCATCGGCATTCAATTTTGAGTTTCTAAGTGGGGGATCTACATGGTTGTTTTAGTAAAACGGATTTTCATTTAATCCCAAAATTATGATTTGATATACAAAAGTTATATGTGTACATTATTTCAAAATGATTCGAAATGAAAATCGGTGTTTAGTTCTAAAAGTTCTCTTGTTAAGTAATTTCATGGACACATGTAGCCTATGCATTAGGAAAGTATGGTATGTCCATTATGATATGATGTGTTGTTTGATAGTTTTTATTATTAAAATAAAATATAATTTTGGATGATTTTGGATAGATGGTAACTTCCGAGTTATTTTAGAACTTGTAGATATGTGTTTAAAAAAATATAAAGCTGAGTTATATAACACTTGAATTAAGAAGATAGCAAGTTAGAACAAGCGTTAAATGGTTAATCATACTAGTTACAAAATTGGTGTTAGCATACGCTCTTCAAATATAATGGAGTATTATACGAATATGAAATTAAGTTATGAAATGTGGATAAACTTGAAGTTATTTTTATGAAATGATTCATAAATGGTTTTAGTAGTGAATGACATCTTAATTATATAAATGAATGTGATCAAAAAGGAATTAGCGTAGTTAAGAAACCAATAGAATAAGTACGTAAGTTGTACATAGATCGTTTTATTCGCATGACTATTTTTAATTCAGTATTCGAGTGCATAGTTTTCAAGGTGGTTTATACCAGTCTGAACAAGGATTTTTGTGACGATCCACATTTCGAAAGGTTTAAATCAATAATAATCCACACATGTCCAACTTAAACAATCTGGAACGTAGATTATCAATAGGTTTAAATAAGAAGAATAAGAAAAGAAGAAGAAAACAAACACAGAATCTCACTGCGGAAATGATAAAATATAGTAATTAGATAACAATTCATGAAGCTATTTATATCATACATTTAATTATAATCTCTACACATTTATCAGAGTTAAATATACATCAGGAATACATAACCAATATAGCAAAATAGCATGATGTAGGGTATAATAACAATAATAATAATATACCAAATCTTCGTCTTCGTCCTCCAAAGAATAATCTTCAATACGTTGAAAAACTCATGACTGACCCGAGCGTAATGGAAAGACAAAACACTCGAGTCAGGACTAAAATACTCTTATGTCAGTCAAATCAATATAACAAATATGAGTGCAATAACTTAAGAGATGTTACGGGATTTTCCATCTCCTAAGGATCCGTTAAACTATTTATATATAATAGTATACGCTATAATAGATAATGTCTGTCAGTAAAATAAATATCAAAATAGCATTAAGGCTTTACACTGATCCACCTTAACACATTTTTATAGTTTTAAACCTAAGTCGTAATTGGCTCGTATAGGGATAAATATGACAAGGCACGTGAGGCAATGCCCAATGTAGGATTCTACCAGTTTACCCTTTCTGGTTGGTCGTAACCCCTCCGTGGCCGACCGCAACAATCAATCCAAACGACAAAATGTGCACCCATCAAATATGAAATCACAATAGCAATACGAGGGATCAACGTCGCTAGAGGTAGTTAACCTCAATAGCCATACATAAGCTCTTGTTTTAGTCATTTTAATTATGACATGAGTGTCAAAGCTATCCACCATCATTCTCTTACTTCATTCCAGTAAACGTCGTCAATTCAACCACTATATTATGGATATCATACACCGCATACATAGTTGTTAAAGTGGTACCAATATTGACAAAGAGTATGCCAATAAGAGGTCGGGTCTCTTTAACAACCAAACGTCATTTTACACACCGGTTGGTTCTTTTATATTTCGAAAACAATTCGTACTTGATATCAAATTTATTTCAAAATCAAATCCATTTCTAAATCATCATATTCTCTTCAAAAATCATATTTTACTTCAAAATTTTAATTCAAATCGATATATTGATTTCACTTCAAAACTTGGTTCGAGTTACAATTTTGGTTATAGTTCACTTTAACCAAATATGCATTTAAATCCAAGATTTAAATATAAAAAATTCCACCCTTTGATAGGTTTGAATTTTTAAAAAATAGTTTAGATGGTTTTAAAATAGTTAAATAGTTAAAATAATTTAATAGAAAATAGTTTGAGGAATAGAAATGGTTTACATAGTAAAATAGTTTGAAAAATAAAAAAATTGAATATTTAAAGAATATAGATTTCAAATCATTTATACTAAAAATATTTCTTTAAAATATAGTTTTAAAGTCAATCCGGTTCACTTTCCAAAATTTTCAATTAAAATTTGTTCCAATTTCCATTTCGATTTAATCGATCCAAATCCAATTCCAAGTCGATATTTACTTCGATTCCAAATTAATTTCAATGCAAATTCCAAATTAGTTTAAAATTTCAATTCCAAATTTTAAACCATTTCGATTTATATCAATTTCGAGTTCGATTTTCAAAATATTGATTCAAAACATTTAAATCAAATTTTCCTTCAATATCCAAAAAAAATCCAGACCTTCAAATGTTATTGAATTCCAAGCTCAATTTCGAACTATTGTTTCATCACTTTTTACTTAGAAATATTCAAAGTTCGAGTAAAAGACCAATCTTTAAAACAAATAAATTTTTTGAAATTCACAACGTATTTCGATTATAACTTAAAACCTCAACTTCGATTATTTAAAACATTCTTATTTCAAATTTAAATTTAAACAATCCGAGTTCCAATTCGAAAATAGTTCAATTTCCATAAATTCGATTTTTTTTCTTAAAACCAAATCATTTAAATAATTTCAATCAGAATTTTAAAATCATTTAATTTACCTAATCCGATGTCCGTATATAATTCTCTATCCTATGACGAAGTGAATCACTTATTTTCATTTAATTCAGAAATGGACATATATCATTTAAATCCAAAATAAATGTCATAGGTATATATCATTTCAACCTATTTCTTAGTTTATTCAAAATAATTCAATATATAGTTTTATATACTATAAATAATATGCAAGATGATAATAGGATATATTAAAAATAAACAAACACCCAGATCAATCAAATATCAATCAGTAGCATCCATCTCAATCAATCGTCCAAACTGACAAAAATCACAACAATCGAATAATTTTCAAAAATCGAGGATTTTACTAGCAGCTTAATTCTAATTAAATTTAACTGTCAATTCAAATCCTATCGATTAAATTCAGATGTCCATTTAAAGGTCAATTTAAATTTATCAAACAACAATTAATAAATTTAAATCACATCATAACTTCAAATTTAACTAACATAAAAATATTCTAGTCAAACGTGAGCATATAAAACACTCACTCACCTTTCATTTGAAACTGAAATTTCTCAGCTTCAAATAAATTCCAAACCAACTCCATGATGTAACCTTCATCGATACAATTCTAACGCCACCTGTTTCGCCCAAATAGGACCTCGTATGCAAAAGTTGCGCTTAAATTAATATAACGGTATCATTTAAACATAATTAACAATATAATTTAATTAATCCATTGCTTAACTCCTTCAGCTACGTTTTGATACATATACGACTTGCATAGGAACCAAACTCACGACCGAACCTTCCAGGCGCATGCCATTATCGCACGTACGCGCACCACGTCGCCGCCAACATCACCTCCGTACCTCCAACTTAGTCGCGCCGTTCACTTATCAAATCCTAACCCTAACCCTAACAGACGAACGCAAGCTCCAATCCTTTGTCGCCACCTGCATGATGTCGCCGTCGCCTCCGCCTTGATGCTCGACCCTCGCTCACGCTCAGATGCTCGCGTTGATTCTTTTTTTATATAATTTCTGATCGAGGCTTCTTTTTTCTTTCATTTCTATTTTGAAGGCTCGATTCAAAAAAAGAGTAGAACAATGAATACGGGGTCAGGGAAGGATGTGATGCACGAGAAAATGGCAGTTGACCTTTATTATGTTATTTAAATAAGAAAATGTCTCACCCGAATAGCTTGCGCGATTCCGAACTCTACGCGAAGCGTGCGCCTGGTGTTCCTAATGTTTTACCCCCATTATGAATGTAGTTGAACTAGTCTCGAGGCCTAATTCGATCGTATGTGGAAGATAGTTTTTCAAAATCAATTAATTTAATTAAATTCTGAAAATAAATTCTACGCGTTTCAAGCTCACACGGTCAAACGACAAGTTCAATCACCACGAAACTTGAAATACTACAATAACTCACTATTATGGATGCGATGAAATTGGTTTCGTCGAAATCCGAGACAGTTGCCAAAATGGCTATTTTTACTCCTTAATCAAAATATAATATTTCCAACTTTTTTTATTCACATTGAAGTCAAATTTAAATGTTAACAATCTTCATTGTTGTTTAAATCAACTTCCGATATCATTTTTTATCAAATTAAATCCATAATTAAATTATCCAAACAATTTCCAATATTAAATTCCAACAATTTAATTATCCAACAACTTAAATTAAGTTTATAACTTATAATAGTCAAAAGTACGGGTTGTCACAATTTTTCACTTGATTCTTGACGAAGAACACGTAATATAGGTTCATAATACGATCCCGATGTTTTCTATCATAGTATATGGACATACAAGGAGAACAAAAGTTTCTAATCAAGGAACCAAATTGGCGTCGGCACTAGAGAGGTCAAGTGATCAATACTAGTTTGAAAGTAAAATTTATTTGATCGAATAAGTATTTAGATCGGATATTGCGTATGGATGGTTCATATGCATCGTATGGGCTTTAGTACATTTGTATAATGTGTTATGTTGACATATGAAGAGTTTGGGTTGATTTGTTATGAGGTAGCATGAAAAATCGTCTAAGTAAGAACCTAAAGCTATTGAGCGTAAGGTATGCTTACTAGATTGCTTATCGTTCTTAGGCAATGAGAGAGTTTGTACCTGAACAAACCATTAGCTTTGTTTGCTAGTGATTGTGAATGATATTTGAGTATTTATGTGCTTGTTTCTTTGTTAAAGTTAGAAAGTACCATGGAGCAAGGATGCTCATAGTGGCATAAGGAAGAAGGATGGCGGTTTGAAGGAGATTCATCCAGGGTTGCTTATAGACTAGGATTCCTTCTTATCTTAGTATCTTATATCTTTTGTGGTCTAAGCAACGCTTGAGGTGGAGTCACTTAGTATGCATATCAGTTTGTATTTTAGTGTGTATATAGTTTCATTAGTACTTTATATGTGTATCTTGTTTCGTCTATCTTCTTCGATTATCGTTCTTGTTTCAATTTTGAGGACGAAATGTTCCAAGTAGGGTAGAATGTAGCGACCAAGAAAATTTGAACACTTCGTCTTGGAATATCGAAACATTTTGAAATATAATTATGTAACAACCCGATATTTTCAGTCATTCACATCCACTCATGTCGGACTTGAATTTCTCAAAATACCGCGTTGTAAATAAATTTGGAGCAAATGAAATACAATCACAGAATCACAGACACGGAAATATCAGAATAACTCGCAGCGGAAATAAAAATACCATAGTAGTTCATGAAGCTACTATAACAAACTCTCAAAACATAATACATAATATTAGTCTGAAACATATACAATAGAAATCTCAAATACATAGAAGTTTATAAATACCAGAGCTGAAATAGAACAACAGAAACTGAAAGGAAATAGATAACTAGACAAGCAGAATCTCCAACGATTCCTAGCTCCAGAAAAGAAATCCAAAGCTAAGCTGTAAATACTCAGGCTGACCAGAGCGTAAAGTAAAACACAAAACACTCGAGTCAGGACAATATATACTTATATAATGTAAACCAACTCAAGTGAACTGTAGTAGAAATGCACAATAACTTAAAGGATGCTTGGGATCGCCCATCCTTTAAGAATCAGTTAAACTATAAATTAAATACATCCCATGGTTAAAATTTCAAAATGGTATTTTATACTTCAAAATCAAATATAATTTCAAAATTCAATATCATTCAAAATATCATATCTTCCAAACCACGTTCATTTTTATTTAATTTAAATACCATTACAAAACACATTTCAAAATAGTTTATATTTCGAAACAAATTACTTCATTTTAAATCATAAAATGAAGTTATTATATTTAATAATTAAATTATTAATTTCCAAAATTTTAGTGTTTCAAAATTCATTTATTCACTTAATTTATTAAAACAGATGAAAATTCAACTTTCACAGCATTTAGAAATTGCTACGGAAAGTTACATTCAAAACAGTTCAATTTAACAAAAGATAGCATTTAAAAATGCTGTAATAGGTTTATATTAGTTTCAAATAAAACTTAGTTAACTTCAACAATTATAGCATTTACAAAATTCTATAATAACCTATAATTAAACTTAGCCATTTGGTTCATTATTATCAACTACAGCATTTACAAATGCTGTATTATCATTTACATTAGAATTAATAGCATTTCAAAAAAGCAGTTAATTAACTTCAAGTATTCAATATAATTTCACAAACAATCATATTTTTATTTAAATAATTTTTAGCTTATAAAATCATATAATTTCACTTTTAAAACAGTCATTCAAATACCCTTATATTCATGATTTTATAAAGTTAAATCTCCATTCAAAAAAATCAAAATTTAATAATAATTCACTTATTAAATTCCAACAATAATTTTTAAATTCATTAAATTAAATTTAACTTAACATTTAAGTTTAAAATTTTCAAATATAACTTAATTTCATTTTTATTTACTTAACTTAAAATTCACTTTTAAGCCAAATTCACAAATTTCCAATTTTAGTTATATTTCAAAATTTCAACCTAAATATTCATTCATTTCACATTTTAACTTTATCTAAAAATCATTAATATATTATAAAATCATTTTAAATTCTTTTAAATTCAAAATATCATAAATTTATCATATTTTAATATTTAATTTAAATTCTATTTATCACCAAATTATAATTTCCAAAATAACTTACATTTTAGATTTTCTAACTTTACCATTTATTTATTTCACTTATAAATTTTCAGAAAATCAATAATGCTTTACAAAAATCATTTTTAATCAAATTTAAATCAAAATATTATAATATTTACATTTCTAAAATAATTTAAAATTTTTAGAAAAACATATTTTAACAACGGGTCTGTATTTCATTTTCTAGCCTAGGTAAAGTGATACGGGTAATATATCATTTCAACCCGTAATTTACAAAGAAAACCCGGGTTTGATCATTTCAAACCCGCAATCCCAATAAAAGAAAATAATTGAAAATCATTCAGGCCTATCATTTCAGCCCATAACGATTTTCTCCTATTCTAAAGTCCGTTCGGATATGTATCATTTCAACCCATAGTGATTCTAGTCTACAGGGAACTTGCAGTGTGATAAACTGATGAAAGTAACAGAATAGCATGAAATAATAGTAAAATATGATATAACAGGTGTAAATATAGGTGTGAACATCATATGAACATAATATAGCAGTTATAACATGATGATATGCAATTTACAGATTCAAAAGGGGTCAATTTACTATTTATATATGTACATATTGTCTGGTGAGAATAGCTCACTGTTTTGAGCTGGAGACACAACGATGAATGCACGAATGAGATCCAAACAAGCACGATAACACGACACAAAGATGAGTGGAAGAGCCAAAGATTAATTCTCCTTGGATACATGAGACAAAACAAATAAATATAACATAAGTTTTCAACCCAAATTCAATTAAACAAAGCTAGAAATGAATACACAAAACATCACCAGAGTGTTTGCACTTGCTTTCTACCACCTATGCTTCAACTCCAGATCTGAAATGTATGGCTAAGCGGTGTGTTTGGATCTGGTTTTGGGTTCATAGGTCAGTCATTGCATGGATATAAAGGAGTAGAGATATATGTGCAAAGGTATGAGCATGACACTACACTACAAGGCAAAACAAGCCACGGCCAAAGGCAAGTGGTCACGGCCAGGTCTGGTGTGGTTAGTAGGAGGACATGGCAGTGGTGTCAGGTCAGGAATTTGCTGGAGATGGTGGTGCAAGTGGCGGCCAAGGTGATGGTTTGAGTGGTGGAACAAGATTGGCGCTCGGCTAGGTTGAACAAGTGGAGTGTTTGCATAAACTTTGGTGGATCTAGTCATAGATGACCACGGCATGGCTTGGTCAGTGGGCTGGAGGAGATGGTGACCTGATGTGGTGATGGTGGAAGAGGCCAAGGTGGAGGAGGAAGGAGGAGCTGAGCATAGAAGGCGAGAAAACAAGTGCAAAATCATAAGAATACAAGTAGAAGTTGCATAGAAAAGAAGAAAATTTTTACCAAGCTTTTCAGAAAGGAGAGGCCGTACTTTTTTTCAGAGTTTGAGAAAGAAAAATCATGTGAAATGATAGAGGAGTGGGCTGGAGAAATGAGTTAAGGCAGCCAATTGAATGAAAAGTAATGGTTGGAGTTGAAAAGGTGAGAATACAAAGAGCCTTAAGAAATAAAAAGTCACAAAACCTTTCAAATTTTTCTTATTTCTTTTTATAATTTTAAATAACTGAAATATATATATATATTCAGTTAAAATACGAAAATATCACAAATAAACAAAATATAAATAAATAAATATTAATTATATATGATTAAATTAGGAAAATAGCACAGAAAATGAAAACTAGCTTAGAAAATTTGAAAATAAATACAATGACTTTGGAAAAAATTTATGTACATGAAAAATATTTATAAATAGAGATAATAACATAAAATAAAAATTCATTCACAAAATAAATATATAGATTTTAATTAAATATAATTTAAATGAAGAAAATAGCAGGAAAAATAGAAAACAGCCTTTAAAAATAGGAAATAAATACAGTAAATTTTGAAAAAAATTTGTTATCACTTTAAAAAATATTAAAAGACAAAATATATATAAAATAACATATTAACACATATTAAAATAAAATATAGCAAAGAAAATATTATTTTAAAAAATTTAAAATAGACAAAATTGCAAAATAAAACAAATTATACCCAAAATTGAAATGTACATAACTTTTACAATTTAAATCCGTTTTCAACGAAACGAAAAGCAGTATTCAACTTATTAAATCTATTTTCATAATAAAAGATAAAATTTAAGAATTTAAATATTTAAAATTTGAAATTTAAAAGTCAAGATTTGACCAGTTTGAACAGAAATTTATTTTTTAGTAAAATATCCAATTTATACCTGTTTGAAATTATAATTCACATAATAATCAATACTTATATTTAAAAATGAAATGTTTGAAATGAAACAAGTTTAAAAAAAAATTCAAAATGAAATAAAGTCAAAATTAAAATATACATAAAAATCTAGGGTTGTTACAAATTAAGTGTTGTAAATATGATTTTATAACCTTGTTAAATATTATTTAGTTAATAATTAATGATAAGAAACTTGTTTTTAATTTTTTTTATAAAAATATATTCTTCGAAGAAAAATCAATAATGTGACTGAAAATCAGTTTATCGGTAAACAACTTTTCGATCGACATAAGTTGTTCGAACTCTTATGCACTTGTCTAATGATCAAATGAATACATTAGAAGATGATTAATACACACACACATTTTCACAAAGCTTGGAATGTTCTATAGATTCTAAAGGATAAGAGATATTATCATGAGCATAAAGGAGAAGTAATGGGAAGTGGAGCTTCCATGGCATGGTATGGGAGTGGGTGCAAGCTTAAACAGCACCATTCTTATGCCTATATAAGGAGAGGCATACCTTAGATTATAATCACAAATTCAAAGAGAAAGTTATCATAAAATCAATGGCTTCTTCTTCTTCCTCTCTTATGTTCTGAAGAAAAATATTGCAAATCAAATCCAAATCAACTCAAATTTGAAGTGAAGCCTTAGGGAGATATTATAACACCTTCCATCAAGTCAAAACTTGAAGAAGGAAGCCATACTCTCACCCTACTTAAAGACCGTGAGCAAATGCGTGATGGAGGAAGGGTAGGAGCAGGTGAAAAGAGGAGGAAGGAGGCAGGAAAGGAGGTTGCTAGCTTGGATTCTTGGATCTTATTTTTTTGCTGGATTAAAGGTGAGTTAACACCTCACCTTGAATGAAAATATAACACATAGATGTTTGTGTTTGACCGTGTATATGTTGTCTGAACTGTTGTTAACTTACGTTAAAACATTAGTTTGAATTCTTGCGTTGAAACTAAGTGACACATGTGATCCATGTATATGGACTTGAACGAAATTGGAATGGACTTAAATGGACATGTATGACATGTGACTAAGACCTTGAACAAAGCATATACATTATAAATGGACTTTGGTTTAGATTGGACTCAGATTTGAAAGTGCAGCTATAGCGATAGTCGCTATAGATGCAGCTGTAAATTGCTTTGTTTTTAGCGATTGCTATGGAACTTTGTAGAGAGATTCTTGGGGGTTTCTTACCTTACTTATATTGTTGTATATGAAAGTTTATTTCTATTAAAATCTAGAATAGTAAATTCAAGTAACATCTCAAAAACGATGAAAACTGCACTTGTGCAAAACTGCCCCGTTTAGACTTGATTTTTGGACTTTAAAAGGTATAAAAAGATATTTAAGTTTAAGTATTTTGTTTCATTCCTTTTAAAAGTGTTTACTAACTATTATTAAAGTATTTTAAAAGTGAGTCGAGGTCTTTATGAATTTTAAGAATTAGTGGTGAATTTTTAAAGAAGAGATACTTTAAGGAAAATTATAAAGTTGTTATTTTCAAGTAGTATTTTGGATAAATGTTTTAAACCTATTATAAGTATTTTCAAGTATTCTAAAAGTATATACAAATGTTTTTGAAACGGGGTTAGAATTGCTAAATGGACAAATGGTTAATTTTTTAATTACTTGTTTGAAAAGTAATTAATTACGCTTAACGCTAAAAGCCGACAAAGTAAGGCTTATCTATTTGTAGGAGTTAAGATTGATTTCGAGTAACGATGGAGCAATAGAGTTTTAAACTATCGATTTCCCTCTTGATCGAGGAGTTATAAGTCGAAAAAATGTCGAAAACGTGTTGATCGTGTTGATTTCTTCCTGTTTATGGAAGTCATCTGTACTATACTTAATACAAAAAGCCAACGAGGTAGACTTGTCTATTTGTAAGATTCAAAAATGAAATGTCTATGCAAGGCTTTGATGCAATCAGTGCTCTAACTTCTCTGGCTTCACTCTTGGATGAGGAATAATTAAGTTGTAATGTCAGAAATAAGTTAAGCATACAAATTGTGGTTTATATAAGCAATTACTTTGACTAGATAATCTATTAGTTAATTATCAAACTTGACCTAATATTGACTTAGGAAGTTATCGAAAGACTTCACGATTTCATACCAATAAGAATCCATAGGGAGGAGTACTGGTACGAAACGTCTCTAGCTTTCGCTTACTTCTGAGAGAACCGGAATTGAGTTAACTAAAAATTCATCGATTGGTTTTGGAGAGTTCGATAAGCAGGAAGAGTGAACTTATATGAGATGACTCAAAACCCGTAATCACTTCAAAACCATATACACGACCTTTGTACCGGAAGATATTGTGAAGCGGAATGTTATATAGTTGAACTATCTATCCTAAGGTTAAGTACATGGGAGAGGTTAGTGTGAACGTTTGGAACGACGCTATCATGTGGGACTGTCTACCTTGAGGAGTATTCCAAGAGAGGATAGCGCTAGCATTGTTGGGGGGACTTATGTGGGAAACCTATGTAGAGGTTTGAGTTCTGTTTGAGACGTTCGAATCCATGTAGTGATTCGTGATCTGTTCTAGATAAAGAATCCAATTAGAGATTCATGTGTTGTTCGAGTGATGAAGACTCGATTGAGAGATGCCGAACATAACCTCGACATCGAAAATGACTAAAATCGAATAACCTCAGGTTTAGCTTAACCTTTAAGGTATATCAACTCCATATCTAAAGTATGCTTATCGATATGTTGTGCATGGGAGTTGCCGACACATAATGCCATGCAGTTCATCGTTGGGCCAGTTGTGTTTACCTTAGAGTATATCACATCTAGAGATATATGATGCTCGAAAGGAAGTTTCTGATCCTGGTCATAGAGTTCAGACTCGGTTTGATCTAAGGAGATCTCCATGGAAAATCCACTATGTGAACATGCCTTAGCGGTATTGATTGTATATCGAATATTGTTGTGGCTTTCACACAACAGCTATTTGATATGATTTATGTGCTACACTCTAAACATTATATATCATATCACTATATGTTAAACTTAATGAATGGTTGGTTTCATTTGAAGGGAAAATTGTTGCAGTAATTCATATGGTCTCAAAAAGGTGCTATTACATGTCACTCTTATTTCTTGAGTTTTTTATGATGGTTTACCAGACTGATCCAAGTGTTATTTTCTTATGATACTCGGATCAACCCCATGTATGTTTCTGTATTTAGCTACGGACGCTTTGAAGCTTATGGAGAAGAGCTAGATGATTACTTTTCATAGTGTTCTTATTTTCGTTGTATTTCTATATTGTATATATCAACATTGTAAGGACGGTCGGTTATAATTTTTCGGCTGATGATATTGCCTAGGTTGCAGTAACTCTGATATTTCTATATTCAGAGTAACCATTTTTATTGTTCCTTTGATATTATATATTATTGTTACATTGTGAGGTTCTAACGTTGTGTTCTTTTTTTGTTCTATTCTTTTCATTTTATTTTACCTTAACTTTTTGTCTTTCCGGCACTTGGATACTCGACATACGAATATTGTTATGTACTAGTGTCGACATTCGAGAGTCGAAAGGTAGGGTCGTTACATACTTCTTCTGCTAATAAAATAAAGTCATGTCACCTCAAATAAATATATTTAGATAGATGAAGAAAAGATGTATTGAGTGCTCATACAAGCATCCAACTTAATAACGATGGTGAAAAGCAACTTCCAAACAATTGTGATATAAAATTATATGAAATAAATTTTCAAAAATAACATACTCAGCAGTGGATGATGAGTATTTTTATTGTCGTAACATGGAGTTGATAGAAAATGACAAGAATGTGATGTATTAGAAGAAATATGGTACACATCATAAATGCACTAATGATGCAAATATCATAGAATATAGTAGTGAAATCGATGAATGTTCGAATGTGCAAGTTTCAATATGAAATATGCAAGAAAACCAAAGGTTGCGTTCATACAAACAGAATCAAGTCGTCGTTAGAAAAGGTCAAAGGAAAGTGGGCAAAAGAATCTAGCAAGTAAAAGTACATAAGAGAGAACGTCAACCTTATTATGCTATTATGTCTGAGTATCGTGTTGGTTGGTTAATTCTATTGTACACCAAAACTATTGCACACATGGTTTTATCCATATAAAAATTAAAACCAAAACACTCTTACCTATAGTGGAAATATGTGAAAAATAAAATTACCAGACACTACCACTACCAAGATTATTATGTATTACACTATACGTTTATTAAGTTTATATTATCACCTCCTAGTTCCCTTAGGCTTATAGTACTTCTTTTGGTGTATGTTATTACCTCGCAGTTGTCCCATTAAGAATTTCGACCACGCGGTAAAAAGTTGAGTTAGTGGATGGATGGTACGTCAAATTGAATCTGTAAAGTAAAAATTGATGTATATTATTTTGTGAAAATTTTGGTTGTATATATTGTATAACGCTGTATATGAACAGAAATAGCCTGTCATGTTTTCAACATCCTATGCCATGTTGCATATTCCCTATCAACCAACCAAAGTTTATATGTGCGAAGTAGAATGACACCTAAAGGTTAGCATATTTTTTTCTTATGGTGATTCTATTGATTTATCCGGACAAAGTTTATTTATATGCTTCAAAGAAAACATCTTTTAACTTTTAAAAAAAGAAGAGTCGCCCAAATGAGCAAGGATGTTATTACTCGCGTGATTATTGTCATGCTATTAGTGCAACTCGATTGTATTTCAATTAAAAAAAACAAAGAATGATTTCAATCACTGGGAGTGCGCTGGCTGTGCTGACTGCAGACCACGGAGGAAGCAAAATCCTCTTTTCCGACAAGCACCTTTGTCCAAGTGCTGACATGGGATATGTTGTCCCAATGATTTGTTGTATATAAGGTATCATTTCAAAAAAAAAAAAATCCTCTTTTCCTCGTGCCATGTAGATATCAGTTAGTTATTTTCTTTTGCATCGTCACTTCTTAAAATAGGATAGGTCACGATCCATCACCAATTTACTGTGACTTATGATTAAGATTCATTTAAGATTTTACTGTGACATACGAGGATAGCCAAAAGGGTGACGATAAGATCGAAATTAATAATTATATGAAGGGTTATTTAGTGTATATATAAAAATGAAATTTGAAATGCGTTTGTTTGCAAAGGATTGAAACAAACAGCGAATGAGAAATTTTTTGCCATCGTACATCATTTTCAAAACGAGGTTTGTTTAATAATGGTGTTCTTATACAACTTTTCAAAATGGATGCTTAAATTACCACATTTGTTCATATATGCATAATAGGTAATTTTATCCCACGTAAATCAAATTTGGAACTAAACTATAGTTTTCAATTTGTTTGAAATGTGCTTGAATCTATTTGGAAATTTTGTAGCATCAACTATGAAAAAGTTTAAAAGTATCATTCTAATTGTTAATTCTAATTGTTAATGATCACTGCGATTTTGACCAGTTGATTTATACGAAACAAGATTTCTTCATAAAGGTAATATTTCATGTGTATCTTTGTATTTATTCTTTGATTTAGTTTTGAATATAAAGATTAATTTTTCAACATGATTGATGTGTTGCTAAGGTTATTCCGTTTTCCTCTATATCATACAAAAATAATAATAAATGCAATAAAATATATATGCTTCATAATATCAAAGTTATTTCAAATAGCAACCAACCACCGCATAATCCTTTGCATGGCGAACCGTCGACCAACGCTGTTTTCACGATTATCAACCACCGAACTACTGTTGTTCGATGGTTGATGACCATGGAAACGATATTGATCGGTGGTTGTTTGCCATGCAAAATAAATAAATAAATTGAAAATGATGTCTTTGTTAGACTCTCGAAAAATTAGTATTAGAAAGATGGTATAAAATCTTATATTAATTTTAAGCAACTTTATTATGATAAGAAAATTGAGATGTTCTTAGCTACATACTATGATTATTAGAAATATAAACTAAAAAAAAGAACTTTTCAAAACATTTAAGTTTGATAGGTTTAGAAACATCGTCTAAATTACGTGGCATAGGTTTTCACCAGGGTTTTATATCTGACAATAACGGAAGAGAAAAACAGAAAAAATCCCAAAAGAAAAGAAAAAACTAAAACCATGCATACTCCTTTCATGCTAGAAAAAAATGAATTGCTTAATCCAATAAAACATACAGAATAATCTTGGCTAATTAGATATATTTCTCTTGAATTAAGCAAACAATCTTTAGTTCACCGATCATATTTTAGAACCACCCAATGCTATGTTTTCACCCTTGTTTTACTTTGAAAATTGTGAATTTTCGACTGTCTCAAAGCATCAGGACATAAAGTTTTCATTCGCATATCTGAGTTAAGAAAACCTAGATGGGTCACCGCAAAAATCATTGTGTATAAAATTTCAACCAAAATGTCCACAAAGGGAAGACAACATTTACATCTGAACATGTTTTTCATGTTCACAAAAGTGCAAAAATGAAAAATACAAAGAGTTCCAAAGCATGAACATGTCTTTCATCCATGCAATTCGGCTAATGAGCTTTTGAGCGGCATATGCACTCAGGATAAGGGTTTTCATAGAATGGTTCCTCGGTCCTGGCTCTATCTTTACCTTTTGTTCCAGCCAGGGAACTATACCTTTTTCTTGGAGCTCCTTGCCTACATGGATGTATAAATATAACATGTAATTAATACAAAATTGTATTAAGTGTAAACAAAAATAGATGTTTAGATTAAAAATAATGAAGCCCAGCAAAATATCTAGGCATGTACATAAAAGCTCTGTAGCATTGTTCACCTAAACTTGTGCATTTCAGTAACGAGTGACGATAATTTTGGACCTTCCTTCAGTTTACCAATCTCTATTTTATCAAAAAGTGCCGCCAATCCCTTCCTGCAAAAACATAGCCCGAAAATGTAGAAGGATCGTTATCGAATTCAGGTCCAACCTTCATGGCGCTTCTACTAAGAGTAAGTGATAGCAAAAATATTGTAGCGTTGACTAATATAATGTTTAATGTATATTAAAACCAAAGTTTTACACACATTATCCCGTATCGGACGAGATCACAGATTATCTCGGATATACATCTCGAATTTTAAAGTCCATCTCGGGGCTATTTCAAAGTAACATAAATCTAAATTTGATATTTTTAAGATTATTGTAATAATTGTTACATATGTATAAAAGTTTTTTAACATACGTGATTTATATAAAATGATAATAATAATTTTACATTTTAGATCAGAGTGATAACATGATTGATTTGGTATTAACTGTATGATTCCCTACTCATCTGAATATTAGAAGTAAAAAAATAAATAGTAAGTTTTTTTTGTTCACTCTTTAAGTGGTAAAAAGAAGAATTTGAGGGCTCAGGTAAAAAGTCATTAGAGCGTAATTTCTTGTGGACTCACATTAAAAGTTAAAAAAACATAACATCGTATGAGATCATCTATTAAGATCTCGCCTCAAATTTCACTACCTTGGACGAGATGAGTGTCAAATATAAATAAAATAATGTCTCATTTCGCTAAATCTCATCTCGCTCAAGTCCGAAAATGAAATCTCGAACGAGATCTCGGGCGAGATAAACCAGATCTGAAACAGTGATCACAACACACTTTTACATTTTTACCTCAAAGGTTTTTTTTGGGTCTCCTAAATTAACATAAATTCGAAACAAGCCCCCAAAAAAATATAAAACTTGATTACGTGACCCCTTATATTTATGCACAAGCCTTTTAAATCGATACGAACAGAATTATTTATAATAAAAAAATGGTTGTTTATCATTGGACAAATTTTTAGATTAGACCCTCCAAAAAACTTTATTTCAACATTAGCCTCCATTTCAAACTTATTGCAAAAATAGGTCTCATTTGTTTTCTCCAGTGTTTTATACTTACGCATTCCAAATATGCGCAAGTGTAAAAAAAAATTCAAAAATTATACTTGTGCATTCCATAAATGCTCAAGCACAGAAAAATTCCTTCAGTTTTTTATACTTGCGCAATCCAAATATGCGCGAGCGTAAAAAAAAAAATTCAAAATTTATACTTGCGCATTCCATAAATGCTCAAGCACAATTATTTTTTTTTTGAAAAATAACACTTGTGCAATCCAAATTTGCGCATGTATATTTTTTTTGAGCAAAAATA
Source organism: Allium cepa (assembly GCA_030765085.1). NCBI lineage: Eukaryota > Viridiplantae > Streptophyta > Magnoliopsida > Asparagales > Amaryllidaceae > Allium > Allium cepa. The sequence goes on from CM060940.1 coordinate 655,808,525, forward strand.
CACTTGCGCAAAACGAGGCCTATTTTTATAATAAGTTTCGATTCAGGTCTAAAATTTAAATATGTTTTTTGTTCGGGCTTGATTTGAAAAATTGTCCTTTATCATTAGGAGTGCTTATGCAGAAAAAAATTAAAAAAGGCTTGTATGGAGATTGTTTTCATTTTAATTCAGGCAGCTAATTGAAATAGCACAACTTGAAATGCTGTATGGAGAAATGAATGCTTATATCGAGAAATATGTAAGACCAAGTCTCACGCCTGTGCACTCTAGATGTAGAATGAACGCTGGATGAGAAGACATGTATTACAGGTATTCTCGGATGTTCAAGTTTGATAATGTGTGTATATTGTTACGTGTTTCAAATTTGTATCTCTTACGCATAGTGGTCAAGGCACACGCTTAGACTTAAAAAATCTCCACAACGGCACACAAAATTATGTTTTTCGCAAACTTGAAAAAGCTTAAGGCATGTTATTTTGTGCTTTAAAAATAATGTGATCATATTTACACATTCTTTCTTTAGTTTTCTTATATTCTTCTATAAGACTATAATCTCTTTCTGCAGTGCATGAATATCTCGATAATGGAAAACTTCTTTTAGTCACTGACTGTTCAGATTTTGTTCAAAAGTCAGATATGAAGTTGAATTGATTGAATGAACGATTTGTTTCGTTTTATGATTTATATATATTTTTTGTATTTTAATGATTTTAAATCTCTGTTTAGTATATTATTAATTTATTACAATAAAATTTAGAACTTTGTACTGATTCAAAATGATATTAATTACTGATTTGTAATATCATAAATTCATTATAGTAAATTTCAGCTATAAAATATTGAACTGCTTGGAGAACTGATTGTGAAGAATCAGCATAATAAATAAATGAACTGTGGTCAACTACAATGAAATTAACAAAGAGGCATAATAAAATAAGATTTGCAATCCACAACGCAGATGGGAACGGGGGTAACACCGTTGGGACATCCGATGCGTCGGACACATCCCCAACGGAAACGGGCCAAAATATGGTTGCGAGCAAGCACCATAACGTGTCCAGATTCAACACAGCCGTGATTTTTTCTGTCTCTTTTAGGATCAATTATCAAAGGCGTTAAAACATTGTGGAATGCGCTTTAACAATAATCTATATATTTGATATTGTTATAAGTTATCATAAATAATTTATAGGGATGTTTTTTCAAACATCATTATAAGTTTCAAAATTCACCTCTACCCCTTGTCAAAAACAGGTTTCACGAAAAACTCATCATTATTTTCAACGAAATGTGCATTATCTAATGCACATATCTGCCATCCACACTGCAAATATTTGCATTCTGACCACACATTTTTGTAAAATAAAAATTTGCAATCTACACTGCATATATTTGCATTCTACACTATAAATATTTATTTTACAAAAATGCGGTCTACAATGCAAATATTTGCGGTCTACACTGCAAATTTTTTGCTGAAAATATTGACAGGGATATTTCGTGAAACTTGTTTTTGAAAAGTGTTTTTCGGGTATTAAGTTCGAAAATAAGAGACGGACCCTAATTTCCACTAAAATTTTATATATATAAGTTCAACAAAAATCACTATACTCATTCCGAAACATTTAAATATTTACTATTTGAAATGGGTTCTGCAAAAAATTCAGTTCATTCATCGAATTCATTGTTTCTCGTTTTGGTTTCCTTTTTCTTACAATGGTTTTCATTAAACAATATAAAAGAATTCAATGGAAGTGTACTAGAATACATCCAGGTAAGAATACAAATTTGGATAGCAGAATAAAAGAAAATGTAACATTGATACATACCGATAAATTTACTTCGTAGTTTTCGTTACCTTTTTGTTGGTACTCTAGAACTCAACTGGTTTAATTAAAAAAACCTATGCTGGCAATGGAACTCCTTCTACTAAACTCCTTTATTAGGTTCGTTATTCGGCATCTGATATTGGTACGACGCTCCATCTCGTCCTTTATTGTGTCACTTATTGGTGCCTTATTCCACACTTAGTGCTCAGCTCCATTTGTAACAACATAGAGAAAAAAACGACAACCATCTTTTGGCTCGTTTGATGGACAGAAAAATAATGTTCTCATTATTATCTTATTCAATTTAATGTGTATAGTATTTATTTAATTTCAAAAGAGAACTTTCATTTGAAATCTTGATAATGTTTATCGAAAAGTTCTCATCTACTTGGAGACGTGCTATTATCTAATTTGAAGCATGTTTCCATTGAAACATATTACTGTCAAGTTTCCAGTTAAGAAATGCTGAACTGTGGTGCTTACTGTTAGTCCGTGAGATGATGGTTTTGATGACAACAACCTTAGAATAGATTATAAAATATAAATACTAACATTATAAGTTTAAATATACATGTATACATTGTATATTATTTAGTAGGAGTTTGTAGTATTGTTTTATAATATAGGATTATTAGTTTTTGATTTGTTTGGTATGTTTTGATTGACTTGATTGACTTGTCTGACATGATTGGTTTTGATGAGTGTGTTGAAATATACTTAATAAATAATTTATGTTCTTATATTTTTCTAACTATTATAAGTATTATAATAGATTCTTAGTTAGGATGGTTAGTAATTTAGGATTAAGTTTTAGTTTTTAGAGTTAAGTGTTGATTATTTATGATAACACTATCATTATAATCACATGTCATATAGTATTAGATTAAGAGAGAGTTATATAGTTTGGAGTTAGTTTTTGTTGATGACAAAGATGGAGAAATATAAAATAGGGTAATTAGGCATAGATTAAGGGAGAGTTATTAGTTTTAGGGGGAGTTATCAAGATAGAAGTAATATTTTATAAACAAATGTTGTCATCATCAAAAAGGGGGAGATTGTTAGTCCGTGAGATAATGGTTTTGATGACAACAACCTTAGAATAGATTATTAAATATAAATACTAACATTATAAGTTTAGATATATATGTATATGCAGGATTTAACCATGCAGGTACTAAGAATAAAGACTGTACAGTATAGAGATTCAAGATAGAAGACTCGTGAGCATCAAGATTATCAAGAGTTCAAGATTTCAAGATTAAGTATTTTTTATTAGGAATTTTGTTAAAACTCATAAAAAGGACTGACATCTTAAAATCCAATTTATTCGTGGAATGTGATCCACTTCGAGCCTGTTAAAGGGATGGAACCCTAAGTAGAATCTACGAAAAATCTAGTTGAACATTGATTTGTATCCGCTAACTTTTTATTTCTGCATCTGTGTTTGTTTCTGTGATCATATTTATGTCTGTATATTGCATACATTGGTGTCTAAATTAACATAAATCGAAAAAGATTTAGTAATTCTTTATTAACACTATTCACCCCCCTCTAGTGTTAATCCGTAGCATTTTTCACACTTACTAAGGAACATCCACAACTAGGGCTGTCAATGGATACCCGAAAAATTCAAAATCCGTCCGTATCCGCATCCGAAAAGTAGATAAATATCCGATATTCGAAAAAATGGATGCGGATGCGGATATGAAGGCGTCTGCATCTAAAAATTATCCGTCCAGTTTTTGTCAAGATTATAGTTCAAATTATGTGTATTTTAGTGTAGTGAAAAATATTCGTTTATTATTTTATTAAGTTAGTAATTTATATTATATGCATTTAATGCTTATTAACTGTTCGAAACTATTTATTATCATCACATTTGTTAATTTTTAACACTTATAATCAATGAAATTGAAAAATATTTATGTTAAACTAAAATTTTCGTTTTATAATTCTAGATTTATCGATCGATAGCGGATAGGATAATTATCCGATATCCGTCTGTATCCGCGGATGCGGATATCCGAAAATCATTTCGGATGCGGATGCGAATATGGCACTATCCGCATCCGAAAGCATCCGTTGACAAACCTATCCACAACCAACAAAGTTCTTGCTTGTGAGGTTTACATATGTCAAGCGAAAGACTAATATCTCCGGTATCTACTAATAATGCAAGTAGGTGTAAAAAGCTTTTTGGTTTCAACCTTTGCTGTTAAAGACTTTGCCTGATCCATATTAGGTTCTATCTAAGATTTATTTATGAGCCCTGGGACCCAGACATCTAATGATGTTATAACACTCCACCTTGTCTTTTATTGTCATTAATGGCACCTTGAATTTTAAAAAAGTCAGCGGTTGTCCATCCCTAACATAGGTATAAACCTATTCCAAGTACTCCTAGACAAAATATAAGTTCAATAATACCTCAATACTATTTCTTTTTTGGTATTTTTTATAATCATTTTAAATATACATTACCCCAATAAAATAAGTTTCGCTCTGAAGATGGCATATGACAGATTTTTTAACCGAAAGTTTGGATCTAAAAAATGCATATTTCTTTGTATTGAAGTTAGACCAAAGATTCGTTTCATCACTAAAATACAAACATCATAAAATTATCAAGGACATTCCATTTATGTATGTAAAAGAACAAATGAGAGTTATAATCTAATGTTATATGCAACACAGTTTGTTTTGAATATATAAGCCTATTCTGAGTTTTATTCACATATTTGGATTCGTTTTTTGTAAACATTTGGTTTATTGACCAAGTTTCTAAAACAATCTATCCAATAATGGCGTAAGATTGTGTACAACTTGCACGCTCCAGATCCCTATAGAGTGCTGGATTCCGTTAAAACAGGAGTGTTGCGCACTGGGGTAGATGATGACGATGATGATGAAAAACAAAAGAAAGTTAAGTCTCATGTGCAACACACATGCATGACCGTAATTTGTAGTCAAGAATGTTCAGCAAAATAATTGTTTTGCCATAGAAAAATACCTGTCAGGATTTATTGTTTTGCGGTGCCCTAGAAATCTGCGGTGTCCTTCAACTGCTCTTGCCATATTTCCAGTATACGAAGGAACAAAAACATCACTTTCCACAGATATGATGTAATCCAGTGCTGCATTTTGCGTTGCATGACCAGCAAATTCTTTCAGTTCTTCTTTAGTAGTCAACATGTCCTGAAAATTAATGAAGATGTTGTCAGAGAGCAAGCTTGACATTGGGTGAACGCAAACCAATGAGCATCCATGGTTGAGAGTTCAAGTATCCAACATAAACTTTTGAACAAAAGATCAGTTTCTAATAATGACTTTCCTCACACCTTCGCATAGCAGGAGCTTTCTGCACTTGGTTCAACCTTATTATTGTCCACAAATTTACTAGGAAAACCCTCTTCACTATTTATTCAAAGTAAGGAATAATAATGTTCTTCACATATGGTGACTATAGAACCTAATATCTTAACATTAATGCAGCGGCAACATGAAAAAAGGACTACATCTTGGCACATGGCTTAATAAAAAATCAGCTAAGCTATTAAAAATACAAATGCTTGGTATTTGGTACAAAGAGACAAACCTTGAAAATCAAATTTGGGAAATAAGATCTCAAATCTGACAAATAAGTATCTCCACCAAAGATTTCTCCAGCTGCAACATAGATTGGTGTTGTATTTGGATAACCCAGAGCTCGCAAAAAGATCCCTACCTCTTTTGGAGTTAGAGGACAATGACCACCAGCTCGCTGCTCTGTGGAATTTATAGTCTTCACTTTCCAGTGGTTTGTATTCTCCCTAAAAAGTTGACAAATATCAATAATCTATCAGAACTGGAGATCACACAGGATTACCATTGACAAAATGAAATCAACTCATATGGCTAAATTGCAATAATCGTCAATTGTAGGTTTAAAACAAATGTTTACTTAAATATTGGCACTGTTCAGCTACTCTAATGCTAATTCTATTGAGTTTTGATGGCTTGATTTTTAGTATTGGAAGTATTTTATATTAGTTTATTCTTTTTTCTATATTTTTTTTTTTTTTTTGGGGGGGGGGGCCAAAAAAGTTGCCGCCTGATTAGAACCTAGCAAGAAACCCTCCGTGGGGAAACTTGATATAGGAAGAAAAAAATGTGACATATACCATAGAACACAGTGTAGAAAAAAAATGTCCTGCAAGAATTTTACTGATTGCCAGTAAGCCTTTTCTTTCTTTCTTTCTTTCTCGTTACTTATTTATTTTGTCTTCTTCAACATTTCTACAGACTGGTTTGAACAACAATTTATAGGGAAACCAATGCATGCCTTTTAATGATGTGAGGTCTAAGAAAAGTTACAATCAAACTACTCTATCCTTAAAACTCAGCCGATGATAGCGATTTTTTTGCATTATATAATGCCAAACCCACCCCTTATTCAGAGTACACATATAAAGCAAAAAATACTAGAAGGTGGGCTGTGGAGATTTAGTTCAACTTTACTTCCAATCATAAATAAAGTACAAACTAACCTCATGATTCTTAGCTCTTCAGCTTCATTGTCCTTCAAACCAAAAGTGCAGCCAGTAAAAGAAAGCATATCTTTCTCAAAACGCAGGTGAAGAGCAAGATATCGCCCATTTGACCTAAGCCGTTCCACTAGCTTCTGTGTTTCAGCATCATGTAGCCTCAGAAACCCTAATTTTTACATGATACCACATGATATCTCTTAAAAACTCAAATGCCTAAACTAGAGCAGTAAAGCATCACCTAGAAAAAAACTACGTAGTCAAACAGTAGCGTGTATTACCAGGGGAAAATACCTTACCTTTCCCAGGTTCTCAATTGGAGCAGAAAAACGAAGTGCTTGATATAAAGCTCGACATCTTAATCTTTGAATATCAATAGGAAGGTTGTTGTTAGCTAGTCTTGAATCAGATTTGGGGGCATGAATCACCTGATAGGAAAGACAATATGTAAAATGTTCTCGGGTAGTTTGTACATCACCTTTATTACCCTTAATCATCAGTAACAAGGCATCTCCTCTAGTTTAACACAGACCGGCCTAACTTGTTCTTTATATTCCCCGTCTGTTACTGCTCTGAGATAATTACAATATTTTCACACATGTTGAAGACTACACACGTATCATGACTTGATCAAGGGAAATGAGATGTAAATTGACACACACGCACACTAAAACACAAATAATGACACAATTGGTGACATGATGGATCTCAACCATTAGATTGTCCTCCGATTTCAACTCCAAAATGCAAATATGAACTCAATGCTTACAATGGTCAAGATCTATTGTGTCACATTTTGTTTTTTATTTTGTATCCAAATAGCCGTCCCATATATAAATGCATACATGCATGCATGCATACATATATACGTACGTGTGCGTGGTGCATGTGTGTGCACTATATGTACATACATATATATAGTATAAAATACTAAATCATACAAGCTATAGCTACCTGATACTCTTTATAAAGATTTGCTACTTCTTCATAGTAGCTCACACTAGCCCAAGAAGTAAAATGCTTGCGTGCCTTGGGAACAGATTCCAGTTCCTTTGGTAACTCCCTAATGATGTGCACATCTCCTCTCAAGGCATTAATAAAATGAGGCTCATCAAAAATGTCTGAGAAAATGCTGAATCATGTACATATTCAGAAAAGAAGATCAATATGCAATAGAGTGAATATGCGCTTGCTGGATGTAATAATCATACCTTGAGTCTTGCCAAAAAGATCGTTTGTCCAACTGAGGTATCACTAGTGTAGCATTCATCATACGTGCTACAGCAACCATATCAGATATCTGCAAGCACAAGGTTATACACGAAATCTGCAACTCATATCATAAGTGAATTTATAGTTGATTTTCTCATATATTGATCACATCACGTTGGTTCATGGATAGCCTGATAAATATAGTATTGATCGATACTAATTTAAATATTGATAGTGAATGCTAAATTTGGTAAGTGATGTGTCGGTATATTGACAGTTGGACTCTTCAAACTCTAAATAAACCAGTTATCTTCAAATTTAACCATACTGTTATTAAGATTTAAGAAACACAGTGAAATTAGGGGTCGCAATTAGACCCGACCCAATGGACTCGGACCTGACACGATGGGTCTCGGTTCTAGACGGATCGGGGTTTGTCGAGTCCAAACTATACATTTCAAAAACCTAGACCTCATCCGATCCGAGCTTCGATTTGGGTCGAGTCGGTACGGATATGGTTGGGTAATGACATTAAAAATGCATATATTCTAATGTTTTTTATCTGGTCTTTCGCGTCGGGTTTGATCGGGTCTTTATTGTATTTTTCATCACCCAGACCCGACCCGAGACTCATCGGGTTCGGTTCAGGTTCGGTTCGGGTTCGGACTTTTCGGGTCGGTTCAGTTCAGTTTTGCGGTTCTCGGTTCTAATTGCCAACCCTAAGTGAAATCATTTTTGATGGATCAGGATTCAGGAATTATAAAGTTTATAAAACAACGTACAATCAACATGACAATCAAGTAACATATTGTCGTTCTATTCCTCGTTGTAAAATCATTATATTATAGAGTTATCATTACAGAAGAAAGCCACCATAATATTAAGTTGTCAAATTTATGGGAATTGATTAAACTTTATTTCCTATGCTAAGAAGTCTGTTTGTCATGAGATGATGTATAAAAGAATAACCACCATGGCAAAAAATGTGAAGAGTGTTACAGTGTGTAAACATACAAAGAGAACTAATACATCAAGAAACAAAAAGTAAATATATTTTTATTTTTAACTTACACCCGTGCGCATTTGATTCAGGCCTCCATTACTTCGAACAGTCAAATAATGGCCCATGATTGGTGGACCTACAAAAACAAATAACGGGTCAATGCAAAAAGTAAAGAAACATTAAATATTGATTAGAAATGTAATATAAGGGCTGGTATAAAATTTACTACAAACATGGCACTCATGATAGTTGAAAAGCAATGCAAACTTGTTAAATTTTGCTCATTAAGACTTTCAATTTTCTTTTGCAAACTACTTTTACATCATGTCGCCGATGGAAACACCACTCATGAACTCTGGATGGAATTATATATCTTTTGAATATAATTCTGGCCCTCTCTTTAGACATGTCATACTTTCTTCCCAAATACTACATAAAAAATACTGACAGAAATATAGAATCTGACCTCAACTGACTCATTGTTAGTTTGCTTTTGTTTATGCTTGAGGTTTCAAACAATTGCACAGAATCAATACAGGGCCGATTAAATGATGCATATTGTTTTTGTGTATGTTCGCAGACTGTTCCTTTTATTTGGATTACTATTATTTCAGTTGGTGCTTTTGCATAGTATTTTATGTAGTATTATTAATTGGATGATTTAGAGTTCTCAGAAATCTTCCACAAACCCTTTGTTGGGATGCACAAAAATATCGTTCATGAATTCTGATTATGTTCACAAAGTCTTGATGCATACTTCACGAACCTTGGCATCTAACACAATGGCATGTACAAAAGGAAACAACCAACATTACAACCCTATATCAATCTGGTCCTCTCTTTAAACATATCACAATTTCTTCCCAAGTACTACATAAAAAAAATACTGTGACAGAAATGAAGAATCTGACCTCAACTGATTCATTGTTAGTTTACTTTTATTTATCCTTGAGGTTCAAACAATTGCACAGAATCAATACAGGGGCGATTAAATGATGCATATTGTCTTTGTGTGTGTTCACTGACTGTTCCTTTTATTTGGATTACTATCATTACAGTTGGTGCTTTTGCATAGTATTTTATGTAGTATTATTGATAGGATGGCTTATAGTTCTCAGAGAACTTCCACAAATCCTTTGTTGGGATGCACAAAAATATCGTTCATGAATTCTGGCTATGTCAACAAAGTCTTGATGCATGCTTCACGAACCTTGGTATCTAATACAATGGCATGTACAAAAGGAAACGACCAACATTACAACCCTATATCAAAGAGAACAAATAATAAAACTTGTAAATTTTATCAACCAATTGAATGTCTTATTCCAACAATACAATATCTCTTATACAGAAGAAACATTGGATACAAAGGGGGGGGGGGGGGGGGGGGGAACCAGTTGTCAAACTACTAACATAAGTTTCAATCAGAAGAAATCGACTAAAAATGGTAACATCATTTATAGATGCCCAAAATGCTCCTTCTTTGTTTTAGTAAAAAGAATGCAAGCCTTTTGTTGTTGCACTTATTCTGTTTTAACAGATCTATACCACCTCCTTCTCCATCCACTTGTGAAGAATTCAAACTCAAGTTACCTGTCGGACAAAGTAACAACTTTGCTAGATACTTATACAGATTAGCAACACTGAAGTTACAGGAAAGTTTAATATATTTTGACAAAACAAAAGCATATGATATCATTCATTTTTCATAATGCTATGCAAGGACCGTACCTCTTGGATTTTTCCAAAGCAAGCAAGGTTGACTAATTATTTTCCAGTATATTGAAGAAAAAATTCAAAAGTTACATCCTTAAACACAAGGAGTTATGATTATAGAAGTTAGTATTGCTTTCCCCGTCCACACAAAACATCCACTTCATGGTTTACAATTTAAAAAGAACAAAAATTCCTTTCAATATGACATGTCTTTCATGCAAAAGATTTCATGCATGTGTAGCAAGTTTTTTAAGTGAAGTTAGATAAACATAAGAATTATGAAAACAAAAATGTTTGTATTATAAATTCAAATAAGTTACCTGTGTTATTTTTTACTGCAACATGGATTGAGTGATTTTTCTTCCTGTGATTCTAACTAAGTTTTGAATCGGAATTTGAACATCGAACCATAATTTGAGAGATTCAATTTGAAACAAAATTTAAATTGTGAGATTTTAATTATTTTGATAACAATGCCTCCGGTCGCAATTGAATCATATTAACTGAAGCAGATTACAAACTGATATTTAAGTATTGTCGTACATAAAAATTTAGATATAGTCTTCAAAATGTATTTTAATCGTAAAGTATCACAACATTTCCAGCATAGGTATTGACAAGCATGAATAGTGCATGAAGCACGTAACGCTAGAGCAACTTCACATAGCAAGTAATGTGCACATAATATATATCATGCATTTAATCATTGGTATTCCACAAATATATTTTTTGTTTTAAGCATGTTGTACTCATTTCTTCCTTCTGCTTTTCTCATTGTCTTTATTAGCAAATCTCTACTATTAATAAAGAGAATTCAATGAATATTTTTTCACGGTGTCCTTTTGAAATTCCCAAAAAACCCTACGTCCATCAACGGAATCTCACCATCAGTTTACAACCTCCATCAACACTCACTTTTCAACCACCAGTCAACGGAATTTACTATCAATTTGTTTGAAATAAAAGTGATGTGACCACTAAAGCTTTTGCACTTATAGCACACATCTATCCATAAATTTTTTATTAAATAAAAAAAAGTCTAGCTAAATACGATAATGAAACAAAATAGAGAAACCATCCAAAAATATACTATGTTATAAGAAGAAAAATATTTAAGTACGCTATATGTAGAATACAAGTTGCACTCTTTTTCAAGTCCATGGTTTATCACGAAGGGTTTTACTGACAAGATTTTTAAAAATGCAACAATTGTATTGCATTGTTCATCATTTATCAAAATAATTGGTGGACTATATTTCTCTACTACCTATATGCCTAATGGGACTCGTACTGCTTGATGAGAAAAATACACCAATTGATACGGATAAATGGATGGTGACAAAACAATGTAAAGCATGTTAAGTTTTTGTTCTCTTGTCATAAAAAAAAGTTCAATCCAACTATATTTTATACTGAAAATTTTAACTAGACAGCATATTAAACCAACAACAGACATCCGAAAGGATTGTTTGCAGTATGGATGTAACTGATGTAACCTTCTAATTATCCCATGATTGCCATAGTATATCTCTAATGATTCTCTAGTTATTGTAATTATTTTGTAAATAGATTTAACATTTGATTAGATATATTGCTTTATTTGTGCCACTCCACCTCTAGTTGCGAAAGGATACACCAATTGATACGGATAAATGGATGGTGACAAAACAATGTAAAGCATGTTAAGTTTTTGTTCTCTTGTTATAAAAAAAGTTCAATCCAACTATATTTTTTACTGAAAATTTTAACTAGACAACATATTAAACCAACAACAGACATCTGAAAGGATTGTTTGCAGTATGGATGTAACTGATGTAACCTTCTAATTATCCCATAATTGCAAAGTATATCTGTAGTGATTCTCTAGTTATTGTAATTATTGCGAAAGGAGTAGGTGAGTTTCATTGTAATAAACAAATTGATAGAAATGACATTCTTCTTTTCATTTTCTTAAATTCTCCAAATGTAATTTAACATTTCATATCATAAATCATTTTATAATTAATGAAATATGTAATTTATACGGAGGCATCCAAAAACTAGCATTTTAGCGGTGATGTCATAATTTAATAATGTTCTCAACTTATTTGCAAAACAATCGAGATATTTAAAAATACTATGATAATATGTCACTTGTTTATAACATTTTAAATCGACACATGGAGTTGATAATAAAAAATTATGCCCGTATTATCAACTTATTCTTTATCACAACACTGTAATTTAAAATTCTAGATATTTGTTACGGTATCTCCATCATCAAAATCTCAGTTAAAAACTTCCAACGATGTAGTTATAATTTTAGATATTTATTGCATTACCTTCATCATCAAAATCTAAATGAAAAAAACCTTTTCAGCAAAAACAATTGTTTCTCCTAATATAGAAATGAGTAATTTTTGTCTGCACCAGAAGAATTGAATTTTCCAATTTATTCCATCTAATTAATCTGACTTATTAGCTTTTCTATTAATTTACGTTGTTGTATTTAGTTATTAGATTGGTTGAATTAATCAAAAAAAAAAATCATGTTATTTATGGAAAAGAAAAGCAATTGAGTTTTATATGTTATTTAACCCATTGAAGCTAGAACCTTGTACAAGACTGCACAATTTGATGTTCATCACTCGAGAATACGATGTGATCACGTAACAAAGTCAACAAGGACATGTTTCTAAGTAGATGTCAACAAATATCATCATTTTAAAGACAGCAGATTTTTTTTTAAGAATGCGCAATTTGATTTTCATCACTCGAGAATATGATGGGATCACGTAATAAAGTCAACAAGGACATGTTTCTAAGTAGATGTCAACAAATATCATCATTTTAATGACAGCAGATTTTTTTTATTAAAAAAAAAATGATATTACTGCAGATAAATTAAATTCTTCATCATTGACCTTTCCTCTTTTCCAACTGATTGAAGTCAACCACATGATTTCTGGTTTTCTATAATTTCCAAGCTTGAGTTGCATTTCCAGTTGAATTTGATTATTTTTTAAGTTCATTTCTAATACTATCTTCCTATTGAACGAGAAAAGTATATATTCATTTTTGTCCATAAATAAATCAAAAGATGATTACAAATTTGTTTTATAATAAATTGAGTTAGCATCTTGAAAAGGTATGAACAAAAAACAATGAGGTGGATTTACCTTATGTATTTGGTAGTTTGTTTTCTTATATTCAGTATCAAATTTTGTATCATTATCGAGAAAAATGATAGCATACTTAAATTAAATTTCATGCATTATTTAATAAAAAGAGAAAACAAAATAGAAACAACAACGCTGTAAATCCTTCTGAACTTAGGTTATTCTTTTAAAGAAAGAGTATGATAATATCAATAAGTATTAATCTCTTTCTAAATATTTGCCATATATTTATACATTAAATAACAATATGAGATAATGTAAAAACAATAAATCGTATACGTGTATAACAACTTAGTAGAACAATTATGTACACAAAAGTGTTGATTACTTTTAAAAGAATGATTTTAATTCAATTGGGCATTAACTAATAAACCACTTTTGTATTACGTGAAAAACAATGAGTGAAAATTTGATCTACATCTCTTTCTATTCAGAAAAACTTTTTCTTGATCCTGTAATTTTGCTTCTATTTTTTAGGCATCTATTTTTTGTTGCAAAATTTTGCATAGGGAATATTTACACTACTAGTATTCACTTTGAAAATATATGTATTCATTAATTGTAATTAATATCTTTGAAACTATCCTTTTTATTATTGTTTTTTATATGTCAAATTTTAGACGAGAAATAAGTTACAGTGCCAAATTTTGCACGGACAATATTCAGCACTGTAAATATTTACACCAACATTTTTTGAAAATATGAGAAGGAACTTTAAATTCAATATTCGGCATTCATAACATTTAAAAAATATTATTAATAATAATTAAAAAGGATTACAACATCGACAATAATTTTATAAATATAAAAATAGGGTGCAACATATATTGTTCTAATGGGAGGGATGTCGATCTAATTTTTTTAATAGGAATTTGAGCCCAAAAAAATTAACAAAGCACGTGGACTGGCTTTGAGATTATCGTATAAAGGTAAATTAGTTTTCCCAGATTAATCGCTGCATGCATCTAATGAAGAATGTGATAATGAGCCATTCTGTCCTTTGCAACACAGTTATACAATATTTCAATTTTTTGTCCATTTGGACTAAAAACAAACAAAATTTTATGAAGAAAATAGTTGAAAAAAGGTGCATATTTTTAGTGACTTTGCAACGTTGCAGCTTTGTACCTTATGTTTCGTCTACAACAATTCGTGTACACCGCGGCATAGGAACAAAGGGTGTGGTCGTGCTGCATCATGGCAAGTTTAGCATGCCAATTACAACTATATTGGTGTCTATGCTTAGCAAATCACTTAACTAAGCCATAAAATAAGCCAGCAAAGAAAGTTGTACTCATTTCAGTTCCTAGGAATATTTGCATATTTCAACACAATCCAAACACAGAATTTTACACAAGACACAAATTTACATACCCAAATAATAGCAATAAAATGAGGGTTGTGCATATTGACCCCTTCTATTTGCCTTTCAACCTTCGCTATTTTCAGAAATAACATCACACCCCAGTATTTATCTTACACCCCCTGATTTAACCTTAAAATATCCCTAAATTGGGAAAATGACGTAAAATTAAGAACCGGCTCAAAAAAGCATGGTAATATAACAAACCACGCTCTACACGAGTGTGGTTTCTATATTATCCACGCTTGCCATTAGCGAGGTTACTATGGTAACCAAGCTTGTGTGAGTGGGGTTGCTATGGTAACCAAGCTTGGTGTGAGTGTTGTTAGTAACATAACTACAGTTCTATAAGGTGTGGTTATGTTTTTCCATGTTGAACAACGCTCCTTTTTAGAACACTCCTTTTCAGCGTTGTTATGTCCAATTCCGTGCAAGTTATAAGGGTTTTTACTGCAGATTTACTCTTCCGTGTAGAAAATTAAAAGGTAGTGCTGGAAATAAGGAAATCATATATTTAATGGGTTGGAAAGCAAATCAAAGTAGGCTATGTAGATAGTGTCATATCCTCGTCCACATTCAAAACCATTTTTGAGTATTGGATATCCGTATGCGAACTCATTTTTGGATAGCCGATATTCGCATCTGATATGGATAGTCGGATATTTATCATATCTTTTGATGATTGATAAATCTAATAATATCAATGAAAAAATTGGTTTAACATGCTTTTTTTAGTCTCAACCATTAAAATGCGAAGTGCGAAAAATTAACAAATGCGAAGTACGAAATATGAAAATTTGCGATGACAACAGATTGATATAAACTATTAACTTGATAAAACAGTAAATGCATTTCATTCATCATACTAAAATATATATCATGTGAACTATAAACGTGACGTATACTTTTCAAAGGTGGATGCCTTCATATCGCATGCGTATCATTTTTCCTATATCGGACGTATATCCAATTTTTTGATATTGGTACGTATGGATTTCGGATTTTTTTGGTACCCATTGATAGGCTTAAATCAATCAAGGGGTAATAGATGCAGTGGATACCTCTGTAATTTCGCGTAGGCTTGACACAGGGCCTAAACCCATTTCTGAGTTGTGTATCCCACAGTTTCTCTTCTAACTCCTACAAGTAGAACCTACGAATTAAAATACATTTTGGAATACGCCAGAGTAGAAACAAACAAAAGAAAAAAAGTTACCTTTGATGGGGACTCTTGTGAAATTAATGGTTTTTCTTCGAGAGTGACATCAGAGATCTGAGATTGATACAAATAAAACAAAGTGATGGAAAAAAAGAGGAGAAGAACAAGGTATTTTGAGATTGTGGATGGGGAAATAGATCTCGATCGATTTGAACGAGAATTATGATACGACGAAGAAGACCTAGTGGCAAACATTAGCAATTGGACAAAGTCTGAGATATGTGTAAACTAGTTCTAATAATTGGGAACTATATGGAGATATACCACATGTCTGTAGCAAGCAGCGTAAAAGCCAGGAGAAAAAGGAGAAAGAAAGGCGAAACAGACTGAGAGCACTGCAACCTTTTACATTGGATGGCTAATTCTATTTAATCTCAGGAAAATGCCGAGTTCTCCTATTGGATAAAAAAATAAAAACAAAAATACACTTTGTTTCTTCTCTTATATTTTTAGTGTATTTGACTTTCCTGCAAAACCCTAAAAATTTCATATCCAAATTCAATGTGCAAATTTTCAAAATTTTTTCATCAAAATGATGAAGTTCGATAATTCTACTACTACTAAAGTTGAGTTTGCTGAGTTTACAGATGCTGTAAGCATTCACATTTTTTTTTAAAAATTGCAGACATCGCGAAGGTGACAAAAGTGCGGTTGTTTCAGACAATCATGCATTGATAGTGCGTGGCTGTGTAATGGTGGTTTCTGCAAATAACCACCCACTAACAATGCGTGGTTGTATGAAATAATCACGTTTTATCACTGCATAGTTGTTTGTGACACTGCATGTTGCATAATTTTTTTTTAACAAATTATGGCACCATCAATGCTTGTTGCGTGGTTTGTGACGGTGCTTCACAAAGTTTTTTTTTTTTAATTTACAGGGGCGGCAAATATTTGCCATTGTAAATATCTCCCCAATAGCTTGTTGCATAATTTTAAATTTTTTTCTTTTTTTGACAGATTATGGCACTATCAAATGAAGAAGATGAAAATGAGAATGAAATTATATTGGACTACACTAATGAGTTTACAGCATATGATGTGGGTGATATTTTTCTTAAATTTTGGAAAGTAGAATACAATTTGATAATACGATATTTTGTTTATGTAGATATATACCAATCACGTGAAAAATTGGTTGAATGGGTCCGTTTCTTGGTTTTGTAATCACTATTTTGAAATCGGATACCGGTGCATCTACTAAAAAAACCCAGAATAATATTTGCATGTGAGAGTGGTGGTGTTTATAAGAGGAAGAAAATTAAAGATTCAACAATTTATAGATTGACGGGTACCAAAAAAATGTAATTGTCCATTTAGGTTTAAAGATGTGAACTTGGTAATTTGGATGAATGGCGTTTGGTTAATCAATGGTGTGGATAACCGGTCCAAGTTGAAGCATAACGAGTGGCATCATATGCTGGTAGGTTAAGTGAAGGAGAGATCAAACTAGTGGTTGAAATGCATCGAAATATGGTGAAAGCCAAAGAAATTTTGCATACACTTAAAAAGAAAATGATCCTTCCAATTGTACAACCATCAAAACGATATATAGTGTGATTAATGCTCAAAATTCAATAGAACGAGGAGGTCGTTCTCAAATACAATATTTGCTTAGTAGTTAAAAGAGTTTGGATATTTTGAATGGCATCGTAAGACTTTAGATGGAAGTGATATTATCAAAGATATTTTATGGGCACATCCGACGAGTTTATGTTTTCTAAGAACTTTTCCTCAAGTCATTATATTGGATTGCACATACAAAACTAATAGGTACAAGATGCCACGTTAGAGATAGTAGGTGTTACATCTACATATTACACATTTTGTATTGTCATTGCTTAT
Organism: Allium cepa; assembly: GCA_030765085.1. Lineage (NCBI taxonomy): Eukaryota > Viridiplantae > Streptophyta > Magnoliopsida > Asparagales > Amaryllidaceae > Allium > Allium cepa. The sequence goes on from CM060940.1 coordinate 655,826,393, forward strand.
ATTTAATAGTGGAAAGTAAAGAGAATTGCATTTGGGCATTGGAACGGTTGAAATCCATCATGGTTGATTGTAAGGTAGAAATGCCTAATGTATTTGTAAGCGATCGAGAGTTGGCATTGGTTAATGCTATTGGTATAGTTTTTCAAATTCCGTTTATATGCTGTGCAAGTGGCATATCAAAATTAACATTGTCACTTCTATGGGAAAGAAGAGGAAAATGAATGGAATGGGTGTGGAGGATAAGAAGTCCTTTTTAGATGATTGGAATCAACTTGTTTGTTTGCTTGCAAAATAGTAATGTGTATAGTGAAAACTTGTATTTGTTGCATGAAAGGTATGGAAAATACAATTTGTTATTGAAATATGTACATAAGCAATGGTCAGATACATATAAGAATAGATTTGTTCAATTGTGGACCGACGAATATATGCATTTTGCGAACTATACATCGAATAGGTATTTTCTTTTTTACTTCTATTTTAATATGTGTGAGTACATTACTTATAGTTTGTCTCTTTTGTTAATACTAATTTGTTTGTTACATGTAGGCAGAATCAGTTCATTCAAAGTTAGACAAACACTTAGGTTGGAGTAAAATGCATTCATTGTTGGAGTTATCCTTCACCGAATTAAAAGCTTCATTCGAACAAAGCTTAAGTAGAGTGAAACATATTTTTCACATACGGGAGTTCAAAAATGTACGAGGTGTGGTAAGTACTATGACTCTTCACTTACTTCATTTCGGAATTACTTCATATGAAATCCGTTGGAGATGATAAATTTATTTGTGGTTGTGTTATTCGAAGGATACATGGACTTCCATATGCACATGAGTTAGTCGCCTTAGTCCATTAACACCCATCTGCTTGAATTGATTGATAATCATTGGACTAGACTACATCTGGTTGAATGAAGTGGAAAGGAAGATGTAGGAGTGGTGGAAAAAAATGAAGATTTTGTTGAATGATGTAAAAAATGGATACACCAAATCAACTACAAATTTTTTTTAAAAAAAATAATGGAAGCTGTGCAACTTCAAACTTCGATTCTTGGTTCACCAAAGAGTAAGGTGAAAACTAAAGAAATGGAAAGTAAGAAATCGGCTCACACGTCAACAAAAAGAATTCCTCCTTCATTTGAGCTAATAGAAAGTCTTTCATCATATAATCTTTCTAGTCAACGTAGTGTTAACAATGCAAAGAATGAAAAGCTTCAAATTTGGAAACCCATACAGGTAAGGAGAATTTTTTTTTAGTTTATAGTTCTCATGCATGTCCACAATAGCCAAAAGTTCTCTATTTCGGTGTCACTTGAATTTACCATGCAAATCTTACTTGAATTTTTTCGGCAAATATTTGCCACCGTAAAAATTAAAAAAAAAAAACATTGTTAAATATAATTTATTACATTATTGCTTTATTAATACATTTTTTATAGTTGGAAAATTGTAGTCGTGATATGAGGATGTATATAAATCAAATCCCATCGGAGATCAAAACATACGTGACCGATATTGTTGATATTCGTTCGGACGGCAATTGTGGATTTCATTGTGTTGTCGCATTACTTGGAATGGGTGAGTCATGTTAGCCTCAAGTTCATCGGGATTTATAAAAAGAGTTGTATGAAAACCAAGAACTTTACGAACAAGTTTTCATAGAACGTGACAGATGCAATGAATTACTTAAGCAACAACAGCATGAAGGAGATGGATTTGCTCCTTGGGACAATTGGATGATAATGTCGGAAATGAGTTATGCTGTTTGACAAAGTATAATATTGTTGTATTAGCATAAGTGAAAGGTTGATATTAACTATATTACCGATCAAAGGAAAGGTCCCACCCCCAATTCGACGTTCCATAATAGCACTGGCATTTGTCAACGATAATCATTTTGAGCAAGTGAGTAGGAAAGTTGACTTGTTTTTTTTCACTAATTTATTTCTTGTAAGTATGCTAATTTATTTGCTCTTTTAATTGTAGGTCAAGTTAGAAGCGAAACGTCTGGTTCCACCAATTTATGTAAAACGGTTCACAACTCACCATTCGGATGCAAGCAATTGTGAATATATATATATATATATATATATATAGTGATGGCAAGCAAGCTTGGAATGAACGAACTCAATATGCACATTGGAATTAATTTACTTTGTTTTTCGGTTTTAAGAAGGAAAAAAACAATGGTATTTGATATTAATGTTAGTGTTTGTGCTTGAATGTGTTTGAGGACAATGACAATGTTGATAATGTAATTTGATCACAATGTAATATGAATGCGTATGTGTTTTATAATTTGAATGTGTTTGTGCTTGAATTTTTTTTTTAAATTTACAGGGGTGATAAATATTTGTCATTGTAAAAGTTCAAAAAAGTTGTCAAAACATATAACATATGGATCTTTAATCGAAAGATAATAAAATTTATGATTTAATGGTGAAAAAGAAATTAAAATCCGCTACATCTACTAAAATATATAATGTTTTTAATATTGCAAATTAACTTCTCATTATAGCAGATTTTTATTAAGAGAAATAAATTTGGGTATGTGAAAATGGCAATGGAAAAATTGAAAACAATGGGGGAAACTCAGTAAAATAGGAGGGGTGTGTGTGTATTTTTGGAGGGGGGAAACTCAACATTTTTCTGAATTTAAATAGAATTAGCCATGTTGGATAGTCGACCAACATAGGTTTAAGAGTTATATATATATATATATACTGTAACGACCTAGAATTTGACCACAATAAAATATATTAGTTAAAGTGATTTTAAATATAAAATGGGTAAGGTTATTTGATTCAAACAAAATTAGATAGGATTTGAAAAGAGAAGTATACACAAAAATAGTAACATTTGCCTATATCGACAAAAGTAGGAAAATGCTGATTATAGAAAAGTAAGTTTCAATGGTTAAATAAATTATTTTAATTTATTTATAAGTGTTTATACTTTTAAATAACATTATACATATTTATTTTTAAATTTGGTTCACATAAATAAATAGTTTAACTAAAACGTCAAAATGTGACCGTAAAACATTTTGTCGAAAATCAACGTTTTGTCGATTAAAAGTTGTTGCAACATCGTCGCACCTTTATTTCTTATATAGAAACATATATTCAAATAGTATAAGTATTAATTAATTTACTAATCAAGTTTACTTTTACTAAACATACTTAGAAAATTCTAGAATATAATTTAGAAAAAGTAAGCACAAAAAGACAAACATGTCATTTCAAAGCAAACAGTAAACATCGAATCAAACCAAACATAATTATTATATTCCTTACTTACTTCTTAAGTAAAAATGACATAAAATAATGATTTGAAATGTGATGTTAAGTGTTGAAAAAATAAGGTTGCTTAAAAAGTAAGTAAAGGGTATTTTGGTCTTTTTACAAAATATTATTTTAATGCAAAACTTTTTCTATAAATAAGCATCCACTTTCTCACTTTTTTACACTTCTTCGTCTTCCTTTTTCAAGCTTTTCTTCCACTTTCTATTGGCTTCTTCTCTTTCCTTACTAATTTTTCTTAAAATCATATCAAATCAACTCCAAACACCACCAAACTTTGCCAATAACCTTAGAATACCATTAAAACATGTTTTAGCATCTAAGAAATGAAGAAATGATGGAGAAGAGATTGAAACCCATGGAGGCCGAACCTATGTAATAAAATGAAGCAAATTGGAAAGCTTTGGAGCTAGAAAAAGAGAAGGAAGTGTTGTCGGAATCAAAAGGAAGGTCTACGAAAAAGATTTCGTAGAGTGGAACTAATAATGATACTCAAATCTTAGTTTTATTTTAATAAAATTTAATTTGACAATACACATGTTAAATTAGAAATTAATATGTTGAATATTGGATGATTTAGTGGATGATAACTTGGTTGATATTATGGTTGATTATATGATTGTGATATGGATGATAACTTTGTTTGATAAATGATAAGAGAAATAGTTATTAAGTATAGTTAATTCAATGAAAATTAAATCCAAATAAATGTGTGTATGAAAATTATTTAGCCTCTTGATAATTTCAAAATATCTGAAAAGATTGGAAATAATATTATAATAATATAATTACAGTAAGAAATGAAATGAAAATGAGTTTGAAATGATGAAAATATTGTTTTAAATAAGTTAAAATAGTTTAAATATGGTTTAAAACAAATTTAAAGTGTTTCGGACAATTGCGAAGCAATTCACAAAATTGGTCAAAATCGAGCTCGTCGCGTAGCGGTAGTTCGTAAGTTTCGACTCGTAATTTTAAATTAACGTAGATAAGTCGGATTTATTCAAAATAAAATTTCTTTGGTCCACAATGATAATAGTTTCCAAAGAAGAAATAAAATCAAGATTTCGTCAAGTAAATTTTGAAATATGTCCAAAACAATTTTCTAAAAACATCACGATTTTGCAGTTAGGAATCCAAAAGGGGATTTCTTTATAAATGATATTTTTAAATGATTAAAAATATAAAATAAATTTGATAATATATTAAAATTGTTTCAATAAAGAATTAAGTTGAAAAGATTGATTTCTAAATGATATAAAAGTCATTTTGAAGAATATAGCTTTTAAAGCACTATTTGCAACACTTTCCGCAGTAGTTTTAAATAACTTTTGGAATGTAGTTTTAAACTTAACAATTCTTTCTCAAATCTTTTGTGAATGATTTTAAAAGAATAATTAAGTAATTTAAAGATGATTTGGAAGTTTTATTAAGAGTTTTAGTAAATGGTTAAGAGGAATTGTTTATACCACTTAAACAAAAAGTGAAGAAGATTGAATATATTAACAAACTTAGTATGCGGAAATGACCAGTACATTTGTCCCGTCTGTGAGATCTGGAACGATAAAATAAGGTGTTTAACTAAGGTTAGGAATGGAGCAACCGGTGCCCTAAACTTACCTAACCTATGTTTTCCGTTTTAGACGAGGGGTGAAATAGATCGAAAGGAAAGCCCAGATGCTCTAAAAGATCACATTTAAGTTTTTTCAAAATAAAAGAAAAGAAATAAAATTCTTTGAATGTTAATTAACCACTTAACATCTTTTATTCGATGATTGGTACGAAGGAACGAGAATCGGATTTGGGTGATTCCTATCCGAAAATCACTTCAAATAATTTTCAAAACCCCATATAAACTTAACATCTTTTTATCAATGATTAGCACGAAAGAACCTGGATCGGATTTGGGTGATTCCTATCCGAAGAACCGGGATCTGGTTTAGGTGATTCCTATTTGAAAATCACTTCAAACTAATTTTCGAAATAAAATGTACTGAAGACGAAGATCTTCATGATGTAGGATTACTTGTCATTAGTCTATGGAGGTGAAATTTACCATATCTAAGGTGGCAGTAGCACTCTATTATGGAAATCTTCGATTTGCAAGAATATGATTTGAAGTTGAGAAAGAAATTTTTAATTAAGATTTAATGAATGATTTGGGAATATTTTCCCTAAGTTAAAAAGTTATAACTTGAATATAAATGATCTTTGATTAAGATTTAATAAATGATTTGAGAATATTTTTCCTAAGTTAAAAGTTATAGCTTGAATATAAGAAATCTTTGACTAAGATTTAGTGAATGATTTGAAAAAAAATTCCTAAGTGAAAGAGAAAATGATTTGGAATTATTCTAAGATTTAAGAAATGTTTAAATAAATCAAATGATTTAATAAATGAGGCTTAATGATTCCATATACATTTGAAAAGAAAATGGAATAACTTGAAAAGAATATATCAAAGAAAGATATTTGATTTAAATAAAAGATGAAGTAATTGATTGATGATTGATATCCACAAATGAACTTAACATATTTTAAAGCGATGATTGGCTTCGAAGAAACCAGAGTCGGATTTGGGTAATTCCTATCTGAAAACCACTTCGAACCAATGTATACGTTCGAAAGTGAAGACATGTTGAAGATGATGATTATTGAAGACCATGGATCTTCATAGTGTGAGGACTTCTTATTGACATGCCTTAGGTAGCTTCCATTATAGAGTTATTTATAGCAGTAGTCTCCTCATTGTAGAGATTTTTCAGATTTCAAGGACTACTTGCTACTGTTGGTAGTAGGAAGGTGCCTTCGGTTTCGTTCAGTCCTAAAATGAACTTGTACGGACGAATGTCTAACATTGCATTTTCGAGACGCAATGTTTGACTTTTACAAATGTACATCTGCTTGGTGGCGGAGAAGGCAATTTCTATTAGCTTAAACTTCTATTAGCTTAACACCCATCTCTGAGACATATGAGCCCAGACTCAGAGGTTAGATGCTTATGGGAGTCAAATAGTGATCAAAGGAACGACAGTATGACATTCAAAGTGGAACCAGTTATGGTAAAAGCATGGTTTTGTATGTAAAGTTTGGCTTTGAAGATATTGAGCGTAGCCTCGCGAGTCTCACACCTCGGTTATGATGGGATATGTGGTCAGATGTGTACCAACCCGCATATTTATCGAGTTTGTATTTAAATATTTTATTTAAATAGTAACTCGTTAATCGGATTTTGGTTCGAAAAGCTACTTTTTGCAAACGGTCAAATTAGGACTAGAGACCACTTCCATTGAGTTCGAAATGTCATTTACAACTTTTTAAGTATAAACATCGATAGGTTTGGGGTTAGTGAAATTTCACTAACTTTTCCCGCTTTGGACTTTGGGTTAGTTTAGCCTATTAAGCCCAAGTTCCAACCCTCTTCTCCTCACTCTTCATAAATTTCCTAACTAATCAAGCTTTGGCATTAATGGTGGAGGGAATGGGAAATTAAAATTCCAAAACTCAAATTCAATTGCAATCCATCTTTCTACTCCAAATTCAAGAAGAAGACATTGGATTCAAGCTTCTTGTGCTTAGATAGAAGAAGGATTGATTCTTGCTTGCTTAAAACTTCATTTTCATTGATATTTGGTGCAAAGGTGAGATTTTTATCTCACAAATCTAGTCTATAACTATATTGGGTTGTTAAGAATGATTCCCTATCACTTTAGCATGAATATTTGCTTTTGGTTTGGATTGGATTGGCGAAAAACTCCGATTTTTGGCGTTTTGGCGAAATTTCTGCATTTAGGCCGTTCTGGCCATTTTTAGGTCGTTCGGAGTTAGGTCGTGAGGGTCTTAGGTCGTAGGTCGCGTACGAGATAGCTCCTAGATCGTTCTGACCATTTTTCGCGTGTTCGGAGTTAGGTCGTTCACGACCTAGTACTTAGGTCGCTCGCGACCTAACCCTTAGGTCGTTCGCGTGTTATCGCGCTAAGTCGCACTGCCTTGAATCTTCACTTCGGAGTTCGGTCGTTTCACGTTAGGTCGTATGGCTTTTAGGTCGTAGGTCGTATGGCTTTTAGGTCGTAGGTCGTATGGCTTTTAGGTCGTAAGTCGTATGACTTTTAGGTCATAGGTCGTTGGCCTTTTGACCGTTAGGTCGCATGCCTTTCTACTTCGATAGGTCGTTCGGCCATGCTTTCTATTTTTAGGTCGCGACATCTTTAGGCCGTGTTACCTATATACCCCTGGGTCGAAAGACCTTAGGTCGTGCACCTTTAGGTCGCGAACCCTATTAGGTCGCGAACCTCTTTAGGTCGCCTGTCCCTTAAGAAGTTAGGTCGTTCGTCCTGTGATGCCTTAGGTCGTTTGACCCGTGTTACGTTAGGTCGCGTAACCCCTTAGGTTGCTTGACCTTGTTTCCTGTTAGGTCGCGTGACCTTGTTTTCGCCCTTAGGTCGTTTCACTTTTAGGTCGCATGACCTCGTCTCCGTTAGGTCGTGAACCTTGTTAGGTCGCTCATCCTTAGCCCGCGAACTTTCTTAGGTCGCGTACCTTTAGGTCGCGTGTCCCCCCTACCTCGTTAGGTCGCAAAGAACATTAGGTCGCTCGACCTCCTTACCCACCAGGTCGCGCACTTAGTTAGGTCGCTCAGCCATTGTGGTAGGTCGCGTGAACCCTTAAGTCGTTAGACCTCATTTTGCTTTAGGTTGTAGGCCTCTTGCCTTCACTTAGGTCGTACCGTTTTGTCGGGGCGCTGCCCCGCACCCCGCCGGGGGCGCTGCCCCCTGTACCCCCGCGACCTGACTGGGCAGGTCGAACCCCGTAAGCGGTGGCGTTGCCCCCACACCCCCACCTTGGGGGGTTGCCACCCCCCCCCCCGGGACCCCCCCTCCGTAGGGGATCTTATCTGAAAAACATTGAGCTGATTTCCTTGGATTTTATTCACATCTCCGTATGCGATTTTTGTGACTGATTGTTTCTACAATTGCTTCTGTGTTTTGTCACTTCATAATATAAAGGTTTCAATACTAGTAGTAAATATCAAAACTCTTTTAACAAACAATTTCAACTCTATTTTTAATAACAAAGCTCTTTTCTTAAACCGTTTTCCAATCTATTAGTATATACAAGCCTTTACCTCACTCGGATGAGAAATCTAATTAAACGACTTAGTAAAACAAGTGGTATGAAACGCTTGCGTTCACTTTGTCGGTTAATTCTTGGACTTGTTCGATTGAACCTCTTGTGACAATTTTATTAGTGAAGATTTACAGTTTGTTCGTAAATATTTAAGTTAAGCAAGTGGTTATGGGACATGAAGCTAAACTTCTATATTTACTAGCTTAGTGTAATTGACACTTCTCGTTGATCTTGATGATCGCTTTATGAATTAGACTAGCAATTGCGCGATGTCTCTTTCATTGCAAGGTTAGACTAGACACCACTTGTGTGATTCCATTCACACATACCTTTCTGCTTTTTGGTTAGTCTTGACCTCAATCTGTGTGATTCCATTCACACATGCGGGGTAGCTCCCCATGGTCTTCGGACCGTCATGTGATAGGCCTCTTTCCCTTTTTATGATTTCTGGATTTCTCGTGTTGATTTCTGGAATTTATGTCATTGACTTGTTATGAGTACAAGTTTAGGGTATGATGCCCTCTTCGAATCTTTGAGAAGATTCTTGTGATATTGATTATCTCTTATTGATTGATCTTCTGTTGATCATTATTTACATACTTATAGTGGTATGTCGTTATGGATGTTTATGTTTATGCCATATCTTTTATGTTATATCATGTCATCTGATATTTATAGCTAGACTGATCCGTTTATTATTTTCTTAAATAATACTCGGGTCAGACCGAGATGTTACAGGTGCTTCTGCTTGACTTCTTCCCAGGGATTCATCACTCTGACTTTTGGCTAACTGTTTAGATTAGCAGTTTTTGTTGTATACACTTGAGATATAGACTCATAGTTGTATTCTTTTGTATAGCACGTGTTGCTATTCTTTTGTATTATCGTGGATCTTAATGACCACTACTCTGATGTACACTTTCATGTGTTAGTTATATATTCATATCTTCTTCCGCCTTTGTGATATGGATATCTGTGACTGATTTGTGATATGATTATTTCTATGTTTGTTTCCGAAGATTATTTATAGCCACCGTGTGATAAGCAATTACATGGATGGTCGCTCCTCAACAGCCTTATTCTCCGTGCTAGTTGACAGCACTACTGCGGAGTGTTCTTGGCTAGCGTGGGTATAGAGGTGGGGCGTCACAAGATGTATGCTCGCATTTCGGATAATAGTGATTTGGGTTATCAAATTTTTGAGCCTTAGGTACCAGATATGTCCGGGACTCCTGGCAGAGATGTGCGAAGTCCAAGTCCTTGGATGTTATTCGCATATTGTATCCCTTTTTAGCCATTTTTGTTGTTGTATAATGGCGTCTGAGTCTTGTACGTAAGCCATGGATACAGATTAATCTTTCCACTAGTTCCCTATCATGTTGGAAATCCAATCCCAAAATGAGATTTATGATTTTGATTGTAGTCCTAAAATAACTGTAATGACTTGCAAACATTTCAGCTACCCCTTTTTGTATCATATATTCCGTTCGGTGTATTCCATTGATCCAGTCCGGATATATTCCCTTAGACTTAGTCCGGATATTGATATCTTACTTGAATAAGTTTATTTGAAAAGTGTTTTCAAAAGTGTCATTAAAAATAATATCAAGTGTATTTTGGTATAAAAGTGTTTTGGTTATCATAAGGTAAAAGCCCGTCCGTGTTTATGTGTCGGCGTGGTCTTATGAGATAACCTTCTTTTCAAAGGTTTTGATATCATCTTCATGATCTATGCATTTAAAGTTTCGAATATCTCACGCTGGTTTATCAAGCCTAATCTGGGTATTTTTAATACCCGGGTCAGATCCGAGTGGTTTCAGGTTGAGTTGAAAACGGTTGGAGTTTCTAGAGGAGAGTTGGAGATCTTCATCATCGTATGGACGTATTCTATTATCCGCTACATCTATTGCATTTGTTTTGTTGTTTGTCAGCATTTGTAAGGACAGAAATTTATAACTACCCAAGCTGAATCTAGGTTAGACTCTGATATTTTATTTTAAAATTTTCCGCTGTAAAGATTATTATTGAAATAATATATGTTATTCCATTCGTGTGAGATTCTGTTCTGTCTTTATTTTCTTTCTACCCTTAATGACCTGCTTATTCGTGCAATTTGAGTTGGACATGTGTGGTTTATTGTCGATTCAAAGGGTACGGAAAAACAGGCCATTACATATACTTCTTTTAAGAGTTTCAACTAAAGTTTTTTTTATTATATATATATATATTCTTATATTTAAAGAAACTTACAAGCATGGCATTTGACAATCCATGAAATACAAAGCCGTTTAAAACCAGTGAAAATTGGTGGGGGAAAACTCTCAATTGGAGCCTTAATATATCATCAAATACCATTTTAGTCGTCCTACCGCAACAATGATTTTCCACTATAAAACAAATAAAGAAATGTTAAACTGTTGGAACTGGGGCAGTACGCAGTGGGATAAATAGGTAAATTTTTAAAAATATTACATACTTGAATTTTTAATAGGCCCGTGTAGTCTGATTCAACTAGAACTTTTCTAAAATTTCTGATAAATAAAAACAATATTTTATTTAATTTTATAAACATTTTATTTTATATAATTTATATTATATGCGTGTGTGTCGTATACACATATGTGTGTACGTGCACATGCAACAAGATAATATGTACATTATTTGACATACTCATGTAGGTATAGGGATTATACCACAACGGACATATTAGTCCCTCTTGTATTCGATTCGCTATATATGTTTGCATCATAATATATATATATATATATATGTATATATGTATGTATGTATGTAAATATATAATATAAATATAAATGCATATATTAAATGTTAGTTGTGTATAATTTATATATATAACATTTAAATAATTTATACTTATGTATATACGTATGTAATATATGCATATATAACGATTAAATCATTAAATTAATTAAATATTAGTTTATAAAATAATTTTAACTATAAATATGTTTATAATATGTAATATGAAAGCTAAAAATAATATATTATTTTATTTTAAATTAATTTATACAATGCATATAAATAATTATATATATAATTAGACATATATATATATATATATCAATATTAATATAAATAATATAATTAATTTTTATTTGGATTATGTTTCTATAAATTTTTGCTCTCGGCCAAACATATAGTTTTTTCCTTTTCAATTTTGAATTTTAATACATTATAAAATTTAAAATCATGTAAAAATTATAAAAATATTATTTTCGAAAGGTTTTTGTATAATATATGTTATATAATATTTTTATGCAAAATTTTATTATTTGTAATGAATATACACACACAAACACAAGTATTTTAAATAGAATAAACAATTTAAGGTTAACTAAACAATTAGATATATTTATTTATAATAAAAAGTATAAAAATTATTTGCTACTAAATACATATTATTGCATGTATAATTTTTTTTAACATTTAAAACATATGATATCTAGCATTAATCTTTTAAATATGGATTTTGATTAATTAAATCATTTAATAATATTATTTATATATCAAAAAATTGCAAGCCATAAGCATCAAATAAGAAAGCATAAAAATAAATTTTATTTTTATTTTATATAGATATATAATAATATACACAACCAACCGATTGCGACAACATTTTGATATACAAGATTTATAATGAATCTAACATCCTATTATATAAACAATTTATATGAATATATGATATAACAAAATAAAATAGAGAATTACCTTTCACCAAAGCCCTTATGTACAAGTTGAAATGTTGAACTGATCCCCTTGAATTCGGTTGTCCTGCCTTTTGGCAAGGCCGTGACACCAAGGACTTGACTAGAGACTAAAGACAATCCATCCCAAAGATCTGTTATCTACAGATTCACGATGGATATAGGCAAACTTGGTCCGAGTCGGGATCGAGCTACAATTAGCATGGTATGACAATCAAAGCTATGGAAGGCAACATTCCAAATTTCAGGTCAATTGGGGTTTGTATGCTCAAGTTATAGATCGATCAATTTTCATGTGAAACATGTTTGTTTCGTATCCGTCCCCTTCATATCCATCAACTCCATATCCATCCCCTTCATATCCATCAAGCAACAGCATTGATCATAACCCATCGACTCGACCGCTACCCATTTCGTATCGATCCCACTTCCATCCATTTCATATCGATTAGCCAAGCATTGATACGAAACCAGCAACCAATTGATTGATACGAAACAACAACTAGGCATCGATACGAAGACAATATGCAAGCATCAATACGAAAGGAACCATATCGAATCGATACGAAGGAAGTAGTCAAACCAAAGGAATTGGTCTGCAAGCATGAAAGATGGATCTCCGTATAATTATCACTCCACGTCATCAATGCACAACCTATCGATACGAAGGAGTATCGATATGAAAGCATCGATACACATGCTTTAGCCAAACTGCAAATCCAACCTTGGATCGATCATAACTCAAAAACTATAAGTCCAAATGCCTTCAAATTTTCACAGAAGGTTTCTTATCATCCGAAGGACAACCATGATAGATCGCAGCTCAAATGAAACTAATATTAATCGATATGAAGATAATGGGGATCGATCAGCATCGATCCAAAATGACCCCAAATCGATCTGATGGGCCCACTCACGTATGAGAAAAGGTATTTCGAGCTTTGAGGGAGATATTTTCAGATCTACTCCTATAAATATCACCCCTACGCCTATAGAAAAAGGACCTTTCGATGCTTCTACACCGTTACTCTGCTGCAACTCCATTGTAACCTGAGAGTTAGTGATTTGTACTGTTGTAATCAGTTGAGAATCATCGATTAACAACAAACTATTCAAAGTGGACATAGGCTACAATGCTGAACCACTATAAATTCTTGTCTCTTTCTATTTCTGTTTGATTTTATTGGTGTGATTGTTAGATTAGCTTCTTTTTACATTTAATTTCATCGTTCTAATCTCTTCAATTACATCCGAATAGTGTTGTGCCCAATTTTGGTACAAACACTTTGGTGCTTCCATTGAGAAAACTCCGTTTTTCTCCGATTCTTTGGATGTACTGCCGTTGTTGGATTGCTAAAATCTAAATAGGAGATCCAGATCTGTCTTCCAGTAGTTCCTTCCATTCTATTCAAATTACTCCAAATCTAGTAAAGAGCTACATTCATCATGGTGCGTACTGCCAGAATTGCTTCAAATGTTGCAGATCCGGAAGAAAGGGATAGGAAAAATCCCACGCAGCTGACCGTAGCAGGCTAGACATCAGCTGGAGCTCCAGATCCACAAGATCCTGTGATTAGAGAGGAGTTCCAAGCCCTTATGTAAGAGCTTACTCAGTGACGTCAAGAACTCACTCTGTAGATCGGTGCCAACATGGAGCTCACAAACCAGCCGAACGAGCAAATGCGAAGGAGATCTAGAAGGGATCATATCTCTCATTCCTTAACCGAAAGCTCAGCTTCATCTGACTTCAACCACAGTTCTACACGCCGTCGGCTGGGAAACTATGCAGAAGCCTCCGGGCATCTGCGTGCTGTGAATCTTGGACAAGCCGGGAACGGTTCTTCTACCGGACACCAAGCTGGACCCTCCTCCTGAGGAGGGGCACTTCTTTATCATACCACTCACGACTATGAAGCTGCTGCCAGATCCGAAAGCTGAGATCCTAAACCAATCAGATCCAGCCCTTCGTCAACACATTCATGCTCGGGATCTTCACTTTCCTGACCGTCCCCGCAACATGGAATCCAACCATGTCTTGGCCCCGAACATCAAAATACCTGACATTCCAACCGGGATACGCCAGATGATCAGGGAAAGTCAAGGCCTTAAAAACATTGATTGGGGAATCTCTAGAAGTCTTACTCCATTCACCGATGACATTCTTTATGCAGAGCCACCCAGTCGGTTCAGGATGCCGACTCTACCGGTGTAAGAAGGAAATTCGGATCCTAACCAACATATCTTGAAGTATGAATGGCTCATGAACGCCGCTCGAGCTAACGATGCAGTTAAGTGTAGAAGTTTTCCTATTTTCTTAGGGGGCATCGTAACTATATGGTTCACTCATTTACCACCCAGATCCATCTCATGCTTTGATCAGTCAACTACCAAGTTTGTCGAACAATTTCGTATGCATGCTACGAGGCTAAAGGATGTCAACACCTTTCCAGTGTTACTCAAGCTCTAGGAGAGACTCTTAGATGTTACCTGGAAAGGTTCAATGCTACTTGTACAGAGGTTAGCAACTCCAGTTATAATTCCATTCTGATGGCATTGACTAAAGGGATCGATCTCGATTACAAGTTTGGTGATTGGTTGGCTGGGAAATCCCCCGCTTTGTTGGGTTGTTTCTATACTAAGGCGGCCCATTTCTTGAGGAGAGAAGACGCTAGATGATCTAGGAAGTAGGATGTAGTGGGGCCCAATAGTGAAGGCATTCAAAGTAATGTTGCCATGAAGCAGACCGATGAGAACTCTGGCAATGTGCAATCGAACATTCAGAATAAGCATAGTCAACAGAAGGGTAACAGAAGTCAGGGAAAGAAGAGAGACCCAAACTGTGGACCAAGACATAGAGCTCCCATATTCGACCGATATACTCCCTTAGAACATCGCTGGAAAATGTTTACCTTCAGACTTGTAATACCGGGCAGTATAAGAAGCCAGCTCCGAAACCATCATCTGAGAAACAAATTCGAACCTGAAAATTCTATAGATTCAACGATTGTTATGACCATAATACTAATGAGTGTCGTCATTTACAAGACATCATCGAAAAGTTGATTAGGGAAAGGAATTTAGAGTAGTTTGTTCAGGCTCTGCCGGATGGAGGTGCAGGCCTATCTAATTCAAATCAAGGTCAAGGTCAAGGCCAAGCTAGGCCCGAAGAACCCGCACGTACTAACCGGAGGTTAGTAATAAACACTATGAGTGGTGGTCCTCATCCAGCTGATCGGAGTTGGAAGGAAATAGAGTCATATGCCAATTCGATTAGGCATGTGGACTTTGAATGCTGTAGTAATGTTGATGATGGGGCGCCAGCAAAGCAACAGAGGACGATGATAGACGACATCATTTTCAAGAACCGAGATGCTGACAAAGTCGAGCTCCCCACTATTAATCCGTTGGTTATTTCAGCTTAGGTAGGTTCTTCTTGGATGAAAATGATCTTAGTGGATAGCGGAAGTTCTGCCTATGTACTTTTCAAGCGCGCTTATGACAAAATGAGAATGGAGGCAAAAGATCTAAAACTGTGTCAATCATGCATATGTGGTTTTAATGGAAGTGCAACCATACCAGCTGGCATGGTAGAGTTACCCGTTGAATTGGGTATTGGAGATCGCCGGAGTGTCCGGATGTTGTAGTTTGTAGTGTTAGATATACATTCCTCCTACAATTCTTTCTTAGGCCGACCGGCCTTTGTGGAATTCAAGACAGCGATTGCCCCATGGTGTTTAACTTTGTAGTTCCCCACTGATAATGGGGTCGAAGTAGTACATGGTGATCAAGTGGTTGGATGCGCCTGTTATGTTGCGGAGCTGCGGGATACACAACGGAAGGAGAAAGGAAAGGGCGTAGAGGAATCTCACTGTGTTCTTTTTTCAGAAAATTGACAACTAACGCCTGGGCCTAGGCTCGGGCGCCACAACCAGTTCCTTAAGGACCTCGATTCTAGAGACAATAATGATAAGGAGGAAGCTAAAGACTGTCAGGCTTCCTCGGCCGAGTTGACGATCGATGTTCCGATCCACGACGATGATGATTCCAAAATGGTAAAGGTCAGATCTCAACTAAGCCACCGGATGATACAGGAATTGGTTAATTTTCTTCGGACGAACCTTGATGTGTTTGGCTGGATTCATTCAGACATGTGTGGGATCTCGCCGGACATCACGAGCCATGCATTAAATATTGACCCACAGCACATCTCGATCAAACAAAAAAGGCGCGGTATGGATCCAGAGAGATCTGCCGTCTTGAAGGAAGAAGTAAATAAACTCAAGTCGAATAAGTTTATTCATGATGCTTGTCAAAAAGTCAAACAGGAAATGGCGAATATGTGTGGACTACTCAGATTTGAATAAAGCATGCTCTAAATATAGTTTCCCTCTTCCCAGAATTGATGAACTGGTGGATTCAACAGTCGGACACGAACTCTTATCTTTTATGGACGCGTATTCTGGCTACAATCAAATATCGATGCATCTATTTGACTGGGAACATACTAGCTTCGCCACTAAATTAGGACTCTATTGTTACATGATGATGCCGTTCAGACTCAAGAACGCTGGAGAAACTTATCAAAGGCTTATGAGCCGAATGTTCGCTAACCAGATCGAAAAGACCATGGAGGTATACATGGACGATATGCTCATGGAGTCGCTACTTTCTATCAACCACACCAATGATTTAGAAACAATGTTTAGCATACCCCGACAATATAGAATGAAACTCAATTCGTTGAAGTGTCATTTCGAGGTAGCGTTAGGAAAATTCCTTGGATTTATCGTCGACGCTAGAGGAATTGAAACAAATCTTGAGAAAATCTGGATAATTCGGAATCTCGAAATTCCCAAAACCATAAAGCAGGTGTAAAGCCTCAACGGTAAGGTGGCAGCCTTAAGCAGATTTATTTCCAGATCCATAGACAAGTGCATTCCCTTCTTCAACTTGATCGGAAAAGGAATGTGAAATTTCGAATGGACAGAAGAGTATGAAGGCGCATTCCAAGCACTTGTTCAACATGTAGCGACACCACCTATTTTTTCAAAACTAGTCGATTATGAGAGATTATACATCTATCTAGTCGTTTCAGCAAATGTAATCAGTGTTGCTTAATTTGGGAAGTGGATCAGATCCAACGATCGGTCTATTATATCAGCAAGAGATTGACATGAGCAGAAAGAAACTACCCGAAGGTGGAAAAGCTGGCTTATTGTCTCGTCATAGCCTCGAGAAACTCTGTCCATATTTCTAGGTCCATCTGATCACTGTCTATACCGACCAGCCGTTATGACAGATCCTAACACGACCAGAGACATCTTGTAGGTTACATAAGTGGAACATCGAGTTGAGTCAATTTGATATTGCTTGTACATCAAGGCGAGCCATTCTAGGGAAAGTTCTAGCAGATTTCATAGCTGAATTCACCATACAGGAGGACTTGCCCAAAGCCAATGAATCTCCTAGCATACATGGAAGCTATACACTGACGGTGCATCAAACGACCACTGCTCAGGTGTTGGAGTGTTACTCGAAACCCTTGAAGGTCGATCCATGCTGTGCTTTGAGGTTTGACTTCCACGCAACTAACAACGAAGCTGAGTATGAAGCTTTGCTTGCTGGGCTGAGGCTCACTAGAGACTTAGGAATTATTGCTGTAGATATTATTGTGAATTGTAAGTCAGGTTCGAGGAGAATATCAAGCCAGAGACCGAAGTTAGCAACTTATCTTACTTGGGTTCAAGAAGTGCTGAATCAGTTCGACTTTTATGCTATTCATTGTATACCCCGAAAGCACAATCAGAAAGCCGATTCTCGAGTGAAACTGGCCAGCGTTGGTGAAGCACAACAGATGGGACTCGTCTACGTCGAGATACTTATCACTTCGAGTATTGATCAAATAGAGACAGACTGGGTGTACGAGGAAACGCCCAAGAAGGAGTCGTGGATGACTCCATTCAAAAACTATCTTTAGCATGGAGCTTTATCCGAGTAGAGAAGTGTGAAAAGGTAGGTTCTCCAAAAAGCTTCACGATTTATTATCCAGAATGGAGTCCTATATAGAAGGGAATATTTTGTTCCTTTACTCCAGTGTATCGCCCACGATGAGATCAAACGAGTGTTACACGATGTGCATGAGGGAGAGTATAGTGATTACATTGGAGGGCAAGCCCTTGCCAAAAAGATACTCATATATGGATACTACTGGCCAACCACGAATCGAGACGCATCGGATTACGCTAATGCGACAAACATGCCAGAATTCCAAGAGCCCCGCCTAAAGAAAT
This sequence comes from Allium cepa, assembly GCA_030765085.1. NCBI lineage: Eukaryota > Viridiplantae > Streptophyta > Magnoliopsida > Asparagales > Amaryllidaceae > Allium > Allium cepa. Next base: position 655,844,836 of record CM060940.1, read on the forward strand.
TACTCAGATGGTCAGTCCATGACCCTTCGCCACATGGGGTATTGATATAATAGGGTCTCTGCCTTTAGCCAAGGGTGGTGCGAAGTACTTCATCAGTGCAGTTGACTACTTTACTAAATGGGCAGAAGTTGAGCCCCTTACCACTATCATGATGAAGAAAGTAATAAACTTTATTGTGCGCAACATCATCTATCACTTTGGTCTCCCACACACCATTGTAATCGATAAGAAGATCCAATTCGACAGTGGCGAGTCCAAAGATTTCTATCAACGGTACCGTATCCAGAAGAGGCTTTTGGCAGTATCTCACCCTCAAGCGAATGGGAAAGTCGAAGCAGTCAACAAAGTTATCAAGTCCATTCTAAAGAAACGATTGAAAAAAGTTGGAGGTAAGTGGGTCGATGAGCTTCCCATGGCCCTGTGGGCATATCGAACTACCCATAAGTCCACAACCTCCCATACTCTATTTGCACTTTCCTACGGCTCTGAAGCTATTATTTCAGTTGAATAGAAGTACCTTCTCACCGTGTGACTTACTAAGATCCAAAGACAAGTACCATCCTACTGGCAGAATCACTAGATTTACTGGATGAGAAGCATGAAGAGGCTAATTTGTGGGCAGCCGCACACCGCAGTCGAGTCGCCCAATTATACAACGCTAAGGTCCGACTCAGAACCATTGAAGTTGGCGATCTCGTACTTAAGAGGATTTATCCAGTCCCTTCACACATGAAACTGAAATGGAAAGGACTATATGTCATTGAACGGAGACTTGGAGACGACACACTCAAACTGTCAACTGTTGACGGTCTCACTTTACTAAGGGCATGGAACAGTGAGAGTCTTCATCGCTATTACACATAACTGGCTTTTATTCATTTAGTCTACTTTTCCTTTGAAACTTTTTTATGCATTTTTTGAATTTGAACTTGTAATAAGGCAAATGACTTTGTTGTACTTTCTTATTTCAGCAATAAAATGCAGATTCGTCAAACTAGAGTGGCAATTCTTGAAATGCATCGTCCGTCACGATGTATGGAGAGCCAAGTCCCGTCCTACGGTGGGACTCATTCAAATAAGGAGTGATCATGATCCGACCGGTCGCTTTCTAAGTGAGACCCCAAATTGGGCGGCAAACAACGATAAAGTCGAGAGGGTTTGAAACATGACAATCCTCTAACGAATTCTAGCTCCCAGAATGCGAGCTATAGTTCAAACTTCAAAATCCAAGCTTGAAGAGGATGGATCCATCCATCTACGACTTTGCTTACCAAATCAAGGTGGATGTGATCCAACTATCCATAACCTTGATCAACTCCTTATTTCCAGAGTGCGAACGACATCCTAATACTTAAACAGATGTGGTTATCCATCTGTCGACCAACTCCAGATTCTCGGAGTGCGAACTGGAGTATAAACACCAAATAGGTTTGACTGACCATCCAACAACTAACTCTGGTCCCGAGAGTGCAGACTGAGTATAAACAACAAATGAATGTGACTGACCACCCATCAACTAACTCTGGTCCCGAGAGCGCGGACCATAGTCTAAACATTAAATGGGTGCGGCTGACCACCCATAAAACAACTTTTGTCCCCATAGTCTGGATATAACCTAAACGTTAGATGGGTGGGTCTGACCAACCATCAACTAATTCTAGCCCAAGAGTGTGGACCAGAGTATGAGCATTAAATGAGTCTGACTGGCCACCCGTAAATTAACTTATGTCCCTGGAGTGTGGATATAATTCCAAGCATTAAGCAGGGGTGACCGACCGCCGACATACAAGTTCAATCCCTAGAGCGCGGATGCAAATAGTAGCAGATGAGTGAGTGTGATCCGACCACTCAAACTCATTTCTTTTTAACTTATTTTTTGACTTAGTTAAATTAAAGTTAGCAAAGGCGAAAAACAACTGCCTACTGACTACTTCAATTCTCCCCAAGACTGGGGGCATAACTCAAGTACCAACCGCTGACCGAGACAGCACAATGTAGGAATTCGATTCGGCCTTTGATTATGACCCGAAGTCATGACTTCAGGACTTAATGACCGGAGTCAAGTTCAACTCAAAAACTAAAGCCTCACAAGTTGATTGAATGGAAACGCGAGTGCTGAAATACTTAAACAAATGAACACAAAGTTATGCTGAAAAACAAAAAGAAGTTTTAATTCCACTATTCTTTGAAAAAGATAAGTACAAATATCTGTTCGATGAATTCATATAAATAGGGCCAAATACGCAGCTATACATAGCCTATAAGAGCAAAAGGAAATCCTATTCCAAGCTATCTATGAAAAAGAAGAAGCAAAAGTGCAAGTCTACGAGTTTGATATTTTTTCTTTCCTGCTTTTCTTCGGTGTAGACCCACTCGAGTTGCCGCTCGGATGTCTCTTTGAGCCTTTTCCTCCCCGACCTGCTCCAGCTGGCTTATCTGATTGGGGGTACTGAAGCACTCTCCTCCTCGGAACTCACAGGGACCGGAATATCCTCTATGGGTGGAATAGGAGGAATGGTGGCACCCTCAAAGCTAGAAGAATGAGGCACGCCAGTATTAATGATGGTGCCACCTGGAATAATAATGAGTATCGGGATTAGACCGGGACCCGCCATGCCGCCGCCAGCGCTACGAGCCTACGCGGCTTGCTCCATCTCAGCCTTGATCTCCTCATTATTTGCTCAGCCTGGTCCATCTGAACGCCCATTGAGATGCTGCTGGTCGGACCTGAGGAGCCTGTAATGAACACATCTTCATCTACGTTGAAAGGCATTTCAATACTTGGATCACTTTGATGGCTGAAGATTACTTCCATCAATTGTTCATCAAGTAAGCAACTGCTATCATACATCTCTCCAGCCGATGTGGCGACCGTTGTAGTTGTAGCCTCCATCGTTATTGTCTCTTGCTCATGATGCATTTCTTAAGTTGCAGAAGGGTCGATCGATTGATGCATAATCTAGAACTGAATAAAGATAGGAGAAAATATTAGTAACGTCTTCTAACAGTGCTCCTACATTTGGATGAATGGAAGAAGTGTCCAAAATACCCAACTCGGGCTGACTCTCATGTTGAGGTGATGTGCCTTCCGAGCCGCGTTCATATATCGGGGAAAGGTGTGGCTTATTAGGGTCATATCCTGGGACAACTAGAAAATCGATAGATGAAATAGGCTCAGATTGAGATACTGGAAGCGCTTCGAAACCTACTTCATGATGCTCAACTCCAGATCCGTCTCCCGCGTTCGGATACTTGGCAGCCAACTTTTCTTTTTCAAGGGAAATGATTGTATGGTGGAGGACCTTGGTTCATCTTTGACAAGTATATGAGCTTCCAGTTCGAACACATCGATGGTCGTAGTGCCACGGATCACCTTTTAATCCTCTACCAAGAAACTCCAGGCCTTATATAATTGGAAGGGATAATCTTTGCCGAGCCAGTTTAAGTTGCGGTTTCTCAAGGCATTGGCACCGTACATTACTAGGAGATCTTCAAATTCATTCTCCATCTTGGCCTCCACCGCTTTAATTTCGCTCTTAATCTTAGCATCAGCATCCAGGTGTTAGAAATGCGGATTACGGATCTTAAGGCTGAAATAACACTAGATGGGGGGTGAATAGTGTTTTATGGATTTTCTAAATATTTTTGAAATTTATGTAATTTAATCACTAACAAATGCAATTCACAGACACAGATGTAATCACAGAATTAAACACACATGCAAATACTAAATAAAAGCAGTAAAGGAAAGAACACAATAGGATTTTATACTGGTTCGGAGTTACCCTACATCCAGTCCCGCACAATTGTATGAATTTCTTTTCAAAATAATCTCCCAGATCACACCCTCAGTTTCAAGGCTACAGGGTACACCCTCCTGTATTCGAGTCTGAGGCAAACTCTTTTGATTTAACTAGGCTACAAGATCACCTAATTGATTTCCGGGGCTACAATCATATCCAATTGATTTCAAGGCTCAACCTCACCTTTTATTCAGTAGTTTGATTTACAAATGATCCTATAACTCTAAAAAGCACTGTGATCTTATGGAGAGAGCGACGGAGAATCAAACAAGAGATAATCAAGTTTGTTTCACTTGGTAATTAGGCAGAGTATAGTTTGGGATTCTTTAGAATAAATGTGGAAGATGAAGAGGAGAGAAAACAAGTGAAATCTTATTAAAAATTCATTTAGAACTACTGGTATTTATATAAGATCAATAGCCATATCTGTTCGTGAAAGAATACGATGAATAGACACTTCTTTTAAAAATTTGAATTTTGAACTTTAACGGGCACCATGTCGACATGGGGGGTAGGAGTATATCGACATGCTCTAGGGAAAAAATGGTAATTTTGATTTTCTTATTAAAATTGGTTTCTATAATTTGTCAAAACAATTTCTAAACATTTTAAACATATTTAAATATAGTTTAAACATATAAAAGTAATTTTTAATATATGTAATCTTAATCTATAAAGTGATTTAAAATCTTAGTATATAAATATTTAAAAGCTAAATATTTAAAACAAGAGATAGTTTAAAATCAGGGACGATTTTGAAATCAAAATATTAAAAATGGTAAAGATAATTTTGAGGCTAAAATATTTCAAACAACAGAGATGTCTTTTTGAAAACATTTAAAATAAGATATATATATTTGAAAACCATTTTCATAAAATTAGTGGATATCAAAATAGGACCACTATATGTTCCACTAGATATTGTCGTGGGTTCCATCCCTTTAACAGGCTTAAAGTGGATTCCATTCCACGAATAAATTTCGAATAAAGATGTAAGTGCTTTCAAGAAGTTTTAACATAATTCTAGACTCAATACTTATCTTGTACTTTGAAATCTTGAACTCTTGATATCTTGATACTCATGAGTCTTCAATCTTGAATCTTTATACTGCACAGTCTTCATTCTTGGTACCTATATGGTTAAATCCTGCATATACATATATATCTAAACTTTAATGTTAGTATTTATATGTTATAACAAGTCCTAAGGTTGTTGTCTTCAAAACAATCATCTCAAGGACTAACAATCTCCCCTTTTTTGATGATGATAACCTATGTTTATAAAATATACTTCTCCTTCACAATAACTCCCCCTAAAACTAATAACTCCTCCTTAATCTAAGCCTAACAACTCTAATTACTCTATTTTATATTTATCCCCTTTTGTCATCAACAAAAAACTAATCCTAAACTAATATAACTCCCCTTTAATCTAATATTATCCAAACTAAATACTAATAAGGAAGTATAATAAGTGACAACAATTATTATATTATATATGATGCTATATTTACATGTATATATAAAACATAAACACTTAAATATACATAAATTATAGAACAACACTAATAACGAGAGTTTTTGACAATTGGGGATTTGTGAATCGAACAATTTGCATAATGAAAACAAAAGTTTCCATGTTGTTCAACCAAATTCCCATCTTTGTCAAAACAGACTTCGCCTACGCAGACCACGTTGTTGTCTTCTTCCATTGGTGCTTCTTTCTCTTCTTCTTCTTCCTCTTCGCTGTGCTCTAAGGGGTTATGCACTTGAATGTTGGGAGAATCTTATTCAATCATAATAGAATTTGCATGATTATCCATTAGGAATTTTTGCAAATTCCAAAGAATTTTGCCTTGCTTTTCTTATTCTTTAGCGATCCTTATTTGCACAACTTGAAGTTCAGTCAACATTTGCACGGCATCCTTCGTAGACTCTTCAATCTTTATCACACATGCCAGTGTAGTGCATTGGAATGGACCAGAATGAGGAGAAGGGAAAGAAATGGCGTCATTTTGGGTTGATTTAGTGGAGGAGGCCATTAGTTTCAATTTTCGGAAGAGTAGTACAGAGAAAGAAAAGTAAGAAGACAGAAAAATTCGAAATACATAGGTTTATATAACTTCCAAACTAATCTTAGAGGGAAAATCAAAATTTCAAATTTTGTCACTGTATGTCGACATGGGTAGTAGGGGTATGTCGACATGCTTATGAAAATTGTGGTTTTCTTGTATACTTCTATTTATTAAAAAAAATATGTTACTATATCTATGTTCCATATTTCAGCTATTGAACAAATGCATTGTTATCTTCTTAACTTATTAAATATAGGTAGATTTAAGGGTTTGGTTAAAATATCATCGATTTGATTCATGAAGTTGATAAATTCAAGAGAAATAATCTCCTTTCTTATATTATCTCGGAGAAAGTGATGTATGGTATCAATATTTTTAGTCCTAGCACGATGAATAGGACTTTTAGATAAATTTATTGCACTAGTACTATCACAATAAATTGATGATTTTGAAATTGTCAATCCAAAATCTTTTAGGGTTTGTTGCATATAAATAACTTGAGAGAAATTCAAAGCAGCAGAGATATATTCTGCTTCAGTTATTGATAAAGAAACGGTGTTTTGCTTTTTGCTAAACCATGAAACTAGAGAATGCCCCAAAAAGTGACAAATTCCACTTGTACTTTTTCGTCAGATTTGAAACCAGCGTAGTCAACATCACAATAAGAGATTAAATCAAATGAATCATTTTTTGAGTAAAATAAACCATAGTTAAAAGTATGTTTAACATATCTTATGATACGTTTCACAGCTTTTAAGTGAGTCTCTTTGGGTTGAGATTGGTATCTTGCACAGAGACAAACACTATGCATGATACCGGGTCTACTTGCAGTGATATAGAGTAGTGACCCAATCATTCCCCTATATAATTTTTGATTTATATCTTTTGAAAGATCTTATTTATTTAAATTTTCATTGGTTGCCATAAGAGTGGGTTTTCCACCAGCAATAGTCATACCAAATTTACTAACTAGACCCCTAGATATTTTTCTTGACTAATAAAAATACCACTATCTAATTGTTTTATTTGTAAACCTAAGAAGAAAATAAGTTCACCTATATGACTCATCTCAAACTCTTTTGTCATTATTTCATAAAATTCTTTATTCACTTCATGATTAGTTGAACCAAAAATAATACCATCTACATAAATTTGTACGAGTTGGATATCATTTTTATTTCTTTTAATAAAAAGAATATTATCTACTTTACCAATTTCAAAATTTGATTGTAATAAAAAAGATCTTGGTCTGTCATATCATGCTCTAGGAGCTTGTTTCATACCATATATAGCTTTCTTAAGCTTGAAAACATGGTTTGGAAATTTTTCATCTTCAAAGAGTGGAGGTTATTCAACATAAACTTCCTCTTTAACAAGTCTATTTAGAAAAGCAATTTTAACATCTATTTGAAATAATTTGAAATTATTATAGTTTGTGAAAGCAAGTAGAATTCTAATGGCTTCTAATCTTGCTACGGGTGCGAAGGTTTTATCAAAATCTATTCCTTCTTCTTGACAATAACCTTGTGTGACTAATCGAGCTTTATTTCTAACGACTTCACCTAGTTCATTCACTTTATTTTTATAAACCCATTTAGTTCCTATTATAGTTTTATCCTCGGGTCTAGGAACAAATTCTCAAACATCATTTCTTGTGAATTGATTCAATTCTTCTTGCATAGCCAGAATCCATGAATCATTAGATGATGTTTCTTTGGATTTTTAGGTTTAACAAATGATATAAAAGCTACGTTTCTTGTGTTATTTAGTTGATTTCTAGTTCTAACGATAGATTCGATATTTCCTAGTATATTTCTATACGATGATCTTTTAAAAGCTTAACCTTTTTATTTGGATGAATAAGTTCATTATTTGTTTCAATTGATTCATTACTTAGAGTAACAAAATCTTCTTCATCATTAATTTGTTCAACATCTTTGAAATTTTCATCGAACGAAACATGTATTGTTTCTTCAATGGTACTAGTTCCTAAATTGAAAACTCGGTATGCTTTACTTCTATTAGAATATCCGATAAAGATTCATTTGTCAGATTTAGGATCAAATTTATCCAAATTATCTTTTGTATTTAGAATAAAACATTTACTTCCAAAGATTCTAAAATAAGATACCTTTGGTTCCTTCTTGTGTAAAGAAGTTCATAAGGTGTTTTATCAGTTAACGGTCTAATTAATATTCTACTCAAAATGTAGCAAGCTGTAGCGACTACTTCAGCCCAAAAATGTTTTTGTAAATTACTATCTGAAAGCATTGTTCTAGCATACTCTTTAATCGTCCTATTTTTACGTTGTACCACTCCATTTTGTTGTGGAGTTCTTGGAAAAGATAAATTATGAGTTATTGCCTTTTTATTACAGAATCTCTCAAAATTTTCATTTTCAAATTCTCCACCGCAATCACTACGAACGATTATAATTTTTAAAGAAAGTTGGTTTTGAAGTCTTTTTAAAAAAATTTAAATGAATCAAAAGTATCACTTTTATGTTTCATAAAATTGTCCATGTAAACCTAGAATAATCATCTATAATTACAAAGACATATCTATTGTGATTTATTGATTGAATTTGAGATGGACCAAACAAATCTAGATGAAGTAACTCAAGAGGTTTTGAAGTTGAAATCATATTTTTTTTAATTTGAAAGAACTCTTCCTAAGTTTTCCTAATTGACAAGCATCACATATACTATCTATTTTAAAATTCATTCTAGAGAGACCTCTTACTAGACCAAGTTTAGAAAGTCTAGATAAAAGTTTAAAATTCAATTGCCCAAATCTTTTACGCCAAATCCAAGGGTCACTTGTATTAGCCAAAAGACAGATTATCATTTGAGATTTTCATACTAAAAATACAAATATTTTTCTTCCTAATTCCTTCAAGCATAATATTTGAATTATTATCTTCGATGTCAAATTTATCTTGTTCAAATTTAATCTTGTATCCTTTATTGCAAAGTTGATTGATGCTAAGCAGATTGTGTTTCAGATTGAAATAGTAGGAGTTTTAGAGTTACCGACGTTGCCGATGCCAATCACATATCCTTTTGAGTTGTCTCCAAAATTAACCAGTCCTCCATCTTAATAGATATATCATTCAACATAATTGGATTTCCAGTCATGTGTTTTGAACATCCACTATCAAGTATCCACTTATTCTTCTTGATTTGCACAATTTGTCCACAGAGTGTTGATTCTTCAAAGGCCATAAAACATTTTCCTTTCTACATAGAATACAAATTCGGTAGATAACTTGATTTTCCATAATAACTATATGCAGACTTATGAGAAAATGATGATTTGAACAATTGTAAAATGGTGTTAACAAAATCCCCATAAATAGCCAGTTTTTGAAAAAACTTTTTCAAAATTCAGATTATGAAAACTTTGAAAACCTTGCTCTGATACCAAATGTTAGAAATGCGGATTACGGATCTTAAGACTGAAAAAACAGTAGAGGGGGGAGGTGAATAGTGTTTTATGGGATTTCTAAATCTTTTTGAAACTTATGTAATTTAATCACTAACAAATACAATTCATAGACACAGATGTAATCACCGAATCAGACACAGATGGAAATACTAAAAGCAATAAAGGAAAGAACACACCAGTTATACTGGTTCGGAGTTACAATACATCCATTCCCGCATAATTGTACGGATTTCTTTTCAAAACAATTTCCCTGATTACACTCTCGGTTTCAAGGCTATAAGGTACACCCTTCTGTATTCGAGTCCGAGGCATACTCTCTTGATTTAACCAGGCTACAAGATCACCTAATTGATTTTTGGGGTTACAATCACACCCAATTGATTTCAAGGCACAACCGCACCTTTTATTCAACAGTTTGATTTACAAATGATCCTATAACTCTAAATAGCACTAAGATCTTATGGAGAGGGTGAAAGAGAACCAAACAAGTGATAATCAAGTTTGATTCACTTGGTATTTTAACAGAGTATAGTTTGGGATTCTTTAGAATAAATGTGGAAGATGAAGAGAAGAGAAAACAAGCGAAATCTTATTAAAAATTCATTTAGAACTACTGGTATTTATAGAAGATCAACAACCATATCTATTCGTGAAAGGATATGACGAATAGACACTTCTTTTGAAAATTTGAATTTTGAATTTTAACGGACACCATGTCGACATAGGGGGTAGGAGTATTTCGATGTGCTCTAGGCAAAAATGGTAATTTTGATTTTCTTATTAAAATTGGTTTCCATAATTTGTCAAAACAATTTATAAACTTTGTAAATATATTTAAATATAGTTTAAACATATAAAAGTAATTTTTAATATATATAATCTTAATCTATAAAGTGATTTAAAATCTGAGTATATAAATATTTAAAAGCTAAATATTAAACAAGAGATAGTTTAAAATCAGGGACAATTTTGAAATCAAAATATTAAAAATGATAAAGATAATTTTGAGGCTAAAATATTTCAAACAAGAGAGATGTCTTTTTGAAAAGAAGGTTTTGAAAACATTTAAAATAATAGATATATTTTTGAAAAGCATTTTCATAAGATTAGTGGATATCAAAATAGGAGCACTATATGTTCCACCAGATATTGTCATGGGTTCCATCCCACTAGGGTTCCATCCCTTTAACAGGCTCGAAGTGGATTCCATTCCATTCATAAATTTTGAATAAAGATGTAAGTGCTTTCAAGAAGTTTTAACATAATTCTAGACTCAATACTTATCTTGTACTTTGAAATCTTGAACTCTTTGTATCTTGGTACTCATGAGTCTTCAACCTTGAATCTTGATACTGTACAGTCTTCATTCTTGGTACCTGCATGGTTAAATCCTGCATATACATATATATCTAAACTATAATATTAGTATTTATATTTTATAACAAATCCTAAGGTTGTTGTCATCAAAACAATCATCTCAAGGACTAATACCTGAGCCTTCAATTCGCTGCATCCCTCTCCTCCTTAAGTACCACCACCCGTTCACATGCCTCCTAGGAGGCTTTATTAGCATCATTTTTTCCTTGATGGTCTTGGCTAATTTCTCCTTTAACTCTTCGACCTCTTTTCGTGCCTCATCCCTTTCTCGAGTGATAACAGTGTTATGGTGGCCCATCTCCCACACCAGGTCCATGTGAGTTTTTTGCATGTTTTCTATGGACTATCTGGCCTTAACTACTCTCTTATTGACCTCGATTTCCTTGAAGATTCTGCTTCATTACTAAGCACTTCTATTATTCTGTCTTTTTGAGCAAGTTCGGCCTCCAGTTTCTCAATTGTCTTAGCCCGCTCGAAAGATACCGTAGAAACTCTCTCTGCTGTCTTAACACATTCCCTGTACTAGCTATATGCATCGTGCACGTAGTCCTACACCAATCATTCTATGTCGTTGGGAATTCTTTTCAAGTTTGGAGGAAAGTGGAATCCATCAAAGATAGTCGGAAAATCTTTCTTTAACTTAGCAATTCGGATGGCTCCTTCCCCTGTGGGCTCGATAGAAGCTGGCTCTGTAACGACGGGAGTTTCCATTTCATTTCTATGGCGTCGGATTTTGAAGTATGAGGAAGCGTTACTTGATGTGCAGTTTCAGAAGATTGCCTGCCAGAGCTGGATGGTTTTGAGGTGGCGATCGAGACTGGGAGTGGCGCCTGCTTAGATATAACCTTTCTTTCTCCCTTTCATAATGCTTATGCTCTTGGATGGAGTGATAGTCGCGATCGTAGTCTCTTTCACTTTCACACCTATAGATTCAGAGTAAGAGCTAGAAGAATGGCGTTTGGAGCAAAGGTTGCTGAGCATAGAGCCCTTCCTTACCATTGTATCTGTAAAATGAAAAGAAAAGCAGAATTAGTTATCTCCAGAGATTGAGAAGCATGTGATTAGAAGTCATGTGGTGCCGTGAAGTGTGTGTATGCATGTGAAAACCCCCCAATCAACTGATTTTAGTAGTCTTGCTCGTATGAGTCGGCCTCCTTATGTCTAAAGAAGTCAAGCCTATGCCAGTTCGCGGTGGGGAAGGGAGTTCCTCTAATCTAAGATCTTAGAATGAAGCTATGTCATCTGGAATAGAGATATCAGATAATCCCCTCAGAGAACTTTCCATTTGCGGAAAGGAAGTCTCTGGACTTTTAACAACTGCAACGGGCAGAGATACTACGACGGTCTTACAGCTCTTTGATTTGTGGAAGAGTGTCTTGCCTTTTCTTTCAATTTTGGTAATCGAAGGCTCTGCAAAGGTGAAACTGTGGGCTCATCCCTAGCCGGAATACTCTCGTCATCGCCCCATTCAGCAATGATGACTCCAGGCGCTCTTCTTCCTCCTAGCCTTACTGGAGCCACTTTGGGAACTCCTGTTAATCCAATACTTTGGTCTCTCCCTATGATCCCCATGACGATTAATTTTTCATCAGTAAGAACTTTATCGATTTCTCTAAGTTCAGCTGGCACCGATTCAGAAGTCCTTACTATCTCCTTGAGTTGCGCTCCTTTGGGCCGTGAAATCGAGGCTGTAAAAGAAACGTAGTATTAGACTTAGCATCAACTTATATTATCCAGTTAATTGACAAAGAAGTTGGAGCGCTTACATCTAACTAGCCACCGTCTAGCAAATCTTGGTGGACACATAACAAAGAACCATCCAGTCTTGAAGTAACTCAATTTAGTCCAACCACCTACCACTACTTGGCAGTTTCTGACAGCTTCAAGGAAGGTAAATGTAGGGTTATCCCCACGACTCATGATGTTGAACAAGTATCTAATTTCCTCCACGGTCGGGGGTCAGAAAAGATGCTCCATGAAGATAATATACAAGCCGTTAAGAAGAGCATATCCATTTGGATGCAATTGAGAAGGGGAAATCCTAAAAAAGAACAGCATATCCATAATAAATTGGTTGAACGGGGGCAACATTTCAGCTACGCAAATAAATCTGTTGCCAGTAGTAAACCCTTTTGGGTGTTGTGTGCCCTGCCTTCTGGCCCCTGTAATAGAACATCTTCTAGAGATAATCCATGCCTGAGACAGATTCTGCCTAGCATATCTTTGGAGATTTCAAAACGAACTGAGTCCTCCGGATTTAAAACTAAAGCTGCACCTGGCAGTTCATCCAGAGCAGAACTTACTGCATCAGCCGCGATTTCAAGTATTTCTATAATGGGAAGTGGAGAACTCTAAACTTCCTACTGCCCTAAGCTTTCGGGATCCATAGCTATTGAACTCGGTAAAAACCATTGTTAGATGGCAAGAAACTTGTGTACCCCCCGGTGTAAAGTGAGTGATTGTGATGTTAGTGTAGTGCTACATAATACTTTAAATTTCTACAGGTTTGGAAGATGGTAAAACGACGAGACTTTGGGATTCGATCGGAGTGACCGTCATCGCTGACCGTCCCCCCCAACCCCGTGCCATCCTGACTTCGAGGAATAATCTATGTTAAAGTTCGTTATGTTTGTCAAATTACAGTTCCGTCGACGAGCTTCGAAGGATAGTCAATATGCAGTTTAATAGTCAAGTCCAGTTACGCAAGGCTAAAGCTCGTCGGAGTCAAATGTTTGAGTATGCAAATGGCGACTGGTTCGTATCCACCAAAGTTCAACTTAGATCGTTCTTCTAAAGCCTTTCTTCGTATCGATCCCAGGGGTTAGATTTCGTATCGATCGATCCATAGGTTACCGCACTTCGTATCGATACCAAAGCCTTGGTTTTATTTCGATCACCCCAGACCGATGCTCTCCATATCGATCCCAAAGGCTGCAGTTTCGTATCCATCATCCTGAATTGATACAAACTCCCATGATTCTAGATCGACAATAAGTAGCTTCCATCACCTCGTATCGATACGAGTTTGAAACAAGAGATTGGAAGCCAGTGACTTACTCGTCTCCATCAGTTTCTCTCCTTCTTTCCCAAGTTGCCGAGATGCCATTAAATTACTTCCTCGACCTCACTCCAGCCCTATTCCGACATCGACAACATCGAAACTGGCCGTTACCCTAGACGAAATGGCATCAAGACTCGAATCTTGACATTTTAAAGTGGCTTTAATCAATTGTTTACCTAGTTTAAAGTAATTGGTTTATGGATCAAAGACTGGTTGTTTGAAGATGAAGGCTTGTTCATTTTCTCGTATTTTCGATCGATACGAAGTGGAAAGTAAAAATAAAGGAAAGTGAAAATTTTGTCTAAGTACAAAAAGCATTTATATGGATTCATACCCAAGAGAGAGAAAATGTTTTGTATCTCAGTTGCTATACCGAGAGAATTGGTCACTTCCATCGATACGAAGGCACAACTTCGTATCCATCAATGAGCAGCCATGTACTTCGTATCCATCGATACGGGGCCCATCAGTACAAAAGTCACTGCAAGATCATATTTGAACTATTCAATTCCATTGATATGAAATGAATTTCGTATCCATCTATTCGAAGACCCAAAGCTTCATATCCATCGATACGAAGCATCCCTATACCTATCTGTTTTGTATCGATGCCATCAATATGAAGTATATGTTCCTACATCCCAGATCGATCCTGGAGAGGATCGATGTAGAGGAGTGAATTAAAACAACCATCCATCGTTGTTCCAACTCAAATTTCACATCGATCCAGGGGAGGATCGATACGGAATTCGATCCAAATAGGAACAAAGAACTTGACAACGACCCATGAGCGTGCAAACCGAATAGGAATCAGGTTAACATACGTGCATGTATAACAAACTAACATTTGATTTAACAGGAATTGAATGCTTACCCTGTGACAACCAAAACAGTGAACAACAAATTGCTAGCACTTGGCCTTCAGTTACAACAAAACACTACATGATCATTGGTAGTCTACAATTCAACATTCATATTATTCGAAATTAATCAAGGGTTACACCTCTTGGCGGAAAGGCAACAACTGTTCAACAAATCGGATAGAATTTTCTCATAGCAAAGAATGCAGCTTTTCAAAGCACGTCATATTCACACAAGACGTACTTTGGGGGGGGGGGCAAATGTTATCCCTCCTTTTGGCAAGATCGTGACACCAAGGACTTAACTAGAAAATAGAGACAATTCGTCTTGAAGATCTGTTATCTATAGATTCACGATGAATACAGGCAAAATTGGTTTGATTCTGGATCAAGGTACAATTAGCATGGTATGACAATCAAAGCTATGAAAGGCAACATTCCAAATTTCAGGTCAATCGGGGTTCGCATGCTCAAGTTATGGATCGATCAACTTTCATGTGAAACATATTTGTTTTGTATCCATCCCCTTCGTATCCATCAAGCAACGACATCGATCATAACGCATCTGCTTGACCGGTATCCATTTCGTATTAATACCACTTCCATAAATTTCATATCGATCAGCCAAGCATTGATACGAAACCAGCAATCAATTGATCGATAGGAAACAACAACCAGGCATCATTATGAAGACAACATGCAAGCATCGATACAAAAGGAACCACGTTGGATCGATACGATGGAAGTAGTAAAATCAAAGGAATCGGTCTGCAAGCATGAAAGATGGATCTATGCATAATTGCCGCTTCACTTCATCAATGCACAACCTATCAATACGAAGGAGTATCGATACGAAAGCATCGATACGCATGCTTCAGCCAAACTGCAAATACAACCTTGGATCGATCATACCTCAACAACTACAAGTCCAAATGCCTTCAAATTTTCACAGAAGCTTTCTTATCAGCTAAAGGACAACCATAATCGATTGCAGCTCAAATGGAGCTAATACTGATCGATACGAAGATGATGGGGATCGATCGGGATCGATACCAAATTACCCCTCATGGATCTAGTGGGCCCACCCACCTTTGAAAAAGGTATTCCATGCTTTGAGGGAGATATTTTCATATCTACTCCTATAAATAGCACCCCTACGCCTGCGGAAAAAGGATCTTTTGATGCCTCTACGTCGTTACTCTACTGCAACTCCATTGTAACCCGAGTGTTAGTGATTTGTACTGTTGTAATTAGTTGAGAATCATCAATAAACAGCAAACTATTCAAAGTGGACGTAGGCTACAATGCCGAACCACTATAAATTCGTGTCTCTTTCTATTTCTGTTTGATTTTATTGGTTTGCTTGTTAGATTAGCCTGGTTTTCCATTTAATTTATTCATTCTAATCTCTTCAGTTACATCCGAAGAGTGTTATGCCCACTTGTGATAGAAACAAATTCATTCACAAATCAGAAGTTGCTAGCCCCTGAATTGCCTTACCACCGACAATCGAACTAAAGAGTTTTAGATGTAATTTTGCACTTGGATTTTGAGGCTTGGAGAGGATGTTGCTGGTGAAAATAATAGAGAGGAAAGAGAGAAAAATTCTAAAAAATGATGTAAAGAGGTGGGTTTTAAATAGGAAATCAAGAGACTGAAAAGTGGATTTTATTGTCATATCTTTCTCTTACTATTTCCACTCTTTTAATCATTCAAAATCCTCTATAATTGCTATCATGCAGCCGCCCAAATCAAGCTACTCTATATTTGAAAATATCATGTCCATATGTGCCTCAAATCTAGTCCAAGTCTAAACAATATTCAATGCAATTATAACTATCATAAACACACTATTTAATATGCTCAATATACATCAAATAAATTTATAACTATCATAAACACACTATTTAATATGCTCAATATACATCAAATAAATTTTTTTAATTAATATTTCATAAATATTAATTAATTTAACCAACTGACAACAATTTATAAATTAATAAAATTAGGTGGTAAAAAGAATATTCAGCGTTTCAGTTGTATGACTTTTAGGTGTAAATTTGGTTAGCGATTAATATTGAACACTTTAAATATTAAAGTTAACACATCACTTAGCAGGTGGTGCGACATTATAGCCAAATTTATTGCTTACTTGGTTTTGGTACAATCCAATTTTACTTTGTTAAGCATTACCCGGTGGTGACAATTATTTGTACCAGTTCTCTTCGTCAAAACTATATCACTTTTGACTTATGGAATTTGGTAATGGTCAAAATTTCAATATCATCGATATTCAACTCTATAGTCCAAACACAATGTTCACGATTCAATAATAAAAATTATTACTAATCGAACTGCTTTGACTAGTGACTTTGACTTTAAGTCGACTTCAGTTGACCGTGATACTAACCTCATATAATCGAGGAGTTGAATCCTCTGCTTCACTTATAGTGCTTCCACTTAACCCAACTATAGCCTTTCAATGGACGCCATGCCATGATTTAACCATAATTAAAGTGGAGCTTCCACATCGAAGATCAACGGTATCCTCAAGTCAAGAGAATTGTGTAATTTTGTCACATCAATATTTTTTGTTTTAACTTAGTTATATTAGCCAACATAAAACCACTAAGTGAGTCATTCCATAGTTATCCAATAATTATCAAGATGTAACCCCTTGGTGCCCTCATCGGTCATAAGTAATACACTGCTTAATGTTTGGAGGGTGTTACCTACTATAGTCTGAACGGATGCATTGATGTCCAATCTCGATACATCTTAACAATGAATATTTAAAACTACATGTTTATTTCATGGTGGTAACTTACACATGATTATAACATTTTGTAACTACTAAAAACATACGATTTATGGATTTTCTATTAAATGTACTTTTAATAAAATTAATTAATTAATATAACAAATCATATGAAGTATATAACAGAAAGAAAACATCTTTTATTTCGAACATGATTGGTTATCGAGTTGATATATGTAACAGATTGCATAATTGCCCTAGGACATACCTCTAACTCTACCAATCTCCCACTTATACTTGAGGTCAATTATGGAATCTCTATCACATCCCTTCAATTAGTTTGAGGAGAACTGATCGATTAGATCCTTCATGAATGGATATTGTTTGTAAATAAATTGGTTACAAACACCCAATAATAGATTTGTGTAGATAAGTAAATGAAGAAAAACAAAATTAAACTGAGTAGATCAATCAACAAGCAACAGCGAATCAACTACAATTAGAGACATAAAGATTTATAGTGGTTCGGAGTCGTATGCCTATGTTCACTTTGAAGATCATCCTTTATTAATCACTTATAAATATGATTACAACAATAGAGGATAGAAAATAAATGATTACAACAGAGTCTAGAGTAACAAGCAGCGTAAAAATCCCTAGAATGACCCATCAGGCTAGTCTTTATAGATAAAGATGACCATGTATCTCTTTGAAATTTTGGCTGAGGGACCTACTACTCAATATAGGCCCACTAGAGGGATCGCTGGGCCCAATTCCCAATGAGGAGGGATCGGTATCCTTCCCTTCATTGGTCGATTTTTGGGCAGCGATCCTTGTTGTGGCTTCTTAATGCTAAAATATGTTTAGTCTCCAATTTTCATGTCATTTGACTGCTAGAACTCGAGTTATTGCTAGATATTTGACTTAGTATGACTTGAGTGTTGCCTTCTACTAATCCTTCTCAAAGGATGTACACTGATCTCTTCAACTTTGTCCATTTGATGTGCGATTCCTAGGGTAAGTTTCCTAAGGTCCATACACCTTGCTCTTTAAATTTCCTATGCATTGGTCTTGTAGAACTCGAGATATTGATTGGTTTTTGCATCGATGTTCTAGTATTTTGATGTATATTGACCCCTCTTACATGAAGCCTGACAATCCATCCTTCATGATGTATGCTGACCCCTCTTAATGAGCCACGCTATACTGGCCCCTTCCATCTAAGGAGCCATATTCCATACTTCGAGCACCCAACGTCGCATATCTATTAATTCTGTTCAATTCTGACTTCATATAACCATTGTACTTGACCTTTGGGCCCCACAGTCATCATTCTAGAACCATCGGCCTTGATGGCAGTCGGATCTACCTCGTGCCATTAGTTCAATATAGTCGGGCTAGAACATCGAATAACAATTTCCCCCTAAAGTACGTCTTGTGATTGACATGACATGCTTTGAATCATTGAGAATGAGATCATGTAGCTTTTTGAACAGTTGCTATTCCTTTATCGAATCGTTTTTCCAAGATGTCGAATTCCTCATTGATTTCCGTGACGCTTGGTCGGTTTTCAATAATATAAATCCAGTGCTATATTTCCGCCAACATATAAGTTCGGTTCTATCAAGACTAATAAGATTTTGTTATCTGGTCTAACCTCGAACTAGAAGGTTTTAGGTTTTAACTTTAATTTCTGTCGATTTCAAAAAATTGAACTTTCAATTCATTCATGTGCACATTCATATACACTTTTTTTTTGTTGGCTCCCGAACATGTTCAAACACTCATGGGTCATTACCAATTTTCATAGCATTTTGTATGTACATGCTTTCAATAATTTCCATGCCTATATTTATTCCTATATATACCTATAGATGAACCCCATCATTCATTCTTTCTCTTTTTTTTCATCATTTTTTATATTTGTAAGGATCAGCATGCGTTTAGTCGATCCCTCTCTGTCTTTTCTTTCTTTTTTCATTAAAGCTTTTGTAGGGATTGACATATATGTATGTCGACCCATTTTTTGGGTTCATGCTAACAGGGATCGGCGAGCTTTTATGCCAATCCCTCCCCCCATGCTTCGTGCCAAGGACTTGGGCCGATCCCTTCATTCATATATATATATAGCAACTTTCCCATTTCTTCACTTTCACTTACTTTATTTTCTCACTTCCCTCTTAAGCACCAAACCCTCTTGCCGCTCCAGTCAAAACGAACTTTCCTTCTTTTCTCTTCCCCTCAACTTCGAAACAAAATTCTTCCATGATTCAACCCACTTGAATAAACTAACTTCCCATACTTTCTATTTTCATTGCCTTTGAAACTCCTCGCCAACTTCCTCAATATAATCATATGTAGGTAAGCCTTCTTGGCTACATTTTTTGGTTTCATGGTGAGATAAGGGAGTTGCTAATGATTTCGATGGCACTCGAGGCTTTGATGGTACAATGATCGAAGCAGCCTGGAGAAGATGAACCATTGGTGGATAGGGTCCGGCTAAATAAATAAGGAGAAGGAAATAAAAGAGGATAAAGGGGGAAGAAGATAGAATGGAGGAGAGATCAGTGTTGGATGTTCGGTTCTACGTCGATCCTTCGGCGTAGAGGCTCGATGAGTTGAGGACGAAGTAGAAGGGTCAGTATGTTTTGGATTTGGCAATGCTTGTTGTGAAAGAGGGGTCGGTAGAATATGTGGAAGTAAAGGGATCAGTGGGACTAGTGAAAAGAAAGGGATCAGTGGTATTTAGGTCGAAGAGAGGGATCAATCGTGAGGCTTTGGGAAAGGGATCGGCATAATCATAGGGATCAATATAAAGTTAAGAATCGACATAAGCATAGGGATTGGCATAACAAACTCTTTAAACTTGCAATCTAATTCAACCTTACTTGCTCGGATAATCATCACTAATTCACCTTAATGAACTTGGAGATACAATGATGATGAACAATAAAACTTGCATACTCACTGTTAAACTTGAGATTGAATAATTGAATCCTTGGAACTTTCAACATATACTAAAAACTTGCATATGGACTTGAACGACAAACTTTACATTTTGACATGCCGATAGTCGAAGCCTTCACAACCGATCAACCTTTTTGCCAATTGTGACGGTCGACGAGGACGGTCACTTTGGTCGAAATCCAAAGTTTCATCATTTTACTTCGTTTTTCTGATTTTAAACCGTTTATATTTGTTATACACTGTACTGCACTAGCTCACACTTAGCATAGGGGAAATAAGTAAACTTTTCTAAGCTCGATTATCTACTGAGTATAGCTAATATAGACTCCAGATGCTTAAAGCGTTTAGCTGCTATGTCTTTCAGATTGGCCATGCAGCATATCGATCCTGAAGAAAAATTGAGCTCTACGACTATATCCACCAGGCTTTCTCCCAATCATCAAGTCGAGCAAATGGAAGTTTCTGGTCCGTTGGCTAACCTTTTTTCAAATGTTCTGGTCCTTTCAGTGGAGGATATAAGCCCTGCTCCCGACACAGTAAAAGGCATCATTTTCCTAGATAACCCAATAGATTCTCAAGCATCCCGAATTAGCGAGGCTACCCTTTGCAGGCTATGTTCCATGCATGAAATCCCATTCACAAACATCTTGGTTCCTTTGATAAACGATAGGCCCCACTTGCCCTCGGTGGGGTACACGGCATGTAATAAATTTATGTGCTGGGCCAGATACATACCGCCCTTTAATTTGTTTATTCGAGAGATACTGAGATATCTTGGAATAGCTCCCACTCAACTCCATCTGAATAGTTACGCATTCCTATGTGGAACCTTTCTGCTATTCATCATTTTATTTCATCCATTAACTCCCGAGGAAACAAGATTAGTTTTCTACTTTAAATTGTGGTTAGGAAGTCCTTCCTACGTCTTTCTTGAACCTTCGCCTAACTGCTAAGTCTTAACAGGCGTTTGGAATAAACTCTCTCTCTGTTCAAGCACGAGTGGTTTTATGTTCGTTGTCCACCTGGCTTCGCTAGGCGATGGTTGGAAGGACGTAAGTGTTATTTTCATTTCATTCTTAAGTCCATCGATCCAATCATATTTTTGAATCTATTAACATCCGGGATTCCTACAGGTGTTTGCCTATGTCCTAAAGGCATTAGTTTTTCAAGAGGGGTCGCCGATATTTGCGCTACCACTATCGAAGATAGGGACATCAAACTTCTTGTTACTAATGAGTTACTATCTTTATTTGGGCAGTTGGAAGAGGGTCGAAGCATTGGGCTCCTCGAAAGTGCAGCATTTTCGAGAAATGTCACAGACAAGAAAGGAATGTCATCAATCCTGTCATGCCCCCAACCGAGGGGACTTGGGATGACATTGAAGAAGGTGAGATTAGGGATTCCCAGGCTAGTAAACTCGACTACACTGTCGGTAAGGCGCCTTTGATAGAACCACCACAAGGCACACAATCTCAAACACCCACAAGGAGAATGAAGAAGCTGGCATACAAACTTCGTAGAAGAAACATTGCCGTAGATCCAGAATTCGTCATTACTTCTGTTGAAGAAGAATCATCTTCCCGACACTTGAAGAGTTCACTGAAGGGATTTTCAAATCTCCAAATTCCCTGTGATATTATGGCCTACAACTTTCTAAATATCAATATCGAAGGGCTCAATTCTCCTACTAGGAGCGATGAAGGCATTCATCCCACTGATAAAGAAGAGAGAACACCCATAAGCAAGGCTACAACCTCCAATTTGTCAATGGGGAAAACTAAGAAACTCATGACCACATGCGCTTCACCACACGCTCTTCCTTAATCCTTTGCACAATAGTTACTCACATGTTCTCATTTGGTCTTTGCAGGTGCAATAACTCAGTCTCGGGCCTTCGATCTCTTAATAGATTCTTTAACGTATTATCGATCTAGTCACGACTTAGAGTCTGGTAGGCGTAGGGGAAAAGATGGTGGACGGGAAAAAGGCTATCATCCAAGGGAATTCTCCTATTCCAAGCGCAAGTCTCAATCTCAGTCTTAGACATCTTGCCAAGGAGATCAGCCTAATTTTCCTATTTATAGCAAAGATCAGCCTCCCTTCTGTGGCCCTCAAATTTCCATATCACATGAGCAGCACTTTGGTTCTTCTAGCTCTAAGAAGTCTCGCGACCTAGGTCGAGCAAGCATCCAATTGCCGCTTCCGATGCACCCTTGCCGGTCGCTGCTTCTGACACTTCTATAGTGGAGAAATTTGCCGAGCTTAAGGCAACTTTCTCAAAAATCTATTTCGATTGGCTTATATTCCTTCCTATACTACATATGATCTTGAGGCACGCCAAAGCAAGTTCCCTCGCATGTGTTAATAACGTGTTCGTGCAGCATGAATCGTTTCAACAGTTAGTGGAAAAAATCTCTGAAGTGTCAATCGAACGACAATATGAAATAGATCATTTCAAGCTAGAGGTGATACATAACAAAGACATAATCAAACACCAAGATAATGATGAACTGTTGGAGTTGACAACAAAACTTGCAGAGAAAAGTGCAAAGGAAACGTCGGTGGCAGTAGGACGTTTAGGAGCTTCCCATAAGAAAGAACTCGATACTGCCCTCAATCGTAGTGGGGCAGTTGCTCTAGAAAAGGATTCCTTGCAAAAGGAAAAAGATGCCTTGGCAGCCACATTGAGGACCTTGAGGAGCTTCTCAAGAAAGAAAGGGAAGAGAAGATTGAAGGTCAGGAAGAATCACAAAGGTACTGCGTAGAGGCTATTGAAGCCAGGAGCCTAAAAATTAAACTTGATGAAAAATTTGCCAAAATAGAAGCCCTTAAAGAGGAGACATGAGAGGAAGGCCGCAAGGAGATGTAGAACAAATTGTACCCTAAGTAGAAGATAAAGAGTCCGGTCAGAATGAAATCAAGGACTTGTTTGATCTATTAATCATCGAATACAATGCCAGAGTCCTCATCCACTGCGACTTGAGTTTTCTTAGCGAAGGTTATTTCAAGTCACTTGTTGAAGCTTGGGATCACATCATTGAAATGAAAAAGAGGGAGTTGGGAGGAGCTGAGTTTGATGAAGAAAAATTAGTGCGAAAGATCGTCCGTGGAAACGAACCCTTAGATTTTGCCACCACGAGACTCCGATATTTTGACGTTTCAGCACGTTCTGACAAAGGGGAATATATTGCCGGATCCTTTGAGGTCGATCCAAAGGGAACCTCTTCTTTCCAAGTGGCTGGATCATCGGTTTCCTTTGGGCCGGAGCAGGACTTGAGCTATGATCCAGATAAGCCCAGCTATCAATCCAAAGTGTTGTCCCCTATTTTGGAAGGGGGCACTTCAGCAACCACCGAAAGCCATCCGGATATGGGTATTCCACTTTACCCTCCAATTTATGAGAGGTATTGTTCTTTATTTCCAATAGTTTTAAAATTTTCTCTCTGGTTTAACAAATTTGCAGGTCTTCTAGGTCCCAGTCAAAATCCTAAAAGTGATGCTGCTGTGGAGCAACAAGAGAAATAACAGAGATTCCGCCAACTACTGATGTACCGTAGCCGGATGCTCAAGTCGTCAGGGCTCTTGACAATGATAAGGTTGAAGATCCGCTCTCGATAGATGAATCTGCTGATGTTGTGATTACCGGCGCCTCCAAATGCACTGAAGAGATTATTCTGAAAGAGTGTATTGAGAGGGAGGAGTTGCTGAAGAAAAAGGCTAAAGCTGATCCCCCCGATGTGGACATCTCCCATAAACACTTCATCCCACCACAGGTTATTCCAACTGGTGGGTCATTTCCCAGTAAATTCCATCCTTCCTTTGAAAGTTCTGCTGCAAAATGTGATAAAGGATGCAGGAAGAGAAACATCGACGGTTCAAGTGGCTCCACTCTCCAATATTCTAAAAAGGAGAGGAGATCGAAGAAATAGCCGTCATTTCGGCTTGGTGTGTACATAGTTTGTATAGCTGTTTGTTTGTCATTTTCTTTTATTAGTTGTGGCTGTATGGGTATGATTCTTGGTTTTTTGAAATAAGTTGCACCATGGTTTGAAACCTATCATGTGAATTAAATTTACTGTTGAGTTTTGTGTGAACAGCTATTTAAGTAGTTGAATGTTGATTTCCATTCAATGTACTTATAATTCATTGTTCATTAATTCTAGTAACAATCCACTAGCTCTATCCTAAGGCCTTCATGTGATCGTGGCCTTGAGTCATATCAAACGCTAGGCTCAAGCCTTAATGCTACGAAATCGAATTGAACGGTTTTGAGTAACCATAATCTAGCCCCTAATCTTAGGCTAGCGAGGTTAGACATTGGATGGTCGAACTCCATCCTTAGCGGGTTTACACTCTTCCTATCGATTTCAGGCTGGAGTTTATAAAATAGTGAATGGTCGAACCTCACTCATCTGTTTTTTTATGCTCCTATCCACACTCTGGGGGTAAGAGTTAGTTGATAGGTGGTCAAATCGCACCCAATTTATGTTTATACTATAGTCTACACTCTAGGGACATAGGGTTATTTCACGGGTGGTCGATTCATACCCAAGTTATGTTTATAATTCAGTCCGCACTCTGAGGACTTAGAGTTATTTCATAGGTGGTCTATTCACACCTGATTTACGTTTATACTTCGGTCCGCACTCTGAGGACTTAGAGTTATTTCGTACGTGGTCGATTCACACTCGATTTACGTTTATACTCTAGTCCGCACTCTGGGGACTTAGAATTATTTCGGATAGCAGTCACATCGTACTCTCTTTAATTGATTGATTTGCCCCCAGGGTTTGCGGTTTGATTTAGCAAGCGATCGGTTGTGTCATGATCGCTCTTAGTTTATTTCAGCTCCACTGTTCAACGGGATTTATTCGATCATTAGATGGTCGAGCCACATTTATTAATCATCGTGTATCCCGGCTGTTGGATTATAAAGGGAGTTATTAAATGAACAATTGGACTAAGCTCATCTTGTTTAGCTCCATTAGGAACTAGCATAGTTGATTAATTTCAAACTCTTTGAGCTTGTTCGTGCATATCGACATCAACCAGTTTTGTCATGTAACAAATAATAATGCTACAACAAACATAAATACAAAGGAAGTCTGAAAATTTATTCGTTAAGTGGAAAGGAATAACATAATCTGTCTTATTACACATCTGAAAAATCAAATGCTAAAGCAAAATTGAAAGTAAATACAACTGAAATGAAAAAAAACTAAGTGAAATAGCATCGTAGATGCTCTTGATGTCATCGACAGTCCCTAGCTTGAAAGTTCCCCCTCCAAGCCTCTGTTCAATGACATATGGTCCTTCCTAGATTGGATCCATGTGCGATAGGGTAGGAAAAATTCGTTTTAGGATGAGATCACCAATTTCAAAGGTTCTTGGTCGGACTTTAATGTTGTAATACTGGACGACTCGGTGTCGATGCCCAGCTGCCCTAAGATTGGCTTTCTTGCGCTTCTCATCTATAAAGTTAAGAGATTCCAGAAGGAGAACTTTATTCATTTTAGGATCGTAGTAATTCGCTTGATGAGAAGAAACCACGAGCTCAATAGGAATGACGACTTCAAAACAATAAGCAAGGGCGAATGGAGTATGGCCAGTCGCAAATTTATGGGTGGTCCTGTAGGCCCACAATGCTATCGAGAGTTCAACCACCCACTTGCCTCTAGCCATCTCCAAACTCTTCTTCAGAATGGACTTTATGATTTTATTTATAGCTTCAACCTGTCCATTTGCCTGAGGGTGAGCGATTGCTGCTAATCTCTTTTCACTACGATATTCCGACAGAAGTCTTTGAATTCAACACTGTTGAATTGAGTCCCATTATCTATTACAATAGTTCATGGAAGACTAAAACGACATATGATATTTTAGACAATAAAGTTGATTACTTTCTTGGTTGTGATCATCACTAGAGGTTCTGCTTTGATCTATTTGGTGAAGTATTCGACTGCAACAAATAGCGTACTTTGAGTCACCTTTAGAGATCGTAAGGAACCGATAATGTCTATACCCTGCATGGCAAATGGCCTAGGCTGACCATTTGCATGATTTTCATCGATGGAGCTCTTGGAACTTTTGCATATATGTAGCACTTATTGCATCGTCTTACATAGTCAGCGTTGTCTCGATTGACAGTTGGCCAATAATACCTGTAACGGAGTAGTTTCTTTGCCAGAGTTTTCCCCCCCGTGTGGTTGCTACATTCCCCTTCATGAAATTCTTTCAGGATAAGTTTTATCACATCATGAGCGACGCACCAGAGTAGGGGGACTGAAAAGCTTTTTCTGTACACAATTTCTTCTTATATGACATATCGGGAAGCTTTATGGAGGACTTATCGCTTTTCATTTCTTTTGTTTAGTAGGACTCCATGTAGAAATTAGTCTTTCATCGAAGTCATCCACGATTACCTCTCAGGCTCCGCTTCCAGTATCCGATCGATTTCTACCATGTTTATACTTGGGGCATTTATTACTTCAACCGGAACCAAGCCCATCTGTTATGCATCACCGGTGCTAGCAAACTTCGCCAATGAATCAGCCTTTTTGTATCGATCTCGTGGAATATACGAAATGTCATAGTACTCAAATTCTGTCAATAACTCTTGCACTTGGGTAAGGTATAAGGCAAGCCATTGTCCTTTAGCTTAGTAATATCCTCTGACTTGGTACACTACCAACCACGAACCACAAAAGATTTCAAGAGATTTTATTTGAGTTCTCTAGCAAATTTGAGTCCAACAATCAGAGCATCATACTCCGCTTCAGTGTTTCTCGCTAGGAAATCAAGCTTTAAAGCATAACAGATTAACCGATCTTCAAAAGCTACAATCACAATTGCAGCTCTAGGACAATGATCATTAGACGCTCCATCGGTATATAATTTCCACAATATGGTAGGGATTTCGCTACCTTCTGGAGAATCAACCTGCACGTTAACTCTGCTATAAAATCTACCAGCACCTAACCCTAGATTTCCGTCTGAGGAAAACAAGTAATATCGAATTGATTGAGCTCGATATTCCACTTTAGTAACCTTCCAGACATCTCTAGCCACTATAGGACCTGTCATAATGGCTGATCAGTGTAAACATGGATCGAGTGTGCCTGGAAGTATGGATGAAGTTTTTTGATGCAATCAGCAAGCAGTATGCCAGTTTCTCTATTTTCAGATAGTTCCTTTAAGCTTCTGTCAATCGTTTGCTGACGTAATACACCGGCCTCCAGATCTGATCCTCCTTGCGAAGCAATTCGACACTTATAACGTGTGCCGATACGACCAAATAAATGTACAAATCTTTATGATCCACCGGCTTTGGCAAGATGAGGGTCCCTCCAATTGATTCACTAAAGCTTGAAATTCATTTTTACAATCCTGTGTCCATTCGAAGTTTCTTTTCCCTTTCCTTGTCAAATCAAAGAAAGGAATGCATTTTTCATAGCTCTGGAAATAAATTGGCTTAAGGCAGCAACTTTCTCATTCAGACTCTATGCTTTTTTAATAGTCCTTGGTGCTTGGATATCGTGGACAGTCTTATCCACACCCTTACCTTTTTCTTTGCACCGAGCATCCCTCAACTCAGCTACATAACAGGCATGTCCAGTTGCCTGATCGTCATGAGCAACTCCAAAACCATTATCTGCTAGAGACTTCAAATTCAAATACCATGGGGCAAGAGTTGCCCGGAATTCGGCTAGAGTCGGCCGACCTAGAAAAATGTTCTATGGAGAGTAAACATCGAAAACAAAAAACGACAAGATCCGCACTCTCCTTCGTTCATATTCTCCTAAATCCACAGGTAGCTCAACTTAACCAATGGCTTCAATTGCAACGCAGTTAAACTATGTATATATGCCTTAGATGGTTTTAAATCTTTGGCTTACGTCCTCGTCTGATCATAAGCTTTTTTGAATATTATATTTATTGAACTTCCACAATTAATCAATATCCTTCTCACTAAAGCGAGGCCAATCACGGCCAAAATGACAATTGGGTCGGTCGTCGGAGCCTCTACCTTATCTACATCTCTGTTCCTAAACACAATATCATCCACCATCGTACGTTGCCGTTTTGCCGGAGCTCCATCTTTTGTATTTGAACAGCATTCAAAATCCACATGCCTAATCGTGCTAGCATAGTGCTCCATCTCTTGCTAACTCTTATCTGCTAGGTGCGGTCCTCTGACTATCGTATTTATCACAAAATTTCCACCAGTCCGCGCAGGCTCCTCAACCATATGCGACGCTTGTCCTCGGTTGGGGTCAGATGCCCCCTGCTTGGCATCCTACGGTGTTTTCACAAAGTGTTTTAATTTCCTTTCTCGAATCAGTTTTTCTGTAATATCCTGGAGATACCCACATTCATTTGTATTGTGCCCATAGCACTCGTGCAACCAACAATATTTCCCGGTATGTTTTTGCTTCTCTGTTGATTCCTTTGGAGGCACTTCATATATTGTATGCTATTGGAAGTATATAGATAGATATTCTTTAAGGATGTATTCAGCGGCATGTAAGTATTATACATTAGAATCCTAGGATTTCCTCATCAAGAATCCCTCTTTCATTCTCGGTTCCTATCCCTGCCTCTCTTTTACTGATTTGGTTTATTCTGGACATTAACTTGGACTTTTCCAGAACTGTCATTAGACTATTTTATTGCAATTTTACTCTGTACTCCCTCTCCACTTGGTCCCATAACATTCTTTTTCCTGGAGGACCTGGTTTCCTCCTTTCTCAAATACCGATCCACCTTTGCGTAAAATCTCTCCAACATTGCGGGTGGCTTATCGGCTAACCAATCGCCCATATCAGACTCTGGATCAATCCCTCTCGTCACGGCCATGAGTGTCGCATGGTCATTCGAATTACTGATCTCCATATTAATTGTATGAAATCTCTCTAAATAATCTTTTAACAACTCTCTTAGAACTTGAATTATGCTAGAAAGGGATATCACATCTTTGGGATGAGTCCCGTGCATCCGAAACTGCTCCACAAACTTAGTTGCCAAATCATGGAATCTAGAAATTAATTGTGGGGGGAGCCTTGTGAACCACATCGTTGAATTCCAGAGAGAGTTATAGGAAAGTATCTACACTTTGTTGCATCATCAACTCATGCATAATCCATCATCCATTCATATCTCATGATATGCTGTCTGGGATCGGTTTTTCCCTCGTAGGCAAGCATTAATGGCATGCCGAACCTCCTTAGATATTCCGCAAGTAAAAAATTATCAGTAAACGGGTCTGGCTTCTCAAAAATTTTCGGTCATCGTTAGTCAAACCTTGGCTCTCTCTAACAAATTATCTGACCATTACCGATAAGTCCGACATTTGGATAATTGGTACCAAGCGGTGGTCGTGCTCTACCTCACATGAATGGTCTAGTCGATGCTTACGGGCCATTTCACACCTTCTTAGTTCATTATCTTCCTGATGCACATGTTGTACATTCATTCAGTCATCATTCCGGGGAGGTACCTGATCAGCATTCAATCGAACTCCATCATCCCAATTCAGCAACCTTAGTTCCCAAGATGTAGGGGGAATCCCTCCTCTAGAGGAGGGATCAGTACCGATCCCTATGGAGGGATCAACACCGATCGGTCCTGGCAGACCGCGATGGTCTTCCAGGCGATGCTCTGAAGTTTCAACACGATATTCTTCTATCCTACGATGCCTATGCCTGTGGTATTCATCCGTTGAGCTAATTCTTTTTGATGACGAGTAAGGACTTGGATCCCTTCTAGCTTTCCCCCATTGATATTGATTGATTTGGTTCATCAAATCGATATTGGTCTGAATTTTTGATTTAGTTGTTGATGGCTCTCCATCAGCTCTCTCATTAAATTATGAAATTCAACTCTTGTAATAGAATTAGTGGGATTCTGAACTTCATTCGGATCAACATTTATATTTGTTGGTTGATTGCTTGAGTCTCCTTGTTGAATGCTAGTATTCTCATTTCCTTCCATGTTTTGAGAAGTAGATCCAGTATGTCTCACCATTGTTAATAGCCTTGCTTACATTTCTATAAATCTGAGTAGCATTAGCAACTTCTAGAAGATAACTTTGTATCTTCTTTGGGGCATTTATCCAATCCAGGAGCAACGAAGGGATCCTAGCAAGCTGAGAATCAAGGTTCTCAGTGAAAGCACCAAAATGTTTGCAACTAAATCGGTCACAAACACAAAAAATTAGATTTTTATAGAGAAGTAAATGAAGAAAAACAAAAGTAAACTAAGTAGATCAATCAACAAGTAATAGAGAATCAGCTATAATTAGAGACATAAAGATTTATAGTCATTCGACGTTGTATGCCTACGTCCACTTTGAAGATTATCCTTTGTTAATCACTTATAAATTTGATTACAGTAATAGAGGATAGCAAACACTTGATTACAGTAGAGTATAGAATTACAAGCGGTGTAAAGATCCCTAGAATGACCCATCAGGCCAGTATTTATAGACGAAGACGACCATGTATCTCTCTGAAATTTCGACCGAGGGACCTACTACTCTACATGGGACCACTAAAGGAATCGCTAGGCATAATTCCTAAGGGATCGGTCAATACCTTCATTGGTTGATTTTTGGGCAGCGATTTCTATGGTGGCTTCTAGATGCTATAATATGTTTAGCCTCCAATTTTCATGTCATTTGGACCAGTGGAACTCAAGTTATTGCTTGATCTTTGACTTAGCATGACTTAAGTGCTGCCTTCAGCCGATCCCTCTCAAGGGGTGTATGTTGATCCCTCCAGCTTTGTCCATTTGATGTGCGATCCCTAGGGTAAGTTTTCTAGGGTCCATACACCTTACTCTCTAAATTTCATATGCATTGGTCTTGTAGAACTCGAGATATTGATTGTTTTCTGCATAGATGTTATGGTATTTTGATGTATGTCGACCCTCCTTCCGTAAAGCCTGCCAATCCATCATTGATGATGTATGCCGACCCCTCTTAATGAGCCACGCTATACTAACCCCATCCATCCAAGGAGCCATATTCCACACTTCGAGCATCCTACGTCGCATATCTATCAATTTCGTTTAATTCTGACTTCATATAACCATCTGTACTTGACTTTTGGGCCCTACAACCATCATTCTGGAACAATCGGCCTTAAGGAAGTTAGATCTAACTCATGCCATTAGCTCAATATAGTCGGGCTAGAATACCGAGTAACAAATGTGCTACGTTGGTTTAATTATGTACTTAATCATTCAACTTCTCCAATGCCAATAAACTGCTTTTATCATGTAAAACTATTCAGAGTATGTTTCTCAACTTCTAGTGAGCTCTTATCATTATATTGTTATCATATATCAATTATGTAGTATTCTTAATACTTGGAATTACCCCTAACTCAGTTTTAAATTTGTGCATTTATGTTTGTACATTACTTTAATCGTGGTGCTATTCAAGGCGGTGTATGTAGCATATTCGTTGAATCAGCCACAACTTCTTGTTTGGAACATTTCCAACTTAAGGCTCCTTAAATAAGATTTGAACATGGATTTAATGTTAACATATTATACTCAACATCACGTATGAAATTCAAATCTAAACACTCCTTTACAAAAAAGAGTTTGTTGTTTCTGTAAACAATTCTTTAGTATTTCATAAACATTCAAGAATACTCTAAACTACCTTTTAGTAATCTTAATTTTGATTTGATATTTTCTTTACGCGTCAAATAGATAAGAAAATTACAATAATGTAAACAACATAACACGTATGATAATTTCTACTGTCAACGCATAAAGAATTCATCTTATATGTTCCATATTAAACATTTTAATAAGATGTCTTTGCATATAGTTTTGGGACATTCCCTACATCCTTTATACTTAGTATAAAAGATATAATTTAGAAGTCCAATATCGAGTATTAAACAACCAAACTATTACTGATTCTAATATAAATATATCGTTAACAATCAATAGCATGTTTCTTATCTTTTAGAAATATTTTAATATCTTTAATAGTTTTTTCTTATGAACACATGCTTCCTCTACATATTTATTGAAAAATCAAGCTAATGATATTTCTATTAGAATACTTATTCAATTCTGATGCTTATAGAATGATACTTTCATATCATTTCTTGGATCAAAAAACCCACGAACTCAATATCACTCCTACTGACTTCGAAACGCTTGGGTTGCTGTATGCAAATAGATTTCCTAAATCATTATTTAGAAATTTCCATTTCAACACATCGTACTAAAGCATAAAGTCATACTAAGTGATAATTTTACGAGTACATCCAAATTAACTTAAGCGCGTTGAATAATGAATCTATTACGCTAATTTCAACAATTGAAATTTACGATGTTATTCTTATCAATCTTGTTCATTATATTCCAACTGCATTAGTCTTTCTCTTTAAGACATATTCGCGGCCCATGGATCATATTCCTTCGGGTATAACTATCAAAACCATATTTTAATAATGTACTTGGAATCCACCCTGGATTTGTGCATCATACCATATCGTGGAGTCAATACACTTAATAGTTTAATTGATAGTTGTAGATATCTTTCTCGAATTGATAAGAAATTAATGGTTTTTGTTCAATATGTGAGAATATTTATTAGACATTCTAATGTTGTGTTAATTTAGGTTTGGTTAATTTTTTTTCATCCCTCATAGTCGGTTTTATCCATGGATCGTATCTAAATCCATTTTACTACCAATTTTTTTAAAAAGAAATCCCTTCAACATAAAGTTGGTATTTCTTGAAACAACAATTGTTTCTAAGTGCAATGGAATATGTATTCATAAACACTTTATGAATTGTTATACATATAAAACTAATTTGGTTTTAGTTTACAGAATTTATGTTCAAAACATAAATAGTCATTCAATAACAATCATTTTCAAAATTATTTTGAGGTGATTCATACCAAATCCCTCACGTATAGTTATTACGTGGTGTCTTTCAACTTCGCATAACCTGCCAATTCCAATGACTAAGATATGTTGGGGTTTCTTATAAATCCTTATCTTGTCTAATTTTGTAAATTATTCTTTAGATGAAATTAATTTTAACCTCATGTACTATTCGTAAGTATATGACTTTATCAAAAGAAGTTAATTCAACTTCACTCGCCATTAATCGTACTTTGTTCAATAAATTTTGGTTACTCCTTATTGATATATCATTATGTATCATAAGAAGGAGTGACTTTTGACACTAAATCTTTATTTATTTTCAGGTATGTTCAACACTATTTTCCCCCCGGGCCATAAGAAGAAGGACATGTTGGAATTTTCCAACAATTTCCCCCTGGTCCATATATGTAACAACCTTATAAATGTGTACAACTTTATAAGTTTCGAAAATTTTCTATTTATAACATAAGGTGTTTCCGAAACAATCTCGTGCATTAGCTATGTCGGAAAAGGTCAAAGCAGCTTTCTTTACTTTTAGTCTGGCTAAACCCATTAGTGGTCACATATAACACAATCAAACGACATGGATCAATCATGGATGCATAACATGGAAATTACATAAGATGTGATCTATACATGTCTATTTCCAACTGGTCCTACTTTAGTGAGATTAAAATATTCAATATTTGAACAACCTAGAGTGCAAACAAAACTTTATTTCTTTATTTATGATTGGAAAAAAGAACTTGATATATGTATGTAACCGAAGTATAAAGGAATGTGTCATATAACATTACCAAATACAAACTCCCCATGGACCAAAATATCCTTACATAAAAGTTACACAAATTGAGCAACATGCTCATGAAAGATCTTTGATGACAATCCGTTTGTAAGCGGATCCACTATAATGGAGTTTGTCACAATATGCTCTATAGATTTCAAATTATTTTGCACTCTTCCCTTATTGAAAAATAATATGTTATTTATTGTCACAATATTACTTTAGTGATCTTTTCAATTCCTTTTTTTAATATTTCATAACTTTGTGACAAAATTTTGCAATTATTTTTCATCATTGGATGCCTCATAGCAGATAATAATTGTTAGTTCCAAAATAGAGGAATCTATAAGTGTTAGTATGACAGCTTTTCCTATATAGCTCCACCAAAAAATAATATTATTACTTAAAGTGGATCTTTTATACTATTGGCATCCAAAATATTCGGATCTTAATGTTTTATGATTTTCCAACCAATCCAATCTTTTATCTATGAGCATGTAATCTTTTATTCCCTAAAGATATCTCGTAACCATTTTGGTTACTAACCATTGATCCACTTTCAATGTCAGTACGAAATTTATCAAATGATACACACAATATCCATATGTTCATATGCTTAAGCATGCTTTAGACTCCACAGCAAATGCATAAGGAATCTTTTGCATTTTTTAACTTCAGTGATGTTCTTATATTATTATATAAGACAATATTTGTGTCTTTAGGCAAAAGAGAATCAATTGATTCGAAGTTTGCATAACGAACCTTTCTATGCATTTATTTGTCCAGCTCTTTTATGACAATCCAAATATCACCCCATGAATAAGAATGGTGTATTTGAATCCATAATACAAAAGATTAACCCATAAGTGGATTTCTTTAGTTATTTCATCAATGTCTTTATTGAGAAACATGAATTCAGTAACCTTTTGATATTGCTCAAAATTACAATCTTTTGAGTATATTCTTCTCTATAATGAGCCTTATATCTTTCTGTATTACCCACTTAATCCCTTTTGGTTTTGAATATTTATTCATAACCAATGATCTTGTTACCTAAAGGTAATGGAAAAGACCTCAAACATTATTGTACTTGATAGATTTATACAATTCATTCATACCCTAAATCCACATGTCAAACTAATATCTTGTATAGATTGATGTAAGCCAATAGAAACATCTTCATCAACCATTATTTATCTTTATGGAATTAATACACAATCATCCGGAATAGTGTTTCATCTTTTCAAGATGGATTTCCTCCGTGATCTTGCACCTTGAGGTTATTAAGTTTGTTTTCTTGAAAAATTAATCTTAACTTGAAGGAAAATTTGTTTAACATTGTCTTACTATGGCACCTGATTTACTTCTTGTCAACAAAAGAAATAAATCATGTACATTATCCGAAGAAGTAACTGCAGTTGAATCGAAGATAATGATTCTCTTTAAAGATAATGATCCATAAGATTTTTTTTAATATTGTCTTATTATGGTTCTTGATTTAATTCTTGTCACTGAAATGAAACAAATCCTATATGTTATCTGAAGAAATGACTGTAGTTGAATCAAAGATAACGCTTCTCTTTAAAGACAATGATCCATACTTTATTTCTCCCCCCAAACTCAAATCCTCAAAACATATTTTCTTCATTTTTTTTCTTTTTTCTTAGTGTGGGTTTGTTATATTTATAGCTCTTAGAATATTAATAAAGTATTTCTATCTTCAGTGCCTCAATCTAGACTTATTTAGTAAGTCGAAACAAATAATCATATAAATCACCAAATCAAATTTTAAGACGTCATTATAAAAGATATTTAGCATAAGTTTATACACACACACACACACATATACACATAAGCTATATTTTAAACGTTAGGAATTTTAATTCCAAAAATGTTTATATTTATTCATAAATCAATCCTATTATTTCTAAATGAACAGTAGTAACCTAGTTCATTATTTCTAAATGAATAGTAGTAACCTAGTTCATATTAGAAATAGAAAACTAAAATCTATTCTAAATGATAGCATGTCAAAAATATCAAATAAATCCGAACAATATAACTGACATCTCAATAATAGCTTAGAAATATGTAGCATCCTTTGCTTATATGTCTGTATATCTCATTAAAGAAACAACTATAAATATATCAATATGTTATTTCTTTTCTTCTAGATCCATAGTAACTTCTTTATCCTTATTTATATATTTATTTACAATGTATGTCAAATGGGCACTTTCAATCTTACACGCCTTAACCTCTCTTCTTCTTACCATAATGTTGGATGAATTCAATAAGAGGTCATTTTATTCTTAAAAACAATAATTAATAATAATCTTAAAATGGTTATAATGTGAATAAAGAGAGTACCTAAAAAAATAACAATAATTTGGATGCCTTTAACTTTTGAAGCAATATTTTCTACACAATACTCATTTATTTTCCTTTATTTGACTTTATAGAATCAAGCATTGCAAAGTGTGCTCGTTTCCCTTTATTGTTTTAACAAAATGCTTTTCATTCTTAGTAAAGATGCAATGATCTGCCTTTTCGACCTCCGAATGTCAACACTAATACATCCATCGTATTCATGTGCCAAACACCCAAGTGTCGGAAAGACGAATTGTTAGGGCAAAATAAAAATAAAAAGAAATAGAACAAGAAAGAAGAGAACACAATATCAGAATCTCACATGCGGAATGATAATATATAATATCTCAAAAGGTCTTTACCAAAAAGAAAACCTTTATATACATACATCAATCAGAGAAAACTAACATATCATCAGCCTGCACAATTATAACATCATGTCCTCACAAATGCTGATAGATATACATCAAGTAATGCAGCAAAAATAAAATACGGTAGGAAATCATTAGCTCCTCTAAGAGCTCCAATGAACCATGGCTAAATCTAGAAACATACTCAAGCTGACCAAAGCATTAAGAAAATAACACCCAGATCAGTCTGGTAACAAGCGTGAGAAAATCAAATTTTATAGGTTTATTATATCTTAAACCCTTCAAAATAAGGGTATATCATAAGACCACGCCGCTAATAAATACAGATGAGTTTTTACCTTATGATAACCAAACCATTTCTATTATAAAATCCGGTGATAAAGTAATACTGTTTAAGGTGTGAGATATAAATAATCACATAGTTACGATGTATGTAAGTGTACATCACAATAACAATGGGTATACAACCACAGCCGCTAAGGCACGTTCGCTAATTATGTAGGATTTCCACGTAGATCTCTTCGGGGAAGCCGAATCCGAACTACTGCATAAGGATCAAAAATATTCCTTCGAGCATCATATATCTCTAGATAAAATATACTATAGAAAAACATAGCTGGTCCAAGCCTAAACACGGGGCACTAGGTCACATTACTCTCGTATGCATATCCGTAAGTAACACTAGATTGGAGTGCCTGCACCCATTAAATTAGCAAAACCCCGTAGGCTATGTCTCCTATATTTGGTTTCTATCATTACCGATGGTGAAGTCACCTTCAGAATCCTAACACACAAGCCACAACTTGAATATATCTTCCACACAAGCTCCAACTCTAATATTTCCCAAAACCACATGTGGATTCCCATATCTCAACAAATCTTGGAACTACACATGAATTCCTTAAAATATCCCAAAATCACACATGGATTCCCATCCCTCAGCAGGTTTTGAAATCACATATGGATTCCCACATCCTTAATAGATCACGAACAACTACATGTGTTCGAGCATCTCAAAAAGATCTCGTAGCTCCACATAGATTCTAGCATCACAAATAAAACACGAAGCCATCACGAAGTAATCACAAACCTCTTATAAAGTATATAACACGTATATGGTTTTGGAGTGGTTATGGTTTTAAGTCATCCCATATAAGTACAATCATCCGCTTACCGATTGCTCCAAAACTAATCAATCAATTTTCTGGGAATCTCAACCCCAATTTTATGGGGAATAAATAGACATACATAAGAGTCAAGATCATCTCCTAACCGTTTAATTAGACGAATTTCCTTACCATTGTTCTAGGAAAGCAAAATGAGTTTATACGTACAGTGTAGTACCACCGAAGATAACTTTAGCATATAATCCTCATGTTTCTTCTAGATATTTCCAGAGTGTATTAGGTCAAATCAAATAACAATGAAGATAATCACATATGGAAAACTAGTTTCTGTATACTGTCCATAAGCAAGTAACACATAAAGCACAATCGAAACAAACAAG
This sequence comes from Allium cepa, assembly GCA_030765085.1. Taxonomy (NCBI): domain Eukaryota; kingdom Viridiplantae; phylum Streptophyta; class Magnoliopsida; order Asparagales; family Amaryllidaceae; genus Allium; species Allium cepa. The sequence goes on from CM060940.1 coordinate 655,883,133, forward strand.
CACGATTTAGTCATATTAACAACTTATAATCCTCTTTTTACTTAATTTATTTTATTAATTAAAATCCTATTTTATTAGTAAAACTCATTTTTACTCAATAGACTCTTTATAAATGACACTCCATTTGTAATTAAACTCCACTATTTAATTAAAACATCATTATTCATTTCAACACATTTCTATAATTCTCAAAAATATTCATATACTTATATCAACCTACGTATATTCACAAATCAATTTCAAAGAGCTTAAGACAAATGTTACTTAGACACTATCATTACAAACTCAAAACCATTTCACTTATGATTATCTTCAAAACATTCTTTTCAAAGATTAATTTATGTTCACAACTATAACCAGTATGGGTTAAAGGCGAATGTTATTGACACATTGCCACAACAAACCTATGATGACCAGCAAATCTGTACCTTTTGAATCGATAATAAACCACACATGTCCGACCCAAAAAGCACAGATTGATGAAAGTCAGGAAAAAGAAAAGAAGAGAGAAGAAGAGAAGAGCGAAGAAGAGAAGAGAAGAAAGAACCAAACAGAACAATACAGAATCTCACATCGCAGTGGAAAACATATAATATCATATCAATGATCTTTACAAAACAGAAACGGTATATACATAAACAAATCAGAGTTTAATAATCAATCAATAATCTTCAGCCTGGACAGTTATTGTAACGGCCCATTTTTCTGTGCCCTTTGAATTGACAATAAACCACACATGTCTAACTCAAATTGCATGAAAAGACGGATCGTTAAGGGTAGCAAGAAAATAAAGACAGAACATAATCTCACACGAATGGAATAACATATATTATTTCAATAATATCTTTATAGTGGAAAATTTTAAAATACAATATCAGAGTCTAACCTAAATTCAGCCTGGACAGCTATAAACTTCTGTCCTTACAGGTGGTGACAAACAACAAAACAAATGAAATAGATGCAGCGGATAATAGAATACGTCCATACGATGATGAAGATCTACAGCTCTTCTCAGGAAACTCCAACCGCCTTCAAACCTGAAACTACTCGGATCTGACATAAGAATTAAAAATATCTGGATCAAGCTTGTTAAACCAGCCTGAGATACTCGAAATTTTAAATTCATGGATCATGACGATGTTATCTAAACCTTTGAAAAGAAGAGTATCGGATGAGACCACACCCATACATAAATACAGACAGGTTTTTACCTTATGATAACCAAAACACTTTTATACCAAAATTCGCTTGATATTATTTTTAATGACATTCTTTTGAAAACACTTTTCAAATAAACTTATTCAAATAAGGTATCAATATCTAGACTAAGTCTATGGTAATATATCCGGACTAGGTCATGGAATATATCAAACGGAATATATGATACCAGAAAGGGCACTACACCAAAAAGGTGTATTTGTAATGAATATAGTCGTTACAAATGAAATTTATAACAGATATAGTCGTGATCGGTACAGGCGTGAGGTATGTCGTTACAAATATTTATAACGGCCTCTACCTGTTATTAGATATATCACTTACCAACGGACTTTGTTGTCAGAAATCTAAATTTTTGTAATGAAAAAGTTTGTTATTAGTTGCATCGGTTTGCAACGGGTATTTTCCGTTACTTAGTTTCCCCTTTCATGGTAGAAGAAGGGGTTGTCATTCTAAATTATCACGACCTTGTCCGTTACAAATTTCATTAAAGCACTTGTTCGCTACAATTTCATCAATAGTAACGACTATGCTCGTTATAAATTTCGTCTTTAGTAACGAATATGTTCGTTACAGCTACCACACCATGTAGAGCTGTATTTTTGCTAGCATTTGCACTACAGAATTGTCTATTATAATACAGTAGGTACATACATATCAAAAATTACAGAATTTCGATAACGACAAGCAATCACGCATCCAATCATACAACTTAAATTGCATAAACATTTGATCACAAATTAAAGGAAGATTCGAAATTTCACAAGTTCATCATACATAACTAAAGAGTATGAAATCAAAATATTACAAGTTCTAACATTACTTCAAAATAAATTCTAGATCCTACAAACAACGAACATGACACTCAGGCCAAATAACAAAACCTCCATCAATTATATCAAATAGCTTGTAATTACCATTTTGTGGTGCTTCATAAATAGGTGCTTCTAGATCAAACACTAGAGTTTTCCTTTCACTACCATTGACACTAGAGTTTTCCTTTTGTCTTTCCTCCGCTGCTTCAACTAATGCCTGCATAATACCCAAATAAATTATAAAAAAAAGTTGAACTTGAAAATATTTTGCATATTAAATAAAGTAAAAGCATAAACTAAAGAATATACTATCAATACCTTGCATATTGGTTGATAGAAAATGAGAAAAAACACTGTTGTTCATTACTGACAGGTTTTTACAGAACACAATCTATATGAGAGTCATAAAATGGCCTTAACAAATTTACAATAATCTGGTTGCAAACCATATTTTGACAACCACATGCATTTTAATTATCCAACATGGATCCTTTTTGTAATAAAATGAAAATGAGAAACTTTTTGTCATCACGCAAGGTCCACCAATTACCTGCAAGCTTTTCATCTGTTTCTGTCTCTCTTGTTTGACTACTGTTATCCCATTTTTGGTCAAAACTGGAATATTAACAAATTGGCAAGGAATGTTGGATATCGGGGTTGAAGATCGATTAGGATCAAGGCTACGATCGATATTATCAAAATTTGGTCGAGTTCCGATCGGGACGGAATTGATTGGAAATGATGATAAGGACTAGGAAAGGCTATGTTTCAATTTTCAAGATAATCGGAGTTCGTATGAAGGAGATATGATCTGCTGGGCACGTTTTTACCTACTACCGGTCCAAAACAATGCCGGTCCAAGCTCCATCTCCAAACAATGTCGGTCCAAAGCAATGCCGGTCCAAGCTCCATCTCCAAACAATGCCGGTCCAAAGCATAGCCGAACCAGGCTCCATCCACTCTCCACCGAACCATGCCACTACCGGTCCAGTTCCATCTCCATGCTCCTACCGGACCAAATCCCACCGAACCAACACTCTTTCCACGCCTACCGAACCAACTCATTCTCCATCCACTGCCGAACCAAGGCAACGCCGGGCCAAAGCATTGCCGAACCAACTTTACCAGGCCAGATTGCATCAGCCTAGGCCCACCAACAGCTATATACGTCCAGAACCCCTACCCCCAGCCTCATTCTATAAATAGAGGGGCAGGGGTACAACAATGGCAGACAAGTTTGAGAGCTCAAGCACGGATAGAACTTTCAAACAACTTTCAGTTACTTGTAATCAAAGCTTTGTACTTGTAATCTGAATAGAAAATGAGAATAGCATATAAAGTGGACGTAGGCACGTTCTGGCCGAACCACTATAAATCTGTGTGTCTTTTACAGTTTAGTCCCTGCTTTTTACATATTTGCATAAATCACCCAAATCACTAAAAACAACATAAAATCAACTAACTCATACAACTTGGAGGTGTTCGCCCATTTCTTGTGCAAACATTTTTGGGTTATTTGCTGAGATCTGTAATTTGTGTTTGAATATTGCTGAGTTGTATTCATACACTGGTGCTTTCACGGTATTTGGGGTTTGTGACCAATTTTGGCGCAAACAACTACACTACTCAAAACAACCGTCATCAATTAACAAATGGTCAAAAATATTCTACATGACAAAATAACACTAATTCCACTGAATAGAAGTAAACTGAAGAAAAAAAACATAGCTACAGCAGACCAAAGTCATCAAACTGGATTGAGAAAGGGAAGAGAATGATGAAATGTATCCAGTCCTACAAATTCAAATGTTTATCAAAGTAACATGTAAAAGACAGTATAAAATGTTTGTTTGAAGAAAAAATAAAAACACAGTAGCATCAATGATGATTTTGCATCCAAAGTTGAATGATGATACTCAAAATGATTTAGTTATCACAACGTAGAATACACGGTGCAATATATACATAGTTCAAAGATTCGGTAATTTTCCAGAAAAATTACTCACAGAATCCTAGCAAAACTTACAAAATCAATCAAAGTATTAAATGCTACATTTGCAGAATCATAGCAAAACTTACAAAATCATTTAAAGCACTAAATACTAATGCAGAATCATACCAATACTTAAAAAGTCATTTAAAGCATTAAATACTAAACTTGCAGAATCATAGTAAAATAATTTATTATTCCTAACTATATCCTTTTATTTTCAGTGAAACAAATATATTAATTGGAATCTTGGGTAGAAATAATTATATCCACAAATATTGTTCTTGACAATTGGAACAATTGATTGCTATCGAATCATGAATCTAGGATATAGATCCGTATGATTATTATAAAAAGAAATATGAGAGGAAAAACCTGAAAATTGATTGGAACCAGAGAATATTGAGGAGATGTAAAAACAATGGAATAACCACCAAATTTTACATGTAAATGGAACATTGGGTCCATGAGCATGTTTAATTTTATTGATATGTTATTAATTTGATTTCAAAATGGTTAAGAATGGAAATATCACATGTTCATGTTTGGTACATAATACACACAGTGTATGAATTTTGATACAAAACAGAGGTAGCAATTTTTACTTTTTTGACATCACAAATGCTCAAATTTCTCATTATTGGTATTTAAAAAATTAATTTCTTAATTAGCTAAAGCATCATGCAACCCATTGAGTATGTGAGCTATGTTTCCTGTACCAATCATATAATGTTGGGTCAGCATCTAGAAGACAAGTACTTCCTAATTTTCGACAAGATTTTTTAAGCCTTGGTACAATCGACATCCAGAAAACAGCATGTTATTGTTCAGCAGATATCTAGGTTTTCTTATATCTATATTAAAATAAATGCACACTACTATGGGTACACATGTAAATTAATACCATGCTAGTTTAATTATCATGGGACTGGCCATTAGTTTACATAAAACGGCTACATCATGGGACTAATTTAATTAAATGCATAAACATAAGAATCAAAAGTACACACACTGAATTATTATTTGGAAGTATATTTTGATGATGCTAAAAAAAAGGGAATCATGCTTCCATTTTTTACAGGTTACTTGTACACTTTTGTCCTAACATTTGCTATGAATTCAACATAAAATATTCCAAGTGCGGTAGCACTCAAAAAATTTAATTATAAATGTTCCAGTTCAAAATCATCTGTAAGATGTAATTACAAATTAGTGTGAGAGCTCACTATTAATCAATAACTAATGTTCATGTTTTATAATGAAAATTTATTTCATTCAAACATTAAAAAGAACCATTACCAATCAATATGAAAATTAATTTAGTAGGATTAAAATAACCATTACCATGTGATATTGTCCCTAACCGATTTTGAAAATTAGCAATTGCTGCAACTGCTGCGATTTACATGATATTGTCCCAACCGATTTTGTGCTGCTCATGGAAAGCTTCCTGTGGTATATCAACATTCCCAACAAGCTTCATGCACTTCTTTCCTTCTTTTTGCTTGTCGAGAAGTTTCCTCTTTCTAGAAACATCACCTCCATAACATTTTGCTAATAACTTTTTTCTCATGGCTGATATGCTGAAGAAGATATAAATTCAAAGTAAGAAGATATAAATTCAAAGTGTGAAGAAAGGAAAATATCATGTCGATCATAACAGTGCAGAGAAATTATTGGAGTGGATAAGAACAAATATGAGAGCCCCGTTGAATTTTTGCACTATTCAGTTCAGGTATTCACAGCTCTTGATTAAGCCTATTATGTTTTATTATGCTGTAGCCTGTAGGCATCTCTTAATAAAATAAGAAATTTTTGGAATGCTGTATTGCCATTTGATGTGATAATAAGTTGGTGAAGAGGTTCTCTTTTATCATGCAATTCAGTTAGTCATAATGTACCTAAAAGTCACCGATATGTAGGTGCAAGCATGAATAGGATACAGAGAAAGGTAAAAAGCATGCGCTGTTATTCTAGTCACAACCTCTTTAGATAAACAAATGCAAACAAGAGAGACAGTTGGTAAAAAAAGGGAAAAAAAGGGTAAGTATTATCAGTGACATACGTATCTCTTGCAATAACCTTGGAACCAATTGCAGCTTTTATAGCAATCTCAAACATTTGTCTGCCAAATAACAACTCAGATGAGAGTGAGAAGACAAGAATAGAAAATATTTGAACGAACAACTTCCAAACCTATCAATGAAAGTTCTGAGTTTTGCAACCAGTTCATGCCCAATTCGCTGTGCTTTCAACCTATGAATAATTGTAGCCATTGCATCAACTAAAGCATTAAGCATTAAATGGATTCAATACATTAAACAAAAAAAAGCATGTTTTACTACTGCAGAATTCAAATGTCAACATAGATTTAATACACCAAACAAAAAACAAACAAAACATCCCTAGATAATTTTATTACTCATGGTTTCAAATTCAAAATTAAGCTATTAATGTTTTTCACGACTGTAAATGTAAGAAAATCAAACATTATTTCTTCTAGCATGTTGCTCTTCATGTTTTGGGAAAACAATGCATAAATACATGGAATAAAGCTTACAGCTAAGCTTTAAGTGCTTTTTATCAAGCTACACTGCAGTGCCTTATATTACATTTTAACTACTTTTGGTGTTTCGTTAATCAAAAAACATACGTGACAATATTTTTTCGTAGATAAGATTTCCATTGCTTAAAGATTTCTGTTTCTTCAGCTGCTATTGTTTTGACACCTTTTATAAATTGCAGTTTCTAATATTCAGATTTTAATATATTTTATCTCTAGCTGCCAAATAAACTGATTCCTATCAATGTTTCCATTTATAGTATCATCATCTTTTATATTTGTTCATAAATAATTCTACCAATTACCAATGGTATTGTGATATTGCAAAATGTTTTAGCATTTGTCAATGAATTAATTTCTTCTGTAACTATATGAGCAAATGTTCAATTTGTAATCCTTGTATATCCTCCACCTCTCCTAGCAAAGAAATTCAACTTTACGCTTGGTTTGTTACTTATATTGGATATATAATTCTATATCATATATTTCCATATAGACCTTTTTGTGGATCATATAATTAAATATCATATATTTCTCATTTGGATTTGGGACGGAATCTCAAAACGATATCTTGGTAGATTCTAGAGTTGATATTTTAACATCTTAGATGTTAAAATATGTGTCTAAAAATTCATCTCACTCGAGTTCTTGATTTTGGAGGAGTTGAAACAAATTTAAAAGCACATACAGTCAAAATTTTCAGTAGTAAAATCAGTATCTGATTTACAACTATTTATTTACCTTTTGGAGGTACATACATATACTTGAAAATATCATGTGTATATGAAGCCTTAAAGACTTAAATTCTGATGGCATTTTTACTTGGAAAAAGATGCATCTGAAATCCTCATGTATACGAGACAATATATTTGAAACTATATTATTAATTTATGGATCTTTTCATATTCAAAAACCCATACATGTCTAAATTTTGTATGTATATATGTACGTAGAAACTAATACATATGTGCTTAAAATTTTATACTTCCAAAAATAAATATAAAACCTTGAACTTTTGAAACCATACCCTTTTCATTGGCATTTGAAATTTCAAAATAAAACCTGTCATATATATTTAGGACTTTATGATTTTGAAACCTAGGTAAACACAAATCCGACATGTTTGTATATTGAAACCGTGTGCCTTACTATCATGTACATTTTAAAGCATAAATATGTATATATTTAAAATGAACCTGTATATAAATATGTAAAAATACTGAAATCCATACATCTGATGGTATTTTAGAATTCACACCTGCTAAGAGATTTAGTATATTCGAAGCTGATATGTTTTCAAAAACTAACACATGTTCGAAGCCTCTATATTGAAAATCAAAATTTATGCACATAAATATTTGAAGCTAATATATTCAAAGTTTTATTTGTTTGGAATCTTTTGTTTTATGAATATGAAATCATTGCATATGTGATTTTATATCTATGAATCTGTACATATGAAGTTTCGTATTAATAAAGACAGGTATGTATTCAAGGCTTATACATTGAAAATATGTTCCTATAAAACTTATACATTCCAAAATTCCTAAATGTTTGAAAATGATATACACACATTAATAAACTTGATTTCATCGTAAAACCGCATAGATTCAAGAGCTTTACATATATACAAAACTAATATATATGTGAAAACCTATATCTAAAACTTGAAATCTTTAAAAACCTTCCTTTATGAACTCGTACATATATCCACTTTTAAAACCTGACATACATATTTAGGGCTTTCTTGCTTATAAAACTAACGTGTACGCATGAAGACATATATAAAAAAAATTGTCTAAAACATCAATTTTTCAAGATTTGCTTCATGGAACTCAAGATAGGTTCAAAAATTTGCATTTGAAACTCATTTGCATGTATATCTAAAGCTAAGACAAAAAATCCGACATGATTTTTTTTATATGTTCAAAAATTTTCATTTGAAACTCATTTCAAAGTTGGAAACGATGAGAAAAACTCAAAAAATATATTAATGGTTCGCTTGAATCTAATAATAAAACTCAGAAATTGGAGCTAATAAGCCAATCGTATATAATCCTTCAATTCGAATGTAAGAAATTGATATGAATTTGAAAAAAAAATGTTCATACCTGAGTAGACGGAGGTGGAAAAGCGAAACCCTAGATTTGTAGTTCGCAACCCAGATCTTCCATCATCTTCTCGATTTGATATGACATAGGGAGGAGGTAGTGGCAGAAGACGGAGATGGTGGCAGACGGTGGAGGCGGTGGTCGAGGTGGAAACGGTGGCAGACAAAATCCGGTACGAACGAAAACGTAAGAGTGAGAAATGTTTATCGTGAGAAATGAGATACCGATGGATAGAAGATAAGATTACAATTTTTTCCATATGCTTTTAATTATTTACGAAATTACCATATTTACTAACGGTAATAACCGTTGTAAATGGTTGTAACGGATATAACAGTTAGAAATTTGTAACGATTATTAGCGTTGTAAATTGAAAGCGGAAAAGTGTTACAAAATGGGTTTTTTGGTGTAGTGGGGGGTAGCTGAAATGTTTGCAAGTCATTACAGCTATTTTTGGAATATAGTCAAGACCGTAAATCTCGTATTGGGATTGGATTTCCAACATGATAGGGAACTAGTGGAAAGATCAATCTGTATCCATGGCTTACGTCCATGACTCAGATGCCATTATACAACAACACAAATGGCTAAAAGTGGATACAATCTACAAATAAAATCCAAGGACTCAGACTTCGAGCATCCCTACCATGAGGCCCAAACACATCTGGTTCCTAGGGCTCGGAACATTTGATAACCCAAATCACTACTATTCGAAATGCAAGCATACATCTGACCACATAGAATCCCATCATAACCGGGTGTGAGGCTCGCGGGGCTACGATCAATTTCTTCAAAGCCACGCTTTTCATACAAAACCACGCTTTGATCATAGCAAGTTCCACTTTGAATGCCACATTGTCGTTCCGTTGATCAGTATTTGACTCCCACAAGCATACAACCTCTGCACATATGTCTCAGAGAAGAGTGTTAAGCTAAGAGAAGTTTCCTTCTCTGCCACTAAGCAGATGTACATTTATAAAAGTCAAACGTTGTGTCTCAGAAATGCATTGTCAGACATTTGTCCATACAAGTTCGTTCTGGGACTGAACGAAACTGAAGGCACTCTCCTACTACCACTAGTAGCGAGTAGTCCTTGTAATCCGTAAAATCTCCACAACGAGGAGACCACTGCTATAAATAACTCTATAATGGGAGCGACCCAGAGCATGTCAACAAGCAGTCCTCACGCTATGAAGATCCATAGTCTTCAATAATCATCATCTTCAACATGTCTTTGCTTTCGAATGTATACATTGGTTCGAAGTGGTTTTCGGATAGAAATCACCCAAATCCGACACCGGTTCCTTCGAACCCAATCATCGCTTTAAAAGATGTTAAGTTCATAAGTGGGTATCAATCATCAATCAATTACTTCGTTTTTTATTTAAATCTAATATCTTTCTTAGATATATTCTTTTCAATTTATTCCATTTTTTTCAAAAGTACATGGAATCATTAAGCCTCATTTATCAAATCATATGGTTTATTTAAACCTTTCTCAAATCTTGGAATAATTCCAAATCATTTTCTCTTTTACTTAGGAAAACCTTTCCAAATCATTCTTTTAAATCTTAATCAAATATTTCTTATATTCAAGTTATAAATTTTAATTTAGTAAAATATTCACAAATCATTCAATAAATGTTAATCAATGATTTCTTTCTTAACTTTAAATCATATTCTTGCAAATCGAAGATTTTCATAACAGAGTACTACTGCCACTTTAAATATAGTAAATTTCACCTCCAATGACTAATGGAAAGTAATCCTACATCATGAAGATCTTTGTCATCAATGATCATTGTCTTCAATATATTTTATTTATAAAATTAGTTTGAGGGGGCAGATAGGAATCAGCCAAATCGGATCCCGATTCTTCGGCTAGGAATCACCCAAATCCGATCTCGGTTCTTCGGATAGGAGTCACCCCAATCCGATCCCAGTTCCTTCATACTAATTGCCATGAGCCGAATTTCAACGCTCGAAAATCGACATCCATACTTTACCCGTATTCGAATGCCGCAGATTCAAACGTTGAAATTCGACTCGCACCTGAGCTTATAACACATTAAGTAAACAACACAAAAGATACAGAATGATTGATTTTTTTATTGATATACAATATTTGATACAACACATTGATATAACTGAGTATCAATATCAGAGATATAAGACTACAACGGAAGAATAATAGCAATAGTAGAAGTGATAACATCATCTTCAATGCCAAACTCAAAAGACTCCAAGCCAAAGGCTCGAATCACCATCATTAAGCAAATTCGGTCTGCAATGTGATTGCCAAAATCCAAAGACTTCAAAGATTTCCAAAAGCTACACTTACTATCTGACTATTTGAAAATCTGACTCTAGGCTGCCCGTGTGGAAAATTGTGGGCACTCAGAGTTTAGAAAGGGAACAATAAACTCCAGGTCAGTCATGGGACTGGTGTGAGCAAATAAAAACAGTTTATCTTGAACAAAAACAAACGAAAAGAAGAATTTAAAATTGAAATTCACGATGCTTTTTGAAAAATGAAACTACCATAAGGCCTTCCGCACACACAATGCAAGCGCACAATTGGAGGAGATTTCTCCTTATGATAGTCAAACATGCTTAATACGCGAAAATCCTTTTGATATTATTATTAGTGCATAGTGCATAAAATATTTCAAAAGTATAATATTAATCTTATCTAGCATACGTACCATTATATTATGCCTGCTATAGCTACCACATGAGGTGACAGGTTATATAACTGCAATAGTAAAAGGCTCGTATTGTTTGATTGGATTTCCAACAATGGTCAGGCTAAGGAACTTCCTACACCACATGGGTACGCCTCTGGAGGGACGCCCCGAGAACCTAGCCGGATCTCTGCCAACACAAGGTCGGATTATCTCTGTAACTAGGTGACTACTGACACGAGTATGCCATCCCCAGGTCGTTACTGACCTTTATCCCGGGATTCACCAACAAATAGCAACAACCACACAGGTTAAATTTCTAGGCTCCATACCATGATACCGCCTTTTATCCAGAAGGAAATGGACATACCCTAAGGGGCACGACCCCCGATAACCTTGCCGCATCCTTCCTGTTTCGACCATTTCCAGGTTGTGAGGTTCTGATGAAGTCTCGTCCCACAAAGCTACGCTTTCACAAAAGCCATGTTTTGATCAACAAATGATCAACAACACTTAGTATGCCACATTACCAAATTTGGAATATAGCACTAGTAACCATCAACTACATAACCTCTGAGCTCGTACGTCTCAGAGAAGGGTGTTAAACTAAGAGAATAAATTCTCCGCCACCAAACAGAAATGTATTTGATAGAAACCAGCTTTATATCTCAAAGTGTAATGTCAGACATACGTCCATACAAGTCCGTTCCGGGTTCGAACGGAACCGAAGGCACTTCGAAAGAAGCCCTTGGAAATCCGGATAATCCCTAATCACGTCTGGACTCCCCATCACATAAGGTGATCAAATCTCTATATCGGGGCCATTCGGTGCAGAGACATTCGACATGTAAGCCTTTCGCTTTCAAAAATACCCGGTCTTCATCACCGGTCTTCAAATGTTATCCATTACGTCGTATCATTATTCAAAATGGGTTATATGACATAAAGTCCTCTCCCGGCTAAACCGAATAATGAGCGCTAATTTTAAAAACATATGGATATATGGGATCTTAGTTAAGTCACAACTTTTAGCCCATAACCTTTTCTTCAAATGGTTTAAAAAAATTCCAATTTAATCTTTAAAAAAAAAGATTAACCATTTTAAGATCCTCTTCAACTTAAAACAAAGTTCACCAATCTTTTACAAAGTTCACCAATCTTTTACAAAGATTCATTCATAGCTTTCAAAACCGTTTTCATTTCAAATCTTTTATACAAAAGATACACCTTTAAGATCTTCTTTGATTTGAAAACAAAGTTCACCAATCTTTAACAAAGATTCATTCATAACTTTCAAAACAACTTCCATTTCAAAACTTGATTCAATAAAGATTGGAAGTTCTTCCTTTATATGAAAGCAATTATCATTTGAAAACAAATACTTTTCATTCCGAAAAAATCCGATCAAATATACACAAGTTATAGCCTTTAAAATATAACCTAGAAAACCTGCGAACTGCCGTATCATCGACAATTTCTATTTTAATTAAATTCAAACTCCTAAACTAATTTATTTAAAATAATACTAAATCCATATATATATATATATATATACACTGTATAACTTGTATAACCCCTACAAACCATAATTGTAACGACTCGGATTTTTCCCGCTCGAAAATCGACATCCATACTTCAAATCGTATTCGAATGCCGCAGATTCGACCGTTCAAATCCGATTCGCTGGAGCTTATAACACATTAAGTAAACAACACAGCGGAATAAAAAGAATAATACATTGATATACAGCATTGATACAATATCTGAAACAACAGAGTGATACAATAAATATCAATATACATCAGAGATACAAGAAAATAGCAGCGGAAAAGGAATATAGATAATGCTAGCTGTGGAATAAGTAACTCTAAGATAGTCTTCAAGGAAGAACTTCAAATCTGCAACTCCATCTCCAAGAACCAATCCAGCAATAGCTCGAACTCCCAATAACGATGCACAAAGATAAGCAAGTGCGGTGTGATCCAGAGACTGAACTAACTCCAGATAATCTACTGAACCTAACTATCTGAAAAACCCAACTCTAGACTGCTCGTGTAGAAAATAATGAGCACCCAGAGTTTAGGAAGGAAACAATAAACTCCGGATCAGTCATGTGACTGGTGTGAGAACTCAAAACAGTTTATTTATCTTTAAAAATCAAAATAGAAGAATATTTTTAAAGTCAATTCGCAATGCTTTTAAAAATGAGACTACCATAAGGCCTCCCGCACACACACACATGCAAACGCAGAATCGGAGGAGATTTCTCCTTATGATAGTCAAAGATGCTTGATACGCATTTAAAATAACATTTGATATTATTACTAGTGCATAGTGTAGAGAAATATTTCGAAAGTAGAATATAAATCTTAGCCGACATAGACATTTCGAACTATGCCTACTATAGCTACCATCCAAACAGTGGTGACTACCATAAGTAAATGGCAGGTTCTACAACTAATACCGTACAAGTTTCGTATGGGGAATTGGATTTCCAACAAATGGTCAGGCCAAGGAACTTCCCATTGCCACATGAGAATGCCTCTGGATGGACATCCCCGAGAACCAAACCGGATCTCTACCAACACAAGGCCGGGTTACCCCTAACTGAGTAACAACTGACCGAATATGCCATCCCCCGGTCCTTTGGGACCTTTCAACCGAGCGCTCGTAATCAATTCACACAATCATAACAAAGTGTTTTCAACATGAGTAAGTATCTGGGCTCCATACCATGATACCACCCTTTTCCAGAAGGAAATGCACACATCCTAAAGGGCGCTACCCCTCATAACCTTGCCGCATCTTTCCTGTTTTGACCATTTCCGGGGTGTGAGGCTCGACGAAGTCACGTCCACAAAAACATACTTTATACAAAAGCCATGCTTTGGGTCAACAAATGATCATAGAAATGATCACCAAGATAGACGATCAAACAAACGATCCTATCACAAATAATCAACACAATGATCATTTCAGCAACACTCAGCATGTCACATTACCAAATTGGGAATATATCGCTGATAACTTCAACTATATAACCTCTGAGCTCGTACGTCTCAGAGAAGGGTGTTAAGCTAAAAGAATAAATTCTCCGCCACCAACAGAAATATATTTGAAAGAAATCGGCTTTATATCTCAATTTGTAATGTCAGACATACAATCCATACAAGTCTGTTCTGGGTTCGAACAGAACCGAAGGCACTTCCAAAGAAGTCCTTGCAATCCGGATATTCACTAATCACGTTCGGACTTCCCATCACATATAGAGTCTCTATACCGGGGCCATTCGATGCAAAGACATTCGACGAGTTGTCCTTACGCTTTCAAAAATATCCGGTCTTCAACACCGGTCTTCAAATGCAATTCATAACGACGTATGACATATTCGGAATGGGATATATGACACAAAGGTCCTCTCCCTGCTAAACCGAATAGTGAGCGCAATATTTACAAGAAATATATGGATATTGGGATTTCAATTAAGTCACAACTTATTACCCAAAACTTTCTTCCAAATGGTTTAAATCAATTACCATTCCAAATCTTTAAACAAAAAGATTTATTTCAAAAAGATCAATTCATAGATTTCCAAAACAATTTCATTTCGATAGGATTAACTCGTTAAATCTTTAAATCAAAGATTTAACTCATAGTTTTCAAACCGTTTCTATAACTTGGAAATCATTTTCATTTTAAACTAGAAATCTTTTTAACACCAATTGGAAGTTCATTACTTATGTGAAAGCTTTTATTATTTGAAAACAAACAGTTTTTGTTTTTAGAAAAAAAATTCAATCTCATTTATACAAGTTAAATCTTTGGGTTAACTCAAATTCCCAAAAACAACACCTTAAAATGGTTTAAAACCCATATAAACCGGTATACCATTTAATATCTTAAATACTGAATATAGAATTCAATTTCAAATATTGAATTCAAATTTAAATCAAAATATTTAAATTTCAAAACTCAATCAAGTTATTCAAAATAAATTTCATCTTTGAAATTCCATTTCAAAAGCTTTTCACTTTAAACCCAATCCATTTCAAACCATTTGAATTTAAAAATTCAATTCAAAACTATTTTCAAAAATCTGTGACTTAATCGATTTCCTCGTGAAATCCATATTGGTGTGTGTATAAGTGTGGTCAAGGGTTTAACACAATAGTGCAACATCATTCAATCATCACAGATTAAAAACACAGAAATATAGTTGATAAGCGATATAAACTATAACGCTCATCGTCCATTCACAGATTCACAGATAATATACAGATGAAATAAATATACACAGTTCAATCTATAGAACAAAATATCACAAATCAGATAGGATAATCAATTCAAGGCATCTCATACAATACAATCATTCATAAGTAAGGTTAAGCATTCAATTGTCATTTATAAGTAGGATAAACTAAATTGATTAATCCTAATCGATTCAATTTATTTCCAAGTAAAATAAATTTCTTATGAATTTAATTATCTAATCCTGATTTATTAATTACAAATCATTTGATATAAATTAATTTATCAAACATTTTGATTAATTAATTTATTCTTAATTAATCATATTAATTAAATTAACCTCTGAACCAATTACATAATTAATTAACCTCTTAATTTATTATCTTAAGTAATTAAACTTTTTATTACTTCTCATTAAGCAATCACCTCATAACCATTAATCATTAATTACCAATTAACTTTATCATTAAGTTAATCAAAATATTCAAATTCAATTACAATTGGTAATTCGCCCCTTTATTACTTTCATTAAGTAATTACAATTTATAATTGATTTTTCTTATTCAATTAATCAAATTAATCATCAAAATTATTCACATTAATTTAATCACTTAATAATTCCTAGTTAATTATCTTCATTTACTAATAGCCTTTCTTTAATTACTTTTAAATTAATCTCTAATTATAAATTAATCTAAATCATTAATTTATAAATTCGATAAATAAATCATTCCTTAATTATCTTATTAATTGAATCATTTAATACCTTAATTATCTCTAATATAATTCATTTCTTATTGATGACTTCATTAATATTAGAGTGAAAAACATTTCACTTTTGAATTTAAATTAAATTTACATTTTGAATTTAAAATTCAAAATGATTATTCTTTTAAACATTAATCCAATTTAAAAAAAATCAATTTATAATTCTTTAAAATAAATGTAAATAACATTTATTACTTATATAAGAGAAAGCTTTTAAACTAATCTACTTAATTTTTATTTTAAAATTAAGCTTTCAAAATACATCAATATTCTTACTTGCAAATTCAAGTTGAAACCAATCATTTAACTTCTCATTAAAATTTAAGAAACCCTTTATAAAAGAATTTTATCAAAATCAAAATAAATATTTGTTTTTAAAACCTTGATTTGAAATTTTAATTTAAAATCCAAATTCCATTTAAATTTGCTTTAAAATTCAATTTTGCAGACAGGTTTCATAAAACCTGTAACATACAAAATAACCCGAGGCTAACAAACTTGCTTCGAGTCAAACTCCCCATTGCTTCGAGTTAAGTACTCGAATAACTCGAGTAAAACCCGAGAATCTCCTGGTTCCTAATGCTTTGGTTTCCTCATCAATATTCCCTGAGGTACTCACCTACATGCTCGCCTTCTTCTCCTTCTTTTTTTTTCCAGTAAGTTAAGGTTTTAAACAAAATAAAGAGATCAGGAAACACGTTACTTCACTCGAACTCACTCGGCAAAAACTCGAAGCTACCACCCTATCTACTCGAGCATGGCTCGAGACGCACGATCTTCATGCCACTGACACCAAACCCACCGCCGTGCACATGTACGGCGGCACCACAGAGTTCCGGTGAACACTCACATTGTCGGCGAGTCATAAAATCACCCACGACACGAAATCAAAGCTCGATTTACCAACAGAAAATCGAATTCGAAAATTGGCCTACAGATCGAAACCTGTAGCTCAAACCACACCACAAAACTTCCTCACCACCGCTGCAGGCACCACCGGAGTCACCTATATTGCGGCCACACGATGACAATACGAAATGCTATCAACCTCCAAAAATTCATGCAACTCGGTCACGTTTGGATAACGAACACGCCTCTTCTACAGACATGAACAAAACTTGAACTTAAGCCCTAATTTGAATTCGTCCTCTTAATTCTCACAATAGAAAAATTATCTGACAATTTTCTCGAAATCGCCAATGTTCACACTTGCTTCAACACAATTTTCAACATTTATAATTGATTCAATGATTCGAAAATGGGAGAAATGCATTTTCGGTTCACCTACCAACTGCTCATTAACCCCCCATCTAAAATTTATGATTTTAACTTTAAAAATCATATTAAAGTATGTGGATTCAGATTATATACTTGAATCTCTAAATTACTATAGTCGAATTTTATCAAAGTTTGACTTTAGCACTGTAAAATCAAATTTATTCATACTGTATATTCTTTTGTTTCCTTGAATCTATTTTTAAATTATAGTTCACACTTAAATACATATGTTTGTTTAGAAATCAAAGTCTAATAATGATCAAGTGATTTAATATTTGGAATTTTCTTTTTCTCTTTTTTTTTTTTTTTTTTGAATCCTGCCTGATATTCTGAAACAAGAAACAGAGACTTAAATTTGAACAGGCTCTTGAATTTGAAATGTTGATAAAATCAAATTTGCTCAGTCCTTGATTTTCCAATGATATTTATATATTGTTTTTAACTTAAATTTATTTTAAGAACTTAGTTTAGGATTAAACAAATATTATTCGTTTTAATCTTAAGTCCTAACATTGCACAGATTTTTGAAGAAATGATCTTTAAATCAAGTTTTGTACTTAAAATTTAAGAATAGAAAAACATATGCTAACAACAGAAATGTATAAAACACTTTCAGTTTAAATATATTCAGAGGGTCTATATATACACATAAACAAACATATCCACAGATTTATAGAAAAGCAACAGTTTTATACTTTAAACATTAAAGAAAACAAGTTACTCACAGTTTTCAGAAAGAAGAAAGAACAGAGGAATGCTTTATTTTGAATCAAGCTTGAAATTTACTTGCTGAGTTGATTTGTATTGTTAAAGTTGTAGATGATATCCACTTCAGTTTCTTTGCTTAGTTTTGATGGAACGAAATGAAATAAAGAAGTTGTTGATATATAGGGAGAAGGTTTACAGGGATATATTTTACTGTGTTTTGTACAAATATAAATCAGTGATATCTTTTCTTTGCTTGCTTAGGGATAGAAGCATTAAATGCACAAGTACTTTGTATATATAGATGTAAAGTTGAATTTTACTTTGTTTTAAATTTTCACTTGCCTGCATACTTATCTACAGGTTTTATTCCTATTTGTATAAACCTGGTTTGCCTTTTTCTTTATGTACATATTATAAAGTTATAGGCATGGCTGAAAACAGTCTTCAACATTTCGAATGACTAAAACATTACTACCATTTAATGTCAAGTACTTTACATCTCTTCTTAAATATTATATTTGCTATCTTCTTTTACAAGCACACTTATACATGACTTGTTTTCTATTTGAGCATGGGTTTGTTTTACTATCCTGATTTTATCTCGGCTGATGATTTTATGTTTGGTGGCTGATATCATGTACATAAATCATTTTATTTGATTTGTTTATTTGTGTGAAGAAAATTTGTTCTATTATTTTCTTGTACTTAACTTTGCATCAATCTTACAAGCATATATTTGTTTGTGTTGCTTTGTATTGACTTGTTCTTGCCTGGTTTGTTTATTAACTTATATTTATATTTTGAATTTATATTTCTTTTTGCTTTGTTTTATCACTTTATATTTAAAACTTTGTTTTGTCATTTCCTTGTTTGTTTCATGTTGATAAGCTTACACTTATCCATTTTTTATTTAAGATTTTATTTAAAATCCAATATATACATATATATATTCACATATATAAAAATTTTCAAATCCATATGACTTTATATATTTTCTATTTGAATCGAGGAAACTCGCTTCCATTTATAATTAATTTTATAAATTTTTATTCAAAATTTCATTTAAATTATCAATTTAAATTCATAAAAATCCGAGGTCGTTACAATAATTTTCAAAATAATTTCGAAAACTTAAATAAAATATACTATGTTCAAACTCAATTTTAATTTCAAAACTTCCTTTTCAAAAGCCTTTCATATTCTACTAAATTTTACTTCCAAACCAATTGGATTCAAAATTCAACTTTTAAAACCATTTCATTATTTTGAATAAAATAATATTAAATTCAAATTATCCGTGACATAACCAATTTCCTGTGCAATCCATATTTTTGTGTGTGTGGTGTAGTCCAGGGGTTTTACACAACAATACAATATCAACAATCATCACAATCCAAGCACAACAATATCGATAAGCGGTATAATCTTATAACGCTTATCTTCATTCACAAATTCATAGATAAATATGTAAATTCAACACAGATAAATAGCTCAATTCAAATAATTTACATCACAGAATGTCATACATAAGGGATATCAAACAATTCAAACATTCAATACAATTCAATCATTCGTAAGTAAAATTAATCAACCATCTGATTAATACTTAACTTAAACCAGATTAATGAATTTCTAATCCTGGTTGATTAACATTAATTAATTACAAACAATATTAATTAATTATCTTCTAATCATTTATTAATTAACCTTTAATAATAAATTAATCAACCTTTAATTATTAATTAACCAATCTCAATTTATAAATCAATCAACCTTTAATTATTAAATAATCATCCTTAATTATTTAATTATTAACCACATAATAAATTAACTTTAAGTTAATTACATAATTAATTAACCCTTAATTAATAAATCATCCCTTAATTACTTTCATTTATTAATTAACCTTTAAATTAATTAATTATCCCCAAACTAATTACCTAAATTAATCAATCACATAAATTAATTATCCTTTAATTTAATTATTATTTAATCACTTGATTAATCAATCTTTAATCATAAATTAATTATCCTTAATTACTTCCATTATCTTTAAGTAATTAATTGCCCTTTAATCATCAATTAAAAAATTAATTAGTTATTCTTTAATCACTATCATTAAGTAATTATCCTTTAATTACTCATATTAATTAATCACCTTAATTAATTACACTAATTAACAAATTACCTTGATTAATTATCTCATTGAGTAATTATCCTTTAATTCATCATTAACTACTTAACTCATTTCACAAATTAATCGATCCTTAATTAATACTTAATTATCCTTAAAATAAGTAATTACCATTAAATTTCAAATTGATGATCCTTTAATCTTAAGATAACCCATTTATCTTAATCAATTTCAAAATCGTCATTTAAATCTTATTTTAAATAACCTTTGAGATAAATTATCATTATCACTTAATTTAACTTAAAGCCTTTAAGTAAATTAAAAACATTTAATCTTCTTATCTAAATTCTTCACTATACTATTATATTTATTTAAAATGAATTTAAAAATTAATAAAGGGTTGAAACACTTCAAACATGATTAATTAAAATATTTAAAAACATATAATTTATTCAAAACTAAAAATAAACATTAATTATATTACAGGAATAAATCGAGAAATTTTTTTAAAACTTGATTAAATGAAAAACTTGTTTAATTTAAAATTTTAAAAACTGTAAAATTATAGACCCGAGGCGAATACTTGTTTTACCTGAGCCTTGCTTCGAGTTTCTCCCTTACCATATCGACTTTGAGTCAAACAACACGATTTCTCGAGCCTGAACCCGAGAACACTTCATCTTACCAAAATTTTAAACCAACCCAGATATGTCTGATACGTCATGCAGGTACACTAGCGCCTCGATCACCTCTAGTCGATGTCGTGACCTTCGACAAGTCGGCGACAACACTGATGACTAGCCCGCCCATCAGAACCCTTAATTTCTTTGTAGATCAAAATCGAGTAACTCGATCGAACACTGGAACCCATCACCGACAACAAAACCTCCTCACCTCGACGATCCATGCCACCATCAACCACGCCACTTTGACCATAGCTGCTCGACAGTCCTACTTCTCTAACCCCATGGTCCTGTCGACTCCGGATCACCATCTACAACGCAGCAATTCGATTTCCGATCTCGACCAAATTTGGGTTCTAAACCCTAAATCGATGATCCCATGCCACGCCGATCATCTAAAAAATCCCTAACTATTTTTCCAATGATCTACGACACCCAAGCCATCTTCCACCATGATCACGATGTATATAAACTTGTCGATCGAAGGCAATCGACCATAATACCAATTTTGATCAACTCAAGATTTCTCGCCAATTACATGCTTAAAATTCTTGAAAAAATTACCAAAAATCATAAATTTGCAATACAAATCTAGTTGTGTAATCAAAAATTAAGATAATTGATTTTTTACATATATATGATTTTTTACTGTTGTTTCATATTTTTGAATTAATTACTAAATATAAAATCTTGAACCATTTTTAAAATTTATAATACCATGTTACAATCCTTTTTCATGTAAAGATCATTACCCAAAATAGATTATATTAAGAGATGTGAATTTTTGAGTGTTTCTGAACCTGTATGATATAACAGAGATGTACTTGTACATATATACAGACATGCACAGCCTATCTACCTATGTATACAAACATACAGACAATTTTCTTCCATTCATACAATATTTTCCACAACAAAACTCAAACATTCATCAAGATATATAACAGATTCAAGGTTAGTTTGCCCATTTTTTCCTTAAAGAATAGAGGAGCCTACTTTATTTTTATCCAAAAAAATTTGTCTGCTCTTGCTAGCTTGATTATGTTGAGTTGTATTTGAATTTTGAATTTGCTACTAGACTTAACTGCATGCTTTTGTTTCCAGGTTTTAAAAATCTTTGAATTTGCTTGAAGCTTTTATCTCAGATTAAAGATTTTTGAAGATTTGTTTGTTTT
Organism: Allium cepa; assembly: GCA_030765085.1. Classification (NCBI taxonomy): domain Eukaryota; kingdom Viridiplantae; phylum Streptophyta; class Magnoliopsida; order Asparagales; family Amaryllidaceae; genus Allium; species Allium cepa. The sequence goes on from CM060940.1 coordinate 655,905,508, forward strand.
TTAGTTTTTACTTAAGAAAATAAAGAGAAAATCTTTTGAACTGAAACAAAATAGCCTGGTTTTTCAAATTACTTAACTATATATTTAATTTAAAAGAAAATTAAATTGCCACTTGTAAATGCAAGCCAACACTTGTATAAATTCATGTTATTTTACTTACACTTGTTAACATATATTAAAATTTATTTTACAAATGTCAAAATGTACATATTTTGTGTTTATATCCTTTGTTAAATTTTATTTATTTATGTAGATTAACTACTTTATATTCACATTGTTTATATGTTTGTGAATTATTTTTATCTCTTATTTTAATTATCTATATACATTTACTCTTATAACTACTTATATAACTTTAAGAAAATTAATTTTAAGACAAATTATACTTTAATAAGTAATCAGATTTATCTCATATATATATAAGATTTTAAATTAAAATAGCCTTTTGAAATTATTACATAAATCTCAAATCATAACTTCCAAATATGTATATATATTTTAATTAATAAACAAATTCTTATTAACTTTAAATATAGTTTTAAATCCAATTTATTTTCAATATATTTATTTTTGAATTTCAAACCAAAATTCTATTTTCTATATATATATTTATTTCCAAACCTAGATTCTATTCACAATCTATTTTTTTAAAATACATTTTTATTTGTTTTGGAAATTTTCAATTAAATCATCAATTAATTCACAAATTAATTCAAAAATTAATATTAATTACTAGATTTAATTAGGCCTAAAAAAGGGAATGTTATAATCATCGATAAAAAGATGTTAAGTGGTTAATTAACATTCAAAGAATTTGTTTCTTTTCTTTTATCTTGGAAAAACTTAAATGTGATCTTTTAGAGCATCTGGGCTTTCCTTTCAATCTATTATACCCCTCGCATAAAAAGAGAAAACATTGGCCATGTAAGTTTAGGGAACCGGTTGCTCCATCTCTAACCTTAGTTAAACACCCTGTTTTATCTTCGCAGATCTTACAGGTAGGGAAAATGTACTAGTAGTTTCCACATTCTCAGTTTGTTATTACATTAAATATTCTTTACTTTTATTTAAGTGGTATAAACAATTTGTTTTAACCATTTATTCAAACTCTTATTAAAACTTCCAAATCATCTTTATATTACTAAATTTTTCCTTTAAAATCGTTCACAAAAGATTTAGAAAAGAATTGTTATATTTAAAACTCATATTCAAAAGGTTATAGAATTCACAATATAAAAGTGCTGTGGAAAGTGCAATATAAGCTTACTTGATTTAAACAACTTTTTAATATTTGAAAATTCATATTTCCATTTCAAAACTCTTCTACACCATTTTAATAGATTTATCAAATTTATTTCATAATTTTAATCATTTAAAAATATCATTTATAAAGAAATCCATTTTTGGATCCCGAACGGCAAAACCGCGATGTTTTTAGAAAATTGTTTTGGACATATTTCAAAATCTACTTGACGAAATCATGATTTTTTTTCTTCCTTGGAAAACTATTATCATTGTGGACCACAAAATTTATTTCAAAAAAAATCCAACTTATAAATCATTCTCTAAGTTAATTTGAAGTTACGGGTCGGAATTTACGAACTGCCGCGACGCGACGAGCTCGATTTTGACCAATTTTGTGAATTGCTTCGGAACTTGTCCAAAATACTTAAACTTTGTTTTAAACCATATTTAAATTATTTCCACTTACTTAAAACAATATTTTCATCATTTTAAACTCATTTTTCATTTCATTTGATGTTATAATATTCTATTATTTGTAATATCATTTTCAATCTTTTTAGATATTTTGAAAGTATTAAGAGGCTAAATAATTTCCATACACATGTTTGTATGGATTTAATTTTCATTTAATTAACTTCGCTTACTAACTAATTCTTTTATCATTTATCAAACCAAGTCAAAATCCATATCACAAACATATAATCGACCGTAATATCAACTAAGTTATCATACATTCAAACAATTTATTCAATGGTTTTAATGGACAGATTAAAATAGTTATAAGGATGATTTAACTTTAAATAAACATGAAGTACTCACCTTTTACCAAATTATTTAACTTTCTACCAACATTCATTTTTCCCAACACTTCGCTATTGTTTTCAACTTCAACTAACTTAGGAAAATTCGACGGAGATTCCGCAGCATCTTAGAATGAGATCGGCGCGCTTCCTTCTCTTTTTCTTGCTCCGAAGCTTCACGACTTGCTTTCCTCCTTCCTAATGGTTCGGCCTCACCTTGATCTTTCACTTCCTCCATCATTTATTTACTTCTTAGATACTACACCATGTTTTAATAGTATTCTAAGCTTTTTGGCAAAGTTTGGTGGTGTTTTGAGTTGATTTGATATGATTTTAAAAAAAGTTAGTAAGAAAATGGAAGATAAGAAGCCATTAGAGAGTGAAAGAAAAGCTTGGAAAAGAAAGAAGAAGAAGTGAAAAAAAAAGTGAGAAAGTGGATGCTTATTTATAGAAAATTTTTTGGATTAAAATAATATTTTGTAAAAAGACCAAAAGACCCTTACTTACTTATAAAGTAATCTTATTTTTTTTAACATTTAACATCACATTTCAAATCATTACTTTATGTCATTTTCACTTAAACATTAAGTAAAAAAATTAATAATTATGTTTCTTTGGTTTGATGTTTTACTTTTTGTCTTTTGTACTTTTTTTTCTTTTTTATGCTTTCTTTTTATTAATTATATTCTAGAATTTTCTAAGTATGTTTAGTAAAAGTAAACTTGATTAGTGACTTAATTAATACTTATACTATTTGAATATATATTTATATATAAGAAAATAAAGGTACGACAATGTTGCGACAACTTTTAATCGACAAAACGTTGATTTTCGACAGAATGTTTTACGGTCACATTTTGATGTTTTAGCTAAACTATTTATTTATGTAAACCAAATTTAAAAATGAACTTTTTTACTTCTTTAAATAAGTTAAAATACGTCTCTTTATATTTTAAAATAATATTTAAACAAGTTAAAATAATTTAAACTATTTATCTATGGTCACAGTGTATGTAAAACTGACAAAATGCGACAAAATTTGGTTATTGTATAAAAAGTTTATTAACATATTTTTAAATATTTTAATATAATTTTATTATCTTTATTAGATGTTTTCAATAAGATTTATTTTTTTAAATAAATATTTAAACCAATTTATTTGAGCATTTATTTATTTTTAACAAAACTTAACTTTTATTGATTTGTTCAAAAATCCAAATTTATACGTTTTAAATTATCAACTATAAGATTTCTCTATTATTATCTATTATATATAAATTGTTTACTTAAGTTTTAAACCTTTTTAAATTTAAAACAAACAAAACCTCTCATTTTTGAAGTAGCGAAATTACGGGTCATTACATTCTCCCCTACTTAAAAGAATTTCGTCCTCGAAATTACTTGAACCAAAGTTTGTCCAAAAAAAATTCATCTTTAAACTTAATTCCATATAATATACATAGATTATTAATATGAAATATCTTATTCGATCTCCTATTCGAATACACAACTTTATTTCCGAACTAGTACCGATCCCTCGATTCTCTAGCACGGACATTAATCGGGCTCTTTGCTCAAAAACCCTTGCTTTCCTTGCATAGTGCTCAACTATGGTAGAAAACTGAAGTACCTAACCATAAAACCTCACCAATGTTCACCGTCAAGAATCGAGTGATAAATCCTTTTTTGGACCAGTGTAAACGCCTTAAAGTTCCGTACTCGAATATTAGATCATCATATGTGTAACGAAATAATCTACATATAACAAATGTATTTATTAACTCTCAAAATTTTCATAATTTTTTTATCTTAAGCTCAAACATTTTATAAAGGTGCTTCTTCATATAATCCCTTTAATTATTTATTTTCAAATATTTTTATTTGAAGGAAAATACTAAAGAAACCAGTTTTCACTCAAAGGATGATTTATCTGTATAAAAAAGTTTTCCCATAATATTTTAAATCAGGTAATTTCCTTTAACACTATTGTAATTTATAAATCATTCATAAAACTATTATTTAAGTTTATTTCATCTTTTGACTTATGCAAATCAATAACTTTTAAAGACTTAAGTCTGAATCCTTAATTATTGCTGGAATTCATTAATAAAACATTTTTAGGTTATAATTACCTTTTCGAGGAGTTGTTATTTTTTACTTAATAGTTCATGACTTAAATCTATATTTGTATGATAAACCTTTACATTCTAAGAGTATTTATTGGTCCCAAATTCCAAATTGATTTTACTTAAATCCGTGTCTAAAAAATTTAGACTCTGTTTTAATTTACTATTATCTCAAATTCATAAGTTATAAAACTTATTTCTTATTTAATACTATTATTAATTTTCTAGCTTTGAAAAACAAATTTTTAGACCGTCCATATTTAAATCCTCAAACTCTTAAATCTCTCTTTATAAATCAAATTTATAAATCATCCTTATCTTAATTCATTTACTTAAAGTATTTCACATTCTTTTACCAAAAGTTTTCATAAATTTCTTAGCTCTGAGTTTGGTATGATTTGAAAATTTTCGACTGTCCAAAATCGTCGGAAATTCTGCTTTATTTTAGCAGTCAGCGATCCCAATTTATCTTTAGTTTAAACACTTTTATAAATATTACCAATCAACGATTCACATCATTTCTTTATCTTAAGAAAATTATATATATCGAGTAACTCCAAAAATATCCAAGGAACTGGGTACTACCAATAGTATCATATATCATCTTAACAAGAAGAGTAATACTTAAGAGAAGTGCTTACCATTCGAACACATCTCTTGCCCATTTTTGGTTTTGAGCCAATCGAATTAGTTATCATAAAATACCTCTTTTTATTTGAAATAATACCATTTTCAAAATCCTTTAGAGATTACTTTTGTTTATAACACCTACCTTATAAATTCTTTTTATAAATTTATCTTATATGGTTATTCCTTAAATAAATCTTATTATCAAACACCTCATAGTCGAATCATAAAACTTAATTCACATGGTATTTGTACTTAAACTTTTAAATCAAACAATTGATCAATTTATGATAGTAACTTAACATTATCATTTCTCAATTACTTTATCGGATTTCTTACTTATCTATTATCTTTATGAAACATCTTATAGTCGAACCGTGAAATTCTAATCACAGGAAGTTTATACTTAAATTTCACTAATTCTGATTTCTAACTATACAACTTCAAATTGCATACTTTATATTCAAAATATAATCCTAGGTAAAATTATTTCATTTACCAATTTTTCAAAATCAGTGTGTCGTTTCGTCCTGTTTAAATGTTTAGGAACCCTCGTCGATAACGGTGATCAGGAGCATCGATCAGAATCCATAAATCACTCAACAGATAAATCAACAGAAAAAATTTTATTAGTCACTAACAAATCCGCGCTAATATATAATACACTCAAACTCATTCTAGGATGTTACTAACCCTTATCTCTAATGAGTCACTCATTCTAAGGTATTACTAACCCTCTCTCTTATGAGACTTTACCCCAACAAAGCCGAGGTTCTAGCCTAACCTTTAGCTCTGATACCACATGTAACGGTCTGTTTTTTCATGCCCTTTGAATCGACAATAAAGCACACATGTCTAACTCAAATTGCACGAAAAGATGGATCATTAAGGGTAGAAAGAAAATAAAGACAGAACAGAATCTCACACAAATGAAATAACATATATTATTTTAATAATATCTTTATAGCGGAAAATTTTAAAATACAATATTAGAGTCTAACCTAGATTCAGCCTGGATAGTTATAAACTTCTGTCCTTCCAAATGCTGACAAACAACAAAACAAATGAAATATATGCAGCGGATAATAGAATATGTCTATACGATGATGAAGATCTCCAGCTCTCCTCTGGAAACTCCAACCGCCTTCAACTAAACCTAAAACTACTCGGATCTGACCTGAGTACTAAAAATACCCGGATCAAGCTTGATAAACCAGCATGAGATACTCGAAATTTTAAATGCATAGATCATAACGATGTTATCGAAACCTTTAAAAAGAAGGGTATCTCATAAGACCACGTCTACACATAAATACAGATGGGTTTTTACCTTATGATAACCAAAAAACTTTTATACCAAAATTCACTTGATATTATTTTTAATGACATTCTTTTGAAAACACTTTTCAAATAAACTTATTCAAATGAGGTATCAATATCTGAACTAAGTCTAAGGTAATATATCCAGACTAAGTCAATGGAATATACCAAACAGAATATATGATACCAGGAAGAGGATAGCTGAAATGTTTGCAAGTCATTACAGATATTTTGGGAATACAATCAAAACCGTAAATCTCGTATTGGGATTGGATTTCCAACATGATAAGGAACTAGTGGAAAGATCAATGTGTATCTACGGCTTACGTCCATGACTCAGACGCCGTTATACAACAACACAAATGGCTAAAAGTGGATACAATCCGCAAATAACATCCAAGGACTCGGACTTCGCGCATCCCTGCCATAAGGCCCAGACGTATCTCGTACCTAGGGCTCAAAACATCTGATAACCCAAATCACTGCTATGTGAAATGCAAGCATATATCTGACCACATACAATCCCATCACAACCGGGGTTTGAGGCTCGCAAGGCTACGATCAATTTCTTCAAATTCACGCGTTTCATACAAAACCACATTTTGATCATAACAGGTTCCACTTTGAATGCCACATTTCCATTCCTTTGATCATGATTTGACTCCCACAAGCATATAACCTCTGAGCACGTATGTCTCGGAGAAGGGTGTTAAGCTAAGAAAAGTTGCCTTCTCTGCCATAAGGAGATGTACATTTGTAAAAGACAAGCATTGTGTCTCAGAAATGCAGTATCAGACATTCGTCCATACAAGTTTGTTTTGGAACTGAACGATACCGAAGGCACTCTCCTACTACCACTAGTAGCAAGTAGTCCTTGTAATCCGTAAAATCTCCACAACGAGGAGACCACTGCTATAAATAACTCTATAATGGGAGCGACCCAAAGCATGTCAACAAGCAGTCCTCACGCTACGAAAATCCACGGTCTTCAATAATCATCATCTTCAACATGTCATCACTTTCGAATGTACACATTGGTTCGAAGTGGTTTTCAGATAGGAATCATCCAAATCCGACTCTGGTTCCTTCGAAGCCAATCATCACTTTAAAAGATGTTAAGTTCATAAGTGGATATCAATCATCAATCAATTACTTCATCTTTTATTTAAATCAAATATCTTTCTTAGATATATTCTTTTCAATTTATTCCATTTTTTTCAAGAGTATATGGGATCATTAAGCCTCATTTATCAAATCACTTGGTTTATTTAAACCTTTCTCAAATCCTGGAATAATTCCAAATCTATTTCTCTTTTACTTAGGAAAACTTTTTCAAATCATTCTTTTAAATCTTGATCGAAGATTTCTTATATTCAAGTTATAACTTTTAACTTAGGGAAAATATTACCAATTCATTCATTAAATCTTAATCAAAGATTTCTTTCTTAACTTCAAATCATATTCTTGCAAATCAAAGATTTTCATAACAAAGTACTACTGTCGCTTTAAATATTGTAAATTTCACCTCCAAGGACTAATGGCAAGTAATCCTACATCATGAAGATTTTTTTTCATCAATGGTCGTTGTCTTCAATATATTTTATTTCAAAACTTAGTTTGAATGGGTTTTCGGATAGGAATCAACCAAATCTGATCCCGGTTCTTCAGATAGGAATCATCCAAATCCGATCCCGGTTCCTTCGTGCTAATCATTGATAAAATGATGTTAAGTGGTTAATTAATATTTAAAGAATTTGTTTTTTTTCTTTTATCTCGGAAAAACTTATAAATTACAATCTTTAAGAGCATCCGACTTTCCTTTCAATCTATTTTACCCCTCGTCTAAAAGTGAAAACATAGGCCAAGTAAGTTCAGGGCACTGGCTGCTCCATCCCTAACCTTAGTTAAACATTTTTTAATCTTTCTAGATGTCATAGGCAGGACAAATGTACTAGTCATTTCCGCATACTCAGTTTATTAAATTCAATATTATTTACTTTTTGTTTAAGTGGTATGAACAATTCGTCTTTACCATCTATTCCTACTCTCATTGAAACTTCCAAATAATCTTTATATTACTTAACTATTCCTTTAAAATCATTCACAAAAGATTTAGAAAATAATTGTTAAGTTTAAAACTCATATTCAAAAGGTTATAGAATTCGCAGCATAAAAGTGCCGTGGAAAGTGTTATATAAGCTTATTTGATTTAAACAACTTTTTAATATTTGAAAATCCATATTTTACATTCCAAATCTCTTTTAAACCACTTTAATAGATTTATCTAATTTATTTCATATTTTTAATCATTTAAAAATATCATTTATAAAGAAATCCATTTTTGGATTCTGAATTGCCAAACCGCGATGCTTTTAGAAAATTGTTTTGGATATATTTCAAAACTGCTTGATAAAATCTTGATTTTCTTTCTTCCTTGGAAAACTATTATCATTGTGGACTAAATAATTTTTATTTCGAAGAAATCCGACTTATAAATCATTTTCTACGTTATGGGTCGGAATTTACGAACTACCGCTACGCGGCAAGCTCGATTTTGACCAATTTTGTGAATTGCTTCGGAACTTGTCCGAAACACATCAACTTTGTTTCAAACCATATTTGAACTATTTCCACTTATTTAAAACAATATTTTTATTATTTCAAACTCATTTTTCATTTCATTTTATGTTATAATATTATATTATTATAATATCATTTTCAAACTTTTTAGATATTTTGAAATCATTAAGAGGCTAAGTGATTTCCATACACATGTTTGTATGGATTTAATTTTCATTTAATTAACTACGCTTACTAACTATTTCTCTTATCATTTATCGAATCAAGGTGTCATCCATATCACAAACATATAATCAACCATAATATCAAACAAGTTATCAAACATTCAAACAATTTATTCAATGGTTTTAATGGACATATTAAAATAGTTATAAAGATGATTTAACTTTAAATAAACATGGAGTACTCACCTTTTACTAAATTATTTAACTTCCTACCAACATTCATTTTTTCCAACACTTCACTATTGTTTTCAACTTCAACTAACTTCGGAAAATTCGGCGGAGCTTCCGCAGCGCCTTGAATTTGCTCCAAGCTCCTTGGAATGAAATCGACGGCACTTCCTTCTCTTTTTCTTGCTTCGGAGCTAATGACTTTCTTTCCTCCTTCCTAATAGTTCAGCCTCGCCTTGATCTTTCCATTCCTCCATCATTTCTTCACTTCTTAGATATTACACCATGTTTTAATAGTATATTAAGGTCTTTGGCAAAGTTTGGTGGTGTTTTGAGTTGATTTGATATGATATTAAGAAAAGTTAGTAAGGAAATGGAAGAGAAGAAGCCATTAGAGAGTGGAAGAAAAGCTTAGAAAAGGAAGAAGAAGAAGTGAAAAAAGTTAGAAAGTGGATGCTTATTTGTAGAAATTTTTTTGAATTGAAATAATATTTTGTAAAAAGACCAAAATACCCTTACTTACTTATAAAGTAATCTTATTTTTTTCAACACTTAACATCACATTTCAAATCATTACTTTATGTCATTTTCACTTAAATATTAAGTAAAGAAAGTAATAATTATGTTTATTTGATTTGATGTTTTACTTTTTGACTTTTGTACTTTTTTTGTCTTTTATGCTTGCTTTTGTTAATTATATTAGAATTTTATAAGTATGTTTAGTAGAAGTAAACCTGATAAGTGAATTAATTAATAGTTATACCGTTTGAATACTATATAAGAAAATAAAGTTGCGACAACATTGCGACAACTTTTAATCGACAAAACATTGATTTTCGACAAAATATTTTAAGTTCACATTTTAACGTTTTAGTTAAACTGTTTATTATGTAAACCAAATTTGAAAATAAACTTTTACTTTTTAAATAAATTAAAAAGTCTCTTTATATTTTAAAATCATATTTAAATAATGCCAAAATCTCTAATTTTACAGTGTATGTAAAACTAACAAAATGCGACAAAATTTGGTTATTTGTGTAAAACGATTATTAACATATTTTTAAATATTTCAATATAATTTTATTATCTTTATTAGATGTTCTCAACAATATTTATCTTTTTAAATAAATAAAACCTATTTATTTGAGCATATATTTATTTTTAACAAAACTTAACTTTTGTTGATTTGTTCTAAAATCCAAATTTGTACTTTTTAAATTATCAACTATAAGGAAAATAATTTCTCTATTATTATCTATTATATATAACTTATTTATTTAAGTTTCGAACCTTTTTAAATTTAAAATAAACAAAATCTCTCATTTTCGAAGTTGCGAAATTACGGGACGTTACAGTTGTAGTATCCTGTCATCAAATTGCCGATAATATACAACAACTAAGCAGCTGATAATCAAAACAGATACAAGTATAAGAAAATGAAGATCTCCAGCTCTCCTGTTGAAGCTCCAAAAGCATAAAATCTAAACCTGTAAATATACTCAGTCTGACCCGAGCATTGAAAGGGAAGAACGTCCGGATCGGTCTGGTACACCAGCATGAGAAACACACTCAAATAAATTTATTAAATTACCAAACTTTTCCCTTATCAAAACAAAAGTATCGTGTAAGACACGCCCACACGTAAACACGAACACGTTTTTACCTTACGATAACTAAAACATTTCATATCAAATCATCTGATATTATACTAGTGTCTAGTATGCAGACAATATTAATCATAGCCGAAATGGTTACATTGATTATATTCCAGCATATAGCCCAAAGTGGGTAATACAATCAAAATGGCAGGTATGTAGTGGAGTTTGGATTTCCATACAATTGACCAGGTAAATGGACTGCCTTCCAATGGGTACACCTCTAAATGGATGTCTCGAGAAACCATCACAAAGTTCCTCTACCAGCACAAGACCAGCCTACCTCTATAACTCGATAGTACTGAATATGTCATCCTCCGGTCGTTACCGACCTTTTTCGAGGGCCCTCATAGCATATAAACCACAATAATCGGATACACGACGTCATAGCATGTAAAGATGTATCTAGAAGAGGATGACCATATCCTACTTAGGAGCGACCCACTTAGCCCTGCTACATCCGAGGTCATTTCCGGTTAATGAGGCATGAGGTAACGATTACCTTTCACATATCACATCACTTAGAATGCCACACGGCCATTTCCGTTGACTACTAATTGCCTTCCACAAAAACACAACCCTTAAGCTCATAGGTCTCAAGGAGTGTGTTAAGCTAAGAGAAGTTGCCTTCTCCGCCACCACTGACGTATGTTTGTAAAAACCAATTTACGTACTCTTTAGAAATGCAATGTCAGATAAACATCCATACAAGTTGTCCAGGAATAGGACAAACCGAAGGCACTTTCCTACCACATCCTGTCGGGAAATCCTTAGGATTAGTAGCGAATAATCCTTGCATTGGATATTTCATAATGATGAGACTACCACTACTGGATGTATATTGGGATTTTTACCCCAAACGATCAACAAGTATAATTGTTTTTAACCCCAAACCTCCATTATGAAAATCCATAATATCAAGTCATCGGTCAACCTGCATAATTGTCGTATAAATGTTGGTCCGAAGTGGTTTTCGGATAAACTGATCCCGGTCTCTTCGCACCAACAACGCAAAAGAATTTCTCAACCTCACATAGAAACTAAGTCTCATTGACTTATCATGTCTCCAACTTTCAACTTGCTATTCTTCGTCCAAGAAGGAAGCTCGATAGATTAGAGTAATATACCACACTATACAAATCAACATCCTCAACACAAATGATAATCAAGCCTACAGAGAAGGCTACGTACTAAGTGTACAACCAAACAATTCCTACATCAAGTCGAGGAACTAAAATTGGCCAAATTTGATAATCGGTTATTTAACTATCAAAACGAACAAACAAATATTTAGCACCATAAGCAATCACTAGGACCTTATACTTAATCTTTTATTAATTAAATCACTTGTCAAATATTCACTTCAAATTATTTTTTAAAAGGTATTTTCTCAAAACCATTTCAACTTCTATATTGAAGAACATTTCCATATACTTATTCAATAATAAGTAATTCACAAATCAATTTATTTTCAACGTTTAGAAACTATCACATATACTTAAACCATGTTAAGTATATATTTTATTCTGTAAGGAAAACATTCTTTTATAACATATTTATTTGGGACAAAACGAATGTTGCATAAAACATCGTTACGATAACCCAAAATCACTAGTATAGGGATTCGATAATTAGATAGATATATAAATCCCATATAATATAAAAAAATATTTTTTTTCGAAAATCGTTTACTATAACAATAGTGTTATAGTCCAACATTTCTTTACTTCTCGAAAACATCTATTTCAACAGTGTCGAAATCTATGTATTCGATACTTAACATATTTTAAAACATCTTCAAAAATTTAACTCTATTTAAAATATCACTTTCTAAATCATTTATTTAATTCAAAATATTATTCACTGTCCAAAATCGTAGATATAATCCATTTACCAAACCAATACTCCTACACATTTATTAAAGGATCATCCACTATCCAAAATCGTGGATGAAATTCCTTTAATAAACTTATATATTTAACCTATCAAAATATAGTAACTTTCGGATTTACAAAATAATGTTTATAAATCCCATTTATATATATTATGAAAACTTCCATCTATAAAACCCCTTTATTAACCAAATTCCTTTATATCCCATTTACATGCCTAAATCCAATTTATAAGTTTATTACTTATAAATCATCTATTTACAAATTCATTCAGTTTTATAACTTCATTAATTATATATCTTATTCACCAATAATATTCAATTATAACTTCTTTTCAACACTTACAAAACTCCTTTATAATTTCATCACTTTTGATTTATAGAAATTCAATTTTATAAATCTAATATATAAACCATTTATAATAATTTCAAAAATCTCAATTTAACTATTTACAAAATAGTTAACTCCATATTTCAGAAATCATATTTCATCATATTTCACAAAAATCATAATTTTTATAACATAAAAACGATAACATTTATTTATTCAAAATAAATTCATTTACTTAACAATTCAAAATATAATAAAACATATATTTTCAAAATCACTCTGTAAATCCTTTTTAATTTAGAAATCATCACTTTGACATTTTTGAATTATCAAAAAAGGCCCAATGCTACAGCAGCACTAAATACATCAATCACGACATCCAAACATCATATATCACATGATAACATCATATATCACGATATCTGTAAATAAAACCAATACTGGTGAGGAATCCAATTTGATCCCTCCAACCTGTCACCTGCAACAAATATACATATTAGAATATGTGTACAATGTCCGCTTCAAGGTAGACGCGCATACAAACAGTCATATGCTTATACACGGGAATGTATAGGGTCTCATCTGCTCCAATAGGCAGGAATATATCCAAATACCAATCAATATATATACAATATATCATATATCATCCAAATAATCATCAATCAGCATAAAATAAATTTATTCTCACTCGTATAAAAATATCAGTAAGTTGAAAAGTGCGAGTTGTACTCAATTTGGTTCCAATAGCAGTTGCGGTGTTTTATTCCAAATAAAATTAGACAAGCATTTAATTTTTCCCAAAATTTAAACTAGCTCTAATCAATTCCAAATGAGCTCTAAAATGTAGTGCTCGTCAATACAGATCCAATATAATTTGTTTCGTCAAAAACGGACCTCATATGACAAAGTTATGACATTTTAAGATTGTACGAATTTAAATAATATAATTTAAAATTTTATTTTAATTTTAAAACCCCACATCTGATTATAGCCATTCAGTTTCAAACCCCGGATCATGGCCGACCATTGCATCTTCTCCCCCAAGTAACCATTGAAAGGGACAACGGATTAAGGATCTTAAGGCTAATTTAACACTAGGGGGGTGAATAGTGTTTAATGGATTTTAAGACTTATATGGACTAATTTAAAGTTATGTTATAAACAAATGCAGAACTTAATCACAGAACAACTACAGAATCAAACACAGATGTAGAAAGTAAATAAAAAAAAGTAAAGGGAAAATAACACACCGGATTTTATACCGGTTTAGAGTTACCCTACATCCAGTCCTGTACTAAGGCAAACCACCTCATACAGATTTTTATTATACCAATGTCAATATTACATTTCTTAATTTCTAAAGGCCTTGAGGTACCCTCATGTCTCATTAGTCTGAGGCAAACTCTCTTGATTTACGGGCCACCAGATTACCCAATTGATTTTCAGGCACAACCACACTTTATAAAGAGACTCGATAAACTTTGGATTACAAATTGATCCTATAACTCTGAATAGCACTTTGATCTTCGAGAGAGGGAAGAGAATCAAACAAGAATGAAATTCTAATTTGGTTCACTTAAGAATTCGACAGAATTTCGGCACGATCTTAAAAATATGAAAATTATAGAATATGGATTTGTGGAGAAGAAGAAGTGAAAAAAATATGAAAAATAGATGATTAAAAAATTCGTTTGTGAAGTCTATTTATAAAGCACCAACAGTCGTAACCATGCGTGAAGAGATTTAAACGAATAAACACTTCTTTTGAAAATTGAAACTTTTGAATTCAACGGCCACCATGTCGACATGGGGTATCCCATGATGTCGATATCCCTATGTAAAAACAATGTAAAATTTGTTTTGAAAATGGTATTGAAAGGAAAACAAGACAAAATGATTCTAGAGTAAAATAAACTAGTTTTACTATGTTTTAAAACACAAAAACAAAGAATATTTTAAGGCTAAAACATCTTTTGAAAATCATTTGAAAAGATAGTTTTAAGGCTAAAATATTTTGAAAAGCAGTTTTGAAAATCGTTTTGAAAAGCTATTTTGAAGTAGTTTTGCAAGCTTCTTCCTGCAGAAATCTCATCACATTAGGACTCGAGAACTTGTACAAAACCAGGATGTTCGTGGGTTTGTAAGCCACTTGTCGTAGGTTTGTAAGCTATTTTTCATGGGTATATAAGCCACTAAGAAGGTAGAAATGGGTTCCATCCCAAATGAAATTCGGAATGAAGATTTCCATGCTATTATGAAGTTTTAACAAAAAACTAGACACAAATCTTGAAATCTTGATCTTGATACTCACGATTCTTCAAATTTGATTTCTTCGTTCTTGATCTTTATATTGTACAGTCTTCAATAATCAGTACCTGCCTTATATATATCCTGGATAATAATATTCATATATATCTAGACAATAGTGTTAGTATATAAGTTATAATAAAATAAGCAACAAAGGTTGTTGTCATCAAAACCACTATCTCCCATTCCTAACAATCTCCCCTTTTTTGACGATGACAACCTTATAAAATATACTTACCACTTCGATCGTACCATAACTCCCCCTTACACCAACAACTCCCCCTTACTTCAGGCCAACTATTTTATATAACTTCCTTACTCCAAGCTTACTATTTTATGTAACTTTCTTCCCTTTTTTCATCAACAAAAAAACCATCCTAAAACCCTAAAACTATAAAACTCCCCTATAAACTAATACTAAAATAATGTATAGTAAATGGAATATGAAAGACATCAACATAATTAGGTTATAATTATTCAATACATAAATATGTATAAGTATATTTCAGACAATCCAATCAACACACACATCAAATTCAATCATGTCAAACAAGTCAAACAAATCAATCAAGTCAAATAAGTCAACCAAGTCAAATAAGTCAATCAAGTCAAAAAAGTCAAAAAAGTCAATCAAGTTAAACAAGTCAATCAAGTCAATCAAGTCAACCAAATCAATCAAGTCAATCAAGCAAATCCAATCAAAACAAAAACTAATACCCTATATTATAAGACAATAATACAAACTCCCCCTAAATAAAATACACTTGTTATGTGTACATGTATGCAATATGTAGTTTGTACTGCAGTATGAAACGTACGACATATGCAATGTAGCATGAGATGATATGTAGAATGAAGTGTAACTTGTGATGCAAATGATTATGATATTTCATGCATTGTAATTTATGATGTTAATATGCAATGAAATGTGATATGAAATATGATGCACAATGATACCTAAAATGAAAAAAATGATAACAAAGTAAAAATAATAATATGCAGAATGATATGATGATAAATATATAGTAAGAGTTATTCAGATTATAAGATAAACATGAGTGATAAGAAATATCTAATTGACAAGCGCACACACACACACACACATATATATATATATATATGTATGTATGTATGTATGTATGTATGTATGTATACGTATGTCAAACTATTTATTATAAATCACTTCAACTAAACAAAGGTAATACACACCAATTACTAGACTTAGGTTAAGGAAACTAATGAATGAGACTGAAAGAGTAATAAAGACAAGAGTTCAAAGGTAATAAATGGTATTAAAACTATAACATATTCATGAAAGGTAGTAATCAAACTTAATATCAAAATCAAATGCTAAGAAACATGGACTTTTAATGAAATATGATATAACAAAGATTGAAAAACTAAACATGTGTTATATTAAGGCTTCTTACATTAAAAAATTTAACTAATTATAAAAAATATTTAAACATGAAATTATTTTTAAAATATTCTAATTAAGTTAGAAAATAACTCTAAAAAGAATAGAGAAAAATTACTTAGTTTAAGTATCATTTTTTTTATAATTTAAAGTTTCAAACAGAAAAGACAGCATTTACAGAATGCTATAAAAAGTTTTTGCAATAAAAAAATATTCAAAACATTATAAAACAGAATCTGCAACATCTACAAAATGCTATGAAAAGTTTCTGAAACACTACAACGTTTCAAAGCATAGAAATGCTATGAAAACATACTTGCAGCGTAATAGAAGCAAAGACAGCATTTCAGAAATGCTATCTAAAGATCTGGGTCTGTTTTTAACATGATTTTGCTGTAAATAATTGATTTTTCACCCAATTTTTTACAGTAGTTAATATAATTAAAGTACTTGAAAAATATAAAAAAATAATAATGAAAAGACATGTGTAAAGACACTTGGCATTATGCATGTAAAAATGCTTTTATTAAAGAACAAGTGTAGTGACACGTGTCATTTTGTATGTGTATCATTATCTATTTATACGGAAAGTGTCATGTGATGGAGCGCAATCTTATTAAATGAAGAAATATATAAATAGAGTCTTATTCTAACATTCTAAATTTATTCTATTAATTCCTTTTTTTAAAAAAAGAGTACGAGAAGTAAAAATAACATTAGAAAGGTTGAAATCACAAAATGAGGATATGATTTTCTACTTAGTATAGTTGTAATAAATTAGTAGTAAGATTTTATTTAAAAGGTAACACATTTTAAAATGCTTTTTAAAAAATTTAGACTGGTATATCAATATGTATACCATTGTGTGTCGATATATGGATCAAAATATCAAAACTTATAATAGAGATAAATTTCTATACTTAACTAAATGCATAAACGTATATTCTTAAATGCAAAAATAAAGATGAAATAAAAGTAAAGCGTACCTCCTTTTGCACTCATATATCTTTCTAACTTTTTTAGTCTTCCATTGTCGTGAACCACACATTCATATCTTTCAGAATTTGACGACGAGATCTGTTCTATTGCGATAGACTTGTTTTTCTGATCATCGTAGTATATCCATTTGTTGAATTTGAAGACCGTATGAGAAAGATATAGATGATTTAGTAGATTTACCAACTTGGTGCCAAAACTTTGAATTTGAATTTTGAATGAATGGGCACTTCGACCACTACAAATAGGCCCAATAATCACCACTTTTCACAAAAATTTCTCTTCTTCTTCTTTCCGCTTTTCTATTTACAACCAAACTTCTAGAAAGCATATCTCCTTTGTTTCTTAACGGAATTGGATAAAATCAGCGGCAAATTGAAGAGGAAGGCAAAGGCCACGATCTAGTAATGGGTTTGGTGATGAAATTTGGTTGGTATTATGGTGCAACAAGCCGAAGAGTAAGAGAAAAT
Organism: Allium cepa; assembly: GCA_030765085.1. Lineage (NCBI taxonomy): Eukaryota > Viridiplantae > Streptophyta > Magnoliopsida > Asparagales > Amaryllidaceae > Allium > Allium cepa. The sequence continues at coordinate 655,923,665 of CM060940.1, forward strand.
GCAGAAAATCCCGTGCATGGTTTTCAGTTTTGGATAGCCAACTTCAAACTATCATATCTCATTCAATTTTGATCGAAATTTGATGATCCACCCATCAAAACGACCGTGAGAACAAGAAATGCAATCGGGAAAAGGAATGGGAATACAATACTCGAATCTCTGGATGCAATTTGAAGAATACCATTGACAATTTTGCTTTCTTTTTCTCTTTATTCACCAAAACTTCATCTGACCATAACTTGGTCATTTCTTGACGGATTCGTATGAGACCAGTGACATTGCGAAGTAGATGGAGAGAATTACAATATAATACAAGTTGTAGATGAGAATCAAAAGCTTTGTATTGATATGGTACCCATTTCATTGTCGATTGCTATTGTATATCCATTATTTCTTCTTGATCGATGAATGATTATCTGGTATCTTTTAACCAACAGTCATTTGCATAACTCTTCTCCTGCAAAACAATATAATGGATTTTAAAGAATCGAGTGACTTTTTAAAATAACTTAATATAATTTTAAACAACAATATCATGATGATTCTGTGACATATTCATATGAAAATAGTGTTAAAAATGCAATAATATAACATTACAGATCCAATGAAACTGGTATCGTCGAAATCCAAGACTGTGTGAAAAATGACTATTTTTACACGTTAATTAAATATTAAAATATTCAATTTGTAGAATTTAACTTTTAATTCAATTTTAATAGTCCTCTAACATCATTCTAATTCAAATAGAATTTAATACGACTTTACAAATCATTTTCATTCATATTAAATTCAATTTTCAATTATTTACACAATTTCAAATATTAACTTAACAATTCAATTATCCAATTAAATCAAGGTATTCGAAATATAAGTTATTCAGCTTATAAAATTTACTTGTGAATATTTAAATCAATTAAATATATGAAATTCAAATGACTGAAATTCTAGGTCGTTACATTCTCCCATACTTAAAAGAATTTCGTCCTCAAAATTACCAAGTAAGAAAAGTCACAAAATCCATTTATCTTTTCAAAAAAAGCGTTCAAATTAGATTTCAAAATTATTCAAACATTTTAACATTTCCCAAAATCCATTCATTAAACTTCTTATAAATTTTTTTTCTAAGTTTTCAAATCTATTCATAAATATCTTTTCAAAATCAACTAATATCGTTTAACTTTTAATTCTATATCAAAATTTTAATTATCAAAAATTTACCTAAAATTTTCCAATGCCTTAAATTTTCAAAAAAATCCGCTAGCCTCCTTTGCACAGTTCGATCGTAGTAGGTCACAACATATATATATATATCATAAATATTCATCTCAACTTCGAGGATGAGGCATCCCATATGGAAAATTTTTATAAAAGTATGATATGAAATCCGAGATATGTACCTTATATATTATTGGCGAGCAAATACAGTTAATTATAGCGCGAAAGCGAGCTCCAAATGCGAAGCATATGCCATCCATACCTACTGAATACTCAACAACAAATGAGAAACATGTATATAGAAAGTTATATCATTATACAAAATATACCAATACAACAACTATATATGCCAATATAGCAAATGCAATCAAAAGCAACAATTCCAATCATCAAACAACTGTCATCCAATTAACATCCAACAAATATACAATCAATCCATAATCAAATCAATATTCATTCATTTCTTATTAATATTCATCGAATTGGTTTTCGGTTTAATCACATTTGATTCATTAACATATAATTTTACTAATATTCATTTATTCGAATTAAATTAGTTTACATTCGCTAATTTACATTCAAGTTTGTTCACTTCCAAATTAATCAAATGATATTTTTATTTAAATTCACTTACTTCCAATTTGTATTCAATTATAGTATTCACTACATTCACATTTTTAAACAACACTTCCAATATTCATTCATTTTGATACCAAATTCAATTTCATTCAACATTACTTAAGCTATGTTTCATTTCATTCTTACTTGCATTTACTTTCACTATACAACTTAAGTTCACCTTAATTTGATTTAAATTCTATCTTATTTAACTTTTACTTAAGTCAAATTTCATATCACTTATTCAAATTCAAATTCTGTTTTTCTTAACAAAATTGTTTAACCATTTTAACATTTGTTTTTACTTACATTTTTTCATTTTATAAGTTATACAACTTATTTATTCAAACTTCCAAATTCATACCATATAGTCACTTAAAAGTTTAATTTCCATTTCAATAACTTATCTAACCTGGTTCAAATCCAATTCCATTCATTTAACTTTCCTTTAGTTAAATTTCAAATCATATATTTATTATATTAACTCAAATTTCTTTACTTTTACTAAAATTAAATGTTTATTTCATATTATAAGTCCAAAACTCATTTCACTTATATTTTTCAAAACATAACTTAAATTTCAATTTACTATTGGTAGCCATTCAATCACAAAGAAACTCGAAAATAATACTGATGATGCTGTAGTCATCACCCTTAATATTTCTCAGTAATAGTAGTGAATTCAACGATGTATATTCTTTTAAAAATCCTTTTATATTTATAAATCGCATTTATAAATCTTTTTACTTGTATAATTCTACTTATTCACTTTGCTTAGATAAGATTCATTTCAAATTTATTTATCTTATTTAAATTTATAATAATATAATCTCTTTAAACTTTTGAAAAACAACTTTCAAAATCAATAGGATTTAAATTTTCAAATTCTTGGTTTAAATTCATTTTTATTATTTATAACTCACATTTATAAATATACACATATAGTTTCATTTCTTATATATATAGGATTATTTCACAATTGTAAATCATATTAATTATAATTCCTTAATTAATAATTCATTTGCTTATATAATTTATTCTTCTACAATTATTGTTTTATTTAGATTATTCAAACAGATTTTATTAACTTATATACATTTACTTTTTCAACAACCAAACAATTCATTTATATACACTTTAATATTTCTGAAAAATTATTTCCTTTATACATAAATATAATCGAGGTAAAATTATTTCATTTACCCAATTTAAAATAATAATACTATGTCGAATTGCCTCGTTTAAGTGTTTAGAAATCCCTATCGATAACATGGCGCCGCACATACTGACCAGAATTCACAAATAGCTCAACGGAAAAGTAAACACAATATCAAAAATTTTATATCACTAACAAATACGCGCTCATATATATAATACACTCAAACTCAGTCTAGGGTGCTACTGTCCCTATCTATACTGAGTCCACATCTAAGCCTACGAATATACAAAATCGAAGCTCTGATACCAGATGTGACGACTGCAAATCCATACCCTTTGAATCGACAATGAACCACACATGTCCGACCCAAAAAGCACAGACTGATGGAAAGTCAGGAGAAAGAAAAGAAGAGAGAAGAAGAGAAGAGAAGAAAGAACCAAACAGAACAATACATAATCTCACATCGCAGTGGAAAATATATAATATCATATCAATGATCTTTACAAAACAGAAACTATATATACATACATCAATCAAAGTTCAACAATCAATCAATAATCCTCAGCCTGGATAGTTATAATAACATGTCCTCACAATTGCCGATAATATACAACAACCAAGCAGCGGATAATCAAAACAGATACGTATATACGAAAATGAAGATCTCCAGCTCTCCAGCTGAAGCTGCAAAAGCACAAAATCTAAACCTGTAAATATACTCGTCTGACCCGAGCATTGAAAGGGAAGAACGCCCGGATCAGTCTGGTAAACCAGCATGAGAAATACACTCAACTGAATTTATTAAATTACCAAACTTTTCCTTTATCAAAACCAAATTATCTCGTAAGACATGCCCACACGTAAACATGGACATGTTTTTACCTTACGATAACTAAAACATTTCATATCAAATCATGGGATATTATACTACTGTCTAGTATACAAATAATATTAATTGAAGCCGAAATGGTTACATTGATTAAATTCCAGCTTATAGCCCAAAGTGGGTAATACAATCAAAATGGCAGGTACGTAGTGGAGTTTGAATTTCCATACAAATGACCAGGTGAAGGGTCTACCTTCGTTTGGATACACCTCTAGATGGATGTCCCGAGAAACCATCACAAAGTTCCTCTACTAACATAAGACCGGTCCACCTCTATAACTAGATAGTACCGAATATGTCATCCTCCGGTCGTTGCCGACCTTTTTCGAGGGCCCTTATAGCATACAAGCCACAATAATCAGATACATGACGTCATAGTGTGTAAAGATATATCTAGAAGAGGATGATCATATCCTACTTGGGAGCGACCCACTTAGCCCTGCTGCATCTAACCCTATTTCGGTCATTTTCATTTGATGAGGCCTGAGGCAACGATTACCTTTCACATATCATATCACTCACTTAGAATGCCACACCGCCATTTCCGTTGACTACTAACTGCCTTTCACGAAAATACAACCCTTAAGCTCGTACATACCAAGGAGGGTGTTAAGCTAAGAGAAGTTGCCTTCTCCATCACCACTGATGTACGTTTGTAAAAACCAATCTACGTAATCTTTACAAATGCAATGTCAGACAAACATCCATACAAGTTGTTAAGGAATAGGACAAACCGAAGGTGCTTTCGTACCACATCCTGTTGGTAAATACTTAGGATTAGTGGTGAATAGTCCTTGCATTGGATATTTCATAACGAAGAGACTACTGCTACTGGATGTATATTAGGATTTTAACCCCAAACGGTTAAAAAGTAGTCCTCCACTATGAAAATCCATAATATCAATATTATCGGCCAACCTGCACAATCGTCGTATAAATGTTGGTCTGAAGTGGTTTTTGGAAAACCGATCCCGGTCTCTTCGCACCAACAACGCAAAAGCATTTCTTAACCTCACACAGAAACTAAGTCTCATAAACTTATCAAGTCTCCAACTTTCAACTTTCTATCCTTCGGCCAAGAGGGAAGCTCGATAGATTGGAGTAATACTCCGCACTACATGAATCAACATCCTCAACACAAATGATAATCAAGCATACACAGAAGGCTACGTACTAATGTACGACTAAAAAGGTCCCACATCAAGTCGAGGAACCAAAAATGGCCAAATTTGATAGTCGGTTATTTAACTATCAAAGCAAACAAACAAATATTTAACACTATTAGCAATGACAAGGCCCTTTTAATTAATCTTTTATCTATTAAATTACTTGCCAAATATTCACTTTATGTAACATTCCTGTTTTTGAATCAAAATTAAATTGGTAATTAATGTAGATTTTGAAATTAAATTATGATTTAATATGGTATTTTCCAAATTTAAATAGATATTTATTTGTTTATAAATATAAATGTATATAAATATGATTTTTAAATAGAATTTGAAATAGGAAATTCAGAAATAAATATTCTGAATAATTTATTGATTATAAACTTAATTATGGATTGACTTGAAAATGTGGCAACAAAAATATATTGCATTTATTAACTCTGTATTTTGAAAAAAAATAAAGTATATATGTATATAGAACTATTTATTTGTATAATTGGTTTTCAAATCATTTTTCTTTATATAAGTACAAATATAAACATTCATTCATTTAAACTATAAATTTTAAAATTTAAATAAGAATAAATAGGAAAGTATGGTTTAAATTCAACATAATATTTACAAAAGTTTTCAAAGTTAATCATTTTCAAAATATTAATATAGATATTTATTTATTTAATAGGTAGGTAAATTGAGTTTAAAATTTAAATAAGATTTGTATATATGTAAATATAAACATATGAAAATATAATTCATGAATTAATGTATAAAACATTAAAACACAAATTCTAAATTAATTAAGAAAAAGGACTTAGAAATAATTTATAAATAAAATAAAGTAAAGGTCTAAACATAATTTTGTCACAAAATGACATTTGTAGAATTTTTAATTCATGCGTTAACAAGTATAAAAAAAGAAGAACAAGTGGCATTTATCTTTTAATTTGAATTAAATAAAACATTCTGGATTTGAAAATGTGAACCAAGCTATTACATTTTAATTTGAAAATCAACTCCTTTTTTTTCAAAAAATAAAAAATAAGATCAAAAAGAAAAGAAATCTAAAGCCTGAGAATCAACCTGTAAACCACTGGAAACCATCAAGTATTCAGATTCATAGGCAATTTAATCTAAGTAACCAAAACAAATACAAGTTCAGATCAACCTGGAAGCAAAAGGAAATGAAAATCAAAAATAAATCAAGCCTGAGATCAAATAGAAAAAGCTTAAATCTGGAAGTAAAAATCAACAAATTTCAACCTGGAAATAAATTAGATTCCAAATTCGACTTGTTCGAGCAGTAGATTCAATTCATCAGAATTTCAGATTTAAATCCAGATCAATATCTCAACGACAAGTCTCAGATGTAAAACCAGAGCAGTTTAAAATTGTAAGTTCAAGGCAAAACTTCAATGTTCTTCTCTGTTCCTTCTTAAGCAAGGTGAACAAACTCCCTTATATCTGCTTATATTCTTTGATATTGTAATGGATGCTTGAAGTATGATCTGGGATGTTGCTTAAAGTGAAATTTTGTTTATATATACATATAAATATGTATATATGCTTGTGCATGTATAGGGTACAGACAAAAACATTCTTGTTCCAGGTTACAGAGTAAACCTATCTCTAAAATCCAAATCTCTCTCTCTCTCTATTTTTCTTTAAGGATTAGAATCTAAATAAAAAATGTTTGTTAAACATTTTTTAAGTTTTAAAAATAAATTAAAGCATAAACAATTTAAGTTTGCACTGGAAAATCTGAAAATACAGACAAAACAAAATATAGGTTGAAAATCCAACCGTAATGATAATCTGATTTCAAATATATCAATTGAAAGGATTTTGGAAATAACGATTTTTGAAAAGTAAATCAAAATTTTTAAGCAAGCATTCATTGAGTAATGCAAAGATGAATAGATTTGATTTTTTTTGTAATTTTTGGTGATCGGCAACATAGTTCATCTCGAAATCTTGAATAAAGCTCGTTGGGAGGTAAGGTAGCTTAAGAAAAATGCTTAGAAATTTTTTTGATCATCGTGGAATGGGGACGAGATCGATTTAGGGTTTAACAACCCAGTTTTGCCGACGAAGTATGTGGGGGAGATTCGTCGTCATCAAAGCAATTCAGGTGATCAGACCTGTGTAGATGGGCGCGTGGGTCGTTGACGCAGCTATGGGTGTAATGGCGCGATTTCAGACGATCTGGATTGGCGGTGCAAGAAGTTTTTCTAGTGATGGGGTGGTTCCAGGTTTGATTCGAATGACTCAATTTCGAATTCGACGTTATTATGGCAATCTGGGTATTCATGATGGATGGGGATGAGTTCGTCGACATGTTGGAGGTTGCCGCATTGGTCGGAGCAACAGTGAACGATGGTGCACGTGCACAGTGCTTGGGTGGTGTCAATGGATAAGAAGTTGAGGAAGAAGCGTTTATCTCGAAGCATAGGTCGGGGAAATGTGCGTCTGGCTCGAGTGTTGATGTGAGAAATTTTTAGTTATACCACGTATTAAAATAAAAAGAAGAATTTTTTTCTAAGTTTTAAAATAAAGGATTGGGTTTGACTCGGGGGAAGGCACGAAGTAAATAGGCCTATGTCTCGGGTGAAGCTCGGGGTGGACTTGGGGTAATTTAAAAACAGTTTTCAAGTTTTAAAATAATTTAATTTAAACCTCTTTATTAAATAAATTTCTTTTAGATATAATAAATATTTTATTTAACGTTTGATTTATGAAAGTTATATAAATCGTTTAACTTGAATTTGTAAGTTATCTTAAAAACTTAGTTTGGGAATGTAATTAAGAAGTTAATCGAAAAAAAGATAAAATGTTTTTAGTTGTAAATTAATTTAAGTTAATTTATGAAATAATAATAATTTTTTTCAAAGATTAAAGGTTTAAAAATTAAATGTTTTCAAAGATAATTGATGAATAATTAATTTGTGTAATTGAAATAAAGCTAATTACTTTATGTAATTAGTTTAAGGCTGATTAATTATCGTGATTAAATTAAGGAATAACTAATGTAATTAATTTAAAGTATTTATCAATTAAGGTTAATTAATTAAGTAATTAAAAGTTAACCAATTTATTATTAAAGGTTATCTAATTTATAATAAGTAATTAAAGGATGATTAATTACTTAAAGCTAATTTCTTAATTATAAGTAATTAATGATTAATAATTAATTTATCAAGTGATAATTAATTTGTGATTTATTAATATAAGTTATTAGGATAATCACTTATTGTAATTAATTAGGATAATTAATTAACAGATAATTAATCAAAGAGTTAATTAATTGGTGTGATAAATTAAGATTAATTTATTAATTAAAGATAATTACTTAATAAAAGTAATTAAAGGTTAATTACTTAATAATTAAGGGTTATTAATTAAAGTAATTAATAAGAGGATAATTAATTTAATGCGATTAATTAAGGAATAATTAATTAAGTAAAGGTAATTAATTAAGATAAATAATTAAGGTTGATTAATTTCATTAATTAATATCAAATGATTTGTAATTTATTAATCAATAGTTGATAATTAATTCATAAGTAATTGATTTAATTGGAAATTAAATTGAATTAATTAGGATTTGAATAATTTATTAATCCTGCTTATAAATGATTATTGAATACTTGGATTTCTTATGAATGTTTGTATTGTATGAGATGCCTTGAATTGCTTGTCCTATTTGATTTGTGATATTCTGTTCTGTGAATTGAGCTGTGTATAATTTATTCATTTATCTGTGATACGTTTGTTTATTATCTGTGAATCTATGAATGAATGATAAGCATTATAGATTATACCTCTTATCGTATTGATGTGCTTGAATCTGTGATGATTGATGATGTTGCACTATTATTGTGTGAAACCCCTGGACTACACTATACATACACAAATATGGATTGCATGAGGAAATTGGTTAAGTCACATATTTTTGAAAATAATTTTTAGATTGAATTTTGAATCCAAATGGTTTGGGAAATGGTATTGGGTTAAATATGAAAAGCTTTTGAAAAAGAGTTTTGAAGATAAAAGTTATTTTGAATAACTTGATTAAGTTTTCAAATTTAAATTGTTTGATTTGAAATTAAATTCAAAATTTAAATTTGAATTCTATGTTTGGAAATTATGATTTAAGAAGGTTATGCAAGTAATAAATGTGTTTATATGGGTTTTAAAACATTTTAAAAGTATTGTTTTGGGAATTTGAATTTAACCCAAGTTTTATATTTAAAGTGCTTTAACTCGTGCAAATGTAATTGGATTTTTCCGAAACGAAAACTATTTTTTTTCAAATAACAATAGCTTTCATATAAAGAAAGGATTTCCAATTTATGTTGAAAGATTTCAAGATTTGAAATGGATAGTTTTGAAAGCTATGAATGAATTTTTGTGAAAGATGGTTGAACCTTTTTTTGAAATTGAAGAGGATTTTAAATGGTATATCTTTTATATATAAAAGATTTGAAATGTATAGTTTTGAAAGTTATGCATGAATCTATAGAAATGGTTTTAAAAACTATGAATTGAATCTTTGATTTAATGATTGGATGAGTTAATCCAATTTGAAAAAGAAATTGTTTTGAAAGCCATGAATGATCCTTTATGAAAGATTGGTGAACTTTGTGAAGGGAATCTTTTTGCTTTTAAAGATAAAATAGTAATTTGTTTAAACCATTTGAAAGAAAAGTTTTGGGCTTTGAATTATGACTTAACTGAGATCCCAATATCCATATATTTTAAAAATATTGAGCTCATTATTCGATTTAGCCGGGAGAGGACTTTGTGTCATATAACCCATTCCGAATAATGATACGACGTTATGAATAGCATTTGAAGACCGATCGTGAAGACCGGATATTTTCGAAAGTGAAAGGATAACTCGTCGAATGTCTCTGCACCGGCTGATCCCCGGTATAGAGATTTGATCACCCTTTGTGATGGGAAGTCCGGACGTGATTAGAGTTTATCCGGATTTGCAAGGGCTTCTTTGGAAGTGCCTTCGGTTCTGTTCGATCCCAGAACATACTTGTATGGATGTGTGTCTGACATTACACTTTGAGATGTAAAGCTGGTTTCTATCAAATACATTTCTGTTTGGTGGAGGAGATTTATTCTCTTAGCTTAACACCTTTCCCTGAGACGTACAAGCTTAGAGGTTATGTAGTTGATGGTTACTAGTGATACATTCCCAATTTAGCAGTGTGGCATACAAAGTGATGCCGATCATTTGTTGATCGAAGCATGGTTTTGTGAAAAGCATAGCTTTGTGGACGAGACCCGTCGGACCTCACTCCCCGGAAATGGTCGAAACAGGAAAGATGCGGCAAGATTTCAGGAGTCGTGCCCCTAGGGTATGTCCATTCCTTTTGGAAAAGGGTGGTATCATGGCATGGAGTCCAGATATTTAACCTAAGTGGTTACTGCAAATACATTTCTTTGTAGTTGTTGGTGTTGAGGGCCCACGGATAAAGGTCGAAAACGACCGAGGATGGAATATCTTTAGGTGTTATTCCCGAACAGGGAGGAAACCGCCCTGTGTAGGCAGAGAGCTGGGTAAGTTCTCAGGGAGTCACTCCAGAGGCATACCCATGTGGCAATAGGAAGCTCCTTAGCCTGATCATTTGTTGGAAATCCAATCTCCAATACATGCTTTGTACGGTTTTTGTTGTATAACCTGCCATTTACTTATGGTTGCTCCCCACTGTTTAGATGGCAGCTATTGTAGGCATAGTTCGAAATGTCTATGCTGGCTAAGATTAATATTATACTTTCAAAATGTTTTCCACTATGCGATAATAATAATATCAAAATGGTTTTCGCACATTAAGCATGTTTGACTATCATAAGGAGAAATCTCCTCCAATTCTGCGTTTGCATAGTGTGTGTGGCGGGAGGCCTTATGGTAGTTTCATTTTCCAAAAAGCATTGCAGCTTTCTTTTATTTCTTTTGTTGTTTGTTTTAATGATAAAACTGTTTTTGTTTGCTCACACCAGTCCCATGACTAACCTTGCTTAATACAACGTGATAGAGGGTTCTCGCTTCGCGTTTGGTGGCGAACGGGAGACACTTACCCCTACATGTCCCCGGGGAGGGATTGTGTAACCGGTTGGGTTAAGTTTCGAAAGGTTGGCCGTAAAAGCAAGGTCAGGGTACCATTGTCTGCCACGGCGGGGCTGGGATGGTTGAAAAGCCTACCAGTCGAGAGTGGCCGCTGTTGATGGTTGAAAACCTAGATCATGACAATTTGGTATCAGATCTGAAGTTTGAAACTTTAGCTCAGGAGTATGACACATTAGGTAACTCATTAGAGATAGGGTGAAGTATACCCTAGAATGAGTATATCCCTAAGATATCCGTCTGAATGCCTCAGTAAAGTCTCTTACTATCCGCTGAAGTGAGTATGAGTGCAAAAAGAGGACGAGGTAGGCGACAGGGGAGTACCACTATAAATGGTCAATACCCTGCAACAACGGAAGTAACTTTTCTCCTCAATCTCCTTTGATCCAATTTCAAATTCTATGATTGCTTCGTGGCAGCTCCAGAAAGAAGTTTTGGCGTGATGGTGGCCTACGAATTGTTGTCGAAAATCCTTACTTCGTATCTTCATCAGTTTCTTATTAATCTTCCCGTTTTTAACTTCAATAAATTTGAGATATTATTTGAAATAAATTGGTTAATAAAATACAAAGATAGATTAATTTGTATCGATAAAACGATTTCGATTAAAAGCAAATTTGAAATTCTATTGTAATTTCTTGTGAGTATCAAAGTCCAAAGAGGGACAAGCTAGTGTATACTTCGGAGTATTCCAACCAGAATTTGAAATCCATACCTAGTGTTTGAGAATTGTGGAAGATTGAATGATTGAATCCATTTATTTGTTCTTTTGGGTCCCGATATATTCTACGAACGGTTAGTTACCCTTCGAACTAGCCAGTGCCCTACATATTCATAGATCTGGTGACCTGAGTATCTTGTGAAGCATTGAATGAGTTTGTTCTCATAATTATTGGTGATATTCTAATTTGGTAAGCCAAATGCAGAATAACTATTTATTTTGATCTGGTAAACCATTTCTCTGTGTGTTAATCTATCTCTATTGTCTCCCTAGCAAATTTCGGGGACGAAATTTTCTTAAGGGGGGAATCTGTAACATTCCTGTTTTTGAATCAAATTTAAATTAGTAATTAATTTAGATTTTGAAATTAAATTGCGAACTAATTTAGTATTTTCCAAATTTAAATAGATATTTATTTGTTTATAAATATAAATGTATATAAATATGATTTTTAAATAGAATTTGTAATTGGAAGTTCAGAAATAAATATTCTAAATAATATATTGATTATAAACTTAATTATGGATTGATTTGAAAATGTGGAAATAAAAATATATTGGATTTGTTAACTCTGTATTTAAAAAAAGTTAAAGTATATATGTATATAAGGCTATTTATTTGTATAATTGGTTTCCAAATCATTTTTCTTTATGTAAGTACAAATATAAACATTCATTCATCTAAACTATAAATTTTAAAATTTAAATAAGAATAAATAGGAAAGCACGGTTTAAATTCAATATAAGATTTACAAAAGTTTTCAAAGTTAATCATTTTCAAAACATTAAGATAGATATTTATTTATTTAATAGGTTGGTAACTTGAGTTTAAAATTTAAATAAGATTTGTATATATGTAAGTATAAACACATGAAAATATAATTCATGAATTATTGTACAAAAGATTAAAACACAAATTCTAAATTAATTAAGAAAAGGACTTAGAAATAATTTATAAATAAAATACAGTAAAGGTCTAACATAATTTTGTCATAAAATGACATTTGTAGAATTTTTAATTCATGCATTAACAAGTGTAAACAAAGAAGAACAAGTGGCATTTATCTTTTAATTTGAATTAAATAAAACACTATGGATTTGAAAATGTGAACTATGCTATTATATTTTCATTTGAAAATCATCTCCTCTATTTTTCAAAAACTAAGAAATAAGATCAAAAAGAAAAGAAATCTGAAGCCTGAGAATCAACCTGTAAACTACTAGAAACCATAAGTATTTAGATTCAAAGGCAATTTAATCTCAGTAACCAAAACAAATACAAGTTCAGATCAACTTAGAAGCAAAAGGAAATGAAAATAAAAAAATAAATCAAGCTTGAGATCAAATAGCAAAAGCTTAAATCTGGAAGTAAAAATCAACAAACTTCAACCTGGAAATAAACCAGATTCCAAATTCAACTTGTTCGAGCAGTAGATTCAATTCATCAGAATTTCAGATTAAAATCCAGATCAATATCTCAACAGCAAGTCTCAGATCAAAAACCAAAGCAGTTTAAAATTGCAAGTTCCAGGCAAAACTTCAATGTTCTTCTCTGTTCCTTCAAGTAAGGTGAGCAAACTCCCTTATATCTGCTTATATTCTTTGATATTGCAATGGATGCTTGAAGTATGATCTGGGATGTTGCTTAAAGTGAAATTTTGTTTGTATATACATATAAATATGTATATATGCTTGTGCATGTTTGGGTTACAGACAAAAACATTCTTGTTCTAGGTTTACAGAGTAAACCTATCTCTAAAATCCAAATCTCTCTCTGTTTTTCTGTAAAGATTAGAATCTAAATAAAAATTGTCTGTTTAAACATGTTTTAAGTTTCAAAAATAAATTAGAGCAAAATCAATTTAAATTTGCTCTGGAAAATCTGAAAATACAGATAAACAAAATATAGGTTGAAAATCTAACCATAATGATCTCTGATTTCAAATATATCAATTGAAAGGATTTTGAAGATAATGATTTTTGAAAGTTAAATCAAAATTTTTAAGCAAGCATTCATTGAGTAACGTAAAGACGAATAGATTTGAGTTTTTTGTAATTTCTGGTGATCGGCAACATAGTTCATCTCGAAATCTTGAATGAAGCTCGCTGGGAGGTAGGGTAGCTTGAGAAAAATGCTTAGAAAATTTTCTGATCATCGTGGAATGGGGACGAGATCGACTTAGGATTTAACAATCCAGTTTTGCCGACGAAGTATGTGGGGGAGATTCATCGTCATCGAAGCAATTCAGGTGATCGGACCTGTGCAGATAGGCGCGTGGGTCGTTAACGTAGCTATGGTTGTAATGGCGCGATTTCAGATGATCTGAATTGGCGGTGCGAGAAGGTTTTCTAGTGATGGGGTGATTCCAGGTTTGATTCGAATGACTCGATTTCGAATTCGACGTTATTATTATTTGGGCATTCGTGGTGGACGAGGATGAGTTCGTCGACGTGCTGGAGGTTGCCGCATTGGCCGGAGCAACGACAAACGATGGTGCACGTGCACAGTGCTTGGATGGTGTCAGTGGATAAGAAGTTGAGGAAGAAGGGTTTATCTCGAAGCATAGGTCGGGGAAATGTGCGACTGACTCGAGTGTTGATGCGAGCAATTTTTAGTTACACTGGGTATTAAGATAAAAAGAAGAATTTTTTTCTAAGTTTTAAAATTAAGGGATGGGTTTGACTCGAGGGAAGGCGAGAAGTAAATAGGTCTGTGTCTCCGGTGATGCTTGGGGAGGACTCGGGGTAATTTAAAAACAGTTTTCAAGTTTTAAAATAATTTAGTTTAAGCCTCTTTCTTAAATAAATTTCTTTTAGATATAATAAATATTTTATTTAACGTTTGATTTATGAAAGTTATATAAGTTATTTAACTTGAATTTGTAAGTTATCTTAAAAACTTAATTTGGGAATGTAATTAAGAAGTTAATCGGAAAAAAAGATAAAGATTTTAGTTGTAAATTAACTTTAGTTAATTTATGAAATAATAATAATTTTGTTTTCAAATATTAAAGGTTTAAAGATTAAATGTTTTCAAAGATAATTGATGATTAATTACTTTATGTAATTGAATTAAAGCTGATTACTTTGTGTAATTGGTTTAAGGCTAATTAATTATAGTGATTAAATTAAAGAATAATTAATGTAATTAATTTAAAGTATTTATCAGTTAAGGTTAATTAATTAAGTAATTAAAAGTTAACCAATTTATTATTAAAGGTTATCTAATTTATAATAAGTAATTAAAGGATGATTAATTACTTAAAGCTTATTACTTAATTATAAGTAATTAATTAATGATTAATAATTAATTTATCAAGTGATAATTAATTTGTGATTTATTAATATAAGTGATTAGGATAATCACTTATTGTAATTAATTAGGATAATTAATTAACAAATAATTAATCAAAGAGTTAATTAATTGGTGTGACAAATTAAGATTAATTTATTAATTAAAGATAATTACTTAATGAAAGTAATTAAAGTTTAATTACTTAATAATTAAGGGTTATTAATTAAAGTAATTAATAAGAGGATAATTAATTTAATGCGATTAATTAAAGAATAATTAATTACGTAAAGGTAATTAATTAAAATAAATAATTAAGGTCGATTAATTTCGTTAATTAATATCAAATGATTTGTAATTTATTAACCAAAATTTGATAATTAATTCATAAGTAATTAATTTAATTGGAAATTAAATTAAATTAATTAGGATTTGAGTAATTTATTATCCTGCTTATAAATGATTATTGAATACTTGGATTGCTTATGAATGTTTGTATTATATGAGGTGCCTTGAATTGATTGTCCTATCTGATCTATGATATTCTGTTCTGTGGATTGAGCTGTGTATAATTTATTTATTTATCTATGATACGTTTGTTTATTATCTATGAATTTGTGAATGAACGATAAGTGTTATAGATTATACCGCTTATCGATATTGATGTGCTTGAATCTGTGATGATTGATGATGTTGCAGTATTATTGTGTGAAACCCTTGGACTACACTATACACACACAAATATGGATTGCACGAGGAAATTGGTTAAGTCACAAATTTTTGAAAATAATTTTAAATTGAATTTTGAATCCAAATGGTTTTGGCAATGGTATTGGGTTAAATATGAAAAGCTTTTGAAAAAGAGTTTTGATGATAAAAGTTATTTTGAATAACTTGATTAAGTTTTTAAATTTAAATAGTTTGATTTGAAATTGAATTCAAAATTTAAATTTGAATTCTATGTTTGGAAATAATGATTTAAAAAGGTTATACAAGTTATAAATGTGTTTATATGGGTTTTAAACCATTTTAAAAGTATTGTTTTGGGAATTTGAATTTAACCAAGGTTTTATATTTAAAGGGCTTCAACTCATGCAAATGTAATCGGATTTTTCTGAAACAAAAACTATTTGTTTTCAAATAACAATAGCTTTCATATAAAGAAAGGATTTCCAATTTTTGTTGAAAGATTTCAAGATTTGAAATGGATAGTTTTGAAAGCTATGAATGAATCTTTGTGAAAGATGGTTGAACCTTGTTTTGAAATTGAAGAGGATTTTAAATCGTATATCTTTTATATACAAAAGATTAGAAATGGATAGTTTCGAAAGTTATGAATGAATCTCTGGAAATGGTTTTGAAAACTATAAATTGAATCTTTGGTTTAATCATTGGATGAGTTAATCCAATTTGAAAAAGAAATTGTTTTGAAAGCCGTGAATGAACATTTGTGAAAGACTGGTGAACTTTGTGAAGTGAATCTTTTTGTTTAAAGATATGAAATGGTAATTTGTTTAAACCATTTGAAAGAAAAGTTTTGGCTTTTATGTTGTGACTTAACTGAGATCATAATATCCATATGTTTTAAAAATATTGCATTCATTATTCGGTTTAGCCGGGAGAGGACTTTGTGTCATATAGCCCATTCCGAATAATGATACGACGTTATGGTAGCATTTGAAGACCGGTTGTGAAGACCGGATATTTTCAAAAGCGAAAGGATAACTCGTCGAATGTCTGTGCACCGGATGATCCCCGGCATAGAGATTTGATCACCCTTTGTGATGGGAAGTCTGGACGTGATTAGAGTTTATTCGGATTTGCAAGGGTTTCTTTGGAAGTGCCTTTGGTTCTGTTCGATCCCGGAACAGACTTGTATGGATGTGTGTCTGACATCACACTTTGAGATGTAAAGCTGGTTTCTATCAAATACATTTCTGTTTGGTGGCGGAGATTTATTCTTTTAGCTTAACACCCTTCTCGGATACGTACGAGCTCAAAGGTTATATAGTTGATGGTTACTAGTGATACATTCCTAATTTGGTAGTGTGGCATATGAAGTGCTGTTGATCATTTGTTAATCGAAGCATGACTTTGTGAAAAGCGTAGCTTTGTGGACGAGACCTCGTCAGACCTCACTCCTCGGAAATGGTCGAAACAGGAAAGATGCGGCAAGGTTTCAAGGGTCGCGCCTCTAGGGTATGTATGTCCATTCCTTTTGGAAAAGGGTGGTATCATGATATGGAGCCCAGATATTTAACCTATGTGCTTACTACAAATATATTTCTTTGTGGTTGTTGGTGTTGAGGGGCCTCGGATAAAGGTCGCAAACGACCGGGGATGGCATATCTTTATGTGTTATTCTCGGGTAGGGAGGAAACCGACCTCGTGTTGGCAGAGAGCTGGGTAAGTTCTCGGGGCGTCCCTCTAGAGGGGTTCCCATATGGAAATAGGAAGTTCCTTAGCCTGACCATTTGTTGGAAATCCAATCTCCAATACGCGCCTTGTACGGTTTTAGTTGTATAACCTGCCATTTACTTATGGTGGCGCCCCACTGTCTAGATGGTAGCTATAGCAGGCATAGTCCGAAATGTCTATGCTGGCTAAGACTAATATTATACTTTCGAAATGTTTTCTACTATGCGATAATAATAATATCAAAATGATTTTCGCATATCAAGCATGTTTGACTATCATAAGGAGCAATCTCCTCTAATTCTTCGTTGTGTATGGCGGGAGGCCTTATGGTAGTTTCATTTTCCAAAAATCATTGTGGATTTCTTTTATTTCTTTTGTTGTTTGTTTTAAAGATAAAACTGTTTTCATTTGCTCACACCAGTCCTATGACTGACATGGAGTTTATTGTTCCATTCCTAAACTCTGGGTGCCCACAATTTTCCGCACGGGTAGTCTAGAGTTGGGTTTTTCAGATAATCAAATAGTAGGTGTAGATACGACTGCATCCAGCCTTTGGATGATGGCGATCACATTTGCTTCATTCTAGAGTGACCTTGCTTAATGCATCAATGATAGGGGTTCGAGCTAGATTTGGATTAGAGATGGAGTTTCTGATATTGGCATGTTTCTTTCTCTCTTTGAGATCAATGATGGAGATTTTCTTTCTGCTGTTATCTTTGGCTCTGATAATGATATTCAAATTGTATCATTGTTGTAAAGCTATTGTATCAACTATTGTATATCAATGATATTTTTCATTTTCTTCCGCCGTATTTTTGTACTTAATGTGTTATAGGCTCGGCACAAGTCGGATTTCAATGATTGAATCTGCGGCATTCGAGTATAAGTGAAGTAAGGGTGTCGATTTTCGAACGCTGAAATTCGGGTCGTGACACTTCAAATTATCTTTTAAAAGTTATATTCTCAAAATCATTTCAACTTCTATATTGGAAAACATTTCTATATACTTATTTAATGATAAGTACAACACTTAGAAAATATAACATATACTTTAATCATGATTAAGTATATATTTTATTCAGTAAGGAAAACGTTCTATTATAACATATTTATTTAGGTCAAAATGAATGTTGCGTAAAACGTCGTTACGACAACCCAAAATCACTAGTATAGTGATTCGATAATTAGATAAATATATAAATCCTATATAATATACAAAAACATTTTCTTTCGAAAATCATTTACTATAACAATAGGGTTATAGTCCATCATTTCCTTACTTCTCGAAAACGTTTATTTCAACAATAAAATTTGAAATCTATGTATTCGATACTTAACACACTTTAAAACATCTTCAACTATTTAACTCTATTTAAAATCACTTCCCAAATCATTTATTTAATTCAAAAGTTACTAAACCAATACTCCTACACACTTATTAAAGGATTATCCACTGTCTGAAATCGTGGATGAAATTACTTTAATAAACTTCTATATTTAACTTATCAAAATATAGTTAATTTCGGATTTATTAAATAATGTTTATAAATTCCATATCTATATATAAATATATATATTAAAAAAACTTCCATTTATGAATCCCTTTTATTAATCGAACTACTTTATATCCCATTTACATGCTAAAATCCAATTTATAAGTTAATTACTTACAAATCATCTATTTACAAATTCATTCCTCTTTATAACTTCATTAATTATATATCATATTCACTTATAAGATTCAATTATAACGTCATTTTAACATTTACAAAACTCCTTTATAACTTCATCACTTTTGATTTATAAAAATTCAATTTTATAAATCTTATATGTAAACCATTTATAATAATTTCAAAATTTTCAATTTAACTATTTACCAAATAGTTAACTCCGTATTTCAAAAATCACATTTCAATCATATTTCACAAAAATCATATTTTTTATAACATAAAAATTATAACATTTATTTATTCAAAATAAATTCATTTACTTAACAATTCAAAATTTAATAAAACATATATTTTCAAAATCACTTTGAAAATCCTTTTTAATTTAAAAATCATCACTTTAACATTTTTAAATTATCAAAAATAGGCCCAATGCTGCAACAACACTAAATACATCAATCATGACATCTAAACATCATATATCACATGATTACAACATATATCACAATATCTGCAAATAAAACCAATACTGGTTAGGAATCCAGCTGCATCCTCCAGCCTGTCACCTGCAATAAATATACATATTAGAATATGTGTACAATGTCCGCTTCGAGGCAGACGCGCGTACAAAGTGTCATCCGCTCATACACGGGAATGTATAGGGTCTCGTCTGCTCCAATAGGCAGGAATATATCGAAATACCAATTAATATTTATACAATATATCATATATCATCCAAACAGTCATCAATCAGCATAAAATAAATTTATTCTCACTTATATAAAAATATCAATGAGTTAGAAAGAGTGAGTTGTACACACTTTGGTTCCAATAGCAGTTGTTGTGTTTTATACCGAATAAAATTAAACAAGCATTTAATTTTACTCAAAATTTACACTAGCTCCAATCAACTCCAGACCAGCATTAAAATTTAATGCTCATCAATACGAACCTAACGCAATTTGTTTTGTCAAAAACGGACCTCGTATGACAATATGATGACAATTTAAAGATTGTATGAATTTAAATAATATAATTTACAAATTTATTTTTATTTTAAAATGCTACATCTCATCATAGCTTTTCATTTTCAAATCCCAGATCGTGGCCGATCATTGCATCTTCTCCTCCAGGTAACCATCGCGTGAAGAAACCCAAAATCCACCGTTTTTATTTGAATTAACATGCGAACTACGACCAACTTGATGACGATCTGAACCTGCCACCCCGAGCGCCCACATGAGCTCCACCTTCGGCATGAATGATGGCAAACTCGTTGCTTGCATTGCCTTGAAATTTGTGCATGAATGCCACTCGTTCGAACGCATATTCCCGTCGGTCCATCGCGTGAAATCCAATCATAACCGTTGTATTTGAAGATCACGATGCCCTCTATGTTTCTGTAGTTGAAGATTTTTCGTAATTGTTTACAGATTTGGAGATTTTAGGTTAGAAGAACCGAAATTCTAAGCCATTGAAATGTTCAGTGGCGGCTAGCCCTAGCTAGCGTTTTCTGAGTGAAAAATAGAAATTATAACATCCTTTTATAGAAAATTTTGCGACACTATTCACCCGAAAATTTTTCGAACTCCAAACGAAGCATGCTGCCTGGCGTTTTTAATGTTTTACCCCTATTTCGAACATAATGGAATATATATCGGGAGCCAATTCGATTATATTTGAAAGATAGGTTTTTGAATCGATTATGTAAATTAAAATTTTACTTAAACGAATTTCTATGCGTTTTACCTTTCCACGACTAAACCGTAAATCCGATTGACACGAAATTTGAAATCCTACAATACTATAAAATTTCGGATCTAATGAAACTGGTTTCGTCGAAATCCGAGACTGTGTGAAAAATGACTATTTTTACACGTTAGTTAAATATTAAAATATTCAATTTCTAGAATTTAACTTTTAATTCAATTTTAAAAGTCCTCTAACATCATTCTAATTCAAATAGAATTTAATGCTACTTTAAAAATCATTTTCATTCATATTAAATTCAAATTTCAATTATTTACACAATTTAGAATATTAAATTAACAATTTAATTATCCATTTAAATCGAGATATTCGAAATATAAGTTATTCAACTTATAAAATTTACTTGTTAATATTTAAAATCAATTAAATATATTAATTTCAAATGACTGAAATTCTGGGCCGTTACAAAACCCAAAACCAAATCATACTTGTTATTCTCTTTAAAATTCCATTATTAAAGATCTAAGTATTTTTCAAACTCATTTACAATATTTTAACACTTTAAAATATTATCCAGGGATTTAAAAAACGAATGTTACTAAAATACTATTTACGAAAAATCCCAAAACACTTTACTATTCCGTTATTCTATCCAATTACTTTTCAAAAGTACAGTTAAAGGGGTTAAAACATATGCTGCACAAACATCGATAGTATAAACCCAAAATCACTTTCATATTTTCCATTAGTTTTGAAATATCCATTTAAAGCTCTAAGTACTTCCCCATTTATCAAACAAGGGGATATATCCCTTTAATTAATTTATAAAACAATCCATTATAAGATAAGTGTTATAATCTAAAAATTCCTTCTAAATCTCTTTATAAAATATTGAATTCCTTATTAAAATACCTTTAAAAAAGATAGATATATATACATTTATTAATTTATTTGTAAAGCTAAGATATTTAATAAAATACTATAAACCATTTGTGAAATATTATAATATAAAATCCTTTTATCGCTTTAATAAAATCTTTAATAACTTTTAAAACCATTTATATACTAAAATATAATTTTAAAATACTTATACATATTTTAAAACTTTTTAATTAAAACACGCCTTAAAACTCTTATTTTATAATTTAAAACAATCACTTTATAAATCCATAAATGATTTTCAACAATATATTTAAAGCTTGTTATTTCTGATAATAAGTGCGCTAACAGTACTTATTAACAATATGAAGAAGCCTTAGGATGTCTTCTAAAGTTAACTATGAAATCGCAGATCACATCGATTTCAAAGTGCATCCATCATGACCTTTTCACTCTAACCTTTTCAATTTCCCTCTCCAATTTCCCAAAGTATCCAAACCAACCCATTTATGTCAAACACACCAAAACATATGTAGAACAACCCTATATATATACATATACATTTCCACAATATATCACATTTTATCCAATTTAACATATGTTAAATATCAGGGATTTCAAAGCATATTTATAAGATTATATCATTTCTAACATATATAATGCACTATTACATTTCACAATGAAATACCAAACATGTAAATCAAGTAGTTTGGGCCACGATAAATATTTATAGAATCAAAAGAGAGATTATACTCAATAATAATGTTATCACTTATTTTACAAAACAAGGTAGGGCCCAAAAGTAATAACTTGCATTGTTCGTTATATAGTTTATATTTTTAATACAACAACAATTATATGTACAATAATTGTACAATCAACTGGCGAGTATAACTTATTCAAGTTCCTGCCAACGCTTACACGTTTCTGAGTAGTCCAAAATCGAATGCCATTCTATTTTGATTAAATTCCAACTAGTTCCAAACTAGACGAATCCAACTCCATTGCGTAGAAAATCCAGATACGAATGCAATAGCAAAAATGGTGCCTTGATCGGAATTCGTATGAACAAGGAACGATCATTAGAACCCTAACATAATTAATAAGGTAATTAGCAATCACCTTCCTTTCTCTCATGCAACAAACCCAGGCCGTAAGAAAACCAAACCCTAACATGACTTCTCCATACCCCACTGTCGCCACATCGCTTGAGCCACCGTCTCATCACTGCCGGTGATAGCCCCCGTCACCCTTTTCCTAGCGCTGCCAGCCTCGTCACCCCACGTCGCCTATAATTAGAGAATAACCCCAAAAACTGCCATGCGTTCGAAGCCATATCTTCGCTGCCTCCGGTCGAACCACATCGATCTATCCAGTCATCGTGCTCCAATCCCCAAGCCACATATTTTTGTAGTTGACACCTTTGCTTGAATCAGCCCTGATTGTTGTGGATGATGGCAGCCGTTAGATTCGACGGCTAGGGTTAGGGTTTAGAAAATAAATGCAAGAAGTGAGGGTCCTTTTATAGAAAAATTTCCAACACTATTCAAACTCTCCCCTAAATATCAACTCCAAACGAAGCATCCTCACTGACATTTCTAGCTAATTACCCCCATTCTGAACACAATGGAACTAGTATCGGGACCTAGTTCCATCATGTACAGAAGTTAGCTTTTAAAATCGTATTATGTTATATTATAATTCCTAAAATTAATTACTATGCATTTTTAGCTCGCATGACCATGCAAAACGTCCCATGGTCACGAAACTCGACAATGTATAACAATTCATTATTTCGGATCCAATGACACTAGTTTCTTCAAAATCCAAGAAATGCCCTGGAATGGTAATTTCACTCGTTAATTAAAACAAATAATCATTAAAACCATTTTGATCACTTTAATTATAAATTAAAAGATTTCCATTCTTATTCTTGTTCAAATTTTTTTTAAATAAGCTTTCAAAATCATTTTTTATTCATATTAAATCCAAGATTCAATTATTTAAATAATTCCAATATTGAATTATAAATTGTTCAAAAATTCAAGTTGTTACAAAGGAACTCCTTAAGATTGCTTATCCATACGGATACCACATCCTTGAAAACTTTTGAAATATTTTACCTTATGATCATTTGACTCTTGCTGTTTGAATTATCAAACCTCCCAATGTTCTTCTTAATATTATAAGAACATTCAACTGTAATAAAGGTGGTTGTAACCCTCATAATTGTAAGAGCTAGATTTACAAAGTCAAGGTCAAACCACATGCTCTCACTAATCTTTAGATTTAGTCCCAAACCAGATGAGAATATTATCAAACTTGGCAGATACTTTAGTCAAATTAGTTGAAAATCGAACAAAAATAAAGATTGAACATATATGTTCATATCCAAATATCAGCCATAGTAAATTCCAATAATTGGTAAGTCTCTTCTCAAGATACCTAGTACAACATTAATATCAAGTATATGGACGGTAATATTAACTGTGTGTGGTACTCTTGTTGTAATGATCAAACATTGACAATAAATTCAAGTCAAATAATAATCTTCCTTAGAATCGATTAATTATTCACTTGTAAAACCTTATAATTGTCACAAATTTATCATCACGCATGTGTAAGTGATTCGGCCAAATATTAGTCTTCCTTTGGCCCGGCCAATATCCGCATAAATAAATACACATTAATATCAAATATTTTCATCAACAACTAATATAAGAGAGGTCACTTCGGTGATATTTTATTCCAATTATTTCGCTTGGAATGTAGGATATTTACAACTTGTTTGCAAAGAGACACCAAAAAATATATTTGAATTTCTTTCGTAGTGTATGTATAATATATTTCGAGTGTTATAAAATACTCCCAAAAAAGGTATAGGTCAGTATGACACTTGATAATTTCAAAATTATAACCATGGCATAACATGTTTTACTCGTAGTTGTTATAGTCTTTTTCTTTAAGTATGTGGTTATATTTATGACGTTCCCTAAATAAATATGATATAATACATCATAAATAAATCATATAACAAATGTCTCAGACAAATGCATTAATTAAACGCCACACTAAATTATATATAAATGACATAATAAATGTTGTACTAAATAACAGGAATGAATGCAGTAGCTATGATGTATATCTGAACCATAATATAGCTACACAAAATGTAAATGTGTCACTTTATCTTTAGTTATTATCTGAATACTTAATTATGGTCAGTAACCATGCATTTTGCAAAATATGAAAACTGTTGCTCCTTTTATGCTGACTAAAGCATGAAAGTGAAGTATGTTTTCAATGAGCATGGGTCATACATATAGAATATTTGTATCTATCAAACATAAATGCATCAAATAATAAACTATATGTCTTTTTTTATTCCAAATACAAACATGCTGCATCATTAAATTTATTGCAACAGATGCATTTAGTGTATTTATGATAATAAATTAATTCATTACCATAACAACCACGTTTAATGCATTTATGATCAAAATTAAATGCAATTAACTGTTATGTAGTCTAAAACGTAAAATAGTGTCATATTAAAATTTATTTCTATAACAAAATAAAAACAAACACCTTAAATGAGCATGCTTTAATTCTAGTTAATCAAAATTTCTGAAATAACCCAAATACATTATATATATTCAAATTACTTAATCAAAAGTTAAGTAAGGTAGAATAATCGTAAAGTTGGATCTATGTTTCTTGCATAAATGGTAATAAATTATAAATATCTATCTATACAATTAGTAAACATTAAAGAAAATGACTGTACATATCAGATCCAAAGTATACCTTACGTTGAAATTCACAATTTATTTATCAAATATATAATAATAAAAATTTGGATGTTTCAACCAACATAAGTTGTTTTCGATATTTAGAGGAATTTAGATTATTTTCCAAAAATTTAATGATTTCAAATTCTATCTTATTTCATAAACAATATAGTAATCATTTAGATCTATATTTCTACACCAAAATAGTTTCACAAATTAGCCTTATTTACAATAATAAAAAATTGATACTAAACCAAATTCAAAATCATAAACAACAAAATCTTTGATACATAGATTAAGAAAATCTAAAACTTAAATGGAATTTAGTGACTTTTAAATGAAGTTTAATTCGATACTTACTTATAATAAAAAACATAAAAAAATTCCCAATGAAATCAAAGATGGTTGGCTTTGATACCACTTGTTATGATTTCAATATACATTACAATTGATTAATCATGAAACCCTATATCTGAATAGATGACCCATATTTATTTGAATGAGAAGAAATTAGAGAAAGTTAAGTAAATTAGCGGAAGTCATATCTGGATCCATAGTTGCTAATTCAAAGAGAAAAAAATTGGTTTAATCTTTGAAATTGACACAAACCTTAGATTTGGATTATTTCCATAGAACGGATTAGGAGAATAACTAGAGCTTATGTAATTTGGGGACCATTATCCTTTATTTATAATGTTAGCATTTTCTAATTTGGCCCTTCAACAAATTAGAATTGCCCCAGTATCTATACATTGACACCACGACAATTATATCGTTAAGCCTTTTAACTTTAATCCATAATTCGATTACTTTAGTTAGGCTTTACACCAAAATAGCACAACACATTTTATTTCACATATGTGGCCCACGTGTTGGAATTTTCCAACATGCTGAAGTTGCGATGTTCGAGATATAATGTAGCATATATGTATTTGTCGCAGTTGTAACTCGAAGCTTTTGATTGTCCTTGGTTAGATGATAGGTGTGTATGGCCAAAGAAACCGAAATATGGTAAATAAGATGGTAAATTGTCGGTCTTTTTGAAGAGATGCATGTAACTTGATGATGGTTTAAGTAAGGTATGAATGATGTTTGGCTGATGAACTACACTGGAAAGCTACTGAAATTGTTTAAAGTTGGAATGTTGAGTTTGACGTTGTATGTTGTAGGAGACAATGAGGTAGATACTTGATGGAGTTTGGTGTTTTGAGTAGACTGGATAAGTTTTTGTGACATAAAGAGAATGCGTTTGTTTTTGTATCCAACTTTTTTTATTTTGATGTACTTGAGTTTAAATAGAACTGAAGATGAGATGTATGAGTATGGAAACAAATATGGGAGAGGATATTGAGGAAGATGTGGATTTGTTAGATAGTTTGTTTCGCTGCATAGAAAATAAAATCTGTATATAATAGGAAATAATTTATGTTGTATCTTCCATAATATATCATCTTATTGTGCATACAATTCTTTACTTATGATCTCTAATATCTCGTTTTCTTGTATGTCCAGCTTTTTAACACACTGAAAGGTAACTTCTCCACAACTTTTATTTTATAAAAAAATCTATAGATATATAATACTGAAAAAATATATTAAATATAATGTATTTAGTATTAATATCAAAATGAAATCAACTATAATTTTTGATAATATTTCTTTTTCGACGATAATAATAAATACATATTACTTTTACAAATAAAAATAATTAAAAATAAAATTGTGCTTTAATGATCTTTAAATTGCAACACACTCTGAAAACAAAATCAAATATAAAAATATATTTGTTATCACCAAACAAGATGTGTACTCTATAATGTTCCCCTTTTGATTATAACAAACAAGTTAAGATTCGACAGGTGTAACTCATGTTGAGTGTGTATTAGATATCATAAAATCAAAATCATAGCACAATGTTTTAATATATATAACATGCTACCCTTACATATGTGGCATATGAGTCTTAGAATAAAATAGTAAACAAATAATATTTCTAAAATATTAGCAATGAATTTACAATGTTATCAAATTTTAACCGCTCTCTCTCCCTTTTGTTCCTATTCAAGTATAAATATCAAACTAACATACTGAGAAAGTGATACTGTATGATGAAACTCGATCAAAATATAAGTATTAAATATATAATAAAATATCAACCATAAATTATAGTCACTTTATTGATCAAAGCCATTTCGCATAAGTGGAAAGAGGGTGATAATGTAATGTAGTTACATTTAGTGGGGTTCAAAGGACATAGCTCATAAGATGTTACGTAATTAAATAGCATATTCTTAGAAGGAATGTGGCTAACAAATATTATTTAAGTTACAACAACTTATCCCTAATTCATCCTATATGAGATCAGGAACCCTCCATCCATGCATTGCCGCGAGGTCTCTTAGAAGAGGATTGATGTTACTTGACAAGTACTAACACACCTATTTCACAATCATACCGGGGCTTAGGGAGTCTGTCATATCATATATGTAATTTTTTTTAAATTCCATAAGTTTTCAACAATCAATTTTATGTATGTCAAGTTAGCCCACTTTGGCATAAAACTGCAAAGTATAGGTTGATAGAATATGAATATCAAATGGTATATTTAGAGATGATGTGGGATATGCGGTAATCAAAAATAGAAACTTTAGTCTATGCTTGATTATCAAGAATTATCATAACATTATTATTTAATCAAGTACAAAATTCAATATCCTTAACCATCCATGTAATACATATAAATACATTTGAAATTGCATAAGAAAGTTCATTCGATGGTGATAAGGTTTCAAAAGTAAATTCTCTATAGTTATCTCAAAAACAATTTTGATTTTAAATTCTATTCTTGAACATAGAATATGAATTGTTTTTAGAGCTATTTGTGTATAGAGTAGCACATGTTCTAAGGGTATACACAATAATGTATAAGAAAACAAAAACTCACCTCAAAAGATCTCAGCACAAAGCTCAAAATTTTAGAAATTCATCGCCGACAATCATCTCAAGTTTTGAAAAAAGATCCCAAGAAGTTCAACAGAAAGTCATTTCCAAAAATTATTTCAAGTAAAAATCTATCATCTGAAGAAGTTTCAACGTTTTCAAGTCAAGGAACTCTCTAATCAAACTTTTCCATCAAAAGGTATTTCTCATTGAAAATCTATATCAAAGATTTTTTTCAAATATATCTCATTTCAAAATATTCACATCATAAATAGATATGGAGAGCAAAAAAAAATCCTAAGAAAGCAAAATCCTATTTTTTTTAAAAAAATTTCAAACACGAAAAACTCTAAGAGGTAAAATACATGTTTCTGGATTTTTTTTAAAAATGCAAGAGCTCCACATGTGGGTGAAATATAATGTATGAAATATCAATCAATCCGTGAGACATACGAGCTATCGAAAAAAAATACCAAAATGGAGAAATCACTAAGGTTAGAAGTCATATTAGATGTTCTAAAAAGATAAATAAGTTACTATTTCACCATACCACTTGTTATCTAGGCTGTCAATGGTTACAAACAATCGTTCTACTTGTATTCTCCATGGTGGTGTACGGTACATCAAAAACTAGCATCCAGCCTCTTAATGTCTCATCATCAATACCAAATGTGAAAGATAGGCTTCATTAACCAAATGTAATGCGCACTCCATTTGTTTGAATTTCTCAATAGGCTTATCTATGTTAAACAAAATCACACACAATTAAAAAATGATTTGTTAGTCATTATCAAATAAAATAAAAATAGAATCATCTCATGTAGAAGCGTATCATGAACATATGTATGGAAACAATTATCCTTGCACATCGATAATCGTTGTTTTGAAAATCAATATATTTTGAAACAATTATTTGAAAATTTTAAGCCCATAATTTGATTTAACACAAAACTAGAAAGTTTTTGATATTCAAATTTTCTAATCATTAAAATTTGTTTGAAGTTAAAATGATAAACAAAACAAAAGTTTATGTCCAAAATACCACAATTCATTCGAAAAAAATTCAAAAAAACTTTTTAAGCAATAAATGACTTGATTACTATTTTTCAAGATATTTTGAAATGAATTAGCAAAAAATCAAAACTTGAAATTTATAGTGTTATCTATTATATTCTCAATACTTCAAGAATTTTAAAAATTGGAGTTTTTGTGTTCAAGTTATGATTGATTTACTACAACTGTGTTGGAAAGTTCTAAAACAGTTTTCAAACAACGTACTGAATTATTTGCAATTTTTAATGGATTAATTCAAAATCTAGAGAAACTGAAAACATAAAAATTACAGTGATTTTCGTCTATTTTTATGAACATATTGATTTTTTGCAAATCAGGGCTACAAAGCTCAAGATGTGACAATTTTATTATAGTAATGTAAAATTAGAACTCAAAACGAGGGAATAAAATTTGGACAATAGGGTTTAGAGATCATACCTTCACCTACCTTCGAAGTTGCTTTTGTATTCACCATTTGTTAATGAATAAATTCATCAACACACTAAAGCATGTAAAGATTGGTTAATAAAAATGAAACCTCTTCGAAACCAGTCGAAGTCATCAGATATGCATCTATAACAATCCTTATCTTAGACATCAAATTCGAAAGTCATGTGAAACATTACATAAGGTCTAAGTCGATAAAAAAGGTAAAGTAAAAGCCTAAATTCAAGAATTTAGTAGTCAAACATGCCATGTTAAGGTCGAAGTCAGATCATGCAATGCAAGTTCAAAGTCTAAGTCAAATTATGGTCAAAGTCGAATATGTTAATCACAAATCATGGTTCATATGCTATGAAATTGTTTGATTTCCAATTCCTTATGTGTACAATGCTCTAGTGTTACAATTGGCAAAAATCCCTAAATCAATTAAAGGTTTACAAAGTTGAAAACATGTAGGAAGTGGGAAAAGAGAATTTATCCCGAAAATGGCACCCCTAGGTCCATATTTATAGGGGAAGAGCGATAGAGCCTTCAATGCGGTTAAGCTTCGACGATGGAGTCGGTAAGGACTTTGATGACTTCGATGTTGCTGTGTGCTACACTTTATCTTACTCTTTTAGTAGAGATACACGGCAACTACAAACTATGACACGATCGGCTTTCATCATGACGGTCGTCCTCTAAGAGAGGGCGATGACTTCTTGCAACATCGTTAATGAAGGCGGTGTAGGACTTCGACTTCATCCGTTTAGAGATATGCAACAATGACATAGGTGGAAACAACCTTTGGCAACAACAATGTTGCAGGGAACTGGCTTAAGTGACTTCATAATGTTGGCATCTTTAACAGTTAATAGCATTGATGGCTTCCTTCATGATGATTGGCGTCACCTTGATAATAGCATTGATAACTTCTTTTTTAATGTTGATGATCATTGGCATCATCGTACAACAACATCTTCGAAGTGCCATAAAGTGTGGTGCCGCTTTAGTACAATGCTAACTCCCTTCGTGGTTGTCAATGAGCTTGTGATTGGTGAGTAGCGGTGCTGATAGAGTTTAGCATCAATGAAATACGCTATGAGTCACTTTGACACTCATTGATGGCTTTTGAAGTTGCTCGTACTTGATTCCTTTGCTTCATTGGTTACATGCGGCACTACATATACTCTGTTATTGATGAAGTGTGATGTGATCATTGAATTCGATATGAGGCGGCGGCGATTAAGTGCGACATCTACCTTAGTTGTGTTGATACATGGTGATGGTTGATTGTCTACGCCGTAAAATTTCAATTTCAACTTCATAAAAGGACCGCGACTTCGATGGGGTTTGGCACCATCATTCCTTTGAAGAAGTGCTATTGACTAGCAGTGGTTATATTCAACAGCTATATTAGTGAAGGTCGATGTCGAGCACAAGTGGTGCAGATAATGTGCGATGTCTTATTCTTTTGACACTGATCCTCAAGCGTATCGCTAGTCATATGCCTTCGAGAGTATTGATGGAAGTCGACATGATCTAAAAGCGACTCCATATCTTCGAAGTTAGTATTGGTGATAACATCTGTTATTACAAAGGCCAAATCACTTCTTCTCGCAATGAGGTTCGACATCATCTTATTGAAGCTTTGAGTTGGAAACCATATCATCTTGAGAAATTATGTGGATAACACCATTTTTATCCAAAATTAGAGGATCACTACTTTGTTTTCCTGTGCTAAGAAGCATTACATCATTTCCATCAAATGTGTAGAACAACACGAAACCTACCTCCATCGTAGCTGCTCCTAAGACCATCTTCGTACCTACATACTAGAAGAAGAAGTGAGTGATTTAGATAGAGATGTAAGACCACTTTTGTTTACATTTGAAATCTTTAGGGCCCAAATTTGCTTGTATAGCCATCCATTAATATTAACAACTATACCTTTAGGAACCCAAATTTATTCAACTCGTTTATTCATGTTCCTATTTCGATAATTATTATAACTATGTGCAATATTGCCAGACTTTACGCATTTAGGAAACACACTTCTCCTACCAGTGGTATTACTAGTCATTTGTTTATAAACTAACACCTTTTCAAATCCAAATCCTTTTTATTATTTGCAAAGAGTTGATTTCCTAATAACATATTAAACAATTTTTCACTAATGGAAAATTTTCGAATAATCAACGAGTTCATTAACTTTGGATTTTAAAAGATTATTCTTGTTTATTAGCTTAGAACAATGACTAATAGAATTCTCTCTTTTCAAATCATTTCTTTTTAAGATCATATTTCCTTGGTCAAGCTTTCTAATTTTGGTTTTAACTTTAAGCATTTCAATTTTTAAAAGTAGGCCTCTTCCAAATTCAAGTTTTTCAAAATCCTTGAAGTTTCCTGTCTCCTATTGAAGTTCGTGATTTATTCAAATAATTTTAGTTTCACTATTTTTCAAAATCATGCTTTCATTTTCAAGGGTTTTTGAAGTTTCCTTTAATGTCAGTTAATTCCTTTTGAAAATTCACACATTTTTTCATTCAAAATTTCTGACATTTCTAATCTTTTCAATTTCATTTTCAAGCTCGTCTAAAATTATCTCGGTTTTCAGCAAATTAATCTTTTCAAAAATTTCACGTTTGGAATTTTTGAATACTTTAAAAAAATTCAACTATTTTTGTAAAATATTGTTTTTCCAAATTAGCTCACTTACGTTTTCTTTCAATGTTAGAATTTTCTTTTCATGCTTTTAAAAATGTTGATTGAAGTGAATAAATTCTTTTTTACAGTTCAAACATTTTTCACAATTAAAATTTTATTTTTCTTAATATTTCAAGCCCTTTGTCGAATTTGTCATTTTCATGACGTAGTCTAGATTTTTATTTTCAACCCGTTATTTTTCAATTCAAGATCATCAACAATTTTAGTCAATTTATGACAAAAATGGACTAAATCTTCAAATGAAAAATCCATTATCTCATCATCTTTTAAATCATCATCACTGCTATCTTCGCTTCCATCGCATGAATCGTCTTTTGTGAAGCCCGTCTAACACAACTCTGCTCTTATGTCGGTGTTGGGTAGCTCTTTGCTATTGTTGACTTTTCCTCCCTATTTAGAATCAAGAGTGCTCCAAATTTTCTAGACAGTCAAACAATGGGAGCTATGGTTAAATTCGGCTTTATTCATAAAAGTGATAAAAATATTCATAACTTTAACACTAAGTGAAATATTTTTTTTATCTATCATATCACACCCATTTTCAATGATATTCCACATTTTACATTTAATAGACTTTAAATAAAATTCAATTTTCGATTTTGTTCCAGTAAAATTAGATGGACTAATATTGGATTGACTCTCGCTAAAATTATAGCAGCTAAGGTAAGACATGATATAATGTTTTTCTAAATAACCTGCTCTGATACCACTTGTTAAGGTCACGCAATATACCCTAAAGGGGATGAATGAAATATTTAAACAATTTCGCAAATAAACAACTAAATAATGCGGAAATGTAATGCGGAAGTAAATAACACATATATATCCAGCTTCAACCATTACCCGTTAGTGCCTACTACTGCCTCTAAAGTTACTACTATAATTATATATATATTCGACGCTTACAATATGTGTAAACTTGCACACTCTGCTAACCCGAATATATTAATCCTATGTATAGTAACCCTGCTTGAACTCAATACCCTGAGACCAGAATCCTTGAACTACGACCCGTAGCTCAATATAGAAAATCTTGAGTTTGAACTTAAAAAGCAAAAGTACATATACAAATAAATTAAAAATTGATCCTCCTAAAAATGTATGCGAGGATCAATATGAAATTAAACTCCTCTCTTGTGAAAACAGTGTGAGCTTTCACTTTTTCAAGAAATTGTTTCTCTTCTTCTAGCGTGCTGCTATTGATACCCCGGTTTTCTCTTTTGGTCACCATTATAATTTTAATAGAAATGATTATTTTGTGTGTGCTTCAGGCCACCATATTATATTTATTCATTTGGTTGTTAACAATCGGGCATTACCACAAGTAAACGGCAGATGGTGGTCGAACAGAGAAAAACATCAATTTTTTGCTGCTTGAAACCTTGGATGGCCAATATCAATCGACCAACATTTAATGTAAACAACGGCTGCTAGACGATCAGAGAAAAGCATCCTTTATTTATAAATTGAAACTTCGAACGGCCAATAAAAACAGACCACTGGTCATTGTGAACGACAGCTTACAAAGAAAAGCTATCTAGTTTTTTTTAATTGAAACTTCTAATAATACATTACACATAATCTGATCTAACTCCATTCATGGTACATGCAGAACTTCAATATTGTTGATTTATTTATTGTGATGTAAATATAATTTTCTAATGAAAGTTATAAATATTATTTTACAATATTATACTTCTAAGTATGAGTCTAAAAAAAATTAGAAATAAAAATAAGTTAAAGCTACTACTCGTCGCAACGAGACTGAATACGTGAAATGACACAATCGTAAACAAATGAGAAATTTTATAACTAATAAATACACATAGATGGACATTGTTTTCATATACATGCAACTTAAAAGACATTTAACATAATACATTACACATAATACATTTCACATGCCACAACTGCTTCGTATACATGCAAAAGTTCTATATTTTCACGCAGAACCACTTTGGAGAAGGGGGTAAACGTGTTTTCATGATGTAAATATAATTTTGACGGATGTTGAAGGAGAAGAGAAAAAGTTAGTGTTTTTGTGACTGGGTGCCTACATATTTAAAGAAAAAAAGATAGTGTTAGAAAAAGGAGAGCTCATTATTACAGGATGGTGGCCTTTAATGCAGGTGGAGAGAAGAGAAAATCGGTTAAACACACTTCTTCTATTCTATTGAGATCCACTTCTTTCCTTTCCGTGTTATTCTCGTAAAATTCAATCTCCTTCTCACAAAAGAATGAAATTTCTTTTCTCAAAAAAATTCCCCACAACCCTGCTCTACACAAAAAAAAACTTCCTTGCGTCAGATCATAGCTAGTAGAAGCTCACTGTGAACGATTAGATCATGATTTTATTGCCCCCACTGGTGAACAATGTGTTGCTCTTGGTTCGAGAATTCTCTCGTCGTTGCCTGTTGGAAATCGTCGCTACTATCTCGAGTTACCACGCCAAACCTGGAGCGGTGGTTGTGCTGGTACTCCTGAGATTGTTTCAGATCTGAGTATGATGATGCCGCGTTTATGTAGAGGATGATTTGCCTGAGACAGTTAAATCGAGTAGCATCCGAAGTTGCTTGATGCTTGGATTTCGTGTCAAACTGGTTTCGTTCGTGCTTAGAGTTGTTTAGAACTAGCCTCGAGTGATATACTGCCTTGACTTGCTATAGCAGGTTGATGTGGTTGTTGCTGCTGATAAGTTCTTGCTTAATTCTAGGATGTTTGTTATGATCTTTCGTATTGTACATCATGCTTTAAATAAGTGCCTATTAAGTAGGTACACTAGTTGTTTGCTTTGATTGTTTCCTTCCTGTTAAAGTGGATCTGTTAAAGTGGATCTGCTGTAGCCACTCTTTTGCATGCAGTTATTTTGTACGGCTATATAATAGCCTCTTTGTTATTCAATAAAATAGATCATTCCTCCACAGTTGTCTTGAATTCTACTGATCTTGCATTTGAATTCTAGATCACCTAATTCACAACAATTGGTATCAGAGCCACTGCTTGGTTTCAGAAAGAAAAGCAGCGACCTTTGAGTGACTTCCAAACTGTGAAAGATGACAAGTGAAGGAAATTTCATTCAACCAGCGATTCCTCGTTTTGATGGTCATTATGATCATTGGAGTATGTTGATGGAAAACTTCTTAAGATCTAAGGAATATTGGAGCTTAGTAGAGACTGGTTATGAAGAGTATGAAGCTGAATCGACAATGACAGAACAGCAAAAGAAGAAACTTGATGAAATGAAATTGAAGGATCTAAAGGTGAAGAACTATCTGTTTCAAGCAATTGATAGAACTATCTTAGAGACTATATTGAAAAAGGATACGTCCAAGCAAATCTGGGACTCTATGAAGAGGAAATATGAAGGAAATGTCAAGGTGAAGAGGTCAATTCTTCAAGCATTACGCAGGGACTTCGAAACTCTAGAAATGAAATCAGGTGAAACTGTTAATGAATATTTTTCTAGAGTTATGTCAATTGCTAATAAAATGCGTACACATGGAGAAGAGATGAAAGATGTGACTATAGTAGAGAAAATTCTTCGATCACTAACTAATAAATTTGACTATATAGTTTGTTCAATTGAAGAGTCTAAAAACACTGATGAATTGTCGATCGATGAGTTGCAAAGCTCATTGATAGTTCATGAACAGAAGTTTCATAGGCACAGTGATGAACAACAAGCTCTCAAGGTGTCATATGAGGAGAGGTATGGTGGAAGAGGTCGTGGTAGAGCTGCATATAGAGGTGGAGGTAGAGGAAAAGGACGTCAACCATTTAACAAAGCAGTTGTTGAGTGCTACAGGTGTCATAAGCTTGGTCACTTCCAATATGAGTGTCCTACCTTGAACAAAGAAATCAATTATGCAGAATCAGCTGAGAAAGAAGAAATGTTGTTAATGGCATATGCAGATATTAATGGAGTAAGAAGACAAGATGCATGGTTTTTGGACTCGGGCTGTAGCAATCATATGTGTGGCGATAAATCTCTGTTTCTTGAATTAAATGAGGGCTTTCGACAGACAGTGAAGTTGGGTAATAACACAACGATGAATGTTCATGGTAAAGGAAGTACAAAGCTTCAGGTAAATGGTTTCAATCTTCTTATTTCAGAAGTATTCTTTGTGCCAGAGTTGAAAAACAAACTTCTAAGCATAGGGCAACTGCAAGAGCGAGGTCTTGCGATTCTTATTGATTCAGGACAGTGCAAGATTTATCATCCAGAGAAGGGATTAATCCTCCGAACTGATATGACGGCCAATCGAATGTTCATTCTTTTGTCTACGTCTCAATCAGTTGAAGCTAACTCAGATCAGCATACTTGTTTCCACACAAACTCTCAGGACCTCACTCATTTATGGCATCGCAGACTTGGTCACCTAAGCTACAGTGGCCTTAAAACTTTGCAAATCAAGAAAATGGTTCATGGACTGCCTCAGTTTTCAGTTTCAGATGAGATATGCAATGATTGCTTAGTAGGCAAGCAGCACCGAGATTCTATTAGTAGAAAAAGTACATGGAGAGCATCACAAAAGTTGGAGCTTATTCATGCAGACGTGTGTGGACCGATTACACCAACCTCCAACAGTCGAAAGAGGTACTTAATTTGTTTTATAGATGATTATAGTAGAAAGGCTTGGTCATATTTCTTAACTGAAAAATCGGAAGCTTTTACATCATTTAAATTATTTAAAAGTCTAGTAGAAAAGGAAACAGGGATGTTTATCAAATGCTTGCGGACCGATCGTGGAGGAGAATTCACATCAAATGAATTCAATGAATTTTGCAGAAATAATGGGATAAAAAGACAGCTTACCACTGCATACACTCCTCAACAAAACGGAGTAGCTGAAAGGAAGAACAGAACTGTGATGAACATGGTACGATGCATGTTATCCGAAAATAAAATTCCAAAAACCTTTTGGCCTGAAGCTGTAAACTGGACCATTCATGTCTTGAATCATTGCCCAACAGCAGCTGTGCATAATGTGACACCGGAGGAAGCCTGGAGTGGTGTAAAACCATCTATAAAACATTTTAGAGTTTTTGGATGTGTATGTCACGTGCATGTGCCTGATGTTAGAAGAAGTAAACATGACGACAAAAGTTTTTGCTGTGTTCTTTTGGGTTTCAGTGAAGAATCTAAGGGTTATAGATTGTATGACCCTATTGCTAAAAAGGTAATAATCAGCAGAGATGTGGTTTTTGAAGAGGATAAACAATGGGAATGGGACAAAAGTTGCAAAGAGGAAGTGTTGATGGATTTAGAATGGAATGATGAATCGATAGATAATGATGTTCATGAAGTTGATAATGAAGAAGATGGTGCAGACCAAGTAGTTGAAAATGTTGATGAGAGCCATTCCCAAAATTCTGAAACAGATGTAGTTGCAACTTCTCCAAATCATGCAGAAACTTCAAGTGCAGCAAGGATTAGAAGAACTCCAATGTGGATGTATGACTATATTAGTGGTGAAGGGCTTTCAGATGAGGAAAATGAAGCTAATATTGTATCTCTTATGTCCACAGATCCCTTGAACTTTGAAGAGGCAGCAAAGCATACGCATTGGAGAACAGCAATGGATGCAGAAATAATGGCTATTGAAAAGAACAAAACATGGGAGTTAATCGAGTTGCCAAAAGGAGCCAAAACAATTGGGGTCAAGTGGATTTATAAGACCAAATACAATGAACATGGAGAAATAGTTAAGCATAAAGCTCGACTTGTTGCTAAAGGCTATTCCCAACAACATGGTGTTGATTATACAGAAGTTTTTGCCCCAGTGGCAAGGATGGAGACTATTCGAACGATCATTGCAGTCGCTGCTCTAAAAGATTGGAAAATCTATCAACTTGATGTTAAATCTGCATTTTTGAACGGTGAGTTGAATGAGGACGTTTATGTGGAGCAACCAAGAGGATACGTAAAGCATGGAAGTGAGCATAAGGTCTACAAGCTGCGTAAAGCTTTATATGGACTAAAGCAAGCCCCACGAGCTTGGTTTAGTCATATTGAAGCTTACTTTGTGAAGGAGGGACTGCGCAGGTGCGAAACAGAGCAGACATTGTTCACTAAATCTGAAGCTGATGGTAAAATTCTTATAGTAAGTATTTACGTTGATGATCTTATATTTACCGGCAATGATGAAGTTATGGTTGCTAATTTTAAAAGTTCAATGTTGCAAAAGTTTGATATGTCTGACTTAGGAAAATTGAGATTCTTTCTTGGCATAGAAGTTCTTCAAAAACCTGAAGGTATTTATATACACCAAAGAAAGTATGCTCTTGATGTTTTGAAACGGTTTGGTATGGAGACTTGCAATGCAGTGGACAATCCTATCATTCCAGGTTTTAAAATGCATAAAGATGACAATGGAATTAAAGTTGATGACACTTTATATAAGCAGATTGTAGGCTGCCTCATGTATCTTACTACAACAAGGCCGGACATGATGTTTGTTGTTAGCCTTGTTAGCCGTTACATGGCTCGACCTACTGAGTTGCACATGCAGGCAGCAAAGAGGGCTCTAAGATATTTAAAAGGTACGGTAAATTTTGGTATCTTCTACAAGAATGGAGGGTTTGAAGAATTATTGGCTTTCACGGACAGCGACTATGCTGGTGACATTGAAGATAGGAAGAGCACCAGCGGCTATGTTTTCTTATTAAGTAATGGAGCAGTTTCATGGTCGTCGAAGAAACAGCCTATAGTTACACTGTCTACCACTGAAGCGGAATTTGTAGCTGCGGCAGCTTGTGCATGTCAAGCAGTGTGGATGAGAGGCATTTTGAAGAAATTGAATCATACACAACAGGGTTGCACCACCTTGATGTGTGATAACAGCTCAACCATAAAACTTTCTAAAAATCCAGTGATGCACGGTCGGAGTAAACATATAGATGTGCGCTTTCATTTCTTAAGAGATCTCACTCGAGATGAAGTTGTGAAGTTGGTACATTGTAGCTCTCATGAGCAGGTGGCTGATCTACTGACAAAGCCATTGAAATTAGAGATTTTTTTGAAGCTTCGTCGTCAACTTGGAATGTGTGAAATCTCAGAAGTAAACTGACAGCCAGTTTAAGGGAGGGAATGATAAGTTCTTGCTTAATTCTAGGATGTTTGTTATGATCTTTCGTATTGTACATCATGCTTTAAATAAGTGCCTATTAAGTAGGTACACTAGTTGTTTGCGTTGATTGTTTCCTTCCTGTTAAAGTGGATCTGTTAAAGTGGATCTGCTGTAGCCACTCTTTTGCATGCAGTTATTTTGTACGGCTATATAATAGCCTCTTTGTTATTCAATAAAATAGATCATTCCTCCACAGTTGTCTTGAATTCTACTGATCTTGCATTTGAATTCTAGATCACCTAATTCACAACAGCTGCTATGTAGGGCCAGCCCTATTGTTTTTTTTTTCGCCATAGCCCAACTTTTGAGACAGCAACAGTCTTATCGGAAAAACACAATTTCCCAAGATTGAACCTAGATTGATGCCTCAAATTTTTAAGTTGCTTGCCACTCAACCATTATATCAATACAAGATATAATTATCATAAAATATTTACGCATAAATAATTTCTAGTTATTGCTCCTATTGAGTTGGTGGTTGCCTTAGTCGATAGGCTCTCTCGACTCCCTCTTGGATCGACCCTGCTGCTATGCTTGGGATCTATCTATGACGATGTGCTTTCGTTTCCAGGTATGGTTTACCATATTTTGGATTGCTATGGTAGTGGTATTGAATTTGAGACTGTAGTTGACTGAATTTGTTTCTTGTCTGTGACTCGCAACCTTGTGATGTTGTGACATTAATCAAAGTGATGGTTGCGGCTAGATCTAGAAACGCGCAAATGAGGTTGTCGAGTTCACCGGATAAGTTTCTGTGATATGAAGAGAGTTTTATTTGTTTTTGTATTCAATAATTAATTTCTTTTGATGTACTTGAGTTTATATAGACTTGAGGAGGAAATTCTGAAGTATGGAAACATGTATGGAAGAAAAAATCGAGGAAGATATGGATTTGTGAAATAATTCGTTTCCCTGTGTA
This sequence comes from Allium cepa, assembly GCA_030765085.1. Lineage (NCBI taxonomy): Eukaryota > Viridiplantae > Streptophyta > Magnoliopsida > Asparagales > Amaryllidaceae > Allium > Allium cepa. The sequence continues at coordinate 655,964,517 of CM060940.1, forward strand.
GAAAATAAAATATGCATATAATGGAAAATAATTTTTGTTGTATCTTCTACAATATATATATCATCTGATTGTCCATACAATTCTTTAAATTTGATCTCTAATATTTCATTTTCTTTGTATGTCCAGCTTTTTATAGCACTTGGAAACTTTTCCATAATATACCGTCTTATTGTGTATACAATTATTTGCTTTTGGTCTCTATTTATTTTCTTTTCTTTGTATATCCAGCCATTATTGCACTGAAAGAAAACTTCCCAATCACCGGTATTTTATAAAAAATATGTAAATATATAATGCTGAACAAGCATATTAAATATAGTGTATTTATTATTAATATTAAAAAGAATTAATTGCAATTTCTAGTAATACTTTTTTCAATAATAATAATAAATACATATTATTTTACTGATAAAAATAATTAGAAACTAAATTATGTTTTGATGAATTTTAAATTGCAACACACTCTGAAAAGAAAATCAAATATAAAAATATATTTGCTATCATTGAACAAAATGTATATTCCACAGAAGTAACTATTGCTCTCTTCATCCCAATCGTGCCTTATATTATATTCATTTTTATACATTCGATTTCCTTTCTAAAGAGTCAAATCATTCAAAAGAAATTCTTACTACAATATCATAATGAACTCTTCACAAAAAGGCAGTTAGTCGTCCTTAATTTTTAAGGATATAAAATAAATTGTACTTTACGTAAATCGATCAAACTAACATTTCAATAATCAAATTGTTAGATCTATCTTATATCCTTCAGTCTAGTGTTACATTAACACAACAAAGTTATTATTGTAATCAATCATATTGAACACACAGTCTCACTCTACAATTTACTTACGCATTTCAATAAACTATTTTCATCGAGGTTTCACATATTATAAATTGAGACCGTTCACCATATAACATTTATATGTAATCATATATGGTCCAGATATCAATATTCTTTTATTGCTTTTAGAGTTCAAAACACATTGAAGACAATACATGGTCTTAAGCCAGTAAACCCGTAATTGACCAAGTTACGAATGTATTAAGTGGTTGTATAATTAGGCGCATGCATGAGTCAACGTGCAAAAAATTATTGGTAAGTATATTTTATATTTTCATTAGTAAATACTAATTTAGTTCCTTTTTATATTTTAATTGATAAACAATGTATCAGTTCTATTAACTGCATAAATTTATATAATTTATGCATAGTAGATGTTCTTACAATATTAGAAAGACTAAATGTTTCTATTTCATTTTTCTAATAATGCTCCCGCCAGCCTTCTATGTTTCTCCAAACCCTAAGACGATACATAAAAGTCTTTTGACTTCACTAATGGCTACTAGAAGTACTAGTATATCTTAGGATTTTGCTGTGTAGTTAATGCCCCGCTATTACCCCGTTACAACCCCGCCATATCTCATAGCGGATTTCTACCGCTACGATTTTTCCATATAGCCCCAAAATATAGCCTTTCCGCTTTAATCCCCGCTATTTCCGCTATATCCCGTTATTTCCGCAATATTTCGCTATTTCCACTATATCTTTTTTAATAAAATGAATTGAAAAATTGCATTTATGCATTACAAAATTACGAAACTAATTTATTTGATTTAATTTTTTAATATATTTTCAAAAATGAAAATACTCTAATATTCTACCAAATTCAATTATGTTATATAACAGTTTTTCGTTTATCTAAAATATATCTGCACGTGTTTTTATTTAAAATTATTTATGTATTATTTATAATTCAATTGAATGATAATTTTTCATTTAATTACCATTTATATATTTGTACTGACTGTTATAAAAAGCTATGAATAGGGTTAGTTTCGATATCTTACAAGTTTGATCGATTTTCGATATGCTAACAAATATTTTAGAATCCTATCATTTTTTAGTAATTAGTATAGATATAAAACTTCACAAATATGACAAGAAACCTTTAAGGATCTCTCTACAAAAATTCGTAGAAAATGGCGAATACAAGGCATTTTCAAAGTGCATTTATAGCGACTATCACTATAAAACCACTTCCAAATCTAATCTAATTCAAATCGTTGTTTAACGAAACCCTATGCGATTTGTTTCAAGGTTATGCAACAAGTCATACAAATTCATAAAAGTCCATATCCATTTTTTACATATGTCATTTGCTTTCCAAAGCAAGAATCAAAACAATATATCACTATATAAACTCATGCATAATATTATAGTTTCCAAGAACAATATTTGCACATTTTATTCATTCAAATGGTGAGTTAGCGCACCATTTAACAAGAAAACAATCAAGCCTAAGCTCCAACTTCCAACCTCAACCTTGCAAAGACCAAACTTCCCTTCGCCTTGCTTTGCACTTTCCAAGGCTTAAAAAGCCTTATAAATGCTTACGGCTGTAATAACCCATAATTTTTTATCCATGGATTTTGAATATTTAATTAACTTTAAATAATTAATTATTTGGGTTTAAAATTAAATATCTTGAATTAAATTATAGAGATTATTAAAGTATGCAAGTTTGGAATTTTAATAATTGAGTGATGCTTTTGAATGACATAATTCCGAACTAAATATTAATTAAATAGGGCTTTAAAGGTTTATATCCTAAATTTAATTCCAAAAGTTATTTAAAATATTTGAATTTATGAACTTAAATATTTTAATGATGATTTAAATATCAAGTTTTAAACTGAATATTTATTTAAATGATTTAATGGTCTTATTTAACTTCTTCAATTGATAAATAATAATGGTGAATTCATTTTGTAAATTTAATTGCACCAATAAACGGTTCGAATAAATAATCAAAAAAATTAATTACAAAATAATGACTCGATTTTTATTGATGTATTTTTAAATTATTTTATTTTTCCCTAATTTTTAATTTGAAAAATATAGAAACTATTCATTTGATGATTTATCGACAAACGGTAGTCTTTTTATGATTTTATAAAATACGTTAACAAGTATATATTGTTGTTGTTTTCGGGTCACATGACTATTCTGAATGCGGTTGTATTTTTGTTTTTTCGTTTGGGGTCCGTACGCAAACTAAAAGTCTGCGCGGCGAGATATCAGAAAATTGAATAATAAACCTAAGTCTAAACATTTGGTATAAGCGGACATATTCTTTTCTACCCCGTACCCTTCCATGCCGTTCCATCCTCAATTCAAAAACACAAAATTCCTCCTTTTAAATTTAATAACAAATAAAAAATTATAAAAATTAACAATTTTGTATCTTCGAACTTGTGGTATGGAGCTCTTCAAAATGGTATAAGCTTTAGAGGGTGTGTCATTAGTTAAGGAGGGCGATGGTATTTATGACGAACTATGGTTAGGATTATTTGGAGATTTAGGAATCGATGGATTTTATAAAGTTGTTTTTGTGATCGAATAACATATATGGGGGTGAATTTGGAGTAGGTCGGTTTCTTGATGAGGGGAGCAACATTGTGCTCGTTACGGGCAGGTGACGGTGGGGAGGTTTCGGCAGGAGGTGGTGGGTGGATGATGGTGGGGTCAGAAGGTTAGAGCTCGCTGTAGGGGAAGTTTGGTGGTGGTTACGAGGAATCTCGTGGAATAATGGAGGGACTAGGGATAGTGGAACATAGCGACATTGGTGGGTCTGGTTAATGGAAGGAGCGGGATTTTCAAAATGGAGAAGATGGATTAATTTTTTATTAGGGGTAATTAGATTAATGAATGTAATTAAGTTAACTAATCATTTTAGATTATTCGATAACTTATATATTGAATAACTTTCTTATAAGAGGTCCAAATCGAACGTGGTCAGTCGCGTTGGATTCATAATGACATTAACTACATCATCGAAATGGATTGGTTGAGATTGGGGCTATTTGATTTTTTGCTAAAATTGAACGTTAGGCGTAGAATTTCGGAGAGTTAAACTCACCTTTTTGCTTTATTAGTATGACATATAGTAGATAAAAATTATTTACTACCTCCTTGGATGTTTTATCTACTAGTTGTTTGGTTTGGTTAAATTATCATTTTTGAAAATGGATAAAGTATTAAGTGATAAATAATGCCGATTTAAAATTATAATGTTGTTTAAATAATTACGTAGTTAATTTAAGTATACTACTTTGGTGTTATTTATTTAGTCAAATAAACACCATCTAATAAAAAATGGAAGAGTTTATTTTGAACGATATTTATTTAGAAGAACAAATTCTCATTCTACTATTATATAAATTTAGACATCCATTTAAGTGCTAGTTAATTTATACTAGATAAGTTGTTAATTATGGATTTGGTTTACCTATATGTCTACTTATGTAAATACCTGTAATTAAACTTGAGAAGTTAAATTGACTTTAATAGTAGTTTGTTAAGTACCATTGGGGTCACTAAGCCTATTTCTGAAATGGGAAATTTATGGATTTAAATCAACTTCAAATTTTATAATTTGAAGTAAAACGTTTCATTAAATTATTATTTAGCAAAGTGTTTGTTGAATTCTTATTTTACAAAGTACTTTGAAAAATCATTTCTTCAGTAAAGTTCATTATTATATTTATTATGTTTTAAGATCAACTATTTATTTTGGTAATTTAAAAATAATAAATCATTTTATCTGATTATTTAAAATAATTAATTATTTTATTATTAATGCTGCTCGAAAGTTAGTTAATTATCTTTCGAAAGTTGTTCAAAGTCATTTTATTATATTTATTAAAATGTTTAAAGTTGATTAATATATTATTTAAAAGGTTTTTAAAAAATTAATTATTATGTTATTTGACATATTTTGAAGTTTATTATTATGTTATTTAAAATGGTTTAAAATTATCTTTATAATGTTGAAGTTTTTATTTATTATAATTAAATAATAAATTGTTTATAAAAGGATTTCCTTTATAAAAAAGAATTATTTAAACGAGTTTATAAATTGGAAAGAGGTTGTAATTTGAAATGAAGTTGGGTTATGATTGATTTTAGAAAAGAGGTTTATAAAGGTTTTAGCGATTTGAAAGAAGAGTTTATTTTAAGATTTATAAAAGAGTATTTTTATAAAATTAAACTTGGAGATTTAAAAGAATCTTTATACATAGATCTGGAGATTTACAAAGGAGATTTATTTTCGAAAGAGATTTGTGAAAACTAATGGTGTTTTCGAGTTATTTATATCTCTGTTTTAATAAAAATTGGAATTTGATTATTTTAATATGATTTTTTAAATAGAAAAACTCTGAATGTTTAGTGAATATACCTATACTATTTTATAAGTCTACGAAAAAGATTTTCTAAGTTTTGAAAGGAATGGTTTGTGAATATACCTATTTCGATGAGATAAATATATGCATATTTTGATAAATATTCTGAAAGGAGATTTTCATTAATGGAAGTTTAATTAAACGAGGCTTAGTTGTTTTCATAGGAAATGTGACCTTTGCTTGAAATTTTGTTTGTTTGATAGTTAAATAATCGACTATCAAATTTTGGCCTAAATTTATAATCCTTCTTAATTTTGGGGGTACGGTAATATTCCCTACTTAACACTGAAGGATTTTAACTCTGGAAATATCTAGGAAAAACACGGAAACTATATGAAACAGTTACCATCTATGGTGTTATACTGTACATATATAATCGTTTTGTTTTTCTAGGACAAATGATAAGGAGATCCGTCCATTAAAACGGTTAGGGGTGATCTCCACTCTTATGTATTGTTTGATTATTTCCTAAAGAACTGGTATTGAGCATTTCGAAAATTCGATGATTGGTTTTCGAACGCCCGGTGAGCGAGAGAGTGTACTTATAAGAGATGATTTGTACCGTAATCACTTCAAAAACTATATACGGTTCTATGGAAGAGTTTTGTGATATATTGAGATGTTTGGATCTATATGTGATTCTAAAACCCGTTGGGGCATGGGAATCCGTATGTGATTCCAAGAACTATTTGAGATATAGGAATCCATTTGTGATTCTGAAACCTGTTGGAATATGAGAATTCATATGGGATTCCATAATCTGTTTTAAAGGTCGTGCATGAGCTGGAATGCCCGACGTAGCCTCACCAACAGTAATGACTAAAACTAGATATAGGAGGCATGGCCAGCAAGGTTGGCAAACCTATAGGGTGCAATCAACTTTACCTAATGTTACCTTCAGTTGTCATGCATGCATGGAGCAATGCACTCGGTCTTAGCGAGACCGGTTATGTTTTTCCTATAACACATCACTAGGAATGTATTGTTGCTTTGGAAGGATACCTCTGATTCTTGTGCAGGAGGACTATTCTCAAAGTACTGAGTGCACCTCTATGGAATCCTAAACAACTAGTGGACGCGGCTTAGTGATTTTTAATTATATACATATTGTTGTTGTAATGTACACTCACGAGCATCACAACTACTTGATTATTATTATATTTACCCTTGGACATTATTATAATATCACTAGATTTTTCTATAAAAGGTTTTCGTTATCGTAAGGGAAAAACCTGTCTGTATTTATATGCGACATGGTCTTATGAAATACCTTTGATTTGAAAGGTTTTGGTAACATTAAGTAAATCCAATTGAGGTGCGTTTCTCACACTGGTTTACTAGACTGATCCGCGTGTTATTTTATTATACTGCTCGGGTCAGACTGAGCATATTTACAATTCTAATTCAGATGTTTGGGAGCTTCAGGAGACGAGCAGGATGCTTCCAAGACGTATTCATGTATATTCCATTTTCGCTGCATTGGTTATTTACATTTATCAGAAATTGCGAGGACACGCTGTTATAACTGTCCAGGCTGTTGATTGGTTAATTGACTCTGATTGATATATGTATAACAAAGTTTGAGTTTTCCTTTGTAAAGATCCGTTGTATATTATATATTACTCTTCACGATGTGAAATTTTGTTCTATCTTTTCTTTACCTTCTTTCCAATAATCCATCTTTTCGACATTTGGAAACTCTGCACATGAATACCGTGGATGAATTAGTGGCGATTTTCGAGGATTGAAAAGTTAGGTCATTACACTTGGTATCAGAGCTTAGGTTGAGCGAACACCTAGGCTTTGGTTGGGATTAATCATTTGAGATAAGGTAAGCTAGAACCTGGGGATGAGTTGAGTGTATTATATATAAAATCACGTATTTGTTAGTGCTATAAAAATGTTTTATATTGTATTGATTCATGTATTGAGTGGTTTATAAATTTTGGTTGAGATGTGCGACGCCACGATATTGATAGGGGTTTCTAAACACTTGAATAAGGCAAAATGACACATTATTATTTTAAATGGGTAAATGAAATAATTTTACCTAGAATATTCTTTACATTAGTAAAAGAATATTTTTTAGAAAATGAATATAGTTACTAATATTGTGTTTGTTTGTTAGAGATAATATTTAATTATTATCATTTATTATTTAATTAGTCATGCTCACCCAGTTAGGAGCATTGGCTAATGTTAGTTGATTGAGTAGTTATGCAAGGCCAGTTTATAGGCATTGACTATTGTGGTTGATTAGGAGCACCTTTATCCTTTTTACTGCATAGGTTGGGTAGATTAGCAATTATGGGAACACTGAAATGAACCCTTTTATAATCCAGTTTCCTAATTTGACTATAAGGCATTTGGTGATAATGTTAGGTCTAAAATTAACTTTAATAAAAGTTGTTTTTTGTAATCTGAATAAAGACATACATTTGTGAAACGGTTTTATGTAAGGAATTGAGATTATATAAGTATGATGTATAAAAAGGATTTATACTGACAATTAAAATTCCGACGTTTTTGGAAATTGTTTTTCAAAGTTTCTATAAATAATAACGGTATTATTTAGAAGCATATTTGGAATATAAATATAAAAGGATTTTGAAGGAGATAGAAAGCATTGACTCACTTCAACCACTAGAAAATAATTTCGGGATGACTGTAGCCGGTGTTCATTTTTAAGTTTCTAAGTAAGGGATTGCTACCATAATATTTTGACATAGAGTTATTTGGACAACACAAATTTGGTTTTGAATTCCAAAATTGTGATCTAAAATAAATAAATAAAAATATGTATATTATTATTTCAAAATGATTTGAAATAAATACCAGATTGATAATTCTTAAATTTTCAGTTAATTAATATTATATGAATTCAGGTATCCTATGCATTTGAGTAGTTCAGTATTGTATCTCTTTTGATATGTTGTTTGGTAATTTCCATTTATGAAAATAAAATAGGATTTTTGATGATTTTGGATCGCCCAAAACTCTCAAATGGATATTATGATTTAGGCCAAGTATATTGTGAAATTGCAAGTAGATAATTTTTTGTAACTTATAAATTTAAGAAATGGCAAGTCAAATAAAATTTTAAATTTGTCAAATATTTATGTTAAGAAAAGAAAATTTAAATTTGAGCTATGAAAATAAAATTTAACTTAAGTTAAGTTAAATCAAATGGTTTTATGAAATGGAATTTTCGATGACTTTGGAGTGTCATGACTTTCAAATTTGATTTAGAACCAAATTTGATAGGTTAAGTATTTCAAAAAAAAATAAGAAATAAGTTTTTGTAGCTTATAAACTTGAGAAGATGGTAAATTAAAAACAAGTTTTAAAATCGTTGGACATTCTGGTTAAGAATAACAAATCTAGAATTTGTATATATATATACACTTTAGATTGTAGCAGGGTGTTACGCAATTATGGACTTAAGTTTAAAGTAGAAAAAAAAATAAGTTTGCTTTATAAAATGTTTATAATAAAATTAGTATAGAGGGGCTTTAAAAATGATGTTATGGCTTTATGAAATGCATATAAACTTGAGTTTTAAAGTGATTGATTTATATAGTTGTGTTATAAGATGGATAAGAACTTAAGTAATGATTTTACCAAATAGTTCATAAATAATTTTAGTATTAAAAGAAATATGTTAAACGTGAGAATGAATGTGAATAAAAAGAAATTTATATAGCAATAAACCAATTAAATAAATACTTAAGTTATACGTAGACCATTTTATTCGCATAACTATTTGATCCAAGTTTGAGTGCATGATTTTGAGGTGATTGACACCGATCCAAGTTAGGATTTTCATCCAATTCTTGACGGCGAACATTGATATAGATTTTTGATATGATTCCGATGTTTTCTATCATAGTCGATGACTATGTAAGGAGAACAGATGTTTCTAATCAAGGAACTGGTTAGAAATTTGCACTAAAGTGGTCGAGTGAGTGACACTGGTTCGAAAGTAAAATTGTGTGATCGAACGAGTGATCAGATTTGATATTGCGTATGGATGATAAATGTATATCTTACAGGCTTTATCATAATTATATGTTTATCAAAATGCAAAATTATAGGGTTGATATCATTTGTGAGTGAGATACAGATTTATGGAAGCAACGGCTGGATTGATGCTTTTGGATTCATGAGTAGAGTTGTTCGCCCGACAAACAGGTATATGTTTATATTCTTTTTTGGTTGATGGTTTTATGCCCTATATTATTAAAGTATGCGAGTTGGAAATTTTAATAATTGAGTAGTGATTTTAAATGACTGGATTCTGATCTAAATACAGCTGAATGAATCGATTCATGGTTGCATCTGCAAACGTTTTACCGGAGGCATGGTACTTGTACGCTATCGGTCACCCAAGAGTATTTAGCCTTGCAAGGTGGTCCTTGTTGATTCACTTGGGATTCCACGTGCCCCCATGCTACTCATGTCAGAGCGTAAACTAATTAAATGGGGTTTTAAAGGTTTATAGCCTGAATTCAATTATAAAGGTTATTTAATATATTTGAATTTGTGAACTTAAGATATTTAAATAATGATTTAAATATCTAGATTTTAAATTGAATATTTATTTAAAAGATTCAATGGTCGTAACTCCTTAAATTGATAAATAATAACGGTGAATTCATTCTGTAAATTTAATTGCAGTAATAAACAATTCGAATAAATAATCAAAAAAATTAATTTCAATATAAGGAGTCGATTTTTATTGATGTATTTTTAATTTAATTTATTTGATTTTTCCTTAATTTTAAATGTTCAAAATATTGAAATTATTCGTTTGACGATTTATCATCAAATGGTAGTACTTTTATGATTTTATAAATACATTAACCAGTGTATATTATTATTGTTTTGGGGTTGCATCGCTATTCTAAATGCGACCTTTTTTTTTGTTTTTTCATTCGGGGTCCGTCCGCAAACTAAATGTCTGTACGGTGAGATGCCGGAAAATTGAATTATAAACCTAAGGCTAAACATTTGGTTCAAGCGCATACATCTTGTCTACCCCATATCCTTCTATGTCGTTCCTTCTTTTTGCAATTCAAAGCAAGAAAACACAAAAATCCTCCTTTTAAATTTAATAACAAATCAATGAAAGTCATAAAAATCAACAAGTTTGTGTCTTCGAATTTGTGTTGTGGAGTTCTTCAAATTGGGGTAAACTTTAGGGGGTGCAACATTAGTTGAGGAGGCCGATGGTTTTTAGAATGAACTGAGGTTAGGGTTATTTGGAGATTTAGGCATCGATGGATGTTATAAAGCATGGATTTATGTTTATGTGATTGAATATCATGTATGGAGCGAATTTGGAGTAGTTCGGTTGCTTAATGAGGGGAGTGATGTTATGCTCGCCGCAAGCAGGTGAGGAGATGGACGTGTTTTGATAGAGGGCATGGGTGGATGATGGTGGGGTTAGAAGGGTAGGGCTCGCATAGAGGGGAAGTTTGTTGGTGGTTTCAAGGAATCTAGTGGAAGAACGGATGGGCTAGGGGCAGTGGAATGTGACGACATTGGTGGGATTGGTTACTGGAAGGGGCAGGATTTAAAAAATGGAGAAGATAGATTATTTCTTTTAGCAGTGGTAATTAGATAATGAATGTAATTAAGTTAATTAATCATTTTAGATTATTTGATAACTTATATATTGAATAACTTGCTCATACAAGTTCCAAATCGAATGTGATCGGTCGCGTTGGTTTCGTAATGACATTAATTACATCATCGAATCGGATTGGTTGAGATTGGGGCTATTGGAATTTTACGCTAAAATTGAATGCTAGACGGAATCAGAATGCTTCGTCTATAACTGAAATTTTGGTGAGTTAAACTCACCATTTTGGTTTATCGGTAATGATATATAGTAGATAAAAATTATTTATTGCTTGTAAAGATGTTTTATTTGTTGTTGTTTGGTTTGGATAAACTATCATTTTTGAAAATGGATAATGTACTGAGTGATGGAATAATACTGATTTAAAATAATTACGTTAGTTAAATAATAATGTAGTTATATTAAGTATATTGCTTTGGTATTATTTATTTGGTCAAATGAACACCGTCTAATAATTAATGGAACAGTTTATTTTGAATGATATTTATTTAGCAGAACAAATCTCGTTATGCTAATATATAAATTTGGACATGTATTTATGTGCCAGTTAAATTATATTGGATATGTGATGTGTTAAAAATTGATTGTTAATTATGGGTTTGGTTTACCTATATACATGCTTGTGTAAATACTTGTAATTTAACTTGAGAAGTTAACTGAGTTTAATGGTAGTTTGTTAAGTACATTATGGTCCCAAAGAAATATTAAATGAATGGAATCGGGATATAGATGGAATATAATGAAATAGAGCCTCTTTGAGGTTCCTTACTATTTCTAAAATGGTAAAGTTATGGATTTAAATCAACTTTAAATTTTATAATATGCGGTGAAATTTTTTATTAAATTATTATTTTTGAAAAATGTTTGTTAAATTCTTAATTTACAAAGTGTTTTGTAAAATTATTTCTTTAGTAAAGTTCATTATTATATTTATTATGTTCTAAGATTAATTGCTTTATTCAGGTTTTTTAAAAGCGATAAATTATCTATTATCGATTATTTAAAACTAGTTAATTATTTTATTAGTAATGTTGCTTGAAAGTTAATTAATTATCTTTTGAAAGTTGTTTAAAGTCATTTTATTATATTTATGAAATATTTTAAAGTTAATTATTATATTAATTTTAAAAGGTTTTTAAAAAAATTAATTATTATAATGTTTTTAGGTTTATTATTATGTTATTTAAAATGGTTTAGAAATATCTTTATGATGTTAAAGTTTTTATTTATTATAACTAAATAATAATTTGTTTATAAAAGAATTTCTTTTATAAGAAGGAATTATTTAAAGGAGTTTATAAACTGGAAAAAGGTTTGTAATTTGAAAAGAAGGAATATAAATAAGGAACATGTGATCAGTACATACACGGAACAACTAAATTTGGTTTATAGTAGCCAGAACACTTAGTACAAGAAGTAAAATGAAAAACTAGGAGCAAGACAGGGAGTCTAGACTACTCGGGAGGACACAAGTTACCTCTATCATTACTGATATCAACAGTACAAGGACTATAATATGCTGAATAGCAGAAAAGTACAAAGCTAGATTCGGATCAAAAGACCTCGAGAGAGATGAGTAGAAATAAATCCGGTCCCAAGTAGGGTCTAAGAATTACCACCAATTGTTTGCACCATCTACATTAGTGGTCGTCAGGGCAAGACCGTCACCCTCAACATGATACACAAGCCTCCTAGTCTCGTCAGGACAACCTAAGAACATGTGATAACTATGCATCTGCATGTCATACCTCATTTTCGTGTCCTAATGTACCCAAAATCTCTCATCATGTTCCCAACTAATAACCTCATCATCAGAATTGCTAACTGCAAGAGAATCAGTTTCCGACTCCATAGCAGGAGAAGCAGAAACAACTATAGAGACAGGCGGAGCGCTAACTTCGGAAATCCATTTCATTTCTGTCTTATGGAGAGGGACTTTTTCAGCTAGAGGAATAGGAGCATTCCTTAAACACTTCTGCATAGAATGTCCAAAACACTGACAGTTTGTACATATATCAGATTTCCAGCTGTAATTAATATTTATCTCCACTTTGTGACCTTCTATGATTCTTAGTTTTAATATCGACGGCAGCAGAAAAGTTGGAGTTATTTTAATCAATGCTCTAGCATATACTAAATTCTTGCTAGCGACAATATTAGCATCAAAGCATTTGAAGTCACCAATGAGGCTCACAAGCGAGTTCAGACCAATCAGTGGTTGTAGGACAGACAGAATGTTATAGAAAGTGTCTCAACATCGGAATCGAGAGTATTTACTCCCTAACATTGTCTATTCCAATGCTCAAAGGAATCACAATAAATGGTTTCCCCTCAATAATGCGAGGGCTGATCTCAAGAACCATAAGTCTGCCTTCTTTGTTTCCAAATTTAAAGTAGAAAATGGAGTTTATATTTTGGACATGAAGAGTACCTTTCAGCTTCCACGCACGCTTACATTGCTCACAGACTACCGAATATGAAGATGAAACTCTAGGAAAAATCCAACTAGTTGGGCTGACCAATGACACACCACCTCCTTAATCACTTCAGGTGGGAGCATGTTAATCCCATCTTTGACTTGAGTGCTAAATTTTTGTGGCGATTATGCACCAGCAATTCTAGGAAAGGATTTAAACAAAGAAGACCAAGCTAGCTTAACTATGATAAGGATATTAAGAGCATCTCCAACCCTTATGCATTTTCAATTTTCAATGTAAAGTGAATGCCACATAGATGCTAAACATTGTGGTTTTTATTTTTAATCTCCAATGCTAAAGTAATTAGATTGTGGAATATAATCGAGACATGATTTTTGTTAGACATTGTGAATTGAAATGTCTACTTTACACATTGTAATTAAGAATGTGAAAGGGTAACTAGCAATAACTTTTTGCCACCTAAGTAAATTTCAATACATAAAATTGTTTGCATTGAAGAATATTAATTTATTTTATTGTAATGTAAAATAACGTTAACTTAACATTGCCTAACTACTTGTGCCACATAGACATGTGATCAAATTACACTGCCTACGATTGGAGATGCTTTAATAGCATTGAAACGATCATCACCAGATTTATAACCAGATTTTTCGATGACCGTTGCAGTAGTAATATCATTTCCTGACTCTGTTAGTGAAGAAGTTGCGACTGCAACAAAATGCTGCTTGGAAACATCATCCCTGACAGCATCAACTTGCGATTTACAATTCCTCTCTAAAATCCTATCACCAGATTTAGGGGAACTAAAGCCAACCAAAACCGAGACATAATCTCCATTCAACTCATCGGGATGAGAACTCCTATTTATGTTAAAGTCATCAGTGCAAACCCAATTGCTAATAGGCTAAATTAATTTCGAAATCGAGGATGAAGCAAAAAAAACAAAGATATACCTGAAATAGGTGCAACTGAAGGCGATGCGCTAAATAACTCTGTTGTAAGATTCGACATCTGGTTAGGCACTCTAATAGCATCCGCAGTGATAGGCATAGGCGAACGTGGTCATCTGCTGCGATAGTCGCACGTGAGTCAGTCAAACAAAAATCAATCGCAGCGATACGCAAATGAAAACTTGGGTTCACTGGCGATGCTGCAAAGATGGCATTATCGGGGACAACACGAAGCATGGTCGATGCAGAAAACTGACGATCAGATCTTGTTTGCAAAGTCAAATTAAAAGGTGCGGTGAATCATGCCTTGAGTTTACGGTTCATGGCCATCCAGAATAGAGACATGGCAAAGGCGAATGAGAAGTGGATGAGGCGAAAGGGGAGGGGAGAGACGAGTGGGATTAAGGGAGATCTGAGAAAGGTCATCGAATTTGAAAGAGGAAGGTCGCCATTATTAGTTGTTTATTACGTACACTTAATTTTTTGTGAATTCTGAATTCAATAGGAACCAGGTTGAGGCCCGTGCTTCGAAGAGAGGCAAGTGGTGGTACTTATCAGATGGAAATTATTTTAAAGAATGGTGTAAAAAGTGATATATTTTATGTGAAGGTGCATGTTTGATTTCAGTGTGAAGTTGTATTACCGGAACATATGTCATCCAGTTTTAGTACATGTCGACTCCCTCTCGTTGTCGTCGTTGGTAGAAATCAGTATCGTAGGAAATGAGTGGATATCAATCATTGGATACAACCATAGGAAACTCATACAGAAGAACCTTTTAACCATGCACAAGTAATTCCATATTAAAACAATACTGCAACCCAATATTAGAGGAAATATGCTAATATGTAAGGTGCTCATCCAGAAGAACCTTTAACGACATATATGCAATTTAAACAATACAAATGTTTTACAATCAGTTCCCATAACAGTAGAAATACTATAACCACGAAAATGGGCACAATCATCAAGAGTAGTAGAAATTTTCCTAGTTGGATTATAAACGCAAACTATACGAACATGATATTTCTGCAAGAAAATGAGCTTTATGCTCGGTGCATAATATCAGTATCATGAACAACAGTTTTTCCACATGATTCAGCAAAAACATATTGATATGGGATAATTCTTCGCAACTTGATTCCTTAACCAAGATCCACAGTTTCTGGTCTTTAATATTTGTATTATTTGACTACAATTGAAGCACATAAAATTGGATCAGTCTATGTACTACAGTATAACATTTATTGCAATATTTAGCAATGATTCCATTGTTCGATCATCAAACATATATGTACAGTGAAAACCAAAATACCCATATGAGCTTCATTGTCGTATCTCTATTTGATGAATGTGATGTATTCTGTGAAGAAGCTCAAGAAGTTGCAGAAATTCCATATGAATTTGAAATTGGCAAAAATCAATAAACTTGTTCCATGTATTCGGTACGTGAGAGTTACAATGAATCCATCAGTTTATATTATCCTGAAACCAAGTAAAAAAATTGTTTATTAAAATGAATAGCTAATTGGAAATTCTGCATGTAGGCTTCCAGGAACTTGAAATGGTATGAGGCAGTCAGAAGGAAAAGTAATTTACAAAAATTAAGGTAGACCGGTCAATAAAATGAAAATAAAGTAGTAATATACTGAGTACAAAGTGTAGTTTAATCATGCACACCGACTAAGATTACGGTACATCAGTTAGTTTCATTGAATTTTTTTTTCTAAAACCAGTCATGTAGGTAAATGAAAACAGAACACATAAGCAGAAGAAGTACATCATATCACACATTGATGCTAACAGATACACGAATGTTCTTAAAAGAAAAAAACATTGCACAAACAAATAACTGAAATGCAAGAACTGAAGGTAAACTGCATGAAGAAGTCGAGCAATTCGAAAAAAAAAAAACACCGCTGCTTTAGATCATTCAACAATATACCATGTTCAGTGTTCACCGAGGAAAAACATAGAGAAAAACAGTAATGTAACGGGGATATGCAGGAATATTGAGTTATACATTGAAAAATTAAACAGGTGACCGGAGTACAGACGGTAAAAATACAATTAAATACCACTTGCATATCAGGTAAAAGAAAGTAACAACAGTGCCAACAGACATACAGATATGAAAATCCCTCATCTTCCTCTCTTTCTTGTAGGTGTTGAAGGAGGATGGCAATCGTTGTTCCCATTGCTGATAGTCTACGGCCTATTTGTCAAAAAAAAAAAAAATCCGACCACGTAAGCAGTGTAAGCACATAAGTTGGAGCACATATTTAGAACAGTGCTAAGGCAGAATACC
Organism: Allium cepa; assembly: GCA_030765085.1. Lineage (NCBI taxonomy): Eukaryota > Viridiplantae > Streptophyta > Magnoliopsida > Asparagales > Amaryllidaceae > Allium > Allium cepa. The sequence continues at coordinate 655,981,109 of CM060940.1, forward strand.
AGTTTGTTTCCTTTGTAATTAGAGCCAGCCATAGATGTATCACTTGTTTAGGTTGGAACATTATCAGTGGTTGTACTCTGTCCAGTCGGTCGTGGTCTGAAGCATGTTATATAAATTAGAGATAAATGAGAAAAAAGAGGTTAGGTGTTTTACCAGTTTAACTGTCCTAACAAATTAGTTTATATACCGGCAGAGAATAATTTACCTGAGGCACAGAAGAAAATAACTGAGAGTAAAACATTTTTCTTGGTTATTCGTCGATTGCATCTTTGTTATTCATTTCATAATTGCTTGGCTTGAATTCAAAAGCAGCATTTACCCCTACTGATTGTTGGAAAATGTTTTTCACCTTCAGTTGACCGTTTCCTTGAACAAACAACAGTTAATACAAGTAAATATCATAGATAAAAAGGTAAAAATCTATTGAAAAATGAATTGCCATGTAAAGATTTATATGTTAAATATGTATAACCAAAGAGACATTATTGAGTTTTTTACACTGAGCATATAAAGAAAAAGTAAAATATTTAGAAATAGCAGGGAAATATTTCAAAATAAGGATGTTGTACAATGTGTATAATAGGCATGTAGTCACTTATAACCTTGTCAACTCAGCGTGGAGCTGTCTTTTGACCGATTGAGTTCCATCTTGTTTAGTAATATGAAGAACAGGAGTAATAACACATAGAATACCTCCTAGGTCTTCCTTGTTAAGACGGTGGATATTAACCATTCCACTTCACAATTTTTCATTAAAAAAAAGAGTGGAATAAAACAGTAATATAGACAAACCTGTCAGTTAATTCTTCTTGTTAATCCGAGATGGAAGTATGTCATCATCCACAAAGCCAAATTTGTAGTGAGGAATGTTGTCTGCATCTTCATGTACCTTTCTAACTTGAGTGTCCACCTTAATTACAATAGCTAGTGCTTCACCAATAGCCTTGAAAGTATTATCAGAGTCCTAGATGTTGAACCTGGCAACCTCATACACGGACTGCTCGTAGAACAAATTTTCAAACTGATGCAAATTATGGTTATGTATGACTACCATTTTCTGATTTCCCTATGGAAGAAAATCTAAGGAAATGCATAAAAGAATAGATGTTCCGTTATTCATAAAAGTAAAATAAGAGGTTACCTCTCTGTCCAAAAGTTGCAAGTTTAGGGAATAAGGCTCATTCGCCTTCTGGCTCATCAAAATCCATCGTCTTGCCACCATAACTTTGACAGTGTCCATTTAGTCCTGTGGACCAAGTTGGAAAGCAATTGAAAGTTGTTCATTGTACCTTCATCAAACAAGCATAACAATGTTCTTCAACATGTGTATATTGCTAGCGTAGTAAATAAGCAGCTAAAAACAATGTCCACAGCGGAAGATAATTGAAAGATAATTAGTAAAGAACAAAGAGTACTCACCAGGGAAGTGCAGCAACAATTTGAGTTGAAAAGAAGTTAAAAAAAATGAAAACAAAAGTGTTGCGCTATGGTACAGAGATAAACGGATAAAGTAATAAAAGAACAATAGTTTCAGTTATGAAGAATGGAGAAAGTGAGTTTGTACCGGTTGACTAACTATTCTACGCACCAATATCACTAAAAGTATCTGGAATATAGGTATCTCATAATTTAAGGGTCATATAAAATGGCCAGGAGAGGATCTTAAAGAAAAAATAAACAAATAGCTATTTCCTAACTGCAAACAAAGTGCATATGTGTGCTAATTTTTCAATTGCAGTATTTTAGATGTGTAAACTACCAAGCCAATAAATTCAGTATTAATGCAGGGTAGTTTAAACTGAAACAACTATCCTTACCTGCATTTTTCTTTGTATCTTGATAATGGAGCTTCACATTTTTATTTTCACAGGCATCAAACAATATGTACAATTCAATTTGGCGTGACTACAAATATTCCCAATTCCTCACTTGAATGAACTTATTTAACCAGTAAACAAAAATATATATAAGTAATATCATAACATAATATATGCTGATAAGAGACGATCCTAAGACTGTTAATTTTTTGCTACATTTCAAAAATGAACTTAAATAAAAAATAGTTTTATACAACAATTTTTAATTACAAATAGAACAATTTTCCAAGAGTGCTTAATCAAACAACGTAAGATCGTACGTTCAAAAAGGGGATATGGAACACCTTCCCAATCCAAAAGTTTAGTTAGATCCCAACCCTTATAATTCGTACAATCAAATTTCAAAACTTACTGAATCCCCATATTTAATTGCGATTTCAATTTATATATCAGATGGAAACAAAACCAAAAGAGATTTAGTTCAGAATCACGAACTGAATTCAGCAATCAAAGTGAAAAAAGATGAGGAGTAAAAAGAAGCAGCAGCAAAAGCATACCTAAGTTGACCCGTTTGTTCTCTTATATTTTCTGATTTTTGTTTCTCCTCCGATATCTGATTTATTAGTTCTAATCCCAAATCGCGACATGAAAAAGCAGTTGACAGGTGAGACAGTTGGTCGTTAAAGGTAAAACGGTTGAAATTTTGACACCATTGAATTGGAGTTAGGGACACCAACATTCACGAACAGCAACGTGGTCGCTGGAACGATTTGGAAAAGTTACGTGAAAGCAGATTTGAATTCGAAACATTTAGGGTTTTCTCGAAGGTGGTGTTGGATTAGGGATTTATGTACATGGAGCAGCTAAAAATGATCGAAGATTAAGGGAGTGGGAATGTGTACTTCTGTAGCATGGTCTAGATTTTTTTTATAAAAATAACGCAGCGCTATTTTGAAATGCTACGTTCTCGGACTGTCCAAGGCAGCAAGGCTGGTTTCCTATTTTCTAGTATAGATAATAGATAAAAGTGAGTATTTATGAAAAAGCTTTATAGATAAATCTGAAGATTTACAAAGGAGATAATGATTTTCGAAACGGATTTATGAAACGGAATGGTTGTTTCGGTTATTTATATCTTCGCTTTTAATAACAATCAAAATTCGATCATTTTAAAATAATTTTTAAATAGAAAATATCCAAGCTTTTAGTGAATATACTTATACCATTTAATAAGTCTGTGAAAAAAGTTTTCCAAATTTTAAAAGGAATGGTTCGTGAATATACTTATTCCGATAAGGTAAGTATATGAATATTTTGATAAATATTTTTAAAAGAGATTTTTATTAATGGAAGTTTAATTGAATGAGGCTTAGTGGTCTTTATGGGAAATGTGATTTTTTTTGAATGTTTGTTTATTTGATAGTTAAATAATCGACTATCAAGTATTAGCCTAAATATATAATCCTTTTAAATTTTGAAGGCACGAAAATATACCCTACTTAACACCGAAGGATTTTAACTCTAGAAATATGTAGGAGAAGCACGAGAATTACATGAAACAGTTACCATCGATGGTGCTAGACTATATATATAAAGTCATTTTGTTCTTCTAGGACAAATGATGAGGAGATTCATCCTCCTAAACAGTTAGGGGATGATCCTTACTCTTATTTATTGTTTGATTATTTCCTAAAAACCGCTATTGAGAAATTCGGAAATTCGACGATTGGTTTTGGAGTGCCCGGTAAGTGGGGGAATGTATTCGTAAGAGATGACTTGTACCATAACCACTCCAAAAATCATATATGGTTCCATGAAGGAGTTTTGTGATATATTGAGATGTTGGGATCCATGTGATTCTGAAACCCATTTGGATATGGGAATCCATGTGTGATTCCAAGATCTATTTGGGACATGGGAATCCATGTGTGATTATGCAACCTATTGGGGTATGGGAATTCATGTGGGATTCCATGATCTTTTTTATGGCAGTGCGTGAGCTGGAATGCTGGGGCAGTAATGACTAAAACCAGAGATAGGAGGCATGGTCGGTAGTGTTGGCAAACCTATAGGGTGCAGTCGTCTTCACCTAGATGTTACCTTCAGTTGTTATCCCTACATGGAGCGATGCACTCATTCTTGTTGAGACTAGTTATGTTTTTCCTATAGTACATCACTAAGGATGTATTGTTGCTTTGAAAGGATGTCTTTGACACTTGTGCAAGAGGACCATTCTCTAAGTACTGAGGGCACCTCCATGGAATCCTACACAATTAGCGAATGTGCGTTAGGGGTTTTTAATTATATACCTTTATTATTGTGATTGAGATGACCCACCTTATTCTCCACAATAAGACGCATCATTTTTAAGAAAGAAAGTGATAGAAAGAGAAAAGATAGAGAAGAAAGAAAGAAACAACATCAACATCTCAACAGCGGAACGAATAAATTATATTAATCACATAGATATTACATAGTATCATATATATCGGAGTTACACAGCTTCATAATACAAATTAGACAGTTATAAACGCCTGTCTAGTTATACAACTCAATATACAATACAGATAATAATACAGAGATCAACACAGCGGAACTATATATCTACAACGTTGAAGCCTCAGGCTCCATCGCTCCTCCAGAAATTATCAAAGCTAACCTGAATCCCTTGGCTACTCGTAAAAATTTAAGTACCCAAGAGTTTAAGAAAAAAAGAATAAACTCTGGGTCATACATGGGTCTGGTGTGAGTAAACGGGTTAAAGTTGCTTAACTATGAAAACTTTTGAAACCAAAGGTATCACGTAAGACTTCCCACACATAAACATGGGTAAGTTTTACCTTATGCTAGCCAAAATATTTGATAGGAAATTCAGTGATATTATAATAGGGTCTAAGGTTTTCAAGTAAAATACAGAAATAGCTGGAATGCTTACATCTCACGTTCCAACATAGTTGGGCACAATCAATACGTATGACACTTATTGGAGATTGGATTCCATACAATGGCAGGGCTACTAGGGTACCGCCCGTCACTACATGGCCTGGATCAACGTATAGAGGATCCCCCGAAATCCCCTGCAACACAAGGCCGGAACCATTCCTTACTGTACAGTTCCGAACAAGACAACCCCGCGGTTCTAGCTACCAACTGCCCACACAGTTGAATAAAAGGGACATCTACACAGAGGTAAATCTCGTCCTACTTGGGCATGACCCACTTAGCCTTGCTGCACCTCACCTGTTTTATCCATTCCCGATTGATGAGGCTTGAGGCTATGACTACCTTTATAGAACACATCTATCTTAGAATGCTCATCATCCACCTGACGATGTTCTGAAAGCATTCAATCCATACAAGTTCATTCCGGGTTCGAACGAAACCGAAGGCATTATCGCATTACACTTATTTTGAAATCACCCTCAGAGTTAACGACAATAACCCTTGCACTCTGAATCTTCATCTTCACTTGAGATTCACGACCTATCGTTAATTTGGATCGATGTGGTTTTTGGATATCCAAATCTGAAAACCCGATCCCGGTCTCATCGAAATCCAAAACGCCATCTTTTAGGTCCAAGTTGTTTTAAAGTTAAAACAATTCAATTCAAATTATTATCTATATTCACACAGATAGATAATACATATACACAGATAGATAATTCATATCATCACCATTTAACCAAATTATCTCATATAACATATCACACATATCTCACTAAAGATATCAAACAATTAAGGTATTCAATATCAATCAGCCATCCATAAGCAATGATTTATTAATCACACATCTATAATTAATTTAAAATGAATTAATTAATTACTTCATCTCTAATTAATTTAAAATAAATTAAATTAATTACTTCCATCACTAAAATCTTACTTACTCAAGCATTAATTAATTACAAACCAATTAATTAATCATCATTTTAATTAATCACCCTTGATTAATTATCTTTAATTATATTAAGTAATTAACCCTTAATTAATTACACAAATTAATTATCTACCAACCATTAAAGTAATTAACCTTAATTACTTCATTAACTATAATTAATTACATTAATCCTTAATTAATTACAATTAATTAATTACCTTACAATGACTTATTATTAATTAATTAATCTTAATTAATCAATCCTTAATTACTCTCATTAATTACATTAATTAATGATCCTTAATTAATTACTTCCATTAATCAACTTTAATTAATCATAAACAGAAATTACCATCCTGTAATTACTTACCTTAATTAACTCCTTAATTAATTATATTAATCCTTTGATTAATTACACCAAGTAATTAACCCTTAATTACTTCTACTAAGTAATTATTCTTTGATTACTTTCCATTAAGTAATTTCCCTTTAATTAATTACATCCCATTAATTATACATTAATTACTTCACTAAGTAATTACACTTATCAATCTCATTAAATAATTATACTTAATCAATCACCAAATGATTATCTTTAATTAATTAAAAAATTAATTAACTTAAGGTAATCACATTCATTTCATTAATTACAATTGGTAATTTATCCCTTAATTACCTTTTTAAACAAATTAAATTAATCCTTAACTATAGATTAATTACTTTAATTATTAATTAATAAACCTTAATTATCAATTAATAAAACATAATAACCAATTAATTAATCCTTAATTAATCAGTTAGTCAATCCTTAATAACAATTAATTAACCCTAAATAACATTTAGTTAATCCTTAATTAACTTTAATTATAGATTAATTATTTCTTAATTATTAATTAATAAAACCTAATTATTAATTAATAAAATTTAATTACCAACTAAGTACTTTTCAATTACAAGTTAATTAATTTCTAATTAATCAACCTTAATTACTTAATTAATTGACCTCTAATCATTTATTAATTGTACTTAATTATAAATTAATTAACCTTTGATTAATTAACTTATAACCCTTAATTGTTAAATTTAAATAAATCAAATAAATAAATAAATTACTCTTAATTGATTTCTTAATTAATCCTTAATCTTTATTAATTAAATTAATTATTTATACTTAATTTCCTTTAATTAACTTAATTAGTTCCAAGATAATAAAACCTTCTTTATCTTAGGATAAAACACTATCTTAAAAATACCTTAATTATCATTAAAACATTTTAAACCATTTGATCTTTATGAATAACTTTACTTAATTAAATCATTAATTAAGATTTAAAATAAAATAAACATTTAACTTGATAAATTTAAAGTTATCAAAACAAATCTTCCTCTAAATAACCTTAAACATTTAACAAAGATGGTTTAACTAAATTTAATTAAAATTTTAAAAATTCTTTCTTAAAATTCCATTTCTACTTAAGTTCAAAAATAACTTTAACTTTATTTAACAAAATTTTAAATTAAACAAATTTCAAACTTCTTGATAAAATTATTAAAGAAACATTTATATCTAAAAAGAATAGAATTCAAAAACAAGATTCATTTCAAAAGTTTAAAACTTTATTTATTTAAATTTGAAACTTGTTTTATAAAAAAATTTAAAACTTTTGAAAATTTCTTATAAATCAATCTGCTTTAGTTTGGACCTGAGTATCACTAGAGCCACTTCAAGTTCCATTTCTTTCTTAAATTTTCAAAATTTAAATTTAAATTTAAATTTAAAAACCTATATCCATTAAAATTGTTAACAGGTTTCCAAACCCAGAGCTACTCGAGTTTCCACTCGAGTCACCTACTCATCAACACGGTCTCTCCTTCGAGCAAACCACACCAAAACCCACAACAGCCAATCCCCTGACACAACATCACCGGTGCATATGCACCATCGCCGGAATCACTTCCCATCACCGATGAACCCGCCAGCACATCGAACATCAACGCTGCAACCCATTCCGACCACCAAACCACCATCACAAACCTCAATTAAAAATCGAACTATCCAAATGAAACTGGAACCCAATGTCATGGCCGAAAACCCCACGAACTCGCGCTTCCAACCATCAGACGACGCGCCACCACAGTCACACCACCTCCGATCATCAACGAAGCCATCTCCAAAATTCTATTTAACTCGATGCACCAGAGAAGTAGAATTGACCCCACTTGTCCAGTTCGACCAAATTAGGTTTAAAACCTAAATCAACTTGCCGCCGTCACCACGACCATCAGACACCCGGACATCCATTTTTCCTGAGCGTTCCTATACTCCATCCTCCTCCAGTCAAAGCCACGCCCACTAAAGATGCTCCGGCCACCAGAACTTGCCCAAAAACCCAAATCTAGACAATTTCGAAATGCACACTAAATTCTAATCTAAAAATCATAATTTTTGTTTTAAATCCTATCTTTCAATGATGATTCAAGATGTAAACTTGAAACAACATATTTAATTGGCTGATTTTAACATGGTAAAAGAATTCCTGCTGTACTCTTTTAATTCTAGGATATTTCCACATCTATTCTACTTCAATAAAATTTTAAACTTAAATTTGTGTTTAAACAAACATATCATGTTTAAAGCTTAAAACCTAATAATGATCAGTTAAAGAGATTTGAATTTTTCCTTTATTTCTACTCTCTATAGTTTTAAAAACAGAGAAGAACAATAAAAATACACAAGCACAGTCATACACACCCATATACATAGATAATACATATATACATACACATGCAAGCATTAATCATTCAAGAAATCTAAGCAACAGATAAGTTATTACTTAGGATTTTTAAGTAGATGTTTACTCGCCTATTTTAAAAAATGCAGAGAGTTTGATTTTCTGGAAACTTGTATTGCTTGAACTTAAGAAACTGGAATGCTTGATACTTGAACACTTGAAGCTGGAATGCTTTTAGAATTGAAACATGATGATGCTATGATCAAGGCTTTGATTCCAGGCTTGCAGATTTGAAAGTGTTCCAGGTTGTATTTGAACTTGAAAACTTGATTTACAGACTTTTGATAAAAGAAGTTACAGGCTTAAATGACAGAGCTTGATTTCAGGTTGCTGATTTGTTTACAGGCCTTGATAATTTTCTGGTTTGCATTTGTCTCTGAGGAGAAGATTACAGATTTTTGGCTTGGGATGGTGGATTTCTGGTTTTGGTTTGAGCAATGAATTAGAAGTTTTTTGATCTCAGATTTAAAAATATTTGCATAGTTTTGGTTTGAGAAGATTTGAACAGAGGTGAGTTTCTTTTGTTTTTTATAGGCTGATGATAAAGTGTTTTACAGATTTTATGTTTTGATCTGAGGAGTGTTTCAGGTTTTTGAATGAGATTAGAAAAGAAATAGGAAGGGAAGATGAATGTTTATATAAACTAGTTTATGGTTTATTTAAAATTAAAGAAAATTGTTTAAAATGTGTGACACTTGTCTCTACCATTATTAATATGCTAACACATGTTATTTTAAGGGGTTTATAACTTAACACTTGTCATTATTTATATATATTTATTTTTAAAAGGATTTTAAAAGCTTTTTATAATAATCTTCCTAATTAATAAGTATGTTTCTTAATTTATAAATTCCTTTCTAATTTTATAAAAACAAAAACTTTTAAATGAAAAGAAAATAAAATCAATCATATTCTAAATAAAATCATATATAATATTTTTAATCCATTTTTAAATGTAAATATAAAACTTCCGTATTTATCTTATTATTAAATAAATAATTTTCCAAATTTATACAGATAAATTCTCTTAAAATAATATAAAACAATCTTATTTTAAATAAAAAATTTATCCATATTTTATATCCAAAATATTTTTAAAATATATATCTTTTAAATTCAAATTTTAAATTCAAATTCAAATCCAATTTAAAATCCAATTTAAAATCAATTTAAATAAATATAGATATCAATTTTAAACAAACACATTATTAATTGTAAATAATTATTCTATTTAAAATCAATTTAAATACACACACACAGATATATATATATATATATATATATATATATATTTAAACACACTTATTAAATTTTAAAAACAATAAGTCTATTTAATATCTACTTATAAAATAACACAATTTAAATTTGTAAATTATTATTCCATTTAAAAATCTATTTATAACTATATATATTGTTGTTTAAAATAACAATTTTTACCAATTTTAATTAATTTAATAAGGAGATTATCACATTTTAAATTCCTCGAAATTCCGGGATATCATAGTGATATATTCTCATGAGCATTGAAGTTACTTGATTGTTATTATTTTCACCCTTGGACATTATTATAATATCACTGGATTTTTCTATAAAAGGTTTTGGTTATCGTATGGTAAAAACCCGTCGGTGTTTATGTGCGGCGTGGTCTTACAAAATACCTTTGATTTAAATGGTTTTGATAACATTAAGTAAATCCAATTAAGGTTTGTTTCTCATGCTTATTTATCAGATTGATCCGAATGTTATTTTATTACAATGCTTGAGTCAAACCGAGTATACTTACAGATCTAATTTGGATGTTTGGGAGCTTCAGGAGAAGAGTTGGATTCTTCCAAGACGTATTCACATATATTCCATTTTCGCTGCATTTGTTGTTTATATTATCAGCAATTGCGAGGACAAGTTGTTATGACCGTCCAGGATGTTGATTGTTTACTTGACTCTAATTAACATATGTATAACGAAGTTTCAGTTTTCTTTTATAATGATCCATTGTATATTATAGATTACTGGTCATGATGTGAGATACTGTTCTATCTTTTCTTTACTTTTTTCCCAACAATATGTATTTCCGGCACTTGAAACTCGACACGTGAATACCGTGGATGTATTAATTTCGATTTCTGAGGATCGAAAAAGAAGGTCGTTACAATGGCCCAAGTGTGTATGGGGAGTTTTGCTTCAAGATTTCTACTTCCAGGTTTTTCAATGGTGTTTTGTCGTTGTTTCAAGGAATTTGGCAAAGTTTGGCTTGCTTTGGAGTTGATTTGAATTATTGAGGAATTTAGTAAGAGAAGAGAGTGAAGAGAGCTTGTTTATTTTTGTGTAAATTTGTGAATGTGACCAAACGAGCTATGCACACTCTTATATAAGACTTAAGTGGTGTTTCCTAAGCTCCTTCTCACCTCCCATTTTTGGCCAAGAAAACTCTCTCCCCTCTATCTCCATGTGCTTGCTTTCTACCTCACCATGCCTTAGAAAATATCTCCATCCACTCATATCTCCACTCAACCTTCTAGAAGCTTCAAAAAGGTGAGTTAGTACTAATTATTTTTATTGCTAATTAATAATCTCTTAAGTTATTAAGTATATGAAGAAAAAATTTGAATGACCTATATTGAATAAAAAGCTGTTAAAACGGTTTTTGGTCATATTATCGATATTTCTTCAAAGTACTTATGTTTTTAAACCAATTTCAAAAACAAGTTTCTTATCGTTATTCATTAATTAAAAGATGTTTAACAAGGTTGTAAAATCACATTTATAACACTTAATCATATTTCGAAAAGTTACGGCATTCAAAGACGAAGTGTTCGAAATTACGGGTCACTACAGGCTACATAATTTCAATGGTTATAAGCTTGGATTTACTTTTCATCTTATGTCATGGTAAACAAATTGTAATGGTTGAACTCATGCATATAGATTTGTGTCAGATACGATTGTTAGTTATGGATGATGCGTTGAACCACTATAGTATTGGTCCTATATTAGTGAGCATACTTGGTAAGTTTGGCTTTACTAGGAGACCCATGCCCAATTAGCTTAATGTGTGATATTTTGGATCACAATTTGTACGATGTTATTTTATATATGGTATTTTTATCATATAGGATAGCGTGATAGTAAAAATGCTCTAACTTGTCGGTTCCAAGTTAAGGAATGATTCCTTACTTTGGGTGTAACTATTTGGTATTATTCATGATATATTAGCATATTGGTATTCATGCATATTTGTGATATTTCCTTTTCACCAGACTTTATGCCTAACCCTCTCTTTTTTGTTTCTTTATTATATATTTCTTAAGTAGGTTGACTTAGAGATGGGGGTTTTTGCTAGCTAGAGGCGATTTATAAAGCCATAGTTATATCACCACTATGATTGTATCCATCTAGTTTTTTGGTGTATTTGCATGAAGAACATTTGTATTATTTTAAGACATGCATTCTTGTAGGATTTGATATACCATTCCACTTTGTGTTATGATGCTTGAACTTATGTCTCTTTACATGATAAACATTGAGTCTTCCGTATATTTATTTTAATACTATATTTTATATCCTTACGGTATGTGATACTAGTCTATTAAGATATGTACCCTTTGTGGTATTCATTGTGTTTTATGTATCTTACCCTTAACGGAACATCGTCTATGACACCATTGGTAAATTTGGTTACTTGGTGCATGGATTTAGGGTGTTATGGGAAGCAGCTTATTACATTGGGTATTAGAGCTTAGGTTATGCGATCATTATAAATCGAGAGTATATTTGTATTTTTGTATACTTATGGCTATAACATTTAGGCACTGAATTTTTTTTTCTAGTGCTTTATATTATCTTTTTAGGAAAATAGCTAATTATATCCATATACATGTAGTCACTATGAGCCACCAAATCGAGCACCAACACCAAGAGGTAATGATGAGGTTCTAGATCTATACATGTTAGCATAGTTTTGGAGGTACTTGTAGACTATAATGTTAGGCACTTAACCTCCAATGAGAGTCTCTTATAACCCCCCATTACTTATACTTGACCTTTCGAGGCTCTTCAAGGACCTTACTCTTAGTCAGGTTCCAAAATGCACACAAATTACATATCTAGAGAGGCCGTAAAAGGGTAAGCTACCAAAGTTGAAGCAAGGCCTCCTAACGTAAGAGAAAGGGAAAATCAATAAGGGATGAGCAAGTTTAAGAGGAGTAGTGGTGCTTTGCAACAAATGTCGTTTGAATGGATACATGACTAGGGATTGCATAGTCAACTTCTAACTAAAGAAATGCTACCTTTATGATCAATAGGAACATTTCAAGAAGGATCTTCTATCTTTTCTAAAGAGTGGGAAAACAGTCAAAGTCTATACTATCTAAGAAACTCATAGTTCGAGGGCTCCACCAAAGCTCAACAATGGAAGCTAACATCATCATGGAAGACCTATTTTCTGTTCATGTCTTTCCTATTCATGTTTTATTTGATATGGAAGCTTCATTTTCCTTTATTGCTAGTCATCTTGTTGATAGTTTGAGCCTAGTTAGCCATGTTATCGAGGAATTTCCTATTGTGTTGAATACCGTTAGGAGTTGACACACATTTCTATGATATGTAAAGATATTAAATTATCTTAAGGTGGGTTCAGTTTATCTTGTGATGCTTTTGTACTCGAGTTTTCAGGCTATGAACTTGAATTAAGGATGGATTGGATGGCGAAGCACAAGGTTATTATTGATTATGATGGTCATGTAGTCCATGTAAGGGATAGTGTCATATGGGCTTAATGTTTACTGTGAACTTGAAAGTCCTATAATGTTGAGTTATTTATACTCTTTGGAACTCCTTATGATGAATTAATGCAAGTTCCCACAATTAGAAATTCCATAAATTTTTTGAGAAAGTTTTGGGTTTACCTCCTCACCAGAAAATTGAATTCCATAGTGATCTAGAGCAAGATGCAAAGTCAGTTGTTTTACTTATGGCTCTAAAAGAAAGAAGGGAATTTGAAACTCAAATTTCCAACATTTCGAAGAAATTTCTTACATCGAAGTGGGGAGCACCAATCATGTTTTCCACTAAAGCGGATGGATCCTTGAGATTATGTGCTAACTATATTGAATTGAATAAGTTGGCAAGGAAGAACAAATATTCTCTTCCTCGTATAATGATTTGTTTGACGAACTCGGAGGAGCAAAGATTTTCTCTCAACTTAATCTTGCTATGGGGTTTCATCATCTAAGGGTAACTAAAGAGAGCATTCTAAAAATTTGTTTTAGAACACCCGATTCATCTTATGAACATTGGTAATGGCATTCAACCTTACAAATGTAACATCGCATTTTATTAATCTCAGAAGTTGTGTCCTTCATAACCAGTTGTGGTGGTGTTTGTAGATGATATTCCGATATTCTCTAAAGGTGAATAAGAACACAAAATACACTTGAAAGAAACGTTGGAGGTGTTGAGGCAAAATTGCATGAAGGCAAAGTTCTTTAAATGTCACTTTTGGAGGAGGAAAGTTCAATTCATGAGTCCAGTTTTATTTGAACATAGGACTTCCATTGATCTAAGGTTGCCACAGTGCAAGATGGGAAAGCGCAAGTAAACCAAAGTTCGTAGTTTCCATGGGTTGGCGGGATATTGTTGGAAGTTCATTAAGTACTTTGTGAAGGTTGCTATTCCTTGACCTTTCTAACTAGGAAGAATCAAGTCTTCATATGGGATGCATGTAGTGAGGACAACTTCACTAAGATGAAGCAATTGTTGACTAGCACTCCGGTTCTTGTTATTTTAGAAAGAGCTAAGCCATTTACCGTGTAACAAATTCTTGTGGGATGGGACTCTGTGCAGTTCTTATGCAATAATAAAAAGTGATTGCATATAGCAACTTATCATCTATGAGAATAAATATCCAACTCATGCTTTTGATTCAGTGGTCAATGTCTTTTCTTTGAAGAAATGGAGGAATTGTTCGTTGAGTAAGAAGTTTGAACTATTAATCGATCATAAATCTTTAAAGTATTTACTCTCATAAAAGGATTTCAATCTTAGGTAACAAATATAGATGGAATTCCCAACATCATATGATTTTGAAATTTCCTATACTCCTAAAAAAAAGTAATGTTGTAGCAAATGTGTTAAGCAGAAGGCATACTATGTTGGGTTCTATGTTTGTTGAATGGAAAGGCTAGGAGCATATCACAGAGTTTGATTTTTGACCTTCCTATGATGTGTTACTCAATTTGTTGGCAACGTTGGAAGTTAGACCCACACTTATCGATTAGTTCGGTCCTATCCAAAGCCTTAATCCAAGCATTATAGAAGCCTTAAACCAAATTGGGAAAAGGGAAGAAATCAAATCATATTGGCCAGTATTCCATTGACGTGATGGGTTGAAATTGTAGAATGGTAGATTATGTGTTCCTTAGGTAGAGGATTTTATTGATGAAGTGCTTCGAGAGTACCATTGTTCTAGGATGACTATTCATCCCAGTAGAAGAAAATGTATAATGATGTGAAGCACACCTATTATTGGAAGTACATGAAAAGGCATGTTTCATAGTTTATAGAGAAATGCATGACTTGTTAACAAGTCAAGATCGAATAAAAGAAGCTTGGTGGTTTGTTATTGCCTTTGGAAGTTCTGCATTAGAAATGGGTGCATATTTTCATGGATTTCTGAGATGATTTTCCATAGATTCGAAGAGGAACTGAGAGCATATGGGTAATTATGGACCGTTTGACAAAGAACACACATTTTATTCCTATAAAGATTTCATGAACCACTCCATCTCTAGCAACATTGTATATTGGGAAGATGGTGAGGTTACATAGTGTATCCTCTACTATTGTGAGTGATCAAGATCCACTCTTACAAGTGATTTTTTTATGAGTTTCCAACATGCATTGGGTAAAAATTGAACTTTAGTATGGCCTATCATCCTCAAACCGATGGACAAACCAGAAGGGTGAATCTTGTACTTAAAGACCTACTTAATGCTTGTATTCTTGATTTTGGGAAATTGTAGGAAGAGAACTTGCCTCTTATTGAGTTTGCGTACAATAATAGCTTTCTAGAGCATCGGCATCGTGCCATTTGAAGCTTTGTATACAAGACCTTATAAGTTGCCTACATTGGTGAGAGATGACCATCAAGGTAATACTTGAACTAGACATGATCTGTGAGTCTTTGGAGAAATTCGAATTGATGTGAAAAATGATGAAAGCATCTCCAGGTCAGCAAAAGTCATTTTCCAATAAGAGATATATTGACCTTGAATTTGAAGTTGGTGGTTTTACTTTTGTAAAATCATCATTATTGAATAAAGTTATGAGATTTGAGAATTCCATAAGGTTTGCACCTAGATTCATTGGAACATTTTCTATTATGTAATAGAATGGAAAGCTTAGATATCGGGTTTGATTATCCTAGAAAGTTGTCCTGAGTTAATATGAACTGGTGAAAATGTGTGCATGACAGCAGTGTGGTGGTTGTGCCTAGTCAATCAGAGGAAGTTAATATGAACTTGGAGGTTTCTATGCCTAGAGGACTCATTTGGATTATAAAGAGTAAAGTCAAGAGACTTCAAAACAAGATTGTGAAGCTTGTTTAGGTCCAACGGGGAGAAGATTCCAGAAATAGCGCTTATGAGCTAGAAGAGGAGATGTGTGCTTCAATTCTGGACCTTATTACCAGTATTACTCTATTTACTCTAATATTTTTCCATTATTTAATTAGAATTGCATGAAAGTGTAGAACTTGCTTTGTATTACTATGATTGGTTTGGAAGTTTTGGTTATGTGATGCCAAGTATGTGTGGTGAGGGAACACGAGTGTTAGTATGATATATTGTTCCACTCTAGATGATTCTGGAGGTGAAATCCTTTTAGAGGAGAGAATGTAACAACCCATAATATTTGCTTCGTAATAAATTGTAATTAATCGTTTACTTGAAGATTAAACGAATTAATGATTTAAAAGAAGACTTTTCAATAATAAATGAGTTAGGACTCGAGACCTATTTCGTTGAGGTCGTAATGTTGTTCATATATGAAAAACAAAACGAAGTTTGTTAAAACTGAATAAAATTACTAATATGATAAGAAAAGAAAATTAGGGGTAAAAGGTATTTTGACTAGAATTTGGTGTTATTAATTCTAAAGTTTAGCATTCTTCCTCTTCATCTCTCCATTTTCTTCTTCTTCTAAGTAAATTGTAAACAAAATTTCTTTACGATAAAGCGATATAATCACTTTACACTTCAACCGAAAAATCCAAATTAAATATCTAAATTCATGCTTGAAGATTCTATTAAAATTCATTTCATCAAGTTTGCATTATAGAGAAGATAGAGGCCAGATTTTAGAAATCAAAGGAAGGCTTCAAGTTGGATTTCATTGGACCTTGGTTTTTTAAGAATTTTGGTGAGTAAGATCTCTAATATAAGCTATATAATCATTTGATTTGTTAACATCACGACAAAATGCTAAATATTAGTTAGAGTTTGTGTAATGAGATTAATTAGGGTTTTGCAGATTGGAATCTTATCAAATAAAGGTTTTGGAGTATAAATTATATAATTTCATGTGTTAGGATGTTTGGTATGAATTAAATTGTGTTTGGTTGATTGTTGATTTTAGTGACAGATATAAGTGTCCATTCTAGTTGAATTGGTTATTCAATGATGGGAATATGTGGTTGAAGTGGTTGATTAAGTTGCCTAACTCGTATAGCTTGTAAAGCGTTCAAATTCAAGACAATTTTTAAATTTCCTTTAAGAGGTAATCGTTCCATGGAAATCGGTTCACTTCCTTAAAGTCATTCGTCGAGTGCAAATTTTCCATCTGAATATCGAATGACTTATAACAAGGGTGTGAAATTATGTCGAACGATGTCTGTGCAACGTGCCTTCGTGACACAGAGCCATATGTCGACGATCTCAAGAGAAAGTAACCACATGAGAGTGTGTGTAAATTCGTGTATCACAATGAAGATAACTTCTTCACTATCGCAATGGAAGAAACGACATATCGATTGGAATTACAGAACATAAGATATGGGTGTTTGAAATTCAAGGAAAAAAAGGGCCAAGCACAACCAATCGCTCGACTAGAGGGACCAACCTCTCTACTAATAGTGCCCCTATGCGGACCTAAGAAATTTTAGTGCTTTTTTAGGGCTTTCAATTAATTAAAACATGCAATCAGTCAACTGATCTATTGTTCAATTGATCGACAATCCTATTTAGTCACTTGTTCGGCTGTTAATCGCCCGTCGGCTGAAATTTCAAAATGCGATAACTTTTGCATATGGACTCGGGTTCCTCGATTTCAAGAGCTATAACTTGTGATTTTTTTTCCATTTTGCAGTACTTGATTAGCACAAGTGGAACCTACTCCTACATGTATTCCAAAGTTTTAGATTCAAAGAGAGATCAGGAGGCCGTATTGATGTTATTGGATGACAAGGATATCATAGGTGGTTTTTGCAATGTGTTTTGATTCATACGGTAACTTTTTAGATTCTTCTAGTGATTTATGAGATGCAAAGAGTAGCTTATTGTGATATACAATTCCATACGATATTGCGCATATGGAGCAAATTCGTGTAGCTTTTCTTGGATTTTGGGATTAGATATTTATATACTTTCTATAGCATGATAAAATATTTTGTCGGTTGTGCATCTTTAGCGACATCAACACATGGATATAAGACATTTATCTCAGTAATGTAACTATGAATACCGCGCTGCGTTTTATTAACTGTTGTAGGCTTAAAGCTACTTATCATTATGTCTCATGATAAACAAATGGTAGTAGTTAGGCATAATGTATTTTGATTCGGTTTCGATAAGGTTGTAGGTTGTGGACAATGCATTGAAGCATCATAGTATATGTCGTTATTTTTAGTGACCATGCTTGACAGGTTTTGGCCTTAAAGGTATAACCATGACCCACCGGCCTAGTATGTAACGTTTGAGGTCACTATTGGTGTTGTGTAGTTTTATATATGATAGTTTTATCATATAGCGTAGCACAGTAGTAGAAATATGCTAACTTATTAGATGCTGGTGAAGGTTCAGATTGAGGTGTGATTCCTTCACCTTGAGTACTACCATTTTATATTATTCGCGATATATCAACATATTGGTAATCATGCAGATTAATGATATTTTCTTTTCATTAGACTTTATGTATTCCCCTCTTTTTTATTTCTTTAAGTAGGTTAATTAGAGACAGGGGTCTCAGCTAGTTGGAGGAAATTCGTAGAGCCGTAGCTATACTACCGCTATGATCATATCTATTAAGTATTTTGGTGTACTGACAAGCAAACTATATATACTTCTTTGAGACATATTCATATGGGATTTGATGTACTTTTCACACTTTTTGTTATGATGTTAGTTTTTATGTGTGTTGAAATGATTAGCATCTAGTCTTCTACATGTTCAATATATCTTACCCTTAGCGGAACAACGTCAGTGATACCATTGGGAAATTTGGTTTCTTGGGTGCACGAATTTTAGGTGTTATGGAAGGTGGGTCCTTATAGCTTTCCACCCATACTAATAAGTCTTTGAATAGCTTGGCAAAGTCAAAAGCATATGGATTAGCAAAGACCCTTCCTTGTGACTGTTTGATAAGCACCTTAATGTAATTATTGGCTTATGTTCTAGCCCAAAAATACACGTGGAACCAAGGATGAACGTTTATGAGAGGCGTCTTCGTAGCTACTTCACTTATTCCCACTTTAGTGTTTTTATCCACCACAACTACTAGCAGATGGGATTCATTAATCACTTTCCAAGATGGTAGATGGATCTAGAAATTAAGGTGGTTTGTGCGTATGGACTTTTACTTTTCCTATTTATACTTATATATAAAAATATAAATACACTCTCTCAATACGTCCTTAACCTATAGGAATCTACTAACTTAAGCTCTAATGCCAAGTGTAAAACCTTGCCTTCCATTACCCTTTGATTCTAAATCCAAATCAATGCACAAATACCAAGGACCATAAAAAGAGGATCGTTAGGGTAAAATTGTGAAATAAATTGTACACGGAGCTATTTACTTTAACTACACTTTATAAACTCACAATGGAAGAAACAAAATATCACAGAAATTATAAAATAGATATCTGAAGTAACCAAGAAATAACCATAAATGTCAATATACAAATTCAAACAGTACTTCAGAATTCATATTTCTATATAAAATAAGTGTTGAATAGAAAACAACAAATAGGAAAATAGATAATGAATTCTAGCATCTATATTGCTCCATATAACATCCATTATTCCCTATTCCCTTTTGGCCTATCATATATACGAACAATGGAAATATAGAGGGGATCGAAGATAAAAACGCTAAATGAGAACGTGCCTCTAAGTATATGACACTATCTTACTAGTCAAGCACCGGTGAAGGCTAATTCTACCTTTATCATTTCATTGTATCTTATTTAAACGTTTAGCTCTTCTTTATAGAATGTTAATTCTAAGCATTCTAAAATATTATTATTTATCCATGGTAAACTTACTAAACAGGAATCTATACATAATTAATATTCCTTATTCATTCATAGGCAAGGACCATACGTCTTATAAGCCTACTCTGAGATCATTTAGACAATGACCATGTGACATATATATCTTTCGATCCCTTAAGCAAAGACCTTGCGTCATATACGCCATATGATGTTAAGACAACGACAATTCGTCATATAAGCCAAACAATCCATATAATAAGCCAACGATCGTATATCGTCTACAACAAAATCAATTGTAAGGCAAGGACCATCCCATCGTATATACCCAACCATGTATCTTTTGTTAAGGCAATGATCATCCATTGTATGTGCCATCCCGTTTATCCAAATGTTTGCCTATACGTATAAACAAAAATGTTCATATCACATCCACTTTTTGGGATCATTTCACATTTAACATATTTGCACTATACAATGTCCTGATTTTGTTAAATACTCAAGACTAAGTTTCCATAATTGTCCGTATTGGTTTAACAAGTCCATGTTCAACGTGCATTAGCTACAGACATTCACCGACTATCCAACATAAATCAGTCAACCATTAATATATGTTATTTTCTTTCTTTCTTCAACGCATCGGTCAACTGACAAAAAGGGACCAATCGACTGATGACCCTATTTCAATTGACTATTCTACCCTATTTTTAAATTATTTTCTCTCGAATTTCTTTGGGAAATTTTTATTGACTTGCTGGATTTGGTCGGTCCACTATTTCTTGCATCTGTTCATATTTCAATGTATTTTTTGCTACCCAATCGCCAAATATCATTTTAATAGTGATTTTACCTCTATCTTTGATATATATAAAGGTTATATTATAGCTTCTAATGGTTGTTTTCCCTCACTGTTTCCTTTTTATTTATGTTTTCATTATCTTTATTGTTTTTCATCTAATTTATCATCTCCTCCAACTAAACAAATACAATGATTTCCAAAACCAAATTAGATAATTTCATCAGTGAACCTATTTGGTCAAAAGTTGACACAACATCCTAGATCAATCCCAAACTAGAGTAAATAGATTAAAACACAAAAACATAGCAAATACATAAGAATTTTATAGTGGTTCGACCTCAAATCAATGCCTACATCCATTTTAATTTTATTCCAAGAGATTTTGATACAAATACAAATAAGTTCCAAGGTTTTAGATCTAGAAAATAATACAAATCTGTGTTTTATAACAGTTCATGGCAAGGTTAGAGCTACGAGAATGGAATAAAGATCAAGAGTAAAAATGTCCTTTTTACATTGCTCTAACACTCGATCTACAAGTAAAATCATCCATCAGAGTCTTTAGATCATGAAAGACCAGGTAAGAACTCAAATCCATGCGATTAGGAAGGAAGAATGAGTAATTTTCATGACAAAAATCATATCATTGCCTACCATAATCATGTCGGTATCGACCATAACTCACTCGATGCCACATCACTTTTTCTTTATACTTGTTTATATCTTTAAGTTTCCAAGCTTTGTTCAAAAAATTGCTCATTTTGGTACTAGCATTATTTGTCCTGTATAAGACTTGTTATTTTCTACAAAGTACCGGAGTAGTTCGCCTACTTATTCAGAAGTGGTTCCCCCATGAAATCGCCTCAATACCGACCATAATCATATTTGTACTGACCATATTGACTTGCACCAATCTTGCTCCAACCTCTTGTGCTTCATCATTCCATCATTCAAGACAACCTCTTATGTTCTTGATCCATAGGTTTATCATCTTGATGTCCAGATTCAAAAAAAAATCGCATGGTTTAAATGTTGGATACCACTTGTCCCCTAAAGTATGCTTTCATGAAAACAAAGCATGCTTTGGATTAAGATAAGTAATTAAATTTCAACTGTATAGGATTCCATAGTTGACTAACCATCATCCTTGAAGCATCACGCCTATTCCAAGAGCATCCACTCATCGCTTTATATAGTCATCGTACCATTTCTGTTTACAGGAAGGTTGGAGCTTTTGATTTTCTAGAAACTGCATCCTGTCCCGATCATATAGGCTTGTCTTTTTTATCTTTTTTTTTGAAACTGAAGATTAAATCATGTCGATACTAACATGATTCCTCAAATGTATTATAAATACTAACACTTAGGAAATTGTTTTACTAACCCGTCTCATTTTCAAGCATCCATATTTCTTTGGGTTGGTAATTTCTTCCTACGCCATTACTACCTTGCATCCCTCAAAGTCATCATCGTTAACCACCTAAGAATCATCATGATATTTACCATGCTATCAACTAATTTACCAAGATCAACCCAACATGATTTAATCAAAGCTAACTCCACAAGATCCTAATCAAGCTTGATTTTAATTTTGGGCTTCAATGATGCTAATGTCGCCTTCGCCTCGATGCCATCCATCATCGTTGATGCCTAGCGGTCATCGCGGATGCATATTCAATTGTGAATTCATGCCTCTTTACCAGCCATGGCTGAATTAAGAAAAATACTCAAAAATCGTTCCAATTGCTCAAAATATACTCCAATCATTCTAGGATTTGCCCCTAAATTTTCCTAAACACTCTTGCTTGGTGTTTATTTTGCGTCATAAATGTTTCTACTTCGAGTTTTTCTCAAAGACAGCCTAAATTCTCTAAATGTGACAATCCTTTACATATGGAAGAGGGTAGTTGACTTTCGTCGAGTTGCGATCGAATGTAGATCAATTACTCGATTTCAATGAGATGGATTCTAGAAAGTGTCATCCTAAACATACTTCGACATCAGACCAAATCAATACCTCAAGTCAAACCTAACAGTCCAACTTCCTACAGAGAAATTTTCATGTCACTTCGAACAATGGTTATGTTATTATATATTCGACGATAATAGGTAAACTTCAGCACAGGGTTCCATAGCATGATGGAGCTTGTTTGCCAACATGAATGGGCTATTTACTTTGAGTGTTCAGGCATACTGTATTCTGGACACATGATAAACAGTGTGTAGGTTAATACATCACACTACCCCAGTCAATGTGCATATCTGATCGATCAACACAGGTCGACATTCGTTGGATTCTATACATCGGTTACATGGGCTTTAATCAAAGTAGAGTATTAAAATAAGACTTAATCGACCTCGTTCATCATCGAGTTTTCCAATTTAAAATGATTGATAATAGATGATCTCCTCATTTTAAAATCAGCAACAACCCATCCACTCTTTTGGTGGAAGTGGGTACTTTTATTACTCAAGCGTCTACTTCCACTTCGTCTAGAGTGAGACGTTCTATTACAAGATATCTCCAACTCCAAGATGTCCGCGAGTTCAGCCTCATGTCCCTACTCCTCCAAGGGAGGATTTCTATATGTCTTTAATAATCCTCATGATTGAACACCATCCAAACAACCCACATTAAAAATCTAAATATTCTGCATTAAGCATGTCATTCTCAAAGACAAGGTCCTCCTACTACACTTGATTAAATGGCTTTCTCCGACATGTAATAAGTATGTGCGCTTATCTGGAATTGTGCTGCCTTTTAACGAATTCCTTAAATTCTTCCTTTAAGAGCTCTGGAAGCTCTGATTGGCTCCTACTCAAGCACATCCCAATGGCTATGCCTTGCTCAACTCCCTCTATATCATTTTCGTGATGCACATGGCTCGTTCGCCCATATTTCCAAAGCTCACTTATCTATTAAGCTTCAAAAAGAGAAAGGAAACATCTTCTCCGCTAATCATCAAAGCATTCAGTTGCTGAAAAGTTGTTGAGGGGGGCTCCACAACAAGCATGGCTACTTCAAAAATGAATATTTCTTTGTTCGTTATCCTGAAGGCTTCAAACGCCTCGGTTGTCTGGTCGTAAGTTCCATTTCCAATACCTCCTCCATTACTTGGGTTTTCTTCACCCGAGCATCTAACATTATATTTGTATCCTTTGTAGATCCCCTTAAACGAGTCGTTTCTGATGCTCATGCCGATACCTTAACATTCTTAAAGAGGATTGATTCAAACCTTCGTTAATTCCTTATCTTCTCACAATTGCTCGGAGGCACCAGTTCCATCTTCTGTATAGTGGCAGAAGCGTTGTCCCTAACCCGTTCCCAACTAAAAGAATTCGAGCTACCTTAGTACTTCTGCACAACTCAGAACTATGATGACAAAGGCTAGGGGATAGAGAGGGTTAAGAAGGCAAGGCAAACCTAAGGGAAGAAAAGAAGAGAGAAGAAGAACACATAATTGAAAAAGGATATGATAGGAGATTTGAAAAGGGAGACGAAGAAGGGATAAGGACGGTGATGATGAAAATGATGATTATAGTGAAGACGATTCATAGAGGAAAACATCTCTCAAGTGCACTATAGTCACAACACTACCTTGATTGAAGTGGCTAGTCATCAATTCTTCATAGCTTGCACCCAGTCCATGCCTCAAACCTGTCAAGGAATCAACTCCTCTCATAGACTCCTCTGATAACATCTTTGGCTCTATAGGTGATCTTGGAAACTTCTTTGCCTTTAATTCCAACCGAATAAAATTTGAAGATATTCCAACACCAACCCTTTGAATTTAGCTTCCCTTTAGGGGATATTCTTAAGGACAATAAGGGTGATGAAACTTTATCTCTATAACCCCTTGAACATAGTCCGTAAATTATTTTGGAAATGTTAGCTCCTCATACACTTCTAGGAACACGAGTACAAACATCTAGCGCTCATTCTTAATTCAATACCCCATTATTTACATAACTCTTCTTCTTTTCAAGTACAATAGGGAAACAATGCTTCAACAAACTTTGTGCAGGTGTAGACTAGCACTGCACTTCAACCCTTGAAACCTACTATCAACGCCCTAGCCCTTACCACGAATTAGATTTTGAGAGAAGGAGAAGAAAAGAACAAGATCATACTGAAGAAAGGCAGTATCATCATAAAGAGTAGGAACAATGAGATGCCAAGAGAAAGCAAGGTTATCAAGAAGAACAACGGGGACAACACAAACATGTCGGGTGCGACTTCGATCCCCATCAGTAACAACGTCCTCGCTCCCATTCTTCCTAGCAACAACCATCTTCTCATCCGGAGCTTCTTCCATCATCTCAACCTCTCATCCCTTCTATTTCTACTTCCCTACAATCCAAAGCCATCAGCCCTATACAATCACTGCAATTTCACAAAGCCGAGCAAAGACATTACTTCATGTCATACTGCTCCTCCTCCACCCCAAAGACAAATCTGCAGTCGTTACCACAATGATGCAAGCGAATATCCAGGTTCTTCATAAAGAGTGTGATGTTTAATTGAAATGTCAAGGACCTTTCTCTAGCAAAGCTAACAAAGGCCTTGATACACTTAAAGAGGTCGTGGAGTAACCGTTGAGTGGAAAAAGCTCACCAAGGGCCTCTTCGATGTCAAATGGGCTAACCAGTTGATCATCGGTCCTTTGACTCGGATAGGGCTAACCATAATAAGAAATGCAAATCTTATAAGTAAGTATTGGCATCAATTATCAAAGAAAGATACGAGAAGGCAAAGTCGGCCAGGGATTCACAAGAAAGGACAGCTGAGTTGTGTAGGGCTCACACATAAGAGACCCTAGTCATAAACTCATAGTTGAAGATTACACATGCCACAAATGCCAAGCTTGAAGAAAAGATCAAAGAGAAAGAAGATCAATTTGCATGATTTAAGATGAAATAGAGAAAATCAGAGCTGACTTAAAAATTGAAATGGAATCAAAAGAAAACATTCAAGTTAAGCTCATTGGCATCATGGAGGAAAATGTCGGCCTAAAAGAAAAGGTTTTCCAAACAGATGAGGAGATGGAAGCTACTCTTTTCCAATTCATGGCCAATGTGAAAGAAATAAAAAACCTAAAGTGGCTTGGAGATAACTATCTAAAATGCTTGCCGATGCTTGAGAGGAAATCCTATATAGAGCTAAGAGCAACAACCATGACATTGATAAAGAGTACATGAGATCAATATTTTTGGACGAAGATGATTTAATGCCTTTTGGGAAAGGGAAAGAAGATCTTAGCAGCGAACTCTACAGTTATAGGGCCGGCACCTGTTGAGGCTCATGGCGGTCCTAGCTCAACGGATCATGTGAAAACTACCACTTCAACTCCTAAAGAGCCCTCGACAGACATTGTTACTTCTGTGGTGACCATTGCCAAGGCTGCCATCACTAAGATTCCTATTCCCGCTATAGCTGGAGCTAATACCTCTCACTCCTTTGAATGTTCAACCGATCCAATCTACTATTGAGGAGGGAGAAATTGTTAAGTCCCCACAAAAGGCACTCCAACTGCTCAAAGTATATCTCTAGTCTCTCCGGTCTTTGAGATACTTCAGTTCTTGGCTAAGGAAGTCATTAGTCTGTACCTTTCTCTCTATCAAGTTACACGTCATCCATCGCTGCCACTTTCCCCATTAGCTACTCATAATTCAAGCCCAAGGGCCGTCATGATAATGTCCACCTCCGTTACTACAACGTTCAGTCATCTAGCTCCTCTTTCCAACAATATCCCCAGGACAGATTCAGAGAGTATAGGGATGCTGAAAGGGTTGGAGGACATTGATGCATCTCTTGATGAGGAGGAGGCAATTATGAACGCAAAGGATCCAACGACTACACCTCTGGCAGAGAGGATAATGATTGACATGTCCAAAATCAAGGTTAAACAAGGGCCTAATATAGAAAAGCCCCCTCTCATAGTTCCAACCTCGATTCTACAGGCTGCTAGCATTTCTGCCGAAACTCCAAAGTTTCGTATTGATTCTGACAACGACTACAGTTGGAAGGAAGACCCGGAGAGCCATCTTGGGCCAGTGGGGAGGGCGAAGGCTCGAAGAGAAAGTCCATTCATCTAAGAAAGATAGTACGAGGAAGTCAAGAGGGGGAAGAACTACTAGGGATGTTTCTATAGCTCTTTTTGTATTGTGCTTCTATTTTGGCTTCATCTTGTATCTAGGATGGCGTCGTGTAGGAGCGACCCTCATAACCTTATATAAAAAATGTAAATAAATGGCTATTTTCCATTCAATATTTTTCATATTTGCATTACTGTTTCGTTTGTTTTATTTGCCTATATACTTACCTGCATGTATAATTTTGTCATATGTAATTCAATTACTTATATATTATCCATGCTTGGTTCTGTGCAATTCCATTATTTACCATAACTCTATACATTTAGGCAAATTTCTACAATTGGTTAGAATCATTTCATCCTAGCTTTGTTTCTTATTGCCATTGTACTTTTTACTTGTCTAAACAAAAATGCATTTCCCTGGCTAACTCTACTTATCTTCAACTAAGTGTATCTCGCTTAACTATAATAGAATTGAAGTGCTTTGGTCAACCCTATAACCATCCTCGTTTATCTTCGGCCAGGCATATTCTACTAATTCATAAATGAGATCATACTCATGGAAGACTTGATCTTGCACCGACTCCTAATTTTGAGAATCCACGTGTTGGATGTCCATCTTTAGGCATCCGTCCTTGATTTCACCTATCTCCAAGTGACAATAAAAGATATCTTGTTGATCAACCTCATTTATCATCATCCAAACATATTATGTTAGTCTATAAAAGGGACTATACTTCCAAAATATTTAATAATGTACCGACTCATATCTTTGGGAATCGGTGTTTCTGATGCCTATCTTTGGGCATCCACCCTTGACCTCGCCTATCTCTGGGCATTGAACAAAAGCATTCATTGACTATCTTGGCTTATCTTCGGCCTAGCATGTCTAGCCAGCCCATAAGTCTGGTCGTTCCTACAAAAAAAATATAATTCTACACCAGTTCCTATCTTCAAGATCAATGTCTTCGACGCCTTTCTTGGGGCAATAATCCTTGGCATGGCCAATCTTCAAGCACTGA
The DNA here is from genome assembly GCA_030765085.1 of Allium cepa. Classification (NCBI taxonomy): domain Eukaryota; kingdom Viridiplantae; phylum Streptophyta; class Magnoliopsida; order Asparagales; family Amaryllidaceae; genus Allium; species Allium cepa. Next base: position 656,008,993 of record CM060940.1, read on the forward strand.
TCAAAGATTAGATGCATTAGGGCAATAGTACGGCTGACCATATTATGATTATACTCCTTTGACCCGATCATGGATCAAAGGAGTTCATCGGTACCTATCTCTAGGTACCTAGACCTCTGGATTTTCAAATCATGGAATGGTTAATTCTATCGTTGATCATGTGGCTCTTAGTTAGACTTTTAAGCATACAGTTCTGTTGATTTCAAAAGCCAACTTTATTTATAAAGAAAAGAATGATAGATTATGCTTTAATACATCTCTTCATATCAATCAGAATGTCTTATTTGCAAAAAATTAATAGATCTAATTGAAATAACATCATAAATGCTCTCCATTCCATACCCGCAGAGTTGGGATCCCATCAACAATCAATAGCTTGAAATTTCTATCTTTAAGACTTTATTCAATCGCATAGGGACCTTCCCAATTCGGACCAAGTGCCCTCATATTAGGAAAGATCGGTTTCAAAATGAAGTCGCCAGTCTTGAAGGTTCCGTTTCTAACCTTGGTGTTAAAACATCTACACACTCTTTTCTGGTAAGCAGCTACCCTCAATTCAACCTCTTCTCATTTTTCGTTGACCAAGTCGAGGGACTCAAGCAAGAGTTCGTCATTTGTCATCATAATGCGTTCTTCAGTGAGAAGGAACATCCAATTCAATTGGAATCATGGCCTTAGCTCTGTAGGCCAAAGTGAATGGAGTATGCCCAGTCTCGAGTTTTTAGGTCGTCATATAAGCCAACAATGCTAGTGGTAGCTCATCAACCTAGTTGCCCTTGGCTTTCATCAATCATTTCTTCATGATGGATTTGATGAACCTATTCACCACCTCTATTTGTCCATTCCCTTATAGGTGCTCTACTGCCGATAATGTCTTCTCAATTCGGTACCAAGCATAAGAATTTTTGAACTTGGCACTCTCAAATTAAGTTCCATTATCAGTGATGATCTTCTATGGAACTCTGTATCTACAGTAAAAAATGTTTTCCACTATGAAGTTGATTAGCTTTTTCAAAGTGATCAGTGTGAGCGATTCCACTTCGACCCATTTTGTAAAGTAGTCCACAACCATTTTAGCATATTTTCTGTTCCACCTCTAGACATCGGTATCACATCGATTATATCAATTCCTCACACTTAAAATGTCCATGGGCTAATCATTTGCGTAAGCTCTGTAGATAAGGCTTTCAATATCTTCGTAAACCTTTGGTATCATCACATCATCTGGTGTAGTCAGTCATACCTCAACTGATTGTTGGTCAAAAGCATCCGTATTGAAGTACCTTTTTTTTTTTTAAGGTTTGCCCCTTATTGTGGTCACCACATCTTCCTTCATGTACTTTTTTTGCAAGGATTCTCTTAGCTTCATCTTTGTTGACATATCACAACAAGGGGATCGAGAATCGTCTCTTGTACAAAACTCTTTCTTGCATAATAAATCATGGTACCATACAGATGAGTAATTGCCATTCTATATTCCCATTTGGGAGAGTTTCCATCAACAAATAGTTATTGGAGTCAACTATGAATCCTTTTCTTCCTCGGTGCCTAAAATCCACTGAACATCCATCTACTCGATGCTTGAAGCTGACAAAATCTCTACTAGAACGAGTCCCATAAGCTATGCATGCTTAAAGCTAGGCAGTTTGGCTAATGAATCAGCATTTATATTCTCTTCTTTAGGAACATGCTTTATCGTATAATGCTTAATGTCATCAAGAAGTTCTATAACCTTTTCTAGATAAGGGGAAAGTCTTGCTCCCTTAGCCTAATTTTTTTTCTTAACTTGACAAATCACCAATTGGGAGTTGCTAAAAATATGCAATATCTTGACTCTCATTTCTTGAGCTATATTGAGTCTCGCAATCAACGCTTCATATTAGGGTTCATTGTTTATCCTTAGGAACGTTATCTTTAAAGCGTAGCATATCCTTCGTCCCTTCGGGGGTAGAAGAATCATTCTTGCCCTAGAACTATGCTCGTTGGAGGCTTCATCTACATACAATTTCCATTCGAACAGTTGGACCACATCTTATTCCACTTCTCCATCCCAAATGTAGAACTCAACAATGAAGTCAGCCAATGTCCATCCTCGTATTTCCTACCTAGAATGGTACGTTATATCATATTAAATCAACCTAATATTCGACTTTAGTAATCTCCTTGAAGTCCTGGGGAAATGTATTACTTGCTATAGTGGTTGATCAGTCCGTAGTTTGACGATTGAGCCTTGAAGTATGGTCACAACTTCCTCGAAGCAATCATTAAATAGTACGCTAGTTTCTCTAGTGTCGAATAAATATTTTCCACTCTGATGAACTTTTTGCTATTATAATACACTGGCCTTTAGATTCTAGACTCCTATATATCGAGGTTGCACTCAATGTGTGGCCAGATACTGCTAGGTAAAGGAATAGACATTCTCCTTCCAAAGGATTTGAAAAAATATATGGTCATTCCATATGCTCTAACAAATTTTGGAAAAATTCGCGAAATTCCTTCATCTATGCAAAAATTTCTTTTATTTCTTTAGAGCATCAAAGAATGGTATACATTTGTCGATCGCTTTTGAGATAAATCGACTCTGCAACAACTTTCTCATTCAAGCTCTGCATCTCCCTCCTTATCCTTAGGGCAGTAATCTATTTTGATGTTTTAATCTGCTCTGGATTAGCTTCAATGCCTCTTGAGTTTATAATGAAACCCAAAAACTTGCCTACTGTGACTTTGAAAGAGCATTCAGGTGGATTAAGCTTCATTCCATACTTCCAAAGCACATCAAACATCTTTGGTAGTTCATCAATGTGACTTATTAATTGTTGTAACTTCACAAGCATACCATCTACATAAACGTCCCTTATCCATCTGATTTGATCTTTGAAGATCATGTTTGCCAATTGTTGGTAAGAAGCTTCAGCGTTCTTCGAACTGAATAACATCACTCGGTAACAATACGGTACAAAATCGGTAATGAAACTCATATGCTTTTGATCTAGATTATGCATTGTTATTTAGTTGAAGTCAGAGTACACATCCATAAAGGATAGCATTTCTATCAAACTGTTACATCTATAAGTTAGTCAATCTTCGATAACAAGAAACTTTCTTTTAGGCATGTTTTATTCAAATCCAAGTTATCAATGCATGTCTATCATTTTCCTTTTGGCTTCTTGAACAATACAGTATTTGGTACCCATTCAGGGTATAGTGCATCATGGGTGAAGTGGTTTCCCTTAGCTTACCCACCTCTTCTTTTAGTGTAGCAGATCACCCCTGAAATAGACTGTGTCTTTTTTGCTTTATAGGAGGGTATCTTAGGTAGACATTCAATGCATAACACATTGTCATCAAAGAAATTCTACATGTATCATTTTCCTGGAGAAACCCTACCAACTCCTTTATCATCTTTATGCCGGGCTAAGATCCGACGTTAGAAACTAAGTGGAATCAATATCATCGATCAGGATGTCGATCGTCAGCTCTATCAGTGCTGCCTTAACATCCTCTGGCTCTTTGAAGGTTTCATAGATTTGAAAAAATACCGTGGGACCCAAGATAGGGCTACGGATGTGGTTGTATGCATCACCAGTCTTGATACAAACAAACTTCTCTGCATTCTTCCCATTCTCACATTACGTCACTTCTTTGAGCTCTACGACATAGCATTCTCTACCAGTACTTTGGCCATCCCGAATGGCTCGTACTTTGTTCTTGGTATAGGATCGATTTCACTCTAGAGGGGGTTGAATAGGGTGATACTAATAATTATAAAACTTAATGCGGAAGAATATAAAATAATTTGCAATACAGATACAGTAGAGTAATAGTAGCACATATAATAACAGAATAATAAAAGCAGAAAATAGAACATAAGTATTTACCCAGCTTCGGCAAAACCCTGCCTACGTATTGCCTCCAAGGTTTCTACTAGAAATTAAGTAGTCAGAGACTTACACACGTAAACTCACGACACCGCTATCGACTAACCTAACTCTACGCTCAAAACCCTGTCAAAACTCCGCCACTGAGTTGCGAATTCTCGAACTATAGTTTGTCCCTAGTCACACGACTAGAATTTACACAAGTTTAAAAGGAGAAATACAAATTTAAAACACAATAAAACACAATACCCTAATTTTAAATAAACTAAAGCCCAATATAACTCGGCCCCAAGATAAATCAACTAGTAATTCTCTTTTATTCCTTCGGCCTGACTCCTTGATTTATTTCTTCGGCCTTTGAGTTAAAAAATGGCTGATTCTTTTTTTCATTTGTTCCTCTCTCAAAAATTATGTTTTGAGATATTATTTGAAGCAGTCGCTATCAGTTGTGGATTGAATGATGCTTCATTTGCTTTCTTCGATTGATTTCTTGGCTGCTTTAAATTGTCAAGACCTTCACTTGGTTGAAAGATTGGTACGTGATCCTCCGTTTTCGATTTATACTATACTGAATATTCGACATTGATTCGAGTTGAATGATTATTCTTTGTTACTTGAACTCGAATGATTTTCGTATCCCGATGATGTTATGGTTTATATAGGGTTTTAATTCCCTAAAATTTCGTTCAAATTAATTGTTTCAACTCGTTTGATAATTTTGTTTGGCCATTTGATTATGCTGGAATGAGTAAGATGATTTCTGACTTCTTCAATTTCGTATATTTTCGTTGCTTGTTTACTTGATACTCACGCATTTGAATTTGTTCAACTCCTTGGCCCCCATGGCTTTGACTTTCTTACTGTGATAATCTAGACGTTTTGATTTTTCTAACTTTCACGATTTGCTGGCCTTTGACTTGATAATTTGACTTGATGAATTCGACCTTGACTTTGTTTAATAACTGGCCAGTAGTTGCTTCTAAATTAATAAACTTCGGTAGTTGTTTCATAATTTTTGAACTCGTCTGCACTTTGGTTGATGGTCAGCTCCACTTTGTTTCACTGTTGGTATCGTCTTATGCCGTTCCATGATTTGATTATGTGGTCCTTACACTTATATTCACTAGAGCTTGTTTATTCTTTGTGTCCACTGCTTTATTTGGTTTTCCTGAACTTTGAACTGATCTATTGTGTTGTTGAACACTTTTGCACTGTGTCGTTGTTATCTTGATTCTGGACTTATATGTGGTTTTGTTAACATTGTCTGCATTGCACTGTCCACTGTTCTATATGTTTGCTGCCTGGTCGACATATAAGCATGTTAAACTGTGTTGAGTAATGGCTTGATCTATCTGGTAGCTGCAGTTTGTAATTTGTCGAGCACCATACATTTATATGTCCTGTGCATTGACTTCATGTAGTCTTGTTATTCTATGTTGCATGTTTACGTTCACTTGTGTACATTTGTTTGAGAGCGGCCTTGTCCCATTCTTATGGTTCTAGTCTGGTTGCATATGTCTTTGAGTCTTCTTGCTTCGAGTTGTATACATATATGTTACTTGGTTGTATAGTTGTGACTATACTTAATCCTCTGGCCTGATTTCATTGTGCATAGCATATTGAACTGGTCTAGTATAGGTTGCTCTGATATGCTAGTTTGCTGATGTACATATGTAGCCTTGCTTGCATATTTAGTTACCTCCGAGTCAGTTTGCACTGTTTAACTTGGTTAGTCCGCACTTCCATGTTGCCACCTCTGTTTCATTTTTGTTCATGTGCATTTGTGTGCACTGTCAACTGCTTGGAGCTTGTTGTTTTCTGACTTGTATTCAGTTGCATTAAAGCTGGTGTGGTTCACTGAGTTCATGTGTGTTAGTTCCTGTATACTTTATTTTGTGATCTGGTATCACTGGCTTCATCATGAACTATTGTTGGTGCACTTAGTCGAGATATTGTATGTTCGAGTTTGGTTTCATTTGAATTGAGTCAATGGTGGTGAGTTGGAACTGCTCATTGGTCCTGGTTTGTGGTTCACTTTGTGTTGAGTTGCCTCATTACTTTTTGTGCTAGTTATATTCCTACTGTTGTATATGTATATAGTTGTTTATGTTGTCTGGATTAGTGCAGTTTCATTGTGGCTTCACTTTGAACTTCATGTGTACATTTGGATTGCACCTGTGTTGAATCCAGCTTGTAGCTCGACTTTGATCAGCTTGTAGCTCGGGTTTGACCTTGTGCTAATATCACGACTGTATTTGTATTTCACTTGAGTTGAACCCGGCTTTTGATTTGGGTTTAACCTTGTGCTCACCTGTCCCTGCAATTTTATCAAGTGTATAACGGTGTGCACGGCCTTGTAGCATATACAGTGATATACTGTGCATGTCACAAGTTGTTCGTGTTTGATAAATTCAAAATTAAATGATGACGAACAACCCAAATAACTGAGGCAAATAATATTTTCAAAATACATTTTATTTTACACTGCAATAATATTTTCTTTTCAATTTTGCTGCATCAGTATTTATTTTTGCAGATTGCTAGGATGCTGGATTCAATCTAGAATAGAGTTGAAGGTAAAATACGAGTGAATGAGTGATATGTAGTGAGGTGCATATTTATATGGAAAATTGTGATGTAATAAAATTTGTATTGTAATGTGAAATGTTGTATATATAGTGAGAGCTCAAATTTGTACTATTCAAAATTGTAATGAAATATTTGTTTGAATAAAATATTTGTTTGAATTTAAATTCTAAATCATTTATTTTATTCAGCAAATATTTATTTAATTCTTGTGAAATAAAATAATACAATAAAAAATACATTTAAATGAATATATATATATATATATATTATCATCAAACAAAAATCATATACTTGCATATTCAACAACCTACCCCTTTCGATGATAACAAACATATATTTAAGATTTTGAATTTTACTAAATGTATTTGATCACTCACTTTTCTTCCCCTATTTGAATGCTCCCTCTCTACATAAAGTTCCCCTTCATATATGCATGGGAATAGACAAAAATATGCAAATGAACCTAGACGCAAGTAGAGTATAAAATATTTAACCTTTATTTGTCAAAATCTTAACTTTTCTCTCCCCCTTTTCTTATCAGCAAAAGAGTAATAGTGTTAGAAAAATAGAGATAAAGTGATAGACATTAATATAACATTAAAACTCGATCGAATATAAATATTAAATTTCAAAAAAAAATCAAAAAAAATTCATAAATATTCTGTTAGGCGCATATTCCACTTTAGAGTGATAGAAATGATATCATCATATAAAACCATACAGTTTTTTCTATTTGTGGTACATTTATATCAAGAATTAGAATATCTACTAACCATGCATAACCGTTAGGACTTTTAATGATATTGATAGTATTCCCAATTTTTTATAAAAAATGAATTCAAGTATCTTCTAACCATGCATAACCATGGGGACTTTAAATGGGATTAGAATCAACTTGTCTATTTAATCTCCAATTTTGATATGCGTTTCATACATGCATAACCGTGAGGTCTTTTAAATGAGCACAGAAGCACATAATCAAAAATCCAAGTAATTGACCCATGCATAACCGTGAGGACTTTTAAATGAGAGAGAATACTTTGGATGTTTTTATTTGTTAAAAATATAATGAAATGAAAAACGAATAATTCCCATTTAAAATACCGCATATTGACATACTATATTGGATTTTGATGAGTGATGGTCCATGGAAATATGATAGAGATAGAAATAGTCCTGGAATTTTTACCAACAAAAAAGTTTTTATAACTCTTGTTTAAATTTCTAAAGAAATTTACTAATTATACCATATCAAGTTATAATATAAGATTAATATCAACACTCATCACTTTTTCAATCACTGTTTGTCTTTTCGATAATCATTAGGGAGTCAGATTAGTTAATGTGTGATTTAAAATCAAATCCAAAAATAATCATAAAACGAAATTTTCCAAAATGATTAATCTAAAACAAGGTCATCAAATGATTTTCTGGAAAGGGTTTTATAAGAAATTTTTTTGCATTTTGAAAACTAGTTGAAATGGAAAATATGCGGATATTTTCTTTGAAAAACGATGCAGCTACTGAATGTCTCAACATAAATCACGTTCCACTAGTAACTTTTCTATTAACTAGATTACCAGTGTAATCTACATCTGAATTTCCCTTTGACTCAAGATTATCATTAGTTGAATGTTATAGACCAGATCATGAAGTTGCAACAAATTCTTTAAAATCATATTTAACAGCTTTTAAATGAAATTCTCTTAAATTTGAATTGAAACCGTGCAAATAAACAATCAGTGAACATAGTGTCAGATAAGATAAACAAATATATCCACTTGTATCATGAGTAATCATCAATCAATAAAACACCATCAATAATTTAGACAAATCTATATGAAGTAGTTCAAAAAATGAAACGATGATTGGTCAACATTTTTGCATAAGTCGGAATCAAAATCAGCATTTATTTCTTTATCACATAATTGGCTGATCAAACTATGGTGTAGATTATCACATATAAATATCGTTTAGAATAAATATACCGTTTTCCTCTTTTACCTTTACGATAATTTTTCGTTGTTGTCCATTGTGATTCTGTCACCTTTGTACTAGGCTAAGGAACTATGATTTGTCGCCCGTTGTGTGTCTGGAACAACCAGAATCTAGATAACACTGTTGTTATTCCTTAGCCTGCCACCATACCTACATGATAAAAGATTTTTGTAACCTATTTGTTTTTATAGGTCCATGATTGTTAGTGGCAATGGATTTTGAAAAAATCGAAGTATTTTTCTCATCTATTCTACACCTATTTTCTGTAATATTCCAACATTGATTTTTTTTAAATATAATTCCATTTTTAATTTCCCAATCAAAAAAACATGTTCCATCAAAAACAGGAGGAATAGTATTAGACCTACCCTCTAATAAAAGCATTATTAAAAGAAGCCATTTTAAAAATTCAAAATTTTAAAACAAAATTGGTTTTTGATAAATCAAAATTTTAAAACGAAAATGGCTTTTGTTCCTAGCTCTGATACCACTTGTAGGATCGATTTCACCCTAGAGGGGGTGAATAGGGCGATACTAATAATTATAAAATTTAATGCGGAAGAATATAAAATAATCACAACACAGATATAGCAGAGTAATAGCAGCATAGATAATAGTAGAATAATAATAGCAGAAAATAGAACACAAAGATTTATCCAGCTTCGGCAAAACCCTACCTACGTGCTGCCCCCAAGGTTTCTACTAGAAATTAAGTAGTCAGATGCTTACACTTGTAAACTTACGATACCCGTTATCGACTAACCTAATCTATGCTAAAAACTCTGCCACAACTCAGCTATTGAGTTGTGAATTCTCGAACTACACCACCGTAGTTCGTCCCTAGTCACACGACTAAAATTTACACAATTTTAAAAGAGAAATAAAAATTTAAAACATAATAAAACACAAAAACCTAATTTTAAGTAAACTAAAGCCCAATATAAGTCTGCCCAAAATAAATCAACTAGTAATTCTCTTTTATTCCTTCGGCCCGACTCCTTGATTTATTTCTTCGGCCTTTGAGTTAAAAAATGGCTGATTCATTTTTTCGTTCATTCCTCTCTCAAAAATTAGGGTTCGTGATATTCTTTGAAGCTACCGCTTTCAGTTGTAGATTGAATGATGCTTCGTTTGCTTTCTTCGATTGATTTTTCGGCTGTTTCAATTGTCGAGTACCTTCACTTGGTTGAATGATTGGTACGTGAAATTCCTTTTTCGATTTATGCTATACTCGACTTTGATGCGAGTTGAATGATTATTATTTGTTGCTTGAACTTGAATGATTTTCATATGTCGATTATGTTATGGTTTGTATAAGGTTTTAGTTCCCTAAAGTTTCATTCAAATTAATTATTTGAACTCGTCTGATAATTTTGTTTGGCCATTTGATTATGCTTGAATGATTGAGATGATTTTTGACTTCTTCAATTTTGTATATTTTCGTTGCTTGTTTACTTGATACTCACGTCTTTGAATTTGTTTGACACCTTGGCCACCATGGCTCTAACTTTCTTACGGCGATAATCTGGACGTTTTAATTTTTCTGACTTTCACGATTTGCTGGCCTTTGACTTGATAAATTGACTTGATGAATTTATCCTTGACTGTTTAATAACTATAACCAGTAGATGCTTCTAAACTGATGATCTTTGGTGGCTGTTTCATTAATTTTGAAATCGTCCGCATTTTGGTTGACGGTCATCTCTAGTTTGTTTCACTATTGGTATCGGCTTCTGCTGTTCCGTGATTTGATTATGTGGTCTGTACATTTACATTCACTGGAGCTTGATTATGTCCACTGCTTTATTTAGTTCACCTGAGCTTTGAACTGATCCATTGTGTTGTTGAACAATTTTGCACTGTGTCGCAGTTATCTTTATTCTGAACTTGTATGTGGTCTTGTTGACATTGTCTGCATTGCACTGTCCACTGTTTTATATGTTTGCTGCTAGTAGACAGATGAGCATGTTAAACTGTGTTAAGTAATTGCTTGATCAATATGGTAACTGCAGTTTGTAATTTTTCAAGCACCATACATTTATATGTGTTGTGCATTGACTCCATGTAGTCTTATTACTCTCTATTGGATGTTTACATTCACTTGTGTACATTTGTTTGAGTGCGGCTTTGTCCCATGCTTATAGTTCTGGTCTAGTTGCATATGTCTTTGAGTCTTCTTGCTTTGAGTTGTATACATATATGTTACTTGGTTGTACAGTTGTGACTGCACTTGATCCTCTGGCCTGATTTCATTGTGCATAGCATATTGAACTGGTCTGGTATAGGTTGCTCTGACATGCTAGTTTACTGATGTATGTTTGTAGCCTTGCTTGCATATTTAGTTGCCTCCGAGTCAGTTTGCATTGTTTAACTTGGTTAGTCTGCACTTCCATGTTGCCACCTCTGTTTCATTTTTGTTCTAGTGCATTTATGTGCATTGTCAACTGCTTGGAGCTTGTTGTTTTCTGACTTGTATTCAGTTGCACTTAAGCTGGTCTGGTTCACTAAGTTCAGGTGTATTGGTTCCTGTATACTTTATTTTGTGATCTGGTATCACTGGATTCATCATGAACTTTGTTGGTGCACTTAGTCGAGATGTTGTATGTTCGAGTCTGTTTGCATTTGAATTGAGTCAGTGGTGGTCAGTTGGCACTGCTCATTGGTCCTGGTTTGTGGTTCACTTTGTGTTGAGTTGCCTCATTACTTTTTGTGCTGGTTATATTCCTACTCTTGCATATGTATATAAGTTGTTTATGTTGTCTGGATTAGTGCAGTTTCATTGTGGATTCACTTTGAACTTCATGTGTACGTTTGGATTGCACCTGTGTTGAATCCAGCTTGTAGCTTGGCTTTGACCAGCTTGTAGCTTGGCTTTGACCAGTTTGTAGCTTGGGTTTGACCTTGTGCTAATATCATGACTGTATTTGTATTTCACTTGAGTTGAACCCGGCTTTTGATTTGGGTTTGACCCTATGCTCACCTTTCCCTACAATTCTATTAAGTGTATATCGGTGTTCACGGCCTTATGGAATGTATACTGATACTCTGTACTTGTCATAAGTTGTTCGTGTTTGATTTGGGTTTGACCTTGTGCTCACCTGTCCCTGCAATTTTATCAAGTGTATATCGGTGTGCACGGCCTTATAGCATATACAGTGATATACTGTGCATGTCACTAGTTGTTCGTGTTTGATAAATTCAAAATTAAATGATGACGAACAACCCAAATAACTGAGGCAAATAATATTTTCAAAATACATTTTATTTTAAACTGCAATAATATTTCCTTTTCAATTTTACAGCGTCGGTGTTTATTTTTACAGATTGCTCATATGCTGGATTCAATCTGGAATAGAGTTGAAGATAAAGTACGAGTGAATGATTGATATGTAGTAAGGTGCAAATGTATATGGAAAATTGTGATGTAATCAAATTTGTATTATAATGTGAAATGTTGTATATATATAATGAGAGCTCAAATTTGTGCTATTCAAAATTGTAATAAAATATTTGTTCGAATAAAATATTTATTTGATTTTAAATTCTGTGCCATTTATTTTACGCAGCAAATATTTATTTAATTCTTGTGAAAATAAAATAGTAAAGTAACAAATGCATTTAAATGAATATATATATATATATATGTTTATTATCATCAAACAAAAATCATATACTTGCATATTCAACACTTGGTGGGTAATTTCATTATCGGACACCATGGAGCAAGGGCTATTCTAAAACTAGATAGGATTGATCGTCCCCAGAAAAGAATTATATGTAGAAAATCCATTGACCACCTCAAACGTTTAAACTCACATTATCTTGTGTTTTCCTACATTTAAATCCATAAACAAATTAATATAACTAATATGGTCTTTGGCCTCTGAGGTAAATCCCTGAATATGAAATTTGCTTTGCTTCAAATCCTTCTCACCGATCATCATCCAGTCAAAAATTACTTAAATAAGATGTTGACCAAGCTTTCACAATCAATCATAACTCGATAAGTGTTGATGCTTCGATCCTATCTGCATTTTTATTACTGAAAAATGATGTCGTTATTTATCGTTCTTTGTTGCTTTGTTGGAGTCCCATCCTCTATGGCAAAGCAAGTTTCTTGAGGTGCAAGCCTCAAACAACTAATATATCTCTCTATCTCATTCCACATTTTCACTACTATATGGGGTACTATATATACTTTCTATAACTATCCTTCTCATGGGTAGTCTTGGTCCCTTTCCACTGGACTCAGCCTGATCCCTTTAGATATTTTTACCTTGGGGTCTATCATTTATTTGTTCACCAACACGTGGATTCATCACGTACTACTGTAGTTTTTCTTTCTAATCAAGTCTTTGATTGCATCCCTCAAATTACGACACTCATTGGTATTATGCCAATGAGTTTCGTAGAAGCGACAATACGTAACAACATGTATTTTACATACCGACGGATCGTAAAATATTATTTTATATTCATATTGGGTCGTTTGACACTAAAACTTTGGATGATTCTGAATAGTGACATTTTTCACCCTTAAATATTTTATTGGACGATTTAACACCTAAAAAATTATAACAGTTATAACATTTGATATGAGCAAAATTAGGTATTGAGGCAACTTTCATTAAAAAGATATGTTGGTTTTCCTTTTCATAGAGTGGTCATAATAGCGATTAGGACTTATAATTTGGAAGATATGGCTATTTGAAGTTAACAAATTTTTGGGATAGCTTAATGAGCAATTAGTGAAGTTTGAGACAAACCCAATAGCCCATTTTGGGTTCAAAGCTAATATTGGCTAAAATAGCGATTTCGAAATCATTTCTCCTATCATCCCAAATAGATTTCAATGCCCATTAGCCTTCCTCTTGGCCAAAACCTTCACTAATTTATTCCAAATCAAACCAAATCTATGGTAGATTAGCAAAGGAATTGGCTAGACTTTCAAATTTGCATTTTTGAAGAGGAAATTTTGGAATTTTGCTATTTATTCTTGGATTTGCCTCGTTTTTCATGCAATTCATCCATTTTTGGGTGTTTGGTAGGTGATTTATAATCTCACAACTTATTATATATGTATTTATAGGTCTTGACATGTTATGGATCCACTTTTAAACTCAAATTTATGTTTTTATGTTGTTTTGAAATTGAACCTGAAGTAAAAAGTGAATTTAAATTTATTTTAAGTGATTTAATCATGTTGCTTTAATATGTGATTGTGTAACGTCAGCGGATTTTCGTTCTCCGAAAATTCAACATCGACACTCACTTTATCGACTGCCGAGAAATCAAAGGCCGAAAACCGAGATATTATGGGTTTTAAAAAGAATTAAGAAAAAGAAAGAAGAGAGAAGAGAAGATAGAAAAAGAAAAATAGAGGGAAAAGAAGATAGACATTTTTTTTTTTTAGAAAACAGAGAATTAGAAAAACAGAAGATAGAAAATTTTAAAAATAGAACGGACAGAAAGGAACAACAGAACAACAACAGAATCTCACAATTCGCAGCGGAACAACATATAATAATAAATGAATAATCTTTAAACAAAGAACTATATCAGTTATTACATTACATTTCATTACATCACATCATATCATCAGAGTGTACAACAACATACAACAATAAACAGTGCAGCGGAAAAAGAAATACTATATAAACTAGTAATACGCCATGCCATCCAGCTTGCCTCTAGCAACTCCAGAATATTCAGAATATCCTGATAGACCTAACTCTTAACTGCCCGTGTGGAAATTGGTGGGCACCCAGAGTTTAGGAAGGAAAACAATAAACTCCGAGTCAGTCATGTGACTGGTGTGAGAACTCAAAACAGTTTATTTATCTTTAAAATCAAATAGAGGAATATTTTTAAATTCAATTCGCAATGCTTTTAAAAATGAGACTACCATAAGGCCTCCTGCACACACACACAATGCAAACGCAGAATCGGAGGAGATTTCTCCTTATGATAGTCAAAGATGCTTGATACGCATTAAAAAAGAGCATTTGATATTATTATTAGTGCATAGTGTAGGAAAAATTCATTTCGAAAGTAGAATATAAATCTTAGCCAGCATAGGTACCATTATATTATGCCTACTAATAGCTACCATATTAGATGGCAGGTTCTACAACTAAAACCGTACAAGTTTCGTATTGGGAATTGGATTTCCAACGAATGATCAGGCCAAGGAACTTCCCATTGCCACATGAGAATGCCTCTGGATGGACATCCCCGAGAACCAAACCGGATCTCTACCAACACAAGGCCGGGTTACTCCTAACTGAGTAACAACTGACCGAATATGCCATCCCCCGGTCCTTTGGGACCTTTTACCGAGCGCTCGTAATCAATTCACACAATCATAAAGTGTTTTCAACATGAGTAAGTATCTGGGCTCCATACCATGATACCACCCTTTTCCAGAAGGAAATGGACACATCCTAAAGGGTGCTACCCCTCATAACCTTGCTGCTTCTTTCCTGTTTTGACCATTCACGGGGTGTGAGGCTCGACGAATTCACGTCCACAAAAACATACTTTATACAAAAGCCATGCTTTGGGTCAACAAATGATCAACACAATGATCACTAAGATAGACGATCAAATAAATGATCCTATCACAAATAATCAACACAATGATCATTTCAGCATCACTCAGCATGTCACATTACCAAATTGGGAATATATCGCTGATAACTTCAACTATATAACCTTTGAGCTCGTACGTCTCAAAGAAGGGTGTTAAGCAAAGAATAAATTCTCCGCCACCAACAGAAATATATTTGAAAGAAATCGGCTTTATATCTCAACTTGTAATGTCAGGCATACCATCCATACAAGTCTGTTCCGGGATCGAACAGAACCGAAGGCACTTACAAAGAAGTCCTTGCAATCCGGATATTCACAATCCTGATCGGATTTCCCATCACTTAGGGAGTTTCTATACCGGCGCGACTCGGTGCAGAAACAATCGATAGGTCATCCTATCGCTCTCGCAAATACCGGTCTTCAACACCGATCTTCAAATGCAATTCACAACGACGTATCACATATTCGGAATGGGTTATACGACCCCATGGTCCTTTCCCGGTTAACCCGAATAGTGAGCGCTTATTCAAAAATAAGTGTAGCATTCAAATTCAATCAATTCACATCCAATACCCATTCAAAGGGAAATACTGATAGTCGGTTATTGAACTATCACTGGATATGCATACATCACCAGATTCCAAATAATTTTCCAAATTTTTTTATTTTCCAAAATATCTTTACTAGATATATAGTTTCAACACTTCAAAAATAAATCAATATTTATTTTTAACCAATTTCACTTTTCACATATAAATTCCATAATGAATTTATATTTCAAAATATTCGTGCATATACGATTTCAATAATTCATTTCAATTTATCCTCCAAAAAGATAAATTCTAATTATTCACTTCATATTGGAAAACATTTCCATACTTATTAAATAAGTAATTCACAATCTTTTATTTTCAACACTTAGAAAATATTCAATATACTTAAACCGAATTAAGTATATATTTCTTTCTTTAAGGAAATCATTCACTTAACATATTTATTTGGGCCAAAACGAATGTTGCGTAAAACATCGTTACGACAACCCAAAATCACTAGCATAGGGATTCGAAATTAAAAATAGATATATAAATCCCAATACTATTCAAAACATTTCCTTTCGGAAATCATTTACTATAACAACAGTGTTATAGTCCACTATTTCCTTTTATTTCTCGAAAACGTCTATTTCAACAATAAATGTTGAAATCTATGGTTTCGAATCACAACACCTTTTAAAACATCGTTAGATCGTTTTAATTCTATTTAAAACATTCACATTCTAAACAATTTCTTTAACGTGTTATTCACTGTTCAAAAACGTGAATATACTATGTTCACAAATTCCATTATTTCTATTCTTTTTAACTTAAAGGATTATTCACTGTTTACAACGTGAATATAACTCCATTAATAGGTTATAACAATTAACTTATCAAAATAAGTCGTTTGCGGATTTATAAAACAACGTTTATAAATTCCGTTTCTATTTATTTATAAAAACTTCTTTTATTATAAATTCCTTTATTAACCTATTCCAGTTTATAACTTAATCATAAACTAAAAGTTCATATTATAAGTTAAATCCTTATAAAACGATTATTTTATAAAATCGTTCTTTAAACTTCATAATTATAAATCTTATAACTTATAAGATTCATTTATTTAACCAAACCTATTCTTCAATTAACTTCACAAATTTATAAATCTTACTATTTATAAATTTCATTTATAACTTCACAGTTTAAAATTCTATAAATTTCATTCATTTTTGAAATTCATTTTCACTACATTCAAACACTTATAAAAACTCGTTTTATAATGTCTATATTTCAATTTATAAATATCCATTTATAAATCTCTTAATATAAATCAGTTTATATTATTATTCTAAAACGTCTTTAAATTCCTTTATAATTTCATCATTTCGATTTACAAAATAATCAAATTTTATAAATCCTATATTTAAACTTTTATCATATATTCAAAAATCCAATCTAAATTATTTTATAAAATCATTAGTTCATATTTCTCAAAAATCGACTTTTAATCGTATTTCTAAAAATCAGCTTTTTAACTATATTTCACAAAAACCATAATTTTTATAACTTTAAAAATTATAACGTTTATTTATTTATAATGGATCAATTCCAAAAATATAGTATATTTTCAAAAATCACTTTAAAAATCATTTTAAAATCCTAAAATTTGGGTCCAATGATGCTACACACCAAATAGTCAATCACGACTAACAACGATATCATATATCGATATGATAATCCATCACATATCAAAATATCTGAAATCAAATAAAAACTGTTGAGGAATCCAGTTGGATCCCTCCAACCTGTTTCCTGCATCCAAAAACATTAGCACAATACCAATTTCGCTCCAGTACGAAATTATCGCGGTATATGTTTTTATTAAATATTCTCCGCTTAATAACGGCGTAATAGGGTCTCATCCGCTAAACAAAAAATGCGGGAAATCAACAACTGCAATATATACATATGCCAATATATATATATTGATATTATATATAATACCAATTTCACTGTTTATGAAATATTCGCGGTATATGTTTTTACTAAATAACATCCGCTTACTAACGGCGCATAATGTCTATTTTAACAATCAATAGATAGCAATCATCATTCAAACATGCATTCAAATATTTTAAATCTAACTATTTAAAATAAAATCGAAACCTATTCGATTGAGTGAGAAGTTCTCACCTTGGTTTTAATTTCCGTTTTAGCTTTTATTTCGAATAAAATTAAACGCGCGTTTAATTTTACCCAAAATTCTCACTAACTCCAAACGACTCCAAACCAACTCCATCGCGTAGTGCTCGTCCATACGATTCCAACGCAACTGAGTTTGCATTTTTTCGACCTCGTATGAAAAATTTATCAATTTTACAAGTTAATACAATTTATAATATAATAATTAACAATTTTCTTTTTTAAAATTTTACTTAACACAAATCAAAGCCGTCCCTTTTGAAGTCAACCCATCACAGCCGTGCAACACTCTCCTCCCCAACATCGCGTTCCACTCCAGTAAAAACCGAACCCATCCACGCGTTCGAACACGTGGATGTCGCGGCCACCAAGATGATCGAGACCCCATCATATCGCCACCAATAGAAGCGCCTTGCTCCACTCCACCACCACCCCGAGTGCCTTGAAGTCCGGTCGCCCCTAGCTCCATCAAAACGCGTGCGAACGGCCGGCCATTCGAGCCAAATTGCCGTTGATCGGCTCCTCCTCAAACGATCTCCACCGTTGGATGTGGAGATCTTGTTGAGCTTAACAATCTTCTAGTTGACAATCTTTGCTAATTATCAACGGATCTTGAGGAATTGAAGGAGGAAGCAAACCATTTTCTGGCCATAGGTTATAGAAGTGGCGGCTACGTTAGTTTAACCTAGGGTTTTTATTTTATTTTATTTCTTTGTGAATTTAACTTCTATTTATAGAAAAAGCAAGCGTAAACACTATTCATCCCGGGAATTCCGAACTCCGATTTAGACGCCGTAACCAGCGTTTCTAAGGTTTACCCCGCATTCCGGACACAATGGAACAGGTTTCGGAAGCTAATTCGGAAGTATGTGCGAGTTATGGCTGAAAACGTTCAATTTAAATTAAACCGATTTAAATCGATTTCTAGGCGTTTTAATTTGTACCGGACAAACGGTAAATCCAGTCGACTTGAAATTTGAAACCTTACAATAATATCACATTACGGATCTGATGAAACTGGTTTCGTCGAAATCCGAGACTTTTTGAAAAATGGCTATTTTAGCTCGCCAAATTTAAATTAAAAATAATTCGATGCGTTTCGAGCTGCCACGATCAAACGATAGCTCCGATTGACACGAAAATTGAAATCCGGTAATAACTAACTATTACGGATCCAATGAAACTGGTTTCGTTCAATTCTGAGACTGTTCAAAAATTGACTATTTTACAGTCGATTATTAAATATTAAAATATTCAATTTTCACAAATTAACTTTTAATTCGATTTTAAAAGTTCTAAAATATCATTCTAACTCCCATATGATAAAATAAAATTTTACAAATCATTTTCAATCATATTTAACTCCATTTTCAATTATTTCCATAATTTAACATATTAAATTATCGATTTAAAAATCCAATTAAATCCAATAATTCAAATAAAAATTTATTCGACTTATAAATTCACTAATTAATATTTAAAATTAATTAAATATTCAAATTTAAATTAATAAAAATTCTGGGTCGTTACAATCTTTCCCCCTTAAAAGAATTTCGTCCTCGAAATTATAAGTAAGAAAATTACAGAATCTATTAATTTTCCCAAAATTTATAATTAAACTTCTTACAAATCTTTACTAAGTTTTCAAATCATACTTAGTTATCTTTTTCAAAAACAACTACTATTGTTTAACTTTCAATTTCAAAATCAAAGTTAAAGTTTTCAAAATTTTCCAAATTTTCTCAAATTTTTCTAACGCCTTAAATTTTCGGAAAAATTCGCCATAGTCTCCTTTGCGCGGCTCGATCCGAAAAAAAAAATGACAGTATATATATCACAAATATACATCTCATCAAGTAATGAGGCATCCCGAAGGGAAAAAAAAGTATAAAAGTGCGATATTTAATCCGAGATATGTACCTTATATTTTATTAGCAAGCATATACGGCTAATATAGCGCTAAAGCGAGCTCCAAATGCGAAGCAAACGCTATCCGCACCTACTAAACACTCAACAAACAACATGAGAACATGCACATATGCAAATAATCTCAATATACAACATATAGCAACATAATAACTATATAAGTCACATAGCAAATGCAACCAAACAACAAATGCAATATATATTCAACCATCATCCAATTATCATTCATAATCAATAATATTCATTCATATTTTCATTAATATACAATGAATTGGTTTTCACTTTCAAATCACATTTGATTTATCAACATTGGATTTTATCAACATTCATTCTCAATTCTAATTAGTTTCATTCACTAATTAAATCTAATTCACATTCAATTTTATTCAAATTTATTTACTTTCAATTTGAATTCAATTACATAGCTTCCAATTTCATTAACACTTAATGAATTATATACAATCAATCAACAATCATATAACAACCAAAGTATATTAATTATAACCAAATTCCTTTGCTTATATTTATTCAATTTGATTTAACACCATCACTTTTCCAATTGGTTTAATTAAATTGATTTTTATTCAATTATACAACTTCCAATAGCATTAGATTTCAATGAATTAACACTTACATTCATTATTCCATATCAACTTAATTTACATTTAATTGATTAACATTCAATCCATTAATTCAATTCAATTACAAAGTTGAATTTCATTTATATAACTCAAGTTCATATTCATTTAATCCACTTGATTATTTACTTTGATAACTATATCAACTTCATTTAACATATCTTAAGTTATACTCCATTTAAACATCACTTAGTTTTACATAACTTAAATTCATATAGTTTCACTTCTAATTTATATAAGTTTATTTCACAATTATAAACACTTTAATTATAATTCAATTCTTATAATTTTTTTGCTTATACAATTATTCTTTAATTTAGATTATTCAAACAACCTAACAATTAACTTATATACACTTTAATAATTCTGAAAAATTATTCCTTTATATATAAAAATATAATCAAGGCAAAAATTATTTCATTTACCCAATTTAAAACAATATTATGTCGAATTGTTCTATTCAAGTGTTTAGAAACCCCTTCGGCTCAGTTTCGAGGCTGTGCTGACGAAAGTTCATATACCACTCAATAAACCAATCATCACAATATAAAACAATTTTGTATATTCACTAACAAATACGCTCTCATAGCTATTATTACACTCAAATTCATTCTAGAGCACTGCTGACTCTATCTCTAATGAATTATACCCAACAGAACCATGGTTGTCGCTTAACCATCAGCTCTGATACCAAATGTAACAGTACGCGGATTTTCGTTCTCCGAAAATTCAACATCGACACTCACTTTATCGACTGCCGAGAAATCAAAGGCCGAAAACCGAGATGTTATGGGTTTTAAAAAGAATTAAGAAAAAGAAAGAAGAGAGAAGAGAAGATAGAAAAAGAAAAATAGAGGGAAAAGAAGATAGACAATTTTTTTTTTTTAGAAAACAGAGAATTAGAAAAACAGAAGATAGAAAATTTTAAAAATAGAACGGACAGAAAGGAACAACAGAACAACAACAGAATCTCACAATTCGCAGCGGAACAACATATAATAATAAATGAATAATCTTTAAACAAAGAACTATATCAGTTATTACATTACATTTCATTACATCACATCATATCATCAGAGTGTACAACAACATACAACAATAAACAGTGCAGCGGAAAAAGAAATACTATATAAACTAGTAATACGCCATGCCATCCAGCTTGCCTCTAGCAACTCCAGAATATCCAGAATATCCTGATAGACCTAACTCTTAACTGCCCGTGTGGAAATTGGTGGGCACCCAGAGTTTAGGAAGGAAAACAATAAACTCCGAGTCAGTCATGTGACTGGTGTGAGAACTCAAAACAGTTTATTTATCTTTAAAATCAAATAGAGGAATATTTTTAAATTCAATTCGCAATGCTTTTAAAAATGAGACTACCATAAGGCCTCCTGCACACACACACAATGCAAACGCAGAATCGGAGGAGATTTCTCCTTATGATAGTCAAAGATGCTTGATACGCATTAAAAAAGAGCATTTGATATTATTATTAGTGCATAGTGTAGGAAAAATTCATTTCGAAAGTAGAATATAAATCTTAGCCAGCATAGGTACCATTATATTATGCCTACTAATAGCTACCATATTAGATGGCAGGTTCTACAACTAAAACCGTACAAGTTTCGTATTGGGAATTGGATTTCCAACGAATGATCAGGCCAAGGAACTTCCCATTGCCACATGAGAATGCCTCTGGATGGACATCCCCGAGAACCAAACCGGATCTCTACCAACACAAGGCCGGGTTACTCCTAACTGAGTAACAACTGACCGAATATGCCATCCCCCGGTCCTTTGGGACCTTTTACCGAGCGCTCATAATCAATTCACACAATCATAAAGTGTTTTCAACATGAGTAAGTATCTGGGCTCCATACCATGATACCACCCTTTTCCAGAAGGAAATGGACACATCCTAAAGGGTGCTACCCCTCATAACCTTGCTGCTTCTTTCCTGTTTTGACCATTCACGGGGTGTGAGGCTCGACGAATTCACGTCCACAAAAACATACTTTATACAAAAGCCATGCTTTGGGTCAACAAATGATCAACACAATGATCACTAAGATAGACGATCAAATAAATGATCCTATCACAAATAATCAACACAATGATCATTTCAGCATCACTCAGCATGTCACATTACCAAATTGGGAATATATCGCTGATAACTTCAACTATATAACCTTTGAGCTCGTACGTCTCAAAGAAGGGTGTTAAGCAAAGAATAAATTCTCCGCCACCAACAGAAATATATTTGAAAGAAATCGGCTTTATATCTCAACTTGTAATGTCAGGCATACCATCCATACAAGTCTGTTCCGGGATCGAACAGAACCGAAGGCACTTACAAAGAAGTCCTTGCAATCCGGATATTCACAATCCTGATCGGATTTCCCATCACTTAGGGAGTTTCTATACCGGCGCGACTCGGTGCAGAAACAATCGATAGGTCATCCTATCGCTCTCGCAAATACCGGTCTTCAACACCGATCTTCAAATGCAATTCACAACGACGTATCACATATTCGGAATGGGTTATACGACCCCATGGTCCTTTCCCGGTTAACCCGAATAGTGAGCGCTTATTCAAAAATAAGTGTAGCATTCAAATTCAATCAATTCACATCCAATACCCATTCAAAGGGAAATACTGATAGTCGGTTATTGAACTATCACTGGATATGCATACATCACCAGATTCCAAATAATTTTCCAAATTTTTTTATTTTCCAAAATATCTTTACTAGATATATAGTTTCAACACTTCAAAAATAAATCAATATTTATTTTTAACCAATTTCACTTTTCACATATAAATTCCATAATGAATTTATATTTCAAAATATTCGTGCATATACGATTTCAATAATTCATTTCAATTTATCCTCCAAAAAGATAAATTCTAATTATTCACTTCATATTGGAAAACATTTCCATACTTATTAAATAAGTAATTCACAATCTTTTATTTTCAACACTTAGAAAATATTCAATATACTTAAACCGAATTAAGTATATATTTCTTTCTTTAAGGAAATCATTCACTTAACATATTTATTTGGGCCAAAACGAATGTTGCGTAAAACATCGTTACGACAACCCAAAATCACTAGCATAGGGATTCGAAATTAAAAATAGATATATAAATCCCAATACTATTCAAAACATTTCCTTTCGGAAATCATTTACTATAACAACAGTGTTATAGTCCACTATTTCCTTTTATTTCTCGAAAACGTCTATTTCAACAATAAATGTTGAAATCTATGGTTTCGAATCACAACACCTTTTAAAACATCGTTAGATCGTTTTAATTCTATTTAAAACATTCACATTCTAAACAATTTCTTTAACGTGTTATTCACTGTTCAAAAACGTGAATATACTATGTTCACAAATTCCATTATTTCTATTCTTTTTAACTTAAAGGATTATTCACTGTTTACAACGTGAATATAACTCCATTAATAGGTTATAACAATTAACTTATCAAAATAAGTCGTTTGCGGATTTATAAAACAACGTTTATAAATTCCGTTTCTATTTATTTATAAAAACTTCTTTTATTATAAATTCCTTTATTAACCTATTCCAGTTTATAACTTAATCATAAACTAAAAGTTCATATTATAAGTTAAATCCTTATAAAACGATTATTTTATAAAATCGTTCTTTAAACTTCATAATTATAAATCTTATAACTTATAAGATTCATTTATTTAACCAAACCTATTCTTCAATTAACTTCACAAATTTATAAATCTTACTATTTATAAATTTCATTTATAACTTCACAGTTTAAAATTCTATAAATTTCATTCATTTTTGAAATTCATTTTCACTACATTCAAACACTTATAAAAACTCGTTTTATAATGTCTATATTTCAATTTATAAATATCCATTTATAAATCTCTTAATATAAATCAGTTTATATTATTATTCTAAAACGTCTTTAAATTCCTTTATAATTTCATCATTTCGATTTACAAAATAATCAAATTTTATAAATCCTATATTTAAACTTTTATCATATATTCAAAAATCCAATCTAAATTATTTTATAAAATCATTAGTTCATATTTCTCAAAAATCGACTTTTAATCGTATTTCTAAAAATCAGCTTTTTAACTATATTTCACAAAAACCATAATTTTTATAACTTTAAAAATTATAACGTTTATTTATTTATAATGGATCAATTCCAAAAATATAGTATATTTTCAAAAATCACTTTAAAAATCATTTTAAAATCCCAAAATTTGGGTCCAATGATGCTACACACCAAATAGTCAATCACGACTAACAACGATATCATATATCGATATGATAATCCATCACATATCAAAATATCTGAAATCAAATAAAAACTGTTGAGGAATCCAGTTGGATCCCTCCAACCTATTTCCTGCATCCAAAAACATTAGCACAATACCAATTTCGCTCCAGTACGAAATTATCGCGGTATATGTTTTTATTAAATATTCTCCGCTTAATAACGGCGTAATAGGGTCTCATCCGCTAAACAAAAAATGCGGGAAATCAACAACTGCAATATATACATATGCCAATATATATATATTGATATTATATATAATACCAATTTCACTGTTTATGAAATATTCGCGGTATATGTTTTTACTAAATAACATCCGCTTACTAACGGCGCATAATGTCTATTTTAACAATCAATAGATAGCAATCATCATTCAAACATGCATTCAAATATTTTAAATCTAACTATTTAAAATAAAATCGAAACCTATTCGATTGAGTGAGAAGTTCTCACCTTGGTTTTAATTTCCGTTTTAGCTTTTATTTCGAATAAAATTAAACGCGCGTTTAATTTTACCCAAAATTCTCACTAACTCCAAACGACTCCAAACCAACTCCATCGCGTAGTGCTCGTCCATACGATTCCAACGCAACTGAGTTTGCATTTTTTCGACCTCGTATGAAAAAGTTATCAATTTTACAAGTTAATACAATTTATAATATAATAATTAACAATTTTCTTTTTTAAAATTTTACTTAACACAAATCAAAGCCGTCCCTTTTGAAGTCAACCCATCACAGCCGTGCAACACTCTCCTCCCCAACATCGCGTTCCACTCCAGTAAAAACCGAACCCATCCACGCGTTCGAACACGTGGATGTCGCGGCCACCAAGATGATCGAGACCCCATCATATCGCCACCAATAGAAGCGCCTTGCTCCACTCCACCACCACCCCGAGTGCCTTGAAGTCCGGTCGCCCCTAGCTCCATCAAAACCCGTGCGAACGGCCGGCCATTCGAGCCAAATTGCCGTTGATCGGCTCCACCTCAAACGATCTCCACCGTTGGATGTGGAGATCTTGTTGAGCTTAACAATCTTCTAGTTGACAATCTTTGCTAATTATCAACGGATCTTGAGGAATTGAAGGAGGAAGCAAACCATTTTCTGGCCATAGGTTATAGAAGTGGCGGCTACGTTATTTTAACCTAGGTTTTTTATTTTATTTTATTTCTTTGTGAATTTAACTTCTATTTATAGAAAAAGCAAGCGTAAACACTATTCATCCCGGGAATTCCGAACTCCGATTTAGACGCCGTAACCAGCGTTTCTAAGGTTTACCCCGCGTTCCGGACACAATGGAACATGTTTCGGAAGCTAATTCGGAAGTATGTGCGAGTTATGGCTGAAAACGTTCAATTTAAATTAAACCGATTTAAATCGATTTCTAGGCGTTTTAATTTGTACCGGACAAACGGTAAATCCAATCGACTTGAAATTTGAAACCTTACAATAATATCACATTACGGATCTGATGAAACTGGTTTCGTCGAAATCCGAGACTTTTTGAAAAATGGCTATTTTAGCTCGCCAAATTTAAATTAAAAATAATTCGATGCGTTTCGAGCTGCCACGATCAAACGATAGCTCCGATTAACACGAAAATTGAAATCCGGTAATAACTAACTATTACGGATCCAATGAAACTGGTTTCGTTCAATTCTGAGACTGTTCAAAAATTGACTATTTTACAGTCGATTATTAAATATTAAAATATTCAATTTTCACAAATTAACTTTTAATTCGATTTTAAAAGTTCTAAAATATCATTCTAACTCCCATATGATAAAATAAAATTTTACAAATCATTTTCAATCATATTTAACTCCATTTTCAATTATTTCCATAATTTAACATATTAAATTATCGATTTAAAAATCCAATTAAATCCAATAATTCAAATAAAAATTTATTCGACTTATAAATTCACTAATTAATATTTAAAATTAATTAAATATTCAAATTTAAATTAATAAAAATTCTGGGTCGTTACAGATTGTCTATGTAGAAGTTAAGCCATGTTATAGATGCATTATAAGATGATTTGCCATGATTTTTTTCATGAGCGAATGATGATTGGATGTTGTTGATGCTTATATAGGCGTTGTTTATGTCTTTGATGGGTTGTCAATGCTCAACGGAGTGAACTAGAAGTGGTGAAAAATTTTATGGTCGGGGATCCCTATGTAGGAGGAGTAGTTACGTGCACTCTGATTTAATACGCAAAGGGTGAGAAATTCATAAGCATGGAATCAGACTTCGATGGATAGGGTCTAGAGTGTTTAGAGTCATATCGATGCATAGGGAATGCACATGGTTTGAAGTGTTGAGTGTAGTAAGGGAATTGGTGCAAATGATGGAGTATTAGAAACGCTATAGGATTTTGGTTCAACTATGGTGGTCCAATAATAATTTTCTAATGGATGGCTTTAGGCTAAGGATGGAGCGGCATGGGGATGCCTTAAGGTCGGATTGGTTCGGTGATGGAAGACCGAACAAAAAATGATGTCTGGTAGTTACTTTGGTCTGGGGGGTTGGAATGCCTCGGCAAGGCCAAAAAACGGGTAGGATTTACATTCGCGGTTAGTGCTTCAGTCTGGTGCTAGCATTGCTTCGGTCCAATCTTAGGGAATGCTGGCCAGAGCTTGGGGATGCAGATGTTAGCTATTGTCTTCAAGTTTGGCATAGGTGTGTGTTGGGGAAAGCCCAGGGTTTCTTCAATGATCTTGGGGGTCGATATGGAGTAATGGTGGGCGACTTTGGAATGACTCAAGAAGATTTTAGGTATTGAGCAGCAACCAATGAAGTGCAATGCCTTTGATGACTCGATGTGGAGAGTGACTGTGGAATATGGTGGTGAACTGAGCGGATAAGTTCTATGTGATATCTTATGGAGTAGAATAAAAGGTGGTTCCACTATTGGTACGTGTACTAAGGAATCGATGGATAACTCTGAGGTTGTGATGCTCAATTTAGGAACGAGTAGTCTGTGTGTACTCGTTTTTGGACATTTGTGTGTGTCCAGTTCTAGCCATCTGGTGGATATGAATGGAGCATCTGCAATGTTAATCAGTCGTTGACTGTCTATGTGGGTTATAAGACTTATCGTATATCCCATGACACTTAGGCGAGAGATGCAAGGATTTTTTTGGTTGCTATGTTTGTTGTGTGCTTGATATGGATATCATATTACCGTGTTATACCCCTATATATCCCATATTGTACTTGGTGTTGTACCCCAATATGCGATAATAGCATGGCATATAATGTGTTTATGTGGTAATATATAACATGCAGAGATAGGTCTAGTATGGTTCCACATACTCTATGTTATTATTAATATATACGTTTTATTGTTTTTTCAGACGATGTATCATTTATTCCAGACTATTGTGTAACCCAAGGTTTTATGCTTTTCTTCTTATTATCTTAGGTGCTCCTAAATAAGTAGATTAATGATAATAGGCATGGATAGCACATGGAATTGTACGTAGTACGAGCAGGATGGTATGCTTTCATATATCTATATTTTGGATTTTACTATCGCTTATACTCTGTTGTGCAGTACCATGGAGTTATGTCAGTACTTGTATTACTAAGAGACGGTTATTATAGTTTATTGGATATTTGGGAAGTATAAACTCTACTGTGTCTATTTTGTATAATCTTTAAATCTATTGCACTCTGATGTTCTTACTTGTAGTTCATTTGATTATATTACAATCTCATCTTTTTTACATCTATTCGATTATTATTATTATTTTCAATGCACCACAAGATGTACTATAGGATCCGTGATTTAGATTTTGTTACTTTACACCCTTGACTATCGCTCTACATTAGCCGAGTACCGTTGCAGTGCATTCCATAGGTTATATGGGTATCAGAGCTGTAAAATTGTCGTCGCATTTGGTATCAAAGATTTGGTTATATAGTTGACCTAAGTTAATACTTGGATCCACTAGAGAGAAGGTAGGAGTTATAACCTTAGGATGGATCAAGCGGTATACGAGAGGGTGTACTTATTATATTTTGGTTTTCAAAACCATCTAGTATAATATGTAGTACATATGACTTGTACTATACCGCATTGAATCCATAGATACCACTTATTCCTTTTTGAGGGACATTATTCTTATTACATCTTATATAAGAATGAGTCGATAAACGATGAATGATATTAGGACTTTTACTACTAGCCTAGGGCGGGGAGTGTACGATAGGGCGGCTGTGAACCTCGATATGCAGGCTATGTACAATAACATGATGAGGAACATGGCATAGAATGCCCAATGAGATTCTCAAGTTGGCGGTGATTCCCCAGCATAAGCATCGAGGGCCGATTTTGCTAAGTTAAATAAATATCATTCTAGTTTGGGTGGCAAACTATTTCTTAAAATGGAATATTCCATCAAAGTGCAAGATTGGACGGATAAGTACGACGTAACTTTGAGGACTTGAAGTTAGAAGATGCAATGAAGATGAGGTTGGCCATTACGAAACTTCAGGAAATGGCCATGAACTAATGGAATGTAGTAAAGATTGCTACTCGAGGGGATCAATTTACCCAGAAGCATTTTAAATCTAGACTTAAAGAGAAGTTTATATCGGGGTTCAAAAATCGATGCTTTTTTGGAAATTCACTAATTTGAAGTAAGGAGACTTATTTATCTTAAAGAATGTGGCCATGTATGATATGCTTTCAAAGTACGGAATGTTATTTATTGACACTCCATTAAAGAAGAATGATTATCTGGGTAAGTGAATGATCGGCCACATAGAAGAGACCTATGAGAAGGAAGTGGAGAGGGCTTTTATATTGAATTTGCTTCCCCTATTTGAATGTTTCCTCTCTACACAAAGCTCCCCCCTCATATATATATATATATACAATTAAAAATATGCAAATGAGCCTAAATGCAAATAGAAAATATTTGACCTTTACTTGATTTTATTTGACAAAATCTTAATTTTTCTCCTCCCTTTTGTTATCAGCAAAAGAGTGATAGTGTTAGAAAAATAGAGATAAAGTGATCGATATTAATACAACATTAAAACTCAATCGAATATAAATATCAAATTTCAATAAAAAAATCAAACAAAAACCATAAATACTCTATTAGGCGCATATTCCACTTTTAGAATGATGGGAATGATATCTCATATAAAACCATACAGTTGTGTCTATTTGTGGTATATTTATATCAGGAATTTGAATATCTACCAACCATGCATAACCGTTAGGACTTTTAAATGAGATTAGTAGTATTCCAATTTTATTTTTAAAAAATGAATTCAAGTATCTTCTAACCACGCATAACCGTGAGGACTTTTAAATGAGATTAGAATCAACTTGTTTATTTAAAAAAAATCAATTTTGATATGTGTTCCATACATGCATAACCATGAGGACTTTTAAATGAGCATGGGAGCACGTAACAAATTCCAAGTAATTCACTCATGCATAACTGTGACGATTTTTAAATGAGAGTGAATACTTTGGATTTATTATTATTATTATTATTATTATTATTAATTAAAAAATATAAAATGAAAAATGAATGGTTCATGTTTAAAGTACCACATATCGACAAACTATATTGACTTTTGATGAGCGATGGTCGTTAGAAATATGATAGAAATATAGATGGTCATGGAATTTTTACCAACAAAAAGTTTTATAACTCTTGTTTAAATTTCTAAAGAAATTTACTAATTATACCGTCTCGAGTCATAATATATAATAAATATCAACACTCATCACTTTTTCAATTACTATTTATCTTTTTGATAATTAGTAGGGAGTCAGATTAGTCAATGTTATAATTTAAAAATCGTATTCAGAAATAATTATAAAACCAAATTTTCCAAAATGACTAATCTGAAACAAGGTCAAAAAAATTGATTTTCTAGAATGGGTTTTATAAGAAAAATGTCTGCTTTTTGAAAATTATTTGAAATGAAAAATATGCAGATGTTTTCTTTGAAAAAAACGATGCAGTTACTAAATGTCTCAACATAAATCACGTTCCACTGGTAATTTTTCTATCAACTAGATTACCAGTGTAATCTACATCTGAATTTTTCTTTCGCCCAAAATTATTATTAGTTGAATTTGATAGACCAGACCATGAAGTATGCATCAAAATATCTTAAAATCAATTTTTACAGCTTTTTAAATGACATTCTCTTGAATTTGAATTGAAACCGTGTAAATAATCAAAAACCGTGAATATAGAGTCAGCCGTAAAATAACCAAATGTATTATCATCAACCAGTAAAACACTATTATTAATTCAAACAAATATATATGATGTAGTTCAAAGAATCTAGAGATTTTTATAGTGTTCTTGGCATAACAATATAATTTTGAATAAGTCATAATCAAAATCATCATTTATTTCATCATCATATTATTGGCAGATTTAATTCCGATTACGGTGCAGGTTATCACATTTAATATATCGTTCAAAATATACCGGTACCTGCTTTACCTTTACGATAATTTCTGTCGTTGTCCATTGTGACTCTGTCACCTTTGTACTAGGCTAAGGAACTTTGCTTTATCGCCCGTTGTGTTTCTGGAACAACCATAATCCAGATAACACTGTTATTGTTCCTTAGCCTGCCACCACTCCTACACGATAAAAGATTTTTGTGACTTATTTGTTTTTATAGGTCCATTGTTGTTAGTGGCAGAATATTTTGAAAAATAATTTTGCGGAGACCCATAACTATTTATATGCGTTCCTTTTGGCACCCAAATTTGTTTAACTGTGAGAGATTTTATATTTGTGCCTTTTGGAACCCAAATTGGAATGGTTTTTACGTGTTAGGGTCTATACCAACAATTATTTTGATTGTGTCCAATTTTCTACAAATTGTGCACCTTGAATTGACTTGATTAATTCACTCCTAACATTTTCAGATTGATTATATCCAAGTCCTTGTCAAACTGTATTAACAGTTTGTTTCCCTAAGAACATATTCAATGATTTTTCACTTTTGGAAAATTTATCTAAAGTTGTTGACAATTGTTGGACTTGTGTTTTGAGAGATTCATTTTCGATTAACAATTGTGTGCACCTTTTAATAGAATTTTCTCTTCTCGTATTTTCACTCTATTTCAAAATCAGAATTTCATTTTCAAGCGATTTAATTTTGATTTCTGATTTTTTAATCTCTTCTTCGAATGTTGGACACTTATCATACTTAGGGATCCTACTTTGATAGGTTTTAACTAATTGTTCAAGCTGTTCATTTACTTCTATCAAACTATCTCTTTGTGATTCAATTTTAGCATACTTTTCCCTAAGTCATTCAAAATAGCCATTTACTTCGTTTAAAATATAAGCAATTCCGAGTGAGTGAGTTTTGATACCTCGCTTGGCTCGTCATCGTCGCTATTAGTTATATTACCTTGAAGGCACATATCTGGTTTCTCACTCTCACTGCTTGTACTTTGATTATCTTCATCACTTGTATTCCACGTGGCTACAAAATTTCTCCTTTTTGATTTCTTTTCAAAGTCGTGTCGGTTTTGAGGACAATTGGGCTTGATGTGTCCAGGTTGATTGCACTTATTGTGGGAAATGTGGATTACGGATCGTAGGGCTAGGATTAACACTAGAGGAGGGCTGAATAGTGTTAATAAAGAATTACTAAATCTTGTTGAGTTTATGTTAATTTAGACACCGATGTATGCAATATACAGACATAGATATGATCACAGAAACAAACACTGATGCAGAAAATAAAAGCAGTAAAGGAAAGAACACACCGGATTTTATAGTGGTTCGGAGTTACCCTACATCCAGTCCCGCAACACAAGTACGGATTTCCTTTCAAAAGCAATTGTACAATGACACCCTCGGTTTCAAGGCTACGAGGTACACCCTCCAGAATTTCTACCCTCTGGGTAGAGATACTTGATTTCCGGGCCACAAGTTTACCCAATTGATTTACCAAGGCTACAATCACACCTTTTCTCTTTTGATTGATTTCCAAGGTTACAATCACACCTTTTCTCGCTCGATAGATTACAAAGAAGTCTATAACTCTAAATAGCACTGAGAATCTTGTAGAGATAATGATAAAGAATCAAACTAGAAATAATCGAGTTTGATTCAATGTTGATTTCGGCAGAGTAATGGTAAGAATATGTATTAAGAAATGTCGAAGAAGAAGAGGAGTGAAAAACCAGAAAATCTAATACAAAATTCGATGAAACTAACCCCTATTTATAGAATAACAACAGCCATGTTCATTAATGAAGAGTTATGGCGAATAGACACTTCTTTTGAAATTTAAATTTTAAACTCAACTGACACCATGTCGACATGGGGTACTTGGGCATGTCAACATCCCAAAGGATTTTTTGGTGTTTTGATTTTCTTTGAAAATAACTTTTATTTTATATCAAAACTATTTTAAACTTTATAAATATACTTGACTATAGTTAAAATTCATAAGTAAATATAGAGAATAATATATATATATATATATATATATTTTAACTATAATTTTATATTTAAAACTAAGTATAAATATTTAAAAGTTAAATATATAATTTAAAAAGATAGTTTAAAATCAGGAGTAATTTGACTTTGAAATTAAAGATAATTTTGAGGCTAAAATTATTTAAAATCAGGATAGAGAGTTTTGAATCTTTTTAAAAGGAAAGTTTTGAAAAACATTTTGAAAACAGGGTATAATTTTGAAAAATCATTTTGAATAAAAAGTTAGCAGATACAAAACAATGTTTCACTAGATTTTTCGTAGGTTCCATCCTACTTAGGGTTCCATCCCTTTAACAGGCTCGAAGTGGATTCCATTCCACGAATAAATTGGATTTTAAGATGTCGGTGCTTTTCTACGAGTTTTAACAAAAATTCCTAATAAAAATACTTATGCTTGAAATCTTGAACTTTTGATAATCTTGATACTCATGAGTCTTCTATCTCGATATCATGAATCTCTATACTGTACAGTCTTCATTCTTGGTACCTGCATGGTTAAATCCTGCATATACATATATCTAAACTTATAATGTCAGTATTTATATTTTATAATCTATTCTAATGTTGTTGTCATCAAAACCATCATCTCACGGACTAACACTTATGACAGATGATTTTTCGCTGTTCTTCTGGATTGTCTAGTACTTTGTCTATTCTGCTTTTCAATTTCTGATTTAGAGCTGGATTTCATATTTGCGGTTCCACCTTTTGAATTTCTTAATTATTAACGACAGCTCAGCTGCTCTATCATCATCGTCATCATCATCACTTTCAGTTGTTCCTTTGAGAGCTACTGATTTCTTTCGAGTATCTCCTCCTTCACGCTCTTCCTTGAATTTCATTTCTAGCTCATAAGTGGTGAGATTTCCGATGAGTTCTTCAACTTTGATTTGTTTTAAAATTTTCGATTCTTGAATGGCAGTCACTTTTGCTTCAAAACTTCGTGGAAGGACTCTGAGAATTTTTCGGACTATTTCCAATTCCCTGTATGATTTTCCAAGAGCTTTTGATTTGTATATGATATTGGAAAGTCGTGCGTACATCTCTTTGACATTTTCTTCCTTGGCCATTGTGAAATTCTCGTATTCGCTACTCAGCATGGCAAGGCGAGATTCTTTGACTTGAGATGTTCCTTCGTGAGTCACTTCGAGTGTATGTCATATTTCATGTGCAGTTAGACAATGTGAGACACGATTAAATTCAAATTGATCCAATGAACAAATAATCGACTTCATAGCTTTGGCATTAGTATTCTGTAACTTATTTTCTAGATCTGTCCATTAGTCCTTTGGTTTATTTATTTTCTGATTATTTACAATTATAGTTGGTGCTCTATACCCTTGTCTCAACAATATCCCAAGCGTCAATGGTTTTCAGAAAAATTTCCATCCTATTTTTCCAGTAAGCATATTCACCATTGAACATTGGTGGTCTAACTATGGATTGACCCTCAGCAAAAGCAGTATTAAAAGAATCCATTTTAAAAATTCAAATTTTTTATAAAAAAATAGGTTTTTTGAAAAATCAAAATTTTAAAACAAAAATTGGCTTTTGTACCTTGCTCTGATACCACTTGTAGGATCGATTTCACCCTAGAGGGAGGGTGAATAGGGTGATAGTATCAATTTTAAAAATTTAATGCGGAAGTTTGTATAAAATTATTTCAACACAGATATATCAAAATAATAGCAGCACAGATAATAGCAGAATAATAAATGCAAAACTAGAACGACACAGAATTTACCCAGCTTCGGCAAAAACCTGCCTACGTGCTGCCCTCAAGGTTTCTACTAGAAATTATGCAGTCAGACGCTTACACACGTAAACTCGCGATATCCGCTATCGACTAGTCTTAACTCTACGCTCAAAACCCTGCCACAACTCAGCCACTGAGTTGCGAATTCTCAAACTACGCCACGTAGTTTGTGCCCTAGTCACACGAGTAGAAATTACAACGGTTTAAAAAGGGAAATACAATTTAAACACAATTTAAAAACAAACACAAAACCCTAATTATATACCCAATACAAAGGTAAAGGCTGGCCGACAACTTTTTCTTAAGTGAAATATTTTTCCCTTTATTTTTATAGGCCCGTTTTTCTTTTATTTACTCCGTTCCCTTCTTTCGTGAAAATGGCGGCCGTTCCTTGTTCGTTCTTCTTTGATCTATAATTAGAGCTGCCGACTTTAAATTGATCGATTGAATTAGGATTTCGCTCTCTTGCTCTGTCGATCGATCGTCTCTTAACAATTTAGAGGCAAATCCACTCTCATATTTTTGTAAATCAGCAAACAAACAATTTATGATCTCTAACTTTGATTTAAGTGAAATATTGTTGTATTTACCATAAGTATGGTTTGTTTATATTATTAATTAACATAACTCAAACCATCAAACTATAATACAACAAATAACCCACTTATAATTCTCATGAAAATGAAGCCAAAGAAAAAGCTATTTTAAGTATGATCTATTTACTATTATAACTAGTAATATAGATCATCAAATTTCATTTTTACTT
Source organism: Allium cepa (assembly GCA_030765085.1). Classification (NCBI taxonomy): domain Eukaryota; kingdom Viridiplantae; phylum Streptophyta; class Magnoliopsida; order Asparagales; family Amaryllidaceae; genus Allium; species Allium cepa. The sequence goes on from CM060940.1 coordinate 656,044,736, forward strand.
TACTTTCACAATCAAAAATGGATTAGCAAATGATGATGCAACGTGTGTTTATGTTGAATAAGAATAGCTCATTTGCATAAGCAATATAAGCTATCAAATCCACTTGTATAAACTTGCATCAAAATCCACTTCATGAAGCATAAACCAAATGAGATCATAAATCATAAAATGTTGAAATCACATAAAGTTAGAGAGCTTCATCACCCTTAAATTGAAGGGGTTTAGCTTCTCATTTGTGGCATTGAAGAAACACAAGTAAGTTTCAACATTAAAAAGAAAAGAAAATAGAAAATAAGCAAAGAAAGCAAAAGAGATTAGCTACTAACTACTTGCACAAATGTAAATCTAAGCTATGAACATAAGAAGAAAGAGTGCATAGAGATAAACATTAACAATAAAACAAAGAAAAGCGTGTAGAAAAGAGAGAAGAAAGAGGCTTGGAAGCCATTTTTATTTCATAGAACATTGAGCTAACACTTTGATCTCTTAATTTCCTAAGTAAAATGAAAGAGTAGAAGATGATTTTTTCATGTACATAAGAGGGCTATTTATACATGCATAAAACCCTAATTCTATTTTTAGGGGGCTTTCAAAATTGCCCTTTAGGAAGTGTGGCCACCAAGTAACCATTATCCACTAATTAATCCATCATTTGTTTTGCATGAAGCTTTAACCTCCACTTAGTTGTCCATTAGCTCCAAATTGTACATTTATGTAAGTTGGTGGGGTCCTCCATGTTCATTGCTTGAATTATTTCCCTCTTCTTTCCTTTGTATTCATTTGTGCACGCATATATCTTCATATAAGCCTCTTCCATATGCATCCAAATTCCTATAAAAATTATCAAAAAATGTCCAAGTAAAAATTCTTACATTGACACATGCACAAAAATGACCGTTTTGCCCCTGAATGAAGATGAAAATATGATGGTTTGGAAATAATTGAATTTTGGTTTTAAACATGTTAAAATGCCCAAATATGATGTTTATTTAAATAAAAAGAGATAAAATATGGATGTAAATATATGCACATCTACGTGCACATCACACAATGCAATGAAGATCAGAAGGAAATATAACACATATTTACATACATAGATGTATGTATACGCATGGTAGCTGAAACAAATGGCTCAAACTCAACTACAACCAGATTTCATGAAGCCAGAGTAGTTCAACTGCAAACAAAGTGAAACTGCACATGTACACGAACCAGTGCCAACAGACCAGAATGCAAGCAGTATTACTGCAACTTGAACAAGACTCGAGTTCTACCAGAACTCAATAAACCAACACAAGCATATATACACACACATACATATGCATGTGTATACATGATGAAGGCTACGGGTTCAAGTTTGAATGCACAGTGCAAACTACATACAGGCAGTGCATACATGAAACAAAGACCAGAAACAATACAACAGAGATGAGCAAGTGCACTCATATATATGATATCGATTCAGAGCTAACTTAATGCACATGTCAACTGTGTCAATGCTACATTAACCAGACTATATACATGAACTGGGTCAAAGACTAATGAACAACGAGTGATACAAGACCAACAATGCAACTGTATAGAGTACAAGTTAAAGACTGCAACACTACAACTATAAGTGACAATGTTAGGCCAAATCAAAACCAAAGTATTCAAACCAGAGAATACAAACTTCAGCTACAAAATGCATATAAGGCAATGTCAAAAAAACAAAAACCCAAAACTCCCATATGAATACAAGCATCATGTAGCAGTTTCAAACTAATGATATATAGCAAGTTCGAACTTATCATGGATCCATAGTGTCATCCCATAAATACAAAGAGCCGATACCAACAGAGAAAATAACATACAAGCCAAAGTCACAGTAGAAATTCACATAGCTGCATCATGTAACCAAAATGAGATATATCACAATTCGAATGGTACAAGTAAAATGACCAGAAACAATATCAGTGCAACGGTGATGGCCGAAGGCATTATCAAGTCATGGAATCGCATAAGCAAAGTCAAGTGACCGAAGTCAGCAGTTCAATATCAAAGAAATGGCCAAAGTCGAACGAAATCAACATCGTCAAAATCAAGTCAAAGCCGAGGGCAACAAGAACGATAACGAACAGATCAAAGTCAGCACCGTGGTGAGCAAGGAAAACAACGTCAAAGAAATCAAAGCCGTGACCATCAAGTAACATAAAAATATACGAATTGAAGAAGTCAGAAGTCATCACATTCATTCAACTATAATCAAGTGGCCAAGATGAGTCAATTAACAAATTCAAAAAAATATATAATAACGAGAAAATAGGGATTCAAACCCTATATAAGCAATCAACATCATCGGCAAAAAGTCATCGAGTTCAAGTAAGCAAAAACAGTAAAGCAAAACAACAAATTACATACCAAAGCAAGATCGAACTCGATCATCGAAGGAGCCGTGAGCCAAGTAATGAGACGATCGATCGACAGAGCAAGAGAGCGAAATCCCAATTCGATCGATCAATTTAAGGTCAATATTCAAAGCCCTAATTACAGATCGAAGAAGAACGAACAAGGAACGGCCGCTATTTTCACGAAAGAAAGGAACGGAGTAAATAAAAGAAAAACGGGCCGATAAACATAAAGGGAAAAATATTTCTCTTAAGAAAAAGTTGTGGGCCGGCCTTTACCTTTGTATTGGGCTTATAATTAGGGTTTTGTTTTTGTTTTTAAACTGTGTTTAAATTGTATTTTCCTTTTTAAACCGTTGTAATTTCTAGTCGTGTGACTAGGGCACAAACTACGCAACATAGTTTGAGAATTCGCAACTCAGTGGCTGAGTTGTGGCAGGGTTTTGAGCGTAGAGTTAAGGCTAGTCGATAGCGGGTGTCGCAAGTTTACGTGTGTAAGCGTCCGACTGCTTAATTTCTAGTAGAAACCTTGGGGGCAGCACGTAGGCAGGTTTTGCCGAAGCTGGGTAAATTCTGTGTCGTTCTATTTCTGCATTCTGCTATTATCTGTGCTGCTATTATTTTGATATATCTGTATTGAAATGATTTTATACAAATTTCTGTATTAAATTTTTAAAATTGATAGTATCACCCTATTCACCCCCCTCTAGGGTGAAATCGATCCTACATTTTATGCATAAGAGTCTCTACTTAAAGCCGAAGGAGGTCATTGTTCCAAAGAAGAATTCCAAAGTGTAAGGTAGCGGCGATAGGTAAATCAAATGGAGCAACAAAGAAAAGAAGCAATTTTAGAAGGACGGTTAAAAGAAAGGAAAGTGGGGGCCTGCTTAATATAACCATGGAGAGGTAGGCTATCTTATTAAAGGATGCATGAATGAGAAGAAAGGATGTTATAAGTGTAATAAGCCTAGGCATATCACGAAACATTGTCTATAACTACCAAGGGACAAATAGGTTATATCGCTTATGCTTTGAACCTTGTTCCGACATCTCGAATGCTCCGTTGGTAAAGGAGAAAGGAAAGAGCGTCATCATTTAGGGTATGCTTTCTATTTTAGATACACCTACACATATTTTATTCAATACCAAGGCTTCACATTCCTTTATATCTAGTGATCTGGTACATTAGTTGGGATTGAAACCTTAGATAGTTGACTAACCTTTGATTGTTACAGACCTCGTTGGAGGATTGACTAGCATGTGCATGTTTGTCAAGACTTAACATTATCAAGTCATGGATGTTTTTTTTTATAATTGCTTTATATTGGGTTTTGTAGGGTTTGGTTTTATTTTGGGGGACGGACTGGCTGCGTACATCTGAGTAGCGGTGGATTGTGAGAGGTCCCTAGTGACAATGGGGATAGACGATGGATTGAGATTGGAGTTAGGTTGCCTACCTAATGACGAGGTGCTGGTAAGCCTATTGTCTTCGCTCGAAAACTCACATGATGAGTTGTCCTATGTGCCTATAGCTTGCGAGTATATGAACATATTTGAGGAGGTAACCGAATTACCACAACATAAGGACATTGAATTTTGTATATATTTGGTGAAGGATGTGACAAGTAGGATGGTGTTTATAGAGATCGGGAGCTTCGGGCCAGGCCTATTCACTAACTTCTTGTAGATGGACATAGGAAGATGCAACGAAGATTAGCTCGCAACCTGAGCCAAAACCATGGATCTCTAGTGATCCATGTTTTATGGATAGCTAGCAATCCATAGAATTAGCTCGAGGGTGAGCTAATTACTTAGCTCCTTTCTTCCTCTGCTTTACTATGCTAGGTCGTGCATACTCCATGGTTACATTTGGATCACTGGTGATCCATAGTGTTACATATCGCTAGCGATTCATACACTTGACATATTTTGGACTTTGTCTTCTAAGCTCTCCTTGCTCCTCACGTGCAATAGCGACCCATGATGTCGTATGGATCGTTGGCTATAGTGTATGGATCGCTAGCCATTCATAACTCTGATTATTTCTAGACTTTCATGTCTGGCATGCTCTTTTTGCCTTGTATCGACGTTGTTCGTGTAGTCTTATCGTACGTCGCATTGTTTTGATGATGATTTGCTTGCAAGTTGTATTTAGCTGCTGATCAGACTGGACGGATGTTGGTCTCTTAGTTTAGTCAAACTCAATCGTCGCTCTCGTAATATGACTCGGCTCTCGTTAACTTATTGGCTTAGCCCTTTTAGTTGAGTTTTGAGTCATTCTAACTTTACCAGATTCACTAATCTTCTCTTGGATTCTCATAGGTTAAAAACCCGGATAACATTTGCCCTTCAGAGTAAGTCTTCGTTGGAAACAAGTTCTCTGGAAGTTATCGCTTTTAGTCTCAACTTGTTGAATTCCAAATAATCGTGTTAGAGCTTCATGGACATGAGCTAGGTCACGCTGTTGATCATTAGATATGGTCTCGACAACTAGTGCTTATCATAACAGATCAAATTTCTCTCCATAGCTTCTTGGTATATGTTGAAATAGTAGGTAGATGTCATGGTGTAAGTTTGAAGTTGGAGATGGGCAATCCTATGGATCACTGGCGATCCATAGCAAATGGATCGCTAGCTACCCATAGCTGATGGATCGCTAGCGACCCGAGTACTTAAGATATTTTTTTTCGTGTTTTAATTTCCTATTTATGCAGTTGAGCTGACCTATCTCGTCACTTTCTCTACGACCGAGCTTCCCTTCGTGCGATCTAAACGCTTGCAGTGATTCTAGCCTTCGATTCATCGACTCGATCCATCACCTCCTAAGATTCGATCTTTCCCATGCTTTCCATTGTGATTCCTTCTACATCGCCACTACCGAAGCACTACCACTGCCCTCTCAGGCCACTTTCGACCAAAAACCCTAATTCGTCGTTGCCTTAGGTCGCTACCGCTTAATCTCTAGATCACCACCGACTCAATCAAAGTTTTCTTGCTTTAAAGATTCACTCAACTTTGCGTTTTAGGCTATTAATCCAAGGTGTGTTCACTATTTGCAGTGTCTGTTTAACGATTTGACGGTGAGGTTGCGTTCATGATGTTTGTCATGAGGAGTTTGAGTTGATTGCGTCTTAATGGAGGAAGATAATCGAGTCTTGAGTTTCTCTTGGAATGACATTCGCGCCTTGCCCCGGGCTTAACACATTTTGTTATCTTCGTCCACGAAGCCAGAATTGACTTGTGCCAAGTCCCATAACTGGTATTGCACGACACATCGTGAATTGGTCCTAGGTCTTGCTCATCGCTTGTTTTTGCACGCTTGGTGCCCTTGTTATGTCGGCAAGAATCAATGTCTCTCTCGAATTCAAGTGTTATAGGGGAAATTATTAGTCTAGAATAGAATTGCCTGACGGTTTTGGATGCGAATTCTGTTGTTCAGAATGAAGTATCTAACTTCGTGTCGTAAGTGAAGCAGAGGAAGCCCAACACTCTCAAAAGCTGAGTCATCATCCATTGCCCTTTCTCCTTCCACCTCACAGGCTGAATATGGCCAGTTGGTCTCAGTAGGTCCAGTCTTGGATCGAACTCTTCCTAATTTTAGGGTTCTTCTCAACTCGCCAAAGAGAGCTTCTTCCATGGTTTTCGCTAAGGTTCTGCACAATATCTGTGTGTAGAACGACATACTAGAGGAGGATGTATGCCTTCCAGAGAAGTTGAGTTTGCTTACATGCCTCCCCCAGGATATACTGCTTGTCATCGGTATATGTGTTTGAATGGAGTTGTGCCCCATTTTAATGACTTATTGTGCGAGACTCTTTCGAACATAGGCAGTGCCCCATTCCATATTCATCCCAAGGGCTATGCCATCCTAACTTGTTTGCAAGTCCTTTTCATGCGCACATTCAAATGCGCTCCGAGCTTTGGCGAGTTGATTACTTTCTTTCATTTAAGAGAAAGGATAAGTGTCCGTCTTTAGTCGTAACTGGATCTCAAAGGAAACAAAAAATCATATTGCGAGTGCTGAGCAATCTATCCCAGTTTAATGCCCAATATTTCTTCATTAGATGCCCCAAGGGGTTTAACCATATGTGGATGACGGGGGGTAAGTTCTTTTCCTTATATATTGAGTTCCAACATGTCACTACGGGACTTCTAACGAGTCGAACGTTTCTTGCAGTTATCCCGAGGCCAAACAGAGACTTGTCTCTTAATGAATTTTTTCAAACCCTGAAGGCTATCGATGTTGAGGAAAGGTCCATTAAAGTCTTGCTAAATGATGAGAACTTACTCCGATATGGGTTATTGCATCTGGGAAGGTCCGTCATTCCAGTTGACTCCCCCTCTCGTTCTCATTCCAGGGTTTGCACGTGATCCCCTTCCTCTTTCCACGGTTTCGAAGAGGACGCTTCTCAAGGGAAGGAGGGCTTGTTCAGAGAATCAACCGAAGAGGCTCGTGATGGAAGAGATGTTGCTGCGACCAGAGTTAGTCGCCTAGCCAGAATGCCTTTGATTCCGAAAGATGGAAAAGAAGAGTTCAAACAGAAGGATGATAAAGCTGTGATGGACATAGAAAAAGAGGAGGGGGATATCGAGAGTAGTAACGATGAGTCCACTTCTAGCGATGACTTGTATGCAGAATCTGATGATGAGGATTCTGAATCGTGCGATGAGACTCCAAGAATGAGCGCCGTTATTCCGAGCTCACCCCCTCTAGACACAAGTGATAAAGATAATGCTTTGGGAATCGAGAGACGTCAGGACTCTCCGAGAAAAAATGCTGGTGCGGAGTTTGGAGATTTGAGTGATATTTACGTCAATTTCAATGCGCTTATGAAGGAAGATTTCAAATTTGAGGAGGTACCCCATCGTTCAAGCCATGTCGCATCCGTAGTTAGTCTGATCCCTTTCGCGGCGCCTGCCTTATCTGGTTTGTGACGTCGTTTTAAACTCTCCTCCCAAAAACATCACATGCTTCACTAGGGTCACACTTACTTACACACACTTTCCATGTTTATCTTCCATTTCTAAAACCTTTTATTTATGCTTCGTGTCACGTATGATGAGAGGTTCCGGCCTTTATGATGACTTTGAGGAGTTCACCGACTCCCAGCGCTGGTCTAGGCGTTCTTTCAGCCATCACCATCCCCAAAAGATGAAGGAAGAGTATAGAAGAAGGAAAGATCTAGGGGCTGAAGCTTATAGCCAAGATGGGAGTGAGCGGAGCCGGTCATACAAAGGTGGGTATGAGAAAAGGAGGACTTTCGATGTGAAAGAGGAGCCATTGAATAGGTCAAAATTTGATCATCGTTCCCCTTCTTTAGAATAGCAAGCTTTTGGTTCGACGCATTCTTCAATGGTTCATGAAATCCCCGATACTTCTGTCCCTGTTCCGCCTTCAACTTACATTCCTTCATCTTCTGTTGCTCCTGCCCCCAGTACTTCACATCCCCACTGGAGACTCACCTATATTCTTCCATCAGGTCCCCCACAAGCTTAAGGCGGCGCTCCTCGGGTGGTTTTTAAAGGGGTTAAGTTTGATTGTGATCTCCGTCTGGTCGGTAGAGATTCTTACATGCCACATCTTTTGGCTATCCAAAACGTTTTAGAATAGGTTGAAGGGTGGGAAAAATTATATACGCAGTTGGTAGATACAAATCGCAACAACTATAAGGAAATCCTCTCTTTTGGACCAGAGAAGGATGGTTTTGAAACAGCGTTGACAGAACGCTATGCCAGGATCAAATAGCTGGAGGAGGGGAAAGAGCGGTGTTGCGAGAAAGCAAAAGGAACGCCAATTTGCTGAAGGAGGTAAAAGAGGCCCACGAGAGAATTGAGATTGTTTATAGGGACGAAATAAAGAAGGCTCATGCTAAAGAAGCAAAACTAAAGGAGAAGTGGCTACTCGTAGCGCGACAATTGAAGCCTAGAAGAAAACTACCTCCGATCACGACCTTATCGTCAAGGGGCATAATACGGCCATCTCTGACCAGGCTGAGATATTGCTTGGTTACAAGATCAAGTTGAGCAGCTTAGCGTCGATAAATCTTGCATCAAGGTTGAAAAGGCTGCCGTTATGGTGGATTATCTAGAGCTTCAAAGTGCTTTTGAAAGGAAGATGAAAAATATGGACGAGACCATCTTGAATTTTTATGTCAATTCTCTACTGCATTAAAGGAGCCTTAACTACATAGGCCAGAAATTTCTTACACTCTTGCTGTGCTCTAGGAAGAAATTTTGACCCGCTTCTGTGACAACGGTGACATTTATACCAAGTGAGAGTTAGTAAATGCCTACCTTAATGAAGAATCAAAGAAGGCATTGCTAGAGGTCCAAGTGATTTTGTGGATTAAGAGAGATAAAGAAGCTGTCGATGCTGCTGTGATCGCAGCTGCTGAAGCGCTTATAAAGCCTTTTATTTCTAGTGCCGACGAGCCATCGAAGCAGCCCCGCAATCTGCCAACAAGTTCTAGGCTTGAGGCTTCCCCTCGGTTTATGGAGTCATCTAAGGAGGGTGAAGATGGCGAATACGAAGTTGACATTCTCGGTCATTCTTTCGGTGTAGGTAATCCTCCGGTTTCCCTCGAGTTCGGGAGCTTTTAGCTTATGCCGCAAGAGCAGGAAAAATTTAATGCTTTCATTTTTGATCTTATAGGTCCATCTACTTATTTGTTGATCTACCAGCTTCCTCGGTGCCTGGGTGATGTGCACGTAAATATGCATATTTTTACCACCATATTTAATCTATTTGAATTAAATAAATGATCTTATCGGGTATTTTAACTTGTTTAAACCAAAAATTCAAATTATTCCAATTTGTCACATATTCATCTTCATATATGGGCAAAACGGTCATTTGTGTGCATACATTTCTTTGAGAAAAATTAATTGAAAATTTGTATATATTTTTGTAGGAATTTGATCTCAAATAGAAGTGGTTTCATGAAGATATGCATGTGTTTGCACAAAAAATGGACAAACACCTCCAAGTCGTATTATTTAGTTGATTATATGTAATTTTCAATGATTTTAGATGAGTATGTAAATATGAGAAAAGTAGGGGCTGAAATGTAAAAGACACACAGATTTATAGTGGTTCGGCCAGAATGTGCCTACGTCCACTTTATATGTTATTATCTTCTTTCTTTCAGGTTACAAGTACAATGCGTTGTGTACAAGTGTATGAAAGTAGTTTGAAAGTTCCTTCCTTGCTTGAGCTCTCAAACTTGTCTGCCATTGTTGTACCCCTGCCCCTCTATTTATAGAGTGAGGTAGGGGGCAGGGGTCTTGGAAGTGTATAGCTGCTGGTGGGCCCGGGCTGGAGCAATCTGGACTGGCAACCTTCTGGTTCGGTAGAGCTTCGTTCGGCGTTGGGCTTTGGATCGGTGGTAGGTAGGGACCGGTGGTAGATAGGCGGTTCGGCGCTCGTTTGGTCTTAGGTGGTTCGGCGCTCGTTTGGTCCGGTGGTGGCCTTGTTGATGGGTTGGTTCGGCACGCATGGGAGAGGCCGAATGGGGCTTGGAGAAGGTTGGTCTTATGCCGAATGAGAATGCCGATCCGGTGTGCCAAATGAGATGGAGGAGCGTCGGCTCGGTGGCCGAATGGGACTGGCCGAACGAGCTTGGGGCCGAATGTGGCATGGGACCGAACGAGCTTGTGACCGAATGAATCCTTGGGCCGAACATGCTTGGGCCGAATGAGTTTCTACCCTGAGAATGTTGGACGGACTTGGCTCGTACTGCCGAATGGAGCTTCCATGCCGAATGGACTTGGCTCGTACTGCCGAATGAAGCTTCATGCGTGAGTGCCGAGTGTTCCTTGGCCTTGGTGAATGAACTGGAGGTTATTCATGTCGAATGAGCTATGGCTTGCATTGTCGAATGGGAAAGAGGCCGGTCATGCTGAATGAAGTGGTGACTGCGAACCCGGGTGAAACAGACGCTTCGTTGTCTCAAGATCTTCTGGGTGAGAATTCGCCCAACATTTGCCCCCCAAAGTGGGGCACGTGCTTGCACGTGTCGCGCTTTGTTTTGCCCCGTGGTAGGAAGACTAGCTTTATAACGCCAGGGATTGGACGTTCGTATTCTGTTGATGTCCTGCAAAGGAATTTACAGTTTTAGTGTGATTCCAAATAGCGATCGTTCATGATCGAAATATTTGAGATGAAGTGAACTGTGTCGCTCGGGACGAGCAAGTGTGCCCCGAAGGGGCTTAGCATCGTCGATGCCAGGTTCACGTTAGAGTGGGTCCCTGGGTCGTTTGCCAAGGTGGCTTATCGCCAGCTCAGAGCATGCCTAGGGATCGTTCGCGACCCCGTACATGTGTAAGTAGCTTAGCCATTTCACAATTATCAAATATCCATTTGACCGATGGGCTTAAAAATGCGTGTCAAAGTGTAAATTCCCACGATGATAGGGTTAATGACCATTCAGAGCGTGCCTATGGACCATTCGTGGTCGCGTACACGTGTGAACGATTTAATTCATGCTAGTGGGAGTTTTACGACTTATTCATCGTTGTCATAATCTTATTTTATTAGTTAGTTCTGGAGTTCGGTACTTATCTGAGTGAAGCGCCTTACGTGCCCCCTGTTTCTGGTTTCTGCTGGTAGAGACAGCTTTATTCGGTTGTTGGTTGGACCGGTACGCTGGTCCGGTATGTTGGTCCGGTAGGCCGAACCAGCTGGTTCGGCAATCCTGAGTTTGCCTATATATAGAGGCTACCCCCCTTAGTTTTCCCTTACCGAACCAAAGAGAGCCGAATCAATTTTTAGCCGAACCAAACTTCTGCCGAACCAAGCTTATACCGAATTAGGTATATATTCTTTTGCCGAATGGTTTTTTATCACCGAATGAATATGATTGCCGAATGCACACGAAGGGTTTTGTTTTACCGAATGATATGTATACCGGATGTGTTTTTTAGTGCCGAATGGACTTATGACCCCATTGCCGAATGAACTTAAGTCCCTAGTGCCGAATGAGCATAAGACCCTAGTGCCGAATGAACTTTGTATTCGGTCTTTGGGTGGAACTCTGGACTTATGTATGCTTGCTTGTATTCTTGTTCTAACATCATGTTTTTCACTTTTGTGTATGCAGATAAATGTCTCGCAAGGCGGAAACACGATCAGACAGACGGAAATCCAAGGATGGAGGAGAGTCTTCTTCTGTGCCCCCAGCCCAACCAGGATCCGGGCAACATCGACCTGTTCCGAGGTCGTTGGTGGACGGACATGGTCCACAGGAACTTCTGGTCTCCCCTCCCGACTGCTTTCCTAGCTCCCTAAAGGAGGAGCAACTTGACGTTATATCCCGTTCCTTTGGGATAGACAGGGCTCTTATGCTGTTACCGGGGGAGGGGGTCATGCCATATGATCCCCCTGAGGGGTACTTTGCTTACAGCCGTTACCATTGTATGTGCGGGGCTATTCCTCCAGTCAACGCCTGGATATTAAGCTTCGTCACTTATCTGAAGGTGGCTCCATTCCAGCTCCAGCCCAACTCTTATGCCATTCTGGTTTGCTTGTATGCTATCTTCCAGAAGAGATACGGGCGTGCCCCCTCCCACCGGGAAATACGATATCTGTACAATCTGAGGGGGTACAGGAAGGGGTCCCCATATATTAGCTTGGAGTCAGCTGTTTCCTTCAAGCCTGTTTTGGATTTATACTCGAAGTATAGTATGTTCAAGAAGGAGTGGTTCTTTGTCAGGGATGACTCGGTCCCCATATATTAGCTTGGAGTCAGCTGTTTCCTTCAAGCCTGTTTTGGATTTATACTCGAAGTATAGTATGTTCAAGAAGGAGTGGTTCTTTGTCAGGGATGACTCCGTCTCTATTCGCCGATTTACCTCCGGATGTAAGTAAAAACTCTACTCATAATTCCTGTCTTGGCTGTAATTCACTCTCTTATGCGCTTTTATTTCTTGCTAGCGACAGGTGGTTTTGCGATTGTGGAAGATGATCGCTTGGTTCGGATGGCAGCAGAAATTGAAGCTATTTCCGGGAGAGACAGATCGGCTGCTTATCTGATTAGGAATGCCAGGCTCTTGTCGTATAATTTGATCCTCCCACATCAGTCCGTAGTCAAACAGAGGGACACGGCAGAAGAGAAGGCTGCCCAGCCTAAAGGTGGGGTGACAGCGAAGGGTGGCAAGAGGAAGCCCTTTGCACAACGTCCAGTCGTAGGAGGCAAGAAGCTCAAGGAGTCCGATGGCCCTTCTCCAAGTACTTGCCCGGATGTCCCGGAGGAGGAAGGTGTAGAAGAGGAGGAAGGAGGTGAAGTTGGAGAAGGGTCGGAGGGTGGAGGAGATGACGATGGTCAGGGTGGTAGCGGTGTTGCTGCTCTAACCTCTGAGCAGGACCTCGAACTGGATGAGGCTCTCCGTCGGGCCTTCGGGGAGTCAGAGGGGGAGTCGGAAACAGAGAAGGAAACGGAGAGGGCAGAGGAAACCGGCAAAGCTGTGGTTAGCACTGACCCATCCTCTAAGGGTTCCTCAGCTAGGGTGACCCCGGCGATGCAAGGTGAACTTTTGTCTTCTGCCGATTCCATTTTCGATAGGGACTTAGAAATTTTTTACGGTTCACTTCCGTCCTGGAATGAGATCCAGGACTTATTGCAGTATCCCACTCCTCCACCGGGTTTGTATAACAGATGTGTCTCCTCACTTTTCTTTCTTTTTAACTTAGCACATTTTTTGAATTGCGGATTATTGTATGTTCGTAACACTTGTTCTTTATTCCAGGGGCAGGCCAGGCGGGTAAAACGTCGGATGTTCGACACCGCCTTGAACAATTTAAGTCGAGGAGAGCTTCCGCGAAACCTTCTACTGATCGCACTGGGGACGTAGTCAAGTACCGCCCTCTTCTTGGGGTCATCGAAGAGGGCATTCAGAAAAGGAAGCGGAGCCGTTCCTTATTTGAGTCTTCTTCTGCTTCGCAGCTTCCTACTCTGTCTCCCCCTACTCAGCCTCCTCGTGATACTACGGAGGAGAGCACGGAGCCCTGCCCCCCTCCTCCTCCTTCCAAGAGATCTACTGTCATTCATATAAGGCGTCCCGATGTGCCTCGCCCCGTGCCTCGTGACCCTTTTGCCGGTCATCCTGATTTAGACCCAAGTTTTCGGGACATTTCATTTGATGAGACCACGGGCGAGCACCTACTTCCCCGCAACCCCATGGTACGTGTGCTGGATGAGGCCAAGTCCCTAGATCTTGATCTGCTTACTACTCGGGTAGTTACTATGGGGGACGAGGCCAAGGCTAATATTGACCGGGTGGCCGAAGAGACTAAGAAGTTAATGGAGCATCATGCTCGATTGGTCAAGGCCGGGGAGGAGATTGGGAGTGCTAATATTCGGTTAAGGCTAAAGGTTGCCGATCAGGCCAAGCAGCTTGCCGACCAAGCCATCCAGATCTCCCAGCATGAGGAAGCCTCCCAGCGTCTGAAAGAGACCATGGAGAAGGCCAGTAGGGCGGAGTTACGGAAGATGGAGGTTACCTGCAGGGAGCGGATTAACATGGCCATTACAACGGTGGATGAGGTTCGAAATGCGGATCTCGAGCGGGTAGAGGAGTTGTCGAGGAGACTCGAGGCTGCGGAGATGGCTCAGGCTGAGTTGAAGGAGGAGATGGAGGAGATGAGGAGGTCCCATAGGTTGAAGGAGGAGGAAACGAGGAGGTCACTCCAGGCTGACTGCTTGAGATACCAATCAGAGAGGGACGTCGCCGTCGCTAAGTTGCAAGCTTCCGAGGCTCGGGTGAGGGAGTTTGAGGAAAATGAGGGGATGATGGATGAGATGCTTCAGGATATGTACTTCCATACTTGGAAAGAGGGCGGCTTGTCTTGGATGGACGATTACCCTCGGGTCATGGCCAAGGTGTATCTCCAGGCTTTAGAGGAGGCCAGGGTGAACGCGGGTAAGGAAGGCGGAGAGGCTTTCAACTTGAGTGCGGTTACTGCTCAGTTCTCAAAGGAGGAGCAAGCGGCGGTGAAGGAGGGGATGCGGCTGCTTGCTGCGGAGGAAGCGGGCGTGCAGTTGGATGATGAGGATCAAGCGGCGGATGCTGGTGAGTTATTCTTTTCCCTTTCTTTTCTTTCCGTGTTTTCATAACTTGATCGTTCGTTTAATGAATTCCTCTTCCGATCTGGACAGGTGGGACTTCAGATCCACATGCTGGGGGCTCCGATCCTGCGGCTAAGTAGGCTGGGGGAGTTGGTGATGGAGTGTGGATGCATCTGCCATCTTTTTGTTTCTTGTTTATCACTGTTCATGTTAGTCTTTGATATGCAACTGTAATAAAATTATTTGCAAAGAATAGCTTCGTGTGATCTTATAATATAAGCTGATTTTGTCATGTTTAAATGTTGTTGCTATCTTTATGTGCTGTGTGAGAAGTATAATTATGTATATGCCTGTGATTCCACTTGTGTTTGATGTTAAGTTTTTGCTTGAAATATAATTTCACGTTTTGCAATGTCAGTGTATGAATAAGTTATAGTTACGCATTTATGTACAAGAGAAGAGAGTACCGCCCTTTATGTTTTATTCGCAGGCGGTAGCTTTGAGTGTCTTGTGTAACTGTTCACGGGTATAGCAGAGCGCCCTGCTACCCAGCACGCAGGCTTAGAGCCTCATGAGTGAATGTTTCCTATTTGGTTTCCTGTACTTTAGAGTTTGTTATACAGGATAGGAGAAAAATATTTAAATGAAATGGAAATATAGTAAAAGTAAAACTTCCAGTCACGGAAGGCCGTCGATGTGCTTAAGTTCGTGGCAAACGGGTTTTGTAGTCACTTTCCCTAGCTGTGGGTCTTGGAGACATTTGTCACCCATCTTACGCCTCCGCGGGGAGTTTTCTTTTTTACCACAGCCGCACTTAAGACACATCGGAGCCGAGATCGCGCACGGTAACTACCCGAACCGTTATGGTCCGTAATCGTGGGTATTATTCGATTTACCGTGGCCGGCTAGCGTGGGTGCCGTTGGCCGTGAACTACCCCTGGCTGGCCACACCTTATGTTGGGGCTTAAAGTAGGTTCACGGTTACCGACGAGCCGAACGCCGTAATGAGCTGCCATCGGCTATAGTCGGCCTTTATGATGACTTATAATCGGCTCATTACAGTTGGCTTTGAGGGCAGGCGCGCAATGAGTTAACCCGCAGCAGAGGGATGCTGGAGCAAAAGAGTCTCATTGGCGAGTGCATAGAATCGTGGCGTACCTGTTAGGCCTAGTCTAGATGAGGCCGCGGTGCGTCTTGAGTGGAGATGCCATAGGATTTTGTTCAACAGAAAGGGATAAAACTTAACAAGTAGCCAAGACATAAAGGAACAAGTTAAAAAGAGACAAGATTTTTTAAAGTGGTTCGGCACGAAAATGCCTACGTCCACTGGTTCTCTTTGTTAATTCACTTCATATGGGCAGTACAAGTTAAGAAAAGTATCGACGGAGGTGTCGGATGTTCCATGCCCTCTGGAACACCTCTCCGTCCACTGTTGACAAAATGTAAGCTCCGTTGTGGAGATCTTTGTGAATTACATATGGTCCGTCCCAGATGGGGTCCAGTGCCCCGGGGCGCGGAAAGATTCGCCTGAGGACAAGATCTCCTTCTTGTAAGCTGCGATGCTTGACTTTGGAATTGTATAGTGCTGCCACTTTTTGTTTGTGAGCTGCTGCTTTGAGTGCTGCATCGTTTCTCCTTTCCTCAATCAGTTCCAAAGACATGAGGAGGAGTTCTTCGTTTTCTTCTGGGTTGTAGTGGATCCTACGGTGGGAAGGCACAATAGTCTCAACTGGGAGCATTGCCTCCGATCCATATGCCAAAGAGAAAGGAGTATGTCCCGTTGATGTTCTGAAAGATGTGCGGTATGCCCATAGTGCCGTAGGAAGTTCGTCCACCCAAGCGCCTTTTGACTTTTCAAGTTTCTTCTTGATTAGGGTTTTGAGAATTTTGTTGACAGCTTCAACTTGTCCGTTTGCCTGAGGGTAAGCTACTGATGAGAAGCTTTTATGAATTCCATGCTCTTGGCACCAGTCGGCAAATTCTTCGCTGTCAAATTGGAGTCCGTTGTCTGATACGATCTTGAGGGGGACTCCATACCTGCACAGAATGTTTTTGATCAAGAAGTTAATAATTTTTGCTGAAGATATTTTATTTAAAGGTTCCGCTTCCACCCATTTGGTGAAATAATCGACTGCCACTATAGCATATTTGGCTCCGCCTCGGCCCGTTGGCAGTTCGCCAATTAAGTCAATCCCCCATACAGCAAAGGGCCAAGGGCTGGTCATTTGAGTAATTTCGTTTGTGGGCAGTCGAGGGATCTTGGCGAACTTCTGACATCTGTCGCATTTCTTAACGAAGTCTAGGGTATCTTTGTTTAGTGTGGGCCAGTAATATCCATATCGGAGTATCTTTCTTGCCAAAGTCTGTCCTCCAGTGTGATCTCCGCATCCTCCCTGATGGATGTTTGTTAATATCTCCTTGGCTTCCCTTCCGGCGACGCATCTTAATAAGGGGCTAGAGAAGCCACGCCGGTAGAGGATGCCTTCTTGTATTGTGTAGTGGGGAACTTTTCTCAAGATCTTCTTGGCTTCGTCACGCCTGTCGGGTAGTATGCCATCTTGCAAATATTTCCGGATAGGAGTCATCCAGGTTCCTTCTTCGATTGCAGTTATCAGATTTACTTGTTCGAAACTTGGGGCTAGCTGCCTTGAGATTACTAGTGCTCCGGGAATGGTGCTGTCCTTCATACTAGCTTGCTTCGCAAGTTCATCTGCCTCTTGGTTTTCTTCTCGAGGAATGTGTTTGATTAGATAATGGTCCAATCGATCGAGCAGCAGTCTGGTTTTCTTTAGGTATGCTGTGAGCCGTTCTCCTCGAGTCTGGAATTCTCCTAGTACCTGGTTTACGATAAGCTGAGAATCACTATGAATACATAAGGAATTGATCCCAATTTCTAGGGCCAGTTCCAATCCCGCTATTACTGCTTCATATTCAGCATCGTTGTTAGTGGCCGTGAACTCCAATCTTAATGCATAGTACAACTTTCTTCCCCTGGGGGTGACGATCACAATACCTGCCCCCGAGCCTTGTTCGTTCGATGCTCCGTCTGCAAAGAGGTTCCACTTGATGTTTTTTGCTACTTCGGATTGTTCCTTGCCTTCGTTGGTAGTGAATTCGGCAATGAAATCAGCCATGGCTTGTCCTTTGATAGCGGTGCGGGGATGGTAGGTGATATCATACTGACTTAGTTCGATGCACCATTTGAGGAGTCGCCCAGAAGTGTCAGGACGATGGAGCACTTGTCTTAGTGGTTGATCGGTTAGAACCCTGATGGAGTGAGACTGGAAGTAGTGTCGCAGTTTCCGTGACGCGATCAATAAACAATATGCTAACTTCTCAAGTTTAGGATATCTGGCTTCTGCCCCCGTAAATCTCTTGCTTACAAAGTAAACCGGACGTTGTGTGCGGTCTTCTTCTCTTACCAAGGCGGCGCTTAGAGCATGAGATGATACAGCGAGGTATAGGTATAACACTTCACCTTCATTTGGAGTTGAGAGTACTGGTGGTCTCTGAAGGTGTTCGATTAGGTTGAGGAAGGCTTTTAAGCATTCGTCGGTCCACTCGAACCTCCCTTTGTCTTTCTTGAGTGCTTCGAAGAAAGGGACACACTTGTCAGTTGCCTTGGAAATGAATCTGCTTAGGGCGGCCACCTTTCCGTTTAGGCTCTGCATTTCTTTTCGAGTGGAAGGTATCCTTATTTCTTTTAAAGCTCGGATTTGTTCAGGGTTTGCTTCGATTCCTCTGGCGTGGACGATGAATCCTAAGAATTTTCCCGATGATACTCCGAAGGAGCACTTTAGAGGATTCAGCTTCATTCCATATCGGCGAAGTACCCGAAACATATCGTCCAGATGGCTTACATGGTCGTTGGCTTTCCTGGACTTCACCAACATGTCATCCACATATACTTCCATAGTACGTCCTATCAGTTCTGCGAACATTTTGTTGACGAGGCGTTGATAGGTAGCTCCAGCATTTTTGAGTCCAAAAGGCATGACTTTGTAACAATATAATCCGCGGTCGGTGATGAAGCTAGTGTGGTCCTGATCGGGAGCGTGCATGGGGATCTGGTTATATCCGGAGTATGCATCCATAAAAGATAGGAGTTCGTGCCCAGCTGTGCTGTCCACGAGTTGGTCAATTCGGGGAAGTGGGAAGCAGTCTTTCGGGCAAGCGTCATTCAGATTGGAGAAGTCAATACATGTTCGCCACTTTCCATTGGCCTTTTTTACTAGCACTGGGTTAGCGATCCATTCTGGGTAGATGGCTTCCCGTATGAAGTCATTAGCAAGTAGATTTTTTACTTCCTCATCAAGGGCTGCTGATCGCTCTGCCCCCATGCTCCTCTTTTTCTGCTTTACTGGTACCTTGGTGGGATCGATGTTCAACATGTGGCATGCTACGTCTGGGGAGATTCCTGTCATATCGGCATGGGTCCACGCAAATACATCTAAGTTGTGGCGGAGAAAGTCAATGAGTCGATCCTTCAATTCCGTTTTCAGCTGAGATCCGATTTTTAATAGTCTACTTGAATCATGCTTATCTACAGATACGAATTCCATAGCCTCTGCAGGCTCGGCGGTAGCCTCCTCCTCTTTATCCCGGGGGTCTAGTTCATTGAAGGGATCGCTTGTGTATCGAAGAGGAGGGGCTTTCTTTAGTTGCTATGCCTCCAAGCTTTTCATGCAGAGAGTAGTCTCTGCATCTTTTCCTTTATTCTTTCTGCGGTTGTTGCGAAGCTCAGTTACATAGCAGTCTCGGGCAGCGTCTTGATCTCCTTCTACTTCTCCTATTCCGTTGTCTGTCGGGAATTTCATCTTCAGGCACCAGGGGGCTAGGACAATTTGGAAGTCAGACAAGGCTGGTCTCCCCAAGAAGGCGTTGTAAGCCGAGTGGTTCTCTATTAGCACGAACGTTTGTTTTCGCACCACGGAGCGGGGATGACTTCCTATTTCGACGAAGAGGTCAAGTTGCCCGAGGGGCATTTTTGCATCTCCAGTGAAACCGTGCAGTGGTTTGTCGCAGGGAGACACATCCTTCATTGATAACTTCATTTTGTCGAAAGCATGTTTGAACAAGATGTTTACGGAGCTTCCCGTGTCTATTAGAATCCGAAAAACTTTAGCAGGGCCGAACCAGGCAGAGATGACCATAGGATCCATATGTGGGTACTGTCTTCCTTCCAAATCGCGTCTACTGAATATGATGTCGTCGCTCTCTTTTCGTTTCGGTTGGCGTTCTTCTGTGACGGAGTTAACGTATCCTTCGGTATTTCTAAGCGACTTGCCGTACCTTTCCATCTCTGCCCAACTTCTGTCGGCAATGTGTGGTCCTCCTGAGATGGTAAGGACTACTATCTTCTCTTGACTAGAGCCACTGGTGTTGTGATTGTTGCGACTCCCTCCGCCTACTTCTGGGAGGGGTTGCTTTGAGTTCTCATTGGCAGGAGTTGGAGTCCTGTTCTGACTTTTCACATAACGTTCCAGTCTTCTTCTTCTAATGTGTTCTTCGATCAAGTCCCGAAGATGGTGGCATTCATTGGTGTCATGTCCGTGGGATTCGTGGAAGCGACAGAACTTTCCGGACTTGAGTGCGTTATCTGATTCTTTCTTGTGCGGGGGGCGCTTGTATCCGAGTTCGCCCTGAGTGGCTAGGTAGATGTTTTCGATTGTTTCATTCAAAGGAGTGTAGGAGTCAAATCTTGGCCCTGGTCGATATTGGCGCTTCTCACCCTTTCTGCCCCCAGCATTGTCTCTAGATTCATTTCTTCGAGCGTCCTTAGCTGCAGTGGGAACCTTGTCCTGAATTATCTTGCCTTGTTGCCCTGGCTGCCTCTCCGTAGCAGCGTCTTCAAGTCTCATATACTTTCCAGCTTCATGGAAGAAATCAGGCAAGGTAACTGGTTTTTCCTTAGTTAATCTTCTGGCAAACTTGGTGTCTGGATGCACGCCACTACAGAGGGCCATTAGAGTGAGTTTTTCATCGGCATCTTGAACTGCTGCCGCTGCGGCGTTGAACCGTGTTAGATATTGTTGTAGCGTCTCTCCGGTTTTCTGTTTGACATTGGATAGAGAATAAGCATCCCTGGGTTGTTCCACATGGATGCGGAACTGGCTAATAAACCTTTCTTTTAACATCTCCCATGAGTTGATGGATCCTTGGGGTAGATGGCAGAACCAGGAGGTAGCTAGATCTGATAGGAATAGCGGAAAGCATTTACATAATACTCCTTCTGTTGCTCCACTCATGAGCATATGCTGGGTGTATCTCTGCAGGTGTACGATGGGGTCGGAAGTTCCTTTGTAAGGTTCCATGGTTGGCATTTTCCATTCCCGGGGAGTGATGGCAGTTTCGATATTTCGGGTAAAGGGACTGGTGACCCTAGCGCCTATTCCCCGGTCCCTTTGCTCCCGTTGGACACATTCTCTGAATAATCGTGCCATCCGCTCGTCAGAACTTGGAGCGGACAAAAATGAGCTCGGTTCTTCCCTGCGGGATCTATCTCGTCCAGATGACCTGTAGGGATGGTACAGTCTATCACCTCTAGCATTATCTAGTGGTTGTCTTTGGCTGCTTGGATGCACGCTAGGACCAGCTACAGTTGCCCCCTGCCTTGATCTTCCCCTGTGGGGTTCTGTTTCGAGCACATCCATGGGGTCAACTTCGGGCTGGGTTCTAGCTCGGCTCCGTTCAGCGGGGTTTCTATGATTAGGTGGCATGACTGGCTCAGCTACATCCGACCCTCGCCTGGTGCCTCCCCCGCTAGGTTCGGTTCCAAGGGCTTCCTCGAGTCGGAATTCGGGCTGAGTCCGGGCGCGGCCCCTATCATTGTTTTTCCTGTTGATAGCTTGTTCGAAGAGTGAAGACCTTTGTTGCCTCCGGGATCCTCCGGATTGGGATTCACCCCATGATTCAGTGTTGCGGTTGGACTCTTCAGCGTCCCTTAAGCGTGTCATGAGTTGGTCCACCAAAGTTTCTTGTTGGGATGTGAAGCGGTTAGTTACTTCAGCCACAACCCTGTCCAGATCTGCCCTAGTGATTGGTTGTTCCGTTGCGGGACCAGTTGGATTTTCCTGATTTTCATCTGGTACTGCTGTTGAAGTGGGCTGATCTGTGATTGCTGGATCTGGAAGGCTGCTAGTTGCGATGTTCTTTCCTTTGTTAACATCCCTTCTCTGTTTGGAAGGCATGATTTCTGAGCAACGAGTGATGTCGTTAGGAAAAAGGTTGAGTGGGAGAAGATGAAGTTTGAGTTCAGCTCTCAGTGAAAGCACCAAAAATGTTTGCACAAAAAATGGACAAACACCTCCAAGTCGTATTATTTAGTTGATTATATGTAATTTTCAATGATTTTAGATGAGTATGTAAATATGAGAAAAGTAGGGGCTGAAATGTAAAAGACACACAGATTTATAGTGGTTCGGCCAGAATGTGCCTACGTCCACTTTATATGTTATTATCTTCTTTCTTTCAGGTTACAAGTACAATGCGTTGTGTACAAGTGTATGAAAGTAGTTTGAAAGTTCCTTCCTTGCTTGAGCTCTCAAACTTGTCTGCCATTGTTGTACCCCTGCCCCTCTATTTATAGAGTGAGGTAGGGGGCAGGGGTCTTGGAAGTGTATAGCTGCTGGTGGGCCCGGGCTGGAGCAATCTGGACTGGCAACCTTCTGGTTCGGTAGAGCTTCGTTCGGCGTTGGGCTTTGGATCGGTGGTAGGTAGGGACCGGTGGTAGATAGGCGGTTCGGCGCTCGTTTGGTCTTAGGTGGTTCGGCGCTCGTTTGGTCCGGTGGTGGCCTTGTTGATGGGTTGGTTCGGCACGCATGGGAGAGGCCGAATGGGGCTTGGAGAAGGTTGGTCTTATGCCGAATGAGAATGCCGATCCGGTGTGCCAAATGAGATGGAGGAGCGTCGGCTCGGTGGCCGAATGGGACTGGCCGAACGAGCTTGGGGCCGAATGTGGCATGGGACCGAACGAGCTTGTGACCGAATGAATCCTTGGGCCGAACATGCTTGGGCCGAATGAGTTTCTACCCTGAGAATGTTGGACGGACTTGGCTCGTACTGCCGAATGGAGCTTCCATGCCGAATGGACTTGGCTCGTACTGCCGAATGAAGCTTCATGCGTGAGTGCCGAGTGTTCCTTGGCCTTGGTGAATGAACTGGAGGTTATTCATGTCGAATGAGCTATGGCTTGCATTGTCGAATGGGAAAGAGGCCGGTCATGCTGAATGAAGTGGTGACTGCGAACCCGGGTGAAACAGACGCTTCGTTGTCTCAAGATCTTCTGGGTGAGAATTCGCCCAACAGCATGCATAAAATTAATACAAAGGAATGAAGATGGAAATAATTCAAAGTGAAGAACATGGAGGACCCCACCTACCCACCTACCTTAATGTACAAATTAAAGGCTAATGCACATGCTTTTGGAGTTAATGGCATCATGTACACTTAATGAGGGATTAAGACATGTTAATGATTACTTGGCCTCCACACTTCCTAAGGGGCATCTTAGGTACTCCCCAAAAATATGCATTAGGGTTTCTAACTTGTATAAATACCCCTTATGTTTCATGTAGCCATCTTCCTCTTAGTTAGTTAGTTTTAATTTAGAAAATAAATCAAATCTCTCTTTCTTTCCATGGCTACTTAGCCATTTCTTCTTTTATGTAATTCTTTTTTTATGCAATGTTAATTATTGTTTCTTTTTAATTACATGTCCATTTCCTTTTATGTAAGTAGTGTAGATTTTCCTTTATGCAATTAGATTAGTTGTCTTTTCCGTTAGCTTTCATTTTCCTTTCCTTTTGCTTTCATGTTGCTTTCTACAGTTGTTGATTTGATAACAAATATGAGAGCTTAATCCCTACAATTTAGGGGTAATGAAGCTCTCTAGTATGTAGATGCAACATTTTGATGTTTATACTCTCTTTTTGTGCTTTAATGGAAACACTTGAAGTGGTTTAATGATGTTGTTTAGCTTTGAATTTGATAGTCTATGTTGTTCATACCAATAGACTATGCTTAAACAAACATAACACAAATTGTCTCTTCATCTAAATATGATTATGGCAAAGAAGTGAATGTTGAAATTGAAATTTGATAGCCTATATTTTTAAACAATAGTTAATAGGCTATGCTTAAAATAGATTTTGCTTTCAACTTTGTTGTCATATTTCATGAGAGTTAAAAGTGTATTAGTGGTTGTGTTATAGTTTGATGGTTTATATTGAACTAGTTAATAGCACAAATATACCATACTTATGATAAGCACATCAACTAATTCACAATGACAAGAAAAGAGAGATCTTAACTTCATTTTGTTGATTTATGTGATCTAGAGAGTGGAAATTGTCTCTAAACTGTCTTAACACTCATATTTTTATCAATTTCCTTTTGCTTATTTTTCTTCTTTTCTAGTTTAACATTCTCTTCAACCTTGGTTTAATTTGATTGAATAGATTTTTAAAATCATCAATTCCCTGCGGATCGACCCGTATTCGCCACGTGCTACATTCGTACACCGTGCGCTTGCGGTTATTTTCAATTTAAATTCGTTCGACAGTTTTCTAAACCGATAGAATTTCGTCGACGAACAAGTTTTTGGCACCATTGTCGGGGAATTGCTTGATTTTGATTTTCTATTCTTCGAATTATTTTTGCTTGCAATTGTTTGTGTGCTTGTTTTCTTTTAGGTTGCATTGCATTTGCGTATTTTAAAAAAAAAATCACATTTGCATTTGAAAAAAAAAGAGTTCCATTCCATTTCATTTTCAAGTACATTTTCCATTTTCAATTTACATTACATTTACAATTTGTAAAAAAAAAAAAACTGTTGCATTGCATTCTTGTTTTTTGTTTTCTCTGTTTTCACTTCTCTGTTTTCTTTTCTGTTACATTGCGCTGTTCTGGCCAACAAATTTCACTGCTCCATTCAACAGCAGCCGGTATCACCACCTACTTCCCCCTGTTTCTACTCACTGTCCAAAACATTGCATTACCACATACCTGCAACCCAGACACCCCCATACACCTCTGTTCTACTTCCCTGCAGCAAACCATCCACGAACTCTGTCAACTTCCATAATTGTTCACAAACCACTCACCTGAACCATTAAAACCAAACATCACACTCTTCTCATAACCATCCCACGGCCCTAACTAGTTGCCATCATCCTCATTCACTCAACCATACTACCTTCATCTTCCATACAATAAAACTTCCACGCTGTGCACATCTACAACAGTGCACTTCAAAACACACCATCATCTACTCTTCTGTCCCCTGCATTCACATTTCTAACCACAAGCAAAAACCACTTCCCCTTCCTCAATTCAACCTCCCCTGAACATCTCACTTCATCGCGACTAACAACCATACCACTACTCCATTGCCACTTCACACAATTCTCACTGCCTTATCCAATTCTTCACTAACATCAAACTGACCATCAAATTGCAACTCCTCCATCATCATAACTGTTTCACCATCATCATATCACTGGCCCTTCCTCCACTGACATACAAAAAAAAACTCTCTGTCATCTCAAACATACCCAAGCTTGCAATCGACCAGAAACCAATTCACGACCTTCAGTACTTCGCGAACCCCCTGCCAACAGCCAGCCGCAATCATCACCATCGAACTGCCCGAAAACCCAATCAACTCAACAACATTTCGAACAACAGCAACCTGACTCTACATACACTATCGCCTTCATTGATACCACACTGTCCATTCACCCGATCACTTAAACCATTCACCATGGCATCAGTTCAACTGTCACCATCATCGCCCCCAAACCCAATCACGTGAACCAATCGATTAGAAGTGAACCACCAGCAATCGCCTAAACTACTTACCAATCGAACATCAACACTGCAGGCACCTCCCTAAACTCCCCTCAAGTCGACAACTTCAGCTACCACACTTACCTCTCCGACCTCCTCCTGAACCTCCACTACAATTACTGATCAACGCAAAACCACTCACCGCTCATCAAGTTTCGGTCACCACTACAACCATTTGCTTACTGCCGCACTACAACAAAACAACTCTACCGTGCATCACCGTTTCAACCACTTCTCTGTTAATTACCTCACACAGCGACGCAGCCTTCCCACTTCAAACACCACCAATCGCCTACAACCTCAACGATAAACCCTGCGCTCCGCCACCAAAATCGCAAATCTACACTCCGACCTCCATCACGTCGAAACCCAAATCGAAACAAACCCAGACCCCTAAATTTCGACCACCTACAACTAGCTACCAAGCGCCGACTAAAGATTGTTCGAAGAATATTGCGAATTTTTGTTTCGAATTGTTTGGAATTTTTGTGGATCGAAAAAAAACATTTTTATGCGCAATTTTTGAGCGAAAGAAAAAAAAAGGGATTGAGGATCTCGTATAATAATTCTGGGAGATTTCTGTTTTTGGTTGAGTTAGTGGGCCCATGTGGATTCTTGTTAGGCCGAGTTAATGTTTTTTTTTTGTTTTTTGTTTTCTTTACTCTTAGTTGATTTAAAAACAAGACATAAAAAAATTGCAAGCAAGTTCTCTTGTATTTTGTTTTATTTTCAAGTGTTTTGATATAAAATTTTTGTATATATCTTGTTTTTCCTTTTCAGGTTGCCAAAGCAGATTGGAAGAGTCAATTTCTTCGCTTGGCTTGCCGAAAATAATTGCTTCTCCTTGCGTGCCAAAAAAAAACTGCTTGCTTGCAATATCAATTGTTTTTATTTGTCTTGCATTGTTGTTTGCTTCCATATATATAAAAAAAATCGAAAATTCAAAAACAAAACATAAATTCATTCGTAGTTGCATTGTTAATACACGTTTAATTTCAGCTTTGCATCTCATCTTAGATTTTTGTCAATAATAACAGCTAGATATCAATAACACTTAATTGTATATTGACCAATTGTCTTCTTTGGACAATTTACTTTCGTGGTTTCTAGGCTACGGCAGAGTAATAACCATTTATAAATATTACGGTGATTCGTAAATATTATAGTGGTTGTTCCTCTGAAGGTACTTAAACCTTCGGCTGCATTGCTACGGTGATTCGTGGTGCACCGATAAATCCTGCCCGTTACCTGACTGAGAACTATCTTGTTTATCTAAGAAAATGTGAGTATACAATTTTGGGTTAACCTAGGATAAATCATTTGTAATTAACCACTGCTTTCATTTAGTAGCATTAGTTCATGTATATTTAAAAAAAATTCAAAAATCCAAAACTAAAAAAATTGTATATATTCATTTTCCTTTGAAATTTTAAAAAAAAATTCTTTGAAATTTCAAAAATCCAAAATAAAAATAAAATCTTTTCAAAAAACTAAAAAAACAAAAATCAATTTTCCATTTTGAAAAATAATTCTATTTGTATATATTTTTCTTTATAAAAAAATCCAAAAAAATTCTTGAAAATGTCCGAGTTTCCCCACTTACGTGAATTTTACAATAGTTGTGAAAATCAATATAATCCATACGATTTCACTCCAAATTCGTATGGATATTTTAACACCAACTATTGTTTAAACGATTCAAATTTTGAACCACAAAATTTTCAAGACGATGACCAACCCTCGAATCTCGAAAATAGCATTTCGTCTTTACTTGAAATCTCCACACAACAAAATCAAATGATAAATGATTTGTGTAATTCGTATTTTTGCGATAACTCGAGTCAAAGTTTTCAAGGATTTCAAAATTTGAATTCAATTCAAAATTCAAACGATTTCGATGATAACCCGTGCCAATTCAATTTTGAACTCCAAAATGAATTTCAAAATCAAAACGAAAATGTGATCCACTTTTCAAATGATGGGAATAATCTTGATTATGATATGAGTGAAATTTTTTGTTCTCAATGAATCCAAATCGAAAATTCTCAAGTTAATAACTATAAATTGGATTTTGTTGAGCAAATGAATGAAATTTACGATGATCACATGAATTTGTTGTTTGAAACATATATGAAACAACGTGGAAAACAAAATCAAATTTCAACGTGTGACGAGTCAAGTAATAATCCATCTTTTACCCAAATCGATGATTTTCAAATAACAACTTTTGAAACTGAAAATAATGATCTTAATGAAGTTGTTGAAAATACGGTAATTGAGTTGGATTTCAATTCTTTTGAGGGTGTGGAACCAAATTTAAAATTCAATCTTCCTTTTCTCAATTTCGAAAATTTGAATACAACAGCTTTGGATTTTGAACTTGAGATACGCAATGAAGTTGTTGATAATCCAACAAAGGAAGACGAATTTAACGAACACGATTTCTTTGGACTTTTTGAAGATGGGTTGTTAGATTCCAAAGGGGACGATTCACATCACCATTTTGAAATCAATAATTTTGAAGAATTTTTCAATGACAAACTTGAATTTCAATTTGGTGAAAATAAATGTGAATTTCAATCAATCGTTATATCTACCCAAAAAATCATCGAAAATAAAACAACTCATAAGATTTTTAATAAAACGACATTCGTTTTTCCAAAGCCACATTCGACTTCAAAATCTTTTACGGTTTGGTTTTTCGAGCCTAAGCTGTGTCTCGTATACTTGACGAGACAAATGAATCGGTCTTTGGAAGACCGTTTCATTTACTTTTTGGCAATATACTTTCTGATGTCGTGTAAATACATTTCATTTTCATGTAAATAATAATAAACGTTCCTTTTGACTTGGGTTGACTGTGGGGACGCAGTCAAAATCAAGTGTGGCGGGAGACTCAGCTTCATTTTTTTTCTTTTTCATGGTGTATTTTTGCCTTTTCTTTAAAAAAAATCCCAAAAACAAATTTTCTTTTGATTTATTTTTAAAGAAACACTATCGGATAAATATATGGTTTTGGTTTATTAAATTGAAATTATTGAAAATTTATTTGTCTTAATAAAAATAAAAATGAAGTTTTATTATAAATAACAATGGTTTAACTAGTATATAGGAAGATTCATACATGTTAATTATGAAATACATCCTAATTGAAAATCTTTGTTTTAAAAAGTGGTTGATTTAAAGTAAAGATATAACATTTTTTTTGTCTTCTAAGTTAAATGGTGCTAAGATGATTTTGCAAAACTCTCTCTCTCTTAAAAAAATAAAAAAATAATAACATCCAAAGTATTCACTCTCATTTAAAAGTCCTCACGGTTATGCATGGGTGAATTACTTGGAATCTTTGATTATGTGCTTTCATACTCATTTTAAAGTCCTCACGGTTATGCATGTATGGAACACATGTAAAAAAAGAATAGACTTGATAAAAACCACCTACGGTCGATAGGTGTATGCACGAAAGTGTGTGCACACCCCATGCTCTGTACTCCCCTCACATAAGCCCGAAAGGCAGTGCATGGGTGGTATATCTGGCCTTAGTTTACCTGAGCTAGGTGTGTAAATTTTCTTGCAAATAATGAGAGAGCAAGCAATTGAAATCCTAGCACTATTTTTACTTAGTTGATTTGATTTGTTATTGAAAAGAAATAAAAATACCACTTTGATAAACTTTGATAATCAACTAAGAATCCTTTTCATAATTACAATTTGTTATCAACCAAAATAACAAGTTAAACTATAGTCTATTTGTTATGATAACTTTGTTTTTATTAAAAAATTTGACGAGTAAATGATAAAAATTTCAAGATGATAACCAAAACCTATATTTAACTTATTTGTGTCGATTTAAAAGTAAATCCTTCATTGTAAATATTTTCAAAAATTCGCATTCATCTCTTTGTAAATAAATCTTGCATTTTGTAAATATTTTCATCTTGCATGTGGGTTTTGTGGGTAGTATCCGTTGAAAACCCTCACGAGACAACACTCGTCCTACTGGGGACACCCAGGGTTTAACAGCTTGTTGCATACGCTCAATGCAATCGTGCTCCCTACGAAAATGGATTTATCTTACTTTTTCTTTATTCGAGGACAAATAAAAAGTGTGGGGGTATTTGATGTGCACGTAAATGTGCATATATTCACCATCATATTTAATCTATTTGAATTAAATAAATGATCATATCGGGTATTTTAACTTGTTTAAACCAAAAATTCAAATTATTCCAAATTGTCACATATTCATCTTCATATATGGGCAAAACGGTCATTTGTGTGCATACATTTCTTTGAGAAAAATTAATTGAAAATTTGTATATATTTTTGTAGGAATTTGATCTCAAATAGAAGTGGTTTCATGAAGATATGCATGCATAAAATTAATACAAAGGAATGAAGATGGAAATAATTCAAAGTGAAGAACATGGAGGACCCACCTACCCACCTACCTTAATGTACAAATTAAAGGCTAATGCACATGCTTTTGGAGTTAATGGCTTCATGTACACTTAATGGGGGATTAAGACATGTTAATGATTACTTGGCCTCCACACTTCCTAAGGGGCATTTTGGGTAATCCCCAAAAATATGCATTAGGGTTTCTAACTTGTATAAATACCCCTTATGTTTCATGTAGCCATCTTCCTCTTAGTTAGTTAGTTTTAGTTTAGAAAATAAATCAAATCTCTCTTTCTTTCCATGGCTACTTAGCCATTTCTTCTTTTATGTAATTTTTTTTATGCAATGTTAATTATTGTTTCTTTTTAATTACATGTTCATTTCCTTTTATGTAAGTAGTGTAGATTTTCCTTTATGCAATTAGATTAGTTGTCTTTTCCATTAGCTTTCATTTTTCTTTCTTTTTGCTTTCATGTTGCTTTCTACAGTTGTTGATTTGATAACAAATATGAGAGCTTAATCCCTACAATTTAGGGGTAATGAAGCTCTCTAGTATGTAGATGCAACATTTTGATGTTTATACTCACTTTTTGTGCTTTAATGGAAACACTTGAAGTGGTTTAATGATGTTGTTTAGCTTTGAATTTGATAGTCTATGTTGTTCATATCAAATTGACTATGCTTAAACAAACATAACACAAATTGGCTCTTCATCTAAATATGATTATGGCAAAGAAGTGAATGTTGAAATTGAAATTTGATAGCCTATATTTCTAAACAATAGTTAATAGGCTATGCTTAAAATAGATTTTGCTTTCAACTTTGTTGTCATATTTCATGAGAGTTAAAAGTGTATTAGTGGTTGTGTTATAGTTTGATGGTTTATATTGAGCTAGTTAATAGCACAAATATACCATACTTATGATAAGCACATCAACTAAATCACTAATGACAAGAAAAGAGAGATCATAACTTCATTTTGTTGATTTATGTGATCTAGAAAGTGGAAATTGCCTCTAAATTGTCTTAACACTCATATTTTTATCAATTTTCTTTTGCTTGTTTTTCTTCTTTTCTAGTTTAACATTCTCTTCAACCTTGGTTTAATTTGATTGAATAGATTTTTAAAATCATCAATTCCCTGCGGATCGACCCGTATTCGCCACGTGCTACATTCGTACACCGTGCGCTTGCGGTTATTTTTAATTTAAATTCGTTCGACGGTTTTCTAAACCGATAGAATTTCGTCGGCGAACACTGGGCCTGCTGCTACTTCCACTGCTTTCGTGCTCGTTTCTGTTCCTGCTTCGGTCTCCATGTCCGCATCTAGCTCGTAGCTAGGCCAAAATCCGAGAAGATTGCCGCACTTCACGGCTTGGATGACCCTTCTGTATCTTTGAAGGTGACGTAACGGCGGCAGAAGTTAGGGAGTAGGAAGTTCAAATTGAGAAGCCATGCAAGACTCAAGAACAACTGGTTGTCATCCAAAAGGAGAAGGTTGAAGCAATCAATGCTCCAAGAGCTTCCATAAATCATGAAAGTGTAAAGCGAAGGGTGAATCTTCTGAGAAGGTTGCAGAATAGGAGGAGGACACCAGTGTTGAGGATATTCTTGACATTACTGGCAATGCCACCACTCTCGAGGCAAAGCACAAACTCCGAACAAGAGGTAAGAAGGGGAGTAGTGGAAAGAATAATTGAGAAGTTTGAGTGGTGATTGATCTGATTTTCGTTCATTTTGTGTCGTTTTGTTGAAGTGCTGAGTCTGCACTTAGTGTTTTTATTATGATGTCTATGTTTTTCTTCTGTTGGCCAGTGTTGTGTGGGTACGACCTCCACGTTTTGACCCTGTATAAAAGAAATTTATGAGTAATACATTGTTGATACTTTGTACTCTTATTTTTCTGTTCTTATATGTTCTGTGTATTTATGTTTATTTTGTTTACACTTATTCAATTTTGTAATTACTGCTAAAATTCTTCATTTGGAGTAATAATTCTTTGTTGGGAGTAACAGAACTTGTGAAATTATTGTTTTCAAGTGTTTTTATTTAAGTGCCAATGATTCAATCATTTTATGTAAGTGTCGGTGTATGCCCCCCAGTTCACAAGGTTGTCTACTTCAAACAATCGACAAATGACCTGTAACTTACACTACAGGAAAAATGATTATCAATGGCAAACCATTACAGCGTTGAAATGCACCTCGTCATCTTCGTTTCTTTTAGAGGCAATTAGGGTCAAAACAGCGCAATTTTCACGCCATCCAAACAACTTGGCGGTATATTTTTTCCTTTCCCTCTCATATTTACCTATTCTCAAAATCCCTTTTCCTCGTGGTCTCACTTGCAAAGCCCTAAATTCTTCATCCGACTTTTAATCGAGCCATGGCCAATTAATTCATGGCATTAAGAAATAATTCATCGCTCTATCGTCGCCGCTCTTTAATTGCTGACGAGAGAGACTTCAGGATTTGATCAAATCTATAGGAACCAAGTTCACGTAAGTCAATTTTTTTAGTTGATAGATGGCAACTGTAGCTGTTAAATCGTCGTTTCAAGATCTATTTTCATTTGGCTTTTTTTAATCCAAAATTTATGTGGTTTACGCATTTTTGTGTTTCAATTGGAATTTTTATTGAAAGGTGACATCTCCTTTGATTTACAGTTTGTAATTTTTGGTATAATTGAATTTGGGGTTGTCATACATTTTGTTGATGATTTGGGTTGTCTGTGATTAATACTGCAAAATGGTTTTATTTTGCATAACCGATAGTTTGATTTCTCTATATTAAAATTGATGTGCTGGGTATGTATGAATTTGTTCCAGTGGACAGTTTTTTTTAACCGAGTGGATTGAGAGTGAATGATTTTATTTAAACAGCATAACGAGGCTAAGAATATTTGTCAATTATCAGTTGAAGTAAAAATGCAGTTTTATCTATTAATTTATTATGTGTGTTGAACTGATAAGTTAGTTGAGGATTTTATACAGTCTCGTGTTTACACATTGTCCTAGGTAGATCGATAGATGGACCAAAGTTTCTGAATGTATTAACGCCGACTAGAACTGAGCGACAGTTTTTACCTGATTAAAGCATATCTTTACTTGATTAAAGTATATCGTGTAAACAGTTTGATTTTTTACTATTTGGTTTTGATGTATTTAAAGTATATCGTGTAAACAGTCAATTATCAGTATATGCTTGAATGTTCTTGATGTATTACCTAGCAATCACGATAGACGAAGTACTTGGGGGAATTTACTGGTTTGGATCATAAATATTAATTAATTTGCACTCACTTTTGTTAATAAATTTGCATGTTTAAAGCATATATTAAATTTGTATTTTCCATCCGGTTATAAAATTTCTCCCGACCAGCTTTTAGTAAAGCAAACCCATT
Organism: Allium cepa; assembly: GCA_030765085.1. Lineage (NCBI taxonomy): Eukaryota > Viridiplantae > Streptophyta > Magnoliopsida > Asparagales > Amaryllidaceae > Allium > Allium cepa. Next base: position 656,077,836 of record CM060940.1, read on the forward strand.
TAGGAATATATCTCTTTTATAGTTTTTTTCATTTATATTTATAATTGAATAGGATTTTCATCTTAGTCTAAATCTTCTCATTAAACGTTTTATACACATTGACTAAGTTATCATTGTCTGCATTATAATGGTATTATTTTATACTTTCTACTAGTTTTGACTGAGTTATTGACTTTGTTTTATTATCAACAAACCATGAATATGAATTTATTGATGTTATATTTGAATCATTGAATACAAACTCATAATTATTCTTCCCTATATTACGTCCGACAACTTAGCGGGAATCTTCTCCAGGCGACCATATATAATCATATACAAACTCTTTTATTCTTTATGAACCTATGAGATAGAAGCAACTAAATTGTACAAGATTTAGTTTGTCAGATTAAATAGAATAGCAGGTTGGACAAGTACAATAGGAATTAACATAGGATCATTCATAAAGCATATCCAACATTGTAGAGGCTAGCATGTTGCAACCTGACTAAACAACTTCAGATTCTTAAAACATAAAAAGTGATTTGTATTTATAAAGGGATAAAATATTATTACCTTTTCTCTAATCTAGACTAAGTTGTATGATATAATACAAAAATAAGTATGATTATTGAAGTATGCAACACTTGTAAAAATTCAATTTGAATATGTAAATCTTTATGATAGCTCACACCTATTATCGCCTTCTGCTTTTCCTTGAAGGTATAAATCTTTATGATGTATGTGTTTTAATCAGAAAATGATTACATATTTCGATTTGCTTCCTACATTATTACTCACTATTTTTCATTGTTTTTTGTTCTGATTGATCTGTTTTTTGACTGTCGCACACAATTTCCCACTGCGATTTTTTTCCTGATCTGATTTGTGAATCTATACGAATTTTTAATAAAATACCTTACTCGCTGTGCTTAATAAAACATTGAGTGCTAAAATCTTTGATTTAATCAATGTCTGAAACATCAATTTACAGATGCCAGTTGCAGCTTTCGTTCCTTTGAAATTGTAGTCTGGTCACCATTTGTTGGATGGTGCTGTATCAAATGACCTGGAGAAAGAGGAAAATGTAATTCAAAACAGTTATCAAGGATGTTTTCAGATACATTTAACCAAATAATTATACTGAACCAACTATAGATTTTTATTTCATTTGTTGCCAGAATACCTATAATAGGATCAAAAGTATACTGGCAGTGATCTCAGTGTCTGTTTTAAATTATATGTAGCTGGTGTTGGTTAAGAAATATGCAGATGGAAGAAGCATGCAATTTAGTAATTTTGTGCAGTCTGAACATCAACGGAATTGGTAATGGCAGAAGATATAATTCTTTAATTGCATTTGATATGAATTTTTGATTTACCATTTGCCTTTACTTTATGATTTGAACTTTATGATTTGAACTATATGCATTTGGTACTTTATGATTTGAACTTTATGATTTGAACTCAATTTTCAGGTGAATAATTTATTTTTGTAATTTTCAGGCAACATTAAAATTTACTTACTATATTTCTTTTTTTCCCTTTATAAAACATCGAATTGGGTTACTAAGCTCTTTCATAGACAGGCGTAAAGTAAAATTGCTTTCGAGGTGAATTATTTGTCTGTTATCTGAGTTGTTCTATGTATTTCATCTACGTGTGAAAAAATGCAGTATACTTAAAGAAGTTCTCATGACTAATTTGAACTAAACTAGAACTGAGTTAAATTATACCAAGTACCCTCCTTGATCATGTCATAGAATTTTGTTTCTTTTTTCTTTTCAAAGTTCAGTTACTGAGTTCTTTAATTGGCAGACACAATGTAATGTGTTTCATGTTCCTCTTCCTAAGGAAGTGTATTCAACGAGGCTGTTGCTTTAGATGATGCGGCTATATAACCTAAAATGACTTTTGTGCATAGATATAAAAAAGAATTGCCTGATATGTCTTTTTTCATAGATGTAAAACTACATGCTATTGATTTACAACCTTCCGAACATTAAAAAAAGATTAAAGTTGGATCTGACAATTGTTTAAGGTTAGTTGTTGATAATGATTTAACAAGTTAATGAGGTGTTGGTGATATTATCAGAGGTTGTTGCTGAGGATTGGTGATAATGCTTCTGCAGTTGATAATGCTTCTGCAGTTTGTTGCTGAGGTGTTGTTGATAATGCTTCTGCAGTTTGTTAATGAGGTGTTGTTGATAATGCTTCTGCAGTTTGTTGCTGAGGATTGGTGATATTATCAGAGGTTGCTGAGTTGGTGTCTCCTTCAGCCGTGTTGAAATCAATAAAAGAGATAACTAGCTTGATGATTCAGAAACTTGCAGTTGCAAGATTGCTTCAGATGCAGTATGCTCAGGTTAGTTGCAGCCAGAATCAAATGATGAATGTGTTCTGATGATTTCTTGGCAGGGCAATTACTTTCTTTCTGCCTTTGATTGCTTTCTTGATATCTGTTTTTCTTTTCTGAATCTTCTTGCTTTGGAATTTGCTTAAAAACTTGTTGCAGTCAGAAACTTGTTGATTTCTTTGGCACGACACCTATTTTAATAAGCAAAATCAATTATGTAACCCAAATGATGAGATATACCTGATGGGTTATCAAGATATCAGATGATGATAATTCTCTGATGATATCTTGACTTCTTTCTTTCTTCAAAATCTGATTTCAATGCCGTTAAGCTTGAAACAGCTCTGATACCATGATAGAGAATTTGAAAAACTATGTTTAGCAAGAGAATTGATATACAATAACAATTGCTTTTTATTCAATCAGTTTGTAATTGCTTCAGTTTGTACATGATATAGTTGCATTTATAGTGTGCAACTCTATGTGGGCCGATTCAGATACACAGCCCAATTGGCTATATTATACCCGAACCGCTATTTGTAAAATATCAGACTATGGTTACGAACACTCTGGTTATTTATAGTGCTGATATGTTAAATATCGTGGACTCTCTTGTGGCTGCTGCGGGTATTATTGCTCAAGAAGTTGCTGGAGATGTACATGTTATTTATAGCACAAAGTCCTATATTGACCAACACAATCAACCAAGTGGCTGCTTGAATTCAATGTACATGTTAAATCATTTTTGAAGTATTCAAAGGGAGAAAGTGAAAGATTTGGTCACCAAAATAAAGTGGGATGCATGTATTAAGATAATATAGATGCTAAATAGTCAAATTACAATATACCTGCAGGGTTGCAGAATGGTAGAGATGTCATGTGAAGAACATGACAGACATGCTGCTGGCAGTCAATTTATTACGCATACAATTGGAAGGTATGTAAACCATCATGTCTATTACCTAAATCTCTGTTGCTGTTAGTCACTCTAAAAACTTTATGTAAAGATATAAATTACCTGAAGTAATTATTTTTTCCCTTTCAATGAATTTTCTAAAGTATCCACTGTCAAATTGATATTCTGTCATTTCTCCACTATTAGAAGCGAAAAATATATACAACAGTAGTTCAGTAAGCTTTTGCGAGTGGTACCTTTCAACTAGATATGGATAATGAACTAATTAAGTTTAAAATTACTTAAGTTCTATAATAATTAACTAAACTAAGTTTTTTAAAATTAAATAAGTTTATAAATTTTCTAAGTTTTATATAAATTAACAAGTTTATAACAATCGACATGCAATTGTTGAGTAAGGTATTTAAAATAAAATATAACATTAACAAAGTTATCTAAGTTTTATAAAAATTAAATAAATTTATAAAAATTAACCAACTTTATAAAAAGATAACTAATTTTTATAGAAGTTAACTAGGTTTTATAGAAATTAAGTAAGTTTAAGTTTTCAAAATAAACTAAATTTATAAAAATAACAAAGTTAATAAAATTTAACTAAGTTTTATAAAACTTGACCAAGTTTTATAAACATCCGATTATTAAGTTTGTAAAATTTAACCAAGTTTTATAAAAAGCTAACTATGTTTGTCCAAAATATCGTAATTTGTGAATTTAGATATTCATAGTACAAAAAAATATACATTTGTCCAAAACATGCAAAGTTTTATTCAGAAGCTAACTAGTCTCCATCTTGTTTTACAATGCAGAGTAGTTACCTTGATTGTCCAAAGTTAAAAACAAGAGTTAAGCTTATGCAGCATTCCCAGAGGTGGCATCAGTAATGAACCTTAAAGTTAATAATATGATGTTTTTTCCTAACTGAATTTGTAATATCAGAAATCTACTTGGTGAGGACATCGGCCAACCCAACACTAATGAGCTCAATCAAATCGAGAATCAACAAGAAGAGTCACTGATGCAGATAAGATCCTCAAAGGTACAACATATACTTTGCATTTCTTATTCGACTTTGGCCGATGAAGCATAAGCTTATTTATTTATTCTTTGGCCGATGAAGCATAAGCTTATTTATTTATTCTTAAAAAGGGTCCTTGCTTCATTCTTTAACACATAGCTAAGGTAGGTTTTCTATTGGATACTTTGCATTTTGATTAGTCTTTTTACATCAACAAAGTCTGATAGTTTATGTTATGATGTATCATTCCAACACTTGCTATATCAGCTACGTTTCTGTTTTCTTTTGTCTCATAGTGCATTATAACTGCAAGTTGGTCAAATTCCTAGATATTTTTTACCAAGGGCGGTTCACATTTGGATTGTCACTATTGTAGCTGAATGTTATGTGCTAATTATTTTGTAATCGGTTTTAATTTTGTTAAGTACTAGTGTTGGGTCTGTGGCATGTCATGCATGGGTTTCGTTTGTGAATATAATTTTTTGAAGATTGGTTAGTTGATTGCTCTACAACAAGTATCATGATGATTTACATTGTGTTTGAGCATGTTGATTATGCATGTATGATTTCAGCTAATTGTGGGTTTTGTTGTGCCTGATAAAGTGGCATTATATTTTGGATCAATATCTAAGTTTCAAAATTACAGACCAAGTAGGAAATTGAACCATTAGAGGCGTGAAACCCACTTTAAGAGACAGCCATCTATATATAGAGGTACAGATGTTGCTCTCCCTTCATATCATTTTAATATGAACATGAAATCATTTTTATTTGACAGGCTTTGCGTGATTTGTGATACTTATTCAAGGGCAAAAGGTTGAAGATAATATGGTGGCTGAGAATGTTTGAAGAGATGTTGTCATACTTGATGAGGTACATTCTACTGTTGTCATTATACTTTTGCATTATACTGTTTTGTTCATATTTGTTTTTTTCCTTTTCAATATAATGTTGCAGTATTGTAAACGCTGAACATGGATTGACCCGCAGTCTGAAATCTGATGATGTAAAACTGTTTAGTAGCATTCCAGGATGAATTGCGTGTACTGTTAGCCTATACTTTTACATTTCCTATTTTAATTTTTAGATTCACATAGAAAGCATGATGAAGCATTTATCGGTATGTCATAACGATACATTTTTCATTATCAGTATGTTAGCTTTTAGATGTTGAAGGATTCGATGTCAGCATGTTTAGTGATACAAGGATAATTGGATTCGAGACAATTTAGTATAGATCAAGTGCCTGACATAGGAGAATTTGTTCATGAATTCTAGTAATCAAATGCAATATCGTGTTTCAATTCATTTACTCAATGGAATTTGCTTGGTCTTGAACATGATTTTGTTAACGTACTTGCAATATCAAGTGGCTGACATTTGTTATAATGCAAGTAGGAGTCGATCTTATGACAAAATATGTAAATAGCTACGAAATTTGGGCCACTAACATATTTATTACAGAACTTGCCATTTTAAAGATGCATTGTTTTCTGTAACTCTGTTCTTGCTAATGATATTCCACCATATACCCCGAGCTGCTTTTCATGGAACAATTTGTCATATCAACACACTAGTCTTAAGACATATTTGTTCAGTGCATGGAAGCTTTCTTTTACGACAGAATTAGATGACTTTCTCCTTTTCATTTCCGTGGTGGAGAATTTTTTTTGTTCACTTACACCTACAAATCTGGAAATACCCATGAATTAGATTATTATATTTGATATTTGATAGTAGGTTTTTTAAGTACAGTTGAGAAATATTACTGATTTCATTGTCCATAATTGATTCACTAAACTTACTTTTAGTTTATAAAAATTGAGTTTATACATGCAACCTTTATAGCTTAAGGCTGGAGTAAATAAACTATAATGAAATTCTAATTGATTTATTATGTGTTTGTGCTGCTTGTGGTTAATGCAGCATTCTTTGGAATTTTCACTGTCCCTAAAGCAGTCTCTTCTTACCATGATCAACTGGTTACATATGGTAAAGTGAATTAGTTTGTAAAGTTCAATCATTTCACTTTCTCATTTATAGCTTAATTATTGATCGCACTAGCCTAATTATGTGGCATCCATGAAATGAAAATATAATGCTTTATTTGACGAATATACTTGGTAAAATGAACTGTAGGGATGTATAAAATATATCACATTTCACAACCTTTGCTCACATAAGCTCAGGAGTTCTTGTGATATCTTTTTCTATCAAACCATACCAATGTTTTGTGTATTTTGATATTATTTGGTTTATGTCGACAACAAATTATGTCACCATGTAAATACAGAAAGTACATATTGTCTATGCATTGACTTAGACTGATCCATGGTTTATTGATTATAATACTTTGGGACCAGCAAAGATAATGTTTATTGAAAAACATTGAGCTACTTATTTTTCGGTTGTACAGTTGATGTTGACTAAGTGAATCACTGCCTTAGCTTGTATCAATGTATTCAAGCAGAGATCTAAATCAAGTTATCATCGTATGCTAGAATTAGAAGTTGCAAGCTGTTTCATTGATTTTTGGTTTAACTAAAAGCTTCAAGAGCATAAAAACATATCAAATATTCTGCAATCAAACTATGATTAATTTTTTATAACTATATTATATGTAGGTAAGACTTTGTTTAAAAGATTCAGATGTGGATGTTATTCGTGCACTCATAAGAAAGTTGCCGCCGCTGTGATCTTTGCTATCATATGGAGTCTATCATCCACGATTGATAGAATATGGCCCTGTAAGTGTTCATATTTGGAATGAATCATTCATATTTGATGCTTTCCTCCTAATATAGTTACAACATGATATCAAATTAGATATATTAACTGAAATCTTCAATTCTACTTTAGATATAATGGATGCCCAAAATCTTTACACACATTCAAGCAGCATATCATTCTTTGCTTTGATTCAATCAATAAAGTCAGTTTGCATTTCTTCTTCATCAAATCAAAAGATTATTCACATCATAGTAAATTCTAACATGGTATAATAGCCAACCTCAATAGCTTAACAGCTTTACAAACTTGTTTGAATTTGTAACCTAATCAATCAGAGAAGTCTCATAATTTGGATCATAAAATATAACAAGTTAATTAAGTTATACAAAAAAAAATTAAATCTTTCTGTTCTATGCTTGTCTGACTGTTCTTGCTCCGCATTTACTTTAATTGATTATTATGGCTATCAATGTATAATTTGGTCAGCAGATCTTTCAGACATCAGTGTACATGGAGGTACAGATCAGAAGCTCTACATAAGTGTGTCAGGTGATAACAATGATACGGCAGTATACTGTCTGCCTTAAGTGATTCAGTATATATGTATTGCAAACATGATATTAACTAGACAATTACAGTTTCACATGACATTTGTTCTTCTTCTTTTTTTCACTTTTTTGTACAGGTTTGTCTGATCAAGACAATAACTTGTCAAATGGAAATATTGGTACGTGGACATACTCTCCGTCTCTCCACCTAAAGAAGTGACATTGAATGAATCTAGTGTAGACATTATAAAGACTTCCACATTTTCCATATTCTATTAAACTTATAGGTAAATAACATGTATTTCAATTGAGAATTGTATCTTACAGATTCATCAAATCGACACAGAAACAAGATTAAACTTGTAGCAGGCATTGTGAGTGTCATCTTTGGCATATTACCACTAGCTTGTATTGGTGGTTTATTCTGCAGAGGGAAGAAGATAAAATATGGTAAGGAAACTTGGAGGCAATAGCTTGGCTAAATTAGTTTATGTTTCACTATTGTTCAATCTCCAATTCAACTGATTATTTAGAGCTACTTTGCTAACTGTTTAAATAGATTGTAAACGAATTTTAAATACTTATTGTTGTCTAATTATGACATGCTTGTACGTAGCAGTTTGAATTTGATACTTGTTCAATATTTTTTTTGAGCTATTGACGACAAACTATTTATGTTTGGTGTAAGAATATTGTATATTTTGAATATGAAATTTCATACGTTGGTTATCAAATATGTGTCCAAAATGTGGTATTGATATAATATGTTGATTTTGAATTGTGATATTGATATAATATGTTTTGAAATGTGATACTGATATAATATGCTAATTTTGAAATGTGTATATACACACATTATGGTTGATGGTTGTGAAATGGACTTAAACATTTAACAGCGTTTTTAAAATGCTGTTAAAACCTTCCATAGCGTTTATAAAACGCTGTGGAAAGTTTTAACAGCGTTTATTTCTTGTCATTGTATATCCTGACTTTTAACTGCATGTCGATATACAACATACATAAAAACGCTGTTAAAAGTTTTTATAGCGTTTTTAAAACGCTGTTAAAACCTTCCATAGCGTTTATTAAACGCTGTTGAAAGTTTTAACAGCGTTTATTTCTTGTCATTGTATATCCCTGACTTTTAACTGCATGTCGATATACAGCATACATAAAAACGCTGTTAAAAGTTTTTATAGCGTTTTTAAAACGCTGTTAAAACCTTCCATAGCGTTTATAAAACGCTGTTGAAAGTTTTAACAGCGTTTATTTCTTGTCATTGTATATCCCTGACTTTTAACTGCATGTCGATATACAGCATACAAAAAAACGCTGTTAAAAGTTTTTATAGCGTTTTTAAAACGCTGTTAAAGGCCCTGTTTGTTGTAGTGTTAGGGTATAAACAGTATACATATTAACACTTGAAATTTGACCGAATTACAACTCGATTTTTCTTATTTCAGAAGTATTGTGACTTGAGCAGGTAGTCCGAGTACGATATTCTAGCAAGTATGCGACATATGCGTATTTGAAATGTGCACACTGTATGAGTTGGCTGTAGGAAACACATTGCCAACATTTAAATGTTATAGTTTGTAGCACCCAGATTTTGTTGGAGTCGTGCCATTGCTTCCAACAATGGGAGTGGCTTGATTCTTGTTATTCCTGTATGGATAAGTTCCCTGGTGCTGGCGAGGCAATTATACGACTGCGTGAAATGATCAACAGCAACTGCAGCATATCTGGCCCCTCCTTTTACTGTTGGAAGGATGCCGATCAAATCGATCCCCCATATTGCAAATGACTATGGACTGACCATCTTCGTTAGCTCTATTGAAGGAGTTCTTTATATTTTTTTGAATCTTTGGCAAAGATCGCATTTTCTGGCGTAGTCTGTAGCGCCGTGGTTTATTGTTAGCCCGAAGTACCCTGCTAGAGGACTTTCTTTGCAAGAGTTTGCCCCTAGTGTGGTCTCCGCATTCGCCTTCATGTACTTCCTTCAGGATTCGTCGGGCTTCGTCAACGGACAAACTTCTAAGAATGGGGTTGAGAATCCCTTCGATAGAGTACTCCGTCTTGTATCATGAATCATGATGCCTTTCGAACAAGCTTTTTTTGATTGATTCTGGTCTATCGAAAGAGTCCCTGCAAGTAAATAGTCCTTTATCAGTGTCATCCACTTGTCTAGTTCGGCGAAGATCTCAAGGATCCAGTCGATGTCCATCTCGTCTATGCTTAGTGTGGTTAGATTTTCAACTAGGACTAGTCCCAATGACTGAGCTTCCTTGAAGCTTGCCATTTTAGCCAAATAATCCGCCTTAGTGTTGCGCTCCCGTGGAATGTGAGTTATGGTGTAGTATTATGTCTCTTAGTAGCTCTTGCACCTTAGAGAGGTACGGGGTAAGATTCTCCCCTCGAGCCTGGTATTTCCCTTTTACTTGGCAGATAACTAGTTGGGAGTCGTTGTAGATGTGAACATATTTTATTTTGAGCTCTTTCACAACTTTTAGTCCTACAATCAGTGCTTCGTATTCCGCTTCGTTATTTGTAGCAGAGAATTCCAAGCGCAAAGCGTAGAAAATGGCTTGTCCTTTGGGAGTTTCAAGCACTATTCCTGCCCCTGAACAGAGGTTATTAGATGCGCCATCGACAAAGAACCTCCATTACATGTCCACTTCCAGCTATGCTTCTTCCTTGTCGTCCTGTATAGTAAATTCGGCTATGAAATCTGCTAATGCTTGCCTATTGATGGCTTTCCTTCTATGGTATGTGATATCATATGGACTCGGTCTATATTCCACTTGAGAAGTAGTCCGAAAGTTTCAGGTCGATACAACACTTTCTTCAGGGGCTGGTCAGCCAATACTTTAAGTGGATGAGGCAAAAAGTATGGTCATAACTTCCTAGGCGCAATCAAGAGGCAATATGCTAGTTTTTCTAGTTTTGGATAATTCTTCTCGACTTCAGTGAACCGCTTGCTTATGTAATACATGGGTCGCTGCATTTTTTCTTCTTCATGCAAAAAGGAAGCGCTCAATGCATAGGGTGAGGTTGCTAAATAAATGAACAGGTCTTCTCCATCCACAGGCTTTGATAGGACTGGGGGGGCTTCCATGTGCCGTAGCAAGTCAGTGCATCGAAGAATGGTATACACTTTTCAGTTGCTTTCAAGATAAATCAACTTAGTGTTGTGAATTTTCCATTCAGGCTTTGCAGTTCCTTCTTATTCTTCAATGCTTGGAGTTTTCGTAGTGCCATTATTTGTTCTGGATTTGCTTCGATGCCCCTGGCAGTAATGATAAATCCAAATAATTTTTCGAAGGCTACTCCGAAGTGACATTTGAGTGGATTAAGTTTCATTTCGTACTTTTTGAGTATTTCGAACATTTTAGCAAGGTTATCCAGGTGGTTAGCAGTTGTTCGCGATTTGACCAACATGTCGTCCACGTAAGCCTCCATAGTTTTCTAGATCTAATGCTTGAACATGGTATTTACCAATCTTTGATAAGTTGCTCCTGCGTTCTTCAAACCGAATGGTGTTACCCTGGAGCAGATAGGCCTAGGTCGGTGATGAAGCTGGTGTTTTCTTGGTCACACTCATGCATCAGGATTTGGTTGTACTTGGAGTATGCGTCCATGAATGATAGCAGCTCATGCCCAGCCGTTCCATCTACGAGCTGGTCTATTCCAGGGAGAGGGATGCTACCTTTCAAGAAAGCTTTGTTTAAGTCAGAATAGTTGATACATGGTTGCCACTTCCCATTGGCTTTTTGACTAATATTGGGTTAGATACCCACTCTAGATAAGTTGCATCACGGATGAAGCCATTGGCCATTAACTTGTCTTCCTCTTTCCTTAATGCCTTGGACCATTTAGGACCCAAGTTGTGCCTCTTCTTCTTTGCTGGTGTGAATTTGGGGTCAATGTTGAGCACATAGCATGAGATTTCTGGTGACACCCTACACATATTGGAATGCATCCATGCTAACACATCAAGTTGGCACGAAGAAATTTGGTAAGTTCCAACCGCATCTTGTTTCCAAGTTTTGATCCAATTTTCAATAATTTAGTTGGGTCGTCCGCATCAACTAGGACAGACACAGCCAATTCTACAGATGTTGCCCGTCCTCCCTTGAACTCTTCTTTCTAGGGTCCAAAGCCTTGTCAAATCAGCTATGGTCCTCAAGCTAGGGGTGGTTCCATAGTTGTTATTCAGAAGGATCACGGATGTGGAGAGTTCTCCCCACATCCTTGCCTTTTTACTTTCTTGTGCATCATGTAACTCTACAATGTAACATTCTCTGGGGGCGCATTGAACTCCTTTCAGCACTCCGATTCCAATTGCAGAGAACTTCATGACAAGCTGCTATTGGCCTAAAGCTATTCTGAAATCTGCTAGAGCGGGTCGTCCCAAGAAGGCGTTATATGTGGACATTTCATCCATGATCACAAAAGTCTGAATGAGGGTGACCCTTCGATCACCTTCTCCATGTTCCACTGGCAGGTCTATTATTCCCAAGGTTGCTTGGGTTAGCCAGTGAACACTTGGATCTTCGTTTGGCATGCAGACATGCTTTTTATGCCGATCTTCATTTGATCAAAAATACGTTTGAAAACTATATTAACGGAGCTACCACTATCGACCAACACTCGTCGAACAACAACAGGACCGATTCCCGCTGTTACTACCATTGGATCGAGAGTCGAGACTTCGATCCCTTCAGTGCCCTAATTATAGAACACTATATCGTCACTCAAGATTTTCTGTAGCTTGGCTGGGGTTTCATTGTCTAGTGCAAGACATGATTCCTTTGGAGTATGCTTCAATGAACTCACATATCGCTCCATCTCTCTCCAACATCTTTTCATGGGGTGTGGTTCTTAGATATTGTTCCAATAATAAGTCTTTGGTCAGTTCGTTTGGACCCTTCTTTACTAGTTCCGGCTTGATTCCTCTATTCCCTAGGAGGCTGAGCAGCCATGGGTTGATCAGGGTTCTATGACTTTCTCAAGTACTGCTAGAGTTTGTTTTCCTGAATCAACTCTTCAATGAGATTCTTCAGATGGGGGCATTCGTTTGTGTTATGACCATGAGTCTCGTGGAAGTGGTAGAACTTTTCTGAGTGTTCTTGTTGCTCAATTGCTTTCTTCCCAGTGGTTTTCTTACATTCCATGGTCTCCTGTGTTGCGAGATAAATATTTTCCAATGTGTCATTTAGAGGGGTATAATCTTTCTGCCTAAACCCTTTAAGTCTTTTATTGCTGCCATTACCATTTCTTTTATTGGAGTTTTGAATTTTTTTCCTTATATTTCCTTCTTTCCCTACAACTCCATGAGCAGTTCCAGAGGCGTGCGCATTTTGATTCATTGCTACATCACTCTGTCCAATGTTCATCGATTGAACACCAGTAGAATTTCTTTCCAGCTTTTGCGCTTCCTCCAACCTTAAGTACTGACTTGCTTTACGATTGAATTTTTTTCTTGGGGTAGGCTGCTTCATCTTAATCCACTTTCCGAATTCAGTCTCCGGTGAATGGCATAGACTAACGCCATAAAAATCATATCCTCATTGGGGTTGCTCACTTCTGTCACCATGGTATCGAACCGGTTCATGAAGTATTTCAGCGATTCATTGCATCCCTGGAATAATCCGAATAAGGAGATGACATATTTTGGTTGTGCGGTATGGAGCCTGAATTTGTCAAGGAATCTTGTTGCTAATTGGTCAAAGCTAGAGAGGAAGTCTGCTGAACTACATAGACGCAATTCCTTTTACAATGATGGGAAAACACCTACACAGAACAGCCTCCGAAGCATTGGCCCCGTCCATATAACAATTGTACTTATATAAATAGGGTTTTGGGCCCTTGGTATCATCGTAGGATAGGATTGTTAGCATTGTGAATTTATCTGGATATTTTTCATTCAAAATTTCATTGATAAAGGGAGTTCGACTTGGAGCAGATCCTCATTGATCATCTCTTCTATTTTTACTCTCGTCCATTAATCGTTTGACCATGCCTGCTATGTTCACCTCTGATGTTCAGTAATCCGAGGGATGGTAGTTAGTCACTGCATCAAGTGCTTGGCTTTGCAAACAGACTTAGGATATAGGTTGAAGCCTAGGCTCTCTTGTCTTCAGGAGGGCAATTCCCGCCGGATCCTGTTGGCATGCAGTTAGCCAAATTAGGGCAGTTTGGACATTCCTAGCGTCATTGAATATGTTGACATTCTCTTCCAACTGGTTGTCTTGCTCTCCATCTTCTGAATTGGAGAGGTCCATAGCTATATCTTCTTGCGGGATCTTTTACCCCTTGATTCAAGTTCAGCCTTGGTTGACTTGCAGCGAGAGAGATACTCGTATTTCCTTCCACATTGATTCCCATAGTTCTTGTTGTAACCCTTTTTTATAGTTGCTTTCCATTTCTTCTTTATAGACCAGAAACGAAAGAATTTTATTGTTCTACAATAGTCGTGGATTCAGGCATAGTTCTTGCAACAAGATTTGTCTGCAAGGTCAAAAAAGCGTTAAGCTTATCCATCAGAGCCTTCTAACTACTTTCCGTCTTTTGGGTGATTTTCTCAACCATCTTGTTCAACTCATCCCTAGTAACGACTTTGCACTTACTGGAGAATGCTGGCACCTAATTTCCTAAGTTAGCGCCATTTACTTCAGTAAGTTGAGGATTAACATCTTCTCCACTATCACTGCCCCTATGGACCTTCCAGAGGTAGTTCTCCTTCTTTCAGGAGCCATTAATGCCAAGCGATAGATCTTTTAGGCAAAGATTAGGGATCTAACTTCTGGACATATGGGATCCAAAGTAGATAGCTAGATCTAAACCGTGAGTTAGGTTCTTAGTGAAAGCACCAAAATATTAGCCCAAAAAATGGATCAAAACATTGGTTTGAGTGTGAAAAAAGCCCTGTTCTCACAGAGAAATAATATAGATAATAAATATAGAAAAAAACAGTAGGAGAAAGAAGACAAGAATATTATTATAATGGTTTGGCTGTTAATGAAGCGTGTGTCCACTTTATAGTTTCTTTATTTCTTTTATAGACTGATCTCTGTTACAAGAAGTGTTTGATTAAAAGGCCCTTGATTGTCCTTGGCTAGATTGAATCTCCACGGTTAGAATCCACTAGAGAATCACAGTGAGTCCATTTAGAGATTGTTGTGAGGGAGTTGGAGAGTGAAGAAAGTTTCCAACAGAGCTTCAACAACAAGTCCAGCGAAGATCCACTTTGTGTTGTGGGTAGGATGGTATTTATAGAGATTGGGGAGCTTCGGGCCAGGCCTGTTCATTAACTGCTTACAGATGGACACAGGAAGATGCAACAAAGCTTAGGTCGTGACCCAAGCCAAAACCATGGATCGCTAGCGATCCATGTTTTATGGATCACTAGCGATCCGTAGAATTTGCTCGAGTGCGAGCTAATTACTTAGCCCCTTTCTTCCTCTGCTTTACTATGCTAAGTCATGCATACTCCATGGTTATGTATGGATCGTTGGCGATCCATAGTATTATGGAACGCTAGTGATCCATAAACTTTGCATATTTTAGACTTTGTCTTCTAAGCTTTCCTTGCTCCCTACGTGCTATAGCGACCCGTGATATCATATGGATCGCTAGCGATCCATACACTTAGATTATTTCTATACTTTGATGTCTAGCATGCTTTTGTTGCCTTGTAACAACGTTGTTCGTGCAGTCTTGTCATACATCACTTTGTTTTGTGTATTTAGCTACTAATCGAGTTGGATGGATCATGGTCTCTTGGTTTAGTCAAACTCAATCATCGCTCTCGTAATATGCCTAGACTCTCTTTAACTTGTTGCCTTAGCCCTTTTGGTTGAGTTCTAAGTCATTCTAACTTCATCTAGTCATCCCGTCTTCTCTTGGATCCAGATGGGTTGAAAATCCAGATAACACCTCTTATGATGAGTAGAAGGCACATATATTATCATCACTAAGAAGCACGACTCTTTGAGATTGTGTGTTGCTTACCATGAGTTGAACAAGGTGACGAAGAAGAACAAGTATCCACCTCTGTATATAGGTAACTTGTTCGATTACCTCTATAGTGCTAGGGTATTCTCTCAATTGGACCTTATAATGGGGTTTCATCAACTGAGCATAGCGAAGAAGAGTTTTTCGATTTTAGCATTTCATATGCCATTTGGATTTTATGAGTGATTGGTTATGCCCTTCGGGCTAACCAACATGCCAACATACATTGTTCATCTTATGAACCGTGTCTTTGAAAATCAATAGTTTGTGCATGTTCGTAGATGATATCCTTGTCTATTCTAGGTCGGAGGAAGAATACAGGGAGCACTTAAGGATTGTGCTCAAGGTATTAAGGAAGCATTGGTTGAAGCTAAAGTATTCTAACTGTCACTTCTTGAGGAGAGAATTGCAATTTTTGGGTCGTGTGGTTTTTTAACAAGGCATTACTATAGATCTACCAAAGGAGGTAGTAGTCCAATATTGGTATCAATCCAACTACGCTACAGACGTGAGAAGTTTCCCTTGAATAGTGAGATACCATAGAGGGTTTTTCAAGGTCTTGCCACAAAGTACCAACACCTTTAACCTATTTGACGAAGAAAAATTAGACTATTGTTTGGAACGCGATATGTGAGTAGGCATTCATGAGTTTAAAGGAGAGGTTAGAGAGTGCACTAGTGTTAGTCATTCTAAGTGGGAATAAAGAGTTGACAGTATACACAGACGTCTGTGATATTGGACAGGTGTGGTGTAGATGTAGAGGGGAAAGTTGTCGCCTATGCTAGTTCATAACTGAAACTGCACGAGAAGAAATATCCAACCAATGATTTAGAGTTGGGGGCGATAGTATTCACTTTGAAGATACAAAAGCATTATTCGCTTGGAGAGAGGTTTGAGTTACTTACAGACCATATATCGTTGAAGTGCCTCTTCCTATAGAAGGATCATAACCTTCACCAGCAATGATGGTTAGAGTTCCTGGCCTCATACATCTTTGATGTTTCCTATACACCTTGTAAAGGAAAAGAAGTCGATGATGCTTTGAAGAGAAGACATGATAGCTTGAGATTGATGGTCAAAAAATTCAAACTGTGATGTGAGCTAGAGCCGGACGTGTTGGCAAGTTTGACTATGGACCTACTTGGATTTAGCGGATCGGTACTACTCAGAGGCGGGATGCTAAACTAGCAGAGATCATGGCTAAGATAAAGAAAGAAAGGAGTAGAGTCTGAGGGGATGATGTTAAATGGGCTCGACTGTGATGGTTGGCTTGATAAGCATCGGATTGTTTGTTTCTGATGTTGATCGGTTGAGGGATGAGGTGCTACGAAAGTGCCATCATTTGAGATTGACTATATATCCCGATAGCAATAAAATGTACCATGATATGGAGCAGTCATTTATTAGGAAGGAATAAAGGACATTGGAGCATTCATCTCAAATTTATGAACTATCATCTAATGAAGGTTGAACAAAAGAAACCAAGTGGTTTTGTTACAACCGCTTGAGGTTCCTAAGTGGAATATATATAGATAGATGGATTTCATCAATGGATTGTCGAGGACTAGAGGAATGTATGATAGCAACTAGATCATAGTTGACAGATTGACGATGAGTGTTGGATTTACCCATAAAGTCTAGTAGAATGACATCCTAATTGGCCGAGTTGTATGTAAAGTAGGAATTGTGATTCAATGGCAGACCAGAGAGCATTGTGAGTGACTAGGACTCATTGTTCAATAGTGGGTTTTGGAAGAGCTCATAAGAGACGTTGGGGATAGAGCTACATTTGAGTACAACTTATCATCCATAAATAGATGGGTATACCGATTGGGTGAATCGTATCTTAATGGACCTCTTACAAGCTTGTATTTTCGACTTTGAAGGCTCATGGAATGATTACTTGCATTTAGTAGAGGTCGAATTTAATAGTAATTACCGGTCTAGAATTGGTATGATAACATTTAAGGCATTATATAGCCGACCGTGCAATGGTCCTTCATGTTGGTAGGAAGCGGGTGACCGTTAATTGGGCCAGATATGATTAGGAGACATCCGAGAAGATCAAGATCATTTGAGAATGAATGAAAGCTGCCTAAGATAGAAAGAAGTGCTGTGTTGATAAGAGAAGATGCAAAATTGAGTTCTTTGTTGACGATATAGTGTTTGTCAAGATCTCTCTGTTGAAACATGTTGTTTGATTTGGTACTAAAGAGAAGTTGGCATCTAGATTTATTGGTTCTTTTTTGATACTTGAGAGGATAAGGAACCTAGCTTACAGAATCAACCTACGCAATAAAATGATGGCGTGCACAATGTGTTCCATGTCTCTTATTTACAGAAGTTTGTGCATAGCTCGGACATGACTATTACACCAGAGCATCTATATGATATCAATATTGAACTAAAAGCATCGATACCTTGTAGGCCTATTTGTATCATAGGACGTGATATGAAGCAACTTAGAAGGAGGACGATGGAGTTGATTAAGGTTCAATAGAGTGAGAGCGAAAGCAATTGCACATGGATGACCGAGAAGAACATAAGGACTGCCTATTCGGAGCTCTTCACTCGGTAAGACTACCTTTTTATCGTTAGCTTTCACATTCGATGTCATATTTAATACTTTATATTAGATAGACTAGTATCCTACATGAGAGGATAGGCATGGATATTATTTCTGACTTATGTGAGCATGTTTGTACGCCTTCTTGTGGTAATTATGTTTGACTTTACTTCGGTTGTATTGGGGATTTTAGGGGGGGAATTCCAAGAAGTGGGGAGACTGCAATGACCTGTATTTTACGTATCAGAGAATCATAAAATATAATTTTTAAATTTATATTGGGTCATATAACACTATTACTTTGGATAATATTTATTAGTGACATTTTTTAGTCTTAGAAATTTTATTGGATGATTCTACCCCCTAAAACCATACAATGGCTATAGCTTTTGATAAGAGCCAAATAAGGCTCTAAGACCACTTCAATTGGAAATATACGATGGGTTCCATTTCCGTAGAGTAGTCATGATAGCGATTTGGACTCACTATTTGGGAGAATGGTTGTTTGAAGTTAGGTAGTTCTTAGGATAGCTTAATTGGTAATTAGTGAATTTTGGGATAAGTCCAATAGCCCATTTCAGGTTTAAGGCTAATATTGTTTGAAATAGTCGTTCTCAATTCATTTTCTCATTTTCCAAAAAAGATCTAAACCTCCATTGATCTTCTATTAATCCAAAACTTTCTTAATCTCTTCTAAATCAAGCCGAATGCATTAATGTAGGGTTGATTAGCAAGGAAATCAGCTAGAGACTTCTAAATCTACATTTTTAAAGAATTTTTTTAGGGCTTTTCTGTTTATTCTTGAATTTGCCTTGTTTTACGTGCAAATCTTCCATTTTGGGTATTTATTGAGTGATTTGTCATCTCACATCTTATTATATATGAACCTATAGGTTTTTACATATTTTGAATCCATTTTTAAAGTCAAAATTATGTTTTTGTGTGGTCTTGAAACTAGGCCCGAAGTAAAAATGAATATAAATTGATTTTAATTTATTTAATCATGTTGCTTGGATGTGTCATTACCTATGTAGACATTAGGCCATGTTATAGATGCATTACAAAATGATTTTCCATGATTTGATGTATGGTTGTATGTTTAGATGATGATTGAATGTTGTTGATGCCTTTTTGGATGTTATTTGTGTGTTTGAATGGTTGTAAACCTCAACGGAGTGTATTGGAGGTGGTGAACGATTCTATGATCAAGGGTCGTCGTGTAGAAGGCTACACAATGGACATGAGATCTGTTAGCATGGAATCTGACGTCAACGGATAGTCTCTAGAGGTTTTGGAGTCATATAGATGCTTAGGGATGCATATGGGTCGAACTGTTAATTGTAGCGATGGAATCGATGCAAATAATGGAGAACTAGAAATGCTATAGGACTTTGGTTCGACTATGGTGGTCAAATGGTAGTTGTCCGGTGGTTGGCTTTGGGCTAAAGATGGAGTGGCACTGGGATGGCTTCAGATCAGATGGGTTCGGTGATGGAAGACTGGACAACGAATGATATCTGGTAGTTACCTTGGTCAAGGGGTTTGCAATCCCCGAGCAAGGTGAAGGAACATGCAGGATTTTGTGTTTGAGGTTGGTGCTAGAATTTCTTAGGTCCAGACATAGAGAATTTTATGTTGAACTTGGGGGTGGGGATGTGGGCTGTTGGCTTCAAATTTGGTATAAATGTGCTTCAGGGCAGGCCAAGAGTTTCTTCGAGGATTTTAGGGATCGACATGGAGCAATGGTGGATGACTTTGGAACAAATTGAGATGACTTTAGGAGTTGAGTGACAACCAATGAAGTGTAGTGACTACGATGACTTGATGTGGTGAGTGACTATGGCATTTGATGGTGAACCGAGCTGAAAAGTTTTATGTTATAGCTTATGGAGTAGAACAAGAGGTGGTTCTATTATAGTACATGTGCTAAGGGATCGATGGATAATTCTTAGGTTGTGATGCTCATTTTGGGATAGGGTAGTCTGTATGTGTTTAGTCCTTAGCGATTTTTATGGGCATGAGTGGAGCATTCACGACGTTGAGAAGTCGTTGAACATTTGTGTGGGTCATAAGAGTAATCACATATCCAACGAAACGTGAGTGAGAGATGCAAGGATGTGTGATGGTTGATCTATTTGTTGCATGCTTGAATGGATGTCATATTACTATGTTATACCCTGATACCACATATTGTACTTGGTGTTGTACTCCTATATGTGATAGTGGTTTAGCATATACCGTGTTTATGTGCTAACTTGTTGGATGCATGTCAGGTACTGTTCCATATACCTTATACCCTAATTACTATATATAGGTTTATAGTGTTTTGAGATAAGGTATCGCTTATACCAGACTGTTGTCTGACCTGAGATTTTTTTTTCTTCTTATATCCTAGGTACTTCTAAATAAATAGATTAGGGATAACATGTATGGTTAGCACATGGAGTTTTATGGAGTACAAGCAGGAGGCTACACTTTTATATATCTATATTTTGGAGTTTATCAGCGCTTTGATTCCAATGTGAAGTACTATGAAGCTATGTCGATATTTGTATTATTAAGAGATTGTTATTAGAGTTTATTGGAGATTGTGATGTATAAACTCTATGTGATGGCCCGCCTTTCAATACCCAGAAAGACGTATCATCAATAAGAAAAGAAAGAGATAGAAATAGGAAGATAGAAAGAAAAGAACAACAATCATCAGAATCTCACAGCGGAAACGAACAAAATATAATATTTCACATATCCATTACATAAGTTTACATATCAGAGTACACAAAATAATACGACTTCATTACATTGGACGTTCATAAGAGTTTTTCCCAAACCATACAACTCAAAACACAACATCAAAATGTCACTACAGCGGAAAGAGATAGATAGTGCGTCCGGACTCCAGCTCCAGCTTCCAAAAACATTTGCTAATCCAAACCTAATCACTTGGTACTCATAAAAGTTTGAGTACCCAAGAGTTTATGAAAAACAAAATAAACTCCGGGTCAGACATGGGTCTAGTGTGAGTAAATCAGTTAAAGTTGTTTAACTTTAAAATCATTTTGAAACAAAAGGTATCACGCAAGACTTCCCACAAATAAACACGGATAAGTTTTTACCTTACGCTAACCAAAACATTTGATAGGAAATCCAGTGATATTATAATAGGGTCTAGGGTTTTTAAAATAAAATACAGAAATAGCTGGAATGCTTACATCTCACGTTCCAACATAGTTGGGCACAATCAAAATCGAACGGGCACTTATTGAAGATTGGATTCCATACAATGGCAGGGCTACTGGGGTACCGCCCGTCACAGTACGGGGCCTAGATCACCGTACCGAGGAGCCACCCTAACTCCCCTGCAACACAAGGCCGAACCCATCCGTTACTGGACAGCTCCGAACAAGACAACCCCGCTTTTGTGGCCAATAACTGCCCACACAGCCGAATTAACAAGGGACTCCTAGACAGGGGTAAATCTCACTCTCAAGTGGGGGCTACCCACGAAGCCTTGCTGCACCTCCCCTGTTTTAGCCATTCCCGGTTGATGAGGCTTGAGGCTACGATTACCTTTAAAGAACACATCTCTTAGAATGCTCATCGTCCACCTGACGATGTTTTGAAAGCATTCAATCCATACAAGTTCGTTCCGGGTACGAACGAAACCGAAGGCATTATTTCGTTACACTCATTTTGGAATCACCCTCAGAGTTAACGACAATAACCCTTGCACTCTAAAACTCCATCTCGATCCTCTCTTGAGATGTCACGACCTAACGTTTAACTTAGATCGATGTGGTTTTCGGAAATTCAATTTGATTCCTGATCCCGGTCTCATCGAAATCCAAACGTGTCTTAAAGCCAAGTTGTTTAAAGAATTTAAACAATTCAGTTTAAATTTAAACATAACATCCACACAATATAATCTACAGATAATAACCCATATCTATCACGGATATACCATATCTCATCACAGAATATCTTAATTATCATTTAACAGATATCAACCATATTCAGATATTCAATTCAAACAATCATCCATAAGCAAGCACCACTTTAATTCATATTATAATTAATTAAATTAATTACTTAAGAATTGATCACTTAATCTTGCTTAACCAAGCATTAATTAATTAATCATAATTGTTTAATTAATCGACCATTTCTTAATTACCTCCATTATTAATTAATTAATTAACAACCCTTTAATTAACTTATTAATTAATTACTATAATAACTCATTAATTAAACTTGATTTAATATTAATCATTCCTTATTTGGTTATTAATTAACCTTAATTTATAATTAATTAACCTTAATTAATTCTTAGTTAATCACAAATTAATTTATCTTAATTACTTAATTAATTATAAATTAATTAACCTTAATTACTTAATTAATTAAATCTTAATTACTAATTAATTAATTAATTATAAATTAATTAACGTTTAATTACTTTATTAATTAACTCTTAATCAATTCATTAAATTAATTAATTATTACTCAATTTAATCATTAACCACTTAATTAATTAGTTATTAATCACTTATCAATAAATATTTAATTAATCAATACTTAATGATCTATTAATTGTTATTTAATTTAATCCTTTAATTATCCATTAATAATCCATAAGTAATTAATTAAATCTTAACAAATTAATTAATCCAAATTGATTAATTCATTTCAACCTTAATTACTAATTAAATAAAGTAAACTTGAATTTCTAAACTTAATTAATTTCCAAAAACCAAACAATTTCATTAATTATTAAAAACTATTACATATTTAAAACATTTTCAATTTGTTAAAAATTAATTACCTTTTTAAAAGTTAAATTTTAAAAGATGTAAAATCATTTTTAAACTTCAACCAATAAAATATGAATTATTTTAAATTAAAATATTTAACATTTTATAAAGTAGTGAAAATATAAATTTTTAAGTTTAAACTTAAAACAAAATTTGAAATTTTAAGAACAAGTTTTAGAGCTTCGAATTTATTTCCTTTGTTCGACAAAACTCAAGATAGCACAGACCTAAACTTCATCTTCTCCCCAACCTTTCTTCATAGTTTAAATTTCACAAACCCAAAAAACAAAAAACAAAACTGGAAACACCCCTCCTACCCAAACTCCTACACAAGCTACAACCACTCACCTCCCCGAGCACACACGCGAGCTACGAGACCAGAAACGCGAACGCTGCTTTGAGTCGAAGCCCATAAGCATTCGAACCGAACTCCCCTGACACGGCAACACCCCTATGCACATGCACGTTGCTCCAACGCCACCACCACCGCCCACGACACCACACGCAAACCCCAAATCGGCCCACGACTCAACTCCAAATCCCAATTCCCACTTACACGTGCTCGATCGAAAAATGGGTTGCTCAAACCCAAACCCAAAACTGCAGTCACCAGAAAAAAACCCATCGTCCACGGCAAGCCGACTACCAAACGCTTCCAAACTCCTTCCATACACTCGCATGACCCAAACGCACTTTCACCCCAAGCTGATCGCAACTCGATCAACTCCATGCTTCACACGTTCGAATTTCCCAAGCTCGAAAAACACAGAGTCTAAAACCCTAAAAATCTAAATTACCTAATCTCTGTTGAATGATAATTACAACCATTATTTTTCTAGTGTTAAACAACATTTAACACAACTTCAATCCAAATTTCAAAGCTTAAAGTCAACCCAGTAACACGAATTTGTTAAAAACCCCAATTTCGGTTATTCCCAAAATTCATCTTCAATTTCGAATTAAAAATTTTGATTTCTATCTTAAAATTCATATTATACATAGTGGATTTAGGATATGAACTTGATTCATCAAAATTCAAACATGATTTACATGATATAAATACTTGTTTTACTGTATTATCTTAAATTCTGCAGATTTTTAACAGTTTCCATTTGAATATTATTTTTAATACTTAAATCATGTTGAAGCAAACCTCTACATTTGAAGATATCAACTTAACAATGATTTATTTCATGTAAATTTAAAGTTTTTGTTTTAAACTTCCTCAGAACTTTGAAGATAGAGAACAACAATTGCATTGAAACATGCACAACTAAATTTAAACCTGTAAACAAAAATTTTACAAAAAGAAAACATGCAAGCATTTTCAGAATTAACATCCACATGCAACATATTTTTATACTTAAATTTTGATTTAAAATTTACTCACTTGATTTTATTGCTAAGACCTTAAGCTTCTAGAAAAATGAATGAACTGCAGATTTTCTTTCTACTTGAAATTTGCTTTATTTTGCTTGATGATGAAGCTTCAAATCCTTGAATTAGTTAGTGATAGAAGAACTCGAGATTTCCTTCAGAAATTTAGAAGAACCTTCATTGCAGTTTTTCAAAAGTGATTTGAATGCAGATTTTTATCTCTGGAATTTGCTTTGCAGAATTAGATTTTGAAATGGAGTTTTGAGTTTGATTAATTTTTTGTTAAAGTTAAAAGATTGAAGAATTCTCAGATTTTTGTAAATGAGGATTGTAAAAAATTTCTTGCTTAATAAAAAAAAGAAAGTTTATATGAAACATAAGAAATGGCTTTTATAAAAAAATTTGTTTTATAAAATTTAAAGAAAATAAATTAACATATTTGACACTTGTCACTATATCTAGCTAATTCTTTAACACATGTTATTTAGTATGATTTAAATGTTAACAAGTGCTAATTTCATGCAAAAAGAAATTTTAAAATGTTTTCTTAATTGATTTTTCTTATTTTAAATCCATTTTTAATTCATATAAAAAATCAATTTTCCTTAAAGAATGAATATAAAACAAATGTTATATCTTAAATAAAATCATGAAAATATTCCTTTATACTCAAAGTAAAATTTAAAATAAAATTAACCCATTTTAAATCTTTTAATTTAACAATTCAAATTCAATTAAAAATTTTAATTCAATTCAAAATCAAATTTGATAAGAATACAATTTTAACACATTCATTACCCTTATGTATACCTTAGTTTTAATTAGAATCAATGTACTTTTACAATTCATTTATTGTTGTTGAATAAAATAACAAATTTATCAATTTAAATTAATTTATTACAAAGATTATCATATTTAAATGGGGTTTGAAATTCTGGAATATCACATTCCTCCCCCCTTAAAAGAATTTCGTCCCCGAAATATAAACAAAAGACAATCCAAAATTTCATTTTATTCAACACTTCAAACATACATAACTTCCAAATATAAGAAATCAACAAACAAAACATCCAAACAACGATACATTCAATGTAAACACCACTAGCTATCCGGACACATATCCGGATAAGCCTTCCTAAGGCTATCCAGAGTCTCCCAGGTACAATCTCTGGGATCCTCACTCCACTGGACTTTAACGAGCTTCACTATCTTGCTTCTGAGTTGCCTCTCATCTTGATCAACAATCTGAACGGGATGTCTGACAACTGATAAGTCCAGTTCAACCTCTAATCTTCCTGCACAGCTGGCCCCACAATAAGAGATGGATCGTGCACATATTTCCGTAGATTAGATATGTGGAAAACATTGTGTATTCCAACCATCCGGACTGGCAATTCAATCATGTATGCTACGGCACCAATCCTCTCGAGTACTCGGAACGGACCAATGTATCTCGGAGCGAGTTTCCCTGTCTTTCCGAATCTTACTGCTCCTTTAATAGGGGAAACTTTGACAAAGACTAAATCACCAATCTCGAACTCCAATTGTCTTCGTCTTTTATCAGCATATTTCTTTTGACGATCCTGAGCAGCTCTCATTCTCTTCTTGATAAGCTGGACTTTAGCAGATGCTTCACGTATCAGATTTGGTCCAAGCACAATACGGTCTTTCGACTCTATCCAACAAGCTGGAGATCTACATGGCCTTCCATACAATGCTTCATAAGGAGCCATCTTGATACTTGCTTGGTAACTGTTATTATAAGAGAACTCCACTAGATGTAGATGGTCCTTCCATGATCCACCAAAATCTAATACATAGGCTCTCAACATATCTTCTAGAATTCGATTAAGCCTTTCCGTTTGTCCATCTGTTTGGGGATGATATGCTGTACTCAATCTCAAACTAGTCCCCAAAGCGGATTGCAATGCCTCCCAGAATTTGCTGGTGAAGATAGGATCTCAGTCACTTATAATACTGACTGGAACACCATGCAATCTCACAATTTCTTTCCAGAAAATTTCTGCCAGAGAAGCTGCAGTACGGGTTGCCTTAACTGGTATAAAATATGCGCTCTTGGTTAGACGATCCACAATCACCCATATTCCTTCATTCCCTTTCTTAGTTCTAGGCAAACCGTCGATGAAGTCCATCGAAACCATCTCCCATTTCCACATCGGGACGGCTGGCTTCTGCTGGTCTCCTTTCACATGCTGGCAGATAGCATATATATTAACGAATTTGGTTATATCTTCCTTCATGCCCTTCCACCAAAAGACTCTCTTCATATCCTTATACATCTTCGAGATTCCCGGATGGATATTTAATCTGAAGCGATGACTTTCTGACAATACTTCGTTTCTCAATCCATCTATATCTGGTACACACAATCGACCATTAATTCTCAATGCCCCTTGATTGTCTATCTTGAAATCCGAATATCGACCATCCTTAGTTCCAAGAATCAATTCTTCAAAAGACCTATCCTCCATTGGCTTGCTTATTATTATTTCCTGGAGAGACAGAACAGCTTCCAAAAGAGAAAGAACCGCATTTCTGCTAAGTGCGTCTGCCACAACGTTCGCCTTCCCCGGAGTATACAGAATATCCAAATCGTACGATGCCAAGAATTCGACCCATCGCTGCTGTCTCAGATTAAGATCTTTTTGAGAGAAAAGATATTTCAACGGTTTGTGATCCGTGAATAACTCAAACTTTTCTCCTAGAAGATAGTGCCTCCAGATATTTAAAGCAAAAACAATAGCTAACAGCTCTAGATCATGCGTAGCGTAGTTCCTCTCATGTGGCTTCAATTGCCGACTCGCATACGCAATTACCCTACCATTCTTCATTAGCACAGCTCCCAATCCAACAATACAGGCATCAGTATATACTTCAAACTTGCTCTTCCCATCTGGAATAGCCAATACAGGAGCACTTGTCAATTTTGTCTTCAGATTCTGAAAAGCTTCCTTACATTCCGGTGTCCACTTGAATTTAGCTCCCTTCCTTGTCAGCTTTGTTAGGTGAGAAGAGATCTTAGAATAATCCCTAATAAACTTCCTGTAGTAACCGGCCAATCCAAGAAAACTACGAACTTCTGTTGGAGTCCGAGGCTGCTTCCACTCCAAAATAGTCTCAACTTTAGCTGGATCTACAGAGATTCCCTTACCAGAAACAATGTGGCCCAAAACTTTTACTTCAGATTTCCAAAAATGGCACTTAGAAAACTTTGCCTTCAGAACGTGCCTTCTTAGAGTTTCCAAAACTATTCTCAAGTGCTGCTTATGCTCTTCTTCCGACTTAGAATAAACCAAAATATCATCGATGAACACTAAAACAAACTTATTCAAAACATCTCTAAAGACTCGGTTCATCAGATCAACAAAATAGGCAGGAGCGTTGGTTAATCCAAAAGGCATAACCAACCACTCATAGAAACAATTATGCAGTTAAGGGAATACTGTGTTCAGGTACCCTTAACCGATGGAAACCTGATGCTAGATCTCACAGAGAAAAGACAGATGCACCATGAAGCTGGTCGAAGAGATCATCAATTCGGGGAAGTGGATACTTATTCCAAATGGTCACTTTGTTCAACTCCCGATAGTCCACATAAAACCTTAGCGACCCATCTGACTTGGTGACAAATACAGCAACAGAACCCCAGCAAGAAAAACTTGGTCTAATCAAACCCTTCTCCTACAAATCTTTAGTTTGTTTCATTAGTTCCTCCCTCTCTCTTGGAGCCATCCTCTTACTAGGTTGAATTACGGGTATTGCTCCCGGAACCAAATCTATACGAAACTCTATTTCCCGGTGCGGAGGCAAACACTTAACTTCCTCAAATACGTCAGAGAAATCCCGAACTACTTCAATGTCTAAAACCTCCTCTTGAGAAGTCTCAACTCCATGTAAAAGACTACTCAAGTGAATTCCAGAGTTATCACACATTACTCTGGCAATCCTACCCAGATCAGTTTTCAACGAAACTGTTCTTTCATCACAATTTAAAACAGCCTTATATTTGTCAAGCCAATCCATTCCCAATATAAGATCAAAACCTTTAAAATCCAATACATAAGGATCACAGAAAAAACTATGGGATAGATAGGAGATTCTCAAATCTTTACAGATCCTATCCAATTTGGTTACCCCTCCTATAGGATTTGATGCATAAATGGGATTGTCTACGATACTAGGGGTAAGTAAGAAATTCTCTACAGTTTCCAGGGAAATAAAACTTAAAGAAGCACCAGAATCAAATAAGACTTCAATATATTTCCCATTTAAAAGTAAGGTACCTTCTAAAACTCCCTTTCCCTTCGACGAGTTTGATGGCGCGCCTTCTAAAGCAAATACTTTGTTCTGTTGAACCTTATGAAGGAGCGGGCAATCTTTAATCATGTGTCCTGGTTGGTGACAGTTAAAGCAAAGAGACTTCTGAACTAAGGCTGACCCTGGTCCACTATAATGCTGTCGCTGCTGCTATTGCTTTCTTTCTTGAGGACAGTGATTTGCCAAATGTCCCACTTGATTACAATTATAGCATTTTCGGGGTCCATTATTGTTTCCGGACTTCTTCTTGTTTTGTTTCTTCCAGTTAGGATTGAATTTTCTTTTATTAGGATTGGAAGAATTTCCTCCAGATGCAGCAACTCGCGCCTCAGATCTTTTGTTCATCAAGTCTTCATATCTTAACGCCATGTCAATAAGCTCCACAAATAACCCTTTCAAATGTGCAGTCTTTCTCTCATGATACTCAGGCCTCAACCCTTGGACAAACATCTCGTTCTTCTTAAGAGTGGTGTCAATAAGTCCTGGACTGTAGCAAGATAATTCGTTGAATTTAGTCTCGTATTCAGCTATAGACACATTTCCTTGTTTCAGATTCAGAAAGTCTTGATAAAGCCAGGTTCTTCCTGCAGCAGGCATAAACTTCTCCTCAAACATCTCCTTAAACTCTTCCCAAGACATATCATCTTTCGGGATATTAGCAGTCACTGAATTCCACCAGACCGCGGCACCACCTTGTAATTGCCACGTAACCGTTATTCTCTTCTGCTCATCCGATGACCTCATGCTCTTAAAAATCTTCTCACACAAGCGAAGCCATGCTTAGACTTCTATTATAGATTCTGATCCTTGAAATGGTTTTCCTCTAAGATGAACAAAGTCCTTGCATAATGCAGCAAAAATGACTGGAGACGTAACTGGATTAACAGTCTCATGATCAGTATGCTCCCTCCTAGTACTAGTTGATGTACTTCCAACAAAACTTCCCCTTCGGCCTCTTGAACTCATATTGGCTACCTGAACAGGTAACCCAACTAATTTAGATAAGGATATAGTTATATAAGAAAATTACAAATACACACTCTCAAGATAGATACTACTCCAGAGCCTAGGTGTTTCTCAACCTATGCTCTGATACCAACTGTGACGACCCGTCTTTCAATACCCAGAAAGACGTATCATCAATAAGAAAAGAAAGAGATAGAAATAGAAAGACAGAAAGAAAAGAGCAACAATCATCAGAATCTCACAGCGGAAACAGACAAAATATAATATTTCACATATCCATTACATAAGTTTACATATCAGAGTACACAAAATAATACGACTTCATTACATTGGACATTCATAAGAGTTTTTCCCAAACCATACAACTCAAAACACAACATTAAAATGTCACTACAGCGGAAAGAAATAGATAGTACGTCCGGACTCCAGCCCCAGCTTCCAAAACATTTGCTGATACAAACCTAATCACTTGGCTACTCATAAAAATTTGAGTACCCAAGAGTTTATGAAAAACAAAATAAACTCCGGGTCAGACATGGGTCTGGTGTGAGTAAATCAGTTAAAGTTGTTTAACATTAAAACCATTTTGAAACAAAAGGTATCACGTAAGACTTCCCACAAATAAACACGGGTAAGTTTTTACCTTACGCTAACCAAAACATTTGATAGGAAATCAAGTGATATTATAATAGGGTCTAGGGTTTTAAAAAAAAATACAGAAATAGCTGGAATGCTTATATCTCACGTTCCAACATAGTTGGGCACAATCAAAATTGTACGGGCACTTATTGGAGATTGGATTCCATACAATGGCAGGGCTACTGGGGTACCGCCCGTCACGGTACGGGGCCTAGATCACCGTATCGAGGAGCCACCCTAACTCCCCTACAACACAAGGCCGGACCCATCCCTTACTGGACAGCGCCGAACAAGACAACCCCACAGTTGTGGCCAACAACTGCCCACACAGCCGAATTAATAAGGGACTCCTAGACAGGGGTAAATCTCACTCTCAAGTGGGGGCTATCGACGAAGCCTTGCTGCACCTCCCCTGTTTTAGCCATTCCCG
Source organism: Allium cepa (assembly GCA_030765085.1). Lineage (NCBI taxonomy): Eukaryota > Viridiplantae > Streptophyta > Magnoliopsida > Asparagales > Amaryllidaceae > Allium > Allium cepa. The sequence goes on from CM060940.1 coordinate 656,108,523, forward strand.
GTTGATGAGGCTTGAGGCTACGATTACCTTTAGAGAACACATCTCTAAGAATGCTCATCGTCCACCTGACGATGTTTTGAAAGCATTCAATCCATACAAGTTCGTTCCGGGTACGAACGAAACCGAAGGCATTATTTCGTTACACTCATTTTGGAATCACCCTCAGAGTTAACGACAATAACCCTTGCACTCTAAAACTCCATCTCGATCCTCTCTTGAGATGTCACGACCTAACGTTTAACTTGGATCGATGTGGTTTTCGGAAAATCAATTTGATTCTCGATCCCGGTCTCATCGAAATCCAAACGTGTCTTAAAGGCCAAGTTGTTTAAAGAATTTAAACAATTCAATTCAAATTTAAACATAGCATCCACACAGTATAATCTACAGATAATAACCCATATATATCACAGATATACCATATCTCATCACAAAATATCTTAATTATCATTCAACGGATATCAACCATATTCGGATATTCAATTCAAACAATCATCCATAAGCAAGCACCACTTTAATTCATATTATAATTAATTAATTTAATTTAAATTAAATTAATTACTTAAGAATTGATCACTTAATCTTGCTTAACCAAGCATTAATCACAATCATTTAATTAATCAACCATTTCTTAATTGCCTCCATTATTAATTAATTAATCTTTAGTTAATTAACAATCCTTTAATCAACTTATTAATTAATTACTATAATTACTCATTAATTAAAACTTGATTTAAAACTAGTCATTCCTTATTTGGTTATTAATTAACCTTAAATTATAATTAATTAACCTTAATTAATTCTTAATTAATCAAAAACTAATTTATCTTAATTACTTAATTAATTAAAAATTAATTAACCTTAATTACTTAATTAATTAAATCTTAATTACTAATTAATTAATTAATTATAAATTAATTAATGTTTAATTACTTTATTAATTAACTCTTAATCAATTCATTAAATTAATATATTACTATTCAATTTAATCATTAACCACTTAATTAATTAGTTATTAATCACTTATCAATAAATCTTTAATTAATCAATTACTTAATGATCTATTAATTGTTATTTAATTTAATCCTTTAATTATCCATTAATAATCCATAAGTAATTAATTAAATCTTAACAAATTAATTAATCCAAATTGATTAATTAATTTCAACCTTAATTACTAATTAAATAAAGTAAACTTGAATTTCAAAACTTAATTAATTTCCAAAAACCAAACAATTTCATTAATTATTAAAAACTATTACATATTTAAAACATTTTCAACTTGTTAAAAATTAATTACCTTTTTAAAAGTTAAATTTTAAAAGATGTAAAATCATTTTAAAACTTCAACTAATAAAATATGAATTATTTTAAATTAAAATATTTAACATTTTATAATGTAGTGAAAATATAAATTTTTAAGTTTAAACTTAAAACAAAATTTGAAATTATATAAACAAGTTTTAAAGTTTCGACTTTATTTCCTTTGTTCGACAAAACTCAAGATAGCACATACCTGAACTTCATCTTCTCCTCTACCTTTCTTTATAGTTTAAACTTCACAAACCCAAAAAAAAAAAAAAAAACTGGAAACACCCCTCCTACCCAAACTCCTACACGAGCTACAGCCACTCACCTCCCCGAGCACACACGCGAGCCACGAGACCAAAAACGCGAACGCTGCTTCGAGTCGAAACCCATACGCATTCGAACCGAACTCCCTTGACACGGCAACACCCCCGTGCACATGCACGTTGCTTCGACGCCACCACCACTGTCCACGACACCACGGGCAAACCCCAAATCGGCCCATGACTCAACTCCAAATCCCAATTCCCACTTACACATGCTCGATCGAAAAATAGGTTGCTCGAACCCAAACCCAAAACTGCAGTCACCAGAAAAAAAACCCATTGTCCACGACAAGCCGACCACCGAACGCTTCCAAACTCCGGCCATACACTCGCATGACCCTAATGCACCTTCACCCCAAGCCGATCGCAACTCGATCAACTCCATGCTTCACACGTTCGAATTTCCCAAGCTCGAAAAACACGGAGTCTAAAACCCTAAAAATCTAAATTACCAAATCTTTGTTGAATGATAATTACAACCATTATTTTTCTAGTGTTAAACAACATTTAACACAACTTCAATCCAAATTTCAAAGCTTAAAGTCAACCCAGTAACACGAATTTGTTAAAAACCCCAATTTCGGTTATTCCCAAAGTTCATCTTCAATTTCAAATTAAAAATTTGGATTTCTATCCTAAAATTCATATTATACATAATAGATTTAGGATATGAACTTGATTCATCAAAATTCAAACATGATTTACATGATATAAATTCTTGTCTTACTGTATTATCTTAAACTCTGCAGATTTTTAACAGTTTCCATTTGAATATTATTTTTAATACTTAATTCATGTTCAATCAAACCTCTACATTTGAAGATATCAACTTAACAATGATTTATTTCATGTAAATTTGAAGTTTTTGTTTTAACTTCCTCAGAATTTGAAGATACAAAGAACAATAATTGCATTTAAACATGCACAGCTAAATTTAAATGTAAACAAAAATTTACAAAAAGAAAACATGCGAGCATTTTCAGAACTAACATTCACATGCAACATATTTTTATACTTAAATTTTGATTTAAAATTTACTCACTTGATTTTGTTGCTAAGACCTTAAGCTTCTGGAAAAAAATGAATCAACTGCAGATTTTCTTTCTACTTGAATTTTGCTTTATTCTGCTTGATGATGAAGCTTCAAATCCTTGAATTAGTTAGTGATAGAAGAACTGGAGATTTCTTTCAGAAATTTAGAAGAACCTTGATTGCAGTTTTTCAAAAGTGATTTGAATGCAGATTTTTATCTCTGGAATTCGCTTTGCAGAATTAGATTTTGAAATGGAGTTTTGATTTTGATTAATTTTTTGTTGAAGTCGAAAGATTGAAGAATTCTCAGATTTTTGTAAATGAGGATTGTAAAAAATTTCTTGCTTAAGAAAAAAAACAAAGTTTACATGAAACATAAGAAATGGATTTTATAAAAAAATTGTTTTATAAAATTTAAAGAAAATAAATTAAAATATTTAACACTTGTCACCATAACTAGCTAATTCTTTAACACATGTTATTTAGTATGATTTAAATGTTAACAAGTGTTAATTTCATGCAAAAAGAAATTTTAAAATGTTTTCTTAATTGATTTTTCTTATTTTAAATCCATTTTTAATTCATATAAAAAATCAATTTTCCTTAAAGAATGAATATAAAACAAATGTTATATCTTAAATAAAATCATGAAAATACTCCTTTATACTCAAAGTAAAATTTAAAATAAAATTAACCTATTTTACATCTTTTAATTTAACAATTCAAATTCAATTAAAATTTTAAATTCAATTCAAAATCAAATTTGATAAGAATACAAATTTTAACACATTCATTACCCTTATGTATATATTAGTTTTAATTAGAATCAATGTACTTTTACAATTCATTTATTGTTGTTGAATAAAATAACAAATTTACCAATTTAAATTAATTTATTACAAAGATTATCATATTTAAATTGGGTTTGAAATTCCGGAATATCACACTTTACTATTTCTATTTCTACTTCTATTTTGCATAATCAGTGAACCTATTGCACTCTGATGTACTTATTTATGGTTCATTTAATTATGCTATTGTCTCTCTATTTTAGATCTATTTAATTATTATATTTTGTATATGCGCTATGAAATTCTCTACAGGTTCTGTGATCTACATTTTGTTGTGGTATACCCTTGCCTATCGTCCAACAATAACCAAGTACCATCGCAATACTATAGGTTATATAGGTACCAGGGTGTAGGACGGCCGTCACAAGATACTTCCCTGAGCTCCTATCCTCCTCGGTTGCCTCCCCTGGAGGCAGCCTATAATTTTCAGTCCCATATGTGGCGAGGAAGATGTTTTAGATGGAATTATTCAAGGAAGTGTAATCTCCTGACCTTATATACCTTATGCACTTCTTGGTGTCTTGCTTCTTTCAACCAATGCCTTGGTTTTTCCTTTCCGGATTACTAGTTCCAACACTCATAGTAATATTTTCAAAACTATCACTACTTTGTTTGATAGCAATGTTTCTTTGTATCATATCATCAATCCTCTACAACCAATCGGTCATGCGGTCGAACATGCTCTTCCTAGCATAAAACTAGGAAGCCTTTTGATAAAACACTTTCATGGAAGGTTGTTGCTTTCTTCTAAGCCATCTACCAAAGTTCATATTCAGGCGAACCCTATGTATCAATGGCATTAAGACAATCTCTTTCCTCAGATTACTTGCTTCCATCATTGCAGTATTAAATCGTGTAACAACCCAAAATTTACTAACTCGAAAATTTCAGATAGTTATGGAAAAGAAGCAAGAGATAGAAGAAGAAGAACATAAACATCAAACATCTCACATTCGCAGCGGATAAAATATAATAATAAATAATAATAGTTGACAAAAGAATACTATATCTATCGATTACAATTTAATACATCAGAGTTTCATATTATATACAGCCACTGAATACTTACAATTATCATGTCTCAGATTAACGATAATATAAATACAGTGGATATACTCTATACAATATTGCCATCCAGCTCGCCTCCTGAGCTCCAGAATGTCCTAACCTGGAAAACTGTAATACTCGGTCTGACCTGAGCATTACATCAAAGTAACACCCGGGTCAGGCTGGAAACCAGCATGAGTAACCCATCTACATGAAATACTAAAGTATACAACTCATATAAACCCGGGGAACTTATATCAATTTACAACTTCACAAGTTGTTATAGACACCACTTATTTAACAAAGCAATTTCTAAGTACTAGAACTTATATTATATGGTCCAATTCATTTGAATCATTCCATTACACCCTATTGATTTCACGTATCAATTTATAAGGAATCGATGTGGTTTCGGGTATTAACTAATACCCGACTCCGGTCTCTTTGAATTCAGTTCGTCTTAACACATATTATCCAAGTGAAATGCAATTCAATTTTAAATAAAAGATGGCACCTTTACTTAGCAATTCCTCATTGATAAATAACCACATTATCATTGCCCACCCAAACACAACATATCACGAAACATTTCATATCAGGGGTTTCAATCAATTCGGGGAATTTAATTATCATTTAATCATACATAAGCAAGATAAGTCAACCACACCATCTCGAACCAATTACCTTTGAATCCAGCTTATTAATTTCAACCCAATTGATTTACCATGCCATAATCATTCATCTTAATTAATCCCCCGTGATTAATTATTCTTAATTACATTAAGATTATCATTATTATCTAATTACTTTCATTAAGTAATTATACTGAACCAAACTCCATGAGTGTTTTCCCTCAATTAAACTTTATTAATTGCATCCATTAATCAACCCCAATTACTCATACACAGTAATTACCCCTCTGTAATTACTTACTTAAGTAATTAACCCCTTACTAATATACATACATACATACATACATACATACATATATATATATATATATATATATATATATATTATTAAACCCCTTTTTGATTAATTACACTAAGTAATTTATATTTAATTACTACTACTAAGTAATTACCCTTTAATTACTTCCCATTAAGTAATTCCTTTTAATTTATTACATCCTGTAATTATGAATTACTTCACCAAATCACACAATGTATTTATATTTAATTAATCACCAAGAGATTGCCTTTAATTAACACATTAATTTCAATCGGGTAATCCCTCCCTTAATTACTCTTAAACCAAATTTATAAATCCTAATTGACGATAAATCATTCATTAACCATAAATATACCTTAATTATTTATTAACACAACTTAATTACAAATTAAGTATTCCTAAATTACCAGTTAATTAACCATTAGTCATTAGTTGTTTAAATTACTTAATTACTTAACTACTAATCATTTGTTAATTAACTTTAAGTAGTTAATTACAGATTTATCTATCAATTAATCATTAATTAACCAATCTCTAATCACTATTTAAGGGTCATCACTCTTAATTGCCTCCTAAACTAATTAATTGATATTAATTATTCATCTTAATTAACATTTTAAAGGCTTTCTTAAATTTGGGAAATCAATTTATTATTAACTACGATACTTAAATGCTAACTCAATTTTATACTTAACTTAAGTTAATTACTTAATTGGAATAATTATTTAAGAGTTGAAAGCATTGTTAAGTATTGATTAAGATAATTAAGCTTGTATTAAAGTTTTAACCTAAATCTGTTAAACCTTTATTAAGTTTACGGTATTTAAACCTTGATTAAAATCTTTTCGCTTAACTTTACTTTTTAAATTAACACACTGCAGTTTGAAGTAACCCGAGACTTCCCCTGTTAAAACTCGAGTAGCACTTCGAGTACCCACCTATATCACCCGAGTCATCCCTCACGCACTCCACTTTCTTCTTCTTCTCACTTTTTTTTTTGTAAGTTTAGTTAAGACTTAGCGTAAAAAAATTTAAGCATCAGGAAACGTTTTCTTGCGCGCTCGACCTGAACTCAAAGCTACACCAGGAAAACACTCGAAGCACACCGCTACTTTCCCGAGTAGCAACTCGCGACATCCCTTGCTCGAAGTGGCTGACATCCACCACTGCCGTGCACGTGCACGGCAGTTCGCCGTCACTCCGGCGAACCACGACACCTCCCACAGATCATGAATTGACCACAGACTCGTAAGCAATCATCATCTCAATGCGAAAACTCGTAATCAAAAATATCACCCTCTCGTTCGAACTGCCACTCGAACGTACCGAAGAAATGCGCCTCTACCACCCAATGTCGACCGCCAGTGATGACGCGGCTCCGAGCACACCACGACCATATCCCCTTCTACCATGCCCTAGAAATTCGAGAGGCTCGAACAATCCATGGCGACTCAATCAACAAATTTCAGAACACAGGGAAAACTCAAACAAAAACCCTATATTTGATTCGTCCCAAAAGTCCTTGCATTCAATAATATTTTTAGCATTTTTCCCAATTTCGTGAATCATCCAACTAGTTATACAACAAATTTCAGCATTTATTAATGATTCAATCACTAGGAATTTACAAAAATGTAATTTTTGTTCAAGCGCAAACTGCTCTTCAGATACTGACTTAAAAATCTTAATTCTAGTTTCAAAAATCATGATTTAGTTAAGGGATTAAGATCATATACACAAATCACTAAATTAAGATGCTCGATTTTTAGCAATGCCCTATATTTTTTTACTGTTCTTTGGTTTCCTGAGTGATTTTCAATTTATTTTTAACTTGAATAAATTTTTTTTTAAGTTATAATCTAAAACGACAAACAATTTTGTTTACAACTTAAGTCCTAATAGTAATTGGATCAAGAGAAAAGGAATTTCAAACATAAATTTAGGCTTCTAAAACCAGGAACAAACAACAAATGGATACAACAGCAAGGCATCCACCTGTACATTCATATATACACAAGCATTTCATAAACATTCACACACAATTCATATTTCATCACACAAATTACAAGCAACCACATTTTATACTTAAATTTTTTTTATAAAGGATGTTACTCACCTGAAAAACAATTTGTAAACAGAGAACTCTTCCTGTTTTGAAAACCTGTATTTTGATCTGCCCTTTGAATCTGTTCTGGCCCTCCCTTTTTTTTTTTGAATTGAATGATGTTTTGTAAATGAAGATATTTCTTATTCCTTTTCTTTTTGGTTTTTCTTAGTTTATTACTGAACGAACTGGAAGACAAGTTGCATTGCATAAATATATATATATATAAAACAGTTTGCAAAGGAGGCTTGTGGTACAAGATTATTGTTGATCTTTGACCAAACAGATTTTTATAGAACTGAAATGAATTTGTATATTTCGGCTGAAAGCTTTTGTTGACAAATTGGTGTGCTAATTAAATGCATGTCTTCCAAAAGTGTCTACATATAATTAATATGGCTGATTTAGTTATTATACTATTGTTTTCTCTGTACAAGATATTTTGCATTTGTGTTGAAAATAACTTATCTCTTTTGCATTGAGAACAGGATAATTTGGATATGTAATTAGATTTGTCTTCTTCTTGCATATATGATTACACAACAAATTTGTTATCATCTTTTTAAAGATTTTGTACAGATATATTTTACAGATCATAGTTTCCCTAATTTATCTTATTTACATTATAGTTTCTTCTGTTTATGTTTATAACCATATACTTTGTTTTATACTTAAGTTTAATATTCATAAGATTGCTTATTTTTAAACATTATTATTAAAGGCTACATTTATATATTCATATTATATCAAATATATGGAACCCTTTCATTTGATTCAATAAGACAGATTTTGTTCTAAATATTTTGAAAGATTTTATTTTAAATAGTATTGAAAGATTCTATTTTAAATTTTTAAATCAAAACTTTATTTATAAACACAAATATAACTGGAAAAAATCAAAGATCTTATCAGATTATGAAATGAAAGCTTGTATTTTTATTTAAATTAGATTGAATATTTATTAAAATAACATTGCCAAAATACTGGGTCATCACATTCTTCCCCCCTTTGAATCTTTTCGTCCTCGAAAAGGAACGAAGCTAGATTTGTTAAAATGCTTAAAATCATATAAATTTCTTGGATTTTGTTTTGTAACTCAAACCATTACTATTATTATCACTTTAATTTCATTCAACAACACTTCCATTTTATCCAATTTACTTGCAAATTACACTATATATTATTCAAATCACACTTGAATTTTATGTGTAATTCAAACCATCACTATTTCGATCCAACTCTATTTATTTTTATTTACATCTCATCTTATTAAATTCATTATCAAACCCAAGTCGAATTCATTTCCAACCTCATTATTAACTTACAATCCATTTTATTTAACCGAGTTAAATTTTATTAACATACTCAATCAAGTAGTTATTTTGTTAATTAGCTTACTCCAATTCTATAACAAGATTCAATTTTATTACAGAATCACTTTATTAAATTTCCCGAGTTCAAATTTTATTTTATAATTCCAGTTTGGATTTTCCCTTTTAATCTCCCCAAATTTCAACATCTTAATATTAAAAATATTAGGAATGCTTTTAAATTCAGATATTACTATTAAAATAGTTTTTAATAAAAGTACTTTTATAACTCGATGTCTCAACCAGTCCATCCTTGTTCTCACAGAAATTCAGTCATACGTTGATCGGGCGCAGGACTGAAAATCTATAAGTGCTTGGTAAACCCATTTTCAACACCCAGTGAAAATACTTGGAAAACAATTTTATCGAAATATAGAAAACAATTCTTGAAATTAGAGGAAATATTTTTGTTTTAGTGAGGATGCTCTGGAAATCATCACCCCCATCCATGGTCGCAGTTAACCCGATGATTACGTTGCCGTCCCGACAAAATCCACAGATAACTATGGCCCTCCGCGCCCCACGATTACACCATGGAACCCACGACAGATCGCAGCTACAACTGGGGTTACGTAGCTATCACAGCAAAAACCCATATAACTGTAGGCATCAGCGCCATCGAATTTCGCTGCCAAAAATGAAACTTCTCCACTCTTACATAGGTCGCAGTCTACCGAGATAAACTCAAACGCAGACTGTTGGCTCTCAGCGGCACACACGACTTTCGCAATGTTACCATAGGTCGCAGTTACATCCTGGGTTACGTTGCAGTCACAACAAAAGTCCATGTAACTGTTGGCTCTCCGCGGCACACACGACTTACGCTATGGTAAACTCAACTCATAATCCTCAGGAACTAGTTTTGTCCGGACTCCTCACAGGATCAACTTTAGAACCCCCTGGGCTCAAGGCAGCACCACCCGGTGGCACTCCTGAGAAGTTCATTTCAAGGGAGCGCCTTTTCCCCCAAAGCAATCATCAAAACACTTTATACTATACATATAGTATCCTCAAATCATACACCTAGTATGATATCATACAAAGCTCCTTTACACAAAAATCAATTATCCCAAAATCGATAATTCTTAAAATAGGCTTTCCAAAACTCAATATTGATTTTTTTCCAAAAATCAAAAGCCCTTCCCAAAATCCTCAAACGATCCTTTATATAGATATATATATATATATATATATATATATATATAAATTTTTAAAACTTTGGATCCTTACTTTCTTGTATAAAACACCTTTTATACTCCAAACACTCTCAAAAACCATAGAAATATCCAATTTCCATCTTTATTCATTTCATATTTCTCAAAATATTCTTTCGGTTCAAAAGAACTATTTCACATTCCTTATTCACCTTTACATTAATCCCCATTTGGATTATTACTTCTATCCTTATCTCAGCTGGGTACTTAATTAATAACAGTTTGAACTCCGACCAGTTTAGAAAAATAGCTTGAAAATTTTAAAAATAGGTAAGTAGTTGAAAAATAATTATTAGTTTGCAAAATAATTGTAAGATAGTTAACTAATTATAAAATAGTTGGAAAATAATTAAATAGTTATAGAAATCTTAATAATTGCAAAATAGTTGTAAATTAGTAATTAATTTGTAACATAGTTGAAATATAGTAATAAATTTAGAAAACAGTCGAAAAATGGTTGAATAGTTCCAAAATAATTGTAAAACAAGTATAAAATAATTTGGCTTTAAGAAAGAAAGGTTGTATACATTTAATAGCTTAGAAACAATACGTTTATATTAAGACAATTTATATTGAAAATAGCTCAGAGTCAAAACTGTTCACTTTCCCAACAATTCAATTTAAATTTTCACTCTCATTTAAATTAACCAATTCCAATTTAAATAATCTTCAATTTCCATTGAAATTGATTTTACTCGAATTCCAGTTGAATCAATCATGATTTCTTTTCGAATTCAAATTAAATTCTATTTGATCTTTAAACTTGTATAACTTAATTATAATTTAAATTTTACAATTACTATTTAATATCAATTACATTCACATTTTGCTTTAACTCGAAATGATACATTTCATTTAATCAATATATGTTTATTATTCCATAAACATTTAATCAAGGTGCCAGAGTTTAAACAAATTTCTAAAATTTCAATATCACCTTAGAATTCAACTATATCCAAAATTCTTTGGCAAATTCAATTATGCTTTTTTTTTAAATTTCAAAACCAAACCCAATTCACAAACAATTCCAATTTAAAACAATTTGGTAGCAAACTTTCTCTTCTAGAAACTCGAAAACGAACATCGATGATGCTGCAGTCATCACCGACATTATTTTCCAGTGACCGAAAGAGTTTAATGCTTTTATCTCTTTAAAAACATTTCTAAACATTTTTAATTTCAAATCTTCCAGATTTCAAGTCCAACACAAAATATTTTTGAAATGATATTATTATTTCTCCAAAACCTTTGGAAACCATTTTCAAATCCAAAGGAATTTTAAATTTTCCCAAAAATTCCAAATTCCCAATCCACCCAATTCATATTTAAACATTACTCTGGAATTTTCATCCTAGTTTATTTTCATATATTCTTTGGAATTCTATTCTAAATTATAATTTCATTCATTTATGAAGTTTATTTCAATTAATAATTTACATTCACAATCTATATTTCAAATTCCTTTTTGATTATAAACCAATTCCACTTTAATTACAATTCCAAAGTTATTCTAATTACTTTGGACTAATATCCATTCAATTGAATCCACTTTAATTTCAATCATTACAAGTCTATCCAATTCAAATCTTCCATTAAAGTTGTGAACTTATACATCTTCCATCCCAAATCCAATTAATTCAAATCGGATTCAAATTAAATGAATTTAATTCCAACTTCAAATTTAGATCATCTCGAATTATATATATTCAAGTCAAATTCTCAAGGATTGTTTTAACCCTTTTAAACCAAATTAACTTTGTTTATGTTAAAGTTTCAAACAATTCTAATTTCTGGGTTCTAATTCTAGAATTTCACTTTTAATTAATTTAATTTTATTTGGTTGTATTATATTCCTTCTTCACTTAGTCCCAATTCAAGATTTCAATTTGATTGTATTATATTACTTCTTAATTTAATTCCAATAATTTAACAACTAATCTCCTTAATATTTATTAGAAGAAGATATAGCTTTATATATCAAATTACATTCTTATATAAAATCATTTAAAACCTTTATATAAGAAAATAACAAGTTCGCGCTCATATATATATACCCACTCAACTCATTCTAGAGTTCTACGAACTCTATTCAATGAGTAATCCCCACCAGAGCCAAGGTTCTCGCTTAACCTTTCAGCTCTGATACCAAATGTAACAACCCAAAATTTTCTAACTCGAAAATTTTAGATAGTTATGGAAAAGAAGCAAGAGATAGAAGAAGAAGAACATAAACATCAAACATCTCACATTCGCAGCGGATAAAATATAATAGTAAATAATAATAGTTGACAAAAGAATACTATATCTATCGATTACAATTTAATACATCAGAGTTTCATATTATATGCAGCCACTGAATACTTACAATTATCATGTCTCAGATTAACAATAATATAAATACAGCGGATATACTCTATACAATATTGCCATCCAGCTCGCCTCCTGAGCTCCAGAATGTCCTAACCTGGAAAACTGTAATACTCGGTCTGACCCGAGCATTACATCAAAGTAACGCCCGGGTCAGGCTGGAAACCAGCGTGAGTAACCCATCTACATGAAATACTAAAGTATACAACTCATATAAACCCGGGGAGCTTATATCAATTTACAACTTCACAAGTTGTTATAGACACCACTTATTTAACAAAGCAATTTCTAAGTACTAGAACTTATATTATATGGTCCAATTCATTTAAATCATTCCATTACACCCTATTGATTTCACGTATCAATTTATAAGGAATCGATGTGGTTTCGGGTATTAACTAATACCCGACTCCGGTCTCTTTGAATTCAGTTCGTCTTAACACATATTATCCAAGTGAAATGCAATTCAATTTTAAATAAAAGATGGCACCTTTACTTAGCAATTCCTCATTGATAAATAACCACATTATCATTGCCCACCCAAACACAACATATCACGAAACATTTCATATCAGGGGTTTCAATCAATTCGGGGAATTTAATTATCATTTAATCATACATAAGCAAGATAAGTCAACCACACCATCTCGAACCAATTACCTTTGAATCCTGCTTATTAATTTCAACCCAATTGATTTACCATGCCATAATCATTCATCTTAATTAATCCCCTGTGATTAATTATTCTTAATTACATTAAGATTATCATTATTATCTAATTACTTTCATTAAGTAATTATACTGAACCAAACTCCATGAGTGTTTTCCCTCAATTAAACTTTATTAATTGCATCCATTAATCAACCCCAATTACTCATACACAGTAATTACCCCTCTGTAATTACTTACTTAAGTAATTAACCCCTTACTAATATATATATATATATATATATATATATATATATATATATATTTTATTAAACCCCTTTTTGATTAATTACACTAAGTAATTTATATTTAATTACTACTACTAAGTAATTACCCTTTAATTACTTCCCATTAAGTAATTCCTTTTAATTTATTACATCCTGTAATTATGAATTACTTCACCAAATCACACCATGTATTTATATTTAATTAATCACCAAGAGATTGCCTTTAATTAACACATTAATTTCAATCGGGTAATCCCTCCCTTAATTACTCTTAAACCAAATTTATAAATCCTAATTGACGATAAATCATTCATTAACCATAAATATACCTTAATTATTTATTAACACAACTTAATTACAAATTAAGTATTCCTAAATTACCAGTTAATTAACCATTAGTCATTAGTTGTTTAAATTACTTAATTACTTAACTACTAATCATTTGTTAATTAACTTTAAGTAGTTAATTACAGATTTATCTATCAATTAATCATTAATTAACCAATCTCTAATCACTATTTAAGGGTCATCACTCTTAATTGCCTCCTAAACTAATTAATTGATATTAATTATTCATCTTAATTAACATTTTAAAGGCTTTCTTAAATTTGGGAAATCAATTTATTATTAACTACGATACTTAAATGCTAACTCAACTTTATACTTAACTTAAGTTAATTACTTAATTGGAATAATTATTTAAGAGTTGAAAGCATTGTTAAGTATTGATTAAGATAATTAAACTTGTATTAAAGTTTTAACCTAAATCTGTTAAACCCTTATTAAGTTTACTGTATTTAAACCTTGATTAAAATCTTTTCGCTTAACTTTACTTTTTAAATTAACACACTGCAGTTTGAAGTAACCCGAGACTTCCCCTGTTAAAACTCGAGTAGCACTTCGAGTACCCACCTATATCACCCGAGTCATCCCTCACGCACTCCACTTTCTTCTTCTTCTCACTTTTTTTTTGTAAGTTTAGTTAAGACTTAGCGTAAAAAAAAATTAAGCATCAGGAAACGTTTTCTTGCGTGCTCGACCTGAACTCGAAGCTACACCAGGAAAACACTCGAAGCACACCGCTACTTTCCCGAGTAGCAACTCGCGACATCCCTTGCTCGAAGTGGCTGACATCCACCACTGCCGTGCACGTGCACGGCAGTTCGCCGTCACTCCGGCGAACCATGGCACCTCCCACAGATCATGAATTGACCACAAACTCGCAAGCAATCATCATCTCAACGCGAAAACTCGTAATCAAAAATATCACCCTCTCGTTCGAACTTCCACTCGAACGTACCGAAGAAATTTGCCTCTACCACCCAATGTCGACCGCCAGTGATGACGCGGCTCCGAGCACACCACGGCCATATCCCCTTCTACCATGCCCTAGAAATTCGAGAGGCTCGAACAATCCATGGCGACTCAATCAACAAATTTCAGAACACAGGGAAAACTCAAACCAAAACCCTATATTTGATTCGTCCCAAAAATCCTTGCATTCAATAATTTTTTTAGCATTTTTCCCAATTTCGTGAATCATCCAACTAGTTATACAACAAATTTCAGCATTTATTAATGATTCAATCACTAGGAATTTACAAAAATGTAATTTTTGTTCAAGCGCAAACTGCTCTTCAGATACTGACTTAAAAATCTTAATTCTAGTTTCAAAAATCATGATTTAGTTAAGGGATTAAGATCATATACACAAATCATTAAATTAAGATGCTCGATTTTTAGCAATGCCCTATATTTTTTTACTGTTCTTTGGTTTCCAGAGTGATTTTCAATTAATTTTTAACTTGAATAATTTTTTTTTTAAGTTACAATCTAAAACGACAAACAATTTTGTTTACAACTTAAGTCCTAATAGTAATTGGATCAAGAGAAAAGGAATTTCAAACATAAATTTAGGCTTCTAAAACCAGGAACAAACAACAAATGGATACAACAGCAAGGCATCCACCTGTACATTCATATATACACAAGCATTTCATAAACATTCACACACAATTCATATTTCATCACACAAATTACAAGCAACCACATTTTATACTTAAATTTTTTTTAGAAAGGATGTTACTCACCTGAAAAACAATTTGTAAACAGAGAACTCTTCCTGTTTTGAAAACCTGTATTTTGATCTGCCCTTTGAATCTGTTCTAGCCCTCCCTTTTTTTTTTGAGTTGAATGATGTTTTGTAAATGAAGATATTTCTTATTCCTTTTCTTTTTGGTTTTTCTTAGTTTATTACTGAACGAAATGGAAGACAAGTTGCATTGCATAAATATATATATATATATATATATATATAAAAAAAACAGTTTGCAAAGGAGGCTTGTGGTACAAGATTATTGTTGATCTTTGACCAAACAGATTTTTATAGAACTGAAATGATTTTGTATATTTCGGCTGAAAGCTTTTGTTGACAAATTGGTGTGCTAGTTAAATGCATGTCTTCCAAAAGTGTCTACATATAATTAATATGGCTGATTTAGTTATTATACTATTGTTTTCTCTGTACAAGATATTTTGCATTTGTGTTGAAAATAACTTATCTCTTTTGCATTGAGAACAGGATAATTTGGATATGTAATTAGATTTGTCTTCTTCTTGCATATATGATTACACATCAAATTTGTTATCATCTTTCTAAAGATTTTGTACAAATATATTTTACAGATCATTGTTTCCCTAATTTATCTTATTTACATTATAGTTTCTTCTGTTTATGTTTATAACCATATACTTTGTTTTATACTTAAGTTTAATATTCATAAGATTGCTTATTTTTAAACATTATTATTAAAGGCTACATTTATATATTCATATTATATCAAATATATGGAACCCTTTCATTTGATTCAATAAGACAGATTTTATTCTAAATATTTTGAAAGATTTTATTTTAAATAGTATTGAAAGATTCTATTTTAATTTTTTAAATCAAAACTTTATTTACGAACACAAATATAACTGATAAAAAATCAAAGATCTTATCAGATTATGAAATGAAAGCTTGTATTTTTATTTAAATTAGATTGAATATTTATTAAAATAACATTGCCAAAATACTGGGTCATCACATTCTTCCCCCCTTTGAATCTTTTCGTCCTCGAAAAGGAACGAAGCTAGATTTGTTAAAATGCTTAAAATCATATAAATTTCTTGGATTTTGTTTTGTAACTCAAACCATTACTATTATTATCACTTTAATTTCATTCAACAACACTTCCATTTTATCCAATTTACTTGCAAGTTACACTATATATTATTCAAATCACACTTGAATTTTATGTGTAATTCAAACCATCACTATTTCGATCCAACTCTATTTATTTTTATTTACATCTCATCTTATTAAATTCATTATCAAACCCAAGTCGAATTCATTTCCAACCTCATTATTAACTTACAATCCATTTTATTTAACCGAGTTAAATTTTATTAACATACTCAATCAAGTAGTTATTTTGTTAATTAGCTTACTCCAATTCTATAACAAGATTCAATTTTATTACAGAATCACTTTATTAAATTTCCCGAGCTCAAATTTTATTTTATAATTCCAGTTTGGATTTTCCCTTTTAATCTCCCCAAATTTCAACATCTTAATATTAAAAAATTTAGGAATGCTTTTAAATTCAGATATTACTATTAAAATAGTTTTTAATAAAAGTACTTTTATAACTCGATGTCTCAACCAGTCCATCCTTGTTCTCACAGAAATTCAGTCATACGTTGATCAGGCATAGGACTGAAAATCTATAAGTACTTGGTAAACCCATTTTCAACACCCAGTGAAAATACTTGGAAAACAATTTTATCGAAATATAGAAAAAAATTCTTGAAATTAGAGGAAATATTTTTGTTTTAGTGAGGATGCTCTGGAAATCATAACCCCCATCCATGGTCGCAGTTAACCCGATGATTACGTTGCCGTCCCGACAAAATCCACAGATAACTATGGGCCTCCGCGCCCCACGATTACACCATGGAACCCACGACAGATCGCAGCTACAACTGGGGTTACGTAGCTATCACAGCAAAAACCCATATAACTGTAGGCATCAGCGCCATCAAATTTCGCTGCCAAAAATGAAACTTCTCCACTCCTACATAGGTCGCAGTCTACCGAGATAAACTCAAACGCAGATTGTTGGCTCTCAGCGGCACACACGACTTTCGCAATGTTACCATAGGTCGCAGTTACATCCTGGGTTACGTTGCAGTCACAACAAAAGTCCATGTAACTGTTGGCTCTCCGCGGCACACACGACTTACGCTATGGTAAACTCAACTCATAATCCTCAGGAACTAGTTTTGTCCGGACTCCTCACAGGATCAACTTTAGAACCCCCTGGGCTCAAGGCAGCACCACCCGGTGGCACTCCTGAGAAGTTCATTTCAAGGGAGCGCCTTTTTCCCCAGAGCAATCATCAAAACACTTTATACTATACATATAGTATCCTCAAATCATACACCTAGTATGATATCATACAAAGCTCCTTTACACAAAAATCGATTATCCCAAAATCGATAATTCTTAAAATAGGCTTTCCAAAACTCAATATTGATTTTTTTCCAAAAATCAAAAGCCCTTCCCAAAATCCTCAAACGATCCTTTATATATATTCAGATATATATATATATATATAAATTTTTAAAACTTTGGATCCTTACTTTCTTGTATAAAACACCTTTTATACTCCAAACACTCTCAAAAACCATAGAAATATCCAATTTCCATCTTTATTCATTTCATATTTCTCAAAATATTCTTTCGGTTCAAAAGAACTATTTCACATTCCTTATTCACCTTTACATTAATCCCCATTTGGATTATTACTTCTATCCTTATCTCAGCTGGGTACTTTAATTAATAACAGTTTGAACTCCGATCAGTTTAGAAAAATAGCTTGAAAATTTTAAAAATAGGTAAGTAGTTGAAAAATAATTATTAGTTTGCAAAATAATTGTAAGATAGTTAACTAATTATAAAATAGTTGGAAAATAATTAAATAGTTATAGAAATCTTAATAATTGCAAAATAGTTGTAAATTAGTAATTAATTTGTAACATAGTTGAAATATAGTAATAAATTTAGAAAACAGTCGAAAAATGGTTGAATAGTTCCAAAATAATTGTAAAACAAGTATAAAATAATTTGGCTTTAAGAAAGAAAGGTTGTATATATTTAATAGCTTAGAAACAATACGTTTATATTAAGACAATTTATAGTGAAAATAGCTCAGAGTCAAAACTGTTCACTTTCCCAACAATTCAATTTAAATTTTCACTCTCATTTAAATTAACCAATTCCAATTTAAATAATCTTCAATTTCCATTGAAATTGATTTTACTCCAATTCCAGTTGAATCAATCATGATTTCTTTTCCAATTCAAATTAAATTTTGTTTGATCTTTAAACTTGTATAACTTAATTATAATTTAAATTTTACAATTACTATTTAATATCAATTACATTCACATTTTTCTTTAACTCGAAATGATACATTTCATTTAATCAATATATGTTTATTATTCCATAAACATTTAATCAAGGTGCCAGAGTTTAAACAAATTTCTAAAATTTCAATATCACCTTAGAATTCAACTATATCCAAAATTCTTTGGCAAATTCAATTATGCTTTTTTTTTTTAAATTTCAAAACCAAACCCAATTCACAAACAATTCCAATTTAAAACAATTTGGTAGCAAACTTTCTCTTCTAGAAACTCGAAAACGAACATCGATGATGCTGCAGTCATCACCGACATTATTTTCCAGTGACCGAAAGAGTTTAATGCTTTTATCTCTTTAGAAACATTTCCAAACATTTTTAATTTCAAATCTTTCAGATTTCAAGTCCAACACAAAATATTTTTGAAATGATATTATTATTTCTCCAAAACCTTTGGAAACCATTTTCAAATCCAAAGGAATTTTAAATTTTCCCAAAAATTTCAAATTCCCAATCCACCCAATTCATATTTAAACATTACTCTGGAATTTTCATCCTAGTTTATTTTCAAATATTCTCTGGAATTCTATTCTAAATTATAATTTCATTCATTTATGAAGTTTATTTCAATTAATAATTTACATTCACAATCTATATTTCAAATTCCTTTTTGATTTTAAACCAGTTCCACTTTAATTACAATTCCAAAGTTATTCTAATTACTTTGGACTAATATCCATTCAATTGAATCCACTTCAATTTCAATCATTACAAGTCTATCCAATTCAAATCTTCCATTAAAGTTGTGAACTTATACATCTTCCATCCCAAATCCAATTAATTCAAATCGGATTCAAATTAAATGAATTTAATTCCAACTTCAAATTTAGATCATCTCGAATTATATATATTCGAGTCAAATTCTCAAGGATTGTTTTAACCCTTTTAAACCAAATTAACTTTGTTTATGTTAAAGTTTCAAACAATTCTAATTTCTGAGTTCTAATTCTAGAATTTCACTTTTAATTAATTTAATTTTATTTGGTTGTATTATATTCCTTCTTCACTTAGTCCCAATTCAAGATTTCAATTTGATTGTATTATATTACTTCTTAATTTAATTCCAATAATTTAACAACTAATCTCCTTAATATTTATTAGAAGAAGATATAGCTTTATATATCAAATTACATTCTTATATAAAATCATTTAAAACCTTTATATAAGAAAATAACAAGTACGCGCTCATATATATATATATATACACTCAACTCATTCTAGAGTTCTACGAACTCTATTCAATGAGAAATCCCCACCGGACCAAGGTTCTCGCTTAACCTTTCAGCTCTGATACCAAATGTAACAACCCAAAATTTTCTAACTCGAAAATTTCAGATAGTTATGGAAAAGAAGCAAGAGATAGAAGAAGAAGAACATAAACATCAAACATCTCACATTCACAGCGGATAAAATATAATAATAAATAATAATAGTTGACAAAAGAATACTATATCTATCGATTACAATTTAATACATCAGAGTTTCATATTATATACAGCCACTGAATACTTACAATTATCATGTCTCAGATTAACGATAATATAAATACAGCGGATATACTCTATACAATATTGCCATCCAACTCGCCTCCTGAGCTCCAGAATGTCCTAACCTGGAAAACTGTAATACTCGGTCTGACCCGAGCATTACATCAAAGTAACACCCGGGTCAGGCTGGAAACCAGCGTGAGTAACCCATCTACATGAAATACTAAAGTATACAACTCATATAAACCCGGGGAGCTTATATCAATTTACAACTTCACAAGTTGTTGTAGACACCACTTATTTAACAAAGCAATTTCTAAGTACTAGAACTTATATTATATGGTCCAATTCATTTAAATCATTCCATTACACCCTATTGATTTCACGTATCAATTTATAAGGAATCGATGTGCTTTCGGGTATTAACTAATACCCGACTCCGGTCTCTTTGAATTCAGTTCGTCTTAACACATATTATCCAAGTGAAATGCAATTCAATTTTAAATAAAAGATGGCACCTTTACTTAGCAATTCCTCATTGATAAATAACCACATTATCTTGCCCACCCAAACATAACATATCACGAAACATTTCATATCAGGGGTTTCAATCAATTCGGGGAATTTAATTATCATTTAATCATACATAAGCAAGATAAGTCAACCACAACCAATTACCTTTGAATCCTGCTTATTAATTTCAACCCAATTGATTTACCATGCCATAATCATTCATCTTAATTAATCCCCCGTGATTAATTATTCTTAATTACATTAAGATTATCATTATTATCTAATTACTTTCATTAAGTAATTATACTGAACCAAACTCCATGAGTGTTTTCCCTCAATTAAACTTTATTAATTGCATCCATTAATCAACCCCAATTACTCATACACAGTAATTACCCCTCTGTAATTACTTACTTAAGTAATTAACTAATATATATATATATACATACATACATATATATATATTATTAAACCCCTTTTTGATTAATTACACTAAGTAATTTATATCTAATTACTACTACTAAGTAATTACCCTTTAATTACTTCCCATTAAGTAATTCCTTTTAATTTATTACATCCTGTAATTATGAATTACTTCACCAAATCACACCATGTATTTATATTTAATTAATCACCAAGAGATTGCCTTTAATTAACACATTAATTTCAATCGGGTAATCCCTCCCTTAATTACTCTTAAACCAAATTTATAAATCCTAATTGACGATAAATCATTCATTAACCATAAATATACCTTAATTATTTATTAACACAACTTAATTACAAATTAAGTATTCCTAAATTACCAGTTAATTAACCATTAGTCATTAGTTGTTTAAATTACTTAATTACTTAACTACTAATCATTTGTTAATTAACTTTAAGTAGTTAATTACAGATTTATCTATCAATTAATCATTAATTAACCAATCTCTAATCACTATTTAAGGGTCATCACTCTTAATTGCCTCCTAAACTAATTAATTGATATTAATTATTCATCTTAATTAACATTTTAAAGGCTTTCTTAAATTTGGGAAATCAATTTATTATTAACTACAATACTTAAATGCTAACTCAACTTTATACTTAAATTAAGTTAATTACTTAATTGGAATAATTATTTAAGAGTTGAAAGCATTGTTAAGTATTGATTAAGATAATTAAACTTGTATTAAAGTTTTAACCTAAATCTGTTAAACCCTTATTAAGTTTACGGTATTTAAACCTTGATTAAAATCTTTTCGCTTAACTTTACTTTTTAAATTAACACACTGCAGTTTGAAGTAACCCGAGACTTCCCCTGTTAAAACTCGAGTAGCACTTCGAGTACCCACCTATATCACCCGAGTCATCCCTCACGCACTCCACTTTCTTCTTCTTCTCACTTTTTTTTTGTAAGTTTAGTTAAGACTTAGCGTAAAAAAAAATTAAGCATCAGGAAACGTTTTCTTGCGCGCTCGACCTGAACTCGAAGCTACACCAGGAAAACACTCGAAGCACACCGCTACTTTCCCGAGTAGCAACTCGCGACATCCCTTGCACGAAGTGGCTGACATCCACCACTGCCGTGCACGTGCACGGCAGTTCGCCGTCACTCCGGCGAACCACGGCACCTCCCACAGATCATGAATTGACCACAAACTCGCAAGCAATCATCATCTCAATGCGAAAACTCGTAATCAATAATATCACCCTCTCATTCGAACTGCCACTCGAACGTACCGAAGAAATTCGCCTCTACCACCCAATGTCGACCGCCGGTGATGACGCGGCTCCGAGCACACCACGGCCATATCCCCTTCTACCATGCCCTAGAAATTCGAGAGGCTCGAACAATCCATGGCGACTCAATCAACAAATTTCAGAACACAGGGAAAACTCAAACCAAAACCCTATATTTGATTCGTCCCAAAAATCCTTGCATTCAATATTTTTTTTAGCATTTTTCCCAATTTCGTGAATCATCCAACTAGTTATACAACAAATTTCAGCATTTATTAATGATTCAATCACTAGGAATTTACAAAAATGTAATTTTTGTTCAAGCGCAAACTGCTCTTCAGATACTGACTTAAAAATCTTAATTCTAGTTTCAAAAATCATGATTTAGTTAAGGGATTAAGATCATATACACAAATCATTAAATTAAGATGCTCGATTTTTAGTAATGCCCTATATTTTTTTACTGTTCTTTGGGTTCCAGAGTGATTTTCAATTTATTTTTAACTTGAATAATTTTTTTTTAAGTTACAATCTAAAACGACAAACAATTTTGTTTACAACTTAAGTCCTAATAGTAATTGGATCAAGAGAAAAGGAATTTCAAAGATAAATTTAGGCTTCTAAAACCAGGAACAAACAACAAATGGATACAACAGCAAGGCATCCACCTGTACATTCATATATACACAAGCATTTCATAAACATTCACACACAATTCATATTTCGTCACACAA
Organism: Allium cepa; assembly: GCA_030765085.1. NCBI lineage: Eukaryota > Viridiplantae > Streptophyta > Magnoliopsida > Asparagales > Amaryllidaceae > Allium > Allium cepa. The sequence continues at coordinate 656,132,015 of CM060940.1, forward strand.
ATTACAAGCAACCACATTTTATACTTAAAATTTTTTTAGAAAGGATGTTACTCACCTGAAAAACAATTTGTAAACAGAGAACTCTTCCTGTTTTGAAAACCTGTATTTTGATCTGCCCTTTGAATCTGTTCTGGCCCTCCTTTTTTTTTTTTGAATTGAATGATGTTTTGTAAATGAAGATATTTCTTATTCCTTTTCTTTTTGGTTTTTCTTAGTTTATTACTGAACGAACTGGAAGACAAGTTGCATTGCATAAATATATATATATATATATATATATATATAAAACAGTTTGCAAAGGAGGCTTGTGGTACAAGATTATTGTTGATCTTTGACCAAACAGATTTTTATAGAACTGAAATGATTTTGTATATTTCGGCTGAAAGCTTTTGTTGACAAATTGGTGTGCTAATTAAATGCATGTCTTCCAAAAGTGTCTACATATAATTAATATGGCTGATTTAGTTATTATACTATTGTTTTCTCTGTACAAGATATTTTGCATTTGTGTTGAAAATAACTTATCTCTTTTGCATTGAGAACAGGATAATTTGGATATGTAATTAGATTTGTCTTCTTCTTGCATATATGATTACACAGCAAATTTGTTATCATCTTTTTAAAGATTTTGTACAAATATATTTTACAGATCATTGTTTCCCTAATTTATCTTATTTACATTATAGTTTCTTCTGTTTATGTTTATAACCATATACTTTGTTTTATACTTAAGTTTAATATTCATAAGATTGCTTATTTTTAAACATTATTTTTAAAGGCTACATTTATATATTCATATTATATCAAATATATGGAACCCTTTCATTTGATTCAATAAGACAGATTTTATTCTAAATATGTTGAAAGATTTTATTTTAAATAGTATTGAAAGATTCTATTTTAAATTTTTAAATCAAAACTTTATTTACAAACACAAATATAACTGATAAAAAATCAAAGATCTTATCAGATTATGAAATGAAAGCTTGTATTTTTATTTAAATTAGATTGAATATTTATTAAAATAACATTGCCAAAATACTGGGTCATCACAAATCGCTTCAAGAAACCCTTTAGAGTCTATCTGGAACTCTAATGGACATTTGGCAAAGACATCACATAGATCATTTGGTCGAGCGGTATGGAATCTAGTCTACTCCATAAATTTCTTTGCTAATTGGTCAAAAGATAATATGGATCTCAAGACAAGCCAAGTGAATAACAACATGGCAACCCCATCTAAGAATATAGGAAAGCACCTGCATCAGTAGCTCGGGTAGCATCCATGTGTCATCCATACTTGAGAAGACGCTATCTTGGATCGGTCATTTCATTATGATTTGGCAATGTTGGCATTACAAATTTTCTGGGATAACTCTCCTGTAGAATGTTAACAGCAAATAGGGATCGATTAGGCGATGTACCTAACTCGTCATTACTCCTTTACTGATTTTCATTCAGCAATATCTTTACCGTATTTGCAATATACCATTAACTAGTTTGGCCAGTTGGATGGCGATCATCAGGAACAACCCTGATTGTTGGACTTTGCAAATGCTCTCGGTTAGTTGCACGATGCCTACACTTCCCTATCTTTAGGAGAGTCGTTTGTCCAGACCCTCTTTGACACCTTATTGGTTCTATGGCATTCACTTGAAAACCATTAGTCCATGCACCAATATCTTGTATTTCATCGGTGTTATCATCTGCAAGTGTCACTGACTACCAGAAAATTAACCATGTCGACATTCACGCTGACACCGACATCCCTAAATAAATCGATACGTAGTTGATTCTAGTTGTCACTGACCTAATTAGCCTTTTCCTAATTGAATCCATCTCTTACAATTTTTATCTTGATGTTCCAATATCCTTCCTCTTTATTTATTGCTCACCATCTCTTCGATTTTGATCCCACGAAGATGAGTTCTCTTCCTTGGAATCTAAAGATGATGAATCTTTGCAGCTTCTTCTATGTCATCGGGGTTGCTGGGACATCAATGCAAAGCCTTTATCCAGCTTTTTTATCATAGCCTTTTAATTTTCCAGTGTCTTTCTATTCATCTCATCCATCATTCTATGAAGTTTAGCCCATGTTACGACTTCAACGGTTGAGATGATGATCCTGGAAGAGGCAATGGTTAAGTTGTTTCTTCAGCATGATGAGATCCTTCATGATCTCCATCGACATTCACTATAGACTTGGAAGCAATACAATCTTAGGGGGAATTTCTTATTAGATCTGATGTTGATTCGCCTTCTAAATCCAAATAATTTCAGATCTACAATAAACGCACTTAGATTTACCTTCTAGATACCTCAGATCCAAATTTTAAGCTAGATCTATGCTTAAGAATCTTGTCTCTTGGTGAAAACACCAAAAATGTTGAGTCAAAAATTGACAAACATCCCAGGTTAATCCCAAACGGGAGTAAATATATTAAAAATGAGAATAACCAGTAGACACACAAGAATTTTTTACAATGGTTCAGCCTCATATCAATGCCTATGGCAATTTTAATCTTATATCAAGAGATTTGACATGAGTATAAGTAAGTTACAAGATTTTAGATCTAGTAAATAATGTAAATTCGAGTTTGACTGCAATTCGTGGAAAGGTAAGAGCTATGGAGAAGAGAATGAAGATCAAAAGTCAAAATGTCCTTTCTACTTTGCTCTAACACTCATACTTATAGCCGAAATCATCCATCAGAGTCACTATATCATGAAAGGCTAGGTAAGAACTCAGATCCATGCAATTAGGAAGGAAGAACAAGTAATTTTTGTGACAAAAATCATGTGGGAGCCAACCATAATCATGTTGGTATTAACCATAACTTTCTTGGTTTTCCACGTCACTTTTCCTTTATACTTGTTGTTATCTCTTCAAAGCTAATCATAACTTTCTTGGATTTTTGCATCACCTTTCCTTTATACTTGTTGTTATCTCTTCAAAGCTTCATTACAAAATTTCTCCATCAAATCATGTCGATACTGACAGGATTTATAATATCTGAGACTTATCTTTTTTGCAAAATACTAAAGTGGTTCAGCTACATGTATAGAAGTGGGTTCCCATGAATCATCTCGGTTCTGATCATAATCATCTCAATACCAACCATATTGACTTGCACCATCTTGCTCCAACCTCTTATGCTTCATCAGTCCATCATTCCAGATAACCCCTTAAGTCCTTGATCCATTCCTGCATTTTCCCAAAGTCTAGATTCACTAAGAAGTCGCTCGGTTGAAATGTCTGGATTCAATGTCAAACTATTCGTTCTTAACAATAAAAGTTCCATTCTAATCCAAATGATCAATTATTTCCTCAGAACCCAATTTAATATGCTATATCTCAATCATATATAATTATGGATTCTTGTCATATAAATATCCCGACTTTATTTAATTAAGATTATGAATAATGAGTTAAAAGTATGAATACAATCATGTAACAAAGAAAGTAAAAATATGTTTATGTAATATTGTTACGTATATCTAACTCAATAACCAATCTAGTTCAAAGTAAAAGGTGTTTTTTCTATTATATACTTAATATAATATGTTATGTTAATTAACTTAATAATGTGTATATTTAATAGAAAATCCATAAATGTTGCGATTTGTGATAGTAATTACACAGAGTTGTAATCATGAGTGATTCATTACAATAAAATAAACATATTATTTTAAATATTCTTAGTCAAGCTGTATCGAGACTGAATATATATATATATATATATATATATATATATATATATATATATTGAGACAACAGTATGTAATGCTCTCCAAATGTTAGCCAGTGTATTACTCATGGCTATTGAGGGCACCAAGGGGTTACGTACTAATAGTTATTCCACAACTATGGAATGGCTCATTTGATAGTTTTCTATTGGTTAAAAAAACTAAGGTCAAATAGGAAATATCGATTTGACAATACTACACAATTCCCTCGACTTGAGAATGTTGTCAAGCTTCAATGTAGAAACTCTACTTTGATTATAGTTAAATCGTGGCACGAGATCCATCGAACGATAATAGTTGAGTCGAGTGGAAGTATTGGAAGTATGACATTATTTAAGGGAGAATTACTTTTCTTGGTTATTCACAGTAAGTATCATGGTCAACTGAAGTCAACTCAAAGTCGAAGTCTCTGGTCAAAGCAGATCGATTAACAATAATTGTTATTGTTGAATCAAGGACTTTATGTCAGGACTATAAAGTTGAATATGGATGATATTGGAAATTTGACCATTACCAAATTCCGTAAGTCCTAATGTGATACAGTTTCAACGAAGAGCATTGGTGTAAATAATTGTCACTGTTGGATAATGCTTAAATAAGGTAAAACTGGATTTTACCAAATCTAAGTAAGCGATAAATTTGGCTATAATGTCAAACACCCGCTAAGTGACATGTGAACGTTAATATTCAAATTCTTAGATATTAATCTTTGACAGAATTTACACCTAAGAGTCACACAATCAAAATGTTGAATACTCATAATTACCACCTGATTTAATTTATAATTATTATAAGTTTATTAAACCAATCAATATTTATGAAATATTGATTATAAAACTTTATTTAAATTATGTTAATTAGTATTAAGTAGTGTGTATATAATAATTACACACACACGTATCGATATAAAGTATCGATGTTTATTGGACTTGAAGAGATTTTGAGGACCATAGGGGATTTTATCTTGGTTGGCCATATACAAGGGAATGGGGTTTTTAATATTGATTCAAAAAAAAGATGGAATGGGTATGAGATAAATAGGGACTTAGATCCACCTTTTTTCCTTACATCATCTCTATATATTCATATCTACCCCACCTTTTAGCACACCTTTTCTTTGGCTCATCCCCTTCATACTTCTGATAAAAAACTCACACCTCCCTCCTTAAATCTTTCAAGCAATTTAAACACAAAATTGAATCAACTACAAAGGTTGGTGATTGCTAGGTACAGACTAGTAGCATTTTCTAGATTTTAAAATCAATTATAGAAGTTTCTGATTCTTCATTTTAAGGCATTACTTATATGCTTTAGGTAAAGATAAATCCTATATATACGATCATATGTGTGTGTTTACTATCTATTATGTAAAATCATATTTAATGCATACGGCCGTAGGTAAATAATTTTTTTTTTATTTTCGAATATAATCTTATTTTAAAAATGATTATTTAATAAAACATTTTTAATTCAAACATTATTATATAAAGTATATGCTTATATATATTTTTATAAATATTTTATAGAGTTCACGGAAAAAAATTGAAACTAAACATAATAATATATATACTTTATTTTAATTTAAATATTGCATCTAATTAACAAAATAAACATATATATAAATATCATATATATGTAAATTAATTTATAAATATGTACAAGCTTGTAAGTGTTTTCAAAAAAATTAATTTTTCCAACTGTATGTATGGAAATGAATTGTATAGAAAAACTATATAATTGTAATTAAAACATTTTGAAATCAAAAATGATAATAATAATAATAATTATATACATTTATATGGTTATATGGGTTTAAGTATATATTTTACATATTAAATATATTTTAAGTGTGTGTATATATATTATATTATATTTATAAATATTATTTAATACACGTATGAATTTTACAAATTATTTTGAAATGTATATACATATATATTTTTATATAAATAATTTTAAAATTAATATATCAATTTGATTTAAAATTAATAGATATTTTATTCTAATCTAAATCAGAAATTTAAAATTAAATTGAAAATTTGAATTTATATTCGTAAATATTTTTCTTTGTATATATATATACACATATATACATATATACTAGACAACACTCATACATATAGGGGCTAATTTGTCTGTTGTAATGTAATACCATGCATCCATTATTGTTGCACTTAACATACACATCTTTGCGTATACAATTATTCACATAGTATATTATATAATATAAACTTGTAATAAATAAAATCTTATTTATAAATAAAGTAAAATATTGATTTCATTTAAAATTAATTTAGATCAAATCTAAATAAATTTAGACTTCGTAGGCCCATTAAGATCCAAAATGATTTTTTTATAGAAATTTACTTATTTAGCCCGCTGCGTGCGAGCATAGTTTCAATAATGGTATCAGAGCCAAAGAGCCTATGTGGTATGAATTAGCAATATTGGATCTAATTTATTATAGCCTACTTATATATCAGGGTGTATAGAAAAGTAGTGTCTAAGGTTGGGTTCCAGTAATCAAGTACTCTGCCACCTGGCTATTGGCCTGGCCCGGAAGGATAATGTAAGCCCGTTAACCCCGGTATAAAGGCCCAAATTAACTTAGGCCTTGGGCTAATTTTCAAAATCTATTTTGATATTAAATAAAATTTAAAAGGTTAAAATTAAAATAGATAAAAATAATATATTAAACATACTATCCACAAATCTAGAAGCACTTCCAATGAATTCGTGTGTAGAAGTCTTAGGCACTTTCCTTCGGAGCTTAATCTGTATTCGTTGGGTGAACACCTTCATTTTGGAAGCACTTATACATCTATGTTTTAAATATGCTATCTCCTTAGTCAAGCATATCAAATCGCAAAAAAAACTGGTTTCATTTATAATCAAACTAACTTTGATTTCGAACACATTAAAAAAATAGAACTTAAGAGGGCTAATAATGTAAGTAGATGAAGCTTCTACGTTGGATGTTAAAGGTCCAGGGTTACCTTTAAAAAGATCTAGAAATAAAAGATTTATACAAGATTGTTAGTTAGAGATTGTCTTATTTCATAAAACTAAAACCGAACCCCCAATCAATTCTTTATTAGGTCAATTGGAGGGAATTCTTTTTCGAGCTAGGCATTGTTCCATCCAGTGGAAGTTCAGGTAGGGTTTTCACGATGTGAAGGGAAAATAAATACAAACTCTTATAGGCAATCTCTAACCGTTATTCACTATATATCTTCTTCAAGGCTTACAAGATAATAATATGATAAACATCACAAATGTGTATGCTCCTAATAACTGACATATTAGACAAATTATGCAGACTGAATGTACCAAATTTAGAAATCTTTCTTACGGACCTTGGATTATAAGTGGAGATTTCAATGTGACTAGGCATATTGGAGAGTGGACTCCAAGAGGGGTAATTGCATTGATATGGAGGAATTTAACGATTTTATTAACCCAAATAAACTTGTTGAGATATCACTTATTAGAAGGATATTCACCTGATCTAATCTTAGAGAGGTTCGTTGGCTTTACTAGATAGATTTTTCACAAGTGAGCAATAGGAAAAAAAATTCCCCCTTTCTAAAGCTTATGGTCTATCCAACCTCATCTTTGATCACTACCCTATCCTATTAAATTCACACAATCAACTTCAAAAAATCAAACAATTTAAATTTGAAAAAAAATGTGGCTTGAAGAGGAAAATTTTGAGAATCCTATAATAACGAAATGGAACTCTATAAATAATTATATCCACAATAATGCAGCAAAAAGAAATTGTCTACGAATTTTGAGAATTAAGAAAATTCTTAAAGAATTGGAACACTAATGTAGTTGGCAATATACTAATTAAAAAGATAGGCTATTAACCGAAATTTTGCATTATATAAAATAAGGGAGAACATATGACTAAATCAGGAAGAGAAGGTCAAACTGAAAAAATTAAAAATAGATTTGAACAAACTAATGAATTAGGAAGAAATTATGTGGAAATAACGTTCCTGAATTAATTGGATCAACGAAGGGGATAAAGATTCCAATTTTTTTCATCGAATGGCTAACGATAGAAGACGTAAAATTACTATCGAATATATTACAATAAATGAATCGGGAGTTTTTAATAAGTTTGAATTAAACTATACTTTCACCAATTAGTATACTGAAATTTTTCGAAAATAATCAGGTAGAATTTAGGCTAATTGGTCGGTTTTATATTCAACAGTGGATAACTCCATATGAGAATTAGACTCTCCTTTCTCATAAGAGGAAGTCTTATTGGACATAGAAGGATTAGCCAATGAAAAATCTCTTGGCCTAGATGGCTTCCCTAAGCATTTCTACCAAAAAAATTGGCGTACCATTAAAGATGACATTATGGATTTATTTGATGAACTTTACAACAGTGGACTCCATATAAGTAGATTTAACCTTGCAGATGTTATTCTCATCCCAAAAAAGGAAAACCATCATGAGTTGTCTAACTTTAGGTTGATCTCTCTGATCAAATATTCAATGAAAATTATCACTAAAGTTCTAGCTAAAAGGTTAAGAAATAAGATGGATAAGTTAATTGATAAATCTCAAATGGTTTCATTCAAGGTGGACACATTGTAGTTGGTATTACCACTGCACAAGAATTTATTAACTACTATTAGAAAGAAAATATCACATGCACCATCCGTAAACTAGACTGTGCCAAGGCCTTTGACTCGATTGATTAGGGCTTCATGTAGGACATCCTGAAAACTAGGGGTTCCCCGAAAAATGGATTTCTTGGATTCATCTTATCTTGAAATCTAGTGTGTCTTTGGTCTTAGTAAATGGAATTAAATACATGAAAATTCAATCTAAAAGGGGTCTGTGCCAAGGAGATCCCTTCTCTCATGTTCTCTTTGATCTAGCAATAGATATCTTTAACAAAATGATCGATTTAGCTCATAATCCACCAACAGCTACCTATTAAACAACTTAGATTAATTAAATAAACCATTCAAGAGATTTGTCTACTTTAAGCTTGTTAAACCAAATTGTGTGAAGTCAAAAAATCAACAACTTGCCTCCTTAAATCTGTCATGCTATTTAGTTTATTCTCTCTACTAATGTTTCCTTAAATATATTTAATTTTAATATTTTTTCTATCCTATCCTTATTTGATGTTTAATTGAAATTAGTTAAAAACCAGACTAAAAAGGTTTTTATATTATTATTTAATCTAATGGTTGGTTTCCTACCATTATATGGTTATACTAGAGTATTGATTAATAGACTCTCATTTACCCATAAAATTCATTACATAAATAAGAAGCATAAATTAATTAACTCATCAATTATTAGTTGTATCATGACAAGTAATTATTAATGATCTAATGTATTTGAATAAATATATTTTGGTCAATCATAGTTCAATTGTATCATAATCATCACATCGTCAAATATGACATATAGACATATGCAGATAAATAAACACAAGGTGTGTATCTATATGCATGTATGTAGAAAGAGAGAGATGTGCATGCACACATAGAGATATATACGTATACAAACACACGAGCAATTACAAGATATTTATTATAGTGACTTTTGTGCAACTTCGATTGTGTTTATTGTACCTTCCAGATACATGCCAATTACAACTCTTCTTAATGCAAATGGCATAAAGATTTTAAATTTATACAATTTTGCTAAAAATAACTTGCATTATATCGTAGAAGTGTTATAGTTAATTCATATAAATGCTATAAAACTATCCGATATTCCAATATTATTTATCTGTGCTATTTTATTTACTTTATTTTGCTTACATTTTAATCAATATGAATAACCTGATATCCTATAACCATTATTTTGGTACATGCTTTATAAATTTTGAATTTGTATTTTATAATTTGAAATTACTATGGTTTCGTATTGTGATTTATCATTTGTTAATTTTATGGGCTAGATTCATAGTATGAAAACCGAAATTTAATTTTTTTATAGGATTAGTGTGAAATTACCTTTTTAAAAATCCTAAACCCTTTGAAGGTTCATTTCATCGAAAATAAAAGAGATATAATGGTGCATTTAGGAGAAATTCAATGAGAAACGTGAACATGTAAATTTTAAAGATTGTACTAGTCATAGCTACTTTTCTCCTTTATCCATGTTTGTCACACATTTTGAAAATTACGTTTCATTCTCAATTTCACTTTTAAATGGTTTTAAACTGCCGACCACATCGGATTTCACTTTTGTTGCTTCTATGGACCAAACAAATCAAAGTCGTTTCATTCCTAAATTGTTAAAATTATTAAATATAAACGAACAGTTTGGTTTCACTTTCATGGACTATAGACACTGAGACTAGGGATTATTTTCATATAACTACTACATCGCATATGGGGGTAAATTACAATGACACAAAGTTTGATGTCCCAATCTGATGTGACCAACCAATAATATCACTTAATATTTTACATGGGAGGAAATCACCTGGTTCCAAAATTTTCGGCTCCGATATGCTTAGTTAATCAAAATACGGATATTTTTTACAATAAAGTACATTCTCTCTAATTCTAAACGAGTTTTCTATGAAATTTGTAAAATTCTCCGTATTCTGATTGGCTGGGCATATAGGGACAAGAGATTTTGAGACCACGTGATTCCGTCCAATTTTACATATAAGTACATGCAGCTTTTACTCAGGTGCAAAATATATGTTTTTGTTTTTAATTGTTGTGCACACAAGGGCACGAAATTTGGGTCCAATTTATTTGCAGCCATACACACTGGCTTCGAAAGAAAGAAGGTATATTATTTATTTTGAAATGTATGGTGGAAGCCAAGGATTAAATTGAGGTGTAAATATGAATAAGTATCGACTATACCTTAATTTGGCTACACTGCTAATCCCCTGATTTACATCACACATTTCAAAATTAACAGTACTACTTTTTTTCCCTATTAACTATATTATTTAATTCCAAAACGGTGGTGGAAATCAAACAGGGTTAGAGGTGTAGCCAAGTTGAGATGTAGCAGATTATTTGTGTGTGTGTGTGTGCAAGTGTGTATGTGTCTCTCCTTTAACAGATCCTCCGTGCATGTGCAACATAGTTTAAACATAGATATGGTCGCAACATCGTTTCACACAATTTTACAGCGAATTGTTTACAGTGAATAAGACAAAAATGCTTTCATCTGTCCATTTGCTAAATATTCAAGTATCCCAAACCATCGATTCTCTTACATTTATGTATGTTCCTTCCTGACCAATTTCATATTCCGATATGTGTAATATACTTCTTTATTGCCATTTAATGCTTTAACCATTACAACTTGTCCAGTGCATTTTGCATCATGGAAATAACAAGAATTGCTTTTGGGATTTAAAATTAACTTTCACAAGAGCTCGATCTTGATCGTCAGTGACATATCAAACACGATTACAGAGGTAGCTCATACTCTCAACTACAAAATCATGAATTTCCTAATTAATTATTTAAGCATTCACATAGACCAACACAACTGAAAAAAGAAGATTGGAACATCATTATCGATAAAGTTAATAAGAGATTACCCATATGGGAAGACAATTGTCTCTCAAGAGTGGGGAAAACGGTCCTTAATAACTTGGTATTATCTGCAACATAGATCTAAGGTCTATCCTTTTATCAGTTTCCTTCATGGATAACTAAAAAAGTTGACAATATTAGATGCAAGTTTCTTTGGAAAGAAAATTTAGAATGCTCTAATTTAAACTGTTTTATTAACTAGGACCTTATATGCAAACCCAAACCTCAAGGCGGATTAGGTATTATAAATTTAGAAGTACTAAATACCTCTTTGTTATGTAAGTGGATTTGGAAATTTCTAAAAGAGAACAATACAATATGGAAGGAAATAATTAGTAACTTCTATTATAATAGAACCAAAAACCTATATAAGCCCAATAACCACCTACTATCTTTTTTGGATAGATGTATCCAAGCTTTATCACATATTTAAGTTCGGGTTCAACCTTAATGTTCGTTTTGGGAATTAAACATCATTTTGGAATGACCTTAGGCTTCTTTTATTTCTTTAAAATATGAACTTCCTGATCTCTACTTGGCTTCAAATAATAAAAATGACCTCATTATTAATGTTTTTAGGCCACATGGGATATTTAAATGAAACATTTCCTTTATCCAAAAACTAGTTGAAAATGCATTAAATCAATAGCCAATCATGTGATAGGTCTAACAAATATAAGTAGCTCAACATAACTGATCCTCAGGGATTGTAATAAACATTCATGCTACATCCACTACACATGCTCAACCTAATAACCTTCCTATCACAATCTAATATAGCCTCGTATATCGTCATCCAATCCATGCTCAATATCATCCTAGACCCATAAAATCATAAGACAAAAACATTGCAATCGAACTCGTCCCTCAAAATGAATGATTTCAAAACCCCTACATACTATAGACAAATAAGCCGATCCTCTTATAGGATTTGATATAACTATATGATCCATAATTATGCTAGTGTCTAAGTGTAACTTGTATATAAGTCTAGTAGAAACGAAAGAGTGTGATGCCCACGTGTCAAATAAAGTGCAAACAGATAAACTAGATAGAGTTAACACACTTTAATCACAACTTCTTTCCCGTATCAGCAATTAGTGGCATACTTGAGCTAGGTATTATGTCTACCGTATAAGCTTAGACTATTGTGGTAGAGGTCTTCTGAGGTGCTGGACACTCTAACTTCATATGCCCGAACAAATTGCTATTGTAACACTTGATCTTCGAACTATTTATCTTGCACTCCTTCATTAAATGTCCCTTCTTGCTACACTTCCTGCAATGTATATCTTGCTTCTTGATTTTTCCCTTAGGTCCAAATTCTCCTTTGCGCCGATTCCACTGTTGCGCTTTTCGTCCAGTCTTCTTAGGTTTTTCCTTTCCTTCCTCCTTAGAAATGGTATTCAGCAAGGCCATCTCCACGAAATCGTCAATTTCAACACGCATGGGAATATCACTTAGAGCTAAACCTTGAAGAGATTGGTTCATCCCTTTAGCGAACTTCAAAGCCTTTTTGTGTAGGGTACTAATCGGCTCTATACCAAGCCTAGCCTACTCATAAAATTGATTGACATACTCCTTTACTGAAAGATCTCCTTACTTCAGATGATTAAATTTCTCTAACTGCGCTCCTTCCTCGGCTCTTGGTAGAAAGTTTGTCTCAAAGCGTCTAAAACTCCTCCTATGTGATCTCTTCTTCATCAGCCTCTGTCTCCACTACCTCCCACCAACTCAGGGCCTCCTCTTTAACTGCCAACAAGCTATTTGCCTCCTCACTTCATTAGCAAGACCCATCAATCCAAAATATCAATCAAAATTACGAATCCATGTCCTCAAATCTACATATAACTCGATCCCCAAATACGGCTTTCCTTCAACGCTAGAGAAATCCTTACATAACAGCGCAAAATCGACGGCTGATGGGTAGGCACGAAATATAACATGTCGCTCTCCTAGTGGATCCTCTAGTAGGATTACGTTCAGTTTGTTCCCTCGCTTGAAGGTATCGACAAAGCGAAATTGGGACGTTCATGCCAAGAACCATAGTTGCATCGCCTGAGCCTGGACCTACGGGATCGATCGTCTTCTGTCTATAATTTTTAAGAATTTTATTAGCAACTTTTCCTAGATAGTATAGGCACGAATAAGAGATAGCATAGACACGAATAAGATAGAGATTATGATATATAAAATTTTGGAAAAGTTTCATCGATATATACACTTTGAAAGCCCATTTTAAAAAAAATTTGAAAACCCTTCAAAAAACTATTTTCTTTTCAAAAACTTTTCCAAGTATGTTCTCTCAATATGCCCCTCTCCCTAAGGAATTTTATAACCTAGGCTTCAATACCAAATGTAACAACATGCACCCCTCAACACACCATCCAAAGTCTGGGGTGACTTTCAGACTCACATTGGTGCTAATAAGTATAAGCTATCGGGTTTCTATAACATTAAAGAGACTAAAAATAAATAGATATGATCTAAGATAAAGTACCCATTCAGAACTCATGGGAATGGAACAAAATATATACAAAAATAACCATCATAGAAAATATATCAAAACACAGTCTTATAAAATAGTACGTATTCAAATACAGAGTACATAGAAATACCACTCATAGTCTGATAAAAGAAATACTAAGTCATGAAAGATAGATAGGTACATGGAGAGTAAATAAAGGATAAGCAACTTATGTGATGAGCTCACCTCTTCAAGTACCAAAATCGGGCCAAATCACCTGCAGCTTTGTGCTTCTATGGCGGGAAAAAAAATGAAAAATGATGGATCAAATAAAAGTCTGGGGAATGATTATAGGTTTAATATATGACGATCGTGTATAGTTGACTTTAACACTACCCTATGTGACCTAGGGTGTCCTACAAGTTTCTTTGGGTTACTTGGTCATTTTACTTAAGGTTTGACTTAATACATACCTACACTACTAGCTTATACAGGCCTTCTTACAAGGATCAAACAACTAATCGAACCTAACAACTGATCGGCTAATAGCTAATAGGGATTTTCCAACATAGGGTTACTTACCATTTCCCATATGGGATTACGCCTTACACGTTACGACTGCCCGCATCTACTTCACATAGGTTGTTCTACAATTTCCTTATGGGAATAAATTTCCCACAACTATGACTACACGTACCCTAATTACCATTGAGGGGAGAGCCCATGATGCTAGCTCATCGATGTGTCTCATCGTCTGCATCTGTATCCCCCTCTCAACCATAACATATGCCTCTTATTGCACACATCAGGATCAATCAACAACACAACATCATGCGTGTCAGAAATCGTGAATACCAAGGAACACCCATTGTGTCAGACACCCACATTTCATCAGGCATCAATTAGGGCTGCGTGTCCACCATAGAACTCTTGTTAGTGGCATTTGCGATAGAATCGCCCCAATCAAATAATCGAACCCACATTGTATAAATTACATTTACCTAGTCTGTAATGTCCTACCGTCATTTCATAGAGTACTAGCTCCCCTCCTAACATCCATTTATAAATGGAAATATATAAACAATTAACAATAACTTAAAACTCAGGACTTAGGCCGAGGTTCTGATTATTCATTTCGGTCATCAACCGGTCGACCACTACACCTTATCGATCGATCGCTTGTAGTCAACCATTCAGGATGAACGATCGACCGGTCATAGTTCAAGGGTTTTCTAATTTCATTTATTCGATTTTAATAATTTTTAATTTCATTAATTCAGATTACACGGTGAATCCTAAGCATCAATTTAAAGTGACTAATCTTTTCAGTTTACTGTACTTTTTAATAATGATAAATTCAAAGATTTATACCAGTTTAACTATAATAGTTTAACTTAAGTTTAACCAATTTTAGGGATTTTTATTCAATTACAAGAGGGGTTTAGCTCAAACACGGATTTATGTGGGGGTAAGGAGGGTCAATTGACCCCCCTGAACTTGCCAAAAATTACAAATATACCTTAATTCTCAATTAAAACTAGAACTCAAACTACTGCCGCAATATTCTTCAAATCTCATTTTCAATTAAAATAGGAACTTGCTACTTCATATGCTTCTATCTCGCGAGCTGATCCAGAAGACATTTCTTCATTCCGAGATGACACCTCTTCATCTCCATCGATATTCTCCAAGCCGACATCCTGTAGCAGAATTATAGAAAGGTATTTTTTTTCTCCATCTTGTATTTTGTTTGGAATTGGGGGTAATTGTATTTTGTATGGAATTGGGAATATAGGAAAAACCTATGGCATGTTATTGCAGACATTCAGAAAAAAAACCTATGGCATGTTTAATCAATTGATTGCATATAAAAATACTTGTAATTGCGATGCATTGAAATCCTTGTAGAATTACAAGAATTGCCCGTTAACTTTTTAGAAAAACAAACATCTTTCTTTTTTTAACCCTATAACAATTTTTTCATTGGATTATGTTTTATGAAAAAATAGATTTTGTTTATTTTATTTAATGATCAACTTTTTACTACAGAATGTTGAGATATTTTCAAAAAAATCAAAAATGGAGAAACTTCTTTGGTGAATCACAATGAATAACACGATTTTTTTAAAAAGATCACCTCCTCTTCCGAATAACAGTCTTTTGAAGAAAATTGCGAATCGCCTATACTTGTTAGTGATCTAGGATTACGGACAAGTATTATGATTTTTAACCCAAAATTCGTGAAAAGGTTCTACAGAGTACTACTTAAGGCGAGCATGTCAACCTCGTAAACATATTTAAACAAAGAAACTTTAGTGGCACGATGCGAAGATTTAATCCTTCATGGTTTGATGAATTCGAATGGTTGGAGTATAGTATTGAGAAAGATGCTACTTACTGTCTATGTTGCTATCATTTTAAAAATGAATATGGAAAACAAAGAGGAGGTGATGCATTTGTTAGTGAAGGATTCACAAATTGGAAAAAGAAAATAAGTTTCGAGAACATGAAGGAGGTCCTAATAGTGCTCATAATCAAGCTCTAAGCAAATGTCGGGACCTACTTAATCAACAACAACATATTGAAACTAATTTTGCTAGGATGATGGAGGAAGCAAAAATCAATTATAGAATTTGACTTAGTGCATCAATTAAATGTTCTAGATTTCTTTTAAATCATGGTCTTCCTTTTTGTAGGCACGATGAATCTAAAGATTCAAGCAACCGAGGGCTTTTTATTGAATTATTATAATTAATTTTTGACAATAATGAAGAGGTTAGAAATGTTGTACTAAAAAATGCTCCTAAAAATATGAAGTTAATAGCGCCTTCAATTCAAAAGGATATTATAAGAGCCGCTGCATTTGAAACAACTAATGCTATCATCAAAGAGCTTGGAAATGGTTTTTTCCTGTTCTTATTGATGAAGCTCGTGATATATTTGAAAGAAATGCGGATTACGGATCTTAAGGCTAGGATTAACACTAGAGGGTGGTGAATAGTGTTTATAAAGAATTACTAAATCTTTTTGAATTATGTTGAATTGAACACGGATGTATGCAATATGCAAACATAGATATGATCACAGAAAGAAATACAAATGAAGAAATGAAGTAAAAGCAATAAAGGAAAGAGCACATCGGATTTTATACAGGTTTTGAGTTATCCTACATCCAGTCCCGCAACACAAGTACAGATTTCCTTTCAAAAGCAATTGTACAATTACACCCTCGATTTCAAGGCTATGAGGTACACCCTCCAGAATCACAATTCTCTGAGTAGAGATACTTGATTTTCGGGCCACAAGTTTACCCAATTGATTTACCAAGGCTACAATCACACCTTATCTCGCTTGATTGGTTTTCAAGGCCACAATCACACCTTTTCTCACTTAATAGATTACAAAGAAGCCTATAACTCTGAATAGCACTGAGAACCTTATTGAGATAGTGATAGAGAATCAAACTAGAAAAGATCGAGTTCGATTCAATGTTGATTTCGGCAGAGTAATGGTAAGAATATGTATTAAGAAATGTGGAAGAAGAAGAGGAGTGAAAAACCAGAAAATCTGATATCAAATTCGTTGAAACTAACTCCTATTTATAGAAGAACAACAGCCATGTCCATTCGTGAAGAGTTATGGCGAATAGACACTTCTTTCGAAATTTAAATTTTGAACTCAACTAACACCATGTCGACATGGTCACCATAGGCATGTCGACATCCTAAAGAAATTTTTAATGATTTGATTTTCTTTGAAAATAACCTTTATCTTATATTAAAACTATTTTAAACCTTTCTAATATACTTGACTGTAGTTAAAATACATAAGTAAATATAGAGAATAATATATATATATATATATATATATATATATATATATATATAATTTAACTATAATTTTATATTTAAATCTTAAGTATAATTATTTAAAAGTTAAATATATTATATTAAAAAATAGTTTAAAATCAGAAGTAATTTGACTTTGAAATTAAAGATAATTTTGAGGCTAAAATTATTTAAAATCAAGATAGAGGGTTTTGAATCTTTTGAAAGGAAAGTTTTGAAATCATTTTGAAAACAAGATAATTCTGTAAAATTATTTGAATTAAAATTAGTGGATACAAAACAATGTTCCACTAGATTTTTCGTAGGTTCCATCCTACTTAGGGTTCCATCCCTTTAACAGGCTCGAAGTGGATTCCATTCCACGAATAAATTGGATTTTAAGACGTCGGTGCTTTTCTATGAGTTTTAACAAAATTTCTAATTATAGAATAAATTACTTCAATTCTTGAACTCTTGATAATCTTGATACTCATGAGTCTTCAATCTTGATATCTTGAATCTCTATAGTGTACAGTCTTCATTCTTGGTACCTGCATATACATATTTATCTAAACTTATAATGTTAGTATTTATATTTTATAATCTATTCTAAGGTTGTTGTCATCAAAATCATCATCTCATGGACTAACAATCTCCCCCTTTTTGATGATGACAACCTTTGTTTATAAAATATTTGTTTCTATCTTAATAACTCCCCCTAAAACTAATAACTCCCCTTAATCTATGCCTAATTACCCTATTTTATATTTCTCCCCCTATGTCATCAACAAAAACTAACTCCCCCTCATTCTTGGACTAGAGTACCTGCATTAATAAACTATACAAAGGAATATATAATAGAAAGATTAAGAAATAATTATCCTTATGAACATGATAATTAATCAAGGATTATATACATTTCAATGTATATATGTACACGTTTTATGTAGTAACCATCAAACCAATTTAAGAAATCAATCCACACCGAGTATCAATCTAAACCAATTCAAATTAATTCAAACAAACAATTCAAACAAAGCAAACAAATAAAAATCAAACGTTACGTGGAACTTCAACCCATCCTTCTTCTCCAGAGATTGGATCTGCCTTAATAGCATTCCAATTATCATTTTCGCTGGTGAGAGAGAATGGAGGATGTGCTTCGTTATCATCCTTGTGTAGGGAGGAAATCAACCTTTGTATTGCATAGAAATGCCTTTCTTACTCCTTGATCATCTGCGTTTGACTCAATTCTATGTGTCGCTGGTTACGAAGAATGAACGAGAGAATACTTTTGAATGAATTAAGAGTTTCTTTAAGATTTTCGGATAAATTGTGAATTGGATTAGCCATAATTGAAGTTGTGAAAGAAATGAAGAATTAGAAGATACGAAATAATTTTCAGTGAAGAATTCTAGAAGAAATAGGTATATACAGGTGTAGAAATTCGTCTGAAATGAATAGACATATGGTTGTTATTCAAATTTCAAATTCAAAATGGATTGTCATTTCTGACCAGTACATGTCGACATGGTCATAGGGGGTATGTCGACATGGGTTGGTGAAAAAAATGACTATTTAGATTTTGTGAATAATTGTGTATATATATATATATTTATATAATATACTAACATTTATTATGGTGATAAGATAACTAGATAACAGAAAGAAAATTTCATTTCATTGCATACTAAGATGATACAATGATTAAACATACGAAACTACATGAACTTTCGAATTAAAACAAGCTAAGACACATACAACAAGATACGAAAAGATAAAACTAGTTAGAGGATGATGATGATGAAGAAAGTCAAAGTTTCTTGCTGACTTTGGAAATGAACTTGTTCATCTTGGATGAAATTTTGTCCAACTTCTTACTAACGGATCATTTAAGAATCCATTGATTCTTAACAATCGTCTTTTGGTTTTTGAGAAGGGTTTTGGTGGATGGATTAGGAGGATAGTCAATGATTTCCAAAGAGGTTTCACCTTCTTCTTCTTCAATTTCCATTTCATCCCCTTCTTCTTCTTCCTCTTCCTCTTCTTCCATTTCCTCATGGGGCAAACGCTCTACCTTTTCGGCCAGGGTCTCATAAGGTTGAAAAACAAATGGAATTTTCATAAGCGAAATGTTGGAATGATTGAAACTTTTCTAGAAACAGATTCTTCGCCTTTGAAATCCACTCCAAAATAGTTAAAGATCCGAGTAAGATAAATTCCATGATATAAAGTATTCTCACCCATTTCAAGATTTTTAGGACGAAGTTCATCCAAAATAACTTGCGCCCAATTTGTGTCATAATTTTCAAAATTAGCAAAAGGAGCTTTGCAAACTTTTGAAGTAGGATTGTTAAAATTCCCCGATCTTGGGGTCAAAGTATGTTGTAAAAGAAGATTGACAATTCTTGCCTTTGGTCGAAAATTTCAATTTTTGAATTCAAAATTATCATTCGCTTCAAAAATGTGATGAAATGTCTCACGATCATTTTCAACGATTTTGAAATTAGAAAGATCCATTCCCATACACTTGCAGTTGAGAATGGTACCCAAAAGATCATAATTCAAAACAATTCTAATGCCTTTAACACTACTCCAAATTCATCCTTATTTCCATGATAAAATCCACGGTTTAAATTAGCATAGAAAATTTTGACAAGATTTGGGTAGTAAACAAAATCATTTTGAGATGCATCAATAAGACTAAGTACTCCATTGTTTGCAAAAAGAGAATCAAGTTCACAAGAAGAGAAATCCTGAAAAATAGCAATCTTTCCGGGATGGACTTTGGCATAATTAGCATAATTGATGTATGCTTTTATTGCCTCCGGATCATTGAATAGTTGCTATTTTATTTTTCTAGAAATTCTCAAGGTGGAGGGGTTTCTTGAAGAAGCCATTAAAGTAGAGAGTAGAGAGCTTGAAGTTTTGAAGAGAGAGTTTGAATTTGAAAATGAGAGTGAAATGATGTGATAAAAGATAGTGAATAAATAGATTTTCAAAGGACATATTCTCTGGTCAAAAGGTAGCTTTTAAGAGAATTGAATGAAGTGAAAAGGTAGAGGGAAATTCAAACATTTGAATTCAAATTTTGAAATTCAAATTCTGGCACCCATGTTGACATCATGGTAGGGACCATGTCGACATGTTCCAATGAATTTTGATAATTTATTTTTCCTAAGTTCTCTAATATATATATATATATATATATATATACTTATTATTTTTAATGTCTATATATATATCTGAAATATTTATAGTATATTTCAAAAAATTATACTATTAAAAAATAATAAAACAATAAGATAATAATAAAAAATTTAAAAAATAAATTTTAAAATTCAAACAACACACCAATTCAAAATCAATCAATCAAGCAATCAAGCAACTAATTCTAAGCAAGCAATTTCAACCAATTGTATTGTAAACGTGTACCTTTTTCTGAGTCCTTTTTTTGAATTCGTCGGAGTCATGAATAGCTGTGAAACACAAATTCGAATTGTCTGTCTTCTGATCATCATCACTTGAGGAAGAGTCTGAGTCGTCTAGAGTAGCAGTAAATGCACGCTTTTGTTTCTTTGCTGGATCATTGTTCATAGGAGGATTTTGCCTATCTGGATACGGGCAGTCTCTTTTGAAATGGCCTGGTTCATCACAGTTGTAACATTTGACATTATTTGGCACTACATTCTGATTTCCAGAGTTCTTATAGTTATTTCTTTTGAGATTATTCAACTTTCTGTATTTCAGGAATTTCCTAAAATTTCTGGTCATAAAGGCTATCTCTTCATCATTATCGCCGTTTGAGTCTGATCGATCGGTCAGTATATTGAATGCCATTGATTTCTTTTTAGATGCATTGTTTTCTCTTCTCCCGATCATTTGAACGTCATACGACATTAGATTTCCAATTAATTCTTCTATCTTTAAAGTACTGATCATTTCCCTCTTCGATAGCAAGTGTCTTTTGATCCCATTCTGGAGTAAGAGAATTTAAAATCTTTCTGACTTGATCTTCTTCAGAAAATTCATTTCCCAAAGATATTAGAGAATGCACAATATCCTGAACTCTACTATACATATCTTCCATAAATGAACTAGTGACAGGAATACTAGTGTTAGTAACAGTACCAGTGTTGATAGCCATTTTGAAAACTTTTCAAAAATCAGATTATGAAACTTTGAAAACCTTGCTCTGATCCAGTTGAAAGAAATGCGGATTACGGATCTTAAGGCTAGGATTAACACTAGAGGGGGTGAATAGTGTTTATAAAGAATTACTAAATCTTTTTGAATTTATGTTGAATTGAACACGGATGTATGCAATATATAGACACATATATGATCATACAAAACAAACACAAATGTAGAAATAAAGTAAAAGCAATAAAGGAAATAACACACCGGATTTTATACTAGTTCGGAGTTACCCTACATCCAGTCCCGCAACACAAGTATGGATTTCCTTTCGAAAGCAATTGTACAATTACACCCTCGATTTCAAGGCTACGAGGTACACCCTTCAGAATCACAAACCTCAGGGTAGAGATACTTGATTTTCGGGCCACAAGTTTACCCAATTGATTTACCAAAGCTACAATCACACCTTATCTCGCTTGATTGATTTTCAAAGCCACAATCACAACTTTCCTCACTTAAAAGATTACAAAGAAGCCTATAGCTCTAAATAGCATTGAGAACCTTGTTGAGATAGTGATAGAGAATCAAACTAGAAAAGACCGAGTTCGATTCAATGTTGATTTCGGTAGAGTAATGTAAGAATATGTATTAAGAAATGTGGAAGAAGAAGAGGAGTGAAAAAGCAGAAAATCTGATATCAAATTCGTTGAAACTAACTCCTATTTATAGAAGAACAACAGTCATGTCCATTCATGAAGAGTTATGGTGAATAGACACTTCTTTTGAAATTTAAATTTTGAACTCAACTGACACCGTGTCGACATGGTCACCATAGGCATGTTGACATCCCAAAGCAATTTTTGATGATATGATTTTCTTTGAAAATAACCTTTATCTTATATTAAAACTATTTTAAACTTTTCTAATATACTTGACTATAGTTCAAATACATAAGTAAATATAGAGAATAATATATATATAATTTAACTATAATTTTATATTTAAATCTTAAGTATAAATATTTAAAAGTTAAATATATTGTATTAAAAGATAGTTTAAAATCAGGAGTAATTTGACTTTGAAATTAAAGATAATTTTGACGCTAAAATTATTTAAAATCAGGATAGAGGGTTTTGAATATTTTAAAAGGAAAGTTTTGAAATCATTTTGAAAACAAGATAATTTTATAAAATCATTTGAATTAAAATTAGTGGATACAAAACAATGTTCCACTAGATTTTTCATAGGTTCCATCCTACTTAGGGTTCCATCCCTTTAACAGGCTCGAAGTGGGTTCCATTCCACGAATATATTGGATTTTAAGATGCCGGTGCTTTTCTATGAGTTTTAACAAAATTTCTAGTTAAAGAATAAATTACTTCAATTCTTGAACTCTTGATAATCTTGATACTCATGAGTCTTCAATCTTGATATCTTGAATCTCTATACTGTACAGTCTTCATTCTTGGTACCTGCATGGTTAAATCCTGTATATACATATTTATCTAAAAATATAATGTTAGTATTTATATTTTATAATCTATTCTAAGCTTGTTGTCATTAAAACCATCATCTCACGGACTAACAATATCTACAAAAGGGCATATGGTTATTGTATTGAGGTTCATAAATAAAAACAGATGCGTTGTTGAACGACTTTTAGGTCTTAAGCATGTAGCTAACACGACCGCAAAATCACTTAAAGAAGCACTTGGTAATTTGTTTTCCACACATGGATTGAGCATTTCTATGTTGCGCGGTCAAGGATGCGATGGAGCTAGTAATATGAAAGGCGAATATAATGGATTAAAAGCTCTTATTTTGAAAGAAAATGATTGTGCACACTACATTCATTGTTTTTCTCACCAACTACAACCAGCTCTTATGGCCATTGCAAAAAACATGTGCTTGTTGTCGAACTCTTTCACTTGATCTCTAATATTGTTAATGTTGTTAGTAGTTCATGTAAACGACATGATATTATGTGAGAATCACAAGTTGTTAAAATGATTAAAGCATTATGAATTAAAGAAATCACAAGTTTGAGAGGTTTGAATAAGAGACTACACTTGTTCGACCTTGTGATACACGTTGGGGATCACATTATAGAACACTCATTGGTTTGACTTCATTATTTGGTGGTGTGATCAATGTTCTTGATGCAGTCGTAGAAGAAGGATTGTATTTTGATAAAAAGTTTGAAGCATCTCGTTTACTTGAGGGGATTCAATCTTTTGAATTTATAATTTCTTTACACTTAATGACTTTGATACTTGGGACTACAAATGAGTTGTCATGAGCATTGCGAAGAAAAGATCAAGATATAGAAAATGCTACGAGGTTAGTTGATATTTCTAAAAATGATTTCAAATATTGAAGGATGATGGGTGGAATGCTTCAGTTGAAGAAGTTTCTGCCTTTTGTGGAAAACATTTTATTTCAATTCCAAATATGAATGATTTGTACGTTATTCGTGGAAGATCATGTCATAAAGCTGAAGATACGACAAATTTTCACCATTACCGTGTTGAATTATCCAACGCCATCATAGATGTGCAACTACATGAGTTAAATAATGGTTTAATGAAGCAAACACTGAATTATTACTTTGTGTCACGTGCTTGAATCCTTCGGACTCTTTTCTTGCTTTTGACAACCAAAAATTAGTTCGATTAGCTCAATTTTATCGAAAAGATTTTTCAACCATTGACCTTTTAGCATTATCAAACCAACTTGAGACTTTTAGTATAGATGTACGAACAAATGTTGATTCCTTATACTTGAAGAGGTTGAGTGATGTTACTCAACCGATGGTCAAAAGTAAAAGAAATATGACAAATTCGTTAGCTTATAAACTTTTTACTTTCGCTTTGATACTACCGGTTGTAAGAGCGGGCTTTTTCTGGAATGAAGATAGTGAAGAGTCAACTTCGCAATCGAATGTGTGATCAGTGTTTGAATGATAGTTTGGTTGTATAAATTGAAAAGGATGTATTGAACAATTTATCTGATGATTTTGTCATGAATTATTTCCAAAAAATGAAAAGTCATAGGGGTCAGTTGTAAGTCCATTTCAAATTTTCTATATTATCATGAATCAATGCGGTACCAATATTTAAATTTTTGTATTTTTTAATGTTGTATTACTTTTATGACCCCGCAGTTTGAATATTCTAGATCCGCCACTGGTTTAACTTGGGTTAAAATTATATTAGCTAATTTTTCCCAATTTCAATTACTAATTCAAGTCTCAAATTTAAACAATTAGAGTTCACAGATTAATTACTAACACCCTAGATCAGATAGAGTAGATTAAAATTAACTATAAATAATCAACCTATTGAACTTGTTCTCACTCATCTTGGATCCAAGCTTTAACTCTGAACTTCATTGGAGAATCAACACCTGTTAGCTTGCCTCCTCCCTGATCCGATTACTAGTTATTCTCTATGCTTTGTTTTTTTGAAAGAAATTTTATAAGTGGAGAGAAGAAATTTTGGTAGAGTTTTAGTACGTTGCAAATTTTCTAATGAAATTAAGGTTAGGTTAGGTGTTTATTTATAAGGGTTTGGAGTTAACATGGAGCGTTACATTTACCCTAAAGAATCTTTATTTTCATCATAGATGCACATTAGTTACTTGGAAGCAAAGAAAAATATTTGGTTCAATCATCTCCGTCCAATAGTCTCTCCAGACTGTCAAAAAATATACGTCAATAGTCGACCGCTTGGGTAGACCGGTTGACCGCTTTATGTCAGCTGGCACCCTAAGGTGTCGACCGATGACCTTGTTTTATTAGGAAGGTTTTTATTTTTAATTTATTTCGTTTTCATTTATTCCAACATCCCTAACTTCTCTATACTAACTCTGATTTCGAAGTATTGTTATGTAAATTGTTTAAAAAATCGCTATAAATGCAATGGTGCAATTTTGGTAGTAAAATTTGGATGTTTGTGAAATCTTTATTTTAGCCCTTTATATTTAAATTAATTTTTCTTATTAAAATTTCCACCTAATTTCTAGGGTGTTACACAAAATCAAAGTACATATACGATACTTAGACCATCACAAAATGGTAGGTACGAGTGAATAATCTCTTTCGATTTGTCAAATAAACTCAAGGACGAAAGGAGATTAGGACAAGGAACCATGGGTCGGGAGTTGTATATGATACAACCGATAAGAAGTTATCCATCATTAATAGGACTATGATTTATTGAATAAACTCAAGGTTGGAATCCCAAGACAAACGAGTCTTAACACCCGATAGTAAAGTCGAATGACTTCTATGTTTCATCTTAGGGTTTTGAGAAACATAAAAGACTAGTGGAAGCCTTATTAGAAAATTGAAATGGCAACATTTAACATTTCTAATATTGTAATAACACCTGCTACATTCAAATTAAATTGATCAGCAATGATAAGTTTGTTAAATCAGTATAATTGATACATGTTTATCAACTAAAATATACAAATGAACTAAATTAATATTGATAGATAAATATAAAATATACTTACTAATAAATTTTTGCATGTTGACCCATGCAAGTGTATAATTATACAACTACTAAATATGTCTGTAACTTGGTCATTTACATGTTTACATGCCTATGACAGTGTCTTATCTTCAATCAGTTTTGAACTCTAAAAGCAATACAAAGATATGAATATCTGATCCATTTCCAAACACATATAAACGTTATATGTAAAAAGTCACCACTCGAAATATATGAAACCTCGATGAAATTAGTTCATTTGAAGTAATCAAATAAAACATAGTGTGAAATCATGTGTTCAATATGATTAATTACAATCATAATCTTATCATGTTAATATAACACTAAACCAAAAACTATAAGATTGGTATAAGAATTCAATCATCGAAATGTCACTATGATTAGTTTAGCATAATATGCACCTCATTTGATATACTAAAATGTTACGGATGACCAAATGTACTTTTATAAAGAGTTCTTTATAATATTGTAGTAAAGATTTCTTTTTGAATGGTTTGACTATTTAGAAAGGAAAATGAACATATAAAAGTGGATGTAATTTAAGGCAAGGTTCGGATAAAAAGAGTGAAAAGTCACTTCTAAAGCATAAAGAAACATTAAAAATGAAAATGGTAAAATAATAGTTTATACTTAACATTGGAATGAGAAATATGATTTCTATTCCCAAATTTATTTTTATATAGAAAATTGTGTTTTATGAGATTTATTTCTTTGAATTTAAGATATTTGATCTGAAAATTCTTGATAATAAACCAATTAAAGTAAATAAAATAAAAAGATATCTTAAGTGGTTGAAGGGAATTCCGTATTTCATACGCTAGTATAATAATGTCGAAATAGTGGAAGAATGCCATATTTATTAGTCACATCAAGTTACGATAATTGTTGTCGTAATTATTTTCTAGCATTGACTGAAAAATAGACTTAGTTTTATTTTAGCATGAGTATTATGAACATTCATTGTAAAATAAAACTATAATAGTGGCATTTGTGATGCGTTATAAAATACAAAAGTATATTAATTTATTTACAATTATTTTGGAATTATGGACTAATTCACAGTTTGAGAAAAAAATTCATTGATTATATAATTATAAATCATAGGGAACCAGTGAATTATATCTTAAACAATAAAGGCATATCACCCATTGAGTGTGAGCAACATAAGAGTTAATGAACTCTTCGAGTTAACTGATATAGATGTATGCAACTATAAGTCTAATAATTCAAAAATGGTTCCACGTATTTATATCATGATGAGTTATCACAATCATGAACATGTGTACTTGATACACATGTAGTATGCTATGATAAGCTCATATAATATAAAATGGAAGTAAATAAAATGACATGCAATAAAAATATAAAATTATTCAATTTGATCGAAAATGTGAGTATATTGGAATGAGGTCCAAATGTACCTAAAAGTGAATAAAGATTCAATCTCAAAATTCACTCTTTCCTATGATACATAATGATGTATCGATATGGAGTAATCAAACTTTGTCAAATAAAGTACGATTAATTGTGAGTGAAATCGAGTTAACTTCTTTCTCCAAGGTTGTATACATAAGGTTAAAATTAGTGTAAGCTAAAATACTTTATAAAATCATGCGAGATAAGGGTTTATAAGAAACCCCAACGTATCCTAGGCCAAGGAGTTAACAGGTTGTAGGAGTCGAGAAACTATATGTAATGATTTTACGTGAGGGTTCTGGATAACTCCAAAAGGAATTCAAAAATAATCATCGTTGGATGACTAACTTATGTTTGGAATATAAGTATCGTAAACTAAAACTAAATTAATTTTATATATCTAAGGCAGTTCTCAAAGAATTTGTGAATACCTATTCTCTTGCACTGAGAAACAATTTTTGTTTCAAGAAATGCCAACTTTATACTAAAGGAATTGATTTTAGAAATTATTGGTAGCAAAATAGATTTGAATACGATCCAAAGATGAAACTGATTACGTGGGGTAAAATGAAATTAACCAGATCTAAATGGACACAACGTGTGAGAATGTCTAATAAGTATTCTTAGATATTTAAGAGAAACTGTGAATTTCTGATCAATGCGAAGAAAAATAATTATCAATTATCAATTAAACCATTGAGAGTATTGACTTTGCAATATAGTACAATGCACAAATCTGAAAGGATTCCAAATACGTCATCAAAATATGGTTTTGATAATTATACCCAAAGGAATATAATCTATCGATCGCAAATTTTTCTTTAAGAGAAAGGCTAATGCAGTTGGGATATTGCAAGCCACATTGAGAAGAATAACATCGGAAATTCATTTGTTAAAATTAATGTAACAGATTTTGCATTTGGTGCGCTCAATTAAATTCGAATTTTTCTTAAAAAATTATCGCTTGTCATGACTATGTTTCTGGCACATATGCATTGAAATGGAAAATTCTAAATAATGATTTAGAATAGATTATTTGCGCATTACAACCAAAGTGTCTCAAAGTCAATGGGAGTGATATTGAGTATTTGTGTTTTTCGGATATGATCTAGGAATGGATACGAAAGTATCCTTCGACAAGCATTCAAGTTAACAAGTGTTTTGACAGAAATATCAAATAATTTGATCTTCAGTCAAAATGCAGAGGAAATGTGTATCCATAAGAAAGAACCATTAAAAGTACATAAATATTTCTATATATAAGTAAACAACATATTGATGGTTGTTAATGATGTACTTATGTTAAAATCAGTAATAGTTTGGTTGTTTAATACTCAATATTAGATCTGTAAATTATTTCTTTTATAATAAATATAAAGGAGGTTTGAAATGTCTCTAGCGGTATGCAAAGACACCTTATTATAATGTTTAATATGGAAAATGTAAGATGAATTCCTTTTGTGTTGACAGTAGGAAATACTATACATGCCGTATTATCTACATTATTGTATTTAGCTAATGTATTTGATACATGAAGCACTAGAAGTCAACTCAACTGTATTATCAATAATGTTTAAACGGTAGTTTTGAATGTTCTTGAATATTTACGAAATACTAAAGTATTGTTTATAGATAAAATAAATTCATTATGAAGGAGTATTCAGACTCAAAGTTCATAAGTAATATGGAGTATAACATGTCAATGTTAAATTCATGTTCAAACTTTAGTTAAGGAGCTTTAAGTTGAAAAAAAAAGAGGTTACGGGTAATTAACCAAAAATTCTAAGTACACCGTCTTGGATAATTCTACAATAAAAGAAATGTAAAAATATAAATGCATAAATTTATAATTGAGCAAGGGAGGATTCCTAGTATTAAGAATACTACATCATTGTTACATGATAACAATGTAATAACAAGAGTTAACTAAAAGTCCATAGATATATTTTGAATAGTTCCAGATGATAAAGGTGGTTTATTAGCATGTAATAGAGTTGATTGACAGAGTAGATAATTAAAAAAACCTAGCAGATCCATTCACAAAGGATCTAATTCGATCGATTCTCATCAAACTGATCGAATGGATAGGATAAGATTCCATAATTAACCTCAACTGTAAGTGGGAGATTGATAGAGTTAGGGTTATGCCCTAATGAAATTTGTTATATATACCTAACTCGATAATAATCTTGTTCAAAATAAAAGGTTTTTCTTTATATTACATAGTATGACATAATATGTTATATTAATAAATAAATTAATTAAAAGTATATTTAATAGAAAAAACATAAATGGTATGTCTTATGATAATAATTTACAATGATTTGTAATCATAAGTGATTCATCACAATAATATAAACATATCGCTTTAAATATTCCTACTCAAGATGTATCAAGACTGGATATCGATACATCCACCGAGACTAGAGGATATGACACTCTCCAAATATTGGACAGTGTATTACTCATAGCTGCTAGAGGCACCAACGAGTTATGTATTGATAGTTATTGGATAATTATGGAATGACTCGATTGATAATTTTCTGGTGGTTAATATAACTAAGGTCAAACAGAAAATATTGATGTGACAATATAACATAATTCCCTCGACTAGAGAATAATGTCAAGCTTCAATGTGAAAACTCCATCTTGATTATAGTTAAATTGTGGCACGAAATCTATCAAACGACTATAGTTGGGTTGTGTGGAAGCACTAGAAGTGAGACAATATTCAAGAGAGAATTTGTCCACTTGGTTATTTGAGGTTAGTATCACGGTCAACTGAAGTTAACTCAAAGTCAAAGTCTCTAACCATAGCAATTTGGTTAATAATTATTATTGTTGTAGAACCAAGTACTTTGTGTTTGGAAAATAAAGTCGAATATGGACGACATTGGAATTTTGACCATTATCAAATTCAATAAGTCCTAATATAATATAGTTTTGACGAAGAGAATTATTGCAAAATGATTTTCACTATTAGGTAATGTTTAAATAAAGTAAAATTGGATTTTACTGGAGCTAAATACTTAAGTGATAAATTTGGCCATAATGTCACACCACTGCTAACTGACGTGTAAACGTTAATATTCAAATTGTTCGATATTAATCACTAACCGAATTTACACCTAAGAGTCACACAACTGAAACATTGAATACTCTTAATTACCATTTGATTTAACTAAATAAAACTGTTATAAATTAATTAATATTTGTGAAATATTAATTATAAAATTTTATTTAATTTGTGTTGATCAATATTAAAAAGTGCGTGTAATAATTATAAACACACGAATCATTAAACGATATTAGTATGCATTTGAAGTAGATTTAGATGTGTTTTTTATTGATCAGGGTTGAAGTGATTTTGAGGCCCATAGAGGAGCTGCTCTTGGCCAGCCATATTAAAGGGAATGGAGTTTTGAATTTTGATTCAAAAAAGGAGCTTAATGGGTATGAGAGATATAGGGATGCAGATCCTCCTTTTTCTCCTTAGATCTTCACTATATATTCGCATCTAACCCACCTTTTGGCATACCATTTCTTTGGCTCATCCCCTTTGTACTTCTAACCGAAAACTCTTACCTCCCTCCTCAAATCATTCAAGAAATATAAATACAAAATTAAATCATATACAATGGTCAGTGGTTGCTGGATTCCGACTAGTAGCATTTTGTAGATTCTAAAATTATTTCAAGGAGTTTTGATTCTTTGTTTTAAGGTGTTACTTGTGTGCTTCCTTTAAAGGTAAATCCAAAATTTACAATCATATATGAATGTAAATAGTGTCCATTATGATATACGTGTATATATATATATATATATATATATTGTGGTAAGTTTGGCTTTTTTCATGAATCTATATATGTCGGTGCTGTCGTCATTGGATGATAATGTATATATGTATGTATTAATAAAAAATTCATATTTAATGCTTATAGCAATAGATAAAAATAACAATTTTTTATTTTCAAATATAGTATTATTTTAAAAAGGATTATTTAATAAAATAGATTTTAAAGCAAAATTATTATATAAAGTATATATTTATATATATATTTATAAATATTTTTATGGTACGCGGAAAAAATTTGAAATTGAATATTATATATATCTTCATTTATTTTAATTTAAATACTACATCTAATTAGAAACAAATAAAAATGTACTTTGATATATATATATATATGTAAAATATTTTATTAATACGTATAAGCTTATAATTGATTTCAAAAAAAACAATTTTTTTATTTATAATTAGTTAGGGAAATTAATTATATAAAAAACTATTGTTTTAATTAAAACATTTCTAAATAGAAAATAATAATAATTGTTATTATTATATATTTATATGGCCATATGTGTTTAGGTATATTTTATACATATTAAATATATTTATATATGTATGTATATACGCTAGTAAATATTCTAAATATATTTATATATGTATGTATATACACTAGTACAAATCTATGGAGTTCCGATGCGTACTTAGCATCGCTAAATTTTTTAGTGGTGCCAAAAGCGCATTAGAAAATCAAGCGTCAATAAGTCGTTAGGCGTTGCAAAGGCGTCAAAAAAAATAACATAACAATGGCATCGCTAATATTTAGAGACGCAACTATGACGAAAATTATTTATCATAACAATAGCATAACAATGGTATCACTAATATTTTGCAACACCGGTATTTCAATAAATACCTTCTATCACAATGGCATCGCCAAATATTAGTGAAGACATTGAGACAAACTATCGACATGTATAATCAAAAAATTAGCAACATGTTACTAGTATGGATTTCAACAACACCACCTCACTCAACTCATTTCCACCAACCATAACTCAAATGGAATAATTATATAAAACCAAACAAGCAATAATCCACATATGGTGCATTAAACAATCATATATATCCACAGCTAATATACATGACCATGCCCTCAAAGATAAATACAAAATCTAAACACATAATATAATCACAGTTAATAAATGAAGTCACATGACTACAATTCCCAACCCAACATGTCTGAATACCACTTTGTTACATAAATACATACACATATAATACACAAATCCATCACAAAATACAATGTGACTAAACCAACTGTTCCTCGCTAAGGCTCACCAACTCTCCTGTAGCCAAAAAGTTTGCTCCTTTAAGAGCTTTTGATGTGCTGAAGAACCAGCATTATCCACACAAACCCTATGCAAAAAAATTGGCAATAAAATATTTAGCAATTCCTTTCAATAATTTTGTAATTTAGAAGCATGGTACATAACTATCTTATAGTTACATTACATGTTGCACCTATAAGGAAATAAACTGGCACATTAGAACATACGCCCACACTCATTAGACCGTCAACAAAGGCATTTTTCAAGCTTTTCCTTGCTAAGAAATGGCCATTAAATCAATGTGTATTTTGTATATTCCACCTTTCCAAACAAAATAGAAGATTCTTAACTAAGATGCTATTACACCAACCAAGAAGGTTTACATATTACGAATGTATGTGTCTATTATTCTATCAGCTCAATATATTGCACTTTAATTTGTTATCCTAGATGAATATTATGAATTTACTATATTTAGAATAAACAAGTTTATACTATGATATACTTATACAAATTATCAACTAGAAGTACAAAATATATAATTTAGCAAACTCTAAAACAATGTTTTTCCATATTAAAAGCAGTAAATATGATTATATCGAATGTTGAGCACAATTGTCAAATTCATATTATATACAGGCCATTCTTAATAAAGAAAGACATACATAAATTTTACTATTGCAGTTCCAATCCCAAAAGTATGAATGATAAAATTATATATAAAAAAATAAAAACGTACAAAAATTTCAAACCTGATTCTTAACTTGAGTTACAACATTCTTCTCTCTCCAATCAAACTCCTCCGACAACCCATCAGTCGGCACAATCGGAGCCACTTTCGCACCCTTCAAACCATGCTAATTATTCAAGTACATCTTTGAAGTATCAACCTTGACCAATTCAAGAACTAAGATCATGGTCCACTCATAATTATGTCTGTATTAAGTTTCTCTATGGTTGAAACATAGGATATTCCATAAATAGCAAACAAACAAAATAACTTGATTTGAAATTCAATTGGAATTGGGAGCATGTCTTTAAGTTTATGTGTACCGCTAGTCTCACTGATCAGATTTTGACATAGTGCTATATTTTTCAATATAACTACACTTTGCGCTTTGCTAAAATTCCTAATTTGGTATCTTTGCTCTATACCAACATTTAAATTTGTAACATCATAAAGTTTTATAGTAAATATGGAAACTCATGGGTAACTTACACCGAAATAGAATTATGAAATGATAAAAATAAGGTAAAATGTGAAAAATCAATAAAATCAAACAAAATGCTGAAAGCATTGGTTGTGCAATTGATGAAGCAAATAATTTAAAATATTTTCATTTGTATTTGTTTTGAACCAATTTGAAAAGGGACCATCTGCACTCATTCAACTGAAGAACAACAAATTTTAAACGGATTAAGTAATTACAGCAAGAATAAACATGCTACTGTGATAAATAACATTACTGTTATCCGACCTTTTGGCCCATCTATATTCAGACCGACTAGACAAGTTAGACTAGATGATCATCGAGGAAGATAGCCTGGAGAGATGTTTAATAGGCTCAGAGATTAAGCATAGGCAATGATATAAAGCGAAGGGAAATCGAGGCAAAGAGGTGGACTCTTCAAAATATTCTAAGTATGGAATAATGCCTCCCCTAGGCCGGGGATCGGTACCTATCCCTTATCCTAGGGGATCGGTACATATCATCAATTTTTATTTCAGACTTGGTAAGGATGAAATAGAGTGATAAGGAAGGCCCTATGAGGCTACATTTCAAGTTTTAATTTATTTGGAGTTCGTATTTTCAAGTTATGGGCAAATTATTTCACCTATCAAAAGGGATTGGTATAAAAGGGATCGTCCATATTCAGCTTTCACTACATATTGCAAAAATGATCGGTCAATAACTCAAATTCTACAGATGCTATTAACATCAAACTTGGAGCATAAGCTAACTAGAATGTATGGAACACCCCATAGGGATCGCATATCATTTGGAGCAAGTTGGAGAGATCGGTACTCATCCCTCTAGAGGGATCAGTAGAAATCAAAATTCAAACAACACTATTTCGCGGAAAATACGATATCTCATAAATGTAAGTTGGAATTGCATGAAATTTAGCGAGCAAGTAGCTAACATCATGAGGCATCCTTCACAGGGATTGCAACCCATTTGGATGCATTTTTAGGGATCGGTACTGATCCTTATTTTGGGCCTCGAGGGCATGCAAATTTTTGGGTTGCCTCATCTTGTCTCTCGATTTTTCTTTCGTAATTTCAATCTGATCCATGCACGTCTTCCCCTATAAATGAAGTATGCATAGCATTAGAAAAGGAATCCTGCTTTCTCTGCCGAGGCTCTGCTATTTTTATTCTAGAAATAAACAGAAATTGAATTTTCACCTGGGGTTATTGATGAAAAGACTGGATCAGATAGACAAAGCGTACTAGCTCTATGGAGTCGGATACAGATAGCCAAAGCGTACAAGCTCTATGATTCAATTCGAAGCACGTCATGTACGCAACAAGGCGTACTTTGGGGAGCAAGTGTTATCCGGCCTTTTTGCCTGGCTATATTCAAACCGACTAGACAAGTTAGACTAGATGATCATCGAGGAAGGCAGCCTGGAGAGATGATTATTAGGCTTAGAGATCAAGCATAGGCAATTTGGAAACATCATGGGGCATCCCTCGTAGGGATAGCAGCCTATTTGGATGCACTTTTAGGGATCGATATTGATCCCTATTGTAGGCCCCGATAGACCTGCAAATTTTTGCTAGTCTCGTCTTGGTCTCCCGAACCTTCTGCTAGAATTTTAGTCTGATCCGTGCACGTCTTCCCCTATAAATACAGCAGGCATGGCATTAGAAAAAGAATTCTGCTTTCTCTGCTAAGACTCGGCCATTTTTATTCTTTAGTTTTGTACTAATGGATCCTAACTGATCCAAATATTCTTGTAATGATAATCAAGTGGAAGATCAATAAAAATATAAAGTGGACGTAGGCCAAGGTTGTCGAACCACTATAAAAATCTATGTGTTCATTTATGATATTTGCTTTATTTTAATTTCATCCTTCATTTAATCTCTACTAGATTCTATTGGGTGCTGATGCCCAATTTTGGAGTTAACAATTACTGTGGTAACTAGGAAAATAAATGCTTGCAAATAACAACAACAAAAATATCAGTATTTTTGTAAAAAAATAATAATAAGTATTTAGGTGTGACAACAAACATTATATTAACACTCTAATAAGTTAAAACATATGGTGAAGCTACACCATTACTTTCGGTTCTCATCTAATGGTTTATATTTTGTATAAGTTAAATTTATGATTTGATATTGCCTTATTATTATACAAAAACGAACCGACCTTAACTATAAATAGAATGAGTATAAAAAAATGTTTCAAAATATCAGGATGAGAATACTGAAGAACCAACATAAATGAGTTTTTTAATAAAAGAAAGGCTGCTTATTTGATAGTCCTCTTCATGGATCAAGGCTACAAAGCAATATTTAACATATGTAAGATATATGTGCTAATTTTAAAATGCAATGTGTAATATTCAATTATTATAGTACATAATTCATTGACGGGTAGAAAAAACCTAGAAATGTCGATAATAAATTATAGTAAAAACACAAAAGGTTGCATAAAAACATGGTAATTGAATGGCAAACAATTGCCTAAATCACAAACGATGGTTGATCGATAACATGAAAAACCAAACCTGATGACAAATATTTTGTCAGAATGATATTTCCCAGTTATGTACAACTTCTGAAATCTATAATTATACACATCATCCTGCTTTCTTCTCCGTCTGTATGAAAAGATTGAATACGTAAAAGAGGGTAAAGAAAGAAAGAACTAGGGTTTGCAATAGTAGGGAGTAGTTAGTTCCTTAAGGGGGTAGCAGAGAGTGAAAAAGTTGACGGCGGAAGGGGGAATAGGATGTCGGATGATAATGAAGAATTTAACGGTATATTTCGAGATTGAATGGTGAGAATGATGATAGGTTAAGTAGCGACGATGAAGTCGAGATTAGTGAAGGATTAAAGAGGGAAAATTAGGTTTTTTCAATGTTTTTCCCAATTCGTGAATTACTGTTGTGAGGAGGGAGGTAATGCAGTTGTAAGATATTCTTGAATCCTTAGATTCAATTCAAAGTTGAATTTAAATTTATAATTATTTTGTTTTATACACACACACACATTTGTATAAACATTTACATTATACATATATGTATATGCGCTTGTATAATTAATTAATTAATTTTATAAGTGATGGGATCAATAACACCCTTTATTTAGCATCATATTATAGCCCTCTGATATTAGCCATAAATTTCAACTTAAATATTTGTTCTTTCTCTCTTCTGCCGCACGAACTAAATATTTAAGTATAAATTTATTATTAATATTAAAGGGATACAAATGGTGCTAAACATAGGGGTCTACTGATCCTAGCTCATTTTATAATATATTAAATCATATATATATATATATATATATGCATACATATATACATGCATACATATACATATAGAGACACACATACGTATTTACTAGGCAGCACTCATGTATATAGAGGGGCGTATACGTCTGATGCAATGTCAATCCCAACATCAATACACATGCATGTTAAACCATGTATGTCATTTAATGTTGCATGTGAAAGTACACGCCTATGTGTATATGATATACATATTATATTATATGATATAAACTTAAAATAAATAAAATAAAATATCGATTTCATTTAAAATTAATCAAATCATATCTAAATAAATTTATACTTTATAGCTCCAACAAGATCCAAAATAATTTTTTTTTTGAAATTGACCAATTTACCCCACTGCGTGTTGGCACAATTTCAATACTCTTATTCTTTGTTGAAGAAGTTTATGTATATACTAAGTGGTATCAATGGGTCATTAACCTTAATTAGCCCATTTTCAATTAATTTATTCTTTTATTTTTAACTTCTTAACTCTATGTCAGGTTTTAATATTTATATTGAAACCTGACCAAAAAATGCACTCTAGGCAATGATGCAAGTTTCGATTCTTAATACCTTCATTAAAAAGTATATAATTGTAATTTTACTAAAATTACCATTTTCCCCTTTAATTAATATTTTAATATATTATTAAATTTTGAGGGATATTACATTTATAGTTGCTTTGAAACATGAGGTCTTGTTCAATCCCTTATACATTGTCGCTAAAATAATAACTTCCCTTATTTAAGTAAGTTCGCTATACTCTTTCGTACTTAGGATATCGCATCTTTATATTTCTATGCTTTCCTCATTTCTTCTCTGTTTCTTGTTCAAAATCTTGCCTTCTTTTAGTAACCATCTCTAATAGCATCGTAATTCCTTTAGTCTGCTCATTGAAATCTTTGAGGTTTGCCATCTTTTTCCACTAATCTCCACCAAGATTAGGTTTCTCTTGATACTCTAGCTGCTAGAGCGAAGTGTTTTAAAATTTCATTGACTCCCCTAACTTCTTTGTCTCTATTTCAACTATTGAAGTATTCTCCAAAGAATTCTTGTAGTCTCCATTTGATAATTGGTTATTGAGTTCACCTTCTCTAACCGTCCTATGAATTCTTCTTTATTGAATGTGTTACTCTTAATCGAAATAGAAGTATCTTCAGATGGTTGAACTATCCTTATTCTGTAAGATTTGGTGATATAATATTTTCAATTGTAGAAGATTCGGAGAATATTGTTGATTTCAGTGTACAATATTTTCAATTGCAGAAGATTTAAAAGATATTTGAGATAATTACTCAAATATATACTGACTCTTTAAAGAGAGTATAGATTACCTATATGAGAAGAAGAATTATTTTGGGAGATTGAGGTAATCAATTAATTCTCTAATTAGCTGATTAAAGAAGGAATCTTATCAGGCGCATGTAAATTGGAAAAAACTGGAAAATCAAATGAATAAACATTTCCTGTATGAATAGAGAATTAATGAGGTATTAATTTTTGACCACAAATCAATTACTTCAACCCCAAGTAATAATCTCTATATAAAGGCAGAAATTAGCATGAGTAGAATTATCTCTCTCAGTTGTATTTCTTTCTCTCCATTATCAATCTTGTGTAAATTTCTCCACTTAGAAAGTAATAAAATCACCTCTCCCCAAGTGGATGTACACTTCCTTGCGGTAGTGGAAACACTATAAATCTCGTGTGTTATTTTCTTTTATTGCTTGATCTGTGGTTGCTTTTAACTGAAAACTATCAATTATTTGTTTTGCCTCATCATCAATCCGGTCCTATGTATTTTTCCACAAGGTTGGGTTTTTGTTCCTATGGCGATATTGAGGGATTTTTCCTCAAACGGTCTAGTATCAGAGCGACAAGGTTGATTGAGAATGGGTGTTAGGCATTATGATAGGAGATGAGAAGACTCCAGCGGTTGTACCAAGACCCTAAGTTAGAGGGACCTATATTGCATCAGAATCTAATTTAGCAATAGAGACATGGAACGGTGATAAAGACTTCGAGAAGTGGTAATGGAAGTGAAAGTTGTTCTGATGAAAAACGAAGTTCATCCTATGGTGTTTGCTCTAGAGGAGTTGATGGCTGAAATTTCAGCCGGGGAAAGGAAGGAGATAAAAAATGGGCGTTTACCACTTTGCAGTTAGCTATGGGAGAAAATGTTATTTCTAAGATTAGCGGTGAAACTACTACTAAAGGAATTTGGACTAAGCTGGAAAATCTCTATCTGAAGAAATCTTTGACTAACCATCCGATTTTGTTGAAGATATTTTTCACCATGAGGATGAGAGATGGTACTTCCATCAAAGAGTATCTGATTTTCTTTGATGATCCAGTGATGAAGATGAAGACTAGGGATTTTAAGGTAGATGAACAGCATATGGCTATGATGCTCTTGTGTAAAGTTGGGTATTCGCTAACAGCCTTATCTTTGCAAGAGATACTCTTACCATTGAAGATGTAAAGTTGGGTCTTCTATCTAAGAACTTGAGGGATCACATGAAGGATATGGATGAAAGTAGAGGAGGTAGTAGTAGTCAAGGCATATTTGCTTAGAGAGGGAGAGAGGAGAAAAAGAATTAGAATTCCAAGGGCATTCTAAATCTAGAAAGCCCAGTAATAATTATCAAGGAAAATCTAAGGATGGAAAATGTCACCTTTGTAAGAGACCATACCATTAGGAAAGAGACTGTTCAGATTATAAGAAGAAGGAAGAAAATGGTTCTTCATCATTTGCGGTAGAGAAAACTGTATCGGATGATGTGTTATCTGCAGCGCTATCAAATGTATCAATCTATTGGGTGCATGATTTGGGGGCGTCTTTTCATATGATGTCTAATAGAGATTATTTCATTTTTTTTAGTCTACGGAGAGGGAAGTGCAATCCTTATTGGTAATGGTGCTAGTTGTAGAGCCATGGGAAGAAGGTACAGTGCAGATTAAGATGTTTGAAGGAGTGACAGGCATTTTGATAGGTGTTCGGTATTTTCCAGGTCTTCGGAAGTCTTTGATTTATTTAAGGCAGTTGGCATCCATCAATGTCGCTTTAGAGAAGTATGGTTTGAAAGTTTCGAGGGGTTCCCTTGTTCTTATGAAGAGAGATGTGTCCAAAATCTGTATTTTCTTAAGGGGACCACAATTCTTAAAAAGTCATGTGTTGGAGTTTATAGTTCTCATGCTTTGGATGCCCCCAGACTTTGGCATCTTAGGTTGGGTCATATTTTTAAGAAGGGCTTAGAGTTGCTTCATGGATGGAAGACGATCAAAGGTTACCTCGACAAGTCGAATTCCTGCCAGGAGTGTGTGTTTGGTAAGCAGACTAAGGTATCCTTTGGAGTTGGACTCCATAGATCAGAGTGGTAATTGATTATGCGCATACAAATCTTTAGGGACCAATTGCTACTGCTTTCATTAGGGGTGCAAAGTATTTTATCGCTTTTATTAATTGGAAAGTTTGGGTGTATGTGATGAAGGCCAAATCAGGGATCTTTGAGAATTTTAAGGCTTGGAAGGTGCTTGTTGAGAACCAATCTAGTTCTAAGCTAAAAGGGCTGAGATCTAATAACTGTGGAAAGTTTGTCTCTAGGGAGTTCCTCTACTTTTGTAGACATCATGGCATTGAGAGACATTGCACTACACCAATGGGGTTGCTGAGGGGATGAATAGAACTTTACTTGAAAAGGCTCTTTGCTTGAGATTAACGACGGGCTTATCTAGAGGCATTTGAGCCGAGACATTATCGACTGCGGCGAATATAATTGATCGGATTCTGTGCTCAGCCATAGATAGAAAGATTCCAGAAGAGAAGTGAAGAGGTAAAGCGTATACCTTAGTTATTTTCGTATATTTAGTTGTTCTGTGTATGTTCACCATACAGGTGATGATAAGTTGGAGGCCGTGCATACAAGGGCATCCTCTTGGGATCACAGATGGTATCCAAGGTATCACATTTGGCATCTTGTTGATAGGAAGATTATTTATTCCAGACATGTTACTTTTGATGACTCAGTAATGTTCAATCCTAAGAAAGACTTAACTACAATGTCAGATGTTTTTGATAGGCCTAAGGAGATGGAAGATGTTCCTATTTTACAGCCTAGTAGTAGAGTTTTTGATGCTGTTGAGAGTGAGATAGATGCAGTTGGTGTGACATCATAGAGTAGTCTACTGGTGCCTTCTAGTAGTGCTGGTGATGTGCATGAGACTAGAATAAATATAGTTTAAGGTGCTCTGAAAGGAGTTTAGCCGAAATTGTACCTACTCAGGCCATTCGTAGGACTATTAGGCCGCTTAAGAGTTATGATGATTGGCTGTATGCAAACCTTAGTCTTAGTGATCAGTTTGATTATGCCTAACATGCGATTCATGAGGATCCACTTGACCTTGACGAAGCTTTGAGGTCATGTGACAGTTCGAAGTGGATGTGCGCTATGGATGATGGAAGTGTGTGTTCAAGGTGAAGGATGATGGAAGATACAAGGCTAGACTTATTGCCAAAGGATTTTCATAGAGGAAGGGATTGGAGTATGTTGAGATTTTTCCTCTTGTAATAAGACACATCTCTATCCATATTTTGCTTGCTATAGTTGCTACTCATGACTAGGAGTTGAAACAACTTGATGTAAAGACCGCTTTCTTCATGTCATGACTATAGTTTTCCCTTTATGTTCGATTGTTGTGAGTACATTATTGTAATTTCGAGGACGAAATTCTTTAAGGAGGGGAGTCTGTAATGACCCTAATTTTGACTAACATTATTTAGAATATATAATTAGATAAACTAAGTGAAATAATATAGATAGTTAAGGGGTTGAGATTTGTTAATTTAAAAGGTGTTGTGCCTTAATGGACGTAGTAGCAAAAGATTAAAAAAATAAGTAGGAATAATATGGTAAGGGTAAAATAGGAATAACCTGTGCTCTTATACCCTGAACCCTTCTATTCTCCATTCCTTATTTCATTTTAACATTCATAAACAAAACTAAAACCCTACTGAGCTCGGTCGACCGCCATTACGAAGATTCAAGGAGAATAACGCGACGACCCGGAATTTCTAACAATTAAAATTGGAACAATTAATCGATTTTAAATATTTAAAAGTTAATTTTTAACGTGAATTCAAATATTATTATTGATAGAAATTCAGTTATTAGATTTAATAAACCGAGATTGGGTAAATTATTGAATCTTCAGTTTTAAGCCTGTTAAAAATAATTTGAGGGCTTATAAAATTTATAATGATGATACTGAAGATAAATAGAATGGTTGAAATTTAATTTAAAGGTGCTTTGTTCAATTTTAATAATATTTCGTTTAAATCAATATTTAAAAATAGCCTTCCGAGGCACAGTCTCGGAATTTGACGAAACAAGTTTCATTGGATCCGAAACGCTTAGAACTATTTTAATCGATTTAATTTAAAATTGATCGTTTACTTCCATAACTCGCACATATGATCAAATTAGCTTCCGAAACACGTTCCATTGTGTTCGGAACGCGGGTAAAACCTTATAATCACCTAGCGGTATTCTTTAAGAGGAGTTCGAAAATTTTAAATAGCAATTAACGAGGCGTTTTGAAAGTTTTATAATATAATAAAAGTTAAAGTCAAATAGTCAAAGATATTTTATCAACACTCGTACGCAGGAAGCTACCCAAATCAATATTTATCACCCGTTTCCCCCTCTAACCTTCAACAGAACCGAAATCGACCTCGTCTAAATGAAAAAATAAAAAAAAATGGCGATGCGAAATAGGATCGAGTTCGAAACTCGATTCTTGAAGCTGATCGTGGCTCATTTCGAGATGAGGGGAAGGAGTTCTCATTCGAAACTGTGAAGGCTCATTTTCGAATCGACGACGCAGGTGGGAGGCATCGTGTCGTGTGGTTTCACGATCGGTTGTGGAGGGTCGCGAGTGTGAGATGATGGAAGGCGAAGCTCGAAGGCTTCGGCATGGGGAGAAGCAGGATCGAGCGGCGATTGTGGGACAACATCGACGGTTAGGGTTTGAGCGAGGGGTTCGCATGCGATGGTGGCTGGAGGCTACGAGGCGTGACGCGACGATGGTGGGACTGGGGTATCGTAAGGTGAACGTCGACGAACTCTGGCGATCAAGAAACGGCGAGCTTGGTCGTGGATCACAGTTTGGGTGAGCAGTTTTTGTTTTATTTTAATTTTTTCCTAAGTTTATATTATAGATGTACACAAAAAAAAGAAATTATTTTGTTGGTTGCTGCAGTGTTGGAAATTTGAAATTTAGGTATGAACTATTATTGGTTTCCGGATTGGGAAATATATGTAAGGATAAAAAGAAAAAAAGGGAAAATTAGTTTAGGAAAATTTAATTATTTGTTTAAATAAAGATTTGGTTAAATTAAATTTACAAAATGGTAGTTAACTTATATAATTATTTGATAACTAGAAAATATTTTACAAACAGAAATTAGTTTGAAATTAACTTATTAGGTAAAATAAAATTTATTAAATAGAAATTGATTTGTTCAAATTGTTCGAATATTAATAAGATCATTTAATGTTTATACAAGGTCCATATATTGTGAAGAAAATAGTCGAGATTGAAGTGGATTTCAAACCAAAATCAAAGGTGAGTATTTCTCACTCTGTTGGGTTTTTATTTAAATTTAAATAATTGGTTGAATGATTAAGTTGATTGGATGAGCACTGATGATGATGTGACATTGGTTTTAGTTGATTATCGAGTTAATTGTGGTTTGACTCGAAGTATTGGGGTTTTAAGTTGTTTAAAACTTAAATCATAAATAAGAAAATGTTTTATTTTAAAGTTAATAAGGGCTTAATGATTTGTGATTCATTAAATTAGTAGGGTAATTAAAATGGATAATTAATTAATTTAATTAATTTAGGATTTGGGTTAATTAATTTAGTAATTAAGGGTTTGAATTAATTAATTAAGTTTTAAATTAATTAACTAAGTGTAAGTAATTCAGAATAATCATTGGATGGTTTGTCAAGTAATTAGTTAATGTAATTAATAAAATATAATAACTTTGTGGAATTAATCAAGAGATTAATTAAGGTGATTAACTAAGGAGTAATTGATTCATTTA
The DNA here is from genome assembly GCA_030765085.1 of Allium cepa. NCBI lineage: Eukaryota > Viridiplantae > Streptophyta > Magnoliopsida > Asparagales > Amaryllidaceae > Allium > Allium cepa. The sequence goes on from CM060940.1 coordinate 656,176,428, forward strand.
ATGAAGTAAATAAAAAAAGTAGATAATTATAGGCTGAGATTAATCGAGAATGATTAATATTGTGGTTGAATTAAAGTAACTGATTTAGATTAGAAAAAATTAAAATATAATTGGAAATCATTAATTTATATAATTATTGATGTAATTAGAGATTGATTAATTAAGATTGAATCAATTCAATAAATAATGACTTATGAGAAATTAATTAATATAATTACATTAAGAATTAATGTAATTAATATAGTTAATTAATTTATGAAGTAATTAAGATTACTTATTGATTTTGGTTAAGAATAATAAATATTGTGAACTTAATTAATGATAATTTCTTGAATGAAATTGAAGGATAACTAATCCAGGGTGATTAATTAAGATGATTAATGAAGGGTTGACTAATTAATTGATTTGGAATTAATTAATGTTAAATGAAAGAATCTGAGTGATTGAGGTTAGAAATTCAATTAGAATCAATTGAATTAATTTCGAAGTGATCAAATTTGCTTATGGATGATTGAATGGTATTGGATGTTTTGAATGAGTAGATATCTCTGATATGAAATGTTGTGTGTTTCATTTGGATAACTCGGGTTAGGATAACACGAGACTCGAAGAGGCCGGGATCGGGTATTAGAGGATAGCCGGAACCACTTCGAATTTTTATAGATTGATATGTGAAATCTATAGCCTGGAATGAAATGATTTAAGTGAATTGGACTATTTAATCTAAATTTTTGGTAATTAGTAAATTGGAGGTGAACTAAGTGATGTCTATAAAAAAATGAAAATATTGTGGATTTATGAATTGATATGAGTTACCCCGATTTATAAGTTGTATGCTTGTATTCCATGTTGGATGAGTTTACTCACGCTGGTTTCCAGCCTGACCCGGGTGTTACTTTGGTGTAATGCTCGGGTCAGACCGAGTATTACAGATTTCAGGTAGGGTCGTTCTGGAGCTTAGGAGTCGAGCTGATGGCAGGAACGTGTAGAGTATTTCCGTTGTATTATTATATTGTAATTCTGAGACATGTTGAGTTGTATATTTCCAGTGTTGAATATATGTGTAACTCTCATGTATTTAAATGTAATCGACGGATATAGTATTCTTCTGTAAACTGTTATTATTTATTATTATATTTTATCCGTTGCGAATGTAAGATGTTTGGTGTTTCTGTTCTTCTTCTTCTATCTCTTTCTTCTTTTTCCTAACTATTTGGAATTTTCGGGATCGAAAATTGTGGGTCGTTACAGTTGGTATCAGAGCTGAAAGGTTAAGCGAGAACCTTGGCTCTGGTAGGGATTACTCATCAAATAGAGTCTGTAGTACTCTAAAATGAGTTGAGTATATATATATGAGAGCGTACTTGTTATTTTCTTATATAAAGGTTTTAAATAGTTTTATATAAAAAAATGTATTTTGATATATAAAGCACTATCTCCTTCTAATAAATATTAAGGTGATTGGTGGTTAAATTAATAGAATTAAATTAAGAAATAATATATAATACAACCAAATTGAAGTCCTGAATTGGAATTACATTAAGTAAAAACGAAAATACAACCAAATTAAAATTTAATTAATTGAAAATGAAATTATAAAATTAGAATTCAGAAATTAAATGTTTAAAAGCTTTAAATAAAGGTAAATTTGAAATGGATTCAAACTGAAATTTAATCTTGAATTTATAGAAGTAAGAATAATATAAAAAGGAAATGGGTATCTAGATATGATTACCTTGGGTATTACCATAAATAGTTTTTGTGATCAATAATGATATATTTGTTATTATGTAAGCCAAATGAAGTAAATTTATAAGATGAGTATAACTTCTAAATTAAAGTAGGTTTTAAAATTGTGAAGTTTTAAAAACCTAAGTCTAGAAAACAATCAATTGTTTCCAAGAGTTAAAGAAAATAACAAATAATATAATTCAGACTATTTCGAATGCAGTCTTATTTTAAAACAAGAAACGTTTGGAAGATTTTTTAGGGATTTGTTTGAAATTAAAACTAAGGGTGGTTTAAAATTTAAAGTAACCTGGAGTGTAAAGGAAATAAATATGAAATAAACTCTAAGGTTGAGTTTTGAATTTTCCTTGTAATGTGATGTGAAACCCAAAGTGAAGCAAGTTTTAAACATAAGTGGAAAGGTTATTAATCTGAAGGTTTAAAATTTAAATGGGAATTGGGATTAAATTAAAGCAGGGGTTGAAATGATTTGAAATTGAAGTGGATTCAATTTGAAATTAGTCTAAATTTATTTGAATAATTTGGAACTGTAAATAAAGTTGAATAAGTAAGAATCAAATGAAATTTGCTTTGAAGTTGGAAAGAAATTGAGAAATATGAATTGGGAATAAAATCAAGTCCAATGGAAGTTGGAGTTATATAAATTGGAATTGGGTCAATTTAAATGGGAGTGGAAATTTAAATTGAATTGATGGGAAAGTGAACAGTTTTGACTCTGGATTATTTTCAATATAAATTGTTTTAATATAAACTTATTCTTCCAAGCTATTGAATATATACAACCTTTCTTTTTAAAGCTAACTTATTTTATATTTGTTTTACCATTATTGTTGGAACTATTTAACAATTTTTCAACTTTTTTATAAATTAATTACTGTTTTTCAATTATTTGCAAATTAATTACTATTTTACAACTATTTTGCAATTATCTAAAATTTCTGAAACTATTTAACTATTTTTCAACTATTTTATAATTAGTTGACTATTTTATAGCTATTTTGCAAACTAATAATTATTTTTCAATTACTTATCTATTTTTAAAATCTTCAAGCTATTTTCTAAATATAAACTTGTCAGAGTTCAAACTGTTGTTGATTAAATACGCAATTGAGGTAAGGATTAAAGATACGATCCAAATGAGAATTAAGGCAATTGTAAATAAGTGAATGGGAATTAAAGGAAATGCGAATAGAAAGGAAATTGAGTTGGTTGATAATTAATGGAAATAAATACGTAGTATGTACGTATATTATTCTATTCGCATAGTGATTTGATCCAGATTCGAGCACAGAATTTCAAGATAGTTATATCGATCCGAGTGGGATTTTTCACTCGATTTTCGACGGCGAACCTGGATATGGATTGTTGATTGGTTCTGGATATTCTCTATCATAGTTATGGCTATGCAAGGAGAATGACGGTTTCTAATCAAGAAACCAGATCCATGTCCGCACTAGGAAGTCGGGTGGACGATACTAGTTCGGAAGTGAAATTGTGTGATCGAGCAAGCGATCAGATTGGTATAGTGTACGGATGAATAGTGTACATCGTACAGTTCTGAATGAAATTGATATTGGAAAAAGTAATCAAATTTGAATATTTGATTTTGAATAAACAAAGTTATATATATTTGTTATATGTAAGATGAAACTCCCCTTGTTGAATCTATTGCTAGAAGAAAATGGATTTTTGGAAATAATTGAAGTATAAAAGGAGTTTTATACAAGTTTGAAATGATCCGAAGTTTTAAAAATTATACATATCTATATATATATATAAAGGATCTTATGAGGAATTTGGAAAAAGGTTTTGGGAACCTTTGGATTTGGAATGGCTTTTGATTTCTGGGTAAAATTAATATTGAAATTTGGAAAGCCTAGTTTAAGAATTATCGATTTTGGGATAATCGATTTTGTGTAAAGGAGCTTTGTATGTGATCATACTAGGTGTATGATTTGAAAGATACTATATGTGTATTATAAAGTGTTTTGATGATGGCTGTGGGAAAAAAAGGAGCTCCCTTGAAATGAACTTCTCAAGAGTGCCACCGGGTGGTGCTGCCTTGAGCCCTAAGGGGGGGTTCTAAAGTTAATCCTGTGAGGAGTCCGGACAAAACTTGTTCCTGAGGATTATGAGTAGAGTATACCATAGCGAAAGTTGTGCCAATAGTTACATGGACTTTTGCTTCGATGGCAACGTAACCCAGGATGTAACTACGACCTTTGGTAACATAGCGAAAGTCGTGTGTGCCGCTGAGTGCCAACAGTCTGCGTTTGATTTTATATCCGTAGACTGCGACCTATGTAGGAGTGGAGAAGTTTTATTTTGACAGCGAAAATCATGTGTGCCATTGAGAGCCATCTGTGACATGGACTTTTGCTGTGATGGCAACGTAACCCTGGAATTTAACTGCGATCTGTTGTGGGTTCCATGGCGTAATCGAAGTGCGCGGAGTGCCTACAGTTACATGGACTTTTGCTGCGATGGCAACGTAACCCAGGATTAACTGCGACCATGGATGGGGGTTATGATTTTCAGAGAATTCTCACCAAATATATATCCTCTATTTTCAAAAACTGTTTTCTATATTTTCAATAAAATTATTTTCCAAGTATTTTCTCTGGATGTTGAAAACGAGTTTACTAAGTACTTATAGATTTTCAGTCTAATGCCTGATCAACGTATGACTGAATTTCTGTGAGAACGAGGATGGGCTGGTTGAGACATCGAGTTATAAGAAGTATTTTTATAAAAGGCTATTTTAATAGTATGATGTGAATTTAAAAGCATTTCTAAAATTTTAAAGTAAAAGTGATGGAATTTTGGGAAAATGAAAGAAAATTCAAACTGGAATTATGAAAAATTTTGAATTCAGGAAAAATTTAATAAGGTGATTTTTTTTGTAATAAAATCGAATTTTGATATAAAAGTTGGAGGTAAGCTAATTAGCTAAATAATTATTTGATAGAGTATGTTAATAAAATTTAACTCGGTTAAATAAAATGGATTATGAATTAATAATGGAGTTTGGTAATGAATTCGAATTGTAAATAGAATTTGACTTGGATTTTATAATGAATTAAATAAGAAGAGATGTTGTAAAAAATAAAAATAAAATAGAGTTGGATCGAAATAGTGATGGTTTGAATTACAAATAAAATTCAAGTGTAATATGAATAATATTTAACGAAATTTGCAAGTAAATTAGATATAATTGAAGTGTTGTCAAATGAACTGAAAGTGAATTATAATAGAAATGGCTTGAGTGTAAACAAAACCCAGGTAAGTAGAAATAAATTGAGAATGGCTTTGTATAAATAAAATAAATTCGCAAATGAGTTAAGTAAGTGAATTAAAGATATAAATGGGTTAATCGAATTAAAAAATAAATGGATGAAGTCTGCTTGAACAAAAATTAAATCAAAGTTTTAGTTGGTATTGGGTTATTAGAATGAAAGATTATTAAATAAAAGGTTTGGGTTAAATTTATTTTTGGGAAATGGATACTAATATAAGCATCGAATGTTGTAAAGCTCAATGAAATAGTTTTAAATGAATCCAGTGCGGAGATGGAATGAAATGCAATGAATGGTTGGTGAATAAATTAGATATGAAACGGAATTAAATACAGGATGAGTTGAAATTAATTTAAAGTAGTTATAAACTGAAATAGATACTCTATTAAGCACATATCGTCGAATTTGCATAAAAACAGTTGTCGTTGTTGTAAACAAAGGTAATTAAAATTATATGGGCTGAGAGAAGTTAAATAAAATTGATTTTGAATCATTTAAAGTGAATATGAGCTTGTTTGGATTAAAAATCAATTGAATGTAAGAAATTGAGTTCTAAACCATTAAAATTGAAGGAAATGGTATATAAATTGGTTAAAAGCAATTGAATTAGTTTTGAAAACATATAAATTGCTCGTGGAAGTTATTTTGAATGCATTTCTTTTAGAATTAAAGTGTTATAGTTGTTTAAGTAAGAGAAATGTTATAAATTTCATATATATAGTGCTTATATGAGTAAATTGAGTAAGTACAGGTACCTGAAGGCCGTTTGGCTGGATTTGGATTGCGCTAATTACTTAAACAATAAGCCATTTGCTTAAAATGCTAAATAAAGGTACGCCTACGCAATAAAAATAGGAAATATGAACTGTTTTTTGTTTTTCCGACCGTGTGGGTCGTTGTATATATATATTTATATCTCTTGTCAAATTGCAAAAGCACCTCCGTACAAAGGGGACTCTGCCAAAAATTTTGAAAATTTTGGGAGTTAGACAATTTTTGAAAAAATTTTTGTTAACGACAAAACGATTTCAAATTGGAAACTTAAAGTAAATTAGTAGATGAAACTAATATGAATAAGTTATAAATGAAAGATAAAATTCAATATTCAAAATTGAAAACAAATTGAATTCATATGGAAATGGGAAAAATAAGTTGAATAGAAGTAGATGTGAAAACTTCTGTAAGGAAATGTATAAAATGATTTGAAAGGTTACGATTGAATATTGTTGCTAAGTAAGATATGCAGGTAGTATAAAGGGAAAGAAAATGGGTTGTGATTTCGGAAGATAAATTTGAATTACCCGACTAAAAGGTATGTATTTAAATTTCTGTATGAAATTGGATTGGGTTTTTGATATAGCCACTTGGCTTTTGTTTTCTTTTGAAATTTGGGTGCCCGTAGAGGCATTTTGTAGTAGTACCGAGCTAGCCGCGCAAAGGAGACGCTGACAAAAAATTTCGGAAATTTAGAGAGTTAGAAAAATTTTGAGAAAATTTTGATAATTCAAAATTTGGTTTTAAATTGAAATTTAAATGATTGAGCAAAAGGGTATTGTTTGAAACTATAGAAGGTTTTGGTAAGTTGGTTAAGGTGATAGTGGGTCTTTAATAAAAGATAGTTGGTAGCATGTTGAATTTTGAGTTTTGGGAAAAGGTAAACGGGTATTGGACCATTCTTCCTAATTAGTAATTTCGGGGACGAAATTCTTTTAAGGAGGAGGAATGTGACGACCCGGAATTTCTAACAATTTAAATTGGAATAATTAATTGATTTTAAATATTTAAATTTAATTTTTAACGTGAATTCAAATATTATTATTGATAGCAATTCAGTTATTAGATTTAGTAAACTGAGATTGGGTAAATTATTAAATCTTCAGTTTTAAGCCTGCTAAAAACAATTTGAAGGCTTATATAATTTATAATGATGATACTGAAGATAAATAGAATGGTTGAAATTTAATTTAAAGGTGCTTTGTTCAATTTTAATAATATGTCGTTTAAATCAATATTTAAAAATAGCCTTCTGAGGCACAGTCTCGGAATTTGACGAAACCAGTTTCATTGGATCCGAAATAGTTAGTTATTATCGGATTTCAATTTTCGTTGCAATCAGAATTGTCGTTTGACCCTGGCAGCTCAAAACGCTTAGAGCTATTTTAATCGATTTAATTTAAACTTGATCGTTTACTTTCGTAACTCGCGCATATGATCGAATTAGCTTCCAAACCACGTTCCATTGTGTTCAGAACATGGGTAAAACCTCATAATCACCTAGCAGCATTCTTTAAGAGGAGTTCGAAAATTTTAAATAGCAATTAACGAGGCATTTTGAAAGTTTTATAATATAATAAAAGTTAAAGTCAAATAGTCAAAGATATTTTATCAACACTCGTATGCAGGAAGCTACCCAAATCAATATTTATCACCCATTTCCCCCTCTAACCTTCAACAGAACTGAAATTAACCTCATCTAAATAAAAAAATAAAAAAATGGCGACGCGAAATAGGATCGAGTTCGAAACTCGATTCTTGAAGCCGATCGCGACTCATTTCGTGATGAGGGGAAGGAGTTCTAGTTCGAAACTGTGAACGGTCGTTTTCGAATCGACGACGCTGGGGGGAGGCATCGTGTCTGGTGGTTCCGCGATTGGTTGTGGAGGGTCGCGAGCGTGAGATGATGGAAGGCGAAGGTCGAAGGCGTCGGCATGGGGAGAAGCAGGGTCGAGCGACGATTGTCGGACCGCATCGACGGTTAGGGTTTGAGCGCGAGGGATTCGCGCGCGATGGTGGTTGGAGGCTGTGAGGTGTGATGCGGCGATGGTAGGACTAGGGTGTCATGAGGTGAACGTCGATGAACTCTGGCGATCAAGCAACGGCGAGCTTGGTCGTGCATCGCAGTTTGGATGAGCAGTTTTTGTTTTATTTTAAATTTTTCCTAAATTTATATAATATATGTACATAAAAAAAAGAAATTATTTTTATGGTTACTACAGTGTTGGAAATTTGAAATTTAGGTATGAACTATTATTGGTTTTCGAATTGGGAAATATATGTAAGGATAAAAAAGAAAAAAAAGGGAAACTAGTTTAGGAAAATTTAATTATTTGTTTAAATAAAGATTTGGTTAAATTAAATTTACAAACTGGTAGTTAACTTATATAATTATTTGATAACTAGAAAATATTTTATAAACAGAAAATTAGTTTGAAATTATCTTATTAGGTAAAATGAAATTCATTAAATAGAAATTGATTTGTTCAAATTGTTCAAATATTAATAAGATCATTTAATGTTTATACAAGGTCCATATATTGTGAAGAAAATAGTCGGGATTGAAGTGGATTTCAAATCTAAATCAAAGGTGAGTAAATCTCACTCTGTTGGGTTTTTATTTAAATTTAAATAGTTAAATTTAAATAATTGGTTGAATGATTAAGTTGATTGGATGATCACTGATGATGATGTGACATTGGTTTTGGTTGATTCTCGAGTTAATTGTGGTTTAACTCGAAGTATTGGGGTTTTAAGTTGTTTAAAACTTAAATCATAAATAAGAAAATGGTTTGTTTTAAAGTTAATAAGGGCTTAATGATTTGTGATTCATTAAATTAGTAGGGTAATTAAAATGGATAATTAATTAATTTAATTAATTAATGATTTGGTTTAATTAATTTAGTAATTAAGGGTTTGAATTAATTAATTAAGTTTTAAATTAATTAATTAAGTGTAAGTAATTCAGAATAATCATTGAATGGTTTGTCAAGTAATTACTTAATGTAATTAATAAAATATAATGACTTTGTGGAATTAATCAAGAGATTAATTAAGGTGATTAACCAAGGAGTAATTGGTTCATTTAATAAAGTAAATAAAAAAGTAGATAATTATAGGTTGAGATTAATCGAGAATGATTAATATTGTGGTTGAATTAAAGTAATTGATTTAGATTAGAACAAATTAAAATATAATTGAAAATCATTAATTTATATAATTATTGATGTAATTAGAGATTGATTAATTAAGATTGAATCAATTCAATAAATAATGACTTATGAGAAATTAATTAATATAAGTAATTAAGAATTAATGTAATTAATATATTTAATTAATTTATGAAGTAATTAAGATTACTTATTGATTTTGGTTAAGAATAATAAATATTGTGAAGTTAGTTAATGATAATTTCTTGAATGAAATTGAAGGATAATTAATCCAGGGTGATTAATTAAGATGATTAATGAAGGGTTGACTAATTAATTGATTTGGAAATAATTAATGTTAAATGAAAGAATCTGAGTGATTGAGGTTAGAAATTGAATTAGAATCAATTGAATTAATTTCGAAGTGATCAAATTTGCTTATGAATGATTGAATGGTATTGGATGTTTTGAATGAGTAGATATCTCTGATATGAAATGTTGTGTGTTTCATTTGGATAACTCGGGTTAGGATAACACGAGACTCGAAGAGGCCGGGATCGGGTATTAGAGGATAGCCGGAACCACTTCGAATTTTATAGATTTATATGTGAAATCTATAGCCTGGAATGAAATGATTTAAGTGAATTGGACTATTTAATCTAAATTTTTGGTAATTGGTAAATTGGAGGTGAACTAAGTGATGTCTATAAAAAAATGAAAATATTGTGGATTTGTGAATTGATATGAGTTACCCCGGGTTTATAAGTTGTATGCTTGTATTCCACGTTGGATGAGTTTACTCACGCTGGTTTCCAGGCTGACCCGGGTGTTACTTTGGTGTAATGCTCGGGTCAGAACGAGTATTACAGATTTTAGGTAGGGACGTTCTGGAGCTTAGGAGTCGAGCTGATGGCAGGAACGTGTAGAGTATTTCCATTGTATTATAATATTGTAATTCTGAGACATGTTGATTTGTATATATCCAGTGTTGAATATATGTGTAACTCTCATGTATTTAAATGTAATCAACAGATATAGCATTCTTCTGTAAACTATTATCATTTAATATTGTATTTTATCCGCTGCGAATGTGAGGTGTTTGGTGTTTCTGTTCTTCTTCTTCTATCTCTTTCTTCTTTTTCCTAACTATCTAGAATTTTCGGGATCGAAAATTGTGGGTCGTTACAGTTGGTACCAGATCTGAAAGGTTAAGCGAGAACCTTGGCTCTGGTAGGGATTACTCATTAAATAGAGTCTGTAGTACTCTAGAATGAGTTGAGTATATATATATGAGAGCGTACTTGTTATTTTCTTATATAAAGGTTTTAAATGGTTTTATATAAAAAAATGTATTTTGTTATATAAAGCACTATCTCCTTCTAATAAATATTAAGGTGATTGGTGGTTAAATTAATAGAATTAAATTAAGAAATAATATATAATACAACCAAATTGAAGTCTTGAATTTGAATTAAATTAAGTAAAAACGGAAATACAACCAAATTAAAATTTAATTAATTGAAAATGAAATTATAAAATTAGAATTCAGAAATTAAATGTTTAAAAGCTTTAAATAAAGGTAAATTTGAAATGGATTCAAACTGAAATTTAATCTTGTATTTATAGAAGTAAGAATAATATAAAAAGGAAATGGGTATCTAGATATGATTACTTGGGTATTACCACAAATAGTTTTTGTGATCAATAATGATATATTTGTTATTATGTAAGCCAAATGAAGTAAATTTATAAGATGAGTATAACTTCTAAATTAAATTAGGTTTTAAAATTGTGAAGCTTTAAAAACCTAAGTCTAGAAAACAATCAATTGTTTCAAAGAGTTAAAGAAAATAACAAATAATATAATTCAGACTATTTGAATGCAGTCTTATTTTAATACAAGAAACGTTTGGAAGATTTTTTAGGGATTTGTTTGAAATTAAAACTAAGGGTGGTTTAAAATTTAAAGTAACCTGGAGTGTAAAGGAAATAAATATGAAATAAACTCTAAGGTTGAGTTTTGAATTTTCCTTGTAATGTGATGTGAAACCCAAAGTGAAGTAAGTTTTAAACATAAGTGGAAAGGTTATTAATCTGAAGGTTTAAAATTTGAATGGGAATTGGGATTAAATTCAAGCAGGAGTTGAAATGATTTGAAATTGAAGTGGATTCAATTTGAAATTAGTCCAAATTTATTTGAATAATTTGGAACTGTAAATAAAGTTGAATAAGTAAGAATCAAATGGAATTTGATTTGAAGTTAGAAAGAAATTGAGAAACTTGAATTGGGAATAAAATCAAGTCCAATGGAAGTTGGAGTTATATAAATTGGAATTGGGTCAATTTAAATGGGAGTGGAAATTTAAATTGAATTGATGGCAAAGTGAACAGTTTTGACTCTGGATTATTTTCAGTATAAATTGTTTTAATATAAACTTATTCTTCCAAGCTATTAAATATATACAACCTTTCTTTTTAAAGCTAACTTATTTTATATTTGTTTTAAGATTATTTTTGGAACTATTTAACAATTTTTCAACTGTTTTATAAACTAATTACTGTTTTTCAATTATTTGCAAATTAATTACTATTTTACAACTATTTTGCAATTATCTAAAATTTCTGAAACTATTTAACTATTTTTCAACTATTTTATAATTAGTTGACTATTTTATAGCTATTTTGCAAACTAATAATTATTTTTCAACTACTTATCTATTTTTAAAATTTTCAAGCTATTTTCTACATATAAACTTGTCAGAGTTCAAATTGTTATTGATTAATTACGCAATTGAGGTAAGGATTGAGGATATGATCCAAATGAGAATTAAGGCAATTGTAAATAAGTGAATGGGAATTAAAGGAAATGTGAATAGAAGGGAAATTGAGTTGGCTGATAATCAATGGAAATAAATACGTAGGATGTACGTATATTATTCTATTCGCGTAGTGATTTGATCCAGATTCGAGCACAAAATTTCAAGATAGTTATATCGATCCGAGTGGGATTTTTCACTCGATTTTCGACGGCGAACCTGGATATGGATTGTTGATTGGTTCTGGATATTCTCTATCATAGTTATGGCTATGCAAGGAGAATGATGGTTTCTAATCAAGAAACCAGATCTGTGTCCGCACTAGGAAGTCGGGTGGACGATACTAGTTCGGAAGTGAAATTGTGTGATCGAGCAAGCGATCAGATTGGTATAGTGTACGGATGAATAGTGTACATCGTACAGTTCTAAATTAAATTGATATTGGAAAAAGTAATCAAATTTGAATATTTGATTTTGAATAAACAAAGTTATATATCTCTGTTATATGTAAGATGAAACTCCCCTTGTTGAATCTATTGCTAGAAGAAAATGGATTTTTGGAAATAATTGAAGTATAAAAGGAGTTTTATACAAGTTTGAAATGATCCAAAGTTTTAAAAAAATTATACATATCTATATATATAAAGGATCTTATGAGGAATTTGGAAAAAGGTTTTGGGAACCTTTGGATTGGGAATGGCTTTTGATTTTTGGATAATATCAATATTGAAATTTGGAAAGCCTAGTTTGAGAATTATCGATTTTGGGATAATCGATTTTGTGTAAAGGAGCTTTGTATGAGATCATACTAGGTGTATGATTTGAAAGATACTATATGTGTAGTATAAAGTGTTTTGATGATGGCTCTGGGAAAAAAAGGAGCTCCCTTGAAATGAACTTCTCAAGAGTGCCACTGGGTGGTGCTGCCTTGATCCCCAAGGGGGGGTTCTAAAGTTGATCCTGTGAGGAGTCCGTACAAAACTAGTTCCTGAGGATTATGAGTAGAGTATACTATAGCGAAAGTTGTGTGTGCCGCCGAGAGCCGATAGTTACATGGACTTTTGCTACGATGGCAACGTAACCCAGGATGTAACTGCGACCTATGGTAACATAGCGAAAGTCGTGTGTGCCGCTGAGAGCCAACAGTCTGTGTTTGATTTTATATCCGTAGACTTCGACATATGTAGGAGTGGAGAAGTTTCATTTTGACAGCGAAAATCATGTGTGCCACTGAGAGCCATCAGTGACATGGACTTTTGTTGTGATGGCAAGTAACCCTGGAATGTAATTGCGATCTGTTGTGGGTTCCATGGCGTAATCGAAGTGCGCGGAGTGCCTACAGTTACATGGACTTTTGCTGCGATGGCAACGTAACCCAGGATGTAACTAGGACCATGGATGGGGGTGATGATTTTCAGAGCATTCTCACCAAAGATATATCCTCTATTTTCAAAAACTGTTTTCTACATTTTCAATAAAATTATTTTCCAAGTATTTTCACTGGATGTTGAAAACGAGTTTACCAAGTACTTATAGATTTTCAGTCTTATGCCTGATCAACGTATGACTGAATTTCTATGAGAATAAGGATGGACTGGTCGAGACATCGAGTTATAAGAAGTATTTTTATAAAAGGCTATTTTAATAGTATGATGTGAATTTAAAAGCAATTCTAAAATTTTAAAATAAAAGTGATGGAATTTTGGAAAAATGAAAGAAAATTCAAACTGGAATTATGAAAAGTTTTGAATTCAAGAAAAATTTAATAAGGTGATTTTTTGTAATAAAATCGAATTTTGATATAAAAGTTGGAGGTAAGTTAATTAGCTAAATAATTATTTGATGGAGTATGTTAATAAAATTTAACTCGGTCAAATAAAATGGATTGTGAATTAATAATGGAGTTTGGTAATGAATTCGAATTATAAATAGAATTCGACTTGGATTTGATAATGAATTAAATAAGAAGAGATGCTGTAAAAAATAAAAATAAAATAGAGTTGGATCGAAATAGTGATGGTTTGAATTACAAATAAAATTCAAGTGTGATATGAATAATATTTAACGAAATTTGCAAGTAAATTTGATATAATTGAAGTGTTGTCGAATGAACTGAAAGTGAATTATAATAGAAATGGCTTGTGTGTAAACAAAACCCAGGTAAGTAGAAATTAATTGAGAATGGCTTTGTATAAATAAAATAAATTCGCAAATGAATTAAGTAAGTGAATTAAAGATATAAATGGGTTAATCGAATTAAAAAATAAATGGATGAAGTCTGCTTGAACAAAAATTAAATCAAAGTTTTAGTTGGTATTGGGTTATTAGAATGAAAGATTATTAAATAAAACATTTGGGTTAAATTTATTTTGGGAAATGGATATTAATATAAGCATCGAATGTTGTAAAGCTCAATGAAATAGTTTTAAATGAATCCAATGCGGAGATGGAATGAAATGCAATGAATGGTTGGTGAATAAATTAGATATGAAACGGAATTAAATACAGGATGAGTTGAAATTAATTTAAAGTAGTTATAAACTGAAATAGATACACTATTAAGCACGTATCGTCGAATTTGCACAAAAACAGTTGTCGTTGTTGTAAACAAAGGTAATTAAAATTATATGGGTTGAGAGAAGTTAAATAAAATTGATTTTGAATCATTCGAAGTGAATATGAGCTTGTTTGGATTAAAAATCAATTGAATGTAAGAAATTGAGTTCTAAACCATTAAAATTGAAGGAAATGGTATATAAATTGGTTAAAAGCAATTGAATTAGTTTTGAAAACATATAAATTGCTTGTGGAAGTTATTTTGAATGCATTTCTTTTAGAATTAAAGTGTTATAGTTGTTTAAGTAAGAGAAATGTTATAAATTTCATATATATAGTGCTTATATGTGTAAATTGAGTATGTACAGGTACCTGAAGGCCGTTTGGCTGGATCTAGATTGCACTAATTGCTTAAACAATAAGATGTTTGCTTAAAATGCTAAATAAAGGTACGCCTACGCAATAAAAATAGGAAATATGAACTGTTTTTGCTTTTTCCGACCGCGTGGGTCGCTGTATATATATTTATATCTCTTGTCAAATTGCAAAAGCACCTCAGTACAAATGGGACTCTGCCAAAATTTTTGAAAATTTTGGGAGTTGTAAAGTTTTTGAAAAAAAATTTGTTAACGACAAAACGATTTCAAATTGGAAACTTAAAGTAAATTAGTAGATGAGACTAATATGAATAAGTTATAAATGAAAGATAAAATTCAATATTCAAAATTGAAAACAAATTCAATTCATATGGAAATGGGAAAACTAAGTTGAATAGAAGTAGATGTGAAAACTTCTGTAAGGGAATATATAAAATGATTTGAAAGGTTACGATTGAATATTGTTGCTAAGTAAGATATGCAGGTAGTATAAAGGGAAAGAAAATGGGTTGTGATTTCGGAAGATAAATTTGATTTGCCCGACTAAAAGGTATGTATTTAAATTTCTGTATGAAATTGGATTGGGTTTTTGATCTAGCCACTTGGCTTTTGTTTTCTTTTGAAATTTGGGAGCCCGTAGAGGCATTTTGTAGTAGTACCGAGCTAGCTGCGCAAAGGAGACGCTGGCAAAAAATTTCGGAAATTTAGAGAGTTAGAAAAATTTTGAGAAAATTTTGATAATTCAAAATTTGTTTTAAATTGAAATTTAAATGATTGAGAAAAAGGGTATTGTTTGAAACTATAGAAGGTTTTGGTAAGTTGGCTAAGGTGATAGTGGGTCTTTAATAAAAGATATTTGGTAGCATGTTGAATTTTGAGTTTTGGGAAAAGGTAAACGGGTATTGGACCATTCTTCCTAATTAGTAATTTCGGGGATGAAATTCTTTTAAGGGGGAGGAATGTGACGACCCGGAATTTCTAACAATTTAAATTGGAATAATTAATTGATTTTAAATATTTAAAAGTTAATTTTTAACGTGAATTCAAATATTATTATTGATAGCAATTCAGTTATTAGATTTAATAAACTGAGATTGGGTAAATTATTGAATCTTCAGTTTTAAGCCTGTTAAAAACAATTTAAAGGCTTATATAATTTATAATGATGATACTGAAGATAAATAGAATGGTTGAAATTTAATTTAAAGGTGCTTTGTTCAATTTTAATAATATGTCATTTAAATCAATATTTAAAAATAGCCTTCCGAGGTACAGTCTTGGAATTTGACGAAACCAGTTTCATTGGATCCAAAATAGTTAGTTATTATCGGATTTCAATTTTCGTAGCAATCGGAATTGTCGTTTGACCCTGGCAGCTCAAAACGCTTAGAACTATTTTAATCGATTTAATTTAAAATTGATCGTTTACTTTCATAACTCGCGCATATGATTGAATTAGCTTCCAAAACACGTTCCATTGTGTTCGGAATACAGGTAAAACCTCATAATCATCTAGCGGCATTCTTTAAGAGGAGTTCTAAATTTTAAATAGCAATTAACGAGGCATTTTCAAAGTTTTATAATATAATAAAAGTTAAAATCAAATAGTCAAAGATATTTTATCAACACTCGTATGCAGGAAGCTACCCAAATCAATATTATCACCCATTTCCCCCTCTAACCTTCAACAGAACCGAAATTGACCTCATTAAATAAAAAAATAAAAAAATGGCGACGCGAAATAGGATCGAGTTCAAAACTCGATTCTTGAAGCCGATCGCGACTCATTTTGAGATGAGGGGAAGGAGTTCTCGTTCGAAACTGTGAAGGGTCGTTTTCGAATCGACGACGCTGGGGGGAGGCATCATGTTTGGTGGTTCCACGATTGGTTGTGGAGGGTCGCGAGCGTGAGATGATGGAAGGCGAAGCTCGAAGGCGTCGGCATGGGGAGAAGCAGGGTCGAGCGGTGATTGTGGGACCACATCGACGGTTAGGGTTTGAGCACGAGGGATTCGCGTGCGATGGTGGTTGGAGGCTGCGAGGCGTGACGCGGCGATGGTAGGACTGGGGTTTCATGAGGTGAACGTCGATGAACTCTGGCGATCAAGCAACGAAGAGCTTGGTCGTGCATCGCAGTTTGGATGAGCAGTTTTTGTTTTATTTTAAATTTTTCCTAAGTTTATATAATATATGTACATAAAAAAAAGAAATTATTTTGTTGGTTACTACAGTGTTGGAAATTTGAAATTTAGGTATGAACTATTATTGGTTTTCGAATTGGGAAATATATGTAAGGATTAAAAAGAAAAAAAGGGGAAATTAGTTTAGGAAAATTTAATTATTTCTTTAAATAAAGATTTGGTTAAATTAAATTTACAAAATGGTGGTTAACTTATATAATTATTTGATAACTAGAAATTATTTTATAAACAGAAAATTAGTTTGAAATTACCTTATTAGGTAAAATGAAATTTATTAAATAGAAATTGATTTGTTCAAATTGTTCGAATATTAATAAGATCATTTAATGTTTATACAAGGTCCATATATTGTGAAGAAAATAGTCGGGATTGAAGTGGATTTCAAACCAAAATCAAAGGTGAGTAAATCTCACTCTGTTGGGTTTTTATTTAAATTTAAATAGTTAAATTTAAATAATTGGTTGAATGATTAAGTTGATTGGATGAGCACTGATGATGACGTGACATTAGTTTTTGTTGATTCTCAAGTTAATTGTGGTTTGCCTCGAAGTATTGGGGTTTTAAGTTGTTTAAAACTTAAATCATAAATAAGAAAATGTTTTATTTTAAAGTTAATAAGGGCTTAATGATTTGTGATTCATTAAATTAGTAGGGTAATTAAAACGGATAATTAATTTAATTAATTAATGATTTGGGTTAATTAATTTAGTAATTAAAGGTTTGAATTAATTAATTAATTTTTAATTAATTAATTAAGTGTAAGTAATTCAGAATAATCATTGGATGGTTTTTCAAGTAATTACTTAATGTAATTAATAAAATATAATTATTTTGTGGAATTAACCAAGAGATTAATTAAGGTGATTAACTAAGGAGTAATTGATTCATTTAATGAAGTAAATAAAAAAAGTAGATAATTATAGGTTGAGATTAAACGAGAATGATTAATATTGTGGTTGAATTAAAGTAATTGATTTAGATTAGAACAAATTAAAATATTATTAAAAATCATTAATTTATATAATTATTGATGTAATTAGTGATTGATTAATAAAGATTGAATCAATTCAATAAATAATGGCTTATGAGAAATTAATTAATATAAGTAATTAAGAATTAATGTAATTAATATAGTTAATTAATTTATGAAGTAATTAAGATTACTTATTGATTTTGGTTAAGAATAATAAATATTGTGAAGTTAATTAATGATAATTTCTTGAATGAAATTGAAGGATAACTAATCCAGGGTGATTGATTAAGATGATTAATGAAGGGTTGACTAATTACTTGATTTGGAATTAATTAATGTTAAATGAAAGAATGTGAGTGATTGAGGTTAGAAATTCAATTAGAATCAATTGAATTAATTTGGAAGTGATCAAATTTGCTTATGGATGATTGAATGGTATTGGATGTTTTGAATGAGTTGATATCTCTGATATGAAATGTTGTGTATTTCATTTGGATAACTTGGGTTAGGAGTACGAGACTCGTAGAGGCCAGGATCGGGTATAAGAGGATACCCGGAACCACTTCGAATTTTTATAGATTGATATGTGAAGTCTATAGGATGGAATGAAATGATTTAAGTGAATTGGACTATTTAATCTAAATTTTTGGTAATTAATAAATTAGAGGTGAACTAAGTGATGTCTATAAAAAAATGAAAATATTGTGGATTTGTGAATTAATATGAGTTACCCCGGGTTTATATAAGTTGTATGCTTGTATTCCATGTTGGATGAGTTTACTCACGCTGGTTTCCAGCCTGACCCGGGTGTTACTTTGGTGTAATGCTCGGGTCAGACCGAGTATTACAGATTTTCAGGTACGGACGTTCTGGAGCTCAGGAGTCGAGCTGGACGGTAGGAACGTGTAGAGTATTTCCGCTGTATTATAATATTGTAAATCTGAGACATGTTGATTTGTATATGTTTTGTATATGTCCAGTGTTGAATATATGTGTAACTCTCATGTATTTAAATGTAATCGACAGATATAGTATTCTTCTGTAAACTGTTATTATTTATTATTGTATTTTATCCGCTGCGAATGTGAGATGTTTGGTGTTTCTGTTCTTCTTCTTCTTCTATCTCTTTCTTCTTTTTCCTAACTATCTGGAATTTTCGGGATCGAAAATTCCGGGTCGTTACAAAGAAAAACTCGGATTCAAGTAGAAAACTTAAGCAAATCAATCTATGGGAAAATCTCAACATTCTTAATACAAAGCCAAGGTGAATAATTAATTTACATCTCACTTTTGGTATTGATTTCGGTTTCAAGTTGGATCTGAATTAATTTTACATATTGTGTTTATTTAAATGGATATATATGCTCGCTGATGATTTATATTATTTCATATAGTTTTTATGATAAGTTTAGGTTGGAAAATATATTAAATGACATCCATATGATTGCGTTGTTGATATATGGTCAAAAACATTATTTTAGAAGTGGGTTCCATGTTTCATAATTTTCCAAGTGATTGTGGAATTTTTTGGATTTTCTACGAGAGAAAATAGTTAATATAGGGTTTAAATTATTTAAAGCAATTAAACATTGTTGTTGGATCTTAAATTTATATATGTTAGAAAGCGTATTTAAACTTAATTACAATGATTTTTGGAGATTTTTCCTAAGAGCTTTAATATGGTTATTAAATTATTTAATTTGGAGGACTTAAATGTTTTAAATGTTTTGTTGAATGGAATAGCTTATTTATTAAAATGATTTCAAATATTAATAATTGAATTCGGCAGCCTTTTTAAAAAAGATTTTGACAAAGAATTGACAACCAATCATATTTTGACAAATTAGGCAAGTTAGGTGAAAAGGAATTGCTTTGAAATGCATAATACTAGTTTTGTTTCAAATTACAACTTCGCCACTTCCATTACTTGCTTTCATCAACATGCCTAAAAGGCCTTTCGCATCCATTCAAAACCAATGCACACGGTATCAACAATTAATACGTAGTGTATTGGAGAAAGGCGGAAGGGACCATGTCGAAGGCATGCTTCCGAAGGGGTTGAAGCCAATTTTATTAGCTTTCAAACCCATTAACTTTTCCTTGTTCTAAAAAGGAAGTTTATGAAATATTTTCCACCTGTCATTGTTTTTAAAAGGAGCTTTCGAAGGAGTTTCCACTTTTGAACCTATTCGATACTGCCGCATTCATACCTTTCGAATTAGTTATGGGTCCTTTTAACCGCTTTTGTCAAAGGTTTCGGAGGCAATGGTTTTGAAAGGATGGTTTCAAAACTAACCTCTTCCCCAATTCTTTTAATTAAGATCAGTGCTTTCAAAAGGGTTACTTTCACTTCTATTTTCTTTGGTCCTATAGTTATACTATATGTTAAATCCAGTGGTTTCGAAAAAGATACATTTAAATGGTTTTGAAGCAATGTTTCCAAAAAATTCTTACTTGAACCCAATGCTTTCGAAAGATACTTTTTAAGTGTTTCGAAGGGAAGGATTTCAATGCTTTTGAAAGGTATACTTTAAGTGTTTCAAAAGGTTTGTTTTTAAGTGTTTCAAAAGGTTTGTTCAATGGTTTTAAAAGAGGAAGTCTAAGGTGTAAGTGATGATTTTGACAGGTCTATTTCCAATACATTCGAAAAGTATGTTATGGCCTTTCGGCATAATGTTTTCAAGATTAAAGTAGTTAACTTATTTTGAAAAGGGTAATCTCAATGAATTCGAAAGGAATTGTTTAAGGTTTCAAAAAAAGGATTCGAAGGTATTGTTTTAGTCTTATAGCCTAAAGTTTTCTAAGTTAAAAATAGGCTTTGACTTATTTGAAGGGATAGATAATCCATTGATTAGATTTCATCAACATTGTTTTGCGTAAAGCATATATCATGGTAGCAGAAGTATTTTGAGTAAAGCAAAGAATATGATTTCCATATTTTATAAAGATATGATTTCAAGGGTAAATCATTTGTAAAGATTGTTTACAAGGAAATGAAATTTAAATAGGATAGTTACTCTTAAGTATATGACTCGGATATTAAAAGACCGGATAGGACTGGTATGGGATCATGCCCTATACTTTAGCTAATAGTCTTAACTAATATGAGCCCAAAATTCCAGGGTGTAAGGCTTTGTCATAGGTAAGACTAAAATGATGTTACACATAGATGGGAATATACAGAGTAAAGATAGGTTACTGGTGAGCGCACAAAACCATTAGGATTGGTTGACCCTAGAAGAAGATAGTTAAGGGCCGATAGCCCAATACCGTGTCTAATAAAAGTTTGAATGTTTATTATGTCTGGTTGGCCCGAGTCAGCCAGTGGTTAATAGTTATCCATATAAAACTATAGTGTGGACAGATAGTCCATTGGTTACCTGATTTACGTGCATATATGTTATTGCTATTATTGTTATAATTAGTCTAACTACAGGTTTTTGATTTGCAAAAGATATGATTTTAAAAGGATATTATTGAGGGGAAACTTGTTCCATTAAGTGGCGTATTCTCACTTTATATCAGAAAACTGAGATGTATTAGAATTATTCACATTAGGCTTTATGTCTAACTCGTAGTTATGTTTTCCTCTTAAATCTCGAGTGCTCAAAATTAAATTTGAGTAAATTAAGAGTTAATGACTTTTCATATCTAGTAGGTTGGACGAATAAGCTTCCGAAGACGTGCAGGAGGCAAAGCTAGCTATGTAGGAGCTATATAGTGTTATTTCCGTTATTATGTATTTATGACTGATATGTCTATCTATCTAGTACTCTGATCATCCAATGGTGCATCTTCATATGTCGCTCTTGGTGTAGTTTTTAATAATGATATTTACTCAAAATTTAGGAATCGTTTTGGGATTATGTAACTGAATATGAAATGTTGATTTGAAATGTAATCAGAAAAGCTGTTTTGAAATCTGTATTGATTTTATTTTATATTCATGTGCTTCTGATATTATGGATACCATAACATTACCATTTTTGTCACCAGAGTTAACACTATAGATAACTACAGCATCTGTAGTACTTAGCTTTGGACCTCAAAGTAGGGGATGTTACAGTCGTTAGACAAGTGGTACAAGAGGTTTGATTGTTTTATGCTTTCACTTGATTTTGATCGTAGCATCAAAGATGCTTGCATATACTTCAAGCATTTGAAGAATGGTTATTGGTATATTTACTCTTGTATGTGGATGATATGTTGATTGCTTCTAAGGATAAAGTTGGAATTGATAGTTTGAAGTTGAAGCTTAAGGCAGAATTTAAGATGAAAGACCTTGGAGAAGCAAGGAAGATTTTGGGTATAGAAATCCAAAGGGATAGGATGCTTGGACTTTTGAGGCTCACGCAGAAGGAATGTATTCTAAAAGTGCTTACTCGGTTTAACATGGAAGGAGCAAAGGCAATTAGCACACCCATGCCTTTGCACATACCGCTTTCTAGTAGATGCTCTCCGATCTAGGAGAAGGACAAGGCTTATATGGAGAAGGTTCCCTATGCGAGTGCAGTTGGTAGTCTGATGTATGTCATGGTTTGCTCTAGGCCTGAAATTGCACAAGCAGTTGGATTGGTGAGTAGATTCATGTCAAATCCAGGAAATATTCATGGGGAGGCAGTGAAGTATATTTTCAAATATCTTAGAGGGACTCCGGACCATGGGCTTGTCTTTGGCAGCAGAGACAGATATTTCAGATTGGTTGGATTTTGTGATTTTGACTATGCCGGTGACAGAGATCGAAGGAAGTCAACCTAGGTTATGTGTTCACCACCGGCGGGACAGCTATTAGTTGGAGAGTGAGGTTGCAGATGATTGTGGCTTTGTCAACGATAGAGGCAATGTAGGAATTGGATCAGCCCGCAGCGGAAGTTATCGGTAAATTTCAAAAATTTTACCCTATTGGATCTTTATTGGGCCTATGAAGTCTAACTGAATTAGAACATTTTTAAATTTCATTTAAATAAAATCATTAATTTTATTTAAATTTAAATGTATTAAGATATGAAATTAATTTTACTTGGTTTAGTTTATACATAAATGTATCATATACATATATGTGTAAGTGCATGTACAAGATAATAATCCATAAAAGGTATAATATGCCCATATGTAGATGTTGGGATTTACATCGCAACAGACATATTAGCTCATTTTGTATGTCATATATGTCATCCAAATATGTGCATGTATATGTATTACAACACACACACACACACTCACATATATAATATATGAACATAAACATTTATATATAGATAATTACATATATATAGAAAGAGAGAGAAAAATTATTAAAAATTATTTATAATTCAAAATTAACTTAGCTTTACAAACATTATAATTTTAGTATTTTAATTTGTATGTATTAAGAATAAAATAATTTTTTCATCCATAAATAATTTACATAAAATAATCTATTGATGAAAAATCAAATTTTACAATTTTCCAAAATCTAGGATCATAAAATAGAGCTTAAAAAAACTAGAGATTTTTCAAAGTTGAAATATTATTTTTAAAAACAAAAACATTGATTTCGAAAATAATTATTTAATATAATATATTATTAAAAATTCAAATTTTAAAATTTGAGAAATTCTAAGACCATGAATGAAAGGTTATGAAAAAGTTTAAAGAATTTTTCAATTAAATTATTATTTTTAATAAATCATAAACTGTTTTTTGCGAAATAATATTAATTAATAAAAAAATTAACTTTAATTAAAAATTTATAGATTTTTTTTATACGTTTCTAAAATTATATAATATTTTTAAAAAAAATTGAATTTTTAATGTAATAATTATTTTATACATAATAAATAATTCAAAAATTCAATAAATGTTAATTTAAAAATATGAATGTACGTATGATAATTAATTTTGGAATTTTTAAATTCATATTATATATAAATAAGCGTACTAAATTTTTTAAATCATATATATATATATCTTACATATGCAAATATGCTATTATGAGAGAGAAATATACACTAAAATATATATATATATATGAATTTATTAATAAATATATATAAAACAAAATATTAATGAAAAAAATTGATTTTGTACAGCAAACAACATTTATCTATACATAAATCAAATTGTATAACAAACAAATTATACACATAACCAAACTGATTTATGACAACTACATCTACTTACAAAATCTCACCTAACAAAACATATAGTAACAATATATTTAAAAAGATATGAAATTTCTCATTATAGGATCAATTTGTATAATTTAATTAATGTAATATGAATTAAAATTACCAATTTAATGATGCTTTTGAATCCACGTTGAAGCAATGACTTCCCTTCCATTTACTGTTCTTGATTCGTCAGATTGCAAGTCCGGAATCACCGACCTCTAATTATCGAACAATATTATTTTAATTTGAGAGCTATGTTTTAACCAGCAATGTAGAAGGTAATGGCAGCCAAAAAAAAGGTTCTTTATTATATATATATATATATATATATATATATGGTTGTATTAGAGAGAAACGAGGAAAACCTTTTTACCCATTCTCACTTGATCTCAACCCATTATCTCCGAGACAATTCCCTATGTTTTAGGCACCCTATACATTTCCAAAATCAAAATTTTGCAGCCCTAATGATGGGCTTTAAACCCGTCTAAGCTCAAGCCAAAACAGTATGCAATTAAATCTAATTGAATCGCTTGTCGATATTATATCTCGATTGATATATTTATAACTGTTATAAATATATATAACATTATTTATTTCTCAAATCATATTCAAATTTTATAATTAATATTTCATAAATATTAATTGATTTAATTGATGTATAACAATTATAAACTAAATAAACCGTTTGGTCTTAAGGGAATTCATAATTTCGGCTGTGTAATTCTTGGGTGTAAATTTGGTCAGCGATTAACATCAGACTATTCTAGTGTTAACGTTCACACGTCACTTAACAAGTGGTGTGACATGATGGCCAAATTTATCGCTTACTCATTTTCGGTAAAATCCAATTTTAGATTAATAAGCGTTGCATTATTGTGACATTTGTTTATACCAATTCTCTTCGTCAAAACTATATCACTTTGGACTTATGGAATTTGGTAATAGTTAAAATTCCAACCTCATCCACATTCAACTTTATAGTCCAAATACAAACCACTTGAACAATTATTGTCAACCGAAATGCTCTTACCAGAGACTTTGAGTTGACTTGAGTTGACCGTGGTACAAATCGCGTATAACTGAGGAGATGAATTCTCTCTTGAACAGTGATTCACTTCCGATACTTCCAATCGACTTAACAATAGTCACTCGATGGACGCCATGCCATGATTTGGCTATAATCAAAGCGGAGCTTTCATATATCAAGTCGAGAGAACTGTGTAATTTAGTCCCATCGATATGTTTTTTGACCTTAGGTATATTAACCAACGAAGAACTATCGAGCGACTCGTTCCATAGTTATCCAATAATTATTAGTACGTTACCCTTAATTACCCCCAGCATTCATGAGTAATACACTGACCAACATTTGGAGAGCATTACGAACTCCAATCTCAACGGATACATTGATATCCAGTCTCGATGCATCTTGACTAGGAACATTTAAAATGGTATATTTGTTTCTTTGTGACAAATTACTCACGGTTACAACACTTTGTAACTACTATCAAAAAATAATCAGTTTATGGATTTTCCTATTAAATATAATTTTCATTAAATTAATTAATTAATATAATCACATTATATCAGGTATATAGGAAGAAAATACCTTTTATTTCAAACAAGACTGGTCAACGAGTTAAATATATGTAATAAACTACATAACTACCCCTAAGGCATAACCCTAACTCTATCATTCTCGCACTTACACTTGGGGTCAATTATGCAATCTAATTCCAACGTCTCCAATCAGTTTTCTCAAAACCAATAGGACAGTCCTTTAGTGAATGAGTATTTTATTATGTTTTAGTTATCCGCTTTGTCGATTAACTTTCTTTGACACTGATAAACTGCCTTCATCATATGTATCGATTTGAAGTATGTCTTTCGACTTCTAGTGAGCTTTAAGTTCTATCATAACCAATTTCATGGCATTGTTATCTTACAATAATATTATGGGATTCTCAACATTTGGAATCACCTTTGGCTCAATTATAAATTTATGCATTTATATCTACATATTGGTTTATTATAGAGCTATTCAAGTTAATGTTCTCAACATTTCGTTGAATCGACCACAATCACTTTTACTTTGAAACATTTTTCAAATTAAAGATTTAACTTGAATTTTATCATTGACATGTTATACTCAGTATCACTTATAAAATTTTGTGTCCAAACATTCCATGATAACGAGTTGGTTGTTTCTATAAACAATTCTTTAGTATTTCATAAATACGCAGGAACACCTCTAGTGATATCAATTTGGATTTTATATTTTCTCCATGTATCAAATACATAAACAAAACAAAATGTCATACACAACATAACCTGTATGATAATTCCTATTGCTAATGCATAAGGAATCCAATTTATACGTTCTTCTTTTAATAGGGTGCTCTTGTATATCGTTTTGGGACAATCCCTATATCTTTTATACTCACCATAAAAGACATCATTTACAACAAAAAATTGAGCATTCAAACAACTAATGTTGATTTTAATACAAGCATATTGTTAAAATCAATAGCGTGTTGTTTACTTACATTTTAGAAATATCAATATACATTTTAACGTTCTTTCTTACGAACACACGCTTTTTTCTACACTTTGATTGAAAATCAAACTATTTGATATTTCTATCAAAATACTTATTTAGTCTGGATGCTTATAAAATGTTACATTTGTATCATTTCTTAGATCATATCCAAAGATTAACAAACCCAATATTGCTCCCACTAACTTTGAGGCATTTTGGGTTAATATGTGTAAATGGCTTACTCTAATTCATTATTTAGAATTTTCTATTTCAATACATAAGTACCAAACACTAAGTCTTATCGAACGATAATTTCGTGAGTAAATCTGAATTAACTTGAGCATGTTGAATACCGAATCTATTATGCTAATTTCAATAATTGAAATTTGCGATATTGATCTTATCAAAATTGCTTATTTAATTCCAACCACATTAGTTTTTCCAATAAAGATACAATATCGGCCGATGGATCACATCTCTTTGGTTACGGCCACCAAAATCATATTTTGATAGCGTACTTGCAATTCTTTCAGATTTGCGTATCATACCATATAGAGTCAACAATCTTAATGGTTTAATTGAACAACCGAGGGTAGTATATGTTTTCGACATTAATAAGAAACTCATAGTTTCCTTTCGATGTATGAGAATATTTATCAGACATTCTAATGTTATGTGTTCATTAGGTTAGTTAATTTCGCATCATCTCATATAATCAGTTCTATCTATGGATCGGATCTAATTCCTTTTAACTGCAAAAAGTTTCTCAAAGAAATTCCTTCACAATGAAGTTCATACATCTTGAAACAACAATTGTTTCTTAATGCAAATAGAATAGGGATTCAAAAATGCTTTATGAACCTTTTTATGTATAAAACTGATTTTAGTTTATAAAAATTATGTTCAAAGCATAAATATGTCATTTGATCACAGACCTTTCCAAAAAACTTTTGGATAATCATACAAGATCCCTCATGAACAACTATTACGTGCAATATTTCGACTCTCACGACCTGCCAACTCCTTGGCCTATGATATGTCGGGATTTCTTAGAAACACTTATCTCGTATGATTTTACAAACTGTTGTTTAGATGAAATAATATCAACTTTGTGTATTACTCTTAAGTATGTGACCTTATAGAAAGGAACTAACTCATCTTCACTCATAATTAATCATAAATTATCCAACAATGTCCGATTGCTCCTTATCGATGCATCATTATGTATCACATGGAGGAGTGATTTTTGAGATTGAATCTATATTCATTTTTAAGCACATTTGGAGCTCTTTCAAATATACTCACTTATTCGACCAAATCAAATCATTTTATTCTTTGCATGTTATTTTATTTATTTTTCTTTTATATTCTATGATTTTATCATAAACTTACTACATGTTTATCCAATACATATGTACATGTCGGTAATAAACCATCAATGAATATAACAAAGTATGTGGAACCCTTTTGGTATTAATAGACTTGTGATTGCATACATCAATATGTATTAATTCCATGAGTTCATCAACTCTTTTGATGCTCCCACTGAGTGGGTGCACAACCATTAATTGTTTGAGATATAATTAACCTGTATCATATGATTCATAATCATATAGTAAAATTATTTCTCAAAACTACGGCTTAGCCTATAATTCCAAAACAACTATAAATAATATTAGACACATGTGTATTTTTTGTTGCATCACTTTTACTATGAAAACAAATTCCATAATATAGTTCTATTTCATAATGAATATTTACAATACTTATATTGAAAAATAGTTATATCTATTTTTCAGTCAATACCAAAAATAAATATTATTTTACGAATAATGTTCAGTAAATTTTACGAAAACAATTTTCTCAATTTGATGCAATCATTTGGTGCTATATGGCATGCTCCCACTATTTCCGCCATTACTATAATAAAATACTAAATTTAGAGGTCCATCATTCACTTAATATTGTTAATATTGTTTACTTATTTCATATGATGCAACTAGTTTACATTGGAGAGTTCGTTGATCAAATATCTTGAGCTCAAAGAAATAAATGTTATAGAAAAAAATTCCTATATGAAAATACATTTCGAAATAAAAATTATATTTCATATTCCAATATTAAGTATTAATTTGTATTACAATTATTGTTTCCAATGTTTCTCTATGAAGCAGAAGTGACTATTCATTCTCTTTATTCCAAATTTACCTTAAATATTATACATTCGTTTTTCTTTCAAATGGTCAAACTATTCAAAAGAAAACCTTACTATAATATCACAACAAACCTTTTACAAAAGCGCATTCGATTATTATTAACATTTAAGACATCAAATATGTTGCACTTTATGTAAATCGATCAAGATGACATTTCAAAGATCGAGTTCTTAGATGTATCTCGTAGTTTATTGTCTTGTGTTACATTAACACAATATGATCCTTTTGAAATCACTCAAGTTGAAGACATGATCTTAAAATACTATTTATTAGCTTACCTCGAATGAACTAACTTTATCGAATTATTGTACCCCATAAACTATGTCTGTTCACCGTGTAACATTTATATGTGAAAGTACATGGATCAAATATCCATATTCTTGAATTGTATTTAGAGTACAAAAACTCATGAAATGCAATACAAGATCTAAACCAAATAAACATATAAGTGACCAACTTACGAATGTATTAAGTAGTTGAAATTAGGCACTTGCATGGGTATAGAAACATTATATAACATGCAACTGGAATTATTAATAAGTATATATTATATTTCTATTTGCCAACTTTCAATGTATATACAAATGTTTTATCAATCATATTAAATGCACAAATTTATCATTGTAGATATATTATATAGCATATATTCTTACAATATTAGAAAGGTTAAATGTGACCATTTCATTTTTCTAATAAGGCTCCCACTAGTCTTTTATGTTTCTCCAAACCCTAAAATCAAATATAGAAGTCTTACAACTTCACTAGTGGGTGTTAGGACTCGTTTGTTTTGGTATTCTGACCTTGAGTTTGCTCAACAAATCATAGCCCCACAAACGATGGATAACTCCTTATCGGTTGTATCACATACAACTCCTAACCCATTTTTTCTTGTTCTAATCTCATTTCGACCTTAAGTTTGTTCAACAAATCGAAAGAGATTATTTACCCATACCTACCATATCGTGATGGCCTAAATATTGTATATGTACCTTGAGTTTTCTCAACGAATACATATAGTTATCTTACCTCATCTATTCAATATATTAATAATACTATGCATAACATCCCTAGCTTGAGTTTATTCAACAACAAAGGAGTATGCAAGTAATTTATTAATATATATGGCAGAGGACAACAATATATTAGAGATTCATAATCTTCAATACATATTGAGTGATCTCGACTTATAGAATAATATATGTCTTATGAAATACCCTAGAGATTCCAGTGTCGAACAATTAGAAATCACGGTATATTTACATTTACATATGTATTTATTTCTCAAGACAATTTGGGTTTCTCTAATGTTCCACATTTAGTTTATACACATATCATATAAGTTTTATTGTTATATAACTTTTATGTCTCGTATTACTTATATGATAGTCTTACGTACAATATATCATTAATTAAATCCTATCTAATTAATTTTAATGAATTAACTCTTTAATTAATTTTAAATTAGTATTCCAATATAACTTTTATATTGGACATAATTACTATAACATTTATTATGTATACTATAACCTTTACAGTGTAATATACATATATCATATATATATATATATATATATATATTTGTGTGTGTGTGCATTTTATTTAATTAATTAACCTTTAATTAATTTATTCAATTAAATAAATTTTATTATAATTTATTATTTTCAAAATTTATCTTGTATACATACATGTATACTTATGTTATCTTAAACAAATAACATATATCAACATATATAATACGTGCATATATGCATTGATTAATTAATATATTTAATCAATTTATTTTATTGTTCTTATCAATAAATTTAAATTTTGAAATTACTGTATAAATATTTTCAAACATTTTGAAAACTTATGTAGTATTATAATTTTTTATAACAAACATGTTTTATTTTAAATTTAACTATTAAATTTAAAATCTTTAACATTAATTTTCAAATAGATTTCGAATATTAGCCCAAGGCCCAAATTAAGTTGGGCCTTTTGTATTAGGGGCAACCTTTATGCTCACTTCACCTTTCGGGTCAGGCCGGTATCCAGGTAGGACAGGGTACTTGATTACCCAATTCAATCCTAGACATTATCTTTCTAGACACCGTACCCAATTTAAAAATATGAACATATGTATGATAATTAATTTTTGAATTTTTAAATTCATATTATATGTAAAAAAGTGTACTAAAAATTTAAATATATATATGTATACATCTTATATATGCGTATATGCTATAATGAGATAGAAATATACATTAATATATATATATATATATGAATTTATTAATTAACATATATATAAAACAATTATTATGACAAAAATTGATTTTGTACAATAAACAAAATTTGTCTATATATAATCAAATGGCATAACAAACAAATTACACACATAACCAAACTGATTTGTGATAACTACATCTACTTACAAAATCTCACCTAACCAAAATATATAATAGCAATATATTTAAACAGACATGAAATTGGTCATTATAGGATCCTAGAATATAATTTAATTACTATAATATTAATTAAATTACCAATTAATGACGCCTTTGAATCCACGTTGAAGCAACGACTTCCCTTCCATTTATTGTTCTTGATTCGTCAGATTGCAAGTCCGGAATCACCGACCTCTAACTATCGAATAGTATTATTTTAACTTAAAATATATTTGAGAATTTTGGAGTGGATTGAGAGCTATGTTTTAATCACCAATGTAGAAGGTAATGGCAGCCAAAAAAGGTTCGTTGTTATTTTAGAGATATGTGTGTGTGTGTGTGTGTGTATGTGGTTGTATCAGAGAGAAACAAGGAAAATCTTTTTACCCACTCTCACTTGATCTCAACCAATTATCTCCAAGCTGATTTCCTATGTGTTAGCCACCCTTAGACCTTCCCAAAATCGAAATTTTTCAGCCCTAACGATGGGCCTTAAACCCAGCTAAGCCCAAGCCAAAATACTATGTAATGAAATCTAATTTAACCGCTTGTCGATATTGTATATCGATCAATATATTTATATCTTTATAAATATTTATAACATTATTTATTTCTCAAATCATATTCAAATTTTATAATCAATATTTCGTAAATATTAATTAATTTAATTAATTTATAACAATTATAAATTAATTAAATCGCTTGGCCTTAAGGGACTTCATCATTTGGGCTATGTAACTCTTGGATGTAAATTTGGTTAGCGGTTAACATCGAACTATTCTAATGTTAACATTCACACGTCACTTAGCAGGTGGTGTGACACTATGGCCAAATTTATCACTTACTCATTTTTGGTAAAATCCAATTTTAGTTTAATAAGCGTTACCTGATTGCGACATTTGTTTACACTTATTCTCTTTGTCAAAATTATATCACTTTAGACTTATGGAATTTGGTAATGGTCAAAATTCCAACCTCATCCACATTCAACTTTATAGTCCAAATATAAAGTTCTTCGTTCAATAATAACAATTATTATTAACCGAAATGCTCTGGATAGAGACTTTGACTTTGAGTTGACTTGAGTTGACCGTGATACAAATCGTATATAACTGAGGAGACAAATCCTCTCCTGAATAGTGCTTCACTTCCAGTACTTCCACTAGTCCCAACTATAGTCACTCGATGGATGTCATGCCATGATTTCGCATAATCAAAGCAGAGCTTTCATATTGAAGATCCATAGTATTCTCAAGTCGAGAGAACTGTGTAAATCAGTCATATCGATATTTTCTGTTTGACCTTAGTTATATTAACCAACAGAGAACTATCGAGTGATTCCTTCCATAGTTATCCAATAAGTATTAGTACGTTACCCTTAGGTGTCCCCGCAGTCATGAGTAATACACTGCTCGACATTTGGAAAGCATTGCGTACTCCAGTCTTAGAGGATGCATCGATATCCAGTCTCGATGCATCTTGACTAGGAACATTTAAAATGGTATATTTGTTTCGTTGTGATAAATTACTCAACGTTATAACACTTTGTAACTACTATCACAAAATGTACCATTTATGGATTTTTCTATTAAATATACTTTTAATTAAGTTAATTAATTAATATAATCACATTATATCAAGTATATAATTGGAAGAAAATACCTTTTATTTCGAACAAGATTGGTCAACGAGTTAGACATATGTAACAAATTACATAATTTCCCATAGGGCATACCCCCTAACTCTTTCAAGCAGAGTTTATAGCTGCGGTTGAAGTGGCTAAGGAGGCGCTTTACTTGAAGCATTTGTTTTATGAGTTGGGCTTCATGTATGAAAATATAGAATTGAATTGTGATAGCTAAAGTGCAATTCACTTAACTGAAAATCTGGCTTTCAGCTAAAGGACGAAGCATATTGAGGTGTGAGAGTCATTTCTTGTCTTTATGGATGAAGAGAAGCTTGTATGTCTTCAGAAGGTTCACATAGATGAGAATGCAGCAGATTTGTTTACCAAATCGTTACCCATTGCAAAGTTCGAACATTGCTCGAACTTGATTCGCTTGATGAATTGCTAAGTGCCACAGGGTGGACGGGGGGGAGAGTGAGTTGGTAGATAGAGACATTTGTTTTCAATGTGGAGATTGATAGGTCCTACTTGGAGAGGGTATTTTCAACACTTCGTTGGTGGGCGATGGTCTTGCTGGATTCCGTTGACAAAGTGCAATAGATGATGGCTATGCCGAAGCTCATTGATAAAGTATCTGTGGTGTCTTGTTTGAGAGTTACTTGGACTAAGAGGATGTAGTTGGAGTTGTTAGGCTTGCGGGGAAACATTGTATCAAGGTGGAGATTGTAAGATTTGGTGATACAATATTTCCCATTGTAGATGATTTGAAAGAATTGTTGATTTCAGTGATACAATATTTTTAATTAGAGAAGATTTGGAAGATACTGTTGATTTCAGTGATAAAATATTTCTAATTGTAGAATATTTGAAGAATATTTGAGATAATTATTCAAAGATATATTGACAGTTTTAGCATTAAATAGAATAATAAATTACCTACGTGAGAGGAAAATTTATTTTAGGAGATTAATGCAATCAATTATTCCCTAGCTAGCTGATTAAAGAAGGAATCTTATCAGGTGCCGTAAATTGGAAGAAACTAGAAAGTCAAATCGATAAACGTTTCCTATATGAATAAAAGAATTAATGAGGCATTGATTTATGATCATAAATCAATTACTTCAACCCCAAGTAATAATCTCTGTATAAAGGAAGAGATTTGTATGAGTAGAATTATTTCTCTTAGTTGTATTTCTTATTCTTCTTCTCAAATTTCTCCACTTAGAAAGTAATAAAATCTCCTCCCCCCAAATGGATGTACACTGCCTCGTGGTAGTGGAACCACTATAAATCCTACGTGTTATGTTCTTTCACTGCATGATCTGTGATTGCTTTTAGCTGGTGACCATCGTTGTTTGTTTTGCCTCACCATCAACCCCATTCTATTTGTTTTTCCACAAGGTTAGGTTTTTTGTTCCTAAGGCGATCTAGAGGGATTTTTCCCCTAATATATTCCCCATCAGTCAACACTGTCGGATCTCCTTAGGAAGATTGGCTTAGCCCCTCTCTATCTTGAGCAACTTTATATGTATTCCTTGGATTTTGTTGAATCTTTGGTAGACTGAATGCCATTGTCACACATTTAATGCTAGAACCTAGTTGGGTTGGAAAATCTTCATAACTATCTCTTCTTGGATTCTTGATGTCTTTGCATCTTGGAATTGGAATACTTTACTCCATCAATTAATGTCATCACTTGCTCTGCTTTAAGTGTCACATGTGTTTGGACTCCATAGTACTTCATCGTACTCTTCTTCAAGCCGCTTTGACTACCAACTTCTTGCTTTCTTTTTGCACCCACTTGGACATTTGGTTGGACATTTGTATAGTTATCTTTTATGCACTGTAATCTAAAATTAATTTGCCTTTTTTTCTCTATTGGATGATTTTTGAAGTCTTTGTTAAGTTTCTTCAATTCAGTTGAGAGCATCCAAAAGAGTACGAAGATGATGGAATCCAAAGTTTACAATAAGGTATTTAGATATTTCCAAACAATGGATTTCTTGTCTTTGTTGGAATATTTTCAAGCTATTTGTTTTTCATACTTAATGATAGTCAAAAAATGTATATTTTAAAATTGAATATTATAGTTTTATTTTATTTTAAAGAAAAAATGTATAGATAAGGTTTGTACAAAATTGTATTATTTGTTATAGAAAACAAGATATGGATCTAGGTTCACATGGAACAATATTATTTCTGTAAAGAAAATCAAAACAAAGCTGAATTGGGATAAAGTTTCTTTATAGGAAAAAATGTCATCTATAATATAGAAAGTTAAACCTAGAGTGTGTGTGTTTGCACGCACATGCGTTTGTTCAAAAAAAACAAAATATAAAAGCAAAATGTTTGCATATTTTTTTTTAGAATGGTCGAAAATATTTGGTTCTTCTCACTAGGAATGCCAAACATTTAGAGTGTTTTTGGCCGTGAAATATTAATTTTTTTATCAATAGAGCTTTAGACAAGGGTTTGACCAAATAAATTTTGTAGAATTCAGAAGAGACTAAGGGTGTGGAAAAAATAAAATAGAGTGGAGAAATAATAGAAATAAATAAATCAAACCCAAAAGAGAAAATAAGAAGTATCATAAGTGAAGGATGTTGTAGAGGGACTAACACACATCCACTTTCATACTCTTGTTTTTCTCGTTTTGAAATATCTTTATTCTAATTGAGTTATTTTTAATTGTCCTCTTTTCTTTGCTCTAAAGTCGTGCATTTATAGCTGCAGAGAGAGAGTTTATTTCCTTAAGTTTTCGACATGAAGCTTCTTGAGGAAAAAAAATTCCAAGCACTTGGCTCTTGCTGCAACCCCTTTTTCCTTTCATCGACAAACTTTTTCTTTTCCCGAAGCCTTCAATACTTTTTGTCCTAACCAGCTTTTGGTTCTAGGTGCATGACTCAAAGCTCTAAAGTTTTAAGTGCTAACTAACTTGGGGTTAGCTAGGCTTGAACTCTACCTTGAAGCATTTTTCCCGAGTTGCTACAAGCGCTAGCTCAAACTGCGCAAGCATGTGCTCCCTAAGTTGAGTGATGATGCTCCAAGCACTACCATGAAGAATGCTTTGAGGTTGTTTTGAGTAGAGTAAGCTTGAAGCTTCGAGCAAAGCGCTCTTCTAAGTGCTACTCCACAGCTTATTTTTTCAATTACAGCCCACTCGAAGCTTCGCGTGCTTTGTATTAGCGCTCTTGCTTAAAGTGGATTGCTCTTTTGAGTGCTACTTCGGAGCATGCCCTGGGGTTGGCTCGAGTAGACTTGAAGCTTGCTTCATATTTTACTTTTTGCGCTCTTTCCGAACACGTTTTAGCACTTTCTTCGAGTGCACTTTTCGAACTCATTTCGAGTGCTTTCTTCAAGCGCTTTCCCAGTCCATTCTCCATTTTTCAAAGTGCATTCTCATTTTGCTAGGATTGATCGATTAAAAATTACTTTATGTTTTGACATAGAGCTTGCTTTGTATTTTTCGTTAACATGATCCAAGGCTGACTTTAAGTCTTGTCTCTAGCTGAATTCCTTTAATTTAATTCGACTTCGACATTTTCTTCTTTGATAAATTCCCAACCATCTTTCCTTTATTTTTTGTCAGTCAAAAAGGGTATAACACTTGGGGAGCCATTCACCCAAATTTTTGCTCTAAAAAATGAAAATTTATTTCCCTTCCTTTTTGAAATTTAAACTTATACTCAAAGTACCATAAAGAACTACCACGTAGACCCTACCTTTAGAGAAATGTTATAGTGCATGTGCTTCCTCCCTTGCTTACATGCTTACACTACCTTGTACATTTGTGCTCTTACGGCTTCTCTTAGCTGGCTTCTCTTAGTTACCTAATCTATTAAAAGGTTATGTACCCATATAATGTATGACCATATACATTTCTAATTACCATTTTCTTCTTAACCAAAATATATTTCACTAGTAAAGACCTTCCTTTGCTTGATTCAATCATACCACATATTCTAATGAGTTCGCGAATTCATTGGACAAATAGCTTCCCAAGGTCAAATTCAAATTTAGGATTGGTATGAATAATCTAGAAAAATATTTTTGAAAAAAATGTTCTTTTACTTTTACTTAAATATTTTTTTAATTATCCTATGACTCATAAATAAGGAGCTTTGTTCAAAATTGATCCATGGTCACATTCTGAAAAGAGATAAATTGAATAGGCTATTCGTAGAAATGGTATATTATTAAGTTTTGCACCTAATGAAATTAAAGTTAGGAAGTGGTGATTATATAGATCGTGTTCAAAACAAAGTTATTTTCTTCATTCTACGAATAGGTATATGAAATCCATTTTGCCTCCACTTGAGAGTTACTAGTTTTGCCTAGATTTGGATGACTCTATATTTTAGGTATCATCATGACTTTATAAACAAATTCTCACTAGTTCTTACTAGTTATAAAAGCAAAAAAATCCGGTGTTTTGAAGGGTTCAAATTATTATTCTTCCAATTATATACATGGTATTCATATTAGAAAAAAAAAATTATATACAAAATCAAATTTGAGAATAAATAAAAAGATATGTATGTAATATTACTTTTGTGAAAAATTCTCACGATCGTTGTATACCAAATTCTTAACATGTATTGATCGGTTATAAAAACACTTCATATAAACCAGCTAAAACCACTATGATCGTTGACGGTTAAAACTGATATTTTCAAAACTTCTCCTAACTGTAAGTAAGAAAAAGTTCAAAGTTGGAAAACCTTAATGGCCTTCGATCAGAATTTTAAAGGCTCTTCAGCCCCTTCCTCCAGTCCTTCGCCAGCCACCAATTCTCATTCTCCTTCTTCCCCAAATCATGAAGATAAGCCCCCGATAGAGATAATAATGGGTTTCAACCAGTAAGAAACCATCAGAGAAACCCACCAACAAGTATCCAGAGATCCGCCGACTACAATCTTATAAGATTTCGATAGAAAGTGCCAAATAATAATAATCAGAAAACATCAAAACAGCAATCGACATGGAACAGGCAAGCTCAGAATATCTAAAGAAACCCAACAACTAAAGCAGCTAGTATAAGAAAACTCATCATCAACCTGGGTAGATCCGGTAAGTAAAGGAGGGCTTAACTCCAATTTTTATTTAGGGTTTGTTGTGCCTATCAAATTAGGTGATAAAAGAATCGATGTAGTAAAGGAAGCAGTCAGCCAAAAAACTGATGACAAATGGGGGAATTCTGTTATTGCTTATTTGTTTGGAACACGCCTTTATTATCATCACTTTAGAGATTTTATTATTAGAACATAGAATCATATGGGTAAATTTGAAATTTATACGAGAAACGATTGTTTATTTATAATAAAGTTCTCCAATGCAACTGAATGCAACAAAGTCATTAATGGAGGACCATTTTTCATCAATGGAAAACTGATAATTCTGAAAAGATGGAGCAAAAAAATGATTTTTGACGGGGATCTACTATCTACTTACCCAATTTGGATCAAATTACTAGAGTTAAACCTCAGGCTTTGGGATAGAGAAACATTTAGTGTTATAGCTCATGTAATGGGTATTCCATTGAAACTTGATGAACCAACGGCTAACGAGACAAGACTCAGTTATGCAAGAATACTAGTGGAGATTAAAGTTGATGAAAAACTGTCAGAGGAAGCTACGTCATAATGCATGATGGAGAAAACATAATTCAAAAAATCGAATATGAATGAATCTCGCTTAGATGTACGAAATGCGCTTGTTTTAGGCATCTTATGGAATAATGCTCATCAAAGCAAGTTTGAAAAGAAGAGGTAAGTCCCAATTTTACTTCAGAAAAATTGCAAGTTTCGAAAGAATTAAGAAAAGACCAAAAAAATTTAAATCGAGAAAGGGATGACCAGGTTAATGATACTTAAAACCCCGAAAGCATTATACATACTAAAGAACCTGTGATCCTTAAAAACAATTCAGTTTCAGAGAAAATCAAATCTTTCGAAAGAAGGAATAAAGATTCAATTTTGAATAAAACAACTGATAATATGGAAATTATAAGCGATGATGAGAAAATGAAGACTACCTTTCATAAGCAAACATTAAATATCAACAAAGATCAAGAAAGTAACGTTAATATTGCCACCAAAACCACTCAACAATGTCACAAAGAAAATTTCGCTAAAGAGAGAGTTTCGTATGGCTATACGAATAGCAATTCAGAGACCAAGCAAAAGAATTCAAGGGATTATAATGTATAGTTCTTGGCTCAACCCCCTTGTAGGAAGAACCAAGTTTAATTACAGATAGTTGCATTCTAATTGAAAGAGAAATGGTAAATTCAGTCAATATGGCAAATATTGGCTTGCAAAAAGATCATGTTCTCAACTCAGGGTCGCTAATAAAGAATGCAGCATTACTTCTATCCTCTTCTTCCTCACCTATCAACAACAAAAGAAAGAAGAACAGGAGAAAAAGCATGCAGGAAATCATGGACAAAAACAAGGATGACATTACAAATCTAAAGAGCTTTGAAGAAAAGTACATTATTAAAAACTCAAAGTGGGAAAACTATCTGAAAATTCAAGACAAGCAAGCTTGTAAGACAAATAAGGAGAAAACATCTATAAGCATTGTTTTGAGCAGCATAGGCTTATCTATATAGTTGCAGTGATATCCTTTATAATATCCTTAATAATAGTTATTTAATATATCAATAATTTTTTGGAATGTTAAGCGACTAAATTCTCCTAAAAGGAAATTAGATTTTTCTATATTACTAGTTTCTTATAAACCTAGTATTATTGGAATTTTATAGCATAAATTTGATGACTGTAGTATAACTGACTTTCAAAGTAGATTCTTAATTTGCTAGATTGGTTTTATAAACAATTCTATGGGGGGCGATGATCGAATAATAGTACCCTACGATCCCAGTATTTGGGAATTATACCAGTATTCTCTTAATTTACAATATATTCATTGCGTTTCTAAAAACAAGAGAGGTTTTCAGTTAGTTGTAAAAAAAATTATGCTTCTAATTTTGAAAAAGAAAGATTACTGTAATGGAATCACATGGATCATTTAAACAATAAAATTAATAATTCATGAATTCATTTCAGTATAGTAGTGCACGCTTCTGAAAAAAAAGGGGAATCCCCAATTCCATTTAAGAAATTGGAATTTATGTTAAAAACTGGTTTAATTGAACATTCTATAAAGGGAAACAAATATCTTGGAAATCGGAAGAATTTAGAAACATACACTATAAACTAGATAGAATAATGGTCAATCAAGTTTTTACCAAAATATTTCCAAATTTCATGTGTTATACATTACCCCAAGCTACTAGTGGTCATACTCCATTGCAACTAGTTTTTTTCTCAAACAGTATAAAAAATTAATTTTCTTTTCAGATTTGAAAATGGATGGACTTACGACAAGTAGTACAGATTGGTTGTTAAAAATAGTTTTCAACCCAAAAAGAAGGTTTAGCTCAATATCTGAATTTAAATTTTATGTATACAGTATTAATATAAACTAATAAACACACCGATTTAAAAGTATTCGTAACGGAATAAAATATCGAACAAATTTCAGAGACACACGGATCATAGAAGAACAATAGGTTTCATAACTTATACAAATGTCAAGTCTACAACATAGAATATTAGACTCAAATAATATACCGATGATAATTCTATAATCTCAACCATACAAAGTCCAAATGGCTAAATGGGATAAATTAGAAGTCCAAATAGTGTATCTCCCCAGCTAGCCCAATCATCCAAAAGTCTACCTATAACCTGAGAAGTCTCGGTTTGACCCGAGAAAAATAACACTCGGGTCAGACTATCTATAAGTATCAAAAGGGTGAGATACTGATAGCAAGAATATATTACTTGACCATATAAAATTAAGTCATATCAATTAAGTATGCTCAATGTTATATATGTGTGTGTGTATATATGCATGTTAATAATTTAAGACTTAATCATAAGTCATATCAAATAAACATGCCAAAGTACCACATATATGCCAAAATTCAATTTAACAATAATAAGTCACATTAAATCAATATATACATGAATCAAAATATGACTCAACGATCTAAATAAGTCATAACAAAAATATTCCCAAACAAATAATCATCGAAATAAGGCATATAAGACAAATCAGCATTTCACAAATTCATATCAAGTCTCCAATGGGCTATCCTCTAGAATATGGCGATAATCAATTCAAAATTCTTCAGAGCTAAAACAAAAGGATACTAAATATACATGCCAAAATCTCTAAAAAAAT
Source organism: Allium cepa (assembly GCA_030765085.1). NCBI lineage: Eukaryota > Viridiplantae > Streptophyta > Magnoliopsida > Asparagales > Amaryllidaceae > Allium > Allium cepa. The sequence goes on from CM060940.1 coordinate 656,217,538, forward strand.
AATCATCAATAACAAAATAATAATGGTGGTCATCTATCAGTTTAATACAGTGACACGAAATCTACCGAAAGTGACCTGCTACACAAGAAGGAAGACTTCCGAAAGAGACTACAGATTAGGGACACCACTTAAAGAAAAGAGCAGCCGTGTACCTAATCTGTCCTATGCAAATTTATCTTTTGAAAGAGGTAAACATCGTCTAACTGTATAAAACAAAATAAACTGATAGGTTGTAGTATCTATAGCCTACGATGCATGTAAAAATCTGCCTTACGAAAGAGACGGTTGTATTTACACCATAACAGATATTTCGAAAGAAATCTACTTATCCAAATCTAAATAAGATCGACTCTCCGGTCGTTGGAAAAATAATTTGTTGTCTCTCAGGGATCTATCGGCATACTAAAAATCCGAACACCCCAAGATAAACAACTCTAAAGTATTGATTACTATCGCTTAAGTAATCACAAGAATTTAGCTAACTGTCCCATACGAGATAGTAAATTCAAATATTTCCTAAAAGCTAGTAATTTCCGCTAAAACCCTATTTAATAAATTATAGCAATAAACGAAGGAATTGTACAAAATGTCTCATACCACTCTGACAGTTCAGTCGTTTATTAAAATTCATTGTCGCATAGAAAAGCATGAAATTCCATAAGAATATAAATGAAAACATAAATTGATCAAAAGCAATAGCTCTAAAAATCATCAAAGAAATACTAGAATGGTATATAATTAGCCGAAGGCTAAACACAATAAAATTCAATAAAGGCTAATAATTTAGAAGTAAATAATATTACTTTACCATATAGGAGATGGTTTCTAAATTTTATACACATACACACACCCACACTTTCCTAAACTTCTTATTTTAAAATCTATAAATTCATTTAATATTAAACTATATATTTTTATTCATCATTTGATGAATATACCATAATTAGAATAAGTGCAATATATATATATATATATATATTAAGTAATTATTTTTTTAAAAGAATTATAAAAATAAATTTCATATAAATCAAAGTATTGAGGTTTAGAAATTTAGAACCCAAACAAAAGTCAAAATCCATCATAATCGATCAACCAAAGATAGATCAAATAATCCCAACAACAAGGGACAAAATTTATTCCAACAAAATACCCAGTTTGAAAAAAAATCATATAAATTTGACATTTAATCATTTTAACTCAAACAATTTACAGTAACTTTGAATATTAGTCTAGTTTATGTGTATAAAATTTCAAGTTAAACTCCTAACCAGTTGTTACTGATTTGTTATTCTTTAACAACCATTTTCAGCTTAGGTTTGTAAATCTCAATTTACATATATCCATTTTGAAAAAATTGTATAAATTCAATATTTAATATATTTAACTTAACTGATTTATAGTTACTTTGAATATCAGTCTAGTTTATGTGTATTAAATTTCAAAGTTAAATTCCTAACCAATTGTTACAGATTTGTTTTCTTTAACAATCATTTTCGGCTTAGGTTTGTAAATCTCAATTTGCATATATCCACTTTGCGAAAATCATATAAATTCGAAATTTAATCATTTTAACTCAAACTTTTTGTAATAACTTTGATTATAAGTCTAATATGTGCGTGTAAAATTTCGAAGTTAAATTCATAACCAATTATTACAAATTTGTTATTCTTTAACAACCATTTTCCGCTCAGGTATGTAAATATCAATTTACATATATCCACTTTGCAAAAATCATATAAATTCGAAATTTAACCAATTTAACTCAAAATATTTATAATAACTTTGAATATCTGTCTAGTTTATGTGTATAAAATTTCAAAGTTAAATTCGTAACCAATGGTTACAGATTTGTTATTCTTTAACAACCATTTTCAGCTCAGGTTTGTAAATCTCAATTTACATATTTCCACTTTGCAAAAATCAAACAAATTAGAAATTTAATCTTCTTTACCCAAACTCTTTATAATAGCTTTGAATATCAGTGTAGTTTATATATAAAAAATCACAAAACCAAAATCATAACCAATTAGTATAGATTTCATATTCTTTAACAACCATTTTCTGCTTAGGTTTGATGAACCTAAATTGACATTAAATTTAGTAACCAAATCAACCCATTCACAAACATTCATGAACAGCAAATGTAACGGCCCGAAATATTTTTAACCTCAAAAATTATCACTAATACGTTCATTATATAGAGTGTTGAGCAGTCATGAGCCGAAAATACCAGACTGTTAGGGTTTAGAAGAAAAGGAGATAGAATAAGAAATAGAAACAGTAGCACAGAATCTCACAATCGCAGCGGACAAACTATAATATACAAATAGCAGCATTTTATACAAAGAAAAGTTGTAACTATCAATACACATACAAGATATCAGAGTACAGCAAATCTAGATAGTTATAATAACTTGTCCTCAACTACTACCTGTACAACCCATAAATCACAGCGGAATCTAATGAATACGCCTCTGCCATCCAGCTCGTCTCCTGAGCTCCAAACGTCCTAACTTGAAAATTTGCAATACTCAGTCTGACCCGAGCATTACAATAAGTTAACACCCGAGTCAGGCTGGAAACCTGTGTGAGTAAATCACTTAATATGAAATACTTAAATTATAAAACTCCGTTGAAAAAACATGGTAACTCCTACAACTCGATGAGTCTTATCTGATTTAACCAAAACACTTTCCCAGAAATCCATTGACATTTCACTAATGTCCAAGTGTAGTTACCTATTTAAAATAAGTAGATTTTATTTATTTTATTCAATTTCAGCCAATTAGACTTTATAGGTAACCCCGTAAGGGTTTATAGTGCTTGTTAAATCTAAGTGGTTTCGGATATCAATGATATCCGACCCTGGCCTCTTCGATTCCAAGTAACAACTTTAAAAGGGTAAATTTTAATCCAAATCTATTACAAATTTAATAATTTATTAACTAATAATAAATTATTAAATACCATTAATTACCCATAAGTTTTAAGTCAAATAAAAAATAATATAATTAATTACCATTATAAAATATCATTTAATTTTAAATTATCCATTTTAGAATGGAAATAGCTTTTTATTTAAGGAGAAAAATATAAATTATCCTAAATATATATATGTGTGTGTAAAAACCTCATTCCTTCTTTTCTTCCTTTCCTTTTATTTTTCTTTTCCCTATTCTTTTCTTTTTCTTATCCTTTTATTCACATTTCCTTTATCCTTTACTTCTTATTTTCTCTGGCCCATTACTCTTTCCCAGCCCGTTACTTTTCTTCTCCCACTACTCTTCTTTTCTTTTCTCGTTCCTTTCCTATTATTCCCCTTCACAAACGAGCTTATCACCGTGCATCCATCGTGTCTACGTGCACACGATCACCGACAACCTCACCTCGCCATTGACCAGCCCCCCACGTCGCCTCCGACCACGTAGCCACTGCCGCCTACTCGAAATTGTGGCTCGAATCCACGTTCACAATTTCGATCCTCAATTGAAAATACTGGAAACCCCAGCCACCACCAAAACGCTTCGCCTAGGCATCACCGACCCCTATCCGTCACCAGAATATGCTTGGAGGCTCGCCATCACCACCCCTTTCTTTTCCCTCTGGACCGCATGTTCCTATCCCCTCCCCGACGTCACCATTCCCCTCGACCGAACCCGACCCAAAGACTGTCTTAAACCCAAAAACAACTCGCCGCACTTCATCGTGTCGTAGGAAAAATTCCTCATCAATTTTCCTATGTACGCCTTCTTCCTATGCTCCTCCACAACCAATCATTCGTCACGAACCCCACCAAGTTGCCAAAATTTGCCCCAAAACCCAACTCCGTTGAACGGTACTTTTACCCCTCTACACGATGTTCAAAATTACCAAACCAAGTCTAAAATTCACACTTTTACATGCGAACAAGCCTATATAATCTAATCATTTAACCGGGATAATCGAAATTCGTCCATACCGAAGCTATTTACTATAAAAATAGGTTTTCGTACTCTACGCCTAATGAATTTTCATAAAAATAATTTTAAGCTATTCTATACTTCTTAAACAATAAACTTTTGTTTTGGAAATGAGTTTACAATTTAATGGGTAATGAGGAATTTATTTTTCCAAAACTTGTAAGTTAACAGTTTATAAAAAAACAAGAACAAAGACTTTCCTTAGGAAGAACATTATTTCCGAGCTATACAGGAGGGATATTTATTTATATATTTTTCTTATATCCAGGCTCATATGCCTTCTCATCTACCCTTGATAGATGCCCATTCATTTAATAAAGCTCAATAATTTATCCAAACAATAGTTATATAAGTAGGTGTGTGAAACATGAAGAATAAACATAATTGTTTTACTCATTGTTTTATCAAAACAAAAGTGTACATGTAGTTATTTAAGATGGAAATGGTGATTCTGATATGCAGGTGGCGTTTACCATATCTAAGCACCTATACCTCTACATGTACATGTTACATACATACACATCTAACCTAGTTCAAAGCTTTTATACAAACAGCTGTTATATAAGTAGATCGTTAAATAATGGATAGTTGTTTACTCACCTGTTATCCCTAGAACAGAGCAGTGTTTACTATTATATATATTTTGGACACAGACCCTTGCTTTTCCTTTTAATCTCCTAGTGTTTGATTTCTTTGATTTTTCTTGAGTTTTAATGGTATCTAGTCTTCTGTTTACTTTAAATTTGAATGAGCAAGTGAAGCTCGTTCATATGTATATATTCATATATGTGGATTAGAAGTGTGCAGTAGAAGCTAGAGCGGATGATATTTCTTTTATAGGCTATATTTTCTTTTTCTTGTTTTTAAAGGTTTTATTTGATTATATAGGTTGATTTGATGTAATAAAAGTTAATTTGATTTTCATATGACTTGATTCTGAAATCTTGTTAGGACAATGTTCCCTTAAGCATTTACACATATATATGTGTATACCTTGATACATATATGTTTCCTCTTTTTTCGAAATATTAGGCTGGTGGAATTTTTAAATGTGAAGGCACTTGCATATCTAGGAAAGGATGGGAGGGTTTAGCTTGTTACAGGCTTCAACTTTCAAGATATTCTTCATTTTTATTTCATTTTCTATTGGTAGATTTGATTTTGATAAATGGTTGAATTGAATTGATTCCATTATACGTTGAGTTGAATTTGAGGTGGTGGATTTTATTTGTTGTTTACTTAAGATAATGCGTATTAATGACATATTCCCTTATTTGTTTATGAATATATATATATATATATATATATATCCTTGAATATACACATACTACACACATATGCAAAGATACCTTTTTACTTTACCTATTTACCATCATATACATACTATTAGTCTTATACATTGCTTATGTACATTTTGTCATTATATATTTATATTCCCACTTATAAAAAATTTCATGCATATTATTTTATATGAGCCTACATTCATATACACGTATATCTATATACTTATATCTATGTGTTTACAATCATCATATACATATTTATGAACACCTATGTGTATATATATATTAACATCATCAAATTTGTATATGTTATATATATATTTATGGATGTTTTATCTTAATCTAAATGGTAGAGCTTACATATATATATATATATACACATAAAATTTATATTTTCTATAAGATTCATCATATTTTTCGAAATTTTATAATTCAATATTTAATATGGCCTTTAAATTAACTTATATATCCAGATATTTTGGATATCAGAATTTTTTTTCAACTGATAAGATCAATATTAAAATCAGTGAATTGCCCAATTAACAGACGTTAAAAATCCGGATCGTGTATTCCTCTCCCTTTATAACTTTTCGTCTCCGAAAAGGAACCAAGCAAGAATTTTAATTGGATGTTGATTATTAGTTAAAACATTTCTAACTCCTTACTCTATTTACTATACAATTTAAAACACTTTAAAAAAATACATAATATTTCCAAACTAACTTTATACAAAAATACTTTTTATAACTCGATGTCTCAACAAGTCCATCCTTGTTCTTACAGAAATTCAGTCATACGTTGATCAGGCGTAGGACTGAAAATCTATAAGTACTTAGTGAACCCGTTTTCAACAACCAGTGAAAATACTTGAAAAAAAAATTATGAGAATACTATGGAAATCATCACCCTCTCCATGGGTCATAGTTAGCACGTTGATTTCGTCGCCATCCCGGCGAAATTCATAGAAAACTATAGGCATTCACACCTCTTGATTTCGCCATGGAACTGCCACAGATCATAGCTAGACCCAGGGTTACATTGCCATCATAGAAAAAAACATGTAACTGTAGGCATCAGAGCCCTCGAATTTCGCTGCCAAATGAAACTTCACCACAGAGATCGCAGACTACGCTAGTCGAGTCCCAATGTAGCATGTAGGCACTCACTGCCACACGACTTTCGCTATGGACCACATATATTGCAATCTACCGATGTTCTCTCCCAGCGAAATCAAACGTAGATTTTAGGCAATCACTCCCCCTCGAATTACGCTATGGAAACGTAGTAGATCCCAGTTACACCTGAGTTATGTTGTCATCATAGCATAACCCCAATGTACCTGTAGGCATCAGCGCCCTCGAATTACGCTACCCCAACCACAATCCACAGGAACTACAATTTTGTGCAGACGTCCTCTGGGATCAAAATTTAGAACCCCCCTTAAGGCTCATGGCAGAACCACCCAGTGGAACTCCTACTATAAGTTTAAACTCTAAATGGGAGCACCTTTTCCCCATAGCATTCTCAAAACATTTCATGTATACACATATAGTATCTTTCAAATCATACTCTTTATATGTATCACATATAAGCTTCAAAATCGATATCCTAAAATCGATAGTTCTCAAACTTGGCTTTTCAAATTCCAAAAATTTTCTTTTTGCCAAAACCAAAAGCCTTTCAATAACAATGGGTTCCAAAAACCTTTTCAGTTCCATTCTCAAAAAATCATTCTTATATATATATAAGATTATTTTTTCAACTTGAATAATTTTCAAATCACTTCATACTTATATAAATTCCACTTTATGATTCTAATGTCTTGCAAAGATCATTTCTTTTGGTTATAAATTCAACAAGGGGTTTGAATATATAACTACTATTTATAATCTCATTAATATCAAATCAAAATTTCCTAGTTCGATTTCCCTTACAAAGTTATTCGTCACATTTTCTTACTTCTTATAATGGTAAGTTTTCAGTTATAGTGCTATCCAACTTTCATTTTTAATCTCCATATATGTCACAAAATATACTCTTCCATTCCAAAATCATTTTTTCCTCAATGTCCGATTCAGTTCCACTTTAGAATTGCTTCAAGTTTTCTTTTTGGGTTATAGTTTCAATTTCGCCTCAACTGGTATTTAAACCCATGATTTAGATATCAATAGTTTCCACTCTGACCAGTTTGAATTTTGAAGATAGCTTGAAAAGTTTAAATAGTAGTAAAATAGTTGTAAAATAGTTCATAGTAAGTATAAGATAGTTTGGATGTTAAAAGAAGGGTTTATATAGTAGATAACTTGGACAATCAAAATAGTTTGAATATTTATGAAGATAGATTTAAGACAGTTCATATTAAATAATTTGTTTGGAAATTGTCGCAGAGTCAAAGTAGTTCAATTTCCAGTCTCCCATTCGAATCAATTTCAATTTCCACTTCCTATTAAATTGATTCAATCTAGATTCCAAATCGACTTAACTTCGATTTCCATTCCAATTTAAATCAATTCCCAATTCGACTTCGAACTAATTCAACTTCGATTTTGAATTAATTCCAATTCCATTCTCAAATTTTAACCATCTTAATTTATATAAATTCGGGTTTGGCTTCCAAAATTTTGATTTAATCACTTAAATCAAATTAACCCTTAACATTTATTTTAACAATCTAAATCTTTTATAATTAAATCAAGAGCCCCATTTCCATGTATTCTTTTAAATTACCTCTACTTAAATTTATGTGAGGTTCGAGTAAGAGTCCAAATCTTTTCAAACAAATCATTTCTCGGAATTTAATTTATTACCCAATTATAAGTTCAAACTTTGAAATCCAACTCTTAAACAATCCCGGTTGATAAATTTTATTTTTATCATTTCAAACTTAAGTGCAATATAATCCCTTTTTCCATAAATTTAATTTTATTTCTAAGAATCAAAATCTTTTAAATAGTTTCAAAGGTTTTATTTCTATTTAATATCAGCAATGGATGTATATCATTTCAACCCACATCTTAATTTATTCGAGATAATCCACTTCACGGTTTTATATATACTGTTAATAACAAATAGGATGGTAGCAGGATATGTCAAAGTAAATAAACATCCAAATTATATAAAACACCAATCAATAGCATCCATCACACATTTCCAGAATTTGAAACCCATTTTTATTTCAAAAGCTGTCTGCAATTATTCATACACAACCTCTTGTCAAATCCATACTTTCCGCTTCAATTTAATCCATTTAAGTTCCCTAAGTTAATCTTAATCCCATCTTGAAATTCTCCATATCCAGATTATAAGTTCAAAACTTATTTAACTTACTTTAAGTTAAATTCCAATCCATTTAATCCATTTAAGCCTACTCAATTTAAATTTTCTGCTCCAAAATTAAATTCTTATTAATATCCTTTCCCACGTATAAGTTCAAAAACTTATCTTCCTCTGGGTTATACATCTCATTCTAAGAAGGTTCCAAAATCTAACTCTAGTTATTTATTTCAAATCACCTTGAAACCATATATATATATATATATATATATATATATATATATATATATATATATCCCATTTACACATCAAGTCATACTTTCAATTTTAAACCATTCTTTGTTTTTAATTCAAAACAATTCCTTTTGAAATTTCCAAAACACTCTTGTTTAAAACAAGATTCCTATATTCAAAAATATTCTGAATAATATTATTTATTGTTTCTTTTAACACTTTGAAACAATTCCAGATTTCTCTGGGTCTAGATTTAAAATTGCACAACTTAAATCTATTTCAGTTTATAAGTCATACTTATATAAAGTTTTACTTCCTTAAAACGTTTCAGTTTGTTCCATCATTATTTATTATGTAATAATCATCCCTTATTAAGACACATCAGCAATTTTTATGATAATTATTAAATCTAGAAATCAAATCCACCATATGTTTCTTTATAATTCATTGGAAAAAATACAATCAAGGTAACTTATTTCAAACGATTTGAAAATTATTTTGAATTTCCCATGATTTAAATTTAGGTTTTGAATCTATTTTTAACTTTACTTATTTGTATAGTTAATCCTTACCCAAAATTTCTATTTGGTTATATGTGTTTTACCACTTAAATCTTATAATCTTATTAAATTTTAATAACAACAACCAATTACCTTAATATACTATAACAATTAGAAAAATTATTTCTTATATATCAAAATATAAGCTCATAATAAAATCATTTTTAAAACCATTTTGAAAATCATTATATAAGAAAATAACAAGTACGCTCTCATATACTCAACTCATTCTAGGGTACTACTGAACCTATCTCTAATGAGTAACTCCCACCAAAGCTAAGGTTCGCGTTTAACCTTCAGATCTGACACCAACTGTAACAGCCAGAAAGATTTTCGACCCCGGAAATCGACACTAATACGTTCACTATATTGAGTGTCGAGCAGTCGAGAGCTGGAAATACCAAACTGTAAGGGTTTAGAAGAAAAAGAGATAGAATAAGAAATAGAAACGGTAGCACATAATCTAACAATCGCAGTGGACAAAATATAATATACAAATAGCAGCATTTTATACAAAGAAAAGCTGTAACTATCAATATACATACAAGATATCAAAGTACAATAAATCTGGACAGTTATAATAACTTGTGTTCAATTACTTCCTATACAACCCATAAGTCACAGCGGAATCTAATGAATACATCTGTGCCATCCAGCTCATCTCCTGAGCTCCAAACGTCCTAACCCGAAAATCTGTAATACTCGGTCTAACCCAAGCATTACAATAAAGTACCACCCGAGTCAGGCTGAAACCAGCGCGAGTAAGCCCACTTAATATGAAATACTTAAGTTATAAAACTCCGTTGAAAAACCAAGGTAACTCATACAACTCGACGAGTCTTATGTGATTTAACCAAAACACTTTTCAAGAAATACATTGATATTATACTAATTTCCAAGCGTAGTTACTTATTTAAAATAATCAGATTTCATTTATTTTATTCAATTTCATCCAATTAGACTCTATAGCCAACCCAGTAAGGGTTCGTAGTGCTTGTTAAATCGAAGTGGTTCCGGATATCAATGATATTCGACCCCGGCCTCTTCGAGTCCAAGTAACAAATTTAAAAGGGCAAATTTTTATCCAAATTTATTACAAATTTAATAATTTATTAACTAATAGTAAATTATTAAATACCATTAATTACCCACAAGTTTTAAGTCAAATAAAAAATAATATAATTAATTACCATTATAAAATATCATTTAATTTTAAACACGAATTTTAAAATGGAAATAGCCTTTTAGTTAAGGAGAAAAATATAAATTATCTTAAATATATATATGTAAAAACCTCATTCCTTCTTTTCTTCCTTTCCTTTTGTTTTTCTTTTCCCTATTCTTTTCTTTTTCTTATCCTTTTATTCACATTTCCTTTATCCTTTACTTCTTATTTTCTCTGGCCCATTACTTTTTCCCGGTCCATTACTTTTTTTCTCCTACTCCTCTTCTTTTCTTTTCTCGTTCCTTTCCTCTTATTCCCCATCATAAACGAGCCTATCACCGTGCATCCATCATGTGCACATGCACACGATCACCGACCCCACCTCACCGTTGACCAGCCCCCCGTCGCCTACGACCACGTCGCCACTGCCACCTACTCGAGACTGTGGCTCGAATCCACGTTAAAAATTTTGATCCTCAATTGAAAATACTGGAAATGCCAGCCACCACCAAATGACTCGCCTAGGCATCGCCAACCCCCATCCATCACCAGAATCTGCCGGGAGGCTCTCCATCACTACCTCTTTCTTTTCCTCCTGGACCGCATGTTCCTATCCCCTCCTCAATGTCACCATTCCCCTCGACCGAACCCAACTCAAAGACTGTCTTAAATCCTAAAACAACTTGTCGCACTTCATCGCGCCATAGGAAAATTTCCTCATCAATTTTCCTATGTACGTCTTCTTCCCACGCTCCTCCACAACCAATCATTCGTCACGAACCCCACCGAGTGTCTAGGTTTGCCCCAAAACCCAACTCCGTTCAACCCTACTTTTCTCCCTCTACACGATGTTAAAAATTACCGAACCAAGTCCAAAATTCACACCTTTCAAATGCAAACAAGCCTATGTAATCCAATCATTTAACTGGGATAATGAAAATTCATTCATACCTAAGCTATTTACTGTAAAAATAGGTTTTCGTACTCTACGACAAATGAATTTTCATAAAAATAATTTTAAGCTATTCTATGCTTCTTAAACAATAAACTTTTGTTTTGGAAATGAGTTTTAAAATTTAATGGATAATGAGGAATTTATTTTTCCAAAGCTTATAAGTCAACAGTTTACAAAAAACAAGAAAAGAGACTTTCCTTAGGAAGAACATTATCACTGAGCTGTACAGGAGGGATATTTATTTATATGTTTTTCTTATATCCAGGCTCATATGCCTTCATCTACCCTTGCTAGATGCCCATTCATTTAACAAAGCTCAATAATTTACCCAAACAATAGCTATATAAGTAGGTGTGTGAAACAGGAAGGCAAAATATAATTGTTTTATTCACTGTTTTATCAAAACAAAAGTGTACATGTAGTTATTTAAGATGAAAACAGTGATTTTGATATGCAGGTGGCGTTTAACCATATCTAAGCACTTAAACCTCCACATATACATGTTAGATACATACACATCTAACCTAGTTCAAAGCTTTTATACAAACAACTGTTATATAAGTAGATCGGTAAACAATGGAAAGTTGTTTACTCGCCTCTTCTCCCTAGAACAGAGCAGTGTTTACTATTATATATATTTTTTCCTGGACACGGACCCTTGCTTTCCCTTTTGATCTCTTAGTGATTGATTGCTTTGATTTTTCTTAAGTTTTAGTGGCAGCTAGTCTTATGTTTACTTTAAATTTGAATGAACAAGTGAAACTCGGTCATATGTTTATATTTATATCAGTGGATTAGAAGTGTGCAGTATAAGCCAGAGTGGCTGATATTTCTTTTACAGGCTATTTTTTTTAAGGTTTGATTTGATTATATAGGTTGATTTGATGTAATAAAAGTTGATTTGATTGTCATATGACTTGATTTTGAAATCTTGCCAGGACAATGTTCCCTTAAGCATTTACGCGTATATATGTACATATCTTCATACATATATATTTCCTCTTTTTTTTTGAAATATTAGGCTAGTGGAATTTTTAAAGTGAAGGCACTGGCATATCTAGGAGAGGATGGGAGGGTTTAGCTTGTTGCAGGCTTCAACTTTCAAGATTTTCTTCATTTTTATTTCATTTCCCACTGGCAGATTTGATTTTGATAAATGGTTGAATTGATTTGATTCCATTGTAAATTGACCTGATATTTGAGGTGGAAGATTTTATTTGTTGTTTGCTTGAGATGATGTGTATTAATGCGATGTTCCCTTGTGTATTTACATGAATATATATATATATGTGTGTGTGTGTGTGTCCTTGAATATGCACATGCTACATACATATGCAAAGATACCTTTTTACTTTACCTGTTTACCATCATATACATACTTTTATTCTTATATATTGCTTATGTACATTTTGTCATTATATATTTATATTCCCATTTATACAAATTTTCATGTGTATTATTCTATATGAGCCTACATTCATATACACGTATATCTATATACTTATATCTATGTATTTACAATCATCATATACATATTTATGAACCATATGTGTGTGTATAACATCATCAAACTTGTATATGTTATATATATTTATAGATGTTTTATCTTAATTTAAATCGTAGAGCTTACATATATATACATATAATTCATATTTTCTATAAGATTCATCATATTTTCTAGAATTCTAGAATTCAATATTTAATATGGCCTTTAAATTTACTTATATGTCCAGATATTTTAGATATCTGAAATTTATTTGTTCGACTGATAAGATCAATATTAAAATCGGTCAATTGCCCAATTAACAGACGTCAAAAATCTAGGTCGTCACAGCAAACATGATTCAACCAAATCATATTTATCACTAATTCAAATTAAATTCTACATTCAAATATGCATTCCTATTTAGAGATAGTTGGTGAGGATAACTCACCTTTAGCCTTGTTATTTTGTTACTTTGGCTTCATCCTAAACTAGAACTCGATTTTTCCCCAATTCAAAACCTAGAACTCCATTAACACAGAATCACATAACTCACAAACTATGGAGAATTAAAATAAATGAATTGGAGAGAAGATGTACTATGGATTGAGCAACATACCTTGATTTTACAAGATTAAACTATAATTTATTCAAATTAAAAACTATTTATTTTCTCTCTTCCTAGGGTTGGTTTATTAAGAGTTTGAGAGGAGTTTTTGCATTGAGAAAGCTTCTGTGGTTTATGAAATGAACGTAGAGAAGAATGATTTCTCCTTCTTTAGCTAATATGCCTAAGTCCTAAATGGGCTGAACCAATACCCAAAGCCCAAACCCTTAAATTTAATAATTAAAACGTGTATTAGATTTAGCACAAAACACATTTAACTTAAATTTAAAATTAATTATCTCCTAGATAGTAACATATAAAAATTTATGTGAATACGCTAAAATAAGTTCATCAACTACTCTTTCTAATGAACAAAAAATTACTAATTTCCAAGGTTGTTATCCCTTCAAATGATTTATTGAAAATTGACCTTTTCGTATTTTTATTAAATTGAAAAACATGTCAAAAATGGATTTCAATCCTCCAAATTATTATTTCTTCAAAATAAAAATCATAAATCACTTTTGAAACATAAATAAGATTTTTAGCCGAGTTCTCATCGGGAATTTTGCACAAAAACCCCTCATTATCAATTATTTTTACTAAGACCCAATATTATGGAAAATACACATTTTATTAACAGGAAATTATTGTCAAGGACAAAATTTCACAGCTTTTTAGCCTCAAGGACCGACCTTCAATGTTTTATCCTAAAGGACAACTTTCTGTAGGTATCAGTTTTTAGTTATTGATAGCAGTTTTTAGGTATCAGTTTGTAGTTATCGGTGGCAGTTTTTAGGTATCAGTTTTAGCTTGGTAGCAGTTTTGTTGTCCTTATGAATAATTTTGGAAAATATTTGTCCTTATGAATAATTTTTAGAAGAATGTTTGTCCTTGTGGTAAAAATATTGAGGTTGTGTCCTTAAGGCAAAAAATATACAAATTTTTGTCCTTTAAAATAATTCCCCCTTTTATTAATTCAAATCATTCTCCAACTTATTTAACCTTTATAAATAAGTTAAAACACTTCCAAATTTTCCACGTTAATCTTTAAAAGGATCGCACTCTCACATTTACATGGATATTCATTGTTACCCCTATTTCTCAATTTAAATCCAGTTTACTTAATTGAAAAATCGCTAATCAAGATGGTTAAAAATTAGGTTGTTACAGAACTACCTACCTAATAAAATTGCATCCTCGTAATTTGACTCGTATAGAATTATCTTAACAAGTTATTACTTAGCTACACTATTAACAAAATCTTAGTAACAACAATGTACACAAAAAACAAAAAAACACACAAGAAAGAATCTTTTAACTTATGTGCTATGAGAAAATATACTAGGAGTATTATTTTCTCTCAAAAATTCATTTCTAAATTGCGCTTACTGCTAATTGTTGCTAATTAGTATTTCTAATTTATTATCATTTATGATATATATTTATCTTGTTACTAAAAAGTCAATCACGCCAAGCAACGACAGTCAGTTCAAATATGGTGAATATAAATTCATAACCACACAAAACTAATCAAATAACAGTTATTAAAAGTTTCTACTCTTTCCTATTGCCAAAAATATTTCTAAGTGTAAAAGTTTTTTGAAAAATTTAGCGATGTCTTCTCTATACAGCGAGCCGTTTACAGTTTCACAAATATGATTCTTATAATATGCATCTGCCGTAAGGTTGGAAACACAATATATATCAGTATTTATCATTTCTAAATTTAATCCGAAAACATACCTTTATTGTTAGCATTTTGAAGTGAGTTCGCTTAAATTTTTTCATGCTTACACGCAAAACATAGTCCAATTATTCTCGTGCACCTGTACTTAACAAATGAATCATATTAGATTGCATTTATGAATGTATGAAACATTACATTTAACTATTAAGGATGGTAGCTTTCTAACAAATCACTATATTCAATCTCAAATCTGTCATAAAGAACCCAGGTTTTGTTACAGTAAACTTCAAAATATTTTAACACCCATAAATGGAATTTGTTCTACAATGTCTAAGATTTCTAGCAATATAAATATCATCACAATCAGATTAATGGTTTGAAAGTTATGCTCAATTTACTTTCAGCTTCAATCTCAGAAATTATTAATATGACAGATGTCCATTTATTTTCAAATCCACTATAGATTGAAAAAAATGAAAAAATTTCCAAAGTGGTAAAAAGAAAACTTATAGCTTACTGAAATCACTTTCATTTACAACTCATTTGGAGTTATAAATCTCAAGTTATCGCTGTTTTAGTACAACACTTTTCCAACTAAATTTTCAGCACTAAAATCAATTTAAAGTTACCACTCTCAAACAATTTTAAAATCCATACTATATATTTTCTAGACAAATCTTTATACTAATTTATTTATTACATAATCCACTTTTCAGAAAGCTAAAGACTTCAAAATTTACAACTTACTTTATGCAATCAACTTTCATAAATTAAGTTATTCAATAAAACATTTTCACGGATTACAAAACAAGTTTTTAATGAAAACTCATTTTTAATTGAAATAGTTAATCTCTTCTACTAAAATGTAACAATTATTAATTCAAAATAACTTCGAAAATACACATCGATTTTTAAATTGTTCTCCCAATTTAAATAATATTATCTCATTGACTTATACATTTATTTTTTCTTGCACTAATCAATCAAATAACTATGTGTCCAAACTAAGTTTTCATAATCCTCAATTTTAACTTTTTACTGAAATATCCTTTTTGATCAATATTTTAGATTTTTAAACAATGCATTTTCTTATTTTGAATACATCATTTTATTAATCAATGCATTACATGATTATTTTTTTTAATAAGGTATTAGAATTATTTGCTCTACTTACCAGAATTACCATATGATATCATTTTTTAAATTCCTATAAGTTATACTTATATAACCATTAAAAGCATAACCATATTCAATTTCACAAATATTAATTAATACAATGGCATTGTCTCGCCATTTATTTATAGTAAATCACTTCATCACTTGGCTGTAGAGTTGATTAAATGATCAAAACTGCCTTGCTACTGATCTCAACAATCATTAACGTTCGATGCTGCATTTGTCATCTAAAATAAACTTAATATTCAATCTCATATTAATTTACTTCCAACTTTTATTTTTTATAACTCAATTTACCATGTCTAACTGTCCCGTTTTAATGTTTAGGAAATTCTTATCAACAATGTTGATCCGACGCGTCGATTAGAATTCTTAAAGCACTCAATGGGTAATTTAACACAAAAATAAATTTCCATATGATATACAAATGTCTTTTAGTATTACACTTCTATCAATTTATTGCTTGTTTAAAATAAACATATTTATTCATATATATATCTTTTATCACAATTTTAATCTAAACAGATGCTTACCTTTTTAGAATCCTTTATATCTATCTCAAAATTTTAAATAAATTTAGTGTGAACCGTGCTATTGGTGCGTTTTTTGTAATTTGTAGTTTTATGAGGCTGAAAATATATGTTTATGGATCATATTTGTAAAATAGCTTTTTCGTAAATGCTACCAACAAATATTTTTTGATAAATTTTGTTAATAAAACTCAAAACACATAAACTGTAATTAATATTTTAAGCATAATGGTTTTATACAACAAACGATAACATTAACTATAGTTGTTCCCAATTTGATAAGCATTCATTACTAAGCATGCCTATTAATTAATTTTCAAATGTAATATCAACATAATTTTATTCAATGCTAAACATATAAATTTAAATATGCACACAAATAGGTTGATAATAGTATTATAAACTTGAAATAGAGAATAACTAATTCACTTATTATTTTTGTATGATGAATTTATCTGCTAATTCAGTATTTGTGGGTATTCATCTAACTATTTTGATAGTAAAAGTATTGCATCTACTGTAAGGCAAAAAATAATTGGTAACATTTCAAAATAATTAAAGACTCGAGAAGGGATGTATTTACATAGGTAATCACAATGTCGATGTATTTACATAGGCAATCACAATGTCCTGATGTTGATCGCTTTATATAGGAAGACCAACACAAAAAGCATATGGTATTCAAAAGTCCATATACCTTTGCTTATTGAGTAAAACTTCTAAACAGAACTATATTATGTTTACATATTCACAACCCTACGACATGAGTAAACTTGATTTTTGATGGCACGGTTACAACCACATTTACGGGTAAAAAATAAAATTTTAACACCATATGGGACTAAGCTCTCCACTATTATAATGAATAAGATATTCAACAACCATAGTAAAAGTAAGATTGTGCTAACATCCCCCAAAAACCATTGATATTAGCACAATTGAAAAAACCAAAATTTTAAATACTAATAATTTAATGAAGCTGTAACAAAACTGTCACATAATAATGGAATGTGCTTCAAATTTACTTGCAAATAAAGTTTCCATTAATAAGTACAGATTAGTTGCAAAATCAATAGGTCCATTACCTTACATTACAGTAGGATTATTACATCAAAATATTGTAAACCAAAGTAATATAAGGAAACGATATCTTGAACTTCAAATGATCCTTTACTCGGACTCTAGAAATTTGATTGGATTCTGCTTTATCAAGAGATTCACATTCTTTACTTTCATAAAACCCGGCCAAAGAAAAAGGATGGGAAAAACTGGAAAACAATGTGTAAGATATCGAATATTGTTGATATGATGTTATGGAACATAATCTATTTAATGAAGTTAGAAGTGCTAGGATGAAATGGTTATTTCATATAGCTACTCATATTTTTAGTTCTTTTATTGAGTATAGGACATATAGCATGTGTCTGTAAAGATGGAAACATAATTTTGTGAGATGGAAACATAATTAATGGATGGTATAAAAAAATTGTTGGTTTGGTTAAAGAGACTTCAGTTTTAAAGAAATTTTCAACATATATTATAGGGGAGAATTAGATAAAACATCAGTTTAAATTATAATGAAAATAATATCATGTTTTAATAGATAAACCAATTCGAAGTGATCAAGTATCAAAATGTTATGAAAAAAATCATTTTTTGTAAGGGACTCATAATTTTTCTGCTCTACAAAATGCTCTTATTTGTCATCAAGATCATTAGGCTAACTTGAATATATCCACTTGAGTCACTAATCTAACAATAGTCAATGATATTAATGTACCTTGTAATGAGTATTTGAAATTTTACTATTTCAAAATCTATCAACTAAAGAATGAAATGTGTGATTTCTTAAAAGTTAAAATGGTATAAATCACAGCCCTATAACTTTTATTTTTAGGAATGGATATGTACAAATAGTTTGGGTGCCTAGACAATTGAGATTCACCCATCCATGCGCTTGAAATACATGATGTATGGATTACAACATTCTAGGTAATGGAAAACAATCAAATAACCAGCATTTTTTTGTTTACACCAAATTTCAAAAATCCATAATTGTAGCACTAATTACATATAGATAGAGGCATAGAGCTTTAACATGGGTAAAGGTATATGGAAAAAATGACTATGATCATAAAATTACCAGTTTACTATCTTAAGATCTAGGCCGAAAATTATGTAAACCCTCTTCCTCATTTACTTACTGGATTATAAGCTCACGTGACTAAGTTTTTTCCACTGAAAGCACCCTGGATTTTTGCTCCTTATGAACCTCAATTGGCACCTCTATATAATAAAACAACAA
The DNA here is from genome assembly GCA_030765085.1 of Allium cepa. Lineage (NCBI taxonomy): Eukaryota > Viridiplantae > Streptophyta > Magnoliopsida > Asparagales > Amaryllidaceae > Allium > Allium cepa. Next base: position 656,236,758 of record CM060940.1, read on the forward strand.
ATTAATATGAAAATTAAACAACTGAAGAAGGCACAATTATATAAGCGGTAAAAAAAATCAAAATCACCCTTTTACTGATACATGGCTAGTTTCGGTCCAGATCTGACTAGAATTTCTCAAATCTAACTCCCTTTTGTTCCTTCACACTGGTAGAACTCCCCTACATAATGAAAGCTTGTTTATTCCATACTCAAGTTTTCACTTAACACAATCAACAAATAATAACATATAATACCCGATGAATAACATTTAATTTCTCGACCTCTTTCTAGCATTCTGCTTCCAAATTCAAGTGAACAGAAAATAGACTGATAAAAAGGTAATAAAGTTATATGATTTTCAAAATTCAATGCATAACAGTGCGGAACCATGGTTGAAATAGCCATTGTCTGCTGTCAAAATCAATTTCGATCAGAATATCACACATTAGGTTACAACATCGCAAACAAAATCCAAGAATCACAAATTAAATCATAAATCTTACTTGAAGGAGTACAGGAAGAAGAATGGAGTCAACATGTACACAGAACAATAGGAGAAAAAATAGTAATGCAGAGATGGATTATCACAAGTTTTCTCTTCACCATATTTAGCACAATAAAAATTCGCTCATTCCATTAAAAATGTATATCCACGCAATGAAGAAATGGATTGTTATTAATGGAGAATTGGAGGCAAAAATAGCCACCGAAAGTGTAACAACCCTGTATTTGGTGATTATTTTAAAATTTTATTTTAATTATTTGAATTGAAATTCCTGACTAAAAAGCTTTATTTTATTTATTAAAATGGATAAATTTTGCTATTTTAAATATAAATTTTGTTATCTATGTGAATTATAATTCCAAACATGAATAAATATAATATTTTCCAAAAAAGTGAATTTCGGTCAAGATGATCAAACTTTGACTTTTAAATTTAAATTTGAAATATATGAACCAGTGCGTCGTCGAAAGGTATTCCATGGATGGAGCATATTCACCGGAGCGCAACTTCATTGATTTTTGAAGCCTGTGAATCGACAGGGTTGTCTAAGAAAATCGATGCCTCCAGGGCATTGGGGGCTAAGTTATGTGCAGGGGAGGTTGATGGATTTGAAACATCTGCAACTTCCTGTCGAGAGGATGGTCCCGGTCTGTCAGAGATCGTGGCGGAGCTGGATTTTTTAGACATCTTCAATAAATAGTGAATTGGGCTAAGCACCTGTGTGAACTATACTTGAAAAACGTTCGACGTTAGAATTAACAACACAAATATTCCCCCCATATGGTGTGTGAACTGGTGCGGTTAAGCGTATATAAGTGCTAAAAAATTGAAAGTCACAGAGTTAATAACATAAAATTGAGCTTCGAGTCATCGCCTTCGAAGACCGTCATCGCCAACCGTCTCCAAAAGCCTGCCATATAGTGTTTACAGTTTCGGATTCAGAAAATGTTAGTCAATTTAAGTTCAGGTTTATGTCTGCTGAAACTAGGAGGCTACCAGTCCAAATCAGTTTGATATACTAGTATGCTGAAGTTTCTGTCCTTATATTGTTTTTTGATTAGGCAAGGCAATTGATCGTTCAGCCTAAGTATGGTACGGCATTTACGTTCGTTCAGCCTAAGTACGGTTCGGCACTTATGTTTGTTCGGCCAAGCTGTCGTTCGGCCAAACTACCGTTCGGCCTAAGTAACGACCTGCCTAAGTTTTACTTGGCTAAAGTAACGTTCGGCGCCCTTCCTCCATTCCTCTATTCCTTTCTTTTCTCCTAGTCTCGTTCGGCATGAAGAAACCAAGCCGAACCACAATACATCACCCAACAACTCCCCCGTGTGTTCATCCCTGGCCAATTCTTCCTTCCTTCCCTCCTCGTCATTCACCCTAAAAATATTCTGATCGAGCTTCGATTCCCTATCGGCTACAGTCCTAACTTACGAACTCGAGCCTCACGTTAAAACCTATTTATTCGGGGAAAGGATTTAGATGGAAGGATCGTTACCGAGCAAGCGAATCAAGACTTGGAGGAATCTGGAGTTAAGAAGCATGGCTCTGGTTAATGCCGAATGGATCGGGAAGGAAGGTTAAAACGCTTTGGAGGCTATTAGCAGGTAAAATTTGTAAGTACGAGATAGCGGAGGTTTGGAGTGAAAAGAGAAGAAGGAGGAAGACACTGGCCTTTATAGGGGACAAGGAGAAGTTGAAGAGACTGTGACCGCTGGAACCGGTCAAGATCACATCGTTTGGCTTCGGCATACTTAGTCGCTCGGTATAACGTGGAGCGTTCGGCCTCGGCTACACTGTTGGGCACACACCTCCACAACTGGTATTCACAAGAAAAGCAACCCCCAAGAGTGATGGGCCAAGGTTCGAGGCGGAGCATGGAGGATACAAAATTCAAAGCGTACTACATTCGGTCACGTAATACACTTCGGGGGCAAGTGTTTCCTGGAGATTTGACCAGGCAACTTAGTACTCGGCATACCCACCATTCGGCTCAACTGGTTCATTCGGATAAAGACTTCGTTCGGTCAAGATATCGCTCGGCATCCAGGAGCGATCGGCCAGAGGCATCGTTCGGCGAAAGACTTCATTCGATCAAGATATCGCTTGGCATCCAGGAGCCATCAACCAAAGGCATGTTCGGCCAAAGACTTCGTTAGGTCAAGATAACGCTCGGGATGCAGGAGCGATCGGCCAGAGGCACCGTTCGGCATACGAGGGACATTCAGCATTCAAAGATGGCTTGGCATTCTCCCCAGCATGGCCAGCTTCGATTGTTGCTCGGTCTACTCTTCCCATACAACAAACGCACCATTTGGCATGAAGAGGATGGTTCGGCATTTGGCCGTTCGGCCTGTTCGGTTCGGCACACAGATGTTTCATTATTTGGACCGAGATATTCAGCTTCCAGGCCCACCAGGGAAGTCCAACCCACCTTTTTCTATAAATAGAGAGGCAGGGGCATAGTGAAATGGATCCTTTTTCGGGAACACTGGGGAGACTTTGCCATTTTTTATACTCTCTTATTCTTCATTCAAACTTGTATTCAAGCGATTGATTTTCGGATTGTATCTGTACTCAAATAATGCAGAAAGCAATAAAGATTAACCTCAAAGTGGACATAGGCAATTGCGCCGAACCACTATAAATTTGGTGTTCTTGTTCTCTGCATTTAAAGTTATACTCTGTTCTCTAATTTAATTTACTTTCTTCATTAATCTCTCTACACAATCTTTCTAAGGGTGTTGTGACCAATTTTGGTGCTAACATTTTGGTGCTTTCACTTAGAGTTGAATTCTCAGGCTATTAAGATCTGCTTTGTAGCTACGGGATTACATAAATCCCCTAAAGGAGATAAAAAATCATTCACAAGGCATCCGTTGATTCAACTCAGAGTTACAACCAACAACTCTACCATAGGGAGACCACGAACCAGATCGGCCTCTCAAAATGCAGATGTCCATGAAACTGCTAGCGTACAACAAGTTGGACTTAGAAATCAGCAAACAACCAGAGGTGCAGGGCCCTCCACCCAAATCTAAGCGAAAGTCGTTTCCTGAACGGAGTTCAATGACTTGATAAGAGTACTCAAGGAAAGTAAAAGGCATCTTGCTGAACAGATTCAAGCTTCAATCTAACACTAACCTCATGACTCAGCTCGCTCAGCAACAGCTCCAGAATGCTGGAGGTAACCCTATCCCTTATTCTGAATCTGATAGCTCAACCTCAGCTGACGAACCTCCTAGGCGTAGCGCCATAAGGATGAGGGTGCACAAGCAGGCGTTGGGAATCAAGCCCGCGAAGAGACTGGACATCCGAATCTCCAAGACCCAAATCAGGCGGGACATCATCCACACGGTCCCGTGGAACGGAACCCAACATTCCATCCTCCATACAAACTCCGGACTTAACAGCTATGGTCAGGCAGTTGATGAGAGAAAACCAAGGCTTGACCAATAAAGATTGGGGAGTGTCCAGAAGCCATACCCCCTTTACGGATGGTATCCTGCAGGCTGAGTACCCCAAGAAGTTCAATATGCCGACTATCCCAGCCTACGAAGGGAAGACTGATCCCAGGCAGCATGTGATGAGGTATGGATGGATGATGGATTCTGCAAGAGCTAACGATGCAACCAAGTGTAGGTGCTTCCCAATCACTCTGTCTGAAATCGCCATCATGTGGTTTACTCGACTTCCCCCGCGATCTATATCCAGCTTTGACGAATTGGCAATGAAATTCATAGAGCAGTTTAGAACGCACATCACTCGTCCAAAGGATGTGATGTCCTTATCAAGCGTAATTCAAGCTCCGGGAGAGTCATTGAAAGCATACTTACAGAAATTTCATGTTGCTGCTACTGAAGTGAGCAATCCAAACGACCATGCAATTTTGATGGCAGTAATGCGTGGAGTGGATCCATATTCTGAATTTGGCGATTGGTTGGCGGTCAAGCCCCCAGCTACGCTGGAACATTTTTATTCGAAAGCTCATCAGTTCATAAGGAGGGAGGAAGCTCGATGGACAAGGCGAGACAAGGCACCAGGGCCTGTTCAGGAGTCTGTGAAAGGTAACATCACTGTGAAGCAAACCGACGATAATTCTGGAAAAATCCAAGTTAACGTCCAGAACAAGCATGGGCAGCCTAAAGGATCCGGAGGTGGAAATCTCGGAAAGAAAACAGAAACAGGGAGATGGAAGTCAAGGATCCCGACCTACAATGAATACACCCCGTTGAATGCATCTCTTGAGAACATCTATTTATCAACTTGCAACATTTTCCAGTATAGAAAACCACTCCCAAAGGAATCGACAGAGGAACAAAGGCGGATCGGGAAATATTGCCGCTTTCACGAGTCTTATGGGCACAACACAGAGGAGTGTAGACACCTCCATGATGCAATAGAAAAGCTGATTAGACAGAAGAAGCCGTAGGAATTTGTTAAAGACCCACAAGACGAAAGGCAAGAAACATCGGACCTTGGACATGGGCCGGCCCCACACCAACCAGAACTACCTGCTCGAACTGTAGGTAGATTGATTATTAATACGATTGCTGGCGGACCTCATCCAGCGGATAAGAATTGGCAGGAGATGGAGCGATATGCAAACTCTTTAAGACATGTGGAGTATGAGTGCTGTTCGAATGTGGAGGATGGGACTCCTGCAAAGCAGTAGCGCACGATGAATGATGATAACGTATTGCGGGGCAAAGATGCGGATAAGGTAGAAGCTCCTACCATCGACCCAATGGTCATTTTTGTGACAATCGGGCCAGCGTTCATAAAGAGAATTCTAATTGATTGCGGAAGTTCCGTTAACAACATCTCAAGAAGGCATACGACCAAATGAAGCTGGAGACCAAGGATTTGAAACCATCTAAAGTCAGAATCCATGGCTTCAACGGCGCAGCAACAAATGCAGTGGGATATGTGGAACTTCCAGTTGAACTGGGGCAAGGTGAGCGCAGGAGGGTGTGAATCCTACCGTTCATAGTGTTGGATGTCGACTCTCCATACAACATATTTCTAGGACGTCCAGCCCTGGCAGAGTTTAGGGCAGCATTGGCCCCTTGGTGTCTGACGTTAAAGTTTCCAATAGACAGAGGTGTTGGAGTGGTACACGGCGATCAGGCGACTGGCCGTGCATGCTATGTGGCTGAGCTGAGAGAGGCTCGGTACAGAAAGAAAGGGAAGGTTGCAGACAGCTTCGTCCGCATCCTAAATTCTGATAATTGACAAGTAGCGCCCGAGCCCTGGCTCGGACAACATTCTCGGATCCACAGAGACATAGATCCGAGAGATAATGATGGGGACCCCAGGGAAACAAATGCAGCACCGGCTGAACTAACCATTGACATCCCAATTAGCCGGAGCGACTCATCACGAGTTCTTAAAATTGGGTCGCAACTCTACCCTTTGGCCGCTGAGAACCTTACTGATTTCCTCCAAGTGAATCTTGATGTTTTCACCTAGACACATATGTGCAGGGTTTCTCCTTCGATTGCGAGTCATATGTTAAACATAGACCCGAAACATGTACCTGTGAAACAAAAAAGAAGAGGCATGGACCCGGAGAGGTCTGCGGCTCTTAAAGAGGAGGTGGACAAACTCAGAGCCAACGGGTTCGTCCGCGACGCCCTCTACCCTGAATGGGTATCTAACCCGATGCTAGTAAAGAAAGCAAATGGAAAATAGAGGACCTGTCTTGATTATTCTGATTTAAACAAAGCATGCCGTAAGGACAGTTTCCCGTTGCCTAGGATTGACCAGCTAGTCGACTCAACTGCGGGACACGAGTTATTATCATTTATGGATGCGTACTCTGGATACAATCGAATCCCAATGCACCTCCCATACCAAGAACACACCGGTTTTGTCACGAACATGGGATTGTATTGCTATGTAGTAATGCCATTTGGATTGAAGAACGCAGGAGCGACTTACCAACGCCTGGTGAATCGAATGTTCAAAGATCAGATTGGTAAAACAATGGAAGTCTATGTGGATGACATGCTCGTGAAGTCACGGCAGTCAAACGACCACATTCGAGACTTAGCGGAGATGTTTGACATACTCAGGCATTATGGAATGAAAATCAATCCGTTGAAGTGTTCATTTGGCATAGCATCAGGAAAGTTTCTGGGACTTATTGTGAATGCTCGGGGAATCGAGGCTAACCCAGAGAAGATTCAGGCTATCTGAGATATACAAGTGACCAGAACCATAAAACAAGTACAAAGCTTGAATGGAAAGGTGGTCGCGCTGAGCCGATTCATATCCAGGGCTACAGACAAGTGTAATCCTTTATTCGATGTCATAAAGAAAGGAAAGAGGAATTTCGAGTGGACATCCGACCGTGAGGAAGCATTCCGAGCTCTTGTAAGGCACTTGGAAAGTCCCCCGATATTGTCAAAACCAATAGACCACGAAATGTTGTACGTATACTTGGCTGTATCCCAGCATGCTCTCAGCACAGCCCTGGTTCGCGAGGATGACCGGGTCCAGAAGCCCGTTTACTATGTTATTAAACGCTTGACGGGGGCAGAAAGAAATTATCCAAAGATTGAAAAACTAGCCTATTGCTTGGTGATTGCATCACACAAGCTTCGCCTATATTTTCAGGCACACTCAATCAGTTTTTATACTAATCAGCCTTTGCAACAGATACCCCAACGACTGGAAACTTTCGAAAGGATGTTAAAATGGAATATTGAGCTAAGTCAGTTCGACATCACCTACCTGTCGCGAAGGGCCATACAAGGACAGGCACTAGCTGACTTCATTGCTGAATTCACTACGACAGACGAATCAAACGATCATAATGTCATACCTCCTGTTCGATGGAAGATGTACACTGATGGGGCATCCAACGACCGTTGTTTGGGGGTTGGCATAGTTCTTGTAACTCCTGAAAACCAATCGGTTTGCTACGCTTTGAATCTCGAATTCACAGCGGCGAATAATGAAGCCGAATATGAAGCGTTGATCGCCGCCTTAAGACCTATTAAAGAACTAGGAGCAAAATCGGTTGAAATCTTTAGTGACTCTCACCTGGTGGTGTACCAAGTGCGAGGAGACTACCAAGTAAGGGGGCAGAGACTTGCCCCATATTCGGTTCGAGTTCAGGAGCTGCTAGCGAATCTCGAGTACTATGGTATTTCACATGTCCCACGTGAGCAAAACAGAGCAGCCGATTCGTTGGCAAAATTCGCAAGCACTGGTGATGCACATCAATGGGATTATTCCCTATTGAGACCCTCCATGCCTTGAGCATAGATATGATGGAGGTAGATTTCACGTTAGAAACATAAATCGAGAAGGAATCATGGATGACCCTAATCAAGCAGTACCTGCTATTCGGGATTTTGCCCGAAGAAAGGAGCGAAAGGCGACAAGTCCTTTGTAAGGCTTCTCGTTATGTAACGCAGGATGGAATAATGTATCGAAGGGGATTCTCAGCACCATTTCTCCGATGCATTCCCCATGATGTGATAAAACGAGTCCTGGAGGAAGTCCATGAGGGAGAGTGCGATGACCATACTGGGTGGCAGACATTAGCGAAGAAAGTCCTCCGTTATGGATACTACTGGCCAACTATGAATCGAGATGCCGCAGACTATGTGAGAAGATGTGACAAATGCCAGATATATGCAAAAATCCTAAGAGCTCCGCCGACGGAGCTCACGCAGATGGTTAGTCCCTGGCCATTTGCAATGTGGGGGATTGACCTAGTCGGCTCTCTACCCATATCCAAAGGTGGAGCGAAATATGCAATAGCTGCAGTCGACTACTTTAGCAAATGGTCAGAAGCAGAGCCTCTGGGCACAATAACCACCAAGAAGGTTATTAATTTCGTCGTACGAAATATCATATGCCGGTTTGGCCTTCCATGGACCATCGTCACAGACAATGGAACTCAATTCGAGAGCAAGGCGTTCAAAGAATTTTGTCAGAAATATGGCATTGGGAAGAAGTTTGCAGCGGTTGCTCACCCGAAGGCCAATGGACAAGTGGAAGCCGTAAACAAGATAATCAAGTACATATTGAAAAAGCGTCTGGAAAAGGCGAGAGGCAAGTGGGTGGATGAACTTCCAACGGTGCTTTGGGCGTATAGGACCACCCACAAGACCGCGACCGACCACACTCCCTTCGCATTGGCATATGATACGGAAGCTGTCATACCCGTGGAACTTGAAGTTCCATCACATCGGGTAACTCATTACGACCCCGAGTCAAACCAGAATCTTTTATTAGAATCGTTGGACTTCATTGATGAAAAGCGCGAAGAAGCCAATTTAAAAGCGGCCGCATACATATATAGAGTCGCTAAGTATTATAACGAAAAGGTCCGACCAAGAATTTTTGGTGTGGGAGACCTCGTTTTGAAACGAGTTTTTCCGGTCCCATCTCATATGAATCCCATATGGGAGGGTCCATACGTCATCGAACGGAAGCTTGGAGTAGGAACTTTCAAGCTATCGACCGTTGATGGTGCGACCCTCCCCTGAGCATGGAACAGCGAGCACTTGCGGCATTATTATACTTAGTCTATTTCTTTCATGTATTAGCTGCATTTATTTCTAGTATGCTTTTATTTCTAGTTCTTGGCCTGTAATATGACAATTTACCTTGCTCTCATTAATAAAGGCTTGAAGCCATCTTTTCCATGAATGACTAATGTCTCTACAAATGATGATCCTGTGACAGGCAAATAAAATAATGTTATTCCGACTAACGTACGAACGCACACGGACACTTAAAATCTCCAAGTCCCCGGAGTGCGGATTGGAGTGCTCTAAGTCCTCGGAGCGCGGACTCGAGTATAAACGACATAAAATCACCAAGTCCTCGGAGTGCGGAGTGGAGTACTCTAAGTCTCCGGAGCGCGGACTCGAGTATAAACGGCTTAAAATCTCCAAGTCCCCGGAGTGCGGACTGGAGTATTCTAAGTCCCCGAAGCACGGACTCGAGTATAAACGACTTAAAAATATCCAGGTCCCCGGAGTGCGGACTAGAGTACTCTATGTCCCTGAAGCGCGGACTCAAGTATAAACGATTTAAATGACCAGGTCCGCCGAAGATGGACTGGATAGAAATGACTTGAAGTCATCGAGCCTTCAGCATGTGCATTAGAAAATATTCTAAGTGCTTGGAGCGCAGAAGAAAAAACAGATAGCTCTCAAAGAATTTCCGAGCTATATGAAGATGAACCGAGAGGTCTATTATATTCACAACAGCTTGGATTTGAATCACAATCACAAAGAAAATTGAAGAGCTATGGAAAGACAGGAAAACTAAGTTTTCATTACAACTCCTTTGAAGCTCGGAATCAAAAGTTTATTTACACAAACTAAGAAAACAAAAGTACTTGCATAATCTAAACCGACTCTCGTTGAACGAGAGTAGTGATTACTTCTTGTGCTTCTTTGCCTTCTTCACCTCCGTTGTCTTCTCAGACGACTCCTCCCCTCTGCGTTTACTCTTGGTGCCCTTCTTTGATGGAGGAGTGACAGCCGAAGAAGTATGAGGGACATCCATGGGTTTAGACCTGCCAGGGAGAATGATCTTCAGCGGCTTATTCAAAGGATCGTCGGGGTCCACAGTATGAGGTTCGACCTTGATCTTAGTCGTTTCTCTCTTCTCTTTCTCCAGTCGCTCCTTCATACTCAGCTCAGATGTGTGTTCAGAGGCGCCTGTGATCTCTACTTCATAACTCCCCTCGATGGGAGAAGAAGTCTCGGATTTGTCTTCATCTAGCACCCCAATCACTTTAGCATCTGGCCCGGGAGTTTCTCCTGCCTGACTAGCCTCACCTATCTTTTCCTCCACCTCCTTGGCGATATCGCTCCTTGGAGTGGGCCCGGGATCAGAACGACCTGCGCGAAAGTGTGGCAAACAAGCGTTAGAATATAATAGTCCTAGAATGACGACATTTGGAATTTTAAAGTGAAGAGTTATCTACCAGCTTCCGGCAGGCTCTCAGCCATCAAGGGGGTCTCACCCTGCGGAATGGGAGACAAAATATGGACACCAAGGCTGGGATCCTCCGGATTATAGCCGATATGCTGCTCAAATGGATCGAGTGTCGATTGATCGGCAGATCGAACAGGCACATGAACTGGAGGCACGACCTCGGATGGTCCGGCAATAATTTCTTTCCCTTTCTTTGAGGGGGAGCCTTTGCAATAGATAGATTTGGCCGCCGACAAGTCGAAGGCTCATTTCCCTTGAGATATTCTTTTATCAATGCCCCCTCATTATTCTCTTCGGTGCCGTGCTCGGCCTTCCTGATTTTTATCAAAGCCTCCTATGCCTCGGCTAAAGATTCAAGATAGCCCTCGCCCAAAAAAGTCAAGTCTCGATGCATGAGAACGCGGGCGTTGAATTCTGTAATTAGCGGGTCAAACATGCTTTTGACCTCTTCCCTGCCCTCTTCTCTAGCCGCCTTGAGACGCGAGTCGATATCCATGGACGCTATTCTTCTCGGGCTTCACTCTTTATCGCCTCAACTTGGGAAATCTCAACCTTAAGTTTTTCCTTTAAGAGTCGAGTAGTAACGATTTCGTCACAGTACCGTTGTGACTCTTCTTGAGTGGCCATTTTCTCTTCCCTCTCCCTACGGAGCTTCTCTTCAAGTTCTTTGACTCGGAGGTTGAGTGCGTCCCTCTCCTTTTGAACGGAGTCCTTCTCTAGAGCCAAAGCCCCATATCGTTGAACCGCCTCGTCAAGTTCTTTTTTATGAGTCGATTCCAGACGAGTGACGGCCTCAGCAGTGTACCTGGCGCTTTGATGGGAGGCCTTAAGTTACAAGTTGCGATTTCTTCGTCCTGAACCTTAATGATGTCTTTGTCGTGGATAGCCTCAAGCCTCAGGCGATCGATTTCATGTTGGCGCTCCACGGAGACTTCGCATAGTTTTTCAGCCAAGTGAACATACGCGTCGTGTTGAACATAGACGTCGTTTGTATAGGCGATGGCGCTCTGCTTGACGTGTCCGGGGATAGGATAAATCGCCGGGAGGAATTTCAGGCCGTCGAGGCAGATTCTTGGAAATTTATCTTTAAGCTCGGCAGTCTCTCCGGTACTGATGGGTCCATTGCAGGAGCGAAAGGAGACGGCTTTGAAAGTTCGGCTCTCCTATGAGAATCTCGGGACTGTCGAGTGGAGGAGGAATCGGAGTGTTGGTCCCGGGGAGCATCAGGTTGCGACCTCTTGTGGCCGCGCTTGTCTTCACTTTGCTCCGCATGAGAAGAGGTATCCTGGTGGTATTTTTGCTGATAATAAGTCTTCCTCCGAGATGACGAGTCCCGGGAATGATAGTCTTTATCGCCGTCACCATCCCTATCTCGACGTCTCCCAGAACCCGAGTCTCGTCCAGAGTGGTGAATAACAGATGAACCATGAAGGCGATCAAATCCATGTGAACGCCCCATACCACATGCACAGAATTAGAATAACAGCGAATTAGCAAAGAATAGTGTGACGACAAAAGTCTAAGCGAAAATTGAAGTGCAAGTGTTCGTATGTGTCCTAATGTTTCCCCCAACGGACCAGTCGCTTTGCTAATAGGAGTTTTCTCTCCCTGATGTTGGGTTGGAGCGCCCGCGTCGTATCTAATGGACGAATGAAGTTTGAATGCCTCCGGATCGTCAAAGTCATAATTGAGTAGATCATCCGAAATGGAGAGGTTCGATAAGCCCTTTAAAGAACTTTCTACATGTTGCGAAGAAGCCTCTTTCTCCGTCGGAATAAGCGTAACTTTTGAAGTTCCGCCAACCTTCTCCTTTATGATCTTGTACGTCAATCCCTTTTTCCTCTGTGAAGGAGAAGATGACGTTTCGATATCGTGCACTTCAACTATAGGATCTTGGGCTGAACCCAAATTCTCACCTTGTGCTTCGGGTGTTTCACCCTCCTTGATTTCCCCCTCTTCTTGTACATCAGGGGTGTGGTGTGCTGACGACTCAGCTAATTTTTTTCCTTTGACATAGACCGGCCTGGGTACAGTAACGCCTTCAGGAAGACTTACACGGCGACCTTCTGCTAACAATCCAAACCTCGATAGTGACTCATTTGAGATGAGAGTTCGGATGTCTCGTTCTTCAATGCGAAGAGCTCTAATAGCTTCAACGTCCTCAGAATATCCACGGCCGTCAAGGCATGGATTGATACCTGAGAAGATGAAACAAGAGTTAGAATAGGCATAGCTTCGACCAAAACATGAGTATCATTCCAAGAAGAAGACTTACTTCCTTCGACCCATCTCCTCGCGAAACCAGGGGGCAACGCACATAAAACCATTCCTGTTTGTACAGGAAAAACTTGTTCCACGCCCCGGTTAAAATTTAGCATTTGTGGTGCGGCTCGAGGAACACAAAGGAGAGGCTATCTCTCCGCTTCTTGATCATATAAATATATCTGATGTCGCCAGGAGTGGGAGGCCTAGAGAAGACGGTCATGAAGAGTATGTAAGTGCCATAGATGAAGGCGTGACCGTTTAGGTGCAGCTGCGACGGGGCGATGTCGATGTATTGCAGCACATCTCGAAGAAACAAATTGAACGGTGGCACACTGCCAACCCAGCACATGAATTTATTGCACGCTGTGTATCCGACTGGGGGCAAGTGTGGCCGGTCGTGCCCCGATGGAACCAGTATGTCGTCGAAAGGTATTCCATGGATGGATCATATTCACCGGAGCGCAACTTCTTTTATTTTTGAAGCCCGTGAATAGACAGGGTTGTCCAAGAAAATCGATGCCTCCAGGGCATCGGGGGATAAGTTATGTGCAAGGGAGGTTGATGGATTTGAAACATCTGCAACTTCCTGTCGAGAGGATGGACCCGGTCTGTCAGAGATCGTGACGGAGCTGGATTTTTTAGACATCTTCAATAAATAGTGAATTGGGCTAAGCACCTGTGTGAACTATACTTGAAAAACGTTCGACGTTAGAATTAACAACACAAATATTCCCCCCATGTGGTGTGTGAACTAGTGCGGTTAATCATATATAAGTGCTGACAAATTGAAAGTCACAGAGTTAATAACATAAAATTGAGCTTCGAGTCATCGCCTTCGAAGACCGTCATCGCTGACCGTCTCCAAAATCCTGCCTTATGGTGTTTACAGTTTCGGATTCAGAAAATGTTAGTCAATTTAAGTTTAGGTTTATGTCTGCTGAAACTAGGAGGCTACCAGTCCAAATCAGTTTGATATACTAGTATGCTGGAGTTTCTATCCTTGTTTTGTTATGTGATTAGGCAAGGCAATTGATCATTCGGCCTAAGTATGGTATGTCATTTACGTTCGTTCGGCCTAAGTATGGTTTGGCACTTATGTTTGTTCGGCCTAAGTATGGTTCGACACTTATGTTTGTTCGGCCAAGCTGTTGTTCGGCCAAACTATTGTTCGGCCTAAGTAACGACTGGCCTAAGTTTTACTCGGCCAAAGTAACGTTCGGCACCCTTCCTCCATTCCTCTATTCCTTTCTTTTCTCCCATTCTCGTTCGGCATGAAGAAACCAAGCCGAACCACAATACATCACCCAACAACTCCCCCGCGTGTTCATCCCTGGCCAATTCTTCCTTCCCTCCTTATCATTCACCCTAAAAATATTCTGATTGAGCTTCGATTCCCTATCGGCTACAGTCCTAACTTACAAACCTGAGCCTCGCATTAAAACCAATTTATTCGGGGAAAGGATTTAGGTGGAATGATCGTTACCTAGCAAGCGAATCAAGAATTGGAGGAATCTGGAGTTAAGAAGCACGGCTCTGGTTAATGCCGAATGGACCAGGAAGGAAGGTTAAAACACTTTGGAGGCTGTTAGCAGGTAAAATTTGTAAGTATGAGATAGCGGAGGTTATGAGTGAAAAGTGAAGAAGGAGAAAGACACTGGCCTTTATAAGGGAGAAGAAGAAGTTGAAGAGACTGTGACCGTTGGAACCGGTCAAGATCACATCGTTTGGCTTTGGCATACTTAGTCGCTCGGTATAACGTGGAGCATTCGGCCTTGGCTACACTGTTCGGCACACACCTCCACAACTGGTATTCACAAGAAAAGCAACCCCCAAGAGTGATGGGCCAAGGTTCGAGGCGGAGCATGGAGGATACGTAATTCAAAGCGTACTACGTTCGGTCACGTAATACACTTTGGGGGGCAAGTGTTTACTGGAGATTTGACCAGGCAACTTAGTATTCGACATACCCACCGTTCGGCTCAACTGGTTCATTCGGCTAAAGACTTCGTTCGGTCAAGATATCGCTCGGCATCCAGGAGCGATCGGCCAGAGGCATCGTTCGGCAAAAGACTTTGTTCGGTCAAGATATCGCTCGACATCCAGGAGCGATCGGCCAAAGGCATCGTTCGGCTAAAGACTTCGTTCGTTCAAGATAACGCTCCGCATCCAGGAGCAATCGGCCAGAGGCACCGTCCGGCATACGAGGGACGTTCAGCATTCAAAGATGGCTCGGCATTCTCCCCAGCATGGCCGACTTCGATTGTTGCTCAGTCTACTCTTCCCACACAACAAATGCACCGTTCGGCATGAAGAGGATGGTTCGGCATTTGGCCGTTCGGCCTGTTCGGTTCGGCACACAGTGGTTGCATTATTTGGGATGAGATATTCAACTTCCAGGCCCACCAGAGTAGTCCAACCCATCTTTGTCTATAAATAGAGAGGCAGTGGCACAGTGAAATGGATCCTTTTCCGAGAACACTAGGGAGACTCTGCCATTTTTTATTGTGATGCCCCACCTCTATACCCATGCTAGCCAAGGACACTATGGGGTAATGTCGTCAACTAGCATGGAGAATAAGGCCGTTGAGGAGCGACCATCCGTGTAATTGCTTTGTGCGAGCACCGATATGTTAGATAGTTAAAGACGCATTTCATTTCAAGAGGAAATCCGACATGCAGATACAAACTCAAAGCTACTACACAGTGGCTATATATAATCTTCGGAAACAAATATAGAAATAAGTATAACACAAATCAGTCACAGAAGTTCATATCTCAAAGGCGGAAAAAGATATGAATATAACACATAGAAGTGAACATCAGAGTAGTGGTCTAACATGATCCACAATATAACAAAAGAATAGATACAAGTGCTAGACAAAAGAATAAGTATACATCAAGGAGTCTCTATCTCGAATGTATACAAAACAAAAACTACTAATCTAAAGTAGTTAGCCAAAAATCAAGCGACGATCCCTGATAAGAAGTCAAGAGGAAGCACCTGTAACATCTCGGTCTGACCCGAGTATTATTTAAGTAGAAAATAATAAACGGATCAGTGTATCTATAAATATCAGATAAAATGAGATAGGATAATAGATGCGATTAAAACATATGATAACGAAATTGTCATACTACATAAAGTATACATCAACGAACAACAAAAATCATACAATATCATAAGAAATCACAAAGTACTAAAAAGAACGTCATATTTTTTTTTTATTCACCAAACCACAATTATTAACGATCATATCAATGCAAATCGGAAAACTTAGTGAAACACAAATTCACTAATGCACAAAAATTGATAAAGCCTATCAATGCAAATCACAAAAATTGGTGAAACACAAATTCTAGAAATCGATCAATAGAAATCCAGAAATCACAAAAAGGGGAAAGAGGCATATCACTAGAACGGGAGCATGAAAACTCACCAACACGTGTATCACAAAACGAAAAGCTATTCCATGGTTGCTAACCATTAATTTTGAGCCGAGGCTCCACTAAAACGGCCCAAAGACCATGAGCCGAAGCTCCACTAAAATGGCCCGAAGACCATGGGTCACTACCCCACCAAGCCGAAGCTTCACTAAAAACGGGGTTTAGTCTCCCTCGAAGACAAAGAGACATCGCGCATTGCTAGTCTAAATCACAAAATGATCATCATTGATCGATAAGTGTAAATTACACTAAGATAGTAAATAAATGAGTTTAGCTTCATGTCCCATAACCACTAGCTTAACTTAATTATTTACGAACAAATTGTAGACTTCCACTCGAGGTTAAGTGTAAATTACACTAAGCTAGTAAATATATGAGTTTAGCTTCATGTCCCATAACCACTAGCTTAACTTAAATATTTACGAACAAATTGTAGATTTCCACTCGAAAATTATCACAAGAGATTCAATCGAACAAGTCCAAGAATTAACCGACGAAGTAAACGCAAGCATTTCGTACCACTTGTTTTACTAAGCCGTTTAATTAGATTTCTCATACGAGTGAGGTAAAGGTTTGTATATACTAATAAATTGGAAAACAGTTTAAGAAACGATCTTTGTAATAAAATAGTGTTGAAATCGTTTTAATGGAAGAGTTTTGATATTTACTACTAGTATTGAAAAAAATTATATTTTTAAAGTGACAAATCACAAAAATGATTGTAGAAATAATCAATCACTAAAATTCACATTCGAAGACGTGAATAAAATCCAAAGAAATCGATTCTGAATCCATCAAAATGTATGTTCACAAAAATCCCGAAGAAAATGTCATCAAAGTGTAAATGATAACAACAAATCGGGAATCAACATGAATCGATTAAATTTGGAAACCAAGCAAAAGTAGGCAAAAATAGGCATAATAGCAAAATAGGAGCAGGTCAGTCGACTGGTTCTCTGTAATCAGTCGACTAGAACAAAAACCTGAAAATTTCATTTCCTGTAGTCAGTCAACTGATTACAGAGGCCAGTCGACTGATTGTAGGAAACAGAGACTTCCTGTCTCGGTTATCTACCTTTGATACGCCAATTGGCTACAGCCAATCGACTGGATTCAAAGTCCAGTCGACTGACTGGAACTTAGGCAGTTTTTTTGCCTATACAAATGATGTGCAAACCCAACCAATTCGCTACCGAGCAATGGCGCTAGGGATTTATGCCAATCGGCAACCCGGCCCTATAAGCTCTTCGATGCATCACCAAGAACATGTTCTAACATCCATAAAAGGATTTTCATAGGTTTTGCTTCCAAAGTACCAAAAGTTGGAATATATACCAAATCAATCCAAACCAAAAGCAAATGCACATGAATAAGTGTTAGGACTTCATATCCAACATCAAAGATAGATATAGACATAGATGTGAGATAAAAATCTCACCTTTATACCCAAAACTATGAAGAAGAAGAAGCTATAGAGCAATGGCAAGGATAATCACTCTTCAATTCCAACCCAAAGAGCTTGAATCTAAGCTTAAAAGAGAAACATTCCCTAAATTAGGTTTAGGAATTTCTGAAATTGGAAGGAGAATGAGTTGGAGCAGAAGAAGAGAAGGTTTACCAAAGCTTCTTCTTGAATTTGAAGCTAGAGCTTGAGTTTTGCAAAGAACCTAGGGCTTAGGATTTTAGTTTCCACTCTCTTCCTCCATTTTTGATGAAGCTTGAATGTATTAGGAAATTATGAAGGAATGAAGAGAAGAGGGTTGGAGCTAGGTTGATAAGTGGGGTTAACGGGATAAAACCCAACCCAAAGCCCTAAGTGAAAAGTAGAAAAATTCTACTAACTCCAAACATATCGAAGTTTATACTCAAAAAGGTCGCAAATGGCATTTTGAACTCAATGGATGTGGTCTCGAGTCCTAATTCAACTGTTTGCAAAAAGTAGCTTTTTAGACTATAATCCGACTAACGATGAAATATTTAAATAAAATATTTAAATATTCAATCATGAAATATGCGGGTTGCTACAGACTCCTCTCCTTAAAGAAATTGCGTCCTGGCAATTATAAGAAATAAATGAACAAAAAGTAACAACCATAAAAGTATATCAACACAAAAAGAAGAAAATTTTAAAATAAGAAGTTCACCTCAAAAAGCACGAGAGAGTAAGTCTGGATGTGTTCGCTCGATGAATTCTCTGGATTCCCAAGAACGATCCTTAGGATTTGAGGACCGTTGAACTTTCCCAAGAGGAACATCTTTATTTCGAAGGCGTTTAATCTCCGAAGCAATGATATGAATAAGATGATGCTCATAAGTCAAATTAGGCGAAACTTCAATTTCTTCCACAACACCGGACTCAAGAATAGAATCGGAATCTTGAAGGCATTTTCATAATTGAGAAAAGTGAAACACGTCATGAATAGCAGAAAACTGAGCCGGTAATGAAAGACGATAAGCCACGGAACCAATACGTTCGGTGATGGGAAATAAACCAATATATCGAGGTGCTAACTTTTCCGATCGACTGAAACGCACAACTCCCTTCATAGGTGAAACACGAACAAACATAAAATCTCCCACAGAAAATTCTAATTTCCTTCTTCAGTTATCGGCATAGGTTTTTTTCCTACTCTGACCTTCCTTCATCCTATGACGAATAAGGTCAATCTTTTCTGTGGAATCACGAATAAAACCTAGACCTAAAACCAGCTTCTCACCGGCCTCAAGCCAACAAGAAGGAGATCGGCATGGCCTTCCATAGAGTGCCTTGAAAGGTGCCATACCAATAATAGATTGGAAGCTATTATTATAGAAAAACTCAACAAGAGAAATATGATCTTCCCAACTTCCACCAAAACCAAGAACACACGCACGAAGAAGATCTTCAAGAGTTTGATTCACACGCTCGGTTTATCCATCGGACTGGAGGTGATAAGTGGTGCTAAAATTAAGCTTCGTTCCCAAAGCTTTTTGAAGACTTTTCCAAAATCCACTAGTAAACAATGGATCACGATCACTAACAATAGAAGTAGGAACTCCATGTAATTTAACAATTTCTTTAATAAAGAGCTTGGCCAAAAGAGGAACGGTTCGATTAGACCGAATGGGAATAAAATGGACGGATTTTGTAAGTCTATCAACAATCACCCATAAGCTATCATGACCCGGATGAGAACGGGGAAGACCGTCAATAAAATCCATGGAAATTTGATCCCACTTCCAAACTGGAATGTCTAAAGGTTGCAATAACCCACCGGGCCTTAGATGCTCGGCCTTAACGAGTTGGCAAATCATGCAACGCTTAACAAAGTTAGCAATATCAAATTTCATTCCATTCCAATAATAAAGTCGCTTCATATCCACGTATATTTTACTACTACCGGGATGAATGGTTAATTTTGAACGATGACAATCTTCTAAAACATCTTTACGAAGATCACTAATATTTGGCACGATAAGTCTACCAAATTTTCGAATACCGCCACGAGCATCAATATCAAAGTCTTTCAAACCTTCAATATCAATTTTATCCCAAAAATTCTGGCTAAGAAGAGCCAATTCGGGATCTAGCCTTTGATCTTCAATGATGCGGTCTATAAGAAAAGGATGAGCCTCAAGGCTACATAAAATAAGAGATGAACACAAATTGGATTCACGAACTCAAATCTCACAAGTGGATAAAGTCTCGAGATCATTCCATTCGGATATCATCAAAGAAATAACCGCTTTTTGCTTACAACTAAGTGCATCGGCAATACGATTTCCCCATTCCGGAAGAATAAAGAATATCAAGATCATAAGATGTACGGAACTCAAGCCAACGTTGTTGACGCAAATTAAGTTCCTTTTGAGAAAATAAATACTTCAAAGATTTATGATCGGTGTAGAGAACAAATTTCTCTCCCAAAAACAATGATGCCAAATTTCTACAAGCGAAAACAATAGCCGCAAGCACTAGATCATGAGTGGCATATCTAGTTTCGGTAGTCTTTAATTGTATAGAAGCATAAATGATAGAACATTCTCATTCGCAAACCAATACAACTAGCATCGGTAGAAACAGTGAAATCTTGGTTCCCTTCAGGAATCACAAGAATAAGAGTACCGGAAAAGTGTTCTTTTAAATAATCTTCTTTCTCGAAAAGCTAAAACTTTCAAAATCACAATTATCTTTATGTAATAATCTTTCTAGGAAAATTTACTTTTTACAAGTCAATTTATCATGTCAGATTGTCTCATCAAAATATTTAGGAAATTCCTATCGATAACGTTGATCAAGCGCATCGACCAGAATTCTTAAAGCACTCAATGGGCAATACAATCACCAAATCATCTTCTATATATTATATAAGTCTCTTAAAATTTTTAAGAATATTCTTTGTACGTTTTAAGAACAAAATCTAATTATACTTATAAATAAATCTTATGAAAAAGATTTGCAAAATTTTAAATTTTGTTTTCATCCAAAATCAATAAATACAAGAATGGAGTGATCGAGATATTCGTAGAATACTCGATACACAAAATGGATGAAATAAGCTGGACAAACTGAATGACATAATAAGTCATTTATACGAATCATAACGAGTGCGGAATGCGGTAAGGGGAATGCTAACTTCCGCAACTCGTAGCCAATTGAAAATTGGTGGCATGGTCGAACTAAAAAGACCTTAACACCACTCAAAAGATTGCTTAGGAGATAATCCCAAGACAAACTCAAAAATACCAGAAAATTCCACAAACTACCCGAATGAGAAAAATAACGTTTTCCTCATCCTGTGGGTTTGAAGAACAAAAATGATGCCATCAAGTTAGAATCGGAATCATAAAGAAAATATAAATCTGTTTAACAGATAGAGAATGTCGAGGATGAATAGTCCACTCAGAAAATAGGATATGGGCTTCATAAAGATTAAGCCAATCCTTTCACACAAATCAATTCCGAAGCCTAAGTAACGCATAACATGCAAATCGGCTCGGAGAGAAAAAAATCACATAAAATAATATCGACATCAATAAAAAGCAAATTGAGTGTTGCGGATCCACCAACCGGATTCGCAATTCTCAAAGAAGTTCTCATGCCTAAAATGTTTTAAAGAAAAAGAATCAACAAGTTCTTTTGATATAAAATAATGAGATGAACCCATATCAACAAGAACTCGAAAAGAATAATCACAAAACAAATGTAATCAAGGATTGAATGAAAAATACCTTGGCCAAGAGAAGAGTTGCTAGGGGCTTGCAGCTTTCCTTCTCTCCTACTTTGAAGTTTGGAGCAAGAAAATAAATGATGACCCGAAATTTTGCAATAGCGGCAAGTAAGGGGCTTCGGACATTTAATTACGTAGTGTTACTTAGAATTACAATTGTAGCATACTCCACGATTAGGGATTGGAGTCTTTGCTACCAAGATAGTTTGCTTCACTTTCTTATTGGGGTTGGGGCTTTTGAACTTAATATGCCTCTTCTTGAAAATCCCAATATCCCCATCAATTCCTTTATCAGCCTCTTCATGTCGGAGAGTGATATCCACAAGCCGATTGAAAGGAACTTCAAGTTTCAAAGGTAGAACCTTTTCGGGGTTCTTATTCAAAGCAGGGATAAACTCTTGATTCTTTACAAGATCCAAAAGTTGTTGGGCAGACATAAATACACCATCCAGAGAAGGGCTACTGGATTGACCAGCGCTAAGACTGCTAGAACTAACCATTTCTTCTTCTTTAAGAAAGAAAGAAAGAAGAGGAAAAAGGTTATTCTCAAAATAATTATCAAACAATCATGATTGATAAAACAAAGAATCATAAAAGAAAATAGGATAGAACGGTATGAAGACACGAATTTAACCCTAAGGCACGACTCCTAAGAAAGACTTAGGACAACGATCTTTGCGAGATTATTCTACATTGTTTCGAAGTTTGGCTTTGATACCAAGCTGTGACGCCCCACCTCTAAACCCACGCTAGCCATAGACACTATGGGGTAATGTCGTTAACTAGCACGGAGAATAAGGCCGTTGAGGAGCGATCATCCGTGTAATTGCTTTGTGCGAGCACCGATATGTCAGATGGTTTAAGATGCATTTCATTTCAAGAGGAAATCTGACATGCCGATACAAACTCAAAGCTACTACATAGTGGCTATATATAATCTTCGGAAACAAATATAGAAATAAGTATAGCACAAATCAGTCACAGAAGTTCATATCTCAAAGGCGAAAACAGATATGAATATAACATATGGAAGTGAACATCAGCGTAGTGATCTAACAAGATCCATAATATAACAAAAGAATAGATATAAGTGCTAGACAAAAGAATAAGTATACATCAAGGAGTCTCTATCTCGAATGTATACAAAACAAAAACTACTAATCTAAAGTATTTAGCCAAAAATCAAGCGACAGTCCCTGATAAGAAGTCAAGAGGAAGCACCTGTAACATCTCGGTCTGACCCGAGTATTATTTAAGAAGAAAATAATAAACGGATCAGTGTAGCTATAAATATCAGATAAAATGAGATAGGATAATAGATGCGATTAAAACATATGATAACGAAATTGTCATACTACATAAAGTATACATCAACAAACAAAAAAAAATCATACAATATCGCAAGAAATCACAAAGTACTAAAAAGAAGGTCATATTCTTTATTTTATTCACCAAACCACAATTATTGACGATCATATCAATGCCAATCGGGAAAGTTAGTGAAACATAAATTCACTAATGCATAAAAATTGATAAAGCTTATCAATGCAAATCACAAAAATTGGTGAAACACAAATTTTAGAAATCGATCAATAGAAATCCAGAAATCGTAAAAAGGGGAAAGAGGCCTATCACTAGAATGGGAGCATGAAAACTCACCAACATGTGTATCACAAAACGGAAAGCTATTCCATGGTTGCTAACCATTAATTTTGAGCCGAGGCTCCACTAAAACGGCCCGAAGACCATGGGTCGCTACCCCACCAAGCCGAAGCTCCACTAAAAACGGGGTTTAGTCTCCCTCGCAGACAAGGAGACATCGCGCATTGCTAGTCTAAATCACAAAATGATCATCATTGATCGATAAGTGTAAATTACACTAAGCTAGTAAATAAATGAGTTTAGCTTCATGTCCCATAACCACTAAGCGATATTACAATTATAGCCATCCACCAAAAAATTTGGACTTCTCCTAACATTCCAGAATATGATTTTGGAAAAGCTATTTATTCTCACTTCTGTACGTTCTTTTTGCACCAACGATTTTCCTAACTAAAAGCTACCTTAATAAAAAAAGGTTGAATGTGCATTCTCTTATAAAACCATCTTACAGAATCAAATATTGCATTTTGAATAACTAGCACCAAGTGAATACTAAATCTTTAATTTAAAAAATAGATGTAAGCCATAAAATTTGCAAAAAAAAGGTTCGCTGGACGAATTAAAGGAAGTGGGGGACAATTTGTAAAATCATTTGGCACTAGACATATCCATGCTCTACTGAAATTAAGAAAGTTTCATTCCTGAATATGAGTTTAAATAATCATAAAAATTCATATATGATGTAGTTTGTACTTAAGAAAAGATGCATATGTCAAATTCTCTGAAAAGAATGCTGTATTACCGAAATTACATGCATGAAAATGGAAACTTATAACACAACAACAGTCACCCTTAGTAGTCTAGGTTACGAAATCAATCTCTCGCTTATGAACACAAACTTTCTAGATTTTTTGCATGATATGGGAAATTAATAATGGTCTTGTTGCATAATAAGAATTATAATAAAGTGTTTATTTTATTGAGGTTTAATATGAGAACTGCCATAGGTCATAGGTGCATAATTGTACTTATTTGAATTTGATTTACTCATTTGATTAGATGGCTCCTAACAAAGATGTACTTAGCAGGATATACCTCTAAGTAAGTTTTGTAATCATCCATGGGTATGTGTTTAATTGTTGCTAGGCTATACATGGTAAAGATTTATTAGTAACATTCAACAAACCTTGATAATCTAAGGAGCAGTACATTAGTAAATTATATACCATGTAGACATGCTATCATGCATCAACGTTTGTTAGTAGTAAAATGCTTGAAAATGTTGTGAAACGCAGTCAGATATTTGGGAATTTGATAGGCACTAATGATATACCTCAAATTTTGGACGGATGATGGTTTGGTTAAATATATAAGAAATGACAATACCATTACAAATTAGGTCCAAGTGGCCAGTTTTTTTCGTACTTTGTGGATTTTGGTATCAAAAATACTGATGTTGTTTTATAGCCAAAAGATGAACAATTGTACCTAATCTCATATTATTCGTCAGACTATAGTAGAAACTCAGTATTATAACCAACTACACAAATGCTCATTTTTGAAGAATTGGGTTCAAGTAGTATATTTGTTGTAATTTCATGGTTAGATTAAAGAGGAAATATTAATAGAAGTAGTAAAATATATATCAAAATAAGGTTGCACATAATTTCATGGTAATAAATAATATGAAAATTTCAAAAGCCCTTTTATTTTTGCAGAATAACAATGAGATTATACTACTTAAATAGATACACTAACATAAATAAAGTAGGTAAAGAAAGGGTATGATGAAAAAATAAATGTTGGTTGTCATTTTAAGCATTTCCTTATCAAATCAAGTGTTGTCTCTGTTGAAAAATTACAATTTGATCAAATATACGATCTTCCCATTTTGTGACATCTTTAATGAAAACTAAAGGAAAAATATATGTCATTCAGAATTCATGTTGTACCAAAATATCATATAACAATATGATAGTTTCATTATTTCATATTTAGTATATGTATCATTTGAAGAATGTGTCATATAGAATAAAAATAATCTTAGTAAAAAACACAACTTTCAATGCTATTTTTAATAATCATCCACTTTTGTAAATAGGAATATAAGTCATGTTTGTGGCACAATGAGTTAGAGATTAGAATTTCATATTAATAAAAATTACCAAAAGCAATGATCTTTTATTGATGTCTAATAGTCTCGACTTTTAAACACAGATAAAAAATTATGGGGCTTCGAGATCGCATCTTAACGTATATGTCCATACGTTATTTGATGTGGTATAGAGTAATAATCAGAATTTATTCTTATATGAGCAAGAAGAATCATTTAACTTCTTTTACTCGCACAAAAACGTAAACACTATCTAGTAAAAAATGTCAATTCTTCAAGAACTCAAAGTCATTTACAACCATAGCAGCTTCATAACATCAAAAAAAATTCTATATAAACAATATATACAAATTGATTACCTTACAAGGCAAGGAAATAAAAATAATTATTTCATTCCAATTTTCAGTTGACAGGAATTTTAAAATTAGAAAAGTAACGTTGTTCATTGAATTGTGGAGTTTAACCGTATATGTAGAAAACAAAGCAAGCTAATAGGTTAAAGAACAAAAGGTCCATGGGACTTTATTTTGTCGATTAGCTCAATTTAGAAATGAAAACGTAGTCAAGATTTGAAGTTATGACCACTATGCAATTTTATGAATCTTTGGATGAATTGCCAAAAGAAACTATCATCAATGAATATAGACTTTAATTATCAAGCGAGGGGAATTATTCTATTTTGTGTTGTTATTCAACCCGGATATAATTTTTTTCAATGTTAAATAATTATTATACTGTAATTCAAAGTTATGGTCTGCACTGTAATCAATTCATTGATTGTATTTTATAGAACTATAAACTCAATTTCTCAACATCTACATTGGATTTCTAGGCTATACGTTAATTCAAGTTATCATTAACCTGTACAATGGTGAAATATATAATATGGAAATTTATGAGGAAAAATTTAATATTTGTTTCTAACTGACAATCTATATAGCTTCGTTTGTAAAAATAGTAACCTAATCTATTATAGATCATTCATAAACCTATATCAGTACATTTCAAGATTTAAAAAATTAGACAATAAAGGGAGCTCTAAGTCATATCTATAACTACTTGGTGGTTTAAATCAAAATCAACAGAGAAAAAAACCAACCCCTTACTTCAATTGGATGTCAACAAAGGCACATGATCATTATGCTGGAAAATGCAACTTAAATTTAGCACTTCCCGTTCGAATTTATCCATACTCCCATGTTTCAGCTGCAAAAAGTCACGCTCAATTGGAGGTGGCACCAAAGACGACGACATGGCTACTTCCTTGTCTTTGCCTTAGAAAAGCGGTTTGAGGTATTGGCACATGTAGCTGAAGGTGAGATCTTGAGGGTGAGATGACGAATTAGGGTTAGGGTTTTGTGAATTGGAGTTGGATTCTATTGGTTCAGGGTTAGGGTGTGGGTTCGATTCCAAAATCATTAGGGAAAATTGGGGATTGAAGTATAGAAATCCAGAGAATGATGATGAGATGTGCTAAAACGATAAATAAATCCTGGATAATCTAAATAAATGAAAGTATCCGCCTCTTCTCATCAAGTATTTTTTGCTTCATAAATAAGCTTGTCTTGTTAACTGGGAGGAGAGGGACGCGATAGAAAGAAGGAGAAAAAAGCAAAAACACGATCTTTGAATTCCAAATTACTTCTGCGCTCTTGAAAGTCAACTGAATAATATCATAGAGAAGATCTTGAGTTCGCTTAATGGATCTGAGATTTATCGAAGATAAATCAAGCTAACTTTAGATGGGAACGGATTAAATTCAGGTTTGGATTTGAGTAAGTGGGGTTTTTGGCAGAAAAAGGGAAACGAAGAATCGGTGAACAAATGAGTAAAAGTGAGTAAAAGTGATAAAATGAAGTTGGAAGAGACAAAGAGAAGAAGGGAAAAGTAACGGGACTGTTCATTTTCAAAAATTGGTGGAGGCTTCTGTGCTTTTGAAATTGAACTCACTAATAATATAATAGTCTAGAAAATTCAAAATAGATAACGATTCCATGATACATCTTAACATTTGATTAGTGGCACCAATAGTTTAATATTCTATTTTATACAAAACAAAGCTTTCAATTTCCTTTGCGGTAGCTACACCAAGGAAGATACCGCAAAATCTTATAATTAGTATCGAGTAGGTTACAAAATTTTCAAGTGATGATTCTTACTCAATATTAATTCCAATAATTAAATTCAATTTCAAAATAAGCAACATCCATCAACCAATTTATAATTGTTTAAGATGTTCAGCGGAAACAGTCCATTAGCTCCTGCTATGCAACTCTGATTAATATTTAGATCTAGATGCTACAATTTAACTTTTAAGCCATCCGAGGTCTATTTTTTGTACTATGCTATAAATATCACTTCTTAACGAAAGTGACATTCAAAATACTTATCAATTGAAGCTAAATAGTTTCCATCAGCGGAACAATTTAATTTCTAAAATTCCGATGTGCAACTCTGATTATTCCTAAATTAATTAGGCTCTTAAACTCATTGATTTAATTTTTTCAAAATTTCAAAATAAATCTCCAAATTCTAAATTAAATCCAACTCCAAATATTATATAATAATATTTTCATACTTAATAAATCTTAAAATACGACCCAATTGATTTCCTAGTAATCAATTTATATTCCTATCATTAATGGTTAGTAGGAATTACTAGCTATTACATAACCAAGGGACAGGATTTCTAGGTCATCTAGGTCAAGATATGAACTCTGAATCAATTTATATTCTATAGTGTTCTGAACACAGCTCTAATACCAACTGTAACGACCCTACCGCTATGCCCAGTTTAGCAAAGAACATTACAAGTAATGTCGTCTGATAATCTAGAGAATACGGCTTGTAAAGGGCGATCGTATGTGAACATATCTTTATACTAACACTGACATGTTATTTATACCTTATTATTTAACATCTGAATTTAAATTTGATGTGTATAGTACTAATACAAAGTAATAAACACAACGATTTAATAGTATTCAGAAAAGAATAAAATATGAAACAAATTTTTGAGATACACAGATCACGGTAGAACGATAATTTTCATAACTATACAAATGTCGAGTCTACAACATAGAATACTGGACTCAAATAATATACCGATGACAATTCTATAATCTCAACTATGCAAAGTCCAAATGGCTAAATGAGATAAACTAGAAGTTCAAATAGTATATCTCTCCAGCTAGCCCAATCATCCAAAATTCTACCTATAACCTGAAAAGTCTCGGCCTGATCCGAGCAAAATAATACTCGGTTCAGACTATCTTTAAATATCAAAAGGGTGAGATACTGATAACAAGTGTTAGCACCAAAATTGGTCACTAACACCCTCGAGTAGAGTTATGTAGAGAGATTAATGAAGAGAGTAAATTAGAACAGAAGAATAGTGTAATTCAATACAAAAAGAACAACAAAAACGAGAACATTGGATTTACAGTGGTTCGGCGTAATGGCCTACGTCCACTTTGAGTTTAATCTTTATTGCTTTCTCCATTACTTGAATACAGATACAATCCGTAAATCAATCACTTGAATACAAGTTTGAATTAAAAAGAGGAGAGTATAAAAAATGGCAGAGTCTCCCCAGTGTTCCCGGAAAAAGGTCCATTTCACTGTGCCCCTGCCCTTCTATTTATAGATGAAGATGGGTTGGACTTCCGTCACGGGCCTAGGAACAAGGTATCTCGGCCCGTGGTAAGTAGCTTCTGCGCATCGAGCCAGGTATGCTGAAACATGTCGATTGCATCGAACCCTTATACCTTCAGGCTTTTCTTGGTTAGAATCTTATCTAGTGCTAATAATAATATCTTCAACTGTCATTTTGTATCGGCCCAAGGTGTCGGGTAACACTTACCCCCCAAAGTGTGTCGTATAAAGCAACATGACACGATTTGAATCAGCGAGTATTCCTTGTTTACAGAAAGAAATCCATCATGTTTCCTGAATAGTCATTATTCTTCAATTTTATCCTCCCAAGGTGTCGTATTCTTCTTTGGTCGTCGTGATGCTTGGTCGATTCCTAATATTATAAATCTAGGGTTGTAGTTCATCAGTGGCCACTCATGTCTGGTTCTACAGTGCCAATAAGCTTCAGCTATTTGATCTAGTCTCTTTTTAATAACCTTAAGTGAGAATTCAATTCCTTATTGATTTCAAGAAGTCGAACTTTTTTCCGAATGTATACATGCATGTTTAGGTACATGTTCTTGCCATTGACTGTCAGATGCATTTTATATGCTCGTAAGTCACTGCCAATTCCATCTAGTTTAATTGCAATTCAATTGTGATTCCTGATTTGTATTTTTTTGTGAAATAAGGGTTGTAATCAGCCACTTGATGAGAGGGGACTTCAACTTTTTCATGGATGACGACCTCAGAGCAGTAAGCAAGGGCGAATGGAGTACGACTAGTCATGGACTCATGGGTAGTTCTATAAGCCCATAATGCTGTTGGAAGTTCATCCACCCACTTTCCTCTAGCCTTTTCCAAACGCTTTTTCAATATGAATTTGATTATTTTGTTCACGGTTCCACTTGTCCATTGGCTTTCGGATAAGCAACTGCTGCAAACTTTTTCTCAATGCCATATTTTTGGCAAAATTCTTTGAACTCCTTGCTTTCGAATTGAGTTCCATTGTCTGTAATGATAGTTCATGGAAGGCCAAAACGGCATATAATATTTCGTACAACGAAATTAATGACCTTTTTGGTGGTGATAGTGGCCAAAGGCTCTGCTTTTGCCCACTTAGTAAAGTAATCGACCGCAATTGTCGCGTATTTCGCACCACCTTTGGATATGTTAAGGAACCGACTATGTCGATCCCCCACATTGCAAATGGCCAGGGACTAACCATTTGTGTGAGTTCCCTCAGTAGAGCTCTCGGGACTTTTGCATATTTCTGGCATTTATCACATCTCCTCACACAGTCTGTGACATCCCGATTTACAGTCGGCCAATAGTATCCATAGCGGAGGATTTTCTTCGCTAACGTCTGCCCCCAGTATGGTCACCGCACTCTCCTTCATGGACTTCCTTCAGGACTCGTTTTATCTCACCATGGGCTACGCACCGGAGTAAGGGAGCCGAGAATCCCCTTCGATACATTATTCCGCTCTCCATTACATATCGTGAAGCCTTACGAATGACTTGCCGTCTTTCGCTCCTTCTTTCGGGTAAGACCCCATGTAGTAAGTATTGCTTAAATGGGGTCATCCATGATTCCTTATTGATTTCGGTTTCTAACACGAAATCTACCTCCATCATATTTATACTCGGAGTACGTAAGTTTTCAATGGGAACCAATCCCATTTGCCGGGCATCGCTAGTGCTCGCAAATTTGGCCAATGAATCGGCTTCTTTGTTTTGTTCACGCGGGACATGCGACATATCATAATATTCCAGATTTGCTAACAGCTCCTGAACCCGTTCAAGATACGGGGCAAGTCTCTATCCCTTTGCTTGATAGTCTCCCTACATTTGGTACACCACTAGTTGCAAGTCACAAAGATTTCAACTGATTTTACTCCAGTTCTTTGATAAGTCTCAAGCCAGCAATCAATGCTTCATACTCGGCTTCGTTATTTGTTGCTGGGAATTCAAGCTTCAGAGCATAACAAACTGATAGGTTTTCGGGAGTCACAAGAACTACGCCGGCCCCTGAACAACGGTCGTTAGATGCCCCATCGGTGTACATCTTCCATCGAACGGGAGGTATGACATTGTGGCCGTTTGAGTCGTCTGACACATGAATTCAGCAATGAAGTCTGCTAGTGTTTGCCCCTGTATGGCCCTTCATGGCAGGTAGGTAATATCAAACTAACTCAACTCGATATTTCATTTTAACATCCTACCAGAAGTTTTCGGTCGTTGGAGTACCTGTCGCAAGGGTTGATCAGTGTAAACACTAACTGAGTGTGCCTGAAAATATGGGCGAAGCTTGGGTGATGCAATCACCAAGCAATATGTTAATTTCTCAATCTTGGGCTAATTTCTTTCTTCCCCCATCAGACGTTTACTAACATAGTAAACTGGCTTTTGAACTTGGTCCTCTTTGCGAACCAAAGCCCTACTGATAGCATGCTAGGATACTGCCAAGTACACATACAACATTTCATAGTCTATTGGTTTCGATAGCACCAGGGAACTTTCCAAATGCCTTACCAGAGCTCGGAATGCTTCCTCACAATCGGATGTCCACTGAAATTCCTCCTTCCTTTCTTTATCACATCGAAGAAAGGAATACACTTGTCTGTAGCTTTGGATATGAATCGACTCAGCACAGCGACCTTTCTATTCAAGCTTTGCACCTGCTTTATAGTTCTAGGCACTTGTATGTCTCGGATAGCTTCCGGGTTAGCTTCGATTCCCCACGCATTCACAATGAAACCCAAAAACTTTCCCAACACTACGCCAAATGAACGCTTCAAAGGATTGATTTTCATTCCATAGTGCCTGAGTATATCAAACTTCTCCGCTAAGTCTCGGATGTGGTCGTTTGACTGCCATGACTTCACGAGCATGTCATCCACATTGACTTCCATTGTTCTACCAATCTGGTCTTTAAACATTCGATTCACCAGACGCTGATAAGTTGCTCCCGCGTCTTTCAATCCAAAAGGTATTACTACATAGTAATATAGCCCCACATCTGGGACAAAAATTGTGTGTTCTTGGTCTGGAATATGCATCGGGATCTGATTGTATCCCGAATATGCATCCATAAAAGATAATAATTCGTGTCCGGCCGTAGAGTCGACGAACTGGTCAATTCTAGGTAAAGGGAAACTATCCTTCAGGCATGCTTTATTCAGGTCAAAGTAATCAACACAAGTTCTCCACTTCCTGTTTGCTTTCCTCACAAGCACAGGGTTAGAAATCCATTCAGGATAGAGGGCATCGTGGACGAACCCATTAGCTTTGAGTTTGTCCACCTCCTCTCTGAGATCAGCGGACCTCTCCGGGTCCATCCTCTCTTTTTTATTTTACAGGGACGTATTTCGGGTCTATGTTCAACATATGACTCAAAATAGCGAGAGAAATCCCGCATATATCAGAATGTGTCCAAGCGAAAACAGCTAGGTTCGCTCGGAGGAAATCAGTAAGATCTTTAGCCAATGATGGGTCGAGTTGCGATCCAATCTTAAGGACTCGCGACGGGTCATCCCGGCTGACTGGTATGTCAATTGTCAACTCAGCCGGTGCTGCATTCGTTTCCCTAAGTCCCTCATCGTCATTTCTCGGATCTATGTCTCTATAGATCCAAGATTGCCTCCTGAGCCAAGGCTCGGGCACTACTTGCCAATTGTCGGTGTTTTGTATGCGGACGGGGTTGTCCACCTTGTCTGCATCTTGACTTCTAAACACTATATCGTCTGCCATCATGCGTTGTTGTTCTGCAGGAGTTCCATCTTCCACATTCGAGCAACATTCATGATCTGCATGCCTCGGGTTGGAGTGACAGTTAGTTGCCCACTAGCTTAGGTATCGATTTAGTGATTCTATCCCTAGGCATTCTTTCGGTCGTAGCCTTGAGTAGTTGTAAACATTATATATATAAGTTTCCATATTGAGCTATCGCAGCCAGTCTTTGGATGACCACATGTCTGCTCCCAGTCTCGGGTTGATAAATGTACTGCATGACGGTTGAGTCTCGGCCTAGCTATGTTTATATTCCCACCTAAACTTCGAAAACATAGAGTTGATCGATGAATAGTCGGTTCACATTCATGTTGTTTCTAGCTCATACCCCCAGATCTAGGGCATATATACCAATAAGTAGGAAGGTCAGCCATGCCCGCTTTAGCATTACTCTCTTTCCCGTTGAATCGGGGATCAGGTCAGTCCATGGGAGATGGGGTCTCGCCTATCTTGGATTTTATCATGGTTTTTCATTCCAAGAGGAATACTTCGATGCCTCGTCGGTTTTACGGTGTAATTTGGACACTGGATGGTTATCCACGTCCACTTTGGTTCATGTTCTGTAATCAGATCTCGAGGTAAAGTTGGCTACAAATGCAGTCGAGTCATACCCATCCATTTTCATACTCCTTCTAATGGATCGAAAGAGGGTGCTGGAGAATTTTTGACCAAGTCTTCATGGTTTACTCTCCTTTCCACACACTGGAGGTCATATTTTTCAAGGATCATCCCAGTCACATTCGTATGTGCTTAGTGCGGATCGGTATTGACCCTTGATCTGACGTATGATATAGTCGGTTGCTCATAGCTTTGGATGCCGTTTCGATTAGTTCTGTATTGAGGCCTCTATGTAGTCGTTGCCTTAAGTTATAAAGAACGCCAAGCTAAAGCTATAGTAAGCGGTCGTATTCAGCTTTTAGTGATTTGTACCCCTGCTCCCCACATTGATTTAGCCAGGCCACTTGTTGGATTGTCGAGCTCCATTCTTAGCGAGTTAATAATCCTCCTGTCGATTTTAAGCCGAAGTTTGTGGAATAGAGATTGGTCGGAATCACCTCGTCTATTTGTCGATGTTTATACACCACTCTGCATTCTAGTGACTTAGTGTTATTCTCCCCTCGTTCGACTCGCGCCCAATTTGTGTTCATGCTTCGGTCCACGCTCTGGGGACTTAGAGATTTGTCGAACGGTTTATGCTTTAGCCCATAGTTTGGAATGCAGAGATTTTCGTCAATTCGTTTACACTCTAGTCCGCATCCCGAGGACTGAGAGTACTCTAGTCCACTTCAGGGACTTAGAGGTATTTAAATCGTTTATACTTTAGTCCACGCTTAGGGGACTGAGAGTACTCTAGTCCGCTTCAGGGACTTAGAGGTTTTTAAGTCATTTATACTCCAGTCTGCACTCAGGGGACATAGAGTACTCTAGTCCGCACTCTGGGGACATAGAGGTTTTTAAGTCATTTATACTCTAGTCCACACTCAGGGGACTTAGAGTACTCTAGTCCGCACTTTGAGGACATAGAGGTTTTAAGTCGTTTATACTCTGGTCCGCACTCTGGGGACTCAGAGTACTACAATCCGCACTCTGGGGACTTAGAGATTTTGAGTCGTTTATACTCTGGTCCGCACTCTAGGGACTTGGAGATTTTGAGTCATTTATACTCTGGTCCGCACTCTGGGGACTCAGAGTACTCCAGTTCGCACTCTGGAGACTCAGAGTACTCCAGTCCACACTCTGGGGACTTGGAGATTTTGAGTCGTTTATACTCTGGTCCGCACTCTGGGGACTCCGAGTACTCCAGCCCGCACTCTAGAGACTTGGAGATTTTGAGTTGTTTATACTCTGGTCCGTACTCTGGGGACGCAGAGTACTCCAGTCCGCACTCTGAGGACTTGGAGACTTTAAGTCGTTTATACTCTGGTCCACACTTACTCCAGTCCGCACTCGGGGGACTTGGAGATTTTGAGTCGTTTATACTCTGGTCCGCACTCTGGGGACTCAGAGTACTCCAGTCCGCACTTTGAGGACTTAGAGATTTTGAGTCGTTTATACTATGTTCCACACTCTAGGGACCCAGAGTACTCCAGTCCGCACTCCGGGGACTTGGAGATTGAAGTTGTTTATACTCTAGTCCGCACTCTGGGTACTCAGAGTAATCCAGTCCACACTCAGGGGACTTAGAGATTGAAGTCGTTTATACTCTAGTCCGCACTTAGAGTACTCCAGTTCGCGCTCAGGGGACTTGGAGATTTTTAGTCGTTTATACTCTGGTCCACACTCTGGGGACTCAGAGTACTCTAGTCCACTTCAGGGACTTAGCGATTTTTATCACGAGCGGTCGTATTTCCACCCATTTAATTTGTATTTCATTTACCGTACGAGGCTAATGTTGTCGAATGAATGATCGGACCACGTTTGCTCATGGAATGGGACTCTGCCCCCAGCGTGAAGGACGAAACTTGAAGAATGGATGGCCGATTCTCATCCACTTAGTGATTATAGCTCTTCCAAGCAAGTCAAGGAAGGAGGTATATGATAGATGGTTGGATCACATCCATGCTGAGTTAGATGGTCAACTCTTACACAATTTTTTCGTATCTCTTTCTAGAAACTAAGAATAATGGATTATTGAGTAGACATAGTAAGTTAATATGTTTGAAGGTGCAGTCGTGTCCATGTATTGAGAGCGATGGTTGACGAGTAGGTAATCCATCACAACTACTCCAAGTCAGGCTTTCGAACAACCTTTTGTGTTCAAGGTAGGATTTGATGTATAGACGATCAAATCACGTCCACCCTAGACAGATCCCAACGTCACTGAGCTTCAAGAGGGGCATCTGTATTTTGTCGAACTTTGTTCTATGACTCGATTTGAGTGGATGATAAGGCCATACTCATTCCAAGCCTTGCTTAGGTCTCCAAGTCAAATGTGGAGGTTGATGAATGTGAGGTCAGTCGTGTTCACTTTGTATTAGGCTCTGATCATGATGAGCTTTTCAATATCTAGTCCATATCCCCAAATCAAAGGCATATGGTTGATGATGAGTGATTGAATTATTCTCGTCTAGATGTAACTCCACACGTCCGATCATGGTCTGCGTGGATTGGTAGGTGACCAAATCTGAGTACCTGGTCACCTGCATCGTTTTGAAAGTAGTTTAGTTCAAGCTAGTCGTAGTTCATAGAATAATTGAAATAGAAATAGATTTGGAAATAATTCAAAGAAGATTAGGATAAATCTCATTGATAAGTGAAGTAGCATCGTGTGCTCGCTATTCGACTTTGCCCCTGGCTCCTTTCAAAGGGATGTTAGTTGCTCGCGGTACAATTGATAATCATAGCCCTTTATTAATTGGCATCGGATGTTCGCCGCCCGCCATTCAGCAGGACTTGTACATACTATTGAAGCTTTCCTTTCCGGATCGGCTTTTCGATCACACCTCGAAGGTGTTTGTAATCGCCCGTGTTAGGATCAGTGAGCATCTGGGAATATACAACATTCCCTTAATTTTCTTCAGACTTTGGTGTACTCTCTCGAGGTTGGTATCCAGTACCACTCCAAGTCGCGAGTCTTCAAGTAGAGGTGGTCAATTAAATCTTTCAAAGAGCATATGAGAAGAATTTTGAGGTCTTGTTTTGGCTACTGGGATCTGCATCCTTAGCCAACGCGCCTTCATTGTTATTTTTCTTAGCCTGTTCCGCTCCTCCATACTTTGGTTTAGATTCATTTTTGTCATAGAAACGATCCATGGTCGTAGGAGGCTCTCCAGCTAACTAGCTTTCAAAATATATATATATGGAGGTCGATTCTCCTCAAGGGTGATCAGTATGATATCCTTTTGAGCGTATCGTTTGAGTAGCGGTTCTTTGTCCGTTCCCTTGTTGCCGTTCAGAAGCTGCGCTAGATCCTCTATGCCCTGGTCGATCATTGGATGTAAGGGAAGTAGATTTAATGTTCCTTTATTAAGTTGAGTTTTGAATTCATTATCTGGAGGCACTAGAAAAAAAATTTAGCCTCTTTTCCGAAAATTTAGGTCGTACCCGAAAATATTTATTTTTAAAAAATAAAATAGGGGTCGTATAAGAGACCGGTGAAACATAAGTTTGGATCGGCTTAGATGCTGCTCGGCATAGGAATGCGGCTCGGTGTGGATGTGGCTCTGCATTTCTAGGAGATCGGCATTTCTGGACGATCGGCATTTCTGGGCGATCGGCATTTCTGAGCGTGCGACATTTCTGGGCGTTTGGTATTTCTGGGAGTTCGGCATTTCTGGGCGATCGGCATTTCTGGACGATCGGCATTTCTGGGTGATCGGCATTTTTGGGCGTTCGGCATTTCTGAGCGTTCGGCATTTCTGGGCGATCGGCATATCTGGGCGTTGGCATTTCTGGGCGATGGGTATTTCTGGGCGATCGGCATTTCTAAGCGATCGGCATTTCTGGGCAATCGGCATTTTTGGGCGACCGGCATTTCTGGGCGATCGGCATTTTTGGGCGACCGGCATTTCTGGGCGACCGGCATTTCTGGGCGTTCGGCATTTCTGGGCGTTCGGTATTTCTAGAACGATCGACCGAATTGCATTCAGTGGAGGGTCGGCCTTTATTCGACTCGAGTGCAAACTTCAACGTCCAATCCCAGATCTTGCGTACATCAGTGAACCAAATCTACGGCTATCAGCTTCCTTTAGATTTCTTTCAAATCTGAGTAGAATAGGAAGTTTTCTAGTAGACAACTGGATCTATCTCGCGAATATGAAAATCCACTAGTAGACGATGAGATCAATCAAGTTGAGAATTCAATTCTCAGTGAAAGCACCAAAATTGGTCACTAACAACCTTGAGTAGAGTTATGTAGAGAGATTAATGAAGAGGGTAAATTAGAACAGAAGAATAATGTAATTCAATACAAAAAGAACAAAAAAAACCGAGAACACCGGATTTATAGTGGTTCGGCGTAATTGCCTACGTCCACTTTGAGTTTAATCTTTATTGCTTTCTCCATTACTTGAATACAGATACAATCTGTAAATCGATCACTTGAATACAAGTTTGAATTAAAAAGAGGAGAGTATAAAAATGGCAGAGTCTCCGCAGTGTTTCTGGAAAAAGGTCCATTTCACTGTGCCCATGCCCTTCTATTTATAGACGAAGATGGGTTGGACTGCCCTCATGGGCCTAGGAACAAGGTATCTCGGCCCATGGTAAGTAGCTTCTGCGCATCGAGCCAGGTATGTCGAAACATGTCGATTGCATCGAACGCTTATACCTTCAGGCTCTTGTGGTCAAAATCTTGTCTAGTGCTAATAATAATATCTTCAACTGTCGTTTTGTAGCCGGCCCAAGGTGCCGGGTAACAACAAGAATATATGACTAAACCATATAAAAATAAATCATACCAATTAAGTATGCTCAACAATATATATATATATATATATATATGCATGTTAACAAAATTTATGACTAAATCATAAGTCATATCGAATAAACATGCCCAGGTACCATATATATGCCAAAATCAATTTAACGATAATAAGGCATATTAAATCAATATATACAGGAATCAAAATATGACTTAGCGATCCAAATAAGTCATAACAAAAATATTCCCAAACAAATAATCATCGAAATAAGGCATATAAGAAAAATCACAATTTCGCTAATTCATATTAAGTCTTCAATGGACTGTCCTCTAAAATATGGTGATAACCAATCCAAAATTCTTCAGAGCCAAAACAAAAGGATACTAAATATCTATGCCAAAATCTCTAAAGAAATAGTCATCAATAATGAAACAATAATGGTAGTCATCTATCAGCTTAATACAGTGACACGAAGTCTACTGAAAGAAACCCGCTACGTAGAAGGAAGCCTTTCGAAAGAGACCGTAGATTAGAGTCACCGCTTAAACAAAAGAGTAGCCGTGTACATAATCTGTCCTATGCAAATTTACCTTCCAAAAGAGGTAAACATAGTCTAACTATATAATACAAAATAAACCGATAGGTTATAGTATCTATAGCCTACAATGCATGTAAAAATCTGCCTTCCAAAGGAGACAACCATATTTACATCATAACAGATCTTCCGAAAGAGATCTTCCTACCCATATCTAAATAAGATCGACACTCAGGTAGCTGAAAAAATAAGCTATCCTCTCTTAAGGATTTATCGGCATACTAAAAATCTGAACACCCCAAGATATACAACTCTAAAATGTTGATTACTATCGCTCAAGTAATCATAAGAATTTAGCTAACTTCCCATGCTAGATAATAAATTCAAGTATTTACTAAAAGCTAGTAATTTCCACTAAAACTATATATGTAACAAATTATAGTAATAAACGAAGGAATTGTACAAAATGTCCCATACCACTCCGACAGTTCAAGCGTTTATTAAAATTCTTTGTCGCATAGAAAAGCGTGAAATTCCATAAGAATATAAATGAAAGCATAAATTGCTCAAAAGCAATAGCTCCAGAAATCCTCAATGAAATACCGAAATGGTATATAATTAGCCAAAGGCTAAACACAATAAAATTCAATAAGGGTTCATAGTTTGGAAGTAAAGAAATATTAATTTACCATATAGGAATTGGTTTCTAAATTGCACACACATACGCTTTCAAACTTCTTATTTAAAAATCTGTAAATTCATTTATTATTCAACTATATATTTTTATTCATCATTTGATGAATATACCATAATTCGAATAAGTATAAAATACTTATATATATATATTAAGTAATTATTTCATAAAAGATTTATAAAACTTAATTTGTTATAAACCTATAAATCAAAGTATTAAGGTCTAAAATTTAGAACCCAAATAGAAGTCAAAATCCATCATAACGGATCAACCAAAGATAGATCAAATAATCCTAACAACAAGGGACAATATTCCAACAAAATACTCACTTTGAAAAAAAAATCATATAAATTCGAAATTTAATCATTTTAACTATAACATTTTACAATAACTTTGAATATGAGTCTGGTTTATGTGTATAAAATTTCAAAGTTAAAATCATAACCAATTGTTACAGCTTTATTATTCTTTAACAACCATTTTCAGCTCAAGTTAGTAAATCTCAATTTATATATATCCACTTTTCAAAAATCATATAAATTCAAAATTTAATCATTTTAGTTCAACCTTTTACAACAGCTTTAAATATTAATCTAATTTATTTGTATAAAATTTCAAAGTTAAATTTCTAATCAATTATTATAGATTTTTTATTCCCTAACAACCATTTTCAGCTCAGGTTTGTAAATCTCAACTTACATATATCCAATTTGAAAAAATCATATAAATTTGAAATTTAATCATTTTAACTCAAAATTTTTATAATAACTTTAAATTTCACTCTAGTTTATGTATATAAATTTTCAAAGTTAAATTCCTAAATAATTGTTATAGATTTGTTATTCTTTAACAACCATTTTCAGCTCAGGTTTGTAAATCTCAATTTACATATATCCAATATGCAAAAATCATATAAATTCAAAATTTAATCATTTTAACTAAAAAAAATTACAATAACTTTGAATATCGGTCTACTTTATGTTTACAAAATTTCAAAGTTAAATTTCAAACCAATTGTAACAGATTTATTATTCTTTAACAACCATTTTCAGCTTAGGTTTGTAAATCTCAATTTACATATATCCACTTTGCAAAAATCATACAAATTCGAAATTTAATCTTTTTAACCCAGACATTTTACAGTAGCTTTGAATATCAGTGTAGTTTATATACAAAATTTCAAAACCAAAATCATAACCAGTTGATATAGATTTTATATGCTTAGGTTTGATGAACCTAAATTTACATTAAATTTAGCAACCAAATCAACACATTCACAAACATTCAAGAACAGCAAACAATGATTTAACCAAATCATATCTATCAATAATTTAAATCAAATTTGACATTCAAATGCATTCCTATTTAGAGATAGATGGTGAGGCTAACTCACCTTTAGCCTTGTTATTTCGTTACTTTGACTTCATCCTCAGCTAGAACTCAATTTTTCCCTAATTCAAAACCTAGAACTCCATTAGCACAAAATCGCACATCTCACAAACTAAGGAGAATTAACGTAAATGAATTAGAGATAAGTTGTAATATGGATTGAGAAACATACTTTGATTTTACAGGATTAAATAGTAATTTATTTGAATTAAAAACTAGCAATTTGCTCTCTTCCTAGGGTTGGTTTCTTGAGAGTTTGAGAGTTGGTTTTGAATTGAGGAGGCTTCTAATGTTTGTGAAATGAACGTACGGAAGAATGATTTCTCTTTTTTAGCCAATTTTCTTGAGTCTTAAATGGGCTGCAACATTACCTAAAGCCCAAATCCTTAAATTAAATTATTAAAAGATGTATTAGATTTAGCACAAAACACATTTTAACTTAACTTCAAAATTAATTATCTCTTAGATAATGACGTATAAAAATTTATGTGAATACGATAAAAATAAGTTCGTCAACTAATATTTCCAATAAAGTAAAAAATACTAATTTCCAAAGTCGTTTGACTCTTCAAATGATTTATTTGAAAATTGATCTTTTCATGTTTTTATTAGATTGCAAAACATGTCAAATATAGGTTTTAATCCTCCAAATTATTATTTCTTCAAAATAAAAATCATAAATCACTTTTAAAACATAAATAAGATTTTTACCCGAGTTCTCATTGAGTATTTTGCATAAAATCCCCTCGTTATCAATTATTTTCACTAAGACCCAATATTAAGGAAAATACACGTTTTATTGATTCAAACCATTCTCCAACTTATTTAACCTTTATAAATAAGTTAAAACACTTCACAATTTTCCACATTAATTATTAAAAAGATCACACGCTTAAATTTACACGGATATTCATTATTAATCATATTTCTCAATTTAAATCCAGTTTACTTAATTAATAATCGCTAATCAAGATGGCTAAAAATCGAGTTGTTACATGCCAAGTAAATTTTCTATGCCAAGATATCAAGTAGAAAATATAACAATGACACAGAAAAATTACTTAATGATAATGGCGTTATTATTAATAAAGCCTCACAATTAGAAGAGGAGGCTATCATTTACTTTACTGATTTGTATAACTCTAATAGGAGTCCAAGTGATTTTCCAAACATTACTCCTAAATACTTATTGCATGCAAATAGCAAGGAAATAATACTTGCTCAAGTTTGTTTAAATGATATCAAAAATATTATTTTCAATGCCAAAGATGATGAAAGCCCAGGTCTAGATGGTTTTTAGGTGAAACTTTATAAAACTCATTAGGAGGAATTAAAACATATTTTATTTGAAGTACTTATTGAATTTTTTTACAGCTGGAATAATTTTGAAAAACATTAATCACATCTTTATTACCCCTGTGCCAAAAGTAAAATTTCCAAACTATCTAGGGGATTACAGGCCAATAGCCTATTGTAATTTCTTATACAAAATTATTGTTATAATATTGAGTAATAGAATAATTTTTTTTTTTAATATTTAGTTTCTTAAAACCAAAGTTCTTTTATCCCTGACAGACTCATTATTGAGAACACTTTATTGGCACATGAATTGTTAAGAAACTTTAACCAAGAAGGGAAAAATAAAATGTGTATTAAAATGGATTTGCATAAGACATTTGATAAAATTAATGGACAATTTAGTATTTACATAATGAGACAACTAGGTTTCAATGAAAAATCCTAAAACCTAGTGAAAGAATGCATTTGTAATGACACATATTATATTCTTAGTAATGGATCTCCTTGTGGATTTATATACAATAATAGACGAATTAGGCAAGGAGATCCTTTATTTCCTTATATATTCACTTTAGCCATAGAATATTTTACATTACAAATGGAGAAGGAACAGTTGCATAAAAATTTAAAACCATTAAATATAATTGTTCCTTGCATTACTCATTAACTATATGCATATGATTTATTAATATTTTTAAATGAAGATGTTCATAATGAAAAAATCATCGAAAATTTTTTGGATAACCTCAAACAGGATGCTGGACTGCAAATTAATGAGAATAAGAGCAAGGTATATTTTAGCAAAGCATGCAACAGAAAGGAGGAGATACTTAATATTTTAAAATTCTAAAAAACTTGCAATCAAATATTTAGGACTCCCTTTCATCTCAAATCAAATAAAGGATAGGGACAGTGTTAGATTGCATGATATCATTCAAAACAAATTAGACAATTGGTCTAGCAAGTTGTTATCTATAGCTGGAAAAATAGAGCTCACTCACACAGTCATCACAACTATAATCATGTACTAGATACGATCTCATAATATTCCAACAAAAGCAATGGAAAAAATAGAAAGATTATTTGCAAACTTCATATGGAAAGGGAAATATCACAAAGTTGCTTGGAGTACAGTTACGAAAACAAAGAAAGCAAGTGCTCTGGGTATAAGAAATTTTTCAGATCTAAGTGAAGCCTGCAATTACAAACCATTCTGGAAATTCATTGAAGGCAAAGCATCATGGGCTAAATGGATGAAAGCTAAGTATGTCAAAAATAAGAATTTCTAGACTATGCTAATGGAAACCATCACTCACATACTTGGAAAAGCATACTAAAATGTAGAGAAACGGGCACAAAACTAATAGAAACAAAATTCAAAGAAGGTATCCAAACCAGCCTTTGGTTTGATCTTTGGATTAATGGAAAATCCTTGATCAATTTGCTAGGCTGGAATAACCTTTATAAGTTTGGGAGTGCCAACATAAAAGTCGAAAGCATTATAAAATACTCATCTTGGAATAATCATTTGCAACCAGCAACATCAATATCAAATATATCAACAAGCAAATTGGAAATTGATTCAAGTATAAAAGAAGACAGATGGCATTGGAAAAGCATCTAAAGGAAAATTTTCATTAAAAAATACTTGAGGATATATCAAAGAAGAAGAAGTGAAAGTGGATTGACATAAAACAATTTGGAACAAGGAAAATTGCTCAAAAATGGCATATTATGCTTGCTTTGCTGTTCTAAATTGACTGCCAACAAGAGACAGGTATGCTAAGTGGAATAAAAAAAGGAAATACTAATTGTCTCTTATGTAAAAACAAGCCAAAAAATGTTGATCATCTAGTTTTTGACTGCCCATATTTGAGGCATATATGGTTTATAGCCAAAAACAAATTAAAATTCAATCAACAGCTAGTACATAAAAACATAAGGAAAAGCATTCAGCATATACAAAAAGTATTCAAAGGCAAGAAAAGAGAATTCAATAAAGCAAGCATTGTCTTAACTACTATGATCTATTTTATATGAAAGGAATGGAACAATGATTGCATAAAAGAGCTTAAACAGATTATCAACAACTATGGAAAGCTTTAGAAATAGAACACAATATTCTGTTTCTAAAAACTTGTAAGGAAACAAACATCAGCAGCCAATACCAGACAATTATGAAGAAATAGTGGAAGACTACTTACTGTAGAAACTGGACCAGCCCGCGGCGGAAGTTATGGGTGAATTTCAAAAATTTTATCCTGTTGGATCTTTATTGGGCCTATGAAGTCCAACTAAATTAGAAAATTTCAAAATTTCATTTAAATAAAATAATTTATTTTATTTAAATTCAAATATATTAAGATATGAAATTAATTTTATTTGATTTAGTTTGTACGTAAATGTATCATATACATGTATATGTGATTGCATGTGTAACATAATAATCCGTGAAAGGTATAATATGCACATATGTAGATGTTGGGATTTACATCGCAACAGACATATTAGCTTATTTTGTATGTCATGTATGTTGTTCAAATATGTGCACGTATATGTGTTACGAAATACACACATACACAAACATATGTATATATAAATATATTATATATAATATAGGAACATAAAACATTTATATATAGATAAATATATATAGAAAGAGAGAGAACAGCTATTAAAAATTATTTATAATTCAAAATTAACTTAGTTTTGCAAACATAATAATGTTATTATTTTAATTGGTATATACTATGAATAAAATAATGTTTTCATCCATAAATAATTAACATAAAATAATTTATTGATGAAAATTTAAATTTTACAATTTTCATAAATCTTGGATTATAAAAT
Source organism: Allium cepa (assembly GCA_030765085.1). Classification (NCBI taxonomy): domain Eukaryota; kingdom Viridiplantae; phylum Streptophyta; class Magnoliopsida; order Asparagales; family Amaryllidaceae; genus Allium; species Allium cepa. The sequence goes on from CM060940.1 coordinate 656,281,402, forward strand.
AGAGCTTAGAAAAAATCTAAAGATTTTTTAAAGTTGAAATATTATTTTTTAAAACAAATATATTGAATTGATCTCGGCAATAATTATTTAATATAAAATAATATATTATTAAAAAATTAAATTTAAAAGTTCAAAAATTCTAGGATTGTGAATGAAAGGTTACTAAAAAATTTGAAGAATTTTTCAATTAATTTTTTTAATAAATCATAAACTGCTTTTTCGAAATAATATTAGTTATTAAAAATCATAAACTTTATTAAAAAATTCCTAAATTGTTTCAATACGTTTCTAAATGACATAATATTTTAAAAAATATATAAAATTGAATTTTTAATGTAATAATTATTTTATATATAATATACAATTCAAAGTTCAGTAAATGTTAATTTAAAAATATGAATATATGTATGATAATTAATTTTTCGAATTTGCAATTTCATATTTTATATAAATAAGTGTATTAAATTTCTTAAGTCATATATATATATATATAGATATATATCTCACATATGCATATATGCTATTATGAGAGAGAAATGTACACTAATATATATATATATATATATATATTAATATATATAAATATATATATATATAACAATTATTAATGAGAAAATTTGATTTTGTACAGTAAACAACATTTGTCTATACATAAATCAAATAGTATAATAAACAAATTATGCACATAACCAAACTGATTTGTGACAACTACATCTACTTACAAAATCTCACCTAACTAAACATACAGTAGCAATATATTTGAACATATATGAAATTGCTCATTATAGGATCATAGAATATAATTTAATTACTGGAATTAAAATTACCAATTTAATGATTCCTTTGAATTCACGTTGAAGCAATGACTTCCCTTCCTTTTACTGTTCCCAATTCGTCGTATTGCAAGTCTGGAATCACCATCTCAAACTATCGAATAGTATTATTCTAATTTGAAATATATTTGAGAATTTTGGAGTGGATTGAGAGCTATGTTTTAACCAGCAATGTAGAAGGTAATGGCGGCCAAAACAGGTTCATGGTTATTTTTAGAGATACATACACACATAGATATACAATTATATATATACATATATTTACATACATATATACATATATACATATGCATATACATATACATATATACATACACATATATATATGGTTGTATTAGAGAGAAACGAGGAAAACCTTTTTACACATTCTCACTCAATCTCAACTCATTATCTCTAAGGCAATTTCCTATGTTTTAGCCACCCCTAGACCTTCCCAAAACCGAAATTATACAGCCCTGATGATGGGCCTTAAACCCATCTAAGCCCAAGCCAAAATACTATGCAATTAAATCTAATTTACCCGCTTGTCGATATTGTACATCGATCGATATATTTATAACTTTTATAAATATATATATATATAACATTATTTGTTTCTCAAATCATATTCAAATTTTATAATTACTATTTCATAAATATTAATTAATTTAATTAATTAATAACAATTATAAACTAATTAAATTGTTCGGTCTTAAGGGAATTCATGATTTCGGCTGTGTAACTCTTGGGTATAAATTTGGTCAGCGATTAACATCGAACTATTCTAATGTTAACGTTTACACGTCACTTAGCAGGTGGTTTGACATTATGATAAAATTTATCGCTTACTCTTTTTCAATAAAATCCAATTTTAGTTCGATAAGCGTTACCCGGTTGTGACATTTGTTCACACTAATTCTCTTCGTCAAAACTATATCACTTTGGACTTAAGGAATTTGGTAATGATCAAAATTCCAACCTCATCCATGTGATGCCCTACCTCTATTCTCACACTAGCCAAGGACACTATGGAGTAATGCCGCCAACTAGCACGAAGAATAAGGCTGTTGAGGAGTGACCATCTGTGTAATTGCTTTGTGTTGATACCGATATGTCAGATAGTATTACATCATTTCATTTCAAGAGGAATTCTGACACATCAATTACAAACTCAAAACTATTACACAGTTGTTATGTGATCTTCGAAAAAAATATAAATTAAACATAACATAGATCAGTCGTAGATATTCATATCACAAAGGCGGAAATAGATATAAATATAACACATGAAAGTGTACATCAAAGTAGTGGTCAAACAAGATCAACTACATCACAAAAGAATAGGTACAAGTCTATGCAAAATAATATGTATACATCAAGGAGTCTCTATCTCGAATGTATAAAAATAAAACTACTAAGCTAAAGTAGTTAGCCAAAAGTCAGATGAAGGACCATGATAAGAAATCAAGCAGAAGCACCTAAAATACCTCGGTCTGACCTGAGTACTAAGAAAATAATAAACGGATCAGTTTAGCTATAAATATCAGATAAAATGAGATAGGATAAGAGATATGATAAAAAAAGTATGATAACAAAAATGCCATACTGTGACAAGTTTAAAAGAATCATCCAATATCTCAAATCTACTCAAGCACTAAAAAGAATGTCATATTCTTTATTTTATTGACCAACCATAAATATTGACAAAACTTATTAATGGAAATCACAAAAATTGGTGAAACACAAATTCTAGAATTCATCAACTAGAAATCCAGAAATTAGAAAAATGGAAAGGCCTATCACAAACGGAAGCATGAAAACTCACTAACACGTGTATCACAAACGGAATGCTATTCCATAAACCGAATATCGACGCATTTAAAAAGATACGCCCCATGCACAGTCGAACATCGACGCACCTAAATAGATACACTCCATGCATAAACAAACATCGACACACCTAGAAAGATACTCTCCGTGCATGAACAGACATCGACACGCCTAGAAAGATACGCCTCATGCATAAACAAACATCGACGCACCTAGAAAGTTACACCCCATGCATAAACAAACATCGACGCACCTAGAAAGATACGCCCCATGCATAAACAAACATCGATGCACCTAGAAAGATGCATCCCATGCAAACTCGAACATCGACGCACCTAAAAAGATACACCCCATGCATAGACGAATATTGACACACCTAAAAAGATACGCCCCATGCTCTGACTTATCGAGCCGATTGCTCCATGAACAGTCCAAAGACCATGGATTACTAGCCCATAAAAATGAGTCGAAGCTCCATAAAATGAGGTACAATCCCCCACGTGGACAAAGAGACATCGCACATCGCTAGTCTAAATCACAAAATGATCATCATTAATCGATATGTGTAAATTACACTAAGCTAGTAAATAAATGAGTTTAGCTTCATGTCCCATAACAACTGGCTTAACTTAAATATTTACGAATAGATTGTAGATTTCCACCCGAAAATTGTCACGAGAGTTCGATCGAACAAATCTAAGAATTAAACGACAAAGTAAACGCAAGCATTTCATACCACTTGTTTTGCTAAGTCATTTAATTAGATTTCTCGAACGAATGAGGTAAAGATTTGTATATACTAATAGATTAAAAAACGGTTTTGAAAGCGTGCTTTATATTGAAAGTAAATGTTGAAATCGTTTTGATGAAATAGTTTTAGTATTTACTACTAGTATAAAAACCTTTTCATTCTAAAGTGACAAACCATAGAAATGATTGTAGAAACAATCAATCACTAAAAATTCACATACGAAGACGTGAATTAAATCCATAGAAATCGATACCAAATCCATCAAAATGAATATTCACAAAAATCCAAGGAAAGAAGTCATAAAAGTCGATAATAAGTGATAACAACTAACTGGATCAACAAAAGTCGATAAACAATGGAAATTTCCTCAAAAACTAGGCAAATAGACAAAACTGCACAGTTTCAGACGTGTGAAATTACTAACAGACGTTTGAACCACTAATCAGACGTCTGGTTGGATTTCCAGACGTTTGGATTTTGTCTCTACCTTTTTCATTTTTCCAGGGACCAATTCCAGATGTCTAAATTTCTCAACCAGACGTCTGAATTTGAATCCAGACGTTTGAACTGAAAATTCAGACGTCTGAAATTTCTTGCCAGGCAAAAATCAGCCTAGCTCAAAAAGGGCAAAATACAAAACGGAAGCGATCGAACGAGCAACGGAGACTAGGGATTTATGTCAAGCGACAATCCAGCCTTATAGGCTCTTCGATATAACGCAAATGACATGCCCAAACATCCAAGATAAGATTTTTAATGATTTTGACTTCAAGACACTAAAATTGAAAAATTCACCAAATCAATTCAAATCAAAGCAAATGAACATGAATAGATGTTAGGAATTCATACCTAACAACAATGAAAGTTATAGACATAGATGTGAGTTCAAAAACTCACCTTTAAACCCAAAAACAATGAAGGAGAAGCTCAAAAACAAAAGAAAGATCAACCACTCTTCAACTTCAACTCTAGAAGCTTTAATCTAAGCTCATAAGAAAAATATTTCCTAAGTTTGGGTTTAGGAATTTCTGAAAATGGAAGAGAGATTGAGATGGAGAAGATGAGGAGGATGCTTACCTAAAGCTTCTCTTTGATTTCTAGAGCTTGAATTGGAATTTCCTAAGAATCCAGGGCTTAGGAATTTCTAATTTCCTTTCTTTTCCCCCATTTTTCTCTTAGCTTGAGTGTTAGGAAATAAAAGAATGAGTGAAGAGTAGTTGGACGAAGAGTTAGGGTATTAGATGATTCAAAGGGCTGAAAACCAAACCCAAAGCCCAATAGAAAAATAGCAAAATTCTTCTCAACTCAAAACATATCGATGTTTATACTCAAAAAGTCGCAAACACCATTTTGGACTCAATGAAAGTGGTCTAGAGTCCTAATTCGACTGTTTGCAAAAAGCAACATTTCGGACTTTAATCTGATTAACGATGTTATATTTAAATAAAAAATTTAAATATACAATCGTAAAATATGCGGGTCGTTACAGACTCCCCTCCTTAAAGAAATTGTGTCCTTGCAATTCTTAAAAAGAAAAGTAACAACCATAAAAGCATATCAACACCGTGATGACCCGCAAATCCGTACCCCTTGAGTCGACAATATTCTCCATCAATCAGCGCAAGACGAACGGAAATATGAACCATTTGGGTTAAAGAAGAAGAGGTAGAAGAAGAAAATAGAAAACAACAACAGAATCTAACCATCGCAGCGGAATAAAATATAATAGATAATAACAGATCTTTACACAAAAGAAAACTATATCTGTTTTTATACATACATCACCAGAGTACATCAACAGAGTTCAACAATATCAATAACATATAACTGGACAATCCTATAAATTTGTCCTCAAAACTGAATACACGGCGGAATAATAATCAAGTACGGATGTACATATCGCCATCCAGCTCGTCTCCTGAGCTCCACAGCATCATATCCTGTATTCTCTAATACTCGGCCTGATCCGAGCATTACAGTTAAATAACACCCGAGTCAGTCTGGAATACCAGCGTGAGAAAACCATACTCAAATTGATTATTAAAGTTTCAAAATTCTTTTAAAAACAAAAGCATCTCGTAAGACCACGTCACAAATAAACATGTCGGGTTTTACCTTACGATAGCTAAAATATTTTTTTATCAAAATTCTCAGATATTATAATAGTGTCTATAGAAAGTAAAATAGAATCTAGCTGAAATGCATGCATCTCACGTTTCAGCAATAGTTGGGCACAATCAAAACCGTACAGGTGCGTATGGAAAATGGATTTCCAACTAATGACTAGGCACTGCGGTACCACCTGTCACAGTACGTGGCCTAGATCACTGTACCGAGTATTACTCCCAATCCCCTGCAACACAAGACCGGGACTACCCCTTACTGGATGATCCGAGTAAGATCACCCCACCGTTGGGATCAGCAACCGCACCACTAAGCCGAATAAAAGGGACATCTAGACAAGGATGACCTCACCCTAATGGGCGCTACCTACCTAGCCTTGCTGCATAACCCCTGATTTTCGGTCATTCCCGGTTGATGAGGCTCGAGGCTAAGCGATACGTTTTTCGAACATATCACTTAGAATGCTCACCATCCACCTGACGATGTTCTGAAAGCATTTATCCATACAAGTCTATCCCGGGTTCGAACGGAACCGAATGCACTACTCCTACTATATCTATTTTGGAATTATCATCAGGATTAGTAGCGACCAGCCCTTGCACTTCATTGCTCCATCTTCGAATCCAAACTCGTCTTCCTTACGAAAACGTTCAAACCGGACTGAAGTGGTTTTCGAGAAATTAATCCCGATCCCAGTCTCTTCGAAACGATCAGCGCATTGGCCAATATTGATAGTCGGTTATTTAACTATTAATTAACATTCACAAACATCCATCAACCATAAATAATTTCACCAAATTATTTATTATCCTCAAATATCTTCGCAAGATATATTTCCACTATTCAAACCTTTTTGAAACAGTTTTCAAACCATACTCTTCCATGAAATAAATTTTCAAATATTTATTTCCACTGAAAACACCAAGCACAAAAACTTTGGATTTTTAAAATAATTCAAAACACTTTACTATAAATTATCCTTTAAAACATTTAAATCAAAAACTACTTCAATATTTACGAAAAATATATACTACAGGAATATTTGAAAATGAGGTTACTTTATAAAATATAAAACTAGATTTTCTCCTCTAAAACAAAATACCAAGTCACCTTTAAATAATTATTACGATAATAGATTTGAAAAATACTTATTTCAGAATTTAAACATTTAGAAATAATAAATTTCCTAAAACATGCTTTTTAAAACAACATTAAAGCCTTTAACTTACATTTAAAAATTTATTTTGAAAACGTACTTGGCTATCCAGAGAAATATACTTCTCTTTGCATCCTTTAAAAATAAATCACTATTTATTTTTAAACAAATTTTTTCGTTTCTTTAATAAATTCCCATCGTGAATTTATTCTTCAAATGTCCACTGATATATTACTTCATCTTTATAAAACCAGTTTATAAATTCCAAAGTCTCACTTCTCTTTTAAAAATCCTGGTTTTACACAATTAAATCAATCTCCAAATTTATTTCCAATTTACTTCATTTTCTAAATAAATTTCCTTACTTATTCCATATATTCCAAAATCCATTAACTTCGTATTTTTATTCCTTAATTATGATTTAAAATCTTTTAACTACAAATACCAATTTCATATTTCCCAAATTCCTTCTTTATTTTTTCCAATAATTTAAATCTTAAATTTAAAATAAATGCTTTATTCCTTTAAATAATAACACTTATGTTTAAAATTCATTATCTTCCTGTTTATTTAAAATCCCCTTTTCATACACGGAATTTATTTATTAGAATTTTAAAACCACTAACCAGTTCATTCTTAATTTTATTTAAATTCTCTATAATTATTTCACTTACAAATTCTCTTCTTTTATTTTCTTTTCAAAAATCCAATTCTATACATTTTGATAACTCAGTGTACCGAAATATATTCAAGTAAACCAACATTCAATATTCCAATTATCAATAATATTCATCACAGAATATCAAATATTCATAACACAGAATATTAAACGATCTAAATAAATTTGAGGAATCAAGTTGGATGCCTCCAACCTGTTTCCCTGCATCCACAGATGTTAACACAATATAAAATACCAATTCCACTTCGAGGTGGAATATCGCGGTATATGGGATTTTAAATATAATATCATCTGCTATTATGTGGCGCATAGGGTCTCATCCGCTATATAATGCGGGAAATCAATCACTCCAATATATACTATATATTACTATATATAATATAGAATATCAATCAATTCAACCAATTATTTAAATTTAACCATTTAAATTTAAATAGGAATCGAGAAGAGTGAGATTAACTCACCTTTGATTTTTGCAATCCCAATCAAATCTCGACTTGTTTCCCCATGAATTTAAACCTTGTATAAGAAATTTATGATTTATTAACATTTGAAATAATCTAACAATAAATTACTATTTAATAAATTTAATTAACTAATGATTTCATTTTAAGCTAGAAATTTCTATTTTGAAATTATATACACACTTATAAAAATAATCTATATACATCTCATAAATCTAATTTATATGGATTCTTTCAACATTTAAAATTACTATATCTTTCAAATTTTATCTATATAATAAAATCCCTTGGTAGATAAACAAGAGACAAAGGACGGATCAGATTTATTTTCACAGAAAGACATCGGATGGCTGTGAAGGCAATAGGTGTGTAGAGTTTAGGATTGCCATGATTTTTCCGCTTACCACTCCTTTCACACATCACGTTCCAGCACACGTCTACCCACTCTGTCATCTTCTATTTATCCTTTCTGCGTCTTCTCAATTCGCAGGCACTTATTTTTCTACTTAATTGTATTTTTCTTTTCCCTACTTCCTCTGCGTTTTGCTTTTCTTACTGCATGCTTATATCATTTTATCCAATTTAATTTTTTTTTCTTCTCACTGTCTTGCATATGATTGTTTCTCAAAATGTTACCTCAGGACGTAAATCTTATACTTCTTTCATGCTTTCTTTTCCTTTTATTCTCCACGTTCTGCACCTACGTACTCATAATTTACTTTTTTTTTCTTGCATACCTGATACGTATACCCGATACGTATATGTCTTGCATATCAGTATATCTATTGTATGAAACTATCATTTTAATGTTATATTTTCAGCTTACAGCTTGGCTTTAAGGGTTATATACCAGCCACTGCAAAATGAGTACCCTTATCTCTAAACCTTCGTGTAACCTTTCACTTAATATCATGCATTATTTTCAATGTAATTTTTGAAGTTATTTATAGAAATGAGTACTTGCTAAAGGGGAAGAATCCACCATGTCAAAAAATACTGAATCATCAACTGTAGTCAGGCTGGAATCAAATAAAGATATTCAAATTATGCAAATGAAAAAAATAAGGTTGCTAATATGGAATCAAAAGCTGTAGTATCACCACTTACCACTGAAACCATGGACATTGTTCAGGTTCTAACAACTTACTCTATGCCATCTGGAGATCTGATCAAAACTGCCATTAACTCTTTGCCATTATCTGGGATTAAAGTTGAATCAAATGAGAGTGCTCCATAGGATCAACAAACTACCACTTTTTCTAGCTGGAATGAAACAGCTGACATGAATGACTCAGTTGACATTGTTGCACACGAGCAGCAGAACCCCATGTTTACTCAGTCGACTGCTTCTGAAGTGATCGATCCATAAGAGCAGCAGATTCTGATTGGACTGATTCGGATGATGAGTTCATTATGGCAGTGCTAATACGTATTTCTTTTCCTAACTTAACGATGTTATTGAAAAGCAATTTCAATTGTTTGGATTTGCACATCGAATGGTTGGAACAAAACGGAGACTGATAACGTTGATCTTCATGTGTTAGTCTTCAGAACATTATGTTTTATTTTTATTTTTTTCAAATTAGTCTCTGTTGTACTATGTTTCATTTATTTTCTTTTTACCCGTTGTAACCTTTGGTTTCATGTGTTCTTTTTTATGCAGTATTTATGTTCTTTATATGTATTTGTCTTAATGTAGTATTTCTGTTCGAAATCTATCATATCTCAATATTTGCGTGCTTTTCTATTCTGTTCCCTCTTTACTGCATTTGCATGTGTTATGTATTTGTCATGATGTAGTATTTTTGCTCAAAATATGTAAGTTCTCGAATTAAGTTCACTATCTGTATACACCAAAAGTTTTGGAGAAATAATTCAGCACCATGCATCCACTATCTGTTAATGGTTAACTGTTTCTTTATTGGAAAAAAAAACAATGACAGTAAATATTAAATGCTTGAGAAAGTATAGTTATGGGTGTCCATACATCAAGAAACGAAAAGACTACCCCGTAGGACCCATTGTGCTAGGCTTCTTTGTATTTGTGGTCATTGGATCATCTTTATTTTAGATAATTAGGATAACAGGTGGCAGGATGGTCTAACCTACCTTGAATTATCTACAAGGTGCAAGTATACTTATAAAATGAATCAGAACTTAAATTTGTGTAAACTAACTGCTAACTTGATACATTATTTAATATGAAAACAACTTAGTACCAAATTGATTTATTATACTTTTGTTTAGGTGGATAATCAAATTACAAAATGTATGTTTTATTCAAGTATTGTTGTTGTACCTTCTTCCAGTAAGTATCCTACTGATTTAGAAGATGATGAAACTGAAGTTGAATTTACTGCCTCCACTATTGTTGTAGCTTCCCATCGCAAAAATGATCAGATCTTTTTTTGAATCCAAAAGCATAAGTAGTAAAGATAACATTATATCATAAATGTAGTGGTGAAAATCCTTTTACTGTCTCTAATCTTGCACATAATTTGATTTTTGCATTTTGATGAGGTGTTTGAAGGCTTTATATACTATCCAGCTTATTGAAAATAACATATGCAACTTCTTTCTTACTCTTATATGCAAATTAACTTATACTTCACACCTAACTATAGAGTTTTTTTAATACCCCGATGATTTAATTTATTTTTTCACATGACATTGAAATAAAAGATCGATAAGCAATAGATGCTAAATAACATGTTCATGTACAGGTGTATATACAGAACGTAAAAGTAGAATATAAATGTTTTATACAGCTTCTTTGAACTATACAGAAGGAGAGATTGAAGCAACAAGATCTGATATAGAATACCAACGCTTGAATTCGTAACTTTCGGCGACATTTTTTGTGACAGTAAAACTAACTGCTATATAGATGAAATAGTATCATTTTGATATGTCTGCAGTCTCATCTGTGCAAATCTCTTAGTGCTTTTTATCGCATATTGTTTAAATTTCTTAGTGCTTTTTATCACAAGCTGCAAGTACTTCAACTCTCATATTTCTTACTGTGCCTTCTTCATATTTCTTACTTTGAGGCAATGCTCACGTTTTTGTATTTCATTGGGTTACTACTGTCCACAACTTAAAATTTTGTGCTATGTTCAAAGTCAGATTTCATGATGATTCCACTTTTATGTACTCAACTGAAATCACTTTGAATGTACTGCCTTGGTTTACAATTCTTCCTACAATTATTACAACCAGGAATTTACTTACAGTTTTTTTTGGGTACTTATTCGAAGTGTGTGTTGTCAGTCTTATTGGGGCCACGTACCCATTTAATTGCAGCACGGCAACCTGTTAAACAAATACTATTTAAAGCTAAAACTGTGTAGATCAATGTATACAAAAGTACGACAACCTGTTAATGTACACGCAGCTAATATCAAATATAATAAACATTTAATAACACCATTCCAAACTAATCTACAGTAGTAGAAATCAGAAAAGCAGAAATTACAACAAATGAATGAAATCAAGAGAACTTGGCTCATTTGTCTATAATTTAACTTTAAATTGACTCTTGCATTTGTTTACAACTACAGAAAATTAATCCTCCCTGTTAGATTTTTTTGTTCTCTATACCTATCTGATATTGAGCCACAACAAGGAACAAGTGGTTCATCCAAGCTTAAAAGCAAAAACATCATTTAACTGTCCGTATTTATTTTTTTGTTTTTGGTTTATGTTATATAAAAGGCCATGTTCTACTATCAGTTTATCTCATTATGAGAACAGGATATGTACGCTGTTGAACACAAAATGAGGGAGCGTGGAATACAAATAGTTTCCATTTTGCATACAAAAAACTGGGTTTACATATCTTCAAATAGAGCTATACATCCCACACATCAAAAACAGAATGGAACTATGTACATTTTTACAATTTTAGTCTGTTGCATGGATGCTCAAGCAAATGAAGTGGCATTAATGTTTAGCATCTCTCAAATGGGAAACGACAATTTCTGCAAATGATACAAATTATTAAAATCTATGGAATTACGATGAACTTTTGACATAAATTGATTTTTGGTTAGATGCATGAACATTGCTTTTCCTGGAAACTTTTATGGTTCCAAAGTACTCATTGTCGTATCGTAGTATCCATCTTCATAGTTCACAAAAACTGATCAATATCAAGCAAGAAAAAGATACGCAAAAAGATAGACAGGAGTTGCCTATATCAAGAAGAATAATAATCAATGACTATAAAGCTCTGTTTTGCATGTATCATGCATACTGGAAAATATAGGCAATAGGCAGTTCAAATGCAATTTTGTGGATGTAACTAAGCACCATAAGAAGAATTCTGAACAAAATTACACATTTACTAACACTATTCATGCACGTTAGTAACATCAATTTCTATGGGTAGAAAATATGCAGCATATATAATAAGAAATTTTCTGCATGGAAAAGCACAACTCAAAAGATAATGTGCAGTAAGACGACAAAAACGTAGCCAATGTATTATAAGCATCACTGCATTTAAAAAGATAAAATTACAAACGAACACAACTAAACTAAACTTACAACACGTCATGAATTAACATATGTAGTGAAACATCTTTTAGCATATTTAAAATAATCAGCCATAAAAACAACACGTCATTAATTAACACATCTAAACTTAACGAGTAAAAAAAAATGAATGTACAAAATATGACAACCACAGCAGCATGACATGATTATAGGCGACGTGATATATTTCTACTTGAGAGACGGTGTATGTCCATTCCCACTACCTGAAAGCAGTTGCAAATTTGACCCCACCACCTCCAGCATTTAATTCTTCTCTGCCTTCCACATTAATTCTACCTACAAACTTCTTATCAAAATGACAAAAGGATTCAGTTTTCGAGCTAATTCATTCACCTGGCAAAAGCAAATTATTTCATCATTTTCATTTTACCCAGCCGCCTTTTCAATATTCCCACTCTCTATTTGTTGACGCGTCTGGAATTGTTCACATTTGCAGGTACAACGCTATGTACAGAACTATATATATTTAAAGCTCATGTCTCCAACAGCTTGATATGCTTAAAATTACACATACAAAACACATATGCTTAGCATTCATATATAACAAACTTTACAGGGGCAAGACCATAAATATTTGAAATCTCAATGGGTGGAAATCATTATACGCTCAAAATCTGACATTGACATATTGAACTTCATAAATTTTAAAAATCAATAAACAAAAAGTCTCATTCAAACTTGAACTTTTGGCAAATTGAGGAGAGGATCAAATTTCCATTCATAGCTTTCTTAAATACTAAAGCAACTTCGAACAAAAATTTTGAATCTCAAATATCAAGAAGAATGATAGTCAAAATTGAAAATAAGAAGAGAAGTTGTATACCCTGTCATACAAGATTTTATTATATATATATATCTGAGGTGTTGGAGGCTTAAATGATTGTATTTGTACTTACAGATGATCACTGTTTACTTTTATGGCTGTAGCTTTCAATAAAATATATACTAAGGGTTTATGTACTACTTGATGCTAATTTACGTACTGTCGATTTTGACGAAAGTTATCCAGAGTTAAAACATTGATGGTATGATGGCAGTTGATAGTAGACATGTCAATTTATGTATTTATTCATAGACCTAGCATGTGAGCTCTACATGGGCTTATTTATGTCTAAAGTTAAAAATTTGTAGAATTCAATAATAGTTGTACATTTATTTTTGTACTGATAGCTGTTATGCTAATTTATGCTGTTTATTTATGTACTATAGAGTTAAAAAGTTGTAGAACGTGATTGTATCTATATGTTAGCTATAATGGGCCGAAATATTAGGAAAAAAATTCTCATTTACCAATATAAGATTTTACTGACATAATAAATTTCATTCTTATTATTCATCAGTAATATAATAAGTAACAAATGAAGACTACTACTGCATTTTTTTTGACATCTAACATGTTGAAGTACCGAATTCTAAGCGCTTAATATTGAACTTTTATTGTTGGTCGCTTAATCTAAGCGCTTAATATTGATCTATCAATGATACACAAATGCAGTAGCCTTGCTAAATTAATTGACACTATTTACCCACAACTTAATGTCGAACAAGGATCTCCAACTTTTTTAAAGGAGAGAACCATTCTCTCAGCACGTAATGAAGATGTGAGCGCAATAAATTATGCATGTCTACAAAATTGCCCGGGTGATGTTTATGTTTTCCTTGCTGCTGATAAGTTGGCCGAAAATGAGGAAAATGATCGTTATCCCAGCGAGTTCCTAAATTCATTAGAATGCATTGGATTGCCACCATTCAAACTTGAACTTAAAGTTGTATGCTCAATTATGCTACTTAGAAACCTAGCTCCAAAAGAAGGACTCTGCAATGGAACACGACTAATAGTAGTCCGATGTGCAACATGGATAATTGAAGCTCAAATACTTACTGGGGATAAAGCTGGTCATTTTGTTTTCATACCCAGAATATCTCTTCAACCATCATCTTCCGAATTAACTATAAACATGTCAAGGCGTCAGTTTCCTATTAAGCTTATGCACTAACTATCAATAAAGCACAGGGTCAATCCGTGAAGTACGTCGGTATTGATTTACGCACCGAAGTGTTTAGTCATGGACAATTGTATGTTGCCTTATCTAGATGCACTACGTTTAATAGAATTTCAATCTTACTACCGTCACCTGAAGCAACAACCACTGCAAATATCGTTTACCCAGAGGTTTTATTGCGATTCTCCATGAAATGTCAGACTAAAAACGTACATTGTTGTTTACTCAAAATTTCACTTTTAATATACCATCCTATATATTTCTACAAAATAATACAAACATTTATTTTTTCAGGTTTTTATTTCCACTACAGAAGATCAGGAACAAAAATAATGCTATTGCCGTGGATAAACTCATCAACGTCCATTTTTTTGTTCACTCTAATTAACTGCAAGTCTACATTTTCATTATTGTCATCACACACTCGAGATAGCATGAAACCTCTGTGTTTTTTCTTAATTGTTTGTTAAACCTTTCATTGTAGAAGAAAAGGCAGTTTTCTGGTGTTAAATTTGTATTGTCCCTACGCTTTTATTATACAGATTCCCAAACAAGTGAATTCATTCTACTGCTATACTCTAATGGTTTTCATGTTGTACAAAATGGAAAAAAAAAATTAGGTGCGTGTTGTATCCGTTTTAAGATTACAAAAAAATTCTTACTAATTATGTTGTTAACAAGTTTACTACCAATCAAATTACACATATTCATACTGTAGGTTATGTCAAGGAAAACCTGAACCCGTGCCATCGGCACGGGCTACATACTAGTTTATAAAATAATTTTTCTTTTTATATATAATTAAATCCCAATGGAAAACAAAATGTCCTTCTAACTTATATATCTACTAAATTAAAAACAGATTTGGTTTACTGAAAATTATATCTATTTTCTTTCTGTACATATATTCTCTTCTTCTTTTTTAAAAATCGAAAATGAAAAATAAACTGCAGGCTAGAAGAACACCTTACCGACCTCACAACAAGTATCACCTCGCGTCGAACTCTCCTGGTAACGAACTCTCCTCCTTGCGTGACCACCAAATTGCGACCACTTCACTCGAACGCCAGAACCCCCTTAGTCATTAGTGACCCCTCCTCCATAGCTCGAGTACGACGGAGCATGAATTTCCCTCATATAACGCGAACCCACCGACCACCATAATCGACGCCGAGCCTCAAAGCACAATGCTATCGCATCTCGCCTTTACCCAAGCTCGTCGCTGCTTCGCCAAATCGTGCTCGCGGTTGATCTTCACTCTATTTCGATTGGAACGAGATTTGGGAAAAATTAAAGGAACAACATTATTATAAACTCGGCCCTCGATATATGAATTCTGAAAGGGGAAAGAGGGATAAATTCGAACGAAGAAAACATTGCAGACATTCTCTCTGCTCGATTATTTTAGGTATTGAACTGGGAAAAGTTGATTTTAATTTTCGTTGAAAATCTTCTGCATGCTTGACAAAAGAAGAGAAAAAGGAAAATCGAGATTTACGCCGATGCCATGATTCTTTTCTTTTGAAACTTTGAATCAGCAATTGCTTTTATAAAGGAAAAGGGGAATGATGATTCTATTTTTAATTATTCATTTTTCAGTAACGTGCTTCTGACAATTGCATGATGTTTTTAAAAAGGGAACATGATTTTGAAAGGAAGTCGGCGTGCTGTCTTCTGGCTGCTACAGTGCTTTGAAAAGTAAAAGGTTGATGAGAAGGAAAAAGCTTTGATGTGAATAAAATTTTCAACGCTTTTATATGTCGTACGCTCACACAACAATTCCAAACACTATCAAAATTGAAATCCGATAATAATACAATATTACGAATCCAATGGTACTGATTTTGTCGAATTCCGAGACTGTGCCTTGTAAGGCTGTTTTTAAAGTCGATCTAAACGATATATTTTTAAAACTGAACAAATCACTATTAAATTCAATTTTAAAACTTCTATTATCTCAGCACTATCAATATAAATTTTACAAGCCTTCAAATTATTTTTAACAGGCTTAAAACTTCAGATTTAACATTTTACCCAACTTCAAATTATTTAATTCAATCATTAAATTATCAAATAAATAGTGATATTCGAATTCAAGTAAAGAAATTAACTTTTAAATATTTAAAAATCAATTAAATAATCCGATTTCAAACATTCAAAAATTCCAGGTCGTCACAAAAACAAAAGAAAATTTGAAGTAAGAAGTTCACCTTTGAAGAGCACGAGAGAGTAAGTCTGAATGCGTTCGCTCGATGAATTCTCTGGATTCCTAAGAGCAATCCTTAGGATTTGCGGACCATTGAACTTTCCCAAGAGGACCATCTTTATTTCGAAGGCGTTTAACCTCCGTAGCAATGACACGAATAGGATGTTGCTCATAAGTCAAATAAGGTGAAACTTCAATTTCTTCAGTAACACCGGACTCAAGAATAAAATCGGAGCCCCAATGGCATTTCCGTAGTTGAGAGACGTGGAAACGTCACGAATAGCAAAAAATTGAGTCAGTGCAACGACGTAGTTCAATAACGGTATACGTGAGAAACCCGAAACTCGAATAATTTGGAACAATGATGTAGTACAATAACGGTACACCCGATGAACCTGTTAAAAAGATCAATCCATTCGGACATCATCATAGAAACAACCGCTTGTTTCTTACGACTAAGGGCATCGGCAACACGATTTCCCTTTCTGAAAGTATAAAGAATATCAAGATCATAAGATGTAAGGAACTCGAGCCAACATTGTTGACGCAAATTAAGTTCTTTTTGAGAAAACAAATATTTCAAAGATTTATGATCGGTGTAGAGAACAAATTTCTCTCCCAAAAGATAATGATGCCAAATTCTAAAAGCGAAAACAATGGCCGCGAGCACTAGATCATCTCTGGTATACGTAGTCTCGATAGGCTTTAATTGTTTAGAAGCATAAGTGATAGCACATTCTCTTTTGCAAGAGAACGGCTCCCAAACCAACACGACTAGCATCGGTATAAACAATAAAGTCTTAGTTCCCTTTGGGAATCACAAGAATAGGATCATCGGAAAGAAGTTCTTTTAAATGATCATCTCTCCGAAAAAGCTTAAAGCATTCAAAATTATAATTAACTTTATGTAATCATCTTTTTAGAAAATTTACTTATTAAGTCAATTTACTGTGTCTGACTGTCTCATCATAACGTTTAGGAGATTCCTATCGATACGTTGATCATACGCATCGACCAGAATTCTTAAAGCACTCAATGGGCAATACAACACAAAATTATCTTCTATATGATAAAAATATCTCTTAAAAAATTTACGATTATACTTTGCTCGTTTTAAGAACAAAATCTAATTATACTTATAAATATCCTATTAAAAAGATTTGCAAATTTCAAATTGTTGTTTACATCCATAATTAATAAATACTCATCGAGATATTCATAGAATACTCGATTCATAAGATGGATGAAATAAGCTGGACAGACAGAATGACATCATGGGTCATTCATAAGAATCATAACGAGTGCGGAATGCGGTAAGGGAAAAACTATCCTCCACAACTCGTAGCTGATGAAAACCGGTGGCAAGGTCGAGATGAAAAGACCTTAGCACCATTCAAAAGATTGCTTAGGTGATAATCCTAAGACAAGCTCAAAGCTACCGGAAAATTTTCGAACTACTCGAATGAGGGGAAGAACATCTTCCTCAATAAGTGGGTCTAGAGAATAAAATGATGCCATCAAATTATAATCGAAATCATTAAGAAAAATAGAAATCTTCTTAACAGATTGAGAATGTCGAAGATGGATAGTCCACTCGGGACATAGGATATGGCTTCATAATAGTTAAGTCAATCCTCTCACAAAAATCAATTTCAAAACCTAAGTAGCATGTAACATGCAAATCGGATTGGAAAGCATAATCACGTAAAACAATCTTGACATTTTTACAAAGTAAACTGAGTGTTGCGGATCCACCAACTGGATTCACAATTCTCAATGAAGTCGTCAAGCCCAAAATGTTTAAAGAAAACGAATCAACAAGTTTTTTTGATATAAAATAGTGAGATGAACCCATATCAAAACGAGCTCGAATAGGATAATCACAAAACAAATGTCATCAAGGACTAAATGAGAAATACCTTGACCAAGAGAAGTGTCACTAGGAGCTTGCACAACATTCAACTTTCCCTCCTTCCTACTTTGAAGTATGGGACATGCAGATATATGGTGACCCGAATTTTTACAATAGCGACAATAAAGAGGTTTCGGACACTCCTTTGCATAGTGATCCGTGGAACCACAATTGTAGCATTGTCCACGACTTGAGGTATGAATCTTTGCTACCGTAGTTTTTTTCTTCCCTTTCTTATTGGGATTGGGGCCTTTGAACATAATAGGCCACTTCACATTATTGTTGAAGTTCTGTTTGACACCCACAACTTCAACATCACCTTCTTTATCGGCCTCTTCAAGTCGAAGAGCGATATCAACAAGCTGTTCAAAAGAAACTTCCAGTTTCAGGACTAAAGGCTTTTTGAAATTCTTATTCAAACCATAGACAAACCTCTGGTTTTTATTCAATGGGGTATTAATATACTCAACCCCATATTTAAAAAGAGATTCAAAAGATGTGACGTAATCCGTCATAGAAGATTCAACTTGAACAAGGTCAATAAAACGTCGTGATAAAGTTACCTTCTCAGCTTTCGACACAAATTTTAATTCGAATCTTTTCTGAAATTGCTCTCAAGTAAGATCCGCTTCAGTAATTTCAGCAAGCAAAAGCTCATACCGATCTAATGCTCCTTCTTGGAGCATGCTGGAAGCCACTTGGACTCGATGTAGATTCACAAGATTCATGCAGAAAAAGATGCGGTCGCATGATTTAAGCCAAGCTTGGATTTCTATAACACTCTTAGATCCCTTAAATGGCCTTCCACCTGAATTGGTATAATCTCTGCACAAGCATGCAAACCCAGATCTAGGATGAGTAGGCTCTGAAATGGGTCCGACAGCTTGAACATTCTTTACAAGATCTAAAAGCTGCTGTGCAGACATGAATACTCCATCCTGAGGAGTAGCACTAGATTGACCGACGCTGGGGCGGCCTGGTCTAACCATTTTTCTTCTTTAAGAAAGAAAGAAGAAGAAAAAGTTATTCTAGAATGAATATCAAACAATCATGATTGATAAAATAAGGCATCATAAAAGATAATAGGATAGAATAGGTCCAATGACTCGAATAAAATCATAAGGCACGATTCCTAAGAGAGACTTAGGACAATGATCCTTGCTATAATATTCAATATTGTTCCGAAGTTTGGCTTTGATACCAAGCTGTGACGCCCCACCTATATACTCAAACTAGCCAAGGACACTACGGAGTAACGCCGTCAACTAGCACGAAGAATAAGGATGTTGAGGAACGACCGTCTATGTAATTGTTTTGTGTTGATACCGATATGTTAGATAGTATTACATGCATTTCATTTCAAGAGGAAATCTGACACATCAATTATAAACTCAAAATTACAACACACTGGCTATGTGATTTTCGGAAACAAATATAAAATAAACATAACATAAATCAGTCATGGATATCCATATCAAAAAGGCGGAAACGGATATGAATATAACACATAAAAGTGTACACCAAAGTAGTGGTCATACAAGATTCACTACATCACAAAAGAATAGGTACAAGTGCTTGACAAAATAATATGTATACATCAAGGAGTCTCTATCTCGAATGTATAAAAACAAAAAACTACTAATCTAAAGTAGTTAGCCAAAAGTCAGATAAAGGACCATGATAAGAAGTCAAGTAGAAGCATCTGAAATACCTCGGTCTGACCCGAGTATTATTTAATAAGAAAATAATAAACGGATCAGAATAAGATAAGAGATATGATAAAAAAGTATGATAACAAATATGACATATTGTGACAAGTATACATTAAATAACAATAAAGAATCATACAATATCTCAAATCTACTCAAACACCAAAAAGAATGTCATATTCTTCATTTTATTCACCAAATCACAAATATTGACAAAACTTATCAATGGAAATCACAAAAATTGGTGAAACAAAAATTCTAGAAATCATCAAATAGAAATCCAAAAATCACAAAAAGGGAAAGGCCTATCACAAACGGGAGCATGAAATCTCACCAACACGTGTATTACAAACGGAACGCTATTCCATAAAGCGAACATCGACGCATTTAAAAAGATATACCTCATGTACAGTCGAACATCGATGCATCTAAATAGATATGCCCTATGCATAAACAAACATCGACGCACCAAGAAAGACACGCCACATGCATAAACAACACATCGACGCACCTAGAAAGATACGCCCCACGCATAAACAAACATCGACGCACCTAGAAAGATACGTCCATGCATAAACAAACATCGACGCACCTAGAAAGATACGCCCCATGCAAAGTCGAAAATCGACGCACCTAAAAAGATACTCCCCATGCATAGACGAACATCGACGCACCTAAAAAGATACGCCCCATGCTCTGATTTATCGAGCCGATTACTCCACGAACGGTCCAAAGATCATGGGTCGCTAGCCATAAAAATGAGCTGAAGCTCCATAAAACGAGGTACAGTCCCCCACGTGGACAAAGAGACATCGCACATCGCTAGTCTAAATCACAAAATAATCATCATTAATCGATAAGTGTAAATTACACTAAGCTAGTAAATAAATGAGTTTAGCTTTATGTCCCATAACCACTGGCTTAACTTAAATATTTATAAACAGATTGTAGATTTCCACTCGAAAATTGTCACAAGAGTTCAATCGAACAAATCAAAAATTAACCAACAAAGTAAATGCAAGCGTTTCATACTACTTGTTTTGCTAAGTCGTTTAATTAGATTTCTCGAACGAATGAGGTAAAGGTTTGTATATACTAATAGATTGAAAAACGGTTTTGAAAGCGAACTTTATATTGAAAGTAAATGTTGAAATCGTTTTGATGAAAGATTTTTAATATTTACTGCTAGTATAGAAACCTTTTCATTCTAAAGTAACAAACCATAGAAATTGTTGTAGAAACAATAAATCGCTAAAAATTCACATACGAAGACGTGAATTAAATCCATAGAAATCGATACCAAATCCATCAAAATAGATATTCCCAAAAATTCAAGAAAAGAAGTCATCAAAATCGATAATAAGTGATAACAACTAATCAGATCAACAAAAGTTGATAAACAATGGAAATTTACTCAAAAACTAGGCAAATAGGCAAAACTGCACAGTTCCAAACGTCTGAAATTACCAACCAGACGTCTGAACCACTAATCAGACATCTGGTTGGATTTCCAAACGTCTGGATTTTGTCTCTGCCTTTTTTCTTTTTCCAAAGACCAATTCCAGATATCTGGATTTCTCAACCAGACGTCTGAATTTGAATCTAGATGTCTGAATTGAAAATTCAGACGTTTGAAATTTCCTCCTAGGCAAAAATCAGCCTTGTCCAAAATGGACAAAAATCCAAACCGGAAGCGATCGAACAAGTAACGAAGACTAGAGATTTATGCCAAGCGACAACCCAACCTTATAGGCTCTTCAATACATCGCAAATGACATGTCCAAACATCCAAGATAGAATTTTTAATGATTTTGACTTCAAAACACCAAAATTGGAAAATTCACCAAATCAATTCAAATCAAAGCAGAACATGAACAGATGTTAGGAATTCATCCTAACAACAATGAAAGTTATAGACGTAGATGTGAGTTCAAAAACTCATCTTTAAATCCAAAAACAATGAAGGAGAAGCTCATAAACAAAGGAAAAATCATCCACTCCTCAACTTCAACGCTAGAAGCTTCAATCTAAGCTCATAAGAAAAATATTTTCTAAGTTAGGATTTAATTGTTTCTGAAAATGGAAGAGAGATTGAGATGGAGAAGATGATGCTTACCTAAAGCTTCTCTTTGATTTCTAGAGCTCGAATTGGAATTTCTTAAGAATATAGGGTTTAGGAATTTCTAATTTCCTTTCTTTTCCCTAATTTTTCTCTTAGCTTGAGTGTTAGGAAATAAAAGAATGAGTGAAGAAGAGTTGGATGAAGACTTAGGGTACTAGATGAGTCAAAAGGCCGAAATCCAAACCCAAAGCCCAATAGAAAAATAGCAAAATTCTTCTTAACTCCAAATATATCGATATTTATACTCAAAAAGGTTGCAAACACCATTTTGGACTCAATGGAAATGGTCTCGAGTCCTAATTCGACTGTTTGCAAAAAGTAACATTTCGAACTTTAATCCGACTGAAGATGCTATATTTAAATAAAATATTTAAATATACAATCGTAAAATATGCGGGTTGTTACAATCCACATTCGACTTTACAGTCCAAATACAAGGTCCTTGGTTTAATAATAACAATTATTATTAAACGAAATACTCTGCCCAGAAACTTTGATTTTGAGTTGACTGTGATACTAACTGCATATAACTAAGGAGACGAATCCTCTCTTAAATAGTCCTTCACTTCCAATACTTCCACTCGACCCAACTATAGTCACTCGATGGACGCCATGTCATGATTTGGCTATAATTAAAGCGGAGTTTTCATATTGAAGGTCCACAGTATTCTCAAGTCGAGAGAACTGTGTAAATCAGTCACATCGATATTTTCTGTTTGACCCTAATTATATTAACCAACAGAAAACTATCGAGTGAGTCATTGCATAGTTATCCAATAACTGTTAATACGTAACCCCTAGGTGCCTCCAACAGTTATAAGTAATACACTGCCCAACATTTGGAGAGAGTTACGTAGTCCAGTCTGAACGGATACATCGATATCCAATCTCGATGTATCTTGACTAGGAACATTTAAAATGGTATATTTGTTTCGTTGCGATAAATTACTGATGGTTACAACACTTTATAACTACTATTACAAAATATATCATTTATGGATTTTTCTATTAAATTTACTTTTAGTTAAGTTAATTAATTAATATAATCACATTATATCAAGTATATAATATGAAGAAAATATATTTTATTTCGAACAAGATTGTTCAACGAGTTAGATATATGTAACAAATTACATAATTCCCCTAGGGCATACCCCTAACTGTATCACTTACGAAGCAGAAATTCTCAACTCAGAACTCCCTTCAACACATGAACCATCATAGGTCAAGAAGATAAGAGTTTGCTACAGCAACAACTATGCTTGCAAGATAACTGAAGGCGACCATCCCAATATTCAAACCAGGAACAATTCGTGCAAGGGAAGTAAATATGCTATTAATATAAATAAATTAGTTAATAATGTAAATATTGAATCTAACAATCTGTTTTTGTTGCCTGATTTGAATAGAAGCTATCGCACATTCAATTACGAGCTCGAGCAAGGTAGTAATTTGCAACTGCCAAACGGTGATAAAGGATTAGGAGCCAACCGTTATAGAAGCAAGCTTAATAATTATGAGTATCACTTATCTGCTTGGAGGCAAGGTAAAAACAGCAAGCTCCAAGAGCAAGGAAACCAAACTGCCAATAAGGAAACAGGAGTTTCCTATGGTAACAACTATGCTCGCTATGTAACTAAAGGCGGCCATTCCGGAACTCAAATCAGAAACTATTTTTGATAGGGAAGTAAATAGGATACTAATACAATTAAATCAACTAATAAACCAAATAGTCATTCTAATAATATTTTATTACCTGATTTGAATAGGAGCTACCGCACCATCAATAACGTGCACGAGCAACTGGAAATCGATGACTAAAGATTAGGAAACGATCGCTACAGAAGCAAACTCAACAATCAAGTATACCGCTTATCTGTTTGAAATCGAGACAAAAGCAGTAAGCCTCAAAAGCAAGAGAATCAAGCTGTCAACAATGAGAACAACAAGCTTTAAAGGCAAAATGAGTTAATAGCCAGTACAAAAAGGGTTTTAGATCCAAGCATCATTGAAGTTCAATGTAAATACTTAGATCTAAAGCTTTCTGGCGATAACAATAACAATGAGAACTGCTTAAGCCATGTCGATGAGAAGATCGCATATTCTAGCGCTCTTTACTTAGGTCCAAAGCGTTTTAAAGTAAACAAACAGAAAGGAGTTGTGTTGAAAACCTCCTTTAAGCTTCCGACTAAATTAAAATCTGGAAAATTGAAGCAATCGCCCCAAATTTTTTAAAAATCAAATTTTTGTCAAAATTGCTTTTTTATTTTAGAAAGGTGGAGAGAAAACAAAGAAATGCGGCTAGGATTTCAAGTATAGCTGATATAAGTGTAAGCGGGTAGGGTGTGATATATGTGTAATCGGGCAGGGTATACATACCCTATTCGTCTCTTTTTATTTCTTTCTGGCTTTGGGCCTTGTATTAACCCAGTTTCAACAAAAAAAAAAAGAAAAACCGAAAGAAAATCAAATTCCTGTTGTTGCCGGTAATACAAAAGTCCAAATGTAGAGCAACGTGCATGGAACTAAATGGTATGCTGAAGATACAAATTGGACGGTTCATGGGAAATCGGAAATTGTTGATCGTTGGCCAATCTAAAATTACATCAATTGAAGACTTTATTGAACCGTGATTCTCACGAATTAATCCACAAATTTTATGATCTATATACCACAGTGGGTAAACTAGATTTTTTTATTTTTTTTTTAGGAAGGGTACATATTATAGCAGGGAAGACAATCATACATAAGAATCCGATATAACTGTAACAAAATTGTATTTACGTTGTCTTTTCAATTCTATTCTATTTGTTTGCATTTCAGTCTTAGCTTCATTTCCTTCCTATAGTGCTCTAAAATACAATCCAAAGAGTTGCATCAACATATGCAAACAATCAAGAAAACCAACAATTCAGAATTCGATACATTAGCACACAGTGATGATGATGATGCTGCTGCTAAGGTGGTGAGGATGATGTTGTCAACGGCTTTTCACTCTCATGAGACGCGCTCGACGAACCTTCAGACGTCATCACCCCTCCCCTATTCCCTTCTCCTTCATTGGTACCCGTGGCTTGCCCACCCAAAAAGACTGCATTTCCAAATCTAACCCTCCGCCCTCCCCCTGCACTATCGACCATTTCAGCTCCGTTTTGGTCGCTTCCTTCCGGACTCCCCCCTCCTGCTGGCACCACCGCCGCTGCTCTGTTATTGCCAATAATACGATTAGACATGTTCCAAGAAGAGCAGTGCAGCAGGATGGAGCGGTACATGCACATGATGATCCAGAACGTCCAGGGAATGCAGATGAGAACCATGCCTATGACCGGAAACCATGATGTTGTGGCCGAAGCTGGAAGGATTATGTAGAGGATGAGAAGGATGCCGCCTATGAGGACTATGATGAAGAAGGTGATGGTTATGAACCATATGATGCATATATTCCTGTCCGTTGCTTCTTCTTCTGATGATGAGGCTGGCATGGGGTTCGATCCACCTGTTGATAGATTTATATTTGGATCATTTATGTTTCTTTTGCGTTGATCTGATCTTTCTTCGTTCTTTACGTGTTTCGCTTTTGTTTCAAAAAAAATTTTGGGTTCAGTGTATGTTCTTTTTTAATATTTTGGTTGCGTATGCAATATGGAATGGAACAGTGATATTATAGGTTTTCTTCTGATTTCAGAATTAGATGAATACAAAAAAATAAAAATAAAACAAGGGTTGAAGGAGAAGTTTCAGAGAAATTAGCCGAGAAAACAGGTCTTAGTTTTGTTACGTGCACCGTAAAAGCTTTTCCCAGAACCATCGTCTGGATCATTTGCTTTTCTACTCTTTGTACTTGTCGGGTTCAAAGTAACTAGTACACCATGACTGTGGGGAATAACTATTCGGTTGTGTAATTTTGAAAAAAGTATAATAACATTTATCAAGTTCAATCATAATGATGATATGTCTTATAAATAATTTGGATCATTTGCGATATTGTTGCCACTTAGCCGACTAAGTAGCAACGGTATTCATCCATCTCCTTCTCCCTCTATATAACTTATCAATTACAAAATTTTAGTTACACCTTTTATTTTACATTTTCCACTCTCATCAACAACTTATCTTCAAACAATCTCACTAACGTCGAAAAATCAAAAGAAAAATCTCAAAAAAAATTATCTCTTGAATTTCTACCTCAACTCAGATCAGATAATCAGAATCCGACTCAATTCAATCGGAATACGTCCAATTCTGAATACTGTTAAAATCAATATGATTCTCAAAATTCTCAACAACAAAATCAAAATTCAAAATTTTGTTGTACCCAACAAACTCCAAATTCTATCATCCACAACAAAATTAAAATTTCTTTCATTCTCAGCAAGATTCGAACCATTACCAAAATTCTCAAAATTCGAATTATTCGTAGAATAGTTCGTTTCAACAAAACTATAACTATGATCAAAACTATTATCTTTCAATAGCCAACAACGGTCAGTATTGCCTTATCATTCACAAGATTTATCAAGAAATCTCAATAATTGATTTGGAGACAACAGCTGTGAGAACCAAAAAATGAATTCGATGAAAACAAAATTGCCGAAGAAGAAGATGTTAATAGGAATTCTAATTTGTCTTCCGCTCAAGCTTGGGGAAATCAAACAATGGGAAAAAACATTAATGAATCTCCGAATGCGGAACTAAAAGCCACAAAAATGGTTAAATGGTCGCTGGACAAGCAAGCTGAATTAGCATTTCATTGGGTTGAATGTTCTAGAGACAATAAGAAAGGTACGAGCAAAAGTGAAACTTCTTTTTGGAATTCTGTACGCAATTTGTTCAGCCATCAAAGTCCAAATAGTCTTCTAAGAACTGCTGATTCTTTGAAGTAGTCTTAAAAAAGAATAAATACCGCTTGTTAACATTGAAAAGAAATAACGTCCAGAATGCATTCAAGACAACAAAGTGGGACAAACGATGTGGACCTGGTAATGATTTTGAATTCGCAGTTCAAATTATCAAGTTCTATGTTTTATTTTTCTTATAGTACTCCATCATCTACAACTCAATCAAGCAAATACAGTGTACATGTCTGAACATAATAACCAATAATTCAACATGCACCATTGCTATGACATACTCGCAAAAGAGGAAAAAAGTAGAGTCGAGTGCGACAAGAGCATTCAGTAATGCACTTTCTTTCTAGAAAGATGAGCGATGGATTTAACCCTGCTAGTTCTGATCCACATGAAGACACCCCATTCATAACCAGTACAGGTGGTAGGCCTTCGAGGAAGTTCAAGAGAGAGAAAAACCGCCACCGATTACAGCACACATTATGAACATATTGATGAGCGAATGGTGGCCACTAAAGATGCAAATAAATTATACGTGGAAACAAAAGAAATTAGGAGACTTGAAAGGGTGAAGGAAAAACAATGCATCATGATGAAAAACAAAAGTTAAGAATTGACGAGGCAGAGTTAAGAAAATAAGAATTAGCTCGACAATAAAGAGTTGATGATATGACTCTTTTATGTTGCAATCTAAACGAACTCAATTCAGTGCAAAGGTTGTATATGGAGAAGCAACTTGAGAAGTACCACAGACTTTTTGAGGGTTTGTAGAAAACTAGCACTACAAGAAAATAGGCTATTTATAGCACTCAATCAAAGCGTTTCCACTTGTAATGCTATTATACCCATGCGGAATAAAACCTTAAGAGTACAAAACGATGTACATTTTCTATTTAGGCATGAGTTAATGTTAAATTTCGCTTAAACGTTGTACATTTAGACTTGTCAAAATTTGACCTCCAACCCATTTACCCTATTTATAAATGGGCTGGGTCAACCCGTTTATGAATATTATAAAATGGATTATGGGTTGGGTTGATCCATTTTTAAAAGGGTTATAAATGGGTAACCCATTTACCCATTTATTAAAAACATTAAATTTTAATATAATTTGAAAAATAAGAATTTTGAACATACATTATAATTTTTCATGGAGACTGACAGTTGTACTTAAAAAATAACAGGCTACTGCATTCCAATATTTGAATTCCACCTAGTGCAGAAGCCGCTATTTTTTTTATTCAGACTGCAATAACTTCTTCGTTCTAAATCGGAATCGGACGAGACTTCGACCGATCAACTTCAACCTAAATTACAGACGGTATGGAACACTCGAATACTTCATCGTGTGAACGCACACTGTAGTTCTTCAAGGGGACTGGCAGTTGTACTTAGAAAATAACTGGCTACCACATCCCTATATTTTAACTCCGCCTAGTGCAGAAGCCGCTATTTTTTTTGGACTGCGATAACTCTTTCGTTCTAACTCGAAATTAAGCAAGACTTCGACCGATTAACTTCCACCTAAATTTGGACAGTATGGAACACTCGAATACTTCATCGTGTGAACGCACACTGTAGTTCTCCAAGGGGACTGACAATTGTACTTAGAAAATAACAGGCTGTCACATCTGCATATTGAACTCCGCCTAGTGCAGAAGCCGCTATTTTTTTGTTCAGACTGCAATAACTCCTTCGTTCTAACCCGAAATCAAGCGAGATTTCGACCGATCAACTTCCACATAAATTACGGATAGTATGGAACACTCGGATGCTTCATCGTGTGAAAGCACACTGTAGTTCTCCAAGGGAACTGACAGTTGTACTTAGAAAATAACAGGCTACCACATCTGCATATTGAACTCCACCTAGTGCAGAAGCCGCTATTTTTTTGTTCAGACTGCAATAACATTCGTTCTAACTCGAAATCAGGAGAGATTTCGACCGATCAACTCCCATCTAAATTACGGACAGTATGGAACAATCGGATACTTCATCGTGTGAGCGCATACTATAGTTCTCCAAGGGGACTGATAATTGTACTTAAAAAATAACAGGCTACCAAATCTGCATATTGAACTCCGCCTGGTGCAGAAGCCACTATTTTTTTGTTCAAACTGCAATAACTCTTTCGTTCTAACTCAGAATCAGGCGGGACTTCGATCGATTAACTACCACCTAAATTATGGATAGTATGAAACACTCGGGTACTTTATCGTGTGAATGCACACTTTAGTTCTTTAAGGAGACTGACAGTTGTACTTAGAAAATAATATGCTACTTCATCCGCATATTTGAATTTTGATGGAAATTAGAATTAAAATTTTAAATTTTTGTCGGATCTCAAAACATAAAAATTAGAATTAGTATTATCTTATATATATTTTTTTTTATTAGTCAAATTAAATTTAAATCTTTAAATGGATTAAATAGGTACCCCGCTTATTAGGTGGATTGGTCTCAAATGGATAAAAGAGAATGGGTCATAAATGGGTTGGGTCAAACTCGACCCAACCCATTTTGACCCAACCCAACACATTTGACATGTACATTTCACTTAGAACATACGGAATAAAAAACTATAAGAGGGTTCTTTTCATTTCCTTTTTCCCGTTTACCCCCTAAAATTTCATTTCCCACCACTCTTTCTCGTCTTCCTCTTTTAATCATCGCAACTACGCAACTCACAAAAAAGTCAAATTCGTTGCAAATTTCATGCTCTAGCTTCGTCATCTTCGATTGCAACTATCCTGATCTCAATATGCCAAACCCTTGTTCCGTTCTTGGCGATTTGGAAGGCCTAGGTTGATCGATGCTTTTGGCCATGGCACTGGTGAGGAGAACTGGAAGGAATGGAGAAGACTTAAGGAAGAAGTTGATGCAAATGATTCTGTGCACGTGCAAGAAGCTTGAAAATTCCAGAATTTCAAGAATTGAATTTTACAAGATAACAGGTTTCAAGAAGTTCAAGAACAAAAATTTGAAAAATGACTCGAAGAAATATCAAGGAAGTTGCAGGGTTTGCTCGAAGATGGCATGGTCATTAAATCATATGTATTGGCACAGACTTGAACAAGAAGCAACAGTTTATAAAAGAAAGAAACAATTGCAAAGGCTTACAGTTTCACAAGAATTTGAAAATATGATCCAGTGAACAAGAAGCAACAGTTTACAAAAGAAAGAAACAATTGCAACAGCTTACAGTTTCACAAGAATTTGAAAATATGATCCAGCAAGAAACTTAGCTAAGGGTAGTTTAAAGGAATCTAGATCAAATTCCTTAAACTGTAAAATTAGAACAGGAATTAGAAACTTGCAATCTACAGAGTATGAAGGTTAAAATTCAATGAACCAAGATTATCGACTAAAATTTATGAATTAACAAGAAGGAAAAGGACAATTTCAAGAATAGAACTAATTTGCAGGCTGAACAAAGATGAATAGAATTTTAGAGGAATTATATCAGTCAATTGATTTAATAAGAATGGTTGAGCAACAGTGTAAAAATGAAAGAAGAAAGTAATTGGAAATTGAACTAAATGAAAATGAAACTGGAGATGAACAGCTAGCTAAAAGGCAAGAAAATGCAACAAAAATTATATTGCTAACGAAAGATAAAGAACAAGAAATTGCAAAATGAACAATTATAAGGAATACTGGAGTAAACTATAAGAAGAACATTGTAAATCATCAAGATCAGAACCTGAAGGAATGAGCAGAAGATTGAAGAAGACAATTAGCCATAAAATCACAGTGAATAAAAGTACAATTTTTATTTCAGAATTCTTCACCCATTACAACCACTTATCATTAGTATTTATAGACATTTTACAACATATATCTAGGCCCAATTACAATTCAAACACTTATGATACAAGCAACACAGTGATATGCCAAGCACAATGACATACACACTCTGATATACTTATACCCTCTGTCCAGGTTCCTCATGCGCCCTCTTGATCCAAGACTGGCACTTCTCGATGATCTCTACCTGGTAACTCCAAGGAACGGTGTCCAGTAGTAACAACTTCATCTCTCTCGATCTTCTCACAGCAGTTTTTATCTCCTTCTCTCTCAACCTTCTCATGGCGGTTTTTATTCATCGAAATCCTAGTTATCAAACTATGGTTGTTACATATCCCTTGTGCTTTAAAAAAGACTTTGTCTCAAGGTCTAATGTAGGAAATTTCTGGATCATTGGCTAATAATCTTCCCAAGTAGCTTCCTTTTCAGATCCGTCCTTCCACTTAACCAAAATTTGTACCACCACATCATTATTTCGAGGAACCATTCTTCGATCAAGTATCTTCTCTGGTTGTTCAAATAACTCTTCTATAAAACTGGGAATGCTATCTTGGATGACCACGGTATCTCCTACCTTCTTTTTCATTTGTGAAAACACATTATGAATTCAAGCATTCTCAGGAAGTTGAAGCCTATAAGCCACCGAACCTATCTTCTCTATGATCTGGTAAGGCCCAAAAAATTTGGGAGAAAGCTTATGTGTTTTATGATTTTTAGCTGTGATCTGTTTATAAGGTTGTAATTTAAGATATACCCAGTCTCCTACTTCAAATCGTCGATCAGTTCTTCTAAGATCTGCATATCTCTTCATTCTGTCTTGAGCCACCTTCAGACCGTCTTTGAGGAATTGTATCATGATATCTCTAGTGAGTAACTCTTCTTCAACTTGCTCAACCTTGGTAGTATTGGGCACATAAGAAAGTAAGGTGGGGGGATCAATACCATACACAATCTTATAAGGAGTAGTTTTCGTAGGAGTCTTCCAAGTAGTGTTATACCAGTATTCAGCTAAGGGCAGCCATTTAAACCACTCACTAGGTTTGTGACATACATAACATCTTAGATAACATTCTAAAATTTTATTTACTACTTCAGTCTGACCATCACTTTGGGGATGATAGGCAGAACTGAGTTTAAGTGAGCTACCTTGAAGTTTAAAAAGCTCTTGCCAGAAGAGACTTGTGAAGATAGTATCCCTATCACTTACAATTATCTTAGGCAGCCCATGCAACTTAAAGACCCCTTGAAAAAAAACCAAAGCCACATCTTTTGCAGTATATGGATGTTGAAGTGGAAAGAAATTAGCATATTTGCTTAGTCTATCTACTACTACAAATATTACAGTGCACTTATGACTCTTGGGTAAGCATGTAATGAAATCCATCGCAACGTCAGACCAAATCTTGTCAGGTATGGGAAGAGGCTGTAGTAAGCCTGGCTAGTATGTTCTCTTGTTTATTTCTTCGACATTCCTCACAAGATTTGACAAATTATTCAACACTAGACTTTAACTTTTTCCAATGAAAAACCTGCCTTAACCTATGCAGAGTTGCTTTAATTCCTGAGTGACCTCCTAAAGGAGATGAGTGATATTCCTTAACAAGAAACTGTGTCAATGAGGTTAGGTGATGATCCACTAAAAAAATTCCTTTTCTGACAATCAAGTCTTCAAATCTCTTGTATTTACTTTCTAGTAGTTCTTTTGCTTGCACTTTTGCCAATAGCTGCTGATACCATGAGGAATTATGCAGAGCCTCTTTGAGTTTCTATAGCCAAGGAGTTTGCACAGTGGATATGGCTTGGACCATTACTTTAGTTGTTTCAATTTCACCTCTCCTTGACAGTGCATCAGCCAACTTATTTTCTTCTCCACTTTTATACTCCACCTTATAGTCAAATGCATGGAGTTTAGCAAACCGTTTCCCTTGCACACCCGTATGTATTTGTTGTGTTAACAAGTATTTCGAACTTTGATGATCAGTTTTTATTACAAATTGTCTACCCATTAAGTATTGTGACCATTTTTTTGTAGCAATGATAATAGCAAGAAGTTCCTTCTCATAATAGATAATGCGAGATTTCTTCCATGGAGAGCTTTACTCAAGTAGGCTATAGGTTTTTTGTTTTGAAGGAGAACTGCACCTACCCCTTGACCACTGGCATCACATTCTAAAATGAAAGGTTGAGTGAAATCCGGCATAGCTAATATTGGTGGTGAAACCAAGCATTGTTTTAATTGCTCAAAAGCTTCCTTTGCTTCAACACTCCATTTAAAGGCATTTTTTTTCAACATTGAAGTTAAAGGCTATTTTACCATAGCCCTTGATAAATTTGCGGTAGTACCCAGTAAGACCTAAAAAAACCTCTTAAGGCCTTCAAGCTTTGAGGAAGTGGCCAACCAAGAATAGCCTGCACTTTGCTAGGATCTACTGAAAGCCCTTCAGCAAAAATGACATGACCCAAATAATCAATAGATTTCTTGGCAAACCTACATCTGAAGAGTTTGATTATCAAATCATTTTTCTATAAGTGTTGAAAAGTTATTCAAGATGTTTAATATGATCAGCCCAAGTCTGACTATACACGAGTATATCATTAAAGAATACTAAAATAAATTTTCTCAAATAAACTCTGAATATATCATTCATGAGAGATTGGAAGGTAGAAGAGACATTTGCTAATCCAAAGGGCATCACCACAAATTCATAGTGGCCATCATGGGTCCTAAAGGCAGTTTTGTGGATGTCTTCTTCAAGCATTCTGATTTGATGGTAACCAGATCTTAAGTCCAACTTAGAATAATATTGAGAACCATGTAGCTCATCAAAAAGCTCTTAAATTAATGGAATAGGAAACTTGTCCTTAATAGTTTGTGCATTCAATATCCGGTAGTCAATACATAGTCTCCAAGTTCCATCCTTCTTTCTCACCATAACAACAGGAGATGAGTAGGAACTGTGGCTAGGCCTAATAATGCCAGGAACTGTGGCTAGGCCTAATAATGCCAGTGTCTAACATGTCTTGAATTATTTTCTCTAATTCATTTTTTACATGATATGAGTGCCTGTAAGGTTTAAGGCAAATAGGCTTAGTGTTGGGTAACAGGGGTATTCTGTGGTCATGGGGTCTCGATGGTGGTAAACTGGGAGAAGGATTAGTGATCAGAGGATAATGTTGAAGCATGGCATCAATCTCTGATGGCATAGGAACTGCATCATTTTCTGGTTGTACAGACATGCAACAGATCATCATAGCTAGCTGACCATGTGCATACTCCTTATTAATTTTTTCTTGTTAACGAATTTCAACTCTTCCCGCTTCAAACCTTGCCATACATAAGGCTTATCATTGTAAACAAACTTTACCTACAACTGATCTAAGTTAAGTGTTATTTCCCCCAAACTTTTCATCCACTGAGCCCCAAGTACCACTTGACAGCCATCTAAAGGAAATAAGAGTAAATCTACTGCCATGATACATCCTTGGCATTTTAGCACCACATCATTACAAACTCCTGAACCAGTTAGCTTCTCTCCATTGGCCACCATTACTTCAAACAGTTTGGTTTCATCAATTTTTAAATCCAGCTTCCTAGCAAGTTTATCATTGATGAAGCTATGGGTAGATCCAGAGTCGATTAGGATATGAAATGGTTTGCCTTGAATATTGCCTATTACCTTGATGGTGGATAATGCAGGAATTCCACATAAAGCTTGTAAGGTGATGGCTAAAGTCTCTTCAACTTGTACTTCAGATTCTGTTATAGATATCTCACTATCATTGGAATCTTCCCAGCTCTGTAATGGCATCATGCCTTCCAAAACATAGACTTGAAGATTTTTTACATTTATGGTCTCTTGACCATTTTTCTTTACAACCGTAACACAAATTTTGCCTTCTCATTTCAATGATTTGATTAGGAGTGAGCCCTTTACTTTTTGCCAGAGACTCAAGTTGAGTATCCTTGGAGCTATTGGCATGATTATATTGGGAATAAGAAGTTGATTCTTGGGTTGACTTTGACATTGGAAGCTGGTTGGTTTTGGAGTTGGTAGTTGAAGTACTTGGTGATGGATACTTAAGTTTTTTGTTCTGAAGACATTTGCTCTCAAACATTTCGGCAAGGGAAACTGCCTCTCTAAAATCAACCGGCCTTGATGTAAGAACGTCATATCTAATCTCTTCTTTTAATCATCCAATAAACCTATCAAGTAAATACTTTGGTGGAAGAGTTTCCACTACGGCTTGTAATTGTTCAAACTTGCTCAAATAAGCTCTTACTATTGTATGTTGCTTGAGTTTGGACAAAGTTTCAAATGGCCTTTCTATTTCTTCTGAATTAAACCTGACTAATATTTCATCCTTAAAAACTGCCTAGGATTCATTATTATTTACAGTGTTTACATACCAATGATACCATTGCAAGGCCTCCTTTTTCAAAGAAAAAGAACAAATTTCTACCCACTGATATTCTTCAGCATGATGAAATTTGAAATATTGTTCTACTTGTCTCAGCCAATCTGCCACTCCTTTTCTCCAGAATATGTAGGGAAATAAAGTTTAATGATAGGGTACGACAGGTGATTATGAAGCAGTGGATAATCAGGGGTTGGGTTTCTGGGTTGTTGAGGAAATAATGGTTCTTGGGGATATCTTGGATGAGTATTAAAGAATGGTACATTCCTAGGTGGTACCATAGGTGTTCGGTGATGTTGCGAGTAAGTTCTGGGAGGTGGTGGTGCGTTGGATGTACAGTTTGCGCTGGAGGAGGAGGGTAAGGTTGAAAAGTTGTCGGAGGTGGAGGAGTTGCGGGGGGTGGTTGAAAAGGATTCATGTTGTTGCGATTTTCATTAACAAGTGTGGTTAACATATTATGCACACCTTCAAATTTAGTATGCAGATCTTTGGCAGATTGATCAAATATTTTATCCAAATTTTGAACTATAAACTCAAAATTTATGGTTGTGATCTCCAAATTTCTTAAGGCATAGGTAGTGCGATTGTTAATTTCCTCTTGTTGTAGCCATGGATCATCGGAATTGGAAATTACGGTCGGATCTGAATTTTGGGCAGGATCAGGATCGAGTGTGGGATTGTTAAATTCCAACATCTGCTCTGATACCAAATTGGAAGGCCCAGGTTGATCGATGCTCTTGGCCATGGCACTGGTGAGGAGAACTGGAAGGAATGGAGAAGACTTAAGGAAGAAGTTGATGCAAACGATTCTGTGCATGTGCACAAGAAGCTTGAAAATTCCAGAATTTCAAGAATTGAATTTTACAAGATAACAGGTTTCAAGAAGTTCTAGAACAAAAATGTGAAAAATGACTCGAAGAAATATCAAGGAAGTTGCAGGGTTTGCTCGAAGATGACATGGTCATTAAATCATATGTATTGGCACAGATTTGAACAAGAAGCAACCGTTTATAAAAGAAAGAAACAATTGCAAAGGCTTACAGTTTCACAAGAATTTGAAAATATGATCCAGCAAGAAACTTAGCTAAGGGTAGTTTAAAGGAATCTAGATCAAATTCCTTAAACTGTAAAATTAGAACAGGAATTAGAAACTTTCAATCTACGGTGAAGGTTAAAATTCAATGAACCAAGATTATCGACTAAAATTTATGAATTAACAAGAAGGAAAGGGACAATTTCAAGAACAGAACTAAGTTGCAGGCTAAATAAAGATGAATAGAATTTTAGAGGAATTATATCATTCAATTGATTTAATAAGAATGGTTGAGTAACAGTGTAAAAAATGAAAGAAGAAAGTAATTAGAAATTGAACTAAATGAAAATGAAACTGGAGATGAATAGCTAGCTAAAAGCCAAGAAAATGCAACAAAAATTATATTGCTAACGAAAGATAAAGAACAAGAAATTGCAAAATGAACAATTATAAGGAATACTGGAGTAAACTATAAGAAGAACATTGTAAATCATCAAGATCAGAACCTGAAGGAATGAGCAGAAGATTGAAGAAGACAATTAGCCATAAAATCACAGTGAAAAAAAATACTATTTTTATTTCAGAATTCTTCACCCATTACAACCACTTATCATTAGTATTTACAGACATTTTACAACATATATCTCGGCCCAATTACAATTCAAACACTTATGATACAAGCAACACAGTGATATGCCAAGCACAATGACATACACACTCTGATATACTTATACCCTCTGTCCAGGTTCCTCATGCTTCCTCTTGATCCAAGATTGGCACTTCTCGATGATCTCTAGCTGGTAACTCCAGTGAACAGTGTCCAGTAGTAACAACTTCAACTCTCTCGATCTTCTCACAACAGTTTTTATCTCCTTCTCTCTCAACCTTCTCACTGCAGTTTTTATTCATCAAAATCCTAGTTATCAAACTACGGTTGTTACATCTACCAAATTGGAAGGCCCAGGTTGATCGATGCTCTTGGCCATGGCACTGGTGAGGAGAACTGGAAGGAATGGAGAAGACTTAAGGAAGAAGTTGATGCAAATGATTTTGTGTGTACGTGCACAAGAAGCTTGAAAATTCCAGAATTTCAAGAATTGAATTTTACAAGATAACAAGTTTCAAGAAGTTCAAGAACAAAAATTTGAAAAATGACTCGAAGAAATATCAAGGAAGTTGCAGGGTTTGCTCGAAGATGACATGGTCATTAAATCATATGTATTGGCACAGACTTGAACAATAAGCAACAGTTTATAAAAGAAAGAAACAATTGCAAAGGCTTACAGTTTCACAAAAATTTGAAAATATGATCCAGCAAGACTTGAACAAGAAGTAACAGTTTATAAAAGAAAGAAACAATTGCAAAGGCTTACAGTTTCACAAGAATTTGAAAATATGATCCAGCAAGAAACTTAGCTAAGGGTAGTTTAAAGGAATCTAGATCAAATTCCTTAAACTGTAAAATTAGAACAGGAATTAGAAACTTGCAATCTACAGAGTATGAAGGTTAAAATTCAATGAACCAAGATTATCAACTAAAATTTATAAATTAACAAGAAGGAAAAGGACAATTTCAAGAACAGAACTAATTTGCAGGCTAAACAAAGATGAATAGAATTTTAGAGGAATTATATCGGTCAATTGATTTAATAAGAATGGTTGAGTAACAGTGTAAAAAATGAAAGAAGAAAGTAATTGGAAATTGAACTAAATGAAAATGAAACTGGACATGAATAGCTAGCTAAAAGGCAAGAAAATGCAACAAAAATTATATTGCTAACGAAAGATAAATAACAAGAAATTGCAAAATGAACAATTATAAGGAATACTAGAGTAAACTATAATAAGAACATTGTAAATCATCAAGATCAGAACCTGAAGGAATGAGCAGAAGATTGAAGAAGAAAATTAGCCATAAAATCACAGT
The DNA here is from genome assembly GCA_030765085.1 of Allium cepa. Classification (NCBI taxonomy): domain Eukaryota; kingdom Viridiplantae; phylum Streptophyta; class Magnoliopsida; order Asparagales; family Amaryllidaceae; genus Allium; species Allium cepa. The sequence continues at coordinate 656,319,757 of CM060940.1, forward strand.
GAACAAAAATACAATTTTTATTTCAGAATTCTTCACCCATTACAGCCACTTATCATTAGTATTTATAGACATTTTACAACATATATCTCGGCCCAATTACAATTAAAACACTTATGATACAAGCAACACAGTGATATGCCAAGCACAATGGCATACACACTCTGATATACTTATACCCTCTGTCCAGGTTCCTCATGCTTCCTCTTGATCCAAGACTGGCACTTCTCTATGATCTTTAGCTGGTAACTCCAGTAGAAACAACTTCATCTCTCTCGATCTTCTCACATCAGTTTTAATCTCCTTCTCTCTCAACCTTCTCACGGTAGTTTTTATTCATCAAAATCCTAGTTATCAAACTATGGTTGTTACATGATTTTAGGTTAATAGAATGGAACCAGAGAAGCAATGTCTCAAGTATACTATCTGAAGTATAATATGTTGCAGTCAGTAATAAAGTGTATTTGGGCCAAACCGCATAGCCCATCAACATGTTGTAATTGTATATATACAACTCTATCTGTACAACAAAAGTATCAATAAAGATTACAATAGTCATATTTCTTTTACATGGTATCAGAGCTATTTTAAACTGCTTAACAGCAAATCAAATCAAGATCCTCAAAACAAAAAAAAAAGGTGAGAAGAAAAGAAATTTGTTGAATCTCATCGGAATTGATCTCATCATTTGAGATTCCTATTACACAGTTTAACAACTGTATAACAATTTCAAAAGATTATCATCATTTGAAGTGGCTGCCATGCCAAAGAGGAAGATATCAGAGATAACTCATCATCTATCACTCCCCTGGCCGCTGCCACTTCATCAGGTTTTCAAGATTTTGATAAACTCACCTGAAGTGTCGTGCCTAAAATCACCAGTCAGATTTGATTCATCATTCTGGTCCAATATGGCTGCACTTCATCTCAGTTCTTTGTTTGCAACTCTGTAATTCAATCTTGCTCATCATCTTGTTGATAAGTTCTTCATCATCATGTCAGAAGGAGACAGTGACAACACCAATACTCCTCATAATCAATCAAGAACCACCCAGCATCAATCCAGCACCACCCAAGAACTCATCAAGTCCATAATTAAGCCTCAAAGTCAGATCATCACCATACAACTTGATGAATCCAACTATTTGCTATGGAAATTCCAAATTGAAACTGCTATCAGAGGGTATGGGCTGCAAGAGTATGTTCTTCGCACTCTAATTACTCCTCCAAGATTCACTAGAGACCATGAAGGAAAACTTGTAAGCAATTCTGAATATACAATTCATTAAAGACAAGATAGTCTAATAAGTTCTTGGTTATTATCATCTATTAGTGTAAGTTTACTACCACAACTTGTTGGATGTAAAACCACCCATGAAATATGGCACACTATTGAACAAATATTTAGCTCTCAATCTGCAGCAAGAATAATGCAATATAAAAGGCAACTGCAAAACTTGAGAAAAGATAATGTCAGCATGAGAGAGTATCTCTCCAAAGCCAAGACAATATGTGATCAGTTAGCCTCTGCTGGACACAAGGTAACTGACACAGAACAAATATTGTGCATCTTAAGTGGTTTAGATGATGATTAAGAAGCAGTAGTTTCCATAATATCATCCAATGAAAATCTGCCATCACTGCAAAATGTTCAGTCCATTCTCATTGCACATGAGGGAAGACTAGAACAAAAGAAACCAGCAAATTGGGATTATAATATCAACTGTGCATCAGTTAGCAAAGGCAAGAATCAAGAAAAAAATCAAGGCAACAGAAACCAATCAAATAACTCTAGAGGTGGTCAATCAGGCAGATTCAGAGGAAGAAATGGCAGGTGGAATTCTAACAACAACAACAAACCAAGATGTCAAATATGTGAGAAATATGGCCACACTGCCAACAAATGTTACTTCAGATTTGATGTCAATTTTACATAAGTTCAGCAAACCAACAGTAATTCAAGAACTCAAAATCCCAATGTTAACATGGCCAGTGCACAACAGGAGTCAACCTCAGATAACACAAACACAAATTCAGCAAAAGCTGATGACATATGTGATGACAGCTGGTATCCAGACTCAGGTGCAACAAAATCATGTAACAAATAATACGACCAACTTAAATCTTGGCAACAGAGAATACAAAGGTACACAATCTTTATGTATAGGAAATGGCAAATCTATAAAGATCTCTTATATAGGAAATGCAAGCATTAATGGAACCAAGCAGCTATATCTAAATAATCTGTTGATGGTTCCATTAATCAGAAAAAATCTAATGAGTGTGTCACAATTTGCCAAAGACAATAATGTGTATTTTGAGTTCCACCCTACTTATTGTCTGGTTAAAGATAAACTAACTGGTGAAGTGCTTTTGCAGGGTAAAGAACATAAAAGGACTTTACAAAATTGATGTACCAAATTCAAGAAGTGTTGAAAGTAATAAAAATTGATGTCACATTTCTGAAGTCAAAAATGCTGAAAACTTTGATGTATGGCATTATAAGTTGGGTCATCCTAGTTTGAATGTAATAAAACATGTCTTGAGCAATTGTGACAATACTCATATTAGTAAAATTCCTGATTCTTATACTTGTACATTCTGTCAAATGGGTAAGAGTCATAAGCTTGTATTTCCATACTCAAAGACAGTCTACAATAAGCCTCTTGAACTTGTTGCAACAGATTTATGGGGGCCAGCCCCTATACATACTGACTGTGGATATAAATATTATATCTCATTCATTGATGCTTACTCTAGATATGTATGGATTTATTTTTTAAAATCCAAATCTGAAACTAAAGATGATGTGGTACAGTTTATCACTGATGCATAAAGGCAGACAGACTGTCAATTAAAAATCATACAAACAGATGGTGGTAAAGAATTTTTACCTCTGAAAAGTTATTTCAGAATGAAGGGTATTACTCAAAGAATAACATGTCCACATACTTCAGAACAAAATGGCCTTATTGAGAGGAAACATAGGCATATAGTTGAAACTGGTCTAACACTGCTAGCACAGGCATCTTTACCATTGAAATTTTGGCCAGATGCCTTTTCCACTGCAGTCTATCTAATAAATAGACTGCCCACAAAAATCATAAAGTTTAAAATCCTAATGGAAGTGCTATTCAGTGTTAAACCAGATTACCAAAGTCTAAAGACTTTTGGATGCCTTTGCTTTCCCTACTTAAGACCATACAACATACACAAGCTTGACTACAGATCAAAACCATATACCTTCCTTGGATATGACAAAAACCAGAAAGGATATAAATGCCTTGATGACAAAGTCAAAAAATATATATCCAGGCATGTTGTATTCAATGAGCATGAGTTTCCTTTTAGCAATGCAACAATCAAAACAACTCAGAAAGTATGCAATTCAAAGCTTTCAATACCTCAAGTGCTACCTTCACCAAAAGTTATCATACCAATGAATGGCATTGGTCATCATGAAGGAGGTGGCACCAGCTCTCAACACACAGTGCCCACAATTGAACCAGGTCAAGAATCTGCTGATGCACCAACAGGATTTGACAGTGTACCACAAGACATCGGTCATCATCCAGACTCCTGTCAAGTACTGCATGACACTCAGTCACACAGCACTCAATCAGAAATTGCTGATGAAGATAGGCATCCACCTGCAAACACTGGGCACCATATGATGACAAGAGCAAAGTGTGGAATATTTAAACCAAAAACAAATAGAATAGAGTCTGAATTCACAGAACCAAGTACATATGAACAGGCAATCTTGGATGACAAGTGGAGCAATGCTATGCAAGAGGAATATAATGCTCTAATGAAAAACAAGACATGGGATCTCGTACCACTACCAGTGGATAAAAATATAATTGGATGCAAATGGACTTTTAGATTAAAAAAAATCCTGATGGCTCAATTCTTAAACACAAGGCAAGATTGGTAGCAAAGGGGTATTCACAACAAATGGATTTGACTTTAATGAAACTTTCTCTCCTGTTGTGAAATCCACTACCATTAGAGTCATATTAACAATCGCCTTGCATAAGAATTAGCCAATCAGGCAATTAGATGTTAATAATGTCTTTCTTAATGGTGAATTGCAGGAGGAAGTATATATGGAGCAGCCACATGGATTCATACAAGGAAATGGAAATCAGCTAGTATGCAAACTCAACAAAGCACTATATGGACTCAAGCAAGCACCAAGAGTCTGGTTTGACAAGCTAAATACAACATTAGCAAGACATGGCTACAACTCCACTAAATCTGACAACTCTCTATTCACTAAATTCTTAAACAACACAACTGTATATATATTGATTTATGTTGATGATTTTGTTATTACAGGGAATAACAACTCTGAAATCATGAACATTACACAATGTCTCAAGGAAGAATTTTCAATTAAAGACTTGGGAGAGCTAAACTACTTTCTTGGCATAGAAGTCAAAAGAACAACAACATTAGAAATTCACCTAAACCAAAGAAAGTACATCAATAAAATACTGGTTAAAGCCAAAATGGACAAAGCAAATTCCTTGCCTACTCCAATGATAAGCAATTGTCGCCTATCAAAAAATAGAGGCGAACCAATTCTGAATGATAAAGAATACAGAAGCATTGTGGGAGCACTTCAGTATGTCACAATCACAAGACCAGATATTTCTTTTAGTGTAAACAAAGTAAGTCAGTTTATGCAAGAACCACATGATGAACATTGGAAGGCAGTAAAAAGAATTCTTAGATATTTAAAAGGAACAATCAACCAAGGACTAATTATGCAAGCAAGCTCTACATTATGTACAAATGGCTTTAGTGACTCAGATTGGGCTACTGGTCAGGATGACAGAAAGTCAACTGCAGGGTACTGCATTTATCTGGGCAAAAATCCAATATCTTGGTGTGCAAAGAAACAATCTACCGTATATAGATCCAGCACAGAGCCTGAGTACAGAAGTATTGCTAGTACTACTGCAGAAATCATGTGGCTAACTTCACTGCTGAGTGAAATAAAGATCAAACTTCACAGCAAGCCAACAATTTGGTGTGATAATCAAAGTTCAATCGCAATTTCAGCAAACCCAGTACCTCACTCTCGCACAAAGCACATCGAGCTCGATTTATACTTTGTGAGAGAGCAAGTAATTAACAAGAATACTGAGGTCAGATACATACCTTCAACTTACTAGAAAGCCGACATTCTTACAAAGCTAATGTTTGCACCAAAATTGGTCACAACACTCTTCGGAAGTTTTTGAAGAGATAATAATGAAGAATATAAATTGAAAATGAGTATTATCTAACAAAAACTCCAAACAACAGGAAAGTAAATGCGTAGACAAGCGTTTTAGAGTGGTTCGGCGTGTTGCCTACGTCCACTATGAATTTTTTTGCAACTTTATTAATTCTCTTTCAATGATTACAAGTGAGTACAGCCAACAACAGCAAGTTACAACTGGAAATTCAAAATCAACAGCAAAATTATGATGTAGGTCTTGATCTGGCAGAGTTTCGGCGCTTGAGAATCCAAAGATCCTTTTTCTGTAGGCTCTGGGGCTCTATTTATAGGCGTAGGAGGCTGAGACTTTGCTCAAATCTCGGGAGACTTTTTATGGCACGTGAGTGGGCCCATACGACCAAACTCAGAAAGTTTCGAGTCGATCTGTGATCGATACGAAATCATTTCGTATCGATCAAGATGATGTCCAATTGAGCTGAAATTTGGTGTGAGCGTTCTTTGTCTCATGTGCAATCTCCTGTGAAAATTACATGGCATTTGGATCAGTAGATCTCTAGATATCGTCGATACGAAATGAGTATTCTTGAGTGGCTGTTCTGTTCGAATCGATTCGTTCGAATCGATTGCTTCGAATCGATGATGGCACATGCCTTCGTAATGACGTGGAGCGCATACTTTTCATCGATCCGGTCTTTACTCCGAGTTGATCGCATCGACTCCATATATCTCGCCTTGTTCGTATCGAGGGATGACACGTCACCCAGGTTTGTTGACTTGATGGATTCGAATATATTATCATGTGTGGGTTCGAAGCGAGGCCTTCTGCTGGATACGGAACATGGTATCTAGATGGATACGAATCAAGGCACCTTGATGGGTTCGAAGGGCTCAAGCCTACGGGTTCGAATCAGAGGGGAGCGAGGTCACTGCCACTTTGATCAATGCGAAGTTGATGGATTCGAACTAAGTTTAACTTAGGGGTTCGAACGTGACGTGTCCTTTCTGCTTATGGATTCGAACTAGGGGGCAGTGACCGATTCGAAATGGATAAGTGTTGTTGGATTCGAACAAGAAGTCGCTTGATGGTTTCGAACATGGGTTTTACTTCTGGATTCGAATAGCAGTCATTGATGGACACGAACCACTGATGGTCGATGGGTACGAACAAGCCTTTCTTCGATGGATACGAACAGCAGTTGTCTGATGGATATGAAGAGAGGCTTCTGTGATGGATGCGAAGTGGTATCCGTTGCCTCAGTTGATGGATGCGAAGTGGGCTTTCTGCCGATGGATTTGAATAAGGAGGAGCCGATAGACTCGAATGAGATCGAGTCGAACCGAGGCACTTCGATGGATTCGAAATTGATCGATACGAACTGCGGCACTTCGATGGATACGAAGTTGCTGAAACCTAATCGATACGAACGTGATGGATACGAAATCAACAATGGCGATGGATACGAAATTTGAGCCGTTTCCTCTAGATTGAATCGATCATAATGTGAGCGTATGAACTCGGATTGACTTGAAATTTGGAATGCAGGCTTTCATGGCTTTTCTTGTCATGTCCTATCAATTGTAGCTCAATCTGGACTCGGACAAAATTCATTGATATCCATAGGGAAGCAATGCATAACCAATCTTTGAGGTGAGCTGTCTTTTGTTTTCGATTGACCTTTTGATATCATGGCTTTGCTAAAAAAGCGGGATAACATTTGCCCCCAAAGTACGTCTTGTGGTAACATGACGTGCTTTGAAAAGCTGCAGTCTTCACTCTGAACGGTCATTGCTCTTTTGTCGAAGGTTGTAACCTTGCGTTGATATAACTGATTGCCGTATGATAGTGCTTAGCTGTTTGTCGTTGTAATCATAATGAGATGAGTATTCAATCCCTGTGAATGTTGAAAATCGAGTATTAGTCTGACATAGATGCATATATGTTAACTTGACTCTCGTTAACGTCGCGTGTTCACGAGTCATTGTCATTTTAGTTTGTTATTGAATTTCGTATCGATTCTCTCCTGAATCGATTTGAAATTTGAGTTGAAACAACGCTTGATGGTTGTTTTTGAATATCCTCTTGTATCGATCCTCTCCTGAATCGATGTAAAAGGTTGAAAAGTAGTTTTCTACATTGGCGTTGTTTTCATGGATGGATACGAAATGATCGTTCGTATCGATGAGTATTCGATGGATACGAAATATCCGTTTGCATTGATGAGCAGTGTATAAGTTATGATGGATACAAAGTTGCAGTTCATATTGATATGTAGTGGATGGATTTGCGAACTTGTTGACGCGAACAAGGGCTTCGAGCCGATGGACTTCACAATCTTCAGTCGCCCTTGCTGCGTGCTTCGTATCGATGGATTTACTGTCCATTTCGACTCGATAGAAATTCTTGGTCCGATGGATTCGAACAGGGCGTTCGATTCGATTCGTGGTTTGACCGGTTGCGACCGGTTAAGTGAACTGGGAGGCGAATCGACCCAGTTCCTTCTAGGCTCCATATAAATACCTGAGACTTAGCCATTTTTCACTTTTTTACTTTTACTCTCTTGCGCTTTCGTATCGATAGAGAGAACGGAAGAATGAACTGCTCTGGCCTTCGAATCGATTCAATCTTTCTAACCTTTGCATTCCAATTTTAACTTAGGTAAAAAATTACGAATTCAAGTGACGAAGTTATTCCAGATCCATTTTTTTCTTCTTCCATCATTCCTTCTGGCAATAGGTGAAACAAGATCTGGGATGGATCCCGGTCGTGAATGACCATGGCTTTGCTCGAATCGATCAGAGAAGAAGGAATTATGGATTTTAAACAATCGATTGAGGGTTGCTCAGGCCTCCACTTCGTATCGACGAAAAGAAAGAACATGGCTTGTCTTCGTATCGATGACTGGGTGTAGGGTTCGTACCGATGTAGAGTGGAGGCTATTCGTATCGTTTATTTATTATCAACACAAAACCATAGGGAAAATAGTAGATACGAAGTTCTGGGTAAGCGACCGGTGTAGACTTCATCATCTTCGATGGATACGAAGCATTGCACCCCCTGACCGATATGAGGTTGCCAAGCCGTGATCGATACGAAGTTGAACCAATCGATGCGAAACGCATCGATTCGAATCTGAACGATACGAAATGTATCGATTCGAATTTGATCGATACGAAATATATCGATTCGAACGAGATCGATACGAAAATGAGGCCTTTCTGACTTGATACGAATGTGAACTATGGTGATTGATTCCAAGCCGAAATTTTATGAATTTGGGAATCTTTTGCATATGTGAACACTTGACTCCGACGAGCTTTATTCCTGCATATCTGGACTTAACTGCAGAAATGCATATTTGACTGCCTTTCGAAGCTTGTCGATGGAACCATAGTTTAACAACAAAATGAGTAATTTCAACTTGGATCGATCACTAACATCTGGACGGTTTGGTGATGACGGTCATTTCCGGTTTGATTTTAAGAGTTTTGTCGTTCACACATTTCAGTTTATTCTGTAGAATTTGCTCAAGTAATGCACAGCACTGCACGACACATTCATACACTTTACACGTGGGGAACACATGGGCTCTTCAGCGTCTAACGATAATTTCTCGTGAGTTAGCTAGTTATGGAAACTTCAAGTTCGTAGCCGCAAGAAACTCAGAGTTCAGTCCCTCCCGTGCTTGAAGTACCAGAGATTGAGGTTGAAGTTATCGGTCCAGCTACGGACGAGTTACCTGACGCATCCTTCATTAGTAACCCATCAGATTCTGTTCCGTCCAACATTTCGGAAGACATGCTAGGAAGAATATGCTTAAGGCATGGTTTGTCGATGGACGACGTACTATTGCCGAGACCAAATGATAGACCGCACAATCCACCGGAGGGACATACCGCATTTAATCGCCACGCGTGCGCAGCTGGGACACTCCCTCCGTTTAACCAGTATATAAGAGAAGTATTGTTGTTTTTGAGGATTGCCCCCTCTCAGCTACATCCGAACGGATATGCCTCGCTCAATAGCTTGTTCATTGCATTTATGGAGTATCTCTATCGACCGCCACTCCCGATTGAGATCAGATACTTGTTTAACTTCAAGAGTTGGGCAGATAGTCCATCTTTCACATTCCTGGAGGCGGTAAGAAATTGCCAAGTGGTCACAGGGGATTGGACTAGATTAAGTTCAAGACGGAGTGGTTTTATGTTAGATGCCCCCCAGGATTTGCTAGGCGATGACTATTTAGACATGAGTATTGCTATCTTCTCGGGTAGTTGATAAAACTGAGGTAGATGAAGTGGAACTCACATTTCTTTTTCTTTCTTTATAGCAATAATTCAGCGACCCGAAGGTGGTTATTTTAAGGAGATAGTTCGGGTCTTCCATGAAATCCCAAGTGAGGAGAGAAATATTGAATTTCTTTTGACGGACAGGAACCTCAGAACTCTTGGGTTGATTGAGCGGAGACAAAGTATAATGCTCGACGGTGCATTAAGAACCGCCTCAAGAGAGCGAGTCAAACGAAAAAAGCCTAAAGTTGTCGTAATCGAGGAGACTAACTCCGAGAAAACCCACACTGATGAGGAACCCTTGGGCGAACCTGCGGATGTAGCGCAGGATATCGAAGAGCAGAGAAAAGGCAAGACAGCCGTTTTTAAGCCACCTAAAAGGAAAGATGGAAATATGTTGTTACGTCCCGGCCCGCCTCCGGAGTTAGAATTTCGAAGATGTCTCCCCTAAGAACTGAGAGTCTTTATGAAGGGCTCGCTGATCTTTCAATTCCGGACGATGTGTCCTTGCAGCACGATGTCGGATTAGACGAACTTTCAAAAGCCTTAGTTTTAAGCGAGTCTCTGCCCACTAGTGCAGTTGACACATCCGGTTGGTCGGGGGGTTGCACATACATTCACACTTCATGACACTGCACGATTTCTGAATGTAGTACGCTCACTGTGAGAGATTACTAACTTTCGTCTCCGTTTTGACTTGTAGATATCATGACTGGACGAGGTTCAATGTTGGGAAGTCTTCGACAGGCCCGTAAATCTTCTGCATACTATGAGTCGCATAGACAGGAAAGGGACAAAGATCACGACCGTCGATACTCTGGATACTCCAGCCAAGAGAGATATGACAGAGATAGGGATTACAGACGCTGATCTCGATCTCGCACTCCTCTTCCCAGAACTCCTGTACAACCTCCCGTTTATGTTTCTCGTCCCCCTGAATCCTCGCGGTACAAGTCGGCTTCCCAGTCTTCCAGGTATGAGCCCCATCATCCTAGAACGGAGGCAATAACCTCCGTAGTTGCAGAACAGTCCCCTACGGAAATTTCAGGGGAAGGGGCAATCAAGCTTGCTCAGTTAAAGAAGAATTTTCCGAACATATGTTTCGATAACTGCATGGTTCCTCTTCATTTAAAAAGAATCCCGGCGGAAGCTAAGCAGATGGCGCATGACTATGTACACGACTTCTATGTCCAGTATAAGATGTGGGCTAAAGCGACTGAGATAGCATCATCATTAGCCTTTGAGCGGGCATCTATCATTGAGTAACTACAAGCCGGGCTAGCCCAAAAGGACCGTATTATACAAGTGCTGAACACTGAAGCCGAGTCATCTCGGAAATCAGAGATGGAGTCCCTTAAAAAAAGCTGATGAAGCCCAGACGGCAATGGACAGGATGAAGAAAGAGCATTATGTTACGGTGGAGGATATGGGCCGCCGAAACACTATTGTGACCGTCGAGCGGGATGCGGCCTTGAAGGAGCTAAATGAGCTTAAGGCCAAAGTTTCGGAAATCATGAAGGAGAGGGACACCGCCAACATTTCTACACAGGAGGCATGTGATCAGGCGGTAGAATTTCGGAGGGAGAGAGACGCGGCTGTGGAAAAGGTCCGCGAAGTGGATGCCGAAGTTGATGAGAAAGTTCGGCAGGCGGAGACTAAGCTCGAGTCAGAAATAGAAGAACTTCTCATCACTTATAATGCCAATGTGCTGAGGCACAGCAACTTGACTTGGCTTGACGATTACCCGACACACTTACTCAATGCTTGGAATTTGTTAGTTGAAGAAGAGAAGGCAGCACAGCCGGGTGAAGCTTTTGATGAGTTCGAGTTGGAGAACCGTATGTTGAATGATGATGGGAAGAAGGTTCTCCACGATTTTATGATCTCCCATTCTAGAGAGAGACTGGGTACCCAACACTTAGAAGTTGGTGAGGGTTCTGGCGTCGCACACCCAGCTACAAGTTCTGGGATGATTACTTCATCTAGATCCGAGCCGACGTCAGCGACTGAGCCACAGCCGGTTCCGGGCTATGACCCTGAGCAGCCACGCTTATCTCCCATAAGGGAGCATTCTTCAGAGGCTGTTCAGCCAGCTACAAGTCAAGTAGAGGAAGGTACTCTGCACAAACTTCATATGTGTCTGAACTGAAGTATTTGTATTGAAGTGTGTTCTGACAACTTCTTTTCTTTTTCCTTGCTCAGTGACTGAAGTTGCATCAGATGCACCTCCTGCGACCCAAGAGTTGCATCAAGGGTAGAAGGCCATCACTACTGAAGCGATCATCGCGACTACGGTCGCACCGACGGAAACGACACAGGGGAGCTCACTGTCTTTGGACGAGCAGATGATGAACGAGCTCTTGGGTCAAAGCAGTGATCCTTTTGCGGACATGTCATTCGTTCTCGGTGCGTTCCCACCTATTTCTATTGCTACGTCACAGTCCACCACTGCCTATCGTGAAGCTCATGTCGCTCGTGAAGCTGAGATACTTGCTCAAATCAACGCGGAGATGGATGCGGCAGCTCACGGTGGTGATTCTGAGAGTGTTACGACGGCGATTGGCCCCACTCCTCTCATGGTGGTGTCTTCTGGGGACACGCTTGTCAGTACCAGCATGCCCATTCCGCCCCCGGTGGTGGATCCGACTCCTCTGACTCCTCCTGAAGAGAATATTCCTTTAAGTTCAAGTTCGGAGGAAGATGTCGATATCATTCCTTCATTAGAGGATGATCCGCCAAAGGGTAAGGGTTTGAAGCGAAAGATTGTTAGCGGTTCTAGTAGTTCTGCGTCGAAGAAAAAGCCGAAGAAGAAAAAGTAGATAACTCCCCTTCTGGCGCATTTTTGGCAGTTAGGAAGTTGCTTTTATTTTTCTTTCATAGGCCATGTATAGATGCAGGCTCGGCCCCCTGCTAGTAGGAATTTTTTGGAATAACCTGTACATGAATCTTCACATACAATTAGTTGAAATGACATTTAGTTTCTTTGCTCCAACTCTTATTTCTTTTGTGTTTAAGTATTTGCGGTATTTGACTTTCAGTCCAGTGTACTTGTGGTGTTTTTACCATCAAGTAGAGTTCGTTTTATTCGTCAAGTCCGAAGGTCCTGATCACAAGTCGTGATTGATGAATGAGTTGACCTTTGGACATTGTGTCACTTTGGTCAATGATTAACATTTGAGCTTTTTCCCCCAGCTCCGGGGGTAATAACATTTGTATTTCGATGGTCGATCGCACCTATTGCAAATCTTGAGCACATGTCCACACTCCGGGGACTTAGGATAACCTGTGATCGGTAGTCTTGTTCGCACTTTGGGAATTTGAGAGTTATCGATGTTTGTAACACAGTTCGCACTTCAGGAACTCTGACTTGGCATTTGTACTCTAATTCACACTCTGGGAATTTGGAGTCAGCATGTATATTTCGGTTCGCACTCCGGGAACCTGGAATTGATGTTTACTCTCCAATTCATACTCTGGGAACTTGGAGTTAGCATTTATGTTTTGGTTCGCACTCCGAGAACCTGGAATTGATGTTTATACTCCGACTCGTGCTCTGGGAATCTGGAGCTAGCATTTATGTTTCGGTTCGCACTCCGGGAACCTGGAATTGATATTTTTATACTCCGACTCGCGCTCTGGGAATCTGGAGTTAGCATTTGCATTTTGGTTCGCACTCCGGGAACCTGGAATTGATGTTTATACTCCAACTCACGCTCTGGGAATTTGGAGTTAGCCGATAGATGGTCAGTCACATCTATTTGGGCATTCTAGGAGTCCGTTCACACTCTGGGAATGATGGATTTGATGTTTATACTCCAATTCACGCTCTGAGAACTTGGAGTCTGTTCACACTATGGGAACGATGTATTTGATGTTTATACTCCAATTCACGCTCTGGGAACTTGGAGTTCGTTCACACTCTGGGAACGATGGACTTGATGTTTATACTCCAATTCACGCTCTGGGAACTTGGAGTCCGTTCACACTCTGGGAATGATGGATTTGATGTTTATACTCCAATTCACGCTCTGGGAACGATGGATTTGATGTTTATACTCCAATTCACGCTCTGGGAACTTGGAGTCTGTTCACACTCTAGAAACGATGGATTTGATGTTTATACTCTAATTCACGCTCTGGGAACTTAAAGTCCGTTCACACTCTGGGAACGATGGATTTGATGTTTATACTCCAATTCGCACTCTGGGAATTTAGAGTTGGAGTTTATACTCCGGTTCGCACTCTGGGAACCTAGAGTTGGTGAGGATACTCCAATTTGCACTCTGGGAATTTGGAGTTGATTGTAGGACTGTCGTGTGTCGGTCCAATTCAGCCTTTGATGTGATGGCTTGCCCTCGAGCTGAGGTTTTACTTAGTGAGTGGCCGGTCGTATCACAGTCACTCGCTATTTGAATAAATTCCATTGTTCGATGGAACTTAGCTCTTCGTGCGTCGTGATCGTTGAATGTCGCATTCGGTGAATCACAACTCTAGCTTGAAGAGATAGTAATTTATTGCCGGAACGGAAAAACATGGCAAAGTCAGTGTCTTATTACAAATTCAAACTTCAAAATGTAAAGAAAGTTGCAAAGTATTCATAGATTGAATAGAGCTGTCATGTGTAACAGTGACGAAGATCCTCGTCGTTCCAGGCTCCTGAAAAAGCAGGTCCGCCACTGACGGCGTTTATCACCAATCTCCCGCCGGGACGGGTAGTGTCCTCATGTCTCGGTCGATTGGGTTCATTATTTTGATTTGATGGGCCCGCTCCTACAGGCTGCGGCGCCCGAACAAACTGTTTCAGCTTCCTTTCTCTAATCAATTTTTCTTCGAGATCTTGTAAGTGACGACATTCATTCGTATTGTGCCCGTAGCTTTCATGGAACCTGCAAAATTTTCCCGTTTGGATTTGTCTTTCTGATAACGGTTTTGGTGCAGGCTTTTTATATTGAATTGTATTACACGTCTGTGAATACAAGTTCTCCAGCGATGTATTCAAAGGAGTGTAGCGATCAAACATGGGATTCTTGCGTTGTGGGCCACGATTTTGATCTCGCTTTCTATTTTGATTCACGCTCTCCCTCCGCTGAGCTTGTTTGTTTTTAACGTTCAACCGAACTTTTCCGAAGCTCTCACCGGACTGTTTGATTGCGACATTGCTTTGGATCCCTTCCGCACTTGGCCCTGCATCAGTCTGCTTCCTAGACTGTTTCGCATCTTCCCTTCTCAGGAATTGAGCCGCCTTGGCGTGGAAACGGTCCAATGGTGCAGGTGGTTTTCCAGCCAACCAGTTGCCAAACTCAGAATCGGGGTCAATCCCCTTAGTCAACGCCATAAGGATGGAGTTATCGTTCGGATTGCTGATTTCCGCACATGCATCATGGAATCTCTCTAAGTAGTGTCTAAGTGTCTCTCTAGGAGCTTGGATGACGCTTGACAGAGTGTTGACATCTTTTGGCCTTGCGACGTGCATGCGGAATTGCTCAACAAATTTTGTGGCCAACTGGTCAAAGGAGGAAATGGATCGAGGTGGCAGTCGAGTGAACCACAAGGTAGCGATGCCCCCTAAGGAGATAGGGAAACTACGGCACTTCACTGCATCGTCAGCTCTGGCAGCGCTCATCGACCATTCATATTTCAAAATATGTTGGTTGGGGTCGGAGTTTCCCTCGTACATGGGTAGAGTCGGCATCCTGAATCGCCGAGGGGGTTCAGCAGTAATTATATCGTCAGTAAAGGGAGTGTGACTTCTGGAGATTCCCCAATCATCATTCGTGAGACCCTGGCTCTCACGGATCATCTGACGTATCATGGTCGGAATATCCGGCATTTGTATGTTCTGTGCGGCTCGTACCGGAGTATGGTGGTGTTCCTACTATGGGGTTGGACCGGATGCTGTCGACGGTCCATACCTTGCCTTCTTGGCTCATAGTCTTCCGGGATGTATGGTTCAGGAGTACGTCCATGATGACGATGGTCCAGGTTCGACTGATTTTGGGCATCGACTCCTGGTTCAACCGCGACACTAGTGGCGCGGTATCCTGTGGTGTAGTGAGGAGCGGTACCCCTTCGGGAGGAGGGCCCGGTTTGGAAACTGGCTGATGGACCAACTCTCAATTGTCCAACGGTTATTGCCGGTTGATATCCAGCAGCTTGCATGCGACTCCCATCCAGTCGGGGTCGTGGAGATCGATGATGATAATCAGAAGAGGAAGAACTTTCGCTGGAGGAGCGATAAGCATGATCTCTCCTGGATCTCCTTCGCTTCTGGCGATTCAGCTGGTTGGTCAGCTCGGCGTTAGCGCGCAGCTGTTCTGTTAGTTGTTGCCGACTCTGGATCAGCTCTTGGAGTAGCAACTGGAACTCTTGCCTAGTAACCGGACCCGATGGTTTCGAATGTCCAGTGGTGTCTTGGTTAGAGGGAGGTAGTGGCGCAGGATTTTGTCTATCCTGTTCTTCTTGATTGACAGCATTAGATGTGGTCCTTGTGCTAACCATCTTGAGGGTTGAATTCCTTTCCTAGACTTTATGCAAATCTGAATAGAAGGGAAGGAACTTGGATTTGATGATCTGGATCTCTCTCTTAGATTTATTCAATCCGGTATCGATGACAGATCCAAAGAGCAGGAGAAAATCTGGGTTCTCTCAGTGAAAGCACCAAAGTGTTTGCACCAAAATTGGTCACAACACTCTTCGGAAGTTTTTGAAGAGATAATAATGAAGAATATAAATTGAAAATGAGTATTATCTAACAAAAACTCCAAACAACAGGAAAGTAAATGCGTAGACAAGTGTTTTAGAGTGGTTCGGCGTGTTGCCTACGTCCACTATGAAGTTTTTTGCAACTTTATTGATTCTCTTTCAATGATTACAACTGAGTACAGCCAACAACAGCAAGTTACAACTGGAAATTCAAAATCAACAGCAAAAGTATGATGTAAGTCTTGATCCGGCAGAGTTTCGACGCTTGAGAATCCAAAGATCCTTTTTCTGTTGGCTCTGGGGCTTTATTTATAGGCATAGGAGGCTGAGACTTCGCTCAAATCTCGGGAGACTTTTTCTGGCACGTGAGTGGGCCCACGCGACCAAACTCAGAAAGTTTCGAGTCGATCTGTGATCGATACGAAATCATTTCGTATCGATCAAGATGATGTCCAATTGAGCTGAAATTTGGTGTGAGCGTTCTTTGTCTCGTGCGCAATCTCCTGTGAAAATTTCGTGGCATTTGGATCAGTAGATCTCTAGATATCGTCGATACGAAATGAGTATTCTCGAGTGGCTGTTCGAATCGATTCGTTCGAATCGATTGCTTCGAATCGATGATGGCACGCGCCTTCGTAATGACATGGAGCGCATACTTCGCCTCGATCCGGTCTTTACTCCGAGTTGATCGCATCGACTCCATATATCTCGCCTTGTTCGTATCGAGGGATGACACGTCACCCAGGTTTGTTGACTTGATGGATTCGAATATATTATCATGTGTGGGTTCGAAGCGAGGCCTTCTGCTGGATACGGAACATGGTATCTAGATGGATACGAATCAAGGCACCTTGATAGGTTCGAAGGGCTCAAGCCTACGGGTTCGAATCAGAGGGGAGTGAGGTCACTGCCACTTTGATCGATGCGAAGTTGATGGGTTCGAACTAAGTTTAACTTAGGGGTTCGAACGTGACGTGGTCTATCTGCTTATGGATTCGGACTAGGAGGCGGTGACCGATTCGAAATGGACAAGTGTTGTTGGATTCGAACAAGAAGTCGCTTGATGGTTTCGAACATGGGTTTTACTTATGGATTCGAATAGCAGTCATTGATGGACACGAACCACTGATGGTCGATGGGTACGAACAAGCCTTTCTTCGATGGATACGAATAGCAGCTGCCTGATGGATACGAAGAGAGGCTTCTATGATGGATGCGAAGTGGTATCCGTTGCCTCGGTTGATGGATGTAAAGTGAGCTTTCTGCCGATGGATTCGAATAAGGAGGAGCCGATGGACTCGAATGAGATCGAGTCGAACCGAGGCACTTCGATGGATTCGAAATTGATCGATTAGAACTGCGGCACTTCGATGGATACGAAGTTGCTGAAACCTGATCGATACGAACGTGATGGATATGAAATCAACAATGGCGATGGATACGAAATCTGGGCCGTTTCCTCTAGATTGAATCGATCATAACGTGAGCATATGAACTCGGATTGACTTGAAATTTGGAATGCAGGCTTTCATGGCTTTGCTTGTCATGTCCTATCAATTGTAGCTCAATCTGGACTCGGATAAAATTGATCGATATCCATAGGGAAGCAATGCATAACCATTCTTTGAGGTGAGCTGTCTTTTGTTTTCGATTGACCTTTTGATATCACGGCTTTGCCAAAAAAGCGGAATAACAGCCACTGTCTCGACTAAACTTCACTAGGTTTAGGCGAGAGCTCAACGTGGACGAAGCCAACATCAACTTCAGATCTAAAACACGGATCTATATTCCAGAGGCAACCGAAGATGAAATCAAGGATCATCAAAACCTCGTCTCACAACTAAACCAAAAGTGAAATTATCTTGCTAAATTCAAGTCATTCCGCATGTTGACGAGTTCGCTTACCCCATGATTAAGGATGTAATTCTCATCAGAGATGTAAAAGAAGCTAACTTTTCTCTGGTGGCTCAAAATCGCAAATTTCGCAAACCCTAACCCTAGCGTTAGGTTTGAGGGGATGATAGAATGGAACCAGAGAAGCAATGTCTTAAGTATACTATCTGAAGTATAATATGTTGCGGTCAGTAATAAAGTGTATTTGGGCCAAACCGCATAGCCCATCAACATGTTGTAATTGTACATATACAACTCTTATATGTACAACAAAAGTATCAATAAAGATTACAACGGTCATATTTCTTTTGCATAGGTAATTCATATTCTGTAAAATTTGCTTCTTCTGTTGAGTATTTTCTTTAAATCCGTTGCTTTTGAATCTCTATGTAGAACACGAAAGAAATTTAGTTGAGTATTTTGATTATTGGTTTTTTGACATATAAACTTAACAAGGTATGTATGTACAAATTTAAGTTGAGTATTTTCTTTGATTTTCATGAATTAATTCTTCATACGTAACAATTATTTTAACTATTTTCATGAATTAATTCTTCATAAATTGAGATGGGTATGTGAAGAGTGGGAGGTTGAAAAGGTTAAGGGCGTTTAGGGTAGGGGAGGCTGAAGATAAATCCCAGGATAGTGATGCCAAGATGGGGGTGGGGGAGGGGGCCAGGGCCGGGATAGCCTGTATTGTCATTTTCGCATCCAATTCCACCCCAATGGCAGCAGATGCTCCTCCTCCATTAACACTGAATCGATTGTTTTAAAATGAGTTAGTAAACGGATTCGATAAATCAACAAAGTGAGGATAAAAGGTAGGCAAAACTATGAATTTAGGATTTTGCACCTATAGGTTTTCTCTTTTCCATGCTCCATTGTAGCCGCCTGGTCTGCATCTTTGGATTTCTCAAAGCAAAATAATCTTATGTCAACTTAACAACTCAAGACTAATATTGTAGTTTTCCCCTTATCAAATTAGAATCTTGAAAGACACAAATATTCAATATTATTTTCTTTTTATTATCTAAAAGGTAATGAATTCTAGTTATCTACAGGGAAAAGAATAGTACGACCAACTTAAGGGTAGGAAGTAACCAATCATGTTTGAGTTTGGATTCATGCTTGTTCTTATTCCTGTAGGATCTAATTTATCTATTGCGTATGGATATATTTATATATGCAAAGTTGTCTAGACATGTGTTGCCAGACTCTGTTCATTCTTAAATTCTTTCTTTTGGACCTATTCTTTTGAACTTTAGGTAGAAAGAGATGCACAACCAAGAGAATGTGAATTATGTTTTTGCATTTAGATGCCCAGTTTGTATTTAAATCTAAGAGTATTATGATAACGACAAATTTTCATTTACCATGTGTTATCCTGCTTTTTGGCAAAACCACGATACCATAAAATCAATCAAAGACAAAAGACAGTTCGTCTCAGAAATTGGTTGTGCTTCACTCCGCTATGGATATCGATGAATTTTGTCAAAGCCCGGATCAGGCCACAATTGATAGGACATAACAAGCAAAGCCATGAAAGCCCGTGTTTCAAATTTCAAGTCAATCCGAGTTCGTATGCTCAAGATATGATGGATTCAATTTGAGAGAGATGAACCTTGCCCGGTTCGAACCCATCACCCCTTCATTGGTTCGAACCCATCTAGTTCGAATCCATCAGCCAGTGCCTGCCTCACAACCATCAACTTCGACTCCATTAGCTTCGAAACCATCACCTTCGAATCCATCGAGTCGAACCCATCCTCGTATGCCTTAGTTCGAGTCCATCCTCGCAAGTATGTTCGAATCCATTCAAGCCCACCAGCTTCGAATCCAAGTCGCTTCGAACCGATCTTGTTCGAATCGATCGAGTTCGAACCCACGAGTATACCTTGTTTCGAATCGGTCGCGTTCGAACCCAGGAACATTCACTTGTTCGTATCCACCAAGTCAACTAGCTTGGATGACGTGTCGCTCCATGATACGAAGTCAGCAAGATTCACGGAGTCGAAGCGCTCAACAAGGAGGGAAGGCCGGATCGACTCGAAGAATGCGTGCCACGTCACCCCACTATCGCATGTTTGCATCGATTCGAACCAATCGATTCGAATTGATCGGTTCGAACTACACAGCCATCCAAGCTACTTCAATTCGAATCGATCATATCTCCTAAACCACTGATCCAAATGCAACGAAATTTTCACAGTAGCTTCCACACAAGATAAAGATTGTTCCTGCCAAGTTTCAGCTCGATTGGACCATTTCTTGATGGGTTCGAAATCACTTCGAATCGATGTCAGAACGAGTCGAAACTTGGTGGGGTCGGTCGCGTGGGCCCACTCACGTGCCAGAAGAAGTCTCCCGAAGTTTGAGCGAGATCTGGGCCTCCTACGCCTATAAATAGCACCCTGAAGCCTTCAAAAAAGGGGATCTTTAGGAGCTTCCACCGTTGAACATCCAGACTCTGCCGGATTGAATTCCATACTTCATTATCGCTGTTGTATTCAGATTTCAAAGCTATCATCAACTGTAATCTACTGTAATCGATTAATATCATCAAGTGAATCAATAAAGAGAGAACCTTCAAAGTGGACGTAGGCAAGATCGCTGAACCACTATAAATCCTGTGTTTGTGATTGTTATCTGTGAATTATTGTGATTGTTGTTGCTTAGATCTAAATTCTATATTGATTATTGTTAATCTGTGTTAATAAACGGGTGCTTTCACGGTATCGGGTGTTTGTGCCAATTTTGGCGCAAACATTTTGGTGCTTTCACTGAGAAGGCTAATTCAGGAGTTCTACCAATTAGAAGTTGATTCGGAAAGTTTGGAAGTTCAGATTCGAGAGATTATGATGAGACAATCAAGCCGAAGGCCAAGGCCAGAGAGAAGTGAACAACAAGGAAGTCAAGAGGCTTCCTCAGGAGCGAATCAACCGTCGATCTTCATCACTAGGGACGAGATGGAGACAATGATGAAGAAGCAAGAGGAATTGATCCAGAGTTTATTTCAACAGATAGGACAACTTGGAGCACAGAATAGAAAAGCCAATGGAGTCCAGAACGGAGCAGGACCATCCGGCATAGCACCTGGATTAGGAGGCGCACCCCATGGAGAACGTTGATCCAATTTCGGAGAAAGAAAGAGGAGCATCTGCGCAACCCAGTAGTAGTAGAGGAGTGAACGCACAGTCAAGGGGGCAGATCCCAGAGTTCCCTCGTGAACTCGGGGGGCAGGTCGAAAGTAGTGAACGAAGATTACATCTTAGAGACAACGACAGGTTGGCAGAGATGGTTAGGAGAGCTTTGAGAGGCGGTTTGGTGAACAAAGATTTGGAGGATGTTAATATGAGTCCTTTTACTCCAGCAATCAGGCAAGCTAGGAACCCACCGGATTTCAAGTTACCATCGTTGGATATGTATGACGGGAGAACGGACCCCACGGTCCATTTGACGAAATATATGAGACATATGGAAGTGCTGGGGGCATCAGAGGAGGTTATGGCCCGGTGCTTTCCATTGTACTTGACGGATATTGCGGTGTTATGGTTCAGGCAACTAGAGAGTGGATCCGTCGGAACATGGAATGATTTAACTGAGAGATTTATGAGGCAATTCAGGGTTCACATTACAAGACCCAAGAATGTGATGACTTTGGCAACTTTAAAACAGAAGGCTGGGGAGACGTTGAGGAGTTTTCTGACACGGTTCAATGCGGCAGCAGCTTCGGTGGATCGACCAGATCCATCCATGGTTATGATGGCGGCTGTATCCGGGATAGCCGACGGAACGGAATTCAAAAATTCATTAACTAAGGATCCACCCGTGGATCTAGGAGAATTCTATCATGAGGCAGAAAAGTTTTTACAATTAGAGGATGCGAATGCAGAAAGAGAAGAAGGAGATGGGATAGAAGTTTATGCACTTAAAGACGAAAAGCCCCTTAAAAGGGACTCGGATAAGGATAAAGGTAAAAGAAAGACTGAGAATGACGGAGACAGATCAAAGCGGCAACGGAGGGAGCCGCGATTCACCACATACACTGAGCTGAATGAAAGTCTGGAACGAATTTATCAGGATACCAAAGAGCAGGTTCCATATCGTAGGCCAATGCGAAGGGATCCAACCTCTGACGAAAGGAAATCAGATAAGTTTTGTGTATTCCATGAATAAAACGGTCATAACACTAATGATTGTAGGCATCTGAAGGACGAGGTGGAAGGGCATATCAGGAACGGTATGCTCCTTCAATATGTAAGGAGGCGAACTCCAGCGGCGGAACCAGAGCGACCACCGTCCACATCAGCTAGAGGCGACCCTGAATCGAGGCACCGTTTGGTTATCAATTGAGTGAAATAACGATGAACAAGTCGTAAGCTTCCACTAATGCAATTAAATCATTTACACATGTGCGAGATCGCGAACGATCTCCAGGCATGCTCTGAGTGATCATTGACCGTTTCGTAGTGGGAACTTACACTTTGACATCCATGCTTTGCTTTCATTTCGTTTTGATTTGAACATTTAGATTTTGTTTGTTTGGACATTTCTGTTTTAAAACTCGTCTGTTGAATAGATATTTGATTCTGATAACTCTGGAATGGCTAATCTACTTACACATGTACGGGGTCGCGAACGATCCTTAGGCATGCTCTGAAATGGCGATAAACCGCCCTGACAAACGATCCAGGAACTCACCCGAACGTGACCCTGGCATCGATAACACCAAGCCCTCCCGGGCACACTTTCTCGCCTAGAACGGCATCCAACCTCGAACGGTCACAAATTCGCCTCGAACGGCACACGATCGCGAACGATCACTCTCTGCCTCGAACGGCACTGACCGCGAACGGTCATGATTTACATATTACGAAATTCGACCTTGAACGGTCACCATTCGCCTTGAACGGCACTTGATCGCGAACGATCACCATTTGCCGCGAACGGCATCGACCGCGAGCGGTCCCATCTCATCATTTGCCGCGAACGGCATCGACCACGAACGGTCCTATTCCATCTTCTGCCACGAACGGCGCAGACCGCGAACGGTCCCGATTCACTTCAAGCGACATACGATCCCGAACGATCGACGCATGGATTTACACGCTCGACCGCACACGGTCGCACTTCACCTCAGATGACTCGATCACGAACGATCGTCATCTGAAGTTAGGCGCTTGACCATGGACGGCCGCGCTTCATCCCAAATAGCTCGATTCTGAATGATCGTCATTTGAGGACATGTGAAACTATCAAGTTCTTTACAGGTTGATGATAGGATATGAACATCCAGCTCAAGGCATTACAAAACACACCTTCCTACCGCAAGGCATGTTTTGGGGGGAAAATGTTATCCTGCTTTTTGGCAAAACCACGATACCATAAAATCAATCAAAGACAAAAGACAGTTCGTCTCAGAGATTGGTTGTGCTTCACTCCGCTATGGATATCGATGAATTTTGTCAAAGCCCGGATCAGGCCACAATTGATAGGACATAACAAGCAAAGCCATGAAAGCCCGTGTTTCAAATTTCAAGTCAATCCGAGTTTGTATGCTCAAGATATGATGGATTCAATTTGAGAGAGATGAACCTTGCCCGGTTCGAACCCATCACCCCTTCATTGGTTCGAACCCATCTAGTTCGAATCCATCAGCCAGTGCCTGCCTCACAACCATCAACTTCGACTCCATTAGCTTCGAAACCATCACCTTCGAATCCATCGAGTCGAACCCGTCCTCGTATGCCTTAGTTCGAGTCCATCCTCGCAAGTATGTTCGAATCCATTCAAGCCCACCAGCTTCGAATCCAAGTCGCTTCGAACCGATCTTGTTCGAATCGATCGAGTTCGAACCCACGAGTATACCTTGTTTCGAATTGGTCGCGTTCGAACCCAGGAACATTCACTTGTTCGTATCCACCAAGTCAACTAGCTTGGATGACGTGTCGCTCCACGATACGAAGTCGGCAAGATTCACGGAGACGAAGCGCTCAACAAGGAGGGAAGGCCGGATCGACTCGAAGAATGCGCGCCACGTCAACCCACTATCGCATGTTTGCATCGATTCGAACCAATCGATTCGAATTGATCGGTTCGAACTACACAGCCATCCAAGCTACTTCAATTTGAATCAATCATATCTCCTAAACCACTGATCCAAATGCAACGAAATTTTCACAGTAGCTTCCGCACAAGATAAAGATTGTTCCTGCCAAGTTTCAGCTCGATTGGACCATTTCTTGATGGGTTCGAAATCACTTCGAATCGATGTCAGAACGAGTCAAAACTTGGTGGGGTCGGTCGCGTGGGCCCACTCACGTGCCAGAAGAAGTCTTCCGAAGTTTGAGCGAGATCTGGGCCTTCTACGCCTATAAATAGCACCCTGAAGCCTTCAGAAAAGGGGATGTTTGGGAGCTTCCACCGTTGAACGTCCAGACTCTGCCGGATTGAATTCCATACTTCATTATCGCTGTTGTATTCAGATTTCAAAGCTATCATCAACTGTAATCTACTGTAATCGACTAATATCATCAAGTGAATCAATAAAGAGAGAACCTTCAAAGTGGACGTAGACAAGATCGCTGAACCACTATAAATTCTGTGTTTGTGATTGTTATCTGTGAATTATTGTGATTGTTGTTACTTAGATCTGAATTCTATATTGATTATTGCTAATCTGTGTTGATAAACGGGTGCTTTCACGGTATCGGGTGTTTGTGGCCAAATTTGGCGCAAACACCATGCTATTACCGATCTCCAATTTGATCTAGTATACTAGCACAATCGATCTGAACCAATTAAATTTAAATTGTCATGTTCATGTGCAGATACCACATACTAATGTGGCATTTGCAACAAGCTCAAAGTCTAGCAGTTTGCACAAGAGATTCATTGGCATCCAGTTTGGCCAACTATAACACCAAAGAGGTAAATATTTAAGTGTTGTGATACTAATATACATGTACCTTGCAAATTATTCATTTTGTTTTTCTTGAACTGTTTATCACTTTAATTGATAGAACACCATTCATATCTGCTACTGTTTCCTTATCACTGTATGTTTTTTTTTATACAGTAGGACATGCGTATTTGCATGTGATGACTTGTTTCTGACGCAAAATTTGTGTGCATCTACATTGCTTCCATACTCTTGTGTGCAGTTGCATGCTCTAAACATTTAGGGATGGGCCGATAATAGTACATATAAAGTTGCTTTGCTCTATCAAACGCATCTTCTAACCATACACTATGCTGCAAGACAATAAAATTAAAAGAACAAGTGGATAAACTTCAGAAATGTATACAGCAAATGCTTTTATAATTATTGGTTATAAAAGCAACGAGAATAAGATGGTTGTTGTTGTTTGCTTCTTTTCACATACTTCAGTGTTTATAAGAAAACAACAAATTTACTCTCCCTTGTTTCTATCTTATCACGTAATTATATCAGGGATTACTGCTGAAGTAAAAGTCTTAGACGTTGAGGGATAATTTATAGTTTTAAATACGCTTAGTTTTATTAAGTGACGTCTATAACAAAAAAAAGCTCTGAAGTAACTTATAACTCCTATCAAGGAAGCTAAAATTTAGCTATACAGTATATTCACCTCTATCGTTAAGAAGTTTGAAAGGCAAGTTTAATAACATTATAAGTAAAGAAATTAACTTTTTTGTTTAATGTAATTTATAAGAATGTAAGTCACTGCTGTTTCCAGTAGTATATAAGTTTTGTCTTCCAATATGTTACCACGTCATAGTTGTGATCACAATCTAATTCACCTAATCATTGTGGGTGGGATGAGTTTAACATTAAATATGGATGCCTCAACAATGAAGACCACAACAAAAAGCATATAGTAAGACAAGCATAATCAGAACTAGGCCCTTGGTGCATTTATGCACAAAATCTGAGATGTATGAAGATTCCCGTATAATTTTGCATTTCTGCCTCAAGATAGAAATGGTTTTGGTTTGATCGTTGAAGTATATATGTGCATAAATTTTCCATTGGCCATAACATATGAGCGGTTTGATATGGTTGAGTGTTTGAGATTAAGTGTTATGTGTTGCATCTACACGAGTTGAAGTGTCAAAAGTGTCTAAAGTAATGGTATGTTATCCGGCCTGCTGATCGTGCCACTTAATGGTAAAAGTGGATTTTAGCTTTAATTGCCACTTAATTTTTCAGATAAATTATTTGCTTGAACTATAACTATATTTCTTATTATTGTTTCTATTTTAGGAATCAACTAAAACAAATAAATTATGACATAATGAATGAGAGCTTCTCAATCTACAGTACAAACCATTTCAGTAATCAAATAAAATAATTATTAGCTAGGAAACATGACTGGTAAAAACCTATGCAACTTAAGTTGTCCGACTATGCAGTTGTGCACGCTGCTTTGAGTGATATGAAGTTACGATGTCCGAGGTTTTCCATACATGCTTCTCGTTATTACTACTTCATCGCAAACAGCAAAATACATCCTTGTATGCTCAGTGTAATTTCTCCCTTCCTTGCTCACCATGCATTAGCAACACCATAAGCATCTATTTGCTTTCAGGCATATCAATCAGTTGCACACAGATCATCATGTATCATAAGGATACATGCATACGATCAACTTGTATCACCTGTTAGCTGCATCAAGATCATCATGTGCTAGCTAAACAATTTCCATACACTCCTATCATTCAAGAATATGTGGTTGTATTAAGTCTCTCAGCATTAACCCGATTGTTTTCTCCAATAGACTGCTAATTCAGCAGGCTGCGTTAGTAATCTCACTAACTTCTACCTACATATTCATTGTCAGGCAATTCACAACGATGCATAATCGAATTTAGTTAGCATATCCATATACTTATTACCCATTATACACTAATGCCAACTTCACTTTGGGACTTCGTCCCTGAAGCTTCATCGCCCATTCTGCTGAAGAATTATCATCTGTTTTTTCTGTAGACTGCTTTGTTTTATCGTAGTTCCAAGACAATTTGCTGCTGCATTGCCTTAGTCTTGTCGCTGCTGTTTCAGCCTACCTATGGTTCAGATGCTTCGGTCTTATCATTGCTATTGTTGTTTTATCCCCTACTCTTGGTTCGGACTGTTACATATCAGATATACTTGAGCTTAGCGAGAAGTTTTTGTGGGTGGATTTTGATTAGGAGAAGAACTTGTATGGGTTTGCTTGAAATATTTACCTCGGAGGCTTTCAGGTGCACAACTTTGATAGCACCAGCTTCAAACTACCAGTGACCTAGCTTTCCATCAATTTAATCAATCCATGCTATCCACCAACAACTTAAGCCAGATCGATGATCTTATAAAGTTGCTCATTTATGCTCTTTGGTTGACTTATTGGTGGAATTCTTAGAAGTGGTTCCCTTATTCTAGTATTTTTGCTCAATGTATTGAGATTATATCACATGATGACTTGAAGCTTTGTCCATCTATATTAAACTAGGACAAAGTAGGGATCAAGTAGGGGCGACAAGGAGAGTTTGAATCATCCACCGGAACTTAAACATGGCATTAGAAAGGTCGGAGTTTGAATCATCCATCGGAACTTAAACATGGCAACTGTCATCTTTATGTAGTATGCTGCTAGATTGGACCAGGCCATAGTAGGGTTTGGTGTGTTTCGCGATATGACTCTTGCACATACACACACCATGCATGATATGTACATGCAGCATACACAGATGCTAGAGGCTCAGATTGATCAGTTATCAGCTAGACTTGCTGTATATGAGCCTTTCGGATCACAAGGCGGAGGTGATGCTGGTCCCAGTGGGTATGGTGCTGGTGGTTTAGATGACGAGGATGACGATGTAGACGATGATGATGATGAGGACGAGGTGGATGATGGTGATGGGGATGACGAGGATGACGATGTAGACGATGATGATGATGATGATGATGATGATGATGATGGAGATGATGATGATGACGGTGACGGAGATGAGGATGATGACAGTGACGGAGATGGTGATGACGGTGATGATGCTGACGATGACGACGCTGCCTCCCTTTAGTTGTATACCTTTTAGTTTATGCGTATGAGTCGTTTTACCTTTTAGTACAACACCTTTAGATGATGATGCTGACATGTTCCAGTTCCTATAGCTTATGTACTTAGGTCATTGTTTGAGTATATTGTGTATTATTTATATGCTCTCACTTTCTTGAATTTTGGATTATAATGCTCGTGGTTACTGTGAATTCTATATGTCTGTGAGTACTGTGACTTATACATGTTGGTGTATATTATTATTTGTAGGTGTCCGTTTAAATACGAACTATATATGTTGGTGTACAATGTGAATACTTTATGTTCGTTTAACTAGTGAATGATTCAAACATAGAACACTTATAACAAACGACACAGTAATAATAGACTGCACATATGAAGAAACTAGACGTGACGATTAAACTGCAACTCCTGTACAGACAGTCTAAGACGTCTTATCTCATGTTCTAGTTCATTTATGTAGGTTATGCCCCTTGGACATAATGGATCATCCAACCATTCCGCGTAATTGCAACCATTCGGCCAGAATTGACATAGTTGGATTCGACGGCCAATATTTTCTCCATCCGCACGCACTACAACTTCAACTTCAAACCCGCACAGACAACAAACTAGCTGCGATTCAACATCTTGCTCAGTGGGAGGTTGGACTACTTGATCCTGGTTCTCATGTTGTTCATATGCCATAAGTACAACATTTTGTTCGTATCGCGGTTCGACCACTTCCTGAAGTCTCAGCTGCTCAAGGTTTGGAAACTGACTACGGACATCTTCATAGTGTTGTTCTTGATAATCGATAAGCCAATCCTCATCAGTATGTGGACTTTCCGTAGGCACGTAACCTGCATCTGAATCGATAGAAGAAGGCCAAGAAGGCATTGCGATGAAGAATTTATTGTTGTGAGTGTGGAAGAAGATGATTATGAATGATGAATAAGTAAGCCAGAAAGAGAATATATAAACAAACATTACACTTTTGGTCCCATTACTTTTTGATCTGACAACATACATTACACTAGGGCATATTCAAAAGCAAACATTAGACATAGGCATTAGCTTTGACAACAAAAGCAGACATTATCATTTGAAAAGATAATTCAGAAAGCTCATGATACATTAACGAACGTTACATAACCAACTATCAATACTGTTATCTTAAGGCCATCGAAATATTTCTAGCCAGTTTTGACGTATGAAGTACGCATCATGGGCAATGAAGGGCGTGCCATATTTTAAATTGTATCGGCCGTCATAAGTCGAACGTGTTGTCTCAAACACATTTTCCAATATTACCTCGTTAATAATCTTTGTGTAACGCGTGCATGCCCTAGTAAAGTTTTTGTATGCAGTCCTGACCTCTTGAGCCGTACGTCTGACTTGAGAGCCCACATCGTTGTTGTACAGTTCAGCCAGAGTGTCCCAAAAATTAATTGCCATTGACTCCTGATTATCGCACTTCTCATCGGTTTGAATGTAGTACTGCATAAGCAACTTCAATTCATGAGACGTAAATGTCATGTTGGACATTGTAATTTGAATAATGTTAGGTTTGTAAATGATTTAAACATATAATGATATGTGAATTTATATAATGGATAATGATTTGAGAATCTTGACCGGCAAACGAACGTGACTACAGTACGTGATTCGACCGCACACTGACACACCCTCTCTCCACTAAACATAGCAGATAATCATGACCAACAAACGAACGTGGCTACAGTACGTGATTCGACCGCACACTGACACACCCTCTCTCCACTAAACATAGCAGAGAATCTTGACCGGCAAACGAATGTGGCTACAGTACGTGATTCGACTGCACACTGACACACCTGTAACGACCCGGAATTTTGGACAATATAAATTTAATAATCTGGGTTTAAATTTATATTGAATTAATAATTTTGATTAATAAATTTGATTTGATTTAAATAATCTTCTTTATTTAATTATTTAATTTGTGAAATTATTTTTAATGAGCTAATAAATTGTTTTCTATTTAATAATGTATATGTATTTATGTATATATTTTAAATAGACAAGTTGTTTTTATTTAAATTAGTATAGCATCTTTTTAATGTTTTAAAAATAGAAATTATGATTTATTTTTGGATTTGAGCTTTTCAAAAATATTTAATTAAAATACTATATGATTTTAAATAGGAGATAAATGTTTTTAATTAGTTTCAAATTCATTTTTAATTCAAGTTGTATATTAAATTATGTTACAAGCTCTTTTATAAATTTGTTTTAAAGGTTTCTTTTCAAATGATAAACTTGTATATCATTTTATTTATAATAATAATACTTTGCTTTATTTCTTTTGAGAATCATTTAAATACATATTTATGTATAAGATTTAATTAACAATGTTTAATACTTACTTAACTCTAATTATAAATGCTTATTAATTCACAAAGACATGTGTACATATATTAGAGATTAAACCTAACAAATGTAATCTTATCTTCATTTTAAAAAGACAAGTGTCAATGTTTCATTCAATTTTTCTTTTAATTCATTTTCTAAAAATACATTCATATCATTTGTGTCTTCATTCATATTAACTTGCTCTTCATTCATATTCACTTTTATTCATTCCTTAATCAAGAAAACCAAATCTCATTCTCAACCATATACAAATCTGCATCCTTTAAAATTACAAATCTGCATCAAACAAACTCCTCTTTCCAATATACAAACCTGCAGCATACATTCATGCATTCAACTCCTCAAACCCAAATTACTGCCTGCACCAACATGAATAAGTTCTGCATTCATGGAATCTTCAATTTGGATCTGAAACCAAATACATTCAGACCTGCATGCAATTTCTAGCATCCCTGCATCAAATATGAATCAAAGACCTGCATCTCAATTTTCATAATCTGGGAGCAATTCACCTGCATTTCAATCTTCATCAAGTTGAGGCCTGCATGCATCATGTTGAAACATGCATTCATGAAATCTGGAAGCAAGATAGGGGTCTGCATTCTTGGCATTTGAACTGGAGGCCTGCATGAATTTTCAAACAAGGACCTGCATGTTTTAAAAAGCAATATTCAAGTTTTAAAAAAGGGATTAAAGCTACTGCATGCATTCATTTTCAAGTCTGATACTCTGCAATTGAATGTGCTCTGCATGCTAGAATCTGGGTCTGCATATTCAGGTGAGTAACTCAAACTTTTAAAACTGTTTAATAGGTAGTTAATCATGCTTATGAATTTCAGATAAATATTTATGAATTGATATGCAAGAATGTGTTTGTGAACAGGATTATGACTGTGCATGTGTGATTTCTAAAATTCAACTGATGTTTGATTTTTTTTTGATTTTTCCTTGACTTGTTTTTTTGTTGTTGTTATTATTTAGCTTTGAATAAATCATGATGTTTTAGAATAGCATAAGCACTAATAGAATCAGTAAGTAAATTTCAAGAATTTTAAAACTAAATTTTAAATTTACAGTGAAAAGAGAAAAATACAGTTTCAGGTTGACTGTATTTTACTTTTTGATCAAGATCCTTTGATCCCTTGCATTTGAATTGAGTAAAATTGTTTCTGGAAGTGGTCATCTATCTTAGATCATAAGTAAATCATTGAATTGATTTGCAATTCAAAATTTAGTTTGTAAATTGGAAATTGCAGTATATAACCCTAGGTTACTGGGTTAGGGAAAATTGGGTATTGTTGCTTCTAGAATGAATCGAGTTCTAAGATGTTTTGGGAATTCGTAGATGGTGTAGTGGTGAAGCTTTCGCCGGAGTATGGTGTGTGATGATGGTGGCTGGAGGTGGAAGTGTTTAGTGATGTCAGGTTGGCACTGCAGAAGTTAATGTTTCAGGTTTTGGGTTTAAAAACTTGAATTTAAATTCAAGTAGAATTCTGAATTCTTGAGTGTTGGAGTGTTTTGTTGGGGATTGTGTCGTAGGGGTATGGCCAGAGAAGTTGATCAGAGATGGCCTGAGATGGGTAGGTGGTGCACAGTGATGGTGTTGACAGGTTTGTGATGGTGGTGGGTTGGTCTGTTGTGCAGGTTTTGGTTGTTTTTGGGTTGCAGGTTAGTTGCTCGGGTGGGTCTCGGGAAATATGGGAGAAAACTCGAAGCATGAAAGCTTCTGACTCGAAGCAAAATTTATGGTGACTCGAGTATACCATTTTTGTTTCAGACTTTAACAAACAGAGCTGTTCTGTTCTGGTTTTCAAATTTTTTTTAAAAGTTAAGTTTAGATTTAAATCTGGAGTTTAGCTTAGGATTTAAACTTAAACCTAAGGATGAATTCAAACTTGTTTGAATTATTTTTCTGTAATAACTTAAATGCAGAAATTTGAAATTGGTTTTAAAGAAAGAAAAAATAATAAAAGAAACAGGAACTGTTTCCAGTTTGTAAAATATATGAAATAAAGACAAATCAAAATTTGTACTTGTAGTTTTGAAAACTGAATTTAATAATGAATTTAAATAAGTTTAAATTTTGGTCTTTTGAAATAGTTTAAATTCAGAAAATCTCAAAGTTGATTTTTTTTTTTAAAAAACAGAAAACTGTTTCTGTTTTAAAATGAGAAGGGAAGTTTAAATTTCAAATGGAGTTTGAAATGGAGTTTTTAAATCTGGAATTTGAATATGAATTCAAATTTAATTTGTCAGATATTTGAAATCATGTATGTTTTCAAATTCAAATTTGATTTTAAACTCTCAAGTATAAAATGCATTGTTGTTTTGTATTTGAATTAAAAGGTTAAGTATTTAAATGTAGGAATTTAGAATGAATTCAAATTTTAGTTTTTAAAATCTGGATTTAAAATTTAGATTTCAGTTTTTAAATTAAAGATTTAAATTTAAATTGCTTTCAAATGATTTACATTTGAATTGTAGTGTAAAATATAGAAAGAGTTTAAAGAGTTTAAACTAAAATGAGTTTAGAAGTTATATTTCAATTTTGAAGTTTTAAAGCAAATTTTTAAATTGATTTGAATTTGATTTTAACTGAAATTTAAATCTTTTTGAACTTATTAATAAAGTATATGTTTCTTGTAAACATAAAAAGATTAAGTTGTAAAATCTTATTTTAAATAAGTATGAGTCTTAAAGTTAAAAGAAATGTCAAATGGAATTAATGTAAATTTAAAAACATTTTGTTTTTAAATGCATAATTTAAATAATAAATGTTTTATCTAAAGGATAAATAAAGATTAATGATTGGATTCATTAATTATTAAGGTAATTAAGATAAATATTAATTATTTAATTAATTAATAATGTGGATGTTTAATTAAATAATTAATGATGATTAGTTTAATTTGAGATTAATTAATTAAGTTTAATTAATCTATAATTAAGGATGATTAATTAAATTTTAATTTATGATTAAGATTTATTTAATCAAGTAATTAATGATAATTTAGATTTTAATTAACACTTAGTTAATTAATAATTGGAGATAAATTAAATAGTAATTAAGTATTAATTAATTGATAATTAATAATGATTAATTTAAGTAATTCTTAATTAAGTAATTAAGAAATGTTAATGAAGTCATTAACTTAAAGATTAATTAACAATTAATTAATGTGATTAATTTTTGATAATTAATTAGATTAATTAATTAATAATAATCAATTGTTTAAGTTTTAATTACTTAATGAAAGTAATTAATGAATTAATTACTTAATGTAATTAATTAAGGTTAATGTGATTTGTTTAGATTAATTAATTAAGTTTAATTAATTTAAACATTTGTTGAATTGTTGATAATTACTTATGTAATTTAAGAATTTGTAATTACTTAAGGAAGTAATTAATTAATAATTACAGAATGTAATTAAAGATATTTGATATAGAAGTAATTTGGATTTAAATTACTTTGAAATTAATCAAGGGGATTAATTTAGATAATTAATTAATAATAATTAATTATTGTATTGAGTAATTAATGTAGTTAATTACTGAATGATTATTAATCAAGGGTGATTAATATATGTGTAGGGTTTAATATAATTAACTTGTGTGATTAATATTAAATGCTAATTATTTATTGTAATTAGAAATAGTTAATCAGTAATGATTAATTGAATGATGATTTATAAATTGATTTGAAATCAATTGATGGTTAAGTTAAGCAGGATTTTGATGATTAATTTAATTCATTTTAAATTAATTAGAGATTGAGTAATTAATTTAATTCATTTTTAAATTAATTATAGAAGGTGTGATCATTTGATCATTTGCTTATGTTTGATGATTGGTATTGGTTGTTAGTATGGTTTGTAATCTCAGTTATGAGATGAATAGAGTATGTGATATGGATGCATTGGTTGCTTTTGGATGATAATATGGATTATCTGATTATGATATGAATTATCTGTTGATAATGATAAGGTTGATTATCTATTGTATTGTGGATTATCTATCTGTGTTTAGATAATGAATTGAATTGTTTTAAACTTAAAACAACTTGGCCTTAATAAGACACGCTTTGGTTTTCGATGAGACCGGGATCGGGTTTCCATATTTGGACATCCGAAAACCACATCGATTCCAAATAACGTTAGGTCGTTAATCCAAGTGGAGCAAGTGAAGACTCGAGGTGTAAGGGCTATACGTCAGTATAACTCTGTGGGTGATTCCGTAATGAGTTTGACGGAATAGGTCTTATAGATTCGAGATGGTGAATCAGAGTGCAAGGGTTATTGTCGTTAACTCTGAGGGTGATTCCAATATGAGTGTAACGAGATAATGCCTTCGGTTTCGTTCGAACCCGGAACGAACTTGTATGGATTGAATGCTTTCAGAACATCGTCAGGTGGACGATGAGCATTCTAAGTGTTGTGTTCTATAAAGGTAATCGTAACCTCAAGCCTCATCAACCGGGAATGGCTAAAACAGGGGAGGTGCAGCAAAGCTTCGTGGGTAGCCCCCACTTGAGAGTAAGATTTACCCCTGTCTAGAGGTCCCTTTATATTTCGGCTGTGTGGGACGGTTGATCATGACAACCGTCGGGGTTGTCTTATTTGGAACTGTTCAGTAAGGAACGGGTCCGGCTTTGTGTTGCAGGGGAGTTAGGGTGGCTCCTCGGTACGGTGATCTAGGCCACGTACTGTGACGGGCGGTACCCCAGTAGCCCTGCCATTGATGGAATCCAAAATCCAATAAGTGCCGTACGTATTAGTTGTGCCCAACTATGTTGGAATGTGAGATGTAAGCATTTCAGCTATTTCTGTATTTTATTTTGAAAACCCTAGACACTATTATAATATCATCGGATTTCCTATCAAATGTTTTGGTTAGCGTAAGGTAAAAACTTTTCCATGTTTATGTGTGGGAAGTCTTACGTGATACCTTTCTTTTAAAGGTTTTTTTAAAGTTAAGCAACTTTAACCTGTTACTCACACCAGACCCATGTCTGACCCGGAGTTATTTTCTGTTTTTCTTTAACTCTTGGGTACTCAAATTTTTATGAGTAGTCAAGAGAATTCAGGTTAGGATTCAGGATTAGCTTTGACGAATTGTGGAGGAGCATATGGAGCAGGAGGCTTCTGCGTATAGTTATATAGTTCCGCTGTGTTTGGTCTCTGAGTGTTCTGTTTGTATTGAGTTGTAATAACTAGACAGGTGTTTATAACTGTCTAGTATGTGTTGTATATGTCTGTGTACTCTGATAATTGATGTATACTATGTAGTACTTTGTTATTAATATAATTTATTCGTTTCCGCTGTTGAGATTCTTGTGTTGTTTCTTCTTCTCTTCTTTCTTTTCTTCTTCTATCCCTTTCTTTCTTTATTCATGATGCGATTTTCCGGGAGTGGAAAGTCGGGTCGTGACATCTTGGTATCAGAGCATTAGGTTGAGTGAATACCTAGGCTCTGTAGTGGTGTCTATCTTGAGAGAGCGTATTTGTATTTTTAATATATATATATATTTATTTGGTTCTACCTATTTGTTGGATTACCTGTTCAGGTTTTTCCAATATAAGTTATAAAGGTAGATGAGGTAGAAGTGTGTGTAACACGACTACCATTGGTTGTTGTTTGATGGATGAGGTTGGAAGTGTATTTGTCGAGACTGTAGACCTAATACTGTCTCGAGTAGGTTTTGTTTGGTATAAGGACTTCATCGATCTCTGAAGGTAACCTGTTAAGGTTCGGAGTTCATCTTTGAAGTGCAGTATTGAGTTTTGATCTGTCGGTTGAGCAGAAGCAAGCAAGTGGTGGTATCTTGATATCTCAGGAATTAGTAGCTGCGTGATGAGATGCAGTGACTATGAATATTTCCGAAGATATTTCTTTGGAACAAGAGTAAGAAGTGAGTCTGCCAGGTGATGTGGCTGAGTTTGGCTGAGTATTTTGAGTTAGTAAGGAGTCTTCTGGCTGAGTAGTTTTTCTGAAGTGGAGTTCAGAAGCAGTAGAGTGGATCTTTTCTCTGGTTAGTGGGCTAAGTCAGCATAAGCTGTTCTGGTTGGTTTAGAGAGAGCAGTTTTCTTTGGATTTAGGATGAGTTGATCGCAAAAGTGACTTGCGATAGTATGTTCTCTTGTGTTTGTTGGAGATTGTCTGGATGTCTTCTGGAAGTTAGAGTTTGTCTACATCTGGAGATCGAGATTTCTTTTCAGGATTGGAGCTGGTGGTTCAGTTAGTAGATGGATGGTTCCTTGAGATAGAAGTTGGTGAAGCAACTCAGGTTTGGGAGGAACATCCGAGTTTTTCTCTATGGATATGTGGAACCTTATTTCTGTGCTGGGTTGTTTTAGTCTGTGCTTGTGCTCTTCGTCAGCATTTTCTTCTGTTTCGGATCAGAGTTGTGCAGCGGAAGCAGTTTGGGGATGGTTCTGTTTTCTTTTCCGGATAAGGAGAAGTTTGTTCTGTCTTCTGTTGATGAGAAGCAGAGTGTTTGTTCTTGGTTTTTGAGTGATGTTGAGGAGATCATTGGATTGTTTTTGATTCAGTCTGTTTCTTATGGAATCAGCGAGAGTTAAGCTGATCAGGATGGATGTTGGTAGCCCAGGATCGTCCGAAGAGTTTTTATGGATAAGAGACAGAGAATTTGGATTCTGGAATTGGAGATTTGATTTTGGATAAGTTTTTCTCTGATCCAAGGAGCTATAAGTTTGGAAAGCTAGCTCCGAAGTGTTTTGGTTTCTTCTGTGATTGGTAAGATCAGTGTTTGATTTTCCTAGAACTGGATTGTTAGTTTGGATAACTGGGATTCAAGGTATTTCACGTATCTCTGAGGGAGTACATGTTTGATATTTCTGGTTGTAGAACCAGTAGTTTAAGATGGTTTGTTTGTTGAGTCAGACTCGTTTGTAGTCTGATATTCTGTATAGAATTGTTGTTAGGAGCTCTATAGCTTAGTAGTATTGATTGATTGGATTCGATAGAGCGAGTATCCCGATATATATATACCGGGGAAACTCGTGAAATTTTATCCGAAATTCTTTTGGATAACTAGATTTGTTCAGATTTTGTGAATTGGTTGCTTTGGTTGTTGGCATATGATAACATATGCTGTATTTTAAAATAAAATCTGTAAATAGATTATTAAATTGCCTTTGTTTTAAATTTCGGGGACGAAATTCTTTTAAGGGGGAAGGATTGTAACGACCCGGAATTTTGGACAATATAAATTTAATAATCTGGGTTTAAATTTATATTGAATTAATAATTTTGATTAATAAATTTGATTTGATTTAAATAATCTTCTTTATTTAATTATTTAATTTGTGAAATTATTTTTAATGAGCTAATAAATTGTTTTCTATTTAATAATGTATATGTATTTATGTATATATTTTAAATAGACAAGTTGTTTTTATTTAAATTAGTATAGCATCTTTTTAATGTTTTAAAAATAGAAATTATGATTTATTTTTGGATTTGAGCTTTTCAAAAATATTTAATTAAAATACTATATGATTTTAAATAGGAGATAAATGTTTTTAATTAGTTTCAAATTCATTTTTAATTCAAGTTGTATATTAAATTATGTTACAAGCTCTTTTATAAATTTGTTTTAAAGGTTTCTTTTCAAATGATAAACTTGTATATCATTTTATTTATAATAATAATACTTTGCTTTATTTCTTTTGAGAATCATTTAAATACATATTTATGTATAAGATTTAATTAACAATGTTTAATACTTACT
The DNA here is from genome assembly GCA_030765085.1 of Allium cepa. NCBI lineage: Eukaryota > Viridiplantae > Streptophyta > Magnoliopsida > Asparagales > Amaryllidaceae > Allium > Allium cepa. Next base: position 656,358,056 of record CM060940.1, read on the forward strand.
TAACTCTAATTATAAATGCTTATTAATTCACAAAGACATGTGTACATATATTAGAGATTAAACCTAACAAATGTAATCTTATCTTCATTTTAAAAAGACAAGTGTCAATGTTTCATTCAATTTTTCTTTTAATTCATTTTCTAAAAATACATTCATATCATTTGTGTCTTCATTCATATTAACTTGCTCTTCATTCATATTCACTTTTATTCATTCCTTAATCAAGAAAACCAAATCTCATTCTCAACCATATACAAATCTGCATCCTTTAAAATTACAAATCTGCATCAAACAAACTCCTCTTTCCAATATACAAACCTGCAGCATACATTCATGCATTCAACTCCTCAAACCCAAATTACTGCCTGCACCAACATGAATAAGTTCTGCATTCATGGAATCTTCAATTTGGATCTGAAACCAAATACATTCAGACCTGCATGCAATTTCTAGCATCCCTGCATCAAATATGAATCAAAGACCTGCATCTCAATTTTCATAATCTGGGAGCAATTCACCTGCATTTCAATCTTCATCAAGTTGAGGCCTGCATGCATCATGTTGAAACATGCATTCATGAAATCTGGAAGCAAGATAGGGGTCTGCATTCTTGGCATTTGAACTGGAGGCCTGCATGAATTTTCAAACAAGGACCTGCATGTTTTAAAAAGCAATATTCAAGTTTTAAAAAAGGGATTAAAGCTACTGCATGCATTCATTTTCAAGTCTGATACTCTGCAATTGAATGTGCTCTGCATGCTAGAATCTGGGTCTGCATATTCAGGTGAGTAACTCAAACTTTTAAAACTGTTTAATAGGTAGTTAATCATGCTTATGAATTTCAGATAAATATTTATGAATTGATATGCAAGAATGTGTTTGTGAACAGGATTATGACTGTGCATGTGTGATTTCTAAAATTCAACTGATGTTTGATTTTTTTTTGATTTTTCCTTGACTTGTTTTTTTGTTGTTGTTATTATTTAGCTTTGAATAAATCATGATGTTTTAGAATAGCATAAGCACTAATAGAATCAGTAAGTAAATTTCAAGAATTTTAAAACTAAATTTTAAATTTACAGTGAAAAGAGAAAAATACAGTTTCAGGTTGACTGTATTTTACTTTTTGATCAAGATCCTTTGATCCCTTGCATTTGAATTGAGTAAAATTGTTTCTGGAAGTGGTCATCTATCTTAGATCATAAGTAAATCATTGAATTGATTTGCAATTCAAAATTTAGTTTGTAAATTGGAAATTGCAGTATATAACCCTAGGTTACTGGGTTAGGGAAAATTGGGTATTGTTGCTTCTAGAATGAATCGAGTTCTAAGATGTTTTGGGAATTCGTAGATGGTGTAGTGGTGAAGCTTTCGCCGGAGTATGGTGTGTGATGATGGTGGCTGGAGGTGGAAGTGTTTAGTGATGTCAGGTTGGCACTGCAGAAGTTAATGTTTCAGGTTTTGGGTTTAAAAACTTGAATTTAAATTCAAGTAGAATTCTGAATTCTTGAGTGTTGGAGTGTTTTGTTGGGGATTGTGTCGTAGGGGTATGGCCAGAGAAGTTGATCAGAGATGGCCTGAGATGGGTAGGTGGTGCACAGTGATGGTGTTGACAGGTTTGTGATGGTGGTGGGTTGGTCTGTTGTGCAGGTTTTGGTTGTTTTTGGGTTGCAGGTTAGTTGCTCGGGTGGGTCTCGGGAAATATGGGAGAAAACTCGAAGCATGAAAGCTTCTGACTCGAAGCAAAATTTATGGTGACTCGAGTATACCATTTTTGTTTCAGACTTTAACAAACAGAGCTGTTCTGTTCTGGTTTTCAAATTTTTTTTAAAAGTTAAGTTTAGATTTAAATCTGGAGTTTAGCTTAGGATTTAAACTTAAACCTAAGGATGAATTCAAACTTGTTTGAATTATTTTTCTGTAATAACTTAAATGCAGAAATTTGAAATTGGTTTTAAAGAAAGAAAAAATAATAAAAGAAACAGGAACTGTTTCCAGTTTGTAAAATATATGAAATAAAGACAAATCAAAATTTGTACTTGTAGTTTTGAAAACTGAATTTAATAATGAATTTAAATAAGTTTAAATTTTGGTCTTTTGAAATAGTTTAAATTCAGAAAATCTCAAAGTTGATTTTTTTTTTTTAAAAAACAGAAAACTGTTTCTGTTTTAAAATGAGAAGGGAAGTTTAAATTTCAAATGGAGTTTGAAATGGAGTTTTTAAATCTGGAATTTGAATATGAATTCAAATTTAATTTGTCAGATATTTGAAATCATGTATGTTTTCAAATTCAAATTTGATTTTAAACTCTCAAGTATAAAATGCATTGTTGTTTTGTATTTGAATTAAAAGGTTAAGTATTTAAATGTAGGAATTTAGAATGAATTCAAATTTTAGTTTTTAAAATCTGGATTTAAAATTTAGATTTCAGTTTTTAAATTAAAGATTTAAATTTAAATTGCTTTCAAATGATTTACATTTGAATTGTAGTGTAAAATATAGAAAGAGTTTAAAGAGTTTAAACTAAAATGAGTTTAGAAGTTATATTTCAATTTTGAAGTTTTAAAGCAAATTTTTAAATTGATTTGAATTTGATTTTAACTGAAATTTAAATCTTTTTGAACTTATTAATAAAGTATATGTTTCTTGTAAACATAAAAAGATTAAGTTGTAAAATCTTATTTTAAATAAGTATGAGTCTTAAAGTTAAAAGAAATGTCAAATGGAATTAATGTAAATTTAAAAACATTTTGTTTTTAAATGCATAATTTAAATAATAAATGTTTTATCTAAAGGATAAATAAAGATTAATGATTGGATTCATTAATTATTAAGGTAATTAAGATAAATATTAATTATTTAATTAATTAATAATGTGGATGTTTAATTAAATAATTAATGATGATTAGTTTAATTTGAGATTAATTAATTAAGTTTAATTAATCTATAATTAAGGATGATTAATTAAATTTTAATTTATGATTAAGATTTATTTAATCAAGTAATTAATGATAATTTAGATTTTAATTAACACTTAGTTAATTAATAATTGGAGATAAATTAAATAGTAATTAAGTATTAATTAATTGATAATTAATAATGATTAATTTAAGTAATTCTTAATTAAGTAATTAAGAAATGTTAATGAAGTCATTAACTTAAAGATTAATTAACAATTAATTAATGTGATTAATTTTTGATAATTAATTAGATTAATTAATTAATAATAATCAATTGTTTAAGTTTTAATTACTTAATGAAAGTAATTAATGAATTAATTACTTAATGTAATTAATTAAGGTTAATGTGATTTGTTTAGATTAATTAATTAAGTTTAATTAATTTAAACATTTGTTGAATTGTTGATAATTACTTATGTAATTTAAGAATTTGTAATTACTTAAGGAAGTAATTAATTAATAATTACAGAATGTAATTAAAGATATTTGATATAGAAGTAATTTGGATTTAAATTACTTTGAAATTAATCAAGGGGATTAATTTAGATAATTAATTAATAATAATTAATTATTGTATTGAGTAATTAATGTAGTTAATTACTGAATGATTATTAATCAAGGGTGATTAATATATGTGTAGGGTTTAATATAATTAACTTGTGTGATTAATATTAAATGCTAATTATTTATTGTAATTAGAAATAGTTAATCAGTAATGATTAATTGAATGATGATTTATAAATTGATTTGAAATCAATTGATGGTTAAGTTAAGCAGGATTTTGATGATTAATTTAATTCATTTTAAATTAATTAGAGATTGAGTAATTAATTTAATTCATTTTTAAATTAATTATAGAAGGTGTGATCATTTGATCATTTGCTTATGTTTGATGATTGGTATTGGTTGTTAGTATGGTTTGTAATCTCAGTTATGAGATGAATAGAGTATGTGATATGGATGCATTGGTTGCTTTTGGATGATAATATGGATTATCTGATTATGATATGAATTATCTGTTGATAATGATAAGGTTGATTATCTATTGTATTGTGGATTATCTATCTGTGTTTAGATAATGAATTGAATTGTTTTAAACTTAAAACAACTTGGCCTTAATAAGACACGCTTTGGTTTTCGATGAGACCGGGATCGGGTTTCCATATTTGGACATCCGAAAACCACATCGATTCCAAATAACGTTAGGTCGTTAATCCAAGTGGAGCAAGTGAAGACTCGAGGTGTAAGGGCTATACGTCAGTATAACTCTGTGGGTGATTCCGTAATGAGTTTGACGGAATAGGTCTTATAGATTCGAGATGGTGAATCAGAGTGCAAGGGTTATTGTCGTTAACTCTGAGGGTGATTCCAATATGAGTGTAACGAGATAATGCCTTCGGTTTCGTTCGAACCCGGAACGAACTTGTATGGATTGAATGCTTTCAGAACATCGTCAGGTGGACGATGAGCATTCTAAGTGTTGTGTTCTATAAAGGTAATCGTAACCTCAAGCCTCATCAACCGGGAATGGCTAAAACAGGGGAGGTGCAGCAAAGCTTCGTGGGTAGCCCCCACTTGAGAGTAAGATTTACCCCTGTCTAGAGGTCCCTTTATATTTCGGCTGTGTGGGACGGTTGATCATGACAACCGTCGGGGTTGTCTTATTTGGAACTGTTCAGTAAGGAACGGGTCCGGCTTTGTGTTGCAGGGGAGTTAGGGTGGCTCCTCGGTACGGTGATCTAGGCCACGTACTGTGACGGGCGGTACCCCAGTAGCCCTGCCATTGATGGAATCCAAAATCCAATAAGTGCCGTACGTATTAGTTGTGCCCAACTATGTTGGAATGTGAGATGTAAGCATTTCAGCTATTTCTGTATTTTATTTTGAAAACCCTAGACACTATTATAATATCATCGGATTTCCTATCAAATGTTTTGGTTAGCGTAAGGTAAAAACTTTTCCATGTTTATGTGTGGGAAGTCTTACGTGATACCTTTCTTTTAAAGGTTTTTTTAAAGTTAAGCAACTTTAACCTGTTACTCACACCAGACCCATGTCTGACCCGGAGTTATTTTCTGTTTTTCTTTAACTCTTGGGTACTCAAATTTTTATGAGTAGTCAAGAGAATTCAGGTTAGGATTCAGGATTAGCTTTGACGAATTGTGGAGGAGCATATGGAGCAGGAGGCTTCTGCGTATAGTTATATAGTTCCGCTGTGTTTGGTCTCTGAGTGTTCTGTTTGTATTGAGTTGTAATAACTAGACAGGTGTTTATAACTGTCTAGTATGTGTTGTATATGTCTGTGTACTCTGATAATTGATGTATACTATGTAGTACTTTGTTATTAATATAATTTATTCGTTTCCGCTGTTGAGATTCTTGTGTTGTTTCTTCTTCTCTTCTTTCTTTTCTTCTTCTATCCCTTTCTTTCTTTATTCATGATGCGATTTTCCGGGAGTGGAAAGTCGGGTCGTGACAACACCCTCTCTCCACTAAACATAGCAGATAATCATGACCGACAAACGAACGTGGCTACAGTACGTGATTCGACCGTACACTGACACACCCTCTCTCCACTAAACATAGCAGAGAATCTTGACCGGCAAACGAACGTGGCTACAGTACGTGATTTGACCGCACAATGACACACCCTCTCTCCACTCAAGATTTGGTCATATATATATATATATATATATATATATATATATATATATATATATAACCATATGGATGTCATACTTGTTCACCACAATTTACTCTAACAAAACATTCAAATATCAAACAACTATCCTCAAATATCAAACAATGTCTGGAAATTTACAAAAAGCTGTATTGCTATGCGACAATGACTCTGAAGAAGAAGCGTATGCGCTAGAGCATCAACAAGAGGAGGAGGAATTGATGGAGATATATCGTGAAGCATACGGATCAACTTCTGGAAAACATGGTGGTTCCGTAGTGGGTAGGAAATATATTAACCGTAACCAGCAAGCATTTCACAAAACACTACTGCAAGATTACTTTGCCCGTGATCCAACTTACGGTCCAGAGACGTTCAGACGACGATTCAGAATGAGTCGACCATTATTCATAAGAATTCTCGAAAGTATTCAGCAGAATAATAATTATTATTATTTAAGCAGGACGCCGCAAAAAAACATGGTTTGAGTGGGCATCAAAAGATGACTGCAGCTTTGAGAATGTTAGCATACGGTACACCCACCGATGCCCTTGACGATGCATATCGTATTGCAGAGAGTACGGCATTGGAAAACCTAGATCACTTCTGCCAGTCAGTTGTGGACATTTATGGGACGGAATATCTTCGATCTCCAAACGAGGCAGATGTAACTCGCTTGCATGAAATGCATGAAAGCAAGGGCGGGCCTGGAATGCTTGGAAGTCTAGATTGTATGCATTGGGAGTGAAAGAACTGTCCAAAAGCTTTTCACGGAGCATATAACGACAAGGAAAAAAACCAATAATCATCTTAGAAGCAGTTGCCTCTCATGATTTGTGGATCTGGCATGCTTTCTTTGGAATGCTAGGTTCTCTTAATGACTTAAACGTTGTCGAACGATCTCATTTGTTCAATGATTTGGCGCAAGGTAAGTCAACTCCCGTATCATTTACTCTTGGTCAGAACACATATGACCATGGATACTATTTAGGAGATGGAATTTATTCCAAATGGAGTACGATTGTAAAGACATTTGCAAACCCAATGACAGCAAAACAGAAACAATTTGCTGCGATGCAGGAAGGACAAAGGAAGGACGTAGAAAGGGCGTTTGGGGTCCTTCAAGCAAGATAATTTGCAATGGTAAGCAATCCATGTAGATTATGGAAGAGATCAAAAATGGCTACAATTATGTTCTGTTGTATAATTCTCCATAACATGATCATTGAAGATGAACGCGATATGGATTATCCTGATTTCGAGTATGAGGGGGTAAGACAACCACCCGAATTGTTTCGCACAACCACGTTACGAAATGAAGAACAGTACGCAATTCATAACGATCATCATGAGGTATATCGTAATGCAGCTATTCATAATAGACTCCAAAGGGATTTAATGGAGCATATTTGGAATTCTCATGGAAATCAGTAGTTGAAGATGGTGGATCTTTGTTTAATTACATATGTTTGCCTTTTTTATTTCTATAACGAAGTGTGTAATGCTTCAATTATTATATTTGTAATGTCATTTATGTTTGATGAAGTAAATCTATATTGATATCTACACAATGCATCAAAAAAATGATATACCATTAAATATTGTTAAACCGAAAATAACACTTGATTACCTAAATGAACTGAAGGTACATGGAAATGTAAACTGCAATAACTAGAAATATCAAATTAATACGTCAACTACATATGTTTTGTTCCAGATCTACTCTCAACAATGCGTTGTTTGTACTCCATCCAATATTGCAATGTAATTGGATCCATTCCGGTGACATCCTTTTCCATTACTATGGTCTCTTGGCGTTGTCGCTCTAGCTCAAAACGACTCTTCTCAATCTCAGTCAATTCTTTTAACACGGCAAGTTTTTCTGCGCTTCCTTTTTGACGTTCTGCATTTTCTCTCGCATGTTTTTCATGCATTAGGGCTAAACGAGAATCGATTTGAGATTGAACAGCAATTTTCTTCTTAGTTGCTCGTTGCCCCATCGGTCTAGCGTCCTCATCAAATGCGGGAACTACTTCTTCGTCTTCGATATCTTGGCATTCATTTGAGGCCATATGAGAAGAATTGTCTGGGCTAGAATTGTAAGTAGATCTACGTGCTTTTTTCTTCCCCTTTGACTTCGTCTGCACATCTCTTAAGCCTTTTGCGGTGTTTGAGTTCCATTTTTTTGACTAACAAGCAACTCATAGCAGTTTGCAAACTGATAGTAGTGGGGTTTTTTTGTACCATTTTCTCTTGGAAATAATTTAAAGAACTGATCGTTCGCCATTCTCTTCTACAGAAACAGAAAAACAAAATCAAATATTAACAAAGTGATCAGAAATGAATGTAAATTAAAAATGTGATTTTACAAAATGCTACCAATTCAGCTTCGCCACCCATTCCACTTGGATTTGCTGTTCTTATTTTGTGGATCTACGACTCGTAGAATTGTGTTTGTCGATTAATCTTCCCAAAACGACCCGTGATTGCAGACATTGACCTCGTCTTTTCAACATATTTTTTTATCGTACGCACTCATGACTTTTGCCCAAAACGCCTCTCCACTTTGGTCGTTCCCCTTTACCGAGTCGTTAGAAAAATGACAATAAATATAACACAAATCCTTATCTTCCTCGCCAGACCATGGAGCAGGAGAATGGAACGATAGAGGGGGGCGGTTTGGGGAATCCCATTTTGAAAGGGTTGAGAATCTAAATCCCAGCTATCCATATTCATCCCTTCGGTATATGATTGAAACGGATGAGACATACTTTCAATATTAAGGAATTGAGAATAAAATTGTAATAGAAGAAGAGATGTGTGTATTACAATCTGGATAACATTCTGATATATGTAGTGAAATCATAAATATGACCGTTTATAGCCGTTGTAATTTGAAATATGACCGTTTATAGCCGTTGTACTTTGAAATATGACTGTTTATACCCGTTGTAATTTGAAATATGACCATTTATAGCCGTTGTACTTTGAAATATATTCGTTTGTAGCCATTAGGGGTGAAAAGGGGGGGGGAAATATGGCCCGTAGGGGTGAAAAGGAGGGGCTTGGGCGCCCATTTAATGGGCGCCCAAGCCCCGGCGCCCATTTTATGGGCGCCCAAGCCCAGTTCAAGATCCTGAATTGGATCCTGAACGTTAAGCTTAATCTTCAGCTTGAATTGGACGATTGGAGAATTATTTTGCGCAAATTCAGTACGTAATACAACGATTGGAGATGCCCTTATATCAAGGAGATGAAGTCAGAAATGATATATGCCCCTCTAGTGTGTTTCATAGGTCAGAAACTCTCTGGGATTCAGTACCATGAAGTCCGAAATGCTGGGCATATGTTTCTGCTAAGGGATGGGGGCTGTATTGTTGAAGGTAAACATTACGTGATTGAGCTTGTGTTTAAATTTATATTTGAGAAGGAATACTTTTTTTTTGGTTAAAAAAAGAAAAATAAAAGAAAAAAGAATAATAAATAAGTTGGAGTACCTATACACATGTGATATTTTTTACTTTTTATTTGTAAATAAGCAAATAAAGCATTCAAATTGGAGCCCTACATTGTCTAAATTAAGCTACTCTTCTCGTCAAGTCATTATATAAACGACCACCTATTGAATGACATATTAACTGGTAATTTAGCAGGCTTCAATATACCTACGATTATGGGTGTTATCTGGTTCAATGGTTATAATGCTAATATTGCCTACTTTACAATTGCATAAAAGAGTAATGTTTCTTGATAACAAGGTACATAAGTTGACAAATTACAAAAGCAAAAGTGCAGATACATTCCTGGTAAACAGTACTAACCAACTTCTTCCTTGTTTTTGAAGTAGGTACTAACCAACCTATATGTCTTCTCACACACAAATGGCTTCTTCTACAGTGAGTCTGACTAAGGTACAAAATCCATATTTGTTCTACACTTAGATCCAATTATTGACTTTGTGCTAAATTTAAACCAAGTGCTTTTCAATTGGAGTAGATTTAAGGCCTTGAGAGGTTTGAAGAATGGTTGCATATTAGATATGGAATCACACTTTACCCAATCATGTCCACGGATTGCAATTTTTTATTGCAGTGAGTCACTTGTCTCTAACTTGGAGAATAGATTCATGCATTGTCCTCCTCCTCTCTTTCCCAGCTCGACCCTTGTTTTCCACTGTATAAAACCATCAACTTTTCTACTATCACTGCATTTGCAGGTTTGCAAGTGCATAGATGAGCTATTTAAGCATAGATCGCCACAAAATTATGTAGTGCTTACTCAGTTTAGCTCCTGAAATGGTCTCCCTAGCCCTAAGGTAGGCATATATTCACATGATATTTGAAGCCCACTATTGTGCTATTTTTTAACCGTTCTACCTTATAATCGTGTAGGACCTTTTTGCACGACTGTTTGTACTGATGCATAATCCGCCGGCAGTTGGCAACTCAAATTTTAACGGTCTTTTAATCTTACATTTCCTATCAAAGTTTATTATATTGTTTTTTTGTATACATGCCAATTTTATTTAAATTGATCAATTTGTCCAAGTATTAATATACAGCAGCAAGCTTAATTTTATACGATGCAGGTTTTGTGCTGCTTGGCGTCACTATATTCGTAGAACCTCGGCATATTTTGGCAAGATGAGGTATTGCAATCTTAGGGTATTTCTTTTACATGTTTATATAGGTAAATATAATATTTTATTTTGTAACCATTTTTTTGGCACATCCGATTTTTGTGTATTACAAGAATAAACATAGGTCGGTCCCGTAATGCCTAAATTTAGACATTCCTTGTTTGTTTTGTTTATGCGATGATATTTCCTTGTAGCAATTGAAATATAAACTATGGTCGCACTTTTATTATCTACATACACTATTTGGACTAGTTTGTAAATGTTGCTTTTTTTGGGCATCAAGCCTTTAACTTCATCACTCTCGTACTACGTTACACTTCATAGACAACACTAATGCTGTTTGCAAACATTTGTCGATGGTTTATTTCTCAACAAACAATACATAGTATTTTGGTGGTGTTGCATATATGAACATGAAATCACTTTTACTTTGGTGTATAAAATATCCAACTTATGCATTTTGTTATAATTATAAACTAGTGCTATTTAGACCAGAAAATACTTGATGTCAATTGGAATTTGAAGTTTGGTACGACCTTCAGTGCTTATTTTGTTGTTAATTAGACTGCTCTAAGTATAAATATGTCCATTTATTCATTCAGGTTGATTGAACTGTATTCAATAATCAAAATTCAAGACAAAAAATGCATTACTTTGTTATTGCAGTATATTTTCGGAGCCTAGAGTCCATGACAGTAGCCGGTTGTCCAATAATTGAAAGATTTATCTTTCTCGTTGATCATTTCAGTTTTCATTTTTGATAACCTAGATGTGTTTGTAGTTATTGTAATGATTGTCAAATTTTGGGGTTTTTTTTTTAAATAGGACACGAGTAAGCCGAAAATAGTCAATATGTTTGCCTATATTGCTGTAATTTAGCATCTTTGACACCTAAATCTGTTCGGTTGTATTTCATGTATTTCGTGCATTACTAACATCTTGATTGCTTGATATTGCATATGTCAGACAGAACATCAAAAGCAAAGCAAGATGAAATCAATAATTTGACTGGTCTATAAGTAAGTTGTTGATGCAAATATGTATGAAATATCATGTACGGATATGAGAAAAATTGTTTGAACAATGAAATATCGTGCTTTTACATATTTTTGTCTATAAAAATCTATTGTACTTATATGCAAAGAAGAAATTGGTAAATGGATATTATAGGTGGAAAAGCTAAAACAACAGCAATTTTTATTTTTATTTTGTAAATTGATATTATATTTATTAGCGTTTCATAAACACTGTCGTATATCAAACGCTATAGAGCAATCTCTTACACGTTATAGAAATGTTACATAATAAACGCTATAGAAATGTTATATAAAAAATGCTATAGAAAATGCTATAGAAATATTACACGCTAGAGAAATGTTACATAGCGTTTTATCTTACTAGCATTCCAGAAATGCTATAGAAAATTAATTTTTCATATCGTTTTTGCTCCGGTTATTTAAAGTTTGAGGTCTACCATAGCATGTCCTTCCTTAGCGTTCTTTGAAAAGCTATAGCAAGGTAAAATAGCATTTTTTAAATGCTATTACAGCCCAAGTTTGTTGGTGTAGGTTCGTACTGTGTATTTTAGCATTGCATCTATTATTTGTTCTCCTAAGTGTTAGTTGTATTGTCATGTTAGTGTTGTTGTTATTATGATTGTTGTTGTTTTAGTTGCAGTAATTGGTGATGCTATTGTTGTCATTTTTTTGTTTTTATTATTGTTATAGTTTACTGTCATTCTTGTTCTGCCATTCTTGCTATTGTTGTTATTGTTAACACATCAATAACAACTTCTTACAATAGTTATAACAAATTCAAACACAAACACTATTACAAAATGTGAACAACAACTTATTACAATAGATAAATGAAACACAAACACTATCTAAACATCATTTCTACTAATGGTTTTCTATATGTTCTCAGTAGTGCTCCACTAGTTCTTATCTTAAATCAAGATGAGCTTGTGAATCTCGAATGTCTTGTATTCTTTGCAAGTATTCGGCAAAAGTATTTGGGCCTTAAAAGATTTTTTTTTGAAATGTCACTGCAATGTCTGGATAGTTTCTCAGTTGAAGCTCGTACCCACCACGTTCTTCTTCGACAATCATATTATGTAAAATAATACAATAGTATATAATATCAGATAATATCGTCGGATCATGGTAGTATACCTCTTTTCTTAATATATGAAACCTACCTTGAAGCACTCCAAATGCTCGTTCGACTTCTTTCCTCAAACTCTCTTGTTGTTCGGTAAACTTGGCTTCTTTTGCGTTATTTGGTCTTTTTTATGCTTGCACAAGTGTTTTCCATTTTGGGTAGATGGAATCTACCAAATAATAACCCATGGAATGATCTTTGTCTCCTATTTTGTAATTGAATGGACATGATATATCATTATATAAGTCATAAATAAATATGACTGTCGTAGAATGTTACTATCATTCAGTGAACCTGGTGCTCCAATAAAAGCATGCCATATATACAAATCGGACAAAGCAACGGCTTACAATACTAGGGTTTCCTTTTTGCGTTCCTGTGTATTGGCCCTGCATGCAACTGGACAATTTTTCCACCTCCAATGCATAAAATCTAAGCTACCTAACATACCTGAAAATCCACGTTAAGATCCTATTGCTAACAATCTGTCAATGTTATGAGGGGTTGTGGACCGAAGATATTATTCACCAAACATACAAAAAATGGTTTCACAAAATTCTTTCATACATAATATTATCGTTGAGTCTCCAGTCTGCACTTTGTCATCTTGCGAATCACCAGAAGTTCTGTATGATATCATGCAGTGAAGAAATTCCAAGTTCGTTTAATCCATTTCTTCTATGGGTGAAAAAATAGTTTTTTTCGGTTAATTTATCGAGAACCCGATTAAATATATTCTTCGACATATGAAATCTTCGTCGAAAATCCACATCCTCATACACGAGATTCATTGTAAAAATAACCCTTGACCAATTGATTATGACCGCCAGCATAGTCTCACCCATGACGCAAGTCTTTCCTTCCAACAATGCTATCTCATTGGGTTGAAGTAGAGCTTTCAGCAATTTCATGGGCCATTAAATCCCTCATTTCAGCAGCAAACATTCTTTGCTGATTAATACAATATTCAATGAAATCGTCTGAAAATGATGGAGATGACGAAGACGAGGATGAGAAGCAACACAAACTTTTAGAGAACTTATTTAATATAGATAGAAGAACGGTGATGATGAGTTTGAAAGTTTGAATGAGTATGTTTTTTGACATCCTTATTTTTATTTATAAGCTCTTGCTGTTTAGTGGATACAGAAAGACACAACGTCCAATCATATGAGCCACTATAGCCATATTGATTAATCACATGGAGACGACATTCATTATACTACATAATGCCATACTGGTAAATCAATTGTCCATGTTTCGTTGAAGGTTGAGGCCGAATGGTCTGGTATCAGGTCACATTGGACACTATAGCCACGATGCACTATTTTATATGGATTAAAGATTTGTCATGTTGAGACAGAATGACAAGGGGTCGGGCCTTGTCTGACATTGTAGTCACGTTGCACTACTTTAAACGTATTAAAGCTTTGTTATGTGGAGTCAGAATGATACAGAATCAGGTCACATCGGACAATGTAGCCACTATACGTTGCTTTACACGGATTAAAGCTAATGGATGTGGAGTGAGAATGACAAAGTTTCGGGTCAAATCGGTCACTGTATCCACGTTGCACTGCTTTACATGGCCAATATATTATGCTATATAAATATCGTTTTGCCTGCCATTCTTCTCTTCATTTATGTCATAGCAGTAGTATATAAAAATGGTCAATTACAATCATATTTCTTTGCCCTCCTCATACTCATACAGAGGTCCATAACAACAATGTAGCCCAACAAATATATCTTCCCCTCAACCACTGACCGAATGGTATATTGAAATGGAGGAAAGACACAATGTTGATATAAGAGAGCATGAGATGGAAGTGCAAGAGCACATGCAGCTGAAAAATGGTAGACATCAAAGAGAAGAGCGGCATAGCCTTAATGGGAGAAGAGAATGAAGGAACGAAATATGACACCTAATACCTCGCACAAATCAAGAGGCTAATTCTCGAGAGATCTACTATAACTGTGAGGTTTCTATTCTATATGTTGTTGTAAGAAACGGAACCGACATCGGTCTGTGCCACTATAGATGTTGTAATTCTCCTGATTGTTATGGACTTTGGCAGTGGATTGACAATCCTCTTCCTCATCGAGCAGTTGTGCATGCTAACAAACTTGAAGAATAAATTCAGATGCTTCAAATAACGTGGGTTCAATTAACTTATCAGGTGGTTGAAGGTAGTTTTTGTAATCATCGATTGTCTTGTTTGTTGTCTTTGTTCGTTTTCCATGATGTTGTCGTATTTTTCTGTTGGTTGTCTTGTTTGTTTTTCTATGAAGTTGTATGTGTATATTACTTGTTGTCTTAGTAAGTTAAGTCTTGTTTGTTAATGTTTTCTTTGGGTTAAATGTTGTTATTATGTTAAGTGCATACTAGATTTTGAAAACACGGACTATACTTGAATTTGGAAGTAAATATAACTTACTAAAAGTGCAAATAACTTGCTAAAGGTAATTAAATTAAAAAACTTACTTAATTAACCCAAAAGTCATTCAAATTGTCTAATATATCCAACCCAGAGATTATATGCAGCATGTCCAACAAAATCAACGTGATACTCGCACATATAATGGGAATCAAACGTAGCTTGTGTTAACTGAAATAGATCTTCTTCCTTTACTATATTTATAATGATTCTATATCTTCGGTAAGCTCTAGTAAACATGACAAAAGTACTTTGAGTTTTCAAAAGTCTTCGAATTTATACACAATTAGGATGATTGTTAAATATCTCGTTTAGAGTGACCTATAAATCTTACTCCAACTCCTCTTCTATATGTCTACGATCAATTTCTATATACGATTTGATTAGTACTAAATAATCATCAGGAGTCCATCTTTCATTTGACATTCACAATTATTGAAGATGTTTGTAACGACCCGTAATTTTCGATTATTAAAACTAGTTGATTTAATAAGATTTTGTGATGCAAGGTTGGAAGAAATATAAATTTGTGATTTAATAATGAAAATATAACTGGAATGCAATGTAATAATATTAATTTAAGGTAATTTATAACTGCTTTATATGTAACTCAAACTAATTGAAATAGTTAAGAGTTATAAGTGATATAGATTGTAAATAAATTATAGTAATGTATGTATTAATGGGAATTAGATTAAAAGAGCAATTAATAAATTAAGTATTGATTAATTAATAATATAATGTGTAATAACTGGAAATTGAATAAAATTTGTGTAATGAAAGTTATTATAACATTTGCTTGCAATTAATAAACTTACAAATGTTATTAAGAGTATAAATGGTGACAATTGCTATTCGTTACCAATTTAATGAATTAAGTACGAAGAAATGCAAATAAATGTTACATTTATGTGAATTAAGACAATAACCGAAATTTGTGAATGTAATAAAAGGAATATAAATGTTAATTATATTCATAAGGAAATAATTTATTTAATAAAAGAATGAAACGAAGGTAAATAAATTAATTCGGATTTTAAATTTTAATTAATGTGTGACATTGACAAAAATTCAACATAATTGAAATATAGTGGTTAATCCAAATAAAAGATGGAAATTGTAGCATATTAGTGAAATAAGATATCAACAAATATTAACTATGTTATTAGAGCAATAATTGATTGAACATAAAGATTGAAATCAAAGTAAATCAATTTATTGGAATTAAATTATAATTAACTGAATTAATTGCAGTTGTAATTGAACACCGTAATTTGTGAAATATGTAATAGGAATTTTATGTAAACTTGTTTTAATTTATTATAAATGTCCATGAAATCAAAAATGATAAAAATGGTCGGTTATTAAATTTGAATTGAAAAGGTTGTTTAATTAATTTAATATTAATTTATATAATTAGCAGGAAAATAGCCATTTGGCCACTGACTCGGATGTCGACGAAACCAGTTCTGGATCCATAACGGTAAATTATTGTAGGGTTTCAAGTTTCGTAACGATTGGACTTGTCGTTTGATCGTACGGGCTCGAAACGCCTAGAAATCAATTTAGTTGAAATAAAATTGAAATAAACTAACTTCTTCATACGATGGAATTAGGACTTAAAACCTGTTCCATTGAATTTAAAAATATCAAAAACATCTATTTTGATATGTGGGATGATCCATTTTTGTTTCGAGAACGAAACGGGCTTTTCAGGTCATTTGTCGTTCAACTTTCGAATCAATCGTGTCCATTCATTTTTATTTCTGATCTGCGTATAAATAACCTATTATAGACCCTAGCCATATTCTTATTCCATTTTTCAGTACATACATTTCATCTGTCTACTTTTCCTCCTCAATGGCAGAACCCTAATTCCCAAATTGCAATTCAATTTCAAATTCAAATTCAAATCCAAAATTAAACTCCTCAAACTATATCATATTATATATCAATCTGAAGCTCTCGATGAGCGCAAGTCAAATCTGCTGTCTGTTTTCCGATTTGGATTTCTGTGTGTCCGGGATTCGAGAACAATTCTCGGCCATTCATCGATTGTCGATCAACTTCGACCGAGGGGAGTTCATCCATGTGGTTTGTTTGGCGGTTGGATGGTTGGATCATCGTCGAAAATGGCCTAGGGTTTCATATTTGTGACGGCGGCTGCTGTGTTGGCCACGATCGAGCGTGCGTGAGAGGATCAGAGGGGGGATCGGAGGTCGTCGTGGTAGTGGCTCTGGCCAGGCGCGAGCGTGGTTGGCGAACGAGGCGGTGGTGGCTTTGGCAGTTCGAACGTGATTGTCAAACTCGGGTAGGTGGCCGCATGTGTGAGAGGTGCTGTAGGGTTTGACCCTGCGTGTTGACATGGCAAAGGAAATGTATGTTTATTTTATTTTATTTCCAATTTAAATCGTTTAATCTTCTCACTACCATAATTTCTGCATACGAACTCGGATTTGGACGCAGTTTGTTTTACCGGGATCGTATCGAAATTTCAAACTTTTTGACGTTGGTTTGGAAGAATTCTAAGACTGTTTGATTTTGGGCTCTATTTTGGATTTTTAAATCGGTTTAAAATCAAAGGTGGATGTTCTAACCCACTCACAACTACTAAATTATCTTATGTTAGTTAAATTTAATTTATGATGTGATTTAAAATTTATTTATTGATGTTTGGTATGTTTAAGATTTTCATTGTAGTTAAATTTGACTGTTATTGCATCTAATCATCGTTTAATTTAAATATTGAATTTAATATGTCAATTTAATACCTATTATTGATTTTCAATTATCTATTGATGTTTATTGATTGATTTAGATGATGATTATGATGGATGGCTGATTGTTGATTTTTGATGACTGGACATTGTATTTATATTGTTATAAACTGTAAGTTCCCAATGGGTTGAAATGATACATACCCAAACGACCTATAGATTAGGAAAAAGTCGTTATGGGTTGAAATGATAGACTCGAGCTATTTATGGACTTTATTTAATTCGAGATTGCAGTTTGAAATGATATACAAAAATTTAAATTGCGGATTGAAATGGTAAATATCCGTATCACTTGACCCTAGGGTAGAAAATTATATACAGACACCGGATTGGTTAAATTAAATAATTTTTGAATCTTTGAAATTTTGAATTCAATTAACTGGCATTTTAAAATAGAAATTGATCTATATAGACTGAATTATTTTTGATAATCCAAGTGTTAATGCTGAAATTGCAGTTGATTTAATAAATTGTTCCAAGGATTAAAAATTGGAATTTCAAAGTTGAAGTGTCAAATATAAATGAATTTATTGGAATTGAGTTATTGAGAATGTTTGAATATAACTTCAAAATCTATTTAAACTAATTTAAACTATTTTAATTTAATTAACTATTATCAATTCAAAACTGTTATAAATTTATATAAATCTATTACAACCTATTTAATCCAATTTAATCCATTTACATATTTTAAACTAATTAAATTTATTTAATATATTTTAAATATATTTAATATAAATTAAATTTATTAAACCTATTTAAATCATTTTAAGTCTAATTAAATCAAAGTTAAATCTAGTTAAACCACTTGTACTATATAAACTATTTTAAATCTATTTAAACTATTTTAAAACTATATAAACTTTTTATAATTACCTAAACTATTTTCCAAAATTTCAGACCGTGTAAAGTTAAAGTATTTATATTTAAATCTTGATGATGATACAACCTAAGTTGTAATTTGGAATTTATACCTTTTTGAAAAATGACGTATTTGAGTGAATAAGATGATTTTAAAATGAAGAATTAACTAACAGAACTTATCGATAATTGCAAAGTGAATGTGAATTTCAAAAGTGAATATGATTTGAAAGTGAATATAGTTTGAAGAGAATATGATTTCGAAAGAGATATGATTTGAAATTGAATACGATATTTTGTATAAATTGTGAACTGACTTTTCAAATGTAAACGAACCATCCGATGTGTAACAAGAAATTGGTTGTTAATGAGACCGGGATCGGATATTGTCATACTCTCTGCTAATACTGAAATCCACTTGAACAACTGTGTACGTGGTGGAGATTCCAGAAATGAAGTAGGATGGTTTGGTGAAGGATTTATGTATGAGGTATGACGTGACCCTGACACCCATGAGTCAGCTTAGATGTGACTAAAACAGGAGTCATGCAGGGCCAAGTGAGGTCGCACCTCCGATCGGACACAATTCTTCAATACCATTTCTGTTGCTTTGTGATTGATTTGGTGGTCACCCATTGATTTTGATTTGGGAGTGTGTTTCGAGATGGGCGGTAGTAGCTGCTACGCTTTACCACCAGTCCGGATCTGCGGTTGGTATAACTATCCTGACATTGCCTCGAGTGTCGTGTTCACATGCCCTAGAGCGTCTTTTACGAGTTTGTTTTGTACCATACCTATGGATTGCCCTTTGATAATCTCCATTTTTTGGAGGAGTTACGGTACTGTATAGATATGGGAATATATAAAAATGTGTTAAGGGGGATATAGGAAACGCCCTAACACTATTTTAATACTTTTACTTTACTGTAGATATATTATAATAGCGTATTTTACCACATAGTAGATAGTTTAACAGATCCCTAGGAGATGGAAATCCCGAACATCTCTTAAGTTACCGCACTCACGTTAGATACTGGATAAGAGATGTTAAACCCCGTAAACATCTCTAACGTCGTTCCACTCATATTTATTTATCGTTGATTTAACTTACATAAGATCTTTAGTTTTGACCAGAGTGTTTTGTTTTTTTCAATTCGCTCGAGTCAGCCCGAGCATTTCAGGGTTGAAGATTTTTTTTTGAAGGACGAAGATGAAAATTTGTACTATTATTATTTATGATATGTATTCCACTACATCATGTTGTTCCGCGTATTTCTTTATTTATTCTTGTTGTCTGTAACTCTGATTCTGTAATTGTATAAGGATAATCAAATTTAATTGTAAACAGCTTCGTGAACTGTTATTTGATTATTATATTTTGTCATTCCACTGTGAGATTCTGTGTTTTTTTTATTTCTTTTTTTTTCTTATTTACCCCATAATAATCTGCCTTTTTTAATGGTTTGAATTTGGCAAGTGTGTCTGCTTAAAACGTCCAAAAAGGCGGGTCGTTACAATGTTGAGAATTACTGAAGATGTTGTGAATTTTCATTATGAAACATTTGTATAAATATAAAATTCATGATTCGCGTCTCGTGAATCAAGTGCCATCTGATTGACCACATGGCAAGCATCCACAAATGTAAACATAAACAAATACAAGTATGTTTGTTCCATCACAACACCGATGCATGTAGGAAATGCGGATTACAAATCTTAAGGCAGAATTAGCACTAAAGGGGGGTGAATAGTATTTAATTAATTTTATGAATCTTTATGAAATCTTCTCAAATTAAACCCAAACAGATGCAATTCACAAACGCAGAGACAATCACAGAACCAGACATAGATGCAAATAGTAAATAAAAGCAGTAAAGGAAATAATACACCGGAATTTTATACTGGTTCGGAGTTATCCTACATCTAGTCCATATAATTTCTTGTGCAGATTTCTTTTCAAATATAATGTCGATGTTATGACCTCGATTTCAAGGCCATGAGATACACCCTCCTACCTCCGAGTCCATGGAAAACTCTCTTGATTTAACCAGGCTATAAGATCACCTAATTGATTTACGAGCTACAATCACACGCAGTTGATTTATGGGCCGCAACCACACCGTTTACAATCACACTTTGATAGAGAGAGATTCGATACACTTTGATCGATCTTTGATTACAAATGATCCTATAACTCTGAATAGCACTGAAATCTTTGAGAGAGAGAGAGTGACAGAGAATCAAACTAGAGACGATCGAGTCTGATTCACTTAGGATTTTGGTAGAATTTTGTTAAAGCATTTGAAATATAAGATAATATTTTAGTAGAGAAGGAGTGAAGAAATAAAGAAAAACTTACTTAAAATTGGTTGAAAACAACTGGTATATATAGAAGAACAACGGTCATGTACATTCGCGAAAGGTTATGACGAATAGACACTTCTTTTGAAAATTTGAAATCTACGGCTACTATGTTAACATAAGGGGTATAGGGATGTCGACATGCCTATGTTATTTTTGAAAATTGATTTTTCTTTAAAATGATTTATATTATAAAACTTGTCAAAACAATTTCTAAACTTTGTGAATCATTTTGAATATCGTTTAAACTTATAAAAGTATTTTAGAAAGTAATCTTAAAATATATAATCTATAATATAAAAGTAATATTAAAAACTAAGTATAGACTTCTTTAAAATATATTTTTGAGATTTAAAGCTAAAATACTAAAATCAAGAGATAGTTTTAAAAACAAGAAATGATTTTGAAAACTTATATATTAAAAATAGTTTTTGAATTAAGGCTAAAATATTTAAACCGAGAGAGAGATGTATTTTTAAAAAGATAGTTTTGAAAAAACATATAAAAAAAGTCATTTTGAAAATTTCGTGGATTCCATTCCACTAGAGAAGGTCATGGGTTCCATCCTAGTAAAGAGGTCGTGGGTATCATCCCACTATTAATGCGAGAAGGTGGATTCCATTTCATAATTAAAATCCGAATAAAAATTTTAGTGCTGTTATGTAGTTTTAACATAAATCCATACTCTATTACTTATCTTGATATCTTGAACTCTTGAAAACTTGATACTCATGATTCTTCGGTCTTGATTGAAGAATTCGTCAGTCTTGAATTTCTATAATGTACGGTCTTCATTCTCGGTATCTGCATATATATATATATGTATATATATATCATGCATATACATATATATCTAGACAAAGATATTAGTATTTATACTTTATAACAAGTCCTAAGGTTGTTGTCATCGAAACCATAATCTCAAGAACTAACAATCTTCTCCTTTTTGAAGATGACAACCTATGTTTATAAAATATACTCCATCAAACTCTGATTCTACTCTAACTCCCCCTTATTCTAACAACTCCCCCTTAATCTACTAACTCCCCTTAATCTAAGCATAACTAACAGCCTAACTATCCTATTTTATAATTCTCCTGCTTTGTCGTCAACAAAAATTAAGCCTAAACTACATAACTCCCCATTAAACTAATACTATGGAACTAAATGCTAATAACGAAGTATAATAAGCGAAACATAAATCTAATTTTATTATATACGATGTTACATTACACTTATATGAAACATAGACACAAATATATACAAGTACACAAAATATAAAATTCTATATCTATATTCTATATCCCAGTTATAAAACAAACACCTAGTTTTCTTCTTAATTTAGTAAAGGTTGATTGATTCAAGGGTTTGGTCAGAATATCAGCTATTTGATTCTCAATGTTGATAAACTCAAGAGAAATAATCTCTTTACTTATATTATCTCTGAGAAAATGATGTCTGATATCAATATGTTTGGTTCTAGCATGATGAGTAGGATTTTTGAAAAAAATTATTGCACTTGATTGTCACAATAAATTGGCGATTTTGAAGTATTTTATCCAAAATCCTTTAGGGTTTGTTGCATAAAGATAACTTGAGAACAAGCTAAAGTAGCAGAGATACATTCTGCTTCAGTTTTTGATAGTGGTATAGTATTTTGCTTTTTACTAAACTATAAAACCAAAGAATGTCGTAAAAAGTGACATGTTCCACTTGTACTTTTTGGTCTGATTTACAATCAGCATAGTCAACAACACAATATGAGATTAAATCAAATGAATCATTTTTAGGGTAAAGTAGGCCATAGTATAAAGTGTGTTTAACATATCTTAGGATACGTTTAACAGCTTTTAAATGGGTTTCTTTGGGTTGAGATTGGTATCTTGCATAGAGACAGACACTATGCATGCTATCAGACATACTCGCAGTTATATAGAGTAGCGATCCAATCATTCCCTTGTATATTTTTTTAACATCTTTTGACATATCTTCTTTATTCAAAGCTTCATTGGTTGTCATATGAGTGGGTTTTCCACTCGTAGTGGTCATACCAAACTTACTAACTAGATCTCTAACATGTTTTTCTTGACTAATGAAAATACCACTATCTAATTGTTTTATTTGCAATCCTAAAAAGAAAGTAAGTTCATCTATATGAATCATCTCAAACTCTTTTGTCATCATTTCACAAACCTTTTTGTTCATTTCACTGTTTTTGATCCAAAAATGATATCATCCACATAAATCTGTACTAATTGGATATCGTTTTTGTTTATTTAATAAAAAGAGTATTGTCTCTACTCTACCATTCTCAAAATTTGATGGTAATAGGTAAGATTTTAGTCTTTCATGCCAGGTTGTAGGAGTTTGTTTCAGACCATATAAAGCTTTCTTTAATTTGTAAACATGATTTGGAAATTTTTCTTCTTCAAAAAGTGGAGGTTATTCAACATAAACATCCTCTTTAACAAAACCATTTAAAAATGCACTTTTGACATCCATTTTAAATTGTTGTAGTTTGCAAAAGCAAGTAGAATTCTATTGGCTTCTAATCTTACTACGTGTGCAAAGGTTTCGTCAAACTCTATCCCTTCTTCTTGATAATAACCTTGCGCGACTAACCGAGCTTTATTTCTAACGACCTCACCTTGTTCATTCATTTTATTTTTATAAATCAATTTAATTCCTATTATAGTTTTGTCCTCGGGTCTAGGAACAAGTTCCCATATCGTTTCTGGTGAATTGATTCAGTTTTTCTTTTATAGCAAGAATCCATGAATCATCAGATGACGCTTCCTTTGGATTTTTGGGTTCAATAGTTGATATAAAAGCTACGTTGCTCATCTTGTTTAGTTTATTTCTAGTTCTAACAACAGATTGAATATTTCCTAGTATATTTTCTATAGGATGATCTTTTTAAAAGTCTGATCCTTTTATTAGGATGAACAGTTTCATTATTTGTTTCATTTGATTCATTATTTAAAGCAACAAAATTATCTTCATCATTTATTTGAAAAAAATCTTTGAATTTTTCATCAAAACATACATGAATTGTTTCTTCAATGGTGTTAGTTTTTAAATTGAAAACTCTACATGTGTTACTTTTATTGGAATATTCGATAAAGATTTCTTTGTCCGATTTAGGATCAAATTTATCAAAATTGTCCTATGTATTTAGAATAAAGCATTCACTTCCAAAAACTTTAAAATAAGATACCTTTGGTTTCTTATTGAAAAGAAGTTCATATGGTGTTTTGTTGGTTAGAGGTCTAATTAAAATCCTATTCAAAATGTAACAAGTTGCAGCACTACTTCAGCCCAAAAATTTCTTGGTAGTTTACTATCTGAAAGCTTAGTTCTTTCACACTCTTGAATCATCCTATTTTTACGCTCTACTACTTCGTTTTGTTGTAGAGTTTTTGGAAAATAAAAATTATGGGTTATTCCTTTTTTTATTACAGAAATTCTCAAAATTTTCATTTTCAAATTCTCCAACGTGATCACTATGAATAGTTATGATTTTTAAAGAAAGTTGATTTTGATCAATTCTTTTTTCAAAAGTTTTAAATAAATCAAAATCATCACTTTTATGTCTAAGAAAAATTGTCCATATAAATCTAGAATAATCATCTACAATTACAAAACATATTTACTGTGATTTATTTGAATTTGAGATGGACCAAACAGATCTAAATGAAGTAGCTCAAGAGGTTTTGAAGTTGAAATCATATCTTTCAATTTGAATGAACTCTTCCTATGTTTTCCTAATTGACAAGCATCACATATACTATCTATTTTAAAATCCATTTTAGGAAGACCTCTTACTAGATCAAGTTTTGAAAGTCTAGATAAGAGTTTGAAATTCAAATGCCTAAATCTTTTATGCCAAATCCAAGGGTGACTTGTATTAGCTAAAAGATATAGGTTATCATTTGAGATTTTCATACTGAGAATATTAATATTTTTCTTCCTAATTCCTTCAAAGATAATATTTGATTTATTATCTTCAATGTGACACTTATCCTTTTCAAATTTAATTTCTTAGCCCTTGTCACATAGTTGACTTATGCTAAATAAGTTGTGTTTTAGATTCCTAACTAATAGAACGTAAGAAATAGTAGGAGTTTTAGAGTTACCGACATTACCGATGTCAATCCATATCCTTTTGAATTGTTTTCGAAGTTGACCAGTCCTCCATCTTCATAAATTATGTCATTTAGTATCTTCAGATTGCCAGTCATATGTCTTGAACATCCACTATCAAGTATCCATTTGTTTTTCTTGATTTGCATCATTTGTCCATTGAGTGTTGATTCTTCAAAATCCATATAACACATCTGCTCCAGTACAACACACCAATTTGATAGATAACTTGATTTACTATAATAACAATATGTAGACTTATGAGACCATGATGATTTGGACAGTTTTGAACTAGTGTTAACAAAATCTCTAAAAATTGTCATTTTAAACTTTTTCAAAATTCAGATTATGATAACATTGAATACCAATGCTCTGATACCAAATATAGGAAATGCGGATTACGGATCTTAAGGTAGAATTAACACTAGAGGGGGTGGATAGTGTTTAATTAATTTTATGAATCTTTTTAAAATGTTTTCAAATTAAACTCAAACAGATGCAATTCATAAACACAGAGACAATCACAGAACCAGACACAGATGCAAATAGTAAATAAAAGCGGTAAAGAAAGAACACACCGGAATTTTATACTGGTTCAGAGTTACCCTACATCCAGTCCTACAAAATTTCTCGTGCGGATTTCTTTTCAAATATAATGTCGATGTTACAACCTCGATTTCAAGGCCACGAGATACACCCTCTTGTCTCCGAGTCCAAGACAAACTCTCTTGTTTAACCAGGCTACCAGATCACCTAATTGATTTACGGGATACAATCACACCCAATTGATTTACGGGCCACAATCACATCGTTTCCAATCACACTTTGATAGAGAGAGACTCGATATAATTCGATCTTTGATTACAGATGATCCTATAACTCCGAATAGCACTGAGATCTTTGAGTGGGAGTGGCAGAGAATCAAACTGGAGACGATCGAGTTTGATTCACTTAGGATTTCGGTAGAATTCTGTTAAAGCATTTGAAATATAAGAAAATATTTGAGTGGAGAAGAAGGAGTGAAGAAATGAAGAAAAACTTACGTAAAATTCGTTGAAAACAAATGGTATGTATAGGAGAACAACGGTCGTGACCATTCGCAAAAGGTTATGATGAATAGACACTTCTTTTGAGAATTTGAAATTTGAAATCTACGGCTACCATGTTGACATGGGGGGCATAGGAAAGTCGACATGCCTATGTTATTTTTGAAAGTTGATTTTTCTTTAAAATGATTTCTATTCTAAAACTTGTCAAAATAATTTCTAAACTTTGTAAACCATTTTGAATATAGTTTAAACTTATAAAAGAGTTTTAGAAAGTAATCTTAAAATATATAATCTACAATATAAAAGTAATATTAAAAACTAAGTATACACTTCTTTAAAATATATTTTTGAGAATTAAAATATTAAAACCAAGAGATAGTTTAAAAAACAAGAAATGATTTTTGAAACTAATATGATTAAAAATAGTTTTTGAATCAAGGCTAAATTATTTAAACCGAGAGAGAGAGATGTTTTTTTGAAAAGATAGTCTTGAAAGAATCTAAAAATAAGTAATTTTGAAAATTTCATGGATTTCATTCCACTAGAGAAGGTCGTGGGTTCCATCCCACTAAAGAGGTCGTGGGTTCCATCCCATTATTAAAGCGTGAAGGTGGATTATATTCCACAATTAAAATCCGAATAAATATTTTATTGCTATTATGAAGTTTTAACATAAATCTATACTCTATTACTTATCTTGATATCTTGAACTTTTGAACTCTTGATAATCATGAGTCTTCAGTCTTGATTTCTTCAATCTTGAGTTCATCAATCTTAAATCTCTATACTGTACAGTCTTCATTCTCAGTACCTGCATATATATATATATATATATATATATATATATAAGTATTTATATTTTACAAGAAGTCCTAAGGTTGATGTTATCAAAACTATCATCTCAGGAACTAACAATGCAAACACTACCAGTAAGTATGAACACGGATAATACACTGGTACAAACACTGACAATATATTAATACAAACACTACTAGAAAATACAAACCACTGAAAATACACTGATACAGACACTGCTAGTAAACATAAAACACTGATAATACACTAATACACAAACTGATAGGACATACAAATACTAATAGTACATACAAACACTATGGCCCATCAAACTGGTACTCATCATCAAAAAGAAAAACTACATCACCATCGTCATCATCTACTCTACGTGTAGGATGATATCGCTGCTCATTAATAGTAGTAAGCTCGTTAATACGAGCTGTCAACTCATCTATGCTTCGTCGATGCTCGACGTACTTGACCTAACACCAGAACTGTCATTTTGTAACGGTTATACCGTTGGTAATCTAATATAACCGTTGGTAGCAGGTACGTTGCATTTTTTTACATATTTTGTAACGGTTGCAACCGTTGGGAATCTTGGTCATTTCCAACAGTTACAACCGTTGGGAATTTTGGTCATTCCCAATGGTTATAACCGTTAGAAATTACGGTTTTTCCCAACGGTTATAACCGTTGGGAATTTTGGTCATTTTCAACGGTTATAATCGTTGGGAAGTTTCAAAATTCTCAACGGTTATAACTGTTGGGAATGACCAAAATTTCCAACGGTTATAAGCGTTAGGAATTCCTTGTATAAGTAAATGGCAAAATTACCAACACTTATAAGTGTTACAAATTTGGTATAGCAGAACCATATCTTATTCAGCATCTAATAGTATTTCATTCACTATATCTATACGAATATATAACAATAGAAAACACGAAACTAAAATTCAAAACTAACATATCATCAAATTGTTAAAAAAGCATCAAACGTACGAAATAGTACATATCAAATTCTACAAAGTTTATTGTGACAACTTCAAATTTCACTACTACAACATATCTAGAAGCTTACAAACAATGAATACGACACTCCGGCCAAACTACAAAACCACCATCAACCAACTCGGACAATGTATAATGACCATTTTGAGGTGCATCAAAAAGTGGCTCGTCCGGATTAAGAACATCCTCCACCCAAACAACATTTTCTCCATCTCCAACCTTTCTACCATGACAAATCTTTTACACTCCAAGATATCCTTTAGCTACCACTTCAATTTTTCGTGACAATAATTGCACCGCTTGCCTTTCAACCGTAGAAGATCCAATACCAGCAATAGATGGAGTAGGAGTAGGGCTAGGATGGTGCTCGGTATGCGAACCAATTTCTGTTCTTGGTGTCATTACGTTCGTTCCAATCTGACTAACAAGTGGACATATACATTGTTGCATTTCAACTAGAGTTGAATTCGTTATTCTACTTTCTTCATGCATTTGATCAATCTTCTGTGGCATCTCCATTTTCCATCGCTTATCTTCATTCTCTTTGTAATTTATAATTGCTTTTGGAGCTTGAGTGAGTTTTAGATGCTTCACAGTAGATGCAGAACTAATTGCACGAAAATAGCTTCTTTTTTATCATTTTTAAAACTTCAGCAACGGCATTTTTTTCAAAATTTTCCAAACTAACCACTCCTTCATTACCATTAGCACTAGCTTCTGATTTTTATCTCTCTTCTGGTGCTTCTATTAAAGCCTGAATATTAAAACGAATTGATATAAAAATTCATGAGTATGCTATTAGCAAAACACAAAGTCAGTGTAGAGCAAGCCAACATATTTGTTAAAAGTTATAAGCTATTCTATTTCCTAGTTGCCTAACAGTGTAACTTGTGATTTTTTCTTGTATTTGCAGGCAGAAACTTTTCAGTGTATAAACATTCATTCGAATATAATGGAAATGATTACTAGGGAAACGTGATCGCATGTGAACTTAAAATACACCTCTAATCATAATTCGGGAACATGCCAACTTAAATTACGAAACTTATGGCCCGTTTGGTTCATTTTGTATTTTGATTTTTGTGTTTTCAACTTGCACTAAAAAACAAGAGAAGAAGATCTATAATTCTTAGCCGTTGCGACGACCAACGGACGACAAAAGAGTTGGATTGTTACCCATGTTTTTCTTATCTCTCGAAACACGAAAAACAAAATAAATTTGTTTTTTATTTTACATGTTAATTTCATTTTTCAAAATTGTTTGTTTTTCAACAATACATATAACGGACGCGTTTTTGTATAGACAAAAACAGAAAACTAAAAACGACAAGCCAAACGGGGCCTTGAATTTTCTCAGAATATTCGTTCAGTTTTGCTTTTGAAATGCTACATAGCAATCCATGTAAAGTTACTAACTGAACAGTGAACGGTGATATATTCTAATTCAATAAAGCAGAAATATATATGTTTATTTAAGAAAAAAGAAAACACAGACTTCAGATTTGCAGGTTACCAGTTTTAGCTCTCGGTTAGTATTGTTTTCTCAGTATATATTTATCACGTGTTGCTATTTGTATTACATGGAAAGAAACTGTGCAGTTATACATGGAAATTTGACTATGAATTCCGAGCAGTTGACTAAGATGGTTGCATTCGGTGTATTTTCAATTAACTTGCTTGTGAACTAAACAGTTCTGTGTTTCAAAATCTCTGCAGTGTATTTGCTGCTGCTTATACATCTATTATGTCGCTATATATTTGCTCAAGTCTTTTCAGATTTTAATTTGGTTTTTAAATTTTTTTGTTTCTTTGACTTAATCAAGTTATGGTGAACTTGAATGGCTTCATACCAATGACAAAAAACAGATAACCACTTCTATCAAAACCATTGGATGTTATTTTTCAGGTAGATTTTCATTTTTGTTAATTACGTTGTTTTCTTCTACTATTAATGGATTTTAAACTGAAGTTCAACGTCCAGGTTACCCAAAATTTTACTTATCTACACATCAACTCCACTTTAGCTCTCATAACAAAAATAAGTTTAAAAATCCTGAACTAAGCAGTATTTGTATTTGTTGGTACATACGAACAGAACTCATTTCAAAATAACAATCTATTGTGCCTCTCCTATTTTTTCCTTTTAACAAAAAAAAATGCCCTCAAAATTACACACCACATTTGTTCCACCTTCAGTAGTCCAAATTTGCATTCACTCCCTTCGTATGCATCTACCTCCCTCGGCTAAATCATGCAACGTGATTGGTACATATTTCGATATAATTCGTTAGTAGATTTTGCACTTTTATTTCCATCTATTGCTTTCGTTCTCCTAATCAGTAGTCATGTCAACTATGTTAACAGTTTTTGCTACTCTATACAATTTTTACCAACTTACATCTATATATTAGTTTTTTTTCCTCAATCATATTTGTTAAAGAAAATTGGTTGTTGCTCTACCTGTTCTAGAATTTTAATTTTTACCAACTAAGTTTGTTAGTACCTACCTACGTACCTTAATAGGAAGAGGAAAAAAACACCAATATCAGAACATGGCCTGAGGTCGGAAAGTCTGATATGTAAACGTTGAAGCAGAAATATGAAATGAAAATTACAAATGGAACTTTATAATTATTGTTTTCTCTGTGCAATGTAAATTATTGCTTGCCATCCAAAATGAGACTTAATTTTACCCTTATCATGCATACATAATATTACGCAAGAATTTTATGGTGAATGGTTGCTCATGGTTATTACTTCTTGACACTTCCAGGTGCATTAGTTCACAATGTTACAAGTGAGAAATGCTTCTGTTAAGAGAAATGAGAATATACCGATTCATCTGATGGTGTTAATACCTCTTTTGTTTCTGATATTAGCAATAATCTTGTAATGGGCTTGGGCCTATGTTTCAGCCCATGTACCAAAAATAAAGAGTTGTATGAGCTACTGCATATAAATACAGAGACTCGATAGCAACGTTTGTAACATATTATCAATAATACGAACTTTATCATTTCATTCAAATTCTCCTTATGGTAGCATTTATCCAAATTCAATCAGAAAATCATTCAGCTTAACAGCATCAATCCAAATTCAATCGGAAAATCACTCAATTTCATCAATCACTCAATTTATCTGAAGAAATCAAGATAACGCCATCAGTTTAATCTTCATCATTTGGTGTTATCTTCAACCCTTAGATCATTTTCATCATCGGGTTATTTTCTCAAATTCTGTCTTTAAGAATTTGTGCCCTGCCAAGAAGATCGTACAATCTCTGGCTGCTCAAAATTCTCAAAGAAGAAATATTCAGAAAGATTCACAATTTAGAAAGCAGAAAACAAGAAGTCGCATCAGACAAAAGAAAGAGGCAGTGCCTTGCCAAGAAAACTATCAGAAAACATTCATGTTTAATCTTCTGGCTGCAACATACCTGGAAGATTCAGATTGTGATTCTTGTTTACTGAAAAGCATTTTCTGAGTTCTTTAATTCCTCATTTTCTTCAAGATTCTTCATCATAGATGATGAAAGCTCAGCCACATCATCAAATCCACAAAGTTTGTATCAGACAGCCACTGAAGGCCTTCTTAAAACGATCATTAGCCCTCAGAGTCAACTTATCACTGCATAGCTCGAAAAAGATAATTATCTTCTCTGGAAAGTTCAAGTTGAGACAGCAGTCAGAGGCTATGGCCTCGAAGGATTTCTTTTGGGTACAGTGCCATTCCTTCAAGATTCATAACTAATCAAGAAAACAAAACTGTCAACAACGAAGAATTCACAAAGTTTCAGAGACAAGACAGTTTAATATGTTCATGGCTTTTATCTTCCATAAGTATGAAGCTACTGTCTCAATTTACAGGTAGCAAGACAGCAAGAGGAATTTGGACCACGGTTGAGAGAATTTTTAATTCTCAATCTGCAGCCAAGATATGCATTATAAAAGAATTCTTCATAGTATCAAGAAGGACAATCTATCAATGGGAGAATATCTAGCAAAAATTAAAACTACTTGTGACTTGCTTGAAGCAGCTGGTCACAGGATTACTGAATCAGAACAAGTCCTAATCATATTAAGTGGTTTGAATGATGAATATGAGTCAGTTGTTGCAGTCATATCATCTCAAAGATCAACACCTCCTATTGAAGATGTGCATTCAATATTACTTGCACGTGAAGGAAGAATTGACTTCAAGAAACCAGCATATTCAGACATGTCAATTAACTATGCAGCAAGCAATAAAAGCAAGAATCAGAACAACACTAAAGCAGATCAACAGAACCAAAGAAGTGGTCAGTCCTACAAAGGAAGGGGCAGAGGAAGATGAAGTGGCAATAACAAACCCAAATGTCAAATTTGTGAAAAGATTGGTCATACAACACCTAAATGTTACTTCAGATTAAATCTAAACTATGTTCCAAGACAGAATCCAAGTAATCAAAGAAACAACAATTATACTGCAAACTTAGCACAAGTGCAATCTAGGGAGAGCAATCAGCCAGACAACAACAGAAATCAAAGAACAGGATCAGAACATATACAAGATGATGCACGGTATCCAGATTCTGGAGCAACAAATCACATTACAAACAATCTTGACAACTTAAACTTAGGTTGCAAGGAGTATAAAGGTACACAGTCAATTTCAATGGGAAATGGTGAGTCTATAAATATCACTCATTCTGGGAAAGCACATATCAGAGGTGCTAGACAATTATTTTTAAATAATTTATTAAGAGTACCAAAAATCAAAAGAAATTTAATCAGTGTTTCTCAGTTTGCTAGAGATAATAATGTGTATTTTGAGTTCTTTCCAAAATACTGCTTTGTTAGAGACATTCTAACTAAAGAAGTATTATTGCAGGGTGATGTTGACAAAGGACTTTATTGTTTCAGAGTAGTTAACCAAATCAATCATGGAAAAGATCATCAAAATTGTAATCTGTCTGAGGCAACACAGATCGCTAATCACAAAAATGTTCTAGATCTATGCCATTATAAGCTTGGACATTCAAACATTGGTGTTGTTAAACAAAGTCTCAGTGATAATAAAATTGCTTTTGATAATAATTCATCACCATATGTTTGCACTTATTGTCAGATGGGTAAAAGTCACAAGTTGGCATTTAATTCTTCTAGCACTGTTTATACCAATCCCCTAGAACTAGTAGCTATGGATCTATGGGCTCTTGCTCCAGTATATTCAGATTATGGATACAAATACTATATATCTTTTATTGATTCTTGTTCTAGATTTACTTGGATTTATTTCTTTAAAACCAAATCTGATGCATATAATGTTGTAGTACATTTTATATCAGTTGCTGAAAAACAGACTGGTTGTTCAGTTAAAACTGTACAATCTGATGGTGGTACAGAATTTAAGACTCTCATCAATTATTTCAATAAGAAAGGAATAGTTCATAGAATAACATGTCCCTATACTTCAGAGCAGAATGGGCTAATAGAGAGAAAATATAGACACATAGTTGAGACTGGACTTACTCTTTTAGCTCAGGCATTTTTGCCTTTAAAATTTTGGCCCGATGCATTCAATAAAGCAGTTTATTTAATTAACAGACTGCCAACAAGAGTTTTAAAAGGAATAAGTCCAATGGAAAAGTTGTATAATGTAAAACCAGATATCAAAGTCTAAAAATCTTTAGATGTCTATGTTTTCCCTACTTAAGGCCATATAATAGAAATAAACTTGAGTTTAGATCTTAACCACGCACTTTTATAGGATACAGTACTAATCAGAAGGGATACAAGTGCTTGGATAATAGAGGAAGAATTTTTGTTAGCAGATATGTTGTATTCAATGAACATATATTTCCTTTTAGTAATGCAGATATCAGGACAACAAAGAAAATTGTTAATCCAAGAACTTCAATACCTGACTTACCTATCTGCTCAGATAACTGGGAGTATAAGGAAACTAAAAGGACTGTTGAAGATTCTGATTCATCATCTTCATCAGACAATGAACCAGGAGAACCTTCTAACTATCACAGTCAGTCTCCATTGCAACCTGTCAGTCAAAATCAACAAATTAGTGAAGAAAATACAAGTTCTCAACAGAATATCATTGCAAATAACAGAGATCAAACAAACAAAAGTATATGTCAGGACAGACCCAGTCATCCCATGATCACTGGGGCCAAGAGTGGTATATTCAAGCCAAAGCTTTATATAGCAACCACAATAACTGAAGAGCCAGAAAGCTTTGATCAAGCTGTCAAAGACAAGAACTGGAAAGCAGCCATGGATGAGGAGTACAATGCTCTCATTAAAAATAAGACATGAGATTTAGTTCAACCTCCAAGTAATAAAAAATATAGTGGGGTGCAAATGGACATACAAACTTAAAAGGAATCCTAATGGATCTGTTCACAGATATAAAGCAAGACTGGTTGCTAAAGGCTATACACAGCAATATGAATTTGATTTTAATGAGACCTTCTCACCAGTAGTTAAACCAACAACAGTGAGGATTATACTCACTATTGCTTTGTACAAAAACTGGTGCATTAGGCAACTGGATGTTAATAGTGCCTTTCTAAATGGTGTTCTACAAGAGAAGATATATATGGAGCAACCACAGGGATATAATCAGAATGCAGACTATGTGTGCAAATTAAACAAGGCCATATATGGGCTTAAACAAGCTCCAAGAGTCTGGTTTGATAGACTGAAACATACTTTGATGAAACTTGGTTTTCAGTCTACCAAATCAGACAACTCTCTTTTTATTAGTAATAATAAAGAGTCCATAATATATATTTTAATATATGTTGATGATCTCATTGTTACAGGTAACAATGGAGAAGATATCAACAAACTCATTCTGTACTTGGACAAAAAATTCTCTATCAAAGATCTTGGAGAGATTAACTACTTTCTAGGGATTGAGATTATTAGAAAACCAAATTCAGAAATAATTCTCAGTCAAAAGAAATACATAACAGAAATACTGTTAAAGTCTAAAATGCATAAGGAAAACCCTCAACCAACTCCCATGATAAGCAACTATCAACTTTCAAAAAGGAGGGGAGAACCAATATTTAATGTTAAGCAATACAGGAGTGTTGTTGGTGCATTACAATGTGCAACAATAACCAGGCCTGATATATCGTATAGTGTTAACAAAGTTTCTCAATGCATGTAGGAACCTCTAGATGAACACTGTAAAGTAGTGAAGAGAATCTTACGATACTTAAAAGGAACTGTTAACTATGGTTTTCATTCAAAAAGAGCAACAATCTTAACATCATAGGCTACTCAGATGAAGATCGGGGAACTGATCCAGATGATAGAAAGTCAGTTTCTGGATACTGCATCTATTTTGGAGGAAATCTTATATCATGGTGTTTTAAAAAGCAGGCCACTATCTCAAGATCAAGTACAGAAACATAATACAGGATTTTAATACAGGATTTTAGCTAGTGCCATAACAGAAATTCTATGGATCAAATCTTTATTAAGTGAATTACGAATTGAATCAAATTATAAACCAGTCATATGGTGTGATAATCTAAGTATAATTCACATGTCAGCCAATCCAGTTCTTCATTCAAAGACAAAGCATATAGAAATTGAATATATTTTGTACGTGAGCAAATAATCAAGCAAAAACTTCAAGTCAATCACATACCAGCAACATATCAGAGAGCTAATGTGCTTACCAAGGCACTATCAGCAAAGAATTTTACCAGATTTAGAGACGCGCTCAGAGTGAAGTCAAGCCTCAACTGATTCAACATGCTAAGAAAGAAAGGGTCAGATCCAAAGGACATCAGTGGACCTGAAAGCTAGACCTCACTTGAAAGTGGTTGTTATGATGTCGCTCTCATCTTTTAAGCCATTCCAGAGAAGAAGACACTGATTACATGAAGATCATGGTTACAAATCTGAAGAATATCTCCAGATCTGTAACTTGCGTGCCACTTCAAACAGTAGATCGAAGGTCCAAAACCTCGTCTTCACTGATAAATGGTATGCTACTCATCTTAGAGACTCCTCAAAGCTATCCGGCAAAGAAAAAATTCAATCTCAAGCAAAACGAAGCTACAGATCTGAAGAATATCTCCAGATCTGCATCACATATTGTATTCGCTTGATTTCGTTTTGCAAAGGAGGGTCTCTCACAATTTCACTCGATTTTCTCAATATTTCTTCGAGAAATTCACCAGATTTGAAAATTTTCATCGCAGCCGCCATAACCCTAGACTCGGTTTTGAGGGGGGATGTTAAGAGAAATGAGAATATACTGATTCATCTGATGGTGTTAATACCTCTTTTGTTTCTGATATTAGCAATAATCTTGTAATGGGCTTGGGCCTATGTTTTAGCACATGTACCAAAAATAAAGAGTTGTATGAGCTACTGCATATAAATACAGAGACTCGGTAGCAACGTTTGTAACATATTATCAATAATACAAACTTTATCATTTCATTCAAATTCTCTTTACTTCTAAGTGAAAACTTTTGCAATAACGAAGTGATTGGTATGAGCCATCCTGGTCTTAATAGAGTTTAATAGATACGTTCCTCCAAATAAAGGGACGGTTCCTTTGTTTTGCATGCACGTAAGCATTATGATCAGCGCATGCTTACTTTTCTTTCAGAACATTTGATCTCGTTGTGCTAATATTTATAGAAAAGTACTCTATATATACATCGTATACTAATATAATTAACCTACCTTTATTTATCACTATTGGATCTGGTTTGGCTTATACTTTGTATTACCTTATCCACGGTACATTGATAAAAAAATACATAATAATTTAATGCTAATACATCCATGGATAAATTGCTTGCACCGTACAGCTTCTTATCCACGATTTGCATTAGCATGGTCTACGAAAGCCTAAAACAGAATGAATAATGACTAAATGCATTAAGTCGTCTGCACATGTTTTCACTAATTAGATAGATGAAATATCTAAAACCAAGTTTTGATCTTTCTTCTTATACAGTTCAATGTTTCAAAAAATAGATTTACCTAAGAGATTTTGTTTAACATCAATTAACAAGCATATTTCCATTCTGTCCATCTTACATTATTTTAATTGTGCTTTTAAAAGATTATGACAATGACCAAAACTGTGAATACACGGCAACTTAAAAGAATGAATAATTATGAGAGCTTCAGGAATAGGAGGATTCCTGAATAATATCATATGTTTTAGTGAACATTGGGTTAAAGGTTTTATTTTCTGTTTAATAAAGTTTTCAGGAATCACACTTGTTTCTCTAAAAATTAACAGACTCCTCGGCATGTTTTTACATAAACACCCTTACGTATATATGTTCAGATAAATAAGCTGTAGGGAAATGAGCAAAATTGACGAATATTCCAAGATAAATAAGCTGTAGGGAATAAAATGACACACATACATACATACATACATACATACATACATACATACATACATACATACATATATATATATATATATATATATATATATATATGTTCAGATGCAACAAAGGCTGGGATCACTAAACTTAAATTATTTAACATAATAATGTATGTATGGAGACTGCACCGCAGACATATAAGGTATGATGTTTTCTTGTAAACTAATAATGTACCCGACGCAAGCAATATAAACCAGGGAAAACCGATCGGAGCGCCAATCATATGTTGGAATCTCGATTTTAATTGTGACAACCTATATAAAATGTTATGTGTATATTAACCATCTTTGCAGGAGATTTATTGCAAATTCATCTTCAGATATTTAAAGCTGTATATTGTGGTCTAGAGTCTGTACTTTACTTAGAAATTTGTAAAAATCTCTCCTGAAATG
This sequence comes from Allium cepa, assembly GCA_030765085.1. NCBI lineage: Eukaryota > Viridiplantae > Streptophyta > Magnoliopsida > Asparagales > Amaryllidaceae > Allium > Allium cepa. The sequence continues at coordinate 656,395,759 of CM060940.1, forward strand.
ATATATATAAATATATACACACGCGTGCTCATACATGCACAACAGGGCAAACTCAGACGTCCGAAACCATTCATTCAGACGTCTGAATCCTAAAACATGAATATTGTTTTCACAATATTCAGACGTCTGAATGAAAATATTCAGACGTTTGAAAATGGTCAAAAATTGCCTAATAGTTTGTTGTTTATGTTTAATCTAATTCAGAAGTCTGAATTATTTTATTCAAACGTCTGAATATCTCTAACTGCTATTGTCTTAAAAAGTCAATTCTCTTCACCGAAGAGAAACGATTTTAAAATCAATGGTTGCACCTGTTCTTTTCAATGTAACTTTTCATCTATAGTTGCAACTCTTTATATACTATAAATAGATTACAGAATTCAACAAACAATTCACCAAATTTACTTTTAGCATTCTTGAATTCTCATCTATTCTCAAACTTTCAAATTGCACAAAAATTACTTACATACTTTGATCATTGATCACTTTATCTTCCACAGTTCTCAAAGCACATCACTATATATCATAAAGGAGAAGATTATAGGAAGATTGTACTCAATTGACTTATCAGTGTTATTTAAGAACACATTACAGTCAGATACATTTGTTATTTGTATTGAAGTCATATTCGGTTGCTTAGACGGGTGAAGTCCTGTTAGATTGCTCGGGCAGTGTAAACCTATTCCTCCGGGTTAAGTGAGGGTTGTTGTAGTTGAAATTCCAGAAGGAGTCTGGGACTGGACGTAGAACGGGAAGTTCGAACCAGTATAAAATTCCTGGTGTGCTTGTTTTATTTTTCTTATTTTCATTTACTTTTCTATTATCATCTGGTTCCGCATTTAGATTTAATTATATTCCATATTACAAAATTCTAAGTAATAACTAGCCACGGTAATTACTTTCATTTGGTATTAGAGCAAGACATCTTACAACCGTTCACGGTTATCTGATATCTTGCTAATATGGAAAACAATACCAGCACTACCACTAACACTAGTTTTATTAAAGGTCAATCCACTACACGACCTCCATTTTTCAATGGTTTGAACTATAATTATTGGGCTACTCGTATGAGAATCTATATGCAATCAAATAGCTTTGAATCATGGAATATTACACAAAATGAATACACTCTTCCTACAGGAGAATACTCCACTTGGACAAACACACAAAAATTAGATGCTACTGCCAATGTTAAAGCTATGAACATGCTATTTTGTGCACTAGATAGAAATGAATTTAATTGGGTTAGCATGTGTCAAACTGCTTATGAAATATGGAAAACGCTTAAAATCACTCATGAAGGAACTAACAAAGTTAAACAAAGCAAAATCTTCATGCTCAAAAATCAGTTTCAAAACTTTAGAATGAAACAAGATGAATCCATCAATGATATATACTCTAGATTTCAAGATATCTATCATTCATTATTAGGATTAGAAGAAAAGTTCATTGATTTTGATATTGTATCAAAAATCCTAAACTCTTTAATGGATGAATGGGAAAGAAAAGTCTTGGCTATTGAAGAAGCTAATGACCTCTCTACCATAAAACCTGAAGAGTTAATAGGAAATCTAATGTCCTATAAAGTGAATTTGCAGGCAAAACGAGTACAAGCACAAGACAAAAAGAACATAGCTTTCCATGCTGAAGAAGAAAACATGACGATTCAGATGAAGAAGATCTAGCATTTATTGCCAAAATTTTCAAAAAGTTCTTGAAATTCCGAAAAAACAACATAAACAATGGAAAACAGAACTTTCTAAGCAAACCATCATCTTCAGTTTTAGAATGTTTTGATTGTCATAAGAAAGGTCATATGCAGAAAGAATGTCCAGAACTAAAGAAAAAATACTTCAACAATGACAGAAAAGATAAGAAAAAGAAAGCATTCTCTGTTACATGGGATGATTCAGATACCTCTTCATCAGATAGCAGCAGTGATAGTGAAAACGAGCAAGCTAATGTTTGCTTTATGGCTAATGAAAACGAGGTTAATGATTTTACTTTTGATGATATGATAGAGATAAACTCAGAGCTAGTTGACACTCTAAAAAAACTCAAAAGAAAACATAAGGAGACACGTGAACATCAGAACAAAGCAGAATTCTAAAGAGATATGCTCAAAGATGAGAAGAAATACTAGAGGAAGAATTTGAAAATTTACAAGAATCATTCTCTAATATTACTTCTCAACTCACTCTTTTAAGTCAAGAAATTGAAACTCAAAAAGAAAAGAATGATGCTCTTGTCTTTGAAAATCACGAATTAAAGACAAAAGTGAAATTGATAGAATTAGATAATACTGGTCTCAAAACAAAGTTAGATAGCATCACAAAAAATGTTTCAAATTTTAATAAATGAAGAGAAACCCTATCTAAAATTATTGATAGTTCTCAATCTGTTTCAAGTAAGAAAGGATTAGGGTATGTTAACAAAACAAAAGCTCCACCTAAAAGGAAAATTAGGAGAAATATTAATCCTACTGTAAATCAGTCGAAAAGGAATACTTACTCGAAAACATAAAAGTTTGGGTTTCAAAAACAAACAACATTTTGATTAAGAAAAAATATATAAACACCTTTTTAAAAACTGTTCATAAAAATAAAGATTACATTTTTAAATGGGATACTAAACCCTCTTGGGTTTGGTTTCCTAAGACTTAACTCTTAGAACCCTATTAAAAAAGTGGGTACCAATGTTATCTTATATTTTTTGTAGGTCTCACTCAAGAAAAGAAAAAAATGGATATTCGAAAGTGGTTGCTCAAAACATATGACAGGAGACAAAAATATGCTATCAAATATTACTTACTCAGATGGAGGCTCTATCACATTTGGAGACAACTCCAAAGGCTATATCATCGGCAAAGGCTACGTGAGCAATAACGGTATTTCAAATTTACCTCTTATTTCAAATGTTTTACTAGTCAAAAATTTAAACGTAATTTACTTAGTATCAGCCAATTGTGTGATAAAGGATTCAAAATCACTTTTTCTGCAAACAAATGTAGTATTCTTGATAAAAATCAAAATCTTATATTTGAAGGAAATAGAGACAAAAATATCTATGTTTTGAATATGAAAATAAATCATAATTCAGATATGTGTTTAATAGCCAAAGAAAATGATCCTTGGTTATGGCACAAACGATTCTGTCATATTAACTTCCAAGCTATAAACAAGCTTTCTAAAAATGATTTAGTAATAGGTCTACCAAAAATGAATTTTAAAATTGATCATATTTGTGATGCATGTCAGTTAGGAAAATTATCTAAGTCATCTTTTAAATCTAAAAAGGTTATTTCAACTTTACAACCACTTGAATTATCACATATGGATTTATTTGGACCAAAACAAGTACAATCCATTAATCATAGTAGATATGTGTTTGTAATTGTTGATGATTTTTCTAAATATACTTGGACTATTTTTATGAAAAATAAAAGTGATACCTTTGATAATTTCAAAACTTTTGTCAAAAGAATTCAAAATTTTAAAGGTTAGAAAATCAAAAACATAAGAAGTGATCATGAAGGTGAACTCAAAAACAAAGCCTTTGAACATTTTTGTAAGAAAAAGGGAATACTCCATAATTTTTCGTTTCTTAGAACTCCATAACAAAATGGAGTCGTAGAACGTAAAAATAGAACCTTCTAAGAATATGCAAGGACATTGTTAAATGGAAGTACGTTACCAAAACATTTCTGGGCTGAAGCAGTTGCAACAGCTTGTTATGTTTTGAATCGTGTTTCTATTCGACCACTAACTAAGAATACTCCTTATGAACTTCTTAATGGACGAAAACCAAATATTTCTTATTTTAAAGTTTTCGGTTCAAAATGTTTTATTTTAAGCACAAAAGATCGGCTTGGCAAATTCGATCCAAAATCCGATGAAGGAATCTTTTTAGGATATTCAGATCGAAGCAAAGTTTATCGAATTTATAATAAAAGAACAAATATCATCGAAGAAACACTTCATGTATCGTTCAATGAAAATTTTGAACAAATTCCAAGCTTAAGAGATGATGAAGAATTCCTTGATAATATCACAAATACAGAAATTTCAAATCTTGAAAATAATGAAAACATTGTTCACAATAACAATGAATTAAGATCTCCACCTAAATTATTAAGAGATTATCCTTCTATTAATGTTATTAGAGAACTCAATTCATCTGTTAGAACAAGAAGTCAATTAAATCAAATAGGACATGTAGCTTACCTTTCTCATATTGAACCTAAAAATATTAAAGAAGCATCTACCGATGAAAATTGGTTAATCGCTATGCAAGAAGAGCTAAACCAATTCGAAAGAAATGACGTTTGGGATTTAGTTCCACGGCCTAGTGATCAATCTGTTATTGGTACAAAGTGGATTTTCAAAAATAAAGCAGATGAACAAGGAAATATTACTAGAAATAAATCTAGATTAGTTGCTCAAGGATATAATCAAGAAGAAGGGATTGATTATGAAGAAACGTTTGCTCCAGTCGCTAGACTAGAAGCAATACGAATCTTACTAGCATTTGCATGTTTTCATAATTTTAAATTATATCAAATGGATGTTAAAAGTGCATTTCTAAATGGTTTTATAAAAGAAAAAGTTTATGTTGAACAACCTCCTTTATTCGTACACGAACAATTTCCTGACCATGTCTATAAACATAAAAAGGCCTTATACGGTTTGAAACAAGCACCCCGTGCTTGGTACGATCGTCTTAAAAGATATTTAATAGATTCTGGTTTCAAAATTGGAAAGGTTGATCAAACTCTTTTTATTAAAAGGAACAAGCAAGATATTTTAATTATTCAAATTTATGTTGATGATATTATTTTTGGATCTACAAACGATAAATATTGTCAAGAATTTTCTAATAAAATGACCAAAGAATTTGAAATGTCACATATGGGTGAGTTAAATTATTTTCTTGGTTTACAAATAAAACAATTAGAAAATGGTATTTTTATAAATCAAGAAAAATATTGTAACAATCTAATTAAACGCTTTGGTATGGAAAATACTTCTACCAAACCAACTCCTATGAGTATAACCATACATCTTGATAAAGATGAAAGTGGCAAAAGTATTGACCAAAAATTATATCGAAGTATGATTGGATCGTTACTATATTTAACAGCTAGTTGACCTGACATAATAATGAGTGTTTGCTTGTGTGCATGATTTCAAGCATATCCCAAGGAATCATATTTACGAGCAGTGAAACGCATACTACGGTATCTTAATAAATCCAAGGACTTTGGACTATCTATCCAAAGGAATGTCCTTTTGGATTAGTATCCTATAGTGACGCTGATTTTGAAGGAAGCCGAACAGATAGAAAAAGTACGAGTGGGACTTGTCACTTCATTGGACGATCTCTTGTATCTTGGTTTAGTAAGAAATAAAATTGTGTTTCATTATTGGCATGTGAAGCAGAGTATATTTCTGCAGCTTTGGCATGTGTTCAAGTTATCTATATGCAACAAACTCTACAAGATTTTGGTTTTAATTTATGTAAATCAACTATTTATTATGATAATTCTAGTGCTATAAATTTATCTAAAAATCCTATAAATCATTCACGAACAAAACATATTGACATTCGTCATCATTTTCTTTGTGATAATATTGAAAAAGATTTAATAAATCTAGAATTTGTGTCCTTTGACAAACAATTGGCAGATATCTTTACAAAACCGTTAAATGAAAATACTTTCATCAATTTAAGACGGGAATTTGGAATCGTCTCTTTCAAAGATTTATAAGTTCGAATATTTTTTTAAAAATATATATTTAAAAAAAATCATAGCTTCAAAGAAAATAAAAAGTGCCATCTAGCACTCGAACTCAAGACCTCATACCCGATAGTCCTCTATACTACCACTTCACTCTCTATTGTTTTCAGAAACTTAAGGTTGTTATTGAATTCTTATGTACCTTTCATTCTCACCTCTTTTTCCTATAGCCATTATTCTTCTAAACATACATTGTTTTCTCAACTAGCTTCTACCTATATATTATCTGCATTTCTTAATTCTTTTCACTAAGAATTTATTCAATTTTCTCTTAAATTTTCCAAAAATTACTGTTCAATCATGTCATCTCAATATAACTCTCAGTCATCTGAGCTATCTTACACATCTCCTTCCTTGGGATCAGAAAAACTGCCAACTCCTACTCCAATATATGAAACAGTTCCTATCCTTCCACCCTCAACTCATACTGGATATATTCCAGCAACTAAAAGAACAAGACGGTCTCTCTTTTTTGGATCACCATCCACAAAAGAGAAAATCGATGATATTCGTCACTATCAAAAAGAAACATTAGACTTACAACGTGAATTATACTATGAACAAAAATTTAATGTCAAACGACTTAGCTTTTTGGAACAAGTAGCGTTAATGTTCTGTGGTTCTTCATTAAAAGATACAGTTCATTAACCGTCTACAGCTCGTTCTCCAAATCGTTGCAATCCTTGGGAACCATCACCACAACGTTCACCGATAACTCCAAATTCTTAGGAACGTGGTAACGGATGGTCTCCTCTTCGACCATTTGTAGAGAACACTAAAGTTGAAGAAGAATCATATCATACTCCATCCTCTTCTTCAAAATCTATTTAATTATTTCTTGTTGTTTATATAATATGTTAATATGTCATTTAATTCTATTTATTCTAAAAATTGTAATATATAAAATTATTTAATAATATGTATTGCTTTTTATTCTCAATAAAGTCTATATGATCCTCCGTACAAAATTCAAACGGCTGAATTATTTGATTCAGACGTCTGAATCTTCATAGCAGAAATTTTTTGCCTCGGATTCAGACGTCTGACTAAGACCAATTTTGAACTAATTCCTTACGGGTTGTATTTCAACTCATTTCAGATGTCTGAGTCGAATGATTCAGACGGCTGAATTTTTTCTGAGCCTTTTTTTAACCATTCTTCTTTATTTTTATTACCATTTTACCCCTGCCTTTTCACCCTCTATATAATGCCTTTTTCACTTCATTCCTACTTACTTCAGAATCCTAGCCCCCATTTTTATCTTTCTCAAAGTTTTTAACTTTCCTTTAAGTCTCCAACGGCATTAAGATCAAAGAGAACTAGAGAATCAGCTTCTGGACCATTCGAAGACCAAATCTGGCAATGACTATGGAATGATGTTATTGTTTCTCGATATAATTCTATGAAGAACTCCGACATCTTCGAAGGAGCATTCATGAAATTCTCGAATTTTGCAGCATATCGTATTAGAGAGTTAGCGGAGCAATTTCACTTCGACGCCTTGATTGGGTATACTCCTAACAATGTTACGATTAATCATCTTATGATTAAACTTTTTCTTGCAAACTTAAATTTGGATCATCAAAATCCTCAAAACCGTCAAGATTGGGTTTGGTCGTTAGTGTGTGGCATAAGAACCTTCTTACCTTTACAAAGACTCGATCATATTTTAAATTGTCCTTATCAAGGAATTGACATTAATGAAATTGAAGTTGATATGGAACATTCGGATGAAGTTTCACATCAATTTTTGTCCGATCAACTTATAAATTTGGGCAACTTGAAATCTACCTTCTTAAGGCCACAGGCTAGGCTAATTCACCCTGCACTTATTTGTTCTCTCCAACCAAGGACGGGAAGTTATGAAAAAGTGTATAAAGAAAACTTCCAAGCACTTTATTCTATCTACTCTAATCAACAAGTGAATTAGGGGGGAATTATTTTGGATGGATTCCAAGACATCACAATCTGAAGAAAGTATAGAACCATTCATTATGGTGCCTATATTATGCGCATTCTCCTAAATATCGGTGCACCAATGTTTGACTTCGATTTTACAAGTATTAGTGAGTTAGGCGCTAAAACTTTAGGATTGATGGGTCTTCCTACACGGCCTCCTCCTCAACAAATTATTTCCTTCCACCAATGGTCGCAAAATGTTCAACAAGGTGTTCCTCAACCTTGAGACACTAGTGTTGCTTCTTCTTCTCATACTCAACATGAAGAAGAAGAGGAGGATGATGACACCATCCTAGAAATTGGCCTGGATACTTCTTCAAGACAAGCCATCATTACTCTCTCCCGAAATCAATTAAAGATTCATTGGGACATAAAGGAACTTAAGAAGAAGATGGAAGGAAAATTCAACTCTATCAAAGGCTTTCTTAATAAAATATGGGATCGAATTTCTTGTTCCGGCTCTACATCCACTCAAGCTTACAATCCGTCTCCATTTGAGTGGTCTTCCTCAAGCTCAAGTTCTAATCACAATGATCCATCTCTTTCAAGCCAATTTTAATTATCTTGGTCTATTTTTAGTTATTTTCTTATGTTTTGCTTGTAACTTTTATTGTCTAGTTGTATGAGAAATTTCTGAAACATTATCTCTTCATGTATTATTATCTATTACTTTGTTTTAATGAAACGAAATATCTATTAATATCCATGCTCTTTCTTTTTCTCGACGACAAAGGGAGAGAAATTTAAAATATGCATATTGACGGGGGAGTAACAATACTCTAAAAGTTTATTAATTTCATATAGTTGTCATCATCAAAAAGGGGAAGAATGTTGGAATCTCGATTTTCATTGTGACAACCTATATAAAATGTTATGTGTATACTAACCATATTTGCAGGAGGTTTATTGCAGATTCATCTTCAGATGTTTAAAGTTGTATATTGTATGTCTAGAGTCTGTACTTTACCTAGAAATTTGTTAAAATCTCTCCTGAAATGATATATATATATATATATATATATATATATATGTACACACATGCACACACATGCTCATACATGCACAACAGAACAAACTCAAACGTCTGAAACCATTCATTTAGATGTCTGAATGCTAAAACATGAATATTGTTTTCACAATATTCAGACGCCTGAATGAAAATATTCAGACGTCTGAAAATAGTCAAAAATTGTCTAATAACTTGCTTTTTACGTTTTAATCCAATCCAGAAGTCCGAATTATTTTTTTCAGACGTCTGAATATCTCTAACTGCTATTTTCTTGAAAAGTAACTTCTCTTCACCAAAGAGAAACGATTTCAAAATCAATGGTTGCACCTGTTCTTTTCAATGTAACTTTTCATCCATAGTTGTAACTCTTTATATACTATAAATAGATTACATAATTTAACACACAATTCACCGAATTTACTTTTAGCATTCTTGAATTCTCATCTATTATCAAACTTTCAAATTGCACACAAATTGCTTACATACTTTGATCATTGATCACTTTATCTTCCACAATTCTCAAAGCACATTACTATATATTATAAAGGAGAAGATTATAGGAAGATTGTACTCAATTGACTTATCAGTGTTATTTAAGAACACACTACAGTCAGATACATTTGTTATTTGTATTGTACTCCTATTCGGTTGTTTAGGCGGGTGAAGTCCTGTTAGGTTGCTCAGGCAGTGTAAACCTATTCCTCCAGGTTAAGTGAGGGTTGTTGTAGTTGAAATTTCAAAAGGAGTCTGAGAATGGACGTAGAACCAGTATAAAAATTCCTGGTACGCTTGTTTTATTATTCTTATTTTCATTTACTTTTCTATTATCATCTGGTTCCGCATTTAGATTTAATATATTCCATATTACACGATCCTAAGTAATAGCTAGCCACAGTAGTTACTTTCATCATAAACATGTTCAATCAAATAAATCAAAAACTTACATATTTTCTGCTGCGCACAGAAGCACCTCTCCGGTTTTTCTACCTGCGTGCGCTACATTCCATGCCTTTACTCGTGTAGGCTTACATTCCGGATTCTCCGCTTCCTACATAAGTATATATGAATTCATTTGTAAATTATACATACCATTAAGACTATATGTACAATAATGACTACATACCAATTCTTCATAAAGTCGAGTATATGATTTTCTTCCTAAAGTATGAGTTATGGTATTTTTTTTCTTTTATTTTTAGCATTTGTTTTGCATTATTTTCTCTTCTTATCAGTGTACTCAATATCAACGAATTTCTCCCACTGGACTTTATCAATATCGTTCGGACGATTATCAATCACAATGCATCTAGGTAAAAACACTTTATCTTTCTTCAAATATTTGTCTCGTAGCTTTTATTTTTTCGATCTAAAATATTATGAAAAACCTCTCTCCAAAATAGGACGAGCAATAGTTGGATCCAGATTCATGTCAAACTCTTTCTACAAAAGCAAAAGAAAAAAAATCAAAACAATTGCTGATCCTGATTCATGTCAAAGTTAAATATAAAAGGTAATCACTTGTCAAATGTTTTATCAAAATAGGAGAAAACATCCTACATTAAATGGGTCATCATAGCAGAATTACATAAATACTCTAAGCTTAGAGTCAGAAATTCAGAATCTACCGTGAGACATAAATTTAGTTCATGTGAATTAACCAATTTTTAGTGTAAATCTTTAAAACATAAATTTAGTGTTATACTACTCCTAAATTTACTTTTCATCGTGAGATAGGACCTCAATAAAACTTTGATGATATTTCGATGTGAAATCAATAGTTTAGGTGCTCTCGGTGGCAAATAGAATGTTTGATTTGCTAAATAATATTTCCATGGAAGAAAAAGACATGATTTAAATGAGTAAGTAATTGAAGTAAAATACCGTAAGTGCTTCCATAAATTATCCTTATAAAAGCTGTCTACTTTCCTCCAGTCATCGTAACTAACCGAAATGAGTGCACGAATCAAAACCCCACAACGAGAACTCCATTTTTTTGCATCTCTACCTTTAGCACCATCCATTTCAACAATTATTGAGTACTTTTTATTTGTTGGTGGAGGAGCAACGTCTTCTTCGGTTTCTTGACACTGTGATGCATTGTTGCAACTAGTCGACATTCTGTAATATACACGTTAACTTGTGAATCAGTTGATAAATCAAGTAATCATAGCATAAAAGGCTGGGTAGTGTTTAATATATCTATATATATAACAAGGAAACCTTCAAATGAAGCTTTTGTATTTACGAAACTACCCCTATTAGAAAAACTAAATTGAGGGTAGTACTACCATTTTCCTTTAAACTCCCACACACATTTTGGCTTTTCAATTGCCAAAATTACTCATTTACACATCTACCCGGTCTCATGCAATTCTACTCCGGTGTGCTCGACCAATTAAAACACACAGTTTTTTACAAATTTTGCAAAAAAAACTCCTTCATCGGGAAAAAAAGTACTTTTCTGTAAAGACTCTTCATGCTCTGATTGGTTGGCGGCAGTGTGACAACATGACAGAAGAGCGTGCCACTAGGAGTAAAATTCCGATCACTATAGCAATTTAATGAATAACGCTATGCTACCTGCAGCAGTCATGGCCTTTAGAATAACACATGTCTAAACTATCATTAAATGGATTCAATACATCAAATAAAAAAAAAGCATGTTTTACTGCTACAGAATTTAGATGTCAACATAGATTCAATACATCAAACAAAACACACAAAAAACATCACTAGTTACAATCATGTTTTTCTATCTAGATTCCATGCATTTCAACAATGTTAAGTTGTATTGCTCATTCAAATTGGAATGGAAGTTTGTTGGCATCTTATAATCATCTGTGTCATCAGTCAAGTGCTTAGGCGAATGTCGTACAATGGACCAATCAGGATTTTGTATGTCTTTTATGTAAAAGATTTGGCTTGCTTCAAATGCAAGAATGACAGGCTCATCATGTTCCCTATTACTACTTTTAAGCTTCTCTAGATTTACCATCGGCAAACTAGAGTCCGGACAAACCTTAAACCCATGTGTTTTGACGGTGATATTTACCCAGCCGTAGTAGAATACTACATGTTGAAAATCATAATAATGAACCTCAATGATCTCCTTGATAACACCATACAGAGTAGTATCATCATCCATAGGATTTAAATCTCTTGCACTTGCGATAACTGTTGTAATTGCATCCATGTAAACACCACTACCTTGTGTTGAATGAGTGTTGTTGTAGTGCTGGGAAGAAAATACATAACCATTGATCCTATATTTGAGATGAGTTTTGGCTTCCCATGTTGGACCACTAAACTTAATAACATAATAATGAATTTATGCATTTTTCTTCCATTAATTGTTAAAACCACTGAAATATATTACATAAAGTCGTTATTATGTAATAAAACTATTGTTTTCTTGAAGTTTAACAAACCTTGATGTGCAACCAATCAATGAATTCAGATTGTAGAATAACTTTTGCCTTTGTTTGAAGTCTTTTTTAATTACGGTGAGCATCTTCTAATGACAATCGATACTCACTACATAGTAAACATGTTATATGTTAAGTAAATATAAAGCTAATTTGTAATTAGTTAAAAAACACAAACCTATAATAATCGTCTAGATCTGGTATATCCATTCTAAAAAGTATCCATCTTCGAATTTGTATGCGTTGTACGCCACTTAGCTTGATAGTTTTACCCTCAATAATGGAGCGTTCATATGTATCATTACCATTCTTATTCAAGAATGGTGCTTATTTAGAGCTATGATTTCCAGCACATGGATCTGGCATATTCTCCATTACATACCTAACAGATTCTGAAACAAGGTATGCTTCGGTAATTGACCCTTCCGCATATCGTTTATTGCTTGGCATGTTTTTACACTCCTTCATAGCTCTAAGAAAACATAAAATAATGCACGTTTTTATATTATCATTGGATAATGATTTGGATTATAATTATTAAAAAAGAATGTCTCACCTTTCAAATGGATACATCCAAGTATAATTAACCGGTCCGCAAAGTAGTGCTTGATCAGCTAAATGCACCATTAGATGTATATTTATATCAAAAAACTAAGTGGGAATATAATGGACCAACACACATAATGTCTCCGCAACCATATCTTTGGCAGCTTGGACATGCTTTCGAATCAAAACCTTTGAACAAATAATATTGAAGTACAAGCATGGTTGCAAAATCGCACGCCTCAAGTCACGAAACTTTGGAAATGCATGTTGAACCATGACAGGCAAACGTTGGATAATAATATGACAGTCATATGACTTTCTAATATTCAAACTAGGTGGTTGAATGCTTACTAAGTTGCCTAATTTAGTTCCAAAGCATGATGGAAGTTTTACGCCTTTTAGAACTTGACAACATTGGATCTTGTAATCTTTATCAAATGCAAATTTAGAGGATTGTTTGGTTCTATCGAAGAACAAATTAATAAAATGCTATTCAACATTCTTCTCAGTATGCATTACATCTATTGTGTGTTGCACTTTATGGCCACTCCAATACTCTAAGGAAAAAAGAATTTACTTTTTATACCATGCTGTTATTACACCATTGTTATTCTCATTTCCAAAGTGTTCATCATGATCAAAATCATCTCCTATACGCTTCTTTTTTCTATTAAATTTACCGGGTATGTATTTGATATGAGCAATTTTCTCTAAAAGAGTTGATCCTGTCATTCGTGTTGGAGGTTCCTTATACTCTATATCTTTATATAGTCCATGTTTTGGTGCTTTATATGGATGGTCGTTCTTCAGAAATCTTCTGTACATCGTATAAACAGTCTTATTACCAACATGTTTCGCCTTGGTCTCTATAGCACAAATAGGGCATGCTTTATAACCATGGATCACACAACCCGATAGATTCCCAAATGCAGGTAGATCATGAATTCCTCACAATAGCATTGCTTTCAATGTAAAATATTCGTTCTTGTCCATGTCAAATGCAGGCACTCCTATTGTCCAAAGTTGTTTCAACTCATCCACAAGGGGTTCTAAATATACATCTATCTTGACTTGATGCTTTAGGCCCAGGAATTAATAAACACAACATTTGAAATTCTAATTTCATGCACAATGAAGGAGGCAAATTATAAGGAACCATATACACAGGACAACAACTATAAATGTTAGACTGTATTGTATTAGGATTGAACCCATCGATAGCAATTCCAAGCCAAACATTTCGAGCATTGTTAGCGAACTCTGGCCACTTAATTTTAAGCCATTTCCATTCAATTGAGTCGATAGGATGACGCATGAAATCCCAATAAGTTTTTGCTTCACTAGGCCATAACATTTTTCGAGCTACCCATGATATAGTGTACAATCTAGGAATTAATGGAAAATATTTTAGAACTTTTCTTGGTTGCTTTGTGACTTTTACAATTTCACCTTCATCTTTAACTTTAAATCTCGAAGTATGGCAACGAGGACATTCAATGGCATCTTTATTCTCCTTCCAAAATAATATGCAATCGTTTTCGCAAGCATGTATGCACTTTAAATTCATTCCCAAGTCCTTTAATATTTGTTTCACTGTGGCGTATTTAATGTATTTCCATTTAGAAGCCACTTTTTCAATCTCTTCAACAACTCGGTCGCACTGTTTCCTGACTACTTGAGTTCTTTTTTCAAATTATGTAGCTCTATAAGGACGCTTAACGTTGTAAGACCATCTTGAAGAATACAGTTTTTTATTTGCTTTTCTTTTGTACCCGTTGTACTTTTTTCCCAGATAACCATCACCGATAACGTGAATGCTATCATACACACCATATGAATTGTCAACAAGGTTTCCAAGAGCACCTTCTACATGGTTTTCCACTCAAATTTGATGAGAAATGCAAGCCTCATTGGCGGTGACATTTGGTGTAGAATTGATTACTGCATCTGTGTCATTCCTCTCACCATGAAAAAACCACTCATCATATGTTGGATCCATACCGTAAATGATTAAGTGTTTCTCGACTGTTTTGAAAGATAACTTTTTTGAATTTCTACACTTTTTGCAAGGACAATTGCACATGTCAAAGTCAGGCGGTGCATGATGCTTTGCGAAATTTATAAAATGTCGAACCCCCTATATGTACTCATCAGTGTTCCTATGTCGACATCTAATCCACTCTCTTGAAGTAGATAACGACATTAGTAAGAACTTTTATCTCTTCCTGTCATTTCATATAAACACCAAAAAAATTAAGTAAACAAATGACACATCATATATGGGGACATAATCATTGGTGAATTGGCACATCTATTCAAATTGTGTATCATTTTTCAGTTTTAGTCCATTATGAATTAGTCATTATAAAGGGGTTCAAAGCACCTATGTTCTAATTAAGGATTCTGGTATGTCATAAATTTGGTCCAGAATGATACGTGGACAAATTTTTATGTACAAATTGCTAAGAAAAAACATAAAATAGACATATCTATATATAATTTCAAGCATTTTATTGGTTGAGCACACTGTAAAAACGGAACTTGGGTCTAGTTGTTTGCTATTACTAGCAAACAAAACCACTTTAGTGGTTCACGGAGCGACAAGGAACAAATTTAGTATGTAGCTTTCATAGGTGGAATTAGAATCTTTGTGTCTGATATTTCAATGTAACCGTATAGAAATAGACTTGACAATGTGATCTACCTTGTGTCCATTTCTTATGCGTATGACAATATGACAGAGGGCACAGTTATTGTTTTCAAAGTATACAAGGAAAAAACTGAAATATGATCAAGAAGTTATGTTGCTGATATATATATAATTAACAATCTATAAGACAATTCTTTGAAACGAAGTTATAGAAGTGATTCTTGATAATTGTCGGAACCTCTATATACTTGGAGACTAGAGGGTTAAGAATGAAGATCCGCTTCCTTATAAGACGCACACTACTGACTAGCACCCCTTTTAATGGAACTATCTAATGATATCTTAGGTTGCACCATACCATTTCACCCACTTGATCAGTCATATATTGCAAACGTGGCACCTTACTGCCAATGAATTTTCACTTTTCACTTCTATAAATGAAACTTGTATTGGATGCCACAATATGAAAACCATAGTTAATCTTATTCACATTAATCTTATTCATTAAATATGATAAGAGACAAAGAAATAAAACTTTTAACAAAACGATATTGCATAATAACTAGATCAACTTGAAATATGAGTGGTCAAGTAGCATAAGTAAAGATCAACAGGCTCAATTCCTGCTCACTTTTGTTATATTTAACCCATAATTCCCTCTAAAAGCTCTAAACAACAATATGTTCTCATATATTGTGAAAAAAATAATTGTAACTGTATATTTGTTGTTTATAATTATTGTAAACAATGTTAGTGAGTCATCAACTCGTGACTTTTTAAGTTGGTGTATAGAGAAGTGCAACTTGGTAAGCGACTCATGTGTTAATGGATGCTCTAACGGATCTATTGAGGAAAATTGCATCCAACTTTGCTATAAGCATCAAGATTCATGTCTAAAATTATGCAATTGATTTAGAATTATGTCTCTGTATATAATCATAGGGTGAACAAATTAAAAAAGTATTACAAATATATGTTGTGTAATGGATGGAAGAAATGTACACATTCTTAATGCTAATTGACTAATATTATTTCAATATTATAATTAAATCATGTAATTCAGATTTTCAAATTAGGCACATTATATGTTGAATATGCGCTTTGCGCTTATATGATTTTTGTTTGATGATAATAAACATATATACATTCATTTAAGTGTATTTGTTAATATATTATTTTATTTTCACAGATTAAATAAATATTTGTTGAATAAATTAAATAACATAGAATTTGAATTCAAACAGAAATTTTATTCAAACAAATATTTATTACAATTTTGAATAGTACAAATTCAAGCTCTCACTATACATATACAATTTTGATTACATTACATCACGATTTCATATTTACATTAATAACCTCACTACATATCACTCACACTCGTATTTATCTTCAACTTCATTCCAGTTTTTGAATCCAGCATCTGAGCAATCTGCAAAAATAAATTTTGACGCAGTAAAATTGAAAAAGGAAATATTTTTGCAGTATAAAATAAAACGTGAATTTCGAAAATAATATTTGCCTCAGTTATTTGGGTTGTTCGTCATCATTTAAATTTGAATTCATCATACACGAACAACTTGTGACATACACAGTGTATCATTGTATATGCCACAAGGCCGTGCACATCGATATACACTTGATAATGCTACAGGGACAGGTGAGCACAGGTCAAACCCAAATGAAAAGCCGGGTTCAACTCACGTGCAATAACATCAAAGTCACAACTCTCAGCACAAGGTCAAACCCGAGTTTTAAAACTGGATTCAACTCAGGTGCAAATCAAAAGTACACATGAATGCTATGTTCAAACATGACTCAGCCTCAAACCAGCATCAAAGCAAGTACAACTACAAGTGTCGACCAAGTGACAATGCAAGCAAGATCAACACAGCAGCCAACATATTCAACAATGAATCAGAGAATACAAATTATGACACAAATGCACAATAGGCCGAGCATCAAGACACAAAGCACCAGACTTCAAGCCATGCACAGCAGCGACCAAAGTCAAAGAAAAGTCAGATCAAACAGAAACTACAAAGCAGTGAACACTTGAATACATATTACAGTGAATTAAACAGACTCAACTACAAGTGTACGACCACTCCAGAGAGTAGTTCAAATACAAATGAACTCGACCAGTAACCAAGGCTACAAAGTGCGCAGTGACTATAATAAGTACAGTGAATAACATAGTTGCAGCATGAACAAAAGATCAAAGAAGTGCACAAAGGTGCTCAGGGATAAACACATAGATGGTCAGAGCCGTAGTATACAGAGGTCACAAAATCAAAACCGTGGTCATGCCGAAGTCAACAAGAAAGGAAAGGAAAAAATCAGAGCAATGGTCAGATATTATCAAACAAAGTCAAGGCCGGAGTAAAATAAAACCAAGTCAGAAATTAAACAAGCCGTGGTGGCCACGAAACAAATTCGAAGCCGAATAATTCAAAACCGTGTCAACCAAGCAAGCATCGAAAATACGAATTTGAATAAGTCAGTGAAATCTCAAGCATCCAAGCATAATCAAGCGGCCAGAGAAAATAAATTGACAAATTCAAACAACTATATACGAACGCAAATATAGGAATTCGACCTATATAAAAACCCACAAATCATCATCGGCAAAGCATCGAGTTCAAGTACGAATACACAAAAGCAAAAAAGCATAAAATTACATACCGAAATCATAGAGGAACTCGATCCAAATTGGAGAAGTCGTGTGGTAAAAAGGAGAGCATCGATCGACAAAGGAAGCACGTCAATCATTATTCGATCGAGGAATTCAACCGGCGCTTCAATTTGTGCAACCCTAATTTTGAAAGCAAGGAGTGAAAGCACCGAAGCCCTAATTTTAGAAAGACGATGAAGTCGCCATTATTCTCACAAGCAAAGGAACGGGCCGAGCAAAAGAAAAAAGGAACGGGTTATAGAAATTAAAAGGGCCGTCCTTTATTATCAAAAGGGGATTTAGTTTTTAGGGTTTAATTTTTTTAAAAAGGGGGTTTTTTAAAGTTTTTTTTTTATTTGAGCAAAAATTATGCATTCAAGTTTATATTTTAATTTTTGCTCCTGCTTGTATTTTTGAAGTTGTTTTTACTTTTCGAGTCAAAGAATTGGTAAATCACCACCTAGGTTGTAGGTAGTGTCAGATTGTCTAGTTAGAATTAGTTCAGTGAGCAGGGTGTGCGAGTTTGCAAAACTCTATAGGCGGAAGCAGAGTTTGCGAGTAAGCGAAACTCTATAGGCGGAGCAGGGTGTGCGAGTCTAGTAGAGTGTTTATGAGCGGGAGCAAAGGTTTGCGAGTCTAATAGAGTGTTTGTAAGCGGGATACTGTTTAATTCTAATAGAATTCTAGGAATGCAGCAGTAGGCAGGGGTTGCCGAAGCTGGGTATATTTTGTGTGTGATTTACTTTTCAGCATATTTATTTCTGCAGTTTATTTCTGTGTTTAATTCGAGAAAATTTGCATTAACCCTATTCACCCCCCCCCCCTCTAGGGTTAATTTAGATCCTACAAGTGGTATTAGAGCCCGGTATTTTTCTTTAACTCTAGAGTCATGAGTTCATCAAATAATGCTTTTTCAGAGGGGCAATCTATTGCTAGGCCACCCATGTTTAACGGGAATGATTATGCTTATTGGAAAGTTAGGATGGGTATTTATCTTAGTTCTGTTGATTATGATGTTTGGGATATTATTGAAACTGGTTATAAACCTCCCACTATAACTGTTGGTGGTACTGAGATTCCTAAACCTAAGGATAGGTGGGATGCTAACGATAAGAAATTAAAAACTACAAATGCCAAAGCAATGAACGCTTTGATCTGTGCTCTTGATAAAAATGAATTTAATAGAATTTCTCATTGTACAACAGCACAGGAAATTTGGCACACTTTGGAGGTGACACACGAAGGAACTTCTCAAGTCAAGGAGTCTCGTCTAGCCCTATTCAGGAATGAATATGAAAACTTTGTGATGGACAAAGGCGAGAGCATAAAGGACATGTTTGGATGCTTTTCAACCTTGGTATATAATGCTAGAGTGCTTGGGAAAGTATTCACTGAGGTAGAGCTTGTGAGGAAGGTGCTACGAGTTTTACCAATGAACTTTGAGGCAAAAGTCACGGCAATACAAGAATCGAAAGATATGAGTAAGCTAAGCATGGAGGAGTTGATTGGCAACTTGATGACATATGTGCTTGAGCTAAAAGCAAAGGAAGAATGCAACAACTCCAAACCAAAGAAGAAGACGATTGCCTTAAAGAGCAAACAAGAGAGCGATGAAGAAGGAGAAGATCCAATTGAAGAGCTTGCAATGGCTGTCAATAATCTTAGAAAATGGTCAAGATTCAAGCCACGCAAGAAGAAAACAAAGGGTAATAGGTCAAAAGATTCTGACAATTCCGATAATGAAACAACGTTTTATAACTGCAACAAGTCTGGCCACTTCAAACAAGAATGCCCACTTCTCAAAAAACAACAAAGGAAAGAAAAAGAAGAAGAAGGCCTTTGCTGTGACTTGGGATGATGAAGAAGGAGAGGAAGTTTCGGATAGCAGCTCAGAGGAGGCTAACTTGTGTCTAATGGCAAAATCGGATTCAGAAGCAAGCTTAGAAGAATCTAGTGAGGTAAGTGACTATTCTTATAAAGATCTTGTTTTTATGTGTCTTGATCTTACAAAAGTAGTTGATACTCTTGAATCTAAAATTGAAAAACTGAAAACTGATAGGAGAGAACTTGCTTGTGAAAATTTTAGGCTAGAAACTGAACTTGAAAATATTCAAAACCTAGAATGTAAAAGATGTAAAGTTTTAGATTCAGAATTATCAAGACTTATGAATAGCTTTGAGAATCTTGAAAAAGAAAACTTGAGTCTTAAGGAAATCATTGACACTAGGAAAAAGGATTTTATAAATAGATGCACCTCACTTGTAACTGAAAACACAACATTAAAAACCAAAGTCCAAAATCTTGAGAAATCTCTGAATAACTTTTCAAAAGGAGAAAAATCTTTCAAAATGTTATTGGGTAATCAAATTTTTGCTAACAATAGAAAATGACTAGGTTTTGGGAAATCACTAGATGATGATAATGCAAAAGGTAAAAGTGTCTTTGCTCGATCTGAAATAATTGGACATCATGCTGAAAATTATAGTCATAGGAACAAGAGCACAAAATTTATACAAGTTTGGGTTCCTAAGAATTCTACAAACAAATTTCATGTCTATTGGAACAAGAATAAAAGGTCTAAACAAATTTGGGTTCCAAAAGGTTTGTTTACTCACAATGCTTTTGCCACTAACAACCATGGACCTATAAAAACAAATAGGTCACAAAAATCTTTCATCGTGTAGGTATGGTGGCAGGCTAAGGAACAACAACAGTGTTCTCTGGATTTTGGCTGTTCCAGAAACACAACGGGCAACAAAGCAAAGTTCTTTAGCCTAGTATAAAGGTGACAGAATCACAATGGACAACAATGAAAAATTATCGTAAAGGTAAAACAGGTAAATTTGTTTTTGAACGATATATTAAATGTGATAATCTGCACCGTAATCTTAATTAAATCAGCCAGTAATGTGATGATGAAATGAATGATGTCTTTAATTCTGACTTATTCTTAATTGATATGATTTTTTTGACTTGTTCTTATTTATGACCTTGATTTGTGCTTAAATGATGACCAATCAGATTTTCAACTTTGAACTAATCCATATAAATTTGTTCGGTCAAATGATGGTATTTTATTGATCTTTGATTACTCATGCTACACGTAGATATATTTGTTTTGACATTTTGGTCACTGCTTGTAAATTTGCACGATTTCAAATTTCATGTGAAAGCTTATAAAAAGGATTTTAAGAAATTGTTGAAACTTCAAGAAATTGTTTTTGAAATAATTATGATGTTGATTGACTGTTGATTACTCATGAATATAACCGTTTATCCTACGGTTTCTGAAATTAACACTATGATATTTGTTTGAGTGTTAACATGGCTTCATTTCAAATTTCATTCTGAGATAGTTTGTTGAAATTTTACAAATCTGGTCTTTGACATCCAACGAGTGAATATTGAGTGAAATTTAAATTCGGATGCAGATTACACTGGTAATATAGTTGATAGAAAAATTACTAGTGGAACTTGATTAATCTTTGAAACATTCATTTGCTGCATCATTTTTCAAAGAAAATATCTGCATATTTGTCACTTGAAATAATTTTTTCAAATAGCAGAATTTTTCTCATATAACTCCTTCGAGAAAATCATTGTTGACCATATTTTCAGATTAGTCATTCTTATTTGATTTTAAATGACAAATTTTGACTGATCCGACTCCCTGCTGATTATCGAAAAGATAAATAGTGATTGAAAAAGTGATGAGTGTCGATATTTGTCATACATTACTCAAGACAGTATATTTAGAAAAAAATTCTTTAGAATTTCATAACAAGAGTTATAAAAACTTTTTGTTGGGTAAAAATTCCATGATCATTTCTATTTCTATCATCTTTCTATCGACCATCACTCATCAAAATCATATATAGTATGTAAATTTGTGGTAGTTTACAAAGAAAATTATTCGTTCTTATCTGTGCTTCAATTTATTATATTCTTCAATAAAAATAAATATTCAAAGTATTCACTCTCATTTAAAAGTCCTTACGGTTATGCATGGGTGAATTACTTGGATTTTTGATTATGTGCTTCCATGCTCATTTAAAAGTCCTTACGGTTATGCATGTATGGAACGCATATCAAAATTAATTGATTAAAAAGACAAGTTGATTCTAATCCCATTTAAAAGTTCTCACGGTCATGCGTGGTTAGAAGATACTTGAATTATTTTTAAATAAAAATTGTGAATACTACTAATCTCATTTAAAAGTCCTAACGGTTATGCATGGTTAGTAGATATTCAAATTTCCTGAAATAAATATACCACAAATAGACAGAACTGTATGATTTTTGATGATTTTATCCCCATCACTTTTGAAAGTGGAATATGCGCCTGACAAGGGTGATTACGATTTTTGTTTGAGTTTTATTGAAATTTGATATTTATATTCAATTGAGTTAAATGTTTGGTTCATGTCTATCACTTCATCCCTATTTTTATAACACTGTTATTCTTTTGCTGATAACAAAAGGGGGAGAGAAAAGTTAAGATTTTGTCAAATAAAATCAAGCAAAGGTCAAATAATTTTCTATTTGCATCTAGGCTCATTTGCATATTTTTATTTGTATGCATATATGTAGGGGGAGTATTGTGTAGAGAGGGAGCATTTAAATAGGGGGAGCAAATTGAACGATCAAATACATTTAATACATTCAAAATCTTAAATATATGTTTGTTATCATCAAAAGGGGGAGATTGTTGAATATGCGCTTTGCGCTTATATGATTTTTGTTTGATGATAATAAACATATATACATTCATTTAAGTGTATTTGTTAATATATTATTTTATTTTCACAGATTAAATAAATATTTGTTGAATAAATTAAATAACACAGAATTTGAATTCAAACAGAAATTTTATTCAAACAAATATTTATTACAATTTTGGATAGTACAAATTCAAGCGCTCACTATACATATACAATTTTGATTACATTACATCACGATTTCATATTTACATTAATAACCTCACTACATATCACTCACACTCGTATTTATCTTCAACTTCATTCCAGTTTTTGAATCCAGCATCTGAGCAATCTGCAAAAATAAATTTTGACGCAGTAAAATTGAAAAAGGAAATATTTTTGCAGTATAAAATAAAACGTGAATTTCGAAAATAATATTTGCCTCGGTTATTTGGGTTGTTCGTCATCATTTAAATTTGAATTTATCATACACGAACAACTTGTGACATACACAGTGTATCACTGTATATGCCACAAGGCCATGCACATCGATATACACTTGATAATGTTACAGGGACAGGTGAGCACAGGTCAAACCCAAATGAAAAGCCGGGTTCAACTCACGTGCAATAACATCAAAGTCACAACTCTCAGCACAAGGTCAAACCCGAGTTTTAAAACTGGATTCAACTCAGGTGCAAATCAAAAGTACACATGAATGCTATGTTCAAACATGACTCAGCCTCAAACCAGCATCAAAGCAAGTACAACTACAAGTGTCGACCAAGTGACAATGCAAGCAAGATCAACACAGCAGCCAACATATTCAACAATGAATCAGAGAATACAAATTATGACACAAATGCACAATAGGCCGAGCATCAAGACACAAAGCACCAGACTTCAAGCCATGCACAGCAGCGACCAAAGTCAAAGCAAAGTCAGATCAAACAGAGACTACAAAGCAGTGAACACTTGAATACATATTACAGTGAATTAAACAGACTCAACTACAAGTGTACGACCACTCCAGAGAGTAGTTCAAATACAAATGAACTCGACCAGTAACCAAGGCTACAAAGTGCGCAGTGACTATAATAAGTACAGTGAATAACATAGTTGCAGCATGAACAAAAGATCAAAGAAATGCACAAAGGTGCTCAGGGATAAACACATAGATGGTCAGAGCCGTAGTATACAGAGGTCACAAAATCAAAACCGTGGTCATGCCGAAGTCAACAAGAAAGGCAAGGCAAAAATCAGAGCAATGGTCAGATATTATCAAACAAAGTCAAGGCCGGAGTAAAATAAAACAAAGTCAGAAATTAAATAAGCCGTGGTGGCCACGAAACAAATTCGAAGCCGAATAATTCAAAACCGTGTCAACCAAGCAAGCATCGAAAATACGAATTTGAATAAGTCAGTGAAATCTCAAGCATCCAAGCATAATCAAGCGGCCAGAGAAAATAAATTGACAAATTCAAACAATTTTATATGAACGCAAATATAGGAATTCGACCTATATAAAAACTCAAAAATCATCATCGACAAAGCATAGAGTTCAAGTACGAATACACAAAAGCACAAAAGCATAAAATTACATACCGAAATCACAGAGGAACTCGATCCAAATTGGAGAAGCCGTATGGTAAAAAGGAGAGCATCGATCGACAAAGGAAGCACGTCAATCATTATTCGATCGAGGAATTCAACCGGCGCTTCAATTTGTACAACCCTAATTTTGAAAGCAAGGAGCGAAAGCACCGAAGCCCTAATTTCAGAAAGACGACGAAGTCGCCATTATTCTCACAAGCAAAGGAACGGGCCGAGCAAAAGAAAAAGGAACTGGTTATAGAAATTAAAAGGGCCGGCCTTTATTATCAAAAGGGGATTTAGTTTTTAGGGTTTAAGTTTTTTAAAAAGGGGGTTTTTTAAAGTTTTTTTTTATTTGAGCAAACTTTATGCATTCAAATTTATATTTTAATTTTTGCTCCTGCTTGTATTTTTGAAGTTGTTTTTACTTTTCGAGTCAAAGAATTGGTAAATCGCCACCTAGGTTGTAGGTAGTGTCAGATTGTCTAGTTAGAATTAGTTCAGTGAGCAGTGTGTGCGAGTTTGCAAAACTCTATAGGCGGGAGCAGAGTTTGCGAGTAAGCGAAACTCTATAGGCGGAGCAGGGTGTGCGAGTCTAGTAGAGTGTTTGTGAGCGGGAGCAAAGGTTTGCGAGTCCAGTAGAGTGTTTGTAAGCGGGATACTGTTTAATTGTAATAGAAATCTGGGAATGCAGCAGTAGGCAGGGATTGCCGAAGCTGGGTAAATTTTGTGTGTGATTTACTTTTCAGCATATTTATTTCTGCAGTTTATTTCTGTGTTTAATTCGAGAAAATTTGCATTAACCCTATTCACCCCCCCCCCCTCTAGGGTTAATTTAGATCCTACATTATATTCCTTTTTATTAACTGGTATCAATAAAATAATAGATTGATTTATTTAAAGAAGCATAAACATGGATAATTGCATGTACATGAAAACTATAATAACTGCCTTACTAGACCGAGTCTAGTATCTTTGACTACAAATAATACATGTTTTTAAGTAAAATTGATGGCTTTCTTGGTATATATGAAAACAATAACAACAATTATAAAAGAAGAGAAAAGAGGTTTTTGGATATTTTGATTTAAGCAGCAGAATTTGTATGGGGCATAGAGCGGCCTACTAAACATGCGGGCTGGGACAACCAATGAACAAAATGTATTAAAATTTGAGTTATAAAGTATTTAAACGTCCACAGCTGAGTTCAAAACCCATTTTGCCTCCTTTAAAACTTTGGACTTGCAAAATTTTTGGCATTTTAATTCCTATGTATACTATAATTTGCAACTTACTGGTCTTTAACTTATACATCAAGTTATTTCTCAAATCAATTTCAAAGGGGCATGGTTAATCCAAATAACGTTCAATTCCAAAGCTTAATCAAAAGAGTTGCATTTATCACCGCATGTATGACGTATTCTAGTAACCTGTATCATAAATAAAAGCTATTTAATGAAATATCGAAGTAATCGATGCCAAAGTGGTAAACGATTGAAGTACAACAATGAAAAATCATTAAATTCAAGATACTCTTTTGAAGTAACAATCATTTAAGTTCAAGATATTCTAGAAAAGAAATCTGTCAGTTTAGTAGCTAAAATTAGAAAAGAATTGGCAGTTTCCTTTTTACTTCGTTTTACAACCTTACTATTTAGGCCCAAACAGCTGAAAAAATCAAGACAAAGTTTTTTCTAGAAAATTATAGCATATAGTGCATAAATCTCTCTGTATTGGTTACGAATAAAATGGATTCAATTCCTTTATTTTTTTTGCTTTTGTTTCTTTCATATATTTCGTAGAACCGCCAATGATCCTATCATATGTAAAATTATGTCAAAATTGAAGAATGAAATAACTTAGAAAAGAGAAACTGACGTTCGAATTTGGAGATGGGGCAGAATTACGCCAGATTCAAAAAGCCTACATTTATTTTGGAATGAGGAATCTGATAGCAATGAAGAAGAGGCAAATCGTTAAAAAAAGTCCGAGTTACACTAGGTATTTTTCAATGTAAAAACACTTTTGTTATGTGGGCACAGAAGCATGGTGTTTAGGACCCCGCAAAGGTTGTAGAATTATTGAAACCATGACCACTTTCAAAGCATACAGGTTGATCAACCAATTTCTGAATAACTTTATTTGTATACATGATTGTTCTGTTCGAATTAGCAATGTACGACAACTTATATCACCTGTTGAAAATTGACGACGAGGAATTCTTTACAAACCAATAAGTTGCTCAAATTGGTCATGATGAACTGTAGTTATCTTGAATTCACCTAACATACATGCAAGTGTTCTATTTTATTGAATGGATACTCTTACACTACTGACGATAACCAAGAAATTAACCTACTGCAATGAAGTTATCAAAAGCAAGGATTTAAGCGAGTTAACCATAGTTCAAAGTCTCTTTGACTACCTGCTTGAAGCACGCATCATTTAGATCAACTTACTACTATGAAAAAAATATGAGATTTACGTTTAAAAAAAATATAATATAATAAAGACATAAAAGATAAAAAATAAAATATAATAAAGACATGGCAACTTAGTGTTGCAGTTGCAGTCGCATTGCAACTTGGAACTCACAGCTGCATTGCAACTGCAACATGGCAACTCAATTGGAAAAACTAAGTGGCGGTTGCATTTCAACTTGCAGCTCAGTGTTGCAATACTGGGTTGCAAGTTGCAAATGCAACTCAATTTTAAAACTGAGATGCAGAACACAGCAACTCGGTTTTAAGCTGAATTGCGCAACTCAGTAACTCAGTTTAAAACTAAATTAACTCAGTTTTAAAACTGAGTTGTGCAACTCAACAACTTAGTTTTAAAACTGAGTTGTGCAACCCAGCAGCTTAGTTTTGAAATTGAGTTGTTGAGTTATGCAACTCAGTTTAAAACTGAGTTGCACAAATCAGTTTAAAACCGAGTTGCACAACTCAGAAACACAATTTTAAAACTGAGTTGCACAACTCAATTTTAAAACTAAGTTGCAATTGCAAATCAGTTTTAAAACTGAATTGCGAATTGTGAATCAATTGCAAAACTGTATAGTCTTAAAACTCTTATAGGATATTACAATGTAAATATTTATATTTATATTTATATTTATATTTATATTTACATATTGTAAATTGTGATTAAATACTTACTGAATCTTTTTGCATATTCAGAAGGAGTGTTATCAGCAAATAGTCATAGATGATAATACATTCTCATTACTAAGCCTAACTTAGAATATTATAAGTACATAATTGAATTAATGGACAATGTTATCTTGCAGGTTAAAAGCCAATTATGTAAACTAGTTTATTTCAAGTGTAGAATTAATTATGAAATTTAGATAAATGTGAAATTATAACATATTCGAGTAGTAAACAAAATATCGAATCCACTGTACTAGCGTATTGTAATTTTTTTTGGAGATTTGAAATTTTCCATATACTATTCGAAATAGTTATAGCAATAAAAACATGCTGATTTGTTGCCAAACAAAAGAAACACAACTTGTTCATGAAGTTCCTACAGATCTGAAAAGCATATACCCTAGAACATAAATAGATTTTATAATGGTTCTTTTATTAATAGGTTCAGATATATAATATGCCAGTTCAAATACACTTCAAACGCTTAATGTTCAATGTTAAAACTTAAACGTCTCAGCATGGAAAATAATGACCGCGATCGTGCCAAATATGTGAAAAAAGGTTTTTTTGCAATAATTAATTAATATGAATGCAAAGAATATTTTCCCAACTGTTAATAACACAATAAATGGAAGCGGGCACCTCAGGTGTTACACTAATGTTATAAATTGTTGAGTAGTTGTACTTGTATTTCACATAAATATTCATATTACCATTAATGTTTTATATTTTATACTTATACTTATTTTATAACCTTCACAAAAATAATTGTAGCAATAATTGATTTTGTTGTGGTAAATATCATAACTGTTTGGATATGCAAGTACCCATAAGCATCACTGAACTGCATTTAACTATATAACTCAGCTAAAACTATCACCAGTCTAAAATAGAGAAAGATATTATTTTGTTTCTAACCAAATTTTCAGTAAGATATAATTGCATGTTCATATTCCAAAGAATTATATTAACAAGATAACACGTTGCTTCTATTTTGAACTATGAGGAGATGAACTTTCAAACAATCAGTTAAGCAAAATTGACAAGTTTGAATATTCATTTATCTTATAAGATATGCTCATGTACAAGCATAGATAATTATTTTCTTCTGTCATACATGTCAACTCACTTATTACATCAAGTTTGAATTGTACACATCATGCAATATACTGTAGCCATCCAAAAAATATATACATAGAGATATGGACCATACAAAGACATGTGTTCATACATTAGTACCAAATGGACAACATTCAACCATTTTTAGTATTTACAATATTGTTCTTTTACAACATTCCGTTTGAAATGACTGTTTAAGAGCTTTTCAATGTCATTGCATAATTTCCAATGAAACTCATAACTAACTTACTAACTATTGCTACTTTATGCCTTCTTTTCTTAGGTTCAACTTTTTCTTATATTTTACCCTCTGGAAGGGAAGTCAAAAGTGTAGGATAGCTAAAACATAAACGAATCAAGCAAGCATCAATATCTGCTTCTTTAGTTCAGAAGGAGAAAAATTAAATGAAAATAATAACTTTGAGTAGACTCGGGTATATGAAAAATAGCGATTATCAATATTAGATTCACATTCGACAGTGCGTGTTCAATTTGAAAAATGAACGAAACCAAAATAAAATTTCCTGAATTGAAATTTAGACAGCAACCAGAAACCCTAGACTTTGATTGGAAGAGGCATAGGCTGACAAAACGAGGCTGAGGTGGTGATAAAACAAGGTGGTGGCAAAAAAGGCGAAAGCGACGCCTAAAGAAGCAGCAACCCTAGACTAAAAGAGGAGATGAATAATGAAATGGGGAAAACATAAGCATTAAAGTGGGATTACGATAAACAACAGAGAAAATTACTTTTCTGTCCGCTCCGGTTTTATTTATTTACAAAAGTACCTTCTTTACCAACAATAATAACCATTGCAACTCTGTCTAACGGAAATAACCATTGGAAGTTGGTAATAGAAATAACCGTTAGAAATTGAAAACGAAAAAGTGTTGCAAAATGACCTATTTGGTGTTATGATGATGATGTCGTAATTAGCGGACCACCACTCCCTTGCATACTCCTTTAAAAGTGGTGTTGTTGTACACCTTTAAAAAAGGTGTATCCGGATGTGGATTGTCAGGAACAAAATCACCATCTAACGTCTGTCTCCAACCATGCTCACTAAGGAACCAATAACATCCTAAATTGGATGGGGAAGATACAAAGGAAAACGTCTAGCGGATAGGAATGCATCATGCACTACGATAGGATTAGTCCTAAAAGGCGAACCATCATAAGGATGCGAAACAACACTCTCTCATGTGGTCCATAACTCGATCAGATTTTGGACCACAGTAAATATATGACGTGCCTTTCCTCCTAGCACCGTTCTTTGGTTATCTCAAGCCCATGCTCTAACTTGAGGAAAGAAAATGGGCAACGTGGAGTCCAATGTCGGATAAGTCATGTTGTGAAACTACCCATAATACCAGTACTGTAAAATCTCCAAAAAACCTGTAATGTACATGGATCTACCCCTAATGATGCACCGATGATCCAAAGATCGATAGAAATACGCTAATATCGGAATCCCCCAATCATATGAGATTGGACTATCAAATGACAACTCTGCTACAACTGTAACATATTTTACTGGTAACGTGTTTGATGCATTTGTAAAGATTAAGTTCCCATCACGTACAGAATAAACAGTCGAGAAATCTCCAATTGGTTGTTTGCACTACGATCATGTATCAATTCATAGATTTCTTATCTAATGTAAGAGCATCTAATCTGCATTCCGAATGACAGTTCATCTTTTAAGTCAAGATGTGAAAGTATACTACATAAACAGTGAAAGTGCTGGTACTCCTTGACATATGGTAAGGTCTCCCCCCTTCCGATGCCTAAACAGGTAAGCATAGTAAATTCTAAAGCGGTAAAGCCCAACTCTCCAAAAATAAAGTAGAATTTAAGAGCGGTCTTCCACCAAAATGCGGCTAAAGTACTACATAACTGAATATCTGAATTTAAAAGATTCTCGATACCTATTAAAGCAAGTTACAATTATTGAAAGTGCTAAAAAGCATTAAATAAATAAAGAGTAATTAAGTAAATACACACTCAAAAAATCTCCAAATCCTATATCTCAAAGAAAAGCATGAATAATGCTGTCAGCATCATAAGATCGGATCATTCTATATAGGCAGATTACACTAACCCAAGAGCCACGGATGCGCTCACGACAAGCCTAATTTAAAATAGGTTGCATATTCAATTGTTATTCTACATTTTAACTAAAAACATAATTTGAAGGTAAATAACTTACAAAATTTTCGACACATGTGCTAACGTGTACTTCATCATCCGGAGTATACGAAAATTGATCAAATCCTTGTCGGTCTCATATTTTGATCGATGTGGGGATCCAGAACCGTATTTGTTATATTTCTACCCACATGTCTACGCCTCACCACCATGCTTCGTCGACCTCTAGTAACCATCATCGGTACATCTGTGTTTTCTTCGGCAGGGGCATTTTCTACGGTCGACGAAATATTTCCACCGCTGCGACTACCACTTCCTCGGATTCTCCTCAATGCACTTCTCATCCTTTTAATCTTTTTTAGTTTTTTTGTTGAGCTCTCAATTGCTGGAAATAATGGGCGGAGGAAGCAGAAGGAGAATGTTGGTTTTGGAGAATAAAATGGGATAACCGACTAATTTATAGTCGTTTACCCCATGTACACTTAACCGACTAAATTAAAGCTGGATAAGTGTAAAAAGTGGATTGCAATTTATAACTTTCGTGGATTGCAATGAAATGGATGTGGATTGCAATTCACATATTCAGCCTTAGCCGACTATAATTTAGCCGACTACGGAGAAGCGCATTTGTGCTTCTTTTTCTTCGTGTTGGGGGTGGGTTTTTCTTCGATCGTTTTTTGTTCGGTCCACCCGATTCGACGCTTCCCACCCAACAGGTTGGAAACGCTCTTAGAATTCTAAATAAAAGTGACTTTGTACAACATGGTTGTTGTTTTCACACTTCTATTTAAAATCCGCGTCAATTAATTATCAATTTTTAAAACGAAATAACTTTTCGTTAAAACATCGGATTATCATACCGTTTTCACCATTAAATCAAAAAATTTATTATCTTTCTAATGATATACATTATGAATATATAAAAACCAAAATTTCAAAATTCATTTGTTTCAAATTCGAATTTTAGAAAATTCGCATTATTATAATGCAGTTTTTAACTGCATTCGTGTAATGCAAACTGCATTACTATAATGCAGTTTTTAATTGCATATGTGAAATGCAATTAAAAACTGCATCATAGTAATGCAGTTTGCATTTCATAAATTCAATTAAAGATTTCATTCAATAGCTGCAGTTTTTAACTGCATTTGTGAAATGCAGTTAAAAACTGCTATATAAAATTGTTATTTTTTAAAAAAAAAATTTAGATGTCAACAATGAATATTACTAGAAAGTTTATTAAATTCGTGATTTAATGGTGAAAAGGATTGTTAAATCCGATAATACACAAAAAGTTATCATATTTTAAATATTGAAAATAAATGAGTTAACAAATACTAACAATTGTCGGGTGTGATGTTAAAGAGGTAGAGACCTAATTTATATAATTAGTGACTAAGAAACTCGCTTTACAATTCAATTATGAAACAAGGACCCGAGACTAATATTCACAAAACTAAATACTAAATAAACATTAGAGTAAAACAAATAAATAAAAGTATTTTAAATTTTTAATCCAAAATATTTATTGTTTTACTAAACATATAAACAGTCAAAAAAATTAACTTATAGTGAAAAAATGGATATTGCATTTGTTCCTTTTTAACCTTCACTTTCCGCACCTATATACATTCGTAAAAAAAATTAAAAAAATAGAAGTTTATAAATATATAATTTGCAAATATTTTTCTATCGCTTCAAAATCATTGTAGCAGTCTTCCAATTATATTGGTTTTTCATACATCTAAAAGTTTGTAATGGTATTCAAGCAACATGTCATCAAGGTAGAATAAAGTCAACAAATCTTATGCATCTACTTCTATTATCTCTTCAATAATCAGTTCTTGCTTCTTGATCGGAGATGGTGTAACTAGCTCTTTCCTTTTTTCTGCTATTTTTTGTTATAAATTATGTAGATATATCACTTCAAGGCGCAGCTGAATCGCTTTCTTTCAAAAATGTTTTTCTATATCTCATATCACAAAGGGCTATCGAAAATGTTCTTTCAGAACAAGTGCAGTGAGTTTGTGCAAGTTTTGACAACTTGCACAAATTAGAAAAACGCTCCAAATGGTCAGACGAAACGAACAAACCCCTTTTGTTCCAATACAATATCCATTTGTTGTTTGAATTCAAATTCAAACAGAAACTAGAAGTACTGTTTTATTTGGATTTTGAAAGTGCAAAGTTTTCATACCTTAGCTATGATGAAAACCTTCACCAAGCTGTAACGACTCCGCCTCTATATCCATATTATCAAAGAACGTCACAAGTAATGTTGTCTAATAATATGTAGAATACGGCTAGTTAAGGACGACCGAATGTGAATATATCTTTGCACTAACATTGTCACATCTTTATCATCTTTTGACGACCTGAACTGAAAATTTTGATGTGCATAGTATTGATACAAAGTAATAAACATACCAATTAAAAATGTTCAGAACAATATATTTTCCGTTGTGATCTGTGACTCTGACTCCTTTACCATTAACCAAACACTCTTTCCTAATTACACCTATTGAGTATGATGCAAATGTTGTTATTGCTACTAGTTTAAGTAATAGGTCACATAGCCTAAGTAATAGTCAAATTTATTCAAAAATATGTTGTTGTCTCTTTTAATAGAAGATAAAGTGTATCATTAATTCCTACACCGCATATTATGCATGTGGGACTCAACCCAAAAACTTTTTGACATGTGTTGCCGACTTCCTTTTCAACTTGAAAACTTCAGTTTTGTGCCAACTATTCCCAAAGTAAAAAATAAATGATATGCTAGATTTTGTAATCATTTAAAAGATAAAAAAATTCACTAAATGAGTAGTTCTTTAGCAAGAAACAAAGATTTTTAACACTATAATTGAAAGTAAACTTTAATGCTAAATACATGAATTCTACTTTTAAACTAAAGAGATGAATCACATGATTTATAAAAGCTAGTAAAATTATAGTTATAAAAAATATTACAAATATGAAGATGATAATATATTCTGTAGGTTATGATTGAGTCCATAATAATTTTATCTAAAAATCTCGTATGCAAAGCAAACAAACACAACAACACTCTCCTATAACATCATCTTGATCCATCTTATAATGAATCACATATTTGTCTCTGATTTGCAACTTCTAATGTCTAAAGTTAATTCCTATCTATGATGGGAAAAGCAAAGCTTGGAGTCCTCACCGAGATACATTCAATCTTGCATCGTGGTGTGTAAACCTGTTCAAGTCATCAAAAGTGCTTGATCATATCTAGATGTACCCTACAAAGGCGATTGCTTCCATGCTCCTACATATTAAAAACTGCCCATAACTCACATTCATACACACACACACACATATATATACATATACATATACGTATACACACACACATAAACACACACACACACACATAAACACACACACACACACACACATATATATAATATTGCGAATACTATCGGTTCCAGCCCAATCAGTTCACCACCCCAGCCTAGAATACACATCCAGCGAACAAAATTTTTACACAAAACTTTGTTACCTCTAATGGAATTTGAACCCAGCACACATTATGGTAACCGCATAGAGTACCATTACCCCAAAACTTCTAATGTTGAAAATTTGTAACTGGTCATCCCTATTTAGTTAGTATATAAGTCAAATTTTAATAAATTTTTCCTCGATCCAATGGATTGCCCCAGCCTACGGGTTTGGTGGACTACCCTCTGTGTCGGCCTTGTATACTATTTTACGGTAAAAAAGGCTTCTAAGCCAGGGAGGATAAGGATTGAGTACAACATTATCATCTAATTGTTGCTTAAGTTATTTAAAACATCAACGCTCGAGAAAAACAAGATTTGCAACACTGGAACTGTAACAAAAAGGAAGGGTTTTGAGGCAACTTGGTGACTTGATGGTGTTACCCAACATAGGATCACCGATCTAGGCAATATTATGGCATGCCCCTCGAACAAATGTAATCCGATGAGACACTTTCACCCACATACAATTAGGACTGTCAATAAATACTCGAAAAATCTGAAATCCGCCAGCATTCATATCCGAAAAACGAATAAATATCTAATATTCGAAAAAACGGATATGGATGCGGATACAAAGACATCCACATCCGAAAATTATATGTTCGGTGTTTTCCAAGAATATAGTTTAAATTATGTGCATTTTAATATAATGAAAGATATATATACTTACTATTTTATTAAGTTACAAGTTCATATTATGCGCAGTAACTGCATATTAACTGCTCAAAACTATTTATTATCATCATATTTATTTATTTTTAACATTTTAATAATTAACCGGATTGAAAAAAGTCTATGTTAATTATATTAAAGTAGAAAACATTCTAATACTCTTTTCTCTTGGGATCTTACTATAGTATTTCAATTTACTTTCTTCTTTGTGGTAATATGCATGGAAACGTATTCCCTTTATCTTCACAAATTAGAAGGTGCATTTATAATTAGCGGTTTTATGGCAGTTAGATAGGACTATCTTATTTATGTATAACTTGGTTGAAGGTATGATTATGTTCGAGTTTAGCCTACAAATAAAACTACCCAGTAATCCATCTCATTTATATCCAAGTTTAATAAGGTGGTTTCAAACTTTTAGTTGGAGTTCTAATCCTAAAATTAATATGCTTTTCGAAAATCAAAATTAAGAATGTTTTCACCTATATTTAAAAAAATTGTTTTTTAAAAAATTATGAAAACAACAAACCAATTTGGTGAATCATACAAACACAACTAACTCTATAAAATAAAACAAACTAATATATTTGTTCAAGATTAACCAATGTAGTTAAAGCCCCGCTAAAACCTCATAAAATCTCTATTATAACGCATAGCGCTCTTCGACCGCTACTTTTCAATATAACACCAGTAAACAGTATATCTGCTTTAAACCCCATTATTTTCCACTATACTAGCTAATTCAAGGCTTTTTACCAACTGCTTTAGCAACATTAATACAAAAAGATTATTGCGACTAGTTCTCTTTTAAACTAAATCAATAAAATTAGAGTAAAGACCTAATTTTAAGGCATATGCCTCCAATATATATTAGAAATCTATTATAGTCACCAAAGAGGGACTGCCTAAATCATAATATTCTTCGGTTTTGTTAAATAAGGTTAACCAATTTTTTTCCCCACAAATGATATGAGAATGAAAATAAATTAAATTAAATATTTTGTTTTATATCTCATGAAACTTTTTATGCCTCCGCTATTTTCCGCTTTATCGCCGCTGCATCTCCACCGCTGTGGAAATGCTAAGCGCTTTAACTGCATAGAAATCAACAAAACATACCTACATATAAGCATAGCCACATCCTCTCCCTGTGAAACTTTAAAGATCACTTATGTAGTCCAGGTACTTTCAGAATCACTATGTGAGTATAACCTTCTTATTTTAGTGGAAAATATCTCTCTAAAATATGATTGAGCCTCCCTGGTATCATGCTTAGATGTTAAAAGTAAATGCATTCTCTAGGTAATACCAAGGTGTGTTATAACTACCATTTGATATTTATTTTAAAACTGAAATATATAAATTACTTTATAATCATTGACCCCATTTAATATGATAAAGGTTATTAAGCGACACATAAAAAAATTGAGAATTTCAACCATACTTGTTAACCTACAAAATGAATCAACACCTAGGATTGAGTTTAAAAACACCAGCCCTATTTGTCAAGAAAAATAAAATAGAAACAAGGAATAATAAATTGCATATAATGTAAAGAGACAAGAGATTTTTATATTGGTTCGACTGTTAACAAAGCATACGTCTAATTTGTAACTTTTGTTATTGACCGAATGTAACTACAAGTTGAATCTGATTACAATTTGATTAGTTATAGTAAGTTAGATCAGGTAATCGATGTTAGAGTTTGAAAGTGCGGTGTGTATACGATTATATGTGCTAATATAGTATACACGGATCGTGTAATATGGACTACAATATAAATGCGGAAATAGATGATAATAGCATAGTAAATAAAAATAGAAAAATCACACCAGAGATTTTTATACTGTTTCGGAGCACCGTCCTACGTCCAGTCCCAGACTTCTATCTGGATTTTCACTATTAACTACCTCGCTTCACCCGGAGGAACAGGTTTACAATACCCGAGCAACCGAACGGGATTTCACGCCTCTAATACACTGAGGACTTCAACACTTGCCTCTTACAACACAGAGGACTTCAACAAAAGAACAAATACAATTGTTGTTGACAACTTGTGCTCTTGAAAACACGGATTTGTCACTAGCAGTACACCCTTCCTATAATCTTATCCTCAAAGTATGCGAATGATGTTTTGAAAAGATTAAGGAAAGTATATTACTTATTGAATCAAAAGATATGAAATAGTTTCAATGATTCAATAAATAATCGAGAGCTTTTTAGAATGCAGGAGTATATATAAAGTAAGATCAGAGATTAGAGTAAAAAGCATATAAAATCATGTTGTTTTAATCAACGATTTAGATGAGTTTATATAGATAAGAATGGTTGTAACCTTTGTGAGCAGTTGCCATTAAGAGATATGATCTTTGATGAAAGGTAAGCGATGCAACCTTTGGAGAAAAGAAGTGTCTTTTGGAAAAATTGCTTTCTGTTTAAAAACGGTCGACAGGTAAAAAAGTGACCAGTAGACAGGAATTTAAATATATATACATTATGTGCATGTGTGCACGTTCAGTGTGCAAATTATGCAGGAACGGTCGACCGCATATATTGTGACCGGTCGACCGGTCCCTGTAAAGTTGCACACTGAATGTGCAACTACAATTTATTCGTATATATATTGATTTCCTTGAAAATGCATGATTATTTGAGGATAGATTTTAACAAGTTTATCACTATTATAATATCAAATAATCAACCTACAATCTAGAGTACCATATGTAGCTATGACCTTGTTTTGTCGATCGCCTTTAGTTATTTGTCAGAAATCAAAACCTTCATAAAACTTGTGACTCAACATTCTCCCCCTTTTTGATTGATGACAATATATATCTGCAAATCTGAATCTCCCCCTGAGTATGTGATCTCTCTCTTTGAATTCTTATATATGTACGTTCCTGCAAACAATTGTTAGCCCTTTCTCCCCCTTTGTCATCGATAAAAAGGAGTAACAGATACTAGAATAGTAGAATGAATATGATATGCATAGCAAAATAAAACATTAACACATCCAAAACATAACAGAGTATAATACAGACCATAATGTCAAACGAAAAATAAGAATAACGACACTATTTAGTACAAGTGTCGATGAATGTTTTTAAAGTGCTAAACCATAATAGAATCTAAGATGAAGCAGATCGTATCTCCTCTTCATCATCATCGTCGTCGTCGTCATCATCATCTTCTTCTTCTTCTTCCTCATCATTGTTCCCTCTAGATGATTCTCCATGTCCATGACCACTCATACCAGTAGACTCGTCAGATGATGTCCAGGTGAAAACAGGAGCAGCAGGACGTTTTCCTGGGTCTTGTGCTTGAACAGAGGTGGATGTGGAACATGATATAGCATCCCATAGCATACCAAAGAATGACTTGACCTTATTGAAGCGCTTATCAATTTTAGAGTCCATGCGCTTGAGACGTGATTCAAGCAAAAATTGGTTACGCGCAATAGTTTCAAGTGATTCTTTTGTGGATGATTTTGATTTTAATAGTTTTACTTCATCGGAACGAGGACGAGAGGAAGTTGCCTTTTGTTTTCTTGGTCCTCTTTGTTGCCATTCTTCAAAAGGCATAATCTCAAGATAAGGTGGAGGAAGCTTCATTCGTTTGATGGTGATGGAATCAATGCATTTTGGTTTTGAGGTTGCAGAATCAGGAGGATTTACCCCACAAGCTAACAAAAGTCGCATGATATATTCATTGTAGAAGAAATGAGGTCGTGTAGAGTTATTTACCTTGAGAATTTCATCAAAAAGCATGTGTACCCAATTGATTTGGATTTCACCATAAATAGCATAGAGAGCTTTGAAGTTTTCTTTATATACAGCATCATAATTTCCAAGTCTAGGAAAAAGAGAATGCATCAAAACACGATGAAGTAGTCTGGCTGTGGGTCGAAGTCCAATAGACTTTGTGCCATCACTATTGTCTTCTATGAACTGATGACTGGTACTATTTCGAGTGAAGACTTCGCAGAAGGTAGATGAAAACTCATCGCCTCGATTTGGTATACCAAGTATAGAGGCAATTCTAGCATGAGTAAGAAAAATTTGCTTGCCACAGACCACAGACCAGATGACTCCGTTTGGATTATCAGGTTGATACTCATCGAGATTCATGTTGGCGTAAAACAATTTGATCATCAAATGATTTATCTCCACATTATTTTCTGAAAAATCTATCAATGGAGTAATGTTGGAATTATTGGCTAACCTCCGAACTCCATAAGCCGTGAAATCATCAAATTTGATGAAAGAGCCTGGATGAAACTTGTAATTTGTCATCTGATTCCATCTTGTTACAGCAATTGGACTTTGAAGCCATTTTTTGGCGGAGATGCTCAGAGATGAAGTTTCAGAGGTTGTTCCTTTCTTGGATTTCTTTTGAGGAGGAACCATTGTTGGAAGATTTGAGATTTGGGAATTGAAAATAGGAAACTAGGGTTTGTGATTATGGGAAAAAGAACAGCTTGAGTCAAAAGAGAAAGAGGGTAGAAGGAAAAATGATGCATAGATATATATAAAAACTGAAAATACGTCAACCGGTCGACCAAAGAAATATGGCCGGTCGACCGTTTTCAACCAGGGAGCAAACGGTCGACCGGCTATATATGGGGCGGTCGACCGGTTTTGCCTGCTGAGTAATAACATGTTATTTTGCAAGTTTTTATAATATATCAACCTATATATATTATATTTCATTCTTAATACAAAATATAACCGTTATTACACAAGTGATAGAAAAAGATATAATAACTATATATAAATCTAATGAGAAGTGGAAGGTTCGTCATTAGAATTATCGTTGTTTCCTTCAATACGTTTTGACCATGGACTCCAGTGTTTCTGAGCACCTTCATTCTTCTCATAGTTCCGATCCCAAGAGTTAGGACTTTTAGATGTTGATGGCCTAGACGGCATTGGTTCATGCACGTCATGCTTGTTGGAACCGCAGAAAAATGTTACCAACTTTTCTAAAACGGATAATCGTGCCGATGTCCGTTGTTGCTCATGATAAAGTTGACTTTGCCCATAATGGAGCTGTCTCTGAAGGTCTATTTGATGTTTCTGATAGTGGTGTATCTCATCGATTTGTGCTTTGGTACGAGGAGAACAGAACAGTGTCCTCTTCACTCGTTTTGAATTTGGAGTATTATCAGACATACAAGAGCATTGATGATGACAACTTGGTTTTTGTTTTGGTATTGTAGGAGAATAATATTCCTCCGACTCAGAACTCGTAATAGAAATGTATGATTCTTGAGCACATTTATCACAAATGTGAGCCATAGGGAATGTTGTGTAGAATATTATGGTTAGATAAAAAAAAAAGATGAACAAAATATAAAATTTTTGCAAGCTTATATACAAGTTTCTTATGTATAAACCTATGGATGTGAGTTAATAGAAAATTTTGACCAAGAAAACATAAGCAGAAATTTTATGTTAACTCTAAAAATAGCTCTCCTTTTAAAACTGAAATTATAAAATAAGAAAGGAAAGGACGATTACTAAAAGAAAAGAATGAAAAAAAAATGAGTAAAGAGAATTAACCATTAAATCAAGCAGTGGCTTATATTTAATGTAAAAAAATAGTTTATGCAAAAGTTATGGTTAAAGAATAACTAAAAAGAAGACGTTCTTTAGAAATTACTTAGTCAAGATTTTTTCTTGAAATTAAACCAAGCTCTCTTCGTAATCTAATAAAATTAGATTCAAGCAGAGGCTTAGTAAAAATGTCCGCTAATTGATTGTCAGTATGGACATATTCAAGACATATATTTCCTTTGTCAATATTATCTCGAAGGAAATGATGACGGATATCAATGTGTTTGGTTCTAGAGTGATTTACTGGATTTTTAGAGAGATTTATAGCACTAGTGTTATCACAGTATATAATAGAATTTGATAAATGAATATCAAAATCTTGAAGTGTTTGTTGCATATATAGTACTTGAGTACAAGCGAGAGAAGCGAGAGCTGCTGATATATATTCAGCTTCACATGTTGATAGTGAAACACAATTCTGTTTCTTATTGAACCAAGAGACAAGTGATTTTCCAATAAAATGGCACGTACCACTTGTACTTTTTCTATCCGTTCGTGAGCCACCGAAATCAGCATCACTATATGATACTAATTCAAATGGACATTCTTTTGGATAAAAAAGACTGAAATCTTTGGTATTATTAAGATAACGAATTATACGTTTCACTGCTCGTAGATGTGGTTCCTTTGGATCGGCTTGAAATCGAGCACATAAAAAAACACTCATTATTATATCTGGACGACTAGCTGTAAGATAAAGAAGAGAACCAATCATGCTTCGATATAATTTCTGGTCAACATTCTTACCACTTTCATCTTTTTCAAGATGTGTAGTTGTACTCATAGGAGTTGGTTTACCAGATGTATTTTCTAATCCGAAGCGTTTGATGAGGTTTTCACAGTATTTTTCTTGATTGATAAAAATACCGTTTGAAAGTTGCTTTATTTGAAGTCCAAGAAAATAAGATAGTTCTCCCATATGAGACATTTCGAATTCTTTGGTCATAACACTTGCAAATTCCTTGCAGAGTTTATCGTTTGTTGAACCAAAGATGATACCGTCTACATATATCTGGATAACTAGAATATCTTTTCGAGAATGTTTAATAAACAAAGTTTGATCGACTTTGCCTATTTGAAATCCCGAGTTAATAAGATAGCTACGTAGTCGTTCATACCAAGCACGAGGTGCTTGTTTTAAACCATACAGAGCTTTCTTAAGTTTGAACACATGGTCAGGATATTTTTCATGTACGAACAAAGGAGGTTGTTCGACATAGACATTCTCTTTGATAAATCCATTGAGAAAAGCACTTTTGACATCCATCTGATAAAGTTTGAAATTATGGTGACAAGCAAAAGATAATAGGATTCTAATAGCTTCTAGTCGAGCAACTGGTGCAAAAGTTTCTTCATAATCGATACCTTCTTCCTGATTATATCCTTGTGCTACTAATCTTGCTTTATTTTTAGTGATATTTCCTTGTTCGTCAGCCTTATTTTTATAGACCCATTTAGTACCAATTACTGACTGATCAGTTGGTCTTGGAACAAGTTCCCAAACGTCATTGCGCTCAAACTGATTTAGTTCTTCCTGCATGGCAATGATCCAGTAATCATCTGTAGCAGCTTCTTTTGGATTCTTAGGTTCGATATTTGAGAGAAAAGCGACATGACCCATTTGATTGAGTTGACTCCTTGTTCTGACATGTGATGTTATTTTACCGATTATATTTTGAGCCGGATGGTCTCTTAATATTCTTGGTGGTGATTGTAACTCACATATTTGAGGAACATTCTCAATAATTATTTCCGAGTCAGAATCAATATTTGTGATGATTGGATTGTCAGTGACTATTGATTCGTCGATATAGTGTGAGGATGCTGATAGATTTCATCAAAAGAGACATGAAGTGATTCTTCAATAGTTTTGGTTCGTTTATTAAATATCCGATAGGCCTTACTTCGTTCCGAATAACCGACAAATATTCCTTCATCGGCTTTTGGATCGAATTTGCCAAGCTGGTCTTTCGTATTTAAAATAAAGCACTTGGAACCAAAAACTTTGAAGTATTAGATTTTAGGCTTCCTTTTGTTAAATAATTCATAAGGAGTATTCTTGGTAAGAGGTCTTATGGATACACGATTTAAAACATATCAGGCAGTTGCCACAGCTTCCGCCCAAAAATGTTTTGGTAAGGTGGTTCCATTCAATAATGTTCTTGCACATTCTTGTAAAGTTCGGTTCTTCCGTTCTACAACTCCGTTCTGTTGTGGAGTTCTGGGAAACGAAAAATTATGATATATACCTTTCTTTGTACAAAAATGTTCAAATTCATTATTTTCAAACTCTCCGCCATGATCACTTCTTATATTTTTAACTTTAATCCCTTTTGATTTTTGAATTCTTTTGACGAAAGATTTGAAATGATCGAAAGTGTCACTTTTATTTTTTAAGAAAATTGTCCATGTATAACGAGAGAAATCATCAACAATTACAAGCACGTATTGACTGTGATTTATTGATTGAACCCTAGTAGGTCCAAATAAGTCTATGTGTAGTAACTCAAGTGGTTGTAATGTTGATATGACTTTCTTGGATTTAAAAGATGATTTGGTCAATTTTCCTAATTGACATGCATCACAAATGTTGTTAACTTTAAAACTCATTTTGGGTAGTCCTCTAACTAGATTGTTTTTGGCTAGCTTGTCAATAGTTCTGAAGTTTATATGACAGAAGCGTTTGTGCCATAGCCATGGATCATTGTCATTAGCCACAAGACACATATCTGAATTATGATTAATATTCATATTCAGAATATATATATTTCTGTCTCTATAACCTTCGAAAACCAAATTATGGTCTTTATCTAAAATACTACACTTATTATTCGAAAATGAAATTATAAAACCCTTGTCACATAGCTGACTAATACTAAGCAAATTGTGTTTTAAATTTCTAACTAGCATGACATTAGTAATAAGAGGTAAGTTAGATGTACTGCAATTGCTCACATCGCCTTTGCCGATGATATAGCCTTTTGAATTGTCTCCAAAAGTGACGGAGCCACCATCTGAATATGTAATATTTGTTAATAAACTCTTGTCTCCCGTCATGTGCTTTGAGCAACCACTGTCCAATATCCACTTTCCTCTTTTCTTAATTGGGACCTGTAAAAAATAGAATTAAGTCCATGGTACCCACTTTTTATAGGGTCCTAAGAGTTAGGTCTTAGGAGTCCAAACCCATATGGGTCCGGTATCCCCTTTATATATATAATTATTATTAAAATGCACAGTATTCATGAATTGCTGAATGTATTTGTTCCTAATCAAATTGTTATTTGTTTTAGGAACCCATATTTTGATAGTCTTGACATTTTTCTTTTGAAATTTCACAACTGGTTTTGGTTTGGAATATAATAAACTAAGATTTTTCTTAGCTTCAGTTTTTTGTACTTTCTTCTTCCTTTTATTTCCAAGATGTTTCTTGGTTTCTTGTTTGTTATATCCCAATCCTTGTTTGTCTGAAATAGATTGTGAACTTTCAATGATTTTTGTCAAATTTTCTCGACCTTTGTTAAAGTTAGAAACATTTTGAGTATGTTATCAAACTTTGTTTGTAAGCTAGCTTTTTCTAGGTCTAGAATTTTGACTTTTGCTTTAAGCTCATGATTTTCAGTAGTGAGAGCATTATTTTTCTCTTTTTGAGCTTCTATTTCTTGACTCAAAAGAGATATTTGAGAGTCAACATTAGATGATGATTCTTGAATATTTTCAAGTTCCTCTTCTAATATTTTTTTCTCATCTTTTAACATATCTCGTTCAAACTCTGCTCTACTTAAATCTGCTTTGACTACTTTTAATTGACGTTTTATATCTTTATATTTGACTATCAATTCAGCATTAATATCAAGTAATTCATCAACTGTAGGAATTTGTACCTCATCTTCTGTTGCCATAAAACAAAAATTAGCTTGTTC
This sequence comes from Allium cepa, assembly GCA_030765085.1. NCBI lineage: Eukaryota > Viridiplantae > Streptophyta > Magnoliopsida > Asparagales > Amaryllidaceae > Allium > Allium cepa. Next base: position 656,440,272 of record CM060940.1, read on the forward strand.
ATTCTCTGAATCACTTTCACTTTCTGATGAAGATGACTCTGAATCATCCCATGTTACTGAGAAAGCTCGTTTCTTAGATTTGTCCTTCTTATATTTGAATTTGTCATTTTCTGACTTCTTCTTTTGTTCTGGACAATCCTTCTGCATGTGTCCCTTTTTGTGGCAGTTGAAACATTCTATAGCAGATGAAGATGGTTTGTTTGATCCAGGTTTCCTTTTATTGTAACGACTGGCTTTTCGATATTTTAGGAATTTTTTGAATCCTTTCGCAATGAATGCCAAATCTTCATCTTCAGAATCTGATTCATTTTCATCTTTCTCAACATGAAATGCTACATTTTTCTTTTCTTCTTTCTGTTCTTTTCTAGCCTGCAAATTTGCTTCATAGGATATTAAATTTCCTATCAATTCATCTGGCTTCATGACGGAAAGGTCATTAGCTTCTTCAATTGCTAATACTTTTCCTTCCCATTCACTAGTCAGAGAATGTAGGACTGTTGAAACAACATCGAAATCAGAATACTTTTGTCCTAAGCCAATAAGTGCATGGTGAATAGTTTGAAACCGTGAATACATGTCATTGATTGTCTCATTTGGTTTCATTTTGAAATTTTGAAATTGACTTTTCAGCATGGCTATTTTGGCTTGTTTAACCTTGTTAGTACCTTCATGAGTGATTTTTAGTGTTTGCCAAATTTGATATGCAGTAGTGCAGATACTAACACGGTTATATTCATTTTGGTCTAATGCACAGAACAACATATTTATTGCTCTTGCATTTACGGCTGCTGCCGTTTTCTCAGCTGCAGTCCATTCTGAATAATCAGTTGTTGGATTCACTATTTCTCTTTGAGTGGCATTCCAAGCATCATAGCTATTTGATTGCATAAAGAATGACATACGTGTTGCCCAATAACTATAGTTAAAACCATTGAAAAATGGAGGTCTTTGTGTTGATTGACCCTCCGTGTAAGTGGTGTTTTGAGTGCTAGTACTTACGTTATTTGCCATATTACTATAATATATCAAATAACTGTGTTACGGTTATATGATGACCGTGCTCTGATACCAAATGAAAGTGCGGTGTGTATACGATTATATGTGCTAATATAGTATACACGGATCGTGTAATATGGACTACAATATAAATGCGGAAATAGATGATAATAGCATAGTAAATAAAAATAGAAAAATCACACCAGAGATTTTTATACTGGTTCGGAGCACCGTCCTACGTCCAGTCCCAGACTTCTATCTGGATTTTCACTATTAACTACCTCGCTTCACCCGGAGGAACAGGTTTACAATACCCGAGCAACCGAATGGGATTTCACGCCTCTAATACACTGAGGACTTCAACACTTGCCTCTTACAACACAGAGGACTTCAACAAAAGAACAAATACAATTGTTGTTGACAACTTGTGCTCTTGAAAACACGGATTTGTCACTAGCAGTACACCCTTCCTATAATCTTATCCTCAAAGTATGCGAATGATGTTTTGAAAAGATTAAGGAAAGTATATTACTTATTGAATCAAAAGATATGAAATAGTTTCAATGATTCAATAAATAATCGAGAGCTTTTTAGAATGCAGGAGTATATATAAAGTAAGATCAGAGATTAGAGTAAAAAGCATATAAAATCATGTTGTTTTAATCAACGATTTAGATGAGTTTATATAGATAAGAATGGTTGTAACTCTTTGTGAGTAGTTGCCATTAAGAGATATGATCTTTGATGAAAGGTAAGAGATGCAACCTTTGGAGAAAAGAAGTGTCTTTTGGAAAAATTGCTTTCTGTTTAAAAATGGTCGACAGGTAAAAAGACAGGAATTTAAATATATATACATTATGTGCATGTGTGCACGTTCAGTGTGCAAATTATGCAGGAACGGTCGACCGCATATATTGTGACCGGTCGACCGGTCCCTGTAAAGTTGCACACTGAATGTGCAACTACAATTTATTCGTATATATATTGATTTCCTTGAAAATGCATGATTATTTGAGGATAGATTTTAACAAGTTTATCACTATTATAATATCAAATAATCAACCTACAATCTAGAGTACCATATGTAGCTATGACCTTGTTTTGTCGATCGCCTTTAGTTATTTGTCAAAAATCAAAACCTTCATAAAACTTGTGACTCAACAGAGTTCACTGGAGAATGACAGTGAACCCTTTAGATGGCTATTGAGTAGGAGAAGAAGAGTGAATAATAGTTTCTGCAGAGTTTCAGCAGCCAGTCCAAAAGACACTTCTTATGCTGTTGACGGGTGAGTATTTATACAGATTAAAGAGCTATTGGACCAAGTTGCTTTGCTAGAAACCCACATTTGATGGTACGAAGACGCTCAAGAAATTTTCTAGCAAATCGATCCAATATGATGGATCGCTGGCGATCCATAGGGTATGGATCACCAGCGATACATGGAGTTGGGTGTTTTATGTTCATTTCAATTGGATCATGTTATCAGCCTTGTGTAGATGCTCTTCATGTAATTTTATGACTAGATATCTTGTTTTGATGATGGTTCTTGTACTAATTGCATTGAACTGTTATTGGAATCAGATGAATGCTCACTTATCGGTCTAGCTAGCTTGAAACATCGTGAAACTTAGCAGGCGTGCCTACAAAAGATAATGCTTCATGATGCAAGAAGAATGGACGCTCGATGAGTGAAATTTATGGATCGCTAGCGATCTGTGTGTGATGGATCGCTAGTGATCCACCTCCTTAGGCAATTTTTTCCTTATTCCTCTTGTGTCCTTCTAGGTTCCTTGTTTTGATCCCTTTGGTTGGTTCTTAAGTTGTTTTGACTTGACGTAGATGTTTTGACTTCCTTTGAATTCTATTGGGTTAAAACCTGATAAAAAATTTCCCCCTTGAGTATGCTTTCGTTGGAAACAAAGCATGCTTTTGAAGTAACTGCCTATGAGTTCCCACATTGTGAACACTACGCCATAGATGACCTTCTGCAACATTTTTGCAAGGTGTTGCTAGCTAAAATGTTGCGACAGCTATAAAATTTTGGCCCTATTGCAACGTTGTATTTTTGGTGTTACCTTAGCCATAAAAATGTGTTGCTCTAGCTAAACAAGTGTAACACGATGCAACATTTTTATATAGTGTTGCCATAGATATATTCTAATTAAAAAAAGGACAAATTTTCAATAGAGGCTGGTTTTTTAAACTATTGGCATAAATAGGCTAGTTTTCAAACTATTTGCAAGTTTAGGCCAGTTTTTTAAAAAAAATACGGGGCGCATCTGTGAAATGCGCCCATACAAAATTACACTGGCGCATCTGTCAAATGCGCCAGTGTAATTACACTAGCATTCTTTTAGTTCTTCGCTATTTAGTGTTGAATGTTTTTTTCAAAAAACTTTTGTCAAATAAGATCCCCTATGAAAGGGGGGTCCAGGGGGGTGGCAACCCCCCAAGGCGGGGTTGCGGGGGCAACGCCCCCGCTACGGGTCCGGGGGCAGCGCCCCGTCCAAAACGGTACGTTTTATTGACTGTTGAATTCAAATTCAACAGCCAATCATTCACTATATAACAGTGCATTCCATCAACGCAAGTGTAACACGATGCAACATTTTTATATAGTGTTTCCATAGATATATTCTAATTAAGAAAATTAAAAAAAAAAATTACACCTCAGCGATCCACACCACCATTTAAAACAAAATCTCAACCGTCGATTCACACCATCGATCCACACCTTACCAATTTCCATTTCCCGCTTTACTTTTCTTTCTCATTCCTCTCTGTGTGAAAATTAGAGCACGCGATTTTTCTTTCTCGTTCCTCTCTGTGAAAACTAGGGCACGCGATTCCAGTTGCTTTGATGCTCTGATTGATCGAATCTAGTGTAAGAAACGTTCCTGGTAGCTTGCTCCTTCGTTCTCCTTGATTGATTGCTCGAATTGCTTTGACTTCGTCGTCGGGTGCGATGTGATATTATTTGGTATGTTTTCTGCCTTCTGGTTTACTTGATTATTCTCAATTTGGTTACACTCGCACGCTTTTGCCGATGATGAATTGGGATTTATTTATAGGCTTTATTTCCTATAATCTCGAGTTTAATCTTTCTGTTGGACTTTGAGAAATCTGGTATGTTGGATTGCGATGATGTATTGGTATGTTGGATTTTGGTCCACTGGCTTGATTTTGCTTTGCCGATGATGAATTGCGATGTGATATTATTTGGTATGTTGGATTTTGGTTCACTGGCTTGTTTTTGATTTCTGATCTGAGCTTGTTAGCTCCTTTCTGCTGCATTTGTTAAAGCAGAACTTGAACCTTTGTTAAACTTGTTCACATACCTTTGTACCTTGCTGCATTTGTTAAACCAGAACTTGAAGTATTTGTATTCTGCTGTCCTCTTGAAAACTGCTTCACTTGAAAACTTCTGCATTTTTGAAAATCAGAACTTTGAAAGTGATCTTTGGTTTTATTAAATTGTTGACTAATCTGAACATTGAGTTTTGATTTCCACGATATATATAAACATATGTGTGTTGAGCTTTGTTGGTTTTGCTTGGTCTGGACTGAACTGATATCATGCTAACCTTGTTCTTTAACATGAACTAATGCTCCAAGTCCTCTGTATATCATATTACTGCCTATGTTTCTCTTGTACATGCCTGATGCATTCACTGTTTTTGCTTGATGGGCTGCCTATGTGTACTGCTGTGTTTCTTGCACTAGCTTGTCTACATTTTGCTGAACCTGGTACTTGTTTGTTTTGTTGGTTGCTTGGCCCTGAGTTGAATCCAGTCGATGACTCGGGTTTGAACTTGTGCCGTGTCCATTTTTTTTGGCTTATCTACATATCTGGCTGCACTTGAGTATGAACTTGCACTTGAGTAGTTGCACTTGAGTAGTTTCTTGTACCAAGCCTTATGATGCATGTATGTTCATCCATGTACATGCATTTCTTGGTCATGTTATGTTGCTTGCTGTGTTGAGTACTACTTTGTGCACTTAGCTTCTCCTTTGTGCATTTTTGCCTGAACTGTTGCTTGCTGTCTTCCATACTGTCTTGTATCCTTGTGTTGCATTCATGTTTGGCTTTATGCACTTGTGAACAGCTGACTTGTGCATTCACAGGTTGTCCGTGCAGATATTTGGTCCCTGTCAGAAAAATATATGAAAAGAAACAACCCAAATACCTGAGGCAAATAATATAACAAAAATATTTTCATTTTCTGTTCGAGTTAAATATTATTTTCCCGATTACTGCTTTTGAATTATATGTGATAGGTATTGAAGACTGGACAGCTGAATACAAGCTTGAAGACAGAGTCAAATCAAATGTGCATGAGCTTGAAGACTGGACCCGCTACTCGGCTCGCCTTCGGCTCGGCACTCGGCTCGTCATATATTTGTCAGTGTCGATGTCTGTATAAATTGAAACTGCATATGTAATGAGTGAACTGAGTGATGTAGCGAGGAATCTGTATATGTGAATATCAGTGTTATATATCATTGAATTGTAAAATAGTGGAGTCGGGAATTTGTACTATTTCAAATGTTGAAATAAAATATTATTTAAATAAATTACTGTTTGAATATCAAATTCTGTGCAATAGCATTTTATTAAATAAATATTTATTTCTATTAAAAAAATCAAATATGCTCTACATTGTGGGCCCCACAAATTCAGAAAGTTAATATCTATAGCAACATTTTAGAATGTTGCTACAAACACCTATGGATGTTGCTATAGACCCAAATAGGGTTCTATTGCAACAATATTACTTATGTTGCCTTAGATAGTAAAAATGTTGCCTTTGAGGTCTAAGGCAACGGCAAAAATTGCATCACCCCAAAGGTGTTGCCATAGACCTATGGCAACATTTTTTGGGCCTGACCCAACATTTTTTTTGTGTTGCAGAAGGCCATCTATGGCGTAGTGGAAGTTTAATTGACCGCATTGAGGCTGTCATACGAATTTGGCTTCCATTTGTTGAGTTTTTATGTAAATCGCCATTACTCCTCATAATAAATCAATTTCAATCCCACAAATTTCAAGATGCTTGCGAAAGATACTTAGATCATGTTTGATGAGTTTGGCAAAATTTGGTTGCAATTATATGGATCCTTAGTGACCCATAGTCCATGGATCATTATCGATTCAAGGAATTAGCATATTTTTCTTATGCTTGTCCAATTTAGTTCATTCGAGCCGACTTTCTTCCATTCATATTTATATTCACGAATCAACCCTTCTACCTTACGACCCGACCTAGAACATTCAAACCCTAAATTCTCTTTTGCCATTTCCGCCGCTGTTTTTCACCACCAGATTTTCTTGCCTTCGACCATACTTGACACTATTGTCACCTGGACCTAGCCCTTAGTTCTCATTACTTCGCCTTTTGGATCACCGTTGAGCCTATCCCTTTAGATAACTGTCGATCTTACCTGCTTTAGGTCGCCAACATCCTAAGTTCAACAGTGTTCTCCTTTTAACTGTAGGTGGGTATGCAGATTTTGGCATTTGTTTAGCAATTCGATGACGTGGTTATATTGGTGGCGATCATTATGGAGAATTCGAGTTGATTGCGATTTTGTGGAAGAAGATAGTAAATCGAGTCTTGAGTTCTTCACGGAACGAAATTCAGGCTTTACCCTGGTGCTTGACATGTTTTACTATCTTCGTCCACAGAATCATGATTAACTTGCACCTAGTTACATTGTTAATCTGACATTACGCCTTGTAGATTGGTTTTGGTTTTTCTGAGAGATGATAATAGCTTAGAGTCACGCCTCGTGTGCAGCTTATGCTGTTATCACCTTCCCCCGAGCTGAAATCGACTTATGTTGAGAATTCTCTACTTGATTCGGACCCATCAATCTATGGTAAGATGTAACGACTCCATCATTACGCCCAGTTTAGTAAAGAACATTACAAGTAACGTCGTTTGCTAATCGAGAGAACACGGATGGTTAAGGGTGATTGAATGTGAATATATCTTTATACTAAGACGGAATATCTTATTTACCTTTTTGAGGATCTGAACTAAAAATTTGACGTGTGTAGTATTAATACAAAGCGGTAAACACACCGATTAAAAATATCCAAAACAGAATGTAATATAGATAAATCAGAATTAGAATCACAGATTGCAGCGGACTAATGTATAACATATTTCATAATAATATGTGATTCTACACACTTCGAATTGGTCCCGTTACTGCACAATCGATGTACCTCAAATGGGAAGAGCTTCCCGCGTCGCTACGGATAGCGAATCCGTTATCGATTGTTGATCGATAATGAGTAAGTGTAGGAGAAATAACTTCAATAAATGACACGAGAAGCTCTTTTCTTTCTTTACTGTGAGTGAACTATCTACATAAGATATAACGTTCGTAGTGTTAAAGAAACTGAGCCCATCCCACATAGATAACACACTATGCTTACACTAGTCAACACTTAGAGCCACATATATCGGCATAGATCAATAGTTTTTCAGAATTCAAGTGTCATAGGGGAACTTTTAGTTAAAGATAGAATTACTTGACTGCGTAAATTACAAGTTATATTGTATAGAATGAAGCACCCATCCTCTCCTCGTACGTACAGTGGAGGAAGTCTAGCACTTTCTGAAGCTGAATTATCATCAGTTGCACCTTCACAAACAGTTTCAATAACGCCTACTTCTTCAGTACCCTGAGATGAATACAGTTAATTGGTTTCGGTCGGTCCGGTTGTAGACTAGACTCCTCTAAATTTTAGAGTTCTACTCAACCCTCTGGAGAGAGCTTCTTCCACAATCTCTATTAAAGTTTTGCATAACATTTGCTTAAAACATGGCATTCCGGATGATGATGTTTGTCTTCCATCGAAGAGTGAGTTTGCATGTACGCCGTGTTCAGGGTACACCGCTTGCCACCGGTATATGTGCATAAATGGAGCAGTGCCCCTTTTAATCACTTCTTAAAAGAAACTCTTTTGATCTCGAAAATTGCTCCATTTCAAATTCATTATAATGGGTATGCAATCTTGACTTGCCTTCATGTCTTGTTTATGCGGACATTTAATCATACCCCTATTTTCGATGAGTTGAGATATTTTCTCTCATTTAAGAGGAGAGATGAATGTCTATCCCTCGACATCATCGAGGCCAAAAGAAACGGTAAGATCGTGTTGCACCTTCAAAACCACTGTCTCAATTCAAGACCCTGTATTTCTTCGTTAGGTGTCATGAGGGATTTAATCGTCTTTAGATGACGAGGGGTGGGTCCTTTCTTTTACTTATTGAGAATTAATACATCACTATGGGATTTTCGATAGACTGAAAACTTCTTATAATTATTCCGAGGACAAACAAAGATCCATCACTCCATCTGATTTTTTATACTCTGAAGGCTGTAGACGCCAAAGAGAGATCGGTCAAGTTTTAACTAACGGATGAGAATTTGCTTGGGTATGGGCTATTGCATCCCGAGAGATCTGCCGTGGCTGTTGAAGTTCCATCTCCTTCTTGTTCTAGAATTCGAACATGTTCCACTTCTTTATCACACGGCTCTGAAGAGGGAAATCTTCCAAAAAAAGGTCCATTTGACAAGTCGACCGAAGGAAGGGGTGTTACAGCTGAAGCCAACTGCCAGCCTAGGATACGCTCGATTTTGGAGGAAGAGGAAGAAGGATTCAAGCAGCATAAGATCAAGGCTATAGTGACAACAAAAAAGGAGGAGGGTGAAATTGAGGGCAGCAATAGTTATAATTTCTCTTCTAGTGACAATGAATTCGATGCAAGTTTTGGTGATGGAAACTTCGGATTGTGTGATGAAACTCTAGGAATGAGTCCTGTTCTCCTGGATTCGCCTCCTCAAGAGATTCATGATAAAGATACTCTCCCAGCTGCCGAGCAACTTCGGGATTGACTTGGGGATTTGAGTAATGTTTACATGATATCGATGAACTCGTGGATGAAGATTTCAAATTCAAGGGATCGTCTCCTTGTCCCGATCATATTATGTCTAGAGTCAGCCCAATTTCTACCACAGTGGTTTCCCGATCTGGTTTGTGACATCCTTTTACGCCGTCCATATTAACCTCAAAAATGGATCAACACCCTGGACCAAGCGTGAAAGCATTAGTGCAGATAATCAGTAGCAAAAATCTCAGATAAGCAATAAATAAATAGCAGAAGTAAGAAAAGAGACATGAGATTTTTGTAATGATTCGGCCGACTCTACGTTCACTTTAATCAATCATTATTATGATTATATGAGTTGAATCTCTCTGGAAAGAAACTACCTAGTCCTTAGATCTAAGTTACAATAAGTTAGAATAAGTCACGAGTTCAAGGGTTGAATGGAGAATCACATTAACCTCCTGATGACCGTTGTGAGGGAGAAGAAAATTGAAGAAGTGAAGAAATTCCTATAGAGTAATGGCAGCTCTCTTTTCGAAAAAGATCCATCTCTAGTTGTAGGTAGATGAGTATATATAAGGGAATTCAGTGAGTGTTGGGCTCAAAATCCAAGTGCAGAAGAGTCCAGTTATTATGCCAAGTCATCACGAAAATCTCAAATCAATCTGTCATTTCTATGGATCGCTAGCTATCCATAGGCGATGGATCGCTAGCTATCCATAAGGGATGGATCGCTAGCTATCCATCAAATTAGCATATTTCTCTACTAGAAGACTTTACATAGTGCTATGAAGGAGTTTGGAAAGTTTGAGGGCGATCCGACCTATCTTGATAGATCGCTGGCTATCCATAAGGGATAGATCGCTAGCTATCCATAGAGGATGGATCGATAGCTATCCATAGGAGATGGATTGCTAGCTATCCATACACTTAGCATATTTTTAAGTGATCTTTATTTGGTTGTCTTCCTATCATCTATTTAAGTGTCTTGTCAAAATATCAAGTCGTTTGGAGTTAGTTTGATCATCCGCCTTCAAGGGTCATATGGGTTAGAGGAATCATCCATAATTCGCTCAAATCTTAACAAAATTGAATGAAACTTTATAGAAACACTCTAGAGGGTGTCAAGGACCCATATAAAAATTTGAGGTGGTGGGACCCACTCTACATGGGTCATTAGCGATCCTTCTAGATGGATTCCAAATGCTCTCAATTTTTTGTGAGCCTTCTTCTATGTCTTATAAATGTTTTTCCAAAATTTCAAGTCAATCCGACTTCATACGAGTTCTGTAGGTCCATTTTAAGTTAGATGCTTTTGGTCAAACAACTTGAATCCGGTAAATCTTCACTTCTAGAGCTAGATCATTTGGCATGCTATGAAACTTGGTAAGCGTCTCTAGGGAACATATTAGATCATGATGTAAGAGGACTGGAGGATCCATGGGAAAACTTTATAGATCACTAACGATCCATAAGCAATAGACCGCCTTAACTTATTTTGGCATTTTTCTTCTTTGGTCTTTCTCTTCTTTTCCTTCTGGCCTCCTTGATCGATCCTTGATATATTTTGACTTGTTGCGGATGTTCTAATTATCTTTGAATTCTATTGGGTTAAAAACCTAATTAACAGTCCATAATATGTTATACATTTCACCGGGGTCATGTTTACTTACACATGCATTATTTAGGTCCATTTTTGGTCACTAACTCTCTTTATTTATTTTTTATGATAAGTACTATAAGAGGCCATGGACTTTCCAAGGATATTTAACAATTCACTAATTCGTACTACTGGTCAAGACGATCTTCAAGCTATCATCAACCTCGTGAAACCGAGGAAGAGTGGAGAAGGCAGAAAGACTTGGAAGCTGAAGTACGTCGTTGGGATGATAGAGAATGGGGTAGAGTTTACAAGAGTGGTTATGAGAAGAGAAAAACTCCTAACAACCAAGACAAGCTGCCTAAAAAGCCAAAGGTAAATCGCGGTTCTCATCCCTCTAAGCACCAAGCTTTTGTCCCTGCCCCAATCTCTATCGGAGTTGAAGTTCCGACTTCCACTATTCAAGTTTAATCTTTATCCTAAGTTCCACCGACTCACGTAGTTCCTGATTCTGGTTTTTCATGTCCTCATAGGAGGCTGGCTTATAGTCTTGCATCCGGTTGCCTTAGATTTGAAGCTTGGCTCCCCTGGTGGTTTCTAAAGGAAGTTAAATTTGAGTGCGACCTTTGTCGTATCCGTAAAGACTCCTATATCCCCATCTTTAGGTGATTCAAAGTGATTTGGATCAAACTTAGGGATGGGTAAAGTTATGCAAGCAACTGGAAGACAAGAATCGCAACAATTATCAAGAGATCCTTTCCTTTGAATCAGAAAAGGACGATTACGAGAGGGCGTTAGAAAAATATGATGCTAGGATCGAGCGATTAACACAAGAGAGGGACACTGCACTCCAAGAGATTAAGAACGACATTATCTTATTGAAGGAATTGAAAGAGGCCCATACAAAAATAGAGATCATATTCCAAGACGAAATCAAGAAGGTCCAAGCGGACGAAGTTAAGCTGAAAGAGGAGCTTAAATCCCGTGATGTGATCATTGAAGCTCAGAAGAAAACTATTGCTGATCATAACAAAGTTGTTGAAGGCTATAAAAAGACAATTGTTGATTACGCAAGAATGGTGGAATCCGGTGATAAGATCGTTTCTGATTAGACTCAAATGATTGCTTTGCTCTAGGAGAGAGTTGCGTAGTTTAACGCTGAGAAGAACCGTTTTGAAGTTGAAAAGGCCGCCATAATAGCGGACTACTTGGAGTTGCATGATACTTTTGAAAAGATGATGGAGAAGATGGATGGCACCATCTTAAATTTCTATGTTAACTCCTTGCTGCATCTGGGGAGCCTCGGCTATTTAGGCCCAAAATCCTGTATTCTTGTTGTGGTCCGAGAAGAAGTTCTAGCTCATTTCCGAGAGAACGGGAATGTATACACCGAGCAAGAGTTGGAGAATTCCTATCTTAATAAAAAATCAAAGAAAGCTTTAATAGAGGGTCAGCGATCAATCGAATCGAGAGGGAATAGAAGGCAGGTGATGTTGTTATGACTACAACTGCTAAAATGCTGCTAGAGTCTTCCATTTTCGAGCCAGGATACTCATCAAAACAGCCTCATGATCAGTTGGCGAGTTTGGCTGGTGTTGCCTTATTGTCTGCCCCTCCGGTGGCCGTCTCTGAAGCTTCGGGTGGTCCTGAAACTTCTCTGAAGATCGTGCAGCCATCCAACGAAGGAAAAGGTGGGGAGTACGAGATTGAAATTCTCGGTCATTCTTCTGATGCACGTAACCTTCTTATTTCCCCCGAGTTTGAGAATTTTCAGCTCACGCCGCAAGAACAGGACAAGCCGAATGCTTTCGTTTTTGATCTTATAGGTCTGTCTTCTTAACCTACTGACCTGCTGATTTCTTCAATCCCTGGGCTTGCTACTATTTCAATTGTCTCGATGGTTATTTCCATAGCCGTTTTGATTGCTGCACATATGTCTGGCTCACAACCAGTGCCAGAATCCGAGAAGATTGCTGCATTGCACGGTCTGAACAACCCTTCCATATCTTTGGAGGGCGATTTCACGGCAGCTGAAGCGCGAGAGCAGGAAGACCAAATGACGAGCTAAATACTATGAATAGCAGATGGTGGCCATTAAGAAGGAAAAGATCGAGGAGAGAAAATCTTCAAAGAGCTCCCGCAAATCCCAGAAGTGCAGGACCAAGGGGGAGTCTTCCGAGAAGGTCAAAGAACAGGGAGTAGATGCTGGTATGGAGAAGATAGTTGATGTTTCAGGCAGCGACACTAATCCTGGCAGGAATTCTAAGAGGAAGAAGAAACTTTCGACTAAAGGTGGGAAGGGGAGCAGTGGGAAGAAGCATTAACAGGCTCGAGTAACAGTAGAGCTAGATTTTGGGACATTCTACTTTGTTTGATACATGTTTTGTACAAATGCAGAGTCTGCACTTATTGCTTCGATTATTGTAGTATCTGCATTTCCTTTTTGTTGGCTGATATTGTGTGGGTACGGCCCCTCCATTTTGACTTTGTATAGAAAATGTTATAAGCAATACAATGTTGACATTTTAATTGTAACTTTATCTATCTACTTATCCACGTTTCATGCACTTATACCAATTTTATTTACTGTCATTTTATTTGTTCCTATAATTATTGCCAAAATTCTTTGTTTGGAGTAACAAAACTATGAAGTATTTGGCTTTTTTTGAGTATGGGTGTGTATTTCCCTTAGTCCACGAGGCTGTTTACTTCGAACACTTGATGAATGACCGGTTGATCCGTGTGATTCTTTGGAAATCTACAACCGAGTCTATTTTTCTATGTCAAGGGGGTTCTTTTGACCTTGCTGAATCTTTGGTATTGATTGCACCATCTGGCGTAATCTGCTGCATCTCGGTTTAATGTTGGCCAAAAGTACCCATATCGAAGAACTTTCTTTGCAAGAGTTTGCCCTTCGATATGATCTCCGCAGTCGCCTTCATAAACTTATTTTAGGATTCTTCGAGCTTCATCATTGGTCACATATCTGAGCAATGAGGTAGAGAATCCCCTTCGGTAGAGTATCCCATCCTGTATTACGACGCGGTGCCTTTCGAAGAAGCTTTTTCCACTAGTTCCTATCAGTGGGGAGAGCTCCTGTGAGTAGGTAATCTTTGATCAGCATAATCCATGTCTCTGGTTCCTTGGTTGTCCTAAGAATCCAGTCGATATCCATTTCACTTATGCTCAGAGTGGTCAGGGTTTCAACAAGGACTAGCCCCAATAACCGAGCTTCTTCAGAACTGGCTAGTTCAGTTAGATAATCCTCCTTCGTGTTCTGTTATGAGTTATGTTGTAATGCTCGATGTCCAGTTCCTGCACTTTAGATAGATACGAGGTGAGGTTCTTCCCCAAGCCCGGTATTCACCTTTCACCCGACGGAGGACTAGTTGAGAGTCGCTATAGATGTGTAATGATTTTATCCCGAGTTCCTTCACAACTTTCAACCCGTCTATCAATGCTTTGTATTCTGCCTCGTTATTTTTTGCAGGGAATTCCAAGCATAAGGCATAGCAAACAGATCATCCTTTGAGAGTCTCGAGCACTACTCCTACTCCTGAGCTGAAGTTGTTAGACGCACCATCGACAAATAGCTTCCAACGTATCTCCACTTCTGGAGTCATTCCTTACTCGTTATCCTGTATTGTAAATTCAGCAATGAAATCTGCCAGCGCCTGCCTATTTTTCGCGTTTCGAGGATGATGTGTGATTTATTACTGATTTAATTCGATGTTCCATTTGATAAGCCATCCAAAGGTCTTAGGGTAGTATAACACTTACTTCAAGGGTTGATTTGTCAGCACTCCGATCCGGTGTGCCTGGTACGGTCGTAACTTTCTAGATGCGATGAAAAAGAAATATGCCAGTTTTTCCAATTTTGGATTATTCTTTTCTGCTGCACTGACCTATTTACTGATGTAATATATGGGTCACTGGATCTTAGCTTCTTCTCATACGAGTGGGGTACTCAATGCATGTGGTGAGACTGCTAAGTAGATGTACAAATCTTCTACATCTACTTGTTTAGACATGATTGGCGGGGTTTCCATATGTCGCATTTGCTCTTCGAACATAGTTTGACAAGCTTGATTCCATTTGAAGTTTTCCTTTCCCTTCTTTAGCGCGTCAAAGGATGGTATACATTTATTAGTTGCTTTTGAGATAAACTGGCTTATTGTTGCAACCTTTTCATTTAAGCTTTGTAACACTTTCCTGTTCCTCGGGGCCTTGACTTCCCACAAAGCGGTCATTTGCTTGGGGTTTGCTTCGATGCCTCTGGCACTTACGATGAATCCTAAGAACTATCTAGAGGCTACCCTGAAATGACACTTAAGTGGATTGAGCTTCATTCCGTATTTACAGAGTATTTTGAACATTTCGGCAAGGTTGTCCAAGTGATTTGCAGCTATGCATGATTTAACCAACATATCGTCTACATAAACTTCCATTGCCTTCCCAATCCGACTTTTAAACATGGCGTTCACTAGTCACCGGTAGGTTGCCCCATCATTCTTTAAGCCAAATGACATTACTTTATAGTAATATAGTCCTAGATCAGTAATGAAACCGGTATTTTCTTGATCTGGTACATACATCATGATCTGGTTGTACCCCGAGTATGCATCTATAAATGATAGTAGTTCATGTCCAGCCATCCCGTCCATAAACTGATCGATTCTAGGCAAAGGAAAGCTGTCTTTCGGGCAAGCTTTGTTCAGATCCGAGTAGTCGATACATGTTCTCCATTTCCCATTAGACTTCTTAACTAAAACCGAGTTATATACCCATTCAGGGTAGGTAGCATCGTGAATAAAACCATTCGCCATCAGCTTGTCCACTTCTTCTCTTAGCGCTATGGACCGCTCGAGCCCTAGGCTGTGCCTATTCTACTTCACTGGCATATACTTGGGATCAAAGTTAAGTGCATGACATGCTATCTCCGGTGACACCCTGCACATATTGGAATGCGTTTAAGCAAATACATCTGGATTGGCATGAAGAAATTTGATGAGTTCCAATCGCATCCTGTTTCCAAATTGCGATCCAATTTTAAGGACCCGTGTTGGGTCATCCATATCAACTGGGATAGATACCGTCAATTCAGTCAGCGCTGCTTGTTCCTCCCATGAACTCAAAAGATCAAAGCCTTATCGAACCGGCGATGGCCCCCAAGCTAAGGGCGACTCTATACTTGTTATTCGATAGGTTCGTGAATATGGAGAGTTCTCTCTACATTATTCGCCTTTTCTTTTCTTTTAGGCTTGTGTAGTTCCGCGATATAATATTCCGTAGTGGTGCTTTGGTCTCTCTTGACCACCCCGACTCCATTTTTCGTTGGAAATTTCATAATCTGACAAGGCGGGTCACCCCAGGAAGGCATTGTAGGTGGAAATTTCATCTACGATGACAAAGGTTTAGATGAGGGTGACTTTTCGATCACCTTCTCCGAGTTCTAGGGGCAAGTCAATCATTCCGACGGGTTGTTTGGGTTCATCAATGAATCCCTGAATCTTTATTTAGCAGGCGAAAACATCTTTCATACCGATCTTCATCTGATCAAAAGTGTGTTTGAAAAGGATATTCAAAGAACTGCTGCCGTCTACCGATACTCGTCGAACCATGGCGGATTTCATTCCTACTATCACGACTATAGGTTCGAGAGTTGGAGCTTCTATCTCTTCCGTGTCTCGATTTCAGAATACTATGTCGTCATTTGGGGTTCTTTACTGCTTACCAAGGGTTTCATCTTCGATCACAAAGCACACATCTTTTGGAGCGTGCTTTAATGAGGTCGCATACCGCTCTATTTCTCCCCAACTCTTCTGCATGGGATGGGGCCCTCCAGATATCGTTCCAATGACGAGCCTCTGGTTAGTCCGTCCGGGTCCCTCTTTGTTGGTTCCGGCTTGTTACCCTTGGTTTCTAGGAGCACGGGGCTCTACGGGCTGGTCAGGATTTATAGTTTCCTCACTTACTACTGAAGATTATTTTCCCAAATCAACTCCGCAATCATGTTCTTCAGGTGATGACACTCATTCGTGTTATGGCCATGTATCTCATGGAAGCAGTAGTACTTTCCGAAATGCTTTTGCTTTTCAGTTGCTTCCTTTTTAGATGGCTTCTTGTACTCTTCCTTCCTCTGTGTTGCGAGATAGATGTTTTCTGAAGTATCGTTGAGCGGGGTTCATTCTTCGGGACGCAAACCTTTGAGTTGCTTGCTACTTCAATTCGCTTGTTGGAATTCTCGTTCTTTCTTTTCTGATTCCCATTTCTTTCTACGTTCCCTTCAGCGGTCTCGGAGGTGTTTATATCTTGGTTTATCGCCATACCACTCTGCCCAATGTTAGTTGGTTGTAAGTTAATAGATTTCTTTTCTAATTTCTATGCCTCTTAAATCTCAAGTACCGGCTCGCCTTTCGGTTGAAGTCTTTCCTCGTGGTGGGTTGTTTCATTTTGAACGATTTCTCGAATTTAGTTTCAGGGTGAATTGCGCGGACTAAGGTCATGAAAACCATATCCTTGTTTAGATTACTTACTTCAGTTACTATAGTTTGAACCGATTCATGATTGATGGTGACTTATAGGCGTGATGGTACGATAGAGACACATGTTTATTATAACTATTTGCTTTTTTATCTTAGGTATTCCCAAACATTAGGATAATTTTGTTATATAAAGAAATGTTGTTAGTGAAGTTTATTTGATACTGTATTATTTAGTTCGTCTGAGATTATTATATTATTGATTTTCTTCCTTTCTAAGTTTTAGAAAATGCAGAATATTGTAGATTGCTCCGTGATCTATTTTATATAGTCTATCTCAAAGGCATTTGCGATGCCAGTGTCACTTTTAGACATGAGCTGGAACGTCGTTGATAGAGGGTTTGTTGTACTGAATGATATTTGCCAAAGTTTGTACAGTGTGAGATAAGACACCTCATTGAATGATATCTACGAACCATGGCTACAGCGGGAGATGAGAGAAATCATTGAATATAAGTCATTGACTATATAGTCATAAAATAAATGACATATAGACACGAACACAACATGGTGGCAACCAGATAAGGCAAGTCATTGAATACCATATGCACTAAATACTTTGAATTATAATCATCAAGTAATACTGAACATAAACAACAAATCAGAGAGCATAAGCCATGAATAACATTGAATATATCATGAAACAGAATGCATAAAAGATGAACAACATCTAATATAACATGCATCACAGAGAAAAGAATGAATCAGTCATAGTGTATAAACTATGAATAACACTAAACATAAATCAATCATAGTGTGTAAGCTATGAATAACACTAAATGTAACATGAATTAAAGTCGGTACATATACTATAAACATAAACACTAAAATACACATCATTGGTACATAAATCAAAGTACATAAAACATATATCTAATCGTCTCCAATGGACGGGGTGTACGGCGGCGATGTGACTCATCGTCATCGTCATCGCCTCTAGCTCAGCTTGTAATTGGACTTGTGCCCATGCCTATGCATATGTCTCTACCTGAGGCTGATAAAACTACCCTGATGCTTGGACATGTGCCATCTTCTCAGCCTGTCGGTGCAATGCATCCTCATAATAATCAATATTACGCCCGTGCTCTATATATCTAGCATGGAAAAAAATCCCATCCACATGTCGAATAGGTCACTGTACGATATTTGAGTAGGATTCAGATATTGCTCGTGTGCAAGAAGGTGAAACACATCAACACAACGATCAATTTTAGAATATGTAGGAACTACCATGGTCTAACTAGAATGACAAGCAACCGAGGCATGATCTTGTACGTGATACCTCTAACTAGGCTGGGTAAGATCCTCAATAATTGGATGACCATCCCATGACGTATGGCAGCTGGTCCTACCAAATCCATGGATGATGCATCGGTAAAAATATCACTAGATGTAGTATGAAATCTATGCCAAAATTCCAAGTATGATGGAACAATAATAACAAATCTATCTACTAGCCACCAACTACTATCTCTCGCAGCAGCACGTTGATTTGTATCATAAATCATACAATGACATGTATGAGGGGGTAGATTATTGGGAATAACATCATAGTCATGCAACCGTCTCCAACACCTCCCACCGAGATACCAGTCAGAACCAAACATTATAGGATACAATACTGGAGGACGTCTCTGCATGTTGAGCATCTTACATGATTGAACAACTCAAGCTCGATCAAGTTCATACTATCAAACGGATGCCATATCAACTACCCTCGAAGCATCCTCAAATCAATCTGGTTATGGCCAACTAAATATATATGATGGAATTTGTTATCCCTTGTCCTCCTTTTATCCGCACACCAAAATAATAAAGGAGGAAGGGAGCCAGAAGAATCTGAAGTCACTATGATGAAATGAAAGTTTCTTGAATACTCAAACTACCAATACTGTATCGACTCCCAAAACGCAAACAATGAAACCCGTGAATCAGAAGCAATGCACCGTGCATTCAAAAATCTACATAAGTAGGCAAGTATGAGAGTATCCCAATCGTACATGACAGTGCAGTCAAAGTCCAAACCTACTACAGTCTCAATATAGGTGACCTGCATACTGTGGCCACTGGTACTGAAAAACAAGAAGTCAGTAAGATATGGTACAAATAACCGAGTAAGTTTCAAATCATACTCTAGTGTATGCACCGTTAGTATGTTGTCCGTGACAGTTGTAATCGCACTGACTTTGATAGCAATGGTGGTTTGATAAGATGTCGATGAAGTGTCTAAATGTGGTGAAAGATCATGAACAAGCGTGAGATTACGCCACCTATCATCATATGGAAGCGATGGAAAACTAACCACTCCTATGTTAATACTGCTGAGTATACTAAAGTCTAACCGTGTAACCCCTGGCTCTCCGCAAGAAAAATGAGATGTATGTGTTGTTTTATAACATCGAAGAGCAATAACAACACACAATCGAACAGTGTCTGATAATAATATGAATGCATAAATATGAAATTACATAGCAATTTAATCAAAACTAAACTACAATAAATCGGGGGAATATCTTTTAAATTAAACGAATGATTAAATTACCTAAGAAATGATGAAATCCAAGCTCATGCTGAAACGCTAGGAATATTTATCAAATGCTTGTGAAAATATTTTAAGCTTTTAGTTAGCGAACCCCAAAAACGAATATCCCGCGACTGTTTTAGTTTTAAAAAAAAAATCTTAAATAAGCGTAATAAAATGATAATTTACTTTAAATATAACAACTAAAAAATGATACTTTTAGCCAAACTGGTCTGGGTGTTGACATGCATTTCTTCTTCTAGAAGTGCTCGAAAACCAGTAACAATCTTCTACGCATTCAAGTTCAAATCTTCAAAACCGCTCAACTTAGCAACTCCGGCAGAAGCTTACGTCACTTCCTTACGACTCTTGCCTGCCCACTGCTCGACCACATCGACGGCCTCAACGACCCCTTCGACTTTCGCGACCGCCTCCACCCTCCTCTTCGGCCTCTTCATTGGCTTCAAGTAACTCTTCTATGCCATGCTTGTATCCAAACAGAGTACTCACATTCTCTCCTCCATGGTCAGAGTCATCACCACCATCCTTACCATTACTATTTTCTCATGCATGAACTTTTTCGTAAATATTTTTAGCAATCTATACATTTCAAAAAGTGTAGATCAGAAAAATAAAATCAATTTTTGTGTTTTTTTCGATTTAGGGGTTCAAGGTGAAAATTTAAGGAGGAAGGAAGGAAAAGGATGACCACGTCGGTTTATAAAAAGATTAAAATGGTTAGGTCGGTGAAGTTTTCGCCCTTTTAATCAAAATGACCATGGCTTTGCAATTTTAATTCCCTTCGATTTTTTTCAAACTTTTATAGTAGCTGATATGAATCGTAGAGCATTTCCAAATATGTCACGATTGGAAAGCAAACGACCTTTAACGCCGGATCGATTGTGGTTTTATGGTTGCTTTGATAATTTGAAAGTTTGCCAAACAGACGGAAGTGTTGTTTCTTAGCCGGCGAAGAAAATATTTCTTTATGGTTGTGTGATTGAGTTCAACTGATCCTGCCCGCACTCCTATAGAGAATGCTCTTACGTGGGTGTACAGCGTATAGCTAGTTCAACTCACGCTCCAAGTAGGGTTAAGAAAGTTAAGAAAGTTAAGAAAGTGGGTGAATACTAATTTTGGAGTTAATGGTCGATTATCCAATTCCAATTACATAACAGAAATTTATCAAAATACTAAAAATGGCGTCATCGTGCGTTATGACGAATGGAGGCGGAGTCAGCATGATAACATCAAGGAGTGTGACAACACAGTCGACTACCTTAGCAGCAGTTCAAAAATTGCCGCACGTGTTGACGGTGGCAGGATCAGATTCCGGCGGCGGAGCGGGAATACAGGCTGACATTAAGGCGTGTGGGGCTCACGGAGCATACTGTTCCTCCGTAATCACCGCCGTCACCGCTCAAAACACTGTGGGGGTTCAGGTATTATCTTTTCTTTGTGGAAATCAAGGGATTTTGGGTGCTTAGTGATTTTGTTACGTTATCTTTGTCAGTTTTGGTTATTTATGTATTTCTATAGTAGAGATGGGACATGGTATCCGAGGAATTGGTGAAGGAGCAATTGAGGTCTGTGCTTTCTGATATGCATGTTGATGTGGTAACTACTTAACCCTCTTTTAATAACGTAAACAATATATATCACTTAAATTGTTGCTGTCAATATGTTTAGGCACCTAGAAAACCTCTTCTGCCCATAACTGTTGATCACTGTACAAACTCTACTTCCTTGCTTACTAATACCATACATTTTTTGTTTTATTAAATATGCATCCAAATACCGTTTGGCTGTGTTTATCATCGTACTACAGTAAATGGCCAGTTGAAATCAAAGATACACAACTGTTTATCACTATACGATAGTGAAAGGTCCTCGGAAATCAACGACACAATTGTTTAGGGCGGAATTAAAAAAAACTGAATTTGATGTTAAGTAACATATTAAAAAAATTGATATCTATTGTCAAATACCACTAGCTTAACTGGTTAGTGTATGACGCTCTAGTTATATTCTAGAGATCATTGGTTCAAACTCCCAAGACATCAAAATGAGTGCTCTGTCTATCAGTCTTACTATTAAAAAAATGACATCTATTAAAATTTTCGTCATTGTCAAAGCATTTTTTTAGTTGTCAATGATAGCACAATATTTTTATTGTTAGTGGATAAAGTGTTTTTGCCTTTGCATCCATTTGTGCTATCACTGCATTTCGAAAACATGGGTTATAAATGCCCTTATCAGTGACTTTAGTGGCTTAGTGTATAGTGATTTGTATAGCTATTAGGCTTTGTTCCTGAGTTTTGCAGTAGTTACGAGGGGATTTCAAGCATACCGTATGACCATAAATGAGAATATCAATTCTGATAGTTTTAAGTGTTTATAATTGGTCAATTATGTTAGAAAATTGCTATTAGAAACTGGAATCGTTTCATTTACTTTTAACGTTATGCAGTTTCTAATCTTAATGTGACCCTATTAATTAGGTTATAAATAGAACGTTTCATTTACCTTTAACGTTATGCAGTTTCTAATCTTAATACGACCCGATTAATTAAATCATAAATAGACCGTTCTATAATTAGAACATTAGGTCTGTGATTAATCTTAAGCATTGAATTGACATATGATGGACGTACCAAATTTAGAGTTGTTATATAAAGGATTGAGTCATCTCTCTCCTAATATATAGATGTATTCTTCTCCATCAAGAAACACATAAAGAAATAAGCTTAGAGAGAGAAACCGAATTCTGAGAAGAAAAGTAATTATTAGAAGTCGGAAGAAGAAGATGACAGCCATTACATCTTCCGCTGTTAATCACGGTACATCAACTTAAACAAAAAAAATCATATTAAGTTTTGTTTGTGAAATATTCGATATTGGTGATTCTTGGGCTATTACCTGAATTGTTCATCATTAATCATGAAAGATATTAATGAAAGATCGAACAGTAAAGAATTTCTGACATTTGGTATCAGAGCGACCAATCAATAACTGAATATTTCATATGATTGCAATTGATCTGTTCTATGCTTTACTCATGATGTTTAATGAAGTATGTGTTATAAGTCAATTATGCACATGAGATTTATGATTTTGTTAATCACCAAAGTGGTCAAAGTCAGAATAATCATTTAGTGCATAAGTGACATAATGATTATTGATAGAAATTGCTAGTTATAATAATGTCAATTAAAAAAAACTGACGTCACTAATGGTAGAACCTGAAAACTTACCCAAAAGAAAGTTTTTTCTATAACTAGTTGACATGATGAGGTTTAATAAATATCTTGATTAAACAAATATTGATCATCCAAAGATGTCAGTTTTATTTAATTGAATATATTTGTTACTTACTTATGTTTTGGTATTTAATTATGTTAAGTATAAGATAGTATCTACCCAAAAGAGTGCTATATTATACTATTATGTACATATCTGAATCGCGTTAGCTATGGGCTTATAGTTATTTCTATTTTTTATTTAATTTGCAGTAGTTCCCTTAAATACACATGCTTCATCTGTTACATTGTTCACTGGTATTAATTTTTTGAATGGAGAGAACAAGTCAATTTCCATTTAGGCGTTCAGAATCTTGACTTGGCACTCCTTGAGGATAAACCTGTTGCTCTTACAACAGCTAGTACTGAGATAGAAAAATCACACCATAAAGCATGGGAACGCAGTAACAGATTGAGCCTCATGTTTATTAAGATGACTGTTGCTAACAACATCAAGTCAACAATTCTGCAAACAGAAAATGCTAAGGAATATATGCAGTTTGTGGAAGAGCGTTTTCATTCAGCTGATAAGTAACTCGTTAGTACTCTTATGGCAGAACTCACGACCATGAAGTTTGATGGGTCGCGAACTATGCAAAAGCACATTATAGAGATGACTAATCTTACAGCAAGGTTAAACTCTCTTGGACTTACAGTAGAGGATTCTTTTCTTGTCCAGTTTATCCTGAACTTGCTACCTTCTGAATATGGACATTTTCAAATTAACTATAACACTATAAAGGATAAGTGGAATGTTAATGAATTGGCCAGTAGACTTGTTCAGGAAGAAGGACGTTTGAAAAATCAAGTGAATCACTCAGTAAGTTTTGTGAGTAATAAAGCTCGTAAAGAAAAGAATGGAAAATTAAGTCATTTCAAGAAGAAAAAGGCACCTGCTAAGAATGGGCAGGATAAGGAAAGAAGGAACTAAATGATGTTCGATGTCATTTCTGTAAAATGAAATAACATTATCAAAATGACTGTCCGAAAAGGATAGTTTGGTTCGAAAAGAAAGAGATTTCTTATGATCCGAACCATAAATCCAAATGAAGATCGTTTTCTATTTATGGAAAACGGAATGAAATCCACAATAGAAGACATTGGGACTTATCGTCTAATTCTAGAAAGTGGATATGTATTAGACTTATATAGTACCCTTTATGTATCTTCATTATCTAGAAACCTTATTTCCGTAAGTAAGTTGGATATTTCTGGTTTTAGATGTACGTTTGGATCTGGTTGTTTTGATTTATATAAGAATACTGATAATGTTGGTTCTGGTATTCTAATTGATGATTTATATAAATTGAAACTGAATGACATTTATGCGAATTCCTTGTTGAATGTAATAAATAATGTTGGATGCAAACGTAGCATGTTGAATGAAAATTCTGCTTTCTTATGACATAAAAGACTAGGTCACATATCCAAAGAAAGAATGATGAGATTAGTAAGTAATGAAATTTTGTCAAATTTGAACTTTAGTGATCTAGAATTATGTGTGAATTGTATTAAAGGTAAACAAACCAAATATAATAAGAAAGGAGCCATTAGAAGCAGTCAGCTTCTTGAAATAATACACACTGATATTTGCGGACCTATGGACACTCCAACCTTTAATGGAGAAAAGTATTTCATCACTTTTATTGACGATTTTTCCCGCTATGGTTATGTCTATTTGCTTCATGAAAAATCTCAATTTGTGAATGTCCTTGAGACGTTTGTAAAGGAAGTTGAGAGGCAATTAGATAAAAAGGTGAAAATCATAAGGTCTGATAGAGGTGGTGAATATTATAGCAAATATAATGAGTCAGGCCAATGTCCAGGTCCATTTGCAAAATTCCTCGAAAGTCATGGCATAGTGCGCAATACACAATGTCAGGTACACCACAACAAAATGGTGTAGCAGAAAGGCGCAATAGGACGTTAATAGATATGATTAGGAGTATGATGTCAGATTCTACACTATCTAAGAATTTGTGATAGTATGCTCTCAAAACCGCTAATTATTTGTTGAATAGGGTTCATAGTAAAGCTGATCAAAAGGCTCCTTTTGAATTATGGACTAACATGAAACCTAGCTTAAGATACCTGCATGTTTGGGGTTGTCCAGCGGAAGCGAGAATTTATAATGCACATGAAAAGAAATTAGATTCTCGAACGATTAGTGGGTATTTTTAGGTTACCCTGAAAAATCTAAAGGATATGTGTTTTACTGTCCTAATCATAGTCCAAGAATTGTATAAACTGTTGATGCAAGATTCATTGAGATTGGTGAAGTCAGTGGGAGTACTAGAAGAGAAATAGTTGAAATAAAGGAAACAAGGATAAATGTTACTTTGCCTAGAATAGTTCTTCCATCTACTATTACTCCAAATGTTATTCCAGCTGTTGGAGAACAACATGATGATGAACAACATATAAATGAAGAAGTGCTTCCTGAAGGAAATGACTTACATAATGCTGATATGCATGAACCACAACAAGTAGCATTAAGAAGATCTCAAAGAGATCGTAGGTCAGCTATTTCTAATGATTATATGGTTTATATGCAAGAATCAGATTATGATATAGGAATCAATAAGGACCCAATTTCGTTCTCACATGCTGTAGAAAGTAAAGAGTCAAAGAAATGAATTAATGCCATGAAAGAAGAACTAAAATCCATGCAACAGATGTTGCATGGGGATCTCGTTGAGTTGTCACATGGTTGTAAAAGAGTCGGATGCAAATGGGTTTTTAAAACCAAGCACGACTCTAGTGGTAATGTCGAACAGTATAAAGCTAGACTTGTTGCTAAAGGTTACAATCAGAAAGATGGTGTTGATTACAAGGAGACATTTTCTTCTGTTTCGAAAAAGGACTCACTAAGAATAATAATGGCATTAGTAGCACATTATGATTTGGAATTACATCAAATGGATGTGAAAACAGCCTTTCTGAATGGAGATCTTGATGATGATGTTTATATGGATCAACCTGAGGATTTTCTGTAAAAGGTAAAGAACAATTGGTGTGTAAACTTAAGAAGTCAATATATGGGCTTAAACAAGCATCTCGGCAATGGTATATTATGTTCAATACCATTATTACATCTTTTGGATTTAAGGAAAATACGGTTGATCACTGTGTATATCAAAAAATCAGTGGGAGCAAGTTTATTTATCTAGTCCTTTATGTTGATGATATCTTGTTTGCTGCAAATAATTTAAGCATATTGCATGAGACTAAGGAATTTCTCTCAACGACTTTGAAATGAAAGATATGGGAGAGGCATCCTATGAGATCGGAATAGAAATTTTTCGTGATCGATCACAAGGAATATTGGGACTGTCTCAGAAAGGATATATCAAAAGGATTCAAGAGAGATTTGGAATGAGTAAGTGTTCAACTGGGAAAGTTCCTGTACAGAAAGGTTATAAATTCAATCTCATGCAATGTCCTAAGAATGATGTTGAACGAAAGGAAATGGAATCAATTCCATATGCATCTATAGTTGGTAGCCTAATGTATGCTCAAACCTGTACTAGACCGGATATCAGTTTTGCGGTCGGTATGTTAGGAAGGTATCAAAGTAATTTAGGAAGGGAACATTGGCAAGCTGCAAAGAAAGTGTTAAAGTACTTACAAGGCACGAAAGATTACATGCTCATGTATATTAGATCCAATGAATTGGATGTGATTGGATATAGCGATTCAGATTTTGCTAGATGCATCGATACTAGAAAATCGACTTTTGGTTACATGTTTATGTTTGCTCAAGGAGCCATATCAGCGAAACAAACTATCGTTGCTTCATCTACTATGGAAGCAGAATTTGTGGCATGTTATGATGCCACAATTCATGCATTATGGTTGTGGAACTTTATTTCAGGACTTGCGGTTGTCGACATCATTAGCAAGCCACTGAAAATTTATTGTGATAACTCTGCAGCAGTGTTTTTCTCAAAAAACGACAAGTACTCTAAAGGTGCCAAACATATGGAACTGAAGTATCTTGTTGTGAAAGACGAGGTTCAGAAACAAAGAGTGTCAATCATGCACATCAAGACAGAACTTATGATTGCAGACCCTTTGACGAAAGGGTTACAGCCAAGACAATTTAAGGAACATGTTCAAAGAATGAGTCTGTTTGAATTAATAATAATTGATGTGTGACATTCTGAGCTCCTTTGTGTGTTTCTCATATACAATTATGTGTCTCTTGTTTTAATGCGGTAGTACGTACTTTATGTAATTTTAAACAAGAAAGAGTCTTATAAAGATATTATGTTTAATATTATGATATAAGACATTATGTTGTTTTATATAAATTATGAGTATAAAATGATGAATTGCTGGTATTGTAGTATATGGAAGGAATGCATTGAATTAATAATGCACAACCGCCATAATTCTCATCAATTTATCATAGTATGATGTTCAACACTTGATTTTATGAATAATCGAGTCAAGTGGGAGAATGTTAGAAAACTGCTATTAGAAACTACAATCGTTTCATTTACTTTTAACGTTATACAGTTTCTAATTTTAATGTGACCCTATTAATTAGGTCATAAATAGAACGTTTCATTTACCTTTAACGTTATGTAGTTTCTAATCTTAATGTGACCCGATTAATTAAGTCATAAATAGACCGTTTTATAATTAGAACATTAGGTCTGTGATTAATCTTAAGCGTTGAATTGACATATAATGGACGTACCAGATTTAGAGTTAAATGTTATATAAAAGATTGAGTCATCTCTCTCCTAATATATAGATGTATTTTTCTCCATCAAGAAACACATAAGAAATAGGGTTAGAGAGAGAAACCGAATTCTGAGAAGAAGAATAATTATTAGAAGTCAGAAGAAGAAGATGACAACCATTACATCTTCCGCTGTTAATCAAGGTATGTCATCTTAAAAAAAAATCATATTAAGTTTTGTTTATGAAATATTCGGTATTGGTGATCCTTGGGCTATTACTTGAATTGTTCATCATTAATCATGAAAGATCGAACATTAAAAAATTTCTGACAAATTAATCTTTCCAACGTAATTTTTCACCTATTCAAGAAGTTTAACTTGGATTATAAAATTGCTTATATACCCGTAGAATTAGATTTAAATCAAAACACATTAAAAAAATCATTATCAAAATAAAAAGCATTGGTTAAAAAGTTTGATACAGTTTCATTTTCGGAGCAACAAATTAAAACAAAATGAAAAGCATTATTAAAAAGTTTTCCATTATAAAAAATCTAAAACTACTGTAATAACTTTTAATTTTTTTTCGTAAGCATTAACTTAATAGTCCTGTACGATGGTGTGTCGGAAATGATTGAAATGTGTGCAACTTTGTGATTCACTGAAATTACAATTGAAGTAGTTTATTATAAATAACTTTCACATGGGAAAGTTATATTTGTACATGTGTACTTTTTTTTACAAGTCCAGCTGAAATAATAAATTTATTATACTACTTAAAAAAAATCTTGTTGATGCAAATGATACTAGAATGCAAATAGTTACTAGAAATTATAGCTTTTGTAATATGATTAGAAAAATATACTGAAATATTATTGTGTTGGAGACTTAGGGAATTATATAGAGAGATTTTTCTTTCAAAAATCGAGATTTATACATATCTACTTTTTTTAACAAATCAGGCTGAAATAATAAATTTATTGTGTTACTTGAAAAAAAATCTTATTGATACAAACAATAATAGAAAACACGAGTTACTGACAATTATAGCTTTTGTAATCTGATTGGACAAATATGCTGAAATATTCTTGTGTGGGGACTTAGGATTATATGGAGAGAATTTTTCTTTGAAAGATTAAGTTGCGAGAAGAGTGATACATATAAATAGACGAGGCATGTGATGGTATATTTTCTAGAGTATAAAATACGAGCTAGAGGGACAAAATACAACCAAAATAAAACATAGATTTATGTGGGTATAATTTGAATAAAACTGAAAAGCTCTAACAATTCACCAGTTTGAGGGGTTAAAAAAATACAATCAAAATTATGTTACACCCGTTTTCGGCTGTTTTGTAACAGATCAAACCAATGGGTATAAATATCCAGGAGCATGGGATTTCTCAACACCTTGAAAACGAGCCGAGCCAAAACGAGCAAAATCGGTGAAAAACCTCAAGAATAGAGTCTTAGTAATTTTTTTAGTATTGCTTAAAGTATTGTATGTGTTAGCATCAAAATTGATCACTAACACCCGAATCCAGATGAAAGCATCAGATCACAATCACAGAACACAGATAGAATGTATGTAGAGAGTATAAATATGAAGAACAGTAAAAATTAAAAAGAAAACAACAATAACAGAGGATTTATAGTGGTTCGGCTGACTACGGTCTACGTTCACTCCAAAAATTCCTTTTTATTGATGTTAGAATCAATTACAGTTACAACCCAGAGTTTTTAGAACAACAACGGCAGAGCAGCCTTAGTATAGAAGACGAAGGGAAACAGAATGAAGATTTCTTTTCTGAAGCCCCACATGTCGTATTTATAGGCAAAACCCAAGTTACTGGGCTTCCCGAGTAGTCCGGGCCTATCAAGATCATAGCCGAGCCTACATCCTTCATCATGACCGAACTTAAGTCCTCGATAAGCCGACCCGAAGTAGCCAGGGTACTGACTCGAAGTGACCTTAACCCTGACTCGAAGTAAACAGGGACGGAACTCGAAGTAATCCAATGCCGAACCCACTCCTTTAAGACACCGATTCACTATTGCCGAACCACATACGGCCGACCCACATGCTCCAATCGGCCGACCCCATCCAAACCGAACCACCACAACCTTCCACTTTTACCGACTCACTTATCGCCGATCCCTCCATTCATGTTGAACCAGGGATGCCGACCCGATCCATTCCCTTCCATGCCGATCGGCTCTAACTCGACCGATCCAGAAATGCCAACCCAGATCGCCACCGAGCCACATCTGCCGACCCACTCAAGCCGAGCCACTCGTGCAAAACCACCAATGTCGAACCATACCTGACCGACCTGCCTGAACTTCCACACCATGACAGAACCATGCGTGATCTCCTCTCCTCGACCGAGCCATGTACGACCGAGCCACCTTGGTCGAGCGACCCACATCGAATCATCATTCCAGACCGATCCACACGTGCCCGAGCGACACACGCCGAACCATTGAGGCCGAACGATACATGCCGAACCACATCCACTGTATCCCAGCCTCGATAACCGAGCAATCGATTTAGTTAAATCCGCCTGTCTACGGTCTTGCCAAAAGACGGGTTAACAATTGCCCCCAAAACATTCCTTGCTATTGGAAGGTGTGTTTTGAATAGTCTTAAATCTGATATCCCAAGTCCATGTTACATTCATTACCAAGTAATTCCATTCAAAGCCGATAGTCTACTCAGTGAACGTTCCAAGTCGTTATTCAGTTTCAAATCCATCCCAAATCCATTGACCAATAATCAAGTCCATGACCTCTCTGGGTTGATTCCAAATCCGGGACCACTTCGGGTCCGTGCCCAAATCTTTAGCCATTCATAGCCAATATCTGTGACGCCCTCATATAAACTGTACAGATGAATAAAACTCAAACCAGTGACTCAATAAATGCAACGCATCATGAATTCAAGATAATGCGCAGTGTAGACTACGAGTACAAAGCAACACCTAGTTCAGTTACAGGTTGAAATGCAGCAACCAAAACAAAGGCATATATATTTACAAAACAGTAACCAGTGACAGCGATCAAGTGTCAGTGAAACGCAATGAACAGAACAAAAGTCAACAGGCAGAACCAAGATAAAAACTATACGCAGTTCACAATCAAGTTAACTCCGTGAAGACCAAGTAAAGTAACTAAGTCGCGAATCAACCCCGGGAGTATCAGGTATCAAATTATACAAATTCCAACAAATCAAGGGTTCAACAGTTCCAAACTAAAATAACGACTGAAGTCGACACTGAAAGCAATTGCAAAGTCAAGTAAATTCTCATCTAAAATATTTTCACAAAATTGAGTCTGCAGATTTCAAGCCAAAGTCAGTGCCAAAGACAACAAGAATGAACGAAATCAACAATCGGCAAAATACAAGCCGAGGAAATCACGAAATCGCAAGTTCAAAATCACTAAAATTTTGAATTAGATGTGAGTGTTTAATACACGGGTCAGACCGAGTTATTACAGGTTGTAGATATCTTGCTTTGGGTTGCTGCTTGAGCTATGAAGTCTTTTCATATCTTTTGGAGTAGTCGTCGTCATTTTATAGTAGTTAGTGTATTTGTATAGGATGATATATATTCATGTATATTATTCACGATAATGTACTTGTATATGTAACTTCTTGAGTCGACAATTATAGTTGTATCATATGTATGGTATCACATGTATTGTAACTGACTTCAGTTATACATATATATGAGACTTTTTATATTATCTGTGTTCCGCATTTGCCTTATCTGTGTTATTATTATATATATTGTCCTAAACTATTATGAACCATCGTAGTTCGTTTTATACTGGAATTGGATACGTCGATGAGAGTAAATAAATAAGAGATGAAAAATTAAAAATATATACCACTCCTATCGAGGTAACCAATACTAGTGTAAGGCCTAACTACGAATGACCGCTCCTATCCAGCCTTATTCTTCGTAATAACAGACGGTATTTCTTTTAACACTCTTTGTTATTGTAAGCATAGAGGTGGGGCGTCACAATATGCAAATTCATAACCTTTCCGGGTTCTTGCCAAGCGTAATCCACACTCGGCGACCTGTATCAAGTAATACAATGGTGTTCCTGGTTCAGTGTCCCTGAACGTTGAGTAATGTCGTGGCCTAAGTCCTAAGCCGAATCCTGGTCGTTTCGGACATTTACCGAGCATGGTCCATACTCGACGATCTGAAATAATAACCGATAGATAATAGGGGCCTAAATCCTAGGTCGAAAACATAGTCCATGCTCGAAGACCAGTAATAGTGACCGATAGATATTATGGGGCCTAAATCCTAGGTCGAATCCTGATCTCTTCGGACCATTGCCGAGCATAGTCCATGCTCGACGACATTTTAACCAAAAACCAGACAAAAAGTCAACAAAAATCCAAAATCCAGATTTAAACCATAAAACCATACCAAAAGTCCAAATCAAAAATCAAGCATCCAACCAAAATCCAAACCAAGAAACCAACAAAACCGGGAGTTCAAACCGAACTCCAAAATCAAAGCAGAAAAAGAAAATGTCCAAGCCAAAAAGAAAAAACAGATTTCACAAACCGGAGCGTCTCGGTAAACCATCATCTCAAAGCATGCCTAAGGGTTATCTCCGACCCCGTACATGAGTAAGTGATTTGGCCGTTTGTCCGGTGTTTATTACTTATTCTAAACCATCACGGTTAGTTGATGACCAAACGGCCACCATTCCTGTGCCTCGTGCCATCGTCGTTCAAGGTAGGCGGTGACTGCTCATGTTCCACCGTCGCACTTCGAGTTTCGACATATTGCCTCAACTGACCATTCCTTACACGCTCCTCGATTATATCCTTTAGATATCAACAACTGTTAGTATCATGCTCGTCCAAGTCATGAAAGAGACAGTGCCTTTCTGATGTCCTTTCGCGTTATGAGGGTTCCCCCTTGTCGGTTATCGATAAGGAAGGCGATCCCAAGTATCCAAGAATATCCGTTCCAATGTTGCATTCAACCCTGTGTAAGTAGAGAATTTTTGTTCTCTTCAGCGCTTTCTTTTCCTTTTATCCTTGTCTTTACCCGAGCTTTCACCGGGCGATCCTCCATCCTTAACCACGTTTACTTCCTTTGATTTTATATCCAAACATGCATTCTCTTGTCGAAGAAATCTCTCAACTTTGTGAAAGAATTCTCCGAGCTGCATTGGTGGGTCCGGTATCAATGATACTTTGAAATCTGAATTATCCCTGACTCCTGACACCGCCTCCATCAGAACCATTGATGGATCCGGCCGATCCACCGAGGTAACTGCTGCATTAAACCGAGTTAAGAAAGTCCTGAACGATTCATTTGCTCTCTGCTTAACTGACGTCAGTGTCATCACATTCTTCGGCCTTTTTATGTAAACTCGAAACTATCTCAAGAACTTATCCATCAGTTCTGTTCATGTTCCAATAGATCCATCATTTAGCCGTCTGAACTACATAGCAACTATATCGGTCAAGTACAGGTGGAAACACCAAGCCATAACCTCCTCTGATGCCCCAGCACTTCCATATGCCTTGTGTATCTCATCAAGTGGTCAGTGAGATTCGTCTTACCGTTGTATACTTCAGAGTGCGTAGTTTGAAATCGGGTGGATTCCTAGCTATTCTGATACTTCGGGTAAACGAATTTTTGTTTACTCCCTCGAAATCCTTATTTGTCAGATCTTCACGAATAGTTCGCCTGATAAGATCAGCCAATCCAGCGTTACCTACCAAGGGTTGCCCTCCATCCACATTTCCTAACTGCCTTCCAAGTCCATGAGAAAATTTTGGCACATACTGCTCGTCGCATACTCTTGTATTCCTGTTGGCATCGGCTGCGCAGCGTCATCTGGTATTCCTCCATGGATTGATTAAGCATTACCTGGTGGTGTGCCCCCGAGTCTAGGTCCACCCGGATTGATAGTTGTTTGCTGATTGGGGGTTGCCCCCTGCTGAACCACTCCATCTACTTGCCGATTGAGTCATTCTGATCCAGCTCCATGGATCAGAGTTCCTGCAGTTTCTGCTTGTCCAAATTGTCTTAAAAGTGCCTGCATCATTTCCTCTTGCCTTTTCAACTGTTCCTGAATAGAATTCATCATGACCTGCATCTCGTCCCTAATGATGTAGACGAAGGCTTGATTAGCTCCAGAGGAAGCCTCCTGACTACCCTCTTGCTGACTTCTTTTCATCATCTGTCTCCTGGTTGATTGCTTTGTCATAGTCTCTAGAATTCAAGTTCCTAAGTCTTTAAATCCAAACTCCAAGCTTCTGAATCCATGAGTGTTAGCGCAAAAGTTGATCACTAACCCCCAAATTTAGATGAAAGCACCATATCACAGTCACAGAACACAAATAGAATGTATGTAGAGAGTATAAATATGAAGAACAGTAAAAATTAAAAATAAAGTAGCAATAAGAGAGGATTTATAGTGGTTCGGCTGACTCCGGCCTACGTCCACTCCAGAAATTTCATTTTTATTGATGTTAGAACCAATTACAGTTACAACCCAGTGTTTTTAGAACAACAATGGCAGAGCAGCCTTAGTGTAGAAGACGAAGGGAAACAGAATGAATATCCATTTTCTGAAGCCCCACATGCCGTATTTATAGGCAAAATCCGAGTTACTGCGCTTCCTGAGTAGTCCGAGCCCATCAAAATCATAGCCGAGCCAATATCCTTCATCATGACCGACCCCAAGTCCTTGATAAGCTGACCCAAAGCAGCCATGGTACTGACCCGTAGTGACCTTAACCCTGACTCGAAGTAAACAGGGCCGGAACTCGAAGTAATCCAATGCCGAATCCACTCCTTTAAAACACCGATCCACTATTGCCGAACCACATATGGCCGACTCATATGCTCCAATCTCCTTGAGGCTGATCCCATCCAAACCGAACCACCACAGCCTTCCACTTTTATCGACTCACTTATCGCCGATCACTCCATTCATGCCGAACCAGAGATGCCGACCCGATCCATTCCCTTCCATGCCGATCGACTCTAACTCGACCGATCCAAAAATGCCGACCCAGATCGCCACCGAGCCACATTTGCTGACCCACTCAGGCCGAGCCACTCATGTCAAACCACCAATGCCGAATCATACCCGTCCGACCTGCCTGAACTTCCACACCATGACCGAACCATGCATGATCTTCTCTCCTTGACCGAGCCATGTACGACCGAGCCACCTTGGTCGAGCAACCCACACCGAACCATCCATCCAGACCGAACCACACGTTCCCGAGCGACACACGCCGAACCATTGAGGCCGAACGATACATGCCAAACCACATCCATTGTATCCCAGCCTTGATAACCGAACAATCGATTTAGTTAAATCCGCCCATCTACGGCCTTGCCAAAATGCGGGTTAACAGTATGTTTAAGGGGTCCTTTGAAGATTGCCATGATTATGTCTAATTTAATCATATTTAAGAATAAATTATTGTATTTCAATGGTGCTTTGAACAACATTATTAAAAAAATGATCGAAGTAATGAGCATGGGTTGCAATGTTGTTCTTAGGACTAACTCTTTTGACACATCAGATCCTTGACACTACGCTTTTTTATTCCTGAAAGTGTGCCATCAACTTCCACGACGTTCATGCTTAGTTTACTGATAAACTATATACGATATAGAGTCTTCTTTGCATTTTGGATAATATAGAGTCTTGATGAAAAGATTATTTCAGTTTAATTTTCGTATTAACATGTTGACGAACCTAAATGAAACTGTTTTTATTCACTTATGTTTAGTATTTTTAGTAAAAGGATGATTACCGAACGTTGGTTAGTTATTTTGGCCAGCTTGGTTTACTTAGTGATAGATAACTTGTTAGCTTAGTTTTTTACTATAATTTCAGCTTCTTTCTGTTTAGACAGCCTTCTTCTGTCCGTATTTTGTAATGCCGACTTAAAAAGTTCATTCTTGGACCTGCTATATCATTATGTTATTAGCGTATCAATAAAACAAATCCATCTTTGGGTGAAAAATATATAAGTTGTGACGATTCCATGATTCAAGTTCATCCATTTCATACGAGTGTAATGCCTTCACTTACAGCTGAAATTCTATAACAAAATACTACGATGCATAAGAGCATACGATGTAATTCCAATGATTGTGTCAGCTGGATCAGATCACATAAGACCTTACAATGCATGAAACATGCAAACTTTATTTATCAAATGTTCCATTTTTAATCTTATTCCCTTCTTGAATTTAACAGGTAAAGACAGGCATGCTCCCTTCTGCTGGCGTTATCAAAGTACTATGCAACAGCCTCAGAGAGTTTCCTGTACGAGGTATTCCATTCCACATAATAGAATGTTTCGTTGAAAATTCATTATAATAATTGTCATTTTATTAGCGTAAATGCCGTTTCTTGTTTATACCTTTATCTATGATGGCAGCTTTAGTGGTTGATCCTGTCATGGTGTCAACTAGTGGACATGTGCTTTCAGCTTCTTCTACCCTGTCTGGATACCAGTGAGCAACATTTTAATCATTATTTATTTTCCATTGAAGCAACCATCTTAATTTGTTTAAGTAGTGCAGGGAAGAACTTTTTCAGATGGCTGATATTGTGACGCCTAATTTGAAAGAAGCATCTGCTTTGCTTGGAGGAATATCAGTGAAAACTGTAGCTGACATGTGTTCTGCAGCGAAAGCAATACATGGTTTTGGTCCCAGGTAGTGCAATTACTAACTATCATTTTCTACTCATAATTAACTATGCAAATACACCCTGGTGCGTTCATTGTAAGGTTGTGGATTCATGAATACAGTTCAATTGAGACAGGGAACACAATGCCAAAAGCAATTAAATCATGCAACTAAACTTTAGATCAACATTCAAATTTTTATTATCATAAGCTAATCATTCTTAAAACCATTGTTAGAAGTTTCCAATCATCCACATTATCAAACAATACCTCAATATCAAAATATCATTTTTTTTTTAAATTATTAGAAGTTTGAACAACTAATTCCTTTATCCAACTTGAGATATATGTTATACCTTTAATTGCTATATCCATGAAATTGCTTCTTTAAGGAAAAATTTGTGAATGAAGACATAGATCAAGATGAAGACATAATTGTAGTCACCGCTCCATGTCAAACTCAGATAAAAGTACATTCTAGCAAAAAAAAGGAAGCTATTAATGTTCGTGAAATTATTGAAGGGAGAAATGGTTGAAGATCCAAATCTCGATGATTCAAAACTTACAAAAGGAAAATGGTTAGAAAAAGTGTTACTTGATCTTGTTAAAGCATGGGTGACTTATCTATCAGAACTGGACAAGAAGCGTACCAAGGAAGCGTTTTGGAAAGCTGTTATGCTGACGTTTACTTCCTTTAATGAAGAAAATGAAACTCAAAAATTGTATTCCCTACTAAAAGTCAATGAAGGGATTTTAAAAAATATTGCAGTTTGTGAATAAACATTCAAGCAAGCGTCTGACAATAAAAACAATGTGAAATTGCTCCCTTCAATAGGGTGATTCAAAAAGTTCGATATGGTAAATCCAACATAAGTTTAGTATTTTTTTGAGGAAAAACATAAGTTTAGTATTAGTTTAATATTATATAATATTTTATAGCTTAGGGATGAAAAAAACTCAAATTTTGAGTCAAAATGCTACGACTATATCACATGTACGGTTTTAATGGGGCAACCAAAGTGGAGTATATATAGCTGATAAAGCTTCTGGTGGTCAAAGATTCCATTAGGAACATATCTTTGTAATCGAAGTACTCAGATCTAGCTTGAAATTAAGCACGATAATGTCAATGTATTTTGATGGAGACAATCATTTGAAGGGTAAAAAAATTCAAAGAATATGACCCATATAAGCTACAGTTGGTTAGCATCATAGAGCAACAATAGTTCACCATTTTATTTACTGAATTCAAGAAAAAATGAATAAAAATGATGATCATAGCACAACAAAAAACCCACTAGTTGACGAACAAAATGTATATAATTTTCAATGTGAGCAAGAGATGGTTAAATGGAAAGGAAGTTCGATGATACAAAAAAAGAAGTGAAATGAGCTTACTTTCATATGACATGTCTAAATTAAATCCACTTCAGCTGTAGTTGCAATAGACACATCATGACGCATAACGTGTGTGATGCAGCATCATCTTTTGTTTTTACGGTGCGATACACATGAAAGGCATATCAAATAGTCCAAAAGGCGGGTAAAACGCATACGGCGCATGACGTGTAAAGGCATGTCATTTTATTTTCAACCATTTTTTTGCACTTTTGTTTCATTCTTTTTTCATGATCCGAAAAAGCAAGCAATAACTTTTTTAGTTGTACTTTCAAATTTATTTTCATTCTTTTGTCTAGGTTACATAGGATAAAAAAGTTTTTTGCAAATTCCATATTCTTGAAGGCTAATGCAAGCAGCAAACTGATTTATAAAAACACAAATATTTTCATCTCATATGCTCAAAAAGGAAATCTGTGTACTTTACTTTTTTTTATTATGTAACATATTATCATGTCGGAAGAAAATTATTATCATTTCTTATACTGTGAACGTTTGATGAAATAATTATACATTTTTACAACTAATTAACATTTTTTGTTTAAAAAATTGTTTATATGAGATATAAGTATGGTATTGTTTTGAATAGTTTATATGATTATTTATAAGATGCATCATTTGCTCTTTTCAATGTTTTAATTTGGACAAATTGACATAATTTAGCTATCGTCTTGTTTAGTTTGATATAGTCAAAATATACTAATTAGTTATAAAAAATTGTATAATGAAAAATGTAATACAAAATAAATGTGCCAAAATAACACACCGCATTGTATCTATTAAATAATAATAAAACAGAAGAATTTCCAGCTTTCTTATTAATTTTATGAGTTTTCTCCACTCTCAATTCTTTTCAGGTATTTTATTTTCAAGTTTGTATAATTGAGCACTTTATTATCATTCTACCAAGCTTCCTGCACCATTTTATGTTCAAAACTAACTTTTCAACAAAATTTATAATCATTTACAAATCTCTTCTCAATTCTCTTCTAATATTTTATATTTAAGCCAATGAATTTAAATAAATTATATAATCTAAAATTTAATCCGTTTGATAAACTTAGTTAACTAATATTCAATCCATTATATAAATCCTAAATGATGGCAGTTTCAATGCGTATACCATAATCACATCAACAAATTGGTAAATTAATTTTTTATTTAGATACAAAGATATATAAATTACATAATGTAAATTTATTATATAATTCGTTTATCTCAAAGAAGTTATCATGTATTGCACTAAAAATTTCTGTTTTTAATTTATTTTATAATTCGTTTATCTTAATGAAGTTATCATGTATTGCACTAAAAATTTCTGTTTTTAACTTCAAATACTTATATTTAAAATTTCAACAATTACTTGCAAACTTTTCTCAATTTAACTAATTATGCAATCTTAAATTTAAGGTATCTAAATAAATTTGGTTAATTAATATTCATTAAAAAATCTTAAAAATAAACAATTTAAATATGTATAAAATGCTCATATATATGAGCAAAGATGATATAATTTTTTTTTATTCAGATATAAAGAAATATAGATTACATAATATAAAACGTATACATAAATAATAATTTTTTATTTATAATTCGTTTATCTCAAAAAAATTATCATACATTGAATAACAAAATTTCGGATTTAACAACCTTTAAAGGATATTTACATTTTTACAACATTGCAATGTGAGCGTACGAATTACACTGTAAAAATTAGGTTATACAAAAATTATCATTTTCAACGTCATATTAAACCTTATCTAACTCATAACTCAACTAAATGCTACGAAACATTGTTTTGCAATTATCAAAGTTGTAAGCATAACCATCTTACAATAGAATGGAATCCATGGTTAGTAGGGAAGTTAAAATTGTTTAATAGTTAACATCTCAAATAATGGATAAAGTTCATGTGCAAATAAGCTAGCCATAACATGCTTCTTTCATCATCAATTACGTGCAGAGCTCTTTTCAATTTTCTCATACTTTTTACATTCAACTCCCTATAGATTATTCAAATGAATTCAATTACGTAATATTCATTAATTCATTTATAAATCCTTAAAAAATAATTCAATATACATACAACATTCATATTAACAGAAGCGGTAAATGTTTTTTTTTCCATTATTCATACATAGAAAAATATGCATATCACATAACATCAACTATATACCGATACAATATAACAATTTTAATTGCACACACACACACACACACACACACACATATATATATATATATATATATATATATATTTGAGTAGGACAGTAATTCACACATGCATATGTAGCTAGTAGAGATTGAACCATCTACCTCAAGTCTGGGCATCGTATGTCATTTTGATTCATAATTCATCTATCTCATGCATGATAAAATTCTATTTTTAACAATAATTAAAATATGAATATTATTTTTAATAACATTGCCGTGTGCAATGCATGGGTTACACGCTAGTTTGTTTAATTTCCAATAGAAAACAACTTGTAAGTTCAATGTTTCAAAAATACACCATAATTTGCCGTTTTGAATCTTTATATGTCATGTAATGCTTCATAAATAACACCTGAATTCAACAAATATATGCACAAACACTTGAAATATTATGCAAGAGGAAATGCATTGAATAAATGTACTGTTTTGTGTATTGATGTATTAATTCTTTGAAATTGATCTAAACATACATAACATTCATTCAAATACACGGTAGTTTTTAGTCATTAATTCAAAAATAAACATGATATCTTTTTTAGTTTAAGATATCAAAAACCCACACGATTCTTTGAAATATGAAACTTACCTTAAGCCACGTAAGTCTATTTTTCAGGCTTTAAATCGCTTAGACCAACGCTCACTGTTTTGGATCAATCTCATCAACAAGATAACAACTCCACCACATTCTCAGTGAGTGTGTATAAACAAATAACTATATGATGCAATTTCATCGGCTAAATTTTCTTGTACTTATGCTTAATATATTGATACGATGTTAGTAAAAAATTGATACTTTGAAAATGAACGTGAAATCCACCATGAAAAGAAGCAACAACCTCTTAGATAGAAGTAGGTTTTCCCTGGCTATGAAATTATTTGTCAATCAATTAAATAAAATTTCAATTTTCAGCATATAAAAACGAACTACATATTGTTACCAAAAACCATCGTTGTTCCCTTAGAGCAAGTAATTTAATGTCTTCAAAATGTGAAGGACAAAAATGTTCTTATTGGAAAATAGTTTGCGAAACTCTTTTAAATTATCGTTGTTGTTGATTCACTTATTCTGATATGTTCATCTTGAACATCTTTAGCTATACTAACATTTGACGTTCATAGTGTACATGTGATCTTTTAGTGAGAAATATAATTCTGCTTTAGGCAACATATAATCATTTCAATTTTTTCACATTCGGTAAGATTCACTTGTAATCAAGGAAGTAAAATTTTAGTTTGTTCATTTGATTGATGATAACATAGTTGCTTATTAT
The DNA here is from genome assembly GCA_030765085.1 of Allium cepa. NCBI lineage: Eukaryota > Viridiplantae > Streptophyta > Magnoliopsida > Asparagales > Amaryllidaceae > Allium > Allium cepa. Next base: position 656,481,413 of record CM060940.1, read on the forward strand.
TCATTTGTTTGTTGCTAAATATTTTCACTGTGCATCTAGAACATTTCCAGCCCTTGATGCTAACACGAGAAACTTGATATAGCTTTTGACATATAATTTTCTCATGTTATAACATCAAGGTTAAATTCTACTATTTCGTCGGACAAACATATCAAATTATTTATTAGATGATGAGGAAGTGTAAGAAGATAATAATGCTTTTAGTAAACATCTACATCCTATGATTCGATTTTTTTTTAATTGGAAGTGTAGGTTTTAATTTTGTTTCTGTTGTGAAATGGTACTACTTAAAGACTACTGATATACGTGAATATTGTTTTTCTTGATATCGTGTACAAAAGGTGTAGCAAACAATATGTTGGCAAATCCATTATAAGAATATTATCTCTAAACCGTATGTTAAATCTCCTATTGATATCGGCAAATAATTTTATTGGTTAACCATATAACAAGTCAAATGGAGTTTTTTAAAATACTATTTATGAATAGTATGATGTTTATTTTTATAGTAAAATTGATTGATTGTAAATACATGTTAATATATTTGATAAATTATAATTATGTCTTGTCAAATTATTTGGTAAAATTTACACACAATGTTGTGTTTTTAATATATAAAACATCTTATATCTTCAAAAATACAAGTTATCACATATATATCTTCAACTTAAGCTTCACATCTTCTCCAAAAACAATGTTGTAAAGTTATCGTCGATAAATGTCAAAATTCTATATTTAAACTGCTTTTATACACTCGTTGATCACTATGATGATTTGGTTTAACTTGATGATTTGATTTAACTTGAAAATCGCAATATGATTAAGTGTATATTTGAAGTCATTTCAAATTATAGTCTCGTGTAATCTTGATGTGGATCATCGTTCTTACCAATGCGCACAAACTTTCATAAACTATGGATTAATGGATCATTATGTTGTACTAGTATGGAACATGCTCACAAAAATAAAAATTTAAATTAGATTTCAAACAACAATGCCTTAAAACAAAGGTTCAAAATCTTGGTTTTTTTATCGTCCCGGTCGCTTGAAAATTTCAAAATTTCGTTTCCATTTCAGAAATTCCGTTTAATTCCGGTTCCAGATTCATTGCTATTTGAAACATTTTTTTTATACAAATAGTAAGATTAATAAATACTACAAATCTTTATTTAAAATGAACAAAAACTTAATCCTTCAAAATATTTTAACTTCCACCCTTAAATCAACAAGCTCAAAATATTAGTCTTAAATCGTCTTTTTTATGATTAAAAATGCTATAGCCCATATAACATTTACATGGCCCAGAACCAACTATTCTTCTCCTTAACCCTAAATGTGACGACCCACCCTTCTCGATCATCGAAAATCGACATAAAATACGCCACAGTATACTATGCCGACGATCAAGTGCCGGAAGAGACAGATTGTTGAGGAAAAGAAAGAAGATAGAAGAAAGAATGAACTAAACAATAACAGAATCTCACAATCGCAGCGGAACAAAATAAAATATATAATATTAGATCTTTACACAAAATGAAAACTATATCTGTTTTATACAATATATCATCAGAGTATCACAAACAAACAACAATTACCAGCCTGACAATTTCATACAATCACAGCAGCGGATATAAACAAGTACGGATAATACGTCTCGGACTCCAGCTCCTCTCCTGAGCTCCATAGCATCCTATCCTGTAATCTATAATACTCGGTCTAGCCCGAGCATTATAATGAAATAACACCTGAGTTAGTCTGGAATACCCGCTGATAAAAATACACCTAAATTGATTATTAAAGTTTCAAAAATCCTTTTGAAAACAAAAGCATCTCGTAAGACCACGCCACAAATAAACATGTCGGGTTTTACCTTACGATAGCTAAAACACTTTTTATAAAACTCCTTTGATATTATAATAGGGTCTATATACAAATACTTATTAAAATAGCCGAAATTGTTACATCTATTAAATTCCAGCTACTAGCCACAAAGTGGGTAATACAAACAAAACTCGTAAACGACGCGTAGGGAGAATGGATTTCCAACCAATGACTAGGCACTGGGGTACCACCTGTCACAGTGCGTGGCCTAGATCACCGTACCGAGGATTACTCCCAATCCCCTGCAACACAAGGCCGGGACTACCTCTTGCTGGATAATCCCGATTAAGATCACCCCACGGTTGGGATCAGCAACCGCACCACTAAGCCGAATAAAAATGGACATCTGGACATGGATGACCTCACCCTGAAATGAGTGCTACCCACCTAGCCTTGCTGCATAACCCTTGATTTTCAATCATTCCCGGTTGATGAGGCTTGAGGCCAAGCGTTACCTTTTTAGAACGTTTCACCTAGAATGCCCATCGTCCACCTGACGATGTTCCGAAAGCATTCGTCCATACAAGTCCGTCCCGGGTTCAAACGGAACCGAAGCCACTACTCCTACTACATCCATTTTGGAAATATCCTCAGGATTAGTAGCGACTAGCCCTTGCATTTCACTGCTCCATCTTCGACTTCGAACTCGTTTTTTCCACGAAAACGTACAAACCGGATCGAAGTGGTTTTCGAAAAATTAATCTCGATCCCGGTCTTTTTGAAATGATCAACGCATTGTCCAATATTGATAGTCGGTGATTTAACTATCAATTAACATCCATAAGCATCCATTACACAATAAATAAATTTCCACATTATTTATCTTCCTCAAAAATATCTTTGCAATATATATTTCCATTTTTCAATCCTTTTGAAATAGTTTTCAAACCCAACTCTTCTCATGGAGTAAATTCTCAAATCTTTACTTCCTCTGAAAACATCCAAGTACCCATACTTTAGATTTAAAAAATTTAAATAATTTAAATTCTTTATTCTTGAAAATACATTAAAACATTTATATTGAAACTACTTACATGCTTAATTTAATATATATACACACTTTTAAAAATATTTCGAATAAAACTGCTTTATAAAATATAAACTATTTTCTTCAAAATAAAGTTAAGTCATACTAAATTTTAAAATAAAATTATGAAATCCTATACAAGTTCTTCAAATAAAACTTTTACCAAACTATCTTTACAATAAAACTAGTTTGTAAAATATAAATACTAATGACCTTCCTTTAAAGCATATACCAATTAACCCTTTTAAAATAATTACTACTATAACTGATGTAGTAAATATTTACTTCTGAAATCTTTACAACTTAAATAAAAACTTTCTTATTAACATTCTTTTAAAATCAAATTTACAACTTTTAATTTTTACTTAGAAATCTGCTTTAAAACGTATTGGCTTTTCAGGGAAATACACCTCCATTTCAGAATAAACTAAAGAATTTTTTTTATAAATCCTACACGATTTACCCCAATTCAATTTTACGTTTATCCTGTAAATTCCTTTCCATACTTTAAAAATAAACTCCTTTCATTTTTAAACACATTGCTATTTCCTGGAAATCACTTTCAAAATGTACTTAAAGTATTTAAAATATGATTACTAAATTCTTTATTCAAATTGTATTTTTGAAAATCTATAAAAGTTCCTTAAGTAACTTAATTAAAAAATTTCTTTTTATATGAGATTATTATATCAAATGTTCATATGTAATTCCCTTTAGAAACATAATTCTAAATTACATTTTAAATAATTAAATACCATAAATACTTAGACAAATATTTACTTTCACTTAAAAACAATTAATAATAATAATAATAATAATAATAATAATTTTCTAAAATATTCTAAAACATCTTTGCAAAACTTTCAGTTTATACTTCAAATATCTTTTTTCTTTGAAACATGCTTAGTTTCCAGGGAAAAATATACTTCCCATCCTTTAAAAATAAATCTCGCTATTATTTCTAAAACAATTCACATTTTAAAACACTTCAAATTTCAACAACTTTTCTTGAATTTAATTCCCTTAAATTCATTACTCAAAATTTCCCCTTTTTATTCTATTTTAAATTCCAATTTATTTTATTTATATTTTAAAATATCAAATTATACTTATTCAACCATAACACAGCACAATTTAATTTCCAAATCAATATATCACAGGATAATAACGAAATATATCACATGATATAAATAAAATTTCTATTTGTGAGGAATCCAGTTGGATCCCTCCAACCTGTTTTTTCCTGCATCCACATATATTAGCACAACCAATAAATATCGATTCAATCTGATAATAATTATCATATTCAGCTAAGCAACCAATCAAACATTTAAATATTAGCTATTTAAATTAACTGGTATCCAGATGTGAGTGAGATTAACTTACCTTGAGTTCCGACGAGCGTTTAAATTCATGAATTAAATCGACCGCGATCGATTTAACCCAAATATTCCGCTAACTTCGATTGTCTCCAAATCTGCACTGCAGCATAGACCACGTCGCTGCGATTTCGACGCTTTTTGTTTCGTCCGTTTTCGACCTCGTACGGAGATGATATGCATTTTATAAGTTAGAATATATATTATATAAATTAATTTTCAATTTTCTTTTACTATTTACCATCAGAGAATCTCGGCCGCTCAATATTACTTCCTCTCTCTCGCGAATGCTCGTTTCCAGGCCGATGCTTATCAAACCCAACATCGTGACAAACCCTAGATGGCCGCGCTCCCCAACAACAACTAGAAATCGATCCATCGATGCCGAAACGAGCGCCATGCCTACCTCCATCATCGGTCGAAGCACGGCGAAGCTCGGTGGCTCCAGAGCGTGGAAAAACATGCACGAACCACACTCGAACGCGGGCCCAAAACTCCCTCTCCGGTCGACGAAAACCCATCTCCACCGTTCACTGCCTAGAGCTCGTGCTACTCTACGACTTTCCAGTTGAAGATTTGTCCTAAAATCGCTTGGATCGAGAGAAAAACGTGGAAGATAATGGGATGTTTTCGGCCATTAATGGTATAAGTGGCGGCTGGCTCGAAAACTAGGGTTTCGGCCCTAAAATTGAGTATATATCAACATTTATAATTATTATTTTAGTATTAAATTCAATTTTTACGAGCATTTACAAACGAACTCCAAATCACTCGTGCCGCCAGGCGTTTATAAGGTTTTACCCGCATTCCGATCACAATGGAACGTGTTTCGGAGGCTAATTCGATAATATGTGCGAGTTATGGAAATAAACGATCAATTTTAAATTAAATCGATTAAAATAGTTTCTATGCATATTGAGCTGCCAGGGTCAAACGACAACTCCGATTGCTACGAAAATTGAAATCCGATAATAACTAACTATTACGGATCGAATGGAACTGGTTTCGTCGAATTCCGAGACTGTGACCCGGAAAGCTATTTTAACTCGTCGATTAATTCGAGCTATTTTCAAAATCGTCGAAATCACTTAAAATTCCACTTTTAAAATTTTACTAACTTAATACTAAATCATACAGAATTTATATTCACATCAGAAACCATTCTGATTCATTTCGAACCAAAATCTGATTATTTGCATTATTATATTATTAAATTTCATTATTAAATTAATATAAAATTTCAAATTCAATCTATCGACTTTTAATTCCATCCAACAGTCCAATATTATAATCAAATCCAAATAGACTTAAAATAAATTTTAGAATCTATTTTTATATCTATTTACACCCAGAATCACCAATTATCTGAATTCCAATATTAAATTATTATTATTATTCAAATTTCAATTGAATTTCCATATTGAAAATTACAACTAAATTCTATTGATTTAACAAAATCCTTATTTCAAAATCAATTCAAAATCCACATTTAACATTTAAAATGAACTAAATGTTCAAAATCTAACGATCAAAATTCTGAGTCGTTACATTCCTCCCCCCTTATAAAAATTTCGTCCTCGAAATTTGCTAAGGTAGAAAGAATGCTCCAAACTCTAGCAAAACCTACTTAGTGAAAATCTCAATTTCACTTTGCCTAAATTCTTTAGTTTCAAATCAAAACTGCTAGTTTCGATTCCTATTCCAAAATCCTTTTTATTTTAATTTTAAATTTGAAATCAATTTGTCGTTAACAAAACGTTTCAAAATTTTCAAGTTTTTTCTAACTCCCAAAATATCCGGAAAATTTTGGCAGAGTCTCCCTTGTACGGAGGAGCTTTTGCAATATCACAATAGATATAAATATATATACATCGACTCACACGGTCGGAAAACCAAATATATCACAATATATATATATATATATATATATCATTTTTTCAATTTTATTTGCGTAGGCGTACCTTTATTAGCATTTTAAAAGCAAGCGGCTAAATAATATTGCATATACGCGCTCCAACTCTATCTATTGCCTCTCGTACCTGTACTTACTTAAACAAACACATTAGTTTTCAATAATATGAGAATCTATTAACATTCTATTCATTAAACTAACCAAACACATCAATTACATAGTTTAAACAAATAAACTTCATAATTTAACATGTTAACCATATTTTATCAGCAATCCAAAGATTTCAATCACCATTTTAATTTCCTGACAAATCCAAACTTCATTTTTAATCTCCTCGAATGATTTGAATTCAAGTTTACTTTTTACAATTCATATTTACTACAACCAATTCACTCTCCCCTTAATATGATTAACATATGCTTTACTTACATCAATTTATTCCAATTCAATTCCGAATTGATTCACAATCAAATTCTTATTTTCAATTTGATACCTTTGCATTTCTTTTATGACCTACTTTCATTTTTATGCAAAACCACTTAATTATATTACACTTATTTCAATTGAGTCAAAACCAACTTTATTTACTTCTTCAAATCAATCCACTTTCGTTTACAACAAACGACCAATTTCTATGCAAATTTAAAGTTATCCAAGCAAGTAACCATCACTTAAACTTATAACCATTTAAAATTAATTCCAACTTAGATTTATATTAATTTTGTTTCATTTGGAATTTTTCACAATCCCAAATATTCTTATTTCCTTGCAATTTTTATATCAAATCCTTATTCTCACTTCAAGTTCATCATCCAACTTAAGTTTATATTAATATTATTCCATTTTGTATTATTTACAACTCATACATTCTTATTTCATCACAATAATTAATTAAAATCCTTTCACTTGCATTTCAATTTTATTATCTAAACAAATTTCATTCAAGACTCCTTATAAAGCTCGACCACAATTATTTTTCAATTTGCTTAAGTTCTTTCAATTTCACAATATTTCCATTTCTTCTTATATCAATTTTATTTTATTTTAATTCGATTTTCATCCAATCAAATTCCAATCCATTTACAAATTTTAATTCAATTTGTTAACTTACTCAATCCATTTTAAATTTTAATTCATCTCCTCGATTCATTCTGAATTTTATTAATAATATGACCATTTTCAATTATCTTATACCCAAACTGAATTTTACTTGCATTTTGGACCATATCCATTTTAAATTGATTTTTTTATTCAATCCAATACAATTTCCATTTAATTTAGCTTACACTAAATTCATTCCTAAATAATCTTTTTGAATTTAGTTGAGTGAGAATTTAATTCATTCAATATCATTCTTACTTAATTTAAATTCCATTTAATTCAATTTTTTTTCCAAATTTAATTCAAGTTTAACTAAATTTTATTTAGCCAATTTAAATTCATTCCACTTCCTTTACTACTTAAATAAAATTGAATTTCATTCAGTATTATTTATAACGCAACTGAATTTTTTGATTTTAATTAAATCCAAATTCATCTCAATTTCATTTAGTCGAAGTTAAATCCAATTCGATCCAATTTTATTTCTCCATTCAATTTAAAATTTTACTTTATAAGTTTTAAAACTTATTTACTAACTTAAGTCCATTCACATCTTATATTTTTTTCTTTGCCTTATCACATTTAACATCCATTTAGGATTTAAAATTTGAATTTACCATACCATTCAACCATTTTATTTTGGTTTTACAATTTCATTTCTTATTCTTAAGTTCACCAACTTATTTACTTAAAAGCTTATGTTGCTCATTTTAATCCATTTACATCTTATAATCACAATTCCAGATTATCTATATAACACTTAATAGCTTAAAGATATAAATTTTCATTTCACAATTATAATCCACACTTATATAATCATTTTACATTTCAATTTTATATCCCATTTAATTCGATTCCAATTTATTTAACTTATTCTAAGTTAAATTCAAATTTTCTATTCACTTCCATATACTCAAGTTAAATTTTAATTCCAGGAGTAAAATTTTCAATCTTTCTTATTAATATCAACTTCACTTAATAAGTTCAATAGTTGATTCATTTTAACTTTACACATTATTTAAATAGAATTCTCCAGAATTCAATTACCCGGTTTTATTCCAAAACCATTTTGAAATAATAATCAACTCATACCTACTTGGTATATCAAATCAAATCTCCGGATTCCAAAACACTTGGTTTTACCAAAACAAATTTCCCTTTTGAAATTTCTAAAACACCTTGTATATCAAACAAATCTAAACAGATATCATACCCAATTACTATGGAAGCAATCCATCACTTTAGAAACTCGAAAATGAATTCTAGTGATGTGGCCATCATCATCAAGATTATTTTCCAGCGACTGAAGTGAATTCAGTGCTTCCTTACTTTCACAAATTCGCTTCAAAACAATTCTCATTCAAAAATAATTCCCAAAATAATACTCCACCATTGTCTTCAAACACTTTGGAAAATATTTCAAACATTCCCAAGATTTTAAATTTTCAAACTTTTGTTTTAAATTCATTTTAAACACTTTTCAAAATTTTCGGGATTTAAATTCTGGTTTAATTCAAATTTAGCGATACTCTTATTTATTTATTTAAACCATACTTAGATGATTCTCTTTAGTTATAAACCATTTCGAATTTTAGATCAAATTTTAGATTCTTATTTGATTAAGACATCCACATCCAAACAATCAAATATATATAATAATTTTAGAAAATTATTTCTTTTATATCAAAATATAATGTTGGGTAAAATTATTTCATTTACCCACTTTAAAAACAATACTATGTCGGTTTATCTTGTTTAAGAGTTTAGAAACCCCTATCGATACGGTTGTACTTCCCGTACTGATCAGAATTCATAAACACTCAACCGATAAGTCAACACAGTATAAAAACAGTTTTTATATTCACTAACAAGTACGCTCTCATAGCTATTAATACATTCAACTCATTATAGAGTACTATTGACTCTATTTCTAATGAGATTTCCCCACCAAAGCCTAGGTTATCGCTAACCTAAGCTCTGATACCAAATGTGATGACCCGCCCTTCTCGATCCTCGAAAATCGACATAAAATACGCCACAGTATACTATGCCGACGATCAAGTGCCGGAAGAGACAGATTGTTGAGGAAAAGAAAGAAGATAGAAAAAAGAAGGAACTAAACAATAACAGAATCTCACAATCGTAGTGGAACAAAATAAAATATATAATATCAGATCTTTACATAAAATGAAACTATATATGTTTTATATAATATATCATCAGAGTATCACAAATAAACAACAATTACCAGCCTGACAATTTCATACAATCACAACATCGGATATAAACAAGTACGGATAATACGTCTCGGACTCCAGCTCCTCTCTTGAGCTCCATAGCATCCTATCCTGCAATCTATAATACTCGGTCTGACCCGAGCATTATAATGAAATAACACCCGAGTCAGTCTGGAATACCGGCTGATAAAAATACACCCAAATTGATTATTAAAGTTTCAAAAATCCTTTTGAAAACAAAAGCATCTCGTAAGACCACGCCACAAATAAACATGTCGGGTTTTTACCTTACGATAGCTAAAACACTTTTTATAAAATTCCTCTGATATTATAATAGGGTATATATACAAATACTTATTAAAATAGCCGAAATTGTTACATCTATTAAATTCCAGCTACTAGCCACAAAGTGGGTAATACAAATAAAACTCGTAAAAGACGCGTAGGGAGAATGTATTTTCAACTAATGACTAGACACTGGGGTGCCATCTGTCACAATACGTGACCTAGATCACCGTACCGAGGATTACTCTCAATCCCCTGCAACACAAGGCCGGGACTACCCCTTACTAGATAATCCCGAGTAAGATCACCCCACGGTTGGGATCAGCAACCACACCACTAAGCAGAATAAAAAGGGACATCTAGACATGGATAACCTCACCCTGAAATGGGTGCTACCCATCTAGTCTTGCTGCATAACCCCTGATTTTCAGTTATTCCCTGTTGATGAGGCTTGAGGCTAAGAGTTACCTTTTTAGAACGTTTCACTTAGAATGTCCATCGTCCACCTGATGATGTTCCGAAAGCATTCGTCCATACAAGTCCGTCCCGGGTTCGAACGGAACCGAAGGCACTACTCCTATTACATCCATTTTGGAAACATCCTCAGGATTAGTAACGACTAGCTCTCGCACTTCACTGATCCATCTTCGACTTCGAACTCTTTTTTTGCACGAAAACGTACAAACCGGATCGAAGTGGTTTTCGAGAAATTAATCTCGATCCCGGTCTCTTCGAAACGATCAACGCATTGTCCAATATTGATAGTCGGTGATTTAACTATCAATTAACATCCATAAGCATCATCACACAATAAATAAATTTCCACATTATTTATTTTCCTCTAAAATATCTTTGCAAGATATATTTTCATTTTCCAATCCTTTTGAAATAGTTTTCAAACCCAACTCTTCTCATGAAGTAAATTTCCAAATCTTTACTTCCTCTGAAAACATCCAAGTACCCATACTTTAGATTTAAAATAATTTAAATTCTTTATTCTTGAAAATACATTAAAACATTTATATTAAAACTACTTACATACTTAATTTAATATATATATATATACACACACACACTTTTAAAAATATTTCGAATAAAACTGCTTTATAAAATATAAACTATTTTCTTCAAACTAAAGTTAAGTCATACTGAATTTTAAAATAAAGTTATGAAATCCTATACAAGTTCTTCAAATAAAACTTTTACCAAACTATCTTTACAATAAAACTAGTTTGTAAAATATAAATACTAATGACCTTCCTTTAAAGCATATGTCAATTAACCCTTTTAAAATAATTACTACTATAACTGATTTAGTAAATATATACTTCTGAAATCTTTACAACTTAAATAAGAATTTTCTTATTAACATTCTTTTAAAATCAAATTTAAAACTTTTAACTTTTACTTAGAAATCTGCTTTAAAAAGTACTTGGCTTTTCAGGGAAATACACCTGCATTTCAGAATAAACTAAAGAATTCTTTTTATAAATCCTACACTATTTACCCCAATTCAATTTTACGTTTATCCCGTAAATTCATTTCCATACTTTAAAAATAAACTCCTTTTATTTTTAAGCACATTGCTATTTTCTGGAAATCACTTTCAAAATGTACTTAAAGTATTTAAAATATGATTACTAAAATTTTTATTCAAATTGTACTTTTGAAAATCTATAAAAGTTCCTTAAGTAACTTAATTAAAAATTTTCTTTTTATATGAGATTATCATATCAAATGTTCATATTTAATTCCCTTTAGAAACATAATTCTAAATTACCTTTTAAATAATTAAATACCATAATTACTTAAACAAATATTTATTTTCACTTAAAAACAATTAATAATAATAATTTTCTAAAATATTCTAAAACATCTTTGTAAAACTTTCAGTTTATACTTCGAAAATCTTTCTTTGAAACATGCTTAGTTTCCAGGGAAAAATACACTTTCCATCCTTTAAAAATAAATCTCGCTATTATTTCTAAAACAATTCACATTTTAAAACACTTTAAATTTCAACAAATTTTCTTGAATTTAATTCCCTTAAATTCATTACTCAAAATTTCCCCTTTCTATTCTCTTTTAAATTCCAATTTATTTTATTTATATTTTAAAATCTCAAATTATACTTACCCAACCATAACACAGCACAATTTAATTTCCAAATCAATCTATCACAGGATATTAACGAAATATATCACAAGATATAAGTAAAATTTCTATTCGTGAGGAATCCAATTGGATCCCTCCAACCTGTTTTTCCCTGCATCCACAGATATTAGCACAACCAATAAATATCGATTCAATCTGATAATAATTATCATATTCAGCTAAGCAACCAATCAAATATTTAAATATTAGCTATTTAAATTAACTGGTATTCAGATGTGAGTGAGATTAACTCACCTTGAGTTCCGACGAGCGTTTAAATTCCCGAATTAAATCAACCGCGATCAATTAAACCTAAAAATTCCGCTAACTTCGATTGTCGCCAAATCTGCACTGCAGCGTAGACCACGTCGCTGCGATTCCGACGCTTTTTGTTTCGTCCGTTTTCGACCTCGTACGGAGATGATATGCATTTTATAAGTAATTTTCAATTTTCTTTTACTATTTACCATCAGAGAATCTCGGCCGCTCAATATTACTTCCTCTCTCTCGCGAATGCTCGTTTCCAGGCCGATGCTTCTCAAACCCAACATCGCGACAAATCCTAGATGGTCGCGCTCCCCACCAACAACCAGAAATCGATCCATCGATGCCGAAACGAGCGCCATGCCTACCTCCATCATCGGTCGAAGCACGGCGAAGCTCGGTGGCTCCAGAGCGTGGAAAAACGTGCACGAACCACACTCGAACGCGGGCCTAAAACTCCCTCTCCGGTCGACGAAAACCCATCTCCATCGTTCACTGCCTAGAGCTCGTGCTACTCTACGACTTTCCAGTTGAAGTTTTGTCCTAAAATCGCCTGGATCAAGAGAAAAACGTGGAAGATTAATGGATGTTTTCGGTCATTAATGGTATAAGTGGCGGCTGTCTCGAAAACTAGGGTTTTGGCCCTAAAATTGAGTATATATCAACGTTTATAATTATTATTTTAGTATTAAATTCAATTTTAACGAGCATTTACAAACGAACTCCAAATCACTAATGCCGCCAGGCGTTTATAAGGTTTTACCCGCATTCCGATCACAATGGAACGTGTTTCGGAGGCTAATTCGATCATATGTGCGAGTTACGGAAATAAACGATGAATTTTAAATTAAATCGATTAAAATAGTTTTTATGCGTTTTGAGCTGTCAGGGTCAAACGACAACTCCGATTGCTACGAAAATTGAAATCCGATAATAACTATCTATTACAGATCCAATGAAACTGGTTTCGTCGAATTCCGAGACTGTGCAACGGAAGGCTATTTTAACTCGTCGATTAATTCGAGCTATTTTCAAATCGTCGAAATCACTTAAAATTTCACTTTTAAAATTTTACTAACTTAATAATAAATCATAAAGAATTTATATTCACATCAGAAACCATTCTGATTCATTTCGAACCAAAATCTAATTATTTGCATTATTATATTATTGAATTCCATTATTAAATTAATATAAAATTCCAAATTCAACCTATCGACTTTTAATTCCATCCAACAGTCCAATATTATAATTCAAATCCAAATAGACTTAAAATAAATTTTAGAATCCATTTGTATATCTATTTACACCCAGAATCACCAATTATCCCAATTCCAATATTAAATTATTATTATTCAAATTTCAATTGAATTTCCATATTGAAAATTACAACTAAATTCTATTGATTTAACAAAATCCTTATTTCAAAATCAATTCAAGATCCACATTTAACATTTAAAATGGATTAAATGTTCAAAATCTAACGATCAAAATTCTGGGTCGTTACACTAAAAGACATCTCAAACTGCCTGACCTTTCAACGTGAAAAAAATTGTCCTCCCTCCTCGCTCAATTTTCATGCTTAGGTTTAAATCAAATTTTCGTTAGCTCAAAGATATTTGCAAATCCCTAAATCCTCCATCACATGTTCAGTCTCTAGCTATCGCTCTCTTTTTTTCCAGATCCGAAATGGATTTTTAGCGAATTCTGGTCCGGTCATCGCCGAAACTGGACTGGAATGGCTGGGATTCCGACGTGCCGGCTGGAACTTCGAACCATGCTTAAAACCATGATGAAATAAATACGGACATAGCGAATATGTATACAAAAGCAATAGAATCAAAGACCTAGGAACTATTCGGTTTGATATTTGAGTTATGAATTTTCAATATGTATTTCAGAAGACACAAGAGAGGAATGAAAAACAATTAATTTGAAAAAAGGTATAAGTATAAAATTAAAAATGAATTTTGTTTTCCGACTTTGAAACCCTTATTCCTCGAGCCATTCAAAATACATATTGATAATGCAATACACAAACTCAACTTGTAAGCCAAACAGATCCTTAAATTTGCTTTGGAGTTTGTACACAATGTGATCTTGGTATTGTCTCTATGTCATAATTAGTTCTAAACCAAGGTTCGAGATCTCGGTTTTGATCTTTTGTAATTTTAGGAATTTCGATCTAATTCGTAAATTTGAAGAAGTTTGGTTTTAGTTTCGATTTTGAATTTTATTATTTATTATTCATATAATTACACATATATTTGTTTAATTTATTGAAACAAATGTATAATTTACTTTAAAATAAGATATAAATGAACAATGCTAGGTAATTATAAATTTTATAACACTAAAAAATTTTATTTATTAATTCGTTTATAACTTTATTAGTTACACCATTTATATATTTTGTGATTTTGTATGTTTTCTAAGTTAAAACTTCATATTTTAAATATTTATTTTTGATAACAAGAGGTGCTTTATTCAAGAGCACTCATCAGATTTTGAATATTTATATATTTGAAACTCTATTTTTTTAATGAGTTTCTTCTATAAAATTTGAAGTTTGGTGGTCTTTTTTATTGAATTGGAATTTCGGTCCCTATTGAAACCGAAATGGAAATTCTGAGATCTCGGTGTTTCGGTTGCAACCCAAACCTTATTATAAACATTGATGTTTAATTGAAAGGTTTAAGTTTATCGGTTTTTCATGGGACTATGTCTTTGCCTTTGTATTTTTGTATATTTTTTGAAATTTCATGTTTGTTTGTACAAGTATTATGGAAAGACAAAGGGTGGCACTAGTATTACATTTGTTAACAAATATATATGTTGACTTAAACTAAGGTCCAAACCTATATTTCTTATTCCTGTCCTTTTCCCTTTCTCTTTATAATTCTTTGAATTACCAGTCATGATCATTGAGAAAAAATGAGGATGGATTTGGGGTAAATTAGTTTAAATATTGAAATGCAGTCCTCCGTTGACAGTCGTTATCTTTTCATTGGAAATCAAGGTAGAAGAAGGGAGTTGCGAACTTGAATTTAAGTTACGTGGATTTAATTTCTTGCATAGAGCTTTGTTTCTTGGCGCTGGATGATTTTATTATTAATCTATACTCATAAGAACAGCGTGTTTCATCCTATTGTGTTTAATTGTCTTGGGAATGTTCGAAGTATGCTGCCATAGAATTGAGTGATTAGAAACAAAAAAACTTGGGAACAAGATCGTCATTTAGTTATTGTAGAAGATGTTAAATTGCATCAGTTAGCAAAAACATCTGTTACAACATTAGAGATTTAGTGGAAAAACGGGTTGTTTTATTGTGATTGATGAACCCTACACTGTTAAAGTTAACCGATGAACCCTACACTGTTAAGGTTAACCGTAAGTCATCCTAAGAGGTACCGTTGATCGTGAGTTTATAACGCAACGTGAACAATTCATTTTGAATGGATGACTTGAATATTATGTTGTTTTGAAGTTTTATCCTTTTTCAAAGTGAATGTTTCAACAAACATGCTATCTGGAAATGGAAATCTGTGTTGATTGGTTGATCTTTTGTTTCTTTTCTTCACATCGTTTGGTCGCTCAGGTTGAGAGCTTTAATTTACTATATTTTTCTTTGCAATTGGATCACCAGTGAAGAGTATGATACATAGAATTTGGAAGAGAATTTTGGCAACATAGTTAAACAAGGCCACGTGTGGACAAGTGGGTGGTCGCATGTGTTGATATATTGCCAAACACAATCGTCAACAGAAGATCTTATCGGATGACGTGTAGGCTTCACATGTCAACATGTGAAGCCCCAATTGTAGACATATAAAGCCTACACGTCAACACGTTCCTTCCAAGGCATACCGATAAAGGAAGGGCTTGTACTGACGTATGGGTTTCACATAGGACATGTCAACATGAGAAACCCATATGTCGACATGTGAAGGCAACTTTGCCGTGTTTTTTTTTTCCACTCATGCTTTTGGACAATGTTAAGACTTGTTTTCTTAGTGTTTATTGGCATGTTTAACGTCCAAACGCTTTATATTATACTACATGAGCTATTGTGATAGATGTCGTATGTCATTATTGTCAAAAATCTTACAATGTTACGATTTAAATCCGGTTTCAAATCGAATCTATTCCTTTATGATTTGATGTATATTGCAATTCAAACCAATTGAAACCACAGTTGATTATTTAGATCCACAATTCCTATTCTAATGTTTTGTAGAAAGAAAAAATAGAAATGAATGAGAAAATTGAGGTTTAGGTTTAGATGTAGAAATTTAAATATCAGAATCAATTTCAAAGTGTGTATAAACCTCAAAATATGTATCTTTTGAAACTATGATTTGAGATTTAAATCCCGTTTTGATTTAAAATTTATACTTTACGATTTGAATCTCGTTTTGAAAATCATGTTCATGCCATGTTATCATTTATGTTTAATTTTTGTCATCCATGCTTATATTCTTGAAAACTAGTTAACATGTAAAGTGATCTTTACTGAAAAAGATAAATGGTTTATGTTATCTTTGTTATATATGCAAGTGATCTGAACTAAAATGAGTTTTGAGAACTGGTTTGAAAATTTTGAATGTTTCAAAAGGGTAAAAATTGTTTTAACATGTAAAGTTGTTCTTTGTATTATGAGCTCGCAGGCGATGGATGCCTGAAGTCTTAGGTTAACTGGTTTATGAAAATTGAGTCAAGAGACTGTTTTGGAAAGAAGTAAATATTTTGAAAGAAATCAATATCTAACGATCATTAGATCATCAACTACGAGAATGCACATCTAACAAACCTCACTTGTTCTCTTTTCTCTAAGGTGTCATGTTTGTACCACCAGCAACTAGTGTTAATTTTTGTTGATTTATGGTGATGCCCTTTCAGTGTGCTTACTCATGCACTAGGATATGTCTTTTAATCTGGTCGTTATGCTCCGGACTAGGTTTCAATGGATGTATTCAGTGTAGTTAGTATGTAGGTCTCATAAGTAGGGATGAGATGCATGTCGATGGTTGAGATGTTTAATGCTGTTATAATGTGGTTAATATCCAGGGAGTGATGAGTCTAGCCCGATATCTTCTGAGAACCCTGTTTGACTTGGAGAAGATCAGTTCATATTGGCAGTCCAAGTCTAGCCTGAAGGTTTTATGATGGTCACATCAAATAACTAGTTAGACTAACGAATTCCGTAAATCATTTTGCATCATTTGGCACTACACGAATATCACATCAATTATACTATCTGTCGTTACTTCTATTCCTTGTGTTGATAGAAGGAAGGATGAATGTGTGTATATGATTCGACTCACTCTAGTATATTTTTAGATGTTTTCTTATTCGGTTGAGATGTGCATGATTTATACTTCTCGAATCCTAACTTCGGGTTTTATATTCATAACTTGTTTTGTTGGTCTGAATAGCTGATAACTTTATGTATAATACGTCTTTCCACATACAATGTATTATTCTTAGTATTGGACACACTTGTGTAGATCTTGAGCTTTCTTAGGATTAAGCTTGAACAAGAGTATCATTTTTAGCAGATGACATGAATGGGCTCACATATTGGGATAAATGTTGCCACTTTTATGGTTTTGGTATATGAACACTTCTGGTAGACATACTTTTATATGATATTGTCTCGAGGGTGTAGCTAGTTTGAAAGGTAGACATTTGTACTACATGGTATGAATTTATCCATTTTTGTATGATCCTAATTTTGTGTTATTATACTTGCATATTTTCGTATATTTTACCTGTACAGTTTTCAGGGCATGACAATTGATCCTGTTCAAAAACAATTATACCAACCCAAGCCTACTAAATATAATTGTAGAAGCTTACAATATTACCACACTGACTAATAAATATGTCTAGTACGTAGGAATAAGAATACGCAGAACCAAGTCACCATGTATTAGTTCCATGGTTTTTTGAGAAACAACCACACGGGGGCCCTGCATGGCTGTTTCTTACAATCTGTAGTCTTTTACATGTTTGTTCCTTACCTTGTCGTTCCTCTACATATTTTTTTTTACCACCTCATGATTGTATGTGGTTGTCGAAAAGTATATATACATATACATATGTATTATGTGTGTGTATGTAATCTCTGAAAAAACCAAAATGCTGCCTTCAGCACTGAACAGTCCTCCTTAGCCGTCTTCATGGGTAAATCCTCCATTGTCCAATTCTAATCTGAACGAATTTGATCGAGTTCAAACCGAATTGAATGTTTGTCGAAATGAATTGTTCGCTTGAAATGCTTTATTTGAACGTTTGAAATATTTTAAATGCTTACTTTGAATGGTTAAGATGTTAAAATTTTTCGCCTGAAATGTTTTGCTTTCTTGCTGTTGAATTTTTTTGGATCAATTTAATGCTGTTTAGCTTTTTTTTGCAGAACCTGTTATTGTAGCTTCACCAGATTTGAATTTGAATACTTGCGAACCCCCAAACTTTCCCAAATCTTTACCCCAAAAACCCATATTCGTGGCTACACCACTGTATGTATGTGTTTAGCTGTGTGCACATGTATGTATGTGCATATATATGACATAAAATGGGAAAAAAGAACTAGAAATCGTACAAGTTTAAAATTGAAGTGGTAAATAAACAGATTCATGGAATAAATTATTTAATAATAGGTCAATGGCCACTGTCTCAAGTTGCAAGTGACAAGACATTCTAAACTGAGGTTGTAGAGATCTTGAGTTCAAATCCCCGAGATATCAAAATTAGTGCTTTGCTTTGAAGTACCACTCTTATTCTCAAAAAAATTGTTTCATAATAGAAAGTTGATTTTTTTTAAGTGAAAAATTAATGCTAGATTTATGTTTTCTTCGTTATGAAAGTGGTTTTGTTTTGTTTAGAACTAAAGTAAGGATTGTTGACATTTTGGAACTATAGTAAGGATTTGGGTGTGGAAAGAATATCTTACCTGTAAAGCATCGGTAACATTTTGGAGGAGAGAATGCAAGTTTAGAGGTTAAAATAGAATAATAGTATACACCCTTTTGATGGCATTAACCTTGTATCAGAAGGCCATAGATTATCGACTAATCAATAGTACAACTCAAAACACATTGAAATAATTAAAATTGGGTCTCACATTTATAATCATGAAATTTAATATGTGGTTCTGCCTCTGCTAGTATTTTGGTTGCATAAAGTCTGCCAAGTGCAATATTTCAAATATCCAACAAATATATCATTTTTGTTCAATGTCCCCTAGCTTCGATTCACTTAACTTTTTGCTTAATGTCCAGTCAAAGCCTGTATATGCTAACAGTAGGCTATTCATTATTTATCTTTCAGCTTTAGATGCCAAAGCCTCCTTATGAGACTAATGAATCTGTATGCAGTGGTTCTTACTTGAAAACTATATGACTGAACATGTTCATAATATATGAGATTTCAAAAAAAACTCGACCAAATTTGAATATAATTTTTTGTAATGTAAGTTGGCTATGTTTTAAATTTATCATGTTGGGTGCTTCCGGTGACGATAATGAGGCTATTGAAGACTGTTTAATAACTACGTCTCCTACCACCTATTTCTTTTATTGTTGATTGTCATACATATATTTGTTTGAATACACCAGCATGCACAAAACTGACATCAGTCCCCCAGGGGTTCCAACCGAGCAAACACAAAAGTATCTTAATTAAATGAAGACAAAGACTGCGAATGAGTGTAAATGAGTGAATTTGGGGTTTTCGTTTGTATTACATTTTAACTTAGAAACTGGGTGTATTAATGAAATAAAGTATGATAGACTATTGGAAAATTGTTGTAGTTTATGATAAACTAAAAATTATATGATTTTCAGTTAATAACGGCTTTTCTATAAAATTTATTGCAATATTCTCATCTAGGTTTCAAACTATTATTTTATAAGCAACCGTTTTTTCCCACTTATTCTCGTTTTTATCTCTACTCTTGCCTTTGGAGCTTCTTGCTTTATCGAGAATACTTGTCTAATTAATTTCATTTGCATGTACGTATGCCGTAAGGTGATATGCAAGTGACTCTGGTGTCCTAGATTTGAAATTTATTCATCTTGAATCATAACTTCTTTGCGCTATATACATCTATTTTATTGTTGCTTTGGTTTTTGGAATTGCGTTTCTTTATTGAAATGTTTAAGCTACCGTAACATTGTGCTTAGGACTGCTGAAATAACAAGTCTATGCAATTTATTGCAGGAATGTGCTTGTGAAGGGTGGTGACCTTCCAAATTCATTAGATGCAATAGATATTCTTTTTGATGGTATAAACTTCAATCCTGAGAATCATACTTGTGTGTATTGTGTGAGCATTACTTGTATACTACTTAAAATAAAATATAAATGGTTATTTTAGGAGAACAATTCCATGAGCTTAGAGGGTCCCGCATCGCGACCCGTAACACGCATGGAACAGGTTGTACTCTGGCTTCATCTATAGCTGCAGAACTAGCAAAAGGTTCTTCAATTCTTGAAGCAGTGCAGGTATGCTTAATTCCCACGCTTTTTGTTCCAGCTCACTGAAATGGTACAAAATTAAATGGAAGCATCGCAAATTGATAGTTGTATTTGGCTCATATTGGTGACCACTCACCAGCTCACTTCTACGTTAATTGTTGGCTCCTAGGATGTTGTATGTTTCTCTTGCAAAAGGATGTTGTATGTTATTACGCGGTACTTCTGCATCTGCAATCTTATGCAATCATGCCATATTTAGAGATCGATGCCTAGATATATTGTACATTTCTTCAAATTTATTTAATCTACGTGACTAGTGCAAATGGAAAATGATAAACATATATTGAAATTGAAGCCTATTTGCCAAAATCTTTTGGAACTTATCCTTTTGCAAAACAATCATAATATAATTAGTAATTAAAAAAAAGCTACATGTCCTTTCACTTTTCAGTTCCAAAAATCACTCTGAGTTTGTCCATGACAATTGATTTGAAGTGCATAGTTGAATTTTAAACCATAACTTTTCTGTATTAACGTCGAAAGTAAGATTCATTTTCATGGTTAAAGCATATGCGTCTGATATTTACCAGTGATATTCACTTTACACATGTAAAAGATAAAAATTCAGATTATACATGCAATACATAGGAAAATAAAATACAGTGAAGTTACAAGGCATTTGTTGATTATTCATTTCAAACTGATTTTTGTAGGTAGCTAAAAGATACGTCGAAGAAGCACTCAATTTTAGCAAAGACCTCACAATTGGGAATGGACCACAAGGACCATTTGACCATCTATTCAATCTCAGAAGCCACAAACGCTATTCAGGGAACAGATCAATGTTTAGTGCTGATAATCTGTTCCTATATGCGGTTACCGACTCTCGAATGAACAAAAAGTGGGGTCGATCGATGACAGAAGCTGCCCAAGCCTGCATTGATGGAGGCGCTACCATTGTTCAACTAAGGTATGAAGACCTATTTCTTCCACCACTTCCATAATTTTCCGATTCACAGACGTGCATATTTACAGAGAAAAGGAAACGAGCACTCGTGAATTCATAGAAGCAGCAACCTCATGTTTAGAAGTATGCCGAGCCCACCATGTCCCTCTCATAATAAACGACCGAGTAGATGTTGCGCTCGCTTGCGATGCAGACGGAGTGCACGTGGGCCAGTCCGACATGTCAGCAAGGAAAGCCCGTGAACTCATGGGCCCCACGAAGATCGTGGGCGTCTCGTGCAAAACCCCAGCCCATGCAGAGCAGGCTTTCCTCGACGGGGCTGATTACATCGGTTCTGGGGGTGTGTTCCCTACAAATACGAAGGAAAATAACACCACGATAGGTTTGGATGGACTTAAGAGCATTTGTTTAGCGTCTAAACTGCCTGTGGTTGCTATAGGTGGTATAGGAATTGGAAATGCACGTTCGGTCATGAAGCTTGGTGTTGAGAAGTTGAAGGGCGTTGCGGTTGTTTCTGCTTTGTTTGATCGGGAATCCGTAGTTGACTCTACGAGAAAACTGAAATCAGAGTTAATGGCAGAAATTGGAGATAAGTGAACTTGGTATAGAATTTCTGTAGCTCACACGCCTGATTATGCAGGGAGTTTAGACGCCATATGACTTATCAATATTTGTACTGTACTACTGATGTCTGATGGGTGATTATTGTTTGGTAATTGTTATAAGCATTGTATCTTTCTTCCCAGTGTACCAGGTCAGCAAATATTCAATCACCTTATAAATTAGTTTTGGAAAAATAATTTTTCTTTGGCTAATTCTATTCCAACCCAAGATTTTGCTTTGTTTCCCCCTTTTTTGTTATTTTTTTTTGCATACCCCTTACTTTAATTAGTAGCCTCTCCCCCCCTCCTCCCCGTTCTCCAATACTACTCTTCCACTTTCACGTACGCTAGAGGTATACTCCTCCTCGTCCTCAAGTTCTTCAAGTCGCCACTCCTGTCAGCAGCTAAAGGTATGCTCCTCCTCCTCATCCTCCTCAATTTTCTATTCTGTTATATAATTGAACGCGAGTTAGGCTTTGAACGCGAGTTATATATGTTGAACGATGATTTATTCGAGTTTGGATTTGAAGAAACGCGAGTTATACATGTTGAACGATGATTTATATTCGAGTTTGGGTTCGTACAGAAACGCGAGTTATGATTGTTGAATTGAAACGCGAAATTATTTTTTTGCTGTATATAGTTTACCACGCAGGGCAAATGCGTAGTAAAAATGCATACCACGCAGTGCCAATGCGTGGTAAAAATGAAAGCAATGCTTTCGAACTGCGGAGTATTCATTTCTACCACGCTGGAACCTTGCGAGGTTATCATTTTTACCACGTTGTTTGCCTCCGAGGTAAGCTGTAATATAGCAAAAAAAGTAGTCCTAATTATAGCAAAAGTGAAAAAGCCAAGTACAAACAAGAAAGCCGAAAACCCATGTTGACCAATATGTTTAATACAAAGAAATGCGTTAAGTGTGGCCACTAGTTCTTTTTTTTTTTCAATGTCATTTACAAAGTTGCAAGATATACGAATCAAGTGATAAAACATAGACTATAACAAACGATCATTTATGAATTTGTGTATGTTTATATGTATATACGGAGATACACAAATATACTTACATACATACACACACACTTCTAAAAGCCTCGTTTTTTTTATGTATACAGTTTACCACGCAGGGAAAATGCGTGGTACGCATTTTTACCACGCATTTTCCCTGCGTGGTAAACTGTATACAACAAAAAAAATATTTTGCGAACAAGTTCTACTATTTATTGTTTACGAATATGGTCGTGCTAAATGGGTTTTCTAAACTTGATTACAGATGGGTAGAGCACGAATGACTGCTTCAGAACAAAAACGGAGAATGATGCAAAGGGCCGGAGATGCTAGTGCGAACACCGTAGTTGAAGCTGGAGATGATACGGTAGAGGAGCAGCAAGGTACAGATGCAACCGCATATGAAATTGTTGCCCGGGAGCAGAGTGATCAAGGAGATGAGGGAGATGAGGGAGGTGAGGGACATGAGGGAGGTGAGGAAGGAGAAGGTGGTTCAGACTCATCTGAAGACGATGGAGATGACACGGGGGATGATTCACATACCGGTAATGACAACGAGACAGATGACGAGTCCGAGAAAGAGGGTGAAGGCGAGGAAGATGTAAACGAGAAAGGTGGACCGAGAATTGATGATGTGATTAGAGAGTTTGATACTCACGTTGCTTCAATGATATGGATTGGTCAGGTATGTACCTAATATTATTATACAACATCGATTTCGATAGTCTGCATTTACTAATTCTAACGTTTATTCCTGTAGGAACGATCACCGCTCACTTGTGTTAACCATGCACAAAAGGTGTCCGAGTGGAAGATTCCAGATAATGCTACAAGATTCAAAGCAATCATTGACGCGTCTGGCTTGTTTTCTATTGTTAGCACTTGCTACAGGAGTGTTAACAAAAATTTGGTATCAGCTTTTGTAGAACGATGATATCCTGAGACAAATACCTTTCATTTACCATTCGGTGAGATGACTATAACTCTCGATGATGTTGCTTCTTTATTACATATACCAGTGGTAGGTAAGCCCATGCAGAGCATGGGATATGAAATGGAACAAGCAGTCAATATTGTTTCGAAGTATCTTGGCATTAGCAAAGCAGAAGCTAGGTTGGAAATGAATGAGAGGGTTGGGTATAAAATAAGTTTGTCTAAATTATATGATATATTTGAAAATGTTAGTGATGATTGGATAGATCGAGCAGTTAGACGTGCTACTCGTGCTTATCTTCTATTCGTTCTCGGTAACACACTGTTTGCAGATAAAAGCAAGTCTCATGTGCACATTTCACTGTTGGATCCACTAAAACAATTGGATGTTGTCAGTCTTATTCTTGGGGATCAGCAACACTCGCATTTCTATACAGGCAGCTTGGGTTAGCGACTCGCATGGGTGTGAAACAGATTGCAGGATTCCTTTGCTTACTAAAGTCATTGATATTTGAGCACTTTCCACGCTTTCATCCATCCACTAATCTGTACTATGAGACTTTACCCCGTGCAGCACGGTGGAACCCATCTACAGACTGGTGCATCAGTCATTGATTATCGCATATTCCTGGATACTATTCAGATTGAGCAGGTAATTATATATATAGTTTTTTACGATGTATTAGGACTATAATGATGATGGTGTTAACTATATCTTTGAACATGTTATTTTTGATCCGTACATATTCGCACGTCAGTATCATCCATTTCATCCTATAGCTTGGTATAGTGGCTGCATATTCTGCCTCAATGTTGTAGAGCCTTATCATCCTGATAGAGTACTTAGACAGTTTGGCAGAGTTCAGAACATTCCAATGCCTCCTATTCCTCCAGTAGCAACAAATGCACGTCGAGGTTCGACTTCAACCACATACACTCGAGTGCGTTATCAATTTCTAGAAAGTATATGGGAGAATTGGTACAATCATGTGATTGCAGAGGCCGGTAGATCCATACCACTTCAACATTCTTTCATGAGTTGCACTGAGGACTATATGTAGTGGTATCGGGAGCATAGTGTTTTGCGTGTTCAAAATCCAGCAAGATTACCTGATGATGTACAAATTGAAGCTCCACATTTTCAGCCGACCTATGACCAACTCTACGCGGTATGATTCATCTCATTTAAATTTATGACACTTAGTTTACACTAGTTTATTTTCAATTCAATTTTTTATTTTGCAGACCCTACATGATGTGCATGGTCTTTTGGATGGAACTAACCCTCAAGTTGATAATGCCAGAGTCGCCGCATCACGCTACATTCGTCGTCAAGTGTAGTTACTTCTGCAAATGTTGTATGGTTAACTGAAATGATTTTTTGGAATGTATGGTTAAATGACTTTTTGGAATAGACTAGTTTAAGTTAAAATTGTTGTATGAAATGGTGGACGAATTGTTGTATGAAATGACTTTTTGTTTGCGAATGTTATTTACCTATGCTTTATCATCCCTACATGTTGTTTGCGTATGTTGTTTGTACTTCTCGATGTTGCATATGGAAAATGCATTGTGTCAAACTGTTTTTTTTTAGTATCTGTGTTTACCACGCATTGTAAGAACGTGGCACGCAGAGAAACCACGTAGTGATCATACGTGGTTAAGAGCTAACCACGTACGATGTCCACGTTGTTTTCGACGAACCACGTAGCGTTTTTCCGAGGTTAAAGCACAAACCACGTTTTTGTTTCCCGTACTGAAACCAAATTCTCGTTTCGGTTATATGTGGTTAGTTCAGACAGGGAAAAAAATATTCTCTCTGGAAAAGTGAACCATTACGACTGCAATTATACAACCATAATCTCTCCAGAACATAAAATATAATTCAATTTCATTCATTCAATGCAATTATACAACCATTCAGCAAATTCGTATCAAATGTCAACAACATTAAAGTAAAAAACAACTACATCCATTCAGCATATTCATTTCTTTCATCCCACGCTTGTCTTCGGTCGGTGAACACGTCCTCCCATCTACTTGCGTCCACACACGAGGTGTGAACCATTTCGAATAAATTGGTGGAACCGGGTGTTTGGGCTCCAGTTTCACCTACAAGTTAGAATATACAATTTAAGTTCAAGTTTAAGTTAAAATTACGAATGACAGAGTTAATATGTATGTTACGTACCTGCACAAAATGATCTTGGTTTACAAAAGCTAATCCAATTTCCGTGCGTTGTATTGGCGGGGGCACTTTACCTTTCAACGGTGGTATTATCAGCATGAGTCTTTCACTAATATTGAACACTGTAACATTGTATCTAGATGCAATGAGACAACCAACATCGGGCATCGATATCCACTTTTCTATCGGTGCAAACCCTTCACCTTCATGTCTAATGCTATTGAGAAGTGTAGTAGTTCTGTCATGCTCAACGAAAACACGAGTGTATAAACTCTGATTTTCATATAATTCTTCGTACAAATCCCGCCTAATTTGGCCCCAGCTAGATTCACCCATACCAAGCAAAGCCGCGACACACCTATATCCACAGTTACCATCTGATCGGACGTCAATAATATCAGTAACAAATGCCTTCATCGCCAACGGTACTTGGGGCAAATAAGTTTTCATGCCAACGGTTAGTTCTTCTAACTGGGAAATAAGGTGAAAGTAAAGTCAATAATTACATAATATATGTATGAAAATAACATGCAAGTCTTTTACGTACCTTCTTTGGTTTTCGAATATGAAGTTTATCAACACGAGCTTTTTTTGAAGTACACGAACTTTGGGAGTACACATTTTGTACAAGCTCAAATGACGAAGGCATTCTTTTAGTTGAATTCTTAGCACTTTTTTTGCTTTCTCTTCCACGTGTTTTTATTTTGCTTTTCGGTGATGCGAGAGCAGACGTCTGGGGTTCAGCAACTTTTAACATCTTCTTATAAATTTGCATTTGGTATTGGGTATCCATCTTTTTAACATCATTTAAAAGTACCTCCATTTTTTCTACAACACCAACATCTTTCTTTCCATTAATTTCAACAAGATGAAGTCTTGTCCAATGAACATCAATCATTTCAAGGGATATGACGGTACCAGGCCCAAGACGTGCTAACTCATGCGCACAAGGCAATCCATGTGTTCTACGAACGACACATCCACATAGCAATTCATCCTCGCCAACATCTTTTGTTCTCTGTATTTCTGAATGAATCAAATCCAGTGCCTTGATAGAAATAAAGCCTCTTAAAATTTTGAATTCCCGTATATGAAATATGTGCTTTACTTTTGTTAAACTTTGCTCGAATGATGCTTTAAGTTCGGTAAATGAGAGTTCCAATAATGAATGCATCTTCATCCAAGCTTGTTCGAAATTACATTGACGACTAGCTAAATGTTTCTTCAATTTTGAATGAGCGGATTCGGCCCTGCATATGACACAACAATATTATTATATAAAAATATGACTATTTGAAATAGATATTAATATTAGTATGAAAGATAAGTACTGATTAGAAGTATAATTTCCAAAATGCTTGTACTCATCCGTCCATGCTCGAACAAATCGGTCTTTGTATGTATCCAACCAAGTCTCGTGAATATACTTCAGAGGTGAACTATGCTTCGCGTACTTTTCATGTAGCACTTGCAAATTTTCATTGTACACAACAATAATTTTTGAACAAACAAGTTCATTCCAATCAAATAAAAATGACTTCTTCTCTTCAACTTCCATACCTTTCACTTTTTTGTGCATATACGTTAGAACATTGTTTTTAATGTGCCACGTGAATAACATATGAGCAGAGTTTGGAAAAACAACCCCAATAGCATTAACTAGCGCTGTTTCCCTATCAGAAATGAATACCGATGGCAATTCCACTTCACAATCAAGCAAAATAGATTTCAATCGTTCTAGGGCCCATAAATAATTTTCTTCATCTTCAGCAACTAAGTAAGCAATCGCGATACAGAATGTAAGATCGGTGCAAGTAACACCAACAACCTCAAGTAACGGCATTCTGTACCGATTGGTCTTATCTGTGCAGTCTAATATGACAACTCGGGGAAAGGTGCGTAGAAAATCCACACTGGTTGGATGAGCCCAAAAAACGTCTTTAATAATATCTGTTCCGTCAATTGTTCTACGGTGCCATTCAAAATAACCAAACTCTTTCAATCTACTAAGAAAATATTGAACTTGAGATCGCCCTGCTCTTTCAATAGCGTTTTGAGCTCGGATAACATTGTATATGGTTTTGATTGTCGTACAATTTGTAGGATCATTTCTTTTGATGGTTCTTTTGATGGTGTGTGAAATTTCTTTTGCTTTTACCATGTTCCTATGCATCTCAATAACTAACTTGGTCTCATGCTCATTTAGTCGACCAATATACGAATGTCCTTCAGTATTTCTTAATTCTGAATGATTATGAACACCATTAACAACATGCAATCGCCAATCATCTAAAGTAGGAAGTTTCTCACCTCTAAGTCTAAAAGGGCAGTTGCATTTTTTTGTCCCGGTCATTCGGAGATTCTTCGGGCTTTTGTCTTTTCTCTTTTTGTACACACCACTTCGTTCACAAGCAAACATAACTCTTGGCTTTTTGGTTGATGCACCTGTATCTGATTTTAGAATAATGATAACAAAACCAAGATGTTTTCCGGTATCACGAATCCAATCAACTAATTTGTTCCTTGAAGGAAATATCTGCAATACAAATGTAAAATGAAATGTAAATAATGTAAAAGGAAAAGTATGACGATTAATTTATACAAAAAATGTTTCAAATTACTCTTACATCATATGTCGTAAACTCATTAGAATAATCCAACACCATTTCATCGCAAGCTTCTTCATCACTTGAAAATGGTACGATCTGCAAAAGGAAGTAGCACACAACAAAAATGTAAGAATGGAAATAAAATTAGACAAAGTCAATTTGCAGAACTGATTCTGACAACCACGCCCTAAAATGCGTGGTTACACAACTAACCACGTAAACGTTCAGCATGGATTTATAACCAATCACGCAAGGTTTCTGCGTGGTTTTGATCGAAATCTCCTTCCTTTACTACGTGGTTTTAGGAAAATTCTCACTATTGTTGTGCGTGGTTACTACCTCATCCTAGTACGATTCAGGTGGGAATTAATAGCAATCCACTCTATTTCGCAACAGCGACTGTGGGAAAGAAAATGTTAAAAAAATGATATAAATATGATTTCTTGACAAACCTGCTGTGATTGTGATGGAGTATCATCATTCTCTACAAAATCCATCAATTATTTCTTTGAAAATCAAACTTTTTTCAAGAAATTTGTAAATTAGGGTTTTTAGCACTGTTCTAACCCAACTTATGTACTGTTATTAACAGTGTAGAAGGAAGAAAATTTCTTAAGGGTAATTTAGTCATAATAATTTTAATTATTTGGAGGGGGGCTACAAAGCAAAATTTTGGGTTGGAATAGAATTAGGCTTTTTCTTTTCGCAGAGGTTATTATTGCGGACTTTCATCCAAAAAGGTTCATATCCAAGTTACAAGGTTAAATCATCGTGGAAGCGTATGGGCAATAAACAACGAAGAGAATAATAAGCAAACTAGAAAACAAGTCCACGGGGAATAGGAAAACTTCACCCTTGGAAAAGCTAATAAAGCCCGACGTAAAATATTACTGAAGTTGTCGCTGCAACCATGCAAGAGAATCAGACGGGAACGAATGACAGACACCATTGCTACCAGCAATGCAGAAACGACCCATTTGAAGTAAGGCCAGAAGTTTCAGGTGGGTTAGTACTAAATAATCATGTAGCGGTTGATTTGAAAACAAGTTTTATGTTTTGGACTTATTTTGCATTTTGTGTCAAACGGCGTGGAATAGAAGAAGTTGGAAAGCCCTTGTTATGCTAAAAAAAGTAGGAAGAGAAAGAGATTATATATAGTCATCCTTGTATTGTACTATGAAGGCATTAGTCTTGATGAGAAATTCCTAGTGGATGCTATCATTTAGCAATTATCCCCATCCTGCAAAGATTTAACATGAATTAAAACATTTGATTAAAGATTTATCAATGAAAAATTTGGTTATGAAGCTTCGAGTTAAAAAAGGGATGGAATAAATGAGAAGAATGATGCCTCATCATATGAAGCCAGCAATAACATTGTAGAAGGAGATCCATCCAAGCCAAACAAAGCCCAATTTCCATAAGAAAAAAAATGGAATGATCCAACGAATGTTTCTTCATTTGCTCCAAAAGAGAAGAAATTCAAGATTAAGGATAGTTATTAGATCTGCGGGAAAACATGACATAAGGATTGAGTTTGTTTCCATAGAAATAATCAAAATACTAACTGAAATCATAGTAACAAAAATTAAGCACATATGGTTATCAACTCTTATTTTGATGCCATGGTTCCAAAGAGTAACATTGTCTATATACCGAAGATTGATCGGTTGATACCGGTGCTACGAAGCACATATATTCTCATAGGACTCTGTTTACATCATACCATCTGACTGAAGGGGAAATTTTGTTTAATGAAAAATGTGTCGTCATCTTTTGTTAGGAAAAGGCACTGTAATCCTTACACTCACTTCCAAAAATAGATAGACCGTCCAAAATGTATTACATGGGGCTTTGAACTTGTATTTGAGTCTAGTACATTTTTACTCACCAAAGATGGAGAATTTGTAGGAAAATGCCATCTCACAAATATTCTTTTCAAACCCAGTGTATGACAAACTGAAGTATGGTCTAATAACAATAACAAAAAGGTTTGCTCTTAATTGCTTGAGACTATTGATTTATGGCATGAAAGATTAGGTCATGTGAATTACCGTTCTACAAAAAGAAAAGCGAATTCAGTCTAACACCAAATTGCAACCCTTATTCTAGCGATATGCATAAATGTGAAGTATGCACAAATTCCAAGTTCTTAAAACAACCTTACGAAGTCAATAGAAAATCAAATGAAGTGTTGGGTTTAATTCGTTTTAATCTTTGTGACTGTAAGGCAACATTGACTCATGGAGGGAAAAGTTATTATCTCATTTATAGATGATTAAGAAAATTAAGGTCATAAGATCTGATAGAGGATGAGAATATGAATCATATGCATTTTTAGAATTTTGCACTCTCATGAAATTGTTCGTTAAACAATGATACCTCATAATCATAGCAAAATGGAATCATAGAACGTAAAAACAAAACATTCAAAAGATATAATTGATTCCATGCTTAATAGTTCTTGAGTTCCACATAAACTATGGGGGATGATGCTCTATTTGCTGCCAATATCATCTTAAACCAAATCCCTCATAAAATGATCAACAAATCTCCTTATCAATTATGCAAAAGGAAAAGTCATTTATATAAAAAACTGAAAATGTGGGGTTATCTTATTAAGGTTAGAGTTACTCTACCTAAACAAATGAAACATGGACGGAAAACTATAGATTATGTAACTATAGATATGTAAGAAATAACCCAACATACATATTTGTAGTTTTTAAATCTAAATATCTAATATTCATGTAAACACTATAACAGAAAATAATTATGCCAAATTCTTTGAATATATATTTCCATAAAAAGGAGAAAGAAATAACATCATAAACAAAAGAGTGCATGATCTTAGTAATAAAGGTAAAGCATCTTAACTTGGGTTCAAGAAATCGAAGAAATTCAAATTGAAAGATCAAGTAAAAGAAAAGTAATGACCCGTCTCCTGTACCACCCAGAATTTGAATTTGCGCACCTAAGCAACCAGATTTTCCAATAATCCTTAAATAAAAGCTCATGCCACTAATGGTCTAAAATATATAATCACAAAGTCGAAGTTGAGAGATTTAGGGTATGCCCTATGGGCAATTATGTAATTTATTGTAAATTATCTAGCTGTGTAATCAACCTTGTTTGTAATAAAAGCATTTGTTTTTTTGTATACTTTGTTATATTATGATATATTTAATTAAGTAATTAGTTTAAAGCATATTAATAAAATAATCCTTAAATAATGCTATGTAATTGTAATTGCAAATAAGTGCAATCGTAAGTAATTAATTGCAATATAAATAACATTCTTGTTCTAAATATTCTTGATCAATATGTTTTAAGAAAGTGGGACTAGAGTACGTCCGGTCTCCAAATGTTGAATAGTGTATTGCTCTTGGCCTTTAGGAGAACCAACAGGTTGCGTACTCACAGTTATTGGATAAGTAAAGAATGACTCCTGTGAGAATTTCTTGTTGGTTGATAACAACTAGGCCAGACTTGAAATCTCAGTCTGACGATGTTACCAAGTTCTTTTGACTTGAGAATACCATTGAACTTCAATGTGGGTACTTCACTTTGATTATACTTAACATGACATGACGGCCATCGAGAAACTATAGTTGGGTTAGGCTGAAGCACTGGAAGTTCAATAAAGAATTCATCTCCTTAATTAAGGTTAGCATTATGGTCAACTGTAGTCAATTTAAAGTCAAAACCTCTAACCAAAGTAGAATGATTAATAATATTATTATTTTTGGACAAGGACTTTGTTTAGGGACTAATCTAGTTGAATATGGATGTTTTTGGAGTTTTGACTAATACCAAACTCTATATATCCTAAAGTGTGATAGAGATTGGGATACGCCATATGGGCAATTATGTAATTTATTACATATGCATAATTCGATAACCAATCTAGTTTGTAATAAAGGTATTTGATTTCCAATATAATCTTTGTTATATAGTGATATAATTATTATGTAATTAATTTAAGAAATATTATTTAGGAAATCCTTAAATAATATGTTATGTGACAGTGGTTACAAAATGTTGTAATCATGATAATTTTATCGCTTTGTATAACAACTTATTATTTTAAATATTCTTAGTAAAAATGTTTCGAGAAAGGATATCGATGCATTCATTGAGACCTCTCCAAATGTTGGGCAGTGTATTACTCATGGTTGCTACGGGCACCAAGAGGTTATGTATTGATAGTTATTAAATAATTATTAAATCACTCGTCCGAGAGTTTATTGTTGGTTAATAACAACTACGTCAAACATGAAAACTCGAGTATTGATATTCCGCAATTCTCTTGACTTGAGAATTCCATTGAATTCTGGATATTCCACTTTGATTATAGTTAAATTATGACATGACATCCATCAAACAACTATAGTTAGGTTTGATTTGAAGAAAGGAAAGTAAAACACTATTTCATAGAGAATTTTTCTCCTTAATTGTATCAGATTAGCATTATGATCAATCGTAGTCAATTTAAAGTCAAAATTTCTAGCTAGAATAATACAGCTCGTAATATATTTTAATTAAAACAAGGGCTTTGTTTATGAACTAATCGAGTTGAATGTGGATGATATTGAGATTTTGACCAAAACCAAATTCCATAAGTCCTAATGTGATATAGTTTTGAAAAAGAGAATTGGTGCAAATAATCATTATTAAAGGGTACCGCTTAAAATTTGTTAAATTGGATTATGGAATTTATAAGCAATGAATTAAATCAAGAAATCACACCACTAGCTAACGGTGTTTAAATTATTTGAATATTAATCATGTGCTAAATTCATACTTGTGAGTCATACAACTAATTCTATTTAGTCCTCGAAACATCGCTTGATTTAATTTGTTTGTAATAGTTATAAATTAATTAATATTTATGAAATATTAATTATTATGATATTTAAATTATTGGAGTATGTTTAGTAAAATAAAATAGCCTTTAGAATTGTCTGGGATGCTATTATTAGTTTATTAGGTATGTATATAAAAATTACATATGTATGTATTGATATACGATATTGATAAAAATTTAAATTGGATTTAAACTAAATAAATTTCTACATCGGTTGTTTGGTTTTTTAGTCCATTAAGGGTTCTTGTATGATCTGCCACAAAGATAGGCAAAGTGGGGCTTTTTGTGTTTGAATTGGTAAGAGGGATTTGAGGAAAAATTTATTTCTACATCTTGTTATATATTCAAACCATAAGCCTCCACTTTCATTTGATTCTTTGCTTTCCTCCCTCCTCCATCAAGGCCGCCAATTCCATCTCCTTCTCTCCATTTTCTTATTCAAACACATTTCATTAATTATATACTACTCATACCGGTGTTTGTATGCCTTTCCCTTGCAAGAAAGGTGCATATCCAAGAAATCAAGGAGGTTATCTAGATCTAGGTGGAAATCAAAGATAGAGCTTATTAGGTAAAATTCTATTGGTTCTGTACAATGATCTTAATTATATAGTTTGTCTTTTATAACCTAACACATACACACATATCATTACAAGTTAAATTATATCTAATTAATTTTTGTCTTTGATCTATATAGTTTTTCATCATGATATGCTACTGATTAAAAACAAATATGTTTTGTGCATATTTGTTTTCGGCCAAACAAACAAAAATATTTATTGTTGTTGTTTAAATTAAATTTAAATGTACATATATATAATATAGTTTATTTATTTTAAACATTGTTTAGTTTTTAAATTATTAGTTTATGAACTTAAATTAGGCTCGTTCCAAAGTGGTTTGTTACAGCTAATATACTCCTTCATTGACAAGCTGCCCTGCTAAAAATGAATGAAATTCTCAAGCTGCGCGTCCCTGTCAATCTCAGAAATAAAACGAGACTCAATGCGACATTTAGAATCAATCCAAGTTGTGGCCTCCTCGTCAACCTCTTCCACTACTGTGCCCCTAAGGGCTACACCACCTCCAACATCTATCGTAGCAATTGGAATGGTCGCGGACGTGGAACATCCCATGCAATTTCCAAATAGTCTCTAAAACAATTAGGCATCTCAGATTGCTTAATTTGTAGTCGCTCGTACACCCCGTTATCTCATACAGATAACCTTAAACGAAGGCACCCCGTTATCTCATACAGATAACCTTAAACGAAGGCACTTTATCCACTAGCGATGAATAAATCTAAGTTCATGAGAAAAGTGTATATTACGTAGTAGGAAATACAAGTATGCTCTCTCAACATATCTCCATCTACCAGATTTCTTAACTTGAATTGGTCTACCTGGTCCTGAGTGTTGAGCCTAAGCTCTGATACCAACTATGATGACTTGCCTTTTTCATATCCTGGATCAATGCTTAATGATAATGTCTGACTCTTGAATACCACAAAATATAGTCCTTGGTAAAATTAAAACTAAACATCGTACCACGATATAATCTCATAGTGGAACAATAACATATTAGATACTACATATACATGAATAATACCAAAAATATACAAGTGACTACACTAGTGGAAGTAATTGATAAATAAATATTAATACATAAAATCTAAATACAACTAGTCCATTCATATAGAGTCCTAAATACAACATTTGATATCACAAGTCTAATATAAAAAATGACATGTCTTCCACGTACTATATCAATAACAAGTATACATACCCTATGTCGACTTCATTGCTCTAGAATGCTCTAGTTTTCTTATAAGCCTATCCCTAAAGCACTCGACTTTTAAACTACTAATAAAATATTCGAGAGTTGTCATGACAAAAACAGACAAAGACAAAACATGGGTCGGACATAAAGTCTGGAGCGAAGTGAACTATCTCAAAATGATGCATATTAAAGCTATAAAAAATAAAATAGAAAACTTCTAAGGCACAGCCGGTCCTCTCCATAAACGTGGCCCAAGAATCCAAACCGTCTGTAAATAAGTAAAGCAAACCTATCCCAAAAGATAAGGGATTATATTTTACCCTACTCTCCTCCTATATCCCTAAGGTCGGTCCATCATAAATATAATGATGTGACTTTAAACTAGCATGCACAGTAATGAAATGCAAGTTACATACTAATATACGAGTGTAGGGTCAATAGTGCACTCTCTTGAGTCTACTGGTGATATAGGCATCCTAATCTAGGTCTACTTGTAATGACAAGTAAATAATATAAGCGTACGAGAACTTCACTGATGAACCGTACCACCCACTATCTATCGCTAATCGCATATTCAAATGAAACATCATAAGTCGCCTCAAATACAATATACTTGTAATCCCTACTATTCGATATACTATTAAGTGTCGACTATACAATACACTTTTAGTCGTCTACTATATGATATACTGCTAACCGTCTATTATACGATATACTACTAATCGTCTACTAAACGATATACCTACCAATCAATGGCGAGTGGACCCTTTTGGACCCCATATATCATCAGTCTTTCATTGACTACCCATTGAAGAATAAACCAGAATAAGTCAGTATCTAAATATACCATAGAATCCAAGTCGCATCACAATGCAGTATACTCATATAAATCTCATCTTGAACTCTACTATAAGCATGAGTGATATACGATATATTCTAGATAGTTGTCGCTATCTCTCTTCGAACATGCTATGAGATATCGTATGCAAGTCGTGCGGTTCTCCCGTAGTATCATGGATTATCTACTCAACCACTATACATCCATACTATATGGATAACGGGCGTATCCTATATAACGTGCTTTTAATGGCTCAAATCAGCTCACCGAACCTTATAAAACGTGTCATCCCTTAAATATATGTATCGAGCAGCGAGAGTTAGTATATAACTCTCGTCCTGTCTTGTAATGACTGCTCTACAACTATGGGCAGAACGGTTGTCAAAGGAAATAAAAGAATTAAAGGAAAGGAAATAGAAGAGAATATAAAAGAAGAAAAAACATCAAATAACCGTATAACCTGTCTTATGTCTCACATCGCATCGGAGTAAATATAACAGTCAAAATAGGTATAAAATAATGTAGAGACGGTAATAAAAATGTGAACTAATCATATGAATATATGATCCACAGAGTTATACAACATAGTAATAGAGTTTATACGACTGGAAAATATACGCTACCGATATACTATCTCATATTATAGTAAGTCAAACACTATCAAGGTTCCATAGTGTCACACAACAAAAATTCAATAACAAACTCAAATATAAATATAAGTGTCACGTTCTGCTAGTCCATTTGAAGTACTTCATATGTCATCAATACCTGCTCTCAAATCCACTTACTTAATAGTACCCGAGATAATAAGAAGCAAAGCATAAAATCTCGAGTCGGACAATAGTTTGGTGTGAGTGATATCAAATCTCAAACTACTATAAAAGTCAATATAGTATACGAAATAGAGGGTATATAAACCATACTCGACCCGTCCCTACAACTAAAGAGCCAACACATAATATAGATAACATGTTACTCTACAACATCATAAAAAGGCTACACCATACTCAATATCTGTTAGGGTGTCTAGTTATTTCCATCTACAATACCTACTCCATACTAAGTAAACAGTCTAGGTGTCTAGGTATCTCTGCCATAATACCTGCCTTATATGACATCCCTAAGGTGATAGGTGGCTAGTAAAACAACTATAACAAACATAACATCCATCGAACAATACTAATTGTTACCTAGTGTGCTCTAGATATATGACAACTCATATGGCCATCTGCAGATACCAAGGACCAATGGAAATCCCAGTTCTCCATTGTACTCTCGTCACTCAATCTGAGGCTAGCCACTAAACCTAATCCAGTGGTCTAGGATATACAGATCCTCGCTACTAATCATGGACGTGCCACTATATAATACCCTGCTCTGAGTACAACAGAAAACTCTCCGAGTCATCAACAATCCCTTAGCACAGACACATCCATCGAGCCCTACTCGCTCAATATGGATCCAAGCCCTACTAGCTCAATATAATTTCCATTTTCTTAGAACCTACCATGTCCCCCTACTCCACGACTCCCAACACGAGCCTCTTCGGTGCCAACTCCATACTCAAGTCATAAACCGAAGATACGAAGTGGCTAATCGAGTCACTATCTGAAGTACCATAATGCCAGGTTGAAGCATCACATCATCGCATCACCATCAAAATCTCGCATCGTATAGTAATAACATCAAAACTATAAGTCAATCGCACGAATAAACCATCACTTTTGTCACCATGAGATTCCATCAACGTCTAAGTCAAAGATCGACCAAATCGCCAATCAACAATAGTGATGGACATTGACCACTATACAATGATCAACGCCAACCACCTTGGCCTTGTACTTAACTAAATGGAAACGTCTGGTATCCATCCTGAAATCTAGATCCGTCGGTACGATCCTAATCCTTCTTCATAGCTTATCTCGTTCATTAGGTTTTCACATGTATAAAAGCCCTACGTACAAGATACTACCTAGAAGCCAATCACCGTTAATCGACATTTTCAACCAAAATAGCTAAATAAGCCAAACAAGCCAAGTAACCGAACATACATCCAACGACTACACATCCATCCAAAATAGGATTCATATAACAAATATAATCCATCCATATTAACCAATATGGGAAATTATATCAATAATATCTTAAATCTAATAATTCTCTAACTATGGAACGTTAATGGAAAATATATGACACTCTTTATAAATCATTTTAAAATAGTTTTATTTTCATTTATAAAAATCTAGCAGTTGTATAAGTGTAGGAAAATCACATTTTAAAACCAAAAAACGTTCCCAAGCTTCAGTCTAATACTATACAACCAATCATAGTATGGTGAGAGACAATATCACTTATCTCATCCAAATCTGTCCAAACCAGCGCCAAAGTGCAAAAATCTGTCCAAACCAGCGCCAAAGTGCAAATCTCGTCATCACAAGCGCAACGCAAGAAACCGTATCGAAAACGGACCTCGTATGCAAAAGATACGAATATAATAAGAATCAAGACTAATAAGATAATTAAGTAACAAATTAAAACGTTAATTACTTATTTAAACCCTAACCTTTCTTCCTCTCTCAATCGCCTATACATACACATGGATGCATACCATGGTCGTGCATATCACATCTCCTCTCTCCTCGATATCTCGCTCGATAATCAACGAAATCCCAAGCCATCTTCTCCAAACCATTTCTCTTCGTGGTTTCTTCGATCCGCACACAACTACACCTTGAACACACCACCACATCAAAACATGATATGTTGGACCTGCTTTTGACATGGCCAAAGACAGAAATCGCTAGGAAGGACCGACCATGCCGAAACTTGGTAGAGAGATTCACCTCGGTGAGAGAAATGCGTATAATCTCCGATCTGCCTATCTCCGCTTATAGCCATGCCTAAACCAATCCCTAAATCCACGGTGGATGGGTGGACTTCTGCCAATGGAGACCTCACATCAAATCGATGGTGTAACAGCCCGCAAATCCGTACCCCTTGAGTCAACACTATTCTACAACAATCAACTCAAGTTGTACAGAAATACGAACCATTTGGGTTTAAGAAGAAGAAGTAGAAGAAGAAAATAGAAAACAACAACAGAATCTAACCATCGCAGCGGAATAAAATATAATAGATGATAAATGGTCTTTACTCAAAATCAAATATCTCTGTTTATATATTACATCATCAGAGTACATAAATCACAGCTCAACATCAATATCATACAATGGATACACAACAACTCAACACAGCGGAATATATATATATATATAACAAGCACGAGAGTACGTATCGTCATCTAGCTCGTCTCCTGAGCTCCACAGCATCATAACCTGTATCCTATAATACTCGATCTGACCCGAGCATTACAGTTAAATAACACCCGAGTCAGTCTGGAATACCAGCGTGAGAAAATCACACTCAATTGATTATTAAAATTTCAAAATCCTTTGAAAACAAAAGCATCTCGTAAGACCACGCCACAAATAAACATGTCGGGTTTTTACCTTACGATAGCTAAAACAATTTTTATAGAAATCCTCTGATGTTATAATAGGGTCTATATACAAATACTTATAAAATAGCCGAAATTGTTACATGATTAAATTCCAGCTACTAGCCACAGAGTGGGTAACACAAACAAAACTCGTACAAGGCTCGTAGGGAGAATGGATTTCCAACTAATGACTAGGCACTGGGGTACCACCTGTCACAGTACGGGGCCTAGATCACCATACCGAGGAGTACGCCCGCTCCCCTGCAACACAAGGCCGGGACTACCCCTTACTGGATAATCCCGAGTGAGATCACCCCGCGGTTGGGATCAGCAACCGCCCACTAAGCCGAAATAAAAAGGGACATCTAGACTGGAATGACCTCACCCTGCTTGGGTGCTACCCACCTAGCCTTGCTGCATAACCCCTGATTTTCAGTCATTCCCATTTGATGAGGCTTGAGGCTAAGCGTTACCTTTTTAGAACAATATCCCTTAGAATTCCCATCATCTACCTGACGATGTTTCGCAAGCATTCATCCATACAAGTCCGTCCCAGGTTCGAACGGAACCCAAGGCACTATTCCTACTACATCCATTTTGGAAATATCCTCAGGATTAGTAGCGACTAGCCCTTGCACTTCACTGCTCCATCTTCGAAAACGTACAAACCGGATCGATGTGGTTTTCGAGAAATAAATCTCGATCCCGGTCTCTTCGAAACGATCAACGCATTTGTCCAATATTGATAGTCGGTTATTTAACTATCAATTAATATTCACAAACAACCATCAACCAATAAATAATTTCCCAATTATTTATTTATCTCAAAATATCTTTACAAGATATAATTTCACTTTCAAACCCTTTTAAAACAGTCTTAAAACTATCTTCCTTTTCTCAGAATAAATTTCGAGTATTTCCATTCCCACTGGAATTACCAAGTACAAAACTCTAGATTTTTAAAATAATTTGAAACGTTTTATTTTAGAATATATTTAATATTCAGTTTAGAAAAAATTTACTTTAATACTCAATTTATAATAATACTTTAGAAATAATTAAAATAAGTTTACTTTATAAATATAACTAGATTTTCTTCTTTACACAAAACACCAAATTATCCTTTAATTATTATGATAAGGGATTAACCAAAACACTACTTTTGGAATTTACTTTAAAATATCTAAATTAAGACTACTTCAATAATTTACTAAAACTACATACTATATAAACATTGAAAATAAGGTTACTTTTATAAGATATAAAACTAAGCTTTCACCTTTCAAACAAATACTAAGTCACCTATTATTACGGTACTAGATTCGGAAATATTTACTTTAGAATTTACAAGATTAGAAATAATAAATTTCCTAAAACATGCTTTTTAACAACATTAAAACTTTTAACTTATATTTAAAAGTTTACTTTGAACGTACTTGGCTATCTAGAGAAATATACTTCTCTTCACAACATTTTAAAAATAGATCACGCTATTTTTAAACAATTTTTCTCATTCCTTTAATAAATTCCCACCTTGAA
Source organism: Allium cepa (assembly GCA_030765085.1). Classification (NCBI taxonomy): domain Eukaryota; kingdom Viridiplantae; phylum Streptophyta; class Magnoliopsida; order Asparagales; family Amaryllidaceae; genus Allium; species Allium cepa. The sequence continues at coordinate 656,522,966 of CM060940.1, forward strand.
TTTATTCTTCCAAATACCCAATTCCAAGCACTTAAATCAATTGCCAAATTGATTTCAAGTTTACTTCATTTATTCAAAAATCCTTAAATTTCAGATTTTATTTCTTAATTATGATCTTAAAATACTTTTAATTGAAATACCAATTTAGATTACTCAATATACTTCTTATCCCTTTAAATAAATTTAAAACTTTAAGCTTTAAATTAATTCTTTATTTCTTTAAATGAATAACGCAAATTTTACAATTCATTAATTACAGTTTATTCAAACCCCTTTCTTTCCATACTCGAAGTTATTTATTAATATTTAACATACTTCCATTTCTTTTCAGTTCATTATAATTTATTACATTTTCTAGGATTATTTCGTTTACAACTTCACTTCCTTTATTTTCTTTCCAAAATCCAATTCATATATTTTCGGTAATTCATTGTTCCTAAATATATATCCAATCAAATCATATCATTCAATATTCCAATATATTCAACATAGAATATCAGGTAATTACAACAGAGAATATTAAATAATAAATGTTGAGGGATCCAGTTGGATCCCTCCAACCTATTCTCCCTGCATCCACAGACGATAGCACAATATAAAATATTTTCACTATAAAATGAGGGAAATCAATCATTTCAAGGTGTAGTATATACTACTATATAACACATCAATCAATTCAACCATTCAAAAGTTATTTAAATTTAATCATTAAAATTTAAATTTAAATTTAAATCTAATTGAGTGAGATTAACTCACCTTTGAATTTTAATATGCAAATCTGATCCAATCCAGCTTATTTTCTTCGCGATTAAGGACCTTGAATAGACATTTACAATTTATTAACATTTGAACCAATCGATCAGCCTATTACCATCTATTAATTTAATTTTAACTAATTGCCTTTTTTAAATTTCCTTTAAGTGACTAAGAACAAATTTATCTCCCTTTTTAAAAGTGTAGATATATATATAATTTGTAAAAATAATCTATATATAGGTTTTTAAATCCAATATTTAATTTAAATCCCCAATCTTTCAAATCTATAACAATTTCTATTTAACCTATAAAATTTTAAGATCTTTTCTATATATATAATTAACTAAGATGGGCATGTATATATATATATATTTATTGCAAATTTCCTTTCTAACCTATATTTATATATATGTACTTTAAATAAAAACAGAAATCCGATTTTATATAACTCGCTCAACATTTAAAATCACTAATTTTTCTCCAAAGTTCATACTTATTAAATAGAATTCTTTTTCTAAACCTTACTGTAATTCTATGTTCATGTATATATAAAATTGAAAACTGCAGTTGTAATTTCTTTTTGCTATATCATCCAACAATAAATAAATTTAAATTAGATTTAACTGAGAAATAAATTAATTAAATAAAAACAACTACCTCTGCCCCAAGTCCTATCGCGACACCATCGCGAATTCCTACTCGCCGCCGTGCCTGCCTACACGAGACGCTCGAAAACCTTCGCGATGTTCAACTGCCACTCGCGACCTCTGATACATCCATGCCTCCTCCATCCTTCAATATCGGACCGACTGCCGAGCCCTAATCATGCCGCGACCTCCCCAAATCTCCAAGCGCCGCGCCTAGCTCTGCTGAGTTTGAATTCGGCGACCCCTCCCTAGATCTCGTCCTCAACGGTTTTGCGACTTCAAGTGTTTCGCGACTCCATCTTTTTTTTTTCCGATGCTCTTCCCGAAATAGGAAAGGAGGGGTCGCGATTTTAGTAAAAAGGGTTAGGCTGACACAATTAAAGGAAAACGACCTCGTTTATGGATTGAAGAGGACGAATTTGAAATAAGGAGAAGGAATTCGGCAGATATAATCGTCTACAGATATTTGTTTTAATGTTGGCTTCTGAGGGAAGACAAAGGTAGCGTGCTTGAAACGGAAAGGGAAGACAACTAGGTCGACAGCAATCAGCTGCTAGGGTGGCTACCGGTTTAATATTTTTTTTAATATATATATATATATATATATATATATATATTTTATATAAAAAATCTCGATCAAATTTTCAACGCGTCTACTTAACGTATAAGCACACAACAACTCCGATCGATACGAAATTTAAAATCCGATAATTATTCAATATTACGGACCCAATAGAACCAGTTTCGTCTAATTCCGAGATTGTGCCTCGGAAGGCTATTTTTAAATTCAATTTAAACTATAAAATTTTAAAACTGAACAAACCACTGTTAATTTCAATTTTACAAATTCTATTATCCTCGTTACTATCAATATAAATTTTATAAGTCTTCAAATTATATTTTAACAGACTTAAAACCTCAGATTCCATGTTTTATCCAATTTCAAATTATTTAATAATTTAATCATTTAATTAGCAAATAAATTGTGATACTTGAATTCAAGTTTAAATTACCCTATTGAATATTAAAAATCAATTAAATTCTCCATTTTTAAACGCTTGGGAATTCCGGGTTGTCACATTCCTCCTCCCTTAAAAGAATTTCGTCCCCGAAATTACTAACTAGGAAGAATGGTCCAAAACCCGTTTACTTTTCCCAAAACCAACAGTTTCTAACAATTCAACATCTTACCAACTATCTTCTTATAAAAGACCCATTATTATTCTTATTAACTTTCCAAGTTTTCCATAGTTCCTAAATACCTACACTTATTCACCATTCAAATTATAATTCAAAACCGAGTTTAAAATTCTCAAAATTTCTCGAAAATTTTCTAACTCCCTAAATTCCCGAAAAATTTCGCCAGCGTCTCCTTTGCACGGCTAGCTCGATACAACTACAAAATGGCTCTACGGCCTCCCAAATCCAAAAAGAAAACAAAACGCCAAGTGGCTCAATCCAAAATCCCAATCAAATTTCACACCAAATTTAAATACATACCTTTTTCCGAGCATTTCAAATTTTATCTTTTGATATCAAACCCAGTTTTTCTTTTCCCTTTATAATACCTGCATACCTGCTTAGCACCAATATCCAAACACAATATTCCAAAACATTTTATCGACTTTCTCATAAAATGTCAACATCTATTCATTCCAATATTGACTTAAATTATATTGGTAGTATCAATTTCCATTTAAGACTTCTCCATTCTCACTTAAATTTAGTTTAAGCATTTTATATGCTTCTTATATTCATTTTCATTTTCCATTTTAGTCTATATCTATTTCTATTCAAATTGATTCTTTCATTTTCAAACGAATTCAATTCATCTTTAACTCTGAATATATAAATTTTATTTGTCATTTATTACTAATTCATGTCATTATTTTAATTAGTTTCATTGACTAACTAATTTTAGTATCCAATTTAAACTCGTTTTGTCTTTTACAAAATTTTCTTAAATATTTTCAAAAATTTTCTAACTCCCAAAATTTCTGAAATTTTTTGGCAGAGTCTCCTTTGTACGGAGGAGCTTTTGCAATTTGACAAGAGATATAAATATATATACATCGACCCACACGGTCGGAAAAATCAAAAACAGTTCATATTTCCTATTTTAATTGCATAGGCGTACCTTATTTAGCATTTTAAGCAAGCGGCTTATTATTATTAGGAGTTAATGCAACCCAAATCCAGCCACACGACTTCCAGGTACCTGTACTTACTCAATTTAAACATATAAGTACTATATATAAGGTTTATAGCATTTCACTTAAATTTAAATAGCTAAAACATCGATTATGTAACAATGCATGTGATATACGGGCATAAACATATAAATTTCACATAAAATGCATGTTAATTAATTTCCATAAGCACATAAAAGGTTCCAACACTTATTATGATTGCGTATAATCAATTCTCAAACCATTCCATCTAGTTGAAGTGATTTACAGTTTATACGCTTATATTTAATTCATTTTTAAGCAAAACAACTTCACATTCATTCCAATTGATTCCAAAATCATTTGTTTTACTTCTAATAATTCATAGCATTTTATCCAATCTCGTTTGCATCAAACGATCCATTTCCTTATGCCATTCGTCAATATTAGTGTGAATAAATTATTACTTAAGCTTTATGACCATTTAAATTGATTCCCACTCAATTTATACTTGATTCCATCCCATTTTAATTTATTCACAACTCTCATTGCATTTCTTTCATATCCAAAGAGTTCTATTCTAAACTATTTTACCGTACTCGACAACCAATACAACAATCTCACAATTTACTTAAGTTATTTATTTTTATTTATATTTTTTATTTTTTCGCCAAACATTCCACCCTATAACTTTAGTTTATTTTATTCAACCAACTTCCCTTCAAATCTTTGATTTGATTTTTCTTGGGTCAAATCCCAACCATTTTATTAATTTATCAGATTAGTTTATTCTTTTATACATTTTTAAACTTTAGTTCACATTAACATTTTATTTTTGCATTTTATTAGTAAGAAGGTTATTCAATTCATGCTCCAATTGGATTTGCTTTCATCTCAAATCATTTTTATTTTGATCCAATTCCATACAATTCCAATTCATATTTAATTCAAACAAGCTCATATTCAAATCAGTTGATTTCAAAATCAATTTTATTTACATTTACCAGTTCATAGAATTTTATTTCTTAAGTTTATAGCAAAATTTAAATTGATCTCTAACTCGATTCATTTCCAATTCTTTTCTATTTTATCTTACATAATATTTTATTCCATAGTACATAGGTTTCATACGAACCCATTTTATTTAGCTCGACATAATTTTATGTTTTGTATATCACCAACCATTTCCAATTGAAACAAACCCATATCAAATTCAATCGATTTTAAAATCAATCTATTTTATATTCGCCAAATTTTAATTTAAGCTCAACCGCCTCCCATGCTTGTATATCGCTAATTCAAATCCATTTGAATTTTTAATTCACATTCCCAATTTATCAAGATAATATCCAAGCACACAATCAACTCGTTATATTCATATTGGATTTATTTGCAACTTACATCATTTCTATTGTAATCCAATTCCAACCGACTCCACTTATATTCAATTCACTTACAATTCCATTTCTAAGTTCTACAAGTCACAAATTTATTTATAATCCAAGTTTATAATATATACACATATTCATTTCACAATTATAATCATTTGCCTTTCAACTTTATATCAAATTTAATCCAATTCATTCAACGACACTTCCAATTATAATCCAATTTAATTCAATTTAAATTTAAATTTTATTTAACTCATCCTAAGTTAAATCCAAATATATTTTCTTCACTTTCATTTACTTAAGTTAAATTTTATTTGCCGGATTAAAATTTTCAATCCCTTCTTATTAATATCAACTGCTCTTTAGAAGTACAATATTTGATCCATTTATTCATTCACCAATTCATTATTGAACCAATAAATTTTATTTCCAAACATTAATTATCTTTAGTCCATCCTGACTAATTTTTTTCCATTGCACATAACTTCACACAATTCAAATTTTAAATTCCAGTACTCGGTTTCACTTTACTTACACCGTTGAATTTTATTTCATCAAATTCCAAAGTTTAAACAACCTTTCAACATTTCAAAATTCCCTTTAAAACCTTCTATATCCAAAATTCCGTTGATAAATTCAATTTATCTCTTTGAATTTCAAAACTCAACCAATTTTGCAAACAGTTTCAATTCAAAACTATTTGATAGCAATTTCACTTCTGGAAACTCGAAAATGTACATCGATGATGCTGCAGTCATCACCGAAGTTATTTTCTAGCGACTAAAAGAGTTTAATATTTTTATTCTCTCTCTAAAATCCATCCAATATTTTTAAATTTCAAATCTCTCTAGATTTCAAATCCGATTCAAAAATATTTCTCAATATATATTATCCTCCCAACTTTTGAGAATCATTATCAAGCTCAAAGGAACTTAAATCTCCAAATTTTCAAATTTCCAAACTCTACAAATTTATATTCAAACATTACTTTGGAATTTTATCTTATTTTAATTATTAATCACACTAAAATTTACATTTAGTTTATACTTACAAATTTCATTTGTAAATAAATTGGTTTCTTTGCTTTTAATTATAGTTTCAATTCCTTAATCAATTATAATTATATTTGCAAATTTCATTACTTTATTAACTTATTCCTAAATCTTGGTATTATTTCCATTCTTATTCAATTATCATACAATGACAATAATTTAATATTATCACCTTCTAACAACCAACATCCATATACAACTATAATAATTAAGAAAATCATTTTCTTTTATATACATAAAATGAATTTCGGGTAAAATTATTTCATTTACCCTATTTAAAACAATACTGTGTCGGTTTATCTTGTTTAAGAGTTTAGAAATTCCTATCGATAACATGGCGTCCCATATATCGACCAGAATCCATAAACACTCAACCGATAAATCAACACAATATAAAACAATTTCATATTCACTAACAAGTACGCACTCATATTTATTAATACACTCCAACTCATTATAGAGTACTACAGACTCTAATTTAAATGAGTAATTCCCACCAGAGCCAAGGTTATCACCAACCTAAGCTCTGATACCAGTTGTAACAGCCCGCAAATCCGTACCCCTTGAGTCAACACTATTCTACAACAATCAACTCAAGTTGTACAGAAATACGAACCATTTGGGTTTAAGAAGAAGAGGTAGAAGAAGAAAATAGAAAACAACAACAGAATCTAACCATCGCAGCGGAATAAAATATAATAGATGATAAATGGTCTTTACTCAAAATCAAATATCTCTGTTTATATGTTACATCATCAGAGTACATAAATCACAGCTCAACATCAATATCATACAATGGATGCACAACAACTCAACACAGCGGAATATATATATATATATAACAAGTACGAGAGTACGTATCGTCATCTAGCTCGTCTCCTGAGCTCCACAGCATCATAACCTGTATCCTATAATACTCGATCTGACCCGAGCATTACAGTTAAATAACACCCGAGTCAGTCTGGAATACCAGCGTGAGAAAATCACACTCAATTGATTATTAAAATTTCAAAATCCTTTGAAAACAAAAGCATCTCGTAAGACCACGTCATAAATAAACATGTCGGGTTTTTACCTTACGATAGCTAAAACAATTTTTATAGAAATCCTCTGATATTATAATAGGGTCTATATACAAATACTTATAAAATAGCCGAAATTGTTACATGATTAAATTCCAGCTACTAGCCACAGAGTGGGTAATACAAACAAAACTCGTACAAGGCTCGTAGGGAGAATGGATTTCCAACCAATGACTAGGCACTGGGGTACCACCTGTCACTGTACGGGGCCTAGATCACCGTACCGAGGAGTACGCCCGCTCCCCTGCAACACAAGGCCGGGACTACCCCTTACTGGATAATCCCGAGTGAGATCACCACGCGGTTGGGATCAGCAACCGCCCACTAAGACGAAATAAAAAGGGACATCTAGACTGGAATGACCTCACCCTGCTTGGGTGCTACCCACTTAGCCTTGCTGCATAACCCCTAATTTTCAGTCATCCCCATTTGATGAGGCTTGAGGCTAAGCGTTACCTTTTTAGAACAATATCCCTTAGAATGCCCATCGTCCACCTGACGATGTTTCGCAAGCATTCATCCATACAAGTCCGTCCCGGGTTCGAACGGAACCGAAGGCACTATTTCTACTACATCCATTTTGGAAATATCCTCAGGATTAGTAGCGACTAGCCCTTGCACTTCACTGCTCCATCTTCGAATCCAAAGTCGTTTCACGAAACGTACAAACCGAATCGAAGTGGTTTTCGAGAAATAAATCTCGATCCCGGTCTCTTCAAAACGATCAACGCATTTGTCCAATATTGATAGTCGGTTATTTAACTATCAATTAATATTCACAAACAACCATCAACCAATAAATAATTTCCCAATTATTTATTTATCTCAAAATATCTTTACAAGATATAATTTCACTTTCAAACCCTTTTAAAACAATCTTAAAACTATCTTCCTTTTCTCAGAATAAATTTTGAGTATTTCCATTCCCACTGGAATTACCAAGTACAAAACTCTAGATTTTTAAAATAATTTGAAACGTTTTATTTTAGAATATATTTAATATTCAGTTTAGAAAAAATTTACTTTAATACTCAATTTATAATAATACTTTAGAAATAATTAAAATAAGTTTACTTTATAAATATAACTAGATTTTCTTCTTTACATAAAACACCAAATTATCCTTTAATTATTATGATAAGGGATTAACCAAAACACTACTTTTGGAATTTACTTTAAAATATCTAAATTAAGACTACTTCAATAATTTACTAAAACTACATACTATATAAACATTGAAAATAAGGCTACTTTATATGATATAAAACTAAGCTTTCACCTTTCAAACAAATACTAAGTCACTATTAATAAATAATTATTACGGTACTAGATTCAGAAATATTTACTTTAGAATTTACAAGATTAGAAATAATAAATTTCCTAAAACATGCTTTTTAACAACATTAAAACTTTTAACTTATATTTAAAAGTTTACTTTGAACGTACTTGGCTATCCAGAGAAATATACTTCTCTTCACAACTTTTTAAAAATAGATCACGTTATTTTTAAACAATTTTTCTCATTCCTTTAGTAAATTCCCACCTTGAATTTATTCTTCCAAATACCCAATTCCAAGCACTTAAATCAATTTCCAAATTAATTTCAAGTTTACTTCATTTATTCAAAAATCCTTAAATTTCAGATTTTATTTCTTAATTATGATCTTAAAATACTTTTAATTGAAATACCAATTTAGATTACTCAATATACTTCTTATCCCTTTAAATAAATTTAAAACTTTAAGCTTTAAATTGATTCTTTATTTCTTTAAATGAATAACGCAAATTTTACAATTCATTAATTACAGTTTATTCAAACTCCTTTCTTTCCATACTCGAAGTTATTTATTAATATTTAACATACTTCCATTTCTTTTCAGTTCATTCTAATTTATTACATTTTCTAGGATTATTTCGTTTACAACTTCACTTCCTTTATTTTCTTTCCAAAATCCAATTCATATATTTTCGGTAATTCATTGTTCCTAAATATATATCCAATCAAATCATATCATTCAATATTCCAATATATTCAACATAGAATATCAGGTAATCACAATAGAGAATATTAAATAATAAATGTTGAGGGGTCCAGTTGGATCCCTCCAACCTGTTCTCCCTGCATCCACAGACGTTAGCACAATATAAAATATTTTCAGTATAAAATGAGGGAAATCAATCATTTCAAGGTGTAGTATATACTACTATATAACACATCAATCAATTCAACCATTTAATCATTAAAATTTAAATTTAAATTTAAATCTAACTGAGTGAGATTAACTCACCTTTGAATTTTAATATGCAAATTTGATCCAATCCAGCTTATTTTCTTCGCGATTAAGGACCTTGAATAGACATTTACAATTTATTAACATTTGAACCAATCGATCAGCCTATTACCATCTATTAATTTAATTTTAACTAATTGCCTTTTTTAAATTTCCTTTAAGTGACTAAGAACAAATTTATCTTCCTTTTTAAAAGTATATATATATATATATATATAATTTGTAAAAATAATCTATATATAGGTTTTTAAATCCAATATTTAATTTAAATCCTTAATCTTTCAAATCTATAACAATTTCTATTTAACCTATAAAATTTTAAGATCTTTTCTATATATACAATTAACTAAGATGGGCATGTATATATATATATATTTTTATTACAAATTTCCTTTCTAACCTATATTTATATATATGTACTTTAAATAAAAACAGAAATCCGATTTTATATAACTCGCTCAGCCTTTAAAATCACTAATTTTTCTCCAAAGTTCATACTTATTAAATAGTATTCTTTTTCTAAACCTTACTGTAATTCTATGTTCAGTATATATAAAATTGAAAACTGCAGTTGTAATTTCTTTTTGCTATATCATCCAACAATAAATAAATTTAAATTAGATTTAACTGAGAAATAAATTAATTAAATAAAAACAACTACCTCTGCCCCAAGTCCTATCGCGACACCATCGTGAATTCCTACTCGCCGCCGTGCCTGACTACACGAGACGCTCGAAAACGTTCGTGATGTTCAACTGCCACTCGCGACCTCTGATACATCCATGGCTCCTCCATCCTTCAATATCGGACCGACTGCCGATCCCTAATCATGCCGCGACCTCCCTAAATCTCCAAGCGCCGTGCCTAGCTCTGCTGAGTTTGAATTCGCCGACCCCTCCCTAGATCTCGTCCTCAACGGTTTCGCGACTTCAAGTGTTTCGCGACTCCATCTTTTTTTTTGTTCCCGATGCTCTTCCCAAAATAGGAAAGGAGGGGTCGCGATTTTAGTAAAAAGGGTTAGGCTGACATAATTAAAGGAAAACGACCTCGTTTATGGATTGAAGAGGACGAAATTTGAAAGAAGGAGAAGGAATTCGGTAGATATAATCGTCTATGGATATTTGTTTTAATCTTGGCTTCTGAGGGAAGACAAAGGTAGCGTGCTTGAAACGGAAAGGGAAGACAACTAGGTCGACAGCAATCAGCTTCTAGGGTGGTTACCGGTTTATTATTATTATTATATATATATATATATATTATATAAAAATCTCGATCAAATTTTCAACGCGTCTACTTAACGTATAAGCACACAACAACTCCGATCGATACAAAATTTAAAATCCGATAATAATTCGATATTACGGACCCAATAGAACCGGTTTCGTCTAATTCCGAGATTGTGCCTCGGAAGGCTATTTTTAAATTCAATTTAAATTATAAAATTTTAAAACTGAACAAACCATTGTTAATTTCAATTTTACAAATTCTATTATCCTCTTTACTATCAATATAAATTTTATAAGTCTTCAAATTATATTTTAACAGACTTAAAACCTCAGATTCCATATTTATCCAATTTCAAATTATTTAATAATTTAATCATTTAATCAGCAAATAAATTGTGATACTTGAATTCAAGTTTAAATTACCCTATTGAATATTAAAAATCAATTAAATTCTCCATTTTTAAACGCTTGGGAATTCCGGGTCGTCGCAGATTGTATGAGATCAAAGCCCTCATCATAAAAAAAGCTGAATTTGTTTCATGATTTTTAGCTAAGTATTTCACTCAATCTTGATTTTTGAAGATAAAGAATGAAGCAACCATGAATTTCTTTTATCAGATGTGAACAGTGAAGGGTTTGGAGGAAAGATGATTTTACTCGGGTATCTATAATATTATTATATTCTATTTAGTTAAATCCTCAAATAAATGATTGCACGTTTCGATTCTGTACGATCACACGACATGTCCAGCCACCACAAAGTGGGTTTGCGTATATCACCTCATTTTTTCAAATCCAATGGTGTTAATATCGTTCCATCTTAGACCATGCCTCATAATGCTAATTTCGTGTATTTCGAGATCGTTTCGACCATCGGATTGTATGATCTCAAAATATAGTGATCCTTATACTCATTTTAATTCACAACATCAATTCGAACTCAACAGAAGTGGTCTTGAGTCCTAATTTTACCATTTGCAAAAAAAATCACATTTTTGGACATTCGTTTGATTAACGATTAAATATTTAAGTCAACTATTTAAATATCTGATCGTTAAAAATATAGGTCGTTGCATGTCTATTGGGTCGTACCATCATTACGTCCCATGGATTACGTCACATTCATATCGAGTGGAAACACCACATAAGTTCCACCTTGTTTTTAAGCATCGAATCTAATGGTCCCAGATCCTCATAGAGGTTTCTAGAGCCTATACTCTAAGTATTGGAAGGATTAGATCGAGATCGAGTTGCAAATCACCCTGACGTTGGGCTTACTGCCCATTCTACCCAATGATCGGTCATTAACCAAACGTTGTTTCAACTATGTTTATTACGCCGTCTTGCTACCGGAATGCGATACTGGATTCTCGCTTACTAAACTACAATCTACGAAATTTCTATCCTTTAATGATTAGCCCGTCCGAATATATTTCTTAAATATCAGACTTGATTAAATATATGTCTTGAGCTTACATTGAATATATACCGACTACAGATAAAGGTATGCACATTCTTTCACATAGCTTACAAGCTCAACTTTTTTAATTGCTAAATATAATGCTTACATGCATTCCATATAATTGTATCGACTAATCAACCAATACATACCTTTAATCTTTTCATAAAAATCCTAATATCCACTTCTATCAAATGCATCTTACTTGAGTAATCAATCAAACAACCATATAATTTATTTGTTTACTCAAATCATATCATCTTCGTATTATTTTAAAAGTCTCACACTTATTGTACAAAATAATGCACTTGTCTATCAATTATATTATAGCTTAACTTCACTTAATTCCTCTATGTAAATATAGTCTAGCTATCAATAAGGCCTCAAAATACCATGTAACAACCCAAAATTTTGTTGTTTGATTTTAAGTATTTAATTATTTTTAAATATTGAAATAATTGGTTCTTAAATTTAAAAACATAAATTCAAATATAGTTATTATTTAAATTTATTTAAATTGTGAATTTAATATTTGAAGAGCGATTTAAAATATATGGATTTTTAATTGAATATTAATTAAATGGGTTTAATGGTCTTATTTAATTCCTTTTAAATTAATAAATAATAATGGTGATTTCATCTTGTAAATTTATTTACAATAATATATGGATCGAATAAATAATAATAATAATTTAATTTAATTATAACGACTCAAATTTTGTTGACCTATATTTTTGTGTTTTTATAGAATAAGACAAGCAATGTATATAATTATTGTTTCGAGATCATGTCGATTTTTGAGCGCGGCCGTATTTTTGTTTTATCATTCGCAGTTCGTACGTGAATGAAAATCTATGCGACGTGAGTATGAAAATTTCAATATAAACTAAACAAATACGTAGGACAAAGCATTACCACAAATTTTCCTCTTTTAGTTTACTGTTCCATTCATTTTCATCTGAACTAAAGAAAAACAAGCAAAGCCTCATATAAAATAATTTAAACAAAATCAAATAATTAGAAAAAAAATAAAATGCTTAATTCTTTGGATTAGTATAGGTTAGATCTTGATATAGGTGGGTTCTTGGAGGTTGTGCCTTCATGTTGGAGTGGTTCGACAGTGTAGGCTTGGGCAAGCTTCGCTAGGCTAGTGTTTTGTGACATATGGTCGACGAGTGGTGAATTGAATAATATGATGGGTTTTGTTATGCCAAGGCGCACCTCTGGGTGGTAGTTGGAGTGGAGCGACACTAGATTGGGTGGGCGACTTTTTGGGAGTCGTCAACATGTGTAGGTCACAGGTCTTGGAAGGGGGCCGAGCTTAAAGTGTAAGGTTGGGGAGGTTGTTCTCGAGTTAAGGAGTTCAATGGTGAAGACGGATTTGAGTTTCATGGAGAATCGAGCATGGCAGAGGAAGAGGAATGTTGGCCATGGGGATGTTGGCTGCAGTTTTAGGCAGGAGGAGTTAATTTGGGAAGATGGATTATAAAAAGATTAAGGTTGTTAATTTAAATTAATTGTTAATTAAGTGTATTAATTTTAATTTTAAAATTGTTAACTTATAAAATGCGTAACTCTCACATGCAAGGTCTGATCGAGATGTGGTCTTTTGTATTGCACTCTTAATGGTTTTGATATGCGATGGAACCGGTTTCACTGAATATGGAGCAAGTGAAAATTTGGATTAAAATCAGATGTTGTTCGATTCAGTTCGAACCGGAATGCCTAAGCATCCATTGGAATTTTGATAAGCTAAACTCACCTTTTTGAATAATCAGTATGATATATAGTAGATAAAATTTACAGTTTTTTTTGGATGAATTTTTGAGTTGATTTGGTAATATAAAAGTGATTGACATTTAAATTTAAATACAGGAAAATTTGTAGAGAAATCCAGATTTCTTGGTACTATGTTATTTATTTGTAGTTATATTTATGTTGATGTTATTTCAGTTATATAGCTGTTACATAGATTGTTAAATGCTGAAATTTGATAGTTTGGCTATATTGGATGTGGCACTGACATATGTTAAAAGTTGAATATTTTTAGTCATAATGGTAGAAATCATATTTGTTAAGTGTTATAGTAGCCATTATCCTCGATATAGTATTTTGGAAAGTACTATTTATTGCTGTTTGATTTGGAAATGGTTTTCAATTTGAAAAATGATTTTTAGTCTGACCTTTTTGATTTTCTATGATATTTTATTGAAATAGTTTTCATACTTCTCTATTTTACTTTTAATTTCTTTTATTATTCTTTTCTAATTTATGTGTATATATTTGAATGTTTTAAAGTTATTTTGGAAAGTACAGACCTAGATAGAAGCATTATAAAAACGGATGTTTATTTTAAAGAAAAATTAAAGGGAACATTATCATTATTTAGAGTAATAAATCGCAGTTGCGAATTTATTGTGATATATGGGATGATTGGGTTATGGAAAGTATATGAGTTTATAATTATATTTTGGAATTTATTTTATAATTGGGTTTTGCTTTTATATTTGGAGTTTGGTTTATTATTCCATATCTGACCAGCTACATTTTATTCTTGTGCCCGCCACCTTTTCATTTTTGTTTTCACTTGAATTTCATCTTGATTTTTGGAATTACACCTGTGTTGAATCCAGCTTGAAGCTCGGGGTTTGACCTTGTGCTGATATTGTGACATTATTTTTTTATTGCACTTGAGTTGAACCAGGCTTTTTGGGTTTGACCTGTGCTCACCTGTCCCTGTAATTTTATCAAGTGTATATATCGGTGTGCACGGCCTTGTGGCATATACAGTGATACACTGTGCATCTCACAAGCTGTTCGTGTATGATGAATTCAAATTCAAATGATGAAGAACAACCCAAATAACTGAGGAAAATATTATTTTCAAAATCACACTTTATTTTATACTGCACAAATATTTTATTTTCAATTTTACCGCGTCAATATTTATTTTTGCAGATTGCTCAGATGCTGGATTCAGTTTGGAATGAAGTTGAAGATAAAATACGAGTTGAGTGAATGAGTGAGTGAGTGAATGAGTGATATGTAGTGAGGTCAAATGTAAATGTGAATCGTGATGTAACCAAAATTGTATTGTAATTGAAGTTATGTATATATATAGCGAGAGCTTGAAATTTGTACTATTCAAAAATTATAACAAATATTTATTTGAATAAAATTTTTGTTTGAATTCAAATTCTGTGTTATTTATTTTATTCAGCAAATATTTATTTAATCTATGAAAAATAAAATAGTACATTAACAAATACATTTAAATGGATGTATATATGTTTATTGTCATCAAACAAAAATCATATATTCTCATATTCAACAATCTACCCCTTTTGATGATAACAAACATATATTTAAGATTTTGAATTTGTTAAATGTATTTGATCATTCAATTTGCTCCCCTTATTTGAATGCTTCCTCTCTACACAAAACTCCCCCTTCATATATGCATACAATTAAAAATATGCAAATGAGTTTAGATGCAAATAGAAAATATTTGATCTTTATTTGTCAAAATCTTAACTTTTCTCTCCACCTTTTGTTATCACCAAAAGAATAGCAGTGTTAGAAAAATAGAGATAAAGTGATAGATATTAATACAACATTAAAACTCGATTGAATATAAATATTAAATTTCAATAAAAAATCAAACAAAAATCATAAATACTCTGTTAGGCGCATATTCCACTTTTAGAATGATGGAAATGATATCATCATATAAAACCATACAGTTGTGTCTATTTGTGGTATATTTATATCAAGAATTTGAATATCTACCAACATTGCATAACCGTTAGAACTTTTAAATGAGATTAGTAGTATTCCAATTTTATTTTACAAAAAAAATGAATTCAAGTATCTTCTAACCACGCATAACCGTGAGGACTTGTAAATGAGATTAGAATCAACTTGTTTATTTAAAAAAATCAATTTCATTATGCGTTCCATACATGCATAATCGTGAGGACTTTTAAATGAGCATGGAAGCACATAACAAATTCCAAGTAATTCACCCATGCATAACCGTGAGGACTTTTAAATGAGAGTGAATACTTTAGATTTTATTTTATTATTATTATTTATTAAAAATATAAAATGAAAAACGAATGATACCTGTTTAAAGTACCACATATCGACAAACTATATTGAATTTTGATGAGTGGTGGTCGTTAGAAATATGATAGAAATAGAGATGGTCATGGAATTTTTACCAACAAATAGTTTTATAACTCTTGTTTAAAATTCTAAAGAAATTTACTAATTATACCGTCTCGAGTCATAATATATGATAAATATCAACACTCGTCACTTTTTCAATCACTATTTATCTTTTTGATAATTAATAGGGAGTCAAATTAGTCAATGTTATAATTTAAAATTTAAATTCAAAAATAATTATAAAATCAATTTTTCTAAAAATGACCAATCTGAAAACAAGGTCAAAGATGATTTTCTAGAAGGGGTTTTATGAGAAAAATTTCTGCTATTTGAAAATTATTTGAAATGAAAAATATGCAGATATTTTCTTTGAAAAATGATGCAGTTACTAAACGTCTCAACATAAATCACGTTCCACTAGTAATTTTTCTATCAACTAGATTACCAGTGTAATTTGCATCTGAATTCTTTTTTCACTCAAAATTATCATTTATTGAATGTTACAGACCATATCATGAGTTGTGCAACAAAATATCTCAAAGTCATTTTTAACAACTTTTTAAATGAAATTCTCTTGAATTTGAATTGAAGCCATGTAAATAATCAAAAATCGTGAATATAGAGTCAGCCGTAAAATAACCAAATGTATTATCATCCAATAAAACACTATTAATCCAAACTAATATATATGAAGTAATTCAAAGACCCGAGAGATTTTTATAGTTTTCTTGGCATAAGAATATAATTGGCCAACAATTTTGAATAAGTCAGAATCAAAATCATCATTTATTTTATCATCACATTATTGGCTGATTTAATTCAGACTACGGTGCAGATTATCACATTTAATATATCGTTCAAAATATACCATTGCCTGTTTTACCTTTATGATAATTTTTCGTTGTTTCCGATTGTGATTCTGTCACCTTTGTACTAGGTTAAGGAACTTTTCTTTGTCGCCCATTGTGTTTCGGGAATAGCCAGAATCCAGATAACACTGCTGTTGTTCCTTAGCCTGCCACCATACCTACACGATAAAAGGTTTTTGTGACCAATTTGTTTTTATAGGTCCATTGTTGTTAGTGGCAGAATATTTTGAATAATTTTGTGGAGACCCAAAACTATTTATATATGTTCCTTTCGGCACCCAGATTTGTTTAGCTTTGACAGATTTTATATTTATGCCTTTTGGAACCCAAATTGGAATGGTTTTTAGGTGTTTGGGTCTCTCCAACAATTATTTTGATTATGTCCAAATTTTCTACACATTGTGCACATTGAATTGACTTGATTAAATTCACTCCTAACATTTTCAGATTGATTATATCCAAGTCCTTGTCTAACTGTATTAACAGTTTGCTTCCCTAATAGCATATTCAACGATTTTTCACTTTTGGAAAATTTATCTAAAGGTGTTGACAATTGTTGGATTTGTGTTTTGAGAGATTCATTTTCATCTAATAATTGTATACACTTTTTAATAGAATTTTTCTTCTAGTATTTTCACTCTCTTTCAAAATCAGAATTTCATTTTCAAGCGATTTAATTTTGATTACTGATTTTTTAATTTCTTCTTCGAACGTTGGACACTTATCACACTTAGGGGTCCTACTTTGATAGGTTTTAACTAATTAGTCAAGGTATTTATTTAAATCTATCAAAGTATCTTTTTGTGACTCAAGTTTGGCATACTTCTCCCTAAGTCGTTCAAAACAGCCATTTACTTCGTGGAAATATATAAGTAGTTATGAGTGAGTGAGTTTTGATACCTCGCTTGGCTCGTCATCGTTGCTATCAGTTATGTTACCTTGAAGGCACATATCTGCTTTCTCACTCTCGCTGCTAGTACTTTGATTATCTTCATCACTTGTATTCCACGTGTCTGCAAATTTCTCCTTTTTGATTTCTTTTCAAAGTCATGTCGGTTTTGAGGATAATTGGGCTTGATGTGTCCGGGTTGGTCGCACTTGTGACAGATGATTTTTCGCTGTTCTGTGTTATCTAAAACTTTGATTATTCTGCTTTTTAATTTTTGATTTAGAGCTGGATTTCCGTATTTGTGGTTCCACCTTTTTAATTTCTTTATTACCATTTCCAACTCTGCTGCTCCATCATCATCGTCATCATCATCACTTTCAGTTGTTCCTTTGAGAGTTATTGATTTCTTTCGAGTATCTCCTCTTTCACGCTCTTCCTTGAATTTCATTTTTAGCTCATAAGTTGTGAGATTTCCGATGAGTTCTTCGACTTTTATTTGTTTCAAATCTTTTGATTCTTGAATGGAAGTTACTTTGGCTTCAAAACTTCGTGGAAGGACTCTGAGGATTTTTCGAACTATCTCCAATCTGTGTATGATTTTCCAAGAGCCTTTGATTTGTATACGATATTGGAAAGTCGTCCGTACATTTCTTTGACATTTTCTTCCTTTTCCATTGTGAAATTCTCGTATTCGCTACTCAGCATGGAAAGACGAGATTCTTTGACTTGAGATGTTCCTTCATGAGTCACTTCGAGTGCATGCCACATTTCCCGCGCAGTTAGACAACGTGAGACACGATTAAATTCAAATTGATCCAATGAACAGATGATAGAATTCATAGCGTTAGCATTAGTATTTTGTAATTTATTTTCTAGTTCTGTCCATTGATCCATCGTTTTATCTATTTCCTGATTATCTATAGTTTATAGTTGGTGCTCTATAACCTGTCTCAACAATATTCCAAGCGTCAATGGTTTTCAGAAAAATTTTCATTCTATTTTTCCAGTAGGCGTATTCACCATTGAACATTGGTGGTCTAACTATTTACTGACCCTCAGCAAAAGCATTATTCAAAGAAGCCATTTTAAAAATTCAACTTTTTAAAACAAAAATTGATTTTTGAAAAAAAATCAAAATTTTAAAAACAAAAGCTGACTTCTTTTCCTAGCTCTGATACCACTTGTAGGATCGATTTCACCCTAGAGGGGGGTGAATAGGGTGATGCTATTAATTATAAAAATTATTGCGGAAGCTTATAAAATTATTTCGACACGGATATATCAAAATAATAGCAGCACAGATAATAGCAGAATAATAAATGCAGAAATAGAACGACACCGAATTTACCCAGCTTCGACAAAACCCTGCCTACGTGCTGCCCCCAAGGTTTCTACTAGAAATTAAGCAGTCAGACGCTTACACGCGTAAACTCGCGACACTCGCTATCGACTAGCCTTAACTCTACGCTCAAAATCCTGCCACAACTCAGCCACCAAGTTGCGAATTCTCAAGCTACGCCACGTAGTTTGTACCCTAGTCATACGACTAGAAATTACAATGGTTTAAAATGGAAAATACAATTTAAACACAATTTGAAACAAAAAACAAAACCCTAATTATCTCCCTTTTATTATAAACCAATGCTAAAGAAAAAAGGCCGGCCCAATATTAATCTCTTTTTTCTTTTATAGGCCCGTTCCTTTGTGTTTGTGATAATGGCGGCTCTCGTTCGTTCGTTCCTCTGAAATTAGGGTTTGGAAAATTATAGTTCGCCGGTTTCTGTCGATTCGATTAATGATGCTTCGATTTCTTTTCTCTCTATCAATCTCCTTCGGCTACTTCAAGTCGATGCTTTCTTCTTTGCACTCGGCTCGTTCAATTTTGATCGAGTTCGTAGTTGCTTCGGTATGTAATTTTTTTACTTTTGCTTTACTGTTTTTGCTTCCTTGAACTCGATAGATTCGAAAGCCGATAATGATAATGTTTATATAGGATTTGAATCCCTATTTTCTCATTCGTCTAATAGTTGTTTGATTTCGTCAATTGATTTGCGTTGGTCATTGATCTTCATTTGTACGCTTGTGATGATTTCCGACTTTGTCAATTTCATATATAGTTACTTGATTCCCACGGTGTTGATTTCTAACTTGGTTCGATTCCTTGATTGCCAAGGCTCTGACTTTACCGTGACGATGATTTCTTTCTTTGTGTTTGTTGACTTGATATTCTGCTGTCACCATCACTGCTAGTTTGAAATCTACTTTGATGACCCACGGCTTTGACTATTTTTATTTGGTATCTGTGACTTTGGCACAGTTTGATTTGAACTGCATTTTTCTGTTGACATTGGCTTTGACTTTGTTTTGCTGTTCCATGGCTTTGGCATGATTATTCTGTAGCATACTCGACTTTGGCATTGCTTTGATTACGTGATAATGTTTGATGATATTTTAAAAAAACTATTGCATGATCTTGTTCATTGAACTGTTGTATCACTTGGTGTTCATTAGCTTTGGCTTCTCTCTAGTCATGGCTGATCTCAGTTTACTTGTTCACTTTGTTGTAGCATTGTGTACGTGTGTTCACATTGATGTATATGTCTTTGCCACTATTTGTACACTTTCATTCTGCTGTGTTTTATTGTGTGTCAGCACAGGTGTATGCATTCATCTTTTGCACTATGTATTTGATAACCTCGAGCCTTTGTGACATTTGCAGTTTGATTATGCAGTTTTGGGTTTCATGTACATTGTCACTGCATACATGTTTGCATATCAACTTGTTGAAGTCACTTTTTCTTGTATCACACATCTCTGGTCTTTGCTTCATGTATGCACTGCCTGTGTGCAGTTTGCACTATGCATTCGAACTTGAATCCGCAAATTTCATCATGTATACACTTTGATAATCATGTTGCCAGCCTTGTGTATATATGCACATGTTCTATTTTACTTTGGCATTGAATCAGATCTTTTGGGTCTGGTCTTTGACGATGCTTGACTACTTGTATATTGATATTGAGCCACTGTTTCACTGTTTTATGTACTTTGTCCATGTTATACTGTCTTTTGATCAAAACTTCCACTTGATGCTTGGTGCCTGGTCTTTGATGTATCGAGTTGCATCACTGGTCTTTGCATTTGTTTTCATTTACTTTGAGACAGTTTCAGTTGCAAGTGCATTTGTAGTTTAGCTCTTGTTTGGTTTTTGGTGCACATGATTGCTTTCTTGACTTGTTGCACTATAAACTTCATGCGTACTTCTGGTTAGCATATTTAGCTTGGTTGTCTTGAGCACATTTGTATATATGATACTTTGATTGTTGAGGCAGTGGCATTGATATTTGAATCTCCATTTGCTCTTCATTATTGAGGCTATACTTTTGTTGGATATTGAACTTGGTTGATGAACTTGAAACTGTAACTCTGGTTCCAAATCTAACTAACTACATTTTATTCTTGTGCCCGTCACCTTTTCATTTTTGTTTTCACTTGAACTTCATCTTGATTTTTGGAATTACACCTGTGTTTAATCCAGCTTGGAGCTCGGGTTTGACCTTATGCTGACATTGTGACATTATTTTTTACTGCACTTGAGTTGAACCCGACTTTTTGGGTTTGACCTGTGCTCACCTGTCCTTGTAATTTTATCAAGTGTATATATCGGTGCGCACGACCTTGTGGCATATACAGTGATACACTGTGCGTGTCACAAGCTGTTCGTGTATGATGAATTCAAATTTAAATGATGATGAACAACCCAAATAACTGAGGCAAATATTATTTTCAAAATCACACTTTATTTTATACTGCAAAAATATTTTATTTTCAATTTTACTGCGTCAATATTTATTTTGCAGATTTCCCAGATGCTGGATTCAGTTTGGAATGAAGTTGAAGATAAAATACGAGTTGAGTGAATGAGTGAGTGAATGAGTGATATCTAGTGAGGTCAAATGTAAATGTGAATCGTGATGTAATGAAAATTGTATTGTAATTGAATTTGTGTATATATATAGTGAGAGCTTGAAATTTGTACTATTCAAAAATAGTAATAAATATTTGTTTGAATAAAATTTCTGTTTGAATTCAAATTCTGTGTTATTTATTTTATTCAGCAAGTATTTATTTAACCTATGAAAAAAAAATAGTACATTAACAAATATATTTAAATGAATGTATATATGTTTACTATCATCAAACAAAAATCATATACTCGCATATTCAACAGATTTTAATTAAGTTAACTAATTTTGACATATAGACGTGAGTAACAACACTCGCCTTTTCCAACTTCTATTCCTTCTTCTCTTTCCTTCATTGTAAATTTCCCAGTGCTCCAAAACAATATCAATTTGCCAATTTCTTTCTAGTTGGTGATGTAAGGTAGTGTTAAGGTAAACATACTTTTATTTGGGAATTTTTAGAATTTTCTTTGATGTTTAATTTTGATTTTAAAAGAACAAAGGAGAAGTATGTTTCATTATTTTTCAAAGGAAGAAAGAGTGTATGTCCATGAAGTAAGGAGGAGAGTAATTTTTCTAGACATGGAAATGTCTAGATTTTGGGTTTAGAGATTCAGGCTTGGGCTTCGATACTTAGCTTGATCTTCGTATAAATTGTTAAAACAATTATTTTGTTATATAACACTAAATTCTATTTAATTCAAATTATAATAAAATTCAAACTAAAAATTACATTCATATTTCTCACGTAATTATACAATATTAAGTAATTTTCTAGAATTTATTTCCTTTAAATTTGTTTTATTTTAAAAATTTATTTAAATTATTCTCATTTTATCTTTAAAACCATATTTTAATTAATTAAATCGTTATTATTAATTTTAATTAATCACTGCTCAAAACCAGGTTGTTATAATAGAAAGTGTTGCCCTTGATCCTTGGATGAGCTCTAAGCTGATCTCAACATATTGAACAACTACATAAGACTCGCATTGGTTCGTATTGTAGTTCAATAAGAATAGCTCAAACTGTGGAGTGAGTGAGCCTAAGATCAAGTCAACTTGTAGCTGATTTTTTATAGTAATGTCTGGCTGTGAAAGTTTATCAATATAACCTTCCATCATTAAGACGTATTCATCTACACAAGTGTCCTTAATCATCTTTGTATTGGATAGTTTCTTAGTAGTCTCGTACCTTGCCGAACGAGATGCCCCCCAAACAAATCTTTGAGACAATCAACGATTTGATGGATAGCCATGCCTTCATGTTGTCTTTGTAATGATTTGTCTAAAGTAGAGAGCATGTTAACTTGGGCATTTTCAAGATTTGCAACCCACTTATTATAAGCAATGGCTAACTCATGATCCACATTTTCAACAGGTTTTCATTTTGGAGGTTCTTATATAGATGATCATAAGTGCTCATAAACAAGTGACATTTTGATTGCTCTTAGTAAGTCAACGTAATATGGTTCGATGAGTTTGTCAATTTTAAAAATTAACCTTTGTATGGACATTTTCTGCAAATTTAATTTAAGCAGATTAGGACATTTGATACATTACAAATGTTCTTATACTATTAGCAGGGTTAAACATATTTATTTTATTTAACTAATAAGATCTGGTAGATTATTATATTTCTCAGAACTCGAAGATAAATATGTAAGTATTTTGACTTCTCTAGTGAGTATTAGGACTTGCGGGTCTTGGGATAATAACCTTAAGGAAAGCTCAACAAATCATAGGCCAGCAAACGATGGAGAAAACATTATCTGTTGTATCACATACAACTACTAACCTATGGTCTTCGTCCTAATCTCATTTTTGTCTTGAGAAAAAATAAAAAATCAAAAGAGATTATTCCCTCCAACCTACCATTTTGCGGTAGCCTAAGTGTAATTCATATACCTTTAGGAAAGCTCAACAAATACATGCACGTATCTTATATCGTCTAGATAATAAATTAATATTACTGTGCATAACATCCCAAACTTGAGAAAAACTCAAAACCTAAGGAGTATGCAAGTAATAATATATAAAACATAGAGGACAATACACACACACACACACACACACACACACACATATATATATATATATTATAAATTCATATTCTTTAATATATATTAATTTGTGTAATATAGATTTAGGGAATAAAGCATTTCTTATGAAATACCATTGTAATTCAGCTGTCAAACACATCTAAAATCACAATGTATGCACCATACTTATGTATTTATTACCTAAACCTAATTTGGGTTTCTTATAGTTCTACTCTATTTAATTAAATCATATTTTATTTTATTTTTATTAATTAAATCATATTTAATTTATTTGATTAATTATTTAATTAACACTTTAATTAGTTTAAATTATATTTCAACCATTGAATTTTAATTTATTCATTTTAAAGTACTAACTATAACATTTATAATAATTACATACATACATTATTATATTTGCATATTATTTATTGATTAGCCATTAATTAAATTAATTAATTTAATCAATATTTTAATTAAAATAATATTAGTTAAACCCAAAATTTTATCATCATTTACCTTAAACATTTCAAGATAAATATACACGTATCGTTTTTTTTGTTTTTTTTGTTTTTTTTGAAATGGGTTTATATTATTGCTTTAACAAAACTAAGAATACAAAGTACAAGCACACTAGCCTAAGCAAACAAGGCTACAGATCTACAACAAACAAAATATATAATTACATTTGAATAAATAAAAATACATATTTCTCTGTCTTCATTTAACTTCAGTATACCATGTCCATAAATGATCATATCAGCCTAGATTACAGAAATGTTTATAGGTCTTCTGCTTATCCAAAATTCAAACACAAACGGGCATGAAAAAGTGAATCTGCCTCACGTGCCTTACAAACTACAACTCTTCACGCCTACATGCTATGACCAATCTGACATCCCCATCCTCAACTGATCATCCATGACTACTAAGTTCGAAATTTACAAAACGCGTACATAAGTCCCAAACTTACCCTGCCCGAGCATCAATCATTACTGATGAGCATTGCAATCCGTAGACCATCTCGCCACCACACGCAACTCCTGCTTTTAAGATTTTATGAAATTAGCCATGAAAGTCATGTTAATTTCGGGATTCAAGCCCAAGAGCGAATGTCCATCAATCTGAAGGTGGAGCGATTTCCAGACTACACTCTTCTCCATTTTGTATACAAACATATAGAGATATGAATGAACAGATCCCTACCTTGAAGTTAAGCATCATCAAATATGTCAAACGAAAACCATCAATTCCAGATGCCAAACAATGTTTTACTTCCTAAGGCACTATAAAATTTGAAAGTTTTGTGCCTATCGGAGAAATAGAACATCCCCAAAATAGAATACATTGGAATTCTATGGGCAGAGATGATTTTGAATAGCATCGTGCATATTTCCACAAGTCAAACCATGATTTCAGGTGCCAAGAACATACCTCAAAAATAATCTATAACTAGGCACTGAAGATTGAACACTATTATGCCTATGTAATATCATATTCGCCCTAAAATTTTGCTTTTGAGATCTATGCATGCTGCCAATCTACCTAATTACCAAATCCATAATCGAAAATCGATTAAGAAGTCTTACCCATATAATTTAAGTATTTAACCATTTCCAGACCCTGCTTGTTGAATGAAAAGATGTTTCGAAGGCAGCTAATGATGTTAAATAGATAAATCAAAATCGCCATGAATATTTCGAAATGCCCAAAGACCCCCAAACCAAAAATGCAAAACGTGATTCACTGACATTCGGATCTCGGCTTAAGTTGAAGTGAATCTAATTCGCGAATGTACTGAAGCATAAATGGTATAAGATTTTAAATTCTATTGCTTTCATTGTAGTAACTTCATGAATTAGGCTGATCGACGGAAGCATTTTCATCATGACAAACACCTTGCAGATCTCCAAATCGAAAGTCGAAGCATAGGAATGGAACGCGATTTCCCCAAATCTGTTTCGATTTGAAATGAGTCGGCCAAAAAAAAGTTTCAAACTTAGTAAATAGAAGGATATATAAGATCCATTACTGAAAACGCAGATTGCCTGTTCCTCTCCTCATGGGGAGAAAACTGATTATACATATACATATACGTATATGTGCATATACATATACATATGTATGTATAAACGTGTGTGTATATATATCTTTAATAATAGTTGTAATAGCTTCGGTGTCACACTTTTTTATTATCAATGTGAAATATCAAAATGTCCCTCTATATATTATTCAATCTTAATTACATATAAATAGAATCTAATACTAAATTTATTTTACAAATTCAAATGCTCATAAAAGTAGGATCTATTAACTAAATATGCTTTAAAATTCAAAACGCTTCTAAAAATAGGATCAAAAATTAAACATTTTTACAGATTCAAAATACTTCTTTACAAAAGTATCACTTGAAAATAAAAAATTATTTTTTTGATTGATTTAAACATATACAATATATAAAAAAACCAATTCATGCGCAAAGCGCGTGCCATTACACTCGTATATGTGTGCGTGTGTATATGTGTGTACAATTCAATTAATTATTTAATTAATAAATCCAATTAATTAAATAATTAGGATAAAAAATTTCCAAATTAAATTCATTAATTTTCAAAAACAATCTTTTGAAAAACTTTGTAACAGTATTTAAAATATTATATTTTAATTTCAAATTTTGAATTTAAAACAAAAAAAAAATCTTTTCAAAACATATTTTGAAAAATTAGTCCAAGGCCTAAAATTGATTTGAGCATTTATATTGAGGATAACCATTGGGCGTAAATCATCCTTCAGTCCAGGTCTGTAGCTAGGTAGCTTTGAGTGCTTGATTACCCAAACACAACCTTAAACACTAACTTTTGGATACCTTACTATATGGGTAGGCTTCAATCAGTTAGCCCTAACATTTCTAATTTAGACCGCATACGACGTTAGGCTTATATACCTTTGCATGAACCTGATCGGGTCGTTGTAGGTTAAATGACTGAATTTCATATATATATAAAAAAATCTTTATTGGATACTTGTTAGGCCTATGAAGTCTAGTTGATTTTAGATCCAATCTCAATTTTTTCTGAAAATAAAATCTTGTATTATTTAATTTGTTTAAAAGGAGTTTAAATTCAATTTAAATTAAATATTACAATGAGCATATTAAATACACTCATATGTGGTAGTGCAAGTGCAACATATAAATAAATTACTTGGTTAGTGTGTACATTCATAAGTGTTAGGATTTAACTATAATGGATACATTTGCCCTTTATATATGCCTTTATTGTCCATGGTTTTTATATTTATCTATAAATAACCATTATGTATATGTCTACGTATTAAAATTGATTTTGACTACTTTACGTCTTTTCATATCTAAAATGAACAATTTGTAATTTAGTTTTTCTTAAGGAGGAGTTCAATATTAGACCCGTAATTTTACATAAAATTTCTTAGTTAAATAATAAAAATTATTTTGAACTATATTGTTTTAGCCACAGACTTTGACTTTGAGTTAACTACATTTAAACATGACACTAACGTCGTATAACCGGAGGGGCAAATTTTCTATTGAACAGTGTTTCACTTCCAATGATTCAACTCAAGTCCAAACATAGTCGTTCGATGGATGTCATGTCACTATTTAACTATAATCAAAGTGGAGGGTCCATATTGAAGTTTGTTTGTGCTAAAAATGGGCACAAACACCCTGTTATAAGTGAAAGCACCAAAATCCAATGTTTAGATCCAAACATGGAAGTATAGATTCACAGAACACAAAATAGATTGCAAAAAAGTAAATGAACATGCAAGTTTTATAATGGTTGGGCAAAATCCGGCCTATGTCCACTCCAATAATCATTTATTTATATTGTTGGAGTACAAGTACAGTTGTTTTTGTCTTATAAAATTAATGGAGGAAGAGATAAGAAGTGATGAAGGAGAACCGAAAGAAAATACAATTGGAAGAAGAAGCCCCTTTGTAATGAGCCAAGTCTGTTGTATTTATATGTGAAGACGTGCATGGATTGGACCGAAATTTCGCCAGAAGAACCTCCAAAGCCATACGTCCAGATCCACCAATTTTCATATCGATCGCACAACATTGGAATGATCGGTGCCGATCATTAATATTAGCTCCAATGGAGATGCGATCATTTTTATAGGTCTTACATGATGTTAGCCACTTGCTCTCCAAATTTTGTGTAATCCCGACTTAACGTTCGTGAGATATCATGCTTTCCGTAGAGTCGAGTTAAAAATTGAAAATATGGAAGATAGTTCCATATTTCTCCTTTTGGGATATGCTCGTTCTAGTGGGTCCCTCATGAGCTGCTTATTCTTCAAATTTTGTGTCATTCCGACTTACTGTTTGTAAGCTTTTGCATTTTCTATGGAGTTGGGATCGTTCTGGCTGATACAGTACGATCGTTCAATAACAATGTAGGTCGATCGTTCAAGTTTATCCAAATGATGTGCGGTTGATATAGAAGTTCCTTCACATTATAATTTACAATTCCCAAAGTTTCATGTCATTCCACTTAGCGTTTTTGAGATATTGATAAATCATCATTGATTTGAATTGTTTTATGGATTGATCCACATATATCATGACCGATCGATCCAACTGCATCGTGGGATCCAGCGATCAATGATGTGGGTCCATCATGGTGTAATGTAGTTGTCCTCCAAATTTTATATTGATTGCCTTTGTAGATTTTGAGTTATAAATCGATCATCGTCAAAAATCACCAAAACCGTCGTCGAAAAACCCACTTCCAGGTTGACCCCCGTTCTGACTTGAAACATATTTTGAAGATTTTGGCCCAGGGTTAGACTCGAGTAAAATCGAAATTTTCTCCAAATAGATGTGATTCTGACTCCATATGAAAAACGATCGGTGCTGATCGTTTTTCTCCAAGCAAACATGTATTCGGTACCAAGCACGATCCAGCACTTCAAATTTCTACGACTCTAAGCGAACCATGCGCCAACTCCAAGCAAATAGCAAATTTTTCCAGGTCCAACTCCAAGCAAATTACCATTGATCCGTCAATATGATCCATCTTTTTTTGTCCATACTCAAGCGCACGAAATCCGATCGACTTAAAATTTGGAATGCAGCCTGATGTGGCCTTCCTTGTCACTCTATATTAATTGCACCTTGATTAGGTTAGAAATTGGGGATCCAGCCCGTTGCCTAGGTGAAGTTCCAATTCCATGCTTAGCATTTTTTTGAGTGGTATCCATCCGAATCCATTCAACTATCGTCCATAATTTTAACTACGATTGATTTCCAATCCATCCAATTTAGCCGAATCCGTGGTATCCCGGGCTAACCAAAAGACAGGATAACAAAGTTCAACGGTATTCTCAAGTTAAAAGAACTGTATAATATTGTCACTTCAAAATTCTCTATTTGACTTTGATTATATTAACCAAAAGAAAACTAGAGAGAGGCTTGCATAATTATTATCGGTACGTGACCCCTTGGCTTCCCCCAACAGCCATAAGTAATGCACTAGCTAACATTTGGAAAGCATTTCGTACACTAGACTCAACAGATATATTGATATCATGTCTCAAAATATCTTGACCATGAATATTTAAAATATTATTTAATTTTGATGTGATAATTTTCTCATTATTACAACGCATTGCAATTACTATCATATTACATATCATTTAAGAATTTTGTATTTAGTATATTTAAATTATATAATTAATTAACATATCATGGTATGACAAGTATATAATAGAAAGAAAAACATCTTTTATTTCAAACGAGACTTTATTATAGAATTAATAGTTTACAATAAATTGCAGAATTTCCCTTGATGCATACCCTTAGCTCTATCACTAATACGCTTGTATGGGATATAACTTTATTCATTTGGTATTTATATCCTTACTCATTTTATGATCTCATAAAAGCCATTAGATTTCTCTCTATCATAACCAAGTAACTCTCAAAAGTAATAACATAAGAAGCCATAGTGAACGTAAATCTTTCTAGATAGAATCGCTATATATTGTGTGTTGTCTTTCTTATTTACATCATATTTCGCTTGTACTTACTCCTACATTTTTAATAATATTTTTTGTGAGTAACTTTCACTAAAGACCTTCTCTAATCAATATTTTGAGAGTTACTAGAAATCTAGTTAAAAGGAGGTTGAATGTATGTTTGTAAAGAAATCCAGTTTAATCTTGCAGTAAGGGTTTCTCTTTATAAGTGTTAGACCAATAAGGAGTGAAAGAATATATTTGAAAGTGGCAGTAACATAGGCACAGTTTGAAATAAGAAAGAGCATATCTCACCTCTGTTTTAAGGTGATGCATCAAAAGAGTTGTACCAAATATCTGTAGATACTCGATAAAAAAATAATAAGTATGGTTTCTAACCCAAATGCGTTTTCCTATAGAAGATTCTTCTCTAAAATATTATTTTGACGTTCTTGATACTTGATCAGAAACTCACATCTATAATTAGTTACAAAGAAAGAAATAGAAAGTTCATGGTAAGAGGTTTAATAGATTTTTGTGTTGCATATGTCATTATTGTGGCAGTGGAAGCATAATATACAATGCATACTAATGGATACATTAAAGTTTGAATGATTACCTTCATGTATGTTGAACTCTATTTATGAAATAAAAACCATGGTTTTGACCAAAATTTATGCAACTTTTTTCTAACATGAATTTCATATAAAATAAATTAATTATTGGAATTATGGTGATGATATTTGTTTTCATAACAATAGGGATGTGTTAGTTATAGTTGGAAGTATAACAATAGTGATTACCTTGTGAGAGGATTTGGAATGATTCATTAACAATGTAAGTCATTCACTTCACTTCTTATTATCATATATGGTTACATTTATTGTTCAGTAGAAATTATATGCACATATCAATTTAATACTAAGTTGATATCATCACAAAAGTTATACTAGCCTGCAGGAAGAGTTGCAAATTCAATTGTATTGAAATAATTAGATGATGCTTAAGAGGATTCAATAGTTTCTCTTGATGGCACTAATGATCATGATGATGATGATATGGGTGATAGGCATTTTACATTCAAGCTTTATTAATTCTAAAGAATGGTTCATATGCTAGTAATTACCCTACTATTGGTACAAGAGCATACAGATGATAAAGCAACAACAAAGCCAAAGCCATATAAAAGGCAAACAACCTTGAGGCTTTAGGGTTAATGGTAGGGGATGATAGCAGTGGATAGGTGGTGAAGAATGTGCCTTTGATTATTCTCCTTTTATTTTGGAACTTAGTTGAGCTAAAATTACATGCTTTGTGAGTTAATGATCATAACCCAATTTTTCTCCATTTTATGATCATCTCTCCAATGCTTTACAACTTTTGATTTTGTACGTTTTGTTGTATTATATTATTTATATCATTAAATATTATTATTCATTCTACATTTAATTTGTATTTTACACTTTATATCGATTTGCATACATATTTAACAAAAGGTGAGCATTCGGTCGGTTCGATAGGTTTTAAGGTAAAATGATCAAACCAAATTGGAACGGAAAAATTCAAAACCGAAACCAAATTGAATTAATTTTGGCTAATTCAGTCGGTAATCGATTTAACTAAAGTAGAAAGATATGTTATCATTTGTATGATCGATTCACCCAAAGAATATATGTTTAAAGAGATTTTATTAGTATTTCTATATTTATAATAAAATTTGACCTAATTTTAACAAGTTAACTTTGTATTTTATCAGTAAACCAATTAATTATAGTATTACAATACTATAAAATTAAATATTATAATAAAATTTTGATTAATTCGGTTAGATCGACAACTAAAAAAATATTTTACAAACCAAATTCAACCCAATTTAGTTTCAAAACTGAATCGTACTGATTGAAATGGACCGGTTCCATCGATTAATTCGGTTCTAACCGAGTA
The DNA here is from genome assembly GCA_030765085.1 of Allium cepa. Taxonomy (NCBI): domain Eukaryota; kingdom Viridiplantae; phylum Streptophyta; class Magnoliopsida; order Asparagales; family Amaryllidaceae; genus Allium; species Allium cepa. The sequence continues at coordinate 656,554,916 of CM060940.1, forward strand.
TTGCTCACCCTTATGTTTAACATCATTGCAACTCTCTAATTCTTTAATGTTATTTGCAGTTTTAGTTGGCATCATTCCTAGCACCAAATAGCAACATGGGTGCATTCGCAAACAAATTTGATTAGAGATTAGAGGTTATAGCGTTCATGGACAAACTGGAATATCGGTTGGAGTATAAATTTGGTTAGGAAGTACTGTTGTAATGTATTGTTCTTTTGTATTTTCAATAATTATTAATTATTACTCATTAATTATAAATAATTAATTAGTGAATTTAATCAATAGATAATAGAAATTCAAATTTAAGTTCAAACACATACTGCAAATTTAAATACCTACTATAAATTCAAATACAAGTTCAAATTAACAATAAAGAACATATAAATATTTAATACACCAACATCATACTATGGCAACCAAAGTTCTTCCGATTTGATCTTGTGTTGCAACAATCTAGGTTGGATATATGAACTTGAACTACCATATTATGCTAATATTCGTGCTAATTTTTGCATAACCCAGCGGAACTTCTAGATTAACAATTTCTTCATAATCAGGATTTGTACTATTATATTTCCTTACAAAATTATAAACAACACTATTTGCACAAAAAGTGGACAAACATCTCCAATCTATTTATTATAGATCTGTGAATACGGGATGTTATAACATAGTTGCTATATTTGCATTATGATTGAGATTTAGAGTGCAGATGACATATAGGTTATGTAGAAAGCGAATTGCAATAAAGTAAAAAAAACATAAAGATTTATAGTGGATTAGTCAGAATGTGCCTACTTCCACTGTCCATTTTCATGGTCCTTCATATAGATCTTTAGTATAATGCTTGAAGTATAAAATATGATGATTTATTGCTCAATAGAAAGCAAGATACAAACCCAAAGAAGTCTATTTGGCTACTCTTATTCGGCTATTCCTACTCGTCTATTCCTACCATCCTATTTCTGTTTGGCTGTTCCTATTAGCCTAACCATGTTCAGCTGTTCCAGTTCATCTTTTCTTGTCTGCTTATTCCTATTCAGATGTTCCTGTTAGCCTATCCATGTTCAGTTATCCCTGTCAAGCAGTTCATGCCAGACTGTTCATGTTAGGCAATTCCTATTAGGAAAAGATTTGGTTAGGCAGCCTCACAAGCTCCAACCTTGTCTACCATTATTGCACATTCGTCTTCCTCCATAGTTCTACTCATCCATGAGGTATTTATAGGCCTAAGGTTGCGTAGAATCCGTTAGAGGACAAAATAAACGGCTAGGTTCCCTACCAGACCATTTCTCCTCTTCTATAAAAATAATGTGTTTGCCAGGAATTCAAATCATATCCTCTCCATTGAAAACTTGATGCAACAACTTGAGCTACACACGTTTTCGTACCATAACTCCTTCATTTTAAGTCAGAATTAAATAACTAATAGCTTCACGCCATTAAGTAGAGTATTACAATGCATCTGAATGTTCCATTTGCTTGACGTAGGTAATAGCTATGCAAGGTGGGGCCCTAATCGGTAGGAGTTGGATAAATTTTAAGATGATCATATCTTCCAATCTCTAGCTCGGATTGAGATGCATTTTTGACCTAGGTTCATGTCCTGACTTTATGAACATTTCATAAGTGGTTTGGGTACATTTTTGGACTGTGCCATATTTTCCCTTAGCACTTTGCCTTGCCCTTGTCATTACATAATAACACCTTTATTTTGCACCTTCCAACCAATTCTACGCTCCTTGGCACCTTTTCATATTCACCATATTATGGATGAAAATGCCCACAATACTTGTCTCCCAAAACATACTTTCGTAGAATACAAAATATGCGTTGTTCCATCCAAAATCATCATTCTTTCTCATGCGATAGTTATCTCGAACCTTGAATGTTCATATCCTTATTTTTGTCTTTTTAGTAAGTTTTCCGCTGCTAGTATATTGTGGAGCCTTTCTCACTCAAGGGAAAGCTTGTTGATCATTCCAAGACATCTTTTATTAGTATGATGTTTGTAGATTGCGGTTTCTTGCTAGTATATTCCTCTAGTATGATCGCTCAATAATTCTCATCTTGGTTCGGTAGACCTTTGCTCTCTCTAGCTCAGCCTCCTTACCCCGGGTACTGAAGGCCATGTGTTGTCTTATGAATGCTCTGAGTGTATCGAGGTGCTCTAGAGAAAGGGATATATTGTGGCTTCATGGTACATGGATTCGACGATGTTTATTGTGTTGCGCTGACTTTAGTTTAGATTATTAATGTTAGTAGTTATGATGTAATTTTCCTAAATGATCGCTAAGTTATTCCATTAGCGAATCCTTCACCATTACCATACATACTTGTATAGATTAATCATCAATAAGCTCAGCTAGGTAAGTGGCTTCTGCTGAAGTTTTGGGTATAGGTTGATCATGCACTTATACTGTGAAGTTAACCTTCTTTTGATGTTTACACACTGTTGCATCTTGTATTCATTCATGTCCATATTCTCCTTTCCCTAACTAGTAATCTGATATGTTTGTTCCACATGATTGCTAGGTTTGCTTGCTCCATTAGCAACTTTCTCACTACTATGGTGCATAATTGTATGGGAACAATCACCAACAGGTTTGGCAGGGTACGCAATTTCCATGACTGATGCTTCCTTTAGCCAATACTTTATATTTGCTGTATGAATACGTACATAAGCACAAGTGTATCTTACAGAAATTTTAAATGAGATTATCATACCAGAACATGATTAGTCATTGCATTGTATTTGTATAGTATCCTTGCTTAACCATTAGCTTTTTAGCAATCTTTTATTGCTTCCTCACGTACTTGTACAAGGTCCAATTAGTGACAAGTTTGGCAAGGCGAGCATATTGATAAAGTGGTTCCTTGTTGTTTTCCTAGCTCTTATGAAAAATATTCCTTTGCCCAGGTATATTTGTGCAGGATCAATCACTGGGAAGTTCTGCCAGGCAAGCAACCTCTATGAAGTCGTGCTCTATTATTCTGCAATCCCTTTCGATAATATTCCCATCGCTAACCCATATACTTACGCAGGATTAATCACTGTCTAGTTCAGTGGGGTAAAATACCTCTGATGGAATGCTTTCTCATCGCTACCTTGCACACTTGCATAGGATTAATCACTATCAAGTTTGCTAAGATGAGAAATCTTTCGTAGAGTGTCTTTGTAATCTAGTCCTATGTGTCCTTGTTTGTTTTCATGCATATATTCCACTTGCACCTTATGCAAGCTTATTCTAGTGTCAGTAAGTTAGGAGCCATTCCTTGAGACATTATGGTTGATTAGCTACGTTGAACCCTCTGGTTGGAAGTTATGTTCTAACTAGGGGAGAGTTTGGCTATCCATTGATGACAGAAATCCTTTCCCTAGCTAGTAATGGTGATATATTTGTTTCACATGATTGCTAGGTTTTCTTGTTCTGTTGGAAAACTTTCTTATCGCTATCGTGAATACTTGCATGGTATTAATCACCAACGTGTTCGTTAGGGTAAGGAGTTTCCATTACTGGTGCTTTCCGTGGGCAATACTTAATATTTCCTACAAGAATACATACATAAGCACATGTGTGTCTTGTAAAAAAATTAAATGAAACTATCATACCAGATCAGGATTAGTTGTTGCATTGTGTTTGTATAGTATCATTGCTTAGCCATTAGCTTTTTAGCAATCTTTTACTGCTTCCTCACGCACTTGTACAAGGTCCAATTACTGAAAAGTTCGGCAAGGTTAGCATATTGATAAAGTGGTTCCCTGTTGTTTTCCTAGCTCTTCTGGCAAATATTCCTTTGCCTCCGGCATATTTGCACATGATCAATCATTGGGAAGTTCGGCCAGGCAGGCAACCTTTATGAAGTCATACTCTATTATTTCGCAAGCTCTTTCGATAATATTCCTATAGCTAATTCGTGTACTTTCGCAGGATCAATCACTGTCAAGTTCAGTAGGGTAAACGACCTCTGACGGAATGCTTTCTCATCGCTACCTTGCAAACTTGCACAGGATTAATCGCTATCAAGTTTTCTAAGGTGAGCAATCTTTAGTGGAGTGTCTTTGTAATCCAGTCCCATGTGTCCTTGTTTGTTTTCATGTATATATTTCAAGTGCACCTTATACAAGCTTATTCTAGCATTAATAAGTTGGGAGTCATTCCTCAAGACGCTAGGGTTGATTGCTTGCATTGAACCATCTGACTGGTAGTTATGTTTTGACTAAAGGCGAGTTCAACTATCCATTGATGATAGAAATCTAGAACCGATCGTCGTGGTTAAACCAAATAGGCGGCGGTCATATCCTAATCGTTGGTAAGTTGAGTTCTCCACTACCAGCCAAAGATTTAGAGCCGATCATCAATGATAAACATCCAGTTTGGGCCATAATGTTTCACCAATACGACTAAAGGTTTGAGACCGATCGTCAATGGTGAGCACCCATTTATGGTCACTCTAGTTCCCCATTGTTGGCCAAAGGTTTTGGGTCAATCGTTAATGGTGAATACCCGATAGGCTCACTTTGGTTCACCATTGCCATCCAAAGGTTTGGGGCCGATTGTCAATGGTGAACAGCTAGTTAGGGTCACTCTGGTTCGACATTACAGACCAAAATTTTGGGGTAGATCGTCAATGGTGAACATCCAGTTAGGGTCATTCTAGTTCACCATTTCCGACCAAAGCTTTAGGGCCAATCGTCAATGGAGAACACGACCAAGATTTGTCTAAGGTTTTTGTGATGTTCTAGAGTTAGGTACCCCCTAGTATGCAATAGCCTTGCTTATATAGTCCTAGAAATTGGGGACTTTATTTGGCATGAGATGGTTATTTTTGTAATGATTTGGTAGCACTGATCATCTATCATGGTTTCGCATGCACTATCCATGGGGTTTGGTAAAACCATTACAATCAACAATACACATATCCATAATCCAAGTAGTTTAAATGGTTAGTGTGTAAAAATGAAAAGAGGTTTTGAGCATTCCATATTTTCTCGAATACTGCTCATTCCACGATGATGAGAATGTAGGCTTCATTCCCTATTTCCCTGCTGGTAAAATATAATCCTTCCCAGATCGAGTTAGGTGCCCCTAGCTAAGGGAAAATTTCTCTAGGTCTAGGATTGCTTCCTTGAGCAGGCGAAGCTCTATCCTAAAGGTGTAGTTCACCACTTTTTGCTAGAACGTGCGGTTTTCAATGCTACTTCATCCTGCTTCTCCATAATCAGATCCGGGAACATGTTTAGTAATTCTTCGTTCTCCTTTAGTTTTCAATGGATTCTCTTATGAGGTAAGATTATAGCTTCTATAGGAAGCATAACCTATAATTCATAGACCAAAGAAAAAAGAGTATGACCCATTGTAGTTTTGCGGGAAGTGCAATATGCATAATGTGCCAAAGGCAGCTCATTCATCCAAGAAAACGCTTATTTATGAGAATTTTGGGAACCTTGTTGACTTCTTCAACCTATCCATTGGTCTGAATTTCCAAATTTCGTGTTGCTGATAGAAGTTGATGAATTCCTAACTATCAAACTGCCATTGATTGTCCAAGATCATCTGGAGTGGAACTCCATACTCGATTAAGTAATCTGCAACCGCTATTCCATACCCAGCTCCATCCATAGTATCAGAAATTTTCCGGCTGAATCAATGCCTTTGAGATTTCATTTTCTAGGGTCTGGCCCCCAGTGTGGCCCCTTCGACTTCCTTGATGTACGTTACCCAATATTTTCTTAGCCTCTCTTGCAGCCATGCACCTTAGCAGCAGGTTAGTGAAATCTCTTCTGCATGGAATGCCATCATGTATGATGTATTTAGTCGCCTTATGCATCACCTTCCTTGCTTTGTTCTAGTTTAGGGACGGAGATTTTACTAGGACCAGCAAAAAAGTTATCTATTTCCTGAGTTAGCCAATTTTTCCAAATTGTCGACATCTTGATTTTCCTTCTGTGGGATGTGCTTTAGCACATAGCATTCTTGTACATTAAGTAAAGACTTCACCCTTTTTCCTTTAAATAGGATGAGAACCGTTCTCCTTTGACTTGGAACACCTAAAGTGCTTGATTCGCAACCATTTACAAGTCCCTATGGATAAATAGTGTCCTGATTCCTAGTTCCTTTGTTATCCCCAACCCGGCTATTAGCATATTATACTATATTGTTCAGTCTAGCCCACAAAATAAGAGGTCTACTCAACCGATAAGGTCAAGAACATCCATTCTTTCCCATTCATTAGTATTTCTCCCACTTCTATGGGTGTCGCATAATCAAGTGGCATAACATTATTATGCCTCCAGTATTTCTATCAAATATCATTCATAAAAATAGGTCATACCTTTACATTTTTATTCTCGCATTCTATGAGGATGTTCGGTCTCTAGAGTAATTTACTTCATATTCAAATGAAGTTAACTCTCTCTCCCTCTAGGGTTTTTTGGAAAGTTTATGATGCATTGTCTCTGGCAATGTCTGGTCCCGCCTTTGGAACGGGTCGGCATTACACTCTACTACCTCTGAAGGAGTCGAACCTAGTCTCTAGGACTAGGAAGTCTATGCTCTACTATCTAATTACTCCACTTTTCACAATTTTCATCTATATTTATCTCTAGATATCTGGTAGGAGGACATGCTCTGATGTCCATGGGTGGATGTAACACCATGCCTCCGAGCGTGGTTTATACTTTTCCGCTGCAAGGACTCGGTTCCATCGACGGAGTGTGGTCTAGAGTTTGTGGCACTCTCACTGGAGTGACCTTCCATTTCAACCTAGAGCATACCTATGAGATTTATCTACATTCATTGGTCTCATGGCCATATATCTCATGGAATGTGTGATATTTATTGATTCCCATCTTTGTAGTTATTGATTCTCTAATCCTTGATTTACCACCATCCATGGCTTCTTTACTAGCGAGATAGATTCTTTATGGAGTTTCCATAAGCAGTGAACATGAAAACTTGCCCTAGCTTCTGAAGTGTTTCCTTTCTCCAGTTCTATTATCCATCTACATGTCTCCATCCGAAGGTTTTTTCCTTTAACCTAATTGACATTTTTCAATCTTGACTCGATATTAGAATACTCTAAGCGCATAAACTTGTTGGCTTGATAATATAATTCTTCTAAGTTAATAGCTGGATTTTCTTAAGTTCCCCGTAAAACTCTATTTTCTTGTTAATTCCTGAAGCAATAGCCACAAGGATAATTCAATCATTAAGCTATCACATAATGGTTGTTACGGCGTTGAACCATGCAAGATTGTTCCGTATGTTTTCTCCATCCGTTCGCTTCCTTCATAGCTCTGACTGCTTCCATATATTGGATGTAGACCCTCAAATGCATTCAAGAGTTTTCAACATATTACTCCATGACCAGTGTCTTAAAAATTCTAGGGTTGACTGCATATTCGATGTTTAGAGTGAACTGACATGGTTCATATTAAGCTTTGGTCTCCTACTCTGCTTGCCTAACTATCGACACATTAGCCCATGAACTTGCTTCTCCGCTCTTCGAATGCTTCCTTAGGTTGCTTGGTGGGCCACATCATGCCTCTTGTGTAATGGATCAACCACCTGCGTAACAGTTGGCATAACTCAGGTGGTCCTGTATTGGAAACCAAGTGTATGGTTCCAACATCAGCATTGAATTCTGGTGAGATATCCTCTCTTGGTCCAATACAGATTAGTACTGCATCGGTTCGATTTGGTTCAAGCCTAAGCCGGTTCAGTTTGTGGAAGTCCATATTTCCATAGCTCATTTCTGCCTTACCTGCTCCTTTGCATCCTTTCTTGATGGGTTGCAAACAAAACTCCAAATTTGTTTTCTCTAGACCTGTATTGATGCTAATTGCTCCATGAGTTTAAGGAATGCTGCATTATCTCCAAATACTTGGCTAGGAAAGGAGCTACCATATCTTCCATCATAATTTGCAATAGCTACTAGACTCTTCTTTAGTAGTTATACCAAGCTATCTTTCTAATGTAGAACATTCCAACCTCATATACTTTTTCGATTCATAGAAAAATTCCTCCGTTATGGATGGTTTCTCCATTGTCAATCTCTTAGCGAACTTCATTTCAGGGTGCACTTCACTATAAAAGTCATCAGGTGAAAATTTCATCCATGTTCTGAATTCCAGCATCTGTGGCATTAAATCAGGATAATACTATCATAGGGACTCATTTTCCATTTCTTCACATCAAATAACAAGTATCCATCTTTCGTTGTTCAATATGTACCTGAAATTGACTAATAACTTCTTCTTTAACATCATATAATAATGAATTCATCCTAAGGGTAAACCACAAAACCACATAGTGGCTAAGTCTGGCAATAATAGAGGAAAGCACTTGCATAAGGCTTCCTCTATTGATTTTCTTATCAGCATATGGTTTGTATACCGTTGTCAATGTAGTATGGGGTCAGTCATTCCTTTACACGGCTCTATAATAGACATCCTAAAATCTATGGGGTTCCTGGTAGTTATATCCCTAGAGAGAAGGTATTTCTAAGCCTATCTCTAGTTCCTCACTCCATTTGTTACAATCAAACACGTTATCCAATGATTCGAGCCATCCAATCCTCCGGTTAGGGTGGTTGGTAATGATAACTCATCCTTTCCCTTTGGGGGGAACAATTTCCTTCATCCTCCCTATGACAACTTAATCTTCGATTTCGAACATGGTCATGACTCCTTCATCGATCCTAGCGATCGTTTTGTCCTATACTGACCACAATTTCAACAAGGGAATGAGAAGTGTTTGCTATAGCTGGGCCCATCTATTTCGATGTCGAATCACTTTCTGGTCTAGCTTCAGGCTGAACTCTTGCTCGTTTCATCCCTCCAGCTTCCTTCTTCTATTTCTTTGGTTATCTTGATCGGTTTCCTTGTCAAAGTGTGATCCCTTCACCTTTTGGATCCTTAGATTGGGATATACCATGTGTTTCGGTGTCGTGACCAATAGTTTGAGGCTACTTCCAAGTGTGCTATGAGTTAGTCCACAATTTCTTACAGTTGGAAATGAAACATTTGTTTTGCTTGGCCATAACTCGATCCAGGTCATCTTTGGTAATTACGTATGTTAGTACTGGAATGCTTGCTACATTATCATCCTAATTAGCAATTGTCTATTTAGGTGCAATGATGTTCCCTGCATTCCCGTTGACAGCACCAACTTTATTCTTTAGTCTCAAAGGCATGTTGAGAATCAGTTCTTGGTGAAAGCACCAAAAATGTTTGCACGAAAGTGGATAAACACATCCAATCTATTTATTGTAGAGCTATGAATACAAGGTGTATAACTCAGCTTTTATATTTGTATTATGATCGATTTTAGAGAGCGGATTACATATAGGTTATGCAAAAAGCAAATTGGCATAGAATAAAGAATACAAAGATTTATAGTGGTTTGTCCAGAATGTGCCTGCATGCACTATCAATTTTCATTTTCCTTCATATAGATTTTGGTACAATTTTTGGAGTACAAAATATGATGATCTACTGCACATTAGAAAATCCAAAGAAGTCTGTTCAACTACTTTTATTTAGCTAATTCCCACCTGCCTTTTCCTGTTCAGTCGTTCCTGCCTGTTAAGCAGTTCCCGTTAGGAAGGGATTTGGTTAAGCAATCTCCAAAGCTCCAAGCTTATATGCCAATATTGCACATTCATCTAAAGTAAACTATTAGGTTGCCTACCAGACCATTTCTCATGTTCCATAAAAATACCGCGCTTGCCAAGAATCAAATTCCTGGCCTCTTCATTGGAAGCTTGATGCACAACCACTTAAGCTACACATGTTTTTGTGCCATAACCTCTTCATTTTAAGTAAGAATTGAATAAAACTTGGACCAGTAGCTTCGTATCATTGAGTAAAGTATTCAATGCCTCTGAATGTTCCATTTGCTTGAAGTAGATAGTAGCACTACAGGGTGGGTCCCAAGTCGGTTAGGTAGTGGATAAATTTTAAGATAATTATACATTCTAATCTGTAGCTCAAATTGAGATATGATTCTAACCTAAGTGTATGTCCTAACTTTAGGAATATTTTACAGGTGCTTTGGGCATATTTTTAGACTGTGTGAAAATTTCCTCTAATACTTTGTCTTACCCTCATTAGTACATGATGGCGTCTTTATTGTGCGCTTCCAACCATTTATATGCTCCTTGACGTCATTTCGTATTCACCATGTTGTGAGCGAAAATGCCCACAAAAAGCGTAATTGCAACAACAAACTATACTTGTTTTGGAAAACTACACAACAACATGTCTCATAAAATATTGATTTTTTCCCCAAATACCAAATGTTTTTTCCACAGCCATGCGCAAACTAAAATGATAGAAATTGAAGAATTCATTATGTGTTTCGAAACATTATGAGTTTTTCGAAACTCTGGAATGTGATAGTGTTCATTATGATATGATGGTAGATATCCATTTCTAAGATTTTATCCTGAATCTACAAGGTAATACTTACTGATTGGAGGATATGGACAAGTTTCAACTTCTTTAATATCATTATTTAACAGTCTATCATCATGGGTGGAGCCTTCACAGACAGACATTAAACTAAATGTTAAATCAAAATTAAATATTTTGTATTGGATACCTGTTTCTACATATAAATGTCGATAATACTCTTTACTAACTCTTGCATGAATATATGTTCAGTCTATAGCTCTAACTGCATTTGGAGAAAAGGGTGCACGTAACATGTATCATACCTAATTTCATCTAAACCTCACTGGAATCTTTAGGTTTAATAATATCTTTAGCCATAAGTAAAAGACTTTGTAAAACCTTAGAAACATAAGTACTAACATTGTCATTAGATCAATAAAATTTGCACCTACCAATGTGTATGATGTTGCATGACTTATAGTGTAGTAAAACATTCCTATCCATTCAAGAATTTCTATTTGTTTAGTAGAATTTGAACCATACTTAATAGATAGGACATTGCATAAACATTTGAAATTAGAATCTTCGTTCAAAAAAATCTTGATTAATGTTCACATTTCCATCAAGAATATCAGTCCACATTCGACCAGTGTAAGAAAAAGTGATGTGGAGTAGGAATTAGCTAAAATAGCTTTATCATCAATCCAACTACAACTTCGAGGGTTTTCGTACTCCTTTGAATCGTCAGAATAAGTTAAATCATCGTTATTGGTTGAGTCTTCCAAACTTTGCGAATCATTTGCCAAATAATCATAGATGAAATCGTATGGACATGATTAGAAAGAAATAGCTAGAAAATGAGTGTGAAGAATGAATTCAAGAAAGACAACTTAATAACGAAAAAAAGGATGCAAAAATTACATTCGACTTATGGTTTAAGTCATGTTTAGCCACTAAGATTTGGAGCGGTGAAATGGTTCCATAATAAATGCTGACTTAACCAGTATGTTTGACTTATGTGAGGTATGTCAAATGTAATTATCATCAGACGTTAAAATCAAAAGCATTTCCTATGTACATGAATGGACACAAAATATGAAGAGTGGGTTAGCGTTTTGAAAAATGCACTAAATCTTCAACGAGGTGTACAAGAAAAAAAACTAGAGTCCTTAAGAAAATGGCATAACACTTCAACTTGCTGATAAAATAAGTAAGACGGTAAGGCGTGTTTACAAACATTGAACTGACCAGTTCAAACATTTGACTCATCGCGTACCAACGCGTCCAAAATTATGGATTGAGCTAAGCCCATTTTGACTAGTTTATGCATCGCAAGAAAATTAGACCATTTAATCTTGATGCACCGGACGAGCCCAAATGCTCTAATTTCCCTCTAACACATATAACTCATTTCTTAAGTACAATTCACTTCTTCCTCTTCTTACTCTCTCTACACTCTCCCATGCACTAAAAGTAATCAACGACAGATAGCAATTCCCACTATGAAAATTTTAACACTTTATAGCGGTAAATGAATTTTTTAATGGAAGAAAAAACATATATAGACCAATTCATACTATAATGGCATAAATTGAGTTAATGGTACTCTTTATGGACATTAAGAACATTGTCGAAGAAACTTTCGAATAAAAGACCATGCTTCATTACATTGTATGATCAATTATAATCTTACAGTTTGCGACCCACCAAGGAAGTTTGCGTTAGAAATATGATTGTAATATTTTTATATGCATCGCTTTATCTCTTCCAGCACGTCATGTTGCAGAAAGATTTCAAAAATAGCCTATTTGTGTTTATTTTCGTGTTATTTCAAAAGCTGTTACATTAATATCAAAAGATATAATTAAATTGGATGATCCACAACTTAACACTACCAAAACAAATTAGAAGTTTTAACCAATATTATCTTTTTCCAAAAATTGTATTGAAGCGTTGAATGGTACACACATTATTTACACTAATCCAATAGTAGTGCACAACCATATATTAGCTGAAAATGATACGTGACACAAAATGTTATGCTGGTGCGCTTCATTTGGTATGACTTTTACATATGTCATGAGTGGTTGGGAATGAACACGTGATAGCAGGATATTAAATTACACAATAAATTATTGAAACAATCTTTCTATATGCTCCACCGAATCAGTATTAATTAATTAAATCAGGATATCCATAAACAAATAGTTATATTCCTCCATATTGATCCCATATCATCAATTTTCGTGAAACTCAAAACGAACCAAAATTGAATAATGGAATTTTCGATTTCTATCATTCAGGTCAACATATAATAATGGAAAGAACGCTCGGAACATGGTAGAGAAAATTTGCTTTCTTTAAGTAATACGTCGACCGACCGATTTTCCAGTTAAGTTAAAGTGATTGTCGCTACATTGGCCATTCAAAATTTCATATCGAAATATAACGGCGGGGATGCAAACTTTATGTCATACGATGATGATACCGCTCTTATTTCAGAAGAATAAGTTGGATAAGAGGAAAATATTCAAGCAACCGACAAAAAAAAAAATCAATCGAAATAAGTGTCGAAAATAAGACGTCTTTAGTTCAAGATAGGATAAGAAATGAAATAATTGTTATAGGAGCTCACTAAATGCATTTTCTTATTTGTATTATTTTATCTATATATAACTATTTAAGTTCTAAATTATTGTATCTCTTCCGTTTGTTTTTGTTATAAGTTGTTATGCTTTTATTCTTAGATTACCTAAACATGTGTGACACTTATTAATTACAAATTAATTACTGTTAACAACCATTAATTAGCACAACACATGTAGTTCACCATTAGACAGGGACGCTAAAATTATTTATATAATTACAATCTTAAATAGTTATATGTAGTATACATATAAATATATCATTGAACATCAGTACTTAAATAAACAAAGATACAGATACAATTTATATCAGCTTAAGCTACTTTTCAGCCATTAAAGAATTAGAACTTTTTTTTTTTTTTTTTTTTTTTTTTTTTTTTTTTTTTTACTTGTCTGTATGCAGCAAATTGCACTCAAATCCAACCTTTGCATGCTGGCATCATTTGTAAGTCAATTTAGAAGTTCTTCAACCTTACTTCTCTGCCATCACATAAAGTATTCCTGCAAAAAGGGCTTCATCCCCACATGGTCTTTTACCTATGGATTGTAGTTTGTAAAAGTAAAAACATGTGTATCCTTGCTTGCTTCCGTTTCAAAATCTGTGACACAACTAATACGAACACAAGTTAATCCCTTAGCAAAACCTGAACTCACCAGAATTAGCACAAAACCCCTCGTTGGATATTAGCACCAATAAATGGACGTCGTTTATGGAACATTAGGCCCAATAAAACTAGCATTAAGAGATAAATTACATAAAGGAATAACTTTATTTATACTGATACTAGTATACAGAAAAGACCTCACATGTTTAAACAAAAATTTCTTATAATACAAATAGCAAGTACAATATAAAACCAACGAGTATAAACGTTGTGCATAATTATAATTTACTAGCTACGGCAAGATATTTAGTATGACGAGCCTGAGCTATCAGTTTTCCAGTCTTCCTCTTCCTCACTTCAACCATAACGACTCCAACTGTTTTTCCTGGATGTAATAGCTTTGCTTCTACTTCTATTTCTTCCTGTTAACCAATTTACCATACAATTCACAAATACAGGAGGAGAAGAATAAAAGAAATATGCATTTAGAAATGGATCCCTACTTCAATGTCCTTAATTAGCAAATAATGTAGAAGAAAGTGGAAGCAACCATATCATCATATATATCATGTATTAATATATACTAATAACATTTTTCAAAAAGAAATATATACTAATAACATAGAGTCAGCAGACCTAAATCTCAACCGTCAATCTAAAAAAATCAACCATCAATCAATCAATGAAATAATGGTATCATCAGTCACCAAATTCACCAATCTAACCATAACAATTCAAAGCATCAAAGAAAATTTACTTATAAATCTTTTAATTTGTTATCAAAATATTATCAAACCATCTGAAGTAAGGTTTTTCCCTAGTGCAGGAAACCAAACCAAACAATACTTGCATACTGAAACATTTTAGAGCTTTATATTTTTACATCAATTTTTCATATTATTTAGAAAGATTCGTAATTTCATAAACTTAGTTTAGTCACCTTTCATTTCACCTTTTATCCAATAAAGTCGATCTAACAAATGTAATACCATTTTGTAGCAGCATCAGAATATCTAATTTTCTCATTAAATCATATGTTTCATGCTTTTTTTAATTATTATTGATAAGATACTTTTTGAATCAAAGTTTAAGGATGACGGCCACCGTCTGATCTTTGGTATGTAAGAGTTGAATTCTAGTCAAACCAATCAGCCGAAAGTTGTGATAATTGAAAACCATTTAAAGTATTGTTAGACCAAATCTTTGTAAAGCACAGATTTCACTTACATGCTTCATGAAAACTGAAAATATACCCAACCTACAACACAACAAACTCGATTGATGCACAAGCAAAGCTCATATACAAGCTCGCATGTCTTAAATCAATTATTTTAGTTTAGTAGGTAAGAAAGGCTCTAGTATAAACTTTCGTCAGAAAAAATGCCAATATGGTAAAACTTCATATTCATAGTAGATTAAAGTAAAATATCAATTATTAGTGTAAAAATAAATAAAACGTAGAACTCAAATCGTAAACTTCTTTTTATCGAATGTTTTGAGAATTTAATTAATTTTTTTTTCAAAATATTTAATATGTTTCTAATAATTAGTTTATTCAAAAAAATTAACAGAAAAAGCTTCAAATTACAAGGAAAAAATGCCACAAAATTTGAAATGTATATTGAGAATTTAAAAACATATAACTGGTTGGAAAAACAAAAGGAACTCAAAAGTATTACTTCAAAATATTATGAAATTGGACTATCAAAAGAAAAACCCCAAAAAAAGATGTTATACAATTTAAAATTTTATCTTAAATAAAGAAAACTAATTTTATATGATTCAATTCTGTCTTCTAGAAATGGAAAATCACACACACACACAGAGGTTTCATTGGTCATTCATCCCTATTTAACACCAATTACAGCTAATACTCGAAATTTTACTATTTCAACGAATTATTTGCACTTCACTCGATATCATTTAATTTTCAATATGATGCTTTATTTACCTATTTTGTACATATATATTAAATAATTACTTTCCATTCACAAAATTTATTTATATAGATGAGCATATGTTTGTATACAAATATATTTGTGGACGAAACATAATTAATTATTCAGATAACAAGTTTGATTATAAAACAATGTATGTATTTTATCAGTGATAACGAATCATGTTTCATATTCAGATATAGGATTGGATAACTTTATTTCAAATAAGTTATATTTTTAAATCGCCAGATTTAACTATTCACAAAGCTTTTTATTTAATAGGTATTAACTATCAAATAAACATATTTTTGTGAATCAAAAGCAATTATTATATAATAATATTATTATATAAATCAAATAAATCTATGTATTTTTTTAGTCATAATGAAGCATATTTAATTGCATACATACACGCACGTTACGCATGTTGGTTACTGGTATAACTCAAAATAAAAGGTCCTATTCAGATAAAGATTCAAATGTTAGAAATGGTAAAAAAAAAAAAAAAAAAAAAAAAAAAAAAAAAAAAAAAAAATCAACACTTTTGAAGAGAACTGAAATTTTGAAATTTCATAATTAGATATACTAAAACAAAAAATATAAACATGAACTAATTTTACATAGTGTACAAAAATGCATTTCAAAAAATCAGTTTTCATTCATGTTTGGTAAATTTGAGATTTTGGAAATTCCAAAGAATTCTTTGGATCTCAATACTTTTTTCTACAAAAATACTTTAATATATAGTGCATATCAATGTTTATGAAAGTGGAATATATACTGTACATTAAAAAGTTGATTCAATTATAACTTTTTATTGCTTTTCCACATTTTTTCTACTGGATTGGATTTGAAATGATGAAAGTTCTTCTTGTTGTTTTTTTTTTTGAAAATTTTGGTCTTTCATGCATTTTTTAATCTGTTTACATGCTTAAAGTATCTTCTACATTTCCTTATTGTAAACTTATTTGAGCACTTGAAGACCAAAAATGTAACGATATGTAATTTCACTACTTTCATTTGTGAATATTTAATTAATTTTAAATATTCAAATAATAGGTGTTATAACAAAAATAAAACTCTTTTAAATAATAATTAATGATGGTGAAATCATTTTCAAATTTTGTTTAAAAATATTTAGTTCGATGAAAAACAGAAAATGTGACCAGAAACCGTTTTTCGAATTTTCGACATTTTATCGTATAAAAATTGTTTGAAATGTTGTGAGCCTTATTTATATTTGAAACAACGTTTAAACGGTTAAGAATGTAAATTAGTTAGTATATACATAGGTATATATACTTAAGTATATACATGGATATACTACAAGATGCCTTAAAAGAGATGATTTGACACTCTGATGACTCGAGTACAAACATGTTTTCTTTGATATTTCCTCAAATTTTCCTCATCTTCCTCCTATCATATTTTCCTCATCTCCGAATCAAACGGAGATTTCTTTTTTTTTTTTTTAGCCGTGTAAAACTTCAGTGGCTACAACTTTTATTTGTATGACTTCTTCAAATTTTGAGCTTAACCATATTCAAATCTCATTTCTTTCAGACCCATTTTCGGACTCATATTTTCAAGTCCGAAAATATCTCTTCTTCTTTTGATCATATCTCCATCTAAACAAATCCAATTTAAGTGATTTTTTTTTTGAAATGATAGAAAAAAGAATTTTCAACAACTTTTCTTTTGACCACTTTCCAAAATTATGAAAGGAATATGACGATAAGTACAGAGGAAAATGACCCATTTTTGAGTTGCTTTTTGTGGTTTTTCAAGCTTTGCAAGTTTTAAGCATTACAAGTTTTCAAAGATTTTTGGTGAATAAACTTTAGCTTTTTAAAAATTCAAGTTTTAGCTTCTATTTGTTATATGAATTGCGTATGATTTGGGACTTGAACTGGTTAGATATGTTGTGATTGAATATGCTTATAGGTTGTTTATGAGTTGAAAAGTTGAGATAGAAGTTAAATACGGCGTTGTTTGGAAAGTTGTAAACTTTGGTTATATGTTGTGATCTTGTTTATGTTTTGGTTTGTTTCATGTGTACATTGTTATGACATGATTGTGTTAGTTACTAAGAAAAGTTAGCACTTTGATTGGTTTATCGACGAAGAATCCTTATGTGAAAATACGAGCTTTGGTTTTAAAGATCAAAAACCATTTTGTTAAAGTAAGAAACTTTGTTTAGTTTCAAAAACACTTACTTTGCGTTTCCAAAAAGTTGGAAGCTTTCAAGTGATAGGTTAGCAAAAGAAGGAACTAAGAAAACAATTCTAAGATTTGACATCCACAGCGATGGATGCAGTTTCGATAAAATCCAATTTTTGAAAGTTTGAGTTTTTCTCCTTTGAAAGTTTTGTAAATGTTTTATAAACCCGATAATGATGTTTTAAAAAGTTAATTAAGAATTTAATAATTAATTTTTAGTTAATTAAGTTTTTTTAAATAATTAATGATTAATTAAGTATTAAGCAAGGCTTAATAATTATAATTAAGTAGAGATTAGTTTTTAAAATTAATCATATTTTAAAGAAAGATTAATTTTAAATTAATTATTAATTAAGAGAGATAAATTTTATTTAATTATGAGTTAAGTATATAATTAATTTTTAATTAATTGTTATTTAGATATAGGGTTGATTATTAGCTGATTATTAATCGAGTGTTTAATTATGTTTAATGATAAATTAATTAAGGTTTAATTTAAATAATTACTTATTAAAAGTTTAATTCATTATTTAAGTTTTAATTAAAATATTAATTAATTAATTAATTAATTAATTAATTGAGATTAATTAATAGTTAATTATTAATAAAGATTTTAAATTATTATTTAATAATTAATTAAGGGTTTAACTTATAATAAATTATTTATTAAAGGTTTAATTATTTATTAATTTATAATTAAATTAAGTTCAAATTTAATAAAAATTAAATAAAGAGTTTAACTTGTAATTAATCATTTTAAAACGGAGTTTCAAGTTTAAATCCTTTGTTTCGAGAACCAAATTGTTTTTAAAAGGTAGTTCTTTTTCAAAGATGATTCTGAGCACAAGGGATTCAAGTGTTGATACCATTAAGTAGACAAACAATTGTGAATGAGTTATGTAAATGATTTGATTGTGTGGATGTGTTAGCAGAATTAATCATGTTCTGCTGTAGATTGGTTATTTGATTGTATTGACATATGTATCAGTAGAATAAATCCACGTTCTGCTCTAAGTTAATTGTTTGATTGTTGGACACCTATTTGGCAGAACAAATCACCATCCTGCTATTATTTTATTTGGACATGTATATGCTAGCTGAGTTGTACTGACATGTTATTCCCTGATTTGGATATAAATTGCATTTACATATATGTTGACTTATGTAAATAAATGGTTAATATAACGACCCGTAGATTTTAAAGGTTTTAATAACGTAATTAACTGGAAATTTTATGAAATTTTAAATAATTAAATTTGAAAATAAAAATTTGATATTTGGAATACGTGTACTTAAACATAGCAAATGATAAATTTTCATCAGAAAATATGGAAGATTATTTTCTTGTGAAATTTTTATTTAAATTTAAATCAGTTAATACTTGATGATAATAAAATATTTCTCAAACCTAAATATTTTTATATAATAAATTTATAAATCATCTACTGAGTGAGACGTCACATTTCGTTTCGTCAAATTTGAACTGCTAATGCTCCGTTTATCTTATTTTCGGCGTTTTAGCGGCATTTTCGGTACCAAATATCGACTTTTGATATGATGGTCCTACCACTGATATCTGTATACCGTTTTGATCGTCTTATCGTGCTGATCTCTGCAGTATATTCGTTTATATGTTTCGAAATCCGCGAGGTGATGAAATCAACGAAAGAGTTCGCTGTATCGGTACACATCTTAAGTTTCTGGTTTCCATTTGGTCATTCGTTTACCCACCATAGAAAACAAATAGCCACTTACCATTAATAATTCTGAATTGGAATCGTGTCTGGCGTTTGCTTTGCCACCATTTCAATTTATACTGATGTATGTTTTTTGTTTTTTTGGTTCTCAAAATTTGTCTTCTTCTTTATGTTTCATTGTGAAAAATAATTATATTCTTAAGCTTGCTTTTATATGTACGTCACCTGCTCCAATTCTCTTTGTCCGAGTCTCACCTCTCCTCCTACACAACCCAACACCTCCCCACGCCGACCACAATCACCAACACAACCGGCCAGCAACCTCCCCGGGCACTCACGTAAGCTAGAACTTCCACCATAGCCGCTTTCCTCCTCTCTTTTCCCCTCCGAGCTAAGCACGCCCCACCATGGCCGAGCACCCTTGCCCCAAACCACCATCAACAGCTCGCGTAGCCCTAATACCCTTCTCTATCTTGGCCTTCATCCCCTGTAGTTGCTACCGCATTGTCCACATCACCTCCACCAAGCTTCTACCTTCATCTCGGCCTGTATTTGTCTTGAATGAGCAGTTGTTTCATACCTAGCCTCCACTATTTATATGATAGGTAATATAATGGTTGTTATATATTGATTTTATTTCATTATGTTATCTTATATATAGATCTGTATATATAACAGTGTATATATTTGAAAGGAACAGAGGAGATATATATATATATATATATATAGTTGTATGTTGCTTATTGCTGAGCTATTTTTATAATATAAAAAGCGGCATTATATATATAGTTACAGTACATAATATATATGTTATACATATAAGTTATATATTTTATATGTGTTACACATTTTGATATAAGTTATATATTTATTAACTGTAGAAGCAAGTACATAATTCCTATTTGAAACTTGGTTTATTGTTCAAGTTATATATTATATATATAGAGAGAGAGCTTATATATCTGGGTATGTATATATTGATTCTATAATAGGTCCTGCTTTTCTCTTCTACTATTTTCCTCTTCGCTATTTTTTTGTATTTGAGTTCTGTTTATATAATATATGTATGTAATAAATATATTCTGCATATTGCGTATGTATGTCAGATTTTGGAAATACGAGTTTGTATGGATATTTAAATTTTGAAATGTATATAGACTTTAAACTATAATTTTGTATAATTTATATATATATATATAAAAGTTTATCTAAGTTGTTTATATTTTATATTTTGGGTCCTCTGTTATGTGTTATATGTTTCAATAAGGTTGATATTTTGAAATGTATAAACATATGTTTTGTTAATATTCTGAGATATATATATATATATATATATAATATGTTATATTTACATTAATATTAATAGTTTGGAAAGTATATATGTATATGTGGTTACTTATGTTAATGTTAATGTTTAAAATGTATTTGTGGAAATTTGAAAGAAATGTATGGAATTTTTAACATTGATTTTTGAATTTTTAAATATAAAGATTTCGTTAGATATTGGTTAAGAAAATTTATAATATTATATATATATATATATATATATATATATATATATATATTGTTTCAATTATATCAAGCCGGTTTGATTTATTTCATCGATCCCTGTTATCAGATTTGCTCGTCAAATTCGTGTCAATCTAGCTTTGCTTTGGAATTTGTGCTTGGATTCGTAACTCATCTCATTCTCGTTCATCTCTAGCCTCGAAAGGTGAACAATCACTCACGATTAACATTCTTATATTTATTAAATTTATTTCATTTGAAACGACAATTGAAATATGTTGTTGCTGGTTATTTAATTGCCATATATATGATATGTCATTATCTGTAACTGTTCATCTGTGACATCTGACACCATAATCTGTTATTTATATTTTACTTATTACTGATGATATATGTCTGTTATTGATATGTTATATTCATAACTGTTCTCACTCTGCAAGTTCCAAGTTAGTATAGAATTTCCGATGGGTTGAAATGATACATACTCGAACGATCTTATAGAATAGGAGAAAATCGCTATGCCTTGAAATGATAAACCCAAGCGATTTTCATTTGAATTGAATTTTGGGATTGCGGGTTGAAATGATATATACCCGTAGATATTTAAATTGCGGATTGAAATGATAAATATCCATATTACTTGACCATATGATAGAAAATTATATATACATCGTTGGTCTATATATATTTTGAAAATGATTTCCAAGGTTTTGAAATGAAATGTATGGTTTTAATAAATAGCGATTTTAAGATATTATATATATATATATGTTATTCTATAAAGGTTTTAAATTTTAGATTTTTAGAATTATATGTTTGAAAATTTTAAATTTATAAGTTAGTTTTGAAATTTTAAACTTTAAGATTTTACTTATAATTTTACTATTTTAATATATATATATATATATATAATTTTAATATAATATAAATTTAAAAATAAGATTTAACTTAATAAAATTAATTTAATTTGTATGTAATATGTTTAAGTATTTATTTAAATTTATATTTTAAAAATAGATTTTTACAGAAATTTTAAAAAATTAAGGTTTGGAAGGTATATTGAAATTGAGTTGAAATCGTATTTGTTAAGAATTTTTCTTAAATAAAATTTATTTGAAATTGATTAAATTTGAGATTTTAAAGATACGATTTTATAACTTGATTTTGATTTAAAGTGATTAAATGAATATTTCAAGTTGTTAGCACCAAAATTGGTCACTAACACCCTTGAGTAGGATTGTATAGAGAGATTAATGAAGAAGATAAATTAAAACAAAGGAATATCACAATAGAATGTAATCGGAACAGTTAAAAATGAAAACACCAAAATTATAGTGGTTCGGCGTAACTGCCTAGGTCCACTCTGAATGTGATCTTTATTGCTTCTTCCAATTAATACAGATACAATCCATACGCTAACAACTTGATTACATGTTTGGATCGAAATAGATGAGTCTTCAAAATGGCAGTCTCCCCGAAGTTTTCGAAAAAAGGTCCATTTACACTGCGCCCCTGCCCCTCTATTTATAGACGAAGCTAAGCTGGACTTCCTGCACAGGCCTAAGGACAAGATACATCGGCCCACAATAGACAACTTCTGTATGCCAAACTAGGCATACCGAACGGTGGTTGTCGAGCGACTCTTGCCGAGCGAGGCCTTGCCGAACGATGTTTGCCGTGTGACTCTTGCCGATGGATGGTTGCCGAGCCGAAATGACCATGGCGTCCATGCCGAACGCCCCACGGCCGAGCCGCTTAGTTTCCCTTTAATGCCGATCGAGGGGTCACCGAACCCGTAGCATTCCCCACCGAGCCACATAAATGTCCCTTTATGGCCGAGTGGCATGTGACTAAGGCATTCATGCCGAACGCCCCAATGTCGAGCCACCCTTGTCGAGCGATGTTGATCGAACGAATGTTGCCGAACGATCTCCCCTTGGACGTCCAGACCGATCCACTTTGGTTTCCATTCCTGACCGAGCGATGTTCACTGAGTTCCCAACACCACCTTTCTTTTAGTCGGACGACACACGTCATCCTCCCTCGGCCGAACCACATATTGAGGCCGAACGATGTATCAGGCCGAACGAAACTTATATGTCGAACGATGTATTCAGGCCGAACGTAACTTATATGCCGAACGATGTATATATGTCGTGCTTCTCAATTCAAGTCACTCTTTCACTGGCTCCAGTTTCACTTAGATTCAACCAAGAAACTCAATATTAGCATCTCGTAGCCGGGCCAAGCAACCGGGTAACACAAGTTTAAATAAATTAAAGGGAATATTTAGTTTATTTAAATGGTAATTTAAGATTTTATTTAAATGATATGGGATTGACTAACTGAATATTTCAATATTCAATAATGGTAAAGTTGAATTTGAAATGTAAATGAAATTTATCAAAATTGAGTTATTGTAAAGGTTTGAATATTTAAACTTTGAAATCTATATTTGAAATCGATATAAATTAATGGTTATTGAGATGTTGAATTAAATTGAAAATTTGTGAATTAAGATTTAATATATTGGATTTTTGAATTCAAGTTGATTTGGATCGACTATTTATTTATATAGTATTTTTGATATATATTAAAAACTATTTTAATATATTAATTATTTTAATATATATATATATAAACTATTTTAATATAAAATTATTTAGTATACTAATTATTTTAGTATAAACTATTTTAATATATATATATAAATTATTTTAATATATAAACTATTTATAATATAAACTATTTTAATATACTAATTATTTTAATATAAATTATTTTAACTTATAATTATTTTTAACATATAAACTATTTTAT
Source organism: Allium cepa (assembly GCA_030765085.1). Taxonomy (NCBI): domain Eukaryota; kingdom Viridiplantae; phylum Streptophyta; class Magnoliopsida; order Asparagales; family Amaryllidaceae; genus Allium; species Allium cepa. The sequence continues at coordinate 656,578,748 of CM060940.1, forward strand.
TATATAAACTATTTTATTATATATATACTATTATTAATATCTAAACTGTTTAAGAGGAAAGTGTTATGATTTCCAAAGTTATGTTTTCAAAGTGTTATGATTTCCAAAGCTATGTTTTCAAAGTTTTATGATTTTCAAAGTGTTATGGTTTCAAAGGTTTATAAATTAGAAAGAGATAATTTTGGAAAATGTTATGATTTTGGAAATGAATATATTTTAAGTGAATAATGATCTCAAATTGATATGATTTTGAAATGGACATGATATTTTGGATATGGAAATGATATTTTGAATGACCACGGTGTTATAGTAACGTTTGGTTGTTAAAGAGACCGGAATCGATTATTATCATACCCTCTGCGAATACCGAAAACCACTTTAACAACTGTGTACGCGGTGGAGATTCCAAAATGAAGTAGGATGGTTGGTGACGATTCTATATGAGGTATATACGTGGACCTCACTCCCGTGAGTTAACTTAAGAGGCTAAAACAGAAGCAATTGACGGACCAAGTGAGGTAGCTCCTCCGATCGAACACACTTCTTCGATATCATTCTATTAATTTATGATTGATTGGATGCACCCTCGGATATTTGAGAGTGTGGATCGAGGTTGGCGGTAGTTGCAGCTATGCGTTACCCCAGCCCGAAAGTGTAATTGGTATATCTATTGCCTAGTTGTGTCGTGTCACCTACCATATCGAGCCCACTACGAGTTTGTTTTGTATCGTACTTATGGAGTGCCCTCTGGTAGCCTCCAGTTTACGATGATATTACGGTACTGTATAAACTATGACACTATAAAAATGTGTTAAGGAGGATATGGATAACGTTTTAACGCTATTTTAATACTTTTACTTTACTATAGACATATTATAATAGCGTATTGTACTACATATTAGATAGTTCCACGAATTCTTAGAAGATGATTATTTCAAACATCCTTTGAGTTACTTGTATTTCAGTTGATATTTCACTTGAGTTGGATTTATTGATATAAGAATGTTAATACTGACTCGAGTGTTTTGTATTTTACTTTATGCCCGGGTCAGACTGAGTATCACATCATTTGAGACTCACCTTTGGAGTTTGAAGCTTAGCTTGGAGATCCAACTATCTATTCAGTTTGCAGTTATTCAGTTGACTCCAGTGATATATTCAGATTTTGTTAATTGACTATGAATTGAGACTTCTATGTATCTTGATTTCCGCTATATTTTGTTTCACTCTCTTATATATATATATATATATATAGTAGCTTCATGAAATATTATCCATTTGTTTCCGCTGCTTATTGCTATATTACTATGTGTGTGCTTTTGTGATTGATTTATTTACTGTATATGCTGAGTTTTGCTAAATATAAATTAACAATATGATATTTAGAGCAATTCAAGTCCGAAATGTGTGGATGCGAATGGCAAGAAATATCGGGATGTTACAGTTAAGTGGCTTGGAAGTGAAATCGATGTTAAATGGTAACTTAAATTACTACCATTGGAATTCTGAACATAAGCAGACGGGTGTTTGCAGCTCAACCCCATCATGGCACTAGACGTATAATGGATGTGATGTGCTCCATAATGGTTCGTGTATCGCAAGGGTAATACGCCACACTTTAGGAAGCACCATTTTTTCTAATGTTGGTTTTTGGTACCAATGTTTATTTATTTTATTACTTCATTCTTCTATTTTGCTACAACTAATTATATTCTACACTATATTGGCTATCATCATCATCTCTTGCTCACTTCTAATTTACTTCATACAATTCTACAATTTAATTTTTGTAAATACCATACAAGAAATGTGATTCTTAATATAAAGATGTCGAGATTCAAATATTCTTCACGAATCTCTAAGATATAAATAAGACTCATATAACAAGTTCGACGACAAAAATCAAAATATACCAAAAATCAAATCTTATTTTGTCATTATGCGTTGAGAGGAGAATTTAGAACAAAAAGGCTTTATTATGTAACTTTATGCAGTCGTCATGGTTTAAGAGCTACAATAGATGCAATGACACATTTTAAAATAGGTAGATAAATAATTGATAAATTAAACTGAAACAATAATATAGTAAAATTAAAAAAAATAGAAATAATAAATAAATGCACATAAAGCTAAGTAAATGAATAATGTTTATTTATAAAAATAAATATAAATAGGTTATGTAAACACACACACGCATATTGTATATTCTACATTTGTGTGTTACATTATTATATATAATGCAACACCCCATTTTAAAATAATATAAGTAATAATAATAACAATAACAAAGTAAAAAAGAAATCTTTAAATAAACAATAGTAGTAAATAAAGGATGAATTTTAATGTTAGGCTAGAGAAAAAAACCTATTTCAATTTTAGGTTTTTACCAGGTTAGGATTTGTGCTGGAGTACTTATAAAGTGTGCAAGCACGGATTTATAGTTTGTGTTTGCGCACTTTGAAAATGAAAAAATACAAATTTTATTTTCAATTTGTGCTTCCATATTTTCAAAGTGTGCAAGTATAAATATTTTCAAAGTGCGCATGTATAAAATGTCGACTTAGTGAAAACGATGCCTATATTCGTAATATGTTTTGAATCAAACCTAAAGTTAAAATATGTTTTTTCTCTAGTCTAATACTAAAATTTGTCCACAAATAAATAAGTAATCGAATACACACACACATATATATACATACTAATAATAATAAGAATTCGTTGTACATGATTCGACCGTGTCTTTTGAAGTACCAAAAATGCCTTTTCGTTTACAATTTTGTCCGCTTTTTCATTCTCATCCTCTCCGCTTCTTCGCAGACACATTTTGTTCCACTTTCTTGCTAAACCTAATCTCCAAAAAACTATTAATTAATCACCAAATCGATCAACATATGACTACAATCACCAGATTGATCGAAGTCTCCAATCACAAATTCACAAATCAATCGAAGTGCCATTGTAATCCCCAAATCGATCGACGTTTCTTATTATTGAACCAGTCGACGTCGTTATTATCACCAATCACCAAACCGAATGATGCTACCTAGCGATTATTGAGAGGAAGAAGGCTAGGTTGGTCATCGATAAGGTGATCAACGAGGATAATTAGCTTTTAGTTATTGATGTTAAAGTTTAGACCCAATTTGACTTAATTATGTTTTATTTCATAATAGCAAAGGGAAGAAGGATTATGTTATGGTGATTATTGGGAGGAAGAAGGGTGCGAATAGGTGTTCATAGACGAGGCGGTCAACGACAATAATTCGATTGCTGCGATGAATCCTATGACTATGGAAAAGCTTCAACTTCTTTATGGCCATACGATTTTGCTTAAGGTATCTTTCTCTTCTTAATTTTTTTAATGTGATTGGATACTAGGTTTTTTTTATTGCTTTTCTTTATTGATGATTGCATAAGAGGGTCCCATGGTACAAGAAATAATAAAAGAATTAGCATTTAGATTTTCAGATCCAGTTGTTTTTGTTACCTAAAACTGCTATTTTTATCTTGCAAAAAAAGACAGCTAAGTACTGTATGCACTATCATAAAATACAATGGTTTCAATCTAGAGAATGAATGAATACGAATGTTTTGAAAACAAAATAAACCTTTCATCTTACAACTTCCCTTTGGATTTAGCCAGCTGAATCATGATGTAATTGTTTTAAGGTTTCATGTTGATTTTTAGGTTTGTTGTTAGTGTTAATTTGAAGGTAGTGACGGTATATTTAGTCAATTTAGTTGTTTTTAGTGTGGGCAATAGGAGGAAAATATATCAAGAATTCAGATGTTGTTAGGTTATTCCGTATTTGAAACAAAGGATTAAGTCATTGATGTTTGTTTAAATATTTGAATATGGTAGTTTGGAAATTTCAATTTTGAAGTTTCTTTTTGGTTGTATTATATCTAACAAATGGTAATTTTAATGGATGTTTGCATTTGTTGTTGGTAATTACTAATTTTTGAGACATTAACCTAAATCCTTATAAAATGTTATGATGGGAATCCTACAACATAGATGACAACATAAGATCTCTAAAACTGAATTATTTGTTTATGATGAGAGGATACATATGGTCATTGTTGAATCTTATTTTTTCGCAACTCATGAGACAACATAGATGTTTTAAGTAGTGTATTATGAATATAGGTTTGTATCATAAAAGCAAGTAGTATAAGATCAAGTAATGAACCTAATAGTATTTAGAGACAATGTTTGATAGACTGCATGTGAATTTAAATGCACAAATTGTGCAATCATCACTGATTATCCGCTAGACAGTAAGAAACATGTATATTCAGTTTGGATTCAGCGGAATTTCAGTGGACTAACTGTAATAAACTGTCCGAGTCATTATTGGGCATTGTAAACTTACATGTCTCTTTCTAATATATGTATTTTTTTAATAATGTGCCTTGATTTATTAATGTGACCTGCATTTTTTATTTTCTCTTAATAGCGGCTCCTTATAGTCAAACAAGATTTCAGATGATACTATTTTTTTTAGCATTCGCGGTTTTTCTCAATTTTAATTTCAATTTTGCATTCAGTGGATTTTTGGTTGCATTAAAGGACAATTTGTTTATAGTTTAAACAATATTTATCATTACTTATCATTTTAGTGTGTTAAAATACTAGCTCGGATAGATAGTTCTCTTAGTTTTAGTTTACAGTTTAAACAATTTTTATCATTCCAATTCTTTCATGCAAACATATTGAATAATAAGATGCTTGAACATATGAGCATGGGCTATGCACTCTCTCATCGGATTGTTATCACGAATATGGTAATGAGCCATCTAAAATTCTGATGAGTGGAGTAGCTAGAGGATAACTTGATATATTAGTTGGAATATCACACATATTTATAAGATTAAGTTGAGTATAGGATCTTATTGTGATATTTTCTCGTGTTCTCGACTATTTTGTAACTTGCATTTTCAATATTCTACAGCTAAAATAAGACAAGTACATCAAATGTACATGGTTGACACGTTGATTACATGTTGATATTACAAGTTAAATATGTGATATTAGCTTACTGCTTATAAACAAATCATCATTAATAATATTGGTTTTCAGCTAAAGCATTGTCTTAAAACTTAATAAGATAATTAACAAATACAACGGATGCATTTCTTTGTTTTGGATTTTATTTTGCACTATTATTATCTTAAAACATTTATGGTTACATGTTCCTAGATATGTATGAATTTTAAAAATAATAATGGTGTGAGACAAATCAAGGTAAATAAGCACGCTAAACTTTTAATTAGCATCATGGTTTTGGCTATGTTTTTTATTTTAGGTGGTCGGGAGTGTTTTGTATCATAAAGGTTCAAACATTGATTTGTTTCTAAAAGTTTCCCTCCTTTCAAAGAAATGAACCTGTGTTATAACTCAAAGTATCATATGTTACAACAGAGTACTACATTTATGCCCTCACATTGTATTTGGGTTTAAAAAATAATAAAGGGGTAAACTGTGAAATTCTTTGTTAGAACACAAGTAATTTTATGTGTTATATGGTAACTCGTATCGCCTACTACAAATAATTTCAAGTTTTCTATTGAACCTATATTATTTGATTAATTATGTCAAATTTGTTTTTCAACTGATAGTTTGTTAAAGTAAGAGGTAGATATGTAAAATGAATATGTTTTCGATATTCCTATTAGTACAACAATGTTATGTATCCAAATTTTATTCATAATGTTTCAGATTATTTGTGCAAAACCTAAAAGGAGAACACAAGAGAAAGCAACTTCTCAATATCGATGTTGAACCGATTCGTGGTGGTAAGAGCAAGGCATTCAGTACTATCGGAGTAAGTGAACTATGAAATAAATTTTCTTACATCTTTAGTTTACATAGCACAGACGCACTTCTGATCTATTAGTCATGAAAATGTGAATGAAAAGTTTAATGATGTTGTCAAAAATTAAGACAGAAGCAAGTCGTTCTATTTAGTACTAAGAATGCTTATATTTAGTACTCAGAGAAATGCTATAAACACTAACGGTTAAAGTAGGTGTTCATATACTTGCTTACACCTGCCTCTTTAAAAGTGGTTCCATTATATTGAATAACAGCGTCAAACTTTCACTATGTCTGCATAATATTCATTGTGCATGTATAATAATGTAAATTTAGTTTAATAGAATCTTTTTAGACGTAAAACTATCAGCATTTCAAATTTCATGTTACTGGGGATTAAGATTATGAACGTAATGAGTGTACTCAAGAAGGATGTATGCTCGAGAAGGATATTTTTCATAATTGTATGTTATAATTTTTTCCCATCATCAGTATGTTCTAATATGCATATTACATTTAATGAATTTAAATTTTAGTCTCATGAATGGTTCACCTAGCATAGGAATATTTTGGTAATATCTTTGGAGGAATATTAAAATGAATGGATACCAGTGGTGCCACATTTTAACTTCTTAGTAAGTTTTTAATGCATGTTTATATTTTGACTTTAGTACTAGATTATATAGTTGATAAGTATTGAGAATGAAAACCCAGTGATATAGCATTAAATATATATTTGAGGTGTAATAGGCTTGACCTAATCAGTTTTTTGTTTACATTTTTAAGTTTGTCAAAAGATTTGCAATACATGTACATGAATCACCTTTCCATAGTGGTACTATAATTTGAAAAACAAGTAATTGTGTGTAGAAATCAATACAAACATAAAAAGCTTTTACCCTTTTATTGAATACTTACAAAAGATGTCATTTTCCGTCTATTGATGAGATTTAACATTTATCCTCTGCACTACACAAAGAATCAAAGTTTTACATATGAACATATCTGACGATGTACCATGTTTTTTGCTAGATTACATTAATAGTAAAAATAATTGCATAATACTTCATGAAATGAAGTAATTAATGTTGTTTTAGGTTGTCAGTGCTCTGGCGTCATTCCTACTGCGTCGAGTAAGATATTTCTGACGTTAACTGCATATAATTCTGTATTAATATTAAAGGAAAGTGAAATCATAAAAAATTGCAGTGATTATTAGATCTTAAATGTTCTAAGTGGTGAAATTGAACGTACAAAATGAACCACTTCACTCTGTAATTACTGATTGTACGTATCCAACCCCGTCAATAAACAAGTTTTCTGCAAATTTGTATTTGGACACCTAAAATGAACATGCTCATATATGACCTCACTAATCATTCGCTCGAACTTATTTGGACTTCAAAAGATGACCAATATAGTAGTCATCCATGTCATATGCAGGAGTAACGATATTAGGCCTAGGTACCATACTATTTCAACCTACTAATTGCATGACATATATCGATATTCTTATCAGACTGTGTGACCACTATGCAACTTTTGTAACAAGTGAATCACATATTGTGCAACCATCACTATGATCAATTTTTTTTTGATGATTCCAAGATTGATTTATAAACTTAAACTCAATGCTGGTAAACGAGTTCAGATCATATCATCAAGCCTGATATGTAACACCTTTTAGTTGTATGATGTCTTAGTTTAGTTATCCTTTTCCTTTTTCACTTTGAATAAAAATAATTTTCAAGTTTGGTCTCTTATGTTGGTTCTTTTTAAAGATACATATTTCAGTTTTTTATATAAATCTGGGCAGTAGACTCAATATAGCCAGTGAGAACAACCATTTTTATGGTGAATTTGTAAATGTATTGCAGACTACGGTTTTGGCATGGAAGAACCCTGTGGTAGAATACTGCTTTGCAAAATGATGTTCTTAAGAAGAGGCTTGGTAAATACTTGCTCTTTAAATATTGAAATTTTTGATGAAAAATTAAATTTAATGTATGGTTAATTAGCCTGATTAATACAGTTAGCTACTGCAATAAAACACAACTCTCTGTCGTAGTATTTGAAGTACTAACTGCAATAAAAGATAATTGTATGATACATACAGTCAGAACAGCTGGACTTCTGCAAGTCGGCAAGTCCTATTATACAGCTTACTCAAATCTACACTGCTAAGTTATAGGGACTGATGTTATTTAAGTCCATTCAATTTTAATATAATCAACACTGATCCTTTTTCTTCTTCTCTAATCTACCGTTGTTTTTCAATAGAGAAAGAAATATGGTAGTGGCAACGTGATAGCTTCCATGAGCTCATTCATTTGTATTTTTTCTGAAGATTTGGCTTGCGAAGATACATACAGAAACAATTTTGTCTCAAATCGTCATTTTCTTTGATGCACTGTCTAATCAAATAAATGTAATGATATTATGTATGTTGTAATTTGACTTCACGTTGAGTTTGGATTAAATGGGCTTTATTCTTTGTTGTTATGAAAATTATATTAGGGAAAAATTACATGTAAAATAATGAGCAAAATTTGCAGCAAGTTGTCCAACATGAAATGGTTTAGATTTTGGTTATTTGTCATAGTCTTATATTTGTTATTTTTCTAAGTTGTATTTCACACTACTATATTTCAATACCATTATACAAAGGATTAAAGAAAATTAAATTTATTAATAGATATTCAAAAAAATCAAAACCGTTCATATTCTTATTTGTAAAATAGTTAAATATTCGATATTCGAAAAAATGAAAGTAGACATACGATGTATTCACATTTGAAAAACATCTATTTGATTTTTGTTGAGATTGTATATTATTTGGGTTTTTTAACAATGAATAACGTATTTTTTTTCAATAATAATTTCTATTTTATGCACTAAATGCACACAAAACTATAATTTCCATTCAAAATTAGTAAACTCTCAAAATAGAAATCAAATGTTACCCACTGAGTTGCAGATTGGATCTTTGTGTTCAATTTTATGAAAAGTGCATATTATCTAAATCGGATTCATAAAATTGTTACGGTTTCAAACAGTCATTTGTGCCTCAACTATATATATTTTGATTCTGGTTAAACTCTATATATTTTTGCAGTATGGTTATATCTTTTGATTTTGCTGCCTATATTTGTCACCCTCATCATTTTTAAGCAGATGATGATAAACAGCTAGAAGGGTTATGTGTTTGTTACCGAATTACTATTTATAATCTACAGAGTTTAATGCGATAGCAACTACCTATATTTCCTTCACGGTTCATACATCGCTTATTATCAAAACTGCCTTCGTTCATAGTGAATCTTAGTTAGAAATTAACATGCACCAACATAAATGAAGTGTATACTATACTTGTAAACAAAACATTATACATGCTTTGAAAATGCTATATAGGCACATTAGTGAATTAAAGCATGCACATTGTGATTAGATGCAGGTTCATTTGGACGTGCATATACACTCGTGTATAATCATAAGCATAAAATAAATATAATAGTAGTAGTAATAATAATATTTATAAATCAAATATAATATAACATATTGCAATAAATGAATATGATTACATAAACATAAACCATAATAAATATTTATATATTAAATACAACTCGTATAAAATAATACATATGATAAACACAAATGCACATGCAAAAAAAACACAACAAATAATTAGTCTTAGTAATCCCAATCAAACATAACAACCAATCAAATCAAAATTTAATATAAAAAAATATTTTTTAATCTCAACTAGGGCTGTCAATTTCCTACACGACCCGAAACCCGCACGGAAATTAGCAGGTTAACCCGACCCATTTAATTGGCGGGTCATTTTCGGGTCAACCCGAATTTGACCCGTTTATAAACGGGTGGGTTTCGGGTTGACCCGCCAACCCGAAACTGACCCGTTAACAACCCGTTTATACAGTATATAGGTTAAGCTGACCCGTTTACGACCCGCTCCGACCCGTTTATGACCCGTTTGTACCTTATACGGGTTGACCCGACCCGTTTACGACCCGTTCCGACCCATTTACGACCCAATTATACCTTATACGGATTGACCTGACCCGACCCGTTTACACCTTATACGGGTTGACCTGACCCATTTACGACCTGACCCGACCTATTTATAATAGGGTTACACGGGTTGGGTCGGGTCAACCCGTTTAATAAACGGGTTGACCCGACCCATTTAAAATCAACCCGAACCCGACTTGACCCGACCCAAACCCGACCCGACCCATTGACAACCCTAATCTCAACTAAACAAAAACAAACATCATATTTAACCCCTCATAAACACTAGTAGTTAATCTTAGTAAGGCAACCGATAAAATCTAACCATACATCCTATAAATGCATCATCTCATTCTCATTTTAAACACAAATGCTAAAAACATATCATATATAAACCATGATATACTTCTTTCTCTACAAAATCTCTCCCGCCAAACACCTAAAGCCCGATCCCATACCGTCATAGCCAACAACCAAATCATTGTCTACCAATGTTGTGCCTCTAAGAGGCCAACAAACCTTTGTCGATCGAACTTCTACCCTTCTGCTTTTTTCATTTCTTGAAGACTTCTCTCGGAATCACTCTTAAGACAAGTAATGTTAAAGATTGTGCTGTGAACTATCTGATAACCGTTGATTGTTTCGGTAGAACTGTTTGGATTTGAGACCTTGAATCATTGTCATTCTTGAACAAGAAGAAGATTATTAGTTTGTTGGTTTACCACGATTCTAGTTATAGAAATGCTTTAAAATAACAATGATAAGTCGTATTAATCACTCATTCCTGGTATATTTTTGGTAGTTATGATATTATCCCTTTGAAATCAGAAGCATGCTAGCAAAGTTTTAATAAATATAAAGTACAAACAAAGAATTTTTCTTATTTTTGAAATCTCATATAATCAACTTACATAAGCTCTAAGGGAACATGCACTGATTCCAATACACTCTCTGAGTAAATCACACAGAGAGTAGAGACAATTATTGAACGTAAAGTTCGAATTTGTGACCTTTGGTCAATTGGCTATGTCACCTATCAATGGAACGGTTCTATGGGGTTACATAAACAAAGATATTTGTGCAAACAATGTATAAACCCTTGTTTCATTTAACTATATATACAAACATAAGTGAAACTGAATATTATATACATGAACAGACTATGTAAATTATCCAGACTACGTAAATTATTTGATCCTTATTTCCTAAAAGAATTGAATGGTATATGAATGAATAGATTGTGCAAATTATTTGATCCTTGTCTCCTAAAATAAGTAGACATAAGTTAAATTGAATAGCAGGGGTTATGAAATTTTATTTAACCCTTAATCGAGTAGAATAACTTACTTCAAGTATTAGATGGTGGAATTTTACTTAATCGTTTAATCTATTAAATAATAGTAACGCGGAAGAAATTCAAGTTCTCTTATTAACTGTAGGAGCTTTCTCTACTCTCCTCGATTCTCTCTCTATATATTTTATTTTTATAATTTGTTATCTTTATTCTACTAAACTTCTAATGCCAAATTATAATCAAATACATATTTTTACAATTTTCTATAATTACTCACAAATGCCTTCTTATTTCTCTTCTAATATCATATGCACACACACAGTGTTTGCTATTACGGAGTTAGGACAATAATTCCGATAAGAATATGTGGTTAGCGACTCTACCTCACATATGAGCGTTGTATGTCATTTTAAATTATAAATTCCTTTATTTCAAAATTTTATCACATATTACTTAAAATAAATTCAATTTTTAAAAATAATTAAATTTTTAAAGACTATTTTTTAACATTATCGTGTGCAACGCACGGGTTACATACTAGTCTATTATTTAATAGTAATGCAGAAGGATTTTCTGCCCCCTTTTAATTTTTGCAATTTTCTTATCTCTCCTTACTTTCCTCTTAATATTTAATTTTCAAATCATGATTTTTATCATTATTATAATTATTACAATGTTTCTATCGGTTCTCTCTTCTATCGTTTTGCATTTAAATACCAACATTTACTAATTTTGTGCAATTATTTAAAGATTTCTCTGAAGTTTTTTTCTATTTTTACATTGAAGTCCATATGTTATAATAATTTGGCAATCTTAAATTCAAACTTTTTAAATAAATACAACTAATAAATATCCATTAGATAATCTAATACTTACGTTAAAAATGACAATTTAATGTGTGTACCGCATTCGTGATATTGGCAAAATGATAAAACTAATTTTTCATTCAAGTTCATATATTTTAAAATTTTCACAATTATATATAAATTATTACAATGTTTTACTAATTTTCTCCTTAATTATTTCACATTTAAATACCAACACTTAATAGTTTTTACAATTATTTACGGATTTCTCCTGAATTTTCTTAAATTTACACGTTTGAATAAAACCAGTTAACAATAATTATTAATTGATCTAATTATACTATATATTTATATCACATATTAAAAATTATCACATTCCTATTGACAAAAAAGATCAAACTATTTTTTTATTTAAGTCCATATATTTAAAATTTTCATAGTTATGTAAAAAATTATTTTTAATTCTGTTATATTATTCTACATTTAAGTACATAAAATTTCTTTATTTCTAAAATTAGTATTTTAATACAAAGAAACACACACATAAAAAAAATTCTTCTAAAGTTGGTATTTCATTGCAAACAAATATATATACACAATTTTTTTCTTTCTAAAATTGGTATATCATTTCAAACACAGTGTTTTACTTTTGAAAATTTATACGTTAAGTGAATTGCTAATAAAAAAAAAATTTGTGAAAAATGACACTACAATTAATGATAAGCCGTTAATATTTGTATTCTATAATGCTAAAAAAATAAATAACACTTTCATTTAGAATATTTTTATAAAAAAAATTCTTTTTAACTATGTATATTCGTAATTTACGTTAACAAATGGACAAAAATCATATCATACTTTGATTAGAAATATTTTTCTTTTGTATTTTGTTATCTTTTAGAAGTAAATCTTAAATAGTTCATGAAACTTTTATTAAATTAAAATTATTGAGGTGTGAAATAATGAATTAAAATATTTTTTACATAATAATAATTAAAATGATAATGTAAGTTGTATCGTTTTAGGTCTTATTTTCATTTAATATTCTTTTAGTAGTTAAATAAATATTTTATTTATCACTTTGTTAATATCATATACTTATTTTTGATAAATATGTGCTGTAAACTTTAAATGCATAAAAATATATTGATTCATTAGCATTACATTTCCAATTTTAGGCATGTACGCCAATTCTCAAGTAATATTTGGAATCCAATTTATATATTAATTATCTTTTAGTCAAATGTATCTAAAGCTTAACGTCAATTTCAAAATCTATGCACTTTGTCTACAAAATTTTATAAGGATATTAATTTCAAAATTAACTAAGAACGTTAATTTTTATTTATTCGCATATATAACAAATATTGAATCCTAAAAAATAATACATACATACATACATATATATAACTCTTTTTATGGACAAAAATAATAATTTAATTTATATTTAAATATAAAAATACAAAGGTCATCCCTCTTCGGCCGCCTTTCATTCACCTCATTTTCCCTTCAAATTTCGTCAAGTTCCCCCTCTTTCCTTCTGCCATCTCATCTGCCTTACTCCTCGACCTAGCTTTCTCCGTTGCTGCAAGACTTTGACCTGCTCGCCACTTATCTTCCACGGCTTCTGTTTTGCCTATTCGCTCCCATTTTTAGATTTGTTGTCTGTTGTCTCCTCTCTCCCTTGTGCTTTTATTTCGGAGCTTTTGGAACTTTTAGGTTCATTTTTTGTTCGTTCTGACGTTCGTCGGATTTGGCCACCTCTTATCTCACTCGGTGTTTCTGAAAATTTTCGTGTGCCTAGATCTGCTCGTTGAAGCAGCATATGTGTTTCATCGTCTTTCCGCAACAATGGTTTTACTGCTTAGGGGTTTCAGGTCAGCTATTTGGTTATTGGGAGATTTTGTTTGCGGCTTTGGATTCGTCATTGGTTTCGATATCAGTGATTAGTAGACATTCGAGTGTTGTGCGCGTGTTTTTTCTTTTGGATCGTATTTGGTTTTTTTGACAAATTTTTTTCCTGTGTCACTGGTATGGCTCCGGCCATTTTCGGCTTGCTTTTTGGGTTACTAGTTTGCTTCTATGCCTTGTCGTCTTATCACCATCTCCAAATCTGACCTTGGCGATTGCTTGCAACGGGGATCTCCTCGTTTGTCTATGGTTGTTGAGCTTCTCCTTGGCTTTTTGGTTGGTTGCTCTCCTTTGGTTCAGAATTGAGACTGCTCATGGTCTTGCCTGCTTATTTGTATCTATTTTTCATGTATTCTGCTTTTTGCTTTGTAGTTTTTTGCTGTAATGTTGTTTTTCGAAGGTTTGCAGTTGTTTGTTGAATCCGTCTTTCTTTGCCATGATGTTATTTTGGTTATGGATGGAAAGTCACTGGGGAGTTGCGTTGTTAGTTCCTATGGTTTGTTGTTTCTTTTGAAATGAGTTGTTTTAGAGTTATTGTTAGTCTATAGGTGAGTGTTTTAAGGGATTCCCCGGTGCTTCTACGTTGTCATTGTATGTACCATGTATGGTGTTAGTGAAATTTGATCGTGTAATGTACTCACATGTGAGTAGTGTGAGTTGTCAGTGGACGGGCCACTATAAAAACCTTGTTTTAGTAGTTTAGGCAATCGACCTAACTCTTGTATCTTTTATGTATTTATTACATTTGTTGTAATAAAAGTGGACGGTCCACAATAAAAGTCGGATGGCTTTGCCCAAAAAAATAATACAAATCTCATGATAAAAGTTATACACTTAGAAATATAATAAGTTCGATTCATGACTCATCTATCCTAACAAATTCACCATATATTGCATGATAAATTTTGTTTTTCAAAAATATTTATAATATTATTTCTCTACAACATACCGTATGCAACGCACGGGTTACACACTAGCATTAGATTCTATTGAAAATTATATGATTAAATAGGTTGCGGATTTTATCTTATCCTGATTTCATTCAACTAAATCAATATAAGTTGAAGTTGATATTATACAGGTCATAAAATAAAAACACACAAGTTGAAAGGAAAATTATACAGGTCATAAAATAAAAACACAGAAGATGAATTGAATAAGTGAATAGGTTATGGAAATTATGACTATAAACAAATCAAACCTAAGGATTTCTTAATAAAATTCAAATTTATGCTATCAAATTAACCTTTGTAAAATTACATAATTATTTCATGCATTACTAAATTACATTTAGCAATGAACAATTGTTAGGCAAATTATAATAAAAAAATTGGCCCAAATATGACAATTACAAATATAATATGTACATATGTAATATAATAATATTGATAAAATGATAATTAAATATAGTGTGTGTATATGTTGTGTGTAAGCAAAAAAATAATGATATATAAATAAAATATTAAACAAACATATACAATAAGATTAGAGGTATAAACAAAGTAGTAATCAAATAATCAAATATGGATAATGGATGGGGTAAAAAACCAACTTGACCGTGTCCACTTGAATATCGTATATGAATTGGTTCAAAAATTGTCAGCTAATACTCATGAAGAGATTATTGGTAACGAAGAGGATAATATTAATTAAGATGTAATGTGAATGAAGGTATTGATGATTTAATTGTGTTTGATCTTGAGAAAGATGTTGATCTCAACTATGATCCGGATTTTGGGTTTATGGGAAAGGACAACTGATATAAAAGAGAATGATAAAATTCCTAAAAATGAGATTGATGGTAGACTTTTTTTTCTTAAACATTATATTGGTTTCTATCCATGTGGAGAAAAGCATGAAAGAATGTCATTAGTTTACTTCAATGAAGTAACTATAGTCTGCTCTATTTTGAGACTATTTAAACCCTACAAAAGACATTCAAAATGGAAAGCTTGATGATTGACATAATATTCCCAAGTTATGAGAGCATGAAGGAATCTAAAACATATTTCAAATCTAATTAAGTGGGTTGATTGGTACCAAGGCCTTCAACTAAAGGCAACAATCGACAAAATAATGAAATCAATAATCGAGCAAGAGTGACAATATTGGAAAAAGGTACTAGTGTGCATAGTTGACACTACTAAAATTCTTAAAATAATTTGTCATTTCCTAGTTCAAAAGAAAAAAAATTATGAAAAGCACAATGGACTTTTTTTATCAACTTGTAGTATGTTTAGCCGATTTCAATCCACTTATGAAAGGTCATCTTAGACGTACGATAAACAATGAAAGTCATCATCGTAGCTATAGTATTCAAAATGAACTAATACTTTCATTGGTTGAAAAGGTTAAAGAAGCAATGCTTATAAAAATCTTAAACGAAATACTATTCTATCTTTTTTTTTTGTACTCTGGATTTGGCACATTACGTTGAATGATATCAATCGATTTGCAAATTATTTCAATAACAAAAAATGGACATTGAAGTTGTGATTACTAAAATATTAGAACATGATGCATGGTTTGAAAATTTTAGAAAATTTGGATTTGGTAACATGAAAGATGAAGCAAGACAATTTGCAGATGAGATTGGCATTTAACGTTTTATTTTGAAAAAATGAAAAAATATTTGATGAGCATATAGAAATTGATGGTAATGAACTCAACCATTAGGAAATAATTTTTGAATTACCAACTTTCTTCATACAAATCGAGCCCTTACTTCGCTTAAGGATCAATTTGGACAATTTGAACTTTCTAAGGGAATTTTTGAATTTTTTTTGAACGCAAATTCAATATCATTGAAGAAAATTAATCGAAATATCAATATATGAAACTAGAAAAAAATTTAGAGCAATCAAACAAGTAATATTTGTGGAAAAGGATAATCCCTTGGAGAAACACAACCGAAAAGAATCTTATCATCGGAAGTAACAAAATCAATTCGCATTTTTCTTGATTTCTCAAGATCATGCCATGACACGAGTGAATTTTTAAATATATGAATTTTATTGATTATTCTGATTATGGTGGTTTTAGCAGAAAGACGTTTTTCTAAGTTGAAGTTCATAAAAACTTATCCCTGGACTCCTATATCTAGGGGTGGACGCGGGTCGGTTTGGTACGGTTTGAAATCCAAACCACTTCCACACCGTATCAAACGGTTAATCAAAAATACAAACCATTATGCTAATCTTTTTAATTGTTCGGTTTCAGTTCGATTTAATGTAATACGGTCTGGTTTTGATCCGGTCCAATTTGAGTCCATATTAAGTATGAAAAAAGAGAATTACTTCGATCAACAATCAATTTATGAAGGCAATTATGTGAAGCTTTTACACTTAGAGGTTAAAACACGCAATGTATACTAAAATAAAAGATTGGTTCTTAATTGTATAACTATTTCAATTTGACATTTAGCTACAAGTGAGAATTTTTTAGTAGATTAACCAATCATCAACGTTAATCAATGCATAACAATTAAATAAAATGACTAGAATAAGATTATAATTAGCATTTATCAAAAAAAAAATAGATGAAAAATATTATACTAAAACTATATGACAACGATTACTATTTATATAATCCGAAAATAGAACATACATCGTTAGAATATAAAGTGAGATAGAAGTTGCTTACATTTTTATCGTAAGATTATGAGTGTAAACATTCGGTTTGGTTAATATGGTCGGTTTAATCGTCCAAACCGCAACTGAACCATATCGATGCACGTCGGTTCGGTTTGGGGTATTTTCTTTATTAGAAGATTCGATGCGGATACCGTTTTGCGGTCCAGTGCGGACGGTTTCCATATAGCGGTGCGGTTTATGCTTACTCCTATACCACAAGAAAATTACGTTGACCGACGATGATTTCCATTGAAAATGAATATTTTAATATTTTAAAATATGATCACATAATTGAATGCAAGGAGTTTTCATTGATTATATTAATGTTAAAGATACCATAGCATGTTTACCTTTGATTTTTATATATTATGTATTTTGAGTGTGTTTTGTAATGTATGTAAAATTAATGGAAAAAATCACCTTTGAGCAACTCAAAATATTGAAACCGACTGGGGTTTTATGTAGGTAGCTTTGATGTTTGGGCATAGTATAAAATTGCATTATATTCATTTTTGTTATCGGCTAACGAGAGATGCTACCATCACTCACTTAAAAACAATTGAAAGGTGTGTAGATTTTTTGTTTTAGTAGTAAAAAAACAAGTAGGCTGGATGGTTAATTATTATTTGTTTTAAATTGATGCTGCTAGTATACATATGTTAATATTATTTGCTTTACATTCTACCATCCATGTTCATCTTTTAACCTTACAAACTTGACAAAAAACTACGGAAGTATAAGAACTTCTGGTCAGCAAGTGTATCCTCGATCGCTCTTTAAGCGATTGATCATAGCGTATCTTCTCCAATTTGGTTTATAACTAGGCATATTTATTTTTTAACCCTTTCAATTTTATTTTTTAGTCGCATATTGCTGCAACACTCTGATTTGAAATTTCAATGTTCTTTTTGTTTCTTTCTGCAAGCTAATTATTATTATATGTGTGTGTGCAGAGAAAGAGAGAGGGACACCATCTACATCATATTAAATCAAATGATATTTATCTCTTTATATTCCTCATGCATGCACCAATTGCTCACAGACTTGCTGATATAATTGAATTATTTTGGCTTCACTATTAAATATTGTTGGTTCAATGCTACTAGTAGAGCAGGAGTAGAGGCCTGGTATGACTAGTTCAACATTCAAAATTCCTCGGTAAAATAAATATTTTGATTGAAATGTATCCACCAAGAATATTTGGATGATTATGTAACGACCCAGAATTTCTGTTAATTAAAATTTCTATATTTAATTGATTTTAAATATTAATAAGTGAAATTTATAAGTCGAATAATTTTATTTCGAATATCTGAATTTAATCGGATAATTAAATCGATAATTTAATATTTGAAATTAAAGAAATAATTGAAAATTGGGTTAAATATGATTGAAATTGATTTGTAAAATTTTAATAAATCATATTGGAGTTATAGTGATGTTATAGAACTTTTAAAATTGAACTAAAAGTTAATTTGTGAAAATTGAATATTTTAATATTTAATTGACGAGCTAAAATAGCCATTTTTCAAACAGTCTCGGATTCCGACGAAACCAGTTTCATCGGATCCGTAATGTGATATTATTGTATGGTTTCAAATTTCGTGTCAATCGGATTTACGGTTTGTCCGGGACAAGCCAAAACGTATAGAAATTAGTTTAAATCGATTTAATTTAAATTTGATCGTTTATTTCCGTAACTCGCACAGATGATCGAATTAGCTTTCGAAACATATTCCATTGTGTTCGGAACGCGGGGTAAACCTTAGAAACACCAGCCGGCACGCTTCGTTTGGTGTTCGGAAAATTTTTGATGAATGGTGTTTTTGGAAATTTTCTATAAACGGACCTAACTATTTTCATTTCGCAAAAGAAAATCAAACCCTAGGGTTTGAACGTTCAGCCGCCACCCTCGTTATCAATGGCCATAAACACGAAATCTTTCTCCCTCAATATCTCGTGATTTGTTCACCATTAGACTTCGGCATGTGAACGAAAGTTGTAGAGCGTCTCGAGCTCGATAGATCCGTACGGTGGGTCGACGTGAAGATCGTCGCAGTGGTCGCTGTGGGGCCCCGTTCATCATCAGTTTACACGCGGAATTCACGGCCATCATAGGGCCGAGCTTCACCGTTCTTCGGCCTAGGGTAGTACTTGCGTGGGGCTTCGATATGCCGTTGTCTGATCGTCGTCTAGGGGTCGATATGAGGTGCGAAAATTGGTGAAGCAAGGGCGGCTCATGGGTTGTCTCGACCTGGAAATAACGTGGAGGAAGAAGAGGTGATACACGGCCGAGATCCATCAAGCAGAAACGAACGGCCCAGATGCTGTGAGATTTAAAAATTAAAATAAAATTTGTAATTTAAATATATTATAGATTCGTCAAACTTTAAAATGCGATATCTCTTTCATACGAGGTCGGAATTTGACGAAACGAATTGCGTTGGCTTCGTTTTGTCGAGCACTACGTTATGGAACTGGATTGGAGTCGTTTGGGACTAGTGAAAATTTCGGGTAAAATTAAACGCGCGTTTAATTTTATTCGAAATAAAACGCTAAAATTGTTATTGAAAGCAAGGTGAGAACTTCTCACTCAATCGAATCTGTTTCGATTTAAATTTTAAATAGTTAGATTTAAAATTGATGATTGTATGCTTGGATGATAAATTATTATCTGTTATTGATTGAAATAGACATTATACGCCGTATATTAAGCGGAGGTTATTTATTAAAAACATATACCGTGACAATTCCAACTTGATTGGAATTGGTATTACATATGTACTTAGAGTTGATTTTCCCGCATTATATAGTGGATGAGACCCTATTCGCCGTATAATAGCGTATAATATTTTATAAATCCTATATACCGCGATATTCCGTATTGGAACGGAATTAGTATTGTGCTAACATCTGTGGATGCAGGGAAACAGGTTGGTGGAATCCAACTGGATTCCTCACCAGTATTTATTTGATTACAGATATTGTGATATTTGTTGATTATCATATACTGATATATGATGTCTTTGTTGTCGTGATTGACTATTTGGTGTGTTGCATCATTGGGCCAATTATGGAATTATAAAAAGATTTTAAAGTGATGATTTTCAAATTTAAAAAGGGTTTTAAAGTGATTTTTGAAAGTACACGTTTTATTAAATTTTTGAATTGATTCATTTTAAATGAATTAACGTTATAAAATTTAATATTATAAAGATTTATGATTTTTGAGAAATATAGTTAAAATATGATTTTTGAAATATGGAGATAATGATTTTATAAAATAGTTTAAATTGTGATTTTTGAATTTATTATAAACGGTTTATAAATAAGATTTAAAGAAATTGAATTTTTATAAATCAGAATAATGAAATTTTAATGAAGTTTTTATAAATGTAAAAAGGGAGTTATTAATGAATCTTATAAGTAATAAGATTTATAATTTGTAAAGTTTTAAAAAGCGATTTTGGTGAATAAATGGATTATAAGCATTTAACTTATAATATGGATTTTTGGTATATAACGGAGTTATAAATAGAATTAGTTAATAAAGGAGATTCATAAATCGAAGTTTTTATAGATAGAATTGAAATTTATAAACGCTGTTTTATGAATCCGAAATCAATTGAATTTGATAAATTAAACATAGAAGTTTATTAAATGAGATATATTCGTGATTTTGGACAGCGAATTATCCTTTAAGTTAAATGTTGTAAAAATAAGAGTTTGGTTGGGAATTTTATTCACGATTTTGGACAGTGAATATATTATTAAAGAAAATGGACATGTTTTTGGGGAAGTGATATTATAAAATGAAGTTAATTGTTTTAAAGATGTTTTAAAATGGATTAACTATCAAAACCATAGATTTCAACATTCATTGTTGAAATAGACGTTTTCGAGAAATAGAAGGAAATGGTGGACTATAACACTGTTCTTATAGTAAATGATTTCCGAAAGGAAAAGTTTTGTATAGTATTGGGATTTATATATCTATCTTAATTTTGAATCCCTATACTAGTGATTTTGGGTTGTCGTAACGATGTTTTACGCAACATTCGTTTTGGCTCAAATAAATGTGTTTAAGTGAATGTTTTCCTTAAAGAATGAAATATATACTTAATTTTGATTTAAGTATATCGAATATTTTCCAAAATGTTGAAAATAAATAGATTTGTGAATTACTTATTATTAAATAAGTATGGAAATGTTTGCCAATATGAAATGAAGTGTTTTGAGAATTTTCTTTTTAAAGATAAATTGAAAGTGAATAATTGAAATCGATTTGAAATCATATATCATTGGATATTTGAAAACTTAAATTCACTATGGAATTTACAAAGGAAAGGGGAATCTGTTTAAAAATAAATATCGATTTATAATTGAAGTATGGAAATTATTTATATACATATCTTGTAAAGATATTTTTGGAAAATAAATAATTTGAAAAATTATTTGAAATCTGGTGATGTTGTGCATACCAATTGATAGTTAAATAACCGACTATCAATATATACCTTTAAATAGGTATTTGTTGTGATTGCTTGAATTTGAATGCTACGCTTATTTTTAAAATAAGCGCTCACTATTAGGGTTAGCCGAGAAAGGACCTTGGGGTCGTATAACCCATTCCGAATAGTGATACGTCGTAATGGATAACATTGATGACCGGTGTTGAAGACCGGATATTTGTGAAAACGGAAGGATTACCGTCGAATGTTTCTGCATCGGCTGATCTCCGATATAGAAATTTATTACCCTTTGTGATGAGAAGTCCGGTCGTGATTAGTGAATATCCGGATTGCAAGGGCTTCTTTGGAAGTGCCTTCGGTTCCGTTCGATCCCGGAACGGACTTGTATGGATGTGTGTCTGACGTTACAATTTGAGATGTAAAGCTGATTTCTATCAAATATATTTCCGTTGGTGGCGGAGAATTTATTCTCTTAGCTTAACACCCTTAGAGGTTATATAGTTGATGGTTACTAGTGATACACTCCCAATTTGGTAATGTGGCATACGAAGTGTTGTTGAGCATTTGTTGAACAAAGCGCAGCTTTTATATAAAGCGTGGCTTTGTGGACGAGACTTCGTCGGACCTCACACCGCGGAAATGGTCAAAACAGGAAGAATGCAGCAAGGTTCTAGGGAGTAGCGCCCCTTAGTGTATGTCATTTCCTTCTAGATAGAGATGGTATCATGGTATGGAGCCCAGATATTTAACCCATGTTGTGCTGCAAATTTATTTCTTTGTGGTTGTTGGAATCGAGGATCCTCGGGATGAAAGGTTGTTACAACCGGGAAATGGCATACGCGTGTCAGTAGTTACCTACTTTTGCAGAGGTAACCCGACCTTGTGTTGGCAGAGATCCGGTTAGGTTCTCGGGTCGTCTTTCCAGAGGCATACCCATGTGGCAATGGGAAGTTCCTTGGCCTAACCATTTGTTAGAAATCCAAAGAAACAATACGATCTTGTACGGTTTTAGTTGTACAACCTGTCATGGAATGTGGCGGTAACCTGCTATTGAACATGATAGCTATAGTAGGCATAAGTGTGAAATGCCTATGCTGGCTAAGATTTATATCTTTACTTTCGAAATGATTTTTCCTACACTATACACTAGTAATAATATCAAATGTTTCTTTTAATGCGTATCAAACATCTTTGACTATCATAAGGAGAAATCTCCTCCGATTCTGCGTTTGCATTGTGTGTGTGTGCGGGAGGCCTTATGGTAGTCTCATTTTCTAAAAAGCATTGCGAATCTATTTTAAAATATTCCTGTTGTTTGTTTTAAAGATAAATAATTGTTTTAAGTTCTCACGCCAGTCCCATGACTGACCTGGAGCTTATTGTTTTCCTTCCTGAACTCTGGGTGCCCACCAATTTCCACACGGGCAGTCAAGAGTCGGGTTTATCAGGATATTCTGGAATTCAGGAGTTGCTGGAGGCAAGCTGGATGGCATGGCGTATTCACTAGTATATAGTATTTCTTTTCCGCTGTTTGTTGTTGTTGTTGTACACTCTGATGATGTAATGTAATGTAATATGATGTAATGTAATAACTGATATAGTTCTTTGTTTAAAGATTATTCATTTATTTATTATATGTTGTTCCGCTGCGATATGTGAGATTCTGTTATTGTTTCTGTTGTTTTCTTTTTCTTTCTCTCTTCTTCTATCTTCTACCTCTTCTTTAACCCTAACGGTACAGTGAACGTATTCACATTAGTGAATGTAAATCAGTGAATGTAAACTAATTGAATATAAATGAATGTTAGTAAAAACATCCAATGTTAATGAATCAAATGTGATTTAAATTGGAAAACCAATTCATTGAATATTAATGAGAATATGAATGAATATTTATTTGGATAGTTGGATGATGGTTGGATTGTTGTTTCTTTCTGTTCTGTTCTGTTCTATCTTTTTCTCTCTTCTTCTATCCTTTTCTTCTTCTTTAACCATAACATTTCGGTTTTCCGGCCTTCGATTGCTCGGCAGTTGATACAGTGGACGTATTGATGTTGGTTTTCGAGCGACGAAAAATCGCAACGTTACATTTGGTATCAGAGCATATGGTTAAGCGACAACCATGGCTCTGTTGGGTGTTACTCATTAAAGATAAAGTCAGTAGTACTCTAGAATGAGTGTGAGTGTAATAATAGATACGAGCGTGTATTTGTTAGTGAATATGAAATTGTTTTATATTGTGGTGATTGGTTTGTTGAGTTGTATATGGATTTTGGTCAACACGAGTAATTAACGTTGTTGATAGGGATCTCTAAACATTTGTGCAGAACAATTTGACACGATATCGTTTTAAAATAGGGTAAATGAAATAATTTTACCTTGATTATATTTTATATATAAAGGAATAATTTTTCAAAATTATTAAAGTGTATATGAATTGATTGTTTGGTTGTTGAAATGCAAGAATGTATATAAGTTAATTAAAAGAATGAATAGTGTAAGCAAATGAATTATAAGTATGAAGTTATAATTAAAATGATTTACACTTGTGAAAAAATCTTATATATAAGAAGTGAAATTTTATTAGTAAAAGATTTATAAATGTGATTTATAATCTAAAAACAAAATTCCAGAGAAGTGTTTTGAAAGGATTTGACAATTTGGATTTACGCTTGTGAAAAAATCTTATATATAAGAAGTGAAATTTTATAAGTAAAAGATTTATAAATGTGATTTATAATCTAAAAACAAAATTCCAGAGAAGTGTTTTGAAAGGATTTGACAATTTTGTCAAATCCTTTCAAAACACTTCTCTGGAATTTTGTTTTTAGATTATAAATCACATTTATAAATCTTTTACTTATAAAATTTCACTTCTTATATATAAGATTTTTTCACAAGTGTAAATCATTTTAATTATAACTTCATACTTATAATTCATTTGCTTACACTATTCATTCTTTTAATTAACTTATATACATTCTTGCATTTCAACAACCAAACAATCAATTCATATACACTTTAATAATTTTGAAAAATTATTCCTTTATATATAAAATATAATCAAGGTAAAATTATTTCATTTACCCTATTTTAAAACGATATCGTGTCAAATTGTTCTGCACAAATGTTTAGAGATCCCTATCAACAACGTTACAGATTGGATCTCGATGAGGAAATCTCAATCAAAACAGATGTGAAGAAGCAATTATTGATTTCATTTCAATATATTGCTGGTATGTGGGCTTTTTACAAAACCCTTATGTGCAGACTGATTTCTTTACTTCACAGGAGAATATTTGTTTGCAGTGTTACAAAGAAGCATCATATCAAATAGTATATTTCATCTAAACAAGAACCGAAGCAATGAGTTAAAAATGAAAAGAAAAAAAAAACGTTCAATTTTGGAACATCATTGCTTGGATGACAACAATCATCCGCTGATCTTTGCATATTTTCAAGGCAAATTCTATTCATACACCACAAATCATAGTTATTAATGGCGCACGATGCAAAAAGGCGCAACACCTGTCTGGAGCCTTGGCGCACGGCGTGACAAATGACGCGCGCCTTTCTGATTCACTGCGCATGCTTAATTTTTTTTAATTTAACATATAACAACAAATTTAAAAAGTTTGGTGTTTTTTGCTAAAACATATGCAATCAAAGATTTTACGTACTTTGCCAAAAGAAACATCATCAAATATAACATTAGCGTAGAATTTCAAGCATGATAGTTTTCAAAATCCAGAATGATAATACATATTACTAATAAACTAGATATCTGAATCCGATGCAGCAATTTCTAAATCAATATCTGCATCATCAGATTTATAAGCTTCAGCGTCTTCCTCATCCGTCTCATTTAGATTTGTTTCTTTTTCGTGAAGACATCAAGGAGCTGAAGTAGATACTGAAAAATAAATCTCTCGACGTGGAAGTTCTTCTACATGGATATCCAGCTTCGTTCACTCATGCTGCTCTAGCAGCAGCAACCCATGTCAAGTCGTCATCGTCATCAAATACAACTTCATCTTCAGCATCGATGCATCATCCATATTTCTCGTCAACCATTCATTACAGTCATTAATATCCTTCAAGGATATTAGATCAACAGTGTCACGAATGTTATACCTCCTTTTTAATGCTCGATTGTATTTAACAAATACTAAATCATTCGTTTAGCAAACACAATAATATGATCAACACTAATTTTATGTGTAATGTAAAAAATTAAAAATTAAATAAAAAACAAGCAAAAAACAATAAAATAATACAAAAGGCACGTCATTTTGCGTCGTGCGCATTTTTTGCGCCGCGCGCCTTTTGCGCCATTTGACGCGCCTTTTCATATGTGCTGCGCCGTAAGGAAAAATGGCGCAAACGCTGTGTCGCGCGCCGCTAATAACTATGCCACAAATTACTATACATACATCGATAATCTTACCAAAATCATATGCACCGCATTTTACTTAACATTCACCGTATATATTACAAAACTACCCTTAATTTAAAATAAAACAAATACTTTTCCTATTTCACTTAATCTATTTCGTTCAATAAAATTAAGGAACCCTATTTCCTGAATTCCTCATATTTACTTTTGCAAATTCCACATCTTAATCAAAAAAATTAAATGTAATTTGAATTTATTTAATATTTATATGTAGAAAACGGTATTTAATTTTTGAATATGAAAATGTTAAACAATTTAATTTTGAAATTGTAGTTAAATTTGATGTAATGTAAGTTAAATTATAGAGAAGAATTTAGTAATCTGTGAATCATATTAATTTTGGTACTAAATTTTAAAATTCAATTTTTTTAATTTGAAATCAAAAAAGCTAAAAATTGTACGAATACAACTTGAATTTGTAATGGAATTTAGTACTGCAAAACCTTTAAATTTAATTCAATTGATCATTTAAAGAAATTTTACTTTATGAAAGGATTTATATTCGATGATATAAAACATGGACAGCAAGGATTCATATGCCATGAGTTCTTCATTCTTTAAAATTGGTTGTAAAAAATTTTAACTAACTTTTTGTCTTGAATTTAGTCAAAAGTAATTAACTGTGTAGTAAAGTAATTAACGGTGGCTATGAATAGAATTTGCCAATTTTCAAACCGGTTGATGTATGAACAGTTCAAGAACAATTAACTGATTCCACAGTAGCACTCAAACAGTTAGCTACCACAAGATATAACAAATCATGAAATAATTACTCACACCGACAAAAGCAGCATCGAGATGTGAAACATTGAGCTCCAAAGAGACACCACTAGTTGGATACCCAGAAGCAATGAACACAGCAGACCCAACCAAATCCACATAAGTTGCAATCACACCTCCATGCAAGTAATTCCTATCATTCTATTTAAGGTATCATTCAAATTAAACTCAAACCAACAAAAGTAAGTCGCTAAGATTTGAGAATTAATGGGAAGTGCTTACGCGTAGGCAGGGAGAGACGGCAAGTGAGCAGAGAACGCGTCCATGTTCGACAGCGTCGATTGATAATCCGTTCAAAACCAAAGCATCGTAAAATTTGGGACGAATTGTGGAAGAGAAAGTTTGTTTGTTTGTTGGATTTGATTCTTCTAGAGAATTCTTCACTGCTTCCAAATCCATTTTTTTCCCAAAGCTACCCCGAAAACAACAGACAAAGGAGGCAAAAGGGTCAGCACATACCGTGGAATTTAATATTTACTCTTCTTCCATTTCATGCCGACGGGCCGTGTTTGTTTTGAGAAAAAAGCTGATTGCAAGTGCTCATTCAATTGCACGTTTATATTTAGTTTGTTTTACCACATCATTTAGCCTTCCCAAGTCCTACCGGCAAAAATCTATTCAGTCGTCTTTAGCAAGTGTTACGTTCGCGCGTGCCAATAGCATAGACTTCGCGCGGGTAAATTAATTTTTTACAAATTATATATATATATATATATTTAACATATTCAAGTGATTCTCATAAATATTTAAATATGTTTTTGCGTTAAAATCATGAGTACATTTTTATTTCTAAGTTGGAATATTTAATTTTTTTTTTGTTAGGTTGAATTTTTTTTCTGTTATCAATTTACAAAGAGCGAAAATATATAGGAAGTTTAATTTTAGATTCTATTTTTAACTGATACTAAATTTGGTAATGTATGTAAGAAAGCGTTTTAAAATTGAAAAAAAATAAAATTAAGAGTTTCTATTTTTAAGTGATATTAACATTTGGTAATATCTATAGGGAAACGTTTGAGAAAGTTCACGCTGGTAATAAAAAAGTATTACACCAAAGCTATTATATTTAAGTCATATTGGTACGGCGGGTGCTTTTAAAAAGTATAAACGACGTATGCTTTAGAAATCCAAGAATATATATATACACACACACGTAATAGAAAAATACATGATTTGCAAATGTAAAGTGACATACGAATGGCATACATGAAAGCGTACTTGTATATATAAAATAATCAATAAAATAAAGATTTATTTCATCACTGATGATTATTATTCTATAAGTTTGTATTGCTATAAAAAAAGAACTAAATATAAAATTTTCGAATTATGTGTCAAACATTACAAAAAGAAATAAGTAATAAAAAAGGGTATCAAAATTTTCCATTTGAAGATATTAGCACATCCTTGTACACAACATTTCTTGCATAGGTTCCGGATTGCCCTTGAACTTCACCGTTTTTTACTAAAACTTTGGCTTTTTCATTGAAACTCCTCTTGATAATGCAACATAAAGTTGACCATGGCTGAATGCATCTTGGGGTAAGTAAATTCCAACATTTGAAACTGTTTACCCTTGAGCTTTGTTAATAGTTAAAGCAAAACTTAGCCTTATAGGGAACTGTTTACGTAATAAAGTAAATAGTAAACGGATATCTTCAGAGGGCTTCATAGGTATTCTTGGGAAGAAAATCCAAGTTCCAGCAAAGTGACCAATAGCAATCTCTACATCTATGATGTTTCTGTAAAGTTCGCGGCATATAAGACGTGTACCATTACATAATCCATTTTTTGGATCGATGTTTCTTAGCAGCATAATTGGAGCACCTTTTTTCAAGACCAATTTATATGGGGGTAAACCACTCAAATTTATTGAATTCAAATATTCAAGCTGGTATAGATTTCTTATATCATCTTCCACAGAATCGAAAGAGTAGTAGACATGATGATCACTAGGAAAAAGATTTATAACTTAATCGTTTAACATATCCACATTTTCATTAAGTAGGGTGATTAAAGCCCTTGTAATCATATATTTTGTATTAAATGCATTAACATATAAGTTTGGAAAAGTTGAATTTATTAGTGTAGTTATTGATTTTTCATTTTCCCATGGTATAACCATTTCATCCGGAAGTCTTATCATGTTCTCACATATATGTGGCTCACTTCCATCACTAACTCTTAGTAGGAAATCCGCATAGAATGGATCTTCTTTTGCCCTCATATTTTGAGTGAGATGGATCACTTCTACCTGTTTCCATAAGGACGATTTAACAATGCACGCATCAATAATTTCTGATATTGTACCATTTTGTATAACCGGTAAAACTTGTTTAAAATCCCCTCCGAAGATTATAATTTTACCTCCAAATGGCATGTCATTTCCCAGTATGTCTTTTAAAGTTCTATCTAGTGCTTCAAAAGGATATCTGTTGGTCATTGTTGCTTCATCCCAAATAAAAATGGCTGCTAATCTCATAAGTTCAGTCACTTCAGACTGTTTAGGTATCATACACATTGATGTTGAAGTTAGATTGATTGGAATTTTAAATCGTGAATGTGTTGTTCGGCCACCTGGTAAGATTGTTGCGGCTATCCCCGATGTAGCTGTTGCTAGTGCAATTAATCCATCTTGCCTAAGTTTTGCAAGTATTGCTCGATACAAAAAGGTTTTTCCCGTTCCACCAGGGCCATCTATGAAATAGATTTTGCTCTTCATATGGTAAACAGCATTAGTAATTGCAGTATATGCATATTTTTGACATTCATTCAACTTTTCATTAAATATAAAGTCCTCTTTAGGCGTTACAATAGAA
The DNA here is from genome assembly GCA_030765085.1 of Allium cepa. Classification (NCBI taxonomy): domain Eukaryota; kingdom Viridiplantae; phylum Streptophyta; class Magnoliopsida; order Asparagales; family Amaryllidaceae; genus Allium; species Allium cepa. The sequence continues at coordinate 656,608,768 of CM060940.1, forward strand.
TATTGTTCCTCTATTAATTTGGAAGCAAGGGAATTAGCATCTATATCATTTCTAATACTTGGAAGATCAAAATCAGATATTAGTTTATAATGGTTCATTAATAGATCATTAAGATCATGCAGTAGACGATTTTCAAGTATAGGCCGAGCCATTGCACTTGAACTTGGATAATCTTCAATCATATTATAGAAAAATTCTTTCCATAATTTTCTTATCCCCGTTGGTGCACAATAAATTAAGATTGTTACAAAATAATCTTCTTAAAGACGAAGGCATTTGTGTGTTTGATGCTTCAATCAAACATGCCCTTATGCTTTGGTCTTCTTCAAGTAATCCCATCTTTTCTGCTGCTTGCCGAAATGTCGGGTATTTGATACCATTGATGGTTAGAAGATAGTCAAACGATGATGGTCCTTTTACATGATTTAAAAGAATTCGCAAGAAGTAACGTTCTCCTTCTGATAGAGAAACATTGTAAATTGGTCCTATGACCTTTTTATGTGATGCTCTTCGTCGCCACTTTTTAATATCTGATATCCAGGTGTATTTTTCTGGGAATTCACGATATAAAAAATGTCTTGCTTCTAAATCTTGTGGATTTCTGTTGAAGAATTCAATTAACATTGATGTAGAGAGGTTATCATCCAATAAAATATCAGACACGGTTTGGTTAGCATGATAAGTCACTTGTTGCCTGCTTGGAAGGTGTATCTGTAGACGTTGAACTGATGGATATATTGTATGCAAGGAGAATTCAAAAATTCTCCAAAATGCCTCTCGGGGACATATCCATCTTGCGTCTAAAAACTTTTGAATCTCATCATTTTCAGATGTTGGATGAATTTCCACTGTCACACGTTCTGGACCTTTGTATACATATTTGTATAAATATTTGACAGGTTTAATACTACTACAAACATCAACATTTATATGACAATCATACTTTTTCAGCAGCCATGGGTTATATGGAACAACCCAACGATTATCCATTATACTATCACCAATATTGTCTAGTGCGATGTTTATACCATTATCCCGCCTTCGATAAATTGGGTATGAACCATTACCTTGAATAGTACATGATGAAAATTGCTTAGGATATTTTTTTTTTTTGCAATTTCCGCCTTTCATGCATGGAGCATTTGGTCGTTGTCTTTCACATGGCCCATGAAGCATCCATTTAATGACAGCATTGTACAATTCTCACGATTTGGGATTTCAGCTCTTACAACAACATTATAATCATCTGGGCTATGTAATTTATCTTCGTTGTCTAGAATAATAAGCATGTGAGCATGGGGTAGTCCTCTTTTTTGAAATTCGATGACATGAACATGTGCTGCAACCAATCCAAGAACTTTTTTGTCGTAAATATCATGCTTTAATTCTTCATATTTGGCACGGAAAATTCTAGTGGTAAGATCTGGGCGATCTTGCGAAGTTTGTCCATATGAAAGTTCTGATGTGATTTCTTCCCACGCAGGATTGCATGTCATTGTAATAAACAAATATGGCTTTCCAAACTTTTGTACTAAAGCCATAACATCTTGATATCGTTGGTACATATTACGTGGACTTCCATTGAACGAAGAGGGTAATATTACTCTTTTGCCTATGTTACCTATGTCAAAAAAATTAATTTGATATAAAATTATATATGTGTGTGTAGTATAAACAGACCAAAGAGAAGGGAAAAGTGTCATACTTGCATTATTTTCTCCAGCATTCAGTGCATCTTGAAGTCCCACATACAATTCCGATCTAATGTGATTTTGTTGCTGACAAAACCATCTCATTCTACCACTTTCAATTTTCACATAATTATCCACAACATGTTGTTGTAATAAACGTCCTCCATGTAAGAAGAGAGAAGTATCTTCACTTCGAATCTAAAGTTTAAGTTGATTAGAAATAGCAAATGGAATATATGTATTGTATCTATATAATATAAGTAGTTAAGTTGATTAAAACTGGTAGATCTTGATACCTATTATATTTATGTTTGATTACTCGTGTGAATCAAAAGAATGAAATCCATTATATCATCAACTATGTTTAAATTTATGCCTAATAATTAATTGATTTTTATAATATGATGATGTTAGCTGTAAATTTACTATTTTTTTAATGGAAAATTACTTTGTACCTGCAAAATATAAGCATAGTACTCACGACATGTAAGAGGAGTTCCATTTATATTATGGCTGTTAAGGTCCCAACCATAACTTCCATAAGGTAGTAGAAGAGGATACCATAGAGGGCCGTGACAACCATGTGTTTTTGGAATTCTCATAAGCTGACCCGTCGTCGTATGTAGAACAATATCCCTGCCATTTATAAAACTTGTCTCATCCTGACCAACTATCATTGCAGAAACTTGTGAAGATGTAGGCAACACATATTGTTGGTGCAATGATTTTTCTTTAATTATAAATTTATAATTATGGATGTCGGGAAGTTGTGACACTCGACAAAAGTATTGAGCAAAATCATTATTCTCATCTAATAGACGTTGTATCCTTTCCAGTATTCCTCCATTCAAGTCTTCATTCTCAATCATTCGATTTTCAATTTCATGATCAGTACATACATATATATATATACATACATACATATATATATATATATAGTTGTAGAAATCTGGGTCTATCTCCTTCTTTAGGAAGTAGGCTTCCAATATTGTGATATATACATCCTTGAGCATGGAAAGTGTAAATTCCAGCTCTTCCATTTGTTAGATTTTCATCGACATGCACTCTCATTGAAGTGAAGGAAAATACATGATTATATGTTCGAATATTTCTTTTGAAATGTAAACCATCAGCACATGTATCCTTGTAGAGCTCCAAGAGCTCATTTAGTGAATGCCCGGGGGGGGAGGAGTATGGTTCTCCCATTTGAACAACACAATGATGCACTCTCGTGTTGAAATAATTTTCCCAAACAATGTTGACAAAACGTTAGCTGTTTCAATAAATGCTTTCGAAATCCAGTATGATCTTTGAATTTTTTTTGCAACATTGTGAGTTCTAACATTTCTTCACACAGTTTGACGTCTTTGTAGTTGATTATTATTTTGTGATGATTGTCTCTGCTTTTGGGTAGATTGTGACATGTAATGTACTATATGTTCTCTTTCCTCAATAGATGTTGTTTCTGTTTGTTCAATTTGTATTCTTGGATTTCTGTCTTGCTGGTAAATATGAGATTCATTGTTTGTAGGATTTATACTTCTTCCTAAATTTGCATTTTGTGATCTTTCTCTTCTTTGTCGATACATTTCACGACGCCGAGCTAGATAATTTTCCCTTTGTTCCTGACTCATAGCTCTCCTTCGTTCTCTATCCCTCATACGGCGCATTTCTCTTTGTTCATCACTTAAAATATTTGTTCTTAAATTTTGTCTTCTTTGGCTAAGCATTTTTGATATACAACCGGTTGGAAAGCAAATATGGTTAGGTTATTATTTTTTTAATCTCAAATACATTTATTCACATAACATTTAACTACAACAGTAAATTGTTAGAATGAAACTGAATTCGAACACCCATAAAAGATAAGGTAATTATACTATTTGCAAACATTAATATAAATCAGAATTTTATTTCAAAGCATAAAAATAGGGAGTATAAAGTGATTTTCTTATTAATAATAAAGGCTGCAACATCTAAAAAGTACTACTAACAAATGTTATTTTTTTATCCTACATAGCGACTTTTGATTCAAATTTATTGCTCCATTTTCCTTCATAAATTTTACCTGCGAAAACATGAAAAGAAAACCGATAAGGCAGTAAAATTTAATTATATTATTTTTTCAAATTTGTTAATCGATATATCACTTACCACTTCAGAAATAAATTTATGATTCCAAAAATCATCTGTGGAGAGAGACTTTTTATCAGCATTTGTGGTTGTTCGACGTGTGCACTATCCTTTGTTGAAGATGCTTTTGAAGATGTATTATCGTTTGGACTTGCACTTTGTTTATCACAGTGTGTAGCATCCATCTTTTGACTGATAAATTGTGTTGAATTAACATAATATATATCGTCAAATAAACCTCATATGACAGACATGGCACATGTAGTACATGCATAATTGTGTTGAGTTAACATAATATATATCGTCAAATAAACCTCATATGATAAATTTTCCTTAATCGATAAGACTTTTTAGTTATTTTATAAATTAATCGTCAATATTAAAGCACATGTTATCCGTCGAACCATCTCATGTATGCCCCTTACTGTCACATCTAGAGGAGTCTAATTACTTTTAGTATACACTATTCTATACTGTACACTTTTTTGTCCAACAAATAATCTACATGGACTATTGGAAAAAACATGTAATTTAATTGCTGCATACGTTGATGGTATTCTACTAAACAAATCATGTATACTCGTACATAACTATACTTGTACATAACCTCACCGCAACCTTTTCTAATCCCACATCCATCAACCCTGATACATTGGTAAATTTTATTTCAAAAAATATATCAACAGAATATGTCATGTAACTTGAGACTATTGTTAAATAAAATAGTAATACAATTAAGGTGGCTTCGATTATGACTAAACCCAACATTGGTCATCTAACCAAGGTGGTTTTACTCTTACAATATGCACCTAAGCTTTGCATACGTATATACAAATAACTCTCATAAAAAATGAACCATATAGTAGCTTAGGATCAATTAGTACACATATACAGATAATTGAACAATGAACCATAGTGAAGCTTAGGATCAATCATACATATCTTCATGTATGATGTATCGTTACATCCGCCGTATAACTTTCATTCATACCTGCAACATACATATATGAACACCTACATGGCTACAATACAGAAGCCTCATCATTAATGCTTACATGCAGCATATATATTATAGTATAAACTTCATGTAAAAAGTACAAATTCATCAGCAAAATCATATGCGTTGAATGTTTTTTCAAATAAGATCCCCTACGGAGGGGGGTCCCGAGGGGGTGGCAACCCCCAAGGTGGGGGTACTGGGGCAACACCCCCACTACGGGGTTCGACCTGCCCGGTCAGGTCGTAGGAGTCCGAGAGCAGCGCCCCTTCTAAAACGATATGTTTTATTGACTGTTAAATTCAACAGCCGACGGTAACAACCGTTAGAAAATGGTCACGACCGTTCGAATAGGTACCTGTAGACGAATAGGCACCTCACTCCCTATATAACAGAGCATTCTTCAGATCTGAGTAAGTAGTCACAACTTGTGCAGATAAATCTCCATTGTATCCGAAAAGAAGGTTTTCTTTCTACCCGCAGTGATAAAGAAGGGGAAAACATTCTTGAAAGACAACGATTATTTCGTGCCTTGGAGTGATTAGTCTTATATTAGCCTACTTTGATCAACAGTATGTACATATATAATGTAAAACAAAGCCCAAAAAATTGATACCTTGCATTCAAAACAAAAGCATTATATACTATCCAATATAGGTAACAAAGATGAAACCTATTTGAATGAATCTGTTAGGATTCAAACAAAGCAATTTAAGCATCCAAATATATCAAGAAGAAATTCAACGGGAGTGAAGTTATGTACATTATACGTGCGAATCTCCCCAATTCATGTTACGCATCAGTAAATGATGGAAGAATTACTATCATGATTTATTAATTTATTCTATATAATCATAAATGCACGTTTAAAAACTTGACTCGTAATAAAATGTGGGATATCCATTTCCAGAAATTTGAATGTACATTTGAAACAGTGAATGCGCATGGTATTTTTGTACTACAAGCACTCATATTCTGATTTATAGCGTTTACCATCTTTTAAAGACTGGTACCATATCAACAGAAACTTTTAAATTTTTATTTTTGTATTTTTTAATACAAATTTTATGGTTAGGAGCTAGGGAAAGCATGTCAGATATGAAACATCACATCCTAACCTATGTATTTGTCTAAAAATCTGCAATACAATTGCTCATATAAGCATGTCAAATATGAAACATCACATCCTAACCTATGTATTTGTCCAAAAATCTGCAATACAATTGCTCATATATATAAATATGCATTGTGGTTCTGTTTGGTATAAACAAATTGGTCATTGTATGAAAGTCTATTGCTTGAACAAATGCGCATGTACTTAGTTCTTTTATTTAATGAGCCAAGTTTTTAATGCTCTGTTATCTATTTTCACAAAGGTACATGCACAGGCATGCATGCATCTCCAAAAGCACAAATTATTCACATATTTAGTTCTCAATATTGTGCGAAACTCAAGCAAAACACTGATACACACAATCTGACAATATTTTTAATGCAAATAAATTAATGCAAAACACGCACAGGAGATATGCCAAAATAAAACGTTTCTACACTATTCAAAGTATATGCTTTGTTTCAGAGATTGGATTCAAATAATGGAACACATAAGCAATTACTACTTCAGTATTAATTCAAGCATCTACTGACATAGGTGTGAGTTTGCATTACACGTCTGAAATGAAATTTCAGTTATTCTTGGATACTCCTTGAACAGAACCGCATGCTCTTCCCTATGAAGGTTTCCTTTTTCAAATTTATATCCAACACTCAAATTTCTTAATTTCTATTTGGTGTAGAGGTGGTGAGAAGCTGAAATTTAAAGCTAATTTAATTTGTAGTTATTGATTTGATTTATTCTAGAGTTACTGAGGTGATAAGGTTTGGGCAAGAGGAAGTGATTTCTAAACGAACGGGAAGGAAGGTGAGGGCCTGATGGGGGAAGGAAATAGCAGTTGAGAGGGATATGAATGCTAATGGCAGAAGAGGGCTAGGGAAAAGAAATAGCGGTGCATAGGTATGAATAACAGTGGATAATGTAAATGGTATTTATTGGGGTCTATGGTATTTTTTAGAAGGCTATGTTTGTGGTATTGAAGTTTGAAGATTTATGCAGATAACGTGAATTTCTGCAGAGAACGTGAATTTCTGCAAAGAATGGAAGATTAATTATAATGAACATGGAAGATTTAGAGAAGATGACAGAAATAAATTTATTTATAGTCTTGTGTTCTGTAAAGGGCGGTTTTGGAAGTTTGCGGTCGGACCAAAAGTTTGCGCTTCCAAACCAACTATTAAAAAGATTTGTTAAAATCTAAGGGTCCGTTTGGTTTTATTTTGTATCTTGAGTTTTGTGTTTACAGCTTACACTAAGAAATAGCAAGAAATAAGATAAGGAGATTTATAATTTTTAGCCATTGCGACGACCAACGGACAACAAAAGAATTGGATTGTTCTTCGTGCTTTTGTTATTTCTTGAAACACAAAAAACAAAATAATCTTGGTTTCTATTTTGCATGTTAATTTCATTTTTCAAAATTGTTTATTTTTCAACAATACACACAACGGACACGCTTTTGTATAAAAGAAAACACAAAACTAAAAACGACAAGCCAAACGGAGCCTTAATATTTTATTTTCAAAATCTTATATTTACCATTTTACATTTATTCTATTAAACTGCTATTTTACAATCAAATACCAGTCTTTTAGAAAAATATAATAATATACAAATCTTCACGGTTCGCAAAATTTTAAATTAGAGTCAATCAAAAATTTAAACTTTTTGTTAAACTTAGTTAGTTAATATTTATTAATAACCCTAAAAGATGAAAATTTCAATATATATATATAATAAAGAAGCATCAACAAATTGGTAAAAAAATCATTTAGATGCAAATATGTATAAATCACATAAAATAAATTATATATTTTAATGACAATAATAAATTTGTTTTATAATTTATCTAATAAATGAGTTTACCATGCATTGCATTGTAAAATTCAATTAACTTCAAATACTTAATTTTTTTTAATTATGTAGAAACACTTCTCGATTATGTTCTAATATTTTGCATCCAAGTCTATATATTTAACGAATTGTGTAATCGTAAATTTAAACTATTTAAATATAAATATGATTAATTAATATTCATTAATTCATCTAATAAATCCTAAAGTATAAGAATTTCAATATATACAATATTCATATATATGCGCAAAAATGATAAAATTATTTCTTCTTTTTTCAGATATATAAAGATATTTAAATCGCATGACATAAATTATACACATAAATAATAATAATTCTTTTAATGTATAATTCATTTATCTCAAAAAATTATTGTACATCACATAACGTAATTTCGTTTTGAATGTGTTATCCCGCTTTTTGGCAAAGCCGCGATACCAAAAGATCGATCAGAAACGGAGAACAGTCCATCTCAGAGGTCGGTCATGCTTCGTCTCGCTATGGATATCACTGAATTTTGTCCAAGTCCAGATTGAGCTACAATCGATAGGACACGGCAAGAAAGACCATAGGAGTCAATATCTCAAGTTCCAAGTCAATCCGAGTTCATACGCTCGAGTTATGATCGATTCAATTTGAAGGGGAAAGCTTGGGTTTCGAAGCCATCGTAAACCAACGTTTCGAAACCATCAAGCTCGAATCCATAAGCTTTGAATCCACCGGACCATCTCGGGTTCGCCTACGTCACCTTCGAATCCATCGTGTTCGAACCCATCGTGTTCGAACCGATGGGCCTCGTGTCCATGGAGAAGTGACATAGTTCGTATCCATCACAAGAGTCACGCTCCGAACCCACCACAAAGCCTAGTTCGACTCCAAGCAAGAATCACGGCTCGAACCCAAACATGGATCCTAGTTCGAACCCATCCACAAAGTCATGCTCGAAACCATCCATTGTGCCAAGTTCGAATCCACCTGTGTAGCCTCATTCGAATCCACTGGGTCAACCAACCACGATGACGTGTCTTCCTTCGATTCGAATTCGCCGAGATCCATGGAGTCGAAGCGGTCAATTTGGAGTGGAGACCGGGTTGGTTCGAAGTTTGCGCTCCACGTCGCCACGAAGTCACGTGCCATGATGGGTTCGAAACCATCGGTTCGAAAGCATGGTTTCGAACCAAACAGCCAGGCAATGAACTCCATTTCGAATCCATCATATCTCCCAATCTACTGATCCAAATGCCATGAAATTTTCACAGAAGCTTGCATACATGTTGAAGAATGTCTACGCCAAATTTCACCTCGATTGGATGAATTCTTGATCGGTTCGAATGGAGTTCGAACCGATGCCAAAGTGGGCCCAAACTTCCTGAGACCATGCGTATGGGCCCCCTCACGTGCAAGAAGTGGTCTTCCGAGTTTTCAGCGAAATATTAGCAGCCTACGCCTATAAATAGAGCCCCAGGGCCAACAGAAAAGGGACTTTTTGGATTCTGAAGCACCCAGACTCTGCCGGATTGAGATCTCCATCATTTGATATCATAAACTTGTTGTTAAATTCGATTTCCTGACTGTAATTTACTGTTGATTGCTGTACCGATTTGTAATCATCGAAAGAAAGTCAATAAAAGTATAAAAACTTCACAGTGGACGTAGGCAATACGCCGAACCACTATAAATTGCTTGTCTACGCGCTTATTTACATGCTATTTGGAGTTGTTGTTAGATAATCCTCTGTTTTAATTTGCACTCTTCATTTATTATCTCTTCAATAACTTCCGACGAGTGTTGTGCCTAATTCTGGTGCAAACACTTTGGTGCTTTCACTGAGAAAACCCAGATTTTCTCTCGCTCCACGGATCTGTCATCAATACCGGATTGCATAAATCTAAGAGAGAGATCCGGATTTCAAGCTTAGGTTCCTTCCGTTCTATTCAGACTTGATAAAAGTCTAGGAAAGAATCTCGCTATTCACAATGGTGAGTACTAGAACCACCTCTAACCTTGGTAACCAAGAAGGCCAGGATAGGCCAGATCCCGCGCAGTTACCGTCTACTCAGGACGTCGCCGGACCTTCGGAGTCATCCGGACCGGTAACGAGACAAGAGTTTCAAGCGTTGCTCCAAGAGCTGACCCAAAGTCGGCAACAGTTGACGGAGCAACTACGTGCTAACGCTGAATTAACCCGCCAGCTACACAGTCATAAGCGAAGGCGGTCCAGGAGGGATTATGCATCCCAGTCTTCCACGGAGAGTTCGGCCTCCACCGATTATCATCACCGACCTTCACGACCCCGAATGGATGGGAATCATGCGCAGGCTACCGGAGACCTTCCTGCATTGACGGTTGGGCAACTACGAGTCGGTCCATCTGCAAGCTTCTATACAGGGCCTTCTTCCCGGGGAGGCACTGCTCCTCAACACACTACCGACAACCGTCCTGCAAATATTGCTACGGAACCAGGGGTTGACATCCGTACTTTGTCGGATCAGAACCACCACCGACGACGGCAAACTCCTGAGCCGTATGTACCAGAAGATGCCGAACCAAGGAGGCGAGATCCGGACCGTCGACAGCATCCGGTCCAGTCCCGCATTGTGGAGCCCGACCACACCTTGGCTCGACATGCCCAGAACGCAGCTGTAACGGATCTTCCAGAAATGATCAGGCAGATGATCCGTTAAAGTCAGGGGTTTACCAACGATGACTGGGGAATCTCCCGGAGTCACACCCCATTCACAGACGAGATCCTGTATGCCGAACCCCCTCGGCGATTTAGGATGCCCACGTTACCGATGTACGAGGGAAACTCGGACCCTAATCAACACATACTGAAGTATGAATGGTCCATGAGCGCCGCTAGGGCAGATGATGCGGTCAAGTGTAGGAGCTTTCCTATCTCTTTGGGGGGCATTGCTACGATGTGGTTCACGCGATTGCCACCCCGTTCTATCTCCTCGTTCAATCAGCTGGCCAGGAAGTTCGTGGAACAGTTCCGCATGCATGTTGCGAGGCCTAGGGACGTCAACACTTTGTCTAGTATTACCCAAGCTCCAGGAGAAACTCTTAGACACTACTTGGAGAGATTCCATAAGGCCTGTGTGGAAATCACCAATCCTAATGATAACTCGATTCTGATGGCATTGATGAAAGGAATTGACCCTGATTCGGATTTTGGAAATTGGTTGGAAGGAAAACCTCCTGCATCGTTGGATCGCTTCTACTCCAAAGCCGCCCAGTTCTTGAGGCGTGAGGACGCGAAGCAGTCTAGGAAACAGGACGACGCAGGACCCAGTGGAGAGGGGATTCAAAGTAATGTGGCTGTTAAACAATCGGGAGAAAGTTCTGGGAAAGTACAGCTAAATATCCAGAACAAACAATCACAACCGAAGAATAATGGGAATCAGAGCAGGAAGCGGGATCAGAACCGTGGGCCGAGGCGTAGGGCCCCTATGTTTGACAATTATACTCCGCTGAATACATCGTTGGAGAACGTATACCTACAAACTTGTAACGCCATGCAATACAAGAAGCCTACTCCGAAGCCGTCGTCGGAGAGACAGATTCAAACGGGCAAGTTTTGCAGATTTCACGACAGTTACGGCCACAATACCAACGAATGCAGACACTTGCAGGATTTGATTGAGAAGTTGATCAGGGAAAGGAAGTTGGACCAGTTCGTACGGGCGCCGCAGTCTGGCAGTGCGGGTCCGTCAAACCAGAACAATCGGCAAAATCAGCCAAGGCAGGAAGAACCCGCCCGAACGGGCAGAAGGTTAGTGATAAACACCGTAAGTGGTGGTACTCATCCGACGGATAGGAGTTGGAAAGAAATGGAGTCATATGCTAGCTCGGTTAGGCATATGGACTTCGAATGTTGCAGTAGTTATGACGAAGGGGCTCCGGCAAAACAGCAAAAGACAATGTCAGATGACATCGTGTTCCGGAACCGCGACGCAGACAAGGTCGAAGCCCCGACTATCGACCCACTTGTTATATCCGCCCAGGTTGGTCCTGCTTGGATGAAGAGGATACTGGTGGATAGTGGGAGTTCAGTCAATATTTTGTTCAGGAGAGCTTACGACCAGATGAAGATGGAAGCCAAAGATCTGAAGCCCTGCCAGTCCAGGATTCATGGCTTCGATGGAAGTGCTAATATACCCACGGGGGTTGTGGAGTTACCCGTGGAGCTGGGGATCGGTGAGTGCAGAAGAGTACGCATGTTACAGTTTGTTGTTTTGGACATACATTCACCGTACAACGCGTTTCTGGGCCGACCGTCCCTTGCTGAATTTCGGGCGGCAATCGCCCCGTGGTGTTTGACTTTGAAATTTCCTACCGATTGTGGTATCGGTGTGATTCATGGAGATCAGGCTGCTGGAAGAGCCTGTTATGTTGCTGAGCTGCGAGAGGCGCAGTGAAGGGAGAAAGGGAAGGGCGTAGAGGAATCTCTCTGCGTCCGTTCTGCCGATGATTGACAATTGGTGCTTGGGCCTCAGCCCGGGCACCACAACCAATTCCAGAAAGACCTTGACCCAAGGGACAACGACAACAATGGGGAGTCTACAGAAAGTCAGGCCTCTCCGGCCGAGCTAACTATCAATGTCCCAATCGATGATGATGGCGATGATGCGAGAGTGTTAAAAATTGGGTCTCAATTGAGCCAGGGGGCACAACAGGAATTGGTTGAATTCCTCCGGGCGAATCTTGACGTGTTCGCCTGGACGCACTCTGACATGTGTGGGATCTCGCCGGATATCGTGAGCCACACTTTAAACATCGACCCACGGTATATCCCAGTCAAGCAGAAAAGGCGTGGTATGGATCCAGAGAGATCTGCCGCCCTTAAGGAGGAGGTCGGTAAGTTGAAAACAAATGGGTTCATTAGAGATGCTTTATACCCGGAGTGGGTGTCAAACCCGGTACTTGTCCGGAAACCGAACGGGAAATGGAGAACGTGCATCGATTATTCTGACTTGAACAAGGCTTGCCCGAAGGACAGTTTTCCACTTCCTCGAATCGATCAGCTCGTTGATTCAACCGCCGGACACGAATTGTTATCCTTTATGGATGCTTACTCGGGCTACAACCAAATACCCATGCATGTGCCCGACCAAGAACATACGAGTTTTGTGACTGATCTGGGGTTATACTGCTACAAAGTCACGCCTTTTGGGTTAAAGAATGCCGGCGCAACCTATCAACGCTTGGTTAACCGGATGTTCTCCGACCAGATCGGGAAGACCATGGAAGTTTATGTAGATGACATGTTAGTAAAGTCAAGGCATTCAGTTGATCACGTAAAGGACTTGGGATCAATGTTTGATATCCTCCGAAGATATGGGATGAAGATCAACCCGCTAAAATGCCATTTTGGGGTTGCATCCAGAAAATTCCTTGGGTTCATCGTCAACGCCCGAGGGATAGAGGACAACCCTGAAAAGATTTGGGCCATCAGGAATCTTCAAACTCCAAGGACCATAAAGCAGGTCCAGAGTCTCAATGGGAAAGTCGCAGCATTAAGTAGGTTCATCTCGAAATCAACTAACAAATGCATTCCTTTCTTCGATCTGATCCGAAAAGGGAAGCGAAGCTTCGAATGGACCGCAGAATGTGAAGGTGCGTTTCAGTCACTGGTTCGACACCTTTCTACACCGCCGATTCTTTCGAAGCCTGTCGATCACGATCGATTATATCTTTACTTGGCGGTATCTGAAAGCGCAATCAGTGCAGCATTAGTCCGAGAGGAAGACCGAGTGCAAAAACCGGTATATTACATAAGTAAACGGTTAACCGGAGCCGAGAGGAACTATCCCAAGCTAGAAAAGTTGGCATATTGTCTAGTCATTGCCTCGAGAAAGCTCCGTCCATATTTGCAGGCTCATCCTATCACCGTGTACACCGACCAGCCCTTACGACAGGTCCTCACGCGGCCTGAGACGTCAGGTAGGCTACTAAAATGGAATATCGAATTGAGCCAGTTTGACATTGCCTATGCTCCGAGAAGGGCCATACATGGCCAGGTTCTAGCAGATTTCGTCGCTGAATTCACCGTACCCGAGGAATTACCTGAGAGTAGCGAACCTCCTAAACATATGTGGAAGTTATATACTGACGGTGCCTCCAATGAACGGTGTTCGGGAGCAGGCGTAGTGCTTGAAACCCCCGAAGGCCGATCTATATGCTACGCCCTAAGGTTCGAGTTCCATGCAACTAATAACGAGGCTGAATATGAAGCTTTACTCACTGGGTTGAAGCTGGCCCACGACCTGAGAATTGTCGCTGTAGAGATCTATTGCGACTCCCAATTAATCGTATGCCAGGTCCGAGGTGAATATCAAGCTAAGGATCGAAGACTAGCTGCCTACTTATCTCGAGTCAGAGAAATCCTTGATCGTTTCGATCAATATGCCATTTTCTATATCCCTCGGGAGCGCAATCGGAAGGCCGATTCATTGGCGAAGTTGGCGAGTACGGGCGAAGCTCAACAGTTGGGGCTTGTTCCCGTTGAAACCCTACCTTCTCCGAGCATTGATCAAAGTGAGGTCAGCCATGCATTCGAGGCTACCACAAGTAGGGAATCGTGGATGACCCCCTATCGAAATTACATTGAACATGGAACACTGCCTGAGCGCAGGAGTGAAAAGAGGCAGGTTCTTCGAAAAGCCTCACGGTTTGTCATTCAAAATGGAGTTATGTACAGAAGGGGGTATTCTGTCCCCCTATTCCGATGTATCGCACACGATGAAATCAGGCGAGTGTTGCACGATGTACACGAGGGAGAGTGTGGCAATCACACTGGGGGGCAGGCACTCGCCAAGAAGGTACTCCGATACGGATATTACTGGCCCACCGTTAATCGAGATGCATCGGACTACGCCAAAAAATGTGACAAATGCCAGAGACACGCTCGGATTCCCAGAGCTCCACCTACCGAAATAACCCAAATGGTCAGTCCTTGGCCGTTCGCGGTATGGGGAATCGATATAATTGGAACATTGCCTCTGGCCAAAGGTGGAGCGAAATACGCCATCGTCGCGGTTGATTACTTCACCAAATGGGCCGAAGTTGAGCCTCTTGCAACGATTACAACGAAGAAAGTGATCAACTTCGTAGTGCGCAACATCATCTGCCGATTCGGTCTCCCGCATACTATCATCACCGATAACGGAGCCCAATTCGACAGTATCGAGTTTAAAAATTTCTGCCAGCGATTTCGCATACATAAGAAGTTTTCTGCAGTGGCACACCCTCAAGCAAATGGTCTGGTCGAAGCTGTTAATAAAGTTATAAAGTCCATTCTGAAGAAGCGACTAGAAAAGGCCGGGGGCAAGTGGGTCGACGAACTCCCTATGGCATTATGGGCCTACCGAACAACTCACAAAACTGCAACTGGTCACACTCCGTTTTCCCTATCGTATGGCTCAGAGGCCGTTATTCCAGTCGAATTGGAAGTGCGTTCTCATCGTGCGACGTATTATAACCCGAAGACAAATGCCATATTACTTGCTCAATCTCTGGATTTACTAGATGAGAGGCGTGAAGAGGCTGATTTGAGGGCAGCCGCATATCGGAGTCGAGTCGCCCGAATATTCAATGCCAAGGTCCGTCCGCGAACCTTTGAACTCGGCGATCTCGTGCTCAAAAGGGTTTACCCGGTTCCTTCGTACATGAAGCCCACTTGGGAAGGGCCGTACGTGGTTTCGCAAAAGCTCGGAGACGGCACGTTCAAATTATCGACCGTTGATGGCCTCACCTTGCCGAGGGCTTGGAATAGCGAGAGTCTTCGTCGCTACTACACATGAAAGACTTTGCTTTTTCTGCCAATTTGTTCTTTTGCATTTTATTTTAGCATTCCGAGATTTGAATTTGTAATAAGGCAACTGACTCTGCCATATTTTCTCGTTTCAGCAATAAAATGCCATCTCTTCGAGCCAAAGCTGTGGTTTATTAAGTGTAACGCACAATATCACGACGCACGGAGAGCTAAGTTCCATCATGCGGTGGGATTTATTCAAATAGAGAGTGGCTGCAATATGAACGGTCACTCGCTAAGTGAAACCCGAGCTCGGGGACAAGACACCACATGAATATTTACAGGGATTGATACACGACAATCCCTCGTTTAACTCCAACTTCCCAGAGTGCGAATTGGAGTATAAACATTCAATAATTCGTTCGCAGAGCGTGAACGGACTCCAAATTCCCAGAGTGCGAATTGGAGTATAAACATTTAATAATTCGTTCCCAGAGCGCGAACGGACTCCAAGTTCCCAGAGTGCGAATGGGAGTATAAACATTCAATAATTCGTTCCCAGAACGCGAACGGACTCCAAATTCCCAGAGTGCGAATTGGAGTATAAACATTTAATAATTCGTTCCCAGAGCGCGAACGGACTCCAAGTTCCCAGAGTGCGAATTGGAGTATAAACATTCAATAATTCGTTCCCAGGGCGCGAACGGACTCCAAGTTCCCAGAGTGCGAATTGGAGTATAAACATTCAATAATTCGTTCCCAGGGCGCGAACGGACTCCAAGTTCCCAGAGTGCGAATTGGAGTATAAACACTTAATAATTCGTTCCCAGAGCGCGAACGGACTCCAACTTCCCAGAGCACGAATTGGAGTATACACGTAAGTTACAGGTTCCCGGAGCGCGAACTGGAGCATCCGTGCTAGCTCGAGATTCCCGAAGCGCGAGTTGGAGTACGAACATCAATTTCGGGTTCCTGAAGTGCGAACCCAAACATACATGCTTTATCCAAGTTCCCGCGTGTGAATTGGAGCATGAACACTAAGTTAAAGTTCCCGCAGTGCGAACTGAAATGTTAATACTAACTCCAAGTTCGTAGAGTGCGAGTTGGAATGCGGACATCATTTCCGAACTCCCTGAGTGCGAACCGGATTATCGATCTCAAATTGTCTTAAGTCCCCAGAATGTGGACAAGTGTTTGGAGTTTGCGATAAACGCACTCAACCACAAAAATGCAAATGTTGTTCCCCGAGACCGGGGGGCATAAAAAAAAAGGCTAAGTGTTAGTCACTGACCAAAGTGATACAGTGTCCGAAGTTCGGTCATTCGTCAGTCACAACTCACAACCAAGATTCTCAAACTTGGCGAATAAAAGCGAATTCTACTCGACGGAAAAAGCACCACAAGTGCACCAGACTGAATACATAACACTGCAAACACTTAAGCACAAAAGAAATGAGAGTTGAAATAGGGAAACTAAATCTTATTTCAACTAGCTTAAAACAAGGACTTACACGCAAATAAGTTCTTCCAAAAAAGAATGCCTACTAGCAGGGGCCGAGCCTGCATCTATACACGGCCTACTAACAAAAAACGAAGACAAGTCCTTATCTACCAAAGAACCTGCTTGGAGGGCCGCTCTATTCTTTCTTTCTCGACTTCCTTATCAGCGGTTCGTCGTCAGAATTGCTAGGAACAGAAATCCTTCGCTTTGACGGCCTCCTCTCCGGTGGTTGATCTCCAGCGGGGGGCATAATATCTACGTCCTCCTCGGAACTTGAATCTAAATGAGGACTCCCCGCCGGAGAAATAGGAGGGACCGGATCCGCAACGGAAGGTGGAATAACGTCGCCACCGACGCAACCGCTCTGCCCCTCAGCTTCCAATTCAGCATGGATTTCGGCCAAGATTTCTTCTTCTCGAGCTGATGGGGCCCGGCTGGAGATAACTCCGGTCTCAACAAGGGGGCTAGAAGCTGGTGGTAACTCACTAATGATAAATGGAAAGTCTGTAGAGAAGTCACTCTGGTGACCGAGCAATTCACTCACCATTTGCTCGTCAAGAGACAAAGAGCTTCCCTGCGCCGCTCCAGTAGACGCTGCCGTTGTCACAACAGTCGTTTCAGTGGTAATAGCCTTCTGCCCTTGGCTCGGCTCCTGGGTCGAAGACACCGGGGTAGTCCTGGTCACTGGATAAAGAAGAGAAGGGGTTAAGAACAATCACTTCGAAACGAGAGTTATAGCGAAAATGCACTTGAAATTTGTTCAGAATACCTTCCTCAGTTCGGCTTGTTGATGGTGGAACGACTTCAGGGACGTGCTCACGAATGGGTGATAACCGCGGTCGCTCTGGGTCGTAAGCCAGAACGGTCTGTGAGCTAACCGCAGATACAGGCTCAGACGGAAGCGGGGCGGTGATTTCAAGAGCGGTGCCACGATGCTCAACGCCTGACCCTTCTCCGGCCTCCAAAGATCGATCGTCAACCATCTCCTTCTCATGAGCGATCATAGCATCATGAAGGACCCTTTTTTCCTCATCTGTTAGCAACCGGTTTTCAAGCTCGAATCGGTCGACCGATTCGTCGGGGTGCGCTTCCTCTTCCCCTTCAACCAATCGTTCCCAAGCACTGCAGAGATGCACTGGGTAATCCTGAAGCCAGGCCAAGTTTCTGTACTTCAATACATTGGCATTGTATGTAATAAGCAGATCTTCAATATCAGCCTCTAGCCTGGCCTCGGCTTGCTGAACTCTCTCCCGAATCTCCGCCTCGACCGCTTGAACTTTGGCCATTGCTTCATCCCGTTCGGTCCGGAGTATCACCGCCTGTTCGCACGCCTCTTGTGCTGCATTGTTTGCATCGTCCCTATCCTTGGCGATTTCAGCAAATTTGGATTTGAGCTCATTTAGCTCCTTTAGCGCCGCATCCCTCTCGGCAGTGACCAGAGTATTCCGATGGCCCATGTCCTCGACCGTGGCGTAATGCTCACGCTTCATTCTATCCATCATGAGTTGGGCTTCATCGGCCTTTTTGATGGTTTCCATCTCTGATTTTCTGGAAGATTCGGCCTCGGTGTTCAGCACATCGATAATGCGACTCTTCTGGGCCAACTCCGCCTGTAACTTTTCGTTGGCGGCCCCACGCTCAAAGGCCAGCTCCGACGCCTTCTCCGTCGCTTTAAACCATACTTTATACCGAGCATAGAAATCGTGCACATAGTCATGCACCACCTGCTCCACCGACGGAGGGATTCTTTTCAAGTGCGGGGGAAAATGTAGTTGTCGAAGCAAATAGTTGGGAAGTCTTTTTTCAATTGAGCAAGCCTGAGCGCCCCTTCGCCCGAAATTCCCACAGGGGGCTGTTCCGCAACTACGGCGGTCGATGCCTCGCTTTTGGAACGGTGAGATTCGTGCCTGGAAGATGGGGAAGTGGACGTATGACGTGAAGGCTCAGAGGGGCGAGAAATATGGGCTGGAGGTGGTACGGGATCTCTGGGAGGAGGAGGGGTACGCGATCGGGATCGACGCTTATAACCCCTCTCTGTGTCGTATCTTTCACGGCTCGAATATCCGGAGCATTCCTGATCATAGTCCCTATCTCCTTCCCGCCTGCGCGAGTCACGATATGATGGTTTCCGAGCATGTCGCAGACTCCCTAGCATCGAACCGCGCCTGGACATGGTACCTACAAAGCAAAGAGGAGAACAGAGTTAGTGGTTTCTCGAAACCGATGACCCAAAACTCGGAACTATGTAGTGTCGTGAAATGTGTATGAATATGCATTTCCCCCGACCAACCCCAAGTGTCGACTGAGCTAGTAATAAAAGGCTCGCTCAGTTCAAGAGTACGATGAAACTCCTCCAACCCGGCATCATGCTGAAAGGATACATCATCCGGGATTGGAAGATCTGTAAGCCCTTCGAAAAGACTTTCGGTTCGCGGAGGAGACGTCTCGGAAATTATAACTCCGGGGGAGGATCGGGCTGTGACAACCGACTTCCATCTCCCCTTCTTAGTTGATGTGTCGACGACCGCCTTGCCTTTTCTTTGTTCTTCAACATCTTGAGCCACGTCTGTAGGCTCCAGCAACGGCTCGTCGTCAGTGTGAGTTCTTTCGGAATCAGCTTCCTCGGCTACAATGACTTTGGGTTTCTTGTGCTTGGCATGTTTTTTCGGAATAATTCTTTGCACCCCGTCGAATATTATACTCTGCCATCGTTCGATTAATCCACAGGCCCGGAGATTCCTATCCGTCAATAACACGTCGATATCCCTGTCGACGCTCGGGACCTCCCGGAGCACACGTACTATCTCCTTAAAGCTTTCACCGTCGGGGCGCTGGATCATCGCTGTACAGAAGAAAAATATATAAGTCACACTTCGACTGCAATCGCCTTAGTAATAGTTTGGAAACTCAGCTATACTCACGTCTAAATAACCATCGCCTGGCGAAGCCCGGAGGACATCTGACGTAGAACCATTCCGTCCTGTAATAGCTTAACCTAGTCCAGGATCCGGTAACCACTTGACAATTTCGTACTGCCTCCAAGAATGTAAAAGATGGGTAATCGTTTCGGGTTTTGAAGTTAAACAAGTATCTGATTTCGATCGGGGCCGGAGGTCTATGAAGATATTCCATAAAGACGATGAACAGGCTGTTCACCGAAGCGTACCCGTTCGGGTGAAGTTGGGATGGTGCGACTCCCAAAAAAGATAGCACTTCTCTTATACATTCATTGAACGGAGGAAGCGTCCCGGCCGCGCACGCATGGCGATTGAATGCGGTATACCCCTCCGGCGGGTTGTGTGGTCTGTTGCTTGGCCCCGGTAATAACACGTCGTCTAATGACAAACCGTGCCTTAAACATATCCTCCCCAGCATATCTTCGGAAATATGAGATGGGACGGAATCTGATGGATTAGCGATGAATGACGCGTCGGGAAGTTCATCCGGTGCCGGGCCGATAATTTCAGGATCAATGTCCGGGACCTCTAACCTCGGAGGAACTATACTCTGAATATCTTGTGGGGTTTCCTGCTGACGCGAACTCGAAGGCTCCATAACTGACTAACTCATGAGAAACCATCATTAGATGACAAGGGGCCCGTGAATTCCCCAGTGTATAGTGTACGAATGTGTGTTGTGCGGTGCTATGCGTTACTTGGATGAATATCGCAGAATTAAAGAAAACACGCAAACGACAAAGCTACAAAGCCCAGTTGTGATGGCCGTTATCGCAAAACCCTTCACATAAGGAAAATTGATTCAAACAAAGATTGTTATTGTTCTGTCAACGAGCTTCGAACGGTGGTCAAGTATGCAGTTTAACGTGTCCAAATATGCAGGAGTGAAGCTCGTCGGAATTATTCTCAGAAAATATCAAACTTTGGTATCCACTATATGGAGTTTCGAACCAATCACAAGTGACTTAACCCATCATCGCACCACTTCGAGTCGATCCGAAGGGGCGAGCTTCGAATCGATGATCAGTGTGCTAAGCTCGAATCGATCGGTGAAGGGTGACTTCGAATCGATACGGAGGGGCGCACTTCGAATCCATCGAAACGCCGAGCTCGAATCGATCAGTGGGGGATAACTTCGAATCGACCCTTGATTGAGTAGTTCGCACCGATCAGGAAAGCCTCAACTAAGCATCGCTCGCATTCGACTCGATGCCTTTCGTATCGGTCGTAAAGGAATGTTTCGTATCGGTGCGAAGTTGAGAGCTTCCTTCCAATCAACGGTTGCTTCTTGTATCGATCATTGGGCACCGATACAACTCAACACCATGGTTAACTTGGTGCAAACTGCACCCCCTCCAAGGGAATCACAAGGGTCGACTCAAAGTCTGAGAGAGAATGGTGCTGCCCCCCCATCGATTCGTACACGAGTTCCTGAATCAATTCGAGATTCTTCCAAAGGCCAGATCTGGATTTACCAAAGCCCGAGAAAGGCCGATCGATGACGAAGTGATGGGTTCGAGGTAGCTTTGCCGTGTGGATTCAAGATTAGTTACCTAGTTTTAATGATGGGTTTGAGAAATTGAAGGCTTGGATCTCAAATGGTTTGAGCGCAAAAGGACAACACCTTCTTCTCTGGAGTTCGAAGTGCACAGTAAAACAGGGCAACGGTGAAAAAGTGAAAAGTAAGAAAGGCCGAGATCATTGCTATTTATATGGGGAGTTGGAGATGACCGGGTCAATTCGCCACCCAGTAAACTTGACCGGTAGCAACCAGTCAAAACGCGCGTCGGTTCGAAATCTCCATTCGAACCCATATGCCTAAGGATTTATCGGTTCGAAGCCTCTCCTCGAAGCCATCGGCCTAGGACCCTGTCGTTTCAAAGTTACCCCCGTTTGTCATCGGTGCGAAGCGCACAACAAAACGACAAGCTGCATCGATGTGAAACGCACGATGGGACCAACGGTTCGAGAAGCCCTTATACAAATCAACCGCTTCATACCCATTCCTTCATATCGGTTTGAATGTCCATTTTGAATCCATCATAGCGCAAGCGTACCGCATCCATAACAAACGCAGATTTCAAATCCATCGATGCCCTAGGTCATTGGTTCGGGATGTTACACTCGCACAATGCGAATTCATACACTATAAGCCTTCAATATCGGTCCAGGAGAGGATCGATACGAAGAGACTTTTCTAAACAACCATCAAGCGTTGTCTCGACTCAAATTTCCAAGTCGGTTCAGGAGGGAATCGATATGAAATTCTATAGTAAACCGAACAGACAACGACTCATGGACGCACGACGTTAACAAGGTTCAAACTAACATATGTGCATATACGTCGCAACTAACAATCGATTTTAAACAATTACAGGGATCAATCGCTCGTCCTGTTACAAATGCAACAGCCAACGGCTAAGCACTATTATACAACAATACGGCATACGGGTTTCGACAAAAAGGAGAACAATGATTGCTCAGAGAAATTGCAGCAGTTCAAAGCACGTCATGTTCCCACAAGACGTACTTTGGGGGGCAAAATGTTATCCCGCTTTTTGGCAAAGCCGCGATACCAAAAAATCGATCAGAAACGGAGAACAGTCCGTCTCAGAGGTCGGTCATGCTTCATCTCGCTATGGATATCACTGAATTTTGTCCAAGTCCAGATTGAGCTACAATCGATAGGACACGGCAAGAAAGACCATAGGAGTCAACATCTCAAGTTCCAAGTCAATCCGAGTTCATACGCTCGAGTTATGATCGATTCAATTTGAAGGGGAAAGCTTGGGTTTCGAAGCCATCGTAAACCAACGTTTCGAAACCATCAAGCTCGAATCCATAAGCTTCGAATCCACCGGACCATCTCGGGTTCGCCTATGTCACCTTCGAATCCATCGTGTTCGAACCGATAGGCCTCGTGTCCATGGAGAAGTGACATAGTTCGTATCCATCACAAGAGTCACGCTCCGAACCCACCACAAAGCCTAGTTCGACTCCAAGCAAGAATCACGGCTCGAACCCAAACATGGAGCCTAGTTCGAACCCATCCACAAAGTCATGCTCGAAACCATCCATTGTGCCAAGTTCGAATCCACCTGTGTAGCCTCATTCGAATCCACTGGGTCAACCAACCACGATGACGTGTCTTCCTTCGATTCGAATTCGCCGAGATCCATGGAGTCGAAGAGGTCAATTTGGAGTGGAGACCGAGTTGGTTCGAAGTTTGCGCTCCACGTCGCCACGAAGTCACGTGCCATGATGGGTTCGAAACCATCGGTTCGAAAGCATGGTTTCGAACCAAACAGCCAGGCAATGAACTCCATTTCGAATCCATCATATCTCCCAATCTACTGATCCAAATGCCATGAAATTTTCACAGAAGCTTGCATACATGTTGAAGAATGTCTACGCCAAATTTCACCTCGATTGGATGAATTCTTGATCGGTTCGAATGGAGTTGAACCGATGCCAAAGTGGGCCCAAACTTCCTAAGACCATGCGTGTGGGCCCCCTCACATGCAAGAAGTGGTCTCCCGAGTTTTCAGCGAAATATCAGCAGCCTACGCCTATAAATAGAGCCCCAGGGCCAACAGAAAAGGGACTTTTTGGATTCTGAAGCACCCAGACTCTGCCGGATTGAGATCTCCATCATTTGATATCATAAACTTGCTGTTAAATTCGATTTCCTGACTGTAATTTACTGTTGATTGCTATACCGATTTGTAATCATCGAAAGAAAGTCAATAAAAGTATAAAAACTTCACAATGGACGTAGGCAATACGCCGAACCACTATAAATTGCTTGTCTACGCGCTTATTTACATGCTATTTGGAGTTGTTGTTAGATAATCCTCTGTTTTAATTTGCACTCTTCATTTATTATCTCTTCAATAACTTCCGACGAGTGTTGTGCCCAATTCTGGTGCAAACAGAATGATCTTCAAAAGATAAATTTATATTTTACAACACTACGATGTGAACGTATAGATTACACTGATATTAGATTGTATAGACATTCTCACTTTCAACATGTTATCATACCCACAACCAACTCATCTCAACTAAATGCTACATAACATTATTTTGCAATTATAAAAGTTGCAAGCATAATCCTCCTACACCAATATGAAATCTATGGTTAATTACAAGGATAATATTATTTAAAAATGAAAACTAAAAAATGAATAAAAGTTCACATGTAAATCAGCTAGCTAAGCATATGACCGATACTCTTCTCAATTTCAAATAGGTACAAAGTTCTTCTCAATTTTTTTAACATTCAACTCCTTATATTTAGTTATTTTGATCAGTAATTCAAATTATTTAAATAAATTTAATTATGAATGTTCATTTATCCATTTATAAATTCTATTGAAAAGAGGATAATTCAATATATGTACAACAGTTGTTACCGGATATCCTGTTCTAGCTATATTGAACCGATTGCACAAGATAGATTCGACTGTTATTAAGAACGATGATCGTGAAGCAATGGTTGTAGGACCCGGAAGTAAAAGTACAGAAGGTTTTATGAAGCCAGAATTGAGCGGAATTGATAGATAAACGATGCAAGATGTTTGAAATATAGATTTTAGCTTGGACAAACAAGGGATCGACATGGCTTGGTAGTGCCATAAGGATCAGCATGACTGGATAAGCAAAGGGTCGGCATGGTCGAAGCAAAGGAGGGTTTGACATAGAAGAATGGATCGGCACGACTTGTTAGCTTGGGAAGGCATGCTTCAAGTCATAAGAAACGGATCGGCATGGCCTATAAGAGGGATCATCATGGCTTGATAGTTAGCAAGGGATCGGTATACTTGAGTCCACCAAGAAGGGATCAGCACATGCCAAAAACTAAGTGCGCTCTTGCCTTCAGCAATTAATATTTTAGGATCTAAAGGTCCAAGGTGTTGAGATTTAGAGAGCAAGGTATATGGACCCTAGGGAACATACCCTAGGGATTGCATGTTAAAAGGCCAAAGAATGAGGGATCGACATATGACTATTTGAAGGGTTCGGTAGAAAATAGCTTGCAAGTGCAATTGAACCAAAGATCCATCAGTTGCATGAGCTCCACTAGTCCAAATGAGATGATATTTGAAGAGCCAACATATCTAAGCATGGGGAAGCCACCATAGGGATCGCTTCCCAAGAATCAACCAATGAAAGGATCGATACCAATCCCTCTTCATTGGGATTTGGGCCTAGCGACCCTATGGTGGACCCATATGGATTGGAAGGTCCCATAGCCAAAGTTTCAAAGAGATTGGTGGTCACCTTCACCTATAAATATTGACCTAGGGGGTCATTCTGGGGATCATTACGCTGTTGGTTGCTTGAGTCTTTATTGTAATCAATTTTTTTACTTCTTGCTGCTGTAATCGAACTATTAGTGAATCAATAAATATAACCTTCAAAGTGGACGTAGGCATAGAACGTTGAACCACTATAAATTCTTGTATTCTTGATTATTTCTTTGATTTGCCTGTTAGTTTTTTCTATTCCTCGGTTTTAAATTTACTTTATTCATTTACTTCTCTACATATATCTACCCTTGGGTATTTGTGACCAATTTGGCTGCAAAATTTTGGTGCTTTCATTGTGAACCTGGTTCTCTATGTGTTAGGATCCTCTTTGTTGCTACTAGATTGGGCATATCCTTCAAAGGAGATTCATGGTTATCTTCATAAAGTTGCATATACTATTCAGATTTACTAAAATCTAAGCAAAGAGATTGATAATGGTGAGACATGCTAGATCTTCTTCTCATAATGTGGATGGAAATGAGACTGCTAGCATTCAACAAGGAGGCCCAAGAAACTAGCCTATAAATTTGAATGTTGATCCGGTTGAAGTTCGGAACCCTGCTAATTCTATAACCAGAGCTGAATTTTAAATCTAATGAGAGAGTTGATGGAAAGCCGTCTACAACTGAATCAGCAAATTCAGGCTAATATTAACCTGATGAACTAGATTACTCTACAATAGCGTGGGAAGGCCAGAAGGGATCCCACTCCTTACTTGTCATCAGAAAGTTCAAGCTCATCGGATGAACACCATAGGCATAGGCATCAGGGTTGAAGGAGATCATGCAAAAACAGCGGAGTGCCGCTTGGCAGACCAATATGGTCTGCCAAGACCGATCCGTGTCGATCCCTCCTCCAGATGAGGGATTCCCCTGTTACACTTGGGGAATCGCGCTGGAGTTATTTCTAGAAGCTTGGATGGTGGAGTTCGATCGAATGCTGACCAGGAATCCTACCAAAATGACGACGAGATAAATGTTCAAGGTGTGCATCAAGAGGATGGTGAACCAAGAAAGTATGAAACAGCCCGTAGACATCGACCGGACCATTCATGTGAGGTGGAGCGCGACCACCGCTTGGCACCACCCATCCAAATGCCGGACTTATCAACAATGGTCAGACAGATAGTGAGAGAGAACCAAGCTTGACTAATGATGACAGAGGAATTTCAAGAAGCCATATCCTATTCATTGACAACATTTGCTTGTAGAATACCCAAGAAGGTTCAACATGCCATCAATGCTTGCCTGCGAGGAAAAAACCAACCTCGGGCAGCATATTATGAGATACGAATGGCCGATGGATTCTACAAGAGCCAATGATGCGACAAGTTTAGATGCTTTCCCATAACACTCTCTGGAATAGCGACGACGCGGTTCACAAGACTACCCCCGCGATCAATTTCTAGATTCGATGAGTAGCAACAAAGTTTGTGGAGCAATTCCAAATGCACACGATTCCTCCTAAAGACATGATGTCCCTTTCCAACGTGATCCGAGCTCTAAGGGAGTCGTTGAAGGACTATTTTGAATGATTTCATACCACTACCACAGAGGTCAGTAACCTAAATAATCATGTTATACTTATGGCCGTGACGAGAGGGATTGATCCGGAATCCGAGTTTGGTGATTGGCTGGTTGGAAAACCGCCCGCCACATTGAAGCGCTCCTATTCAAAGGCAGCTCGGTTTTCGAGGAAGAAGGAAGCCAAGTCCTCCAGGAAAAAGAACGTTGCAGGACCAAGTGAGAACCAGTATAGAGTAATATTACGATGAAACAGTCTGATGACAGTTCTGGGAAAATCCATGTGAACGTTCAAAATAAGCTGAATCAGCAAAAGAGAGATGGAGAGAGAGGAATCGAGAGCGAAGGAGGAATTCTAGGTGACTAAAGCTTAGGATTCCAATGTATGACAACTTTATGTAGCTAAACACGTACCTGGAGAATTTTTATCTATCCACTTGCAATAGCATGCAATATAGGAAGCCGCCTCCAAAGGAGTCAACAGAAAAACAGAAGCAGACTAGGAAATGTTGTCGATTTCATGAATGTTATAGGTACAATAAGAATGAATGCAGGCATCTCCAGGATGCTATAGAAAGGTTAATTCGGGAAAGGAAATTGCAACTATGTGTGAAAACCCCATAGGATGGCGAACAGAGGACATCCGACCCCAATCAAGGACAAGCTCCTCATAGGGCCGAGGAGCGTATAAGGATCGGTGGAAGATTGGTGATAAATACGATAGTTGGAGGACTATACCCTACAGATAGGAGTTGGAAAGAGATGGAGCGCTACGCTAGCGCGATAAGGCATGTAGATTTTGAATGTTGTTCGAATATAGAAGATGGAGCTCCAGCGAAATAGCAACGCATGATGGCGGATGATATAGTGTTTAGAACAGGGATGCAGACAAAGTAGAGGCCCTAACAATTGACCCGATGGCCATTTCAACCATGATTGGTCCTGCATTGGTGAGATGGATTTTAATTGATTCTGGAAGCTCGGTGAATATAATCTCTAAAAAGGCATATGATCAGATGAGAATGGAAGCCAAAGACTTAAAACCATCTAAAGCTCGTTTTCAAGGTTTTAATGGCGTTGCGACTGAGGCTGTTGGATATGTGGAATTACCTACTGAATTGGAAGAAGGTGAATGAAGGAGAGTGCGAATCTTAGCATTTATTGTTTTGGACGTTGACTCTCCGTAGAATGTTTTTCTAGGATGATCGGCCCGAGCTAAATTCCGGACAACTCTTGTTCCATGGTGTTTAACTTTGAAGTTTCTAATGGATAATGGTATCAGAGTTGTTGATGGGGATCAAGTGATTGGACGTGCCTGTTATGTAGTTGAGCTGAGGGAGGCTCAGTCAAAGAAAAAGGAAAGGGTGTGGATAAGATTGTCTACATCCAAGCCACCAAAGATTGACAACTAGTACCCGAGCCTTGGCTCAGACGCCACAGTCGGTTCTATAGAGATATAGATCCGAGAGATGATAAAGAGGAGCCCAAAGAGACTAAGGCTACACCAACTGAGCTAACGATTGATATCACGGTCGGCCACGATGACCCATCACGAGTATTGAAGATTGGGTCATAGCTCATCCCCTTGATGATGGAAGAACTTGTTGGTTTTTTTCGAGCGAATCTAGATTTATTTGCTTAGACTCACTCTGACATGTGTGGAGTCTCGCCTACCATTGCGAGCCATGCATTGAATATTGATCCGAAGTTTGTTCCGGTGAAGCAAAAAAACAAAGCATGAATCCGGAGAGATCAACCACTCTTAAAGAGGAGGTGGATAAACTAAAAATCAACGAGTTTATCCATGACGCCTTCTATCCTGAATGGATATCTAATCCCATACTTGTGAAGAAGGCAAATGGAAAATAGAGAACATGCATTGATTACTCAGATTTGAACAAAGCGTGTCCAAAAGATTGTTTTCCCCTTCCAAGGATTGATCGGCTAGTTGATTCAACCGCAGTACACTAATTGCTATCTTTTATGGATGTGTACCCGGGATACAACCAAATCCCAATGCATATCCCCGATCAAGAGCACACTAGTTTTATTACTGATGTCGGACTTTATTGTAATGTGGTAATGCCATTTGGATTGAAGAATGTCAAAGCAACCTATCAGCGCTTAGTTAATAGGATGTTTAAAGATCAGATTGGAAAAACAATGGAAGTGTATGTAGATGATATGCTCGTGAAGTCATGACGATCAAGCGACCACATTAGAGACTTGGCAGAAATATTTGACATCATCCGATATTACAAGATGAAAATCAATCCTTTGAAATGTTCGTTAGGTGTTGCGTAAGGAAAATTCTTGAGCTTTGTTATCAATGCTCGTGGAATAGAAGCTAATCCCGAGAAGATTCGGGCTGCTCAAGATATCCAAGTGCCAAGAACTATTAAACAAATCCAAAGTCTAAATAGGAAGGTTGCCACCTCAAGTCTATTTATCAGAGCAACTGACAAATGCATTCCTTTCTCTGATTTGACTAGGAAGGGAAAAAGAAACTTCAAGTGGACTCAGGATTGTAAAGACATGTTTCAAGCTCTGTCGAATCATTTGGAAAGACCTCCCATCTTGTCAAAGCCGATAGATCATGAGGAGTTGTACATTTATTTGGCTACATCAGCACATGCTATAAGTGCTGCCTTAATCCGTGAGGAGAATCGGATCTAGAGGCCGGTGTATTATGTCAGTAAACGATTAACAGGAGCAGAAAGGAACTATCCGAAAATAGAGAAATTGGTGTACTGCTTATAATTGTATCATGGAAGCTTCACCCGTACTTCCAGGCAAATTGGATCAATATTGACACCGACCAGCTGTTACGACAGGTCCTACAGCGACCTGAGATGTCTAGTAGGTTACTCGAATGGAACATTGAGCTTAGCCAATTTGATGTCACTTATCTCCCTTGAAGAGCTACCCAGGGTCAGGCTTTGGCGGACTTTATAGCAGAGTTTATTATGCAAGATGATTTTCCAAAAGGTAGTGAAATCCCTATTGTATGATGGAAATTATATACTGATGGAGCATTTAATGATTATTGTTCTGGAGCTGGGATTGTGCTTGTAACTGAAAACTGATCAATTTGTTATGCTTTGAAGCTTGATTTCCTAGCAACAAACAATGAGGCTGAGTAAGAAGCTTTGATTGCTAGACTTAAACTCGCTAAAGAACATGGAGTTAACTCTCTTGAAATCTTTTGTGATTCGTAATTGGTGGTGTATCAAGTTAGAGGAGACTATCAGGCTATGGGATAAAGGCTTGCTCCATACCTTACCCGAGTTCAGGAGTTGTTGACGGAATTTGAATACTATGACATCTCACATATTCCACACGATCTAAACAAAGAGGCTGATTCGTTGGCAAAGTTTGCTACAGTAGATGGGCTTGGTTCTAGTCGAAGTATTAGATGCCCTAAGTATAAACATGATGGAAATTGATCAAACACTGGAGGTGGAATCTGAAAGTGAATCGTGGATGACTCCAATTAAGGACCATTTACTACATGGAGTCTTGCATGATAAAAGAAATGAAAAACGATGGGTCCTTCGCAAAGCTTTACATTATATCATGCAAGAAGGAGTTATGTATAGGAGAGGTTTCTCGGTCCCCTACTCCGGTGTATTGCTCATGATGAGATAAAGCGTGTTTTAAAAGAAGTTCATGAAGAAGAATGTGGCGATCATACTGGAGGGCAAACTCTGGCAAAGAAAATACTCCATTATAGGTATCACTGGCCAACCGTAAATCAAGATGCCGCTGATTATGTAAGACAATGCGATAAATGCCAGATATATGCAAAAGTCCTGAGAGCTCCGCTAATAGAAATCACCCAAATGGTCGGCCCATGGTTGTTCACCATGTGGGGTATAGACATTACCGGTTCATTACCAATCTCTAAAGGTGGCTTGAAGTACGCTATTGTGGAAGTTGATTACTTTACCAAATGGGCCGACGTGGAACCTTTAGCTACAATCTCAACCAAGAAAGTAATCAAATTTATTATCTGAAAAATTATATGTCGCTTCGGTCTTCCACGAACTATTGTAACCGATAATGGGACTCAATTTGATAGTGCTGAATTTAAAGACTTTTGTCGAAGATATCGTATTGAAAAGAGATTTGCAGCAGTCGCTCGCCCTTAGGAAACTGGACAGGTTGTAGCTGTAAATTAAATCATCAAGTCAATTCTGAAGAAGCATTTGGAGAAGGCTAGAGGCAAGCGAGTAGAAGAACTTATTATGACACTTTGGGCTTACAGAACCACTTATAAGTCCGTGACTGGCCATACTCCACTCACCCTCGCTTATGGTTCAGAAGCCGTTATTCCTGTTGAGCTCAAAGTCCCTTCTCATCAAGTGACTTACTGCGATCCCAAAACAAATCAAGATCTCCACTTGAAATCTTTGGACTTTATAGACGAGAAGCGCAAAGAAGCCGATCTGAGGGCGATTGCACACCGACATCGAGTCGCTCGGTATTACAACACTAAAGATCAGCCGAGAACCTTCGAAATTGACGATCTCATTTTGAAATGGTTTTTTCCTACCCCATCACATATGAATCTGATTTGGAATGGACCATATGTCATTGAAAAGAGGCTTGAAAAAGGAACTTTCAAGCTAGCGACTGTTGATGGCATTACACTTCCAAGAGCATGGAATAGCGGACATTTACAATGCTATTTCATTTAGTTTATTTCCTTTACATTTCGGTTGTATTTATTTCCAGAGTTTGGTTTATCGTTTGATTTTTCGAATATGTAATGAGATAATTTATTTTGTTCCTTTCCATTCAATGAATAAAGTTTCAGGCTTCCTTTGTATTTATGTTTGCTATTGCATTGTATGCTAATTACACAGCGAAACTGATTGATACCGATGTGTATGAACATGCTCCTAGAGCTTGGAATCAATCAATCGTGCTAACTCTCGATGGGATCAAACAAGATAAGCTCAATCAACTTGTTCATTTAACAATTCCCATTCATAATCCAAAGAATGGGATATGCGATAAGGAACGAATGTGATCGACAATCTGGAGATTAAAAAATTCTTACCTGGACTGTGGAACTGGAACAAAAATCAAAGCGGACGAGATACGATCGATCGCTCACTAAATCAAAATCCTAAATTTTTGGGGGGCAAATTAATCAACCAAAAAAGAGCATGACTTGATTGCTCTCCAAAACAACTCTAGGTTCCTAGAGTGCGGACTGGAGTATAAACATAAATCGGGTGGAGACCGACCGCCCGTGAAACAACTCTAAGTCCCTAGAATGAGGACTGGAGTGTAAAAATAAATCGAGTGGAGATCGAAGTTTCATTGAAACGACTCTAAGTCCCCATAATGTGGAGTAGGGTGTAAACATAAATTGGGTGGAGACAGACCTTCGGCGAAACGACTCTAAGTCCCCAGAGTGCGGATTGGAATATAAACATAAATCGGGTGGAGATCGACCACCCGTGAAATAACTCTAAGTCCCCAGAGTGTGGATTAGAGTATAAACATAAACTAGATGCGATCTGACCACCCATTAACTGAACCTAATCCCCAGAGTGTGGATATAAATATGAATGAATGGATGAGTGGATTTCGAATGTTCTCTATTCCACAAATTCTGGCCTGGAACCAATAAGAGGAGTACAAACTCGCTAAGGATGGAATTCGACCATCCGACTTCTGGCCTCGCCAAATCAATTTTGGGGGCAGAAGCACAGTCATTCAAAAAACTGCTAAATCCGACAATGTAACACTAAGGCCCGAGCCTGGTGTTTGATACGACTTGAGGCCACGACTACTTGGAGGCCTTAGGATGGAGTTAGTG
Source organism: Allium cepa (assembly GCA_030765085.1). NCBI lineage: Eukaryota > Viridiplantae > Streptophyta > Magnoliopsida > Asparagales > Amaryllidaceae > Allium > Allium cepa. The sequence goes on from CM060940.1 coordinate 656,641,438, forward strand.
AATTGTTACCAGAATTCACAAGCAATGAATTACAAGTACGTTGAATGGAAAGTTATCGTTCAACTACTTAAATAACAATTCACATTAAGCTCAACAGAAAACAAAAAAAATTATTTACATAACATGTGTCGAAATTTCAGTACAAGTTATTCCAAAAGATCGGGATTCATACCCGTACAATTACAACTAGTGAAAGAAGCGATTATCCAAACAATATACACTAAGCTGAAGCAACAACTACTTCTTTGAATTTCTCTCTCTTTTTGATTTCTCGAGGGTAGAACCACTTGTGCTTCTCTTTCGGGACCCTTTGACGCCTTTGGCCAGAGAGCTTGTAGAGGTAGGAGGAAGTTCACCAAGGATCGACCCGCCCGGTGGAATAATTTGCAACGACATAAGATGAGGTTCATCAATTTCCACCTCAACAGGTTCACTCTTAGCTTTTCTTTTCAATGATTCCTCCTTTTCGATTCACTTCTTCATGCTTGTCTTATCAGTGCGTTTTGAGGCACCGGTAATTATTACGTCATCAGATTCGTCGGTCGGGAGTGGATCCTCGGTCTTATCTTCATCAAGGGCAACGATGACTTGAGAATCAAGCCTCAGAACATTAGTAGCAGCCAGGTCTTCGATCGTTTTCTCATGTTGATCTGCAGCAGCACCACTTCTGGGAGTTTGATTGGGGCCCAGAAGACCTGTGGAATTTGTTAAAAAGGGGAGATTAGCTAAAAGCCATTATGTATGAAGAATAAAACCATTTCATATACTGAGGAGTATAGCATGATACCAGCATCCGGTTGACTCTCCATGGTTGCTGGAGTGCCTCCTTCTAAAATGGGGGATAACATCTTGGATTTGGCGTCGGGCTTATCCTGATCGTAACCAAGATTTTGCTCCGTATCAAGAGAAATTGATGGTCCGGCTACTTAGGATAAATAGGGACCCTTAGGATCAGTCTCTAAAGACCCGACAATATTCTCTCCTCCTTTAGTAGGTGCAGAAGCATTGAAAAATCGAAGTTTTGCGGCAGCTAGATCCGAAGGCTCATTTCAGCAAAGAATTTACCTCACCAATTCTTCTTCATTGAGCTTAGCTTCACCCAGTTCTTTTTTCTTCATCTCGACGATGTGCTCCCAAGCCTCAATAAGTGATTCAAGATAACCCACATCGAGAAAGCTTAAATCATGATGGATCAAGACTTTGGCACTATATTCAATAATCAATGGGTCGAATAAGTCCTTGATCTCATTCCTACCAGACTCTATGGTAGCTTGCACTTGGAAGTTAACTTGTTTGATCGTCTCTTTTCGGCTCTCTTCTCAAGCTTCTTCTTTGAGAGTTTCAATTTTAGCGAATTGCTCGTCGAGTTTAGCCTTTAAGCTTTTGGCCTCAACAACTTCCTCGTGGTACTTCTACGATTTCTCTTGAGCTTCGATTTTGTCCTCCCTTTCCTTCTTTAAAAGTTCTTCAAGTTCCTCGACATGGCGAGTCAGAGCCTCTTTCTCCTTTTGCAAGGAGTCCTTTTCCAAAGCGAGTGCCCCACTACAATGAAATGGCGCATCGAGTTCCTTTTTATGAGTAACTTCCAAATGAATTACTTCCTCTGCTGTTTCCTTGGTGTTCCTCTCCGCTTCAGAAAGTTGGGTTTTAAATTCCAATAATTCAGCGTCCTAATGCTTGATTATGTCTTATCGTGTATAGCTTCTAACTTGAGGCGGTCTATCTCGTGTTATTGCTCAACGGATACTTTGAACACTTTTCTGCTAAGCGTATAAATGATTTGTGCTACACAAATACATCGTTGACACATGCGAGAGAACCTTCCTTGGCATGCCTCGAAATTATGTGAATGGAAGGAACGAATTTGAGACCATCAAATTTTTTTATATAGAAAAGTAGCCTTGAGCTTAGCCAACTTCTCTACTATGGAAACATCAGGAGCGGTAGCCGGCAAAGGCTAATCAAAGGTAGCAAGTGGATGTTTGTCCGATTAACACTCACGAGATTGTCCAGAGATTATGAAGCCAAAATGTTGCTCATGAGATGCAGCATCATGAGGGCCATGATAGGAAGGCTGCTCTCCACTCTGAGTCAAAAAATTAGTTTGTTTGCCCTGATGAGATGTCTGGGACTGGGTTTTGCATTTGGAAGAGGAAGAAGATTTCCTTGAGTGATAATTCTTATCCCGTCCCTCATCCTTCTCCCTGCGATGAGTGGACTCTGAATCCCGACCAGATCGGTGGTATGCTGAAGAACGTCTAAGGCGATCAAAGGCCTTGGATTGATCATTGCACCTAAAAAGACCAAATGAGAGAGGATTAGGAATTATCACATAAAAGACCTATAAAAAGTGTATAGTGAAGTGCATGTGGTTGTGAGTGTCCTAGCGTTCCCCCCAACAGACGGTGACGATAGCCTTGCTAATTAGCATTTTCTCTCCTTTATCAGAAGGTTGGATGCCTTCGCCACTTCTGGTGGGAGAGTTGAGTCCTTCAATTAATGTTCGAAAAGTCATAGAATATGATGTCATTTGAAGTTTGAACATTCAAAAATCCTTTTAATGAACTTTCCAAGTGTTAAGAGGACGCTTCCTCTTCAACAAGAGTAATAACGAACTATAGATCCGCTGCGGTTTTTCTTCTACGAAGCCTGTACGCCAACCTTTTCTTTCTTTTTATGGGTGTCTAGGATTGTGCAACTTGCAACGGTTCAACCATTGGTGCTTTCCCGGGGCCTGCGTCAACATATCTCGGCTTGTCAGCTTAAGAATCCTTAATCTCACCCTCCTTGGTATCATCTTGAGTCTCCTCGGCAGGAGGCACGATGGGGTTGATGGTATCCCTTCTTTGTTTTACAACATTCTTTGGTAATGCTGCACTTCCAAGAAGTCTGATACTACGACCATCTTCCAATAACCCAAACAAGGATAAAAACTTGTTGGTTACAAGGAGTTTGATGTCCCTATCCTCAACGGGGGTAGCGTGGATGGCAGCGATTGCTCTTGAAAAGGCAGCGCCTTCAGGACGCAGGCGAACACCTAAAAGAACTCTGGATGTTAGTAGATTCAAAGGAAAAGTTATGATTTGGATTGATGAATTTGAGAAATAAGTGAAGGTAATAATTACGTCCTTCTAACCATCATCTCGCAAATCTGGAAGGGCATCGAACATAAAACCATTCATGCTTAAACAATGAGAGTTTGTTCTAAGCACCCATCAAAACTCGAGAGGGCTTTCCGATCGTCGTTTGAAGTTGTAGATAAATTTAATATCTTCAGGAGTAGGCAGATGAAATAGGACATTCATGAACATTAATAAGGTTCCATGTATAAAAGCATAACTATTTGGGTGAAGTTGTGTAGGGGCTATCCCAAGATATCTCAGCATTTCTCAGATAAACGAATTGAAGGGCAGTATGCATCCAGCCCAACACTTAAAATTATTACATGTTGTGTACCCTACCGGGGGCAAGTGAGGTTTATTCTGTCTTGAGGGAACCAAGACAACCTCAAACGAAATTCCATGAATGGAGCAAAGCCGGTGGAGAGCAGCCTCGCCAATTCGTGAAGCCTATGAATCCACTGGATTATCTAGAAGAATAGCGCCCTCTACAGCATCAGGAGCATGGCTTATGTTTTCTGTTGGAAGGACTGGAATATTTGAGAAAAGATTGGCTCGTGGGTTAGAAATTTCTGTTTGTTCATTATGATGGCTAGGAGAAAGCCTACTGGATATAGTTGCGAAACTTGACTTCGCTTCAAAACCAATGTTTCGCATTGCCGAATCAGAAGACATGTCAACTGGATGCTTCGAGCGTTTGGAAACTATATCAGCTATACTTAGTAGATAATCAAGATTAGAAAAGATAACATGTCCCCCCCCCCCCGTGCTAAGGGTGAACTAGTGTAGTGTGGTGCAGTATATAACAGATATAAATAGTTTGAAATTAAAAAAAATGAAATAAAACGGCTAGTCTTGGGAGCTTTGTCCAAAGAGACTGTCATCGATGACCGTCTCAACTGGCAAGAAAATTGAGCGACTATGAAAGCTTTGGGATCGACTATCAGCATATCGAAATATGAAGTTTGTTACTTAAGTTCATTTGCAAGTTTGTCATTTAGTTCATATTGAAAGTCCTAAAAAATTGATTGTTCAATCTCAAGTTTGACAGTCTAAGTATGCATGTTAGATTGTTCATTGTCATCATATGTTCAAGGTCAGCAAGGCGAACTAGTGGTGATTGTTCGAACAAATTAAGTTGGATTAGTTTATAAGGTGCATGTTGATCCCTAGTGTTCACTACCGATCTCTCTCCTTGATCACAACCATTGATCTCTCTCTCCTAACCTTCCTTATCGATCCCTCTCTCCAAACCTTCCACACCGATCCCTCTCCTCAACAAAAATAACTACACAACCGAACCCTAACTCGTTGATCCCTGCCACTACCATCTTGTCATAAACCAACCCCTGCATTTCTCCACTCCTAACTCTTCCTCCACCAAATTCCTTTGTCGAACCCTTATCTCTTTTCTTCGTCTTCTATTCCTACACCCAATTCAACCCACCAAACTCTTATTCCAACAATCGTCCACCTCGCCTAGATCATTCGCCATCACCACATCAAAAACTCACTAACAACTCCGGGCTAGTAACTTAATCATATAATTAAAAGAGGTTTTACGAAATCATACCTATATGGAAATGTGGAGGTTTGAATTAAGATAGGATGAGTGTTTGGGGGTTATTGAATCGAAGACGAAGGTAAAGCAAGTTTATGGGTTAGTTAGAGTCATGGTTGGATTTAAGATTGAAGTTTGAAGAGCTTGGTTCTGGAAGTTTCAGTGTGAAGGCATGTAAATGAAAAAGTGAGGAAGGGATGAGGGAAAGGCTACATATATATGTATGTGTGGGAGAGGGTTCGGTTGCAAGGACAATCGAATGAGTCATAATTGGAGAGCGGTCCACATTGAAACTTGTTGATCCATACTTGCATAGCTACAAAGATGGATCAGCATAATGAATGTCGATCCCTATAGTTGATAAAAAAAAGAAAAAAAGAAGGAAAAAAATGATCGTGAAGGTTTGGTAGTAAATGTGAACACACAAAATATTATAGAAATCGACGACGACGCGTGAGCATTCGAACACGTCCGGGAGCCAACCACATAAACGTATATATGAATATGCATGAGAGCAGTTTAAAAATTCAACCTTTTGAAATTAGTAGAAATTGAAATCAAACCTGAAACTTTCAAGTTTAAGGCTGGACCAGATAATAAAAAAGTTTATAAGTCTCGCGTAACCGGATTTATATATGTTGGCAGAATATGGCACTTGATTTATATTATTGGAAATCGATCAAGAGTCATGGCAATCAATAAAGAATTCAATGCCTTGGAAAAACGATTTGACAAAGGAATAACAATCATTCAAAAAGCTAGATGAATCTCTTTTCGACAATTCAGACTCGTTTTAATTCAAAGCACGTCATGTTGCTCAAAAGATATACTTTGGAGGGCAAGTGTTACTCGTTATCCTGGCCTGGCTATATTGAACTGATTGCACAAGATAGATTCGACCGTTATCAAGAACGATGACCATGGAGCAATGGTTGCAGGACTCAGAAGTAATATACAGATGGTTATATGAAGCCAAAATTGAGTGGAATTGGTAGATAAACAGTGCAAGGTGCTTGAAATAAGGTTTATGGCTTGGAAAAACAAGAGATCGACATGGCTTGGTAGCGCCATAGGGATCGACATGATTGGATGAGCAAGGGGTCGGCATGGTCGAAACAAAGGAGGGTTCGACATAGAAGAAGGTAGATGGATCGGCATGGCTTGTTGGCTTGGGAAGGCATGCTTCAACTCATATGAAAGGGATCGGCATAGATAATAAGAGGGATCATCACGGCTTGATAGTTAGCAAGGGATTGGTATACTTAAGTCGACCAAGAAGGGATCGGCACATGCCGAAAACTAAGTGCACTCTTGCCTTCAACAATCAATATTTTGGGACCTAAAGGTCCAAGGCAATTGAGATTTAGAAAGGAAGGTATATGAACCCTAGGGGACCTTCCTCAGGGGTCGCATGTCAAAAACCAAAAAACGAGGGATCGACATATGACTACTTGAGAGGGTTCGACGGAAAATAGCTTGCAAGTGGAATTAGACCAAAGGTCAATCAGTTGCATGAGCTCCACTAATCCAAATGACATGATATTTGAAGAGCCAACATATCTAAGCATGAGGAAGCCACCATAGGGACCGCTGCCTAAGAATCAACCAATGAAGGGATCGATACTGATCCCTCTTCATTGTGATTTGGGCCTAGAAACCCCTATGGTGGGTCCATATGGATTGGAAGGTCCTATAGCCGAAGTTTTACAGATATCGGTGGTCACCTTCACCTATAAATACTGGCTTAGGGAGTCATTCTGAGGATCTTTACACTGCTGGTTACTTGATTCTTTATTGTAATCAAACTTTTTCTTACTTCTTGCTACTATAATCAAACTGTTGGTGAATCAATAAAGGTAATCTTCAAAGTGGACGTAGACATACAATGCCGAACCATTATAAATTCCACTATTCTTGATCATCGCTTTGATTTTCCTGTTAGTTTATTCTATTCCTCAGTTTTAATTTTACTTTCTTCATTTACTTCTCTACATATATCTATCCTTGAGTGTTTATGACCAATTTGACTGCAAACAACAGTTATATTAATAAAATGGTAAAGTTACCTATTCACTCAACTTATACATATAAAATATACATCACACAACATTAATTATTTATGTCACCAAGAAAAAACGCAAATTATTTACATATACAATGTTAAAAATTATAATTTATAATTGTTTGTGTGTTAGGACATTAATTTTTACAAAGATATGTAGTTGGCAAGGATTGAACCATCAACCTTATATTCAAGCATTGCATATCAATTTAATTTATTATTAATATATCATAATAAATTTATCATATATTGTATAATAAAATATATTTTAGAAATAATTAAAATATAAACACTATCTTTTAATATTGTTACCGTGCACAATGCATGAGTTACACTACTATTTTAAATAGCGCATTTTTCTTTTTTTTCGTGGTTGCTCCAGCATATATTTTCTTCTTTCGTACAGGTATGTTTCAACATCTACTCCAAGGCAGTATTATAGGTATGGTTATATGTATTTTATAATAATGTAAAGTATATATGGTGTGATATTGTAGTTTAATAGTTATTGTTGTAAGAGGGTGTCGCAGTCATCGTCAGATTACATTCCATTTCACAATACGATTACACCCACCAACAAAATGGTTAGAAATGGGAACATTATGTCTATACTCACTCACACTATTTAATTAACTGAATTAATAAACTATTACTTACGACTTCACTCTCTCACTGTTTGTGTCCTAAAATAAACACTTTGTGGTCAATTCTGAAATTGGTTAAGTCCTTTGGAATTAAAACAATGAAACGATGATTTACATTCATCCATCGCCTACTATATTGTAAGTGTAACGTCAATTATTTTTTAGTACTATTTCTTTTGCTGCATAAAACCAAAGTGAATGAGTTTCTTTGCACAGGCTGAATTAATAATATTATAGTTTTGAAGTTATTGTTGTAATAGTTGCTATAGTTTAATATATGTATTATTCTTTACAGGAAATTATTGTCAAGGACAAAATTTTACAGCTTTTTAACCTCAAGGACAGACCTTCAATATTTTATCATGAAGGACAACTTTCTGTAGGTATCAGTTTTTAGTTATTGATAGCAGTTTTTAGGTATCAGTTTGTAGTTATCGGTAGCAGTTTTTAGGTATCAGTTTTTAGCTCGGTATCAGTTTTGTTGTCCTTATGAATAATTTTGGAAAATGTTTGTCCTTGTGAATAATTTTTAGAAGAATGTTTGTCCTTGTGGTAAAAATATTGAGGTCGTGTCCTTGAGGCAAAAAATATAGAAATTTTTGTCCTTTAAATTAATTCCCCCTTATTTTTAATCTACTTGATAGAGCTACATTGTAATGACGATTATGACATATAGTCCAATTAGTTTCATGTATGATAGTTATTTTTGGTAATGTATGATAGAAATCAATTTTTAAGCATCTGTAAAATTAAAAACTCATCACCAGTATTTTGAAGATTTTGATTGATTATGGATCATCAGTTAACCAAAGTTTCAAAATATGCAGATGCAAAGATTAGTTTCATAATCATAGGGAATATATTATGCCAACTTCTTATACACATGCACCATGTATGTGAGTGCTATTAAAAAACAAATAAAAAATATTCAAACAGTTAATCAACATAGGTTTGGGTAAGTGGAGTTAGAAAGGGCAAGACGATCTTGATTTCTTTGTTGTACTGCCCAATCGCATTTTTTATGTATTTTTCCAATTTATCTTCTTTTGCCAACTATGTTCTAATCTGGTACTTCCTTATTGTTTGATTCCAGTTTCCATTTTAATCTAATTTGTTAACTTGATAACTTGATATATAAAATGTAGATATCAAAATTCTATGCACGTGTATATATATGATAATTATGTGCATGTATATACGATGTTATTCATACTAGATATTTAATAGTTTCCATATTTTTTAATGGATTCTCTTTTTTAATTATGTGCACGTGTGTTTTACAATAATAGGCACATATCTAAAATGTATTGGAAACGCATCACAAAAAACTCTAGAAGTAAATATATGGACAATGAAGCAAACACACCTTCCAAGAAGAGGAACACTTTTGCAAAAAATCCTGAATTTGAAAAGCGCTTCTTTGAATTATGTGTGAGAGAAGTCACTAAGCATGAGCATAAAGAAGCTTCATTGACTTTTGATTTATAGAAAGATTAGAGAAAGAGTTTAATACAAAGTGGGATGTCAACTACGAACATAAGTAATTCAAAAATTATTATACATATATTTAAGAGATGATTATGCACTTTGGATTAAACTGATCAGATTGTCCGAACATGGATTCAGTGGTGAGATGAATACCATACTTTGGTTCCTAGAAAAATGGAATAAGGTTATTCATGTGTACATTATTGAATATCAACATCCTAAAGCATGAAAATTTTGAAATAATCCTTTAAAAAATGTTGAAATGTTAAAGGTGATTTTTGAAAGTACTATGCAAAAGGAGAAAATGCATGGCCATCTGCATCTTTTGATCCACTTCCTAATACAGATAATACCCAAGTGAGAGATGAAATAGTAATAGAAGATATTGTAGAGATAGAGGAAGATCAGTTGCCAACTTATGTGGAAGATGAGTCTTTTGATGAAGTTTCAATTACAAGAGAGCATAATAGTCCAATTAATGGGAAGACTGGTGATAATGATTCTGCCAAGTTCAAACCTTCTACATCTACTAAAAGAAAGCGTAAAAGTTCAAGCAGTGAATCGGTGGGGAAATAAACTGAACTTTTAGTTAGAGTTCAAAAGGATCAAATTAACAAAGAGAAGGCTGACAAGGGACCTTCATTGGATGATGTAATTGTTGCTTTGAAAAAAAAAATTAAAGAACGTGAGTGTTTTATCCTAACATGATTACATCAAAGCTAAGTTGTTATTTTGCGAAAAAGAAAAGATGAGGAAGTTTTCATGGAATAAGAAAGTATAGTTAATAAAACTGAATTATAAAGTTATTTATTAGGCATTTAATAATATATGATTTACTTATTATTATCAAGAAGATGGATTTCTTAGGCTTTATTTTAAATTGTATAATTGCCAAGATCTATGATAGTTATGTATGTTCAATTGCATGTTATATGTAGATCCATATTTGCTATTTTAGTAAATAAATCAAATATTCATCTTTTTTTCATTTTATACATATTTCATGTTGGATAGTAGACTTATATGCTAGAACATATTGAGGATATTCAATTATTTTGCAATTGATGTGTATTTTTGATATTGTAGGATGATGCTAAAAAAAAGGTTACCCAAGGTATTGTTATCACTTTTAATATTGCTCAAGGGGTAGAATTTTAGAAGTAGCAGACAAAAAGTTTTGACTTCTTCCCTTTTTTGAAAAGAATACATGCGAGAGCTTCTGAACGGTCCTTCTGTTGTGATATATGATAAATTTAGAATGAATAAATCATTCTTTATGAAGTTATGTTGCTATTTTCTAGAAAGGAATTGGCTTAAGGACAGTAAATATGCAGTTGTTGAAGAAAAAATTGCAATGTTTTTATCCATCATATGCCACAATGGTAGATATTGTATTATTAGATACCGTTACGAACATTAAGGTCAAACAACCAACAAGTATTTTTAGAAAGTTTACATGGTCATGGGAGATTTCATTCGAGAAATGATAATTCCACCTGATCTTGATAAACTTGTTGAAAATATACAATCTCGTGTACAACTACGAGAAAGTCCTTTTAAAGGTGCAATTGGGGCATTAGATGGCACTTTAGTGGATGCAAGTATCCCAACACATGATCAAATTTCATTCAAAGGTAGAGGTCAAAGTAATTGTTATCAAAATTGTTGAATGTTTTTTCAAATAAGATCCCCTACAGAGGGGGGGTCCGGGGGCAACGCCCCTGCTACGGGGTTCGATCTGCCCGGTCAGGTCGCAGGGGTCCGAGGGCAGCGCCCCATCCAAAACGATACGTTTTATTGGCTGTTGAATTCAAATTCAACAACCAACGGTAACAACCGTTAGAAAACGGTCACGGCCGTTCGAATAGGCACTTATAGACGAATAGACATCTCACTCCCTATATAACAATGCATTCCATCAACGCAGACGACACTTCTTTTCCTCTAAATCTAAAATCGATAGGATTATTATTAACTTCTGAGTGTTTCTTCTGATCTGAGCAAGTAATCACAACTTGCACGGATAAATCTCCATTGTATCCTGAAAGAAAGTTTTCATACAACCCGCTATGATAAAGAAGGGGAAAACATTCTTGAAAGACAACGATTATTTCATGCCTTGGAGTGATTAGTCTTATATTACCCTAAGCCGTTCAACAAAAATGTCATAGTGGTGTATGGTTCCAATATGAAATTTATATATTTCATAGTGGAAGGGAGAGAACAACTCATGGTTCAATGTTGCTCAATGAAACAATCTGTAGTCCTGCTAATTGCTTTTCAATCCCTCCTATATGTAAGTAAATTCAATAACTTTATTTACAAAAGTCATGCTAACATACCGAATCTAATTTTTTATCTTAATATAGATAAGTATTATCTTAGTAATGCGACATATACAAATATTATGGGTTTTCTATCTCATTATCGCAACATACATTATTGGTTGAAAAGCTACAGACACAACAGTGCAACAAATAAGAAAGAAAGATTTAACCATGCACAAACACAATTATGAAATGTCATTAAATGAAGTTTTGACATACTGAAGATTTTTTTTTCCATTTTAGTTAAAATGCCTCCATACAAGTTTTTCCATCAAAGAGATTTTCTTAGTGCATTTATGGCGGTACACAATTTTCTACATCAATTTTTGCTTCATGATGAGTTATTTTTAAAAGCCGAGCAAGAAGAAGATACTGCAAATGAGGAAACAAGCAATGAAATTGACAATCAAGAACCACCGCTAGCTCCACCAAGTCAAAGTGAATTATTTCCATTTGAGTCGCAAGATTTTATGGAAAATTTGCGTGATCAAATTGCCGATCTTCTCTAATTTGTGGCTAATTTAATAACATTGCTAATAAACAATGTTGTTTTCAATTTTTTCTTGAAGACCGTTGAATACGTTTTTCCTTTTTAATTTATAGTGACTCATTCTACGTATATTCATTATACTATTCAGATAATAAATGATATTAACAATGAAGGGAAAATTTGTCAACTAATAAGCTACTACAACAAAACATATTTATAATCCGCAACCAATCAAACAATATTTCAACATTCAGCAATCAACATTAAGCACTGACTATTCAGCATTCAGCCTCAGCAATAAGTATTCATTCATTTTAATGAACGATGCCTTACTTCCAAAACCATCCTTCGTTCGCTTTCAAAGTCCCTTTTACCATGCTCTTATACCGATTAAGATTACTTAATTTTCAGACTTATTATAGGTTTGCTTCCAATAGAAAAACGTGATTGGGCATCTATTTAATACAGGAGTCGAGTTAGGCAACTATAAGTGGTGTCCAAACTCCCAAATTTACTTATTTACATTCTATATAAATTCAAAAATTAAATCAACAAATGCTTCTGAGGTCAATTAAACTCAACAAATGAAAAGTATGTATCACTGATGATGCGAATGCCAATCCAACATGTGATGTATCATCTCCTACGTTGTTTATCAATAATCTTCGTATTTTGCACGAACTGCTAGAGGAATACACTCACCACCGCGATGGATTTTTAGATCTTGAGATATATTTTTGTTTATTTTATCATATCTGCATCCGTTTGGAAATACATTATAGGGTAGTGATAACTATTATATATAACTTACTATGTAGGCCTCATATGTAGCTATGAAAGGTAGTTGGCATTAGTGTAGCGATGATTATTTTTTACACTACCTTGATCGGCTAGAGATTGATTAGCGAACCTTTCGACGTGCTTTTTTTGATTCCCCTTGTACACATGTCGATTGATGTTTGGCAAACACACTTACGGATCGATGATGGCCTACTACTCATAGTTTTCATTATATTATTTTGAGCTTGCATTATCACTATTGGATTTCTATATGCTAACTAGTATCGAGATCGAACGAGCTGATCGTATGCATGTTCCCTTTGCTGTTAGTTTAGAGTCATGCGACTCATATCCTTAGTATTTTTCGAGTTTGTATGAGGTTGATGTAGCGACAGTAGCTATCACATTTGCACGATTATAGGCCTACGTTAGAGATCATAGAGACGATCCTGATTTTATACTCTTACGGCTACTGTCTTTTTGTTATAACTTTTTGGTTCATTATTCTTTTCGAATCAAAATAGTATTTTCTAGCACTGTACTTTCCCTAATCATAAAGATTCATCAAGCATATCGGCTATGTTGTTGTAACACCTTATTTTCTATGTCGTATATATACATAAATTTAATTAAAATAAAAACGTTTGAATTGATTTATGATAATTAATATTTTAATTTTTTAGTTAATTGTATTATATTTAATAAAATAATTTGTTTTAATAAATTTAATTAACTTAATAAATTCTTTTCAAATTATATATTGAAATTGAATAAAATGTTTTGCTTGAATATAAAATATTTTTAAAATGTGAAAAACAATTAATCTCAGATTAAAATTCGTTATAAGTAAATATGAAGGATTGAAATTTAAATTTGAGTGTAAAGGAAATAAATTAGAACCAAAGTGGATTAGAATTTAAAGGCTCAAGCCCATTCTCTTTTCTTTTTCCTTGGTTTTAGAAGCTCCTCAAAATTTCACCCTTCAAGCCCAAACCCGATTCTACGTTTTTTCCCTAACCCACCCCCAAAAATAAAAAAATCGTGACCGTATATGTGCGTGTATGTGTGTATTGCGACAAATACGCGAGAGCATGGTTATCATGACACCACGAAGGAGCGGCCGATGGCATGTTTTAAGCCATGGTGTGAGGTCGGTGATGGAGTGACACTTATATGGTAGGTGGCTGAGGCGAGCATTGCGACCTGGAGGTGGGTTCATGCATTCTCGAAGGCTGGCGTTTAGGTGATGAAGTGGAGGTCACGATGCAACATTACAATCGGGTGGAGGAGGCTGCATTTTGGTTATTCGATGGCGTAGGCAGCAATACGAGATGAGGTAATGAAGCTTTTTTAGGGGCTTTGCTTGGAAAACAAGGTGAGTAATCTTTGTTTACTCACAACTATGGTCTATGTACATGCTTTTGGTTGGTTGTTGCCTTGATGAATTTGGTTGAATATGGATTGTTTGGTGATGAAATGTTGGTTGATATGATCTGAATTGGATGAAATGGAGTTGCATACCTTTGCTTTGTTATTGGATGATACTGATAGAATTAGTGTTTTATATCTTGGTTAAGTTATGTATATGTAATATTGGTTGAATTTAATGTTCATGTAAGATGGACAAAACATTTAAAATTGATCAGAAAAGGGGTAAATTAATTATAATGTGGCGCCCCACCTCTATACCCACGCTAGCCAAGGACACTACGAAGTAATGCCGTCAACTAATGCGGAGAATAAGGCTAGTTAGGAGCGACCATTTATAACCTTGCTTTAACTATCTATTGAATACATTGACCATTGTCATACCAAGCAAGTCGACATATCCAATGAATACTTAAAGCAAAACCATAGGTGGATGGAGGATCTATCAGAACGGAATATAACAACTCAAATGTAATATGCGTCACAGAACAGTAGATCATCATATACACATATACGGCACAACAGAGTATACAAACTGATACATGTCAAGTGGTATAGCAAACCACAATATATAGACGAATCCAAAAGAATACATATCAGAGTTATAACCAAAAAGGACTACACAAAAGCTATAACAAAAAGGAGCAAGCTGAATAGTCCATGCGAAAGCAAAATAGGCTAAGTCCAAAAGTACCTAACCTGAAACAACTCGGTCTGACCCGAGTATAGAATACACGGTCAGTCTAGCTAAAACAAATCAGTTAGATAAACTGAACAACAATAAACCTACAAGGTTATAAAGTATAACAAATATCTCTAAAAGAGATAACACAATCATCTAACAAAAGATGAATCATAACAAGACAAGCCTCATATCATCGACAACTCAAATAAACAAAGGATATGAATATCCCAAAATAAGCCAAAAAGGCAAATAACAAATACCAATGAAGGTAACACAAGTTCCACAAGGTAACCACTATACAACGTGTGGCTCAAAAAGACCAACACCGGAGGGGCGATAACTAGTGAATATAAATATCAATGAAACAACAGAAAATTGCACGTGCTCAGTATTGTATAAACAAGGATCCATGAGCCCGAAGGCTCCAAACCCAATATCACTCGAGCGGTGACAAATGACCAACTCCAAAAGCGATACAATAGTGCAACAAACCTGAAGGCACAAACCCGAAGGTACAAACCCGAAGGCAACATACCCGAAGGCAACAAACCTGAAGGAGACAGTCCGAAGACACTATCCCAAAGGCAACAAACCGTAGTGGTGAAGGTCCGGAGGCCCAGTACTGGACACCACTAACTGGCAGAATGTGTCACAACTCTTGAAAAGGAACCCGAAAAGCGTTAATGTGAGTCCCATAACCACCCGTTCGCACTAAACGGTTTACTATCCGTTAGTCAATTTCACACTCAAAGCAGTACAAAGTTAACCTCATCTCATCGGTAAACCAGACCCAAGGGTCAAAATGATCAATCGAATAGGTCTGGGATTAATCGAAAAGATAAACGCGAGGATTCATGGTCCGTGTTTTACCTAACCATTTAATCTCCTTTCCACCTCGCTCGAAGTGCGAGATTGAGTGTGTGTTTTAAATAGAAATTATAAATTGGTGAAACAAGCTTTTAATACAATTTAGAAGATTATTTTATAAAAACCCGTGTATGAAATCAAAAAGGAATAATCAAAGTCCAAAAATACGATAACAACTAATTGGAATCAACACGAATCGATAAAAGTTGGAAATTAACTCAAAAATAGCCAAAATAAGCAAAATTTACAGTTCCAGACGTCTGGTAGATGTTTCCAGACGTCTGGCCCTATGTTATGAAAAATATATGCTTTTCTCCTTTCTCTTTTTTATTCTTGGGTCATTTCAGACGTTTGAAATTTTCAATCAGACGTCTGAGTTTGATTTCAGACGTTTGGATTTTGTTTCAGACGTCTGGATTTAGTCTCTGTCTCTTCCAGACCCCTTTCCAGACGTCTGGATTTTTCAACCAGACGTCTGTATTTGGTTTTTTTCTGCTAGGCAAAAAACAGCCTAGACTAAAAATGGCAAATCCAAACCGAAATGCGATCGAACGAGCGATGGATGCTAGGGATTTATGCCAATCGACAACCCAACACTATAGGCTCTTCGATATGCCTCCAAAAACATGATCAAACATCAAAGCTATGATTTTTTTTAGAGTTTTTGACTTCAAAACACCAAAAATTGCAATGTTCACAAAACCAATCCGAATCAAAAGCAATTGCATATGAATAAGTGTTAGGAATTCATACCTAACATCAATGATATCAAGAGAAGTAGATGTGAGTTCAAAACTCACCTTTTTAACTCAAATAAAGATGAGAATCTCAAATGCAAAGAAAAGACCAACCACTCTTCACTTCTACTCTACAAGCTTCAATCTAAATTCAAAACAAGAATTTCCTAAGTTAGGTTTAGGAAATTTCTGAAATTGAAGAGGAAAAGTGTTGGAGAAGAAGAAGATGAGGCTTACCAATAGCTTCTCTTTGATTTTGGAGCAAGAATTCGAGTTTGCAAGAGGAACTAGGGCTTGGAATTTCTAGTTCTTCTTCCTTTCCCCCATTTTCAGTTGTATTAAGCTTGAGAAATGAAAATGAGTGAATGGAGAGAAGAGAGGGGCTGAGTTCAGGTATTAAGCTAAGCTAATGGGCTGAACCCAAACCTAAAACCCAAACCCAAATAGAAAAAGTAGCAAAATCCTACTTACTCCAAACATATCAAAGTTTATGCTAAAAAAGATTGCAAACGCCATTTTGAACTCAATGGAAGTGGTTTCAAGTCCTAATTCGGCCGTTCGCAAAAAGTAACATTTCGGACCTAAATCCGATTAACAACGCTATATTTAATAAAACATTTGAATATATAATCGTTAAATATGCGGGTTGTTACAGATCTCCCCTCCTAACAAAATTGCGCCCATTCAATTCCTAGAGACAATATTTGTAATAACTACATACATACATCATCCAAAAAGAAAAGGAAATAAGCTTGAGGTATAGAGATATTCTCACCATCGCTAAGCAAAGATAGAAATCCCGGATAAGATCGCTCGATAAACTCTCTGGTTTTCCAAGTGCAGTCATTGGGATTAGCGGCCATTGAACTTTAATGAGCGGCACGTCCTTGTTTCGAAGGTGTCGCACCTCCGTGGCAAGTACGCGAATAGGTTGCTGTACAATAGATAAGTTAAGTGAGATCTCAAGCTCTTGCAAATCAAGAGAATCGATAACAGAATCCGACTCTCGAACACACTTCCGAAGTTGAGAGACGTGAAACACGTCGTGAATGCCAGATAAATGAGCAAGAAGTGAAACTCTATAAGCCACAGGGCCAATACATTCAGTAATATAAAATGGTCCTATAAAGCGAGGAGCCAATTTCACAGTCGTACTGAAGCGCATAACCCCTTTCAAAGGAGAAACACGAATAAAGACAAGATCGCCAATCGAGAACTCGAGAGGCTTCCTACGGTTGTCCACGTAGGATTTCTGACTGCTTTGTGCCTCCTTCATTCTCAAGCGAATAAGATCAATCTTCTCAGAAGAATCACGAACAAAATCTGGGCCAAGAATAAGCTTCTCCCCAGATTCCAACCAACAAGAAGGTGATCGACATGGCCTTCCGTATAAGGCTTCGAAAGGAGCCATACCGATACTGGACTGAAAACTATTATTGTAGGAGAACTCTACTAGAGGTAGGTGATCCTCCCAACTACCACCAAAATCAAGAATACAAATACGGAGGAGATCTTCCAAGATACGATTCACCCGTTCGGTCTGTCTGTCAGACTGCGGATGATAAGCCGTGCTAAAATTAAGCTTTGTTTCCAAAGCATGCTGAAGACCCCGCCAAAAATGACAAATGAATAAAGGATCATGGTCACTCACAATAGAACTAGGAACACCGTGAAGTCTCACGATTTCCTTGACATGCAACTTAGCCAAATGCGAAGCAGTCCTATTAGACTTAATAGGAACAAAATGAGTAGACTTGGTGAGGCGATCAACAATAACAGATGCTTGAATGGCCCGATCTCGAACGAGGTAGGCCGTCAATGAAATCCATAGAAATCTGATCCCATTTCCAAAATGAAATCTCAAGAGGTTGAAGAAGACCCGAAGGACGCTGATGTTCGGCCTTAATACGCTGACAAGTCATGCAATTACTCACATAATTCGCCACATCCCGCTTCATGCTTTCCCAATAATAAAAGCGATGCATATCGGCATACATCTTACTACTACAAGGATGAATAGTATACTTAAAACGGTGACAGTCATCTAGAATGTCATGCCTAAGTGCAAAATCGGAAGGCACAAAAGACGGTTCTTTTTGCGAAGACACCCATGAGAATCAATGCTGAAATACCACAACGCCTTATCACAGGATCCAGACTCACAAAGCCGAATAAGATGCAATAACTCTGGATCACGCCGCTGAGCATCGGCAATACGATCCAGTAAAATGGGTCGAGCTCCCAAACTAAATAATATAATAGGAGAATCAGAAGATGAACCTCGATCACGAATTTCACAAAAAATAGAGTCTCAAGAATATTCCATTCGGCAAGCATCATAGAAACTACAGCCGAATGTTTGCGACTAAGCGCATCAGCAACGCGATTACCCTTACCAGGGGTATACTGGATATCTAAGTTATAGGAAGAAAGAAACTCGAGCCAACGCTGTTGCCTCATATTAAGTTCCTTCTGAGTGAACAAATACTTCAAGGATTTATGATCGGTATAGAGAATGAAACGCTCGCCCAATAAATAGCGTCGCCAAATCTTCAAGGCGAAGACAATGGCGGCTAACTCAAGATCATGAGTGGCATATCGAACTTCATTCGAACATAGTTGCCTAGAAGCATAAGAAACTACCCGATCCTTCTGCATGAGAACAACACCGAGACCACTACCACAAGCATCGGTGTAGAAAACAAGATCACGATTCCTCTTGGGAACCACAAGAATAGGAGCATTAGTGAGAAGTTCCTTTAACGTCAGGAAGGAAGCTTCACACTGGTTGGACCAAATATAACGAATGCCTTTCCAAGTAAGGCTGGTGAGAGGAAGAACAACACGGGAAAAATCCTTAATGAACCGACGGTAACAACCCGCCAATCCAAGGAAACTACGAATCTCATGAACATTCTCAGGCCTCTTTCAATTCTGAATGGCTTCGATCTTCGAGGGATCGACTGAAATGCCCTCGGAAGATATAATGTGGCCTAAGAACTTAACCTTATTTTCCCAAAAATGGCACTTGGAGAATTTGGCTCTAAGCTGATGGTGATGGAGAGTACTCAAGACAATTCTCAAGTGATTAGCATGCTCAGCTTCAGACTTAGAATAAACAAGGATGTTGTCGATGAACACAAGGACGAACTTATCGAGATAATCTCGGAATACTCGATTCATTAGATCAATAAAGAAAGTAGAAGCATTCGTGAAAACAAACGGCATAACGAGCCACTCAAAAGAACCATATCGAGTGCGGAAAGCTGTAAGAGGTATGCTATCCTCCGCGACTCGTAACTGATGAAAACCTGTGGCAAGGTCGAGCTGAGAAAAGACCTTAGCACCACACAGTAGATCGAAACATATCATCGATCCTAGGCCATGGATACCTATTCTTGATGGTTAACTCGTTAAGCTTGCGATAGTCAATGCAAAGCCTAAGAGTTCCATTGAACTTCTTCACGAAGACGGCCGCGGCTCCCCACGGTGAAAAACTGGACTGAATCAACTACTTGGACTCAAGCTCTAAGAGCTGCTTCATGAGTTCCTTATTTTCCTTTGTAGACATCCTCGAGGGAGGACGAATAACTGGCTGTGCGCCTGAAATGAGATCAATGCGGAACTCAATTTCCCTCTTGGGTGGCAAACCCAAAACAAGCTCAAAAATATCAAAAAAGTCACAAGCAATAGGAATACGAGATATATCATCATCATCTCGCGAGTCAAGTGAATGTAAAGCCATTTCGGAATTATCCACATTCTGAAGAACAAGTGATAGCCGAGGAAACGAATCTGGATGTCGAAGATATATAATCCTCTTAGAACAAATAATCCTGGCATCATATCTCACTAGCCAGTCCATACCCAAAATCATATCAAATCCCAGATAAGAAATAACGTGCAGACTCGCACGAAAAGAAAAGCCACATAAAACAATCTCAACATCATCACAAAACAAGCTAAGAGTCTCAGATCCTCCAATAGGATTCGCAATCCTCAATGAAGTAACCATACAAGAAACATCCAAAGATAAATCATCTACAAGCTTCTTCGATAAGAAGGAATGTGAAGCACCCGTACCGAAAAGAACTCGAATACTATGATCATGAAATAAAATAGAACCTTCCAAAATAGATGGAGATATACCTTTGGGCTGAGAAGAACCTTCAGAAGCCTTAGCAGCATAAAGCTTGCTAGACTTGACACCAGCAGGAACAGTAGGGCATGTGGAAACATGATGACCATCCTTCTTGCAATAGTGGTAGAAGAGAGGCTTAGGACAAGCTCGAATCATATGATCAGGAGAACCACAATTGAAACACTTCCGAATGGAAGGTGTTCCAGCAGACTGAGACTGAGAATTAGAACCACAAGTCTTCTTCTTCTTGGAAGGAAAAGACCTGGACTTCTGAAATGGAAACTGCTTCTTGTTGGGGTTGTTGGGAACCTCAACATCATCACCACTATTACACTCCTTCTCGATGGCTTCGAAATGAAGTGCAGAATGTACCAACTCCTCAAAAGAAAGCTTAAGCTGGAGCAATAAAGACTTCTTAAGATATTTCTTAAGACCAGAAACAAACTTCAGATTCTTCTTATAAGAGGTACTAATGAATTCAAGACCATACTTAGATAAAGCCTCGAATGATGCAACATACTCAAAAACAGAAGATTTCCCTTGCTTCAACTCAAGAAAGCGACGGGTCAATAAAACTTTTTCAGATTCAGAAACGAACTTGAGTTCGAATCGCCCCCGAAACTGAGTCTAAGAAAGAGTAGACTCATCAATTTTGGCTATAAGAAGCTTGTACCAATCAAGGGCACGCTCTTGTAATAAGCTAGAAGTTACAAGAACTAGATCATGATCAGAAAGATCCATGCGAAAGAAAATACGCTCGCACGTGTGAATCCAAGCTTGGACTTCAAGAACAGACTCGTAGCCTTTAAACGGCTTTCCTCCAAGATGAGAAAAATCACTGCACAGGCGTGCAAATGCGGACTTGCGAGGTGGAGATGCTCGAGTAGGAGCTGGAGGCTGAGTGCTCCTAAACAACTCCATAAACCGATCGGCGGACATATAAACGCCGTCCGGATGCGAGCCACTGGATTACCCAGCACCCGAGTGTCGTCCCCTGCCTCTTCCGGCCATACGCTGAAAGTTTAGGCAAGATAAAGATTATTCACACGGTAGACATCACTAATTCAAGTGTGGAATACTACGGAACAAAATGCATTCCTAGACGTATTCCCACATTCTATCTACCACCAAAGCACAGAAGGAATATAGAGGCACGACGGTTCAAAGATTTGTATCACTTATACACTTTGATGTACCGTAATATGTGCTTCTATTCCGTGTTTATCATATTTTGTTCTGAACTCAGCTCTGATACCAAGTTGTGACGCCCCACCTCTATACCCACGCTAGCCAAGGATACTACGAAGTAATGCCGTCAACTAACGCGGAGAATAAGGCTGGTTAGGAGTGACCATCTATAGCCTTGCTTTAACTATCTATTGAATACATTGGCCATTGTCATACCAAGCAGATCAACATATCCAATGAATACTTAAAGCAAAACCATAGGTGGCTGGAGGATCTATCGGAACAGAATATAACAACTCAAATGTAATATGCGTCTCAGAATAGTAGATCGTCATATACACATATAAGGATACACAATAGAGTATACAAACTGATACATGTCAAGTGGTATAGCAAACCACAATATACAGGCGAATCCAAAAGAATACATATCAGAGTTATAACCAAAAAGGACTACACAAAAGCTATAACAAAAAGGAGCAAGCTGAATAGTCCATGCGGAAGCAAAATAGGCTAAGTCCAAAAGTACCTAACCTGAAACATCTCGGTCTGACCAGAGTATAGAATACACGGGTCAGTCTAGCTAAAACAAATCAGTTAGATAAAATGAACAACAATAAACCTGCAAGGTCATAAAGTATAACAAATATCTCTAAAAGAGATAACACAATCATCTAATAAAAGATGAATAATAACAAGACAAGCCTCATATCATCGGCAACTCAAATAAACAAAGGATATGAATATCCCAAAACAAGCCAAAAAAGCAAATAACAAATACCAATGAAGGTAACACAAGTTCCACAAGGCAACCACTATACAACGCGTGGCTCAAAAAGACCAACACCGGAGGGGCGATACCTAGGGAATATACATATCAATGAAACAACAGAAAATTGCACGTGCTCAGTACTGTATAAACAAGGATCCATGAGCCTGAAGGCTCCAAAACCAATATCACTCGAGCAGTGACGAATGACCAACTCCAAAAGCGATACAATAGGGCAACAAACCTGAAGGCACAAACTCGAAGGCACAAACCCGAAGGTACAAACCCGAAGGCAACATACCCGAAGGCAACATACCTGAAGGCAACAAACCTGAAGGAGACAGTCCGAAGACACTATCCCAAAGGCAACAAACCGTAGTGGTGAAGGTCCGGAGGCCCAGTACTGGACACCACTAACTGGCAGAATGTGTCACAACTCTCAAAAAGGAACCCGAAAAGCGTTAACGTGAGTCCCATAACCACCCGTTCGCACTAAACGGTTTACTATCCGTTAGTCAATTTCACACTCAAAGCAATACAAAGTTTACATCATCTCATCGGTAAACCAGACCCAAGGGTCAAAATGATCAATCGAATAGGTCGGGGATTAATTGAAAAGATAAACGCGAGGATTCATGGTTCGTGTTTACCTAACCATTTAATATCCTTTCCACCTCGCTCGAAGTGCGAGATTGAGTGTGTGTTTTAAATAGAAATTATAAATTGGTGAAATAAGCTTTTAATACAATTTAGAAGATTATTTTATAAAAACCCGTGTATGAAATCAAAAAGGAATAATCAAAGTCCAAAAATACGATAACAACTAATTGGAATCAACACGAATCGATAAAAGTTGGAAATTAACTCAAAAATAGCCAAAATAAGCAAAATTTACAGTTCCAGGCGTCTGGTAGATGTTTCCAGACGCTTGGCCCTATGTTCTGAAAAATATATGCTTTTCTCCTTTCTCTTTTCGATTCCTGGGTCATTTCAGACGTTTGAAATTTTCAATCAGACGTCTGAGTTTGATTTCAGACGTCTGGATTTTGTTTCAGACGTCTGGATTTAGTCTCTGCCTCTTCCAGACCCCTTTCCAGACGTCTGGATTTTTCAACCAGACGTCTGGATTTGGTTTTTTTCTGCTAGGCAAAAAACAGCCTAGACTAAAAATGGCAAATCCAAACCGAAATGCGATCGAACGAGCGATGGATGCTAGGGATTTATGCCAATCGACAACCCAACACTATAGGCTCTTCGATATGCCTCCAAAAACATGATCAAACATCAAAGCTCTTTGATTAAATTTATCATTGATTATAAAAATATCTAAAAGAGTTTTATAAAATGGTATTTAAAATTTATGTTTTCAAAGTGATTAGTTGATTCTATTTTAATTTAATAAATCAGAAGTTTGTAAAATAATATTTCAAAGTAATAGTTAGTTGAATGTTGTCTAATTATCGTATGGTAACTATTAATACAACTTATTATTTATAGTATTAAGAATAATTTTAAAAGTAATATGCTTAATATTTGATTATCATTATGTTCACTAAAAAGGAAATCGTTTATAAGGCCTTTAGGAATATGTGTGTGTGTGTGTAGACACACATGCGTACACACACACATGTGCGTGTGTGTGTGCGTGTGTGTGTGTGTGTATATATATATATATCTTTATCTTTACTATTAATAATAAGAATTCTTTCCATAGCATTCTCGCGTCTTTTTGAAATACCTAAATTACCCTTTCGCTTCATTTCGGTTTGCTTCCTCTTTCTATTCCCGTTCGCTTCTTTTGCATCTCTTTCTGTGTTTCCTTTCTTCCCTAACCCTAATTGCCATAGCGTTTCAACACCATCAGAGCTCATATACTCAAATACACCACCACCATCTCCACAATACCTACTCATAGCCAAATCGATTGACACATGATTGCAATCATATGGATGCCTCTCATCACAACTCAATTGGAGGGCTGCTGAATCCCTAAATCGAACGTTGACTCTTATTAACGAATCAATCGATGTAGTTGTCATCTGCAAACCGAATGGTGCTACTTATGAATGATGTTGCCATCAACCAAATGCCGTTGTCACCATCGTATACCACACCGTCTTTAGGTATGATGGATTTATCCCTGATTAACATACCACTTTCACTTTTACGATATATAATAGTTTTGTTATATAGCGAGCTTTCTCTAAGTTATTGGTTTTAACTAGACTTAGACCTTCTTCACTTTTACCATACCATCTTCAGGTTCATATAATATGTGCTATAGTTTAACCTTTTTCATTAGTTAGGTACAGTGATGATATTGTAGGACCTTCGAAATTCATTTCCCCAAACTTTGTTGCACATCAATCCCAATGTATTGTCGTATACATGCCAAACTAGCATAAAGAAGGCTCAATTGTTATATGTGAAACTGTGTTGCGGTCATGTTGTTTGACTGGATTAACAACACATGTAATTCCAAATACACTCTAAAACACCATGATGTGGCTTCGAATCAGGTTAACTGATGGAAATTAACTGTAAGGCTGTAAATTTCTACTATAACTATCACTCAAAGTGCAAAACGAAGTTGTACATGTTGCAATATAATTACTAATATGTTATGTTTTTTTGATAAACATGGTAGACATGATTTGCATGATGAGTGCAATTGAATTAAGTACTTCTAAATCAATTTTATACAGAACTCCTCTATGATCTGTAAATGATAATTGTACCACTAATGGTCAAAAATCAATGTATTAGACTATATATAATGAGGAAAATCATGTGTGTAACCCTTCCTCTAATATTAGTTCCATCTTATAAAGCTAAGCATGTTTGAGCTCCCATATGTTTACATTTATTTTTGATGACTAATTTTCCTGCAGTTGTTAACTTTTTTGCCAATCTGATATGAGTTTGTTTCATTGTGATAACCAGAAGAAACTAAACATGACTTGGTTCTTTGACTTGCAGATATATGCCCCTAAAAGTATTTTCTCAACAATGAACTATTAGAGGCATACTTTGAAGTTATGATTTGTTTGGAGATTAAGTTACATTTAATCGAGGAGCAAGATAAGGCGGCCACTTTGCCATAAAATATTACATTTTTAAGTGCTATGACTATTTTTATGCCTATTGAAATTTCACAGCTAGGTTATTTAGTAAATATGGAATACGGTATATAACATATAAAACATAGGATTATTTACATACTGAATTTTTGTGCATACAGGTTTTGGTTTTACTTATAGTAAAGGGATATGCAAGTTCGTTCAATTCTCTTTCTAAAATCATGCATTCAAGCCATCAGGTCAAGGGTGTGGTAAAATATGGTTTCTTAGAAAACAGAAAATTCATTTGTCTTTCTAGATGCAAGTAATTTTTATTTTCCCATTAATAACATAAACATTATGCAAGACTCTATTCTTGAAAATTTCCTTGAAGTTGTAAAAGGGATCCACTAAAATGAATTAATTCCATTCAGTAATTTCCTTTTATCAAAAATTATTGTGGTAATAGTAATTTAAATTTTATTTCTTTCTGCCTTTTAACTTTACTATTTGAATTTTTTGTGCATCTTTTAGTAAATATCACTTATTGGATCTTACTCATGAAATAGCTAAAATTAAAACACTAATATTTTATCCATCCCCGAAGAGATAGACCAAAAGACACTTCCATTCAAATTTGAATTTTGAAAAATATGCTAGTATGTAGACATAATTGCAGAGGATATGCTGACATATCCCTTTGTATTTTGAAAAATTACTTAATAAAAATTGTTTTGAAAATATTACGTTCTGTAATATATTTTGAAACTTCGTACAAGCAGTTAAACATAGTTTTACATATTTTAATCATATTAAAACTTAATAAGACTTTATAAAATAGGTTTGAAAGATTTAATAAGAATATTTAGTATAATGTAAACAGTACATATAAAATCTATATTTATTAAAGTATAAAAATAATTCAATATACATATAACTTAGAACACTAAAATAATATCTTTATAAGTATAAGAGATTTGAATTCATTTTGGAAATATTTTGAAAAGTTTATTTAAAGAAGAATATTTGAAAAACAATTTAAACAAAATTAGAGAAGGTAAGAGATATCAAGAAAGTGCTATCAAGATTTTAACATAAATTCTATGATACTATAACTTATTTGGAACATCTTGAATTCTTGAACTCTTCAATACTCATGAGTCTTCATTCTTGAACTCTCAAAACTTTATATCAACATCTTGAATCTACTCTTGATGTCTGCATCTTGATACTGTACAGTTTTCTAAATCAATAGCTATCTAACATCTTGCACTATATACTATATATATATATATCTTGATAAAACATTATTGTTTATATTTTATATGATGTCTTATAGTTGTTATCATCAAAACCAATACCTAAGGTACTAATGCACAAACTTTAGGTGAACTGCATGCTCCTCCTCATCTTCATAGTACACTAAAATGTCATCTATAAACACCAACACGTATCTGTCTAGCCTATCTTGGAAGATCACATTCCTTAAGTCTACAAAGAACGCATGTGCATTGGTCTGCCCAAATGGCATAACCAACCACTTATATAAGAACCATACCTAGTCCTAAATGTAGTTAATGGAATACTTTCCTCCGCAACTCTTAGTTGATGAAACCCTATGCCAATTCCAATTGTGAGAACACCTTAGCTCCACTCAACGAATCAAAAAGGTCATCTATTCTTGGAAAAGGATATTTATTTTTCAACATCTTCTCATTCAACTTTCGATAGTCTATACATGGTCTCAAAGCACCAGACTTCTTCACAAACAGTTTCGCTGCTCCTCATGGTGAGCTACTTGGTCTTATGAAGCTCTTCTCTTCTAACTCTTCCAATTGCTTCTTCGGCTCCTCCATCCCTCCTGGAGGCATTCTACTAGGAGGCCGACTAAATGATTCAGTCTCTAGTAATAAGTCAATGCGGAAATCTAGTGCTCTTAGATGTGGCAACCTTAAAACTGCTTCAAACACCTCCCTGGTCTCCTTCACTACTTTTACTACTCTCAACTCCTCTTCCTCTGAAGCTAAGACATATAAAGAACCCCTACGTACTACACTACAATCTTTTAAACTACATACACTCTACCCCTTCTTTCAGAACTACATACACTCTACCCCTTTGGTCATAATGACTCAAAGTGATTATCCTATCAATGAGTGCGTCCTAGTACTATACTTTTCCAACTAGTCCGTTCCTAAAGTAACTTCAAAGCCTATGAAGTCAAACATGAAGGGATCACAAGAAAACATACACCTAAGTAACTCAACATGTAGGTCAGTGCATCTCAATACGAGAGTGGCGTACCCTCCTATCGAATTTGCTACACATATGGATGTGACTAAATAGGTGACTCTTAATCCAAGTCTATCCACCAAATCTTTAGTTATAAAAGAATGTGTAGCTCCACTATTAAACAATACTCTAACTAAAATACCAGAAATAAAAGCCATACCTTCTAAGACTTTCCCTTTGCCTCTCTCCTCTATAGAGGGTCCTTCCCTTTATCCCTCCTAAGCATATACATGTGCTTTAAGCTATGGGCAGTCCTTCTTCAGATATCGCATCTTATCACACTTGAAGCACTTCACCTTTACAACATTCTTAGGCATGAGGCACTTGGAAGCATAATGTCCCTTCTGGCCATAATTGCAGTAGACCACTTCTGCAGTGACAACTTTAGTATTAGCAACTGCACCCTTCCCCTTTGGCACTCCTTTCTTGCCTTTAGCATATGAGGTGAACTTCTCGTTCTGTTCTACCTTGGGCCTCATGTCCACACTTCTCTTCTCTTAATACAAGTTATCACATCTTCTGGTCATGTCTACTACTAACTCATAAGGAGATGCTAGATGATCCATCACCTTATGATCAAGCTCTTGCTTTGAACCTCTGATAAACTTCTTATTTTCTTCATAGGAGTGTTAAAGATCTCTCTTCCATACTTAGTCAATACATTAAACTTCAAGATGTACCCTTCCAGTATATGGCCACCCTGTCTCCAGTTAATGAACTCCCTCATCAATACACTCTGCTGAGACTTCGATATGAACATATCCCTGGACTTCTCCTTGAACTATTCCCAAGTGATTCCCTCTTCTGGGGTTTCTGCAATTAGGTCTCTCACTAATCCAGTGTATCTTCCTATAACTGCCTTGATGCTAGTCTCCTCTTCTACGCATCATTCATTCCTAGGTCACCAAATATATGTTCATAGCTTCTCAACTAATTCAACACTTCCATCGTAGGCTCCTTCCTAGTAAATGCCTTCCCTCCCAAACTCATGTAGTCTTTGTTAAATTTTGGGAAGTCCTCTAGCACTACTGCAGGCCTTAGCTAGACTGCCATTGGTGCAGCCTCCCGTACCGTATGAGCCATGAATTTCCTAAACAAGGCATTTATATATATGCCTGCTTCATCTGCTAGTGGTGTAGATCCTTCCTCTACGACCCTTGGAACTCTTTCCACGTTTCCTCTCTCAATCTACACTCCTTCAGTCTCTCCTCCTGTCCTTACCCCTTCTATTGTAACTTATCCACTTCTCAAGTCCATCTTGCATTTTCTATTAAGAAAATTTTCATTAGAATGAAAAGACAGGAAGTGAAATCACAATAGAAGAATATATATTTCTCCTTGCATATATCTATGTAGAAATACACAAGTACGATACACGCACACAAATATATATATATATATATATATATATATATATATTAACACATCCCCTCCCTGAAGTGTTTATTTTTATTACTGCTTTTAACTTTCATCAGCTCTGTTTTATTTAGGTGTCCCTAAACTGGTTCCGATACCAAACTGTAACATCCTCCACTTGAAACCTAAAGATGAACACTGATGATGCTGCTGTCATCACCAGAATTATCTTCCAGTGACTAAAGTTAGTTCATTATATTATGAAAACACAGGTAAAGTATATAGAGCAAACTAATACGATTACATTACATAGCAGTATTTTTTTAACTTTTGTTACAAATACTTTGATCAATATATTTCACAGATATGTGCTCACGCAGGGGTCAAATATTATAGAGTCATAAAGAGTCGGGTCCACATGTAAAGATGTGGCCCGCAATCTATCATACAGTGGAAAAAAAATCTTTATTAGCTAAATGCCTTTTGCTTTGTCTTCGGACCTCATACTGCAGCCATTATATCGAACATGCCTAAGTCCATAATGTCATCCTACTCAAATGAGTATCCATGAGTTTATAAGCAAAATAATAATATTAACATGGGTCAAATAAATCTGATATGGATAATATTATCCCAAAAAACAAAAATATAGTGAGACCAACCTGCACTGCACATGTTTAGTTTCCCCCTTACTATTCAACCAATCATACGTGAAACACTTTAATCGTCTGAGGCAAATTATTTCTTATTTACATCTTCAATTAAATGCTTCCATAAACAGACTTTCTTTACTACAACGCACCATGCGTTGAACCACCCAAGTCCTGCTTTAGATTTTTTTTTGAATCTAAGTGTAAAATATTACGCTCCTTGTGTTGACCCACCTGGTTTCCCTTATAAATTCTTCTCTGATCAACAAAGAATTCTTTTAAATTATCTAATTTGGCACCCTGCATAATTCTTATATATGTTACTTTAGTATGGTACTGTGCCCCTACATAGAACTTACTTAGCTTCCCATTAAAGCTTGTCTCTCAACTCATACTGCTTGGATCGCCCATCATAGTTTTCTTTTAAATTTATTCTTTAGAAGGTTTTCCTTTTCTAATACTGCTTAGGATTTCCGAGAGTATCCTCTTAAATTCATTCTTTAGTTCAAACTACGTAGACCTAGTATTTAACTATTTAATTAGTTAAGCCTTGGACTACAAAGGAACAACCGCCTACAGTCCTTCTATATTCATTTATTAAATTTCCTTACCGCTTGGCGTCATCCCATGCAATAATTTATTACTTATTTCTCAAACTGCTTGGAACCACCCCATTGTAGTAGACCATAAAGAAAACTACATGCAGCCTTAGATTGCAAAGAAACCCATGCAGCCGCTAAACATTTGTTTAATTTGGAACTAATTAGCCTTCACCACCGCAATTCCTGAAAGTTGAATGCCTCTACTCACCTTTCTTGAGGGTGCATTCGAGTGAGCATCCACACCCGGCGTCGATAGCCCTTTCAACTCTGTCTTTTCACTTTAACGTAAAATCCCTTCCTCGTTCTGACCTGGCCTCTCTCCGAGTCCCATTAACTTATCTTTTATAAGAATTATACATTTGTCCCCTTTGGCACAGTTTCCTTGACCTGCGTGGTACACTTTATACTTTGCTTATTAAGCGTTCTTCTCTGTATTTTTGCACAGTACGATTCCTTTACATTTAGCGCAATACACTTACTTTTTAGAGCTGCTGCCCCAGCGTCCTTACCCGATAACTCTGATATCATTTATAATGCTTTGATACGTGTAGTAATCCTATTAGATCCTATTTCACTTTCTATTATTTGTAGTGTTCTTTTCAGCAAATAATTTGGATCTTGTCTCCCTTTTTTCATAACCCTTGTTAATATATTTTTCCATGGATTTTATTTTACTACAACCTCGTAATACCCATCTACCCCAACACAGTTTTAGCTGCCTTTACATCTATTTCGTTATATAAAAATATGATAAATTCCCTAAAATTGCTCGAAGCCCTGTTCTTTCGTAGTTTAACTTTATTTCATCTTTTTAGAGTATTTTCCTTGTTTATTTCGAGTCATACAACTTCAAAGATTCATAATCTATTAAATTGTAAACCTATTTTCCAAATCTGGTCTTAAACTATCATTAAGTTTTGAAATCACTAGATAAGGAAAACACATGTAAACATCCCGTGCATGCACATCCTTCCCTAAAAAATTCTTTAGTCCTTTTTTTACTTTTGCATGTAAACCCGTATGAACCCCATCATACATAAAAACATATAAATCTAAATTGATCCCATATATGTATATAAGAAATCGGATTAGAAAGGTTAAATATTACCCACCTAGATCTTTTATATGTAAAAATTTAGTCTTCTTTAGTATCTTCTAGCTTCTATTTATTGTATCTTCTCCTTACTTTCCTTCTTATGCTTCTACTATTAAAGAGTTTCTCTAACTTT
Organism: Allium cepa; assembly: GCA_030765085.1. Taxonomy (NCBI): domain Eukaryota; kingdom Viridiplantae; phylum Streptophyta; class Magnoliopsida; order Asparagales; family Amaryllidaceae; genus Allium; species Allium cepa. The sequence continues at coordinate 656,672,912 of CM060940.1, forward strand.
TTCTTTAGTTTGAGTATAAAATGAATGAATGAAAATGAGTAATGTACATTATCTCACAATAAGTTGGGCTTGGGCCCTCATACCCGCTTCTATTAATTCATTTCCTTTTACCCTTCTTATTTAACCTACATTTTCCTTTAATTAGATTATTTAATTAGTTATAAATTTTTAGGGTTCTTACATGTGTCGTGTGTTTTCAGTGTTGTGTGTTGTCCTCTGGAGCGTGCTGTATGCTATGATGCTCCTATCTGGAATACGTAAGATGATATGATTATATTATATTATTTAAATACCCATTCTAGACATCTATTCAGAGGCAAGGACCTCATAAACTACTAGAGCGTGTTGTGTAATGTGAGGCTTCTAATTGGAAGACGTGATTGATATATATATATATATGGAGATATGTAATACCATACTTGTAATACCTCTCTTGATTTTATGTTTATTAACAGATGGTTCCCTTTTGTGTTATGGTGTGTTGGCTGATAATTTGGGATATTTGGTTGATTCACCTACCATGTTATGTTTTAGTTTGATTGGTAGTATGGTTTGAGATACACACTTATACATGTGATGATCTTATGTTACTTTTAAGATACATCCTATGTCATGCTAGTCATTATCACTTATCGACATCTATGTTTTAGACATAGTCCAACCCATGTATTATTCATATAATTATTGGGCATGTATAAGACATTATAAGCTTAGGCACAAAGTAACCTGCTTCTGATTGTTGAGCATAGAGGAGGATAATTATACATTATAGAGTTGGGTATCATATATTTGTAGATACATGTGTATATGTGTTATTAGGATATATATTGGACATGCTATGTATATTTTTAATGATAGTGGACATTTGACTATTTTTGTAGGCCCACTTGGACTTGTGTATATTTTATATTATATGGATTTGCCGTGTTGATGATTCTATATTCTCTGTAATTTATTCTATATCATGTATTGTTCTATCCTAGAAACACACATGTTGTTTCTTTATATCGATACTAAGTACATATAGATGAGTAGTGTATGATTTTTATTTTGAAAACATACTGGTATTATCCCAAGGGAATATTCATGCATGATATCCCAATATTGCCTCATTCTTCGTATTATCGAAAAGTATTGCCTTGTTTACATTTTTAAATGGTATGGGTATAGTAATAGAGCATTACATTTGGTATCAAAGTGGGGTTCAGAATAATACAATGTATAAGAGTCACGAGTCTTGATCTTAAAAGAGACTTAGAGTCCCTATACCCATGAGTGTGATAGATTATTATTTATACTTTGGTGATAGTTGGAGTATACGATGATTACTGGGACAATCATCTAGGGATATGTTTGTATTTTTCTTATTATATAATATATTTCCTCTACCTTTATCTAAGTGTAGTCTTTGTATGGGATGCAAAGAGATTGATGGAGGTTGAAGAGGTTGGAGTAAATTGTTTGAATGGTAGTGTCAGCATAGATAACGAATATTAGACCTCTGTATGGCTTTAAAGCAATAATGGAGTTGTCCAGTTAGGGAAGCTGTAAAAGACCCTAATTCAAATCTCATATTGAATACTTCACAATTCCAAATTTAAATGAGACGACTTAAGTAAGAGGATCCAGCGACGATCAGAGTTGTACAATGGAAACTGATTGATAGCTTTCCATTAAAGGCATTTGCTTGTTTGGTTGAAACGTCTGTATTGTTTTATTAATTCTTGTTTGATATCATGGATGGATGGTGTGCGATATTGTAACGACCTGGATTTTTTGACGTTTAATTTAGAATATTTAAATGGTTTTAAATATTTAATTTGAATTTATAGATTGATTTTTAATATGAAAATTTTGCTTTATTTATAGAATAAATACAAAATTTAAATATAGCGATTTATTGAATAATTTAATTATTGAGTTTTATAATTGAAGATTGGTTAAAGTATTGTATCTTGAGTTTTAGCTCGATAAAAATAATTTAAAGGTTTGTAAAATTTATATTAATAATAATGAAGATCATAAGGGTTTTAAAATTTAATATAAAGCGATTTGCTCAATTTTAAAAATAGTTTGTTCAAATTGCCATTTAAAAATAATGATCCATGGCACAATCTCGGATTTTGATGAAAATAGTTCCATTAGGTCCGTAAGAATGTATTATTATTAGATTCCAAATTTCGTAGAGTTTGGAGTTATCGTTTGGTCATACGGAATAGGAACACGTTGAAATGAAAATCGAAATTTAATATTTAATCGGGTTCAAAAAGCTATCTTCTCCATAGGATCGAGTTGGGACTCGAAACCTTTTCCATTGCATTCGGAATAGGGGTATAACATTATGAATTCCTAGCGATATGCCTCGATAGGCGCTCAATATTTCATTCTCTGCAATATGAGATGTTACAATTAAATAAAATAATATATATTTATAAAAATCAAATCAAAAATCAAATCTGCCCTTCTCCATTCAAACACGCCACCTTACCTTCCAAAACACGTAGCCGCCCCTCTCTAGATTTTAATCGTCGTTTTAGTGGAGTGAGCACGAAATCGAGTAAATTTATTATATCTTCGTTTCCCCTCTCCAACCTTCATACCGAATCAAAGTCAAAAAAATACTCATATAAATCGAAAACGATTTCGATTCAATTGTAAGGGCCGCGACCCGGAGGATGCGAATGAGTGCTGGAGAAAGAAGAGCGATGGCGGATGGGTCATGATTTCGAGTGACAGAGGGATGCTCAATGTTCGATTGGCATTTAAGGTTTGTGGTGGTGTGGTCTCGCGTGGAGGTGATGGCGCGATAGGGTTGAGGTGCGTGTTGTTCTGAAGGACGAGTGAGGCGCTCATACGTAGTGAAATGGGTGAGTCGCGAGTCGATGACGAGATGGAGGCAGTTGCGGTGTCACGTATAGGTGGTGATTTACGACTATGTTAGAGCCGGAGGCGTGTGTCTTGAGGGAGCGACGTGGACGGTCAATTAGCAGGGGTGCGATCTGGAGATGCTTGTCGAATTTCTTATGTAGCCTGTTAGCCATTCATTTGAATTATCGGGTATGATAATTTATTGACCAGAGGGATGATTGAGCTAATTAGGTAATTAAGAGTTTTAATTGGTAATTTGTATTTATAATTTAAAAATCAATAACTTATAGATTAAATAATTTGCTCATATGAGGTCCATAATCACAAAATCAGTCGTCAAATTTAAAGGTGCAGAATCTGTGCTAAAGGATATAAATTGGAACAATCAACAGATTTCAAGATCAATGTGAGTAAAATCTCACCCATTTGGATTGCTGGAATAATTTAAAATGTTGAGTTTAAATTTTTGGTTGTTGGTTAATTATATATTATTATATGTTGAATGATACTATATATGTAGTAGAATATATATTAGTATTTGGAGTGATATTCCCGCATATTATAGCGGATGAGACCCTATGCACCCAACATGATAGTGGATGACCCCATATACCGCGATATCTCCTTCGAAGTGGGATTGGTATTATTTTATGTTGTATTAACATCAATGGATGCATGGAAAACAGTTTGGATGGATCCAACTAGATTCCTCAAATATGTTGTTATTTTTCATATATAATGATATATGATTTGTGTAGAATAATCTATTATAGATTATTGTAGTGATTGAATTTTTTGGATGTTATTATAGCACCGGCATGAATTTTGATAATTTCAAAAAAAAACTAAACATATTTTTAAGATTTATGGAATTAAAGGGAATTTAATATAAATATATGTATTGGAATTGGAGTTACTTTAAAGAAATTGGATTAGAAAATATAATTAATTCTTGGGTATACTTAACTATCATGAATTTTTAAATGGGGATTTAAAAAAATGAATTATATAAAAGAATTTATAAATGGTATCTGGGAATATGAAAAGGAGTTTAAATCGACGTTAAAAATAGATTGGAAGTATAAATGAAATTTATAAGAAATGAATTTATATAATGGAATTTATAAATAAGATTTTGTTTTATAAACAAGTAAAAACTCAAAGGAGAGTATAAATTATAAATGATGTTTATAAATAAGAAAAATGATGGTCAGTTGATATATTGGAAGTATAGATTTTCGATGTGAATTTATATCGAGTTATGGAGACCGTTGGAAAAGAAATAGTGGAATTTTTTTTGAATGTGGGAATGGTGATAAAATTGAGATACAATCGATGTGATACAAATCGAGAGGGATTATAAATTGAAATTTAGCAATATTGGATTTTTAAAATAAATTTTTGTCGATAAAAATAAAAATTGTTTTAAATGGGATTTAAATTACTATACTATGTAACTAAAATTATTATTTATAATTTCGAATAGTTAGTTATTCTAATATTAAATATTTGTTGAAATGAATTCTAATTTTATAAATCAGCTTTGTAAATTAATTAGTTATTAAAAAAATGATTTAGCAAATGAGTTATTGATGTTATTTAAAATGTTTTGATATTTTAAATTTACTTGAAACATATTTTATAAATAAACTGTTATTCTTTAAAAATACTTATTTTATATATATAATTTTGAAAGATTGAATTTATTTATAAATCCTCTCGAGAGTGCGAACGAAGTTATTTAACGGATAGGATTTTATAAAGGGAAAAATCTTATAATAAAATTCTTGGAACTTAAGGAAGTTTCTGATATATTGGAGATAAGAACTTCGGGGTTGAATTTGAAGTCATAAAGAAGTTATATATAGATAGTAGAGATTATAAGTAGATATAAAAAATTCTGAAAGGAAAAGGAATAAATGTAAATTCTGAAGACCTATGAGATAAGTCATGAAGCATTCTCTTGAGTATTGATATTTGAAGGGATTTTTGAAAATAAGACTTATAATTTTTGCCTAAGTATAAAAAATGGAAATTTGGGAATATTCTAAGTGTTGAGATGTTTGGAAGTATCCTGTTACGGATTTAAGTATTTGAAAGTTGTTTTCAAATGTTGGAAGGAATTAATATATCTTCTAAAGATATTTTGGAAAAATTTATAATATGGCCTAGTTACCGCTTATGGATGTTTTATTGATAGTTAAACAACCGACTGTTTTATTGATAGTTAAACAACCGGCTATCAATATTGGCTAATCTCATTAATTATTTCGAAGAGACCGGGATCAGATTTATTTATCTGAAAACCACTTCGATCTGGTTTGAAAGTAACGAATGAATACCGTGAAGATGACGAATACGGTGATTTGATTTGTCCAAACCCAAGACAACTTGTATGGACGAATGTTATCAGAACATCGTCATGAGATGACGATGAGCATTCTAAGGAAAATTGTTCTTAAAAGGCAACGCTTAGCCTCGAACCCATCAACCGGGAATGACTAAAAAAAGGGAGATGTAGCAAGGCTAAGTGGGTCGCACCCAAGTAGGGTATGTTATCACCTTTCTAGATGTCCTCAGGAACCTATTATTTATGGATATGGTTTTGCATGGATGGAGCACTCGATATTATGGGTGGGAACACCCGGGATGATAACATATTCGGTCTATCCAGGTCAAGGATAGGTCGGTCTGGTGTAGCAGGGGATCCCAGGGTGGTCAGCGGTACATTGTCTAGAGGTGTACTGTGACGGACGGTACCCTAGTGGCCTAGTCATTCGTTGGAATCCACTCTCCAATACGAGTTTACATTTTTTTGTAGAGCCTAGAATGCTGGAATTTAGTTAATGTAACAATTTCAGTTATTTGAATAAGTATTTATATTTGGACACTCTTATAATTCACTAGATTTTCTATAAAATGTTTTGATTATCGTAAGGAAAAAACCCATCGTCTTTATTTGTGGCGTGTTCCTATGAGATACCTTTGTTTCCAAAGGATTTTGAGAAAAGTTAATAATTCAAATTGATTATGTTTTCTCATGCTGGTTTTCCAAACTGACTCGGGTGTTATTTTCTTATAATGCTCGGGTCAGACCGGGTATTAAAGATTCAGGATAGGATGCTATAGAACTCAAGAGACGAGCTGAATGAAAGAGACGTATCTTCGTACTTGGCATATATTCTGCTGCATAAGGACAAGAGATATAACTGTCCATTTTGATGTATTGAATGTTGCACTCTGATAATTGTAAGTATAAAACAGTTACAGATTCTTTTGCATACAAAAATCTGTTATTATATATTATATTTTGTTCCGCTGCGATTGTGAGATTTTTTGTTGTTTTATTTTCTTCTCTCTTCTTCTTCTTTACCCTAGTTGTTCGCTCTTTCGTACAATTTGGGTTGAACAGAAGTGATTTATTATCAACTCGAAGGGTACAGAACTGCGGGTCGCTACAAATATATTGCATTGTTGTAATGGTTGATGAATAAAGTATATATGCAAATTCCCAAAATAAATATTTTTATACAAACAAGCTCAAGATATAATAAAATATGAGTTTGATTTGTTTTCTAAAAAAAGTGATTGGAAATTATATTTTTGAGTGATGTTTAAAGAGTTTGAAAAGGATAATAGTTTAAGATAAGCTAAATATAAGTTTGAAAGAAATTGGAATTTTGTAGGATAAGTATTAGTAATCATTTTGGAAAAGATGGTTTGAAGATAGAATAATATTTTAATTTAAGCATGTTTTGTGATTAGGGCCTTTTCAATTAAAGTTACATATTTTATAAGATAGTAGAAAATGTTATGGCTTTGAAAACAATTGTTTTAATATAGAATGTATATGAAAGCATATAAATATTTTTATTTAAATAAATTTTTGAAGTTGATTTCATATTAGTTTTTTCGTTGAGTGCTTTAAGAATTCTGGTCGATGCGCTTGATCAACGTTATTTGTATAGATTCCTAAACACTAGAACGAGACATATGGACATGAAGTTTTGAAAAGTGAGAGAAGTAAAATATTTTGAGCTATATGAAATCAATGTTTTGAAATGTATTTCAAAGAAAGTTATAATCATTATTTCGAAGGGATTAGTGTGATATGAAGATTATTTTGAAACGAGCAAAATGTTTTTGAAATTAAAATTTTATTGTTTTGAAATACGTACTTATCTAAGGAAAAGCGCAAGTAATATTTTTGAGAAAGGTGTTTTGAATAGAAAACAATATTTTAAAGAAGCATATGAGCTTTGTTTATACAAGTTTCCAATTGAAAATAATTTTTGAAACTATTACATAGTTATAAAGCTTAAGTAAATGATTGGTTGTTTTGAAGAAATATTTTTATGAATAAAAAATATTTGAGAAAAGTTTTGTAGGGTAAAGTGAAGTAAATAATTAGAGTAATTTTAAAAAACCTGAGGAAGATTTTGAAATGGAATGATATTTCATGAATGATTAGAATAAAGTATTGATTTTGTGAGTTTTGCGGTAAAGCGGTATTTTATAATAAGCAAAATACTGAATGTTTTATGAATTGAAATTTGAGTTTTGAGAGAAGTATTTAGATTGAATTTTATCCATAGCATTTTTTAAGTATTAGTGAAGATCATTCATTTAATATGATAAAGAAATGCAGTTTATGTAAAGTGATATTTGTAGTATTCATATCATACTAGTTCACATTGGAATTGATCTCTATTTAAAAAGGTATATAAATTTGAATAGTGAAAAATTAAGTTTCAAGTAAAGAAATGTTTGGTAATTTGATTTTTTTTTTTGAATTTTTGGCGCTATAAATATATGGAAATTGTTTTGGGTTGAAGCAAGATAAATACTGTTTTGGAAAGATTCAATGAAAGTTTCGAAAAGTTGGTTTCAAAGTATTGGAATTTTTTTAATGATGGTAGTATATCTAGAAGTGATAGAGAATATTACCAAAATAGATTTTTAAATTTAATGATTGTTTGATAAATAGTTTTGAAAATATTTGGAAGTAAAATCATTTTATAGTGTTTTTGAATACTGTGATTAGTTTTAGCCCAAAATTCTCAAACTATTGATCCGTTTTCGAAGGTTTTAAGTTCATTAGAAAGTTATGTCATTAGGGAATCATTCTTGCTTGCAAAATTTTGAGTTTAAGTAAGGTTAAAACATAAATTCAAAAGGAAGTGCTTCGTTGTCATGAAAATATAAACCTTTCAAAACAGCATTGACTGCATTCGACCATAATTTAAAAAGTGTTTGTCCGATTATGATGATTTTGCATTTTCTGGAAACCTAATAAGATAAGAAACAGCTTTTGTTTTAAAAAAATTCCAAATTTTGACCTTTTTTTAGACAAATAATGCAGATTTAAAGGTGGGAATGCACTTGTAATGCATTTTCAAATTTCACTTCCTATAGAAAAACTTTCATAACTCATGTCGTGCTGGAAATTTTTGTGATTCAAAAATTGGTGTGGAAATCTACTGAATAATGCTACGACTTCAGAAAGCATGGCATAATCGTATATTTTTATCATCTTAAAATTAAGACGCCTAAAGGGAAAATGCAATTGATATTTTTAACACGGTTCAGTAATGCCAACATGTTTCGACCTCTAGGGCCAAACTCATAACCTTTACTTTCATAGTCTAAACAACCAATCAACTAAGCCAACCCTATTGGAAAAATGAATCATTGTCTGTTTGAAATAATTGTAGAATCGAATTAACCCTAGAGGGGGTTGAATAGGGTTTATAATGAATTCACATAATAATAAAAATTGTAGCATAGATAATAACAAAGTAAATACGAAAATAAAAGAAACATGTTAATTTACTTAGCTTCGACAATACTTGCCTACTACTGCCACTAAGATTTGTATTAAGATTAAATAATTGGCCGCTTATAGTCCCTGTTAACTTACAACCATCGCTTACCAGATTGTCCTAATCCTGAGCTCAAAACCCTACCTAAGCTCTATCCCCGAGTCTAGAATTTCCTGAACTATGCCCCATAGTTCGACCTAGTTAGAAGTACATTTTTATTATTAACTAAGTAATACAATAAAATAAAATAAAAACCCTAATATTATTTATAATAATTTAGCACAAGGGTAATAAAATTTGGTCTAATTCAAACAGTGTGGTTTCCATTATTTGTTTTTAGCCCGTTCATCGATTCCTCTTTCTTCTTTATCTGTAACTAGGGATCTTGATTTAGGAAGCCACCACTGTTATCTTTGATTGATGAACGTAAGCCTTTTATCACTTTGATGATCGTTCTCTTCAATTTCCTGGTGATTCACAACTCTCATGGCTTCAACGGTCGAGTATTCTCAGATCAAAACTTTGGTATGAATATTCTGATTTGGGTTTATTTTGTTACTTTGAACTCGATGACTTGAATTGCCCATGATGATTTGGGTTTTATATGGATCAATGCCTTTGATTCCTTATATTTCGAATATTTCCACCTTGACTTGATCGTCTGTTGATTTTTTGGCACATGAATCTTAAGTGATATTGTGGTAGACTTGTGATTTTTGACTTTCTCAGTCCTCAAATATATGTTGAAAATTCTTAGTAAATCTATCTTTGGCAATATCTTTGAATTTTTCAATGTCGTATGCTTGTGAATTTTGACTTACTCAATCCTTTGATATATTTCAAAAATTCTCGATAATATTTCTTTAGTCGAATCTTTGAATTTTTCTAATACTTATTATATATACATATATATGAACATATGAATGTATATTAAAAATGTTTTACCTTATACTCTATTGTATGGCTTGTACATACAAGAAATGCTCCCTCATATACGTGCATAACCATGTTGTAGCGACCCGGAATTTTGGGCAGTATCAATTTAATAATCTGTATTAATAATTAAATTGATTTGATAATTGTCTTTTATAATTTTAATTTAAATTGGCAATTTATTCTTTTAAAAAGCAAATAAATATTTAATTGGTAAATTTCATCTTTTAAAGCTAATAAAATGTTTTCTATTTATAATGTATATATATTTGTATATATTATAAATAGAAAAGCTTTGGTTTGTATTTAATAAATAAATAAAATCATGATTTCAAATTCTAATATATTCTGGTAATTTGGAAATTATGATTAAATATAATGTAAAACTTTGCAAAGATTATTTAAATAGTCAACTATATGATTTTAAAATACTTAAGGTAAATATTATTTGTTTAAATTTATATTTAGCTTAAGTTTAAATTTAAATGAAATTAACATAAAGACTTGTTTTATTTTCTTTTTAAATACTAATTGATAAATATGATTTGGAAATATGTATGCATATAAGTTTAAAAATACAATTTACATATGATCATTAATTCATTTATTAATATAAGTAAACTAAAAATAAAGAGATAATTTCTTTTATAAATTGTTTAAAATTAGCAATTTGTTATTTTCAAACAATAATAATGTGTTATTTTTATAAATAGATTTTAAAGAAAATTGAATTGTTATTTTCAAATTTAATATGCTGTTGATTTTAAATTGGATTTTTGAATTGAATTTAAATTTGAAATAGGATTTAGTTTTGAAATTCAAAAGATGGATATTTTAAAATATTTGAATTTAAAATATATGTATAAGATTTTATTTGTGTATAATTTGTATTATTATGATTTCTTTAAAGAAATTTAAATATATACATTTAAATAAGGTATGAAAGCTTTTATTTACATTTAAAATAAATAGAAAAATACATAAAGGACAAGTGTAATTATATAAAGCTTAATATAACAAGTGTTATAAGATTAAAATATGAGAATGACAAATGTTAATAAATTGACAAGTGTTATTTTTTTAACTTTGATTTTTCTTTTAATTTTATAAATCACAAATTTAGTTAAATAAACATATGCATTTCTTCTCTTCATTTCTTTCTATTTTCTTTTCAAAACCAAGAGAAACTCAAACCATTTCTCAAAAGCAAAACTGAAAATCAATACAATCTTCAAATCAGAAACTTATTCAAATCAATCATCTGTAATCTCATTTCAAAAATCATTTTCAAGATTCAAAACCATCAGCCTGTATTATCATTTTCAAAACCTGTAACTCAAACACCTCTCTATCCAAAAATCAAAATTTGCAAATCAAACTTAAAGCATGCAAAACACATTCTCTTCAAACCTGAGACTAAAAAAAGTAAGCTCTAAAACAAAAGCCCTCATTTCTTCAATCTGAGATAAATCAAAACAAGTAAGCCTGGAAATCAAAGCAGTCTCATTCTTCAACAAATCCAGTAACAAACATTTCCAGCAATTCGAGTTTTAAGATCAAAGAAGCATTTATTTTTCAACATTCAAGTTTAAAGTTCAAAAAGCTGTTTCAAAATTTGGTTCAGGGCTCTGTTTATCTTCTTTAAACTGGTGAGTAAATTTTAATTTAAAAACAGTTTAAAATCTGAGACTTAAACTTTGATGCATGAATGAAATCTTGAAGTAAAATAGTTTGAAATGATTTGCATGTACGCTTAGATTTGAATGTATGTGTATGCATGTATGTGATATGTCTGATGATCATCTTTGTTGTGTTACAGTTTTTCTTTCAACAAATAAAAGAATCATATCTTCACAATGTATTTGATTATAGGCTAGGATTTGAAAATAGAAAATGTTTGTAAAGTTTAATTTTAAAAATAGTTTTAAATAAATATATGATGTATTTATTTAAAAATTTGAAATCTATAGGTCTGATCATATTATAGGCTAAAATCAAATGTCCAGAATTCTTGAAACAATTCTATAACATGATTCTAGATTGCAAATGATGAATTTAGAAACCAGAATCATAATTTTTAGTTTGGTAATTTCTGAATCGAAGATGAGAGTTTTTGGGGGTTTTGCCAATTCACGGCGAACGACGTGGTGATCGATGTGGAAATTTTGGTCGAAGAAGGATGGAAGGTGGATGGACTTGGGAAAAATAGTGATGGATTTTATTTTAGGCCGTGGTGGCCGGAATAAGGTGATCTAGGGTTTTTTTGCCTGTTTGGGATGGTCGTGTGTTCGAAGCGATGGTGACATCTAGGGTGATTCGGAGGCGATCGCGAGGTGGGAAGATTGATCGTCGGAGTGTGGCATAGGTCCGGGTATGTCGGCAGTTGTTTCTAAGGTCTGAGGCAATGTCAATGGAAGACTTTCCGATGATGCGTGGTTGCAGTCTTCGATCGAAAGGATCCTTTTCGGGTCGCGAAGGAATCATGGTATCTGGGTGGTCGTGGTAGATGTCGTGGGCATCAGAGATGTGCTGAGGTCAGCGTTGATGGTCGGAGCATTGCAGATCATCGGTATACGTGCGCCGTGCATATTTGTGTATCCGGAATTGTTTGTTGTTTGGGAAGAAGGTGTTGTATCGGGTCATGCTCGAGTATTTTTCTGTGTTGGTTTGAAGCAGTTGAGGACGAGGGGAACTCGTGAGTTGTCTCCGGAATTTTTGTGTTAGAACTCGGGTCGGTCTTGTTGTCCAGGATCATAACTTTATATAAGCATGTATAGGATATTAAAGTTAAAACAAAAACCCAGATTTTCTATTGGAAAACGAAATCATAGTAATACAAGTTTAGAAACTAAACATAAATAAGTTAAAAAGGGTGAATCAAAATTAAATTTGTTTCAAAGAAATAAAGTGTAAGATTTTCAAAGGGAAGTTTACAAACAAGTTTAAAAAAGAAATGTGTTTAAAATGGGTTTAAGGTTTTAAAGTTATAATTAGTTTTCAAAGATAAATGTTTAACAGAATTTTATATTTTTAAAAGGTTCTAAAAGATATGGTAAATAAGTTTTCAAGAATATCTATTTATCAAATTTATTTAGACAAGTTTTGAAAGGTTTCCAAAGATTTTAAATATTAGAATTTAATGTTTAAATTGTTTTGTTTCAAAGAAGTTATACACTTTCAATTATATAATTGATTACAAAAGTGTTTTTCTAATAAAGTATAATGATGTAATTAAGTATTTAAATTAAGATAAAAGAATTTATCTTAAATTAATTAAGGTGGTAAGTTAATTAATTATTAATTTGTAATTAAGAATCATTAATTAGATAAGTTAAGATTGTTAATTAATGATTAGAAATTAATTAATCAAGTAATTAAAGATTAATTAAGTTTCAGTTAAGCACTTAATTAATTAAGTAATTAGAGATTAATTAATTTGTGATAAATAAATAATTAATTTGTAATTAATAATAGTTAATTAAAGTATTGTTAATAGTTAAGGTAAAGATCATTAACTAGGGATTATGGAATGACTATTAATATAATTAATTTACGACGATTAATTAGATTAATTAATTAAGAATAATCATTTGTGGGATTGTTTAAGTATAATTGCTTAATGAAAGTAGTTAAAGGGATTAATTACTCAATGTAATTAAGTAAGTAATGTGATTAGTTTAAGTTAATTAATTAGTTTAATTAATTTAAGTTAATCACTTGATGATATGTTAAGTATAATTACTTAATGTAATTTATAAAGTGTAATTACTTAGTGAAGTAATTGGTGGGTAATTACTGGATGTAATTAATTGAAGAATGATAGTAGTTTTGGGTTTAATTACTTTGTGTAATTAATAGGTAGGATAATTACTTAGTGAAAGTAATTAATAATTAATTACTTATTGTAATTAATTAATAAAGTTATTTAAAGATAATTAAGTGATGTAACTAATTAAGGGTAATTAATTACTAATGTGATTAATCAGGGTTGATTAATGAATGTAATTAATCAATGATTAATTATTTAATGTGATTAATTAGAACATTAATTAATTAAAGAAGTCATTAGGAATCATTATTTAATGTAATTAATAATGTAATTAAGGATTGATTAATTAAGATTAATTAATCGATAATAAGTGATTATAGAATAATTAATTAATTACAGTAATTAATTAAGGATTAATGTAATTAATTATAGTAATTAATTAATGAAGTAATTAAAAGTTAATTACTATAATTATTTGGGAATAATTTATTTGTATAATTAATTAAAGGCTAATTACTTAAAGTAATTAGAGAATGATTAATCAAGGGTGATTAATTAAGATAGATAATTAGAGGATGATTAATTAATTGATTTGTGATTAATTAATAGTTAAGTAAGGAAGATTTATAGTGATGAAAGTAATTAATTTAATTTATTTTAAATTTATTAGAGATGAAGTAATTAATTTAATTCATTTTAAATTAATTATAGATGGGGTGATTAATAGATCTTTGCTTATTGATGGCTGAATGTTAGTGAATGCCCTAAATTGTTTATCTCTGATATGAGATATGTGTTGATTTTTTGATATTGGGTGCTTTGGTTGAATTGTGATGATATGGATTATCTATTTGTGATAATGTGAATTATCTATCTGTGTGAATATAGATAATGAATTGAATCAAATTGTTTTAACTTTAAAACAACTTGGACTTAAAAGACGGCGTTTGGGATTTCAATAAGACCAGGATTGAGTTTCCAGATTTGGATATCTGAAAACCACATCGATCTAAATTAAACGATAGGTTGTGAATCTCAAGTGAAGATGAAGATTCAGAGTGCAAGGCATATTGTCGTTAACTCTGAGGGTAATTCCAAAATGAGTGTAACGAGATAATGCCTTCGATTTCGTTTGAACCCGAAATGAACTTGTATAGATTGTATGCTTTCAGAACATCGTCAGGTGGCTGATGAGCATTCTAAGATAGATGTGTTCTATAAAGATAATCATAGCCTCAAGCCTCATCAATTGGGAATGGCTAAAACAGGGAAGGTGCAGCAAGGCTAAGTGGGTAGCACCCAGTAGGACAAGATTTCCCCCTGTCTAGAAGTCCCTTTTTATTTGGCTGTGTGGGGCAGTTGATTCGCGACAACTACCAAGGTTGTCTTGTTCGGGACTATCCAGTAAGGGATTTTTCCGGCTTTGTGTTGCAGGGGATTGGAAGTAATCCTCGGTACGATGATTTAGGCCACGTACTGTGACGGGCGGTACCACATTAGCCCTGCCATCGTATGGAATCCAATCTCCAATAAATGCCCTTCGATTTTGATTGTATTACCCACTGGCTAGTATGCTGGAATTTAATGAATGTAACAATTTCGGCTATTTCTTATTTACTTGAAAATCCTAGACCCTATTATAATATCACTAGATTTCCTATCAAATGTTTTTGTTAGCATAAGGTAAAAACTTACCCATGTTTATGTGTGGGAAGTCTTACGTGATACCTATTGTTTTTCAAAGGTTTTCAAAGTTAAACAATTCTAACTCATTTACTCACACCAGACCCATTATGACCTGAAGTTTATTTTCTGTTTTATTAAACTCTTGGGTACTCAAATTTTTACGAGTAGCCAAGGGATTCAAGTTAGCTTTGACGAACTCTGGAGGGGGTATTGAGCAGGAGGCTTCAGCGTTTGTAGATATATAGGTGGTTCCGCTGTGTTGATCTCTGAGTCGTTTGTTTGAGTAGTATTTTGAGTTGTAATAACTAGACAAGTGTTTATAACTGTCTAGTATGTGTTGTATAAGCTGTGTAACTCTGATAGATGTTGTATATTATGTAATACTTATGTGATTAATATAATTTATTCGTTCCGCGGTTGAGATTCTGATGTTGTTTCGTTCTTTCTTCTCTATCTTTTCTCTTTTCTATCCCTTTCTTTCTTACTTATGATGCGTCTTTCTGGGGAGTGAAAGACGAGTTATGACAGTTGGTATCAGAGCGCTTGGTTGAGTGAATACCTAGGCTTTGGAGTGATTTCTTTCTTGAGAGAGCGTATTTGTAATTTCAATATATATATATATACATATACATACATATATATATATATATATATATATATTTCTGCCTATTTATCGGGTTACCTGTTTGGGTTTTCCAATATGATTTCTATAGGTAGGAAGGGTAGTTGTGTGTGTAACACAACTACCAATGGAAGGAGTCTAAGTGCTGAGGTTGGAAGTGTATCTGCCGAAACTATAGACCCAATACTGTCTCGAGTAAGCTTTGAGTGGTGAAAGGATTTCACCAATATCTGAAAGAAGCTTTTTCAAGGTTTAGAATCTATCTTTGAAGTGCAAGTTTGGATGACATAGAGTTTGGATCCGTAAGATTTTTCCAAAGATGCTTCTTTTGAAGCAAGTTTAAGGAAGTGTGTTTGCATCGGTAATGAGAGTAGGTTCAGTAGAGTGTTTGTTTGGGTCGAGGCCTGAGTTTCTTGAGGAGATGTCTGCCCATCTCTAGGCTCTAAGTGGGACTGGATGATATGGATTTAGGGTTTGAGGAGCTTTGGATAAGAAGTCTTTGGCATCTGTGGCAGCGTTGCAACTCGGAGTGTTCTATGTGCCGTCAGAAAGGTCTAGCGGTTCCTAGAGGTGGAGTTTAGAAGCAGCAGAGTGGATCCATTTCTTCGATAGATTGGCTAGATAAGCTTAAGCTATTCTGAATGGTAAAGAGAGAACTTTTTGTTTGGAATTTGTTGGGTTGATCGCAAAAGTGACTTGCAATAGTTGAGTGCTATATTGGGTTATCTTTTGCTTGGGATCGAGGCTTATTTAGGGAATGGAAGCTGTCAGAGATTTTTTTGGATGACTTCGAAGAAGTCAAGGTTTACCATAGCATCTGCAGATTCACTTTTCGTATCGACTAGGATTCCAGGAGTGATATCGGTGGTTCAGCTAAATAGAAGGATGGCCTCTAGAGAGAGGGTTTGGTGAAGCAGCTCAGGTTTTGATGGAACTTCTGAGTTTTATCTTTGAGGATCTGATGAACCATGTCTTCTGGGATGTGTTGATCAAGTTTGTGCTCGTGTTCATCATCAGCATTCTCATCTACTTCAGATTAGAGTTGTGCAGCATAAGCAAGATAACAACTGTTGTAGAGTGGAAGCAACCCTAGACTCCTTGGAAGTTCGCAATTTTCTTGGATTAGAGGGTTTCTACAGGTAGTTTTTCAGAATCTGAAGGTGAGTGTTCCTGTTTTGTCTTTTTCGGATGAGAGAAGTTAGTTTTCTACTGATGATAGTAGAGTTTGTGTTCTTGATTTTGGTTGATCTTGAGAGGATCATTTTTTTGGATTGTTTTTGGTCCAATTTGTTTCTAGAGGCATAAGCGAAGGTTGAGCTGATCAGGAAGGATGAAGGCAGCCCTGGACTGTCAGAAGAGTTTTGTGCATAAGAGACGAAGGAATTTGGATTTCGAAGTCGGAGATTTGATTTTGGATAAGTTTTCTCTGATCAGAGGAGCTTTAAGATTTAGAAAAACTAGGTAGATAACTCTGAGGTATTGGATTTTTCTGTGTTTTGGTAGGATAAGTGCTTTGGTTTTCAGGGTTGAATTGCCAGTTTGGAAGACTGGGATTCAATATATTTCACATATCTTTGAGGGAGTATGTGTATGATCCATATATAGTTTTGGAACCAGTAGTTCAGGAGGATTTGGTAGTTGAGTCAGACTTGTCTGTGGTCTGATATCCTATTTAGTTTTGTAGATCTAGATAAGTAGGAGCTCTGTAGCTTAGTAGTGCAGATTATTTGGATTCGGTACTGTAAGTATTCTAATATTTATACCTGGGAAACTCGAGATAGTGTTTGGAAGTCTATCCTGATTTGTGTCAGGATCATTTGATTTATTTGATTGAGTGAAGTGGTTGCTATGATTGTTAGCATATAATTTATATATATGCTTGTGGTTTAAAATTAATATCTTTGATGGGTTATTAAATTATCTTTGCTTTTAAATTTCGGGGACGAAATTCTTTTAAGGGGGAAGAATGTGATGACCCAGAATTTTGCGCAATATCAATTTAATAATCTGTATTAATAAGTAAATTGATTTGATAATTGTCTTTTATAATTTTAATTTAAATTGGAAATTTATTCTTTTAAAAAGCAAATAAATATTTAATTGGTAAATTTTATCTTTTAAAGCTAATAAAATGTTTTCTATCTATAATGTGTGTGTATATATATTTGTATATATTGTAAATAGAAAAGATTTGGTTTGTATTTAATAAATAAATAAAATCATGATTTCAAATTCTAATATATTTTGGTAATTTGGAAATTATGATTAAATATAATATAAAAATTTGCAATGATTATTTAAATAGCCAACCATATGATTTTAAAATACTTAAGGTAAATATTATTTGTTTAAATTCATATTTAGCTTAAATTTAAATTTAAATGAAATTAACAAAAAGATTTGTTTTATTTTCTTTTTAAATACTACTTGATAAATATGATTTGGAAATATATATATAAGTTTAAAAATACAATTTACATATGATCATTAATTCATTTAGTAATATAAGTAAATTATAAATAAAGAGATAATTTCTTTTGTAAATTGTTTAAAATTAGCAATTTGTTATTTTCAAAAAATAATAATAATGTGTTACTATTATTAATAGATTTTAAAGAAAATTAAATTGTTATTTTCCAACTAATATGTTGTTGATTTTAAATTGGATTTTTGAATTAAATTTGAATTTGGATTTAGTTTTGAAATTCAAAAGATAGATATTTTAAAATATCTGAATTTAAAATATATGTATAAGATTTTATTTGTGTATAATTTGTTTTATTATGTTTTCTTTAAAGAAATTTATATATATACATTTAAATAAGGTATAAAAGCTTTTATTGGCATTTAAAATAAATAGAAAAATACATAAAGGACAAGTGTAATTATATAAGGCTTAATATAACAAGTGTTATAAGATTAAAATATGAGAATGACAAATGTTAATAAATTGTACAAGTGTCATTTTTTTTAACTTTGATTTTTCTTTTATTTTTATAAATCACAAATTTACTTATATAAACATATACATTTCTTCTCTTCATTTCTTTCTATTTTCTTTTCAAAACCAAGAGAAACTCATACCGTTTCTCAAAAGCAAAACTGAAAATCAATACAATCTTCAAATTAGAAACTTATTCAAATCAATCATCTATAATCTTATTTCAAAAATCATTTTCAAGATTCAAAATCATCAGCCTGTATTATAATTTTCAAAAACTGTAAGTCAAACACCTCTCTAACCAGAAACCAAAATTTGTAAATCAAACTTAAAGCCTGCAAAACTCATTCTCTTCAAACCTAAGACTAATTAAAAGCAAGCTCTAAAACCAAAGCCTGCATTTCTTCAATCTAAGATAAATCAAAGCAAGTAAACCTAGAAATCAAAGCAGTCTCATTCTTCAACAAATCCAGTAATAAACATTTCCAGCAATTCAAGTGTTAAGATCAGAGAAGCATTTATTTTCAACATTCAAGTTTAAAGTTCAGAAAGCAGTTTCAAAATTTGGTTCAGGGATCTGTTTATCTTCTTTAAACTAGTGAGTACATTTTTAATTTAAAAACAGTTTAAAATCTGAGACTTGAACTTTGACGCATGAATGAAATATTGAAGTAAAATAGTTTGAAATGATTTGCATGTATGCTTAGATTTGAATGTATGTGTATGCATTTATGTGATATGTCTGATGATCATCTCTGTTGTGTTCCAGTTTTTCTTTCAACAAATAAAAGAATCATATCTTCATAATGTATTTGATTATGGATAGGATTTGAAAATAGAAAATGTGTGTGAGTATATAAGTTTAATTTTAAAAATAGTTTTAAATAAATATATTACGTATTTATTTAAAAATTTGAAATCTACAAGTCTGATCAATTATAGGCTAAAATCAAATGTCCAGAATTCTTGAAACAATTCTATAACATGATTCTAGATTGCAAGTGATGAATTTAGAAACCCGAATCTTAATTTTTAGTTTGGTAATTTCTGAGAAATCGGAGATGAAGAGTTTTTGGGGTTTTTGCCAATTCACGGCGAACGGCTTGGTGATCGGTGTGGAAATTTTGGTCGAAGAAGGCTGGAAGGTGGATGGACTCGGGAAAAATAGTGATGGATTTATTTTAGGCCGTGGTGGCCGGAATGAGGCGATCTAGGGTTTTGTTACCTGTTTGGGATGGTCGTGTGTTTGACGCGATGGCGACATCTAGGGTGATTCGGAGGCGATCACGTGGTGGGTAGATTGATCGTCGGAGTGTGGCGTAGCTCTGGGTGTGACGACAGTTGTTTCTAGGGTCTAAGGTGATGGCAATGGAAGACTTTCCGATGATGCTTGGTTGTAGTCTTCGATCGAAAGGCTCGTTTTCATGTTGCGAAGGAATCATGGTATCCGGGTGGTCATGGTAGATGTCGTGGCCATCGAAGATGTGCTGAGGTCAGAGTTGATGGTCGGAGCATTGCAGATCATCGGTATACGTGCACCGTGCATGTTTGTGTATCCGGAATTGTTTGTTGTTTGGGAAGAAGGTGTTGTATCGGGTCTTGCTCGAGTATTTTTCTGTGTTGGCTCGAAGCAGTTGAGGACGAGGGGAACTCGTGAGTTGTCTCGGGAATTTTTGTGTTAGAACTCGGGTCAGTCTTGTTTTCCAGGATCGTAAGTTTAGATAAGCACGTATAGGATATTAAAGTTAAAATAAGAACCCAGATTTTCTATTGGCAAAGGAAATCATAGTAATATAAGTTTAGAAACTAAACAAAAATAAGTTAAAAAGGGTGAATCAAAATTAAATTTGTTTCAAATAAATAAAGTGTAAGATTTTCAAAGGGAAGTTTACAAACAAGTTTTAAAAAGAAATGGGTTTAAAATGGGTTTAAGATTTTAAAGTTATAATTAGTTTTCAAAGATAAATGTTTAACAAAATTTTGTATTTTTAAAAGGTTCTAAAAGATATGCTAAATAAGTTTTCAAGAATATCTATTTATCAAATTTATTTAGACAAGTTTTGAAAGGTTTCCAAAGATTTTAAATATTAAAATTTAATGTTTAAATTGTTTCGTTTCAAAGAAGTTATACACTTTCAATTATATAATTGATTACAAAAGTGTTTTTCTAATAAAGTATAATGATGTAATTAAGTATTTAAATTAAGGTAAAAGAATTTATATTAAATTAATTAAGGTGGTAAGTTAATTAATTATTAATTTGTAATTAAGAATCATTAATTAGATAAGTTAAGATTGTTAATTAATGATTAGAAATTTATTAATCAAGTAATTAAAGATTAATTAAGTTTCAGTCAAGCACTTAATTAATTAAGTAATTAGAGATTAATTAATTTTGTGATTAATAATTAATTAATTTGTAATTCATAATGGTCAATTAAAGTATTATTAATAGTTAATGTAAAGATCATTAACTAGGGATTATGGAATGATTAATTAATATAATTAATTTAAGATGATTAATTAGATTTATTAATTAAGAATAATCATTTGTGGGATTGTTTACATATAATTAGATTTATTAATTAAGAATAATCATTTGTGGGATTGTTTACATATAATTACTTAATGAAAGTAGTTAAGGGATTAATTACTCAATGTAACTAAGTAAGTAATGTGATTAGTTTAATTAATTTAAGTTAATCACTTGTTGATCTGTTAATTATAATTACTTAATGTAATTTATAAAGTGTAATTACTTAGTGAAGTAATTAGTGGGTAATTACTGGATGTAATTAATTGAAGAATGATAGTAGTTTTGGGTTTAATTACTTTGTGTAATTAATAAGTAGGATAATTACTTAGTGAAAGTAATTAATAATTAATTGCTTAGTGTGATTAATTTAAGAATTAATTAATAAAGTTATTTTGAAGATAATTAAGTGATGTAATTAATTAAGGGTAATTAATTACTAATGTGATTAATCAGGGTTGATTAATGAATGTAATTAATTAAAGATTAATTATTTAATGTGATTAATTAGAACAATAATTAATTAAAGAAATCATTAGGAATCATTATTTAATGTAATTAATGATGTAATTAAGGATTGATTAATTTAGATTAATTAATCAATAATAAGTGATTATAGAATAATTAATTACAGTAATTAATTAAGGATTAATGTAATTAATTATAGTAATTAATTAATGAAGTAATTAAAGGTTAATTACTGTAATTATTTGGGAAAAAATAATTCGTATAATTAATTAAAGGCTAATTACTTAAAGTAATTAGAGAATGATTAATCAAGGGTGATTAATTAAGATAGATAATTAGAGGATGATTAATTAATTGATTTGCGATTAATTAATGGTTAATTAAGCAAGATTTATAGTGATGAAAGTAATTAATTTAATTTATTTTAAATTAGAGATGAAGTAATTAATTTAGTTTGTTTTAAATTAACTGTAGATGGGGTGATTAATAGATCTTTGCTTATTGATGGCTGAATGTTATTGAATGCCTTAAATTGTTTATCTCTGATATGAGATATGTGTTAATTTGTGATATTGGATGCTTTGGTTGAGTTGTGATGATGTGGATTATCTATTTGTGATAATGTGAATTATCTATCTATATGAATATAGACAATGAATTGAATCAAGTTATTTTAACTTTAAAACAACTTGGACTTAAAAGACAGCGTTTTGGATTTCGATGAGACCGGGATTGGGTTTCCACATTTGGATATCCGAAAACCACATCGATCCAAATTAAACGATAGGTCGTGAATCTCAAGTGAAGATGAAGATTCTAAGTGCAAGGGTTATTGTCGTTAACTCTGAGGGTGATTCGAAAATGAGTGTAACGAGATAATGCCTTCGGTTTCATTCAAACCTGGAATGAACTTGTATGGATTGAATGCTTTCAGAACATCATCAGGTGGACGATAAGCATTCTAAGATAGATGTGTTCTATAAAGGTAATCGTAGCCTCAAGCCTAATCAACCGGGAATGGCTAAAACAGGGAAGGTGCAGCAAGGCTAAGTGGGTAGCACCCAAGTAGGACAAGATTTTTCCCTGTCTAGAAGTCCATTTTTATTCGGCTGTGTGGGGCAGTTGATTCGCGACAACTGTCGGGGTTGTCTTGTTCGGGACTATCCAGTAAGGGATGGTTCCGGCTTTGTGTTGCAGGGGACTGGGAGTAATCCTTGGTACGGTGATCTAGGCCACGTACTGTGACGGGCGGTACCCCAGTATCCCTGCCATTTTATGGAATCCAATCTCCAATAAGTACCCTTCGGTTTTGATTGTATTACCACTTTGTGGCTAGTATGCTGGAATTTAATGAATGTAACAATTTCGGCTATTTCTTATTTACTTGAAAACCCTAGACCCTATTATAATATCACTAGATTTCCTATCAAATGTTTTTGGTTAGCGTAAGGTAAAAAATTACCCATGCTTATGTGTGGGAAGTCTTACGTGATACCTTTTTGTTTTTCAAAGGTTTTCAAAGTCAAACAATTCTAACCCATTTACTCACACCAGACCCACGCCTGACCCGAAGTTTATTTTCTGTTTTATTAAACTCACGGGTACTTTAATTTTTATGAGTAGCCAAGGGATTCAGGTTAGCTTTGACGAACTCTGGAGGAGGTATGGAGTAGGTGGCTTCAGCATTTGTAGATATATAGGTGATTCCGCTGTGTTGATCTCTGAGTCGTTTGTTTGAAAAGCATTTTAAGTTGTAATAACTAGACAGGTGTTTATAACTGTCTAATATGTGTTGTATAAGCTGCGTAACTCTGATAGATGTTGTATATTATGTAACACTTATGTGATTAATATAATTTATTCATTCCGCTATTGAGATTCTGATGTTGTTTCGTTCTTCCTTCTCTATCTTTTCTCTTTTCTATCCCTTTCTTTCTTACTCATGATGCATCTTTCTGGGAAGTGTAAGACGGGTCATGACAGTTGTGCTATTTGTGTACCATGTTGTGGCTTATTGCACCTGTATATGTTGTTCTTTGATGCTAACATTCTTCATTGTATATGCACTTGCACTTTTTTAACTGCCTTGTTTTTCTGGTTTCTGGTGGACGACTTTCTGCCTTAGCTTGGCCTTGCAGTGTACTGCTTTGGTTTGCTATGCTGCACCTGACCTTGTGAATCTTTTTATTTCGTTGTATTTTTGTGGCTATTTTTTGTTGTGCATATGCATGTGTTGTTGTGCATTTTTCATGTTTCTCCCTTAAGCACTTTGCTGATTTGATTGCACTTAATTTTGTATGCTGTACTTATGGATTTGTGCTTGTGCACCTGGTCTTATGCATTACTTCTTTGCTGCATGTTTGTGCACTTGGTTTGTGTGTTGTACATGCATTTTTTCCTACCTCTAAACTGTTTCTATGTTAATACTTTTCTTTTGCTATTATGTTTCACTTGAGCCCTTATGTTGAGCCATTTAGCTTGACCTTGCACTTTCTTGTCTTAACTTGCCCACTAATGCATTGTGTTGAGCCATTAAGCTTGACCATGTTGCACCTGAAATTGAGTTTTTTTGTTTTGTTGGTGTAAATGTGGTTTGTGTATATGCTCCACCTTACGACATGCATAATGATACACTATGCATGTCGTAGGCTGTCCATGTATACTATTGATATTTTTGGTGCCTATTTCAAATATTAAAACGATAAAATCAATAAACTTAGGCAATGTCAAGTTCAAATATATTCATATTTTTTAATTTCAATTTGTTTTTTTCTCTTTTTGCCGTGTGGTTATTTGATAGGCAAAGCAGAAGACTAGAGAAAATAATCTGAGCAAGAAGATAAAAATCGAATTCGAGTGAGTGAGTTAAGAGTGATTGTTGAATTTGGATGTATGTTGTATATGAGAGTGTAAAATAACGTTTTATATGAATATTTTATGTAAAATATTGTATTTAAAATATTGTGGAAGCTTTTATTGTAATTGTGTACTATTAAAATTGTATTGAAATAAAATATATGTTGAAGTAAATTTCATTTGTTTACTTCTCTCTCTGATGATGTAATAGTCTTCAACAAACACACACACATGCGTGCGCATATATATATACATATGTTTATTATCATCAAACAGAAACCATAAACTATTACATTCTACAATCTCCCCTTCCGATGATAATAAACATACATTAAGATTTTGCATCGAAGAAATGTGTTTGATGTATCATGTTCAAGCTCCCTCTATTTACATACTCCCTCTATAACTAAACTCTCTCTACATAGATGCATGCAATTTAAAAAAATCCTAAATGCCGTATAAAAAAATGATGTAAAAAATAATTGCAAAAACTAAAACAATTGTTGAAAAATCAAACCAACTCTTGAATATCAGCAAGATTATTACCCAACCACCAAAACCTTAACCACACTTCCCTTTTTGTTATCATCGGAATAATAATAATAATAATAATAATAATAATAATAATAATAATAATAATCAATATAGCGATGAATTTTGATCGAAACTATAAACCGTATAGAAATAAGTATATATTGAAAATTTCAATCTAACAAACATAGTCATAATATTTTGCTAATTAGATACAAATTTCACTTTAGAGTAATGATTGGGTTAAGGTTTATGGGAGTTTTACATAGTGACAACAGTGTGATATTTTTAATAAAAGAAAATTAATTTTAAAATTATTCTTTGAAAAATTATACAAAAAATGGTAAGAACTTTCTAACCATGCATAAAAATTATAACTTTCAAATGAGGTTACTAGTTACTTAAAAAAATGTCAATCGTGTTCTAGCCATGCATAACTATTACGACTTTTAAATGAGGTTAGAAACTGCTTACATATTTAGCTCTCTCTTGTATAAGCGTTTCCATTCACAGTCGTAAGGACTTTTAAATGAGAGTAGAAGCACATATCTAGAGATTAAAGTTATCCACCCATGCACAACCGTGAGGGCTTTTAAATGAGTGTGAATACTTAGGGATAGAATTATATAAATTACACTAAAATACAGTTTCTTGTTTTTCAAAATACCAACTTTTGCACATCATATTGAATTTTGGCGTATGGATTGCAAGAAGGATGATAATGATATAAATGATCATGGGATATGTATTAATTTTGAAAATATTATAAAACTTATTCAATTTTCAAGAAATTTTTAACATATATTTCCTCTAATTCTAATGTATAATTTAATCACTACCCATTATATTATCAAACACTATTAATAATTTTTGATAAATTTCAAAAGGGCTTAAGCAGTTAACAACAATCTTTTGTAGAGTAAATTCCTTACTAAATTTAACAAGAGTATTTAAAGAAAATCAAGGTAAAAATATGAGTTATTTGTAGAATTTATAAATCGAAATGAAGTTGTGAGAATTTATTTTATAAAAGGGGTTTTTAAAAATGTTTGCTTTTTTTAAAATCAGTTGAAATGAAATCAAATGCAAATATGATCTCAAATGAAGTGACGTCTGATACCCCTTATACTCTAGTAGCCCAAGATGACATACTATGGTATATTATTAAACAAGTCGACTGTGTACTCCATAATATTTGATTCAAAAAATTCAACAAAGCCATTTTCATCAAACAGAGGCAAAGTCAATTTGTAACAACCCATATCTGAGTCATACCCGGAATTAAATCAAAAATATAGATTAAATAATAAGTCTTGATTATAATGAAATTTTGGTGGTCCTATTTCATTCCTTTTTCCAAAATTTAAGTGAAACTGGATTAGATTGGTTGGAGAATTTATAAATGGTTTTCAATGGAAAGGATGTTGTTTGAGAAATATTATCTATGCGTGGTTTGCTTCTTTTATCTAAATAATAAATGAAAATTTGGAGAACCAAATTAATGGGAAAATAAATCCAAAGGGATTTAAAGTAAGGGATTAAATTGAATTAATCTTTTAATTGGAGTAAAAATGTAACTTTGGAGATTATGGATTTAATGAATGAATAGTCAATTATTTAACAATTAAAAATAGGAACAACAAAATTTGCATCGATTCTTTTAATTATAACCAAAAAAATTAATAACTAAGTTTACCACCATAAGAATTATTGCAATGAATTAATGTAG
This sequence comes from Allium cepa, assembly GCA_030765085.1. Taxonomy (NCBI): domain Eukaryota; kingdom Viridiplantae; phylum Streptophyta; class Magnoliopsida; order Asparagales; family Amaryllidaceae; genus Allium; species Allium cepa. The sequence goes on from CM060940.1 coordinate 656,699,670, forward strand.
AATTATTAGAAACAATGAAGTTGTGATTTATTATCAAGATTGATTTGTGTAATTTAAAAAGGCCTTTCTTCTCTAACTAATTGGAAATAATTAAAATAAATTTTACAGTTAAAATTTGAGTTTGAGAATATAATCCAATTATTGCAATTTAAATATAATAAATGAACTTGTGTTGATTTTGTAATTAAAAATATTGTTTATATATAAATTGTCGTTTAGTAATTGAAAAGGTAAGTAAGAAACAAGTAAAATAATAGTAATAAAACAGTTCATCTCTTTTGTTTAGTAAACTAACCAGGCCTAAATTGCCCAAGTAGTAAGGTGATTAGTGGAGAGGAAATAAGCCTGTACATTTATTTCCCTCCTAGTCATTCACTTCGGTAAACACCAGTAAACTCCTCCTTCTTCCTTTGTTTGAAATGGTACTTTGTATACAACATGTCACTAGAACAACGTCACATGTGAATAAACGTTCGAATCACGCTATGCAAGTTTTGAACTTGTGACCTCTCGCACCAAAGCCGAATCACTTAACCACTTAGATAATGGTGTTTGTCCCTCCTTCTCCCTTTTGTCGAAACCTTAAACCTAAAAGCTTCCATTTTGAATCAAATAAAATCCAAAAAAGATCCCCAAACTTAAATTAGCTACTTCATAACATTTTCCATCTTATAGACCCAAAAAGAGGAGGTTTTGATCATGGTTGATGGATGGAATCGGTTGAATAGCTAAGCGAGAAAGTGGAATTTGGACTGAAAATGCATATTAGATGAAAAATCATAATTAATTGTAGAAAAATCATAATAATCCAAAATTTAAATATGTTGTTCGTAACTCATATGCCCTTATTTTGTAAAACTTTCATAGGGAAATACTAAGTTTTACTATGCCAAACCCTTTCGGCACTGAGAACAAAAATATAGGATTTTCTAAGATTTAGCCTTGTATTGTTGCTTACAATTTTAGAAATTTTGGATGCTAAGGTGAGTAATCTCATAATTTCTATTTATAGTTCACTACATTCAGGTAAGTGATTAAATGCTTGGGAAAAATAGTGATTTTGATCTTAGTTCTATGTTTAATCGGTGGTTGGGAAAAATCGCCATCCATTGTTTTCATTAACGATATCTTTCCCTAAATTGCTATAGATTGATTACTGTTCAACGACGAATTTTCTGTTGGTTAAGAAAAGCGCCGAAAAATTTGTAATAAAAATTAACCGCAAGCTCACAACATATAATTCTAGTACGTGGCGAGAATGAGTCGATCCGCAAGGAAAGAATTAAATTTGAAATTACTCAACCAAATTATACTGAATGATGAGATTGTTTTAAAAACTAAAAATGCTAAAACTAAGCAAAAATTGAGGTTAAAATTTATGTGATTAAAAATCACTTTATAGGAAAATCCACTTTCCTATTCTCATGAAAATCAACACAAAATAAATTATGACCACTTTTTTTTATCTAAATAAGATTAATGATGTATTTATCATAAGTATGGTCTATTTGTGTTATTAATTAACACAACTTAAACCATCAAACTATAATACACATCTACTTCTACTTTTTTAAATCTCGTGAAAAATGACATAAAGATTGGAACTAAAATCTATTTTAAGCATGATCTATTTACGATTAATTAGTAACATAGATCATCAAATTTTGATTATAATTTCACTTCATTGCCATAATCATATTTAGATGAAAAGGCAATTTGTGAATAATGTGATAAGCATAGCCTATTTGTTATGAACAAAATAGGTTATCAAATTCAACATATAACACAAAATCATATAAACATCCATTTTCTCATGAAGCACAAAAGGGATCATAAAATAGAAAATTACGTTGAATCTACATGATTAAGAGAAAGCTTCATTACCCCTAAATTGTAGGGATTTAGTCTCTCATTTGTTTTATCATTTTAAAACATAGATATTTCAATATTTAAAAAAACAAAAAAGTAGAAACTAAACAAAGGAAGAAAAGGAGATTAACTACTAAACTACTTGCATAAAAATAAAACTACACTACTTGCATGAATTGAATTCTAACCTACTAACAATGAAAAGAAAAGAGCATAGAAATAAATATGAACATAAAAGTAAATAATAGCATGTAGAAAAGAGAAGGCTTAGAAAGTCATTTTTCTTTCACTTTGATTTTGTGGTTATAACTCACTAATTAAAAGAGATAAAAGATCATTCACATGTACATAAGAGGGCTATTTATACATGCACAAAACCCTAATTCAATTTTTAAGGAGCTTCCCAAAATGTCCTTTAAAAAGTGTGGCCACCAAGTAACCATTAGCCTATAATTAATCCATTATCAAGACGCTTGAAGCTTTAACCTCCACTTAGTTGTCCATTAGCTTCTATTTGTAGATTTACGTAAGTGGGCAGGTGAGTCCTCCATGATCATGAGTTTGAATTATTTCCATCTTCATTCCTTATATTCTCTTGTGCATGCATATATTCCATGAAAACCTCTTCCATTTGAATCCAAATTCCTATAAAAATCATAAAAAATGTCTACGCACAAATTTTCAAATTAACACATGCACAAAATGACCATTTTGCCCATGTATAAAGATGAGTATACGATGATTTGAAAATAATTGAATTTTGGTTTAAACATGTTAAAATACCATATTATTACATTTATTTAAATAAAAATAGATAAAATATAGATGTAAATACATGCACATTTACGTGCACATCAAATACCCGCACACTTATCTTTTTATTCGTCCTCGAATAAAGAAAAACGAAAATAAATCCATTTCCGTGGGAAGCACGATTGCATTGAGCGTACGCAATAACCCATTAAACCTCTAGGTGTCCCTAATAGGACGAATGTTGTCTCGTGGGGGTTTTCAGTGGATACTACCCACAAAAATCCAAATGTGAAATGAGAAATTTTCTAAATGCAAGATTTATTTACAGAGACATGAATGCAAGTTCTTCGAAAATATTTACAAATGAAGAATTTACTTTTTAAATCGACACGAGTAAGTTAGATATAAGTTTCGATCATCATTTATAATGACCCGTACTTTTAAACATTTAAAAGTATTAAATTAAATAAGATTTTTTTTATAAAATTGTTAAAAAACAAAAATTTAAGATTTTACTGATACAAATTAAATTATAATACAACTTATGAGCTCAAGTAAAATTTCTACTACTGAAACATGTTTGAAATAATGTAAGGATGATAACAAATGCTAGTGTGTATTTTAATGACATTGGTTTGAGTGAACAATTGTAAAATTTTAATTTATTGGAATAATAAATGTTAATAAAGAAAAATAAATGTTTCTTTATAAAAGAAGAAATCATATGTTAATTTATTTGAAATGTTTGGTAGCTTAAAGATTGACTGTAGAGACGAGAAACTATTATTTGGTAAGAAATGTATAATTCCTATTTGTATCCAATAGTGTGTAATATGTTTAAATTACTATTAGATAGAAAATAATTGTTCTATTTTTCATTACATTTATTTTGTCCATTTTGAAATTCATCTTTGTAAACAATTGAAATTAACGTAATTGAATAATTTCATTTAACGGCAGAGAGTACACCAAATTGTAAATTAATAGGTGTAATTAATCATAGCTTATGTTTTGTGAAAATATAAGGAAAGTTGATTTAATGAAAAGAACATTTATATCAAATAAAATGAACGTTTCATTTGTGAATGCAGGTTTAATTTCATTAAAACAAAGAATAGAATGATTGATTTAAAGGAAGAAACATATGCATATTTGAAGTGTGTTTTAGCATATAGATGGATTACAAGAGTAGAAAAATAATTTATTTAAGTTATTTATTACTCTGCTGTATAAACAACAAATTTATAAACGTGTTTAAATGAATAAAGGAAACAATTATTATATTTTTCATCCATTTTAGTTGTCTATTTTGAAATTTAACTTTGTAAGTAATTGCACGTAATGTAATTGAAATATTTCAATTAGAATGGAAGAAAACATCGATTGCAATTAATAGATTTAATAAAAATAACGCACCTTTTGTGTCAACCAGAAAGGAAGTTTTATTGGAAATAAAAGATCATTTTGGAAAAACCAAATTGAACATTTTCATTTTAGGGTAAGTACTTTTATTTATTATGCATAGATAAAAAAAACTAAATGCGTACAAATTTGAATATTCTTTGAGTCAATGAAGTTAATTTGGTTAAGTTTCACCAATTGAATTTCAAAAGGGTTGTGCGAAGTACATGGTCCCTTTATTTCTTTGATTATTAATTGTTGCATGTACGCTTTAAAATAGTTATTTCATTATTAATACTTGATCTGTTCATTACTCCTTATGTTTAATACCCGAGCCTACACTTTTAGTTTGTATTTAATTCTTGCCACCTCGTTTTCGCATATACAAAATTTCACTTTCCTTTGGTTTACAAAATTTTCCATTTCTGTGTGCATTTCTTTACGCATTATTAATGCCTGAAGCATTCAAAATAATACGTGACATTTATTTTTGTCTCTCCACCTTAATTTCCTAATTATTAAATAACCTGCAGCTTATTTCTTTCATTTACAGTATCTATTTGTATTCATTTTTTTTTGTTAAGTTTTATTGGGTTTGTTTTAGACTAATAGGCTCCTAGTAAACCAAGAGACCTTAGGAAACCTAAGACTTTGGTTCCTTCCTTTTCTCACATTTTGACCGTCTATTTTCCTATCTGACTAAAACCAATTACGTACAAAAAAAATACCTCATTTGAGAAATTTTCTTTTTACTCTTATTCTTCTTCCTTAAATCTACAGAAAACTCCAAACTTCAAAACTCCTAAATCTTTAAATCAAATTCCATCATTCCTCCTTCAAAATCGTAGCTTACCTCGCTCCTCTTACCGCCACCCGCCTCCATCACCACTCACAACCCATAGCCAAAGCCCTACCTTTCCTCTTCTTTTCTTTCTCTTTTTCCCTTCCCTTTTCCTCTTCCTTCCCCTTATTTTCATGGCTTCTATATCCCACTAAACTACTCCAAATCAATTTTTTTTGAAACCGTGTATAATTTCAATGGCAACTACTTTGTTGTTGAATTTTTCTTTCTATTTCAAATATTTCTATATTAGAAAAACTCCATTTTTCAAGTCCATTCTCGGGTCCAATTTTGAACTAAAATACCCCATATTGTATCAATCATATCTCCTTCAAAAATTAACCAAATTGAACCATTTACTTTTCTAGTGGCTTAAATTTTCATTTACATCAGTCCTTCAAATTCCTTAATTTTCTATGTAAAAAACTCAAATCTTTTCGTAGTATATTTGAACATAGATTTTTAACTCAGAAAACACCTCTGTTGTTTTGACCATAACTTCCGCTTGACAGAAGATTTTTAAGTGATTCTTTTTTTGATAGTGGAGAGAAAAGAATTTTCAACAACATTCTAGTTAGTCATTTTCGTAGATTCAGTAACATGCTAGTCCGTATATTCTCTTAAAGATGACCTAGTTTCTGGTTTGTCCGCTGTTCAAAATTGGGCAATTAATTGGATTTTAATCGTCGACAAATCAAAGATGAGTGTTTTAACCCACTCACAATTACTAAATTATCTTATATTGATTAAATTAGATTTATGATGCGATTAGAAGTTTATTAATTTCTGTTGGTGTTTTAATTTGTCATTTAGATTAAATTTGAACTAATATTGAATTTTATAGCCATCTAATTAATATTGAATATAATTTTTAGTTAAACACCTAATAATGATAACCGGTTAATTGTTGTGATTTACTTCCTAGTTTGGATGTTGATTGTGATTGATGTTATTGGTTGAAATTTTGGATGATTGGATATTTATTTATGCCTATATCTCTGTTATCACTATGGGTTGAAACGATACATACCCGAATGATCTTATAGATTAATTGTTTTGAGTTGAAATGATAAACCCGAGCGGTTTTCATTGATTTGAAAATTTTAATTCTAGATACCGGCTGAAATTATATATATATATATATATATATATATATATATATATATATATATATATATATCCATATAAATTCTTGAATTTGGATTATGCATTGCAATTGAATTATTTAAAAGGTTTAAGTTAAACTTCGGATTTGTTTTAGTTAGATGATTAAGATTGATATTTCGAATTATTTGAAACCTTTTAAATAATTATATTCACGTTGTACACTTGATAGGAGATGAAAATCCCATAACATCTATGACACCGTTGCACTAGTATTTCTACTTTATTTATTTTGATTTGACTTACATAAGATCTTTTAGTTCTGACTCGAGTGTTCTGTCTTTTCATTACGCTCGGGTCAGTCTGAGCTTTTCAGTGTATTGAAGACTATTTTCTAGAGGACAAAGACGAAGACTCAATATATTATTGTTATTTATATTCCACTACATTCTGTGTTCCGCTGCATTATTTTTTTATTTCTAATGTTTGTATAACTCTGATTTGAATTGTAAAAGTGTAAGCAAATGTTATTTGTAAAACAACTTTACGAACTGTTTATTTTATTATTATATTTTATCATTCCGCTACAAGATTTTGTGTTTTATTTTTCCTCCTTTTTCTTATATTTTCTTATTTACCCCATTAATAATCCTTTCTTTTGAATGGTTTGAATTAGACATGTGTAGTTTATTGTCGATTTAAACCCTCCAAAAAGGCGGGTCATTACAGTTGGTATCAGAGCTTTGGTTTAGACATATCTTAGACTGTTGGGGTTAACCCATTAGGGATAGGGTAGTAATACCGTAGAATGAGTTGTCTGAGTGTATATACGAGAGCGCGTATTTGTTAGTGTTATAAAAATGTTTTGCATAAATTTTGAAATGAAATTATTTTTCCTAATATTATATGATATATAAAGGGATAATATTTTATAACTAATATAGTTATTTGTAGTGTGTTTGATTTATGAAATGGTAATATTTAATTATTTTCATTTTTGTTGGCTTGTTGTATTTAATCAAATTATAAACATTGGTTAATTATTGTTGATTGAATTAATGGACTAAACACTAGTTTAATAGTGGTGTATTAAAGAGAATAAAATGAATAATTAGGATATTTTTTTATGAAATTGAAATGTTGTTGTGAATTTTGTTGTTTGTTAACATGTAGTTTCGACTATTGAAAAAATAGAATATTTGGTTATTTTGGATAATCAAAACCTTTTGAATTAATACATGAGTGAAACTTGATAATTAGGTTGAATTATATAGTTGAATTGATAACCTTAATTTTAAAGCAAGTAAAACAAGGTTTAATTTGTTATATCTATGTTTAGTAAATGAATAGAATTAGGGTATACATTCTTAGCATGTAATGTAAGTGTGAACTTTAAGCCTTGGGATTTTAAATTGAAATCGTAAGGAAATGTTGTAAATGAGATTAAATTGGAAAAATATGTTTATAAACTTAATTAACATTTATGAAACGTGTCATAAATAAATTGAAAGGTAAAGGTGAAACTAAATGGAATAAGCAAATATGAATTAAAAGTGAAATGATTTCAAATAAAGCCTTGACTTGTAAATTGTTATGAAATAAATGGATGTTGCAATAAATGGTTATAAATAAAGTTATGATAACTTTAAACTCGAACAATGTGTTAACAAAAGGAATTAAGTTTAATAAATTGGTTATAAACGTAAGAAAATTTCTTATGAAATGATTTGCAAATAAATGTAGTATTAAATGAGAAATATTACATGTGAAATGAATGTAATTTAAATTAAAGAGAAATATAAGCAATATTGTGAGAATGGATATGTTAATGTTTATATCAAAAGGAGAAATTCTATGAAGCAAATGTTAAGCATAAAGTCGATTTGAAAACTATTGATTTGGAAAGGTACTCAATTTGAAAGCGAAGTCTTATATAATCGAAGTCTATATAAGTGTGATTTGATACTATTGATTTTGGAAAGTATTCGATTTAAAAATGAAATCTTATATATAATGGACTTTATATAAGTATGATGTTTGAAATTGATTTGAAAAGGTACTATATTATACATATTTTCGAAGTAAAGATATGGAAAGTGCCTTCTGCTTGATATCCGCTTTGTGGCCCCATTGTGGATTCATTCTATCAATATTATTCTCTCTGATTTTGGTTTTTCGGATGTGATACTGGAGTGTCCTACCATGGCGTAACCCATGGTCGTTTTTGGGTAAGGTAGAGATTGCTTAAAGGGTATGGATGTTTCCTGGGAGATCCAGGCGTAACCATTGTTATGTATCACGCGGTCTACCAGTTTTGTTGTCGTGGCATAATCCACAAGGCAGAGATTGCTTAAAGAGTATGGATGTTTCCTGAGGGATACAGGCGTAACCATTGTTATGTATCCTGTGGTCCACAATTTTGGTTATCATGGCGTAATTCGCAAGGCAGTGATTGCTTAAAGGTACGGATGTTTCCTGGGGGATCCAGGCGTAACCATTGTGTATCTGCGATCCAGGTGATTTGTTTGGATTGTACTTTCCATATCGGTTTTGAAAGTTTTTCAAGTATTTTCACTGGATGTTGAAATAGGTCTACTAAGTACTTGGAGAATTCTAGCCTTGCGCCTGTCAGCGCATGGCCAAAGTCTGCAAGAACGAGGATAAACCTGTTAAGACATCGAGTTATAAAAGTATTTTGATAAAGTATTATATAAAAGATATTTTGGTCATCTTTTTTTCCTTTCTAAATACTTTAAAATGTTTAAAATATTATCTATTTATGTACATCATGGTTTATTAGTGTTGTAAATATCGTGAGAAATTATTAATTCAATAAAACATATTTAAAGTAAATTATTATTGATTTATTAATAATGTTTGAAAAGTATCTTGAGATAAAACTAATAAATTTATAAATAATGGATTTAAGGGTTTCAATGGCTTCTTTGTAAATATAAGTAATGATGTAAATAATTATTTTCAAATAGTTGACATATATTTATAAAGATGTTATTTAAAATATTTAAATGATATTTAAAAATGAAGAAAGAAATTTTACAAATGAATTTTGAAAAGTATTAAAGTATTAAAGATGATCTATTTGCAAATGAAGCTTTCAAATGAATATTGCAAGTAAAATTTATATAAGTTTTTTTGAATGTAGAATTTAAAGATATTATATAGATGAAAAAAAATTGATTTGAGAAGTTTATTTATAGTAATATACTTGGCAAATAAATTTGAATCTCTTTTTTGCAAGTATAGTTTGGAATATTTAATTGATTTCGAAGTACTAATAGTAAATTTATTAGTTCATTAACTGTTTGGATTTTTGTATTAAACCATAATAAATGTTTTTCCATGATTTGAATATTCATTTTAAATCAAGTATGTAAAATTAATTACGAAGATATGAAATTATAAACTTTGATTTAGAAATTTAATGTAAGATTTGAGTACTCTATTAGTTTCAGTTTAATAATCTTGAGTTTATACTTATTTTAAACATAACAAGCCTAATAAATTATAGGATTCAAGGAACTTTATTTTAAAGTTTATTATAATGTTTTGATATAAATTTCTAACATTGTTTTAGACTTTTGAAAAATCTTTGCATAATGCTATGAGGATGTTTTAAATATATCTTATATTTTTACTAAGTGAATGACGTTAAATGTTTTAACTGAATTTTTGGATATGTTAAAATATTTCTTTTCTCTTCAAGGGCAAATACCAAAAACTTAATATGTAAGTGATTGATCTTTATTTAAATAAATGAATTGAAAGGTAAATGATGAAAAAAACCAATCGAATAAACTTAAATAAATTTAAAATTCTTGTTATTTGGCTGATGGTAAGTTTGGGAAAGAATACTTCTAGTTGTCGAGGTTGTTTGACTAATATATTAAGTAATTATCTGAGGCTGTTGAGCATAGGGTACACTTGACAGTTTATTCATCACCTTGCATGATTTAAGGTTTCTGAACTAAACAAACCATTGATTTTGGTTACTATGGATGTATGATGGATTCTTTGGTGGCATAAATGGTTATATTGTTTGTTTGTATATGTTTTATTTTTGAAATATGATACATATATTGAAATTATTGGTATCATTATTTTCGGATGTATCTGCGCAAAGGAGACCCGCCGATTTTTTTTTCAAAAATTTAAGACTTAGAAAATCTTAGTAGAATTTGAGTTAATTTCAAATTTTATTAAACCTTAATATATAGGCTTAATTTTTTATAAATTGACTGTTTTAAATAAAATATAACAAATTTTGGATTACTTCTTGTATCTTTTCGGGGACGAAAAGTATTGAGTGGGAGAGAGTGTAACGACCCGTACTTTTAAACATTTAAAAGTATTAAATTAAATAAGATTTTTTATAAAATAGTTAAAAAAACAAAAAAATTAAGATTTTACTGATACAAATTAAATTATAATACAAGTTATGAGCTTAAGTAAAATTTCTACTAATGAAACATGTTTGAAATAATGTAAGGATGATAACAAATGCTAGTGTGTATTTTAATAACATTGGTTTGAGTGAACAATTGTAAATTATTAATTGGAATAATAAATGTTAATAAAGAAAATAAATATTTCTTTATTAAAGAATAAATCATATGTTTATTTATTTGAAATGTTTGGTAGCTTAAAGATTGACTGTAGAGACGAGAAACTATTATTTGGTAAGAAATGTATAATTCCTGTTTGTATCCAATAGTGTATAATATGTTTAAATTACTATTAGATAGGAAGTAATTGTTCTATTTTTCATTATATTTATTTTGTCCATTTTGAAATTCATCTTTGTAAACAATTAAAATTAATGTAATTGAATAATTTGAGTTAATGGTAGAGAGTGCACAAAATTGTAAATTAATAGGTGTAATTAATCATAGCTTATGTTTTGTGAAAATATAAGGGAAGTTGATTTAATGAAAAGAACATTTATATCAAATAAAATGAACGTTTCATTTGTGAATGCAGGTTTAATTTCACTAAAACAAAGAATAGAATGATTGATTTAAAGGAAGAAACATATGCATATTTGAATTGTGTTTTAGCATATAGATGGATTACAAGAGTAGAAAAATAATTTATTTAAGTTATTTATTACTCTGTTGTATAAACAACAAATTTATAAACGTATTTAAATGAATAAAGGAAACAATTATTATATTTTTCATCCATTTTAGTTGTCTATTTTGAAATTTAACTTTGTAAGTAGTTGCACTTAACGTAATTGAAATATTTCAATTAGAATGGAAGAAAACATCGATTGCAATTAATAGATTTAATAAAAATAACGCACCTTTTGTGTCAAACGGAAAGGAAGTTTTATTGGAAATAAAAGATCATTTTGGAAAAACCAAATTGAACATTTTCATTTTAGGGTAAGTACTTTTAGTTATTATGCATAGATAAAAAAAACTAAATGCGTACAAATTTGAATATTCTTTGAGTCAATGAAGTTAATTTGGTTAAGTTTCACCAATTGAAGGGTTGTGTGATGTACATGGTCCCTTTATTTCTTTGATTATTAATTGTTGCATGTACGTTTTAAAATAGTTATTTCATTATTAATACTTGATCTGTTCATTACTCCTTATGTTTAATACCCGAGCCTACACTTTTAGTTTGTATTTAATTCTTGCCACCTCGTTTTCGCATATACAAAATTTCACTTTCCTTTGGTTTGCAAAATTTTTTCTTTACGCATTATTAATGCCTGAAACATTAAAAATAATACGTGACATTTATTTTTGTCTCTCCACCTTAATTTCCTAATTATTAAATAACCTGCAGCTTATTTCTTTCATTTACAGTATATTTTTGTGTACGTTTTTTTTTTAAGTTTTATTGGGTTTGTTTTAGACGAATGGGCTCCTAGTAAACCAAGAGACCTTAGGAAACCTAAGAGACTTTGGTTCCTTCCTTTTCTCACATTTTGGCCGTCTATTTTCCTATATGACTAAAACCAAGTATGTGCAAAAAATTTACTCATTTGAGTAACTTTCTGTTCACTCTTCTTCTTCCTCAAATCTATAGAAAACTCCAAACTTCAAAACTCCTAAATCTCCAAATCAAATTCCATCCTTCCTCCTTAAAAATTGTAGCTTACCTCGCTCCTCATACCGCCACCCACCTCCATCACCACCCACAACCCATAGCCAAAGCCCCCCCTTTCCTCTTCTTTTCTTTCTCTTTTTCCCTTCCGTATTCCCTCCTCCTTCCCCTTATTTCCATGGCTTATATATTCCACTAAACTACTCCAAATCAAATATTTTGTTTTGCAACCGTGTATAATTTCAATGGTAACTACTTTGTTGTTGAACTTTTTTTTCTATTTTGAATATTTCTATATTAAAAAAACTCCATTTTTCAAGTCCTTTCTCAGGTCCAATTTTGAACGAAAATACTCCATATTGTATCAATCATATCTCCTTTAGAAATTAACCAAATTATGTGTTTCTTTTTTTCAAAACATTTTTTTCTAGTGGCTTAAACTTTCATTTAGATCAGTTCTTCAAATTCCTTAATTTTATATGCGAAAAACTCATATCTTTTCGTAGTATATTTGAACATAGATTTTCAACTCAGAAAACACATCTGTTGTTTGACCATAACATCCTCTTGACAGAAGCTTTTTAAGTGATTCATTTTTTGATAGTGGAGAGAAAATAATTTTCAAGAACATTCTAGTTAGTCACTTTTATAGATTCAGTAATATGCTGGTCCGTATATTCTCTTAAAGATGACCTAGTTTCTGATTTGTCCGCTGTTCAAAATTGGGGAATTAATTGGATTTTAATCGTCGACAAATCAAAGGTAATTATTTTAACCCACTCACAACTAATAAATTATCTTATATTGGTTAAATCAGATTTATGATGTGGTTAGAAGTTTATTAATTTATGTTGGTGTTTTAATTTGTCGTTTAGATTAAATGTTAATTAATATTGAATTTTATAGCCATCTAATTAATATTGAATATAATTTTTATTTAAACACCTAATAATGATAACCAATTAATTATTATGATTTATTTCCTAATTTGGATGTTGATTGTGATTGATGTTATTGGTTGAAATTTTGGATGATTAGATATTTATTTAATCATATATCTATGTTATCGCTGTGTGTTGAAATGATACTCACCCGAATGATCTTATATATTAATCGTTTTGGGTTGAAATGATAAATCCGAGCGGTTTTCATTGATTTGAAAATTTTAATTTTAGATACAGGTTGAAATGACATATATATCCATATAAATTCTTGAATTTGGATTATGCATTGCAATTGAATTATTTAAAAGGTTTAAGTTAAACTTCGGATTTGTTTTAGTTAGATGATTAAGATCGATATTTCGAATTATTTGAAACCTTTTATATAATTATATTCACGTTGTACACTTGATAGGAGATGAAAATCCCATAACATATATGAAACCATTGCACTAGTATTTCTATTTTATTTATTTTGATTTGACTTACATAAGATCTTTTAGTTCTGACTCGAGTGTTTTATCTTTTCATTACGCTCGGGTCAGTTTGAGCTTTTCAGTGTATTGAAGACTATTTTCTGAAGGACAAAGACGAAGGTTCAATATATTATTGTTATTTATTATTGCACTACATTTTGTATTCCGCTGCATTATTTTTTATTTCTGATGTATGTATAACTCGGATTTGAATTGTAAAAGTGTAAGCAAATGTTATTTGTAAAACAGCTTCATGAACTGTTTATTTTATTATTATATTTTGTGATTCTGCTGCGAGATTCAGTGTTTTAATTTTCTCCTTTTCTTTTATTTTCTTATTTACCCCATTAACAATCCTCCCTTTTGAATGGTTTGAATTAGAATGTGTAGTTTATTGTCGATTTAAACCGTCCAAAATGGTGGGTCGTTACATCATCATAAATTTCAGTTACTTACTCATCATAAACTTCAAACAATGGTTCATTTCACATTACATTCGACTCTAGCTTAACCAGCTGTTTTGATTGAAAACATAGTGCAATTATGAAATGAATTTTTTAATTGATCGTTTGAGTTTGTAAAGTAGTATCTTCATTTCTTTTTGTATAACAAGTCAAATCCATAATGTTAAAATGATGCTTGGATTTCAATTGCTTACTCTCTCTTTATTTGTATTAGCATAATTATTATTTACACACCTAACTCAGGTGAACCGAGGCCACACATACCACCCATGCACTACCTTTCAGGCTTACATAAGGGAAGTATAGAGCATGGTGAGTGCACATGCTTACGTGCATACACCTATCGGCTGTAGGTGGCTTTGATTAAGTTTTATTTTATTTACACACCTAACTCGGATAATTGGGGCCAGATATACCTTCCATGCACTGCCTTTCGGGCTTACGTAAGGGGAGTACAGAGCATGGCGAATGTACACACTTGTGTGTATACACCTATCGACCGTAAGTGGTTTTTTTATTATCATTCTTTTTTTCTTTTTTCTTTTTTTCTTTTTTTGAAAGAGAGAGAGTTTTGCAAAATCAACTTAGCACCACCTAATTTTAGTGATTAAAAATGTTATCGCAAATACTTTAAATCAACTATTCTTTTAAACAAGGACTTCAATTTAGAATAAATTTCATAGCCATCACCAATGAATCGTCCTATATACTATTTGCACCTAAGTTTCTTGAAAATTAAACTTTACTTTTTATTATTTGTAAGACAAGTAACTTTCCAAAAATTTCGATGTAATGACCAAAACTAAAAGCTTACTTTGACTTGCCTATTCAAAAGAAAATTAAAAAGCAATATTTTTTCCTTAAATTTTTGATTTTTTTTGAAATAAAGGTAGGAAAAACAAAGAAATTGCAAAAATAAATCATGTAAAGTATAAATGAAAATGAGATTCTCCCTCCATACTTTATTTTTACTGTGTCCTCATAGTTAATGCATGACATAATGAGTAAATGGGAGAAAAATATTTACATATTTACAGAAGAGGGTTAAAATTCTTACTAGACGTAGCGTGGCTCATGAAGAATTATGAGCTCCTCCTCTCGATCGCTTGGCAATTCCAAGTACGGCTTCAAACGATGACCATTGACTTTGAAAACCGATCCATCTTTAGGGTTTTCTATTTCAATAGAACCGTGTGGATAGATAGTTCATACCACATATGGTCCAGTCCATCTTGATTGTAGTTTACCAAGGAATAAATGAAGTCGAGAGTCATATAAAAGAAATTTCTGATTTAGCAAAAACATTTTTCTAAGGATTGACTTGTCATGAAAAACTTTGGTTTTTTTCATTGTAAATTTTCGAGTTTTCATATGCGTCGTTTCTAATCTCTTCTAATTCGTTGAGTGGCAATTTTCTATTTTCGACAGGCCTTTCAAGATTAAATTTAAGTTCTTTATTGCCTAAAGCACTTTATGTTCAAGTTCAATAGGTAAGTGACATGCTTTACTATATACTAACCGACAAGGTGACATTATAAGGTTAGTTTTAAAAGCAATACGGTAAGCCCAAAGCGCTCAGTCAATTTCTGAGACCAATCTTTTCGATTCTTATTAACAATTTTCTCCTAAATTTGTTTTATTTTTCGATTCGAAACTTCAACTTGACCACAAGTTTGAGGGTGATGAGGAGTGGACAGCTTGTGGGTTATCAAGCATTTCTTCATTAAAGCTTCAAATGATCGATTACAAAAGCGTGTTCCGCTATCACTGACTATTGTGCGAGATGTGCCAAACCTCAAAAAGATGTTTTCTTTTTGGAATTTCACAACAATTTTATGGTCATTTGTTCTACACGGAACGGATTCAAACCATTTGGAAATGTAATCGAAAGTAAGAAGAATGTAAATATTTATGAAAGAATTTGGGAATGGTCCCATAAAGTCAATTTCCCAAACGTCAAAAATTTCGATCGTAGGGATGGAGGTCAAAGGCATCATGCTTCATCGAGATATTTTTACTAACATTTAGCATTGATCACACGTTTTACAAAAGTCGAACACATCTTTGAAAAGCGCGAGCCAGTCAAAACCACGTTGAAGCACCTTTTCTATGATTTTCATAGGCCCGAAATGACCACCACAAGCTTGGTTAAGACAAAATGAAAGAACACGCTTAATTTCACTATCCGAGATGCATCGTCGAATGATTTGGTTGAAACAATACTTAAACAAGTAAGGATCGTCCCAGTAGAAATATTTCACTTGGAAATAAATTTATATTTGCCATGTTTGGACCAAAAAGGAGTTTCTTTAGTGACTAAGTAGTTCACTATATCAGCAAACCAAGGATCGACAGAAACTGAAAGGAGTTGTTCATTAGGAAAGTTCTTATTGATGGGTAAAGAAGATGGTGCGTTTGGAAGACGAGGCAAGTGATCGGCTATGACATTATCGGGTCTTTTTTTGTCTTTGATTGTAAGGTCAAAATTTTGAAGTAAAAGGATCCAACGAATCAAACAAATTTAGCATCCCTTTTGGCAAAAAGATATCAAAGAGCAGTATGGTCAGTGTAGACCGTGATGTGTGAACCTATCAAGTAAGGTCCAAACTTTTCGAGCGCAAAAACAACGGCTAGAAGCTCTTTTTCGGTTGTTGTGTAGTTGAGTTGAGCGTCGTTCAAAGTCATTCTGGCATAGTAAATGACAAGAAGGGTTTTTTTGATGCGTTGTCCTAAGACAACACCAACCACAAAGTTAGAAGCGTCATACATTATTTCGAAAGGAAGATTCCAATTGGGTGCGTAAATGATTGGAGCAGAAATGAGTTCATTTTTAAGACGTCCAAAAGAAGAGAAACAATAAGAATTGAAATCGAAAGGAACGTATTTTCCTTGAAGAATAGTCAAAGGACAAGCATTTTGCTAAAGTCCTTCACAAAGCATCGGTAAATGCCAGCATGTCGTAGAATGATCGAATATCCTTAACATATTTGGGAATAGTAGGTTTGTAATTACTTCAACTTTCGCTTTATCTATCTCAATACCTTTATTTGAGATGATATGTCCAAAGACTATGCCTTGTTTGACTTTAAAGTGGAATTTTTTTCCAATTCAAAGTCAAATGTCTTTCTTTACATCGATTTAGAACCAACTCGAGATGATGTAAACAATCGAAAAAAGAATCACCAAAGATAGAGAAATCATCCATAAAAACTTCTAGAAAGCGTTCGATCATGTTAGAAAAGACACCAACCATGCATCATTGGAAAGTAGTAGGAGCGTTACAAAGTCCAAATGGCATATGTCAATAAGAAAAAGTACCAAATAAACACATGAAAGTCGTTTTCTCTTGATCTTCGGGAGCGATTGGAATTTGGTTATAGCCGGAATAACTATCAAGGAAGCAATAGTATTCGTGGATGGCTAAACATTTGAGCATTTGGTCAATGAAAGGAACAAAGAAGCGATCTTTGTGTGTTGTAGCATCTAATTTTCGATAACCAATGCAAGCACGCCAACCAGTTTGAGTTTGAGTAGGAAAGAGTTTATTAGCATTGTTTGTTAGAACGATAAGTACAGAGTTTTTAGGCACAACATGAATTGGGCTAACCCATGAGCTATCGGAGATGGAATATATGATACCGTTACTGAGGATCTTAAGAATTTCATCACGAACCACCTCTTTCATTTTTGGGTTAAGCCTCCGTTGCACATCACGAGTGGGTTTGGCTTCGTCAATCAAGTGAATGTGATGTCGAACAATTGCAGGGCTAATTCCCTTAATAATGGTAATGGACCACTCAATTGCTTCTCTGTTTTTCGAGTGAATAGAGAGAAGAGAAGCTTCTTTGTCAAGAGAATGATCGTTAGAAATTATGATAAGACAAGTTTCGTTTTCGCTTAACTGTATGTACTTAAGGTGAGAAGGAAGAGGTTTGAGCTCTAACTAGGAGGTGACTCAATCAAAGAAATCAGTTGAGATTTGGATTCAACCATAAGAGGCTTGAAAGGAAGTGTGTTTTCGATCTCATGAAGAACATCTTGAAACAATTTCTCGTACTCGGCCTCACGTTCATCATTAAGTTTCATCGATTCATTTTCAAAATTTTCTTGAACGGTACTAACTTCCAACATGCTATCGAATGGTTCATTCAATTGATTTTCAAAATTAAATATGTTAAGATCGATGGTCATGTTATCAAAAGAAATTTTCATTAAATCATTTTGACAATTAATTAAAGCACTTGAAGTGACTAAGAAAGGCCGTCCTTGAATCAATGGAATTTAGCTCGTCAGATTGTTTACAGGTTGAGTTTCAAGGACAATGAAACCGACGGTGAGTATGAATTCCCCCACTCTAATGAATACATCCTCGATTTCTCTTATCAGTTTGCTTACAGAATGATCAGCCAATTGAAGGGTAACCTTAGTCGATTTAAGTTCACCTAGACCTAGTTGCTGGTAAACTGAATATGGGAGCAAATTTACGCTAGCACCTAGGTCTAACAAACATTTGTTGATTCTTTTGTCTCCTATTGTACACGAGATCATAGGGCAACCGGGATCTTTGTATTTAAAGGGAATAGATTGAGACAAGACTTCGCTTAGACCAGCGGCTAAAAAGACTTACTTTGGCACTTGAGTGTGTCGTTTTTTAGTACACAAGTCCTTTAAAAATTTGGCATAGGTCTAGACTTGTTAGATGATATCTAAGAGAGGAATGCTCACTTTGACTTGGCTAAAGATTTCTAACATCTTTTCCATTGTTTCGAATGTTTCTTAGGTTGAAGTCGATGTGGAAATGGAATTCGAAACTCAGTAGGTCGGTCCTCTTGAGTTGGAAAAGAATTAGACTCAGAATTTGGTTCAAGGTTCAATTCAATGTTAGAATCAAAATCATTCGTCGTTTTTAAAGTGTCAAGAGGAATATTCGGTAAGTCCTTTGGATTGACAACTTGATTATCTATTTGCTTACTAGATCGCAAAGTGATGATTGAGTTTATTTGATTCAAATTACTATCTTGAACGACATAAGCTTGGTTCATGCTTGTGTTTTGATTTCTTGGGTTTGGAACAGGTTATCTTGGGAAAGTGCCTCTTTCCCGTTCACTCATGGAAATGGCTATCTGACTCATTTGCATTTTGAGTTTAGCAATCGATTGACTTGTATTTTACATGTATGAATTTAACAAATTTTGCGATTACATTATCGCGTTAGCCAAGTGTAACATTCCCATTTTTAAATCAAATTGAAAATTGGAAATAAATTTAATTTTTGGAATTTAATTATGATTTAAACTAGTGTTTTCCAAAAAATTAATAAATATTTGCTTGTTTATTTATGAAAATGAATGTAAATATGATTTTACATAGAATTTTTAATTGGAAATTCTGAAATAAATATTTTGAATAATATTTTAGCTACAAATTTAATTTTGAATTTATTTGGAGATTGGAATATATATATATATATATATATATATATATATATAAAAAGATTGATAACTTGATTCATTAATATATATAAAGATTGTAAATAAATGTTTTTATCTTTAAAATAAATAAAGATTGATGATTTGGAATTCAAAAGAGAATATTTTATAAATAGATTATAATTTAAGATTTGAATTTGAATTCAATAAAAATTATATTAACTAACATATAAATATTTATTTGAAATGAATAACTTTTCAAATCATTTGTTATAAATAAGAATTTAATTTGAACTTTAAAAGAAATAGATGATAAACGGAATATAAAAATATATTTATAAAAAGGTATTTGATTATTTATTCATTTATAAGTATAAATTGAATTTATATCAAATTTTGAATTTGAATTTAAGATGTAAAATTTGATTTGTATATATGTATATATATATATAAGAATATATGAATGTAAAGAAAACAAAATAGATAAATATGTTTCATAAATTTAAATAAAATAAGGTTTAAACTAAATTTTAAACTAAAGGACATAAACATAATTTAAGTAACAAATGACATTTGTAAAAATATTAACTTAAACAATCAACAAGTGTGAATTAAAGAATATGGTAAACTAACAAGTGTTAATACAAAACAACAAGTGACAAAAATATGTTTCTTTCAACATAAAATGTTAACAAAATAAGAAAACCTTTTCTTCTCATTTTTGTTTCAGGAATTTAAAACCAGAAAAGTAAAAAAAATTGATTGAATGAAACTTCAACCTGAAACAAGAAACCACAAAACAGATCAAAGAAAGCATTGAAAATCTGATTCACAAGAAACTTCAACTTGATTCAAATCTGAAAAACAGTAAAACAACTCAACAACAATCAAAAGAAAAACAAAATCTATTTGAATTTGAAACCTGAACAAAGAAAAGCAAACAAGAGAAAGGATCATCTCAGCAAGTTCAAAACTTCAACCTGAAATCTGAAGCAAAAGAAGCAAGTTCTTCAACTTAATACTGATATGAGACATGCAAATACACCTTAGTCAAGCATGTGGATGATCAAATTCATCTGAGCGAAAGGAAAATTTAAAAGTCTGGAAACAATTTTGTAAATTAGAGCATTTCCAGGCAACAGCAGAAGTTAGATTCAGGTTCAAAGATCAGTGAAATATGCAAATGCAAGATCCTCTCACCAATAGTTTAATCAGAAATCAAATGCAAGTTTTAAAAACAGTTTTCAAAAGCTCTGCCTTTTGCAGGTTCTCCAGACCTGATCTCTGCTTCTCTGTGCAACTAATGATTGGTGAGCAAAATTCTTTGACTTGATCTTTAAATTGATATAATGATCTATGTTTGCACGTTGATGAATTTGGGAATGATAAGCATGCATGTCTGTTTACGGAGACATAGCTCTGTTCTTGATTAAAAAAAATCAAGTTTTCTATATACATTCTCTTATAAGTTGAGAATTTCAAACCAAAAAAAATATTGTTTAAACTCAAGATTAAGACTTAGAAATATGTTTGAGTACCATAGGTTTGCAAATTATCTGTAAAATTTAGGAAGACAGTGAGCAAACCTTTCAAAATTACAACTTTAAATCATATACATTTTGATGATTGAAGTCTGCAGCCTGGAAAGAATAAAACAAGTTGAAGCAAAGTTGTGAAATCTGCTTGAATGTATACCATATATACACACATAGGTGTGTGATTGTGCATGTTTGATTAAGTATGTCTCCCTGTTTAAGATTACAGGTTATAAAACCTGTTTCAAAATTTAAGGAATCCTTTCTCAAATCTTTTTGGGCTTTAAGATCTTAACAAAGTTTGTTATATATTATTAAGTGCCAAATTTCAAAACATTCCCGAGTAATTGGATTGAGGTTCTTCTGGAAATTAGGAAGCACAGACAAAATCCAAAATTTATAAAAAAGAATTTATATCTGAATTTCAAAGTTAGCATTTCATGAATGAATTCAAGGCAGGGAGTGGTGAATTTTAAAAATAAAATGATGATTTTTAGTTTGTTATCGACTGTGATATTAGGTGTGACGACCCGTAATTTTTAACAAATTAAATTGGAATGGTTAATTGATTTTAATTTATTTAAAGGTAAATTTTAACTTGAATTCCGAATATTAATATTTACTTGATAGTTAAATCATTGAATTATATAGTTTAGCTATTGAATTTAATATTTGAAATTGGGTAAAATATCGAATATGGAATTGTAAGCCTATGTAAAATAATTTGAAGGCTTATAAATTTTTTAATGATAATACTGAAGATTATAGAATGGTGAAAATTTAATTTAAAGATGATTCGTTCAATTTTAATAATATATTGTTTAAATTGAATTTAAAAATAGCCTTCCGAGGCACAGTCTCGGAATTCGACGAAACCAGTCCCATTGGATCCGTAATAGTTAGTTATTATTGGATTTCAATTTTCGTAGCAATCGAAGTTGCCATTTGACCCTGGCAGCTCGAAACGCTTAGAACTATTTTAATCAGTTTAATTTAAAATTGATCGTTTACTTCTGTAACTCGCGCATAGGATAGAATTAGCTTTCGAAACACGTTCCATTGTGTTCGGAACGCGGGTAAAACCTTATAAACGCCCGTCGGCACATCTGATTCGGGTTCGGGATTTCGTGCAAGCTTAACGAGACGTTTTGAAAATTTTATAATGTAATAAAATTCAAAATACCTATGTGTCAGAGATATTTTTGGAGCGTACTCGTGAAGCTTCCCATAATCGATATTTTATTCCCGTCTTCCTCTTTCACCTTCTAACAGAAGCCAAACCGAACAAATAAAATAAAAGGGGTCCATGCCGTTCGAAAAATGGAGTTCCTTCTCTCCCTTATTTCGATTTACAAAATAAAAATGGCCGAAGCCCTTCATTAAAAAAAAAATCAAAATAATAGATGCGAACGAAGAGATCCCAGATCGAAATCAAATCGACTTGAACTCGATTCGATCGAAGGGTAAGGGATGACGTAGCGCTCGTCTTACGAGCATTTGAAAGCGTCAACTTCGAGTAGGGTTTGCCGAAGTCCATCGTGACGATGTCGCATGACCAAGGAGGGCTCGATTTTGTTCGAGGTCGCGAGAAGACGGTGGTGGCATCGACTTCGATGTTGGGTCGAAGTACATCTGGGCGATGATTGGACGATTTGGGTGTTGTTTTGGTTCGTCATCGAAGTTCGCACCTGGGATAGGGTTTTGAGGAGGCTCGTTTGCTGCAGGGATTTGTCGCTACAGTGTTTTTGGATGTGGCTCGGTCGCAAATCGCTGGAGTGGGTCACCATGTTCGTGTTCAAACGATGGAAGGGGGGAAGATGATGCTATGTGGCCGGGCTTCTTTGGTCTGAGAATCATGGAACTAATCGAGAAGGAAGTGGGTGGTAATCAGAAAACTAAGGTGAGTAATCTTCGACCTGTATACCCGAGTCGATGTATGCATGTGTGAAAGCTTTAATATTTGGTTGCTGTTATCTATTCTGTTGTTTGAAAGAAAACAATTTTAAGTTTGAAAATGAATTTGAAAGAAACATTTAAATGGGATTGAAATGATCAGTTAATCAAAAAAATACATGATTGTTTTTATCTTGAAGTTAATTAAAACTTAATGATTCGGAATTTAAATTGTTAAGAAAAATAAAGGGTTAAATAAATAAGTTAATTAATTAATGATATTGATTTATTAAGTAAGTTAATAAGGTTCCTAAATTAATGATTTGGATTGAGGTTGTTAATTTAGGGTTAAATTAAATGGAAATTAAATGATGTAATTAAGAATGAATTAACCAATTAATTTTTGATTAAGTGACTAATTAAAGTTAAGTACTTAGTGAAGCAATTTAAGGATTGGTTAATAAATATAGTTAATGAAAGATCATTGGTTAAGGTTATTAATGTGATTAATTTAAGATAATTAATTTTATTAATTAATTAAGGATAATCAATTGTGAAACTTGGTGGGTATAATTGCTTAATGTAATTTATTAAGTATTATTACTTGGTGAAGTAATTAGTGATAATGGTTGGATGTGATAAATTAATGAATGATTAATATAAGAAAGAAATTTGGATTTAAACTACTTGGTGAAATTGATGAGAAAGATAATTACTTGAATGTAATTGTAAAAATAATTAAGCCAGGTAGATTAATTAAAATGAATAATGAAGGAATGGTTGATTGATTGATTTGAAACTAATTAATGATTAAACGAAGAAATCTAAGTGGTTGAGGTTGGTAATTTAATCAAAATTAATTAAATTTAATTTGTATGAGATTAAGCTTTGCTTATGGATGATTGAATGGTATGAGATGTTTTGAAATAGTCGGTATCTTTGATATGAAATGTAGTGTATTTCATTTCGATAGATTGAGTTAGGATGGTACGAGTTTCGAAGAGACCGGGGTCGGGTATTAGGAAAATACCCGAAACCACTTCGAATTTTTAATAAATTGATTTGTGAAATCAATAGGCTGAAATGAAGTGATTTAAGTAAATTGGATTATTTTATCTAAGTTTGGTACCTAGAAATTGATGTGTGGAATAAGTGTTGTCTATAGCAAATTGCGAATTTGTTAAACTGATATATGTTACCCCGGGTTTATGTAAGTTGATTGCTTTGGAATTCCATGTTAGTTGGGTTTACTCACGCTGGTTTCCAGCCTGACCTGGGTGTTACGTTGGTGTAATGCTCGGGTCAGACCGAGTATTACAGATTTTCAGGTAGGTGCGTTCTAGAGCTCAGGAGGTGAGCTGGATGGCAATATCGTATAGGGTATTTTCCGCTGTATTTATATTATTGATAATCTGAGATATGGTAATTGTAAATATTCAGTGACTGTATATAATGTGAAACTCTGATGTATATTAAATGTAATCGATAGGTATAGTATTCTTTTGTAATCTATTATTATTTATTATTATATTTTATCCGCTGCGAATGTGAGATGTTTGGTGTTTCTGTTCTTCTTCTTCTATCTCTTTCTTCTTTTCCATAACTATCTGGAATTTTCGGCTTCGAAAATTTCGGGTTGTTACATTAGGAGATGAACTACGAGGGGAAATTCGTCAAATTCTGACAAACGGTTACGATTCAATGGTCGTGATTCTTAGGGAAGCTAGCTGGAACGTCGGTGGATTAGAGAAAAATATGAATTGAATTTATAAAATGCCGTTGTGATCAAACGATGAGATAGTAGGGTTTTGGCATAGTTTGAAGACGATGTCAGGAATTGGGTTCGTGCGTCGTCATCAAGTAGATCCAGGTGATCGCACCCAAGGGGATCGACGCGAAATTTTGTGGCAAAGCTTCGAACAAGGCGGCGTGATCGCTGGCGAACGAGGGTGGTGATGCGAGTTGTCTAGGTTGGTCGGAGTTTGGGTTTAGAGTGTCTCGAGCAACTTAATTTTGGTATCATTCCAATTTCGTCGATCTAGTGGTTGAGGATGGTTAGTGAGGTTAGGGCCGACTTGTCGAAGGCCACGGTGTCGAGCAGAGTTCGTCGGAAATGATGTGCACATGCACGCGCCATAATCTGTGCATCTGGAAAGTATAGTAGTTGGGGAAGATAATAGTAGCTGGAGTTCGTTCTCGAAGGAATACGCGTGGCGACTCGAAGGAAAAAGGTGGGGAGATAACTCGAAGTCATATCTGGGGAAATAGAAAAGTAGCCTGGGTAAATAAAGTCTTGGCTCGGGAAGTTGTATGATTATGCAGGCACTTTGAAAGACAAGGAGTTTTAAAGTTACAATGTAAATTCTGTCCAGATTTAAAGGCAATAAAAAGTGTACAAAGTTTTCAAGCAATTTTTATTCAAATTTTAAGAAATCAAATAAGTTTCCGGATTAGAATTATTGAATGTATGATAATAATGAATAAATTTCTAAGTATTTTCAAATGGAGTTTTAATAATGTTTGAATTAAGAAGGTAATTAGGGTAAATATATTGAACTATGATTTATCAATATTTCTTGTATAAACTAACTTCGAGTATTTAATTTAAATGATGAAATTAAATAACTTAAGATTTAAATAAATTTGTGATTAAAGATTGGTATTAATAATTATGGGTTTAATCAATTGGTAATTAAGAAGTTTAAATTAACTACTTAAAGTTCATCGATGTATGATTAGTAGTTAACTAATTAAATAATTTAATTAAGAATTAAAAATTGATTAATTGAGTAATTAGTGGTTAAATAATGGAAAATTAAGTTTATAAATTAACAATTTCGGTTATAAATTAATTAATAATCGAGGGTAATAAAATCAAGTAATTAATGAATAATTTTAATTAAAATGATAATTACTTAGTTAAAGTAATTAAGAGTAGATGATTAAAGATTAAAGATTGATTAACTAATATTAAGAGTTAATTACTTTAAAGCATAATTAATTAATGTGGGTAATTAATTAGGGTAATTAAATTAATAATAATTCATTTAGGAATAATTAATTAAAAGATAATTAATTATAATTAAGATTTAAATTAATCAGCGATTAAAGGTTTATTAATTAAAGTAATTAATTAAGGAGTAAGTGATTAAGATTTAATTAATTACAATTAAGGGTTAATCAATTGAGATAATTAATTAGAGAAACAATTAATTAATAAAGGTGGTTAAGACTTAATCAACTGTAGTTAATGATAATTAATCATTGATTAAAGATTACTAATGAAAGTAACTATGTGAGTAATAAAATTTTAAACCCCACGATTTATTTATCTTAATTAAAGATGTTTGATTGCTATTGGATGTCGTGCGATGGATTGATATATTTGATATTGTTATATCTGTGATGATTGATGTTGTGCACTATTGTGTAAAACCCCTAGACTACACTATACACACACAAATTTGGATTGCACGTGGAAATTGGTTAAGTCACATATTTTTAAAACAGTTTTGAATTTGAATTTTAAATTCAAATGGTTTTGGAAACGGATTAGGTTTATAGTGGAAAACTTTTCAAAAGGTGTTTTAAGAATGCAAGTTATTTGAATAACTTAATAAAGATTTGAAATTTGAAAATTTTGATTTAAATTGAATTTAATATCTGAAATTGAATTCTACATATGGTATTTATGACGTAAAAATGTTATACAAGTTATAAATGTGTTTATATGGAATTTGAATGTAACCCAAGTTTATATTTAAAGGCCTTAACTCGTCCAAATATAATCAGGTTTTCCGAAACGGAAACAAGTGGTTTTCAAATAACAATAGCTTTTATATAAGGAAAGAATTTCTAAAATTTTGATGAAAAGATTTCCAATTTGAAATGGAGTTGTTATGAATGAATCTTTGTTTAAAAGCTTGGTAAACCTTGTTTTAAATTGAAAGGGGTCTTAAAAGTGAATCTTTTGTTTAAAAGATTTAAATGTGGAAGTTGTTTAAACTTTTGAAGGTTTTTGAAATGAATCTTTTCGTTTAAAAGATTTGAAATGGTAATTTGTTTAACCATTTAAAAGAAAAGTTTGGGTAATAAGTTGTGACTTAACTGAGATCCCATATCCATATGTTTTTAAATATTGCGCTCACTATTCGGTTTAGCCGGGAGAGGACCATTGTGTCATATAACCCATTCCGGATAGTGATACGATGTTATGGATAGCAATTGAAGACCGGTGGCGAAGACCGGATACTTTCGAAAACGAAGGGTTTCTTGTCGAATGTCTCTGCATCGGCTGATCCCCAGTATAGAGATTCGAGCACCCATTGTGATGGGAAGTCCGGAAGTAATTAGGAATTATTCGAATTTGCAAGGACTTCTTTGGAAGTGCCTTCGGTTCCGTTCGAACCCGGAACAGACTTGTATGGATTGTGTGTCTGACGTTACATCTTAAGATGTAAAACTGGTTTCTATCAAATACATTTCTGTTTAGTGGCGAAGATTTATTCTCTTAGCTTAACACCCTTCTCTGAGACGTACGAGCTCAGAGGTTATGTAGTTGATGATTACTAGTGATACATTCTCAATTTGGTAATGTGGCATACGAAGTGCTGCTGATCATTTGTTGATCGAAGCATAGCTTTCGTGTAAAGTGTAGCTTTGTGGATGAAACTTCATCGAACCTCATAACCCGGAATGGTCGAAACAGGAAGGATGCAGCAAAGTTATTTGGGGGTAGCGCCCCCTGAGGGTATGTTCATTTCCTTCTGGATAGAGGTGGTATCATGGTATGGAGCCTAGATACTTAACCTATGTGGTAGCTGCAAATTTATTACTTTGTGGTTGTTGGTGAATCCCAGGATAAAGGTTGGCTACGACCGGGGGATGGCATACTCGTGTCAGTAGTTACCTAGTTACAGAGGTAACCCAGCCTTGTGTTGGAAGAGATCCGGTTAGGTTCTTAGGGCGTCCCTCCAAAGGCGTACCCATGTGGAAATGGGAAGTTTCTTGGCCTGACCATTTGTTGGAAATCCAATTATCAATACGCGCCTTGTACGGTTTTAGTTGTATTACCTGCCATCTACTTATGGTGGCGCCCCACTGTTTGGATGGTAGCTATAGTAGGCATAGTTCGGAATGTCGATGCTGGATAAGATTAATATTATACTTTCAAAATGTTTTCCACTATGCACTAATAATAATATCAAATAGTTTTTCGCGTATCAAGCATATCTGACTATCATAAGGAGAAATCTCCTCCAAGTCTGCGTTTGCATTGTGTGTGTGGCGGGAGGCCTTATGGTAGTTTCATTTTCCCAAAAGCATTACGGATTTCAAATTTCAATTTTTTTTTGTTTGTTTTGAAAATAAAACTGTTTTTGTTTACTCACACCAGTCCCACGACTGACCCGGAGTTTATTGTTCCTTCCCTAAACTCTGGATGCCCACAATTTACCACACGGGCAGTCTAGAGTTGGGTTTTTTAGATAGTAGATATAGATATCGATCCGGTAGCTCTCAGCTTTCTCTTTGTATTCTTTGGAGATCTTGGATATTGGAGTCTTTGGATTCATGGATGAGACTTGCTTATCTTGGTGCAACTTGATGGTTGATCGAGCTACTTCTGGATTGGTGCTTTGGAGTTAGAGTTGTTGTTGCTGTTGTGGAGTTTCTGTTTTTCGCCGTTGTTTATTGTTTTTGCTATTCATTGTATCTCTGATATTGATCCATATTGTATCATTGTTATATCGAATGTTGTATATCAATGATATTCGTTCTTTTTCTTCCGCTTGTTGTTATTACTTAATTGTGTTACAAGCTCCGGCGAACCAGATTCGACGTTTGGATCTGCGGCATTGGAATACGAGTGTCGTATTCGGTGCCGATTTTCGAAGGTCGAGTCAGGGTCGTGACAACAAGGCTTCAATACTCTTTTCAAGGGAGGTCATTCGTTTGTCATCTAGAGAATGAAAGATTGTTGTGCTTAGTTTTGAGAAGGAGGCATGAATTTTTGTTGAAATTGTTTCGGTAGAAAAGGGGGATTTGAATTTGAAGTGTTGTTCGAAAATGATTGAAAAGATAGTCGAACCGCATTCGTGTTTGAATTTTTTTGGTTCCAAGCAAAGTTAGGATGATTTCTCCAACTGGGATTGTATGTTGGAGAAAACAGATCATTCTTAACTTTATTAAAAGCATTGATTTGTTATAACGAGTGAGAACATTGATCAACAATGTGATTTGGATCGTTGCATTTGTAACACACAACTTGAGAAGCTTGGTTCTTTTGATTTGATGAAAGGACATTATCGAAATTGGTTATCATCGCGTCGATTTTAACTTCTAAGGCCAAAGAGGATCCTATCGAATGAGTACTTGATCTAGAATAGGTTGATTTCTCATTAGATCATTCCATTGAGATAATTTTTCGACGAGATTTTCAAGAAATTTCCTAGCTGCATCGTGATCTTATGCTAGAAAATTCCCTTGGCACATTGATTCGAGCATGGTTCGAGAGATGTTTTCTAGTCCGTCATATAAAATTTGGCAAAGAGTCCATTTTTCGAAATTGTGGTGTGGATATTTGATTAAAAGTTCTTTAAATCTCTCAAAATATTTTGCAAAGGATTCTCCCACGAATTGATGAAAATTTACAATCTCATTTCGAACTTTTGTTGTTTTTTCCAAGGGGTAAAACTTTTTTAGGAAGGTTTCACAAATTCATCTCAAGTTTTGAGCTAATTCGAAGGCAAGCTATACAACCATTTCTTGGCCTAATCGGTAGGTGCAAATGGAATTAACCTAAGTTTGATTCCATCGTCACATAGTTGTTGAAGTTTAATGGTTGCACAAACTTGTTCAAATTTGGTTAAAAAGATATAAGGATCGGCATGTTCAAAATTGCCAAAATTTAGAAGTGAATTAATATGGTTCGAGTGAATGGATTTAAAAGGATTTTTTTCCTTTTTTTTGGATTTAAAGAAACTAAGTGAAGTAAAATTTACAATTTTTTTGGTTCTTGGGTTTTTTATTTTTTATATTTTTAAATATGCACGAACTAATGCAACTAAATGAATGCAAAGGACTTAATTACAATTTTCTATCCATAGTAGCTCTTAACCCAGAATTGTATAATCACACTTTGTTTTAAACCAACAAAAATATTTCTTAGCAAATGACGGGCATGGGTTATCAGTGCACCACAAATAACCATCGCAATGCAACCGAAGGTTTAAGTACCTTTAGAGGAAAAACTAATATAATATTTACAATCACCGTAATTTTTATAACTAGTTATTGCTCTGTTGTAGTCTACACACCAAGAAATAAATTGTTCAAGGAATACAATTGTCAAGGCAAATTAAGCCATAAGTGAGCTTGCGACGCCCTTAAGTCGAATGTCTAATCTTTATTATTAGTCAAATTCTACGATGAAATGAGATTTGTGGGCTAAGGAAAGGGGGATGAAATCCTCCATCTTATTTGAATTGGGGTATGCCCTTAGAAAATAAAAAAAAGATGAGATGAATGCAAAGCAAAAATTAAACGTGAATTTACAATGCAACTAAAATGAATTTTGTTTTTGTTTTTGAAATTTTTTCTCTTTTCAAAAGTTTATATATATATATATATATATATATATATATATATATATATATATATATGCAAATGCAAGCAACCAAGAATGCAACTAAAAAAAACTGAAAATTAGAACACGATACCAGAGCGTGCAGATTATTAGCAAACATGTTTTTTAAGCGGCGATTTTTCTATTCAAGCGAAGCGATTATTTTTGGTAAGTGGTCCTTCATTTAATCTGCTTTGGCAACCTGAAAGAAATGAACCAAGATATATACAGTTTTTTTAAATATATAAAGATGGCACTTAAAAGAATTTAAAACAAACCAAAACAAATTAATTTTTTTAAAGGATGGAACAAAATTAAAGACAAAGATAGAAAAACAAATTAAGCAAACTCCCTTTTTTTAATACTTGAACAAACCAAACTACAGAATTTAAAACAATAATAAACTTCCTAAAAAAAGTGTGCTGCTATTAGCACACATGTTTACTCTTCTAGCCACCTTTAAAATTTTAATACAGAGATTATTTTTTATACACTTTTGGCCACCACACTATATTCATTCATTTAGCTGTTTACCGCCGTAATTATTCTTGTTAAAAAAATACGTACTTCTGTAAAATTTCAAACCCTAAACCCTGTCAGAAGAAGATATTCTTTTTTGCCTAATAAACGATGAAAGATGAAGATCAAAAAGTGGTTAGATTTCTTTTCTCATGATTTTATTATTTTCTATTGTTTTGTAGAAAATGTTGTTAGGGTTTTTATTGGTTAGGGTTTTGTATTGCGTTTTAGGATGTTTTTTGTGCTCCGTTGGATAGCTTGGAGGACATTGAATTTGAAGACGTTGTAATAGATAATGACAATGTAAGTTATTGACTTTTAGGGTTTTTCTCCATACAACTTACATGTCTTGTTTTACAGTTTGATGACATTAACTTTTTTCTCCATTTGTTAGACTTAAAATTTGAACGATAATAAATTGGAGAATTCCCTTATTGTTTTAGATGATAAATATGTTGGTTGTGACAATATGAGCAAGATGCTCGATCGAATGACTCAGAAGACATAAATGTTCATATGACAAATCATTTTACAACCAACCAAGTAAGTATTCATTTAAAAAAGCACTAATGTTGTTATTAAAATGAATTATGTTAATTTTTTGTTTAACTATATGATTTCACGTATTTTATTCGTAGAGTACATTGATCTGATGGTGTAAAACAACAGGAAAAAAGTTGAACACCATTGTTGTAATTCTAATGTCTGATAAATTAGGACCTGGAAGGAAATCCAGGTTGCAATTGGGATGTGAAAGAGCTGGATTTTATCGTAGTCATATGACAAAGTCAATAAACAAGGAAAAAAATGTAAAGCGAAGTAGACCTAGTGCCAGTAGAAAATGCAATTGTCCTTTTAGATTGAAGGGCATGTATCTAGACGAAGATAAGTGGAAAATATGTGTTATCAACGGAGTACATAATCACCAACTTCCTTATTCTTTAGAAGGACATCCGTATGCGGCACGGTTGATTGATATGGAGAAGAAAAAAAATCTTAGAAGGCATGATTATTGCAGGCGTTCCTCCAAGAGAGGTGTTAGTAACTATCAAGAAGTTATTTCCAGAAAATACATCAACTTTGACAACCATCTACAATGCCAAATATAAAATGCAGTTGTCAGCTATGGAATGTAGATTCGCCATGCAACATTTAATGGAATTGCTTACGGAGAAGCATTATGTGTATTTTGACAGGTTTGATATGGAAACCGATCATTTGATATATATATATATATATATATATATATAATGTGGTCTTATCCAGAATAATCTATATTGTGTAAGTATTTTTCATATGTTCTTTTGCTTGATTGTACTTATAAAACAAACCGGTATAATATGCCTTTACTGCAAATGGTTGGTATGACTTTTATGGGACGAAAATTTAGTATTGTACATGCATTTCTAGTGCATGAGAGGGAGGAGAATTACGAATGGGTGCTAACCAGGTTATAACATTTTTTATATGCCCGATAAACTACCCGAGGTAATAGTAACCGACAGTGAGCGGGCATTGATAAGTGGAAGTAAGAAAAAATTCCCATAATCAACGTTGGTGATGTGTTTATGGCACATGGGAAATAATGTCATTACAAATTGCAAACCAGAGTTTAAAACAAATGAAATTTTCGAGATGTTTTTGCAAAATTGGAAGAAGGTGGTTCACGCACCGACCGAAGATGAATTTTGGATATATTGCAATGATTTTCAAAAAGATTGGATAGATTACCCCGAAAGCTTGAAGTATACTCTTAAAAATTGTTTGGAATACAAAGAGTATTTTGCTTATGCATGGGCAAATAAAATTAAACACCGTGATAATAGGACAATGACTAGAGTTGAATCTTCCCATGCGCAATTGTAAAAACATCTTGGTACGTCTAGAGTAACATTTGTTGTTGTATGGTCGAAAGTGGATAATATGTTGTGTCTACAACATACATAAATAAAAGCCACTTTTGAAAGAGGTTTAGGAGTCGTGCGGACTGCATATACAGTTCCATTGTTAAAACATCTATGAGGTAAGACAACTTTTTTTGCATTGGATTTGATTGTGAAAGAAATGGGAAAAATTAGTTGTGTTTCTTTGGATGCTTCGCTTGTGACCATTTGAATTGTCTAGTATATGGTATTCCATGTGCACATGAAATATACCAATATCACATTGATGGTCTTCCAATCCCGATCGAACTAGTAGATGAACATTGAAGACAATTAAACTATATTCCACAAGTTGAAGAGTCACTTGAGTTAATCCATACACCCGAGTTTGCTTATGTAAAAAAAACTTTTTGATTTGAGTACGCCTGAGGAGAAGAAAGTGATATTATTGAAGCTAAGAGAAATTGGATTGCGGCTATGACATCTACTCTAGAACCGAAAATAGAGAAACACAAAGGTAGACCAATTGATAGTAAGAACAAATTAACTGGCAAACAAGCAAAACGTCAAACATCTACAAAAAGGAATCCCTCCGCCTTTGAAAAAGAGAAAAATAGTAAAGAAATTCTTTCTCAAACTAGCGTGAACAAGAAACTGCCTTCCAAACGAAAAAAGCCTGATGTGAAGTTCGATAAGGCTGATGTAAATACAACAATTAGCGGGTTCAAGTATTTAGCATATCTACCAACTTTCCTACACCAATATATTGTTAAGTTGAAGATGTTATAGCAGATGGAAATTGTGGATTTCATTGCATAGCTGAACAAGATAAGGGATTAAATTCTAATTGGAGAGAAGCAAGAAAATCAATTTTAAAGGAGTTGATGAAAAATTGGGATTTATATGTTAAACGTTTTGATATAACAAACTGTGAAAAATTAAAGTCAGCTACAGATTGTGAATCTAGTCCTTTTTCAAAGCTAATTGGATGATAATGCCTGAAACTGAATACTTCGTTGCAAATGTATTCAATCGAGTTGTTGTCTATATATCCACTTTTCAGAGTTTGACATTTTTTTCACATGAAAGAGGCCCTAGTCTTGGAGATGAGCAACAATTCATTATTTTTGCAAATATTTTAGACTATCACTTTATTAAATTGGCGTTGATGAAAAATTCACCCATTCCACCGGTTGCTAGCTTTTGGCTTAGATTGGCTGTTGATGAAGCTAAACTATGGAGCAAGCTGTACGTTGATCGACAAATTGAGTTTGTTAAACTTTGCCCATCGGATATGGCCAAAAAGGATGCTCACATTTAACTCCAATATACTTACTTTTTATTTTTATCAAATAACACCGAGTTAATTGCACATAAACTTGAAAATTTTGTGTACTCATTCAAGTTTAGTGAAAATCAATTCTGTGTTTGGTGTTTCATTAATTTGTTATTAATTGAAAATTAATTAACATTGTTGTGATTACATATAAACTAGTAATTTATGTTTGTGAAAATTAACCGTGTATTTACATATGAATTGTCAGAACATAGGAAATTACATTAATCTCAGCAATTAGCATACTTACGGCTACACATCACCGAAAAATTTCGTCAAACCCGGCTGTTAGCAAACAAACAGAACAAGTATGGCCAGGGAAATTAAAAGTCACAGCGTCATGATGGTTAGACGCCGTAATAAATAAATAAATTCGGCGAAACACCAACGTGGCATTCAATATATATCGTATGGTTCTCCCTAGCAGAGCTTCGGTAGAAAATAGCCGCAATTATTAACCCAGGTCGGTTGTTAGTAAGCGAATAGAAAACTGCAGCGTTTGTGCCAAAGTTGTTTGGTGGTTACCCATCGAAAGATCTTTAAATACTTGGTATAACACCACCGTGGAAATTTAACTAACATTATTTAATTTCGGTCGAATTCTCTGTTCGGTTTCCAATAACTGTTCCTTTGTAAAAAAATTGGTTGGACAAAACCGTATGGAAATTTTTTGTTCTGTTTAACCAATCAATTACATGATCTTTAGTAAACGAGCATTTATATTTATTTTTGGCAGATGGTAACCGATTAGGAGATGGATCAAAGGTTTTAGTATCGACATTGCCACGGTTGTTTACAGCCGTCATTTTTCGAAAAGGTTCGGTCGTTGACGACCGAACAGAGCATTGATGAATTATTTACTAAAAACTTCACGGTTATTCAAAGCCGAGCACTTATTTTTTTTCGGCTATTGGTAACCGACGAGAAGATGGAGCTTATAAGTTATTTAATAACTGCATTGGCACGACTGTAAATGACCGGGACATTTTGAAATTTTTTGCCCAATTACGACCGATCGAAGATTATAATTTATTAAATTCATTCTGCAAATATATAAGTATTTCCAACAATTAATACTACACATCTATAAGTACTTCCATCTATTTCAACATAAATACAGTTCAGACGTACATCCATAAGTCAATAAGCAATAGCTCGATCCATAAGTTAACACAGTTCAAAAGTACATCGCAGGTTCATCCAAAAGTATATCGAAAGTTCATAAAAAAGTAATCCAAAACAACATACAAAAGTACATCCATAACAACATACAAAAGTACGTCCATAACAACATACAACAATTAAACAATCACATCCAACTATCCTTCTTTCTTTTTGCACGTTTTTCCCTTCTATCCGGTTCATTCAACGCTTCCTCCAACAAGTCCACTGCTGCACATTCCACATCAAGACACCGACCAATTGATTTTTGTTGAGAATTTAGATTTTCTTTCAAATTTTCTACCACTTTCCCCACAACAACTCTCTACAACAATTGCAAATATATTTATACATATGAATAAAAATTCATTTTCATGTCAATATATAACACAGGATTACTATTCTTACCAACT
This sequence comes from Allium cepa, assembly GCA_030765085.1. Classification (NCBI taxonomy): domain Eukaryota; kingdom Viridiplantae; phylum Streptophyta; class Magnoliopsida; order Asparagales; family Amaryllidaceae; genus Allium; species Allium cepa. The sequence goes on from CM060940.1 coordinate 656,735,390, forward strand.
TCTCATTGTTATCGACTTTCCTTGAACCGCTTTTCCTCACGTCCGGGTGTTGAACAATGGGATGAGAAATACTCAAATACCAGGTCATATGTTTAGCGTTACAATCTCATGGATCAATTACAAGAGTAGACCATGATTTCAAAGATATGACATGATCTTACCAATTTTCTGAATACCAGTAACTGTTGTCAAATTCAACTTTGTATTCGTAAGCGTTTTTACCTCTATGACATTTACGTGGTGCCATTGGATTTGACGGAATTCGTTGAGCGATACCAAATTGACGGAGGACTTGGTTTGTGACGACCGCCCATGACTCCTGCACCAAATCAAGGAAATAGTGCGCTGAAAGGCGTGCCAGGTAGCCATGGACGATAGTCAGGGTAAAATAAAACAGCAAACTCTATCGTACAACTCACAGCGCATGGATAAAATACAATAGAGAAATATATAGTGAAGCTCCATAACAGAAAAATCATCCTATAAGCATCGTAGTAGTTTTATACAAACATGAATCATCCATACATCAAAGCCTCACTACAAACACTCAATCAGATATAACAGCGGAACACCCAGTACATATAGTAAGAAAACTAGTATGCAAAGCCTCCTGCTCGTCTTCGTCATCATCAGCGTAGATCTCTAAGAACAGCACCTGTCACCTGCTACCTAGTCTGCCCATCCCAACATGGATGAACAGCCCAAGGTAATAAGAGGAGACATAAAACCTTGAGTCAGACAAAGTCTTAGTGAGCAGTAAATCAACTATCAAACATACCAAAAGAGCATAAAGGATAAAAGGAATAGGAACCAAACCATCCCACTCCACCTCTTTCTACAGTGATAGCCCCAGACATACACTAAGGAGAAGCAAGCATAACAACATAGACAATTAAGGTAAAGCGAATACCACTCGAGTCAAGGACGATGTTTTCCAAATACAAACCCCCAAGGCCTAAACCAAGATCAGATAAGCACCCAGAAAACACCGCTCTTGAAGCCGAATGATAATACAACCAAACATCCATGACTCTGGCTATCACTGTTATCCTTGCCTCGATTTCACCGTTAGTTGAATGACCATCTGTCAAGGGCTAATGGTAACCCCGGTTCTAACCATAACTCCGCACACTGCCTTGTGCCTAGGACTTATCTACTTTGCCCAGAGTACTCAACTACCTACCTGTAGTCTTTTGGGTGTCCCGACTACCTACCTGTAGTCGTTATGGGCGCCCCATGTACTCTTGCTTTTGAGCATGCTAGAACCTTCAACAACGACGAGATCCAAGCCTCCTAGCCATCCTTCTTGACGACTATCCTCATACAAGCTCAAGCTACCTCTTGAACAATCCATTATCAACCAACTTGAACTACTCTTCAAGTTATCAACATGCTTGGAATGATCCCTGCTTGGATTAAGCCAAGACTCACATCATACTTCGCTTCATCGCATCAAAGCAAAGTCTCAACTCAACAACATGGTTTGCCTCATCAAATCATGGCAAAGTCCCATCTCAACATCATCCAATCTATACATATGAGCTTCAACATCCGCTACATATGCCTTAAGCAGCTTTCACCATTCAAGAGCCTTCTTCCATAGCTTTTGAATCCTCTTTCATCATCTTGTTCCAAATCAACTACTAGCTAACTTGGAAACAATCAAATCAATCATACATTCAAATAATCAATCATTCAAACAAGATCTATTAAGCAATTTAAGCAATATCAACTATAATGGCAATTTCGTAAATAAACGAGCAAAAGTCCAACATATGTGAAATCATGGTTTTTAGCATAGATCTATCAAATATAAAACATGGGTTTTGTCTCTAATACTTGTTAAACTAACTTGCATAAGTAAACATCTTCAAAAACCATGGATCTAGACTTCGATCTAAGAAAAATGCATGAAATCTCTAACTTTAACACCCAAACATGCCACCAATCCAATATACTCCTTTGGATCCGCGTGAGAGATAACTACCACTCACCAAATCACCCAAACACCTCAAAAAACTAAACACTTCAGATCTGGACAGCGAAGATCAAGGCTTGATCCGGCGAAACCTCGCTTAAAACGATGAAATCTAGCTTTGTTGGATGAAGATCTTCAACTTTGGCGCTTGAATCTTTGATCTCAATCTTCGATCTTGGATGGATGTTAGAACTAGATTGGAATGGAGAAAAGAAGATGAAGAAATGTTGTAGTCGAGTTCCCAAAATGGCAGCACTTCGTCGCTTCAAAAACCGGTGCCAAAAAGTGAGCCAAACCCCTCTATTTATAGGCTGAAAACTCCTTAGGTCGTAACTCGTAGGCTCAGTTTTAGGTCGTCGCCGACCTAAGAAATCTCCGACCTAACATAGGTCGCTGCCGACCCATGCCATCCTGCGACCTAGTACGCGCATGTCCAACCCAATGCACGACTCAACTACCCCGACCTACGACCTAAAACACAAGCGCATGCAAGACCCAACGGCTCACGACTCATCACAACAGTGCAGCCTAACGACCTAACAATCTAACGACTTAAGCCCAAGGCCGACCTAACGACTTATAACATTAACGACCTACGACTCATCACTAAGTCGCTACCAACTTAGTATGTTCAGTCCTAACTCACACGACCTAAAAACCCTGCCGACCTATCTTCCCTAGCGACCTAATTTAGGTCGCTGCCGACTTAACAGAACACAGGGTCATACGACCTAACTCCTAGCCGACTCAACGACCTAAGCCCCTAACGACTCAACCTCCTAACGAGATAACACCCTGCCGACCCAAGCCCCTACCAACTCAAGACCCCACGACCTAAGCCTTAACCCCTTAAGTCGCTAACCCATGAGTCGGTCACTTCTTAGGTCGGTCCAACACTAAGTCGTCTAACCTTTAGGTCGCTGCTTCTATAAGTCGGTCACGACTTATCCCATGGGTCGGTCAGATTCTCCCATGACTCGGTCACACTCTAAGTCGTCTACTCCTGAGTCGCTGGCTTCCCTAACTCGCCCACACGACCTAAGACACTAAGTCGGCAACTCTATGACTCGGTCACGAGTTAACTCCATAACTCGTTCCAACCTATGAGTCGGTCACGACTCAACCCTTCAACACACGTGTTACTCTCCATACGACTCAGGCTAGAGACAACATAAACAACACTAACGACCGGTAAATTCCACGATTTATCGACACGTAAAATACGGGTCGTTACATTCTCTCCCCCTTAGGAATTTCGCCCCCGAAATTCCAAGCAAACAACAGCAATCAAAGATAATCCGCATGCCTACCATCCATAGCAATCAACAAACCATGCATCCAATTCTTGCCTAGCATGCAGAATTCTAAGACTTAGAACAAGCTACAAATTCATGAGATGTCACGACACTTTAGGGCCATACCTCGAAGAGTCCGGGATGAGCTGCCTTCATCCTCTCTTCCTCCTCCCACGTACAGTCGTTAACATCGTCACTCCATTGTACCTTGAGCAACGTAATCGTCTTCCTCCTAAGCTGTTTCGTATCGGTTTCAACAATACGAAGCGGCCTACGAGGTCTCGAAACAACTGGATCAACCTCCAAGTCTTCACAGCTATCAGCAGAAACCACCGTAGTTGGGTCGTGCACATACTTCCGTAGATAAGATACATGAAAAACATTGTGCACACCCGCCATCTTTTCCGGTAACTCCAATCTATAAGCGAGCTTTCCAATTCGCTCAATAATCAGGAATGGTCCAACAAATCTCGGAGTCAACTTTCCTTTCTTCCCAAACCTTATAGCATTCTTCAATGGAGAAATCTTCACAAAAACCATATCACCCACATCGAATTCCAAATCCTTTCGACGATTATCTGCATAACTCTTCTGACGATCCTGGGCTGCCCTCATTCGTTGCCGAATGATCTCTATACAATCCGTAGTTTGACGAATCATCTCTGGCCCAAGCATCAGCTTTTCTCCCGTTTCCAACCAACATGTCGGAGAGTTACACGGTCTTCCATATAATGCCTCATATGGTGCCATACCGATACTCGACTGATAACTGTTATTATAAGCAAACTCCACCAAATGAAGGTGATCTTCCCATGATCCTCCGAAGTCCAAAACACATGCCCTAAGAAGATCTTCCAAAACTCGGTTGACTCTCTCAGTCTGACCATCTGTTTGAGGGTGATAAGTTGTACTCAAACACAACTCAGTTCCCAAAACTTCCTGGAAGCTCTTCCAAAATCTACTAGTGAACAATGGGTCTCGATCGCTCACTATACTCTTGGGAACACCATGGAAACGAACTATCCACTTCACATACAGTTCAGCCAACTTTGATGCAGTCCTAGTCGATCGAACAGGAATGAACCTTGCACTCTTGGTCAAACGATCTACTATGACCCAAATCCCTTCATTCCCTGCTCTTGTCCTAGGTAGACCATCGATAAAGTCCATCGACACTTGCTCCCACTTCCATGTAGGAACCTCTAATGGCTGAAGCAATCCACTGGGCTTCTTCTGCTCAGCTTTCACCAACTGGCAATTCATACACTTGGAAATAAAATTTCCAACATCCTTCTTCATACCTTCCCAGTAGTAGGTTCTCTTCATATCCCGATACATCTTATTTCCACCTGGATGAATTGTCAACTTCGAGTGATGACTCTCCCTCAGAACTTCATCTCTCAATCCATCTACATCGGGAACAACTAGTCGCCCTTGCTTTCGAAGCCAACCCTCTCGATCGACCTCGAATCCCTTATCCTTCTCCGGGTCCAATCCAGATTCCAAATCACAGATAATCTTGACAAGCTTATCATCTCCCTTTTGGCTCTCGCCAACCCTTTCCACAAGAGTAGGCCTTATCGATAAGTTTGCCAACATCTTAGGTTCCAATTCACATCTAGGCCTGAAGTCAAATCCAGCCAAATACTCAAGACTCTTCCATTCCGAAAACATGGCTCCCAAACCTGCATGTCTTCGACTTAACGCATCTGCCACTACGTTACCTTTTCCTGGAGTATAGGCTATACCAAAATCATAAGATGCTAGGAACTCTAGCCATCGTTGCTGTCGAAGATTTAAATCCTTTTGGGAGAACAGATACTTCAACGACTTATGATCTGTAAACAACTCGAATCTAACTCCCAATAGATAATGTCTCCACATCTTCAAAGCAAACACAATTGCCGCTAACTCCAAATCATGAGTCGGATAGTTCCTCTCATGCGGCTTCAGTTGTCGACTTGCATATGCAACAACTTTATCCTTCTGCATTAGCACTGCTCCAAGTCCAGTACCACATGCATCGGTGTAAACCACCATCTCATCACTCCCACTTGGAATAGTCAAAACAGGAGCACTCGTCAGTCGCTCTTTCAGGATTATGAAAGCTTGTTCACACTTATCATTCCATCTGAACACTTGATTCTTCTTCGTCAATCCTGTCAACGGTGCAGCTATCTTGGAAAAGTCTTTGATAAACCGACGATAATATCCTGCTAATCCAAGAAAACTTCTCACATCGGATGCATTCTTAGGCCTAACCCAATCCTGGATCGCTGCCACCTTAGCGGGATCAACCGCTATTCCATTTCCAGAAATAACATGACCTAAGAACCTCACTTCATTCTTCCAGAAGTGACACTTCGAAAACTTAGCCTTCAGCTGATGTTTCCGTAAGATTCCTAAAACAATCCTCAAGTGCGTCTTGTGCTCTTCTTCAGTTCTGGAATAAATCAGAATATCATCCACGAACACAAGCACGAACTTATCTAACTGATCTCTGAATACTCTATTCATAAGATCCACAAAATATGCTGGTGCGTTAGTCAATCCAAACGGCATTACCAGCCACTCATAAAACCCGGATGGTGTCCTAAAAGCAGTCTTCGGCACACTATCCTTTGCCACTCTCAACTGGTGAAATCCCGTTGCCAAATCCATCTGAGAAAACACCTTAGCCTCGTGAAGCTGATCAAACAAGTCATCTATTCTCGGCAATGGATACTTGTTCTTCTTAGTCACCTTATTCAGCTCACGATAATCGACACACAACCTCAACGATCCATCCGCTTTGGTTGCGAACACAACTGGTGCACCCCATTCGGACACACTTCTCCGAATGAATCCTTTCCGCAAAAGGTCATCAACTTGCACCTTCAGCTCTTGCTGCTCCCTCGGTGCCATTCGCCTAAGAGGCATCACAACAGGTCTGGCTCCCTCAATTAAATCGATACGAAACTCGATCTCCCTATGCGGCGGTAACCCTTTGACTTCCTCAAAGACATCACCAAACTCATTCACAATAGGCACTGATGACAGTCCATCCCGTGGAACAACCAGCGAATACATGAAGCTCATGAAGACGCCTTCCTCATGCTTACATCGTATCACAACCTTTCGCCCTTCCACATTTCCGACTGTCACCTCAAGCCTCTCACAATCAATCCTAGCCGCATACTTCCTAAGCCAGTCCATGCCCAAAATAATTCCGAACCCCGCAAAGTTCAGAACAAAGCAATCACAAACAAACGAGCAATCATGACTCGACACAACTAGACCACGGCATATCATACACAAACATGACGAACCCCCAACCGGATTAGTCACAACCAATGGCCTATCAACAATATCCGGTTTCATACCTAACCGGCATACCAACTCATCACAAACAAAAGAATGCGACGCTCCAGTATCAAACAACACTCTAACTGGAACACCACAAATAGAAAGAGTACCTTGAACCACCACACTCTTCCCCTTCTCCTCAGCAGTAGGAGCTTTCGAAGACGATGGAACAGCCCCCAAAGCATAGGCTTGCACAACCTGCCTATCTTTCCTCGGTTCTGGACAGTCCTTCTTGATATGTCCCAGCTTATCACAGTTGTAACACTTTCCCGGCACCTTGGGATTCTTACAATCTTTGTAAAGATGGCCCTTCTGCTGGCAGTTATAGCAAGTCACTTCACTCTTCGGCTTCTTCTGGCCATCCCTACCCCTCTGTTGCTGTTGTTTCCTCTTCTTATTGCCACTCTGCTGTGGTTTAGATCCTTCCCTGGTTACAGAAACGACAGAACTTTCCCTAGGAAACAAACTCTCATGCCTAAGAGCTTTTTCCACAAGCTTCTCAAATGGATCGTCCAGATGATCCACTAACTGCCTCCCAAGATAAGCATCCAGACCAGTCACAAACTTTTCATTCTTCTGGTAGGGAGAATCAATATACGATCTGGCATACTTAGACAAAGCTTCAAACTCAGAAATATACTCAAGAACTGGTCTCCCACCTTGCTTGAGCTCTACAAACCTCTTGAACAAAACAGACTTCTGAGCCGTAGAGATGAACTTGGCTTCAAATCTAACTTGGAATTGCTCCCAAGTAATCTCTTCTTCTGGAGTATCGATGGTGATAGAATTCCACCAATCAGCAGCTCTTCCCTGAAGCTGTCTCGATGCAAGCTTTCTCTTAGTTGCATCCTCAATCCCTAAGTCACCAAAGATCCTTCGACATGCATCAATCCATCTCTGCACCTCAATAGTCGACTCCGTCCCCAAGAAAGCTTTTCCTCCAAGAGAAGTATAATCCTTGCAAAGCTTAGCAAAATCCACCGGTCTTGGAGCTTGAACTTGAACTCCCACATCCACTGATGATCCTGAAGCTGGTATCCTTCTCATGATCGAAGTCATCATCGCTTCGAACATAGTTCCATAATCAACAGCTCCTTCATCAGCACGGCTTTCCCTTGCAGCTGGTCTCCCTCTTCGACTCATCCTTAATATCTGTAATAAGAATGATTAGAACACCTTAAGAAACAACTGCATAAGGAGTTCAAATCCTTCTAGGCTACTATATTATATATAGTAATCATCCATCAAAATACAATTACGTCTCTCATACGTAGTTACGTCAGCGAGCGTTGGCTGAAATCGATTAACCAAAGCTCTGATACCAAATGTGACGACCGCCCATGACTCCTGCACCAAATCAAGGAAATAGTGCGCTGAAAGGCGTGCCAGGTAGCCATGGACGATAGTCAGGGTAAAATAAAACAGCAAACTCTATCGTACAACTCACAGCGCATGGATAAAATACAATAGAGAAATATATAGTGAAGCTCCATAACAGAAAAATCATCCTATAAGCATCGTAGTAGTTTTATACAAACATGAATCATCCATACATCAAAGCCTCACTACAAACACTCAATCAGATATAACAGCGGAACACCCAGTACATATAGTAAGAAAACTAGTATGCAAAGCCTCCTGCTCGTCTTCGTCATCATCAGCGTAGATCTCTAAGAACAGCACCTGTCACCTGCTACCTAGTCTGCCCATCCCAACATGGATGAACAGCCCAAGGTAATAAGAGGAGACATAAAACCTTGAGTCAGACAAAGTCTTAGTGAGCAGTAAATCAACTATCAAACATACCAAAAGAGCATAAAGGATAAAAGGAATAGGAACCAAACCATCCCACTCCACCTCTTTCTACAGTGATAGCCCCAGACATACACTAAGGAGAAGCAAGCATAACAACATAGACAATTAAGGTAAAGCGAATACCACTCGAGTCAAGGACGATGTTTTCCAAATACAAACCCCCAAGGCCTAAACCAAGATCAGATAAGCACCCAGAAAACACCGCTCTTGAAGCCGAATGATAATACAACCAAACATCCATGACTCTGGCTATCACTGTTATCCTTGCCTCGATTTCACCGTTAGTTGAATGACCATCTGTCAAGGGCTAATGGTAACCCCGGTTCTAACCATAACTCCGCACACTGCCTTGTGCCTAGGACTTATCTACTTTGCCCAGAGTACTCAACTACCTACCTGTAGTCTTTTGGGTGTCCCGACTACCTACCTGTAGTCGTTATGGGCGCCCCATGTACTCTTGCTTTTGAGCATGCTAGAACCTTCAACAACGACGAGATCCAAGCCTCCTAGCCATCCTTCTTGACGACTATCCTCATACAAGCTCAAGCTACCTCTTGAACAATCCATTATCAACCAACTTGAACTACTCTTCAAGTTATCAACATGCTTGGAATGATCCCTGCTTGGATTAAGCCAAGACTCACATCATACTTCGCTTCATCGCATCAAAGCAAAGTCTCAACTCAACAACATGGTTTGCCTCATCAAATCATGGCAAAGTCCCATCTCAACATCATCCAATCTATACATATGAGCTTCAACATCCGCTACATATGCCTTAAGCAGCTTTCACCATTCAAGAGCCTTCTTCCATAGCTTTTGAATCCTCTTTCATCATCTTGTTCCAAATCAACTACTAGCTAACTTGGAAACAATCAAATCAATCATACATTCAAATAATCAATCATTCAAACAAGATCTATTAAGCAATTTAAGCAATATCAACTATAATGGCAATTTCGTAAATAAACGAGCAAAAGTCCAACATATGTGAAATCATGGTTTTTAGCATAGATCTATCAAATATAAAACATGGGTTTTGTCTCTAATACTTGTTAAACTAACTTGCATAAGTAAACATCTTCAAAAACCATGGATCTAGACTTCGATCTAAGAAAAATGCATGAAATCTCTAACTTTAACACCCAAACATGCCACCAATCCAATATACTCCTTTGGATCCGCGTGAGAGATAACTACCACTCACCAAATCACCCAAACACCTCAAAAAACTAAACACTTCAGATCTGGACAGCGAAGATCAAGGCTTGATCCGGCGAAACCTCGCTTAAAACGATGAAATCTAGCTTTGTTGGATGAAGATCTTCAACTTTGGCGCTTGAATCTTTGATCTCAATCTTCGATCTTGGATGGATGTTAGAACTAGATTGGAATGGAGAAAAGAAGATGAAGAAATGTTGTAGTCGAGTTCCCAAAATGGCAGCACTTCGTCGCTTCAAAAACCGGTGCCAAAAAGTGAGCCAAACCCCTCTATTTATAGGCTGAAAACTCCTTAGGTCGTAACTCGTAGGCTCAGTTTTAGGTCGTCGCCGACCTAAGAAATCTCCGACCTAACATAGGTCGCTGCCGACCCATGCCATCCTGCGACCTAGTACGCGCATGTCCAACCCAATGCACGACTCAACTACCCCGACCTACGACCTAAAACACAAGCGCATGCAAGACCCAACGGCTCACGACTCATCACAACAGTGCAGCCTAACGACCTAACAATCTAACGACTTAAGCCCAAGGCCGACCTAACGACTTATAACATTAACGACCTACGACTCATCACTAAGTCGCTACCAACTTAGTATGTTCAGTCCTAACTCACACGACCTAAAAACCCTGCCGACCTATCTTCCCTAGCGACCTAATTTAGGTCGCTGCCGACTTAACAGAACACAGGGTCATACGACCTAACTCCTAGCCGACTCAACGACCTAAGCCCCTAACGACTCAACCTCCTAACGAGATAACACCCTGCCGACCCAAGCCCCTACCAACTCAAGACCCCACGACCTAAGCCTTAACCCCTTAAGTCGCTAACCCATGAGTCGGTCACTTCTTAGGTCGGTCCAACACTAAGTCGTCTAACCTTTAGGTCGCTGCTTCTATAAGTCGGTCACGACTTATCCCATGGGTCGGTCAGATTCTCCCATGACTCGGTCACACTCTAAGTCGTCTACTCCTGAGTCGCTGGCTTCCCTAACTCGCCCACACGACCTAAGACACTAAGTCGGCAACTCTATGACTCGGTCACGAGTTAACTCCATAACTCGTTCCAACCTATGAGTCGGTCACGACTCAACCCTTCAACACACGTGTTACTCTCCATACGACTCAGGCTAGAGACAACATAAACAACACTAACGACCGGTAAATTCCACGATTTATCGACACGTAAAATACGGGTCGACTGTTGTCAAATTCAACTTTGTATTCGTAAGCGTTTTTACCTCTATGACATTTACGTGGTGCCATTGGATTTGACGGAATTCGTTGAGCGATACCAAATTGACGGAGGACTTGGTTAGGATAGTATGGTTCCACAATATCAAAACATAGAATGGCACCATTATAAAAAGCAACTTCGGGCAAGGGGTACTTCGACCGCACATTATGATATGGATCCCAACATACCTAACAATTCCTTTAACTTCTAGGTTATTTCATAATTTGCTTGAAGAAAACAATTTGCAAACTTATATCTTGTGTAGTTAAATCGTCTAGCTGCTCTTGTAATCGTATTATACCCGAAGTTGTATCACCGGATCGTTTGGTAGGTTGCCATCTGCACATCCTAGGCATCATGTCATTATAGTCTTTACAGAGAATGGCATTTGAAAGCATAAGAAAGTGATCATAAATCCAAGCCTGTATGAAAATGCTTTTATTTGAGTATACTGATTGACAAAATTAAACAATAAGTGAAATACTTACAGTCAAAAGTGTCAAGTAACTGACCATTTGTCTGACATCCGATCTAGAAGCTAGACCTAACTGTCGATATAAAAAGGCTAATGCTCCCATCCTCCAAGCTTGTTCATTCAACTGATTAACGTTCTCCAAATATTCCAAGTAGTTAACGGAAACTTTAGTGCCTGAATTATCACGGAACAAAGTACAACCCAATAAATAAAGAAGGTAGGCACGGACAACAACTTCATAAACACCTTCACTTGCATCGTCTTTCTTTGCCTTCTCATTAAAATTTTCCAGTAAAAGGTTAAGCTTCACCGAATTCGAATAATTTAATTCTTCCCTAGCTACATCTTTTCCAACGCCAAGATAATCAACTAATAGATCGACCGCATTACTATCATTAGAGTCCTTATAAATACAGGTACCAACAACATGAATTTTCAAAATTTGTGCCACATCATCTAATGTTATGTCATTTCTCCGAAAGACATGTGAAAAGAGTTGGTTTCTGGATGCCATCTCTCTATGAAAGCGAAAATTTTACATAGTCAACATGCTTGTATGAGTATTGTGCCCATGAATACAAACCAGAATTTTTAACTTTTTGTGCAACTTGAGTTGGCATATTGTCGATACTCCATTCCTTCAACTTCGTTGTACGTGAAATGCATTTGAGCGGGCCTCTCTCCTAAGTCAAAACAAATTATAATTTGTAATATATTAAAATAAGAGGCATTTCACTAGAATGACAAACTTTGCAGTCCAATTAGTTTCTAGGACACACATCCATAGTAATTAATTTCAAGACCAAAGTCAGCAAAATAATTACTTTTAAGGACAAAGTCAATAGTCCAATTACTTTCAAGGACATAATTTCATAGGTTTTTAGGCCTTAGAAACTAATTATTTTGCATTTTGTCCTCGAAAGTGATTATTTCAGTTGTGTGTCCTAAAAACTAATTGCACTTGCTAAAGAGGCCCTTGTGGCTAATTTCCACTTAAAATATTATATGACAGACTGATTGTGAAATCAAACTAACATGTTCCTTACTTCAAATAGCAAAAGCAATATGCGATTCAAAGCTTTTTAATATGGATTTATTCACTGGTATAGGAGCAATAGCTTGGTTAGAAGAGGGACGATTTGAAGGAGGCAAATTTGTTATCGTTTTCGTTTGTGCATTGTCTGAACCATCTTTCTCCGATCCTTCTCCAGAACCATCAGAACCAGACTCATTTCCCGATTCATCTTCATCAGAACCATTTGTCGGTTCTTCATCATTCCTCATTTCCTCTTCAACATTTTCGGTTTCTAGTGATTGCTCCTTTTTTTTTCTTCTCTAGCTCCACAACACGTTTATGTCTCAACGAAGCTCTCATGGCTTGCTTCTCCTTTTCTATAACAAATATAATGACATTTACAATTATATTGCATGATTGCTAAATTTACAAACACATCAATATTCATAGCACATCCAGATTTACTGTATATTGAAGAAAAATATTGAAATTCGTAGCGTAACAATATTCACAGTACATCAATATCACATTAATATTTATAGTGCATTAATCCATATTTAGTGCGTAGATTAGATTCAAAATTTTGTAATTCATAGTAATTTAAAAAAGTAATGAAATTCATAGCCATGCATAAGAAAGTTGATCTGCTCGGCCACGTTCTACCGAACGTTAAATTTTATTTCGGCTATAAACAACCGACCAAATATCAACCATTACCTCCAGCTCAAAAGTAAACTGTTCGGCGACGTTCAACCGACCAATAAATCTTTTCTTGGCTATATACAACCGAACAAGTTTTACACCAATCCCAACTCAAAAAATTAATTGTACGGCCGCGTTCAACAAACTAAAAGTAGGTTTTCGTCAATTCACAGCTGAATAAGTAGTAAACGGTCACTACAACAATCGACTTTTAGTATTATCCATATTTTGTATTATAATGTGAATGCATTAAATCGACTGCAACGTCTAATACTTGGTTGCAAATGCATTCAATCGAGTTAGCAACAAACGAGGATGAGAAATTTAGACCTAAATAACGTGAATTTAGGTTTAGAGACTTGCTCGAATTTGTGGGCTGTTGAGAAGCGACACGGGTCAGTGAATTGAGCTTTTTCATTATCGGCAGCGGCGGCGGAGGCGGAGGCGGGGTCGACAGAGTAGGATTCAACGACGAAGGGAGTTTGCGTTTTGATCTGAGTAAAGGAGGAAGACTGCGTTTTGATGGGTGCCTCTCCATTTTCGTTGATTTGAATTTTCGTGATGTTAGAAAGAATAGATTATTATTATTATAAAAGATGGCCTTCAGTTTGGGTAGCCCGAAGCGTAAATAGCAATATGAATAGCGGCACATAAAAACCCGGCCCACTACCAAATTCTCGCTCCAGAGTCAAAAAGATTTTTCACTTCAGAAGGAAAAAGGGAAACAAATTCCAAAATCGCAAATTAAAATTCTCAATTCACAAATAAGCTCGTTCATAATTCTATAAAAATTCAAGCTTCTTTAGCGAATTCTCTAAAACCAGTTAGCGAATTCACAGTCAAAATCGATTGCGGCGTAGTGATTTTGGTCGAGTGAAGCATGGTTGGTCGCGAGTTGTTGAAGTTCGAAGTTTAGGGATTGCGGGTAGTGATTGGAGTTTCGTGATTTAGAATTCAGGTTCGAACTCGAGTAGAGGTGGGTTGCTTTGTTCGAGTATAGGTCGAGTTCGAGTTCAAGTAGAAGCAAGGCAGAGAGGTTAGGGCTTGTGGTCACGCATGTAAGCGGCGTTTGTAGGTTCATTTCAGGCGACTAGGTGCTGTGAGGAGATTATGTGAGGAGATGAAGAGGTGCTGCTTGGTTTCTTTTGATTACAGTGGGCTGCTGCGGTGACAAGAGTTGAAGGAGGAGAATCTGGTTAAGGAGAAGATGGATGATGTTGTTGCAGTCAGGCAGGGTGAAGTGTGGTTAGCTTCAATCGAGGCAGGTTGTGTATATACTGTGGTTGCTAGTGCCGGCGGGTTGTATTCACAGTTGTATTGGGTGTAGTTGAAATGTATGAAAGAGATGAGGGGGAAATAGATTGAAGTGTATTGACAGTTTTGATGAAGGGGTTGTTGAATGTTGATGTAGAGGAATGTTGATGAAGTGATGCAGTTAAGTGTTGATGGAAGGCGGCAAATAGAACCGTCTATCTTTAGTTTAACAGCATATGCTAACAGTTTGCTGATTTTTTTTTGCTAAATGGAAAATGGTTTACATCTATCTTCAAAAGATATAATCGAAGCCCCTCAATTTGTTATCTGTGAACTGATAATTTGTGTTTGTTTCGGGTTATAAGGTTGTGCATAAGGGCTTCAAACCTACAAGACTACTTCTATGATGCAGAACTTCCAAATATTTTGTAATTTTATTACCGTATGGCATGTTATTGCTTTTGTAGTATTTGCTTCAGTTTATTCAGTTATTTGATGCAGATTTTGTATTCAAATGTGAAGTTTGTCGACTAAATTATACGACGATGAATCTTTTAGTTTTTAAATGTTGTAGTTTGTAATTATACTATGTAGGATTTTCTAATATTTTTCAGTTGTTGTGTTATCTTCTGATGTAATTTTTTGAGTCTTTCATAATTGATGCAGTATTAATGATATATTGGAGTAATTTTCAGTTTTGCTGCAGTTTTTGTTATTGTTTTGTTGCAGTTTTTGTTAAACGGGTTGGGTCGGATTGACCCTTTTAATAAACGTATCGGGTTAGGAGAACCCGTTCATTAAATGGGTCAAGTGGGTTGGGTTTATTTATGTCTTGAATTGATCGGGTAAAATTCTATCTGATCCATTTATGATCCGACCCGACCCATTTGACAGGTCTAGCGGCAATGGAAGGGGCTAATGGTGGGTTATGAATGAAATGGCAATGAATGGAGGATAGTGTAGGAGGAGATATGGGAAGAGGTGAGGAAGAGGCTGTTATGTTGGTGAATGCACAACTAAAATTTACGAAAAAAAAGAGAGAAGAAAAGGATGAGTGCAATGCAATGTAACTCACAAAATAGTTGTAATGAAAACTGATCTGCAATGAAATGTGTACATTCGTAAAATGCACAGAGCACAAGTGGAAAACACAAATGAAAATAGAAATGCTTTAGATATTTTTAGAGCTAACATAAATTTAGAAAACAAATAATGTAACTACCCGCACAAAGATGAAAATAGAACTACACAAAACAGTGAACCAAAGACAGTGTGTGTTTTTTTTACATAAAGGAAAAGAAAAGGAAATTGAAACTAAAAGAAAATTAATTCGAAGAGCAAAATAAAACTAAATTCTTTCCCCGGCAATGACACCAAAAACTTATTCAACAATGAATTTTCTATCGGCTTAGAAAATCGTCGAAAAATTTATAATAAATATTAACCACAAGTGCATGACATACAATTCTAGTATGCGGTGAGTACGGGTCGATCCGTAGGGAAAGAATTAAATTTAAAATTACTCAATAAAATTAAACCGAATGATGAGATTGTTTTAAAAACTAAAAATGCTAAACTAAGCAAAAATTGAGATTAAAAACTATTGGATTAAAAATCAATTTAGAGGCAAATCCACTTTCCTATTCTCATGAAAATAAACACAAAATAAATTATGACCTCCTTTTTTATCTAAATAAAATTAGTGATGTATTTATCATAAGTATGGTCTATTTGTGTTATTAATTAACACAACTTAAACAATCAAACTATAATACACATCTAATCCTACTTTTTTAAACTCTTATGAAAAATGACATAAAGATTAAAACTAAAATCTATTTTAAGCATGATCTATTTACTATTAATTAGTAATATAGATCATCAAATTTTGATTATAATTTCACTTCATTGCCATAATCAAATTTAGATGAAAAGGAAATTTGTGAATAATGTGATAAGCATAGCCTATTTTTTATAAAAAAAATAGGCAATCAAATTCAACATATTACAAAAAATCACATGAACATCCATTTTCTCATGAAGCACAAAAGAGATCATAAAATAGAAAATTATGTTGAATCTACATGATTAAGAGAAAGCTTCATTACCCCTAAACCGTAGAGATTTAGCCTTTCATTTGTATTATCATTTCAACAGATAGAGATTCCAACATTAAAAAAAAAGTAGAAACTAAAAAAGGGAAGAAAAGGAGATTAACTACTAAACTACTTGCATAAAAATAAATTACACTACTTGCATTAATGTAAATCTAATCTACTGACAATGAAAAGAAGAGAGCATAGAAATAAACATGAACATAAAAGTAAATAAAAACATGTAGAAAAGAGAAGGCTTAGGAAGCCAATTTTATTTTACTTTGATTTTGTGGTTACAACTCACTAATTAAAAGAGATAAAAGATTATAAATGCATATAAGAGAGTTATTTATACATGCACAAAACCTTTATTCAATTTTAAGGACCTTTCCAAAATGCCCTTTAGGAAATGTGGCCACAAAGTAATCATTAGCCTCTAATTAATCCATCATCACTTATGCAAGAAGCTTTAACCTCCATTGAGTTGTCCATTAGCTTCTAATTGTAGATTTAGATAAGCGGGTAGGTAAGGTCCTCCATGATCATGAGTTTGAATTATTTCCATCTTCATTCCTTGTATTCTCTCATGCATGCATATATTCCATGGAAACCTCTTCCATTTGAATCCAAATTCGTATAATAATCATAAAAAATGTTAAGTAAAATTTTTCAAATTAACGCATGCACAAAAATGACCATTTTGCCACTGTATAAAGATGAATATACGATGATTTGAAAATAATTGAATTTTGGTTTAAACATATTAAAATACCCTATTATGAGATAAAATATGGATGTAAATATATGCACATCTATGTGCACATCACTTGCATATGAATATATGGGTATCGCATGCAAGTATGTAAAAAATTTCAATCATCTTGTATCATCGGAATTGAGAAATCTCTTTGGAATATTCCTCGGATGCAGTTGGAAATTTGACTTAGAGCCTTACAGCTCCAAGAATTCGTGTTCATTCGGCTGAACTCTTTGTTCATTCGACTGAACCAACAACCCTAGAGCGTATAGCTCCAAGTAGTCGACCGAACTATGGTTAATCAACTAAACCGGCTAACCTGGAGCATATAGCTCCAGGCGTTGACTGAACCACTTGGTTCAGTTGACTGAACCTGAGTCTGGAGCCTTGTTATTTTTAGTTTTTTTACGAATCTAATTGCTTTTGATTTTCAATGACTTAATTCTTATCGTGATGATATGGATTTTTTGATAATGAATAAATGTCTAATATATGTATATAAATAATTATAAAAGATTTCAAGAGGTTTCAAAATGGATTTTTAAAGTAATTTAATTATATTTCAACTCAATTTCTAAATCCAAATTTTAATAAAACATTTTATACTATATATAGATAGAAATATTATTTTATGGATTTTCAACTCTATTTTCCAAAATAAATATTTTTGAAAAGAATTTCCAAAACTAGTGTTAATATATATTATTATTTCATTTGGATGAGGAATTCAATTAGAGGATTTAGTAAAACAAGTGGTATTAAATGCTTGTGTTTACTTTGTCGATTAATTTTCAAAATTATTCGATTGAAACCCTATTTTTCTCTTGAGTAGTGTTTACCAACTTATATTAAATTTTCGAATAATCAAGTACGGTATGAGACATATGAGCGTTGTTAGACTACTTACTATCTGGAAGTAGATAACACTTACTAAAATGAGTTTAATGACCCATCTTCTGTGTTTATCCATGTAAAAGTGGTTCCATGGAGCTTTACACTCATATATGGAGCTTTATGTCCATTTGCGAAACTATAAGCTTTATGCTCATCTGTGGAGCCTTGTGCTCATTTTTGTTTTATGGGTTTCATGTCCATCTGTGGGTCTTCTCGACTATTTGTGTATACACCCGCGTTGGGTGAATTTTATATGTTCATCAACCTGTGATAGGCGCCTCTCCCCTTTGTGTTTCTAGATTTCTGTGTTGATTTTTGGATTTTTATGAGATTTGTGTTTCATCAAATATTTTTGTGAGATTTGCTTTTATAATGTAATATTGATTTTGAGATTTGGTGGATAAGATTTAAGAATGTTGATATTCTTATGTGTTTAACTCTATGTGGATTTGTGTTCTTATGAAACCCCTTTACCTTTACCACTCTTATCTCACGTTTACTTGAATTATAACTAGACTGACCTGTTTATTATTTTTATATAATACCCGGGTCAGGCCTAGGTGTTTCACGTACTTCAGCATGATGACTTCAAGGTTGGACTAGCTTGCTGACATTTTGCTTACTATAGTAGTCTAGTAGTTTATAGTCTATTATGTATTCGAGATAGAGACTGATTTTGTTGTCTACATTCTTTTGGGTTGTCTATGTATCACTTATGTATATCGTGGTTCTCTTATGACCACTATTCTGTTGTCCACTCTATGTATTATATTCATGTCTCCACCAGTTTATAAGATATGTATATTTATCCATGTATTATATGATTCTATGATTTGTAATAATTTATACTATTCTAAATTGTATTAAGCCCTAGTATTGTTGTTTTGCGCCTAGATCGAATACGTTGAATCCTCTTTTGGAAAAAAATATTCTCACCCAATTCGACCTATCGATACTTGCCTAAAGCAACAATACTGATGGTCGCTCCTAAACAGCATTATTTTCCACATTAGAAGACGATATTACATTGTATTATCCTTTATTAACGAGGGTATAAAGGTATGGCGTCACTATTGGTATCAGAACCGAGTTCAGAAAAATATACGATGTTAAAGATGAGAATCTTGGCCTAGGAAAGTCTTAGATACCGTCCATAGGGGTTTTTGTTAGCCTATTAGGATTCCTTCCTATCATGAATAGGAAATATTTGGGTGAATCGTGGGGATGTATTAGTTCGATCATTATCTTTGCGTAAATACTTCCATTGAATCATATAGCTCTTGAATGACCTTTTGTATTTCGACTCTTTAGTGATTAAAGTGCGTGACAAAAGCAGATGGAATGCTTTCCACCGAGCATGTTATCCAGTTTGTTCTATGTAGGTATAATTGATTAGTTATTGGATGCAAGGTTGCTTAGGAATTTTATTAACAATTTAAAATTCAAACAAAGTAAAATTTGTCACTTGACAGTTTTGAAACCTGCTCAATATTAATAATTAGAACTTGCGGTGTCTTCAGTGGTGTAGTTAACGCAAAAAGCATTAAAGTATTAAATTTATATAAAAGGAAACGTTAACTCATAGGTGTGATTAGTTAAATGTAAGATATATTCATTATTTAATGTTTGTTTGAGGTATATGTTGATGAATGTGTGTGTTATGGAATTGTTATCAGTAAATTATTATTTGTATGATAATATTAAGATTAATTGAGAAGATTTTATTAAAAGCAAGCATCTGTTTAAATTAAGGATTCTTTTGATAAAGGACACATAAATATGGAATTTGATTATATTTATTATAAGCAAGAAAATACTGTAGGGAAGCTTAAAAGTATTGAAAGATGCATGTATATCATATGAAAATAAATTTTGTGTTAAACTACCCATTGAGTGCTTTAAGAATTCTGGTCGATGCGCATAATCAACGTCATGATAGAAATTTCTAAACGCTAAGATGAGACAGTCAGACACAACAATTTGAGTTATAATATTTAAAATATTATAAATAAGTATGAAAGTGTTGCAAAAAAGGAAATAAAGTTTTAAGTGAGTTAAGTATTATTTTAAAATGGAAAGAATGTTTTGGAAACATATAGACACACACGCGCGCACACACACACACATATATATACACATATGTAATAATTTTTGTGAGAAAATGTCGTAAAGAGAAATGATATTTTAAGAAATGTATTGAATTATATATTCTATTTTGAAGGGAAGTATCATATGAAATTTGGATAATAAATTGAAAGTGATTTGACATAAGGTTAAGAAATGCTTGAAAAGATAGACTATATTTCAGAAATATTGTGGTAGATATCTGAGAAGAATAATATATTCACCATGGAAACAACATTTGTGCACCTTAGATTTTAGGAAGAAAGTAAATGTAATGGAAACAATAAAGATATTAGTAATTATTTATTTTATTTTTTAGTGGCAAATGCATCCATCAATCATTAGTGATAGTCAAGGTCAATGGCGAGACAATGTTGATCACTTGGTTAACATTGTAGTCAATTGACGAAATAATTCGCTATAAATTGATGGCAAGGCAATGTCATTATATTATTTGTTACTTGTGAATTTATATATGTCCATTTATAAAATATATGCTTAAGGGGATTGTGTATGTTACTTCAATTGATTGGGTATAGCATATGGTTATTTATGTGGAAATTATAAGTGACACTTTGAGTTATAATTTAATGAAAGTTGAAATAAAACTATAAGTTATTTATTTGTTGGATAAACTAACTTTACAAATTTGAAAAATCTTAAGTAAGTGTGGTTATACACACACACACCCCCCCCATTTGATTCAAGAAGTTTGGTATTATACAATTTTTGAATCTATAAAAAAAATGGAAATTTAATTTGGAAATAGTTGAAGGTTGAACAATTATAAGTTGTCATGATTCCTCAATTGGATGGAAAAGTAGATCCCTTAGAATGAAATTTTGTGTCAGAGTTATTAAGGGTTACAATATTTTAGAAAAATATCTTCGAGTATTTTATATTCTTGTTTGTAAATTAAATATTAAAGAGATTGAATTTCTCGAACATTTTAGAGTGCTAGAAATTTTGATTTGTAGAAGATATTGGAGTTTCTAAAGAATGTAACATGGTTGTATAAACAAATTTTGGAAATTTTAAACATGAGAAAATATTTGAATTAAGTGTAACTTTGTATTTTCCCAATTTGAATTATAAGTATCGTTGGTGTTAACAAAGTAATTTTAATGATAAATAAATTGCGAACAATTATACTATTTGTAAAACACAAAGTTTAGAAATTTAATGTGAGGGAGAAGTTGTCAAGAATGTGATAATTATAATTTATAGAGCATTTTGAACTTTTTTGAAGTTATAAGTAATTTAGTTAGCTTTATAATTACCTAATCCTTAGAAGGTTGAATTATATATATAGTTCCAATTTTCCAAAGAAAAGTTAATCATTGGAGTAAGCTATTTTTTTCTCAATCTTTACAAAGATTTCATGGTAAGAGGTTTATTGAAAGAATAATATTATTATCAGTATTTTTGCTATGTTCAAAGTTTGAAGCTAATAAGTTGATTGGGAATCAATACAAAAAAATATATTAATTTGAATTAATGGTCTCCCCAAACTGGTTGTTTTTTTTCATTATTAAATTTAAAGGAAAAGTATAGACAACTTAAGTCTATAATATGTATTAAACGGAATTAAAAATAATTGAGTTTTACTCTTAAAAAGTCTATATAGTAGGGCAAGCCAAAAATGCGAAAAGTATTTTCATATTTATAATGATAATTCATGATTAACAACTCCTAGCTTTCTAGAAAAATTAACTATGCTAAAACTTTGTTTAAAGGATTTTAGAGAAAATTGTTGTCTTGATGTAATATTTTGGTCTAGGATGAAATTTTCAAATGACTAGGTTGTGGAAATTTTTCTTTCGAAATGGTTATTGTACAACGACCATATCTTTTGGCGCTTTTGTCCGATTGTATTTATTTGTGACGCCCCACCTCTATGCTCAAAATAACAAAAGTTATTATAAGGAATAACGTCTGCTATTGCAAAGAATAAGGCTTGTTAGAAGCGACCATCCGTAAGTTATGTCTTAGACGAGTATTGATTACATCGATAGGAGTTGTGTAAATTATTCCCAACGATATATATTCAATCCAAATCTAAAACGAAACCACTGTGGCTTAAGAAAAATTCAGAACAACTCATAACAACAACACAGATAGTATAATCACATCAGAACAGATATATCAGATATAGCGGAAGATAAGTTTGGATACGTGCTACAACAATTGATGGTTCACATGAACCAAATGTACATATACATAGACATCAACATACATAAGATGAGAGTCAATACACCAAAAGTAACACCTCGAAGTCTAGACAAAAGATGATGTGAAATCCCAAAAGCTGAAGCAGCAAAAGAATCAGAGATAGCGATTATCCTGAAATAACTCGGTTTGATCCGAGTATTATTTAAAAGAAAATAATAAACGCATCAGTCTAATTTAAACTTAGAAGTGAATGCATCATAAACAACATCAAAGCAAATTAATCATAGTCTCGAATGAGACTATTCAGCATAAATAATTTACATAGTTTAAATGAAGAAATCTCATTAAACTCCATCAAAATCAACTTTCAAATACAAAATTGAATTCAAAACTGCAGTACACAAAAATCTAGAAATCAAAATAAGACAACTAGAAAAATCAGCATAAAAGTGGATAGATCCCAGCATATGCCGAGTCTAAGCTACGCCGCACGTGCATCTCATATGGCCGAAGCCTACCAAGTACTATCATCATAATATTTGGCGCCCAACAAATGACGCGATGGTCCAACAAATGACGCGAAGGTCTAGTACTGGTAGTTGACCCGAAGGTCCATCATAGTGGCTCGAAAGCCCATCAAAATCATCAAAATCATCAAACAACAATTCAACAGCAGACATTTCAATTATCGAGTTCGAAATTAACCAAATTAGTAAAAGCGTGGTTGCATACTCCGCACTTTTGCTAAATCGTTTAAATCTCATCATCGTTTCATTGAAAGTTCAAAATTGTGTATTTTATATAAATAGAATTTACGTTCTCAAATGGACAAGTCCGGAATTATTCGGATTAGTAAAAGTAAGGGTTCATAGTCCTTAATTTTGTTGAAGCGTTTAAATCGATTCCTCATTCTTTTGAAAGCGTAAACTGTAAAATTTTTGGAAACAATTTTATATTTAAAACGATTTAAAGAAACACGTGATTGAAATAGCAACATCTAAAGCAATTTCGGCAAGGAAATTGCGCTTCACAAAACACCGTAAAAACGGATATAAAATCAGCGTTGCGGGATAGCCGCTTGAAAATTCACTTTAAATTGACGGTTACTGAAGTCAAAACAATAGTAATTTTTATTCGTCAAAAATCTCATCAAAACAACACGCTTCAAAAATATAACACCGGAGTAAAAATCCTTATAAAAATAACGGCAACAAAATACGTTTTAAAACCAAACACCGGTTCAATGTAAATTTAACAGTAGACTGCACTACTATATATTCAATGAATATACCACTGCCTGGACTTGATTTATACTTTGCAAAACATACTTAATGCAAAATAATGAAAATAACATGCAGGCGCGTGATATAATGTTTCAAAACATTTTCGTGCCATTCAAACTAGCGCACACTACAATTTGCATCAAAATGAAGCTGATAAAAATTAGATGATCTGGCCAAAATTTTTTTTTGCGTACTACATTTCATAACAACTAACCTGGGCAAAATTTTACACACGTACAAATATGGACAAATTTTATATTGACCTGGACATAGCTTGGTGCTATTCACGTAAATGAATCACAAATATAGTAACCTGGACTATATTTTCTTTGTTGCAATATTAAATTGGCACCACATAACACATTCAACAATTACAGGGACCTGACCCTAGATAGCACACACGCAACAAAATTTTAAAGAAATAGCCTGCGCAATTTTTCCATGCACGAGATGAAATATGCAAAGCAGGTGACTCATATTTTTCCTTTTTCTTTTGAAATGCAAACCCATATATACGAAAAAGATGGAAAAGGCTGGGTAATATATACAGTGCACATATTTGCGCACATATGATTTCTTATTACCCATTCTCGCGTGTAAGCAATGCGCAAAAAAAAAATGAAGTATATGAAATAGATGACCTGGACACGTTTTGTGAAATGCACTTAATATTTCATGCACACAATGAAATAATGCAAAAGAAAAAAAACCTGCCCAATTTTTCTCGTGCAAAGCATTTTTTTTACACACGCAAAAATGAGTTTTGAAGAATTGATGATGCACATATAAAATATATGCACACAATGAAACAAGAGTCTGAACACAATTTTTTGTTTGTTAAATACTGTTCGGACACTCTTCTGTACGCAAGAAAAATGTAAAACAAAGTTACCCTTTTCTAATCAAAGCAATATAGTAAGTACGCATAAATTAAGTAATAGAAAGTTCTGATTATTCACAGACAAGTATTTGCATTTAGCTGCAACAAAATGTGTTCAATTTCATTTCACTTGAACGCACCAAAATAAAACCTGGATTCACAAAGTACATTCTCTGCAAATGCCAAAGTAAGGGGATGTGATACTTTTCAAGGCGTAGGACTTGAAGAACAAAAAAAAACAATGCATCAGGCAGCAGATGTTTAATTAGAAGCGTGAGTTTTACACTCACCTTAAATTCGCTTCAAAATCAGTAAGCAACCTGGATCCAAAGAGTGTAAGAAATTAATGAACCTCCATTAAAACGTTTGCAGAGCAACTGAAATTTTGAATGAAACAAACAAATGTATTTACTTTTTCTCTCAAATTTTTGCGAACAAGTCAATGATAAGTGCTGACATGTATATTTGGGTACAAATGCATTTATGGGATAATCGTGCTTCAGAGGAAAAGAAAGTACACGGCCTGTGCATAAAAATGATGATGGAAAAGTGTGTCCAATTTTTGCTTTACAAAACTTTGTTGAAAGCAAGGTTCCAATTCATTTACACACGTGAATGCATATTTGCCATTCGTTTCAAATGTGCTACCATTTGAAGTGTTCAACTGATTTTGTAAACGAATTTCACTCTATTTTTTATTTCAAATCTCAAATTAAAATTTCTATTTTAATTTTTTTCTATCGACGGTAATCAAAAATCACGGTTGTTACATTATTCTTCTTGGATTTTAAAGACCTTTCAGCAGTGAACAACTTTAGTTTAGATCATTTTGTCAGATACCATCGTTCGATGAGCTAAATACTGTTTCAAACATAACCATAAATTATGTTCTGTTATAAAATTCCTAAGTTAAAACATCATCTTGTCTTGATCATGACTTTTGAACGATAAATCCGATTTCATTAATTTTTCCCATTATAAGAAGCAAAGAGCGTAAGCTATAGCTTTTGTTTTAAGTTTTATACAAAATTTTGAAGTTTACTAAATTAAAATGTGCATTTTATGGTCAGGTTTGCCTTTATGTTCGAAAATCTGAGTCGGTTACCCTTATAAATCCTCCATAACTAGAGTTGTACTTCATGTTTTTATAATCAAAAGATGTTTCGAGAAGTTAATACATCATCTAACAATTTGTTCTTCGAAACCATGACTTGATTTGGTCATTTTGACCCTTAAAATTTAGTTAGAAAGCACTTAAAATTCTATAGCGATGTTATTCTATTTTTTCTTTAAATGAATCTTATAACTTCTCTATATGTGGCTAATATGTGACTTTTGAGTTTGAGAATAGGTTCTTTTGAGGGCTAGTCGATCTACGTGGTGACTTTAGCTTGCTCTTGCTCGTATATAAATTTAGTAAATTATTAAAAAATTGCTACAGTAAGGTAAGTTTTTACTTAAAGTGTTATATTTATTGTTGGTCATATGCCATGTGGAAAATTTCGATATATAGATTGTTTTCGAAAATGTTTTGGTCGAAGCATATCTTATTTATTATATTGTAATTTTTTGAAAGGCTCTTCCTATAAATGAGACTACGTCGAATTTTTTCCAAAACTTTGGGAGTTAGAAAATTTTAAGAAATTTTTTATTAGTTAATTAAACAAAAGATTTTAAGGTTTGAAATGAGATAATTTAAAAGGATAAAGTATTCCTAACTTTTATAAAGTATTTTCATTCGAATGACAATGATTTTGAGGCATCACTGTTCTGGTTGATGGCTATGGTCTAATTGGTCGGTTAAATGGATGTTGTATTGGGTTGATTTTATAATACTAAGATTTTCAAGATAAAGAAATGATTTCAGGGAAACTAAAAAATTGTGAAAAGAAATGATTTGAGGGAAATATATTTATAAAACTCTAATCATCTTCGTTACTAAGGATGAGTGTAATGTGGAAAATAAATATGTATATTACAAACCCTTCCCTATAATAGAATTTGCGGAACGCAATTATCGCAAGAGGGGAAAGTCTATAACAATCGGGGTTTGATCAAAACCCGGAATTAAATAAAAATATAATTTGAATAATAAGGATTGTCTGTAATGAAATTTTGGGGATTCTATTTCATTCCTTTTTCCAAAATTAAAGTGAAACTGGTTTAGATTTGAAGAAAAATTTGTAAATGGTTTTACAATGGAAAGGATAGTGTTTGAGAAATATTATCTATGCATGGTTTGCTGCTTTTATTTAAATATTAAAATGAAACTTGAGGAACCAAATTAATGGAAAAATAAATCCAAAGGGATTTAAAGTAAGGGATTAAATTGAATTAATCTTTTATTTGGAATAAAAGTGTAACTTTGGAGATTATGGATTAAATGAATGATTAATCAATGATTAGTCAATCATTTAAACAAGTAAAAATAGGAATAACTAAGTTTGCATTAATTCTTTTAATTAGAAGTAAAAAAAAATTAATAACTAGGTTTACCACCATTAGAATTATTGCAGTGGACTAATATAGACTTATTAGAAACAGTGAAGTTGTGATTTATTATCAAGATTGGATTTGTGTAATTTAAAAAGACCATTCATTTCTAACTAATGAAAATAATTAAAATAAATTTTATAGTTGAAATTTGAGTTTGAGAATTTAATCCAATTATTGCAATTTAAATATAATAAATGAACTTATGTTGATTTAGTAATTTAAAATATCGTTTATATATAAATTATTGTATAGTAATAGAAAATGAAAGGAAGAAATAAGTAAAAAAAATCTTTATTAATTGTTGGCTTGAAAGCGCAAACTTTTGGTTCGACCGTGAACTTCGAAAATTGCCTTTTACATAGGGCATGGAAAAGATATATGTTACTATATAATTAATTTAAACAAATGAATATATCTTGATTTATAGTATACCGTATCTGGAGATTTATGAATTTCAAGGTTATGCATTAAATAGTGAGTAAATGATACAAATATTATAATGATCCTAACTCGACCTTCGAAAATCAGCACCCGTACTTCACTTGTACTCGAAGGCCGCAGATTCAAACGTCGTATCTGGTTCATCGGAGCTTATAACACATTAAGTACAACAACACAGCGGATGAAAATGAATAATATCATTGATATACAACAGTATTGATACAACACATTTGATACAACTGACTATCAATATATCAAAGATAGTTACAAGACAATAACAAAGACAACAGCAGCGGAAAAACAATGTCTTCAATGCCAAACTCCATCTCCAATCCAAAGCTAGCTCGAACCCCCATCAAGTTGTACTACGCAAGGTCAGTCATCTAAAGACTGAAGAAGATTCCCAAAGACTGAAAGCTACCAAACCAAAGACTTCGAAGGCTATCGAATCTACACCTATTATTTGATTATCTAAAAACCCAACTCTAGACTGCCTGTGTGGAAAATTGTGGTCACCCAGAGTTTAGGAAGGGAACAATAAAATCCAGGTCAGTCATGGGACTGGTATGAGCAAACAAAACAGTTTTATCTTTAAAACAAACAACAAAAGATTTTAAAATTGAAATCCGCAATGCTTTTTGGAAAATGAAACTGCCATAAGACCTCCTGCCACACACACAATGCAAGCGCATATTTGGAGTAGATTTCTCCTTATGACAGTCAAAAATGCTTGATACACGAAAACCATTTGATATTATTATTAGTGCATAGTGCAGAAAACCTTTCGAAAGTATAATATTAATCTTAGCCAGCATAGACATTTCGTACTATGCCTACTATAACTACCACGTTAAATGGCAGGTTATACAACTAAAACCGTACAAGGCGCATATTAGATGATTGGATTTCCAACAAATGGTCGGGCTAAGGAACTTCCTTACCGAAATGGGAACGCCTCTGGAAGGACGCCCCCGAGAATCTTACTGGATCTCTGCTAACACAAGACCGACGTTACCTCACGTTTTAACCAAGCTCTAACATAGGTAACTACCACAAAAGTATGCCATCCCCGGTCATTACCGACCTTTATACGAGGTGCCTCTCAACCAACAACCACAAAGCAATAAGTTTGCAGCAACCACATAGGTTAGAAATCAGGCTCCATACCATGATACCACCTTTTATCCAGCAGAAAATGGACATACCCAAGGGGCGCGACCCCTAAAAACCTTGCCGCAACATTCCTGTTTCGACCATTTCCGGGTTGTGAGGCTCGACGAAGTCACGTCCACAAAGCTACACTTTTTTCACAAAGTCATGCGTTGATCAACAAATGATCAGCAGCACTTCGTATGCCATATTACCAAATTGGGAATGTATCACTTGTAACCATCAACTACATAACCTCTGAGCTCGTAAGTCTCAGAGAAGGGTGTTAAACTAAGATAATAAATTCTTCGCTACTAAATAGAAATGTATTTGATAGAAACCAGTTTTACATCTCAAAGTGTAATGTCAGACACACATCCATACAAGTCTGTTCCGGGTTCGAACAGAACCGTAGGCACTTCCAAAGAAGCCCTTGCAAATTCGGGCATTCACAATCCTGATTGGACTCCCCATCACATATGGAGATCTCTATACCGACGCGACTCAGTGCAGATACATTCGACAGGTTATCATTCTCGAAAATACCTGGTCTTCACCATCGGTCTTCAAATGTTATCCGTATCATCGTATCATTATTCGGAATGGATTATATGACATAAGGTCCTCTCCTGGCTAAACCGAATAATGAACGCAATATTTTAAAACATATGACTATTGGGATTTCAGTTAAGTCACTTATTACCCAAAACAAATGGTTTAAACAAATTACTGTTTTCAATTCTTTAAACAAAAAGATTTATTTCACAAAGTTCACCCATCTTTCACAAAGATTCATTCACAGATTTCAAAATAATTTCCATTTCAAATCCGTTATAGAAAGGATACATTTTTAAGATCCCTTTTCAATTTGAAAAGTATACCAATCTTTAACAAAGATTCATCACAAATTTCAAAACAATTTCCCTTTCAAATTGGATTGACTCATCCAATCTTTAAATCAAAATTTTAATTCATAGCTTTCAAAACAATTCTATTTCAAATTTGAAATCTTTTAAACATAAATTGAAAATCTTTCTTTATATGAAAGCTATTATTATTTGAAAATAAATAGTTTTTGTTTTGGAAAAATCTGATTACATTTACATAAGTTAAAGCCTTTCAAGTATAAAACTTGGGTTAAATTCACATTCCCAAAACAATACTTTTAAAATGGTTTAAAACCCATATAAGCACATTTATAACTTGTATAACCTTTTTAAACCATAATTTCCAAACATAGAATTCAATTTCAAATATTGAATTCAAATTCAAATCAAACTATTTAAATTTCAAAAACTTAATCAAGTTATTCAAAATAACTTTTATCTTCGAAACACATTTTCAAAACTTTTCATAATTAACCCAATTCCATTTCCAAACTATTTTGAATTTAAAATTCAACTTTAAAACTATTTTAAAAATCTGTGACTTAACCAATTTCCTCGTGCAATCCATACTTGTGTGTGTATGGTGTAGTCCAAGGGTTTTACACAATAGTACAACAACATCCATCATCACAGATTCAATCACAACAATATCGATAAGTGTTATAATGTATAACGCTTATCTTCATTCACAGATTCATAGATAAATAATATACATTCATCACAGAGAAATAAATTACATTCATCACAGATCACACCAAAACAATTCATAACACAAAGCATAATATATCAGGGATATTTAATAATTTAACATCCAATAGAATTAAAACATCCATTGGTAAGATTAATTAATTATCTAATTAACTTAAGTCAGGTTGATTACTTATAAATAATATACTAATCTTGGTTAATTAACATTAAATAATTACAAACCATTTTTAATTAATTATCCTTTAATCATTTATTAATTTACCATTAATAATGAATTAATTAATCTTAAATTATTAATTAATCAACCTTGATTAATAAATCAGTTAACCTTTAATCATTAAATAATTAACCTTTATTTATTTAATTATTCTTTAATTAATTATCCTTAATTAATTAACCCTTAATTAATTATCATTCCTAAATTAATAAGTGATTATCCTTAATCACTTATATTTTAAAAACTACTACTTAATTACATTGAATAAATATTACTTGATTAATTAATCATAAATCAGTAATTTACATTAATTAATCCTTAATTAATTACCATTTAATTAATTATGCTTAATAATAAGAGATTATCCTAATCTCTTACCTTAATTAATCACAAATTAATTACATTAAGTAATTATTAATTTAAATCATTAATTAATTACTTTTAAATTAAGTAATTGTCTTTAATAATTTCCATTAAATAATTATCTTTAAGTAATTAATTAGCCTTAATTACTTTTATTTATAAATAACCCTTTTTATTAATTTAATTAATCCTTTATTAATTAAAGACAAATCATTTATCCAAATTAATTTTAAATTAATAAAACAACCCTTTTAAATACATTGGGTAACTATCCATTTTAAATTTCTTTCATTAATTAAGTTTTAATTAATAACATTAATAAATCAATCTTTTATTTAATCACATCATTAAATCACCTTTGAAAAGCTTTTAGACATTAACCTATTATATAATTACCCTTTTTAAACAAACAATTTCAAAACATTTTAAAAACTTGTTTTTAACTTGTCGATGCTTTATTTTGAAAACTTTGTTAAACCTTTGCCTTTGAAAATTAATTTAAATTTTAAACCAGATCATCACTCAGCTCAAACTCGAGCCAAACCCCATCAAACACGAGCCTGCGTCAAGTCCTCCTACAACCTCATCTGCTTCGAGTCTAACTTCATTTCACACGAGTCTAAACCCAAGCGCCTTAAATTCCCAGGTACAACGTGCATGAGGTGCATGTACACCAGCACTCCGACCATCGGAGATCATCGCGGCGACACTCGACCAACCATCCATCCCCACGCCGACCATCACGTGCACCTAAATTGCTACATCCACCATCGAATCGAAAAACGAACCCAACACACAAAGCCTGGAAATGCCATCATCGAAAATCTACCCCAAGCCTTCGCCACTGACCACCGGGGGTCACGCGACCCTGACCCAAACTTCGCTAGACTCCACCCTTTTCTTTCCCCCCAGACCGGTGCAACCTGTGCGACATTGATGCCGCAACAACCTATTTCCTAATGTCGATCAAAACTAGGGTTAGAACACTAAATCATGTCACGACGCCACCTCGATAGTTTATAAATTCGTTGACCATTTTTCCGATGATCACGACAACTCCACCTATCTCCAACATGAACTACGCCATCCAAACCATGGCCGATCACCAGAAACTGACCAATTTTCATTTTCTGTTCATCCATCAATTCCTCTCGAGTTACCCAATTAAAAATCTTGATTCCATTTTTAAAATTCATAGTTTTCAAAGACAAATCAAATTATATACATGAAACAGTAAATCATTGAAGTTGAATTCTTTGATATGTTGAGATTTCACTGTCATTTTCCTTCCAGTGAAACACTATTTTCAAATCTTACTTGAAATTATTTTTGAATCAAATAATTTGCCACTACTAACATATATTGTTCATACTTCATACTTATAGATGATTAGGGGAACAGAATTTTTTTTTAAACTTATTTTAAGCCTGAGAATGAAGAACAGAGCTCTCTGTGTGTGTGTGTATGTATATATATACAGACATGCACAGGTTATATCATATTTGTAAATATATACAACCTTATTAAATTTCATTCATGCAAACACATTAACATATTACTTCGGCCATTCATCAAGATATAAACATATTAAGGTTTTTAAAAGTGATGTTTGCTCACCTGAGTTATTTGACAGAGCAGAGAAGTTTTATTTGCTTCTTAAATTTGTTTTCACTTTAGCCTGTTGATGATTGCTCCTGAGCTTGCTCGATCTTTTCTTGGTCATAGGCTTTAATTCTAGGCTTAATGTTGAATTGATTCCATTTTTGTAGCTGTAGCTTATTTCCAGGTTTGAAGAATTTTTTACAAAGGTTTTCCAGATTGAAGCTTTTCTTTCTAGGTTGAATTTGGACTTGAACTTCTAGGCATTTTAATTTCTGATCTATTTCTCTGATTTGTTTCAATTGTTTTAGCTTTGAACCTGAATCCGAAGCTTGCTTTCAGATCTTTGATTTTACTTTGATCTTGTTGCTTTTTGATTTCCCGGTTTTAACATTTTTGAACAGAGGCCTTACTTTTCTTTTGTTTTCAGGTTGTAAATGAAAGAATTTTGAGGACATGCATTAGCCTGAATTTTCTCTTATACATTATATTACATTTTAAATTTTTAAGAGAAAGAAATTTGCCAGTTGTTTGATTATGTTTACACTTGTAATGTATGTGTTCTTACAAATGTAAAAATGAAAACAATTTGTGTTTAAACCCTTTGTAAATCTTTTATTTACAAATTATGTTTTAAACCTTAATCTTTAATTAGTTTATAAATTTTGTTTTAATCCTTAATTTATCAATTTGTATAGATTATGTGATACATTTTCTATCAATAACACTTATATAACTTTTTAAAGATACGATTTGAAACTTAATTCCTATAATAAATCCAATTTATTTATAATTATTTACATTTTTTATTTTTTCCAAAATCAAAATTTTATTTACAATTTAACTTTCAATCTATATATATATTCATAAATATATTTATTCAAATTTCAAATTAGTTCACAATCCAATTCAAAATTAATATATTATTCAAAATATTTTTTCTAGATTTCTAATTAGAAATTCTATTTAATTTAAAACTCCATTTATACAGATATATAAATAAACACATACCTTTATTTAATTAATCTTTTATTAATTGAAAATATAATGTATTCAAATCCAATATTTTTAATTTCAATTCCTAAATTCAATTTTAAAATAAATTTAGAAGTATAAATAAATAACAAAATATATCCTTATTAATTTGGAAAAAATTTGAATTAATTTACCATTAAATTCCCAATTTAACATAATTTACCAAATTAAATTTTACTAGAAATCGGGATCGTTACAGATTTCCCCCCTAAGAAAATTTCATCCCCGAAATTTGCCAAACGGGAAGATAACAAAGAACAGATGAACATATGAAAGATATGGTTCACCAGATTAAACTGAATATTTATTCTGCATTCGGCTTACCAAATCAGTACATCATCAATAAATATGAGAACGAACTCATTCTATTACTTCGCAAGATACTCGAGTCACCAGATCTACAAATATGCAGGGGCACTGGTTAGTCCGAAAGGATAATTAACCGTTCGTAGAATATATTGAAACTCAAACAACAGATAATTGGATTTAATCTTCCATAATTCTCAAACACTAGGTTTCCAAACTTAGGTCGGAATACCCTAAAGTATATATTAACTTGTCCCTCTTCGAACTTTGATACTCACCAGAAATTGTAACAAAAGTTTAAAATTTGGTTTTAATCGAAATCTTTTATCGATACAAATAAATTTCAACTCTATATTTAATTAGCCAATTTATTCCAATAAAATTTCAATTTTGTTGAACTTAAAAATGAAAAGCTGATAGAAATTTGATGAAGAGAATACGAGATAGGAACTAGAATCTTTTCTACAACGATTCGCAAGGCCATCACCACACCAAAGCTTCTCTTGGAGTTGCCACGAAGCCATCAAGAATTTGAAATTGGATGATTAACAAAGAAAGTTGTTTCCACTGTTGTAGGGTATTCACCATTTGTAGTGGTGTTTCCCCGTCCCCTACCACGTCCCCTTCTTGCACTCATACGTACTATCGGTGGATAGCAAGAGAATTTACTGAGGCATACAGACGAATATCTTATGGATATACTCATTCTAGGGTACACTTCACCCTATCTCTAATGAGTTACCTAATGTGTTATACTCCTGAGCTACAGTTTCAACCTTCAGCTCTAATACCAATTATAACGAACCTGACTCGACCTTCGAAAATAGGCACCCGTTCTTCACTTGTACTCGAAGGCTGCAGATTCAAACGTCGAATTTGGTTCACCGGAGCTTATAACACACTAAGTACAACAAACACAGTGGAAGAAAATGAATAATATCATTGATATACAATAGTATCGATACAACATATTCGACACAACTGACTACCAATATATCAAAGATAGATACAAGACAATAACAGAGACAACAGCAGCGGAAAAACAATATCTTCAATGCCAAACTCCAAAAACTCCATCTCCAATCCAAAGCTAGCTCGAACCCCCATCAAGTTGTACTAAGTAAGGTTAGTCATCCAAAGACTGAAGAAGATTCTCAAAGACTGAAAGCTACCAAACCAAAGACTTCGAAGGCTATCGAATCTACACCTATTATTTGATTATCTGAAAACCCAACTCTAGACTGTCCGTGTGGAAAATTGTGGGAACCCAGAGTTTAGGAAGGGAACAATAAATTCCACGTCAATCATGGGACTGGTATGAGCAAACAAAACAGTTTTATCTTTAAAACAAACAATGAAAGATTTCAAAATTGAAATACGCAATGTTTTTTGGAAAATAAAACTGCCATAAGGCCTTCCGCCACACACACAATGCAAGCGTACACTTGGAGGAGATTTCTCCTTATGACAGTCAAAAATGCTTGTTACGCGAAAACCATTTGATATTATTATTAGTGCACAGTGCAGAAAACCTTTCGAAAGTATAATATTAATCTTAGCCGGCATAGACATTTCGTACTATGCCTACTATAGCTACCACGTTAAATGGCAGGTTATACAACTAAAATCGTACAAGATGCGTATTGGATGATTGGATTTTCAACAAATGGCCAGGCTAAGGAACTTCCTTACCGAAATAGGAACGCTTCTGGAAGGACGCCCCTGAGAACCTAATCGGATCTCTGCTAACACAAGGCCGACGTTACCTCATGCTTTAACCAAGCTATAACATAGGTAACTACCACACAAGTATGCCATCCTCGGTCGTTACCGACCTTTATCCGAGGTGCCTCTCAACCAACAACCAAAAAGCAATAAGTTTGAAGCAACCACATAGGTTAGATATTTGGGATCCATACCAGGATACCACCTTTTATCTAGAAGAAAATGGACATACCCTAGGGAAGCGATCCCTAAAAACCTTGCCGCAACATTCCAGTTTCGACCATTTCCAGGTTGTGAGGCTCGACGAAGTCACGTCCACAAAGCAACACTTTTTTCACAAAATCATGCTTTGATCAACAAATGATCAGCAACGCTTCGTATGCCACATTACCAAATTAGGAATGTATCACTAGTAACCATCAACTTTATAATCTCTGAGCTCGTACGTCTCAAAGAAGGGTGTTAAGCTAAGAGAATAAATTCTCCGCCATCAAACAGAAATGTATTTGATATAAACCAGCTTTACATCTCAAAGTGTAACGTCAGACACACATCCATACAAGTCTGCTCCGGGTTCGAACAGAACCGAAGGCACTTCCAAAGAAGCCCTTGCAAATCCGGGTATTCACAATCCTGATCGGACTCCCCATCACATATGGAGATCTCTATACCGACGCGACTCAGTGCAGATACATTCGACAGGTTATCGTTCTCGAAAATACCTGGTCTTACCATCGGTCTTCAAATGTTATCCGTGTCGTTCTTGAAAATACCCGGTCTTCACCACCGCTCTTCAAGTGCTATCCATATCGTCGTATCATTATTCGGAATGGATTATATGACACAAGGTCCTGTTCCGGCTAAACCGAATAATGAGCGCAATATTTTAAAACATATGGATATTGGGATTTCAGTTAAGTCACACTTATTATCCAAAATAAATGGTTTAAACAAATTACCATTTTCAAATATTTAAACAAAAAGATTTATTTCATAAAGTTCACCCATCTTCTACAAAGATTCATTCACAGATTTCGAAAACAATTTCCATTTCAAATCCTTTATAGAGAGGATACATTTTTAAGATCCCTTTTCAATTTGAAAAGTATACCAATCTTTAACAAAGATTCATTCACAGATTTCAAAACAATTTCCCTTTCAAATTGGATTGACTCATCCAATCTTTAAATCAAAAATTTAATTCATAGCTTTCAAAACAATTTTATTTCAAATTTGAAATTTTTTCAACATAAATTGGAAATCCTTTCTTTATATGAAAGCTATTGTGATATCTCGGAATTTCAAGGAGTTTAAAATGTGATAATATCTTAATTAATTATTTAAAATTGGTAAAATTTGTTAATTTAAAACAATAATAAATATGATGAGTTGTTTTTAAATATAGTTATAAATAGAATTTTTAAATGGAATAATAATTTACAAATTTAAAATGTGTTATTTTATAAATAGATTTTAAATATACTATTATTTTCAAATTTAATAAGTGTGTTTATATATATATGTATGTATTTAAGTTATTTTTAAATAGAATAAATTATTTACAAATTTAATAATGAGTTTGTTTAAAATTGATATCTATATTTATTTGAATTGATTTTAATTTGGATTTTAAACCGACTTTGAATTTGAATTTAAAAATTGAATTTAAAAAGTATATATATCTTAAAATAAAATAATAATTGTTAGGGATGCAGATTAAGGATCTTAAGGCAGAAATAACACTAAAGGGGGGTGAATAGTGTTTTAAAGAATATATGAACTAGCTGACTAAATTATAACTTTTAACACAAATCTAAACAGAATTCTAACACAGAATGATCACAGAACATATAACAAATGCAAATAGTAAAGTAAAGCAAGTAAAAGGAAAGAACACGCCGGATTTTATACTGGTTCGAAATCCTCCTACATCCAGTCCTGCACCAAGGCAATATCCTTGTACAGATTTTTATAAGCCAATATCCAAATTACAACCCTCAATTTCTAAGGCCTTGAGGAACCCTCCTATCTTCGAGTCTGGGGTAAACTCTCTTGATTTACGGGACACAAGATCACCCTAATACTTCTTAATAACAATCCTTTTGAATGGATAGATTCTATGGACTTTTTGAATACAAATTAATCCTATAACTCTGAATAGCACTTTGATCTTTAGTAGAATGATGGAGAATCAAACAGAGAGAGTGTCTAAATGATTTCCTATTGAGAATTTGGCAGAATGATGGCACGATCTTGAAAATATGAAGTTTTATGGATATGGAATGGTGGAGAAGAAAGAGTGAAGAAAATAAGAAAGTAGTTGTTAAAAAATTCGTTTTGGAAGCCTTTATATAGATGTACAACAGTCATAACCATTGGCGAAAGGTTTTCGAACAAATGGACACTTCTTTTGAAAATTGAATTTTGAATCCAACTATCACCATGTCGACATGGGGTATCCCCTTATGTCGACATCCCTTAGTTAAAAATTATGGAGATGTTGTTTTGTAAAGACAATTGAATTTAAAACAAGTTGAAACTTCTCTGAAGCAAAGTACAGTGTTTAAAAAATATTTTGAGATAGAGAATGAATATAAAACATTATTTTAAATATATATATATATATAATTGATATAGACCATCAATTATATAAGTAATATTTAAAATCAGAATAAGTTTTGATGTTTTAAAAATAGAAGTTTTTAAAATCAGAATAGAGGAATATTTCAAGCTAAAAAAAAGTTTGAAAACATTTTTGAAAACATGATTTTGAAAGCTAAAACATTTTGAAAACAGATTTAAAAAACATTTTGAAAAATCTATTCAAACTGAAATTGCAAGAACCTTCCTACAGAGCTCCTCCATAGGACTCGAGAACTTGTACAAAGTAGTTTAAATAATTTTGATTTTCGTGGGTTTGTAAGGCACTTGTCGTAGGTTTGTAAGCTACTTGTCGTGGGTTTGTAAGCAACTGGTTTCGATAGAAATTGGGTTCCATCCCAAAAGAAAATTGGAAGAAAGATGAGAGTGCTATTATGAAGTTTTAACAAAATACTAGACACTTACCTTGAGATCTTGAAATCTTGATTCTCCAGAGTCTTGAATCTTGAATCTAATCTTCATCTTGATGCTTGAGTCTTTATACTGATTAGTCTTCGATGATACCTGCATATACTTCCTATACGCACACACACACACACACATATATCTATATGGAAATGTTAGTATATATTTTATAAAGTAAAGTATAATAACTATATAAGGTTGTTGTCATCAAAATATCATCAACTCAGTTCCTAACAATCTCCCCCTTTTTGATGATGACAACCTTTATTTATAAAATATTCTTACCATACCATAACTCTCCATAACTCCCCCTTACTCCGTGACTTCTTCTTAAAACTACAACTCCCCTTTATTCCATGACTCCCCCTTACACCAAGCACATATATTTTTATAACTTTCTCCCCTTTTGACATCAGCAAAAAGGAATAAAAGATTTACCTATTCTAAGATAATCAAGTATATATAGAATAAAAGTGTAAAGTGAACGTGTAAGTGATCAAGTGTGTGAGCATATATATAAGTGTAACTTGATAATCAAATCAATATCATGCATAGCAAACCAATCATGTATAGTATATGAAGTTATATACAAACCAAATCCAAATCAAACTTAAGTAAACAATTCAATCAAATCCTCATCAAATCTAAATCAAATCAAATCAAACAAACAAACAAACATACATAATGATCAGACATTCCTTGGGACTTCCACCCATCCATCTTCTCCAAAGATAGGATCAGTTTTGATAACATCCCAATTATCTTTGTCGAGAGTGACCGGTGGATTTGCTTCGGGTTCGTCTTTGCTAAGGCTTGAGATCATCCAACGAAGTACGTCGAAGTGTCTCTCTTGCTCTTTGATCATCTGCATTTGGCTTAATTCTAAGTGCCTTTGATTTCCAAGTATAAAAGAGAGAATATTCTCGAAAGAAGTAACAGTTTCTTCAAGATTTTCACTTAAATTCTTAATTGGAGAAGCCATAATTTAAGAAATAAGTTGAAGTATGAGAGAAGATGAATAGAAATGGAGTAGAAAAGTTTTTCTGGAAGAAATAGGTATTTATAGGAGTTATTGGCCGTTCAAAATGAATTGTCACTTGGTAGTTACAAGAATTTGAAGTTAGAAATTGTAACTACTTTCTGACTGTTATATGTCAACATGGGGAGGGGATGGGGCATGTCGACATGGTCTAGACAAAATGACCAAGTTGAGTTATTTTTGATTTCTAAGTTTATTTTTATACCAGTGGACCTATATAAACTTAAAATAAATAACTATCAGAGATATATAAAGCTGGAAAACAGAGAATAAGATTGCATTACTTATATTAGTTAACATTACATAATATTAACCAAAAAATAGAAAATACAAAGATAGATAAACGATAGCTAGAGAGATAATGGCTAGGATTTGTTTGATGAAGATGATGATGAGGACAAGCCAAGTTTCCTGCTTATCTTCCCAAAGAACTTGTCGATCTTGGTAGAGTTTTTATCCATTTTCTTGCTAATAGATCTCTTAAGAACCTTTTGGTTTTGAGCAAGTATCTTTTGGTTCTTGAGTATGGTTTTGTTGGACGGATTGGCGGGTGTATGTGGATACTCTATACTTTCCAAAGAGGTTTCTTCGTCTTCCTCTTCTTCTTCAATTTCCATTCCTTCCCCTTCTTCTTCCTCTTCTTCTCCCTCTTCTTCCATCTCTTCATGAGCAAGTCTCTCTTCCTTTTTCGGTAAGTGTTTCATACGGTTGAAACATAAGTGGGATTTTCATAAGGGAAATGTTCCCATGATTGAACACTTTCCTCCTTACAAACTCTTTCTTTTTAACATCCACACCAAAATAATTGAAAATCCAAGTAAGATAAATTCCATGATAAAGAGTGTTTTCTCCCATAGTAAATTTTTTGGTTCTTAACTCATCCAAAATAGTTTGTGCCCAATTAATATCATATTTTCCAAATATAGCAAAAGGAGCTTTACACACTTTTGAGGTGGGATTATTGTAGTTTCCCGACCTAGGAATAATGGTGTGTTGAATAAGAAGGTTGACAATTCTTGCTTTTGGGCGGAAAAACCGATCCTTAAAATCCATGTGGTCATCGCTTTCAAAAATGTGATGAAAAGTCTCTCGATCGGTTTCATTGATTTGAAATTGCGAGAGATTCATACCGGTAGATTTGCAACCCAAAATAGTACCCAAAATATCGGAATCCAAAACAATAAGTGTTCCTTTAACACTACTCCAAATTTGATCTTCATTTCCATTATAAAATTCACGGTTTAGGTTTGCATAAAACATTTTGACAAGGTTTGGATAACAAACGAAATCATTTTGCTTGTTATCAATCAAGCTAAGAATGGAGTTTTCTTCAAAAAGTTGATCGATTTCATAAGAAGGAAAATCATCAAAAATAGCAAATTTTCCCGTATTGACTTTACCATAGTTTACATAACTTATGTAAGCTTTGATAACCTCCGGGTCATTAAAAAGATCATTTTTGATGGATTTGGTCAGCCTCATAGTTGATGGGGTACTTGAGGAAGCCATTGATGAGTGTTTGAGAGGAGTAGAAGATAATGAAAAAAGTTTGAATTATGAGAATAAAGTGAAAAGAGATGATAAGAGAAGTATATTAAATAGATTCTCTAAAGTCATGTTCTCTGGTCAAGAGGTATCTTTTCAGAATTTTGAAGTAAGTGAAAAGGTGGAGGGAAATTCAAAAGTTTGAATTCAAATTTTGAAATCAAATTTCTGAGAGACATGTCGACATGGGGTATCCTGGCATGTTGACATGTGACTTTTGAATTTGAAAAGAGGTGTCTTTTTCTAAAATCTAAGAAATTCCTAAAATCTTAAGAAAACTAATCTATATTCTATATCTATATATAATTCCAGTAATAATATTAAATATAATAATATTAAAATATTTTAATATTTAAAATATTATTAAAATAATATTATTTTGATTTTAAAAATTCAAATTTCAAAGGGTGATTTTAATTTAA
Source organism: Allium cepa (assembly GCA_030765085.1). Taxonomy (NCBI): domain Eukaryota; kingdom Viridiplantae; phylum Streptophyta; class Magnoliopsida; order Asparagales; family Amaryllidaceae; genus Allium; species Allium cepa. The sequence continues at coordinate 656,776,931 of CM060940.1, forward strand.
AAATTCAAGAAATTGCAAACAAAATCAAAACAAGCAAGTATCCAATAAAATCAAAATAAATGTGTACCTATTTTTAGATCCAAAGTTCGATCGTCTTTCGATTCGAGAATAGCAGTGAAGCACAGATTTGAATTATCAGTTTTCTTCTCGTCATCACTGGATGAATCTGAATCATCAAGATTTGCTGCATATGCCTTCTTTCTTTTCCTTAGTTGCTCGTTGTTTGGTTGAAATATCTGTTTGTCTGGATATGGACAATCTATCTTGTAGTGCCCTGTTTTGTTGCAGTTGTAGCATCTATCACCATTTTTGTTGTTGTTGTTGTGATTGTTGTTGTTCTTCGAAGTATTTCTGGAATTTCTTTGATCATTTCTTTTAAAGTTATTCATCTTTCTATACTTTAGAAACTTTCTGAAATTTCTGGTCATGAAAGCAATTTCTTCATCACTATCTTGTTCTGAATCTCCAGTTGTTGCTTTGAATGCGATCGATTTCTTTTCCGTTGTCTTAGATTCTTTTCTCCCTTGTAGTTGAACTTCATAAGACATTAGATTACCGATTAACTCTTCGATCTTCATTTGACTAACATCATTTGCCTCTTCTATAGTAAGTGTCTTTTGATCCCATTCTGGAGTGAGTGAATTGAGTATCTTTCTGACTTGATCTTCTTCTGAGAAACCCTTTCCTAAAGCAATCAATGAATGTACAATATCTTGAAATCGACAATACATGTCGGAAATGGACTCATTTTCATGCATTTTAAACAATTGAAACTGGTTAGTTAATATGGAAATTTTAGTCTGTTTAACTTTACTTGTTCCTTCATGAGTTACTTGCAAAGTTTTCCAGATTTCAAATGCAAACTTACAAACAGAGACTCTATTAAACTCATTCCTATCTAGTGAACAAAATAGTATATTCATAGCCTTAGAATTATTTTGTGCAACCGTTTTTTGCTCAGTAGTCCACTGGGCAAAATTAGTAGTTGGTTCAACTATTCAATTTGTGTCATATTCCAAGTATCTAAACTTATGGATTGTAAATAAATTTTCATCCTACATGCCCAATATGCATAATTACTGCCATTAAAAAGTGGTGGTCTGACAGTAGACTGACCTTCTACAAATGAACTAGTGTTAGTGCTTGTGTTGACAGAAGTAGCGGTGATAGGAGTGACATTATTAGTGTGTTGTGCCATTAAAACTTTTCAAAATTTCAGATTATGAAAATAATGAAAACCAATGCTCTGATACCAATTGTTAGGGATGCAGATTAAGGATCTTAAGGCAGAAATAACACTAGAGGGAGGGTGAATAGTGTTTTAAAGAATATATGAACTATATGACTAAATTAAAACTTTTAACACAAATCTAAACAGAATTCTAACACAGAATGATCACAGAACATATAACAAATGCAAATAGTAAAGTAAAGCAAGTAAAAGGAAAGAACACACCGGATTTTATACTGGTTCAGAATCCTCCTACATCTAGTCCTGCACCAAGGCAATATCCTTGTACAGATTTTTATAAGCCAATATCCAAATTACCACCCTCAATTTCTAAGGCTTTGAGGAACCCTCCTATCTCCGAGTCTGGGGTGAACTCTCTTGATTTACGGGACACAAGATCACCCTAATACTTCTTAATAACAATCCTTTTGAATGGATAGACTCTATGGACTTTTTGAATACAAATTAATCCTATAACTCTGAATAGCACTTTGATCTTTAGTAGAATGATGGAGAATCAAATAGAGAGAGTATCTAAATGATTTCCTATTGAGAATTTGGCAGAATGATGGCACGATCTTGAAAATATGAAGTTTTATGGATATGGAATGGTGGAGAAGAAAGAGTGAAGAAAATAAGAAAGTAGTTGTTAAAAAATTCGTTTTGGAAGCCTTTATATAGATGTACAACAGTCATAACCATTGGCGAAAGGTTTTCGAACGAATGGACACTTCCTTTGAAAATTGAATTTTGAATCCAACTGTCACCATGTCGACATGGGGTATCCCCTTATGTCGACATCCCTTAGTTCAAAATTTTAGAGATGTTGTTTTGTAAAGACAATTGAATTTAAAACAAGTTGAAACTTCTCTGAAGCAAAGTACAGTGTTTAAACAATATTTTGAGATAGAGAATGAATATAAAACATTATTTTAAATATATATATATATATATAATTGATATAGACCGTCAATTATATAAGTAATATCTAAAATCAGAATAAGTTTTGATGTTTTAAAAATAGAAGTTTTTAAAATCAGAATAGAGGAATATTTCAAGGTTAAAACAAAGTTTGAAAACATTTCTGAAAACATGATTTTGAAAGCTAAAACATTTTGAAAACAGATTTAAAAAACATTTTGAAAAACCTATTCAAACTGAAATTGCAAGAACCTTCCTACAGAGCTCCTCCATAGGACTCGAGAACTTGTACGAAGTAGTTTAAATTATTTTGATTTTCGTGGGTTTGTAAGCGACTTGTCGTAGGTTTGTAAGCTACTTGTCGTGGGTTTGTAAGCCACTGGTTTCGATAGAAATTGGGTTCCATCCCAAAAGAAAATTGGAAGAAAGATGAGAGTGCTATTATGAAATTTTAACAAAATACTAGACACTTATCTTGAGATCTTGAAATCTTGATTCCCTAGAGTCTTGAATCTTGAATCTCTAATCTTCATCTTGATGCTTGAGTCTTTATACTGATCAGTCTTCGATGATACCTGCATATACTTCCTATATACATACATACATACATATATATATATATATATATGGAAATGTTAGTATATATTTTATAAAGTAAAGTATAATAACTATATAAGGTTGTTGTCATCAAAACATCATCAACTTAGTTCCTAACAATAATATAGTTTGGATTTAAAATATATGGATAAGGTTTTGATTTAAAAATCAGATTTGTTTTTTTATTATTCTCTTTAAAGAAATTTATTTATAGAAATTTGGAAAGATATTTATTTAAGGGTAAATAAACACAAAAGCTTTTTGAATTAGCATTTAAAAATGAGTTTACAATATTACATATGATTTTATTTAAAAGATAATTGTTTTTTATTTTATTGTCTTTTAAAAGTTTTATTTATTTAAAATTAGAAAAGCATTTCTTAATTTATAAATGTATTTGTTTATTAGGAATTTAATAAGAAAAGCTTTCTAAATCCTTTTAAAGATAAATATAAATAAAAATGACAAGTGTTAAGTTATAAACCTTTTTAGATAACATGTGTAACATACTAATCAAGGTAAGAGACAACTGTCACATTATTTGAATTTTCTTTTAATTTTAATAAAATATGAAATTAACTTATATAAAATTTTATCTTTCCCCATCATTTTTTCCCTTCTAATCTCAGTTCTAAAATCAAAGAAACTGAGTTTATTTCCAAAAACCAGAAATTTTCATTCAATCCAAAAAATTTAAAACTAGAAATGCATGAATCAAAACCTGTAATCTATTCCTCAAAAACAAAGGTTGTAATAAATTCCTCAAACCAGAAATCAACATGTAAAAGCTTTTCTCAAAAACTCAGATCAAAATATAATCCCTGTAATAGCATTTTCCAAATCTAAAGATCAACAAATCTATAAAACCTTTTTTTTCAAAAAGCCTGGATCAGTAACCAATTTGTATCAAAGTCTAAAAGCATTTTTCAAAACTGCAATCTGGAAGCAAAGATGGAGTCATCAGGTTCCAGTTTATCAAGCACTCCAGTATTAAAAATCAAGGCCATTTCAAAGATTCAAGCAATACAAGTTTTCTGGAATCAAAAATAAAAGCATGCAGGTTTCATTCCAGTTTCAAATACTCTGCATTTCATTCAAAGGTGAGTAAACCTTTAAATTAAGAGTTTAATTAGATGATTGATGGTTGCTTATGAAATCTCTGTGATGATGATGCCTGCATGTGTATAAATAAGTGAAAAATCTGTATATATGATTGTATTCTTATATGCATGTCTGTTGTGTTCATGCTCTCTGTTTCATAATCCAGAGTTTAAATTTAGTTCAAAATCCATCCTCTCTTTTTCTGGTATCTAATGTGACTTAGTTTTCAAACAAGAAATGCTTGTTTAGTCATAGATTAAAACTTAAAAATGAAGTTAAGTAAAATATTTGTATATTTAACTGGAAAATAGGAAGACAATGGAATAATTTTTAAAAACATGATTAAATCAATCATAGTAATTTGTTATTTCAGTTTATAACTGGAATCAACATAGAAAGTTAGGATTTTTAAAATCAAAATCATAATTTTTAATGATGTATTGAGAGTGCATTTTGGTGATGTCTGGATTATGGGTTTTGAGCATTTACGGGTGGCCGGAGGAACAATGGTGGTCGGTGTTTCGACTAGAGGCGGAGGAAGGATCAGGGATGCTGGAAAAAATAGTGGTTGTGGCGACTAATCCCTGTGGCGTCGGATTTTGGTCGATTTATGTTTAAAACCCTAAGTGAGATAAGTTTGGGAAATGGGATCGTGGCAGTGTCTCAAGGTGATCGAGTTCGATGGGACCTTGTGTAACGGCTTTATGGGTGATCAAAGATGGGGTGGCCAGAGTAGAGAGACGTCTGATGGTCAGAGGTGCTGGTTCGAGAGATTTTTGGCCATGGCAGTTGGATCCAGTTTTTAACTGGGTAGTTCAATTTTGATCGAGGGCTTGTGATGGTATTTGGATGATCGGGAATGGTTGCTGCATCAACTATCGAGATGCCAGAGAGATCATCGAAGGTTGGAGGTAGTTCCGGTGACGGTGCATGTGCACGGTGTTGATTCTCGTGTCTGGGGAGATGGTTCGTGGGCGATTCAAAGGAAGACTGTGCTTTTGTGTTAATGTCTCGAGTTTAAACTCGAGTAGTTTTGGTGTGGTTAGCCTGTAAGTTTTAATTGTTACAGGTTCTTAAAATTTAAAATCTAAATTAAACCTTTGAAATTAAAAAAAAAAGAATTGAACTTGGAATGGTTTGAGTGTTTCTCGGGTTCAATTTGAAGCAGATGATTTGAAAGAAATTTTCTAAAGTTTTAAAAAGTATTTATAAAACAAGTTTTAAATTTAAATAAAGAAAGTTGTAAATTTTTGAATGAATCTTGTTTTTTTTTAAAATTCTATTTTTTATAAAAATAAATCTTTTCTTTAACATTTTATTAAGAAGATTGAAAATTTGTTTAATTTAAATTTTATTAAAGTTATTTTAAAGCTTAAGTAGAAATGAATTTTAAAAACAAGTTTTTGGATTTAAATTGAAATAGTTTTAAAACTATTACTTGTTAATGGTTAAAGCATTTAAAAGGTGCTATGTTTTGTTAACCTTAATTTACCGAGTTAAATGAGTATTTTAAAACTTAATTTTAGACTTAATTAAGAAAGGTTAATTATTAAGATAAATGTTTTAATTAAGTTATTAGTAAGATAACGTTTTATCTTAAAGATGATTAAAGCTTTAATATCTTGATAGTAATTAAATTAATTAAGGAAATTAGATATGATTAATTAATTTAATTAATAATAATTAAGGATTAATTAAGGAATTAATTAAGAGTAATTAATTGATTTAATTAATTTAAAACTAATAATTAAGAGTTATATGTTAATTAATTAGAGATTAATTAATTTATAATTAAGTAGTAATTAGAGATTATTAATTAATGATTAGAAATTAATTAATTAAGTAATTAAGGTTGATTAATTAGTAATTAGAGATTAATTAATATATAATTAAAAAGGTACTTAATTTGTAATTAAGTTAATTAATTAATAATTAGGCTTTATTAAATAATAATTAAGAAATAATTAATCTATAATTAAAGTTAATTAAGAATTAATTAACTGTTATTTAGGGTTAATCAATTGTAATTAAGGATTGATTAATTAATTAATTAAGGATTAATAATTAATTATTAAGTTTTATTAATTGATAATTAAGGTTCATTAATTAAAATTAAGGATTAATTAATCTATAATTAAAGATTAATTAATTTATTTAAAGGGGGTAATTAAGGGATGAATTACCTAATTATAATTAATCAAATAAGTGTGATTAATTTGGGTTAATCAAATAGGTTGTTTAGTTATAGATAATCATTTAATGATTGATTAAGTATAATTACTTAATGTGATGGATAAGCATGATTACTTAGGGTAAGTAATTAATGTATAATTACTGGGATGTAATTAATTAAAGGATAATTACTTAATGGGAAGTAATTAAAGTATAATTACTTATTAGAAGTAATTAAGGATTAATTACTTTGTGTAATTAATCAAAGGCTTAATATAATTAATTAAGGAGTTAATTAATTAAGGTAAGTAATTACAGGATGGTAATTACTGTATATGATTAATTAAGTTAATTAATGGAAGTAATTAATTAAGAATCATTAATTAATGAAAATAATGAGAGTAATTAAGGATTGATTAATTAAGATTAATTAATCAAAAATAAGTGATTATAAAGTGATTAATTAATTACAATTAATTAAGGATTAATGTAATTAATTACAGTTAATAAAGTAATTAAGGTTAATTACTTTAATGGTTTGTAGAAAATTAATTTGTGTAATTAATTAAGGGTTAATTACTTAATGTAATTAAAGTTAATTAATCAAAGGTTATTAATTAAGATGATGATTAATTAATTGGTTTAGTTAATGAATAAGTAAGCAAGATTTAAGTGATGAAGTATAATTTAATTAATTTTAAATTAATTAGAGATGAAGTAATTAATTTAATTCATTTTAAATTAATTATAGATGTGTGATAAATAGATCATTGCTTATGGGTGGCTGATTGATATCGAATGCCTTGATTGTTTGATATCTCTGATGAGATATGTGTGATATGTGATATGAGATCATTTGGTTGAATTTTGTGAGATGGATTATCTGTTTGTAGATATGTAAATTATATATCCGTGTGAATTTAGATAATGATTTGAATTGTATTGTTTTAACTTTAAAACAACTTAGACCTAAAAGATGGCGTTTTGGATTTCGATGAGACCAGGATCGGGTTTCTAGATTTGGATATCCGAAAACCACATCGATCCGAATTAACGATAGGTCACGAATCTCAAGTAAAGATGAAGATTCAGAGTGCAAGGGTTATTATCGTTAACTTTGAGGGTGATTCCAAAAATGAGTGTAACGAGATAATGCCTTCGGTCTCGTTCGAACCCGAAATGAACTTATATGGATTGAATGCTTTCAGAACATCGTCAGGTGGATGATGAGCATTCTAAGAGATGTATTCTCTAAAAGGTAATCATAGCCTCAAGACTCATCAACGGGGAATGGATAAAACAGGGGAGGTGCAGCAAGGCTAAGTGGGTCATGCCCAAGTAGGACGAGATTTACCCCTGTCTAGAGTCCCTTTTTATTCGGCAGTGTGGGCATTTGCTAGCTACAACCGTGGGGTTGTCTTGTTCGGAACTATTCAGTAAGGAATGGTTCCGGCTTTATGTCGTAGAGTATTGGGAGTAATCCTCGGTATGGTGATCTAGGCCCCGTACTGTGACGGACGGTACCCCAGTAGCCCTGCCATTGTATGGAATCCAACGTATTGATTGTCCCAACTATGTTGGAACGTGAGATTTAAGCATTCCAGTTATTTCTGTATTTTACTTGAAAGCCCTAGACCTTATTATAATATCACTGGATTTCCTATCAAATGTTTTGGTTAGCGTAAGGTAAAAACTTACCCATGTTTACGTATGGGAAGTCTTACGTGATACCTTTTGTTTCAAAAGGGTTTTTAAAAGTTAAACAAATTTAACCGTTTACTCACACCAGACCCATGTTTGACCCGGAGTTTATTCTGTTTTTTCTTAAACTCTTGGGCACTCAAATTTTTACGAGTAGCCAAGGGATTCATGTTAGCTTTGATGAATTCTGGAGGAGCAATGGAGCAGGAGGCTTCAGCGTTTGTGTATATATATATATATATATATATATATAGATGGTTTCGCTGTGTTGGTCTCTGAGTCGTTAGTTTGAGTTGTATCTTATGTTGTAATAACTAGACAGGTGTTTATAACTGTCTAGTATGTGTTGTATAAGCTGTGTAACTCTGATATGTATATGATACTATGTAATATATTATGTGATTAATATAAATTATTCGTTCTGCTGTTGAGATTATGACGTTGTTTCTTTCTTCTTCTCTATTTTTCTCTTTTCTATCCCTTTCTTTCTTCAAAATGATGTGTCTTATTGTGGAGAATAAGGCTGGTCGTCTCAGCTATTATTATTTGAAAACAAATAATTTTTGTTTTGGAAAAATCTGATTACATTTACATCAGTTAAAGTCTTTCAAGTATAAAACTTGGGTTAAATTCATTTCCCAAAACAATACTTTTAAAATGGTTTAAAACCTATATAAACACATTTATAACTTGTATAACCTTTTTAAACCATAATTTCCAAACATAGAATTCAATTTCAAATATTGAATTCAAATTCAAATCAAATTATTTAAATTTCAAAGACTTAATCAAGTTATTCAAAATAACTTTTATCTTCAAAACTCCTTTTCAAAAAATTTCATACTTAACCCAATTCCATTTCCAAACTATTTTGAATTTAAAATTCAACTTTAAAACTATTTTAAAAATCTGTGACTTAACCAATTTCCTCGTACAATCCATACTTGTGTGTGTATGGTGTAGTCCAGGGGTTTTACACAATAGTGCAACAACATCCATCATCACAGATTCGATCACAACAATATCGATAAGCGGTATAATCTATAACGCTTATCTTCTTTCACAGATTCACAGATAAATAATATACATAGAGAAATAAATTACATTCATCACAGATCACACCAAAATAATTCATAACACAAAGCATAATATATCAGGGATATTAAATAATTTAACATCCAATAGAATTCAAACATCCATCAGTAAGATTAATTAATTATCTGATTAACTTAAGTCAGGTTGATTACTTATAAATAATCTACTAATCTTGGTTAATTAACATTAAATAATTACAAACCTTTTTTAATTAATTATCCTTTAATCATTTATTAATTTACCATTAATAATGAATTAATTAATCTTAAATTATAAATTAATCAACCTTGATTAGTAAATCAATTAACCTTTAATCATTAAATAATTAACCTTTAATTATTTAATTATTCTTTAATTAATTATCTTTAATTAAACCTTAATTAATTATCATTCCTAAATTATTAAGTGATTATTCTTAATCATTTATATTTTAAAAAGTACAACTTAATTACATTGAGTAATTATTAATTATTACTTGATAAATTAATCATAAATCAACAATTTACATTAATTAATTAATCCTTAATCAATTAACATTTAATTAATTAATCCTTAATTAATTACCATTTAATTAATTATCATTAATAATAAGTGATTATCCTAATCGCTTACCTTAATTAATCACAAATTAATTACATTAAGTAATTATCAATTTAAATCATTAATTAATTACTTTTAAATTAAGAATTGTCTTTAATTATTTCGATTAAATAATTATCTTTAAGTAATTAATTACCTTTAATTACTTTTATTTATAAATAACCCTTTTTATCAATTTAATTAATCCTTTATTTTTGGCAAGGCCAGCCGGTTTTATAGTGGACCGTCCACTTTTTATTACGAACGTAATAAAAATTTGAAGTACAGGAGAAAGGTAAAAGCACCTTAACTACTATGAAAAGGAAAAAAATACAGCACAGGAGTGTGATAGACATATCACAACTACTATAAGAATATCGAAAACAACTACCCCTCCGAAGAGGTAGCGTCACCATCATCCACTAAATCCTGAGAAGACTCCAAAAGAACATTCCCCAACAGACCAGCATAGGGGCGGAAATGGGAAGCAAGACATGGATCGTAAGCGACGGAGTCAGAAGAGTACACAAAAGAACGATCCCAGGATGAATCAGCAAGCACGATAGAATTCGATCTCAAAAAATAACCGTCCAAAACAAGAGCTAATGAGTCACCAGATGGTCTATAATAAAGGCATTGTAGGTCTAAATGATCATCAGAAACAAATCTAAAGAAAGAATCATCCAAGGGGTTAAATCTCATGTCAGAAATGTAATCAATCCAACACCTCTCATCATCATCCCAAACAATAGAGGGACAAGGCAGACCAGACACATGTGCAGCACCAGGAGGCTGAACCGGAACAAGAGAAGGGACTGCAGAAACCACAAAAGGGACCACAGAAACGGCAGGGGATGAAGGCCGAGCAAGCGATAAGGCAGGCCGAATGTCAGAACAAGTAGGCAGAACCGGAACAGAAATAGGAGCCACAGGAGGAGGAGAAACTTGAGAAGTTACCTTAGGGACTCATTTCCCGAGCGGAGGCCGAGGAAGAGGGATCTTAGTAGCAGCCGCGGTAACAGCAGAGTGCGTGTAGGAGATAGCAAGGTGGCCAAAGGAGTGACAGGTGGTACAAATATCAGGAACCCAACCGTATCTAACACGGACTTCGACTACATGCCCAATAGCAAGCTGAACAGGAATAGAGGAAGGAAGAGGCTTAAAAGGGGATATCTCAATTAGAGCCTTGGCGTACTTCAATTTTTCACGCGCAACTGTATTAGAGTCAAAACATTTCTATTTACCAACGTTACAAGCTAGCCAATTCAAGCCAAGCAAAGGTTGAAGAGCAGAAGGAATTTGCAAAAAGTAAACCAAAACGGGGATAGAAAGAACTTGCTCACGAGCTCTTGCAACTATAGGAGACCAAGAAGTAATAAAAAATGGATTCCCACCAAAAAAGGGAGGCTCAGCTTCAAGTACTCAACATCCATCGTCGACTGAGGAGAACAAAAGGTAATACATGGAGTCAACCAACTTAACACGAAGATCACCACGAAGCTTCCAAGCCCTACGACAAACCGCAGCCGCATCAGGCAAACGGTGATTTGGGTCTAAAAAGAAACCAACCAAGTATTCTGACCAATAATCCACACCTGCTTGCAATACACTAGGGGGAGGAATCATCACTCCGTTTTCCTCAACAATATCAAATTCAATCGGTTTGTACTCTCCCGCATTACGGGGCAGCGACGTAAATAGAGAAGACCATGATTTCGATCGAATCGGGGATGGAGCAGCATGACAATGGTAATGAGTTGATAGACCGGGAGGCTCCACAACATCAGGATTACCGACAGAGGCATTTTGGAGGGGAACATCAGAACAGTTTTCAATGACATTTGTACAACATTCCTTATTGGCAAATTGTCGAACATTAGAGGTGCATTGAACAATGTTTGAACATATAGCAGCACCAACTGTCGAAACATGGCCCAAAAAACTAAACGCCGCTCCAACAACACTAGAGTCACCAACATTGGTGACATGCGAATGCATACCACCAAGCTCAGGTCTACAGTAATCACTAGCAAGCGTATTCAAATCATTGGGACGCGAAATAGCGCAAACAGCCTGGGAAATAGGCAATGCGGGAAGGGGAGGAAATTCCGAGTCAGAGAGCAAAAGAGGCATTGACGAGGCGGCGCCGAAGGAAGTTCCTCGAAAATCCTCCCAGATCTGGTCGTGGAAGGCGATGGAGAAGGAGGAAGGAGGGGAGGTGAATCGGGCATAATGGGGACGGAAAACTGTAGGGGGCGGAAGGAGGAGGAGGCGGAATGCAACTAACTGGAGGAGCAAGGATACAAAGATGACAAAGACGTGCAGAATGAGGTCGCCATTACCAATGATTTAGTGTGTTTTTTACCGTAAGTAACGTTAATTAATCCTTTATTAATAAAGATAAATCATTTATCTAAATCTAAATTAATTTTAAATTAATAAAACAACCCTTTTAAATACATTAGGTAACTATCCTTTTTAAATTTCTTTCATTAATTAACTTTTAATTAATAACATTAATAAATCAATCCTTTATTTAATCACATCACTAAATCACCTTTGAAAAGCTTTTAGACATTAACCTATGATATAATTACCCTTTTTAAACAAACAATTTCAAAACATTTTAAAAACTTGAAAAACTTGTTTTTAACTTGTCGATGCTTTATTTTGAAAACTTTGTAAACCTTTGCCCTTGAAAATTAATTTAAATTTTAAACCAGATCATCACTAAGCTCAAACTCGAGCCAAACCCCATCAAACCCGAGCCTGCCTCGAGTCCTCCTGCAACCTCATTTGCTTCGAGTCTAACTTCATTTCGCACGAGTCCAAACCCGAGTGCCTTAAATTCCTAGGTACGACGTGCACGAGGTGCACGTACACAAGCACTCCAACCATCGGAGATCATCGCGGTGACACTCGACCAACCATCCATACCCACGCCAACCATCACACACACCCAAATTGCTACATCCACCATCGAATCGAAAAATGAACCCAACACACAAAGCCTGGAAATGCCATCATCGGAAATCTACCCCTAGCCTTCGCCACTGACCACCGGAGGTCATGCGACCCTCACCCAAACTTCGCCAGGCTCCCCCCTTTTCTTTCCCCCAGACCGGTGCAACCCGATGCGACATTGATGCCGCGACAACTTATTTCCTAATGTCGATCAAAACTAGGGTTAAAACACTAAATCATGTAGCGACGCCACCTCGATTGTTTATAAATTTGTTGACCATTTTTCCGATGATCACGACAACTCCACCTATCTCCAGCATGAACCCCGCTATCCAAATCATGGCCGATCACCAGAAGTGACCAATTTGCATTTTCTGTTTATCCATCAATTCCTCTCGAGTTACCCAATTAAAATATTGATTCCATTTTTAAAATTAATAGTTTTTGAAGATAAATCAAATTATATACATGAAATAGTAAATCATTGACGTTGAATTCTTTGATATGTTGAGATTTCAATGTCATTTTCCTTCCAGTGAAACATTATTTTCAAATCTTACTTGAAATTATTTTTGAATCAATAATTTGCTACTACTAACATATATTTTTCATACTTCATACTTATAGATGATTAGGGGAATAGAATTTTTTTTAAACTTATTTTAAGCTTAAGAATGAAGAACAGAGCTCTGTGTGTATATATATATATATACATACAGACATGCACAGGTATATAATATATATATATATATATATATACACACACAACCTTATTAAATTTCATTCATGCAAACACATCAATACATTACTTCAGCCATTCATCAAGATATAAACATATTAAGGTTTTTAAAAGTGATGTTTGCTCACCTGAGTTGTTTGACAGAGCAGAGAAGTTTTATTTGCTTCTTAAATTTGTTTTCACTTTAGCCTATTGATGATTGCTCCTGAGCTTGCTTGATCTTTTCTTGGACACGGGATTTAATTCTAGGCTTAATGTTGAATTGATTCCAGTTTTGTAGCTGTAGCTTATTTCCAGGTTTGAAGAATTTGCTTTACAAAGGTTTTTCAGATTGAAGCTTTGCTTTCCAGGTTGAATTTGGACTTGAACTTCCAAGCATTTTAATTTCTGATCTATTTCTCTGATTTGTTTCAATTGTTTTAGCTTTGAAACTGAATCTGAAGCTTGCTTTCAGATCTTTGATTTTACTTTGATCTTGTTGCTTTTTGATTTCCAGCTTTTAACATTTTTGAACAGAGGCCTTACTTTTCTTTTGTTTTCAGGTTGTGGATGAAAGAATTTTGAGGACATGCATAAGCCGGAATTTTCTCTTATACATTATATTACATTTTAAATTTTTAAGAGAATTTTTTTCCCACTTGTTTGATTATGTTTACACTTGTAATATATGTGTTCTTACAAATGTAAAAATGAAAGTAATTTGTGTTTAAACCCTTTGTAAATCTTTTATTTACAAATTATGTTTTAAACCTTAATCTTTAATTAGTTTATAAATTATTTTTTAATCCCTAATTTATCAATTTGTATAGATTATGTAATACATTTTCTATCATTAACACTTACATAACTTTTTAAAGATATGATTTAAAGCTTAATTCCTATAACAAATCCAATTTATTCATAATTATTTACATTTTTGTTTTTTTTCCAAAGTCAAAATTTTATTTACGATTTAACTTTCAATCTATATATATATATATTCATAAATATATATATTCAAAATTTCAAATTAGTTCACAATCCAATTTAAAATTAATATATTATTCAAAATATTTTTTCTAGATTTCCAATTAGAAATTCTATTTAATTTAAAACTCCATTTATACAGATATATAAATAAACACATATCTTTGTTAAATTAATCTTTAATCTTTTATTAATTGAAAATATAATGTATTCAATCCAATGTTTTGAATTTCAATTCCTAGATTCAATTTTAAAATAAATTTATAGATATAAATAAATAACAAAACATATCCTTATATGTTTGGAAAAAAATTGAATTAATTTACCATTAAATTCCCAATTTAACATAATTTACCAAATTAAATTTTACTAAAAATCGGGATCGTTACAAATATCAAAACATATATGCATGAGAAACTTAATGAGTGCAAAAATAGACTTAGAGAAAAGGAATAAAATGTTTGAAAGTGGAATTGATAAGCATTAATTTGCATTAATTCAATAGTGCTGTTATTATATCAATTTACAGCAGCATCAAGCAAGTGGTTGATATAACGTTATACTCTTATGAGAATAAAAGCATAGCAAAATCAAAGACAGCAACCATACAACGTTATACAATCACGTTTACAAATAGAAAAATATAACATGTTATATGTGTAGTTATGATATCGCTCCATTAACTTTTCAATAAAAACCTATTAGAGTATTTATGTCTATTAGATATCACTCGGTTGCATATGCCATGTATAACTTTTGGTCCGATCACGAACTTTCGAAAATATGTTGATGTATAATTAATTTAAACAAATGCATATATATTGATTTATTATATACCATATCTATAGATTTATGAATTTCAAGGTTATGTATTAAATTGTAAACAAATGATACAAATATCAAAACGAAAATGGTTTTACAATGTTGGAAACGATTTAGTTAGTTGATTCTGAGTACTTAATTTGAACAAATGAATATATTTTGATTTAGTATATACCATATCTGAAGATTTATGAATTTCATGGTTATGCACTAAACTGTGAATAAATGATACAAATATCAAAACATATATGTATGAGAAATTTAATAAGTGTAAAAATAGATTTAAGGGAAGAAGAACAAAATGTTGGAAAGCGGAATTAATAAGTATTTCAATTAATTAAATAATGCCATTATTATATCAATTTTGGCATAAAATATAAATATTCAAACTTCATAACACAAATATAGCATTTTAGAAATATCTACCAAATCATATGAATGCGCCACTCACTCTATCCATCCATATTCACATCTCTTTCCACCTCTATTCCTTTTCCACTTCTTTCTCCTGTCATCTCCATTTAGATTTCTCACCATCCCCGTTTCCTTTTGGACATGCTTCATTGAGTTGATTGCCATCATTAATCTCCGATATCATAGCTTGAGGTTAGTGTAATTATACCACTGAAACTGTGTTTTACACTATAGCCCTATCTTGCACTTTTATATTTCAATCTTATTCTATGTAACATTCCCGTTTTTAAATCAAATTCAAATTGGAATTTAATTTATTTTTTGTAATTAAATTGTGAAGTATTTTCCAAATTAAATAGATATTTGATCGTTTATTAATATAAATGAATATAAATATGATTTTAAAATAGAATTTCTAATTTGAAATACAGAAATAAGTATTTTGAATAATTTATCAATTATAAAATTGATTGTGGATTAATTTGAATTTTTTTGAGTAAATATATTTATGAATATATATATATATATATATAGATTAATTTTGAATTTTATTTTGAATTTGAAACTCTAAGAAAAATATTTTTTGAAAATAAATTGAGTTTAATTTGGGAATCCAATTGTAAGTATTTTACAAATAAATTGAATTTGAAAATATGAAAATAAATGTTTTAAATAACATATATTGGATATAAAAACTATATTTTATAGTTAATAAGAGTTTGTTTTCAAGTTTTGTATATATATGATATATATATTTATTAGATTTGATAAAAAAAATTAAAAAACACATTTTCTTTTGAAATAAATAAATATAGTTTGTATATTCATGAATTTAAAATGTAAAACAATTACATATGTTAAGATATGAAATATAAATAATTAAAGGGTTTAAAATACAAATTGCATATATAAATAACACAAGGGTTGAAACACAATTTTTAAATTTATTTAAATTAAGGATTTAGACACAAGTTTCTTTTATGTTAACAAATGTAAACCTTTTCCTTAATAATTAAACAAGTGTAAAGATTTTTTTTTTAATACAATTAACAAGTTGTAAATAAAAGAGATTACGTAATCACAAGTGTTAACTAAAGAAGCATAAAATTTACAAGTGTTAGTAAAAATTTAACAAGTGACAAATATACATTTTCCTTTTGATTTGAATTAAGAAACCATGCATAAGAAAAGAAAAAAAATGGAGACCAGGCTATTTTCACTTTTCTTCTATGACCTGAGAAAATAAAAATTCAAAAACCATCTCCAATCTAAAATCTGAAATAAATTCAAAAACTAAAAAACATTTTTCAATCAAAAAAAATCTAGAAATCAGATCAAAACCAGAGATTAAATGTACAACAATCAAATTTCAGTTTTAAAAAAAAACAAGGTAAAAATCAAAGCTTGGAAAGCAAAAGAAACAAGCAAACATTCAGATCAGATAACAACCTGATCTAGAGCAATGCAAACAAATGCAAGATCAAGCTTCGGTTCAAAGCTGGAAAATAATAAAACCAGAAAGAAATAAAATCAAACAACTCGATCTTCAACCTGATCAAGCATGCAAGTTCAACTCAGCCTAATCAAGGCAAAGTTCAAAAGCATTCAAAACAAATCAAAGCCTGGAATCTCAACAGCAAGCTATCAAGATTTAATTCAACTCTAAAAACAACAAGCAATAGTTCCAGGTCAAATAAATCAAATGCCAGATAAAATCTTTTGGCTTTTCAAATCCAGTCTTCTGATCTGCAACTCCAGGTGAGCAAACTAGACCTAAATCCATTTTTATGTCTTGATGATGTGATTGATCCATGAAGCAAAATAGTGCATGATGTTCTGCATGTACGAATTTGTGTATGCATGTGTGTATCTGAGCAATGTCTGCGCATATGTTCTCCTTTGTTTAAAATTGCAAATTCAGACTCACTAGAAAAAATTAGTATCTTCCCATCTAAATGAATTTAAGCTATAATTTCTAAAAGGAATATGTTTGTTTCAATAAACATCAATCAAAGAAAAACTATTAAGAAGAATATGTCGGTTCAATTTCTGGAAATCAGGATGACAAAGGAAAAATAAATTCAAGCTGAGAATTTGATTTTTAAATTGGTAAGTTTTGATCATACAAACTAATTCGTATTTCAAAAAGATGAATTTGGAAAATCGTTTCATGATTTTTAAGCTAGTAATGATCGATAAATTCTTAGATGAACAGAAATCATATTTTGATCAAATTCTGGCAATCGGTGGCACAATTGGTCTTGTGATTGAATCTGAAGCATGCTTGTAGATCATAGTCAGAAAAATGGTGAAATCATTTCTGGATCGTCAGAGATGATAGGCGACGTTAAAATAGGGTTTTAGAGCCTCGTTTGAGTGATGTTCCATTTGAGGTTACCGCGTCGCCGTCAAGGTGGTTCAGGCGATCGCTGGAGGGGGAAAGTTGCAAAGAGGACATGATGCGTCTATGGAATGGATGACTGGACATCTAATGGCTTGAGGTGGCGAGATGATCGGATTTTGGGGATCGAACTTCATTCCAGTTTTGGGTCAGACTCTTCGATTTCGATTTCGTTGGAAATTTGATAATCTGGGTGATAAAAAGTGGTATATAGGTGATCGTTGACTTTAGGAAGGCGGCGAGGTTGACTGGAGATCGCCAAAGCTACGGTGCACATGCACCCATGTATGTGTGTATCTACTTCTGTTTGAAGTTTTGAGGAAGAAAGAACTCTCGAATCCAAACTCGAGAAAGACATGGATTCGACTCGAAGCGATGGAATGGTGGATGAACTCGAGAATGTTATCAGGTTTTACACGTGAGTGTCTCAAGTCAGAAGCATTTAGACAAACCAGATTTTAAATTTGAATAGAATAGGTTTTAAAATCTTATTCTTAAATAAATTTCTTTTATATAATAAAAGTTTATTTAAAAAATTTGGGTCAATGAAAGTTCTATAGTTTATTTAACTTAAAATTAATTAAGTTTTGTTTTCCTTAATTATTTTGAAATTTAAATTTAATAATTAATAAACTGATTTAAAAAGATAAATGGTTTATCTTAATAATGTTTTGATTACTAAATTACTTAAAGGTTGTCAAAATTTAGTTAATTGTTAATGATGATTTACTTTATTTAACAAGGTTTAAAGGGTGTAATTAAGTGGTTAAATAAGAATAATTACTTTGTGTAATTAAAGTAAAGTTAATACTTTGGGTAATTACCTTTAAGGATAATTTGATTAATGAATTAAAATGATTTGAGGTTAATTTGGTTAATGTTATTAATGTATTAAAGGTTGATTAAATTATGGTATTAATCAAGCGATTGAAGAATAATTAATTAAGGCTAATTAATTTGAACGATTAATTAGTAAAGGTAATTAATTTGAGAATAATTAATTAATTAAGGATTAATTAATGAAAGTGATTAGGGATAATCACTTATTGTAATAAATTAAAGATAATTAATTTAATGAATTTATTGATTAATTTATTAAGGTTAATTAATTAAAGAATAATTAATTAATTAAAGGTTAATCATTTAATAATTAAGGGTTAATTAATTATTATTAAAGGTTAATTAATAAATAATTAAAGGTTAATTAATTAAAATGGTTTGTAATTAACTAATGTTAATAAACCAATGTTAGTAAATTATTATTCTGGTTTAAGTTAAGTTATAATCAGGATTGAGTAATTAATTCATGAGTAATTAATTTAATTGAATTAATTAAGAATTAAACAATTAATTAGTCCTATTTATAAATGATTATCGAATGCTTGGATTGCTTAGGAATTTTTGTATTGTATGAAATGCCTTGAATTGATTGTTATCTCTGGACTATAATATTCTGTTCTGTGAATTGAACTGTGTGCATAATTTATTTATTTATCTATTTATTTATTTATTTATCTGTGGTACACTTATTTGTGAATCTGTGAATGAAGATAAGCGTTATAGGATTATACCGCTTATCGATACTGTTGTGTTTGGATTGTGATGATTGATGTTGTTGCACTATTGTGTAAAACCCCTAGACTACACCTTACACACACAAATATGGTTTGCATGAGGAAATTGGTTAAGTCACAGATTTTTGAAATGGTTTTAAAGTTGGATTTTGAATCCAAATGGAGTTTTGAAAATGGATTTGGGTTAAAATTGAAAAGCTTTTGAAAAAGAGTTTTGAAGATGAAAGTTATTTTGAATAACTTAATAAAGTTTGGAAATTTAAATAATTTAATTTGAATTTAATTTCGAAATTTGAAATTGAATTCTATATTTGGAAATTATGATTTAAAAATGTTATACAAGTTATAAATGCGTTTATATGGGTTTAAACCAAATTTAAAAGTATTGTTTCAAGAATTTGAATTTAACCCAAGGGCTTTAAATTGTACAAATATAATCAAGTTTTTCCGAAATGAAAACTGTTTGTTTTCAAATGATGAAAGCTTTCATATAAGGAAAGAAATTTCAATTTGTGTTAAAGGGATTTCAAGTTCGAAATGAAAATTGTTTTCCAAGTTATGAACGAATCTTTGGAAATGGTTTTGAAAGCTATAAATTGAATCTTTGATTTAAAGATTGGATGAGTTAATCCAATTTGAAGTGGAAATTGTTTTGAAATCTGTGAATGAATATTTGTGAAAAATGGGTGAACTTTGTGAAGTGAATCTTTTTATTTAAAGATTTGGGAATGGTAATTTGTTTAAACCATTTGAAAAAAGGTTTTTGGGTAATAAGTTGTGACTTAACTGAAATCCCAATATCCATATGTTTTTAAATGTTGCGCTCATTTTTCGGTTTAGCCGAGAGAGGACCTTGTGTCATATAACCCATTAATGATACGACGATATGGATTGCATTTGAAGACCGGTGGTGAAGACCGGGTGTTTTCGATAACGAAAGGATAATCCGTCGAATGACTCTGCACAGAGTAGCTATGGTATAGAGATCTCCATATGTGATGGGGAGTCCGATCGGGATTGGGAATTCTCAGATTGCAAGGGCTTCTTTGGAAGTGCCTTCGGTTCTGTTCGAACCCATAACAGACTTGTATGGATGTGTGTCTGACATTACACTTTGAGATGTAAAACCGGTTTCTATCAAATACATTTCTGTTTGGTGGTGGAGAATTTATTCTCTTATCTTAATACCCTTCCCTGAGACGTACGAGCTCAGAGGTTATGTAGTTGATGGTTACCTGTGATACATTCTCAATTTGGTAATGTGGCATACGAAGTGCTACTGATCATTTGCTGATCGAACATGGCTTTGTGAAAAAGCGTAGCTTTATGGACGAGACTTCGTCGAGCCTCACAACCCGGAAATGATCGAAACGGGAACGTTGCAGCAAGGTTATTTTGGGGTACCGCCCATTGAGGGTATGTCCATTCCCTTCTGGATAAAAAGTGATATCATGGTATTGAGCCTAGATATTTACTTATGTTGATTTTTAAAGTGGTATCATGGTATGGATCCCAGATACTGTGCTTTGTGGTTGTTGGTTGAGGCCCCTTGGATAAAGGTTGGTAACAACCAGGGGATGGCATGCTCGCGTCAGTAGTTACTTCGGGCAGGGGTAACCCGGCCTTGTGTAGGAGAGATCCGGTTAGGTTCTCGGGGACGTCCCTCCAGAGGCGTTCCATTTTGTATGGGAAGTTCCTTTGCCTGACCATTTGTTGGAAATCCAATCATCCAATACGCGCCCTGCACGGTTTTAGTTGTATAACCTGCCATTTACTTTGGTGGTCACCACTGTTTAGATGGTAGCTATAGTAGGCATACAATAATGGCTGTATGCTGGCTAAGATTAATATTATACCTTTGAAAGGTTTTCTGCACTATGCACTAATAATAATATCAAATGATTTTTGCGTATCAAGCATTTTTGACTGTCATAAGGAGAAATCTCCTCTAAATGTGCGCTTGCATTGTGTGTGTGGCGGGAGGCCTTATGGCAGTTTCATTTTTCAAAAAGCATTGCGAATTTCTTTAAAATCTTTTGTTTTGCTTTTGACAAAGATAAACTGTTTTTGTTTGCTCATACCAGTCCCATGACTGACCCAGAGTTTATTGTTCCCTTCCTAAACTCTGGGTGTCCACAATTTTCCACACGGGCAGTCTCGAGTTGGGTTTTTTAGATAATCTAATAGTAGGTATAGATTCGGTAGGCTTCAGCCTTTGGAAATCTTCTTCAGCCTTTGGATGACTGACCTTGCTTGGTACAACTTGATTGGGAGTTCGAGCTATTTCTGGATTGGTGTTTTGGAAACGGAGATTGCTGATATTGATTGGAGTCCTCGTAGCTTTTGGGATGAGCTTTTGGTTTGGAGTTGCAGATTTTGGATTCACACTTTATCGAAGATCATATTTGAGTTATCTTTTCTGCTGTTGTTATTGTCTCCGATATTGTTGTAATATATTACATCAGATATTGTATTCATTGTTGTATCAATGATATTATTCATTTTTTTCGGCTGTGTTGTTGTACTTAATGTGTTATAAGCTCCGGAGAGCTAGATTCGACGTTTGAATCTGCGGCATTCGAGTACAAGTGAAGTACGGGTGTCGATTTTCGAAGGTTGAGTCAGGATCGTTACATTCTACAAGGAAAAAAACTATTTCTAGGACTACAACTTCTACACTTCTGTTTTACATTAAAATGGTAATATTAAAAAGTTAATGTACACTTTTTAGAATTTTTTTTATTGTTTATTTAAGTGCATTGCTCTATTTATTTCAAAATAATATCATGATTACATTTTATTTACTAATATAAAATCAACTGATCGATGAAAATTTATTCATTTTTCATGTTATTTTTATTTTTAAATATTTCAATCTTATTTTAAAGGGAAAAAAAATCAATGCTACGACTACAACTTCTACACTTCTATTCTACATTAAAAAGGTAATTTGCACTTTTTAGATTTGTTTGTACTGTTTATTTAAGTGCATTGCTCTATGTATTCTCAAACTAATATCATGATTGTATGTTTACAGACATAAAACCAACCGATTGATTTTTTTTATTCTTTTTCATGTTGATTTTTATTTTTAAATATGCATAAAGATTGTGCTTCTTATAAAAAATGTTTACAAGTACATATCAGTCATCACATTATTATTACTTTACTCTATATATTTAAAAATTAATTTCAGCATACAACACAATTTAGCAGTCAATCAATAGATACTAAACACTCTGATATGCAAAGATTAACTAAAAAAGATGATATATCTCCAAAAGAATCTTCAACGAATGATAGTGTACATGTCTAGAAATCAACAGACGTTAATAAAAAAATCCACCTCAACAAATTTACTCGTGAAGCATATGCTATCTTCAAGCACGAAGCGCGTGCCATAACATTAGTAATAATATAGCAATTCATCTCTTTTATTTAGTAAACTAACCAGGCCCAAACATCCCAAGTAGTAAGGTGATTAGTAGGGAGAAAATAAACCTGTACGTTTATTTCTCTCCTCGTTATTCACTTCGACAAACACCAGTAAACTTCTCTTCCTCCCTTTTGTCAAAACCCTAAACCTAACCTTCCATTTTAAATCAAATAAAATCCAAAAAAAACCCCAAGCTTAAATCTTAGCTTCTCTACAACCTGCTCTATCTTATGGACCCAAAAAGAGGGAGTTTTGATCATGGTTGATGGACGGAATCGACTGAATAGCTAAGAGGGAAAGTGGAATTTGGGTTGAAAATGCAGGTTAGTGGAAAAATCATATTTTAGAAAAATCATAAAATTATGAAATTTGGATATGTTGTTCATAGCTCATATGCCCACTTTGTATAAAAATTTCATAGGAAAATATTAAGTTTTGCTATGCCAAATCTTTTCTGCACCGAGGACGAAAATGCAGGAATTTTATGAGATTTGGCCTTGTGTTGTTGCATGCAATTTTGGAAATTTTGGATTATAAGGTGAGTAATCTCACAATTTCTATTTATAGTTCACTACATGTGGGTATGTGATTAAATGGTTGGGAAAAATAGTGATTTTTATCTCAGTTCTGTGATTAACCGGTGGTTTGATTCTCTAATATCAGTGTCCACTATTTTCATCCATGATATCTTTACCCAAACTGCTATAGATTGTTTGCATATGAATATATGGGTACCGCATGCAAGTATGTAAATGTTTTAGTCATGTTGTATCATCAGAATTGAGAAATCTCATAGGGGTGTTTGTTAGTTGCAATTGGAAACGTGACCTGGAGCCTTCTAGCTCCAGGAATTCGCATCTAGTCGACTAAACTCTTTGTTTAATTGACTGAACTAGCAAACCTGGAGCATATAGCTCCAGGTATCGACTGAACTATGGTTTAGTCAATTGAATTGGCTAACCTGGAGCATATAGCTCTAGGTTGTCGACTGAACCACTTGGTAATGAAGTAACTGTCATAGCAATTGACCATTGTAGTTTTAAAAATTTAATCCATTTGAAACCACTATTTGAAAATATTAATTCCATAATTTGATTTAGCACCAAACTTGAAAATTTTACATTTTCAACATTAATAATCACTAATATTGGTTTCAAATCAAAATAATGAATCGGTCAAAGGTTAATTATGTCTGAAATACTATAACTTGTTGGCGTGAATCAGAAATGCTTTTTATGTATTGTGCTAACATGATTACCGTTTTTCAAGGTTTTATAAAATGAATTGGCAAAAAATCAAAACAGAAAAGTTGTAGTGTTATCGGCTAACTTTCTAAACTATAATAATTTCAAAATTTGGAGTTGAGGTTTTCAAGTTATGACCGAATTACTACAGCTGTGTTGAGAAGTTTTGAAATTGTTTTCAAACAATATGCTAAATGTTTTGCAGCTTTCAATGGTTTAAGTTCAATTCTAGAAAAACACATAAATTCAAATTTGTAGAATTTTCTATTTATTTTCTGGAACATCTTGAATTTTGCAAATCGGAATTTAGGAGCTCAAAACGTGATAATTGCCTACAGCAGTGTTAATAAAAAAAGAATTAAGGACAAGTAAAGAGAATATGGTTTAGTGATCGTGCCTTTTCTTATCTTTAATGTTGTATTCTTATTCACCATTTCTATTGTAGATCTCCACCTCATTTTTGTAGGCCAAGGAACATTGGAATTATTTCTCTTCAATGATATGTAGAACAAATCAAAGTCTACCTCTATCGTAGTTGTTCCTTTGCCAGTTTTGTACCTGAATGTTAGAAGAAGCGAGTGGCCTAACAAAGGATATAGGACCACTTTCGTTTTTACTATAATCTTTGGTACGCAAATTTTTTTATATGGCAAACAGTTAGTCAACAATTATATCCTTAGGACAAACTTGTTTGAATTTAACAAAATTTACATTTGTACCTTTTGGAACCCAAATTTGTTTAACGATTTTGTATTTGTTCTTATTTCAACAATTATTATAGCTATATCCTATATTACGACACTTTATGTATTTAAGTATCACACTTCTACCTTTAATGGCATTATCGGTCAATATATTAGCACTTTTTCTAATCCAAGTCCCTTTTCATTATTTACAAAAAGTTGATTTTCTAATAACATTGTTAACTAGGTTTTTAACCCAATAGAATTCAAAGGGAACTAGAAAATCTACAACAAGTCAAAATATCTCAAGGATTGACTAAGAAGACAAGAAGGAAAAGAAGAGAAAGACTAAAGAAGAAAAATACCAAAACAAGCTAAGACGATGGATTGCTAGCGATCCATTAAGCTTGCTCATGGATCCTCCAGTCCTCTTGCATCATGATCTAATATGTTCCCTAGAGATGCTTGCCAAGTTTCATAGCATGCCAAACGATATAGATCGAGAAGTGAAGACTCACAGGATTCAAGTTGTTTGACCAAAAGCATCTAACTTAAAATGGACCTATAGAACTTCGACGAAGTCGGGTTGACTTAAAATTTTGGAAGAACATTTAGAAGACATAGAAGAAGGATCACAAAAAAAGAGCATTTGGAGTTGATTTGAAGGATCTCTAGTGACCCATCTAGATTGGTCCCCACCACCTCAAAATTTTATCCTGGGTCCCTAACACCCTCTAGAGTGTTCCTGCAAAGTTTCATTCGATTTCGTTAAGATTTGAGCGAGTTATGGATGATTCTTCTGACCAGGTGACCCATGAAGACTGATGATCAAACTAACTCCAAATGACTTAATATTTCGATAAGGCACTTAAATATAAGATAGGAAGACAACCAAAATAGGAAGACAACCAAACAAAGATCACTCAAAAATATGCTGAGTGGATGGACAACTAGCTATCCATCCCCTATGGATAGCTAGCGATCCATCAAGATATGTCGAAGCCCTCAAATTTTTCGAGCTCCTTCATAGTACTAGTTAAAGGCTTCTGAAAGAAAAATATGTTAAGTTGACAGATAACTAGTGATCCATCCCCTATGGATAGCTAGCGATCCATCCCCTATGGATAGCTAGCGATCCATCCCCGATGGATAGCTAGCGATCCATAGAAATGACTCAGGTTGATTTGAGATTTTCGGTCATGACTTGGCATAACAACTGGACTCTTTTACACTTGGACTTCTGGCCCAACACTCACTGAATTCCTTTATAAATACTCACCTACCAACAACTAGAAATGGATCTTTCCAGGAGAGAGCTGCCATTACTATGTTGGAATTCCTTCACTTCTTCAACTTTTTGCTCCCTCATAACAGTCATCAAAGGGATTATTATGATTCTCCAGTCAACCCACGTACGTGTGACTTATTCTTACACATTGTAACTTAGATCTTGGAACTAATTAGTTGATATCCAAAGAGATTTAACTAGTATAATCATAATAAAGATTGATTAAAGTGTACGTAGGCTGGAGTCAGCCGAACCACTATAAAAATCCTGTGTCTCTTTTCTTACTTTTGCCATTTATTTGTTGTTTATTTGAGATTTGTGTTGCTGATTATCTGTACTGGTGCTTTCACACTTGACTCAGGGCATTAATCCATTTTTTGGGTTAACATTTTGGCGCTTCCACTGTGAACCTTGAACGAGATCTAAAGAATTGAAGTTTGAATCTAAGATTAAGAGAAGATGAGTAGGCCTAATACTTAGAGAGCTGCAGCAGGTTAACCAAACCCTGGGGGTAGCCAAGAGGTGTCCTCAATTTCTCATCAACCCATCTGTATGATTAGAAAAGAAACAGAAAGGACGATGTAGGAGATGCAAGATGGAATCTTTCCTAGGCAACAAGAGATTATGGATAGCTTCTTCCAGTTGATGGAGCAGCAAGGGATGGCTAGATCTGCAGGGAATATGAATCAAATCTAAGGAACAAAACAGGAGCTGCCGTACTTGGATTGGAACAAGGTGGAGTCTTGCTCCCATGCCCAGAGCAACCGATATTTAAGGGGCTAGGCTAGAATCAACAATAGGACCCAATGCAGGAGCATCTGGAGTTAGAGCAAAGGAAACTAAAATAATGCCCACATGACTTGGGGGCATGACAGATTTTGATCTATGATGAGCTCTAACGCTTGGAACGGGTGATGTTGGAGCTAGAGTAGCAAATCAGAGTACGAATACATGACCTCATGAGCCGAAACCAGAATCCCACAGTTGGAACAAGGGGTAGGTTCATCCCTTACTCTCTTCCTTATGCTTCTTCTGCCTTTAATAACCTCAGGCCTCTTACATGTGTACGGGATCCCGAATGATCCCCAAGTACGCTCCAAGTCGGATGCCTGAGATGAATATTTAGGAAAATAATGACCTCAGATCGCTTAGACGTGTGCTAAACCTAGATTAGTTCCTATTTGTGCTCTGAGTCGGATATCTAGGTTAATTGCTTAGGATAATAAACTCAGACCGCTCGGATGTGCATAAAACCTAGATAGGTCCCTTGCCACGCTCTGAGTTGGATGTCTGGGATAGACATTCAGGATTTCTGTTTAATTAATTTTTTACTTGTTTGCTTTGATTTGAAATTTGTAAAATCCATATTTAATGTGATAACTGATTTTGAACGCCATAAAGTCTCGACCGAAGAGATGGGACCAGAGTGCAAGGTGCAAGTCCCCTTGTTGGAGAGCGAGTGGATGGACTTGTACGATACCGAATGCCATAGAGTTCCGACTAGAGAGATGGGACTGGAGTGCAAGAAGTAAGTCCCCTCACCAAGGCTTGTCAATGGATACTTTCAAATGCGGATAGTGTCATATCCGCATCCGAAATCATTTTCGGATATCGGATTTCCGCATCCGTGGATACAAACGGATATCGGATAATTATCCTATCCGCTAACAACTGATAAATCAAGAAATACAAATGGAATAGTTAACATAAACTTGTTTCAATCCCACTGATTATAAAAGTATTAAAAATAAACAAATATAATGATAATAAATAGTTTTGAGCGGTTAATATGCATTTAGTGTACATAATATAAACTTTTAATTTAATAAAACCATAAATAAATATCTTTCACTGTACTAAAATACACATAATTTAAACTATAATCTTGAAAAATACCGGATGGATAAATTTCAAATGCGGATGTCTTCGTATCCACATCCGCATCCCTTTTTTGGATATCGGATATTTATCCGCTTTTCGGATGTAGATGCAGACGGATCTCGGATTTTTCAGGTATCCATTGACAGCCCTACCCTCACCGGAGAGTGAGCCGATGGGCTTACTTACTCCCCCTTAACTTAATAAGCAAATGATCCAGGGAGATCATTCCCTTTAGCTTAACAAATAAACGATCTGAAGAGATCGTCCCCTTAACTTAAAACATTAAATGATCCGGAGAGATCGCACATTAAACTAAACATTAAACGATTCGGAGAGATTGCACATTAAACGATCCATGGAGATCATGCATTAAACTTAAACGATCAGGAGCATTCGAGCCTTAAAATAGATTTGATTTAATAAAAGGATTTGAATGCCTTATAAACAGAATAAAACTGAAAAATCCTAGATGAACACGAGATGATTTTGATATATGTTGTTGTTCTGATATGTGATGTGATTTTGATACATGATGTGATTTTTATGTGAAGCAAACATTGATAGTGATGTAAATCCCGAATGAACCTGGGACAATTAGAGGTATGTGATGCAAATGGCGATATGTGATGTAATTGAAAACATGTGATTTAATTAGAGATATGTGATGTAATAACTCCGAATGAAATCAGAATGATTGTGATGTATAGATTACATCTAAGAAGAGTTGGAGTCCTTGGATATAATAGGTTTGGAGTGACTTGTAGTTGACCAAAGAATCCCAAGGAACCAGATGGTTTGCCGAGGCTAAAGATGCTGGAAAGCTTAACAATCAAAGACTTGTTACTGGAACTTGTTCTGGAGCAAAACACACCTTTCATCAAAAAGGCGTACTTTGGGGGGTAAGTGTTAACTGGGTTTTTAACCCAATAGAATTCAAAGGGAACTAGAATATCTACAAAAATTCAAAACATCTTAAGGATTGACCAAGAATACTAGAAGGAAAAGAAGAGAAAAGACCAAAGAAAAAAATGCCAAAACAAGCTAAGGCGATGGATCGCTAGCGATCCATCGCCTATGGATTGCTAACGATCCATAAAGCTTGCTCGTGGATCCTCCAGTCCTCTTGCATCATGATCTAATCTATTCCTAGAGACGCTTGCCAAGTTTCATATCATGCCAAGCAATCTAGCTCGAGAAGTGAAGACTTACCAGATTCAAGCCGTTAGACCAAAAGCAGCTAACTTAAAATGGACCTATAATACTCATACGAAGTCGGATTGATTTGAAATTTTGGAAGAACATTTAGAAGATATAGAAGAAGGCTCACAAATAAAAAGAGCGTTTGGAGTTGATTTGATGAATCGCTAGCGACCCATCTACAGTGGGCCCCACCACCTAAATTTTTTAAGGTGGCTCCCTAACATCCTCTAGAGTGTTCCTGCAAAGTTTCATTCGATTTCACTAAGGTTTGAGCGAGTTATGAATGATTCTTCTGGACCAGATGACCCATAAAGACGGATGATCAAACTAACTCCAAACAACTTGATATTTGGACAAGGCACTTAAATATAAGATAGGAAGACAACTAAACAAAGATCACTCAAAATATGCTAAGTGGACGGATAACTAGCGATCCATTCCCTATGGATAGCTAGCGATCCATCGAGATAGGTCGGATCGCCCTCAAACTTTCTGAGCTCCTTCATAGCACTAAGTAAAAGATTTTTATAGAAAAATATGCTAAATTGATGGATAGCTAGTGATCCATCCCCTATGGATAGCCAGCGATCCATAGAAATGACTTGGATTGATTTGAGATTTTTGGTGATGACTTAGCATAACAACTGGACTATTCTACACTTGGACTTTTGACCCAACACTCACTGAATTTCCCTATAAATACTCACCCACCCACAACTAGAGGTGGATCTTTCCTAGAGAGAGAGAGCTGTCATTATCTGCTCTAATTCCTTCACTTCTTCAACTTTCTTCCCCCTCGTAACAGTCATCAAGGAATTTACTGTGATTCTCCAGTCAACCCTTGTACGTGTGACTTATTCTGACTCATTGTAACTTAGATCCAGGAACTAACTTGTTAATATCCAGAGAGATTCAACTAATACAATCATAATAAAAATTGATTAAAGTAGATGTAGGCTAGAGTCAGCGAACCACTATAAAAATCTTATGTCTATTTTCTTACTTATGTTGTTTATTTGTTGTTTATTTGAGATTTGTGTTGCAGGTTATCTGTACTGGCGCTTTAACACTTGATCCATTTCGGATTAACAAACATATTAAACGATTTTTCTCCACTTGAGAATTTTCAAAGAGTTAACTTTAAATCATTGACTTTGGATTTTAAATGTTTATCTTCATTTATTAGCATTAAACAACGACTAATAGCAATTTGCCTCTTTTCAACATCTTTTCCTTTTAAGACCAAATTTTCATTTTCGAGCTCTTTAATTTTGATCTCAATTTCAAGCATCTCGGTTTCAAAAGGTTTGTGTTTTTCAAATTCAAAATTTTCAAAATCCTTGATATTTTCGATCACCTTTTCAGATTCATAATTTATTCGAATTATTTTAGTTTTGCTATTTTTCAAAATTACATTTTCAATTTTAAGGGTTTCGAAATGTTCTTTGATCTCTTTTAATTCCCTTTCTAAATTTGCACATTCGAAATTTTCGAAAATCTTAAAAATTTTCAGCTCCTTTTGTAAAATGTTGGTTTTGCAAATCAACTTAGTTTCATTTCTTCCTAAAATCAAATTTTCTATTTCTAGCTTCTGAAATTTTTTATGAGAACAAGCAAATTCTTTTCATCATTCAAATAATTTTTGCAACTAGAATTTTTTATTTTCTTAAATTATAAGACCATTTTCAAATTCGTCATTTTTCTGATGCACTTTAGATTTTTTGTTTTCCAACTTGTTATTTTTCATCTCAAGGTCATCAATTGTTTTAGTTAGTTTTTGACATAAGAAACTAAGTCTTTGAGTGAAAAATCACTTATCTCATCATCAGTTGTGTCTTCGTCACTACCTTCTTTTGTAAATCCGTCAAGCATAATTCTTTAATCAAGTCAATTTTGGGGAGTTTCTCACTGTTGCTGAACTTTCTACCGTATATTACATTGAGAGTGTTTCAGATTTTCCACGCCGTTAAAAAATGAGAGATACGGTTAAATTTAGCTGTATTAATTAGTCAATAGATAATATTTATAGCATAAGCGTAAATTGAAATATTTTTCTTATATACCATATGACACCCATTTTCAATAACATTCCAACGTTTAAAATTAATAGATTTTAAATAAATTTCCTTTTTCGATTTCCAATTAAAAAAAATCTGTTCCATCAAAAATAGGTGGACTAACACTGGATTGACTCTTGTTAGATCTACAACTAGGGTTATACATTTTCGTTTGCAACCTCACTTTGATACCACTTATAGGATCAAATTAACCCTAGACTAGGGAGGGATGAATATAGTTTATAATAAATTCATAGAATGATAAAAATTGCAGCACATATAATAACAGAGTAATATGGAAATAAAACAACACATAAATTTATCCAGCTTCGGCAATACTTGCCTGTTGCTACCCATAAGATTTCTACTAAGATAACAATTGACCCCTTACATGCATCGTAAACTTGCAATTATCGCTTATCTGATTGTTCTAGTCCTAAGCTCGAAACCCTGCCTTAGCTCTATCCTCGAGTTGAGAATTTCTCGACCTACCCCCGTAGTTTGATCCTAGTTAAACTAGAGTTTTGTAACTAACAAAGTAAATTACACTAAAATAAATAAATAAACCCAAATATTATTTATAATAATTTAGCACAAGGGTCAGAAAACTTTGGCCTAATTCAAACCGTGCAGTTCCTATATTTATTTTTAGCCCGTTCATCTTTTTATTCCTAGTTAATTCATCTTTCTTCTTTATTCTATAATTGAGGTTCCTGATTTAAGAAGCCTTCGCTATTGGCTTCGGCTGATGAATGTTCGCCTTTTATCACTTTGATGATCGTTCTCTTTAATTGCCTGGCGATTCACAACTTTGGTGGCTTTATCGGTCGAGTATTCTTTGATCAAAACTTTGGTATGAATTTTCTAATTGGATTTATTTTTCTACTTTAAACTTGACGACTTAAATTGATGACAATGATGATTTGGTTTATATAGGGGTCGATGCCTTTGATTCCATATATTTCAAATATTTTTGTTTTGAATATTTCCACGTCGACTTGTTCGGCTGTTGATTTTCTGGCATGTGAATTTTAAATGATATTGTGGTAGGCATGTGATTTTTGACTTGCTCAATCCTTTAATGTATCTAAAAAATTCTTGATAATCTATCTTCAATCAGACTTTGGATTTTTCAATGTGGTAGCATCTTGTGATATTTGACTTGCTTAACCCTCTGATACATTTCGAAAATTCTTTATAATTTGTCTTAGGCCAGATCTTTGAGTTTTTTAAATATATAAAATACACACATATATAAGTATGTATGTATATTTAAAAATTTTTACCTTGTACTCTGCTGTATGGCCTGTAAGTACATTAAATGCTCCCTCATAAGCATGCATGACCATGATGTAGTTTGTTGAGCTGTTTGAGTACCATGTTATGGCTTGTTGCGCTTGTATATGTTGTTCTATGATGTTATTTTCATCCTTTTTTGAATGTTCACTTACACATTTTAATATGCATTGTTTTTCTAGTTTTTAATGCATGACATTCTGCCTTAGCTTGGCCTTGTAGCATACTTCTTTGCTTGCTTTGTTGCACCTGACCTTGTGCATCCTTTTGTTTTTCTATATTTTTGTGGCTAGTTTATGTAGTGCATATGCTTGTGTTGCTGTGCATTTTTCATGATTCCCCTCCAAGAACTTTGCTAATCTTGTTGCACCTGATTTTGTATGATGTACTTGTGCAACTAGTCTTGTGCATTACTTCTTTACTGCATATTTTGCACTTGGCTTGTGTATTGTACTTGCATTTTTGCCTGCCTCTAAAATATTTCTATATCATGCTTTTCTTTTGCTATTATGTCTCACTTGATCTCTTGTGTTGAGCTATTTAGCTTGACCTTGCACTTATTTATTTTAACTGCCCACAAATGCATTGTGTGAGCCTTTGAGCTTGACCTTGCTACACCAAAATTTGAGTTTCTTTTTTTGTTAGTGCAAATGTTTTTTGTGTATGTGCTCGACCTTGAGGTATATTCAATGACACACTGTGCATGACTTAGGTTGCTCGTGTACATAATTGGTATTTTTGATGTCTATTTCAAAATATGAAAAGATTAAAACTAATAAACTGAGGCAATATCAAGTTCAAATATATTTATATTTTTGTAGTTTCAATTTGTTTCTTTTTTTGTTTTGCTATGTGGTTATTTGATAAGCAAAGCAGATGGCTGGAGAAAAACAATTTGAGTAAAAAGATAAAAAATGAATTTGACTGAGTGAGGTTAGGAGTGATTGTTGTATTTGAAAGTGTGTTGTATATGAGAGTGTAAAAAATTATCGTATATGATTATTGTATATAAAATACTGTATTTGAAGTATCGTGGGAGCTCTTGTTGTAATTGTGTACCATTAAAATTGTAATGAAATAAAATATATATTGAAATAAAATTTCATTTGTTTACTTCTGTCTGTGATGATGTAATAGTACTTCAACAAACACATTTAAATAAACATTTTTATCATCATCAAACAAAAATATAAAACTATTATATTCTACAATATTAATGTAATACTGTCATATGTTTTTATCTATGAACTCATGTGTGTTATTTGAGTTAACAAAAATATATAAAGTTTGCAGGGGTTGATTTGCGGTGCATAGCTCACTTTGTTTGCTTTAAACTTAAATGGTTTACTAAAAATGCTAAGGCAAGGTATGTTTTACGTGTTTATCGATATACATGTGCTAGTATATTGATTACATGTGTTTCAGCATGCCTTTTATTAGGATATATATATATATATATATATAATGGCTTATTTATGCTGTGTTTTTTTGAAACATTCCTCATATGAAGGATACTGTGCTAATTTTTTTTGAAAAATCCGATAGTTAGAAAAAAAATTCAATTTTTTTTATTGTATATGCAAATAGAAAGTTGTTGAATGTCTATTTAAATGGTAGCATACAATAAGAGAAGTCAGAGAGAAAGATCCATATAGAGGATTGTGTAAGTTTTTATTTGATAAAAATCATTGATACAAAGAAAGTTCTGGGTATGAGTTGTGTATGTTGTCTTCTCTATAAGAAATTGCAAGGATGTAAATTTTATAAGGGGAGCGGTCTGTAATATTCCTGCTTTCTACACCGTAAAAATAAATAAATTTAATAAAAGAAAATGTTTCAATTCATTTGTGTTAATTAATATTTTTGAACATAAATTTTTATTTAATTAAGTTGTATTTAATAAAAGATACTGTTGTAATAAATTTAGTTAAATTAATAAGTTCTTTTCAAGTAATATATCTAAATTGAATAATTTTTTTACTTAAATATAAAATATTTTAAAAGGTGTAAATCAATTTATATTGGATTGAAATTCATTTATATGTAAATGTTAAGCTTTGAAATTTAATTTGAGTGTGAAGGAAATAAATTAGAACCAAAGTGGATTAGAATTTAAAGTCTGAAGTCCATTCTCTTTTCTTTCTCCTTGGTTCTACAAGCTCCTCCACATCTCACCCTACAAGCCCAAACCCGATTTTATTAGTTTGTCCCAACCCACCCAAAAAATAAAAAATTACGACAATAGGAAATATACGTATATACATATACATACATTCATACATACATACACATAAACATACATACATACATATACATATGCATATACATATACATATACATATACATATACATATACATATACATATACATATACATATACATATACATACATACATACATACATACATACATATATATATATATATATATATATATATATATCATGAAGAATACGTGAGAGCTTGGCGACAACGACGCCGCGAAGGAGTACATGGCGACATGTTTGGAGCCACGATGTGAGGTCGGCGATGGAGTAATGCAACATGGTAGGTGGCTGAGGTGGGCGTTACGACCTGGAGGTGTGCGCATGTGATCGTGATGGCTGGCGTTCAGGTGATGAAGTGGAGGTCGTGAATCAACATTTCAATCGAGTGGAGGAGGCCGCGTTTTTGCGATTCAATGACGCAAGCAACAATACAAGATGAAATAGTGAAGCTTATTTTGGGAATTTTGCTTGGAAAATATGGTAAGTAAATTTTGTTTACTCACAACAAGGGTCTATGCATTCCCATCACATGCTTTTTGTTGGTTGTTGCATTAATGAATTTAGTTGAATATGGATTGTTTGGTGATGAAATGTTGGTTGATATGGTTTGAATTGGATGAAATAAATTACATATCTTTGCTTGATTGTTATTAGATGATATTGATAAAATTAGTGTTTTATATCTTGGTTGAGTTATTTTATGTGTAATATTGGTTGAATTTGATGATCGCGTAAGTCAGACACAACATTTGAAATTGATCAGAAAAGGGGTAAAATGAATTAAAAGGTCAAGATTTGAAATAGTTAAATTATTTTGTAAATAAACAGTGAATTTTTGAATAATTTTCTTATATGTAGTATTGAAAATATTGAAATTAAAAGAAAATTTGAAAGTGGAATAGTTTCTGAAAAGATATAAATGGAATAATTTTGAGAATTTTGGGAAAAAGATATTATTTGGAAAGTGATGATTTGTGGGGTTGGATTAAATTAGTGAATTTTTGAATATTTGAATTTTTATTCATTTATCGTTAATCATAAAAATATTTAAATGATTTTTGTAAAATGATATTTAAAATTAATGTTTTAAATGTGATTAGTTGATTCTATAATAAATTAGAAGTATGTAAAATAATATTGTGAAGTAATGATAAGTTGAATGTTCTCTAATTATCGTATGGAAACTATTAATAAAACTTATTATATATACTATTAAGAATAATTTTGGAAGTAATACGCTTAGTATTTGACTATCATTATTTTTAATAAAAAGGAAATATTTTAAAAGGCCTTTGGGAATACACACGCACATATAAAGGAATTTTAATTAAGCTATTACAGAAAGTGTGATTTAAGGGATTTGGAATTAAATAAAGTTTAATATACAGATTTCCTTTTAACTAAAAAGGAGGTTTATAAATATTTATTTTCAGAACTGTAAAAGGGTTTTGGGAAAAGAATGAGAATATTATAATTTATTCTTCTTTAATTTTAATAATGATATATGAAATTGTATTGAAGATTTTTTGAAAAGAGTATTTTATAATAAAACTCCTTTCAAATCAATAAATAGTAGTATTATGTGTTTTGAATGATTTATATTTCCATGTAACGAGGAATCAGAATAAATGGGGTTATAGAACCGTCTGTTATGATACTTTTGGTAGTAATTCTTCAAATATTCTTTGAACTCGTTATATAGAATAACATTGTGAAATTCTGGATTGTAAGGAATTTGAATAAATAGATTAGTAACACCATCTATTATGGCTCATTCAGTAATATTATTCAGGTTACTCTATCAACTCATGGTATAGAATATTATTGTGTGAAGTTCTGTGTAGTGGAAATTTGAGCAAACGTATTAGCAACCCACTATGGTATGGGACATTCGGTAATATTATTTCAGTCACTCTGTTAACTCATGGTATAGAATATTATTGTTTGAAGTTTTGTATAGTGGGAATTTTGAGTAAATAGACTAGTAACATCATTTGGTATGGAACATTTGGTAATATCATTTTGGTTACTCTTTTGACTTATGATATAGAATACTATTATGGGTAGGGAGTGTAGTTTATGAGTATTGAGTAAACTAGCGAGTAACACCTAGTGGTATGGGATGTCTACATTGATATTTGTGTGAATACTTTCTGTAAGTGAGGGACACTCTTATTTTATGAGTTAATCTCTAAAGGAAGGGACTGTTGTGTGTAACTTGCGTTGTTTATCTAGATAGAGCAGTGTCCATCCTAGTTCATTGATCGTGGGGTCGCCTCCTGGATCCGTTGCATCACCTTATTTTATATATTGCATGCATTAATCAGGATTATGTGATGATATGCCCCAATGCCACACTAACCAAATAATATATTACTATTAGGAAGTAGTCTTGCGACTGTAGTGTATAAATAGACATAGATTCATAATGATCAGGAGTAACCGAGACTATGGGGTGTGCTATGTGCTATCAGTGTTGTGCTATCCCCTAAAGCATGTTATATGTCTTATATCTATAATATGTGAGATTATATGATGACATTATATTATTAAGATATTCTTGCTAGACATCTATTTAGGGGCGAGGACCTCTTAACCTACTAGAGCATTTTGTGTGTTGTGAGGCTCTCAACTAGAATATACGACTGAGACATATAGAGACATACGATACCATACTTACAGTACCTCTTTTGATTGTGTGTTTGTCAATAGATGGTTCCCTTTTTGTGTTATGGTGCATTGGTTGATGATTTGGGATATTTGGTTGATTCACCCACATGTTATGGTTCTATTAATTGGCAGTATGATTTGAGATATACACTTATACATGTAATGATCTTATGTTACTTTATGATATACATGTTTTATCATGCCAGTCATTATCACATATTGACATCTACATTCTAAACATATTCTGACCTGTGTGTTATTTATGTACTCGGGGTCAGTCCGAGACATTACAGGTTCAAGGACAAAGTGACCTACTTTTGATTGTTGAGCATAGTTATATATTATAGAGTTGAATATCATTTTGTATATTCGTAGCTACATGTGTACATGTGTTGTTGAGATATATATATATTGGACATGTCATGTATATTTTTAATGGTAGTGGGTATTTTACTATTTTTGTAGACTAACTTAGGCTTGTGTATATTTTATATTATACGTAATCACTATGCCATTGACTCTATGTTCCCTATGATTTAATTTATATTGTGTATTGTTCTATCCTAGAAACACACGTGTTTATTGCTTTGTGCCATTAATGAGTACGTAAAGATGAGTAGTATATAATTTTTTTTTGAAAATGTACTAGTATTAGCCCAAGGGAATAGTCGTGTGTGACAGTCCGATATCGCATCATTCTCTGTATTATTCGGCACTATTACTTAGTAATACTCTTTTGTAGTATGGGTATAGAGGTAGGGTGTTACAGATGCCCCTCCTAACAGTCTCATTGCAGCAGTGACCTTTTGATGTCTAGTCAAACCCTGAGTTTTTTAAGGCATTCAGTTTGAAGGCAAAATATTTTTCATGAGCTTTCATAATTTAATTGAACAATGACGTCCCATTCTATACCTCCTAATTCTAAACTTATTTGTAGTGTGTGTTAGATTTTGTACACAATAATTGTCAATCAATCATTGATGGAATGTAGAATGATGATAACTTATGCATCGCTTGATGAAACCGGGCCAACTTACAACTAGTGAAATATGTGGATTTCAAAAAAAAAAAATTGGATCTTACTCGGTCATATGAAGTTTAACGGATTATATTAGATCCAATGTAATTAATTTAAATAAAAACCAATTTTATTTAATTTTCTACATTATTTAATTAATAAATATTTATATAGTTTATGAGCATATCAATTTATATTCATATGTGTATAATGTGAACGTGCAACATAGTAAAAGCATACATGGTCAAATTTATGCATATTAGATATTGAGATTTATATCTACTATGTATATACATAGCTATATGCATTCATTCATACATACATACATATATATACATACTACGACCATATTTTCAAGTTCATCCGATTAAGGAGCTTGCAGATCAACCTTTGAAGCAGGTATTGTACCGAACTTAGGCTTCGATAAGGTTATTGAAGTGGAATATTGAACTAAGTCAGTATGACATTGCTTACCATTCGAGGGGAGCGATAAACGGGCCATCGTTGATGGACTTCATCGTAGAGTTTACCAAGATGGTGAAGAGGAAAACGATATGGTCACACTTTCTCATTAGAAATTGTTTGTGGATAAAGCTTCAAACGAATGTAGTTCAAATGTAGGAGTAGTTTATATGTATGTGTATGTTAAAGAGGGAGAGAAACTTGCCATAGTTAAATATTACATGTATATACATATGAATGTAACGTATAAATTGTTTGTTAACATTTTATAATATACAAAATATTATTTTGAAAATATTAAATAAATTTTTACCAATCCTATATTCAAATTTGAATTTTAAATAATTACCTAGTTTGACTTGGTAATCAAAATTTAAATTTAAAACCATATCTTAGGTTTAAATTCTAAACTGCTAAATATCTTAAAATTTGACTTTGTAAAAACAAACATATAAAATAAAATATATTTATATTATGTTAAAAATAAATTTCCAATTATTAAATAATATTTGTATTAATTTTTAAACATTTGATATAATTAAATTCTACAAAATTTAAATAAATATCAAATATATTTCGACTAGAAAAATATTTATCTATTTTAAAATTATCGAAAGTATTATTTATATATAATTGTATACGTGGTTAAATTGGAAATTAACTATTGTTGTAATATATATATATATATATATATATATATATATATATATATATATATATGAAATATTATAAATATATTTCGGCAGTAAAATAATAATTTTCTTTTAAATGTCGAAGAAAAATTAATATTTATATATTAATATAAACATATTATTTTATTCTAATTTTAATATATATGTTAATAGATGAATTAATAAGCATTGTTTTAAATTTTAAATTTATATTTTGTAATAAAATTTTATTTACATATCAAAAGCATGATGGTTGAAAATATTATAGATATATAACTTATATATATATATATTTGATTTAATATACATAGATAATTAATTATTAAATAATGAAACAACATATGAATAAATATGGCATTAACATATATACCGGTAGTGATATATAAATATAAACATTTAAAGAACATCCGACATAAATATGTCATGTACATAAATGTAAACGAAAAATGTACCTAATGAAACATTGCTATAATCCATACTTTGATCTAGTCAAACTCCTTTGATCTCTCATATTTACACCCAATATTCCAAAAAACTAGCATGCCAACATTGGATTTAAGTTGTGGTGATTGAATGGAGGTGAATGAAGTATAAAATAAATGGGTTTGTGTATAGGGATTTGTGACCAAGAGTGGAAAGCAGAAGCCAAATACGTAAAAAAATGATAAGGAGGCTAAGATTTGAATTTATTGTAAAGGCTAAAGAAAATATTTCCATACCTTTCTCATACCATTTCAAACTCAGTAGCCTTTCTTTCCTTCCCATCTTAGTTTGGCCATGGAATGGGTACATGATAGACCAAATCTCAACTAAACTCATCAGTAAATTATTCAATTTAAATCCTTGGTGATATCACATATCGATATCCACATATATAACTTTTACATACGCATCTAATAAATTACTAACAACATCCCAAAATATTCTAGAAGCCACTCTATTTTACTAAATACACTCGATAATAAAATACAATAATAGCTAATATTTCCTAAATATTAATTAATTTATAATTATTATAAATCAATTAAATCAAGCAAAGTTTCAGAGACTAAATAAATTTGGTTGTATGACTCACATGTATGAATTTAGCAATGATTACGGAGACCCACTATTTTAAAATCTTAAAATGATCAATTATAAATGCCAACAAAATATGCTTACAGCTAATGTTAAAGACAGTGGGCTATGGGTATATAAAATTAAAATGAGTCTAAAATAGTGAATATAAAAAGGGAAATCTCATAGCAGAATTTAGAACATTATTGTACACACACGGATATATATATATATATATCATTTTAACAATTAAATATTACTCAAATCTCATACATCTCATAATATACATATTTCAATACCAATTATTAAACAATGAATACATAACTATGATGCAAGAGGTATATTGAACCATCTTGTGAACATGACTCATTTCAGACCCTTTGCTCCCATCTTTATTTCCACCTACAAAATTTCAAATACATATTTATATAAAATAAAGGGAAAATGTGTCAACTGTGTTTGGACTACGCCTAACCTTATAAACTATGGTCATATGTTCGATAGTTATTGCATATGAAAAGACTGCCTATGTACCCCTTATTGGTGAATCAAGCCAACGTGATTCTTTTTCCTATACTTCTCTTACATCCAAATATGTAGCTTCCCATAATTTGGCATTATTTATTTAATTAGTTAGTTAATTAATTAGGCTTCGAAAATGGAATTTAGGCAAATGATGGAATTTGATCCCGAAACTTGCACTATTGCGTTCATGGAAAAATTCTAAGTAACTTTCATATTAGAATTTTTTCGATCAGAGTCCAAAATGAAGAAGTTACAGACAAAAAGCGAATTCAGAACAAAAATAATTAAATACAAAAAACTAACATTAATTAATCGCTCGTGCCACAGATCGACCCGTCGTTGGGACCGATCCACCCCTAGTTGTCGACCGATGCTCCATGGGCGGTCGATCGATCACCTTCAGGTGGCAAGTGTTAGCCCAGACCACAACGGGGTGAATTTAGTAATTTAAATCATACCGTTCTGGTTGATTCTAGCGCCTATAAATTCAGGCATATCCCTCCCTTCTCTTCTCAAATTTTTATGGAGGCGGTAGTAAAGCTTTGCCATTTCTTCCTCTCTACTTTCTTTCTAAATTATAAAGATAAGATATTTGTATCTATATTTATACTAATTGGAGAAGATTAGAAATCTAATGTAAAGGAGAAGAGAAGATAATCAACCATATGCGTATTTGAGATGATTTATATATTTATATACATTAGTATCTACTTTCTCTCCCAATCCAAAATCTCTGCTCAGATCTATAATTCTAATGTATGTATATACCCTTTTATACATATCTCTTGGATTAAAAAGGATATGGAGATGAATCAATTGTTCTACTTCAGATCTATAGATATGGATCGCTTTTAAAACATAAGTGAGAAATTTTTTAGATTGTTATAATATGAAAACTATCCCATTGGTATTTATTTGATTTGTATACCTAATTGGGTAATTGTATACGAGTTGTAGGCAACAAATTGAATATGATCTGAATATAATAACTATTGCATACGTATTCTTATTTATTAATTGATTTAGAATTATTTACAACCCGATCTGGAATTAGTCTCAAAAGTATGAATTTAGAATATTGATTTGAAGGAAATTTATTCTGGATATGAAATAGATTGTATAATAATGGTGTAAATTTTGATTATTACACTAATTTTGTTGGAATGTAAGCCATTCTATGTTTGGAATTGTTGGAATTTAGATCCGTTTAATATTTGCAAATTAGTTTGATTTCTTTTCCTTTTAGAAAAATACAACATTTGATCTAAAAAGGAATAGATGCAAATAGAAAAGGAAAGAGATGTGTAAAGTATGAATTCATTGTAGTTTACACTGTCTATTTTGATAATAAAAGGAAATGATTATTTCATGTAATTTCAAACAATGTAATCTTTAAAAAGTTAATTATTTTTTATTTTGGACTAATTTATGGAAATTATAGCGAATAATCTTTTTAGACATGTTTCCAACAATTTAACATAAAGAATATTCTAGCGAAGATATATAACTAGAACATATTTGATAAAAGTAAATATTTATACGTAATTTACCTCGCTTATAATAATTAAATAAAAATCTAATAACGATGCTTACATGTAATATTCACCTTTAGAATAATTAACTAATGGGAATAAAATTTGAAAGGTTGTAACTCCAATAAATGGTAATAAATGTGGGAGTTGCAATAATTTGATAGGTTAATGAATTATTGGGATTAGTAAAAACGAAATAGATATAAAAGGTTACTAATTTGAAATTAGTAATCGTACATAAATTTCTTAGGAAATTTCCATTAGGATTTTATGGAAAAATTGACATTTATGATCATTAAATGGAGATTTATCGGTAGATAAATATTTAAGATAAATCTTATTGCCTTGAATAGAAAGGGAATTAGTAAGTTAAGCCCAATGTCTACCTAAAATAATATAAGTAAAGACTTAGGATGGTTAATTAGACTTAGTGGGTTAGTGATGCGAGGTCGATAGATTCACTCGACAGAAGATT
This sequence comes from Allium cepa, assembly GCA_030765085.1. Lineage (NCBI taxonomy): Eukaryota > Viridiplantae > Streptophyta > Magnoliopsida > Asparagales > Amaryllidaceae > Allium > Allium cepa. The sequence continues at coordinate 656,819,968 of CM060940.1, forward strand.
ACCCTTCACTTTGAGGCTACTAGCAGTTGGGCAAACTTACTATTGATGTGAGATACCACTAATCCTAGGACCCATGACGATGTGAGAGATTGGGCCTACTTTCTTGATAAGTATTAAATGGTCCAAATTTGAAAGTAGGAGCAGTGAGGGATATTTCCATAGGGGTTCGCTATTGCTTTGAGGTTTTAAGCGACTGAAGGGTCTGCCTCTCTTCTAAATGGAAGCATTAAGTAACCTAGTGAGATTCAAAATATATAAATAAATAAGGATGTCTCTAAAATGGGTTTACTTCAGTGTTGAGGTCTTAAGTGGCTATAGGGTCCGTCTCCCTACCAAAAGAAGTAACCTAATGAAATGTCATATTTATAAGTAAAGAGTGATAGTGGATATCTCGGGAATGGTTCACTTTAGGTTTGGGGTCTTAAGTGATTATAAGGTCCTCCTTTTTCTTATAAGAGAAGTATTAAATAGCCCAATGAGATTTCTAAGCAATGACAGCTAGATAGTACTATTGAGGAGGACGTTTTTGGAAATAGGTCTTAAATGATGGGGTCTGCCTTAATTAGGATCTTAAATGACTAGAGTCTACCTATTTTCCACTTGGAAATATCGAGTGGGTTGGGTACAATCTCTTACATTGCTAAGGTCGTAATAACAATAGTACCATTTAGGAGCACGCCTTGGGAATAGATCTTAAATAATGGGGTTTGTCTTAATTAAGATCTTAAATGACAAGAATTTTTCTATTTTCCAATAAAAGGTATTAAGTGGCTTCCGTACTGTTTATTAAATGATGGCGATTTTATCGACGATAGATGCGGTAATAGCTGGACATTAAATGCCGAGAGCCTTAAATATTGGTTAGAGGTCTTATAGCTAGGACCCATAGACTATTGATAACATTGTTAGGAAACCAACTTGAGAATATGTTTTAAATGATGGGGTCTACCTTGATTAAGGTCTTAAATGGCAGAGTCTGCCTATTTCTCTTTTTAAAAGCATTATAGAAGCTTGCTTCACATTTAGAAGTATTAAGTGGAAAATGGGTTTGAAAGGGCGATTGATAAGGCTTCATTAGTATTTTGCACCTTGGGAAGGGGTAGGTAAGTAATCGTGTGTGCAATGTAAGGTTAGATTAGAATTGCTAACCTTGATGGATATAACTGTTAAATGGAAACCAATCGGTATAAATTCATGTTATGGACAGTTTATATACTTTTGCAGTCACTAAGACATTGTTCTAACCCCTCCTCATTATAACCCATATGATAGAATTTAGGGGAATAGGTCACTGGAGCTAGGTATGCTTTATTGTTGGATAATTCTTCCTTCCCTCATGCTTGATGCTGATGTGACAATCTGCTATCCAAGGAATACCATTAATTCCAAAGTAGTAATCATAGTCGGTATTCTTGTCATATTATTGTTTCTGCTGTGAGTTTAGATTTCTATCAATCTCTGATAGTGCTCACGCTTATTTGCATGTACCAAATCCAATGATCTGTGCTCTTATGGACATAGGTTTCGATTATTTGTCGAAATTTAGGCCCATTAAGTTATGGGTTATTGCATTGGTATTAGAGCGAAGGTTAGTACATTAGAGGAATTAGGATAAATTGAGAGAACGCGTTCGTACTTTCATATATGATAATATTATATATTTTTACGCTAGATTTTAAGAGTTTCGACTATAGTTGTAGTTGTAGTTCCACCCCAAAGGAATGGGCAAAGAAACTATGGGTTGGAAATATCTTAAAGTTAAGATTTTTACGCCGACTCCGAAGTAACCCAAGGAGTGCTGGCGATGCGTAAAGCGCTGTTGATGAAGAGCATGTGTATGACATATGAATGAATCCCAAAGACTGGAGGTGTTCCACTAGATTTGAGACTCTAGCTACCTTGTGATTTTGGATTTTGAGTTCGATCGGAGACATATATTTATTATAGATGGAAGGGAAATTAGAGTATGTACGTTGCTATTGTCTGAATGCAAGTTTGTGCTAAGGTGCATTCATTAATCATCTCTTTGATGGCAATCCGGATTTTTATTTGAATAATCAATGTCAATCCTTATCTGAAACCCATGAGAAATTTTTTATAAAGTATGTTGTGGAAATGCCCTAGATTTTAGAAAAAAAAGGTTTTCAAAGGTATTTTTTTTCCTAAGGATCTATTTTAAAAAAAAAATTAGGGAAAGTTTTAAAATTTTCACTTTCAAAAAAACATGAGTACCACTAAGCTGGTTATGTTAAGTAAATTTTGGTTTATAAAAGATTAATTCTTTGAATTCAATATTTATATATATCGGTAAAGGCTTGATATTGATTTTTGGCAAGAAAATAGTTTTCCAATTTGGGAAATTTGTATTTTAAAAGGGTTTTTGGAAACCCTTAAATGTGTGTGTATATATATAAGTTTGAATTCTAAGGGATGTTTCCGTATGAAATGGTGTCTATTGTTTAGAAACAAGTATAAAGGAGGATATATTTAGCTCGGTGGTTTTTCGATTTATAAAATCAAGGTTTTTATATTTTTTCTCTTTAAGGTACAGGCTAAATAGGAATGACATTCAACTTTATTAGGGTATGTAGTTTGAAGTGTTGTTGGTCGCTGCTGAGGCTACTGCATTCCAAAGAAGGGTCTACATGGTAAGTTGGATACCGTCGTGAGGAAGGTAGAATTTTTTTGAATGGGTTAAGCTGAAGATGGCGTGTGTAATGTCATTAGAATATTAGTCAATTTAACCGGCCATATTGTGTACAGGTTTAAGCCGTGTCCAAATCTAGGCTAGGTTCGACCAAGCGGTCGACCGATTGACCTAATAGCGGTCGACCGCTAGGTGGATGTGGGCCAAACCCAAACCTGGAACATGACTATAAGTCGTGTCCATACCTTCAGCCGCCACACTCCCCTCACTCTCTCCTCCTTTCCATTTTTTTAGCCGAACCCATTTCCACCTCCCCCTTCCTCCACCTAACCAAAGCCTCTCTCCTCCACTCTTTTACCAACCAATGCTAAAATTCTTGCGCATCGAGTCTTGCCCCACCACCACTCCAGATCTAAACCCTTTTCTCCTTTTATTTTCAACCGCCTTTTAGTCCATGGCACTGCCATGCACCGATGGCTCTTTCTCTCTTCATCCCAGCCTCACTCCACAGGAAGCCGCTTGGCTTAACTGAGCGAGCAAAAGATCGCCACTTATCTCAAAACGACGGACTTTGATTTTCTCAATGGACGACCAGTGAGATTAGGAGATTTTGCAGCTCTTGGGTTTGAAGAGCTTTTCGTCATGGCAAGACTTGCACCAATCCTTTGCTTCGAGAGTTATGAGCGGGAATATTACCCATGCCGCATCCATCTTTTCGATGCACAGATGGCGCAGAATTTTAATGGTGGCAGCAGCTACATTGAGTCAAAGGTGAAGGAAGCTCGGATTAAGATAATAGATGGTGATCTTGCTGGGATTTTGGATATATTTGCAGTAGGTGCAGATTTCGATGACATAAAGATGACCGATCCTTAGATTTTACAACAGATTTTTTTAAAAATGTCGATGATCGGAGGACCAATAATTTACGACTAGTTGCCCATCTCATCATGCACATCGTTCAACACAACATCATACCGAAGATGGGAAGCCTCGACCAGATCTGTACGTCAATGCAGAGAGGGGTCTATGCTATGATTAGTGGCATATTTGTCAATTAGGCTCGTGTTTTGATGCTCCATATGATCGATCAAGGAATTCGTACCCCGAAGACTCACTTTCCATATTGCCACTTGCTAACTTGAGTGTTTAGGCATTACGAGGTAAATTTGAGCGAAGAGCCAGTAGTGAGGAAGGTCCCTCCTGCCATCGACCGGATCAACATTAAGAGGATGAATATTCCTTTATCGCCTGCCGTACCACCTGTACCAGCACCAGAGCCGCAACACTAGCAGAAAGGGATAACACATGGCATCGGGGGATACATGAGTCCTGAGCGTGTTACTATCCATCCGATTCAGGCAGAGCTCCGATAGATTAGGATGGAGCAACAACGCCAGGGGTGTGAGATTAGGTGCATAGAGGCTATGCTATGACCATTCCGTGGTCGCGACAATGGCTCGAGCTCTAGCCGTGGAGCGAGACCTTCTCACGGTTAGTAGGCAGTGTTTTATTTAGGATTGTCGCATCTTTTTATTTCCAGAATTTTTTCTTTTCTTCTAGGTCGTCGAGTTGTAACACTGTTAATTGTCTCTTATAAAAGGCACGCACAAAATTACGAGTTTTTATACATTTTATGCATTATTGTTTCTGGATATTCAAATCGCTCCTATATTTATATGCACAGTAGAGAAGCAATATAAATATTTGAATCTCATAAAGATACTTAACTAATAGTAAATGCAATATAAGACTGCAAGTTTAGAATAGTTGGAAATTTTAGCAAAGGACATGGTAAAGTTGTTTTGATATCACGGGTCATTGCTCAGGTTCCTTAAAAGCTAATTTATTTAATAATAGATTCGTTTATATTTTTAAATAAAGTGTCAAATTTTTGGGTAAAGGTTAGTTGTAGAATTTTGTAATTTTGTTTACGCATTTAGCACATAACCGACTTTCGACTATGCTGAAATTGTGGCTTGATTTATCAAAATTTTTGAGAAGGAAAATATTTTGAAAATTTTCCTCTAGATTTAAGAAGTCCACTTTTGAAAAAAAATTGTGTTTTACTTATTTTTGACTCTTATTATTTTTTGAGTTTTTGCTCAAAATTTGATTTCATGGGAAAATATGTGTTTAAATATTTTGTTATATTATTTTCCAAACGACGTACAAAATTGAAAAGAGAGAAAGATTTTTGGTAGAATTTTTATTCTGAAGGCCACATGTTAGGCGTAGAGAAGGAAAATAGGGTTAGAATTTGCGAATTTAGCGCTGCGTTGGGGTCGATGATGTGATAAATGCAAGTGATAACTAGGGAAATGCTATTTTTGCCCTGGAATTTCTATTTTCATACCTTGTCGATAATGTGCTCAAGTCTAATTTTAGACTTAATTCCATTTTAAAGCTTGAAAGTAAGCCTCCTTAAGCATTTTGTGCATGGAAAATTTGGAGTAAATCCGGGCAGCGAAGAAATTTCCACTATACTATGGGAACATAAAGATTATAGTGCGGTAAGAATGTTAAATTCTCTGCCTAAATTTCCTTTTTCGACATAGGAGTAAAGTTTAGAAAGCGATTTTTTGATACATTAGATTATTGGATGGTAGATAGTAGATGCAAAATTAGTTACTTCATACTTCTATTTATAGGAGTATGGGGGTTTTTGTTGAAAAGATTCTTCAAAAAACTGCATACATATAGAACTACCAGTATATATGTAGGTTATTTGCATCATGTTTTCAAAAAGAAATGCATTCACGTAGGAGGATCCAATTTAAAATCATTCTGCATATATAGTTTCTGTATGGTGATAGAGTAGTACACTATGCAGTTACGCATGTTTGGTTGCAATATTGGTTGTACACTCATTGGTTGTATAGTTTAAGATAATTAAGAGCCAAAACCTTGACTTAGTCATTGGTGAAATGTAACACCCCACACCCCTTAATATACCCAAAATGATACATTAAAAGGTGTGGTGCTATGTAGGTATAACTGAAACTAACAGAGACTAAGATTCATAAGGCAAAAATAGGTAAAAACAATGGAAACTAAAATAATAACTTATTCAAAACAAAAACTTCATAATTACTTCATATACCAAATACAACATACAAGTCTCAAAACCCAATATGTCTCACGAAATAAAAACTCGCAGTCTCAACAAAAATTAGAGTAGAAATATCCCTCTCAAGTGCCAGTACAAAGAAAGAAAAATGGAAATAAAAGTAGAGAAATACATAGCAGAATCTTCTCCAAGAAACCTCCGAGCAACTACAATCTACTGCCCACTCCCTTGATTGCTTATGTGGGGAAAAGGAGAAAATAGAGGAATGGGTCAGACTAAAAATCTGGTGAATGATAGTAACCACTAGAATCTTTAAGTGAAGTAAAAGTAATTGTAATATCCCGGAATTTCAGGAGTTTAAAATTTTGATAATCTCTTAACTTAAATTATTTGAAATTGATAAATTGTTATTTTCAAAAATAAATAACTAAGTAATAATAATATAATGTCTTAATTATGGTTATAAATTGGTTTTAAATTAAGGATATTTTGTTTGTGTAAATAAATTCTAAATTGATTTATTGTGTTCAAAATTGATAAGTATGTTTAAATACATCCATTTCTGTGTATTTTAAATTGATTTTAAAATAGGATAAATTATAATAAATAATAATAAGCTTATTTAAAAATATGGTTATATTTATTTAAATTGATTTTAGATTTGATTTTTAAATTTAACTTTGAATTGAATTTAAATTTGAATTCAAGGAATATATACATACATATTAAAATATAATAATAATATAGTTTGGTTTTAAAATATATAGATAATGTTTTTAATTAAAAAATAAGATTTGTTATTGTATTATTCTTTTATAGAAATTTATTTATAAAAATTTGGATTTGTATTTATTTAATAAGAATAAATACAAGGCTTTTGAAATAGCATTTTTTTCAAATGAGTTTGCAATGTTTTATAATTTTATTTAAATTTTATTTGATTTCATTTCTTTTCAAAGATTGTATTTTATATAAATTTAGCATACATTTATAAATGTATAAGTGTATTTGTTTACTAGATATTTAATTAGATAGTATTTTTAAAATTTAGAAAACATGTTTGTTAATTAGGAAAATAATTTAAAAAGCTTTTTAAATTTCTTTAGAATTAAAAACAAACTCATTTTGACAAAAGTTTAGTTCTAAAACACTATGTTAATAAGTGTTAAAATATTTATGATTTATAAGACAAGTATCCATATGTTTTTAATTTTCTTTATAATTTGATAAATCTGAAACTTGCCTATATAATCACCATTTTCTCCACCTTCTTTTTCTTTAAAAACTTTTGCTCATTCCTGAAAAAGAAACTTGAATCATCAATGCAATTTTTTTCCAAAATCAGAAGCTCCTCAATTCAAACCATGTTTAAATCAAAAAAAAACCTGAAACATTTAATTCTGTTTACCAAAACCTGTAACCTTTTCAATTTGCAAATACAAAACAATCTTCAAACCAATCCTCAAAATGAAATCTGAAAACTTCCTCAACATAAATCTGCAAAATTGTTTACCTGAAACATTTCTGTGATTAAAAGTTCAAATCTCCTCAAACCATTCTATGATCTAAAGCTTGCAGTTTGTTCTCAAAACAAAATCACAACCTGTTTTCAAAAATTCAAGTATCTGCAAAATATTTGTATGCATGCAAGTGTATATTATGAGTCAAAGTATTACCTGAAACAAATTGTTGAAGCAAACCTGAAGGTTTCTCTGTTTCAAATGAGGCTTCATCGTAAGTTCAAAGCATTTTTGCAAGTACTCCAGATTTTAAATAGCATCAAGTTCAAAGTTATTTTGCCAATTTTCAAAATGCAAAATCTGGAAGCAAATTCAAGAAAAAGGCTTCCTGTTCTTTTTTTTCAAACCTCTGCCTTTCTTTTAAATTGAGGTGAGTAAATTTTTTTTTTTAAATTTGAAAGGTTAAGGAGCTAAATAATTTTAGTTTGTGAAATACCTGTGATAATGTTGTTCTGCATGTGTATATAAAATGGATAGTTGCTGTATTTACATGGTTATGTTCAGAGGTGCACTATTCTTCCCTGTTCTTGTTACAGTATATTCAAATCTAGACAAATTTATTCTTCCACCCTCTGATTGACTATAGGATTTTGTTTACAAATCATAAAGGTTTATTTAGACTTAAATTAAATTTTAAAGATGGATTTAAGTAAAAATGCTTAAAAATTTATCTGGAATTATGAATGCAGTGGAAAATTTTCTAATCATGCTAAAACCAATCACTTCAATTCATTAATTCAAGATTATAACTTGAATCTATTATTAAAGTTAGGATTTTTGAAATAAATATCACAATTTTTAAATTTGTATTAAGCTAGCATTTGGGGTTCAACTGGAAATTGGGTTTCTGCCAAATTCAGTTGATTTATGAAACTGGGTTGCTCGAGATTGTGGATGGAGCTAGGTGAAGCATTGGAGAGTATAGTAAAAATGGTGAATGAATTTGTAAATCACTGTGAAGTTTGAATTTGCTCGGGATAAATTTTTAACCTAGTTCTGTTTGTATTTTGGAAATTGGCTTCTGCATCTTCTTCACCGCATCGAGCTTGAAGGGAATTTGGGTGAAGGATTCGCGGTGAGTCAGCGAGCCTTGAGCGGAGTGGTGGCCATTTTAGATGATCGGAGGCGTGGAATTTGGGGATTTGCTGATGATGATTTTTGGGTTCAGTTCAACCATGGGTACTCGATTTTGAATCGAGGTAGGAGTTGATGTTCTGTGGGTCAGGGATGTTTGTAGGGTTATAGAGAAACTTGTCGGTGGGTTCGATGTTGGTTGGAATGGTTCCGGCACCGGTGCAGGTTGCACGGAGGTTGGTTGTTGTCAGTGGGTTTGTGTTTTTGTTTGGGGTTGCTTGATTTTCTCGAAGGAAGACTCGGGATATTAGGGAGATGGCTCGGGGTAATACTCGTGTGGGTTTTGGGTTGTGTGCAGAGTTAAACTGTTATGTTTTAACAGTTTTTAGTTTTAAATTTAATAGTTTTAAAATTTTAAAAATCAAATTTGTTTTAAAAAAAAGAAGAAAGATAGTACTTTGTTCTTGAATTCTAGTACATATATGGGTTGAACTCAAATGGAATTTTCAACTAAGTTTAATTTTAAAATAAATAAAGTCTTAAACTTAAAAAAAAATTAAGCTAAGTTAAATTCTTGTTTTTAAATTGATTTGTTCTTATAAATGAATTTGTATGAATGTTATTAAATGTTTTAAGTTAAAACCTTAATGTTATTTTTCAAACTTATTTGAAATATAAAATGGGATTATAAGGAAATGTTTTTAAATTAGTTAATCAATAAATAAAAGAAAGTATTTAAAGATTACTTTATATTTTAAACTAATTTATGATTAAGTTAAAGATTTTAAGGTTAATTTAAGATAATGTTTTATCTTAAATAATAATTAAGTATTAATAATTTGTAATTAATTAGTTAATTAAGAAATTTTAAATTTAATTAATTAATTATTATTTTAAAGGAGTTAATTAAGTAATTAATTAATTATAATTATTAATTTAATTAACTAATAATTAGGACAATTTAATTAATGTCTAATGATTAATTAAATTGTAATTACTTATTAATTAAGTAATTAGGGGTTAGTTAAAATAGTTAATTTATACTTAATAAAGGTTTTATTGAGTAATTAAGTTTTTAATTTGGTTTTCTTAATTAATTAATAATTAAAGAATTATTAATATATAATGTAAGTTAATTAAGAATTTATTAACTATTATTAAAGGTTAATTAATTGTAGTTTTTATTTATGGATTAATTAATCTGTAATTAATATTGTTAATTAATAATTAAGTTTTATTAACTAATGATTAAGAGATGATTATTTAGTTAATTAAGGTTAATTAATTAATTATAAAAGTAATTAGTGACTAATTACTAATGTTAAAGGATTGATTAATTAAGGTTTATTAATCAATAGCTGAAGATAATTAATCTGTTAATTGAAGATTAATTTGGTTAAAGAGTAATTAAGGGATAAATTACTCGATTTTGATTTGTGAGATGAGTGTGGTCAAGTAAGTTAATTAATTTGTTAATTAATTAAGAATAGTCACTTGAGAATTGTAACGCCCCGAAAATTTTCGACTTTCGAAAATTCAACATCGATACTCACTTTATCGACTGCCGAGAAATCGAAGGCCAAAAACCCGAAATGTTATGGTTTAAGAAAAAGAAAAGAAGAAAAGAGGAGAGAGAAAAAAAAAAGATAGAAGAAGGAAAAGAAAACAGAAAAATAGAAAATAGAACAGAAACGGAAAACAATAGAACAACATCAGAATCTCACAATTCGCAGCGGAACAACATATAATAATAAATGAATAATCTTTAAACAAAGAACTATATCAGTTATTACATTTTATACATTACATTTCATCATATCATCAGAGTATACAACAACATACAACAACAAACAGTGCAGCGGAAAAAGAAATACTATATACTAGTAATACGCCATGCCATCCAGCTTGCCTCCAGCAATTCCAGAATATCCAGAATATCCTGATATGTGGAAATTGGTGGGCACCCAGAGTTTAGGAAGGAAAACAATAAACTCCGAGTCAGTCATGTGACTGGTGTGAGAACTCAAAACAGTTTATTTATCTTTAAAATCAAAATAGAGGAATATTTTTAAATTCAATTCGCAATGCTTTTAAAAATGAGACTACCATAAGACCTCCTGCCACACACACAATGCAAACGCAGACTTGGAGAAGATTTCTCCTTATGATAGCCAAAGATGCTTGATACGCATTAAAACCAAATCAATTTTGATATTATTATTAGTGCATAGTGTAGAAGAAATTCATTTCGAAAGTAGAATATAAATCTTAGCCAGCATAGGTACCATTATATTATGCCTACTATAGCTACCATTTTAAATGGCAGGTTCTACAACTAAAACCGTACAAGTTTCGTATTGTTTCTTTGGATTTCCAACAAATGGTCAGGCCAAGGAACTTCCCATTGCCACATGAGAATGCCTCTGGAAGGACATTCCCGAGAACCAAACCGGAACTCTGCCAACACAAGGCCGGGTTACCCCTAACTGGGTAACTACTGACACGAGCACGCCATTCCCCGATCGTAAACGACCTTTCTCACGGGATCCCGATAACCAACAACCACAAAGTAATAAATTCGCAGTAACCACATAGGTTAAATATCTGGGCTCCATACCATGATACCACCTCTATCCAGAAGGAAATGCACATACCCTAAAGGGAGCTACCCCTCATAACCTTGCCGCATCTTTCCTGTTTTGACCATTTCCGGGGTGTGAGGCTCGACGAAGTCACGTCCACAAAAACATACTTTATACAAAAGCCATGCTTTGGGTCAACAAATGATCATAGAAATGATCACAAAGATAGACGATCAAACAAATGATCCTATCACAAATAATCAACACAATGATCATTTCACAGCAACACTCAGCATGTCACATTACCAAATTGGGAATATATCGCTGATAACATTCAACTACATAACCTCTGAGCTCGTACGTCTCAGAGAAGGGTGTTAAGCTAAAAGAATAAATTCTCCGCCACCAACAGAAATATATTTGAAAGAAATCTGCTTTATATCTCAATTTGTAATGTCAAACATACAATCCATACAAGTCTGTTCCGGGCTCGAACAAAACCGAAGGCACTTACAAAGAAGTCCTTGCAATATGGATATTCACAATCCTGATCGGATTTCCCATCACTTAGGGAGTCTCTATACCATTGCAACTCAGTGCAGAGACAATCGATAGGTCATCCTATCGCTTTCGCAAATACCGGGTCTTCAACACCGATCTTCAATGCAATTCACAACGACGTATCACATATTCGAAATGGGTTATACGACCCCATGGTCCTTTCCCGGTTAACCCGAATAGTGAGCGCTTGTTCAAAAATAAGTGTGGCATTCACATTCAAACAAATCACATCAAATACCCATTCAAAGGGAAATATTGATAGTCGGTTATTGAACTATCAATGGATATGCACACATCACCAGTTTCCAAATAATTTTCCAAATTATTTATTTTCCAAAATATCTTCACTAGATATATAATTTCACACTTCAAAAATAAATCAACATTTATTTTTTTAAATCAAATTCCACTTTCTTTTATAAATTCCTTAGTGAATTTATAATCCAAAATATCTATGAATATTCGATTTCAATTATTCATTTCAATATTCCTTTTCAATTTATCTTCAAAAAGATAAATTCTCAAAATATTCACTTTATATTGGAAAACATTTCCATACTTATTTATTCATAAGTAATTCACAAATTTTATTTATTTTCAACACTTAGAAAATATTCAATATACTTAAATCGAAATTAAATATATATTTCATTCTTTAAGGAAATCATTCTCATAAACATATTTATTTGGGCCCAAAACGAATGTTGCGTAAAACAACGTTACGACAACCCAAAATCACTAGTATAGGGATTCAAAATTAAAATATATATATAAATCCCAATACTATACAAAACATTTCCTTTCGGAAATCATTTACTATAACAACAGTGTTATAGTCCACCATTCCCTTTTCATTTCTCGAAAACGTCTATTTCAATAATAAATGTTGAAATCTATGGTTTCGAATCTCAACACATTTTAAAACATCGTTAGATCGTTTTAAATTCCATTTAAACATCACATTCAAAACAATTTCTTTAACATCTTATTCACTATTCAAAAACGTGAATATACTACGTTAACAACTTTCATCACTTCTATTCATTTTATTTTAAAGGATCTTTCACAGTCAAAAATGTGAATATAACTCCATTAATAGGTTTCAACAATTTACTTATCAAAATAAGTTGTTTGCGAATTTATAAAACAACGTTTATAAATTCCATTTCTATTTATTTTATAACAACTTCCTTTATAAATCTCCTTTATTAGCCTATTCGATTTATATCCCAATTATGAACTAAAAGTCCATATTATAAGTTAAATGCTTATAAAACGATTATTTTACAAAATCGTTCTTTTTAACTTCCCAAATTATAAATCTTATAACTTATAAGATTCATTCATTTACCCAAAACCATTATTTTAATAACTTAATAAATTTTATAAACCTACTGCTTATAAATTTCCATTTATAACTTCACCGTATAAAATTCCATAAATTCCATTCAATTATGAAATTCTTTTTTCACTTCATTCAAACACTTATAAAAACTCGTTTTATAATGTCCATTTTTCAATTTATAAATATCCATTTATAAATCTCTTAATATAAATCAATTTATATTATCCTTTTAAAACATATTTAATCTCCTTTATAATTTCACCATTTTGATTTATAAAATAATTAAATTTTATAAATCCTATATTTTCAACTTTTATAATAAATTCAAAAATCCTGATTTAATCATTTTTTTAAATCATTAGCATCATATTCTCAAAAATCAGTTTTTAACTATTTTTCTCAAAAATCATAATTTTTATAACTTTAAAAATTATAACGTTATTTATTTAAAATGAATCAATTCCAAAAATATTGTATAAACGTATACTTTCAAAAAAATCACTTTGAAATCATTTTAAAATTCCAAATTTGGTCCAATGATGCTACACACCAAATAGTCAATCACGACTACAACGATATCATATATCGATATGAAAATCCATCAAATATCAAAATATCTGAAATCAAATAAATACTGTTGAGGAATCCAGTTGGATCCCTCCAACCTGTTTTCCTGCATCCACAAACATTAGCACAATACCAATTTCGCTCCAGTACGAAATTATCGCGGTATATGGGATTTAAAATATTATCCGCTTAATAACGGCGCAATAGGGTCTCATCCGCTAAACAAAAAAATGCGGGAAATCAACAACTCCAATATATACATATGCCAATATATATATATATATATATATTGCTATTATATATATAATACCAATTTCACTGTTTATGAAATATTCGCGGTATATGTTTTTAATAAATAACATCCGCTTACTAACGGCGCATAATGTCTATTTTAACAATCAATAGATATCAATCATCATTCAAACATGCATTCAAATATTTTAAATCTAACTATTTAAAATAAAAATCGAAACTGATTCGATTGAGTGAGAAGTTCTCACCTTGATTTTATTTCCGTTTTAGCGATTTATTTCGAATAAAATTAAACGGACGTTTAATTTTACATGAAATTTTCACTAACTCCAAACGACTCCAATCCAATTTCATCACGTAGTGCTCGTCCATACGATTCCAACGCAACTGGTTTCGCGCGTTTTCGACCTCGTATGAAAAAGATATTGAGTTTTGAAGTTTGCTCGTATTTATATACACAAATACAACATAATATAAAATTTTATAACCTACAACCTGCATCCACCGTCCATCACAGATCCAACGGCCCCCCCTTCATCTTCCACTCACGTTACCTTCTCCAGTACAACACATACATGCCGAACCCACTCTCATAGATTAGGGTTTATTTTTGCCACCACCTCGCTCGACTAGGACTCGATCAGGAAACGCCATCTCGAAGCCTTCACCTCCCTCCATGTTCGGCCTGAATATCCCCAAGCTCGGTCCCCCCCTATCTCGAATTGCGTGCGCAAGTGCTGCCGAACGTGGCCCCCTAGACGCCACCACGTCACTCCATTTTTGATCATGACCGTTGAACTTCAAGCTCTCGTCGTGCTCTACCATTTCCTAGTTGGAAGTTTGTTGAATTGATTCACGGATTGGAAGAAATCGAGGGAGGAAGGTTGCGAATTTCTGGCCTTAGATAGGGGGGTCGCGGCCTGTATAGATTAGGGTTTTTCTTTTTTCTTTTTTTATTTGAGAATTTATGGTATATTTATAGGAAAAAATCGAACACTATTCATCCGGAAATTCCGAACTCCGATTTACGCGCCGTAACCAGCGTTTCTAGGGTTTACCCCGCGTTCCGGACACAATGGAACAGGTTTCGAAAGCTAATTCAGACATCTGTGCGAGTTATGGCTATAAACGTTCAATTTAAATTAAACCGATTTAAATTGATTTCTAGGCGTTTTAATTTGTACCGGACAAACGGTAAATCCAATTGACACGAAATTTGAAACCTTACAATAATATCACATTACGGATCCGATGAAACTGGTTTCGTCGAAATCCGAGACTTTTTGAAAAATGGCTATTTTAACTCGCCAAATTAAAATTAAAAAAATAATTCGATGCGTTTCGAGCTGCCACGATCAAACGATAGCTCCGATTGACACGAAATTTGAAATCCGGTAATAACTAACCATTACGGATCCAATGGAACTTGTTTCGTTCAATTCTGAGACTGTTCAAAAATTGACTATTTTCACTAGTCAATTTTAATATTAAAATATTCAATTTTCACAAATAAAATTTTAATTCGATTTTAAAAGTTCTAAAATATCGTTCTAACTTCAATATGATAAAATAAAATTTTACAAATCATTTTCAATCATATTTAACTCAATCTTCAATTATTTCCATAATTTAACATATTAAATTATCGATTTAATTATCCAATTAAATCCAGTAATTCAAATTAAATTTATTTGACTTATAAATTTCACTTATTAATATTTAA
Organism: Allium cepa; assembly: GCA_030765085.1. Lineage (NCBI taxonomy): Eukaryota > Viridiplantae > Streptophyta > Magnoliopsida > Asparagales > Amaryllidaceae > Allium > Allium cepa. The sequence continues at coordinate 656,835,309 of CM060940.1, forward strand.
AATTAATTAAATATTCAAATTTTAATTAAATAAAATTCTGGGTCGTTACAATCTTCCCCCCTTAAAAGAATTTCGTTCTCGAAATTAACAAGTAAGAAAAGTTATAGATTCTATTAATTTTCCCAAAATCCATAGTTAAACTTTTTATAATAACTTTACTAAGTTTTCAAATCATACTTAGTTATCTTTTCAAAAACAACTACTATTGTTTAACTTTTAATTCCAAAATCAAAGTTTATAGTTTTCAAAATTTTTCAACTTTCTCAAAAAAATTCTAACGCCTTAAATTTTCGGAAAAATTCGCCATAGTCTCCTTTGCGCGGCTCGATCCGAAAAAAAATATGACAGTATATATCACAAATATACATCTCATCAAGTAATGAGGCATCCCGCTGGGAAAAATTTGTAAAAGTACGATATGTAATCCGAGATATGTACCTTATATTTTATTAGCGAGCATATACGGCTAACATAGCGCGAAAGCGAGCTTCAAATGCGAAGCAAACGCGATCCGCACCTACTAAGCACTCAACAAACAACATGAGAACATGCATGTATGAAAATAGTATCGATATACAACATATAGCAACATAATAACTATATATGTCAACATAGCAAATGCAACAAAACAACAAATGCAAACATCAACCAACTATCATCCATAACCAAATTAATATTCATTTATATTCTCATTAATATTCAATGAATTGGTTTTCAATTTAATCACATTTGATTCATTAACAGTGGATATTTTTACTAACATTCATTTTCCATTAGTTTATATTCACTAATTCATATTCGAGTTGGTTCACTTCCAAATCAAATTCAAATCTATTTAAGTTTCACTTAACTTCCAATTGAATTTCAATTACTTTAGCTTTCAATTTCATTAACTCTTAACGAATTATATACAATCAATCAACTAACAACCATATAACATTAGATTTTTAATGAATTAACACTTATATTCATTATTTCATATCAACTTAATTCACATTCAATTGATTAACATTCAATCCATTAATTCAATTCAATTACAAAAGTTGAATTTCATTTATATAACTTAAGTTCATATTTATCACTTCACTTTATTATTTTACTTTGATACTCATATCAACTTCATTCAACATCACTTAAGCTATACTTCCATTTAACTTTAAATTCATTTTTATTTATAACTCATATTCATAAATATATCCATATAGTTTCACTTCTCTATATATATATATATATATATATATATATATATAAGTTTATTTCACAATTGTAAATCACTTTAATTATAATTCAATTCTTATAATTCATTTTACTTATACAATTATTCTTTTATTTAGATTATTCAAACAACTAAATAATCAACAATCTACTTATATACACTTTAATAATTTTGAAAAATTATTTCTTTACATATAAAAATATAATCAAGGTAAAATTATTTCATTTACCCATTTTTAAAACAATACTGTGTCGAATTGTTCTATTCAAGTGTTTAGAAACTCCTTCGGCATAGTCTTGCGGACCACGCTGACGAAAGTTCATATGCCACTCAACAAACCAATCATCACAATATAAAACAATTTTATATATTCACTAACAAATACGCTCTCATAGCTATTATTACACTCAAACTCATTCTAGAGTACTACTGACTCTATCTCTAATGAGTAATACCCAACAGAACCATGGTTGTCGCTTAACCATAAGCTCTGATACCAGATGTAACGCCCCGAAAATTTTCGACTTTCGAAAATTCAACATCGATACTCACTTTATCGACTGCCGAGAAATCGAAGGCCAAAAACCCGAAATGTTATGGTTTAAGAAAAAGAAAAGAAGAAAAGAGGAGAGAGAAAAAAAAAGATAGAAGAAGGAAAAGAAAACAGAAAAATAGAAAATAGAACAGAAACGGAAAACAATAGAACAACATCAGAATCTCACAATTCGCAGCGGAACAACATATAATAATAAATGAATAATCTTTAAACAAAGAACTATATCAGTTATTACATTTTATACATTACATTTCATCATATCATCAGAGTATACAACAACATACAACAACAAACAGTGCAGCGGAAAAAGAAATACTATATACTAGTAATACGCCATGCCATCCAGCTTGCCTCCAGCAATTCCAGAATATCCAGAATATCCTGATATGTGGAAATTGGTGGGCACCCAGAGTTTAGGAAGGAAAACAATAAACTCCGAGTCAGTCATGTGACTGGTGTGAGAACTCAAAACAGTTTATTTATCTTTAAAATCAAAATAGAGGAATATTTTTAAATTCAATTCGCAATGCTTTTAAAAATGAGACTACCATAAGACCTCCTGCCACACACACAATGCAAACGCAGACTTGGAGAAGATTTCTCCTTATGATAGCCAAAGATGCTTGATACGCATTAAAACCAAATCAATTTTGATATTATTATTAGTGCATAGTGTAGAAGAAATTCATTTCGAAAGTAGAATATAAATCTTAGCCAGCATAGGTACCATTATATTATGCCTACTATAGCTACCATTTTAAATGGCAGGTTCTACAACTAAAACCGTACAAGTTTCGTATTGTTTCTTTGGATTTCCAACAAATGGTCAGGCCAAGGAACTTCCCATTGCCACATGAGAATGCCTCTGGAAGGACATTCCCGAGAACCAAACCGGAACTCTGCCAACACAAGGCCGGGTTACCCCTAACTGGGTAACTACTGACACGAGCACGCCATTCCCCGATCGTAAACGACCTTTCTCACGGGATCCCGATAACCAACAACCACAAAGTAATAAATTCGCAGTAACCACATAGGTTAAATATCTGGGCTCCATACCATGATACCACCTCTATCCAGAAGGAAATGCACATACCCTAAAGGGAGCTACCCCTCATAACCTTGCCGCATCTTTCCTGTTTTGACCATTTCCGGGGTGTGAGGCTCGACGAAGTCACGTCCACAAAAACATACTTTATACAAAAGCCATGCTTTGAGTCAACAAATGATCATAGAAATGATCACAAAGATAGACGATCAAACAAATGATCCTATCACAAATAATCAACACAATGATCATTTCACAGCAACACTCAGCATGTCACATTACCAAATTGGGAATATATCGCTGATAACATTCAACTACATAACCTCTGAGCTCGTACGTCTCAGAGAAGGGTGTTAAGCTAAAAGAATAAATTCTCCGCCACCAACAGAAATATATTTGAAAGAAATCTGCTTTATATCTCAATTTGTAATGTCAAACATACAATCCATACAAGTCTGTTCCGGGCTCGAACAAAACCGAAGGCACTTACAAAGAAGTCCTTGCAATCTAGATATTCACAATCCTGATCGGATTTCCCATCACTTAGGGAGTCTCTATACCATTGCAACTCAGTGCAGAGACAATCGATAGGTCATCCTATCGCTTTCGCAAATACCGGGTCTTCAACACCGATCTTCAATGCAATTCACAACGACGTATCACATATTCGGAATGGGTTATACGACCCCATGGTCCTTTCCCGGTTAACCCGAATAGTGAGCGCTTGTTCAAAAATAAGTGTGGCATTCACATTCAAACAAATCACATCAAATACCCATTCAAAGGGAAATATTGATAGTCGGTTATTGAACTATCAATGGATATGCACACATCACCAGTTTCCAAATAATTTTCCAAATTATTTATTTTCCAAAATATCTTCACTAGATATATAATTTCACACTTCAAAAATAAATCAACATTTATTTTTTTAAATCAAATTCCACTTTCTTTTATAAATTCCTTAGTGAATTTATAATCCAAAATATCTATGAATATTCGATTTCAATTATTCATTTCAATATTCCTTTTCAATTTATCTTCAAAAAGATAAATTCTCAAAATATTCACTTTATATTGGAAAACATTTCCATACTTATTTATTCATAAGTAATTCACAAATTTTATTTATTTTCAACACTTAGAAAATATTCAATATACTTAAATCGAAATTAAATATATATTTCAATTTTTAAGGAAATCATTCTCATAAACATATTTATTTGGGCCCAAAACGAATGTTGCGTAAAACAACGTTACGACAACCCAAAATCACTAGTATAGGGATTCAAAATTAAAATATATATATAAATCCCAATACTATACAAAACATTTCCTTTCGGAAATCATTTACTATAACATCAGTGTTATAGTCCACCATTCCCTTTTCATTTCTCGAAAACGTCTATTTCAACAATAAATGTTGAAATCTATGGTTTCGAATCTCAACACATTTTAAAACATCGTTAGATCGTTTTAAATTCCATTTAAACATCACATTCAAAACAATTTCTTTAACATCTTATTCACTATTCAAAAACGTGAATATACTACGTTAACAACTTTCATCACTTCTATTCATTTTATTTTAAAGGATCTTTCACAGTCAAAAATGTGAATATAACTCCATTAATAGGTTTCAACAATTTACTTATCAAAATAAGTTGTTTGCGAATTTATAAAACAACGTTTATAAATTCCATTTCTATTTATTTTATAACAACTTCCTTTATAAATCTCCTTTATTAGCCTATTCGATTTATATCCCAATTATGAACTAAAAGTCCATATTATAAGTTAAATGCTTATAAAACGATTATTTTACAAAATCGTTCTTTTTAACTTCCCAAATTATAAATCTTATAACTTATAAGATTCATTCATTTACCCAAAACCATTATTTTAATAACTTAATAAATTTTATAAACCTACTGCTTATAAATTTCCATTTATAACTTCACCGTATAAAATTCCATAAATTCCATTCAATTATGAAATTCTTTTTTCACTTCATTCAAACACTTATAAAAACTCGTTTTATAATGTCCATTTTTCAATTTATAAATATCCATTTATAAATCTCTTAATATAAATCAATTTATATTATCCTTTTAAAACATATTTAATCTCCTTTATAATTTCACCATTTTGATTTATAAAATAATTAAATTTTATAAATCCTATATTTTCAACTTTTATAATAAATTCAAAAATCCTGATTTAATCATTTTTTTAAATCATTAGCATCATATTCTCAAAAATCAGTTTTTAACTATTTTTCTCAAAAATCATAATTTTTATAACTTTAAAAATTATAACGTTATTTATTTAAAATGAATCAATTCCAAAAATATTGTATAAACGTATACTTTCAAAAAAATCACTTTGAAATCATTTTAAAATTCCAAATTTGGTCCAATGATGCTACACACCAAATAGTCAATCACGACTACAACGATATCATATATCGATATGAAAATCCATCAAATATCAAAATATCTGAAATCAAATAAATACTGTTGAGGAATCCAGTTGGATCCCTCCAACCTGTTTTCCTGCATCCACAAACATTAGCACAATACCAATTTCGCTCCAGTACGAAATTATCGCGGTATATGGGATTTAAAATATTATCCACTTAATAACGGCGCAATAGGGTCTCATCCGCTAAACAAAAAAATGCGGGAAATCAACAACTCCAATATATACATATGCCAATATATATATATATATATTGCTATTATATATATAATACCAATTTCACTGTTTATGAAATATTCGCGGTATATGTTTTTAATAAATAACATCCGCTTACTAACGGCGCATAATGTCTATTTTAACAATCAATAGATATCAATCATCATTCAAACATGCATTCAAATATTTTAAATCTAACTATTTAAAATAAAAATCGAAACTGATTCGATTGAGTGAGAAGTTCTCACCTTGATTTTATTTCCGTTTTAGCGATTTATTTCGAATAAAATTAAACGGACGTTTAATTTTACATGAAATTTTCACTAACTCCAAACGACTCCAATCCAATTTCATCACGTAGTGCTCGTCCATACGATTCCAACGCAACTGGTTTCGCGCGTTTTCGACCTCGTATGAAAAAGATATTGAGTTTTGAAGTTTGCTCGTATTTATATACACAAATACAACATAATATAAAATTTTATAACCTACAACCTGCATCCACTGTCCATCACAGATCCAACGGCCCCCCCTTCATCTTCCACTCACGTTACCTTCTCCAGTACAACACATACATGCCGAACCCACTCTCATAGATTAGGGTTTATTTTTGCCACCACCTCGCTCGACTAGGACTCGATCAGGAAACGCCATCTCGAAGCCTTCACCTCCCTCCGTGTTCGGCCTGAATATCCCCAAGCTCGGTCCCCCCCTATCTCGAATTGCGTGCGCAAGTGCTGCCGAACGCGGCCCCCTAGACGCCACCACGTCACTCCATTTTTGATCATGACCGTTGAACTTCAAGCTCTCGTCGTGCTCTACCATTTCCTAGTTGGAAGTTTGTTGAATTGATTCACGGATTGGAAGAAATCGAGGGAGGAAGGTTGCGAATTTCTGGCCTTAGATAGGGGGGTCGCGGCCTGTATAGATTAGGGTTTTTCTTTTTTCTTTTTTTATTTGAGAATTTATGGTATATTTATAGGAAAAAATCGAACACTATTCATCCGGAAATTCCGAACTCCGATTTACGCGCCGTAACCAGCGTTTCTAGGGTTTACCCCGCGTTCCGGACACAATGGAACAGGTTTCGAAAGCTAATTCAGACATCTGTGCGAGTTATGGCTATAAACGTTCAATTTAAATTAAACCGATTTAAATCGATTTCTAGGCGTTTTAATTTGTACCGGACAAACGGTAAATCCAATTGACACGAAATTTGAAACCTTACAATAATATCACATTACGGATCCGATGAAACTGGTTTCGTCGAAATCCGAGAATTTTTGAAAAATGGCTATTTTAACTCGCCAAATTAAAATTAAAAAAATAATTCGATGCGTTTCGAGCTGCCACGATCAAACGATAGCTCCGATTGACACGAAATTTGAAATCCGGTAATAACTAACCATTACGGATCCAATGGAACTTGTTTCGTTCAATTCTGAGACTGTTCAAAAATTGACTATTTTCACTAGTCGATTTTAATATTAAAATATTCAATTTTCACAAATAAAATTTTAATTCGATTTTAAAAGTTCTAAAATATCGTTCTAACTTCAATATGATAAAATGAAATTTTACAAATCATTTTCAATCATATTTAACTCAATCTTCAATTATTTCCATAATTTAACATATTAAATTATCGATTTAATTATCCAATTAAATCCAGTAATTCAAATTAAATTTATTTGACTTATAAATTTCACTTATTAATATTTAAAAATAATTAAATATTCAAATTTTAATTAAATAAAATTCTGGGTCGTTACAATCTTCCCCCCTTAAAAGAATTTCGTTCTCGAAATTAACAAGTAAGAAAAGTTATAGATTCTATTAATTTTCCCAAAATCCATAGTTAAACTTTTTATAATAACTTTACTAAGTTTTCAAATCATACTTAGTTATCTTTTCAAAAACAACTACTATTGTTTAACTTTTAATTCCAAAATCAAAGTTTATAGTTTTCAAAATTTTCCAACTTTCTCAAAAAAATTCTAACGCCTTAAATTTTCGGAAAAATTCGCCATAGTCTCCTTTGCGCGGCTCGATCCGAAAAAAAATATGACAGTATATATCACAAATATACATCTCATCAAGTAATGAGGCATCCCGCTGGGAAAAATTTGTAAAAGTACGATATGTAATCCGAGATATGTACCTTATATTTTATTAGCGAGCATATACGGCTAACATAGCGCGAAAGCGAGCTTCAAATGCGAAGCAAACGCGATCCGCACCTACTAAGCACTCAACAAACAACATGAGAACATGCATGTATGAAAATAGTATCGATATACAACATATAGCAACATAATAACTATATATGTCAACATAGCAAATGCAACAAAACAACAAATGCAAACATCAACCAACTATCATCCATAACCAAATTAATATTCATTTATATTCTCATTAATATTCAATGAATTGGTTTTCAATTTAATCACATTTGATTCATTAACAGTGGATATTTTTACTAACATTCATTTTCCATTAGTTTATATTCACTAATTCATATTCGAGTTGGTTCACTTCCAAATCAAATTCAATTCTATTTAAGTTTCACTTAACTTCCAATTGAATTTCAATTACTTTAGCTTTCAATTTCATTAACTCTTAACGAATTATATACAATCAATCAACTAACAACCATATAACATTAGATTTTTAATGAATTAACACTTATATTCATTATTTCATATCAACTTAATTCACATTCAATTGATTAACATTCAATCCATTAATTCAATTCAATTACAAAAGTTGAATTTCATTTATATAACTTAAGTTCATATTTATCACTTCACTTTATTATTTTACTTTGATACTCATATCAACTTCATTCAACATCACTTAAGCTATACTTCCATTTAACTTTAAATTCATTTTTATTTATAACTCATATTCATAAATATATCCATATAGTTTCACTTCTCTCTCTATATATATATATATATATAAGTTTATTTCACAATTGTAAATCACTTTAATTATAATTCAATTCTTATAATTCATTTTACTTATACAATTATTCTTTTATTTAGATTATTCAAACAACTAAATAATCAACAATCTACTTATATACACTTTAATAATTTTGAAAAATTATTTCTTTACATATAAAAATATAATCAAGGTAAAATTATTTCATTTACCCATTTTTAAAACAATACTGTGTCGAATTGTTCTATTCAAGTGTTTAGAAACTCCTTCGGCATAGTCTTGCGGACCACGCTGACGAAAGTTCATATGCCACTCAACAAACCAATCATCACAATATAAAACAATTTTATATATTCACTAACAAATACGCTCTCATAGCTATTATTACACTCAAACTCATTCTAGAGTACTACTGACTCTATCTCTAATGAGTAATACCCAACAGAACCATGGTTGTCGCTTAACCATAAGCTCTGATACCAGATGTAACGCCCCGAAAATTTTCGACTTTCGAAAATTCAACATCGATACTCACTTTATCGACTGCCGAGAAATCGAAGGCCAAAAACCCGAAATGTTATGGTTTAAGAAAAAGAAAAGAAGAAAAGAGGAGAGAGAAAAAAAAAGATAGAAGAAGGAAAAGAAAACAGAAAAATAGAAAATAGAACAGAAACGGAAAACAATAGAACAACATCAGAATCTCACAATTCGCAGCGGAACAACATATAATAATAAATGAATAATCTTTAAACAAAGAACTATATCAATTATTACATTTTATACATTACATTTCATCATATCATCAGAGTATACAACAACATACAACAACAAACAGTGCAGCGGAAAAAGAAATACTATATACTAGTAATACGCCATGCCATCCAGCTTGCCTCCAGCAATTCCAGAATATCCAGAATATCCTGATATTTGGAAATTGGTGGGCACCCAGAGTTTAGGAAGGAAAACAATAAACTCCGAGTCAGTCATGTGACTGGTGTGAGAACTCAAAACAGTTTATTTATCTTTAAAATCAAAATAGAGGAATATTTTTAAATTCAATTCGCAATGCTTTTAAAAATGAGACTACCATAAGACCTCCTGCCACACACACAATGCAAACGCAGACTTGGAGAAGATTTCTCCTTATGATAGCCAAAGATGCTTGATACGCATTAAAACCAAATTAATTTTGATATTATTATTAGTGCATAGTGTAGAAGAAATTCATTTCGAAAGTAGAATATAAATCTTAGCCAGCATAGGTACCATTATATTATGCCTACTATAGCTACCATTTTAAATGGCAGGTTCTACAACTAAAACCGTACAAGTTTCGTATTGTTTCTTTGGATTTCCAACAAATGGTCTGGCCAAGGAACTTCCCATTGCCACATGAGAATGCCTCTGGAAGGACATTCCCGAGAACCAAACCGGAACTCTGCCAACACAAGGCCGGGTTACCCCTAACTGGGTAACTACTGACACGAGCACGCCATTCCCCGATCGTAAACGACCTTTCTCACGGGATCCCGATAACCAACAACCACAAAGTAATAAATTCGCAGTAACCACATAGGTTAAATATCTGGGCTCCATACCATGATACCACCTCTATCCAGAAGGAAATGCACATACCCTAAAGGGAGCTACCCCTCATAACCTTGCCGCATCTTTCCTGTTTTGACCATTTCCGGGGTGTGAGGCTCGACGAAGTCACGTCCACAAAAACATACTTTATACAAAAGCCATGCTTTGGGTCAACAAATGATCATAGAAATGATCACAAAGATAGACGATCAAACAAATGATCCTATCACAAATAATCAACACAATGATCATTTCACAGCAACACTCAGCATGTCACATTACCAAATTGGGAATATATCGCTGATAACATTCAACTACATAACCTCTGAGCTCGTACGTCTCAGAGAAGGGTGTTAAGCTAAAAGAATAAATTCTCCGCCACCAACAGAAATATATTTGAAAGAAATCTGCTTTATATCTCAATTTGTAATGTCAAACATACAATCCATACAAGTCTGTTCCGGGCTCGAACAAAACCGAAGGCACTTACAAAGAAGTCCTTGCAATCTAGATATTCACAATCCTGATCGGATTTCCCATCACTTAGGGAGTCTCTATACCATTGCAACTCAGTGCAGAGACAATCGATAGGTCATCCTATCGCTTTCGCAAATACCGGGTCTTCAACACCGATCTTCAATGCAATTCACAACGACGTATCACATATTCGGAATGGGTTATACGACCCCATGGTCCTTTCCCGGTTAACCCGAATAGTGAGCGCTTGTTCAAAAATAAGTGTGGCATTCACATTCAAACAAATCACATCAAATACCCATTCAAAGGGAAATATTGATAGTCGGTTATTGAACTATCAATGGATATGCACACATCACCAGTTTCCAAATAATTTTCCAAATTATTTATTTTCCAAAATATCTTCACTAGATATATAATTTCACACTTCAAAAATAAATCAACATTTATTTTTTTAAATCAAATTCCACTTTCTTTTATAAATTCCTTAGTGAATTTATAATCCAAAATATCTATGAATATTCGATTTCAATTATTCATTTCAATATTCCTTTTCAATTTATCTTCAAAAAGATAAATTCTCAAAATATTCACTTTATATTGGAAAACATTTCCATACTTATTTATTCATAAGTAATTCACAAATTTTATTTATTTTCAACACTTAGAAAATATTCAATATACTTAAATCGAAATTAAATATATATTTCATTCTTTAAGGAAATCATTCTCATAAACATATTTATTTGGGCCCAAAACGAATGTTGCGTAAAACAACGTTACGACAACCCAAAATCACTAGTATAGGGATTCGAAATTAAAATATATATATAAATCCCAATACTATACAAAACATTTCCTTTCAGAAATCATTTACTATAACAACAGTGTTATAGTCCACCATTCCCTTTTCATTTCTCGAAAACGTCTATTTCAACAATAAATGTTGAAATCTATGGCTTCGAATCTCAACACATTTTAAAACATCGTTAGATCGTTTTAAATTCCATTTAAACATCACATTCAAAACAATTTCTTTAACATCTTATTCACTATTCAAAAACGTGAATATACTACGTTAACAACTTTCATCACTTCTATTCATTTTATTTTAAAGGATCTTTCACAGTCAAAAATGTGAATATAACTCCATTAATAGGTTTCAACAATTTACTTATCAAAATAAGTTGTTTGCGAATTTATAAAACAACGTTTATAAATTCCATTTCTATTTATTTTATAACAACTTCCTTTATAAATCTCCTTTATTAGCCTATTCGATTTATATCCCAATTATGAACTAAAAGTCCATATTATAAGTTAAATGCTTATAAAACGATTATTTTACAAAATCGTTCTTTTTAACTTCCCAAATTATAAATCTTATAACTTATAAGATTCATTCATTTACCCAAAACCATTATTTTAATAACTTAATAAATTTTATAAACCTACTGCTTATAAATTTCCATTTATAACTTCACCGTATAAAATTCCATAAATTCCATTCAATTATGAAATTCTTTTTTCACTTCATTCAAACACTTATAAAAACTCGTTTTATAATGTCCATTTTTCAATTTATAAATATCCATTTATAAATCTCTTAATATAAATCAATTTATATTATCCTTTTAAAACATATTTAATCTCCTTTATAATTTCACCATTTTGATTTATAAAATAATTAAATTTTATAAATCCTATATTTTCAACTTTTATAATAAATTCAAAAATCCTGATTTAATCATTTTTTTAAATCATTAGCATCATATTCTCAAAAATCAGTTTTTAACTATTTTTCTCAAAAATCATAATTTTTATAACTTTAAAAATTATAACGTTATTTATTTAAAATGAATCAATTCCAAAAATATTGTATAAACGTATACTTTCAAAAAAATCACTTTGAAATCATTTTAAAATTCCAAATTTGGTCCAATGATGCTACACACCAAATAGTCAATCACGACTACAACGATATCATATATCGATATGAAAATCCATCAAATATCAAAATATCTGAAATCAAATAAATACTGTTGAGGAATCCAGTTGGATCCCTCCAATCTGTTTTCCTGCATCCACAAACATTAGCACAATACCAATTTCGCTCCAGTACGAAATTATCGCGGTATATGGGATTTAAAATATTATCCACTTAATAACGGCGCAATAGGGTCTCATCCGCTAAACAAAAAAATGCGGGAAATCAACAACTCCAATATATACATATGCCAATATATATATATATATATTGCTATTATATATATAATACCAATTTCACTGTTTATGAAATATTCGCGGTATATGTTTTTAATAAATAACATCCGCTTACTAAGGGCGCATAATGTCTATTTTAACAATCAATAGATATCAATCATCATTCAAACATGCATTCAAATATTTTAAATCTAACTATTTAAAATAAAAATCGAAACTGATTCGATTGAGTGAGAAGTTCTCACCTTGATTTTATTTCCGTTTTAGCGATTTATTTCGAATAAAATTAAACGGACGTTTAATTTTACACGAAATTTTCACTAACTCCAAACGACTCCAATCCAATTTCATCACGTAGTGCTCGTCCATACGATTCCAACGTAACTGGTTTCGCGCGTTTTCGACCTCGTATGAAAAAGATATTGATTTTTGAAGTTTGCTTGTATTTATATACACAAATACAACATAATATAAAATTTTATAACCTACAACCTGCATCCACCGTCCATCACAGATCCAACGGCCCCCCCTTCATCTTCCACTCACGTTACCTTCTCCAGTACAACACATACATGCCGAACCCACTCTCATAGATTAGGGTTTATTTTTGCCACCACCTCGCTCGACTAGGACTCGATCAGGAAACGCCATCTCGAAGCCTTCACCTCCCTCCATGTTCGGCCTGAATATCCCCAAGCTCGGTCCCCCCACCTTATCTCGAATTGCGTGCGCAAGTGCTGCCGAACGCGGCCCCCTAGACGCCACCACGTCACTCCATTTTTGATCATGACCGTTGAACTTCAAGCTCTCGTCGTGCTCTACCATTTCCTAGTTGGAAGTTTGTTGAATTGATTCACGGATTGGAAGAAATCGAGGGAGGAAGGTTGCGAATTTCTGGCCTTAGATAGGGGGGTGGCGGCCTGTATAGATTAGGGTTTTTCTTTTTTCTTTTTTTTATTTGAGAATTTATGGTATATTTATAGGAAAAAATCGAACACTATTCATCCAGAAATTCCGAACTCCGATTTACGCGCCGTAACCAGCATTTCTAGGGTTTACCCCGCGTTCCGGACACAATGGAACAGGTTTCGAAAGCTAATTCGGACATCTGTGCGAGTTATGGCTATAAACGTTCAATTTAAATTAAACCGATTTAAATCGATTTCTAGGCGTTTTAATTTGTACCGGACAAACGGTAAATCCAATTGACACGAAATTTGAAAAATTACAATAATATCACATTACGGATCCGATGAAACTGGTTTCGTCGAAATCCGAGACTTTTTGAAAAATGGCTATTTTAACTCGCCAAATTAAAATAAAAAAAATAATTCGATGCGTTTCGAGCTGCCACGATCAAACGATAGCTCCGATTGACACGAAATTTGAAATCCGGTAATAACTAACCATTACGGATCCAATGGAACTGGTTTCGTTCAATTCTGAGACTGTTCAAAAATTGACTATTTTCACTAGTCGATTTTAATATTAAAATATTCAATTTTCACAAATAAACTTTTAATTCGATTTTAAAAGTTCTAAAATATCGTTCTAACTTCAATATGATAAAATAAAATTTTACAAATCATTTTCAATCATATTTAACTCAATCTTCAATTATTTCCATAATTTAACATATTAAATTATCGATTTAATTATCCAATTAAATCCAGTAATTCAAATTAAATTTATTTGACTTATAAATTTCACTTATTAATATTTAAAATTAATTAAATATTCAAATTTTAATTAAATAAAATTCTGGGTCGTTACAAGAATGATTAATTGTGTTTACTTAATAAGTTTTGATAAGGCTAATTACTTAAGATAAGTAATTGATAAATTACAGAGGTAATTAAGATAAGTGAAATTAATGATTAGGAAGTAATTTTAAATGGATAATTACTTGTTAAAGTAATTAAGGGTTTATTACTTGGTGTAATAAATCAAATAATTTATAAAGTAATTAAGAAGTAATTAAGAATAATTAATTACTGTATATATTTATTAAAGTTAATTAATTGAAAGTGATTAAAATAAGCATGATTAATTAATGTAATTAATTAAGAAATAATGTAATTAATTTAGTTAATTAATTAATGGAAGCAATTAATTAAGGTTCATTAATTGACATAATTAATGAGAATAATTTAGGATTAATTACTTGATTTAGAGTTAATTAATCAAGGTTGATTTATTTAGATAATGATTAATTAATTGGTTTAATTAATGAATAAGTAAGCAAGATTTATTTTGATGAAGGTAATTAATTTTAAATTAATTAAAAGATGAAGTAATTAACTTAATTCACTTTAAATTAATTAGAGATAGTTAATTTAATTCATTTAAATTAATTATGTTGTAAATCATTGCTTAGGTATGAATGGGTGACATTGATTGTCTTGTATGGATGTAATCTCAGAAATGAGATAAGTAATGTTGTGTGGTATGAATGCTTGGTTGCATTGTGATGATAATATAGATTATCTATTGTGATAATGATGTGGATTACCTATTTTGGTTATGGATCATCTGTTGATTTGATAATGTGATTATCAATTGTGAACGTGTGAATTATCTATTTTGTGTGTATATAGATAGTTGAATTTAATTGTTAAACTTTAAACAACTTGGACCTAAAAGACACGCTTTGGATTTCGATGAGACCGGGATCGGGTTTCCATATTTGGATATCCAAAAACCACATCGATTCCAAATTAACGTTAAGTCGTGAATCAAAGTAGAGCTTTGTGAAGACTCGAGGTGTAAGGACTATACGTCAGTATAACTCTGTGGGTGATTCCGTAATGAGTTGACGGAATAGTACTTTCAGGTTCGAGATGGTGGTTCAGAGTGCAACGGTTATTGTCATTAACTCTGAGGGTAATTCCAAAATGAGTGTAACGAGATAATGCCTTCGGTTTCGTTCGATCCCGGAATGAACTTGTATGGATTGAATGCTTTCAGAATATCGTCAGGTGGACGATGAGCATTCTAAGTGATGTGTTCACTAAAGGTAATCGTAGCCTCAAGCCTCATCAACCGGGAATGGCTAAAACAGGGGAGGTGTAGCAAGGCTTCGTGGGTAGCCCCCACTTGAGAGTAAGATTTACCCCTGTCTAGAGGTCCCTTTTATTTTGGCTGTGTGGGCGGTTGAATAGGTACATCCGCCAGGGTTGTCTTATTTGGAACTGTTCAGTAGGGAATGGGTCCGGCTTTGTGTTGCAGGGGAGTTAGGGTGGCTCCTCGGTACGGTGATCTTGGCCACGTACTGTGACGGGCAGTACCCCAGCAGTCCTGCCATTGTATGGAATCCAAAATCCAATAAGTGCCAACGGTTTTGATTGTATTACCCATTTTTGTGGCTAGTAGCTGGAATTTAATAATGTAACAATGTCGGCTATTTCATATTTATTTGAAAACCCTAGACCTATTATAATATCATTGGATTTCCTATCAAATGTTTTGGTTAGCGTAAGGTAAATACTTTTCCATGTTTATGTGTGGGAAGTCTTACGTGATACCTTTTCTTTCAAAAGGTTTTTAAAGTTAAGCAACTTTAACCTTTACTCACACCAGACCCATGTCTGACCCGGAGTTTATTCTATTTTTCTTGAACTCTTGGGTACTCAAATTTTTACGAGTAGCCAAGGGAAATCAGGTTGGCTTTGATGAATTATGGAGGAGCAATGGAGCAGGAGGCTTCTGGGTATAGCTATATAGTATTCCACTATGTGTTCTCTGAGTTGTTGTCTTTGAGTTGTATTGAGTTGTATAACTAGACAGATGTTTATAACTGTCTAGTATGTGTTGTTTTAGCTGTGCATCTCTGATGTATATGATGCTATGTAATGTATTATGTGATTAATATAATTTATTCGTTCCGCTGTTTAGATTCTGGTGTTGTTCCTTTCTTCTTCTATGTCTTTTCTCTTTTCTCTCCCTTTCTTTCTTAAAGATGATGCGATTTCCTGGAGATAGGAAGTCGGGTCGTCACATTTGGTATTAGAGCATTAGGTTGAGTGAATACCTAGGCTCTGTAGTGGTGTCTTTCTTGAGAGAGCGTACTTGTAATTTTTATATATAACTCTATATATATACATTTCTACCTATCTGTTGGGTTACCTGTTTGGGTTTTCCAATATAAGTTGTAAAGGTAGATGAGGTAGTGGTGTGTGTAACACGACTACCAATGGTTGGAGTTTGAATGTTTGAGATTGGAAGTGTATTTGTCGAGACTGTAGACCTATTACCGTCTCGAGTAACCTTTGAAGTTTGGTGTAAGGATTTCATTGATCTCTGAAGGAAACCCGTTAAGGTTTGGAGTTCATCTTTGAAGTGTAGGTTTGATTGCGCTCGTGTGAGCGGATTTTATTTTGAGGATTTGGATCTGTCGGTTAGGCAGAAGTAAGTGATGATATCTTGACAACCTCAGGAAGTAGTAGCTGCGTGATGAGATACAGTGACTATGGATGTCTCCGAAGATGTTTTCTTTCGGAGCAAGCTTAAGGAAGTGTGTCTGCTTCAGAGTTGTTGCTGAGTTCAGCAGGATATTTGTGTTTAGTTGGAAGTCCGAGTTTTTCAAAGAGCTCTGGATAAGAAGTCTTTGGCATCTATGCTAGCGGTGTAGCTCAGGATTGTTCTGTGTTTCAGCTGGAAGATCTTTTTGGCTTATCATTTTCTAGAGGTGGAATTCAAAAGCAGCAGAGTGGAAAGTATCTTGGATATTGGATTGGTTGATCGCAAAAGTGACTTGCGACGGTTTGGTGATTTTCTTAGATAATCTTTCGCTTGGATTTGTGGCATTTCTAGAAGATGTAGAAGTTATGGAGTTGCTGAAGATTTTATGGATATATCTTCAGGAAAGTTAGAGATTTTCCCACATTGGAGTTTAAGTTCTGAATCGACTTGATAGGAGTGATACCGGTGATTCAGCTGGGCAGGAGGTTTTCTCGTAAGTAGATTGTTTGGTGAAGCAGCTCTGTATTTCTTGGAATTTCTGTTGAACTTTATTTCCAAGATGTGATGTTTAGGCTGTGCCAGTGCTCATTCTACGGCATTTTCATCTGCTCCAGATCAGAGTTGTGTAGCGGATGCAAGGTGGCTGTTGTTCTTGAGTAGAAGCAACTGGAAGTTGCAGTGTTTTGGATTAGAGAATTTCTACTGAAATTTTTCAGAATCTGAGGCAAGCTGGCAAGTGATTCTGTTCTGTCTTTTTCGTATGGGAGAAGTTGTTTTCTACTGTTGATAGTAAAGTTTAGTTTTGATTTTGGATTGATCTTGTGATGATCAGTTTGTGAGTTGTTGTGATCCACTTTGTTTGTAGAAGCATCAGCGAAGGTTGAGCTGATCAGTAAGGATCTGTAGGCAGTACGGATCGTCCGGGAAGTTTTGAGGTTAAGAAACGGAAGAATTTGGAATTCGAAGTTGGAGACTTCGATATTGTTGAGATTTTCTCTGGTAAAGGAAGCAATAAGATTTGGTGAGATTATGAGATGAGCTCTGAGGTATATTGGATTCTTCTGAGTTTTTGTGGAGATCGATGCTTTGGTTTGAAGAGTTGAATTGCTAGTTTGGAAAACTGGAATTCAAAATATTTCACGTGTCTCTGAGGGAGTACGTGTTTGGTCATCACTGGTTTTGAGACCAGTAGTTCTGTGAAGGATTTAGTTGTTGATCAGTCTTGTCTGTGGTCTGGTATCTTATGTGGATTATAGATCTAGCTGAGTAGGAACTCAGCAGCTTAGCAGTATAGCTAGTTTGGGTTTAGTAGAGCGAGTATCCCTGTGTCTGTACTTGGGAAACTCGAGATAATTTTAGGAAGCTTATCCGGATCTGTGTCCGGATAGCTAGTATTGTTTATTTGATTGAATTGGTTATTTGGATGAAATTGTTTGTTTGATTGATAGTGTATGGCTGTTATGTATGTTTGAATTGGTTGAGATAAAATAAAACTGTGGATTATCTTTGTTTTAAATTTCGAGGAACGAAATTCTTTTAAGGGGGGAGGATTGTAATATCCTGGAATTTCTAGGAGTTTAAAATGTTGATAATCTCTTAATTTAAATTATTTGAAATTGATAAATTGTTATTTTCAAAAATAAATAACTAAGTAATAATAATATAATGTCTTAATTATGGTTATAAATTGGTTTTAAATTAAGGATATTCATTTTGTTTGTGTAAATAAATTCTAAATTGATTTCTTGTGTTCAAAATTGATAAGTATGTTTAAATACATCCATATCTGTGTATTTTAAATTGATTTAGAAATAGGATAAATTATTTATAAATAATAATAAGCTTATTTAAAATTAGATGGTTATATTTATTTAGATTGATTTTAGATTTTATTTTTAAATTTAACTTTGAATTGAATTTAAATTTGAATTCAAGGAATATATACATACATATTAAAATATAATAATAATATAGTTTGGTTTTAAAATATATAGATAATGTTTTTAATTAAAAAATAAGATTTGTTATTGTATTATTCTTTTATAGAAATTTATTTATAAAAATTTGGATTTGTATTTATTTAATAAGAATAAATACAAGGCTTTTGAAATAGCATTTTTTTTTTCAAATGAGTTTATAATGTTTTATAATTTTATTTAAATTATATTTGATTTCATTTCTTTTCAAAGATTGTATTTTATATAAATTTAGCATACATTTATAAATGTATAAGTGCATTTGTTTATTAGATATTATCTAGAAAGTATTTTTAAAATTTAGAAAACATGTTTGTTAATTAGGAAAATAATTTAAAAAGCTTTTTAAATTTCTTTAGAATTTAAAACAAACTCATTTTTACAAATGTTTAGTTCTAAAACACTATGTTAACAAGTGTTAAAATATTTATGATTTATAAGACAAGTGTCCATATGTTTTTAATTTTCTTTTTAATTTGATAAATCTGAAACTTGCCTATATAATCACAATTTCCTCCATCTTCTTTTTCTTTAAAAACTTTTGCTCATTCCTGAAAAAGAAACTTGAATCATCAATGCAATTTTTTTTCCAAAATCAGAAGCTCCTCAATTCAAACCATGTTCAAATAAAAAAAAACCTGAAACATTTAATTCTGTTTACCAAAACCTGTAACCTTTCCAATTTGCAAATACAAAACAATCTTCAAACCAATCCTCAAAATGAAATCTGAAAACTTCCTCAACATAAATTTGCAAAATTGTTTACCTGAAACATTTCTGTGATCAAAAGTTCAAATCTCCTCAAACCATTCTATGATCTAAAGCCTGGCCTGTTTTCAAAAATTCAAGTATCTGCAAAATATTCATATGCATGCAAGTACATATTATGAGTCAAAGTATTACCTGAAGCAAACCTAAAGGTTTCTCTGTTTCAAATGAGGCTTCATCGTCAGTTCAAAGCATTTTTGCAAGTACTCCAGATTTTAAATAGCATCAAGTTCAAAGTTATTTTGCCAGTTTTCAAAATGCAAAATCTGGAAGCAAATTCAGGAAAAAGGCTTCCTGTTCTTTTTTTCAAACCTCTGCCTTTCTTTTAAATTGAGGTGAGTAAACTTTTTTTTTAAAATTTAAAAGGTTAAGTAGCTAAATAATTTTAGTTTGTGAAATACCTGTGATAATGTTGTTCTGCATGTGTATATAACAATGGATAGTTGCTGTATTTACATGATTATGTTCAGAGGTGCACTATTCTTTCCTGTTCTTGTTATAGTATATTCAAATCTAGACAAAATTTATTCTTCCACCCTCTGATTGACTATAGGATTTTGTTTACAAATCATGAAGGTTTGTTTAGACTTAAATTAAATTTTAAAGATGGATTTAAGTAAAAATGCTTAAAAAATTATCTGGAATTATGAATGCAGTGGAAAATTTTCTAATCATGCTAAAACCAATCAATTCATTAATTCAAGATTATAACTTGAATCTATTATTAAAGTTAGGATTTTTGAAATAAATATCACAATTTTTAAATTTGTATTAAGCTAGCATTTGGTGTTCAACTGGAAATTGGGTTTCTACCAAATTCAGTTGATTTATGAAACTGGGTTGCTCGAGATTGTGGATGGAGCTAGGTGAAGCATTGGAGAGTATAGTAAAAATGGTGAATGAATTTGTAAATCACTGTGAAGTTTGAATTTGCTCGGGATAAATTTTTAACCTAGTTCTGTTTGTATTTTGGAAATTGGCTTCTGCATCTTCTTCACCGCATCGAGCTTGAAGGGAATTTGGGTGAAGGATTCGCGGTGAGTCAGCGAGCCTTGAGCGGAGTGGTGGCCATTTTAGATGATCGGAGGCGTGGAATTTGGGGATTTGCTGATGATGATTTTTGGGTTCAGTTCAACCATGGGTACTCGATTTTGAATCGAGGTAGGAGTTGATGTTCTGTGGGTCAGGGATGTTTGTAGGGTTATAGAGAAACTTGTCGGTGGGTTCGATGTTGGTTGGAATGGTTCCGGCACCGGTGCAGGTTGCACGGAGGTTGGTTGTTGTCAGTGGGTTTGTGTTTTTGTTTGGGGTTGCTTGATTTTCTCGAAGGAAGACTCGGGATATTAGGGAGATGGCTCGGGGTAATACTCGTGTGGGTTTTGGGTTGTGTGCAGAGTTAAACTGTTATGTTTTAACAGTTTTTAGTTTTAAATTTAATAGTTTTAAAATTTTAAAAATCAAATTTGTTTTAAAAAGGAAAAAGATAAAAAAAGAAAGATTGTACTTTGTTCTTGAATTCAAGTATATATATGGGTTGAACTCAAATGGAATGTTCAACCAGGTTTTTAATTTTAAAATAAATAAAGTTTTAAACTTAAAAAATATTTAAGCTAAGTTAAATTCTTGTTTTTAAATTGATTTGTTCTTATAAATGAATTTGTATGAATGTTATTAAATGTTTTAAGTTAAAACCTTAATGTTACCTTTCAAACTTATTTAAATATAAAAGGGGATTATAAGGAAATGTTTTTAAATTAGTTAATTAATAAATAAAAGAAAGTATTTAAAGATTACTTTATATTTTAAACTAATTTATGATTAAGTTAAAGATTTTAAGGTTAATTTAAGATAATGTTTTATCTTAAATAATAATTAAGTATTAATAATTTGTAATTAATTAGTTAATTAAGAAATTTTAAGTTTAATTAATTAATTATTATTTTAAAGGAGTTAATTAAGTAATTAATTAATTATAATTATTAATTTAATTAAATAATAATTAGGACAATTTAATTAATGTCTAATGATTAATTAAATTGTAATAACTTATTAATTAAGTAATTAGGGGTTAATTAAAATAGTAATTAATTTATACTTAATAAAGGTTTTATTGAGTAATTAAGTTTTTAATTTGGTTTTCTTAATTAATTAATAATTAAAGAATTATTAATCTATAATGCAAGTTAATTAAGAATTTATTAACTATTATTAAAGGTTAATTAATTGTAATTTTTATTTATGGATTAATTAATCTGTAATTAAGGTTGTTAATTAAAAATTAAGTTTTATTAATTAATGATTAAGAGATGATTAATTAGTTAATTAAGGTTAATTGATTAATTATAAAAGTAATCAGTGATTAATTACTTGTGTTAAAGGATTGATTAATTAAGGTTTATTAATTAATAGTCGAAGATAATTAATCTGTTAATTGAAGATTAATTTGGTTAAAGAGTAATTAAGGGATAAATTACTCGATTTTGATTTGTGAGATGAGTGTGGTCAAGTAAGTTAATTAATTAAGAATAGTCACTTGAGAATGATTAAGTATGTTTACTTAATAAGTTTTAATAAGCTAATTACTTAAGATAAGTAATTGATAAATTACAGAGGTAATTAAGATAAGTGAAATTAATGATTAGGAAGTAATTTTAAATGGATAATTACTTGTTAAAGTAATTAAGGGTTTATTACTTGGTGTAATAAATCAAAGAATTTATAAAGTAATTAAAAGTAATTAAGAATAATTAATTACTGTATATATTTATTAAAGTTGATTAATTGAAAGTGATTAAAATAAGCATGATTAATTAATATAATTAATTAAGAAATAATGTAATTAATTTAGTTAATTAATTAATGGAAGAAATTAATTACGGTTCATTAATTTATATAATTAATTAGAATAATTTAGGATTAATTACTTGGTTTAGAGTTAATTAATCAAGGTTGATTTATTTAGATAATGATTAATTAATAATTAATGAATAAGTAAGCAAAATTTATTTTGATGAAGGTAATTAATTTTAAATTAATTAAAAATGAAGTAATTAACTTAATTCACTTTAAATTAATTAGAGATAGTTAATTTAATTCATTTAAATTAATTATATTGTAAATCATTGCTTATGTATGAATGGTTGACATTGGTTGTCTTGTATGGATGTAATCTCAGAAATGAGATAAGTAATGTTGTGCGGTATGAATGCTTGGTTGCATTGTGATGATAATATAGATTATCTATTGTGATAATGATGTGGATTACCTATTTTGGTTATGGATCATCTGTTGATTTGATAATGTGATTATCAATTGTGAACTTGTGAATTATCTATTCTGTGTGTATATAGATAGTTGAATTTAATTGTTAAACTTTAAACAATTTAGACCTAAAAGACACGCTTTGGATTTCGATGAGACCGGGATCGGGTTTCCATATTTGGATATCCGAAAACCACATCGATTCCAAATTAACGTTAGGTCGTGAATCAAAGTAGAGCTTTGTGAAGACTCGAGGTGTAAGGACTATACGTCAGTATAACTCTGTGGGTGATTTCGTAATGAGTTGACGGAATAGTACTTTCAGATTCGAGATGGTGGTTCAGAATGTAAGGGTTATTGTTGTTAACTCTGAGGGTGATTCCAAAATGAGTGTAACGAGATAATGCCTTCGGTTTCGTTCGAACCCGGAACGAACTTGTATGGATTGAATGCTTTCAGAACATCGTCAGGTGGACGATGAGCATTCTAAGTGATGTGTTCACTAAAGGTAATCGTAGCCTCAAGCCTCATCAACCGGGAATGGCTAAAATAGGGGAGGTGTAGTAAGGCTTCGTAGGTAGCCCCCACTTGAGAGTAAGATTTACCCCTGTCTAGAGGTCCCTTTTATTTTGGCTGTGTGGGCGGTTGAATAGCTACATCTGCCGGGGTTGTCTTATTTGGAACTGTTCAGTAAGGAGTGGGTCCGGCTTTGTGTTGCAGGGGAGTTAGGGTGGCTCCTCGGTACGGTGAGCTAGGCCAAGTACTATGACGGGCGGTACCCCAGTAGCCCTGCCATTGTATGGAATCCAAAATCCAATAAGTGCCAACGGTTTTGATTGTATTACCCACTTTTATGGCTAGTAGCTGGAATTTAATAATGTAATAATTTCGGCTATTTCATATTTATTTGAAAACCCTAGACCTATTATAATATCACTGGATTTCCTATCAAATGTTTTGGTTAGCGTAAGGTAAAAACTTTTCCATGTTTATGTGTGGGAAGTCTTACGTGATACCTTTTCTTTCAAAAGGTTTTTAAAGTTAAACAACTTTAACCGTTTACTCACACCAGACCCATGTATGACCCGGAGTTTATTCTGTTTTTCTTAAACTCTTGGGTACTCAAATTTTTACGCGTAGCCAAGGGAATTCAGGTTGGCTTTGACGAATTCTGAAGGAGCAATGGAGCAGGGGGCTTCTGCGTATAGCTATATAGTATTCCGCTGTGTGTTCTCTGAGTTGTTGTCTTTGAGTTGTATAACTAGACATGTGTTTATAACTGTCTAGTATGTGTTGTTTTAGCTGTGTATCTATGATGTATATGATGCTATGTAATGTATTATGTGATTAATATAATTTATTCGTTCCGCTGTTTAGATTCTGGTGTTGTTCCTTTCTTCTTCTCTGTCTTTTCTCTTTTCTATCCCTTTCTTTCTTAAAGATGATGCGATTTCCTGGAGATAGGAAGTCGGGTCGTCACAGTAATAGACTCTTAAGTAGTTCTAGTATATGTAAAAGGAAATAAAGGAAATAGGAAAGAGATAAACTGGAAAATAGATTAAATTATTACTATTGATAAGATATGTCAACTTTGATTGTTTGCACTTGTATTTGATAACTGCTTGATTAAGCTGAATTCCTAATCCTATAATTAGGCTAAAATCTCAATTCCACCCTTTGATCAGCCTGCTAGTCCGTATACCTTACGAGGGAATAGACACTATATAACTCCCTACACATCATCCAATGATAACTACAAAAGATACACAAGGCACCCACTGTGGACTAGACAATACATGGCTCCCTACATAGAAGGCAATGGGTCTACGAAAGACACACATACTAAGCGCTTGGAACTCATAGCAATTACTGAGCACCAAAATGGAAGTCGCACGCATAACTGCCACCATGCTCATGCTACCTGTTGCTCCACCTATTGGGTCGTATTATTACCTCGACTCAACATAAGCATGCTCCTCATCTCACTTCAGGATTATGTGAAACACCGTGTCCATAGAAAATATAGGGGAATGCTGCCGGTACTAGCTCGACATCCAAACAATATCTAATAGCGCCCTTATCCAAATCCCCCGTGATTTGAACATCTCTATATTGACCAATTACTACCATTACTAGCATAAGCATGTCACTCGTCTCACTTCAGGTTTATGTGAAACACCGTACCTATAGAAAATAATAGAGAAATGCTATTTGGTAAAAGTTCTACTTTAATTCTTTACTTATTAACTTAGATAAATTATTTAAATAAGCCTTTACTCTTGTTCATACTATCTATGCTTATTAATTTATTCTAAGTCTTAAAATTAACCTTACTTTGTTCTATTTCTTACTATAACCTACGTTACAATCATGCTTATTACTTAACCTAAGGTCTAAGTATGAAAATAAGCTTCTTTTCTTCTTTTATTCTTTTTAGTTATAATTTTAAGTTATAACTAGGCCAATCTCTTTAATTCGGTACAATTAATATCATAATTAGGCATAATTTCAGTCCAATTCCATTTATATTACAGTCCTTATAATTTACATCTTATATTCCATTATTTCAGGGAATAAAAAAATTGAAAATAGAAGAAAACCAAAGGCATAAGAAGAAGATGTAAACAACACATAATAACAGTAAATAAACAAAAATACTATAAATAAACGGAAAAGTTAGAAATAAACTGAAATTAATTAAAAAGAATAGCTAGAAGAAATAGACTGAAAATAATTCTAAAAACTGTAATAAATTACTAAAAAGGTTACCCCAAAAGTCATAGTAAAACTACAACGTTGGAAACCCTACTGTAAATTACTTAAAGAAATTTAAAATAATTACAATCACTCACCTCTGGTCCTTAGCTCTTCCCTTTAGGCCTTCACGGATCCACTTGGGGTTGTTAAATATTTTTATTTAAAATGATTTCCTCCTTGGAAAATTATTATGCTTAGGGTCCTTCCTGAATAGGTGAACCCAATTGGAGAAAATCTTAGAATGAGAAAAAGTGTTAGGCCTAGGGTTCTATTTATAGGGGAAGAAGTGGATCTCAGACCGTTGGATTTGGGAATTGAATAGGATGCAACCACGTCATAGGCTGAATAAGGGCCATCAGATGCATGAATGGAAGGACCAAATCAGTTTAAACAGTGCAAAATACGTGTAAAGTCAACTAAATATTCGAACGAATGAACGTTCGTTCTCCCTAAAAAAGGCAGGCTGGTCGACCGGGCGGTCGACCGCCCATGTGTTCAGGTCGACCGGCCGGTCGACCTGGCCTATACACACACACACACATTTTGTTTATTTTGTTTAATTCATATCTCATTCATTTTCACTCGGATTTTGACGTTCTATATAGGGAAATTGACTAGAAAATTATCACGGACACAATGGTACAACTCCCGTGACTCAATTATGATAATTTCACAAAGTTATTTTTATATTTCGTTAACTAACGAATTAATTATTGTGGGTTAAATTTCAGGAATTACATGAAATTTTGGGGATGAAATTCTTTTCGTGGGCTAAAGAACGTAACATCCCGTAATTTGACGTTAGTTATTTAATTAGTTAGTTAATTAATTAGGCTTCAAAAATGTAATTTATACAAATGATGGAATCTGACCACGAAACATGCACTATTGCATTCGTGATAAAATTTTAAGCAACTTTCATGTATGGAGTTGTGCGATCGGAGTCCAAACGTAGTAGTTATGGATGAAAAATGAAATGAAAATAATTAAATAAAAAAGCTAAAATTTATTAATTAATCGCCTAGACCCGCAGGTTGACCTGCTATTGGACCGGTCAACCATAGCTTTCGACGGTGCTCCAAGGGCGGTCGACTGGCCGCCTTCTCGCAACTAGGGTTAGCCTAGGCCACAACGACTCGAATTATATATTTTAAATCATATGGTTCTAGTTAATTCTAGCGCTTATAAATTCAGGCCTTCCTTCTCTTCTCATATTTTTATGGAGGTAATAGCAAAGCTCTGCCATTCTTCATCTCCACTTTCTTGCTAAAATATAAAGATAAGATATTTTTATTTATATTCGTATAAATGAGAGAAGAGTAGAAATCTAATAAAAAGGAGAAGAGAATCAACCATATGCGTATTTGAGGTAATTTTTATATATATATATCTGTGTGTGTGTGTGTGTGTGTGTGTGTGTCTATTTTCTCTTTCAATCACAAATCTCTTCTCAGATCTACAATTCTAATGTATATATATACACTCTTTTATACATATCTCTTGGGGTAAAAAGGATTTGGAGATGAATCAAAGATTCTACTTTAGATCTGAAGATTTGGATCGCTTTTAAACGATGAGTGGGAAATTTTATAGATTGTTATAGTATGAAAATTATCCCATTGGTATATATTTGATTGTTATGCCTAATTGGATAATCGTATATGAGTTGTAGGCAATAAATTGAATTTGATGTGAATATAATAACTATCGCCTACATATTCTTCTTTATAGATTGACTTAGAATCGTTTACAACTTGATGTGGAAATCAGTCCCAAACATATTTATTCCAGATTTAAAATAGGTTATATAATAATATTATAAATTTGGATTATTACCCTAATCTTGTTGGAACCAAACTTTCTATGTTTGGAATTGTTGGAATTTAGATCCGTTTAATATTTGTAAATTAGTTTGATTTCTTTTCCATTTAGAAAAATAAAGTGTTTGATCTAACAAAAAATAGGCAAATAGAAAAAGAAAGAGATGTGTACATTATGAATTCATTATAGTTTACCCTGCCTATTTCAGTAAAAAAAAGAAATGATTATTCCTTGTATTTTCAAACAATGTAATATTTTAAATAATAAACATTTTGTTTCAGAATAATTTATAGAAACTATGTGGATAATCTTTTTAGATATGATTCCAACAATTTAACATGGAAAAGAATATTCTAGTGAAGATATATAACCGAAATATATTCGATAAAAGTAATATTTGTACATAATTTACTACACTTATAATAATTAAATAAAAAGCTAATAACAACGCTTGCATGCAATATTCGCATTTAGGATAATTAACCAATGGAAAAAGAATTTAAAAGGTTGCAACTCCAATAAATGGTAATAAATATGGGAGTTGTAATAATTTGATAGGGTAAATGGATCACTGAGACTGATAAAAATGGAATAGAAATAAAAGGCTACTAATTTAAAATTAGTAATCATAAATAAATATCTTAGGAAATTCCCATTTGGATTTGTCGGATAAATTGACATTTATGGGTAGATAAATATTTAAGGTACATCGTATTGCCTTAAATAAAAAGGGAATTAGTAAGCTAAGTCCAATGTCTACATAAGATAATGTTACCTGGTATTCTAACCCAGCTATATTCAACTGATTGCACAAGATAGATTTGACTATTATTAAGTATGATGACCACGTAGCAGTGGTTATAGGACCGGGAAGTAAAGTACTGATGGTTATTTAAAGCCAGAATTGGATGGAAGCGGTAGATAAGTAATGCAGGATGCTTGAAATATGGGATATAGCTTAGTCAAATAACGGGATTGGTATGGTTTGGCAACCGGGTAGGATCTGCATGGTTGAGCAAGGAAGGGATTGGCATGGTTAAGCAAGGAAGGGATCGGCATGGTTGAGCAATTAAGAGATCAGTATGGATAAATGAGGTATCGACGTAGTTGAATGAGGATGGATCGACATACTTCAATTAGCGAGGAAGGGGTCGGCATGGTTTATTGACTTGGATTGGCATGCATCATTTCATAGAGGAGGACGCCGTGTAGTGTATTGAGAAGGGATCGACATGTTTTTCTAAGAGAAATGGTTTGGTAGGCTCTATTGAAAAGGGATCGACATCCAACCTATAAGAGGGATCATTAGAAGACAGTGCACAAACAATACTAAATCAAAATCATTTAATAGCTTGAGCTCCTTGAGTCCAAATGACAATGATTTGAAGGGCTATCATATTCAAGCATGAGAAGCCACCATAGGGATCGTTGCCCAAAAATCGACTAATGAAGGGATCGGTATCGATCCCTCTTCATGGGGATTTGGGCATGGCGACCCCTCTAGTGGACCCATGTAGGTTAGAAGGTCCTGTAGACGAAGTTTCAGAGAGATTGGTGGTCGTCTTCACCTATAAATACTGGCCTAAGGGGTCATTCTAAGGATCTTTACCTTACTGGTTGCCTTATTCTTTATTGTAATCAAGTTTTTCTTATTTCCTGCTATTGTAATCAGATTATTAATTCATCAACAAAGATAATCTTCAAAGTAGACGTAGGCATACAATGCCGAACCACTATAAATCTCTATGTTTCTAATTATTGCTTTTATTTGGCTGCTAGTTTATTCCATTCCTCAGTTTTATTTTTACTTTCTTCATTTACTTCTCTACATAAATCTACTCTTGGGTGTTTGTGACCAATTTGGTTGCAAACATTTTGGTGTTTTCACTGAGAAACTTGATTCTCAACTTGCTAGGATCCTCTTTGTTGCTATTGGATTGGACAAATCCCCCATAGGAGGTCCGTAGTTATCTTCATAAAGCTGCTTATACTAATCATACTAACTGAAATCTAATTAAAGAGATTGATAATGGTGAGACATACTAGATCTACTTATCAGAATATAGATGGAAATGAGACCGGTAGCATTCAACTAGGTAACCCAAGCAATCAACCTACAAATTTGAATGCCGATCCGATTAAAGTTTAGAATCCCACTGATTTTGTAACCAGAACTGAATTTCATAATCTAATGAGAGAGTTGATGGAAAGCCATCGACGACTAAATTAGTAAATTCAGACTAATATTAACCCGATGAACCAGATTACTCAGCATCAGCGTGGGAAAGCTAGAAGGGATCCTACTCCTTACTCGGTATCGGAAAGTTCAAGCTCACCGGATGAATATCAAAGGCATAGGCACCACAGGATTGAAGGAGATCAAGTAGAAATCTCATGGTGTCGCTTGGCAGACCATCGTGGTCTGCCAGGACCGTTCGATGCCGATCCTTCCCTAGGGATCAGTACCGATCCCACCTCTAGGGGAGGGATTCCCCCTTTACACTTGGGAAATCCTGCCGAAACTATTCCTGAAGGCTTAGATGGTGGAGTTCGATTGAATGTTGACCAGGTATCCCTCCGGAATGACGACGAGGTAAATGTTCAGGATGCACACCAAGAAGATGATGGATCAAGAAGGCGTGAAATGACCCGTAGACATCGATCGGCCATTCATGTGAGGTGGAGCGCGACCACCGCTTGGCGCCACCATCTAGATGCCAGACATATCGGCAATGGTCAGAAAATTAGTAAGAGAAAACCAAGGCTTGATCAACAATGACTGGAGAATTTCGAGAAGCCATACCCTATATGCTGACAATGTTCTGCATGCAGAATATCCAAGAAGGTTCGATATTCCATCAATGCCTGCCTATGAGGGAAATCCCAACCCAGGCAATATATTATGAGATACGAATGGCAGATGGATTCTGCATGATCCAATGATGCGACCAAGTGCAGATTCTTTCCCATAACCCTTTTCAGAATAACAACGATGTGGTTCACGAGACTACCCCCGCTATCAATTTCTAGATTTGATGAGTATGCAACCAAGTTTGTGGAGCAATTCCGAATTCACGTGACTCGTCCTAAAGACGTAATGTCCCTTTCCAGCATAATATAGGATCCATGGGAGTCGTTGAAAGATTATTTGGAGAGATTTCATACATCTGCCACAGAGGTCAGTAATTCGAATGATCATGTTATAATTATGGTTGTGACGAAAGGGATAGATCTGGAGTCTGAGTTTAGCGATTGGCTGGCTATAAAAATGCCTGCCACTTAAGAGCGCTTCTATTCAAAGGCAGCTCAGTTTCTGAGAAAGGAGGAAACCAGATCCTCTAGAAAAAAGAACGTTGCGGGACCAAGTAGAGAACCATTAAAGAGTAACATTCAATAAAACAGTTTGATGATAGTTCTGGAAAAGTCCAAGTCAACATTCAGAATAAGCCAAATAAGCAAAAAAGAGGTGGAGATAGGAATCAAGAGCGAACGAGGGATTTTAGGAGACTAAAGCCTAGGATTCTGATGTATGATAATTACACCCCGCTAAACACACCCTTGGAGAATATTTGTTTGTCCACTTGCAATACCATGCAGTATAGGACGCCAACTTCAAAGGAGTCAACAGAGAAGTAGAAGCAGACCGGAAAATATTGTCGGTTTCATGAGTGCTATGGGAATAACATTAATGAATGCAGTCAATCTCCAGGATGTTATAGAAAAGATGATTCAGAAAAGAAAATTGCAACAGTTTGTGAAAACACCCCAGGATGGCGGGCTGGAGACATCTGACCCAAATCAAGGACAAGCTCCATGTAGGGCTGAGGAGCCTGCACGGATCGATGGAAGACTGGCGATAAATATGATAGTTGGAGGACCGCACCCGACAGATAAGAGTTGGTAAGAGATGTAGCGCTATGCTAGATCGATTAGGCATAGATTTTGAATGTTGTTCGAATGCGGAAGATGGGGCTTCGGAAAAACAACAACGCACAATGGCAGATGATATTGTATTTAAGAACACGGATAAGGACAAGATGGAGGCTCCGACAATTGACCCGATGATCATTTCAGCTATGCTTGGTCTTGCATTGATGAGAAGGATTTCGAATGGTTGTGGAAGTTCGGTGAATATAATCTTCAAAAAGGTATATGATTAGATGTGGATGGAAGCTAAAGATTTAAAACCGTCTAAAGCTCGTATACATGGTTTTAATGGCGTTGCAACCGAAGCTAATGGTTATGTGGATTTACCCGTTGAATTGGGAGAAGGTGAATGAAGGAGAGTGTGAACCTTGTTGTTTATTGTTTTGCATGTTGATTCTCCGTACATTATCTTTCCAGGCCGACCAACCCTGGATGAATTCTGGGCAGCTCTTGCCCTATGGTGTTTGACTTTGAAGTTTTCAACAGACAATGGTGCAGGATTTGTTCATGGCGATCAGACGACTGGACACACCTGTTATGTAGCTGAGTTGAGGGAGGCTCAACGTAAAGAAAAAGGTAAGGATGTGGACAAAACTGTCCGCATCCAAGCTATTGAAGAATGACAATCGGCGCCTAAGCCTTGGCTTGGGCACCACAGTCAGTTCTATAGAGATATAGGTCCAAAGGATGATGAAGAAGAGCCTAAAGAGACCAAGGCTGCACCGGCTGAGCTGATGATTGATATGACGATCAGCCACGAAAACTCCTCACGAGTCATAAAGATTGGGCCACAGTTCAGCCCCCTGATGATGAAAGAACTCGTTGATTTTCTCCAAGCGAATCTAGATGTATTCACTTGGACTCACTCTGACATGTGTGGAATCTCACCTGCTATTGCAAGCCATTCATTGAATATTGACCCAAAGTATGTTCCGGTGAAGCAAAAAAGACGTTGTATGGATCCGGAGAGATCTGCCGCTCTCAAATAGGAAGTGGATAAACTAAAAGTCAACAAGTTTATCCGTGACGCCCTCTACCCCAAATGGGTATCTAATCCTATACTTGTGAAGAAGGCGAATGGAAAATGGGGAACGTGCATAGATTACTCAGATTTGAACAAAGCATGTCTAAAAGACAGTTTTCCCCTTCCAAGAATTGACTAGCTGGTTGATTCAACCACAAAACAAGAATTGTTATCTTTCATGGATGCATACTCAGGGTATAACCAAATCCCGATGCATGTCCCCGATCAGGAGCACACCAGTTTTATCATAGGTGTTGGATTGTACTATTATGTAGTAATGCTGGAGCAACTTATCAGCGCTTATTTAACCGGATGTTTAATGATCAGATTGGAAAAACCATGAAAGTGTATGTGGATGATATGCTCGTGAAGTCACGACGTTCAAGCGAACACATTAGAGACTTAGCAGAAATGTTTTACATCCTCCGATATTACAAAATGAAAATCAATCCTTTGAAGTGTTCATCTGGTGTTGCATCAGGAAAATTCTTGGGGTTTATTGTCAATGCTCATGGAATAGAAGCTAATCCCTAGAAGATTCGGGCTATCCTGATATCTAGGAGCCGAGAACTATTAAACAAGTGCAGAGTCTGAATGGGAATGTTGCTGCCTTAAGTCGATATATCTTCAAAGCTACCAACAAATGTATTTCTTTCTTTGAGTTGATTAGGAAAGGAAAAAGAAACTCCGAATGGACACAGGATCGTAAAGACGCATTTCAAGCTCTGGTGAATCATTTGGAGAGACCCCCTATCTTGCCAAAGCCGGTGGATCATGAGGAATTGTACATTTATTTGGATTGATACACGATGTAAGTGCCGCGTTGCTTCTTGAGGAGAATCAGATCTAGAGATCGGTGTATTACATCAGCAAACGATTAATGGGAGCTGAAAGGAACTTCCCGAAAATAGAGAAATTGACGTACTGCTTACTAATTGCATCACGGAAGCTCCGTTTGTACTTCCAGGCACATCCAATCAATGTTTACACCGATCAGTCATTACGACAGGTCCTACAGCGACTTGAGACTTCTGAAAGGTTACTAAAGTGGAATATTGAACTAAGTCAATTTGACATTACTTATCTCCCTCAGAGGACTATCCAGGGTTAGGCATTGGCGGACTTTATAGTAGAGTTTACTATGCGGGATGATTCTCCAGAAGCCAGTGAAATCCCTACCATACAGTGGAAATTGTATACTAATGGAGCGTCAAACGATCATTGTTCCAGAGTTGGGATTGTGCTTGTAACTCCTGAAAATCGGTCAATCTGTTATGCGTTAATACTTGATTTCTCGGCGACGAACAATGAAGCTGAGTATGAAGCTTTGATGCTGGACTTAAACTCACTAGAAAACTTGGAATAAAATATGTCGAAATTTTTTATGATTCGTAGTTGGTGGTGTATCAAGTTAGGGGAGAGTATTAGACTAAGGGACAATATCTTGCCACATACCTTACCCAAGTTCAAGAGTTATTGACAGAATTTGAATACTATGACATTTCACATATTCCACGAGATCAAAAAAGGGAGGCTGATTCATTGGCAAAGTTTGCTAGTACTGGCGATGCACAACAGATGGGCTTGGTTCCGGTTGAAGTATTAAATACCCGAAGTATAAACATGATGGAAATCGACCAAAAAGTAGAAGCGAAGACTAAAAGGGAATCGTGGATTACCCTGATCAAAGAATATTTACTGCACGGAGTCCTACCTGATAAAAGAAATGAAAAGCGATAAGTCCTTCGCAAAGCTTCATGGTATATTATGCAATAAGAAATTATGTACATGAAGGTTATTCAGTCCCTCTACTTCGGTGTGTCGCTCATGATGAGATAAAACATGTTCTAAAAGAAGTTCATGAAGGAGAATGCGACGATCACACCGGGGGAGGGGCAAACTCTAGCAAAGAAAATATTCCATTACGAGTATTATTAGCCAATCATAAATGGAGATGCAGCTGATTATGTGGGACGATGTGATAAATGCCAAGTATATGCAAAAGTTCCAAGGGCTTCGCCAATAGAAATCACGCAGATGGTCAGTTCATGGCCATTCGTCATGTGGGGTATAGACATCATCGGCTCCTTACCGATCTCTAAAGGTGGCGCGAAGTATGCTATCATTGCAGTTGATTACTTCACCAAATGGGCAGAGGCAGAACCTTTAGCTACGATCACAATCAAGAAAGTAATCGACTTTATTGTCTGAAACATCATATGTCGCTTCGGTCTTCCAAGGACTATTGTAATCAACAATGGGACTCAATTCAACAGTCCGAATTTAAAGATTTTTGTCATAGATTTCGTGTTGAAAAGAGATTTACATTGATCGCTCACCCTCAGGAAAATGGATAAGTTGAAGCTGTAAATAAAATCATAAAGTCTATTCTAAAGAAGAATTTGGAGATGGCTAGAGGCAGGTGGTTGATGAACTCTCTACAGCACTTTGGGCTTATAGGACCACCAACATGTCTACAACTGGCCTACTCCATTCGCCTTTACTTATGGCTCTGAAGCTTTTATTCCTATTAAATTCGAAGTCCCTTCTCATCGAATGACTTACTACAATCTCAAAACAAATAAATATCTCATCTTGAAATCTCTTGACTTTACAAATGAGAAGCGCGAAGAAGCCGATCCGAGGGCGGTTGCATAACGACATCGAGTCGTCCGGTATTACAACACTAAAGTTCGACCAGGAACCTTCGAAATTGGTGATCTCATCCTGAAACGGGTTTTCCTACCCCATCACACATTAATCAAATATGGGAAGGACCATATGTCATTGAATAGAGGCTTAGAGAAGGAACTTTCAAGATAGCGACTGTTGATGACATTACACTTCCAAGGACATGGAATAGTGAACATTTACAACACTATTTCACTTAGTTTATTTCCTTTACATTTCAGTTGTATTTACTTTTAGAATTTACTTTAGCACTTGATTTTCCGAATGTGTAATAAGTTAGTTCATGTTATCCCTTTCCGTTTAATGAATAAAGTTTCAGGCTTACTTAATATTCATGTTTGCTATTGCATTATGTGCTAATTACATAGCGAAACTGATTGATGTCGATATGTATGGACAGACTCCCAGAGTTTGAAATCAACCAATCATGCTAACTCCCAGAGGGATCAAACAAGATGAGCTCAATTAACTTGTTTGTTCAACGATTCTCATTCATAATCCAAAGGATGGGATACACAATGTGGAATGAATGTGGCTGATGATCTAATGATCGAATAACTCCTGTCCAACTGTGGAATTGAGACAAAATCACAGCGGCCGAGATACGACCAATCGCTCGTTAAATCAAACCTCAAATCCGGGGGGGGGATTAATCAATCAAAGAGAGCATGATCTGACTGCTTTCCAAAATAACTCTGAGTCCTCAGAGTGTAGACTGGAGTATAAATATAAATCGGGTGTGAACCGACCACCCGCAAAATGACTCTAAGTCCCTGAGTGCGTATTGGAGTATAAACATAAATCGGGTGTGAACCGATCACCCACAAAACAACTCTGAGTCCCCACAATGCGGACTAGAGTATAACATAAATTGGGGAAAAACCGACCATTCATCAACTAAATCTTATCCCTAGAGTGTGGATACGAACATGAATGAATAGATGAGTGGAGTTCGACCGTTCTTTATCACAAACTCCGGTCTGAAATCGATGGGAGGAGTATAAAATCACCAAGGATGAAATTTGACTGTCCCATTCCTGGCCCCGCTAAATCAAAACCAGGGGTAGGAGTATAGTAGCTCAAAAACCGCTGAATCCCACAGCATAACACTAAGGCCCGAGCCTAGTATTCGATACGGCTCGACGCCATGACCACTTGGAGCTCTTAGGATAGAGTTGGTGGATTGTTACAAGAATTTATGAATAATGACTTACAAGTATATTGAATGGAACGTAATAGTACAACTACTTAAATAACAATTCACACAAAAGCTCAACAGAAAACAAAAAACTTTTGTTACATTACAGGTTTCAAGACCATAATACAAGTTATTCCAAAAAATCAGGATTCATACCCGTACAACCACAATTAGTGAAAGAAACGACTATGAAAACTATATACATTGAGCCAAAGCGGAGGCTATTTCTTCGACTTCCTCTCTTTTTTGGATTTTCGGGAGTAGAGCCACTTGTGCTTCTCTTTCTGGATCCTTTACCGCCTTTAGCAGGAGAGCTTGCAGAGGTAAGAAGAAGTTCACTAGGAATCAACCCGTCGGCTGGAATAATTTGCAATGGCACAAGATGAGGATCATCAATATCCACCTTAACGGGCTTAGGCTTAACTTTTCTTTTCAGCAACTCCTCCTTTCCAATATGCTCTTTCAAGCTAATCTTGGCGGTGTGTTCGGAGTTTCCACTAATCATTACATCGTTAGATTCGTCTGCTGGAAGCGGCTCTTCGACCATGTTGTCATTAAGAGCCCCGATGACTTGAGCATCAGGCCCCTGTACATCAACAGCTGCCGGACCCTCGGCCGGTTTCTCCTATTGCTTTGCGGCAACATCACTTTTAGGAGTTCGATTGGGGCTCGAAAGACGTGCAATTTTTTTTATACAAGAAGATTAGCTCAAAATCATTATGCATGAAGAATAGAACTTTTCATATGCAAAGGAGTAAAGTGCGATATCCACATCCATTTAGCTCTCCGTGGTTGCTAGTGTACCTTCTTCTAAGATATGGGACAATATGTTGGATTGGCAGCCGGGCTTGTCTGGTTCATATCCCAATTCATGCTCTACGTCAAGAGAGATTGATGTTCCGGCTACTTGGGATGGTGAGGGACACTTAGGATCGACCTCTTAAGGTCCCACAATATGTGCTTCTTTCTTGACAGGTGCAGAAGCGTTGAAGTATTGAAGTTATGTGGCAGCCAAATCCATGGGTTCATTTCCATGAAGAATTTCCACACTAACTCTTCTTCGTTGAGCTCACCTTCATCCATTTCTCTCTTCTTTATCTCAACAACATGCTCCCAAGCTTCAGCAAGTGATTCAAGGTAACCCTCGCCAAGAAAACTTAAGTCACGATGGATAAAACTTTAGCGTTATACTCAACGATCAATGGATCGAACAAGTCCTTTATCTCATTCCTACCGGATTCTTTAGCAGTTACTACTTGGGATTCAATCTGTTCAATCACTTCTTTGCAGCCTTCTTCTTGAGCTTCCTCTTTAAGAGCTTCAATTTTAGCAAACTACCCGTCGAGTTTAACTTTTAGGCTCCTCGCCTCAATAACCTCCTTGTAGTACTTTTGCGATTCTTCTTGGGCTTCGGTTTTCTCTTTCCTTTCCTTCTTGAAAATTTCTTTAAGTTCCTCGACCCAAAAGCCAGAGTGTCTTTCTCCTTTTGCAAGGAATATTTTTCTAGAGCCAGTGCCGCATTGCGATGAAGGCTGCGTCGACTTCCTTTTTATGAGAAATTATCAAATGGCTTACCGCCTTTGCCGTTTCCTTAGCGTTTTTCTCCGCTTCAGCAAGATGTGTTTTCAATTCTAACAATTCGACATCATGATGTTTGATTATGTCCTTATTGTGTATAGCTTCCAACTTGAGGCGGTCTATTCCATGTTGTTGCTCAATGGATACTTCAGAGACTTTTTCTGCCAAGTGTATGAACGATTCGTGCTGCACGAATACATCATTAACGCATGCAAGAGAACTCTCCTTGCCATGCCCCAGAATTACATGAATGGAAGAAAGGAATTTGAGCCCATCAAAGAATTTTTTTGGAAAAGCGGCCTTAAGCTCGGCCAACTTCTCTGCTATGGAAACATCGGGAGAAATAGACGCAAATGCGAAACAGAAGTAGCAATTGGATGTTTTCTTGATCGACGTTCGCGAGATTATTTATGTGGGCAACAACAAAAATAGTATACTTCGCCATTATACATCAACAACATACAACGCCAACCACAATCATCAATAAGGAAATAACAACATAAATATATTTACATACATAATTAATTATCAACTATAGTAATGCATCATCAATGTAAGTTTAAATCATCAAATGTATACTGATCACTTCACAATAGTAACACAACATCAATATCTTCAAATGTGTACTATAACACCAATCATAAAATAACCATAGCTAACTGCTTGTCGTCTTGTAGTAATAATGGTAAAAAAATCACATGCTCATCCTAATGCGATTTCATCATCATAAGACAACATATGTGATAATTCAAATTAACAATTAATCATATTTTATATCCATCCAATACATTATATTTAGAACCAACGTTGTCCTCTTACGTATAAAATCATTTTATTATTGTTTACTATAAACCTACCTTTATTTATATGTGTCAATATGATAATAATAATCTTTTTTAAAATGATAATATACTTTGAAAACTCTTTTTATAGCTCTATTTCTTTGAATACCTCTTAACATCGCATTTTAAATCAAAGTATAGTCGTCTTCATCATATCGCTTTTTAAAATGATATTATTAGAATTTTACCCCAAAATAATACTAATATATATTAAAACCTCTTTAATACTTTTAAAAATCAATTTATTACTATTTATCCCAAAATGACAATATTTTATTTTAAACCATCGAATACATTTTTATTTCTATTTACCTCAAAGTAGTAACTATTTTATCAAAAAACACTTTTGGAAAACATTTCTTTAATACTAATATTATCATTTAGAAATACCTTTTTATTTATTTTATTATCAAGCAATGATAGTAATATTTCCTTCCATAGTTACTACAAAGTCGATCGTTTTGCCATTTACAAAAAACAATACTATTTTCTCTAAACTTCATATTATTATTTAAAGTCTCATTTTGTTTTATAAAGAACAATAAACTTCTTAAAACCACCATTTAAATTATTACTTTAGTTATTATTTATGAATTTCACATAAATTCATAAATAATAACCTTATTAGATTTCGTACTATAAATTCAGTAAAATTTATTAATCATTACTATCTATAAATACCATCCAAAATCTATAAATTAATTTATTTATCATTTATTTATCTAATCTTTCCATTATTATCCATTTTATTTTAATTAATTATCTCTCGGTTAGAATCAAAGAATTTATTTGGATTAAACATCCGAAAATACTAGAATCGACAATAATTATCCAATCAAGGCACAATACATCCAAAATACTATGATAACTAAATGGTAATCAATAAAACATAACATATATCAATAAAATCACGACTTTTCGTCAATAGATATGTATTTAATAATTTAAAATTTAGTTAATTATGGTGCTGTTATGAATT
The DNA here is from genome assembly GCA_030765085.1 of Allium cepa. Classification (NCBI taxonomy): domain Eukaryota; kingdom Viridiplantae; phylum Streptophyta; class Magnoliopsida; order Asparagales; family Amaryllidaceae; genus Allium; species Allium cepa. Next base: position 656,875,342 of record CM060940.1, read on the forward strand.
TAGTATGGAAGGACTTTTTGGTTGGTTTTTTTCTTGACAAACCCCTTCCCTATTCATCAGTGGTTTTTCACTTAAAAAAGGTCTGGAAACTGAAAGGAGAGGTTTTAGCTAAATCTGATGGATTCCCTTTCTCTTTAAATTTACATCTGATGATGACCGCTATAGAATAATTCAGACAGGTCCAATAGTGACAAGCTTTTTATTGTCAAACCATGGGATGCAATAATTGGTAGTAACTGCAGGACCATTCGTTCTGCTCCAGTGTGGATCAAGCTAAGTAACATTCCCTTGTATGCCTGGCCTCACTATGGAATTAACTGGTTGGCTTCCAGAATAGGCAAGTATATATGCATGGACCAATCAACAGAAAAGCTTGAAACAATAACTTTTGCTAAATGTCTCGTGGATGTGAATCCAAAGCAGAAACTGGTTGATGATTTTCCAATGAAACTATTAGATGGAACTGATCAACTTATGAACGTAAGTTACCTATGGAAGCCTGAAATTTGTGTTACTTGTTCTGAGTTTGGTCACTATGACCATAATTGTCCCAAGTCTCTTAATAAAAATAAGGTGGAGTTGTCAGGTGCCTCTGACACTCTAGGAGGTGAGGAAGGTGGGACTGTTATGAATGTTGTCAATGCTAGGGCTGATAAACCAAAGCAGGTGTGGAAGAAGGTATCTCATAACAAAAAGTATAATAAAAGGGGTAATTTGCATATAACTAGTGCAAATGAGTTTAAGTCTGCAACTAAAATGGCAAAGAATAAGAACATAAATGTTGATAATGATGTTATTGAAGTTTCTCAAATTCAGGTTCCTGACAAGACTTATGTTGATATTGTTGGTGTAAACCAAAATTAAGAGTCGTGTCTGCTGATGTGAAAAGTCATGTCTATTCGAATGAAGAGTCATGTCTATTCGAATGAAAAGTCATATCTATTCAGTGAAGAGTCGTGTCCGTTCACTGAAAAGTCGTGTCTATTGAAATGAAGAGTCGTGTCTATTAAGTAAAAGTCATGTCTATTGAAGTGAAAGGGTGTATGTTCAAAAAGGTTATGTCCGTTTGTAAGGGTTGTAAACCACTATATATATGTGGTCATTTTGTTGTGTTGAAAGCAAGTTGTAGACAAGACAAAAAGCAAGTTATATAAAAAAAAATTGTCTATTCTCCTCTAAAATTATAATTCTCTCTCTTTTTCTACTTTAACAAATTGGTATCAGAGCTTAGTTGAAAAATGTCAAACAACCTTGTCTCCCTTGTTCCTCGATTCAATGGTGAAAAGTTTGATTATTGGAGCAATCTAATGAGGCTCTGTCTTGAATCTCAAGACTTGTGGACAGTTGTTGAAGAAGGTGTTGGTGCGCCGGAAGATGAAACGCAACTCACAGTTGCCCAAAGAGATCTTCTGAAAAGCAAAAAACAGAAAGATCGGAAGGCTCTCTTCCAAATCTACCAGACACTTGAAATTCAAGTTTATGAGAGAATTTCAAAAGTTGCAAATGCTCAGGAGGCTTGGAAAATATTGAATACAACGTATTCTGGCCAAGATCAAGTAAAAAAGGTTCGCCTATAGTCACTACGAGCTGAATTCGAAAAGCTCGAAATGAAGGATAGTGAGAAAATCTCAGAGTATTTTACTCGTCTTACTTCCATCATAAATCAGATGGCTTCAAACGGAGAAGTCGTGGAGACTCAAAGAGCCGTTGAAAAAATTCTACGGAGCCTACCAATCAAGTTCGATCATATTGTGGTTGCAATTGAGGAATCAAATGATATTGCTTCACTTTCTCTTGAAGGCTTGCAAAGAAGGCTGGAAGCTCATGAGGCTAGAATCTTGATGAGAAGTAAACAAACAAATTCTTCTCAAGATCAAGCCTTAAAATCTCAATTCACATCCATAAAAGTTCAAGGCCCATCCCATGGCAAAAGTAACAGCAGGAATAGTGGAAAATTTGAAGAATCAAAGGAGGAGAAACGATCATTCCAAAGTAACAAGGCGTGAGGCAAATACAAAGGCAAAAAACCATATTTTGAATGCAATTTCTGTCACAAGCCGGGTCATAAAGCAAATGATTGTTGGGAGAAACATCCTGAAAAGAAGCCAGTTGCTGGTTTTATGCATAATGAAGCAGAAAAATCTGAATCTTTGTTGATCGCTTCGGATGGAAATGTTGAAAACGTATGGTACTTGGATAGTGGTGCAAGTAGGCATATGACTGGAAATAAAAATCTATTTTCAAGTCTTGTGGAAGCTGATGATGGTCAGGTTACTATTGGAGATGCAAAATCATACAAAATTCAAGGTGTTGGCGAAATTTCTTTCAAAACCAAGGCTGGAAAAGTTGAAAAAATGTCGGAGGTTCTTTATGTACCAGGCATACGTAGCAATCTTCTTAGCGTCGGTCACTTGCTGAAGAAAGGATTTGATTTTCGATTCATTGGAGATCAATGTAGCATGAAGAAGAACGACCAACAAGTGGCAAATATTGTGATGGGATCCAATAAATTATTTCCGATCAAACTTGACATCGTAAGTAGTACGTGCATGATTGCTACTTCTAATGATGAAGTTTCCAAGTTATGGCATGAGAGGTTTGGCCATTTAAACTTCCGGAGTTTGAAGGAAATGTCTACCAAAGAAATAGTCCGAGGGCTGCCTAAACTTGAAGTGATAAACGAAGCATGTGAGGAATGCCAGTTGGGAAAACAACATCGTGAATCTTTCCCATCCAAATCGAAGTGGATTTCTCAATCACCTCTGGAGCTTGTTCACACCGACCTCTGTGGACCAATGCAAGTGCCATCGCTTGGAGGCAGCAGATATTTCTTGTTATTTGTTGACGATTACACAAGAAAAATTTGGGTTTATTGTGTCAAAGAAAAATCAGATGTCTTCTCTTGCTTCAAAGAGTTCAAATTTCAAGTTGAAAAACATTCCGGTCATCAAATAAAAAATCTAAGGAGTGACCGTGGAGGAGAATACATGTCCTCTCAGTTTGAAGAATTCTGCCGAAATCATGGAATCCGCCATGAGTTAATTGCTAGGTACTCACCTCAACAAAACGGAGTCGCAGAGCGCAAAAATCGAACAATAATGAATATGGTCAGATGCATGTTGAAGAATAAGAACTTGCCTGCATGTTTTTGGGCTGAAGCGGTCTCTTGTGCCGTTTACTTAATCAACCGATCACCAACGAAGAGCTTAAAGGATTCCACTCCAAATGAAGTCTGGTATGGCAAGAAACCAAATGTCGCTCATTTAAAAACTTTTGGTTGTCTTGCATACTCTCATATTCCTGATGCTTTAAGATCGAAGCTCGACGACAAATCTGAAAAAGGCATTTTCATTGGTTATAGTCAAAGGACTAAAGCTTACAAGCTTTACAATCCGAAGACGAAGAAGATGATTATCAGCAGAGATGTTCGCTTTGATGAAAATGGTTGTTATAATTTTTCAGATTTTGCAGAATTACCTGGATGGCAAACTCTAAATCTTGAAGGGGAAACTTCTTTGGAACAAGGTGTTGATGCTGATCTTGGTATTGAAGAACAACAGCCTAAAAATAATGGGGTTGAGCAGGAGCAAAATTCACCACCAACGGCGGAAAGAAGGACGCGATCCTTGAGAGAAATCTATGATACAACCGAAGAAGTTGACACTATGGATCATGTATATTTTGCATTTTTTGCGGGAGAAGATCCAATCACTTATGAAGAAGCATCAAAGGAAGAAAAATGGGTGAATGCAATGAAGGATGAAATCAAGTCTATTGAGAAAAATGGTACGTGGGAGCTTACCACATTGCCTTCACACAAATCAGCCATTGGTGTAAAATGGGTGTTCAAAACCAAAACAAATCTTGATGGCTCCATCAACAAGTACAAAGCACGTTTGGTTGCGAAGGGGTATAAGCAAAAGGAAGGGGAAGATTTCAATGAGGTATTCGCTCCTGTCTCTCGACTTGATACAATTCGATTATTGATTTCTCTTGCTGCCCAAAATGGCTGGAAGCTGCTGCATATGGATGTGAAATCAGCTTTCTTGAATGGTTTTCTTCAAGATGAAATTTATCTTCAACAACCTCCTGGTTTTGTGAAGAGGGGCGAAGAGGAAAAGGTGTATAAGCTGCGGAAAGCTTTATACGGGCTGAAGCAATCCCCCCGTGCATGGTATGATCGTATCAACAATTTCTTCTTAAAGAATGGCTTTGAAAGGTGTCCTTTTGAACACACTCTTTACATGAAGAAGCATTCAAAAGGAGGTTTCATGATCGTGAGTTTATACGTGGATGATCTGATTTTTACTGGAGATAATATGAAGATGTTATCTGAATTCAAAAATTCAATGATGAAGGAGTTCGAGATGACGGATTTGGGAGAATTACATCATTTTCTAGGGATAGGTGTTCAGCAATCAAAATGTGGGATTTTTATCTCGCAAGAAAAATATGCTGCTCAAGTATTGGAGAAGTTCAATATGATGAATGCAAATCCAGTTTCAACTCCTTGTGTTGCAGGTTCGAAATTGTGCAAAAATGGTGAAGGAAAGTTTGTGGATCCAACTATTTTTCGAAGCCTAGTTGGAAATTTGATGTATCTCACTGCTACAAGACCCGACATCATGTACGCAGTAAGCTTGATTAGCAGATTCATGGAGAAGCCTTTCTCAAACCATTGGGAAGCTGCAAAAAGAATTTTACGATACGTTAAAGGAACTATTGACTATGGCATTTTCTATGAAGCTCATGTGCCTGTGAAGCTTGTTGGATATACGGACAGCGATCTAGGTGGAAGTATCGATGATTCAAGGAGTACTTCAGGTTATGCATTTAACCTTGGAAGTGGAATTATTTCTTGGTGTTCAAAAAAACAACCAGTTGTGGCACTTTCTACCACCGAAGCGGAGTACATCGCAGCATCTCTAGCAGGATGTCAAACTTTGTGGCTAAGAGGAATTCTTGAAAATCTAAGCTTCAAGCAAAAAGATCCTACGATCATTTATTGCGACAATAGTTCTACTATCTCTGTCTCAAAGGATCCTATTTTGCATGGAAGAACAAAACATATTCGTCTACGTTTCCATTTCCTACGAGAACTCGTTCGTGAAGAAGAAGTGAGTCTTGAGTATTGTCGAAGTGAAGAACAAATTGCTGATATCTTCACAAAGCCGCTTGGAGGGACTGCTTTCTCAAGAATTGTTGCTGCATTAGGTGTTCGAAGGAATTTTGGTTTAGGGGAGGCATTGTTGGTGTAAACCAAAATTAAGAGTCGTGTCTGCTGATATGAAAAGTCATGTCTATTCGAATGAAGAGTCATGTCTATTCGAATGAAAAGTCATATCTATTCAGTGAAGAGTCGTGTCCGTTCACTGAAAAGTCGTGTCTATTGAAATGAAGAGTCGTGTCTATTAAGTAAAAGTCATGTCTATTGAAGTGAAAGGGTGTCTGTTCAAAAAGGTTATGTCCGTTTGTAAGGGTTGTAAACCACTATATATATGTGGTCATTTTGTTGTGTTGAAAGCAAGTTGTAGACAAGACAAAAAGCAAGTTATATATATAAAAAAAAAATTGTCTATTCTCCTCTAAAATTATAATTCTCTCTCTTTTTCTACTTTAACAGATATGCCTGATGATGTTGAATTAAATGATGTTGGGAATGGAGATGTTGAAGGTGGAATATTCTGTTCCATGAATATATTTCAAATGTTGGTGACTGATGATGATAATAATCTTGATGCTAATGATTTTGTATAGCAGGTTGGTAATTGTCATAATAAGCCTGATGATGGTAGGGTTAAGAGTTTCGGAGTTAGCTGCCTGAACCCAATAAATGGACCCGAAGTAAATGGAAATGAGCAATTTTGCATGGCCATGCCAACATTTGGAAACACAGCAGAAGAGGGTGAGTTTTGAGCCGAAGCAAGATACGACAATTCTGGTGATGACCCGAAGCAACAACAGTTTTGTGTAGGACTTCCCTTTCCACTTCCAACATGCATAGTATATCTCATATGCATGTGCACAACCAAACTAACACCAATGAGAAAGTGGCTCCATTGCACATCAATTTCAGTCTGATCACTTGGAAAATAGAGTTGACAATCATGATTGTACCATAGTTTCTGAAAATGATATTTGTATGGTGCTTGAAAATGATATCACCCAGCTTGTTCTATCAAATGCATGCTAATTCTTCTAATAATTCTTCTGATCCCTCTCCTTTTCTTCATGTTAACTCTTCTAACTTATCTCAACCTTCCCCTCCACTTCAAATATCCACTCCGTTGTATCCCTATGTCAATTCCTCGAACATTCCTAGCTGGGTGGACTTGAACATGGTGCTACCCACTGCTAATAGTCACATTGATTCTGGCACCCCAATTAAGCTTCTCTCAAACAAAAAGAACAAGGCCAATATCGCCTCATCTTTCAATCACTCTCCTGCAAACAAGAGCAAGAAAAACAACACCCACCAGTCTCTTAAATTATGATGATGCAAAATTTTGGAGTCTGGAATATTAGAGGTGCTCACTCATCTCTTAAGCTAGACCAAGTAAAGAACCTCATTACAATTCATGATTTGAAAATGATAGCCTTGCTGGAAACTACTTTAATTCTATCACTTACCAAAAGAGCTGCTAGCTTTATTAATCCATCATGGCACTTGTTGCATAATCTTTGTGATGCTGAATATGGTAGGATACTTATTCTATTTGACTCCAAACTCTTCACCTTAACTTCTGTCCTTTCTTCACGACAATACATTCACTATCATGCCATATGCTCTCTTTCTGATCTGTCATTTTACCTTACCTTTGTCTATACTGACAGTTCTAACTCTTCTAGACAAAATGTACTTAATTTTATCCCTCATTTGCGGCAAGAAACCCATCCATGGATCATCATGGGATATTTTAATTGCTGTCTTTTCCTTGGTGACAAGCATGGTGGTCTTCCTCTCCTTCATAAACATATTCAACCTCTTGACAATGCTATTTCTGACTTGAATCTTATTAAAATACGTAGTGCAGGAACTAAATTTTCTTGGAATGATCGAAGTAGGACTGGTATGAGAACCTTTACTGCAATTGATCGTGCATTCTGTAATTTCAAATCTCTCTCCTTCTGGCCAAACCAATCTATTTTCCTTCCTCAGCCCATTCTTTCAGACCATTCGCCTTTAATTTATTCCAGTGGGTTCCCCGAGGCTAAGGAGAAAAGAAGCTTCAATTTTTTTAATGCTTAGACTCTTTCCCCTGAATATAAAAATATAGTGCAATCTTCTTAGTCAACCAACAGTTATGGTAATCCTATGTTTAAATTGTGCATGAAATTAAAATAGGTTAAGAAGGACTTGAGAGCGTGGCTTATAATCTGTGTGGTAATGGCACTAAACAGTCTGCTTTACTGAAGGAAAAGCTCATTATAGCTCAAGATCATATGATGAACAACCATAATAATATACCAGCTGCTGAGGAGGAAGGAAGACTTTTCACTTTACTTAATGAAGCTCTTGAAACTGAAAGCAGAATAAAAGAACAGCAGCTGCACCAACAATGGCTCCTTCATGGAGACAGAAACACTAAGTTTTTTCATACTGCAATTAGTATCAAGCAAGCTAGAGAGAACATACGAATGATTCATGGCAAGGATGGTATCCTTTACACTACACCTGATGAGGTTGATATGGCATTTCTTAATCATTACAATAATTTGCTTGGTAACTCATTTGATTTCACTCCTGAGCTCAGCATGCTTGATGATATTCCTTTTTCAAGACTTTCTACTGCTCAGTCCTCCTTACTTGTTCAAAAAGTAACTGATGAAGAGATAAAGCAAACCCTTTTTTACATGAATAGGAAGTCGAGTGGTGGTCCCGTTGGTTTCAATGTACACTTCTTCATTTCAAGCTGGGACTTAATCCATGAAGAATTTTGCAAGGCAGTGCTTAATTTTTTTGACAAATGCTCACTTTTATCTGAAATTAATGCAACAAATTTAGTCTTAATTCCTAAGTCTGATGATGCCAGTTCTGTCTCATCTTTTAGGCCCATTTCTTACTGTAATATGGTCTATAAGTGCATTTTCAAGATTCTTGCCTCAATATTGGTTTGTGTACTACCTCAAATAATTTCCCAAAACTAGGTTTCTTTCCTTCCTAGGAGGAGTATAATTGACAATGTTCTGCTTGCTCAGGAACTGCTCTGTTGTTATGGTAGAGCCAGTGCTTCCCCTGCTGCTATGATGAAGTTAGACATAATGAAGGCATATGACTCTGTTCACTGTGCAACTATAGTTCGCATTATGGCATTAATGAATTTTCTTAAGCCTTTTGTAATTTGGGTTTATAAATGCATTTCTACACCTAGCTACTCCATCATCTTTAATGGTCGTCCGGTTGGTTATTTTATAAGTAAGCAAGGTATACGACAAGGTTCCCCATCTCATCTTACTTGTTTATTCTTGTGATGGAGGTTTTCACTCGCCTCATCTCTCTTAAGTTCGTAAGTAATCTGATTAGCTATCATCCTAAGTGTAGAGCTCATGACATTACCTCTCTTCTATTTGCTGATGATATCATGATTTTCACAAAACCCCTTCTATCTTCCATTCAATGTATTATTGACACCTTGGGTTCTTTCTATCTGATGTCTAGTCTCAGACTTAATCTCTTAAAATCAAGCATTTTATTATCTGGTATTGATGTACATCAAAACTCTCTTATTCTACAAGCTTCAGGTTTACAACCAATGGATTCGAACATGACTTACTTGGGTCTTCCTTTAATCTCTTCAAGGCTAACAATTAAAGACTGCCTGCTTCTTTTTGTTAGAATAACATCAATTCTGGACAAATGGTCAAACAGATTCCTGTCTTAGGCTGGTCGTCTTACTCTTATCAAAGTATGAGTTTTTCCATGGTGGTGTATTGGGCTAAGGCCTTTATTTTACCTATTAGGCTTTTAAAATTGGTTAGAAGTGCCATGATGAGGTTTTTCTGCTGTGGTTCTATCCATAAAAATAAAACCAATGCCTTGCTCATTTTCTATGTTTGAAAAGCCTAAAAATAAGGGTGGTTTAGGTATTATCAATGTCTTCAACTGGAACAAAGCTGCTTTTAGTAGCCATTTTAACTCTGTGTTAACTAAGTAGAATAGTTTATGGGTTACTGGGTTTGGACACATAGAATTGGAAGAAAGGATTTCTGGCAAATGGAAACACTTCAAAATTGTAGTTGGAGTTGGCGTAGATTGCTTGGGTTGAGATCTTTTTTCCTTCCCATTATTGTTCTAAAAATGTCTGCTACTTCTTTAGTCCGGTTCTGGCATGACCCATGGGTTGCTCCTGGGCTTATACTTAACAAGCTATTGAAATATGATCAGATTAGACAGTATGGGATACCTTAGGATCATGGTATGAGGTTCCGGCCGGCACCACGAGATCTCGTCAATCTCGGACCGGTGCCGACAGGAAGCGGGACGGGATTAGGGCAAAATCCCGTCCCGTTCAAAGAAGTGTGCGCGACCACGAGAATCAAATAATCGGTAAAAGAAAAAGCAACGAATCAAATAATTGCTAAAAAACAAACCAACGTGATCGAACAGTGGAAAGGGAATCAAATTCATCTATAAATACAGCAATTGAAATCAGTAAATTACCAGAAATTATCTTCAGCCGAGCTTCAAATTCGCACACGAAATCAACATAGCCGAGCTTTGAATTCGCACACGAAATCAACACAGTCGAGCTTCAAATTCGCACACGAAATCAACAGGCCGAGCTTCGAAATCAGTCAGAGGACCTTCGAATTCGCCTTCGCCTTCGAGCTCGAGATTAACGATCGACGCAGGTGATTTTTTTTTTGGCTTTGCCGCCTTCGTTTTCATCGTCGACCGTCCTTTCTTTTTTTTTCCCCTCTTTCGTATGTGTTCTGTGCTGTTGAAATGGACGTATGTGTTCTGTGCTGGGCCGGGTAGGATATTTTTAATGGGCTGAAGTTTGTATATAAAGTATAAACGTGAACTTTGCATTTATTTTTTAATCGTGAAGCTTGCATATGTTCTTAGCATAAGCTGTTTGGATAAAATGGTTATTTGGACTTGAATATGGTTTGGCTTGAACATTTGGACATTTGGACCGACCTTTGACTTGAATAAAATGTTCATTGCATATATTGCAAATCTGGTTTGGACTTGAATATATTGAACATTTGGACTGACCTTTGACTCGCATATGTTGGACTTAGCATATTGAACATGAACGTGAATATGTCGGACTTAGAATATTGAACGTGAACATGAACGCGAATATGTTGGATTTGCATATCGAACAGGAACATGAACATTGAACGTGAACGTGTTGTACTTGAATATGGAAATATTTGATATGAACATTAAATTTTGACGACCTCGATGAATATTCTTTATTCATTTTTATTTCATTTTTGGTTTGATATGAACTATTTATTTGTTTACTAACTTTTGTTTAATTATAATTTCAGGTAGATTATGGCAAATCCAACTGAAATTGGTTGGAATTACGGCACTGCGATCGACGACAATCTTCGATAAACAAAATGCAACTTTTGCAATAAAATAATTAATGGCGGTGGTGTGACACGTTTAAAGGAACATCTGGCAGGAGTGGGCGGCGACGTATCGACATGTTTAATTGTCCCTAAAGAAGTTAAACAACTTGCACGATCACATATCGTTCAAAAGAGAAATGAATGAAACAAAGGAAAGCTTGACAAACAACGCTTACAAGAGGAATTAATGAGCAGACCGCAACAACTATCGGACAATGAAAATGAAGATGATGAACAATTTCAACGTGTCATGCGACAAAGTAGAGATGAATTTAGAGACGAAGAGCTGCGTAGATCTCATACTGTAGGACGATCGGGTGGTGGTTCAAGTCAAACATTGCACAGATCTAATACCGTTGGACGATCGGGTGGTGGTGATTTTGACACTAATGCTGCTGGATGAATCGACTCATATATGCAAAAACGAGGAGGTAGAACTCAGCCTTCTATCAAATCCGCAATGAAAGGTATTAAAGATGCCAAAAAACATATAGGTCGAGCAATTTCTAAGTTCTTTTTTTTCAACCATATTCCACATAATGTTGCTAATAGTCCATACTATACAACAATGGTTGATGCGATTGCAGAATGTGGTCGTGGAATTGATCCACCAACTGCATATGAAATATCACACTCGTACCTTGAAATGGAAATAGAAGAAGTTGGGCAATATATTAAAACACTGCACAATTTCTGGGATGAATATGGTTGCACATTAATGTGTGATGGTTGGAGTACACAGAATCGACGAAAAATAATAAATTTTCTCGTGTACTCTACCCATGGAACGGTATTTATAAAATCTGTGGATGCCACAAATGAATTCCAAAGTGGAGAATATATTTGTGGATTAATGGATGATGTCGTCGAAACAATCGGTGAAAATAGAATAGTGCAAGTTGTTACAGATAATGGAGCAAACTACAAAGCTGCCGGTCAATTATTGATACAGAAAAGAAGACATCTATATTGGACACCATGTGCAGCACACTGCATTGACTTGATTTTGGAAGATATTTCCAAAGAGCTAGAGGTAACAACTATTATCACAAATTGTCAATTAATAACGACGTTTATATACAATCATGGTTGGTTACTTTCTATCATGAGAAAAGAGACCAACAATAAAGAATTGATTAGACCAGCAGTAACACGGTTTGCAACACATTTCATCGCACTGGACTCTATTCATAAACATAAAGATGACCTGAGACGAATGATTGCTTCAAGAGAGTGGACATCAAGAGTTCCTAGACTCAATCCTAAAGACAAAAGAACAGCAAATATTGTCTCTACACTGATTTACAACAATGCTTTTTGGACTGGTGCTGCTTCCGTCATCCTTGTTTTTGAGCCATTGGTGAAAGTTTTACGAATGGTAGATAGTGATGACAAAGCAGATATGGGTTATCTTTATGAAGCAATGGATCGAGCAAAAGAATCGATTAGAAAAAATGTTGGTGGAAGGCAATGCCAAAAATGGTGGGATATAATAGACAAAAGATGGGAAAGACAGTTACATCGACCTCTTCACGCTGCAGGTAATTTGTTTTATCTTATCGTCACACAAATAATGAAATATATTACATTTCAATAATATTTTAAATCTTTCCTATATAGGTTATTTTCTTAATCCCATCATTCAATACGGGGATGCAACAAACGATGGAGAAGTATTAAACGGATTTAATAACGTCGTTGAACGAATAGTGCCAGACATTGTAAAACAGATTGAAATCGGAAAAGAGGTAAAACTAACATATATAATAGTTATGTTAAAAATTTAACGTTTAAGACATTATTTAACTTCACATCACAGGTAGAAAGATATAGAATGAAAATTGGAGCATTTGGTTCTGCAAAAGCATACGCAGCGGTAAAGACATGTTTTCCCGCTCAATGGTGGTCCATAATTGGAAGAGAGGATGCTCCAAATTTAACACGTTTAGCAATGCATATTTTAAGCCAAACAGTTTCATCTTCAAACTGCGAAAGAAACTGGACTACATTTTCAATGATTCATACAAAATTACGAAATAGAATAAAAATGAAAAATCTTGAAAAATTGGTATATGTGCATTACAACATGAGACTAAGAGCAAAAAATTCAAGACGCCGCGACACTGAAGGTCAGTTGATTGATCTAGACTATATATTCTATGAAGAGGATCCATTAGCAGAATGGACTACTGAAATTGAACCACCCTTGTTGGACAACGACCCTTGGATGACCAATACATTGAATGATGCAGTCGCTGCTGTCGATGGTATACCTGCACGAGCAACAAAGAGTCAAAGCAATGAAAATAGTAGCAGCTCGTCAAATGATGATCATGGTAATGCAGGTGGAAGTGACGTTGGTTTAACAAGTAATTATGGTGTTGGTTCTAGTGATGGTGGTGAATTATATAGACCAACTCAAACATATTCAAGAAGAAGGGGTGCGAGCGGCAATCCTAACCGAAGAGATAGTAATTTAAATGTTGAATCCGGACATCAACATGATTATGAGCACCACAATCCATATACTTCGACTGATCCACCAACCTATAGGTATTCTACTTCTGACTATACAGGTGGTAACTCATATAGTGATATCTCGAGTGATTAAAATAGTCAAGCTACATATGCAACACAAAATGATGAACCATCGTCTTTTGATAATATGATGTCGACATTTATGGGCTCAGGACAAATGCAATATGGTTATCCATCATATTATACGACACAAGGCGATGAAGAAAATTATGAAAACAATCCTTATGTAGCTTCGAGAAATAGTTTCTGGATGTAGTAGTGTTGTATGTAACATTATTATTTTATTGTATGCTATATTTCTATATGAATTTGAATCGTTTATCGTTACGTTTTCATTAAAAATGCAAAAATCCAATATCAGGACCGAAACCGAAACAAAAACCGAAACAAGCGAAATGACCGAAATTGACCGAAACCAACAAAATTTCAAATGACCGAAACCGAGACCGAAACCGAGTTCTCGAACCTTGCTTATGATGCAAAGACTACTGATTACATTGTTCATGGCTATCTTTCTTTGCCATACACTACTAACTAGTTAACCAAAGAAGTTTGGAATCTAGTGTTAGAATATAAACTTGATTTATTGAATTATGTTTTTTTAATCAAGTAAAGACGTTTCTAGAATTACGTTTTATTTGTAATCAAGTAAAGACGTTTCTAGAATTACGTTTTATTTGTAATTAAGTAAAAGCGTTTCTAGAATTACGTTTTCTTTGTAATCAAGTAATTCTAGAATAATCTATTAGGGCTTATAAATAGAGGAGCTCTCCTCATTTGTATGTATGCAATCAAGCAAAGAAAATAATATTAAATCATTATTAGTGAGAACAAGTTTCTTCTCTTGTGTGTGAGTTGTGTGGATTAGTGAGAACAAGTTTCTTCTCTCTAGTCTCCAACCTTTTTTTTCTAAACATATATTCCAACAAAGTGGTATCAGAGCAAGGTTTAGGGATGACTTCCAACAATATGTTGCAACCTCAACTTCCTCATTTGACGGGAAAGAATTACAATCAATGGAGCATTCAAATGAAGGTCTTGTATGGCTCTCAAGATCGGTGGGAGATTGTTGAAAATGGATACGAAGAACCGGAGAATCAAGCAACACTTTCAACACAACAATTGAATACTTTGAAAGAGATTCGAAAGAAGGACAAGAAGGCTCTTTATTTTATCTATCAAGCTGTGGATGAAGCAATTTTTGAAAGGATCTCTACGGCATCAACATTAAAGGAGGCATGGGACATCCTCAACAAGGCGTACAAAGGTGAAGAAAAGGTAAAGATGGTAAGACTTCAAGCTCTAAGAGGTGAGTTTGATTTACTCAAAATGAAAGAAAGTGAATCGATGAAGGAATTTTATAATAGAACTATTTCTATTGCTAATCAACTTCGAATCAATGGTGAAGTAATTTCGGATAAAAGAATTATTGAAAAAATTCTTTGAAGTATGACAAGGAAATTTGAGCATGTTATTGTTGCTATTGAAGAATCAAAAGATTTGAATACTTTCTCTCTTGAAGAATTGTTGGGCTCACTACAATCTCATGAGTTTCGCATCAAACAATTTGATTCCTCTCCTTCCGAGCAAGCTTTTCAAATTCGAGACACCAACCATGGTGGTTTTAGAGGAAGAGGTGGAAGATCAACCCGTGGTAGAGGACAAGGAAGATGCCAAATTCAAAGTGAAAATTCAAGCCCATCTCAAGGAGGAAGAGGTCGTGGAGGATACAGTGGAAGAGGAAGATGTAACTCTTATAATATTCAATGTCATTATTGTCATAAATATGGGCATATGAAAAAGGATTGTTTTAAAAGAATTAATGACGAAAAAGATAATTCTAATTTTCTACATGAGAATTTGGAGACACAAGATGAAAGTATGCTTCTTGCTTTGAATGTTCAAGAAGCTTCTTTTGATGATATATGGTATATTGATAGTGGTTGTAGTAACCACATGACTGGAAATAAAAGTTGCTTTGTGAATTTTGATGAAAGTGTCCAAAGAGAAGTCAAGATAGGTGATAACAAAAGGCTCATTGTCAAAGGCAGTGGCGATATTCCGATACGGACAGAGCAAGGTACAAATTATATTTCTAATGTTTATTATGTTCCTGATCTTAAATACAATCTTTTGAGTGTTGGGCAACTTTTAAAGAAGGGACATAATGTGAATTTCAAAAATGATTTATGTGAGATCAAAGACAAAACTGGTGTTCTTATTGCAAAAGTGAAGATGACACCAACAAAAATGTTTCCGTTGAAAATTAAAAATGAAGCATTTCCATGTTTTGCTAATATTGTTAACGACAAGTCATGGCTTTGGCATCTTCGTTATAATCACTTGAGTTTTAGCACTCTATCCAAGATTTGCAAAGATCATATGGTGAGAGGCATTCCAAATATTAGCAAACAAGATCAAGTATGTGAAAGTTGTGTTTTTGGCAAGCACCATCGAGATCCATTTCCAAAAGAAAAGGCACGGCGAGCAAAGAATCCTTTGGAGCTAGTGCACTCGGATTTATGTGGACCTATGCACACAAACTCTCTTGGAGGTAATCGGTATTTTCTCACTTTTATTGATGACTATAGTCGCAAGATGTGGATTTACTTTCTCAAAGAAAAATCTCAAGTATTTGAAGTATTCAAGATTTTTAAAGCACTTGTGGAGAAGCAAAGAGGTTTTTCTATAAAGACACTTCGATCCAATCGTGGTGGAGAATATATGGCGGAAGAATTCGGAAATTTCTTAAAGGATCATGGCATTTATCATCAACTAACGGTCCGCTCAACCCCTCAACAAAACGGGGTGGCAGAAAGAAAGAATTGTATCATCATGGAACTTGTTCGAAGTATGTTAAAGACAAAGGATTGCCAAAAATATTTTGGGCCGAAGCTGTAGCATGTGCATGCTATGTTCTCAACCGTGCAGCAACTAAAAGTGTTCAAGGAAAGACTCCACAAGAAGCATGAAGCGGTCACAAGCCATGTGTCTCCCACTTCCGAATTTTTGGAAGCATTTGTTACTCTCATGTGCCAGATGAAAAGAGAGGAAAACTTGATGACAAATCTGAAAAATGCATCTTTGTTGGCTATAGTGAAAGATCCAAGGCATATAAATTATATAACCCCATCACAAAGAAGACTATTATTAGTCGTGATGTAATTTTCAATGAGGAAGAAGCATGGGAATGGAAAAATGAAGAAAAGAGCACAATTATCTTGCTTGATAATGATGCATTTGAGCCAATTGAAGAAGAAGTATCGACTCCACCTACTCCACCATATAATTCTCCTCCAAGCTCATCATTTTCAAGTTCAGAATCAACACCTAGAAGGACAAGACCTCTTGCGGAGATCTATGGAGAAACAAGAAGAATTTTAGAAGATGAATTTGTTGATTTTGCTTTATATGCAACTGCGGATCCAGTTGATTTTGAAGAAGCTGCCAAGGAAGACAAATGGAGACAAGCCATGGATCAAGAAATCGATGCAATTGAAAGGAACCAAACATGGGAGTTGGTTGAAGTACCTGAAGGGAAGAAACCCATTGGAGTCAAATGGGTTTACAAGACAAAGTTGAATGCACAAGGTGAAGTTGAAAAACATAAAGCACAATTAGTTGTGAAAGGCTACAAGCAAAAGTATGGTGTTGATTACAAAGAAGTTTTTGCTCCCGTAGACTTGGTTGGGAAATGACAAGTATTTGTCAAGCATTGCAAGACGCAAGGTCAAATTGCTGATATTTTAACAAAGCCTTTGAAGTTGGAGATTTTCAAGAAGTTAAAGAAGAAACTTGGTATGCGTAAAAGTTTAACTCAAAGAGAGGCAAATCAAGTTTAAAGGGGGGTGTTAGAATATAAACTTGATTTATTGAATTACATTTTTTTTAATCAAGTAAAGACGTTTCTAGAATTACGTTTTATTTGTAATCAAGTAAAGACGTTTCTAGAATTACGTTTTATTTGTAATCAAGTAAAGACGTTTCTAGAATTACGTTTTATTTATAATTAAGTAAAAGCGTTTCTAGAATTACGTTTTCTTTGTAATCAAGTAATTCTAGAATAATCTATTAGGGCTTATAAATAGAGGAGCTCTCCTCATTTGTATGTATGCAATCAGCAAAGAAAATAATATTAAATCATTATTAGTGAGAACAAGTTTCTTCTCTTGTGTGTGAGTTGTGTGGATTAGTGAGAACAAGTTTCTTCTCTCTAGTCTCCAACCTTTTTTTTCTAAACATATATTCCAACATCTAGTGCATGGATATCCAACCCTTTAGTGTGTACGATCAGGTATTGTGGGGGATAAAATTCATTCTGTCTCATCTGTTTATGGATCAGTCTCTATGCTTGAGACTCTTCCATACTGTAGATGGTGGAAAATAATATGGAATGATGATGCCACTCCTAAGGAGAACTTGATGATTTGGAAGGTTCTGAATTGTGCTTGCTTACTAGAAATGTTTTACTATCTACGGGGTTTTTGCAGTCTGGATATCAGTGCCTCTTCTGCTCTGACTCAATTGAAACTATTGATCACATTTTCTTTATATGTTCAGACAACATACTGATATGGAAAAGTATGATGGAACTAGTTGGCCGTAGTATGTTCTAGTCTCCCTCAAGTGTAGATCTGTGTTTGATTTATAAACCTACTAAACGGAGATGAGTGAAAGCTAGGATGATTGCTTTGTGCTTTAAGAAATATGTGTCATTGATTTGGTGTGAAAGGAACTTGATCTATTTTGAACATAAAAGAACTACAGTTGAGGTGCTCTGGAATACTCTTCAAAATGACATGCATCAGTCTTTGATGAGAAATTCTCACTTCCCTGCTGCCATGGTAGCTGCTTGGGGCTTACTTCGGGCTATTCTTCTGTTTTTTCCTTCTTCTTTTTTTCGGTGTTCATATTTTTGTCTCTGCCATGTATTTCCTAGTGTTCATGTTTTTGCTTGGGGCTTGTTCTAAGTATTTTTGTTTTGTTGTCGTTTGCAATAAAATCAGATAGGGGTCCTGTCAACCCCATTCGCCTTTGCTAAAAAAAAATTAGTTAATTTAATTTAAGTAAATCATACTAACGCACTTTAACAAACAATTTCCAAACTCATCAAATCAAGTGACATATCATCCAGAATTCTACCACATGTCTAATGGCCCGCATGTGATATATGAAAGATACGGAGGTTAGAAGTTTAAGGGTTTAATTCGTAAATATAAAAATTATAGGGATTGAATTGAAAATTATTTACCCTCGCTGCAGTATAAGTTTTACCCTGACTATACCCACTACCTTCATTCTTCCATTGCCTGCACCACATGCCATTTCAGCCAGATCAACCACAACCATATTACCAGCACCTCCGGCCACACCCCCTAACCCCTTGCAATAACCCAGGGTTTGCCTCCTTTGCCAGAAACCCCACCTGTTAGTACCTTCGGTATTGGTTTTGATGATAAAAACTATAGGACATTATATAAAATATATATACTAATGTTTTATCAAGATATATACAGTATATAGTGTAGGATATTAGACAGGTATTGAGTAAGAAGACTATATGGTATCAAGATGCTGATATCAAGAGTAGATTCAAGATGGTTATATAAAGTTTCGAGAGTTCAAGAATGATGACTCATGAGTATTGAAGAGTTCAAGATTTCAAGATATTCCAGATAAGTTATAAAGTCATAGCATTTATGTTAAAACCTTGGTAGCACTTTCTTGATCTCTCTCATTTTCTCTAATTTTGTTTTAAAATTATTTTTCAAATATTCTGTTTTTAAATAATCGTTTCAAAATATTTCCAAAAATGATTTTCAATCTCTTATTCTTATAAAGATATTATATTAATTTTTTAAGTTTATATATATTGAATTTTTGTTTATAATTTAATAATTTATAATTATATTGATTATATATATATATTATTTACATTATATTGAATACTCTTATTAAATCTTTCAAAATTATTTGATAAAGTTTGATAAGTTATATTTTGACTAAAATTTGTATAAACTATATTTAAATAATTCTACAAAGTATCAAATTATTTTACAAAGCAACGAGTATTCAAAATAATTTTTATAAAGTATTTTCAATTTTGTGAAGGATATATCGACATATCCAAATCACATATGTCGACATACTAGCCGTAAATTTCAAAATTCAAATTTTAAAAGTGTTTGCACCGAAAATTGGTTCAAACACCTAATAGAAGTTTCGGTGAGAAATAAATGAAGAATATAAAATTAAAACAGAGGGATAATAACAAATAAATGACAACAAATTGAAATAATAACATGCACACAATGATTTATAGTGTTTGGTGTTGTTTGCCTACGTCCACTTTGAACCGATTGCTTTATTAATCACTTTATAAACTGAGCACAATAGAGATTGGATGAAAATCCTTAGTTACAAAAAAATATAAAGCAACTAGCAGCATAAAGTTTCCAAAAATGAACACCAAGCCTGTATTTATGGATGAAGATGTCCAAATATCTCCTTGAAAATTCGGCAGAAGGACATTCAGAACCATATGGACCCATAAGAGGGATCACACAGCCCAATTTCCAAAGAAGAGGGATCATATCGATCCCTATTTTGGTGGAATTTTGGGATGCGATCCCTATTG
The DNA here is from genome assembly GCA_030765085.1 of Allium cepa. Classification (NCBI taxonomy): domain Eukaryota; kingdom Viridiplantae; phylum Streptophyta; class Magnoliopsida; order Asparagales; family Amaryllidaceae; genus Allium; species Allium cepa. The sequence continues at coordinate 656,895,107 of CM060940.1, forward strand.
TAGTTTCATCATGCTAAAATATGCTTAGCCTCCAAATTTTATGCCAGTTGGATCAGTAGAACTTGACTTATTGTTGATCTTTGCTTTAACATAGGCTGCCTTTTGATTTCTATCTCTCCCTACCAAAGGAAGAGCGCTGATCCCTCTGACTTCATCTTCTTAAGGTGCGTAGGCTCCCTAGGGTCCATAAATCTTGCTCACAAATTGTTATATGCATTGAACTTGTGGATCTTGAGATATTGATTATTTTCTGTTAAAATGCTCTTACTCCCTACAATAGACCGATCCCTGTAATGGAAGTCAATTTATGTTGATTCCTCCTATATGTTGAACAATATTTCATACTTCGAACATTTTGCCTTGCATATCTATTAATTCCATTCGAGCTTGACTTCGTGTTATCATTTGTACTTGACATCTGGGCCCCACGACCATCATTCTAGACTCCCCGACCTTGATAGCAGTCGAATCTAACTTGTGTAATCGGTTCAATATAGCCGAGTCAAAATGTCGGATAACACACGCCTTCCAAAGCATGTCCTGTGCTGAACACAACATGCTTTGAATCAAAGCAAGTTAGAGTCGTCAGAAAGAAATCCATTCAGTATTTTGAATAGTCACTATCACTCCATCGAATTATTTTTCCAGAGTATTGTATCTCTCTTTGATCGTTATGATGCTAGGTTAATTTCCGATAGTATAAATCCAAGGTTATATTCCGTCAACTGATAACTAAGTCCGGTTCCACGAGACTCATAAGCTTTGGCTACCTGGTCCAGCCTTGAAATAGGTTTGATTTCAATTTCTGTCGATTCTAAAATTGAAATTTTAGACCATACACATGTACGTTCAGATACACGTTCTTGTCGTTGGCACTCGGACGCGCTTGTATGCTCACGAGTCATCGCCAATTTTCATTAAGTAAGATGCAGTTTCATTGCATTTTGTACATAGGTGCTTTGAATAAATTCCGTGCCTATGTTTGCTTGCAAATATGCTCACAGACGATCCCTTCTCTTTTCTTCTTCTATCTTTTTTCTAAACGTTTGCAAGGATTGGCATATTTTAGCTGACCCCTCATCCTTTTTTATATATAGAGGGATCAGCATTCTTTTAACCGATCCCTCCTACTTTTTTATATGCTTATAGGGATCTGCATTTTCCTAGCCAATCCCTCCATATTTTATGTTGACCTCTAAGACACGGGCCTTACCCTTTTCCCCATATATAAGCTAGCACTCCTTCCCCTCAACCTTCACTAATTCATCTCTTCCCAAGTTACTTTCATCTTCATACTTCCTTAAATTCCGATCCCCAACCCTTCTTTGTCTTGAAAGAAAACCCGACCTATAACATCCCCTATTTAGAGGCCGAAGCTAAGCGCTACAGAAGCTGCAATCATCCATAGTATTAACTATTGATGACCAAATATGGTAATGTTAATGGCATTCATAATATCAGCATCACATTAATACGAATCAAAATCACAGATTTCAAAAAAACATCTTTTCACATTACATCTTCAAAACATGTTCCATATTCAAATTACATAATCCCATTTCTTTACTAGGTTTAGATAAAATATTTATTACATAAATACGCCAAGAGCGACATATGAAGATGCCCCTTTGAAAGTACCACTTTCATAACTGAATAAACCCTTTCCTTCATCTAGGCTGAAAGGCCAAAACCTTCCTTTTGAAACCACTCACATAAACCTTTCGAAACCATTGAAATACCTTTTCCTTTGAAAGCTAAAAACCTTGGACATCCTATCTTTAAAACCTTTAAACATAGCTTTTCGAAACCATTGGAAAAATCTTTCCTTCAAACTTTTCAAAACCTTTGGAAAACCTTTCCTTTAAACCTTTCGAAACCAATAGGGAACCACCCCTTAGAAATCTTCCTTAAAAACCTTTCGAAAGCATCAAAGCCTTAAACTCTTCGAAAGCATTTGGGTTCAATTTTCAAAACATGTGGAAACACCTTTTGAAACCATTCAAAACCTTACCTTTCGATACCTTTAAGTTAATCTTTTAAAAATCTCTAAGGGTCACAACAACAGAGTCGAAAACAACTCTTTTGAAAGCCAAAAACAAAGCAAAGGAATGACGGTGTCGAAACCATCCTTCTAAAAGCATTGGAGAAGTGGCGGGGTTTAATAAAAAAAAGTATACCCTTTCGAAGGCATTGCTTCGAAAGGTAAGAAGCGGCAACTAAGGCTTCGACCCAGTCGAAAGCCTATAGTTAAAAATGAAGGCGCAAACTCTTTAAAACCATTCATTCTAAACCATTGACCTATTCGAAAGCAATCCAGACCGAAAGAGGTTTGCTCAAAACAAACGTGCAACCATTATCTTTAAAACCATTAACTATGTCGAAAGCTATACAGTCCAAAGAAAAGCAGGCGCATTTTTCATTTAAAACAAAGTAGCACTTCGATCCCTTCGGAACCCCTGGTTTCGAGCTTATAGCTTCCGCCTTCTTTCCAATTCGCTACGCACTACGTCTTTGATGCCATGTGCATTGGTTTCGTTAATGATGGAGGCCAAGGAATAAAGTCAAAAGCCATCTAAGTCGGTAGAACGATGCCGAAAGTGGCGAAACATGCATTTGGCGTGAAAATATGATTTTTAACCTTTTTAAGTAATCTTTTTAACTAACCTACCTTATTTGTCAAAATATTATTGATTGCTAATTTTCTTTTCTAAAAGCATCGCCATAATTTCATAAATAACAATTTAGTTTATTTACAAAATACCCCTTCTCCTTTTATAAATATATAAAACATTTAAGTCTCATACCTTATATAATTTTATATATTCATCCAAACGCTTTGGAAAATTCTACAAAAATTCTAGAAAATCCTTTTTAATATATTTTCTAACATATGTAAATTTCAGACCCAAATAATTAATTATTTAACCGTAATTAATTTATAACGCAATAAATAATTTTTTTCACTAGAAAATTAATATAAAATCAAATTTAATTCAAAAAATTAAGAAAACTGAAACCCATCTCTAAAACATCATTTTTGATCTCTATCTAAAATCGCAAGGCATTTTCATGTCATTAAATAGGATTTTCACATCAAAACATATCATAAAATCTATATGAATAAGCATAAATCATCAACAAGTATATATAACATTTTTGTTCTTTAAAATTATGGCTAAACTATGAAAAATAAATCAAATTTAACCTTAAAACCAAAAACGTTTAAAAAAGTGAGATGTAGTCAGTATTAACCTTAGGTTTTGTGATAAGGATGTGGGATTTGATCTTGATTAATTGATTCTATTCTTCTCTTGATTCCAGCTTTATCTTCTCTTGAGATTGCTAATGTTGGCCAGCCTTAGATATGTTTTTGTTTGAGAAATTATGAAATGAATGTATGGAAGTAAATTCCTAAGGGTTTAGGGTATTAAAATGTTCTATTTCCTATTTTAGCCTTTCTTATATCCTAACACATTAATTCTTTAGTTCATTCATTTATATGTCACGACTACCCCTTAATTAAATCACAAATCTCAATCCATTACTCAATTAACATTACCTAATTTAATTTTACCAATTAAATTTCCTAAATAATGTTACTAAAAATGCGAGGTGTTACAATCTATCCTCCTTAAAGAATTTTGTCCTCGAAATTACGATAAGAAACACATCAAAATAATCAAAGGTAAAACATACCATCAAAAAGTTAGGATAAGTGTCTCTAATCCTACTCTCAGTCTCCCAAGTACAGTCTCTATCATCGTCACTTCAATGGACCTTTACTAATCTGATTGTCTTCTTCCTAAACTTCTTCTTATCTCTCTCGATTATCCGGATAGGCTCTCTACCTATAGTCAAGTCTGGTTCCACTACTAAATCCTCTTACACAGTCGATGCTATAGTAGTGTCTGGATCACTAACACACTTCCTCAGATGAGATACATGGAAAACATTGTGGACTCCAGCCAAACTACTCGGTAACTCTACTCTGCATGCGAGTTTCTCGATCCTCTCTACAATAGAAAACCGTCCTACGAATCTCGATGCTAATTTCCTGTCATCTCGAACCTGATAACACCTTTCATCGACGATACTTTGACGAAAACATGATCTCCAATAGAGAACTCTAAATCTTTCCATATTTTATCTACATAGCTCTTCTTCCTAGACTAAGCTTCCTTCATTCTCGCCCTTATCATCTCAATCTTCTCCCCGGCTTCTCTTACCAAATCGGGACCAAGAACTAAACCGCCTCTGTTCTCTAACCAACATGCGAGAGATTTGCATGGTCTTCATACAAAGCTTCAAATGGTGCCATCCCTATACTAATCTGACAACTGTTGCTATATGAAAACTCAACTAAATGCAAATGGTCTTCCCATGATCCCCTGAAGTCTAATACACAAGCTCTTAACAAGTCTTTCAAGATCTTGTTAACTCTTTCTGTTTGCCCATCTGTCTTCGGATGGTAAGCGATACTCATCTTGAGCTTGGTTCTTAAAATCTCATGCAGAGTCTTTCAGAATTCGCCTGTGAATAAGGAATCTCTATCACTAATAATACTACTAGGAATTCCATGCAGTCTAACCATATTCTTTATAAATAACTTAGCCAATACAGGTGCCGTCCTATTTGACTTAACGGGAATGAAATGGGAACTCTTGGTTAGTCTGTCCACTATGACCCATAAACTTTTATTTCCTCTATTAGATCTCAGCAACCCATCTATAAAGTCCATAGAAATAGAATCTCATTTCCATACTGGAATATCCAATGGCTGTAGCAACCCACTTGGCTTCTGATGCTTGGCTTTCACCTGTTGACAGTTCAAACACTATTTCACCCATAAGCCTACATCCCTCTTCATTGCTTTCTAGAAAAAACTTCTCTTTATATCTTGATACATCTTTGTTCCTCATGGATGAATAGTAAACTTCAAACGATGACATTCCCCCAAAACTTCCTTTTTTATGTCTTCTACATCTAGAACACATATTCTTCCTTTCTTCCTTAACCACACATTCAGGTCAAGACTGAAATCTTTCAAGTCATCGCTCTTGGTTCCATCTCTTAACTTCCAGATCCTTTCAGCTAACACTTGGTCCTCTTCCCGTTTAGAAGCAATCTTCTCAATCAATACCGGTTAGACTTCTAAACAAGACAACATAGCAGACTCTCCACTAGACCCAGCCTCAGATCTCCACTGCACTCTGCAAGCCGACAACGCTTCCAAGTCGTTCCATTCTGCTATCATAGACAACATTGCATTCCAATGCTTCCTGCTAAGTGCATCATCAACCTTATTGCCCTTTCCTGGTGTGTACTCAATTCCAAAATCATAGGCAGCAATAAACTCTAGCCATCTCTGTTGTCTCATGTTTAGCTTCTTTTGAGAAAACAAGTACTTTAACGACTTATGATCCATATAAAGCTCAAACCTCTCTCTTAAAAGGTAATGTCTCCATACCTTCAAAGCATAAATAATTGCAGCTAACTCCAAGTCATGAGTCGAGTATCTAACCTCATGCAGTCCAAGCTGTCTAGACGCATAGGCAATCACTTTACCTCTCTGCATTAACAATGCTCCTAATCTATTTCCACATGCATCTGTATAAACTACCAAATCTTGATTCCCCTCTGGAATAACCGATATAGGTGCATAGGTCGGTAATTGTTTCAAGCTTTAGAATGCTTCCTCGCACTTATCAGTCCAAACAAACTTCACATCTTTTCGCGTTAGCTTGGTCATCGGCGCCGCTATCCACGAAAAATCCTTTACGAATCTCCGATAATATCCAGCCAATCCAAGAAAACTTCCTATCTCACTCATTGTTTCTGGCCTCTTCCAACTATTCACTGCTTTGATCTTAGTTGGATCTACTGCCAATCCCCTTTCTGAAACTACATGACCTAGAAACTTCACTTCTCTTTTCCAGAAATGGCACTTCGAAAACTTCACCTTCAGCTGGTGTTCTCTCAAAGTCTCAAGAACCAACCTAAGATGAACTTCACGCTCCTTTTCATCCTTAGAGTATATCAAAATATCATCTATGAACACCAACACGAATCTATCCAAGTGCTTTTTGAAAATTCTATTCATCAAGTCTATAAAGAATTCTGATGCATTAGTTAGTCTGAATGGCATAGCTAAACATTCATACGATCCATATTGAGTCCTAAACGCCGTCAAAGGTATACTACCTTCAACTACTCTAAGCTGATGGAAACCTGTAGCCAAATCCAATTGAGAAAACACTTTGGCTCTACTCAACTGATCGAATAAATCATCAATTTTAGGCAATGGATATCGATTCTTTATCGTCTTCTCATTCAATTTTCAATAATCGGTACATAACCTTAACGAACCGTTCGCCTTCTTGGCAAACACCACGGCTGCTTTCTAATGTGAACTACTAGGTCTGACAAGATTCTTCCCTTCCAAATCTCCAACTGCACCTTCAGTTCTCTCATCTCTGTAGGTGTCATCCCACTTGGCGGCCTACTAACTGGTTCTGCTCTAGGCACCAAATCTATCCAAAACTCAATAGCTCGTTTAGGCGGCAATCCTACTACCGGCTCGCTGACATCTACGAATTATCTAACGACGAAAACTCAATTCAACTCATCTTCTAACTCCATAACACCCAACAAAGCATTCACCTCATAGATTGGGCTTTTTACGTTATATACAATCCGATTACTACAATCAGGGTATCTAAGTGATATTTTCCTATCGTGGAAAAATATCCTAGCATCGTATTTACTTAACCAATTCATTCCCAATATAATTCCGAACCCTATAAAGTCGAATATACGCAAAATTCAAACAAAGGTGTAACCTAGAAAATAAAACTCTAGGTGGTCATACTTCATCCTAAGTGTCGCATACCCTCCTATCGAATTTGCAGCTCCCAAGGAAGTAACTAAATATGTGGGTTCTAAGTTAAGCTTATCTACTAAACATCGAGATATAAAAGAATGCGATGCACCAATATCAAAAAAACGCTAACAGACATACTATGGATATGAAGCGTACCTCCTAATACTGATTTTCGTTTCTCCTGGGCCATTGGTCTCGAAGTAGCTGGTTCCAATGCAAATACTTGGCCTTTATCTCCCTTAGTTGGCTCTTTGCACTGGTTCTTGTAGTGCCCAACTTGATCATAGTCGAAACATCTAACTCCTTTCTTCTCAGCAGCCTTCTTTCCTTTGCATGTCCGGTACTCATGAGCATAATGGGCTTTCTTATCACATTTGTAACAGACCATTTCAGACTTACCCTTCTTTGCTGCTCTACCTTTCTGAGCACCCTTCCTATGAAAGATCTTCCTCTTCTGACCTTATCCAACCTGGACCTCCTTGGCCTTATTATTCTCTTGACAAGCAAGCATCTCCTTCCATCTCAACGCCATCTCTACAACCACATCACAAGGGTCTCTGATATGAGGCAAAGTAGGCCTTTCCAACTTAGGCTTCAACCCCCTGATGAACGTCTCATTTCTCTTCAGCATAGTATCAACAGTGGCATATCCATATCTAGCCAACTCCTCGAATCTTCTATCATACTCGAACACAGACATTTCTTCTTGCTCTAACTCAGTGAACTTTCTGATCAGAGCTAACTATGCCATCACAGACATGAACCTTTCTTGAAACCTTCTCCTAAACTTAGCCTATGTCATGTCCTCCTCATTTACTCCAACTGTCACACTATTCCACCAAAATTGAGCTGCTCATTGAAGCTGTCTCGAAGCAAGCCTCCTCTTCTGCTCATCACCGAGCTCCATGTCTGTAAAGGTCCTGTTATAGTGTAGCAACCAGTTCTCCACCTTGATAGCATCCTCTATTCTAATAAATGGCTTTCCTCCAAGCCTTGCATAATCTCTACTTAACATAGCATAATGGTTGACCACCGGAGCTTCCTCAACTCCTCTTACTCCAGCATTTCTTCCAACCACACTAGCAGCGATTCCAGCTTGCATCATATTCATGAAAAATTGATACATAGCTCCCATATCCACTTGTGGGACACATGTACCAAAATTTTCAACTTGTGCCTGACCTTGGTTCCTTCTAGTATTCGGTCTAGCATTTCCATTTGTGGTGGTGCTTCCTCTAAAATTCACTCTTCTTGAATCCATATTTGTATTCAAGCCTCGTGAGATACATAAGAATAGCCTAAAAAAGATAGGAGACTAGAGATATAATGTATACTTATATACATAGCAAATATAAGTATGTTACTATAGCGTTATCCCAAACCCTGAACTTAACTCTAATTCCTAAGACTTATGCTCTCCAAAAATCATTTTAGTTAAAGTTTTTCATAAGTTGTGCTTTGATACCAAGTTGTAACATCCTCTATTTGGAGGCCCAAAGCTAAGCGCTACAGATGCTACAGTCATCCATAGTATTAACTTTCGGTGATCAAATATGGTAATGTTAATGGTATTCATAATATCATCATCACATGAATATAAAAAAAATCATAGATTTCAAAAAACATCTTTTCACATTACATCTTCAAAACATGTTCCATATTCAGATTACATAAACCCATCGCTTTCCCAGGTTCAGATAAAATATTTATTACATAAATACGCCAAGAGTGACTTATGAAGATGCTCCCTTGGTTGACCAGAGTCACTACAATGTCATATATGACTTAACATAAACACAGCGGAAATAAATCAAAATGGAACTAGAACTCCTAAATAGCCATCTGTAAGCCACTTGCTCATCCTTGGAATTTTTATTCGTCATCCTACTAAAAACTTACGAATCCTCAACCCTTAGATTACTCAAATCAATTTTGAGCACCTGAGAGTTTAAGGGGGAAAAACATAAAGTTCGAGTCAGACATAAAGCCTAGTGTGAGTAATATTATACATCTCGGTATTTGATATTAAGTGAGACCACACTGCTTAGGGAAATGTGCTTCCCCTCACTAATATCTTTTTAAAACATATCTTTTGCAATTCCATTTCCTACAACCAAACTGGTTAAAACTGTAATGCATTATTATATAACCATATATATATCAGGTAACAAATGGACTATCTATCATAACACTATAGTTTTGTTTGGCTAACTATCAACCTTTGGCTGATTCAGGCCTACTAGGCAATATAAATAAATATTCTAATACCTAGTAGATACTCCTGTTCTAGACGGTCTTTCCTTAAATATTTGTTAAATACTCCTCTTTTGGACGGTCTATCCTTAACTTAACATCTCCCAGCATCATCTGATCCTAATGGTTTTGCGGACTCACCAATAACCTATCTGTATACAAACATATATTCTCTTCTGTGTGTAACCATAATTTTAGTCTTACATGTGACAAAGCCCCACATACTGGAATTTTGAAAAAAATTAGCTGGGCATATAGGGTGTGATCCTATACTAGTCCCATCTGGTATTTTAATACCCGATTCATTTTACTTGGGGTTAACTACCCTTTAAATTTTCCTTGAAAAACATTTCAAAATGATTTAAAACCTTTTAAATCAAACTTACATAAGGAAAGTACATATATCATATGCTTTACTCAAAATCACCTTGTCATGTTATACATAATTTACCCAAGTCTTTGTTGATGAAAATCTTTAAACCTTTGAAAGTACCCCTTTTGATCCTATTGAAAATACCCCTTTCATAACTAAATAAACCCTTTCCTTCATCTAGGCCGAAAGGCCAAAACCTTCCTTTTGAAACCACTCACATAAAGCTTTTTGAAACCATTGAAATACCTTTTCCTTTTAAAGCTAAAAACCTTGGACATCATATCTTTAAAACCTTTAAACATAGCTTTTCGAAACCATTGGAAAAATCTTTCCTTCAAACCTTTCGAAACCTTTGGAAAACTTTTCCTTTAAACCTTTCGAAACCATTAGGTAACCACCCTTTAGAAATCTTCCTTAAAAACCCTTCGAAAGCATTTGGGTTCAATTTTTAAAACATGTGGAAACACCTTTCGAAACCATTCAAAACCTTATTTTTCGATACCTTTGGGTTAATCTTTTAAAAATCTCTAATGGTCACAACAATAGAGTCGAAAGCAACTCTTTTGAAAGCCAAAAACAAAGCAAAGGAATGACGGTGTCTGGAGAAGTGGTGGGGTTTAATAAAAAAAGTATACCCTCTCGAAGGCATTGCTTCGAAAGGTAAGAAGCGGCAGCTAAGGCTTCGACCCAATCGAAAGCCTATACGTAAAAATGAAGGCGAAAACTCTTTAAAACCATTTATTCTAAACCATTGACCTAGTCGAATGCCAACCAGGTTGAAAGCAGTTTCTCAAAGCAAAGGCATAACCATTTTCTTTAAAACCTTTAACTATGTTGAAGTTATACAGTCGAAAGCAAAACAAGCGCATTTTTCTTTTGAATTAAAGTAGTTCGAAACCCCTTGTCTTGACCTCATACCTGTAACAACCCGATGTTTTGCCCAATTTATAATCGTCGTTAAACGATTAATTTCGTTGGCTAATTGCTATTAAATTTTTTATTGGGTTGTATTATAGTGGATACCCGTTCCTCCCTCTCATCATCCATTTCATTCGAAAACCCTAAAACAAATAAATGAAGAAAAATAATGGCGGCTCTTTTTACTCCCTCACTCAAAAAGCTAGGACTTCACAAATTAATGGCTGCTCGTCCTCATGTTCGCTCGTCTTCAGGAGGTAGGGCTCGTTCAAATCAATGGCGCCGACCCTCGTTGATCGGTCCTCCTCTTCGAGCACGGCTCCTTCTGATTGCGTCAGTCAAAGTGAGTGATTCTTTATCGCTCACATCTAATTCAAGCTTCTAGTGATTGCTAGCTTGTTTCAATTCCTGATTTCGTTGCTTGATTAACTGAATTTCACGACAATGATTTCTCGTCTTGGTTTATTGGTTTGAATTGTTGACTTTTGATTTTGGTTCAGTGACTCTCGCTGACTTGATGAATTGGTTTGTTGTTTTCTCGGTTATAACTGCATTTGAAGTTCAGTTGCTATGTACTTGCTTTGAATTTTTCTCTGCTAGAATTTGTTCGACATCGATTTTGTTATCTCTGATTAAACTTATTGTGTTATTTTCGATGCTCAGCTATTTTTGGAATTTTGGTTATCTGAACTTTGGTAATTGTCCTGACATTGATACTGCCATCCCAGGATTTGCATTTGTCAATTTTATATTTCCTGATCCCGAGTCCATTTCTGGTGCATCTGTTGTTGCCATGTTGGCTTGTTGGTTTGAGCAGTTCTCTGGCATCAGTTCTCGGCACATTGTAGTTTTGGTTATTGGTTGAGTTAGGTTCATGAGTCTTGGTTCTTCACAGACCTGTAGTGCTCATTAGCTCATTTATGTTTGTGCTTCTGCCCTGTTCAGTTTATACTTATGGTTTTTGTGTTAAATTCATTCAAGTCACTTGTTTATTTCGAGTCTGGTATCCATTGGTACACTGGTTTGAAGTCTTCTTGTTGTACCACTGCTGACACTTTCTCTTGGCACTTGAAACTTGGTGTAGTTGTGATTGCCTCTGGCTTCACTGCATTGTTTGGTCAGTTGCACATGAACTGATTTGGTCTCACTTCTATGTAGATGGCATTTGGGTTTCACTGACCACTCATGTACCGGTTTGCATCCTCGAATTTCTGTTATATGGTATTGTCCAGACTTGACTTGGGTTGTTTACTTTGGAATACTGTCTTGATTTGAGACTGTTGTTTTATGGTTTTTGAACTCGTGTTGATTCATTGACTTTGGTATACCTTAATTTGCACTGCAGTTATGTGTATTGATCTATCTATGCAATTCATTGTGTTGAGCCACTTAATTGTAGCTGCCTTAACTAGTGAGGCAGTCTGCACATTTATTTCACATAGTATTGGGCATATGTAAGGTTGCATTCCTGTATATGCATTTGATTCAGATTCTTTTCAAAGGGTTCTGTCCAATTTCATGTAGTTGGCACTGGTATCACTCCGGTTGTCTGCACTATCTATTGGTGTTAGCAAGTCTTTCATTTTGAGTTGTTTCTCTTGCCTTGAACTGTTGCCATTACGTTCATGTGCATTTTCTTTTTAAGTTTGTAATCTCCAATTCCATGTAGTGGTTACTGATGCCTTTGCTCCATGAATTCATGTCTCATTAATGCAGTAAGTTGTTCTCCTGTCTGGTTCATCTTGTAATTCTATACATTGATATTGAGCCATTGTTTCACCCTTTCCTTTGTGTACTGTTGGTTCCCTTTGGTGTAGAATCACAGTGCCACCTTTGTTTGTCCTTGTTGTAGTTTGATTTCTCTGGTTCATCTATTTGTTGAGAGGCTCAGTTTGCAAAATAATTGTTGCCTGGTCATTATTCTGTGTTGACACTGTCCTTATAGTTTGTACCATTACTTGTTCTTGGTGCTATTTACACTACTGCATAGGGCTTGGAGGTGCTGTTTGGTTCTAATCCCATCTGTGTTCGCTTCTTTGAGTTCGGCAGTTGTATACTTCAGGTGCACTTCTAGTAGAGTTGTGCACATCTTTGAATTGCGAAACTATGGCATGCATGTTGCCATCTCCTTGCTGCAGATTCATTTGCGCAGTTTTTGTTCTCTGTTGGTTGATTTGAACTGTGGTTGAGGCTTGATTTTTGTATCGGCCATTTCATTTGAATACACTTGAGTTGAATCCAGCTTAAACGCTTGGGTTTGACCTTGTGTTCGCTGTGAATTTTCATTTTGTACATCATCACTGTAGTGGCAAGGCAGTGCACGCAAGCGTGTACTGCAGCCACACGGTATTGCTTTTATTGATATTTTAATTGCTTTTGATTTATGGATCTTTTGCGTATTCCATATACTGTAGTGGCGAGGCAGTAAACACATGCGTATACAGCAGCCCTACTAGAGTTGTTGCTTTAAACTAGATTTTGTTGTTAATTGCCATTTAGGCAATTCTGTTGTTTTCTAAATTATCTTCATTAATAATCCTTTCATCTATCTTCGTTGATAATTTGAGTTTGTTGAATTGTTGTTTAACACTATACATGTTACATTCACCGTTATCCGATTTTCTTGTTAAAGGATCGGATAGGTGAATTTATTTTGCCTATCGTCTAATTGTTAATTAATTATTACTGCTTCTGTGCATTAATAACTGAGTTTGAATTAGACTGACTTATGTATCATTTTCTTTTGAATGTAATACTCGGGTCAGACCGAGTATTTACAGGTTGCTGATATCTTACTTTGGATTGCTGCTAGAGCTATAATGTCTTTTCATACTTTTGGAGTAGTCGTCATCATTTAAAGTAGTCAGTGTATTTGTATAGGATGTTGTATATTCATGTATATTATTCACGATAATGTACTTGTATATGTAACTTCCAGAGCCGACAGTTGTAGTTGTATCATATGTACTGTATCACATGTATTGTAACTGACATCAGTTATTATATATATGAGATTTTTGTTTATCTGTGTTCCGCATTTGAATTATCTGTGTTATTATTATATCTATTGTCCTAAACTATTATGAACCATCGTAGTTCGTTTTACACTGGAATTGGATATGTTGATGGGAGTAAATAAATAAGAGATGAAAAAAAATATACCACTCCTATCGAGATAACCAATACTAGTGTAAGGCCTAACTACGGATGGTCGCTCCTATCCAGCCTTATTCTTCATAATAACGGACAGTATTTCTTTTAATACTCTTTGTTATTGTGAGCATAGAGGTGGGGCGTCACAGTTGGTATCAGAGCTTGGGGTTTATGGACATAATATAAAACATAACTTAGATAGAATATGTGTTACAACTATTAGTCGATGTTTTATTCTGCGTTGAGTCAAAACTAAAGTTTTGAAATTATGATGAAATTTTTAAATATATTTATTTAAAAATAAAAGTGAATCGTGTTTTGTTTATCAGAGTGCGCAGCTAAAACAGTGAGACTGTCTTCGCTGAATACAGCTGATATTCTTTTTGATTTAAAAAATTCAAAATATGAAGTTGAAATAAATTTCATTTGTTGTTTACATAGCTGTGTTTATTTTGTTTTCTTTGAAAATTTCGAATCCGATTTGAGGATTCGAAGCGATTGCAGTTATGTGATTTTGTTGAGATTTGTGCTGTTTTAAATAATCTTCATTGAAGATATATTTGAATGATTTCTTTGTTCATTTTGTGGTATACGTGCAAATTTATGTTGCACGTTACTGCATTATTTTTACGTTGAATCGGTGTTTGGTTCTAAACGTATTTTGTTGCCGTTATTTTTATAACGAGATTTTTACATCGATGCTAAATTTTTGAAATACGGTGTTTTGTTGACATTTTGATGAATGAAAATTCTCTGATATTATATTTTGATGCAAAATTATTTGATGAGATTTTGACGTTTAAAAATCACTGTCGCTTTGACTTCAATGACCGTCAAATTTTAAAGTGGATTTTCAAGCAGTTGTCCCGCAATGCTGATTTTGAGATCCGTTTCTACGGTGTTTTGAGAAGTACAAATTTCTTATCGAAATTGTCACTAATGTTTCCGTTTTATCACGGATTTGCAAATCGTTTTAAAAATAAAATTGTTTTTCAAATTTTTTATAGCTTGCGCTTTCAAAAGAATGAGGAAGCGATTTAAACGATTCAGCAAAATCGAGGACTATAAACCCTTTCTTTTACGATTCGCTTAATTCCGGATTTGTTCGTTTGAGAATGTAAATTATTTACTTTTATAAAATAAAAGAAAATGTTGTCAAATTTTTTACAGTTTGCGCTTTCAGAAGAATGAGAAAGTGATTTAAATGTTTCAGCAAAATCGAGGATTATGACCCCTTTCTTTTGCTGATTCGCTTAATTCCGGACTTGACTGTTTGAGAATGTGAAATTTTATTTTTGGAATACACAATTTTGCACTTTCAAGGAAACGATGAAGAGATTTAAACGATTTAGCGAAAGTGCGGAGTATGGAACCATACTTTTACTATTTCGGTTAATTCCGGACTCGTTAATTGAAACATTTGTTGTTTGATGATTTTGATGATTTTACACGTTCAAGGAAACGATGAAGAGAATCAAACGATTTAGTAAAACTCGTGGTTATGGGACATGTGCGTTTGCTATTTTGGTTAATTCTGGACTCGTTAATTGAAATATTTGATGATTTTCGTGTGCTTTCGAGCCACTATGATGGACCTTCGGGTCATATGATGGAACTTCGGGTCAAATACCAGTACCAGACCTTCGGGTCATATGATGGGCGCCAAAATTATGATGACGGTACTTGGTAGGCTTCGGCCATATGAGATGCACGTGCGGCATAGCTAAAACTCGACATATGATGGGATCGATCCAACCTTTTATGTTGATTTTCTAAAGTATCTTAATTGATTTCTAGATATTTGTTGAATCTAATTATCTGCAGGTAATTAGATATTTGATGTTATGAGTTCTGATTATCGTTTTTGATAATCGGATATTAGTTGTTTCTGATTATCGCTTGTGATAATTAGATATTTGATGTTATGAGTTCTGATTATCGTTTTTGATAATCGGATATTAGTTGTTTCTGATTATCGCTTGTGATAATTAGATATTTGATGTTATGAGTTCTGATTATCATTTTTGATAATCGGATATTTGTTGTTTCTGATTATCGCTTGTGATAATTAGATATTTGATGATATGAGTTCTAAATATCGTTTTTGATAATTAGATATTTGTTGATTTGATTATCGTTTTTGATAATCGAATATAAGTTGATTTGAGATTTGATTATCGTTTTTGATAATCGGATATTTGTTGATTTTGATTATCGCTTTTGATAATCGATTACTTGTTGATTTGAGATTTGATTATCGTTTTTGATAATCGAATATTTGTTGGTTTTGATTATCATTTGTGATAATTGAATATTAGTTGATTTGAGTTTTGATAATCGAATATTGTTGAATTGAAATTTGATTATCGTTTGTGATAATTAAATATTTGCTGATTTGTGTTTTCTGATTATTGTTTTGATAATTGGATATTTGCTAATTTTAATGATTATGAAGTTCGTGTTTTCTATTTATCTGTTGGATAACTAGATAATTGATGTTTTGGGATTTCTGTATTTAATTTATCTAATTGATAATTGAATATTGCTGATAATTGTATTTATTCAGTTTTGTTGCTTTCTGAATATCTTTTGATAGTTAGATTTTGTTGAGAAATTGTGAATTTCTTATATGAAATTAAAAGATTTCTTTGGCGTTTGTATTTTCGACTTTTATTTTTCTAGCTTAACCAGTTTATGTTAGAGAAATAATTATTATTGACGACTTTAATTATGAAAATTGCGGGGACGCAATTTTTATAAGGAGGGGAGTCTGTAACAACCCGATGTTTTGCCCAATTTATAATCGTCGTTAAACAATTAATTTCGTTGGTTAATTGCTATTAAATTTTTTATTGGGTTGTATTATAGTGGATACCCGTTCCTCCCTCTCATCATCCATTTCATTCGAAAACCCTAAAACAAATAAATGAAGAAAAATAATGGCGGCTCTCTTTATTCCCTCACTCAAAAAGCTAGGACTTCACAAATTAACGGTTGCTCGTCCTCGTGTTCGCTCGTCTTCAGGAGGTAGGGCTCGTTCAAATCGAAGGCGCCGACCCTCGTTGATCGGTCCTCCTCTTCGAGCACGGCTCCTTCTGATCGCGTCAGTCAAAGTGAGTGATTCTTTATCGCTCACATCTAATTCAAGCTTCTAGTGATTGCTAGCTTGTTTCAATTCCTGATTTCGTTGCTTGATTAACTGAATTTCACGACAATGATTTCTCGTCTTGGTTTATTGGTTTGAATTGTTGACTTTTGATTTTGGTTCAGTGACTCTTGCTGACTTGATGAATTGGTTTGTTGTTTTCTCGGTTATAACTGCATTTGAAGTTCAGTTGCTATGTACTTGCTTTGAATTTTTCTCTGCTAGAATTTGTTCAACATCGATTTTGTTATCTCTGATTAAACTTATTGTATTATTTTCGATGCTCAGCTATTTTTGGAATTTTGGTTATCTGAACTTTGGTAATTGTCCTGACATTGATACTGCCATCCCAGGATTTGCATTTGTCAATTTTATATTTCCTGATCCTGAGTTCATTTCTGGTGCATCTGTTGTTGCCATGTTGGCTTGTTGGTTTGAACAGTTCTCTGGCATCAGTTCTTAGCACATTGTAGTTTTGGTTATTGGTCGAGTTAGGTTCATGAGTCTTGGTTCTTCACAGACCTGTAGTGCTCATTAGCTCATTTATGTTTGTGCTTCTGCCCTGTTCAGTTTATACTTATGGTTTTTGTGTTAAATTCATTCAAGTCACTTGTTTATTTCGAGTCTGGTATCCATTGGTACACTGGTTTGAAGTCTTCTTGTTGTACCACTGCTGACACTTTCTCTTAGCACTTGAAACTTGGTGTAGTTGTGATTGCCTCTGGCTTCACTGCATTGTTTGGTCAGTTGCACATGAACTGATTTGGTCTCACTTCTATGTAGATAGCATTTGGGTTTCACTGACCACTCATGTACCTGTTTGCATTCTCGAATGTCTGTTATATGGTATTGTCCAGACTTGACTTGGGTTGTTTACTTTGGAATACTGTCTTGATTTGAGAGTGTTGTTTTATGGTTTTTGAACTCGTGTTGATTCATTGACTTTGGTATACCTTAATTTGCACTGCAGTTATGTGCATTGCTCTATCTGTGCAATTCGTTGTGTTGAGCCACTTAATTATAGCTGCCTTAACCAGTGAGGCAGTCTACACATTTATTTCACATAGTATTGGGCATATGTAAGGTTGCATTCCTGTATATGCATTTGATTCGGATTCTTTTCAAAGGGTTCTGTCCAATTTCATGTAGTTGGCACTGGTATCACTCCGGTTGTCTACACTGTCTATTGGTGTTAGCAAGTCTTTCATTTTGAGTTGTTTCTCTTGCCTTGAACTGTTGCCATCACTTTCATGTGCATTTTCTTTTTAAGTTTGTAATATCTAGTTCCATGTAGTGGTTACTGATGCCTTTGCTCCATGAATTCATGTCTCATTAATGCAGTAAGTTGTTCTCCTGTCTGGTTCATCTTGTAATTCTATACATTGGTATTGAGCCATTGTTTCACCCTTTCCTTTGTGTACTGTTGGTTCCCTTTGGTGTAGAATCACAGTGCTACCTTTGTTTGTCCTTGTTGTAGTTTGATTTCTATGGTTCATGTATTTGTTGAGACGCTCAGTTTGCAAAATAATTGTTGCCTGGTCATTATTCCGTGTTGACACTGTCCTTGTAGTTTGTACCACTACTTGTTCTTGGTGCAATTTACACTACTGCATAGGGCTTGGAGGTGCTGTTTTGTTCTAATCCTATCTGTGTTCGCTTCTTTGAGTTCGGCAGTTGTATACTTCAGGTGCACTTCTAGTAGAGTTGTGCACATCTTTGAATTGCGAAACTATGGCATGCATGTTGCCATCTCCTTGCTGCAGATTCATTTGCGCAGTTTTTGTTCTCTATTGGTTGATTTGAACTGTGGTCGAGGCTTGATTTTTGTATCGGCCATTTCATTTGAATACACTTGAGTTGAATCCAACTTAAACGCTTGGGTTTGACCTTGTGTTCGTTGTGAATTTTCATTTTGTACATCATCACTGTAGTGGCAAGGCAGTGCATGCAAGCGTGTACTGCAGCCACATGGTATTGCTTTTATTGATATTTTAATTGCTTTTGATTTATGGATCTTTTGCGTATTCCATATACTGTAGTGGCGAGGCAGTAAACACATGCGTATACTGCAGCCCTACTAGAGTTGTTGTTTTAAATTAGATTTTGTTGTTAATTGCCATTTAGGCAATTCTGCTGTTTTCTAAATTATCTTCATTAATAATCCTTTCAGCTATCTTCGTTGATAATTTGAGTTTGCTGAATTGTTGTTTAACACTATACATGTTACATTCACCGTTATCCGATTTTCTTGTTAAAGGATCGGATAGGTGAATTTATTTTGCCTGTCGTCTAATTGTTAATTAATTATTACTGCTTCTGTGCATTAATAACTGAGTTTGAATTAGACTGACCCGTGTATTATTTTCTTTTGAATGTAATACTCGGGTCAGACCGAGTATTTACAGGTTGTTGATACCTTACTTTGGATTGCTACTAGAGCTATGAAGTCTTTTCATACTTTTGGAGTAGTCGTCATCATTTAAAGTAGTCAGTGTATTTGTATAGGATGTTGTATATTCATGCATATTATTCACGATAATGTACTTGTATATGTAACTTCCAGAGTCGACAGTTGTAGTTGTATCATATGTACTGTATCACATGTATTGTAACTGACATCAGTTATTATATATATGAGATTTTTGTTTATCTGTGTTCCGCGTTTGAATTATCTGGTGTTATTATTATATCTATTGTCCTAAACTATTATGAACCATCGTTGTTCGTTTTACACTGGAATTGGATATGTTGATGAGGTAAATAAATAAAAGATGAAAAAAAATGTACCACTCCTATCGAGATAACCAATACTAGTGTAAGGCCTAACTACGGATGGCCGCTCCTATCCAGCCTTATTCTTCGTAATAACGGACAGTATTTCTTTTAATACTCTTTGTTATTGTGAGCATAGAGGTGGGGCTTCACAATACCTTTCACTTTCTTTCCAATTCATCGCACACCAAGACATTGATTCCGTGCGCATTGGTTTCGTTAACGATGGAGCGGTGGAACTAAGTCGAAAGCCATCTAAGTTGGAGGCAAGGTGCCAAAAGTGGCGAAACATGTATTTGGCAAGAAAATCTGATTTTTAACCCTTTTAAGTAATCTTTTTAACTAATCTGCTTAACAATCTTATCGGTTGCTAATTTTTCTTTTCTAAAAGCGCAACCATAGTTTTAGAAATAACAATTTAATTTTTTTACAAAATACCCCTTTTCCTTTTATAAATATATAAAACATTTAAGTCCTATACCTTAAATATTTTTATATATTCATCCAAACACTTTGGAAAATTCTACAAAAATTCTAGAAAATCCCATTGAATATTTTTTCTATCATATATAAATTTCGGCCCCAAATAATTAATTATTTAACCATAATTAATTTATTACCCAATAAATAATTTTCTTTACTAGAAAATTAATGTAATTATGAAAATTGAAACCCATCTCTAAAACATCATTTCTGATCTCTATCTAAAATCGCAAGGCATTTAGATGTCATTAAATAGGGTTTTCACATCAAAACATATTATAAAATCTATATGAATAATCATAATTCATCAACAAATATATATAAATATTTTTGTCGTTCAAAATCATGGCTGGACTATGCAAGATAAATCGGATTTAACCTTAAAACCAAAAACATTTAGAAAAGTGAGATGTAGTCATTATTCATCTTAGCTTTGTGAGTAAGGATATGAGATTTGATCTTGATTAATTGATTCAATTTTTCTCTTGAATCTTAGCTTTATCTTCTCTTAAGATTGCTAATGGTGGTCAGCCTTTGATATGTTTTTGCTTGAGAAATTATGAAATGAACGTATGGAAGTAAATTCCTAAGGGTTTAGGGTATTTGAATATTCTATTTCCTATTTTACCCTTGCTTATATCCTAACATTTTAATTCTTTAGTTCATTCGTTTATATGGCACAGCTACCCCATAATTAAATCACAAATCTCAATCCGTTAATCAACCCACATTACTTAATTTAATTTAACCAATTAAATTTCCTAAATAATTTACTACAAATATGGGGTGTTACACGACCCTTTCCTTTCGAACTAAACATCGCCTTTATTTATAATCTAGCCTTCTTATTTTGTTTGGATCATCATCATGCCTTCCATTTGAATTACAATCCAACACTTCTTCTCGTACAGCTCATCTTCTATATATTTAGGTAGGTTTTATCATCTTTACTTTTTGATTTTATGGAAAGACGATGAATTCTATCCCATTAGCGATGATTTGTAGTGCGACGTGATGGACAATCAATGGCTAAAGATGCTTCGAGAAGATGAGAAGTGGGGTGTGCTACGGTTCGGCTAAAAAGTTTGAAGGGTAGCACGAGGAAATGGAAGGAGAGGGATCAGCCATCTTCAATTCACATGGAGGGGTTGGTCGTTTTGTTGGAAAAATGAGGAACCAGTTGGAATGTCAAAGAGAAAGGATCGACAGTGGAAGTTAGCATGGAGGATCGGTTGGGGAAGTTTATGGAAGGTTGAAACAGTGAAGATCAGTATAGTTGTTTAGCATAGAGGGATTGGTAGTTTTGGCCAAGCAAAGGGATCGGCAAGAATCTTGTGGGGAATGGGATCGATTGTTTTTTTTCTCTGGGATAGGGATCGGCGTATGTGTACTTGGCTAATTCTAGGCTTTGAATTGAACCCCAAAACCCAATCTATAATCACTTGTTTGAGAAATTATAACCAATCCCATCTTAATGAAGTTGGACATATGACGATGATGAACAACAACACTTGCATATTCACAATTGAACTTGAAATTGAATGATCAAATCCTTAGGACTTTGAACATGAACTAAAACTTAACATATGGACTTTAGTAACTGATTTCACACTTCGATATACCGATGATCGATCTCAAAGCTTACACAACCGATCAATCTATTCGCCTATTGAGATGGTCAGGGATGATGGTCACTCTGGTCAGAATCCAAAGTCTCCTCATTTAACTTTTCTTTCTTATTTTAAGATGCTTATCTTTGCACTACACGATACTACACCACACTAGCTTACACTTAGCATGGAGGGATATGTAAACTTTTCTAATCCTGATTATCTACTGAGTATACTTGACATGGACTTCAGATGTTAAGAGCGCCTAGCTGCAATGTCTTCCAGACCAACTTTATAACATAGTAATCCCAAAGCCGAGTCAAGTTCTACAACTATATCTGGAAGGTTTCCCCTGGTTGTCAAACCAAACAACCGGAAGCGTCCAGCCCATCAGTCGACCTTTTCTCTGACGTTCCCGTCTTTCCAATGGAAGATATAAGTCATGGCCTCGACGCTGTAGTTGGCGCTATACTTTTTGATAACCCAACAGATTCTCGAGCATCCATAATTGGTGAGGCCACCATTTACAGACTATGTTCTAGACAAAGGATTCCGTTTGAAGACGTTCTGCTGGTTCCTTCGGCGAACAACAAGGCTCTTTCGCTTCAAAAGGGATATACAACATGCAACAAGTTCATATGCTTGGTCGGATGCGTGCTTCTCTTCAATTCTTTTATCCAGGAGATGCTAAAATATCTTGGAATAACTCCTACTCAACTACACTTGAACATCTATGCCTTTCGCTACGGCACTTTCTTACTATTTATGAACGTCCTGTTCTGCCCGCCAACTCCTGAGGACATCAGGTTTATTTACAACTTCGAAAGATGGACACGGAGTCATTTTTACATTTTCCTTGAGCCTTCGTCCAATTGTCAAGTCTTAACAGGTTCTTGGAAAAAACTCATCCTCTTCAAACGCGAATGGTTTTATATCCGATGTCCACCTAGTTTTGCAACACGATGGTTGGAAAGACGTTAATGTTATCTTTGCTATATTATCAAATTCTTTAACCAAGGTCATATCTTGAATAACCTAACATTCTAAAAATATACTGGCGTCCATCCACGTCCAGAGGGCGATAGTTTTTCAATGGCAATTCCTGCGATTTGTGCCACTCTGATCGAAGATAGGGACATTAGACTTCTTGTAACCGACGCATGGTTATCTTTGTTCGGGTTGTTGGAGGAAGGTCATAGCATTGGGCTTCCAGGAAGCACTGCACTACCAGGATATGTTGCATAAAAGAAGGTGATATCAATAACCCTGTCATGCCCCTGTTCGAGGGGACTCAGGATGACGTAGAAGAGGGCAAAATTAGGGGTGTCAAGACCAACAAGCCTGGCGATGCTAATGCACGTCCAGGGAATGCGCCTGTGGTCGAACGGTCACAAGGTATGCAACCTCACGTGCCAGCTAGGAGAAGAAATAAGCTTGCATATAAGCTCTATAAGGGAAAAACCGCTAAGGATCCTAAGTTTGTTATCACTTCCATCGACGGAGAGTCATCTTCCCAATGTTTAGAAAGCTCGATAAAAGGGTTTTCAAATCTCCAAATCCCTGATGACATCATAACTTATGACTTCCCCAACATCAGTAATTAGGGGCTTAACTCTCCCTCTAGGACATTCTTCCCACCGGCAAAGGAGATAAAACTGCTATGAGTAAGGATGTAGCTACTGTCCATCAGGGGGACAATCAAAGTCACATGCACTTCACCACACGATCTCCATCTACCATTCATATAATGGTCACTTATACATTTTTAGTTTGGTTTTTGCAGGTGCGGTGTCTCAATCCTGAGCTTTTGATCACTTGAGGGGCTCCTTGATGCAATACAGATCCAACGGTGATTCAGAATCGGGTAGGCATAGAGAGAGGGATAACGGCCGAGAAAGAAGCCATCGTTTGAGGGAATCTTCATCTTCCAAACATACGTCCCAATCTCGGTCGTCCCATCAGAAAGTATCTTCCTGTGCATAGTGGCGATTAGACCTCTTTCCATGGTCCTCAAGTTGTCATGTCACTTGAGCAGTATTTCGGTTCATCCAGTTACAAGTAATCCCATGATCGTAAGTAGAGCAAACGTCCAATCATCGCTTTTGATCTATCTTTTACGACTGCGGCTCCTGAAGCTTCCACAGTAGAAAAATTGAAACCAAGCTGTGACGCCCCATCCCGAAACCTACATTAATGAAGAGTATTACTGGATAATACTGTCTGCTAACGCGGAGAATAGAGCTAGTTAGGAGCGACCATTTATAATCTTGTCTTAAATATTTATTGAATACGTCGATTAGTGCTTTATATATTTTTTTCCAACTCATGTGGATCGACATATTCAATGAGCTTAATACAAAACTACAGGTGGTTATAGGATCTATCAGAAGAAAATACAATAACTCAAATGCATAACACATCACAAAACGACAAATAGATATACGTACATATATACTGAAACATCCCAATACAATACAAGTAATACATCATAAGTGGTATGACGACCACAATATAAACATGAGTCAAAACAATAAATATATATGTCAGAGTCATACAAAACGACTATAAAACTACAAAAAGAGATCAGCTGATATCAAAGGCGGAAGCATCAAGTAAAGTCCAAAAGCATGTATCTTACCTAAAACAACTTAGTCTGACCAAAGTATAAATTATACGGGTCAGTCTAGCTAAAAAAATCAGTTTATAAGGTAAGTGGTAATATGAGCATAAGGCAAGCTAATAATCTTCTCAAGTGAGAAGGAATAATTCAAGATTATATGGTTACTTCACAAGGCAAAATAAAGTTGGTATAGTAATTTCAAGTGATATAAGGATATCACTAAACATGAATGCAACTCAAAGGTGATAAAACTCTATAACAAATCTCATAATAAAAGCACACCTCATCTCATCGACGTATCACAAAACATCAAATAGGGTTTAAGACAAACATAACTCCAAAGAGGAGTAATCCCGAACCCGCCATATCGGCAACTCAAAACAACATCAAAGAAATCACCATCTCAAAATACGCCGTAAGGCAATCAAATATGAATATCCAACATAGGAGACTATAATCCTAAATAAACGCCAAAAGAAAAATCTCATATAATACGCCAAAAAGGCAAATCTCAAATAACGCCAGTATTGGCAAACCCAAATCTTAAATATAGAACTCGATAAGGATTTTAATTTCCAAAGATATAATCGCCATATATAATATCTCGAACGGCTTAAATGGCCAATAATGTAAAAAGGTGATACAGTTGGAAAATCATCCCAAAATAAGGCACCACGTCTCTTAGACAAACGTCCTGAAGGACAAATAAATACGTCTCTTAAACAAACATCCCAAAGGACAACATCCCAAAGGACAAATACGTCGCAATGACAAATGTCTCTTAGACAAACATCCCGAAGGACAAATGACCCAAAGGTCCAGTACTGGCAAATATGTCTCTTAGACAAATGCGTCATAGACTCTCGGATAGGAACCCAAACATTGTTAATGTGTGTCTCATACCACACTTTTGCACTAAACGGTTTACTAACCGTTAGTAAATTTTACACTCAAAGCAATAAAATGTTTACCTCATCTCATCGGTAAAGTCGACTCGAAGGTCAAAGCGATCAAACAGACAAGTTGGGAACTAACCGATAAGATAAATGCACGTGTCCTATACCATGTGTTTTACCAAACCGTTTAGTTTTCCTTATCATTCACTCAAATTGTGTAAAAACATGTATTATATATATATAATAATTTACTTGAGAAAAAAAGCTTTTATAACCAATTTCTGAAATCGTATTTGGACTCAAACTTTGATAATTCCCTTATTATAGAGAATATATAAACTGTATAGCTCAAAAATAATTTATGAATATTATATATTTAAAATGCCAATTTATTTTAAAATTTATTTCAAAATCGTTTGGAAAAATCCATGCTTGAAATCAAAGAAATCACTCAAAACCGTCATTCATATTCAATTTAAATTTGAATTTCAAATTCATCAAAACTGGGCTAGCCTATTGATAAGTATTATAGCCCTCAATTTTTTTTACAGACATAAAAAAAAATGAAGTAAAAGTCAAAAGTCAGATGGAAAAGGAACATAAAAATGCATAGGCAAAATAATACCATATCTGAAATCTTCTCTGGGTTCAAATTTCGGACATGAAACAGGTTGACAAACTATCTCTGATTGAATTAAAAATTAGTACACACATAGTAGAAGACTTCAGCTTTTAAACAAAAAAAGAATCGATGAATTTCGACTGGAAATGAAAAAGTTACACCGTCTCAAACATGGACTCAGACCATGTTTGCAACTATTCAAAAACAAAAATGTGCCTAGGCCTGAAAACCGTCTTGGGTCCAACTTACGGGCCTGAAAAAAAGGACCAAACGACCTCTTATTGAGCTGAAAATTAGTGTTCACATACTAGAAAACTTCATATTTCAAAAAAAAGAATCAATGAATTCCGACTGGAAGTGAAAAAGTTACACTGTCTCAAAAATGGACTCAAACCATGTTTGCAACAGTTCGAAATACAGATGTACAGGCCTATAAACTATCTTGGGTTCAACTTTCAAGCATGAAACAGAGGACCAAACGAACTCAGGTTGACCTGAAAATTGGTATGAATGAAGTAGAAAACTTTATATTTCAAACAAAAAAAGAATTGATGAATTCCAGTAAGAAATGAAAGAGTTATGCTGTCACAAACAAGGACTCAGGCCATGTTTGCAGCAACTCAAACAAATGTCCAAGCAAAAATTTGGATTTTTTCTTATTTTGCAACAAAGTTTTGAACACTCAAATGACAATATTTTTCAACCAAATTTTAAAGAGACAAAGTTCAACGTGTAATCTATCGTCGGAGAGAAGTCTGGCAGCATTTCGTTGTCAGAATCTATAGATACAAGCCTCCAAAGAAGCGGTACAGAGCATTTTTGAACAAAAAGAAAACAAGTTTATAAATTTATCTACTGAAGCAAATATATTCACAGTTTTTTCATTTTGAAGCATTGTTTTTTCTAATTTTATGAGTTAATCGACTCATCTTGATGTTGCAATGCAAAACTTGAATTTATGCAAAAAGTTTGAAGCTTTGAGGGTAGAAGAGCTTCCAATAACCTGCAGAACTCAAAAACAGTACATGTAAAAGGGAAAAACATAATAAATTAGAAAAACTACTTCTAAAATTAGGAATTGGATGAAATTGTAGGGTTTGGAGATTGATTACCTTTTAATTTTTGGAACCCATTAGGCCCATTAGTGCTAAACCAAGTTTGAGAAATGAGAAAATAAAAGTCTATACGTTCATTTTTGTTATTCACCTGGCCAAACTTAAGGTCAATTTTCTAAAGATTTGTTTCGATGGGCTTAAGTTCCTCCCCTCTATTCATAAAATCCAAGGGAATGATAAGGCAAATTCTCTCGCATGCATTAATGACGTTTTATGCAACATGAATCATTCCTGCACTTAGCAGAGAAGATCTTCAAGGTGTCTATCTAGTGACAGCATGAAATCGATCGTCTCAAGCTAGAGGCGATCCATGATAAAGATGAAACTAAACATTATGACATGAGGTCTCGGATTTGATGGTGAAGCTGACCGAGGTAGAAAAAAGTGCTAAGGAAACATCTAAGGCTGTGTGCCATCTAGAAGCTACCCATAAAACGAACATGATGATGCCCTCAGCCACATCAGTGCACTTGCCTTGAAAAAAGATGCCTTGTAAAATAAGAAAAATATTTTGGCCCTCTGCATTAGGGAGCTTGAATAACTTCTTAAGAAAGAGAGGAAAGAGAAAATTAAAGCTCAAGAGGAATCACAAAGATATTTCGAAGGAGCCGTTGAAGCCCAAAATTTGAAGATTAAGATTGATGCGCAACTTTCTCAAAATGAATTCCTCAAAGAAGAGGCAAGAGAAGTAGACCAAAAGATGAGATGACATATCAAGGTCTAGGTAGAGGATGCCAAAGAGACCATTGAAGCTCGGAATTTGAAGATTAAGCTTGATGGGAAACTTTCTCAAAATGAAGTCCTAAAAGAAGAGGCGAGAGAAGTTGGCCGTAATAAGATGAGAGAACATATCGAGGCCTAGGTAGAGGATGCCAAAGAAGCCGGTCGAAATGAAATTAAGGACATGTTTGATCCCCTGATCATGGAATATAATGCTAAAATTCATATCCACCATGATCTGATCTTTTTTAATGAGGGTTATCTTGAGTCGCTTACCGAGGCATAGGAATTTTGTTGAAACGAAAAAGAGAACTATCGGCGAAGCTGATTTAGATGAAGAGAAACTAGTATGGCAGATTCTTTGTGGGGATGAACCTCTAGACCTTGCTGCCGTGAGCCTTCGATACTGTGACATTATAGCATCCTCTGGCAAAGGGAAAAGCACTGCCAAGTCTTCGAAGTCTAATACCAAAGGCCCCTCTTCTCTTCAAGAAGTTGATGCTTCAGTTTCTCTCAGCCTGGGACATGATCTAACCTAAAATATAGACAAACCCGGTTATCAATCTAAGGTGTTAACCCCTATTCTGGAAGGGGTCACTCGGACTACAACTAAGAGTCAGCCGGACGCAGGAATTCTGCTTAATTCTCCACTTTTCGAGAAATTTTGTTCTTCATGTCCAATAGTCATGGGTTTATCTTCTTGTTTCCATGAATCTATAGGTCTTTCGAGTCCCTGCCAAAGTCCAAAAAGTGTTGCCATTGTGGAGCAACAATCGGCATCTACTGAGATTCTGGTGGGCACTGATGCTCAAGGATCCAATTCTTAAGTAATTGGAACAATTGATGATGATAAAGCTAAAGACCCGTCATTGATTGAGGAGTTGGATAATGTTGTAATTACTGGAGCCACTAAACATACAAACGAGATCAGCTTAAAAGAGCGAATCGCAAGGGAGGAGTTGTTGAAGAAAAAAGCTAAGGCTAAACCTATCGATACAGACATTGACGACCCAAATCTATTCCATTACAAGTCATCCCACCTGGCGGGTCGGTTCCTAGAGAACTTCCTCCAACCTTTGAAAGTTCTCCTGCCAAGAGTGGTAAAGGATCAAGGAAAAGGTTAGGCGGAAGTGTGGGTGGTGGCACTCCTAAGAGATCTAGAAAGGAGAAAGGGAAAAAGAAATAGTCATCATTCCGGCTTAGTTTGTATATAGTTTGCAATGTTTTTTTCCCTTTTGTTGACTGTGATTGTGTGGGTACTGCTTCGGTTTTGAAAAAACTTATATCGCAATTTTTGAAGTTTGTTACGTAAATAAAAGTTCTTTGTTTTTCGTCGAACTCTTATGTGAATTTTTTATTTTATCATTCGAGCTATTACTTTTCATTCAATGAAATTGTAATTCATTGCTCATTGCTCATTGCTTTGAATGATAATCTATTAATTCTATCCCATGGCCTCCATGCGGTCATGGTCTTGAGTTGTACCAAACATGGGGATCAAGCCCCAATGTTATGCTATCGAATTCAGCAGTTTGAAAGACTATACTCCTGCACCCAATCTTGGTGTTACTGGAGTTTGACGGTGGTGGTCGAACTCCATCCTTTGCAAGTTTATACTCCTGCTATCGGTTTCAAGCCGGAGTTCACGGAATAGTGAGTAGATGAACGACACTCGTCTATTTTTTTATACTCATATCCGCACTCTGGGGATAAGATTTAGTTAGCAGGTGGTCGAAACGCATCTAGCTTGTGTTTATACTCCAGTCCACACTCGGTACACTTAGAGTTATTTCGAAAAATAGTTGGATCATTCTTTCCTTAATTGATTGATTTGCCACCAAGTCTGGGGTTTAACTTAGCAAGTGATCGATCATGTCACGACTGCTTTTGGTTCATATTTGTTTCATCATTTGATAGGATTAAGCTAGTCATTGGATGGTTGAATCACATCCTTTCCTCGTTTGGCATTCTGTCCATTGGGTTGTGAGCGCAAATCGTCAACTGAATTGTCAGACCATTCTTATTTAATTTAGTTCAATAGTGAACTTATGTAATCAGCTAGCTCCAAACTTTGAGAACCTTCTTGGACATGTCAATACTAGTTAGTCCAGTATTGTAACTAATATGTAATGCTACGGCAAACACAGATATAAAGGAAATTCAAAACTTTATTTGCCAAACGGAAAGAAATGGAACAATTTGTCTTATTACATATCTTTGAAAATCAAATGCTAAATCAAATCTTGAAATCAAATACAACCGAATGAAAAAGAAATAAACTAAGTGAAATAGGGTCGTAAATGCTCGTTATTCCACGCTCTTGGGAGTGTGATGCCATCAGCAGTTGCTAGCTTGAAAGTTTCCTCTTCAAGCCTCTATTCAATGATATACGGCCCTTTCAAAGTAGGATTCATGTGTGACAAGATAGGAAAAACCCATTTCAATATGAGATCGCCGATTTCAAAGGTTCTAAGTCATACTTTATTATTGTAGTATCAGGCGACTCGATATCGATGTGCAGCTGCCCTCAAATAAGCTTCTTCGTGCATCTCATCTAAAAGTCTAGAGATTCTAAGAGGAGATCTCAATTAGTTCTAGGGACATAGTAGGTCACTCGATGAGAAGGGACTTTGAGTTCAACAGCAATGACGGCTTCGGAGCCGTAAGCAAGGGTGAATGGAGTATTGCTAGTCGTAGACTTGTGGGTGGTTCTGTAAGCTCATAATGCTATTGGGAGTTCATCCTCCCACATGCCTCTAGCCTTGTCCAAATGTTTCTTTAGAATGAACTTTATGATTTTGTTCACAGCTTCAACTTATCCATTTGCTTAAAGGTGAGAAACTACCGCAAATCCCTTTTTAATATAATGCCGATGGCAGAAGTCTTTTAATTCAATGCTGTCGAATTGAGTTCCATTACCGATTACAATTGTTCATGGAAGGCCAGAATGACAAATGATGTTCCGTACAATGAAGTTGATACTTTCTTCATTGTGGTTGTGATTAAAAGTTCTGCTTCGCCCCATTTGGTGAAGTAATCCACTACTGCGATGGCACATTCGCACCACCTTTTGAGATAAGAAAGGAACCAATAATATCTATGCCCCATGTTACAAACAGCCATGGACTGAAGATTTTTATACTTTCCATCAGTGGAGCTCTCGGAACTTTTGCATTCATATGGCACTTATCACATAACTTAACATAATCAGTAGTATCTCAGTTGAAAGCTGGCCAGTAATACCCATAACGGAGTATTTTCTTTGCTAGGATTTGTCCCCTAGTGTGATCGCTACATTCACCTTCATGAACTTCATTTAGGACTCATATTATTTCATCACGAGTGATACACTGGAGTAGGAGAATGGAAAACCACTTTCTATACACGACTCCTTCCTGAATGGTATATCGCAAAGCTTTGCGGAGGGTTTGTCGTCTTTCATTCCTCCATTCGAGAAGGACTCCCTATAGCAAATAATGTTTAATCGGAGTCATCCACGACTCCATCTCAGGCTCCGTCTCTAGTACCCAGCCGACTTCCATCAAGTTTATGCTTGGAGCATCTATTACTTTGACTGGCACCAAGACCATTTGTTATACATCCTCGGTGCTAACAAACTTTGCCTATGAGTCGGCCTTCTTGTTTTGATCTTGGGGGCATGATGTCATAATACTCAAAGTCAACCAATAGCTCTGGTGCTTGGATAAGGTACGGAGTGAGTCATTGTCCTTTAGCCTGATTATTTGCCATGACTTGTTATACGACCAATTGAGAATTGCAAAAGATTTCAAGAGATTTTATCCCCGGTTCTTTGGCAAGTTTGAGTCCAGCAATCAGAGCTTTATACTCAACTTCGTTGTTCATTATAGTGAAGTTATGCTTCAAGGCATAGCAAATTGATCGATCTTCTAGAGTTAGTAGCACGATTCCAGCTCTAAAAGTACGATCATTGGATGCTCCATCCGTATATATTTTCCACATAATGGTCAAGGCTCCACTACTCTCTTGGAGATCATTCTGTGTAGTGAATTTTGCTATAAAGTCCGCTAGTGCATGTCCCTGGATGGCTCTCCGAGAGAGATAAGTGATGTCGAATTGGATCAGGTCGATGTTCCACTTAAGTAACCTTGCAAATGTCTCAGGTCGTTGTAGGACCCATCGTAACGGTTGATTGGTGTAAGTGTTGATGGGATGAGCTTGAAAATAGGTGCGGAGCTTTAATGAAGCAATCAACAAGCAGTACGCCAATTTCTCTATCTTCGAATAGTTTCTTTCAGCTCCTGTTAATCGCTTGCTAACATAATAGACCAGTCTCTTAATTTGATTCTCCCTACGAAGCAGTGTGGCATGTACTGACATGACCGGGTAGATATAAAAGTCTTCGTGATCCACCAGCTTTGACGAGATAGGAGGCCTCCTTAAGTTGTTCACGAAAGCTTGGAATGCATCTTCACAATCCTCATTCCATTTGAAGTACATTTTCTCCTCTAATCAAGTCGAAAAAAGGAATGCATTTATCGGTGGCTCTAGAAATAAATCAACTTAGGGCAGCAACCTTCTCATTTAAGCTCTGTACGTATTTGATGGTCTTTGGCACCTAGATGTTACAAATTGCTCGAATATTCTTGGGATTAGCTTTGATTCTGCGAGCATTGACGATGAAACCCAAGAACTTTCCTAATGCAACGCCCAAAGAACATTTCAGAGGATTGATCTTCATTTTGTAATATCGCAGGATATCGAACATTTATGCTAAATCTCTAATGTGGTCACTTGATCATCGTGACTTTACGAGCATATCATCTATGTATACCTCCATCGCCTTTCCAATCTGATCTTTAACCATTTGATTGACCAGGCATTGATAAGTTGCTATAGCATTCTTCAATCCAAATGGAATTACCACATAGAAATACAATCCAATGTTGGTAACAAAGCTCGTGTGCTCCTAGTCGAGAATGTGAATCAAGATTTGATTATATCCGGAGTACGCATCCATGTAAGGTAGCAACTTATGTCCTGCAGTAGAGTCCACCAGCTGATCAATTTTCGGAAGGGGAAAACTATCCTTTAGGCATGCTTTGTTTAAATCCAAATAGTCAACACATGTTTGCCACTTTCCATTCTCCTTTCTCGTTAGTGTTGGATTAGTTACCCATTTAGGGTAGAGGGCGTCACGAATAAATCTGTTGCTTTTGAGCATATCCATCTCCTCTTCAAGGGTAGCATATCCTTCGGATCCATGCCATGCCTTTTCTGTTTCACCGAGACATGCCTCGTGTTGATTTTTAATGGGTGGCTTGCAATGGCAAGCGAGATCCCACACATATCAGAATGAGTCCGAGCGAACACATCAAGATTTTCTCAGAGAAAACCAACTAGTTCTTTCATCATCACGGGGCTGAGCTATGATCCGATCTTTAGGATCCATTACAAATCATCATGGTTGACCGTGATAGTCAATCATTAGCTCAACCAGTGTAGCCTTAGTCTCTTTAGGCTCCTCCTCCTCATCACTCGTACTATGTCTTTACAAAACTGACCATGGTGCCCGAGCCACGGCCCAGGCGTTGGTTGTCAATCTTTATGGCTTGGATATAGAGAGAC
Source organism: Allium cepa (assembly GCA_030765085.1). NCBI lineage: Eukaryota > Viridiplantae > Streptophyta > Magnoliopsida > Asparagales > Amaryllidaceae > Allium > Allium cepa. The sequence continues at coordinate 656,928,274 of CM060940.1, forward strand.
TTGTCCACACCTTTATCTTTCACCTTCAATTGAGCGTCCCTCAATTCAACCACATAGCTGGTACGTCGGTCGCCTGATCTCCATGCTCGACTCCAACACCGTTATCAGTTTGGAACTTCAAAGTCAAATACCACAGGGCAAGAGCTGCCCGAAATTCAGCTACGATTGGTCGATTCAAAAAAGCATTGTATGGAGAGTCAACATCCGAGATAACAAATGGCAAAATCCGCACTCTTCTGGTGTCACCTTCTCCAAACTGCACGGACAATTCGACATAACCGACAGCTTCGATTGCAACACCTTTAAATTCATGAATGTAGGCTTTAGACAGTTTCAAGTCCTTAGCTTCCATCCTCGTCTAATCATTAGCCTTTTTGAAAATTATATTCACGGAACTTCCATTGTCAAACAAGATTTTCCTGACTAAGGCAGGGCGGATCATGGCTGAAAAGGCCATTGGATTGATCATTGGTGTCTCCACCTTATCTACATCTCTTTTTCTGAATACAATATTGTTTGCCATTGTATGTTGATATTTTACTGAAGCCCCATCTTTTGTACTTGAACAATAAACAAAATTCATATGCTTGATTGCATTAGCATAGTGCTCTATCTAATGCCAACTCTCGTCTACTAGATGTGGTCCCCCGACTATTTTATTGATCATTGATCTTCCACCAGTCAACGTTGGTTCCTCGGCCCTATGCGACGCTTGTCTTCGATTAGGGTCGGATGTACCTTACCCGCCATCCTGTAGGGCCTTTAACAACTGCTGTAGTTTTCTTTCCCGAATAAGTTCCTCGATAACATCTTGGAGATGCCTACATTCATTTGTGTTATGACCATAGCATTCATGGAACCGGTAGTATTTTTCGGTTTGCTTTTGTTTCTTCATCGATTCTTTCGGAGGTGGCATCCTATACTACATGGTGTTGCATGTAGACAGTAGACATTCTCTAGGGATGTATTCATTGGTGTGTAGGTATCTTACATTGGAATCATTGACTTTCCTCTTTCAGAATCCCTCTTTCGCTCATGGTTCCTATCACCACCTTTCTTTTGTTGATTCGATTTATTTTGGACATTTGCTTGAACTTTTCAGGAACTTTTTCCAGATTGTTTCACTGCAATGTTACTCTGCACTCCCTCTCCACTTAGTCCCACAACATTCTTCTTCCTAGAGCTAATGTTGAGATGTTGTTGCATAGAAGCGCTCCAACGTTGCAGGTGGTTTGCCAGCTAATCAATCGCCAAAGTCAGATTTTGGGTTAATCCCTCTTGTTACCGCAATCAATATTGAAAGGCCATTTGGATTACTGACTTTTGTAACGGCTATATGAAATCTCTCCAAATAGTATTTAAGCGATTCTCCCGGAGCCTAGATCATGCTTGATAGGAACATTACATCTTTGGGGCAAGTTGCATGCTTATGGAACTACTCCACAAATTTTGTTTTCAAATTGTCAAATCTAAAGATTGACCATGGGGTAATCTCATAAACCGCATCGTTGCTATGCCAAAGAGAGCAATATGAAAAAATATGCATTTTGTGGCATCATCAACTCGTGCTGTAACGGACGGGGATTTTCAACCCTTGAAAATCGACATCAATACGTCCACTGTATAGAATGCTGAGCAATCAAGTGTCGAAAAACGGTTCATTAGAGGTGAAGAAGAAAAAAGATAGAAGAAAGAAATAGAACATCATAGAATCTCACAATCGTAGCGGAACAAAATACAACATATAATTACAGATTTTAAATACAAGAATTGTACTATTAATATACATACCACTATTAGAGTACAACAACTCAATACATCAATCTGGACAGTCTAATAACTTGTCCTGATATACATAACTCACACAGCGGAAATAACTAAGTATGTGATATACGTCTGAATCCCTCCAGCTCGTCCCTTGAGCTCCATAGCATTTTAACCTGAGTCTGTAATACTCGGTCTGACCCGAGCGTTATAATAAAATAACCCCCGAGTCTGTCTGGAAAACTAGCATGAGAAAACACACTTAATTTGAATTATTAACCTTTTTAAAAATCGTTGGAAAACAAAGGTATCTCATAAGACCACGTCACAAATAAACACGAGGGGTTTTTACCTTACGATAACCAAAATGATTTTTATCAAAATCATTGCTATTATAATAGTGTCTATAGAAAGTAAATAGAAAATAGCTGAAATACTTGCATCTCAAATTCTAGCATAGTTGGGCACAATCAAAACTGTACGGTGCTTATTGGAGAATGGATTCCATTGAATGACTAAGCCACTGGGGTATCGCCTACCACAGTACATCTCTAGAACAATGTACTAAGGACCATGCTGGGATCCCCTACGACACAAGACCGGCCTACCCCTAACCTGGATAGACGGAGTATGTTATCACCCCGGGTGTTCCCGCTCTTACCATCAAGCGCTTCTTCCATGCTCAACCATATCCATAATATAAAGGTTTTCAAGGACATCTAGAAAGGTGGTAACATACCCTACTTGGGTGCAACCCGCTTAGCCTTACTGCATCTCACCTGTTTTAGTCATTCCCGATTGACGAGGCTCGAAGCTAAGCGTTACCTTTCATTTCTACTTAGAATGCTCATCGTCCTCCAATGAAGATGTTCTGATAGCATTCATCCATACAAGTTTCCATGGATCTGGATAAACCAAATCACTGTCTTTATCATCTTCACGGTATTCGTGTTCAAACCAGATTGAAGTGGTTTTCGGATAACTAAATCTGATCCCGGCCTCTTTGAAACGATTAAAGAAATTGGCCAAAATCGATAGTCGGTTATTTAACTATTAACAGCGTCCAAAAACAATCATTACGCCTTATTATAAATTTACCAAATTTTATTCAAAATATCTTTATAAGATATTACTCTCAGTTTTTCCACATTTGAAAACAGTTTTCAAATCCTTACATCTTCAATGGAACATTTCCAAACCTTCCCAATACTTAGAATATTTTCCCACTTCATTTTATATTCAACACTTAGAAAGTATTATTTTTATTTCCTATTTCTTTTTCTCAAATCATTTACAATTTTTTTGTAAATTCCTTGACTAGTTTATAACGAATTCTATAAATTATGGAATTCTTTAATTAATTCCCTTAATATTTTACAAAGCCAATTTTACTTGCTTATAAACTTAATTTCCCTTTGTACTTCTTTATGAATTCTATTTTCATTTTCAAAGTACACTTTTATTTAACTACTCCGGAAATTTGCTTACTTTTTTCCAAATCACATTTTATGGATTTCCTTATAATCCTATATACTGAATAACCTCATTTCCAGCCTTCCAAGAAGGTTTATAAATAATTTTAAAAAATTTCAAAACTTGGTGTATATATATAATAATAAGTATTTAAAATAATAATAATAATCTATTTTTAACGCATGTTCAAATTATTGTCTAAATACTCTTTACAACATCATTTTTCTAAAACATGCTTTTAAAATTTGGGATTTATTAAATAAATATTAAGCATTTGAAAAATTAACTCCTGAGGTATTTAAAAACTAACTGATTTTAAATTACTTAGTTTAATAAATAAAAAATTTCTTTTTAAAATAAAAAATTCACTTAGTAGTATTTTTTTAAATCTTAATAACCACATTCCAATTTATAATCCCTCTCGATTTCCTTAACCATTTCTACTTCAAAAAAATAGTATTCACTATTTTCCTCTCACTTTATTCACATATTCATATATAAATTCTTCCCGTAAATTTATATTCCAAATTTATCATTCGATATTACTTTCCTTTATTTGTATACTTCGTTTATAAATTTTTACAACTCCTTTGAGTTCCACTAAAAATAATCAAATTTATAAATTCCATTTTATAAATTCAATCTCTTATGAATTCCATTTATTTTTGCCAATCTACTTTCAATATTGATTCCAATTTCTTTCTATATTTTCCCAAATATCGCTTTAAAATCTAGTCTTTAATTTTTTTTCATATAATTTATTTTAAATTCTCTATTTAAAATATATTCCTGCATTATTTAATACGATTAAAATTCACCATTTCTTATTCAAAAGAATCTCTTTTAAATAATCCAAATTCTGATATACATATTTTTTAATTAAAAAACTCTTTTTAATTCCTTAAAATTTTAAAATAATATTTATGGTATCTAATATACTCAAAATAAATTTCCATGTCATTATAACATTTAGAAATTTACAACACACAATAATCCAGCAAATTATCCACTCTAATCGTATATTTATATATATATATGGAAAACACTAAATATATTTAAGGAATCCAGTTGGATTCCTCCAACCCGTTTTCACTGCATCCACAGATGTTAGACAATTATAAAAATACCAATCCCACTTCGAGGGAGATATCGTGATATATAGGGTCATCCGCTATTATGCCGGGAGCATAGGGTCTCATTCGCTATAATATGCGGGAATATCACTCCAATACTAATATATATATACTACAATATATATAGTCATCCAAAAAATAAACTATAGACCTATCAATCAATCAAGCATCCAATAATTTATGTCTAAACATCTAAATTTATATATGGTAATCCAAATGAGTGAGAAATTTTCGTCTTGACTTTTATTTGCAGTCAATCTAATTTTTTTATTCCGCTGCATAGCCTAAGGCATTATGGATCAAATACTGCTGTTCGTGTGAACCCGACCTTCTCCATGTTGTCGCCGCCATGTGACGATCGCCAGAGACTTCCACTTGAATGCATTATTCCTACAGGCCACTGCCTCCCCCATATGCTGCAACAACACTGCCATGCCTGCTGCTTCACCTACAACCACTACCTACCTCTCGAGTCTCTCCCCATCAAACGCCAGGTCAATCGCCTCCATCCTTTACGATTCTGCCAAGGTCGAGTACGAGCCTTCCCCACTCGACATCAACATCGCCTACCTCGTGTACAACCCCACTCCCAACCTTAAATTGTCACTCGATCACTCCATGCACGACGCCGCCTCATTTTTCCCCCATCGTCATCGCGACATCACCCTACCTTGACACCCTCTATGCTACCGCTCCTCACCGCGTCGCTGAAACCTGCTCGCTGTCGAGAGGTAATCACGATTTAACTTTTTTTTGTTGTTGTTCGAATAGAATAACGGAGAGGAGGAAAGGAGAAATATGCGGCTTTGATTCTAAGCAGATAAATATTTCGATTTTCATAGCGGCTATTTCTCTTACTTTTTTTCTAAGTTTTTCATGAATTTGAAAACTAAAGGAATGAAGGAAAGGCTCGATCTTGATTGAGATAAATAGGCCGAGACATAATGTTAACGTGTTGAGGGAAGAATGGTAAAGTGATTTGAAAAGGAGAAAAGGGCTGATGGAAATATGGTCAGGTTAGTTATATATAAATATATATACTATTTAAATTTCAAATAGTCCCGATTTACACACTCAAAACCTCGAACCCCTATCGAGGCATGCTGCCGGACGTTTATAATGTTATATCCCTATTCCGAATGCAATGGAAAATGTTTCAAGTCCTAATTCGATCGTATGGAGAAGATAGTTTTTGGACCCAATTATTATATTAAACTTCGATATTAATTTCAACGCGTTTCTATACCGTACGGCCAAATGATAACTCCAAATGCTACGATATTTGAAATCCTATAATAATACACTATTATAGATCTAATGGAACTAGTTTCGTCGAATTCCGAGACTGTGCTCCAGATCGCTATTTTAAATGTTAATTTGAACAAACTATTATTAAAATTGAATAGAACATTTTAAATTCAATTTTAAAACTTTTATTATCTTTATCATTATTAATATAAATTTTACAAGCCTTTACATTATTTTTATCAAGCTTAAAACTCAAGATAATTTAACCAATAAACTTTAATAATTAAACTATTCAATAAATCGCTATATTTAAATTCTGAATCTATTTTATAAGTAAACCCAATTCTTCATATTCAAAATCAATCTATAATTCAAATTCAATATTTAAAACCATTTAAATATTCAAAATCGAACAACGAAAAATCCAGGTCGTTACATGTGTGAAATCCATCAGCCATTCATATCTCATGATGCGTCGCTTACGGTCGGTTTTTCCCTTTTAGGCAGGCATCGACAACATGCTGAACCTCCTTGGATACTCCATATATATGATATTGTCAGTGAACGGGATTTGTCTTTTCGAGATCCTCTAATCATTATTAGTCAAACTTTGGCTCTCCTTTACTAGCTTCTTGATCATAGCCGTTAAGTCCAGCGTTTTGATAGTTGGAGCCAAGCGGTAGTTGTGCTCCACCTCACATGAATGGTCTGGTCGATGTCCATAGGTCGTTCCACGCCTTCTTGGTTCACCATCCTCCCGATGTATACGCCATACATCCACTTCATCATTATTACAGGGAAGCAATTAGTCAACATTCAACTGAACTCCATCATCCAGATCAGCGTAGCAGCACTAGGTTGGATCCAAGCATGTACAGGAAAGTTCCCTCTTACGAAGGGATCGGCACCGATCGGTCCTAGTGTACTAGGAAGGTCTGCCTATTGACATCCAAAAGTTTCTGCCTGATATCCATCTATTATGCGATGCTTGTGTCTGTGATACTCGTTCGATGAACTAGAACTCTCTAATGCTGCGTAAGGGGTAGGGTCCCTCTTAGCTTTCCCTCGCTGTTGCTGATTGAGTTGGTTCATTAGGTTGATATTGGCTTGAATATGCCGATTTAACTTTCGACGGATATCCATTAGCTCTCTCATCCGTTTCTGTAATTTAGCTCTTGTAATGGTATCAGCTAGATTCTGGACTTCAACTGGATCAACATTCACATCCATTGATTGACTTCTCGGGCCTCCTTACTAGGTGCTAGTATTCTCGTTTCCTTCTACATTCTGAGAAGTAGATCTAGTATTCCCCATCATTGTTGATAGCTTTGCTTATATTTTTTCAAATCTGAATAGAACAAGCAAATTTCTTGAAGATAACTTGGATCTCCTTTGGAGTATTTATGCAATCCAATAGTAACAAAGGGATCTTAATAAGCCAAGAATCTAGGTTCTCAGTGAAAGCATCAAAATGTTTGCATCGAAAATTGGCATAAACATTCAATAGAAGTGTTGAAGAGAAATAAATGAAGAATATAAAATGAAAATAGAGCATAATAATAAATAAATAGCAGTAAATTGAAATAATAACATGCACTCAATGATTTATAGTGGTTCAGCATTGTTTGCCTACATCCAGTTTGAACAGATTACTTTATTAATTACTTTACGAACTGAGTGCAATAGGGATTAGATGAAATTTTTTGGTTCCAAAAGAATATAAAACAACAAGCAACGTAAAGGTTCCAAAAATAGACAATCTAGCCTGTATTTATAGACGAAGATGGCCAAATATCTCCTTGAAAATTCGACAGAAGGCCCTTCAGAACCATATGGACCCACAAGAGGGATCGCATGACCCAGTTCCCAAAGGAGAGGGATTAGTATCGATCCATACTTTGGTGGAATTTTGGGGTGTGATCCCTATGGTAGCTTCCTCATGCTAAAATATGTTTAGCCTCCAAATTTCATGCCAATTGGATCAGTAGAACTTGAGTTATTGCTTGATATTTGCTTTAACATTGGTTGCTTGCTGATTTCTACCGATCCCTATCAAGGGAAGAGTGTCGATCTCTCTGACTTTATCTTTTTGTGGTGCGATCCCTAGGGGCCATATTTCTTGCTCACAAATTTTCATATGCATTGGATTTATGGATCTTGAAATATTGATTGTTTTCTATACAATGCGCTTACTCCCTGCAACATACCGATCCCTATGGTGGAAGTCAATTTATGCCGATCCCTCCTATATATTGAACCATATTTCGTACTTTGAACATTCTGCCTTGCATATCTATTAATACCATTCAACCTCGACTTCATGTTATCATCTGTAGTTGACATCTAGGCCCCATAACCATCACTCTAGACTCACCGGCCTTGATAGCAGTCAAATCTAACTTGTGCAATCAGTTTAATATAGCTGGGTCAAAATGCTGGATAAAAGAAAGGAAGTATGTTTTCGCGAATGGACATAACCATTGTTTCCCTATATATACCAGACTTCCAAACGAATTTTCATTAACTACTTTCTTATTTTTCTCTCCTCGTTTTACTCTCTTGATTTCTAAATCAATTTCTCTCAAAACTTTATCGAAGTTCAACCAGAATCAAATTCGATCATTACTAGTTTGATTCTCTTTCATATGCTCTCTAATTTCTCTCATCTCTCTTAAGATCAAGTGCTATGCAAAGAGAGATACGATCAATTGTAATCAAGATCGAAGGTCTGAGTCTGTAAACTCTATCAAATCATACTCTTAACTGTGGTGTGCTTGGTATCCTTGAAATCCAAGTAGGTGTGATTATAGCATGTCTAAATCAATTAGGTGTGCTTAATAGCCCGTAAATCTAGTGGATGTTCCTGTGACTCAGAAATCAAGTGGCTCTACCCAAAGGGTGAAATTTCAGAGGGCGTGTCTCGTAGCCTTGAAATCGAGATTGTATTTGCATTTACTAGTTGAAAAGAAATCCGTATAAGAAATTATGCGAGACTGAATGTAGGACAATTCTGAACCAATATAAAATCCTGGTGTGTTCTTTCCTTTTTACTTTTACTGCATTTACTTTTATTTGTACTTTGATTCTATGATTGTTTGTGCAATTGTTAATTCCATCATTCCATGTAAAATCTTAAAGAATTTGAATAATATTCGTATAATAAATTAAACATTATTCCTCCCCCTCTAGTTTTAATTTAGCCTTAAGATCCCTATTTCACTGACTCACACCACCACCGTCGCTATGTTCAAGGCTAATTTCTAGTCGTATTGCTTCAATCTGACATAATTTATTATGCCTGTGAACTCCTCTTGACATCGCCGATACAACCATGTTCTCCAATCGTCATCGATCCACTTTTGATATTGACACCCTAGATTTGATAATTTTTCATCCATTATTGGTTGACTCGAGCACTTTTTTTACAAATGAACACCATCCATCAACTCTATTCATCGAGATCTTCACAACGATATATAATATGTACGGATTTGGGCAACTATAATTTTGAATCAATTTGTAGCTAGCGAAATTCATCCGCCATTAAAATGTAGGAGGAATTTCAGGATTAAGGAAAGACTGATATGATGGTTGTTGTTTCGGGTTTCTAGGCGTTACTTGCACAGATGATGAGGCGGGTTCAGTTATGTATAACCCTTTGACCAAAAGTGGCTGCATACTCTATTTAAACACTGCAACGCCTCTATTTCACAAACCGTGAATCTAAATTTAACAAAATTATATATCAAACCGACCAACTCGAAGAGACCTTCATAAAGGTTGTAAATACAACACTCATTCACCCTTTTATTAAAAATTCATTTTTAATCACTTTAATATTAGAAGTGTCGAATTTACGTGTAACAACCCACATCTTAATGGGCCTAATTTTTCGACTAAATCAAAAAAGCCGAGTCCATTAAGGTATGGATCATTAGTGTTGGTAACCAAAAATAAACATAAGCAGATCAGAGAGCTACCTATACGAACTCACAATGGAATAATAAAATATAGTAAAACATATATATCGATTAAGGCTTCTACCATGGAATCAATATTATTCCAAGACTATTTAGTTGCCTTGTCAGTGCTGAGCATGAATAAGAAGACATGTCCACCTACCATTTCCATCTTGTACCAGTATCATCTTCCTCTAAAACTATTTTACGGGTTGTAATAAAGAGGGGGTTAAGACAACGTTATGGTGGGTGCTATGCCTTATGCATGTATGATATATTCAACCTACTCTGAGGTACAAGGACCTTTATATGTAACCAACTTTAAGATATAAGTACCTATATGCATGTGCATATAAGTGCATCACTATACTTTCCAAAAGAAAACCCGTCCGTAATGTAATTGATAGTCAACTGGACCGAAGGCCGATGACTTCTAGATACAGCTCTATAATTTAACTAGCTGTATTACTACTGCATCTTAAAGACTTATCTAAATGTTAACTAACCAACCTCCAACCAAACAAATAAACAACAACCTTGAGATCAGTGCGTAACCCATACGAACTCTACACTAGTAGGACGTGTAATTCGCACAGGCATAACCCAAGTACTTGCTAATGACCATTCTGGACCGGTGGTGGCCTCCACCTATGCAGCCCTACTTCACATGAGTCCTAGTTTGCTGAATAATGCTCACATAGCGTATCGCCATACAAGAACCCTGTTTAGATTTGCTTAGTGAAAATCAAGGAAAATGCCCATTGTCTGTTACTTAATACTTTGGTTTTAGAAATAAAGCAGAGCCTCCCTTCCCAAATAGGCGCTGTCAAAGGTTACTTAAGACTTCATAAATGGTGCAGAGGCAGACCTAGTAGCCATTTAATACCTCCACTCCAAAGTAATCCCCTTGACCAACCTAAAGTTACTTAGCCATTTGATAGTCCAATCCATGGCAAAAACCTTGGTATATTTTCCCTAAACCTATACGCGAACGTATATCCCACACACGAGTCCAATAATTGGAGATATCTCACATCAGTATTATGTATAAACAACCGCTGGTAGCCCCTTGTAGAGGGAAGACTTCCGTTGTGTAACTCTACTAACCTTGCACCCTAACTCATCTTAAACCAAGTCATTTATAATTAATCTAAACATTGGGCAAGGCCGACTAATTCACAAACGTCGCAAACATATTATTGAGGCCATATAAGTTTATAATTCCAGTGTGGAAATTACTATGCCTTCTAAGTTTATTTATTAATGTTCATTTATTTACATTCTACGAGCTACCCTTTTGTTTTATGCGCTTCCTATCTTAAATTTTTGTTACATTAATGTTATTAAATATCTTTTGCTACTTCTTTTACCTCCACTAAATATCCTTTATGAATGGTCTTTTACATTCAAATTGACTTGATTAACTTCCCATTTTCTCCATAATTTATTACCTTATTCGTATTTTTCTTTTGATTTGTAATTAATACGATAACATACAATTAATCGTACGTTACCATACCTATATGTATTTATGATGTACTTTACGTTTGTTTATTTATTTCTTAAACTTATATTTTACTTTAGATGTAAACATTTAATTGGTAAACGAAATTATTTATATTTCTATTTATAACATTTTAGTCTCTACTCTTAGGGATTTTAAAATATACACTTATGTGTAGTCCCCACAAAAATATTTATTTCCATATTTTAATGCATTGGAATCATATCCTTCCTAAGAAGGAATGTTACTATTGAAATTTCCATAAACTACCAAAGAGAGGAATTCTACTACGTTTGAAATTTCATGGAAATATCCTTTTCAATTTGTACAAAAAGAAATCACTACTTTGCACATCTCTTTCATTTTGCATGTATTTCTTGTTATTTCAAATGACACACTTTGCCTACATAATTGCGAGGTTGGACAATCTATGGAAATTCTCATGGGTATTTTACAATTCCAATGAATTAAAATATAGAAATTAAAATCTCAAATCAAATTAAAACTTCTCCAGTTGATGATTACTAAGTTTAACCCTTTTTAATTCAGATAACTAATTTCTAGAAATAACCACACAATTCTATTATCTTTGGTTCGGACGGAACCAAAGAATGTTCAATAATCCAACACCCCCTTTGATAACCTGACATATGTTATTGCACTACACATCTACAGTTGGATCGCAAGCCCTAGTTACGAATTAGCTAAACATATATCATTTAAGGAATTTGTTAAAAAGGTGAAAGGTAGGATTGATGCCTCAAAGGTTAAAATTATTCGCAACAGTAGGGGACATAACATGGCCATAAGCACCGAACCAATTGACCCTCTTAGTGAAGATTACCACTCGAGCACCGCTCTTGCTAGATTACTAAGTATTCTATCGACTTATACTTCCTTACCCTTATACATGCATGCCTGCACGCACGTACTCGAGCATGCATGCGTGCACACACGTGCACGCATATATATATATATATATATATATATATATATATATATATATATATATATATATATATATATATCTGTGTATATCTGTGTGTGTCTCTGTGTGTGTGTGCACATATGTATATGTGTATATATGTATGTGTGTCTATATATATGTAATGACCCGGAATTTTCGATCCCGAAAATTCCGGATAGTTAGAGAAAAGAAGAAAGAGATAGAAGAAGAACAGAAAAGAAACACACAATCTCATATTCGCAGCGGATAAAATATAATATCAATAATAGTAGTTATACTAAAGAAAACTGTATCTATCAATTTGCATCGATATATCAGAGTTACAACGATTTTATACAACATTGGACAGATACAATTTAACATGCCTCAGATATATACAATAATACAACACAGCGGTAAACACTCCATACGTTCCAGCCATCCAGCTCGCCTCGTGAGCTCCAGAACGTCCCTACCTGAAAATCTGTAATACTCGGTCTGACTCGAGCATTACATCAAAGTAACACCCGGGTCAGGCTGGAAACCAGCATGAGTAAACCCATCTAATATGAAATACACCAAAACAATAGCCAATTCTTAACCCGGGGTAACTCATAACAATTTACAACTTCACAAGCTGTTATAAACATTACTTACATCACACCTTAATTTTTAAGTACCAAACTTAGATTAAATGATCCAATTCACTTTAATCATTCCATTTCATTCTATTGATTCCACACATCAAATTATAAAGTATCGAAGTGGTTTCGGATATTTACTAATACCCGACTCCGGTCTCTTCGAAACCATTGTCAACTTAACTTACATTATTCAAGTGAAATACAATTCCACTTTTAATACAGGATGTCACAGTAATTCATCATCAATAGATAATCACATCTTCACAGTTTAAATCAAACATATCATATCACATAGCATCACGAACCACCTATTAGGGATAATAATTAATCCAGACTTCCAATATCATTCTATTTATTCTTTAATTACATTTAAGTAATTAACCCTTAGTTAATTTCACAAATTAATTATCCTTAACCAAATACAGTGATTAACCTTTAATTACTTCATTAATTAATTATTAGCCATAATTATTAATTACCCTTGATTAATAACATTCAGTAATTAACTACTCTTAATTACTTCATCAAATAAATAAATTATTCCTTAATTAATTATTTCTAATTAATCCTTTGATTAATTATATAAGGTAATTTAATCCAAATTACTCCAACTAATAAATCCCCTATTCAATTAATTACATCCAGAAATTATCAATTAATTACTTCCCTAAGTAATTACAATCCATTAATTACATCACGAATTAATTTCACTTATAAATTTCATTAAGTAATTATACTTAATCAAGTACCAAATGACTATCTTTAATTAATCAACAAATTAATAAATCCCATTCATCTTATTAAATATAACTGGATAATTCTTCCCTTAATTATCTTATAATTAACTAATTAATCTTTAATTATAGATTAATTATTCTTTAATTGATAAATCTTAATTATTAATTAATCTCCTTTAATAAAAGTAATTATTCTTAATTACCTAAAAAAAATCAACTAATTAGCCATTAATTAACTGATTTTTTTATCCATTTACTATTGATTTAATAATCTTAATTATTAATCCATATTTCTCAATGCAAATTAATTAATCCATAATTACTTTAATTAAATTAAGTAACTATGCTTAAAATTTCTTAATAACCTTAATTAATCTCTAGGCATTAAACCTTAATTATCTTTAAGGTAAAACTTAATCTTATCAATGCCTTATTACCATTATCATTTTGAAACATTTTATCATCATGATTACCTTTGCTTAATTAAATCATTAATTAAGTTTTAGAATAAGGTGATCATTTAACCCGAAAATTTTAAAGTTAAGAAAACTTAACTTCCTTAAAATAATCTAAAAACATTATCAAGTAGAAGCTTTTAAAACTTGTATTTTAAAACTTGCTTTATAAAATCATATTTAACTAAATTTTAAAATCACTTTAAATTAAACCAATTCTCGAAACCTCTTAATCAATTGTTCAAGAAACAATTAAAAAGAAAAAAAGTAAGTTTAAATAAGATAGTTTAAACTACGTTTAATTTAAAAAAAACAATTAATTCTGTAAACATTTAAAACTGTTCAAAACTATTGCTTCGGGTTTTACCCCAAGGCAACTCGGGCCTTTCCCCGAGTTTCTCCCTTTTTCCCCCTTATTTTCGAAAACCTGGATTCTATTTAAGTTTAAAACCTTCTGACATATTCCCAACAATTCACACGAGTATAAACTCGAGTTCCACCCTCCAAAACCCGATACCACCTTCGAGACATTCCTTCATCTTCCCAAACATCTCAGCAACCAAACCCAACTGATACTGCTGACCCACCGTGCACGTGTACACGTCGCCAAACGCCGCTCCGATCATCCACAACATCGTCGTGAGTCATTCCAAGCCTCACTACCAGATTCTAACCAAATTTGCTTCAGTTCGAACTCGAAAGCAAGATCGAGTCAATGCACACCTAAATCGAAACGAACCATCACCCAAAAACCTTCCCAAACTACCACCTCCGGCCACCAGAAACACCATCACTCCGATCAACACTTCATCATAGGCCCACAGACCCATTCCCCTACTCGCGATCAAGACCGAAGTCCTATCAACGTCGTGGTGGACCTGAAATCAAACATGATTAAAAATCCCGATTATGCCCTAGTTCGCCAAATTCTCGCTTCCTCGGTGATTGAAGAATCCAACAACTAATTTTACTGACATCGACAGCCTCTGGGCTAGTTCCAGCAAAAATCTCGAAAACCCAAACCTTGTCGGTCATTAGGGAATCCTCGAAACCCAAATTCCGATCAACATTCAATTCCTTATGATTTTCAAGCTTAAAATTTACGATTTTAATTTTAAAAATCATTATTTCCGATAACAATCCAGATTGTATACCTAAATTCACAATTAATTTACATCGAATTTCGATATGTTCATGCTTTTACTGTATATGTTGTTTCATTAAAAAGCTAGCTTGAAATCTTGCTTGAAAATATTTTTAAATCGTATATATTGTTAATTCAAACAAATTTCATTTAAACATCAATCTCTAAAGAGAATCAGGCAAGAAGATATGAATTTTTTTTTGTTAAAGTTCTAAAATCTGAAGCATATGAACAGAGCAATAACAGGCATGCACCCAAATACTCTTATATATATTTACAAATATATATATGATCATATAAACGATCACGCAATCACCAATTTACTTTGAAAATCACTGCATGCAACAAAACTTAATCAGATTAGAGCTTGTTTACTCACCTGCAATTTGCCTGAACAGAGAACAGGCCTGCTTATTTCACTTTTTTTTTGAAATCTGGGTTGCTTTTGGGTTTGAGATGATTTGATGATGTTGATGTTGAATCTTCGAACTTGTTAGTTTGCTTGCTATATTTTGATTCGAGTCTACCCTTGCTAGACCCTGATCTCCTCTATTTTACAGGATTATGATTTCTTGGTTTTAAATTTGTAGGTTGAATATCTCTGGTTTTGATTTTAAAACAGATTATATTTTTTTCTTTAGGTTTTAAAAATGAAGATCAGAGAAGAGATGAGAAAATTTGAGAGAAAATGTATATAGCCATTTGTTAATACTAGCTACACTTGTTTCATGAATAAAACTATGTATTTACAAATGTCAAATTTTTTATTATTATGTAAACAAGTGTGTTTTCCTAAGTTCTTATGTTGCCAAGTGTTTAAGATGTGATTATTAAATAAATTTTCTTATTATTATAAATAATTTAAACTTTAATTACAACATTAACCTAAATACTTATGTTTGAACCAAATTAATTTAAACCAAAATATATTTAAGATATACATCCTTTTTAAATTTCAAATTCGAATTCAATTCTTTAAATTCAATTAAAAATCCCATTCAAAATAAATTCATATATTTAAACAAGCCTAAATTCAATTTGAAATTAATAATCCCTATTTTTTTCCTTAACTCTATTTATCCAAAAAATAACACAGAAATATTATTGGTTTGAAATTAACAATTCTCCCAATTTAAATAATTTACTTATATAAACAATCATTATTATTTATTTTTAAAAGAAAATTTTGTCAATTTTAAGTGATTATATTAAGATATGATCAAATAAATATTTATCCAAACATAAATATTTACGATTAGTTTCGTTTGCTAAATCTACAATTCAGTACTTTCATTAGTTAAATTCAGTTAATCTATAAATTACAGGTATTCTAAAAATCTGGGTTATTACAGTTTATATATATGTATGTATGTATATATATATTTGTGTATGTGTGTGTGCTGAACTCATATCTTTTGTTGAGATTTTCAGATTTAGTACGATATTATTGATTGGACAGATTTTTCCACGTCTACGTCTTTGATGGGACACCTTGGTGGCTGATTTAGATTTATGTTTCGTAAAGCTAGCCAAGATTACATTTAGTGCTATGACCTCTGCTGTATTGTGCTTTCAAGTCATTACACAGCGCAAATTTACTTACAATTCTTGTATCATAATTAACTCTCTAGATAATAGGATTAGGGGTTTATTCTATTATTATATAAAGGGGGTTTTTGCTACCTGTCAGGCTTTTTGGCAGCATCTCTTTTAGTGTGGAATAAAATTACATAAGTGCTCTTCTCCTTGCGAGGATGACTTATTTTACTAAAAAAACTATATAGTTCTATTAATATTATATTTCATAAATTTTAAGAACTATTCCCTATAACTTCTAGATCTAGGGTGTATACATTTTATTACATCAAGGTAAAACAATATTTAAACGTGTAGGCAAGGGTTTCAAGTTGGGATTATTTATTTAAGCCTATAATTCAATAATTTCCACATAGGCATAATAATAAAATAGGATTCAACGAATTAAATCTAGTATCATGTAAATTACATAATTTCTCACCCACCTTATGGTTTTCAAGTCTCCACATCATAACCCAATCTTCTTACTTGACTCCTTTCTTTTCAACTACATATATGTATACACCATTAGAATTACAAATCTGAGAGGAGATTTGAGTTAAGTAGAGTTTAAATTTATAATTCTAGATTTTACCTATTTTTCCGAATTGATTCACTCATCTTCTTCTCTTATATATTCCATCCTTCTCCAATATATATATGTATTTACGTATGTATATAATATTTTTTATAATTTCTAGAAGTAGTGAAGAAGAAGAAATGGTAGAGCTCTAATGCTCAGTTCAGAAATTTAAGAAGAAAAGTAAAGGGATAGACCTGTATTTATAAGCGCTAGAATCGATTATGTCCATTAGGTAAAAGTATATTAAATCGGACCATTTTGGCCAAGATCGACCGATGTTTGTGCAATCCGTTATTAATGTTAACGTATCTGTTTAATTTATATTTTTTTAGTTAATTTTAAACATCAACCATTACATAGACATTAAGTATATTATTGACGTTAACTTAAATGTTACATTATTATTTATTTCTTTAATTGGTTTTGAATTATTTCGTCTTCGAAAACTTCAAACTCGATACTTCTTCGTTTGAACTCCAATCGTGAAGCTTTATGTATAAAAGTTGCTCAAGAAATTGCCACCAATGTAATGGTGTATTGTCCTAGCTAAATTCAGACATTTTCTCAAACTGCATTTTTAAGCTTTATATATTAATTTATTAATTATTTTTATTTAATTACAATTTATTTTAGAGGGTGCTACAGTCTTTCCCCTTTAAAAGAATTTAATCCCCAAGGACTGGATCGTGTAATATAACACGCAACCATTCTAAACTATCCAACAAATTAGTGTACAACCAATTTTGCATCCAATCATGTACATGTGTACAGTGTATCATAACACATATGATATATATGCTGAATAATTCAAAATCAGTTCCTCCTATATGAATGCTTTCTTCAATACAATTTTGAAAATATGATGCAAATGACCTATATATACTGGCAGTTCTATATCCATGCAAGTTTTCAAAATCAAAATTCTTGTTTTCACACAAAAAGTTCCACACTCCTATGAGTAGGAGTATGGTTGAACAAATTTTGCGTTCAATTCCTACCATCCAACACCTAACACACCATTTCTAATATCTAAAATTTTGAAAATGCAGTTTTCCTAAATCTATACTCTTATGCTAGAAAAAGAATTTAGATAGAAAATTTTACATTTCCATCCTTCTTTTGTATGCTAATTCTGTTGTATTTGGAACCTTCTCTTTTGCCTCTAAATCTTTTTCTGGGTTTTCAAGTACAATTCGCATAAAGCGGTTTAATTATAAATTTTAATCCATACTTATATTTATAAACAAGCTTTTATTTACTATTAACAAAGGTATGGAAATTGAAATTCCATAAAATAGTTTTTCCCTTGTTATTGCTTATGTTTTGTATACTGTCACCCTTCCTAAACGGTAAAATTTCATATTTACTAACACACTGCCACTTCCAACGCTAAGCATGTGACATTTGAAATTAGAGATTTTCTCATTTTCCCTTAAAATCCTTTTCCTTTTCAATTAAATCTGTAAAATAGTTTGAAAGTTTAAATTGAAAAATTTATCTTCTACCAACGCAATTTTCCAAAAGCATTTGCCTTTACATCTTTTAAATAAATCAAGCCACATATTAACATAATCAGGACTCAGGAAATGAGTTAATGCATATGACTGGCCCTTGCATATACAAAATCTAAATCTTTTCCTTTATCTCGTAACAACAAACAATGCATAAGCATGCTTATAAATTTTAGCTTTTAAGGCATATGAATATCGACCCATGGGTTTTGCAACAACCTTTTTCTGTTCTTCGCTTGCTAAAATATATTTTTCCTAAAATCCTAAAATTTTCGGTGTTAGGAATTATCTATTTTTAGTTACTAATTTAATTTTCTAATTTATTTATATAAACTTCCAGCCTTACATTTTATGTATTATTAGTTAAATATTTTTATGAGATTTCCCTATTCTTATTAACTTCCAATATATATATATATATATATATATATATATAGAGAGAGAGAGAGAGAGAGAGAGAAAGAGAGGCGCGCACGCACACACATACATACATGTATATAGCAGTCAAAGTTCACCTAAGAAATCATTACAGTAATAAAATAGGAACATATCTCATATTATATCATATATAATTTTTATAAAAAGTGACAACTAATATCTACAACCAAAATATCCTAAAAACAAAACAAATAATGGAAATAACTGCTAATTATATTAAATACTAGCTACTATGTACAGGCCGCGGGACTGTCATGATCCCTACCACAGCTCGAGCTGCTGCCAAACCCGCTAAAAGGGCATAGCATGGCAGCTAAACACTTGAGTTAGTGACCCTGATGTTGCAGCTCAGCTTGAATTTCTTATAGCTTAGCCTTGATCTGGTGATTAGTGTCACGGATCTCTCTAAGCTCAGGGTCGTGTAACCTTATAGCCTCTTGTCCCTGCTCTGCAGCCTCTTATCCTCCTTAACTTGCAGCCTCCTATCCTCCTACCTCAGTCAGTACCTCTACATTCTCCATTCTCCATGGGAAGGGCCTATCAAATAAGGCGGGGCCCTTCTTTTGGACCGACTCCCCTTGAAGGTTCACCGTGAATTTCCTAAAGATGTGGG
This sequence comes from Allium cepa, assembly GCA_030765085.1. NCBI lineage: Eukaryota > Viridiplantae > Streptophyta > Magnoliopsida > Asparagales > Amaryllidaceae > Allium > Allium cepa. The sequence continues at coordinate 656,948,001 of CM060940.1, forward strand.
TGAAGAGGTGATAGTACAGGATGTAGCTCCAAGGAGTCCCAACTTCAAGGTCAACATGGTAGCTGATAATGGCCTTGGCCTAGGTCATCGCAACACCACTCCATAATAGCATAGGTATCCCGCTGCACAAAAGGGTAATTCTGGTCGAAGCTCCCCATCTTAAGCATGATGTGCTGGAAGATGCGAGTGACAAGACGGACTTGGACCCTCATATTGTTCTATCTCTAAATGCTAACTCCTAGATGAAAATTTGGTGCAAAATGTTTTGGTCGGTGGTCTTAATCTCATCCAAATCTGCTTTGACTAAGGGGATGTCCAAAATGTTCCCAAAATCCTCATTCATTAGAGTGCTCCTCGTCCCTTTCACCTCTGACGTGAAATGGCTAATATCTTCATTGAACTCATACTCTAAGTTGGCGTCGAATAGCCGTATTCACGGTGGGTAGCATTCCCACTCAAAAGTCTCATGGCTTAGGATTGATGCCAATCCCGAGGCAATGAATAAATCACAAATCCACACGTGGCGGAGTCTCTAAACTTCATTAACCTTTCTTGCAAGGACATGAAATTTTCCAAGTCCTCATAGCTAGAAATTCATCCAACGCCCCTTGGAGCGAGGCAATTTCTTATGGAGTGAGTGTTGGGTAGCGTAAGGGTTTGCCAGCTTAACATTGGGGTACCATAATTAGGTCGGAGGAGGAGGGGGCTTGAGGTTTTGGGGTTGGATCTGGTAGGGCGTGCTTAGCTTGGTTGCATGCTGGACTAGAGAAGGGGGCACTTGTTGGCGTCGATGACGCTGATGCTAGCATAGGACGTGTCAATGGCATTTGAGAGGAGGAGGATGATAGGGGTCGAGAGGAAGAGGAGGGGGAAGGCAAAAGAATGGGAGTTTGAAGGTCTAGATGTAGCTCTATGCCACATTCAAGGTTCATGACATGTGAATCAATAGTGATCGATCGACCGCTAGATCTGGGGCTATCGGCCACTATCAGTCGACTGCTTCATTCTAGGCAATTAACCGATTCCTAATTTTTCAGCCTAAGTTGAATCCGGACTCTAATGGAGCCAGGTGATTTATTTTTATTAGTCTGTTTTCATCCACCCTTGATTTCGTCTTCTTCAAGATGCTCCATAACCATTTTAGAAAAATTCTCATCCACCTATGGCGATGCGTTAGCCTATTGCTTTAGTCGTCGAGCTCTCTTCTCCTTTAATATAACTTCTACTATAAATCTCCTTCCATCCGAGCATGCCTACTTCATCACGTAAATTATTCACTGATCGTTTTTCTCCATGCCTTCCTTGTATGGGATTATTTTCCGACCTCCTTTTTCGGCATTCTTACCCTTCTACTCTTCTTACCTTATTTACATCTAGTACCACTTCCAATCGATTGCCTCTTAGCACAATTTTTTAAAATTTTAAATTTGCAGAAATATAAGATTCATCGAGCCAAACATACGCTCTATTATCCATTTATTTCAAAAAGGAAAAGTTTCTTAATCAAAGAACCCTATTATTGAATTTTTTTAGTTAAACTAGATTTAATTTCAACTAGGATCTCTTGATAGCTCTTTTAATTAAAATTTCTTGTTTTTTTTAAAAAATGCATTTAAAGGATATTTTATATGGTAAAAAAATTTAGTATTTACTTATTTCAAAATAGAATCAACTTTTTAATAATACGATTCTTTTATTTTATATAAATTCTTTGAAAGCCACTTCAAATATTTTAAGAAAATTCTAAAATATTTAAAAAAAAAACTTTCATAAGGGTTGGACTCATATATTGATTTTATTTGTCCTTTCTTTTGGACTTTTCTTCTTTTCCAATTACTCCTAGCTTATCTTCATTAAGAATATAAAATCAAGCTAACATCTCATGGTACTTAAAGTACATCTTCTTGTAGGAATTTGCTTATTCCTATTTATACCTCCACCCTTGATATTTGTAACTATGAGTAGGCTATATATGTCTGTTTTTATCCACAGGATAGGAACATCTAGCTTATTGAGCTACAAAACACACCTTCCAATAGCAAGGCATGTTTTGGGGGGCAAAGTGTTAACCTGCCTTTGGTTAAGGCCATGAACATGCGGATTCATCCCAACCAACTTCACGATTATCGAGGCTGGAATAGGATGGATTCGGTTTAAAAGTATGAAGTTCACTTGGATATGTCATTTGGTCAAGAAATGAGGGAGGGGGGTTGCATGGCTCGGTCTGGAAGATAAGCTCCGATCGGCACGCCTCCTCTTGATCGGCACACCTTCCCTCAATCGGCACACCTCCCCTCGATCGGCACACCTCCCCTCACTCGGCATCCCTCCCCTCAATCGGCACACCTCCCCTTGTTTGGCAGACCTCCCCTCAATCGCCACACCTCCCCTCGTTCGGCACACCTCCCCTTTTTTCGAATGATACATACATCATCAATCTGTAATCCAACAAAATTCATAATCATAATGCAGTCTAGGCCTAGCAAAAGGAGTCACGTACCATCCAGCGTCAGGGACCCTTTTATATGTTATACTCATACACTTCTTAAATCAATGTTTTATGGCACAGCCTATATTCCATGTGATAATGGAGGTAGGTGTATAAATTTAATTCAATTTTTTTTATTTCAACTCATAGTTGCCTCGTTCGTCTTTTTGAAATATGGTTGCAATTACTTCTGTAGTTGGAATTTATAGAGTTTGATGTATAATATATATAATTCTAAGTAAAAATACAAATACATTCACTTAGTGCCTCCTAATTATAAGGATTGACTAACCTAAGCTCTGATACCAAATGTGATAACCCGCATCTTAATGGGCTCGGTTTTTCGACTAAATTGAAAAAATCAAGTCCATCAGGATGGATCGTTGTTGTTGGTAACTTGAAATACACATAAGTATATCAAAGATCTATCTATAGGAATTTAGAGAGAACTGGTAAATATAATAAAACATATATACCAATTAAGGATTCTACCTTGGAGCTAATATTATTCCTTAGACATTTAGTTGCCTTATAGTATTAAGCATAAATAAGAAGACCTATCCATTTTCTGTTCCATTCTGTACCTATCATGTCCCTCTAAATCTATCATGTAGATTGTAATGAAGAGGGGATCTGAATAATGTTTTGGTGACTGGTAAATTACATACTTCATCCATAATACTATTTTATGCTGATTGATTTCCATTTAAGTGTTATTTCTACTATCCATGTATCAGTCTTCTAATTCCTTATGCATGTACGATATATTCAGCCTACTCCAAGGTATAAGTACCTATATATGTTACCTACTTCGAGATATAAGTATCTACATATGTTGTGTGCACGTGCATCATTTTACTTCCTAAAAGAAAATCCCTTCGCAACATAATCGATAGTCAACCAGCTTGAAGGCTGATGACTTATGGACACGGCTTTATAATTTAACTAGCCATATAACTATCACATCTCAAAGACTTATCTATGGGTTAACTATCCAACCTCCAACCAAACAAACAAACAACCAACATTGAGATTAGTGCATATCTCATACAAATTCTACACTAGTAGGACGTGTAATCCACAAAATCTTAACCCAAGTCTTCGCTAACGTCCTCTTAGGACCGGTGGTGGCCTTGACGTATGCAGCCCTACTACACAAGAATCATAGTTTATCGATTAATGCTCACATAGCATACTACCATCCAAGAATCACGTTTAGATTTTCCTAATACAAATCAAGGAAAATGCCCACTACCTGTTACTTAATTCCTCTAGTTTTAGAAATGAAGTGACCCACCTTTCCCAATTAGGCACCATTATACAACTTCATAAATGGTGTAGAGGCAGATCCAATAGCCATTTAATACCTCCACCCCAAAGTAAACCACTTGACCAACCAAAGGTACTTAGTCATTTAATACTTCAAGTCTAAGCCAAACCCGTTGGTATACTTTCCGAAATCCTATACATGAACGTATATCCCACCCACGAATCCTATAGTTCGCGATGTCTCACATATGTAATGTGTATACACAACTGCTGGTAGCCCGTTACAGATGGCAGATTTCCATTGTGTGACTTTACTGACCTCGCATCCCAACCTATCCTAAACCAAGTCATTTACAATTAATCTAAATATTGGGCTAGGCCCAATGATTCACAACCGTCGCAAACGTATTATTGAGGCCATAATGTCACCATGTAAATTATTGTGCCTTCTATATTTATTTGTTAATATTCATTTATTTACTTTTATGAACTTCTCTTTTATTTTATATGCTTAACGTTTACGCTAAAATTGGTCACAAACCCTAGGAGTAGTGAAAGCACCAGTGTTTATAAACAAATCCTCGATATCCAAACATAGATCTCAGATCCAGATGATGTAGAGAGTAAAAATGAAGAAATAAAAGAATTAAAATGAAAGAAAGTAAGAGAAGATACAAGATTTATAGTGGTTCGGCATTGTAGCCTACGTCCACTTTGAATAGTTTGTTGTTTATTGATGATTCTCAACTGATTTACAACATTACAATCAATAGCTCTCCATTTACAATGGTGTTTCAACAAAGTATCAACATAGAAGAGCCAAAAAGACCTTTTTAAGTAGGTGTAAGGGTCCTATTTATTGGAGTAGATCTGGAAATATCTCCATCAAACCTCGGAATACCTCTTCTCACGCATGGATTGGCCCACCAGATCGATCTGGGGTCGTTTGAGATCGATCCTGATCGATCCGTGTTCATTTTATATCGAACAAAAAATGGCCCAATGGAGCTGCGATCGATCATGGACATTCTTGAGGTTGTAAGCAAGCTCCTGTGAAAATTTCATAACATTTGGACTTGTGGTTTTCGAGTTATGATCGATCCAAGATGGGATTTGCAGTTTGGATGGTAGTTGCGTATCGATCCATGCATATCGAACGATTTCGTATCGATGACGTGGCATGAAAGATCCATAATTCATGCTTGTGGACCGCTTCCTTTGGTTTGACCGTTTCCTCTGTATCTATCTTAGGTTGCCCTCTTTGTATCGATGCCTACAGCAATCCAAAATACACTCTCCACATCCATTTCGATCGATACGAAGCCATCGATTCAAATTGATTTTCTATGAATATTGATCCATCCATAACTTGAGCAAACGAAATTCAATTGACCTGAAATTCAAAATCTAGCCTCACTGAGCCTTGTTTATCATTCCCAATCAATCCCACCTTGATTGGAGTTTGGTTCAATTTTGGCGGTATCGATCATTGCTTTGTTTCCAATCGATTTCCAACCTTGATATCCATCCTTTTCATCCAAATTGTTGATATCCCGGCCTTGTCCAAAAGGCGGGTAACATTTTCCCCCCCAAAACATGCCTTGCGTAGGTAGGCGTGTTTTGAATAGCTTTAATTTCGACATCCAATGTCCATATGCCATCCATAGCTATATCTTTCGATCCCTAATCCAATCCATTGCCAAGCCATTCTATATAAGTGCCATAGCCATATCCTTATCCAAATCCACGAATGCTCTGAGTCGATATCCGATTCCGAATCCAGTAACCAAATCCTTAGCCAATTCCATATCCATCCGAGCCCGACAACCGAGTTCTAATCCATCCATATCCATTAACCAATAACCAAATCCATGACCTCTCTGGGTTGCTATCCAGACCCAAGTCCGGGACCTCTTCAGGTCCTGCAATCCAAATTCGGGACCTCGCCTGGTCCAATTCCAAAGCCGGGACCTCTTTGGGTATAAATCTGAACCCATAGACCTCGCTTGATCACTTTATCCCATTCGAGCCTCGACTCTCTGGTCGAGGGCTTATATTCTCCGGCCTCGACTCTCCGGTCGAGGACTTATATTCTCCGGCCTTGACTCTTCGGTCAAGGGCTTATATTCTCCGGCCTCGACACTTCGGTCGATGCTTATATTCTTCGACCTCGACTCTCTGGTCGATGGCTTATATTATCCAGCCTCGACTCTCCGGTCGTTGACTTATTCCATGATAGAGTCCATTCCATCGCTCTCCAATGAAGGGACTCGTTACTCATGGTTATTACCCATCTCTCCGATCGAGACGGTAACTGCGTGACCTATAATATTTATTACGTTAATTCAAATCCAATCATCACAAAATTTAATTGATAAAATAAAAGTCTGTACAACCAAGAAAACTAAATAACCAACGTACCAAAAAAGAAACCAGAGTTTGCAGAAAACACAAAAAACAAGATTTTATAAACCCGAGCATCACGGTTTATCATCATCTCAGAGCATGCCTAGGGACTGTCCTCGATCTTGTACATGTGTAAATGACTTAGCGGCATTACTTCGGGGTTTATTACTTATCCTATGCCATAAATCCAATCAGTTGATAATAAGCTGATGATGATGCCTATATCCAGTGACATCTTCATTTAAGGTGGATGGTGTCTGCTTCTGTCCACCACCATAGCTCGATTCCTTATGTATTGCTGCAAATGACCATTCCTTACATACTTCTCAATAATATCCTTCAAATGCCTACAGCCGTTCATGTTGTGCCCATCTAGCTCATGGAATAGGCAATGCTTTCCCGATGCTTGCTCGTATTCGGAGGGATCCCTTTTTCCCGGCCTTCGATATTCGAGGCGTCCTCGAGTATCTACATAAATCCTTTCCGAAGTCAAATCCGTGTAAAAGGAGAACTTTGATTCCCTATGTTGCCTTTTCAATGTGTTACCACCGTCATTCATTTTCCTTTTGCCTCTATCGTCCTTGTTTGAATCCTCCCTGGGTGGACCTCCACCTTTTACTGCATAAACTTCTGCCTCTCTCTCCTCTCTTTTAGCCTTCGCATCTTTCTATCGTAGAAACATCTCTGCTTCATGGTAAAACTTCCCAAGATCCATCCGTGGATCCTGCTCCAACGATATCTTAAAATCTGAATTATACACAATCCCTAAGACTGCTGCCATCAAAACCATTGACGGATCAGGTCGATCCACCGAAGCCACTACCGCATTGAATCTGGTTAAGAAATCCCCAAGTGATTCTCCCTTCCACTATTTCATCGATGTTAAAGTCATCACATTCTTGGGTCTTACGATGTGGACCCGAAATTGCCTCATAAACCTCTCGATCAACTCCATCCAAGTGCCAATAGAACTGCTTTCCAGTTGTTTGAACCATAGTGTTGTTATTTCCATCAAATACAAATGGAAGCAACGCGCCATGACTTCTTTCGATGCCCCCAGTACTTCCATATGCCTCATGTACCTTGTCAAGTGAACAGCCATCCCACATCATACATCTCCAGCGTTGGTAGTTTAAAATTCGGTGGATTCCTAGCCTGCCTAATCGTAGGAGCGAAGGGGCTCCTATTCACATCCTCCAAATCTCTATTTACCAATCCTTCCCTCATTGTCCGTCTGATCATGTCGGCTAACCTGTCATTGTCATCAAGTGGTTGCCTCTGCCTGCTATCTCCAACCTGACCCCGAGTCCACGAGGGAATCTTAAAACCTGTCCTTCTGGACGAGTATCCATATCCTGATCAATGCCAAACTGCATAGTGTTGTCTGGTATCCTTTCTGAAATTGAGCCAATAGATCTGGGGTATGCCCCCGAGTGTAGGAGCTACTCCTGATGGTTCTGCTCTATCCCGCATCCTGTTTGCTTCATTTCCTCGGTCCTGATTCTAGATTACCTCTGTTCCTGCTGCTCCAGCTTCGTGATCCTCCTTTCCATCATTCCCTACAACCTCATTCTCTTGACCTTACACTCCAGCTTGTCCAACCTGTCGGAGTAGGTTCTGTATCATGTCCTCTTGTCTTTTCATCATCATTCCATCTCATCTCTAGTGATGAAGATCGAGGCTTGAATAGCTCCTGAGGAGCCTCCTGACTTCCTTCATGCTGACTCCTCTCCGTTCTCTGTTTCTTTATCGACTGCTTAGCCATTTCTTCCCATAATCCGAGTTCCTAAGCTTTCAAATCCAAAACCCAAGTTGCCAAATACCTGAGTTCAATTCTCAATGAAAGCACTAAAGCGTTTGCGCCAAAGTTGGTCACAAACTGCAGAAGTAGTGAATGCACGGGTGTTTACACACAAACCTCGATATCCAAACACAGATCTCAGATCCAGATGATGTAGAGAGTAAAAATAAAGAAACAACAAAATTAAAATGAAAGAGAGTAAGAGAAGACAAAAGATTTATAGTGGTTCAGCATTGTAGCCTACATCAACTTTGAATAGTTTGTTGTTTATTGATGATTCTCAACTGTTTTGTAATAGTACAATCAACAGCTCTCCAGTTACAATGGATTTTCGGTAGAGTAACGGCGTAGAAGAGCCAAAAAGTCATTTTTCAGTAGGCATAGAGGTGCTATTTATAGGAGTAGATCTAGAAATATCTCCCTCAAATCTCAAAATACCTCTTCTCGTGCATGGATGGGCCCACCAGATTGATCTGGGGTCATTTGGGATCGATCTAGATTGATCCAGGTTCATTTCGTATCAATCAAAATAATGGCCTAATGGAGTTGTAATCGATCATGGACATTCTCGAGGTTGTAAGCAAGCTTCTATGAAAATGTCATAGTATTTGTACTTGTGGTTTTGAGTTATGATCGATCCAAGATGGGATTTGCAGTTTGGCTAGTGGTTGCTTATCGATCCATGCGTATCGATCGATTCCGTATTGATGACATGGCTTGAGAGATCCATATTTCATTCTTATAGACTGCTTCCTTAAGTTCGACCATTTCCTCCATATCCACCTTAGGTTGCCCTCTTTGTATCGATACCTACATCTTGCCTTCGTATCGATGCCAAAATCCTTGCTTTGTATCCATCCAAGGCCATGTACTTCGTATCTATTCCCTGCCCCTTCTTCGTATCGATCCCAAGCATTCTGGTTCATATCGATCAGGATCGATACGTACTATGATCGATTCGAAGCAAGGCGCCAAGTGTGTTATCCATATGCATAACCATCTTAATCGATACGAAAGAAAGCATCGATCCGAAGTACACTCTCCATATCCATTTCGTTCGATACGAAGGCATCAATTCGAATTGATTTTCTATGAATATTGATCCTTCCATAACTTGAGCATACGAACTCCGGTTGACCAGAAATTCAAAATGTAGCCTCACTGAGCCTTGTTTATCATTCCCAATCGATCTCACCTTGATTGGAGCTTGGTCCAATTTCGACAGTATCGAATATAGCCTTGTTTCCAATTAATTTCCAACCATGATATCCATCCTTTTCAGCCAATTTGTTGATATCTCGGCCTTGTCCCAAAGGCGGGGTAACACTTACAATCTTTAACTTCTTATCTATTTAATGTTATTTAATGTCATTTATTGCTTCTTCTACCTCCAAAAAAAGTCCTTTATAAATGGTCTTTGATATTCAAATTGACTTGATTACAATAACTTCCATTTTTCTCCTTAATTTAATACCTTATTTGTATTTAAGGTTTTATTTGTAATTAATATGATAAGATACAAAATTACATGTTACCATACCTATATGTATTTATGATGTACTTTACATTTGTTTATTTATTTCTCAAACTTGTAATTTACTTTAAATATATACATTTAATTGATAAATGGAATTTTTTAATTTTCTATTTATAACTTTATAGTCTCCAATTCTTAGGGATTTCTGGATATACAATTATGTGCTATCTCCACAAAAATAATTATTTCCACATTTTAAGGCACTGGAATCATATTGTTAACTCGCCTTTTGGCAAGGCCGTGGACAGGCGGATTTAGCTTAATCGACTACTCGTTTGCGGAGGCTGGAATATTATGGGTTTGAGTCAACTGGATGGATAGACGATCATTCGCGGATGATAGATATGATTATGAAGCCGGGGTTCGTCATAATATGGTTTGGTATGGTTGGAGTTCGGCCATGGGCTCGTCCATTCTGTCATATATGGCTCAGTCGTGGAGAGGTGATCAAGCATGGTTCGGTTACTGGTGGTTCAGCCACACAGCTTAGCCATTCGAACAAGTAGGTTCGGCCAAAATGGTCAAGAAAAAGTGGTTCGGTCGAGAAGGTTTCGGACCTAGTGGGTCGGTGTGGATTTGGTTCGGCCCTAGTCGTTCAGCGTAGGTGGATCGACACATGGAGATCGATTCGGCATGTATTCGGAAATGGGATTGGCCTTATGGTCATGTGGCTCGGACCTTTATGGTTCGACATTGGAGGGATTATGATAGGTGGATCGGCCGCTAGTGATTCGGTCATATGGGGTCGGTCAACATAGTTGGAAGTCAAGCATTGAAGAGTGGGTCGGCATAAGTAGAAGAGCAAGTTACTTCAAGTCAAGCGAAGGAGTTGCTTTGAGTCGTGAAGCACATTGCTTCGAGTCACAAGTGAGTTTGCTCCGGGTCATCTTCGAGTTATTCCCGAGGCAATATTGGATCGGTGTGTCTTAGCTTACAGTTAGCATGTGTAGGTCAATGGATGTGGATCGGCTTGAGTAGGTCGGTCGTAATGTTGAGTATTAAAGGGCCCGGATTACTCAGAAATCCTAACAACGCAGGTTTTGCCTATAAATACAGCATGTGGGGCTTCAAAAAAGGGATCTTCATTCTGTTTCCCTTCTTCTTCTCTATTAAGGCTACTCTGCCATTATTGTCTTGAAAACTCTGGATTGTAACTGCAATTGATTCGAACATCAACAAAAAGGAAATTTCTGGAGTGGACGTAGGCTGGAGTCAGCCGAACCACTATAAATCCTCTGTTCTTACTACTTTCCTTTTAATTTTTACTATTCTTCATATTTATACTCTCCATGTATATTCTATCGATTATCTGTGATTATTGGTTGGTGCTTTCATCTGGACTTTGTAGGGTCGATTTCACCCTAGAGGGGGGTGAATAGGGTGATGCAATTAATTACAAAAATTATTGCGGAAGCTTATAAAATTATTTCAACGCAGATATATCAAAATAATAGCAGCATAGATAATAGAAGAATAATAAATGCAAAAATAGAATGACACAGAATTTACCCAGCTTCGGTAAAACCCTGCCTACGTGCTGCCCCAAAGGTTTCTACTAGAAATTAAGCAGTCGGACACTTACACACGTAAACTTGCGACACCCGCTATCGACTAGCCTTAACTCTACGCTCAAAACCCTACCATAACTCAGCCACCGAGTTGCGAATTCTCAAACTACGCCACGTAGTTTGTCCCCTAGTCACACGACTAGAAATTACAATGCTTTAAAATGAAAAATACAATTTAAAACAAAAAACAAAACCCTAATTATAAGCCTTTTATTATAAACCAACACAAAAGTAAAGGCCGGCCCACTTTTCTTCTATCTCTAATCGGCCCGTCCTTATTTGGTGAAAATGGCGGCTCTTGTTTCCTTCATTCGTTCGTTCCTCACTCTGGAATTAGGGCTTGTGAAATTTTGTGAAGCCGCTGATTTTGTTGATCGATTAAGTGGATATTCGCGTGTAGCTTTGATCGATCGTTTCCTCATTGCTCACTTCGGCTGCTTCGACGAGTTCAATTTGTAAATCTGGTATGTGACCTTTGCTTTTGCTTCTTCTGATTTGCTTGCTTGAACTCGATGACTTTTTGCCGATGATGTTGATTGCTTATATAGGGTTCGAATCTCTATTTTTTCGTTCGTATATAATCATTTGAATTCGTCAATTTATCTTGCTCGGTCGGTCGACGTTGCTTGGATGCTTGAGGTTGATTCTGACTTTATCAATTTCGTATATTTATGATTTCTTGATTGACACGGTGTTGATTTCGATTTCTTGGCTACCAAGGTGTTGATTTTGGTTTGAACTTCGGCTTTGATAAAACTGTTAAATATACTATAGCATTTTCAATGCTCGGCCATTTTGGAATTTTTGATAATCTGGTTCTTCTCTGTGTCTTCGTCACTGATTTGTTCAATATCGGCTTTGACACTTTTGTTGACATTATTTGAAACTGCTACCTGATGCTTTGTTCAAAACCGTTGTTACATTTGAATCTCTGTCATTTGTTGATTTCGGCCACTTGATGCTGCTATGTGAATTTCTGACATCTTCATTGACTTCGTATATTGGCTTCGGCCATTATATCTCTGACTTTGGTCACTTCAATTTGAACTGCAGGTGACTTTCAAACTTGATATTGATTTTTGTTAACACGTGTTTCTCATATTACCTACCGTGAGAAAATATTGACTTTGACTTTTCATTTTCTTTGTGTATTGTCATGCATACATGTTCATCATGTAGTTCACTGTATCATGAGTTTGGTTGACTTCATTCTTTGCGTTCAACTTTGGCCATTGAATTTTTCTCTACGGCTTGTCTGGTTCATTGTTTCATGTATGCATATATGTGCTATCATCTTGTACATCTCCGTCAGGAGTAGTTCTACATTGTTGTGTCAATACATTTGTTGTCACTGCATGTTTGAACTGGTATGGTGAAGTTTGACTATGTAGTTTCACTTTGTTAATGATGCTTTGACTGTTGAACTTGGCTTGGATTTGTGGTCTTGCTAACATGTCTGCATTGCACCATCCTTTGTTTTATATGTTTGCTCCTTTGAGTCAGTGAAACTTGTATATGAATGTTTTGTAGTCTCGAATTTGTATTCTACTGTCACCCAGTGGTTGTATACACTTGTTTTGTCAATTTGGGCAGTTTGCATACAGTTTTGGTGTTGTTTTTGTATCACTTGTTGTTCATTAGCTTTGGCTTCTCTCTGGTCATGGCTGATCTCTGGTTTACTTTGACCTGATCTAATGCGTGTTGTATCTGCATTCACCACTGTTTGTACACTTTCATTCTGCCGTGTCTTCATGTAGTTTGTGCCACTGCCTTTGTGCACTGTTTGGTTCATATTGCATTTGTACATTTGGATTTTGGTCGAGGCTTGTTTTAGTTGTCTTGACCATTTTCATGAACTTGCACCTGTGTTGAATCCAGCTTGGAGCTTGGGTTTGACCTTGTGCTGATACTGTGACATTATTTGTATTGCACTTGAGTTGAACCCGGCGTTTTGGGTTTGACCTGTGCTCACCTGTCCCTACAATTTTATCAAGTGTATATATCGGTCTGCACGGCCTTGTGGCATGTACAGTGATACACTGTGCATGTCCCAAGCTGTTCGTGTACGATGAATTCAAATTTAAATGATGACGAACAACCCAAATAATTGGGGCAAATATTATTTTCAAAATTACATTTTATTTCATACTGCAAAAATATTTATTTTCAATTTTACGGCGTCAGTGTGTATTTTTGCAGATTACTGAGATGCTGGATTCAATCTGGAATGTAGTTGAAGCTATATACGAGTGAATGAGTGAATTTTAGTGAGGATATTTGTAAATGAAAGGTTGTGATGTAATTGAACTTATATTGTAATCAAAATTGTGTATGTATAGTGAGAGCTTGAATTTGTACTATTCAAAATTGTAATAAATATTTGTTTGAATAAAATATTCATTTAAATTTATATTCTGTTATTTATTTTATTCAAAAAATATTTATTTAATTATGTGAAAAATTTAATAGTACATTAACAAATACATTTAAATGAATATATATATATATATATATATTATCATTAAACAAAAATCATATAATCGCATATTCAACAATCTCCCCCTTTTGATGATAACAAACATATATTTATGATTTTGAATTTTTTTTAAATGTATTTGATCATTCAATTTGCTCCCTCTATTTGAATGCTTCTTCTCTACACAAAGCTCCCCCTTCATATATGCATACAATTAAAAATATGCAAATGAGCCTAGATGCAAATAGAAAATATTTGACCTTTACTTGATTTTATTTGACAAAATCTTAACTTTTCTTCCCCTTTTATTATCAGCAAAAGAATAATAGTGTTAGAAAAAATAGAGATAAAGTGATAGATATTAATACAACATTAAAACTCAATCGAATATAAATATTAAATTTCAATAAAAAATCAAACAAAAATCATAGATACTCTGTTAGGCGCATATTCCACTTTTAGAATGATGGGAATGATATCATCATATAAAACCATACAGTTGTGTCTATTTGTGTTATATCTATATCAGGAATTTGAATATCTATCAACCATGCATAACTGTTAGGACTTTTAAATGAGATTAGTAGTATTCCAATTTTGTTTTAAAAAAAATGAATTCAATTATCTTCTAACCACGCATAACCGTGAGGACTTTTAAATGGGATTAGAATCAACTTGTTTATTTAAAAAATCAATTTTGATATGCGTTCCATACATGCAAAACCATGAGGACTTTTAAATGAGCATGGAAGTACATAATAAACTCCAAGTAATTAACCTGTGCATAACCGTGAGGACTTTTAAATGAGAGTGAATACTTTGGATTTTATTTATTTATTTTTTTATTAAAAAAATATATAATGAAAAACGAATGATTCCTGTTTAAAGCACCACGTATCGAAAACTATATTGAATTTTGATGAGTGATGGTCGTTAGAAATATGATAGAAATAGAGATGGTCATGGAATTTTTACCAACAAAAAGTTTTATAACTCTTGTTTAAATTTCTAAAGAAATTTACTAATCATACCATTTCGAATCATAATATATGATAAATATCAACACTCATCACTTTTTTCAATCACTATTTATCTTTTTGATAATTAGTAGGGAGTCAGATTAGTCAATGTTATAATTTAAAAATTAAATTCAAAAATAATTATAAAATCATTTTTTCTAAAAATGACCAATCTGTAAACAAGGTCAAAAATGATTTTCTAGAAGAGGTTTATGAGAAAAATTTCTACTATTTGAAAATTATTTGAAATGAAAAATATGCAGATATTTTCGATGCAGTTACTAAATGTCTCAACATAAGTCACGTTCCACTGGTAATTTTTCTATCAATTAGGTTACCAGTGTAATCTGCATCTGAATTTTTCTTTCACTCAAAATTATTATTAATTGAATTTGATAGACCAGACTATGAAGTGTGCATCAAAATATCTTAAAATCAATTTTAATAGCTTTTTAAATGATATTCTCTTGAATTTGAATTGAAACCGTGTAACAAATCAAAAACCGTGAATATAGAGTTAACCATAAAATAATCAAATGTATTATCATCCAATAAAACACTATTATTAATCCAAACTAATATATATGAATTAATTCAAAGACTCTGGAGATTTTTATAGTGTTCCTGGCATAAGAATATAATTGGCCAACAATTTTGAATAAGTCAGAATCAAAATCATCATTTATTTCATCATCACATTATTGGCTGATTTAATTCAGAATACGGTGTAGATTATCACATTTAATATACCGTTCAAAATATACCATTACCTGTTTTACCTTTACGATAATTTTTCGTGGTTGCCCATTGTGATTCTGTTACCTTTGTACTAGGCTAAGGAACTTTGCTTTAATGCTCGTTGTGTCCTTTGATTAGCCAGAATCCAAGTAATGCTATTGTTGTTCCTTAGCCTGCCACCACACCTACATGATGAAATATTTTTGTGACCTATTTGTTTTTATAGGTCCATGATTGTTAGTGGCAGAATATTTTGAAGAATAATTTCATGGAAACCCATAACTATTTATATATGTTCCTTTTGGCACTCAGATTTGTTTAACTGTGAGAGATTTTATATTTGTGCCTTTTGGAACCCAAATTGGTATAGTTTTCACGTGTTTGGGTCTATACCAACAATTGTTTTGGTTGTGTCCAAATTTTCTACAAATTGTGCACATTGAATTGACTTGATTAATTTTTCTTTTAACAGGTTCAGATTGATTATATTCAAGTCCTTGTCTGACTGTATTAACAGTTTGTTTCCCTAAGAGCATATTCATCGATTTTTCACTTTTTGAAAATTTATCTAAAGTCGTTGACAATTGTTGGACTTGTGTTTTAAGAGATTCATTTTCATTTAATAATTGTATGCACTTTTTAATAGAGTTCTCTCTCCTAGTATTTTCACTTTCCTTTAAAATCAGAATTTCATTTTCAAGCGTTTTAATTTTAATTTCTGATTTTTTAATTTCTTCTTCGAATGTTGGACACTTATCACACTTAGGGCACTTGTTTTGATAGTTTTTAACTAATTGTTCAAGCTGTTCATTTACTTCTATCAAACTATCTCTTTGTGATTCAAGTTTGGCATACTTCTCCCTAAGTCGTTCAAAACAGCCATTTACTTCATGGAAATATATAAGTAATTCTGAGTGAGTGAGTTTTGATACCTCGCTTGGCTCGTCATCGTCGCTATCAGTTATATTACCTTGAAGGCACATATTTGCTTTCTCACTCTCACTGCTAGTACTTTGATTATCTTCATCATTTGTATTCCACGTGGCTGCAAAATTTCTCCTTTTTGATTTCTTTTCAAAGTCGCGCCGATTTTGAGGACAATTGGGTTTCATGTGTCCGGGTTGGTTGCACTTATGACAGATGATTTTTTGATGTTCTGTGTTATCTAAAACTTTGATAATTCTACTTTTTAATTTTTGATTTAGAGCTGGATTTCCGTATTTGTGGTTCCACCTTTTTAATTTCTTTATTACCATTTCCAACTCTGCTGCTCCATCATCATCGTCATCATCATTACTTTCTGTTGTTCGTTTGTGAGCTATTGATTTCTTTCGAGTATCTCCTCCTTCACGCTCTTCCTTGAATTTCATTTCTAGCTCATAAGTGGTGAGATTGCTGATGAGTTCTTCAACTTTGATTTGTTTTAAATCTTTTGATTCTTGAATGGCAGTCACTTTTGCTTCAAAACTTCGTGGAAGGACTCTGAGGATTTTTCGGACTATTTCCATTTCCGTGTATGATTTTCCGAGAGCTTTTGATTTGTGTACGATATTGGAAAGCCGTCCATGCATCTCTTTAACATTTTCTTCCTTGGCCATTGTAAAATTCCCGTATTCGCTACTCAGCATGGCAAGGCAAGATTCCTTGACTTGAGATGTTCCTTCATGAGTCACTTCTAGTTTATGTTATATTTCCTATGCAGTTAGACAATGTGAGACACGATTAAATTCAAACTGATCTAATGAACAAATAATCAAATTCATAGCTTTGGAATTAGTATTCTGTAACTTATTTTCTAGATCTCTCCATTGGTCCTTTGGTTTATTTATTTCCTGATTATTTACAATTATAGTTGGTGCTCTATACCCTGTCTCAACAATATCCCAAGCGTCAATGGTTTTCAGAAAAATTTCCATCCCATTTTTCCAGTAAGCATATTCACCATTGAACATTGGGGGTCTAACTATGGATTGACCCTCCGCGAAAGCATTATTAAAAGAAGCCATTTTACAAATTCAATTTTTTAGAAAAAAATTGGTTTTCGAAAAATCAAATAAAAAATGGATTTTGTAACTTTCTCTGATACCACTTGTAGGATCGATTTCACCCTAGAGGGGGGGGGGTGAATAGGGTGGTCCTATTAATTATAAAAATTATTAGGAAGGTTATAAAATTATTTCAATAAAGATATATCAAAATAATAGCAAAATAATAAATGCAGAAATAGTACGACACAGAATTTACCCAGCTTCGGCAAAACTCTGCCTACGTGCTGCCCCCAAGGTTTCTACTAGAAATTAAGCAGTTAGACGCTTACACACGTAAACTCGCGACACCCGCTATCGACTAGCCTTAACTCTACGCTCAAAACCCTGCCACCATTCAACCACTGAGTGGCGAATTCTCAAACTACGCCACGTAGTTTGTCCCCTAGTCACACGACTAGAAATTACAATGATTTAAAATGGAAAATACAACTTAAACACAATTTAAAAAAAACAAAACCCTAATTATAAGCCTTTTACTATAAACCAACACAAAAGTGAAGGCCGGCCCACTTTTCTTCTATCTCTAATCGACCCGTCCTTATTTGGTGAAAATGGAAGCTCTTGTTTCGTTCGTTCATTCCTCAATCTGGAATTAGGGCTTGTGAAATTTTGTGAAGCCGCCGACTTTGTTGATCGATTAAGTGGATATTCGCGTGTAGCTTTGATCGATCGTTTCTCGTTGTTCACTTCGGCTGCTTCGACGAGTTCAATTTGTAAATCTAGTATGCGATCTTTGCTTTTGCTTCCTCTGATTTGTTTGCTTGAACTCGATGACTTTTTGCCGATGATGTTGATTGCTTATATAGGGTTCGAATCCCTATTTTTTCATTCGTATATAATCATTTGAATTCGTCAATTTATCTTGCTCGGCGGGTCGATGTTGCTTGGACCCTTGAGATTGATTCTGGCTTTATAAATTTCGTATATTTATGATTACTTGATTGACATGGTGTTGATTTCGATTTCTTGGCTACCACGGTGTTGATTTTGGTTTGAACTTCGGCTTTGATAAAACTATTAAATATACTGTAGCATTTTCAATGCTCGGCCATTTTGGAATTTTTGATAATCTGGTTCTTCTCTGTGTCTTCGTCACTGATATGTTCAATATCGGCTTTGACTCTTTTGTTGACATTATTTGAAACTGCTAACTGATGCTTTGTTCAAAACCGCTGTTACATTTGAATCTCTGTCATTTGTTGATTTCGGCCACTTGATGCTGCTATGTGAATTTCTGATATCTTCATTGACTTTGTATATTGGCTTCGGCCATTATGTCTCTGACTTTGGTCACTTCAATTTGAACTGTAGGTGACTTTCAAACTTGATATTGATTTTTGTTAACTCTTGTTTCTCATATTACCTGCTGTGAGAAAACAATGACTTTGACTTTGTATTTTCTTTGTGTATTATCACTGCATACATGTTCATCATGTAGTTCATTGTATCATGAGTTTGTGGTTGACTTCATTCTTTGTGCTCGACATTGGCTATTAATTTTTCTCTGCAGCTTGTCTGGTTCATTGTTTCATGTATGCATATATGTGCTATCATCTTGTACATCTCCATCAGGAGTAGTTCTGCATTGTTGTGTTGATACATTTATTGTCACTGCATGTTTGAACTGGTATGGTGCAGTTTGACTATGTAGTTTCACTTTGTTGATGATGCTTTGATTGTTGAACTTGGTTTGGATTTGTGGTCTTGCTAACATGTCTGCATTGCACTTTCCTTTGTTCTATATGTTTGCTCCTTTGAGTCAGTGAAACTTGTATATGAATGTTTTGTAGTCTCGAATTTGTATTCTACTGTCACCAAGTGGTTGTGTACACTTGTTTTGTCAATTTGGGCAGTTTGCATACAGTTTTGGTGTTGTTTTTGTATCACTTGTTGTTCATTAGCTTTGGATTCTCTTTGGTCATGGATGATCTCTGGTTTACTTTGACCTGATCTGATGCATGTTGTATCTGCATTCACCACTGTTTGTACACTTTAATTCCGCCGTGTCTTCATGTAGTTTGTACCACTGCCTTTGTGCATTGTTTGGTTCATATTGCATTTGTACATTTGGATTTTGGTCGAGGCTTGTTTTAGTTGTCTTGACCATTTTCATGAACTTGCACCTGCGTTGAATCCAGCTTGGTGCTCGGGTTTGACCACGTGCTGATATTGTGACATTATTTTTATTGCACTTGAGTTGAACCCGACGTTTTGGGTTTGACATGTGCTCACCTGTCCCTGCAATTTTATCAAGTGTATATATCGGTGTGCATGGCCTTGTGGCATGTACAGTGATACACTATGCATGTCACAAGCTGTTCGTGTATGATGAATTCAAATTTAAATGATGACGAACAACCCAAATAACTGTGACAAATATTATTTTAAAAATTACATTTTATTTTATACTGCAAAAATATTTTATTTTCAATTTGATTGCGTCAGTGTGTATTTTTGCAGATTGCTCAGATGTTGGATTCAATCTGGAATGAAGTTGGAGATATATACGAGTGAATGAGTGAATTGTAGTGAGGACATTTGTAAATGAAAGTTTGTGATGTAATTGAACTTATATTGTAATCAAAATTGTGAATGTATAGTTAGAGCTTGAATTTGTACTATTCAAAATTGTAATAAATATTTGTTTGAATAAAATATTCATTTGAATTTATATTATGTGTTATTTATTTTATTCAGCAAATATTTATTTAATTATGTGAAAAATATAATAGTACATTAACAAATACATTTAAATATATATTTATATATATATATATGTTTATTATCATCAAATAAAAATCATATAATCGCATATTCAACAGACTTGGGTGTTAGTGACCAATTTTGGCGCTAACATTTTGGTGCTTTCACTGAGAAGCCTAGCATGTAGAAATTGGAAAGCTTGGATTTTGGATTTAAAGGCTTAAGAACATGGATTCAAAAGACTATGGAAAAGCAATCAACCAGAAGACAGAGGACGGAAAGGAGTCGGCAAGAGGGAAGTCAGTAGGCTTCCTCTAGAGCTAATCAGGCATCCATCTACATCTCTAGGGACGAGATGCAGATTATGATGGATTCCATGCAGGAGTAGTTGATGAAAAGACAAGAGGAAATGATGCAGACACATTTCAGACAATTTGGACAGGCAGGAATAGCAGGAGCTACAGGAGCTCAGATCCATGGAGCTGGATCAGAAGGACTCAACAGGAAAGCAGATGGAGTGGTTCAGCAAGGGGGCAGCCACCAATCAGCAAACGGCTATCAATCTGGTTTGACCCAGACTCTGAGGCATACCACCAAGAAATGCTGGACCAATCCATGGAGGGATACCAGATGACGCTGCATAGCCCGATGCCAATTGGAATACAGGAGTACGTGACGAGAAGTATGTAACGGAATTCCCTTGAGGACTTGGAGAGTACTTAGGAAATGTAAATGGGGGAAACCCTTGGTAGGTAACATTGGATTAGCTGAAATCATCAGGCGAACCATTCGTAGAGGTCTGACAAACGGGGATTTCGAGGGAGTCAACAAAAGTCCGTTTACCCAGAACATCAGGATTGCTAAGAATCCACCCGATTTCAAGCTACCCGCTCTGGAAGTATACAGCGGTAAGACGGATCCCACTGACCACTTAATGAGGTACACAAGGCATTTAGAAGTGTTGGGGGCATCAAAGGAGGTCATGGCCGGATGTTTCCCCATGTACTTGACCGAAATAACTACTATGTGGTTCAGACAACTAGAGGATGGATCTACTGGAACATGGATAGAACTGGTGGATAAGTTCTTAAATTAGTTTCGAGTTCACATAAAAAGGCCAAAGAATGTGATGACGTTGATGTCAGTTAAATAGAGGGCGGATGAGTCGCTCAGGACATTCTTAACTCGGGTAATGCAGCAGTTGCTTCGGTGGATGCGCCGGATCCATTAATGGTTTTGATGGCTGCGGTATCAGGATTTAGGGATAATTCGGATTTCAAAGTATCATTAATACGGGACCCACCGAAGGATCTCGAGGAATTCTTTCATGAAGCTGAAAGATTTCTTTATTAAGAGGATACATGTTTGGATATGAAGTCAAAGGAAGTAAACATGGTTAAGGATGGAGGACTGCCTGGTGAAAGCTTGGGTAAGGACAAGGATAAAGGGAAGAGGAAGCGCTAGGGAGAACCAAAATTCTCCACTTACACAAGACTGAATACAACATTGGAACGGATATACTTGGACACTCGGGATTGCCTTCCTTGTTGAAGGCCGACAAGGAAGGAACCCTCAGAATGCGAAAGGGCATCGAGAAGGCACTGTCTCTTTCATGTCCTGGGCGGGCATGATACTAACAGCTTTCGGCATCTAAAGGATATAGTCGAGAACCATGTAAGGAATGGTCAACTGCGACAATATGTCTAAACTCGGTATGCGGCCTTCGAACAGGAGCAACCATCGCCAACCTTGAACGACGATGGTGCGAGGCCTAGGAATGATGGTCGGTTGGTCATCAACTAATCATGATGATTTGGAATAAGTAACAAACTTTGCGCTAACGACTAAGTCGCTTACTCATGTATGGAGGTAGAGATAACCCCTAGGCATGCTATGAGACGATGATAAACCGTGATTCCTTGGTTTGTGAAATCTGTTTTGTCTTTTGGTTTGGACACTTCCTTTTTTTGGTTTGGTTTTGGAGTTTGGTTTGAACTCCCGGTTTTGCTTGTTTTCTGGTTTGGATTTGGTTTTGGACGTTTTTTTTTGGTTTGGAATTTTGATATGGACTTTTAGTTTTCTAGTTGGATTTGGATTTCGGATTGGACTTTGATTCGATTTTCCTCTAGATTTTGGCTAAATGGTCGTCGAGCATGGTCTATGCTTGGCAAGGGTCCGGAAAGACCAGAATTCGGCCAAGGATTTAGGACCCCAATTATCTATTAGTTACTATTTCAGGTCATCGGGTATGGACTATGCTCGGCAAGGATCTGCAGCGACTAGGATTCGGCTTAGGATTTAAGCCATGGCATTACTCATCGTTCAGGGACACTGAACCAAGAACACTAAGGAATCGCTAGATACAGGTCGCCAAGTGTGGATAACGCTTGACAAGAACCCGGAGAGGTTACAGATTTGGATATTGGCTATGAACAGCTAAGGATATGGGCACGGACCCGAGGCGGTCCCGGACTTGGATAAAATGATTCAAAGAGATAGTGGATTCGGTTAATTGATTTTGGATGGATGTGGAATTGGATGAGGATTTGGTTAGTGGATAAGAATTGGCTATCGACTCAGAGCAGTCATAGATTTGGATAAGGATACAGCAATGGCACCAGGATAAAATGGATTAGATTATGAATCGGAAGATATGGCTATGGATAACATATGGACTTTGGGCATTGATTCTTAGGCCATTCAAAACACACCTTCCAATAGCAAGGCATGTTTTGGGAGGCAAATATTAACCCGCCTTTTGGCAAGGCCATGGACAGGCGGATTTTTCCAATGCTGGAATACGATGGGTTTAAGTCAACTGGATGGATAGAAGATCATTCACGGATGTAAGATATGATTACGAAGTCGGGGTTGGCATAATATGGTTCGGTATGGTTGGATCGGCCATGCGGCTCGGTCGTTCGGTCATACATGGCATGGTCGTGGAGAGGTGGTCAAGCATGGTTTGATTACTGGTGGTTCAAACACAGGGCTCGGTCGTTCGAACAAGTTGGTTCGACCAAAATGGTCAAGGCAAAGTGGTTCGGTCGAGAAGGTTTCGGACCTAGTGGGTCGATGTGGATTTGTTTCGGCCCTAGTCATTCGGCATAAGTGGACCAGCACATCGAGATCGGTTCAACATGTATTCGAAAATGGGATCGGCCTTAGGGTCATGTGGCTCGACCCTTTGTGGTTCGGCTTTGGAGGGATTATGATAGGTGGATTAGCCTCTAGTGGTTCGGCCATATGGGGTCGATCAGCATAGTTGGAAGTCAGGCATGGAAGAGTGGGTCGGCATAAGTATAAGAGCAATTTACTTCGAGTCAAGCGAAGGAGTTTCTTCAAGTCGTGAAGCACACTACTTCAAGTCACAAGCGAGTTTGCTCGGGGTCACCTTCGAGTCATTCTCAAGGAAATATTGGATCGGTGTGTCTTAGCTCACGGTCGGCATATGTGGGTCGATGGATGTGGATCGGCTTGAGTAGGTCGGTCATAGTGTTGAGTATGGTTTGGCTATGGCCTTGATGGGCCCGGATTACTCAGTAAGCCCAACAACTCAGGTTTTGCCTATAAATACAGCATGTGGTGGTTCAGAAAAGGGGTCTTCATTCTGCTTCCCTTCTTCTTTCCTATTAAGGCTACTCTGCCATTATTGTTTTGAAAACTCTGGATTGTAATTGTAATTGATTATAACATCAATAAAAAGGAAATTTCTGGCGTGGATGTAGGCCGGAGTCAGCCGAACCACTATAAATCATTTGTTCTTACTGCTTTCCTTTTAACTTTTACTGTTCTTGATATTTATACTCTCTACATATATTCTATCTATTATCTATGGCTGTTGGTTGGTGCTTTCATCTGGACTTGGGTGTTAGTGACCAACTTTGGCGCCAACATTTTGGTGCTTTTACTGTGAAAGCTAGCACTGAGAAATTAGAAAGCTTGGATTTTGGATTTAAGGGCTTAGGAACTTGGATTCAAAAGACTATGGCAAAGCAATCAACCAAGAGATAGAGGATGAAAAGGAGTCAGCAAGAGGGAAGTCAGAAGGCTTCCTCTGGAACTAATTAGTCATCCATCTACATCACTAGGGACGAGATGTAGATTATGATGGATTCTATGCAGGAGCAGTTGATGAAAAGGCAAGAGAAAATGATGCAGACACTTTTCAGACAATTTGGACAAGTAGGAATAGCAGGAGCTACAGGAGTTCAGATCCATGGAGCTGGATCAGAAGGACTCAATAGGCAAGCAGATGGAGCGGTTCAGCAGGGGGCAGCCCTTAATTAGCAAAAGGCTATCAATCTGGATGGACCTAGACTCGAGGGCACACCACCAGAAAATGCTGGACCAATCCATGGAAGGATACCAGATGACGCTGTGTAGCCCGACGCCAGCAGGAATATAGGAGTACGTGACGAGGAGTATGTACCGGAATTCCCTAGAGGACTTGGAGGGCAGTTATAAAATGTAAATGGGGGCTAACCCGTGGTAAGTAACACTGGATTGGCTTCCATTGTCAGGCAAAACATTCGCGTAGGTCTGACAAACAAGGATTTGGAGGGAGTCAGTAAAAGCCCGTTTTCTCGAAACATCAGGCTGGATGTATACAATGGTAAGACGATCCCACTGACAACTTGAGGTACACAAGGCATTTGGAAGTGCTGGGGGCATCAGAGGAGGTCATGGCCCGATGTTTCCCCTTGTACTTGATTGATGTAGTTGTTATGTGGTTCAGACAACTAGAGGATGGATCTATTGGAACATGGACAGAACTGGTGGATAAGTTCTTAAATCAGTTTCGAGTTCACATAAAAAGACCAAAGAATGGGATGATGTTGATGTCAGTTAAATAGAGGGCAGATGAATCGCTCAAGACATTCTTAACTTGGTTTAATGCAGTAGTTGCTTCAGTGGATCGGCTGGATCCATCAATGGTTCTGATGGCTACGGTATTAGGAGTCAGGGATAATTCGAATTTCAAAGTATCATTGATACGGGACCCACCAATGGATTTTGGGGAATTCTTTCATGAAGCTGAGAGATTTCTTCGACAAGAGGATGCATGTTTGGATATAAAGTCAAAGGAAGTAACATGATTAAAGATGGAGGACTGCCCGGTGAAAGCTCAGGTAAGGACAAGGATAAAGAGGAAGCGCTATGGAGAACAAAAATTCTCCACTTAGACAGGACTAAATACAACATTGGAACGGATATACTTGGACACTCGGGATCGCTTTCTTTATCGAAAGCCAGTAAGGAGGGAACCCTCAGAACGTGAAAGGGCATCGTGATGGCACTGTCTCTTTCATGACCTGAACGGGCATGATACTAACAGCTGCCGGCATCTAAAGGATATAGTCGAGGAGCATGTAAGGAATGGTCAATTGCTATAATATGTCGAAACTCAGAATGCGGCGGTGGAACAGGAGCAGCCACCACCTACCTTGAACGTCGATGGTGCGAGGCCTAGGAATGATGGTCGGTTGGTCATCAACTAATGATGATGGTTTGGAATAAGTAACAAACTTTGGGCTAATGACTAAGTCGCTTACTCATGTACGGGGGCGGAGATAACCCCTAGGCATGCTCCGAGACGATAATAAACCGTGATGCCCTGATTTGTGAAATATTTTTGTTCTTTTGGTTTGGACGCTTCCTTTTTTTGGTTTGGTTTTGAAATTTTGTTTGAACTCTCGGTTTTTCTTATTTTCTGGTTTAGATTCGGGTTTGGATGTTTGTTTTTGGTTTGGATTTTTGATATAGACTTATGGTTTTCTGGTTGGATTTGGAATTTGGATTGGACTATGACAGGATTTTGCTTTGGATTTTGGCTAAAAGTTCATCGAGCATGGTCTTTGCTCGGCAACGGTCCTGAAAGACCAGAATTCGGCCTAGAATTTAGGCCCCATATTATCTATCAGTTACTATTTCAGGTTGTTGGGTATGGACTATGCTCGACAAGGATCCATGGCAACCAGGATTCGGCTTTGGATTTAAGCCATGGCATTACTCATAGTTCAGGGACGCTGAACTAGGAACACTAAGGCATTGCTAGACACAGGTCGCCGATTGTGGATTACGCTTGGCGAGAACCCGAAGAGGTTACGGATTTGGATCTTGGCTATGAACAGCTAAGGATTTGGGCATGGACCCGGAGCGGTCCCAGGCTCGGATAAAATGATCCAAAGAGATTGTGGATTCGGTTAATTGATTTCGGATGGATGTGGAATTGGATGAGGATTTGGTTACAGGATAAGAATTGGATATCGACTCAGAGCAATCGTAGATTTGGATAAGGACAACAATGGCACTAGGATAAAATGGATTGGATTATGAATCGGAAGGTATGGCTATGGATAACATGTGGCTTCGGACATCGGATTTGAGGCTATTCAAAACACACCTTCCAATGGAAGGCATGTTTTGGGGGGTAAATGTTAACCCACTTTTGGCAAAGCCGTGGACAGGCGGATTTAACTTAATCGACTACTTGTTTGTCGAGGCTGGTACATGGGTTTGAGTCAACTGAATGGATAGACGATCATTTGCGGATGTAAGATATGATTACGAAGTCAGGGTTCGACATAATATGGTTCGGTATGGTTGGAGTTCGGCCATGAGGCTCGGCCGTTCGGTCATACATGGCTCGGTCGTGGAGAGGTGGTCAAGCATGGTTCGGTTACTGGTGGTTCGGACACGCGGCTTGACCGTTCGAACAAGTTGGTTCGCCCAAAATGGTCAAGGCAAAGTGGTTCGGTCGAGAAGGTTTCGGACCTAGTAGGTCGATGTGGATTTGGTTCGGCCTAGTCGTTTAGCATAGGTGGATCGGCACGTGGAGATCGGTTCGACATGTATTCAAAAATGGGATCGGCCTTAGGGTCATGTGGCTCGGCCCTTTGTGGTTTGGCTTCGGAGGGATTATGATAGGTGAATCAGCCTCTAGTGATTCGGCCATATGGGGTCGGTTAGCATAGTTGGAAGTCAAGCATGGAAGAGTGGGTCGGCATAAGTATAAGGGCAAGTTACTTCGAGTCAAGTGAAAGAGTTGCTTCGAGTCGTGAAGCACATTGCTTCAAGTCACAAGCGAGTTTGCTCCGGGTCATCTTCGATTCATTCCCGAAGTAATATTAGATCGGTGTGTCTTAGCTCACGGTAGGCATATGTGGGTCGGTGGATGTGGATCCGCTTTAGTGGGTCGATCGTAGTGTTGAGTATGGTTCGGCTATGGCCTTGATGGGCCCGAATTACTCAGGAAGACCAACAACTCAGGTTTTGCCTATAAATACAGCATGTGGGGCTTTAGAAAAACGATCTTCATTCTGTTTCCCTTCTTCTTTCCTATTAAGGCTACTCTGCCATTATTGTTTTGAAAACTTTGGATTGTAACTGTAATTGATTCTAACATCAATAAAACGGAAATTTCTGGAGTGGACGTAGGCCGGAGTCAGCCGAACCACTATAAATTCTCTATTCTTACTGCTTTCCTTTAATTTTTATTGTTCTTCATATTTATACTTTGTACATATATTCTATCTGTTATCTGTGATTGTTGGTTAGTGCTTTCATCTGGACTTGGGTGCTAGTGACCAATTTTGGCGATAACACATATCCTTTCCTATGAGGAAATGTTGCTATTGCAATTTCCATAAACTACCAAAGAGTGGAATTATGTCAAGGTTGGAATTTCGAAGAATTATCTTTTTCTATTTTTATTGAAATACACAGTCCAAACTAAGGAAAGAAATCATTACTTTGCACATATCTTTCATTTTGGGAATATTCCTTATTATTTCAAACGATGCACTTTTCATATATTATTGTGAGGTTGGACAACTTTGTAAAAATTCTCATGAAATTTTACAGTTCCAAATAAATTAAAATACAGAAACTAAATTCCCAAATCAAATAATAACATCTTTAGTTGATGAGTATCAAGTTTAACACTTTTAACTCAAATAACAAAATTATGGAAATAACTACAAAATTTCTATTAATATTGTATTTCATAAATTTTAGGGATTATTCCCTCTAACTGCCAGATCTAGGGTGTAAAAATATTATTTCATCGAAGTTAAACAATTTTTGAATGTGCAGGCAAGGATTTCAAGTTGGTTTTATTTACTTAAGCCAATAATTCAATTGTTTGCACGTAGGAATAATAATAAAAATTAGATTTCAACGAATCAAATTTAGTATCATGTAAATTACATAATTTCCTACACATCTTATGGCTTTCAAATCTTCATAATCAAAATCGTTCTTCTTATTTGAATTCTTTTCTTTCCAACCAAATGTGCACACACGCCCTACTAGAATTACAAATCTGAGAGGATGAGTTAGGTGGAGTTTAAATTTATATTATAGATTTTACCTTTTTTGAAGAATCGATTCACCACCCTCTTTTTCTCTTTTATTTTCTATCATTCTCCGTTATATACGTAATAATAATATATTTTTTATAATTTTTAGAAATGGTGGAGAAGAAGAAATGGTAGAGCTCCAATGCTCAGTTCAGAAAATACGAGAAGAAAAGTGAGGGTCTAGGCCTGTATTTATAGGCATTGAAATTGACTATATCTGTTAGATTAAAATATATTAAAAGGAACTGTTTAGGCCATGGTTCAACCCTAGCAACCACATTTAGACCGATCGACGGTCCTTCAATGGTGATCGACTGGTGTTTGTGCAATTGATTATTAATGCTAACATATCTTGTTTAAATTTTATTTACATAATTAATTTTAAATGTTAACCATTACTTAGATGTTAAGTATATTTTAACTTAAATGTTACAATATTTCTATTATTATTAATTTCCTTAATTGGTTTTGAATTATTTCTGATTCAAAAACTTTAAACGTCGATAATTTTTTCTTTTAAACTCCGATCCCGAAGAATTATATGTGAAAATTGTTTAGAAAATAGCCATAAATATAATGGGTATAGATTTCATAGCCAAACTATGATGTTTCTCAAACTCCAAATTTGAGCTTTATAATTCTTTTATTTAATTACTATCTATTTTATGGGGTGTTACATTACGAGTCGTTGCAAATATTCGAACAACAAAAATTCTAATGTTCACATGACACCTTAGCCATTAGGGTGATGGTTTAACTTAATTTATCACTTATAATTCTCATTTGTAAAATACAGTTTTATAAGTTAAGTAGGAGCATTTAGTTACGATTATTTACTCTAATTCTCTTTGTCGACACTTTATAACTTTAGGATTTATGGAAGTTGGTTTTGGTCAAAATTCCAATATCATACACATTCAACTCGGTTAGTCTACAGACAATATCCTAATAATAGTTATTATTAATCGTACTACCTAACCAAAGATTTTGACTTTGGGTTGGCAATAGTTTATCATGATACTAACGTCGTACAACCAAGGAGACAAATTCGCTACTAAATAATGTTTCACTTCCAGTGCTTCAACATAAGCCCAACTATAATTACGGGATGGTCGTTATGCTATGATTTAACTATAATCAAAGTGGAGTTTTTATATTGAATTTTAATGTTATTCTCAAGTCATAAGAAATGTATAATATTGTCACTTCAAGATTCCCTGTTTGACTTAATTGTTATTAACATAGAGGAAACTCTCAAACGAGCCATTCCATTGTTATATAATAACTATCAGTATGTAACCTCTTGGTACCCCAGTAGTCATAGGTAATTAACTAGCTAACATTTAGAGAGCATTATATATTATTGACTCAACATATGTATCGATATCCTTTTTCGAAACATCTTGGCCAATTTTTTTTAAAATAATATTTTATTTGATATTATGATAATTTCTAACACTTAAAACTAATTGTAATTATTATCACATAACATATCAGTTATGTAATTTATATTAAATATAATTAAATTATTTATTTATTTAATATATTACAATATAACAAGTTTGTATAGAAAAACAAACAACTCTTTCGAATGATATTCTATTATAGAGTCGATAATTTATAATAAAGTATAGAATTAACCCAAAGGCATTATACTAATTCTCTCAATCTCCCATTTCCACTTGGAGCCGATTATGGAATCATAGTTCCATCACTTCGGTCGGTTTGTTTCATTATGATCGAGCCAGTCCATTCGTGAATGGATCTGCTATGTTGTCCTTAGTACTTACTCTTTCAATCACAACTTCACTATTGTTGGAAAACTCCCTTATCAGGTAGAACTTTCAAAAAATGTGCCTTGATTACTTATGAGCTCTTGCTTCTTTTATGATCTGCGTCGCAATATTGTTATTACAAAACAATGACACGAGATTCTCACCGTTTGGAATCACCTTTAGCTTATATATAAACATACAGACCGATTCTTTAGCTACTTTATTAAGGATGATGTACTTGGCCTCCATCATTGTGTTTGCAACAGTTTCCTAGTTGGAAATTTTCCAACTGACTGCTCCATTGTTCAATGTAAGCAAACACTGAACTATCATCGATATCACTGTGGTAGCTAGATTTTGTATATCCCTTCATAAGGATATCTTCATTCCCATATATAAGTAGTAAGTCTTTAGTGTTTCTTAAATACTTAAGAATACCTTTCACCATTTTCCACTATTTTTCTTTGGGATTAAATTGATATCGGTTTATATATCCTAATACGTTAGCCACATTTAGTCTAGTACATAGCACAACATGCATGTTAGAATTAGTTGCTGATGCATAAGGCTTCCTTTTCATGCGCTCTTTGTCCTTATCAGTATGAGAAGCATCCTTCTTAGATAGAATAATTTCATATTGTATTGAAACACTTATGCGCTTTGAATTCTCCATACCAAACGTTTTTAGTATGGTATCTCTATACAAGGATTGGGACAATCCCAACAACCTTTTCGATTAATCTCTATATATCCTTATACCAAGTATACTGGTTGCCTCTCCTAAATCCTTCATGGAGAAGTTCTTGAATAACCATGCTTTTACCAATTGCAATAGTGCAATTCATTTTTAATCAGGAGCAAATTGTTGATATACAAGACTAAGAATATGATAGCACTTCCTTATTCTTTCGGTTATACGCATGCTTCTTCTGTATTCTAATAAAAACCAAACCATATGATTACTTTATTGGAACATTTATTCCAACTTCTTGATGCTTGCTTAAGGCTATAACTAGATCTTAACAATTTGCATGCTTTCCCTTGCTCCCACCGGCCTCAAAACCCTCCAACTATGACATGTAGACGATCTCTTCTAAATCCCTTTTTAGAAATTCCATTTTCAGGTCCATTTGCCATATTTCATCCTCATAGAATAAGGCGATAGTAAGCATTATCCAAATGGATCTACACATGGCTACGTAGAGAAAACATTTTTTCATAATCAATGCCTTGAATCTGATAAAAACTACTCGCGATAAGTGTCGCTTTATAGGCCTCCACCTTTTCATCTGTATTTAGTTTTTTGCTTAAAAATCCATTTCCAGTCGATAGACTTTATCTCTACGGGTATGTTGACCAAAGTCCTAGTTTGTTGTTGTTAAAGAATTTCTTTGTTGAGTCCAAAGAATGCAAAGTAGGTGAAGCTTGGTTATGATTAGACTTAAGTAACCTTATGTCAACTTGCTAGAAATTTGCATATTCCATGTCGAAGTCGCATAGATGTCGAAGTCATAAGTGCATGGGAGTCCTGTACAAGTCATAAGTCAAGAAACATTGTTTGATATGCTAAGCAACATTAATTATATAAGTCCCTATTTGCAAAAATTCACAAACTTATAATAGGCACAAACATGCCCAAATTGATTTAGGGTTACAAGTTTAAAAATGTAAGAAAGTGTAAGAATGAATCATCCCCTCTTCATCGTCATGGGGTTTATATTTATAGGAATGGAATTGGATGGTATGGCTACCATATAGCTCTTAGCATGCTGGACTTTCGACATTGTCACTTTCTCTGATGATTTTAGGCATCCACTTGAAAATTGGTTATTTATGGCATCCATGTAATGCTAGTAATCTACATTATCCTTGATATTCGATATCATCACTAAACAGATGACATGTAGCTAGCATTGTTAATCGTTTACATATGGAAACTTCCTGCATATTGCTTCTTGAAGCTTGAAAACCCTCAATTGGTTAGCATTTTCTATCTGCCCTTATGGTGATGAAATACGACATTGGTGATATACGACATCTCTTGCTATATTAATTTTATGGGATACCCTTGCTGTATTGCTAATTTACGATATCTTATACAAATTGTCAAGGCTCGATGTTTTTTACTGCGTTGATGGCATACATCGTCGTTAATATCGGATACCCTTCCTTGCATTGATGAACTTTGATTTCCTTCTTGATACTGTTGACATACGACATCCTTCTATATATTGTTGATTTACGAGATCATTGACAACTGTAGTCAATATCTTTTCCCCTCTATGCATTCGACCACCTCTGAGGTTGTTGAGGACTTCGATATCTCTTATTAATGTTTAAAGTGCAACATCCTTAGAAGCTGGCTTAAGATATGATATCTTCTTGCTTTTATATTTTTGATAACCCCTATGGTTATTGAAGTTTGACATCTTCTTAAAATGCTTGAGATATGACATCCCTTGCTGAATGTTTCATTGCTTTCCCTTCAACACCTTTTATTTTGACATGCTCGCCTTAAATGTTCGATAAACTTATTTGCAGTAACATATGTCATACATGGAATCCATCTTGGATTTCATTGCTTCAAGCTAAAGTGTAGATCCTTTACTCGACGGTGCTTGTTGGAATGAGAGAGGAGTGTCGTCTTATAAAACATGGTACTCTTTCTTGCCATCTATGAGAAAACTATAGTATCTCTATGGTGCACGGGATTCCCTATTAGACCTTCTAATAGGTCCATGTTTTCGTAGAATAATGAATTCAATTCGTCCATGGATTCAGCCGCTATGTTTATATTTCATCTCATTCAAGTCTACAATCGTTGTTAATTTCTTTTGGTAGAAATTCCTTTCTAAAAAATAGCTTATCGAGAACAATAACCTTTTTTCCTCGGTCTTAAAAAAAATCCTATAGAATACTTGGGATATCCTATAAATTTATGTAGCCAATCTTGCCTCAAGATAGCATGTTGTTTGGAGTTTTTCTATTTGCTGATTGATTAAAGCCTAATGGCGGTAATTTGAAAATCTAGAGCTTTCCCATATGATTAAGAACTTGGTTGGCTGATAGAAACCAGAAATCTTCTTCAAAATTCGACAACTACTTGGTTTTCGAATTTATTAACCCTTCGAAACTAGATATTTAACTTGAAGTTCGATACCCTAAAGGTTTCACCCCTTAATCATTGTTTCGATAACTAGTAAGAAGCTCTGAATCTGTTTAGGAATTTGACAATTGATTTAAAATTCGAAACCCTTATTGCATTGGAAACTAGATAAAAATTCGGTATCTATTTAAAAATATGACATTTGTTTTGAAGAGTTGTTGCTTTGGTTACGAATTCGATATCCTCATATTTTGTCATTACTCTTTTACAGATTCGACAACTACTTTTAGAGTTGATATATAGGTTAGAGATTCGATGTCCTATTTTACGACAAACATGATATCATCAGTTTGAAATGCGGTTATTGTGTTGTGAACCTATAAGCTGTTTAAGTTTTCGACATCCTTAAGTTCGACAACAAGTTGAAATATTTATAAACAAGTTTAACCCTACTTATTATCTATGAATTTGATAACCTTCAAAATTCAATAATAATTTATTAACTCGTCATCCCATTATGGTCGTTTGAACCAAAAATGGCACAAACACTAAATAGATTGAGTAGAGAATAAAAGGTAAAGAAAAGTAAATTAAAAGAGCAAGAAAAGAACCGACAATGTTTTATAGTGGTTCGGCTAATCTTAACCTATGTCCACTTAACTTTATTTATAGTTTATAGTGTTGTTTACACTTCTATTTTTATGGGTCAGTGCAAATCCATTACGGATCGGTATAAATCCATGAGTGACTATAAGAAATTAGAGTAAGAGAACAAGAGAGCTAAAAAGATCCTTAAAAATGAGCCCTTCCATTCAATTTATAGCAGGAGATAGCCTAGAAATTAGCTCCCATGATCTCCACATAGTTTTCCATGCCACTGAACACTTCTCAAGAAATTAAGAAGACACCTCATTAATAATCACAGATCGATACCGATCCATGAGCTTGGATCGGTACCGATCCATATGTTCTTCATATGAATGGCTTTGAACTTCTTGTCTTGGCTCAGTTTGTGATTAGCTACGTGATTATATACTTATTTGCACCATTAGTAGCTTGTTTTTGAGTCAAAACGATGAATCTATGGAAGAATAGAGTTGCTAGTTTGTAGAGTCCAAGGGGATTTATCATTGGTGCATGCGAATGATCATAGGAGGCCAGAAGTGGGTTGTAGGTAGCATGGTTTTGGAGTATAGGAAGTTTGGGATTATTTGGGTAAAGTGTTGTGGATCGTTATCAGTCTAAGTGGTTGGATCGATACCGATCCAACGCTTGTTGGATTTTTGAAATTTT
The DNA here is from genome assembly GCA_030765085.1 of Allium cepa. Taxonomy (NCBI): domain Eukaryota; kingdom Viridiplantae; phylum Streptophyta; class Magnoliopsida; order Asparagales; family Amaryllidaceae; genus Allium; species Allium cepa. The sequence goes on from CM060940.1 coordinate 656,982,591, forward strand.
CTTTTTTGAAATGGACTCGTATTTGCTTTGTGATCTTATTTGTACTTGGGTTTTTGGTTTCACAACCATCTCTCCGGACTTGTTGCCTTGATAACTTTGAAGTTTGACTTATCGAGTTCGTCCGTATACTGCCTGGTTAAAAGGCAGGATAACACTAGCGTCCAAAAGCAGGCTTTATGAAGGAAAGGTGTGGCTTGCTTAAGAACAAATGTTGAAGTCAATGGAACATTAGTAATCTAATTTTCTAGTTAATAGTTGATCAAGCTATTGTGAATCATCATGTTCCTTTGGATTTAACAATTAATCAAACATCATTCCAGACCATGATAGATAAGGATTCGAGTCCTTACATGAGTATCAGTCAAAGATAATCATTTTGTATTCCCCTGGCATTGTTATTTCATTCATTATACTGTAAATCAAAATCATCCTGTGTTCATCCGAGAGTTAACAGTTGCATGTTGAAATCTCAATCTCTCTGGATTGTTAGTGAAATCCATGGCCTTTCCCAGCTGATACCTGAGTGTTGATCTCTCCGGATCGTCAATGGAATTCTTGGCCTTCCTGGACCAACAACCAAATCCACGATCTCTCCAAATAATTAACAAATCTATGGCCGTTCAAGGCCGATAGTTAAATCCATGATCACTTCGGATTGTTAATCAAATTCATGGACGTTCAGGGTTGATTGTTAAATCTGCAATCTCTCCGAATCGTTAATCAAATCCATGATCGCTCAGGGCCGATAGTTAAATCCATGGTCTCTCCGAACCCTTGCCGAGCCCAATCCACTCACCCTTTGTGAAGGGGCTCAATGAAAAGCAAGCCTACCCACTCATGCTCTGGCGAGATGACTTACTTCTTGCACTTCGGTCCCCGCTCTTTAGCTGGGACATAAAGCAATCATTATCATACAAGTCCATCAACTCGCTCTCTAGCAAGGGAACTTGCACCTTGCACACTAGTCTTGTCTCTCTGGATGGGACTCTAGGATGACCAATATCGTGCAATCCTATCCGCTCGCTCTTCAGGGAGGGGCTTACTTTTTGCACTTCGGTCCCGTCTCTCCGGATGGTGCTTTAAAGCGATCAATATCGTACAAGTCCATTCGCTTGCTCTCCAACGTGTAAAATTGCACCCTGCACTCCGGTTCCATCTCTCCAGACGAGACTTTAAAGCAATCAATTTTATTCATCACATTAAAGTGGATTTCATTAATCGTGGATTCATCTAATGTTATCAAATTCAAACATTAAGAAACGTAAAGTCTAATATCATGATAACTACCTCACCGAGAGCTAGAGCCTAGCATCCAGCTCAGAGCGTGCCTAGGGACTGATCAAGATTTCATACGAGTAAGTGGCTTGACTGTAGTGTTGCATTGATTATTGAAAGTAAAAATAGGGTAAGAGAACTGAACTTTATTCCTTGCCATCCGATCAATAGATGATTATCCTCGACCTTGATCTAAGGTCGTTTCCATTCACTGCGGTTGATGGCTGCTCCTGTTTCACCTGCTCTTTTTCCACCACCGCAATCTGACTTCTTACACATTGTAGTAATTGGTTATTTCTAACATGTTATTTGATTAGATCATGCATGTGTTTGCAATCATTTGTGTCATGCCTATCAAACTCAAGGAATATGTAATATTTTTTAGACGTCCTCTCACGGTCTGTGGGCTTTCTCCTCCCCGACTTTCGATAGGAGATCTGTCCCCTGGTATCCAGATAGAACTACATCGGGATTTCATTTAAATCCATGTAAGAAGATAATTTCGGTTCCCCTTTTGTCGCTTTGATCCTTTAAAGCTGTCAGTTTGTTTTCCTTTGTCTTTAATGGATCCTTCTTCAAGCGGTCCTCTGCCAGCCATAACATTAGTTTTTCCTGATCAGCCTTAGCATCCTACTAACGCATGTATCTCTCAGCCTCATGTTAATATTCTACAAGATCCATCGGAGATTACGTTCTAAAGCAACCTGGAAATCCATCTTAGTGGCTATTCCTGAAACTGTTGCCATCTAAACTATTGATGGGTTTGGCTTATCGACCACGGCAGCCGCGACATTAATCTTTGTCAAAAAACTCCTAAGGGTCTCTCCCGCCCTCTACTTCACACTTGATAGTGTCATTGAAACAACCCCACACCCCTTAATATACCCAAAAGGACACATTAAAAGGCGTGGTGCATTGTAGGTATAACTGAAAACGAACAGAGACCAGGATTCACAAGACAAAAATAGGTAAAAATAGCGGAAATTAAAATAATAACTCAATTAAAGCAAAGATTCATAATTACTTCATAAATAAGTCAAGTACCAATTACAACATCCGTATCTCAAAAAACATCATGTCTTATGAAATAAAAATTCATATTCTAAAAATCAGAGTACATAATATCACGCATATAAGCCAGTACACAAAAAGAACTAAAGCTGAAATAAAAGAGATACATAGTAGAGAGCTCCTCCAAGAAACCGCCAAGCAGTAGCAATTCTACTGACTTATCGCTTGATTTCCTATGGAGGGAAGAAAAGGGAAAATAGAGGAGTGGGTTAGACTAAAAGTCTGGCGAATGATAGTAATTACTAGAGTCTTTAAGCAAGATAAAAGTAATAGACTCTACAACAGTTTTAGCATAAACAAGGATAATATAAGAAAGAGATAATTTTTTGGCTTCTTTGATTACTTTGTTCTTTACTCATATTAACTCGGATTCTAACTTTCTATATATGGCAATTGACCAAAAATTACCATGGACACAATGGTGCAACTTTCGTGGGTCAATTTTGATAATTTCACAAAATTATTTTATTATTTAATTAATGAACGGATTAATTATTACATGTTAAATTTTAAGTTGTTACATTCTCCCCTCCTTAAGGGATTTCATCCTCGAAATCTGTAAGGATAATAGAATGTACTAAATGTTTTCATCCAATTCTACCACCATCTACTTAATCACCAACCATTCATCCATTGTCCTCAAGTTTTTCTAATGCACTTTATGATACTTATGCAATTAGGGTAGTATAAATGTCCTTAACTAATGCAAAAGATTAGGCGGTCCACTGATTCAGTTAACCTCCTTTTATGCAATTATGTCCGCGCCATATATCCAAATGAATGCGAAAATTTCCCAGTGATAACTGATAATCCTATATGCGTGCTACAAACAACATCCAAATGCAATAATCATATGGTAAACTTCCACTTATAGCAACCATTGAAATAAATTAAAAATGCACATACATCCATATGCATATGCTCTAGTGTCCTAATTAGGTCGATCCCTAAGGAATAATAGTACGTAGTGTACCTATATGCGTCCATTAGCATCCATTAGCAAATACTTGCAATCACTAGCATACATCATTCATAACATGTTCTACTAACATGTTTGCATCAAATCCTACCATCCATAGGTTAAATCCTAAGTTCTACCCTCCAAAAGGATAATAAAGGAAAGAACCTGTTCAAAATTAAAGATAGAAAAGAGAATTCTAAAAATTATTATCAAAGTGTAATGATCCGGAGTTTTGGATGTTTGAAATCGGAATATTTAATTAATTTAAAATATTTAAAAGTTAAATTCTAACTTGAATTTCAAATATCACTGTTTATAGGATAATTTAATTATTGGATTTAATAATTAGAAATTGGGAAAAATATTAAATCTTGAGTTTTAAGCCGGTTAAAAATAGTTTGAAGGCTTGTAAAATCTATATTAATGATACTGAAAATAATAGAAGTGTTAAAATTGAATTTGGAAGAGTTTTGTGCAGTTTAAAAAATTATATTATTTAAATTGATATTTAAAAATAGCCTTCCGAGGTACAGTCTCGGATTTCGACGAAACTAGTTCCATTGGATCCATAGTAGTGTATTATTATTGGATTTCAATTTTTGTAGTATTTAGAGCTATCGTGTGATCGTACGGTAGGTAAACGCGTTGAAACCTATATCAAAAATTCAATATAAAAACTGGGTCCAAAAAGCTATCTTCTCCATACGATCGAGGTAGGACTCGAAACCTTTTCCATTGCATTCGGAATAGGGGTATAACCTTATAAACGCTTGGTGGCATGCCTTGATAGGATGTATAAATTTTAAGCTTCGATCTGAAGACGATTTAAATTTGAATTTAAATGTAAATGTATATAATATTATTGCATTAAAATACTGTGGCAAGCCTTTGTAGACACGTATAGAAATTTAAAGCACGTGTCCTTCCTGGTACACATGCACCTTTGTTTAAAACAAAATCTCTAAATAAAAATATAAAAAGGGGTGGCTGAGCTTTCCCATTTTTTTCTTTTATTTCTCTTCGTCCTCCCTCAAATCTAAAGCCAGATAAAAAAAATATAGCAAACTACAATCGAATCGCATAGTAGAGAGAGAGGGGAAGAATCAAAGTGGAGTTCGACTTCGACTTCGACTAGGAAGTATCGCAAGTCGTTTCGATTGAAGCTAAGTGTGTCGCGAGCTCAAGCAAGGCCAAAGGGAAGGCGCTCGCATGCGGCGATCGATGGTGGAGCTTGTTGGAATCGAGTTGCATTGGGCGCAAGGCGGTGCCATGGGAAGTCACGCAGTGGAAGGCAATGACAGTTGTGTGAGCGAGGGTCGCGTTTGGAAGAGGGAGGTGACCAAAGTTGTGAGTTCGGCGGTGAGCAGTAGCAATTGACATGAGTGTGGAACGATTCTAGATGGTGGTCTAAGGCTTTGATCAGAGAGGTACACAATTTATTTTATTTCTTCAATATATTCCAATTTAAATTTAAGCTTAATAATGTACATAGAGAATGGAATTTTGAAATCAAGTTTTTTATATATATTAAAGAAGAAAACTTTTTAACAGTAAAGAAAAATTACTGTCTTTGATAATTACAGAAAAGTAAATATATATATATATATATATATATATATATATATATAATAAGTATGAATATACACATATACTTATTTTAATTTAAATATAGGTAGGTAAACAGAGAAAAATTATATATAGAAAGGTTTTGGAATAAAGTATGTAAGAATTTTGAATGTTGAAAAGTTTATATAAATTTGATTTCGAATCTATATAAATTAAATTTTAAGTATATGTAGTTTAAAAAAGAAAAATAAATACATTTTAAATTTACTAATTTATTTTGAATAATATATTAAGGTGATTAACTTGATTAACTGGTTCATTTAATTATTTTAATTACTAAAAATTATTTATTAAAAGAAAATTATTTAAAATTAAATTAATAACTAGTAATTGTATGTTCGATTAGTTCAAATGTTAATAAACCATAAAATGTTTATTCAAGGTCAAGAATCGTGAAAACAAGTCGAGATTGGATTGGGATTGCAAATTAAAAATCAAAGGTGAGTTAATCTCACTCACTTGGATTACCTTTTAAATTTAAATAGTTAAATTTATTGGTTGTTTGCTTGAATTGATAATTTATTATCAGCTTGGATGTGATATGTTATATATATAGTGTGTGTGTGTGTGTGTGTGTGTGTCTATATATATATATATATTTGAGTGATTGATTTCCTGCATTATATAGCGGATGAGACCCTATGCGCCCCGCATAATAGCGGATGACCCTATAAACCGCGATATCCCCCTCGAAGTGGGAATGGTGTTTTTATATTGTGCTAACATCTGTGGATGCATAGAAATAGGTTGGAGGGATCCAACTAGATTCCTCAAAATATTGAAATTTGATTTCGTAATCTGTGTTATAATTGATTGACTATCTGTGATCGATTATGTTGGAAATTGAAGTAATAAATGCTATGGGTTTTTGCTGAACATGTTTTGGGTATTTGAGAATATCAAAATATAAAAGGTTTGATTTTGAAAGATATGTAAAGAAAGGAATTTAAGTAAAATAATTTTAGATAAATCAAAGGAATGAATTTGGTATGGAATAAAAAGTTTGATTTTAAAATCTTATCGAATAAATTCCGAATACAGGAAAAAGATTTTTGAATAAATGGGAATAATTGATCTTTAAAATTAAGTGATGTTATTTAAAGAAAAAAGGATTTATTTTTAAATTCAAGGTTTAAAATAGTTGGGAGGGATAAAGAAGAATTTCGGAAGAAGTATGAAATTGGTATTTTCACTTTAAATAAGATTTTAAATCATAATAAAAAGTAAAATCTGAAATTAATGGATTTTGAAATAAAATCGAGTAAGTAAAGGAATTGATTTTAAAATGGAGTAAATTTTGGAAATCGATTTGGAAATCGATTTAGTGTTTGAAACTGTGTTTAAAAGGAGGATGGGACTATGGAATTTATAAACTAGGTTTAAAAAGTGAAATAAGATATCAGTGGATATTTGGAAGTATAAATTCATGGTGGGAATTTATACATGAATGGGTAATTTGTATTAAAAATAAATAGTGGTTTATTTTTAAAGGTGTGGAAAGGAAAGTGTATTTCCCTGAAAAGCCAAGTATAATTTCAAAGAAAGATTTCCAAGTATAAGTCAGAGGTTTTAAAGTGGTTTTAAAAGAATATTTTAGAAAGAAATTATTATTTAGTTGTTTTAAAAAAAATGTAAATATTTATTAAGTTAATTATATAAGTAAATTATTTTAAAGGTTTAACTAGTATTATGATTTAAAAGATAATTATTTAATATTTATACCTTGTAGAAAAACTTTTATTTTAAAATTAGTTTTGGCTTAAGTTTACATGAGAAATTATTATAAAATTTCATAACTAGCATTTTAAATAAAGTGTTTTAAATATTTTTTATTTTAAGTGTTTTTAAAGTTTATATTTTTTGGAGTGATTTAAATTATTTAAAAACCTAAAGTATTAAGAGTTGGTGATTTTCAGTGAAAATAAAACAATTGGGTGAAAATTTATTCCGCTAGAGAAAAAGTGATTTGAAAAATATTTTTAAAGGGTTGAAGGGTAGAAAAATATCTTGCAAAGATATTTTGAAACAAATAATATGGAAATTATTAAGGCCTGAAGGTTGTTGTGAATGTTATTTGATAGTTAAATAACCGACTATCAATATTGGCCAATGCGTTGATCATTTCGAAGAGACCAGGATTGGGACTAATTTTCCAAAAACCACTTAGATCCGGTTTGAACGTTTTCATGAGGAAGACGAGCTTGGAGTCGAAGATGGAGCAGTGAAGTGTAAGGGCTAATCGCTACTAATTCTGAGGGTGATTCTGAAATGGATGTAGTAGGAGTAATGCCTTCGGTTCTGTTTGGACTGGGGACGGACTTGTATAGACGAATGCTATCAGAACATGGTCTGGGGGATGGTATGCATTCTAAGTGAGTGCATGCTAAAAAGGTAACACATATCCTCGAGCCTCATCAATCGGGAATGGCTAAAACAGGGGAGGTGCAGCAAGGCTGTGGCAAGCAACCAATTAGGGTTAGGTCATCCCTGTCTAGATGTCCCTTTTTATTCGGCTGTGTGGGCGGTTGCTGATCCCAACCGCGGGGTGATCTTATTCGACTATCCAGTATGAAGTAGCTCCGGTCTTGTGTTGTAGGGGATCCGGGGGGATCCTTGGTACGCTGATCAAGACCAGGTACTGTGACTAGCGGTACCCCAGTATCCCTGCCATTGTATGGAATCCATTCTCCAATAAGCGCCTGTACGATTTTGATTGTGCCCAACTATTGTTGGAATGTGAGATGCAAGCATTTTAGCTAGATTCTATTTTACTTTCTATAGACACTACTATAATATCAGACGGACTAGATAAAAAGTGTTTTGGTTATCGTAAGGTAAAATCCCGACATGTTTATTTGTGGCGTGGTCTTACGAGATACCTTTGATTTCTAAGGATTTTGAAATTTTTAATAATCCAATTGAGTGTGTTTTCTCACGCTGGTTTTCCAGACTGACTCGGGTGTTATTTCACTATAGTTCTCGGGCGAGACCGAGTATTATAGAGTGTAGATTCTTGATGGACTGCTATGGACCTCAGGGGATGCGCTGAATGGCGAGATGTATCACACGTATCTGATTTATTTCCGCTATGTGTGGTAACTGTATAGTCAGCTTTTATGGGGACAAGTTAATATAACTGTCCAGATTTGCTATTGATTGTGTTGTACTCTAATGATGTAATGTATAAAGAAGATATAGTTCTTTTTGTTTAAAGATCGGTTATTTGTCTATTACATATTGATACGCTGCAGTGGTGAGATTCTGATGTTGTTTTCTATTTCTTCTTCAACCTCCTTTTTCTTTCCCTCAGCAATCTGTCTTTTCCGGCACTCGATCGTTTGGCATATTATATGGTGGCGTATTTGTGTCGATTTTCAAGGGTCGAGAAGGGCGGGTCGTCACAGTGGTATCAAGGCAGAAGGTTAAGCGAGAACCTTGGCTCTTGTGGGGATTACTTATTAGAAATAGAGTCCGTAGTACTCTAGAATGAGTTTGAGTGTATTAATATATATGAGCACGTATTTTTTAGTGAATATGAAAATTGCTTTTTATTGCGTTGACTTATCGGTTGAGTGTTTATGAATTCTGGTCGGTACAATCAGGACAACTATATCGATAGGGATTTCTAAACTCTTAAACTAGGCAAAACGACACAGTATTGTTTTTAAAAGTGGGTAAATGAAATAATTATTCCCAAATTATTTTTATGTATAAAAGAAATATTTTTTGTAAATTATTATTGTATATGGTTGCTTGGTTGTTTGGGAATGATAATATTAAACTATTATCATTGTTATGTAGAAATTAAAATAAGAAATTAATGTTATAAGTTTGAATTCATATTGTAAATTTGAATTATAAATGTGATTTACAATTGAAATGAGATATAGCTCCAGAGTATTATTTGATTTAGTGGAAGGAGTTGGAATTTGGAAATTTAATTTCTTTTGAGTTTGAAAACAATTTTTCAAAGGCTTTAGAGGAATGATAGTTATATTATTCCAAAATATTTTTGACTTGGATTTGAAATATGGTGAGATTTGGAATTAGAAATATTTGGAATTTTTAAAAAAAAAAGGTAAAAGCACTAAACTCACTTCGATCGCTGGAAAATAACTTCGATGATGACTACAGCATCATCGATGTTCATTTTTGAGTTTCCAAGAGAGGAATTGCTACCAAAATGTTTTAAATTGGAGTGGTTTGCAAAACTGGGTTTGGTTTTAAAATTCAAAGGATAATTTGATATGCAAATGAATTATGTATATATAATTGATTCCAAAAATGATTTTGAAATGTTGAGTAATTGTTTAAAAGTCTCTGGAATCTTATTTAAAAATGTTTGGGAAGTAAAAATGGGTTGATAACTTATAAAATTTGAAATTTCTTAGAATCAAATTTAACTTGGAAAGAATTAAGTAAAGGGAAGTGTGGCAATAAAATATAGGGGTAAGTAAACCAACTAAATGGAGTAAGCTGAAAAGAGATTATTGAATGGAATGGAGATAAGTTGGAAAACTTATAGAAGTTAAAATTTCAATTAAATTGAAATGTAACCGAACTAACATAGATAAAAGTAAATTTAAGGAAAAAGTCTAAGTGAGCTTAATGAATGGCTATTGAATTAAGTTAAATAAAGTAAATTTTGAGGAAAATAATCTAAGTAAGCTAAATGGGATGGTCATTGTAATAAATTTATTAAGCTGGAAATGAAGTTGTAAATGAACAAATTAATTTAATTGGTGAATAGATGAAATTGGAATTTATGGATTGGAATGATGTTTAATTTGAATTGTGTAAGTAAAGTAAAGTTGTAGAATTAGTCCAAAGTGGACTAAGAATAATAAAGGTTTGGAAATAAGAAGTGTTTGAGATTTAAAATAAATTAGAAAGTGGAACTAATTAAAGAAATGATTAATTAAATATGGTTTGAGATGAATGGAATTCAATATTTAAAAATGAAAGGTAAATTGAATTCATATGGAAATTAAAGATCCAATTTGAATAGAAGTAGATATAAACCAAAGTGGTGAAGTGAAAATAAGTATTTAACTATGATTAAGTGAATATAAATTAAATAAATATAAATAAAAAGAGAATTGATATGGCTAATAATCAATTGAGATAAATACGTAGGATGTACGTATATTATTTTAGTCGCATAACGATTCGATCCAGAATTCGAGCATAGAATTCCGAGAGAGTTATATCGACCCGAGTTGGGATTTTTCACTCGATTTTCGACGGTGAACCCTGGATATGGATTTTTGATTGATTCTGAAAATTCTCTATCATAGTAAATGGCTACGCAGGGAGAATGACGGTTTCTAATCAAGAAACCAGATCAGAGTCCGCACTAGGGAGTTGGGTGAACGATACTATTCAGAAGTGTAATTATGTGATCTAGTGAGCAATCGGATTTGGGATTGCGTACGAATGATATGTGTACATCATACGGACTTGAATGAAATAGATATTGAAAATTTTGTAAAGGAGTGAGTAAGATGATTTTGGATTCTATGATTGGATATTATTGCTAAGTAGGATACACAGGTGTTTTGAAAGGAAAGGAAATTGGTAGTTTGATTTCAAAAGATAAATATGAATTGCCCGACTAAAAGGTATGTATTTAATTATCGTATGAAATTTGATGATTTGATGATCTAGCCACTTGGCATTTTTTTTCTTTTGAAATTTGGGGGCCTGTAGAGGCATTTTGTAGTAGTACTGAGCTAGCCGCGCAAAGGAGACGCTGGCGAAATTTTTCGAAAATTTAGAGAGTTGGAAATTTTTTGATAAACTTTTGATAATTTAAATTTGGTTTTAATTTATGAATTGAATGGTTGGGTAAGTAACATTGTTCGAGAACTATGGATGAGTCTGGAAAGTTAGTAAGAGTGATAATGTGTCTTTAATAAAAAGATTTTGGAAAGTTGTAAAAACTGTTTGGTTTTGGAAAATAGTAAACGGGTTATGGACCATTCTTCTTAATTAGCAATTTCGAGGAAGAAATTCTTTTAAGGGGGAAGAATGTAATGACCTGGAATTTTGGATGTTTGAAATTGGAATATTTATGTGACGCCCCACCTCTATACCCACGCTAGCCAAGGACACTACGGAGTTATGCCGTCAACTAGCACGGAGAATAAGGCTGTTGAGGATCGACCATCTGTATAATTGCTTTGTGCAAGTGCCGATATGCCAGATAAAATGTAACTCGCATTCTTTTCATGAGGACATCCGACATACCGACACAAACTCAAAGCTACTACACAGTGGTTATTATGTCTTCGGAAACAAATATAGAAATAAACATAACACAAATCAATCACAGATAATTCATATCATAGAGGCGGAAGAAGATATGAATATATATAACACATAAAAGTGTTCATCAGAGTAGTAGTTAAGCAAGACCCACAGTGTCACAAAAGAATAGTTACAAGAACTACACAAAAGAATAAGTATGCATCATAGAGTCTATATCTCAAATGTGTACACCAAAATAAACTACTAATCTAAGTAGTTAGCCAAAAGTCGGAGAAATCAATCCCAAGTGAGAAGTCAAGCTGAAGCACATGTAACATCTCGGTCTAACCCGAGTATTATTTAATAAGAAAATAATAAACGGATTAGTCTAGCTATAAATATCAGATGAAACGATATAGAATAAGAGGTATGACTAAACGCATAATATTCACAATGATAAGCTGTGATAAATAAGTAATTGAAAATCAACAAAAGATTAATCAATATCACAAAAACCTTCTCAAGGATTAAAAGGAATGTCATACTCTTTATTTTGTTCACCAAACCATAAATATTGACGATTATATCAATATCAATCACAAAAGTCAATGACGCACAAATTCACCAATTGCACAAATATTGATAAAACTTATCAATGAAAATCACGAAAATTGGTGAAGCGCAAATTCTAGAAATCATCTCAAGAAATCCAGAAATCACAAAAAAGGGGAAAGGCCTATCACAAACGGGAGCATAAAGCTCACCAACACGTGTATCACAAACGGAACGCTAATTCCATGGTTGCTAACCATCACAAATTGAGCCGAAGCTCCACAGACGGCCTGAAGACCATGGGTTGCTACCCCACCAATTTGAGTCGAAACTCCATAAAACGGGGTTTAGTCTCCCTCGCAGGCAAAGAGACATCGCACATTGCTAGTCTAAATCACAAAAATGATCGTCATGATCATCAAGAAAGTATCAATTACACTAAGCTAGTAAATACATAAATTTAGCTTCATGTCCCATAACCACTAGTGTAACGACCCAGAATTTTGAACAATTTAAATTGAAAATATTTAATTAATTTTAAATATTTGAATGATGGTTTGAATTTAATTTCAAATTATCAGAATGAATTTGGCGATTAAATTATAAAATTTAATCTATTGAAAGTTGAATAAAAATTTGAATCTTCAATTTTAAGCCAATTAAAAATATTTCAAGGGCTTGTAAAATTCATATTGATAATACTGAAGTTAATCGAAGCTTCAGAATTTAATTAGAAAATGAATTGTTCAGTTTTGAATTTATATCGTTTGAATCGACATTTAAAATAGCCTTCCAAGGCACAGTCTCGGAATTCGACGAAACCAGTTCCATTGGGTCCGTAATATTGAATTATTCTCGGATTTCAAATTTCGTATTTTTTTGAGTTGATATGTGAGCACACGGTGAGTAAACGCGTTGAAATTTTCAACGAATTCAATTTAAATTTAAATTTAAATTTAGTCCAACACAGCACGTTGCCTTTCCTAAAGTTACGCCTAAAATCGCGAAGGAGATCGTGCAAACACGTTCTATCTACTTGATCACGTACTCTCGTCTCCCCAATTCATTACAAATCTCACGCAATCCTTTCAAAGCAGAAGAAAATTTTAAATGGCCGCTCCTTTTCTCTTCTGAATTCTTCAATTCAAATCTCAGTAAATAAAAAAAAATACGATGTCGCGATGGCAAGGGGCTTCTCGATTTCGAGGCGGCGTTGGGTATATTGGGCGATGGCGCGCACGCTCGCGCGAGGTCGTGGTTTCGGTGGCGGCGAAGAGCGACGCCACGAGGAGTCGAAGCAGCTCGTGTTCGAAGCTTGGCCGAAGTCGATTTCGACTTCTTCGAGGAGGGCAAAGCCAGGTGAGCGGCGGCACGCGAATGGGCTGGGGGGGTCGCAACATCGCGAGCTAGGCACGGCGACTCAATGGCGGCTAACTGGGGGATATTGGCGTTCGCGAGTTCGGCAGTGGAGGTAAGGAAAGTTATTAGATTGATTTTTAGTTTGAATCAACAGAAAAATAACAATAATGAGAAACCAGTATTTACATTTTTATAGTAAGTTATATATTTAAATTTTAACATCTTGATTTGAAATTAAGAAATTGCAGTAAAAGAATTTAGATGTAGATTTTTAGATTTACAGAAAAGATAATACAATAGTTTTTTAATCTGCAGTAAGGTTTAGTTACAAGTTTATTTTGATTTCAGTAAAATACTTACATATAGGTATTAAGAACAATTTACTAAAGGAAACTTAGTTTTAAATTTTAAATTGAAATTAGATAAATTATTTAAAGGAAGTTTGGTTTTAAATTTAATTTTCAGTAAAATAAATTTAATAAAAAGAATTTGTTTAAAGTAAAAAAAAATTGGCTTAAATAAAACTATCAGTTAATTTAACTATTAAAATGAAATCACCGATGAATCAAAATTATCAAATGAAAATTTATTATTCGATCTGTTCGAATATTAATGAATTGTATAAATATTTATACAAGGTCTAAAATGGTGAAAACGAGTCAAGATGGAAATGGATCGCGAAATAAAAAGCAAAGGTGAGAGCTTCTCACTCAAAAATTTAAAGTTGGATTTGCAGTTATTTATTGATTGTTGTTTGGTTGTGATATTAGATATAGTAGGATATATCTATATATATAGCAATATATCTATATATATAGCAATATATATATATATATATATATATATATATATATATATATATATTGGCATATGTATATATTGCAGTTGATTGATTTCCCGCATTGTATAGCGGATGAGACCCTATTGCGCCGCCTATTAAGCGGATAATATTTTATAAATCCCATATACCGCGATATCCCGTCCTGAAACGGGATTGGTATTGTGCTAATGTCTGTGGATGCAGGGAAACAGGTTGGAGGGATCCAACTGGATTCCTCACAAATATTTATTTGATTCAGATATTGTGATATTTGATTGTTTATCATATCGATATCTGATATTTAAAAGTCGTGATTGACTATTTGATGTGTTGCATCATCGGATCCAATTTTGAAGTTTAAAAATAACGATTTTGGTTTTAAGGGATTTCTAAAGTGATTTTTGAAAGTATACGTTTATAAAATACTTTTGGAATTGATTCATCTTATAAACGTTATAATTTTAATGTTACAAAAATTATGATTTTTGAGAAATACAGTTAAAAGTTGATTTTTGAAAATATGGGATTAATGATTTTACAAAATAGTTTAAATTGGGATTTCTGAATTTATTATAAAAAGTTTAAAAATAGGATTTATAAAATTTGGTTATTTATAAATCAAAATGATGAAATTATAAAGGAGTTTAAAGACGTTTTAAAAGAATAATATAAATTGATCCATATAAAAGATTTATAAATTGATATTTATAAATTAAAAATATTGGAATTGTAAAACGAGCTTTTATAAGTGTTAGAATGAATTGGGAAGGAATTTCATAAGTGAATGAAATTCATAGAGTTATAAACGGTGAAGTTATAAATGGAATTTTATAAATAAAATTTGTAAAGTTATTTAAGGAATAGATTTGGATAAATAAATGAATCTTATAAGTTATAAGATTTATAATTATGAAGTTAAAAGAACAATTTTGTAAACAAATAAATTATAAGCATTTAACTTATAATATGGACTTTCGGTATATAATTGAGTTATAAATCAAATAGGTTAATAAAGGAGATTTATAAAGGAAATAGTTATAAAATAAATAGAAATGAAATGTATAAACATTGTTTTATAAATTCGCAATGACTTATTTTGATAAGTTAATTTTTATAACTTATTTATGGAGTTATATTCACGTTTTAGACAGTGAATAATCCTTTAAAATAAAATGAATAGAAATGATGAAATTGGTTAACAAGTATATTCACGTTTTTGAATAGTGAATAATATATTAAAGAAAATGTTTTGGATATGATGTTTTAAATAGAATTAAAACGATCTAAAGATGTTTTAAAATGTATTAACTATCGAAACCATAGATTTCAACATTCATTGTTGAAATAGACGTTTTCGAGAAATAGAAGGAAATGGTAGACTATAACAATGTTGTTATAGTAAATGATTTCCGAAAGGAAATGTTTTGTATAGTATTGGGATTTATATATCTATTTTAATTTCGAATCCCTATACTAGTGATTTTGGGTTGTCGTAACGATGTTTTACGCAACATTCGTTTTGGCCCAAATAAATATGTTTAAGAGAATGATTTCCTTAAAGAATGAAATATATACTTAATTTCGATTAGAGTATATTGAATATTTTCCAAATGTAGAAAATAAAAAGACTTGTGAATTACTTATAAATAAATAAGTATGGAAATGTTTTTTCCAATATTAAGTAAATATTTTGAATTTATCTTTTTGAAGATAAATTGAAAATGAATATTAGAAATCGAATGGAAATCGTATATTCATAAATATTTTTGGAAATATAAATTCAATATGGAATTTATAAATGGAATTGGGAAAATGGGTTTAAAAATAAATATCGATTTATTGTTAAAGTATGGAAATTATATATATATCTTGTAAAGATATTTTTGGAAAATTATTTGGAATCTGGTGATGATTGTGCATATCCATTGATAGTTCAATAACCGACTATCAATATTTACCTTTGAATGGGTATTTGTTGTGATTTGCTTGAATTTGAATGCCACACTTATTTTTTTTAAAATAAGCGCTCACTATTCGGGTTAACCGGGAAAGGACCTTGGGGTCGTATAACCCATTCCGAATATGTGATACGTCGTAATAGATAGCATTGAAGACCGGTGTTGATGACCGGATATTTTCGAAAACGAAAGGGTTCCTTGTTGATTGTCTCTGCACTGGCTGATCCCCGGTATAGAGATCTCCATATGTGATGGGAAATCCGGACGTGATTAGAGATTATCCGGATTGCGAGGACTTCTTTGTAAGTGCCTTCGGTTCTGTTCGATCCCGGAACAGACCTGTATGGATAGTATGTCTGACATTACAAATTGAGATATAAAGCCGATTTCTTTCAAATATATTTCTGTTGGTGGCGGAGAATTTATTCTCTTAGCTTAACACCCTTCTCTGAGACGTACGAGCTTAGAGGTTATGTAGTTGAAGGTTATTAGCAATATATTCCCAATTTGGTAATGTGCCATGCTGAGTGTTGCTGTGAAATGATTATTGTTTGATCATTTGTGATATGATCATTTGTTTGATCGTTTATCTTTGTGATCATTTCTATGATCATTTGTTGAACCAAAGCACAGCTTTTGTATAAAGCGTGGCTTTGTGGACGAGACTTCATCGAACCTCACACCCCGGAATGGTCAAAACAGGAAAGATGCAGCAAGGTTATGAGGGGTAGCTCCCTTTAGGGTATGTGCATTTCCTTCTGGAAAAGGGTGGTATCATGGTATGGAGCCCAGATACTTACTCATGTTGAAACACTTTATTTATCATTGTGTGATGTTGGTTAGAGAGCTCTCGGATAAAGGTCCCAAAGGACCGGGGGATGGCATACTCGTGTCAGTTGTTACCTAGTTTGAAAGGTAACCCGGCCTTGTGTTGGCAGAGATCCGGTTAGGTTCTCGGGACGTCCTTCCAGAGGCGTTTCCATGTGGCAATGGGAAGTTCCTTGGCCTGACCATTTGTTGGAAATCCAAAGAAACAATACGATCTTGTACGGTTTTAGTTGTAGAACCTGCTTCCTCAGGAGGTAGCTATAGTAGGCATAATATAATGGTACCTATGCTGGCTAAGATTTATATTCTACTTTCGAAATGATTTGTTCTACACTATGCACTAATAATAATATCAAAATTGATTTGATTTTGCGTAGTAAGCATCTTTGACTAACATAAGAAGAAATCTCCTCCAAGTCTGCGTTTGCATTGTGTGTGTGGTGGGAGGTCTTATGGTAGTTACATTTTCAAAAACATTGCGAATCTATTTAAAAAAAATTATCCTGTTCTTTATTTTAAAGAAAAATAAACTGTTTTGAGTTCTCACACCAGTCTTGCTGAGCTTTGGGCTATGTGATGGGGGGTTCTCGCTTCGCGGTTAGGTGGCGAACGGGAGACTCTTGCCCCCACACGTCTTCTTTTAGGGGGTTGGTTAGGCGTAAGCTGAGACAGTCGAGAGGCTGGTCGTAAAAGCAAGTTTGGGGTACCAGTGTGAGCCAAGGTGGGGCTGGGATGGTTGAAAAGCCTACCGGTTGTGACCGTTGCCGTCGTGTACGTTACATTTTGGTATCAAAGCATATGGTTAAGCGACAACCATGGCTCTGTTGGGTGTTACTCATTAGAGATAGAGTCAGTAGTACTCTAGAATGAGTTTGAGTGTAATAATAGCTATTAGAGCGTATTTGTTAGTGAATATAAAATTGTTTTGTATTGTGTTGACTTATCGGTTGATTGTTTATAGATTCTGGTTGGTGCAGTCCAGCTAACTGTGTTGATAGAAATTTCTAAACTCTTAAACAAGATAAACCGACACGATATTGTTTTTGAATCGGGTAAATAAGATAATTTTGCCCAAAACTATTTTTTTTTGATAGAGAAGAAATGATTTTCTATGAATTATTATAGTATATGGTTGAGTGATTGTTAGGAAGTAATAATATTAAATTATTATCATTAGTATATGGAATTAAATAAGAAATAAAATGTATAACCAAAGATTAGAGATAAATTCATTTAACAAATGAAATTTATAAATATGAATTAAAAATATATAAGGAAATGAATTCATATATAATTGGGATTTGTAAAATAAATTGTAAATAAATGAATAGGAATTGAATGATGAAATGAGATTTGATTTGATCAAATTGAATAAAAAATCAAAACTTGGAGAAAATAAAATAAAATGGATTGAATTCAAGTAAACTAACTTGATAAATTATTAATTCATGGACTAATGAATTGGGATTTGAATTGGTTAAATTAAAGTTTAGTCGTGAGCTAAATTTGAAGATAAATTTGAATTGTATATAAATTCAAGTAAGTAAAAGAAATAAATTGAAATTTCCTTTGTTAGTAATTAAGTAAATTCGAGATGAATTGAATATGGAAATTGAAATTTAAAATGAATAAGTGAATGTACTAATTGAATTAAATTAGTGAATGGAATAGATTTGAAAAGGTTTGAATGAAATTTGTTTGGTTAATAAAATAAACCGAATGAAAATATGAAATGCAAATTGAACTGAAGTGGAATTAAAATAAATTTAATTGGTATCAATTTAAACTAGTTATAAACTAGAATAGATATTCTATTAAGTGAATATCATTAAATTTGCATAGAAATAATTGTCGTTTGACACAAACAAAATTGTATAAAATTATATGAGTTAATGAAAGCAAATAAAAATTGATTTTTGAATCAATTAAAATAGTATGAATTCGTTTTGCTTAGAAATGAATAGAATGAAGAAAATGAGTTGTAAACCACTTGATTTAATGGAAATGTCACGTGAATTGGTCGTAAGCGACTAAGGATGAATTGAAACCATATGAATTGCTAATGGAATTTATTTTGAATGTATTGCTAATGAAATCTATATATTTGTTATTGAAAATGAATGGAATGTTAATAGATTTCTTATATTTGTCACTGACGTGGTTAAACTGAGTAAGTGCAGGTTTTGGAAGCCGTTTGGTTGTATTTTGGGTTGCGCAATAAGCTAATAATTAGCCGCTTTGCTTAAAAATGCTAAATAAGGTACGCCTGCGCAATAAAAATAGGAAATATAAACTTTTTTTCTGTTTTCCGACCGTGTGGGTCGATGTATACATATTTATACATATTGTAAATTGCAAAAGCTCCTCCGTACAAAGGAGACTCTGCCAAAATTTTCCGTGAATTTTGGGAGTTAGAAATTTTTTGAAAATTGTTGAAAATTTTAGTTAACGACAAATCGATTTCGAAATTTGCAAATTGAAATGAATTAGTGAATGAAACTAATTTAAAGTAGTATTATGAATTAGTAAATGAAAGTTAATCGTTAGAATTCAATATTTAGAATTGAGAATTGAATTTGAATGAAATTTAAATTATGAATTGAATTCAAATAGAATTGAAATTTTGAATTGAATTCAAATGAAATTGAAATGTAAAAATGAATGAAAATGGATATGTAACTTCAACAGTGAAGTAAAAAAAATGTATAAGAAGCATATATTGGAAATTTTGTAATGGAATTGGCAAAATAGTTTGAATGTTGGAATTGGATATTATGGATAGCAGGATATACAGGTGTATAAAGGAATTGGGATTTTGATTTCAAAGATAAATTTGAATTGCTCGACAAAAAGGTACGTATTTCAATTTCAGTATGAAATTTGGTGATTTTCTTCTCCAGCCACTTGGCTTTCTCTTTTCTTTTTGATTCTGAGGGGCCGTGGTGCCATTTTGTAGTCGTACCGACCTAGCCGCGCAAAGGAGACGCTGGCGAAATTTTTCGAAAATTTAGGGTGTTAGAAAATTTTTGAGAAATTTTGAAAGTTTAAAATTTGAATTTGAATTTAAATTTGAATTGTTAGGAGAACAATGTTGGTTGAAACTTAAAATTGGAGGTCGAAAGCTAGTTGAAATGATAATGAATCTCTAATAAAATGATTTAGGTTAGAAAGTTGATAAAACTATTTAGATTGTGAAAAATAATAGACGGGATAGGGGCATTCTTTTTAACTTGTAATTTCGGGACGAAATTCTTTAAAGGGGGAAGATTGTAACGACCCAGAATTTTGAACAATTTAAATTGAAAATATTTAATTAATTTTAAATATTTGAATGATGGTTTGAATTTAATTTCAAATTATTAGAATGAATTTGGCGATTAAATTATAAAATTTAATCTATTGAAAGTTGAATAAAAATTTGAATCTTCAATTTTAAGCCAATTAAAAATATTACAAGGGCTTGTAAAATTCATATTGATAATACTGAAGTTAATCGAAGCTTCAGAATTTAATTAGAAAATGAATTGTTCAGTTTTGAATTTATATCGTTTGAATCGACATTTAAAATAGCCTTCCGAGGCACAGTCTCGGAATTCAACGAAACCAGTTCCATTGGGTTCGTAATATTGAATTATTCTCGGATTTCAAATTTCGTATTTTTATGAGTTGATATGTGAGCACACGGTGAGTAAATGCGTTGAAATTTTCAACGAATTCAATTTAAATTTAAATTTAAATTTAGTCCAACACAGCACGTTGCCTTTCCTAAAGTTACGCCTAAAATCGCGAAGGAGATCGTGCAAACACGTTCTATCTACTTGATCACGTACTCTCGTCCCCCCAATTCATTACAAATCTCACGCAATCCTTTCAAAGAAGAAGAAAATTTTAAATGGCCGCTCCTTTTCTCTTCTAAATTCTTCAATTCAAATCTCAGTAAATAAATAAAAAATTAATACGAAGTCGCGATGGCAAGGGGCTTCTCGATTTCGAGGCGGCGTTGGGTACATTGGGCGATGGCGCGCACGCTCGCGCGAGGCCGTGGCTTCGGTGGCGGCGAAGAGCGGTGCCACGAGGAGTCGAAGCAGCTCGTGTTCGAAGCTTGGCCGAAGTCGATTTCGACTTCTTCGAGGAGGGCGATGCCAGGTGAGCGGCGGCGCGCGAATGGGCTGGGGGGTCGCAACATCGCGAGCTAGGCACGGCGACTCAATGGCGGCTAACTGGGGGATATTGGCGTTCGCGAGTTCGGCAGTGGAGGTAAGGAAAGTTATTAGATTTATTTTTAGTTTGAATCAATAGAAAAATAACAATAATGAGAAACCAGTATTTACATTTTTATAGTAAGTTAAAATATTTAAATTTTAACATCTTGATTTGAAATTAAGAAATTGAAGTAAAAGAATTTAGATGTAGATTTATAGATTTACAGAAATGATAATACAACAGTTTTTTAGTCTGCAGTAAGGTTTAGTTACAAGTTTATTTTGATTTCAGTAAAATGCTTACATATAGGTATTAAAAACAATTTACTAAAGGAAACTTAGTTTTAAATTTTAAATTGAAATTAGATAAATTATTTAAAGGAAGTTTGGTTTTAAATTTAATTTTCAGTAAAATAAATTTAATAAAAAGAATTTGTTTAAAGTAAAAAAAAATATTGGCTTAAATAAAACTATCAGTTAATTTAACTATTAAAATGAAATCACCGATGAATCAAAATTATCAAATGAAAATTTATTATTCGATCTGTTCGAATATTAATGAATTGTATAAATATTTATACAATGTCTAAAATGGTAAAAACGAGTCAAGATGGAAATGGATCGCAAAATAAAAAGCAAAGGTGAAAACTTCTCACTCAAAAATTTAAAGTTGGATTTGCAGTTATTTATTGATTGTTGTTTGGTTGTGATATTAGATATAGTAGGATATATATACATATATAGTAATATATATATATATATATATTGGCATATGTATATATTGCAGTTGATTGATTTCCCACATTGTATAGCGGATGAGACCCTATTGCGCCGCCTATTAAGCGGATAATATTTTATAAATCCCATATACCGCGATATCCCGTCTTGAAACGAGATTGGTATTGTGCTAATGTCTGTGGATGCAGGGAAACAGGTTGGAGGGATCCAACTGGATTCCTCACACATATTTATTTGATTCAGATATTGTGATATTTGATTGTTTATCATATCGATATATGATATTTAAAAGTCATGATTGACTATTTGATGTGTTGCATCATCGGATCCAATTTTGAAGTTTAAAAATAACGATTTTGGTTTTAAGGGATTTCTAAAGTGATTTTTGAAAGTATACGTTTATAAAATACTTTTGGAATTGATTCATCTTATAAACGTTATAATTTTAATGTTATAAAAATTATGATTTTTGAGAAATACAGTTAAAAGTTGATTTTTGAAAATATGGGATTAATGATTTTACAAAATAGTTTAAATTGGGATTTCTGAATTTATTATAAAAAGTTTAAAAATAGGATTTATAAAATTCGGTTATTTTATAAATCAAAATGATGAAATTATAAAGGAGTTTAAAGACGTTTTAAAAGAATAATATAAATTGATCCATATAAAAGATTTATAAATTGATATTTATAAATTAAAAATATTAGAATTGTAAAACGAGCTTTTATAAGTGTTAGAATGAATTGGGAAGGAATTTCATAAGTGAATGAAATTCATAGAGTTATAAACGGTGAAGTTATAAATGGAATTTTATAAATAAAATTTATAAAGTTATTTAAGGAATAGATTTGGATAAATAAATGAATCTTATAAGTTATAAGATTTATAATTATGAAGTTAAAAGAACAATTTTGTAAACAAATAAATTATAAGCATTTAACTTATAATATGGACTTTCGGTATATAATTGAGTTATAAATCGAATAGGTTAATAAATGAGATTTATAAAGGAAATAGTTATAAAATAAATAGAAATGAAATGTATAAACATTGTTTTATAAATTCGCAATGACTTATTTTGATAAGTTAATTTTTATAACTTATTTATGGAGTTATATTCACGTTTTAGACAGTGAATAATCCTTTAAAATAAAATGAATAGAAATGATGAAATTGGTTAACAAGTATATTCACGTTTTTGAATAGTGAATAATATATTAAAGAAAATGTTTTGGATGTGATGTTTTAAATAGAATTAAAACGATCTAAAGATGTTTTAAAATGTATTAACTATCGAAACCATAGATTTCAACATTCATTGTTGAAATAGACGTTTTCGAGAAATAGAAGGAAATGGTAGACTATAACACTGTTGTTATAGTAAATGATTTCCGAAAGGAAATGTTTTGTATAGTATTAGGATTTATATATCTATTTTAATTTCGAATCCCTATACTAGTGATTTTGGGTTGTCGTAACGATGTTTTACGCAACATTCGTTTTGGCCCAAATAAATATGTTTAAGAGAATGATTTCCTTAAAGAATGAAATATATACTTAATTTAGATTAGAGTATATTGAATATTTTCCAAGTGTAGAAAATAAAAAGACTTGTGAATTACTTATAAATAAATAAGTATGGAAATGTTTTTTCCAATATTAAGTGAATATTTTGAATTTATCTTTTTGAAGATAAATTGAAAATGAATATTAGAAATCGAATGGAAATCGTATATTCATAAATATTTTTGGAAATATAAATTCAATATGGAATTTATAAATGGAATTAGGAAAATGGGTTTAAAAATAAATATCAATTTATTTTTAAAGTATGGAAATTATATATATATCTTGTAAAAATATTTTTGGAAAATTATTTGGAATCTGGTGATGATTGTGCATATCCATTGATAGTTCAATAACCAACTATCAATATTTACCTTTGAATGGGTATTTGTTGTGATTTGCTTGAATTTGAATGCCACACTTATTTTTTTTAAAATAAGCGCTCACTATTCGGATTAACCGGGAAAGGACCTTGGGATCGTATAACCCATTCCGAATATGTGATACGTCGTAATAGATAGCATTGAAGACCGGTGTTGAAGACCGGATATTTTCGAAAACGAAAGGGTTTCTTGTTGATTGTCTCTGCACTGGCTGATCCCCGGTATAGAGATCTCCATATGTGATGGGAAATCCGGACGTGATTAGAGATTATCCGGATTGCGAGGACTTCTTTGTAAGTGCCTTCGGTTCTGTTCGATCCCGGAACAGACTTGTATGGATAGTATGTCTGACATTACAAATTGAGATATAAAGCCGATTTCTTTCAAATATATTTATGTTGGTGGCGGAGAATTTATTCTCTTAGCTTAACACCCTTCTCTGAGACGTACGAGCTCAGAGGTTATGTAGTTGAAGGTTATTAGCAATATATTCCCAATTTGGTAATGTGGCATGCTGAGTGTTGCTGTGAAATGATTATTGTTTGATCATTTGTGACATGATCATTTGTTTGATCGTTTATCTTTATGATCATTTGTTGACCCAAAGCACATTTTTTGTATAAAGCGTGGCTTTGTGGACGAGACTTCGTCGAACCTCACACCCCGGAATGGTCAAAACAGGAAAGATGCAGCAAGGTTATGAGGGGTAGCTCCCTTTAGGGTATGTGCATTTCCTTCTGGAAAAGGGTGGTATCATGGTATGGAGCCCGGATACTTACTCATGTTGAAACACTTTATTTATCATTGTGTGATGTTGGTTAGAGAGCTCTCGGATAAAGGTCCCAAAGGACCGGGGGATGGCATACTCGTGTCAGTTGTTACCTAGTTTGAAAGGTAACTCGGCCTTGTGTTGGCAGAGATCCGGTTAGGTTCTCGGGACGTCCTTCCAGAGGCATTTCCATGTGGCAATGGGAAGTTCCTTGGCCTGACCATTTGTTGGAAATCCAAAGAAACAATACGATCTTGTACGGTTTTAGTTATAGAACCTGCTTCCTCAGGAGGTAGCTATAGTAGGCATAATATAATGGTACCTATGCTGGCTAAGATTTATATTCTACTTTCGAAATGATTTGTTCTACACTATGCACTAATAATAATATCAAAATTGATATGATTTTGCGTAGTAAGCATCTTTGACTAACATAAAAAGAAATCTCCTCCAAGTCTGCGTTTGCATTGTGTGTGTGGTGGGAGGTCTTATGGTAGTTACATTTTCAAAAACATTGCGAATCTATTTAAAAAAAATTATCCTGTTCTTTATTTTAAAGAAAAATAAACTGTTTTGAGTTCTCGCACCAGTCACATAACTGACTCGGAGTTTATTGTTTTCCTTCCTAAACTCTGGGTGCCCACCAATTTACATATGGGCAGTCAAGAGTAAAGGTTTATCAGGATATTCTGGAATTCCGGAGTTGCTGGAGGCAAGCTGGACGGCATGGCGTATTACTAGTATAGAGTATTTCTTTTCCGCTGTTTGTTTGTTGTTGTTGTACACTCTGATGATGTAATGTAATGTAATAACTGATATAGTTCTTTGTTTAAAGATTATTCATTTATCTATTATATGTTGTTCCGCTGCGAATTGTGAGATTCTGATGTTGCTCTGTTGTTTTCTATTCCGTTCTATTTTCTTTTTTCTTTTTTCTCTATTTTCTATCTTTTTCTCTCTTCTTCTGTCTTTTTCTTCTTTTTAAAACCCTAACTATTCGGTTTTTCGGCAACGAAAAATCGCGTACGTTACAACTAGCTTAACGTAAATATTTACGAACAAATTGTAGATCTCCACTAGAAAATTGTCATAAGAGATTCAATCGAACAAGTCCAAGAATTAACCGACGAAGTAAACGCAAGCGTTTCATACCACTTGTTTTACTAAGCCGTTTAATTAGATTTCTCATACGAGTGAGATAAAGGTTTGTATATACTAGTAGATTGGAAAACGGTTTAAGAAAAGAGCTTTGTTATTGAAAATAGAGTTGAAAACATTTCGATGAAAGAGTTTTGATATTTACTACTAGTATTGAAACCTTTATATTTTTAAAGTGACAAACCATAGAAAGGATTGTAGAAACAATCAATCATCAAAATTCACATTCGAAGACGTGGATAAAATCCAAAGAAATCGATTACTGAATCCATCGAAATGGATATTCCCAAAATCACGAAGAAAATGTCATCAAAGTCGATAATAAGTGATAATAACAAAAGGGAATCAACACGGATCGATTAAAGTTGGAATTCTCAAGCAAATAGGCAAATATGCAAAAAGTGTGCAGATTCAAACGTCTGAAATCAAGGATTCAGACGCGTGAATCTGGAAAATAAAAATTTTCCAAAAACAGAATTCAGACGTCTGAATCTTTGATTTCAGACGTCTGAAATAGGCACATTTTAGCCTATTTCCTTTCTGGTTCCAAATGAACCAATTCAGACGTTTGAAATATAGATTCAGACGTCTGAAATATAGATTCAGACGTCTGAATACTGGGGAATAAAAATTCCCAGTATAATATTCAGACGTCTGAATACTACGTTTCAGACGTCTGAATCAAGGGTTCAGGGCATTCCCTGAACCTACGCCAAAAATGGCCAAACGGATACCGGAAGTGATCGATCGAGCGACAACGACTCAGGATTTACGCCAAGCGACAACCCAGCCTTAACGGCTCTTCGATACGCCTAAAATATCAATGTCTAAATATCCATAAAAGGATTTTCATAGATTTTGATTTCAAAACACCGAAAATCGGAATATACACCAAATCAATCCAAACCAAAATCAATTGCACAAGAATAAGTGTTAGGAATTCATACCTAACAATCGAAGATAATTATAGACAAAGATGTGAGATAAAAATCTCACCTTTGAACCCAAACGATTGAAGAAGAAGCTTGAAAGCAAAGGAGAATCAACCACTCTTCAAATCCAACTCAAGAAGCTTGATTCTAAGCTTTAAAAGAAGAACATTCCCAAAGTTAGGTTTAGAAAACTCTGAAATTGATAAGAGAATGAGTTGGAGAAGAAGAGAAAGCTTACCAATGGGTTCTTCTATTAGTTTGGAGCTAGAGTTTGATTTGCAAAAGAAAACTAGGGCTTGGAGTTTCTAATTTCCACTCTCTTCCACCATTGTTATAAAAGCTTGAGTATAAAGAAAAATAGAAAGGAAGTAAATGAAGAGGAGAGGGTTGGAACTGAGTTAAGTGGGGTTAATGGGCTCAGCCCAAACCAAAGCCCTAAGTGAAAAAGTTGCAAATTCTACTATCTCCAAACATATCAAAGTTTACACTTAAAAAGATCGCAAACTTCATTTTGAACTCAATGTGAGTGGTCCCGAGTAATTCGACCGTATGCAAAAAGTAGCTTTTTGGACTAAATTCCGAGTATCGATAAAATATTTAAATAAAATATTTAAATACAAAAAATCGATAAATATGCGGGTTGTTACAGACTCCCCTCCTTGAAGAAATTGCGTCCTCGCAATATTTAAGAAGAAGATATATAGTAACAACCATAAAAGCATATTCAACACAAAAGAAGTTTGAAATAAGAAGTTCAACTCAAAGAGCACGAAAAAGTAAGTCCGGATGTGTTCGCTCGATGAACTATCTAGATTCCCAAGAATAGTCCTTAGGATTTGAAGACCATTGAACTTTCACAAGCGGGACATCTTTATTTCGAAGGCGTTTGACCTCCGAAGCAATAATTCGAATAGGATGTTGCTCATAAGTTAAATTGGGCGAAACTTCAATCTCTTCCACAACACCGGACTCAAGAATAGAATCGGAATCTCGAAGACATTTTCATAATTCAGAAATGTGAAACACGTCATGCATGGTAGAAAACTAAGCCGGTAAAGAAAGGCGATAAGCCATGAACCAATACGTTCAGTGATAGGAAATGGCCCAATATATCGAGGTGCTAACTTTCCCGATCGACTGAAACGTACAACACCTTTCATAGGTGAAACACGAATAAAAACAAGATCTCCAACAGAAAATTCTAATCTCCTTCTTCGATTATCGGCATAGGATTTTTGTCTACTCTGGGCTTCTTTCATCCTATGTCGAATAAGTTCAATCTTTTCTGTGGAATCACGAATAAAATCTGGACATAAAACCAGCTTCTCACCGGCCTCAAGCCAACAAGAAGGAGATCGGCATGGCCTTCCATAGAGTGCCTCAAAAGGTGCCATACCAACACTAGATTGGAAGCTATTATTATAGGAAAATTCAATAAGAGGAATATGATCTTCCCAGCTCCCACCGAAATCAAGCACACAAGCACGAAGAAGATCTTCAAGAGTTTGATTCACTCGCTCGGTTTGTCCATCGAACTGGGGGTGATAAGCGTGCTAAAATTAAGCTTCGTTCCTAAAGCTTTTTGAAGACTCTTCCAAAATCCACTAGTAAACTATGGATCGCGATCACTAACAGTAGAATTAGGAACTCCATGTAATTTAACAATCTCTTTAACAAAGAGCTTGGCCAAAAGAGGAACGGTTCAGTTAGACCGAACGGGAATAAAATTTGCGGATTTAGTAAGTCTATCAACGATCACCCATAAACTATCATGACCCGAACGAGAACGGGGAAGGCCGTCAATAAAATCCATGGAAGGTCCCACTTCCAAATTGGAATCTCTAAAGGTTGCAATAACCCACTAAGCCTTTGATGTACGGCCTTAATGAGTTGGCAAGTCATGCAACGCTTAACGAAGTTAGCGATGTCAAGTTTCATTCCCTCCCAATAATAAAGTCGCTTCATATCCGCGTACATTTTACTGCTACCGGGATGAATGGTAAATTTAGAACGATGGGAATCCTCTAAAATATCTTTACGAAGATCACCAATATTTGGTACGACAAGTCTATCAAATTTTCGAATGCCGCCACGAGAATTGATATCAAAGTCTTTCAAAACTTCAATATCACTTATATTCTTAATATTTTGGCCAAGAAGAGCCAATTCAGGATCTAGCCCTTGAGCTTCAAGAATGCGGTCTAAAAGAGAAGGATGAGCCTCAAGGCTACATAAAACAAGAGATGGACATAAATCGGAAACACGGTCTCGAATTTCGCAAGTGGATAAAATCTCGAGATCGTTCCATTCGGATATCATCATAGAAACAATAGCTTGTTGTTTACGGCTAAGAGCATCGGCGACACGATTACCCTTACCGGGTGTATAAAGAATATCAAGATCATAAAGAGCAAGGAACTCGAGCCAATGTTGTTGACGCAAATTAAGTTCCTTTTGAGAAAATAAATACCTCAAAGACTTATGATCGGTATAAAGAACAAATTTCTCTCCTAAAAGATAATGAAGCCAAATCCGAAGATCAACAACAATAGCCGCGAGTTCTAAATCATGTGTGGCATATCTAGTCTCGGCCGGCTTTAATTGCCTAGACGCATAAGCAATAACACGTTCTTTTTGCATAAGAACGGCACCCAAACCAACGCGACTAGCATCGGTATAAACAACGAAATCTTGATTCCCCTCGGGAATAACAAGAATAGGAGTATCAGAAAGGAGTTCTTTTAATTTCTGGAAAGAAGTTTCACATTTGTCCGACCAAAGGTATTTAACACCTTTCTTCGTTAAGCTAGTGAGAGGCACGGCAATCTTAGAAAAGTCTTTGATAAAACGGCGGTAATAACCCGCCAATCCGAGAAAACTACGAATCTCTGTCACACTCTCCCGTCTCTTCCAATCTTGAATCGCTTCAATCTTTGAAGGATCCACGGAAATTCCGGATTCGGAAATAATATGACCGAGAAACTTCACACTAGATTGCCAAAAATGGCATTTAGAAAATTTTACTTTTAAATGATTACTCCTAAGAGTTTCCAACACAATCCGAAGATGCTTTTCATGCTCCTCCTCGGTTTTTGAATACACAAGGATATCATCAATGAAGATGAGAACAAATCGATCGAGAAAATCTTTGAAAACTCGATTCATAAGGTCAACGAAATAAGCCGGAGCATTCGTTAAACCAAATGGCATAACAAGCCATTCATAAGATCCATAACGGGTACGGAACATGTCAAAGGAATGCTATCCTCTGCAATACGAAGCTGATGGAAACCGGTAGCCAAGTCCAATTGTGAAAAGACCTTAGCACCACTAAGCTGATCGAATAGATCATCAATCCGAGGTAAAGGATATTTATTTTTGATAGTAAGATCATTAAGCTTGCGGTAGTCAACGCAAAGCCTAAGTGTACCATCGGATTTCTTCACAAAAATAGCTGAAGCTCCCCAAGGCGAGGAACTAGAGCGAATAAATTGCTTCATCTCCAATTCGGATAATCGTTTACGCGTCTCCTCATTTTCTTTATTGGACATACGATAAGGAGGACGAGTGATAGGTTGAGATCCAGGAATGAGATTAATTCTGAACTCAATTGCTCGCTTTGGTGGTAATCCTAAAACGGGCTCAAATATGTCGGAAAATTCACGAACAACGTGAATAAGAGAAATAATATCTACCTCATCATCATTATCGTCATCACGAGGATTTAAAGAATATAATGATGCAGTCAAAGAAGAATTCGAATCTTTAAGAATAATAGAAATCTGCTTTACAGATTGCGGGTGTCGGAGATAAATAGTCCGCTCGGGACATAGGATGTGAGCTTCATAACGGTTAAGCCAATCCATTCCCAAAATCATTCCAAAGCCTAAATAACGCATGACATGCAAATCGGCTAGGAAGGAAAAATCGCATAAAATAATCTCCACATCTTTACAAAGCAAACTAAGAGTTGCGGATCCACCAACCGGATTCACAATTCTTAAAGAAGTCATTAAAGCAACAACACTTAAAGAAAAAGTATCAACAAGTCTTTTGATATAAAATAATGGGATGCACCCATATCAAAAAGAACTCGAATAGGTTGATCATGAAATATAATAATGCCATCAAGGATAGAATGAGACATACCTTGACCACGAGATGTGTTGCCAGGGGCTTGAGCAACATTCAACTTTCCCTCCTTCCTATTTTGAAGTTTGGGACATGAAGATATAACATGACCGAGACCTTTGCAGTAACGACAAGAGAGAGACCTTGGACACTTGTTCGCGTAATGGTCCTTCGAACCACAATTATAGCATTCCCCACGACCAAAGGAAGAAGTCTTTGCCACTGGGGTTGCTTGCTTCCCTTTCTTATTGGGATAAGGGCCTTTGAATTTACTGGGCCTTTTCTTGTTGTTGTTGAAGCTTGGTTTGGAACCCACCACTTCAACATCATTTTCCCTTTCCGCCTCTTCAAGACGAAGAGCGATATCAATGAGTTGGTCGAAAGAAACTTCTAATTTTAGAAGTAATGGCTTCTTGAGATTTTTGTTTAAGCCATAGACAAATCTTTGGTTCTTCTTCAATGGGGTGTTGATGTATTCAACCCCATATTTAGAAAGAGATTCAAAAGACGCGACATAATCTGCCATGGAAGATTCACCTTGAACAAGGTCAATAAAACGGTGAGCCAAAGTCACCTTCTCAGCTTCTGGTATGAATTTTAACTCGAAGCGCTCTCGGAATTTCTCCCAAGTGAGATCCGCTTCATTTATTTCATAAATTAGAAGCTCGTACCAGTCTAATGCTCTTTCTTGGAGCATACTAGAAGCCACCTGAACTCGGTGAAGATCAATGAGGTTCATGCAAGAAAAGATTCGATCGCATGTCCTTAACCAAGCCTGGACTTCAATAATAGTTTCAGAACCTTTAAATGGCTTCCCACCCAAGTTGGTGTAATCATTGCACAACGTGCAAACCCAGATTTAGGGTGAGTAGGTTTCGGATTAGAACCAGCTGCTTGAGCATTCGTGACAAGGTCAAGAAGTTGCTGGGTAGTCATAAAAACTCCATCTTGGGGAGTAGCACTAGATTGAACGGCGCTGGGACGGCCAGGTCTAACCATTTCTCTTCCTTTAGGAAGAAATAAAGAAGAAGAAAAAGGTTATTCACAAGATGAATATCAAGCAATCTTGATAGATAAAACAAGGAATCATAAAGAAAATAGGATGAATCGGTACGAAGACTCGAATTAAATCCTAAAGCACGACTCCTAAGAAAGACTTAGGACGATGATCCTTGTTATAATATTCCATATTGTTCCTAAGTTTGGCTCTGATACCAAGCTGTGACGCCCCGCCTCTATACCCACGCTAGCCAAGGACACTACGGAATAATGCCGTCAACTAACACGGAGAATAAAGCTGTTGAGGAGCGACCATCTGTATAATTGCTTTGTGCGAGTGCCGATATGCCAGATAAAATGTAACTCGCATTCTTTTCATGAGGACATCCGACATACCGGCACAAACTCAAAGCTACTACACAGTGGCTATTATGTCTTTGGAAACAAATATAGAAATAAGTATAACACAAATCAGTCACAGATAATTCATATCACAGAGGCGGAAAAAGATATGAATATATATAACACATAAAAGTGTTCATCAGAGTAGTAGTCAAGCAAGACCCACAGTGTCACAAAAGAATAGTTACAAGAACTACACAAAAGAATAAGTATACATCATAGAGTCTATATCTCAAATGTGTACACCAAAATAAACTACTAATCTAAATAGTTAGCCAAAAGTCGGAGAAATCAATCCCAAGTGAGAAGTCAAGCTGAAGCACCTGTAACATCTCGGTCTGACCCGAGTATTATTTAATAAGAAAATAATAAACGGACCAGTCTAGCTATAAATATCAGATGAAACGATGTAGAATAAGAGGTATGACTATAGCATAATATTCACAATGCCAAGCTGTGATAAATAAGTAATTGAAAATCAACAAGAGATTAATCAATATCACAAAAACTTTCTCAAGGATCAAAAGGAATGTCATACTCTTTATTTCGTTCACCAAACCATAAATATTGACGATTATATCAATATCAATCACAAAAGTCAATGACGCACAAATTCACCAATTGCACAAATATTGATAAAACTTATGAATGAAAATCATGAAAATTGGTGAAGCACAAATTCTAGAATTCATCTCAAGAAATCCAGAAATCACAAAAAGGGGGAAAGGCCTATCACAAACGAGAGCATAAAGCTCACCAACACGTGTATCACAAACGGAACGCTAATTCCATGGTTGCTAACCATCACAAATTGAGACGAAGCTCCACAAACGGCCCAAAGACCATGGGTTTCTACCCCACCAATTTGAGTCGAAACTCTACAAAACGGGGTTTAGTCTCCCTCGCAGACAAAGAGACATCGCACATTGCTAGTCTAAATCACAAAAATGATCGTCATGATCATCAAGAAAGTGTCAATTACACTAAGCTAGTAAATATATAAATTTATCTTCATGTCCCATAACCACTAGCTTAACTTAAATATTTACGAACAAATTGTAGATCTCCACTAGAAAATTGTCACAAGAGATTCAATCGAACAAGTCCAAGAATTAACCGACGAAGTAAACGCAAGCGTTTCATACCACTTGTTTTACTAAGCCGTTTAATTAGATTTCTCATACGAGTGAGGTAAAGGTTTGTATATACTAGTAGATTGGAAAATGGTTTAAGAAAAGATCTTTGTTATTAAAAATAGAGTTGAAAACATTTTGATGAAAGAGTTTTGATATTTACTACTAGTATTGAAACCTTTATATTTTTAAAGTGACAAATCATAGAAAGGATTGTAGAAACAATCAATCATCAAAATTCACATTCGAAGACGTGGATAAAATCCAAAGAAATCGATTACCGAATCCATCGAAATGGATATTCCCAAAATCACGAAGAAAATGTCATCAAAGTCGATAATAAGTGATAATAACAAAAGGGAATCAACACGAATCGATTAAAGTTGGAATTCTCAAGCAAATAGGCAAATAGGCAAAAAGAGTGCAGATTCAGACATCTGAAATCAAGGATTCAGACGTCTGAATCTGGAAAATAAATATTTTCCAAAAACAGAATTCAGACGTCTGAATCTTTGATTTCAGACGTCTGAAATAGGCACATTTTAGCCTATTTCCTTTCTGGTTCCAAATGAACTAATTCAGACGTCTGAAATATAGATTCAGACGTCTGAATACCGGGGAATAAAAATTCCCAGTATAATATTCAGACATCTGAATACTACGTTTCAGATATCTGAATCAAGGGTTCAGGGCATTCCCTGAACCTAGGCCAAAAATGGCCAAACGGATACCGAAAGCGATCGATCGAGCGACAACGACTCAGGATTTACGCCAAGTGACAACCCAGCCTTAACGGCTCTTCGATACGCCTCAAATATCAATGTCTCAATATCCATAGAAGGATTTTCATAGATTTTGATTTCAAAACACCGAAAATCGGAATATACACCAAATCAATCCAAACCAAAATCAATTGCACAAGAATAAGTGTTAGGAATTCATACCTAACAATCGAAGATAATTATAGACAAAGATGTGAGATAAAAATCTCACCTTTGAACCCAAACGATTGAAGAAGAAGCTT
The DNA here is from genome assembly GCA_030765085.1 of Allium cepa. Lineage (NCBI taxonomy): Eukaryota > Viridiplantae > Streptophyta > Magnoliopsida > Asparagales > Amaryllidaceae > Allium > Allium cepa. The sequence goes on from CM060940.1 coordinate 657,016,730, forward strand.
GAAAGCAAAGGAGAATCAACCACTCTTCAAATCCAACTCAAGAAGCTTGATTCTAAGCTTTAAAAGAAGAACATTCCCAAAGGTAGGTTTAGGAATTTCTGAAATTGATAAGAGAATGAGTTGGAGAAGAAGAGAAAGCTTACCAATGGGTTCTTCTATTAGTTTGGAGCTAGAGTTTGATTTGCAAAAGAAAACTAGGGCTTGGAGTTTCTAATTTCCACTCTCTTCCACCATTGTTATAAAAGCTTGAGTATAAAGAAAAATAGAAAGGAAGTAAATGAAGAGGAGAGGGTTGGAACTGAGTTAAGTGGGGTTAATGGGCTCAGCCCAAACCAAAGCCCTAAGTGAAAAAGTTGCAAATTCTACTATCTCCAAACATATCAAAGTTTACACTTAAAAAGATCGCAAACTTCATTTTGAACTCAATGGGAGTGGTCCCGAGTAATTCGACCGTATGCAAAAAGTAGCTTTTCGGACTAAATTCCGAGTATCGATAAAATATTTAAATAAAATATTTAAATACAAAAAATCGATAAATATGCGGGTTGTTACAATTTAATTAATTTCAAATATTTAAAAGTTAAATTCTAACTTGAATTTCAAATATCACTGTTTATAGGATAACTTAATTATTAGATTTAATAATTGGAAATTAGTAAAAACATTAAGTCTTGAGTTTTAAGCCAGTTAAAAATAGTTTGAAGGCTTGTAAAATCTATATTAATAATAATGAAGATAATAGAAGTGTTAAAAATTGAATTTGGAAGTGTTTTGTTCAGTTTTAAAAATATATTGTTTAAATTGATATTTAAAAATTTCCTTCTAAAGCACAGTCTTGGATTTCGACGAAACCAGTTCCCTTGGATTCGTAATAGTGCATTATTATTGGATTTCAATTTTGTAATATTTAAAGCTGTCGTGTGATCGTACGGTAGGCAAACGCGCTAAAAGCTATATCGAAAATTCAATATATTAACTGGGTCCAAAAAGGTACCTTCTCCATACGATCGAGTTAGGACTCGAAACATTTTCCATTGCGTTCGGAATAGGGGTATAACCTTATAAGTGCCTAGCGGCATGCCTCGATAGGATGTATAAATTTCAAGCTTTGAATTGAAGATAATTTAAATTTGAATTTAAATTTAAATATAAATAATATTGTTGCATTAAAATACTGTGGCAAGCATTTGTAGATACGTATAGAAATTTAAAGCGTATGTCATTTCTGGTACACACGTGTCTTCATCTAAAAAAATCTCTAAATAAATATATAACAAGGAATGGACGAGCTTTCCTTTTTTTTCTTTTTTTTCTCTTCGTCCTCCCTCAAATCGAAACCTAGATAAAAAAATATAGAAAAACACAATCGAATCGCGTAGCAGAGAGAGAGGGGAAGAATCGAAGTCGAGTTCGACTTCGATTCTTCCCGTATCACGAGCACGAGTCGTTTCGATTGAAGCAAAGTGTGTCGCGAGCTCGAGCAAGGCCAGAGGGAAGGCGCTCTCCTACGGCGATCGATGATGGAGCTTTTCGGAATCGAGTCACGTGGGGCGCAAGGCGGTGCCGTGGGAAGTCACGCAGCGGAAGGTAATGGCGGGTGCATGAGCGTGGGTCGTGATTGGAAGAGGAAGGTGACTGAAGCCGTGAGTTCGGCAGCGAGCAGTGGCCATCGACGTGAGTGTGGAACAATTCTAGATGGTGGTCGAAGGCTTTGGGCAGAGAGGTATGCGGTTTATTTTATTTCCTCGATATTTTCCAATTTAAATTTAAGCTTAATAATGTACATAGATACAGGAATTTTAAAATCAAGTTTTTATTTTTATACATATTAAAGAAGAAAACTTTTTAACAGTAAAAAAAATTACTGTCTTTGTTAATTATAGAAAAGGAAAAAAATAATATAATAAGTATGAATATACACATATACTTATTTTATTTAAATATAGTTAAGTAAACAGAGAAAAATTATATATAGAAAGGTTGGAAAAAAGTATATTAGAATTTTGAATGTTGAAAAGTTTATATAAATTTGATTTTGAATCTATATAAATTAAATTTGAAGTATATGTAGTTTCATAAAGAAAAATAAATATACATATATACATTTTAAATTTACTAATTTATTTTAAACAATGTATTAAGGTGATTAATTTGTTTAACTGGTTCAGTTAATTATTTTAATTACTAAGAATTATTTATTAAAATAAAATTAGTTAAAATTAAATTATTAACTAGTAATTGACTGTTCGATTAGTTCAAATGTTATAAACCATAAAATGTTTATGCAAGGTCAAGAATCGTGAAACCAAGTCGAGATTGGATTGAGATTACAAATTAAAAATCAAAGGTGAATTAATCTCACTCATTTGAATTACCTTTTAAATTTAAATAGTTAAATTTAAATTATCGATTGTTTGCTTGAATTGATAATTTATTATCATCTTGGATGTGATATGTAATATATATATATATTGGAGTGATTGATTTCCCGTATTATATAGTGGATGAGACCCAATGCGCCCCGCATAATAGCGGATGACCCTATATACCGCGATATCCCCCTCAAAGTGGGATTGGTACTTTTATATTGTGCTAACATCCATGGATGCTGGGAAACAGGTTGGAACGAACCAACAAGATTCCTCAAAATATTTAAATTTGGTTTCATAATCTATGTTATGATTGATTGATTATCTGCGATCGATTATATTGGAAATTGAAGTAATAAATGCTATGGTTTTTTCTGAACATATTTTGGGTATTTGAGAATATCAAAATATAAAAGATTTGATTTGAAAGAGATATAAAGATATAAATCTATGTAAAATAATTTTAGATAAATCAAAGGAATGAATTTGGGAAGGAATAAAAAGTTTGATTTTAAAATCCTATCGAATAAATTCTGAATATGGGAGAAAGATTTTTGAATAAATGAATTTTTAAACTTAAGTGATATTATTTAAAGAAATAAAGGATTTATTTTTAAATTCAAGTTTAAAATAGTTGGAAGGGATAAAGAAGAATTTTCGAAGAAGTATGAAATTGGTATTTTCAGTTTAAATAAGATTTTAAATCATAATAAAGAAGTAAAATAAAAAATTAATGGATTCTTAAATAAAATCAAGTAAGTAAAGGAATTTATTTTAAAATGGAGTAAATTTTGGAAATCAATTTAGTGTTTGAAACTGTGTTCAAAGGGAGGATGAGACTATGGAATTTATAAACTGGGTTTATAAAGTGAAATATGATATCAGTGGATATTTGAAAGTATATATAGTAATGGGTAATTTGTTTTAAAAATAAATAGTGGTTTATTTTTAAAGGTGTGGAAAGTAAAGTGTATTTCCATAAAAAGCCAAGTATATTTTCAAAGAAAGATTTTCAAGTATAAGTTAGAGGTTTTAAAGTGATTTTAAAAGAATGTTTTAGAAAGAAATTATTATTTAGTTGTTTTAAGAATTTTTAAATGTAAATATTTATTAAGTTAATTATATAAGTAAATTATTTTAAAGTTTTAACTTGTATAATCATTTAAAAGATAATTATTTATTATTTATACCTTACAGAATAACTTTTATTTAAAAATTAGTTTTGGCTTAAGTTTACATGAGAAATTATTATAAAATTTCATAACTATTATTTTAAATATAGTTTTTATTTAAGTGTTTTTAAAATATATATTTTTGGGTAAAGTGATTTAAATTATTTAAAAACCTAAAGTATTAAGACTTGGTGATTTTCAGTGGAAATAAAACAATTGGGTGGAAATTTGTTCCGCGAGAGAAAAAGTGATTTGAAAACTATTTTCAAAGGGTTGAAGTGTAGAAAAATATCTTGCGAAGATATTTTGAAACAAATAATTTGGAAATTATTAAGGCCTGAAGGTTGTTGCGGATGTTATTTGATAGTTAAATAACCGACTATCAATATTGGCCAATGCGCTGACCGTTTCGAAGAGACCGGGATCATGATTAATTTCCCAAAAACCACTTCGATCCGGTTTGAACGTTTTCATGAGGAAGACAAGAGCTTGGAGTCGAAGATGTAGCAGTGAAGTGCAAGGGCTAATCTCTACTAATCCTGAGGGTGATTCCAAAATGGATGTAGTTGGAGTAGTGCCTTCGGTTCTGTTCGGACCGGGAACGGTCTTATATGAACGAATGCTATCAGAACATCGTCAGGGGGACGGTGAGCATTCTAAGTGAATGTGTGCTAAAAAGGTAACGCATAGCCTCGAGCCTCATCAACCGAGAATGGATATAACAGGGGAAGTGCAGCAAGACTAAGTGGCTAGCAACCAATCAGGGTAAGGTCATCCCTATCTAGATGTCCCTTTTTATTCGGCTGTGTGGGTGGTTGCTGATCCCAACTGTGGGGTGATCATATTCGGACTATCCAGTAAGGGGTAGCTCCGGTCTTGTGTTGCAGGGGATCAGGGAGGATCCTCGGTATGCTGATCTAGACCAGGTACTGTGACGGGCGGTACCCCAGTAGCCCTGCCACTGTATGGAATTCAATCTTCAATAAGCGCCTGTACGATTTTGATTGTTCCTAACTATTGCTGGAATGTGAGATGCAAGCATTTCAGCTAGATTCTACTTTACTTTCAATAGACACTATTATAATATCAGACGGATTTGATAAAAAGTGTTTTGGTTATCGTAAGGTAAAAACCCGACATGTTTATTTGTGGCGTGCTCTTACGAGATACCTTTGATTTCAAAGGCTTTTGAAAACTTTAATAATCTAGTTGAGTGTGTTTTCACACGCTGGTTTTTCATACTGATTCGGGTGTTATTTCACTATAATGCACGTGTAAGACCGAGTATTATAGAGTACAGATTCTAGATAGACTGCTACGGAGCTCAGGGGATGCGCTGGATGGCGAGACATATCACACGTATTTGATTTTTTTTCCACAATCTATGGTGGTTATATAGTCAGTTTTTGTGAGAACAAGTTAATATAACCGTCCAGATTTGCTATTGATTGTGTTGTCCTCTGATGATGTAATGTATAAAATAGATATAGTTCCTTTTGTTTAAAGATCAGTTATTTATCTATTATTTATTGATCTGCTGTGGTGGTGAGATTCTTAAGTTGTTTTCTATTTCTTCTTCTACCTCCTTCTTCTTTCCCTCAACAATCTGTCTTTTTCGACACTCGATCGTTCGGCATATTATACGGTGGCGTATTTGTGTCGATTTTCGAGGGTCGAGAAGGGCGAGTCATCGCAGTGGCATCAGAGCTGAAGGTTAAGTGAGAACCTTGGCTCTGGTGGGGATTACTCATTAGAGAGTCCATAGTACTCTAAAATAAGTTTGAGTGCATTAATATATATGAGCGCGTGTTTTTTAATGAATATAAAAATTGGTTTATATTGTGTTGACTTATCAGTTGAGTGTTTATGAATTCTGGTCGGTATAGTCTGGACAACTATATCGATAAGGATTTCTAAACTCTTATACTAGGCAAACCGATACAGTATTGTTTTTAAAAGTGGGTAAATGAAATAATTTTGCCCAAATTATTTTTGTATATAAAGGAAATAATTTTTGTAAATTAATATAGTATATGGTTGCTTGGTTGTTAAGGAATGATAATATTAAACTATTATCATTGTTGTGTACAAATTAAAGTAAGAAATTAATGTTATAAATTTGAATTCATATTGTAAATTTGAATTATAAATGTGATTTACAATTGAAATGAGATAGAGCTCCAGAGTAATATTTGATTTATTGGAAGGATTTGGAATTTGGAAAATTTAATTTCTTTTGAGTTTGAAAACAATTTTTCAAAGGCTTTAGAGGAATGATAGTTATATTATTCGGAAATATTTTTGACTTGGATTTGAAATCTGGTGAGATTTGGAATTAGAAATATTTGGAAAAGTTTTTTGAAAAAAAGGTAAAAGCACTGAACTCACTTCGGTCGCTGGAAAATAACTTCGTTGATGACTGCAGCATCATCGATGTTACTTTTCGAGTTTCCAAGAGAGGAATTTCTACCAAAATGTTTTAAATTGGATTTGTTTGCAAAACTGGGTTTGGTTTTAAAACTCAAAGGATAATTTGGTATGAAAATGAATTATATATATATAATTGATTCCCAAAATGATTTTGAAATGTTGAGTAATTGTTTAAAAGACTCTGGAATCTTATTTAAAAATGTTTGGGGCGTAAAAATGGGTTGATAAATTATAAAATTTAAAATTTGTTAGAATCAAATTTAACTTAGAAAGAATTAAGTAAAGGGAAGTGTGGAAATAAAATACAAGGGTAAGTAAACCAATTAAATGGAGTAAGTTGAAAAGAGATTAGTGAATGGAATGGAGATAGGTTGGAAAACTTATAAAAGTTAAAATTTCAATTAAATTGAAATGTAACCGAACTAACTTAGATAAAAGTAAATTTAAGGAAAAAGTCTAAGTGAGCTTAATGAATGGCTATTGAATTAAGTTAAATAAAGTAAATTTTGAAGAAAAGAATCTAAGTAAGCTAAATGGGATGGTTATTGTAATAAAATTAATTAAGCTAGAAATGGATTTGTAAATGAAAAGATTAATTTAATTGGTGAATAGATGAAATTGGAATTTAAGGACTGGAACGTTGTTTAATTTGAATTATGTAAGTAATGTAAAGTTGTAGAATCGGTCCGAAGTGGACTAAGAATAATAAAGGTTTGGAAATAAGAAGTGTTTGAGATTTAAAATAAATTAGTAAGTGGAAGTAATTAAAGAAATGATTAATTAAATATGGTTTGAGATGAATTGAACTCAATATTTAAAAATGAAAGGTAAATTGAATTCATATGGAAATTAAAGATCCAATTTGAATAGAAGTAGATAAGAACCAAAGTGGTGAAGTGAAAATAAGTATTTAACTGTGGATAAGTGAATAGAAATTAAAAAAATATAAATAAAAAAGAATTGTATGGCTAATAATTAATTGAGATAAATACGTAGGATGTAGGTATATTATTTTATTCGCACAATGATTCGATCCAAAATTCGAGCACTGAATTTCGAGATAGTTTTATCGTCCCGAGTTGGGATTTTTCACTCGATTTTCGACGGCGAACCCTGAATATGGATTTTTGATTGATTCTGGAAATTCTCTATCATATTAAATGACTATGCAAGGAGAATGACGTTTTCTGATCAAGAAACCAGATCTGCGTCCGCACTAGGGAGTCGGGTGAACGATACTAGTCGGAAGTGAAATTGTGTGATCGAGCGAGCAATCCGATTTGGGATTGCGTAAGAATGATATGTTTACATCGTACGGACTTGAATGAAATAGATATTGAAAATTTTGTAAAGGAGTTAATAAGATGATTTTGGATTCTGTGGTTGGACATTATTGCTAAGTAGGATATACAGGTGTTCTGAAAGGAAAGGAAATTGGTATCTTTGATTTCAGAGGATATATATTAATTGCCCGACTAAAGGGTATGTATTTAATTGTCATATGAAATTTGATGATTTTATGATCTAGCCACTTGGCATTTTATTTTATTTTGAAATTTGGGGGCATGTAGAGGCATTTTGTAGTCGTATCGAGCTAGCCGTGCAAAGGAGAAGCTGGCGAAATTTTTCGAAAATTTAGAGAGTTGGAAAAATTTTGAGAAAATTTTGATAACTATATTTGGTTTCAAATTATAAATTGAATGGTTGGGTAAGCAATGTTGTTCAGGAACTATGGATGAGTCTGGAAAGTTGGTAAGAGTGATAATGTGTCTTTAATAAAAAGATTTTTGGAAGTTGTAAAAATTGTTTGGTTTTGGAAAATGGTAAAAGGGTTATGGACCATTCTTCTTAACTAGCAATTTCGGGGACGAAATTCTTTTAAGGGGGGAATGTAACGACCTTGAATTTTGGATGTTTGAAATTAGAATATTTAATTAATTTCAAATATTTAAAAGTTAAATTCTAACTTGAATTTCAAATATCATTGTTTATACGATAATTTAATTATTGGATTTAATAATTGGAAATTGGGCAAAATATTAAATCTTGAGTTTTAAGCCGGCTAAAAATAGTTTGAAAGCTTGTAAAATCTATATTAATAATACTGAAGATGATAGAAGTGTTAAAATTGAATTTGGAAGTGTTTTGTTCAGTTTTACAAATATATTGTTTAAATTGATATTTAAAAATAGCCTTCCGAAGCACAGTCTCGGATTTCGACGAAACCAGTTTCATTGGATCCGTAATAGTGTATTATTATCGGATTTCAATTTTCGTAGTATTTAGAGCTATCGTGTGATCGTACAGTAGGTAAATGCGCTGAAATCTATATCGAAAATTCAATATAATAATTGGGTCCAAAAAGCTATCTTCTTCATACGATCGAGTTAGGACTCGAAACCTTTTGCATTCGTTCGGAATAGGGGTATAACCTTATAAAGCCTGGCGGCAGGCCTCGATAGAATGTATAAATTTTAAGCTTCGAATTGAAGACGATTTAAATTTAAATTTAAATTTAAATAATATGATTGCATTAAAATACTGTGGCAAGCCTTCGTAGACACGTATAGAAATTTAAAGCATGTGTCCTTCGTGGTACACACGCATCTTCATTTTAAAAAAATCTATAAATAAAAATATAAAAAGGAATGGTCGAACTTTCCCTTTTTTTTTCTTTTTTTCTCTTCGTCCTCCCTCAAATCGAAACCTAGATAAAAAAATATAGCAAACCACAATCGAATGGCGTAGCAGAGAGAGAGGAAGAATCGTAGTCGAGTTCGACTTCGACAGAGAAGTAACGCGAGTCGTTTCGATTAAAGCTAAGTGTGTCGCGAGCTCTAGCAAGGTCAAAGGGAAGGTGGTCGCGTGTGGCGATCGATGGTGGAGATTGCCAGAATCGAATCGCGTGGTGCGCAAGGCGGTGCCGTGGGAAGTCATGCGGTGGTAGGTAATGACAGGTACGTGATCATGGGTCGCGATTGGAAGGGGAAGGTGACCGAAGTCCTGAATTCGACGGCGAGAAGTGGCCATCGACGTGAGTGATGAACAATTCTAAATGGTGGTCGAAGGCTTTGGGCAGAGAGGCACGCAGTTTATTTTATTTCCTCGATATTTTCCAATTTAAATTTAAGCTTAATAATGTACATAGAGAATGGAATTTTAAAATCAAGTTTTTACTTTAATATATATTAAAGAAGAAAACTTTTTAACAGTAAAGAAAAGTTACCATCTTTGTTAATTACAGAAAAGGAAAAACATATATATATATATATAATAAGTATGAATATACACATATGGTTATTTTAATTTAAATATAGGTTGGTAAACAGAGAAAAATTATATGTAGAAAGGTTTTGGAAAAAAGTATATAAGAATTTTGAATGTTGTAAAGCTTATATAAATTTGATTTTGAATCTATATAAATTAAATTTTAAGTATATGTAATTTCAAAAAGAAAAAAAAATATACATATATACATTTTAAATTTACTAATTTATGTTAAACAATGTATTAAGGTGATTAACTTGTTTAACTGGTTCATTTAATAATTTTAATTACTATAAATTATTTATTAAAATTAAATTAGTTAAAATTAAATTAATAACTGGTAATTGATTGTTCGATTAGTTCAAATGTAATAAACCATAAAATGTTTATGCATGGCTAAGAATCGTGAAACCAAGTCGAGATTGGATTGGGATTGCAAATTAAAAATCAAAGGTGAGTTAATCTCACTCATTTGGATTACCTTTCAAATTTAAATAGTTAAATTTAAATTATTGGTTGTTTGCTTGAATTGATAATTTATTATCAGCTTGGATGTGATATGTTATATATAGTATATATATTGGATTGATTGATTTCCCGCATTATATAGCGGATGAGACCCTATGCGCCCCGCATAATAGCGGATGACCCTATATATCGCGATATCCCCCTCGAAGTGGGATTGGTATTTTTATATTATGCTAACATCTATGAATGCAAGGAAAGAGGTTGGAGGGATCCAACTGTACTCCTCAAAATATTGAGATTTGGTTTCATAATCTGTTTATGATTGATTGATTATCTATGATCGATTATATTGGAAACTGAAGTAATAAATGCTATGGGTTTTTGCTGAACATATTTTGGGTATTTGAGAATATCAAAGTATAAAAGATTTGATTTTGAAAGAGATGTAAAGAAAGAAATTTAAGTAAAATAATTTTAGATAAACAAAAGGAATGAATTTGGGAAGGAATAAAAAGTTTGATTTAAAATCCTATCGAATAAATTCAAAATATGGGAAAAATATTTTTGAATAAATGGAAATAAATAAAATTTTAAAATTAAGTGATATTATTTATAGAAATAAAGGATTTATTTTTAGATTCAAGGTTTAAAATAGTTGGGAGGGGTAAAGAAGAATTTTGGAAGAAGTATGAAATTGGTATTTTCAGTTTAAATAAGATTTTAAATCATAATAAAAAAGTAAAATCTGAAATTAATGGATTATGAAATAAAATCGAGTAAGTAAAGGAATTTATTTTATAATGGAGTAAATTTTGCAAATCGATTTGGAAATCGATTTAGTGTTTGAAACTGTGTTTAAAAGGAGGATGAGACTATGGAATTTATAAACCGGGTTTATAAAGTGAAATAAGATATCAGTGGATATTTGGAATTATAAATTCACGGTGGGAATTTATACAGGAATGGATAATTTGTTTTAAAAATAAATGGTGGTTTATTTTTAAAACTGTGGAAAGGAAAGTGTATTTCCCTAAAAAGCCAAATATATTTTCAAAGAAAGATTTTCAAGTATAAGTTAGAGGTTTTAAAGTGGTTTTAAAAGAATGTTTTAGAAAGAAATTATTATTTAGTTATTTAAAAAAATTTAAACGTAAATATCTATTAAGTTAATTATATAAGTAAATTATTTTAAAGGTTTAACTAGTATTATGATTTAAAAGATAATTATTTAATATCTATACCTTATAGAATAACTTTTATTTTAAAATTAGTTTTGACTTATGTTTACATGAGAAATTATTATAAAATTTCATAACTAGTATTTTAAATAAAGTGTTTTAAATAGTTTTTGTTTAAGTGTTTTAAAAATATATATTTTTGGATAAAGTGATTTAAATTATTTAAAAACCTAAAGTATTAAGACTTGGTGATTTTCAGTGGAAATAAAACAATTGGGTGGAAATTTATTCCATGAGAGAAAAAGTGATTTGAAAACTATTTTCAAATGGTTGAAGTGTAGAAAAATATCTTGCGAAGATATTTTAAAACAAATAATTTGGAAATTATTAAGGCCTGAAGTTGTTGTAGATGTTACTTGATAGTTAAATAGCCGACTATCAATATTGGCCAATGCACTGATTGTTTCGAAGAGACCGGGATTGGGATTAATTTTCTGAAAACGACTTCGATTCGGTTTGAACATTTTCGTGAGGAAGACAAGAGCTTGGAGTCGAAGATGGAGCAGTGAAGTGCAAGGGATAATCTCTACTAATCCCGACGGTGGTTCCAAAATGGATGTAATAGGAGTAGTGTCATCGGTTCCGTTCAGACCGGGAACGGTCTTGTATGGACGAGTGCTATCAAAACATCCTCAGGGGGACGGTGAGCATTCTAAGTGAATGTGTGCTAAAAAGGTAATGCATAGCCTCGAGCCTCATCAACCGAGAATGGCTAAAACAGGGGACGTGCAGCAAGGCTAAGTGGCTAGCAACCAATTAGGGTAAGGTCATCCCTTTCAAGATGTCCTTTCTTATTCGGCTGTGTGGGCGGTTGCTGATCCCAACCTTGGGGTGATCATATTCGGACTATCCAGTAAGGGGTAGCTCCGATCTTGTATTGCAGAGGATCAGGGGGATCCTCGGTATGCTGATCTAAACCAAGTATTATGACGGGCGGTACCCCAGTAGCCCTGCCATTGTATGGAATCCAATCTCCAATAAGCGCCAATACGATTTTGATTGTACCCAACTATTGTTGGAACGTGAGATGCAAGCATTTCAGCTAGATTCTATTTTACTTTCAATAGACATTATTATAATATCAGACGGATTTGACAAAAGGTGTTTTGGTTATCATAAGGTAAAAATCCGACATGTTTATTTATGTCATGGTCTTACGAGATACCTTTGATTTTATAGATTTTAAGAACTTTAATAATCCAGTTGAGTGTGTTTTCTCACGCTGGTTTTCCAGACTGACTGAGGTGTTATTTCACTAAAATGCTTGGGTCTGACCGAGTATTATAGAATACAGATTCTGGATGTGGTGCTCAGCGGATGCGCTAGTTGGCGAGACGTATCACACGTATCTGATTTATTTTCGATGTGTATGGTAGTTGTATAGTCAGCTTTTGTGAGGACAAGTTAATATAACTGTGCAGATTTGCTATTGATTGTGTTGTACTCTGATGATGTAACGTATAAAACAGATATAGTTCTTTTTGTTTAAAGATCAGTTATATATCTATTATATATTGATCCGTTGCGGTGGTGAGATTTTGATGTTGTTTTCTATTTCTTCTTCTACCTGCTTTTTCTTTCCCTCAGAAATCTGTCTTTCCGGCACTCGATCGTTCAACATATTATACGATGGCGTATTTGTGTCAATTTTCGAGGGTCGAGAAGGGAGGGTCATCACACAAAGAGACATCGATATGAGATACGAATTTTCTCCTGATCAAATTAGTCTTCTTCGAAATCTCTTGACCATGTCGGAACCAAGAAGCAAACTTTCCGTAGACTCCAACCAACATGAAGACATCTTACACGACCTTCCCAATAAATGCTTCAAAAGGTACCCTTCCAATGCTAGCTTGAAAACTACTGCCATATGAATTCCACTAAAGAAAGATGCTTTTCCTAAGTCCTTCCAAATTCAAGAATACTCATTCTCAACCATGCGTGCCTTACTAACTTACTCATTTCACTTTACTATCTTCTTTAGTCTGCACACATGAATCAACATTCCTAGGTTCTTACTAGGGTCTTATAGACTATATGAAAACTCTATTATTACTTCCAAAAGTAATCACTGCTATGCCCTACATGGTCATGCACTTTGTCCGTTACACCTAGGAAATGATTTCTCTATACTCCCTATTTATAAGAGTTTGGATGGGTGTTTATCGTTCCAGAAGCTAAGAATTTTAAATTTTCAAAACATCAAATCCCATAATCTTTGTCTTTAAAAAGTGTTATTTTTGATTTTATATTAAATTCAAAAATACTTAATCACTTAATATTATTTACCAAACCTTGAGGGAAAAGCTTCCAACTTTTTAAATCTAAAACTTATATCTCCCTTTCTTTTCAAAATTTCTACAGTTTTCTATAAAAATTTGATTTTTCAAATTTTACTTTTATTAAGGTTTTTTTTCCATTCAAAAACTATTTACTTTTTCACGAAAGCATTTTCTTTTAAAATATCTTTAGAATATCCTTTATGTGTTTTCAGAACAACTTCTTATTACACCTAATAGTCTCATATCTTAATGTACTAGAACTACTTTCTCTTACAAGAAGCTATTAACGCTAAAATCTTCTCTGAACCTTTTAAAAGAGAATTTCATGTTTATTTGAAATTACAAGAAACTTATCTTATATTTTTTGAAATAGGCTATGTAAAATATGGTGTTTTTCATACCTTGTATATCTCTTTCATGTATTCCTTGTAACTTGCACAAAACATTTTTATTGGTTTCATAGAAAATTAAACGATTACTCTTTTCATTCCAATAGATTAAAGTATGTTTAATTTATATCATTCCATGACGAATATTTTTTAATATATTACACATTTTCCTTCAAGAAAAACTCATCTTTAAAACCGTTTTAATATTTCCATAAAGCAAAAACACTTCCTTGTACTTATTAATAATAAGTGTACTTTACAAACCATTTTGTTTCTATACTTAGAAATTACCTTTTAAAATACATTTTTCTTTGGGTTAAAACGAATGTTGTGTAAAACATCGTTACTACAACCTAAAAGATAATATTAGTGTATGGATTCAATTAAATAAATACCAATAAATCTTATATACCTATGTAAACATATTTTTCTTGGGAGTCACTTACTATAATAATAGTGTTATAGCCCATGCTCCACTTATTTTTGACGAAAACATTTATTACAACAATAAAAGTTGTAAGCTACGTTTTTGATACTTGATACACTCTAGATTTTTATGTTTAAAGCCTTTGTTTACTTACAATGAAACTAGTGAGTTATATATATACTATATAATTCTTCAAAAGGAATTCCAATTTTTCGTTATATAAAAACCAACTTAAATTTCACACCATTCTTCAAAAACCCCATATTTATTTTTTAAAAGAAAATATTAACAATGAAAATTTTCAATTCTAATAATTACGTTTTTTTCAACTTTTAAAATTTTCATTTCATTGAGCTTGGCATAAAGTGGATTTTGTCCTTACTAACCTAGGAGTACTTTTCTTAAACTAAAGGCTTTTACTCATATTCCTCTTGTATACTCATATCTATTCTAAGGCATCATCGTCAAATCCACCTTTATGAAACAAATATAAATTCTGTAATTATCTACACTTGGGTTTTCATATTTTCTTATCAACTGAACTTATTATATATCCCCCAATCTTTGCCTACCTCTCTTTGGATTTCCATAGTCTGATCCTAAATGTACAAAACCGTTTATCAAACTTATTCTATGTGTAGACATTCTCTATGCCCCAATAAACCCACTTCAAGAGTGATACTTCAAGAATTCTTCTCTCAACTGACGAACACAATGCGTATAAAGAACCTCCTTTAGATGAATAACATGTTCTTCCATACTTTTTGAAAAACACCAAAATGTTGACCACGAATACCACCATGAATTTTATTTTAGGACATCTCTAAAAACACAGCTCACTAAATCAACAAAATAGGCTGGGACATTGGTTAGCCCAGAAGGCCTAACCAACTACTCAAAGAATCCGTCGGGTGTCCTAAATGCGGCCTTATTAATGTTGTCATCAGCGATCCTAAGATGATGAAATTCTATGACTCGATTAAACTGAGAGTGTACTGTAGAGCTAACTAACTGGTCAAAAAGGTCATTTATCTTAGAGAGTGGATAACGGTCCTTCTTTGTTAGCTTATTCAATTCTCTATAGTCAAAGAAAAGTCAAAGAAAACCACCTGCTTTGGTAGCGAAGACGACTGGCGCTCCCTATTTCGATATGTTTCTTCTTATGAAACCTTTCTCCAAAGCTCATGGATCTGCTTGCTCAATCCCTTCCTTTCCCTAGGCGTCCTATGCCCTACGGGTAATGCCACTGGCAAGCAAAATAAATCCTGAAGTCACTATTTCACTTGGAGGGAGGTGTCAGTCCCTTAAACTCCTCAAAGATGTCTGGAAAAATCTTTGACAATAGGAACCGAATCTAACTCTTATGATGATTAGTCGAGGTAATAAAGGAAGCTCAATATAACTGACCCTTGTGGGTTGCAAGGAATCTCGAGAGTCCTACCGATGCATGTCTCTACTCTAACGACTCTCCTCTTGTAATCTAAGATAGTGCCATATGTGGATAGCCAATCCATTCCCAAAATCATCCCATACCCTGAAATCCCAAAATATACGTGTCATAGTCAAAATTCTACACCTAGGATAAATTGTCAAACCCCTACAAACCATAAACAAGAGTGTCAATCCTTCCACGGGGTTCGAAACAACAATGCGGTCTATTACTAAAGAGATGTATAAGTGCAAACAATATACCAAAGAACTAGAGATGAAATAGTGTGTTGCTCTAGGATCAAAAAGAGTTTGAATGGGAAAATCAGAAATAGAAACCAAATTTTCCTACCTCGATCTGGTCCGCTGCTGGAAGATATTGCATCCAAAGCCTGAATCTGCGATGTAGGTGCACTCACTCCCTGCCCCATCCTCCAAGGACAAAATTTACTAAGATGATAGGGTTGTTCACAACTGTAACACTTCTTTACCTTCTCTCTCTTGCAGTCTCTTGGTAACGAATAGTCATTCTATAATAGTTACATCTCCCACTTTTCTAGATTTACTTCCGAGGGCCTTCCCTTTTTGACGCAGCGGATAATTCGAAACAAACTTCAATCGATGGAATGTAGCAATCGGTGAGTTGAGAATACTGCAAGGCCCAAATCCGTTGATCCAAAGATACCGGATTCTAGCTATCTTCGTCTCGTTGATCGCGCACGATACCGAGAAAGAAGATCTACGATTCTTCGTACGTTGATCTAGCGCACTAGATACCGTGAATCGGCTTCTACGATCGTTGAATCGAGCGCACTCGATTAACCGAAAGAGGAGATAGGAGATTACACTCAACTACCAATTTAAGATGAAAGCACACAACAATCAACAAGAAATTTTATTCAAAAATCAACCCCCATTACAAATGTCACAACACTGCTATTTATAGCTTTCACAACGCAACACAAACAAAACATCACCAGACTCTTAGGTCGGCCGCGACTTACGACCTAACTTAGGTCGGCAGCGACCTAACGACAGCGACTCAACGCTATACTCAACACATTTTTACAACACTTAGGTCGGCCACGACCTAACACCTGCGACTCAAAACAAACAGACTCAATTATAGATCGTGAACGACCTAACATCATCCAACAGCGCCTTAAAGGATGCGGCAGCAGGTCAGCGTCCTAACTTAGATTGGAATGTTCTTTGAGCGACCTATCTTCTTGCGACTTAGTAAGGTCGTTCGCATATCTTCAACATCCTGCGACCTAATATCTGGGCGACCTAACATGTTAGATCGTGAACAACCTTCACTAGGTCGTGAACGACCTAACTTCACCGAGCGACTTAATTCCGAAGTTTTCTCCACATTAACTCGTAGCTTCTTTTCTCGTGGATCCTTTGGTCGTAGACGACTTAACATCCTCTCCTTAGGTCGTGACCGACCTAAAGTGCCTTCATTAGGTCGCAGCTCAGTTTCATGTGTTCCCTTAGGTCGTTGCCTGTTTAAGTTAGCTCGGAAACGACCTATACCTTTCTCCTTAGGTTGTATACGACCTAGGCCTTCTCCTTCCTTAAGACGAGAACGACTCATGCTAGGTTGTGAACGACTCATGCCATGGAAACTGTTAGTTTGCAATTCTTCAATCCGGGTCTGAGCTGCATCATCCTTCCCTGGTTGAGAAAAATTCGTCCTCGAATTCGTAAATTCTTCCACATCAGATTGTTCATCTCCATAATATGGTATAAGATGTTTAACATTGAACACGTCAGAAGTGTACACATCCTCCGGCAGCTTCATCTTATAAGCGTTTTCATTAATCCATTTCACAACTTCCACAGGACCAATTTTTCTAGCTTTCAACTTGTTATAAGCACCCACAGGAAAACGATCCTTTGTCAATACAGCATAAACCAAATCACCTTCCTTAAATTCAACACTTCATCGTTTCAAATCAGCAGCCCGCTTATACTTCTCATTTGACTTTTCCAATCGTTCTTGAACGATTCTATGACATTCCGTCAATCCTTCAACAAAATCAGCAGCTCGTTTAACCGTCCCCTTCGGTTGTGGTACCACCGCTAAGTCCAATGGTCCCCTGGGTAAATTTGAATATACAATCTGAAATGGACTGTAACCCGTACTACGATTCATGGCATGGTTATGAGCAAACTCTGCTTGGCATAGCTTCATGTCCCAACTTTTCAAATTATCCTGTACAAGACATCGCAACAAATTTCCCAATGACCTGTTAACAACTTCTGTCTGTCCATCAGTTTGCGGATGGTAAGCGCTACTAAAATTCAGCTTTGTCCCGATCATCTTCCACAAACTCAACCAAAAGTGACTCAGAAAACGAGTATCTCTATCCGACACAATAGACTCTGGCAATCCATGAAGTCGATAGATCTCCTTGAAAAATAACTGAGCAACACGAACAGCATCCGACGTCTTCTTGCAAGCAATAAAATGTGCCATTTTAGAAAATCTGTCAACCACTACATATATAGAATCACTACCACGCTGCGTTCTTGGCAATCCCAATACAAAGTCCATACTCACATCAACCCATGGTCTAGCCGGTACAGGCAATGGCATATGCAAACCAGCATTGGTCGCGGTTCCTTTCGAAACTTGGCAAATATGACATCGCTCCACAAATCTTCCCACTTCTTTCCTCATCGATGGCCAAAAGTAAGACTGTGAAATTAATTGCAAGGTACGATCACGGCCCACATGCCCTTCCTCGTGTAACTCCTTGACAATTTTCAATCTCAAGCTACAATCCGGTATACATAAACGATTCCCCTTAAACAGAAAACCATCAACCAATATAAATTCATCGGTACTCCCATCCTTCACTTTCTCAACATATTTCACAAAGTAAGGATCTTCTTCAATCATCTCTGGCAGTAATTCGAACCCCGTCACTTCAACCTTCAATGTTGTCAACAAATGACTCCTCCTACTTAAAGCATCAGCCACACGGTTCGTCACCCCAGATTTGTGCTTAACAACAAAAGTAAATTGTTGCAAATAAGCAATCCACGATGCATGTCTCGCTGAAATTTTATCCTGCCCCTGTAAATGCTTCAATGCCTCATGATCAGTGTACAGAACAAATTCTTTCTGAAATAGATAGTGTCTCCAATGCTTAACAGCTTGTACAACAGCATAAAATTCAACGTCATATGTACTGTATCTCATCTTTGCCCCTGACAACTTTTCACTGAAATATGCAATAGGTCTCCCCTGCTGACCCAACACTCCTCCAATCCCAACCTTTGATGCATCAGTGTGTAGCTCAAACAACAACTGAAAATCAGGTAAAACAAGAATTGGCGCTGTCGTCAACAGTTCTTTGATTCGTTCAAAAGCAATCCCGGCTTCTTCTGTCCACGAAAACTGTTTACCCTTCATGCAATCAGTAACTGGAGCCGTCACGCTACTGAAATGTGGAATGAATCTTCGGTAGAATGATGCTAGCCCATGAAAACTTCTCACTTCCGTAATTGTCTTTGGCTGTGGCCAATTCCTGACTGCCTCTACTTTACTCTGATCAACTTGAATACCTTCTCCTGAAACAACATAACCCAGGAATAAGACACTTTTTGTCATAAACACACATTTCTTCGTAGCAGCATAAAATTGTTCTTCACGGAGAATAATCAACACTTCCCTCAAATGTAGAACATGCTCTTCCATACTCCTGCTATATATCAGAATATCATCGAAATAAACCACGACGAACTTCCCAATGAATGGTCTAAAGATTTGATTCATCACCCGCATGAATGTACTAGGTGCATTCGACAAACCAAATGGCATAACCAACCATTCGTATAACCCCTCTCTTGTCTTGAAAGCTGTCTTCCATTCGTCTCCAGGTCTAATCCGAATTTGATGATAACCACTCTTCAAGTCAATCTTCGAAAATATAGTTGCCCCACTCAACTGATCCAGCAAGTCATCCAACCTTGGCATAGGAAATCTATAACGAACAGTAATCTTGTTCAAAGCTCTACTATCTGTGCACATTCTCCATGTTCCATCCTTCTTTGGCACCAACAATGCTGGCACTGCACAAGGACTCAAGCTTTCCTGAACACGTCCCTGTTCCAACAACTCTTCCACCTGCCTTCGTAACTCCTCATGTTCCTTCGGACTCATTCGGTAATGTGGTCGATGTGGTAGCACTGCTCCCGGAACAAGATCAATCTGATGTTGAATGTCTCTAAGTGGCGGTAACTCCTTAGGCAACTCCTCTGGAAAGACATCTTCAAATTCTTTCAAAATTGGCTTTGCTTCTTCTGGAATTTCAACTTCTTCATTACTCTCTCTCCCAATCAACAAAAATATTTCAGGTTCTTCTTTAACTTCCTTGACAAACTCTTTCAAAGTCAACAGAGTTTTCAATTCCTCGATCTCCTCTAGCTTGCTCTCCTTCTGTTGTTGTTTCTTGGGAACCAAAGTGATTTTAGTACCCTCGAACATGAAACTGTAACTATTAGCACGACCATCATGTTGAACTGATCTATCAAACTGCCATGGTCTGCCCAACAACAGATGACATACGTCCATATCTACAATGTCACACCAAATTTCATCTTTGTACTTCTTCCCAATGGAAAAATTCACACAAGCCCTTCGACACACCTTCACTTCACCACCCTTCCTTAACCATGCTAGCTTGTACGGTTTAGGATGTTTCTCAGTTTTCAAGTTCAACTTCTTCACAGCCTCGGTAGAAATAATATTATCGCAACTTCCAGCATCAATGACGAACTTGCAAACCTTTCCCAGAATAGTGCATGTCGACTGAAAAATATTGCTTCTCAACCAACTAAAATCCTCCTCTTGCTTTGGTGTAAGACATGACCTCCTCATCATAAGATTACAACCTTCATCTCCAGACAATTCTTCTTCCTCCTCAACATAAGGTGCATTTGAACATTCTGCCTCCTCACCATCATCCTCCTTCACTTCTGCAACCATTGCTCTCTTCTTTGGCTTCGGACATTCATTGCTTTTATGACCCAACTCCTGACAATTATAACATTTGAAACCACCGCTAACCTTCGCCTTCTCAGCCTCCTTTACCACTGGCTTTGTAACAGGTTTAGGAACATTAGAACTTCCACCAACACCCCTTGCTTGATTATTGGAATTAGTAAACGCACCACCTCCACGCCTTCCTTGTTTTTCGCAAGCTAACGCCTTCTGATGTGCCTCTGCTACAGATCTTGGATCAAACATATTAACCATATCCTGGATCTGCATTCTCAATCCCCCAATGAATCTAGCAGTTAACTGTTCTTCGGTTTCCATAATATCATTCCTGGCAATGAGTTGGTAAAATTCATCAGCATAATCACTAACAGATTTCGTCCCTTGCCTCAGATTCTGCAACCTCTGGTACATAAGTGATTGATAGTTGTAAGGTAAGAAAGTAGATCTCATCAACTTCTTCATCTTATCCCACTCAACAACCTTCGACTTCCCCATCCGTTCTCGTGTAAGTTTAGTTTGCTGCCACCATGCCAATGCTCTTCCCCTCAATCTAGTAGCAACCAACTTCACTCGACGATTCTCCGGCACTTCCTTGAAATCAAAGATTTCTTCAACATTAGATAACCAATCAAGAAATTCTTCTGCTACCATCCCTCCTTTAAATTCTGGAATTTCCATCTTCATACCCGATTCCCAACGTCGATCATCTTCAACATCCCGATAAGAATTTCGAATTTGGTCTCGATCTCGATAATGAATACTAGTTCTATCACCCTCTTCAACAAAATCAAAGGTACGCCTACATCGATCTCGACCATTATCATCCCTTCGTTCATGCATGCTTCTTTGACTATGTCTCTCTTCATCTCTATAGGCTTCATTGTCAAATTCATGTTGACTTCTTCTCTCTTCATGTGCATAGTCACGATGATCTCGTCGTGATGAAATTGATGTTTCTCTTCTATCTCTAAAAGAATGTGGTGATACCCTCCTCGCTTCCGTAACCGATGGCGAAACTCGGTTTCCTCCATGGTTCGAGTTTGGTGATCTCCTCCTTTGATTCAAGTCATTCATCAATTTCTCCAATTTTCCAATGTCTTCATCGAACTTCTCATTAATACGTTGTTCCAAAAGCTCGGCTTCTTCTCTTTGATACAAAGCTTCAACGTTTTGATGACGATTAGCTCTCCTTGGTGGCATGATTGGAAAACTTCACAAACACTTCAACAAACAACAATAAGTCACGGCTTCAACTTCAAAACCCTTCACAAGGCTCGGCTACTTCCCACAAGTATACACGGCCTTCAACCTCAAATTCAAACACTTTCAACACTTTGATCTAAAATGGAATGGATCGAAAGTTCTCCCTCTTGTTGCAACTTCAATATGAACACGATGAACAACTTCAAACTTCAACTTCAAATATTTGGCTCCAAGAATCAACTTAGCTATGATTGGCTAAGTATGGCTCTGATACCAGAACTGACGCAGCGGATAATTCGAAACAAACTTCAATCGATGGAATGTAGCAATCGGTGAGTTGAGAATACTGCAAGGCCCAAATCCGTTGATCCAAAGATACCGGATTCTAGCTATCTTCGTCTCATTGATCGCGCACGATACCGAGAAAGAAGATCTACGATTCTTCGTACGTTGATCTAGCGCACTAGATACCGTGAATCGGCTTCTACGATCGTTGAATCGAGCGCACTCGATTAACCGAAAGAGGAGATAGGAGATTACACTCAACTACCAATTTAAGATGAAAGCACACAGCAATCAACAAGAAATTTTATTCAAAAATCAACCCCCATTACAAATGTCACAACACTGCTATTTATAGCTTTCACAACGCAACACAAACAAAACATCACCAGACTCTTAGGTCGGCCGCGACTTACGACCTAACTTAGGTCGGCAGCGACCTAACGACAACGACTCAACGCTATACTCAACACATTTTTACAACACTTAGGTCGGCCACGACCTAACACCTGCGACTCAAAACAAACAGACTCAATTATAGGTCGTGAACGACCTAACATCATCCAACAGCGCCTTAAAGGATGAGGCAGCAGGTCAGCGTCCTAACTTAGATCGGAATGTTCTTTGAGCGACCTATCTTCTTGCGACTTAGTAAGGTCGTTCGCATATCTTCAACATCCTGCGACCTAATATCTGGGCGACCTAACATGTTAGATCGTGAACAACCTTCACTAGGTCGTGAACGACCTAACTTCACCGAGCGACTTAATTCCGAAGTTTTCTCCACATTAACTCGTAGCTTCTTTTCTCGTGGATCCTTTGGTCGTAGACGACTTAACATCCTCTCCTTAGGTCGTGACCGACCTAAAGTGCCTTCATTAGGTCGCAGCTCAGTTTCATGTGTTCCCTTAGGTCGTTGCCTGTTTAAGTTAGCTCGGAAACGACCTATACCTTTCTCCTTAGGTTGTATACGACCTAGGCCTTCTCCTTCCTTAAGACGAGAACGACTCATGCTAGGTTGTGAACGACTCATGCCATGGAAACTGTTAGTTTGCAATTCTTCAATCCGGGTCTGAGCTGCATCACTTTTCCTCTTATCCTTCTTGCCCTTCCACTATGGCTTCTTAGAGCATGTAGTAACCGCCTTAAGCTCTTCTTCCAGCCACCAAGATATAGGTTGACCACTCTATCGGTCCTCCAAACCTAACCACCTAAACTTTCGCTCCATACCTTCCAACCTAGCTTGTGTCTCCTTGAAATCCTTCATGCGAGAAAACATTCCACCCCCTATGCTCGTGAAGCTCTTGCATAGTTTAGAAAAATCGGCTAGTGTAGGTGTATTAAAGGGATTTCCACCTACCGGTGTTGTATTGGGCGCTTTCCCTTGAAACTCTGGTACTGTAGCTCTACGGAACCAATCAGCCATACCATACAAAGAAAAGGAAGCTTAGGTTCGAAAGAATCGAAAGGAGGTTGAACTGGACTTTGAGGGGATTTTTATAATACTCTTTTATACTCAAAAACTATTTCAAAGAGTTCTTTTCTGAAAAATACTTTTAAAATAGGTTATTTCGTAAAACACTTTACTTTTTAAAAATAAATTTTTAGGAATCCTGTAACCTTAGGCTCTGATACCAAGTGAAACACCCCACACCCCTTAATATACCCAAAAGGACACACTAAAAAGCATGGTGCGTTGTAGGTATAACTGAAAACTAACAGAGATTAAGATTCACAAGACCAAAAAGGTAAAAACAACGGAAACTAAAATAATAACTCAATTAAAACAAAGCTTCATAATTACTTCATAAATAAGTCAAGTACCAAATACAACATCCATATCTCAAAACTCATCATGTCTTATGAAATAAAAATTCATAGTCTAAAAATCAGAGTATATAATATCCCTCATAATAAGCCAATATACAAAACGAACTAAAGCTGAAACAAAAGAGATACATAGTAGAGAGCTCCTCCAAGAAACCGCCAAGCGGCAGCAATTCTACTGACTTGTCCCTTGATTTACTATAAGGGGAAGAAAGAGGAAAATAGAGGAGTGAGTCGGACTAAAAGTCTGGTGAATGATAGTAATTACTAGAGTCTTTAAGCTAGATAAAAGTAATAGACTCTATAGTAGCTCTAGCATAAATAAGGATAAAATAAGAAAGAGTTAAATTGGAAATAAGTACGATTAATTATGGCTCAATTTATAAGATAGGTTAACTTTGATTGCTTACACTTGTCCTAGATTTCTGCTTTGATTAGGCTGAATTCCTAATCATGTAATTAGGATGTGACCCTAATTCTATCCTTTTTGATCGTTATGCTACTCTATAGTGCCTTTCTATGGACCAGCTGCTATATAACTCTCTACACAAAATGTTACTATGGCCAAGACGACATATATAACCTCCTACACAAAAGGTAATGGTGTCTACGGAAGACACCCACACTAAGCGCTTGGAACTCATAGCTATTACTGAGCACCTGAATGGAAGTCGCACGCATAACTGCCACCATGCCTATGATACCTTTAGTTCCATCTATTGGGTCTTCTTATTACCTCAACATCCAGCATAAGAGTGCCCCTTATCCCACTTCAGTCTATCGTGAGATCTCCGTGTGTCCATAGAATCTATAGGGGGAATGTTGTTGATACTGGCCCTTCATCCAAACAATATCTAGTTGCACCCTTTATCCAAATCCCTTGTAATTTGGACATCTATTTGACCAATTATTACCATTCTTAGCATAAGCATGCCTTAAGGAATGATATTTGGCATAGGTCCTACTTTCATCTTTGCTTATTAACTTAGATAAATTATTTTAGATAAGCTTTTACAATTTATCCCTACCATCTTTCCTTATTAACTTATCCTTAGTCCTAAAATAAGCCTCTTTTTGTTCCATTTATGATTATAACCTATGTTATAATCATGCTTATTACTTAACCCAAGATCTAAGTGCGAAAATTAGCTTCTTTCATCTTTTACTCTATTTAGTTATAAATCTATGTTAGCTATGCCAATTATCTTTAATTAGTCCAACTCTAGTTAGGCGTAATTTCAGTTCAATTCCATTATTTATTATATCCAATTCCATTATTTATTGCAGTCTTTATCATTTACATCTTATTTTCTTCGTTTAATATTCTTACTCATATAATTCATATTTTCCTTTTGATTTATTCTAATCCATACGCAAAGAAAAAAAGGGATGAAGAGAATAGACGCTTGCATAAGATCAAAAACGTCGAAAAAGATGTAAATAACAGTAAATAAACTTAAATACTTAAATAAACTATTAATTAATAAAAAAGATATGCTTAAAAAAATAAACCAAAATTACTGAAAAAATAGCTAAAAGGAAATAAACTGAAAATACTTCTAAAAACTATAAATAAATTACTGAAAAGACAATTCAAAAAGTCGTAGTAAAACTACAGCTATTAGAAACCCTATTATTTTAAATTACTTAAAGAAAACTTAAAGTAATTACAATCACCCACCTTGGTCCTAAGCTCTTCCTGGATCCTCTTGAGGGTATTAAAATATCTTTATTAAAAAGATTCTCTCCTTGGAAAATTATTCCTTTCAGGGTCCTTCCTGAAAAGGTGAAGCCAAGCGGAGAAAATCTAGAATAAGAAAAAGTGTTAGGTGTAGGGGTCTATTTATAGGGATAGAGTGGATCTTGAACCATTGGATTTGGAGATTGAATAGGATGCAACTATGTCATAGGCTGAATAGGGGATATTGGATGTAGAACAGAAGGACTAGATTGAATAAAAGAGTGCAAATGACACGTTAAAATCGTAAGGCACGAAGAAGAAATCTTCTTCGCTTCATACATTGGGGGGGTCGACCACCAGGTCAACCTTCACCCCTCTAGGTCGACCGACCGGTCGACCTAGGTGATGGTTAAGTCGACCTCCTGGTCGACCTAGCTCATATAATCTTTTTTTCGCTTCTTTGATTATTTCGTTCTTTACTCATATTAATTCGGATTCTGACTTTCTATATATGGAAATTGACCACAAAATTACCATGGACACAATGGTGCAACTCTCGTGGCTCAATTCTGATAATTTCACAAATTTATTTTATTATTTAATTAATTAATGAATTAATTTTTACGGGTTAAATTCCGGGTTGTTACTGTCATTGCATTTTTAGGCATGAAATATGAACTTGAAATTGTTTCTCGAATCTATTCACTAACTCGGCCTATGTGCTGATGGAACCGTTCTTCGGCTGTCTAAACCATAACGTCGCCAAATTTTTCAGATACTAAGGGAAACACTTTCCTATGACCTCTTCAGTTGCACCCAACACCTCCATGTGTCGGATGTACCTCATCATATGAACTGTTGGATCTCTCTTCCCTTCATATGCTTTCAATATATGCAGCTTGAAATCATGAGGATTCCTCGCATACCGAATGTTTGGAGTGAATGGACTCCTGTTCACATCCTTAAGGCTTCGGTAAGCCAATCCACCTCTCATAGATTGTCTTATTATTTTAGCATGCTGGTTATTGTCATCCAAATAAACTCCTAAGTTTGCATTCTCAACCTTCCCCCGACTCTATGAGGGAATTCTGGCATGTATTCCTTCGGCCATGCATCAATGTTTCGATTCGCATGCCATCATCTTTCCTAAGATGCACACAGTTTCCAGCTAAGCCAAGATCACCCATGCCTCCATGTTCTTCTAATTTGATACCGATCCATGCAAGGGATTGGTACCGATCCTTACGGTTAGCACAGGGTTCACTCCAGCTCATTCTGCTCTGCTCTCTGGCATGGTTGCTCATGCTTCAGGTCTTTGGTTTTGGTTTGCAGCAACTCTGGCTATTCCCATCTGTTCCATTCTTCATAAGGAACTCTCCATCATTTCCTCTTACCGAGCTATCATCTTCTCCTACAGTTGATTCATCATAGTCTCCATCTCATCCTCAATTATGTAGATGGAAGGGGATTTGGCTCCTGAGCATGCTTCTTGACTGACCCTTGTCGATTTCCTTCAGCAATAGCCTTCCCAGTGAATTTTCTTATCATCTTGAATGTTTCCAAGTCTCAGATTAGCGAATTAAAGTATTTTGCAGTGAAAGCATCAAAAGTTTGAACCAAAAATGGTACAAACCCTCAATAAATTGAGCAAAGAATAAAAAGTGAAGAAAAGTAAGTTAAAACGAGCAAGAAAAGAACACAAAGAATTTTATAGTGGTTTGGCTGATCTTGACCCACATCCACTTGACTTTTTGGTGGTTTATAGCGTTATTTACACTTCTGTTCTTACAGATCAGTATAAAATCCATTACGGATCGGTATAAATCCGTGAGTGATTTCAAAAAATTAGAGTAAGAGAACAAGAGAGTTGAAAAGATCCTTAAAAATTAGCCATGCCCTCCTTTTTATAGTAGTAGATAGCCTAAAAATTCACCTCCATGATCTCCACGTAGATTTCCATGCCATAGACGACTTCTCTACGAAATTAGGTGGACACCTCTTTAGTAATCAGGGATCGGTACCGATCCATAGGTTTGAATCGATACCGATCCACGTATTCTTCATATGGATGACTTTGTACTTCTTGTCCTGGCTTGATTCGTTGTTACTTCGTGATTCTAAACTTGTTTGCACCATTATTAAATTATTTTTGAGTCTAAATAATGGATCTATGGAAGAATGGAGTTTCTGATTTCTAGAGTCCAAGGTGATCGATAATTGGTGCATGCGAACAATCATAAGAGGTCAAAAGTGGGTTGTAGGTAGCATGGCTTTGGAGTGTAGGAAGTTTGGGATCGTTTGGATGAAGTTTTATGGATCGGTACCAATCCAAGTGGTTGGATCGGTACTGATCCAACACTTGTTGGATTTTTAAACTTTGCTTTTTTTTGAGTGGACTTGTATTTGCTTTGTTATCTTAGTTTTGTTCGAGTTTTAGGTTTCACAGCCATCTCTTCGAGCTTCTTGCCTTTATAACTTTGAAGTTTGACTTATCGAGTTCCTCCGTATACTGCCTGGTCAAATGGCGGAATAATAATGATTTTTGCTGAATGTTATTCGTACGATATCTAGATTATACCTTATTTGTTAATCATAAAATCAACATCTATTCATGAATTCAGTAGTCATAATGCATTTTGATTCCTTATAAATTTTTTAGCATTTTGTAAGTTCGACATTTCATTACAAATTTGATATCTAGAGATGGACTATTCAATAGATTATTAGCCTCATATAAGTTTATAGCTAATTCTAGTTTTGTCACTATTACACACCACCTCTATACTCATATTACTCAAGAGTATTACTGAGTAATACTATTAAATTACAAGGAGAATGAGGTGAAGTGGGTGTTTCCACATAGAAAAGTGCAAAAATAACAGCATCATATACAAAATAATCACATCGTAATGAAGAAAATAATGTATATTATACATTTTAATATTTCATACAATATCCAAATTTATTTTATATAGTTCAACCATTTAATTTAAATATATAACTATATCAGTTCCTAATACAAATGAATATATAAATCCATTAACTCGGTCCATCCATCTCCTCATACCCAAAGTATAGCTAAACCTATAATTAATCCTTGGTCAAAAAAAATTGAAGCCAAAATACTTTGATTTGATACTCGAAATCATCTTTTGAACTTGTCTCTTTTCCATTGTTTATAAACCAAAAAATAAACCTCAATCTATCAATTCTCTAACCATCCAAACTTAATCAAAATACAAACTTCTTCATAATTAGAGGTGTAGCATAGAATTGAGATTCATCTTTTTTAATTTGGATATTTTAGGTTATTTCTATTTATTTTGATTTAGAAAGAAGAAGAGAGTTTTTACTTTTTCTTTGGTTTCATGAAGCAAAAGAGAAAGAAAGAATGCCCTAGAAGTTTTTAATGTGAATTGTATTGTGAATAATGAAGATAACTTGTTTATATATGAAAATTGAAGACAACTCATGAAAAGAATGCTATAGATACAAGTCTCAAGAACTATGAATTTTGGGCTTGGGCCTTACCACAACCTAACCTATTTCTTTCTTTTCGTCTTCTTTTATAAACTATTTTAATTCAAAACACTATAGTACTTCAAATTCAAAATTATATTTATATCGTTAAAGTGTTTACTCAACATTGTGAAATTTTAAGGAATTTATTTTCCATAAATTCTTCTATTTTAATTACTTATATCAAAACTACCATAATTAATTCCACTTTAATTTTATTCATTTACTGGTAAAAAAACTAATTCAAATTTCCACTTAAAATTTATTTCTCAATCAAATATCTATTAATTATCCATTATGAAAATTTTATAACATATTATTTCCATTTTAAGAAATTAAATCTCAATTATAAACTTTAACTAATTGCTTCTTAAAGTTTAGGGTTGTTACAGTCACTCTATCGCTAAGAGTTGAATAGCTTTCAATTAACCAATTCGATTGATTAGGCATTTAGTTGTTTGCCTTGCTTCTATATTTATGATCATTCAATTTTTTGTAAAATGTAAGATAGTTCCCTAACTTCATGTAATATCTCCTAGTAGATAAATGGATAGCAAGAAGCCCAATAAGGCAGTAAGAGCTCTAAACCTTCTCTTTCTACAAAGAAAGGAGACCGCATGCTTAATTAGTCCTTCTTTACCACTCAGAAGGAGGTAGATATGATCCTTTAGCAATTTAGGATTATAGTTATAGAGGCCATGGTTACTGGTCCCTCTGGTCGGATATACAATCCTTCAGGAGGGATTTTTTGCTTTTACTCCTAACTACATCTGGCATTTTGGGTATTTACCTTTTCCATAATTTCTTTTGCGATTCTTGGACCATCTGAACATTGCTCTAATCCAGCTAATTCCTAACTCATATGCTTACTTGAGCAGCCTAGAGGTCCTTGCCAGGGAGGCTAAACTTCCTACTCTTAGCATTAAGACTCTCCATTCCATAGTAAGCCTTATAAGGATAAACTAACAAGTGGATAATCCTATGTACCGTCTTCTCCCAATCCCAAAAAGCGTAGTCACTTATCTGATCAATAAGACAAAGGACTGGGAGAACCAGTTTTTTCTATATCATATGCTACTCCCCTAAGATCAGAGGGCCTTTCTTTGTATTCATTATGTTTCCCTTTTTATAATATATGTTATATCCATCATTATCTTTTGATGAGTGTTCTCTTTCAGGTTCTGCTTCCAAATAACCTAGCCCTTTCGTCACTGCTACTATTGAGTCCCTGACTCGGGCTTCTAAGAGTTTGGGTGATGGGCTTAAATTGTTGATGGAAGCAAATATACATAGACATTCTCTGACCTTAGACAATCACAAGATACTTGGAGAACCCCTGATGGTGAAAGGAAATGCCTAGGGGAAATGATCAATGGTTATTAGCAATCAGAAGACTTTCTCTACTTACACCCCTATTTAGCTTGAATCCTTCGGTAAATTTTCATTACAACTTAAATGGAATTTCTTGTGTTGATATCTTATAAACTTCTTTTTTGATTTAGATTCGTCTGCACTCGTTGTGGCCAAGCATAAAAAAATTACATATCACTCTTCTTCTTTAGTCGTACCAACTAAACCTGCTCTCGCCAAGGATTCCATTTCTATGGCCGTTGATGACTTAAAAAGGAAGGTGGCCTCTAGTGCCTCGGACTACTCTTCAACTCTTCTGCTGAGTAAAATGCCTAAGCTCGGGGATGACTATAATTTTATTGCTATTGTCGAATATTTGAATGTAGATATTAACTTGACGGCTCATAATCCTGATGTGATTAATTTAGACTTTTAAGGTCATGAATTCAAACGAATACTGAAGGGGTTCACACTGCATATCCCTTGCTTAACATCCCACTTCCTACCTCTCCGTCTAGTTTCCATCACTTGTATGAGGAGCTTGGTTTGACTCCTTTCCTTCAGAGGCTCATGCTTGGACACCCACAACGAGCTTTGACGATCTCCTTCATTATTTTCCCGATCCCCGACCTTGGCTTCTCTTATGCCGCTCCAGCCTTCGACCTTCTTGAAAGATCATCTTTACATTATCTATCAGCAGCTCTTATGTTATCCGGGCTTTTTACCCAATGGAATTCAATAGAAGTCAGAACATCTACGTTGAGTTAGGACAAATCAAGAATCAACCAAAAGGACTAGAAGAAGGAATCAAGAAAGTCTCAAGGAAAAGAAGTTAAAAATCCCCTTAGACGATGGATTGCTAGGGATCCATATGGGTCGCTCGTGGATCCTCTAATCCTCTTGCACCATGATCCAACGGTATTCTAGTAATGTCTGCTAACTTTGGAGGCATTCTAAGCTAGTTAGATTGAGAAGTGAGCATTCATCTAATTCCATCAGCAGTTCAATGCAATCAGTACATGAATCATCAACAAAGCAAAGCATCTAGTCATGAAATTACATGGAGAGCATCTACACAAGCCAGGAAACATGATCTAAAGGGAATGGTCCAAAAATACTCTAGCCCCATGGATCGCTAGTAATCCATGCACCAAGGATCACTAGCGATCCTTTAGATTAGGTTGGCTCATTCTGGAATTTTAGAAGCGCCTACATACCTTCGAATGTGAGTCTCTGATGAAGGGGCTTTGTCCTAAGTGCTCTCCAACCCCTATAAATACAATCCTACCTTCAACATAAACATAATCTTCTGGACTGGCTGCTAAAACTCTGCAGAAAATATCCTTCACTCTTCTTCTCCCACGCAACGGTCATCAAAGGAGTTCATTGTGATTCTCCAGTGAATTCTAACACTGGTGACCTGATCTAACTCAAAAGATCCAAACAAATTGTAACCATATTCAACTTGTAAGTGCAGTGAGTCAATAACAAAAGTTATAAAGTGGATGTAGGCTTCGTTAACAGCTGAACCACTATAAAAATCTCATACCTCTTTACTTTATTTGAAAGTTACTAACTCTTGTTTCTATTTTATTTTCCTTGATAAATAGGGTTGGTGCTTTCATACTCAATTTTGGGTGTTGATCTACTTTTTGGGTTAACATTTTAGTACTTTCACTACGAACTGAACTCAGGCTTAGATCTAGCTATCTACTTTGGAATAGATAGGTTAAAAAGTGGGAACATTAATCTTTACTTAGAAGATTTTTTTTGAGAATCAATGACTCCAGGAAGAAAGAGAACAACTTCTAGAAGATCAGTAGGAGCTACCATTGCTTGAGAAGAGACAAACCAACGTCAAATTGAAGTGAACAATCCCAACAATCTACAGTTAGGAGTTAACTCCAGTGATCAGATTCTATGATCCTTCATTCAACGTAAAGTTGTCGGTAGAGATGAGTGGAATAAAATGGTTGACAAAATTAATCAGAAAATGAAAAATAGCAAAGGGCTAAAATTAACAAACTGATCACTGGAGTTAGCTTCAAGAACCATGACAGAGCCCGCAGCTGCCGTGGAATAAAAAAATTCTTCTGTTTCTGGCGTAAATGAAAGGAACGGGAAGCAGCCACAGAAAGGAGTGTTAAGTGGAACCGTGGGAATAAATATAGAAGGGAACACAAGCACTCCACCAACTATGAGGCAACTAGCTACGAACTTAAATCTAGAGGCAAAAAACCTACAGGAGGATATAGTTATGGATCTCTCCAACTCAGAAGATGGTAAGCAACTTAACGACTACAAGATTGTAACACCCCTAATTTTTAATAATATTATGCAGGAGATTTAATTAGATAAATTAAATAGAACAATATAAATGTAAAGTGATAAGAAGATTGAGATTGGTTAATAAACCTAGAGGCTGTGCTTAATTAACTCTAATTGGCTTGTTAATGGGTAAATGATAATTAAATTAACATAAGGGCATTAGGGTAATTATCGCACCAATATTTCACTACCCTATACTCATGTTACGTTATCATTCACATTCATTTTATCATAAAAATTTAAATGTAAGAAAACAGCAAGCCGGCCATTACGGAGTAAGAAGAGAAGTGAAAATTCAAGATTTAAGCTTAGGATTCAAGCTAGGGGAATTGATCTCAAACAATCTCCGATTTCCTTATCCAATCTAAGGTGAATAATAATCACTACATCTCTATTTTAGTTTTTCTATGATCACTGACTTACGGATTTAAGTTTAAATCTAATATAATGATTTTTGATGACATGATTGACTTCAAATGAATGATAGAGTTAAACAAGGTTGTTTGCCTTTAATAAACATGGATTTAAGGGTAAATCCATACGTTTTGATTTTAGAATGACATGGGAAAATTTTATGTTATGAGAAACATGATTTTAGAGTTAGGTTTCAATTTTTAGAATTTTCCAAGCTGTGGAAAATTTGATATGAATTTTCAAAGGAAATTATGTATTATTGGGTTTAGAAATTAATTTCGATAATTAGATAATGAATTTGGGTCTAAATCTTATATATGCTAGATAACATATTAAATGCAAATTTATGTGATTTTTGGGGATTTTTATTAAGTGGTTTATTATGGAAATTAAATTATTTTTAAAGAAGGACCTAAATAGTTTAATTGTTGTTAAATAGGAAGGGCTTATTCATTAAAGTTAATCTTGTTTTAGATCTGAGAAAATGCGGCAATTTTCTATAAAACAAATTGAAAAGTTTAAGGCAACCAATCAAGATTTTACACACGGGCAAGTTAGTTAAAAGAAATTACTTTAGTTGGTAAAAAAGCATTTTACCTAGAAAAGTGGGTTCGGCCTCCTTTGGTAGTAGCTTTCGACCCAGAGCTTCCGCCTTTGACTAAGTCGAAACCAATGAAGCCGAAATCAATACACATAGTATCATTTAGTTGGTACGCAGTGGATTGGAGAAAGGCGGAATGTAGGGTGTCGAAATATAGCTTCGAAGAGGTACATAACTTTGTTTTGTTTTGTTTTCTAAAGAAAATCGCTTGCCTGTTTACAAAGAGGTTTCGAAGGAGTCAAAACCAATGCTTGCGAAAGGCTGTTTTAAAACAAGCTTTTGAAGGAAAGCTGCCACCTTTTTAAAGTAGTATCTTTCGAAGGAGTTACTAAGCTTTTAAATTAATGCTTTCAGAAGGAGTAGTTTTGACCAAGTCGAAACCCTTCTGTAACTTGATGACTTTCGATAGTATTGAAGATATCAATGCTGTCGAAAGGCACTTTGTGTTTTTATAAATATAAGCCACTTCCTATAGCTTTCGAAAGGGTTAGGGGTTTCGAAGGCAATGGTTTCGAAAGGGGTTTCGAAGCCAACCTTCAAATAATTTACCCATATGTTTTATACTTTCAAATAGATGGTGCCGACACCATCAGGTTTTCCCTAATACTTTTATGAGATGAAGAATGGTTTCAAAAGATATGCTTTCACTTTTATCACTTGACCCAGAATGATATTTTAAATATAAAATCAATGGCTTCGGAAGGGATACTTCTGGTGGTTTCGAAAGAGGGTCTTTCAATGTTTTCGAAAGGTGTACTTTCCATGTTCTCGAAAGGTGAACTTTCAATTGGTTTTGTAGCTATGCTTCTAAAGATAAATGATAACACCCTAATACATCTGAAAGGTTTCAAAAGAGAGTTTTAAAGTGTTCGATAGGCAGGTGCCTAATGTTTTGAAAATGGATTTTTATGCTTTCGAAGGAGGGTATTCGGTGTGGTCGAAAGCTGGGATTCGAAGGAGTCGAAAGGTTTTTTTTCAAAACTAATAACCTAAACTCAAATTTTTAAAGGAAAAGCGCATGGCTAAATCAAAAGAGTTTTTATAATGGTTTTAAGAAGAAGCTTCCCTTGAAAAAATAGTAGGTTAAAGGGGTTAACCATGTTTTATACTAAACCCACAGGAGTGGTATTGTTATAATTGTTGTTTGCTTCTTCAAATACAAATATATTCACTTTGTAATGGACCCATAACTGCATTTTGGAGATAAAGAGCAGAAAAACCAGCTAGGTTGACCCTGTAGTGAATATAAATTAATTAAACTCTTGGATGAGTAGAATTGCATCCAAAAGGTCTGGGAGACTAGAATATAGGATGTCTAAACATAGAAGTTGTCAGGGAGACAGGTTCATAATGCACCCATGAAAACTATGATTATGAAGTTATTGGAGTTACCAATAGGTTCATAGTGATCCCATGAAAACTATGATATAAAGAGTGTTTGGCAGGAGCCAATTGGTTTGTAGTGCACCCAAGTAAACTATATCCAGACTAAGTTAATGATAGTTTTCAATAGGTTCCTAGTTAATCCATGAAAACTAGGATAAGAAGGAAGTTACTAGAGTCACCAATAGGTTCATGTGAACCCATGAATTAATTAAACCCATGGGAGTGGTAGTGTTAAGTTAATTGACATGGGCCAATAGGTTCATAGTGCACCCATGTAAACTATGAAATAGGACAGGGAGTCTAGAAATTAAATACAGGTTATCAGTAATCCAATAAAAACTAATAGGTTAATAGCGACCCTAAAAACTATAAAAATGACATGTAGTCAATTAAACAAGGAATGGAAAATCCAAAATGTTTTAATTAGTATGCATATCATCATAATGTTTTGAAATGACTATGTTTTCAACTATTGTGGATGCAGGAGTATAATATATGGTTTTATAAAGGTTTTAAGATACTAGTGAGGGGAAAACTCATTCCGCTAAGCTGGTCTCACTAGATATCTAAATGGTTTAAGATTTTAGATTATTATTCATATTAGGCTTTATGTCTAACTCGAAGTTTATATTTTCCATTTAAACTCTCGGGTGCTCAATTGATTTTGAGTAGTCTGATACGTGAGGTTTTCAGGTACCACATTAGACAAATAAGCTTCCGTAGATGTGCAGGAGGCAGAATAGATATTTAGAGTTCTTTTCACTTTGATTCCGCTATGTTGTTTTGTAAAGGCAAAGCTGTTTAAGTGCTTTATTATATACTCTGACCACCGAGGGTGCATCTTCATATGTCGCTCTTGGCGTATTTGTAAGAATCATATATTTTTGAATGTGGTTAGCGATTATTGGATTATGTAAAGAAATTTGAAATGGTTTTTGGAATGGAATGAGAATGTTGTTTTATAATTTAAATTTTTTCCATATCCATGTGTTTCTATGTATCAATGAATTTAACACCGACGTATTTAGTCATCAAGGATTAATAACTATGGATGACTGCAGCATCCATAGTTGTTTGTTGTGAGCCTCCACGTAGGGAGATGTTACAAGTTGGTATCAAAGCATAAGTTTATGAAACTTTAAAAGAAAGTTAAACCTAAAAGATTTTCGAAACATAATCCAATGAATCAGAAATATGATCGGGGTTTGGGTTAACGTGATAGTAACATACTTGTATTTGATACACACACACACACACACACACACACACATATATATATATATAAGTACATGTTTCCCTCTCTCTTAGACCGTTCTTCTTTATCTTACTAAGGCTCATATGCAGATTTATGAGAAAGAAGATATGGAAGCAGGAAATGGAAGAGGAAATCTAGGTGGAGGAAGCACCACAACCAATGGAAATGCTCGACCTAATGCTCGGAGGAACCAAGGTCGACATGCTAATGTTAACCAAAATGCTGAAGCCAATGTAGGTGCTGGAAATCCACCAACAGATGCAGGGATGGTGTATCAGCTTTTAGCCAATCTTTTGCAAGCTGGAGTTGGTTGTAATGTTGGAGGAGCAAATCCTATGGCTCCAGTTGGAAATAATTATGCTATGTTAAACAGAGACTACAACAGTTTGAGTGGAAAGCCGTTTTATGGAACAGAGGATGCAGTTGAGGTTGATGATTGGCTATTTCACTATGAGAGGATCTTCACTGACCTAGGTTTGGATAATGAGCAAAAGAGGAGGCTGGCCTCTAGGCAGTTGCAAGGGGCAGCGCTTCACTGGTGGAGTAGTGTGACTGCCGAAGTTCCGAAGGAAGAATTGACGTGGGCTGATTTTAGAAGGAGGTTTGAGAAGATGTTTTCATCTGAGGTTTCCAAGTCGGCATTGATGAGGAAGTTCATGGATTTAGTTCAGGGAGAGATGTCAGTAATCTAGTATGCTGCTAAGTTTGATGAGCTGTCTCGATATGGGTATGCCACTATAGACACTGACATCAGAAGGAATGGAAGGTTTATTTGAGGATTGAAGTTCGAGCTTGCTAGAATGACCATGTCATATATGTGAGAACTTTGTAATGTAGTGGTAGAGATGGTCATCTACCATGAAGAGATGCTTGTTGCTTCTGCCAGAGTGAAGCAAGTGGAATCCCATGGTCCTCAGGGAAAGAAGAGGAAATTCCTTAAGAAGAAGGGAGCCCAGAAAGGGGATGCTGCTAAGAAGGCAAAGGCTGATTTAGTGATCTTCAAGTGTGATAAGAAGGGTCATTATGCCCATGAGTGCCGGTCGGGCAAGGGAAAGAAGACTGCAGAAAAGAAGAATGAGAAATGCTTTAACTACGACCAAGTAGGGCATTATAAGAACCATTGTCCAGAGCTAGTCAAGGCGGACAGAGGGAAGGTTTTTGCTATTGGGTCACCATCTTCTTCTAGGCCAATTGTAGCAGAGAAAGGGAAAACTATGATGGAAGGTACGCTTTTTATTCAGAGTACACCAGTTGGGGTACTATTTGATACCGGTGCATCACATTCATTTATATCGCGGTATTTGGTTGATAGGTTTTGTACAGAACCTACATATCTTATTACTTCCTTAAGGGTTGCGAATCCAATAGGAGGTATGCAACTATATGGATAAGATGTGACAAGAACTTGATTTGTTAGGTCATAAATTTGCATGCAGTCTGTATGTTTTTGATATCGTAGATTTTGGGATCATTTTGGATATGGATTTGTTAGGTCAGTAGGAAGCTAGGATATTTTTCCACGATAGGGAAATATCACTGAAACACCCAGATAGTCATAACCGAATCATTTTCTCAGATTCCAGCGGGAGTGTTCGTGCTTTGTTGAGTGCCACAGAAGTGGAAGAAGAATTAAGTCAAGTTCGTGTGGCAAGAGATTTTGCTTATGTCTTTGAGTTGGTCACTCTAAGAGCTATTGAGTTTTGGATAGTGCCAGGAGCTGAACTTGTAAGCAGAACACCTAGAAGTTGACACCGACTGAGATAAAGGAACTAAAGGTGCAGCTAGTGGATCTTGAGGGAAGGAATTTTATTAGACCAAGCAGTTCGTCTTGGGGAGCAGCAGCGGTTTTCGTGAAGAAGCCAGATGGGTCGTTAAGGATGTGCATCGAATATCATAAGCTAAACAAAAGGATGATAAAGAATAAGTATCTTTTGCCAAAAATAGATGATCTGTTTGATCAGTTGAGTGGAGCCAGAGTGTTTTTCCAATTGGATTTGACGATGTTGTTCCATCAGTTAAAAGTGGCAGAGGATAGTGTTTCTAGGACAGCATTTCGGACTAGGTATAGTTCATATGAGTAGTTAGTGATGCCATTCGGGTTAACGAATGCACTTGCTTTCTTCATTGATTTGATGAATCGAGTTTTCTGAGAGCACTTGGATAGGTTCGTGTTGATATTCATAGATGACATTTTAGTGTACTCGAAAGATGAAAGAGAGAATGAGATTCGTCTTAGAGTGGTGCTTGAAACGTTGAGGCAGAATCAGCCGAAGGTAAAGATTTTCAAGTTTCATTTTTAGAAGAAAGAGGTTAAGTTTCTTGGTCATGTGGTATCGAAGGAGGGCTTGGTAGTCGATCTAGTTAAGATCGAAGCTGTTTATAATTGGAAGAGACCAGACACGGTAACCAAGATCAGGAGTTTTCTTGGACTAGCTAGCTATTACCAGAGATTCATTAAGGATTTCTTGCGGATAATAGCACCTTTGACAAAGTTGACCAAGGAGGACGTGAAGTTTATTTGGTCCGACAAATGTGAGGAAGGGTTCCTTAAGTTAAAGCATTTTTTGACCAATGCACCAATATTAGTAGTTCCAGATGGAAACCAAGGGTTGGTAGTGTACACTGATGCATGTGGAACTGGATTGAGAGCAGTGTTGATGTAAAGGGGTAAAGTTATTGCCTACGCATCCATACATCTTAGGCCGCATGAAGTAAGATATCCTACTCATAACTTGGAATTGGCTACGGTAATTTTTGCCTTGAAGATTTGGAGGCATTATCTCTTAGAGGAGATATTTGAGTTGTATACCAATCATAAGTCTTTAAGATATTTATTCTTTCAGAAGGAGATGAATATGAGGCAGCAAAGGTGGCTTAAGTTTTTGGCTGCTTATGATTTCGGTATAGGGTATACTTCTGGGAAAGGAAATAAGGTAGCAGATGCTCTTAGTAGAAAACATCGGAATGTGGTGTTAGCTATATTGGCGGAATGGAAGATTTAGAATCTTTGACTACTTGCAGTGTGTAGTTAAGATCGACTGCTAGTTCTAGTCAGAGTACCTCTATGTTGTCCTATTTAGAAGTTCGACCAGTGTTGATCAAAAGGATTGCTTCTAAGCATAAAGAGGATCCTATATTAGCCAAGAGGATTAGAAGGCTTGAGGTAGGATCAGAGATCAATGATATAAGGGATTTTATTCTAGACCAAAAAGGATGGTTGAGGAAGATGGGACGCTTATGTGTTCCAAATATTGAGGACTTGAGAAGAGAAGTTCTGGAGGAATGTCATAGATCCAAGTTTATGATTCATGCTGGAGGAACTAAGATGTATCAAGATATAAAGAGAAGCTTCTATTGGGAAGGTATGAAGAGGGATGTTGGCTTGTGGGTTAGGCAGTGTGCAAAATGTCAATAAGTGAAGGCCGAACATTAGAAGCCGATTGGATTGCTTCAGCCTTTAGAAATTCCAGTGTGGAATTGGGATTCGATACCCATAGCTTTTATGGACAGGTTGCCAAAGACGG
Organism: Allium cepa; assembly: GCA_030765085.1. NCBI lineage: Eukaryota > Viridiplantae > Streptophyta > Magnoliopsida > Asparagales > Amaryllidaceae > Allium > Allium cepa. The sequence goes on from CM060940.1 coordinate 657,056,587, forward strand.
ATAGGGGAAATGAAAGTAGATGGGTTATAGTGGACAGGTTGACCAAGAGTCCCATTTCATTCATGTTAAGTCAACCAGAAGGACACTTGTTTTGGCTAAGTTGTTCATAAAGAACATAGTTAGACTTCATGGGATTCCTAGTAGCAAAGTTAGTGACAGAGATGCATTATTCACTAGCAAATTTTAGAGAAGTCTACAGGAGGTATTAGGTACCAAGCTCAAGATAAGTACAACATATCACTTTCAGACGAATGTGCAGACAGGGAGAGTCAAGAAGGTACTCGAAGATTTGTTGAGGCTTGCGTATTGTATTTGGGTGGATCTTGGGAAGATCGCCTACATTTGATTGAGTTTTCTTATAATAATAGTTAACAAACTAGTATAGGAATGACGCCTTTTGAAGCTTTGTGTGGAAAGCCATGCAAATCACCAGCATGTTGGTTGGAGATTGAAAACAGATTGGTCTTAGGTCCAGATTTGGTTAGGGAGGCGTCGGAAAAGATTGAGTTAATCCAAGAAAGGATGAAGGAAGCTCAATCCAGACAGAAGAGTTACGCAGATAAAACGTGTAACGACTTAGAGTTCTTAGTGGGAGACAGGATTTTCATTATGATATCACCAATGAAGGGTGTGATACGATTTGGAAAGTCAAGGAAGCTGGCCCCAAGATATTTGATCAATTCCAGATTATAGAAAGGATTGGAAAGCTTGCATACAAAGTAGAGTTGCCGAGAAAAATGGCAGGTGTCCATAATGTATTCCATGTGTCTCATCTTTGCAAGTATATGCATGATCCAGAGACTACTATTTCTCCGACAGGGTTGGAAGACTTGGTAGTAGAGCCTGATTTGACTTTTGTTAGACAACTAGTCTGGGTTGTAGCGAGAGATGAGAAAAGATTGAGGAATAAGACAATCAAGTTGATGAAAGTTCAATGGAGCGACAACGAGAAGGATTGTACTTGAGAGATAGAGGACAGGATTTGAGATACTTATCCTGGTCTGCTTTGATGGTATGTCTATTAGATTTCTATATGTTAGTTGCTAGTCAGGTAGGCTAGTATGGTTGTTTCGAGTTGTTATAGATGATTTCTAGTCCTTACTGAATTTCAAGGACGAAATTCTTTATGGCAGGGAGCCTGTGACACCCCTAATTTTTAATAACATTATTCACGAGATTTAATAAAATAAGTTAAATATAATAATATAAATGTAAAGTGATAAGGAGATTAAGATTGGTTAATAAACCTAGAGGCCGTGCTTAATTAACTCTAATGGGCTTATTAATGGGTAAATGACAATTAAATTAACATAAGGGCATTAGGTTATTGCCATACCCATAGTTCACTACCCAATACTCGCGTTACCTTATCATTCATGTTCATTTTATCACAAAAATGTAAACGTAAGAAAATAAAAGAGCAAGACGGCTATTAAGGAGTAAGAAGTGAAGAGAAAATTCAAGATTTAAGCTTAGGATTCAAGCTAGGGGAATCAATCTCAAACAATCTCCAATTTCCTTATTCCATCTAAGGTGAATAATAGTGACTACATCTCTATTTTGATTTTTATATGATCATTGATTTTTGGATTTAAGTTTGAATCTAATATGATGATTTTTGATGATATGCTTGATTTCAAATGAATGATAGAGTCAAGCAAGCTTGTTTGCATTTGATAAACACGGTTTTAAGGGTAAATCCATATGTTTTGATTTTAGAATGCTATGGGAAAATTCTATGTTATGAGAAACATGATTTTGGAGTTGAGTTTCAATTTTAGAATTTTACAAGCTGTGGAGAATTTGATATGAATTTTTAAAGGAAAATATATATTATTGGGTCTAGAAATTAATTCTGGTAATTAGATAGTGAATTTGGATCTGAAATTTATATATGTTAGATAACATATAAAAAATGAATTTGTGTGATTTTTAGGGATTTTTATTAAGAGGTTTATTATGGAAATTAAATTATTTTGAAAGGAGGACCTAAATGATTTAGTTGTTGTTAAATGGGAAGGGCTAGTTAATCTTGTTTTAGACCTGAGAAAATGCGACAATTTTCTGTAAAATAATTTGAAAAGTTTAAGGCAACAATAAAGAGTTTACACATGGGCAAGTTAGTAAAAAAGAAATTACTTTATTTGGTAAAAATAGCCTTTTACCTGGAAAAGTGGATTCTGCCTCCTTTGGTAGTATTTTTTGACCCAGAGCTTCTGCTTTGACCAAGTCGAAACCAATGAAGCCGAAACCAATACACATGGTATCACTTAGTTGGTACGTAGTGGATTTGAGAAAGGCGGAAGGTAGGGTGTCGAAACATAGCTTCCAAAGAGGTACGTACCTTTGTTTTGTTTTGTTTTCTAAAGAAAAGCGCTTGCCTGTTTACAAAGAGGTTTCGAAGGAGCCAAAACCAATGTTACGAAAGGGTGTTTTAAAACAATCCTTCGAAGGGGAGCATCTGCCTTTTTAAAGTAGTAGCTTTCGAAGGAGTTACTAAGCTTTTAAATTAATGCTTTCAGAAGGGATAGTTTCGACCAAGTCGAAGCTCTTTTGTAACTTGATAACTTTCGATAGTATTGAAGATATCAATGCTGTCGAAAGGTGCTTTGTGTTTTTATAAATATAAGCCACTTCCTATAGCTTTCGAAGGTAATGGTTTCGAAAGGGGTTTCGAAGCCAACCTTCAAATAATTTACCCGTATGTTTTATGCTTTCAAATAGATGGTGCCAACACCATCAGGTTTTCCCTAATACTTTTATGAGATGAAGAATGGTTTTGAAAGAGATGCTTTTTCTTTTATTCGCCTGACCTAGAATGATATTTTAAATATAAACCCAATGGCTTCGGAAGGGATGCTTCCAATGGTTTTGAAAGAGGGTCTTTCAATGTTTTCGAAAGGGGTACTTTACATGTTTTCGAAAGGTGAGCTTTCAATCGGTTTGGAAGCTATGCTTCTAAAAATAAATGAAAATACTCTAATACATTCGAAAGTTTTCGGAAGAGAGTTTTAAAGTGTTTGAAAGGAAGGGGCCTAATATTTTCAAAATGGGTTTTTATGCTTTCGAAGGAGGGTATCCAGTAAGATCAAAAGCTAAGATTCGAAGGAATCAAAAGGTTTTGTTTTTCAAAACTAAAAACCCAAACTCAAATATTTAAAGCAAAAGCCTATGGAAAAATTAAAGGAGTTTTTGTAATGGTTTTAATAAGAAGCTTTCCTTGGAAAAATAGTATGTTAAAGGGTTTAACCATGTTTTATACTAAACCCACAGGAGTGGTATTGTTATGATTGTTGTTTGCTTCTTCAAATACAAATATATTCACTTTATAACGGACCCATAACTACATTTTGAGGACAAAGTACAGGAAAACTAGCTAGGTTGACCTAGTAGTGTATATAAATTGATTAAACTCCTGGATGAGTAGAATTGTATCCAAAAGATCAAGGAGACTAGAATATAGGATGCCTAAACATTGAAGTTGTCAGGGAGGCAGGTTTATAGTGCACTCATGAAAACTATGATTAGGAAGTTATTGGAGTTACATATAGGTTCATTGTGATCCCATGAAAACTATGACATAAAGAGTGGTTGGCAGGGACCAATTGGTTTGTAGTGCAACCACGAAAACTATACTTGGACTTAGTTATTGACAGTTGTCAATAGGTTCCTAGTTAACCCTTGAAAACTAGGATAAGAGGGAAGTTATTGGAGTCACCGATAGGCTCAAGGGAACTCATGAATTAATTAAACCCATAAGAGTGGTAGTGTTAAGTTAATTGGCAGGGGCCAATAGGTTCATAGTGCACCCATGAAAATTATGAAATAGGATAGGGAGTCCAGAAATAAAATACAGGTTATTAGTAAGCCTATGGAAACTAATAGGTTAATAGTGACCTTAGAAACGATAAATATGACAAGGAGCTAATTAAACAAGGGATGGTAAATCCAAAATGTTTTAATTTCTATCCATATCATCATAATGTTTTGAAATGACTATGCTTTAACCATTGTGGATGATGGAGCACAGTGTATGGTTTTATAAAGGTTTAAGATACTAGTGAGGGGAAAACCCGTTCCACTAAGTGGCGTGGTCCCACTAGATATCTAAATGGTTTGAGACGTTAGATTATCATTCGTACCAGGCTTTATGTCCGACTCGAAGTTTATGTTTTTCCCTTAGACTCTCGGGAGCTCAATTAATTTTGAGTAGTTTGGGATTTGAGATTTTCAGGTACCTCATTAGACGAATAAGCTTCTAGAGACGTGCAGGAGGCATAATAGATATTTAGAGTTCTTTTCACTTTGATTCTGTTGTGTTGTTTTGTAAAGGCAAAGTTGTTTAAGTGCCTTATTATATACTCTGACCAACAAATGGGGCATCTTCATATGTTGCTTTGGGCGTATTTGGAATAATTATATATTTTTGAACGTGGTCAGCGATTATTGGATTATGTAAAGAATGTTGATGGTTTTTGGAATGGAATGAGAATTTAATTATGAAATTTAAATTTTTTCCATATCCATGTGTTTATGTGTATTAATGAATCTAACATCACCGTATTTGATCGTCGAGGATTAATAACTATGGATGACTACTGCATCCATAGCAGTTAGTTTTGGGCCTCCAAGTAGGGGGACGTCACAGATTTGGAAGGAAATACCAATACATTCAATAATGCAAAGGAGATCCAAAATACCCCCTTCAGACCAACCGCAAGTCAATTGAACCCTAAGGGAGTGGCTCTCTCGAAGACAGGAGAGCCTAGGCTTCAGTCCATTCACCAAGATCGTTTGCAAAGCCAAACACTTAGTGTAGTTACTGACAGCTGACCCCCGGATTACCGGTCATCTAAGGCATATATCACGGACATGGCCAAGCGACTGATGAATGAAAGTAAGGATAGAAGGGACGATGAATGGGAATTCGCTCCAAGTCGAACTCCTTTCACTAATGAGATTTTGAATGAGCGGTATCCCAAAAAGTTCACTACGGCAACTATTACGTCTTATGATGAAATGAGAGACCCAAAACCCTACTTATATAAGTACAGCTGGTACAAGGATGGAGCGAATGCTTCATATGCTGTTCGGTGTAAATGTTTCCCAATTTTCCTGGAGGGAATTTCTTTCATGTGGTCCACCAGGGTTTCGCCAAGATCCATCTCCACTTTCAATCAACTAACAACAATGTTCCTTGATCAATTAAAACTTCACATGGCACAGCCTAAAGGTGTGATGTCCCTGTCCATCTTATTCCAAGGACGAAACGAATCTTTGAAGTCTTTCATGAATTGGTTCGACATTGCAATAACCGAAGTAAATAATCCGAATGAGGATATGATTTTCATGGCCTTAGTCCATGCAATTCACCCTGAGACTGAATTTAAGAAATGGATCAAAATGTAACAACCCACCACTAGGAAGCATTTCAACCGAAAGGCGAGCTAGTACTTGAAACTAAAAGAGGCATAGGAATTAGAAAGGAATCTACTAACCTACAACCGGCAGAATGGTATGGTGATGAACCAAGATATAAACACTTCCTGGATCGCTGAAGGGAACATAGGAAAAAATGGAAATCAGAAAAGGAAGAATCGGGTTTCTAACAAGCAAAAAGGAAGTAGCAAACGACCCAAGGTTTGCAGCCCGAAGAGTACACCCTGCTCAACGATACTCTAGAAAACATCTATCTCGCGACATAGGGGACAGAAGAATAAGGAAACCATCCAAAAAGGAAGCAATCGGACAACTTAAGCATTCTGAAAGTACTTCCACTTCTATGAGGCTCATGGCCACAACATCAATGAGTGTCGTCATGTGAGGAACTTGATTGAGGAGTTGATTTGGGAAAACAAGCTCCAACAGTATGTGAGGAAATAAATCGTGATCAACCTATAGCGCCCCAAGCTCTTAGAGACCAAGGGAACCAAGCAAGAACCAGCAAAGAGGGACCCAAACGGACTAATCAGAGACTCGTCATTAGAACGATAACGGGAGGGCCCCATCCTGCACAGAAGAGTTGGGAAGAAATGGAGTGGTATGCGAGCTCATTGAAGAACGCTCTAAAAGACGCGTGCCTTGCGATCGAAGATGGAACACCTGCTAAGCAGCAGAGAACCCTGAACGATGACATAATATTAAATAATCATGACACCAAGGGAATAGAAGCTTCAACACTCGATCCCATGGCCATGACAGTAAGAATCAGACCCGCTATGGTCCAACGAGTATTGGTAGACATCGATAGTTCTATGAATATCCTTTTCAAATGCACCTTTGATCAGATGAAGATCAACATGAAAGATGCATATGCCTTCCAAACAAAGATTTAAGGATTCACTGGTGAACCCAAACAACCTGTCAGAATGATTGACTTACCCATAGACTCGAAGAAGGCGACCAAAGGGTTACCCTAATCCAAACCTTTGAGATCGTAGACGAGATGTCTGCCTACGATGCTTTCTTGGGGCAACCCGCCTTGGCAAACTTTAGAATTATTTTAGCTCAATGGTGTCTAACTATAAAATTTCAAATGGAAAATGGAGTTCGGGTGATCAAGGGAGGCCAAAGTGCTACTAGGGAATGTTATATCGTGGAACTATGTGAATCTAAAAGAAAAGAAAAAGGGTAGAATGTGGAGAGAACTCTCTACATTCGTGAACCACCGAATAGCAACTATAAAGCGACCTCTGGCTTGAGGACCATAGCCGATTCGATAAGGCTTTGGACCCTAGAAAGAAGAGTTCAGGGGAGGAACGGGCATCACTAGAAAAATTGGCGGTTTCTGTCCTAGTTGACATAGATGACCCAATATGGGTCCTCAAAATTGGATCGCATCTGGGAAACAGGATGTGACTGGAACTCATTAAATTTCTTCGTGTTAATATGGATGTGTTTGCTTGGACGCATTCTGATATATACGAGGTGTCACCAGAGATAGGCTGCCATGCACTTAACATTGATCCCAAGTATATGCCCTTGAAGTAGAAATGGCGCAGCCTAGGGACCGTGCGGTCCAAAGCACTAAGAGAAGAAGTGGAAAAGACGATAGTGAATGGTATTATCCGTGATGCAACTTACCCTGAATAGGTGTCTAACCTAGTCTTGGTCAAGAAGTCCAATGGGAAATTGAGAACTTGCATCGACTGCTCGGATCTAAATAAAGCTTGCCCAAAGGACGGCTTTCCTCTGCCCAGAATCGATCAGCTTGTGGACGGGACGGCTGGACATGAACTACTATCATTTATGGATGCGTATTCAGGGTACAACCAGATCATGATGCACGAATCAGACCAAGAAAATACCAGCTTCATTACTGACCTGGGACTATATTGCTACAAAGTAATGCGGTTTGGTTTAAAGAATGCTGAGAAAACTTACCATCGACTAGTAAATGCCATGTTTAAGCATCAGATTGGGAAGACAATTGAAGTTTATGTAAATGATATGTCGGTTAAATCAAGCATAGCTGCAAATCACTTGGACAACCTCGTCGAAATGTTCGAAATACTCCGCCAACATGGAATAAAGCTTAATATACTTAAATATCATTTCGGGGTAGTCTTTGGAAATTTTTCATGATTTATCGTGAGCGCCAAAGACATCGAAGCAAATAACCACTTTCTAGGAAGTCGAGGCCCCAAGGAAAGGGAAAGAGTTACAAAGCCTGAATGGAAAGGTCGCACCACTAAGCCGGTTCATCTTAAAAGCAACTGACCAACGTATACTATTCTTTGATGTGTTAAAGAAGGGAAAGAAAAATTTCAAATGGAATCAAACCTGTCAAACTGCATTCGAAGAGCTATTGCGACATATGGAAACTTCGCCAATCTTGTCCAAGCCAGTAGACGAAGAAGATTTATACATCTATTTAGCAGTCTTGCCACATGCATTGAGTGTCGCGCTCATACAAGAAGAAGCTAAGATCCAGCAACCTACGTATTACATCAGTAAATGGTTCACTGGAGTAGAAAAGAACTATCCAAAATTGAAGAAATTGGCATATTGCCTCTTAATTGCATCCAAAAAATTACGAACGTACTTCTAGGCATACCCTATTCGAGTGTTCACAGATCAACCTATGAAGCAAGTATTATACCGCCCCGAGACCTCTAGAAGGCTTATTAAATGGAACATCGAATCCAGTCAGTACGAAATCACATACCATTCTAGATAGGCGATCGACGGGCAGGTGTAGGCAGATTTCGTTGTCGAATTTATGATATGAGATAATGAGGAAGGAATGACTCCAAACGTTGGAAGCTATTCATTGATGGTGCTTCTAACAACACCTGCTCGAGAGCAGGGGTAGTGCTCGAGACTCCTGAAGGACGATCCATTTGTTATGCCTTGCGGTTGGAATTCCCAACAACAAATAATGAGGCAGAATACGAAGCATTGATAGTTGGGCTAAAGATTGTGAGGGAGCTCGAGATAAAATCCATACACATCTACAATGACTCTCAACTAGACGTTTGTCAGGTAAAAGGCGATTATCAGGATCGAGGGGAGAACCTCCCTCGTATCTATCTAAAGTATAAGAAATGCCGAACGACATCGAGCATTAAACCATAACTCATATCCTAAGAGAGTAGAACATGTTGGCAGATTGTAACGACCCAGAATTTTAGTCATTCGATATTCGTATATTTAATTGATTTTAAATATTCAGAAGTAAATTTTATAAGCTGAATAACTTATATTTTGAATATCTGAATTTAATTAGATAATTAAATTATTTATTCAATATTTGAAATTATAGAAATAATTAAAAATTGGATTTAATGCGAATAAAAATCATTTATAAAGTTGATATAAATTCCATTTGAATTAGAATGGTAATAGTAAACTTTTAAAATTGGTTTAAAAGTTAATTTATAGAAATTGAATATTTTATTATTTAATGAACCTGTAAAAATAGCCATTTTTCAAACAGTTTCGGATTTCAATGAAACAAATTTCATTGGATCTGTAATGTTATATTATTGTAGGATTTCAAATTTCATGTCAATCGGATTTACGGTTTGGTCGTGGCAAGCTAAAACGCGTAGAAATTTGTTTAAGTGAATTATAAATTTAAAAAGTCGATTTGAAAACCTATCTTCCAAATATGATCGAATTGGCTTTCAATGTATATTCCATTTTGTTTGGAATATGGGTAAAACATTATAAACGTCAGGCGGCACGCTTCTATTGGAGTTCGAAAAAATTTCGGGTGAATAATGTTGCGAAATTTTCTATAAAAGCCCTCACTCTTTCCCCTTTTTCACAAACCTAAAGAATAGGGCTAGCCGCCATTTACTTTTAAATGGCCAGAAACTCATCCTCTTCTTCCCCAAATATCTCATGATCCATCCATTATTATCTAAAGCTTCCTAAATGGAAAACGTTAGGCTCGACAAGTACTACAAGATCAACGGTAGAGATTGGATTTCAAGCTATAGATCCACGGTAATTCGAGGGAATATGTCATGCGTTCACGCACAATTTTCGAGGCAAGTGTACAGCCAAGCTCGATGATGCTCATGGTGTAGGGAGAGTCGAGTACGGGCTTGCACATGGCGGCGTTAGATCGACCTCCAATCGTCGATAGAAGAGTGCAGCGTCGAAGTTTGAAACATGTGGTTGGGTTCCTTCACGCAATTATTGCCTGTGAACGAAACTTTGAGGAAGAAATAGAAGATGCGACCTATACCTCTTAATAAAAAATGTGCGGCTATGAAGATATTGAGATTAAATAAAAATAAATAAAATTTTTAAATTACTATATAATAAATTTGTATAAACTTTGTAACATCGTAACTTCTTCATACGAGGTCCGTTTTGACGAAACGAATTACATTGGGTTGACGAGCACTACATTTTAGAGCTTGTTTGGAGTTTATTGGAGCAAGTGCAAATTTTGGGTAAAATTAAACGCTCGTTTAATTTTATTCGAAACAAAACACTGCAACAGCTATAGGAACCAATGTGAGTACAAGTCACTCTTTCTGACTCACTGATATTTTTATATAAGTGAGAATAAATTTTATTTATGATGATTGATGATTTTTTGGATGAGATATGATATATTGTATATATATTGATTGGTATTTGGATATATTCCTGCATATTAGAGAAGATGAGACCACATACGTTCCCGTGTATGAGCGGATGATCATTTGTATGCGCGTCTGCCTCGAAGCAGACATTGTATATATTTCTAATATGTATATTTGTTACAAGTGACAGGTTGGAGGGATCCAACTGAATTCCCTAACGGTATTGGTTTTATTTACAGATATTGATATATACGCTGTTATCATATGATATATGATGTTTTGGATGCTGTGATTGATGTATTTAGTGTTGTTGCAGCATTAGGCCTATTTTTGGTAATTTAAAAATGTTAAAGTGACGATTTCGAAATTAAAATGGATTTTCAAGTGATTTTGAAAATATATGTTTTGAATTGTTAAGAAATGGATTTATTTTAATAAATAAATGTTATAATCTTTATGTATAAAAATTATGATTTTTGTGAAGTATACTTCAGTATGATTTTAGGAGTTATATAAGTTTTGATAACGATTTGTAAATTATTAAAAGAATAAGTTATTTAAATTGAGATTTTTGAAATTATTATAAATGGTTATATGCAAGATTTATGAAATTGATATTTTATAAATAAAAATAATGGGATTATAAAGGAGTTTGGTAAATGTTAAAATGAAGTATAAATGGATTTTATAAGTAAATAATATTTATAGATTTATGAATTTGTGAAGTTATAAAAGAATGATTTTGTAAATAAGCGGATTATAAGAAATTAACTTATAATTTGGATTTTGGCATATAAACGAGATAAATGGAATTTATTAATAAAAGGAATTTATAAATGGAAGTTTTTATAAAATATAATGGAATTTATAAGCATTGTTTTATAAATCCGAAATCAATTGAATTTGATAAGTTAAATACAGAAGATTATTAAAGGAATTATATCCTTGACAGTGGATAATCCTTTAATTTAAATTTGCAATAGTAATGAATTTGGTAAAGGCATTATATCCATGATTTTGGATAGTGCATAATTCTTTAATAAATGTGTAGAAATATTGGATTTGGTAAATGAACCATATTCACGATTTTGGATAGTGAATAATCTTTTAAACTAAATAAATGTTTTGAAAGCGATATTTTAAATGAAGTAAAATGGTTTGAGGATATTTTAAAATGTGTAAGTATCGAATACATAAATTTCAACATTCATTGTTGAAATAGACGTTTTTAAGAAATAAGGAAATGATGGACTATAATACTGTTGTTATAGTAAATGATTTTCGAAAGGAAATGTTTTGGTATAGTATATGGGATTTATATATCTATCTTATTTTCGAATCCTTGTACTGATGATTTTGGGTTATCGTAACGATGTTTTACGCAACATTCGTTTTGACCCAAATAAAATATGTTTAAAGAGAATGTTTTCCTTAAAGAATAAAATATATACTTAATCCTGATTTAAGTATATGTAATATTTTCTGAGCGTTGAAAATAAATAGATTTGTGAATTACTTATAAGTATATGGAAATGTTTTCCCATATAGAATATTGAAATGTTTTGAGAAATATATCATTTTAATGATAATTTGGAATGAATATTTGGCATGTGATTTAATTAATAAAAGATTAATTAAAAGGGCCTAGTGATTGCTTATGGTGCTAAATATTTGTTTGTTTGTTTTGATAGTTAAATAACCAACTAAAAAATTTGGTCATTTTAGTTCCTTGACTTGATGTGGGAACTATTTAGTCGTACACTTAGTACGTAGCCTTCTGTGTAGGCTTGATTATCGTTTGTGTTGAGGATGTTGATTCATATAGTATGGAGTATTACTCCAATCTATCGATCTTCCTTCTTGGCCCGAAGGATAGCAAGTTGAAAGTTGGAGACGTGATAAATCTACGAGACTTAGTTTTTGTGTGAGGTTGAGAAACACTTTTTGCGTTGTTGGTGCAAAGAGACTGAGATCAGATATACCTGAAAACCACTTCAGACCAACATTTGTGCGACGATTGTGCAGGTTGGTTATTGATGATATTGACATTTAGGATTTTATAGTGGAGGACTGCTTGTTGATCGTTTGGGGTTAAAATCCCAATATACATCCAGTAGCAGTGGTCTCTTTATTATGAAATATCTAATGCAAGGACTATTCGCTACTAATCATAGGGACTTTCCAACAGGATGTGGTAGGAAAGTACCTTCGGTTTGTCCTGTTTCTGGACAACTTGTAAGGATGTTTGTATGACATTGCAATTCTAAAGATTACGTACATTGGTTCTTACAAACGTCCATTAGTGGTAGCGCAGAAGGCAACTTCTCTTAGCTTAACACCCTCCTTGAGACGTATGAACTTAAGGGTTGTATTTTTGTGGATGGCAATTAGTAGTCAACGAAAATGGTCGTGTGGCATTCAAACTGATGTGATTGTTATTTGTGAAAGGTAACCGTTACCTCAGGCCTCATCAACTAGAAATGACCAAAACAGGGTTAGATGCGGCAAGGCTAAGTGGGTCGCTTCTAAGTGGGGTATGATCATCCTCTTCTAGATATATCTTTACACGATATGATGTCGTGTATCTGAGTATTGTGGTTTGTATGCTAGAGGGCCCTCGGTAAAGGTTGGCAACGATTGGAGGATGACATATTCGGTACCATCTAGTTATAGAGGTGGGCTGTCTTTTGTGGATAGAGGAACTTTGTGATGGTTTCCCGGTACATTCCTCTAGAGATGTACTGCCAAAGGTAGTCCCTTCATCTGGTCATTCGTATGGAAATTCAAACTCCGCTACGTACCTGCCGTTTTGATTGTTTTACCCACTTTGGGATATATGCTAGAATTTAATCATTGTAACAGTTTCGGCTATGATTAATATTATTTGTGCAATAGACCCTAGTATAATATAAGAGGATTGGATATGAAATGTTTTAGTTATCGTAAAGTAAAAACATGTATGTGTTTATGTGTGGGCGGGTCTTACGAGATACTTTTGTTTTGATAAAGGAAAAGTTTGGTAATTTAATAAATACAGTTTAGTGTGTTTCTCACGCTGGCTTACCAGACTGATCTGGGCGTTCTTCCCTTTCAATGCTCGGGTCAGACCGACTATATTTACAGGTTTAGATTGGTGCTTTGGAGCTTCAGCAGGAGAGCTAGAGATCTTCATTTCATATACACATATCTATTTTGATTATCTGATGTGCTTAGTTGTTTATATTATCGGCAATTATGAGGACAAGTTATTATAACTGTCCAGGCTGATAATTGTTGATTGATTGTTGAACTCTGATTGATGTATGTATATACGGTTTCTGTTTTGTAAAGATTATTGATATGGGATTATATGTTTTCCACTGCGATGTGAGATTCTATATTGTTCAGTTTGGTTCTCTTTTCTCTCTTTCTTCTCTTCTCTTCTTCTCTCTTCTTTTCTTTCTCATGACTTTCCGTCAGTCTGTGCTTTTTGGATCGGACATGTGTAGATTATTGTCGATTCAAAGGGTACGGATTTGCGGGTCGTCACATAGATTGTCTGTCCAAATTGGCCACTCCGAGGAGGGTGGTCATTAGGGCTGGTCCCAGTGGAAACCCTTACCACTCCGAGCATAAGTGAAATAGACATCGACTGGATTTTTGAGACAACCAAGGAACCGAAACATGGATGACGTCGGTTAAAGACTACATACTCACAAGAGCTCTCCCCACAGGTAGGAACCAGTGGAAATAGCTTCTCTAAAGGGCAGTGATTTGTAATGCAGGTGGGATACTCTACCGAAGGAGATTTTATACCCTCTTGCTCAGATGTGTGATAAACGACGAAGCTAGAAGGATCCTAAAAGAAGTTCATGAAGGTGACTGAAGAGATATACCAAGGGGCAAACCCTTGCAAAGAAGGTGCACAGGTATGGGTACTTTTGACCAACAGTGAACCGCGATGCAGTGGATTACATCAGACGGTGCGACCAATGCCAAAGATTCAGCAACATCAAAAGAACCCCTTCGACGGAGTTAACGTAGATGGTCAGTCCATGGCCATTCACAATTTGGGGATCGATTCAATTGGCACATTACCAATGGCTAAAGAGGGAGCTAAATATGCTAATATTGTTGTTGACTATTTCACCAAATGGGCTGAAGCGGAATCACTGGCCACTATTACCACAAAGAAAGTCATTAACTTTGTAACTAAAAATATTATTTGCCGTTTTAGGGTGCCGTAGAAAATCATCATGGACAACAGGACTCTACTCGAAAGCGCTGAGTTCAAAAACTTTTACAAATGCTTCCAATCGAGAAAAGTTTTTCTGCTATCATACATCCCCAGGAAAATGAGAAAGTGGAGGCAATAAATAAAATCATCAAGTTCACCATCAAAAAATAGCTAACAAAAGAAAAGGCAATTGGGTCGATGTACTTCCACTTGCACCATGGACCTACAGGACAACGAACAAGTCTATAACTGGGCACTCTCCATTCGCCCTAGCGTATGGTTCAGAAGCAATGATCCCGATTGAGCTAGAAGTCCCTTCTCAGTGGAGGCAAAACTTCGAACAAAGGCAGAACGAACAACTCATACTCGAGTCAATTGATATGGTCAATGAGAAGACGGAGAAGCTGAATTAAGAACTGCCACTCACCAAAAAAAGGGTCTCATGGTACTTTAACTTCAAAGTTCATAATCGCACCTTCGAAGTAGGGGACCGTGTTGTTAAGAGGATCTACCCGGTACTAGGTGCACTCGGACCAAACTGGGAAGGACCCTATATGATAGGTCAAAAGCTAGGGATGCTAGCAACCGTTGATGGAACACAAATTCCCCGAGCATGGAACAACGAATCGTTGCGTTGTTCTTTATCTAAGATTGTCTTATGTATCTCCTATTTCCAGCAAATAAGCCATCCTGGGATGCCGGAGACATTGTAAATAGGCAAAAATTGCCCAATTTTCATGAATAAAATTGCTTTTCTTTCTAAACCAATGAAACCGTGTTCACAAAAGTAACCTGTCGAGTCGGCGGGGTCAAATTGAATCAAAATCATCTGATTGCTGCTTGAGATAGGGGAACCATGCTCAAGTATGCCCCACTTACATGTTGGGTCGATAGAAGCAAATCAACTCAAACCGTTGGATCGGCGGACCATGATCACATCTTCTAAGAACCGGTGTTGATGCAGCAACGCTGGGGAGGCCCAAATTAAAGCCGCACGTTTCGTAAGTCGCGCACTGCATCTTGGATTATGGAATCACATCTAAACAAGCACAATAATCAAAGTCGCACACCCCCATAAGCTGCATATTACCTTTAGAGCCATGGAACCACGCTTTCAAAACATGAACTCCTCACATTTCCCGAAGATTGGTAGTGTCGAGAAATTGCAAACCATTCCAGATCGGTGGGCCATATCGATCCCAAAATTCCCGCATCATATATGTTTTGCACACTCCCAAAAGCCACGCATTTCATAAGCTGCGCATACTCTTAAGTACCGGTATTGTTCTGGTAATACTAGAAAACTCGTATATTGCAGGAATAACAAGAATCAATCCACTCCTACTTTTGAGAGTAATGGATATGAATCCAACAATGTCAAGCAACTACAAATTAGTAGAGAATTTGGATTTTTGATCGACGATATCTTTGAAATCAAGGCATTCAAATCGCAAGTTCCCAAAGATAGGAACCACGAAATAGATCCAGTTATAAACATCCAAAAAGTCACTTGGATCAACCGGTCGTTCGTCAAGTGTTTGACACAAACAGCCCCGTAAACTGGGGGGTTGCAGACACCAATGCTCAAAAATAAAAAAATAAAAAACCAAGTAATTCACAGTTCTGTTACTCCAAACAAAGAATTTTGGCGATAATCGTAGGACTAGATAAAATAAAATAGCAGTAAATAAAATTGGAATAAGTGCATGAAACGTAGATAAGTAGATAGATAAAGTTACAATCAAAATATCAACATTGTATTCCTCATAGCATTTTCTATAAAAATTCAAAAATATGGAGGTCGTACCTACAAAATATGGCCAGCAAAAAGGAAAATGTAGATGGTACAACAATCAAAGCAATAAGTGCAGACTATGCACTTGAACAAAACACGTATCAAACAAAAAAAATGTCCTAAAATATGGCTTCGCTGTTACTTGAGCCTATCAATGTCTCTTTCCGCCGTTCCCTTTCCCACCTTTAGTCGTGCATTTCTTCTTCCTCTGAAAATCCCTGTTAGGAGTTGTGTCATTGGCCAAAATATCTACTATCTCCTTGGCGCCGACATCTTCTCCTTACGCCTTAACCTTCTCCAAAGACTCCCCCTTGGCCTTGCGCTTTTGGTATTTGCAAGAGCCCCTCGAAAATTTTCTCTTCTCGACCTTTTCCTTCTTAACGACCACTGTTCAGATTTATAAACCTGGTTAGTTTGGTCCTCTTGGTCTCGAGCTTCAGCTGCCGTGAAATCGCCGCCCAAAGATACAGAAGGGTCGTCTAGACCATGCAATGCAGCAATCTTCTCAGACTTTGACCCTGGCTATGAACCGACATAGGCGCAGCAATCAGAGCGGCTACGGAAACAAGCGTCGAGGCAGTTGAAATAGCAACAAGTCCAGGCATCGAAGAAATCAGCAGGTTGGTAGGTAAAGAAGATGAAATTATAAGATCAAAAAAGAAAGCATTAAGTTCGTCTTGTTCTTGTGGCGTGAGCCAAAAATTCTCAAACTTGAGGGAAACAAGAAGGTTACGTGCATCAGAGGAATGGTTGAGAATTTCAATCTCATATTCTCCAACTTCTTCTTCTTTTGTTGGCTACACGATCTTTGGAGAAGTTTCGGGGCCGCCTGAAATTTCAAAGACAGTTGCTGGAGGAACAAACGCCAAAGCAGCACTAGTAGAACTCGCTAACTGATCGCAAGGCTGTTTTGATGATTCGTCGGGTCTAGAAATGAAATGCTATGGCAATTTTTTGGCAGTTGCAGTCATAGCAGCATCGGCGGCCTCATGTTCCTTCTCAATTCAAAGGACCTCTTGACTGTCTATTAGAGCTTTCTTCGATTCCTCATTAAGATAGGCATCCTCTAACTCTTGCTCGGTATATACATCCTCGTTCTCTCAGAAGTAGAAGAGAACTTCTTCCCAAACCACGACAAGAGTACATGGGAATTTGGAGCCCAAATAACTGAGGCTCCCTTGATGTAGCAAGGAGTTAACATAGAAATTTAGGATGGTGTCGTCCACCTTCTCCATCTTCTTTTCAAAAGCATCATGCAACTCCAAGTAATCCGCTATTACGACAGCCGTCTCAACTTCAATTCGGGTTTTCTCGACGCTAAGCTATGCAACCCATTCTTGAACTGAAGCAATCATTTGAGTTTGATCAGAAATGGTTTTGTCATGGGATTCCATAATTCCTGTGTAATTAGCAATTGTTGTCTTTTTATAAGATTCGACAACTTCATTATGATCAACGATGGTTTTCTTCTGAGCTTCAATAATCATGTCACGAGCTTCGAGCTCCTTTTTCAGTTAACTTTTTCTATGTGGGCCTTCTTGATTTAGTCTCGAAATATGATATCTATTTTTGCGTGGGCCTCTTTCAGTTCCTTTAGCAAAGATGGTGATGTTCTTACTCTCTCGAAGTGCAGCGTGCCTCTCTTATGTTAATCGCCCAATTCTAGTGTCACATTCCGCTAACGCCCTCTCAGAATCGTCTTTCTCTGATTTATAGGAGAGGATCTCTTGATAATTATTGCAGTTCGTGTTGGCCAGCTAACGCATAACTTTTCCTATCCTTCGGCTTGATTTAAATCACTTCGAATTTCCTGAAGGTGGGGAAGGTAGGAATCTTTATGGATTGAGTGAAGGTCGCATTCGAACTTAGCAAATTCTCGTTTGTTAGCAAAATTTTAACCAATCTCTCCTTGGCGTCTACGACCTTCATAGTGGAAAATCGGATTGAGTGATGGATCTTTATTCAGCCTTAGAATAATTGCAAGAAGTAGTTGATCTATTAGATATCCCATAGCGATGTATCGAAAACTCAATAATAAAAGAGAGAACTTACCCCCCGTCATCCAAGGTGGTTAAATCCTTTGGGACACCTAATAAAGAAATACTGGGCCTCGAATTGAGATAGATTTCTTTGAAGCCACAACACGACCTTGTAGTTTCTTTGGGCCTCAATGACGACAGGGATGGGCTCTCGTCTCTTTTCTTGAATGAGAGAAAATATCTTAACTCATCAAAACTTGAGGCATAATCAAATGTCCTTATAAACAAGACATAAAGGCAATTCAAGATGCACACCCATTAGGATGAATTAGGAATGGAGGAATTCCCAAGTTCATAAGAGTTTTTTTAAATAAATTATTAAAGGGGGAACCGTTCCATTTAAGCACATATACCGGTGGCAAGCGATGTATCCTGAAGACGGCATATGTGTGAACTTATTCTTTTCCAAAAGGTGCACATCGTCATTCAGAATGCCATGTCGTAAGCAAATGTTACATGGAATTGTAGCGGAGATTACGAAGGAAGCTCTCTCTGGGGTATTAAGTAGAACTCTGAAACTCGAAGGAGTCCGGTCTACAACTGGGCCAACCGGAACCAGTTGACCGTATTCAACTCACGGAACTGAAGAGGTAGGCGCAATAGATGACAATTCAGCTTTTGAAAGTGCTGGTCTTCCTTCACTTCACTTACGGCGAGAGGATGGATGCTTCATTTTATACAAAAAAAATTGCATCTAACATGGTCAAGTAAGTCTATCTTTAATTAAAAGTCCCTCTACGACACTTAAACTCTGAAAAAGGATCGACTTATGCCAACACATTAGATTTCAAGGGTAGACTGGGACAAGTGCAGTATGTTATCTATGTGAGATGGAATCGGGTTCCTAAACACTACAAACGCTTTATCACGTATAGATAGTTCACTCATAATAAAGAAAGAAAAGAGCTTCTCGTATCGTTTATTGAAGTTATTTCTCCTACACTTACCCGTTATTGATCAACGATCGATAACTGATCGATTGTCCAAAGTGATGCGGAAGCTCTTCCCGTTTTAGGTACACCAAGTGTGCAACAACAGGACTAATCCGAACTCTCCAGAAGACAATAACAACATAAGATGCATGCAATATGCTACCCTAAGCTGTTATCACGACCCAGAAGAACCAAAATCAATTCGCGAGACGTCGTGTCGGGTTAACATGCAACTCAGTGCAAGTCAATTCTGATTCTGTGGATGAAGGTAACAAAACATGTCAAGCACCAGAGTATAGCCCGAGCTTCGTTCCACGAAGAACTTAAGACTCGATTTACTATCTTTTTCCACAAAATCACAATCAATCCAAATTCTCCATAACGATCACCCTTAATCCAACCTCATCACTAAATTGCTAAACGAATGCCGAATTTCAAACCACCCACCTTAAGTCAAAAATCAAAGGGCAAGAATGGTCAAAATTTAAGTCGGTGGTGATCCAAGGTAGGCAGGTCAATGGCGATCCAAATCAATGAAGTTTCGTGTGCTAATGGTTGGCCTAAGGCGGCGACAAGGCAAGGCAAAGTTGGCGGCAGGAGGCTTCGATGATGGATGGCCAACAACGACGATGGCATGAATGGAATTAGGATTTGGATTGGAGTTTGGTCGGGTTGCAGGAGAACTTAGCTCGAATCACTGAATGAAAATGTTAAGGAGGGTAGGTCGGCTCGAACGGATTAAATAGAATAGTGCACGAAAAAAGGGTTAAGTTCTTGGATCGCTAGTCATCCATGGACTATGGACCGCTAACGATCCATATGATTGCAACCAAATTTTTCCAATTTCATCAAGCGTGATCTAAGTATCCTTTGCGAATGCCTTGAAAGTTATGGATTGAAATTGGTTGATTATAACTAGAGACGGTGATTCACGTGCAAATTCAACAAACGGTCAAATAACCAGAGCCAAATTAGCATGATGGCCTCAACACGATCACTTGAACCTCACCCAACGGAAACTCAAAAGTTATAACTTCCAGAGCATACCTTGTTTTCAAAGAAAGCATACTTTGAAGGAAAATGTAATCCGAGTTTTTTACCTAACAGAATTCAGAGGAAGTCAGAATATCGACATCAAGTCAAAATAACTTAAGAATCAACCAAAAGGACTAGAAGAAGGAATCAAGAAAGACTTAAGGAAAAGAAGTTGAAAATACGCTAAGGTGATGGATCGCTAGCGATCCATAAGAGTCGCTCGTGGATCCTTTAATCCTCTTGTACTATGATCCAATAGGTATTCTAGTAAGTTCTTCTAAGTTTAGGGAATTCCAAGCTAGTTGGATCAAGAAGTGAGCATTCATATGATTCTATCAGCAGGTCAACGCAATTAGTACATGAATCATCATCAAAGCAAATCATCTAGTCATGAAATTACATGAAGAGCATCTATACAAGGAAGGAAACATTATCCAAAGGGAATGAGCCAAAAATACTCTAACCTCATGGATCTCTAATGACCCATGCACTATAGACTGCGTACCTTCGAACGTGAGTCTCTGATGAAGTGGCTTCGGCCCAAGTGCTCTCCAACCCCTATAAATACAATCCTACCTGCAACATAAACAGGATCTTCCAGACTGGCTGTTGAAACTCTACAGAAACTGTTCTTCACTCTTCTTCTCCCACACAATAGTCAACAAAGAAGTTCACTATGATTCTTCAGTATGAATTCTAACATCGATGACTTGATATAACTCACAAGATCCAAGCAAATTATAATCATATTCAACTTGTAATTGCTGTTGTCAATAACAAAAGTTATAAAGTTGATGTAGGCTTCGTTAGAAGCCAAACCACTATAAAAATCTCTTGTCTCTTTACTTTATTTGCAAGTTACTATCTTTTGTTTCTATTTTATTTGTCTTGATAAACAGGGCTGGTGCTTTCATGCTCAGTCCGGGATGTTGATCCACTTTTTGGGTTAATATCTTACGGGTATGATTTCTTTACTACTTGGTTAATATAGATTTTTAACTTTGTATATTCTGATTTAGCTTATGTATGTTCTTATATTTTAGGTAGCCAAACACATGTTCTTCCTTCAACAGGCCTCTCAAGGGCCTTCTTATCAAATTGCTAAACTCAAGGAGCAAGTCTCTTTGCTTACAACTCAAATAATCAATATTATTATGAAGAAAGATAATGCAATTCTTGATAAGGGAAAACTTTCCTCTTCCCTCGATGAGAAGAAGAAAGCCAAATTACTATTGGCAAAGGTAGTGAAAGCTCTAAGAGCAGATCTTGACCAGGCTAACAAAGAGATCGTCAAAATGATCAGTAATGTAAAGAATTTGAAAGAGGAAGTGCAAACTAAGGATGCTATCCTAGTTTTTGCTAACAACATTATAAACGACGATAGGAAGAAAGTGTCCTTCTTTCTCGACCAGGCTTTCGCTACAATTACAGAAAAGTTCTATGAAGGTGCTCTTTTCATAGCATATGGTGATAATATCGATAAATGCCCGAATTTTGATTTTCCTTCCTTACAAAGCTAAATGACAAATTTAAGAGGAAGTTCGACCATATATTGGGAAGAGCCAAGGGATTACTTCAAAACGATTTCCCTGAAGAAGAAGCCTTGATCCGAAGAAGCTGTTATCTTTTGATGACCCGTCTACCCTTCTATTTGAAGGACGTGGAATTTAGATAAAAGGGAGGATGATGAAAACAATGATGTAATGATGATGATAATTAAGATGGTGGTGGTAGTGGAAAGGGTTAAAATTAGTCAAGAGATGAAGGCAATGGATCAGGTGGTCATGACTCGTCTGCTCATGATGCTGATTGTCGAGACTTACCCGATCTTCAGGATGGTTCACCGCAATGCTAAAAGGCACTGCTTCCCATATTCAACAACCGAAGGAAAAAGCTCAAGTTCCCGCTTCTTAGGTTCCAATTGCACGGGTATGGGATTCATTATTTAAATGTTTGAAGCTATTTGTCAGCCCCTAATTAATAGGTTTATTACTTTAGTTAAGCAAAAGATCCAAATATTACTGTAAGAATTTATATGGAGGGAGGTGCATCGATTGAATAGAGAACTTGAAAGGGTAATTGAGGAGCATAACAAATTATCTAATAAGTATATGCGCCTTTCTGTTTACGTCACACGGTTAAGGAACTTTAAAGGGAAATGAGGAGCCCCATTATTAAAGAAGTCTCATCTTCATCAGGAGAGAGTCATAAGAGAAAATGCAAAGCTAACTACTCTCTTTTGGATGCTCATTGATAATAACGGTACTTTGTAGGAGTTCCTGTACAAAGTTTACTCTATAAATATTACTAATTTTTCATTCTTAGGGGAAAAGGGTGGAGGTTTGCTTAGGCGCTTGCATAGCAGATATTTAGGTAAACATGGAATCGGTCCTCATCCGAGAGAATGTCGAAATCTTCCTAGGGTTGTGATTTTTCCCCTTTATTAAACACTCTTTCTCACGAGAAAGATAAATTTAACAAGGAGAGATTTATTTCTGACTTTTACAAAGGATCAATATTGTATGAACTCAAGTGATTTTGTTTTTAATGTGTAACTTAGATAGTTTTATGAATTGCAATGTTTTCATTTCTTGGTATCTTAGTTTATTTTTCATAAATTCAACAGATTAGGGAATCGTCGAGCAGTCTTATTTCCATAGAACTCTTAAGTAAATTAATTAAATTAAAGAGAGATTTTAAAGAGAAATAGTTAATTCTCAATAATTCTTGACTGGCGAAATATTGATTCCTTAGAGATCTCCAGGATGTTTGCACACGTTTTTCACACTTTTGTTTTAGTTTCTTGGGTGACGAAAAGGACATATCACTTAGTGATATAGGAGCAAATCATGCCAAATTGTTATATGGCGAGATTCGGCCTTTGGTCGAAAAATAAGGCTACCATCAATTTCCCTCCTGTTAATACCCCTCTCGGGTTTAATGTTTCTTTTGACTCTACCCTTGCTTTGTCCTAGTATCACTTAAAAAGGCCCATACTTCTGTCTTTAAACTTTAAGAATATAGAACCTCTATCAGCTTATGCGTGTAAACTTTCTTGTTGTTAATAAAGAATACATTTTCCCATATGTTAATTTCTTCTTCTGTTTACTTATATTATTAGGAAAAACACGTAGCACTTACTCTTACCAGTCCAAATCTTCTTTCTCGATTGGACAATATCATAGCTAAGATGAAATCAGTCATTGAGGAGAAACATTCTTTTCAAGAACTTCAACTTTGTTGTTTCCAGATAACATGGATGTGCAAAAATGTCATACAAAGTTTTATCAATTGAAATCTACATTATGTAGTACGAAGGAGAAGGTTTCTAACTTGGAAGAGAAAACCAAAGAGAAAGATAGAAAAATTCTAGAGTTGAAAGGCAGCATGAGTGCGGTCGGTCAGTTTGAACTTTCAGTCTAAAAAATTGATGCTGATGCAAAAGTTGTTTGTCTTCATCAAAGGATTATGGATCTTTAAGTAGACTTATTGAAAAGTCTAATATCTTGTCAATCCTTAGAATGTATTGTGAGCGGAGGTGAACCCAGCCTTCCTACTCCTACCTCGTTGATTTGTGAAGAAATTTTTTCTATTTTGTTAAATGCATTTTCATGTCTATATGACGACGAGATCGCTTGATGGAGTCAAAAGGTAAGATATGAATGAGTTCATTTTTTGAACAAGCAATGGGATGATAAAGTTTCTCAATATTTTAATAATTATTAGGTTGTGGTGGAGAAACTTGAGCGTGAAAAGTATTCTTTTGGACTGGTTGTTAAGAAATTAAAAGGCATGGTTCAGAATTTAAAGGGAGCCAATAAGATGCTCAATCGTGCATTGGAAATTCAAGTTGATTCGATTAACGCTGTGAGCATTATTCGGAGAAAAGAGAAGAATCTTAAACAACATTTGGATGAGGCGATTCATCACATTACCGATTCACCTTTGGTTGCTACAAATTTGAAAAAGAAAGTGCAAAAATTTAACACCCAACAAATACTTTTTATGAGATTTTGAGTAGATTTATCTTTTTAGCTATCCTTTCTTGGTACCTATAATTCTTGTATATAACATATAAAATAAACAAATTTGAATCTGAATGATTATTACCTTGAATGAATGTTCTTTTCTTCTTTTTGAATTTTGTTAACTTGTTTGATAAACATAACTTGCTTTCCAAAACTTTTTAATGCAATACGATGCGAAGCCTTTGTTGAGTATTGGTTTTCCTTCTTAATATGACCCTGTCATTAAAACCTGAAATCTATTTTGATGAGAAGATTAGTAACTTACTTAATAAAGAGTTAGAAAGAACCCTTCCTTTACTTAATAGGAAATTTTAAATTCGAAAATTCTCGTTTTTAGAAAATTTGAACTCTGTTATGGAAGAACTTAATTTAGCCATTTGAAGTGTAAAGCTTTTAACAACTTCGCCTTTTGGCTTTATCACTTTGAATTTTGGAGTTTAACACTTGAAGTCTTATTCTCAAAGGAGTAAACATTCAGACATCCGTCCGATAATTTCATATATATATATATATATATATATATATATTGAGTCCCATAAATCTTCTAGCAATAATATTACTTGGATAAAAAACCGGAAATCCATTGGGAAATATTTGAATAGGAGACCATAAAATTGTCTGGTAATACTTTTGAAATAGAAGGCTAGAAAATCATCTAGTAATTATTTGAAATAGAAGACGAGAAAACCATCTGGAAATTATTTGAAATAGAATACTGGAAAACCATCTGGCAAAAGGACTAGAAATCCGACTTTTAATGGAGATTCCTATTACTTGGTAATTTGAATAGAAATCATGGACTGAAAATTAATATGATATTTCGAAGAAAGAAACCACGGCTTAGGTAATAAGTCGTAGTTTCTTGGATGCCACTTTTTTATACTAAAATTTTCACCGTTGCGTGATTGATAGCTTTTGATCCTTCCTTTGATGGTTGCATTAACTTTTCCTTGGTGCGAAACTAAATTCCTTTGATTGTTCTTCTTCTAGAAGATTGCCTTTGCATTTTTATGATCTTCCTCTAAAAGACTATCTTGATCCTTATTTAGGATAGAGTTTGATTTGTTTTCGCATTCGATTGATCTTCCTCTAGAAAATTTCCTCTTACTACTCTTCAGGTGGTGATTTAGGCTTTGATTGATTTCTTTTGTTACCTTTTTTATGTAATGTTCTAAACTTTGATCAAACCCCTTATCACCATCTTAGGTGATGATTTAGGTTTGGGTCGGAATGTTTGGTTAGCCATCTTGAGTAGAACTGAAGTCTTGCCCATCATCCCTCTAGGAGGTGCTCTGATCAGGCCTTATAGGCAGAACTGAAGGCTCCTTGGGTATTTGACCAGGCCATCTCAGGCAGGACCAAAGGCTTACAACGTTTTCCCTTTAGGAGGCACTTCAGACATGCCTTACAAGCAGGAGTAAAAGTTGGTTGGTGCTTTGGCTAGGCCATCTAAGGTAAAACCAAAAGCTTATTCTGTGCTCCTTATAGAAGGCACTCCGTCCAAACCACATAAGCGAGACAGAAAGCTTACATGCTCTGGTCATGCCTTATAAGCAGAACCAAAGGCTTACTCTAACCTCCCTCTAGGAGGCGTTTTGACTAGGCCTTCCTGGCAGGATCAAAGTCATTTTCCTTTATTTTATAAATCCTTATTATGAAACATTCCTCTTTATTAAATATTTGATGCTTGTAGATACATTGGTTAGATCTCTATAACAAACTCTTGAAGCTCTCCTTTATCCAAGAAATTCTCAATCATCCCTTTTAGAGCTTGGTTAGTTGGTTTTATGTCCATTTGTTTTATGATATTGGAAATAAGCACCTCCAAGATTCCATTCATTTTTAGGTTGCCTCTTCTTAGAAGGCTAATAATTCAATTTTCTCTTGGTTAGAAGGTAAATGTTCTCATTGGAGGTGGTAAGGGAACAAGTTCTAGTGAATCGAGAGTTTTTAGGGAATTGTGTCATTGATTCCCACTTGGCTTTCTTAAACATTGGATTGATGCATTAGTATTATCTGTGAACTTTCTTTTTGAAAATTCTTGAGTTTTAACTGGGGAAGAGAACGATCAATTACTTTATTCTATTTTTGGACAAACTTATCAATATCTCTTGTTATTTCATCTTTAAAGATAGTTCCTTTGGATTGGAATTGAATGGCCCTCCTCAATTTTAAGTACAAACTTTCTTTCTTTGGGCTTTCTTTTCCCAAGGCAAAGATTGGGGTAGGTCCTATACGGAATGGGTTTATACTCCATTCGTCCGGATTATAAAGAGCTATTTGCTTCTTTTCTTCCATAATTTGCAAGACCACTAATTTAACACTTGTCCTTCATGAAATCGAGGATTATAAGTGACTTGATAAACTAGTTTGGCCAAATAAGGATCTGGAGATCCTTATTTAGAAATAGTCATTATGCTGTCCAAAGAAGGTTATGCGGAATTTGGAAAGTTCCCTTTTTAAATATGCAGGTTAGAGTAAATCTTTTAGACCCCTTATATGCAGACCAAGGGAAGTTTGATATGGGAAAACCATAAGGTCGAAGGTTCGGGCCTCCTTCTAGTGTCAAAATATTAACTAATTTCATTGTTAACTCTAAACAATGCAAAGTGCATGAAGCTCAGTTTGGATTAGAGTTAAGTAACCTTATGTCAGCTTGTTATAAATTTGCATATTCCATGTAGAAGCCACATACGTGTCGAAGTCATAAGTGCACCAGAGTCCAATACAAGTCATAAGTCAAGAATCTTTATTTGATATGTTATGCAATATTAACTGTACAAATTCCTATTTGCAAAAAGTCACAAACCTACAATAGGCATGAAAATCCCTAAATTGATTTAGGGGTACAAGTTTAAAAAATGTACGAAACTGATGAGAATGAAGCATCCCCTCTTCATTGTAATAGGGTTCGTATTTATAGGGGTGGAATTGGGTGGCATGGCTGCCATGTGGCTCTTGGCATTCTAACATTTGACATCACCACTTTCTCTAATGACTTTCGACATCCCCTTGAAAATTGGTGATTTACGGCATCCATGTAACGCTGGTAATCTACAATGTCCTTGATATTCGATATCTTTACTGAATTGATGACATGTGACAAGCTTTGTAATTGTTTATAGATGGAAACTTCATGTATATTGCTTCTTGAAGCTTGAAACCCCTCAACTGGTTAGCATTCTTCATCTGCCCTTATGTTAATGAAATACGACATTGGTGATATACAAAATCTCTTACTATATTAATGATATATGATACCCATGCCATATTTCTAATTTACGATATCTTATACACATTATCAAGGCTTGACGTTGTTTATTGAGTTGATGGAAAACATCATCGGTAGTATCTGATGTCCACTTCTATTGTTGATAGCCGATATCCTTCCTTGCATTAATGCACTTTGATATCCTTCTTGATACCGTTGACACGCGACATCTGTAACATCCCCTATCTGGAGGTCCGAAGCTCAGCGCTATAGATGCTGCAATCATCCATAGTATTAACTTCTGGCGACCAAATATGGTAATGTTAATGGTATCCATAATATCAAAAGCACATGAATATGAAACAAAATAACAGATTTCACAAAAACTTTTCTGAGTACAATTCACAAAACATGGTTCATATTCCACTACATAATTCGCAGATTCAAATCAAGTATTTATTACAAAACACGCCAAGAGTGATATATGAAGATGCTCCTTGGTTGAACAGGGTACTAAATAGTCATAACTAACTTAATACAACACAATGGAATAAAACAAACAATGCCTAAGTATAGCTACCTTCAGCCTCCTGTTCATCTTCGAAAGCTTTATTCGTCCACCTACTAAAACCTGTAAATCCTTATCCCTCATCCTACTCAAATCAATTTTGAGCACCAGATAGTTTAAGGGGGAAAACATAAACTTCGAGTCAGACATAAAGCCTGGTGTGAGTAATATTATACATCTCGGTTATTTGATATTAAGAGAGACCACGCCGCTTAGTGGAACAGTTTTTCCCTCACTAATATCCTTTTAAAACATGTCTTTTGCAAATCTTAATCCTGCAAAAATGGTTAATCAATAATATCAATATCATGAAAACATATAAATCGGGTAACAAATGGACTATTCGTCTGAACACTATCGTTTTGTTTGGCTAACAACTAACCTTTGGCTGACTCGGACCTACCAGACAAAATAAACAAATAATCTAATTTCTGTTAGATACTCCTCTTCTGCACGTTCTATCCCTAACTTACTTCTCCAGGGTCAACTGATCCTAATAGTTTTGTGGGCTCACCAATAACCTATTTCCTCTCTGTATATTCCTTTCTATGTGCAACATCATTTTAGTCCTACCAGTGACAAAGCCATGCACACTGGAATTTTGGACTAAATTAGCTAGGGGCTAATAGCTAATGCATAGGGGGCGACCCTATAGCAGTCCCATATGGTATTCTAATATCTAAATCATTTTACTTATGGTAAAGTACCTATAGATTTTCCTTGAAAATCATTTCTCTGAAATTGATATAAACTATTAAATAATACTTTAAACAAGGAAAATATACTCTATGCTTTACTCAAATCACCTTGCCATGTTATATATACTTTACACAAAACTTTGTTGATGAAAACATTTAACTTTTGAAAGCACACCTTTCGAATCCATTGAAAGCACCCCTTTCGATATGAGTAAAGCCTTAGGCCAAAGGCCAAAACATACCTTTTCGAAACCATTCGTAATCACCTTTCGAAAACATTGAAACCATCCCTTTCGAAAGCTTTAAAACCTTAGACATCCTTTCTTTAAAACACTTAAATGTTGCCTTTCGAAAACATTAGAAACTTTTCTTTTAAACCTTTCGAAACCATTGGAGAACCATCCCTTTGGAATCTTCATTTAGACCTTTCAAAAGCATTAAATCCTTTGTAAACATCAAATGTTTCGAAAGAATTTGGGTTCAAGTAAAATATGTGGAAACCTTTCGAAACCTTTAGGTTCTACCTCCAACAGAACAAAAGGATCATAGAACATCTAAGTCGAAAGCACTCTTCTTAAAGATATTTCCTAAGTAAAAAAGTGATGGTGTCGAAACCAACAATTCAAAAGCGTTAGAGAAGTGGCTAGGTTTTAAAAACAAAGTATCCTTTCAAGACCATTTGCTTCAAAAGTAGAAAGCGGCAGCAAGGGTTTCGGCCCCTTCGAAAGCATTTACTTAAAACAAAAGGCGAAACCTCACTCGAAACCATTCCTTTAAAACATTTTGAACCAGTCATAAGCCAACTAAGTCGAATGCATTCCTTTCGAAAGCAAAGCAGACACATTTTCGTTTGAAAGAAAAGTAGCGCTTCGACCCCATCGAAACCCCTTGTTTCGATCCAATACCTTCCTCTTATATCCACTTCACTATGTACCAAGTCTTTGATACTATGTGCATTGGTTTCGATGGTGATGGAGACGGAAGTACTCAAGCGAAACCTAGGTGCCGAAAGTGGCAAAACGTGTAAAAAGCATAATCTTTTCAACTAGCCTTCCTTTTTGTCAAAATATTATTGGTTGCTAACTTTATTTTCTAAAAGTACTGCCAAAATTTTAGAAATAACTAATTAAATTATTTACAAAATACCCCTTCTCCATTTATAAATATACAAAACATTTAAGTCCCACACATTAAATAATTATATATATTTATTAAAACACTTAGGAAAATTCTATTAAAATTCCTATAAATTACCAAAAAATATATAGTCGTAATTTATTTTAAACCTAAATATCCATTTTCCTCGCTAGAAAATTAATATAAAATCCACAATAAGTCAGAAAATTATGAAAATTGAAACCCATCTCTAAAATATCATTTCTGATCTAAATATAAAATGACAAGGCATTTAGATGTCATTTAATAGGGTTTTCACATTAAAACATATCGTAAAATCTATACGAAATGTCATAAATCATCAACAAGCATGTATATCCATTTTAACAATTAAAACATGGCAAATAACTTTGCAAAATAATTCGGTTTTCATCCTAAAACCAAGAAAAATAGAAAAATATTAGATGTAGTTATTATTTACCTTTAGCTTGAGATTAAGGAGTTGATTAACTTCATCCCCTTGATTTTTGCTTTAACATCGTCTTGCTTTCCTAATAGTGGCCGGCCTCTTATGTTTTTGTTTGTGAGAGTGATCATGAAAATTGAATGTGTGTGAGGGTTTAGGGTATAAGAATATACTTATTCCTATATTTCTCTTGTCTACTTACCCTAACTTAATTCGTTTAATTCCCTTAGTTTATTTATTTAATAGGCACGACTACCTTTCTACTAATCACAAATCTCAATCCTCTAATCATTACATTATTTTATCTAATTTAACTAATTAAATATCTTAAATAATGTTACTCAAAATTAGGGTCCTTACAGACTCTCCTCCTTATAGAATTTCGTCCTCGAAATTATGATAATGTACTCAATAATTCAATCAAAAAGGTAAAACATACCATCAAACAAATCAGGATAAGCGTCTCCAATCCTGCTCTCAGTCTCCCAAGTACAGTGTCTCTCATTGTCGACTGGACTTTAACTAATCCGACTGTCTTGTTCCTTAGCCTCTTCTCATCTCCCGTGACTATACGAACTAGCTTTATAAGTATAGTTAAATTTGGCTCTACGACTAAGTCCTCTAACACATTCGATGCTATAGTAGTCTTCGGGTCTCTAATACACTTCCTCAGATGAGAAAAATAAAAAACATCGTGGACTCCTGCCAAACTGATTGGTAACTCTATCCTATTTGTGAGTTTCTGATCCTCTCTACAATAGAAAATGGTCCTACAAATCTCGGTGTCAATTTCCCCGATTTCTTGAATCGAGTCACACCCTTCATCGGTGACACCTTAATGAAAACATGATCTCTAACAGAGAACTCTAAATATTTCCATCTTCTATCTACATAACTCCTCTGCCAAGATCGAGCTTCCTTCATCCTAGCCCGAATTAACTCAATCTTCTCTGTAGCTTCTCTAACTAAATCTGAACTAAGAACCAACTTATCTCCAGTCTCTAACCAACAAATGGGAGATTTGCAGGGCCTTCCATACAAAACTTCAAACGGTGTCATCCTTATACTAGCCTAATAACTGTTGTTATACGAAAACTCGACTAAGTGTAGATGGTCTTCCCATGATCCCCAAAAATCTAGAACACAAGCTCGTAATAAATCTTCTAAGACTTTGTTAACTCTTTCTGTTTGCTCATCGGTCTGTGGATGGTAAGCGGTACTCATCTTGAACTTGGTTCCTAAAATCTCCTGTAGACTCTTCCAGAACACGCTAGTGAACAAGGAATCTCTATCACTTACTATGCTAATAGGAATTCTGTGTAGTCTAACTAGATTCTTCATAAATAACATAGTCAAAACAGGTGTCGTCCTAGTTAACTTAACTAGAATGAAATGAGTACTCTTGGTTAATCTATCCACTATGACCCATATGCTTTCATTTCCTCTATTAGATCTTGGCAACCCGTCTATAAAATCCATAGAAATAGAATCCCACTTCCATACTAGAATATCAAATGGCTGAAGCAACCCACTTAGCTTCTGATGTTCAGCCTTTACCTGTTGATAGTTCAAGCACTGTTTCACCCATAAGCCTACATCCTTCTTCATATCTTCCTAGAAGAAACTCCTCTTCATGTCCTGATACATCTTAGTTCCTCTTGGATAAATAGTGAACTTCGAACGATGCAATTTCCCCAAAAACTCTTCTCTTATGTCTCCTACATTCATAACACACAACCTTCCTTTCTTTCTCAACCATCCATTCTGGTCAAGACTAAAATCCTTCAAGTCATCGCTCTCCGTCCATTCCTTAACTTCCTGATCCGTTCAAATGATACTAGATCCTCTTCTTGCCTAGAAGCAACCCTTTCAATTATCACTGATCGAACTTCTAAACATGACAACATAACAGTTTCCTTACTATATCTAACTTCAGATCTCCACTGTACTCTACATATCATCAATGCTTCTGAATCTTTCCACTCGGCAATCATCGCAAACACTGCATTCTAATGTTTTTTGATAAGTGTGTCTGCAACCTTATAGTCCTTTCCCAGTGTGTACTCAGCTCCAAAATCATAAGCAGCTATAAATTCCAACCATCTCTAATGTCTCATATTTCAACTTCTTCTGAGAGAATAAATACTTCAACGACTTATGATCCATATATAGCTCAAACCTCTCCCCCAAAAGATAATGTCTCCATACCTTTAATGCAAATATCACCGTAGCTAATTCCAAATCATGCGTTGGATATCTAACCTTATGTGGTCTAAGTTATCGAGAAGCATAGGCAATCACTTTACCTCTCTGCATTAACATAACTCCTAATCCAGTTCCACACGCATCTGTATATACTACCAAATCCTAATTCTTTTTTAGAATGACCAGTACAAGCGCATCAGTCAATAAGTGTTTTAAGCTTTGGAATGCTTCCTCACACTTATTGGTCTAAACAAACTTCACATCCTTTCGTGTTAGCCTGGTCATTGGTGCCGCTATCCACCAAAATTTCTTAATAAACCTTCGATAATACCCAGCTAATCCAAGAAAACTCTTTATCCCAATCACTGTTTTGGGTCTCTTCCAATTATTCGCCGCTTTGATCTTAGTCGAATCTATAGACAACCCTTTAGCTGAGACTACATGACTAAGAAACTTCACTTCCTCCTTCCAAAAATGACTTTTAGAAAACTTCGCCTTTCAGCTGATGCTACCTCGGCATCTCTAACACTACTCTAAGATTAACTTCATGCACTTTTTCATCCTTAAAGTATATCAAAATCTCCTCTATGAAAACCAACACAACTATCCAAAAGCTCTTGGAAAATCTGGTTCATCAAATCCACAAAGAATTCTGGCACATTAGTTAGTCTGAACGGCGTCACTAACCATTCGTACGATCCATATTCAGTCCTAAACACCGTCAAAGGAATACTATCGTTTACTACTCTAAGCTGATGGAAACCTGTTGCCAAATCCAATAGAGAAAATACCTTGGCTCCACTCAACTGATCGAACAGATCATCAGTTCTAGGCAACAGATATTGATTCTTTATCGTCTTCTCATTAACTTATGATAATCGATACATAACCTTAACGATCTGTTCGGCTTCTTAGCAAACATTGCGGCTGCTCCCCACGGCAAGTACTTGGCCTAATAAAATTCTTGCCTTCCAGATCCAGCAACTGCACCTTCAACTCCCTAATCTCGGTAGGCATCATCCTGCTTGGCAGTCTACTCACTGGTTCTGCTCTAAGTACTAAATCTGTCCAAAACTCAATGGCTCGTTTCGACGGTAGTCCTACTACTGGTTCAAAAACATCCACGAATTCTCTAACCATGAAAACTCGATTCAACTCGTCTTCTACCTCCACAACACCCATCAAACCATTCACCTTATAGCTATGGTTTTCTACATAATATATAATCCGATCACTACAGTCAGAGTGTCTAAGTGATATTTTCCGATCAGGGCGAAATACTAGCATCGTACTTATTTAACCAATTCATATCTAAAATAATTCCAAACCCTAGGAAATCAGACACGTGCAAACTGCAAACAAAGGCATGACCTAACAAATCAAACTCTAGGTGGTCACACTTCATCCCAAGTATTACATAACCTCCTATCGGATTTGCAATCCTTAAGGAAGTAACTAAGTATGAGGATTCTTGGTTAAGCTTATCTACCAAACAATGAGATATAAAAGAATGTGGTGGATCAGTATCAAATAGAACGCTAACTGATACACCATGAATTTGAAGCGTACCTCCCAACATAGATTTTCCTTTCTCCTCTACTGTTGGCCTCGAGGAAGCTGGCTCTAATGCAAACACCTTGCCCTTCCCATCCTTAGCAGGCTCTTTGCACTGGTTCTTGTAATGTCCAATTTGATCGCAATTGAAGCGCCTGATATTCTTCTCTCCGCTCACCTTCTTTCCATCTCCAAAACGACATTCATTAGCAAAATGCCCTTTCTTATCACACTTAAAGCAGACAACCTTCGACTTTCCTTTCTTTGTAGCTCCACCCTTCTGAGCACCCTTCTTATGAAAGAACTTCCTTTTCTGACTCTGCCCCCACCTGGACATCCTTTCCTTATTTCTCTCTAGAAAAGTAAGCATCTCCTCATTCCTTAGAGCCATTTC
This sequence comes from Allium cepa, assembly GCA_030765085.1. Lineage (NCBI taxonomy): Eukaryota > Viridiplantae > Streptophyta > Magnoliopsida > Asparagales > Amaryllidaceae > Allium > Allium cepa. The sequence continues at coordinate 657,090,887 of CM060940.1, forward strand.
CACTATAACATCACATGGATCCCTAATATGCGGTAACATTACCCTAGCATGCTCAGGCTTCAACCCCTTGATGAACTTCTCATTTCTCTTAATATTAGTATCAACCGTAGCATAGCCATATCTTGCTAGCTCCTCAAACCTCTTTACGTACTCAAGTACAATCATATCCTACTGCTCCAACTTAGCGAACTTCCTGAGCAAAGTTGACTTCGCAATCTCGGACATAAACCTTTCATCAAATCTCCTTTTGAACTCGGCCCATGTCATCGTCTCCTCATTAACTCCAACCGTGACACTATTCCACATGTACAACACTGCTTCCTGAAGCTGTCTAGAAGAAAGACTTTTCTTCTGCTCGTCATCAAGCCCCAAATCTGCAAAGATTCTCTCACAATGTACAAACTTGTTTTCTACTTCAATAGCGTCTTCAGTTTCAATGAATGGCTTTCTTTCCAGTCTAGTATAGTCTCAACTTAGATTGGCATAGTTATTTATCACCGGAGCTTCCTGAACTCCTCCTATAACAATCCTGCAGAAACACACGCCCGAATCAGGTTGATAAAGAACTGATACATTGCTCCCATGTCAACTTGCGGGACTCCAGCACCCACATTTCCAGCTTGTGCCTGACCTTAGTTCCTTCTCGTATATGGTCTGGCATTTCCATTTGTAGTGATGCTTCCCCCTCTAAGGTTAACTCTTCCACTTCTAGCATCCATATTCGTATTCAAGCTCCGTGAGATACAGAAGAATAGCCTAAGAGGGATAGGAGAATAGAGAGTATATGTATATATAGAAAATATAAGTACGTTACTATAGCGTTATCTCATACCCTGATCTTATCTCTAATTCCTTAGGATTATGTTTTCAAAAATCATTTTAGTTTAAATTTTTTCACAAACCTTTGCACTGATACCAAGCTGTAACATCCCTTATGCGGAGGTCCGAAGCTAAGCGCTATAGATGTTGCATCATCGATAGTATTAACTTCCGATGACCAAATACGGTAATGTTAATGGTATCTATAATATCAGAAGCACATGAATATGAAATATAATCATATATTTCAAAAACAACTTTTCTGAGTACATCTCACAAAACATGTTTCATATTCCATTACAAAATCTCAATCATTTCCCAGATTTAGATCAAATATAATTATTACAAAATACGCCAAAAGTGACATATGATGATGCCCGCTTGGTTGACCAAAGTACTAAATAGTCAAAATTGACTTAATACAACACAGCTAAATAAAACAAACAACTCCTAAGTATAGCTAACTTCATCCTCTTGCTTGTCTTTGGAAGCTTTATTCATCCATCTACTAAAACCTGTAAATCCTTAACCCTCAGCCTAAACAAATAAATTTTAAGCACCAAAGAGATTAAGGGGAAAAACATAAACTTCGAGTCAGACATAAAGCTTGGTGTGAATAATACTATAAGACCATGCCGCTTAGCAGAACGAGTTTCTACTCACTAATATCCTTTTAAAACATGTCTTTTGCAAATCTTAATCTTGCAACCAAAACCGGTTAAAACAATAATATCAATATCATGAAAGCATATAAATCAGGTAACAAATCGACTATTTGTCTGAACACTATTGTTTTGTTTGGCTAACTACTAACCTTTGGCTGACTCGGACCTGTGAGAAAAATAAACAAATAATCTAATTTCTGTTAGATACTCCTCTTCTGCACATTCTATCCCTAACTTACTTCTCTAGGGTAAACTGATCCTAATGGTTTTGCGAGATCACTAATAACCTGTCTTCTCTCTATATATTCGTTTCTCTGTGTAACATCATTTTAGTCTTACCTGTGACAAAGTCCTACACACTGGAATTTTGGACTAAATTAGCTAGGGGCTAAAGCTGATGCATATGGCACGATCCTATACTAGTCCCATCTGGTATTCTAATATCTAAGCCATTTTACTTAGGGTTTACTACCCATAAATTTTCCTTGAAAACCTATTTTCTCAAATTGATTTAAACCTTTAAATCATACTTTATACAAAGAAAATATACTCTATGATTTACTCAAATCACTTTGCCATGTTATATATACTTTACACAAAACATTGTTGATGAAAACATTTAACCTTTGAAAGTACCCCTTTTGAATCCATTGAAAGTACCCCTTTCGATATGAGTAAAACCTTAGGCCGAAGGCCAAAACATACCTTTTCGAAACCATTTGTAATCACCTTTTGTAAACAATGAAATCTTCCCTTTTGAAAGATTTAAAACCTTGGACGTCCTATCTTTAAAACACTTAAACATTGCCTTTCGAAAATATTAGAAACCTTCCCTTTAAACCTTTCGAAACCATTAGGGAACTGGCCCTTCAAAATCTTATTTAGACCTTTCGAAAGCGTTAAATCCTTTGTAAACATAAAACATTTCGAAAGCATTTGGGTTCTAGTAAAACATGTGGAAACCTTTCAATACCATTTAAAAACCTTTCCTTTCAAAACCTTTGGGTCTAGCTTCAACAGAATAAAAGGGTCATAAAACATCTAAGTCGGAAGCACTCTTCCGAAAGCTATTTCCTAAGTAAAGAAGAGATGGTGTCGAAACCAACCACTTAAAAGCATTGGAGAAGTGGCTAGGCTTTAAAAACAAAGTATCCTTTCGAAACCATTTGCTTTGAAAGGTAGAAAGCGGCAACAAGGGGTTTCGGCCCTTTCGAAAGCATTTACTTAAAACAAAAGGTGCAACCTCATTCGAAACCATTCCTTTAAAACATTATGACCCAGTCGTAAGCCAACCAAGTTGAAAGCATTCCTTTCGAAAGCAAAGCAGGCTCATTTTCATTTGAAAGCAAACTAGCACTTCGACCCCTCGAAATCCCTTGCTTCGACCCAATACCTTCCGCCTATATCCAATTCACTATGTACCAAGTCTTTGATACTATGTGCATTGGTTTCGATGGTGATGGTGGCGGAAATACTCGAGCGAAACCTTGGTGCCGAAAGTGGCGAAACATGTAAAACGCATGTAAAATCTGATTTTTAGCTTTTTAAAGTAATCTTTTCAACTAAACTGCCTTGTTTATCAAAATATTATTGGTTGCTAATTTTTTCTTCTAAAAGTACTGCTGATATTTCAGAAATAACTAATTAAATTATGTACAAAATACCCCTTCTCCGTTTACAAATATATAAAACATTTAAGTCTCATACCATAAATAATTTATATTCATTAAAACACTTAGGAAAATTCTGTAAAAAATCCTATAAATAAATTTTTATATGTTTTCTAACATATACAAATTTCAAACCCAAGACATATATAACTTAGCCGTAATTTATTTTAAACCCAAATATCCATTTTCCTCACTAGAAAATTAATACAAAATCCACATTAATTCATAAAATTATGAAATTTGAAATCCATCTCTAAAATATCATTTCTGGTCTAAATCTAAAATCGTAAGGCAATTGGATGTCATTTAATAGGGTTTTCACATTAAAACATATCATAAAATCTATATGAAATATCATAAATCATCAACAAGCATGTATATCCATTTTAACAATTAAAACATGGCAAATAACTATGCAAAATAATTCGAATTTGATCCTAAAACCGAGAACAATAGAAAACTTTGATGTAGTCATAATTCACCTTTAGCTTGAGATTAAGGAGCTGAGATTTGATCTTAGATTAAGTTGATTAACTTCTTTCCCTTGAATTTTGCTTTATCTTCTTCTTTCTTTCCTAATGGTGGTCGGCCTCTTATGTTTTTGTTTGTGAGAGTGATAGTGTAAAATGAATGTGTGCAAGGGTTTAGGGTATAAGAATATACTTATTCCTATATTGCCCTTGTCTACTTACCCTAACTTAATTCATTTTATTTCCCTTAGTTTATTTGTTTGATGGGCACGGCTATCCTTCTATTAGTCACAAATATTAATCCTCTAATCATTACATTATTTTATCTAATTTAACTAATTAAATATCCTAAATAATGTTACTCAAAATTAGGGTCCTTACAGCATCCTATAATGTAATGTTGATTTAGGACATCACTAACAACTGTAGGAGTTCGATTTCCCTTCCTCTCTATGCATTCGACCACCTTTAAGGTTATTGAGAACTTTGATGTCTCTTATTAATATTTGAAATGCGACATCCCTAAGCTACCATGAGATACAATATCTCCTTGTTTTCATATTTTCGACAACCCCCTAAGGTTATTAAAGTTTGACATCTTCTTAAAATGCTTGAGAGGCAACATCCCTTGTTGAGTTTTTCAATGCTTTCCCTTCGACACCTTGTATTTTGACATGCTCGTCTTACTTATCTACAGTAACAGTTGTCATACATGAAATCCATCTTGGATTTCATAGCTTCAAGCCAAAGTGCAGAATATTTACTCTGTAGTGCTCGTTGGAGTGAGAGAGGAGTGTTATTGTATAAAACATGGTACTCTTTCTTGCTATCCACGAGAATACTAGTATCTCTATGGTGCACGGGATTCTCTATTAGACCTTCTAATAGGTTTCATGTTTTCGTATAATGATGAATTTAATTCTTCCATGGTTCAGCCTCTGTGTTTATTTCTTTAATTGATCCAAGTCTGTAACTTTGTTTTTAATTTCTTTTGATAGAAATTCCTTTTCTAAGAAGATAGCTTGTCAAGAATAATAACCATTTGTTCCTCGGTGCTATAAAAACTATATCCCATAGAATACTTGGGATATCCCATAAATTTACATCTAGTCGATCTGGCCTCAAGATTATTGGGGCCAATGTTTTTAATGTAGGTTGGAAAACTTTCCACACCTTCATTTAATTAAGGTGGGGTTTCTGCTATACCGCGTCTTATTTGGTGCCTTAGGCACAGATTTAATAAGCATCAAATTGAACATATGTGTCGTGGTTTATGGCATATATCCTCAATAAGAAAGAGGTAACTCAAGCTTATTCATCACAGAATGAACAATGTCTAATGGGGCTCAATTCTTTTTTTCTAAAACACCTTTGTGTTGCGGAGTACATAATGGAATAATCTGAGAGATAATCCCATTATGTTTTAAGTACAGTTAGAGCTCTTGTCTAACATACCCACCTCCTCGATCCGTTTGAAGTACTTTAATTTTATGGTTCATGTAACGACCAAATTTTTTGACTTGTGAAAGTCAACATCAATACGTCCATTGTATCAAATGCCGAAAAATCGAATGCCAAAAAACCGAACCGTTAGGCTTAAAGAAGAAGAAGAAGATAGAAGAAGAAACATAAACAATATCAGAATCTCACATTCGCAGCGGATAGAATAGATAAATGAATAATCTTTAAAACAACAGAATTATATCTGTTTACACAATGCATCAACAGAGTATATACACTGGCAGTCATTATAACTTGCACCAACCCATACGCAGCGGATACTACATAATATAAGTGATACGTCTCGCCATCCAGCTTGCTTCTGATCTCCACAACATACTTTTCTGACTTCACACCAGAACAACTGATAACCTGACTTTAGACTGCTCGAGTGGAAAATAATGGGCACCCGGAGCTTAGAAAGGGAATAATAAACTCCAGGTCAGTCATGGCAGCTATTTGCACAAAAGGAATAAAAAGAAATCCGCTATGCTTTTGGAAAATGAAACTACCATAAGGCCTCCCTACACACACAATGCAAGCGCACAATTGGAGAAGATTTCTCCTTATGATAGTCAAACATGCTTGGTATGCAAAATCTTTTTGATATTATTATTAGTGCATAGTGTGCAAAACATTTTGAAAGTATAATATAAATCTTAGCCAGCATAGATACCCTTATATTATGCTTACTATAGCTACCTCCTGAGGAGGCAGGTTATACAACTGCAATCGTAAAGGGCTCGTATTGTTTTGTTTGGATTTTCAATAAATGGTCAAGGCTAAGGAACTTTCTTCATCGAATGGGTACGCCTCTGGAGGGATGCCCCGAGAACCTAAACGAATCTCTACCAACACAAGGTCGGGTTACCTCTGTAACTAGGTAACTAACTGTCATGAGTATGCCACCCCCCGGTCTAGACCGACCTTTTCCGAGGCGCCTCAACAACCAACAACCACATAAGTAAATAATTTAGGCTCCATACCAGAATACCACTTTTTATCCACACGAGTTAAATATCTGGATTTCATACCACATACCACTTTTTATCCAGAACGAAATGTACATACCCTGAGGGGCGCGACCCCCGTAACCTTGCTGCATCTTTTTCTGTTTCAACCATTTCCACGGTGTGAGGTTCGACGAAGTCTCGTCCACAAAGCTATGTTTGTCACAAAATATATGCTTCGATAAACAAATGATCAACACTTAGCATGCCACATTACCAAATTAGGAATATATAACTAGTAAATATCAACTACATAGCCTCTGAGCTCGTACGTCTCAGAGAAGGATGTTAAGCTAAGAGAATAAATTCTCCGCCACCAACAGAAATGTATTTGATAGAAACCGGCTTTACATCTCAAAGTGTAACGTCGGACATACTTCCATACAAGTCCGTTCTAGGTTTGAACGGAACCGAAGGCACTTCCTCCAATCAAGGAAAGAAGCCCTTGCAAATTCGAATATTCACTAATCACGTCCAAACTCCCCATTACAAAGGGTGATATAAATCTCCATGTCGGAGCAACTCGGCGCAGAGACATTCGACAGGTAATCCTTTTGTTTTCGAAGATACCCGGTCTTCAACACCATCTTCAAATGCAATCCCATTTCGTCGTATCATTATTCGGAATGGGTTATATGACATTAAGTCCTCTCTCGGCTTAACCAAATAATGAGAGCTTATTCTAAAAATAAGTGGCTATATTCAGATTTCAAAGTAAGTCACAACAAATTTCCACTTTGATCTTTTAAACAAAAGATCCATCACTAAGATTCGGTGTGGTTTTTGGATAACCATTTGGAATCCGATCCCCTATTGCATCGAAATTCAAATGTCGTTTTAAAGGCCAATATTGATAGTCGGTTATTTAACTATCAAACAACGTTCACAACAATCACCAGATTTAAATAATTTTTCCCAAATTATTTAATCTCAAAATAACTTCGCAAGATATATTTTCATACTTCAACCTTTTGAAAACAAATTTCAAATCACTTTCCTCACGCGGAATAAATTTGCAAATATTATTTATTTCTTAAAAATTTGTCGAGTCCGAATAGTTTAAAATAATTTAAATCACTTATCCAAAAATATATACTTGGAAACATTTAAAATAAAAACTTTTTAAACACTTTATTTAAAATATTAGTTATAAAATTTCTTTACTAATATCTCACATAAAACTTAAGCCCAAAACAAATTTTAAAAATAGAATTATCATATATAGTGTAATTATTTAAATAACCAATTTATAAATCAAAAATCAATTAAATCTTTAAAATAATCACTTCAATAATTAACTTAATAAATATTTACTTTAAATATTTAAAAACAATTTAAGAAAATATTTTCTCCAAAACATTCCTTTTTTAAAAACCAATTTTAGAATTTTTAACTTATATTTGGAAGCTACATTGAAAACATATTCGGTTTTCCAGGAAAAATAAACTTTCCTCTTCAAAATAGTCCATTTAAATTAATTGATAAGTCCTTCTCGATTTATCTCAATTTACATTCCAAATTCGTAAGTTTTCTTTCCACACCTTTTGAAAAAACACCAATATTTATTTTTAAACAAACCACCCTTCCTTTATAAATTCCATTGTGAATTTAAATTTCCAAATATCTACTGATATAAAGTTTTCAAAATTGATTTCCCAATTTATTTTCAAAACACAAAATCAATTTCCAAATTGATTTTCCAAAAATTTATTTTCAAACACCAAATCAATTTCCAAATTTACTTTCAAAACACCAAATCAAATTCCAAATTGATTTCCAAAATTTACTACCTTTTAAAATAAATTCCTTTATTATCCAAATTTATTTCAAAACTCATTAATCCAATATTCACAGCTTCATTTAGATTTTAAAATCCGAATTTTAAAATAAATTCTTCAACTTTTAAACAATACTACTCAAAATCCATTTATTTCCATTTACTAAAATCTTTTCCCCATAATTTTGTAATTAATTCGATTGGATTACAAAATTAACTTTTATACTTTTAAATTCCTTCTTTTAAATTTATCCAATTCTATAAAATTAATTTACTTAAAATTTTCTACTTTAATTTCCCAAAAATCCAATTTTATATTTCTGGTATCATACGGTACCAAAAATATATTTGGCTAAACCATAGCCTTCAATAAATTTCAATCATCCATATAGTCATTCACAGATTATCAATAATCACATCACAACTCATGAAATAAACTAAAATATTTAAGGAATCCAGTTGGATCCCTCTAACCTGTTTCCCTGCATCCATAGATGTTAGCACAACAATTAAATACCAATTCCACTTCGAGGTGGAATATTGTGGTATATGGGATTACATTATATCATCCGCTATTATGCGGCGCATAGGGTCTCATCCGCTATATAATGTGAGAAATCAATCACTCCAATACACACACACACACATATACATATACATATACAGTACTATATATACTATCACATCCAAACAATCAATCAATAATTGAAATTCTAATTATTTCAATTAAGTGAGAAGATCTCACATTTGCTTTTGTTTTGCAATCCATTTCCATCACGACTTGTTTTCTTCACTGTATTAGACCTTGTATAAACATTTATGCAATTTATTAATATTTGAAATAATCGAGTAATCAATTTTCATTTGATAATTTTAATTCACCAGTGATTTTATTTTAAACTAATACTTTTAATTTTAAACCAATTCCTTTTAATAAATTTATTTAACAAAGAATTAAATTTAAAACTAAATTTCCTTTAATAAATTATTTTCAGTGGTTAAAATAATTAAATAGGTAAATAAAACAAATATCTCACCAAAACCCTTACATATATTTAAAATAGCCCGTAAATTAAAATATGTAGAGGTATATTTTGGAAACTATATATATATACACATACACACTTTAAAATAAGCTATATGATTTTCATAAAATCAAATTTTAAATAACCTCTACAACATTTAAAATTCTATTTTCAAAATCATATACACCTACATATATTTAATATAAGTAACATAACAGTGCATTTCTTTACTATAAACATATACGTGTATATACATATAAACCTTTAAACTGAAATACAAATTTGGTTTATACCTTACTGTAAAAATTATATCTATATATATTTTTCTGCATGTGTTTCTATATATATATATATATATATATATATATTGAAAAAAAATTGCAAATAAACCTCACTGCACATAATTTCTTCATATATACATATTTCCAGTTATAACAAATTGAGATTATCTAATTATTAAATTAAATTAAATTCAAAAAACAACGAATATCTCACTGCTTGTTGAAATCGCAATGCCCAATTCCACGCACACCTAGGTCCACTTCGTCGAATCGCGCGACCCACTTCCACCATTTCAAACCTTTATTGCACGGGCTCGAACCCGGTATCGCGACCTTGTCATAGATCCTAACGAGCACGTGCACTAACTCGCACTACCAAATCCTCACGTCATCGTTTCCCAAGCAACCAAGCACGTCGATTCTCATTCTTGAATGCTGAGGATTCCCGAATGAAAACGAAGAAAGGAAGCGAGGAAAGAAACTCGGTCTATGCCTATCGAATTTGATTTTGATTCATGCTTATCAAATTCGAAATCGACTGAAGAGAGAGAAACGATTTCGTGGTAAATTTAGACATTAAATCGAGTGCTTCGATTGAGCAGGAAGAAGGCGGCCATAGTTTATTTGTTTTCGATTTTGTTTTCTGAAGACAAAAGCAAGCTCGGCATAGTTTATTTGTTTTCGATTTTGTTTTCTGAAGACAAAAGCAAGCTCGGCATAGTTTATTTGTTTTCGATTGTTTTATATCTCCTGCTTCGCGTTAATTTTCAAAGAATACGCGTGTCCCATTTTGACAGAGAAAAGTAAACACGTGCTTAACGATTTTCTTTACGTGTCAATGTCTGGTACAGTGGTTCAATTATATTATTTATATTCAAATTCAAATTCAAATTTGAACCGTCTCGATATCCACAATCCGCAATCTCGATCTCCAATCGAGGCATACCGCCAGGCATTTATAATGTTAAACCCCTGTTTCGAACGCAATGGAAAAGGTTTCGAGTCCAAATTCGACCGTATGGAGAAGATAGATTTTTGGACCAGCTATTAAATTAAATTTTGATATAAATTTTAGCACATTTTCTTATTGTACGGCCACACGACAACCTCAGATGCTATGAAAATTGAAATTCGATAATAATACAATATTACGGATCCAATGGAACTGGTTTCGTCAAATTCCGAGACTGTGCCCCGGAAGGCTATTTTAAAATATTGAATTAAATGATAATTTTTTAAAACTGAACAAACACTTCAAATTTCAAATTTTAACACTTTCACTTATCTTCCATATTATCAGTATGAATTTTCCAAGCCTTTAAAATATTTTTAACAAGCTTAAAAATCAAGATTCAAGATTTTACCCAAGTTCGTATTATTAAATTCAAAAATTTAATTACCAACCAAATAATGATATTTGAAATTCAAGTTAAACTAACTTCCAAATATTTAAAATCAATTAAATATTCTAATTTCAAATGTCCAAATTTTCGGGTCGTCACATTTCATCTGATTTTCAACCTCGTTTTTATACTCTTTAAATTTCTCACGGGCATCTGATTTATTCTTCATAAGATTTAAATATCCTTATCTCAAGAAATCATCACTAAAAGTTACGAAGTATGTTGAATTGTCCTTAGTCACAACAGCATCGGGCCATATGCATCTGTATGTGCGAGACCCAAAAGTTCATTAACTCTTTCGTCGCTCCTATTGAAGGGGTCCTTGGTCATTTTCCCTTTGAGACATGACTCACGAAGTGTCAAATGATTTATAATCAAATGAAAATAGAAAAACTTCTGTTTTTAGTTTTGTAATCTTCTATTACTAATATGAACTTGCCTACAGTGCCATAAGTAACTATTATCAATATCAACAGATGATTTATTAATAGCATAGACATAATCAAAATTAATTACATAAATGTCATTATCCAAAATACTATTGCAAGTATTCTTTAAATAAAACACAATATTCATAATACTATCTTTACAATGAAAATCAAAACCTGTTTCAAACAATTAGAAACAAATATAATTCCGCAAATAAAGTTTTTAACATAATGACAATTATTCAAAACTAGATCAAATCCATTAGACAAAGTTAAATGATAATCTCCAACTGCTGTTGGATCTATATAAATTCATCAGTGACTTGAAGCCCTATTTCACCCATTGCTATATGTCGTCCACTACAAAATTCATGTAATGAATTACATGTACGAGACCCAGATCCAATACAAAAACTCAATATAATTATTGATTGCCAAACAAGCTTGAATCATTAATGTACCTATAGGATTGGAAGCGTGCCTCTTTCTTCTCTTTGACTATCTTCAAATAGGTTGGACAATTGTGCTTCCAATGCCCTTTCTTGTGACAATGGTAACATTCACCTTTTTCTTGCATTTCTCCAAATTTTTCAAAGGTGTTTACCTACCCTCTATGACACCATGTTTCAGTCCTTGAACAATCCCTCCGCTAACCTCAACATATTGAGTATCCTGACGAGGCTTATGCTTAACTAGTTCATATTGTAGCTCAATATGAATGGCTTAAACATGAAGTCGGCTAACCTACTATCAAACCCACTTGTAGTTTATAGCTTATTGTAATATCTAGCTCTGAAAGTCTATTATGTAGCATTTCATTTGTAATATGAAATCCTCATCACAACTGACCTTACTCATCTTTGTATCAAAAAACTTATTTGTAATCTTATACCTTACAAAATGAGATTGCTGCCCAAAAAAAGCTTTAAGGCTTTCGAAGGTTCCATGGATAGAATTTTTTCATTTTGCCTTTACAACGGCTTGTCTAAAATAAAAAAAACAAGAGAACTTGAATGATTTTGCAATAAGCTACCCAAGTATTGTAAGCTTTACTGTCTCAAGGTCAATAGTTGGAGTTGGTTTTTTTCACTAATTGACAACCATAAATACTCATACATGAGCGCTATCTTAATTTCTCTTAGCCAATCAATATAGTTGGGTCCAGTGAGCATATCATTTTTCAAAAATAGTCTTAGGTTGGTCATTATGTTGCAGATTTAATTTAAGTAGATTAGAACAACTTATACATAACATATGTTCTTATATTATTAGATAATAAGTTACATGTTTTCATTTCATTTATCTAATAATCTCCCTCTAGACTTTTATATTTTCAAAATCCTAATAAAAACATAGAAATATTTTAGTTTCTCTAGTATGTGTTAGAACTTGCTTGCCTTGGGATTTCGACCTTGAGTTTGTTCAACAAATCATAGGCCCGCAAGCCATATAACACCTTATTGAGCATATAATATAAAACTTCTAACTGGTGATCTTTGTCCTAATTTCATCTTGGGCTTGAGTTTTCTTAATAAATCAAGAAAGATCTTTCACTCGTACCTACCATTTCGCGACGACTTAAGTGTAATGCACATATCTTGAGATTTCTCAACAAATACGTGCATGTGTCTTACCTCGTCTAGATAATATATTAGTAGTACTACACATGACATCCCTAGCTTGAATTTGCTTAACAACTAAAGAGTATGCAAATAATCTATTAATATATAAATGGTTGAGGATAACTTTATATATTAGACATTCATAATCTTTAATATATATATTTACTTGAGTGAATCAATTAAGGAAATAATGTATTTCTTATGAAATATATTTGTAATTCAGTTGGACACATTAGAAATTACGATATACTGACAATATGCATGTACCTTAAACATAAGTTGGGCCTTTTACAGTTCCACTTATAATTATACATTCGTATTATATAGTTCAATTTATTTGTAACGATTAATTAACTTATACAATATTCTTATATATATTATTAGTTAAATTGTATTTAACTAATTTAATTAATTAAATAATTGTTTTTAAAATATTATTTTTATTCTTCCTAAACAATTTAGGTTGAATATTAACTGTAACATTTATAGTTTTGTATACACATATCATTATATATATATAATGTGTGTGTGTGTTTTTTAATTAATTAACATTTAATTTATTTATTTATGGAATAAATATTTTTATTTAATTAAAATAATTTTAACTAAGTACCTTTAATAAATTCAAATATCTTTATTTATAATTTACCTTAAACAATTTAAAATTAATATACATATATATTCAAATATAACATTTATAGTTATATATATATACACAAACATATATCTATATATATGTGTGTGTGTGTGTGTGTGTTTATTTTAATTAATTAACTTTTAATTAACTATTTATTTAATTAATCTAATAAATTAAATATTAAGTATTCGAAAACATTAATTTATTTCAAAACAATTTTGAAAATATTTTTGTAAAATTTATTTTATATTTCAAACTTTACATTTAAATTTAAAATATGTTTTAAATTTTCAAACTAAATTTTTAAAATTAACCCAATATCCAAATCAATTTAGGCCTTTACATTCAGGCCAAACTTTTGGATTTATCCCACCTAGTCAAGCCAAGCCAGTAGCCGGGGAGGTCAGAATACTTGATTATTCAACCCTAAGCCTTGACATTATTTTTGTAGACACTAGTCAGATAGGTCAACTTTAGTTTGTTGAGCCTAAAGCTGTTAATTTAGACCACATAGGCCATTGTGTCTGATAACATTTGATGGAACAGTGTCAGTCTACAACGGATAAATTGGGTGGATTTCAACCTTTTTCCTATTTTGGATCATATTAGACTTATGAAGTCCAATGGATTGTATTAGATCCAATCTAATTAATTTAAATAAAATCCAACTTTATTTATTTTTTGATTTAGTTAATTAATTCAACTAATAAATATTTATAGTGTATCAATATATACTCATATTGGTATAATGTGCATGTGCAACATAATGAAAGTGTATATGGTTAAGTTTATATACATAAGTAAACATTGAGATTTAAATTTACTCCAACGACCCGTATTTTACGTATCGGAGGACCGTAAAATATTTTTATTTTATCCATATGAGGTCGTATGATTCTAAAATTTTGGGAAGTGACTCTTAGGGATATTTTCTACATCTATGATTTTTGTTGAATTTCTATATGTCAATTTTGACTTGGAAAACCTTGTTTGGACTATAACTTCTGATAGGAGCCGAGTTAGGGTCTTAAACCACTTCATTTGCTTCAGGAGGATGGTTTCCCATTTCGTAAAGTAGTCATAATAAAACAGACTTGTAGTATGAAAGTTATAATTATTTCAAGTTTGGGCTATTGTTGGCCTACATTAGTGGGTAGTTAACTAAGCCCTTGCTTAGGATCACTAACCCATCTCAAAAATAGTGCTAAGGGAAGGCTATAGGAACCGATCTAAGTCATTTCCATCTTTTTCAAAATAGATCTAAACCTCCATTAACCTTAATTTCATCAAAAATTCTATTGTTTTCTTACTAATTTTAGCCAAATCATCAATTAGATGGGTGGTTAATATATAAAAGCTTGAGTTATCATTTTGGCTTAGTTGCATTTCTCTTCCTTGCTGTCCACTTTAGATCTAAGGGGAGAAATTGATAATTTAAGTATTTGGTGAGTGGTTTTTGACCTTTAAGTCAACTACTCGTGTGTTTATATAGTTAAAATTGGTACTTCAGGTATTTGATGAGTGGTTCTTGAACCTTACTCTACTATTCATGTTTATATAGATAAAATTGGTGTTTTTAATTTAATTTTGATCCTAAATCATTTTTTAACTTTAATAACATTCTAATATATGTTTATCATAGAATTTTAAAAGTTTTAAAGTGGGTTGCAAGTGGTTTTGCAACTCCTTTTATTCATATTCATATGCCAGATTAAAGTTAGATTTAGACTAAGATTTACTTGATTATCATGTTCTTGCGTATTGCATGTATGGATGGATGCATATGTATGATATTCGATGTTTGTATGTTGTGCTTTGATGTGGTTTGCTAGTGCTTTTAGGTAGTTAGGAAAGAGGTGGTTGAATTGACAAATTGAAGGCAAAAATGGTCGGAATTGGATGAAACATGGAGTCGGGGTTTTGGAGTATGTGGGGAGCCTGCAATTTAAGTCGTGGCCATTTCTGACCAGTGGATTCCTCTATTGAGTTGTTGGTGGAAAGCTCCCGGTGATGACCTCTCAAGGTACGCGGACATAGAGTATTTTGGCTTGTAGAAGGAAGAGGAGTCACAGGAGTTAGAAACCAAGTTTTGAGCTAAGTATTGGACTTTATACCGAAAGGAAAGGTGTCAGCACCGAGAGCTTTTTGTTTGTGGAAAATGCTCAATGGAAGGTTGGCACTTCATGTCAGGGCTTAGGATGGTAAGTAGAAGATAGTGCAAGAGTTTTGCTAAGTGTTGGACATTTGATACCGGGAGATTTGGAGGGCATGGAAACAACAGCCTTTGAACATAGCATCAAGAACTTTGGAGTTGATGTCGAGAACTTTAGGTATAATACTTCACCTTTATACCCATACTATCCAAAAGTATTATTGAGTAATACAGTCAGATAATACGAAAAATGAGGTTACATGGGTACAAACGTGAATATTCCCACTAACACCGGTACGTATTCAAATAATAAATAAATAGATTAGCTATACGTACATGGTCTCAATATAAAGCAAGATACACGCGTGCCTTCAAAAAAATACAATACTTAATATACAAGAACACAAAGTCAATCGCAGCAATAACATATAATTTATAACATAAAGGTCTATATAAATACAAAACATCTCAAATGATATCCGTTTCACTGAAACGTAACAAACTAACAATGTACAACACAATATTATATATTTATACAATGAATCAATGCCTTATATATATCATACAACATCCTTATATATGTCCCCAATAAAACAAATGCCGACCATGTCGTTCTGTACCTAAAATGTCTCGGATTGACCCGAGTATTACATATATAACACATGGGTCAAACTATGTCTAATCAAGTATTATAACAAGGGTAGCATAATG
This sequence comes from Allium cepa, assembly GCA_030765085.1. Lineage (NCBI taxonomy): Eukaryota > Viridiplantae > Streptophyta > Magnoliopsida > Asparagales > Amaryllidaceae > Allium > Allium cepa. The sequence continues at coordinate 657,107,057 of CM060940.1, forward strand.
TAAAAAGGAAATAATAATATAATATCATCTCTAGAGATACTTAAACTATCAGATATATATATCAATATATACATACAGAAATCAAAATGTATATCTAAAATATCTATATATCATTATAAATTATTATCAAGGCATCATATCAATCAAATAACTCAAACCATATGAAACAATCGACTCTGATATCAAAATATGTCAACATCCATGATGGAAACACATCAAATGATAAATTACATAATAAGCACAAAAAAGGGTGAATCACACATATCTAGAAATTATTATCAAACCCAGAAATTTCAATAGTGAGATATCCTCAAGTGAAGTCAAGCAGTAATGAAATAGTGCCTACAACATCTCTCAATCTCATATCATTAAATATCATTATCGAATCGATAAAAATGAATAAAAATATTTGAGCCAAGTCATAATAATATCCAAATATAATCAATAATAATTAGTCTATCCGCCTGTAAAGAATAGGCCATCTACCTGAGAAGGATATGGGGTTGACCATATTCTGGGCATAGTCGTAGGTATAATCTCATCTACACATATTATATGTCTGTCTACCACCTACACATACATATATATACACATACACCGGACCAAATAGGAAACAGACAGCACGTATGTTGGCTCCTAAAGCCATATGTGGTCTATATGACACGACCCCTATAGTCATCGGTTACCATTACTGTAACGCCCCAGAGTTTTCGACCCCTAAAATTTGACACTAATACGTTCACTATATAGAGTGCCGATCAACCGAGCGTCGAAAATCCTAGATTGTTAGGGTAAGAAGAAACAGAGGTAGAAGAAGAAATAGAAAACAGCAGCACAGGATCTCACAATCGCAGCGGATCAAGATATAATATACAAATAATAGCATTTACACGAAGAAAGCTGTAAATGTCAATTTATATACAATATATCAGAGTACAACCATCAACAAAATAATCTGGACAGTTAAATAACTTGTCCGTAAATACAGACTACATAGTCTCTAATACACAGTGGAATAATTAATACGTCTCTGCCATCCAGCTTACCTCCTGAGCTCGAGATCGTCATAACTTGAAAATCTGTAATACTCGGTCTGACCCTGGCATTACAATAAAGTAACACCCGAGTCAGGCTGGAAACTAGCGTGAGTAAACCCTTTTAATATGGAATACTAAAGTCGTAAAGCTTCTTTGAAAACCTAGCTAACTCGTTTATCACTACGAGTTTTATCTTGCTATAGCCAAACACTTATTCACAAAATAAGATCTAAGTACCGTTACTTAGTTTAAATGGCCAAGTTTACTTAATTTATTCGATTCCAGCCTATTTGATGCTAACATCAAATCTATAAAGAATTATAGATAACTAGTCGAAGTGGTTTCGAATATCGCTGATATCTGACCCCGATCTCTTCGAATCCATCGCCATCCTTTAAGCCAAGTTGTTTAAGTAAAACAATTCAATTTAAATTTCAAAGTGTCATATTTGCATAGAAATTCCATCACAGATATCTATTTAAATAATCGACTCACATTTATCAACATTTCAATCCAGGGTATTTCATCATAGATTAACACGAATCAAGATATTAGAGATATTAAGTAATCCAAAGCACTCAATCCAAACTAACCATTCATAGGCAAGATTACACAATCATCCAATTAATTAAAACACATAGATTATCTACAAATCCTATTTAATCATTGTCAACTAGTTAAAACCATTTAATCATATTTTACTTTAATTAAATAGTTGGAATTAATTAATTATTAACATATATAAGTAACTTAAGATATTTAAATTAATTAATAGTTTAAAAACATTTTATTTTCCTTAATTACACTATTTTGTTTTATTAAACTTAGGAATTAATGAATAATTAACCTTTAAATAATTATCCTAAACCAAATTAATTTAATTTAAAAACATTTTACTTACATTGGTCACTTACTATTCTAAGGTTTTGGTTCATTTAAATCTTTAAATTACCTTGTTTAATTCATAAAATTTAACTTTAAAGGCATTTAACTTCAAAACCTTTTTTTGCTTGAAATTACTTTGAAAACTTGTTTATATTTTTATCTTTATTAAACCACACACAGGCCCAAGCCCAAAACCCACGAAAATCCCTTCCCCTCTTCTTCCCTTATTCCCCAGATAAATACTTGAATTTATTTTTAAAAAAGGTATTACATCATTACAAACAACTTTCCTCTAAATATCATATCCTATAATTACCTAGATGGAGAGATACGAATTTTTGAATGATTTGGGGTTTGATAAAACAAGAATAGAGGCCAGAACAAACATATATATATATATATATATACACACAGAGCAATTCAAACATATATACCAGGAAAACCATTTATACATCCACATAAGTCATTTTTGAATCGATATTACCATTAATTATCACATGCACAAGACAATCAGGAAGGTTTAGCTTTTCAAAGATAATATTTACTCACCTTAAAACTTAGAACAGAGAAATTGTTAAGAATTGGTTTAAAATCTGGAAAACTGGAAGTTGATCTTTGATCTGATCTTGATCTACTTGTTCAAGTTGAACTTGCTTTTCTTAGTTGAAAACTAGAAGTTGATTTAGTTTTCTCTTTTCTGGTTTTGATTTGTTTTAAAGAAAATGAAAGAAAGAATAAGAGATATATGTATATAGAGGTAAACTGACTATATAGCCATTAGTTTCTCTCTTTAATCGTTTTCCTTTTTAAATGAAGAAAAATCCAACATAAATCTTGACACTTGTATGCTTGAAGGATACATATGTCTTCTTCCTAGCTTACAAATGTCTATATTCATATATTTTATATTTCCTAAACTTAAGTTATTAATATTTTAATTAATAACCACACAAATATATATATAGTGTTAAAAATGTAGAGTTTAAATTTAATTAATTATGAGAAATTTACATTCAATTCAGAATCATAGTTTCTATTCACAATCTATATATGAACAATAGTAATTAAAAAGCATATTTTTATTTATTTGAAAAGATATGTTTGAAAATTTTAAATAATTATATTAGAAAATCATTAAATTAAATTTTGCCAAAAATCCTAGTTTCAAGTAATATTATATATATCCTTATTTTTACAACTTTCAAACATTTTATTCTATAGGGCATATATATATATATACCATAAAGCTTGTATATATCTATTTATATATTTATGGATATTCTATTCTTGAATTTAAATGGTGAAATATATTATTTATTAATTTGCTATAAGATTTATCATCTCCAGAGATTTTATAATTCAACATTTATTATAGTTTTAAATCAATTTACATTTATAACCAGATATTTTTCATTATCATAATTTTATTGGTTCGGCTTATAAATCAGTATTTTTAATAATTTAATCCAGTTAATTACCAATTAACAGACTTTAAAAATCCAGGTTGTCACATTCCTCTCCCCTTTAAATCTTTTTGTCCTCGAAAAGGAACGAAGCAAGAATTTTATTACAATGTTTATTATCAGTTAAATTACTCTTTAAACATTTTTAACTCTTCACTCTTTTTATTTAAATTTTTAAAGCACTTTCAAAATTTTACATAATATTATCAAAATAGTTTTGTAAAATACTTTTTATAACTCGATGTTTCAACAAGTCCATCCTTGTTCTCACAGAAATTCGGTCATACGTTGATCAGGCGTAGAACTGAAAATCTATAAGTACTTAGCAGACCCGTTTTCAACACCCAGTGAAAATACTTAAAAACATTTTGTGAAATGTAGAAGAAAAAAATTTGAGAATGCTCTAGAAATCATCACCCCGTCCATGGTCACAGTTAGCCCGATGATTATGTCGCCATCCCGGCGAAACCATAGAAAACTGTGGGCATCTGCGACCCTCGATTACACCATGGAACCACCACAGATCGCTGCTACACCTAGGGTTATGTTGCCATCACGGAAAAAATCATGTAATTGTAGGCATCAGTGCCCTCGAATTTCGCTGCCAAATGAAACTTCACCGCACATACCACATAGATCGCAGACTACATCAGTCGAGTCCCAATGTAACCTGTAGGCACCCACTGCCACATGACTTTCGCTATATCCTCATAAATTATAGTCTACCGATTTTACGTCGCTCTCCCTGCAAAATCAAACATGGACTTTAGGAAATCACTGCCCCTCGACTTACGCTATGGAACATAGTAGATCGCAGTTACACCGAGTTACACTTTCGTCATAGCATAACCCCAATGTCTCTGTAGGCATCAACGCCCTTGACTTTCGCTACCCCTACCACAATCCTCAGGAACTGTAGTTTAGTCCGGACATCTTTTGGGATCAAAATTTAGAACCCCCTTAGGGCTTAAGGCAGAACCACCCCGTGGATCTCCTACTATAAGTTTCAACTCTAAATGGGAGTACATTTTCCCCACATCATTCTCAAAACATTTTATACTATACACATATAGTATCTTTCAAATCATTCTTTTATATGTATCACATATAAATCCCATTTTCACAAAATTGATATCTCATAATCGATAGTTCCCAAACTTGGCTTTCCAAATTCCTAAAATTTTCTTTTTCCTAAAAATCAAAAGCCTTTCAAAAATCAATGGGTTCCAAAAACCTTTTTTCCAATTTCATAAAATCATTTATATATATAGATATATATATATATAAGTTTATTCTTTTAACTAGAGAAAAATATTTTTAGAACACTTACTAGTTATATAAATTCCTTTATAAAGTTATTTGCCACATTATTTACTCTTCATAAAGTGAATTTCAGTTATAGTGACATCCAACTTCCACTCTTATTCGTCATATATTTCTCAAATATACTTTTCCATTTCAAACATCATTTTTACATTTCTTTTCAAAAATTTCAATGCCTGTTTCATTCAAGCACGTACGATGTACATATATCATCCATACGCAATATCAAATCCGCTAGTTCACTTGATCACACAATTTCACTTCCGAACTAGTATCGTCCACCCGACTTCCTAGTGCGGACTCGGATCTGGTTTCTTGATCAAAAACCGTCTTTCCTTGCATAGCCATAAATATGACAGAGAATTTTCAGAATCAATCAAAAATCTATATCCAGGTTCGCCGTCGAAAATCAAGTGAAAAATCCCAACTCGGATCAATATACTATCTCGAAATTCTATGCTCGAATCTAGATCAAATCGTTATGCGAATAGAATAATATATGTACATCCTACGTATTTATCTCCATTGATTATTGCTAAATCATACTTCTTTTTATTCACAATCATTTCAATTCTATTCACTTATTCACAATTGCTTCAATTTTCATTTGGGTTATCACTTCAATTCTTATCTCAATTGGTATTTAATTATAAACAGTTTCTACTCTAACCAGCTTGAATTTAGAAAATAGCTTGAAAAGTTTAAAATATCTAAGTAGTTGTAAAATAGATTTTAGTTGTAAATTAGTTGTAAAATAGTTGTGAATAGTTAAGTAGTTATAAAATAGTTATTGGTTGTAAAATAGCTGTAGAATGGTTAGGCAGTTGCAAAATAGTTGTAAAATAGTAATTAGTTTGTAAAACAGTTGTAAAATTATTGTAAAATAGTTAAATAGTTTCAAAATAGTCGTAAAATAGGTATAAGATAGTTTGGGTTTTAAAAAGAAAGGTTGTATAGTAAATAGCTAGAAAAAATAGATTTAAGACAGTTCATATTAAAATAATTTATTTGAAAATAGTTCAGAGCCAAACTGTTAAATCTCCCAATCTCCTATCTCAACCCATCTCAAATTCCATTCCCATTAAATTGATTCAATTCCAAATTCAAATCAATTCCCAATTGAATTTAAACTTATTCAACTTCGATTACACTCCTAATTAGTTTAATTCAATTTCAAATTCCAATTAATTCATTTCAAATCCACCTTTGAATTAATTCCAATTCCATTTTCAAATTTTAAATCATCTCAAATTATATAAACTTGTGTTAAATTTTTAAATGTTGATTTAATCCTTAAATCAAATTAACTTTTACTTTTAATTTAATAACCTAAATCTTTAAACAGTTTAATTTTGAGTCCAAATTTCTAATATACATTTAAATTATTTTTACTTAACTTATTTCAAGGTTCAAGTAAGAGTTCCAAACTTTTAAACAAATCAATTTTCGAAATTTAATTGATTACCCAATTATACTACAAATTTTTAAAACCCAATTCTTAAACAATTTCAGTTGACAAGTTTATTTTTAACATTTAAATCTTAAGTTCAAAGTAATGCCATTTCCATAATTTCAATTTTATTTCTAAAAATCAAAATCATTTAAATAGTTTTTAAAATAAGGTTTTATTTCTATTTAATTTCAGTAATGGATATATATTATCTCAATCCACTTCTTAATTCATTTAAAATAATCCAATTCACAGTTTCATAAATTATTAATAACAACAGGATGATAGCAGGATATGTCAAAGTAAATAAACATCCAAATTATCTAAAACATCCATCAATAGCATCCATTACCCATTTTCAGAACTCAAACCCATTTTGAGATCACACATAACTCCCTTTTCAATTCAACCCATTTAACTTCCCTAAGTTAAATCTCAATTTCGTCTTGAAATTCCCAATTCAGGTTGTTCGTTCTAAACTTATTTAACTTCCCTAAGTTAAATTCAATTTATTTAATCCAGTCAACCTTCCTCAATTTAAGTTCCCCATTCAAATTTAAATTTTCCATCAATATTACTTCCCATATATTAGTTTAAAACTTATTTATCTTTGGGTTATACTCTCAACTTGGGGGGAAATTCAGAGCTCAACACTTGTTTTTTACTTCCAATCAACTTTGTTATTATGTATACCCACTTATATATACATGTTTATTTCATTTGCACACCAAGTCATACTTTCAATTTTAAACAATTCTTGGTTTCCAATTCAAAATAAATTCCTTTAAATTTTTTAAAACAACTCTTGTTTTAAAATAAGATTCCTACATTCAAAAATATTCTGAATAATATTATTTATTATATCTTTTAACACTTTGAAACAATTTCAAATTTTTCGGATTTAGATTTTAAAACTTTACAATTTAAATCCATTCCAATTTACAAGTCATAATTATCTAAACTGTAACTTCCTTAAAACATTTTATTCTGCTTAATCGTTATTGTTTATTTAGAAAATAAACATCCCTTTATGAAGATACAATACCTAATTTATGATAATTATCATATCTAGAAATCATACGCACCATATATTCCATAATCATTTGCTGGAAAATCAAATCAAGGTAACTTATTTCAATACTTTGAAAATTCTTTTGAATTTCTAGGATTTAAATTCAGTTTTGAATCCATTTTTAGCTCAACTTATTTGCATAGTTAATTTTTATCCAATTCCTATTTAGTTATATATATTACCACTTAAACCTTATTATTATATTTAATTCCAATAATCAACAACCAATTATCTTAATACATATAATAATTAGAAAAATTATTGCTTTACATATCAAAATATAAGCTTATAAAAAAATCATTTTTAAAACCGTTTCTAAAAATCATTATATAAAAAAATAACAAGTACGCTCTCATATATAATACACTCAACACATTCTAGGGTACTATTGACCCTATTTCTAATGAGTAATCCCCACCAGAGCTAAGATTCTCGCTTAATTCTCTTCTTTATTACCAAATACAACGCCCTGGAGATTTCGATCTCGAAAATTCGACACTAATACATTCACTGTATAGAGTGCCGAGCAATCGAGCGCCAAAAATCCCAGATTGTTAGGGTATGAAGAAAAAGAGGTAGAAGAAGAAACAGAAAATAACAGCACATAATCTCACAATTGCAGCAGATCAAAATATAATATACAAATAACAGTATTTACACAAAGAAAGCTATAAATGTCAATTTATATACATATATCAGAGTACAACCATCAACAAAATATCTAGATAGTAAAATAACTTGTCCCTAAATACAGACTACATAGTCTCTAATAAACAGTAGAATAATCAATATGTCTCTGCCATCCAGCTCGCCTTCTGAGCTCCAGATCGTCCTAACCTGAAAATTTGTAATACTCGGTCTGACCCGAGGATTACAATAAAGTAACACCCAAGTCAGGCTGGAAACCAACGTGAGTAAACCCTTTTAATATGAAATACTTAAGTTGTAAAGCTTCTTTGAAAACCCAAGTAACTCGTCCATCACTATGAGTTTTATCTTCCTATAGCCAAACACTTATTCAGAAAATAAATCTAAGTACCGTTACTTAGTTTAAATGGCCAAGTTTGCTTAATTTATTCCATTCCAGGCTATTTGATGCTAAAATCAAATCTATAAAGAATTATAGATTACTAATCAAAGTGGTTCCGGATATCGCTGATATCCGACCCCGATCTCTCGAATTCATCGCCATCCTTTAAGCCAAGTTGTTTAAGTAGAAGAAATTCAATTTAAATTTCAGAATGTCATATTTGCACTGAAATTACATCACAGATATCTATTTAAATAATCGACTCACATTTATCAACATTTCAATCCAGGGTATTTCATCATAGATTAACGCGAATCAACACACTGGAGATATTAAGCAATCCAAAGCACTCGATCCAAATTAACCATTCATAGGCAAGATTACACAATCATCCAATTAACTAAAACACATAACTTATCTACAAATCCTATTTAATCATTGTCAACAAATTACAACTATTTAATCGTATTTTACTATAATTAAATAGTTGGAATTAATTATTAACATATATAAGTAACTTAAGCTATCTAAATTAATTAATAGTTTAAAAACATTTTATTTTCCTTAATTACACTATTTCATTATACTAAACTTAGGAATTAAAGAATAATTAACCTATAAATAATTATCCTAAACCACATTAATTTAATTTAAAAACATTTTACTTACAATGGTCACTTACTATTCTAAGGTTTTGGTTGATTTAAATCTTTAAATTACCTTGTTTAATTAAGAAAATTTAAGTTTAAAGGCATTTAACTTCAAGATTTTTTTTTTGATTGAAATTACTTTGAAAACTTGTTTATATTTTCATCTTTATTAAACCACACATAGGCCCAAGCCAAAACCCACGAAAATCCCTTCCCCTCTTCTTCCCTTACTCCCCTTCTCTATTCCTTATATCAACTAGCAAAACAATAGGCAATCAACAGAACCCAGACATCAGTGCACCGTGCATATGCATGCATGACCGAGATTGCTTCGACCTCCGCCGCCGCCGCCACCAAGTTGCTGACGACCTCAAAGTCCACCTCGGCTACCCAGTTACCACGAAAAAAAGCTTGAATTCCAAAACCGAATTTCGCCATCACAAGAAAAAGAAACTCCAACCTATATCCGCCTCGTATCATCGCCACCAGGATCCTCGCCCTCGTGTCTGAAACTTCGCCCATCGCCCCTCTATCTTTTCCCCCTCCACCGAACCACTCCGGCGCCACCACGACGCCACATTTTCCTGGAAGACACCCCCAACCCAAATGAGACCAAAACCCTACCTTGCCACCGCCGCGCCACCACGATGACCTAAAAATCACGCTCTTATTTTTCTTGTGATCCTCATCCAATGAGCTAAATTCTGCCACAACTCCAACCCCCAATCGTTTTCAGTTCGCCAAGAATTGGCAAATGAACGGATTCCGTTCATCCCCCGATATCTCCACAAATACTAATTTAAAAATCATAATATTACCATCAAAAATCATCATTTTACAAATCGATTCTGATGATATAAGCAAAACATGAGATTTAAACAATTTATTTTCTGACTTGATTTGATTTTCACTGTAAAACCTCCTTTTCCAGATAAATACTCAATAATTCTACTTGAATTTATTTTTAAAAAAGGTATTACATCATTACAAACAACTTTCCTCTAAACATCATATCCTATAATTACTTAGATGGAGAGATACGACTTTTTGAATAATTTAATGTTTGATAAAACAAGAACAGAGGCCAGAACAGACACACACACACACACACACACACATATACACAGAGAGCAATTCAAACATATATACCAAGCAAACCATTTATGCATCCATACAAGTTTCAATACTACCATCAATTATCACATGCACAAGATAATCAGGAAGATTTAGCTTTTCAAAGATAATGTTTACTCACCTTAAAACATAGAACAGAGAAGTTGTTAAGAATTGGTTTAAAATCTAGAAAACTGGAAGTTGAGCTTTGATCTGATCTTGATCTACTTGTTCAAGTTGAACTTGCTTTGCTTAGTTTAAAACTTGAAGTTGATTTAGTTTTCTATTTTCTGGTTTTGATTTGTTTTAAAGAAAATGAAAGAAAGAATAAGAGATATATGTATATAGAGGTAAACTGACTATACAGCCTTTAGTTTCTATCTTTAGTCAATTTTCTTTTTTAAGTGAAGAAAAATCCATATTAAACATAAATCTTGACATTTGTATGCTTGAAGGATACATATGTCTTCTTCCTAGCTTACAAATGTCTATATTCATATATTTTATATTTCCTATGTTTATATTTTTATATTTACCATATATATAGCTCAAAAGATGTAATATCATAAAAACCTTTTTATATATTATTATTTTAATTTTAAACTTAAGTTATTAATATTTTAATTAATAACCACACAAATATATATATATATATATATATGGTGTTAAAAATGTAGAGTTTAAATTTAATTAATTATGAGAAATTTACATTGAATTCAAAATCATAGTTTCTATTCACAATCTATATATGAACAATAGTAATTAGAAAGCATATTTTTATTTATTTGAAAAGATAAGTTTGAAAATTATAAGTAATTATATTATAAGATCATTAAATTAAATTTTGCCAAAAATCCTAGTTTCACGTAATACTATATATATCCGTATTTTTACAACTTTCCAACATTTTATTCCATAGGGCATATATATACTATAAAGCTTGTATATATCTATTTATATATTTATGGATATTCTATTCTCGAATTTAAATGGTGAAATATATTATTTATTAATTTACTATAAGATTTATCATCTCCATAGATTTTATAATTCAACATTTATTATAGTTTTAAACCAGTTTACATTTATAACCAGATATTTTTAATTATCAGAACTTTATTGGTTCGACTTATAAATCAGTATTTTTAATAATTTAATCCAGTTAATTACCAATTAACAGACTTTAAAAATCCGGGTTGTCGCAATTACCTCTCACCTCTCGGTACCATGACAATGATCCACCATAGGATCGAAAATGCATAGCCTCTTCGGCCACGACTACCGACATGTGCCCTTATGGTAACTAACTGCTGGCTTATGCGACATAAGGGTCTACCAACTATCAATCTCATGATATGCATTGAATACTACAAACAACAACGGTGTCGCAAATCTAGGGCACAACCTAACGGTTAGGCTGCTAGGGTGGATACTAACAAATCCGGGTTACTCTTGAATCATAAAGAGGGTTGGACAAAAGTAGACAGATACATAACATACACAAAATATGTGGCTAAGAAGTATCCTTTATATATACTCACAGTAGCGAGTCACACTCACAAATACCCATGTATGAGTGCCATCCACGAGCAAAGAATAACTGAATAAATAACACAACGATATCTCATACCACCGCATGTTACTATGAATGGAAATAGGGTAGATTGGGATGAGTTTTTCATGCCCAAGACCCGCCTCGGGTTTTTGAAACCCAGAACCGCACAGTAGACCCAGTGTTGGTCTAGATTTTTGCCCCAAACTCGAAACCCATTCGGGTCAGGGTAGACCTGCCCCTTCCCAAGACCCGATGAGACTTTATATATTCATTCGGAATTGTGTATTAATGTACGTATATTTATTTATTTTATTTGTAAGAGACATTATCACTAAATGACATTAAATATATATTACAATATGTTTACAATAATAATGAAAAATAATACAAATGAGGTGTAGAATAATAGTTCAAAACATACACATATGTTAATATACAATTATCAGTAGCACAATTTAATATTATGAAAATCCCATAACTTGTTGAATGAACATTATAATATCCATGATATGACTAGTTATGGATAAAAGGATTAACAGATCATCATTATAGTAGTAAGGTGATTTTAGTATATATTAGTACCGTGGGTCGGTTTGGGGTGGGACATCCAAGCCCCAACCCAACCCCATACCCAGAGCTTCCAAGAGCGGGTCATGGGTCTACCCGCCCCAATAGGGTGGGCCTTAGCATGTCAAAAAAGAGCAGGTCTACCGAGTTTAGATCCTAGACCTGCCCCATTGCCATCCCTACATGTTACTAGTCCATTTATTCTGTGCTTATACATCACGCTTGCTCCTCCATTATTTTATATAATGAGACCAAAGAATAACCAGAAAAGTATTACCGAAAGTCCCATGCTAGACGGTATCACTAAACCGTTTATTCGGATTTCTCGTTATATATAATAGAATTCATTATGAAATCACATAATAATCTCATCACCGTATCATCTCAAAATCATCAATCAAATCAATATCAACGGTGAATCACTCATATCATTGAATCACTCATATCATTGAAATCACTCAGATCAAAAACTAATATAAAAATAGATTATTCGCTTAAACATTTATAAATAAATAAATATTTAATAATGAAACATTCAAAACATCTAATTTTATATATTGAAATATATACTAAGTGATGAACAATAATTACGTACTCTAGATTTAATTAAATAATTATCTAAACTGTACTTTAAAACTCTTAATTAATAATAATTACTTATTTTCCAAATATTATATGTACATCTCTTTTGAATAAATAATTTAATCCAAAACATTTTCTCCTAAACTAATTAACAACCTATAAAACATAGTAATTTATATTTCCAAATCTAAAATAAAACATTTCATATACTCCCAATCAACTTTCAAAAAAGACTAAACAGAAAACTATAAAATAGATTATTCGAATAATTACAATTATAAAACCACAAATAAATATCTAAATAGAACCATGCACATCATTTACAAAGAAGCAAATAAGAAAAACAAGATGAAAGAGATTAACTAAGAATTTATGGATATATATATATATATAATCAATTCAATATTCAAAATAATTAATATATATATATATATATTATGTTTGAAGCATATTAATATTTTACTATTTAAGGTAAACATTGTTTATTGATTAATATAAGGTAATATTCAATTTAATAGAGATTTATGCCTTTAGAAATTGTTCTTAAAATCTATAATCTATGTCATATAGTCTTTGTAAGTCTTTAAAAATTCATCAGTTAATTATAGATAAGTTTATTAACCAATTTTAATTTCCATTAAATAATACGATAAAATTTTCTTTATTATTTCATTAAATGTTGATATATATATATATATATATATAAATGTATGTGTGTGTAAGTATGTAGTAATGCTTAAATATATTTATTAAAATATACTACTTAGTTTAACAGATCATAGACAAATAACTTACGCACACCACACATATATATTGTCACATACAAACAAGTTACATACGGACATATTTTCAAATCATATACACAAGAACTGCTCCCACACTTCATTTCACAAACACACACAATTACACACACACGACACTTAAACACACACATACACATACATATGTATGCACACTTATAGGCAAAAATAAAAACACACAGTTACATCCACATACACAGAGTTGCGTATTCAAACACATACATCACATATGCATGAAAAACACAAAAGACACTCTCAACACACGAATACACTCACATTACACGCTGCTAATACACAAAACACTCACATATGTCAACACACACCCATAAATATACATACATTGCACATGTAGAGAATAAAAGGCAGCAACAACATAGGTACGATCAACCTGATCAATGCACTGGTCGCCTTTACAGATCGACCGGTCATCAGCAATGGTCGACCAGTTCCTAGGGTTATATGAAAGTTGCATGTTGTAGCTTGCGTGATTAATGGTGAATCTTTGGCCATCTTAGAACATAAACAAAAGCTTAAACAAATAATTATTGTCTTTAAAAACCAAATTTGAGAATTTTGTTATAATTTCTTGAATGGACCAAGTCCGAAGAGGGACAAGCCAGTGTAAACTTTGGGGTATTCCGACTTGAGTTTGGAATCCATAACTAGTGTTTGAGAATTATGGAAGATTGTGTCCATTTATCTATTCTTTTGAGTCCAGATATATTCTACGAATGGTTATTTATCCCTTCGGACTAACCAATGCCCTTGCATATTTCGTAGATTTGGTGACCTGAGTATTTCGTGAAGTGTTGAATGAGATGTTCTCGTACCTATTGATGATATTATGATTTGAAAAGCCAAATGTAGAATAAATATTCAATTTGATCTGAAAAACAATCCTTATCTGTTCTTTGTTGTCTTCCCATCAAGCAAATTTTGAGGACGAAATTTTCTTAAGGGGGAATCTGTAACGATCCCGGTTTCAACTCGAATTTAAATTGGTAATTAAAACAAATTTTGGATTAAATTGTGAATTTAATTATGAATTAATTTGAATATTTAGGAATAAATATATGTAAGTAGATTGTGAAAGTAAATTTTTGATTTGAAATTCAAGGATAAGTATCTTATGAATAAAATTGGATTTATTAACTTTGTATTTTGAGAAAAACTAAAGCATATATGTAGATAAGATTATTTATTTGTATATGATTAGATATTTAAATCATTTTCTTTAAAAAAGGTTCAAAAATATAAAACATGTTTTATAAATCAAAATAAAGTGAGGGTTTAAAACAAAGTTATAAATAAATTCAAGAAAAGGTTTAAACATAAATTTTATGGTTTTTAACATTTGTAAAATGATAACACAAGCAATTAACAAATGCAAAATAAATTCTAGCTTACAATTACAAGTGTAAAACCTAAAGACTAGAAATGAGCAAGTGTCATTTCTATTTCTTTTTATTTTCAAAAATTTACAAACAAAAGGGAATTTATGTATATATATATATATACATCTACACCCCTACCTCCATTTTTTCTTCATAATTCATTTTCAGAAAATCTAAATCTAAATCAAAACAGAGAAGATCTTCAACCTAAAACCAGATCAAAGCAAGTTCTTCAAACCTGAGCAAGTTTCAAAAGATTTAAAACAAGTAAATAACTTCATAGTCTTCAACTTAGAAATACAAAAAACCAAAACAATACAATGATCATCTCAAAGAAACCTGTGTTCTCTGATCAAAAGTAAAACTGGAAATGAAAATCTGGAACAACCTTCAACTTGGAAAACAAAAGCAATCAAGTACAGATTTAATCAAAACTAGCAACAAATCAACAAATCAATTTCAAAACATCAAGAGTAGATGAAAATCAGAGTACCAGACCAAAATAAAATTCCAATTTTCAAGGCTCTGCTTCTCTGTTCTTTTCTGCCAAGTGAGCAAACATATTTGTATATGTTTTGATGTTGTGGTTGATGCTTGAACATGTTATGAAAATATTGTCTAGTATGCTTGCATGTTACATACATGTATAGTGGTGTACATATCTGTGTGCTTATGTTTATAGGTAACAGATTTTTAAAACTTGTTTTGAAAGAGAATTCAAAATCTCACCTCTCAAAACCTTTTTAAGCTATGACTTCTAAAGAAGAAATAACTGTAACAATGTAATAAAAAGTTTAAAAATGGTTTCAGATATTTATATTAAGTAATTATCTCTAAAAATAAGAATTCACGGTAATAACAAAATTTATGTTGAAAATCAATACTCATAATTCCAGACTTTGATTATCCAAACGGAATATAAAATGATGCTTTTTGACATTAATATCATAATTTTTAGTTTTGATTCGTAATAGAATTTTCAAGATGAACGGAAAACCCATTTTCGTCATTATTCGTTGAACAACGATGTGTGGTGGGTCGAGATTGATGTTGAAGCAAGCTAGAGTGCTGAAGATCATCAGAAAAATAATGAATCAATTTTTAGATCCTCGGTTAAGTTAGTCGATGTTAATTTTGGAATTAAGGTCCTACTTTGATCAATGTTAGAATTGAGGAAACTACACTGCCATGGGTGCATCGAACTTAGTGCGGTGGGTGAAATCGAAGCAGGGGTCTATGGCGAAGACTCAAACATGAGGTGTGGTCTCTGGCGATGGCATGCGGTGGCGCGGGGAGTTTTTAGGTGATCTACATTGTTCCTGTTTTAATCGAGTTGCTCGATTTTGATCAACGATGAAATTGAAGGATCTGGGAGCTCAGGAGAGTCGAGTGGATCATCGATGACTAGTAGGTGTCGGCGACGATGATCGAAGTTGCTCTGATCGAATGTACGCGTGCACCATGTGTCGCTATTATCTGATATTGATGATCGATTGGGGAAGATAGTGTTTTCTTGCATCTGGCTCGCGTATGAATGCGTGTTGTCTCGGGAAAATGAATAACGTAAATTTGCTCGAGCCTCTGGTAGTTTGGCTCGGGTAATTCAGTGGGTTGACTCGGATTCTAGGCTTTGTTAACAAGATAAAAAAAGAAATAATTAAGTTTTAAAATTAAAATTCAATCAAGTTTAAACAGTTTTAATTCGTTTCTTTTTTAATAATAAATGTTGATTTAAAAACAAATTATTTTAAGTTTAAAATGTTTAACATATATAAAACCTTATTTTAAAGTTCATTTTAAATAAACTTGGTATGGAAATTAAGTGGTTAATTAAGGAATGAAATATTTTTAAGAAAAAGTTAATTTAACTTAAAGGTTTAAGTTAAATGGTTAATAATAATTAATTACAAAAATTTTAAACAAGGTTTAAATTTAATTGAAGTAATTAATTAAGATAAAATGTTTTATCTTTTAAAATCTTAAGTAATTAATGATTTATTAATGAAAGAAATTAAAGATTAATTTTTGAGGAATAATTACTTAATGAAAGTGATTAAATGATTAATTACTTAAAAGGAATTAATTTAGGTGATTAATTAATTAAAGTAATTAAATTGGAAATAATTAATTAATTTAAAGGTTTATTTAATTAATGATAAGTAATTATAGGGTAATTAATTAATTAAAGATAATTACTTAATTAAAATTAATTAATTAATGATTAAAGTTGATTAATCAAATGATTGGTTAACGGTTATTAATTAATATGGTTAATTAATTAAAGTAATAAATTAATCAATCAAGTGATTAAAGGATAATTATTTAATGTAATTAATTTATGATTAATTAATATAAGTGATTAGGACAATCACTTATTGTAATTAATTAAGGATACTTAATTTAATGATAATTAATTAAGGGTTAATTAATTTATTAATTAATTAATTAAGGGTAATTAATTAAGGATAATTAAATAATTAAGATTAATTCTTTAATGACTAAAGGTTGATTGATTTATTAACTAAAGTTGATTAATTTATAATTAAAGGTTAATTAATTTATTAATTAAGGTTAATTAATAAATGATTAAAGGATAATTAATTAATATGGTTTGTAATTAATTAATATTAATTAACCAAAATTAGCTATTTATTCATAAGTAATTTATCTGATTAAATTAATCAGATGATTAACTGTTCTTACTTATGGATGTTTGGATTGTATTAAGTGCTTTGAATTGTCCGGTATCCCTGATGTGTGATGCTCTGGTTGATTTGAGCTATGATGAATGTAATTTATTTATCTATGATGAATGTAATTTATTTATCTGTGATAAATTTATATTATTTATCTATGAATCTGTGAATGGAAGAAAAGCGTTGTAGGATTATATCGTTTATCGATATTGATATGATTGAATCTGTGATGATTGATGATGTTACACTATTGTGTAAAACCCCTGGACTACACCATACACACACAAATATGGATTGAACGAGGAAATCGGTTAAGTTATAAATATTTGAATTAGATATTATGAAATGGTTTTAAAAGTTGAATTTTGAATCCAAATAATTTTTGAAATGG
This sequence comes from Allium cepa, assembly GCA_030765085.1. Classification (NCBI taxonomy): domain Eukaryota; kingdom Viridiplantae; phylum Streptophyta; class Magnoliopsida; order Asparagales; family Amaryllidaceae; genus Allium; species Allium cepa. The sequence continues at coordinate 657,125,065 of CM060940.1, forward strand.
AATTGAATATGAAAAGCCTTTGAAAGGGAAGTTTTGAAATTGGAATTTAGCTTGAACATAATATGTCTTATTTAAGATTTGAAATTATTTTGGAAACTATGTTTTGAAAGGGTTATACAAGTTATACCATATATATATATATATATATATATATATATATATATGGATTTTTAACCACTTTTGAAGTATATTAAAAGTATTATTTTGGGAATTTAAATTGAACCCAAGTTTATACTTTAAAAGGCTTTTATTTGAGCAAATGAAATCGGGTTTTCCTGGAAAAAAAAAACTCTTTGTTTTCAAATAATAATAGCTTTCAAAGAAAAAAAGGATTTTCAGTTTTGTTAAAAGGGGTTTCAAATTTGAAATGGAATTGTATTGAAAGCTATAATTGAATCTTTGTGAATGGTTTGTGAACTTTGTTTCCAAATTGAAGAGGATCTTAAAGGTGTATTTTTTATGTAAAAGATTTGGAACTGAAAATAGTTTTGAAAGCTATGAATGAATCTTTGTGAAAGACTGGTGAACTTTGTGAAGTGAATCTTTTTGTTTGAAGATTTGAAAATGGTAATTTGTTTAAACCATTTGAAGAAAGGTTTTGGGTAATAAGTTGTGACTTAACTGAGATCCCGATATCCATTTGCTTTTTAAATTAAGTGCTCATTATTCGTTTAGCCGGGAGAGGACTTTGTGTCATATAACCCATTCTGAATAATGATATGACGATATGGATAGCATTTGAAGACCGGTGGTGAAGACCGATATTCTCGAGAACGAAAGGATTACCCGTCGAATGACTCTGCACTGAGTAGCTAGGTATAGAGATCTCCATATGTGATGGGGATTCCTATCGGGATTGTGAATACCCGGATTGCAAGGGCTTCTTTGTGAAGTGCCTTCGGTTCTGTTCGAACCCGGAATAGACTTGTATGGATGTGTGTCTGACATTACACTTTGAGATGTAAAGCTGATTTCTATCAAATACATTTCTGTTTGGTGGCAAAGAATTTCTTCTCTTAGCTTAACACCCTTCTCTGATACGTACGAGCTCAGAGGTTATGCTGTTGATGATTACTAGTGATACATTCCCAATTTGGTAATGTGGCATACGAAGTGCTATTGATCATTTGTCGATCGAAGCATGGCTTTTGTGTAAAGCGTAGCTTTGTGGACGAGACTGCATCAGGACCTCACACCCCGGAAATGATCGAAACAGAAAAGATGCGGCAAGGTTATGAGGGTTGCGCCCTTTAGGGTATGTTCATTCCCTTCTGAAAAAGGATGGTATCATGGTTGCTAACTCATGTGGTCACTGTAAATTTATTACTTTGTGGTTGCTTTTTGGTTGAGAGCTCTCGGATAAAGCTCGTAAACGATCGGAGGATGGCATGCACGTGTAGTAGTTACCTAGTTGCAGAGATAACCCGGCCTTGCGTTGGCAGAGATTCGGTTAGGTTCTCAGGGCGTCCCCAGAGTCGTACCCATGTGGCCCAGGAAGTTCCTTAGCCTGACCATTTGTTGAAAATCCAAAGAAACAATACGTGCCATGTACGGTTTTAATTGTATAACCTGCCATGGAATGTGGTGGTAGCCTTCTATTGAACATGGTAGCTATAGTAGGCATAGTACGAAATGTCTATGCTGGCTAAGATTTATATTATACTTTCGAAAGGTTTTCATCAGTATGCACTAATAATAATATTAAAGGTCTTCGCGTAACAAGCATGTTTGACTATCATAAGGAGAAACCTCCTCCAATTATGCGCTTGCATTGTGTGTGTGTGGGGAGGCCTTATGATAGTTTCATTTTTCAGAAAGCATTGCGGATTTATTTTAATTTCTTTTGTTTTGCTTTTGATAAAGATAAACTGTTTTTGTTTGCTCACACCAGTCCCATGACTGACTTGGAGTTTATTGTTCCCATTCTAAACTCTAGGTTCCCATAATTTTCCACACGGGCAGCCTAGAGTTAGATTTTCAGATAACCAGCTAGTAGATGTAGATTCGATAACCTTCAGCTTTTTATTTGGAATTCTTTGGAGTCGATAGCTTCAGCTTTTGGATTTTTGGCTATCGCTTTGTAGTTCTCTTCAACATTCGGGATCAGACTTGCTTAATTCCAATGATGATAGTGGTTCGAGCTTATTGGATTGGAGTCTTCGAAGCTTTTGAGTTAAGCTATTTGGTTTTGGAGCATTAGAGATGGAGTTGCAATGTAGACATTGGATTTCTTTAAAGCCTTTGTTGTCGGTGCTTATCTTTTCGCTGTTGTCTATCTCTGATTATGTGATATTCATTATATCATTGTTGTATCGAATGTTGTATATCAATGATATATTCATTTTCTTCTGCTGTGTTGTTGTACTTAATGTATTATAAGCTCCGGCGTGAATCGTATTTCAATGATTGAATCTGCGGCATTCGAGTACAAGTGAAGTATGAGAGTCGATTTTCGAATGCTGAAATTCGGGTCATGAGTGTGAGTAAACGGGTTAAAGTTGCTTCACTTTGAAAAATCCTTTGAAAAGAAAGGTATCTCGTAAGACTTCCCATACATAAACATGGAATAGTTTTTACCTTACGATAACCAAAACATTTGATAGGAAATCTAGTTATATTATAATAGGGTCTAGGGTTTTCAAGTAAATAGAAAATAGATGAAATTGTTACATGATTAAATTTCAGCATACTAGCCACAAAGTGGGTTATACAATCAATACCATAAAGGCACGTAGAAAGAATGGGTTTCCATCAATGGCAGGGCTACTGGGTTACCGCCCGTCACAGTACGTGGCCTAGATCACCGTACCGAGGATCCACCCTAAATCCTCTGCAACACAAGGCTGGAACCATCCCTTACTGGATAGTCCCGAACAAGACAACTCCGTGGTTGGCGCGGTCAACCACACACTAAGCCGAATAAAAATGGACCTTTAGATAAGGGAAAATCTCATCCTACTTGGACGCGACCCACTTAGCCTTGCTACACCTCCCTTGTCTTAGCCATTAATTAATTAACTATAATTAATTACATTGATCCTTAATTAATTACATTAATTAATTATACTTTAATTAATCACTTTCATTAATCAACCTTAATTAATTAAAGAATAATATTAATTAAGGAGTTAATCAATTAAGGTAAGTAATTACATGATGGTTAATTACTGTTTATGATTAAAACCGTCATGACCCGCCTTTCATTCCGCAGAAAGATGCATCAATAAGAAGAAAGAAAGGGATCGAAAGAGAAAAGAAAGGAAAGAAGAAACCCAACAAAATCAGAATCTCGCAGCGGAATGAATAAAATATATTACATCACATAAGATATTACATAGTATCATATACATCAGAGTTACACAACTTATACATCAAAAATTAGGCAGTTATAAACACCTGTCTATCATACAACTCAAGACATCATAGAGATACAAACACAACACTAACACGGCGGAACCATAATATATCTACACGTTGAAGCCTCCTGCTCCAAATCTCCTCCAGAATTTATCAAAGCTAACCTGAATCCCTTGGCTACTCATAAAAATTTGAGTACCCAAGAGTTTAATAAAACAAAAAATAAACACTTGGGTCAGACATGGGTCTAGTGTGAGTAAACGGGTTAAAGTTGCTTAACTTTGAAAAATCCATTGAAAAGAAAGGATCTCGTAAGACTTCCCACACATAAACATGGAAAAAAAATTACCTCACGATAACCAAAACATTTGATAGGAAATCCAGTGATATTATAATAGTGTCTAGGGTTTTCAAGTAAAATAGAATATAGCCGAAATTGTTACATTTTTTAAATTTCAGCATACATAGGTATACAAATAAACTCGAATGGCACTTATTGGAGATTGGATTCCATACAATGGCAGGGCTACTAGGGTACCGCCCGTCACAGTACCTGGTCTAGATCAGAGTACCGAGGATCCACCCTAAATCCCCTGCAACACAAGGACGGAATCATCCCTTATTGGATAGTCCCAAACAAGACAACCCCGTGGTTGGCACGACCAACCACACACTAAGCCAAAATAAAAAGGGACCTCTAGATAGGGGAAAATCTCGTCCTACTTCGGCGCGACCCACTTAGCCTTGCTGCACTTCTCCTGTTTTAGCCATTCCCAGTTGATGAGGCTTGAGGCTGTGATTACCTTTATAGAACACATCTATCCTGAATGTTCATCATCCTAACTGTCATGACCCGCCTTTTATTCCACAGAAAGACACATCAATAAGAAGAAAGAAAGGGATAGAAAGAGAAAAGAAAGGAAAGAAATCCAACAAAATCAGAATCTCACGTTGGAATGAATAAAATATATTACATCACATAAGATATTACATAGTATCATATACATAAGAGTTACACAACTTATACATCACAAATTATACATAACTGTCTATCATACAACTCAAGACATCATAGACATACAGACACAACACTAACACGGAGGAACCATAACATATCTACACGTTGAAGCCTCCTGCTCCAAATCTCCTCCAAAATTCGTCAAAGCTAACCTGAATCCCTTGGCTACTCAATGTGAGGACCCGGATTTTCGCGTTTGAAAATTGACATCCATACTTCACTTGTATTCGAATGTCATAGGTTCAACAATTAAAATCTGATTCGCCGAAGCTTATAACACATTAAGTACAACAATACAGCGGAAGAAAATGAATAATATCATTGATATACAACAGTTGATACAATATGGTTACAACAATATCAGAAACAATACATAATAGCGGAAAAGATAACAATGGAAGAGATGCATGTTTATTGAAAGAGGTAGAGAAGATAAGAAGAATTGGCACTCTAGAGGACGTTCCAAGTCCAGGAAGCCCGATAATGGCAGGAGAGGAAAGTATAAGGACTGGAAGTGCTTTATTTGGAAGAAACCTGGTCATTGGAAAAAAGATTGTCCAGATTTGAAGAAGGTAGAAGACGGATCTTCATCATTTGTGGTGGAGAAGTCTGTATCTGACGATGCGTGTCTACAGTAGTATCGGATATCTCAGACCACTAGGTGCTGGACTCGGGGGCGTCTTTCCATATGACGCCTAATAAGGATTACTTTAGTTCTTTTATTGGACGAGAGGGAAGCTCTACTCTTATCGGTAATGATGATAGCTGTAGAGCAATGGGTGAAGGTACAGTAAGGATTAGGATGTTTGATGGAGTGATATGTACTTTGACAAGTGTTCGATATGTACCAGGTCTTTGGAAGTCCTTAATTTCTTTAGGACAGTTGGCATTTTTGGGATGCAAGGTATGTTGAATACGCTAGTATATGATTTTTGTTTGATGATAATAAACATATATATATATATATATTCATTTAAATGTATTTATTATTATGCTATTTTATTATCACATAATTAATTAAATATTTGCTGAATAAAATAAATAACATAGAATTTAAATTCAAACGGATATTTTATTCAAACAAATATTTTATTACAATTTTGAATTGTACAAAAGTTGAGCCATCACTATATATATACAAAATTTCAATTACAATACAATTACAAGTTACAACACGATTTTTCACTGTACAATTGTTACATACATTTGCACCTCACTACATATCACTTTGACCTTCAACTTTATTCCAGCTTGTATCCAGCATCTGAATTATCTACAAAATAAACAATAATGTAGTGAAATTGAAAAAGAAATATTTTTGCAGTGTAAAATAAAATGTATGTTTTTGAAAATGTTATTTGCCTTGGTTATTTGGATTGTTCGTCATCATATTTAATTTTGAATTCATTAAACACGAACAACTTGTGACATGCAGTGTATCACTGTACATGCCACAAGGCCGTGCACACCGATATACACTTGATAAAATTGCAGGGACATGTGAACACAAGGTCAAACCTGAACCGATGCTGGATTGCACTCAGGTGCAATACAAATACATCACAAAATTGTCGAGTACAACTTCTCATACAACAAAAGGCCAAAACTAGACCACGCTAACAAGTGCACAAACGTGTACATATGAGAACAGACTCGACAGTGGAGTCATGAAACAACTTCAACTAGAATAAAATGTACAAACCAACTGATCACAAAACTTCAAACTTAAACTCAAATGGGAAACAACAAAATGTAGTCAGACATCAACACCAAGGAAATGTGCAAATAGTTTTAAACATAAGAGGCGTAAACAATAAAGACTTCATATGCAACCAGACCTGGCAACAATGGAAGCAGTTCAGTATGCAAGCAAGGCTACAACTTCAAGCAAACTACATGGTGCAATAGACCCAAACATACACACACACATATATATATACACACACACATATGCATACACACATGTATACATATATATGCTATGCACATGAATCAAATGGTCAAGACCAGACACAAGAAAGAAGGCAGCAGAGAAAGGTGCACAAGTTAATTGCAACCGCCCAAGGGCAACATGCAAAAAAAATGAAGTACGCGACATACATGGATGCATGTCATCAACGAACTCAAATATCAACAACACAAGGTCGGTGCATAAGAAGTCCAGACCAAACATGAACATGCTCAACAAATACGATCTGGTTCAAAGAAACATGTCAACCAGAATGAAATGTGAAGACTCCAAGAGGAACAAGTGAAGGCATGGAGGCAAACAAGTATACATATGTGAAGATATCAAGTGAACCATGAATATACTCAAATCAATGTAAACCAGAGCATATGCATTAGGGCATGAATGCACATATACATACAGATATCGGTTCAGATTTGAAAACCAACTCAAGCTAGTATATCAGGTTCATACACATGAAGACCCAAATGTACACAACCAGGTAAGCTCAAAGGAAAGTCCAGACTATACATGAACACGGTTCACTTAAACAACACAACTCAGTTGAACAAAAGATAGACTACACGATGCAGTAAAGCTATGAAACAAAATCGAAGGCAACCAGATCAAAGAAAAGTTTCAACATACATACATACATGAATACGCATGTATACATACATACATACACATACATACATACATACATATATATATGCAGTGGAAACCAGACTAGACTTCACACAGTATATGAAGTATACAAGCATTCAAATGATACCACTCATCATCAACTAAAACGAATACAGCATGAATTCCATGACAGCATGCAAGTGAAACACAAAGACCACATAACATATATACATATATGCGTGCGCACACACACATGTGTGTGTGTGTGTGTGTGTGTGAGTTCAGAAGCACCAGGCATGAATAATCAGAAGCTAAAAGTGCTCAAATGTAAACACCAGACAAGTGCACAAAGACAGGCATGAACACACTGACTTTAACGCATAATTTTATAATGGTTCAGCCTCGAATCCTAAATCTACTTTAGTTTTATTTCAAAGAAATTTTGCTCAAGTACAGCTGAGTTACAAAGTTTCAAATCTAGAAAACTATGTAAATTCGAACTTGACAACACTTCATGGCAAAAATGGGATAAAAGAGAAAAGGACCGTTTGTTTCTCTAGTATGGATATCTATAAGTGAAATCTTCCATCAAAGTCGCTAGCTCACGAAACACCAGATCCATGCAGTCAAGAAGGAAGAAAGAATAAAACTCATAACTCTAAGCATGTCGATACCGACCACATGATTTTGTGCCTTGCTCCTTCACTTTTTCTTCATACATATTCAAATCTTCAGATTCCTAAGCTTCTTGCAAAAATTACTTTTACAAATCGTATCGGTACCGACATGATTTTTCCTATACGAGACTTGTATTTTCTGCAAAGTATAGAAGTAGTTCACCTACTACTTAGAAGTGGGATCACACACACGTCGGTACTGACACGTTTAGTCATGTCGGTGCCGACATGTTCAGTCATGTCGGCACGTTCAGTCGTGTCAGTAGCAACATGGTTGACTTGGCTTCAACTTCTTATGCTCCATCATTCCATCATTTCAAACAACTTCTTGAATTTCTGATCCATTTCTTTGTCATCATGAAGTCCGGATCTATCAAGAAGTTTCTAGATTCAAATATTAGACAACAACTATGTAAAAGTGAACTACATTTAAAATTGATATTTTCAATTATTATATATATTGTTTGCACAATTTATTAAAGTCAAACCCAAGATTAGTTAAAATATTTTTGATATAGGCTTAAGCCCAAATTACTAAATTGATTTTAAATTGCATATATAATTGCTTTGCAAATATACTATCTTTTTTAATATGGGTCAAATACACATACTTTGTGCGAGATTATAAATCTTAATAATTGTCAAGGACCACTAGACCAAGTGGCAGGTGTACGGTGCTATAGATTGATGTTCAAGTGATCTTGGTTTGAACATTAAGACATCAAAATGGATGATCTACCTAAAAAAGTACCACTCTTATTCTAAAAAAAAATTCCCGACAATCACACACACACACATATGTAATTTACTTATAAGGCCTAGATTATTAAATGTTTATATTCGCCCCAAGCATCATTGTCGTCGTCATTATTATATGATGATGTTCATCATTTAATATCACTCGGATTATTAACTAATATATATATATATATTTTAATTCGCAATATCTTTCAATGCATCGAACTAACATTAAATATGTTAATATAACTATTGCGTCAAAAAATGACACAACATCCTAGATCAACTAAAAACAAAAACAAAAACATGAAAGCACGAGATTTTAAAGTGGTCGGCCTCAAATCAATTGCCTACGCCCACTATAATTTATTTCAATATTATGCGTAACTACAATCAAATTTATGAAGTTTTAGATCTAGAAATCAATTGAAATTCGAGTTCAACGACATTTCGTGACAACAATGAGTTAGAGAATCCAAGATCCATTTTTCATTGCCAAATGATAGATGTAGACGAGTTCACCCATCAAAGTCGCTAGCTCATGAAAGAACAGGTAAGAGATCAATGCTTTCAGGCATGAAAAACTAGTAAAAACTTGTAAAATGTTTGTGTTGACATGATCACCGACATGATTTTACTTGTATCTTTACTTTTCCTTCATACTTGTTCAATCTTAAAAGTTTCGTTGATAAAATTGCTCATCTAAATCATGTCGGTACCAACATGATTTATTCTATGCTAGTCTCGTCTTTTTTTGCAAAATACAAGCCGTCTTCACCTATAGCTCTAGAGTGGATCCTCACATCCCTCGATGCCGACGAGATCAATCATGTCGATGCCTACGTGATTTGCTAGTGCAAATTATGTTCAAATTTTTCGTGCTTCATAGGTCCATCATTTCATACACCCTCCTAAACTCTTGATCCATCTTATCATCATCTTGAAGTGCAGATCTATTAGGATGCCACTTGATTCAAGTGATAGATAACAATAATCAAATCATTCATGATGGCACAAATTAAAGACTGATGCAGTTATTTACAAAATGATTTTTCTTTGAAATCCAGCCTAAATTATTCACATGCCAACGTACCCAACCTAACGTATTAGTAATCCCTCACGGTGACATCCTTCTTTAAGGTTATACGTCTAGATGATTAAACGCTATAAGTTTGTCCCTTTCCCCGTTAGCTAACCGGCCTAATGCGGCCAGCCCTCCCTTACTGACTACTAGTCTTATGCTGATTCAAGAAAGAAACCTACAACCAAAAACAACCAGCTGACAGAACCTAGCAATCAGCCTCGACTAGAACAGGTTTACAACCCTCCTCACTGAACAGCCAGCAATTGCTGCCTGTAATTCTAACCTGTACCAATTAAGGTGTTTTACATCAAGTATGGCCAAAGGTATGTATCTCATACTATACTTGCTGCATCAACCACTGGAATATTTCATTGAAAAAATGAAAATAAAAAAAAAATTAGAATACAGCTTTCAAATAATACAAGAAATCCAACGTTTCAGAATAGAAGTTAAAGTCGAGAGAATCTCAAATAAATCCCTTTTTCAAAAACCTCCCAGAAATGCAAAGACTTTCAAACGGAACAAAGCATAACATATTAACTTTCGTGCAACAGTGTAATATTGTTACGATGCATTTATTTCCGAACATATGTTTTAACTGTTATGCCTTCGCTGTACGGCCAGCATAAAAATAAATCATATGACCCAAAGTCTCTACATTCGATAATAAAAAATTGTTTCTTCGTTAAAAAAGGGTACGTAATCTTATGCCCTCATCGACTTTTGAAGTCTTTAATACATGTGTATTTACATGTCTATTTCATTTGGCTAATTAATAAAAAGAACATCAATTGATTTTCTATTTGCTTGGGAGTAAAATTCAGGAAGGAAAACAGTTGGACGACTGTCCGATTTTATACATCTATTAAACCTCTGCATGCTACAACAAAATACACTGTAAACCTCTTCCAGTTTTAAAATCATAGATCACCGTAAATCTACAGTTGTAATTCCTATTCCAGAGTTATTTGAAATTTAAAGCGAAGCTACCGGCTCTGATGAAAATGCCCCGATCTTGAATCCAAGAACCTGTAGAGCACCAAAATTGAAGGAAACAACTGTAAGTATGGAAAGCGGATTAAGTAAATAATCAGTAGCACCAACATACAGTGGTGGATTAGTGATAGAGATGCTGAACAGCAGATTTTGAGACCTATAAACTTGTTGAAATGACAAAGTGCAAAAACAATAACATGAACATGTTTAAAAATACGCTCAATATTCAACCTTAAAAGAAAATAAAGAACATTTTTCCTACTAATATATTGGGCTTAGCAACAGAGATATATTGTAGCTTACAATTTCCACAATGACACAATCAAATGATCCAGTGAAAAATCTATATTTAGAAATGAAAATAGGTTAAAAAAACAATTATGTATAGTAACATTGTGATATGAAGCAAACATTCTAAGACTTATAGAACCTTTCTGGCCAAATGTGATATGCATTTGAAGTGGATGCTCGATTATCACATACACGAATGAAAGATATGAGTAGATCACCAAGTAGAACCCTAGTGCAAATTCGGATAGTATCCTATAATAGAACGGTCATGAAAAGCTCTTGGGCCCAAGGATGGGCCTTTCGACTCACATCAACATCCTAAAATTAATCCAAGTAAAATGCATGCAAGAAGATTGAAACATCCATAATTTGAGGATGCTTTTCCATTAGTTCTCGATAATAATATCGTTACAAAAAATGATTTGCTATGTTGCTGAAAAGTGTTTTAAGATAGGGTTGTTATGGACTTATGGCGATGATTACCAACTTACAATTACAGATGGACATTAACGTACCAATTACACCGGTAGCTCAAAAGTTAAAAACATAGCTATTACTATGTTGATAATCAATGGTTGATGTACTGATAAACTGATAAATCAATGATTGGTAGCGTCTACATACGTTAAGTCTATGATACTTGATAATATCAAATTTGTTATAATTGTTAAATCTACTAACTAAGCTTGTTGCTGGTAATTGATAGCTTAGTAATACCAACCAAGCTTCTTCTTGGTAATGGTATGGAAACGGTAAATAGCAACTCTAGTTTTAGATGTATCAATCAATCTCCCCAATTTAGTCAGTTTTTGAAAAGTAAGAAAACTGATCTTTTGGTTTTTTTCTAGCTTACACTTCAAATCTTCTTGTCTATTAACTGAATATAAAGGTTTCCAACCAAAGACTCTTGCAGTTTTCCATTTGTCAATACACGAGTAAATAAAAGTTTGTTTTATTTTTCCATTTTCCTTTCCTAGTATACATCGGTCGTACCAATCAAATGAAAACGTCCAATGCGACTAGGTTATTTAAGTTTGATGAAGCAACAGCTATATTCGCTGAGAGTCCAGAGAAACTATTGCGATACGTGGGAGATATCTCCGAGGTATGAAACTTGATGTTTTGAAGATTTCTCCACTAATTTTGTCAAATATCTCTTAATCTTAATCAAATAGATGAGAAATGATGAGAGATGGCGATGTGAAGGTGATGGGGACATGAAGCTCCACTTGAAAACGTTGAAAGGATTTGGACATGGCATGTTAGCAGGCAATGTTTTTTGGTGCAAAATTTGTAATTGCATCCCCAATTCTTCCAACAAATTTATCCATGTTAGGAAAAACATTTTTTTAAGGCAGATCCATAATGCACTCATATGTACATTAGTAACTAAGGGCACATTTAACTCTTTATTTTTAAGAAAATGGGGAAAGGTTAAAAAGAGAATAACCAACACCGATTTTCTTATATTATAGTTAATACAAGCGTGTACCCAATAAAGAGAAATCAATGGAAAAAAAATACCAAATATAATATCTGATCTATTTGTCGGGAGGTGAAACATAAGTTTGTGACCGAACTCTATCTATAATCTTCTGTCGTCCAGTCAAATCCTCTTCATACCCCACGACCTACAATTGACAAAATTAGTAGGAACAGATGAAAAAACTGCTAGTAATCTTCTGATTAGATTTTTAAATTATAAAAAACCTGTAATTCTGTTTGTGTTTCACTGAAAGAATCAAAAGCAGATGCTCTTCTTTCATTGCTTACTGGATAAGGATCGGAGATGAGATTTTGTTTATCGGCCCTATAAAAAGAAATTCAATGTATTTTATGAAATATTACTATGAACTAAAAAATACTACCTAATGATTCCATATTGCTTCGTATAAAGTAAAAAAAAAAATGTAGCCATGGAATAGCTCAATGCTGGTATCAACTTTCCCAAGTGGCAGATTTCACAAATAGATGAAATGCAAATTCTATCCCATGTGTTTTAAAAAAATAACTACCTATTCGGCCTTTGGCTCAAATTCTGAAAAGTTGAGTGATAATTTCCATGACCTTGATCGATAACAGGTGAAGGATCAGATGAGAATCTCTGTAGCATATGTTAAAGAATACAGAAAAGCAACAGTCAAATCAAAAGGACTGAGAAGAAAGAAAAGTATGAAATTAATATATGTATCAAAGGATACACATTGATCTCGACCAGATGGGCTGGGCATCTACCAAAAGGAACAAAACATATTAATAGAGATAAAGAGGAAATCAATCAGTTTTTTTTTCCCGCAAACAATTTATCATGTTAGCTTTCCTCACTCAAAATTATTATTATATATATGAACCTTCCAACCACCATGAACATGGAATTTTCCACACATGCACACACAAACGGATATATTATAATTTGAATAACCATAACATATTCAAAATACTGTCTCAAAACAATAATAAAATAAACATTTTAGCGGTTGATATCGACTTAACATTTTGTACATGCTAAAATTTTTGAGATGATCTCATATTCTGTCATTCTGTGAACATGATGTTCATAGAGTAGACCAAACATTCCAAAAGTTTCATTTGATTTCGAATATTATAACACTAAAATCATAGAGGTGTACCAAAAGAGAGGTGTAGCGGATACTTATACACACACATGAGAGATCCATAGTCCCTTCATTTTTGATCCCTTTGCAGATCTTTTACGTCAATCATTGGGTTTAATGAATTAATGGTTGGATTTGATGGCATTCTCTCTCATACTTTACTATTTCTCTCTCTTACATCATCATTGAATCCAACCATTAATTTGGAAATCCAATGGCTGATGTGAAGTGGCTAAGGTTGTTACAGTAATGATAGATGTTAACGATAAGAGAAAACCGTTATTGTCCCGACACTGTTGATAAATCAAAATTTACCATCAATGCTATATCGTTATCATTGATAAAATGATTGTTGTCATATCAATAAATTGTTAAACCATTGATTAATAATGGTAAATTTACCAACACAAAAGGACACTAAATATTATTGCATTTGAACTTTGTCGATACTGATTTTTTTTTTTTTTTTGAAAGTAATTGTTCTGTTGTTGATCCCACATCCACTATTGCATATATCAACATTCTGATTTATTTTAATCGATAAAGAAAAAATTTCTGATTCATTACAAATTACTTAAAACAATATGAACAAGTAACTTTGTTAATCTCAAAAGTTAATGCTAAAAAACCCAAAGTTCGAGAACTCAGTTTCGGCCTCGGTATCGATGATTTGAAATTTTCATGGTTTTGGTCAATTTCGAAAGCTTCACTTTTAGTTTCGGTCCGAATTGCCAAAACGTTAGTTTGATTTGCCATAATGTATCCAAATTGACCAAAAGTTAAATATAAAACATTATAATTAAACTAAATATTATAATTTATTAGTTAACCTAAATTAGAATGAAATATTATAATTAAACTATCTAAACAAAGGCCCAACTAATTAGAGTTAACATTACATTTGATTTAGCATGCTCAAATATATTATATTTAATTTACCTGAGCGGGCCCAATTAATATCTTACCCAATATCTAAACCCTAAAACCGTAAATCTCCTTCCTAAAACACTCTCGTCTTAATCTTTGAACTCTTGTCAACCTCTCGTTTTCATCTTTCGCAGAGCCAATGTCGACTCTAAAGAAAGAAAAAAACAAGATTTCTGCTTGAATAATTAGGGTTTTCGATTTTATTGTAATGTATGATAATGGTAATGGAACCCTCCTATATATAAAGATACCTCTCCACATTTCCCTTGCTCACATTCTCCATTTATATCCCGTCAATTTTTCATATTTGTTATAACAATTTTTAGGAGATCAACTTCGCAAAAACAAAAAAATGTATTGTTTCAAAACAGTTTACCCCTTCAAAATCACAAATTAATAAGAATCGTCGAAAATATTTATTTTAATTTTTGATTTAGCTTACGTATGTACATGTGTGTGTGTATCGCTGTGTGTGTGCACGCATGGGCACATGCGTGCGTATATCTGAACTTTCACCAATTTAAGTTGAAACAAGCAGAATGTTTGTGGCTAAGATTCTTACTGATAACAACAAATTATATCAAGCTGAAACAAACATAATGTCTGTCGTAGAGATTTTGAAGCAGAAGTACAAGATTAAGTGCCTCAGTGTCATATAAGATAATGGGAGAGGGATTCTATGACATTGGAACTAATTTTCTCCAAAATAATTGATGCAACTTTTTTAATTAGATCATTGCAATGGTAAGTTTAATATATAGGAAATATAATTTTGTGATAAAAATAAATTAAATACCAGTTTGAGTGAGCCATGTTTGAGAACAATGATGCTTGAGTGAGAAAATGTAATTTTGTGAGGAATCAAATTGAATAACGACTTAAAGTTATATCCCAACCAAAATATTCAAAAGAAATACCATGTTTGAGTGAGCCAACAAATCCTCTATGGCATCTGCCACATCAGCAACATCCATTGAACCACCACTGGCATTATCCATAAGCTTGTTTTTTTTGGCCAATTTAGTGTTGCTATTCAATTCTAGTAGCCTACGTCTTTTCCCATCTGTAGGTAGATCTGTATATTACATATTATTACAGTTAAAAAGCTAGTCTAGCATACTGGGCATCTCTAGTTATTGTAAATGCAGAAGTTTGGTCCATTGTATAATTGGGAGAAACAGGTGAACTAAAGGAGTGGAACCTCCTTAAAGCTACACCAATTCCTTAGCACCGCATTAGCATTTCATTTTTTTCTTTTCTTTTCTTCTTCGTCTTTTTTTTTTTTTTTGGGTTAGGCAATTCTAAATGCTACAAAATTTCATAGGTATCTTCTAATAGCTCTTTAAGATCATCTCCATGTATGTACCTTTCACCAAATTTAGTTATTTTAAAACATTAAATCAATATTTCGATGCAACAGTCGATACAAATTTCATACAAATCTTCTAATAAGTTTCTAAATGATCTTAATTTTTGGATATAAATTTAATAATAGTTCTGACAGCTTTATTGTCATATTTTTGGTGTAAGCAAACTACAATATTTTACTTGAATTTACAAATGAACTGCTTATGTCGGTTGTTAGCTAATTTAGTTTTTTGTAAGAACAATTACTTTTTAATATGTATTCTTAAAAAATGCTTAAATCGTGAATCAAATTAATTTCATAAAATATATTTGTATACTTTAAAACTACTAAACAATGCTTTGCATAGAATAAAGGTGATGCGTCATATAAGAACCATAATTTTTTATTTAACTTCCTAGTTTTTATTTGGAATAAAATACTTCCAAATATCATCTTTAAATGCACATATTGTTTGTCTCATGATTATTTATCGGCTAGTATACGCAAATTATTTAAAATATATAATATGTTTTTAAAAATCTATTTTTCTACACGAGTGCATCACATGTGCCAATGTACTTATTGAATCGATGACATAATTTCAATAACTAGCATTTGAGCATCTGAATTTCAAACAATAAACTTTCGTCTTTCACAAGCGGAATGCAAGCTGTTTATACTAATCATTTTTGTTTTTCATGCATAGTGTATTCGGTGAGTGTGATGTTCATTATAATTTTTTTGCCCTGCCCGCATACAGCACGAGATGTTTTTACTTGTATTCGTAAGGCAAATTCGATATCTATGATACTTTGTAGCGTTAAATTGTACATGTCATCATATTTATGAGATAAGTGCTAAGCAATGGGGTGTTCACCCCCCCCCCCCCAAAAAAAAACCCCCCAAAAAAAAAATCTACACACGCGCGCACACATATATGTATATGAGTAGTAGCATTCCTCTTCTTAGCACTTTATCAGCATTTGGATGACTGTTCATAGTTTTTTAACTCAATTTACATAGATTTCATAAATTTGAAGAATTCCAACACAATCTTAGTTGATATTCCAAATCGGTGATTTAACCGTTAATGATGACTTATGTTTGCGAAAGAGTTAAAAATATTAATATAGTCTCATATTTTGTAGATATGATAGTCTTGTAGATTGAATGTGTCAACAAATCTCATGTGTTCACTTGTTTATGTGATTATTTTATTTATGCAAATGAGTCGTGTGTCTTGATCAAATGTGTTTGCTTGTTTTTGCACCGAAGTGCAAATATCATGCATCCTTGTGTCAAAATGCATATTTCACTTAAGATGTAGCCTACTACAATAATTTAAAAAAAAATTGCAAACATTTACACCAAATGACAATAAATTGCAATATCCATTATAAAATGCAAATATTTGCACTAAATAACCATTTTTTTGCACTATGTATTTCCGAAATGCAGGTAAATGCAAATGTTTGTACTGAATGATAAAAATATTGCATAGTCTGCTATATAGCATATGTAAGTGCAAATATGAGCCAAATAACATTTGGTACCATCTATTTCAGAATGCCAGGTAAGTGCAATGTTACATTATCTGTTTCAAACAGCAAATAGTACCCAAAATCTGACTAATTTTATGCATGACATATAAAGCTTTTTGGAAAGAGAATAAAACTTCTAATTTAATGGTGACAACAAAATTTCAATTTGATGTTTCTATGTAAAATGGTACTTTTTTATATTTTTATGAATATAAAATCTATAATTGAGAAAGATGCAAGCGTGCAAGTTCATGTAAAGAATGGTTATACCAAATTAAGGATCAGAAAGCATTTTTGAGACTAGAAAGATTTGTATTTATTTATTTATTTTTATTTTAAGGATGTCATCCAAATTTCTACTACAACAAAACAGTAAAATGGAGTCTAAAATAGAAAATTGATAATTAAAGAAGTTAAAAATCAATTCATAATTTTTGTGCACTCGAGTGTAAGGCTTCATAAATTTGATTCATTTAAATTAAAATCAAACCGATCTGAATTGTTTTAGGGATTTTGGTTCCTACCTTTTAAGGTTTTAAACTTAAATCTATATTGATATCGACACAAATGTATTAGGTCTCGCTTTGAGGCATGCTAGGCATAAGCTTTTGAACCTTTGAGGTAAAAGGTTTTGCCGTGCCGTGCCTAGCATATATGTAGTAGCAACTTGTCAGATTAGACACTAGGTAGTTAAAACGAGATTAACTGTGAACCTTAGCGATGCTTAAGATATTGCTAGCAACCACATTCAGAATTTACCTGATGCTTGTGATTGATTCAATGCAGAAAATACGGTAGCAGCTTGAGTTGGATATTGAGTCGCTGTGCACAATCCTGCTTCTCTGTCCTCCTTTGTAACTGCTTTCGGTCGAAACAGATCAAGAGGTGCTACTTTACCCTTCATAAATACACTTCGTCAGATTCAAAGGATATCACATTTTTCTCCAGAAGGTTAAAGAATGACTATGGTGTATTCAATGGGAGAAAAGCAGGCTCAAAACATGTAAGCTCCTCAGTTTTGGCCACAAAAATGTATTATTTTGTAGAGTATCAGCCTTGATATTGTTATTCTCCCACTAGTCCCCTTGGATCAAATCCTAAGCTTAACCAAATCATGTTTTTAATTATGTGACCAAATTAATCAAGTTAACCATAAAATTATACATATTGGTAAATTCATGTGTTATAAGAAAATTAGGTTAGCAGAGCAAATGTTACAAACTTGGTGACTAATTGAACAATCGTGGCGGAGAAAATAAGAGAAGACATACCTGAGTGATGCATTTTTCGATCCAATCTGCCGAAACTGACTGAACACCCCATTTACAGGCAGCATCATACTTTGGACCATTAGCAAACTTGCATAGCAAATGTGTGGTTTTCTTGGTAAGTTTGCTTGAGAATTTAGCACCTAAAACAACACACAGGTTCTTTAATAACAATCGCTCTTTCTCTTCATATTGAGAGACACAGAAACGAAGGCATTCAAAGCCAGGGAATGGAATACAACAACGTAGTGGTGTGTAAAGAATGTGACTTCTTATATCTTGCATCATCCCCTCCTGTAGACAAAAGAGTATGAAAAAGATAATTCTGTGTTTTGCAGTTTAAAGAAGATTAAAAAACTGAATTGGCATATGGAAACTCAATTCCACAAATTCCAGCTAACCCTGTTTTCAGCACACTTTTTCTTTTCTTTTTTCCTAGTTGCTCATTATAATGATAGTGGGGAAATTAGTAGAGCCCTAGGACCCGAATAGTTAATATCTGTATCAGCCATTCAAGGATTGATATGCAATATCAAAAAGGTATCAGGGTAATGAATGGTGATATCGGAAGGTCAGTTTATAAATCATATATGCTCTTAAACTACGAAAAAAGAATCTCATGAATATAATAGTACAGAAAAAATATCACGTACAATTACACATTTTATATCTTTGAAAACCAGAGTACTATGAGTAGTAGTAATATTAAAAAGGGTGTTTTTACATAACAAACACGTTGTAAACATATTATTCAAAATATTTAGAATTTAAGATACAAGTTAATTAATTATGACTATCAAAACTAGATCCAAAAATCTTAAAAGCAAATCTTAAGTAAAAGAGAGCAAATCTCTACAAAATATTCAAATATGTGTGCAGTAAGAATGAAGAGTAAAGAATATGAAAATAAAAAATGAGCTTAAATTTTTTAAAAAAAATTATAATTCAAGTAAAACGATATGAAGAGCTGCAAATTTGTCCTTAGTTTTAGTAAACAAAAAGTTTTTCTTTTCTTCTCTTTCCGTTTTCGATATTTTTGAACATACACCACAGCTGTTTTGCAACAAATATCAATCCGTCATATCTAAAAATATTGACCAATATATTGCTACTGATATTTTAGTCGATAATTTTGCAAAATGTCATTGAATGTGTCTGGTATAGACTAGTTAACCTAGGACCCAAACAACTGCAAGTGCACTAAATGCATTTTTTTAACTCTAGAAACCAAGCTTCACTCATTGACCCTAAGAGATGCATGTCTAGACCAGTCAATGAATCAGGTTTAGATTGGATAGACCTCAAATTATGTCCATTTAGTAACAAAAAACTTGATCAATATTTGATCAGTTATCCAACAAATTATATGCTGTCGGATCTAAATCTCAGTTCGCCAAATTTAAGTTCTGCTATATTTGTCTATTCTAGCAAATATAATCAATTTACTTTATCTTAATCTTTTTTCTTATTCATAACATGAAAAAATTACCAATAAGATCACCCAACATTAAACTATATCACCAAAGTTTATCATATAACATGAAACAATTAAAGAAGCACAATAATACAGTACAAAACATATTTCACCCATACACTTCTCAATATATAATGGATTGGATCAGCCTTGATGCATGTCCTGTCTATTCCATTAATTTAACAGATTAGTGTATATGAATCGTAAATAGAGAAATGAACCGATAATCAAATACCATTTAACTCCTACGAATCTGAACCGGATACGAATCAAAATTTCTTCTAATGATAGATGATGTTTATCTGCTCCTATCACACACTATTATCAAAAACATTAAAATCTTACAATTTAAATTCCGTTTCAATTGAATCTCCCCTTTTACGATTCGATCTACATTCTAGTTCAAACTCAAGTCAAAACCACAATCAAGGAAACTCATTCAAACCAAAATGATACTTTAATTTACTTATTTGAATCTACGATTTCAATGCTAATGTTTTCTAAACAAAATTAAAATGGAACAAAGGACAAAATTGAGTTTTAGATCTAGATATAGAAAGTCAAACATAAAAATCAATTTCAAAGTGTTTGGAAACCTTAAAATATGAATTATTTGAATCTACGATTTATGCTTTGAATCCCCTTTCAATTTAAATTTTGAACTTTATGATTTATGATTTGAATCATTTTGAAAACACTGCTAACACACATAGAGGTAAGTCTCCAGTTGGCTTTTAGGCTTTAGATTAACAGCGCTAGACGCAAACCTTCCTGAAACCTTTGTGCACGGTGTGGCAAACGGCTTGCGCCTTTTTTATTTACTGTGCATGTTTAGAAAAATTATAAATTATCGTATATAACCATTAATTTAAAAAAATTCCAATGAAATATATGCAGCAAGGCCAAAATATATGCAGCAAAGATTCTTTTTAATCATTTCACAAAAACATTATTAAACATAATGCCATAAGCATAGAATTTCAAGCACAATGGTCTTTTTAATAAAAAAAACCCAAATAATAATGCATATTATTGATAAAATATAAATCTAATTCTTATATATACATGATGGATTTTATATTACAACTTGTTTTGAGAATATTACACAAATATCTGGCTTTCCAACGGAATTCGTGCACGCGTACGTGTGTGCGCGCGCACACACACGTACGCGTGCACTCACACACACGTGCATGCGCACGCACGCGCACATATATAGCAAATTAGGTATAAATTCATACTTACATCCAAAGAAGAGCGTATCCAATGAGTGGAAATAACAGTTGACTGGGATATATTGGTATCAAACTGAGGTTGCCCATGACGTTCAATGATGTAATCCACATTAGTGTTCCTTTGTTCATCTACCAAGGCTCCTCCGCCATCTATAATCCATTCCATGACTTCAGGTCTCTAGTCAAATAAACAAATACAACAATTTCAGTTTTACCACATCTGTAAACCAAATTCATTAAGTCCACATCAATAGATTCACTAGATGAGAAATTTTCTAGGAGTTCTAAGCATTTCAAAGTAAAAAGTGAATGACATTAATCAAGAAACATATAAACAAAGGTTAGCCATAATGAACCCAACAGAAGAACAGCATAATATAGATTACAATTAACCTGCTCCATAGGGAATGAGCTAGAAAAACAGAATGATTTAGCCTTAAAGACATCTGGCGATCTTCCACTAATCTCTACGGTGCATGACCTTGATTTCATTCTACTTATACTCTCCAAAACATTTGCTTTTATTATGGTTGAGTTTGGAGATTTAGCTTGTGCTTCTGGATTACTTTTTATATCATTTGTTACACCCCTTGGTTTTTCTGTGACTCTTCTACTGTTCTCTGATGGCTCAGCGGCAAACATTTTTCCCTTAATTGCTGGGCCTTCAGGTGTCACCGCCTTCTTAACATTTGAAACTTTGAATGATGGCTCTGAATAAAGCATATGAAGCATATGAATTAGAAATACCTTGACAAACCATATAAAGAAGTAGATATACAAATGTGACAAGGCAAGCATATAAAACAATGCTGATACTCAACTTCCATGGACCTTCTGCATTTTTTATCAAAGACAAATAGATATTACTGATTGCACTGAGCTACCATCAACTGATATATACTGACACATTAATAAGATACTAGTTTACAGAGAGATCATAAGATAATTTTGGCATATTAAACTTGGGCAGGTCGAAGCATGGGCATGTAAAAAACAAGCATTCAATAGTTAGGGCTTGAGATGCCTGCAGATCATTAAAATAAATACAAATCATATTGATTCATTATGATAACATTTGTTTATTTGCATGTTTATTGATACATACATGTTTTGATCATGTATTATAACGATCTGAATGTGAATTACTATTTCTCCAGGCAGTTGAGAATGTTGAACTTAAAGATCAGATGACAGTGGACCTAATTATTAATACTATAAAGAAAATCCATATTATAATTGTTATAGTTCAACTTTCTATCTTCGAAAATGATACTCAGAATTATATAACCAAAATGTTTGCAATAGTTTTGCACCAAAAATATAATAAAATACTAAATCTCAAAAATATAATTCCATTAGTGCATGTGTGTGATAAAACTTTGTATCATAGTATACTGGATGTGTATTTTAAGATTCAAATAAAATTGTATCTGAATCCGCATTTGCTATTAGGATTTCGAACATGTTTTCACTTTCAAAAGCAAAACATTAATGACTCTTTGTTGCTAATTTACAGTAGTTAATAAGAAATTTTGTAATTTGTGAACAACAAAAAAATAAAATTCTTCAAAATAGATATTACACTTGTCACTTCTTTTGTACCATTGATAGCGTCTACTGGATCAATGCTCATCACTATCAATTATACTACCTCCATCTCCGTAATAGTTTTATCCGTGTTTTGTGATTATATGTTTGAAATGCTTCAAACTTTTTAGACTAAAACAAAGAATAATCCAAAATTAAATGTTTTGCTTGATTGTCATATTTGAAATGTACAAAAGAATTTAGCCATATTAACAACGTGAAATATGTGGTCTAAAATTTGAGAGGAGAGTTTATATGTCATACATGAATGAGTGGGTTTAGGGTTGATTTCCACCTCATTCACCATTCTTCTTTTCATTTTCTCTACATATATAAGTGTATTTCATGCATCATGCATATTACATAAATATTTATGGCACCATGACCATATC
Organism: Allium cepa; assembly: GCA_030765085.1. Classification (NCBI taxonomy): domain Eukaryota; kingdom Viridiplantae; phylum Streptophyta; class Magnoliopsida; order Asparagales; family Amaryllidaceae; genus Allium; species Allium cepa. The sequence goes on from CM060940.1 coordinate 657,148,188, forward strand.
CTAACAACAACATTAACAATGATGGATAAACTCAAACATGTACGGTAATGGAAATTTGAAATTCTCTACGTCATGGTTGGTAAAAAAATATGCTTTAAAAGGAAGAGCTCTACCACTTATAAAAAATAATGTATATTTTGTAAATACTATCTTGCTAATGAGACTACTATCACTTATATCATCGCTGAAACTTCCTCCTACACAGTCAGACATGTTGGTGTAGTTAAAAGGTTTTGTCACACTACTTTCATCTCTTCTACTACTGAAAGGAATTGATCACATGGAAACTAAACTGCTGCCATTTCAATCGCATGTGAAGTTACGCAGTTACCATCTTGAATTTGCTTGATAAAGATGAATGAAGAATGTAAGAGAGAAATATGAGAGGAAGAAAGAGAAAAGAAAAGTAAACAAGTGTCTATTCTAAATATCATAAACAAAATAATACTTCAAACTAAAAATATTTGACGTATATGCAGGCATTGTGCATGTCCATACGTAAGTATGTTCAAAGTAAGACCATATATGGTAGTTTTGCATATGGAACTGACATAAGGTAGTTCCGTTATGTTGCTAATTCTGATATTTGTTAATTCATGGTAGCATGCTAAAATTAATAGGTCATGTACATGGTAATTTATTCAAGTTTAGCTTTACGGTTATTTAAAGGTAAGAATTTACACACCCTTTGAAATGAGTAATTCTGAAGCACTATGCCTTGGAAAAACAGGAAGCTCTCTTTTTGATTTATCACATTCTTCTAGCCATGCGGATTTTACCACATTAATTACACCCCAAGCAGCTAAACACCTAATTTCTCTTTTTTCACTAGAAAATGTAAAAAAAATAAAATGGGAGAAATATGGATTATAAATATCTAGTAAGAAAAAGAAAAGAAACTTACTCCTCTGAAGGTGTGCCAAAAACTATGTGTGTCAGTCTGTCACTTAACAGCATATGCCTAGTGCCACCACCTTTACGTATCATATTGACTAGCTTAGAATGTTCTTTTTCTTCAAAGCCTACTAAAAATATTCGGCAATCTGATAAATAGAGATCACTGTCTTCTGCCTCAGAATCTTCAGCTACGCAACAATCATACGTTGGGTCGTCTTTTATTTCATCGGTAGCAGGCTGTGCATCAGTAGTGGAAGCAACATTTCGTGAAATTGTAGATTCAACATCTTCGGTTATTGGGTGTGAGGGAGGCTGCGAAGATGCATTGCTATAATCTTGGTAGCTATGTTCTTGTTGAATATTATTTGGAGCAGTGGATAAACTAGGAGTTCGAGCAACATCATATAAACCTTCATCTAAACACACTATAAATAATAGCAAAGCATTATGAGACATATCGTATCTGGCCGCAGAAATATAATAGAAATATGTGTTCGAATATGAAACTCTGCCAATAGTATCGACAAACATGAATCTATCATTGAGCATTTACAAGTAACAACAACATAAGAAGAAGAAGCCGACTTCTTGTTTACCTCTTTTAGCAATAGATTGATCAACCCATTTGCGAGTTACAATATGAATGTGACCCCAATTTTGTGCAACAATGTATTTATCACCAACAGGAGCGTATGTATTGTCAAGGATACAGTTCACAAACTCAAGTTATAGTTGCTAAAAACAGAATATTGGACAGGTAAAACAGATTAAAGATAGTTTTCTAATCAATAACATGATTGCATTAACAACAACCATATGCATGGTAATGAATTAGAGATCATGCCAAAACATACAGTTCAACAACATACCCCTAGTATTATCACTTGAATAGTAAATAGATACAGACACAACTACATGAAAATTGCCAGTCATTTTGCTGGCACATGCTCAGTTGCACTAATCTAATAAAACTAGACAATGTTTATAAATGTCATTGTACATTAGAATAACCCATTGGTGCCTGTAGACACTTGATTAGTAAGTAAACCTAAATAAAAAATAAAAATATAAACACTATTAACATTTTTTGTATGGTACAACTTACTAAATTATGTGAAACCAAAATGGTGACATGGGCATAACCAATTGTAAATCTGTAAATAGATTAAATGTACTAAAATTAATTTGTTAAAAGGATATGTCTGAAACCAAGTGAGTACATTTCTTTGTGAGACTAGCAGAATATCGTCCACCATTTTGAACAACCAGCTTTTCTAACTCCTTTCTCTCATCTGCAAGCAATTTTATAATCAAGTTATTTTCTACTGAGCGTTGAAAAAGAAAATATACTCCAAACCATACACCTTTCTCCTTTTTGAATTTCACGTAAATTACTTGCTTATAACTTATTTCAGTAAATATTCGATAGTGGTTTGTTTACTTAAATAATGATCAAAGCAAACATCTTATACTGATAGCTTATCATACTAGCATTACTTGCAAAAATATTAAAGAAAATTCAAAATTGTTTAGAAGAAAAAGAAATAAATATATTTAAAGAGTGATATAATCAATTCTCTCTCTTTCACTTACCCTTTGGTAAAAAATGCACAGAAAGTCTCTTCCATTCCTAAATACTTTGGTTATGTTATTGAAAACGTTTCCATAACAAGAGAAACATGTTACCTCATAACATGTTCTAAATCTCGTCTATATTAAAATGTGATTCCATCGAATTCCCAGTAAGAACCATCAACTAATAAATGTTGGGTTTTAGAAAGTTCCAGAATATAAGTCTTAGAGTATGACTTGTAAATTATCACGGTAGGAGTAATACTTCTATATTGCATACCTACAGGTATTCTAGTGACACAAATTGTCAGCCCGGTAAAAGGAAGAATTCTAAACTGCTCCTGTGGTACAACACGATGCTCAATCCAGCATTGATGTAACCAGTCCAGGCTGACAACAGGCTTCTTTAGAACATTTATAGCATACTGCACATGATTAAATATATATATATCAATCCTGATGATTATAGCAAGAAATGCTAAAAAAGAAACATACGGTGAACAATTATTGTTTTTACACAATCATATGTACTAAAAAAACAGTATTAATATCTAGAAACTAATTTATATTATAAGTAGCCAGTCTATTATTAGCTAGAAAAATATGACCGACGATTTAGGTGGATATGATTATTATAGCCTGCATCATACTTCAATGGGCATATACCGCTATGTAGGTGTAAAAAAATGGGACAAAAGTGAGTTGGGTTGTCTCCGCACGTGTTTATATCATTGCATGATAAATGCAACATGGTACTAGAACATATACTATATGAATGGATATATTATACTACTTGAAGCACAGTTAGACGTTGTCCAATACAAATCCATGACTTGGCAATATACCAAGATGATACAAGCAGAACGAGTGCAAACAGGTCCTAGCTGTCCAGGCTACTTGTCTGAGAAGAGCTACTATGGTAAGCAAGTCCTAAACCGGAATAAACATTTTAAAAGACCAACTTCAAATTCAAACCCACAATTAGTAAGAACAGTTGACCCGATTTGATATGATCCCATGCCCTACCCCCATAAAAGACAATATTACCATTATGTAGCAGGAAAAAAAAGTAAATGAGTTGATCAGAGATATGGGAATTATACTTTATATTTAGCGGCTAAAACATCCTTTACGATGACAAAGTTGACATCAAGTGTTGCCTTCGCTTGCAGCACTCCACCCATAGCAGTCACCAGCTGTGCAATTATAACCTATGAGGTAGAAAGATAAACATAGAATTAGTTTAAACCATGAATCGACTTCAAATTAAACTAAACCTTCTTCATCGTCGCAGGTTAGTAAAATACAAGGATATATAAGGTTTCCAAAATTATTTTATACAATGAAATGAATGCAACAAACGGGGTGTGTTTATAGGTATCTTATTTCATAATGTGAGAACTACATCTAATATTAGGGTGTGTTCTCAACACAAGTGAATGGATGGATGACGTGAGAAGAGTTTATGAATGGAAAATAAAAAATATCAATTGATTGAAGAGTTTATGAATGGAAAATAAAAAATATCAATAGATTGCTGTTGTGTTCTCCACTAAAACAGGGTCTAGATTTTTTTCTTTTTTTCTTTTTGAATAAATAATAATTTGTATGCTAGTAATTTGGGTACCGCAGAAAAGCTTCACCAAAGTGAAGTATTCACTCTATATAATAGATAGATAGAAGATATGCGTTTGTGTCTGACACTAAAACATTTTCATTCAAATATTATACATCACTGCAAAAGAAAACATTATCAAAAGAGCCTATAACATAAACTAGCAACTACTCTTTTCATACTCCATGTGTACTATTTTTGACTCCTTCTTTATAAACTCCGAAAACTTCAAATCATCCCCTAGATCCATAAAATTCGAAGTTCTCATAATTCTGCAACATTTTGTCAACCTTGTATGTACAAAAATCACCAACATTCTCATACATTCAATTTCATAGTGATGTGGTACGAGAATCATTACTGGTATATGTGTGCTCTCTGATGGGTTGAACGACAACGACAAGCTCATGTTGTAACATTTTCTAGATAATTGCAAGACTTCAGTGAAGTCCCACCAAATCTTTATAACTTGTGTGATAATTAAATAAAAATGCCAACATGAAGAATATGACTGGCGACGTTAATGCCATGGATGCCAATCCATATTCTAACAGTAGAGCACATGAATTATCCAGAGAGGGCATTAACGAAGAATTGATAATCCATTTGTTTAGCACTAACGTTGCAACCAATGCATGAACAGGCCCGTCGTTATATAATTCCAATTATTATGTATCTAAAATACGTTTGCAGTTTTTACTTAGCGTTAAACCACAATAGTGGATGGAAATACTCCTTTCAAAGTTTAGTCTGACTGCAAAAGGTAACGAATACAAACTATTGTCCTGCTGTAATGACAGTGTACGACTTAACATCGTTATGCTTTACTAAAGAAGATGTTACGGGTTATCTAAAAAGAACAAAATAGAAAATGAAGATCCATTAGGAAACAAACTGATGACCCAAGTGGCGAAGCACAAGAGATGTCAACCATTAGATACCCCTCTGACTTCAACCCTCAATGAGATCTAATGATCAACATCTATTGTGTTCTCATTTTGTGTTTTATTTGGTGTCATAATAGCCTCCCCCAAATAAAAATTATAAAAATAATGGTATATCTGAATTCTTCAGATATTCGGCGTTCTGCACATGATGATGCATTGTTCATGGAATTTAACTCTAGTAATGGAAAAATTTTCCACGTCGCTGTTAAAAAGATGAAAAGAGTCTCAAAAGAAGCAAAGAGCTAAAAAGTTCATTAATTAATTGACTGCATGAAAGAACATAATTAGATAACCTTCTCGTCCCTTTCAAAACCTGAGGCAAGCACTTTAACGCCATCCATTGCAAGACAACAAGTGTAACTTTGCTTGGGTAAAATTCTGTGCTCCTTGGCACAAGACAGAATGCATTGTGGCCCTATAAAACAATGACAACAAAGAATTGCATTCAAAGCTTTTCTGTGAACAGGAAAACACGTATATTAATATAAAGCATGGATTAAATATAGATACAACAAAACCTTTCAAATCTTTCATCAATCAGACTAGTAATAAAAAGAAAATATTCCTAAATGGCACTGGCAAGCATGAAAAGAGAAATGGTACTTATAATACAAGATTAATACTGCATATTGATGAACGATAATGCTAAGAGACCCTAAGCGCAATGACAGTAAGCAAAGATGACCAAATTCAATTGAAGAACTCGATACATCTCGTAGGGTGCTTGAGTTAGTTCTTTTTGGATCTCCCTTAAAAGAAAACTTGTCTTGGAGAAGCAACAAAAAAAGGCTATAAGATGAGTTGGTATTCAAAAACAATAACGTTACTTCTTCTTCTTCTTCTTCTTCTTCTTCTTTTATTTTTTATTTTTTATTTTTTATTTTTTGTTTTTTATTTTTTGTTTTTTGTTTTTGTGGCACAAAAGGGAAAACCAATTTAAATGCTAGAAAAACTAATAAAACACCCCCATAATGATTTGAAGCTTAACATCAATGGTCTAAATTGATGTTTTCGTTGTTTTTAATCCTTTTCTCACAATCTAAAGGGAAATAAAAAATTGCCTCATTGTCCACTGGAAGACAAACACATGGATAAATTGATTATCAATTATAAGCACAAACAAATAAATATTTTTGTAGTTATATATTGTTTCTTTTCCATATATAAATACATGTGAGTGTGTAGTCATCAATAATAGCCTTTTCCATGATTATATATACCGAGGTTTTCAAAACGAGATTCAAATCGTAAATCATAAAGTTCAGCCTTATAAATCAAAATGGGATCGTAAATCGCAGATTCAGAAAATTCAGATTGTAAGATATCCAAACACTTTGGAACAGATTTTGATGCTTGACCTACTACATTCAGATCTAAAACTCAATTTTCTCCCTTGTTCCATTTTAATTTTGTTTAAAAAAACATTTGCATTAAAATTGTGGATTCAAATAAGTACTTCGAATATATCATTCTGGTTTGAATGATTTTTCTCAATTTCGAATTTCACTTAGTTTGAATTGAAATGTAAATTGAATCTTAAACAGGAGATTCGATTGGGATTTAAACTATAAAATTTTAATACTTTTGATAACAATGTTATAAGTTCATACAACTTATGCATGATCTTTTATCAATGAAGTATATATTCTTATTGGTAATTTTATCTGATTACTTTGTTAAATATAATAAAGTCTACATTTCACAATCTATTGATTGGGTTTATTTCAGATATCCTACTAGAACAATATCCTAATTTAATTTATGACTATGAGTCTTTATAATAACTCGGGAGCTAATGAAACAATTTTAGTAAAATTCAACTGTCTCACTTCCCGAGCAATCGCACCAAAAAACTCGAGTTCCTTTTGGATTTCCTTCTTGATCGTTCTTTAATTTCAAAAATATGCATTGTATATTTTACTATGTGTCTATGCTTTAGGACATTTTTTCCATCCTCGTGCGACGCACACCATTAATAGCTATTGTAGATGGTTTTAAATTGCACATAGAATTCAACATCTATTTGTTCCAAGTTTTATTTTTTGCACCAAGATGGGATAATGTCTACATGTCAAGTAAGTTTCTACTGCTATCACAACAGAAAGGTGTATGAATAAAAAATTGGTATTATCTGATGTTATCTAGTTTTATTAAACAATTTGAGATCGAAAAGGGTGATTGTAGATTTTGATATCTTAATTTGGCTATATTCCGACTTTTATTTTATCAAACTAACATCATTAACGAGCAAGTACCACAGATATGAAGCAATTGGGTCTTTATATAAAATCGAAACTATCAAAATGCATAAATTTTTGAGTTTTCATTCAAAGATATTATCTTAAATTTTTATCAACAAACAAAATCAAAAATGTATTGTAGTTTCGAACCAAAAAAGAACCGAAACAAAAGATATTTTCATATTTTGACTGAGACCTTAAGTCACGATATGAAAGCTTTAGAGGAATTTCAAACATAAATTTTTATATTGTATAGAAGGACAATTTGATCAAGGCTTGCAAAAAAAAGTTATTTCAAGTATAGGCCTCTTGCAAAAATAATTGTAGAAATATTCTTTTTTTTTATATAGCTTGCGCGTTTATGAAATGTTTATATTTAAAAAAATAACAACATGCGCATTCCATAAGTGCACATATGTATTATTTGTACATGCGCAATTATGGAATGCGCATAATGTGAAGTATGATTATATTGTATTATGTCATGATTTACTTGGTATATTTCCTCCTTCGAATGCAATAAAATTTAAAATTGATATTAGCGTGGCTTGGTTTACAAAAGAATTTCAAGAACCACTTGGAGTTGATGTGACAGAATAGAGATACTTCGTCGGAACCGTGCTGTAATTTTATACATTTTAAACTATCGATTTTTCCTGGATCATTCGGAAGGCCAATTTAACTAGAAATATTTGACATTTATGAATAATTTAGCACTTTGTGGTCATTATTCATGGGTAGTGCAGTACTTTGTTGTTTATATGCTAGTTGACAAATATTGCATTACAAGAAACAAAATTATTAGACAATTCTGCAACTTTGCTGCAATTATGGTCTTGGTCTCATTTAGCTGTTGGACATCCTGTTATAACAATTCCTGCTAACTAAGATATTAATCTTCCATACGGTTGTAGGTGGAATTGTGCTAAAAGTTAGCGTGAAATTCCAAAAAAAAGTACAATTTTACTGAAATGAATTGAATTTATTAGCGAATGATGTTGTAACTTGGAAACCATATTCGTTGATTGATGCATTTTGTGGTTGTGCTGTACAATTTATGTTTCTGTGTGATATCGCTAAGTGTCGACTAATCCTATTTTGAAACTTTGAAAGGTATGTTCCAGATCGAGTAATGAGACAATTTGCATTTAATCATCCACACATTTCTGAAAGGTATTTGCGGAATAATGTGTTTGTACAATATTAACATGTTTTATTCTTGTAACAAAAATTTGCATCACTCTCATTTCAACATAAAACGTAGAATTCAAATCATCGTCATCTTCCACATCAATAGCGAATGAACCATCATCTCTAACTCATTTCACCACTATTTTAAAATCATTTTCAAGAAGATCGATTTTTGTCACTTTAAAAGAGCGTTGTCAATCTCTCTAAAACTACAATACTTTTAAATTTTCGATCATTTTCCGTTTACTACCCACATATATGGTTTACCGTCTTCATCAACCATCAAGTCTCCATCGTACTAAAATATAATTGAAACCGTTGACATTAGCATAAAAAAATTAAAACATTACATTCAAAATCTTGATTTGTGAAAAACCCTAAAATGAGAATTTTCAAAATTAATACCTTGATTTAAGAAGAACTAAAGAAGGTGGTGTTCCTTTGGACAATCTTCAACCAAAACCACTACAACCTCTGACTGTATTTGATAACAAATTTTAGTAGAGTATAAGAAAGTGGGATAAATTAGTTTGGGTTTTGGTGAGATGGAGAGGGAATAAAGAAAATGAAAAATAGACAGGCTGTTTACTTCAGCCTGTATTTTGTATATGCATGCATTCTATAAGTGGGCATATACAAAAACACCATACGCACTTAAGGAATGCGCAAACTTATGTTTAAAAAAATAATGCTTGCGCAATCCAATAATGTTTGCGCATTCCAAAAATACGCAAATTTAAATAAAAAATTAAATATAGCTTGTGCATTCCATAAATGCGCAAGCTATTTAAAAAAGTCATATTTCTGCAATTAGTTTTGCAAGAGGCCTAATACTTGAACTAACTCTCTTTTTGCAAGCCTTGATCAAAAATTTGTCCGGTATAGAATTGATAAGCCATTGAAAAAGAACAGATTCCAACAAGAATTATAATATGAATTGTTAATAATCTTATATTTTGTTTGCTCATAATGAGACGAGTGAGGTTCATTCTGCAATTGAAGATTCCAAGTCAAAAGTTGAGATGGATGGATAAGTTAGTATCGTTTGGTTAATTTATTGGATTATGTTTAGTTGAGTTTGTTTGCCAAATTATTATGTATAAATGATAATTATGTCTTATAAAAATTATAAGATAGAATGGTGTAACAAGTAGCAAAAACAATATAGTTTTCGTGCTATCACTAAATTTTAAATATATAAGATTAACTACTAGATGATTTAGTTTATAGAGTTATTCAACCCTAAAGACAACCATTTTGGAAATTTCAAAAACTGATAGTATATATTGGTTAATTTAACTCTCTGATTTTATTCCTTGCGTTCTCACAACAATGCCGAATTTACCAACTTCATCTTTTATATTAATAACTACTCAAATTCTTTTAACCATGGATTACACAATCATACTCTCACGCCTTTAAATACTTTATGCACCTAATTTAGCAACAGATGATCTTCCACTAATTTAGCCTCTAACAACAATTGTGTATTTTTAACATGCCCTAAAATCACTATAACTTTAACATGGGTATAATCACGATTGGCTAGGCAACTAAAGTAGTAATTCCAACCAAGATTTGAGAACTCGATTTCAATAATGATCTCGAAAATTTCAAATTTATGTTTTTTTCTTTATTTTGATAACTACTTCAATTTTTAAATTTCAATCAGTGATGAAAATATAGTGATAGATGCATTTTGTTATTAATTTCAATAATTATTTGTAAATTCAACCTTGATTTATGCACATTAATATTTTTGAATAAATTTTCAAATAAACTGATTAAGTAAAATACATTAATTTTCAAATCGGAGATAAAATAGCACATTTTTGTTCATGTAGTAATTTTTAAAATTTTGTATGATGGCGCAATTTGAGTTTAGCTTCTAACTCTCTTACTGTAAAATTCAATTATTATTTTAATAATAAGAGTTACTTTAATTCAAGCAGCCGCTCACTTTGATATCTCAAAGATTCGAACTCATGACTTCTAGGACCTCGGCCTACAGTGTCATATCACTACCACTTGAGCTAGTGGTCCTAGACTAAAAAAACAATTTTCAAAAACAAATTTGGGGATAATAAAAATTTTGACCAGCCACAAGTACACATATCAACAATAGCTATATTGACAAAAAAAAATTAAAAATTAATTTAATTTTGTCATCAAATTTTGAATTCTACAATTTTTATTTTTTCATCAAGAATGGTTATTTTTTCATTTTTTTAATCAAAATACATGCATAGTAACCTTAAAGAAACATTTCAAACCTGATATTTAAAATATTTGATCTTTCATTGTAGTCATTTGTTGATTTTGATTATGAAGAAAAGCAATTATGATTTAATATTTAAAATATTTGATCTTACATCATAAGCTAGCTTCATTTGTTTTTGAAATATCAAAGTTTCTTTTGCATTCAATTTATGATGTTATACATGATATTGTTGTCTTACTATCCTTAAAATAACCAACAAATGAACAATCAATTATGTTTTAAGTCAAGTGTTAATGATGTTTTAATATTATGGTTTTGTTGTCTTTTTTATCATTAGTGAAACTTATTTCTATAATAATGTTAATTAAATGAAACCTTGATTATTTTTTATATGCATGGATTGTTGGTGATTTACAGTGGGATGGTCCTTATGGAAGCATTCAACGTCGCTTAAGCAACTTAACTTACATATTGTGTTTCTACGGTTTTTTATGATAGTTGTAATATTTTTAGTACCATGCATTTTAGTGTAAATGCAAACTTTTCAAAACGTCTTTAACTTATAATTTTGATATACACATAACGTCATGGATCGAACCATAATTTTAACAAAAATACCGCTTTTTTACTAGAAAAATGGTACATAGATTAGGTCATAGGTTCAAATCTTAACGATGACCAGAACTATATATCTTCGTTTCCTATGTTTTCAATCTATCTATTTATTTTAAAACTTCTATATCATTACCTCTTTTGAAATATCTATTAAGCATGGTTTTGTTCCATGTACATTTCATAGTACATTTAATCAGCTCTGAATAATAATATTTTTTGGCTAATTGAACTTTTAAACTTCAACTTTTTTTAAATAAACTTTAGATATTAATATTGATTGTATTTTAATGTACTTCTATTAAATAGCAATGATTATTTGAATTACACGTTGACTATTTGAAATAGACATTGATTATCTGAATCTGTAATAGATCAAAATAGCCAATACTACATGGGAAAATAGACATCAAATTATAGAATGTATAATCTGTTTTTTTTTTTTTGAAACATTCATACATGCACAGCATCATACATGCCAAAGTATTTATGGAACTAATCTCATAGTATCGACACATGGCAACGAGTGTTTTAATTTCAAACTGAAACTTTTGTTTGTCACGTGTAGAGCTCGCCTTTTGTACTGAGTACTAACTATTTTATCTTTCGGACGAGAATGAGCCATTGGTTCAATTATATTGTCTTTTACGTACATAACATGTGCTATTTATACAAAAGACTTTGTTTCCAGGAGCCGCGCAAGTGTGATTTGCACTATCTTGTTTTGTATGTGCCGAAACATGTTGGTCACACCTGTTAATGATAAACATTTTAGTTTGAGGTTTCTTGAAACGTTTACTTCCCTTTGATTCATCCTTCTTACTAACGATGATCATTAATTATTATTTTCTACTAATTATAGTACTATTTATAGTACATGTTAAACATTTTCTACTATTTACATGCCAAAGTCTTTAAACAAGTTAATTCTGAGTCCAAATTTCTAATATTCATTTAAATTATCTTTACTTAACTTGTTTCAAGATTCGAGAGAGAGTTCAAATTTCTATTAAACAAATCAATTTTCGGAATTCAATTTATTACCCAATTATATCTTCAAACTTTGAAATCCAATTCTTAAACAATTTCGGTTGACAGGTTCGTTTTACCATTTCAAACTTAAGTTCAAAATGATTCCGTTTTCTTAAATTCAATTTTATTTCTAAAACCAAAATCATTTAAATAAATTTCATGATACAATTTTACTTCAATTTAATTTTAGGAATCCATCCACTTATTAATTTATTCAAATAATCTAATTTACAGTTTAAAATATGTTGTCACTAACAATCAAGATGATAGCAGGATATGTCAAAGTAAATAAACATCCAAATTATATAAAACACCAATCAATAGCATTCATCGCTAATTTTCAGAATTTGAAACTCATTTTCCATACACAACCTCTTATCAAGTCCATACTTCCTTTTTCCATTTAACTTCCCTGAGTTAAATCTTAATTTCACCTTGAAATTTCCAGTTCAGATTGTTTGTTCAAAACTTATTTAACTTTTCCTAAGTTAAATTTCAATTCATTTAATCCATTCAACCTTACCCAATTCAAATTTTCCATTCCAAATTTATTTTTATTTTTTATTAATATCACTCCCCACTTATAAGTTCAAAAACCTATCTCTCTTACGGTTATACCTCATATTTTCCGAGGATTTCAAAATTCAACACTTAGTTATTTATCTCAACTTTTGAAATCATATATATTCACATACACATATTTATCTCATTTACATAGCAAGCCCACTTTTAAATTTTAAACCATTCTTAGCTTTTACTTCAAAGCAAATTCATCTTCAAACAACTCTCGTTCTAAACAAGATTTCTTTGTTCAAAAATATTCTAAATAATATTACTTATTATTTTCTTTAACACTTTAAAACAATTTCCAATTTCTCTGAACCTAGATTTAAAACTTCACATTTAAATTCGTTTTCAATTTATAAGTCACATTTATAAACTCAACTTATGTAATTTTACTTCCATGAATATTGCATCATGGTTTATCATTGTTTACTCTACAATAAACATCCTTTATTAAGATACAGCACCATATTTATGATAATAATCAACAATATCATATCTAGAAACCAATACACCATATATTCCATCGTAATTTACTTGAACAATATAATCAGGGTAACTTATTTCAAGTATTTTGAAAATTCTTTTGAATTTTCCAAGATTTAAATTCAGGTTGAATCCATTTTTAGCTTAACTTATTAGTATGGTTAATCCTTACCCAAATTTCTATTTGGTTATATATGTTTCACCACCTAAGTCTTATAACCTTAGTTAATTTTTTATAACAACTAATTCCCTTAATATACAATAATAATTAGAATAATTATCGCCTTATATATCAAAATATGAGCTTATATAAAAATCATCTTTAAAACCGTTTTTAAAATCATTATATAAGAAAATAACAAGTACGCCCTCATATAAAATACACTTAACTCATTCTAGGGTACTACTGTCCCTATCTCTAATGAGTAATCCCCACCAGAGCCAAAATTCTCACTTAACCTTCAGCTCTGATACCAAGTGTAACGGCCCGAAAGATTTTCGACCCCGAATATCGACATTAATACGTCCATTGTATAGAATGCGGAGCAATTGAGAGCCGGGAATCCCAGACTGTTAGGGTTTAGAAGCAAAAGGAGAAAATAAAAAACAAACAACAGCACAAAATCTCACGATCGCAGCGGAACAAATATAATATAAAATAACAGCATTTGTACAAGAAAAGCTGTAACTGTCAAAATACATACAAGATATCAGAATACAACAAATTCGGACAGTTATAATAACTTATCCTCAACTACTGTCTATACATTCTATACTTGACAGCGGAATATAATCAATATGTCTCTGTCATCTAGCTCGTCTCCTGAGCTTCAGAACGTCCTAAGCTGAAAATCTGTAATACTCGATCTGACCTGAGCATTACAATAAAGTAACACCCGAATCAGGCTGAAAACCAGCATGAGTAAAACTAACTTAATTTGAAATACTTAAGTTATAAAACTTCTCTGAAAACCCAGGTGACACGTACAATATGGTGAGTTTTGTATTGTTATAGCCCAACACTTGTTACAAAAATCCATTGATATTTAAAATAATATTAAAGTACGATTACTTGTTTAAGATGGTCAAATTTACTTAATTTTATTCAATTCCAGCATATTTGTAGTGTTTATAAATCGAAGTGGATTCGGATAACGCTGATATCTGATCCCGGTCCCTTCGAATCCAGGTGATAATTTTAAAAGGGCAAATCGTTTAAAATAAACAATTTATTTTATTGGGTGACACTATTTAAATATGGGGAGACTCGTCTGACCACTTAATGGTACAGACAAGAATAACTGAATTGACCCTCTGACAATGTTAAGGCAAGATACAGATTGTTACCAATTTAGTGATGGATAACGATATCGTACCAATCACCCATTTGGATTTTGTTAACTTTGCTTAATCGATTCCACTCGTATTTTCATCCAAATCAATTATGAATTAAACAATTTATTAACTAAAAATAAAAATAAAAATCATGGATTTCCACAAGTTTAAGTCGTATAATAATAATACCTAAACCATTATAAGATATTCGTAAACTTGTAATTACGGATTTAAAGTGAAGATAGATCTTTAGTTAAAGAAAGAAAAATATAAGTTATCGGATATATATATATATATATATACAACTTCTTTTTTTCTTTTTACTTTAATTTCACTTTTTGTTTTCCTTTTCCCTTTCTTTTACTTTTATTTTCTCTTCTTATTTCCATTCTTTTTTTTTTCCTTTTTTTCTTCCTTTTCTTTTTCTTTTACTCGTCTCTTCTTCTTTTTTTCCGTATCCATTATCTCTTTCTTTATTTTCGTGGCCCAATTTTTCGCCCCCTTCTTCTTTCCTTCCACTTCTATTCCTCCTTCTCTTAGTTTTCTCACCTACTGTTGCTTCCCACATTTTTTCTCGCGTGCACACACGGCCGTGCACGTACACACGTCGTTGGCCAACCCAACTCCGTCGCCGACCCTTCCTCCACATCACCCTCGATTCCACCACCACGACCATCCACCTGGAACGTGAAGCCATCCTGCATTTCCAAAATTCAACTGCTCGCCGAACCCAGGAACAACGTCGACCCACAAACTTGCCTCACCCCACCATCCTCGTCCTCCGGTCATCACCCAAATTCGCTTGAAGCTCCGTCACGACCATCCCCTTCTTTTCCTTCGATATCGCATCCTAAGGTCACCTCCCGCAGCCGCAGTTCGCCCAAACCAGACACGAATAGGAAAAGAAGCCTAAACCATACTGAGAGCTCACCTGGCCACCACACCGCCAAGCAAGATGTCGCACTAATTTTCCTTGAAGCGCCTTCGTCCGTTCCTCCTTCACGTCCAACATCACATCTCGACCTCCGCTATGTCGCCGGAATTTCCCATATTCTCACTTTCCATTCAACTCGGTATTTATCCCTCTATACTTTAAAAACCTCCAAACCAAGCTTAATATTCACTATTTTAAACCACTAACTAGGTCATATAATCAATTCATACAATCATGATATTCGAATTTTAATCACACTCGAGCTATAGCCTTTTCTCCGTCTATGGCTTATGGTATCAAATGAAATAAATTTTAGGTTAACCCTCACTCAAAAACAAACTACTTTTGTCTTGGAACCAAAGTTTAAATCAAAGAGAATAAGATATTGATTTTTTTGAGTGAGATTATTAACTGGGTTTTAACTAAAAACAAAAGAACAGAGCATGTTATCCAGTAACATATAGTCACTTGCCCAGATCAACATTTTATTCACAGGTAAAATTGTATTATATATACATATATATATATATATACTTACATAAACCAGCTGAAGGGGATTTAGTATTTCACTCACTATCTTTTCTTTTAAAAGGAATAATGAACAGCTAGATACACATATAAGCTCAGATCAGCTTAATACCATAAATCCATGTCAAAATACAAAATCTCCTTCCAATTTCAAATGCATAGATGCATATATAAATATATTTCCAGTAACAAAACTTCAAAGTTTTACTCACCTACCTTTTGACAGAGCGGTGATTCTCACTTCTTTTTTTTTCTGAAACTGTTAATGTTTGCTTTGGTATGATCTCTCATGCTTGAGCTGTTTGATTTTACTTAAGTTGTAGTGGCAGCTTGTTTATTTTATTTCTTATCTTGTTCGAATGCAGTAAGGTGTGAAACAAGGCAGTGGTGGGTGTATGTATATATACATAGAATAGAGGTGTGCAGAAGAAGCTAGGCATTTGTACAGGCTATATACTTTACATTCTTATTTTATTTTCCTTTTGTTTATTTTGATTTGAACATATGAAAACTTGATTTGATTAAATAAAAGTTGATTTGAAGTTCTTAGGGATATATTATATGCTTGAATTGATTGATTTTAAGGTTTTGTAAGCTTTGAATTAAATGTCTTCCAGGATGCTGTCTCCTAGCATGAATACGCTTCTCTTTCATATCCATATATATGAATATATTAAGGAATCTGCATATATATCATTTCGTCTAACCTATACCTTTACCTATTTCTACTCTATGTACTACTCTATGTAACCTCTACACATATATATATATTCTTACATGTGTCTTACCCTTATATACACACATTTTTACTTACATATATCCTCATATACATTGTTTATGTATATTTTGCCATTATATATATATATATATATATATATATTCCTATTTATACAAATTTCATGTATATTATTTCATATACTCGTATATGTGTATACTTATACATATTTTCAAACATCATAAAGTTTGTATATATATATTACCTATATATATTTATGGGTATTTTATCTTAATTTAAATAGTGGAGTTTCTATATATATATAATTATATATATATATATATAATTTATTTTTTATAAGGTTCATCATATCCAGAGACTTTTATAATTCAATATTTATTAAGCCAATTTATAGATACAAATATTTTTATCTTTCAGAAAATTCATCTATTCTACTAATCAAAATTAATATTCCAATGATTTAAATCAGTTAATTTTCTAATTAACAGACGTTAGAAAATCCGGGTCGTCACAGGTCCTAGACTAAAAAATCAATTTTCAGAAACAAATTTGGGGATAACAGAAATTTTGACCAGCCACAAGTACACATATCGAGAATAGCTATATTGACAAAAAGTTTAAAAACTAACTTAATTTTGTCATCAAATTTTGAATTCTACAATTTTTATTTTTTCATCAAGAATGGTTATTTTTTCATTTTTTTAATCATACATGCATAGTAACCTTAAGGAAACAGTTCAAACCTGATATTTAAAATATTTGATCTTTCATTGTAGTCATTTGTTGATTTTGATTATGAAGAGAAGCAATTATGATGTAATATTTCAAATATTTGATCTTACATCGTAAGCTAGCTTCGTTTGTTTTTTAAATATCAAAGTTCCTTTTGCGTTCAATTTAAGATGTTATAGATGATGTTGTTGTCGTACTATCCTTAAAATAACCAAGAAATGAACAATCAATTATGTTTTAAGTCAAGTGTTAATGATGTTTTAATTTTATGGTTTTGTCGTCTTTTTTATCACTAGTGAAACTTATTTCTGTAATAATGTTAATTAAATGAAACCTTGATTATTTTTTATATGCATGGATTGTTGGTGATTTAAAGTGGGATGGTCCTTATGGAAGCATTCAACGTCGCTTAAGCAACTTAACTTACATATTGTGTTTCTACAGTTTTTTATGATAGTTGTAATACTTTTAGTACCACGCATTTTAATGTAAATGCAAACTTTTCAAAACGTCTTTAACTTATAATTTTGATATACACATAACGTCATGGATCGAACCATAATTTTAACAAAAATACCGCTTTTTTACTAAAAAATGGTACATGGATTAGGTCATAGGTTCAAATCTTAACCTTGACAAGAACTATATAACTTCGTTTCCTATGTTTTCGATCTATTCGTTTATTTTAAAATTTCTATATCATTACCTCTTTTGAAATATCTATTAAGCATGGTTTTGTTCAATGTACATTTCATGGTATATTTATTCAGCTCTGAATAATAATATTTTTTGGCTAATGGAACTTTTAAACTTCAACTTTTTTAAAATAAATTTTAGCTATTAATATTGATTGTATTTTAATGTACTTCCATTAAATAGCAATGATTATTTGAATTACATGTTGACTATTTGAAATAGACGTTGATTATCTGAATCTGTAATAGATCAAATAGATCAAAATAGCCAATACTACATGGGAAAATAGACATCAAATTATAGAATGTATAATCTGGTTTTTTTTTTTGAAAACATTCATACATGCACAGCATCATACATGCCAAAGTATTTATGGAACTAATCTCATGGTATCGACACATGGCATCGAGTGTTTTAATTTCAAACTGAAACTTTTGTCTGCCACGTGTAGAGCTCTCACTTTTTGTACTGAGTACTAACTATTTTATCCTTCGGACGACGAGTATGAGCCATTTGTTCAATTATATTGTCTTTTACGCACATAAAATGTGCTATTACACAAAAGACTTTGTTTCCAGGAGCGGCGCAAGTGTAATTTGCACTAACTATCTTGCTTTGTATGTGCGGAAACATGTTGGTCGTACCTGTTAATGATAAACATTTTAGTTTGAGGTTTCTTGAAATATTTACTTCACTTTGATTCGTCCTTTTTACTAATGATGATCATTAATTATTATTTTCTACTATTTATAGTACATATGTTATTGTAGGCATCTTTATAGAAAAAGCTTTTCTTATTAATTGCGCATATGCGTATGTGCGTGTATAAAGCTGTGCAATTAAAGCCTCGCAAAATCTCTGCTATAGCGTATAACGCTCTTCGACCGCTACGCTATTTCAATGTAGCACTATTAAACAGTAGATCCGCTTTAAGTCCTGCTATTTTCCGCCACACCCGCTAATTCAAGGCTTTTTAACACCCGCTTAAGCAATACAAATATATGAAGGTTTATTTTACTAGTTCTCTTTTGAACCAAATCAATAAAACTAAGGTAAATACTTTTTTAATAAATAAGTGCTCAATATAAGATAGAAATCTATTATAGTTACCAAATCTAGTCTGCATAACTCATTATATTCTCTAATTTTATTATATAAGATTAAACAATATTTATTTTTCCTACACAAATGATGTAAGAATGAGAATAAATTAACTTTAAATATTTATTTTACAAATGAAGATTTTTGCACCTCAATTATTTTCCGCTATTTTCTTGATTTATCTCCGCTATAACTTTTTGCATCTTCACCGTTATAGAATTGCTAAGCGCTTTAACTGCACAAACGTAAAGTCCAACTAAATATATGTTTGATTAATGAACTTCTTTAGAAAGTCATATCCTTATTGTGGTTGAAATAATATTGTTTAAAATTTTGGTGCTTCTGAGAATACATGCACATTAGAGATCTTATATCAAACTATTACATGTTAAGAAATAGATAATACGAAAGTAATACATGAATTGGCCACAAAATCATGTTTTTTGTTTGAGTATTTGAATTTCAAATAATTGTTGTTAGACTAAGAGGAGCATATGTTCCTCTTTATTTCATTTGATCTTCGTCTTCTCCATCAAAATCTAATAGCATCACATAATTTTTGAGTTATCAAAATAACATCATTTATTTTTTGTTCATGATAACGTGATACGCACAAAAAGGAAAACGAAACTATATTCAATTCAATATTAAAGTGTGTCAATCAGTTTTCATTTTATATGGTAATATACTATTGTGGTGAAAAACTAGTGTGGTGAAGATTTTGCTAAAATCTAATGCTAAAATTCTTATTGATCAATTACAATACAGTATAGCAGCAAATATTTGAGTCCAAAATCTATTACCTAATAAATTGCATCCCTTCGATTTAAAAAACTCAAATTTGTCCTGCAAAAACATTCAACATTAGAATCAAGCTCATAAAAAATATTCCTTTCTTCCCACATTAAGAAGTAGTAGTAGATTAGCATGAAGCTTACATATTTGAAAAAGCAAATTCGATCAAACTAAACGAGTTCTTTTGTAAAGAACCCAACATGGAGAATGCAATTAATTCAAAATAAAAATAGAAATGCAAGGCTTACGTGATGATGATCAGAAATAACATGATATTCATTTCCCGAGTTTCTAGAAGGATCGCTGCACAAATAAACTTGAGCTCCATTAAGCTTGAGGGCGTCGTGTACTGCATCATAGAGTTCGTATGGCACCAAATTGCGTGACAAAAATACAGTGGTGCCGCTAAATGTCGTCCTTCTCATCGCTAAAGCAGTAATGTCTCAACAGATTTGGAGACTCTAAACAAAATTATTTAAAACGATTAATATAAACAGTTATATCCAATGTTTTCAATACGAGATTCAAATCGTAAATTATAAAGTTCAAACTATAAATTAGAACGGAATTTAAACCATAAATCGTGTATTTAAAAGAACCAAATTTTAAGATTTGCACAAATGTGGAGTTGATTTTGATATTTGAACTTCTACATCTAAACTTAAAACTTATTTTTCTTTCTTTCCCCATTTTTCTTTTATTTAGGAAACATTGGAATTGATATTGTTAAGCCAAATAAATATCTAAAATGTATCATTATGGGTTAAATGGTTCTGGTTAACTGCGGATATAATTGAGATTGAATGGGATGTAAATAGAATAGTAAAGGGAGATCTAATTTTGACATGGGATTTAAATCATGATTTTTTACAATGATAATTGTATCAACATATTGCTTGACGCTCGTTCATTTTCCGATCTTGGAATTGACGACATATCATTGAATTTAACATGCACACGATAAAACGAAATGGATGGATTTTAAAACCTATTTATGATGAACTTTCATAATTTTGAAAAATTATTTATAAATTTGATTTTTCTTGCTTTTTTAGGTTCAATGTCATTTATTAAATCATCATAATTCAGATTTTTTTTTCTATTAGCCGATAATATAGCCAAACCACTCACCTTTCTTGTGATAGAATGGATCTCAACTTTTAATTTTGACTTTTAAAAACTTCAAAAGTGGCAGTTGATGTTATTATAAATAAACCACTGTAAGCTTATATACATTTGGAAAAGGGAAATTGCTTTTTTACGTAATAAAATATGCCAAGTGTATTTTACATATTTGTTTTCAAAAATTTCTTCTTAAGTTCTATTTCTATATAAATTAGGCCTACCAATATTACATAATTTCTCATGATTTAAAACTTACTTATTCTTAAAACACAAAATTTATTAAATTAACATGATCTAGCACTTTTAATCTTTTCCAAATCTAAAAAAATCCATAAACATTTTCATACGTTTTAATACAAATCAATTTGTGATGAAGCATTTGCTCGATCAATTATATAGTTAAAATAATTGGTCCCAAAAAGCAGTTGCACTAATAAATCAATTGTTAATGCATCCATAATTCTTGCTGGAGCAATTGATAAACACTACTTAGTAATTGACTAAAAAGCAACCGGATTGTCAATAACCGACAACTTAATTGCTTAAGCGATTAATAAGACTCAGAACCACCGTGTGAGATAATAAGTGAAACATATCTAATTACTGTGCATAATTTTATCAAATAAGCCAATTGGTGTACTGTTAATTGTCAAATTGTGTACTAAAGGAGAATTAGCAATTGATAATTTAATTAACATACCGCCATGCATTCTTCAATGATTGAATTAATTTATTACTAGAAGGGTCATCATTTGGTTTTCAACATTATTTATAGCTATCAAGTTTTCAAAATGGGATCGATATCGTATAGTTTAAATATTAAATCAAAATGGGACTTAAATCATAAACTGTAGATTCAAAAGATGATTTGCACACAATTTGAAATTGATTTTGATGTCTGAGTTTCTACATCAAACCTTAAAACTCAATTTAATCTCGTGTATTTATCATTTGTTTAGAAAATATTATAACTATTATTGTGGAGCCAAAAAAATATATTGAGTATGCTAATATGAAATAATGATTTTTCTCAAATGTGGTAACTAAGTTTAAATAGAAATGTAAATCGAATAGTAAAGAGAGAGATTCGATTTAAAAAGGAATTTGAATCGTAAGATTTTTATAACAACGATTGCCATTATGGTTTATATCCTTTATTTTGATTTTTTTTAAGAAAAAAAATAGCGATCTTTCACATCACTATTATTCCTTTTCTTATATTGTAACTTTTTGCTTGCTAAATTAATTGCAAAAAAAACTTCTTAACATATAACCATACTTTGACGACATAATCTTACAGCCATGTATCACTAAGTTACCTATCTCATTTTCAATTTTGGCATTAACGCCTTTAGAATTTGTTGTTTCCGTCTCTTATTTACAGAGTTTGATATATTAATGCTTATGCACTATGAATTTTACTTCCTTATCAAGTTCGAGATTATTTAACTCTTAAGGAAGATACATTGTTTATCGATATTCCATAATTGGTGATGAAGAAAATGAAGTGTGTATTCATTGAAGTATTCCAAAAAACCATCTTTCGAAAGACAATTTGTAATCACATATTACTAGTCGTTATAACAAACATATGGTGTATAAACGTTACGAGGTTTACATCTAACAATCTTCTTTGTATTTTATTTTTTACCTACTATTATATTGGCATATCATTGTCCTCGAATATCATTAATATCGAGTTGTAAATTTTCATTTATATTTACAAACGACCATTTTCCTAGTGTATCCTCTACTTTATAAATTTTGTAAACGGTATTCAATATATTGGACTTTTGCAACGTCAACACTTCACACCATCCATGTAATTTCGTCTTGATGACTTAAGAGTGCAACCAAGAGTAACTCGGGAAAAATATTTACTTTTAGCAAATATTTTATCTTCAATTTTCAAATGTTATTAGGTGTGTTAACTCATGTTGAACACCGTAATCGAGATAATGATACTCTATTTTGCCTTCTTTTATGTGAACATGTTTTTAATAATTTGGTCAAATTTGGCTAAGATTGCAATTGGACATATAGATAATTTTCATAGTTATTTTTATACGCTTTCCTTTTTCACAAAATTATATGTTTCTCTCAAAAAGACCAATTTGTAGTGGTTATAACCCTTCAAATAAACCTTCACAATGTTAACTTTCTTTAAAAATGTGTTAACTTTACAGAATCAATTGTCTTCATTTTTTACAAATCGTTTTAAACAAAGTTTGGTCTTTCGATGTTTTATGACTTTCAAATTTGAAATCAATACTATTAAGTAATTCATTGCTTAGTTGAGTAACGTTTGAACTTAACTTAAATAACTTGCAACCATAACTGAGCTCCACTCAAGTTAGCTTCAGCGATCTCAAGAGCTTGTTGAGCCTCTTGCGGGCTAATGTCAATACTCATCTTCGCATCGTTTCCTAGATCTCATTATTATTTATTCTAGCGAAGCCCCGTGCTTTATCTAACTATTAAGAATACCTAACCATCTACAATCCAAGTTTTTCTGTTTGGAAGTAGTCGAGTGCAATGTTTATTTAAATTTTCATCACAAGGATATTAGAACAAATTTTCTCGACTAGGATTTTCTGTTAACTTTTTTTAAGTTTGATGTCAATATTATTCTACTTTCCAAGATCAATTTTTTGCGCAGATTGGTATTGCTTCATGTGCATTTCCATTAAGCGAGTTGCTAATATTCACTTCTTTAAATGAATTGTTGCTTCCCTTGTTTGTTCTTTCCTCATCTAAAGTTCAATTAATTTGGTTGTTATCGTCATTATTTACTGTTAATTCTTTGCATTCTATTTCATTCATGGGTTCATATTGCATGTTTGTACAAAATACTCTATTCAACTTCTTTTTTTATTATTTTAGAAAAGTCACCTTTCTGTGGCCAACTTTCAATTCTTCTTACCTAACACAATCTAAACTAAAAGGGAATTCTTCTTACCTAACACAATCTAAACTAAAAGGAGAGTGTGTGCATAAACTGATATACAACCAAATCATAGAAAAAGAACTATTAAAAGATTGATGCTAAAAACAACTTGGTTTCCTCTTACTAATGCTATTTAAAAAAATATACCAATAAATTTATGATTATACTTCATAAATATCATCAATAAGCTATGGATATCGATATTTACCAAAATTCATAAATATTTGCAAAAAACTAGCGTACAAAGGTCGTCGAAAATTTGATCGATTCACTGAATCTTTGGTCATTTAATCAAGTCGAGAGAGCCAAAATCATGAAAAGATGCTTCAAAGAGTACCTTGACTGTAAGCATTTTTGTAAAAAAGCAATATTTTTTGAGTTAGCATAAATTCAAAAAATGTAAAAGCATTATGCTTTTTCAATCGAGCGGTTTTACCACAACCTAATATGGGATACATCATGACCACCTAATTTTATACCCACTCTATCTTCCTACCATCATATTAAACACATGTATTTCTTTGGTTACTGTAGCATAATCCAATGTAAAATACATTTTTTGTAAATTTGTATCTTTTAGAAAGTCTGTTGTGATTGATAATTCTTAGAATAATAATGATACTTTATTCAAGCAGTGCATTCATTTCGATGTCTCAAGGTTCGAATTCGTAGCCTCTAAAACCTTAGCCGAAAGCATCGTATCACTTACCACTTGAACTGGTGATCCTTAACATGACTGATGACTCTTTGGATAAAACTATTTTCTAGATCTTTTTTGAGGATTTTATGAAAATTATTGAGTGGTGTTATATTGAATGATAAAATTCTTTTTCAAATGTGAATTTTAGCTTGCGTCGTTATGTTTCATTAATCGATGATTAATTGTTGAACAATGAAAAATGCTGGTGGGCAAAGCCAGTTTCGCATTTGGGTTGTCGAAGGAAAAAATAATTTAGTTTGTCTCTTGCAAAAAAAATCAAAACTAATTATGCAAATTTTCAAATGTGTATAATAAAACACTCAAAATATATAATATGCTAAAACAGAAGCATAAACATGTTACAATATCTTTAACATTAATAGATTCAGCAAAAACTTCTCAAGTTTTTAAAATCTCACTAAGTCGTCATATTTCAAAATATTCATTTTCAATGGAAACCATTGTCATCCCATATAACCTTTATTTTCACAACTAACTTCTTCAATCATATTTGAAATTGAAGATTGAGATTTTTTGAGTTATTGCTTAAAACAAATTAAAAGTTGAGCTAACAAGTGAATTTTCTATTTCATCTGCTCTTTTTTTAACTATTCTATTGCATAGTTTTGTTTCTGATATCATCGCCATCGTTGTCTATTTCTTAAACGATTGGGGTCGATCCGCATAAATTCTAATTTCCCCCGTTTTCTATTTTGAATTTTATTATTAGTCAAATTTAACCCTTTAAGATCGTTTTTAATACTTTCTTCCTATGTCAATTTAAATTTATTTATTTATTCCTTCATTGTAAATAGTATTTGGGTATTGTTAAACAGACTGCAGTTTTGGATAAGAGTATAATTTTAGGGGACATCATCCTAAAATAAAGTTGTTGCAGGAGGATGTGAAAAAAGGAACTAAATCAAATGAGTTATTGTTTAACCCTTGTTCAAAACAAATTCGGTAACACCCCACCAAAAAATGAAAAGAAAAACGATAATGGTCCACCAAAAACTGAATTTGAAGAATTTGATTTGAAAGAAAACCGTAAAACGGTGGGATCCATCGTAAAATTCATAACTTGGTAATAATAAAATTGCCTTTTATTTTTATAAGGGACGAAATTTTCTGCTACCCCATAACAATTTTAAAAATATTGAAAAAATGCTCCACTTATCCAAAACTAAATTCTCTTTAACAATATCCTATCTTTTGTTATCAATGATATATTATCTTATCTTCCGTATATGTCCATATCATCTAAACCTACTTTCATAAATTTCTTCAATTATATTATCACTTTTAGTTTCTCTATCAACCTCTCATTTCTTGTTATGTCTTTTCTTGTAATTTCAATTATTACTTTTGATAACAAAAGTGATGTTTTATTCAAGCAAAACACTTGTTATAATGTTTTAGGGGCTCCAACCTATGACCTCTAGAATCTTTGTCTAACGTGTCGTACGTCTAACCAACGACGAAACTAGGAATTTAGTTTGCGATGGACGAAATTAGAAAAATGTTTAAATATTTTACAAAAGCAATCAAGCTTAACGAAATTGCATTAGAATAGACAACTTAAACAAAAATTTTTTATTTTTTATTTTTTTATTTTTTTTGAACTGGTACTTTATATACAACAAATCATTGGGACAACATATCCCATGTCAAATAAACGTTCGAAAGCAAGTTTCGAACTTAAACAATTTTGTACACACAAAAATAACAAAGCTTACAAATTTGTATCAATTTAGACAATTTTAGCAAGTTTTCATACAAAAAACATAGATTTCAACTAAAAACTAGAAATCCTAAAGATGTTCCGGTTCAATTGTTCAACGCAAACACTTAAAATTTAGTTCTACTTGTACTCACCGATACCTAATTTAATTTAACTAAACTTAAAATTCAAATTAAAATTAAATTAACATTACCCAAACTTACTTTTAATTTAACTAAACTTAAAATTCAAACTAAAATTAAATTAACATTACCTAAGCTTCAAGTTAAATCAGATTAAAACTAACGAAATTAAAATTAACTAACCTTTAAATTCAGATTCAACTTAACTAAAATTGAAATTGCTTCAAGCAAGGCTGGGAAGGATGTAAAAAAAAATCAGCTGCCTCAAGCAAATTCGCATGCTTCAGAATTCAGTGCATTATCAAATCGTTCGAATTCCATATACTTTCGGTGAATTTCTTGCAAATCTATATGCTTCAGTCAAGTGTATTATCAAATTCGCATGATTTAATTCAAGGCTTCAAACAACTATGCAAATAAAATAAAAAACTTGTACAGATACCTCAAAAATACAAACAAATAAGCAATTGATTGAACCTGGAAGCATGGAGGCGCGAGTCGTGGAAGCGACAGCATGCTTTTTTCGTCGCTTGAGAGACTTTGTCGAAGCAGCAAACAGAGTTAGGTTTTTGCTTTTTTTCTTTTTGTCGCTGTTTCTTTTCTGGGGTTTCTTTCTTCTCTTTTTTTTTTAAATGTCGCAAGCGCTTTTTTTTTTTCCTAATGATTCGCGATTTTGATTTAGGGTTTTTTCCTCATGACGGGGATTGCTCGTGTAGTATGGTTCTACTAAGCTTAAGTTATTTTGATTTTAGCAGCAATTGCAAAAATTGCAAGATCGTACGTTCCGAGACGCGATTTGGAATGAATCGCAGCCTTCCCCATCCAAGCAACCCGTGTAAATCGTACGATCATACTTCAAAACGAAAATGTTGAAGTCCCATATTGAATCGCGATTTCAATTTAAACATTGAATTGAAACAAAACCATAAGAGATTCATTCAGCATCGCGACCTCAATTCAGTAATCAAAAGGGAAAAAAAGAAGAGGAATAAGAAGAAGCAACAGCAGCATACCTGAATTGAAGCATCTAGGATTCAGAGGCTAAGTTTGATGAACCCTGAGATTTATCGTTGTTTTTATGGGGCATTGTTAAATGACACTGTTAAGGGCGGTCGTTTAAAAAAATAAATAAATAAATAAATAAATTACTTGGGGTACGGATGAAAATAGCCTTCTCTTAACGTTAAATCAAACTACCACTAATATGCACTTTTGTTAGGCAGGGACATAACTATTACTGGGATAATAAAATCGCGTGTTGAAAATTCGGACCATCAATGCCGTATTCATTCAAAATTTCGATAATGACTGACCGAATTAATTTTAGCATTTCGGTATTTACTACTCAAACTTATTGTCGAATTTTGGATATACCCTGCCGTGTTTTTCATAACTAGGGGTTAACATTGCTGGGTAATAAAAGCGCGTATTGCAAATTCAGAGGATCGGTGCCGTATTCATTGTAGAATTTTGGTTATTACCGACCGAATTCATTGCAGTATTTCGGCACTTACCCGCCGAATTTATTGTAGAATTTCATTCGCACCATTTGACTTTTTTTTACACGAAGACGAAAAAGATGCAAAACCCTAAAAAGTCGGCTTATATCTGTCGAAAGTTGAAGGGGTGTGGTTTTCATGTGATTGAATTTGAAGGGTATAATTGTACAAATAGTTTTACATATTATTCTATTTTAGCCTCCCCTAACAATCACACAATAGACCGGAGTCTCCTTAAATCCCCCCCCCCCCCCCAACCATATTTAGTATGTCATTACCAATGCCCTTTTTTTCTTCCACGCTATTTTTTTTCCTTTTCCTTGTTTTTTCCTTGTTTTCCTAAGAGCGTCTCCAATCCTTATACGATGTATTTTCATCTAAAATCTACGTGGCAAAGGTTATTGCACATTGTTAAGAGAATGTGAACGTATTTAACATTCACGAGTTAAGTTTTTTATCCAATGCAAAAGGGTAGATACATAAAAAAATGCTTAGGTGTAATTTTCTGACAATTAGAAGAAAAAATATTTTAGTTAAAATCCACTAGTGGAGAGCGAGAAAAAATGACGTGCAATGTGGAGTTGAATGTCTAGAATTAGACATTGGAAAAGACAATGTCAAGTAGTTTTTCAATTACATCAACAAAAAACATCAGCACTGGAGACAACATTTTAATAGAAAATGTTAAATAATAACGTGACATTCAAATTACAATGAATTCACACTAGGGTTGAAGATGCTCTAAATAGGTTTTTGCAAGTGAATCTCCACATGCACGGGTTTGGTTACCCGACAAACAGAGCCCATTAAATGCAAATCTAGTTATGAGGCATTCATAAAATATGTATTTCAATCTCCCTTGCACAACTCTTTTTCCCCTTCTCGTCATTCTCCATTTCACTTTTTTCCTCTCTTTTTTAGCAAAACGATAGCACGGAAAAATTCCGCCACGTCTCATCAAAATCACTAGAAGAACAGTTTGCAAACACACGCAAAAAGAAGCTGGTCATGTACACGTTCCTTCGGCTTTAGGAGCGACATTTTACAATCCGTAGATATTTCATGAGCTTCCACCCGGTTATCGGTATAGATCTGAAACTGTGTTGTCTACATTGCATGCATATTTCTTTAGTTATTTAAGTATAATAAGTTCATACATATGTATTTCAAATTCATATTAAATAACTGCTGGCATATTTAATTTTGTAGATTCAAATTATATATAGGACCATTATATTCATTGTCATGCCAGTTTAGCCAAGTGCAATATACATTTTAACAACACACTTACCCATCCTATTATCGATAGGCTCCAAACAAGTCTTTTTGGCATGTTTTTGACGATTAGGTCTTTCCAGTCATTCAATCGACCTCTCAATCTGGTCTTAGTAGAGAGGTGATGGTCTACAATACATACATTTTGCTTTTTAGACTTTGAGTTGGGTATTACCCCCACCAACTTCTATATGCTTATAAGTATTGAGATTGGAGGACATGCACGTAGACCTTTCTCATACGACGAGTTATACAAGTCTCTCAATTTGTTTATCGTTTTTCTACCGCTCATTGGTCTAGGCTACATTCATAGCGTTACTGCCATCGACCTACCTTCAATACTACGTCACCACTTACAGAGGTAGAGCAAATATGCTGAAAGCTATCATTTGAACATTTCTTTTGTACTTGTTTGATTCTACATTTTTCTCGAACCAAAAAGGTACGGTTCTTTCCAGGCTAAACTTCATATTATTGATTGGGGCACAGCCATTCTAGGTATTTGTATACAGCGATTCATTTGCGCTTAGTGAAATCAAGCATATGTCTAATTTTTGTTACATGTTGTTATTATGGTAATACAAGCATACAACGAACTTACACCCCCTCATCCAATGGATAGATAATCAAGCTCCAGAGCAGTACTGTCCTAGGATGAAACAATAAAAGACGATTTAGTATGTGCAGCATGCTCCTTTGGGAGCTAGACATGACTTGAACAAGGCAATGTCGCAGCTAGACATGTGTAGTCGCTCATACGGACTCCTTCGACCTCCTATTGGATGGCTTGTAAATTTCGGTCTTATAGCGGACAATCATCCCTTGATGATTGCATATTCATTGTCCAAACCTAGGGCCGCTTTGCGCATACCTGCATTCTTGCCTATGTGGTATATGGGTGAGAGGTGTGCATACCAGACCACAAGCGACCGTCATATACCTACAGATCCATTATCCTACGAGGACATGTTTGAAAGACATATGGTGATTGAAGATCAGTATCTCGTTGCTCTTCGAGAAGCTGGATGGGTGGATATTGACACATACTTCTTAGATGGAGATTATGAGGTATACCGGCCTAGAGTAGCTCCACATCAACTGGGAGAGTTCAGGTACCGTAGTTTTCATTCGATCATACGCCTTCAAAGTTCTCTCAGGTTCCCATGCAGTTGGAGCCTGATTGTACATTTACGGCATCCGATGTCATTGATACATTGATTGAGCAGCCCATAGTCTATCCAGATCAGCATGACCGATGTGCCTTCAATTGGGTTATACCCTCCATATGTGTTACTTTACATCATGTCTTCTATTGACTATTTAAGTTGCTTACATCATATTAGTCGTTCGTATGCATATAAATTGGACCAGGCCAGACTTTCATGTGTTTTGCTACGAGATATGATGCTCGCACGTACTCATATCCAGCATTAGACGTATATACAGCATATACATATGTTACAGGCAAAGATAAATGAGTTAACAGCTAGACTTGTTGTATACGAGCCTTATGGATCGTCAAATAGAGGAGGTGTTGGGGGAGATGGTGGTGAGATGATGATGAGGATGATGATGAAGATGATGGTGGTAATGACGACGACGATGAGTATGGTGATGACAGTGATGACGATGATGTTGCATCTTTGACATGACTATACATATTTTCTTACATTGTTCGACATTGATACATGTTGAGTATGAGTCGTAGGTGTTCCAGCACATGTGTGTGTTTCTATGTAGGCCTGTCAACGGATACTTTCGAATGTGGATAATGTCATATCCGCATCTACATCAGAAATCATTCTCGGATATCCGCATCCGCGGATACGGACGGACATCGGATAATTATCCTATCCGCTAACGACCGATAAATCAAGAAATATAAATGAAAAATTTTAGTTTAACATAATTTTTTTTAATCCCACTGATTATAAAAGTGTTCAAAATAAACAAATATGATGGTAATTAATAGTTTTGAGCGGTTAATATGCATTCAGTGCGTATAATATAAACTTCTAACTTAATAAAACCATAAATAAATATCTTTCACTATACTAGAATACACATAATTTATACTATAATCTTGAAAAATACCGAACGGATAATTTTCGAATGCGAATGTCTTCGTATCCACATCCGCTTTACCGGATATCGGATATTTATCGCTTTTCGGATGCGGATGCGGATAGGTTTCAGATTTTTCGGGTATCCATTGACAACCTTATTTTATGTATGGGTGTTGTATGTCGTATGTTTCTATATATTGGCATTGTGCATGTTTATTTCTATATATGGGCATTGTACATTGTATGTCTCTATGTATCAATGTTTTATTGCGCTAATTATGAGTATTTTATAATTGGCTTACATACTTATACTATATCTTTTTTCTATGCCTATGTATGGTCCATTATGTGTTTCGGTGAATAAACATATTTTGTTTATGTCGTGATCATTCTTTAGTCACCTTAAGTGCAATGTTTTTATATACTTTATTCTTGTACCAATTGAATTCTTCTTTAAAAGCCAACATGAATTATGGGATAATAAAGTACTGAAATATATATTATCAGATACAAGTTTTACAGGATACAAATATTACTAATGCCATAACTCAATTATCACGACGACTAAACATTTCACTCAATTGATTGCGATGTGAATTATTCACTCTTTCCAAAACCATAATAAAGTCTTTGGGAAAAAGTTCATTTATCCATTGGTGTAATCTGCAGATATAATATACGTATGTAGTATTAACGACTGATATCCCTACCATACGATACAGTGGCTATTGGTGCTAGCCAACCACACGAACATTGTTGGGCATTTTCATTCACATCCAAAAGTTCTCCATAAATGAATGAATTATCATGTCGGTTTAGCTTGGGATCATTACAAAGCCACGGTAAGTCACAATTAGGGCAACCGTTCGGTCTTCTCCTTTTCGCTCGCTCCTCATTTTCATGAGTTCTAATGTCTTTGTAATGTTGGTTTTGCAAGTTAATGTCGTGCTCCCCGAGAGTTCTGTGTGGCGATGAATTCACTCGTTCCTTGTTCTCATGTCCTCGAACATATTCGTCGGTCATGTTTTGAATTTTTTTCTACCAAATGTATGAGGGAGAATTAGACATTGAAAGAAGTACTATTGTATGTGGTATAGTTGATGTTGTATTATTTTATAAGAGTTAGAATGCAAAGTTGATTGAAAACAATATTCTTGTCCATTCCCCACAAGCAAAGCAGATTGGACACAATATTTTTATTTGTTCTCATTGAGCAAAGTTGATTTTAAAACAATATTCTTCTCTATTCCCACTAAAAAAAGTTGATGCGACATAATATTCTTTTATGTTCCCTCTACAAAAAGACATAAAGTACAAAGTAACATATAGTACACATTAATATGATTTTTAGTTTGCACACCCTAATTATTAGGTCGAATGTAGGGCGAATGAAGCTATTGCCATAACAACGAATTTTCTCTAGCAAGCTCTAAAGCATTATGTAACATCTCTTTACTTGGAGGTCCAAAATTAACTACTACGGCTTGATTTTCTAGCTTTAATTTGCTTTTCTTCTTCCTTAATGGTCGGTCATTCCTTTCTCTTGCCTTTTAGATTTTAAAAATGACGTGAATGAGAAGAAAATAGTGGGAGATAAAATATATAAGGGGAAGGTTATGGACGACAATTTCCAATAATACCCTTTATGTGACTTAATTAACTAAAACACATTCTTAAGCTCATTTGTTAGCTCATTAGGCGCGACACTTATTTAATTAATTCTAGTCTCAATCCCCTTATCGCTTACATTTACATTATCCTATTTAATTTATCTAATTAAATTTTTTGAATAATGTTATCAAAAAATTTAGGAGTGAGGATTCCCTCCTTAAAGAATTTTGTCCTCGAAATTCAGTAAGGACTAAATACTAAAAATAACAATTATTTGTAATGACTCCTAATAACCATACTAGTCTACTGACTAGGAAATATCTATATAAATCTAATATAGACATACTCTCAAAGCAGATCAGGTTAAGTATCTAGAATCATGTCCTCTGTCTTTCAAGTACAGTCTTTCTTGTTGTGGCTCCACTGAACTTTCACCAACTTGACTGTCTTGTTCCTCAGTCTTTTCTCATCTCTCTTAACAACCCAAACTGGTTCTCTCACAAAAGTCAAATCAGGCTCTACTACCAAGTCTTCCAACTCTGTCTGAGGAATGGTGTCCTCTAGATCATGCTTGCAAAGATGTGACACATGAAACACATTATGAACACCTGTCATACTGCTCGGCAACTCAACTCTGTATGCGAGCTTTCCAATCCTCTCTACTATCTGGAATGGACCAAAATATCTAAGGACCAACTTTCTCAACTTTCCAAATCATAATACACCTTTCATCAGTGATAACTTAATGAAAACCTGGACTCCCACCGGGAACTCTAGGTCTTCACGCCTCTTATCTATGTAACTCTTCTCTCTAGATTAAGCTTTCTTCATCTGTTCTCGGATTAACTCAATCTTCTCTGACGCCTCCCTTACTAAATCTGGACCCAAGACCAATCTGCCTCATGTCTCCGACCAACATACAAGGGATTTGCATGGCCTTCCATACAAAGCTTCAAAAGGTGTCATTCCAATATTAGTATGATAATTGTTGTAGGAAAACTCAACCAATGTAAGTGATCTTCCAAGATCCTCCAAAATCTAATGCACAAGCCCTCAACAAATCCTCAAGCACCTTATTGACTCTCTCTGTCTGCCCATCCGTCCATGGGTGATATGCAGTACTCGTCTTAAGCTTAGTGTATAATATATCCTGTAGACTTTTCCAAAATTCGCTAGTGAATAAAGCATCTCTGTCGCCGACTATGCTACTAGGAACTCCATGAGGTCTAACTAGGTTTCATGAACAACTTCGCCAAAACTGGTGTCGTCCTGGTCGACTTCACTAGAATGAAGTCGGCACTCGTCAGCCTATCCACAATAACCCATATATATTCATTTCCTCTCCTTGACCTTGGCAACTCATCTATAAAATCCATGGATATCGAACCCCATTTTCAAATCGGTATCTATAAAGGCTGAAGCAACCTAATCGGCTTCTGATGTTTGGCTTTCATTTGTTGACAGTTTAGACACTGCCTAACCCACAAGCCAACATCCCTCTTCATGCCTTCCCAATAGAAGCTCATCTTCATATCTTGATACATCTTGGTCTCTCTTGGATGAATCGTAAACTTGGATCAATGGCATTCCTCAAGAACTTTTCTTCTCAAGTTATGTACATCTGTAACACATACCCGTCCCTTCTTTCTCAACCATCCTCTCTGGTCAAGAAAAAAATCTTTCAAATCATCGACGTCGGTTCTAACCTCCAGCCTTCTGATCCTATCGGCTAATAATGGATCCTCTTTCTATTTAGAAGCAATTCTCTCGATCAACATCGGTCGAAGTTTTAAACAGGACATCATGGCAGTACTCTGACTAGAACTAGCAGTCGATCTTAACTGCACACCAACTGGCCAAAGCTTCTAGATCTTTCCACTCTGCCAACATAGCTAACACCACATTCTGATATCTTCTGCTAAGAGCATCTGCTACTTTATTACATTTTCCTGGGGTGTACTCTATACTAAAATCATAAGCGACCAAAAATTCCAACCACCTCTGCTCTCCCATATTCAACTCTTTCTGGGAAAATAGATATCTTAAAGACTTATGATCAGTATACAACTCAAATCTCTCCCCCAAAAGATAATGCCTCTAAATCTTCAAGGAAAAAATCATCGCATCCAACTCCAATTCATGAGTATGATATCTTACTTCGTGCGGTTTAATCTGCCTAGATGCGTAAGAAATGCCTTTGCCCTTCTGCATCAACACTGTTCCCAATCTAGTCCCACATGCATCTGTGTGTACTACCAACCCTTAGTTGCCATCTAGAACTAATAATACTGGAGCATTTGTCAACAAATGCTTTAACTTAAGTAATGCTTCCTCACATTTGTCCGAACAAACAAACTTCACTTCCTTCCTGGTAAGTTTAGTCAAAGGCGCATCTATCCGTGAGAAATCCTTGATAAATCTTTTGTAATAGCTAGCAAGTCCAAAAAAACGTATATCTCGGTCACCATCTCGGGTCTCTTCTAATTGTTCACATCTTCGTTCTTATCTAGATCGAATGACAATCCTTTCTCTGAAACCACATGACTAAGAAACTTAACCTCTTTCTTCCAAAAATGACATTTGGAAAACTTCGCCTTTAGCTGATTCTGTCTCGGTTCTCTAGCGCAACTCTAAGATGATCTTCATTCTCTTTCTCATCTTTAGAGCATACCGAAATGTCATTTATAAACATCAACACGAATCTATCCAAATACTCTCGGAAGACTCGGTTCATCAAATCCAAAAAGAAAGCGGGTGCATACGTCAACCCGAATGACATCATTAACCACTCATACAAACCATATCTAGTTCGAAATGCAGTTAAAGGAATACTGTCCTCTGCTCTGGCACTCTCAACCGGTGGAACTCTGTCGCCAAATCCAACTGGAAAAGCACTTTGGCATCACTCAACTGATCAAACAGATCATCAATCCTCGGCAAAGGATATTTATTCTTTGTCATCCTTTCGTTCAGCTTACGATAGTTGATGCACATTCTCAACAACCCATTTGGTTTCTCATGAATACCGCGGCCGCTCCTCAAGGCGAACTGCTTGGTCTAATAAAATTACTTCCTTCTAGATCCACTAGTTGCACCTTCAATTCCCTCATCTCTATTGGTGTTATCTTGCTAGGCGGTCTACTTACATGTCCAACTTCTAGCACAAGACCTACCTAAAACTCAACAGCTCGTTTCGATGGTAGTCCTGTGACTGACTCAAACACATCTGCAAACTCTCTTGCAATCCGAAACTGACTTAACTCTTCACCCACTTCCATTACACTTAACAAAGCGCAACATTTCGGTTAGAATTCTCTACTGGGAATATAATTCGGTTATGACTATTGAGGAATCTCAGAGATATCTCCCCATCCTGGTAGATTTTCCTGGCCTCATACCTCCTCAATAATCCATACCCAAAATGATTTTGAAATCTATGAAATCATACATATACAAACTGCATGCAAACTTATGACCTAACAAATCAAGTTCTAACAGGTCACATCTTATCCCCATAGTTTCATACCCTCCCATTTGATTCGCAACCCTTAAGGAAGTATCAAGGTATGTGGGTTCTAAGCATAACATATCAACCGAACACTTGGGTATAAATGAATGTGATGCACCGATATCAAAAAGTATCCTAACCGGTATACTCTGAATTAAAAACGCACCTTCCATTGCAATCTTTCCTTTA
Source organism: Allium cepa (assembly GCA_030765085.1). Classification (NCBI taxonomy): domain Eukaryota; kingdom Viridiplantae; phylum Streptophyta; class Magnoliopsida; order Asparagales; family Amaryllidaceae; genus Allium; species Allium cepa. The sequence continues at coordinate 657,185,205 of CM060940.1, forward strand.
TCTGCTTCAATGGGCTTAGCTAATGATCCAACAACAAAAACTTTTCCTTTGTCCACCCTAACTGGCTCTAGATACTAGTTCTTGTAGTGCCCACTTGATCATATTCAAAGCACTTCACATTCTTCTTATCTGCGGCTTTCTTTCCCTGCTTGACCGGCACTCATTCGTATAGTGACCCTTCTTGTCACATTTATAGCAAACCAAATCAGCTTTTGCCTTCTTGGCAGCATCCCCTTTCTAGGCTCCCTTCTTCTTAAAGAACTTCCTCTTCTTTCTCTGAGACCCTAGGATTCAACTGGCTTCTCTCTAGCTGAAATAGAAAGCATCTCTTCATGGCGAATGGCCATCTCCACCACATCATTGGAAGGATCTCTGATATGGGTCATGGTCTTCCTAGCAAGCTCAGGTCTCAACCCTCGAAACCTTTCATTCCTTCTGACATCAATATCAACCAAAGCATATTCATATCAAGACAACTCATCAAACATAGTAGCGTACTCGATCATTTACATCTCTCCGTGAACCAAATCCATGATATTTCTCATCTATGCCGACTTAGCAACCCTAAACAACAACCTTTGCTTCAACCTTCTCCTGAAATTAGCCCATGTCAGCTCTTCATCCAGAACTCCGGTGGTCACACTATTCCATCAATGAAGCGTGCCTCTTGCAACTGTCTAGAGGTTGACCTTGTCTTTTGCCCATCATCCAAACCTAAATCAGTACATATCCTTTAACAGCTCAATAGACAATTCTTAACTTCAACAGCATCCTCTGTTCCAAAAAACGGCCTTCCACCTAGGCTGGTGTAATCCCTGCTTAGCTTAGCATAGTTATTCCCAATTGGAGCCATTGGATTAGCTCCTCCAACATTACCAACAACTCCAACTTACAAAAGATTGGCCAACAGCTGATATACCATCCCCGCATCTACTGGTGGATTTCCATCACCTACACTGGCTTCAGAATTTGTGTTAGCATTAGCCTGTCGACGTTGATTCCTCTTAGTATTAGGTCGAGCATTTCTGTTGGTTGTGATGCTTCATCCACCTAGATTTCCTCTTCCTTTTCCTGCTTGTGTATCTTCTTTCTCGTAAATTTGCATATGAGCCTTAGTAAGATATAGAAGAATGGTATAAGAGAGAGGGGAACACGTACTCATATATATATATATATATATATATATATATGCATGTGTGTGTATATCAAATACAAGTACGTTACTATAGCGTTAACCCAACCCCGATCACATTTTCAAATTCATTATATTATGTTTGAAAATCTTTTAGGTTTAACTATCTTTTGTATTTTCGTAAACCTATGCTCTGATACCAACTTGTAACATCCCCCTACTTGAAGGCCCAAAACTAATGGCTATGGAAGCTGTTGTTGTCCATAGTTATTAATCCTCAATAATCAAATATGGTAGTGTTAGATTCATTCATACACATAAACACATGAATATGGAAAAAAATTAAACTTCAACCAAAATCACATTCCATATTAAAATATTTTCCAGTTCATTACATAATTCCGCAATCGCAAATCACATTGAGAGAAAATATATTTATCACAACATACGCCCAGAACAACATATGAAGATGCCCCACGGGATGATCAGAGTATATATAGGCAATATAACAACTTTGCCGTTACAAACAACATAGCAGAATCAAATGAAAAGAGAACTCTAAATAGCTATCATGCCTCTACACATCTTCGGAAGCTTATTCGTCTTAAGAGGTACCTAAAAACTTCAACTCTCAAACTAGTCAAAATCAATTGAGTACCCGAGAGTTTAAGGGGATAGCATAAACTTCGAGTCATACATAAAGCCTGATATGAATAATAATCTACCATCTCAATCATTTAGATATCTAGTGAGGCCACGCCGCTTAGCGGAATAGGTTTCTCCATACTAGTATCTCAAAAATCTTTATAAAACCATATAATGTGCTCCTACATCCATAATGGTTAAAACATAATCATTTTATAATATAATGATGATATGCAAACATATTAAAACATATTGGATTCCCCATCCTCTATTTAATTGATCCCCTTTCATATTTTATAGTTACTAGGGTCACTATTAATTTATTAGTTTTCATAGGCTTACTAATAACCTTTATATAAAATGGACTCTCTGTCCTACTCCATAGTTTTCATGGGTGCACTATGAACCTATTGCCTCCCTACCAATTAACTTAATTAATTCATGTATTCCCTTGAACCTATTGGTAACTCCAATAACTTCTCTCTTATCTTAGTTTTTATGGGTTATCTAGGAACCTAATGACAACTGTCAATAACTTAATCCAGATATAGTTTTCATGGGTGCACTACAAACCAATTGGCTCCCTGCCAACCACTATTTATAACATGATTTTCATGGGATCACTATGAACCTACTGGTAACCCCAATAACGTCATAGTTATAGTTTTCATAAGATCACTATAAACATGTCCTCCTGACAACTTCCAAGTTTGACATCCTATATTCTGGTCTTCCTAACCTCTTGGATGCAAATATATTCATCCAAGAGTTCACTTAATTTATATTCACTAATGGGTCAAACTAGCTGGTTATTCTGTCCTTTCCAAAAATACAGCTAGGGGGTTCAAAACAATGTGAATATATTTATATTAGAAGAAGCTATATGATAATTAAATTAATACCACTCCCGTGGGTTTATTGTAAAACATGGTTAATCCATTTAACCTATTTCTTTATCAAAGATAGCATCTTCTTAAATCATTATAAAAACTCCTTTAATATTACCATGAGTTTTTCCTTTAAAAATAGAGTTTGGGTCATAACACCTTTCGGTACCTTCGAAACCTAGCTTTCGACATCATAGGATAACCTCGTTCAAAAGCCTTAAAAATCATTCTTCAAAACATTAGGCTCCTGCCTTTTAATATTTCAAAATCTATCTTCGAAACCTTTCGAATACATTAAAGTATTAGCATTTTACTTTAGAAGCTTAGCTTCAAAACCAGTTGAAAGTACCTTTTTGACACCAATGGAAGTAACCCTTCCGAAAACAATCAAAGTACCCCTCTCGAAAGCATTAGGTTTATACTTAAAACGTAATTTGAGTCAAAGCAAATATAGTCGAAAGCATTTATTTCAAAACCATCCTTTATCATATAAAACATCGGGGAAAACTTGATGGTATTAGCACCATCTCTTTCGAAAGCATAAAACATCTGGGTAAAACATTAGAAGGTTGATGTCGAAACCCCTTTCGAAACCATCACCTCCGAAACCCCTAAACCTTTTCGATAGCTATAGGAAGTGGCTTAAACTTATAAAATAGAACACCTTTCGACGGCATTAATATCTTCAATACCATCGGAAGGTTATAAAATGGCAGTACGGTATCGGTTAGGTCGGAACCCCTTCTTTTAAAACATTCTTTTGTAAGTAAGGAACCTGGTCAAAAGCAATCTTAAGTTAATGGCAACCTTTTCGAAATCCTTTTAAAACCTTTTTTAGTATATTATGCTTTGACCCTATCGAAGGCTTAAAGCAAATATAGGAAGGCGCTTTTCTTTTAAGACAAACCAAGGTTTCGACCAATTCGGAAGCTATGCTTTCGACACCTTACCTTCTGCGCATCTCCAATCCACTACATATCAACATGGCGATACCTTGTGTATTGATTTCGGCATAGTTGGTTTCGACAAAGACGACGGAGGAAGCTTTTGTGTCGAAAGGTGCTTTCTAAAATAGGCGGAACCTCTTTTCTGCGCAAACCAGGTTGTTTGCCTTAACTTTTTCAAATTCTTTTTCAAAAATAACCGTCGCTAATACAAATCTAAACCATGGTTAAGTTAATCAAACAAGCCCTTCCAATTTTTACAAAGAAGTCCTCCTTCTAAAATAATTTATTTTGCACGGCAAATCACTTGGGATAAATCCCAAAAAATTCCAGAAATTCATTTTAATCGTGTTATCTAACATATCAAAATTCCAAACCTAAATTCTCAATATGTTTTTCAAAATAAATTATAAATCCAAATAACCATAATTTCCTTTGAAAATTCATGATAATTTTTCTGTAGCTTGGAAAATCCTCAAAATGGAAACCCAACTCCAAAATCATGTTTCTCATAACGTAAAATTTTCCCATGGCGTTTAAACATCGTTTAATCTCGATTTAAACTAAAACTGTGCAAAACTCCTTTAAACAATGTTGTTTAAATGAAATAGATCATAAATCAAGCATATCATCATCTAGTATATCGGAAAAACGAATTGATCCCATAAATCCGAAAATATATGATTCAAAACAAAATAGAGATGGAGTTATTATTCATCTTTCTCTAGATAAGGAGATTGGATAGAGATAGATTTCCTCTAAGCTTGATTTTCTAGCTTTAATTTGATTTTCTTCTTCTTCCTTAATGGTCGGCCGTTCCTTTCTTTTGCGTTTTAGATTTTAAAAATGACGTGAATGGAAAGAAAATAGTGGGAACAGAAATATATAAGGGGTAGGTTATGGAGCCAATTTCCAATAATACCCTTATGTGACTTAATAACTAAAACTCATTCTTAAGCCCATTTGTTAGTTCATTAGGCACGACCCTTATTTAATTAATTCAAGTCTCAATCTCCTTATCACTTGTATTTACATTATTCTATTTAATTTATCTAATTAAATCTTCTGAATAATGTTATCAAAAAAATTAGGGGTGTTACACATAATCAACTTCCCTTCTAGTAAATGGTTCATCGACCCATTTAAGGAAGCGACCTCTATGATGCTGATCACATTTGTAGTATCGATGTCCAATATCCCAATGTGGTATTATTACTGTAATCATTTTAGCAGGCAAGCCGCATAAACAATGCATGATATTAGTGTCACCTTATTGTTGTTGTTGAGGGTGGTCTTGTTAATGATTTCGATGATTTTACCGCAATGGTTGCATTCTAAATATCTAGACGTCTTCACTGATAAAATATTTATAGCATACTTATATATGGTTGTTTGGAAACAGTACTCTTATTTGTTCCCCATGAGTAAAGTTTCGCAAAATAATATTCTTCTTTGTACCAATAAGCAAAACAGATTGGACATGAATATTCTTGGTTGTTCCCACTAAGAAAAGTTGATGGGAAACAATATTCTTATATGTTCCTTATAAGTAAAGCATATTAGACATAATATTCTCATAAGTTTCCAATAAGATAAGTTTATGTGAAATAATATTCTTCTCTTTACACCAAGTTTATGTGAAATGATATTCTTTTCTTTACACCTAAGCAAAGTGATGGAACAATATTCTTTTGTGTTCCCATCAAATAAAGTTTATTTGAAACAATATAATGCTTTTTACCACTAAGCAAAGTGATGGGAAACAATATTCTTATCCTCTCCTCTTAAGCAAAGCATAGTGGACACAATATTCTCATATGCTTCGCACAAGAAAAGTTGATGTGAAACAATATTCTTATCCGTACCACTAAGCAAAGCGATGTGAAACAACTTTTTTCTATGTTCCCATTAAGCAAAGTTGATACGACATAATATTCTTGACCATTCCCATTAAGAAAAATTGATGCGACATAATATTCGTATGTGTTCTTCTATACATGCATACGGTTATAAATCTTATTTTGCACAACTGAAACTTATCGTATTATCCAATTAACAAACAACTATCTACACTTACATTGTCTTCAAATATACTAAAAGCTATAATATTATGCGATAGCGACTCTAATGACGAAGCATATGAACTGGTACATCACAACAAGAAGAGAAACTATTGGAAATCTACCATAAAGGTACGGCTCAAATTCTAGGAAACATGGTGGCTCAATCGTGGGTCGGTAATTGATCAACCGTAACCAGTCAGCATTCCATAAAACTTTGATGTAAGATTATTTTAATCCTGATCCAACTTATAGTCCTGAGATGTTTTGGAAAAGATTCAGAATGAGTTGTGCATTATTTTTGAGTATTTTCGCATGCGCTAAAAAATATATTGATTACTTTGTTTATAAACAAAACATTTCAAAAACGCAGGGTCTAAATGGGCATCAAAAGATGACTGCATCTTTAAGGATGTTAGAATACCGTACAACCGATGCCATTGATGCCATTGATGGTACATATCATATTGCACACAGTACTACATTAGAAGCTCTATACAAATTCTGCCAAGCCGTTGTAGACAATTATGGAACCGAATACCTTCACCTTCATTCTCACAGTGAAATAAATGGAGCAAGACTGCACAAAATGCATGAAAGTGGAGGATGGCTTAAAAGGCCTGGAAGTCTTGACTGTATGCATAGGAGTGGAAGAATTATCCGAAAGCTTATCATGGAGCATACAACGATAAAGAAACCAACTATCATTATAGAAGCGGTTGCATCATATGATTTATAGATTTGGCATGCATTCTTTAGAATGTCTGGTCCTAATAGTGGCTTAAATGTCATTGAGCGATCATACTTGTTCAATGATCTGGCGCTTGGTAAATCAACTCATGTATCGTTTATGCTTGGTCAAAACACATATGATCATGGATACTTTCTAGGAGATGGAATCTATCCTGAATGGAGGATGACTGTAAAGATTTTTTTGAACACTTAAAGCCAAAATAGATCAAGTTTACAACAATGTATGAAGGGCAGTGGAAAGAAATTAAAAGAGCTTTCGAAGTACTTCAAGCATGATTTACAATGATTAGTAATCCACGTATAATTCTTCATAACGTGATTATTGAAGATGAAATGGGTATGGAATATCCCACTTTTGAGTATGAGGGGGAAAACCAAATGCCTGAAATATTCCATGAAAACATTCTACAAACTAACGCAGATTACAACATATATGTGGATCATCAGCTTGCTTATTGAAATGTAGCACTTCATAATAATCTCTAAAAGGATCTAATGGATCATATTTGAAATTCTTATGGAAATCAGTAGTTAACTTTTGGATTATCAAGTTTATTTGTATGTCTTTACACTTAGTGTTTGTGTAAGGCAATGCAACATGCTATAACTTTGTTATTTGTAATCATGTTTGATTTTGTTTAAATAAAAGAATCGCGTAATATTATGAATTCTTTGAATGAAATGATGAGCCAATCAACATTTCAAACATACATAACAGTGCACAATACAAAGAAACAATTAAAGGTACAGTTTTGTATGCATAATCTAAGTACATCTGTCTTGTTCCAAACCTACCCCCAACAATGCATTATTTGTATTCCAACCGATACTGCAATGAGAATGAATCCATTCCCATCAAATCTTTTTCCATGACAAAGATCTCTTGACTTTAACGCTCTGTCCTAAACCTTTCTTTATAAATTGAGGTTAATTTCTTTGGCATGGCTAGCTTCTCCTCATGACCCTGTAAATGTTCATCATTTTTTTTCCACATGTTTGTCATGCATTTGGTTGACTCAAGAATCAATCTACGCCCGTACAACATTCTTACTTCTTAGCTACACATTAACCCATTGGTCTAGCATCTTCATGCATTTTGGGTTCTAGTTCATCAATTTTAATTTCAGGGCCAAAGTTAGAGTCCAATGCAAAAAAAATTCCCAAACTGGAATTATAAGCTGATTTCAATGCCTTTTCCTTACCCTTTTATTTTGATTGGACATCTCTTAAGGATTTTACATTATTAGAGCTCCATTTTTTAGGACTAGTTATCATAACATTTTGCAAATTAGTAATAGTGAGGTTTTCCATGATCAATTTTCCTTGAAATAACTTCAAGAATTGATCACTCGTCATTCTCTTCTGCCTCCAATAATTAAAAAGAATAAATTATAAACGTACCAGCTCAGCTTCTCCTTCCATGCCAATACATTTGGCTTTTTTGGTTTTGTAAATTGAGACTCGTAAAACTGAGTCTGTCGATTAATCTTCCTAAAATGGAAAATTATTACCAACATAGATCGCATCTTCTCAACATGTTTTTTGTGGTAAACATTCATTATTTTCACCCAAAATGCTTCTCCACTTTATCATTTCCCTTCATCAAGTCATTTGAATAGTGATAGTAGATTATACAAAGACTTTTGTCTTCTTACCATTCCATGCAGTGGAGGAGTGGTAACTTAAAGAAGGAGCACTATGAAGAGGAGCACTTTGACCGAGTTATGAATCAAATTCAAAATTATTCATATTTAAAGCTTCACTAAACGATTGAAATGGATGAGATATAATTCTTTTTGTATTTGCAATTTGTGAAAATGGTAGAAGGGTTGAAAATTTGTTTGTTTGTTATTGCTAAAAAGGGAAGATTTTATAGCTTTTAATGTGAAGAAGAGTTGTTTATGACCATTGAAATAAAGCTAGAATATGAAATAGATTTGTTTATGGTCATTGAAATGGAGCAAAAGTCTGGAAAATAGCCATTTATGGCCGTTGGGCTAGGTCTGTTGGCATAGATGTCCATTTAGTGGGTGCCAAGTGATAGGCGCCTTTAACACCCCGACTTTTCACGGTGACTTAACCAACAATAATAATAAATAGGAAATCAACTAACTAATTATATCCTTTGAAATCACAACGGAATGGAAATCATAAAGCCTTTTGATACTTCTTAAGCTAATATTAGGTCAAGTTCGATAGTCGACTAGTTGACTACCTAATAAAAAACAATTGCTTATACAAATCAAATCAGTAACTTAACTCATTTCCAACATTCCAACTTAACTATTCCTTGTCCAACAGTAAAGCCAGATAAGTTATGTAAAGGCTCGTATCTTCGTTCCTTTCGAGTAGACAATAAATTGCATGTGTCCAATTCATATTGAATGGAAATATGAATCTTTAGGGGTCAATTAAGAAAAATAAGAAAAGAAGAAGAAAACAAACATGAAATCTCACAGCTAAACGATAAAATATAATAATCAATTAAACAGTCCATAAAGCTCTTTATACTATACATTTGATTATAATCTATACAACAATTACTAGAGTTATATATGCATCAACGATAAATAAATAATGCAGCAGACAACATGATGTAGGGATAATAATAGTAATAATATACCAAATCTTCGTCTTCGTCCTCCAGAGTTAGTCTTCAAAAGCTGAAAAACGCAGGACTGGCCTGAGTGTAATGAAAAGACAAAACACTCAAATCAGGAATAAAATATTCTTAGGTGAGTCAAATCAATATCTCATATAAAATATGAGTGTCATGGCGTCAGAGATGCTTACGGGTTTTCACATCTTCTATCCGGTGTATAACGCGTTTTTAAGCATTGTCGTACAGTTTGCATATAAAACACAAGTTAAACGGTCGGTGGATAGGGATGCACCGTGATACGACAACGCTAAACTAAAATCGTATGGGTTTCATTTAGGGATAAAGCCATGACAAGGCACGTGAGGCAATGCCCAATGTAGGATGCTACCAGTGCGGGTCGAAGGGCCGGTGGTAACGCATTATAGTCACGACCGTCAACCGCATCTATCCATCCCATATCGAGTCAAAGGGAGGCTATCCCAATCAAGGTGCACCAATCGAACCAACTACAAGAGTAATGGTATGAACCGAGCCTAAGAAAATCCAAGAACGGATGTCCGAATCGGGGAAATTAGCTTACTTGGCCCTATCAAGCCGTCCCATTTTAGTCATTTCAAATTGGCACAAGCGCCAAGGTCTATCCATCATCATTCTCTTTCTTTAAATCCAACAATCGTCGCCAAATCTAACCACTTTGTTTTGGAGTCTCCTCCGCGTACACAGTTGTTAGTGGTTCCGACATCGACGGAGAGTATGCCCATATCCGGCCCCGGTCTCATTAACAACCAAAACGCGTTTTACACACCGGTTGGTACTTTAATATTTCAAAAACAGTTCATACTTGATATCACATTCGCTTCAAAATCAAATCCATTTTGAAATCTTCATATTTATTCAAAATATACTATTTCAGTTCAAAATCATTTCGCCTTAATATCTCGATTTTAGTTCCAAAATTGTTCCGAATTTTAGTTTGGTTTATAACTTCATTTAACTCAGTTCTTATTTAAATCCATGATTCAAAAATAAACATTCCACCCTTGACCAGTTTGAATTTTTGAAAAATAGTTGAATAATTTTAAAATAGTTTAAAAAATTAAAATAGTTATTTTTAATAGTTAAAATAGTTAAAAATAGTTTGACTAGTTAAAATAGCTAAAAATAGTTTAAATATTAAAATGGCTTATATAGTAAAATAATTTGGAAAACCAAAATAATTTAAATATTTAAAGAATATATATTTTAAATAGTTTATACTAAAATAATTTATTTGAAAATAGTTTCAAAGTCAAACCGATCAAATTCCAACTTCTCAATTCAAATTAACTTCGACTCCAGTTTATATTCAAATCAATTTCAATTTCGACCTCAATTCCAATTAATTCGATTCGATTCCAAATTGAATTAATTTCAATTCAATTCTCAAATTTTTAAATCATTCCGATTTGTATAAATTCGAGTTTGATTTTCAAAATATCGATTCAAGTCACTTAAATTAAATTTAAAATCCAATTTTCAAATATAATTAAATTCCGAGCTCAATTTTGAAATATCGTTTTATATCACTTTTACTTAGTAATATTCAAAGTTCGAATAAAAGTTCAATCTTTTAATAACGAATCAATTTATGAAATTCAATCATATTTCGATTTTAACTTCAAAATCTCAACTTCGATTATTTAACAATTTCTTTTAATCAAAAATTTATTTCAACCTTTCAAATTCGAATTCGTGATTAATTCGATTTCTATAAATTGATTTTTATTTCTTTTAAGTCAAAACCATTTAAATAATTTCAACTCAAAGATTTTAATATCACTTAATTTAACCCATCCAGTTTTCGTATATAGTTTTCTATCCTATGACCAAGTGATCAGTTATTTCAATTTAATTTTAGAGATGGATATATATCATTTCAATCTAAATAACAATGTCATAGGTATATATCATTTCAACCCATTTCTTAATTTTTTCGAAATAATTCAATTTACAGTTTTATACACTGTAACAGTATATAAAGTGATAACATAATATACACACACACACATATATATATTAACAAATAAACATTCAAATATCAACCAATTTGCATTCATCGCAATCAATCATACAAACAGACAATATAATCCACAATAGTTTCATAGTTATTAATATTGGGTAATTTACCGGCATTCAATTTCAATTTCAAATTTAACCGTCAATTTTAATTTATAACGGTTAATTCAAATGAGAATTAAATTTATCAAACAACGACCAATAAATTCATATCACTTCATAAATTCAAATTTAACTAGCATAAAAATATTCTAATACGTTGTGAGCGTTATAAACACTCACCTTGAGTTTTCAATTTCAAATCAAAATCAAACGACGTTCGGTTTAATCTAAAATTTTAACTAGCTCCAAATGACTCCAAATCATTTCGAGGATGTTGTGCGCATCGCCACGATTCCAACGCATCCTGTTTTGCCCTATTCCGACCTTGCATGACCAAGATATACAATTTATAAGTTTGAATACAATTTACAAAACAATTTCTTTTCTTTTTTATAAATAAGCCCATTACCAAAATCAAACCCAGCCCAAAAACAATTGAACACTTTCTTCCCCAACATACAGCCTGTGCACAAACAATATACCATGGTCGTGCACTTCCTTGAGTGATACGGAGCACGACTCACCAAATTTACTTTCCGACAATGCCATCGTCAATCCCAGGACAATCTCCACCTGCCTAGGCCCCAAAATTGACGTCTAGACAAACGAATGCGACCTCCTCCCAAAAACCCTATAGCGTCGCCACCCCCAATACATGGCCAAGCTCTCCTATCTTCTGGCCATACGTGCGCCTCAATGTCACGAATCTCAATATCATCTCCAAAACTCGAATGGAGGCCTAGTCTGTACAAAAACTGGAACCTAGTTTCTGGAGCTACTCTGAACTCGACTCGAGCAATACTGGACATGGTCGCACCCCACAAATATTACATCGGATCGAAGCTTATTGTAAAACTAGATTTCTAAAAATTATTAGAGAATTTTCCATTGAGCGGATTGTGAGAAATAGATTTTTAAAGTTTTGGATTTGTTTATTTTCTTCTGCTAATTTGTTGGGCTAGGCCATGTGCATAGGGTGAAGGAGGAAACATGTTTGAGTAGGCACAGTCAAATCCAAGGTGGCTGTTAAGTTGATGTGAAATAGTCAAGTCAATCAAATATATATTATTTAAATATTCGAACCGTCTCAATTACACAATTCAAAATCTCGAGCCCTTATCGAGGCATGCTGCTAGGCTTTCATAATGTTATACCCTTATTCCAAACGCAATAGAAAATGTTTCGAGTCCTAATTCGATCGTATGGAGAAAATAGCTTTTTGGACCCAATTTTTATATTGAATTGTTGATATTAATTTCAACGCGTTTATATCTCGCATGACCAAACGATAACTCCAAATGCTACGAACTTTGAAATTTAATAATAATACACTATTGCGGATCCAATGGAGCTAGTTTCATCGAAATCCAAAACTGTGCCCTGGATCACTATTTTAACGTCCCGATTATAATATAATATTTTCAATTTATAATTATTCATTTTTAAATCCAATTTTAAATGTTAACAATCTTTATTGTTGTATAAATAAAATTTACATCAACTTTCGGTATCATTTTCAGTCATATTAAATTCAGAATTCGATTATTCAGATAATAACAATATTAAGTGTAATCAATTTGGATAATTCAATAAATCACTATCTTTTGTAATTAATGAACTTATAAATTTAGCTTTTAAAACAAATTCAAATTATTGAACAGCTATTTCCATTTTACAGTTATCCAATTCCCGTTATTCAATTATTCAAATAATTTCCCAATAATGAATTTAACAATTTAGTTGTTCTTCAACAAATTCTCATATTAGATTTTAAATGAATTTTAGTTATCAACGTCATTTTATTTCTATCTAAATAATTCACAATTATTTTTCAACTTCAGTTATTGATTATAAACCCAGTTAATATATATAATTTCATTTCAATCTCGTTGTCGCCAAAACTTCAAAATTAGTTTATTTCAAATTATTAATCAAGTTCATATCCAATAACTTACATTCAAAATCATTAAATTTATTTTAACCATTTTTACCTAATAATTGCATTAAATTTAATAATTTAAAATAGCTAAAAATACGGGTCATTACAAATTAGAGCATTGAGTGCATCAACGCCATGCCTTAACACATCTTTCTTGGATCTCACAATAGATAAGTCTACCTCGTCGGTTATTAGTGTTATGTATAATATTAATTATTCCATAAATAAGTAAGAAATCAACATGATTAGCACATTTCCAACATTTTTCGACTTAACTATTCCTCGATCAAAAGAGAAACCAATGGGTTAGAGCTCCATTGCTCATATCCCTATTCAAACATCAATCTTAACTCTCATAAATAGATAAGCCTGCTTCGTCAGCTTTTAATGTTGGGCATAGTTAATTAATTTTCAAACAAGTAATTAAACAACTAACCACTTGGCCATTAAGCAATTCCTAACCCCTTTCCAAGCCTTTTGTTTAAGCTTTTAATATCTTTATAAAATGATATATATGTATAGTAATTTATTTGTAAAACTAGATATTAGATAAACCATTTTTAGAAGATATTTATTACATAAGATATAAAATAGTCAACATATTTTCTAAAAACTATATATAATGAAAAAATTCTTTTAAAATACCTTATAATACTTATAGCAGGTTTTAAAACATTTTCTCAAAACATTACTTGGAAATAATAACTTTGTAGTTTTGTTGAAAAATTGGAAAAACATATATTTTTTTATTATAAAATCTTCTTCTTTAAAAATTCACAACTAATTCTTAAAAATTCATAAGTATCTCAAATTACTTTTGAAATACTCTAATATGAGTTAATAAGCACTTGCAAAAAATGAAACATGATACTTAAATTTAAATATCTTTTCAAATCTTTAAAGTCCAAAAATCAGACTAAATAATGCAGTTTTGCATAAGTGAAGTTTTGGTCACTTTTCGAGATGTTACTTAACCTTTTAATGTCCAAACTTTTTATAAAATAGAAATACATATAAAACAATATAAATATAGTGAGGCCTAAGGAGCTCTCTAAAATGTTCCGTAGAAAATGGCCAAAAACAAGGCAATTCACAAGTGCATCCATAACGACTATTGCTATAAGTGCACTTCCAAATCCGAGTCTGATCTAAACCAACGTGCATCTATAACCTATGTGCTTTGTTTCAAGGTAATATCACAAATCATGCAAGTCCATACATATGGATCATATATGCTTCTTGTTTTTAAAACAAGAATCGAAATTAGAACCAATGTTACCAATAATGTCAATTACAGTTCAACAACTTAAACACAATCAAACCAAAAAAAACATGGGCTATATTTTCATTAAAAGAGGTGGGTTCACTCACCTTTAACCCAATAAATAATCAAGTCCAAGCCAACTAAGTCCAACCTCTCCTTTGTAACACCTTTTCCTCATTTCTCCTCCTTGCCTGCACTTTCTTTTGCCTTCTCCCCTCGCAAATTGTTCACAGCCTATGGGTGTAGGAAGAGTTGTGCTTCACTTTTATATAACCTAACTAGGTAGAAGGTGTTGTAATGTTGTCCTAAAGTTTCACTTCTAGTTTGAGTTGATTTGGATGTATTTTGCTTGCATTAGGAAATTAGAGAAGAAGAAGACATGAAAATAGTTCACTTTTGCTTTATGAATTTGTAAATATTATATAAGGGTATGCCTCTCCTTGTATAGGCTTCAACATGTTTCTCATTAGCCTACTCTCACCCATCCCTCCAACCATGCTATGGAAGGCTCACCTCTTATCACTTTTCCTTTAGGTAAATTACTCTTACACCATTCTCAGGATAATATCTCTTATCCATTTGGAAGCTTCTAGAACTTTTCATTGCTTTACGAAAAGGAGTGTGTGTTAATTAGTTGCTAATGTGTTCGTTTTATCATTAGATAAGTGCAAAATATTTCGAACAACTTATATCAATCAAAAAGTTGTTTACCGATAAATCGATTTCCGGTTACATTATCGATTTTTCTTCGAAGAATATATTTTTGTAAACAAATTTTAGAAACAAATTTCTTATCATGATTCATTAATTAAATGATATATAGCAAGTTTATAAAATCATATTTATAACATTTAACTATATTTCAAAATGTGTTGATATTTAAAGATGAAGTGTTCGAAATTCTAGGTCGCTACAACAATACTCAACCGTTTTTATTATTTTGTTTTTAACATCACACGGTACTAACTAAATTAGTAAAACATCATAGAAACATTATTTTTTTGATACATAATGTAATAAGACATGCAAATAATACATAATACACATTATGCTGTCAAAATTTTAAAACAAACAAATTACTTTCCATTTACTTCAAATGTTTATATAAACATAAAACTGAACAATATGGTAATAAGAATAATATAAAACTGATGTCAATATAACACAAAATACCTATAATACACATATAAATACTCTATATGATATTTCATTAAAGATAACTATTAGACCAACGATTCCTTTCATTACATTGAATTGCCATGATACTCTTTCGGATGAGAATCAATCCTTGACTCATCCTTTTCACGCCTCTTATCTATCATATATAGGGACTCGATTTGGAGTTCTTCATTCATCTTAGGATTGTAATGAATCTTTTGATGAGAAGGCACTTCCAATTCATTTAAAATCATGGTCTTTGATTAGTAGGCAAGAGCGAATGGATTATGGCTGAACGTTATCTTGTGAGTCGTTCTGTAAACCCATAATGCTAGGGGTAATTCAGCGACCCACCTGCCCTTGGCATTTGTCGGCCATTTCTATAAAATTGATTTGATGATCTTATTTACTACCTACATCTGTCCATTCGCTTATGGCTGTGCTAAAGCCGTAAATCTCTTTTTAATTTGGTGCTTGTTGCAAAAATCATTGAATTCGACACTATCGAATTGGATTCCTTATCAGAGATGATTGTTTATGGAATCCCAAATCGTCAGATAATGTTCTTTACTACAAAGTTAATCATCTAAATCGTGGTGATTGTGGCAAGCGATTCCGCTTTGACCCATTTTGTAAAATAGTCAACTACAACAATGGATATTTCGCTCTACCTTTTGACATCAGTAGCACACTGATAATGTCGATCCCCTAAACTGCAAATGGCCACTATATGATCATTTGTGTGATCTCTATGGATGAGGCTCTAGCAATCTTTATGAACCTTTAACACATATCGCATTTCCTGGCATGATCAGTCGTATCTCGATTGATCGTTGGCTAAAAGTATCCATAGCGAATAATTCTCCTTACCATTTTTGTCTCCAGGTGTGATCACCACAATCTCCTTCATGCACATCCGTACGGATCTTCTTATTATCCTCGTTGGAACACATCATAGAAGGAGGGCAGAGAATTCCCTTCCTTGTAGCACTCCTTCCTGAATAATGAATCACCATACTTTACGTAGGAGTTTCCTTCGTTTATTTTATCCATTCGGGAGAGTTCCCTTTGCCAAGTACTCCATGATTGGAGTCATACATGACTCCTTTTCCATTCAGCCTCTAAGATCCAATGAAATCCTTCTGGTTGATGCTCGAAGCTGACAGTACTTTGATTGGAACCAATCCCATAAGCTACGCATCCTCGGAGCTAGCCAGCTTAGCCAATAATCAGCCTTTGTACTCTTTTTTTGGAATGTGAGTTATCTTGTAGTCGATATCATTTAGTAGTTCTAGAACCTTCATCAAGAAAGGAGCTAGTCTCACACACTTAGCCTAAAATTCCTTCTTCATTTGATAGATCATGAATTATGAGTCAATGTATACAAGCAATGTTTCGACTCCTAATTCTCTCGCTATCTTGAGCCTCATGATCAGTGCTTTGTACTCGGATTCATTGTTCATTATGGAAAGCCGAAGCTTCAAGGCCTAACTGATTATCCATTCCTCTAGGATTACTGAGATCACTCCTGTCCTAAAGCTACATTCATTATACACTCTATCCATATACAATTACCACTCAGTAAGTCGCTTTACATCTTCCTCCGCCTCTTCATCCCGGATGATAAACTCGATAATGAAATCAGCCAATGCTTGTCCTCATATCGCCCTCGTAGGATGGCAGGCTATATCATACTGGCTTATCTCAATGTTCCACTTAAGTAGCTTTCCTAACGTTTCAAGTTGGTGCAACACTTCTCTCAAAGTTTGATCAGTCTACACTATTATCGAATGATCTTGGAAGTAAGGTCGTAGGAAATTCCACTGCTAAAGTAAGGTCTTAGGCTTTGCTTATCTTCAGGCAATAGTCACCGGTTAGAGCCTAGATATTTACAAAGATAAATTTAAGTGAAATAGCATTGTAAGTGCTTTCTATTCCATACCCTCGGAAGTGATATTCCATCAACAGTTGCTAGCTCGAATGTTCCATTCCCTAAGCTTGTGTTCAATTGCATACAGACCTTCCTAATTCGGGACAGAGCCGCTGGACTAGGAGGATTCATTTCAGAATGAGATCGCCAATCTCGAAGGTTTGATTCCTGACATTTCATTGAATTGCTACACTACTCTTTCTGGTAAGAATCAACCCTTAAATCATCTTTTTCACACCTCTCGTCTATCATATCAAGGGACTTGAGAAGGAGTTCCTCATTTGTCTTGGGATCATAGTGAATCTTCCGATAAGAAGGCACTTCCAATTCATTTAGAATCGTGGTCCCTGATCAATAGGCCATAGCAAATGGACTATGGTCGGTTGCGGACTTGTGAGTCATTCCATGAACCCACAATGGTATGGGTAATTCGTAGACCCACTTGCCCTTGGCCTTTGTTAGTCGTTTCTTTAAGATGGAATTGATGATCTTATTTACTCCTTCAAATGTCCATTCACTTATGGGTGTGATATAGCCATAAATCTCATTTAATCCAGTACTGTTGCAGAAATCCTTGAATTCAGTACTATCGAATTGGATTCTATTGTCAGAGATGATTGTTTATGGAATGTGAAATCAACAGATAATGTTATTTACTACAAAGTTCATCACCTTCTGCGTGGTGATTATGGCAAGCGATTCCACTTTGGTCCATTTTGTAAAATGGTCAGCTGCAAAAATGGATATTTCGCTCCGCAATTTGACATATGTAGCACACTAATGATGTCAATTTACTAAACTGCAAATGGATATAAGCTAACATTTACGGGGCTCTAGGAATTATCACGAACCTCTAGCCCCTATCGCATTTCCTAGTGTAATCAATCGCATTTCGGTTGATCGCCAGCTAAAAGTTTCATCAGCAAAGAATTTTCCTTGCCAATGTCTACTCCCTGGTATGATCACCACAAGCTCCTTCGTGCACATCCATAAGGATCTTTTTAGCTTCCTCGTTGGAATACGCCACAGTAGCAGGTGGAGAATCCTCTTCCATATTACACTCCTTTCTGAATAATGAACCGTGGTACTTTGTACAAGAGTTTTCTTTCCGTTCGAGAGAGTTCTATTTGGCAGGTACTCCTTGATTGGAGTGATACATGATTCTTTTTCTATTCAGCCACCAAGATCCAATCGAAATCATTCTGGTTAATTCACGAAGCTAATAATACATCTACTAGAACCAATACCATAAGTTGCACATCCCTTGAGCTAGCTAGCTTTGCCAATAAATTAGCTTTTGTGTTCTCTTCTTTGAGAATGTGAATTATCATGTTGTATTCAATGTTATTTAGCAGTTCTAGAACTTTCATCAAGCAAGGGGCTAGTCCCGCACCTTTAGCTTGAAATTCCTTTTTCACTTAATAGACCACGAACTGAGAGTCGTTGTATATATGCAATGTTTTGACTCCCAATTCTCCCGCTATCTTTAGCGCCACGATCAGTGCTTTATACTCAGCTTCATTGTTCGTTGTGGGAAACTCAACGCCTAACGGATTGTCCATTTCTCCAGGGCAGATAAGATCACTTTTGTCTGAAAGCTGCGTTCATTGTTCGCTCCGTTCATGTACAATTCCCACCGAGCAAGTCGCTCCACATCTTCCTCCGCCTCTTCATTCTGGGTGGTAAACTTGGCAATGAAATTAACCAATGTCTATCCTCGTATCTCCCTCCTAGGATGATAAGCTATATGTACTCGCTCAACTTGATACGCTTAAGTAACCTTCTTGAAGTTTCAGGTCAATGCAACACTTTTCTCAAAGATTGATCAGTCAACACTTTTATCGATAGCTCGTGGTCAATATTTGGTGGTGGGAAGCTGTCTTTCGAGCATGTCTTAGTCAAATCTGAATAGTCGATGCATGTCCACCATTTTTCTTTAGGCTTCTTGACCAGCACCGGATTTAATACCCACTCGTGGTATAAAGCATTACTGATGAAGTCGTTGGCCTTCAGCTTGTCCACTTCCTCTTTCTATGCAGCGGATCGCTCCAAACCTAGATTATGTCTTTTCTACTTTAAAGGAGGACATCTGGGGTCACACTCAATGACATGCTATCTCCAGATATATCCCACATATATCAGAATGTGTCCAAGAAAACACATCCAGTTTTCCTAAAGAATCCATGCCAGTTCCTTCTTCATCTTCACGCTAAGCTAAGATTCGATTTTTAGGACCCGAGTAGGGTCATCTTGATCGACCAAGATGTTAATCGTCAGCTCAGCTAAGGACACCCTCACATCCTATGACTCCTTCCTCATATCCATGGATTTACAGAACTTTTTATGTCATCCGAGCCAGGGCTTAGGCGATGGTTGCTACGCATCAGTCCATTTAATATAGAGAGTCATATCTACATCCTTTCCTTTCTCTCATTGCTTCGCCGCTCTTATCTCTACAAGTAACATCCATCTCCCATACTTTGATCCCCTCAGATGGCTCATATTATATTCTAAGTACGAAATTTCATCATCAAGCACCAGGGGCAAGGGCCACTTTGAAACTGGCAAAGGTCGGTCGGTCCAAGAAAGCACTATAAGTAGAGTACATTTCCATCATAACGAAGCTCAGGATCCACACTCTCTTGCGGTACTTTCACCAAGCACCACTAGTAATTCAACACACCAAATAGACTCTATAGCCTCTCTGGTAAATTCCTGAATATGGGATTTACATGGCTTCAGATCCTACCCACCCATCCTTGTCTTTTCATAAGTTTTCTTAAAAAAATATTGACTAATCTCCCATAATCAATGAGAACTCATTTCATAATCACTGGCGCAATCATGGCCGTAATCACCAAGGGGTCAAGCTTTAGCGCTTCTACCCCATATGTATCGCGATTTCTGAACATGATATTATCAGTCATCAATCTTAGCCGCTTTACCAGACCTTCGTCTTCTATAGCAAAGTAGCTTTCCTATGCAGCATGTTTCAACAAACTCGCATATCGTTCCATTTCATTCTAGCTTTTTTCGACTGGATGAGGTCTAGCAGTTATGGCATTAATTGCATGTCTTCATTCAGGCTTCCTAGATTCCGCTCCACCGGGCCTAGTCTTCTCTTGGAGTAAGTTATTTCCTTGCCCGAAATCCTATAGTCTTTCATATATTGCTACAGCTTCTTCTTTCTTACCAGATCTTCGATTATGTCCCAAAAATTTCGACACTCGTTTGATTATGCTCGTGGGTTTAGCAGAAGTGACAGTACTTCCCAAACATCTTTTCTCTTTGAGTTGATTCCCTCTGAGCTGACATTTTATGATTATCTATACCTTGTGTGGAAAGGTATATATTCTCAATGGTGTCATTTAGTAGGATATATGTTTTGGGTACATCGAACGCTTCTTATTGTTTGGTTTTCTACCTCCATCACATTGATTTTCTCTCTTTTGATTGTTGTTTTTATTCCCAACATTAATAATAACATTACTAGCAATCTTATCAATCTGCTTCACATCAACATTGATCTACACTACTATGGTAGATAGTCTTCCACCAACTTTTCCAATGACCATATCTTCCTCTTCCAAGCATAGATAGTGGGTCATCTTTTGATAAAACTACTCCACGGTTGGAGGCGACTTTATCTTCAACCACTTACCGATATCTGTATCTGGATGATTCCCTCTAATCAATATCATCAACAAATGTCATCTTTGCATTACTCCGTTCAGTCACAGCCATATTGAAACTACCTAAGAAATTATTTAGACACTCTTCGAGACTCTGAAAAATGCTGGATAAGGACATCATATCCTAGGAACGAGCGGCATGTAACCAAAACTGTTCCAAATAATTCCTAGCTTAAAAGTAAAATGAACATATGGACTTTGGCGGAAGCCAAGTGAAACACGTAGTAGCCACTCCTTCGAAAAATACTGGGAAACATCTATAGCCAACAACATCAGTAGCCTTGGAACTATCCATGTGCCACTCATATTTCAAAAGATACTACCTCGGATCAGACGTTCCATAGCAAGACGGCATCGAGGGCATTGCGAATCTCCTACGATACTACTCTCATAAAGTCTCCTCAGTGAACGATAGGAGAAGAACCCCAAACATTATTATTTCTATGATGGTTTGCGTTCACCGGCACCCTCACCATATCAGCTAAAAATTCCACTTCAATCGAATCGACCGTACATTAACCATTAAGGGCTGCACTAAGTGTTTACCTCTGCAAATGATCTCGGTCGGTTCCATGATATACAGGTTCTCTGTCTTTGTTAGAACTGTTTGTCCAGTCATTTGACTTTTATATTTTTATGTGATAGCTCAGTTGTGTTTGAAATCCAACACTCTGGCCACCAACACATAACCAACATAAATTTCAATATCATCTTGCAACTTAGTATATACGTCGTCATCGATGACTCAAACCTTTGGATCGGTACCGACTTGCGTAGTTAGTTTGTACAAAGTTAACCCTTGTCAACTAAGGTTTTTCCACTTCCAACTTTTGAAGCCCTAACTTCCTTCCTCTTCATCTTAAATTTCCCTTCTCTGTGGTTTATGCCCGACGAGGAATAATGCTTTTCTTTCAAATTAGAAGATGACAACTCCTTTCTACTCCTTCTACATCTTTAGGACAGTTGGGTAATCAAATTCATGTTCTCCTTTATCTGTTTCATCATAGCATTCGATCTCTGCATTAACTTTTTGTTTAGTTCCATCATCATCCTGTCCAAATCAACCTTGGTTACCATTTCAAACGCACTCCAAATTTCTACAGTAATAACTTGATTGGTCTCTTCTCAATGTTAAGAGCCTTCATTCTTAGCATTATTTGTGGGTCTAGAAGTAGTTGACTTCTTTTTAGGATTTCTGGATGTCATAGCTTTCTTGGATCCAATGATAGATCTTATGGAAATCTATGTAATCAAGGATCCTCCAACAACAACTTTTAAATCTAACACATGGATTAGAACAATCCAAAGTTTCAAGGTAGATCTAAATAGTGAGAATTGCAAATTATTTCAGCGAAAGAACCAAAATGTTGTGCCAAAAGTTGGACAAACATCCAATCAGATTATAAAAAGTGATTAAATGAAGAAATATATGGAAATGAAGTAAATTACATACAAGAATTTATAGTGGTTAGTAATATTCTGGCCTACGTCCACTTAAACCTTGTTAATGATTTCTGAAGTTCTTTACAACTGTGATTTTACAAGTCGGTTGCTTATTGGTCGGTAAGGATCCAACAGTCTTGGGGTAAAATCATGAAATTAAAAAAATAAAGAAAAGATTCCTTTTTGCGCCTATTTTATAGGCATAGATCAATAAAATAAGCTTCGATTTTTGCTACCCACATTTTCCACATTCAAAATTCATAAGGATGGCTATATTAACAACTCAACAGTCAACTTGGTACCGAGTTATGCTTCAAAACTCATTGTCGAGTCATAATTCTTCCGGTTTTCAATTTTTTCTAAGTATTTAGCTACGCTTTTTCCTTCCGTTGAATGGAATGCCTTGGCCCTTTCCTCTAATTTTTTACCAGGCTTTACCTTCAATTTGGTCTTCAATCCACTTGAAATGGTAGTGTTCAAGTCAATATTATGACTCGGAACTGAGTTGAAAAGTCAACTCTGTACCAACTTGAGATTTGACTTTATTATTTGCAACTTTGACTATTATCACATAGTTTATCTGGGGATTGGCAAGGTGTCTTCAGTGGCAAGCAAGGTTCTTCATCAACCCTTCAGACTGTGAATGGATTGTCGTCTACAAAGTCAGATTTAGAATTCTTGGTTCGCTTCTTAACCATTCAATGGTTTTAACTCGTCCAGATATGGGTTAGTTCAAAAGTAGGATTATATATATATATCTGTGTGTGTGAGTATATATGTACATGATTTTAATTTATAGTTTACAAAATGTAGTAAAATTGTAATTTTTATTTTAAATTATTCCCTCGTTAAAATAGCTTTAAGTTTTTCGCTTTATTTTAAAACATGTCAAACAAAAAAAATATTTATGTAAATAATTATATACATATATGTATGTGCATATTTATACAAAATAAATGTTTTATTAGAAAAACTGGACAACAAAGGTAGTATAAAGGGAAAATGTGTTCGTTGCGGTGTAAATCCCAACACTACACACATACACATTAACTATATACACTTCGCATTTGTTGCACTTACACAATAAACACTGGAGTATATTTGGATATACTCACATTTTGTGCTCTATACAAATTGCTCGTTAATGACATTTAATAAATCAATCAATTCAATTAAATAGAGAGATGATAGTTTTCTCTCTCCAAATAAAGCAAAAAATTTCCATCTATTAATTTCATAAGTATTAGAGAAGGGAACGAAAGGTTTTCTTCTTTAAATTAACTCTTATAAGTAATTATTACACACATGGGTGTATTTGGTATACTATACATTTCAATTTAAATTAGATTTAAACTTCATTTTAACTAACTTTGAACAAAATAAGATTTTATTTAAAACTTTACTAGATTGGATCTAATATGCCTTTAGACTGCATATGCCTAATAAATCCAAAACAGGCGAAAATTTGAAATCCACCTATACTTTCGATTGGCCCGATTCCTTCAACAAATATATGTGTAAGCTATATATATATATATGTATGTGTATGTGTATGTATGTGTGTGTATATATAATACTATTAATATGTGTATACAAACCATGTACCCATATTATAGTGTAATTAAACATATATATAGACACATACACACTTAGGCATTTGTATCTTAATATGAATACGAAGTTACCATATACATATTGTTATACACATGTAAATTTCTATCTGCTAGTAAGTTATGCTATGAATATGTATAATACTACTAATATGTGTATACAAACCATGTACCTATATTATAGTGTAATTAAACATATATATAGACACATACACACTTAGGCATTTGTATCTTAATATGAATGCGAAGTTACCATATACATATTGTTATACATATGTAAATTTCTATCTGCTAGTAAGTTATGCTATGAATATATATATATGTGTGTGTGTGTGTGTGAATATATATGTGTGTGTGTGTAATATATTACATATATTCAAATTAAACACTAAACAATCATATATTCAATATAAATATATTTCATATGCATATCAAACAGTGTGTGTGCATGTACGTATGTATGTATTTGAAAGTGGGTTCATTGATGATTAGGCCTAAGCCAAAACATGACAAATCCGCTCACTCATCTCACGTGAGAAACACAGTACAAAACATGGTTAGAGATAACATAAAACGAATTACTATCTAATAATCAATATTATTCTCGAAAACTAAGCTAGTTCAGAGAATAATAATTAAATACGTTACTTTCTAACTTTATGAAAGTTCTCCATTTCAGTTTTCCCCTATCCAGACCGTCCTTGCTTTTCATGGTTGCCCAAAATAACGCAAATTCCATGCCTCTAGCACCCGAGTTTCCTCCCCAACATCAGCGGTAAGTTTTTTCTTTTTGATTCTCCCGAAGATGAGTCTAATATCAGTTTCAATGCTTCTAAAGATCTAATATATTTGTTTCGTTTTGCCATGGAAAATTTGTCTATTACGCTCTTTCCAAATATGGTGCACCGCGGTTGTAGTTGCTATCTATTTTACATGTTTCAATAAATCTGAGCTTCTTTGGCAGCTACTCAGGTATACTAACTCTTCTTCGAGCCTCTTAACCGATTGCATGTGATTCTTTCCATGTTTTATCTTAGCATGATTCTAGCAGAAAATTCACACTCGAAAACCAGACGATTGTGTGATTAATTATTACTGTTGCATAGAGTGCACTTAAGATCCACGTTTAGACCCATTTAGCTAGTTTTGTAGTAGGTAGGCGATAATTGACTGCTTTATATGTTGTGACGGCCATTTTGGGGTTGTTAGATCTAGAACAAACAACAGAAGACTAGATTTTGACATCATGTTTCAATCTGATAGCTTCCGAGGCTAATTTTGTAGAAAAGGTCCCATCTTTATTTAATTTCCATGTCCAAATGTCGTTATGCTCAAAACTATATATAGGAAAGTATTTAACCTCATATGACATGGCCTGTAGACCTTTCTGTTCTGGTATCCACTCACCATTATTGATAATATGGTCTACTATGTTGTCATATCATCCCTTGCTAGATACAGTATCCCAGCCAAGCTTACAATAACTGTTCTACCACTCAACCATGGATCTTTCCAAAGAGATGTCTGCCTGTCGTTAGCAATTTTACGAGTAATAAACCGTTTAATAAACATAGATTTAATAAACATTATATGTATTCATACTTAATAAATTGTTTAATATATATATGGACTAATACATTGAATATATTCATACTTAATCCATTGTCGTACTTAATAAACATAGATTTAATATATTAAATCAGAAAGTTTAATAAATTGGATTTTATTTAAATTATCTAGGTTGGATTTAGTGAATTCCATTAAACTTCATCCGCCTGCTATTTTCCAAATAGGATCTTTTTTTTTGAAATATACCCATTGCACCCCCATGAAAAAGTTTGGGTTCCTTTAATGGTATTTAACCCCTTGTAGTCTAATTAGTTAACATTTAGTGACAACCAATAAAGTTTTCTATCATATTGGTGTCTTAGAATAGTGATATCTAGGTATATGATTAAATAATCAAGTATTATTC
The DNA here is from genome assembly GCA_030765085.1 of Allium cepa. NCBI lineage: Eukaryota > Viridiplantae > Streptophyta > Magnoliopsida > Asparagales > Amaryllidaceae > Allium > Allium cepa. The sequence goes on from CM060940.1 coordinate 657,211,396, forward strand.
CTTCTATGACCACTGGCTTGGTCCAATGGGTATAGTAAGTCCAAAGGTTAGCCCCATCTGTATGTCCTAAAGTTTTTGGGAATTGAGCTAATTTTCAAACAATGATTTAACAATTTAAACGTATTATTTAAGTTTAAAATTTAGTTTAATATATAAAATAAAACTTACGAAAGTTAAAAAATACTTCAAAATGTATTGGAAAATAAATGTAATATTTTCGAAAATTATTTAATATTTAATTAATTTTATTAAATAAAAAAATTAAAGGTTAATTAATTAAAGTAACATATATAATGGTACATATATATATTAAATTATTTAAGGTACATTATAATTAAATGTCTTGAACGTATAAAATATTTGAATAATTTTTTAATTATATAATAATTTGTTTGATAATAAATTAATTAAATGTTGATTAATTTATACACATATATATATATCCAGTGATATATATATGTAACTATAATTCTTATAGCCATACATATACCTTTAATTTATCAAGATGAATAAAATTAAATTTTTGATTTGATTTAAAATTTCAGTTATTTAATTAAATAAAATAATTTATCAAATAAATTAAATTAATTAAAAGTTAATTGACTGATATATTTATGCATGCAGTATATATAAAAAAAACCTATAAATGTTATAGGGGTTATTTATATTAAATGATTTAAGATGAATAATATATAATTTTTTAAATTTTAATAAAATTTAATTAAACTGGTTAATTAATAAAATTAAAAATATGATTTTATTGATAATATACATGTATATATTTTATAAGCTAATTAAATTATAATAGTTATAAATGAATTAAACTTATAAAACTATATATATATAAATATATTGAAAATGGAACAGAAACAAACGCAAAATAATTTTTGAAGCAAATACATGCACACATAATGTTTTCCATGATTTGTAATGTGTCCGACACGTGAATCATGAGGGTATTTTATAAGAAATACATTATTCCTTAAGTCAATATCACTCAAAATATATTAAAGATTATGAATCTCTAATACATGGCTGTCCTCTAACATTTATATATTAATAGATTACATGCATACTTTTTAGTTATTGAGCAAACTCAAGCTACGGATTTTAAGTGTAGTAATACCAATACATTGCTGGACGAGGTAAGATATATGCATGTATTTGTTGAGCAAATTCAAGGTATATGCATTATACTTAAGCCATCACGAAATGATAGGTGCGAGCGAACTATCTCATTCGATTTGTTGATCAAATTCAAAGTTGAGATTGAGATGAGAAAAAAGACCACAGTTAGGAGTTGTATATGAAACAACTGATAAAGGCTTATCCATTACTTGTGAGCCTATGATTTGTTGAGCAAACTAGAGGTTGGATTCCAAGGCAAGCGAGTCCTAACTCTCACTAGAGGAACCAAATGGTTTCTATGTTTCTCTTAGGGTTTTGAGGAATATAAAAATCTAGTGGGAGCTTAATCAAAAAAATAAAATATCGAAACTTAACCTTTCTAATATTGTAAGAATGCATGCTATATATAAGAACATATACTACACAAATTAAATTTTCTACTTTGATAAACTTGTGCAACTAAATTGATAAAATTGTTTATTAACAAGAATGCACTATTTAAATGAATTAAGATTGACAGTAAAATATAGAATATACTTACAAATCATTTTTAGCACATTGTCATTTTTAGACCCACATAAATGCCAAAAATTATGCAAATACTGAATGCATTCGTAGCTTGGTGTTTTAACTATTTATTTTCCCAAAACTATGTTGTCTTCTATGAGCTTTGAACTTTAAAGTGATACGAAGATATGGATATTTGATCCATATTAGATCACATGCAAAAGTTGTATGGTGAATGGTTGCGTGCGAAATATCTATGAAATTGGTTGACTCAAGATGATCAAGTAAAAAATAGTGCAAAATAATGTGTTCAATATGAGCAAATACGATGAGAATTTTGTTGAATATAATACAATAAAAGACCGACCTAGGAATTCGATCACTAAAATGTTAGTTTCGATCAATTTACTCCAGTTCAACTTGTTCGATATTCTTGAAATGTTAAGAAAATCGTAATGCATTTTTTTTAAAGAATTTGGTGTAGTATTGTATTAAAGTTAGCTTTTACTGTTTTGAACACTTGAAAGGAAAGTGAATGTTCAAGAATGGATGTAAAATATGCATAGTTGGGTTGAAGAGAGTGAATGGTCACTTCTCCTTCGTAAAGTACTATCCGAGGTTTTAACCCAGTAGAAACCAGTGGAAAATAGAACAACCTCGTGTAAACAGGATGGTTTAGGACTTAACCAGAAAAGCTAAGGCAAGGGATCAACAAGGGCCAAGCTATATGGCTAAAATAATGACTGGGACCGACAAAGCCGACAAACCAGCATTCTTTCAGTCCAATCAGCAGCTGAGCATAAACAGCTAGTGAACTGCCATTAAAACGAAGCAACTAGAATAGAAGACTATCAAAACATCTCCAATTCCAAAATCCAAAAAAATCCTAAGTGCTTGGATCATTAGCAACCCATACCTCTCCACAAACCTCCAATAAGACAGCCAAAGAATACTATGAAAGAAGGCCAAGACCTAGGCTCGTAAAATGAGCCAAAGTCTATGGGTCGCCAGTGACCTATAGGCCATGGGCCGCCGCGACCTATGGCTTTGCCTCGTTTTGCATGCCAAACTTCCACAGGGTCGTTTCCTACCTACCTACAAGCTGAAAATGGAGTGGCCTGACCTAGAAGCTCTGTGACCCATATAAATACCAACCTACCGCAACATAAAGAGGATCTTCTCTGGACTGGTTGCTAAAGCTTTGCTGGAAACATTCTTCACTCTCTACCTCCCTCATAACAATCTCCAAAGGGATTCACTATGATTCTCCAGCGAGTTCCAACTCTGGAGATTTAATATAGCTAAGGATAATCAAAAGCATTTTAACAAACACTACTTGTAATAACAACTAGTCATAATAATACTATAAAGTCGACGTGGGCTTCATGAACAGTGTACCACTATAAAAATTCTCTGTCTTCTTTCTTTTATTGTTCTTATTCTATATATTTGATCAGTGATGCTTCTCTATTAGAATAGAGCTGGTGCTTTCAAATTCAAACCAGGGTGTTAGTCCATTTTTTGGGTCAACATTTTGGTGCTTTCACCGAGAACCCAACTAAGGCTTAGATCTAGTTATCTACTTTGGAATAGATAGGTTCAGAAGTAAGATCATCAATCTCTACTTAGAAGGTTTGCTGTTGAGAACAAAAGAACCAACAAAGAAGGACCGAAGAAAAAGAAAGCAAACACATGCTAAGGTGATGGAGAGCATCAACATAAGATAGTAGATGCGATCCTAAAGGTAAAGTTTAGAAATCACTTAAGCACATGGCTACAAACCCGAACTTAGGGATGAAAACCCTACGGAAGGATATGAGGATGGCTCTTTCCGGCTCTGAAGATGACAAACAATTCGAGGAAGACAAATTGGATGAAAATGCCAACGTGCAAAATGCTGGAAGAAGCTCTAAAACCCGTGCCTCAGCACGGTGCAAGCAATCGACGAGGAACTGCTACTCAAACGGTATTCTTAGAGGTAGGAGGACCAAGAAGATGACACAAACCGAGATCAACAATGCCAAGTTCCAATGATATATTGTGACCACTCCCTACTAAACAGATTCCGTTCCCATCGTGAAGCTCCCATCATCGAATCATGAGTGGTCCTCATCGAAAATCATCAAAAATCGCCAAAATGGTCATTGAAAAACTCATTTCAGGGTTGACTCGAAGTCGAACTCAGGTAATCGACTATTTGACTCAAAGCATATTCAGGAAATCCTGTCTTGAAGTCAAACTCGAGTAATCATCCATTTGACCTGAAGTAAACCTAGGAAATTCCGATCCAAAATCAGATTCGGCTAAAACCGAGGTTTTCTCCAAGCAAACGTCCAAATGGCTCCAAGCAATGTTTGTCACCAACCCAATGCTTCAAATTCTGTGACTCCAAGTGAATTGTGTGTTGACTCCAAGCAAATGGAAAAAAAAAAAAATGGGTCGGACTTCAAGTAAAATACCACCAATCCATCAATGCTGAACCATCTTCTTTTGGCCATAATTTAAACGTGTGAACTCCGAATACCTTAAAATTTGGAATGCAACCTTATGGGGTCTTCTTTGTCACCCCAGACCGATCTTACCTAGTTTTAATTTTTTTTGGGATCATCACTGATCCATGATCCCATCATAAATGATTTGTCATTCAATTGGCATTTCCAATCATTCAAGCCTAGACAATCATGCATGAATCATTCTCAAGCATTAGAAACAACCGTAACATAAAAACGGACCGATCTGACAAAGATTAGAGCATCTTCCCCAATCGAAACCCATTCACGGAAGCCATTCAACATGCAGAATACCCAAAGAAGTTTATCATGCCAACTATTCCTTTTATAAAACTGTATGGCTGATTCGAAATTGCTTCTTTATAGGTATGACTAGCATATGGACGAAGTGAGGGCGATGGATGCAATCTGCTGCAAGGCCCTCGGGAATCATTAAAGGATGAAACAACCTGCTACCCTGGAAGAATTTTATTGGAGGGCAAACCAGTTCTAAAGACTAGAAATAGTGTAATTAGAAGAAAGCAAACCCGGCAGTGTGCCAAAGAACATACCAAAATGTGAAGGAGCTACAGGACCTCAGGAACCTTTTACCCAAGCAAGGCTACAAAGGCCAGTAGAAAAGCGCTCCAACTAACCGACGAAATCAGATATAAGGATGATTATCAAATAACACTCAAGCTAGCTAGAAACTAAGGAATGTGGTAGCAACCTAAAGCGGTGCATGCTGAGAACCAGCACTTGGGGCATTGCAGAGAGCATGGCAAAATAAATGCTTCTATTCCCTCGACGAGTCATGCCGATCCCTCTTTTGGGAACCGACATAGCTGGTGGAATCGTGAAGTCTTAACCAAAGGATCGTCGAACAAACAGATCTAATACCTTTGCCTACGGGAACCGATAAAACCATGTTTCCTTGAGCTAAATCCAAAAAATTCCTCTTGAAGTCGATGAATCATTGCTTCAACACCGCCCGGTCATCGGACACATGACCCAAAACTCCTCTCAGAATCGATAAATTATCATTCCAATGTCGTTTGGTAGGTGTACACCCGACCACAAAAAACCCTTCGCAAACATGAAGGTCTTTCACAAACTAAAGCGTCGTAAAGGTAAGCCTATAGGTCAGCAGTCATCTGATCCAAAGAACCCTTCGCGAACGTGAAGGTCTTTCACGACCTTGTAGTTAATCAAAGGCTAACTCGAATCAAGCCAAGACTTGGAACTTGGAAGAACCTCTCCCACTAGACTGAGGGCAACGAAACGAGTTATGGAGAGACCATGGATATAGTTCAAGCACGCTAATATCCCCATGGCATGGGGGCACCGCACACACTTGAAAAGGCATAAGAAAGGCCGAGACTAATCATACCATAGTTCTGTTATGCCCGATCAAAAACTCTAGCATTCTGAAGACCGCGGACTTAATGACCTAGCTAGTACAACAGCCAATATACTAGCATATTACTTGCCCGCTTCTTTCCAACTACTATTTTACCGCTCTAGGTGACCAATTCATCTTCCTCTTAGACCGTATGCCAGTCAAAGACACATTCTCTGAAGGCAATTTGGACCAAGAGCTAAGAGTCGGGCCCTAAACCCCCATAGGCTCTTTTTTCAATCCATCTTCATGCGGTCAACTATAGATCATTCCACCATTCCAACCTGATCTATCTGGACATGCACATCTTCCAAAAACGCGGAAGGGTCATCTAAGCTACGGTTACCCGAACCAAAAACAGTTTAGCTTCTTGAACTAATAAAACTGTGTTCATGTAAGCAACATGATGAGTCGATGGGATCAAATCGACTCAAACCGTTGGATCAGCGAAACACGATCCTTGCCTTCTAGAAGCCAATGTTGCTATGGCAACATCAGAAAGGCCCAAAACTTAAAGTCCTCACATTGCCCGGAGATAGGCAACGCCAAGGAGCACTAAAAAACTAACTCCTCGCGTTGCCCGGAGATAGGCAACGCCGAGGAGCACTAAAAAACCAACCCCTCGCATTGCCTGGAGATAGGCAACGCCGAGGACCATCAAAAACTAACTACTCACGTTGTTTGGAGATAGATAACATGTGACATCCCGCCTTTTTGTACGTTTTAAATCGACGATAAACCACACACGTCAGATTCAAACCATACGAAAGGGCTAATTGTCATTGGGGTGGATAAGGAAAAGGAAGGAAGAAAGAAAACAAAGCAGAATCTCATAGCGAAATGACAAAATATAATAATCAAATAATAGTTCATGAAGCTGTTTACAAAAAACATTTGATTATATCTATACGACACAAAATCAAAGTTACACATCCCAAAGAAATATAAATAACAATACAATGGAACAGTGTGATGCAGTGGAACAACATAGTATATAATAATAATATCTTCATCTTCGTCCTCCAAAATAAAGTCTTCAAACCTTGAAATGCTCACACCGACCCGAGCGAATTGAAAAGACAAAACACTTAAGTCGGAACTAAAAGATCTTATGTGAGTTAAATCAACGGTAAATAAATATGAGTGTAACGGCGTCGGAGATGTTTACGGGGTTTGACATCTCCTATCCAATGTCTAATGTGAGTGCAATAACTTAAGAGATGCTCGGGATTCACATCTCCTAAGGATCCGTTAAACTATCTACTATGTAGTAATATATGCTATTATAATAGTGTCTACAGTAAAGTATAATATAAATTAAAAATTGTGTTAGGGCTTTATGCCTTAACACACTTATATATTCCCATAGTCTGTATAGTACCATAATCTCCCCCGTACCGGGCGTCGTCAGAGGGCAGTCCATAATATGGTACAAACCAAAATCGTATAAGGTGCGCTAGGGTAGGTGACATGGCGCACAAGGCAATGCCAGAGTAGATATACCAATTACGCATCCGGGTTGGTGGTAACGTGTAGCAGCTACTACCGCCTACCTCGAACCACACCCCCAAAATCAAAAATCAAAAATGGCCACTAAATCAATCCAAAGTCAGAATATAATATCGAAGGAGTGTGTCCGATAAGAGGGGGTACCTCCTTGGCCCGAGAATCGCTCTTGTTTTAGCCACCTTATGCCAACTCACGGGAGTCGGGTCCACGTTCATACCTCAATAGAACGCCGCCACCATCCTACTTCATTCTGGAATCTCCACTGCATACACGGTTTGTCAAAGTGGTTTTCAGAGTTGGCAAAGAGTATGACAACTTCCGGTCCTGGTCTCTTTAACAACCAAACATTATTATAACACCGTGGTCATTTTAAATAGTTTATACTTAAAAACCAAAATATCATTGCCCTTTAAAAAACCATATAAATACGATATCATTTCCATTTCAAAACAAAATAAAATATCATTTCTATTTCAAATATATCCATTTTCCAAAGCAATAGCATTTTCAAAGTTATAACACTTCGAAATCAAAACCACTTGAAATATAACACTTTCAAATCATAATAGTTTGAAACTCATAACTTTGAAAAGTAACTTCCACCACCTAAATGGTTTAAATATTAAAATACTTTATATAATAAAATAACTTCTTTAATTTCACAAATCAATTCCAAAACAACTCAAATTTCTCGATTTTAAATTCAACCAAATCCCAAATCATACATTCCAATACGATTCAGTTTCCAAATAAACTATTTCAAATTTTATCGATTTCAAACAAATTTGATCCATAGAATAAACCATTTCAGATTCAATATATTTCAAACTTTAAGTATTCAGAAATTTCAAACTAAGTTTGGTAATTAAGATTCAACAATTAGATTTTCTATTATTTAATTTTGAAATATTTTACATAATAATTCCATTATCATTTAAATAAAATTCAAACTACAATTAACTAAATTTTCCTTCAATTTATTTATACTTGAAATATTCATTTAATTCACCTTAAACCAAAATCAGGTTATAAACAACGTACCTTCTAAAATTTCAAATTTAATAAATTCCACATCAAGCTTATTTGAGTTTAATTCTTAAATAAATTCAATTTCAAATAAATCTCAAATTTATCTTCCAACCTTAATTTGTTAAAATCATTATAAACTTTATATTAAAATATAATTTAAATACTTAACAATATTATCTTCAATAAAAATCAACTTGTTATTAAACTTATTCTATATTAAAACAAATTATACATAGCTTAAAATCAAGGATAAAATAACATTTATATAATATCTAAAATCAATATTTGTTAAAACCATATATTTCTTTACAAAACCATAAAAATCATTTTAAAAAAGTATTTTTATATATAGACCACAGTGTCTGTATATAATTTTCTATCCTATGGTCAAGTGATATGGATATTTATCATTTCAATCCGCAATTTAAAATATAAATAAGGTTATATATCATTTCAAACCGCAATCCCGAATGGAAAAAAATCCATAATAACTTGCAGTTTATAACAATATAAAATGCAACATCCATTCATCCAATATCAATCATCAAACATTTACCACAATCATCATCCAATTCAATCAATAACATCAATATAGAACATATAATAAATAACAGGTATTTATTGGCAGTTTATGTTCAATAATAAATTAAATAACTATTTTATCCAAATAAATTCAAATCAAATGAGACGATGATTCCAAATATGCCAAACAGTCATAAATAAATTTCTAATCACATCATAAATCAATTTAACAAACATAAGAAATTTTAGAAGTTGTGAGTGGGTTAAAACACTCACCTTTTGAATTTAAATTGAATTTAAACTCAAAATTCAACCAGTCTCAGAATCTGTCCAAACTAGCGTCAAACTGTCCGGAATTTCAATACGATCCGAACGGAGAAAATCGCGCGTGAATCGGACCTCGTATGCAAAAGTTATTATGATTAGAACATTGAGTTTTAAATTTGAAAAATAAATAAAATAAATAACAGAAACCAATACCAGATTGCCACGTCATCAGACAAATATGCGAACCAAGCCACGTTCATCGTTCCAGAACCTACGCATGCAACTCCTATTGTTCTCGACACTAGAAGCCGCCACCTCCTCACGACCGTACGCGACCTGCGCCACAACATAGAGACCCCCCACAACCATCCCCTACCACGCCGACGTCGCTCGACGCCAGAAAGTAGGCCGTCGCCACCATAATTCGAACCCTAGTTCGAATTTTATTGCCAAGTCCAGCTGTTGATTCGACACATAAACGACATAGATGAAGTCCCCTCGGTCCACTCTACAATACCCACAATTTAATTTGAAGATCGGACAAGTTTGGTCGAAACGTAATGAATAGCCGTGAACAGTTCATCGATTTCCGGCTACACCGAAACCCAGATTAAAAAAAAAATCATATATTTGACTTGCGCTCGTCGAGAGTTTCAAATCCATATATAATTTGATATAGTTTTTGGATTTTAATTTTTGAGATTGTATTTTGAATTGAAATTGGATTGGGAAGATTAGGGTTTTTAGCCATTGAGGAAGAAGAGCAACATAAGTTTCTATACATACAGAAATGAGAAATAGAAAGGCTGCTAGGGTTTATAACCGGATATATATAGGTAGAGCTGAAAATAGAGGAACGAATACGATTGGTTTGGATAGTTGAACGATACTGGCCCAAAATCCCATTTCGACTCCAGAACGAAAATGGATCAACCCATATATCAAAATAGATGTTTTAAAATATTTTACAATCAATGGAATTAGTTTCAGGTCCAAATTCCATCATATGAAGAAGTTATGTTAAAATCAAGTTATTTCAAATTGATTTCAATTTAATTGATTTGTAGGCGTTTCGAGTCCGTACGATCAAACGATAAGTCCGATCGTTACGAAACTTAAAATCCTATAATAATTCACCATTAAGGATCCGATGAAACTGGTTTCGTCGAAATCCGAGTCGGTGGCCAAAATGACTATATTTCAGTTAATTAAATAAATTAATTTTAAATCAAATTAAATCATCTTTCCATTCAATTATCATCATTTCCAATTCCTATCACTTTGGATTACTTAATAATTTAAAAATACTTTAAAAATAATTTCTCTTATTAACTTATTTATTGGACATTTCATAATTTACAACATTTAATTTCGATTTCAATTAATCCAGTAATTATAAATTTAAATTCCCAATAAATCCATTTATTTGATTTAAATCTTCTTATGAAATCAATTATCAACTTATCACCTTAAAGGTAATATTAATATTGGTTTATATATTAAAATTTTCCATTTCATTCTAATTTCAATTTTATAACCAAGTGCAACAATTTATATTATTTCATTATTGGGATTTCACTCCAATTGTAAATAATTAGTTTTAATTACCATTGCTACATTTCATTTTAATTCACTTCATTATAAATTGTAAAGTTTTTATTTCTTTCTAAATTTAATTACAAAAATCTTATTAAATTAACCAATTTACTTATCGAAATTTATGGGTAGTTACACAACGTCGAGGACCATCAAAAACTCCTCGTGTTTCCCGAAGATAGGCAATGTCGAGGAGCATTAAAAATTACACTCCTTGCATTGCCAGAAGATAGACAACGCCAAGGAGCACCCAAAGCATGCATCTTGTAAGCCGCACATCAAAAACTAACTCCTCGCATTGCCCGAAGATAGACAACGTCGAGGAGCATTAAAAAGCCAACTCCTCATGTTTCTCGAAGAAAGGCAATGCCGAGGAGTACTAAAAGACCAACACCTCGCATTGCCCGAAGATAGGCAACGTTGAGGACCATCAAAAACTAACTCCTCGCATTGCCCAGAGATAGGCAACGCGGTTTACCATTAAAAACTAACTTCTCGCGTTGCCCAGAGATAGGCAACACCGAGGACCATCAAAAACTAACTCCTCGCATTTTCCGGAGGTAACCAACACCGATGACCATCTCGCTTTGCCAGAGATAAGCAACACAGAGGAGCATCAAAACTTACACTCCTTGTGTTTCCTGGAGATAGGCAATGCCAAGGAGCACCAAAAGCCATGCATCTCATAAGCCATGCATGAAAAACTAACTGCTCGCGTTGCTTGAAATAGACAACACCGAGGAGCACTAAAAGACTTACTCCTCGCGTTGCTCGGAGATAGGATACGCCGAGGAGCACTAAATGACCAACTTTCGCGTTGCCCGGAGATAGGCAACGCCGAGGAGTCAGCCGAGGAGCACTAAAAGACCGACTCCTCGCATTGCCCGGAGATAGGCAACTTTGAGAAGCATCAAGGACTAACCCCTCACGTTGCCTGGAGATAGGCAACGCCGAGAAGCATCATAAACTAACTCCTCGGCGTTGCCTGGAGATAGAAAACCCAAGGAGCACCAAAAATAGGCCTATCAACGGATGCTTTCGGATGCGGATAATGCCATATCAGCATCTGCATCCGAAAACATTTTTAGATATCGGATATCCGCAACCGTGGATACGGATGGATATCGGATAATTATCCTATTCGCTAACGACTTATAAATCAAGAATTATAAAAAAATTAGTTTAACATAAATATTTTTCAATACCATTGCATATAAAAATGTTAGATGATAATAAATAGTTTTGAGTAGTTTAAAAGCATTAAGTGTATATATTATAAACTACTAAATTAAAAAAAAAATAAACAAATTTTTTCACTACACTAAAATACACATAATTTGAATTATAATTTTGACAAAAACCGAACAGATAATTTTCGGATGTTGATGTCTTCGTATCTGTATCTGCATCCGCTTTTCCGGATATCAGATATATATCCGTTTTTCAGATGTGGATGGATTTTGGATTTTTCAGGTATCCATTGATAGCCCTAACCAAAAGCCACGCATTGCATAAACCGTGCCAAAATATACGCTCCTCGCGTTGCCCGGAGATGGGCTATACCGAGGAGCACCAAAATTTGTGCATTCCATAAGACGCGCACTTCATAAGGTGCACATTAAACGCCAAAACACACGCTCCTCAAGTGGCCCGATGACAAGCAACGCCGGGGAGCGCCAAAAACCGCGCATCTCATAACTAGCGTCAACTACTCCTATAATCACGAATAATGAGCACAACTCCAACAAAATCGGAATGCTACAAACTATAATGACCCGTAATTTTGCTACTTCGAAAATGAAAGACTTTGTTTATTTTTAAATTTAAAAGGAATTTAAAACTTAAATAAATATGTTATATATAATAAATAATTATCTATTCTTGTAGTTAATAAATTAAAAAGTATAAATTTTGATTTCAGAACAAATCAACAAAAGTTCAATTTTGTTAAAAATAAACAAGGCTTAAATAAATGGATTTAAATATTTATTTAAAAATATAAATCTTATTTAGAACATCTGATAAAGATAATAAAAGTGTATTAAAAGATTTAAAAGTATGTTAATAATCGTTTTACAAAAATAACCAAAATTTGTCGCATTTTGTCAGTTTTACATACATTGTAAAAATAGAGATTTTGATATTATTTAATTTTGATTTTTAAATATAAAGAGACATGTTTTAATTTATTTGAAGAAGTAAAAAGTTCATTTTAAAGTTTGGTTTACTTCAATATATAGCTTAACAAAAACGTCAAATTTTAACTGTAAGATTTGTCGATGAAAACACCGTTTTCAACCAAAACAAGTCGTCGTCAAGTTGTTTCAACTTGATATATTTTCTAACATTTAAATATAATTTTACAAACTTTTTAAACACTTTGCATTCATCACTAAAAGACAAAAAGAGTTTACTTTTGAAAAGTTTACATAAAAGAGTATAAAATTTGAAAAGACATGATTTGACTAATTAAATTTTATTTTAAATCTTTATAAACAACATCATTACATATATGTCATGTCTCATTAATGGAATGTTATGTGTATGCATGAAAAAGGAGCAAAAGGGTAATTATGTATTTTAAAACGTAAAGAAAAAAGACAAAATTATTACTTAAGGACTTAATATCACATCCAACCTTCTCTTCTCATTAATGCACATCCTTTCTCATCTTGGAATAAATGTTTAATTATGGTCTAAAAGTGAAATAAGTAGGAAAGGGCATTATAGTCTTTTGGCAAGAAACTCCAAATATAAATAAGCATTCATACCATCCACTTTTTACATTTCATTCCTTCCTTATTCTTCACTTTCTCCTTCTTCTTCACCTCTATTTACATGACTTCCCACCTCTCCATTCTCTTCCATCAAAGCTCCACCTCGGCCCAGCAATCCCTAAGCCGTACCCACCTCCTACACTACCTACCCACCTCCTTCAAGCCAAATGTCCCACACACCCACCTAAAACACCCTACGGCCGAGCCCTACACACCAAGTTCGAGCCCGTACTCCACCATACCCAAGCCCAAAGCCAAATACCCAAGGCCGTACACCCCTTTTCCCTCCAATGCTCACATCCAAATAAAAAAAGAAAAAAGAAAAGAAAGAAAAAGAGAGGAGGATAGAAAAGCAATAAAGTCAAGATGCTTGAAAATATCACGTTAGTTCGTTAGTCGTAAACACGCCAATTCGCCTAAAGATTGACAAAGTGGATATAAAGGTGAGAAATTCTCATCGCTTTTAAAATTTTATATTTTGGTTATGATAAAACAATCACATTTATACCCTTATGACATATGAATGTTTATACCAATTTGATTATTAATATGGATGTTTGATTTGTTGGTTAGATAATTGAATTGTGATAATGCATTCCGTTATGGTATTAATAGTGAATGTTGGATTGAAATCATATGTTATGTGATTGGTTGAATGGATGTTATGATAGTGATGAATATGAACATTGGTTGTGTTCATTTTGATTTGATAATCCCTTTGTTAATAAGACCATATTTTAGTGATATGAGATATTTTATAAAGATAAGTCTCTTTTCAATTAGAAGTGAAATAAAAATAAAAGAGAATTTGAAATTTAAAGTGAAATGGTTTTGAAAAAGAAGGTTAAATTGAAATTGAGATGAATAATGAAATTGAAATCGATTTTGAAAACTTGAAGTTGAGATTGAAGTTGAATTGAAGTTTAAATTGAAATTAGATTTGAAATCTAAGTTTTAATTGAGTTTAATTTAAAGTTAGAATTGAAATTGAGTTGAAATTGGAATTTAAAATTTAATATTAAAATAATAGGAATATAATAATATTATAATATGGTAATAGTGAAAATATATCTTAAATACTCTAAAAGTGAAAATATTGATTTAAAATGATTTGTAATGATTTTATAAGTAATAAAATCCAATTTGAATAGATTATTTCAAATATTGAAAAATAAGTTAAAACTAGGTGCGTGGCGCAACGGTAGTTCGCAATTTCTAACCGAAAAGTTCAAATGAGTGTATAGAGTAAAATATAGCTCCGAATTCTTCGAGATAAGAAAATTATGGACTATTATACCCATATGTTTGAAATGAATAAAGAGAATCAAGATTTTGTCTTGTATATTTTGAATTAAGTCCAAAACAATTTTCTAGAAAAATCGCGCTAGTGTAGTTAAAGTGACCATAATAGGGAATTGTCTCAAATGAGAATTTTTAATTATGGAAAAATATTAAATAAATTTGATAGATCTATTTAAATAATTTAAAAGAGATTTGGTTTGAAAATATGAATTATCTAATGATTAAAAGCTGATTTAATTGAATAAGGTTATATAACACTTTCCATAGCAGTTTTATGCTGCGAATTGTATAACTTTTTAAAGTGAAGTTTAAACTTAACGTTTTCTCAGAATCAATTGTGAATGTTTTAAAAAGGATAATTAAGCATTTTGAAAGATAATTTGAAAAATTTATAAGTAATTCCAAAATAAAATTGATAACTGAGTATGTGAAAACGATTAGTACATTTGTCCCGCCTGTGTGATCTAAAAAGATAAAACATGGTGTTTAACTACGGTTAGGGATGGAGAAACCAGTGCCCTGAACTTACCTGGCCTAATTTTTCCTTTCTTAGGCGAGGGGTGGAACGGATCGAAAGGAAAGCCCAAATGCTCTTAAATAAAAAAACTCTGCTAAGTTTTCCAAAATAAAAGAAGTTTAGTATTATCCAAAATTTAAGTAATCTCCATAATGAATGATTTCTATTTACTCAAAAATGTTTGCAAAGAATTATTTTAGGGTTTATCGTAAATGATGTCTTAAATAACATTGTTTTTGACCCATCTAAAAGTTAAGAAATTTGGATCGAGAGTTAAGTATGTAAAATTGAGATATTTTCCAAAGCAAAAGAATGAATTACTTTGAATTATCCTAAGTCAAAATAAGGAGATTTCAAAATCAGCCAAAAGAATTAAAGTGAAAAGAGACTTAATTAATTCTATATACTCATATTCACTTTTTATCGAGAATTGGATTTCGAAGGAACCCGGGTCGGATTTGGTTGATTCCTGTCCGAAAAATATTTTGAACCAATGTATACGTTCGAACTCAAAGACTTGTTGAAGATGATGATTATTAAAGACCGTGGATTTTCATAGTGTGAAGACTGCTTGTTGAACATGCTCTGGGTAGCTCCTATTATAGAGTTATTAATAGTAGTGGTCTCCTCGTGATGGTGATTTTTCGGATTGCAAGGACTACTCGCTACTAGTGGTAGTAAGAGAGTGCCTTCGATTTGTCCTGTTCTTGGACAACTTGTATGGACATTTGTCTGACATTGCATTTCTAATGATTACATACATTGGTTTTTACAAACTACATCAGTGGTGGTGGAGAAGGCAACTTCTCTTAGCTTAACACCCTCCTTGAGACACACGAGCTCAAGGGTTGTATTTTTGTGGAAGGCAACTAGTAGTTAACGGAAATGGCAATGTGGCATTCAAAGATGTGATATGTCCTTTATGAAAAGGCAATCGTAGCCTCAAGCCTCATCAAAGCAGAAATGACCGAAACATGATTAAATGCAGCAAGGCAAAGTGGGTTATTCCCAATTAGGGTATGATTATCCCCTTTTAGATATATTTCTTCCCGCTATGATGCTCGGGATGTAAATTAATGTGGTTTGTATGCTCGGGCGCCCGGTTTAAAGGTCGGTAACGACCGGGGGATGATATATTCGGTACTATCTAGTTACAGAGGTAGGCCGGTCTTGTGTTGGTAGAGGGCAGATGTTCTGTACCTCGGGGCATCCATTTAGAGGTGTACCCATTCGGAAGGTAGATCCTTCGCCTAGTCATTTGTATGGAAATCCATTCTCTAATAAAAACCTACTGTTTTGTTTGTAGAACCTAGTATGTTGGAATTTAATAATGGTAACAATTTCGGTTAAGATCAATAAGTTTATTTGCAAATGCTTCAAAGAGATGTCATTAAAAAGAATATCAAATGTTTTGATATAAAAGTGATTTAGTTATCATAAGGTAAAAACCCATCCGTGTTAATGTGTGGGTGTGGTCTTATGATAATTTTTCTTTTCAAAGGATTTTATTCAAAGGCTGATATATGACACTGTCATTTATTATTGAGTTTTTCCCACTCTAGTTTATCAAGCCTGATCTGGGTATTTTCAATACTCGGGTCAGATCCGAGTAGTTTCGGGGTTAATCGAAGGCGTTAGAGTTTCCAGAGGAGAGCTGGAAATATTCATCTACGTATGGACATATCCTATTATCCGTTATACTTAGTTTGTTTTAGTTGATGTTTGTCAACAATTGTAAGGACAAATGTTTATAACTGTCCAAACTGAATCTAGGTTAGACTCTAACATATGTATTCAAAAGTTTTCCGCTATAAAAATATTTGTTCAATATTATATGTTATTTCTTTCATGTGAGAATCTATTCCATCTATTTTTCTTTATTATCCTTCATGTTCCGTAATTTCATTCAATTTGAATTGGACATGTATGGTTTATTGTCGATTCAAAGGGTACGGAAAAACGGGCCTTGACACAAACAAACTGAAAGTCTCAACTATAGACACTTAAGGGTTAAAACTTCCCTTAGTTAACCCATGTAATGTGCTCCTCTAAAAACGCAGATATCGCGTACTTGCCAGAATATCATAAGAAACTTGAATTACATGCTAAAGTTGCAAAACCCCTGAAAGAAGGAAAATCAAGCCGCGACTTAGCCCAATTTCAAGTTTAATATGAAAATTGTCTAAACTACGAGTTACCGGTCATTTGAAGTAAACAACCCTATGAAATGAGGGGCATACATCAGTACTTAAATAAAAATAATTGAAAACAATAAGTTCACAACTTCTGTTACTGATAAACAAAGAAATGTCGCTCCAAATAATTTTTTTGGCAGCATTCACAAAAATTGGATAAGGGCAAACAAAATAAGCATAAGTGCACCGAAGGCATATGAACAGATAGATAAAAGTACAGTCAAAATATTAGTGTATTGCTTATAATTTTCTTTGCTCAGGGTCAAAATGTGGGGGCCGTACCCACACAACACCAGGCAGCGAAAAGATAATACAGACTCGACGACAAAAACATTAAGTGCAGACTCTGGACTTGAACAAAATGACTCAACGAGAACCAAAATCAATTTATCTCCATACAAGCTCATCAGCGCTTCCTTCCACCGCTCCCTTTTCCACTCTTTGTTTCTAGTTTCTGCCTTATTTTGGGAGTGGTGTTGCTGCCAGTAATATCAACAAACTACTCAATGGTAACATCAAGAAGTTCCAAACCGGTCCGAGTTGACGGGTCGCATCGGTCCCATGAGCCACGCAATCTCAAAAGCGACACACTTCGTAAACTGCGCATTTTCATAAGCTACGCAAACACTGCTTGATGTTGCTCTGGCGTCTTTGACGAACTGTTAAAATTTTCTAAGTACCGGTGTTGTCTCGACAACACCGGGAAACTTGTCTATTGCAGGATTAAACAGGGATCGAGTCCCACTGCCTAAAAGAACCGGCATTGCTTCGATAGTGCCACAAAGCTCACAAACTAAGAAGTCGACAAAGGATTCTAATATTTGAGCAAAGTTAATGTAAAAAATGTCAAAATTCAAGGCATCCGAGTCATGAGTTTCCAAAGATAGGAGTTGTAACATACCTACGACTAAGGGCATCCAGAGAGCCATCCAAAACATCAAGTCTTGCATTAAGTGTTCGAGTAATCAGCCTCGTGGATCAACAACATATAACACACTAACACTTGGTTGGGACCAAAAATAACTACAAGGTTCTGTTATGCTAAACAGAGAATTTCAGCAATCGCAACAAAACTATGCAGTATGGTAGGTTGGAATAATGCAAAACTAAAAAGGAAACTGCTCCAACCTGTCGGACATTGATATTTCCTCAGCAACATTGAGAACTCCAGACCATCATTTAAACAAGAAAATCGAACTCCTTAAGGTTCACCATCGCTTGGAAATAGGGATAAAGGAGGAACTTACTGATGACCAGAGATAGATAATGATGGAAGACGTTTCCATAATCAAGTCATCAACCTAGCGGCTTCCAAAGACAGAAGCAGATGCTCGAATAAGGTCTCAAACCCTAACTTGCAAAAAAACTAGCTGTTATCCAAAGACAGGCAATGGCAAGGAGAGAACGCTCAAAATCGAGTAGCTAAGCCACTGATTCTCAAAGATTTGAACCAACGAATAAGGTTGATATCCGTAATAATGCTATTAATCAAGCATAATGTATATGGCCTGAAACAAGCAAGGTTTGGTGTCAGGGACTTAAGACAAACACCACTGAACTCTACTGGTCTATGGTCAGTATTGGAATGAACGCGGTCGTACCGGGGGCAATGTGATGACTTGCTCCATGATTTCAAATTTTCTGTAAGAACCTGGAGTTTGAGACCTAGAAATGAGGGATTCTGCTAATAGTTGTTAGATCATAAAAAAATCAGTGAGAGGAAGAATGACCATTGAATTAGTTAAACAACAGCCTTGCATCTCCAAGGGTAATACTTGACGGTTATAAACAAAGATGGCAGCGGAAATGCCTAGGACTCTCACCATTCCGAAACATGGCATCTCATATTTAAGCAACGTTGAGAAAACAACCACATTTGGTTAAAAGGTATCTACTCAACTCTACAGGATCAGATGAATGATTCAACCACCACTAACATGGCTTTAACACTGCCCGAAGACAGGCAACACTAATAAAATACTTCTACGATCCAACCATCAAAGTGCTAGTTTTCGAAGGCCAAAACTAGCACCCAACTGGATTAAGAGCACCGCTGAATCAATGGGGAAAATTAGAGTGTCGGTGTTGCCTCGCCAACGCCAAGACCATCTTTTATCTTTTAAGTACCGGTGCTACCATGGCAACATTAGTAAAATTTTCTATTTCCTAAGTACTAATGTTACCCCGACAATGCTAGGAAACTTTCTATTTCATAAGTACCGGTGTTGCCCTGGAAACTCCAGGAAACATTCTACTCACTAAGTACCGGTATTTCCCCGGCAATGCCAGGAAAATTTTAAACTACAGGACTGATAAGAAACACTCATCGCATTGAACCATCAATGCACTAGCTTCCAAAGATAGAAGTTGGTCCTCAACTGAGTTTCTACCTTCTCTTTAGAAACTACTATTGCCTAATGATAGGCAATGACTAAAAGACATATCCCTTCATAGGCCAGCCAGATAGTTCGACCCTTCATCGCAGGATTCAGCCACTGCATAGGAACAAAGCAGCGTCGAAAGGAAATCCCAAGATTGAATTTCCCATGTACCAATTTCTAGGGATGAAAGCTGGTGCACAACCGAATTTTCTAAATTTAATTTAGAAAGAATTTAGACACGATCAAAAGATAGGTAGCCTTGAGGAAGTGTTGCTTGGAACCAAGTAGCTAGATTATAAATTCTCAAAGATAGGATTTGAAATATGAACAAAACTTCCATGAAAATGCCAGCAACCAAGAAGAGCATGCATAGCAAAGAACAAGCGGGAGCAATCATGGAAGGTCGGAAATAAAATCCCTGAACTTCTTCAATTCCAGAATGGGATTGAGAGCCAGATTGGGGATAGTTGAGAAATTTGCCTCATAGATTTCCATTCCTTACAATCGCCCAAATACAGACATTCGAAATAGCTAGTCCCTCAAGAGGGGAAAAAGCATAGATACTTGATCGAAAGAAATGTTTCAAAAATCCAAACAAGAATAATTACGATGTTGGTTAGATAACGGTTCTGCATCACAAAACAGAGCATTCTGGCAACAAAATCGCTAACAAAGGAAATGAAGGATCTAAAGTTAGAAGTCAACCATCGCTCATAGTTCGACGATGATGAGAAGGATCGATGACCTACTTATGGTCTAACTAGATCATTTGGTTCCAACTTGCAGGAATATGCCATTACCCAAAGTTTAACGATGCTAGGAAGAAAGCCCAAAATGAAACTATTGATACATCGGCTTTCAAAAACAGAAGCAAGAGTTTGATTGAATCTTTAACCTACCTTCTAGCATCTCATGATATCGAAAGATCACAACATCAAGGAAAAGTCCACAGTGTTGAGTCACCCCTGTATGAGTTTCCGAAGATAGAAACCAACACATGATTAAGATCTCAACGTTGGACTCAAAAGAATTTACTTTAGCAAAAGATGCCAGAAACGCATCTTTCTAATACATATCAACATCATTACAAAACTCAGATCTTAGGATCAAGCAACAAAGACCCTAATTTCCGAAGATATGAGTTATCATGTCAATCAAACTAGGGTAATCAAACTTATTGCTTAGGAGACCTAGACTCCCAAAGCATGTTGATTCGATAGTCAAAGTAATTAGCCCTATGGACTATGGCATTTACACTAACACTTTGTTGAAACAAACTTAATTGAGCATAAGTAGGGATTAGCTAGACCAAGCTAATTCATAATTTTGAACAAAGCTATGAAATAGAATATGCTGAAATGACCGTAGAAGTATTGCATACATGTATAGAATTACAGTAAACAAGTATGCTATGCATAAGCTCAAGGAGTGCAACAACGAGAAAAAGCAATGCTAGGAATCGAGCAAATAAGCCAATAGTCCTCGGAGATAGAGACGGGTGTGCACTGAATACCGAAAAATGCAAAGGAAGGACAATCACACTTAGACAACTCATGCACTAGTTTCCAAAGGCTGAAACTGTGCTTGATCGAACTCGAACTATAACTCTACAAGAGAAAATCTGCCTTGTAATTTAATTGTAATCAATCATCCCAATATGATAGAGATAATAAGCGAAGCCTAAGTTGCAAAGGACCCAACTTCTGGAGGAGTGGGAGTACCTCCACTAAACTAAAGATTGGATGACTAAAAAGCCACTTTCAACGACAAAACTTGGCATTCAACCCTGTCAGGTATGTTTTACTTTGAATAAAACCTTGTATAACCAACGCCCGGAATCCAAAGGAAGTCGACGTATGTTGACCAATCGCATCTTGAGCGTTGACCGGGGCAGATGTAGTGTGTTGTCTAAATAAGAAGAGCCCAGTATCCTGAATAATGTGAACAAACAATCTAGTGTAGATAGCTTGCTTACATTTGAAAAACGATCCATATCATCTTTTGAAATTATCTCTTCCGCCCTTACCTGTTATCGATCGACGATTGATAACGGAGCCGTTGTCCGAAGCGACGCGGGAAGCTTTTCTTTTTAGGATCACTGGAACATAGAAATAGAAAGAGCGGTATGATTGAATCATCCACTATATCCGATTTTGGAATAAATCATCACATTGGAATTCAAAAGCATCAATGGGAACTTAACCAAATTCTCGAAAAGAAAAAGTTAAAGACCAAGAGTAAGACTTTGCTCCAGAATGGTGTACAATCATTCGAGACCAAACATAGCTTCACCGTAGATCGAATTAAAAATATATAGGACAACCCCAAACCTACTTTATCCACCCACTTACTGACCTAAACCCTTGCGAAAACTACAGAGCATAGGTTACATTGTCAATAACAGGAATTGAAATTCAGATCGAAATCAAAATGGCTATCAGAAGTTATTCAACTGAAAACAACATCTTGAAGTAGCCACTGACGATTCACGCTGAAAATTCAATATATGGAAGAATAGTCAAAGCCAAATTTGCATGGTAACCTCAACGTGATCGACTGGTGATGTGACGTACAGTAACGGCTGCAGAACTAGACACAAGTCAATTCTAGTCTAATGGACGAGATAAAAAAATGTGTCAAGCATTGGGCCGAAGCCCAAATGTCGTTTCGGGAAACAATTCGAGACTCGATTTACTATCTTTCTCCATTAAATCGCAATCAACTCGAACTTCTCGTAATCAACGTTGCATGTGGACACTAGTCATCAAGTCATTACATGAACGAAATAATTGGCAAATCAACTAAGCAAACCCACCTCAAACTAACTTCTAAGGCACCAGAAGAATCAAGAATCGAATTCAACGTACTTTGAATGGATCGGCGGCGAGCTAGAAAATCGATGGCAACTCCAAAGGGCAGCGAGATGGAAATTCGAGATAGGGTTCAAGAATTAGGAACTGGAATCGTGATGAAAGGAGTCACGATTAGGATCGCGATGGGAGGTATCCCCAAGGACTGATGGATCAACACACAAGAAGATTGCTGAATTGCTTGGAGATGAATAGCTTGAAAATTGGATCACTTGAAGGTTGTACTGATTCGGGTCAAATGAGGTTAGGTCGGCTCTGCCAATGTATATAAGCGAGCAAAAGGAAGCCAATTATTTTGCTAAGTACTAGGGTCGGTGGCGACCCATCAGATCGCTAGCGACTCGACGCTAATTTTACAAAGAAATCAGGTCGCTAGCGACCCATCTCACATGGATTGCTAGCGACCTTAAAAATATAAAAATGAAAGTATATGGAGGGAAAGAGGAAAAGAAACTTCACCTATTCTTCTTGAACTCGATCTATTACGACTGTTCATCATCTTGAGGCATGCCGGGAAAATATGAGTAGAAATGCGATATGTTGTGACAAGTACTAGCAGTTAGAACCAAAGAATGACGACCAACAACATTATGTTAACGTATTCATAAATCTCTAATGCAATCACTTGGAGATCAACGGATGGATATTGAGAGCGATAACTTTCAGAACACGCCTTGTTTACAACTAAGACATACTCTGGAGGGCAAATGTTATTCGGGTTGTTAACCCAGTAGAAACCAATAGAAAACAGAACAACCTCATGTAAACACGATGGTTCGGGACTTAACCAGAAATACTAGGACAGGGATCAACAAGGTCCAAGCTATATGGCTAAAGCAACGACTGTGACCGACGAAGCTGAGAGACCAGCATTCTTTCAGTCAAATTAGCAGCTGAGCGTAAACAGCTAGCGAACTGCCATCAAAATGAAGCAACTGTTAGTCCTTGAGATGATGATTTTGATGACAACAACCTTAGGACTTGTTATAAAATATAAATACTAATATTATAGTTTAGGTATATATGTATATGCAGGATATAAACATGAAGGTACTAAGAATAAAGACTGTACGGTATAGAGATTCAAGGTTGAAGATGTCAAGAATGAAGACTCATGGGTATCAAGATATCAAGAGTTCAAGATTTCAAGAGTACAAGATAAGTATTGAGTCTAGAATTATGTTAAAACTTCTTGAAAGCACTTACATCTTTATTCGAAATTTATTCATGAAATTGAATCCACTTCGAGCCTGTTAAAGAGATGAAACCCTAATGGGATTGAACTCACGACAATATCTATGGAACATATAGCGGTCCTATTTTGATATCCATTAACTTTATGAAAATGCTTTTAAGAAATATATCTCTTGTTTTAAAAAAATGTTTTCGAAACTTTCTTTTCAAAAAGACATCTCTCTTGGTTTTAAATATTTTAGCCACGAAACTATTTTTCTCATTTTTAATATTTTGATTTCAAAATTGTCCTTGTTTTTAAACCATCTCTTGTTTTAAATGTTTATCTTTAGAATATTTAAATACTCAGATTTTAAATCACTTTATAGATTAAGATTATATATATTAAAAATTACTTTCTAAACTCTTTTATATGTTT
Source organism: Allium cepa (assembly GCA_030765085.1). Lineage (NCBI taxonomy): Eukaryota > Viridiplantae > Streptophyta > Magnoliopsida > Asparagales > Amaryllidaceae > Allium > Allium cepa. The sequence continues at coordinate 657,235,496 of CM060940.1, forward strand.
ACACTATATTCAAATATATTTACAAAGTTTAGAAATTGTTTTGACAAATTATAGAAACCAATTTTAATAAGAAAATAAAACATCAAATTTGCCTAGAGCATGTCGACATCCCTCAACTCCCAATGTCGACATGGTGTCCGTTAAATTCAAATTTCAAGTTTTCAAAAGAAGTATCTATTCGTCATAACCTTTCGCGGAGAGATACGAAAGTTGCTCTACTATATATACATGTTGTTTTGAATGAATTTTAATCATAATTTTTACTTGTTTTCTCTCCTCTTCATCTTCCACATTGATTCTAAAGAATATTAAACTATACTCTACCGAAATACCAAATGAATCAAACTTGATTATCTCTTGTTTGATTCTCTACCACTCTCTCCATAAGATCTTAGTGCTATTCAAAGTTATAGAATCTTTTGTAAATCAAACTGTTGAATAAAAGGTGAGATTGAGCCTTAATATCAATTAGGTGTGATTGTAGCCCCAGGAATCAATTAGGTGATCTTGTAGCCTGGTTAAATCAAGAAAGTTGCCCTAAACTCGAATACAGGGGGTGTACCTCATAGCCTTGAAACGAGGGTGTAATCTAGGAGATTATTTTGATAAGAAATCCATACGATTGTATCGGGCTGGATGTAGGGTAACTTCGAACCAGTATAAAATCCTGATGTGTTCTTTTGTTTACTTCTTTTATTTTGTATTTGCATCTGTATCTGATTCTGTGATTATATCTGTGTCCGTGAATTGCATTTGTTGGTGATTAAATTACATAAGTTTCAAAAAGATTTAGAAAACCCATAAAACACTATCCATACCCCCTCTAGTATTATTCCAGTCTTAAGATCCGTAATCCGCATTTCTCACATTTGGTATCAGAGCACTGGTTTCAAAGTTTTCATAATCTGAATTTTGATTTTTTTTTAAAATGGTTATTTTGAGGATTTTATTAATACTAGTTTAAAAATGTTCAAATCATCATTGTCTCATAAGTCTGCATATAATTATTATAGAAAATCAAGTTATCTACCGAGTTTGTATTCTATGCAGAAATAAAAATGTTATATGGCCTTTGATGAATCAACACTCAATGGATAAATTGTGCAAATCAAGAAGAATAAGTGGATACTTGATAGTGGATGTTCAAGACACATGACTGGTAATTTAGATATGCTGAATGGTATTATCTATGAAGATGGAAGATTGGTTAATTTTCGAGATAACTCAAAAGGATATGTGATTGGCATCGGCAATGTTGGTAACTCTAAAACTCCTACTATTTATAATGTTTTATTAGTTAAGAATTTGAAACACTATCTGCTTAGCATTAGTCAGCTTTGCGATAAAGGATATAATTAAATTTGAAAAAGATAAGTGTCACATTAGAGATAATTCAAATATTATATTTGAAGGAATTAGGAAGAAAAACGTTTATATTCTTAGTATAAAAATCTTAAATGATAATCTATGTCTTTTGGCTAATACAAGTGACCTTTGGATTTGGCATAAAAGATTTGGGCATTTGAATTTTAAACTCCTATATAGACTTTCTAAAGTTAATCTAATAAGAAGTCTCCCTAGAATGAATTTTTAAATAGATAATATATGTGATGCTTGTCAATTAGGAAAACTTAGGAAGAGTTCTTTCAAATTAAAAGATATGATTTCAACTTCAAAACCTCTTAAGATACTTCATTTAGATTTGTTTGGTCCATCTCAAATTCAATCAATAAATCACAATAAATATATCTTTGTAATTGTAGCTGATCATTCTAGGTTTACATCGACAATTTTTATAAAATATAAAAGCGATACTTTTGATTCATTTAATTTTTTTTACCAAAATGCTTCAAAACCAACTTTCTTTAAAAATTATAACTGTTCATAGTGATCATGGTGGGGAGTTTGAAAATGAAAATTTTGAGACATTCTGCAATAAAATGGGAATAACTCATAATTTCTCTTTTTCAAGAACTCCACAACAAAACGGAGTGGTAGAACGTAAAAATAGGATGATTCAAGAGTGTGTTAGAATAATGCTTTCAGATAGTAATTTAACCAAACATTTTTGGGATGAAGCAGTCGCTACAGCTTGCTACATTTTGAATAGAATATTAATTAGACCCACCTTATGAACTTCTTTACAAGAAGAAACCAAAGGTATCTTATTTTAGAATCTTTGGAAGTCGATGTTTTATTCTAAATACGAAAGACAACTTGGATAAATTTGATCCTAAATCCGACAAAGGAATCTTTATCGGATATTCTAATAGAAGTAAAGCATATAGAGTTTTCAATTTAAGAACTAATACCATTGAAGAAACAATGCATGTTTCGTTTGATGAAAATTTCAAAGATGTTGAACAAATTAATGATGAAGAAGATTTTGCTACCCTAAATAACGAATCAATTGAAACAAATAATGAACTTAGTCATCCAAATAATAAGGTTAAGCTTTTAAAAGATCACCCTATAGGAAATATACTAGGAGATATTGAATCTACTGTTATAACTAGAAATCAACTAAATAACATGAGTAATGTAGCTTTTATATCATCTATTGAACCTAAAAATCCAAAGGAAGCTTCGTCTGCTGATTCATGGATTCTGGCTATGCAAGAAGAACTGAATCAATTCACTAGAAATGATGTTTGGGAACTTGTTCCTAGACCCGAGAATAAAACTATAATAGGAACTAAATGGGTTTATAAAAATAAAATGAATGAACTAGGTGAGAACGTTGGAAATAAAGCTTGATTAGTCGCACAAGGTTATTGTCAAGAAGAAGGAATAGAATTTGATGAAACCTTTGCACCTGTAGCAAGATTAGAAGCCATTAGAATTCTAGTTGCTTTCGCAAACTATAATAATTTCAAATTATTTCAAATGGATGTTAAAAGTGCTTTTCTAAATGGATTGTTAAAGAGGAAGTTTATGTTAAACAACCTTCACTCTTTGAAGATGAAAATTTTCCAAACCATGTTTTCAAGCTTAAGAAAGCTCTATATGGTCTGAAACAAGCTCCTAGAGCATGGTATGACAGGCTATGATCTTTTTTATTACAATCAAATTTTGAAATTGCTAAAGTAGATTATACTCTTTTCGTTAAAAGAAATAAAAATGATATCCAACTAGTACAAATTTATGTAGATGATATTTTTTTTCAACTAATCATGAAATGAATAAAGAATTTTCTGAAATAATGACAAAAGAATTTAAGATGAGTCATATGGATGAACTTACTTTCTTCTTGGGTTTACAAATAAAACAACTAGATAATGGGATTTTTATTAGTCAAGAAAAATATGCTAGGGATCTAGTTAGTAAACTTGGTATGACTACTACAAGTGGAAAACCCACTCCCATGGCAATCAATGAAGCTTTAAATAAAGAAGATCTTTCAAAAGATGTAAATCAAAAACTATATAGGGGAATGATTGGATCACTACTCTGTATCACTACGAGTAAACCTGATATCATTCATAGTGTTTTTCTCGATGCAAGATACCAATTTCAACCCAAAGAGACTCACTTAAAGGCTGTGAAACATATCATAAGATATGTTAAACAAACTTTTGACTATGGTTTATTTTACCCTAAAAATGATTCATTTGATTTAATCTCCTATTGTGATGTTGACTATGCTAGTTGCAAATCTGACCGAAAAAGTACAAGTAGAACTTGTCACTTTTTGGGGCATTCTCTAGCGTTCATGATTTAGTAAAAAGCAAAACACTGTTTCTTTATCAACAACTGAAGCAGAATATAACTCTGCTGCTTTGGCTTGCTCTTAAGTCATTTATATGCAACAAACCCTAAAAGATTTTGGATTAACAATTTCAAAATCACCAATTTATTGTGATAATACTAGTGCGGTAAATTTATCTAAAAATCCTACTCATCATGCTAGGACTAAATATATTGATATCATACAACATTTTCTCAGAGATTATATAAGTAAAGAAATTATTTCTCCCGAATTTATCAACTCCGGGAATCAAAATTTTGATATTTTAGCCAAACCCTTAAATCAACCTATATTTAATAAGTTAAGAAGAGAACTAGGCATTTGTTTAATAACTGAGATACAGAATATAGATATAGTAACATATATTTTTAATAAACAGAGATATACAAGAAAACCTAATTTTTCATAGGGATTTCCCATGTTGACATACAACGTTAAAATTTGAAAATTTGATTTTTCCTCTAAAATCAGTTTGGTAGTTATATAAACCTATGTATTTCGAAGTTTTCTATCTTCTCACTTCTCTTTCTCTGAAGTAAACTTCTGAAAATCAAAATTAATGGCCTCCTCCACTAAATCAAACCAAAATGACACCGTTTCTTTCCTTTCTCCTCATTCTGGTCCATTCCAACGCACTGCACTGGCACGTGTGATAAAGATTAAAGAATCTATGAATGGTGCCATGCAAATGTTGACCGAACTTCAAGGTGTGCAAATAAGGATGGCAAAAGAATAAGAAAAGCAAGGCAAAATTCTTCGAAATTTGCAAAAATTCCTAATGGATAATCATGCAAATCCTATTGTGATTGAAGAAGATTCTCCCAACATTCAAGTGCATAACCCTTTAGAGAATAGCGAAGAGGAAGAAGAAGAAGGGGAAGAAGAAGAAGAGGAAGAAGCACCTATGGAAGAAGACAACAACGTAATCTGCGTAGGCTAAGTCTGTTTTGATAAAATGGGAATTTGGTTGAACAACGTGGAAACTTTTGTTTTCATTATCCAAATTGTTCGATACAAATCTCCAATTGTCAAAAACTCTCGTTAGTAGTGTTATTCTATAATTTATACTTGAATATATTCGTGTATTTATGTTCCATATATATATATATATAAATATAACATCGTGTATAATAAATTTTTGTTTTGCTTATTATACTTCCTTATTAGTATTAAGTTTGGATAGTATTAGATCAAGGGGGGTTATATTAGTTTAGGTTAAGTTTTTGTTGATGACAAAAGGGGAGAAATATAAAATAGAGTAGTTAGGCTTAGATTAAGGGGGAGTTATTAGTTTTAGGGGGAGTTATTGTGAAGGAGAAGTATATTTTATATACATAGGTTATCACATCAAAAAGAGGGAGATTGTTGGTCCTTTAGATGATGGTTTTGATGACAACAACCTTAGGACTTGTTATAAAATATAAATACTAACATTATACTTTAGGCATATATGTATATGCAGGATATAAACATGCATGCACCAAGAATGAAGACTGTATAGTATAGAGTTTCAAGACTGAAGATATCAAGGTTGAAGACTCATGAGTATCAAGATATCAAAGAGTTCAAGATTTAAAGAGCAAAAGATATGTATTGAGTCCAGAATTATGTTAAAACTTCTTGAAAGCACTTACATCTTTATTCGAAATTTATTCGTGGAATGGAATCCACTTCGAGCCTATCAAAGGGATGGAACCCACGACAATATCTAGTGGAACATATAGTGGTCCTATTTTGATATCCACTAATTTTATGAAAATGCTTTTCAAAAATATATCTCTTGTTTTTTTAAAATGTTTTCAAAACTTTATTTTCAAAAAGACATCTCCCTTGGTTTTAAATATTTTAGCCTCGATACTATTTTTATCATTTTTAATATATTGATTTCAAAATTTTCCTTGTTTTTAAACAATCTCTTGTTTTAAATATTTAGCTTTAAAATATTTATATACTCAGATTTTAAATCACTTTATAGATTAAGATTATGTATATTAAAAATTACTTTCTAAACCCTTTTATATGTTTAAACTATATTCAAATATATTTACAAAGTTTAGAAATTGTTTTGACAAATTATAGAAACCAATTTTAATAAGAAAATAATAACATCAAGTTTTCCTAAAGCATGTCGACATCCCTCAACCCCCAATGTGGATATGGTGTCTGTTAAATTCAAAATTCAAGTTTTCGAAAGAAGTGTCTATTCATCGTAACCTTTCGCAAAGAGATATGACAGTTGCTCTACTATATATACCTGTTGTTTTGAACGAATTGTAATCATAATTTTTACTTGTTTTCTCCCCTCTTCATCTTCCACGTTTATTCTAAAGAATCTTAAACTATACTCTGTCGAAATACCAAGTGAATCAAACTTGATTATCTCTTGTTTGATTCTCTACCACTCTCTCTATAAGATCTCAGTGCTATTCAGAGTTATAGAATCTTTTGTAAATCAAACTGTTGAGTAAAAGGCGCGATTGAGCCTTGAAATCAGTTGGGTGTGATTGTAGCCACGGAAATTAATTAAGTGATCTTGTAGCCTGGTTAAATCAAGAGAGTTGCCCTAAACTTGAATATAGGAGGGTGTACCTCGTAGCCTTGAAACCGAGGGTGTAATTTGGGAGATTATTTTGATAAGAAAATCCATACGATTGTATGGGACTGGATGTAAGGTAACTCCGAACCAGTATAAAATCTTGATGTGTTCTTTCCTTTATTGCTTTTATTTTGTATTTACATCTGTATCCGATTCTGTGATTATATCTATGTCTGTGAATTGCATTTGTTAGTGATTAAATTATATAAGTTTCAAAACGATTTAGAAAATCCATAAAACACTATTCATCCCCCTCTAGTGTTATTGTAGCCTTAAGATCCGTAATCCGCATTTCTCACAGCAACTAGAATAGGAGACTATCAAAACATCTCCAATTCCAAACTCCAGAGAAATACCGAGTACTTGGATCATCAGCAACCCATACCTCTCCACAAACCTTCCAACAAGATAGCCAAAGAATATTATGAAAGGAGGCCAGGACCTTGGCTCGCAAAACGAGCCAAGTCTATGGGTCGCCTACGACCCATAGGTCATGGCCCCCAGCGACCCATAGGTCATGGTCCCCTGCGACCCATGGTTTGCATCGTTTTGCATGCTAAACTTCCCCAGGGTCGTTTCCTACCTACATGCGAGCTGACAACGGAGTGGTCTGGCCTAGAAGCTCTTCGACCTATATAAATACCAACCTACCTGCAACATAAAGAGAGTCTTCTCCGGACTGGTTGTTGAAGCTTTGTTGGAAACATTCTTCACTCTCTACCTTCCTCACAACAATCTCCAAAGGGATTCACTTTGATTCTCAAGTGGATTCCAACTCTGGATATTCAATCTAGCTAAGGATAATCAAAAGCATTGTAATCAAACATTACTTGTAACAAAAGTCGTCATAATAAAACTATAAAGTGGACGTAGGCTTCAACAGCCGAACCACTATAAAAATTCTCTGTCTTCTTTTTTTACTATTCTTATTCTATATCTTTGATCTATGATATTGCTCTGTCAGAATAGAGCCGGTGCTTTCAAATTCAAACTAGGGCGTTGGTTTATTTTTTGGGTCAACATAAAGTATCCAAAATAAAATTTGTATAAAATGTAGTAAGATGATCAATATGGAATGAGAAATGTGATTTCTATTCCAAATATATTATAGTATAGAAAATTGTTCTCTGTTAAAGTTATTATATGAGTTTAAGATGTTTCAATGGTAACTCTCGACTTTAACTAATTATAGTAAATAAAATAACCTATAATAAGTACTTTAATGGAGCTTGGTCTATCATGTGCTATTATAGTAATGGCAGATATAGCGGAAGCATACCATATGAATTTATAAATGGATGTATCAAGAAACGAAAGATTGATTCATATATATGCCAAATATTATTTACGAAATAATAAATGTTTTCAATATTAATCATATATGTATACATATATTTTTGAATACTATGAATGGTCATTGTAAAATAAATCCAGAATAACAGTATTTATTGGATTAGCTACGTAACAAATAAGTATCTAAATTAAAAATTATTTTTTTGGATTATAGAACAAGCTATATCTGGGAGGAATAATTCTTTAAATCATTTGATGGTGAATCACAAGATACTAATGAATTATACTTTAAGAATAATGTGCTTAGCACCCATTCAGTAGAACCGGCAAAAGAGTTAATGAACTCTCCAGATTAATACATATCAATGTAAGGAATCAAAGGTAAAATAATACCCAAAAAAATCCATTTAATTTTTTGAAATTTAATAATGAATCATCATAGACATGAACATGCATATTTGATATAGAAGGAGTATATCTTTGATAATTTCATAGATTAAAAATTAGAAGTAGAAAATAACATTATATGGAAATAAAACAGTTCAATTTAATCAAATATTTGAGAATATTGGAAAGAGTTCCAAAAGTACCTAAAAACAAATGAGGTTAAAATTCAAAATCACTCCTCCCAATGATACATAATGATGTATATATAAGGAGCAATCAGACTTCCTTGGACATAGTATAATTAATGATAGGTAAAACTAAGTTAAATTATTCTATACAAGAGTAAGTAAATATGTTAAATGTAATTTATCTAAAGCATAGTTTATGAAAACATATAAAATATGAATTAATATGAAAGCTCTACATGTCCTTGGTTAAAGAGTTGACAAGTTGTGCATGTCAAGAGGCTTCACGTAAAAAATCACTTGTGAAGGATATTATATGGATCACCCTAAAGGGACCGATCAACAATGGTTGACGAATTTATGTTATGAACATAAGTTTTGTGAATTCAAAATTGACTTAGTTTTATGTAAATATTTAATTCAATCCAAAGACCTCTAACATAGAAACTAAATCATAAAAGATTAAATGAATTTAAGTAAGCCTAAAATGGACGTGACTCGTTAGAATGTCTAATGAGAACTCTCGCACGTTGAAGATATTCAAAATACGATTTTGATGATTGTACCAGATGGGATATTGTGACACCTCACCTCTATAGACAAACTACCAAAGAGTATTATAGAGTAATACTATTAGGTAATACGGAGAATGAGGCTTGTTAGAAGCGACCGCACATGAATATTACCTCGGGCTAACACCGATACATATTCTAACCTCATATAATACAAAAATATAGGTACTCGGTGTTCGCACAAAACAATAAACATATGGGTTTGCCAAGTTAGAATGATACGCAATATAATCGAAGAATACAGAGTCACAAAACACATTATAAAATATAATATCACAACATACATATCACAAAGTAGGTCTGTAAAATAAAGTATCCGACCAACTAAAAAATATACACATCGATACAAATCAAATGCCATTTACAAATTGAACGCCATATACAGCTCAACCTCATCACATTTATACATATACGGACATATCAAAATTAAACATACATAATATACCTAAAAAACACAATATAGTCTATAATCGTTTCCTCAAAGGCCCTACATCTAGGAATGACTAATGTCCCTATACCTACAAAGTCTCAGATTGAACCAAGTATTAAATAAATAATAAACGGGTCAGACAATGCCTAGGGTCAAATGTAAGGTCATCATAATGGTACACATAAGCTTAACAAAGAATGATTTGTTGAATGACTTTCATAACATGCCAAACGAATTTCATACACAATCAATATTAACCCCAATCCCTGTAGAATAACATATATGATGTCATATATATGAGTCATATCTCTATTTAATGTGACTACAATCGCAAATCTACTCGATTATGATTCATTTTTTATCATAATTATAATGAGTCACACTAATTAATCATCTAGCTATTGTGAAATGATCATGGTTTAATTCTTATGACTCTGAACGTAGAATACACTATTCCAAATGCTGATTGAGCTAAGATACATGGCCTTTTCCATACGTGCATTCCTCGAGTAGAACTATAACTCAAGCAGATGCCGATCGAGCTAAGATACATAGCCTTTTTCATTTTTGTATCTATCGAACAAAATTGTGGGTGCCCTTACACAACCAAATTGTTGTACTATTCTATACTGCGTGAATGTTATCGTTTCCATCAAACATATTGCGTGCCCATCATTGTTGTTGTACCCGTACAACGAGTTGCCAAATCATTGGCAAATAGTCCAGAATGTCACTTGGTCCTAGATAGGATGGATCTAGCCCATATGGCGTCTTATCTCATTTGGTCAATTCATTATATATTATGTTCTCTCTTGTTATGACAGTAAATCCCCCTAACTATCGTTTAACCCAGTTTCATTAGGTGATATTAATGTGATTTAACATTCACTACACTCAATGCCATACCATACCCTATACAATGAGTAAAAAGAATGATTGAAAAAAATATTACCAAACGTCTCATACCGTTGGTATTATAACTTTGTTTATTCAGAATTCTCATCATACAAAAATTAGTGCATCTCATTTGATTCAACCATTTATCAATTTACTAGGGTTTTTTATATAAAATACTCAGTTCCAAAATATTCAATACAATTTCAAATATAATACTAAATTTAAAGAGATTTAGTTTGGAAATTTCCATTCTTTCCCTAAATCTTAGTTAAATACCAAAGTCCATTATTTCCACCTCCTATTAATTTTCAAATAATTCAACCTTTTAATCTTCCTTTGGATTCTAAACCACTTAATAACTTTAAAATAATTTCACATTACCAGAGATTACCCTTAAGAACTATGAAAATACCAATAGAGGAGTTTGGTAATTTCAAGTATACCTTTTAAACATCGAATTTAAATTATATTATTTCCAAATCAAAATATTTTTAAAAATAAATTTACTTCTCAAAATCAATTTTATAAAAACCTTATTTACCATCAAATCCTTTTAAATTCCCTTTGTAAATTAATTTATAAAACTAAATTTCCCTTTTATAAAAGTCTTCCAACTATTTACCAATAGAACATTAATTAAAAACAATCCACTTAACAATCAACTCCAAAATATCCCTTTTTCAAAATAATTCAATTTCATATACTTTTAAAATATTTACAAAGGAATTAAAATCAATTTCCTTTAAGTATTTGAAAATGGTCAAATATATAATATATTACTTCTAAAAACTATACGTACAAATAATAATAATAATTTTTCATTATAATGTTTTTTATACAATGAAGAAATCATATTCAAATTTCTTATTGTTCCAAAAATATTATTTAATGAAACTTTGAATCTATTTTATTTCCATAAAATAGCCTTATCCCTTTTGGAATATAAATCTTAAATCCCTTTTATAAAATATTCAATTTTTTTTTTACAATTATTGATAGATAAAATATTCACTCATAAACAAACTTATAAATTGAATACCATTATTTCAATTTCTAAAGCCAATTCCCTTATAAAAATTTTAAAAAATATTCACTTTAAAAAGTATATATCTGTATGTATACATCTACTCTTTTGTAAAATTCTTTTAGATATCAAATTTCGAAAGCACCATTTCAAATATATTTGAACCAAAAATTTTCTTTTATATGCATGTAGTTCCAAAGCCATTTATATCAAAAGGTCCCCTTCTAACCAATTTCATACGGAATGTATGACCATTATCAAACCAAGGAAAGGACTTGCGAGCATCATGTATACAATTCCAAACTAAATTACACTAACCAAACAAGCATTCACAACCATTATTGATAAAATATGTAGCTGAAATTTATATTTAACAATATATTTCCATAAAATTCAGTTTAAATCCATTACGACAATGTGTAAACAATATCACGCAACTTTGTTTCATTCAATCCAATCATTCACAATCAAAATTCATAACAACCATAATCAAATTAAGTCATGCAAGGAGCAAAGATATATACTAGAACATAGATAATATGAGTTAAAAATAGCTCACCAAAATGGTGCTTTCACCTTCCTAAAGGCAATAATTTTATCCTTGAATCCAAGCCCCAAATTCCACAATCGCCATCCACCATCGTCATGCATGCCTTAGCCCTAGGTTGTTGCCAGAACCCTTTTCCAAAGTTTCTACGGTCGGTCCTACCAATCATGCCCTCAAGAAACAAGCTCTTGACCTTGGAGCGCACGCCTGCGCTTACATCCAACCCCATTGCACTCATACCAAAAGTTATGCTCCCTCCACCTTGTGTCGACCTACTCCGTCGATGGCCCTCGTGTCGCTTTAATTTTTTACTTTCCACATATTTTATTTTCTTGCAAAATATATTCCTTTTTACGTTAGAGGAATAGGGCTAGGGCATAGAAAAGGGAAATGGGCTAGGTTTGGATTTGGGTAATGAGAGAAAATGAATGGGCGCTTTATTTGTATTCACTAAGTATGTTTTCATAGTTTGCCCAATTTTTAATACATTTTCTGTAACGCTCTGCATTTCTTACTCCTAAAAATGACACTTAATATGGACATGGTATTCGTGTGCCAATCCTTTGGGTGTCTGAAAGACAGCTCATTGGGATAAAAGAAAAGATAAGTAGAGAGAAACATAGAATCTCACAATGCCTGGAAATCATATATCATAAAAAATAAGATAGTACATGTATTCACTTCCAAAATGAAATATCAAAGTAACAATAAGCACTAACTTCGGCTAGAGACGGTTATAACTGGCTGCCCCAATAATGTTGATACATAATTATAAATAGCAGCAGAAATAAATAGATAACTAGATAACGATAAAGCATCATACTCCATGCTCCTCCAATGTTCATCTGTGAGAACCTGGACATATTGGGTACTCAAAAATAAAGTACCCAAGAGTTTAAGGGAAAGAAAGAAAAAATTTAGGCCAAAGATGGGTCTGGTATTAGTAAACTCAAAACATATGCTTTGTTATATTTATATAACCCTTTAAAAATAAAGGTATCTTATAAAATCACGTCACACATAAACACAGACGGGTTTTTACCTTATGATAACCAAACCCTTTTAGATAGAAAATTCAGTGATACTATAATAATATCTAGAGTTAAAATAAATATATAATATAGCTGAAATGCTTGCATCTCACTTTCTAACATATTTGGTACACAACTAAGTCCGTAAAACATGTGTTGGAAAATGAATTCCATATAACGACATGGCTACTGGAGGTTTGCCTATCATGGTACATCTCTATAAAAAATGTACCGAGAGCCTTAGCTGATTTCCTGCAAATCAGGACCAGCCTACCCATTTCTAAAGTACCATATATAACCATCCTCGGTTTCGATCAACAGCCATACTGGCTCGAAGCATACATCAAAAAATTATATTAATCTAGATCAAGGATGATCACACACTAATGGTAGCAAGCTAGATAGTCCTGAAGCATATCTCTTGTTTTACTCATTCTTGAGTATGAGGCTCGAGGCAACGATTCCCTTTTTTAGCAAACACGTCTTGGAATGCTAACACTACACTCCAAGCAACAATGCAATGCCAATATTCATCCATACAAGTTGTTCCAGGATCAAACAAACACACCAACCTTACTACTTTCCATTTTGGAATCACCCAAAGGAAAGGTAGTACAACTAACACACTTCACACTGATCCACAACACGAAGCGTTCGTTAGTTTAAAGTGGTTCGGATAGACTATTCTTATCCAAAACCAGTGCCTCCAAACTAAAGCAATGAATTCCCTGCCGACTTAGTTCCAATTCTTTTAAAAGTTTGCGAACAAATATGAGAGTCTTCTAAGGAATCTCAAATATATATTCTTAAAAGCAAACTACGCTTCATTGAAATGAGTTCTTCCTGAGGGATCTCAAGCCGTATGAAATTACAAAGCTTTTATATATTACCCAATTCAAAATAGGTCAAGTTATTGGTAGTGGAAAAAACACTATCTTGTGTAAGTATATGGTTTTATATGGAAAATCGGACATCATATACTAAACACCACTTTTTGATTCAACACCGTACTATCCCTCGATCAATAATGAAATTAGATAAGTTAACGTACTATCTTTGCCTCGATGTACATTTTTAATCTCTCACAGATACAAACAGGCTTCCATACCCAAAATTTAGTGTCAAGTATAAGATGAAGTACCTTCCACATACTTAATTAATCATGACCTATTTATAGAAAATAACTCTTTTATAATTATCATGTTTCCAACATTTCGACTTCTCTATCCCTCACCCATAATCGAATTCAGGTAAGTCAGGGCCCTGGTTTCCTTGGGCCTTACCTTAGTTAAATAATACGATTCTAGATCTCATAGATGGAGTAAAATTTACTCATCAACTTTTAGTCCTAAATATAAGATGACTTACTTTCCATAAACATGTCAACATTTTAGCACTATGCATCATATTTATTTTGTTGTTTTGTGCTACTTAATGGCACTAACAAAGAAATCCCTTATTTAAAAACAAAGTCCTTTTTATAATAATCGAAAACCAACTTTAAAAATTTATTTCTAGACTTTGATTCCAATTTTATTTATTTTATTCCAAAGTATGATTTAAAAACGACATTTTTTTACACAAATGAACATCTTTTTAATAAATAAATTCCAAACCACTTTAAAACATCTTATTAAAGAGTTCAGAAAACAAGAGTTTCTTTTGGAAAAAATCCTTTGAACATTTTTAGAAAGGTAAGGTAGAAAACCACTTTAGAAACAAACCAAGGGATTTTCAATATCACATAAAAACAAGTCATCAAAACAAGCAACTATTGCTAAGCAATATACATATTCCATCACATCATACGTAGTATGTAAAATTTTAATTAAACATCCACAAAGCGAGGATCTCCTTGGAGTCTCTCTACAAAAATTCTCCATTGCAATCATCCCGTATGCACTTTAAAGTGTATTGTCATGACCTATTCGCTTCAACCACCTCGATTTTTTTCCTTTTACTAGTCCCATATCTAAATCCTATGTGTCATCCGCTTCTAAGTGAGAACCAAACCAACAATAATTACATACAATTATACAAGCAAACATCATAAATGATTAAAACAAAACAATCAAATTTTAAGTTGCTTTTAAGTGAGCTTTACTCACTTAAAAAAAATGCAAACTTTCACCCAAACCATCGCGACCTTACAGACAACACATGGACCTAGCTTCTTTTTTCCAAACTTGCTTTTAAAGACCCGGGAGATCATATTTGGGCTCGACCATGGCTAGGGAGGACTCGACCATGCCTTGAAAAGAGGGCTTGAACTTGATTTTTTATAGATAAGTGATGTAGAGATGGATGAAAATGATTTTAGGAATTATTTTTTGAATTTAAAGAAGAAAAGGAGAGAATTTGAAGTGGGTTTCTTTGTAAAACAATGGAGAGGTATAGTGAAGAGAGTGAAGGGGAAGAGAGTTTTGAAATGGAAAACGAAGTGAAGTGGAAAGTGGAAAAGAAGGTGTTCTTTTTATTAAAATTGAAAATTAGTTAATTACTAAACTATCCCTTCCTAAAATAAGCTAAAACCTCCATTAAATTTGACAACACACACCCTCCACCATCATGCTTTGTTCCCCTCCCTTATCACCATCCATCACACCCTCCTTTTTCTAATGTCTTTTTGTAGTTATAATTTGTACTTAATTTTTTTTCTAAATAAAAGAAAATTCCACTCCCTTACTTAATTACTTAAGTGCATTTTAATTAGTGAGCTTATTTCTTTTTTTACATATATGTATACTAGTGTACACAACTTGTTCCAACAACTTTTGATCGTTGAAAAGTAAAAAATCCAAAAAATAATTTTCAGCCAATTTTCGATTTTTCTTTGAACAACTTTTTTTTGTAAACCAAATTCCAAAACAAGTTTACTATCATTAATTATTTCGCAAAAGAGTTCCATTTGAGTTATAAAATCTATTATTAAGTCATTTAAAAATATATTAAATATTCACAATTAAAGTGATTAAATTATGGGTCGTTACATTCTCTTTCCTTAAAAGAATTTTGTCCTGAAATTTAACATACAAAGAAGATACTCCAAAAGACCATATATCATATATGATAAAAAACAAACAAAAGAGACACATGGATAAGTAGCTACACCATAAGTGGTGAGTACACTATTGACACACTAAGCAAACTACTCAACTCATATCAACTCGGGATAAGCCTATCTCATGCTATCCTCAAATCCCCTAGTGCAGTCTCTAACATCTTCGCACCGTTGAACTTTAACCAATTTCATGACCTTATTACGTAATTGTTTTACATCACGATCAACATGGAGAACATGATGCCTTATTACGGTCAAGTTTGGTTCCACTTCCAAGTCTTCCTGAACAACTGGCTCAATAATTAGTGATGGATCATGCACATACTTCCTCAAATGAGATACATGGGAAAAATTATGCACGCTTGAATACCTCTCAGGTAACTCAACTCAATAGGCAAGTGGCCCAATCCTCTCAAGAATCAGAAAAGGTCCAACATAATAAGGTGGTAACTTTTCTGTTTCCAAACCTCACCACTCCTCTCATCAGAGAAACCTTAACAAACATGAAGTCCCCGACTGAGAATTCCAAATCTCTATGCCTCTGATCAACATAGCTCTTTTGTCTATCCTAAGCTTCCTTGATCTTCCTTCTAATCACGGCTACCTTCTTTATTTCTTTAAGAATCATATCGGGACCAAGCACTAATAGATCCCCGGTTTCAACCCAACACGATGGTGATTTGCATAGTCCTCCATAAGGTGCAATGCCAATACTTGCGGGATAACTGTTATTATGAGAAGACTGAACTAAATGAAAATGATCCTTCCATGATCCTCCAAAATCCAAGATACAAAATCTGAAAATATCTTCCAAAACTTGGTTCACTCTCTCTGTCTAACCATCAGTTTGAGGATGATATGCGATGATAAAACGTAGCTTTGTTCCCAAAGCTGCTTGCAATACTTCTTGAAATGGACTGGTAAAAATTAAATTTCGATCGCTTACAATGCACTTGGAACTCCATGTAATCGGAAAATCTCCTTCATGAAAATATCCACCAAACCTTTTGTGGTCCTAGTTAGCTTTATCGAAATAAAATGTGCGATTTTGGTTAGTTTATCAGTAATAACCCAAATTTCTTCATTACCCATTCTTGATCTAGGCAAACCGCCTATAAAGTCCATCAATATTTGTTCATTTCTAACTTGAAATCTCAATTGGTTGTAGTAGCCTAGTAGTCCTTTGGCAATCACCTTTGATTTGCTAGCAATTTACATATCTACTAAGATAAATTGAAGTGTCCCTCTTCATTCCTATCCACCAAAGCACCCGCCTCATATCCAGGTACATCTTAGTAACCCCAGGGTGGATTAGCTTGGATTTGTGGCATTCTGGTAAAACTTCTTATCTAAGACCCTCTACATCCATAACATATATCCTTCGGTTCATTCGCAATATCTCACGGCTGTCTATCTCAAAGATCGAACTTCGTCCTTCTTCAACTTCTTGCATAAACTCCACAAGATGACTATCTTCCCTTTGTTTGCTTGCAATCCTTTCCTATAGAGCTGAAATATCTTCTAAAAGAGCTAGATATGCATTTCTACTAAGAGCATCGGCTACCACATTGACTTTCCTAGGTGTATATAAAATATCAAGGTCATATGTTGCAAAAAATTCTAACCGACAATGTTGTCTCATGCTTATATCCTCCCGTGTGAAAAGATACTTCAAGGTTTTATGATCTGTGAAGAGCTCAATCTTTTCACCTAACAAGTAATGCCTCCATATCTTTAATGCAAACATAATGTCTAATAATTCCAAGTCATGAGTTGCATAATTACACTCATAATGCTTCAGCTGCCTACTAGCATAAGCAATAACCTTCCCATGCTTCATTAATATCACATCAAAACCTACATCACAAGCATCTGTGTACACTGCCAACCCTTCACGTCCATCCGGAATAAATAAGACTAGAGCATTGGTTAACCTCCTTTTTAACTCAATGAATGCTTCTTCACATATTGAAGTCTAGATAAACTTAACATCCTTCCCTGTCTACTTTGTCAGATGCGAGGCAATTTTGGAGAAGTCTTGAATGAATTTCCTGTAATATGCTACTAAGCCTAAGAAGCTTTGGATCTCTATTGGAGTCTGCGTGCCTTCCAATCTTGAATTACCGCTACTTTCTCTCGATAAACTGAAATATCGTCCCGTGATATGACATGTCTGAGGAGCCTTACTTCTGATTGCCAAAAATGACACTTAGAGAATTAAACTCTTAAAACATTCTTCCTTAACATTTATAGAAAAACTCCAAATGGAATTTATGTTCCTCCTTGGTCTTGGAATAAATAAGAATATCATCTATAAAGACCAACGTAATTTTATTAAGTACATTTCTAAAAACTCGATTCATAAGATCTATAAAACAACGGCTGCATTAGTTAGCCTGAAGGCATAATTAACTACCCGTAGAAACAATATGGCCCTTTTAATGTTGTTAAAGGTATACTATTCTCTGCTATCCTTTATTGGTGAAATCCCATGGCATGATCCATTTGTGAGAATACTTGAGCAACATGTAGTTGACCGAGTATGTCATCTATACGGGGTAAAGCATACTTGTTCCTAACCATCTGCTAGTTTAGCTCACGGTAATCAACACAAAGCCTTATAGAACCATCTATCTTTGCAACAAAGATTGAACTACCCCTAACTTGAGTAACTTGGCCAAATCAGTCCTTTTCTTAACAAATCATCTGCCTGATTTCTTAACTCATCCTTCTCTCTCGAAGTCATATTATGTATAGGAAGAACAACAGGTTTTAAACTAAGAATTAAGTAAATACGAAACTCAATCTCCTATTATGGAGGCTAATTGTTAACTTCTTCAGAAACATCTGGAAAGTCCTTAACTATCAATATCGACCCTAACTCATTTTAGGACGATTCAAGTGCATAAAGGAAACTACTCACTAATTTGTTAGGCTCATCACATAACATCAAAACTTCCTTCCCCTTCTTTCTCTTCAACACTACCATCCTCTTGATGCAATCAAGAACAACTTCCTTCTCTGTCAGCCAATCCATACCGAGTAAAACATTAAACACATTAAAATATAAAAAAAACATATCGCATGAAAAATGGTGGGCACGGTAAGCAATTCATAGATCTTCACAAATCATGCACAAATTAGTTGTACCACCTATGGGGTTAGAGACACAAATAGGGATTTCTACAATCCCTGGGAAAGTTGCAATCTATCTACCAGTCTTTTAGAAATAAAACTATAAATCCCCATTATCAAACAATAATCAAACTAAAATTCCATTAAAATATAAAGCATCTTCAAGAACTCCTTTCCCTTTCACATCCATTGAAGTTGATGATTCCTCTTTAATAGCATAAACTTTGACTTGTTGACCTTTTTGCAATAGTGGGCAATCCTCCACCACATGCCCTGGTTGTTGGCAATTAAAGCAGAGTGTCTTTTGTACCATTGGAGAAACATGTCATGTCTGCTGCTTTTGAAATTTGAAATTCTTACAGAATCTTGAAATATGGCCCTTCTGCTTATAAGTACTGCCAGCTCCCCTTCTTCACCTTCTTATATTACTCAATTCTTACTACCTAGATATAGCAAAACAAATTTGAGATGCATAAACGATATTATCCTAAGGAAAAGGGTATTAAATCAAACATATAAATGTTAATAAAAATAAACCGAATACACACACACGCACAGATAAGACTTTCACTCTCATGGACTAAACTCATTTTATGATATTGCTAACCCTATCTCTATGAGCTGACCCTAAGCAGAGCCTAGATGTTCGCTCAACCTAAGCTCTAAACCATATGTAATGATATGACTTTCTTACTCCTAAGGACGACACATAATACGTCCATGGTATTCACGTGCCGATCATTTGGACATCTGAAAGACAGATTGTTTGGGTAATAGAAAAGAAAAGACAAGAAGAGAGGAACATAGAATCTCACAACACCTAGAAATCATATGTAATAGAACAAAAGATAGTAAATGTAGTCACTTCTAAAATTAAACATCAGAGTTACAATAAGTGCTAACTTAAGCCAGGGACAGTTATAATTGCTTACCCCCATAATGCCGATACATAATTATATACAAACAGTAATGGAAATAAATAGATAACAATTAAGCCTCTTATTCCATGCTCCTCCAAAATTCATTCGTAAAAGCCTAGAATACTTGGCTACTCAAAAATTAGAGTACCCAAGAGTTTATAGGAAAGAAAGAAAAACTCTAGGTCAGACATGGGTCTGATGTTAGTAAACTCAAAACATATGCTTTGTTATATTTATAAGATCCTTTAAAATTATGGTATCTCGTAATATCACACTACATATAAACATAGATAGGTTTTTACCTTACGATAACCAAATCCTTTTAAATGGAAAATCCAATGATATTATAATAATATCTAGAGTTAAAATAAATATATAACAAAGTTGAAGTGCTTGCATATCATATTCCAGCATATTTGGTATATAACTAAGTCTTTAAAGCACGTATTGGAAAATAGATTTCATACAAGATAGTGCTACTGGGGTATCATCTGTCATAGTACATCTCTAGAGAAAATGTTCCGAGAGCCTTAGCCGACTCCCTGCAAATCAAGACCGATCTACCCTTTCCTCAATAGTACTGAACATAATCATCCCTCGGTTGTAATCAACAATCATACTGGGCCTGAAGCATATATCCAAAAATAATATCAATCTAGATCAGGGATGATCACATCTAATAGTAGCGAGTCAGATAACTTGAATCATATCCCTTGTTTTAGTCATTCCTAAGTATGAGGCTCGAGGCAATGATTACCATTTTCAACAAACACTTTTTGCAATGCTAACACTCTCTCCAGGCGACAATGCAATGCTAGCATTCACTATATAAGTTATTTTCGGATCGACCAATCTTACTACCTTCCATTTTGGAATCACCCTCAGGAATGGTAGTGCAACTCTATCTTCACATTGATCCAAAATACGAAGCATTCATTAGTTTAAAGTGGTTCGGATAAACTATACTTATCCGAAATCGATGCCTCCAAACTAAAGCGATGAATTCTCGACCGACTAAATTCTAGTTCTTTTAAAAATATGCAAATAAATATAAGAGTCTTCTTTAGGGAATCTAGAATATATATTCTTAAAAGTGAACTATGCTTCACAGAAATGAGTCCTCCCTAGGGGATCTTAAACCATATGAAATTGCGAACCTTTTATATACTTTCCAAGTCAAAATAGGACAAGTTTTTCATAGTGGATAAACCACTTATCGATGCAAGTATATAGTTTGTGTATGGAAAATCAAACATCATACACTTATCACTGCTTTTCAATTTCAACCCCATATTATCCCTCGATTAACAACGAAGTCGGACAAGGTAGCGTACAATCCTTTCCTCGACGTACATTATTAATCTATCACCAATAGAAACGGGCTTCCACATCTTAAAATTTAGTGTCAAGTATAAGATGTAGTACCTTCCGCTCATTCTAGGGTCACTATGAACCTATTGGTTTTCATGGGCTAACTAATAACTTGTCTCAATCCTTGGGGATAATTTGTCCAATTACATAGGTTTCATGAGATCACTAAGAACCTACTGGTTTCTACCAATAACCTTCCATTCATAGTTTTCATGAGCTTATTATGAACCTAATAGAATCTCCAATAATATCCCTCAAATTATAGTTTTCATAGGATTACTATGAACCTGATGATTTCTATCAAAAACATCATCCGAACATAGTTTTTATAGGATCACTAGGTACCTATTGGACCCTTCCAATAAAATTTCTCATGTATAGGATGACTACCTATTGGACCCTTCCAATAACATCTAAATTAGTAATCTTTTGATCAGTTATAGGCAATCTATACTTCTAATCTACCTGATCTCCTAGATGCAATTCTACTCACTCGGGAGTTACTTTGTTTACACAAAATTTTGGGTAAACCTAGCTAGTTATTCAGCCCTTAATACCCTAAAATGCAGTTATGGTCATAATGATGTGAGTATGAGAATTACAATTAGAAATAATAACCGATTTATAATATTTAAACATTTGGGTTAATCCGTTATTTAATTCCTTGAATCCATTTTCTCAATATATGACTAATTCATTCAATTCATATTTAAAACAAGGAAAAATACAGCCCTCCATATTACCAATTTCTTAGGCCAAATTAACAAGCCAATTTAACAGTGCCATGTATATTTCAATGTCAATATGTGTTTGTCGTCTTTAGATATGTTATAAATACATCAGTGTCGACATCCATATAGTGTTGACAAAGAAGTTAAGGCTCTCCGCCTTTATTAAGAAAATCATGAAACATGCGGCGTTAAAACCCTATTCGACCTCTATCAAGGTCGAAGACCAAAACTTAAAACGTTTATAAGTATATGGAAAATGCCAAAGATATAGGATTATTGACCCTCTAAAAGATAGTCCTCTTTGCCTTCTTTAAAATAGTTTTAGTTAACATAAAAAACAAGCCTCTTAGGCATTAAAAAGAAGAAGACCGAGATCGATGCTACACTGCATCGTTACCGACTCCATTCAATATAAAATTCTAAGTATGTAAAGTCGTCAACCTTAAAGCACAATGACACCAAGACCCTCATTGTCATTATAAAACTTTTATACTTAAATCACTTCGGCTATTATGCTGCTTCATATATAGAGTCGAAGTCAATACAAGTGATGCCACTACCTTTGAATGTAAAATAGTCGAAGTGGTTAGGTGCAACATCACTTAAAACAACGGCGAAAACATGCGACAACATCTATCTTGACACTAAGCTTTGAAACGTTTTAATGAATCATGACAAGGCTATGCCGCCAACATCTTATGCCGCCAATCATCGATGTCGGCCTTCATGAATGCGGCCTCATCTTTAAGCTCGACGACTTTATGATAGCACGACATTCTCGTAATTCTTATGAAAATTGTTTTATTACTACTAAAAGTAATTGCTTCTCACCAAATCCAATTATTTGTCAAAATGTGACTGGTTTACAATAAAACTTTGCATTTATTTTAGATTTACTACCACATTCAATTTCCAAAGTCCAATACATATATTAAATTAATTAATTAGTATACTTAATTAATTATCCTTTTAAATGCTTATCTTGCATAATAATTTCATAGTTTTTCGAAATCACTTGGGAAAATCCTAAAAATTTATAGAAACTCAAAAATATGATATTCTTTATCATATAAATTTTTAGGTTCAACATCCTTACTTAATTATTTTCAATAATTAAAATCTAAAAGTAACTCAATTTTCCTCTTAGGAAATTCATAAAGTATTCTCTTTATTTTGAAAAATTATAAAATTAAAACTCATCTACAAAATAGTGTTTTGCTTAACATATCCAAAAATCAAATCATTTGGAGATAAAAATCTTAGGCTTACCCTCAAAACCCTTTTAATTAATTTCATAAAAGTTCCATAAGTTATTATTTTGTTCAAACAATGATATAATCAACATAGCACAACATATCATCAAAAACAAATCAATCCAAGTAATATTTGAAAACAAACGGGTATAAAATGTGATGGTCTATTATTATTCACCTTGATTTTGATAATGGAGTTGAGATTTGATAAGTGCTTTAATTTCCTTAACTTTGCTCTTGAATCTCCTTTAGATTTTTCGTGATTCCCTTTTAGCAGTGGCCGACCTCCTTATATTCTTTTAATTGCTTATGTTTTGTGAAAGTGAGAATAGTAGGGGTGAAAGTGAGAATGATAGGGGAGGGAGGTATTAAGGTATGAAGGGTTTTTATATTCCTAAGTTACCCTTCTCGTATGTTTATTATTCTTAAGGCACAAAACAATCTTATTAACTAATTAGTTAGTTAATTATAGCTCAACTATGTTGATATCAACTCTCAATTCGTTATCACATTACAGATCACATTATTTTATTTATTTTACCTAATTAAATCTTATGAATAACGTTAATTAAAATTAAGGGTGTTACAAGCTCTCCTCCTTAAAGAATTTCATCCTTGAAATTCAGTAAGAATTACATAACAAGCATATTAAACACACAAATAATGCTAGTATATCCTACCAGCCACTAAGTCTATATAAAACATACCATCATAATAGCCCAGGATAAGTATCCCTAACCTTATCTTCTGTCTTATAAGTACAATCTTTCTCATTGTCACTCCACTGGACCTTCACTAATCTGACTGTTTTATTCCTTAACTTCTTCTCATCTCTCACAATAATTCGAACTTGTTGCCTCACAAAAGTTAGATCCAATTGTATTACTAAATCTTCCAATGCAGTCGGAGCATTAGTAGTCTCTGGATCACGTACATACTTCCTAAGATGAGAAACATGAAACACATTATGGACTCTTACTAAACTACTCAGTACACGAGCTTTTCGATTCTTTCTACAATAGGGAACAGTCCAACATATCTCGGTGCTAACTTTCCTGTATTTTCGAAATGCACCACCCTTTCATCGGTGATACTTCGATAAAAACCTTATCTCCAACTGTGAACTCTAGATCTTTACGCCTCTTATTTGTGTAACTCTTCTACCTAGGCTAAGCCTCTCTCATTCTATCCCAAATTAACTTAATCTTCTCTTTTGCTTCTCTAGCTAGGTATGGACCTAGAACTAATCTACCTCCAGTCTCTAACCAATACACTGGTGATTTGCATGGCCTTCCATACAAAGCTTCGAAAGGCACCATTCCTATACTAGACTAATTACTATTATTATAGGAAAACTCAATCAAGTGCAAATGGTCTTCCCACGACCCACCAAACTATAGTACACAAGCTCTTAATAAATCTTCAGGTAGCATATTGACTCTATCTGCCCATCCATCTGTGGATGATAATCGGTACTCATCTTAAGCTTGATACCTAGTACTTTCTGTAGACTCTTCTTGAACTCGCTAGTAAACAATGCATCTCTGTCACTAACTATAATAGTAGGAATTCCATGAAGTCTAACTATGTTATTCATAAATAACTTAGCTAATGTAGGTACAGTCCTAGTTGACTTAACGGGGATGAAATGGGCACTCATGGTTAATCTATCTACGACAACCCATATGCTTTCATTTCCCCTGCTCGACCTTATCAAACCATTAAAAAAATAAAATCCATGAATATTGAATCCCATTTCCAAACTGTTATATCCAAAGGATGAGGCATTCCACTTAGCTTCTTATTTTGGGCTTTTACTTGCTGGAAATTTTTACATTGCTTTACCCATAAGCCTACACATCCCTCTTCATACCTTCCCAGAAGAAACTTCTCTTCGTATATTGATACATCTTGGTTCCTCTAGGATGAATCGTAAACATTGGTCGATGTTACTCCCTAAGAACTTACCTCTTTAGGTTTCTAACATCCAAAACACATAACCATGCCTTCTTTCTTAACCATTCCCTCTGGTCAGGAAGAAAATCCTTTAGATCATCAATCTTGGTTCCACCTTCCAATCTTCTAATCTTTTCAGCTAAATGGATCATCTCTCTGCTTAGAAGAAATTCTTTCGATCAATACCGGTCGAACTTCCAAGTAAGATAACATGGCTGTAATTTACTAGAACTAGCAGTCAATCTTAACTGCACACTACTGTTGAGTCAAGATTTTTATAGAGTTTTGATTTCTGACAAAGGGATAAGCCGCGATCGACAAAAAGAAGTTATTCAGACACAAAGAGCTCCATATGATTAGAGGTTGATTATTTTGTATGTTAGTAATGATTGTTTATGTTAAAATCTATCCTTAAATAATCTTATGCCTTTAATCTTCGAATATATATATAAATATATATGAGTGCACATTAACTGTGCAGTCTGGACAAAACCGGTCGACCGGTCAAAACCAGGTGGTCGACCGTTTTTGCTCAGAATGCACAGATAATGTGCACAAGTGAACATAACGTATATATATATATATATATTCAAATTCCCGTCTACTGGTCATTTTTTGACCTGTCGACCGTTTTTAAACAGAGAGCAACCTTTTCCAAAAGACACTTCTTTCTCCAATGGTTGCATCTCTTACCTTTCATCAAATAATCATATCTATTAATGGCAACTGTTCACAAAGAGTTACAACTATTTTTCTCTATATATACTCATCTAAATCATTGATTCAAGATACATGAAAACATGATTGTATATGCTTTTTACTCTAATCTCTGATCTTACTTTCTACATACTCCTGCATTCTAAAAGCTCTCAATTATTTTAATTGCTTATTGAATCATTGAAATTATTTCATATCTTTTTATTCAATAAGTAATATACTTTCCTTAATCTTCACAAAACATCATTCGTATATTTTGAGGATAAGATTATAGGAAATTTGTACTACAAGTGACAAAACTGTGTTATCAAGAACACATACCGTCGACAAACAATTATATTCATTGTTGTTGAAGTCCTCTGTGTTGTAAGAGGCAAGTGTTGAAGTCCTCGGTGTTGTAAGAGGCAAGTGTTGAAGTCCTCAGTGTATTAGAGGCGTGAAATCCCGTTAGTTTGCTCGGGTATTGTAAACCTGTTCCTCCGGGTGAAGCGAGGTAGTTAATAGTGAAAATCCAGATAGAAGTCTGGGACTGGACGTAGGACGGTGCTCCGAACCAGTATAAAAATCTCTGGTGTGATTTTTCTATTTTTATTTTTACTTTGCTACTATCATCTATTTTCCGCATTTATATTATAGTCCATATTACACGATCCGTGTGTACTATATTAGCACGT
Organism: Allium cepa; assembly: GCA_030765085.1. Taxonomy (NCBI): domain Eukaryota; kingdom Viridiplantae; phylum Streptophyta; class Magnoliopsida; order Asparagales; family Amaryllidaceae; genus Allium; species Allium cepa. The sequence continues at coordinate 657,262,024 of CM060940.1, forward strand.
GCATTCGTATACACACCGCACTTTCAACTACAAGTAGTCAATGCCTTCAAATCCTTCCATTCTGCCAACATAGGTAACACCACATTCTGATGTTTCCTACTAAGTGCATCTGAAACTTTATTCCTTTTCCTTGGTGTATACTCAATACCAAAATCATAAGCAGCTATAAATTCTAACCACATCTGCAATCTCATATTCAATTCTTTTTGAGAGAATAAATACCTCAAAGACTTATAATCTGTACACAATTTGAATCGTTCTCCTAAGAGGTAGGGTCTCCACACTTTCAATGTGAAAATCACCGCTGGCAACTCCAAATCATGAGTTGGATATCTAAGTTCATATGGTCTGAGCTGCCGAGAAGCATGTGCAAGTACTTTACCTCTCTATATTAATATAGCTCCTAAACTCATTCCACATGCATATGTATACACCATTAAATCAAGATTTCCATCCGGTATGACTAACACGAGCGCATTGGTCAATAAATGCTTTAACTTAAGGAACGCTTCCTCACATTTATTAGACCAAATAAACTTCACGTCCTTTTTGGTTAGCTTAGTCCAAGGCATTGCTACCCACAAAAAAACCTTAATAAATATCCGATAACAGCTAGCTATTCCAAGAAAACTCCTTACCTCGGTCATCATCTTAGGTCTTTTCCAACTGTTAACAGCTTTGATCTTAGATGGATCTACTGAAAACCCTTTCTGTGAAACTACCTAACCTAGAAACTTTACTTCCTTCTTCCAGAAATGACACTTTGAAAACTTCACTTTCAGTTGTTGCCGCCTCAATACCTCAAGCACAGTTCTAAGATGAATCTCATGATCTCTTTCATCCTTAGAATATATCAAAATGTCATCAATGAACACCAACACTAACCAATCCAAGTTCTCTTCGAAAATCTAATTCATTAAATCTACAAAGAAATCTAGTGCATTAGTTAATCTGAATGGCATCACGAACCACTTGTACGAACGAACCTCATTCGAAATGCCGTCAAATGAATACTGTCCTCCGCCACTCTAGATTAATGGAACCCTATCGCCAAATCCAACTGGGAAATACTTTGGCTCTACTTAACTGATCAAATAAATCATTAATTCTCGGCAAAGGATATCGATTCTTTATCGTTTTTTCATTCAACTTACAATAATCGATGCATAATCTTAATGACCAATCTAGTTTGTTCACGAACACCACGACCGCTCCCTAAGGAGAACTGCTTGGTCTAATAAAACTCTTTCCTTCTAAGTCCACTAGCTGCACCTTTAACTCCTTCACCTTGGTATGTGTCATCATGCTAGGTGATCTACTTACAGGATCAACTCCTGGTGCAAGATCTATTTGAAACTCAATAGCTCATTTCGATGATACTCTTGTAACCGGATCAAAGACATTTGCAAATTCTCTTACAATAAAACCCGATTCAATTCGTCTTCCACTTTTATAGCACCCGATAAGGACAAATTTCTGGACTCGTATTCTCAACTGAGTATACTATTCGATCACTTCTATCAAGGTGTCTCAATGATATATTCCTATCGGGGCAAAACATACTAGCATCGTATTTGCTTAACCAATCCATACCCAAAATAACCTCGAAATCCACGAAATCAAATACATACAAATAACATGCGAAAGTATAATGCAACAACTCAAATCTAGATGGTCACATCTCATCCTAAAAATTGCATGCCCTCCTATTGGATTAGCTATCCTTAAGGAAGTAACATTGTATGATGGTATCAAACATAACTTATCTACTGAACATTGATATATAAATGAATGTGATGCACCGGTACCAAACAATACTCTAACTGGTATGCTATGAATCAAAGGCATATTTTCCATCACAGACTTTCCTTTCTCAGCCCCAGTTGGCCTGGAAGATGATGGCTCCAAAGCAAAAACTTTTCCTTTGTCGACTCCGATCGACTCTGGACACTGATTCATGTAGTTCCCTATCTGATCACAGTTGAAGTGCATCAAATTTTTCTTTTCTGCAACCTTCTTCATTTACTGGCTCAACACTCATGAGCATAATGTCCTTTCTTATCACACTTGAAACATACAACATTAGCCATCATCATTCCTTTTCCTAGCAGCTCCACCCTTCTGAGCTCCGTTCTTCTTAAAGAATTTTCTCTTCTTTGCCAGAGAACTCTGGATCTCTTCCTACTTATCCTTCCCAAAAGTTGAAAGCATCTCTTTGTTCCCGATAGCCATCTCCACCACTACATTTGATGGATCTCTGAGACGTGGCATAGTTGCCCTAGCAATTTCCAGCCTCACCCCTGGATAAACTTCTTATTTCTCTTAATCACAATGCCAATGGCAGCGTATCCATGTCTAGATAGCTCATCAAACTTAGCATAATATTCAAATACCGTCATATCCCTTTTCTCAAATTCCATAAACATCCTGAGAAAAGCAGACTTAGCTACTTCAGACAAAAATCTTTCCTCGAATCTCCTTTGAAAATCCACCTAAGTCACCTCCACCTCAGGCACTCCTACGATAACTCCATTCTACCAGAACAAAAGCAGCTCCTTACAACTGTCTCGAAGCTAATCTTTTCTGCTCATCATTCAAACACAAAACAACAAAAATCCTTTCATAATGTAACAGCCAGTTCTCCACTTCTATTGCATCCTCAGTCCCTAGAAAAGGCATCCTACCAAGACTAGTGTAATCTCGACCTAGCTTAGTATAGTTATTACCAACCGACACTACAAGATTAACTCCTCATACATTAAAAGCATTTACTCCAGCACTTCTGCTGCTGTTCCAATTTTCATCATACTAATGAAGAACTAATACATAGTCCCCATATCTACCCGTGGGATTCCGACACCTACATTGCCGTTTGCATTTTGATTATCATTTGCCTATCGGTTCTGGTTTCTCGTGGTGTTGGTCCGAGCATTTCCATTAGTTGTGGTGCTTCCACCAGCTAGATTCACTCTTCCATTTCCTGCCTCTATATCTTTCTTTCTCGTAGATCTACATACGAGCCTTAGTAAGATAAAGAAGAATGGTCTAAAAGAGAAGGCAGAATAGAGAAGGAATATATATTTATATACAGCAAATACAAGTACGCTATTATAGCGTTATCCCATACCCCAATGTAATTCTCCGATTCATTAGGATTCTGTTTTCAAAAATTCTTTAGGTTTAAAATTCATTTAATCATAAACTTATACTCTGATACCAACTGTAACATTCCCCATTCTGAGGCCTAAAACTATATGCTACGGATGCTGAAGTCATCCATAGTTATTAATTCTCGATGATAAAATGGGGCTATGTTAATCATATCAATAATCGAAAATTTTCACCACACTTTAATGACAAATTTTCACATCTCATTTCGCAAATGATATTTCATGTTCATTCCATTCACGTTGATGTCGGGTTCTATAGCGACGACATTAATGTCGGCCATTACCTAGGGTTTGGCATTCATATTGCCTTCGTGGCAATATCGTAATTAATATAAAAACTATTTTATTTTTGTTAAAAGCAATTACTTTCCTCCAACCCTTAAACCTTGTAAATTTTCTATTGGTTAAAATATACTTTATCAAATTCTTTTTAGAAAAACTGCCATAGATTAGGTTTTTCATTCCCAAAATAATTTGCACACTTTTTAATCTATTTTGTTATTTCAATATAATTATTTAGCCTTTCTAGCTTAATAAATTCATATAAAATTATAAATGCATGGGAAAAATCCTCAGAAAACACTAAAAAATCAGAATTAATATATTCTTTAACATATAAAAATTTCAGGACCAAAAATATTATTTAATTATTTCTAGTAGACAGAGCACGAAATAATTCATTTTCCTTACTTAAGAAATTCATAAAATATTTTTACATGCTTGGAAAATTATGAAATTAAAACCCAAATTCCAAAAAAATGTTTTAAACATCATATTTAAAATTCAAGTCATTTCGTCATATACTAGGTTTCTACACTTAAAACCTATTAAATATTCCAATGAATCATCAAGCACCATATAACACATCAAAGAAACATAACATCGTATGATTCAAATTTAGACATAAAACCAAATCAAAAAAGCATATATGAGATTTATAACTATTATTCACCATGATTGGATAAAGAAATTGAGATTAAATGTGTTGATTTGATTCTTGTAAAATTTCATCCGGTTTCCTAAGCTTTTCTCCCTTCAGTTTTATCGTCGACCTTCGTCTTACTTGTTTTTGTATGAAATGAAATGTAAATAAGGATAATGAGAGAGGAAGATTTTATGTTTAGGAAATGAGGTATTACTATTTTACTCTTCTCATAAATTCTCCCTCTTATTCAAGTTCTGAACAATCTTATTAGTTCGTTACTTAAGGCTCGACCAATCTTAATTATCAAATTTCATTTTCCTTATTACAATAAATTATCTAATTTAATTCATCCAATTAAATCTTATAAATTATGTTAATCAAAATTAGGGGTGTTACAAACTTCCCTTTATAAAGTATTTTGTTCTCGAAATTATGATAAGGTATACAACAAACATATAACACAGATATGAAACATACCATTAAAAAAAATTAGGATAAATATCTATAATCCTGTCATCCATTTCCCATGTACAATCTCTCTCGTCGTCACTTCAATGGACCTTCACCAATTCGACTGTCTTGTTCCATATTCTTCTCATCCCTTGCCATAATACAAACTGTTTTCCTAACAATAGTCATGTTCGGTTCCACCACTAAATCGTCCATTACAGCCAGAGTAATAGTAGTCTTTGGATCACGAACATACTTCCTGTGATGAAAAATATGAAAAACATTGTGGATTCCTGCCAAATTGCTCGGTAACTCTATAATGTATGGGAGTTTCCCCATCCCTTCTATAATAGGGAACGGTTTAACAGATCTAGATGCCAATTTCCCTGACTTTCTAAATCATATTACACCCTTCATAAGTGATACTTTGAGAAAAATATGATCCTCAACTGAGAATTCTAAGCCCTTGCATCTCTTACCTGCATAATTTTCTGCCTAGATGAAGCTTCTCCTTGTCCAGATTAATTCAAACTTTTCTATAGCTTACCATATCTGGACCATGAATCAATCTATCGCCGGTCTCTAACCAACATGCTGGTGATTTGCATGGCCATTCATACAAAGCTTCAAAAGGTGCCTTCCTATACTAGTCTGATAACTATTATTGTAGGAAAATTCAACTAAGTGCAAGTGATTTTCCCATGATCCTCCAAAGTCTAGTACATAACCCTTTAAAAAATCCTCCAAGACTTTATTAACTCTTTCCATTTGCCCATCCTTCCGTGGATGATAAGCAGTACTCATCTTCAGCTGGTACTTAAAACCTCTTGCAAACTCTTCTAGAATACACTAGCTAGCAAATAGAGAATCTCTATCACTAACTATACTACTAAGCATCCAATGCAGTCTAACAATACTCTTCATAAATAATTTAGCCAAAACAAGTGCTATCCTCTTCAAATTAATGGGATTAAATATACACTCTTAGGCAATCTATCCACCATAACCCAAATATTCTCATTTCCATTATTCGACCTTGACAACCCATCAATGAAACCCATAGGTATTGTATCCTATTTCTAAACTAGTATATCTAAAGGAAGAAGCTAACAATGGATCATCTTTCTACCTTGAAGCAATCCTTCCGATCATCGTTAGTCGAACTTCTAAACAAGACAACATAGCAATTTCTTGACTAGAACTAGCCGTTGATCTTGACTGCACATCGCAAGTAGTTAATGCTTCTAAATCCTTCCATTTGGCTAATATCTAACACCGCATTCTGATATTTCCAGTTGAATGCATCTACGATTTTATTTCCTTTTCCTGGTGTGTACTCAATTCCAAAATCATATTGTCTCATATTTAACTCCTTTTGAGAGAATAAATATCTCAAAGACCGGTGATCTGTAAACAACTCGAATCTTTCTCCTAAAAGATAATTTTTCCACACCTTCAAAGCAAAGTTTACAACTGCCAACTCTAAATCGTGAGTTGAATATCTAACTTTACGCAGTCTAAGCTATCAAGAAGCATAAGCAATGACTTTATCCCTCAATATTAACGCAGCTTCTAATCCTGTTCGCATGCATTAGTATACACCATAAAATCTTGATTCCCATCCAGAACAACTAATACAGCTGCATTGGTCAATAAATGTTTCAGCTTTAGGAATTTCTCCTCACATTTATCGATCAAAACATACTTTGTGTCCTTCCTTGTTAGTTTGGTCATCGGTGCTGCTATACGAGAGAAATCCTTAATGAATCTCTGGTACTAGCCAACTAATCTAAGAAAACTCTTTATCTCGGTCATCGTCTCAGGTCTCTTCCAATCATTAACAGCTTCAATCTTAGCTGGAACTACTGACATTCCTTTTTTGAGACTACATGACCAAGGAACTTCACTTCTTTCTTCCAAAAATGACATTTATAAAGCTTCGCTTTTAGTTGCCGCTGCCTCAACGTCTCAAGCACTATTCTAAGGTGAGTCTCATGATCTTGCAAATTCCTAGAATATATTAGGATGTTATTTATAAATACTAACACGAACCTATCCAAATTCTCTTGAAAGATCTGGTTCATCAAATCTACGAAGAAAGCAAGCGCATTAGTTAATCCGAATGACGTTATTAACTACTCATATGAACTATATTTTGTTTGGAATGCCGTCAAAAGTATACTATCCTCTACTACCCTCTAGTTGATGGAACACTATCACCAAATCTAATTAAGAACATACTTTGGCTCCACTCTGCTGATCAAACAATTCATCTATTTTTAGTAAAGGATATTGATTCCTTATCATCTTTTCATTCAACTTACGATAATCGATACACCTTCTTAACGACAATCTAGTTTCTTCACGAACACTACAGTCGGCATCCAAGGCAAATTGCTTGGCCTAATAAAACTTTTTCTTTTAAGTCCACCAGCTACACCTTTAGCTCCTTCATCTTGATGGGTGGCATCCTGCTAGGTGGTCTACTAATGGGCTCAGCTCCAGGTACAAGATCTATATGAAACTGAATTGCTCGTTCCGGTGGTGGTCCTATAACTAGCTCAAAGACATCTGCAAACTGTCTAAGATAAAAACTCAATTCGACTTGTCTTCCTCCTCCATTGCACCCAATAAATCACAGACATCAAAATTTGAGCTCTCTACTGAGTATATAATTCGATCGCTGCTATTAGGATGTCTTCGTGATATTTTCCTATCTTGGAAAAATATCCTAGCATCATATTTGCATAACCAATCCATACCCAATATAATTCCAAAGCCCATATAATCAAACAAATGCAAATTGCAGGAAAATATATGACCTACTAATTCAAAATCTAATTGGTCATATCTCATCCCAAAAGTTGCATACCCTCCTATTAGATTCACAACCCTTAAGGAAGTACTAAGGTATGATGGTTCTAAACTAAGCTTATCTACAAAAAAAGATAAAAGAATGTAATGCACCAGTATCAAACAATTCTTTAAAAAGTATGCCATGAACCAAAAGCGTACCTCCCATCACAGCCTTTCCCTTCTCCTCTGTTGTTAGTCTCGAGGTAGATAATTGCAAAGCAAACACTTTTCCATTCTCAATCTTAGCTAGTTCTCTACATTGATTCTTGTAATGCCCTATCTGGTCATAATTAGAATACCTGATGTTCTTCTTTCCAATGACCTTCTTTCCATTCCTTGAACGACACCCATTGACAAAGTTTCCTTTCTCATCAACTTGTAGTAAACGACACTCTTTCCCTTCTTGCAGCTCTGCCCTTCTTAGCTCCCTTCTTCTGAAAGAACTCCCATTTCTGGCTTGGTCCTTCCCGAGCCTCCACCAGCTATTATTACTAAATAATGCAAGAATATCCTCATTCCTCAAAGTTGTCTCTACTACTACATCACGTGGGTCTCTAGGATACAGTAATATTGCTCTGGAAAGCTCTGGTTTCAAACCTCTAATGAAATTCTCGTTCCTCTTGGTTATCATATCCACAAAGCATATCTATATCTGGATAACTCCTCAAACCTAGTCGCTACTAAGCACTGACATAACACTTTTTTCTAACTCAACAAACTTTCAAAGCAAGGTTCACTAGGCTATTTCTGACATGAATCTCTCTTCAAACCTTCTCCTGAACCCTACCCAAGTCAATTTCTACTCTATACCTCCACAGTTACACTATTCTAGCAATATAATGCAGCTCCTTGCAATTGCCTGGATGTCAATTTCCTCTTCTACTCATCGTTTCAGCCTAAATCAAAAAAATCCATTCATAGTGCGACAGCCAATTCTCAACTTTGATAGCATCCTCTGTTCCAATAAATGGCTTTCTCCGAGTCTTGCATAATCTCGACTCATCATGACATAGTTGTTGACGACAGGAACTTCAGGATTTTCTCCTCATAGCATTTCCATAAACTAATCAGTTGCAACTCCATCTTGCATCATATTGAGAAATAACTGATACCTAGCTCCTATATACACCAGTGGTTTTCCAACACCTACATTAGCAGCTGTTTGTCGACCTAGATTCCTTCTAGTATTGAGCTTGACATTTCCATTGGTTGTGGTGCTTCCTCCATTGAGATTCACTCTTCTATTTCTTGCCTCCACTTCTTACTTTCCTTAAATCTACATTAGAACCTCTGTGAGATACAAAAGAACGGTCTAAGAGAGAGGGAAGAATAGCGATAAGATATATATATATATATATATATATATAGCAATTATAAGTATGTTACTATAGCGTTATCACATATCCCAGTCTCATTCTTTGATTCCTTTAGATTATGTTTTCAAAACTCTTTTAAAGTTCAAAGTTCTTTTAGTTTTACATAAAACTATGCTCTAACACCAAGTTGTACCATCCCTCATTCCAAGGTCCAAAAATAATACTAATGCCACAGTCATCAATAGTATTATTATCCGGTGGCAAAAAGAGATTAGTTAATAGTATCATTAACATAAGAAGCACTGGAATTTGAAGAAAAAATTAAAATGCATTTCATTAATAAATTTTCATATTCATCGCATAATCATCAAATGTTACCCAAGTCCAAACAAAATACTCCAAGAGCAACATCTGAAGATGCCCCATTGGTTGATTAGAGTTTACTACTAGATAGACACATATTCAGCCATAACATACATTCGGACAAAGTAACATAATAACATAGCAGATATAAATAGACACCTATATAGCCAGCACTTCCTCCTGCATGTCTTCAAAATCTTTATCCATCACACCTAAAACCTGGTAATTAAGTCTCTTTAATTAATACCATTGAGTCAACAACTTACAGCATCACTATGGCCAATATGCAATGTCGCGTCCCTTCATATAAACTCTTTAATAAAGAATACTGATTTATAAAATCAATAGGCTATAATGCAGGAATCATTGTTACTTTAGCATTGAGTTATATTGGTTGCCAAACCTATTAAATATAGCCTTTTATAAGAAAAATATATGGATGTGGACATTGATGACATACAACATCAAAATTAGAAAACTGTTGATATCGGTTGGTTTACAACAGCGGCTACGACGCTGTATATAAAGGATATTGAAACCATGATATAGTGGTCTCATTCCCACAAAATATTTAATGTCGTAAATAATACTTGCGGCATCATTGTCTTAAACCATGGTGTAAAAATAAAAAGCATACAACATCACTTCCTCAGTATAGTTGATATCGTAAATAATTGATATCGAAAATAATGATATGCGACATTATTTAAAACCTGGGTGAAGACTTCCGACATCAATGTCGTACGTTACAGATTTCAAAATAATGAAACAAGGAGGTCGGAATGGTTCTGGGGTGTAATGAGATCATCATGATGCCATTGATTTAATGCATAAGGCCTTGTACTATACGACTTCATCCTGAACAGATTCATTCCACACTGATATAGTTGATATCGCATACATCCATCAACGTTGAAGTCGGATTTTATAGTGATGACATTAATGTCGGTCATTACTTGGGGTTCGACATACATATTGGTTTCATGACAATATCGTAATTAATATAAAAACTATTTTATTTCGATTAAAAGCAATTACTTTCCACCAACCCTTAACCTTCATAAATTTTCTATTAGTTAGAAAAACTTTATCAAATTCTTTTTAGAAAAACTGCCATAGATCAAATTTATCATTCTCAAAATAATTTGCAAACCATTTAATTTATTTTATTATTTCAATATAATTATTAAGCCTTTCTAGCTTAATAAATTCATATTAAATTGTAAACGCTTAGAAAAAAAAATACTCAAAAATCACTAAAAATCAGAATCAATATATTCTTTAACATATTAAAATTATCGAACCAAAAATAATATTTAATTATTGTTAACAATGAAAACCCGAAATAATTCATTTTCTTAATTAAGAAATTCATAAAATATTCATACATGCTTGAAAAATTATGAAATTAATAATCCACTTTCAAAATAATATTTTAAACATCATATCCAAATTTCAAGTCATTTAAACATCATATACTAGGTTTCTACACTTAAAACCTTTTACATAATTCCGTGATTAATCCAATAAATCACCAAGCAACATATAATACATCAAACAAACATAACATGACATAATATGATAACAGGTTTTAGATTTAGACATAAAACCGAAATAAACAAGCATACATGAGATGGATAAGTATATTCACCTTGTTTGGATAAAGAGGTTGAGATTAAGTTTGTTGATTTGATTCTCTTAAGTTCTCCTCTGGTTTTTTAAGCTTTCTCCCTTTAGTTCTCTTAGCAATGGCTGGCCATGATCTTACTTATGTTTGTATGAAATGAAATGTAAAAGAGGGTAATGAGAGGGGGAGAGTTTATGTTTAGGAAATGAGGCCCATTCCTATTTTACCCTTCTCATAAATCCTCCTTCTTATTCAAGTTCTAAACCCTATTAGCTCTTTACTTAAGGCTAGACCAATTTTAATTATCAAATCTCATTCTCCTTATCTTAACACATTATTAATTTAATTAAATCTTTTAAATAATGTTAATCAAAATTAAGGGTGTTACATAATTTTTTTTGGACAAAGTTAAGCGGGGAGAACTGGACCCCTACCAGTTTATTGCAAAAACAATAAAGGGAAAATGAACTGTAACATGCTATAGAACACAAAGGGAAGAAGAGAAGAAGAATAAAAGAAAGAATAGCAAGGAAAAGGAAAAAATATACAACAAGCAAACTAACCCCACGCAGTAGTAAGCTCAGCACCATAATCAAAAGTTGCATTCCTTATCCCAGTGGCTATTTCATGCCTTATTTCATTCCATATGACAATATCTGCCGCGTCCATTAAACAAACTGTAATTTCTATGCTTCCAAATGACAAAAACAAATTTCTTAAGGATCAGTAATAATAACATACTATTACCATCTTTCCATGGAGTAGCTATATATATGTTGCATTATTCAATGTTACTTACCACGGAAGTGTTAGATCGACCAAGAAAGAACATAAGATGATTCCATAAGGGGGAAATGACTATGCAATTGAAATATAGGTGTATATTTGTTTCAACTTCCTCTTGATAATAAACACATAAACTATCAATTTACATTCCAAACTGAAGTAGATTAGCTCATGTATTCAGAGCATTTCTCAACCCTTCCAAAGAAGGAAATTGTCTTTCTCTCTTACATGGTTATTCCATTCTCTCTTATGCTAAGCAAACTGGTTGGCATTTTCATGTGACATCAGGCAATTGTACACCACACAAACAGAATGAGATTTGAAATCAAGCGACCACACCACCATGTTAACATGCACATTAGGGTAGTGTTGTCACTTGATTTCATGCCATAGGTTCCTGATGGTTTGGTTATTGGAATAAGAAAGGAAAATGCTCCCATTGTTTATGAATTCACAAGCAAGAGCATCAGAAGGAATCCCAGTTTGGATTCTTTGATTAAAAGACATGGAGTTAGCCAAGATCAGGCCCTACTTAGTAGTTGCTGCTATTTTTAGGATCGTTTGACGAGACTATTTCTTTGTTTTTTATCTTATTTAAAGCATTGTAATCTGTTGTTTTCAATTAAGAAGTTTAGTTATCTCTCATTTACATTTTTTCCTCTTGTACTGTCAAGCTTCTTCCTCTGTATAAACCAACATTTTTGGTATCAGAGCTATCACAAATTAATCCGGGTTCATATACAGGGAATTCAGAGAGAAAAGTGTGAGCACTCAAGTGAAAGTTTTCAAAATGCAGAACAACGGTTCAGGAAATTACAATCCTCAATTGCCAATCTTCAAGGGCATCAATTATCAGTTTTGGAGCTTGAAAATGAAAACTCTATTCAAGTCTCAAGATTTATGGGGGTTCGTTGAGACTGGATTTGAGGATACTCAAGAAGGAGAGCTCGATCAGCAGTTGAGAGAAAAGAGAAAGAAGGATTCCAAAGCCTTGTTCATGATATAACAGGGTTTGGATGATGAAATCTTTCCGAGGATTGCCTCTGCGACCACATCCAAGAAGGCGTGGGATATTCTGAAACAAGAGTATCTTGGTGATAAGAAGGTGATTACAGTGAGGCTGCAATCACTGAGGAGGGAGTTTGAAACGGCTCTCATGAAGGACAAGGAGTCTGTCCAAGAGTACCTGTCACGAATTTCGAATGTGGTGCAACAGATGAGGGCCTATGGAGAGACTATGACCAACGAGTATGTCGTTGGAAAGGTGCTGAGAAGCCTCATGAGCAAGTATGATCATGTGGTGGCTGCCATAGAAGAATCGAAGGATATGGCTGAGTACACCTTTGATGAATTGATGGGATCGTTGCAAGCTCATGAGGACAGGTTAAGCAGGTCTGGTGAAAAGAAAGAGGAGAAGGCTTTCCAAGTGAAAAGTGACTCCTACAACAAAGAGAGATCAAGGCAATCCGGTGGAAGAGGTAGAGGACGAGGAGGATCAAGAGGAAGAGGGCGAGGAAGAGGGCAAGGAGGAGAGGGAAGAGAGCAAACTTCTCAATCCTACAAAGGCCCGATTAAGTGTTATTACTGTAAAAAACCAGGTCATAAAGAAGCAAATTGCTGGAAGAAGGAGGAAGATGAAGCAAAAGGAGATCACAAGTCGAATTTTGTTGAGCAAGAACAAAAGCTTTTCCTGGCACAAAACGCATCGAGCAATGACGCAGGTGGTGTATGGTATATTGACAGTGGTTGTTCTAATCACATGTCAAGTGCCAAATTCATGTTCAGAGATCTGGATGAGTCGAAGAGAAGCAAGGTCAGACTCGGAGATGGAAAGCAACTTGATGTTGAAGGGAGAGGTACAATTGCATTTAGAACCGAGCAAGGTAACACTAAGCTAATATATGATGTGCAATACGTACCAAACTTGGCTCACAATTTGCTAAGTGTGGGACAGCTGCTGAATTGTGGTTATTCTGTACTATTTAAGAATGACTCATGTTTGATTTGTGATGAGAAGACTAAGGAAGTTGTGATGAGAATTTCCATGGGAAAGAATAGGATGTTCCCTCTGGATTTGTCTGGTAACGTGTGCAGGGCGCTGACCGTAAAGGGAGATGATGATGCTAAGTTATGGCATCTGAGACATGGTCACCTCAATATGCAGGGATTGAGATTGCTGAACTCCAAAGAAATGGTGCAAGGGTTGCCTAAGATTGGAGAGCTAGAGCTTTGTGAAGGCTGTCTATACGGAAAGCAATCAAGAGGATCGTTTCCGAGTGGAAAAGCTTGGAGAGCAAGCAACTGTCTGGAACTTCTACATGCTGATTTGTGTGGACCGATGCAAACCGAGTCCCTTGGTGGAAGTAAGTATTTTCTACTTATAACAGATGATTATAGTAGAATGAGTTGGGTTTATTTTTTGAAAGCAAAGTCTGAAGCTTTTGAAAATTTTAAGAACTTTAAAGTCATGGTTGAAAAGCAATCTGGCTATTGTGTGAAAGCATTGAGAACAGATCGTGGTGGAGAGTTTTTGTCACATGAATTCTCTAAATTCTGTGAAGAGCAAGGCATCAGAAGAGAGCTTACAGCCCCATACACTCTAGAGAAAAACGGCATGGCCGAGAGAAAGAACAGGACTGTTGTGGAAATGGCAAGAAGTATGCTCAAAGCCAGAGGTTTGCCAAACAGGTTCTGGTGCGAGGCTATAACAACTGCTGTATACATTCTTAACGTTTCTCCCACAAAAGCTGTCATGAATATGACACCCTTGGAAGCTTGGAGAGAAAAGAAACCGGCTGTAAGTCATTTAAGAATTTTTGGATGCATAGCCTATGCTTTGGTTGATTTGAGATCCAAGCTTGATAATAAGTCTGTAAAGTGTGTGTTTATTGGCTATGCTGCTCAATCCAAAGCCTACAGATTGTATAATCCTCTTACTGGCAAAATTATTATTAGTAGGAATGTGGTTTTTGATGAAGATGCAGGCTGAGATTGGGAACAAAAGGAAAGCAATGTTCAGCAGAGATCTGTCGGCTTTGATGGTTCAGGGGAGGAATCTGTTGTGCCAGAAAATAATCAAAATACTCCAAGTCCTCCTTCAACACCATCTACACCAAGTCAGAGTTCATCTTCTTCGAGCTCTCCATCCTCAAACTCAACAGATGAATTTACACCAAGGAGATTCCGGTCGTTAGCTGAAGTGTATGAAAGCTGCGATTTTGCCTTAGTTGCTGCAGATCCAACGAGTTATGATGAGGCTAAGAATGGAAGTGAATGGCAGGCTGCAATGAAGGAGGAAATAAGATCTATTCAGAAGAACGAAACTTGGGAATTGATGGAGCTTCCTAAGGGAAAGAATGTTATTGGTCTCAAGTGGGTTTTCAGGACTAAATTCAATACAGATGGGAGTGTACTGAAGTACAAGGCTCGACTGGTGGCAAAAGGATATGCTCAACAAGAGGGAATTGATTTTGAGGAGACTTTCTCGCCTGTAGCAAGATTTGAGATGGTAAGAGTTGTGTTGGCATTGGGTGCTCAATGGAAATTGGAGGTGTTTCAGTTAGATGTAAAATCTGCGTTTCTGAACGGAGAGCTACAAGAGGAGGTATTTGTTGAGCAACCATTAGGATTTGTCAAGGAAGGTGAAGAGGATAAAGTCTACAAACTGCAGAAGGCACTTTATGGGCTGAAACAGGCTCCACGAGCCTGGTATAGCAAAATTGATTCATTTTTCCTTCAAAACAATTTTGAAAGAAGTCAAAATGAACCAACTTTGTATGTGAAGAAGCAAGGTACGAAGGATTTCATAGTTGTTTGCCTTTATGTTGATGATATTATTTATTTCAGCTCATCTCAAAAGCTATTAGATGAATTTAAAGTGTCTATGACGGGGAAATTTGAGATGTCAGACTTGGAAAAACTGCAATACTTTCTGGGTTTGGAAGTGAATCAAGGAGATCAAGGTGTTTTTTTGTGTCAGAGAAAGTATACAGGAGATCTTCTAAAGAAATTTCAGATGGAGAGATATGATGTGGTAAGAACGCCTATGAACACTAATGAGAAATTGCAGAGAGAAGATGGCACTGGAAAAGCTGATGAAAAACTGTTCAGAAGTCTTGTAGGTGGCCTAAATTACCTCACACACACACGTCCTGATATTGCTCATAGTGTGAGTGTGGTGTCTAGGTATATGCACTCTCCCACAAAGCAACACTTAGGAGCTGCAAAGAGAATTCTTAAATATGTCGCTAGCACAATTAAGTATGGGATACTGTATAAGAGTGTTGAACAGTTCAAATTGGTTGGTCACACAGATAGTGATTGGGCTGGTTGTTTGGATGACAGAAAAAGCACATCAGGTTCGGTTTTCTGTCTCGGCTCAGGTGCAATTACTTGGAGTTCGAAGAAGCAAGATACGGTGGCGCTGTCATCCTCTGAAGCTGAATACGTTGCAGCAGGATCAGCTGCAAGGCAAGCTATTTGGCTGAGAAAATTGTTGACAGATCTGTGTTGTGCACAAAAGGAAGCAACAGAGTTGTGGTGTGATAACAGATCGGCAATTGCAATGACAAAAAATCTAGCTTTTCATGCAGGACAAAACATATTGAGGTTCAACATCATTTTATAAGGAAATTGGTGACAGAAGAGAAGATAGTCTTGAAGTTTTGTGGTACAAACAACCAAGATGCTGATTTGTTCACAAAAGCTTTAACTCAAGCAAAACACCAGTTTTTCCTGGAGAAAATTGGAATGGTCGAAGTCTGAATCAAGGGGAGGTGTTGAAGATTGATTCAAACTTCAGCAAGTGTGGTTGATTAAGTCAGAAGCTGTTAGCAAATTAGTAGTTGCTGCTATTTTTAGGATCGTTTGACGAGACTATTTCTTTGTTTTTTATCTTATTTAAAGCATTGTAATCTGTTGTTTTCAATTAAGAAGTTTAGTTATCTCTCATTTACATTTTTCCTCTTGTACTGTCAAGCTTCTTCCTCTGTATAAACCAACAGTTTGGTTATTGGAATAAGAAAGGAAAATGCTCCCATTGTTTATGAATTCACAAGCAAGAGCATCAGAAGGAATCCCAGTTTGGATTCTTTGATTAAAAGACATGGAGTTAGCCAGGATCAGGTCCTACTTAGTCCAAGGATCGTTCCAAAAACTCAGTTGACTATGAGGAGATGCCAGAACATATATGTAAGGCAGAAAGACACATCTGAGCTTGAGAATAGTTCTTCATATCTAACTGCAATGTCGAGGAACATCCATCAACGAAAAGGATTTGTTTTTGAGATTGTGCTTAACAGACCAAGTAACCCATATACTGTTTTTCCTATTAAGCAAGCTAACAAAGTAAGCACTAAAAGCGGCCTTTTTCAAGAAGTGAAGGTTTAAGATACCAAGACCACCACACTTTTTCTTCATTTCAACCTTTTGATAACTGGGTTTAAGCTTATTGGAATATATGCAGCCATGCTATAAAAAATTGCACATGGCCCTTCTTAACATCAAGATAAGCTTCTTAGGTAATAAAAATATCATGCACCAGTAAGAAGTAAAGGAGAATAAAACTAATTTGATGAGGGTAAGCCTGCCCGCCTGTGATAGTAATTTGTTGGACCAACATTGCATTGAACCGGATATCTTAGCATATAGGCCAAGCATTGGGATGTGGAAATGGTTTATGTAGTAAAGTGGGATCCTGAGATAAGAAGAGGTATCAGGTGGCATATGAAGGCCAGAAAGGTGTTTTAATGAGGTAGTAGCTTCTACAGTGACACCAGCAAACTGAATACTAGATTAGAAGTTATTGATAGATAGGCCAAAGAATGCATGGAAGGCATTCAACACTTCAAGAATGGAAGAGATGGAAGAAGAAGTTGGTTTGGTGAATATAATGAGATCATCGGCAAACATCAACGTAGTGATCAAAGGATCTTTACATTTGGGGTGGATATTTATATGCTTGCTGGCCACCTTCTTATTGATCATAGCAGTCAAAACTTCCATAACAAGTATGAATAGATAAGAAGACATAAGATCACCCTACCTGGTGCCTTGCCTACTTTTGAAGTACCCAACGGAAGAGCCATTGTAACATAAGGAGAAGTGAACAAAGGAAAGGCAAGAGTAGATCCAAGCTGCAAAATTGTGAGGGAAACCCATTCTAGCCAGGACTCTGGTGATTGAAGTCCATTGCAGAGTGTCATATGCCTTCCTGATGTCAAATTTTAACATAGCATGTGGGGAAATATACTTCCTATTGTAATCTTTTAGTAGTTTATGGTCGATAACGCATTATCAAGAATGCTTCGCTTAGGGAGGAAGGTAGCTTAGTTTTGAGATATAAGGGAAGGTAAGGCAGACTTGAGTCTTGAAGCTATGATTTTTGCAATACATTTATAGGGAATATTGCAGCAGGATATAGGTCTGAAGTCAGAAACATGTGTTGGGTGTTTGATTTTGGAATTCAATTTTAGGAGTTTTTTTTTAATTGCTTTACAAACAACATGACCAATTATCTCCCAACAAGAAGTGAAAAAAATGGACATTGTACCCATCAGGTCCACCACAGGAATTTTTGTTCATGCTGAAGATACAATCTTTAATTTCACTGTCAGTGATTGAAGCAGATAACACGACACACTGATCATGGGTTAGGCAAGGCAGTTGGAGATCATCGATAATATTTAAGTCAAGCTCAAAATTATCATTATTATAAAGAAGACCAAAAAAGAAATCAAGGAAGGCCTTATCAATTAGATGAGGAGAAGAGATAAGATTACCATGAATATAACAAATGCTATGAATATGACTTCTGGCCTGCTTGATTTTCAGACTATCATGGAAGAACTGAGTATTTCCATCACCACAACTACTCCACTTCTATCTCAGCTTTTGCTTCTTCATATCTTCCTCCAAGGTTAGAGACTTTTGGTATTGTTGAAGGATTACATTCTCTTCATTGGCCAGTTGAGAATCATTTGGGTCGTTCATAGTGTTAATTTGAGCTTAAGCAAGCTTGGTTTCAATACCGTGGACAAGAGATCACTCCTGCCAAACTTCAGAGCTGCCCAGGTACCTAGTTTCTTTTTGAGGGTCTTCAACTTTTGCTGTAAAATATACATAGGAGAACCAAAGTGATTAGTTTCCCAAGCATGTTTGACAATATTTAAAAAATCTAGATCAAGGGTCCAGGCATCAAAAAATTTAAAAGAGGATTTTCTTTTCATGGTTTCCTGGTTTTAGGCTATTAACCGAGGGGAGCAGTAGATAATAAGCGGGAAGGGAGGTAGCAAGAAATGGATGGCCATGTGGAGAAGGTAGTCAGGTTACAAAAGGAATAGTCAATCTTACTATATATTCTTCTACCAGATCTACTTTTGTTATTCCAAGAGAATCTGGCACCACTTAAGGAGATAGGTAGAAAATTAGAATGGTTAATGGCTTCATTCAATGGTAAAATTTCTTTCATCGACACCGGATTACCATCAATCCCGTCATCAGAGGAAAGCAAACAGTTAAAGAAGTGTTGGAGGCATTTAAGGAGGGATTTTCTAGAGGTAAGAAGGTTATCAGCATAAATGACAGTTAGAAAAAATGAAGTTGAGCTTGGCTTGTGGATAAGATGGTTGTGGATGAACTGTCTATTGGAAAGGATAGGATTAAGAGGAAAGGCAGAAGGATGAGAGAGGATGAAGATCCTGCCATAGGTGGAGTCAAACAGGTTGTGATGTAGGTCCCAGCTAGGATTGATAACATTAGCAGCTCTCAAGGTAAAATTGAGATTTAATTTAGATTAATTCAAGGATGGCTACAAGTTGAAGCTTATGAGATAGATGATATTTTGAACTTGTTTTACTTTAATGTCTTGATGGGCACCCCTAATGTTCCATACTCCAATTTGATGTGTCATTGGGGTAAACTAGAGGAAAGTTGTGATATGCCTTGCTTGCTTCTGGTAGCCGGTGAATTGGAAATACCATTTTCAGGCAGGATGCTTGTTGTCGGAAGAATATTAGGAATATTCATATCCTTATTTGACTTTTTCTTCTGGATTTTGTTTCTGGCAGACTTGAGGGTATTTAGGTTTGCAGGATTGCTGTGTTTTAAAGATTTGGCCTTGGTGCTATGAATAGTGGTTTGATTGTTGGCAGTGGTTAAGTAATTTGTGTGGTCATTTGCATTGTCATGGTTGGGATAACAAGGAGGGGGAGGGATAAGATCATATGGATTAGAGGAATGGGACATGACATTAAGGACAATGTCTTCATGTGGAGGAGAGGGAATTAGATCAAGTTGGTCATGGGGAAGAGAATTAGTTTGAGGAGGAAAAAACAGTTGATCAGTGCAATGGAAGGATGGGAAGAAGCAGATTTGGAGTGTGCATGAACGGAGATGGGAAGAAGCAGATTTGGAGTGTGCATGAACGGACATGCACGACTCCTATTCACGCTGGTTGTGAAACACAACAGTATCATTCACATTGATTTAAGCATTTTGGTTTATGGAAAGTCGTAGCAATCTATCAGACACAAGGATAAGATTAGTTCGTGGAGGCAATGATAATTGGTCAGGGCATTTGGAGGGAAGGGATGATAAATTTTTAGAGCGTGCATGCACAGCTCCTGTTCATGCTAGTTGAAGTTCAGACAAGTATTATGAACATTGTTTTGAGCATTTTGGTCAGTGGAAGGTTGTAATCAGACATAGGATTAACCATAGTCAATTTTTCATTTTGGATAGTGGAAGGCATACTGCTGCAAATTTGATCATAATGTTCAACCACATGGTCAACCGCTAAGACATCAAAGCTTTACTTTTCAGTATATCACAACTTGCTTTCAAATTAACATTATCCACTATTTCATGATGCTCGCCATTACTCAGAATTAACAACTCCTCAGAATTACCATCGCCTTTTATTTTATCATCCTTGGCAACATGATCATTAACATCCTTGTTGAGCTTCATCGTTTTATCTGTTTTGCTACAGTTTCCACTATCAGAAACAACGACCTTTTCTTTACCCATTCAAGCTTTTCTCATAACTGCCTTTCTCCTCATCACCTTTTGTCACTGTTGCTTCTTATTGAATTTTATGTCATGTAGTCCAAATTTGGATGATATAACTGCAGCATCATTTTGAACCTGCTCTCTTCCAGAATTAAGATATTCTTTTTCAACCTTGCCCTTTTTCTTCACAATCATCGGTTTTATGACCAAAGACCTTACAAATTAAGCAAATATCAGGCTTCCGTAGGTAGTTGGCATGAATCAACTGCACATTTCCATCCAATAACTTGATTGGAAAATTAGCAATTAATTCTTGGTTGGGATTAACTTCCACCATGCACTTGGCATAGTTGATTCTGTCTAAACGTTCTATGGATTCATCAAGGCATAGAAGCTTTCCAATCCTAGAAGATAACCAGTTAATGCCTAGATGCGACCAAGCATAAATAGGAATAATTGATAATTGTAACCACAATGGGACCGCCTTAATTTTTTCTACAGACATTACCTAGGTTAAAAGACCATTCTTGTATGATAAAGATTTTATTTCTCATAATTATTGGATCTCCTCTTAAAATTCTAGCTTTATCTTCATCATAGGATAACTGAAACATAAAAATAGTGCCATCAAATTTCACCTTAACAAATCCCTTTAATTTCCAAATTTTCTTAAAATGTTCCACCGCAGCCGTGAAGGAACGGTCGAACAAGGAAGAAACCCACAATGTAGTCATTCCAAACTTGCTTACCAGCTTCAATGACCTCAGTAGGAGGGACTAAAGCCTTACCGATGAACTTCAAAACAACAGGAATAGGAGAGTAACTGCCGGCATTATAGCGTTTGGAACTGAAAAGGGAAGACCAGGAGAAGAAGGTGGGGCAGCAACAGATGGAGAAGTGGATGAAGTGGAGCAAGGTGCAGGAATGGTGGAAGAAGAAAGGGGAGGAAGAGGAAGCAACGAGACAGAGCTCAAAGGGTGGGAGGAAGATGAGGAAGGGTGGACAGGAGGGTAAGAAGATGGAAAAGGAGGAGGAGGAGGAGGGATAGAGGACGGTTGAGCAGCTGACATGGGGGACAGGACGGCGTGCGATCAAGCAAGGTAAAGGGAAGAATGGGTATGACAGAGGGATGGGAGGGAAGCCATGAAAATTGGATTTAGTAGCTGAATTAAATATGAAAATAATTTATTTATTTATTAATTTAATATATATGAGGTGGAGCCTTGGCGCAACGGTAAGGTCATCCGACTGGTGATCTGGACGTCAAGGGTTCGAATCCGGAAACAGCCTCTTCGCAAAGCGAGGGAAAGGCTGCGTACAATCGACCTCTCCAGAGCCTGCTACCGTGCGGGAGCCTCGTGCACTGGGTTCCACCTTTATTAATTTAATATATATATATATATATATATATATATATATATACACACACACACACACACATATATATTCCAAAAATTAATTCAATTTGTATTCAAGTTATATATATTTTTTGAAAATAGTTTATTAATTAATTCAATTTATGAAAACACACTCTTTTATTAAATAAGCTTTGTTTCAATAAAAAAATATTTTAGAGAAAAACATTATCCAAAATTGAACTCAAACATGTAATTTTCATTTTATTTCGACGGCGTAGAAAGTCATTTTGTTACAGACCTCCTCTTTACAAAAATTGCACCATTGCAATTTCTTATAAGGAAGACGCCATACACAACTCATACCCTTAAATTTCTTCGTACTATCATAGTTTTCTACCAACTTTGGAAACAATCGATCCTCTATGTGGCACTCCTCTAACAAAGACCAAATCCTCTCTTCATTATATTATTGTATGCTATAATTTTAAGTAGATTCATTTAACGACTTTCTGTTTTTGAACGCAATATATCATGTGAAAAAAATAATAAGTTTTGAATTTTTTAGAAAATTTCGGCTGTGTCTCCTTTGTACAAAGAGACTTTCGATAATTTATAATATGGATAAATACGTATACGGGAAAAAAAATCGAATTCACAATATATCGCATAATATCATATAAATTTTGAAATTTTAAGCTAAGCTATTTATGTATAAAGTGAGCAAAGTGAGCATGCACCGCAAACTGATCCAAATAGTAATCTTGTGTACCTATTCTCAACATAAAATAAAGTCAAAAGCTTCCACATAAAAATTTAATAAGTATGGCATTCATGCAATAGAAAAAATATATTGAATTATTATATAAGCAACATTTAGACTAAATTTAAGGGGTTAAAAACACAAAATTATTAAATTCCTTCAAGAGTTGTTGGCGTCAAAGTTGGCCACCAACACCCAATTATGTAGAAGTACCAATATCCAATCCACAGAGAAATACGAAGAGAAATAAATAAAGAACAAAATTAAAGCAATCAGAATGCAAGTATAAAGAGACAAGTTTTATAGTGGTTCGGCTAACTCCAGTTTACGTTCACTTCCAAATAATTCTTTTTGTTATACTGAAGTTTGTTTACAATTAGAATCTGAAATTAAAGAATAAAATTGGTAGAGTGTAGCCTAGGCTGAAGATAAGAGAAGCATAAAGAAGTTCTTTTTTTGATGTCATGCCTACTATATTTATAAGGCAAGCTGTGTATGGATTGAGTTGAAATTTTGATAGAAGATTCGAGAGACCAAGATGGGGCCAGCCAACCAAGCCCTTTGGGGCCCACAATAGGGAATAGTACCGATCTCTATCAGCGCATCCAAATGGGTTGTAGTATGAGGGGTGCCCCATGATGTTCGCTACTTGCTCCTCAAATTTCATGCATTTCTGACTTACAGTGCGAGATATCGCATTTTACTTGAAGTAGTGTTGCTTGAATTATGGTTTCTGCTGATCCCTCTAGAGAGATAGGTACGGATCCCTCCAATCTCTTTCAAATTCCATGTAATCCCTAAGATAACTTCTCTATGATGTATTATTCTTAATCTCCAGGTTTCATGCCAGTTGGACTAGTAGAACTCGAGTTATTGATAAATTTTTGTTGCAATATGTTGTAAAGGCTGATTATAGCCGATCCCTATGAAGGGATATATACTGATCCCTCCAATTTTCTCTAAATGATATGCGATCCCTATGGGAGCTTTCCCATGTTGTAATTAGCATGTCTTCTAAGTTTCATGTCAATTGGATGTGTAGATGTTGAGATATTGATCGATCTTTGCTATAAATTTGAGTTTAGCCGATCCCTAAGAGGGAAGATGGCCGATCCCTATTGAGGGATAGGCGTCGATCCCTTCAAACCTCTACAAATGCCATGCAATTCCTAGGGTAGACTTTCTAGGGTCCCCTCTTCTTGTTTGCAAAGTTTCGCTTCAATCTTCCTTGTGGTTGTTGAGTTATGCAGCGATCATCGTTGAGTTGTGCTTTTGAGATGAATATGATCTGATCCTACTTCTTTTGCTTGTAACTCGAGCATACAAACTTCGAGGACTTGAAATTTGAAATATAGATCATAAGGCCTTCCATATCACTTCATACCAATTGCATGTTGATTGGGAAAAAATTAGGGATCTGACCAAAATCCCTCTGATCAACTTCCATAGTCTCGTTTATAGCTGATTTTCGAGCCTGATAATCGTTTCTTCGGACTTCCCACCTTGATGATCATGAAGTCCATCGGGTTAAATCTGCATGTGTATTGCCTTGCTAAAAGGTGAATTAACACTTTGCCCCCAAAACATGTCTTACGATAGGAAGGTGTGTTTTGAATTGCCATAAATCCAAAATCTGAAATCCGTAATCCATTTATAGCTGTATTTTCCAATCCAGAATCCAATCCAAATCCACGGTCTCTACGAATCGTTTTATCTGAATCTGCATCCATCCAAAGCCAAATTCATTGTTGTCCATAGTTGATATCAAAATCCATGACCTCTCTAGGTTGTTGTCCTAATCCAAATCCACGATCTCATTCGATCCTTACCGAGCACAATCTATGCTCGATGACCTGAGTAGGCTGATCCATCGTGTTCGAGCGAAATGACCTATCCCTTACCAAGCATAGTCCATACCCGATGGCCTTGATCTCTTTGGATCATTGTCGAGCACAACTAATACTCGATGACCTGAGTAGGCCGATCCATCGTGTTAGAGTGAAGCGACCTACCCCTTACCAGACATAGTCCATACCTGACGACCTTGATCTCTTTGAATCCCTACCGAGCACAATCCATACTTGACGACTTGGAAAGGTCGATCCATCGCATTCGAGCGAAGCGATCTACCCCTTGCCAGGCATAGCCCATACCCGATGACCTATGTTACCTATTACATTGATCCAAATTTAAACATTCCTAAGTCCATTTGCCAAAATATAAAATAAGAGTCCGTATAACCAATAAACCGCAGTTTGAAGTAGACAAGAAGAAAAAAACAAATTTCAAAAACCTAAGCATAACAGTTTATCATCATCTCAAAGCATGCCTAGGGACCATCCTCAATCCTATACATGTGTAAGTAACTTAGTCGTCCTACTACGGAGTTTGTTACTTATTCCATGTCATCCCGATCAATTGATGACAAGTTGATGATGATGCTTTGATCCTGTGTCATTTTCATTCGAGGTGGATAGTGGCTACTCCTGTTCCATCACCGCAGCCTGAGTTCTTACATATGGTTGTAACTGACCACTACTCATGTGTTCCTCAATGCCATCCTTCAAATGCCTACAGACATTTGTATTGTGGTCATCTAGCTCATGGAATAGGCTGCGCTTTCCAGATGTCCGTCCGTGTTCGGAGGGTTCCCTCCTTGCAGGCCTTCGATACGGATGGCGTCCTCAAGTATCCAGGTATATATGTTCTATGGTTTCATTGAATTTCAAGTAAGATGAAATCCCCCCTTTGATGCTTTGATCCATCGAAGCTATTATCCATGTTCTGTTTGCCTTTGTTCTTTACCGAGCTTTCATCGGGCAATTCTCCACCCCGTACTGTTAGTTCTTAAGATGATGGTTTTGATGACAACAACCTTAGGACTTGTTATAAAATATAAATACTAACATTATAATTTAGATATATATGTAGGATTTAACCATACTGTTACCAAGAATGAAGACTGTACTGTAACATCCCGGAATTTTTGACAATATCAATTTAATAATCAATATTAAAATTAAATTGATATTGATAATTCTGTTAATAATAAATTTGAAATTTGATTTAATAATCATGTTTTAATAAATATTTAAATTGAAAGATTTTTTTTTAAAATAAATAAATTGTTTTCTATTTATAATATATATAATTGTATATATTGTAAGTTGATAAAATTTGATTCTGAATTTAGTAAATGAATTAATTTTCTAACTCTAATTTATATTTGATAAATTGGAAATTTGATTTAAATTTAACATATAACTTTTCAAAGCAATTCAAATAAATAATTATATGGTTTATATTAAAGGAAAATCTTATCTGTTTAAATTTATATTTTTAATTAACTTAAATATGAAGTTAAATTTGATTAACATCAAAGCTTTGTTTTATTTTCTTTTTAGAAAGTATTGCTTGAAAATTTTAAAAAGAATTTAAATTACAATTTACATATGGTCTTAATTTATTAAGTAATAGAAGTAATTTATAATGTAAATTACAAATGATCTTAGTTTGTTATAATCTCTTTTAACAAATTATTTGATATTGCTTAATTTGTTATTTTTAAATAAAAATTATAATACTTAAGTTTTTATAAACATAAATAGATTTGTAGTAATAGGATTTGTTATTTTTTTAATTTTTACAAGAGTTATATATGCATTTATATATGTAACTTGATTATTAAAATTTGATTTGATAAATTAATTTAAAGTTTGAATTTAACGTTTTAAAGAATAAATACTTAAAAGTATTTGAATAGGCTTTTATTTATAAAATTGTTTTGTTTTGTTTTTCTTTAAAAAGCAAAGGGATAAACTCATTTATATATACACAAGAAATAAAAATAAGATTTAAAAGCTCTTATAAAAGAAATTAAAGTTGTATAAACAATTTAGAATAAAATTTAAATACCTAAATTACATATGTAAATTTATTAACACCCAAATTGACAAGTGTTAAACATAGAGTATACTAAGAAGACAAGTGTTAAATTTAAACTAAGTGTTTATTTTATTTTTATTTTTCAAAAATATAATTACTTATGGAAGTAATCAAGGAATTAATTACTTATTGCAATTAATTGAGTTAATTTGATTAGTTTAAGTTAATTAATTCATTTTAAATAATTTAAAATTAATCATTTGATGATTTGTGGAGGATAATTACTTAATGTAATTTAATAATGAGGAATTACTTAAAGAAGTAATTAATGGACATAACTATATATAATTAATTGGAAATGATTTGATATTGAGTAATTTGAGTATAATTACTTTGTGAATTATTCAAGATATTAATTTGAGATAATTAATTATGAAGTAATTAATCTATTTGGTAAAGTAATTAAAGGTAGTTAATTACAGAATGGGGTTAATCAAGGGTGATTAACAATTATGGTTTAAATTAAGATTAATTACTTAAAGTAATTAATTTAAATAAGGTAATTAATTAAAATATAATTAGGGATCATTAATTAATATAATTAATGATGTAATTAAGATTGATTAATTAAGATTAATTAATCAATAATAAGTGATTAAAGGTAACTAATTAATGTAATTAATTAAGGAATAATGTAATTAATTAATGAAGTAATTAAAGGTTAATTACTGTATTTGGTTAAATATAATTAATTTGAGAAATTAATTAGTGTATAATTACTTGAATGTAATTAAGGGTTAATTAATCAGGGATGATTAATTAAAATGAATAATTGGTTGATGATTGATTAATTGATTGATAAATTATCAATAGTAATATGAGCAAGTTGATATTGATGAAGTAATTAATTTAATTTACTTTAAATTAATTTGAATGATATAATTAATTTAATTCATTTTAAATTAATTATTTTGGTGTGATTATAAATCATTGCTTATATGGTTGGATGGTGTTGTTTGCTTTGAATGGTTAGAATCTCAGATATGAGATAGATAATGTTGAGTGATTTGGATGCATTGGTTGCATGATGATGTTGATATAGATTATCTTTTTGAATAATGATAATATGGTTTATCTGATATGATGATAATATTGATTATCTGTTGTGAATCTGTGATTTATCTATCTATGTATATAAATAATTGAATTGTTTTAAACCTTTAAAACAACTTGGCCTTAAAAGACACGCTTTGGATTTCAAAGAGACCGGGATCGGGTTTCCATATTTGGATATCCGAAAACCACATCGATCCAAATTAACGTTAGGTCGTTAATCCAAGTGGAGCAAGTGAAGACTCGAGGTGTAAGGGCTATACGTCAGTATAACTCTGTGGGTGATTCCGTAATGAGTTTGACGGAATAGTACTTATAGATTCGAGATGGTGATTTAGAGTGCAAGGGTTATCGTCGTTAACTCTGAGGGTGATTCCAAAATGAGTGTAACGAGATAATGCCTTCGGTTTCGTTCGAACCCGGAACGAACTTGTATGGATTGAATGCTTTCAGAACATCGTCAGGTAGACGATGAGCATTCTAAGAGAGGTGTTCTCTAAAGGTAATCGTAGCCTCAAGCCTCATCAACCGGGAATGGTTAAAACAGGGGAGGTGCAGCAAGGCTTCGTGGGTAGCTCCCACTGGAGAGCAAGATTGATCCCTGTCTAGAGGTCCCTTTTTATTTCGGCTGTGTGACAGTTGGATGTACACCAACTGCGGGGTTGTCTTGTTCGGAACTGTTCAGTAAGGAATGGGTCCGGCTTTGTGTTGCAAGGGAGTGGGAGTACTCCTCGGTACGGTGATCTAGGCCACGTACTGTGACAGGCGGTACCCCAATAGCCCTGCCATTGTATGGAATCCAAAATCCAATAAGTGCCGTACGTATTAGTTGTTCCCAACTATGTTGGAACGTGAGATGTAAGCATTCCAGCTATTTCTGTATTTTACTTGAAAACCCTAGACTCTATTATAATATCACTGGATTTCCTATCAAATGTTTTGGTTAGCGTAAGGTAAAAACTTTTCCATGTTTATGTGTGGGAAGTCTTACGTGATACCTTTCTTTTAAAAGGATTTTCAAAATTAAGCAACTTTAACCTGTTACTCACACCAGACCCATGTCTGACCCAGAGTTTATTCTTTGTTTTCTTAAACTCTTGGGTACTCAAATTTTTACGAGTATCCAAGGGATTCAGGTCAGCTTTGACGAATATTGGAGGAGTAATGGAGCAGGAGGCTTCTGCGTTAGATATATAGTATTCTGCTGTGTGATCTGTGTTTGTCTCTGAGTTGTATTATATTGTAAATACTAGACAGGTGTTTATAACTGTCTAGTATGTGTTGTATATCTGTGTAATCTGATAGTGGTTGTAAACTATGTAATATTTTATGTTATTAACATAATTTATTCGTTCCGCTGTTGAGATTCTAGTGTTGTTTCTTCTTTCTCTTCTTTCTTTTCTTCTTCTATCCCTTTCTTTCTTAATTGATGATGCGATTTTCTGTGAGTGGAAAGTCGGGTCGTCACAGTTGGTATCAGAGCATTAGGTTGAGTGAGTACCTAGGCTCTGGAGTGGTGTCTATCTTGAGAGAGCGTATTTGTAGTTTTATTTTATATATATATATATATATATATATATATATATATATAATTACTTCTACCTATTTGTTGGGTTACCTGTTCGGGTTTTCCAATATAGGTTATAAAGGTAGATAGGTAGTGGGGTGTGTAACACAACTACTACCAATGATTGGAGTTTGATGTTTGAGATTGGTAGTGATGCTATCGAGACTGTAGATTGAATACCGTCTCAAGTGAGTTTTCTTGGAGTAAGGATTTAGTAGATCTCTGAAGGTAACCTGTTAAGGTTCGGAGTCTATCTTTGGAGTTGGATGAGTAGAGTTTGGATCTGTCGGTTAGGCATGAGAGTATAATAGTATTTTGATACCTTAGGAAATAGTAGCTGCGTGTTGAGACGCAGTGACAATAGATGTCTCCGAAGAATTTTGCCTTGGAACAAGTTAAGGAGGTGAGTCTGCTTCAGTGTTGTGGCTGGATTCAGCAGGATGTTTCTGTCCGATTTGAGGCCCAAGTTTCTCGAAGTGCTTTGGATTAGGAAGTCTTTGGCATCGGTGTCAGCAGTGCAGTTCGGAGTGTTTTGTGTGCTGGCAAGAAGATTTTCTGGTTAGCAGTTTTTCTGAAGATAGAGTTTAGAAGCAGCAGAATGGATTCCATTTCTTCGATGGATTGGATAGATGAGCGTAAGCTGTTCTGATTGGTGAAGGGAGAACAGTTTTCTTTGGATATTAGGCTGATTGATCGCAAAAGTGACTTGCGATTGTTTGAGTGTTCTCTTGAGCTATGAAGAGTTTGTCCGTACCTAGAGGCTGAGTTTTCTTATCAAGTGGATTCTAGTAGTGATACCGAAGGTTTAGTGAAGCAGCTTTGGATCAGATGGGGAATCTGAGTTTTCTTTTATGGATCTGTTGAACCATATTTCTGTAATGTGTTATCCAGTTTGTGCTCGAGTTTTTCTTCTGCTTCAGATCAGAGTTGTGCAGCGGAAGCAGTTTTGGAGTGCCTTATTTTGTCTTTTTCGGATAGGAGGAGTAAGTTAATCTTCTGATGTTTGTGGAGTAGAGTTGGTGTTCTTGGTTTGGAATTGATCTTGAGGAGATCATTTTGTTGGATTGTTTTGGTCCAGTTTGTTTCTAGGGACATCAGCGAAGGTTGAGCTGATCGGGAGAGATGAAGGCAGCCCAGGATCGTCAAGAGTGTTTGGTGAATAAGAGACGAAGGAATTTGGATTCCAGAGTCGGAGATTTAATTTGGGAAAGTTTTCTCCTATCTAAAGAGCTATAAGATTGAGTAAGACTGGGTAAGTCAGCTCCGAGATGTTTTGGATCTTTTCTGTGTTTTGTGAGGATTGGTGTTTGATTTTCAAGGTTGAATTGTCAATTTGGTTAACTGGGATTCGATGTGGTTCACGTATCTCTGAGGGAGTACGTGTATGATCTATCTCTGGTTGTGAAACCAGCAGTTCAAAAGGATGTGGTTGTTGAGTCAGACTCGTCTGAAGTCTGATATCCTGTTTAGTTTGTAGATCTAGTTGGATAGGAGCTCTATAGTTTAGTGGTATAGATT
Organism: Allium cepa; assembly: GCA_030765085.1. Taxonomy (NCBI): domain Eukaryota; kingdom Viridiplantae; phylum Streptophyta; class Magnoliopsida; order Asparagales; family Amaryllidaceae; genus Allium; species Allium cepa. The sequence continues at coordinate 657,292,727 of CM060940.1, forward strand.
GTTTGGATTCTGTAGAGTGAGTATCCCGATACTTATACTTTTGGGAAACTCTAGGAAATCCGATCCAAAATTTTTCTGGATAGTTAGATTTGTTGTGTTTGATTGAATTGGTTGCTATGGTTTTTAGCATACGTTTGATAATATATGATTGTGTTTTAAAAGTAAAATCTTAAGATAGATTATTAAATTATCTTTGTTATAAATTTCGGGGACGAAATTCTTTTAAGGGGGGAGGATTGTAACATCCCGGAATTTTTGACAATATCAGTTTAATAATCAATATTAAAATTAAATTGATATTGATAATTTTGTTAATAATAAATTTGAAATTTGATTTAATAATCATGTTTTAATAAATATTTAAATTGAAAGATTTTATTCTTTTTAAATAAATAAATTGTTTTCTGTTTATAATATATATATTTGTATATATTGTAAGTTGATAAAATTTGATTCTGAATTTAGTAAATGAATTAATTTTCTAACTCTAATTTATATTTGATAAATTGGAAATTTGATTTAAATTTAACATATAACTTTTCAAAGCAATTCAAAAAAATAATTATATGATTTATATTAAAGGAAAATCTTATCTGTTTAAATTTATATTTTTAATTAACTTAAATATGAAGTTAAATTTGATTAACATCAAAGCTTTGTTTTATTTTCTTTTTAAAAAGTATTGCTTGAAAATTTTATACAAGAATTTAAATCATAATTTACATATGGTCTTAATTTATTAAGTAATAGAAGTAATTTATAATGTAAATTACAAATGATCTTAGTTTGTTATAATCTCTTTTAACAAATTATTTGATATTGCTTAATTTGTTATTTTAAATAAAAATTATAATACTTAAGTTTTTATAAACATAAATATATTTGTAGTAATAGGATTTGTTATTTTTTAATTTTTACAAGAGTTATATATGCATTTATATATGTAACTTGATTATTAAAATTTGATTTGATAAATTAATTTAAAGTTTGAATTTAACGTTTTAAAGAATAAATACTTAAAAGTATTTGAATAGGCTTTTATTTATAAAATTGTTTTGTTTTGTTTTTCTTTAAAAAGCAAAGGGATAAACTCATTTATATATACACAAGAAATAAAAATAAGATTTAAAAGCTCTTATAAAAGAAATTAAAGTTGTATAAACAATTTAGAATAAAATTTAAATACCTAAATTACATATGTAAGTTTATTAACACCCAAATTGACAAGTGTTAAACATAGAGTATACTAAGAAGACAAGTGTTAAATTTAAACCAAGTGTTTATTTTATTTTTATTTTTCAAAAATATTTCTTCTATAAAAACATTTTCCCTCATTTTTATATTTTAATCTTCTTCTTCAAAACATCATCCATCTTCAAACTAAATTGCATGTAAACCTGAAATACATTCTACAAATAAAATATAACCTGAAATGCAAACCAGAAACCTCTAGCCTCTTAAATTCATAAACTTGAAGCAAGTTTTCAACTGCAACCTCACCAAACCTACATGCAACATCCTCAAGACCTTTAGCACTTCAAGTCATTGACCTGCATGCACCTGAAGTTCATCTGCAACTTCAAGTCTTAACTCTAATACCTGCATCTTTATACCTGGAAACATACAACTGGATTTTTAAGTCAAAAACAAGATGAAAGTTTTAAATAAGCAACTGCAGTTTTAAAAGGGCATACATGCATCTGCTAATCTGGAATCAAAGTTTTAGGTTCAATAGCAAATTTAAGTTAAGATGCATAAGCAAGAACAAGGAAGGAATCTGAAGCTCTTCATAAACTCACATGCTCTGCCCCTAAAACCAGGCGAGTAACAATTTATATTTAATAAACTTAAGTAATAAATTGGTTGCTTGTTTATTCCTGGAAAATAAGTGTGCTTGCATTGTTATATTTCAAGTTTATTTTTGATAGATGTATGAATCAATGCCTGCTGTTTGAAGCTATGGTTTTTACCTGTTCTAGGATTCAGATTTAAACTCTGATAAAATTCATGGTATCATTCTATAATCAGTGTTATAGTTTAAGGTTTTTAAGCATAGTATGTTATATAAGTTAGAGTTTAATCTTATAAAAAAAAGATGAAATAAGGATAAAACTGTGATGTCTCTGTATAAACAAAATAAGCAACAGAGCAAAATATCTGTAAACAATATTTGAATGTTTCAGATTTATTTATTTAAGTTTATAAATAAATTTCTTGATTAATAACTTGATTTTTAAAACCATAAACTGAATTTTTAGATTTCATTCAACTGAAATTTTTTGGTTTAACCTGAAAACAAAATTGGGGTTGGTTCTGCCAATCTAAGGGTATGTAGATGCCTGAGCTTCTTTTGTTGTTGGAATGATGTGTGTAGATTATAGGAAAAATAATGGATGATGGATTAAAGAAATAATGCAGAAGTGATTTGGGTTTGAAATTATGAACCCTAGTTTTTCTGTGCTTAAGAAATTGGATCGCTGTGATCAAATTAGGTAACCGAGTTTTACCTGTTTTGAGATGATGGTAGATGGAGTTTGGGTGAATTCGTGACCGGAAGCAAAAAAATTCTGATGATCGGAATTATGTGTTTGAGGCAAGTTCCTGGATTCGACATTGCTCCTGTTGAAGCTTGAATGCTCGAATTTGAACGAGGGTTTCTGCATTCAAAATTGGGGTTGGGATGGCTTTAGGGGGTGACCGATGACTTGCGTGGAGGGTTGAGAGAGGCCGGAGGTGATGGCCGTGGGTGTGCAGGTGTACGGTGGTAATGGCGTATCAGTGTTTGGGGAAGATGGTTTCCAGTGTTTTGTTTCGGGTTGTATTATGTTTTGCTCGAAGTACTTGAACGTTGGACTCGAAGGAAATTGAGGTGAGGCTCGGGTGTTTTAATTTTGTTTCAGGGTTGGGTAAACCTGTCAACACAGGTTTTGAATAAACCTGATTCTTTTATTTCGGTTTTAATTGATTTAAGGAGAATGTGTTCTCGAGTTATTTTAATTTTAGCTCGGGTTGGTTGTTGAAGTTTGAAAACTTGACTTGTTTTCAAAATTTAAAATTAAATTTAAAACTAAATTTAAAACTAAATTTAAAAGTGGAAGCTAGAATTTAAAGTAAGTTTTAAATCTAACTTAAGTTATGGAATCAAACTGAATTGAATCACAGGTTAGTAATGATGAGTATTTAAATTCAAATTTTCTTTAAAAATAATTTTTAAAGAGTTTATTGTTTAAAATGTTTTCAAAGAATTTGAATTTAAATTTGAAATTGAAAATATGAAGTAATGTTTAATCAAAATGTAAAATTTGATTCAAATTTGGATTTGAATCTTTGTTTCAAAATAAATGTAAGTTTATAAATTTAAGTGTTTAAACCAAATTTGATTGATAATGTAAATTTTTTAATGGTTTTAATTTTAAAGGAAATTTGTTTTAACCTTTGTAAAATTTCTTTTATAATAAGTATTATTTAGCAATCAAAGGTTTTAAGTTGAATTTAAACTTGAAAAGTTAAATAATAATTTAATGTTTGTATTTCATTTAATTATTAGAGTAATTAAATGAATAATTAATTTATTTAATAAATTAATGAAATAAATAATTACTTAAAGTAATTAAGGGTTAATCATAAAGGTTTAAGATTAATTACTCTTAGAGTAATTAACTTGTAATTAAGAATAATTAATTAAATAAAATTAGTTTTTAATTAATGATTAATAATTAATTAATCAAGTAATAATGTATTAATTAATTTTTAATTAACACTTAATTATTTAACTAATCTGGAATTAATTAATGGATTAATTAATGATTAATTAATTTGTAATTAATAATGATTAAAATATGTTAATTATTTTAGAAAAATAATTAATGAGTTGTTAATAGTTAATGAAGGACATTAACTAAGGATTATTTAATAATTAATTAATGTGATTAATTTAAAGTATTAATTAGATTAATTAATTTAAAGATAATCATTCGTGTAAGTTATTAAGTATAATTACTTATGGAAGTAATCAAGGAATTAATTACTTATTGCAATTAATTGAGTTAATTTGATTAGTTTAAGTTAATTAATTCATTTTAAATAATTTAAAATTAATCATTTGATGATTTGTGGAGGATAATTACTTAATGTAATTTAATAATGAGGAATTACTTAAAGAAGTAATTAATGGACATAACTATATATAATTAATTGGAAATGATTTGATATTGAGTAATTTGAGTATAATTACTTTGTGAATTATTCAAGATATTAATTTGAGATAATTAATTATGAAGTAATTAATCTATTTGGTAAAGTAATTAAAGGTAGTTAATTACAGAATGGGGTTAATCAAGGGTGATTAACAATTATGGTTTAAATTAAGATTAATTACTTAAAGTAATTAATTTAAATAAGGTAATTAATTAAAATATAATTAGGGATCATTAATTAATATAATTAATGATGTAATTAAGATTGATTAATTAAGATTAATTAATCAATAATAAGTGATTAAAGGTAACTAATTAATGTAATTAATTAAGGAATAATGTAATTAATTAATGAAGTAATTAAAGGTTAATTACTGTATTTGGTTAAATATAATTAATTTGAGAAATTAATTAGTGTATAATTACTTGAATGTAATTAAGGGTTAATTAATCAGGGATGATTAATTAAAATGAATAATTGGTTGATGATTGATTAATTGATTGATAAATTATCAATAGTAATATGAGCAAGTTGATATTGATGAAGCAATTAATTTAATTTACTTTAAATTAATTTGAATGATATAATTAATTTAATTCATTTTAAATTAATTATTTTGGTGTGATTATAAATCATTGCTTATATGGTTGGATGGTGTTGTTTGCTTTGAATGGTTAGAATCTCAGATATGAGATAGATAATGTTGAGTGATTTGGATGCATTGGTTGCATGATGATGTTGATATAGATTATCTTTTTGAATAATGATAATATGGTTTATCTGATATGATGATAATATTGATTATCTGTTGTGAATCTGTGATTTATCTATCTATGTATATAAATAATTGAATTGTTTTAAACCTTTAAAACAACTTGGCCTTAAAAGACACGCTTTGGATTTCAAAGAGACCGGGATCGGGTTTCCATATTTGGATATCCGAAAACCACATCGATCCAAATTAACGTTAGGTCGTTAATCCAAGTGGAGCAAGTGAAGACTCGAGGTGTAAGGGCTATACGTCAGTATAACTCTGTGGGTGATTCCGTAATGAGTTTGACGGAATAGTACTTATAGATTCGAGATGGTGATTTAGAGTGCAAGGGTTATCGTCGTTAACTCTGAGGGTGATTCCAAAATGAGTGTAACGAGATAATGCCTTCGGTTTCGTTCGAACCCGGAACGAACTTGTATGGATTGAATGCTTTCAGAACATCGTCAGGTGGACGATGAGCATTCTAAGAGAGGTGTTCTCTAAAGGTAATCGTAGCCTCAAGCCTCATCAACCGGGAATGACTAAAACAGGGGAGGTGCAGCAAGGCTTCGTGGGTAGCTCCCACTGGAGAGCAAGATTGATCCCTGTCTAGAGGTCCCTTTTTATTTCGGCTGTGTGACAGTTGGATGTACACCAACTGCGCGGTTGTCTTGTTCGGAACTGTTCAGTAAGGAATGGGTCCGGCTTTGTGTTGCAGGGGAGTGGGAGTACTCCTCGGTATGGTGATCTAGGCCACGTACTGTGACAGGCGGTACCCCAGTAGCCCTGCCATTGTATGGAATCCAAAATCCAATAAGTGTCGTACGTATTAGTTGTGCCCAACTATGTTGGAACGTGAGATGTAAGCATTCCAGCTATTTCTGTATTTTACTTGAAAACCCTAGACACTATTATAATATCACTGGATTTCCTATCAAATGTTTTGGTTAGCGTAAGGTAAAAACTTTTCCATGTTTATGTGTGGGAAGTCTTACGTGATACCTTTCTTTTAAAAGGATTTTCAAAATTAAACAACTTTAACCTGTTACTCACACCAGACCCATGTCTGACCCAGAGTTTATTCTTTGTTTTCTTAAACTCTTGGGTACTCAAATTTTTACGAGTAGCTAAGGGATTCAGGTCAGCTTTGACGAATATCGGAGGAGTAATGGAGCAGGAGGCTTCTGCGTTAGATATATAGTATTCCGCTGTGTGATCTGTGTTTGTCTCTGAGTTGTATTATATTGTAAATACTAGACAGGTGTTTATAACAGTCTTGTATGTGTTGTATATCTGTGTACTCTGATAGTGGTTGTAAACTATGTAATATTTTATGTTATTAATATAATTTATTCGTTCCGTTGTTGAGATTCTAGTGTTGTTTCTTATTTCTCTTCTTTCTTTTCTTCTTCTATCCCTTTCTTTCTTAATTGATGATGCGATTTTCTGGGAGTGGAAAGTCGGGTCGTCACATGTACAGTATAGAGATTCAAGATTGAAGATATCAAGATTGAAGACTCATGAGTATCAAGATATCAAGAGTTCAAGATTTCAAGAGTACGAGATAACTATTGAGTCTAGAATTATGTTAAAACTTCTTGAAAATACTTACATCTTTATTCAAAATTTATTCGAGAAATGGAATCCACTTTGAGCCTGTTAAAGGGATGGAACCCTAGTGGGATGGAACCCATGACAATATCTAGTGGAACATATAATGGTCCTATTTTGATATCCATTAATCTTATAAAAATGTTTTTCAAAAATATATCTCTTGTGTTTTTTAAAATGTTTTCAAAACTTTCTTTTCAAAAAGACTTCTCTCTTGGTTTTAAATATTTTAGCCTCAAAACAATTTCTATCATTTTTAATATTTTGATTTCAAAATTGTCCTTGATTTTAAACTATCTCTTATTTTAAACACTTAGCTTTAAAATATTTGTACTCAGATTTTCAATCACTTTATAGATTAAGATTATATATTAAAAATTACTTTCTAAAACTCTTTTATACGTTTAACTATATTCAAATATATTTATAAAAGTTTAGAAATTGTTTTGAAAAATTATAGAAACCAATTTTAATAAGAAAACAAAGTCATCATTTTTTCCTAGAGCATGTCGACATACTCCTACCCCCCATGTCGACATGGTGCCCATTAAAATTCAAAATTCAAAATTTCAAATTAAGTGTCTATTCGCCGTATCCTTTTACGAATAGTTATGGCTGTTGATCTTTTATAAATAGCAGTAGTTCTAAACAAATTTTTAATAAATTTCACTTGTTTTCTCTCCTCTTCATCTTCTACATTTATTCTAAAGAATCCCAAACTATACTCTACCAAATACCAAGTGAATCAAACTTGATTATCTCTTGTTTGATTCTCTGCCATTCTCTCCATAAGATCTCAGTGTTATTCAGAGTTATAGGATTATTTGTAAAACAAACTGTTGATTAAAAGGTGCGGTTGAGCCTTAAAATCAATTGGGTGTGATTGTTGCCTCGAAAATCGATTAGGTGATCTTGTGGCCTGGTAAATCAATAGAGTTTTCCCCGGACTCGAATACAAGAGGGTGTGCCTCGTGGCACGAGGGTGTAATCAGGGAGATTATTTTGAAAAGAAATCCGTACAATTGTGCGGGACTGGATGTAGGGTAACTACGAACCAGTATAAAATCCTGGTGTGTTCTTTCCTTTATTGCTTTTATTTATTATTTGCATCTGTGTCTGATTATGTGATTATGTCTGTGTCTGTGTATTGCATTTGTTAGTGATTAAATTACATGAGTTTCAAAAAGATTTAGAAAATCCACAAAACACTATTCACCTCCCTCTAGTGTTATTCTAACCTTAAGATCCGTAATCCGCATTTCACACATTTGGTATCAGAGAAATGTTTTCAAAGTTTTCATAATCTAAATTGTGAAAAGTTTTTAAAATGGCTACCAACACTGGTTCTGTTAACACTATCACTAGTTCATTTGTAGAGGGTCAGTCTACTGCCAGACCACCACTTTTTAATGGCAGTAACTATGCATATTGGGCATGCAGAATGAAAATATATTTACAGTCAATAGGATTAGACACTTGGAATATCACACAAACTGAATATTCTGAACCCACAACTAGTTTTGCACAGTGGACTGCTGAACAAAAGATTATTGCACAAAATAATTCCAAACCATGAATATTTTATTTTGTTCACTTGATAGAAATGAATTCGGTAGAGTATCTGTTTGTAAGTCTGCATATGATATCTGGAAAACTTTGCAAGTTACTCATGAAGGAACAATCAAAGTCAAACAGACCAAAATATCCATACTCACGAATCAGTATCAATTATTCAAAATGAATTCAAATGAGTCCATCTCAGATATGTATAGTAGATTTCAGGATATTGTGCATTCTCTAATATCATTGGGAAAAAGTTTATCCGAAGAAGAACAAATCGGAAAAATTCTAAATTCTCTTACTCCGAAATGGGATCAGAAAACTCTTGTAATCGAAGAAGCAAATGATATCAGTACTTTAAAGATTGAAGAATCAATTGAAAATCTAATATCATTCGAAGTTCAAATACAAGGTAGAAGAAAAATCAAGGCATTCGTAAAGAAGTCAATTGCGTTCAATGCATTAACAGATGAATCAGAATCGGGTAGTGGTGATGATGAAGAAATAGCTTCCATGAAAAGGAATTTTCGAAAGTTTCTAAAATACAGAAAGATGAACAACTTCAAAAATAATGATCATAGGAATTCTGAAAATCATAATGTAGTACCAAATCACATCAAATGTTTCAACTGTGACGAACCAGACCATCTCAGAAGAGACTGTCCGCATCCTAATAAGCAATAGTTTCCTATAAGCAATGATTATAAAAAGAAAAGGAAAAGAGCATATAATGCTACCCTAGACGACTCAGACTCATCCTCAAGCGATGATGACCAAAAGACAGAAAATTCAAATATGTGCTTTACGACTGTTCATGATTTCGATGATCTTAGAGATACGAATCTAGAAAAAGGTACACGTTTATAATATATAGGTTGAAATTGTTTGCTTAAAATTGATTGATTGCTTCATTGCTCTTGAAATTATGTGTTGTTTGAATTTTAATTTTTTATTGTATTTATTTTTATTTTAATATTATAATTAAAAGAGTGCTATTATGTTTAATATTACTCCAGAAAATATATAGACATTAAAAATAATATATATATATATATATATATATATATATATATATATATTAAAAGTGTATAAGAAAAGATAAGTCACATGATTTCTCTGACCCATGTCGACATGGTCCTACCCATGATGTCGACATGCCTGTCAGAAATTCGAAATTCAAATTTGAGTTCAAATCTTTGAACTTCCCTCCATCTTTTCACCAAATCCAATGTTCTGAAAAGGTACCTCTTGACCAGAGAACATGACTATTGAATATCTATTTATTTCCTTTATCCTATCATATCTTTTCACTTTCATTTCAAAATTCAAACTCTCTTTACTTATTAGAACTTTCTACTCTCTTCAAAAATGTCTTCTTCAAGCACTCCATCCATAATGAGGCTTTCTAAAACCATCAAAGAGTATCTCTATAATGATCCGGAAGCAATCAAGGCTAATATAAGCTATGCTAATTACAGAAAAATTCATACGAGAAAGTTTGCTATCTTTAACGATTTTTCTACATATGAAATCAATACTCTTCTTGAAGAGAACCTTATTCTTAGTCTTTTTGACAATTCTGAAAATGATTTTGTTTGTTATCCAAATCTTGTTAAAATGTTTTATGCGAATTTGAATCACGGTTTTCATGAAGGAAATGAAAATGAAATTTGGAGTAGTGTTAAAGGCACTAAAATTGTTTTAAATTGTGAAATTTTGAGCAACATTCTCAATTGCAAGAATTCGGTAATGGATCTTTCTACTTTTAATATTGATGAACATGATCGTGAGACATTTCATCACATTTTCAAAGGAGATGACAACTTTGAATTTAAAAATCATAACTTTCGTCTGAAAGCATGTATTGTTATCTTCTTTTGCAACATACTATCACTCCTAGATCGGAAAATTTCAATTACCCAACTTTAAAAGTTTGTAAAGCTCTTTTGGCTATTTTTGGTCATTATGACATTAATTGGGCGCGAGTGATTATGGATGAACTTCGTCCTAAGAATTTGGAAATGGGTGAGAATACTTTGTAACATGGAATCTATCTCACTCGGATTTTTAATTATTTTGGTGTTATTATAACAGGGAAGAATTTGTTTCAAGAAAAGTATTTAATCATGCCAATATTTCTCTTATGAAAATTCCTTTCACTTTTCAACAATATGAATCTTTTGCCGAAAAGGATGAAAGGTTGGCACAAATGGAAATTAAGAAGAAAATGAGGAAGAAGAAGAAGAAGAAGAAAGGGAGGAAATGAAAATTTAAGAAGAAAATGAAGATACCTCCTTGGAAAGTATTGAATATCCTATCAATACTAACAATCCTTCCAACAAAACTCTCCTCAAAAATCAAAAGATCATAGGTGAAAATCAACGGATTCTCAAAAGACCGTTAGTAAGAAATTGGATAACATGACCACTAATATGAACAGTTCTTTGCTAAAGTTGGCCAGAAACTTGGGTTATCATCATCCTCCTCATCCTCTAGCACATTCTAAAAACTAGGATGTGATGTACTAGTTTATTTTGTATGATCTTGTATTGCTCTTTTACCATGTTATGAAGTATCTCATGTATTAGCTCATCTATCTATAAAAATTAATCTACCTTATGTTTTGCTACCTTATCGTCTCTATAAAATAAATGTTAGTATAGTATATAAGTTTTTATATATGTATACTTATTCACAAAACAAAGAAGACACATAGCTTAACATACCCATGTCGACATACCCCAACCCTCTATGTCGACATATAACTGTCTGATTGAGTTATTTTTGAAAATTTTAATCCAAAATAACTAACTTGTTTTTATTCATTTTAAACGAATTCCTGCATATTTAAACACCTGTTTCTTCCAGAAATTTGTAACCTCTTCATTTCTACTCATCTTTATTTGCATCTTTTAACTATTTATCAAAAATGGCATCCTCTTCTCAAACTCTAAGTGAAAATCTTGAAGAAACTCTCAAGTCATTCAAGAATATACTTACTTTTACTCTCTACAATCAAAGGCACTTAGAACTAAGTCAAATGCAGATGATAAAAGAATAAGAGAAGCATTTCGATGCCCTCCGTTGGATGATTTCTGCCCTAAACAAAGTTGATTTCGATGCAAATCATGAAGGAACTTTGATTCAAGATAATGAAGATTAGGAAGATATTAAAAAGGACCCTATTTTTGAAGAAGAAGGATGAGTTGAAGTTCCTAAAATTATTTGATCTCCTTATGGTTTGAATTGCTTGTTTTTGAATTGTTTGATTTGATTTGATTTGAATTGTTTGATTTGATTTGGTTTGCTTTGATTAGAATTGATTTGGTTTGAATGGAATATATAACATTATATGAAACATAGTATATGGTTATTGGATTTAAACTATCATATTTGTTATGTTTTCATTAAGTAACTCATGTTATATATATATTCCATTTTATTTTGTCATAGGTACTCCAGTATTAGATTACAGGAGAGTTATATTAGTTTAGGATTAGTTTTTGTTGATGACAAAGGGGGAGAAATATAAAATAGAGTAGTTAGGCTTGGATTAAGGGGGAGTTATTAGTTTTAGGGGAAGTTATTGTGAGGGTGAAGTATATTTTATAAACATAGGTTGTCATCACCAAAAAGGGAAGGATTGTTAGTCCTTGAGATGATGGGTTTGACGACAACAACCTTAGGACTTGTTATAAAATATAAATATTAACATTATAGTTTAGATATATATGCAAAATTTAACCATTCAGGTACCAAGAATAAAGACTGTACAGTATAGAGATTCAAGATTGAAGATATCAAGATTGAAGACTCATGAGTATAAAGATATCAAGAGTTCAAGATTTCAAGAGTACAAGATAAGTATTGAGTCTAGAGTAATGTTAAAATTTCTTGAAATCACTTACATCTTTATTCGAATTTTATTCGTGGAATGGAATCCACTTCGAGCCTGTTAAAGGGATGGAACCCCAATGGGATGGAACCCATGACAATATATAGTGGAACATATAGTGGTCCTATTTTAATATCCACTAATCTTATAAAAATGTTTTTCAAAAATATATCTCTTGTTTTTTTAAAAATGTTTTCAAAACTTTCTTTTCAAAAAGACAACTCTCTTGGTTTTAAATATTTTAGCCTCAAAACAATTTTTATCATTTTTAATATTTTAATTTCAAAATTGTCCAGGATTTTAAACTATCTCTTGTTTTAAATACTTAGATTTAAAATATTTATACTTAGATTTTAAATCACTTTATAGATTAAGATTATATATTAAAAATTACTTTCTAAAAATCTTTTATATGTTTAAACTATATTCAAATACATGTATAAAAGTTTAGAAATTTTTTTGAAAAATTATGGAAACCAATTTTAATAAGAAAATCAAAATCACCATTTTTGCCTAGAGCATATCGACATACTCCTACCCTCCATGTCGACATGGTGCCCGGTAAAATTCAAAATTCAAAATTTCAAAAGAAATGTCTATTCGTCGTATCCTTTCATGAATAGATATGACTGTTGATCTTCTATAAATACCAGTAGTTCTAAACGAATTTTTAATAAGATTTCACTTGTTTTCTCTCCTCTTCATCTTCCACATTTATTCTAAAGAATCCCAAAATATACTCTGTCGAAATACCAAGTGAGTCAAACTTGATTATCTCCTTTTTAATTCTTTGCCACTTTCTCCATAAGATCTCAGTGCTATTCAGAGTTATAGGATTATTTGTAAATCAAACTGTTGAGTAAAAGGTGCGGTTGAGCCTAGAAATCAATTGGGTGCGACTGTTTCCCCGAAAATCGATTAGGTGATCTTGTGGCCTGGTAAATCAAGAGAGTTTGCCCCGGACACGAATACAAGAGGGTGTACCTCATGGCCTTGAAATCGAGGGTGCAATCTACGAGATTTTTTTGAAAAGAAATCTATACGATTGTGCGGGACTGGATGTATGGTAACTCTGAACCAGTATAAAATCCTGGTGCTTTCTTTCCTTTACTGCTTTTATTTATTACTTGCATTTGTGTCTGATTATGTGATTATATCTGTGTCTGTGTATTGCATTTGTTGGCGATTAAATTACATAAGTTTCAAAAAGATTTAGAAAATCCATAAAACACTATTCACCCCCTCTAATGTTATTTTATCCTTAAGATCCGTAATCCGCATTTCTCATACGTACCGTATTACCTTCTATTGCCTCTTTATCGGCTTTCGAATCTTCTTATCGTAGAAATCTTTCTGCTTCCTGGTAGAATTCCCCAAGATCCATTGATGGATCCCATATCAGTGATATCTTAAAATTTGAATTATTTGCAACTTCTGATACTACCGCCATCAAAATCATCGATGGATTTGGTTGATCCACCTAAACAACTGCCCATTGAACCTGGTTAAGAAATTCTTGAGTGATTCTCCCACCAACGGCTTTACTGTTGTTAATGTTATCATATTCTTGGGTCTCGTAATGTGAATCTGAAACTGCTTCATAAATCTTTTGACCAATTCCATCCATATGCATAGAACCGCTCTCCAACTATCTGAACCATTAAGTACAGGAACAAGCATCATGCTAGGAGATCTTTTAAAGCCCTCGGTACTTCCATGTGGAGTATATACCTCATCATATACATAGTTGGACCCGACTTTCTGTCATAAGCTTTCGGTATTGGTTGTTTGAATTTTGGTGGATTTCTAGCATTACTCGTATTAGGAGTGAATGAACTTCTATTTACATCCTTTAGATCCATGTTCACTAACCCTCCATGCATAGCTCGTCTGATCATCTCTACAAACCTGTAATTGTCTTCCAGTGGTAGTCTCCTATTATCATATCCAAACTGCCGCTGAGTGTACGAGGGAATTCTGGAACGTATTCCTCTAGACAAGCATCCAAATTTCGATTCGCACCAAGCTCTATGGGATTGACCGCAGATCCTCCAACATCACGATCAACCAAACCCAGGGGCTTGTTCCCATGTCTTTAGGGATCGATGCCGATCCCCATAGTGGAATCGGTGCTAGTTCTTTTAAGATGGTTGGAGACTCCCCCCGGTTGCTCTGTTCCACTCCTTTGTCCAAAAACTCCTTCTCCATGCTCCCAGTTCTGATTTCTAGCAAATCTTGCTGCCTTAACTCCTTGATCCATAGCTCCAGTAGTCCCTATGGTTCCAACTCCTTGGTTTTTTATTCCGCGACTCATATAGCTCTAGCCTATCCAATCTGTTATAGTAGATTCTACATCATCTCCTTCTACCTTTTTAGCATCCATTCTGGCATAACGTCCATTATTGTTCCCATTTCAACTATGGTGATGTAGATAGATGCATAATTAGTTCCAGCTCCTGAGGAAGCCTCATGACTCCCTTCATGTTGGCTCCTATCTACAACTTGTCTCCTTATAGATTGTCACACCATTGCTCCAAATCCGAGCTCTCTAATTGATTCTAAATCTGAACTCCAAATCTATGGGGGCTAGCTTTCTCAGTGAAAGCACCAAAATGTTGGCGTAAAAATTGGCCACTGACACCCAATTATGTAAAAGCACCAATATCCTATCCAATCACAGAAATATGAAGAGAAATAAACGAAGAGCAGAATTAAAATAATCAGAAAGCAAGTAAAAAGAGACAAGTTTTTAGTGGTTCGGCTAACTCCGGCCTATGTTCACTCCAAAATGATCCTTTTTATTATATTGAAGTTTGTTTATAGTTACAATCTGAAATTCAAGAATATAATTGGTAGAGTGTAGTCTAGGTTAAAGATAAAGAGAAGCAAAAAGAAGTCATTTTTTCGATGCCATGCCTACTGTATTCATAAGGGAAGATGTGCACGGATCGAGCAAAAATTTTGATAGAAGGTTCGGGAGACCAAGATGAGGCCACCCAAAATTTTCCAAGCCCATTAGGACCCAGAATAGGGATCAGTATTAATCCCTATTATTGATGTGATCCCTATGATTGGTTCCCCATTATGTCTGCTACCTACTCCCCAAGTTTCGTGCAATTCCGACTTACGGTTTGTGAGATATCGCATTTTCCGTGAAGTAGTATTGCTTGAATTCTAATTTCCGCCGATCCCTCTAGAGGGATATGTACCGATCCCTCCAATCTCTTCCAAATTCCATGCAATCTCTAATATAGCTTCTCCATGTTATATTATGCTTAGACTTCAGGTTTCATGCCAATTAGATTAGTAGAACTCGAGTTATTGATCAATATCTGTTGCAATATGTTGTGAAGGCTGATTATAGCCGATCCCTATAGAGGGATAGGTAGTAATCCCTACAACTTGATCCAAATGATATGAGATCCTTAGGGGAGCTTCCATATGTTGTATTAGCTTGTCCTCTAAGTTTCATATCAATTGGATGTGTAGATGTTGGGATATTGATCGATTTTTGTTATAAAGTTGGGTTTAGCTGATCCCTAAAATGGACCTATTAAGGGATAGTTGCTGATCCCTCCAAACCTGTCCAAATGCCATGCGATCCCTAGGGTAGGCTCCCAAGGGCCCCTATTCCTATTTCCAAAGTTTTTCTACAATTCACCCTGTAGTCGATGAGTTATGGAGCGATCGTCATTGAGTTGTGTTGTTGAGTTGAATATGAACCGATCCCTCTTCCTTTGCCTACTTGAGCATAGGAACCCCGATCAACTTGAAATTTTAAATATAGCCTCATAAGGCCTTCCTTATCACTTCCTACCAATTGAACCTTGATTGGGACAAAAATTAGGGATCCGACCCAAATTCTCCTAATCATCGTCTATAGTCTTGTTTATAGCCGATTTCCGAGATTGGCAACCGTTTCTCCAAGCTTCCCACCTCGATGATCGTGAAGTCTGTTGGGTTGAATACGCCTATGTATTGCCTTGCTAAAAGGTGAAAGTAAAGGTGCAGAATAATTTATATGCTTTCCAAAATATTATAGATCACAATATGACATATAATAAAAGTTACGGTGGTTTTTATTAAGTATGCAAATTCTGAAATGAAGTTAATCTACAAGCCCATTACTTTGCCACTTATTTTTTGCATAGTAAACATCCAAATTTTGCATAACTCTTAAAATAAAAATTGTTCCTTATTTTCCTAGCTTTCCAACGAGTACAATATCGTCGAAAATAAACAAAAGTCCTTGGGATTATAGTCAAAATAATAAGGTGTTAAAACTCAAAAAATATAAGCACAAGCAAGAATTTTTTTTCCCAACTTCAAATATGTTTTATCACTAATAAACTTCAAATTTTGGAAAAGTGGTGAACAGGAAAGTTATTCCATATTAAAATATATTTCAAATTAATAAAACATCCATAAAAATCGGACAACAAATTCAAAAGTTATGTCCATATTGTAAGTGAAAAAACATGTTTTATATTATAGTTTGTGTTTAGTATAAATGAATTTGAAAACCACAAAGTTCAAGGTTTATAGGTTTTAATACGAAATTGCTTGGCAAGGAATTATTTTTCCATCCAACCTTGATTTATAATAGATGCTACCATATAAATGATTTACAACTCTTACTGATTGTAGCATTCAAATTTGGAACAAGTAGGTCTAAAAAAAATTTCATTTTGAAGA
The DNA here is from genome assembly GCA_030765085.1 of Allium cepa. NCBI lineage: Eukaryota > Viridiplantae > Streptophyta > Magnoliopsida > Asparagales > Amaryllidaceae > Allium > Allium cepa. The sequence continues at coordinate 657,309,439 of CM060940.1, forward strand.
TGTTATAAATGTAAACTCAAAAGCATTCATGTTCTTAGAAAAATGATATCCATGCTTAATAACGTCATAATATAAGTATATAACCGTATCGAACAAGCACTCTTTCAAGTTATTTTCAAATTTTCAAACATTAGTTATAGCTCATTTTAATTCGTGATTTTCATAATGCTTTTTCCCTTATGTTTAAATAATAAATTCATTCTTTACAAATATATGATATTATCACAATCGTAATTTTCTAATTTAATTTATTTACAAATAAAACATCATCTCTTACTCGTAAAAATTCTCCTTTATAAAAAATATTTCACAAAATCTTACAGAAATCTTTTATGGAATTTTCTTCAAAACCCTTTATTCCCTAATATACATTTTATATTCTTTATTTTCCACTTATTCTTTTTCCAAATTATTTTATGCATTTGGATCATTATTATTTCATTTTTTTTCCCAAAACGAACTTATGAATTTGGATTATCTTTATTTTTTAAAACTTCAACTCCACAATTATTGATTATGTAGTTTGTTTTAATTCAAGATCCTTGTAACATCTTATTTTGTTTCCCTCATTATGCTTTAAATAATATGATCATATTTTGCTACTATTTGGCATTTTCAATTTTTTACCGTACTTAAAACACCAATATTGACAATTGTTTCAATCTGGAAACTCCCATATATATGTATTTTATGTCTTAATACGTTTATTATACATATTTTTATATCATCTGTGCAACCTACGATCAAATCCTAGAGCTTATAGCACATTTTTTCTTATAAAAATATATTTCACTCTTACATTTGTAAATCATCATGTAAACTTATTGTCACCAAATTTACATATATTGATTAAAATATAACAAAGTTCTCTTGCCTTGAATTTTAGCGATCCTTTTTGCCAAATGGCTGCAATGTCGACTATTGTCAAAATTTATGGATATTGCCCCACCATCTGTCTCAACTTTACACTATTTTCCAGTGATTACAACTATTGTCTTAAAAGTATTCTAGTTGAGAAAAATAAATTTGCCATTCTTCTATGACCATTTTCGAAACTATATACTATTTTATGAAATACCTTTTCATTTCATAAATTTTATTTTTCTAAAGTTCACTTGCAATATAATAGATTATTTCCCAAAAATAATTTTCCTTCACAAAAATATTTTTTTCACAAAATTTTTCCACATGCCAAAATTATTTACTCTTTACATAACAAAATATTATTATAACATTATCAAGTCAAAATCACTCATTCACGTGTTTAGAAAATTCGATCGATAAGGTTGATCAAACATATCGACTAGAACTCATAAAGCACTCAACGGACAAATTCACACACAATAAATCATGAAAACTTCTTTCAACCAACTTTTATACAACTATATAATTTTTATTTAACGATAAAATATACTTGCTTGTATAATTTTTTTACTTATAATCTTGAAGCTTTTAATGAATTTTAGCATCCATTAATAGCATGAATTTCATCGAACATCGATTAATTCACACAATAAGCTAACATACAATTACACCTTTTAATTACACACACACACACACAAACACACACACACACATATATGTGAATGTATTTTACTTTCTTTTATCCTAAAAGGGTTTATTTATCACTTCGTAAAGCTATTTTGAAGAAACCGCTGGCTACTACTGATATTTGGCTTCATCTGGTTTTAGGTGGATTTAAAACTTTGAGTGATAACTCCTATTTCATTCTCACATTACATATTAAGCCCACATAAAAATGTTATCCATTCTTTTGACTAGGTGGTATACAAACGAACTTGATGCGTCAAACTCGCAAGCTGTCATAGCGGAAAACTCAAAGAGATAGCCCCGGAGTCGAAAAACTAAATGCAAACAGAGCCAAGGGAAAAGACTAAACCACCATAGGAATCGAGGACCAAGAATCCACCAAAGTAGTGGATTGGTACCGATCCAACCTCTTGGATCAGTAGTCCACATACCATTGGAAAAACTTGCTCCCACTCCTTCTATCTACTCTACTTGATGCAAGGAGCCTACTTCAAATGCTATTTTGTTGATTTCATACAATTCTCTGTTGATCTACACGGGCACTTGAAATCGGTAACTCCATTCATCCAAAAATCTATAATTTGGCCTCAGAAACAAGCTGATAATGGTGCAAACAAGTTTTAAATCATGAAACTAACGGCGAGATGCACCTATCTAAGATATTCAAAGCAAATCATAAGTCAATCTTATGGATCGATACTGATCCAAGACTATCGACCGGTAGCAATGCATAATGATTGATGATGTTGTGACCAATTTTTCAAGAGAACTAGTCCATGGCATGGAAAGCTACGTGGAGACAATGAGGGTGAGATTTTAGGCTCCTACAGCTATAAATAAAGGGGCAGAGCTCTTTTTTAAGGATCTTTTTGCTACTTTAGGATTTTTCTACAGTTTCCTTATAATCACTCATGGATTTATACCGATCCATAAGAACAGAATTGTAAACAGCATTATATACCATCAACAAAGTTAAGTCGATGTATGCAAAGATTAGTCGAGCCACTGTAAATGCTATGTTCATGTTTTGCTCCTTTTTAATTTACTTTTCTTCACTTTTTGCAACCAAAAATACACATCAAACAAACAAACAAATGCATTCAGTGGAAAGTAATCTATAGGCTTCCATTGCGCAACTCTAATCATTACTGGTTCATTCTACTATAACTTGCTTCACAACATCTTAGTGTTGTGACAAATTTATATTGCAAGATTCAGGTTAGAGCCTTCTAAAGCTACTCTAACCATCACTTCATTCATACTCCAAGCCATAAGTGGAATTCAAATCATCATTTCTGACACTACTGGTCGAGCCAACCACTTCTTCATTTACTACTTCCATCGACTATTCTTCATCTTACACAATGGAAAATGCTTAAAAATAGGTAGAAGTAAAGATATTGTACATTAGGAAAAATAAGAAATATGTCCCTAGATGACTGCCATAGTAATCATCATATATCTTTACTATTCCTTAAATAATCTGAATGTATCGACCATCCAAGGGGACATGTACTCTAATTCTCACTAAGGCCACTACTCCTATCTCATATATCCTCTGTTTTTTTCTAAACCTCACTTTAATACCAATTATGATGCCCGAACTCCATACCCATTCTACCAAATAAGCATTACTGAGTTATAGGTAATATGGAGAATGAGGTTTGTAAGGAGCGACCGCACATGAACATTCCTTTGGGAAAACATTAATACATAGCCATACCTCCTATAATACACAAATATAAGTACTCGATATCGGCACAAAACAATAAACACAGGGATATGCCAAGACAGAACAATACACAATATAATCAAGGAACAAAGAGTCATTGAACCCATCGAAAAATATAATATCACAACATACATATCATAAAGTAGGTTTTTAAAATAATGTATTGGACCTGCTATAAAATGTATACATCAATATAAATCGAATGCAATATACAACTCAATCTCATCGCATATATACTTACATGGAGGAATCAAAAGAAAACATATGTAGTGGCGCTTAAGAATACAATATAGTCCATAATCGTCTCCTCAAAAGCCTTACATCCAAGAAAGCTTAATGTCCATGTAACCATAAATTCTCAGATTGACCCAAAAATTATATAAATAATAAATGGGTCCAACTATAGTTAAACTTAAATGTAAGGTTGTCATAATGGTACACATAACAATAACAGAGAATGATATGCTGAATGGGTTTTATAGCATAACAAAAAAATGTCATACACAATAAGTATTTACTTCAATCCTTGTCGAATAACATATATGATGTCGTAATATATAAGTCATATCTCTATTTAATGTGCTTACAATCACAAATCTATTCAATTGTGATTCACTCCTAATAACAGCTACTATAAGCCATGTTTATTATTTATCTAGTTATCATGATTTGATCATGGTTTAATGCATATAACTCAATGTAGAATACACTCTTTTAAACATTGATCGATCCAATATACATTAGCTTTCATCCTTGTATCCCATGATTAGAATTATAACTTTACCAGATATGATCGAACTAAGATACACAGCCTTTTTCATCTATGTATCCCTTAACCAAAATTATGGTGGGTCCTCTCATGTGACCTTTTTGTTTTACTATTCTCCACTGCTTGGGCATCATCGCTTCCATCAAATATGTTGCATGCCCATTATCATTGGTGTGTCCTTACAGCCGGTCGCCCGACCAGTGGGAAATGGGCTAGAATGTCCCTCGGTCCCAGCTAGGATGGATCTAGCTCTCTGGTTTCTCATCCCATTTGATCAATTCATTATAGTTTTCAAGCTCTCTCGTTATGATGGTACTTCCTCTTAACTTTCATTCAACCCAGTGTCACTAAGGGTTATTAACATGCTTTAACATTCAATACACTCAATGGCGTACCATACTCTACACAATGAATCAAAAGAATAACTGAACAAATATTGCTGAACGTCCCACTGTTGGTATTATAACATCGTTTATTCAAAATTCTCATCATACAGAAGTTGACACATCTCATATGATTCAACCATATATTAATCTAGAAGGGGTTTAAATATATAATACTCATTTCCAAGATATTCAATACACTTTCAAATATATACTAAATTTAAAGAGGTTTAATTTGGAATTTTCCATTTCCCCCCCTAAATCTTAGTTAATTACTAAAGTTCATTATATAAACCTTTAATTAGTTTTTAAAAAGTGGAAACTAGGATCACATCCCTCTTATAAACATAATTTTTTTTACATCCTTTCCTTTAAGAAACTATTTTCTAAATCCCTTTTTTGTGAATTTCATTCAATTTTACTCCTCGTTTCCAAATTTAAAAGCGGTCCGACATTGTATTGCGACAGTTATGAGCTATGGGCATATACCCAAAGAGCGCATGTTTAGGTTAGTAAAAATACCCAAATATCCCTATGAATTTCACCTTTTTTTAAAATAGGGATGTAATTTATTAAAGAAATGTAGAAGGGATCTAAAGCTAATTTTTTGTACTCATAAGGATGTATGCCAAAAATTTCTTTAAAATAATTAAACCTTTAAATCTTCCTTTGGATTCCAAACCACCCAATACTTTAGAATAATTTCACATACTGAAATTCCCTTGAATACTATAAAAACACCTATCAAGGAGTTTGGTAATCTCAAGAATAACTTTTAAACATCAAATTTATATATTATTTCCAATCCAAAGTACTTCTAAAAATCAATTTAGTTCACAAAATCAATTTTATAAAAGATTTATCACATAATATTTTAATCAATCCAGCAGTTCTGGTTAATCGAAAGCACATGAAACCATAATGGTGAAGTGGAAGAAGAAGCATGTGAGGAGACTGAAGAGAAAGCGTCAAAAGATGAGGCAGAGATCCAAGTAAGAGCTCTGTGGTTCACATACCAAACTCGACAAAGTTGCCCTAATCCTACATCACAGTCTCTGGTTTTTGACGTCAGCTTCCTCAATGGAACGCCTCTATCTACCTTTATTTTCATATGTTTTCTTTAGTAGAGACTTCTTATGTTTTGGTTGAGAATATTTATAATTTGTTGAACATCTTATAATGTTTTCTATCCTTTTTAGCTTGCTCAGTGGTATGCATATTAGTGTCCTATTTCTATGTTCTTTGTACTATTAACATTGCATGGTGAAGTTCACTAATTTCCTATAAGGTGATTAGAGAAATCTCTGAACTAGAATTTGATAATAACTCAGACAATGAAGTAAATGACTTACAGAAGATGTTCTTAAACATTAAACAAAAGAAACCAGAAAACAATTTTGGTGTTAATAAAATTAATCATGGGAATACCTCATATTATACCCTATCATACGTGACCAACACCCGTCGACCTCTTATTCAAGGAACAAAATAACCATGGAGCAAGTATCTTTTGATGGTGCCTCCATTATAGAATAGAATATAGATGGTTATTCTGAATACCTGATACAAACTAGTCTGAATTATATGATAATGTATGCCACTGTATGTCTAATTAAAAATAATTCAGATGATGGAATAACTAAAGGTATTATACAGGGCTTTATAGGCAACTAAAAGGTTGGTGGGATTTTCATTTATCAAATGAAGCAAAAGCATATATATTTACTACAACAAAGTTAGAAGATGAAATGGAAAAGCTAATTGCGTAAATACACTAATATATACAATAGCTAAACATTTTATTGGAGCTACAACTCTTCAAACTGATAGAACTCAAGAGCAATTAATGAATTTAAAATGTCAAAATCTATCACAATTTAGACGATATAAAGATTTGTATTTTTCTAAATTATTTATTAGAAGTGATAGCAATCATGATTTTTGGAAGGAAAAGTTCTTATCATAACTACCTTATTTCTTTGCAGAAAAGGTTAAAAATCTTACAAAATAGAAAAATAATGGAACCATAGAATGAATTCATTTATGCAATGAAATAAAACTACATAAACAAATTAAAAAGGAGAAAATCTATGGAAAATGAGTCTTAGGAGATTTTTGTGATCAACTTGGGTTATCACCAATAAAGCCAATAAACGAAAATAAAAGGTTTAAAAATCATCCAAGAAAAACTTCCACAAAAATAATAATTTTTAAAATGAAAATTATACAAAAATTAGCAAAACTCCTAAAAGAAAACCATATAAGTTTTATAAAAGAAAAGAGAAAAACAAATATGTTCAAAGAAAAGTTCTAATATGTTAGAAATGTAAATAACCAGGTCAATATGCAAATAAGTGTAAAATGAAAAATAAAATAAAAAATCTTGAAATAGATGAAGAATTAAAAAATTCATTTAGAAAATTATTTATATCAAGTTCTGATTCAGAAAAGGAAAATTTAAAATTATCTGTTATTACAAAAATCAATTCTGAAACTGAAAATGAATCAGAAAATACTTCAGCTAATAATTCAGAATCTGACAATTATGATGGTAATTGTGACTATTACAAAGTTTTTTGTAAAGCTAATGGAAATGTTAATAAGAGAAGAAAACATCTTTCTGGATATTATAGATAAAATTTCAAATCGAGAAGAAAAGAAAAACATGTTAAATAGATTTTAGAAACACATAACAATGAAAAGAATTTGAAACTAAAAGAACCAGAAACTTATAATTTAAAAGACATTTTAAATAGGGTAAAAACCTCAAGTAATATTGATCCAGCAAATACTAAAACCACAATTGCAAAATTACATCATGAAGTTAATATACTTAAACTAGAAATAAAAGAATTAAAAGAAAGAATGTCCTTAATAGAAATAAAACCTCAAAATGATAATAATCAAGATAATGATAAGATTTTGGGAGAAGAAGAATTAAATTCTTTAACATTTATAAATGCTGTAGACAAGGTTATTACCCATAAATGGCATACTATGGTTACAATTGTAGTTCACAAAGAATACTACTTTAGTATAATAGCAATGATAGATTTAGGTGCAGATTTAACTGCATCAATGAAGGGTTGGTACCTTCAAAATACTTTTCTAAAATTACAGAAATACTAAATGCTGTAGATGGTTAAAAATTGTTAGTTAATTACAAACTCCAAAATACAACTGTTTGTAACAAAGGAATTTGTTTAGAAATGCCTTTTATAACAGTTAAAGATTTATCTCATAATGTTACATTAGTAAATCATTTGTTGCATTTTTTATACCTAATAACAAATATTTCTAAAGAAGGAATAACTAATACTATTAATAATCATAAATTAACATTCAAATTTGTGTCACAACCACAACATCATAAAATTGATATTATACAAAAAAGTATTAAAATAAAAGAATTTTTTAAACCTCTTCATCTCAAGAGATAAATTACAAAAGAATAAAAGAAAAATTATTATAATCATATTTATAAAAAAGGTGAAAGATCAACAAAATCATATTGAAAAAACTATCTATGTAGATAAGCCTAATGCCTTCTGGCAAAGGAAAAAACATGTCATAAGTTTACCTTATGAACCCGACTTTAAAGATAGTCAAATTCCGACTAAAGCGAGTCCTATAGCTATGTATTAAATTGTAAAAAGGAAATATAAGAGTTATTATAGAAGGATCTTATTATACCATCCAAAAGCTCATGGAGTTGTTCGGCATTTTATGTTGAAAATGCTGCAGAACTGGAATGCGGTGTTCCAAGATTAGTTATAAACTATAAATTTTTAAACAAGACTTTAAGATAGATTAGATATCCATTTCCTAATAAAAACGATTTACTTGCAAGTCTTTATTCAGCTAAAATAATGTCTAAGTTTTATATGAAATCTGGATTTTGGCAAATTCATATCAAAGAGGATGATGGATACAAAACTGCATTTACAGTTCCATTTCGCCATTATAAGTGGAATGTATGCCGTTTAGGTTAAAAAATACCCCTTCAAAAAATTATAAATGATATTTATAGTGCTTATAGAACATTTACCAAAGTATATATTGATGATGTTCTTATATTCTCAAAATCAATTGATCAACATTTTAAACACTTAAACATTTTTATAAATTTTACTAAAAATCAGGATTAGCTATATCAGCTAAAAAGATAAAACTTTTTCAAACATAAATTACTTTTCTTGAAATATTACAAAACATGAAATAATATTTCCTATAGATTGAGAAATTATATTTATAGAGAAATTTATAAATGAAATTAAAGATAAAAATCAATTACAGAGGTTTTTGAGAAGCTTAAATGATGTCTTCGAATTCTACAAAGACTTAGCTTATGATGCTAAACCATTATTTGAAAGGTTTAGAAAAATCCCGCCTGCCTGGACAGAAGAACATGCAGTAATAAAAATAAAAGCAAAAATAAAGGAAATTCCTTATCTTGCCATTCCTATCCCGATGCACTTAAAATAGTCAAAACAGATGCATCAGATAAAGGTTATGGTAATATTCTTAAATAGAGAACTATAAATAAAGAATCTTTAGTTAGATTCACATCTATAAACTGGCAAGGACCTAGAGTAAATTACTCTACCGTCAAAACATCGCATTAAAACATTGCATCGAAACATTTGCCAAATGGAAAGCTATCTTTTCAGTATTTGATTTGATATTGAGTTTATTAAAGGGTTTGATACTTCTTTACTAGACTTCTTAACTCGAGAATTTTATAGGGAAAACATGAATAAAGGAAAAGAAAAGGAAGAAAACAGTAAAACTGCATTATCCCATCTAACAACGACTTATAAGTCAGTCTTTCAAAAGGATGAAAAACCATCAAGAGAAGAAGTCTTAAAGACTACTAAGATTGATGAACATCTCAGGGCTGATGCATATGAGCTAGCAGTAAAATCTATCTCAGAAAAAGAATATGTATACCTATATATTCCAATATCTACCATATGTGTATCTCCTATGGAGAGAAAATATATACACTTGTTAGCTGAAGAGCTTATGACCTTCTATTTGAAAAACTTCATGGACCCCTACCTTTATCCAAAGGGTTTTAACTATTTTCAAGAGATATTGACCTATACAGGTTCTGTTCAATGTGAATCCGCCATGAGAATAGGTGGAGAGTGGGCTTTCTCAAAATCCTCTATTATTATAATAATTTCCCTAGAGCAATGAGAAGGAGGCTTATACAAATCTAAAGAACTTGCAACAAGTTCAAAAAAATCCTTATAGAATAATTTGATTTTTAATTACTTTGACTATGTCAAAGCATGAGATTTAGCTTTCTCTTATGAAAATAGACAAAGAAAACATAGTTAGTTTATTCAACATAAAACTCAGAAAACCCCTAATTTTTCAAATTTATTTATAATTTGATTTCCAAATTTTGGATCATGTCCAACTATTTGACCATAAAAAATAAGAAGTATTTATGAAGAATTCATTTAAGTTAATACTTCTATGAAAGATCATGAGTTAATTTTCTGTACTTTATCAAGTACCTTGGATTATGAAGTGGGATGTTGTTGTAGTCCCAAGAACCCTTCAAAAACTTCGATTAGTTTTTTAGAACATTTTTTAATTTAAGAAGAAGAATTCAATTAAATGGTGGGATAAATATAAGTCTTTAAAGACTCTATTTTTTCAGAAAAGGGCTTAATTAACCAAGAACCTATTGTACCCTCTCCTAAAAAGAATTTGCCCAAATTATTAAACGAGTTTATGGCAAGTTCTTTAAAGAAAAATTTAAAAATGCAGATTAAAGCTATATTGGATTTTGACAACGATGATGAGCTTATGAGCATGTCTATAGGTAAAAGTTCATGAAGAAACCAAGAAGAAATGGAAGACTGCATGCTAAAAGCAACATGCATAATATCAGATGCCACAAGAAGAAGGTTAATAGAGTACGGATTCTCTACGTTTATCTCATTCTACCTGTTAATAGTGTTTATGTCCTGGATGAAATGCCCTTAATATCACCTTCAGGATTCCCTCGTCTGATAAGATAAAATGCTATACTGTAAAGTAAAAGCCTATTAAGAGGAATTACTACACTTATACGCTAGATTACTCGCCAAAAGACAAAAGAAACTTTATTTTAAGAAAAGCAAAGGGCTATATTTTTCCATCACAAAAGAAGATAAAGGAGATATCAAATCAAAGGAAATAAAGCTAAAGGAGATGTCACATCAAAATGCATTATTAGCTTCTGGAATGCACTTAAACCGACAATTACCTGTTTATGATAGCTAGATAACCTCCTTATATTTACTACATATATGTATGCTATATGTTGTATGAGACATAGAAGTTTTAAGTAAAATAAAAGCTGGTAATACATAGTTTGTAATGGCGGAAAGCCAGCCTCCATTCTTGTAAAATAAGTTGTAATAATAAGATAAGTTCTTCTTCAATATATTTTATAATATTTTCCTACTCCATATTGTTAGTCAGTGAGATGATGGTTTTGATGACAACAACTTTAGAATAGATTATAAAATATAAATACTAACAGTATAAGTTTAGATATATATGTATATGTAGGATTTAACCATGCATTTACCAAGAATGAAGACTGTGCAGTATAGAGATTCAAGACATAAGGATTGAAGACTCATGAGTAACAAGAATATCAAGATTATCAAGAGTTAAAGATTTCAAGTAATTTACTTTTTAATTAGGAATTTTGTTAAAACTCCTTCCTAGAAAAGCACCGGCATCGTAAAATCCAATTTATTCGTGGAATGGAATCCACTTCGAGCCTGTTAAAGGGATGGAACCCTAAGTAGGATGAAACCTATGAAAAATCTAGTGAAACATTATTTTGTATCCACTAACTTTTTATCCCAATTATTTTCCAAAATTATATCTTGTTTTCAAAATGATTTCAAAACCTTTTTAAAAGAATAAAAAACATCTATCCTGATTTCAAATACTTTTAGCCTCAAAATAATCTTGAATTTCAAAATCAAATTATCCTTGGTTTTAAACTATCTTTTAAAATAATAATATATTTAATTTTTATAATTAGATTTAAATATAAAATTATAGTAAAATTTTGTATATATTATTCTATATATTTACTTATGTATTTTAACTATAGTCAAGTATATTTATAAAGTTTAAAATTGTTTTAATATAAGACAGAAGTTATTTTCAAAGAAAATCAAATAATCAAAATATCCTTTGGGATGTCGACATGCCCAAGTACCCCGTGTCGACATAGTATTAGTTGAGTTCAAAATTTAAATTTCAAAAGAAGTGTCTATTCGTCATAACTCTTCACGAATGGACATGGCTGTTGTTCCTCTATAAATAGGGGTTGGTTTCAACGAATTTTAATATATATTTTCTGGTTTTTCACTCCTCTTCTTCTTCCATATTTCTATATACATATTCTTACCATTACTCTGCCGAAATCAACATTGAATCTAACTAGATCATTTCTGATTTGATTCTCTATCACTATCTCAACAAGATCCTCAGTGCTATTCAGAGTTATAAGCTTTTTGTAATCAACTTAGCGAGAAAAGGTGTGATTGTAGCCTTGGAAATCAATCAAGCGAGATAAGGTGTGATTGTAGCCTGGGAAATCAATTGGGTGAACTTGTTGCCCGGGAAATCAAGTATCTCTATCCAGAGGATTGTGATTCTGGAGGGTGTACCTCGTTGCCTTGAAATCGAGGGTGTAATTGTACAATTGCTTTTGAAAGGAAATTCGTACTTGTGTGTGGGACTGGATGTAGGGTAACTCCGAACCAGTATAAAATCCGGTGTGTTCTTTTCTTTAAAGCTTTTACTTTATTTCAGCATCTGTGATTGTTTCTATGATCATATCTGTGTCTGAATATTGCATACATCTGTGTTCAAACTAACATAAACTTAAAAAGATTTAGTAATTCTTTATAAACACTATTCACCCCCTCTTGTGTTAATCCTAGCCTTAAGATCCGTAATCCGCATTTATCATATTCGGTATCAGAGCAAGGTTTTCAAAGTTTCATAATCTGATTTTTGAAAAAGTTTTCAAAATGGCTACCAACACTGGTATTGTTACTAACACTAGTATCCCTGTCACTAGTTCATTTGTAGAAGGTCAGTCTACTGTCAGACCACCACTTTTTAATGGCAGTATCTATGCATATTGAGCATGAGGATGAAAATATATTTACAGTCTATAGGATTAGACACTTAGAACATCATACATACTGAATATTCTGAACCCACAACTGATTTTGCACAGTGGACCGCTGAGCAAAAGAATGTTGCATAAAATAATTCTAAAGCAATGAATATTCTGTTATGTTCACTCAATAGAAATGAATTTAATAGAGTGTCAGTTTGTAAGTCTGCATATGAAATCTAGAAAAATTTGCAAGTGACTCACAAAGGAACAAGCAAAGTTAAACAGACCAAATTTTCCATGCTCACAAATCAGTTTCACGTATTTAAAATGAATCCTAATGAGTCTATTTCAGATATGTATGGTAGATTTCAGGATATTGTGCATTCTTTAATATCCTTGGGAAATGAATTTTCTGAAGAAGATCAAGTCAGAAATTTTTTAAATTCTCTTACTCCAAAATGGGATCAAAAGACACTTGCGATCGAAGAGGCAAATGATATCGGTACCTTAAAGATAGAAGAATTAATTGGAAATATAATATCGTTTGAAGTCCAAATGATCGGGAGAAGAGAAAGGAAAGCATCTGAAAAGAAATCAATGGCATTCGATGCATTGACCGATGGATCAGACTCAAACAGTGATAATGATGAAGAGATAGCCTTTATGACCAGAAATTTTAGGAAATTCCTGAAATACAGAAAGATGAATATCTCAAGAGAAACAACTATAAGAACTCTGGAAATCAAAATGTAATGCCAAATAATGTCAAATGTTTCAACTGTAATGAACCAGGCCATATCAAAAGAGACTGTCCTTATCCAGATAGGAAAAATCCTCCTATGAACAATGACCCAGCAAAGAAACGGAAGCTTGCATTTACTGCTACTCTAGATGACTCAAACTCGTCCTCGTGTGATGATGATCAGAAGACATATAATTCAAATTTGTGTTTCACGACAGTTCACGATTCGACGAATTCAGAGAAATGGACTGAGAAAAAGGTACACATTTACAATACAATTGGTTGAAATTGCATGCTTAGAATTAGATGTTTGATTGCTTAATTGATTGATTCTGAATTGGTGTGTTATTTGAATTTTAATTTTTTTACTCTTATTTATTATTATTATTATTTTATTATTATTATTTTCATAGTATAATAATATAATGAAAATATTATAATTCTAATAATATTCCAGATATATATACATTAAATATAATAAGTGTGTGTATATATATATTAGAGTACTTAGGAAAACTAAATCACAAAAATTCATAGGCACATGTCGACATGGTCCCCACCATGATGTCGACATGGGTGCAAGAATTTGAAATTCAAAATTTGAATTCAAATGGTTGAATTTCCCTCCACCTTTTCACTTCATTCAATTCTCTAAAAAGGCATCTTTTGACCAGAGAACATGTCCTTTGAGAATCTATATATTCAGTTTCTTTTATCATATCTTTTCAATCTCATTTTCAAATTCAAACTCTCTCTTCAAAACTTCAAGCTCTCTACTCTCTACTTTAATGGCTTCTTTAAGCAACCCCATCCACCATGAGAATTTCCAGAAAAATAAAAGAGCAACTCTTCAATGATCCAGAGGCAATAAAAGCATTCATCAATTATGCTGATTATGCCAAAGTCCATCAGGAAAGTTTGCTACTTTTCAAGATTTTTCTTCTTATGAAATTGATTCTCTTTTTGCAAACAACCAAATTCTTAGTCTTGTTGATGCTTCTCAAAATGATTTTGCTTGCTATCCAAACCTTGTCAAAATTTTCTATGCAAATTTAAACCGTGGATTTTATAATGGAAATGAGGATGAAATTTGGAGTAGTGTCAAAAGCACTAGAATTGTTTTGAATTGTGATCTTTTGGTACCATTCTCAATTGCGAGAGTACGGGAATGGATCTTTCTAATTTTAAAATCGATGAAAATGACCGTGAGACATTTCATAACATTTTTGAAGGGAATGATAATTTTGAATTCAAAAATCGAAATTTTCGACCAAAAGCAAGAATTGTCAATCTTCATTTATAATATACTTTGACCCCAAGATCGTGGAATTTTAACAATCCTACTTCAAAAGTTTGCAAAGCACTTTTTGCTATTTTTGGAGATTATGACATTAATTGGGCGCAAGTTATTTTGGATGAACTTCGTCCCAAAAATCTTGAAATGTGTGAGAATACTTTGTATCATGGAATTTATCTCACTCAGATTTTTAACTATTTTGGAGTGGATTTCAAAGGAGAAGAATTCGTTTCTAGAAAAGTTTTCAATCATTCCAACATTTCACTTATGAAAATTCCATTTGTTTTTCTGCCTTATGAGACTCTTGTCGAAAAGGAAGAACATTTGGCTCATGAGGAAATGGAAGAAGAGGAAGAGGAGGAGGAAGAAGAAGGGGATGAAATGGGAATTGAAGAAGAAGAAGAAGGTGAAACCTCTTTGGAAAGCATCGACTATCCTCCTAATCCATCCAACAAAACCCTTCTCAAAAAGCAAAAGACGATTGTTGAGAATCAATGGATTCTTAAACGATCCGTTAGTAAGAAGTTGGACAAAATTTCATCCAAGATGAACAAATTTATTTCCAAAGTCAGCAAGAAGTTTGGATTATCTTCATCGTCATCATCCTCTAACTAGTTCTATTTTTCATATCTCGTTGTATTTGTTTTAGTTTATTTTGATCTGAATGTTCGCGTAGTTCGTTATGATTAATCGTTGTATCGTCTTAGTATGAAATGAAATGGAATTTCTTTTCTGTTATCTAGCCTATCATATCTCCAGAATAAATGTTAGTATATTATATAAAAACACACACACACATACACAATTATTCACAAAATCAAAATAAATCATCAAATTTCACTACACCATGTCGACATACCCCCTATGACCATGTCGACATGTATTGGTCAGAAATGACAATTCATTTTGAATTTGAAATTTGAATAACTACCATATGTCTATTCATTTCAAACGAATTTTCTACACCTATAAATACCTATCTCTTTCAGAATTCATCACTGGGTATTATTTCTTATCTTCTCTATCTCTCATTCTACTCACAATTTCAAATATGGCTAATCCAATTCATAACTTATCTGAAAATCTTGAAGAAACTCTTAATTCATTCAAGAATATTTTCTCGTTCATTCTTCGTAACTAGCGACACTTAGAATCGAGTCAAATGCAGATGATCAAGGAGAAAGAAAGGCATTTTGATGCGATACGATGGATGATTTCCTCCCTGCAAAAGCATGATAACGAAGCAAATCCTTCTGTCACTCTCACCAATGACAATGAAAATTGGGATGCCATTAAAGCAGACCCTATCTTTGGAGAAGAAGGATGGGTGGAAGTTCCTCGTAGCGTTTAATTTTATTTGGTTGTTTTGTTTGAATTGTTTGCTTTAATTGATTTGATTTCATTTGCTTTGGCGTGGTTTGAAATTGATTGATATTTAGTGTGGATTGATGTTTGTTGTACATAACATGTATAGTTATACATTGATATGTGTATAATCTTTGATTCATTATTGTGACTATCAATATAATTATCTCTTAATTCTATATTCCATTGTATAAGTTTATTAATGCAGGTATTTTAGTCCAAGAACGAGGGGGAGTTATATAGTTTGGTGTTATATAGTTTAGAGTTAGTTTTTGTTGATGACAAAGGGGGAGAAGTATAAAATAGGGTAGTTAGGCATAGATTAAGGGGGAGTTATTAGGATAGAAGTAATATTTTATAAACAAAGGTTGTCGTCATAAAAAAAGGGGCTATTGTTAGTCCATGAGATGATGGTTTTGATGACAACAACCTTAGAATAGATTATAAAATATAAATACTAATAGTATAAGTTTAGATATTTATGTATGTGCAGGATTTAACCATGCATGTACCAAGAATGAAGACTGTACAATATAAAGATTCAATATATCAAGATTGAAGACTCATGAGTAACAAGAATATCAAGATTATCAAGAGATCAAGATTTCAAGTAATTTACTTTTTAATTAGGAATTTTGTTAAAACTCCTAGAAAAGCACTGGCATCTTAAAATCCAATTTATTCATGGAATGGAATCCACTTCGAGCCTGTTAAAGGGATGGAACCCTAAGTAGGATGGAATCTACGAAAAATCTAGTGGAACATTGTTTTGTATCCGCTAACTTTTTATTCAAAATGATTTCTCAAAATTATATCTTGATTTCAAAATGATTTCAAAACCTTCATTTTAAAAGAATCAAAAACAGCTATCCTGATTTCAAATACTTTTAGCCTTAAAATAATCTTGAATTTCAAAATCAAATTATCCTTGGTTTTAAACTATCTTTTAAAATAAAAATATATTTAATTTTTATACTTAGATTTAAACATAAAATTATAGTAAAATTTTGTATATATTGTTCTATATATTTATTTATGTATTTTAACCATAGTCAAGTGTCTTTATAAAGTTTAAAATTGTTTTAATATAAGATAGAAGTTATTTTCAAAGAAAATCAAATCATAAAAATATCCTTTGGGTTGTCGACATGCCCAAGTACCCCATGTCTACATAGTGTCAGTTGAGTTCAAAATTTAAATTTCAACAGAAGTGTCTATTCGTCATAACTCTTCACGAATGGACATGGCTGTTGTTCCTCTATAAATAGGGGTTGGTTTCAACGAATTTTAATCTATATTTTTTGGTTTTTCACTCCTCTTCTTCTTCCACATTTCTATATACATATTCTTACCATTACTATGTCGAAATCAACATTGAATCTAACTAGATCATTTCTGGTTTGATTCTCTATCACTATCCCAACAAGATCCTCGATGCTATTCAGAGTTATAGGCTTTTTGTAATCAACTTAGCGAGAAAAGGTGTGATTGTAGCCTTGAAAATCAATCAAGCGAGATAAGGTGTGATTGTAGTCTTGGAAATCAATTGGGTGAACTTGTTGCCCGGGAAATCCAGTATCTCTACCCAGAGGATTGTGATTCTGGAGGGTGTACCTTGTTGCCTTGAAATCGAGGGTGTAATTGTACAATTGCTTTTGAAAGGAAATCCGTACTTGTGTGCGGGACTGGATGTAGGGTAACTCCAAACCAGTATAAAATCCGGTGTGTTTTTTCCTTTACTGCTTTTACTTTATTTCTGCATCTGTGATTGTTTCTGTGATCATATCTGTGTCTGAATATTGCATACATCTGTGTTCAAACTAACATAAACTTAAAAAGATTTAGTAATTCTTTATAAACACTATGCACCCCCTCTAGTGTTAATCCTAGCCTTAAGATCCGTAAACCGCATTTCTCACACATATTTGAATAATATCATTATCTTCTGCAACTCAATATTATAGACAAATAAGAGCAAACACTAATACGTATCCTTACCTCATATAATACTTAAATAAACATACTCGGTATTGGCACAAAGCAAAATATGTGGGTATGGCCAAACAGAACAATACACAATATAATCAAGGAACACAGAGTCATAGAACGTGGTAAAAAATATAAGATCACAACATACACATCATAAAGTAGGTTTACAAAATGAAGTATCAGACCTGCTACAAAATATATACATCAATACAAATAAAATGCAATATACAACTCAATTTCATCGCATATATACGTACATGGAAAAATAAAAAGAAAACATACGTAATGGGCCTTAAAAATATAATATAGGATATAATTGTCTCCTCAAAAACCTTACATCCAAGCAAGGCTAATGTCCCTGAAACTGTAAAGTCTTTGATTGACTCGAGAATTACATATATATTAAACGGGTCAGATTATTGCTAGATTTAAATGTAAGGTCATCATAATGGTATACATAACCATAATAGAGAATGATACACCGAATGGGTTTTATAGCATACCAAAAAGTTGTCATACATAATAAATTTGTACTCCAAATCTTGTTGAATAACATAAATGATGTCATACTATATGAGTGATATCCCTATTTATTATGCTTACAATCACATATTTACTCAATTGTGATTCACTCCTAATCACAATTATTATGAGCCACGATTATTATTTATCTAGTTATCGTGATTTGATCATAGTTTAATTCGTATAACTCTTTGAGTGTAGAATACACTCCTCTAGACATTGATCATGCCAATATACATTACCTCTCATCTGTGAATCCCTTGATCAGAATTATAACTTTACTAAATGTCGATCGAGCTCAGATACGTGGCCTTTTTCGTCTATGTATCCCTTAGCCAAAATTATGGTGGGTCGTCCCACGTGACCTATTTGTTTTACTATTCTCTACTACATGGGTGTCATCATTTCCATCAAATATGTTGTGTGCCCATCATTGTTGGTGTGCCCATACAACAGGTCACCTGACCAGTGGCAAATGCGCCAGAATGTCACTCGGTCCTAGCTAGGATGGATCCAACCCTCTGAAGTCTCATCTCATTTGATCAATTCATTATATTTTTCATTCACTCTCATTACAACGATGCACCATCATATCTGTCATTTAATCTAGTGTCGTTAATGGTTATTAACATGCTTTATCATTTAGTACACTCAATGTCATACCATACTCTACACAATGAGTCAAAAGAATAACTAAAGAAATATTATCGAACGTCCCACTGTTAGTATTATAACTTCGTTTATTCAAAATTCACATCGTACAGAAGTTGGCACGTCTCATATGATTCAACCATTCATTAATCTAGAAGGGGCTTTAATATATAACACTCATTTCCAAAATTTTAATACAATTTCGAATATAATACTAAATTTAAAGAGGAATAATTTGGAACTTTCCATTTTCCCCTAAATCTTATTTAATTACTAAAGCCCATTATTTAAACCTCTTATTAGTTTTTAAAAAGTGGAAATTAAGGACACATCCCTCTTGTAAATTAATTTGTTTTACATCATTTCCTTTTAGAGACAATTTTCTAAATCCTTCTTTTTTGAATTTCTTTCATTTTACTTCTCTCATTCCCAAATTTAAAAGTGGTCCGACGTGTATTACGACAGTTAGGGGCTATAGACATATGTCATAGGAGTTCATGTGTAAAGACCCGTAAGTCCGTACTCCTTGAATAGACACTAATCTCCTTTGTTTAATTCAAGATGAACGAAAATACGAACCCTTAGGGGTTTTAAGAAAAATTTAAGAAAAGAAAAAGTAGAAAAGAAGGTAGAACATTTTAAAATAGAATAGGAAAGAGAATAGAGGAAAAAGAAAAAAACAGAAGAAAATAGGACGGAACAGAAAACAACAGAACAACATCAGAATCTCACAATTCGCAGCGGAACAACATATAATACTAAATGAATAATCTTTAAACAAAGAACTATATCAGTTATTACATTACATCACATTTCATTACATCATATCATCAGAGTGTACAACAACAACAACAAACAGTGCAGCGGAAAAAGAAATACTATATAAACTAGTAATACACCATGCCATCCAGCTTGCCTCCAGCAACTCCTGAATATCCAGAATATCCTGATAAACCTTACTCTTAACTGCCCGTGTGAAAATTGGTGGGCACCCAGAGTTTAGGAAGGAAAACAATAAACTCCAAGTCAGTCATGTGACTGGTGTGAGAACTCAAAACAGTTTATTTATCTTTAAAATCAAAATGGAGGAATATTTTTAAAGTTAATTCGCAATGCTTTTAAAAATGAGACTACCATAAGACCTCCTGCCACACACACAATGCAAACGCTTACTTGGAGAAGATTTCTCCTTATGATAGTCAAACATGCTTGATACGCATTTAAAAAGAACATTTGATATTATTACTAGTGCATAGTGTAGAAAATTCATTTCGAAAGTAGAATATAAATCTTAGCCAGCATAGGTACCATTATATTATGCCTACTAATAGCTACCATATTAGATGGCAGGTTCTACAACTAAAACCGTACAAGTTTCGTATTGTTTCTTTGGATTTCCAACAAATGGTCAGGCCAAGGAACTTCCCATTGCCACATGAGAATGCCTCTGGAAAGACATCCCCGAGAACCAAACCGGAACTCTGCCAACACAAGGCCGGGTTACCCCTAACTGGGTAACTACTGACACGAGCACGCCATTCCCCGATCGTAAACGACCTTTCTCACGGGATCCCGAAAACCAACAACCACAAAGTAATAAATTCGTAGTAACCACATAGGTTAAATATCTGGGCTCCATACCATGATACAACCTCTATCCAGAAGGAAATGTACATACCCTAAAGGGTGCTACCCCTCATAACCTTGCCGCATCTTTCCTGTTTTGACCATTTCCGGGGTGTGAGGTTCGACGAAGTCACGTCCACAAAAACATACTTTATACAAAAGTCATGCTTTGGGTCAACAAATGATCAACACAATGATCACTAAGATAGACGATCAAATAAACGATCCTATCACAATAATCAACACAATGATCATTTACAGCAACACTCAGCATGTCACATTACCAAATTGGGAATATATCGCTGATAACTTCAACTATATAACCTCTGAGCTCGTACGTCTCAGAGAAGGGTGTTAAGCTAAAAGAATAAATTCTCCGCCACCAACAGAAATATATTTGAAAGAAATCGGCTTTATATCTCAACTTGTAATGTCAGACATACAATCCATACAAGTCTGTTCCGGGATCGAACAAAACCGAAGGCACTTACAAAGAAGTCCTTGCAATCCGGATATTCACAATCCTGATCGGATTTCCCATCACTTAGGGAGTCTCTATACCGCTGCAACTCAGTGCAGAGACAATCGACAGGTCATCCTATCGCTCTCGCAAATACCGGGTCTTCAACACCGATCTTCAATGCAATTATAACGACGTATCACATATTCGGAATGGGTTATACGACCCCATGGTCCTTTCCCGGTTAACCCGAATAGTGAGCGCTTATTCAAAAAATAAGTGTAGCATTCACATTCAATCAAATCACATCAAATACCCATCCAAAGGGAAATATTGATAGTCGATTATTTAACCATCACTGGACATGCACACATCACCAGATTCCAAATAATTTCCAAATTATTTATTTTCCAAAATATCTTTACAAGATATATTATTTCATACTTCAAAAATAAATCAATATTTATTTTTAAACAAGTTTCCCCTTTCATTTATAAATTCCTTAGTGAATTTATAATTCCCAGATATCAATGAATATTCGATTTCAATTATTCATTTCAATTTATCTTCAAAAAGATAAATTCTCAAAATATTCACTTTATATTGGAAAACATTTCCATACTTATTTATTCATAAGTAATTCACAAATTTTATTTATTTTCAACACTTGGAAAATATTCAATATACTTCAATCGAAATTAAGTATATATTTCATTCTATTAAGGAAATCATTCTCTTCAACATATTTATTTGGGCCAAAACGAATGTTACGTAAAACATCGTTACGACAACCCAAAATCACTAGTATAGGGATTCGAAATTAAAATAGATATATAAATCCCAATACTATACAAAACATTTCCTTTCGGAAATCATTTACTATAACAACAGTGTTATAGTCCATCATCTCCTTCTATTTCTCGAAAACGTCTATTTCAACAATAAATGTTGAAATCTATGATTTCGAATCTCAATACCTTTTAAAAACATCGTTAGATAGTTTTATTTCTATTTAAAACATCATATCTAAACCAATTTCTTTAACATATTATTCACTATTCAAAAATGTGAATGAACTTCGTTAACAATTTCATCACTTCTATTCAATTTATTTTAAAGGATTATTCACTATTCAAAAATGTGAATATAACTCCTTTAATAGGTTTCAACAATTTTCTTATAAAAATAAGTCATTTGCGAACTTATAAAACAACGTTTATAAATTCCATTTCTATTTATTTATAAAAACTTCCTTTTTATAAATCTCTTTATTAACTTATTCGATTTATAATTTTAATTATAAACCAAAAGTCCAAATTATAAGTCAAACACTTATAATTCATTTATTTGCAAAAATCGTTCCTTTGAACTTTACAAATTTTATAAACCTACTGTTTATAAAATTTCCATTTATAACTTCACCGTTATATAATTCTATAAATTTCATTCATTAATGAATTTCATTTTCACTTCATTCAAACATTTATAAAACTCGTTTTATAATGTCCATATTTCAATTTATCAATATCCATTTATAAATCTCTTAATATAATTCAATTTATATTATTCTTTTAAAACGTCTTCAAATTCCTTTAAAAACTTCATCCTTTTGATTCATAAAATAATTAAATTTTATAAATCCTATATTTCAACTTTTCATAATAAATTCAAAAATTCCGATTTAACTATTTTATAAAATCATTAGCATCATATTCTCAAAAATCAGTTTTTAACTATATTTCACAAAAATCATAATTTTTATAACATTAAAAATTATAACGTTTATTTATTTAAAAATGGATCAATTCCAAAATTATTTTATAAAACGTATACTTTCTAAAATCACTTTAAAATCATTTTAAAATTCCAAATTCTGGGTCCAATGATGCTACACACCAAATAGTCAATCACGACTACAACGATATCATATATCAATATGAAAATCCATCAAATATCAAAATATCTGAAATCAAATAAATACTGTTGAGGAATCCAGTTGGATCCCTCCAACCTGTTTTCCTGCATCCAAAAACATTAGCACAATACCAATTTCGCTCCAGTACGAAATTATCGCGGTATATGTTCTTATTAAATATTATCCGCTTAATAACGGCGCAATAGGGTCTCATCCGCTAAAAAATGCGGGGAATCAACAACTGCAATATATACATATGCCAATATATATATATATATATATTGATATTATATATAATACCAATTTCACTGTTTATGAAATATTCGCGGTATATGTTTTTAATAAATAACATCCGCTTACTAACGGCGTATAATGTCTATTTTAACAATCAATAGATATCAATCAACATTCAAACATGCATTCAAATATTTTAAATCTAACTATTTAAAATAAAATCGAAACTGATTCGATTGAGTGAGAAGTTCTCACCTTGATTTTAAATTCCGTTTTAGCGATTTATTTCGAATAAAATTAAACGGACGTTTAATTTTACCCAAAATTCTCACTAACTCCAAACGACTCTAAACCAACTCCATCGCGTAGTGCTCGTCCATACGATTCCAACGCAACTGGTTTTGCATTTTTTCGACCTCGTATGAAAAAGTTATTGATTTTACAAGATTGTACACGATTTAAATATAAACATTTACAACAACTTTTATTTTTTTTAAAACTCAAACCATTCCAGGCCGTAGGATCCAAGCCCAAGACAATCTGAACCGTGCCTATCATCTTCCACTTTCACGCATTCAACTCCAGTAAAGAACCCAACCATGCTCGAAACTAGGGCTCCAAATTCGAGCCTCCTCGACGCATGATAATTCGATCAACTAGCATCACGTCGTAGCCCCTTCCACCACACACCATCGGCCCAAGACCGGCCACGCGCGCACCCCCCCAGCGCCTCGAAAAGCGTGCGCAGCTCCCCCCCTGTCGGCCCCTTTTTCTCCCTCCTCGAGTCTCTAAAAACGATCACACCCGTATGGATCTGAAGAACACACTCCCCTCTACAACTTCTTAGTTGGTGATTTCGCGTGAATGTTTGTAGATTGAGAGATTATAGAGGAAGAAGACTGTAAGATTTCGGCCTTTGATTCTGGTGGAGGCGGCTAGGGTTTCGTTTTTATTTTTTTTTTATTTTTGTGAATTAAAGGGGTATTTATAGAGAACCGATCGACACTATTCATCCGGAAATTCCGAACTCCGATTTAGGCGCCGTAACCAGCGTTTCTAGGGTTTACCCCGCGTTCCGGACACAATGGAACAGGTTTCGGAAGCTAATTCGGACATCTATGCGAGTTATGGCTATAAACGCTCAATTTGAATTAAACCGATTTAAGCGATTTTCTAGGCGTTTTAATTTGTAACGGACAAACGGTAAATCCAATTGACTTGAAATTTGAAACCTAACAATAATATCACATTACGGATCCGATGAAACTAGTTTCGTCGAAATCCGAGACTTTTTGAAAAATGACTATTTTCACTCGCCAAATTTAAATTAAAAATAAATCGATGCGTTTCGAGCTGCCACGATCAAACGATAACTCCGATTGACACGAAATTTGAAATCCGGTAATAACTAACTATTACGGATCCAATGGAACTAGTTTCGTTCAATTCTGAGACTGTTCAAAAATTGACTATTTTCACTAGTCGATTTAAATATTAAAATATTCAATTTTCACAAATTAACTTTTAATTCGATTTTAAAAGTTCTAAAATATCATTCTAACTTCCATATGATAAAATAAAATTTTACAAATCATTTTCAATCATATTTAACTCTATTTTAAATTATTTCCATAATTTAACGTATTAAATTATCGATTTAAAAATCCAATTAAATTCAATAATTCAAAATAAAATTTATTTGACTTAAAAATTCACTTTTAAATATTTAAAATTAATTAAATATTCATATTTTAATTTCTAAAAATTCTGGGTCGTTAGAATCTTCCCCACTTAAAAGAATTTCGTCCTCGAAATTACAAGTAAGAAAATTACAGAATCTATTAAATTTCCAAAATTCATAATTAAATCTTATAAAACTTTACTAAGTTTTCAAATCATACTTAGTTATCTTTTTTAAAAACAACTGCTATTGTTTAACTTTCAATTCCAAAATCAAAGTTAAAGTTTTCTAAAATTTCCAATTTTCTCAAATTTTTTCTAACGCCTTAAATTTTCGGAAAAATTCGCCATAGTCTCCTTTGCGCGGCTCGATCCGAAAAAAAAATGACAGTATATATATCACAAATATACATCTCATCAAGTAATGAGGCATCCCGAAGGGAAAAAATGTAAAAGTACTGTATGTAATCCGAGATATGTACCTTATATTTTATTAGCTAGCATATACGGCTAATATAGCGCTAAAGCGAGCTCCAAATGCGAAGCAAACGCGATCCGCACCTACTAATTACTCAACAAACAACATGAGAATCATGCATATAGACAATAGTATCGATATACATCATGTAGTAACATAATAACTATATATGTCAACATAGCAAATGAAACAAAACAACAAATGCAACCATCAACCAACTAGCATTCATTTTCAACTAATTCATATTCACGTTGGTTCACTTCCAAATCAAATTAAATTCTATTCAAATTTATTTACTTATAATTTGAATTCAATTACATAGCTTTCAATTTCATTAACTCTTAATGAATTATATACAATCACTAACAATCAAATATCAATCAATGTATATTTATTACAACCAAATTCTTTGCTTATCAATTGGTTTGATTTAATTGATTTTCATTCTATTATTCAACTTCCAATAACATTAGATTTTAATGAATTAACACTTATATTCATTATTTCATATCAACTTTATTTACATTCAATTGATTAATATTCAATCTATTCATTCAATTCAATTACTAAAGTTGAATTTCATTTATATAACTCAAGTTCATATCTATCACTTAATTTTATTAATTTACTTTGATACTAATATCAACTTCATTCAACATCTCTTAAGTTATATTCATATAGTTTCACTTCTTATATATATAAGTTTATTTCACAATTGTAAATCACATTAATTATAATTCAATTCTTATAATTCTTTTTACTTATACAATTATTCTTTTATTTAGATTATTCAAACAACCTAACAATCAACTTATATATTTTAATAATTCTGAAAAAATTATTCCTTTATATATAAAATATACTCAAGGTAAAATTATTTCATTTACCCAATTTTAAAACAATACTGTGCCGAATTGTTCTATTCAAGTGTTTAGAAACCCCTTCGATTCAGTTTCGAAGCTGCGCCGACGAAGGTTCATATACCACTCAACAAACCAATCATCACAATATAAAACAATTTATATATTTACTAACAAATACGCTCTCATAGCTATTATTACACTCAAATTCATTCTAGAGTACTACTGACTCTATCTCTAACGAGTAACACCCAACAGAACCATGGTTGTCGCTTAACCATAAGCTCTGATACCAACTGTAAAGACCCGTAAATCCGTACTCCTTGAATAGACACTAATCTCCTTTGTTTAATTCAAGATGAACGAAAATACGAACCCTTAGGGGTTTTAAGAAAAATTTAAGAAAAGAAAAAGTAGAAAAGAAGGTAGAACATTTTAAAATAGAATAGGAAAGAGAATAGAGGAAAAAGAAAAAAACAGAAGAAAATAGGACGGAACAGAAAACAACAGAACAACATCAGAATCTCACAATTCGCAGCGGAACAACATATAATACTAAATGAATAATCTTTAAACAAAGAACTATATCAGTTATTACATTACATCACATTTCATTACATCATATCATCAGAGTGTACAACAACAACAACAAACAGTGCAGCGGAAAAAGAAATACTATATAAACTAGTAATACGCCATGCCATCCAGCTTGCCTCCAGCAATTCCTGAATATCCAGAATATCCTGATAAACCTTACTCTTAACTGCCCGTGTGAAAATTGGTGGGCACCCAGAGTTTAGGAAGGAAAACAATAAACTCCAAGTCAGTCATGTGACTGGTGTGAGAACTCAAAACAGTTTATTTATCTTTAAAATCAAAATGGAGGAATATTTTTAAAGTTAATTCGCAATGCTTTTAAAAATGAGACTACCATAAGACCTCCTGCCACACACACAATGCAAACGCAGACTTGGAGAAGATTTCTCCTTATGATAGTCAAACATGCTTGATACGCATTTAAAAAGAACATTTGATATTATTACTAGTGCATAGTGTAGAAAATTCATTTCGAAAGTAGAATATAAATCTTAGCCAGCATAGGTACCATTATATTATGCCTACTAATAGCTACCATATTAGATGGCAGGTTCTACAACTAAAACCGTACAAGTTTCGTATTGTTTCTTTGGATTTCCAACAAATGGTCAGGCCAAGGAACTTCCCATTGCCACATGAGAATGCCTCTGGAAAGACATCCCCGAGAACCAAACCGGAACTCTGCCAACACAAGGCCGGGTTACCCCTAACTGGGTAACTACTGACACGAGCACGCCATTCCCCGATCGTAAACGACCTTTCTCACGGGATCCCGAAAACCAACAACCACAAAGTAATAAATTCGTAGTAACCACATAGGTTAAATATCTGGGCTCCATACCATGATACAACCTCTATCCAGAAGGAAATGTACATACCCTAAAGGGTGCTACCCCTCATAACCTTGCCGCATCTTTCCTGTTTTGACCATTTCCGGGGTGTGAGGTTCGACGAAGTCACGTCCACAAAAACATACTTTATACAAAAGTCATGCTTTGGGTCAACAAATGATCAACACAATGATCACTAAGATAGACGATCAAATAAACGATCCTATCACAATAATCAACACAATGATCATTTACAGCAACACTCAGCATGTCACATTACCAAATTGGGAATATATCGCTGATAACTTCAACTATATAACCTATGAGCTCGTACGTCTCAGAGAAGGGTGTTAAGCTAAAAGAATAAATTCTCCGCCACCAACAGAAATATATTTGAAAGAAATCGGCTTTATATCTCAACTTGTAATGTCAGACATACAATCCATACAAGTCTGTTCCGGGATCGAACAAAACCGAAGGCACTTACAAAGAAGTCCTTGCAATCCGGATATTCACAATCCTGATCGGATTTCCCATCACTTAGGGAGTCTCTATACCGCTGCAACTCAGTGCAGAGACAATCGACAGGTCATCCTATCGCTCTCGCAAATACCGGGTCTTCAACACCGATCTTCAATGCAATTATAACGACGTATCACATATTCGGAATGGGTTATACGACCCCATGGTCCTTTCCCGGTTAACCCGAATAGTGAGCGCTTATTCAAAAAATAAGTGTAGCATTCACATTCAATCAAATCACATCAAATACCCATCCAAAGGGAAATATTGATAGTCGATTATTTAACCATCACTGGACATGCACACATCACCAGATTCCAAATAATTTCCAAATTATTTATTTTCCAAAATATCTTTACAAGATATATTATTTCATACTTCAAAAATAAATCAATATTTATTTTTAAACAAGTTTCCCCTTTCATTTATAAATTCCTTAGTGAATTTATAATTCCCAGATATCAATGAATATTCGATTTCAATTATTCATTTCAATTTATCTTCAAAAAGATAAATTCTCAAAATATTCACTTTATATTGGAAAACATTTCCATACTTATTGATTCATAAGTAATTCACAAATTTTATTTATTTTCAACACTTGGAAAATATTCAATATACTTCAATCGAAATTAAGTATATATTTCATTCTATTAAGGAAATCATTCTCTTCAACATATTTATTTGGGCCAAAACGAATGTTACGTAAAACATCGTTACGACAACCCAAAATCACTAGTATAGGGATTCGAAATTAAAATAGATATATAAATCCCAATACTATACAAAACATTTCCTTTCGGAAATCATTTACTATAACAACAGTGTTATAGTCCATCATCTCCTTCTATTTCTCGAAAACGTCTATTTCAACAATAAATGTTGAAATCTATGATTTCGAATCTCAATACCTTTTAAAAACATCGTTAGATAGTTTTAATTCTATTTAAAACATCATATCTAAACCAATTTCTTTAACATATTATTCACTATTCAAAAATGTGAATGAACTTCGTTAACAATTTCATCACTTCTATTCAATTTATTTTAAAGGATTATTCACTATTCAAAAATGTGAATATAACTCCTTTAATAGGTTTCAACAATTTTCTTATTAAAATAAGTCATTTGCGAACTTATAAAACAACGTTTATAAATTCCATTTCTATTTATTTATAAAAACTTCCTTTTTATAAATCTCTTTATTAACTTATTCGATTTATAATTTTAATTATAAACCAAAAGTCCAAATTATAAGTCAAACACTTATAATTCATTTATTTGCAAAAATCGTTCCTTTGAACTTTACAAATTTTATAAACCTACTGTTTATAAAATTTCCATTTATAACTTCACCGTTATATAATTCTATAAATTTCATTCATTAATGAATTTCATTTTCACTTCATTCAAACATTTATAAAAACTCGTTTTATAATGTCCATATTTCAATTTATCAATATCCATTTATAAATCTCTTAATATAATTCAATTTATATTATTCTTTTAAAACGTCTTCAAATTCCTTTAAAAACTTCATCCTTTTGATTCATAAAATAATTAAATTTTATAAATCCTATATTTCAACTTTTCATAATAAATTCAAAAATTCCGATTTAACTATTTTATAAAATCATTAGCATCATATTCTCAAAAATCAGTTTTTAACTATATTTCACAAAAATCATAATTTTTATAACATTAAAAATTATAACGTTTATTTATTTAAAAATGGATCAATTCCAAAATTATTTTATAAAACGTATACTTTCTAAAATCACTTTAAAATCATTTTAAAATTCCAAATTCTGGGTCCAATGATGCTACACACCAAATAGTCAATCACGACTACAACGATATCATATATCAATATGAAAATCCATCAAATATCAAAATATCTGAAATCAAATAAATACTGTTGAGGAATCCAGTTGGATCCCTCCAACCTGTTTTCCTGCATCCAAAAACATTAGCACAATACCAATTTCGCTCCAGTACGAAATTATCGCGGTATATGTTCTTATTAAATATTATCCGCTTAATAACGGCGCAATAGGGTCTCATCCGCTAAAAAATGCGGGGAATCAACAACTGCAATATATACATATGCCAATATATATATATTGATATTATATATAATACCAATTTCACTGTTTATGAAATATTCGCGGTATATGTTTTTAATAAATAACATCCGCTTACTAACGGCGTATAATGTCTATTTTAACAATCAATAGATATCAATCAACATTCAAACATGCATTCAAATATTTTAAATCTAACTATTTAAAATAAAATCGAAACTGATTCGATTGAGTGAGAAGTTCTCACCTTGATTTTAAATTCCGTTTTAGCGATTTATTTCGAATAAAATTAAACGGACGTTTAATTTTACCCAAAATTCTCACTAACTTCAAACGACTCCAAACCAACTCCATCGCGTAGTGCTCGTCCATACGATTCCAACGCAACTGGTTTTGCATTTTTTCGACCTCGTATGAAAAAGTTATTGATTTTACAAGATTGTACACGATTTAAATATAAACAATTTACAACAACTTTTATTTTTTTTAAAACTCAAACCATTCCAGGCCGTAGGATCCAAGCCCAAGATAATCTGAACCGTGCCTATCATCTTCCACTTTCACGCATTCAACTCCAGTAAAGAACCCAACCATGCTCGAAACTAGGGCTCCAAATTCGAGCCTCCTCGACGCATGATAATTCGATCAACTAGCATCACGTCGTAGCCCCTTCCACCACACACCATCGGCCCAAGACCGGCCACGCGCGCACCCCCCCAGCGCCTCGAAAAGCGTGCGCAGCTCCCCCCTGTCAGCCCCTTTTTCTCCCTCCTCGAGTCTCTAAAAACGATCACACCCGTATGGATCTGAAGAACACACTCCCCTCTACAACTTCTTAGTTGGTGATTTCGTGTGAATGTTTGTAGATTGAGAGATTATAGAGGAAGAAGACTGTAAGATTTCGGCCTTTGATTCTGGTGGAGGCGGCTAGGGTTTCGTTTTTTTATTTTTTTATTTTTGTGAATTAAAGGGGTATTTATAGAGAACCGATCGACACTATTCATCCGGAAATTCCGAACTCCGATTTAGGCGCCGTAACCAGCGTTTCTAGGGTGTACCCCGCGTTCCGGACACAATGGAACAGGTTTCGGAAGCTAATTCGGACATCTGTGCGAGTTATGACTATAAACGCTCAATTTGAATTAAACCGATTTAAGCGATTTTCTAGGCGTTTTAATTTGTAACGGACAAACGGTAAATCCAATTGACTTGAAATTTGAAACCTAACAATAATATCACATTACGGATCCGATGAAACTGGTTTCGTCGAAATCCGAGACTTTTTGAAAAATGACTATTTTCACTCGCCAAATTTAAATTAAAAATAAATCGATGCGTTTCGAGCTGCCACGATCAAACGATAACTCCGATTGACACGAAATTTGAAATCCGGTAATAACTAACTATTACGGATCCAATGGAACTAGTTTCGTTCAATTCTGAGACTGTTCAAAAATTGACTATTTTCACTAGTCGATTTAAATATTAAAATATTCAATTTTCACAAATTAACTTTTAATTCGATTTTAAAAGTTCTAAAATATCATTCTAACTTCCATATGATAAAATAAAATTTTACAAATCATTTTCAATCATATTTAACTCTATTTTAAATTATTTCCATAATTTAACGTATTAAATTATCGATTTAAAAATCCAATTAAATTCAATAATTCAAAATAAAATTTATTTGACTTAAAAATTCACTTTTAAATATTTAAAATTAATTAAATATTCATATTTTAATTTCTAAAAATTCTGGGTCGTTACATCATGTTTAGGTTAGTAAAAATACCCAAATACTCTCGTGAATTCCACTTTTTTTTAAAATAGGGATGTAATTTATAAAAAAAACTGAGAGGATCTAAACTTAATTCTTTATACTTATAAGGATGTATTCCAAAATTTCCATTTTAAATAACTAATCCTTTAAATCTTCCTTTTGATTCCAAAACACCCAATAACTTTTAGAATAATTTCACATTACCTGAAATTTCTGTTGAATACTATAAAAACACCAATAAAGGATTTTGGCAATCTTAAGAATACCTTTTAAACTTCGAATTTGTATATTATTTCCAATCCAAAATACTTTCAAAAATCAATTTTGTTCACAAAATCAATTTCATAAAAGACTTATTTACCTTCAAATCCATTTTAATCACTTTTGTAAAATAATTTATAAAACTAAATTTCCCTTTTATATTTACCGGTACGACGTTGATTAAAAAAAATTCACTTATACAATCAAACTCCAAAACTTCCCTTTTTCAAAATAATTCGATTTTATACACTTTTAATTTTTTATAAAGGTATTCAAATTAACTTATTTTATTCATTTGACGTAGTAAAATATAAAATAAATTACTTCTAAAAATTATATATGTAAAATAAAATAATAAATTTTTGTTATAATGATTTTCATACAATAAATAGTCATATACAAACTTTTTATTGTTCTAAAAATATTTCTTAATAATAAAAATTTGTATCTTTTAGAATAAAATTATCTCTTTTGCAATACAAATCTTAGATCCCTTTTGTAAAATTCCTTTCAATTATTTTTTATAATCATTAATAATAAAATATTTATTCATAAATCGACTTACATATCTAATACCGTTTTTCAGTTTCTAAAGCCAATTCTCTTACAAAAATTCTTAAAAGTATTTGTAATAACAAGCAACTTAGTGGGTCTGAAATTTCACTCAATCGAAAACCCAAGTCCACTAAAATACGGATCATTGGTGTTGTTATCCTATAAATTAACAAAATGACATTAGAGAATTATGGATAAGAACTCACATTAGAATAGAGTATAATAAAACACATACATGTACTGACCAAGGTTATTATCTTTGATATCTAGAACTGTGACGACCTGCCTTCCTTACACCCCAAAAACGACACTTAATACATCCCCGGGTATTCATGTGTCGATCATCTAAGTGTCTGAAAGATAGATCATGGGGTAAATAAAATAAATGACAAGGAAACAAACATAGATTTTTTTCCATAACATTAGAGTTACATAAACATCATCACAGAATAGTACATATGGTTACTCCAAAATGTTACATTAAAGTGATGAAAAGTACTATTCCCAACAAGGAAAACTGTATTGGCCTGCCTAAACTATTAATACACAATATACAACCATAACAAAAATATAGACAACTACAAGATGTTGATGAAAGCTCCTACTCCATATTGCTTTCCGAAATGCTCCAAAGAAACCTAACTCCTTATCTACTGATAAAAATTTAAGTACCCAAGAGTTAAAGCAAAGAAAATAAAACTCTGGCTCAAACATTGGTCTGGTGTGATTAAAGCATAAGTTTAACTTTATAAAGACCTTCAAACCCTCATAAAACCACGCCACACATAAACATGGACAAGTTTCTACCTTACGGTAACCAAAACATTTTTATATAAATCCTTTGATATTATCATAATGTCTAGATTTAAAATAAATATGGAATCATAGTCGAAATTGTTGCATTATTAAATTTCAACATAATAGGTACATAGTCAAGTCCGAAGGCATGATTAGGAAAATGGTTTCCAATAATGACTAGGTAAGGGACTATCTTTCGTATAATACACCTCTACAGAAAATGTACCATGGGCTACAAACGCATTTGCCTCTCTACTAACACAGGACCCACCTACCCCTTACCTGATGTACCGAATATGATCACCCCTTGGTTGCGATCAGCAACCATAAATGGATCTCGAAGCATGCATAAACCATAGATATCGCCTTAGATTAGACGATGATCATATCCTAATGGGCACGACCCATATAGCCCTGCTACATCTACCATGTTTTAGCCACCTCCTGGGAGTAAGGCTTGAGGCAATGATTTTCATTTTAGTAAACCCTCTTAGAATGCTAACACTGCCCATCAACTTCCATGCATGATAGCATTCATCCATATAAGTTTTTCCACGATCGAACAAACATTTAGCAATTACTATCTTCCATTTTTAGAATCACCCTTGAGAAGAATAGTATAGCTCCATAGCATACTTCTAATGATCCATCATGTACGTTATTAGTGTGGAGTAGTTGGGATAAATCATACTTATCTGCAATCAGTGTCTCCAAACTAAGTGATAATTCCTGGCTAACTCAATTCTGGTTCTTTAGGTAGTATGCGACTAGTATTCGAATTCTTACCAAGGAACTCAAATATACACAATATACTTCTTGAGTTAAAAAAGGCCAAGTTATAAATAGCGGACCATCCACTACTTAGTGTAGTTATACAAAGTTTGCATATAGATAACTATATACTTTATTTAAACATGACCCATTAATAGGAATTAACCTCCCATATCTACCACATTTCGATATTTCAGCCTTACTCTATCTCTCATCTAGAAATAAATTATAGATCACACGGATAGAGGATCGGCCAACTCATTATCTTTTAGAATTAAGTATGGGATGACTTACTTCCTATAAATGTGTCACCACATTAGCATTGGTTTCATTATTTGCTTGAGGTTACTTAAGGGTAATCACAAAGAAATCCCTTGATTTAAAACACTTTTGTAAAAAAAAGTTGTTTTTAAACAAAACCCGATCTTTAGAAATAGAGCGATTTAAAATTCTAGAAACCTTTATTAATCAATTAAATAAAATTAAATCTTAAGTCTAGATTAAAATCTCAATTAAATTTAACTTAATTAGTAGTTAATTAATAATTAAACCCCCTTTGTAATTGATAATTATTAATAATTAATTTTAAATAAATAATTAAATAATAATTAATCACTTATAAATAATTAAATAATAATTAACTTTTTAATTTATTTAATAACCAGTTAAGCACTAATTACCTTGTTAATTAATGATTAAGTACCAATTACTTTACTTAATTAATTAATTAATTAAATAAATAATTAATTAATTAATTAATTACTTTTTAATTTACTAAATATAAGTTAGAAAACACTTTTCTAAAAGTTATTTAATTAAACACTTATAGATTTGCAAAACTAGTTCGTTTTACGAACTGCATCCATAGCGACTATTGTTATATGACCTGTAATTTCCCAACTTGTTTAAACTTCCAAATAGTTTTAAAAACCTTTCCTTTTATAGTTAAACCTACTTTAAAATCTTGTATGAAGTTTTATAAACCAAATAAATAAAGTTAACCCTTTATGAAACTTTTTCCAAAAACATTTAAGTAAACAAGTTAAAGCAAATCTAGGATTTTGATGCCGTGACATAACCATTCACTCATACACTAACTTTCTTTTGTTTATCGCATTGTAAACAAAATCACAAACAAATATAATGCCATCATCCACAAGTACAAGAAAAGATTGATAACTTGTAACAAACTTAACTTGTTAACTTTCAAATTTCAAATTGCAAATTTTAAATTTCAAACTGTATGTCATGTCATCCAAACATTAACACATATATCCAATTCAACACCATTTATACCCAAACAAAAATCATATTTTCAACAAGCTAGGAATACATATACAATTTTAAAAATCTTAGTACAAAGGCAAATACTTTACTCACCAAAAATGGACTAAATCGAAGTAATATTTTCTAGAATTTGCACTCGACCTTGATCTTTGCTTAACATTCGGGAAAATTGAGTTTTGTAGGCTTAAAGGTGGAAAAAAGGTTTAGCCTAGGGGAATGAGTGCTCTGTCATGAGTGGTGGAGGGAAAATTAGGTTTGTTTGGAAAGAGAAGATGTAGAAATGGAGGAGAAGGTGTTTAAACAAGTTTTTTAAGAGTTAGGATTTTTGAATTTAGACTTAAGAGGGAGCCATGAAAATGTTTTAAGTGCTTTGAGGACGTTTTATAAAGTAGAAATGAAATGAGAAAATGATGATAAAAATTAGGAATTTTGTATGTGTATATACAAATGGATAAATTAAATTACCAAATTAAACTAAAAGTATATGCCCTCCTCTTAAAGTTTTCCACATCACCTCCCTTGTTCCCCTCCTCCTTTATCACGTGAATATGCCCCACATTTCCTAGGCCAACTTACTTTAATGACTAGTGCACTTAGTGTTTGCTAATGACATGATAAGTTATGACAATTTATTTTTATTTTTAAATTCTTTTAAATCTTTTTCATAATAAGTCACATCATATATTTTTGTAAACTTAAGTATGAAAATATATACATATATTTCTCAAATGTGATAACTTATCATGTAAATATATGTCATATCATAAGTCACATTTTCCATTTTTCTTTGAATTGATTATTTTTGTAAACAAATTCTAAAAAATATTTCACCATTATTAGTTATTATTTAAAAGAGTTATATTTTTAGTTATAAAACCTATTAATAAATTATTAAAAATATATTTAAACATCCATATTTAAAGTGATTAAATCCTGTGTTGTTACACTCTCCCCCTAAAAAGAATTTCATCCCAAAATTAGAAAACAAGGAGATAACTCCAAATAACACCAAAAAGGGAATATATTATATCATGAAACCCATACAAAAGACATACACTAAGCACCCTTAACACAAACTATGCAAACATGAAACCTACAAACAAATAACTATCCTAACATCAACTCCGGATAGGCTTCTCTCATATAATCTACAGTCTCCCAAGTTCAATCTTTGAGATCATCACTCCACCGAATCTTAACTAATTTCACCACCTTATTACGCAACATCTTCTTAACCCATTCCACAATAATAACCAAATGCCTGATCACTATCAAGTTGGTTCTATCTCTAAATCCTCTTGAATTGATGGCTCCACAATTACCGTTGGGTCATGCACATGCTTTCTCAAATAGGACACGTGGAAAACATTATAAATCTACGACAATTTTCTAGCAACTCAACTCTGTGGGCGAGCGGTCAAATCCTTTCAATAACTTTGTCTAATATACCTGGGTGTCACTTCCCAGCCTTTTTGATTCAAACAACTCCTCTAATAGGGGAAATCTTTACAAATACAGAGTTTTCGACTTTAAATTCCAAATCTCTTCTTCTTTCATCCTTCTCTTGATCGCCGCAACCTTTTTCGTAGATTTCCGAATCATATCCAATCCATGCACTAGCCGATCTCCAGTCTCAACGCAACATGCCGGTGACTAACGTGGACGTCCATAGAGTGCTTTCATAGGGTGCCATGCCTATGCTTGCCTGATAACTATTGTTGTAGGGGAATTTCACCAAGTGAAGATGATCTTCCCACGATCCTTCAAAATCCAGAATACATGCCCTTAGAAGATTTTCTAAGATCTGGTTCACCTTTTCCATTTATGCGCCTATTTGGGGTGGTATGATGTGCTTAAGCTTAGTTTTGTTCCTAAAGCTATTTGGAATGCCCCCAAAAATAAACTTGTAAAGATGGGATCTCGATCACTTACAATGCTTACTGGGATAACCCACGCTCATTCATTTCCTTTTCTTAACCTAGGTTATCCATCTATAAAATACATTAATGCCATCTTCTATTTCCAATTTGGAATCTCCACTGGTTGAAGTAAACAAGTCGTCTTTTGGTGATCACCTTTTATCTGCTGATGATCAAACATCCACTGACAAAGATTGAGACATCCCACTTCATTTCCGAGCTACCAAAATACTTGTTTCGTATCTTGATGTATCTTAGAAATACCTGGATTGGTATTCAATTTGTATCGATGACATTCTAATAAAACATTGTCTAAGGCTATCTACATTAAGGACACGAAATCTCCCACTTATACACAATATGCCCTGGTTATCTATCTTAAAACTTGCACATTGCCCCTCCTCAACATCCCTGATGATCTCCATAAAGCACTTATACTCCTTTTTCTTACTAGTAATCTTTTCCAATAGTGTTGGTGTAACTTCCAAGAGGCCAAAAATGTATTCCTACTTAGAGCATCTGCCATCACATTTACTTATCCTGGCATATAGATAATATCTAATGTAGGCTGCTAGGAACTCCAACCATCGTTGTTGCCTTAGGTTCAGATCCGAGTGAAAAGATATTTCAAGGACTTATGCTCCATGAAGAACTTGAACTTTTCACCTATTTAAAGAAAGATATTACTTACTGGGATTTTTAAAGATTAGAAATAACAAAAGAGGAAAAGAAGGTTCTTACCCAACAAGTAATGCCTCCATATCTTTAGCCCAAATACTACATATAACAGCTCCAAGTCATGCATTGCATAATTCTACTCATGAGGCTTCAACTATCTACTTGCATAGGCTATAACCTTCCCATGTTGCATCAACATTGCACCCCAAACCAACTCACATGCGACCATGTAAATATTTAACCCTTCCCCTCCATTATAATAGCCAATACAGGGGCACTGGCCAATCTCTCTTTTAACTCGAGAAATGCACTCTCACAATTCGGAGTCCACTCGAATTAAACATCTTTCTTCGTAAGCTTGGTTAGATGAGCGGTGATCTTAGAGTAATCTTTTATAAACTTTCAATAATAACCCACCATCCCTAAAAAGCTTCTCACTTCTGTTAGAGTTTGGGGTCTCTTGAAATGTTGCACAACAGCTACCTTAGCTGGATCAACTGAGATGCCATCTACTAATACAATTATCCTAGGCATCTTACCTCTGACTGCCAAAAGTGGCACTTAGAAAACTTAGCCTTAAGAATGTTTTTTCTTTACGTTTCCAACACCACTTCCAAATAGTGTTTGTGCTCTTCCTTAATCTTTTAGTAAATAAGAATGTTGTTGATGAAAACTAACATGAACTTATTCAACACATCCCTAAAAATGCGACTTATAAGATCAATAAAAAAGCAGGTACATTGGTTAGCCCAAAAGGCTTAACCAACCACTCATAGAAAAAATGAAGCCCTCTAAAAGCAGTTAAGGGTATGCTATCATTCGCTACCCTTAACTGATGAAAACTCGTAGCAAGGTCCATTTGGGAAAATGCTCTAGCCCCATGAAGTTGGTCAAATATATATTTGGGGTAACAAATATTTATTCTGGATGGTTTGCTTTTTTAATTCCCTATATTCCATGCACAATCTTAACAAACCTCGGACTTAACAACAAAAACTACTGTTGATCCCCTACTCGAACCACTTTGTCTACTCAATCCTCTTCTTAGCAAATCATCCATTTGACTTATTAGCTCCTACTTCCCTCTCGTGGCCATTTTACGCAGGGGTTGATAATAGGTCTTGCACTAGGAACTAAGTCAAGACAAAATTCAATTTCCCGACGGGGAGGCAAACAATTAGTTGACTCAAAAATAACAGAGAAATCTTTAACAAATTTGATCCTAACTCCTTGGTGGATGAATCAAGGGTATAAAGGAAACTCCTCATTAACTCCTTAGGCTTCCTACATGATACTTTAATAAATTTTCCTAACTTGGTTCATAAAAAAATTGTTCTCTTAATGCAATTTAAAACAATTTATTCTATGCTAACAAATCCATACCAATTAAAATGTCAAATCCATCAAAGTCAAAGACAGACATGTCTCAAGCAAAGTGGTGGGTAAGAAATTTGTACATCTTCACAAATTAAACATAGGCTAGTTGTACCACCAACTGGGTTTGACACAAAGATAGGGGTTTCTACAAATTTTGGGATAAGTTGTAACCTATCTACCAATTCTTTAGAGATAAAACTATTAAAGGCTCCGGTATCGAACAATATATGAACTAAAATACCATTAATAAATAAAGTACCTTCCAAGGTTCCCTTCTCTTTAACATATTCAAAGGTTGAGGGCTCGTCCTTAATAGCATAAACTTTAGCTTGTTCTCCTTGTTTCATCAATGGGCAATCCTTAATCTTATGTCTAGATTGGTGGCAATTATAGCATAGTGTCTCCAGGACCATTGCAGGGATATCCTTTGCATGCTGATAGTGTTGTGAAACGTACCCCTTTTTATTACACAAAAAACATGTAACATCCTTGAAATTGTCTCCTTGATTTCCTCCTACTAGTTTTCCCTTACCCTCTTCATTTTCCAGTTTGGGTTAAATTTCCTTTTATTCCGGTTAATGGTACCGCCACTGGGTGCTGTTGCTGCTACCAGTATCTTATTTAAAAGCACTTCATACCTCAAGGCCATGTCTACCAAATCTACAAATGATTCCTTCATGTGAGCAGTCATCTTTTCATGGAGCTCTTCTCTCATACCTATTATGAACATCTCATTTTTCTTTAGTGGTGTGTCAATAAGTCTAGAATTGAAATGAGATAACACATTAAACTTCATTTCATATTCGGACATCGACATGTCTCCCTGCTTGAGATGAAACTTCTATATAATCGATTTTTGCCCGTAGCTAGCTTGAATTTGTTTTCTAATACTTATTTGAATTTATCCCATGGGAACTCATCTTCTGGAATATTTATGGTGATAAAACCCATATGCATCTGCACCCTCTTGCAATTGCCATGATGTCAAGAACCGTTTTTGTTTATAAGAAATTTCCAAACCTTTGAAAATCTTCTCATATGATCAAGCCAAGCTTGTACTTCATTGATGGATTCGGTACCCTTGAAAGATTTTCCTTTTAGCTTTGTGAAATCCCTATGCAGAGCTGTGAAGTTTACTTGAGGCTGCACCGGGATTGCTTCATCCATTATTCCAACCCTTCTAACATTCGAGGTTCGACCATTTATGGTTATTGCCCCTTCCTCATCCCATTCCCATACTCATTCTTATTACTCGAATAAAGTAAATCTTTAGGGTACACGGACGAGTAAGGAAAAAAACATAAAACCAAACATATAAATGATGATTAGAACAACTTGAAAATGCGTTCTCAAATACTGAACTCATTTTAGGGTACTACTAACCTTGTCTCTAATAAGTTGACCCTAACCAATGCCTAAGTGTTCGCTCAACCTAAGCTTTGATACCAAGTGTGACGATCTACCTTTCTTACATCCAAAAATGACACTTAATACATCCTCAGTATTCATGTTCCAATCATCTAAGTTTCCAAAGGACATGTCGTGGGGTAAAGAAAATAAAAGACAAGGATACAAACATAGATTTTT
Organism: Allium cepa; assembly: GCA_030765085.1. NCBI lineage: Eukaryota > Viridiplantae > Streptophyta > Magnoliopsida > Asparagales > Amaryllidaceae > Allium > Allium cepa. The sequence goes on from CM060940.1 coordinate 657,350,897, forward strand.
CTCACAACGTTAAAGTTACATAAACATCATCACAGAATAGTACATACGGTTACGTCAAAACGTTACATCAAAGTTACAATAAGTACTATTCCCAATAAGGGCAGCTATATCAGCCTGCCTAAAGTAATAATACATAATATATAGCCACAGTAGAAATATAAACAACTACAAGATGATGATGAATATAACACCCCGTAAATGAACCTTAATTAAATAAATTAAATTAAACATGATAAAGCTGAATATGGAAATTTTTTAAAAGTTGGAATTTAACTATAGAAGTCATTTTGTTGCATTTGTGGTGAAATTCTGATCTGTACCATATATAGTATGCTAAAAACAGAGCTCAGACGAAGGATTCATGAGTGTTTGAAGTTTTCAAATTTTAATAATTTAGTTTGAATTCAAATTTAAATAAGAATTTAAATTTAGGATTTGAATTTTAAAAATTAGCTTAGGGGCTAAGTAAATGTTAATTAACGTTTAGTTAACGTTAAAATTGATTAGAGGAAAGACATTAATTAATAAAGCAACAAAATCAAATATTTCTTAAAATAATCAACTAGCCGACATCCTAGTCATGACTGGTCGACCCCTAGCGGTCGACCGGTTGAATAAGGTGGTCGACCGGTCGATGCTAGATTTTGGCAGTGGCGGCTATGGTTTAAAGGGGTGTGTTATTATTTTAACGGTCCAAATTTATTCCTTCCTCACTTATGTTCTTCATGCGGTTCTTATGCATTTCAACGCTTATAAATAAAACCCTATCCTCTTCACTTTTTATTCATATTATTTTGAAAAATTCAACGAAAATTTGCCATTGCTATTTCTCCAAATTAGATTTAGAAACTCCTTAGAGAATTCAGGTAAGAATCCAATCTATTTCCAATTTATTTCATCTTCCTCCAACCTATTCTTATTCTATTCTCCTCCAACTATTCTGAATTTAATAAATATATCTACATTTTCTCTATTGTGTGCGTGTATATCAAAAGAGAGAGATTGTGGAAGAGATTGTGAGGCATGCAAATCCAAGGAAGGAAAATCTAAGGCTATTTTGTGAGTGGAAACCTAGTATTTCTTTTTCAGTAATTGTTTAGTATATCTTTTTTTAGATTTGAATATGCCTATGGGACTTTAGGCTTGTGAAAATATAATAGATAAAATCTCACAAAATTCTTTTTTATTTCGAATTGTCAATTCTATGTTGACATTCTCAATTATTTGCATTAATTTGGTGGAATTTGTTTCATTTATGTAAGTTTTGATAATTTTTATAATCTATTCCACTTCTCCTTCTTCCAAATTTTGAATCTTCAATGAAATAAGGTGTTTATATTACGAATTTTATTCATAGTTTATACTGTTTATTCTTATCTATTTCTTTGTAAAAGAGAAGTTGAATAGAATATGGAGTTTAGATTGTAATTCCTATTGTTTAGGATATTCAATTGAATTGATGTAATAACACGAGTTTCTATTTTATTTATAAGTCTGTTATTGCAGATTTGGTCATGAATATTTATTCCTTGTTTTGAATATTAGAATCCCTTATTTTGACATGTTGAAATCTTAGGAATTGGAAGGAAAAGATTTATAATAGTATTTGATTAGGGAATTGACATTTAATGCAACTTTAAGGCATAAGATCCATGCATTTAGAGTTTATTAAAAGCTAATATTTATTTATCTGTATTAGTATAATTATCACATATTATTGCGTATATGGCGTGGTTAATTATATATTTATTTTCATTTACTTCCCCCAATAGGAAGGTAATTGATTGTTAAACGAAAATAAGAGAAAACTCTTATATATAGCCTAATTATTATTTTAAGGCGTAATAAGGAACGTTCCTTATAAGGCCTTATTTATGAAATAATGAGATGAGTATGTACATACACACACACACACACACACACACACACACACACACACACATATATATATATATATATATATTGTGTTTGACTTACGGCTAAGTCATAAGGATCTGAGGTTACTAGAGTTACATGACGAAAGTCTGCCCTTCACTTAAGGCTGCCAGCAGTTGTGTACACTTTGATTGATGTGAGATATCCTTATGATAAATATTTGTAATGATGCGAGGTTAGTCTCAAATTTTATAGGGTAAATATTCTCAACTAATCTGGCCACTAGCTCCCATGAATAGTCAGACTAATGTGATTCATTACGAGTATGGGCTATAAGATGAAGGGCCTACTTCGGTGTCTTGCGGTATTAAGTGATTATTTGAGGGCCCACCTCTTTTCCCCAGATGAAGTATTTAAATGGTCATGGGGTTACGTTAGGTGGTATCTCAGTTGGATCTGCTTTTGGAACTAGGTATTAAATGATAGGGTGTGCCATAATTAAGGTATTAAATAACCAAAGTCTGCCTATTTTCCACAAGGAAGTATTAAGTGGCCTAAGAAATTCCATACGATGTCAGCTAGATAGTAACATTGTGGTGCACGCCTTGAAAATAGATATTAAATGATGGGGTTTGCCATAATTAAGGTATTAAATGACTAGAGTCTGCCTATTTTCCAATAAAAAGTATTAAGCGGCTTGCGTACCATTTCTTACATTACCAGCTATTTATAACGTATGATTGAGATATGAGATTCTAGAAACTTGCTTCTAGAATGGAAGATATTAAGTGGTTGGAGCCACCTCCTTTCCTTATAGAGAAGTATTAAATGGTTTTAATGGTTTTATGTTCGTAGACATATTCTTATTTTGAAATATACTGTCCAAATACTGAAAATATAAGACTTAAGTTTTTTATTCACTAGACATTTGTTGGACTCCCTCCTCGTTACAACGTAGGTTAAGGAAGAAGTGATGGTGGTGATGATGCATAGAGATGAAGCTTGGCTTGTGGAAGGATATGTTATTATTAATTGTTTTTATGTGTAGCCTTGTATTTAAACAATTGTTTTAATGGTTATTATGTTACAGTTTTTATGGAATTTGTATTATGACATTTTTATGGTTTTGAAATAAAAGGGCACACTTTTCTATTATATTTTTTTCAATCCGCTGCGAGCTCTAAAAGTTTAGTTATGGTTCTATGCTGTTATTTTCTTAGTTCTACCAACAGCTTACCTTAGAATGGATCTAAGTTTCGATGGGCCGTTTCAAGGTCGAAATTTAGACCAGTTTTGGGGTGCGTTGTTACATTTGGTATTAGAGGCTAGGTTACCCGATCAATGGGGAAAGAATACTATATGTATGAGTAGCGTACTTGTTATTTTTGAAAATGTTTTCCAAAAGATTTTTCTAAAACTCATAGTGTGTGCACTTATTTCGTATTTACGCTTCTCTATAAATTCTGACTACTGAAGTAGCTGCTACCATATTCCGAAAGTGCAGACAAAGCAACTAGGAGTTAGAAAATAAATAAAGTTCAATTTATACTTCATTATAGGACCTAGACTTCCTTATCATTGTAGGTCCTATAAGTACTATGGTAAGAGGGATAGAATCATAGATGGAAAGGTTGATAGGAAATAAATGACCTTAAGGATATGTTCGTTAGGCTGAGAAATAATACGGAAAAATTAAAATTTATGGAGGTAACAAATGAAGGTGTTAGGTATTAATAAAATATGAAAGTAAGGAAAGGCGCAAACTTCTGTAAGAAGGGGTACATTTATCACCACAAGAATGAAATTAGATTTTTAAAAGGCAGAGCATAAATATTTAAAAGAAAGAACAAATTTTAATCCTATCCTTTTGGACATAATTTGAAAAAAAAATGGTTTCTTTGAAAAAATCCTTGAAAATTTTAGACTTCCTTTCAAAAAAAATTATAATGAAAATTTTACGAGTTAGAAATTTTTGATAAAAAGTGATCTTAAATGACTTTTAAATTATACCATCGTTTGTTTTATAGAAAAATTGAAAAGAGGTTGTAATTTAAAAAGAGTGTTGAAATATTTTGGTAGGTGATTTTAGTTTACAAATTTGGTAAAAAAAAGGAGTTTCCATTTATTAACTTCTTAATTTAAATTTTGATTGAATTAGAAAAGTTTTCAAATTCCTTGTTTTTGTATTCTTTTAATTTTCTATGTTATTTTTCCTATGCAATAAATTTAAAAGTTCCTTTCCCTATAACTTCTTAGAGGCTGTATAAGTTGAATTTTTTTGGAAGTATAAGTATGGTTTTAGACAGCTTTGGAAATATATCACCATTAGTTTTAGAAAAGTTTGGAAAGGTAATGCAATTTTTAAAAGTAGTGAATTTATTTTATTGACAAAATGGTGGATGGTTTTAATTGTAAATTAAAGACTTGAAAAGTTTTCATTTGTTATTTCTTTTTTAATTTGATTAAAAAGATTTCAATTTTTGTTCTTTGATTTTTCAACTTTTCCTTATTGTTAAACCTAAAAGTTCTTTCTTTAGAACTCTTTTTAGGGGTTTATAGACATAAACAATACCTATTTTGGAATAGAGAAATCAAAAATAGAAAGAAAAGAATGTCTGATAGGATAGGTAAGAGTGACAAGCCCATATAAAGTAATGTAGAGAATAATGGCTGATATTTAGGTAATAATAGAATTGTGAATTCTAGTAGATGAGATATTGAAAGGAATAGTAGAATAAGATAGAAGTTATCTTTATCCGACCATCTATTTTTCTGTCGTATAAAGTAATAAAAGGCATCTTTGACCATTGATTGATTTAAATGATGATTGATAAATAAGTTAGATTTTTTGTATAAGGAGAAGCATTTATGTAAAAATGATAATTTTATTTGTTTTTCCTAATTTGAATACAAAAGTATTTTAATAGTAATATTATTGGATATGACAGAGAAAAGTGTCGCAAGAGATTTTAACAGTTTGTTGAGCAAAGTTACGAGATATATTTCATTATATAATAGTATATTTTGAGTGATAAGTAATAAATATTATTGTATGCTTTAGAAGAAAATAACTGTTATTTTGAAATGATAATTGTGGAACATTTACTATTTTGTAAACAATAATTCTTGTAGCTAGAAAACTCTTTGAAACAAAAATGGTCCAACATATTATTTTGGAAAGATAATTATATTTTAAGTCCTGTGTTAAAAATTCTATTTTCAGAAAGGAGTAAATGCCTATTTTAGTAAGTTATCGAAAGGAAAAAATTTCATAAGTTCTTTTTTTGAAAAGCTAAGAAAAATTTGAATGCCATAAATTAGAAAGTCTAACAAGAAAAAGTTTAGATAAGGAAAGTTTTAAAAGGAGAGATTATTATATTCCTATTTGGGAGCAAAGGAATTTTGAATCTTTAATAAAGGTTTCTAGAATTTACATTCTCAAAGATAGAAATATTGAATTTGATACTTCATGTTCTAATTTTAAATGAGGTAATAAATGCTTGTTGAAGTTTATTTGATTGAAGATGTTTTATTTTGTATACAAAAGTAATTATTTTATAAAAAAATTATAGAGTAGGTACAGATATCGACCTAGGTGGTAGGATAGACTATGGTTTTTAGGATAAGAATTTTTTTTTATAAATAGAATGTACAATCTGATCTAAAAATTTAAAGTTTGTCCTAAACCTCTATTTGGAGAAGTTGGAAACGTATAAAGATATTTCAGGCATGTAATGGGGTTGTGAATTAGGTTGCCCATAGAATATGAATTTCTACGTATTAATACTAGGACAGTTTCCATGTAATTTTCATAAATTAACCAATTCCAATATACATATAAAAGTGCATTATTTGAATTAACAAGGAATACACTAAAAAGGAAGGAAATGTGTAAGACATGGATATTCTACCTATTTCAATAAAAAGAAAAAGAAATAATTCTTTATAATTTCAAACAAAGCGAAACCCTCACTTGCGGTTAATTTATGAGAAATAATGACCGTAATCTTTTTGGAAGGATAGCTTCAATAAATTAAAATATGGAATTGAGTATTCTAGTTGTAGAATTAATAGTTAGATATAGATATCATACAGCTACGCTAAATGACTATATATATAGCATAGATTACGACTATATATGTATTAGTTAATAATTGATGGATTAGGATTTATGTATGTTAATTACAAATTTAACGGGGAATAAATTTTCAATTAATGAGAGGAAAAGCAGTCTAACGGGGACTGTCTAAGGAAACTTGGTATTGCATTTGTGGAAGAAAGAAATTTGAGCATGATTTTGGAAACCCGAAGAAGGTTATAAAGATTGAAGAAGGATTAAGTGGAAATGGTCCAATTTTCGCAGTAATGATCAACTGCTATGGATATATTGATTGAAGCAATGAGTGGACACATTTACTAAAGACCAAAAAAAGGGAACTTAAGAAAATGGGTAGCAATGGAATGAAATATTAAAAATATCACATTCTAATTTAAAAAGGAGCATTAGGACCTCAACACCATTTATATTAATTGGTAATAATAGCTTCCGGTAAAACTTCCTTTTAGAATTCTCAGATTATAGTTGCCAGTTGTCTTCCTTAGTTATTGGAAAAGTGAATGATTTGGTATAAGATATATCCCCGTTTTATTTCTATGTAGACTTTATGAATGGGATTTAAACCACTGGATATATGTTGGAAAGCAAAGTAAATAACAATTTTATGGAACACTTAACTAGCGATAGGCCATAGGTAAAAATGGATGTTAATAAGGAAATTAGGTTAGCAGCCTAAAGTGAGTAAACATTTCAATCCCAAAACTTTAAAATTTCAGGAAAACAAAAGAAATTTAGCTCATAGACTGTCATCATTCAAGAAAAAGATAATATTTATAGGAATGTAAATGGAATTTTCTATTGAACAAGGATTAAGAAGAAGGTGGCGGGATTTTCGGTTAGAAGTAGTGGAACCGTAGTATATCCAACACAGCTTCACGGAGTAATGCTTTGCATCATTAGTGATAGGGACCCTTGGTTTGCTAGCAAATTTTGGAGGAGTTTGTTAGTAGCTTTAGAGATTTCGTTGAATCTGAGCGTCGCTTACTAACTGAAGATCGATGGACAAACTAAAGGAATGGATAGGAACTTGTGTAACGATCCGTAAATGTAGTCAAATTTTAAAAGAAATACTTTTATTGAATTTTTAAATTAAATATTTTTAAATTTAAATAAATTTGAATTTAAATATCAATTTTTGGAATATTGAATAATATATTTTTCCAAATTCAATAAAATAGAAAATTTTATGTAATTTCAAATTTTGGTCAAACTTGGTCAAAGTTCACTTTTCGTTGAAAATTTAAATTTAAATTTAAAATAATAGTCTTTTTTATGAAACTAGACTGAATTCTAGTCTCCTCTCCACTTTCTGTTTTATTAAAATTTGATTCCTACATCTTCAAATCTACGATTTACTACGTAAAAACGGGCATTTATTTTGCGTGTTTTATCTTATTTCTTTAATTGGATTTTGGTTTTGGGCTTAATGCATTGGTCTTGTTGTTGGGCTGGGATACAAGAAGTCACCTAAATGGGCAAGTGGCTTTTTTTGAACAGATATACCTGTTGAGAAGGTCCTGTACGTATTTCTTTCTGCTCTTCTTCTTTCTCATTCTTTTTTCTGAAAACAAAATTATAGTAAAACTCCATTATCTTCCTTCCTCAATCTCCATCTCTTCCAAGTCTATAGCCTAAAACCCTAGCCCCTTCCTCTTTTCCTTAGCCTCCCTCTTCCTTTCTCTCTTTCTCTCCTCTCCTTCCCCTACCCTTGCCGTCGTACCCTCCTCCTCCACCCTCATCCACTTCGGCCCACCTCCTACCCTTTACCCACTCACCCACCTCCTACCCTCCTTTCTTCGGACTACACACCCATACACACTCTCCCCCTCTCAGCCACCATCCTCCTACCCCCACACCCACTCGGCTCTCACCCATACACGTCACCATCCATACACATTTAGCCATGCATACACACACCCACACCCCGTAGCCGACCACACTCACACACACACACGACCATAAGCACCTACGCTGAGCCTAATTTTCACCCCTCCTCTTTATAAAGAAAAAAGAAAAAAAGTTTTCTTCAAAGTTCATAGCTTGATTCTGGTTTGGATTTGCTAGCTTGAATCCTATTTTCGTTCGTATTCGTCGTGTCCATTCATTATGATTCATCGTGTTTATTCGTCGTTCTTATCAATTTATCTAGCCACGAAAGATGAGCAATCATTCACAACTAATATGCTTATTGTAAGTGAATTGACACCATATGATTTGACAGTAAAATGTTAAGACTGTTCTAATTAACATGATATATATTATTATGCTCATTGATGTGTTATATGCTATGCTATGTTATGTTTATTTTATTTCACACTACAAGTTCCCTAACTATGGGTTGAAATGATACATACCCGAACGATCGGTTAGATTAGGAAAAATTGTTATGGGTTGAAATGATAGACCCAAGTGATTTTATTGATTTGAATTTGGGATATGGGTTGAGATTATATATACTTGGAAATTTTATTTTAATTTGGGTTGAAATAATATACCGAATCACTTGACCACATGGTAGAAAATTATATACAGACATTATTGGTTGGTTTTTAAATTTATTTTAAATTATTTAAATTACTTTCTAAATTTTAAAGAATGTTTTGATTTAATAAAGTGATTTTAAAATTTAATTTAATTTAATGATTTATTTAAAATTTAATATTTGGAAAATAATAATATTTTATATGTTTTAAGATTTAAATTATAAGCTAAATATGATTTAAAGGAAATTATAAGATTTTTAACTTATAATTTTTAATTGATTTAAATATATAATTCGAATAATTTTAAAATCAAAATTAATAAAATAAATATAGTTTTAATTTAATATAATAAATATATTTTTAATTTAATTTAATAAATATATTTTTAATTTAATTTAATATAATAAATATAGTTTTATTTAGTAAATAAAAATATAGTTTTAATTTAATAAAATAATTGTAGATTTTAAATAATAACTTTAGTAAATAAATTTAAGAAGTTAAGTGGAGAATAATTTGTAATTATATTTTATTTAAAGGATTTGAAATTTGAAGAAGATTTAATTTAAGTTTTAAAGGTATGATTTTGGAATGTAATAATTTGATTTAATATGGATTTTAAAATAAATGTTTTAAATCTATGATATAATTGAAGTTAAATATTTTAGTATTGATTCAAATTATAATTTAAGATTTATATTTTTAAAAGTTTTATAAAATGACCATAGTGTGGAAAAATATAACGGTTGGCTGTTAAAGAGACCGGTGTCGGATATTATCATACTCTCTGTCAATTCTGAAACAACATTAACTACTATGTACACGGTGGAGGATCCAGAATGAAGTAGGATGGTTTGGCGACGCTTCTGCATTGAGGAATGAAACGATGGCCTATTTTGATGACTAAAACAGGAGCTATCACTAGGCCAAGTGAGGTCACTCCTCCTATCAGGCATGCTTCTTCGATACCGTATCTTTTACTTTGTGATTGATTTGCGGCCCCTTTGATTATGAGGTGGGGGTAGTAGCTGTTGTGCGTTACCACCAGCCTGGTGCCGCAAAACGGTAGAATCCTACCCTGGGTATAGCCTTGCATGCCTTGTCATCTTCCCTAGTGAGCCCACTATGATTTCGTTTTGTGTCGTACCTATGGAGTGCTCCCTGATAGCCTACCGGTTTGGTGGAGTTTACAGTACTGCATTGACCATGGCATTTATGAAATGTGTTAAAGGGGATATGGGTAACGCCTTAACGCTATTTTCAGTATATTATACTTTACCGCTAGACATTACATATATAGCGTACATTACTACATAGTAAATAGTTTAACGGATCCTTAAAGGATGGCAATCCCAAACATCTTTTAAGTTACTAATGCATTTTATTGTACAATTCACATGAGTTGGTTTACTTATATAAGTATGTTACTCCTGTGTCGAGTGTTTTGTTTGACTTTATGCATGGGTTAGCCAGAGCATCTTAGCATGAGTATTACAACCTTGGATTCACCTTTTTGAGCTAGAGATCTGTTGGAGCTTAGCTATCTATATATTATTTCCTGTTTTAGTTATTTCCTTTCCAGTTAGTTGCTTATGTATTAGTGGACATATATTTAGACTTTCAGTTTTATTTGCTTTCAGACTTTGATATTATGTATCTGTTTGAGACTATGTACTTAGTAGCTTCATGAACTACTATATTTATTTATTCAACTGCGAGATATTCTGTTTGTTCCATGTCTGTGATTCTATGATTGATTTTATTTACCCCAAAACAATTAACAATATATTGTTTTGAATGATTCAAGTCTCACATGTGTGGTTTTATTATCGATTTGAACGGTTCAAAATAGCGGGTCACTACAGTTGGTATCAGAGCTTCAGTTTTTAGACAAACCTCAGCCTACGAGGTAAAAACTCATTAGAGATTGGGCAGCAATACCCTAGAATGAGTAAAATCAGTCTCATAATCATTTCCTGTGAGAGAGCATATTTTGAAAATTATAAAATGATTTTTAAAAGGTTTTCAAAATACTTTTGGATATAAAAATTTATTTTAAAATCTAATCCTTTTCCTTTAAATTCCTTCCTTCAAATCCACCTTGTTACTTAGAATTATTTGATTAGGATTTCTTAAGTCTGAATCTTTACCTTTGTCCTAAAATCCATTCTTGAATTTTCAGGATAAGCCGTAGGAATGCCAGCCCAGCACCAGAATCCACTGCACATGTTAGATTCACCACTCTCTGTAGGAAGTACACTTAGCTTGTGGTACCAAGTTTACTGGAGTAGAGAGTATCATTAAGGCTCAACAGTGGTTGAGGAGTTTAGAGAGGATTTTCACTGGTCTTGAGATCACCAATTCTCAAACGAGTCAGTTAGCAACTTGACAGTTGCAAGAGGCAGTCCAGGAATAGTAGGAGTCGGTTACAGCCCACACTATTGAAGCAGATATCACTTGGGAGCAGTTTAGGTATAATCTTGAGTTGGATTCAAGTTTGGTTAAGTTATCTCTTTGGAATCTTCCTTAAATCTTGAATACCTTATTTCAGGGAAGCCTTTGTTGCTAAGTGGATGCCCGAAACCAGGAAGTCTCAGCTATACAGTGAGTTTATGGATCTTAAGCAAGGAAATATGACATTTTCTGAGTATGAGAGGAAGTTCAATGAATTTTCCAAGTTTGGTCCAAGCTTGATTAATACCCCTCTTAAGAAGAACGTGAAGTTTATAGCTGGAGCTCGCCCGGAGTATTATGATCGTCTGATTGCTCATGTGCATGGGTCTTTTACTAGATTGATGGATATGGCTATTAGATATGAGAACCCCACTTCTAAGGCAGCACCTGTTGTCCGTACACCTCCATCTTAGCCTTCTTCCAGCAGCTCCAAGAAGAGGTTGTTCAGTTTCAAGTAGCAAATGAAGAATTGGCAGAAGACTTAAGGTTTAGGATCTTCTTCTTCTAAAAGGCAGCCTATTGATTTATCTTCCATCACTTGCATCAAGTGTGATCAGAAGGGACACTATGCCAATAGCTTTCCTAACTCAGTCAGAGCTTCTATTCCTCCAGTTCAAATGACTAGGCGTGATCTTTTCCATATTTGTTTGCAGCTTGGCCACTTCAAGAAGGATTGTCCTACTCGGCAGAAGGGCAGGTCATCTAGGATCTTTGCAGTTACTTCTTCCACTCCTACCGGTGATGATACTAAGGGCATGCTTTAGGGTACCTTTACTTTTTATTCTCAAATTATTCGTGTTTTATTTGACACCGGTGCATCTCATAGTTTTATCTTTGTCGACCTCTGTAATAAGTTTGAGCATATTCTTTCACTCGAATATGCCACTGAATGTTTATGTGTGTCTAATCCTATTGGTGGTCCCGTGAACCTTAGTAGGCTTTGTAAAGGGGTGGCACTCCTTTACCAGAAGCATCATTTTATTGGAAATTTCAATGGCTTGGTTTTGATGCTTTTCACATTTTGCTTAGAGGTAATTGGCTGAAGAAATATGAAGCCGTTATCTCTTACAAAGCCCGAACTGTTTCTTCAGTTGATGATAAGGGTAATCATTTGGTGATTAAATGTCGTACGCCTCGGGATATCTTAATTCTCATCCTAGTGACATTGACCCACTCCTATTGTCAAACTCTTTCCTTGTGCTTTTGGTGAAGTATCTTCTCTTCCTTCTAAAGGGGAAATTGAATTCCGCATTGATCTTATTCCTGGAGCTCGACCAGTTATTCTTCCTCCTAGAAGAATGGCACCCAGGGATAAAGTCGAGTTGAGGAAGCAGATAGAAGACTTATTTTTCAAGGGTTTGATTAGGCCGAGTCAGTCGGAATGGGGAGAAGCTGTGGTATTTGTCACTAAATCTGATGGATATGTGTTGATTATAGAAAGTTGAATAAGCTTACAATAAAAAATAGATATCCTATGCCTCGTATCAATGACATGTTCAATCTGCTCTATGGAGCTAAAGTTTTCTCTCAGCTTGATCTTACCACCGGTTTTCACCAGCTTAGAGTGGCATAGGAAAGCATTCCCAAAACGGCTTTCCGTACCGAGAATGGTTTCTATGAATGGTTAGTTATGCCTTTTGGTTTGACTAATGCACCAGCCTCCTTCGTTGTTCTTATGAATCATTTTTTGTCTTGACGTTCTTAACAAGTTTGTTCTGGTTTTCATTGATGATATCCTTGTTTTTTCTAAATCAGAGAGGGAGCATGAAGCACATTTGGGTTTTTGTTCTTGAAACCCTAAGGAGTCATCAATTGAAAACTAAATTCTCGAAATGCCATTTTTGGAAGGATGAAGTCCGATTTCTTGGACATATTGTTTTTGAAAACCGAATTTCGATTAATCCAGTTAAGATCGCTGCGATCAGTGTAAGTCTATCCTCTTTCTTCTTTTGTAACTTATCTTATCTTTCTTTGAAATTCAAATTCCCTATACTCTTATTAGGATTGGGAAAGACCCAAGACTCCTTCGGATATTCGTAGTTTTCTTGGGCTTAGCTGGTTATTTTATTGAGAATATTACTCGGATTGCTGCACCTCTCACTGCTTTGACTCATAAGAATACCAATTTTGTTTGGAAATATAAGTGTGAGGCTTCAATGAGTTAAAACGCAAGCTAACTTCTGCACTAGTTATTACCGTTCCAAATGGAATTAAGGGATTAACGGTATACATTAATGCTAGTTGAGAAGGTTAGGAGGCTGTTTTGATGTAGAATGGGAAGGTTATTGCTTATGCCAGTCGCCAGTTGATGACCCATGAAGCCAATTATGCAGCTCATGATTTGGAATTGCTTGTTATAGTGTTTGCTCTGAACTTATGAAGGCACCACCTTTTGGGAACTAAGTTTGAGCTCTTTATGGATCACAAGTCATTGAAGTATATTTTCACCTAGAAGGATTTAAATCAGAGGCAAGTCAGATGTCTTGAGTTTCTAGCTGCTTATGACCTCGACATCAACTACATTCCAGGGAAGGCTAATGTGGTAGCCGATGCCTTAAGTCGGAAAAAGGGAATGTTATGTCAGATTGTGATTTCTTTATCTATTTTGGATTGTATTGCAACCAAGCAAGATGAAGACGAGATGCTAAGGCTTATTAAGGAGAATGTTTGTAATAGGGAAAATGATAACCAAGGTGGAATGAGAGCACAGATTGATAATAAAGGGATTTTGAGGATTAATAATCGGATTTATGTTCTCAATGTCAATGGATTAAGGCAAGAAGTGCTTAAGGAGAATCATCAGTCCAGATGCTCTATTCATCCAGGAGTTACGAAGACGTACCAAAATATGAAGAAATTGTATTGGTGGAGTGGTATGAAGCGTGATATCTCCCTTTATGTTAGTAGACGTGCCACTTGTCAATAGGTTAAGACTGATCATCAAAAGACTGCTAGATTGTTGCAACCCCTTGAGATTCTTAATTGGAAGTAGGAACAGGATTCTATGGATTTTATTGATGGATTACTAAGGACTAGAAGGGGTAATGAGAGTATATGGGTAGTTGTTGATAGACTGATCAAGTCATCTAATTTCATTCCGGCCAGGTCTAATCGCACTGCTTCGAGTTTAGCTAAGATTTATATGAGAGAGATTGTTATGCTTCACGGTGTTCCATCCAACATTGTTTGTGATCGAGATCTTATCTTTACCAGCCACTATTGAAAAGCATTTTAGGAAGCTCTGGGTACTCGTCTGAATCTGAGTACAACTTATCATTCATAGACCAATGGTCAGACGAAAAGATTTAATCAGATTCTGAAAGATCTTCTTCGCGCCTATGTTTTTTATTATGGAGGATCTTAGGAAGATCATATCCATCTTGTTGAATTCACCTATAATAATAGCTATCAGGTATAATATTAATTTTTGAATTAAGGTTACTGTAAGCATCAATCTATTTAATCCTATCTGTTGAATTTAGGCTAGTATCGCAATGTCTCCATCTGCCGCTCTTCACAGACGACCTTACAAATCTTCATCTTGTTGGATTGAATCCAATGATCGTTTTGTTCTCCGATCCGATATGATTCTTTTAGCATCCGAGAAGGTTGAGGAGATCAAGAGGAAGATGATGATTTCTCAGGATAGGCAAAAGAAATATGCTGATAGTCCAAGAAGAGATTTGGAATTCAGTGCGATCGGGTTTTTCTTAAGATCTCGCCATTGAAGAACGTGATTCGTTTTGGTAGGAGAGGGAAGCTTTCTCCAAGATTCGTTAGTCCTTTCCGCATCTTAGAGAGAGTTGGTCCTTTTAGCTTATTGGGTGGATTTGCCTGAGAAGCTATCTGGAGTGCATAATGTGTTCCATATTTTGCATCTTCGTAAGTATCTTCATGATCCTTCCTTGATTGTTCAGCCTGCTTTACTCGAGAGTTTGGAAGTTGAGCCAAACCTCACCGTTGAGAGGAAGCCACTTTGTATTGTTGATAGAGGAATGAAGCAGCCAAGGAGGAAATCTGTCAACCTGGTCAAAGTGCAGTGGAGTGTCGATGAACGGGATTGTATTTGGGAGAAGGAGGAGAGCATGTGTGCTTCGAATATGGAGTTGTTTGTTCCAAGCACTATTCATTAATCTACCTTATCTTTTCTGCCTGTTTCTATTCTCCTTTTCCTTCCTTTTCGAGGATGAAAAGTTTTGAGTGGGGGAGTGTGTAACGATCCGTAAATCCAGTCAAATTTTTTTTAAATTTTTTTATTGAATTTTTGAATTGAATATTTTAAAATTTGAATAAATTCGAATTTAAATATCGATTTTTAGGATATTGAGTAATATATTTTTCCTAATTCAATAAAATAGAAAATTTTCTGAAATTTCAAATTTCGGTCAAACTTGGTCGAAGTTTGAACTTTCGATAGAAAAAATTAAATTTGAAATTTGAAATTATCTTTTTTTATGAAACTAGATTGAATTCTAATCTCCTCTCCACTTTTCGTTTTGTTAAAATCTGATTCCTACATCTTCAAATCTGCGATTTTCGGCGTAAAAACATGCATTTATTTTGTTTGTTTTATCCTATTTCTTTAATTAGATTTTGGGTATGGACATGATCCATTGGGCTTGGTTATTGGGCTGGGATACCAGAAGTCACCTGAGTGGGCAAGTGGCTCTTTCTAAACGGACATACCACTTGAGAAGCTCCTATACGTATTTTTTTCGACTCTCCCCCTTTCTCATTCTTTTTTCTGAAAACAAAATTACAGTAAAACTCCATCATTCTCCTTCCTCCATCTCAATCTCCTCTAAGTCTATAGCCTAAAACCCTAGCCCCTTCCAATTTTCCTTAGCCTCCTTCTTCCACTCTCTTTCTCTCCTCTCCTTCCCCTACCCTTGCCACCGTAGCCTCCTCCTACACCCTCACCCACTTCGGCCGAACCACCCCCACCATAAACCCACACTCACCCACCTCCTACCCTCCTTCCTTCGGCCCACATACCCACACACACCCTACCCCTCTCGGCCACCATCCACCTACCACAAACCCATTCGGCCTCTCACCCACACACGCCACCATCCACACACACTCGGCCATGCTTACACACACCCACACCTCGTAGCCGACCACACCCACACGCATGGGGCCATGTGCACCTAGGCCGAGCCACCTAGCACCTAGGACGAACCCAATTTGCACCCCTACTTTATATAAAAAAGAAAAAAAAGAGAAATGAAAAAAAAGTTTGCTTCAAAGTTCATAGCTTGATTCAGGTTTGGATTTGCTAGATTGGATCCAATTTCTGTTCGTGTTCGTCGTGTCCATTCATTGTGATTCACCGTGTCTATTCGTTGTTCTTGTCAATTTCTCGAGCCACGAAAGGTGAGCAATCGGTCATGACTAATATGCTATTTTAAGTGAATCGACACCATTTGAATTGACAATAAATTGTTAGGATTGTTCTAGTTAACATGATATATATTGTTATGCTCATGCTTTGTTATGTTAAGTTATGTTTATTTTATTTCATACTACAAGTTCCCTAACCATGGGTTGAAATGATACATACCTGAACGATCGATTAGATTAGGAAAAATTGTTATGGGTTGAAATGATAGACCCAAACGATTTTATTGATTTGAATTTGGGATATGGATTGAAATGATATATACCCGAAAATTTTATTTTAATTTGGATTGAAATGATATATACCCAATCACTTGACCATAAGGTATTATATACAAACACCATTGGTTGGTTTTTAAATTATTTTCTAAATTTTGAAGTATGTTTTATTTAATAAATTGATCTTAAAATTTAATTTAATCAATGATTTTATTTAAAAATTAATCTTTGGAAAATAGTAATATTTTATATGTTTTAAGATTTAAATCAGAAGCTAAATATGATTTAAAGGAATTTTTACGATTTTTTTAACTTATAATTTTTAATTGGTTTAAATATATAATTCAAATAATTTAAAAAGTAAGTTTAATAAAATAAATATGGTTTTAATTTAATATAATACACATATTTTTAATTTAATTTAATATAATAAATATATTTTTAATTTAGTTTAAAATAATAAATATATTTTTTAATTTAATGTAATGTAATAAATATAGTTTTTTAAAGGCAAGCGGGGTTGAAAGCTGGACCCCTACTAGCTATTATTAAACATAAAAACAGAGATACATAGACAAAGATGAAACAAAGAACAGCAAAGAAAACCAAAAAAGAAAACAAAAGAGGAAATGAGGTAGCATAAGAAATTAATTATATAGGTATTAAGGCCCAGAAGCGCAAATACCATAGCTAATTAATAGTCCATGTGAAACCATTGCCTCACGTTGTAAAATTTTGCATACGATTGTTAATGGACCTTTTCATATCAGCTACAATTTCCTTCTTCCTTCTACTTTTATTGTCAAATATTTAAAAATTCCTTTCCTTCCATAAAACCTGGAAAAAACATTTGAGAACAATGAGAAGTCTATCTCCCTTTTCCGTCTTCCATCTTGATCATTTAAAAATTTTGTACCATTGAAAATTGCAATTGGTATTAGAACAATATAGACCAGCATCAAGAATGATTTTCTTCCATATTTGGTATACCACAGTGCATTGAAAAAACATATGTTCTTCGCTTTTAGGGAAGCAAGCACAGAATATGCATTCGTTAGATTGGATGAAGCCTCTAGCAAGAAGTTTGTCTCTAGTAAGAAGAGAGTTGTGTATCGCTTTCCATAGCATTAAGTTATCTTTCTACGAGCCTAACCTGTTCCAAATTCTACGAAACCATGGGGAGTTCGGTTGGTGATTATCAGGAAGAATTTGTTTGTATATAGATGAGATGGAGTGGTCGAGAAGCTTTATCGTCCATTACAGTTGGTAGGGAGTGTTTTTCATAGGTTCTTTCATGATTCTATTCAATATAGCATTAACCATAGCAGAACTAGCAGTAGGCATCACTACTCTACCATTGTGGATCAAGTTGGATATATTACTCGAGTCAGGTATGCCAGTAGAATATTTCTGCATGGTGTCCATGCTATCGTTGAGAATAATCCCATTTGCAGCTCAGGGTGAGTGCCAAAAAGATATATGAATATTTGAGGAACAATTATATTTTATACGTGGTAAGATTATGTCTCATATTAAGAATACTTTTCCAGAACCAACTGGCATTGTTTGGCATAGCCATAGTTCAAAAGTGTTTCCCATGCAAGTAGTTATTATTCATCCATTCAACCCATAGATTTTGCTTGTTGGATAAGATATCATTAATTTGTTTTGAGGCAGCTGCTATATTCCAGTAATGTAAACTGATGATACCCAGACCCCCTTTCTTTCTAGGTCTACAAATCTTAGAGAATGCCGTAGGAATAGGTTTTTGAGAATGACAATCCCCATGTTAGAAAAATGATTCATCGCTCTATTTATCATAGAAAGGAGTTTTTTAGGAGAAAAAGCATACGAGACCAGTAAGACGTCATACAAAAATTATGGAATTAACAATAGTTGGGCGCCATCTTAAAGATAATATATGTGTTGTCCAGTTTCTAAGCTTAGATATAATCTTTTCATACATAGGCATACATAGAGCGGTAGAAATTCGAGAGATGGTTATAGGAATACCTAAGTAGCATGAATTATCTGGCATTGGTTGGAGTCCAAAAAGAGAGATAATGGCCTCTTTGGTGGCTTCAGTGACACCAACAATGATAATATGTGACTTGTTTTTATTAACCTAAAAGGCTGTCGTAATTTGGAATTTGTTCAGAGAATTTATGATAGCATAATAGAATCTAAATCAGGTTTTGCGAAAATGACAATATCATCAGCAAACATCAATGATGTGATCAGAGGTCTTTTACATTTAGGATGAGTTTTCAATCTATGAAGGTGAGCAAGGGTGTTGAGCATAGAATTAAACATTTCCGTAATAATAATGAAAATGTATGGTGACGTAGGGTCACCCTATTTGATTCCCCTAGATGACCTGAAATAACCAACAACACATCCGTTAATAATAATAGAGAATTTGACAGTAGAAATGCACGTGTATATCCATGAGATAAATGCTTCTTGGGACTTTATTTTAGACATAATAACCATAATAGATATCCATTCAATAGAGTCAAATGCTTTTTGAAGATCTAATTTCATCATACAATGTGGTGAGACATTTTTATTATTGTAAAAGCTCGTGAGTGAGGAGAATGTTGTCATAGATATTTCTATTACTAAGAAATGCAGTCTGATTAGGAGAAATGATCTGACAAAGGATAGATTTAACTCCGTTGGCCAAAATTTTTGTGATACATCTATATATAACATTGCTACATGAAATAGGTCGATAATAGTGTACCAATGAGGGTTCATCAATCTTAGGGATCAGAGCTATATTAGTAGCATTAATACCACCAAGTAAAATATTAGTAGTAAAGAAATAATGGATGGTGTTAAAGAAATAAGGGAATTGTTTCTTTATTACTTTCAGAATGATAAACTGTACATTACTCTCTGCATTTATATTAGCAGATACTATGTATATGGGCTCGGCCCATTTATACTCTGCATATTACACTGCGGTCCATTATACAATACCATATTACATTGCGGTCCATTATTTGTTATACTGGTTTGCATTCCTTGTTTATTGTCATTATCTCGATGCCCCCCCTCAAACCAGATCTAGGGTTCTTCGAGAATTAGAAAAGGCCGCCACAAAAGGAAATTTCACGAAATCTCTTCTCATGCTTTCTTCAGATCTGATAAGATTTTGCCTCAGTGAAGTCTTATTAGATCGATGAGTCTCAGATCTGACAAAAGATGGAAGCTTTGAGGGTGAAACAACATAGTTTGCTTGATCATGAAGGTTGATGCTTCGATTTGAGAAGTAATCAATGGATCTGAGACGTTGAGGCTACATTTCAGGAAGCAGACCTCAGATCCAGTATAGCAACAAGTCTGAAATGGTTGAGGCTTTGATGAGTGTCCTTCGAGTTTCTCTGTTGCTGGTAGATAATTTGGAGCTCTGAAGTTTGACTTCGGGCTTTCTTTATCTATGTTCAGTTCCTTTTTGAATCTGGTAAAATTAATTCTCGACAGTGCTTTTGTAAAAACATCTGCTTTCTGGTAAGATGACGGTATGTGATTTACTTTCAGTTTTCCTTTTATCACTTGCTCACGAACGAAATACAGATCCAATTCCATGTGTTTGGTTCTAGAATGTAATACTGGATTTGCAGTGAGTGATATAGTGCTGAGATTATCACACCAAATGGTTGGTATAGTGTTAGATTTGATATGTAATTCCTTTAACAATGATTCTACCCACATAATCTCTGCTGTTGCACTAGCCACACTTCTGAATTCTGCTTCTGTACTGGATCTTGACACAGTTGGTTGTTTTTTAGCACACCACGAGATTGGGTTTTTTCCTAAAAAGATACAATATCCAGTTGTTGATTTTCTATCATCGCTATCAGTTGTCCAGTCTGCATCTGCATAGCCATTTATATTGAGTGTGTTGCTTGCATGTAGGATAAGCCCCTGATTTATTGTACCTTTAATGTATCTCAGTATTCTTTTAACTGCCTTCCAGTGATTATCCAATGGCTTTTGCATAAATTGACTAACTTTGTTGACACTGTATGATATATCAGGTCTTGTTATTGTTGCATATTGAAGAGCTCCAACAATACTTCTGTATAATTTCTCATTTTCAACTGGCTCCCCTTTATTTTTTGATAAGTGCAAATTGGTGGTCATTGGTGTTGGGAGAGCATTTGCCTTATCCATTTTTGCCTTTATTAAAATTTCTGTGATATACTTTCTTTGACACAAGTGTAGTTTGTTGTCAGATGTTCTTTTCACCTCTATGCCCAGAAAATAGTTTAAATCTCCCAAATCTTTGATTGAAAACTCCCTGTTTAGTTGTTTTATGATCTTGTTGATTTCTGATTCATTGTTACCTGTAATTATGAAATCATCAACATAAATAAGTATATATATAACAGTTGCATCAGAAAATTTAATAAAGAGAGAGTTATCAGATTTTGTTGAGATGTAGTTGAGGCTGGCTAGAGTTTGTTTCAGTTTGTCAAACCACACTCTTGGTGCCTGCTTGAGTCCATATATTGCTTTGTTTAGTTTGCAGACCATGTTTTCATTCCCCTGTTGTTTAAATCCTGGTGGTTGCTCCATGTACACCTCCTCCTGCAATACACCATTTAAAAAGGCATTATTTACATCTAATTGCTTGATGGTCCAATTCTTATACAAGGCTATGGTTAGAACAATTCTGATGGTAGATGGTTTCACAACTGGTGAAAAAGTTTCAGCAAAATCAAATCCACTTTGTTGTGAATATCCTTTTGCTACCAATCTAGCCTTGTACTTTAGAATTGTGCCATCAGGGTTTTTCTTTAGTCTATAAGTCCATTTACACCCTATGACATTTTTATGTTCAGGTAACTGAACAAGAGTCCAGGTTTTATTTCTTGTAAGTGCATCATATTCCTCCTTCATTGCTGTCTTCCACTTTTCATCTTGTATTGCTTGATAATAAGAGCTAGGTTCCTCATTGAATGATTCTGCACTGTATATTTTTGGTTTAAATATACCACTCTTTGATCTTGTTATCATATGATGACCACTATCTGTATTTGCAGGATTGATCTGTTGAGCATCATTTCTCACTGTGCTCTTCTGCTGAGTATTGGATGATTGAGAATCATTCAGTACAGAGTGGTGATCTGCTTGACACATACTGTCTTGTAGTGGGGACTGATGAGATTCTTCAGGCTCTTCATGATGATTAGGACTAGGGGCATTTCTGGTCAATTGTTGTTGTTGACCAATAATGTTCTTATCTTGAGACATTTGACTCTCTACAGGTATAACCATCTCTGGTATAGGAGGTATGGAGTTTTTTGGATTGTACAATTTCTTTGTAGCTTTGTTTTCAGTTTCACTGAAAGGAAACTCATACTCATTGAAGGTTACATGTCTTGATATATAAATCCTACCTTTGTTGTCAAGACACTTGTAACCTTTCTGATTGCTTGCATATCCTAAAAATGTACAAGGAGTAGATCTGAATTCTAATTTGTGTGTATTGTAGGGTCTTAAGCAGGGGAAGCACAGGCATCCAAAAATTTTTAGACTCTGATAGTCAGGTCTGATGCTTGTCAGTATTTCAATTGGACTTTTAAGTTGTAAGATTTTGGTTGGTAATCTGTTGATAAGATACACTGCTGTTGAGAAAGCATCAGGCCAGAACTTCAGAGGTACATATGCTTGTGCAAGAAGAGTTAAACCAGTTTCTACAATGTGCCTGTGCTTCCTCTCAATCAGACCATTCTGCTCAGAGGTATGTGGACAAGTTGTTCTGTGATTTATTCCTTTTTTTTGAAAAAATTCTTTGAGTGGTAGAAACTCCTTCCCACCATCAGTTTGAATAATTTTTACTTGGCAGTTTGTTTGTTTTTCAGCACTTGCTATAAACTGCATCACTGCATTACTAGTGTCAGATTTTGCTTTTAAAAAATAAATCCACACATATCTGGAAAAGGCATCAATAAATGAAATATAATACTTGTAACCATAGTCAGTAGAAATTGGAGCTGGTCCCCACAAATCTGTGGCAACAAGTTCTAGTGGTTTAACATATTCAGTACTTGAGTCTGGAAATGCAAGTTTATGACTTTTGCCCATTGGGCAGTAGGTGCAGGAATAGAATGTGGGAATATTTTCAACATGAACTTTATTATTGCTACTCAAAACATGTCTTACAATTTTCATACTGGGGTGACCCAGTCTAGCATGCCAGATATCAAAGCTGTTGCAATTTTTAACAGATTTTATTTCATTTGTTTCAGACATATTACACCAGTTTTTCATATTGTCATATTTTCTTGATCTTGCAATATCAAATTTGTATAGACCCCTACATTCTCTACCCTGCAAAAGAATTTCATTTGTCAGTACATCTTTTACTAAGCAAAACTTTGAATGAAATTCAAAATAAACATTGTTATCTTTTGAGAACTGTGAGACACTCATCAGATTCTTTCTGATAACTGGTACTCTCAAAAGATTATTAAGATATAACTGTCTAGCACCTATAATACTTGCATTTCCAGTGTGTGTTATATGAGTTGCTTTGCCATTACCCATATATAATGAAAGATTACCTTTGTATTCTTTGTTACCAAGATTCAGATTGTTGAGATTATTTGTGACATGGTTGGTTGCTCCTGAATCTGGGTACCAACTATCATCCTGAATGTCCTCTGCTTTGGCTAGATGGTTGGATGTGTTTTCTGATTGTTCTTTACATCCTTGTTGAACATTTACCATGTTTGCAGTAGACTCATGTTGTCTTGAGTTTCCAGCATTTTGTTGAGATGGTGTATAGTTAGCATCAAATCTGAAGTAACATCTGTTTGCTGTGTGACCAAATTTTTCACAAATTTGGCACCTTATTCTATTGTTGTTGTTTGTGTATCTTCCACTTCTTCCTCTTGATCTATATATAACTCTGACCACCTCTTTGATTGCTGTTGGGTTGATTTCTGTAATTGTGATTCCTTTCTTGATTTCTTCCTCTGTTGTTGGTAATATAGTTTGCTGAGTATTCAGGATTTGTTGATTTTTTTTGCTCTAATCTCCCTTCATGTGCTAGTAATATAGAGTGTACATACTGTAATGCTGGTAAACTTTCTGTTGATGATATTACAGCTACAACAGATTCATATTCCTCATCAAGTCCACTTAACAGATACAGAATTTGTTCTGT
Source organism: Allium cepa (assembly GCA_030765085.1). Lineage (NCBI taxonomy): Eukaryota > Viridiplantae > Streptophyta > Magnoliopsida > Asparagales > Amaryllidaceae > Allium > Allium cepa. The sequence goes on from CM060940.1 coordinate 657,374,628, forward strand.
GTCACTTACATTATGTCCAGCTGAGGCTAACTGATCACAAAGAGTTTTAGTTTTTGATATATATTCTCTCATGGTTTGACTGCCTTTCTTTAAGTTGTGGAGTTGTCTTTTGTATTGCATAATTCTTGCAGCAGATTGAGAACTAAAAGCTTGCTCTATTGTATGCCAAATATCGTAGGCAGTTTTACAACCTATTAGTTGTGGTAAAAGACTTGCACTAATTGAGGATAACAACCAAGAACTGACCAAACTATCTTGTCTTTCATGTATGATATATTCTTGATTATCAACTAACTTGCCTTGTGCATAAGCTTTAATTGCAGTCTCCACTTGAAATTTCCAGAGTAGATAATTGGTTTCATCGAGTGGAGTATTTATAATCTGGCTATGTGGTTTGATGATGGTTTTAAGAAGTTCTTGGGTAGTATTGGATTGGTTTTGAGTGGATTTGGAAACAGATGTGGGTGAAACAGCACTGTTATCACCTCCTTCAGCCATTGATGAAGAAAATTACAGCAAGAAGTAAAGAAAAGAAACAAGATTACCAGAGAATGAGGATGCAGTCAGAAACTGACTGAATGATGATATGTAACCAGTGGTTTCTTGGCACGGCACTTCTGGTTAGTCAACAAAATCCTTGAAATTCTGATAGTATTGATGCAGCCGAAGTGATATATGATGAGAATTTTTTGATATCAATCCTTCTTGGCACGGCACAATGCTAGATGATGAATCTTCTTTAACATATCATATACAGTTGTTAAACTGTATATGATTTGATCTCAGATGATGAAAACTCTCTGATGAGATATGATTTTCAATCAAAAAACTGATGGTGATCAGATGCTGTTAAGCATATAAAGCTCTGATACCATGTTAAAGAAATAAGGGAATTGTTTCTTTATTACTTTCAGAATGATAAACTGTACATTACTCTCTGCATTTATATTAGCAGATACTATGTATATGGGCTCGACCCATTTATACTCTGCATATTACACTGCGGTCCATTATACAATACCATATTACATTGCGGTCCATTATTTGTTATACTGGTTTGCATTCCTTGTTTATTGTCATTATCTCGATAGATGGCTTTAGCAAAAACATTGGCGATATATTTTAATGTAGCCCTAAAAAAGTGTGTATTAAAACCATCTGGTCCACCTACACTCTTGGAATTAAGACTAAAAAGTGCATCCTTTTTCTCATTTTCGGTAATTGGAGTAATAAGTTTCATTGCATCGGCATTAGTAAGCATAGGGGTGTGTATATGAAGAATATCAGAGATATTAGGGGTCTTGGGAATTTTCAGAAAAACATGAATGGAAATAATTAATGAAAGCTTGTTTGATCTGGTCATCCTCAACCTGTAAGCAATCATTCCTGTCCCTAGTTGCTCTTATAATGCCATTAGTATGCTTAATAGTGAGAGCACTGTGGAAAAAAGTAGAGTTCCTATCACCATTAAATAAAAAATCTTTCCCGAGTTTTTGTTTAGTCATATCTATCTCATGATGAAGTGTTTCCTAGAGCTGTTGATTTAAAGTGTGCTCCACAATAGACAGTTCCTTATTGGCTGGATCAGCTAGCATGCCTTATTGAGCCTTGAATAAAAGTTCTCTAATTTGAGAGGATTTTAAAGAACCGTTACCAAAGGTAATTTTAGCCCATTTTCGTAATGAAAGCTTTACATTCTTGAGTTTAGCCTGCAATATGTACATCAGATTACCATATACTTCTGTGCTCCAACTCTATAAAAACATAGATTCAAATTCAATGTGATTAGTCCAAATATTAAAAAAATTAAATGAGGCATGACTTTTTCTAGGCTTCAAACATCATGAGAGGATGACGGGGCTATGGTCTGAAATGCCAGGAGGAAGAATAACAGCGGTAAGATTAGGCCAGATGGATAAGGCATGAAAATTGAATAGAGAATGGTCCAAAGCACAAAATGTTCTCCTGCCATTTTTCTTTTTGTTATTCCATGTATCAGTGGAACCAATAGATGGAATTTTGTGAAGGCTAGCTGCTTGCATTGTTTGGAATAAGGGATCAATGTCATGTAAGGATAGAGGGATGCTGCCATTCTTTTGAGAAGTAGAGTACATACAATTGAAATCTCCCATTAGAATCCATGGGAATAGTTTTGGGATTGAATGAGTAAGTGTAAAGAGTTTCTAGATAGCCTGTTACAAGAAGCATATATAAATGTGATGTAAAAGATGGTGGAAGAAGGAATGTGTGTTATATAAAGGTGAATGAATTGATCAGAGGATGAAACAGTGGTACAGTTGAAAGAAAGCGGGTTCCAAATAATTAGTATTCTACCATATTCTGCATGTGATAAGTTACGTTCATATGTCCATAATGTATTGATAAAGGAGCATAAGTCCCTAGTTTTGAGTTCATTGAGTTTAGTTTCCAAAATACCAATCCTATGAAAGTTTTGTTGTTGAATGAGGAATTTAATTTCTTGCTTCTTTATGGGGAGGTGAGCTCCCCTAACATTCCATGCGCCTATAATCTATGTTGTCAAACATTGGAATGATTATTTTCTTTTTCCTACCAGACTTTCTAAGGCCAGAGGAAATTGTCTTGTGTGTATTAACTTCATCATCATCTAAATTATCTGAATGAATCTACAGGTCAGTGAAAGAGTATTCATGGCCATTGTCATAGACTTCAATGTCAGATGCCATTCTATTTCTATTCCCTTTCTTGTTCTTCTTTTTCTTTATTTTATTCTTGGGAGGGGTAGGAGCGGGTAAGGATGGTTTATAAATCAAAGCATCAGAGTTGGAGTGAGTATGTTGCTTAAAAGATTTAGGAGAAGTTGATTCTTGGAAGAGCAGTTGAAGACAAGAGTTTTGTTCATCAAAAGAATCAATATGGATAATGTTGTTATCAATCAGTTGTTGTGTGATGGCAGAAGGGAGGTAGATATGTGAGTATGGAAGGGTTGGATTGTTTGTATTCGGCGTGTGGTTGGAAGGTTGGATAGGTGGGATGTTTGAATAAGGTGACATAGATGGAATGATGCTTGGTTAGCATGGTTCAGGAGAGAGATCGGTTAGAATATTGAAACTATTTTATAAATTGAGGTTTAAGTCAGATAAGGTGGTAGTGTTAGATTTTAGTGATATAATATTTCATATTTAATTAGATATTAGAGATATTTGAGTCTATGTGGAATTATGACTCAAATTCATTGCCTATTTTACAGATTTGATAGAATTTTGAAAGGTGATTTATTTTATCTTTTAGAGATTTTGTGTATTTGATAGAGAGATTAGTTGCCTCTTTTATTGCATTAAAGAAGGCAACAAATTATCTACCTGAAAAAGATTTATGAAGGTATTCAATAGCATCTTAAATAAGATATTTTATAAAGTCTATTATAAATAGACATGTCTAGGATTAATAAGAGGCATGAGAAAAAGTGTATTTTGTTAGGTGTTTGGAATTGAGATTTCTTCTTAATTTTAAGTCTCTTTTGTATTTTCTTGGTTGAATCAATAAAAGTTTTTGTTTTTTGGGGAATTATTTTTGTTTGCTTTCTTCACTACTTTCTCTTCTAAATCTAATTGTGTAGTGATCCCGGAAAATTCTTAACAGGTAGCACGAGTGTTGACAGTTGATAAAGATGGTTGGTCAAGTTATAGAGAGGGTATAGAATGGTTAGTGCAATTATGGTTTGCATCTGATGGAATAGCGTCATGCAATGGTTTGATTGCATGAAGGTTTGCATGTGTATGTCCATATTCCTGCACCTCCTTTGTCATATTTTGCATTTCATCTTATTTGTTTATCTGAGCAGTATGTTCAACATGCAGAACAGAGTTATCACTATCAGTCAACTTATTGATATCCTTTCTGATCTAATGCTTGCCTCATTTTGTTTTCCATGCACCTAGTTCCCGTGCCTTATTTGTCTTATCATGATATCTTATATCTGATGGTGGATTTGGTAGCTTGACTATTGGGGCATTGCTCATTTCAATCACCCTAGGTTTCCCAGTTGTGTTTATAAATTGCTGTCTATCTATGCAATTATCTGCATCATGGCTAAAGCATTTACAATGCACACAAATCAGCGGTCTCCAATCATAGTAAACCTTAACAAAAGTAACATCATCACCATTTATACATTTTATATAATCAGGTAATTCTTTCTCAACTAATATTTTAATGAGGCATTTTGCATATTCAAATCTTTGCATCTTTTCTGTAGCTCCATTATAACATATAAGTTCTAATAAATAGCAAGCAAGCCAGTTGATGCCTAACAGTGCCCATGTAAGCAAAGGAATCTTGTGAAAATGCACCCACATAGGTATAGACTTAATATGGGCTTGTGCAATGTTAAAAGTGGGTTCCCATGCTGTGATGATGAAAATCTTTCCTCTAATAAATATAGGATGTCCTTCTAAATTTTTTTGTCTATCTTCCTCATTAGAGAATTCAAAATAAAAATTTGTGCTGTCGGATTTCACCTTGTATTTGCCATTCAGCTTCCATGCCCTTTGCAGGTGATTGATAATAGCCATGTATGGAAGCTTTTCATCTAAGAAAAAAACCACTAAGTGTTGCTTCCAGTCATTAATCCCTTCTGTTTGAACCTCAATGGGTATGGGCAGAGGACATCCTTCATATGGTAATTTAAAGGATCGGGGTGTATATCTTCCTGCATTTGTAGGTTTAGATTTGAATAGAGATGTCCATGGTGGAGCAGTGGTGGCACTGTTAGGAATAGTGGTCGAAGTTGAAACATGAGGCAAAGGTGAAATAAAAGCGGAAAGAGGGTCTATTAAAATGGATGAAGTGGATAGAGGTGGAGCAGAAGGAGAGTCAGGGGGTTTCGGCGAAGGTGGAACACGTTGATGGACATGAGGTGAAGGTGGGTTGATGAGTTGGGAAGTTTCTGGCAGAGGAGGGGAGGTAGTAGAGGATATAGGAATGGTATAACCAGATGGAGGACGAAGATGAGATAAGGTAGGTATGGTGGGAGTAACAGGTGATGGACGTGGAACGACGGAGGTATAGATTGAAAAGAAGGGATGGTGAGTACGGGTGGAGAAGCCATGAAAAAGTCTGAAAAGATGTTTTAACGAAAATATAGTTAAAATAAATTTAGATTTTGTATAATAACTTTAATAAATAAATTTAAGAAGTTAAGTGGAGAATAATTTTTAATTAAATTTTATTTAAAGGATTTGAAATTTAAATAAGATTTAATTTAAGTTTTAAAGGTATGATTTTGGAATGTAATAATTTGATTTAATAGGAATTTTAAAATAAATGTTTTAAATCTAAGATATAATTGAAGTTAAATATTTTAGTATTGGTTAAAATTTTAATCTAAGATTTATATTTTTTAAAATTTTATAAAATGACCACGGTGTGGAAAAATATAACGATTGGTTGTTAAAGAGACAAGGGTCGGATATTGTCATACCCTCTACCAATTGGGAAACCACTTTAACAACTGCATACACAGTGAAGGATCTAGAACGAAGTAGGATGATTTGGCGACGCTGCTGCATTAAGGTATGAAACGATGGTCTATTTGGATGACTAAAACAAGAGCCATCACCAGGCCAAGTGAGGCCGCTCCTCCTATCGGAAAAGCTTCTTCGATACCATATCTTTTACTTTGTGATTGATTTGGGGCCCCTCTGATTACGAGAGTGTTGTTCCGAGGTAGACGGTGGTAGCCGCTATGCGTTACCACCAGTCTAGTGCTGCAAAACCGTAGAATCCTACCCAGGGTATAGCCTCGCATGCCTTGTCATCATCCCTAGCTAGCTCACTATGATTTTATTTTGTGTCGTACCTATGGAGTTCCCTGTGATAGCCCACCGGTTTGGTGGAGTTTACAGTACTATATAGACTACGACATTTATAAAATGTGTTAAGGGGGATATGAGTAACTCTTAATGCTATTTTCAGTATATTATACCGTACAGCTAGACATTACATATATAGCATATATTATTACATAGTAAATAGTTTAACGGATTCTTAAAGGATGCCAATCCCAAACATCCTTTAAGTTACTGATGCATTTTATTATGCAGTTCACTTGAGTTGGTTTACTTATATAAGTATGTTAGTCCTGACTCGAGTGTTTTGTTTGACTTTATGCTTGAGTCAGCTTGAGTGTCTCAGCCTGAGTATCATAGCCTTGGATTCACCTTTTGGAGCTAGAGATCTGCTAGAGCTTAGCTATCTATCTACTATTTTCTATTTCATTTATTTCCTTTCCAGTTAGTTTCTTATGTATTAGTGGACATGTATTTGAATTTTCAGTTGTATTTGCTTTCAGAGTCTAATATTTTGTATCTGTTTGAGACTATGCATTTTGTTGCTTCATGAACTACTACGTTTGTATATTCCGCTGCGAGATATTCTGCGTGTCCCGTGTCTGTAATTCTATGATTTATTTTAATTACCCCAAAATAATTAATAATATATTGTTTTGAATTATTCAGGTCTGACATGTGTGGTTTTATTGTCCATTTGAATAGTTCAAAATAGCGGGCCATTACAACTTGGAGGATTTGTTGAGAGCTTGCATTTTGGACTTTGGAGGACCTTAGGAGTAGTGCTTACCCTTGGAAGAATTTGAATAGGATTATAGTCATCAATAGACGATTGGTATTACACCATTGAAGCATTTTTTGGGAGGCCATGTAAATCGCCAAATTGTGGATAAGAAACCACCAATAAATTCAACTCGGACCAAATGTGTATTGTGAGACTTTGGAAAGTCGTAATCGATTAGGTAGCATGTGAAGGTTGTACGATTTGGGTAGTTGGAAAGTGGGCACTAGATTTATCAAGCCTTTTTCCTAATATGGGGGAAAACAAGAAAACTTTTATGTTGGCGGGAGTCCATGATGTTTTGCATTTAAGGAAATACCTTCGTAGCACAGAAATTGTTGTTGAGCCTAATCAATTGGGCGATTTTAAGATGGAGCCAATAGCGTTCTATGCCACTGCATGCACTGTAGAGCACGAAATCGCAAGCTCCGTAACAAAATAATTAGACTAGTCCAAGTGCAATGCGGAGACCATCCAGCAGAAAACAATTGGAAAACTGAGGGGAAGATGAAGATCTCTCGCTTAGAGCTTTTCACTGGTAAATTTTCTCTTTGCATCGTGATTGCTAGATTGGATGGTAGGAGATGGTTTCTACACTTTTTCACAATCACTCTACACTCATGTAGAAATTTTTACGCATGTTTAGGATATTTGCATACGTACTTTCATGACACGATTACACACTCACGCTAGGATTAAGCTTATTTTAGTACTTCTGCGATACATAATCACATTGCACTATTGGTTGATTGGATGGTTTTGTAGATAACTTGGTTGTACAACGTGAATGTTACCACGTGTTACACTATTCTCCCCATGAAAGATTTCGGGACGAAATCCTTTTTAACGGGGGGAGAATTTAACACCCCGTAAAATGAACCTTAATTAAATAAATTAAATTGAATTAGAAAAAGTAAGGTTGAATATGGAATTTTTACAAAAGTTAAAATTTGACCATAGAATTTATTATATTGCGTTCGAGCTAAAATTCTGATCTGTTTCCATATATAACATGCTGAAAACGGAGCTCGGACGAAGAAGCTATGAGCGAAAGAAGTTTTCAAATTTAACTTAATTTAGTTTGAATTCAAATTTAAATAAAAATTTAAATTTAGGATTTGAATTTTAAAAATTAGCTTGGGGCTAAGTAAACACTAATTAATTTTTGGTTGACTTTTAACGTTAAAGTTGATTAGGGGAAAAAATTAATTAATAAAGCAACAGAATCAAATATTTTTCGAATTAATCAACCAGTCGACCCCCTACTCATGACCGATCGACCCCTAGTGGTCGACTGGTTGAATATGGGCTATCGACCGGTCGGTGCCAGATTTTGGCAGTGGCAGCTAGGGTTTGAAGGGGTGTGTTATTATTTTAACACTCCATATTTATTCGTTCCTCGCTTACTTCCATCCTACGGTTCTTATGCATTTCAACTCTATAAATAGAACCCTATCCTCTCCACTTTTCGTTCATATTATTTTTGAGAATTAACAAAATTCTGTCATTGCTTTCACTCCAAATTTGATCCAAAAACTCCATGGAGAATTTAGGTAAGAATCCAATCTATTTTCTATTTATTTCTTCTTCCTCCAACCTATTTTTATTATAATCTTCTCCTACTATTCTGAATCTAATAAATACATATACATGTTCCCTTTTGTGTTTGCATATCAAAAGAGAGAAATTTTAGAAGAGATTGTGAGGCACGCAAATCCAAGGAAGGCGAAGCTAAGGCTATTCTATGAGTGGGAACCTTAGTATTTCTTTTCAGTAATTGTTTGGTATATCTTTTCTTGAATTTGAATATGCCTAAGGGATTTTGGGATTGCGAAAATATGATAGATAAAATCCATCAAAATTCCTTTTTATTCCGAAATGTCAATTTTATGTTGAAATTCTCAATTATTTACATTAGTTTGATGGAGTTTATTTCATTTATGCCATTTTTGATAATTTCATAGTCTATTCCACTTCTCCTTCTTCTTTGGTTCAAATTGTGATATTCAATAAAATAAGGGGTTTAGGTTACGAATTTCATTCATAGTTTATACCACTTACTCTTATCTATTTCTTTGTAAAAGAGAAGTTGAATAGAATATGGATTTTAAATTGCAATTACTATTGTTTAGGATATTTCATTGAATTAGCATAATAAGTTCAGTTTCTATTTTATTTACAAGACTGTTATTACAGTTTTGGTTATGAATATTTATTCCATGTTTTGGATATTAGAATCCCTTATTTTGGTATGTTGAAATCTTGGGATTTTGAAGAAAAAGGACTTGTAATAGTATTTGGTTAGGAAATTGACATTTAACGCTACTTTAGGATGTAAAATATGTGCGTTAGAATTTATTAGGCACGAATATTTATTTATCATTTTTAGCATAATTAACGTATTATTATTGCTTATATGGCGTAGTTAATTAGGTATTTATTTTCATTTATTTCTCCTATTAGGAAGGTAATTGATTGTTAGGTGAAAATAAAAGGAAACTCTTATATATAGCTTAATTATTATTTTAAAGCGTAATAAGAAAGGTTCCTTATAAGGCCTTATTTATGAAATGGTGAGATGAGAGTGTGTGTGTAGAGTAATTAATTTATGACTAAGTCATAACGTTGCGAGGTTAATAGAGTTATATGACATAAGTTTTCCCTTCACTTGAAGCTACCAACAGTTGTGTACACTTTGATTGATGTGTGATATCCTTATGATAAATATTTTTAATAACGCGAGATCGGTCCCAAATTCTATAGCGGAAATATGCCCGGCTAATCTGGTTACCAGTTCCTATGAATAGTCGGACTAATATGAGACGTCTTATGAGTATGGGCCATAAGATGAAGGGCCTGCTTCGGGGTCTTGAGGTATTAAGTGGTTGTTTGAGGGTCCACCTCTTTCTCCAAATGAAGTATTAATTAATCAATGGGGTACCTTATGTGGTATCTCAATGGGGGCCGCTTATGGAAATAGGTATTAAATGATGGGGTTTGCTTTAATTAAGGTATTAAATGATCAAAATCTACCTATTTTCCATAAGGAAGTATTAAGTGGCCTAAGAGATTCCATATAATGTCAGCTATATAGTACCATTGAGGATGACGCTTTGGAAATAGGTATTAAATGATGAGTCTGACTTAATTAAGCTATTAAGTGGCTTGGGTACAGTTTCTCACATTACTACCTATTTATAACGTACGATTGGAATATAGGATTCTAGAAACATGCTTCTTGAATGGAAGTTATTAAGTGGTTGGATCCGCCTCTTTTCCTTATAGAGAAGTATTAAATGATTTTAATGATTTTATGTTCGTCGACATATTCTTATTTTGAAATATACTTCCCAAGTACTGAAAAGGTAAGACTCGAGATTTTTATTCGTCAGACACTTGTTGTTTTAACCCCCTCCTCATTATGACATAGGTTAAGGACAGATTGATGGTGGTGACGATGCTTAAAGATGGAGAAGCTTTGTAACGACCTGGATTTTCGGACTTGTCAAAATCGCCGAAAACATATCTGATTTAAACTATAAATGAAAACTGCTGATTTAATACTAAATAACATTTGATAAATATTTAACACTGCTAAATGTGTAAGATACAAATTCAGTTTATACAACTTATCGGAGGAATTTATTAATTCTACAAGGTGTGTTTAATATATACCAAATACCAATATCTACAAATCTACCACTGCGCACTCTGATAAGAGAGGCAGCAATATCCTTACCTGCAAACTCAATAAACATGTCAATACGGAACGAAACGATAAGCAGGAAAGATGCATCAACATCAGACAGATAACAACTCATAACCAATAAAACTGAAAGGTTTGTATTATTTTTGGAGCTGCACCACTACCACTTGTATCTGCCTATGTATTAAGCCAACATAGTTCTCCTACCATAAATAAGACTCATGAAGCCTACGATGCGAGAAACAAATATGCAATTCTCTAATTACATACTTAGGCTTAATCTTCATGTTTAGATTCTTCAAATATAATTTACTTCATTTTTTCCAAAAGCTTTTTGAGAAGAAAAGTATCTCATAAGACCACGCCGCACATAAAAACGGGTAGGTTTTTACCTTATGATAACTTAAAACATTTTATATGTAAAATCAGAATATTATTTTTAATGATATTCTTTGAAAACATTTGCAAATAAAATTATAGATCTTAACTGAAATGCTTGCATCTCACATTTCAGTATTTGCACAACTAAGTCCATACGAAACTTATTGGATATTGGATTTCCAATTGAATAGCAAGCTAAGGGACTACCTCCCATATAGTGCATTTCTAGAGGAATGCATACGAGTCCCCTATGTTGGTCCTCATGCGAATTAAGACCGGCCTATCCAAAAATTTAATATATGAATCGCATTGAGTATTACGTCACAAGCCATTACCAAACTATCCTGGATCTCGATCATATACCACATAATTTAAACTCGACCTTATAGCAAGCAAAAAAAATTATATCTAGCAAGGTGATTTCATACCCTGATGGTAGCGAGCCATTTAGCCTTAAAGCATCCCTTGTTTTGCTATTCCCGGATGTGAGGCAATTACCTTTCATATAACACATATTCCACTTGGAATGTCACTTTGCCATTCCCCAATCGCACAACTAATTTCTACAAACGTATAACTTCTGAGCTCGTACATATCAGGAAAGGGTGTTAAGCTAAGAGAAGTTGCATTCTCCATCACCAAACAGATGATATAGAGATCAATCAATATGATCTAGAAATGCAACATCAGATATTCATCCATACTAGTTGTCTAGGAAAAGGACAAACTGAAGGTACTCTCCTACCACATCCTGTCCGACATTACCCCTAGGATTAGTAGTGAGTTTGTCCTTGCATACAAAGATTTCAGAATGATGGGACTACTGCTCTTTATTTATTTTGGGGGGACATTCCAAAATTATCAACAAGCAGTCCTTCCGTTATGAAGACCATCGCCTTCAAATCAAGGTTTTCAATATATCTTCTTTACTTTCGAATATATAAATTGGTACGAAGTGGTTTTTGGATAGTAATTACCCAAATCTTACCCCGGGTCTTACAAACCAATTATTGATAAAAAGATAATTTATAAGTAGGTGATCATCATTTGATTTATTCATTTCTTTTTATCGAAAATATCTTCAATATGTGTATGTGTGTGTTTAAAACATTCTTCTTGGTATATACGAAATCATTAAACCTCTCTTTATTAAACCCTTTGGTTTAATTAAACCCTTTTTTGAACTTGGAATAATTTCAAAATGTTTTATTTTGGAAAATATTTTCAAATCATTTATTTAAATCTTAACTAAGATTTCTTATTTTCACAATGTAACTTTTAAATAAGTTGAAAACATGTTATATAAAATGGTAAATCCAAATTAAAATGATTCATTATCAATTTAAAATTAATTAAAATGAATTATTATCATTTTAAAACTATTATATGAATAATTATTATTATTTATTAATTTATTATCACTCAAAACAATTTTATTTATATTATCAACCTTTTATTTGAATATTTAAAAATAAATATAATTTATTAAAGTGATAAATTAGCAGGTCGTTATAAGCTTGGTTTGTGGCAGTATTTGTTATTATTACTTATTTATGTGTACCCATGTATTAAGACAATTGTTGTAATGAATATTATGTTACGATTTTTATCGTATTTGTATTATGACATTTTTATGGTTTTGAAATATATGGGTGCACTTTGCTATTATATTTTGTTCCATCCGCTATGAACTCTGAAAGTTTAGTTATGGCTCTATACTATTATTTTCTTAGTTCTACCAATAGCTTACCTTAGAATAGATCTAAGTTTCGATAGGCCTTTTCTGGGTCGAAATTTAGAGCTGTTCCAGAGTGGGTTGGTACAATGAAAACTTCTACTCCATACTGCTTCCCAAAATGCTCCAAAGAAACCTGACTACTTTGCTACTCATAAAAATTTGAGTACCCAAAAGTTTAAGGGAAAGAAAGTAAATCTCCGGCTCATACATGGGTTTGGTGTGAGTAAATCATAAGTTTAACTTGGTAAACACCATCAAACCAAAGGTATCTTGTAAGACCACGTCGCACATAAACACAGACAAATTTTTACCTTACGAATACCAAAACATTTCTATATAAAATCCTCTGATATTATCATAATGCCTAAATTTAAAATAAATATGGAATCATACCCAAAATTGTTACATTATTTAATTCTAGAATAATAGGTACACAATCAAGCCCAAAGGCTAGTATTGGAAAATGGTTTCTAATAATGACAAGGTAAGGGACTACCTTTCATACAATACACCTCTAGAGAAAGTGTACCGAGCGCTACAAACGCGTTTGCCTCTCTACCGACACAGGACCGGCCTACCCATTACTGCATACTATCGAATATGATCACCCCTTAGTTGCGATCAACAGCCATAAAGGGATCCCCAAGCATATATAAACTATAGATATCACTCTAAATTAGGCGATGATCATACCCTAATGGGCACGACCCACATAGCCTTGTCGCACCTACCCTGTTTTAGCCACCTCGAGGTGTGAGGCTCGAGGCAACGATTTTTGTTTTTGAAAACCCTCTTGAAATGCTAATTATAACATTCATCCATACAAGTTGTTCCGAGATCAAACAAACATTTAACAATTACTATCTTTCATTTGGAATCACCCTCAGGAAGAATAGTATAGCTCCATAGCATACTTCATAACGGTTCCTCACATAATGAAGTAGTTTGGATAATCATACTTATTCAAAACCGGTGTCTTCAAACTAAGCAATAATTCCTGACTAACTCAATTCTGATTCTTTTGGATGTATGCAACCAGTATTCAAGTCCTCGGCAAGGAACTAGAATATACACAGCATACTTATGGATTTAAAATAGAACAAGTTATAAATAGTGGACAGTCCGCTATTGAGAGTAATTATACAAAGTTCGCATATGGATAACTATATACCTTATGTAAACATGACCCATTGATAGGAATTATTAACCCTCTTATATCTATCACGTTTATGATATTTCGGCCTTACTTTATCCCTCATCTAGAAATAAATTCTAGATCCGACAGATAGAGGATCTGCCTAATCATTGGCTTTTAGTGCTAACTATGAGATTACTTACTTCCTATAAATGTGTCATAACATTAGTTTTGTTATTTGTTTGAGGTTACTTAGGGGTAATCGACAAAGAAATCCCTTGATTTAAAACACTTTTGTAAAAGAAAGCTGCTTTTAAACAATACCCGATATTTAGAAATAGATTGATTCTAAAATTTAAAAACCTTTATTAATTAAATGAATAAACTATACCTTAACTAAATAATAATTAAATCTGAATTAGTTCCTAATTAAAATCTTAATTAAATTTGACGTACTTTAATTAATTAGAAATTAAACCCCTTTTTTTAGATAATTAATCTTAAATAAATAATAAAATAATAGTTAATGCATAATGAATAATTCAATAATAATTAAATTTTAATTATCAATATATTATAATTGTCTTATTGTATAATCACTTAAGTTTAATTACCTTATTAATTAATGATTAAGCATTAAATACTTTACTTAATTAATTATATAATCATTACATAAATAAATAACTAATTAATCAAATAATTACTTTTTAATTTACAAAATATAAGTTAGAAAACACTTTTCTAAAAGTTATTTAAGAAACACTTTTAAACTTGCAAAACTAGTTTAAACTTCCAAATAGTTTTAAAAACCTTTTCATTTATAGTTAAACCTACTTTAAAATCTTGTATGAAGTTTTATAAACCAAATAAATAGAGTTAACTCTTTATGAAAGCTTTTTCCGAAAACATTTAAGTAAACAAGTTAAGGAAAATCAAGGATTTTGATACTGCAACATAACCACTTGCTCATGCACTAACCTTGTTTAGTTTATCACATTATAACCAACATCACAAACATATATGAATGTAATCATCCACACATACAAGCAAAGATTTATAACTTGTAATAAACTTAATTTGTTGGCTTTCAAATTTCAAACTATATGTCAAATCATCCAAATATAAACACATACGTCCAAGTCAACACAATTTATACCCAAATAAACATCATATTTATAACAAGTTAGGCATATATATAGGTTTAAAAATCTTAGTAAGAAGGCAACAACTTTACTCACCAAAAGTGGATTAAATCAAAGTAATTTTTTCTAGAATTTGCACGCGACCTAGGTCTTTGCTTAGCCTTCATGAAAATGGGGTTTTGTGGCTTAAATGTGGAAAAGTGGTTCGGCCTATGGGAATTAGTGCTCGGCTATGAGTGGTGGAGGGAATTTTGGGTTTGTTTTGGAAAGAGGAGATGTAGAAATGGAGTAGAATGTGTTTAAACAAGTTTTTCTAGAATTTAAAGTGGAAAGAGTACGGATTATTCAATTTAGTCTTAAGAGGAGGGCATGGAAATGTTTTAAGTGCTTTGAGGAAGTTTAATAAAGTAGAAATGAAATGAGGAAATGGTGACAAAAATTAGGAATTTTGTATATGTACAAATAGATAAATTAAATTACCAAATTGTCCTAAAGGTACATCCCCTCTTCTTAAGCCACATCACCTCCACTGTCCCCCTCCTCCTTTATCACGTGAATAGACCCCTTTTCATTTTTCAAGCTAATATGCTATAATGACTAGTATACTTAATGTTTGCTAATGACATTATAAGTTATGACAACTTCTTTTTATTTTAAATATTCTTTTAAACATTTTTCATAATAAGTCACATTATATATTTTTATAAACTTACGTATAAGCATATATACATATATTTCTAAAATGTGATAACCAATTTATAAATAAATGTGAATATGTTGACTCAAATGTACATAATGCTTTCCAACAACTTTTAGACACCAAAAAGTCGAAAATTCGAAAAACCATTTTCGGTCACATTTTCTATTTTTCTTTGAACTAATTATCTTTGTAAACAAATTCTGAAAATTATTTCACCATTATTAGTTATTATTTAAAATATTTATATTTTGAGTTATAAAATCCATCGATTATTTATTAAAAATATATTTAAATATCTATATTTAAAGTGTTTAAATCCTGGGTTGTTACAAGTACCCTTGTCAGTGCGGAGCATGCATAAGGAAATTTATCCTTTAATCATTCCTGCCTTATGCTAGTACTTGTCCCTCTAAATTTATCCCATGGGTTGTAATGAGGAGAGGGATCAGAACAACATTCTGGTAATTGACAATTACATACTTTATCCATAATACTAGTTTATCTTGATAGTTTTCCATTACGTGTTATGTCTATTAGTTAAAGCTTAGTCATTATGGCTTTATGTTTGCATATGATACACCCAACCTACTCGAGGTATATAATAACTATATATATATATATATATATATATATGCGTATGTGTGTATATATCATAGACCCCCATGAACCGGGACATATTCCTCACTAGTATCCATAACTCTGCACCACGTTCGGCATCCACCATCTATGTTTTCGCCAGATTGCCAGCATACATCGAGGAACTTCCCATTAGTGCCCAATAACGGCATTACAACTATTCAGTCATATTCTACTTCGTCCTAAAGACTCCTCTAGGGGTTATCTATCCTAGCCTTCTAACTACGAACTAACTAACAAACAACTTTGTGGCGACGCATATCCCATACGAATCCTATACTAGTTGGTGGTGCAGTCTGTTTAGGCGTAACCCAAGTCTTTTTAATGACCACTCCACGACCGATAACGTTCTCGACCTATGTGTACAGCCTTACTCTTCACATATGTGGTACCAACCTGACTGACATAGTGTTGAGCCTACGCTCACCATCCCATTAAGATTGCTTAATGAAATCAAGAAAATGCCCACTTGTTACTAAATACACCCTACAAGGATTGAAGTAGACTAAACTAGGCTATTTAAGACTTAAAACTAAGGCAAACCCACTTTGATATATTCCGTTCACTTGTGCATGAATGTATATTCCCACAGGTCCTACAGTTGGAGATGTCCCACATCAGTACAACGTATACATCACTTTTGGTAGCCTCTTTTGGGGCTGACTTTTGTTGTGCAACATTACTGACCTCGCAATCAACCCTTACTAATGACTACGGCGTTCATAGTTAATTTAAATCATTTACTATATTTAATAATTCACATCTGCCATAAATGCATACTTGAGGCTATATAGTTTTAGCTGTATAATTACGCTGCCTTCTAAATTCAATTATTAGTATTCAAACACTTTTACATGAACTTACTTCCTACTTCTTTAATAATATTAAATGTCATTACTGCTTATTTCTAATTTAATAATTAAGTACTTCTTACCGTTTGATTTACTAATCAATTAGTATAATTAGATATGTTCTACTGTTCCTTTTTAACTAATAGCTATACTTCTTTGATTGTTATAACTTTCCTAATTTCTTATTCTGTTGTCTTGTTACCACTTTCATAGCTTACATTTTTTGGCAAGGCAACTTTCACGAAGAAGCAGATAACATAGAACAACCAAAACCAAGGAAACTTGCATAACAAAACATTAATCATAACCATCTGAAGGCCAAGAAAAATAAACCCAATGCCACATCCTACGCCTTGATTAAGAAGCATAATAACTAACACCAACGAAACCAAATTTCATGCTACATGCAGTCCTAGAAGTAAAGAATTGAAAGGAAGAGAAAAAAGAAGCTTTAGACTTGGGTGAAACATTTTCAAACATTAAAAAGTAATGATTAACAAGCTGTATCAAAACAAAATATGAAGCAGGAGCAAATTGCAAACCTACGCAGACAAAGCTAGGGTCAATAATTACAACAAAGGAGGAATAAGCCACCAGTAAGTACAACCAGATCTACACTGAAGTACCACATCAAATCCCTTCCGCTGCAGGCAATCACCATGGGAGAGGAATATGAATGGGGTGGATAGTATAGACGATGGATCCAAAACCCTATGATCTAGAAACCACCGACGAAGGACACACATCAAGAGATGACCAGTGACCTCAGAGAGGAGACCAACAACAGACACACTTAAGCAGATCAATAAGCTCCAAACTACCAGAAATGAAAGCCCGGTCATGGATATGGACAAAAATCAGATCAGAAAGCAAGCAGAGGTCGGGATAACTCGATATGAGGATGAGGGTGGTAAAAACGTTGATTTTGCAGCAATAGGAAAAGCTATGTTATAGGAGAGGAAAAAGAGCGAAGCACGAGAGGAAGAGGATGGATTAGACGAAACGTGAAGAAAGAGGAGAAAACGAAAGAGGCGGTGGAAGGAGGAAACCTAGTCTCATTGATGAAAATTCCTTCACAGCATTTTTTATCTCAAAGAATTAATTTTGCTACTTTCATCGCTTACTGTTTATTTGCTAACTTACTTTTAAACTTGTATATTAAATTAACAATAGAATTATTGTTATTATTTTTTTAATAATATTTTAGTTTTACCTTTTATGATTTCCATATTTTAATCCATTAGAACTACATCTTCCTAAAAAGTAATGTTAACACTAATTTTTCATTAACTTTCCTAAAGAGGATTTGTTTTATGTTTGAAATTACATTGATTTATCTTTTCTGTTATTATTGGAATATACGTTATAAAATATAGTAATATGCTTTTTTTGTACATTGCTTTTTTTTGGTCATGTTCCTTGTTATTTCAAACAATACGCCTTCATACACAATTGTAGAGTTGAATAATTTACAGAAATTTACATTGCAACAAACTTTATTCCAATGAATTAAAATATTACTTAAATCTCAATCCGATTCTTTAAAATCTTCAATTCTTGTTTAACAACATATAACATTCAAATAACAAACCTGGAATTTACATAAAAATCCCATTATTGAATTATTCATAACTTTTAGGAACTATTGCACCCTTACCTTCCAAATTTAGGTATATACGTTTTTTATTTTTTTTGCAAGGCAAGCCGGTTTTATAGTGGGCCGTCCACTTTTATTACCAAAAGTAATAAAGTTGAAGTACATGAGAAAGACAAAAGCGCCTAAACTACTAAGTATAAAGGAAAATTCAGCACAGGTATGTGACAGATATGTCACAGTAACTACGATAATCACCAAGCCTAGGTCTCCTCCGAAGAGGAGAGATCACCAACATCAGAAGAATCCAACGGGACAATCCCACATAGACCAGCAAAGGGGCTGAATCGGATAGCAAGAGTAGGGTCGTATCCCAAAGCATCAGGAGAGTATATAAAAAAGCGATCCCAAGAAGTATCAGCTAACATGTCAGAATTCTTACTCGCATACACACCATCCAAATCAAGAACTAAAGACTCACCAGACGGTCTGTAATAAAGGCATCTAAGGTCCGTCTGATTATCGGAAACAAATAGTCATTCACGGGGCTAAATCTCACATCAGATATGCAATCAACCCAACACCTCTCAGACTCATCCCAATCAATAGGATACCTGGAAGGATCAGGAACAGCTAAAGGAATAGGTGGGGCAACACATGGAACCACAGCAGCAGAAGGAGAGGCAGGCCTAACAATAGAAGGAGGCGGACCCAGATCAGATAAAGGAGCCGTAGGAAGGGGAGCGACATGAGAGACAGCGGAAGGAGCCTTAGGAATCCATTTCTGAAGAGGGGGTCGAGGCAGTGGAATATTGGGAAAAGCCGTAGAGCCTTTGGAGTGGAGGCAGGAGTTAGGCAGGTGGCCAAAAGAGTGACGGGAGGAGCATATATCTGGTACCCAGCCATAGCGAACACAGATCTCCGCTACATGCCCTACAGCAAGCTGAACATGAATAGAAGCAGGGAGAGGCTTAAAGGGGGATATCTCAATTAAAGCCTTAACATACATCAAATTTTCTCGAGCAACCGTATTAATGTTAAAGCATTTCAATTTTCCGACGTTGCAAGCTAACCAATTCAACCCAATCAGAGGCTGAAGCACAGAGGGGATTTGCGAAAAGTACACCCAAACGGGAATGGAAAGCACTTACTCACGGGCACTCGCCACAGTGGGTGACCAAGGAGTAATAATAAAGGGCCTATCAGCAAAGAAAAAAGGCTCAGCACCAAGAACAAACCGACGATCTTCGGAAGAGGAAAACCTGAGGTAATATAAGGAATCGATCAGCTTAACATGCAAATTACCTCGCAGCTTCCAAGCCTTACGTAAAACCGAGGATGGATCACAAAGACGATGATTTGGTTCCTGGAAGAAACCAACCAAATACTCGGACCAAAAATCAACTACAGCTTGCATAACCAATGGAGGAGGGATCATCACTGCATTCTCTTCGACAATTTCAAAATCAACCGGTTTGTAATCACCTGCATTTCGAGGCAGTGATTTGAAAAGAGATGACCAAGATTTGTGACAATATGGCATTGGAACAGTTGAACATGGCTGAACATCAACATGGGGCAAAACAGTAGAAGCGTCAGACTTAGTAGCAACAACACTTTTGTCACTGACAACAGGGCCAATAATCTCAGAGGCAAATTGACAAGCAGATGATGTGCAATGACGAGAAACACCAGCCGAAACCAAATCCTCATTTCTACCAGACAACCACTATTTCCCTTTTCGCTAAACACTGCATTTGAAACTTTCAACCCCATTTCACAAATTGCATTCACCTGCGGACACACAATAGCATCTGGAGGAGGCCGAAGCATCCCAGTTGAAGGCGATAACGAAACAGAAACAGGAAGGACACTGCAAGCATCCGTAGCATGAACCTCGGAACTCGAAACCGGTCGAGCAATAGGAGCAATGGAAGATCGATTGCAAGCGAGCAGAGGCGGGAAGTCAGCGGACGAAAGAAAGATTGGATTAGAAATCGCAGCTTTAGCAGACATACTCATATACAGATGACCAGATCGCGTTGAAGAGGGAGAGAGAGGAAGCGATGGATGGGAAGGGGAAAGGGACATAAGAGGCTAAGAGGAGAACGCAGAAAAGAAATGGACGAAGCGAAAGAGGGAAATCACGGAGGGATCGCCAGGAAAAATCGCCAGGGAGACATTTTTACAAAGGGATGCTATGTGTATATCTAAGTTACAAGGTATATACGATATTTAATCATATTTAACAATTCTTATAAAATGTAGGCGAGGCTATCAATTTATTACATATACATATTTAAGCTTACAACTCCAAAATTTTAAATGAGGCATACAAGGAACAGATTCACAACGATATAAATCTAATATTATATAAGAATATATAATTTCCCACTCAGCTCTATGCTTTTAATTCTCCAGATCCAAATCTATTATTCCTGATTGACTCCCTTTCTTTCTACCCACAAATGTATCAAAAAGGATATTCATATTTATTAGAATTGTAGATTTGAGAAGAGATTTGAAATAAATATGGATTTAGACTAAGATTTACGTTTTACCTCTGGCTTTGGCGAATCGATTCGACCATATGCTTCTTCTCTATTGTTTTCTGCTATTCTCCACTTATATATATATATAATTTATAGTTTGTACAATTTACAGATTTTATGGAGAAAAGAAAACGACAGAGCTTCATCGTTGCTTTAGAAAATAAGAGAAGTAATTAAAGATCTAAGCCTATATTCATAGGGGTTAGAATCAATCTCAATTGTAAATCTGATTATATTAAATCCGCGCCGTTCAACTAAGGTTAAATTTATGCCACCAGTTTACCTTCGGTCGACTGCTATACATTCACCAGCCGCTGCTTCAACCGACCCCAACAAAGGGGTCAACCGATCGCCTTTTTATGTTAATTATTGATTTCGGTTTTATTTGTTTCCTATTTGAACCGATTTCATTCAATCTGCCTAGTGATAACCTTGCTTAAACGATAAGTGTTTTAACCTTAAGTAATGTTAATTAATCATATTTATTTTCTTAATTATATGTATAATTATTTCCAATTCGAAATTTTCAATATTAACAACTTTTTCGTTTGAACTTCGATTGTAAAATTTTATATATGAAAATTGATCAAAACATCACCATGAACACAACGATGTAAGTTTCATAGTCAAATTATGATGTTTGTAAAAATTCTATTTTTGGGCTTTAATAATTATTTATTAATTTATTTTAAATTAATTGTCTTTAAATAGATGGGGTGTTACATTTTTCCCCCTTAAAGAATTTGTTTTTGAAATTCCTCAAGGATGGATCATATAACATAAGCAAACCAATTAATGTACAACTAATTTTACAACCAATCGTGTCCCAGTGCATGGTGTATCACAACACATGTGATATGTATGCAAAATAATACTAAATCGAAATCTCTTATATGAATGCATTTTTTAAAATAATTTTGAAAATACGGTGCAAATAACCTATATATACCGGTAGTTCTATATGTATACATATTTTGAAAATCAAAATCTTTTCGCATACAAATTTTCCTACACATCTACAACCAGAAGTACAATTCAACAAATTTTACATCCACTCCATACCATCAATACTTAGCACACAATTTCTAACATCTAAAACTTTTAAATCCAGTTTTCCTAAGCATATATTCTTATATCGAAAAAGGGATTTAGATGGAGAGTTCTATTTTTTCATTCTCCTGTGTACCCATTCCTCCATATCTTGAAACCTTCTCTTTTGCCTTCTATTTTTTCCAAACTTGTCCAAGTATAGTCCGCATAAGAAAATTTATTTTTAAAATTTTAAAACAGAATTATTTTAAAAACCAATTTTTTGTTTACTATCAAGAAGGCATGGAAACTAAAATTCCATAACTAAAACAACTCTCCCTTGTTACCCTCTATGTTTTACATATCATCACACTTGTCGCACAGTAAAATTCACATTTTCTTACCCGTCGACTTTGTCGACGCTAAGCATGTAGCATTTCAGAAACCAGAAATTTTCCTTTTTCCGTCTGAAATCTGCTTCAATTAACTTTTCGAAATGCTGAACTTTTTTTAAAAATAATTATACAAAAATTTTGCAAAAATATTTTATATTTAAAAAAAATCAAACATCTTTTACAAAATTTTCAAAAAGTATTTGTTTTTAGCTTCTTAAAACTAATTAAGCCATATATCACGCAATCGGGATTTAGTCAAATGGATAACGTCTATGATTTGCTATCATATTCCATAGTAAATTTATAAATTTTGAAATTTTTTCCTTTTATTTTAAAACAACAATCATCACACAAGTATACTTTTAAATTTCAGCATTTAAGGCATATGGATAGTGACCCGTGGTTTCGCAATAAGCTTTTGCTATCTCTTGCTCGCTCAACTTTATCTCCTAAAATTTCAATACTTTTTGAAACTTAACTTTAATTTTCTTTTTGTGGCTAAGTTAATAAATTTCCTAATTTATTTTATAGACTTTCAGTCTTTTATACTTTTTTCTTTTGCATTAGTTAAGTGCCATTTTATGAGATTCTTTATTTATATTGTTTTTCAATAAATATAGCGTTTAGTCTAGAAAATAAATAAAAAGGAACATTTCTTATAAGATCGTACGCGTTTCATACAAATAGAGACAACTAATGCTTATACCCCAAAGTCTAAAAGAAAAACAAATGTTGTAAGGAAAATAACTACTTCTAGCACTAATCCTACTTTTACCTACAGACGGTAGGATGGTCCCGCTACTCCTCGAGATCCTGAACCACTACCGCGACCCTTGAATTATCGAAGCTTGCAACTATGCATCCAAGCTTGCGACCCTGGCATTGCTGCTCAGCCCATACCTCCTGAGGCTTATCCTTGATTGATCTAGAAATCTTGGACCACTACATACTCAGGGACCTGTGGTTGTCGCTCTGCCCACCTCGTTATCGAGCCTACTGCGCATGTGCTTGCTCTGCTTTCTCTTATGCTCCAACTCTTACAGGCACCTCTTCAATCCCCATCCTCCTAAGGGAGGACCAATACAATATACCAAATGCTTTCATCTGCACCTACTTTCCGTGGAGATTAACTCTGCAGTGTCAGAAGATGCGAGCGAAAAGATGATAATATGGAATATAGCCAATTCGCATTCCAATTCCTAGACCTGCATAATGGCACATTGCCTTAGCCCAATTTACCTCAACCCACTTAGCGTAGGTAGACTTCTGTATTAGCGGTAGATCTGGTCAAAACTCCCCATGTTGGGGATGATGTTATGCTGAATGATATGAGTGATGAGACGGGCTTGGTCTCGCATGTTGTCTAAGCGCCAGACACATACTCCCATGTGGAAGATCTACTATAGAATCGCCAAATCGGAGGACTCGACATCCTCTAAATCTCTCCTGCTACTGGGATGTGCGGGATGCCTCCAAATTGCTCATCGGTCATTCGAATCTCCACCCTTCACTTTGGATGTAAAGTTGCTACCGTCCCCGTCAAAAGAATACTCCAAATTTGCGTCGAATAGACGGATAGATCACTGGTGGTATTTCTGCTCGAATGCCCCATGGCTAAGGATCAGTAACAATCCTGTAGCCATTAACAAGTCTTCCAACCATAAGTGGCGAAGTCTCCAAACTTAACTGGTCGCCCCTATAGAAATGCAAAGTTAGGCACCGCTTCGTAGCTTTTTACCCTTCATCATTTTAGAACCAGGCAATTTCTTGCAGGGCCAGATTTAGGTGGCGAAAGGAGATGCTGCTTAGGGGAGGTGCTATAATTTGATTTAAGGGGAGAAAATTGGGTTAAGATCTAGATTTGGGGTCTGTTTTTGGTTAAGCGCCGGTTGTCTTCTATGTGTTGGGGGGTTGCTAGCGCCTATTTATTGCTTGGGGTGTGGTGGCGATGTCGGTCACTTTGAGGAAGAGGGAGGGGGAGCTCGGAGATGAGAAATGAGAGAGACAAAAGGAATGAGGTTGGATAGAACTGGATGTGACTATATCTTGCATTCGAGGTTTGGGTCATGCCCAAAACCAGCTAACTGATCGACCGATTATTTTGGGGGCGGTCGATCACTACAGGCCAACTAGTGGAACCCAGAAAGTCGACCGCTCGTAGTCTGTTTGGCCTAACCTGAACCTGCATCTTATTCAGGTTGGGTCGAATATAAACAATTTATTTAACTAACATTGTTTTGTTCCGCTTCCGCCTTCTTCATCTTTGTTATAGCTATTCTACAAAACTCTTATCTACCCATAGCAATGCACTCTCCTACTGCTTTGTTTTAGGTTCTTGCCTCTTTTCTCTTTTTTTATTTTTATTGAATTTTATTTCTAAACAAATTTAATTCTAACTAGAAGTTCTATTTAAATAAAATATAAAAAGATATCATAATTTGGGGAAAATTTTAATATTTACTTAATTCTCAAAAATAATTTTTTTCTTCTACTATTAAATAATACCTTTGAAAATCATTTTAAATATTTTTTAATTTTTTTCAAACCTTTTATTAAATTCTTTTATGTGGGTCGGACTTGGGTAGGTTTTATTTGTCCTTTCTTTTGGACCTTTCTTCTTTTCCACCTAATTTTTGACTTATCTCCTTCAGAATATATTAAAAATTTGCTTATCGTCTTGGAATGATTTCCACACACCTTCCTTCAAGAATTAGCATAATTTCTACTTCTGGATATCTACAACATATAAATTTTTTACTTTCCATCTGTCTGGATCTAATGCATATCATCAATCCGCAATCATATGAGGATTTACTATTATAGGGTAGCCTAGGCCCAAAAAGAGAGTCATGTATTATCCATCTTCAGGGACCTTTCTATATGTCACATTCATGCTCTTCTTAAGTCAATGCCTTCCAGTATGGCTATCTCACATGAGGTGATCGAGATTAGCGTATTCTTAACTCTATCTGATGTTCCAACTCATGGTCGATTTATCCATCTCTTTAGAATATGGTTTGATACTACTTTTATAGTTGGAATTTGGAGTTTGGCTTATAATATATAAATTTATAGATAGCAATACAGATACATTTACTCAGCGTATTCAAATACTTATGATCGACTAACCTAAGCTCTGATACTAAGTGTAACGGCCCGTCCCTAAGTGGGATCGAATTTTCATTAATTGAAAAGCCAAGTCCACTAGAATACGGATCATTTATGTTGGTATTGATAGAGTTAGGGGTACGTCCTAGAGGCAGATATGTAATTTGTTATAGATATCTAACTTGATGATCAATCTTATTCAAACTAAATGGTATATTCTTTCTGTTATATACTTGATATAATGCATTATATTAATTAATTACTTTAATTAAAAGTATATTTAATAGAAAATCCATAAATGGTATGTTTTGTGATAGTAGTTACAAAGTGTTGCAATCATAAGAATTTATCAAAATGAAAATAAATATACGTTTATAAATATTCGTAGTCAAGATCTATCGAAATTAGATATCAATACATCTATTAAGACTAGAGTATGCAATGCTTTCCATATGTTTGGTACGCATGACTGTTGGGGGCACCAAGGGTTTATGTACAGATAGTTATTAGATAACCATGGAATGACTTACTTGATAGTTTTCTATTGGTTAATATAACTAAGGTCAAGAAGAGAATATTGATGTGACTAATTTACACAGTTCACTCCACTTGAGAATATTGTTGGTCTTCAATATGAATGTCCCGCTTTGATTATAGTTAAATTATGACACGACGTCCATCGAATGACGATTATTGGGTCAAATGAAAGCATTTGAAGTGAAACACTATTCAAGAGAGGATTTGTCTCCTCGGTTATATGAGATTAGTATCACGGTCAACTGATCTTAACTCAAAGTCAAAGTCTCTGGCCAGAGCAGTTCGATTACTAATAATTATTATTATTGAACCAAGGACTTTGTGTTTTGATTATAAAGTTGAATATGGATGATATTGGAATTTTGACCATTACCAAATTCCATAAGTCCTAATGTGATATAGTTTTGGCGAAGAGAATTGGTGTAAATAATTGTCACTTATCAAGTACCTCTTATAATAAGTAAAATGAGATTTTACCAGAAGATGTGTAAGCGATAAATTCAGCCAAAATGTCACATCACCTGCTAAGTGATGTGTGAACGTTAATATTTGAATAATTCGATATTAATCGCTGACTGAATTTACATCTTTGAGTCGTGTAACCGTAATAATGAATATTTTGAATAAACTACATGATTTAATTAATTTATAAATTGTTGTAAATTAATTTAGTTAATTAATATTTATGAAATATTAATTATTAAACTTCATTTGATTTGTTTGAATTAGTAATTAATAAAGCGCGTTTATAAAAGTTATAAACACTCGTACTGATATTCGATATCAATAAAATATTTAAATAGGATTTAAATAGATTACTTGCTGGGTACTTTGTGGCATTTTTCATCGAGGTCCACATGCATGATGAAAAAAGGAATAGGTTTCAAACGTGATTTGAAAATATAAAGGAGGCATTAAAAAAGGGAAATAAATCTTCTTTTTATGAATCACTTAAATATCATTTATGAAATGAACTTTGTCATTTTCTCTTTATTTTATTCTACTGGATATATGAGAAGGGTGGAAGAGGATTTGGTGTTTAAATTTAGAATTAAATAAGGAAGGTTTTAAAGGAGGAAATTGAAAAGGCTTTAATGTTTTATTTTAAAACATTTTCTCTCTCTCATCCTCATTCACAATTGTTTTAGATAGACAATTTTTTCTTCTTTTTTTCTTAAGCTCTCATCCTCTCCCTTAGTGGCCTCCATGAAAATAAAAATTCCATAAATATTCAAAAAAAAAAAAACAAATAAATTCAAGGTGGTTCTTGTTTCTTGATCCTTGCAACATCCGGAGGCTGACTTTAGTATCTAGGAGATTGATTCATCATTCAAGATACGATTCATTAGCTACATCTAAAGGAAAAATTCAATCTTTCAAGGTGTACTTCAAGGCTTTAGAATTAAGGTATGATCTTCTTATTCTAATAACTTTGATATAATGTTTTAATAAATAAAATTGAATATCATAATTTATGTGTGTATAATATTATCTTATTTCATTTGAAAATGGTTTATGTAGTTTAAATTATTCATTATATGAATTGATTGGTTCTTTTTTATTTAGATAAATCAAAACTGAGACTTGTATATGATTAGACAACATTTAAATTTAAATGTATGTTTAACCATTCAAATCAAAGTGTAATTCTTTTGATTTAAAGTTTATATGTTTTATTGTTTGCACTTGTGCTGTAATAGAAAACTTACATATGATTAGATGATGTTTTGATAGTAAATTGATTACAATAAATTTCTAAATTTGTTACCCTATTTGACATCACAATTATCCTTTTTTAAGTATTCAAAGGATTTTAACATATTGCTTAATTCAATATATATCACCTTTTGTTTTATAATAGTAATAAAAAAAATATTTATTCATATAGGTTAAATCTCCTTAGATTTGAAAGTTTATTTGTTCTTATTATCTGCATCTTATTATAATTGAAACCCTCACATGATTAAATGATGCTTTGATAATAAATTGAATTTATAAATTTGTTACCGTATTTGACATGATTAATATCTTTCTTTAAGTATTCAAATGATTGTTAATATTGCTCAGTTTAGTATATTTCACTTTTGTTTAAAAAGATAAAAACATTTTTCGTATAGATTGAATCTCTTGATTTAATTGTATACATATATATTTTGTTAACTAATTTAATTTTACATAAGTTCATAAATACATCAGAAAATTTAAATGTAATATGGTTTATTTTAAATTAACAAAGAAGTTTTGGGTTAATCTTTATTTACAAATAATTAAATATATATATATATATATATATATATATATATATATATATATCTACACACATATATAAAACCCAACGTTTATATTTTAAAGTGTATAATTTGAATATTTTATCAATATCAAACAATTTTAAACGAGATAGTAGTATATGCATATGAATTATTATTGGCTATTCTTATTCATATGTTATAATGATTCATTGATTACTAATTGAATGCTGCATAAATCAAGTTTGTCAAAAAGGGAAAGATGAATCGATCATCTTTGTCATCTTTTATTTCTTTCCCGTTTGTCCCTTATGTGATCGCCTTTAAACTTATTCTTATTTATTCATACACATCATGCTATCAATTGATCATACTTCTTTATGTTTAACTATTCTGTCACACAATGAAAAAATGAATATATTTGACATATTCAAACCTTATTTTTATATCCCATTCTTGATTGTTTTGGAATAAATTAATAAAAAAATATAGTACTAAATAAAATACTGATTTTATTTAAAAGAAATTTAGATAAGATCTAAATACATATAAACTTCATAGGGCCATAGTGATCCAAAAATTTTAAATTTTTTGAAATCCACTCATTTTTTCCGCTGCAAGCTGATCCAGTTCCTTCAATGGTATCAGAGCACAATAGCCTATGCGGTCTAAATTAGTCATGTTGGAGCTAACTAATTAAGCTTGTTTGCACTTAATATAGTGTCTAGAAAGTTGATGTTTAGGATTGGAATTGGGTAATCAAGTACCATGTTTTACATGGTTACTTGCCTCGCCTGAAAGGTAACGTGAGCCCAAAGGTTGCCCCTAATAGAAAATGCCCAATTTGAATTGGGTCTTGAGCTAGTTTTCAAAATAGTATTGAAAATTAAGACATGATTTTAAATTTTAGATTTAAATAAAAATATGTTTCTCATAAAATGTTATAATATAACCTAAATTTTTAAAATGTTTGAAAAGGTAATGAAAAAATCAAAATGTTTGAAACTATTTAAATATTAATTTCGAAATTTAGAATTTTGTTAATAAGATTAATAAAATAAATAAATTAAATGAATTACTTAATTAATACTTATATGCATGTTTATGTGTGTTGATACATTGTCTGCTATTTTAAACTGTTTGAGATAACATAAGTATACATGTATGTATATAAGATAAATTTTGGACTTAATATAATTTAACTAATTTTTTTAATTAAATTAATTAATTAAAGGTTAATTAATTAAATAAAAATGCATATATATGATATATATGTGTGTGTGTGTTATATTATCAAGGTTATAGTATATGCGATAAAGGTTATAGTGGATATGTCCAATATAAATGTTGTATCGGAATACTAATATAAAATTGATAAAAGAGTTAATTAATTTCAATTAATTACATAGGGGATTTAACCAAATAAAATATTAAACATAAAACTGTCATATAAGTAATATGACATATAAAAATTATACAATGATAAAACTTATATTATATGAATGTATAAACTAAAGGTGGAGCATTAAAGATAATCAAATAGGCCAAGGAATAAATACATACGTAAATGTATCTATACTGTGATTTTTGATGTGTATGACACTTGAATCACGTGGGTATTTCATAAGAAATATATTATTCCTTAAGTCAATATCACTAAATATAATATATTGAAGATTATAAATCTTCAATATAATGTTGTCCTCTACTATGCAAATATATATTAATAAATTATATATATTAATAAATTACTTGCATATTCCTTAGTTGTTGAGCAAACTCAAGCTAGGAATGTTATGTATAGTATTATTAATATACTGAATAGACAAGGTAAGATAACTACACGTATTTATTGAGCAAACCCAATGTACATATAGTACACTTAGGTCGTCGCGATATGGAAGGTATGAGTGAATAATCTCTTTCGATTTGCTGAGCAAACTCAAGGTCAAAATGGGGTTAGGACACTAAAACATGGGTTAGGAGTTGTATGTTATACAACCGATAAGGATTTATCCATCGTATATGGGGTTATGATTTATTGAGAAAACTCAAGGTTAGAATATCAAGACAGACGAGTCTTAATACCCACTGGTGAAGTCGAAAGACTTCTATGTTTCATTTTAGGGTTTGGAGAAACACAAAGACTAATGGAAGCCTTATTAGAAAAATGAAATGGTAACATTTAACCTTTCTAATATTATAAGAGCATATGCTAAATAATGTTATAATTATCTACAAGGATTAATTTGTGCATTTATTAAGATTGATAAAATGTTTATCAATTAAGATATACAAACGAATTGAAGATTGACAAGTAGAAATATAACATATACTTACCAATAAAAGATTATTACATATTAACGTTTCAACACCCATGCAAATGCCTGATTTTACAACTACCGAATATGTTTGTAGTTTGGCCACTTACGCATTTATTTGGCTGAGACCATGTATTGCATTTTATGAGTTTTGAACTTTAAAATCAATACAAGACTATGGATATTTGATCCATATACAATTTCATATAAATGTTATATGGTAAACGGTCAGATTTTCTATCAATCTATTTATGAAATTCTTTTGAATCTTGCTCCAGCCGGATGATGAAAAATTATCATGTCCGGTTCTTTCGGGAGATGGATCCATAAGAATTCACCTATCCCAATAACAAAGAAACCTGACTTGAACGATCTTGTATTAAGAGCTAAATTGGCCAAAGGGATGGGGCATAATTATTATGGAGAACCCACATGGCCAAATGATCTTTTATATATTTTTTCGGAGCTATTGGGGTTCGACTCCATACTCTTGTGTATATCCTTTGGCCACCAGAAAGATGCAAATCGTGAATATAGAAGATACCCTTAAGAAGTAAGAACCAGATCATCCTCTAATGTAGGTCTTATATAGTAATAATGATCATCAGTACTATGAAATAAGAGTCTTCGACATAAAGGAATATCAGGGGGCAGTTTCACTACTGGTTTAAATACAAGAGGTGATAGAGATTACTTACCTAAAGAAACATTATGCAAAATATGATCAACCGGAACACATGTTTGATCCACTCTACGAACTGAAAGCGCAATTTTTCGAAACAACCAAGTTATTAACGTACAAAATTTCGATGAAATTAGTTTATCTGATCAACTAAACCTTAGTGCGACATCGAGTATTCAATCTGATTGAGTATAAAAGAATCATATCATGTTAAATGCAACACTAGACCAAAACTACAATATAAATCTAAGAACTCGATCACTGAAATGTTAGTTTGACCAATTTACGTAAAGCGAAACATACCTAATGTTCTTAAAAGCTAAGGATAACTGAATGCGCTTTTGTAAAGAGGTCATTATGATATTGTAGTAAGGGTTTTGTTTTGAACGGATTGACCATTTAAAAAAAATAGCGAATTTACAATAGTAGATATGATTTAAGGTACAGTTGGTATGAAAAGAGTGAATAATCATGTTTGCTTCATAAAGGAATAATGGTAACGAGAATTGTAAATAGTGATTAATACTTAACATCGGAATAAGAAATGCGATTTCTATTTCAAAATGTATTTTTGTATAGAAAAATATTTTCTATGAGATTTATTTCTTTGAGTTCGGGATAATTGTTCAAAGAACTTTCCGCTGTAAATTATGCACAGTATACGAAATAAATAAACTATACTAAATAAATGATGGACCTCCAAATTTAGTATGCTATTATAGTAATGGCAGAAATACTGGGAGCATGCTATATAGCACCTGTTGATTGCATCATATTACGAAAAATGTTTTCATAAAATGCATTGAACATTATTTATGAAATAATGACTATTTTTCGGTATCGATTGAGAAATAGACATAGCTATATTCCAATATGAATATTATGAATATTCGTTATAAAATAAAACTATAATGTGTCATTAGTTTACATAACAAAAGCGATGCATCGAAAATACAGAAGTATCTAAAATTATTTACAGTTATTTTGGAATTATAGACTAAGCCGTAGTTTTGAGAAATTATTTTTTATTTTATTATGAATCATATGACATATCTCAAACAATTGAATAGTTATGCACCCAATTTGTAATGACCCGATATCATTCGCATCCACACATGTCGGACTTGAATTGCTCAAAATACCGCGTTGTAAATAAAATTTAGCAAACCTCAGAATATACAATAAATTAATAAATCACAAATCATAGAAACAGAGTATTTAATAATGCAGCGGAAGTAAAAGAGATAGTTGTTCATGAAGCTATTATATATATATAAGATACATCAGAGTTAAACAAGATACAACAGAAGAGTAACAAGATACATCAGGTACAAATCAGAATACATCATTGGAATCACTGGATACTAAAAGCAAAATAGATGGCTAGATCTTCAAGCAAAGCTCCAACTCCGAAGGTGAGTATTGAATGCTAAATCACTCAGTCTGACCTAAGCGTAAAGCAAAACACAAAACACTTGAGTCAGGACATACATACTTATGAACTGTAAATCAACTCAAGTGAACGGTAACAAAAATGCATCAGTAACTTAAAGGATGCTTGGGATCGCCCATCCTTTAAGGATCCATTAAACTATTTACTATGTAGTAATATTCGCTATTATAATATGTCTACCGTAAAATAAAATTACTTTAAAATAGCGTTAAGGGGTTACCCATATAGCCCTTAACACATAATAGTGCCAGTAGTCTATACAGTACCTGCATATCTCCTGATCGGGAGACTACGAGAAGATACTCCATAGGTACGACACAAATCAAACTCGTAGTAAAGCTCGTTATGGTAGGTGACACAGCACACAAGGCAATGCCAGGGTAGATATACAAATTACGCACACGGGCTGGCGGTAACGTAGCAGCCACTACGCCCACCTCGGAACACACTCCCAATCAAAATCGGAGGATGGTCATCAAATCAATCACAAGTAAGAGTATAGTATCAAAGAAATGTGTCCGATAGGAGGAAGACCTCACTTGGCCCGAGATCGCTCCTGTTTTAGCCACTTTATGCCAACTCACGGGAGTCGGGTCCACGTTCACACCTAAATAGGATCTTCGCCACCATCCAATTCATTTTGAAAACTCCACCGCGTACACAGTTGTTAAAGTGGTTTTCGGAGTTAGAAGAGAGTATGACAACTTCCGGTCGCGGTCTCTTTAACAACCAATCGTTATTATAATGTCGTGGTCATTTCAAAATAGTTTATACTACATAAAATCAAATCATTTCATTTCAAACTACATTCCTTTCAAAATAGTTTATACTTCGAAACCAAAACCATTTTTATTTCAAAACTATATTCATTTAAATACGATATCATTTTCATTTCAAACATATATTCACCTTTCAAAAATCATAATGCTTTTCAAAGTTTTAACTCTTTCGAAACCAAAATACTTGAAATCATTACACTTTGGAAATCATAACATTTTGGAATCATACATTTGAAACCATGAAACATTCTTTTAATTCTTTACATTTTCCAAATTTATTCAATTAAACCCAAATTTTAAAATTTCCCATTTAATTCAATTCAAACCACCAGTTTCAATTCAATTCAGTTTCCCAACAAATCATTTCAAATCTTATCAATATTTCGTGTATCTTAAATTTAACCTCATTGTTACTTAGTTTTGCAGTGTTCATTTCATAAATACAATATCATTTAAATAAACTCAAATTACAAGTAAACCAAATATCCTTTCATATTAATATAAAGTTCAAATATTCATTTATCGAATAAATCAAATATCATTCCAAATTCACATTCCTTATCAAAATAAAGATCATGTCATTCAAGACCATTTCAATCATTAAAATATCATATCCTTTCAAAACCGCATTATCAAATCATTATTTGAATTCAAAATCAAATATTCAAATTTAAATACCTTTTTAAAAATCAATTATGTCATTCATTTATTATTTCAAATATCATTACAAAACACATTTCAAAATTCCATTCAAAAATTCATTTATCTCACTACATTTCATTCCATTTAACACATAACCAAGTAAACCTTATTTAAATTCAAATTCAATTTAAATCCCAAAAGAAATTCAAACTTAAATATTAAAATATATTCAAAACTTCTTAAATTTCACAAATAAACAATTCCAAAAGTTAAATCGTTTAACACTTTTAAAATATAACTGAAACAGTGTTAAAATCTATAACATTTCAAAACATTGTCAAATTATAGCAACGACGACATTTATAAAGTCTACAGTAGGTATTTAGTTTCCGAAATAGTTCAGTTCAGGAACAATAGCATTTATAAAGTGCCGTAATAGATATTTAGTTATTTCAAACATAGTTAAATTCCAAAACAATAGCACTAAAAAATGCTGTCATAAGTATTTAGTTATTTCGAAATTAGTTAAATTTCATAAATGATAGCATTTAACAAATGCCACCGTAAAACCACAGTATTTTTGGAAATGCTACCAATAAAATTCCAGATTTTATTATAACTTTCAAAAACATTAAAACTTCAATTTTTGTTATTTAAACTTATAGATCATATTTTTAGGCTTTAAAATTTCACATTTAAATCATTTTAACATATGATTTATCACAACAAAATTTTAAGATCAAATATCCAATTTAAAACTCAATTCATTTGTTAAGTCAAAATTTCACTGTTTCTTAACTTATATAAATTTAACGAAATTTAACATTTTACTTCAAATATCATTTCAAAACTTTAAATTTAATTTCCATTATTTACTTACATTTTAAAAATAAAATTTAAAGTCAAAAATCACATTTACTTCCAATTTACATACTTAAATCCAATTCAAATATTTAACTTTCTTAAAATATAAGAAAAATATTTAATCACAATTTCATACTTTAAAACACATATTTATATATAAAAAAATCATTTAAAATATACCATGGGGTCCGTATATAATTTTCTATCTCAGGTCAAGTGATACGGATATATATCATTTCCATCTGCAATTTAAAAAGAAAACCCGGTTTCTATCATTTCAAACCTGCAATCTCAAGTCAAATAAAATACAATAAAACTCACTTGAGTCTATCATTTCGGCTCATGATGTTTTTTCCTATTCTAATGTCCGTTCAGGTATGTATCATTTTAACCCATAATGATTCTATTCTAGCAGAGAACTTGCAGTGTGAGCATATACATAAACAATACAAACAAATATTCTAACATGTCAATGTCACAATATACTGTCATTAATCATAGGTCAGGTGATAATTAACAAAGTTAACATGGTAATAACATGGAATAATATATGCATAACATTTTAATTACTAATCACTTGTCATCCATTTACCGTTTCATAAGTAATAATGTCAGAGTGAGAAAGAATCATCTTTTTCCAAAGTTAGAGACCAAAACAACACACAAGAACGATTTCAAAGGCACGACAAACACGATTAGATTTGAACGGATGGAGAGCCTTGATATTGATCTTGTATACAACAATTAAAACAAAGTAATATAAATATATTTTCAACACAAAATTCATTGAAACAAAAATGGAAATAGAATTAACAAAATGACATCACCAAGCTTTTAACACAAGAGTGCTTGACCATGACTCAACATGGCTCGGCCATGATCACTATTTGCTCGACCATGGTAGTTTACATGCAAGTTTGGCTCGGCCATAGAGGAAAATGGCAAGGCAAAA
This sequence comes from Allium cepa, assembly GCA_030765085.1. Classification (NCBI taxonomy): domain Eukaryota; kingdom Viridiplantae; phylum Streptophyta; class Magnoliopsida; order Asparagales; family Amaryllidaceae; genus Allium; species Allium cepa. The sequence goes on from CM060940.1 coordinate 657,410,680, forward strand.
CATGTGGAAGGTGAAGGCAAGCAAGTGGAAGGGTTTAGGTTTAGGAATGGAAGGTTTTGGTGCACATAGGCTCGGCCTATGGTCCTATGGGCTCGGGTTTGGTGCATCTTTAGTTCAGATCAAAGGTCATGCTGGTGGTTAGAGGTCAGGTCATGATGGTGGTAGAGCGAGGGGTGGTGGCCGAGGCAAAATATGGAAGTGATGGTGAAGTTTAGGTCGGCTATGCATTGTTTAGTGGAGTTTTAGCCAAGTTTTGAGGTGTTTTGCTCATGTAGAAGGCACGGCCAGATCTGGTCTAATGGGTAGGTGTTTGGAAGTAGATGACGAGGAGGAGATGGTGGTGGTAGGATAAGATGGTACTGGTTGAGGCTGAGCTAGACAAGAGAAAGCAAGGCAAAAACAGTGGAAAAAATGAAGAAGAAAAGGAAGAAAAGAGGTAGCCATAACTTATAATTTTTTTTCCACAAATGAAATGGACAAACAAATGGTGAGGATGAGAATTTTTTCATGTGAAAGGCAAAGGAAAATACACGGCCAGAAAGAAAATGGAAGGTTAGGACAATGAAGGGCCAAGCAAATGAAGAGGCATAAGGCAGAGGAAAAGACACAAGCAACAAAAGACTCATCGAATTTCCAATTCTTTTAATCTAATATAAACAAATATAAATTAAGTAAATAAAATAAAAATTTGAAAAAAATAAAGTAGAACTGAAAATAAATAAATAGTTTTAGGAAAAATAGAAAATAAATAAGGAAAATACTTTATTTAATTGAAACTAGAATTTAAAATTGTAAACAAAATACAACTAACATTGGAAAATTTCAACTACACTTTTAAAATGTTTTAAAATAAAATATATATACATAACATGTCATGTTACACATGTAAACATAAATTATAACATGACATGACAAACAAAAATATTATTTATATAAATTAAATAAACAATTTTGCTAAATAAAATAATTTACATACAATAGTGTAAAAAACATAACTTTCACAATACTACTCGGATTCCAACGAAACGAAAAGCAGTATACTTAAAATTTTATTTAATTTCGTAAAAGAAGAATAAATTTCAAAATTTAAAATTTCAAAATTTTAGATTAAAAGTCAAAGTTTGACCATATTGACCAAAATTCACATTTCTGGAAAATATTCTATTTATTCATGTTTGAAATTATAATTAACATAGAAATCAAAATTTATTTGAAAACAACAAAAATTTATTCAATTTAATAAATAAATAAAGTTTTTAAATCAGAAATTCAATTAAAATAATCAAAATAAACGATTAAAATAATCACAAAATACAGGGTTGTTATACGCCCCCCCACTCAAAACTTTTCGTCCCCGTAAAGGAACGAGGCACGGGAAAACACAGAAAAAGATAGAATGAAATAGGATTAAGACAAGATGACAAGAAGATTGAAATTGTACCTGATAACTGTTGTTATAGGTAAGTTTAACAAGGTGGAGATGATCTTCCCAAGATCCTCTAGAATCAAGAATACAAGCATGAAAAAAAGATCCTCTAGAATCTAATTCACCCTTTTCGCTTGACCGACGGTCTGTGGATGGCAAGTAGTGCTCAGATTCAAAAATGAGTACCAAATATTATCTAAAGATTATAGAAAGATTTCTAAACTGACTGGTATAAGCAACAACCTCTCCATTCTGTAGCAAGATAAGGAAAATAAGGACATCCAAAAGATAGTTTGAAAAACAAAATAAGATAATCAGTTTGAAGCCATGAAAATTTCAACTTAAATTGATAATTAATTTTTTTTCTAAGTTAAATATATCTTAACTATCTCAAATTTCATTATCTTATCATCCAATTATCTTAAATAAACAATCTCTAAAATCATGGATTTGAAAAAAAATCATTTATTATACTCATAATGTACTCAATAAAATTAATTCTTCTTTATTCCTAATTAAAATTAAATTTATTCCTCTCAATATTTTATCACCTATATTATGTACATCTTACACTTATTATGACTGCTTTAATTTATTCTTAGTTCCTTTAACATCATTTTATATTGCAAGTTATTCCATTAACTCTTTTCTCTATTTACCTCTGTTAATCTTTTTATAAGTAAAATTTAAGTGTATAACATTTATTATAACCTCTCAAATTTTATTTATAAAATCTTTTCATACTATGTATTATCCAATTACATATTCAACTTCTGTATAATTTAGGTAAGTTATATTGGAATGAAATTGTGTATTATACAAATAAAACTTTCTAATTTAATCATTTCAAGCTTGAATATTTATCCAAATCTTGAAATTATACTTGAAATTATCCTTCAAGATAAAATTTAGGAATTAAATTTCTGATAAATTCCAAACTATTTAGAGATAAATAAATGCACATATACTATATATATATCCATTCAAATTTAAATCATATATCGGCATATGTTATAAATCCAGTCTTATTTTAAAAATTCAAATCAATTAAATTCCCCAAAACAAAACTGTAGCAAGACTACAGAACGGTCTCTTCACTTCGAAACTCGAAAATGAATGTCGATGATGCTGCAGTCATCACCGAAGTTATTTTCCAGCGACAAAGAGAAGGGCACTAATTTTAAACTTTAAAATTCTTTGGAAATAAATTTCTATTTCGAAAATACTTTAAATAATATATCCTTTTAAAATTTTAAATACAAGGTTTGAAATCCATTGGAAATTTAATTCTCAAATTCTTGTTTTTAAATTCATTTTAAATTTCCAAATAAATTTATAACCATATTTTATAGTTCAATTATTTATATATGAAACAAGAGATAATGATATATAAAATCAAATATTATTTCTTAACAACCAATTCAATAAAATCCACAAAAAGATTTATGAAATAGCTACAAAATTTATTTCATTACTAAATTTGAAAAAAACATATTGTGTCAATTTGCTCAGTTCAAGTGTTTTGGAAATCTTATCAATAGCGTTGATCATACGAATCGATCAGAAACCCAAATCAACATCAACAACTTAAACAACACAATATATAAAACATTTTAAATATTAGTTTACAAATACACTTCAAGAATGATTTGAAGATAAGTTGAAAACAAAGATGAGATGATTAAATAATAGAATAGGAAGATGGATAAGCTTATATTAATCGCGGGCAACCTTAACCGGGTCAACCGTGATTTACAGAAGAAGATCGATGTGGAGGTAAATCTACATTCGGTCTTAAGAGATAGAGTTCAGAATTATAAGAGATACTAGCATCTAAACCAAGGATATAAAAATCTCTGGTGAATCGATGCTGTTGTAAAGGAGTTTCGCCCCTTTTACAAATCAATTTGAGATTGGCGAGGCCACCGACTCATTATAAAGATCATTCGAAGTGGAGTTATGGGATACTCCAGAATCAAAAGAAGACGAATAGTGAGGGACACGAATGGATTTTGGAACCGCAGGGAACATTCCAAAATTCAAAGGAATCAAGTCAAAAAGGAAGAGATTCAAACTCGAATGAAAGTGATTCTGTAAATACATTTACCATATATGCTAAGTTTAGGCTAGAGCCAAAGCTCTGATACCACATGCAACGACAAAATATTTTCAACCATTCGCATCCGCACATGTCGGATTTGAATTGCTCAAAATACCGTGTTGTAAATAAAATTTGGCAAATATTAGAATATACAGTAAATTAATAAATCACAAATCACAGACACAATTATTTAATAATGCAGCAGAAATAAAAGAGATAGTAGTTCATGAAGCTACTATATATATATATATATATATATAAGATACATAAGAGTTAAATAAGATATAATAGAAGAGTAACAAGATACATTAGGTACAAATCAGAATACATCACCGGAATCACTGGATACTGAAAGCAAAATAGATGGCTGGATCTTCAAGCAAAGATCCAACTCCGAAGGTGAGTATCGAATGTTGAATCACTCAGTCTGACCTGAGCATAAAGCAAAACACAAAACACTCGAGTCAGGACATACATACTTATGAACTGCAAATCAACTCAAGTGAATAGTAACAAAAATGCATCAGTAACTTAAAGGATGCTTGGGATCGCCCGTCCTTTAAGGATCCGTTAAACTATTTACTATGTAGTAATATTCGCTATTATAATAATGTCTACAGTAAAATTAACTTACTTTAAAATAGCGTTAAGGGGTTACCCATATATCCCTTAACGCGTAATAGTGCCAGTAGTCTATATAATACCTGCATATCTCCTGATCGGGAGACTACGAGAAGATACTCCATAGGTACGACACAAATCAAACTCGTAGTATAGCTTGCTATGGTAGGTGACACGGCACATAAAGCAATGCCAGGGTAGATATACCAATTACGCATACGGGCTAGTGGTAACGTAGCAGCCACTACGCCCATCTTGGAACACACTCCCAATCAAAATCGAAGGATGGCCATCAAATCAATCACACATAAGAGTATAGTATCGAAGAAATGTGTCCGATAGGAGGAATGACCTCACTTGGCCTGAGATCGCTCCTGTTTAGCCATCTTATGCCAACTCACGGGAGTCAGGTCCACGTTCATACCTCAATAGGATCGGCGCCACCATCCTACTTCATTTTGGAAACTCCACCGCTTACACAGTTGTTAAAGTGGTTTTCGGAGTTGGTAGAGAGTATGACAACTTCCGATACCGGTCTTTTTAACAACCAATCGTTATTATAATGCCTGGTCATTTCAAAATAGTTTATACTACAAAAAATCAAATTATTTCATTTCAAACTACATTCCTTTCAAAATAGTTTATACATTGAAACCAAAACCATTTTTATTTCAAAACTATATTCATTTAAATACGATATCATTTGCATTTCAAACATATATTCACCTTTCAAAAATCATAATACTTTCAAAGATATAACTCTTTCGAAACCAAAATGCTTGAAATCATTACACTTTGGAAATCATAACATTTCGAAATCATGAAACATTCCTTTAATTCTCTACATTTTCCAAATTTATTCAATTAAACCCAAATTTTCAAATTTCCCATTTAATTCAATTCAACCATCAGTTTCAATTCAATTCAATTTCCCAACAAACCATTTCATATCTTATCAATATTTCATATATCTCAAATTTAACCTCATTATTACTTAGTTTTGCAATGTTCATTTCATAAATCCAATATCATTTAAATAAACTCAAATTACAAGTAAACCAAGTATCCTTTCATTTTAATATAAACTTCAAATATTCATTTATCGAATAAATCAAATATCATTCCAAATTCACATTCTTTATCAAAATAAAGATCATATCATACAAGACCATTTCAATCATTAAAATATCATATCCTTTCAAAACCTCATTATCAAATCATTATTTGAATTCAAAATCAAATATTCAAATTTAAATACCTTTTTAAAAATTAATTATGTCATTCATTTATTATTTCAAATATCATTACAAAACACATTTCAAAATTCCATTCAAAAATTCATTTATCTCATTACATTTCATTCCATTTAACACATAACGAAGTAAACCTTATTTAAATACAAATTCAATTTAAATCCCAAAAAAATTCAAACTTAAATATTAAAATATATTCAAAACTCCTTAAATTTCACAAATAAACAATTCCAAAAGTTAAATCATTTAACACTTTTAAAATATAACTCAAACAGTGTTAAAATCTGTAACATTTCAAAACATTGTCAAATTATAGCAACGACGACATTTATAAAGTGCTACAGTAGGTATTTAGTTTCCGAAATAGTTCAGTTCAGGAACAACAGCATTTATAAAATGCCGTAATAGATATTTAGTTATTTCAAACATAGTTAAATTCCAAAACAACAGCACTAAAAAATGATGTCATAAGTATTTAGTTATTTCGAAATTAGTTAAATTTCATAAATGATAGCACTTAACAAATGCCACCGTAAAACCACAGTATTTTTGGAAATGCTATCAATAAAATTCCAGATTTTATTATAACTTTCAAAAACATTAAAACTTCAATTTTTGTTATTTTAAACTTATAAATCATATTTTTAGGCTTTAAAATTTCACATTTAAATCATTTTAACATATGATTTATCACAACAAAATTTTAAAAGCAAATATCCAATTTAAAACTCAATTCATTTGTTAAGTCAAAAGTTCACTATTTCTTAACTTATAAATTTAACAAAACTTAACATTTTACTTTAAATATCATTTCAAAACTTTGAATTTAATTTCCATTATTTACTTACATTTTAAAAATAAAATTTAAAGTCAAAAATCACATTTACTTTCAACTTACATACTTAAATTCAATTCAAATATTTAACTTTCTTAAAATATAAGAAAAATATTTAAATCATAATTTCATACTTTAAAATACATATTTATATAAAAAAATTATTTAAAATATACCACGGAGTCTGTATATAATTTTCTATCCTGGGTCAAGTGATACGGATATGTATCATTCCAATCTGCAATTTAAAAAGAAAACCCGGGTTCTATCATTTCAAACCCGCAATCCCAATCAAATAAAATAGAATAAAAATCACCCGAGCCTATCATTTTAGCTTATAACGATTTTTCCCTATTCTAATGTCCGTTCGGGTATGTATCATTTCAACCCATAGTGATTCTATTCTAATAGGGAACTTGCAGTGTGAGCATATACATAAACAATACAAACAAATATTCTAACATGTCAATGTTACAATATACTGTCATTTATCACAGGTCAGGTGATAATTAACAAAGTTAACATGGTAATAGCATGGAATAATATATGCATAACATTTTAATTACTAATCACTTGTCATCCATTTACCATTTCATAAGTAATAATGTCAAAGTGAGAAGGACTCACCTTTTTCCAAGGCTAGAGACCAAAACAACACATAAGAACGATTCCAAAGGCACGACAAGCACAATTAGATTTGAATGGATGGAGAGCCTTAATATTGATCTTGTATACAATAATTAAAACAAAGTAATGTAAATATATTTTCAACACAAAATTCATCGAAACAAAAATGGAAACAGAATTATCAAAATGACATCACCAAGCTTTTAACACAAGTGCTTGACCATGACTCAACATGGCTCGGCCATGATCACTATTTTCCCGGCCATGGTGGTTTACATGCAAGTTTGGCTTGGTAATAGAGGAAACTGGAAAGGCAAAACATGTGGAAGGTGAAGGCAAGCAAGTGGAAGGGTTTGGGTCTAGGAATGGAAGGTTTTGGTGTACATAGGCTCGGCCTATGGTCCTATGTGCTCGGGTTTGGTGCATCTTCAGGTCAGATTAGAGGTCATGTTGGTGGTAGAGGTCAGATCATGATGTTGGTGGAGCTAGGGGTGGTGGCTGAGGCAAAATATGGAAGTGGTGGTGAAGTTTAGGTCGGCTATTCATTGTTTAGTGGAGTTTTAGCCAAGTTTTGAGGTGTTTTGCTTATATAGAAGACACGGCCAGATCTGGTCTGAAGGGTAGGTCTTTGGCAGTAGATGATGAGGAGGAGGAGATGGTGGTGGTGGTACGAGAAGATGGTGGTGGTTGAGGCCGAGCTAGACAAGAGAAAGCAGGGCAAAAATAATGGAAAAAATGAAGAAGAAAAGGAAGAAAAGAGGTAGCCATAACTTACAATTTTTCTTTACAAATGAAATGGCCGAACAAATGATGAGGATGAGAAGTTTTTCATGTGAAAGTCAAAGGAAAATACACGGCCAGAAAGAAAATGGAAGGCCAGGACAATGAAGAGCCAAGCAAATGAAGAGGCATAAGGCAAAGGAAAAGACACAAGCAACAAAAGACTCTTCGAATTTTCAATTCTTTTAATCTAATATAAAAAAATATAAATTAAGTAAATAAAATAAAAGGTTGAAAAAAAATAAAGTAGAACTGAAAATAAATAAATAGTTTTAGGAGAATGGAAAATAAATAAAGAAAATACTTTATTTAATCGAAAACTAGAATTTAAAATTGTAAACAAAATACAACTAACGTTGGAAAATTTCAACTACACTTTTAAAATGTTTTAAAAAAATATATATATACATAACATATCATGTTACACATTTAAACATAAATTAGAACATGACATGACAAACAAAAATATTATTTATATAAATTAAAATAAATAATTTTGTTAAATAAAATAATTTACATAAATAGTGTAAAAAACATAACTTTCACAATGTTAATCGGATTCCAACGAAACGAAAAGTATTATACTTAAAAAAATTTTACTTTCATAAAAGAAAAATAAATTTCAAAATATCGAATTTCAAATTTTTAAATCAAAAGTCAAAATTTGACCATATTGACCAAAATTCACATTTCTGGAATATATTCTATTTATTCATGTTTGAAACTATAATTCACATAGAAATTAAAATTTATTTTTAAATAACAAAAATTTATTCATTTTAATAAATAAAATAAAGTTTTTAAATCGGAAATTCAATTAAAATAATCAAAATATACAATTAAAATAATCACAAAATACAAGGTTGTTACACAATTATTGGGAGCATCATAAGAGTTGATGAACTCTTCAGATTGATACATATAGAAGTATGAAATCATAAGTCTATTAATACGAAAATGGTTCCACGTACTTCGCCATATTCACCAATGAGTTATCACTGACATGGACCTGCATATTTGATACACCTGTAGTATGTCTATAGTAAACTCATAGAGTATAAAATAGAAGTAAATCAAATAACATTGGATAGAAATGATTCGATTTGATCGAATAAGTGAGTATATTGGAAAGGGTTTCGAACATACTTAAAAATGAATAAGGATTCAATCTCAAAAAGTCACTCCTCCATGTGATACGTAATGATGCATCGATAAGGAGCAATCAAACTTTGTTGGACAATGTATGATTAACTAGAAGTGAAGTTGAGTTAGTTTCTTTCTGTAAGGTCATATATTTAAGAGTAGTACACAAGGTTAATATTATTTCATCTGAATAACAGTTTACAAAATCATACAAGAAAAGTGTTTATAAGAAACTCCGACATATCCTAGGCTAAATGTTTGGTAGGTTGTGCGAGTCGAAAGATTGCACGTAATAATTGTTCATGAGGGATCTTGTATGAATCTGCCTGAAAGGTTTTTGAAAAAGACTATCATTGGATGACATATTTATGTTTTGAATATAAGTTTTGTAAACTAAAACCAAATCAGTTTTATAAATAAAGAAATTCATAAAACGTCTATGAATACCTATTCTATTGCACTGAGAAATAATTGTTGTTTCAAAAATACCAACTTCATTGTGAAGGAATTTCTTTGAGGAATTATTGGTAGCGAAATGGAATTGGATTTGATCCATAGATAAAACTAAAAAGATAAGATGAAATGAAATTAACTAACCTAAACGAACACATCGCATTATAGTGTCTAATAAGTATTCTCTCACATTAAAGAGAAACTATAAGTTTCTTATTAATGTCAAAAATATATAATACTCGGTTGTTTAATTAAACCATTAAGAGTGTTGACTCCATATGATATGATGCGCAAATCTGAAAGAATTCCAAGTACGCTATAAAAATATGATTTTGGTGGTCGTAACCAAAGGGATGTGATCTATCGGCCACGATTATGTCTTTAAGAGCAAGACTAATATAGGTGGAATTAAATGAGCAATGTTAATAAGAATAATGTCGTAAAATTCAATTATTGAAAATAGCGTATATTCAATATTAAACATGCTCAAGCCAATTCAGATTTAATCACAAAATTATCACTTGATAAGACTTAGTGTTTTGGTACGTATGTATTGAAATAGAAAATTCTAAATAATGATTTAGAGAAAGCTATTTACATATATTAACTAAAAATGTCTCGAAGTCAGTGGGAGAAAAATTGAGATTTTGAGTCTTTGGATATGATCCAAGAAATGATACGAAAATATCATTTTATATGCATCAAGATTGAATAAGTATTTTGATAGAAACATCAAATAGTTTGATTTTCAATCAAAGTGCAGAGGAAGCATGTGTTTATATTAAAGAATATTAAAAGACACATTGATATTTCTAAACCATAAGTAAATAACACGTTGATTTTAACAATGTATTTGTGTTGAAATCAGCATTAGTTGTTTAAATACTCAACATTGGATTAATAAATGATGTCTTTTATAGTAAGTATAAAAGATGTCGGGAATGTCTCAAATGATATGCAAGGACACCTTATTAAAATGTTTAATACAGAACATGCAAGATTGATTCCTTTGTAATGCAAAAGGAATTACGATACATGCTATGTTGTCTACGATATCATAATTTGTTTATTTATTTGATACTTGAAGCAAATATTAAATCCAAATTGATATCATTAAATGGTTGTTTAAAGTGTTCTTGTGTTTCTACGAAATACTAGAGAATTGTTTACATAAAAAATACTCCTTATGAAGGAGTGTTCGAACTCAAACTTCATAAGTCATATTGAGTGTAGTATGTCAGAATATTTAAGTTGGAAATATTCAAAATAAAAGATTGTGACTTATTCAATGAAAAAAGGCTACGTACATCGCCTTAAATATTGCCGCAATAAAGTAATGTATATAAAATTATAAGTGCACAAATTTATAAATGAGCCGATTCCAAATGATGAGAATCTTTGAACATTGTTATACGATAACAATGTTGCGATATAGTTCATAACAGAACTTAGAGCTCACAAGAAGTCGAGAAACATACTTCGATTTGTTCCACGCGATAAAATAGTTTATCACCATCAGAAAGAGTTGATTGATAGAGTAGATAATTAAAACGTAATAGCATACTCATTCACAAAGGGACTGACCCAATTGGTTTTGAGAAAACCGATTGGAGAAGTTGGAATAAGATTCCCCCAAGTGCAAGTGGGAGATTATAGAGTTAGTGCTATGTCCTAGGGGAAATTAAGTAAGTTGTTACATATATCTAACTTGATGACCAATCTTGTTCAAACTAAAAGATGTTTTCTTTCTATTATAAACTTGTGTTATATTAATTAATTAATTAATTAATTTAATTAAAAGTATATTTAATAGAAAATCCATAAATGTTATGTTTTGTGGTAGTAGTTACAAAGTGTTGTAACCATGAGTAATTTATCACAATGAAAATAAATATACCATTTTAAATATTCCTAGTCAAGATGTATCGAGACTAGATATCGGTACATCTGTTAAGACTAGAGTATATAACGCTCTCCAATTGTTGGACAATGTATTACTCATGACTGCTGGTGGCACCAACGGGTAACGTACTGATAGTTATTGGATAGCCATGGAATGACTCACTCGATAGTTTTCTGTTGGTTAATATAACTAAGGTCAAGTAGAGAATATTGATGTGACTAACTTACACATTTCTCTCGACTTAAGAATACTATTGATCATCAATATGGAAACTCCGCTTTGTTTATAGTTAAATCATGGCACGATGTCTATTGAACGACTATAGTTGGGTCGAGTGAAAGTATTGGAAGTGAAACACTATTCAAAAAGGGACATTTCACTAGAAGGACAAACTTTGCAGTTCAATTAGTTTATAGGACACACATCCACAGAAATTAATTTCAAGGCCAAAGATAGCAGAATAATTACTTTTTAAGGACAAAGTCAGCAGTGCGATTACTTTTTAAGGACATAATTTCATAGGTTTTTAGGCCTTAGAAACTAATTTTTTTGCATTTTGTCATTTAAAGTAATTATTTCAGTTGTGTGTCCTAGAAACTAATTGCACTTGCTAAAGAGGCCCTTGTGGCTAATTTCCACATTCAAAAAAGGATTCGTCTCCTCGGTTATATGAGGTTAGTATCACAGTCAGCCGATGTTAACTCAAAGTTTCTAGCGAGAGCAATTCAGTTAATAATAATTGTTATTATTGAACCAATGACTTTATGTTTGGATTATAAAGCTGAATATGTATGATACTGGAATTTTAACCGCAATCAAATTTCATAAGTCCTAATGTGAAGTAGTTTTGACGAAGAGAATTAGTGTAAACAATTGTCACTGTCAGGTACCACTTACAATAAGTAAAATTTAATTTTACCAAAAGATGTGTAAGCGATAAATTCAGCCAAAATTTTTGAGTCGCACAACTGTAACGATGAATACTTTGAATGAACCACACGATTTAATTAATTTATAAATCGTTGTAAATTAATTAATATTTATGAAACATTAATTATTAAACTTCATTCGATTTGTTTGAATTAGTACTTAATAAAGGGCATCTATAAAAGTTATTAACGCGTGTATTGATATTCGATATTAATAAAATATTTCAATTAGGTTTAAATAGATTAACTGCTTAGTGTTTTTTGGAATTTTTCATTGAGGGCTACGTGCACGATGAAAAAAGTGATACGTTTAAAATGTGACTAGAAAATCTAAAGAAGGAATTACAAAAAAGAAATAAATCTACCTTTTATGAATCACTTAAATATCATTTATGAAATGAATTTTGTCATTTTCTCTTTATTTTATTCTACTGAATATATGAAGAGGATGGAAGGTTTTAAAGGAGGAAATTGAAAAGGTTTTAATGTTTTCTTTTAAAACATATTCTTTCTCTCATCCTCATTCACGTTTACTTTAGGTAGACAAATTTTCCTTCTTTCTTAAGCTATCCTCCTCCCCGTTAATGGCCTCTAGGAAAAAAAAATTCCACAAAGCAAATTCAAACAAAACAAATAAATTCAAGGTGATTCTTGTCTCTTGATCCTTGCAAAATCTGGAGGGTGATTTCTAAATCTAGCATATTTTATTTATCGTTCAAGCTACGATTCATTGGCTACATCTAAAGGAAAAATTTAGTCGTTCAAGGTGTACTTCAAAGCTTTAGAATTTAGGTATGACCTTCATAGTCTAATAATTTTGATATGATGCTTTAATGGATAAATTTGAATATCATAATTTATATGTGTATAATATTGTCTTATTCGATTAGAAAATGGTTTATGTAGTTCGGATTGTTTATTGTATGAATTGATTGGTTACTTTTATTTAGAAAAAACAAAATTGAAACTTGTATATGATTAGACAATATTTTAATTTTAGATCTATGTTTAAACATTCAAATCAAAGTGTAATTATTTTGATTTGAAAGTTTATATGTTCTTATTGTTTGCATTTATGCTATAATAGAAACTTACATACAATTAAATGATGTTTTGGTAATAATTTGATTACAATAAATTTCTAGATTTGTTATCATATTTGACATCACAATTATCTTTCTTCAAGTATTCAAAAGATCTTAACATATTGCTTAATTCAGTATATATCACCTTTTGTTTTATAATAATAATGAAAAAAAATATTTATTCATATAGGTTGAATCTCCTTAGATTTGAAAGTTTATTTGTTCTTATTATCTGCATCTTATTGTAATAGAAACTCACACATGATTAAAGGATGGTTTGATGATAAATTGATTTTATAAATTTGTTACCGTATTTGACATGACTAATATCTTTCTTTAAGTATTCAAAGGATTGTTAATATATTGCCCAGTTTAGTAGTATTCACTTTTGTTTAAAAAGGAAAAAAATATATTTTCCATATGGGTTAAATCTCTTGATTTAATTGTATACAATATTGTATACACACACACACACACACACACACACACACATATATATATATATATATATATTGCTAACTAATTTAAGTTTACAAAAATTCATAAATACATCAGGAAATTTAAATGTAATATGGTTTGTTTTGAATTAATTAAGAAGTTTTAGATTAATCTTTATATACAAACATTTGCATCTATATGTACATATACACATAAAACTTAGTGTTTATATTTCAAAGTGTGTAATTTAAATGCTTTATTAATACCAATTTTTTTTAAAAGAGGCAGTAGGATATGCATATGAATTATTGTTGGCTATCCCTATTCTTATTTCATAATGATTCATTGATTGCTAATTGAATGCTGCTGCATAAATCAAGTTTGTCAAAAAGAGAAAGATGAAGCAATCATCTTTGTCATCTTCTCTTTATTTCCCTTTTGTCCCTTATGTGATTGCCTTTAAACTTATTCTTATTTATTCATATACATCATGCTATCAATTGATAACACCTGCTTTATATTAAATTGTTCTGTCATACTATTAAGGAATGAACATATTTGATATATTCAAACCTTGTTTTGATATCCCATTTTTGATTGTTTTAGAATTAAATTAATAAACAAAATATGGTATTAAATAAAATACTGATTTTATTTAAAAGAAATTTAGATAAGATCTAAATACATTTAGACTTCATAGGTCCATTAATGATCCAAAAAGGGTAAAAATTTGAAATTCATCCATTTTTTCCGTTGCAAGATGGCCCAATTCCTTTAGGTATCTTGTAAATAAACAAAAGTATATTGGAGAACTATCGATAAGAACTCACAATGGAATAATAGAGTATAATAAAACATATACATATACTAACCAAGATTTATATCTCTGATATCTAGCACCCTTGTCAACGTAGAGCAGACATAAGGAAATATGTCCTTCCATCATTCCCACATTGTGCCAATACTTGTCCCTCTAAATCTATCCTATGAGTTGTAATGAGGAGGGGGTTAAAACAACGTTCTGATAACTGGTAAGTTACATACTTTATCCATAACATTAATTTATGCCAATTGATTTTCCATTATGTGTTAAGTCTATTAGTTAAAGCTTAATCATTTTGTCTTCATGTATGCATACGATACACCCAACCTACTCAAGGTATATAATAACTATTTGTATGTACGTATCACACACTACAACAAAAATATCCTATTACAACGCCCTTTTTACAACGGGCATTGGCTGTCCGTTGTAATAGAAGGCTATTACAACGGTCCATTCACGCCCATTATAATAGATGCTCTATACAACGCCCTTTTTACAATGGACAATGACTATCCATTGTAATAGAATGCTATTATAATGGTCCTTCCACGCCCGTTGTAATAGATGCCAATTTTACAACGTTCACAAAATGCCTATTGTAATAGATGCCAATTTTACAACGGCCAAAAAATGCCCGTTGTAAGAGGTGCCAATTTTACAACGCTCATAACGCCCGTTGTAATGGGTCCTAATTTCACAATGGGCTAAAAAGGCTCATTGCAATAGGTGCCAATTTTACAACGGTCATAAAATGCTCGTTTTAACCGATGCCAATTTTACAATGATCATAAAATGTCCGTTGTAATAAATGTTTGTAGCTAATTTTTGACAATCAATAATCAATAATTATAATGTTTTCTTAAAATTAATATTTATTATTTATTAATAATTAATCATTAATAATATTACATTAAGCATATGTTACTAATTACTAATTATAATATTATATTACTAATTACTAATTATAATATTATATTACTAATTACTAATCATAACTTATCATAATTAATGATTATTAATAAATAATTTATAATTACTAATTATTATCTATAATCAATATTTATTTTTTATATTAATAATTTATTGTAGTTAATTATTAATAATTAGTAAATTATAGCTAATATTTATAATCGGTACGTTTCGTTTACTGTTTGAATTTGAATTCATAATTAAGACTAATGTTCAATATTTAATAACTAATATTTAATATTTAATTATTACATTTTTAACAACTTTCATAATTAATTATTTGATAATTTCTATTTATAATGTATAAGTAATAATACATACTTAATATTTTGAAATTTTCATGAAATTCATAAATAAATAAAAAATTCGTAAAATATTCAAAATTTCATAACATTCAAAAATGTTAAAAATTTCAAAGCGTAAGTTTTATTTTGTAACTATGTTATTTGAATTGTTAATTATACATAATATTTTACTTTCAATAATTAATATTCAATAAAAGTTAAGAAGTAATAAGTAATAATTAATAATTAATTTTAAACAGTTAATAATTAATTTTTAATGATTTGAAAGTAATATTTAATATTTTAAAAAATTCAAGAATTTTGTATTATAGTCAATATAAATTTTACCATGTTAGTTCTAATTTTTAATACTTGTCTTTATACAAATATTGTGAACGTTTAGCTGGGACACACAAAAATTTAGTAGCATCAGATGAAAAGTTTGCGGCAAATTCTTGAAATTTAGGTGGGAAGTGCCGAAAAATTGGCTCCAAGTTTAGAAAACAAAATTATCACATCTTAGGGCATCTCCAATCGTTGCATTACATACTGAATTTGCGCAAAATAATTCTCCAATCGTCCAATTCAAGGTGAAGATTAAGCTTAACGTTCAGGATCCAATTCAGGATCCTGAACTGGGCTTGGGCGCCCAAGCCCTGGCGCCCATTTTATGGGCGCCCAAGCCCCCCTTTTCACCCCTACCGACCATATTCCCCCCTTTTCACCCCTAACGGCTACAAACGAATATATTTCAAAGTACAACGGCTATAAACGGTCACATTTCAAATTACAACGGCTATAAACGGTCATATTTCAAATTACAACGGCTATAAACGGTCATATTTATGATTTCACTACATATATCAGAATGTTATCCAGATTGTAATACACACATCTCTTCTTCTATTACAATTTTATTCTCAATTCCTTAATATTGAAAGTATGTCTCATCCGTTTCAATCATATACCGAAGCGATGAATATGGATAGCTGGGATTTAGATTCTCAACCCTTTCAAAATGGGATTCCCCAAACCGCCCCCCCTCTATCGTTCCATTCTTCTGCTCCATGGTCTGGCGATGAAGATAAGGATTTGTGTTATATTTATTTTCATTTTTATAACGACTCGGTAAAGGGGAACGACCAAAGTGGAGAGGCGTTTTGGCCAAAAATCATGAGTGCGTACAATAAAAAACATGTTGAAAAGACGAGATCAATGTCTGCAATCACGGGTCGTTTTGGGAAGATTGATCGACAAAACACAATTCTAGGAGTCGCAGATCCACAAAATAAGAACAGCAAATCCAAGTGGAATGGGTGGCGAAGCTGAATTGGTAGCGTTTTGTAAAATCACATTTTTAATTTACATTCATTTCTAATCACTTTGTTAATATTTGATTTTGTTTTTCTGTTTCTGTAGAAGAGAATGGCGAACGATCAGTTCTTGAAATTATTTCCAAGAGAAAATGGTACAAAGAAACCCCACTATTATCAGTTTGCAAACTGCTATGACTTGCTTGTTAGTCAACAAAAATGGAACTCAAACACCGCAAAAGGCTTAAGAGATGTGCAGACGAAGTCAAAGGGGAAGAAAAAAGCAAGTAGATCTACTTACAATTCTAGCCCAGGCAATTCTTCTCATATGGCCTCAAATGAATGCCAAGATATCGAAGATGAAGAAGTAGTTCTCGCATTTGATGAGGACGCTAGACCGATGGGGCAACGAGCAGCTAAGAAGAAAATTGCTGTTCAATCTCAATCGATTCTCGTTTAGCCCTAATGCATGAAAAACATGCGAGAGAAAATGCAGAACGTCAAAAAGGAAGCGCAGAAAAGCTTGCCGTGTTAAAAGAATTGACTGAGATTGAGAAGGGTCGTTTTGAGCTAGAGCGGCAACGCCAAGAGACCATAGTAATGGAAAAGGATGTCACCGGAATGGATCCAATTACATTGCAATATTGGATGGAGTACAAACATCGCATTGTTGAGAGTAGATCTGGAACAAAACATATGTAGTTGACGTATTAATTTGATATTTCTAGTTATTGCAGTTTACATTTCCATGTACCTTCAGTTCATTTAGGTAATCAAGTGTTATTTTCGGTTTAACAATATTTAATGGTATATCATTTTTTCGATGCATTGTGTATATATCAAAATTGATTTACTTCATCAAACATAAATGACATTACAAACATAATAATTGAAGCATTACACACTTCGTTATAGAAATAAAAAAGGCAAACATATGTAATTAAACAAAGATCCACCATCTTCAACTACTAATTTCCATGAGAATTCCAAATATGCTCCATTAAATCCCTTTGGAGTCTATTATGAATAGCTGCATTACGATATACCTCATGATGATCGTTATGAATTGCGTACTGTTCTTCATTTCGTAACGTGGTTGTGCGAAACAATTCGGGTGGTTGTCTTGCCCCCTCATACTCGAAATTAGGATAATCCATACCGCGTTCATCTTCAATGATCATGTTATGGAGAATTATACAACAGAACATAATTGTAGCCATTTTTGATCTCTTCCATAATCTACATGGATTGCTTACCATTGCAAATCTTGCTTGAAGGACCCCAAACGCCCTTTCTACGTCCTTCCTTTGTCCTTCCTGCATCACAGCAAATTGTTTCTGTTTTGCCGTCATTGGGTTTGCAAATGTCTTTACAATCGTACTCCATTTGGGATAAATTCCATCTCCTAAATAGTATCCATGGTCATATGTGTTCTGACCAAGAGTAAATGATACGGGAGTTGACTTCCCTTACGCCAAATCATTGAACAAATGAGATCGTTCGACAACGTTTAAGTCATTAAGAGAACCTGGCATTCCAAAGAAAGCATGCCAGATCCACAAATCATGAGAGGCAACTGCTTCTAAGATGATTGTTGGTTTTTTTCCTTGCCGTTATATGCTCCGTGAAAAGCTTTTGGAAAGTTCTTCCACTCCCAATGCATACAATCTAGACTTCCAAGCATTCCAGGCCAGCCCTTGCTTTCATGCATATCACGCAAGCGAGTTACATCTGCCTCGTTTGGAGATCGAAGATATTCCGTCCCATAAATGTCCACAACTGACTGGCAGAAGTGATCTAGGTTTTCCAATGCCGTACTCTCTGCAATACGATATGCATCGTCAAGGGCATCGGCAGGTGTACCGTACGCTAACATTCTCAAAGCTGCAGTCATCTTTTGATGCCCACTCAAACCATGTTTTTTTGCGGCGTCCTGCTTAAAAACAAAATAATTATGATTCTGCTGAATACTTTCGAGAATTCTTATGAATAATGGTCGACTCATTCTGAATCGTCGTTTGAATGTCTCTGGACCGTAAGTTGGATCACGGGCAAAGTAATCTTGCAATAGTGTTTTGTGAAATGCTTGCTGGTTACGGTCGATATATTTCCTACCCACTATGGAACCACCATGTTTTCCAAAAGTTGATCCGTATGCTTCACGATATATCTCCATCAATTCCTCCTCATCTTGTTGATGCGCTAACGCATACGCTTCTTCTTCAGAGTCACTGTCGCATAGCAATACAGCTTTTAGTAAATTTCTAGACATTGTTTGATATTTGAGGATAGTTGTTTGATATTTGAATGTTTTGTTAGAGTAAATTGTGGTGAACAAGTATGACATCTATATGGTTATATATATATATATATATATATATATGACCAAATCTTGAATGGAGAGATGGTGTGTCATTGTGCGGTCAAATCACGTACTGTAGCCACGTTCGTTTGCCGGTCAAGATTCTCTGCTATGTTTAGTGGATAGAGGGTGTGTCAGTGTGCGGTCAAATCATGTACTGTAGCCACGTTCATTTGTCGGTCATGATTATCTGCTATGTTTAGTGGAGAGATGGTGTGTCAGTGTGCGGTCGAATCACGTACTGTAGCCACGTTCGTTTGTCGGTCATGATTATCTGCTATGTTTAGTGGAGAGATGGTGTGTCAGTGTGTGGTCGAATCACGTACTGTAGCCACGGTCGTTTGCCGGTCAAGATTCTCTGCTATGTTTAGTGGAGAGAGAGTGTGTCATTGTGCGGTCGAATCACTTACTGAAGCCACGTTCATTTGCCGGTCAAGATTTTCTGCTATGTTTAGTGGAGAGATGGTGTGTCAGTGTGCGGTCTAATCACGTACTGTAGCCACGTACGTTTGCCGGTCAAGATTCTCAAATCATTATCCATTATATAAATTCACAAATCGTTATATGTTTAAATCATTTACAAACCTAACATTATTCAAATTACAATGTCCAACATGACATTTACGTCTCATGAATTGAAGTTGCTTATGCAGTAGTACATTCAAATCGATGAGAAGTACGATAATCAGGAGTCAATGGCAATTAATTTACAACAACGATGTGGGCTTTCAAGTCAGACGTACGGCTCAAGAGGTCAGGACTGCACACAAAAACTTTACTAGGGCATGCACGCGTTACACAAAGATTATTAACGAGGTAATATTGGAAAATGTGTTTGAGACAACACGTTCGACTTATGACGGTCGATACAATTTAAAATATGGCACGCCCTTCATTGCCCATGATGCGTACTTCATACGTCAAAACTGGCTAGAAAGATTTGGATAGCCTTAAGATAACAGTATTGATAGTTGGTTATGTAACGTTCGTTAATGTATCATGAGCTTTCTGAATTGTCTTTTCAAATGATAATGTCTGCTTTTGTTGTCAAAGCTAATGCCTATGTCTAATGTTTGTTTTTGAATATGCCCTAGTGTAATGTATGTTGTCAGATCAAAAAGTACTGGGACCAAAAGTGTAATGTTTGTTTATATATTCTCTTTATGGCTTACTTATTCATCATTCATAATCATCTTCTTCCACACTCACAACAATAAATTCTTCATCGCAATGCCTTCTTGGCCTTCTTCTATCGATTCAGATGCAGGTTACGTGCCTACGGAAAGTCCACATACTGATGAGGATTGGCTAACCGATTATCAAGAACAACACTATGAAGATGTCTGTAGTCAGTTTCCAAACCTTGAGCAGCTGAGACTTCAGGAAGTGGTCGAACCGCGATACGAACAAAATGTTGTGCGTATGGCATATGAACAACATGAGAACCAGGATCAAGTAGTTCAACCTCCCACTGAGCAAGAACAAGAAGTTGAATCGCAGCTAGTTTGTTGTTTGTGCGGGTTTGAAGTTGAAGTTGTAGTGCGTGCGGATGGAGAAAATATTGGCCGTCGAATCCAACTATGTCAATTCTGGCCGAATGGTTGCAATTACGCGGAATGGTTGGATGATCCATTATGTCCAAGGGGCATAACCTACGCAAATGAACTAGAACATGAGATAAGACGTCTTAGATTGTCTGTACAGGAGTTGCAGTTTAATCGTCACGTCTAGTTTCTTCATATGTGCAGTCTATTATTACTGTGTCGTTTCTTATGAGTGTTCTATGTTTGAATCATTCACTAGTTAAACGAACATAAAGTATTCACGTTGTACACCAACATATATAGTTCGTATTTAAACGGACACCTACAAATAATAATATACACCAACATGTATAAGTCACAGTACTCACAGACTAGCCGTGTCCTGGATGCGGGGATGCATGTTTGTCGTGTACTCGTAGTACCATAACGGCAAAATATACCAAAAAGCATACATCTGCCTGACATCGCCAAGCGCAAATGAATCTAGAGCGGTATATAGAGTGCCTAATATCGCCATGCCCCAGTCGATAGTATGTAGCTGGTCTAATCGGGAAAGGGAAGCTAAATAGCCAAGTCTAACCGTACCTTTTTGGTTCGAAAAAAAGGTCGAACCAAATAGGTACAACAAAAATGCTCTAGTAACTGCATCCATCATATCGGCTCTAGCTATATAACTGGTGATGTAATGCTGCAAGCACGTCAACTTAACAGAACCACTAGAGACGCAGGTAACATCTATCAGTGGTAAAAAAACAGTATACAAATTGGGCGACTCGTATAAATCATCGAATGGAAAAGGTCGAAGATCCTGTCGTCCAATCTCAATCCCAGTGAACATGTAGAAATCAACTGGGGTGATACCAAGCTCAAAATCGAAAAAATGAAACGTATGCGTGGTGGGCCACCACCTCTCAGCTAATGCCTGGATGAGAGGTCGATCAAAGGACTGAACATGCATAATCGACAAAAATAGACCAAAAGGGCTAGCCTGTAGCCTCTCAATAATAGGACCGGGAAGATAGTCATAAAGTTGGGTAATGCACTTAGCCCAACTACCCCGACAGTGAATGTAATAGTCCTATAGATAGTTAATGAAACAACAATTTTTGATAGCGTAAGGGTTATTTAATATGAGTATGTAATGTACAAATTAAAATAACAAGTTATAGTAATGTTTGATTAATACATGTATGGTCGTCAAAGCGGTTTCGGCTCTATACCGATAACCATCTGGCAGCTCATGTAGAACACGTAGATCGTCTGGTGAAACTCCAGGCGGTGGCGGAACGTGTAATGGTCCAGCTTGCTCCTCTGGATGTCTCTGAACCGTTCTTCGGGCGATTTTGGTTAGACGCGGCGGCATTTTGGATAAATTTTCTATTTTTCAAAAAAAATCAAAACGAAAAGTGAAGAGGAATGAGGGGGAGGGGGGGCGGTGCCCATTTTATGGGCGCCTTGCCTCAGGCGCCCATAAAATGGGCGCCTGAGGCCAGGCGCCCATTGGCCATTGGGCATCCCCACCCCATTACGGGCTGAATATTCAGCCCACTGAATATTCAGCCCGTAATCGATTGGAGATGCCCTTGGGCAAAGTTTTCAAATTTGCCATCACAGCCGCCATTCACAAAATTACTACAAACCCTAGTTCACCACCCCCAAAATCTCACCCAAAATTTCATTCCTTCCACAAAATTACTCCTAATCCATACCAAATCCACCTCCAAATCACAGCCATTCACAAAATCACATCTCAGGCCCGCCGCCACCGAGAGGGGATCATCATCACGCGATGATGGTTCTGGAGGAGAGGAGGCCGTGCAGCACGAGTAAATCCAGGGTTTGTTGGCGGAAAACCAAAGGCTGGCTGCGACACACGTGGTGTTGAAGTAGGAAGTGGCGGCCGCGACGCATGAGCTGCGGATGTTATCTCATGTTGCTTTCATCATTTTTTCAAATGGGGGCAGGCTCTTTGAGTTCTGCAGCAGCTCTAGGTGATAACTCTTTTGCCTTCAATTTTTGATCTTATTCATGAATTTAATTATATCAGTTGATCAAGCATGCTCCATTCCTAGTTGTTTCTGAGTAAATGGATATGGTTCTGAACTATATAGTTAGGTGGATTTTCATTTCATATTATTTTTTTATTTTGCAGTTTAGCAATTTTCTTGATAGCTAGAAAGATCTCATTCTTCTTGTGCTAATTTTAGTAAATTAGCATAATTTGGTCACAGTTTTAAGGAAAATTAGTTAAATATCCATCATAATTAATTTAATGAAGGATAATCTAGGTAGTACCACTCTCATCAGTTTGTACTTGCACAGTGTTATCATGACCGTAAAAGCTTTATTTTCTTTGTGCTATGTAAAGTTATTTTAGTTTATTCGCCTCCTTTATTTATGAGTTTAATTCAAGTCTTCAACTTGATTTGGTTCATATATATTTAAATATGAAAGACCTAAAAAAGTTGATTGTTTCTCTATGATCAACCAACAAAACAGAGAATAACGTGAACAAAATTAAACGACTGTAAATAAGTAATTAAGTTAGTAATTAAGTTATTGATTTATATGTTTCTTTTGAGATTCATAGCGAACACTATATATATTAGGTAAAAATTGTTGAACATATTATGCAAAGGTTGGTAAGCTAATTTGCATGGTACTGTATTGCTTAACTACTTCGAGTGGAGGCAGATAATGAACTAAGTATTAATAGGTTAAGTTGTAATATAAATAAAGAGTCAGATAAGACCAGGCACTGTCTGGCTAGTGGCATATGACTTCTTTTTCTTTAGCAGGCGCCAATGTCAGTTCTAGTTCGTTATTCATTGAACACGGTGTATTTCTATCCTTAAAAGAATCTCTGCATTTTTAGTTCTTTTTATTTTATTTTTGTGTCGAATTCACTCGATATTATGTTCCTCTGAGGCAGTAATTTCAATGCGAGCCTTTTAATGTTCTTGTAACGTAAGGCAATGTGATTATCAGGTTCGTATATTGGGATGCTCTTTTTAGGAATGTTGTATGAATGTGAATTCATTTCATTTATGGCTTTTTGTTGCATGAATTGTTGTGTACTGTTGTGCTGTTATAAGATCCTGCACATAGAATGTTGAATTGTAAGCAAAATGTTTGTCATACCACTTGTGCTTACGTAATGTTGATGTATTTGTATTCATTTTAAAATATGTTTGATTATTGCAAAACTCGATTCAAACTTCATTTTGTAAGGTGTTTTTCATTCAAGTTTATGTATGCTTAACTGAGTTAACAAATGCTGTAACTTTTTAGTTAACCACACATGCACTTGTTAAATAGATGCTCATCAACTCATCTTTAGGTTGATTTTCCCCAAGCAAGTAACTTGGTCTCGGCATTTCAACTCTATTATCCTACTAACATTCACTATATGCTTAATTGAGTTGGAAAATGTTCTCGTTTTATTTAAGCAAATTTTGTTGTCTCCCAGTACAAGTAGGTCTGTCATTGGTACGGGTTTCAATCCAAGTCCGGTCCAAATCCCCCTATTAATGCAGATATTTTTTTCATATATAAAATCTCAAATCTCATACATTACAAGAACACATATTTAGTCGGGTTGACAAGACCGGAGAGATGAAATCTAGAAGGAATAATGATGATCAAGACCAGAATGTCAGTTATCGGTAAAAGTACAGATCGTACCAATTTTTTCAAAATACATTTAAAATATGTTACGTGCTTTACTATGACTACGATAGCTATATTATGTAGTTGTACCATTTCGTTATTCACGTCATCCATTTTGTCAAGTGGGTGTATGATTTCCAGTTAACACTTACTTTTGGATAACGCCAGCTTATTAGCTATGGATAAATGGTTATTGTCTTTCAGTAGCATACATTACTTAGTTATTATGATTCAAGGACATATAGATGAATCACTGCTTCGACTACTCTATTATATAATTTGTATATGTGTCCCTTTTCTATCACTTAAACCTGCTTACATATGCAATTGCTATTGGTGTTTTTCACCTATCCATATAGACGAAAGAAGAAATAGAGGAAGATTATATGGATAAAAGCAAGAAGAAAAACAATAGGAAAAGAGAAAGAGAGCGTGAAAAGAGAAAGCGACAATCAAAGAAAGATGAGTTCGTTGACAAAAGCTTTATGCTTATGTGTTAATGCTTTATGTATTTGGTTGTTATGAAACTAGTTGTCATGTGTATATTAGAACTATGTCGATGTAAACTTATCTAACTTTTTGGAATGTGTTGGAATTTTATGACTCTAGCTTTTAGTGTTTTCGTATGTGATTTTGGTTGTTTTAAGATAATATTTATTACTCATTAAATTATTCATTATTGGTATGGATGTACTGCATGGATGCTGCTGTATTTTTTTTTAAATTTGCATTTATTTTGCAACGGTCAGAAACCGTTGCAATATCATGTATCAAAACGGGCTATGCCAGTTGTATTATAGTCTATTACAACGGGCTATGCCACTTGTAAAAAGGTGTATTACAACGTTCTTTGCTCGTTGTAAAATATAGTCAACCTATTACAATGAGGCCTAATACAACGGGCGCATGCCCGTTGCGAAATCCATATTATAAAGGGCATTGCCCGTTGTAAAATGGCTGTTTGCTGTAGTGGTACAGTCCCTCATGGACAAGGATACATTTACCGCTAGTATCCGTAACTCTGCACTGCGTGGGCATCCACCATCTGTGTCTAGGCCAAATTACCAACGTATACCGAGAAACTTCCCGTTCGTGCCTAATTATGGCATTACAACTATTTAATTGTATTCTACTTCGTCTTAAAGACTCATCTAGGGTTATCTAGCCCTCCTTCCTAACTACAAACAAACTAATAAATAACTTTGAGGCAGTGCATGTCCCGTACAGATCCTACACTAGTAGGAGCTGTAGTCCGTTTAGACGTAACCCAAGTCTTTCTAATGACCGCTTCAGAACCGATGATGATATCGACCTATGTGTACAGCCCTACTCCTCACATATACGGTACCAATCTTGCTGACATAGCACCGAGTCTACGCTTACCGTCCTATTTAGATTTCCTAATGTAATCAAGAAAATGCTCGCTTGTTGCTTGATACCCCCTATAAGGATTGAAGTAGACCCAACTTGGCCGTTTAAGACTTAAAACCGAGACGAACCCACTTTGGTATATTCCCTTTACTTATATACAAACGTATATTCGCACAGGCCCTGTAGTTGGAGATGTTTAATATCAGTACAGTTTATACACAGCTGCTAGTAGCCCCTTTCGAGGGGCGGACTTATGTTGTACAACATTACCGATCTCGCATTCTAACTTTTGCTAATGACTACGTCATTCATATAATTTAAATCATTGACTAGATCTAATAATTCACACCTGTCATAAATGTATACTTAAAGCTATATAGTTTTAACTACACAATTGCATTGCCTTTTAAGTTCAATCATCGGTATTTAGACACTTTTACACGAACTTACTTCTTACTTATATTTAATAATATTAAATATAATGTACTGTTTACTTGTAATTTAATAGATTAAGTTAAATGCCATATTCTTCTTCCCTATTGTTTTATGTTGTTCTCCACTTATGTATGTATGTGTGTTTAGAAAAGAAAATGGCAAAGCTTTGTGACTGCCAAATTACTCCGTGGCCATCCACCCTCAGCCAGGTACTATTATCACGCGTGCTATTTTCACGCTGGCGTGCCGTAACCATCGCGATAAAAAAATAGAACGGGGTAGTAAATTCGCCGTTAAATTAACATTCAAAATACTATCTCGTACACAGTTTCAAATCTATAATTCTATAATTGAGTGAATATATGTGGTCGCCGGTAGCAAGAAGATATATGTAAATGGAGTAACGAAATATTATGAAGAGAAGGGGAAGATGAAACCAGCAGTAAATTTAATTAAATTACTATGGTGCAAACGTACAGATGTAAGTGGCGGTGTATAAAATTTAATTTATTGTAATGTTAACTATGCAATTCGATTTATGAATTGGAAAATCAATTATTTGCACGATGTGTTTGACATAACGCTGAACAATGTTCATGGATCATTTGCATTAATTGTTTTCACTAAGATGGAAAATTTGAAGTGAACAAAGAGTGGAGTTATTTTCTAAATTATTATATGCAGCTTGAATGCTTAATTTAATAATTTTTTGAACGCAATATTTCCGAGGATTAAGTTTTGCTGGATTCCTAATAGAAGCAGTAAATTCCTTTCTATTTTTGAAATATAAGTTTTTATAAATTTTTAGGTAAAGAGAGTGAAACAAAAATTAAGATTAAATGACATGCATGATTATTTTGTCTCTTTAACCATACTTAAAAATAGCATATCCTTTAGTTATCTTTAAATTCGGAAAACACGATATGATCATAAATATAGATTATGACGGGAGAGAGGAATATTAGTTACGATTCGTCTCAAAATCGATAATAACCTCCCTTCGATTACATCCATTTAGTAATGTGTTTTTTTTTCTCCTACTGCTGTTTGAAGAAAATGCTACCATTGATCATTTTCTACTTCTCATTCGGCAGTGTGGGAAAATAGGACTATATTTAAGGTTTTAAATCACCGCTTTTAAGGTTTAGGTAACAATATTCCTGTTGTCAAGTTCACATGAATATGATCTCACCCTTTCCAATTAGATGTACAGTACAAATCACCAGACTTAATGCTGAATTAATGTATTTAGGTATTGTGTTCCAACGTCATATATTTTTTCAACATTGTGTGTACTTTAAAGTTTAAATTTGCCTGTTGAGAATAATTATCTTGTTCTGTTAAGTAGACTTAACAACTAGGTAAGGGACAATACATGTTGAGCGTGTTATAAATGTTCTGTCAAGTATTTGAACTCAAGTGATGAATATGCAGGCATCCTGATGCACAATATCTTAGTGGCATTGCATTTCAGCAATGTAAGTTGCATGGCAGAACAAAGAACAAATTTAATTTTCAGGTAAACTCGAGTAATTAAATTTAATACAAAATAGAATTTTTTTTTTTACTATTTTCAGCGTTATTTTCCGTGTTTAGAAAAATAACACACAATGCTGTAACTTAGCAGTTGCTGATGATTTCACATCTGCCAATGCTGAGCTCACAAGATAGATTTGTGGTCCACATAATAACTACTGGCGTAGTGTATAAAACTAAATTGTGAGACTTTCTTCCTGAAAAGCTTGCAGTGTCATGTGAAATATTTATTTTCTTGTCCAAAAAACTTAGAGGGTGTTTGGTTTGTTATATTTAGTTTTGAGTTTTTGTCTATATAAAAATGCACACGATGCATTTACATTGTCGGAAACGACTAATTTAAAAAACGAATTTGGCATACAAAATAGTTTTTTTTTTATTTTCTGCGTTTTGGAAAATAACACAATCATGTGAAACAATCAATTCTTCCATCGTTTCTCTATCTCTTTCGTCCTTCCATCCGTCTTTCTTTTATCATCTCCGTCGTCCCTCATCCTTCTCATATTTGAGATATATATTGAAAACGGAAGTCACAAAATTTATTTTTAAACCAAACACCACCTTAGTTTCCTAATGTAAGAATAATAACTAAAATGTGCACTTAGATACAAAGACATACATAGAGTTGTATATAGAGACATACATAGAGTGTATTGATTTGCAATTGTTATGTTAACCACAAATATTATATGTCAATTTTAAATTCAAAGCACATTTTTGATTAAAAATCTATCTTCTATGTCATTTATAATGTTCCGTATCAGCAAATGACATAAATTTATGTTCAATAGAATCATCATTGGAGTATTGTATAGAATCAAAATGTTATTTTTGCTTCCACAAAAGTCTTTAGCGTCTTCTGAAATAGACATGCTATTCATATGCTTCTCCTAATACTCGATTTCCTTAGTGGGATTAATAACAAAAGGTTTAACACTCACACACACATACATATACGTATACACACACATATACATAGGAGAGTTTAATGACATCCCAATAGTACGGCACCCCGTTAATCCCCAATTTCCACCTCAAATTTTGATTTAAATAATGTGTAGTGCAAAGAGAGAGAAACATATATTATTAAATCGGAAATTATGGTAGAATTCAGGGGACTAATGGGGCGCCGTACTATTTAAGGTGTCACCGAACGCTTCTTATATATACGTATCTGTGTGCACGCATTATACATACTTACATAGACACACATACACATACATATATAAGGAGGGATTCACATTCTGACTTTTTTGTATCCTCGAATTTGTGTCCAACTGGATGTTAGGTTCCTACGATCGTCAGAATTTAATAATTTTTTGCAGGTACGATGTACATATTATCAATATATTCTCTGAAAAAAAGTACCTTGTTCCAATAACTTTTATTGAATAAGAATTAATTTATCAAATCAATAATAATAATAATAAATAATTAAGGTGTGTTACATTACTAATTTTGATGGGACGGAAGTATAAGAATAAGATAATTTTTTACAGAGATAATGTTGATAATAACTAGAAAAACTTACAAAAAATTAGCAAATTTCCATTATCATAGGTTTTTAAAATCAAGTTGCGCATAGACTGAGATACTAAAAAACAAAATGCAATTCTCTCTCATACAAACACATGTATACATATACATATATGTATGTGTGTATGTACACATGCACGCACACGCGCATATTATAACGTCTTGCATTTACTGTATGGACAACAAGTATTGCATGTTAATAATTTTACACGCACAACATATCCATATGGGACCAATTTTATTTATAGGCCCAAGAAGAAACATATTTCAATTTTAGGCCTCGTTCAAAAATTATTACTAGTTTTCATCAAGTCGGTATTTGTATTTACACAAATTGAAATTGTGCAAATACAAAATCTCAATTTGTATTGACGTAATTTGAAATTTCACAAACATAATTTATTTTATTTTAAAAGATTGTGTTTGTTGCAAATTCAAAAATGCACTAGTATAAAATGCTGATATGAGGAAAAATTGATCTTTTTTAAATAAGTTTTGAACATAACTGAAAGTTGATATAGGTTTTTTTGTTAGGTGTGGCTCGCTTTGTAAATGAAGTGGTTACGTGGGTTGAATGGATTAAAGTCTCATGTCGTAGGATATTTGGAATGATCGTGGTATATATATAGGATTGGTGGCACGTAACATTGAAAATTTCTTTTATTACAATGTGTTGCCAAGACCATATTATATGCCCGATGGAAGACGAAGGGATGTTCAATCGGGACGTCGACATATGAGACTTCGACCGTTGATGCCGCCTAAACACAGTGAAGCGAAAGCGTACAGAATGCGGGAATGCCGAAACTCAGCATGGTATCAGAGCTCCATGGTTTGAGGGACCGGTACGATGCAGCGTGACCTAAACATGGCTCCAATGGGGCTTGAGCATAGGATGGTCGTCAAGGTGGAGATATGGTTAAGCAGCCGCCCTCCCTGTTTATGAGAAGTTGGAGTACCAACCTGATCCTACTGTGAAGAGGACTCAGTATAACTCCAAATGTGACTTGAGCAATGCTTGCCATGTTGGAGATTGTTAGGTGTGGCTTGCATTGTAAATAGTGCAGGTACGTGGATTGAACGGATTAAAGTACCACATCACAAGATATTGGAAATAATCATAGTATATGTATGAGATTGGTAGCACGTAACATTGGAGATTCCTTTTGTTACAATCTGTTGCCAAGACCAGATTATATGCCTGATGTGAGACGATTGATGGATGTTCAATTGGGACGCCGACATAAGAGACTTCGACCATTGATGCCGCATAGGCACAATGAAGCGAAACACATACGGAATGCGGGAATGACGAAACTCAACATTTTTCTCGGGTCTATAAATAAAATTTGTTTGTCTATATCATGAAAATTGACTGAATACTAAACATGGAGCATTTAATAGAAACCACGCAGGTATAAAATACAAATTATATTGGAAAGTTATGTTATTCATTAGTCAACTACAACTCATAGTAAAGCAAGAAATTAATCTCATATCAGGGGTAAAGATGAAAGTGACTACTGTGCGGGTAGCTATCACTTAGGATCGTGTAACATGGAATGAATTATAATCTAAATACGGAAATAGATAATAATAGTAAAGTAAATAAGAATAAGCACACCAGAAGTTTTTATACTGGTTCGAACTTCCCGTTCTACGTCCAGTCCCAGACTTTCCTCTGTAATTTCTCACAATATCCCCCCACTTAATCCAGAAGAATAGGTATACAACACCTGAGCAACCGATCAGGATTTTTCTGCCTCAACAGCCGAAGAGGACTTTTACCGCCTGAACAACCGAACAGGACTTTACCACCTGAGCAACAGAACATGACTTTACCGCCCGAGCAACCAAACATGACTTTACCGCCTGAGCAACCGAACAGGACTTTGGTCACAAAGTAGATTGTCTTGACCTTATTTGTTCTAATAACACGGATTTGTCACTTGTAGTACACCCTTCCTATAATCTTTTTCTCAAGTATGATGTGTATAGTTGTGTGTATATGAAGATTAGGAAGTTTCAAATTGCTTTAGAAATATAGAATTGTCATTGTAAGCAATGAATGTATGAATTCAAGAGAGTGGTTGATTTAGAAAATATGATTCAAGTATGTTCAAGTAAATGAAGTTAGTCAAGTGATTTGATCTTGAAATTCATGCATATATATAGTAGTTAAGGAGTTGCAACTGCTGGTGAAGTGATCTCTTCGAATAGAAATGGTTGCAACCCTTGGGGAGGAATAATGATATTCGAAAAAGGAAGTGTCTTTTCATGAAAAATGATTGTTGCAGAATTCAGTCGACTGGGGAAAAACGGTCAGTCGACTGAATATTCAAAGATAGTAAAAAACAGTGCATATCAGTGTACAATAGGCTGTTTCATAGAAATTCAGTCGACTGGTCGATTTTGTTCAGTCGACTGAATTCTATTGATAATCAAAAATAACCACAGCTCATTTGGTTAGAGCATTCATTTTTTAAAAATTTGATTTTGATTAAAATATGCATGCAAGTTTATTTGAATGTGAATGATGATTCTTGAGGAAACATTTTAACAAAGCACTAAACTAGACTCTATATACATATTTGATGGCTCTTGTTAAAATATATATAACTATACAAACTATATATTGAGCCGATGAGTCTGGATGTTATCGTAGTCGTAGATTCGTGAACTGTTGTATCTTGTCAGCAAT
This sequence comes from Allium cepa, assembly GCA_030765085.1. NCBI lineage: Eukaryota > Viridiplantae > Streptophyta > Magnoliopsida > Asparagales > Amaryllidaceae > Allium > Allium cepa. Next base: position 657,442,820 of record CM060940.1, read on the forward strand.
CAAAACCTATGATCTAACATTCTTCCCCTTTTTTATGATGACAACTTCATTTGCTACGAACGAATCTTTGACAAGCTTTGCTGATCGTATCTCTCTCACTGAATATCTTCCTGTAATTGTGCAATAGATTTCTCCTCTTGAATCTATGCTATATATTCCTGTAAATAATTAATCTTTTCTCCCCCTTAATCTGTGCTTGCATGGTTTATTCCTGCAAATAGTGTTAGAGAGCAATATCTTTCTCCCCCTTTGTCATCGACAAAAAGGAGAATATATATGATGATATAAATTATATTTTACATAAGTGTTAACATAGAGCAATATAAAACAAAATGACCACTACTTATAATGTAAGGTATTAGAAAAAAATTAACATTTAAAGCATGCGATACCCAAGGTTCTTATAATTTCCTAATTTTTAGGAAACCATACCCATTTGGGTGTGGTTGAACCTTTATAAATATAATTTTTATTATTAACTACCACATCAAAATAATCATCAATGTATTTTTCTCTATTTTTCCAATTAACAGAAACCCAAATACTTAGATAATTTTTATTCATATTTCCTATTAATGATTTTGTACTTCTAGAGAAATTATCAACATTATAGGTCATAGTAGTATTTGAATTTCTGTAAAAATTGGATTTAGGCTTTACTCGAAATTAGTACTAACGCTATCATTTGTACTATACATGAAAGCATATCTAGTGCTATTTCTATGATCAGTTTTATTATAACCTAAACCACTTTTATCGTTGTGAGCTTTTGAATTCTTAACTTAACCTAATCCCTCTTATTTGAAGCAGGTTGAGAATTTTCAATAATCTTGGATAAATTTTCTCTCCCTTTATTAAAATTGGAAATATTTTTATTAATATCTTCTAGCTTAGTTTTAAGACTAGGTTTTTCTAATTCTAAAACTTTAGTGCTAGATTTTAAATCATTTACTTCAAGTGATAAAATATCATTTTTATTCTTCTGAATTTCTAATTCCTGAGTTATCATAGAATGTTGAGAGACTAAATTAGAATTAGATTCTTGAAAATTTTCAAGTTCTTCTTCGAGAATTTTCTTCTCATCTCTAAGCATACTAATTTCTAATTCAGATCTATTTAATTTTCCTTGTAACTCCTTATTATGTTTCTTAGTCTGTTTTACAAAATTTACTAGTTCAGAATTAAGTTCAACTAAATCTTCAAAACTTAGTTCACTTACATCATCATTTGTGGCCATGAAGCATACATTTGCTTGCTCTGCGTCACTATCACCGTCCCTTTTCGATGATGAAGAATCTGAATCATCCCATGTAACAGAAAATGCTTTCTTCTTGAATTTGTTCTTCTTGAATTTGTTTTTCTGTTTCTCTGGACAATCTTTCTTCATATGACCCTCCTTATGACATTCATAACATTCCATGACAGATGATGATGGTTTCTTGCTGTTATTGTTGCTAGAATTATTTTTGTAGCTCTTGCCCTTGTTATTCTTTTTGAATTTCAAAAACTTTTTGAAATTCTTAGCAATAAATGTCATATCCTCTTCATCTGAGTCAGAGTCATCTTGTTCTGCTTGAAACGCTATATTCTTCTTGTCTTGTGCTTGAACTTTCTTTGCTTGCAAATTCACTTCATATGACATTAGATTTCCTATTAACACTTCTGGTTTCATAGTTGAAAGATCGTTTGCTTCTTCAATAGCTAGGACCTTTCTTTCCCATTCATCCGTAAAAGAGTTTAGGATTTTTGATACTATATCAAAATCTGAAAAAATTTCTCCTAATCCTAATAATGAATGATAGATATCTTGAAATCTAGAATACATATCATTGATGGATTCATCTTGTTTCATTCTAAAGTTTTGAAACTGATTTTTGAGATTGGATATTTTGCTTTGTTTGACTTTGTTAGCTCCTTCATGAGTGATTTTAAGCATTCTCCATATTTCATAAGCAGTTTGACACATGCTAACACGATTAAATTCATTTCTATCTAGTGCACAAAATAACATGTTCATAGCTTTAGCATTGGCAGTAGCATCTAATTTTTGTGTGTTTGACCAAATGGAACATTCTCCAATAGGAAGAGTGTATTCATTCTATGTGATATTCCATGATTCAAAACAATTAGATTGCATATAGATTCGCATACGAGTAGACCAATAATTATAGTTCAAACCATTAAAGAATGGAGGTCGTGCAGTGGATTGACCTTCAATAAAACTAGTGTTAGTGGTGTTGTTTTCCATATTAGCAAGATATCAGATAACTTTGTAACGGTTATAAGATGTCTTGCTCTGATACCAAATGAAAGTGACTACTGTGTGGGTAGTTACCACTTAGGATCGTGTAATATGGAATGAATTATAATCTAAATGCGGAAACAGATAATAATAATAGTAAAGTAAATAAGAATAAGCACACCAGGAGTTTTTATACTGGTTCGAACTTCCTGTTATACGTCCAGTCCCAGACTTCCATCTGGAATTTCTCACAATAACCCCTCATTTAACCCGGAGGAATAGGTATACAAGACCCGAGCAACCGATCAGGATCTTTCCGCCTAAGCAACTGAACAGGACTTTGGTTACAAAGTAGATTGTCTTGACCTTGTGTGTTCTAATTACACGGATTTGTCACTTATGGTACACCCTTCCTATAATCTTTTCCTCGAGTATGATGCGTATAGTTGTGTGTATATGAAGATTATGAAGTTTCAAATTGCTTTAGAAATATAGAGTTGTGATTGTAAGCAATGAATGTATGAATTCAAGAGAGTGGTTGATTTAGAAAATATGATTCAAGTATGTGCAAGCAAGTGAAGTTAGTCAAGTGATTCGATCTTGAAATTCATGCATATATATAGTAGTTAAGGAGTTGCAACTGCTGGTGAAGAGATCTCTGTGAATAGCAATGGTTGCAACCCTTGGGGAGGAAGAAGGCTATTCAAAAAAGAAAGTGTCTTTTCACAAAAAATGACTGTTGTAGAATTCAGTCGACTGGGGAAAAATGGTGCATATCTGTGTACAATAGGCTATTTTTTATAGAAATTCAGTTGACTGGTCGATTTTGTTCAGTCGACTGAATTCTATTGATAATCAAAAATCAGCACATCTCATTTGGTTAGAGCACTTGCCTTCTAAACTAGTGACCCGGGTTTGATCCCCGCTCCATGCATTTTTTGAAAACTTGATTTTGATTAAAATATGCATGCAAGTTTATTTGAATGTGAATGATGATTCTTGAGGAAAGATTTTAACAAAGCACTAAACTAGACTCTATATAGATATTTGATGGCTCTTGTTAAAATATATATATAACTATACAAACTATATATTGAGCCGATGAGTCTGGATGTTATCGTAGTCGTAGATTCGTGAACTGTTGTGTCTTGTCAGCAATCAAAACCTATGATCCAACAAAAGAGGTTAGTATAATTGTACATATAGATAAGCTATGGGTCGGTCTTTAGTACTTTGATTTTTACTTCATTAATGAAGATGTGTTGTGAAAAATTCTAGTTCCAGACCGCTCAAATAAAAACTCCAAAGCACAATGTAAAATGAGATCGTGATAAGAAGTGTAAAAATAACCAATCAATATCTCAATCCAAATCTTAGTCCCAATACAAAACCCATCTCAATCTCCAAACAAATAAAAGAATACCAAAGCAATAACAATAAAATAAATCACACATCAATTTATAGTGGTTTCACTAATGTCTTGTTAGTATACATCCACTTTGAGAGAGAACCTTTATCAATAACAATGAGAAGAGTACAAGAGATTGATTACAATGATCAATATTCAAGATAGAACTGATTTGTGGAGAAGAAAATTGAAGTAAATTAGGTTTTGATAAACCCTAATTAATGGAGGATAAACCTTAAATTAAACTCTTAATCTCTTGCCGTCTCCAAGTCTTGAATCCTGAAAATAGCTTATATAGTGAATCATCCTTTATTGAAAAATACCCAATTTTCTCCTTGAAGTCCTACAGGCGAATACATAAATTTTGGGCTAAAAAAATCAAATCTGCTCCGCGTCAGACATTTGTCACAACCTCTCAGACATCTGTCGCAACTCTCGGCCTACAGTAAACCTGTTGATAGACATCTGTCACAAGATGATAGACATCTGTTATAACTCTCGGGTTACCAAAACCCAGTGCTCAGACGTCTATCGCTTTGTGACAGACGTTTCTATTCTGTTCCAACAGCACTCCACCTTTTTCGTCATATATTTCTCCTCCGATCTCCGGTTTGCGAACCGTCTTCATCATTATAAAGCCACTTCCGACTTCTTCAATTCTCCATACAGTGTCACCAAAATTCAACAAGATAAACATAAAATAACACTGCATATTGAAATACATTTGCGTCGACTAACAATTTTCATATTGAAGCTACTATGCTTAACACTTCAGCTTTTGAACACAACCAATAATAACCTGTCAAAATATGACCAAACGCATTAACCCAACCCATTTACCCTAGTTATAGATGGGTTGGGTCACCCTTTCATGAATTTTATTAAATGGATTATAGGTTGGGTTGACTCATTTTTAAAAGGGCTATAAATGAGTAACCCATTTACTCATTTATTAAAAATTTAAAATTCAAAAATATAAATTTGAAAATATAATTTTGATACTCAGATATTTCATCTTGTAAACACATGCTGTGGTTCTTCATGGTGGCTAACGTTTGTACTTAACAAATAACAGACTACATCCCCATAGTTGAACTTCGATTAGGCAGAAGCAACTATTTTTTTTCAAACTGCAATAACTTCTTTATATAACTCAGAATCAGGCAAGATTTCGACGGTTGACCTCCCACTTAAATTACAGACAATATGGAATACTCGGATACCTCAACATTTGAACACACGCCGTACTTCTCCATGACGACTAACAATTGTTCTTAAAAAATAATAGACTACATCCTCATATTTGAACTCTACCTAAGCAGAAGCTGCTATTTTTTTGTTCGGACTGCGGTAATTTCTTCATACTAACTCAGAATCTGATGAGACTTCGACCGATGAACTCCCACTTAATTTACAGACACTATGGAACACTCCAATACTTCATCCTGTGACCACACACTGTAGTTCTCCATGGTGACTAACAGTTGCACTTGGAATGTCCTACATCCCATATTTGAACTCTACCTAGACAGAAATCACTATTTTTTCGTTTATACTGCAATAACTTCTCCATACTAACTCGAAATCAAGCAAGACTTTGATCGTCTAACTCTCATCTGAATTACGGACAATATGAAACACTTAGATTCTTCATCTTATGAACGCATACTATAGTTCTTCATGGTGACTAACTGTTTTACTAAAAATAATAGGCTACATCCCTATACTTTAACTTCGACCGGGTAGAAGCCATTTTTTGTTTAGACTGCAATAACTTCTTTATACTAACTTGAAGCCAGACGAGACTTCGACCGACGAACTCCCACCTAGATTATAGACAATATGGAATACTCAAACACTCCATTTTGTGAACACATGATGTAGTTCTCCATGTTGACCAATGATTGCACTTAGAAAATAATAGGCTACATTCTCATGTTTGAATTTTGGAGAAAATTAAAATTCAAGCAAAACGTGAACGCATGTTGTAGTTTTCCATGGTGACCAACGGTTGCACTTAGCAAATAACAGACTACATCCTCATATTTGAATTTTGATGAAAATTAGAATTAAATTTTTAATTTTTTACCGAAATTCAAAACGTAAAAATTAGAATTATTTTATAATTATTTGTTTTTTTATTAATAAAGACAAATTTAAATCTTTAAATAAGTTAAATGGGTAAGCCGCTTATTAAATGGGATGAGTCAGATTGACCCATGTATTAAATAAGTCAAAAAAGGGATCATAAATGGATTGGGTCAAAATTGATCCAATCCATGACCCAACCTAACCCATTTGACAGGTCCAACTCCACAAAGTCATAATAGTTATGAATACAATTCATGTAAAATTTGTTTTCGTGTATAAGGTTTAGATTTTATTTGGTTAACCGATTGATACCCATATACCAGATACAAATCCATATACTAACCGATTGAAAAATATGATCTCATACCCTCGAGGTCTTGTTCTAGAAATATTTATTTTACATTAGTTACAACAGGCATAACCATACTTAAGTCAACTGTTTAAAACAATACTATATTGGTTCATGTTGGCTTGTAGTCTGAATGGATGGAACTTCATAATGTTTCATTACTATGGATATTATGCTTTGGGTTATCTTGATTGATGGCTACACTTGGAATTTTGTAGTTCAAAAAAATGTGTAAGCACAAATATAGTGTGGTCAAATTGATACTCAGCATTCTTACTTTCAAAAAAATTATTTACCAAGCTGTGTGGTTGAATTTGATCTTTGGGGTTAGATAGATCAACCAAACACGATCTAGCTGAGATTTCTTTAGAAAACACTAGTTAACCTTCAAGTCCATATTTTTAATGCTCTAATAAGAAATGTCTAGGTTGATTAGACTATGTACATTAGGCACCTATTTTTTCATATCAGCAAGCATGTAGAACAATTCTTTTTTCAACAATTTTCAACCTTCTGCATACAATTTCATCATGCAGATGATCAATCATTCATCGAATCGTTAAAATACAAACCTGTCTTATTTTTATTTAGGACAATTTTTTCTATTAGGCTTCAGCAAATATCATATTATAGTTTTAGGCTTCAGAAAAAACTAATTAGCAAACTAGGCTTCGTTTCGGTTTGAACTTGTGCAAATATGGAGTGTGCAAGTGTTAGATTTTTTAACTATACATTTCGCATTCCATAATTGCACACGCTATATTTTAATGCTTGCGCAAGCTCATTTTTGAGCATCAAATAGACATGGAGCATAATTTGATTTCATTTAGCAATATTTCTACTTTCTTCCCCAAACCCTCCCATTTTCCAATCCAAATCCATTTTTTTCCATATCCAAATCCACAATCACCTTATTAATCAAATAGTTGCTGAACTATATACGGAATCATCTTCTTCATCATTACAAAACAAAGGTAATAATTAATATTTTTGAAAATTAAGATGTAATTTTGCTATTGTTGATGTTGTTGAAAATGAAGAGTTATTGATGGTAGTAGTGTTAATTACTAGACAATGGTGTTGTTATTGAATTAGTTGTTAGTGTTTAACGAAAAAGGAAACCCAATTTAAGTAGTAGTAAATTGAAATCCCTAATTTACACCTTAATTGTTTATTGTTTATTATGACGTTAGACATTAATGATTGGAAGATAGATGACGAAAATTTGATGAAAACATTTTGATGAGGTTGAAGGGAAAATCGGAGTTGCAAGTTCAATTCATATTGACTTTGATGTCGATCATGTTTTGGAAACACAGTTCGAACCAGTACCACGTAAATTCCATTTAGGACCATTAACCTGACACGCTCGTTTACGTGAAGTTGTTTCTATAGAAATGCCCGATCATCGACATACAGTTGACGAAAATTTGCTGACGCTTATACATCCTGTTGGTCTATCCGTGCCAAGGGGACAACGACCATGTCCAAACTGTTACTGTGGAGATATGTGTGTAGTGGTTGTTTGCAGAAAGGAAAAGAATGCTGGATGAAGATTTTTCGGGTGTAGTTCGTACAGCGAACATAGATTGAATCCTCGCGAAAATGACTATTGCAATTATTTTAAATGAATCGATCAACCTCTATGCGAAAGGGGACTTGAATATACCCATGAACTGAAAGCCAAAATAAGTCATTTGAAAAGTGTGAATGAAGAACTAAGGACAAACAGTGGAAGACCTAGAATGTGGTAGATGTTTGGGACTTGGTTAAGTTGTCATATTGGGATTTTATGTTGAACCATTGTATTTGTAATATATTGTTGCGAAAATGTTTCTATTTGTTATAACCCGTAATGTGTGCAAGGTAGATATTTTATTATATTGTTGAAATGCATTTGGTATTGTTGACTTTATTGATGAATTATATTTGTTACGTTGTTATATTGATTTGCTTTTTTGGATTTTTTTTAAAGATTGAGTCGACTATTTTGGTTGAAGATTGCATACGAAAGCAAAATCTACTTAGAAAAATAGGTAATAATTCATCAAATTCATGTTTATAGTTATGTCAGTGAACAAAAACTATGACTGTGGTATTGGAACTTATTTTGAGGATAATGTCAAAGGTTCCGACTATATTTTACTTTGATGGCGAATTGTTGGTTGATTATGAAGGTAAACCTAGGTATGTGGCGGAAAGCGAAAAGGATCGACAATAAAAAATCATTGTAGTTTCAAACAGCTTAAACAAAGGACAAATGAAGAGACAGTGTCCAACATGTTTCATATTAAAGTTAGTTATTTTCGAGTCTGGCATGGACTGTTGAAAGCTGTTGCAATGATTTATGGCAATTGAGAATCGTCGTACGTGGAATTACCGAAATATCTTAGAGCCCTACAACATACCAACCTCGGAACCATATATGATGTTATTCATAGTCGTGGTGTTTTGATGGTGCTTTTTAGGATTTCGCATCTTCTATTCAAGGCTTCGACCAATATCGACCCATATTGTCTATTGATGGCACTCATTACTAGTAGCAATCGGGGTGGATGCAAATCAAGGGCTATTTCCTTTATCTTTTGCTATTGTACAAACAGAGTCATGGCAAACGTGGAGTTGGTTTATTGTTGCATATGGAATTATATTCCATTCGTACGTACTAGATGTATCACCTTTATCTCGGATCCTATGAAAGGAATACCAAGTGTGCTTAGAGAAGCTTGGCCAATTGAACATCATCGTGGCTTTTGTATCCGTCATATTAAAGAAAATTTCAAGAAAGCGGGGTTTGGTACGGATGAGAAACAAAATTTATTACACGCATGTGCCACGACATTGGAGGTCATAAAATATAACGATCTTCGAAAACAGTTGAAGGATGTAAATCGAGATGCCGATGAGTGGATTGAAAGAAGTTTGAAAGACCAGGAATCAAGCTGGGCTGTTTTTCATGACGGTGGAGTAAAATTCAATATGATGACGACCAACGTTTCCAAAAGCTTTAATGGTGTGCTCAAAGGAACTAGGAATTTACCCGTTAGACCATTGGTTGCACGAATGTTTCATCAACTAAACCATTACTTCGTCGAACGACGAACTCAAGGGGAAGAATGGACGTGCAGCTCGCACCTAGTAGGAAGCATTAGCGCGGAGAAGAATGGAAGAATCGAGGCTCATGTTTATAGAGAGATATAGCTTCGTTGAATGGAAAGTGAAAGATGTGCATATGTTTGACTATACGGTGAATATCGAAGATAATGTTGCCAAATATTCATGCAACATGCCGATATTAGATCATTTTCCATGCTTACATGTATTAGCGGCTTGTTACATGGTTTGGGTGGTGCTAATAGAGCGTATTTTGACTTAATCTTCACGTGGTACACGAAGGTTATGTATCCCGCAGCTTATGCTCCTTTATTCCACCCTGTACCAGATAGTCGATATTGGAACGTCTACGATGGTCCAATTATACAACCACCACCTGTGGGCAATTCAGGCCGCCCTCGGTCTACTCGAATAAAAGATTTCATGGATCCGCCATCTTCATCCGGCCATAACAAATGTAGCAAATGTGGTTCTATTGGCAACAAGAAGAAAATTTGTCCACGTTGAATTGTAATAGAAGTAGAACGTCTATGTTACTGTATGACTCATTGACTTTGTTATGTGATGATTTGTCATTCAGATGGTGTTTGCGTGTTATAAAGAATGTTGTTAAGATTTTTTGTGTGAAATTGTGTGATTTACGGTGTTGAAAGAGTTCTCTGTCTTGGACAGGGCCAAAAACACGCTTGCGCATATATGGATTGCGCAAACTATGTTGTCAATATAGCTTGCGCAATGCAGAAATGCACAAGTTATATGTAAAATAAATCCTGCGCATTCCATATGTGCGCTAGCGTAGAGCTGGGTTATTTGCAGCATTCCACAAATGCCACAAAAGACAAATGTACCATTTGCGGATTGCTGCAAATAACTCGAAACAGCTTGCACATATGAGGAATGCGCAGACTATATTGACAATATAGCTTGCGCATTCTACAAATGCTCAAGTTGTTTTTTGGGTCAGTTCCAAACAGTGAGCTGCTCTACCACACTACAAAACAAAAATTTGCAAAATCTCAAATTCCCAAAGCATGCACACACTATTCCATTAACAGTACCATCACAAAACAAAATAAATAATATGACCCAACTGACAATTGAAAATCATCCTAAAAAGATTGAACAAGTCGTACAATAACATAGAAACATACAAGTCAACAATCCCTTAACCAACCGAAAAAACAACAACAATAAGACCAACACCGTCAACCACGTATCCGTCTAAGCTTAAGTGATGGTGTCTTTCTTCTTCTTCTTCCGTTTGTACAAGATGGAAGCCGATCCTTGGCCCTCTTCGAATGTATGAGCGAGTCGAAAGTGGAATTTCTTGTTGTTGACTTGGCCCAAAAACGAGTTCTTCTTGTTGAATTTTCCATTGCGGTGGCTCTTGCGCAAGCTCGTATGTCGACTGTCCAACATATCCGAATTGTTGTTCTCCTTCATGCCAAACGGGCCAGTCAGCATGAGTTTCTCCGTCGGTGTATTGCTGCTCACAAACGGGCCATCCAGCGTAGTTTCGCCACCGGGATGTTGTGAAGTCTCCTCCTCCACATGTGCCTCCTCCCATTGGCTAGTCCACCCACTACAGTAGTATGTGTCTACTATGTACAACGTGGTGGCTCTTCTACAATGCGCAGCGGCTTGGCCACCCTTCTTAACTTGTTCCAACCCAAAATCGTGTCAAGTATTCATCGTAGGTCAATGCACTTGCTTTTGAACTTGTCCGGCTCTATATGACTTTCTTCTATTTCACCCACCACATCCAAAGCGCTACATATTCCGCTTACCTAAACCATAAGTCATAACAATGCATCACTATGCTATAAAAATTGAATTATAAAATTTTTGAAATGACAATACTTACCACATCATGTTTTAGAGGAGCACGGGGAGTGTACGCAACCAACTTACCTGCCATTTTTTAAGAATATAACGACGAGTAATTCGCCAATACCATTACTCGTACTCGCTCAAAGGTGTCGGAGGCTCGCGTGCACGTTCGGTACGATCAATTTTTGATTGCCAAAAAAGCAATACTTTCCTCCAAAAATGTCATCCAGCTAGTGGGTTCTGAATCAAGGGGGACGACAGGATCGGGAATGTGCTGATAATCAAAGGAAAACTGTCTCATAACCCAATCGGGTGCATACAACTCAAAGGCTAAAAATAGAATCAGTCGGCTCTTAGCAATCCAACCAGCGAACGCATACTCAATTTCTGGATGTCCAAACTTATACGCTAAAGAATATGGTTTTCATGTAACTGCATCATTTGCCAACAAATCCAATTCATTACGGCAAAAGTGTACATTTCTTGGCGTCTCCCGACAAATCATAGCACAATTTCACCTAGCCCCGAATGGAAGATACAGATCTAAGTCGGTAAGAATTCTAATAGACGGTCGTCCAATAGCAATATGCGACCATGACCATAGTTGTAACAACGTTGCAGAACCCCCTAAAACTTTTCGACGTTGCAAGACAACCCGTGACAATTCACTATACAAATAGCATAGATCAACATTAGAATGATAATCACAGTTAGCCAAATCATCCAAAAAAGGTAAAAATTTCTAATTTAATTTCCCTTTTGAATGATCAAAAAATAATCGACAACTCAAAAAATACAATATCACGGCACGAGTGTGGCGAAGTATATCTAAACCAGTCGCCCCTTTGGGTAGTGGTTCGGAAAATTCACTTTTAAAACAAGTCATTGATCATTCACTTTTAGATTTAACCGCCTCTCTAGGTGAAAAAATACTAAGTAAGTCACGAGCCAATTCGATGTGATCGGTATCTAAATTTTGCAAACATACCAAACGACCGTCTGCTGTAAGACCGAAAAGAAAATGCACATCCGCTAAAGTCACTGCCATCTCCTTGACTCTAATATGAAACGTATTTGTTTTCGGCCTCCATCTATCGCATAAAGCGGTAATAAGGTGATGATCGAGACGAATGTAGTCGATTTACATAGCTTGTCAAAATCTAAAGATTCGTAGATTCGACTCCAATCTTGGATCTTCATAATCGACCTCCTTGAGCTTGCTTGAATGATCGCATATCTTCACGGTTTCAACACCATGAAATGTATACAAAATATAAAAGTAGTGCTTCATATTTGCATTCCCCCGGTTTACCAATATCGAACATTTACCTCCATTAATGTGTCATTTTGGCTCCTATGGTGTTCTTGAAGATAGAGAACACTTCTATCTTCGGACCTGTGAGACAATTCTACAAACAATAATAACAACCGTTTATCACTACAAAAACTTTGTACAAAGTTAGTGTTTTGGCTATATGAATACTTCAAATCCTTTTGCATTTTCAACAAAGAAACTAACAATTAGAGCACGTTGACATCGAAATCATCATGACTACCTCTTCCATTAACAACAACAATCATTTTTAAAGTAGTAATCAATTTACAGTCAAAATATAATTACCTCTAATCAAAGAAGAAGAAGAGCTTGCTTCCATTTATGCTTGATCTAGTGGTTGATTGAAGGAATAGATCAAAAACAATGTTTTTGAGTTAATATGTTTGGATTTAGAATGAGTTTGAGGTTGGGAATGGAAAGGTTTTTGTTAAAAATTGAGTTGGGGGAGAAAATGAATCTCATATTCAGCTTTCTGTCATTTTGATGCCCGAAAATGAGCTTGCGCATTTTAAAATTGCGCAAGCTTAAAACTGATGTTTATGCTCTTATGGATTGCGCAAGCTCTACCTAAAAAAAATTTATAACTTGCGCTTTCTGATGGCTACACTTGGAATTTTGTAGTTCAAAAAAATGTATAAGCACAAATATAGCGTGGTCAAATTGAAACTCAGGATGTTTACTTTCAAATTTTTTTTCTGCCAGGCTGTGTGGTTGAATTTGATCTTTGGTGTTTGATAGCTCAACCAAACACGATCTGGCTGAGATTTCTTTAGAAAACAGTTATTGACCTTCAAGTCTATATATTTAATGCTCTAATAAGAAATGTCCATGTTGATTAGACTATATATATTAGGCACCTATTTTTTCATATCAGCAAATATATAGAACAATTCTGTTTTCATCAATTTTCAACCTTCCGCATACAATTTCATCATGCAGATCATCAATCATTCATCAAATCCTAAAAATACAAACCTGTCTTTTTTTAATTTAAATATGCAAGGCAATTTATACGTTGCATGTATTAATTTTTTTTACACCGCAAACTGATTTCTTTTCAATTTTTTTTCACTACATTCAATCGTCTCATATCTTTTTGTTGGATATATATAGTTGGGAACTTTTGTAAAACACACTTTTTTAAGATTGAAAATACATTACCGTCCCTTTTTAAAAATATATTTTAAAAAACACCTTTGTTTTCTTTCAATCACACTGCAAATACTACCGGTTTTGAGCATAAATATTAGCGGCGTATACTGCAAATATTTTCACATTTGCCAAAAAAAAAGAGTTTAAAAACAGCAAATAAGTGCAGATTTGATTTAGAAATAAAATGAAAAAAAATTGAAAATAATTTAAGGGGTGTAATTTAAAACATTTTATGAGAAGAATTTTTTGCATATTAAGTTTGAAAACAAAGGCGTATTCTAATTTTCAGTATATAATTTTCTTCAATATATTTGGCCTCACATATATGTTTTTAAAATTTGTGCAGACTAACTTGTAGTTTTTCATGTAGAACATATCTACAGTACAAGTCGATTTGTGTTTTTCATAAATGTGTCTTTTTTGTTTAAGGTATGTTTTCTTTACCAAATAACTTAATTTTTCATCGTTATAAAAAAAAATTAAGTACTTTTGGTAAAAATATCGAGTTTAGCTCAAAACATTTGAAAAGAAAAAATAGCTTGTTTTTTCTGTTGTTAAAAATGTTAATTGCAACAACTGGAAAGTGTTACGAAACCAAATGTAATTTCAATAACAGTTACAGAATAACACAGAAGTAGTAACGGCAAAAACCGTCACTAATTTTAATAAATTGTAACACAAAAATGCGTGACTAGATCTGTATGAAAAGCATTACCGATTAAAGTATCAGAGTCCAGCAGAAAACTGTTTCCTTGAAACAATATTGCCGCCGTACGTAGGTTCACCGGTGATAGCAATTTGTTTCCCAGGATGAAATGGACCAGCCCCGCAGCGGTTGCAGACGGAGCGCCGACGAACTGAAGAGATTATAGCACTAGAACAGAGAGCTTGGAGGAAGAAGGAACAAAATTCGTGAGTAAATTGAAATTAAAATTCTCAGATTTTAGTCGTCTATTTATAGGCTGGAGGGGGTGCCTATTCAGAGCGGTCGTCACTGTTGGAAAGGTTGCGACCCTTAAACCAACAGCAGTGACCGTTGTGTGCGCGCGTTTGGAAGGGAATGGCCGCATCTAGTGACCGTTCAAACGAACTGGCTCATCCGATCGAAAAATAGCCGTTTTGGTGCATGCAGGCCCAAGCGGCAGTCGGTGGCCCATTTAATCACGAGACCCCAAGAGCCCTCTTTGACATATTTAATATTAATATGAAAGCCTACATGCCATGCCACATTGCCTAATCCCTTCTCATTCTTCTTTTGTTTGATATTCTATGATGGGTTGTGATATATATGGTGATATTGAAACAAATATCCCATGATGTGGGACTTTGTTTCAATACACACTCTAATTCTTCGCCTTCTCACTTCCTCATTCATTCATTTCTAACAATCCCCCACATGAATGAGCAGTTGTTCTTAGTTTCACGAACCATTTATCGTATCGGTTAAAGTAGCATAGGGGCCTTGAACTTTCCTAGTGTTTTTCTATTTGAGTTACAGGCGAATCAGTAGACATAGAATGTCCTTGAACTGTAAGCCTTTTGTGTAATTCTACAATAGATAACACACGACAAATGTTTCTTATAATCCTTCGTTCTCTGTATGTGTTCGTTTTTGCCTTGAACACCTGCCTGGTATCATAAGTTCTTAGAGAATTTGGCCTCATAATTCTCTTTGAAGCGGCGCCTTCGCACTTACGTAGGTGATTCTGTAAAGGGTATTCACAATTCCTCAAGTACAGACATCATTAAAAGTATCAATATTTATCTTATTTTTCAAACACATAAAGCACTGACTTATCATAGGAATGGTTTGTGTGTAACAGTGCCGTAAAGTTTCTCTTAAACTTAGTTGTCCCTTTGAACCTAGATCTTGGGATCTCCAGTCAACTAGGTGGGGTTTCCATTAAAAAAAAACTTTTATTCTATGGGCCTTAACCCCATTCCCATCGATAAGGTTTGAATTTTCTCTCTTGGCAAGCCTTTAGTTAGTGGATCCGCTATGTTATCTTTTGACCTTATGTAGTCTATAGTGATAACTCCATTAGAGAGAAGTTGACTAATTGTTTTATGTCTACGACGAATATGCCTAGATTTACCATTGTATAGTGTACTATTAGCTCTTCCAATTGCTGATTGACTATCACAATGTATACATATTGGAGGCACAGGTTTGCTCCAATTTGAAATATCTTCCAAGAAACTTCGAAGCCAGTCTGCTTCTTCTGCGGTCTTATCTAGTGCAATAAACTCTGATTCCATCGTAGATCTAGCTATACAAGTCTGTTTGGATGATTTCCATGATATTGCTCCATTTCCTAATGTGAACACATATCCGCTTGTAGACTTTGTATCTTGTGATCCAGTTATCCAATTGGCATCACTGTATCCTTCCACTGTCGAAGGGTAGTTTGTATACTGTAGACCATAGTTCTGTGTATACTTTAGGTATCCTAGAACTCTGATTATCACTTTCCAATGATGTTTACCAGGATTGCTGGTAAATCTACTCAGTTTACTTACAGCGTATGCGATATCTGGCCTAGTGCAGTTCATAACATACATGATACTTCATAGTATACGAGAGTATTCAAGCTGATAGATACCATCACCAGTGTTCTTTACCCAATTTTGGTTCATATCTACGGGTGATTTTGCAATAGTTATATTATATTGCTTGAATTTTTCAAGTATCTTACCGATGTAATGTGATTGGAATAATGCATATCCCTGTGGTGTTCTCAAAATTTTGACACCCAATATCACATCAGCCAGTCCTAGGTCTTTCATATCGAATCTAGAGGATAACATATTCTTTGTAGATGTTATTATGGCCTTGTTATTTCCTAGGATCAACAGGTCATCAACATAAAGACAAACAATGACATATCCTAAATGTGTGTGTTTCATGTAGACACATTTATCTGATTCATTTATTGTGAATCCATTTGATAACATAGTTTCATCAAATTTCTCATGCCATTGTTTTGGAGCTTGTTTAAGGCCATAAAGCGACTTTACTAATTTGCATACTTTATTTTCCTTTCCATAGCTCAGAACCCCTTCAGGTTTCTTCATATATATTTCTTCCTCTAGGTCACCATTCAAATATGCAGTTTTTACATCCATTTGATGTATTTCTAAATCAAGTATGGATGCAATTGCAATAAGCATCCTAATTGATGTTATCCTTGTCACTGATGAATATGTATCAAAATAGTCCAGTTCTTCCTTTTGTCTGAATCCTTGGACTACAAGACGAGCTTTGTACTTGTCTATTGAACCATCAGGTTTCAATTTCTTTTTAAATATCCATTTATTACCTAAGGTCTTGCATCCTTGAGGTAAATCAACTAACTCCCAGGTATGGTTAACCATAATGGATTTTATCTCATTGTTAATAGCCTCTTTCCAGTAAGGGGCATCGCTGGAGGACATAGCTTGTTTGTATGTCAATGAATCATCTTCTAACATAAAGGTATAAAAGTCCGGTTCAAAGGTTTTTCAGGTTCTAGACCTTTTACTTCTTCTTGGCTCCTCCACTTGTTGATCATCACTAATTTGCTAAAGGTTATCGTCAGTATCTTCAAGAGAATTGGAGATTTCTTCTTCCCTTGGTCTCTTATGATTATCACTATCAGTGTCCTGCTTTAAAGGGAATATATGTTCGAAAAATCTTGCATTTCTCGACTCAATGATGGTATTTTCACGAATATCATCAATTTTAGATTTATGTACTAAAAATCGATAAGCAGCACTGTTTTGTGCATATACAATGAATACACAATCAATTGTTTTTGGTCCTATCTTGACCTTCTTTGGTTTAGGTATCTCTACTTTGGCAAGACACCCCCACACTTTTAAGTATTTGTAGGATGGCGGTCTATTTTTCCAAAGTTCGTGAGGAGACTTGGATGTTTTCTTTCGTGGTATATTATTTAAAATATGGTTTGCCGAAAGAATAGCTTCTCCCCAAAAGTTATCTGGCAAGCCAGAACTGATTAATAAAGCATTCATCATTTCTTTAAGAGTTCTATTTTTCCGTTCGGCTATACCGTTGGATTGAGGTGAATATGGTGCTGTAGTTTGGTGTATAATGCCGTGCTCAGCGTAGAATTCCTCAAAAGGAAATTCATATTCTCCTCCTCTATCACTTCTTAAAACTTTAATTTTCCTGTTGAGTTGATTCTCAACTTCTGCCTTATACTGTTTAAACATATCGAATGCTTCATCCTTACTTCTAAGGAGATACACACAGCAGTACCTAGTACAATCATCAATAAACGTAATGAAATATCTTTTACCTCCTCTAGTTTGACACATTTTCAAATCACATACATCAGTGTGTATAAGGTCTAGAGGTTCTCTCGTTCAACATGATGAAACGAGGTTCTTGTCAATTTTTCTTCTGCACAAATTTGACATTTATAGTTGGAGTCTATGTTACATTTTGGTATACATTCTAAATTAATCATTTTTCGCAGTGTATCAAAATTAACATGTCCTAATCTAGAATGCCATATGTTAGAAGAGTCAACAATATAAGCAGAAGATTCACTTTTATTCATATCAATGTTTGGTACAATAGTTGTTACATTTGCCTTGAATAAACCATCACATACATATCATCTTCCTACATACACTCCATTCTTTGATAATACAAACTTATCGGATATAAAGGTTAATTTGAAACATGCTTGCTAAGCAAGGACCCTGATATCAAATTCTTGCGTATTTCTATAACGTGAAGAACATCACTCAAAGTAAGTTCTTTTTCAGAAGTTAGTTTCAGCACAACTTTTCCCTTGCCTTCGATCTTTGATGCAGATGAATTGCCCATGAAAAGTTGTTCATCACCGGTTGCAGTTTTATAAGTTGTAAACAACCACTTATTAGCACATATGTGTCTAGTGGCACCTGTGTCTACAAACCATTCCTTTGAATTACCAACAAGGTTGCATTCTGATATTACTGCACATAAATCCATATCAGAAATGTCATCTGTAACTTCAGCCGTATTTGCTTCTGATTTCTTCTTTTTGGGAGCGCGACATTCGACTGCTTTATGCCTCTTCTTTCCATAGTTATGGCAAGAACCCTGAAATTTTTTTCGACTTCTGAGTCGCATTCTCACGTTTTCTCTTTTTAGGTTTATCTGACACAACAATATTTTCTTTAGCAGCCATATTATGAGAGTTCGTTTTCTCAGAATTTCTATTATCTTCCTCAATTCGCAGACGAACTATGAGTTCTTCCATTGTCATTTCCTTACGCTTATGCTTAAGGTAATTTTTAAAGTCCTTCCACGATGGAGGAAGTTTCTCAATGGTTGCGGCAACCTGGAAAGATTCGCTAAGTATCATCCCTTCATCTTGCAGTTGACGGATGATCAGTTGTAGTTCTTGAGTCTGGTTGATCACAGTCTTTGAATCAACTATTTTAAAGTCGAGAAATTTGCCAGCAATGAATTTCTTCATGCCTGCATCTTCAGTTTTGTACTTTCTGTGCAAGGTCGTCCAGTGTTCCTTGGATGTTGCAACAGTACAATAGACATTGTAGAGGCTATTATCCAGACCATTCAGAATATAGTTTTTACACATAAAGTCCGAATTTTTTCAGAAATTTGCGGCCTCCACTTTGATTGCATCGGGTTCGAGTTCGCCAACTTCAGGAGCATCCTCGGTTAGAACCTTGGCGAGGCCTAATGTTGTTAAATAAAATAACATCTTCTGTTGCCAATGCTTAAAGTCCGTTCCGTTGAACTTTTCTGGCCTTTCTCCACGAGACAGTGCCATTGTTGGAACCAGAGGCGCTGGCTAAGTGTTTGTCACCATTTGTGTTGGTGCAGCGTTATTGCTGTTGCTATTTTGAGACATCGTCGTCTACAACAATAAAGTATTGTTTCAAGATAGTTAATCGCAACCTCTGGAAAGTGTTACGAAACCAACTGTAACTTCAATAACAGTTACAGAATAACACAGAAGTAGTGACGGCAAAAACTGTCACTAATTTTAATAAATTGTAACACAAAAATGCGTGACTAGATCTGTATGAAAAGCATTACCAATTAAAGTGTTCGAGTCCAGCAGAAAACTGTTTCCTTGAAACAATATTGCCGCCGTACGTATGTTCACGGGTGATAGCAATTTGTTTCCCAAGATGAAACGGACCAGCCCCGCAGCGGTTGCAGACGGAGCGCCGACGAACTGAAGAGATTATAGCACTAGAACAGAGAGTTTGGAGGAAGAAGGAACAGAATTCGTGAGTAAATTGAAATTAAAATTCTCAGATTCTGGCCGCCTATTTATAGGCTGGAGGAGGTGCATATTCAGAGCGGTTGTGACTGTTGGAAATGTTGCGACCCTTAAACCAATAGCAATGACTGTTGTGTGCGCGCGTTTGGAAGGAAATGGCCGCATCTGGTGACCGTTCAAACGAATCCGATCGAAAAATAGCCATTTTGGCGCAGCAAGCCCAAGCAGCAGTCAATGGCCCATTTAATCACGAGACCCCAAGAGCCTTCTTTGAGATATTTAATATTAATATGAAAGCCTACATGCCATACCACATTGCCTCATCTCTTCTCATTCTTCTTTTGTTTGATATTCTATGATGGGTTGTGATATATATGGTGATATTGAAACAAATATCACATGATGTAGGACTTTGTTTTAATACACACTCTAATTCTTCACCTTCCCACTTCCCCATTCATTCATTTCTAACAAAAAATAGGTTACTTTGAATATTCGTTAGGGCAATGATTTGTTTTATGGCAACATCCAACGTAAGGATTTTATACACAAAGCCCATTTTGAAAAGTATATATGGATATCATGTCTTGGGAATATATTGATTCTATCATTGTGGGGGGTTATAAAATGTACTATGTTTTCTTTAATTTATGATGCTGGTATAATTGGTTGACATAATTCATTCTTGTTATATATTCCTTAAAATAATACAACAAGGTTGTAACATTGTTTAAAACTTCATATTTATAATGCATTGCCCACGTACTGTGTGTTTTAGCATCCGTCTTTTGATTTCATATTACCATCCTATTTATTCATGTTTTACTATTTTCCAGAAGCGTGTTAAACATAATAGGGAAACCTCAATTGATGATACTCGAAGAGATTTGATCCGCAAAATTATCTCATATCTGCCAATACTAGAAGCTGTAAGGGCAAGTATACTATCAACTAGTTGGAGAAGCCAGTGGAAAAACCTGGCAGATATAACATTCAATGATTCTACCATCCCTGAGCCTATGCGTGACAGTATTATCAGCATTGTCAATAGAGTCTTGTCTCAACATTCGGGGCATATTGACAAGTTTGAATATCACAGTTTACCAGTGATGGGAACCTAATCTTGATGAGTGGTTTCTCCAATTATGCAGAAAAAATGTTAAGGTTTTGAGATGCGCTTTTGTAGCTACAACGCTTGGTATGATAATAGTCAATGGACCTTGCCTTCTATCTTCTTTTCCTGCATCCAGTTAGTGCAATCAGAACTTCATTTCTTTGAAATTAAAGTTCCGGTTCCTTTTAATATATAGCTTCAATAATCTTGTCACTTTACACCTCGAAAATGTTATAATCAAGGGAGATGATGAGGTTCTTATTGCAAATCAGTGTGATCAGTGATTGTTTATCATGAAATTGATTTAAATGCGTGGTAGCTTTGGAATCGTTTCCATGTAATAATCCAAACATATGTCAATATCGAAACCAATATAGTATTCTAGTCATATGTTTGGTAGCAGAGCTCAAGTTTAATGAATATTTGAGCCCTGGGTGAATTTTAGCACATTACAATAAGTTAAGTGATGCGTTAGAACTGGTTAGGGAAAAGGAAAGAGAACGAATTTGTCATCTGTTATATGATTCCATCTACAACAAGATTCAACTACATCCCTCTTCCCTACACCCCTATTTTTTCTTAAAGCTACACAATTCAAAATGATACAATTTTTTATAGATATGTTCTTAAATGGTTCAAGATCATCTTCATGAAATTTTAATTAATTTGGACAGTCCTAGCATATTCAAAATAATATTTCAAATATATAGTTAAACTGATTGTTTTATTAGTTAGAATTGACTTTGCATTTTGAACATTTGAAATTGTCTCATTTTTTTCAAGGTAATGTTGATGATGTGGATTAAACATCTTCAAAGTTTTATTTGATTCTGTATAGTGTACCCTTAAAATTTGTAAGGGTGAAAAATGCGGTGTAGCGAAAATGGAGGGTACGTAGCAGAGGTGTACTGAGTAGACAATTATTTCTACTGCATTGCTACTATCTTGGTTAATACCAAAATAACATCTATGTATGCAGTTATGCACAAAGGCATGGATTTCATGGTGACTTGAAATATGACCTATAGTTTAGTTGGACCATATTATCTATCTCATGCCATTTAATATGATCAGTGTTTGTACTTAAATCC
Organism: Allium cepa; assembly: GCA_030765085.1. Lineage (NCBI taxonomy): Eukaryota > Viridiplantae > Streptophyta > Magnoliopsida > Asparagales > Amaryllidaceae > Allium > Allium cepa. Next base: position 657,464,798 of record CM060940.1, read on the forward strand.
TATGACTTGTTAGACTTTTTGATATAGTGCATGCATGCGTTTAGTTTTTTTTTTTTTTTTCCTTCCCCACTCGACAATCTACTATTTCTATTCACTACAAGGGGAGGGGGGATTTCCGACGGCTGAAAACCGTCGGCGGCCGTCGGAAGCCGTCGGCGGCCGTCGGAAAAAGCCGTCGGAAATGAAGGCGTCGGGGAGCAGTATTTCCGACGGCTACCGACGGGTGATGCCGTATACATTATCGACGGTTTCCGGCGGTTTCCGGCGGTTTCCGACGGCTTCCGACGGCCGTCGGAAACCGTCGGAAACCGTCGGAAATCAGGCCAATAAGCCGTCGGAAACCGTCGGAAACCGCCGGAAAATTTCGACCAATAAGCCGTCGAGAGCCGTCGGAAGCCGTCGGAAACCTGTTGTTTTTTTTTAAAATCTGCTGCAAATAGAGCCTTCCAACCACATTTCTCTTCCAAACACTACAATATCAATACTGCACAATCAAATAAACAATAATCCAACCAAACATGCAAACCAATACTCCAAAATATTCAATAGACACAGAAATAAACTAAATTAGAATAAAAATAAAATACAAAATATACATAACATTCCAACATTAACAATAATACTAACAATAACTGTTCTAATCATGCATATCCTGATACAGCTACAGAACCAAGTGTATTATACATAATTATACATATCAACAATTAATTGTTCCTTCTACCAAATCATTGTAAACTAAAACTAAACATACCTGCACGAACGAATTAGAAAGCAATGAATCAATCTGCCCCAGATCCAGAGCCAGCCGATGAAGGGAAGCGGCCACCAAACTGCTGCATGTACTCAAATAACTGTGCCGTCTGCATGGCCTGTTGGCGGTTCTGCTCCTCCAACTGCTGAACTCTAGTCTGTAATTCTTCTATACTTGCTAGCTCGCTCTGAGGTCTACTCCGCCGTCTCCTACTCTGACTACTGGACTGCAATAATTGAAAAATAAATAAAATCAAAGTTTATTGTTTTGAAAAGGTAAGAATATCATATTTTAAGTATTTTAAGAAAAATTAAATTATTTACCGCTAAATTGCCAAATCCGTATCGTCGACCATGCTCTGGTGGACTCATAACGGACTCAAAAATAATGTCCTCTTCATCGGTCGTCAGCTGCTCTCGACCCGTATCAGAAAGGAGTTTCTGTCGCTGCTCCATAAACATCTCCTGCATTGACAAATTAATAATATCATATCTTATTTCATAATAATTTGACAACTAAAACAATTACTAATACTGAATAAAATGAAATATGCTTACATGGCTTTTACTGGATTTATCGTCCTGCCATGTGTACGAAACAGTCCCGTCTGGATTAACATGCTCAACAGCATGCGTACGGGTGAACACGTCCATATAGCTGACAGGACCATGTGCCTCGGCTTCCTGAAGTTGATTGTTACATACAATTATTATACATTTAAAATCATATAGCATAAACTATTTACATTTATTATTCAGTAATTAAATTTACCAACTCCTGCCGATACTGCTGAAACGACTTCGATCCTCCGCGATGAGTAACGGGATTCTTATTTCTATTTGCAGAGTTTCTATCTGACTCTGCCTGTACATTCAAAATTTGATACATTATTTTTCAATCACGTTAAATTAATAATTGAAAAAAAATTAGTATACTTGCCTTCGCCTCGTCCGTCTCCCAGTAGCTCAACCAAGCTTGCCACACGCTCTCCCCCATCCACCGTGGTCTCTTCCCGGATTTCTTAACCTCAGATATCGTGTCTCTGTAGTTCTTTCGCATCTTCCTCATCCAGTATGCTCGTGCCAGCTGCATATCATCTGTCTGGATGTCTATCTCAGCCTGTGTTAAAAAAAGATTACACTTTAAACGATAAACGGTAGAAAAACGACAAAAACGAATTAAAAATGGAAAACATAAAAATTACACATACTAGGACATCCTGCCATATGCACTCTATGATGTGCGGAGGGATGGTATCCCACTTTGGCCAGCACGCACTCATCCTACTACGATATGCTGCTCTGGAGACGTCCAACACTACCTTAGTGGGTAGTAGCTCGAACCCCCTGTTTTTAAGTACGATACAGATAAGTACATACGTATAGTATAGAAAAAATAAGATGATGAATAAGATTTAATTTTTACCCATCTGCTTTGGGGGCTAACGTAACAACTGGACGGTGTGGCGCTTGCGATGGGCCACTGCCATCGCCTCCTGAAGAACGGGAAGAGCTCCTCCCTCTATGTGACATAATGATAAACCTGTGACGTTTACACATCATTATATAAGAGAATAAAAACATGATAATGAAATATATTTCATATGAACATGACATCAATGGTATAAATTGCTTAATTATAATGACTGAAATGTAAATAGACATGTAAGTTTGTTATACCTGATTCATGATGGGTGTACTCTTCCTACGATAAGCAGAGTTCATTGCATTTTTAATAAAAATTGCTAAATAAATGACAAATTGAAATAACATAAAACAATAGTAAACGGATTTAGTTTCATAGTTACATCAATTTCATAATACATCAATTTCATAATATTTAGAACCAAATTGAGAAAATGGAGAAAAACCGTCCGTACATAATCCTAATCTAACATTTCGACTCTCCGCTGCAAAATTTGGATACGTTTTATCGAAATGCTTCCATGCTTCTCCATCGGCCGGATGTGTCAACGTACCCTCTTCCTCCGTTCTCACGCTATGCCACCTCATATTAGACGCAGTTACAGAAGATGCGTATAATCTTTGAAGTCTTGGAGTTATGGGTAAGTAGTGCATACGCTTGTACGGAACTTCCTTACCCTTCTTTTTTCTTGGTTTGTATCTCTCCTGGTTACAAACTTTACAATTTCTAAGGTTTGCGTCTTCTTTCCAAAACAACATGCATCCTTTTAAACATGTATCTATTTTCTGATACGGTAAACCAAAAGCCGACATAAGTTTTTTAACTTCGTAGTGATTTTCACACATTAGATTATCGGGCGGCATATGTCTTTTTGCAGCTTGTACAACAGCCGTAAACCCAGCTTCAGTGATGTTGTATTTTGACTTCATCGCAATGTATTCTGCGATTACTGACAGCTGCGTGCCGCTTTTACAACCATCCCAAATAGGTTTTTTAGCTGCATCTAGTAAATCATAAATTTTCTTAGCTTCAATATTTGGTTCTTCAACATTTACATCATCGTCGTCAACTTCAACCATAGGAAACATTGATCGTGCTGCATCTTCGACCATATTTTCTATACGGGTCGTTGAAACTATTTCGTTAACGACACTTTCAGACTCTACAGAAGTATTTGCTACAACTTCTCCATGCCGATCCCAAACATAATATTCGGGTGTGAAACCGTGTTGGCACAAATGAACTTTCACAATATCTGGTAACAAAAACTTCAAATGTCTACACCTACTACACGGACAACGAATTTCTGGATCGTTTCCGTTATTACTTAAGGCGAATTCAACAAACACGTTTATACCGTTATAAAAATCTTCTTTTATTGAGCCCCTCATTCCTTTTCTTTGGTACATCCATCTCCTTCGATCAACAAAATAATCAATCATTTTTCCTATTTGACAAAATGAGAAGTTCAAAATTTAATATTTATTTTGAAGAATACACATTCGAAAAAGATTATTTTCATGTTCGTATAATATTTTGAATTTAAAGAACAACTTCACAAATTTAAAAATATTTTCAAATAGGGCACATTTCATTTTTTAACGTACGTAACGATTAAAAATATATAATTTTTTTTCATTGGTCAGACATCCTACCTCCCATTACAAACACAGTAAGCATTTACATTTCGTATATTACTTCGTCCCAAACGATTCAATAAAATTTCGGCAGCATTTCCCTTTTGTTCCCTGCATTGTACACAAATGCGTGTACGCAGGAAACAAAAAAGAAAAGTTAGGGCGAAATTTTATGAACCGTTTGAGACGAAGTAGTATACAAAATGTAAATTCTTACTGTGTTCATAACTTGTCCAATACAGGGACAAATCCGACAAACATTGTACCAGATGAATATAAATGGTCGTTTTTCGAAAAAAACGACTATTTATACAACGATCATGTACAACACTCGTCAGACGGGGCCAAAAACTCTCTAAGGGACATTTGTCGGTTAACATGCGCGCATTTTACTCAAAAATACAGTTTTACTCACTGTTCACATTTATATATTAATTTCACACATTTATTCGACGTATTACGCATCAACTTAGGGCTGGTTTAACATTTTGTCATTTTTCAATACACACAATTATAATTTAGAGTAATGCATTTTTTTTGTGTCATAAGTAAAAACGTGCACAATATAATACTCCTAGTTCATTCAATCATTTTATCTTATTCCAAATAACGTATACAATCGTCGAATCAAGGCATACACAACAAAATACATATACATGAACATGCACAAATTATACGTGTTTATCACAATTTCACGATAAAAGATGAAATTGGTATACCATGTGATGCTATAAACCGTTATTACGCTAGTGGAAACAATTGCAATCATTAATTCGCCCTAATTTATCAATTTATGCAAATCTATAATTAGGGTAAAAACTGAATTTTTCATAAAAATAAGAGATTATACCTGAGATTAAGAGTACTGAAGCTTGATTAGAGTGCGTTGGAAGATCCGGAAGCTAAAAATTAGGGATTGGAAGCTTAGGGGTTGAATTTGGGGGGTTTTTTGGGTTTTTTTCGTATGAAATGGAGGAGGAAGAAAGGGCTCGGCTGGCTGGTATAATCGCAAATTTGCGACGGCTTCCGACGGCCGCCGACGGCCCGTCGAAAGCCGTCGGAAAATGGCCGTCGGAAGCCGTCGGTCTTGGCTGTCGGTATTCTGCCTTTTTCTTGTAGTGATTATTTAGGACCGACTCATGGCATATATTAATTTACAGAACGAGTTCGAAATGGAAATTCTCTGCTGCTTACTGTGAAGCTGTCCATCTCTCGAGGAACTTGTCATAGATGTAAGCTTAATATGTTATAGATGCAAAGATATATGGTTTCATTTCCTAATATCATATATTATGATCTTAATACGTTATTAATTTGTACCTATACAGGCTGATTCACTTACGTATGTGGAAGATGTTGATCGCCAAAGCCTGTGTGATGGAGATGGATGGGCTTATCTAAGATTCAATAACCTGAAATGGTTTTACTACAGTGATTACGCAGCAGCATGCGACTTGGCGCTTATAAGGCGATCATTCGCTAAAGCGCCTGTGATGGAAAGATTTAGACTTGGAATGGACTTAGACGAGGCTGTAACTCATGGTACTTATGAACACATAAATAAGTTGTGAAGGCCCGGTATTTTGATTCAGATTGGTTATGAACAAGTACTTGTTGATCACTGCTTATGGACACCAAATCAAACTTTTAGAAGTAAATTATGGTTTGTATTTTCTTTTGCAAATTTAGACGTTCTATGTTGGATAATAATGTATCCGTATCAAAGTTCAAAATTCCGTTTTCCGTTCCGGTCATCTGCTAATTTATAATCTCGTTTGCGTTCCGCAAATTCCAAAAATTCCAGTTTAAATCCGGTTAGCGAATTCCGGTGCTATTGTCGTAAATATTCAATACTAATATAAATTCATAGTACATTCTTTAAATTATATACAAGATACAACGCATTCAACAGTGTTATACAGTAATCCAAACAATATTACGATTTGTCATAATCAACTTCCTTTCATAAATAATTTTTGATAATGTTTATACAAATTTTATAAGCAAACTTATTTAAATACTTTTAATTTAAATAGTTTAAAATTATATAGTCAGCCCGGCCCATCAACTTTCTAATTTAGTTTTAGTTATATCTGCAGTCCAATCCGATTTAAACTCCCCATAACAATGTGTTCCCTTTCTTCTCCTTCTATTTTGACCGTGCCCTAAATTCGTCCAGCTGAACCCAAAAAGAAAAATGGCGATGGCTGCTAAATTGCATTGCTTTGTAGTTCGATAGTTCCGACTTCGTTACCACTTCCTACCCGGTAATTTTTATTTCTGTTAACCCTGGAATCGAATCGGGATTTTCCTCTTATTCCGGTCCGATCGACGCCGGAACCGGAACGGAATCACCAGGAATCTGACGTTTCGGCCGGAAGCTTGAACTATGATCCGTATTGTCTGAATATTCGGGTATTGTAGAATTTTGCGTGAATTTGTAATGAGCTCATGAAAAGTTGTCTCACTGTCAGCTCGGTTGAAGGGTATGTTTGTTTGAAGGAGATGTGCTGCAACAAAGTCATTGATAATATGTTGTTTAAAGTGGTTTTTTCTGGCAATATATTGATTTAATATTAGAAAGATGTGTACGTCCTTTGCATATATAATAAATATCGAAAAGAGGATATTTGCTTGTTTGCATTCCGTCTTTTATATGGTTATTATGCATGAATCCAGGAATTGCTGGAGAAAGATTACGAAACTGGGAGTAGGGAAAAGTAATCAGTGGAGATTAGCGTGACATCCCTACTTTGAAACGTTATATAAGTCTTTCCCCTTCAAGGTTGTTTTCTATGTCTCTAATTTTTTCGTTTCTTCTTTCTCCGATAAAATTGATTTTAAAATTTCGATCCGAATCGTCAAAATCGTCTCTATAATTAAGATCGTCTTCGTAGTCAATCAAGATTGAAATCGCAGAATCATACAAATAAGAACGTGTTCAATCTGATTTATCAAATTGTCGATATCGTCTTCATTAAATTATGTACGAGAGTCTTTCTTTGTTTTCAAATTGTATTTACCAAATTGATTGCAATTAAATAATTTTTTCAATGTTCTTTGTTTTTATTTCTATATTTTGTTGTAGATTTTTTTTATAACATTTTGCAGAATTGAATCATTTAATCTTTCTTCATTGATCGTACCATCTATGTTTGACAAAAGTTGTGCAAACAAGTATTTCTGAATTGACTATAGCATCTTGGTGAATTGTTGTAATTTGTTATTCATTTTTGTGCGAACAAGTAACTTTAAATTGATGGTGCTAGGTTTATTGCTCATTGTTGTAATTTACATAGCATCTTGCTGAATTGAATTTTGAAAAAGGATAGAATGTTAAGTATTTACTTTAGCGAACTGTCATGCAATTTTGTATTTGACAGTTAAATATATATAAGAAAAATATTTGTTTCGTGTATATTTGCCTAATATATATTCGACTGTCAAATATTTCAATTGTGTTTTCTTTTTTGTTCTTTTCTTTTAATATATCGTATTTGTATTTGTGTAGGTCTTCTTCTATTGATGTTCTTGTTGTTTTCATGTTATGCACCGATACTTATTGCAGGAGGCTTGGTTTGAGTGATTCTATGTTGAGATTGAGGGAAGATATATGTGAACAATTATTTGAATTAACATCTAGTTCTACTGAATTGGTTTATGAAAGAAATGATAGGAAAAGAGTTAAAAGTAATTCTACTTTGCATAGTTTATTGTTGCTTGTTGGCCATAGTTGCGATGGTTGTCTACTTGTTTCTGTTATATCAAACGATATATCTATATGTAAAAAGTCTAATAACAGTTCGGTTGATGTTAGTTTTTCATCAGTTGCTAGTTCTTTTATTAACGGTGTTCATGTGATTCTTCCATGGTTGTTTCTTCATTTGATTCTAGTTCTTTTTTGATGCAGTTGTTAAAAAATGATTCTAGCAAACCAATGTTTACTGGAATAGGTCAAATATTTCCTAGCGATGTTGAAGAGTTTCGATTGTGTCTTATGATATACTGTATTAAGAAAGGGTACAAAGTTAATGTTGTTAAGAATGATAGGGATCGTGTTACAGTTATTTGCTCATGTGAAGGTTGCACATATCGTGTTCATGCTTCTCGTAAATTCAATCTTCTAGTTTTTATTTATTAAAACTATGCAACCCACGTATTCTTGTGGAGTTGGCATTGTTGATGTCAACCATATACACCTGTTTTTAGCAAGTTGATTAAGAAGTTGGTTGTTGATCTTATTCGGTCGAATCCTTTAATAAAAACGAAAGATACTGTTCATTTATTCACAACCGAGTACAATATTGTTTTAAGTTACTACTATGCGTACACTCGTAAGAGATTAGCCCTTGGAGAAATCCATGGAAATGATTTTCTTTTCTACCAACATTTGAAATCTTCCTGTGAAGCTGTTTTTGTTTGCAATCATGTAAGTATTGTTGAACTTCAAGGTTATCCTGCTGGTCTTGAATTTGAGAGGGATTTTATTAGGTATGAAGCATGCAAATATGAGTTTGGCTATTGTCATCCTTTGATTTTTCTTGACTGGACTTACATTAAAGTACATGACAAAGTTGTATTATGTCTGCTACTGCTAAGAATGGTAATCAAGACATGATATTGTCTTAATTTTTTTAAATCTTTTTACTTGATTCAATATTTGAAAATTTAAGCATGTATTTGCCTGGCAAAGAATTGTCTGGCAAATATTCGATATTTTCTGTGCTGTCGTAATTTTTATATGTCCAACCATTTTTATTTTATTAACACGACATATCTATTTTTATTTAGGTTTCTTTCCACTTGCTTGGTATTGTATCCCGTGAAGATTGTTGGAGAAAATGCCTTCAAATGTTCAGTCTAAGAGAATAAAAAACCCAACGCAGGTGAAAACAACTGGATCGTGATTGTAGTGAGACGGAATAAAAAAATGAGCATTAGAGCAGACAGTCATAGATCAATGCAATGCAAAAAATAAATAACACCAGTATTTATAGCGGTTCCACTACTCCGAGGCAGTATACGTCCAATTGGGGAGAGGAGATTTTGTTAATCACTGAAAGATTAGAGTTACAAATTTGATTTACTTTTGAAGGCTATACATAAAAAGAATTTAGAATACAAATAAAATTCTGCAGAGTCTCAACTCTCTAGGATGGGTCTGAAATTGGTTGAAATTAGCTCTCAATTTCGGCTGTCATTGTTGTCCAGAAGCTCCCTTATTTATAGAGTGAAGAAATGAGGAAGGGTAGCTGCTATATAGCAGCCCTGAGGTTTGGTTCGACACATCTGGTCTAGCAAGATCCAATAGCATTTGGTTTGGTATCACTTGGACCGGTATGATTTGGTCCGACATAGATTGGCATTTGATTCTGCATTTCTATTTCAGTTTGGATCGGCATGCTCTAACACCGAATGAAATATTTCGTCCGGCATCACCAAACGAACACTATGGTTTGGCAAAACAACAAATGAAATATGTGGCTCGGTATTTCCTTATTTCACCTTCACCAAATACCGAACGACATCTCGTTCATATCACAGATGAGATCTCCTCTGCCGCTTCAACCATCAGCCAACTACCGAACAAAGTTCCTCGTTCGGTCTCCACCCTACACCGCTCCAAACCAATGCCGCTTCACTTCCAAACTAACATCCTCCACTACCGAACCAAATATCTTGTCCGGTCACCTCTCTACTGCTCCAATTGGAGCGGCAGTAGCTAACATTGGACAAGAAATTTCGTCCGGTCTTCCCACTCCACCGAGCGATCTTTGCTTCTGCGACTTCAAGCGATGAATTAGGTATCAAATTCCAACAATCTCCACCTTGATACTAAATTCCATATAAGCCTTCCAACTCCATCTACACCTTCATGCTCTAAGCAATGGATACTTACCCAATGAGCTTTGCCAACGCCATCACCCATTACACTTTGTCAACGAACTTTGGCAAGCTACTGCCCGTCAACAAAGTGTTCGAAGCACCCAGTTCGTGCAGAACCTATCAATCTCCACCATGAAAACAAACGTCTCCATGAACCATCTCAACTCCCCCCCATGCCACCTCGTGGCACCTTGCACTTCATTAAGCGAATCAAGTCCGAGCAATGCTCGAACTTAGCAGCATGCAACGACTTGGTAAACATGTCTGCTGCATTCCCCTTTGTGTGAACTTTCTGAAGATGAACTAGCTTCTCTTCACTCGTCGAGACAAGGAACGACTCTCTCACCTCAATATGCTTCGTCCTCGAGCTGAATGTCAGATTTTCAACTAAGTGAATTACACTCTGACTATCACAGTACACATTCACTCCTTCATATGCGAAACCCAAATCACACAACAATCGCCTTAAATAAAGCGCCTCCTTAGCCGCTTCAACCACAACTATGAGCTCTGACTCTGTAGTAGACAAAGCCACAATCGTCTGCAACCTTGCTCTCCAACTGATCACTGTCCCACCAATGGTGAACACATATCTAGAGGTTGACTTCCTTCGATCTCTATCACCAGCATTGTCGGAATCACAAAATCCAACCAAGCTAAAATCTCTATCTCTGCGGGCAAAGACAAATCCATGGTTTGGAGTTCCTCTAAGGTATTAAAAATACACTTCACTGCTTCCCAATTCGTCTTTCCTGGATTCACCATGAATCTACTCACCAATATAACCACCTGCGCAACGTCAGGCCTAGTGCAGACCATGGCATACATCAAGCTGCCAACTGCACTTGCATATGGGACTTTCATCATATAAGCCTTGTCATCTTCCGATTCGGGAGAGCCTTTACTAGAAAGCTATATTTGCAAAGGCATGGGTGTGCTAATTGCCTTTGCCTCTTTCATGCTAAATCGAGCAAGCACTTTTTGAATGTACTCATTTTGATTGAGGCTCAAAAGTCCTAGCATTCTGTCTCTTTGGATTTCCATACCCAAAATTTTCTTTGCTTCTCCAAGGTCCTTCATTTCGAATTCCGCTTTTATCTTTCGCTTTAAACCATCGATTTCAGCTTTATCCTTGGAAGCAATCAACATATCATCCACGTACAAGAGTAGGTACACTCATATACCATCCTTTAAATGCTTGAAGTACACACAAGCATCTTTGATGCTATGATCAAAACCAAGTGAAAGCATAAAAGAGTCAAACCTCTTGTACCACTGTCTAGGCAACTGCTTAAGTCCATACAAAGACTTCTTCAATTTACAAACCCAATTTTCTTTCCCATCTACAACAAATCCTTCTGGCTACTTAATGTGGATGGTCGCATCCAAGTCTTTGTGCAAGAAAGCGATTTTCACATCCAGATACTCATACTCCAAGTCATGAGCTGCAATGATAGCTAGCAAAATGTGGATGGACATATGTCTCACTACTGGAGAGAATAACACATCATACTCCAATCCCTTTCTTTGTGAAAGCCCTTAGCAACTAGTCTAGCCTTGTATCTCCCATCATTCTTCACCTTGAATACCCACTTGCAACCTATGGATCGGCTTCCTTGAGGAGGTGGTACCAGTTCCCAAGTCTTGTTCTTCTTTAACGACTTTAACTCCTCTTCCATAGCGCACATCCACTTCGAACTGTCACATGACTTCAAAGCATCATCAAGGTCAAGTGGCTCTTTAAGAACCACATGTAGGGCATACTCAAACTGATCACCAAGGCTAAGGTTTGCAAATTACCAATCACCATACCTTTCGGGCGGCCTAAACTCCTTTTAGCTCCACCTTGAACTGATCTTTCTCTAGATTCAAGCACATCATCAGCACTACTAGAAGGTATCTGTGGACTATCCTTTGATGTTTCATCAACTGCGTTTTCCTCGACAGTATCAACAACAACTCTACTCCTTGGCTGGAACACAAGAAATTCTTCCATCTTCTTTAGCCTATCAGAATCTTATGATGCGGTAGGTAGCTTCTCCTTCGGATTGAACATAGCAGACTTATCAAAAGTAACATGGCTAGAATAAACAATCTTTCGATCAACAGATTTCCAAATTCGATACCCTTTGATACCATCAGTGTATCCCATTAGTATGCCCTTGTATGCTCCAGCCTCCACTTGTATGGTGAACGTACACAGAACAACCAAAAATTCATAAGTAACTAAAATACACTGCTTTACTTCTCCACTTCTCCTCTGGAATCTTCCTATCTATGGCTGAGTACGGAATTCGGTTTATGATGTGCGTCGCAGTTGATAATGCATCGGCCCAAAAGCCTCTACACAAGGCCACCATCAATCTCAAGCAACGAACCTTCTCCAGTAGAGTCCTGTTCATCCTTTCTACAATCCTATTGGATTGTAATCTTAGAGTGTAGTGAAATGTCTCTAAATGCCATGTTGTATACAAAAGTCGAAGAACTCCCTAGAGACAAATTCACTGTCCTTATCAGATCTCAGCACCTTTAAACTAGAATCAGATTAATTCTCAACAAGCGCTTTCCGGTCTTTGAACTTCTCAAAACTCTCTGATTTGACCTTCATCACATGTACCCATGCTTTTCGAGAAAAGTCATCAATGAAAGAGATAAATACTTTGCTCCTCCAAGAGGAGTAGCAGCAACCGGTCCTCAAACATTTGTATGCACGTACTCAAGTGCTCGCCTCAATCTATGGAGTCCAGCTCCAAAAGATACTTTAGCTTGCTTGCCAAGCACACAATCCTGGAAAAAGTCCATCTTGTCGAAGCTTTCTCCTTTGATCGTCTTCTATCTCCAAAGCAAATCTAAGCTCTTGTCTAAAATACGACCAACCTGAGATGCCAAAGCTTTGTGGTATCCAAAGCACGAGAACCATCTACTCCAACACATGACTCTTCAAGAACTGTAGTTTCTTTCAGCAAATACAGATTTCAGAACACATCTCCTTTCATAAGAACTAGTGCACCCCTGGAAACCTTCAGACTACCTTCCTCGATAGTTACCATGCATCCCAAAGAAGCCAATTGTCCTAAAGAAATTAAGGACTTTCGAAGACCTAGAGCATACCAGACACCTGTCAAAGTGCGTATCACTCCGTCAAACATCCTGATCCTCACTGTACCTTCACACATTGCTCTATAAATAGCATCATTACCCATAAGAATAGAGCTTCACTCTCGTCCAACGAAAGAACTACAGTAATCCTTATTCGGCGTCATATGGTAAGACGCCCCTGAGTCCAACACCCAATAGTCTGAGACATCCGATACTGCTACCGACAACATCGTCAGATATAGACTTCTCCACCGCAAATGATGAAGATCCGTCTTCTTCCTTCTTCTTCAAATCTGGACAATCTTTTTTCCAATCACTAGGTTTCTTAGAGATATGTCACTTCCCATCCTTAGACTTTCCTTTCCTACCATTTACCGGACTTCCTGGAATTGGAACACCCTCTAGAGTTCAATTCTTCTTATCTTCTCTATCTCTTTCAACAAATAGGCTGTGAGTACTACTTCCATCTCCACTTCCTTCACTTATCTCCTTCATATGATCTCTCAAGCCCTTAGATAGAAGGCTTAACTTCACATCTTCCACTGTTAATGTGTCTCTAGCGAAGATAAGGTTTTTAGCGAAACCTGTGTATCACTTCGGAAGAGAACACAAAAGAATCATTGTCATTTGCTTCTCATCCATCTTCAAGTCAATATTCTTCATCTTCATCAAGAGTTCATCAAAGAAATTAAGATGTTCCTTCACTAAAGTACCCTCTCTCATCCGCATGGTGAAAAATGTCTTCGGCAATATCAGACGGTTAGTCAGAGATTTCTTCAAGTAGAGATTCTCTAGCTTGGTCCAAATGACCCTAGCAGTGGTCTCACTGCTAATCTCTAAGATGACTTCCTCTCCCATAGCTAGCTGTAAAATAGTAAACGCCCATTTCTCCATCTCCTTCCTTTCCGCGATTGAGATGTCAGCCGTCAACCCCTTATGGACAAATGCTACTGGATGGACTTCATTCCTCATTAGAACAGCCTTCATCCTTCATTGCCACTTCTCTAAATCTTTATCCCCATTCCATTTCTTAATTGCCAGTTGTTATCCTGACGCGATATATATCCCTCTAGTATAGGGTATTGTAACAACTGGAGTCGCTTCATCTCCTGCTATAGCGTCTAACACTCCTCATCAACCTTTCAACTTTGATACCAGACTATTGGGGAAAATGCCTTTAGATGATCGGTCTAAGGAAAAAAACCCAATGCAGCGGAAAACAACTGGATCGTGATTATAGTGAGATGGAATAAACAAAAAATGAACACTAGAATGGACAATCACAGATCAATGCAATGCAGAAAAATAAATAACACCAGTATTTATAGTGTTCCACTACCGCGAGGAAGTATACGTCCACTTAGGGAGAGGAGATTTTATTAATTACTAAAAGATTAGAGTTACAGATTGATTCACTTTTGGAAGCCACACATAAGAAGAATTTACAATACGGACAAAATTCTACAAAGTTTCAGCTCTCCAAGATGGCTCTAAATTGGCTGAAATTAGCTCTCAATTTCGGCTGCTATCGTTGTCCAAAAGCTCCCCTATTTATAGAATGAAGAAATAAGAAAGGGTAGATGCTATATAGTAGCCCTGAGGTTTTGTTCGGCACATTTGATTCGGCAAGGTCCAATAGCATTTGGTGCGGTATCACTTGGACCGGCATGATTTGGTTCGGCATAGATTGGCATTTGGTTTGGCATCTCTACTTCAGTTTGGACCGACATGCTCTAACACCGAACGAGATATTTCATTCGACATCATCAAATCACCAAACGAACAGTTTGGTCCGGCAAAATACCGAATGAAATTTGTGGTTTGGTATTTCCTATTTCACCTTCACCAAATAACAAACGCCTTCTCCTTCATATCACCGAACGAAATCTCCTCTGCTGCTCCAACCATCAAATAAATACCAAACAAAGTTTCTTGTTCGCTCTCCATGCTATACCGCTCCAAAACAATGCTGCTTCACTTCCAAACCAACAACCTTCACCACCGAACCAAATATCTGGTCCGGTCAACTCTCTACCGCTCCAACTAGAGCGGTAGCAGCTACCACCGGACGAGAGATCTCATCCGGTCTTCCCACTCCACCGAGCGATCGTTGCTTCTGCGACTTCAAGCCATGAGTTAGGAGTTAGGTATCAAATTCCAAGAAAGATGAATTTAATTGGCATTGGCTTTTGACAAAGCTTAGTGAAATGTTAGATGATGGTGGTCGTGTTTTCACCTTTATATCCTATCGGCATCCTGGTATTTTATTTGTTGTTCCTCACGTTTCCCAGGTTCAGCTCATGCTTATTGTTACTATCATTTAAAGAATAATTTAAAGAGTTTTTTTTAACAAAAAAGTGTACTTGAGGCAAAATGAAATGGATCATTTATTTGTTTTTAAAGTTGCCCATGCTGTTACATTAGATGTATTTAATCATGCTTTATCCGAGTTTAGGCTTGTTGGAGGGGCTGTAGTAGCAATTTTTTTGAATGGTTTGTCTTTTGAAAAGTTTGTTAATGTTTTTTGTTGGAAATCGTTATGGGGAAATGAGTTCTAATTATGCTAAAAGCTTAATCGTTGGATTTTGAAGGAAAAACATTTACCTATCACTGGATGTTTGGATAAAATTCATTTGAATATTCATTTTGAAGGGAAAACGCATAAGGGATTTATACCTTGAGGGTGTTCAATAGAAAGTTACTAAATCTACTATTGATGTTTACGAAGTTCAATCAACTTAAATTATCATGTAGATTTGAGTGTCCGACGATGTAGTTGTAACTTGTGGCACATTGAGGGGTTTCCATGTGCTTATGCTATTAGCAGTATGCTTGCTTTTGATTTAGATGTTTATTATTATATTGATGATTATTCCAAAGTATCCTTTTTAACGTATCTTATTCTCATCTGATTCATCCACTTGATAATTTTCGAATGGAAGATGTTTTACTAGAAGACGTTGAAGTTCATCCACCAAAGAGAAGACGTGGTGCAGGAAGGCTTCCATCTTCAGACCAGATTTAATCGACAAGTGAGGTGAACAAGTCTAATTGCTGCAGTTTATGTAAGAAATTAGGATATAATAAAAGGTCTTGTTTGTTAAGAAATCAAATGTAATTTTTATGCATTATATGCTTTATGTTTTGAAGATCATTGATGTACTGTCGTATTTTATTTAACTGAATTAAATATGTGTTCTTTTTTGTCTTATTAATTTACATATTTCTCTCCTTTTGACATAAGTTATTCTAGTAAATTTGTATGAATGGAAAGCATTAGACGGCAAATATTTTTCCTGCTTATATTTGCCATTCAAATTTTAAGTAGCTATGAGTCAGATGCAGTTGGCTAATTTTATCATTGGCTTTAAATGTAGGTTAAACTGTCTACCATTAAATCATAGAATGGAGTAATATTTTGACCTATTCCTCGTATAATAAAGTGAATGAGGCCAAGAGAGATATTCTTCTGGTTGATATTATGGACATAATGGAATGTTATGAAAAAAGGAAGATAATGTTGTGGGTGACACATTGATAGAGTTTTTAAGCGTGTATTATTTATGGTGTTTGGGTAAAAATTAAAGAATATAACAAAATGATGTGATTAGAAAAGACTCATTAGATGTTGGGAACAAATCTGGCACAATCAGTTCAACATCATTTCAAACAAAACATTTCACTACTGATTTTATTGAACCTGTATTTTGATACTTTATAGAATAGAAAATACCAAATGGCAAATATTTGCCCGACTTATACTTATCATAGGAATATTTAGTAGCTTTGAGTTTGATTTCAAGTTTCAACCATTAGTCTATTTGTTTTTCATTGTAAATATCGCACAATCAGTTCTGCATCATTTCAAGCAAACATTTCACAATTGATGTCATTTAACAATATTTTGATATTTTGTAGAATAGCATATACCAGAGGGCAAATATTTTCCCGGCTTATGATTGTCATATATATATATATAGTAGTTTTGATCTTGATTTCAAGTATTAGCAGTCAGTTTGCTTTTTTTTCTTTCTGTCTCAGAAAAATATTTGTTAAGTTGTTTGATTATTTACTAAACCGTTTTAATATTTATTAAGTTGTTCCAGTGTTTAAGAAAACATGTGTGCATTAGTTAGATGTAGTTGGTTAATTTTCTTATTAGCTTAAAATGTTGGTCAAAAGTTTCTGCCATTGAATCATAAAAACCAGTTATATTTTGACCTATTCCTAATATAGAAACTAAAAAGTCCAGTATTGATGTCATTGGATCAGTTTTCAATCATATCTCTTGACCAGAGTCTTAAGGCTGAGAATGATTTCCTAATTTGTAGATCTACGGCTGAGATTTTTTTGTATGTCTATATCTTTTTTTGCTTCTTTGCTTTTCGTCTTCTTCTTTAGTGAAAAATTGTATCTTTAAGCTTTCTCTTATGGCTGGCTACCATTATCTTCTATTGTTCCTTGTCTGGATGGTAATTCTTTGTAGTTTGAGTACTAATGGCATTTTCTTGTGTATTATTTTATCAGTACTCAAACAAAATGAGTGCCAGCTCGATAGCCTCTGTACTTACTGGCTTTTCGCAGTCTGCTACTTTCTCTTCATGGTGGTAATCTCTTTCCATCTTTCTTTACTTTCTGAGCCCCTTGGCCATCCTCCATTAATAGCCTTAAGTTCAGGTGTACTTGAATGAACATGGAGGATTCAGAGGAAAGAGATGAAGAGTTAGAAGAGTAAGAAAGATCAGACAGCGATTGCAATCCTCGGCTAATGGATTTTGGGAAGGAAACTATGACTTGTCTCTGATTTCAAATGAGAGGTTAAAGTAAAACGAAATCTTCCTCCATCCTAATAGAAAAATATAGACATTCAATTTTGTTTGTTTTAGAGGTATAACAAATTATTGCATTAAGGAACCGAAAAATGTATTTACATACAGTCTAAAACTGGAATCTACTTCTTGTAAGTTGTGCAAAGTATTCTTTATAGAATAAAACGTTAGTGAATGAAAAGAGAAATTTTTATTTTTGTTTAACTTCATAATTTTTGCACTTTTTCTTTGATATGAACTTTGTATTTGTGTTGGTAGTTGTTATTTTATTGAAAATTTTTCGTATGAAAATTATAGCAATACGTCAATGCAATTATAAGAAAATGTAGTAATCTTTCTCATTTTTAAAGAATTTTATTTGAAACATTTGCCAAGGATAAGAAATTTTTTGCTTGACAAATTTTTGCTGGTCAAAATATCTTACCATTTAGAACTGAATATATAATGTTTTATAATTTTATACTGTTTGTACCAAAATTGGGCACAACATTCTTCGAATGTATTTGAAGAGATAAAATGAAGAATATAAATGGAAAAAGAGGAAAATCTAACAAACACACCAATAATGAGCAAGAAAAATGCACTAAAACCCACGGATTTAGAGTGGTTCGGCATATGGCCTACGTCCACTATGAAATAATTGACTTTTATTAACTTTTTCTTGCTAGTTACAAAGGATTACAACAGTAAAATTTGAGTAGAACAATGACTTTAGCAGAATTTGGACGTAGAAGAGCCAAAAGTCTATTTTCAGTAGGTCCTAGGCTGCTATTTATAGGCGTAGGCTGCAAATATCTCGCTCAGATCTCGAAAGACCTCTTCTCTCATGTGGATGGTCCCACACAATCGATTCTATGCCCTTTGCATTCGATCTATGATCGACACAAATGAACTTCGTATCGATCAATATTTTGTCCAATCGAGTCGAGATCGATCGTGAACGTTCTTGAGGATGTATGCAAGCTCCTGTGAAAATTTGGTGGCATTTGGATTTGTAGATTTGAGTTATGATCGATGCAAGATTCACTTTATATGCTGGCTAAGCTGTGCATATCGATACCTTCCTATCGATCGCTATTTACATCGATGATTACTTGTATCGATCGGTAGTGCAGTGATGACGTGGAGCGATAGTTCAGGTGGAGATCTGTTTTGTACCCTTGTGGACCACTTCTTTTGTTTGACTATTCTTCTTCGTATCGATCCTGATGAGTGCTCTTCGTATCGATTGTTGAAGACTGCTTCGTATCGATGGTTGTTGCTAACTTCGTATCGATCTCCGAAACAATCGATAAAAACAGAATGAAGGGGTTGATAAACATATGGATTGATTATGCTTGATCGATAGGAATAGGATGGAGATGGAGTTGATGGATAAGAACACGATGGATATGAATTAAGCATGTTTCATGTGAAACTTGATCGATCTATAATTTGAGCATATGAACTTCGATTGACCTAAAATTTGGAGCGTTGGCTTTCATAGCTTTGCTTGTCATGTCACGTTAATTGTAACTCGATTTGGACTTAGACCAAATTTGCCAGTATCCATAGTGAACCTATGTATAACCGATATTCAGGACGGATTGTCATTGCTTTCTAGTCAAATCCTTGGTCTCACGGCCTTTCCAAAAGGTGGGACAACATTTGCCTCCTAAAGTACGTCTTTTGTGAACGTGACATGCTTTGAAAATCTGCAATCTTTATTCTAAACAGTTTTATCTGACTTGTTTGACGGTTGTTGTCTTCTCGTCGAAAAATGTAACCTTTGATTGATCTTTAGTAACGTAAATAATGAATTGTTGACTGCTAATTGTTGTACTGTCCACTATTGTAACTGAGTGTTGAATGATAGCTAACTGTGGTTTGTTGTTGTAATCGCCATCAAGCGAGCGTTCAGTTCCTGTGAATTTTGAAAATTGAACATTAGTCCGTCACACATGTATGTACGTTAACCTGACTCCCGTTAATGTTTATACGTTCACAAGTCGTTGTCACTTTTCTTGCTGAGAATTCCGTATCGATCCTCTCCTGAATCGATGTGAAATTTGAGTGGTAACACCACTTGGTGGTTTTTTTGCAATATCATTTCATATCGATCCTCTCCTGGATCGATGCGAAAATTTAGAAAGTTATATTCGTATCCATGGTGGTTGACATTGCTTTGGTTAGTTATTGGACACAAATTGGCGATATCAAGTAGAAGATGATAGTTGCGAAGTAAGGGTAGCTATAACTTTAGGGGGATGGATATGAATTGTACTCTTTATATCGGTTTGAAAAGTCATCTTCGTATCGATGGTGATCGATATGAATTAGTTGGCCTTTCAAAATATCTCGTACTAGTGGATACGAATTTCTATGAGTTTCAAAGCAATGGACACAAAGTTGGCGCTTTGTATCGATTTATCATCGATGGATACAAATAGCTATGCCATGGGTCCGAAATAGCTTAAACAAGCCTTTATTTCATTGTTCACATTGATTTGTTGCCAATGGGTACGAACAATCATGTCTTGGATCGATCTAAGTCGACAGTTACGAAAGATTGTATTTTTAACCGATGTAGGTAGATGGATACGAAGAACGCCTCGTATCGATGACGTGAAAGACTGCTTTTCACCGGTTAACATAACTGGGAGACGAATCATTTCCTTCTACCTTTTATGCCTATATAAATTTGTTTCGTACTTAATAATTTTCTCACTTGCTCTCAATTTTAATCTTCCTTTGTATCGATTGAGAATATGAGGAAAAAAGAATTGCAACATCTTCGTCTTCGAAGCAAATAACCCATTAATCCTTTGATCTAATTCCCCTGAACATAGGTAATTAATTAATTAAATCAATCTTAAAATGATGGGACTCGGGGCACAACGCCGAAGGCTTAAAGAAGAAGATGAGTGATTGGTGGAGACGAGGAAGTCATTGGAAGAAGAACCTCTTGCTCCAAATACTTCGATATGAGATGGGTTGAAGTTATTTCATGTCGATCTAGAATGAAGGGAATTTGTATCGATTGTGGGTGAAAGGAGCTGCTTCGTATTGATCTGAAGTGATCGGTATGAAACCATGGTTGTGTGATCGATACGACCTCATGATTTGTGTGATCGATACGAAAAGCACAGATGCCTAGAACGATCGATACGAAGCTTAGGCTTTGGGATCGATGTGGAACTTAACCTCCATGATCGTTACGAAGTCGGACTTTTATGGAACGATCCAAGTTGAACTTTAATGGATATGAGTTTTTTTGAATAATTGAAAATATGACTTCGACGAGCTTCTGCCTTGCATGATTGGACTTAGCCACTAAACTGCATATTTGACTATCCTTCGAAGCTCGTCGATGGAACTGTAACTTGACTGAATTTAACAAATTTTAACTTGGATCGGTCTCTCAAGTCTGGATGGCATGGTTGTGATGGTCAGCGATGATGGTCACTCCAGTTGAATTCCGAAGTCATGTCATTTGAACATTTCTCAAGTTCCGTTGAATCTTTTAAGTATTATGTAGCACTGCACTACACAACACATTCATGCACTTCACACTGGAGAACACACGAGCTTATTATCATCCAATGATGGTTTTTGATGAGTTGATTAGTTATGGAATCTACAAGTCCTCGGCAACAGGAAATTCAAAGTTCATCTTCTTCGATAATAGAGATGCCGACCATTGCAGCCGAAGTAATAGATCCAGCTCCAGATGAGCTGCCAGGAGCAACTTTTATCGCGAACCCTTAAGATTCTATGCCATATAATGTCTTTGAAGATATGTTGGGGTGAATATGCTTAAGGCACGGTCTATCATTAGATGACGTTTTGCTACCCGGACCAAATGACAGGCCACACGCTCCCCTCAGAAGGAATCACGACCTTTAATCGACATTCGTGCACAGCTGGAACACTTCCTCCATTCAACCAGTATATTGGAGAAGTGTTAGCTTTCTTCAGAATCGCTCCGTCGCAATTGCATCCAAATGGATATGCACTATTGAATAGTCTATTCATCATTTTCATGGAACATCTCTTTCGACCCCAACTCCACAAGAAGTCAGATACTTGTTTAATGTCAAGAGTCGGGGAGACAATCATTCATTCACATTTCTAGAGGCAGTTAGGAATTGCCAAGTGGTGACAGGATCTTGGACTAAGCTTAATTATTTTAAGACGGAGTGGTTTTATGTTCAATGCCCTCCAGGGTTTGCCAGCCGATGGTTAGTCTGGCGTAAGTGCTGCAACTTTTCCTGTAGTTAACAAGATAGTCACAACTGACATTGAAACTAATATCTCCTTTCCTTTACAACTGCAATTCCATGACCTGAAGGTGCCTGTTTTAAAGAAATAGTATGGATTCTTCAAGAAGTGCCGGGTGAGATGAGAGACATGGACTTGGTGCTCATCGACAAAAACTTGAGGATTGTCGGGTTAATCGATCGAAATCAAAGCATAATACTGGAAGGATCGCTTAGGGCAGCCCCAGTGAGACGGGCTAAACATAGATGGCCTGGGATTGTAATAGCTGAGGAAGGCGATGAAGAAAACACGCCTGCTGACGACGAACCCGTAGCTCGGCCTCCTGACAGCTTTCAAGACTTAGAGGGAAGGAGGAAAGGCAAGGCAACAACACATAAGCATCATAAGTCCATGAGATGGAAATCCATGGTTATGTCTTTGCCAGCCTCCGACCTTAGAATCTCGAAGGCTCCTCCCTTGCAAATAGAGAATCCTTTTAAAGGGCCTGCCGACATTCCAATTCCAGACTATGTGTCGCTCCAACATGACATCAGATTGGAAGGCTTCAAAGTGCCTTAGATTTAAAGAGTCACTTCCTACAAGTGTGGCAGACATATCCGGTTGGTCAGGGGGTTTAACACATGCATATATACACTTCATGGTACTACACGATTTCCCATCATAAGTTTTTCATTTCTGGAGATCACTGATCCTGCTTTCCTTTCTATTCTACAGATACGATGACTAGGCAAGAATCTATGCTGGGAAGCCTTCGCTCCGCACCCTAGTCGTCCAGTTCATACCATGAGTTCCGTAGGAGGGAAGCTGACAGAGATCGTAATCGTGGTTATTTTAGTCAAGAACATTATGAGAGGGATAGGAATAGAGATATAGAATATAGATATCGCTCCTGATCGCGCTCTCTACCTCCTCGAGATCCAACACAACCCTCCGGCCATGATAAACAACCCTTAGAGCCTCCACGCCAAAAACTATCTTCTCAGGTTCCCAGGTCTGATTCGCAGCGTCGTAGGTCTGAGGCTGAAGCTCTCACTTTACTGAACAAGTGATCACCGAGCCTACTGGGGAGGGAGCGATCAAAATCGTCCAATTGAGGAAAGATTTTCCGAACATTTGTTTTGAAGGCTTTATCTTCCCTCCACACTTAAAGAAAATTCCACCTGAGGTGGAACAAACGACGCATAACTACATCCATGGCATCTATACCCAATAAAAGGAGTGGATGAAAGCCATAGATAAAACATCGGCGTTGGCTTTTGAGCGAGCAAGAACAATTGAGAAGTTAGAAACCGACCTCGCCTAAAAAGACCGTATAATTCAAGTGTTAAATAATGAAGCCGAATCTTCTCTAAAATCCAAAATAGAGGCCACCAAGAAAGCCGATGAGGCTAATCAATCCATGGAAAAGGATGCGACAGATGCATTTTGCTTTGGTCGAGGAGATGGGCCATCGAAACACCACTGTTACGGCCGAGAGGGGTGCTGCTCTGAAGGAACTCAATGAAATTAAAGCCAAACTGTCTGAATTTGTCAAAGAAAAGGATGATGCAAACAAAGCAGCCTAGGAGGCATGCGAACAAGCTGTGGCGCTTCGGGGTGAAAAGGAAACGGCAGTACTTAAAGTTCAAGAGGCTGAGGCCAGGGTTGCGGGCGAAGTTAAGATGGCAGAGAACAGGTTAGAGACAAATATTGAAGACGTTCTGGTCAAATACAATGCAAATGTTCTGAAGCACATAAATTTAGCCTAGCTCGATGATTATCCAACATACCTGTACAATGCTTGGGGCGGATTAGCAGAAGATGAAAAGGCCAAACACCAAGCTGAATCAATTGATCAATTTGAGCTCGAGAACAGGGTGTTGAGTGAAGATGAAAAGAAAGTTCTCCATGATATCATGATTATATATGAGAAGGAAAAACTTGGCACTCAACACTCGGAGACTGGGGAAGTTTCGATTGTTAAGCATCATGTTGTAAGTTCTGAAACTCTTGTGCCTACTCTACCTGAATCCACATCTGCGGTTGATCGTCAATCCGTCCCTGCATATAATCCGGATCAACGACAGTTATCTCCAGCTCGTGAACAAGTCCCTGAAGCTACTCCACCTGCCATGAGTCAAACTAAGAAAAGTACTCTAAACATTTCCCATGCTTTCCCATAATCGAAAGTGCTACTTGAAGTAATTACTAATAGTTTTTTCTTTATCTCTCTACAGTGATTGGAGTAACATCTGCTATGCCTTCTGCAAACCCAAGAGTTGCATCACGAGCAGGAGGCTATCATTACGGAAGTGACCATAACAGCAACTACTGCATCTACGGATGGGGTACAAAGGAGCACACTTACCTTTCATGAATAGATGATTGAGGAACTTCTCGGTTATCACAGCGACTGCTTTGCTGATCTGCCATTTTTCATGAGTGGAAGAGCATATGTGACTAGCTCATCTGGCCCAACTGCTAATGTTCCTGGCGAGGCTCAGATAATTCACAAAGAGGAAATAATACCCGAGAATAATGTCGAAATGGAAGCAGCTCCCCGGGCTAGTAGCTTTAGAGGTGGAATGGAGGACCCTAGTCCAGCCCCGTTACAAATGATTTCTCCTGGTGGTACGGTCGTCAACACCAATGAGCCTCTCGTACCTTCTACTGTTGATCATATCCCTCCGACTCCGCCTTCAGGAAGCATTCCAATACATGTGAGTTCGGAGGAGGAAGTTAACATAATGCCCCCACTGGAGATCAGCCAGCAAAAGGCAAGGGCTCGAAGAGGAAGCCAAGCGGCAGCTCCAGCGAGTCAACCCCGAAGAAGAAGCCAAGGAAAAATAAAGAATAGATATGCCTGCTTTACTCATTTTTGCTAGATAGATAGGAATCCACTGTTGCTTTCTTTTTGTTGGCTATGTATAGATGCGGGTTCAGACCCTGCTAGTTGGACTTTTGGTATAATTTTTTACTTAACCTTTTTCTTCCAAAGTGATTGAAATAAAATTTCATTTTGCCTCTAGCTCAATTTTTGTTCATTTGTTAAAGTGCTTGAGCATTAGAACTTTCATTCAATACACTTTTGGAGATTTAGTCTTTAAATCAGACCAGGGTTTAGTTGCTAAGTTCTGGAGTCACAGTTTTGGGTCACGATCGAGCGCAAAGTCGAATTTCGGTATTGCACTCTCTCAATTAGTGGCTGGCACTTAAATTCTGCCCTAGTTCCAAGGATAAAATGATAAGATTGGTTAACAATCGTTGATTTCCTTTAATGTATCGAGCTTAACTCTGCTGAAGAAAAATTGAAACAAGGCGAGTTCAGGTGGTCAAATCATACTTGCTCGTCTATTATTGATCGCATTAACACTCTGCGATCGCACTTGTAGATCTGCGATCGATTGTGTCCTCTTAAAATTTAGTGATATGTCCACGCTTCGAGGACTTGAGTTATTTTCATGGGCGGTCAGTCACACCCATTGGATATTTAGAACTGCGTCCACCCTCTGGGGACTTAGGTTAATTCGTGGGTGGTCTGTCACACCCGATTTACATTTTTGCTCTGACCGCACTCTGGGGACTCAAAGTTGTCTTATGGATGGTCGATTCGTATTCGATTTGTGTTTAAACTCCAATCCACACTCTAGGGATTTAGAGTTAACTGGTATTTGTACTCCAGTCCATGCTCTGGGGACTTAGAGTTAGTAGATGTTTTATACTCCAATTTGCACTCTGGGTATCCGGAGTTAGTTGATGGATGGTCGAACCACACCCACTCGGGTTTTGTGTTTATACTCCAGTTCAGACATCGGGAGTCTGGATTTGGATAATAGATGGTTAGTCACATCCGTTTAGGCTTTAAGATTTCATTCGCACTCCGGGAACGATAAATCTATCAGGATCATGGATGGTCGGTTCACATCTACCCTGAGTTAACAAGCGAGGTCGTTATATGGACGGATCCATCCTCCTCAAACTTAGTTAAGATATGGGTGAAGTCGTTAGGTGGATGGATCTACCCTCTTTGAAACCACATTTACAAGCTTATACTCCAGTTCACACTCGGGGAATCTAGAGTTAGTTAGAGGATTGTCGTGTATCAATCCTTTTTTGCCTTCAGTGTAATGACTTGTCCCTAAGCCTGGGTTTCACTTAGCGAGTGGCCGGTCGCATCACAGTCACTCCCTATTTGAATAAATCCCACCGTATGGTGGAACTTAGCGCTCCATGCATTGTGATGGTCGTATGACGCATTTCAAAGCTCTGGCTCGAAGAGATTGCATTTTATTGCTAAAATATGAAAATACAACAAAGTCAGTTGCCTTATTACGAATTCAAATTTCGAAATGCATAAACAAATTGCAAATAAAAAATAGACTAAATAAATAAATAGAGCCTATTATATGTAATAGCGACGTAGACTTTCGTTGTTCCAAGCTCTTGGCAGAATGAGACCGTCAACGGTCGATAATTTGAGTTTACCATCTCCAAGCTTTCGTTCAATGACATACGGTCCTTTCCACGTTGGTTTCATATGTGAAGGAGTCGGGTAAATTCTCTCGAGGATGAGATTACCAAGTTCGAAGGATCAGGGTCGGACCTTCGCATTGTATATCCAGGCAACTCGACTTTGATATATAGCTGCCCTCAAATCAGCCTCTTCCGCTTCTCATCCAATAAATCCAAAGATTCAGCAAGTAATATAGCAATCATTTTTAGATCATAATAAGTCACACGATGAGAAGGTACTCCCATCTCGACTGAAATAATGGCTTGGAACCGTAAGAAAGAGAGAATGGAGTGTGGCCGGTCGTAGATTTATGAGTTGTTCGGTAAGCCCATAAAGCCATAGGAAGTTCATCGACCCATTTACCCCTAGACTTTTCCAGTCGTTTCTTTAGAATAGACTTTATAACTTTATTTTCAGCTTCAACTTGTCCATTCGTTTGAGGGTGTGCAACTGCGGTGAACTTTTTCTGGATGTGGAACCGTTGACAGAAGTTCTTAAATTCAACACCATTGAATTAGGCTCCGTTGTCTGTGACGATGGTATGTGGAAGACCAAATCGGTAGATAATGTTGTGCATTACAAAGTTGATCACTATCTTCGTCATGATTGTATCAAGGGGTTCAGCTTTCACCCACTTGGTAAAGTAATCAACTGCGACGATGGCATACTTCGCACCACCTTTGGCTAAAGGTAGAGAACTAATAATGTCAACCCCCCATACTGCAGACGGCCATAGACTGACCACCTGAGTTATTTCAATAGGTGGGGCTCTAGGAATCCGAGCGTGTTTCTGGCATCTGTCACATTTTCTGGCATAGTCTGATGCATAGCAGTTTACAGTTGGCCAGTAGTATCCATATCAGAGCACTTTCTTGGCAAGAGATTGCCCCCCGCTGTGATCTTCATATTCTCCTTTATGTACATTATGCAATACTCGTTTGATTTCATCATGAGTCATAACCAGAGTAAAGGAGCAGAGTACCCTCTTCTATACATGACCCCATTCTGAATAGTGAACCGTGAAGCCTTTTGAAGGACTTGTCTCTTTTCACTTCTGCGCTCTGGTAGGGTCCCATGCTTAAGATAATTTTTGAACCGAGTCACCTATGACTCCTTATCGGGAACAACCTCAAACGCCTAATCCGTTTCCACCTGATCTATGCTTAGGGAAATAATGTTTCCATAGGATCGATTCCCATTTCCTGTGCCTCATATGTACTGGCTAACTTAGCTAATGAATCAGCTTTCTGATTGCGCTTTCGGGGTATGTAGTGAATGGCGTAATAATTGAACTGATTTAATATTTCCTGAACCCGAGCGAGGTAAGCAGCCAATCTTCCGTCCTTGGCCTGGTATTCCCACCGAACTTGACACACAACCAGTTGCGAATCACAATAAATCTCCACAGCAATGATTCTTAAGCCTCTATAAGTCTCAATCCGACAAGCATGCTTAATATTTGGCTTCGTTGTTGGTCGTACGAAAATCGAACTTTAAAGCATAGCATATAGATCGACCTTTCGGAGTTTCAAGTACAACCCCAGCACCTAAACAACGGTCATTCGATGCACCATCGGTATGCAGCTTCCATATATACTTGGGAGATTCACAGGTTTCGGGCAAGTCCTCTGAGATAGTGAATTCAGCGATAAAGTCTGCTAGGAATTGTCCTTGGATAGCTCGCCTTGGAGTATAAGTGATATTGAACTGACTCAGCTCGATGTTCCACTTAAGCAACCTACCATGCGTCTCAGGCCGCATAAGGATCTTTCGTAACGGCTGGTCGGTGTAGACAGTGATAGGATGAGCCTGGAAATATAGAAGAAGCTTCCTTGAGGCAATGACAAGACAATAAGCCAACTTTTCCAACTTCGGGTAGTTTCTCTCAGCTCCGGTCAATCGTTTGCTAATGTAGTAGACCGGTCGTTGTATTCGATCATCCTCCTGATTTAGGGCTGCACTGATTGAATTTTTTTGATACCGCCAAGTAAATGTACAATTTCTCATGATCAATAGGCTTTGATAGAATAGGCGGTGTGGAAAGGTGTTGAATTAGTGCTCAAAATGCACCCTCACATTCCGTAGTCCATTCAAAGTTTTGTTTCCATTTTTTGATCAAATCAAAGAAGGGAATGCATTTGTCAGTGGATTTTGAAATGAAACTGCTAAGTGCTGCTACTTTCCCGTTAAGGCTTTGGACTTGTTTATAGTTCTTGGGGTCTCAAGATTTTTGATTGCCCAGATCTTCTCGGGATTGGCTTCGATTCCTCGAGCGTTGACGATAAACCCAAGGAATTTTTCGAATGCGACTCCAAAGTGACATTTCAACGGGTTGAGCTTCATTCTATATTATCAGAGGATGTTAAACATTGATTCCAGGTCTTTGATACGATTAGTGGAAATCGCGACTTCACTACCATGTCAACCACATATACCTCCATGGTTTTTCCAATCTGTTGGTGAATATTCGATTAACTAACTGTTGGTAAGTTACCCTGGCGTTCTTGAGTCCGAAAGGCATAACTTTGTAACAGTAAAGTTCCAGATCATTTACGAAAGTGGTATGCTCTTGGTCAGGTAAGTGCATGGGTATCTGGTTGTAGCCAGAATACGCATCCATAAAGGATAAGAGTTCATGTCCAGCCGTTGAGTCTACGGGCTGATCGATTCGGAGAAGTGGAAAACTGTCTTTAGGGCAAGCTTTATTCAAGTCTAAGTAGTCAACACATGTTCTCCATTTTCCATTTGGCTTTCGGACGAGTATAGGATTGGATACCCATTACGGGTATAATGCATCTCGAATAAACCCATTCGATTTAAGCTTATCTACCTCTTCCTTAAGGGCGGAAAATCTCTCTGAGTCCATACCATGCCCCTTTTTTTTTCTTGACCAGGACATGTCACGGGTCAATATTCAATGTGTGGCTCGTGATATCCGAGGAGATTCCACACATGCCAGAGTGTGTCAAGGCAAACACTTCGTGGTTTGCCCAGAGAATTCAACCAATTCCTCTTGCATCTGTTGGCTTAGCTGAGATCCAATCTTTATCATTTTAGAGTAGTCATTATCATTGATCAGAACATCGACCGTCACTTCGGCCGGGGAAGCTTGACCATCTTTACTTTCGTCTTCACTTTCAGTTTCTCTTGGGACAAGATCCCTTGGGAATTTGTTGGGGTGATCGGGACTAGGCCCAAACGTAAATTGTCAATTCTCCACAAAGCAAACGCAGAGAGATTCCTCCATAACCTTTTCTTTTTCCTTTCGCTGCGCCTCATGCAACTCAACAACATAACAGGCTTGTCCAACAGCCTGGTCTCCCTGAACGACTCCAACTCCATTATCGATAGGGAATTTAAAGTTAGACACCAAGGGGCAAAGGCAGCCCTAAATACAGCTAGAGCCGATCATCCAAGAAAGCATTGTATGGCGAGTCTATATCCAATACAACAAACTGTAATATCCAGACTCTCCGGCATTCTCCAATCCCCAATGCCACTGGCAGTTCCACCAATCCAGTGGGCATTGTTACGCTCTCATTGAAGCCATGGATATGGGACCGACGAAGCTTCAAATCTTTGGTTTTCATTTTCATCTGGTCATAGGCTCGCCTAAAAATATATGTTTACAGAACTTCCACTGTCTACTAAGATCCTCTTTATCCAAGCAGGACCTACTTGAGCTGATATGAAAATTGGATCAATGATTAGGGCTTCGACCCTGTCAGCATCTCTGTCTCGAAATATGATGTCATCTGTCATCGTTTTCTGTTGCTTGGCCGAAGCCCCGTCTTCCAAACTACTACAACAATCAAAGCTCTCATGCCTAATAAAACTGGCATACGACTCTATTTCCTTCAAGCTTCGGTCTGCTGGATGAGGACCACAACTAACAGTATTTATCACCAACCTCCCACCGGTACAAATGGGTTGCTCTTGTCTTGCTTGATTTGGTATATGGTTCTGATTCGATGGGCCCGCACCTCCTGACTACGGCGCCCGCACAAACTGCTCTAGCTTTCTCTCATGTATTAAATTCTCAATGATATCCAACAAATACGGCACTTGTTCGTGTTATGGCCATAACTTTCATGGAATCTACAAAACTTCCCCGTTTGAATCTGTTTCTTCGATGATCATTTCGGAGCAGGTTTCTTATACTGAATAGTGTTGCAGGTCTATAAATACACATTCTCCGACGACGTATTCAAAGGAGTATAATTGTTAAACATAAGAGCCCTACGTTATGTCCCATGATTTTGATCTCGTTTTCTGTTTTGATTTCCATTATGTTTCTGTTGGTTTTGTTTATTCTGTATATTCAATTCTACTTTTCCGAAACTCTCCCCGGTTTGTTTAAAATCAACATTGATCTGAATTCCTTCCATACTAGGCCCTGCGTCATCCTTTTTCCTAGACTGTTTCGCATCCTCCCTTCTCAAGAATTGGGTTGCCTTGGAATGGAAACGGTCTAGTGACGCGTGAGGCTTTCCAGCCAACCAGTTGCCGAACTCGGAATCAGGATCGATTCCCTTAGTTAGTGCCATCAGAATAGAGTTATCATTGGATTGCTAATATCAATGCATGTAGCATGAAATCTCTGCAAATAACGTTTGAGTGTCTCTCCAGGAGCTTGAGTGACACTGGATAAAGTATTAACATCTTTCGGCCTTGTAGCATGCATGCGAAACTGCTCAAAAAACTTTACCGTCAACTGATCAGAACACGAGACAGATCAAGGTGGTAAATGAGTAAACCACATAGTCACTATACCTCCCAGAGATATCGGGAAACTTCAACACTTAACTGCATCATCAGCTCATGTAGCATTCATTAACCATTCATACTTTAAGATATGCTGATTAGGATCAGATCCCCCTTCATAAACTAGTAAAGTCGACATCCTGAATCGCCGAGGTGGTTCAGCATAGAGTATATCGTCAGTGAAAGGAGTATGACTCCGAGAGATTCCCCAATCATCATTGGTAAGACCTTGACTTTCTCGGATCATCTAACGGATCATCGTCGGTATGTCCAACATCTGGACTTTTTGAGCATGTTAGGACATGGTGTGGTCGGGTTCCACAATGCAAGGATGGGTCGGACATGGTCGACGGTCCATATCTCGCCTCCTTAGTTTTAAGTTCTTTGGAACATAAGGTTCTGGAGTATATTCATGTTGGCAATGGTTCAGATCTATCCGTTTTGGGGCATTAGCTACCAATTCAGTAGCAGTCGTGGCAGTGCAGTTGTCTATAACATGATAAGGAATAGTTCCTCCTCGGGAGGAGGGTCCAGTCTGATGGCTGGTAGATGGGCCAACTCTTGGCTGCCCAAGATTCAGTGTATGCTGATGTCCAGTACCCTATGTAGAATTTTCGTCCAATCGTGGACGCATGGATCTATTATGGTAGTCTGAAGAGGATGAACTCTCAATGGACGAATAGGAAGCTTGATCCCTTCTGGATCTCCTTCATCTTTGACGATTCAGTTGGTTGGTCAATTCCGCGTTAGCACGGAGTTATTGAGTAAGTTATTGGCGACTCTGGGTCAGCTCTTGCATAAGCAACTGAAACTCTTTCCTAGTGACAAGGCCGTACGGATCTGATGGTCCGGCAGCATTATGATCGATAGAAGGAAGTTGTATGAGGTTCTGCCTGTCTCGTCCATCTAGATCGGCAGCGGTTGAAGTAGTTCTAGTGTTAACCATGATGGGTAGCGAAGCTCTTTCCTAGACTTGATGCAAATCTAAATAGAATGGAAAAACTTTAAGCTTGAAATCTGAATCTTCATCTTAGATTTACGCAATCTGATATTGATAGTAGATCCAACGAGCAGGAGAAAAACTGGGTTTTCTCAGTGAAAGCATCAAAGTGTTTGTACCAAAATTGGATACAACAGTCTTCGGATGTGTTTGAGGAGATAAAATGAAGAATATAAGTGAAAAAGAGGAAAAATCTAACAAACACACCAATAATGAGCAAGAAAAACACACAGAAACACACGGATTTAGAGTGGTTCGACATATGACCTACGTCCACTATGAAATGATTGACTTTATTAACTTTTGCTTGCTGGTTACAACGGACAACAGTTGTAAAATTCGAGCACAACAATGATTTCGGCATAGTTTGGACGTAGAAGAGCCAAAAGTCTATTTTTAGAAGGTCCTGGGCTGCTATTTATAGGCATAGGCTGCAAATATCTCGCTCAGATCTCGGAAGACCTCTTCTCTCACGTGGGTGGGCCCATACGATCGATTCAATGCCGTTTGCATTCGATCCGTGATAGACACAAACGAACATCATATCGATCAATATTTCATCCAATCGAGTCGAAATCGTTCATGAACGTTCCATGTCGTTTTGTATGCTTGTGTATCACTTCTTTTGTTTGACCATTCTTCTTCATATCGATCCTGATGAGTGCTCTTCATATCGATTGTTGAAGACCACTTCATATCGATTTTTGTTGCTAACTTCGTATCAATCTCCGGAACGATCGATATGAAACGAAAGAACGGGTTGATCGATATTTACTGTGCATATGGATCGTTTATGCTTGATCGGTATGAATAGGATGGAGATGGAGTTGATGGATACGAACACGATGGACACGAATTAAGCATGTTTCATGTGAAACTTGATCGAACTATAATTTGAGCATATGAACTCCGATTGACCTGAAATTTGGAATGTTGGCTTTCATAGCTTTGCTTGTCGTGTCACGTTAATTGTAACTCGATCCGAACTTGGAACAAATTTGCCAGTATCTATAGTGAACCTATGTATAATCGATCTTCGGGACAGATTGTCCTTGCTTTCTAGTCAAATCCTTAGTGTTACGGCCTTTCTAAAAGGTGGGATAACATATATTATATAAAAACAACAAAATTTTCTCTGAATATTTCATATTACATTTCAATTAAAAAACATATGCAACATTCGGAATCTAATATCAAACAATGTATATAAACATACAACAGTCACATCTAAAAGCTAATAACCAACTTCCAACATCAAGAAATTTATTGCATTCATCATCCAAAATTATCAGTAGCCAGCAAATCATTGAGAAATTTCTGTGTACCAGGATCCGATTTCCATCCATGTTTTTTGTTTGCTACTATATAATATACCATTAAAGCTTTGATATCCTGTATGGAATGAAACTTATACAACTCAAGTTTCTTTTCAATATGTTTGTTTTCAGAAACATCTTCCATGCATCTCATGACAAATATGACACAATCAATTTTGCATCATTTCAAAAAAATGATATTTTTATTTATTTGAAAATTAGTTTTGTAAATAATAAGTTTTATTTACGAATGAGACACCTATTATGGGCAAGTTACGAATTTGATTGGATCATTTTTTTTCTATTGGTTTCTTGCCATTTCTTGAATAAATTGATCTAAGAAGGTTCATCAAATTACCTCTCTGAAAATTATGTGTAAATAAATAAATAAAATTGGTAATTTTGGTTAAATATTAGTTTACAAATATTTGCGAGTGAAAATATTTGCCCCTATAAATATTTCTCAACATCCATTGTAAACATATCCATAACTTACAATTTCAATAGCTCGCTATTAGGCCCGTCAAACGGGTCGGGTCGGGTCATAAATGGGTCGGGTAGAATTTGCCCTGATCTATTCAGAACATAAACAAACCCGACCCGATTGACCCATTTAATAAACGGGTCAACCCGACCCGACCCGTTTAATAAAAGGGTCAACCCGACCCGACCCGTTTAACAAGAATTGCACTGTAAACAGCAAAACATGCACAAAAAATGAAACATTACACCATTATATTATCAATACTATTTTGTAACCAAAAACTGCACCACCAGAAAATAAAAAACTGCACCATATTATCAAAAAACTGATGCGTAGCCTAAAACTGAAACATATTTGAAAATAACATACAAAGGACAACCTAAAACTGCAACATGTCACAGATTGAATCAAATAACCAAATACTGAAACAGTTCTACACCATACAAGTCATACATAAATAGTTCTACATCATACATGACATTCAAATGACACCATAACAGCCTAAAACTGAAGCAAAGCCTAAAGCGTTGAATTGCTGATGTGCTGAAATCACCTGAGCAGCAGGATTGAACTACTTGTGTATCGCATGTCTGCAATCTTGTACTCTACTACAATAGGTAGCTCTGGTGATAAACTGAGCATCACTGTTTCTGACAAAGGAGTTACCTTGGTGAATGAATTCAAGTACCGAAGAGCAAATGTAAGGGATACAGCCTCATTCATCTCTATAACAATAACTTCTTCAGGCTTCTCATATTTACAAGCAATAGATTCCAAGTTAGATATTATATGATCAAAGTTAGATATTATATATCAATACTGTATCATTATATGATAGCTTTAAGTAGTTTTCCACAAGCAGAGCACATTTACTAGTGCAATTGAGGTTAAAATAACCAAATCTGCCAAAGTGATTTTGACTACATTTAATGAATTGCCAAATGTGCCCGGTGCCCCTAATACATTCTGATCCGAAAAAGATATTAAGCAAAAAACTTAAATATAAAACTAAATGATATACCATGACTGCTAGATAGGTTTGATTATGTAAAATACTATTCTAAGACAAAGTAGAATAATTGAAGAAATAGTATTTGAATCGCCTTGTTTTTGTACAACATGAGATATTCTGGAGGCCATAAAAAACAATAACCTGTGGCAATCGAAAGCATATTATATTCATCCTAGGTTAAACAACAAACAATCGAAAGCATTGTGTGCTAGTATCAAACATAAGGTTTATGCTCTTGAACACTTGAGTTTAAGTAAATTGAATGGTGCCTTAATGACCACATACATAATAGCATCCACTGAACTAAACCATCATAGTTTAAGTGAACAGTGTGAGAGGTCAAACAATAAAAATCAGAACAATCAAATGATCAAAGTAAACTGCTTATTTCTGATTTCAATTTTCAACTTGCCAAAAAATCATTTGGTGATGTGCTTTTAAATAACAACAGGAAGGTTCAATGTTTTGCAAGTTTACAGTGTAAACCTTGAGCAAAAAACAGTTTACAAAATGATGCAAATCTCAAAGTTTAACTACTTGTACTCTTTTATCATTTTCAATGGACAAATAACTGTCGTGAACAAAAAAAACTAAACACCCTAAACAAGTCAATTAATCACTGAACTAATCCATTAAGTCAAAATTGAAACATCAAAAGGTCACTTAACACATGCCAATTAAGTTTATGACAGATGGTTTCTAACAATAAATATTAGGTTGCAAACAACAATTTTAATTATGAAATTGAAAATCGTACCTTGTGTTATGCAATCAATGATCGCCTAAGGATGGTGTAGGAAATTGAGTAAGCCGCTCCGCATCAATATGAAATTTGGAAATATCTTCATCTTCTTGTTCCACTTCCGTAGCAATTGCATTCCCGTACAACAAATCACGCGTGCAAAGTAGCGCCTCCGCAATATCATCTTTAAGGGAACTGCGATAATCGTCCAAAACTCTTCCGCTGACACTAAATGCACTTTCGGATGCAACGGTGGTGATAGGCACGACTAAAATATCTTTTGCCATGAAAGAGAGAACGAGATATTTAAGTCGTTTAGATTGCCAAAATGAAAGAATATTGAGTGGTAACTTACGATCTAGCAGTCCATCTTCTAAATATAACTTAAGTTCCGAATTATGCGAACTTTCAGCAAACTCAATATTTCTAAATATATCGAATTCCTCCATTACATCAACACACTCCTGCGAGTAAGGTCCCATAAATGGATCACTACAGTCTGATTCTTTTGATCCACTTGCTTCATTGTTCGATTCCTTCTCTATTTTTCTTTTGTACACTTCATAAAGACCTTTTAATTTTGACTCTACCGCCTCAAACTTTTCACCATAATCATTGCCATAAAGCCTTTTGTAACATGACTTGACAAATTCCATCTTATATCGGGGATCAAGAATGCAAGCAATGCAAAGCAATATACTAAATTCACTCCAATATTTGTTGAACTTTAAAAACATTCTACTTGCCATGTCTGACATAAAATCATTAGATCCATGCATTTTGCAATGTAAATAAAACCATAACAATTTTCGGGAAAAACAAATTAGATGTTGGGTATTTCGTTCCAGAAAACAAGCAAGTGGCATCATAAAATACTTCTAAAAAGTCGGTAATTTTTTTCGCTTTCATCCATTCCTCTTGTGTAGGACAATAAATATAATTTTTATCAACAAGCTCTAAACGACAAAGTGCTTGTTTATAATATATGGCACTTTTCAACATAATAAAGGTTGAATTCCACCTTGTTGGAACATCTTGACGCAATCCTTTGTTACTATTATCCAACGAAAGATCAGCTATATATTCTACAAAATGTTTTTGTCTTGATTGTGAACCTTTGATATACTTGATGCCTTCCCTTATATTATTTAAACACTAAGCAATGCATTTTAAACCATCTTGTACCATTAAATTTAAAATATGTGTCGCGCATCGCACATGCAAATATTCTCCGTTTGCAATCAAGGCTTTACGATATATAAGATGAGACTCTAGTAGCTCCACAAATTTATCGTTAGAAGAAGCGTTATCTAATGTATAAGAAAATATCTTATCTTCAATGTCCCAACTAAGCAAAAGACTGGATATTTTTCCACAAATAACAGCTCCGGAATGTGGTGGTGGCATAAGACAAAAACTTAACAATTTTTTCTGTAGTTTCCATTCATTATCAATAAAATGAGCCGTTAGAGTGATATAGCCATCTGTATTAACCGATGTCCATAAATCGGTTGTCAAACTTACCCTCCCCGTACATGTTTTCAAAAAACATTTAAGCTTAGAATTTTCCTTTTCATATAATTTCAAAACATCGGTATGAGAGGTATTTCTCGAAACGGATAAAACTCTATTGTTAAGATATGAATGTATATCACGAATGCCTTCATAATGAACAAACATAAATGGAAAATTGTGTCTAATAATTGCCTTGGCCATTAACTCTCTAAATTTATTTTGATTAAAAATTGTTTGATTTTGTTGCAATGCTTTTGCACTTATCATGGAACATCTCGGTATGTGTTTTCTTAGATTGGAATTACAGTACTTACCTCCCAAAATGTATGACTTCTTACATTCCTTACAATAACATGTTTGCTTTTCTCCTTCCACGACTTCATTCTTTTGAAAATACTCCCAAACTTCAGAATGAGTACTCCTAACTCGCTTTTTTCCCACAGAACTATTCACCGAATCAGGTTCATTCTCCAAATCATCCATAGCAGCGTTATCATGCTCGATTGAATCCATAATCTACCACTTGAAAATCACAAGAAAATATTAGTTTTAAACTCAAGTCGACAATGAAGGGGGAAATCTCATAATAAACAATGCTAGAAAACTGGGCAAATATGTATAGCATTTAACAAACAATATAAGCAGAAACAATTTATGAGATAGATACGCATTAAACAAACATCCATACCTCACTCGATAAATAATGTAACTTGCATTTATGAGACAGATACGCATGCACAAATAGATGTTTATCTTTCACCTTCTTCATATTAAGAGCATAAGATGTATAAATTAAGGTAATTAGATTAAATATATTTGGTGAACTGTGTTGCAAATTTAAATTGAAAGTTATAAACATACAGTGCTTAACATGCTATTATTGACCTTTTTGTTAGATGTTCATCCAGAGAACTATTATAAATTAACTCATGGTTATGTAAATGTGTAGTTTACTTATTATAGATATAACAATAAATTAACCCAGATTCCATACCAGTGTAGCTGACGAAGGGAGTGAAGACCAAGCTTATCCGTGATTTCAACAGCATTGCATTCGGCAGTCCTGTTTGTTTGTAAATACAAGCAGGACAACATCGCTCAACTCATCTTGGAAATAGTAATGGTAGTGTAAAAGAAAAAACATGAGATAGAAACAAACATAGCAGATGTATGGACAAGATGCGAAAAATGAAATATCAAAACAAATCTCATAAGTGATAATTTCCAACCAATAAATATAATTACATTCTACTTACACTTACCTCAAAATATTATTCTATAAACTTCTCACCTATTAAATTCAAATTATTCATCATTTAAAATTACGGATTTCAGATATCATTTCATAAATTACGGATTTCAGAAAACTCAATAAAATCAAAGCTTTCCTCTTTAGCTTGCGATTTCTCATAATAACTTCGGAAACCACTACACATAACTCCAAGCTGACGTTATCTCCCTTCATGCGCAAGCGCTAACTGCCACCTCCATCACGTTGCTCATCTGTAACCGCGTGCTGCCATCATCAGGTTGTGAGGCATCTTTCCGCCTGCCATCACACACAATCGTTCACATGCCTCTAGATCGCGACTTTGGCATCGTCGTCGCTTTCCACCTCGTGGATTACAAGGTCACGAAAAATGAATAAAAGGAAAAAGAAAATACGCGAACAACATCGCGACTAGAGATCTAGAACCGGCGGGTAAAAACCCTAGCTCTACGTAAAAGCGTAGATAGTGAATAACCAGGTTTAACGAGACCCATC
Organism: Allium cepa; assembly: GCA_030765085.1. Lineage (NCBI taxonomy): Eukaryota > Viridiplantae > Streptophyta > Magnoliopsida > Asparagales > Amaryllidaceae > Allium > Allium cepa. The sequence goes on from CM060940.1 coordinate 657,503,775, forward strand.
AATCAGATTAATTTAAAAGATTAATACATGTTATCGAATATTATGAGAAATCGCCATTTCTTCTTCTATCGCCTTTTTTGGAGAATGAAGAAACTGAAACTAGGGTTGAAGGGTCACGAGGGTTGGATTGCCTTGGCGAGGTTTGCTAATGGGTCGTATACGGGCTGGGTAAAAGGAAAATAAAATTTTAAACGGTTAAACCCAACCCTTTTAATATTAGGGTTATTGGGTTGGGTAAACGAGTTAGGGTATAATTTGACAGGCCTACTCGCTATTTGTGTAGGCAGTTGGCATTTTTTAATCTTGGTCTTTGGGAATCGTAGTGCTTTCATGTTTTCTCAACTGCATTAAACTCTAACAATGTATAGTGGATTACATGATGCAGCGATATACATTTTTTTGCAAGTCATTGCTCATTCTTCCAGCACTTTAACAACCAAAGATTCATATTTGGGTTTGTAGTCATCAATAATAGATACCTTTGTTTACAATATAATTAGTTTTAAAGTGATATGTATTTTTGGTTTTAAGCATTTCATACCGCTGCATAGGAATATAAGTAAATAATATCTTTATGTTTTGGCTCAAGTTTGCTTTTCGTGAACCAGTATATAACCTGCATCAAAATTAAATTTCATATATTAATTTTCTTATCCATATTTATCATATTATATTGAATGTGCTGTAAAGTTATATACCTTCGAATCAATGAATTTTTTGAACAACATATCTGAAATACTTACTTCTCATATTTCAATGTCTTTTTTAGTGTTATAGAATGTTGTTTTCCTGTTTTAATAATATCAAAATTATATTAGTAATTAATATTTTAAGTTGGTGAGCATGTTTACATGGAAAATATCGGCCAGACAAATATTTGCCATGTATACATATATGTATGTATGTTTTGTTTTGGTTGAATAACTTACTTATTTCCTTAATGTTGGTCAAAATATTTTAGTTCACTAATTTGATTGTTTGAAAGCCATTTTTTGCAAGCTTGCTTTTTCCAACATCTACCACGACATCTTCTTTTATTTCTGATCTATCATGATCGGATTCATCTTCTTCAAGTATGTTGATAATATTACATTTTTTAACATTTTTGTCGACATTGTCTTTCTTGGATTTGTTTATGGAATTTCGTTTTTTTGGTGGCTCGTAATGGAAATTTAGATCTTCTGCTTTTCCTCTTCTGTTTTCAATTTTAATTATCTTAGACAGTGAAGATGGAGAAACTTCTCTTTTGTTCTTGTTTGATTTTTCTCTCCTCTTTTTCCTTCTTTATCTCATATTCTACAGCCACATTTTTTTTGGATCTCCATTTGATTTTGAGTTGATTTTATGCTTTCGTGGCTTGTAGTTGATGGCAATAGTTTGAATGTTAGGAAGTCTTTCCCTGGTATGCCAAAATTTTCAACATATGTTTCAATTATATATTTAGTATATGTTCAACACATGTCTCAATTATATATTTAGTATATGTCAAATATTTGAGGGACTTATTTTATATGAAAAGAATGAAATTTGTTTTAAAATATATACATGTTTTTTTAACTATTTTTTTGTGATGTCCTTCTCCAATCAGATCTTTTGGTTATCATCTGGTTTATCAAAAAATTTCACTTGTTAGTTATTTTGTTTACTACCACTGTTTAGTAAATATCTACATTGCAAATATGTGGCACGCCTTGATTTTCAATAATAATTTGTAAATATTTACCTTTTTCTGTGCTTTTTTCCCCTTATGTAGCTTCTTTTTTCCATTGCATTTTACTTCCTTTGATATGACAGCTATTTCAAATTGGTTTGTTGTTTCATCAGTGTTATCATCGTCATCTTTTGCAATAGTATCATCCTTATTTTTATCAGCACTATCAATAACACCAACATCTTTGTCACCATCACCATTACCAGCACCACCATTACCACCAATACCATTGCCATTACCAGAACTAGCATTAAAATCATGATCATCTTTGTCATCAACATTTTGGTCATTATCATTACCACTATAATAACATCACTACCACCATCAGTACCTCCAACAACACAAGCACCATCATTATTATTATTACCATCTTTATCACCATCAACTTTGGTTTCATCATTAGTATTTTCATTATCTTTATCGTTAATATCATCTTCCTCATCATCGTCTACATTAGCAACATTATCATCATCACCTTCTATCTTGTCTTTGTCGGCACCATCAGCTTGTATAGTTTCGTCTTCGTTAAGACCCATCACATCAACATCTAAAACTACATTATCGCCATCATCCTCTTTTTTAGTATTAAAATATTTATCTTTGTCATCACAATATTTATTTCTATCTTCGGCTTCATCTTGTTCATAATCAATCATCGTCATCTATTGCTTCATCATCATTTATTTGACAATTATCAACTTTGTAATCATTATAATCTTCATCTTTTTCTTCTTTTTCTTTCCTTTTTCTCAAATCTTCAATTTTTTTCAAGAGCTCATCCTCTTCTTTTTGAGCTGCATTATCCTATTTTAATTTCTTTATTTCCAATTTTAGATCTTTCGGTTGTTTTTTGATTTTTTCATATTTTTTGTCAACAGATAAAGATTTTTTTAGGATAATTTTCTTTAGTAGTTTAATCTCCTTTTCCTTTTTTTTGTTTTTCTTCTTTTCTCTACGAATTAAAAAAATTGAAAGTTTAACTTTCATATTTGCTTGGCAAATATTAGGCAGGCAAACATTTGTCGGACAAACATTTTTCGGCCAAACATTTGCCTCTCAAATATTTAATAGGAATTTTTTTGCATGAAAGCTACTGGAATAAATGTACTATAGTTAAATGTATTACTGGAATATATACTGGTGAAAATTTGACTAAAAATTATTATGAAGAAGAATTATTACCTTTCTATTGATGAATTTATGCATAATATTTGAAATAACCTCTTACAGTTTCCATTTTGTGAATGTAGGTTTGCTTTCTTTGTAAACTTTTTTGGTTATGCTATTTCTGTCACATCATAGAACCGGTACAACAAAATATATCAAAATATATTTTAGTTTATAATATAATTTAAAAACGTAGAATGATTTATTAGTATTTACCAGCAAAATAGTTACACATGCTCTGATTTTTCTGGGAGTACCTTTATGTTTTCTGATTTGGTTCATCAAATGATTCAAAATTGTTGTTGACCACGAAACTTTTTCGTTTAATTTACTATATAAATATATGGCAGCAACACTAAGGGAAATGATGAGTTTACATTAGAAAGCAAATATGTTGATAGCATATGCATTATCATAAACCTCGCAACATTAGTTTGATCTTGTTTTGCATTCCCTTTTCAAGCTAACAATAATTTAAATCTATATCTTTGGCTTTGATCATTAAAGTAAAATATTGATCCTTGAGACATTTTATAGTAGGGTTAATTAATCTTCTTTCAAAATAGTACTTGTATAAATTGTTAAACCATTGATATACCCTTCAAATAATATAGCAATGTCGATTTCTTTCATTGTTACTTTCATGTCTTCAAAATGAAAGTAGTTTTCTTCCACTCAACATTACTATATTGTTAAATCAACGGAAGCCGAGTCTTTTCTTATATCTTAAACTATTGTATTATCATTTTGGAAAGCTTAGAATATCTTGTGAAATGGAGTCATTGACAGTCAGTGAAATCGAGTCATCGACAATCGATCGATGTGTATATTTTTGAGAGGATTGTTCTTTTTCAATTTTTGGAACATGGAGTTGAAAGGTTTGGAGCTACTTCGGTAGGTCTCTAGAATAGTGTGCTTTGATTATTTTATAATCTCCATCTTTAGTTTTTTTCTGGTAGTTGCTTGTTTAGAGGACTTGCTTGTCATCCTTTGTTGCTTCCTTTTTTCAATGTTGAAAGAAATAAATCCGTTGTTTCTGTATCAGGTGAAAATGATTCTGTAATAACCCGGATTTTTAGAATACCTGTAATTTAAAGATTAACTGAATTTAATTAATGAAAATACTAATTTATAAGCTAAATAAATAATTCTGGTAATGGAAATATATATCTGAATAAGTATTGTTTTGATAATCTTTCTAGTATAATTGATTAAATTAGCAAAATTGTTGTTTTCAAACAAATAATAATGATTGTTTGTGTGTGTATATATATATATAGATATATAGATATAAATAGATTTTATAGGAATAGAATTGTTATTTTTAAATTGAATAAGTAATTGTATATGTATATATGTATAACTTAATTTGTAAATTTGATTTTAAAATTTAATTTGAATTTGAATTTGAATTTAAAGTTTTGAAATTCAAAGGATGGATATTTTGAAATATTTGAATTTAAAGATATTTATATAAGTTTTTATTTATAAATACAACTGATTTTATTTCTTTAAGCTATTTATATATACAGATAAGTATTATAAATTTACAAATTAAAAGCATTTTATTAACATTTAAAATTTAAATAAAATAGTTAAAGAGACAAATGTTATTATCTTAAGTCTTCTTATAACATGTGTAAACTAATAAGCATATACAAATGACAAATGTCAAAATTTTTGTTTTCTTTTAATTTTTTTAAATTTAATCATTTCATCTATTTTAAATACTTATGTTTTCTCCTTCTTCATTTTTTTTGAATCAAACTGAAGAAACATCAGCTGAAACAAAAAGAAGTGGAAATCTGAAATCAAAGCTCAAAGGAAATAAAACCTGAAACTAAATCTGAGACAAGAAAGTTCAAAATTAAAACCTTCCATTTAAGCCTGTAACCAATTTTCAAGCAAAGTTCAATTTCAGATTGCAACATAGAAAGCATTTTCAATGCCTGGAACATTTTCAAAACTGCAACTTGGAAGCAAGTCTTGAATCTTCATGTTCTAGACCAGTTCATTTGACAAAGCATTTCAATTTAAAGAAACTCAAGCAATACAAAGTTTTCTGGATCAAAACAAAAGCATGCAAATTTCAAATCCAGCTTTCAAAACCTCTGCATTTTATTTCAAAGGTGAGTAAACATAATTTTAAAAAGTGTTAAGTTAATAAAAACAGTTCAAACTTCATTGATAATCTGGTTCTTGTATGCTTCAGTTTGCATACGATTGTGTGATGCTCTGTATTTCTCTGTAATTGATACATGTTGCATATTTTGTGCAAAAACTCAAATTATTCTTATTTAAATCATTGCTAAGCTTTGTTTCTCAACAAATCTAGATGTTAAACTCAAATTAAGATTTTTAAAGATTGATTTAAACCATCTTTATAAGGTACATCACTGTAATATTGATATACATGTAATCAAGTGATAGTTGATAAAAATCGATTGTTGTAAAATATTGATTCAAGATTATATATTGAATTCGTACTACAAGACATGATTTTTAAAACAAACATCAAGATTTTTAGATTAGTATTTTAAGAGCAGTTTGTAAATAAACAAAGATTGCATTTTTGCAAATTTCTGGTTATCGATTCGATTTAAATTGTTGAAACTTGAATTGAAGTTAGTATGAACATCATTTACCACGGGAAAATTATCAGATAATTTTTCCTTTTCATAAATTGTTGGGTCGAGCCATTTTTAGGGTTTTATTTCTGTTTTTGCTCAAGTCAGTAAACGTGGTATGTTCGATTTCAAAACGTGACCGAGCTGCACGGGTTTTTGGGGGTTGGTAGCTTTGCGTGTTGCCATCGTGTGACCGAAGTTGGGCCAACCTTGGTGGCGTGGGCGGCGGTGGCGAGGCGTTTGAGTTAGGATGGAGCTTGTAGTTTTTTTTGATCTAACTGCTTGAATTCGATTTCGCACTTTTGAAGACGAGCTGGGTTTGGTTTTCAAATCTATGGGTGATTTGTGATGTGCCTACGACTTTGGGGTTCGTTGGAGTTGGATGGCGCTGCCGTGCACATGTATGGCAGCGGTGATGTGTATTAGGGACGTTGATGTTTTGGGTCGTGTATCGTACTCGAGTCGTGCTTGATTTTGGAGGTGGATTGCTTCGGGGCAGCGTTCGCATTCGAACGAGTTACCTAATTTCTCCTCTTAGTTTAAACTTAAGTTTTAAAATTTAACTTGCTGTAAAAATGAAAAAAAGAAGGGAAGAAGAAGAAGATGTTTCAGGGTGAACGTCTCGGGGAAAGGGATGGTTAACTCGAAGTATGACTCGAGTTAGAGTAAGGGAAGTCTCGGATCTTTCGAACCGCAGTAAAAAAAAGGAATGAAGTTAAGTAAATTTGTTTTCAACAGTTTTGAATGTTGTAAACTTGGTGGGTGTTTAACAGTTTTAAGTTAAAACTTAAATACAAGTTTTAATTATTTAGTTAATACTTAACAATGTATTTAACACTTAATTATTATTAAGTTAAGTATGAAATTGATTAACATTAAAATTTGCAATTAATAATATATTGATTTTTCAAATGTAAAAGAAGACCTTTAAACGATTAATTAAGTTGAACAACTGATATTACTTAATTATTTTTTGGAAGCAATTAAGTATGGTTAATTACTCAATTAATGTCTCAGAAAGTAATTAAGAATAATTACATTATAATTATAAAGAGAGATTGGTTAATTAATGAATTACGTGATTAATAAATTGTAATTAACTACTTAAGTTAATTAGTGAATAATTAATAGTTAATTAATTAAGAAATTTAATTAAGAGTTAACAGCTGATTAAGTAAATATTAGTAGTTAATAAATGGATAATTAAGTTTTATTTAATTAATGATTAAGGGCAAGTAATTAAGTAATTTAGACTTAATAATTGATTAAGAAATGATTAATTAATTAAATAATTTGAAATGGAATAAATAATTAATTGATAATTAATGATCAATTAAACAGGGTTAAGTAATAAATTCTCAAATAATTTATTTAATTGAATTCATTACAATAAGAATTAAAGATGATTGCTTATGGATTGTTGTGTATGTAGAATATCTGATTTGTGGTAAATATTTGGTGATATTCTGTGATGTTTCTCTGATATGCTTTGATATATCTGTGACAATTGTGTATGATTTATCTGTGATATGCTATGTGAATTCAGTTGTTGAATTTAAGTATCAAGATATTTTTGATACTTAATTATTAAAGTAATTAAGGGTAGTTAATTACGGAGTGGGGTTAGGTAAGGTTTAATAAACGTAATTAAGTTATAGATTAATTATTAATGCAATTAAAAGAATAATTAATTAATGGAAGTAATTAGAGGATTATTAATTAGTGTAATTAATGAAAATAATTAAAAGATGATCAATTAATGATTTGTAATTAATTAACGTTAAGTAAGGTAATCTAAGTGATTAAAGATTTGTAACCAATTTAGTTAGAGATAAATTAAATGAACTTTGGAAATGATCCATCTTGCTTATGAATGATTGAATGATGATCAAATGTCTTGAATTGATTGATATCACTGATATGAAATGTTTTGTGATATGATATGTTTTGGGTGAACGATGATAATGTGGTTAACTATTGATGTTAAATTGCTGTGTAAAAATTGACATCTTTATTTAAAGTTGGATTGTATTTTACTTGAAAAGTTGGGTTGTAACGACCCTGAATTTCCGACCTGATTTAAAATATTAAATTCATCGTTTTAATGTAAAATTTTGAAAATTTATAAACGATTTCAATTTGCGTCCAAACTTTAGTTATGATATACGTCTAGTTAGATATGAGCATGGTAAAAGTTTCGTCGCAAATTATCACAGTAAACTTCGTTCGCGTTTTACTGTATATCAGTCCATATAAAGCTGCGTAAAATTTATCTTCCAAATTCAAATATTTTTACACAGTTATGTTGTAAAAATTATTCTGATCATGATTATGAAATTCGTTTCGTCAAAAACTGTCATCGCCTGCTCTGTTTAAATTGTTTTGCAAAACGTACAATTTTAGCAGCGTAAAATGCGAATTTTATAAAACCATCGTATCGCAATAATCTGTGTACCGTTGGAAGCGCGTCGTCGCACTGATCAAAACGGTATACTCATTCGTACCAATCGGAGTCCGACGTAAAATTTGTCGCGTTAATTAAATCGTTCTGAATGGACCGTTTGAACAAATTTCAGCCGTTTACAAAAGAAGCTTGAAAATTTTGAAAATTAAATCTCAGCTGTGATGCATTTATGGAGTTAGTTGGGAGCTAAGAGTCGTTTGGGAATTAAGTAAAAAAAAATTTGGAAATAGTGAAACGCCTCGTATTTCCAATAGCAATTCTGTTAGTATCAATCGGCTAAAATACAAATAATAGTACAAGCATTTGAGACATCACTCCATCAATCCTAATTTCACTGTATTTCACTGTATAACACTTCAAGCTACAGGTACCTCACTTTCTCCTCTTCTTCTTTTATTCTTCTTTCATCTTCTCCTCTAAACTTGCGGAAAAAAATATATGATGAAACAAGCACGCAACTCCACTTCACCGTGTGCCACTGCCTCTCCCTCCGCCCTCACCACGCAAACCAGTCAACCGAACCACTGCATAGCCTCCGCCTCGACAGCCCTCCCCTCAACCATTGAAAGCCAGACCAACCAACGAGACCATCATCCCACCCAGCGCCGTAGCCCTCCAGCCGCGCACATACCGGGCTCCGCCTACCTTCGCCAAATTCCGTTCCAGTCCTCTGCTCGACTTTCCCACCTGTCCCTCTTCCCTTTACTACCCACGTCCGTCTCCGCCTGCAACCGTCGCACCACCACACCCTGTCGCAGCCGAACCATCTCCTTCCCTTCCATGCGTATATGGAGTGTGGGTGTGCTTAAATGTGTGCGTATGTTCTAAAAAAAAAAAACCAAATGAAGATGAAGTATTGTTTGGGAAGTATGGAGATGAACTGTGTATGGGAGGGGAGAGGCGTGCATGCATATATGAATTGCATGCATGAATGGGTGTGAGTGCTGGGTGTATGGGTGATGTGCGCGTATGTTTGTTTTAAAGATGGCTGGTGTTATTAAAAAAAAAAAGAGTTGCTTGTGTTTTTTTTCTTTAAAAAAAAAGAGTGATAAGTTGTGTGCAAGTGTGCATGTAAAAGTAGCGTGGCATGCTTTTTATGCATTGTCTGGAGATGATATGTGTAGTGTTGTGTATGTGTAGTGTTGCGTGCGTTTCAGTTTATAATTTTTTTTTTTGAAAACGTGACTTGCAACTAGCTCTTAGACATTGTAGAAAGTATTTCCGCAAATATCTATTCTGGTTGCCAAATAGTAACCGACTTTTCTTTTCGTTGTGTGCAGAAGCAACCGACTGATTTCTTGTTGCAGCAGCACCGATCTCTCAGCTTTTGTTCTTTTCTCCGTCGTCGGTAAGCGCATTTATATAAATTCATAAATTATATACAAACGTTCATTGTATTAATATCGTTTTCTTTTGTCGATATTACACTGTTCGTTGTTCGTGTTGTACCGACTTCTTTCGTGCTTTTTCGTGCTTCGCCGCCAACTTCTTTATCCACGAAAGGTGAAATTAATTTTCACGACATATATCCTTATGCTAGTTGATTGCTATGTGATATGATTTGGATGTTATTTGTGCTAAGTGATATTAAATTGCAAGTAATTTGACATAGGATAGTTAATAAATTAAACGGATTATATTTGTCGAATTTGATTTGTAAACCTGACCCCTTTCATATGTTAAATTAGGTTAGTCGAACTTGACCCCTTAATTTATATTTGACGTAGAATTTGATAAGGAACCTTTGGACCTGTGAATGTAGATTTGTTTAATTGTTGTAGTATTAAAATTGAAATTGAATTTGAACGACAAGTGGAAACCGTAATATAATAATCTTTAATCTACATGAAATGATAGTGTAGATTCTAGGAATAATTTTATTAATTTGCATAAATAACAAATGTAAATTAATACGATTATTTCGGGATTATTTAAATAAATTGTTGAATTGTTATGTATGGATGCTATTGCTTGTTTGTTTACTTTGACACCATCCCAGCTATCACACTGCAAGTTCCCTTTGTATGCTTGACTTTTGAATTGAAATGGAATTGGGTTGAAATGATAGATACCCAAATAACTTTGACTTAGGATAGAAAATTAAATTTAAAAACCGATTGGTCAATGTTTGATTTAAAATGAAATAAGATTTTATTTGACTAATAATAAGGTTTTGAATAAAATTGGGATTTAAATTTAAATGAATGAAAATGTGAATATTGAATTGAACAAATATTAACGTCGTAATTGACAAAAAGGACATTGTTTTTAAAATTTAATGATTTAATGATTAAATTTAGAATTAATTGATAATTGATTTTGAAATTATTAATAATTAAGTTGAAATGGTAATAAACAATTTGGAACTAATAATAATCAAGTCTTGAAATTTACTAATAATGAAGTTTGAAGTTATTAATAACGAAGTTTTGAAATTTGATAATTAAGTTTGAAATTATTAATAAATTAAGTTTTGAAATTATTAATAATTTGGTTTTAAAATTAATAATTAAGTTTGAAATTATCAATGAATAAGTTTGAAATGATAATAATTAAGATTTGAAATTATTTGATAATTGAATAAGATTGAATTGTTTAATGATTGAACTAAATTGAATAAGATTGAATTGTTTAATGATTAAACTAAATTGAATAGAATGAATTATGTAATAATTGAATTGAACTGAATATTCTTTATTAAGAGAAATCGAATTTTTGAATAAGTGAAACTAAGTTCTTAATTGAGATTTGAAATTTGTAACGAAAGAAATAAATATATGAAACTGAATTTCTTTAATAAGAAATAGAACGCGCTTTATCGAAACAAATGAAATGCTTGTAATTTAGAGAATTGGATTCGATAAATTCAAATTGAATAAATATGTAAGCTTTGATAATGAAATGAACTTAAGGAGGTAATGAATTGGAAATTTAATTGAAATTGTTTAATGATAAATAATGTAATGAATATCGAATAAAATCGATAATTGAATTTAAACGATTTGTACGTTAAATGATTTTGGAATGAACTTATACATGAAATTAAAATGAATATTGAATTGTTTTAAATTGAACTTTGAAATGAATTATAGAAATTTGAAATGAAGTTATGAAATGAAATTTTGGAAATTGACTTAGAAAGATCAACGAAATGTAAATTTTCGAATTATAATTTGAAATTGAAATTTAATTGGTTTTGAAAATATTAAGCGACCAATCGGTAAATTAATTACGAAGGTTATTAAAGGAACCGGAATCGGTTAGGGACATACTCACTGTCTAAACCGAAAACCACTTTAATAACTATACGCGGAGTGTGATCCAGAATGAAGTGGTTGGAATGACGTACGCGATGACCGAAGAAAGTGAACGATAATGGATAGCCTTGACACTTGTGTCAAATTGGAAATGACTAAAATCAGGAGCCGTGCTGGGCCAAATGGGGTTAGCTATCTCGAGCGAACACACTTCTTCGTGAACTACTCATTTACTTTTGTGATTGATTGGTGCACACCCTTGAATTTGGAGTGTTGTTTCGCGGTGTTGCGATCGTTGCGGCGATGCGTTCTCACCAGTCCGGATTAGGCGAACGGTAGTTTCACTACCTTGGGTATTGCCTCATGTGCCTTGTCATACTTGTATTCCCGTATACGCGACCACTACGAATTTTTTTTGTATTATACCTATGGAGTGCTCCCTGATATCCCACTAGTTTACGGTGGAGTTTACAGTGCTGTATAGTCTATAATGCTATATGAAATGTGTTAAGGGGGACAATGGTAATGCCTTAACACTATTTTGATATTTTACTTTACTGCTAGATATTATCTATGTATCGTACACTATTATGTATAAATAGTTCATCGGATCCTTAAAGATGTTATTACATTCATCTTTGAGTTATTGTTATTTGAATTTGAACCATATTATATGTATAAGAATATATGTCCTGATTCGAGTGTTTGTTTGTGCATATGCTCGGATCAGATTGAGGATTGCTGCTGCTGTTTATTTGGGGCTGAAGACTGAAGACTTTCACTATCTTATCTTATCAGTATTTGTTCTTTCCATTTGGACTATTTAGACTTCTATGTTGTTTATTTCCTTTTATTTGAGACATTGTTGTATTTATGGGTAGCTTCATGAACTACTCTTATGACTATGTTGTATTTCCGCTGCATTATTCTGTGATGTTATATTTCTGTGATTCTGTGATGATTCTCATTTATATATCTATACTCCATTAATGATTCGTGTTTTGTACTATTTAAGTTGACATGTATGGATTATTGTCAATTTAAATGGTCCAAATATACGGGTTGTTCCAGTTGGTATCAGAGTGGTGTTTTAAAGCTCATTAGAGATAGGGTAAACATTAATGAGCTTTGGTTCCCTATAACCTTAGCCTGTGGAGTTTTAAAGCTCATTAGAGATAAGGTAAACATACCCTAGAATGAGGAGAATCATTTCAGAATCCACATCTTTTGATTCATCTTTCTTATTGAATTCGTTTGAGTAGAATTTCCTTAAGTTCTATAAATTCCTATCTTTGATTCTAAATCACTTTTGGTATTCCAGGATGGCTACCAGAAGAAATGTTAGAGGTGGAAGGGCTGGAAATTCTCCTGGTCCACATGCTCCAGTTCCTGCAGTCCGATTCTCCACTCTTAGCAAGGAGTACACTCAGCTTGGAGGAGTCAAATTTACTGGCTCCGAGAGTATCATCGAAGCACAGCAATGGCTAAAAAGTTTGGAGAGGATCTTTACTGGCTTGGAGATCACAGATGCTCAGAAGTGTAAGTTGGCTGCTTGGCAGCTTCAGGATGCTGCACAAGATTGGTGGGAATCCGTCACTTCTCGTACCGATGAGTAAACCATCACTTGGGCCCAGTTTAGGTAGTAATCTATCTAAAAGTTCATCTAAATATAAATTTCCTTTTATCTCGTCAAATTTTGACTCGTTCTTATATCATTTGTAAATAGGGACTCCTTTGTGACTCAGTGGATGCCAGCTGCTGGGAAAGCCCAACTCTATCGTTCTTTTATGGACCTCAAGCAAGGCAACATGACCTTCACTGAGTATGAACGGAAGTTCAACGAATTATCCAAGTTCGGACCTGGCTTGATTGATACACCACTGCTTAAGAATGAGAAGTTCATACATGACACACGCCCTGAGTATTACGAGCTTCTCACCGCTCATGTCCATGGAACCTTCACTGAGTTGATGGACTTTGCTCTTCGATATGAGGGAAAGCCAAAGGAAACATCATCCTCCAAAGCCCCAGTTGCTCAGATATCAACTGGTAAGTCGGGGAAGAGAAAGCCAAACTTTGCACAACAGAAGAAGAATTGGAAGCAAAAAACAGGGCTTGGATACTCTCAGAAGAAGCCCATTGACATATCATCCATTACTTGCTTCAACTGCAACCAGAAGGGTCATTATGCTAGTAGCTGCCCATCTCCAAAGAGCGCAGCTGTTCCGCCACCGGCACAGATGACTAGGAGGGATTTGTGTCATATCTGCTTACAACCTGAACACTTCAAGAAAGACTGCCCAACACAGAAGCGTGGTACACCATCTGGAGTCTTTGCTCTTTCCACACCTGCCCCGGAAGTTCCTGCCCCGGAAGTTCCGGATAATCAAGGTACTTTACAAAGTACTTTTATGTTGCATACCTTGCATGTTAGAGTTTTATTTAACACCGGAGCAACACACAGCTTCATACCTATTAACTTGTGTAATAAACTTAGTTTGGAACCCACTCTTGCATCTATTTCCTTATGTGTATCTAACCCTATTGGAGGGCCTGCTAATCTCAAAAGGGTTTGCAAGTATGTCACTCTTATGCACGGCATTCACCGCTTCACTTGGGATTTCTATGTCCTTGGATTCGAGGCATTTGATATTCTATTAGGCATTGATTGGCTACGAAAGTTCGAAGCCGTTATCTCATGTAAAACTCGAACAGTCTCTCTTATCGACGACAAGAGTATGCCTTTAGTTGTTAAAGGCAAACCACCTCAAGAATATGCTGGGAGTTTTATATTCTCTCTTGACTCTCATCCAAATGAACTTAGCTCCACTCCAGTAGTTCAGCTCTTTTCTAATATATTTGGAGAGGTTAATTCACTACCACCTCCGTGGAAAATCGAATTCTACATCGACCTTATCCCTGGTGCCCGACCAGTAGTTCTTCCTCCAAGGAGAATGACTCCTAAAGAAAAGGCAGAGTTGAATGTTTAAATTGAAGATTTATTTTCTAAAGGCTTGATTCGGCGCAGTCATTCAGAATGGGGTGCTGCAGTTGTATTTGTTACCAAATCTGATGGCTCACTCAGGATGTGTGTGGACTATAGAGAGCTAAACAAGCTCACACACAAGAATAGATATCCGATGCCCCGCATCAACGATCTTTTCGACCAGCTGCATGGAGCTAAAGTCTTTTATCAACTTGATTTGGCTATCGGTTTTCACCAACTCAGAATCGTTGAGGAAAGCATTCCTAAAACAGCATTCCGCACTGAAAATGGATTTTATGAATGGCTAGTTATGCCGTTCGGTCTCACTAATGCCCCAGCCTATTTCGTCGACTTGATGAATAGAGTTTTCCGGGATGTTCTTAACAAGTTCGTTCTTGTTTTCATCGATGATATTCTTGTCTTCTCTAAAGATGAGAAAGAACATAGATCGCATTTGGCTTTTGTACTTGAAACTCTTCGCAAACATCAGCTTAAAGCCAAGTTTTCGAAATGCCACTTTTGGCGAGATGAAGTTCGGTTTCTGGGTCATATTGTTTCAGAGAATGGGATTTCGGTCGATCCAGCTAAGATCGCCGTAATCAATCTAAGTTTTATTCTTACTTGTCTATTCCATCTAAACAACTTATCAATATCTAAATTCGAATCCTTGAAATTTGCAGGATTGGGAGACTCCCAAAACTCCTACTGATATCCGCAGTTTCTTGGGATTAGCTGGCTATTATCGCAGATTTATAGAAAACTTTACTCGTATCGCTGCCCCACTTACAGCACTGACCAGAAAGAATTTCAAATTTATTTGGAGTGAAAAGTGCGAAGCAGCTTTCAATGAGATGAAGCGGAAGTTGACCTCTGCCCCAGTTCTTACAGTCATTGATGGTAGCGAAGGATTGACTGTCTATACAGATGCCTGTCGAGACGGACTTGGAGCAGTTTTAATGCAAAAAGGAAAGGTTATTGCCTATGCGGGTCGTCAGTTAAAGACCCATGAAACGAACTATGCAACCCACGATTTAGAGCTTCTTGCGGTTGTATTTGCTCTTAAACTATGGAGGCACTATCTATTGGGAATGAAATTCGAGTTATTCACTGACCACAAGTCACTGAGATATATTTTCTCGCAAAAGGATTTGAACCAGAGACAAGTCCGATGGCTCGAATTTCTAGCTACATATGATCTTGATATTAACTACACTCCGGGGAAAGCAAACGCCGTAGCCGATGCTTTGAGCAGAAACCAAGCTATGGCATGTTGTAATCTTGTTGAAGGAATGTTATTCTAGCTTTTCGTCTCCCCAGCTCTTATGGATCGTATTATAGCCAAGCAATACGAGGACACTTTGCTCTATCGCATCAAAGAAATAGTTCTTGGTAGAGTTGGAAATGCTGACAATAAATTGGGAGTGCATGTTGATAGTAATGGAGTCTTGAGAATTGACAATCACATTTGTGTTCCCAATGTTGATGGTCTAAAGCATGAAGTGCTGAGAGAAAACCATAACTCTTCACTTTCATTTCACCCCGGTGTTACTAAAATGTACCAGAATATGAAGAAGTTATATTGGTGGAGTGGGATGAAGCGCGATATCTCTACATATGTTAGCAAGTGCACAACTTGCCAGCAAGTTAAAGCTGATCATAGAAAGACAGCAGGTTTGCTTCAGCCACTAGAGATTCCAGGTTGGAAGTGAGAGCAGATTTCTATGGACTTTATTGATGGGCTGCCAAGGACTAGAAAGGGGAATGAAAGCATTTGGGTGATTGTCGATAGACTGAAGAAGTCCGCTCACTTTATTCCAGTCAAGTCCACTCGTACTGCTTCGAGTTTGGCCGAGATATATATGAGAGAAGTTGTTAAACTTCATGGTGTACCATCCAGCATCGTATGCGATCGAGATCCTATTTTCACCAGTAAATTCTGGAAAGCATTCCAGGATACTTTGGGCACCAAACTGAATCTGAGCACAGCTTATCATCCTCAGACAGATGGCCAAACTGAGAGGGTGAATCAGATTTTAGAAGACCTTCTCCGAGCTTGTATTATTGACTTTGGTGGATCATGGGAAGACCATCTTCATTTGGTAGAATTCACTTATAATAATAGTTACCAGGTAAAGATATTGAATTTCAAATTTGAATAAGTATATTTGAATTTGAATTTTGAATTAATCACCTGTAATAAACCAGGCAAGCATTGGTTTGGCACTGTTCGAAGCCTTATATGGACGGCCGTGCAAATCGCCAGCTTGTTGGATCGAGTCGGGTGATCGATTGGTGCTTGGTCCAGAAATAATTATGGAAGCTTCTGAAAAGGTCGAAGAAATTAGAAAGAAGATAAAGACGGCACATGATAGACAGAAGAGCTACGTTGACAAAAGGAGAAGAGATCTTGAATTCAGCGTAGGAGACAAAGTATTTCTGAAGGTGTCGCCTTTAAAGAATATTGTTCGATTTGGAAGAAAAGGAAAGCTAGCTCCCATATTTGTGGGTCCGTTTGAGATTACGGAGAGAGTCGGAACATTGGCATATAGAGTTGCATTACCAGAGAAGTTCGCCGGTGTGCACAATGTGTTCCACGTCTCACACCCGCGCAAAGTTGTGCACGATCCATCTATGACTATTCCTACTACTCAGTTGAAAGAGATAGTTATTGAGCCTGATTTGACTATTGAGCGTAAGCCGCTTCGGATAGTTGATCGTGAGACAAAGCAACTTAGAAGGAAGTCGGTTAATCTCGTCAAAGTCCAATGGAGTGCTAATGAGCGAGATTGCACATGGGAAACTGAGGATAGTATTCGGGATTCAAACCCCGAATTACTAATTTCAGGTATAATTCAAATTTCTTAAACTACCTTGATCTTTCTGCTTATTTCATTTCTACTTCACCCGTCTCGTTCATTTTCGAGGACGAAAAGTTTTGAGTGGGGGAGATTGTAACGATCCTGAATTTCCGACCCGATTTAAAATATTAATTTCATCGTTTTAATGTAAAATTTTGAAAATTTATAAACGATTTCAATTTGCGTCCAAACTTTAGTTATGACATACATCTAGTTAGATATGAGCATGGTAAAAGTTTCGTCGCAAATTATCACAGTAAACTTCGTTCGCGTTTTACTGTATATCAGTCCATATAAAACTGCGTAAAATTTATCTTCCAAATCCAAATATTTTTACACAGTTATGTTGTAAAAATTATTCTGATCATGATTATGAAATTCGTTTCGTCAAAAACTGTCATCGTCTGCTCTGTTTAAATTGTTTTGCAAAACGTACAATTTTAGCGGCGTAAAATGCGAATTTTATAAAACCATCGTATCGCAATAATCTGTGTACCGTTGAAAGCGCGTCGTCGCACTGATCAAAACGGTATACTCATTCGTACCAATCGGAGTCCGACGTAAAATTCGTCGCGTTAATTAAATCGTTCCGAATGGACCGTGTGAACAAATTTCAGCCGTTTACAAAAGAAGTTTGAAAATTTTGAAAATTAAATCTCAGCTGTGATGCATTTATGGAGTTAGTTGGGAGCTAAGAGTCGTTTGGGAATTAAGTAAAAAATTTTTTTGGAAATAGTGAAACGCCTCGTATTTCCAATAGCAATTACTGTTAGTATCAATCGGCTAAAATACAAATCATAGTACAAACATTTGAGACATCACTCCATCAATCCTCATTTCACTGTATTTCACTGTATAACACTTCAAGCTACAGGTACCTCACTTTCTCCTCTTCTTCTTTTATTCTTCTTTCATCTTCTCCTCTGAACTTGCGAAAAAAAATATATATGATGAAACAAGCACGCAACTCCACTTCACCGTGTGCCACTGCCTCTCCCTCCGCCCTCACCACGCAAACCAGTCAACCGAACCACTGCATAGCCTCCGCCTCGACAGCCCTCCCCTCAACCATTGAAAGCCGGACCAACCAACGAGCCCATCATCCCACCCAGCCTGTAGCCCTCCAGCCGCGCACATACCGGGCTCCGCCTACCTTCGCCAAAGTCCGTTCCAGTCCTCTGCTCGACTTTCCCACCTGTCCCTCTTCCCTTTACTACCCACGTCCGCCTCCGCCTGCAACCGTCGCACCACCACACCCTGTCGCAGCCGAACCATCTCCTTCCCTTCCATGCGTATATGGAGTGTGGGTGTGCTTAAATGTGTGCGTATGTTCTAAAAACAAAAAAACAAAAAAAACAAATGAAGATGAAGCATTGTTTGGGAAGTATGGAGATGAACTGTGTATGGGAGGGGAGAGGCGTGCATGCATATATGAATTGCATGCATGAATGGGTGTGAGTGCTGGGTGTATGGGTGATGCGTGCGTATGTTTGTTTTAAAGATGGCTGGTGTTATAAAAAAAAAGAGTTGCTTGTGTTTTTTTTTTTTAAAAAAAGAGTGATAAGTTGTGTGCAAGTGTGCATGTAGAAGTAGCGTGGCATGCTTTTTATGCATTGTCTGGAGATGATATGTGTAGTGTTGTGTATGTGTAGTGTTGCATGCGTTTCAGTTTATAATTTTTTTTTTTTGAAAACGTGACTTGCAACTAGCTCTTAGACATTGTAGAAAGTATTTCCGCAAATATCTATTCTGGTTACCAAATAGTAACCGACTTTTCTTTTCGTTGTGTGCAGAAGCAACCGACTGATTTCTTGTTGCAGCAGCACCGATCTCTCAGCTTTTGTTCTTTTCTCCGTCGTCGGTAAGCGCATTTATATAAATTCATAAATTATATATAAACGTTCATTGTATTAATATCGTTTTCTTTTGTCGATATTACACTGTTCGTTGTTCGTGTTGTGCCGACTTCTTTCGTGCTTTTTCTTGCTTCGCCGCCAACTTCTTTATCCACGAAAGGTGAAATTAATTTTCACGACATATATCCTTACGCTAGTTGATTGCTATGTGATATGATTTGGATGTTATTTGTGCTAAGTGATATTAAATTGCAAGTAATTTGACATAGGATAGTTAATAAATTAAACGGATTATATTTGTCGAATTTGATTTGTAAACCTGACCCTTTCATATGTTAAATTAGGTTAGTCGAACTTGACCCCTTAATTTATATTTGACGTAGAATTTGATAAGGAAACTTTGGACATGTGACCGTAGATTTGTTTAATTGTTGCAGTATTAAAATTGAAATTGAATTTGAACGACAAGTGGAAACCGTAATATAATAATCTTTAATCTACATGAAATGATAGTGTAGATTCTAGGAATAATTTTATTAATTTGCATAAATAACAAATGTAAATTAATACGATTATTTCGGGATTATTTAAATAAATTGTTGAATTGTTATGTATGGTTGCTATTGCTTGTTTGTTTACTTTGACACCATCCCAGCTATCACACTGCAAGTTCCCTTTGTATGCTTGACTTTTGAATTGAAATGGAATTGGGTTGAAATGATAGATACCCAAATAACTTTGACTTAGGATAGAAAATTAAATTTAAAAACCGATCGGTCAATGTTTGATTTAAAATGAAATAAGATTTTATTTGACTAATAATAAGGTTTTGAATAAAATTGGGATTTAAATTTGAATGAACGAAAATGTGAATATTGAATTGAAACAAATATTAACGTCGTAATTGACAAAAAGGACATTGTTTTTAAAATTTAATGATTAAATTTAGAAATAATTGATAATTGATTTTGAAATTATTAATAATTAAGTTGAAATGGTAATAAACAATTTGGAACTAATAATAATCAAGTCTTGAAATTTATTAATAATGAAGTTTGAAGTTATTAATAACGAAGTTTTGAAATTTGATAATTAAGTTTGAAATTATTAATAAATTAAGTTTTGAAATTATTAATAATTTGGTTTTAAAATTAATAATTAAGTTTGAAATTATCAATGAATAAGTTTGAAATGATAATAATTAAGATTTGAAATTATTTGATAATTGAATAAGATTGAATTGTTTAATGATTGAACTAAATTGAATAAGATTGAATTGTTTAATGATTAAACTAAATTGAATAGAATGAATTATGTAACAATTGAATTGAATTGAATATTCTTTATTAAGAGAAATCGAATTTTTGAATAAGTGAAACTAAGTTCTTAATTGAGATTTGAAATTTGTAACGAAAGAAATAAATATATGAAATTGAATTTCTTTAATAAGAAATAGAACGCGCTTTATCGAAACAAATGAAATGCTTGTAATTTAAAGAATTGGATTCGATAAATTCAAATTGAATAAATATGTAAGCTTTGATAATGAAACGAACTTAAGGAGGTAATGAATTGAAAATTTAATTGAAATTGTTTAATGATAAATAATGTAATGAATATCGAATAACATCGATAATTGAATTTAAACGATTTGTACGTTAAATGATTTTGGAATGAACTTATACATGAAATTAAAATAAATATTGAATTGTTTTAAATTGAACTTTGAAATGAATTATAGAAATTTGAAATGAAGTTATGGAATGAAATTTTGGAAATTGACTTAGAAAGATCAACGAAATGTAAATTTTCGAATTATAATTTGAAATTGAAATTTAATTGGTTTTGAAAATATTAAGCGACCAATCGGTAAATTAATTACAAAGGTTATTAAAGGAACCAGAATCGGTTAGGGACATACTCACTGTCTAAACCGAAAACCACTTTAATAACTATACGCAGAGTGTGATCCAGAATGAAGTGGTTGGAATGACGTACGCGATGACCGAAGAAAGTGAACGATAATGGATAGCCTTGACACTTGTGTCAAATTGGAAATGACTAAAATCAGGAGCCGTGCCGGGCCAAATGGGGTTAGCTACCTCGACCGAACACACTTCTTCGTAAACTAAAACTACTCATTTACTTTTGTGATTGATTGGTGCGCACCCTTGAATTTGGAGTGTTTTTTCGCGGTGTTGCGATCGTTGCGACGATGCGTTCTCACCAGTCCGGATTAGGCGAACGGTAGTTTCACTACCTTGGGTATTGCCTCATGTGCCTTGTCATACTTGTATTCCCATATACGCGACCACTACGAATTTGTTTTGTATTATACCTATGGAGTGCTCCCTGATATCCCACTAGGTTACGGTGGAGTTTACAGTGCTGTATAGTCTATAATGCTATATGAAATGTGTTAAGGGGGACAATGGTAATGCCTTAACACTATTTTGATATTTTACTTTACTGCTAGATATTATCTGTGTATCGTACACTATTATGTATAAATAGTTTATCGGATCCTTAAAGATGTTATTCCATTCATCTTTGAGTTATTGTTATTTGAATTTGAACCATATTATCTGTATAAGAATATATATCCTGATTCGAGTGTTTATTTGTGCATATGCTCGGATCAGATTGAGGATTGCTGCTGCTGTTTATTTGGGGCTGAAGACTGAAGATTTTCACTATCTTATCTTATCAGTATTTGTTCTTTCCATTTGGACTATTTAGACTTCTATGTTGTTTATTTCCTTTTATTTGAGACATTGTTGTATTTATGGGTAGCTTCATGAACTACTCTTATGACTATGTTGTATTTCCGCTGCATTATTCTGTGATGTTATATTTCTGTGATTCTGTGATGATTCTCATTTATATATCTATACTCCATTAATGATTCGTGTTTTGTACTATTTAAGTTGACATGTATGGATTATTGTCAATTTAAATGGTCCAAATATACGGGTTGTTACATGGGTTGTGATGGTATTGAATTCGAAGGGACCGGAGTCGTGTATTAGTAAATACCCGAAACCACTTCGATTCTTTATAGATTGATATGTGAAATCGTTAAACTGGAATGGATGGACTTAAGTGAATTGGACCATTTAATCTAAGTTTTGGCACTGAGAAATTGATGTGTGGAATAAGTGGTGTCTATAAAAACTTGCGAAGTTGTAAATTGATATAAGTCATCCGGAATTTAAATGAGTTCTATGCATTGGTATTTCATGTTGGTTGAGTTTACTCACGCTGGTTTCTAACCTGACCCGGGTGTTACTTTGATGTAATGCTCGGGTCAGACCGAGTATTACAGATTTTCAGGTAAGAACGTTCTGGAGCTCAGGAGGCGAGCTGGATGGCAGGAACGTATAGAGAGTTTCCGCTGTGATATATAGTTGTATATCTGGGACATGTTGTTTTTAACTGTCTAATGTTTGTGTAAATATTGTAACTCTGATATATTAAAGTGTAATTCGACAAGCACAGCTTTCCTTTGTATAACCGT
This sequence comes from Allium cepa, assembly GCA_030765085.1. Lineage (NCBI taxonomy): Eukaryota > Viridiplantae > Streptophyta > Magnoliopsida > Asparagales > Amaryllidaceae > Allium > Allium cepa. Next base: position 657,526,218 of record CM060940.1, read on the forward strand.
TATTTTATGTGATATTATATTTTGATCCGCTGCGAATGTGAGAATCTGTGTTTCTTTTCTGCTTCTTCTTCTATCTCTTTTCTTTCTTTCTAACTATCTGGAATTTTCGGGATTGAAATTCCCGGGTCGTTACAGTTGGTATCAGAGCCAGGCTAAGCGAGAACCTTCGCTCTGGTGGGATTACTCATTAAGAATAGGGTAAATGTGACCCTAGAATGAGTTGAGTGTGTGTGTGTGTGTGTGTGTGTGTGTGTATGAGAGCGTACTTGTTATTTTCTTATATAAAGATTTTAAATGATTTTATATAAGAATATATTTTGATATATATAGCAATATTTCTTTCTAATAAATATTAAGGAAATTAGTTGTTAAATATTAGAATTAAATTAAGTAGTAATAGAAATACAACCAAATTGGATAAAGATAAGTTTGAAATGGATTCAAACTGAAATTAAATCTTGAACTTAGAGAAGAATTTCAAAATAAGATGAATTAGAATTGGTTTCAAACCAGAGAAATAGAACGGTTATTGTGAGATGACTGTTTTCCAATAAACAATAAAATGTTTTAAGGATGTAACCATTTAAAGGGAGTAATTTGTAAATTTGAAAGGTTGTAAATTAAAGTGGGTTTCAAATTGTGAAGTTCTGAATTCTAAATATTAGACATTTGAATTGGTTTCAAAATGTTAAAAGAAATAATATTATTCAAACTATTTTTAATATGATCTTATTTTAAAATAAGAGATGTTATTTAATATATTTGAATGAAAGGGTCCTATTTCAAACAAGGGTTGTTTGAAATTTTAAAGGAATTTGTTTGAATTTAAAACCAAAGGTGGTTTAAAAATTTAAAAGTGACCAGGTGTGTAAAGGAAATAACTCTAAGGTTGAGTTTGAATTTTCCTTAGAATGTGATGTGAAACCCAAAGTGGAGTAGGTTTTAAAACTTAAGTGGGAAGGATATTAATCTGAAGTTTAAGATTTGAAAGAGAATTCAAATTGTGTAAATTTGACTGGATTAAGTAAATTGAATTTAACTTGGAAGAAGTTAAATAAGTTTGAATGGACAACCTGATTTGGAAATTTCAATATGAAATTGGGATTTAACTTGGAAAGTTAAATGGTTAATTTGAATTGGGAATTTGTGTGATCTCAAAATGGGTTTGAGAACTAGAAATTGGAAATGGATGGATGTTTTAAAATAATTTGAATGATACCATCCTGTTGTTATTAATAATCTAAAATTCGATTTGTTTAAATAAATGGAGAAATGGGGTGTGATAATATATCCATTATTAAGATGAAATGGAATCATTTTGGACTTAAGATTTGAATGTTTAAGATAAAAGTTCAAAAGGTTTGGTTTCAAAACTGAAATTTGATGATAATTAAATTTCAAGGATTTAGTTGTTTAAAAAGGATTTGAACTATTATTTGAACTTTGAAATAGGATAAAAATGGAATTTGGATTCAAAGTTAAATGGTTTAAAGATATAAGTTGATTTGATTTAAAGGATTAAACCAACATTTAAAATTTAACTCGAATTTATAATTTGGGATGGTTTGAAATTGAAATTTAAATTGAATTAATTCAAATTAAATTTGATTTGAATTAATTAGAATTGTGATTGAAGATGGATAAGTTTGAAAATTCAAATGAAATTGAAGATGAATGAGATCAAATTCAAATGGGAATTTGGGTTAAATCAATTTCAATGGAAATTGAAGTTATTTAAATTGGAATTGAGTCAATTTAAATGGAAATGGAAATTTAAATTGAATTGTTGGAATTAAATATTGGAAACTGAACAGTTTGACTCTGGACTATTTTCAAAATAAATTGTTTTAATATAAATCTATTCTTTTCAAATTATTTACTATACAATTTTTCTTTTTAAACCTAAAACTGTCTTATACTTGGTTTACAATTATTTTTTGAACTATTTAACAATTTTTCATCTGTTTTATAAACTAATTACTATTTTTCAACTCTTTTGCAAATTAATTACTATTTTTCAACTATTTTGCAATTATTTAAAAATTTTATAATTATTTATCTACTTTCCAATTATTTTACAATTTCTTAACTATTTTACAGCTATTTTGCGAACTAATGATTATTTTTCAACTACTTTTCTATTTTATTTTTTCAAGCTATATTTAAATTTAAACTGGACAGAGTTCGAACTGTTTATGATTAAATTCCCAGATTAAAATAAGAATTGAAGTGATAATCCAAATGAGGATTTAAGCAATTGTAGATAAGTGAATGTGAATGGAAAAGAGAATTGATTTGGTTAATAATCAATGAAGATAAATACGTAGGATGTACGTATATTATTCTATTCGTATAGTGATTTGATCCAGATTCGAGCACAGAATTTCGAGATAGTTATATCGATCCGAGTTGGGATTTTCCACTCGATTTTCGACGGCGAACCTGGATATGGATTGTTGATTAGTTCTAGATATTCTCTATCATAGTTATGACTATGCAAGGAGAATGATGGTTTCTGATCAAGAAACCAGATCTGAGTCCGCACTAGAAAGTCGGGTGGACGATACTAGTTCGGAAGTGAAATTGTGTGATCGAGTGAGCGATCAGATTGGTATAGCGTACGGATGATATGTATACATCGTACAGATTGGAATGAAATTGATATTTAAAGTTTGTAGATAAGAACTGTAAAATGGATTTTGAAATGGAAATATATTTTGTGAAATGTATGTTGAAGTAAAATGGAAATTGATATTTCTATGGTAATAACTTACTTTTTGGAAGTAAGTAATTTGGTAGATGATCTATAGAGTAATCAAATTGAATATTTGATTTGGAATAAACAAAGTTATATATCTTTGTTATATAAGATAAATCTCCCTTATTGAATCTAGCCAGAATTAAAGGGTTTTAGAAAATATTTGAAGTATAAAAAGGGTTTTATACAAGTTTGAAATGATCCAAAGATTTTTCAAAGTTATACATATATCTATATATATATATATATATATACGTATAAAGGATCTTATGAGGATGATTTTGGAAAAGGTTTTGGGAACCTATGAATTTGGAAAAGGCTTTTTGATTTTTGGGTAAAATCAATATTGAAATTTGAAAATCCTAGTTTGAGAATTATCGATTTTGGGATAATCGATTTTGTGTAAAGGAGCCTTGTATGAGATCATACTAGGTGTATGATTTGAAAGATACTATATGTGTATAGTATAAAGTGTTTTGATGATGGCTTTGGGGAAAAAGGCACCCCTTGAAATGAACTTCTCAGGAGTGCCATCGGGTGGTGCTTTCTTGAGCCCCGAGTGGTTCTAAAGTTGATCCTATGAGGAGTCCGGAAAAAACTAGTTCCTAGGGATTATGAGTAGTGTGTACCATAGCGAAAGTCGTGTGTGCCGCTGAGAGCCAACAGTCTGCGTTGATTTTGTATCGGTAGACTGCGACCTATGGTAACATAGCGAAAGTCGTGCGTGCCGTTGAGAGCCAACAGTCTGCGTTTGATTTTATATCGGTAGACTGCGACCTATGTAGGAGTGGAGAAGTTTTATTTTGACAGCGAAAATCATGTGTGCCGCTGAGAGCCAAAAGTTGCATGGACTTTTGCTGCGATGGCAATGTAACCCTGGAATGTAACTGCGATCTGTTGTGGGTTCCATGGCGTAATCGAGGGGAGCGGAGTGCCTACAGTTACATGGACTTTTGCTACGATGGCAACGTAACCTAGGATGTAACTGCGACCGTGGATGGGAGTGATGATTTTCAGAGCATTCTCACCAAAGATATTCTCTCTATTTTCAAAAATGTTTTCTATATTTTTAATAAAATTATTTTCTACGGCATTTTCACTGGGTGTTAAAAAGGGGTCTGCTAAGTACTTATAGATCTTCAGTCCTACGCGTGATCAACGTATGACCGAATTTCTGTGAAAACAAAGACGGACTGGTGGAAACATCGAGTTATAAAAGTAAACTATTTTGGCAATATTATATAGATTTTAAAATGTCTTAAAAAAAAGATCAAAAGTGATTAAACTATTGTTAAGTATTTTGATAAATTCTAGCTTCGATCCTTTTCGAGGACGAAAAGATTCAAAGGGGGAGGAATGTAATAACCCGGATTTTTAGAATACATGTAATTTATAGATTAACTAAATTTAATTAATGAAAATACTGATTTATAAGTTAAATAAATAATTCTGTTAATGGAAATATATATCTGAATAAGTATTGGTTTGATAATCTTTCTAGTATAATTGATTAAATTGGCAAAATTGATGTTTTCAAACAAATAATAATGATTGTTTGCATATATATACATGTAGATATAAATAGATTTTATAGGAATAGAATTGTTATTTTTAAATTGAATAAGTAGTTGTATATGTATATATGTATAACTTGATTTGTAAATTTGATTTTAGAATTTAATTTGAATGTGAATTCGAATTTAAAGTTTTGAAATTCAAAGGATGGATATTTTGAAATATTTGAATTTAAAGATATTTATATAAGTTTTTATTTATAAATACAATTGATTTTATTTCTTTAAGCTATTATATATATATATATATATATATAAGTGTTATAAATTTATAAATTAAAAGCATTTTATTAACATTTAAAATTTAAATAAAATACTTAAAGAGACAAGTGTTATTATCTTAAGTCTTCTTATAACATGTGTAAACTAATAAGCATATACAAATGACAAATGTCAAAAATTTGTTTCCTTTTAATTTTTTTTAAATTTAATCATTTCGGCTATTTTAAATACATGTGTTTTCTCCTTCTTCATTTTTTTTCTTGAATCAAACTAAAGAAACTTCAGCTAAAACAAAAAGAAGTGGAAATCTGAAATCAAAGCTTAAAGGAAATAAAACCTGAAACTAAATCTGAGACAAGAAAGTTCAAAATTAAAACCTGTCATTTAAGCCTGTAACCAATTTTCAAGCAAAGTTCAATTTCAGATTGCAACATAAAAAGCATTTTCAATGCCTGGAACATTTTCAAAACTGCAACTTGGAAGCAAGTCTTGAATCATCATGTTCCAGACCAGTTCATTTGATAAAGAATTTCAATTTAAAGAAACTCAAGCAATACAAAGTTTTTTGGATCAAAACAAAAGCATGCAAGTTTCAAATCCAGCTTTCAAACCCTCTGCATTTTATTTCAAAGGTGAATAAACATAATTTTAAAAAGTTCTAAGTTAATTAAAACAGTTCAAACTTCATTGATAATCTGGTTCTTGTATGCTTCAGTTTGCATATGATTGTGTGATGCTCTGTATTTCTCTGTAATTGATACAGGTTGCATATTTTGTGCAAAAACTCAAATTATTCTTATTCAAATCATTGCTAAGCTTTGTTTCAAAACAAATCAAGATGTTGCACTCAAATTAAGATTTTTAAAGATTGATTTAAACCATCTTTATAAGGTACATCACTGTAATATTGATATGCAGGTAATCAAGTAATAGTTGATAAAAATCGATTGTTGTAAAATATTGATTCAAGATTATATATTGAATTCATACTACAAGACATGATTTTTTAAAAAAATCAAGATTTTTAGATTAGTATTTAAAGAGCGGTTTGTAAATAAACAAAGATTGCATTTTTGCAAATTTCTGGTTACCGATTCGATTTAAATTGTTGAGACTCGAATTAAAGTTAGTATGAACATCATTTACCTCGGGAAAATTATCAGATAATTTTTCCTTTTCATAAATTGTTGGGTCGAACCATTTTTAGGGTTTTATTTCTGTTTTTGCTCAAGTCAGTAAATGTGGTGTGTTCGACTTCAAAACGTGACCGAGCTGCATGGGTTTTTGGGGGTTGGTAGCTTTGCGTGTTGCCATTGTGTGACCGAAGTTTGGCCGACCTCGGTGGTGTGAGCGTCGGTGGCGAGGCATTTGAGTTAGTATGGAGTTTGCAGTTTTTTTAATCTAACTGCTTAAAATCGATTTCGCACTTTTGAAGACGAGCTGGGTTTGGTTTTCGAACCTATGGGTGATTTGTGATGTGCCAGCGACTTTGGGGTTCACTGGAGTTGGATGGCGCTGCCGTGCGCGTGTACGGCAGCGGTGATGTGTATCAGGGACGTTGATGTTTTGGGTCGTGTATCGTACTCGAGTCGTGCTCGATTTTGGAGATGGGTTGCTTCGGGGTAGCTTTCACGTTCGAATGAGTTACCTGATTTCTCCTCTTAGTTTAAACTTAAGTTTTAAAATTTAACTTGCTGCAGAAATGAAAAAAAGAAGGGAAGAAGATGTTTCAGGGTGAACGTCTCGGGGAAAGGGATGGTTAACTCGAAGTATGACTCGAGTTAGAGTAAGGGAAGTCTCGGATCTTTCGAATCGCAGTAAAAAAAGAGGAATGAAGTTAAGTAAATTTGTTTTCAACAGTTTTAAATACTGTAAACTTGGTGGATGTTTAACAGTTTGATTTAAAACTTAAATACAAGTTTTAATTATTTAGTTAATACTTAACAATGTATTTAACACTTAATTATTATTAAGTTAAGTTAAGTACGAAATTGATTAACATTAAAATTTGTAAATAATAATAAATTGATTTTTCAAATGTAAAAGAAGACCTTTAAACGATTAATTAAGTTGAACAATTAATATTACTTAATTATTTTTGGGAAGCAATTAAGTATGGTTAATTATTCAATTAATTGTCTTAGAAAGTAGTTAAGAATAATTACATTATAATTATAAGTAGAGATTGGTTAATTAATGAATTACGTGATTAATAAAATTGTAATTAACTACTTAAGTTAATTAATGAATAATTAATAGTTAATTAATTAAGAAATTTAATTAAGAGTTAACAGTTGATTAACTAAATAATTAGTAGTTAATAAATGGATAATTAAATTTTATTTAAGTTATTAATTAATGATTAAGGGCAAGTAATTAAGTAATTTAGACTTAATAATTGATTAAGAAATGATTAACTAATTAAATAATTTGAAATGGAATAAATAATTAATTGATAATTAATGATCAAATTAAATAGGGTTAAGTAATAAATTCTCAAATAATTGGTTTAATTAAATTCATTACAATAAGAATTAAAGATGATTGCTTATGGATTATTGTGTATGTAGAATATCTGATTTGTGGTAAATATTTGGTGATATTCTGTGATGTTTCTCTGATATGCTTTGATATATCCATGATAATTGTGTATGATTTATCTGTGATATGCTATGTGTATGCAGTTGCTGAATTTAAGTATCAAGATATTTTTGATACTTAATAAATTATTAAAGTAATTAAGGGTAGCTAATTACGGAGTGGGGTTAGGTAAGGTTTAATAAATGTAATTAAGTTATAGATTAATTATTAATGCAATTAAAAGAATAATTAATTAATGGAAATAATTAGAGGATCATTAATTAATGTAATTAATGAAAATAATTAAAAGATGATCAATTAATGATTTGTAATTAATTAACGTTAAGTAAGGTAATCTAAGTGATTAAAGATTTGTAACCAATTTAATTAGAGATAAATTAAATAAACTTTGGAAATGATCCATCTTGCTTATGAATGATTGAACGATGATCAAATGTCTTGAATTGATTGATATCTCTGATATGAAATGTTTTGTGATATGATATGTTTTGGGTGAACGATGATAATGTGGTTAACAATTGATGTTAAATTGCCGTGTAAAAAGTGACATCTTTATTTAAAGTTGGATTGTATTTTACTTGAAAACTTGGGTTGAGATGGTATTAAATTCGAAGGGACCGGAGTCGGGTATTAGTAAATACCCGAAACCACCTCGATTCTTTATAGATTGATATGTGAAATCGTTAAACTTTAATGGAATGGCTTAAGTGAATTGGACCATTTAATCTAAGTTTTGGCACTGAGAAATTGATGTGTGGAATAAGTGGTGTCTATAACAACTTGCGAAGTTGTAAATTGATATAAGTCACCCGGAATTTAAATGAGTTCTATGCATTGGTATTTCATGTTGGTTGAGTTTACTCACGCTGGTTTCCAGCCTGACCCAGGTGTTACTTTGATGTAATGCTCGGGTCAGACCGAGTATTACAGATTTTCAGGTAAGAACGTTCTGGAGCTCAGGAGGCGAGCTGGATGGCAGGAACGTATAGAGAGTTTCCGCTGTGATATATAGTTGTATGTCTGGGACATGTTGTTTTTAACTGTCTAGTGTTTGTGTAAATATTGTAACTCTGATATATTAAAGTGTAATTTGACAGGTACAACTTTCCTTTGTATAACGGTTATTATATGTGATCTTATATTTTGATCCGCTGTGAATGTGAGAATCTGTATTTCTTTTCTATTTCTTCTTCTATCTCTTTTCTTTCTTTCTAACTATCTGGAATTTTCGGGATTGAAATTTTTGGGTCGTTACAGATTCAGTTTATTCAACTAATGGATCATAATCACTAATCTCAGTTTTTGATGTAGATTCAAATTTAGAATGTTTTTCTTCAAAAAGATTCTTAGCAGATTTTCTTTGTTGTGAATTTGGCTTTTTTGCTAATTGTTTCCTTGGTGCCTGTATGACCTTTTTTGTTGCCACTGTTTCTATTATTGAATCTGTGAACTAAAATAACTATAAATTAAGTTAGTTAATGTGTCTGGTAATATTTGTATTCTAAACATTGTTATTAGTGTTGAATCTGTGAAGTGAAATAACTATAAATTACGTTAATGTGTTACATATGATACATTTTAATGCATGTTTAGTACATGTAATATATGTTGGGAAAATATTAACCAGGAATATATTTGTTGGGAAAATATTTGATTAGCTAATATTTTCCATGCAAATATTTGCATGCCTAATATTTCTCCTGGCATAGATTTGCCTATGATGTCTTGTAGAATGATCCATGTTATATACAAAGCAACATATGTATATTTTAATTATGTTCAATAAATCTAATCTATGTTGGGAAAATATAAAATAGGCGAATATTAGTCAATCAAATATTTGTCTGACTAATATTTGCTAGTATCTACCTAATATTTCTCCCGTCACAGATTTGTCTATTATGTTTTGTAGAATGATCCATATTATATATGAAGCAACATATGGTACATTTTAATTCATGTTTAATAAACCTAATCTATCCTACGAAAATATTAACCAGGCATATATTAGTCAGGAAAATATTTGCCTGGCTAATATTTGCTTGGAAAATATTTGTTTGCCTAATATTTCTCCCAACATAGATTTTTCTATTATGTTTTACAACATAATAATGTTCTGCTAATGATGTACTATTGTATACAAAGCAATTTAATATCTGCCATCATCAATTTTATATGCAAACAAATCTACTAATTTCAACCAACCAACATTCAAAATTGTATATGTCAGATATTTGCTTTAATAATTTTCCATGTAAATGAACTTTTGAATTCAAACAGCTAACGTACATAATTGAATATGTAATTTTATTTATTTATTTACCTATTTTTCATTTTTTCTGCCTCAGTTTGATGTACTATTAGTTGTAGTTCAACATTATCAGTCTCTTCATGTTATAATCTCGCTTTTTTTCATAGTGGCGATATGTTGTGGCGATTTTAGTGCAAGTTACTTTTCCTTCCTAAATCTGCAATTCACATCCATGTCTTTTGTGATTCTAGGGTTTCGAATTTAATTCGATTTCAGTTGGTTTTAATTCATGTGGATGATTAGTTACTGAGCAAACGAAGGTTTGATTAAGAAATTGAAGTCGGTGAATATAAGAAGAGTTTTTTTAATCTCGGTTAAATGAGACGATTGAGTTTTGTGGATGGATTTGTACTTTGTTTGAAATTAGGGATATAATTTGGATTTTAAAGTTTGGAGGAATGTGGGCCTAATATATTTTAAAGAAAGGGATGTGGGCTAAAAATTCCTAATGAATTAACATACCTTTTTTTCTACTCAATGAATCTATAATTGTTATTAGGTTTCACTCCTTTTCATCGTTTTAATCTGGAAAGTTAAAAATTCTCTAATGGCTGCTAATGATGATAGGTCAAACGATGTTTGCACTCAAAATTTCACTCCTCCATCAAATCTCAACCCTAATATTTAAGTCGTTAAAAGAAACCTCCGGATATTAGTGAAGAAGGGTTCCAAATAGTAAGAAATCGATGGAGGAACCCTACTATCCTATTCTCCTTCTAGACAGCATGGCTCTTGAAGATAATGTAGTTTTAGAATTACAAAAGTTAATGCAGCAAAAAAGGGAGACAATAATAATACAGCCAAAATGACTGAGATAAAAACTTGGATCAAATGGTTCGAAATCAAATAGATAATATTCTCATAGTTTCAGATGGTGCTTACATGGTGAGTGGGGATGCAGATCAACCTATGATTATATAAGAAACCAATATGCATCAAAACACAAGTGAGGAAGCAGTTTATAACATGAACATGGAAGAACATACTGTGCACACGGAAGTAGAACTCAGGAAGAATAAGCAATCATCAGACAATTAGACAAATATAAATTAGGATTATAGTGAACAGATCATTGAGCATCCCCTCCTATACCCCCAAGCAGGAAAACCCAAGTATAAACACAGACATAAATTTACATGTTTATGGACAGTGGCACAAATATTGAATATGTATCAACTCATAATATGGGGAATGCTGATGCAGAAAGATTAATCTCACCAGACCTTCAAGAGACAGTTCCAAAACATTTACTTTAAAATGTTGTTAGACTTTCAACAGCTTCGTTGTCTTCTACAAATAAAGGCAAAAGGAAAAAGAGTAGACTAAAAACATATATGATATCATTTTTTATAATAGTCCAAAAGCATCCGATGATAGTGATTTCAAGAAAAAATAGATATTGAGAAATCCGAAGTGGGAGGAGCAGCTAATAGTGCAAGAAAAAACTGTCACAAAAAAGTGACAAAGAAGCAGTTGTGAGATGATTGCAGCGAACGTAGCGCTTCATTGTGAATGCATTTGGTATCCTTTAATATCCTATTTTAAAAATATATCTTATCATTTATTATTATGTTTATTATAGCCTGGAATATCAAGGGTTTAAATTTTCCTGAAAGAAAACTTAATTTAGCTAATTTGCTATTTACAAAATAAACCTTGTATAATAGGAATAGTAAAACATAAATTAGACAACAATAAAACTAAAGACTATCAAACCAGATCTTTGAATTATTCAAATATTATAAACAACAATTTAATTAGTGGCAATGGAAGAATTATGGTACATTGGGATTCCAACATATAGAATATAAATCAGTACTTTATCAACTTATAGTATATTCATTGTAAATGTATTATTAAAGGGGGTTTCATTTAGGAATTGCCTATATATATGCTTCTAATTATGAAAGTGAAAGAACTTTACTTTGAAATCACTTGGGACAATAAACAAAAATATAAATATCCTTGGATAATACTTGGAGATTTTAATACTATTCTTTATGATTCAAACTTTTTTAAAGTTAGAATTACTTAATAACTTTATTTTAGGAACGGGGTTGGTGGAATCCACAATTTTAGGAAATAAATTTATCTGGAAATCCAAGGAACTCGGAAATATAAATTATAATTTAGATATAATTCTAGTGAATAAGAATTTTATAAACTGTTTTCGGATTTCAAATGTAATACATTACCCCAGACTTTAGGTGATCATACTCCATTACAAATCTATTTTTCTTAAAAAGTTCGAATAGGAAAACAAATTCTTTTAGATTTGTAAATCGGCGGACCTTTGATAATAATTACAAAGAAGTAGTTAAAAGTAGTCTATCAGCCTCAGTTCATGGTACTATTCAACATAAATTCAATAAATTGCTTCAAAAAACTAAGGAAATTTTGAAAATTGGAATAAAAATAAAATAAAGACTGAAAAAAATAGAGAGGAATGTGTAGCACCCCATAAAAATAAAAATTAATATAAAATTAATTAATTAATAATAAGGCTAAAATTTTATTTTTATAAATGTTGGAATTTGGCCATGTAGGTTGCACCATTGCATTCGTAGCGATTTTTTTAATCAATTTTCATATATAAAGTTTTATAATCGAAGCTCAAATGGAAAAGTTGTTGGCGTTTAATGTTTTCGAATGTAATTCAAATTCAAATTTTAAATTAATATTAACACTTGAAATTTAAAGCATTAATAAATATGTTGACAATGATTAGAAATTGGAGTTTAAGGAAATGTTAAAATAGACGTTAATTTTAAAAATAAATAAGGAATTAAATAAATTAAAATGAAAACATTTAATATGTTTCGTAAAAACTAGGATTGGTCAATCGTTTTCCTTGGGCCAGTCGACTTCTTGGAAGGGCAGTCAATTAATGATTAGTGTGGATTTTTGTAAGGTGCGAACAGCTTAGATTTTATTATTTTAAACCAACCTAAATCTGATGGTTCTAGTGCTTTCTAACCACTATAAATAAAATGATAGCCCCCTCACTTTTTTTCATAAATTATTTGAAACAACTACGTAGCTCTGTCGGTTTTTGTTATACAATTCAAAATTTCTTAAGATTTCAAGTAAGGAATTTTAAATATTTAATATTTGTTTTCTAATTCTATTATTTTCCAATCCTTGAAATTTTGAATCTAATTCATATACAATCTAATTTTTGTATATTACAAATGGAAGAAGTCTGATAAGAGATTAAAAGCAGGCATAATCAAATCCAAAAGAGAGCTAGGAACCGTCTTTTAGTGAAAATCTTTGTTTTTTCCTCATTTTTAGTGATTATATAGTATAAGTTGGATTTGATGTATGCCTTGGGGAATTTTGTTTATGAAAATGCAAAACTAATACCCAAAAATTCCACCAAAATGAAATATCAATTCTATGATATTGAAATCTTAGTTATTCTATATTAAAATAGCAGAATTGTGTAAATATTACAATTTGAATATTTTACATTCTATTCCACTTCTGATTTTTCTCTTTTGATACGATTAGGTTTCTAAAAAGAAAAAAAAAGTTAGGAAATAGTGTGTAAAATACGGATTCTCCTATACGTAGTTTGCACTGCTTATTTTCGTAATTTAAATATAAATCCCTTTTTCGTTATATATATAAAGTTGAATAGAGTGTAAAAGGGCAAGTTTTATTAGGGCTGATTCTACTATATTGATATAGAATAAGTTGGCAATATATTCCATTTCTTATGTAAGTGTATTGTTAGGCTAAGGATATTAGCTAACTTGTAAATTATTTTATGGAGTTAGATAGGTATATATTGGAAGTTTTGACATTTAAAACGATTAGTATAGGACGCAAAATCTTCGCATGCTTAGAAGTATTTAGTTACGTGTACACATACATAGACATATATATATATATATATATATATATATATATATATTAGCTTATAAACAACGTATAAGGATTAACATATTAATCGTGTAGTATAAATAGGTTAATAATTAGCATTAAAACCCTTTAGGAGAAAGTTAAGGTAACTATGGAAAATAATTTGTAAATAAAGATAGAATAAGGATATTTCCTTACAAGGCCTTATTGTGAAATATGCTTAAGTATATATGGCAGTATATCAGGAAGGCAGAAATTATGACTAAGTTATAAGAATGCAAGGTCAATCAAAAGAACACATAAGCCCTGCCCAACTAATCTGGCTACCAGCAGTGTTACTTTGAGTCTGATGTGAGATATCACCTATAATAAATACCCATAGAGAGCATGAGATTAGTCTCAATTCTGTGGGGTAAGTCTGCCTAGTTAATCTGGCTACCAATGCATACAAATAAACAGACTAATGTGAGACATCATAGTTTGGGTTACAAGTCATAAATCGTAGGGCCTGCTTCTAGGTCAGGGGTATTAAGTGGGCGTTGTAGGGTATGCCTCCTTCCTATGTAAGAAGTATTTAATGGTTGGGGTTATCTTTAGGCATGGTAGTGGGAAATCTTAGGAAGGGTCCGCTTCAGATTCGTGTATTAAGTGACTATTATAGGGTCCATCTCTCTCTAAAAGAAGTATCAAGTGACCTGATGAGATTTCGTGCGATGTCAGCTAGAGAGTACCAGAGAGGGTCAACATGGGTTTAGGTATTAAATAACGGGGACCTGCTTAAGATATAAGTATTAAATGGTCAAGAGTATGCCTAATTTTTATTGAAAGGGTGTGAAGTGGCTTGAGTACTTTCTCTTACATTGTTAGGACATGACTAACGATATATGCATGAGACCGAGAAGGGCTTTTGGCCTATAGTTAAAGGTGGTTATAGAATGGGATTAGAAAAGTGTAGGTTACAGAATTGGACTGGAAGAGCCTTAAGGATTATAGTTGGAGGTATTTCATGTAGGATATAGTAAGGATGCGTAAGAGATATTCTTATCTAAATTTTACTGTCCAAATACTATTACAGAAAGACTTAAGATTTTTATTTACTAGACATTGTTGTTATGACTCCCTCCTCATTACAACGTAGGTTAGAGAATACAATGCTAATTTAGGAGATGAAGGCGGAGACGTGGTCTTTTGGCAGTTATCTATCTATTTATGTTTTTGTTATATTTTGGTATACCCATTTCAGACATGATGTTGTTATGTTGAGATAATGTATTTCAGATATTGAGATATTCTGTTATGTTATGTTTTCTAAGATTTGAATTTCTATAAAATGGGTAATATTTCTAAAATTATATTTTGTAATTTTCGCTGTGAGATTCTGATAGCATAAATAGGTAGCTCACTATAGTGTTCATTGTATGAATTTGACCAACGAACAACCACCTTTGGACCGCGTTTAAGGTTCGATGGCCTAAACTTGGTCGAAAATTAGGCCCGTTTCCAGGGTAGGTTGTTACAGAATGTGTGATTTTGTGAAACACTATTGATAATAATGGCTCGGACATTAATTAAACAATTTTTTCCAATCAGAAGGAAAGTTAGTTAAGTGCATGTGCGAGCCATCACGTGTAATAGAAAACCAAAGTGGATTGGTTAACTAATGGTGATTAAAAAAGCAAAATTTTCTATGCAAAATGTCTAATAGAAGATACAAAAATGATATAGGAAGATAGCTTGATATTAAGGGAGTCGTATTAAATGAGGCATCTCAAATAGAAAAGGAAGCAACAAATTAGTTTATAATACATTATTATTTGCAAAGATTCCCAAACCTACCCACAAAGTATTTATTGCATTCTAATAATCAAGAAATATTGTTTACCCCAATTTGTTTAGATTAAATTAAAAAAACCATTTTTAGTGAAAATATTGACAAAGTCCTAGACAAGATAGATTTAGGACCTGTTGGCGTTAAAATTGGTCACTCACACCTTATTATGTAAAAGTGCCAATATCCAATTCAATCACAGAAATATGAAGAGAAATAAATTAAGAATAAAATTAGAACAATCCGAAAGCAAGTAAAAAGAGACAAGATTTATATTGATTCGGCTAACTCCGGGCTATGTCCACTCACAACAATCCTTTTTATTATAGTGAAGTTTCTTTACAGTTACAACCCAAAATCAAGGCTAAAATCGGTAGAGTGTATCCTAGATTAAAGATAAAGAGAAGCAAAAAAGAAGATCCTTTTTATGATGCCATGCCTACTCTATTTGTAAGGGAAGACGTGCATGGATCGGGCTGAAATTTTGACAAAAGGTCGGGAAACCAAGATGAGACAATCTAAAAATATCCATGTTCGATGGGACCCACAATATGGATTGGTGCCAATCCCTATTATTGTGTCCAAATGGGATGCAATCCCTATGAGGGGTGCCCCATGATGTTAGCTACCTACTCTTCAAATTTCATGCAATTCTAACATACAGTTTGTGGGTTATCACATTTTCCATGAAGTGGCGTTGTTTAAATTCTAATTTATGTCGATCCCTTTAGAGGGATAGGTAGCGATCTTTCCAATATCTTCCAAATGCGATGTGATCCTCATAGTATCTTCTCCATATTGTATTATGCTTAGCTTCTAAGTTTCATGCCAATTGGACTAGTAGAACTCGAGTTATTGATTAATCTTTGTTGCAATATGTTGTAAAAGCTCATTATAGATGATCCCTATGGAGGGATAGGTACTGATCCCTCCAGCTTGCTCCAAATGATATGAGATCCCAAAGGAGTGTTCCATATGTTATATTGAGCTTGTCCTCTAAGTTTCATGTCAATTGGATGTGTAGATGTTGAGATATTGAACAATCACTACTAGAATTGAATATAGTGGATCCCTATAATGGAAGGGTACCGATCCCTATGGAGGGATCGTTACCGATCCCTTCAAGTCGCATGTTTTGGTTTGTGATCCCTAGAGTGAACTTCCTAGGGTTCCCTCTTCCTGCTCGTAGATTTTCACTTTGTTCCCTCTTGTGGTTGTTGAGTTATCAATTATTTTCTATCGAAATGCATTTGCTCCTATGTGTTGGACCATATTCCATACATCGAACATTCTGCCTTGCATGTCTATCAATTCCATTTAATCTAGACTTTATGTTATTATCTGTACTTGATTCTAGCTACCAAAATCATCACTCTAGACTCATTAACCTCGATAATCGTGAAGTCTGTTGGGTTAAATCCGCCTGTATACTGCCTTGGCAAAAGGTGAGTTAACACTTTGCCACCCAAAATATGCCTTGCGATAGGAAAGTAAGTTTTTAGTTGCCATAAATCCAAAATTCAAAATCCGTGATCCATTGATAACTATATTTCCCATTTTAGAATCCATTCCCTTGCCATCCGAATCCACGATCTCTCCGGATCGTTAGTGGAATCCATGACTGTTTCGAGTCGATATCCAATTCCGGATACATTCCAAATCCTTAGTTGAATCCATATCTATCCAAAGCCAATAGCCAATTCCATGACCTTACCGGATTGTTTGCCAAATCCAAAGCCTTAATCTCACCGGATCCTTGCACAATTCACATTCGACGATCTAGGTAGGCCGATCCATTGCATTTTAGCAAAGCGATCTACTCCTTGCCAAGCATAATCCATACCTGACGACCTTGATCTCTTCGAATCCTTGCTGAGCACAATCCATACTCAACGACCTGAGTAGGCCAATCCATCGCGCTCGAGCGAAGTGACTTACACTTTATCAGGCATAGTCCATAGCTGATGACCTTTATCTCTCTAGATCCTTACCGAGCACATCCATACTTGACGACCTGAGTAGGCTGATCCATCGCATTCAAGCCAAGCAACCTACCCCTTGCCAGATATAGTCCATACCCGATGACCTGTGTTATCTATTACATTGATCCGAATTTATACATTCCTAAGTCATTTGCTAAAATATAAAATAAGAGTCCGCACAACCAATAAACTAGGGTTCGAAGAAAACAAGAAGGAAAAAAATAATAAAAAGAAAAACTAATTTTACAAACCCAAGCACTACGGTTTATCATCATCTCAAAGCATGACTAGGGACCGTCCTCGATCTCATGCACATGTAAATGATTTAGCCATCCTACTGCAAGGTTTTTTTACATATTCCATGCCATCTTGATCAATTGATGACAAGTTGATGATGATGCTTTGGTCCGGTGCCATTTTCATTCGAGGTGGACGGTGGCTGCTCCTGTTCCTCTGTCGCAGCCCGAGTCCCTACATATTATTGTAAATGACTATTCCTCACGTGTTCCTTAATAATGTCATTTAAATGCCTGCAGTCATTTGTATTATTCCTATCCAGCTTATGGAATAGGCAATGCTTTCCTGATGTTCGTTCACGTTCGAAGGGTTCCCTCCTTGCCGTCCTCCGATATGAAAGGTGCCCTCGAGTATCTAGATATATTCATTCTAGGGTTTCAATTAATTTAGAGTAAGAAGAGAATTTGGGTTTCCCCCTCTATCGCTTCGATCCATCGAAGCTATTATTTATGTTCCATTTACCCTTGTCATTTCCTAAGCTTTCATCTAGCAGTTCTCCACCTCGTACCGTATTAACTTCCATTGCCTCTTTATCAGCTTTCGCATCTTCTTACCGTAGAAACCTCTCTGCTTCATGGTAGAATTCCCCAAGAACCATCGATTGATCACGTATCAGTAATATCTTTAAATCTGAATTATCTGCAACTCCTGACACTGCCGCCATCAAAACCATCGATGGACCCGGTCGATCCACTGAAACAACTACCGCATTGAACCTGGTTAAGAAATTCTTGAGTGATTCTCATGCCCACTGCTTTACTGATGTCAATGTCATCACATTCTTAGGTCTAGTAATGTGAACCCAAAAATGCTTCATAAATCTTTTGACCAATTCCGTCCATGTGCTAATAGAATCCCTCTCCAACTATCTGAACCATGGCGCAAATAATCCGTTAAGTACGGGGAAGCATGGTGCCAGGACTTGTTTCGAAACCCCTAGTATTTCCGTATGCCCTATATACCTCATTATATGCATAGTTGGATCCGACTTTTCATCATAAGCTTCTGGTGTTGGTATTTTGAATTCTGGTGGATTCCCAACGTTCCTAATATTAGGAGCGAATGGACTTCTATTTGCATCCTCTGGATCCCTGTTCACTAATCCTCCACGCATAGCTCGCCTGATCATCTCTCCAAACCTATCATTGTCTTCCAGTGGTAATCTCTTATCATCATGTCCAAGCTGCCTCTCGAGTGTACGAGGGAATTCTGGAACGCATTCCTCTAGACTAGCGTCCAAATTTCGATTCACAGCAAGCTCCATGGGATTGACTACAGATCCTCTAGCATCATGATCGACCAGACCTTGGGGCATGCCCCCATATATTTGGGGATTAGTGCCGATCCTCTTAAGGGATCAGTTTCGATCTCTCTAAGATGGCTGGGGACTGCCCCCGGTCTCTGTTCCACTCCTTTTTCCAATAGCTATGTCTCCATGCTCCCAGTACTAATTTCTAGCGAATCTTGCCACCTTAACTCCTTGATCCACAGCTCTTGTAGTCTTTATCGTTCTAACTCCTTGATTTTGCATTCCAATGGCTCCTATCACTCCATCCTGTCCGATCTGTCGGAGTAGATTCTGCATCATCTTCTCTTGTCTTTTCAGCATCTGTTCCTGCATATCATCCATCATGTTCCCATTTCCTCTCCGGTGATGTAGACAGATGTTCGATTTGCTGCAACTCCTAAGGAAGCCTCATGATTCCCTTCATGATGGCTTGTCTCCTTAGCGATTTTCTCACCATTGCTCCAAATCAAAGCTCTCTAATCGATTACAAATCTAAACTCCAAATCCACGGGGTCAAGCTCTCTCAATGAAAGCAGTAAAATATTGGCATCAAAATTGGCCACCAACAACCAATTATATAAAAGTACCAATATCCAATCCAATCATAGAAATATAAAGAGAAATAAATAAAGAAAAAAATTAAAATAATTAGAAAGTAAGTAAAAAGATAAGATTTATAGGGGTTCGGCTAACTCTGGCCTACGTCCACTCCCAAACAATCTTTTTTATTATACTGAAGTTTGTTACAGTTACAATTCAAAATCAAGAATAAAATTGGTAGAGCGTATCTTAGGTTGAAGATAAAAAGAAGTAGAAAGAAGATCATTTTTTTAATGGCATGCCTATTGTATTTATAATGAAAGACGTGCTGGATCGGGCTGAAATTTTGGCATAAGGTTCGGGAGACTAAGACGAGACCGTCCTAAAATTTCTAGGCCCATTGGAGCCTACAATAAGGATCAATAATAATCCCTATTAATATGTCCAAATGGGCTGCAATCCCTGTAAGGGGTGCCCTATGATGTTAGCTACCTGCTCCCTAAATTTCGTGCAATTTCGGCATATGGCTTGTGAGATATCACATTTTCCGTTAAGTAATGTTGCTTGAATTCTGATTTCTGATGATCCCTCTAGAGGAATAGACATTAATTCCTCCAATCTCTTCCAAATGCCATGCGATCCTTTGGGGAGCTTCTTTATGTTGTATTATGCTTAGCTTCCAAGTTTGATGCCTATTGGATTAGTAGATCTCGAGCTATTGATCAATCTTTGTTGCAATATGTTGTGAAGGCTGATTATACCCGATCCCTATGAAGGGATAGGTACCGATCCCTCCATACTTGCTCCAAATGATATGATTCCTATGGGGCATTCCATATGTTTTAGTTAGCTTTTCCCTTAATTTTTATGTCAATTGGATGTGTGGATGTTGAGATATTGACCAATCACTGCTAGAATTGAATATAGTGAATCCCTATAAAGGAAGGATACCAATCCCTATGTAGGGATCAGTACCGATCCCTTCAAGTTGCATGTTTTGGGGTGAGATCCCCTAGGGTGAACTTCCTAGGGTTCCCTCTTCCTGCTTATAGAGTTTCACTTCGACCCCTCTTGTGGTTGTTGAGTTATTAATTGTTTTATATCAAAATGCACTTGGTCCTATATGTTGAACCATATTTCATACTTCAAACATTATGCCTTGCATATTTATCAATTCCATTGAATAGCTTAACTTCTTTTTATCATCTGTACTTGATTCTGGGTCTTATAATCATCACTTTGGACTCATCGACCTCAATAATCGTGAAGTCTGTTGGGTTAAATCCGCCTGTATAATGCTTTGGTAAAAGGTGGGTTAACAAGACTGAATTTTATAAAACACATTGGGAGAATGTCAAGCATAATTTGTTTGAGGCCATAAATGAATTTTTTATATTTGAAAAACCTTTGAAAAATATAAACCAAACCTTATGACCCTTGTACAAAAGTCAAAATCCCCAAATGAGTTAGAAGATTATATGCTAATAGCATGTTGTAATTTTATTTATAAAATCATTGCATTATTTTATGTAATAGAATAAAAGATAAGGCTTTATTAATAGCAATATGGGAATTACGCAAGGAGATCATCTTTCTCCTTATCTATTTTCTACTGCTATGGAATATTTTTCTTTACAAATGGAGTTTAAGCAGCTAAATAGGGATTTAAAACCCACAAACAGAACTAAACTAAGCATTAGTCGTTTATTATATGCTGATGATTTATTATTATTGTTTAATGCAGATGTGCAAGTGATAATGCCTTTGTGAAGATTTTTGAAAAATTAAATGAATATGTTGGTTTACAAATCAATGAATGTAAAAACAAAGTGTATTTCTGCAAGGCATCCGCAAAAAAAAGAAAAGAAATATGAATATTCTAAAATTTCAAGAGGGTGAACCACCAATTGAATATCTGGGGCTTCCACTCAGCATGAATTAGATTAATGACAGGAATGTGAAGGATTTATGATACTTTATATAGTAGATTAGAGGGTTGATCGAATAAACTATTGCCAATAGCCGGCAGATCAGAGCTTACACATAGAGTCATTATAGCTATCATTATGTATTGGTTACAAACTCACAACATTGAATCAAAATTAATACATAACATGGAAAAAATGTATGAAAATTTCACCACGACGGTAAATACCATATAATTTCATGGAATACAATGTGCAAATAAAGAAAGCAGGTGATTTTGGATTAAGAAATTTCAAAGATTTAAGTAAAACTTATGATCTCAAACTATTATAGAATTTTTTGAAGGCAGAATCATTGTGGGCTAAATGAATAAAGAAGAAACATGCTAAAACCAAAATTTTCTGGACAATGCCGGTTGAAAATCGTCATTCTTTACATGGAAAAACATTTTAAAATGCAAAGAAAAATGAATCAAATTAACTGAAAGAAAATTCAGGGAAGGAAAACAAACTATCGTTGGTTTGACCCTTGGATTAATGGTAAGTCATTGGTTAACCTATCGGATTGATATAATATTTATCAATTTAGAGAATTAAATGCAAAAGTAAAAAATCATAATACAAGATTTCAAATGGCATACCATCTTCAATCAGCTGCCTCTAGTTTTGAATTAGCAATTGAAAAAATTACAATTAATTCAAGTCTGCATAAAGATATTTAGCACTGGAAACTTTCTTTTAAAAGAAAATTCTCTTTTAAAAATATACGAGATTACATTAAAGGTGCTGAAGTTGAAGTTGAATGGCATAAAACTATATGGAATAGGGCAAATTGTCCAAAAATAGCTCACTATGCCTATTTTTCCTTAATTAAATAGATTCCCAATTAGAGATAGATGCAACAAATGGAATAAGAATGGTGAAATCAAATATCTCATTTTCCAAAATGAATCAGAAAACATAGAGCATATATACCTCGATTGCACCTACACAAGGTATATATGGTCTATTCCTAAAGCCAAATTAACCAGTCTAAAGCATTGCAAAACATTAGAGCAAGCATCCAATACATTCAACATAAATTTCGAAAAAAGTCTAAAGAGTTTGATAAAGCATGCGTAATACTAACAACAATAATATACTTCGTCTATAGAGAAGGAACATAAGACTGTATAAGAATAAAGAAACAAACAACTTGCAAATATGGAAAATTATTAAATTTGAAAGTCAGGTGCTCTGTAGCAAAGCAAATAAAAAATCAAGGAATCAAAACATGCAAAATCATGACATATATGATCTGGACAACTATGAAGAAAGAATAGAAGCATACTTACAAAACAGAAAATACATCTCATATATTTCACATGGAAGAGCAATCTAGTTTGGAACCGATTCTACTAAAGGGAGCATGAAGTGGTCATTTGTATCCCCAAACCAAAAGAAACCTCTACGCGAAGGGGAAAGAGATTGGTTTGTATAATTTGGAAGTAAAAAAGAATCAAAATACAATTTTTTACGCACTTGATTTTGAAATGAACTACCTGTTAGGGATGCGGATTAAGGATCTTAAGGCAGAAATAACACTAGAGGGGAGGTGAATAGTGTTTTAAAGAATATATGAACTATATGACTAAATTAAAACTTTCAGCACAAATCTAAACAGAATTCTGACACAGATTGATCACAGAACATATAACAAATGCAAATAGTAAAGTAAAGCAAGTAAAAGGAAAGAACACACCGGATTTTATACTGGTTCGGAATCCTCCTACATCCAGTCCTGCACCAAGGCAATATCCTTGTACAGTTTTTATAAGCCAATATCCAAATTACAACCCTCAATTTCTAAGGCCTTGAGGAACCCTCCTATCTCCGAGTCTGGGGTAAACTCTCTTGATTTACGGGACACAAGATCACCCTAATACTTCTTAATAACAATCCTTTTGAATGGATAGACTCTATGGACTTTTTGAATACAAATTAATCCTATAACTCTAAATAGCACTTTGATCTTTAGTAGAATGATGGAGAATCAAATAGAGAGAGTATCTAAATGATTTCCTATTAAGAATTTGGCAGAATGATGGCACGATCTTGAAAATATGAAGTTTTATGGATATGGAATGGTGGAGAAGAAAGAGTGAAGAAAATAAGAAATTAGTTGTTAAAAAAAATTCGTTTTGGAAGCCTTTATATAGATGCACAACAGTCATAACCATTGGCGAAAGGTTTTCGAACGAATGGACACTTCTTTTAAAAATTGAATTTTGAATCCAACTGTCACCATGTCGACATGGGGTATCCCCTTATGTCGACATCCCTTAGTTCAAAATTATAGAGACGTTGTTTTGTAAAGACAATTGAATTTAAAACAAGTTGAAACTTCTCTGAAGCAAAGTAAAGTGTTTAAACAATATATTGAGATAGAGAATGAATATAAAACATTATTTTCAATATATATATATATATATATAATTGATATAGATCGTCAATTATACAAGTAATATTTAAAATCAGAATAAGTTTTGATGTTTTTAAAAATAGAAGTTTTTAAAATCAGAATAGAGGAATATTTCAAGGCTAAAACAAAGTTTGAAAATATTTTTGAAAACATGATTTTGAAAGCTAAAACATTTTGAAAACAGATTTAAAAACATTTTGAAAAATCTATTCAAACTGAAATTGCAAGAACCTTCCTACAGAGCTCCTCCATAGGACTCGAGAACTTGTACAAAGTAGTTTAAATGATTTTGATTTTCGTGGGTTTGTAAGCCACTTGTCGTAGGTTTGTAAGCTACTTGTCGTGGGTTTGTAAGCCACTGGTTTCAATAGAAATTGGGTTCCATCCCAAAAGAAAATTGGAAGAAAGATGAGAGTGCTATTATGAAGTTTTAACAAAATACTAGACACTTATCTTGAGATCTTGAAATCTTGATTCTCTAGAGTCTTGAATCTTGAATCTCTAATCTTCATCTTGATGCTTGAGTCTTTATACTGATCAGTCTTCGATGATACCTGCGTATACTTCCTATATACATACATATATATATATATATATATATATATATATATGGAAATGTTAGTATATATTTTATAAAGTAAAGTATAATAACTATATAAGGTTGTTGTCATCAAAACATCATCAACTCAGTTCCTAACAATCTCCCCCTTTTTGATGATGACAACCTTTATTTATATAATATTCTTACCATACCATAACTCTCCATAACTCCCCCTTACTCCATGACTTCTTCTTAAAACTACAACTCCCCTTTATTCCATGACTCCCCCTTACACCAAGCACATATATTTTTATAACTTTCTCCCCCTTTGACATCAGCAAAAAGGAATAAAAGATTTACCTGTTCTAAGATAATCAAGTATATATAGAATAAAAGTGTAAAGTGAACGTGTAAGTGATCAAGTGTGTGAGCATATGTATAAGTGTAACTTGACAATCAAATCAATATCATACATAGCAAACCAATCATGTATAGTACATGAAGTTATATACAAACCAAATCCAAATCAAACTTAAGTAAACAATTCAATCAAATCCTAATCAAATCTAAATCAAATCAAATCAAACAAACAAACATACATAATGATCAGACATTCCTTGGGACTTCCACCCATCCATCTTCTCCAAAGATAGGATCATTTTTGATAACATCCCAATTATCTTTGTCGAGAGTGACTGGTGGATTTGCTTCGGGTTCGTCTTTGCTAAGGCTTGAGATCATCCAACGAAGTGCATCGAAGTGTCTCTCTTGCTCTTTGATCATCTGCATTTGGCTTAATTCTAAGTGCCTTTGATTTCTAAGTATAAAAGAGAGAATATTCTTGAAAGAAGTAAGAGTTTCTTTAAGATTTTCACTTAAATTCTTAATTGGAGAAGCCATAATTTAAGAAATAAGTTGAAATATGAGAGGAGATGAAAAGAAATGGAGATAGAGAAGTTTTTCTGGAAGAAATAGGTATTTATATGAGTTATTGGCCGTTCAAAATGAATTGTCACTTGGAGTTACAAGAATTTGAAGTTAGAAATTGTAACTACTTTCTGACTGTTATATGTCGACATGGGGGGATGGGGCATGTCGACATGGTCTAGACAGAATGACCAAGTTGAGTTATTTTTGATTTCTAAGTTTATTTTTATACTAGTGGACCTATATAAACTTAAAATAAATAACTATCAGAGATATATAAAGCTGGAAAACAGAGAATAAGATAGCATTACTTATATTAGTTAACATTATATAATATTAACCAAAAAAATAGAAAATACAAAGATAGATAAACGATAGCTAGAGAGATAATGGCTAGGATTAGTTTGATGAAGATGATGATGAGGACAAGCCAAGTTTCCTGCCTATCTTCCCAAAGAACTTGTCGATCTTGGTAGAGATTTTATCCATTTTCTTGCTAATAGATCTCTTAAGAACCTTTTGGTTTTGAGCAAGTATCTTTTGGTTCTTGAGTATGGTTTTGTTGGACGGATTGGCGGGTGTATGTGGATACTCTATACTTTCCAAAGAGGTTTCTTCATCTTCCTCTTCTTCTTCAATTTCCATTCCTTCCCCTTCTTCTTCCTCTTCTTCTCCCTCTTCTTCCATCTCTTCATGAGCAAGTCTCTCTTCCTTTTCGGTAAGTGTTTCATATGGTTGAAACATAAGTGGGATTTTCATAAGGGAAATGTTCCCATGATTGAACACTTTCCTACTTACAAACTCTTCCTTTTGAACATCTACACCAAAATAATTGAAAATCCGAGTAAGATAAATTCCATGATAAATAGTGTTTTCTCCCATAGTAAAATTTTTGAGTCTTAACTCATCCAAAATAGTTTGTGCCCAATTAATATCATATTTTCCAAATATAGCAAAAGGAGCTTTACACACTTTTGAGGTGGGATTATTGTAGTTTCCCGACCTAGGAATAACGGTGTGTTGAATAAGAAGGTTGACAATTCTTGCTTTTGGGCGAAAAAAGCGATTCTTAAAATCCATGTGGTCATCGCTTTCAAAAATGTGATGAAAAGTCTCTCTATCGGTTTATTGATTTGAAATTGCGAGAGATTCATACCGGTAGATTTGCAACCCAAAATATCGGAATCCAAAACAATAAGTGTTCCTTTAACACTACTCCAAATTTGATCTTCATTTCCATTATAAAATTCACGGTTTAGGTTTGCATAAAACATTTTGACAAGGTTTGGATAATAAACGAAATCATTTTGCTTGTTATCAATCAAGCTAAGAATGGAGTTTTCTTCAAAAAGTTGATCGATTTCATAAGAAGGAAAATCATCAAAAATAGCACATTTTCCCGTATTGACTTTACCATAGTTTACATAACTTATGTAAGCTTTGATAGACCCCGGGTCATTAAAAAGATCATTTTTGATGGATTTGGTCAGCCTCATAGTTGATGGGGTACTTGAGGAAGCCATTGATGAGTGTTTGAGAGGAGTAGAAGATAATGAAGAAAGTTTGAATTATGAGAATAAAGTGAAAAGAGATGATAAGAGAAGTGTTGAATATGCGCTTATATGATTTTTGTTTGATGATAATAAACATATATACATTCGTTTAAATGTATTTGTTAATGTACTATTTTATTTTTCATAGATTAAATAAATATTTGCTGAATAAAATTAAATAACACAGAATTTGAATTCAAACAAAAATTTTATTCAAACAAAAATTTATTACAATTTTGAATAGTACAAATTCAAGCTCTCACTATACATATACAATTTTGATTACAAATACATCACAATTTCATATTTACATTTAACCTCACTACACATCACTCATTCACTCAATTCGTATTTTATCTTCAACTTCATTCCAGTTAGAATCCAGCATCTGAGCAATCTGCAAAAATATTCACTAACGCAGTAAAATTGAAAAAGAAATATTTTTGCAATATAAAATAAAATATGGTTTATGAAAATATTATTTGCCTCAGTTATTTGGCTTGTTCGTCATGATTTATATTTGAATTCATCACACACGAACAATGTGTGCACAGTGTATCACTGTACATGCCACAAGGCCGTGCACACCGATATACACTTGATAATGTTACAGGGACAGGTGAGCACAAGGTCAAACCCAAATAAAAAGACGGGTTCAACTCAGGTGCAACATAAATAAAATATCGACTTCTGCACAAGGTCAAACCCGAGTTGTGAAACTGGATTCAACACAGGTGCAAATGGCCAAAACTCAAGAATCAAGTGTCGACTAGTCCAATATAAACAAGACCAGTATAATCACAAATAAGCAAAACTATTTGCAAACTGAATCGGACTAAAATACCAGACCAAACTGCATCAAGAAACTAAAACCAGAAAAGTACACAAACATAACCCGAGAGTGGTTCAAGTGCATGAACACAGTGAAATGCACAAAGGCATAGCAACTGCGCCAAACCAAAACCACTGACTCAAGTACACCAGTGACACCAATGGAGTCAAGAAAGAGCAATGCTAACACAAAGTAGTGGAACTGCAACAACTGGAAAGAGCACAACATCCATCAAAGAGTATGCAACAAACAACAACACAACAATGCATGAAAGCTTGAACAAGTGACTCAGGCAAATGATACCAAACGAAACCAAACTGCCGAGGTATCAAATTCAAGGCATCAAGTCAAAAAATGAAGCATAAACAAGTGTGCAGGTCAGACCAGATAGTACAAGTAACTGAAGGCAACATGACCAAAGGAATAGCGACAATGCACAAAGACTACAGATAAGCATAGTGCACCGAAGGAATAGAAACAATGCACAAAGGCGACAACAATTGAAAAGTAATAAACCAACTACAAAAGCCAATGTCGAAGTCATTCCAGCAAATGACAGAACCAGATGCCACCAAAAAACCAACAAAGACCAAGGCTACAAATGTGCAAATGCTCAAACTCAGAGGCAACAAAGGTCAGGGACCAAGTGCAACAGATACGATGAACCAAATGCCCGTACTACATGAAATACATGGAGACAAAGCAACTGCCACAAGACCACACAGCAGTATACATGAATATGACAGTAGGTGAATGTGCAGACCCAACCAAAGAAATGAACTAGTGGCCAGAAACTAGATTACTACATAACACAGTAGCAATGCAACAGTATCGAATACAATATGGACACGACAATGCTCAATGACACAGCAATCTCAAGACCAGGGTACAAGTGACAATACTCAATGCACAGTGCAAACAAATGCACCAATTTTTGTAAGTGACACAGCAAAACCATGAATGCAGTAACAACAAAGCCGAGTTTACGTGTGACTAGGGGACAAGCTACGTGGCGTAGCTTGAGAATTCGCAACTCAGTGGCTGAGTTGTGGAAGGGTTTTGAGCGTAGAGTTAGGTTTAGTCGATAGCGGGTGTCGCGAGTTTACGTGTGTAAGCGTCTGACTATCTAATTTCTAGTAGAAACCTTGGGGGCAGCACATAGGAAGGGTTTTGTCGAAGCTGGGTAAATTCTGTGTCGTTCTATTTCTGCATTTATTATTCTGCTATTATCTGTGCTGCTATTGTTCTGTGATCTGTGTTGAAATTATTTTATAAGCTTCCGCAATTAATTTTATAATTTATACCATCACCCTATTCACCCCCCTCTAGGGTGAAATCGATCCTACAAGTGGTATCGGAGCTAGGAACAAAAGCTGTTTTTGTTTTAAAAATTTGATTTTACAAAAACCAATTTTTGTTTTTAAAAATTTGAATTTTTAAAATGGCTTCTTTTAATACTGCTTTTGCTGAGGGTCAATCAATAGTTAGACCATCAATGTTCAATGGTGAATATGCTTATTGGAAAAATAGGACGGAGATCTTTCTGAAAACCATTGACGCTTAGAATATTGTTGAGACAGGTTATAGAACACCAACTATAACTGTAGATAATCAGGAAGTAAATAAACCAAAGGAACAATGGACGGAACTAGAAAATAAATTACAAAATACCAATGCTAAAGATATGAATTCTATTATCTGTTCATTGGATCAATTTGAATTTAATCGTGTCTCACATTGTCTAACTGCATAGAAAATATATGGCACACACTAGAAGTGACTCACGAAGGAACATCTCAAGTCAAAGAATCTTGCCTTGCCATGCTAAGCAGCGAATACGAGAACTTCACAATAGTGAAGGAAGAAAATGTTAAAGAGATGCATGGACGACTTTCCAATATCGTATATAAATCAAAAGCTCTTGGAAAATCATACACGGAGTTGGAGATAGTCCGAAAAATCCTCAGAGTCCTTCCACGAAAATTTGAAGCGAAAGTGACTGCCATTCAAGAATCAAAAGACTTAAAACAAATGAAAGTTGAAGAACTCATTGGAAATCTCACCACTTATGAGCTAGAAATGAAATTCAAGGAAGAGCGTGAAGGAGGAGATACTCGAAAGAAATCAATAGCGCTCAAAGGAACAACCGAAAGTGATGATGATAACGATGATGATGATGGAGCAGCAGAGCTGGCACTACTAATAAAGAAATTCAAAAGGTGGAATCGCAAATACGGAAATCTAGCTCGAAATCAGGAATTGAAAAGCAGAAGAGGTAATGCACTAGACTTCTCAGAAGAACAGGAGATCATCTGTCATAAGTGCAACCAACCCGGACACATCAAGCCCAATTGTCCTCGAAATCAACGCGACTTTGGAAAGGAACAGGAAAAGAAAAGTTTTGCAACCATTTGGGATGAAATGGATGAGGATGATAAAAGCACTGGCAGTGAGAGCGAAAAAGAAGATTTGTGCCTTCGAGGTGATATAATTGACGGTGATGATGATGAGCCAAGAGAGGTATCAAAACTTATTCATTCAGAGTTGCTTATATATTTTCATGAAGTAAATGGCTGTTTTGAACGACTCAGGGAGAAATATGCTAAACTTGAATCACAAAAAGTTACTTTGATAGAATTAAATGAACAACTTGACCAATTAGTTAAAACCTATCAAAGTGGGATCCCTAAGTATGATAAGTGTCCAACATTCGAAGATGAAATTAAAAAATCAGAAATCAATATAAAATCACTTGAAAATGAAATTCTGATTTTAAAAGAGAGTGAAAATACTAGAAGAGAGAATTCTATTAAAAAGTGCACACAATTGTTAAACAAAAATGAATCTCTCAAAACACAAGTCCAACAATTGTCAACGACTTTAGATAAATTTTCAAAAAGTGAAAAATCGTTGAATATGCTATTAGGAAAGCAAACTGTTAACACGGTTAGAAACGGACTTGGATATAATAAATCTAAAATTGTTGAAAACAAGATTAATCAAGAAAATTCAATGTGCACAATTTGTAGAAAATATGGACACAATCACAATAATTGTTCGTATAGACCCAAACAAGTGAAAACTATACCGATTTGGGTTCCAAAAGGCACAAATATAAAAACTCTCAAAGTTAAACAAATTTGGGTGCCGAAGGGAACAATTATAAATAATTTTGGGTCTCCACAAAATTATTTTTCAAAATATTCTGCCACTAACAATCATGGACCTATAAAAACAAATAGGTCACAAAAATCTTTCAACGTGTAGGTGTGGTGGCAGGCTAAGGAACAACAACAGTGTTCTCTGGATTTTGGCTGTTCCAGAAACACAACGGGCGACAAAGCAAAGTTCCTTAGCCTAGTATAAAGGTGACAGAATCACAATGGACAACGACGAAAAATATCGTAAAGGTAAAAATAGGTAAAAGTATATTTATTTGAACGATATATTACATGTGATAATCTGCACCATATTCTGAATTAAAATCAGCCAATATTGAGATGACGAAAAGATGATGATTCTGACTTATTCAAAATAGTTGGCCTTTTATATTCTTATGCCAAAAACACTATAAAATTCTCTAGATCTTTCAATTATTTCATATATATATATATATATATATATTAATTTCGATTAAAAATAGTGTTTTGTTGGATTATACATTTGGTTATAATACGGCTAACTCTTTATTCACGGTTTTTGATTATTTACACGGTTTCAATTCAAATTCAAAAGAATATCATTTATATTGCTGTAAAATTGAGTTTGAAATTTTTTGGTGTGCACTTCATGGTTTGGTCGATCAAATTCAATTAATGATAATTGAGTGAAAAAGAAATTCAGATGCAGATTACACTGGTAATCTAGTTGATAGAAAAATTACTAGTTGAACGTGAATTTTTGAGACATTTAGTAACTGCATCGTTTTTCAAAGAAAATATCTGCATATTTTTCATTTCAAATAATTTTCAAATAGAAGAAAATTTTCTTATATAACCCCCTCGAGAAAATCATTTTTGACCATATTTTCAGATTAGTCATTTAGAAAAATTGATTTATAATTATTTCTGAATTTGATTTTAAATGATTACATTGACTAATTTAACTCCCTAATGATTATCGAAAAGATGAATAGTGATTGAAAAAGTGATGAGTATTGATATTTATTATATATTATGACTCGAGACGATATAACTAGTAAATTTCTTTAGAAATTTAAACAAGAGTTATAAAACCTTTTTTTTGTAAAAATTTCATGACCATCTCTATATCTATCATATTTCTAACGACCATCACTCATCAAAATTCTATATAGTTTGTCGATATGTGATACTTTAAACAGGAATCGTTCGTTTTTCATTTTTACATTCTTAAAAAAAAAATACCAAAGTATTCACTCTCATTTAAAAGTCCTCACGGTTATGCATGGGTGAATTACTTGGAATTTGTTATGTGCTTCCATGCTCATTTAAAAGTCCTCGCGGTTATGCATGTATGGAACGCATATCAAAAGTTGATTTTTAAAAAATAAACAAGTTGATTCTAATCCCATTTAAAAGTCCTCATTGTTATGCATGGTTAGAAGATACTTGAATTCATTTTTTTTAAAATAAAATTGGAATACTACTAATCTCATTTAAAAGTCCTAACGGTTATGCATGGTTAGTAGATATTCAAATTCCTGATATAAATATACCACAAATAGACACAACTGTATGGTTTTATATGATGACATCATTCACATCATTCTAAAAGTGGAATATGCGCCTAACAAAATATTTATGATTTTTGTTTGATTTTTTATTGAAATTTAATATTTATATTCAATTGAGTTTTAATGTTGAATTAATATTGATCACTTTATCTCTATTTTCTCTAATACCATTATTCTTTTGCTAATAACAAAAGGGGGAGAGAAAAGTTAAGATTTTGTCAAATAAAATTAAGCAGAGGTCAAATATTTTCCATTCGCATCTAGGTTCATTTGCATATTATTTAATTGTATGCATATTTGTAGGGGGGGCTTTGTGTAGAGAGGAAGCATTTAAATAGGGGGAGCAATTAGAGCATATGAAAGATCAAATACATTTAACATATTCAAAATCTTAAATATATGTTTGTTATCATCAAAAGGGGGAGATTGTTGAATATGCGCTTATATGATTTTTGTTTGATGATAATAAACATATATACATTCGTTTAAATGTATTTGTTAATGTACTATTTTATTTTTCATAGATTAAATAAATATTTGCTGAATAAAATTAAATAACACAGAATTTGAATTCAAACAAAAATTTTATTCAAACAAAAATTTATTACAATTTTGAATAGTACAAATTCAAGCTCTCACTATACATATACAATTTTGATTACAAATACATCACAATTTCATATTTACATTTAACCTCACTACACATCACTCATTCACTCAATTCGTATTTTATCTTCAACTTCATTCCAGTTAGAATCCAGCATCTGAGCAATCTGCAAAAATATTCACTAACGCGGTAAAATTGAAAAAGAAATATTTTTGCAATATAAAATAAAATATGGTTTATGAAAATATTATTTGCCTCAGTTATTTGGCTTGTTCGTCATGATTTATATTTGAATTCATCACACACGAACAATGTGACATGCACAGTGTATCACTGTACATGCCACAAGGCCGTGCACACCGATATACACTTGATAATGTTACAGGGACATGTGAGCACAATGTCAAACCCAAATAAAAAGACGGGTTCAACTCAGGTGCAACATAAATAAAATATCGACTTCAGCACAAGGTCAAACCCGAGTTGTGAAACTGGATTCAACACAGGTGCAAATGGCCAAAACTCAAGAATCAAGTGTCGACTAGTCCAATATAAACAAGACCATTATAATCACAAATAAGCAAAACTATTTGCAAACTAAATCGGACTAAAATACCAGACCAAACTGCATCAAGAAACTAAAACGAGAAAAGTACACAAACATAACCCGAGAGTAGTTCAAGTGCATGAACACAGTGAAATGCACAAAGGCATAACAACTGCGCCAAACCAAAACCACTGACTCAAGTACACCAGTGACACCAATGGAGTCAAGACAGAGCAATGCTAACACAAAGTAGTGGAACTGCAACAACTGGAAAGAGCACAACATCCATCAAAGAGTATGCAACAAACAACAACACAACAATGCATGAAAGCTTGAACAAGTGACTCAGGCAAATGATACCAAATGAAACCAAACTGCCGAGGTATCAAATTCAAGGCATCAAGTCAAAAAATGAAGCATAAACAAGTGTGCAGGTCAGACCAGATAGTACAAGCAACTGAAGGCAACATGACCAAAGGAATAGCGACAATGCACAAAGACTACAGATAAGCATAGTGCACCGAAGGAATAGCAACAATGCACAAAGGCTACAACAATTGAAAAGTAATGAACCAACTACAAAAGCCAATGTCGAAGTCATTCCAGCAAATGAAAGAACCAGATGCCACCAAAAAACCAACAAAGACCAAGGCTACAAATGTGCAAATGCTCAAACTCAGAGGCAACAAAGGTCAGGGACCAAGTGCAACAGATACGATGAACCAAATGCCCGTACTACATGAAATACATGGAGACAAAGCAACTGCTACAAGACCACACAGCAGTATACATGAATACGACAACAGGTGAATGTGCAGACCCAACCAAAGAAATGAACCAGTGGCCAGAAACTAGATTACTACATAACACAGTAGCAATGCAACAATATCGAATACAATATGGACACAACAATGCTCAATGACACAGCAATGCTCAAGACCAAGGTACAAGTGACAGTGCTCAATGCACAGTGCAAACAAATGCACCAATTTTTGTAAGTGACACAGAAAAACCATGAATGCAGTAACAACAAAGCCGAGTATTTTTAAAGTCGAAGTCAAGCAAGAAATTCACGAAATCAAAACATGGCCGAAAGTCAAAGTCAAATTTTCTTCAACAGAAAATTGATCGGGGCCGAAGCCGTGGAAATCAAGGCGTCGAACAATTCAAGCAGTAATCAAATTCGAAACCATGTCAACCAAGCAACAAGAATATACGATTACGAACAAGTCAGAATCAATCTCAAACGACCAAGCAAAATCAAGCGGTCAGAGAAACAGAATTGACAAAATCAAATATATTTTGTGCGAAAGAAAATCTAGGGTCATGAACCCTATATAAATCAAATTCACATCATCGGCAATAGGCAGGAGTCGAAGTAAGCAAAAACAGTAAGCAAAACAACAAAACACATACCAGATCAAAATCGAACTCCGTCAAAAATTGAAGTAGCCGTGAAGCAAAGAGAAGAGAGCATCAATCGACCAAGCAAGAACGAAATCATCATTCGATCGTGCTAAATTAAGTCGGCAACTTCAATTTTTATTCAAGCCCTAATTTCAGAGACGAACGAAGATCGAAGCCGCCATTTTTCTCAAGATATTCAGAGTGAAGAATAAAAAAGGATTGGGCTAAAGAAATCAAAGAAAAGGGACGGCTTTGATAAAAGGGGCCGGCCTTTAAGAATTAGGGTTATTGTTTTAAAAATAAGGGCTTTATTTTGTTTTAATTTGTTTTTAATTTTAAAACTCTTTTCAAACCGTTTAAATTTCTAGTCATGTGGCTAGGGGACAAGCTACGTGGCGTAGCTTGAGAATTCGCAACTCAGTGGCTGAGTTGTGGCAGGGTTTTGAGCGTAGAGTTAGGTTTAGTCGATAGCGGGTGTCGCGAGTTTACGTGTGTAAGCGTCTGACTATCTAATTTCTAGTAGAAACCTTGGGGGCAGCACGTAGGCAGGGTTTTGCCGAAGCTGGGTAAATTCTGTGTCGTTCTATTTCTGCATTTATTATTCTGCTATTATCTGTGCTGCTATTGTTCTGTGATCTGTGTTGAAATTATTTTATAAGCTTCCGCAATTAATTTTATAATTTATACCATCACCCCATTCACCCCCCCCTCTAGGGTGAAATCGATCCTATAAGAAGTATATTAAATAGATTCTCTAAAGTCATGTTCTCTGGTCAAGAGGTATCTTTTCAGAATATTGAAGTAAGTGAAAAGGTGGAGGGAAATTCAAAAGTTTGAATTCAAATTTTGAAATCAAATTCTGAGAGACATGTCGACATGGGGTATCCTGGCATGTCGACATGTGACTGTTGAATTTGAAAAGAGGTGTCTTTTTCTAAAATCTAAGAAATTCCTAAAATCTTAAGAAAACTACTCTATATTCTATATCTATATATAATTCCAGTAATAATATTAAATATAATAATATAAAAATATTTTAATATTTAAAATATTATTAAAATAATATTATTTTGAATTTAAAAATTCAAATTTCAAAGGGTGATTTTGAATTTAAAAATTCAAGAAATTGCAAACAAAATCAAAACAAGCAAGTATCCAATAAAATCAAAATAAATGTGTACCTATTTTTAGATCCAAACTCCGATCGTCTTCCGATTCGAGAATAGCAGTGAAGCACAGATTTGAATTATCAGTTTTCTTCTCGTCATCACTGGATGAATCTGAATCGTCAAGAGTTGCTGCATATGTCTTCTTTCTTTTCCTTAGTTGCTCGTTATTTGGTTGAAATGTCTGTTTGTCTGGATATGGACAATCTATCTTGTAGTGCCCTGTTTTGTTGTAGTTGTAGCATCTATCGCCATTGTTGTTGTTCTTCGAAGTATTTCTGGAATTCCTTTGATCATTTCTTTTAAAGTTATTTATCTTTCTATACTTCAGAAACTTTCTGAAATTTCTGGTCATGAAAGCAATTTCTTCATCACTATCTTGTTCTGAATCTCCAGTTGTTGCTTTGAATGCGATCGATTTCTTTTCCGTTGCCTTAGATTCTTTTCTCCCTTGTAGTTGAACTTCATAAGACATTAGATTACCGATTAACTCTTCGATCTTCATTTGACTAACATCATTTGCCTCTTCAATAGTAAGTGTCTTTTGATCCCATTCTGGAGTGAGTGAATTGAGTATCTTTCTGACTTGATCTTCTTCTGAGAAATCCTTTCCTAAAGCAATCAATGAATGTAAAATATCTTGAAATCGACAATACATGTCGGAAATGGACTCATTTTCATGCATTTTAAACAATTGAAACTGGTTAGTTAATATGGAAATTTTAGTCTGTTTAACTTTGCTTGTTCCTTCATGAGTTACTTGCAAAGTTTTCCAGATTTCAAATGCAGACTTACAAACAGAGACTCTATTAAACTCATTCCTATCTAGTGAACAAAATAGTATATTCGTAGCCTTAGAATTGTTTTGTGCAACCGTCTTTTGCTCAGTAGTCCACTAGGCAAAATTAGTAGTTGGTTTAACATATTCAATTTGTGTCATATTCCAAGTATCTAAACTTATGGATTGTAAATAAATTTTCATCCTACATGCCCAATATGCATAATTACTGCCATTAAAAAGTGGTGGTCTGACAGTAGACTGACCTTCTACAAATGAACTAGTGTTAGTGCTTGTGTTGACAGAAGTAGTGGTGACAGGAGTGACATTATTAGTGTGTTGTGCCATTAAAACTTTTCAAAATTTCAGATTATGAAAACAATGAAAACCAATGCTCTGATACCAATTGTTAGGGATGCGGATTAAGGATCTTAAGGCAGAAATAACACTAGAGGGGAGGTGAATAGTGTTTTAAAGAATATATGAACTATATGACTAAATTAAAACTTTCAACACAAATCTAAACAGAATTCTAACACAGAATGATCACAGAACATATAACAAATGCAAATAGTAAAGTAAAGCAAGTAAAAGGAAAGAACACACCGGATTTTATACTGGTTCAGAATCCTCCTACATCCAGTCCTGCACCAAGGCAATATCCTTGTACAGATTTTTATAAGCCAATATCCAAATTACAACCCTCAATTTCTAAGGCCTTGAGGAACCCTCCTATCTCCGAGTCTGGGGTAAACCCTCTTGATTTATGGGACACAAGATCACCCTAATACTTCTTAATAACAATCCTTTTGAATGGATAGACTCTATGGACTTTTTGAATACAAATTAATCCTATAACTATGAATAGCACTTTGATCTTTAGTAGAATGATAGAGAATCAAATAGAGAGTATCTAAATGATTTCCTATTGAGAATTTGGCAGAATGATGGCACGATCTTGAAAATATGAAGTTTTGTGGATATGGAATGGTGGAGAAGAAAGAGTGAAGAAAATAAGAAATTAGTTGTTAAAAAAAATTCGTTTTGGAAGCCTTTATATAGATGCACAACAGTCATAACCATTGGAGAAAGGTTTCCGAACGAATGGACACTTCTTTTAAAAATTGAATTTTGAATCCAACTGTCACCATGTCGACATGGGGTATCCCCTTATGTCGACATCCCTTTGTTCAAAATTATAGAGATGTTGTTTTGTAAAGACAATTGAATTTAAAACAATTCGAAACTTCTCTGAAGCAAAGTAGAGTGTTTAAACAATATATTGAGATAGAGAATGAATATAAAACATTATTTTAAATATATATATATATATATATATATATATAATTGATATACCGTCAATTATATAAGTAATAT
This sequence comes from Allium cepa, assembly GCA_030765085.1. NCBI lineage: Eukaryota > Viridiplantae > Streptophyta > Magnoliopsida > Asparagales > Amaryllidaceae > Allium > Allium cepa. Next base: position 657,564,321 of record CM060940.1, read on the forward strand.
TTAAAATCAGAATAAGTTTTGATGTTTTTAAAAATAGAAGTTTTTAAAATCATAATAGAGGAATATTTCAAGGCTAAAACAAAGTTTGAAAATATTTTTGAAAACATGATTTTGAAAGCTAAAACATTTTGAAAACAGATTTAAAAACATTTTGAAAAATCTATTCAAACTGAAATTGCAAGAACCTTCATACAGAGCTCCTCCGTAGGACTCGAGAACTTGTACAAAGTAGTTTAAATGATTTTGATTTTCGTGGGTTTGTAAGCCACTTGTCGTAGGTTTGTAAGCTACTTGTCGTGGGTTTGTAAGCCACTGGTTTCGATAGAAATTGGGTTCCATCCCAAAAGAAAATTGGAAGAAAGATGAGAGTGCTATTATGAAGTTTTAACAAAATACTAGACACTTATCTTGAGATCTTGAAATCTTGATTCTCTAGAGTCTTGAATCTTGAATCTCTAATCTTCATCTTGATACTTGAGTCTTTATACTGATCAGTCTTCGATGATACCTGCATATACTTCCTATATACATACATACATACATACATACATACATATATATATATATATATATATCTATATGGACATGTTAGTACATATTTTATAAAGTAAAGTATAATAACTATATAAGGTTGTTGTCATCAAAACATCATCAACTCAGTTCCTAACACTACCGTGCACCCATATCACTACCAGAAAAGAATCAATTCCTACAAAGGAATATAGAACTAAACTTGAAGTTAATAATCAAAGGAACAGTGATAATTATTATAGAAACGACCTTAATCAACATATTTCTCAATCATCTGTATGGAAAAAGTGAGTGCAGCAACATTCAAGACAAAAATCAACAAATCTCGTTGCAGCAAGAGCATAAAGCTAAAACAATGGAATCGCTTGAAGATTTTAAGAATATTGAGGAAGAAGGAGGCCGGAGGCTTTGGAAACCCCATGAACAAAGAATTTGCATTAAACATAAGCGACAAATCGAATCACCTTCAGATAACCATTTGATCTATTTTTTTGTTTTTAGAAGCTGAATGAAAATGAGTATGCGACTAGGGTTGAACCCCTAAATGTTGTGTTAGGGTTATGGGTTGCAACCCAATTTATATTCGCTTTATTTTGTTATGCCCTAGGCCATTTACATTTTTCAAAATTTAAAAAAACATAATGACCTATGTTCTAACGATACATGTCAACAGTGAAGAAATAAGGTCTTAGGTTATAAGAATATTATCTCTTGGTTTCGTAATCATACCTAGATACAATTGAGTTTTATATACGATTTTAAGTTTAACTAATTACAGCGTTCCAAAAACAAACCAAATAGATAGAAAATTGGCTGAAATACTTTTTTTGGGCTGAATGTCGCGAGTTCAAAAGTTTGGATCGAGATCAAAATTTCATGTATTATTTGTTAGGCATCCGAACCACTTGTCTGAAGGACACTAACAATTTTTTCTTTTCTTTTTTCTTTTCTTCAGTTTCTGACTTTTTTTTATTGTTCCATTAAGTACAATTGATGAAAGAGGATCGAAAATGCAGCTCAATTGAAAAAAAGACAAGTAATAGAGCTATTTACTATAATAAACTCAATCTTTTACACACGTTAATTAGAATAACTAGTACAACCATATAACGGTGTCCAATTACTTATTTTTTTTATTTTTTTCATTAATTTTAGTTAAATATCAAATGATAATATGTTGAAAAAATAGAATTGGAGTGATAATAGGAGACATAAGTGTAGAGAACAAAGTAAACAACATTGGATAGGTTTACTGAGACATGCTAAAGACACTTTTCTTGTTTTTTTGGCTTCACACAATGTAGTTTATTAGCCTATAGGACGAAACTCCCTAATAGTTCATTTGATTAATTTATTTCAAGCAAATGACTTTAAATGTGGGTTTTTAATGATAAAAAAGTTAGGACATTAGCTATTCTCCATTGCGATCGTCCTAGTAGTTACATACGAAAACATATAAAATTTGTTTAAATTGGTACGGGACAAAAAGAGACAAAAAGAGGAGCTAGGGGCAAAGATGAAAAATGAAACAAAAAGTTGTCTTTATATTTTATAAACTGCAACTCTGTTATTTATTTTTCTTCTTACTCTTTTCAAAAGATCAGACGTCCAATTTCACCCTTTCTCTCTTCATAACTTATACAAATCTTAACATAAAAGTTAAAATAAACACTTTAAATTTAAGTTAAAATATTCTCTATGGACTCATGAGTTGGTAACTTCAAAAGGTGATTTGAGGCTTGAGCTAGGCATTTAAAGCGCTTAGCGGTTTTACAATGATGGAGGTGCAAAAATTTATAGCGGGGATGTAGTAGAAAATAGTGGAGGAGCAAAAAGCTAGTTAATAAGTGTTAGAATAGATAATGAATGAAATAATATATCTAGGAATGTAATAAATATGATAACATAAATGTTGGATTGAATTGTGTTGTAAACAATTGGTCGAGATTATGTTTAGATGAGTAAGGGTTATGTTCGAATGATAAGGAATCGGTTCGGGTGATATTTGTATGGTTATACTCGCATGGTTCGTTGATTGGTGTTCAATGCCTCAAAGTTATTCATTGAGTTAACATAAAGAAGACGTACTCATCTGAAAGGTAGATAACATACAACAAAGCTTTAGCACGAGCAGTAAGGCATGCATGCAAAGTGTTGTAGTGACAACGAAGCCAAACTCGAGGAAAATGGTCTAGAATGAGCCATACTCGAGTGAAGGAGTGAAGGGAACATAGGGAACAACCACATTAACCCTCCTAATAAAAAACGAGTTGATTAGGTTGGACATAGGAAACTAGTCGACTGGTCAGTCGAACTAGTCAACTAGTTTAAGGTCCAATCCTTAGCCAAAATAATATAGGTTAGTTTGACCCATACTCATTCGACTTGTCGAAACTAATCAATCGACTGAAAAAGTGATCAGTTGATTGGTTGATTCAAATGATCTACTAATTGGTTAGGAATTTAATTTCGTAGTCTTTAGGGTTTTTATGATGAAATCTAAGGAGTTTCAAATGACGTGATGGAGCTTAGAAGGCACATAGGTGACGGTTGACGGTCTAGAAGCTAATTATGATGCTTGAGTTGTGTTTCGGTTCATATGAAGTTGTTAATGCAGATGTTTGGTGATTCTCGAGATGTAACATTCTGCCTTTTTATACGTTTTAAATCAATGATAAACCACACATGTCAGACTCAAACCATACTAAAGGGCAAGATGTTATTGGGGTGAATAAGAAAAGCAGAGAAAGAAATAAAACAAAACAGAATCTCACAGTAGAACGATAAAATATAATAATCAAATAAACAGTTTATGAAGCTGTTTATAAAATATTCGATTATATTTATACAATACATATCAGAGTTATACATACCAGAGAATAATAATTAATGTAGCGGAGTATAATAGTATAACGGAATATAATAAATAGTAATAATAATTCTTCGTCTTCGTCCTTCAGATATAAGGTCTTCAAATCCTAAAATGCTCAAACTGACCCGAGCGAATTGAAAAGACAAAACACTTGAGTCGGAACTAAAATATCTTACGTAAGTTAAATCAATGGTAAATAATATGAATGGAACGGCGTCAGAGATGCTTACGGGATTTGACATCTCCTATCTAGTGTCAAACGTGAGTGCAGTACCTTAAGAGATGCTCGGGATTCACATCTCCTAAGGATCCATTAAACTGTTTACTATGTAGTAATATTTCGCTATTATAATAATGTCTATAGTAAAATAAACTTACTTTTAAATAGCGTTAAGGCTTTACATTTTCCACCTTAACACATAATAGTCCCAGTAGTCCATCCAGTATCATGGTCCCTCCTGACCGGGAAGCCACCAGAGGATACCACACGGGCTACGGGAGAATACCAAACTTGTACAAGGCCCGCTAGGTTAGGTGAAACGGCACACAAGGCAATGCCAGGGTAGATATACCAATTACTATCCAAACTGGTGGCGACGCATAGCGCGCAACTACCGCCAACCTCGAGCCACACCCCAAAAATCAAAAATCAAAAGTGGCCTCCAAATCAATCTCAAAGTCAGAATATAATATTGAAGGAGTGTGTCCGATAAGAGAAGCTACCTCACTGGCTCGGAATTGCTCCTGTTTTAGCCACCTTATGCCAACTCACAGGAGTCGGGTCCACGTTCATACCTCAAACGAACGTTGCCACCATCCTACTTCATTCTGGAATCTTCATGTCGTACATGGTTGTTAAAGTAGTTTTCGGAGTTGGCAGAGAGTATGACAACTTCCGATCCCGGTCTCTTTAACAATGAAACGTTATTATAACACCGCAGTCATTTCAAAATAATTTATATGTCAAAATTGGAATATAATATCCATTTCAAAACCATATAAATATGATATCATTTCCGTTTTAAAAATCAAATCAATACGATATCATTTTTACAAAAACCCAAATAAATATAATATCATTTTTATTTCGAATATATCCTTTCCAAAGTCATAGCACTTTCAAAATTATAATATTTCGAAACCAAACGCTTGAAATATAACCTTTCAAAACATAGTACTTCGAATTTCATAGCTTCTAAACCATAACTTCCAAAACTTAAATGGTTTGGATATTCAAATAGTATATAAAATAAAATAGTTTGAATTTAAAATTACTTTATAAAGTAAAATAATTTCCTCGACTTCACAATTTTATTCACTTTAAATTAAATCTCAATTCATAACTTTCAACACACTTTCAGTTTCATTAAACCATTTCAATTTCGATATATTTCAAACTTTGAGTATTAAACAATTTCAAAACTAAGGTTGATGATTACGATTCAACAATTCAATGTTCTATTATTTAGTTTTGAAATGTTTGCATAATAAGTCCATTATCATTTAAATAAAACTCAAATTTTAAATAACTAAATATTTCCTTCAATTTATTTATACTTGAAATATTCGTTTAATTCATCTTAAACAAAAATCCAGCTATAAAAATCATACCTTTAAAATCTCAATTTTATTAAATTTCAAATCAATTTCATATTTATCTTCCAACCTTATTCTCATTTGAGTCATTATAAATTCCAGAAATATAATTTAAATAAATACTTAACCATATTATATCTTAATAAAATCAAACATTATTATTAAACTTATTTAATTCTTTAAATAAATTTTATACATAGTTTAAAACCAAGGATTTAATTATATATAAAATAACATTTATAAAATATCCAAATCAATATCTCATAAAATCATATATTTCTTTACCAAACCATAGAAAACATTTCAAAATATTTATATATATAGACCGCGGTGTCTGTATATAATTTTCCACCCTATGGTCAAGTGATACAGATATTTATCATTTCAATCCGTAATTTAAAATAAAAATACGGTTATATACCATTTCAAACCGCAATCCCAAATGAAATAAAACACATAACAACTTAGTTTATAACAATATAAAATACAACATTCATTCATCCCATATCATTCATCAACTATTTATCACAATCATCATCCAATTCAAACAATAACATCAATATAGGACAGATAATAAATAACAGGTATTTACCGGCAGTTTATATTCAATAATAAATTAAATAACAATTTTATTCAATAAATTCAATTAATTGGAATGATGATAAAAATATGTCAAACAGTCATAAATAAATTTCTAATCACATCATAAATTAATTTAACACACATAAGAAATTTTAGAAGTTGTGAGTGGGTTAAAACACTCACCATTCGAATTTAAATCGATTTTAAATCCGATTTAAACCTAAAATTTGAACAGTCTCAGAATCCGTCCAAACTAGATTTATAATGTCGGGAATTCCAATACGAACCTAGCGGAGAAAACCGCGTGTGAAACGGACCTCGTATGTAAAAGTTACCGATATTAGCACGAATGAAATAGAAAAAAACAAAACAAAACTAACACCTCTGCCACGTCACCTCACTCACCTGCACATGCGCTTTGCAGAAAATGCTGAAACCCCAAAAAAAATCGTGCACGCTCACAGCCAAGCCGTCGATCGCCAAAGGCCTCCGACCCTGACGTGCGCGACCGAGCACACGCCACGGCCTCCATGCGAGGTTCCGACCTCCACCACGCGGTAACCCCCCTTCCATGCGATCGACCGGCCTCAAAACATACCCAAGCCTAAACAAGATAACCCTAGAGAATTTATGCCGTCGATCTAGCTATTAACTTACCACGAAACCCACATGGATGCGATCCCCTCGGCCCTCTCTACAAAACCCATAAATTGATTCATCGATGAGCCGATATTCATCGACGCGCGATGAACGGCCGTGAATGTTTCCACGATTTATGGCCACATCGAAACTCAAATTGAAAAAAGAATCGTATATCTGACTTGCGCTCGTCGAGTGCTTCAAATCCATATATAATTCGATATAGTTTGTAGAGTTTGAATTTTTTGCTTTGAATTTTATTTGAAATTGCAATTAGAATTTAGGATCTGTCTGCCATTGAAAGAGGAGAAGCAAATAGAATTGTACGTAAAGAAATGAGGAATAAGAAATGAATTAGGGTTTATAGCAAGGTATATATAGACAAAGCTGAAAATAAAATAGATGGACCAGATTGACTTATACGTCGAACGATAAAATGGCCCAAAAGCCCGTTTCGACTCTGGAACGAAAATGGGCCAACCCATACATCAAAATAGATGTTTTTGAATATTTTAAACTTGATGGAACAGGTTTCAAGTACAAATTGAATCGTATGAAGAAGTTATGCTAAAATCAAATTATTTCAAATTGATTTCAATTGATTTCAATTTCATTGATTTCTAGGCGTTTCGAGCCCGTATGATCAATCGACAAGTCCGATCGCTACGAAACTTGAAATTCTATAATAATTCATCGTTTCAGATCCGATGAAACTGGTTTCGTCGAAATCCGAGTCAGTGGCCGAAATGGCTATTTTCCTATTAATTAAATAAATTAATAATTGATTAATTAAACCAAATTTTCAATTTCAATTCTAAAATTGACCATTCTTGTCATTTTTATATTTCTGAATCATTTACACTAATTTAAGAAAATTTAGATGTCAATTTAAAATTGATAAATTCCTCAATTTCAGTGTTTAATTTCAATTTCATTAAATTCTGAAATTAAAAATTAAAATTCCAAAATCCATTTAATTTGACCTTTCATCCTATTATTTAATCTATCATTATCAAATGGATGAAATCAACATTGGTTCACGATTTATTACATATTATTCTCAATTTTCAACTTAATTTCCATTAACGTAATATTTAAATATTTAATTTCAATTATTTGCAATTAATTCAATTATTAAATTTAAATTCCAATAAATTAATGAATCTTGGTTTTCCATTCTTTTATTAGGTCTATTAATATTTGTTTGTCTTTCATTACATTAATATTCTCCAAATTTCCATCCCTATTTGTATTGACTACCAAAATTCATTTAATTGCAAATTTGATCTCAATTTTATTTAATAGGCTAAATAAATAGATAACCCATATTAATTGGCACCATTAACTACTAATCATATTTAGGCTTACTATTTACAAACAATTATTGCCATTAGTTTCCTAACACTAATCCCATTCAATTACTATTAATCAATATAGTATTCCCTTGGTTACTTCAATACTTACTTTTATTTTCTTATATTTGATTGATATCCAAGCATAGCATTTAAATGGCAATGAATTAAAATTTCATTAAGATTTTTAACAGTTAACTTGGATTAACATTGTTTCATTTTAATTTAGTTATTATGTTATGAAATTACAAATTTTTATTTCCTTAAATATTAAATTACCAAAATCTTAATAAATTAACAAATTTAAATTATAGAGAATTACGGGTCGTTACACACTCCCCCACTCAAAAAAATTCGTCCCTGAAAAGGAAAAGGAGGGCAAAAGAAGAATTAGGAATCAATATATCTTACTTAAAATATTAAATTTATAAACAAATAAATTTACAAAATAAATTAATTTAAATAAAATATACCAATTTATAACCATTAAATCATTTTATACTCAAATTAACAAAGTTTGGAAAACATTTTCAAAATTTTCTAAGTCCCAAATTTACGAAAAATTTCGGCAGAGTCTCCTTTGTACGGAGAGGTTCGGGGGAAAATATAATATCAAATATAACAACATACAACATATATTTTCCAAAATAATATATCCCAACACGGAAAAACAATATAATAACGCTATAAACTGTAATCCGAATACGTGCCTATTTGTCGGGCAATTTACGCTTATTTTATGAAACCAAAAGCAGTAGCAATTGCTTCCATAACCTGTAATTTCACTTATATAATCCAAAAGAGTTAATAATTATATAAAATGAAATATTTAAAGTTGTTTCCATCAATAGCGAACAAATCAATATGAACAACTCTCACTTGCAACAAAGATACAACCATAGCATCAAATCAATAGAACATCAATCAATTGCAACCAACAACACACCCATCAAATACAATTCAACCATCCAAGCAAGACAAATAATTGGTTTGTTCGGGTTAAGACACTTTAAATTGTATAGAATGACGAATAAATTATTAAGTATACCATTTACTCAACAGACTTAGATAAAACTGAATAGATTATTCATACATCCAAACAATTTTAAAGTATCCTTGCCCAAACAATCATAAACAACAATAAGCATAAATTACGTTCATACATATTAATTTCATTTCGAAACATTTATTGCTTCACTTCCTTTATCATTCATATAATGATTTATCTTTTTAATTTACATTTTATTTCTTACAGTTTCATTTTTTACAAAATCTCATTTTCACTTATTCATATCATGTCAATTTCTTTTTTATTGTATTACATCCATTCATTTTTACATAATTCCATTTATTAACATTCGTTTATTTATAGTATTCATTTTTGATTCAATTTCTTTGCATATTAATTCATCTACTTAAGTTTATAATATTATACTTACAATGCTAACTTTCTATTACCTTTATTACAGTAACATTTCAATTATAACTTAAGTTCACTACAACTGCAATATCAAATTCTTATTTATAAAAGAATTTCATTAAATACTTTCATTACCTAAAGTTTATTACTTGTATAATATCAATTACATTTTCTTATTAGACATTAGAACTTTTAATATTTGGTAAGTTACATATATGCTTTTAAGGATGTAATTGAAAATTACACATGTTTATTTTTATTTATTGTAATGAATCAAATGTTCGATGATCATATCTTCCGTTTTTATAGGTTATGTATTCCAACTTTCTGAAAGTTTCATTTATAACCTAGCATTTAATCTCTTATTTCAATTAGAGGTTCCAATTACTAATTAGTTACATTCCATTTCACTTACAATAATTGAATCTTATTAATTAACGGATACTTAAGAACTAAATACCGGGTTCAATTTCAAATCATTTTAAAATAATAGATAGATGTATATACTTACGATTTATATATCTGATTATATTTAAAACAATTTGGAATTTATATTTGTTTACCAAGATAAATCTATAGTAAAACTACTACAGTGGCCTTTCCACTTCGAAACTTGAAAATGAATGTCGATGATGCGTGCACTCATCACCGAAATTATTTTCCAGCTATAGAGAGGGAAGTACAAAACTTATTTCTTCTAAAATTTCTTTAAAACAAATTTTTTTCAAATTATACTGAAATATATCAAAAAATACTTCTAACAATATTATTATATTCCAAAATCCTTTGAAAGAAATTTCCAAAATCCTAGAACTTAGGTTCTAAATTTCCAGTTTCAGTTATTTTTATTTTAAATCTTATTTCCAACTAATATTTATAAATTTCACTACCTAACAACCAATATATTACAACCAAGTATAATCTTTACAAAATTTTTATTTTATATATAGAAAATATAATAGGTAAAATTATTTCATTCACCTATATTCAAAACAAATATTGTGTCGGTCTGTCCTATTAAGTGTTTAGAAATCCCTATTGATTCATACGTCCTATGTACCAACCAGAATTTATAAATACAAAACGAAACAAATTAACACAATATTAAAACCTTTTATAACACTAACAAATACGCTCTCTCATATATATACGCTCAGCGACTCATTATAGGGTATTACCACCCTATTAGTAAAGAGTCAGATCCACAAAGCTAAGGTTTATCGCTAAACCAAAGCTCTGATACCAGATGTAACATTCTGCCTTTTTGTACGTTTTAAATCGACGATAAACCACACATGTCAGATTCAAACCATGCTAAAGGGCTCATTGTTATTGGGGTGAAAAAGAAAAGCAGAGAAAGAAATAAAACAAAACAAAATCTCACAACGGAATGATAAAATATAATGATCAAATAAACCGTTCATGGAGCTGTTTACAAAATATTCGACTATATTTATACAATACATATCATAGTTATACATACCAGAGAATAATAAATGCAGTGGAGTGCAATAGTATAGCGGAATATAATAAATAATAATAATAATTCTTCGTCTTCGTCCTCTAGAAATAAGGTCTTCAAATACTAAAATGCTCAGACTGACCCGAGCGAATTGAAAAGACAAAACGCTTGAGTCAGAACTAAAAGATCTTACGTAAGTTAAATCAAGGGTAAATAATATGAGTGGAACGGCGTCAGAGATGTTTACGGGATTTGACAACTCCTATCCACTGTCAAACGTGAGTGCAGTAACTTAAGAGATGCATGGATTCACATCACCTAAGGATCCGTTAAACTATTTACTCTGTAGTAATATTTCGCTATTATAATAATGTCTACAGTAAAATAAACTTACTTTTAAATAGCATTAACGCTTTATATTTTCCACCTTAACACGTAATAGTCCCAGTAGTCCATCCAGTATCATGGTCCCTTCTGATCGGGAAGCCACTAGAGGATACCACACGGGCTACGGGAGAAAACCAAACTCGTACAAGGCTCGCTAGGGTAGGTGACACGGCATATAAGGCAATGCCAGGGTAGATATACCAATTACTATCCGGACTGGTGGTGACACATAGCGCGCAGCTACCGCCCACCTCGAGCCACACCCCCAAAATCAAAAATCAAAAGTGGCCTCCAAATCAATCTTAAAGTCAGAATATAATATCAAAGGAGTGTGTCCGATAAGAGGAGCTACCTCACTGGCAGGGAATCGCTCTTATTTTATCCACCTTATGCCAATTCACAGGAGTCGGGTCCACGTTCATACCTCAAAGGAATGCCGCCGCCATCCTACTTCATTCTGGAATCTCCGCCACGTACACGGTTGTTAAAGTGGTTTTTGGAGTTGGCAGAGAGTATGACAACTTCCGATCCCGGTATCTTTAACAACCAAACATTATTATAACTCCGCGGTCATTTCAAAATAATTTATACTTCAAAATCGGAATATGATATCCATTTCAAAACCATATAAATACGTATCATTTCCATTTTAAAAACCAAATCAATATGATATCATTTTTATAAAAACCCAAATTAATATAAATCATTTTTATTTCGAATATATCCTTTCCAAAATCATAGCACTTTCAAAATGATAATATTTCGAAACCAAATGCTTGAAATATAACCTTTCAAAACATAATACTTCGAATTTAATAGCTTCTAAACCATAACTTCCAAAACTTAAATGGTTTGGATATTCAAACAGTATATAAAATAAAATAGTTTGAATTTAAAATTACTTTATGATGTAAAATAATTTCCTCGACTTCACAATTTTATTCACTTTAAATTAAATCTCAATTCATAACTTTAAACTCACTTTCAGTTTCAATAAACCATTTCAATTTCAATATATTTCAAACTTTGAGTATTAAACAATCTCAAAACTAAGGTTGGTAATTACGATTCAACAATTCAATGTTCTATTATTTAGTTTTGAAATGTTTGCATAATAAGCCCATTATCATTTAAATAAAACTCAAATTTTAAATAACTAAATACTTCCTTCAATTTATTTATACTTGAAATATTCGTTTAATTCATCTTAAACAAAAATCCAGTTATAAAAATCATACCTTTAAAATTTCAATTTTATTAAATTTCAAATCAATTTCATATTTATCTTCTAACCTTATTCTCATCTGTGTCATTATAAATTCCAGAAATATAAAAATAAACACTTAACCATATTATATCTTAATAAAATAAAACTTTATCATTAAACTTATTTTATTCATTAAACAAATTTTATGCATAGTTTAAAACCAAGGATTTAACTATATATAAAATAACATTTATAAAATATCCAAATCAATATCTCATAAAACCGTATATTTCTTTTCCAAACCATAGAAATCATTTCAAAATATGTATATGTATAGACCACGGTGTCTGTATATAATTTTCGACCCTATGGTCAAGTGATACAGATATTTATCATTTCAATCCGTAATTTAAAATTAAAATACGGTTATATATCATTTCAAACCGCAATCCCAAATGAAATTAAACATATACAACTTGCAGTTTATAACAATATAAAATACAACATCCATTCATCCCATATCAATCATCAACTATTTATCACAATCATCATCCAATTCAAATAATAACATCAATATAGGACAGATAATAAATAACAGGTATTTACTGGCAGTTTATATTCAATAGTAAATTAAATAACAATTTTATTCAATAAATTCAATTTAAATGGAATGATGATAAAAATATGTCAAACAGTCATAAATAAATTTCTAATCACATCAGAAATTAATTTAACACATATAAGAAATTTTAGAAGTTGTGAGTGGGTTAAAACACTCACCTTTCGAATTTAAATCGATGTTAAATCTGATTTAAACCCAAAATTTGAACAGTCTCAGAATCCGTCCAAACCAGCGTCAAAATGTCTGGAATTCCAATAGGAACCTAGCGGAGAAAATCGTGCATGAAACGTACCTTGTATGTAAAAGTTATCGATATTAGCACGAATGAAATAGAAAATAAAAAACAAAACAAAACTAAGACCTCGCCATGTCACCTCACACACCTGCACATGAGCTTTGCAGAAAATGCTAAAACCCCAAAAAAAAATCACGCACGCTCGCAGCCAAGCCGTCGATCGCCACCTGCCTCCGACCCTGACACGCGTGACCGAGCACATGCCGCGGCCTTCGTGCGAGGTTCCGATCTCCACCACGCGGTAACCCCCTTCCATGCGATCGACCGGCCATAAAACATACCCAGCCGTCGCCTAAACAAGCTAACCCTAGAGAATTTATGCCGTCGATCTAGCCGTTAACTCACCACGAAACCCACATGGATGCAATCCCCTCGGCCCTCTCTACAAAACCCATAAATTGATTCATCGATCAGCCGATATTCATCGACGCGCGATGAACGGCCATGAATGTTTCCATGATTTCTGGCCACATCGAAACTCAAATTGAAAAACGAATCGTTTATCTGACTTGTGCTCGTCGAGAGCTTTAAATCCATATATAATTCGATATAGTTTGTAGAGTTTGAACTTTTTTCTTTGAATTTTATTTGAAATTGCAATTGGAATTTAGGTTCTGTCTGCCATTGAAAGAGGAGAAGCAAATAGAATTGTACGTACAGAATTGAGGAATAAGAAATGAATTTGGGTTTATAACAGGGTATATATAGACAAAGCTGAAAATAAAATAGATGGACTAGATTGACTTACACGTTGAACGATAAAATAGCCTAAAAGCCCGTTTCGACTCTGGAACGAAAATGAGCCAACCCATATATCAAAATAGATGTTTTTGAATATTTTAAACTCGATGGAACAGGTTTCAAGTCCAAATTCAATTGTATGAAGAAGTTATGCTAAAATCCAATTATTTCAAATTGATTTCAATTGATTTCAATTGATTTCAATTTCATTGATTTCAATTTCATTGATTTCTAGGCGTTTCGAGCCCGTACGATCAAATGACAAGTCCGATCGCTACGAAACTTGAAATCCTATAATAATCCACCGTTTCGTATCCGATAAAACTGGTTTCGTTGAAATCCAAGTCAGTGGCCGAAATGGCTATTTTCCTATTAATTAAATAAATTAATAATTGATGAATTAAACCATATTTTCAATTTCAATTCTAAAATTGACCATTCTTGTCATTTTTATATTTCTAAATCATTCACACTAATTTAAAAAAATTTAGACGTCAATTTAAAATTGATAAAGTCCTCAATTTCCATGTTTAATTTCAATTTCATTAAATTCAGAACTTAAAAATTAAAATTCCAAAATCCATTTAATTTGACTTTTCATCTTATTATTTAATCTATCATTATCAAATAGATGAAATCAACATTGGTTCATGATTTGTTACATAATATTCTCAATTTTCAACTTAATTTCCATTAACGTAATATTTAAATATTTAATTTCAATTATTTGCAATTAATTCAATTATTAAATTTAAATTCCAATAAATTAATGAATCTTGGTTTTCCATTCTTTTATTAAGTCTATTAATATTTTTTTGTCTTTCATTACATTAATATTCTCCAAATTTCCATCCCTATTTGTATTGACTACCAAAATTCATTTAATTGCAAATTTGATCTCAATTTTATTTAATAGGCTAAATAAATAGATAGCCCATATTAATTGTCACTATTAACTGTTAATCATATTTAGGCTTACTATTTACAAACAATTGTTACCATTAGTTTCCTAACACTAATCTCATTCAATTACTATTAATCAATATATTATTCCCTTAGTTAATTCAATACTTACTTTTATTTTCTTATATTTAATTGATAACCAGGCATAGCATTTAAATGGCAATAAATTAAAATTTCATTAAGATTTTTAATAGTTAACTTGGATTAACATTGTTTCATTTTAATTTAGTTATTATTATGGTATGAAATTACAGATTTTTATTTCCTTAAACATTAAATTACCAAAATCTTAATAAATTAACAAATTTAAATTATAGAAAATTACGGGTCGTTACACGAGACGAGAATACTAGTGTAATACCTTGGAAATTTCAATAATAATTTTCGAGGGTATTTTGGCCTATTTAGTATTAAGGGAAAAAAAAGAAATTTCACAAATAATGGAATTTAACTGTGAAAGTTATACCATTGCATGGATCATATTTTTCTAAAAGGTTTTGATAATGAGAATCCCATAATTGAGGATCATATGAAGGAGATATGGGTGAATTAAATTTTGTATCCCTAACAGGCTGACGCCGGTCGAGATCCCTCTAATTATAAATAGCAAAAACGCACATTACATTTTTCTCGTCTTCTTCGTCTCATTCTCGAACTCATCTACTATAGTCAAATTAAAATAGCCATAACTCATTCATCTCTAAAGAGATGTGGCCAAACCACATATTAAACAATGAAAGGAACATGTGCTACGGGTAGATACCATTCTCAAGACGATCCAAGCGAATTCCTGGATGCCTATTTCTAGATAGCGGAGAGTTCTGTGCATTATACATTATATTTGGGTTTTTGATCTTTGATTTGCTGAGTGGATTTTGTCTAATTGACATATAGTGCGATTAAAAGGTTAATCATTGGTTTTTATCTAAGCATAGGGTTAATTTCGAAATATTTGATGATAGTTTACTATATAATACATACATAACTAATGATTAGATAGTTAAACATACACAATTACTATAGTGGAAGTTTATAACAAACTAAAGGGATTTTCTGTGTTTTAAACGCAAGCATTTTGAGACGACTCAGACTTTTCAGACCAGTCAAAATTACCGAAATACCCACCCGTTCTAAAACTGACAATGAAAACTACTAATGTAACATACCTAAATCTGAAAAATATTCAACACAATTAAATGTATAAGATTTAATCTTAATAATACAACTTTATTAGAGTAATCATACATGGTGTGCTTTAATACAAAGAAAACTCAAATACTATAAATCTACTGCTGCACAACTGTGATGAAAGAGATAGCAATAGCCATTCCTGCAAACTCAAATAATAAGTCAAATGCGGAATATGATGATAGCGGGAAAGATACAAAAACACATGATAATTAGCAAACAATAACACGAGAAATATATATTATTATTGGGGCTGCGTTACTACCATTTGTGATTGCCTACGTATCCCTATTTAACTGGGTACCCAATTAGATATAGAATCAAGCCAATGTAGTTCTCCTACCATAAATAGGACTCAACAGGAGCCTGTGACGCACACACAAATATGCAAATCCCAAAATACATGCATATATCATGCAAATGTAGGTTCCAAATCTACCCACTTACCTTAACCCTCGCATTTAGATTTCTAAAATCCAAATAACTTTATTATTTTCAAAAAATAATCATTTTTGAAAATAATTCCTTCGGGACCAAATGCCTGATTTTTATTTCAAAACCTTTGAAATAATATATACATCTTTTATGTCAAATTATACTTTACTTCGAAAAACCACTTTTTAAAATGACATCAAATATTCTATATAAAAGCATATAAAAGTATATGCAACTGAATTGGGAGGTTTCTAGCTATTACAAGGCAATTGGGTCCCAGCCTTCCGAAAAAAAGACATGTATATCCTCCTATTCGTCGAGTGGACTATACCGAGGCTGCAAAACATCTGCACCTACCTTGCCCACCTTTTTAGTTATGGATTACTCGAATCATTGGTAACATAATAAATCATTTTACATCCCAAAGCAATAAATTATTTTCACTAATATTCACAATTACTTTCAACATAATATTTTCATTTCCCAAAACCTTTTGAAATCATTTCCAAACATTGAGTTTTTAGTTCTCGAAAATCTCTTCGTTTATAATACACTTTTATAAACCATTTTATGGAAATCACTTTTATATATAATCCCTTCAAAAATATTTATTCTTAAAATATTTCTATTATTTTCAAAAATAATTCATTTCAATTCAAAAGATAAAATATCTTTTACTTCCAAAATTATAATAAACGTCTTTTATTATAATAACTACTCAACCAATATTCTCATCGAACACCTTATAATTAAACTATGAAATTCTAATCACATGGTATCCACATTAAATCATCCTCAATTTATTGTCCACCCAACCCATGCATATAAAAAAGGTTATTTCTCATAAACTGGTCGAGCTTAATTCAAACAATCAATCAATGAATTAAACATAACAATAAATGATAATCAACATTTCAGTCTAGCAAACATTTGCAACACTTTAAATTTTATCTTAGGGTAAAATGATATGAGTAAATCATTAACTATCCCCTCCGTCAGGCCTGTACAGTTAGCTAGGAGAGCAAGCAACTTATTTTCTGAACTCCAGCCTAGAGACTACCTCTTTGTCACCCATAAGATGGTCAAGTTATTTGATCGACTCTAAACCTTTTAAAATACTTTGCAATTATTTGAAAAACATTTCCAAAAGATTTTGGAAGAAAACTCATGTTCAAATCATTTTTCAACGGTCACCAAATTCCATTGCTAAATTGTCGATCAATAATAATTTTAAAGCTTTATGGATTAAAACACCAATTTCATTACATATATGCCAATTTTGATAATTTATTTTCCTTTAAAAATATTTTAACATATTTGTAGAATTTATTTCACATTTTTAAAGATTTACAAACATCCATTTTAAAAAGTTGAAAACAAATTTTACTAACTGCCAAAACGCGATGATTTTGAAAAGTTAATTTGGATGTATCTCAAAATTTACTAAATGAAATCTTGATTTTTCGTTTTCATTTGAAAACCATACCCACCAGGATTTGAAAAATTCTTATTTCAAAGAATTTCGACTTATATTTTGTCATATACATCCGTTTAACTTCTTAGGTCGCGAATTCGCGAACTGCTGAAACGTGATGGCTTATTTTTCACCTTTTAGTCAAATTTTATAAAACTTATCTGAAATACTTTTAAATCATTTTAATAACATAATACCTTATCATTAACCAATTTTCCAATATTTTACTTTATTAAAATCTTATTTTCACTATATTCACATCTTTAATATTACATTATTATAATATTCAATTTTCATCTTTTTAATTCCAAATTCTTTTATACATAGCCATATGATATTTCTATATCATTTTTCACTTTTAAAACTATTATTTCTTAAAATTTAAACTATATGTTTTAATTTTCCCAAATAATTTCAAAACTACATTTTTTTTTCCAATTTCTTCCTTATAAAACAGATTCTAAATCTTTTCAAAGGTATTTCCTTTTGGTTTTGGATTTAAATAGAGGCTTAACCTATCTTATACACATATTATTTTGGTCCTAACATGGATATTTTTTCATAAAATATTTATTGCTAATTCAAATAGCCATCACTTCTCAATGTATATGATTTTCAAATCATAAATTATTATAATCCTACTTTATCATAACCAGGTTATTATATACTTTTTATAGGAAACCGGTATTTAAAAAGCCATCGTCCAAACATATTAAACAACCATATAAGCAACCATATCATCAATCATATATATAAATATTTTATAATTAAAATAAACCAAGTTAAAAGTGTGTTCTCACTATTTAGCTATCCGCTCTGGAACTTCTCGAAATAAATCTGACAACATTTCTCTTCGATACGTAACCTCCTGGACTTACATCATGACCTCATTTTTACTCGACCATGCTTCTTGGGAAGGTTGAGCTCGGGCATGGTGGATGTTGGGTGGTTGGTTGTGGGTTTCATGAAGGAAGAGGAGTATTTTGAAGCTTATTTATTCTTAAAATGATGTTGTGTGTGTTTGTGTTTGTATGTGTGTATTATTTCTTTTTTTTCTATTTCTTTGCATAACTTTGGAAGATATTTTTCTTAAAAGTAGGATGCCATTAGAGCTCAAGAAAAGAAGAGGAAGAAGAAGTGAATTGTATGAATAATAAGTAAAGCCTTAGTGTGTATTTATAGCCTTAGGAGAAATGTGGAAAATATCACAAAACTCCTTCCTTAACCATTAAGGAAAAATACTACAAGCCATGAGACATGCCACAAAACATGCTCCTTAAAATGCTCCTTAATTCATGCCTTGTTTTAAGGAATTTTGTCTCCTTTAATTAATCTAACCTACTTTTACTAATAACACTTAGTTTTAATTGATTATTGTTAACTTATATGTTATTAATTTGTTATATGTGCATATATATATATATATATATATGCCATTTTAACTTTTAATGTTGCAATATACAAATATAACTTTTATTTGTTAAACCGTTAATAATCCGAAATTCGAATCCGGGCCATATTTTCAGTTTTGATCAAACTATTTATTTATGTTAACAAAACTCAAAATTAAATTTCTTATCATCTTAAAATAAGTAAAAAAAGATCATTTAAGCTATAAAACTATTTTAAATAATATAAGAACCCATTTATAAAAATACGACGTCGAACTGCTAGTATGCGACGAAGTTTATACATCTTTATATATTTATAAAACCATTATAAATCGCTTATTATCATTATAAAATAATTAAAATGGATTATTTATCATTTAAAATGATCAATTGAATATTTAAAATAAATTAAATATTACTATTCAAAATGATAAAATCACGGGTCGTTATAGATTTGATTTATATAACAAAGTTAGACCCATTATTAAATATACATATTATACAAAATATTAATTGTAATCATTTCTAGAATAAATTGAGAGTAAACATGAACAACTATATTAATCTATAACTATAATAACAAATATTATGATTATAGTAGTTAATTGCATATACAATCAATGTTTATTAGTATAAGCGTTGTTATGACATTAAGTGATAATTAAATAGTTCTAAAATAAACTATATTGGAGTAACAATCGAGATAAAGTGATTGGGATCAAATTGAGTAGGAAGAAACGAATATAACAAAAAATAAAAATACCGTGCACTTCTTTCAAAATATATAACCAATGGTCAACTGCTAGTTATTCAATGATCTATCACTGGTAGCAGTAGTCGACCACTACAATTGCAGTGGTTGACCGTTGAACATTGCTTTGGTTTAGGTTAAATATGGACTCAAGCAGGGATATAAATGAGATGAGCTTCTCAAATCTATGTTTGTGTGTTGTTCAAACTATTTTTGAGACAACTACCCTAGTATGACCTTGTGTGATGAAGTGTATAGGTATGATTGAATGTATAGACAATCAACTGTATTGAATTAGATGTATGACGAAGTAGTTAAAGTTTGGATATTGTATATTATATACTTATTTACATTTAATTTCTCCTATGACTTACCGTGGTGTCAAGAGTCGCACACACAGTATGTGAATTGTTGAGAGAATGGAGACGTCCATATGCTGGCTTGTATAACCTTCGTTGGATATACCTACCCCAAGGCATGAGTCGAACGAGACATGCTATGTTGTGTCATGGATACGTGTGTATGTGTGTATAAGGAGCGTTCAATAGCACCCCTATTTTGTAGCACCTATGTTGCCCTCGATTTCCACCATACATTTCGATTTAAATAATATCACTTTCTCTCTTCCACCTCATACTGCTATTTAAATCAAAATGTGTAGTGTCAGGGGATACAAGGGGTGCTGCAAAATAGGAGTGTCATTGAACGTACCTATATATGTGTGTGTCATACAGTTAGATGTAACATGACCTTAATTGAGTAGTCAACTCTATATTTGTATTGTTGTTATTACTCTTTATCTAGGTTGGAAAGGTTAAGGTTTGTTTTTATATATATATATATATATATATATATATATATATATATATATATATATATATATATATATATATATAAGATAAAAATAATGTTATACTAGTAATTTTATAGTATATGTGAAATAGATTAGTTTCACTCACTTAGACGTATGTTTGAACCCTTTCCATATTTTTCTTTGTATCTATCATCGATAGGTTAATGAAGTACGGAGTCATGCCAATATGTGTGATTGCGAAGGTATATATATGAGACATTACTTATGAACATATTATATTGACATCCAACACTAGTATGGTATTATGTGTTGATTCGATGGATTTTTATTCCATGGATCTATGACTACGAAGTTATGACTATGGATTGGTTTGAATAAATGAATAGTTTAAGATTATATATTTTTCCTTCAAATGTGAGTTAAAATCATGTAGCAATTCAGTTTATTTATATTATAACCCCAATGATCCTTTTTTTGGCTTTAATGGTTCGATCGAGCGGTTAAATTAAAGGGTCAAAAGAGGTGGAATGTTACATTTGGTATCAGATAAAAATGTAACACCCTATATTTTTAGTAAAATAAATAAATTGAAAAGGGTATTTTGGTAATTTTATATAAATATGAAAAATGGAATTTTTATAAATGAGGAAGTTCGGAAAGTCTAATTTTTTCCATTGCATCAAGTGTATTTTTCTATCCAAAATAATATATAAAACATAAAAAACAAATAACGTATGAAGAAGATATGAGTTATTTAATGCAGCACGCAATTTGAGGCAAAACAGGTCGAGGCCCAAGTAGGCTGAGGAGGAATTTTAGGGTTTTAGCTATAAAAGGATGTGTAACCTTGAGTCATTTTCTATTTATTCCTCTTTATTCCAGAGCCATCATGAACCCTAGCTTCAAATTCTATTCTTTTCTTCTCCTTCTTCTATATTTCTAAACCAAAATTCCTTAAGTAAACTTCAAATAAAATAGGGAAAAAATGGTATCTAGTCCAAAAGCTTAGAAAGGAAATATAAGAAGGAATGTAAGTATACAAATCAAATTAAAAGGGGAAAGCTTAAAGATTTCTATTAGTATATTTTTTTCAAAATAGCGTATACGGTGATTTTGTTTATCTATGACATGCGTATGACGTAGATAAGTACTTCAATTTTATTTATACATCTATTTATAATAAAAAATATTAGTTTTGAATTGATAATTTTCATTGGAAATCTATATGATTTTAGATAATTGGATAACCTTGAGCAAAGATTTGATAAGAAAATTGTTGAAATTTAATGGGAGGGCAAATTGGTCATAATTCACCTTTAAAACATATAGATCCGAGTTATGTAATATACTTGAATTGATAAAAGTGAATTTATGTATATATCCCATAAAAATACCTAAATCTATTTCTATCAAACTTTGAATGGAATTGAATACGTGAACGAATCATTAAATAGTTACATGCAATTATGGAATAAAATGTATAACATGTTGGATATGAAAAAAGTCGAAATTATACGTAGACAATTATTCAAAAATTAAGATTATACAAACATAAAGTTTATACATTAAGGCTGAATAGAAGAACTAAAGACTAACAATTAAAATTTGACCAAAACAATAATTTAAACATGCTAGAAAATAAATCCAGTTCTAGATATCCAATTGATTGAAAATAGCAGCAGTCGACTAAATTTGTTATGTAAATCTTGATAAAAACAAGAATGTAACCCACAAGTAAATAGTTTATTTTTAGGGTCAAATAATCGACTGACTGGAGTATCCAATCGAATGAATTTCCTTTCAGTCGACTGAAGTTGTTTTCCAGTCGACTGATTTTGCAATCTATAGAAAAAAATAGGGTACAAGAAGCTAATTGACTGACTTGTTTACTTGGTCGATCAAATCCTGTAGGCTGACCAGGTTGATCCTGGACTTGGTGCAGGCCAAAAAGGATAGTTCAGAGGAACTTTTTCCCTTTTTCTTGACTTTCAGAGTTCACGTAACTGCATGGACTTGTGTAACAAGCTGGACTTGTTTGACATTTGGTGATGTACCTAGGTTCACACTTCATGACATTGTACAGTGTAACAACTCAATGTGTTGTGCAACCATATTGCAATTAGATGCTCTTGTTGTTACTTTGACTGGCTCCAGCCACATACTGATTGACGGTGGAGGAGAGGAGAGGAGATGGAGACATTGTAGGATGAGTGCATGATTAAGCGATTGCGCCAATAGGGAAGTCGAATTGTTGATCAACCCTTTACTGTAGGTTGAATGATATAGAGCATATGATACAGGCACAAATGAAGTTACTCAAAGATTTGGTGGTAAGTTATCATTAGGGTTGTGTACTCAATATGCATGCTCAGGCATTGTGATGTATATTTAACCCGTGTGCAACTTAAGTGGCTTACCATTGCGAGTGTATAACTAGGCGGTTTACAACCAAAACCGCATACTCGGAGTATTCGCAAGGTTACCCAATTTTTGGATGTCTAATCTCTAAGTCCAAATCTCTGTAGATTATTATTGGATTTAGCATGTTAGGATTGTCATCCTATAATGTGTAATTGATTAATTCCTTATAAGTAGTACATGTAAACAAATGAACACCTTTAGTAATGTAAATTATAAATGATAATTTAACTACATGTTTACACCACACCAAAGTGATATAACTCTCTCACCATACTTTGTCTAATCCTCTCTATTTTACCCTCTTATATCTCTTATAGGGGGACAAGGTAGTATATGAAATAACAATGATAAGTGGGTGAAGGAGGTGGCAGTGCACTTTAACGATACTTTATTTATAGTTATCTCCTTGTGTGTATTATTGTATCTACCAATTAGACTTATGTTGTATTTTTATTTGCAGACTCTATTTAGATACTTCTTGTATGGACCATGATTATTTTGAGACAGTAATTGTTTGAGATATTTTTCGCATCTATATTTTTATTTCTTTTGCTGTGAGACATGAAAGTGTAAAATGATTTAAAGCTAAATTTTATCTATGTATCATACAAACCGTTAACAACCCTAATAATTCATACTTCTTGGCATGACATGAGTTTAAATGCCACTTTTGGGCTAAGAATTGTTGTGTCTGGATGTGCGGGTTATTACAATTGATATCAAGGATAAAGTTCCAGATTCCCTAGGTAGGTGTGTATTAAGAGAGTGCACTTGTATATTTCAAAACTTATTATATATAAAAGTCTAACACAAGCTAACCGTATATTCCAACAATGCTTACTATCAAACGAGGAGTTGCTAATAATTCATATTTATAGATAAGTGAAAATTAGCAATCAAACTGGAACTAGATTTGCAAAGGTAGCTAAGGTTCTAGGCATGAACGTCTAGTACGGTTTTGTCGATATCTTCATGCAGGAGGCCAGACTAAACTTAACCCTAATGGAGGACCCACGGCACAAGCATATGAGCATGTTCTATCTCCTCTATCTGCTTTGGACTTTCCCAATTGTGCTGGGATTTCCAGAGTTTGGACGGAAAGAATTACTTTGGGATTGAATCAGTTGTTGAGACACAGGTATGGCTAAGGAATTGTAATCAGATATTTGTTATGATAGGTGCAAAGGATGCGATAAAGTAACAGTTGGCTTCATGACACTTACGAGGGGAGGCCTTGAATTGGTGAGATATTGTCATTGCTGAGGCATACAAGACTAAGATTACTTGGACTGATTTTAAGAGGCCCCTTGAGTTTAAATTTACATCGGAGGCTGAATGTGGAGTGGAGCTGGAGAAGTTCCCTCATTTAGAGCAGGGGGAATGTAGTTAAGTGGTATGTCAATTAATTTAGCCAGCTAGCAAAGTATAGCCTAGACCTTATCAATACATTAGTGAAGAAGGTTACAAAATTTGTTAAGGGGTTAAATCCATCTTTGAGGTATATTTCTTTAAGCGACATACCCATTAGGACTACTTTTGAGAGCTTAGTTGAGATGGTTGTAGGAACTAGGCCATGTTGCAGCGGGATAAATAAGTGAATTAAAAAAACCATTTTTAGATCTTTGGGCATATGAAGTCTATTCGATCCAAAATACTTTAAATAAAATCTTTATTTTATTTAATTTGATTTCAAAAGGTTTTAATTTATATGAGTTTTAATTTATATGTTTCAAATGCACTTATATGTGTATAGTGCATGTGCAACAAATAAGAAGTTTTTATGGCTAGTGTGACTGTATATAAATGTTGTGATTTGCATTATAATAGACACATTTGTCCCTTTTTATATACCTTTATTATTCGTAGTTTTATTCAGAAATTATATGTACACATAGACGCACATACATATATACATATAATATTAATGGATATTTATTTAAATAGATTTAACCAATTCAAAATATTTTAGATTAATATATTAAAATATCTTGTGTAAATTTAAAATTCAAAGTTAGATCTAGATCTAAGTAAACATATATTTTTAAATTTTAAATTCGAACTACAAAATTACACACACACACACACACATATGCTTAAAAACAAAAAAATTTATTCGAAATAACATATACATTTTTGTATTTTAATTTAAAAAATATATATTTAAAATATAATGAGTATATATATGTGTATGTATATGTATTAAAAATTAATTTTTTAACTTTCGGTTAAGAAGCTTTTTTATAAAAACAATAATTTTAAACATCAAATATGTACGGATATGATAAACTTTTTACACATTAGTTTATTTAAAGGAAAATAATAAATATGTATTAATAATCATTATACAGTCTAGAAAAATACATATGTTGTAAATTAATTTTAAATAATTTAGTATAAACAATATACCTATTACATATAAATATATAATTACATTATAAAATTACTAAAAAACTATAAAATTAATAATAAATTTCATAAAATATAATTAAAAATATATAAACATATATGTATACATATATATTATGGTCGAAAATAAAATAAATTTACCAATAGTATTTTCGTGTGGTTTTTTAAATCAATTTTAATTTGTACATACAATTAGACAATACAAGTTATATACAAATTCATTATAATAATAGTAATCCAAATAGTATTAACATGATGTTCAACATATACAACAATAACTATTACTGAAATTGAAATATTACCAAATTAATAGCTTACAACTAACACCTTGAATGAAGAAACCTACTCCTTAGATATAATCTAACCACCTTCAGAAATTGCCTTTGACGACAGATGAAAACCACACTTTTATTTATGATTTTGATTTGAATTTATTTTGGAAATGATGATGGCCTAATACCCCATGGTATTTTCATATGGAATTGGGTAGAGGGGTTGGTACAAATGAATGAGAGTGAAGAGTTTAAATAGGAATCTAAATATAGCAAAAAGTGGAGATCTAATCTCCTTTGCTTACTCTTTCTTTTCTATCAATTCAAATCTATTTGAGCATTAAAAATTCAGCCTCTCTTCTCCTTATTATTGGCCATATTATAGGCACAATGGGTCCATAAAAGTTTCCAAACCCACCTATTATTTAATTAATTTAAGTCAAATTTAAATATTTATCGATATTGCATATCAATATGGATATACATACATATATATATAGCTTTTATATACATGCTTTATCAAATACTAATGCAATTCAAATAAGTCAAATAAAATTTAATAATTAATGTTTCATAAATATTGATTAATTAAATTAATTTATCATAATTATAATTTACTTAACTCGGGTGGTATTTTGGAGCATTCATCATTGCAGTTGTGTTACTCAAAGATGTAAATTCAATCAGCGTAATTTTGAACAATTTCAATATTAATGTTTACACATCACCTTAGCTAGTAGTTTGACACGTGCCGTCAGCAACCATCTGTATTATGATAAAGTTATGGGTATGCCTTATGAGAAATTTTGCAATTTATTGTAAATTATTAACTCTATAATAAAAAATTATTTTAAATAAAAGGTGTTTTTGTTTCTATTATATACTCTCATATTGTGATATGCTAATTAATTTAAGTATATTAAATAAAAAATATGTAAATGGCATGTTATGTGATAGTAATTACAATTGTTGTTATTATGAGAAATTTACCACATTAAAATAACATATTAGTTTAAACATTCCTAGTAAAGATATTTTGAGATAAGTTATCGATACATCCATACATAATGCTCTCCAAAAGTTAGGTAGTGTATTACTTATAGCCAGTTGGGAGCACCAAGAGATTACGTACTTATAGTTATTGGATAAGTTTGGAATGACTCACATAAGAGTTTTCTTTTCATTAATATAACTAAGGTCAAACATAGAATCTCAAAGTGATAATATTAAACAGTTCTCTTGACTTGAGAATACTATTGAACTTCAATATGGACAGTCCACTTGATTATAGTTAAATCGTGGTATGTCGTCTATTGAACGACTAGAGTTGAGTCTAAGTTAAAGCACTGGAAGTGTAACACTATTCAATAGAGAAACCGTCTCCTTGGTTATATGAGATTAATATCCTGGTCTACTGTAGTCAACTTAGTAGTTCTCGTTCGTCCTTTCATCCTAAATTCAAATTCTCTGGCCAAAGCACTGCGATTAACAATAATTTTTCTTATTGAACCATGGACTTTGTGTTTGGACTAACCAAGTTGAATGCGGACACACTACTAGAATAGGTCATGTGCAAACACTAATATTCGAATTGTTCGATATTAGTCATTGAATGAGTTTACAACTTTAAGTTGCATAGCTGCAACGTTTAATGCTCCAAAGTACCACATGATTATTTAAATTATAATTGTTATAAATTGATTATAATATATGAAATATTGGTTATCAAATTTTATTTGATTTATTTGAATTAGTATTTTATAAAGCATGTATCAAAGTATATGTATGTATCGATATACGATATCAATAAATATTAAAATTGGATTTGAACTAAACAAATACCAATTGAATTTGGAAGTTTTTATGGGTCCTTTCAACCCATGAAATAGCCTAACATAATAGATGGGAAAGAGGTGACTTTTGAATGAAAAATCTTGTTTTGAAATGGCAAAGAGAAGAGGTAAATAAGGAAATCCAAATCTCCACCTTTTACTCTTTTCTGTTCCTATTTAAACCACACATCCTCTCTCTTTCTCAGTTTTTTACCCTCCCCCTACACCTTCTTTGGCTGCAAGTTATAAGGGTATATTCCCTTCATTTCAAAATCAAATACAAATTATATTAAATGTATTTTCGAAGGAGTGGTATTCTCTTCTAGTTGTTTCCATTTCCAAAGGAGTTTAGATGGGATATTTAGGAGCTTTGCTCAACATTCAAGGTGTTCTTAACAATCTATATTCATAACTACTTCATATCCATAGATGATGTTCATTTAAGTTATATTGCGTGTATGTTATATACTATAACAAATTTATGTATATAATTGTCGTAAAATCTTACATACACACATGCACATTTAAACTTATTTTATAGAAAAAATTATACACATATGAAAATGTACACAATTTTTGGCCAGTTAAAAATGAATTCGAAACTAAAAATTCTTGTAACTAATTGTTAAATTTAAAATAAAATTTTATAACCAGTACATGTATATATTATATGAATTAATTTATTAGTATATATGCATATATATGCTTTTAAAAAAGTTCATATACATATATATCTAATTTCGAAATATAACAATAACATATAATTATATTAAAAAAATAAATAAATTATTAATGTATGTGTTTCTTAAAATGATCAATGTAATCCACATAGACTTATGTTATTTATGAAAAAAAATCTTTATACAAATCCATACGGATTTATATAATTAATCAAAATTTATACAAATCCTTACAATTAATTTTAATAAAATGATTTTATTGATTTTAACATATGTAATTTATATTTACTAATTAATAGTTTACAAATTATTATTTTAAAACTAAATATCAGTAATTTAATTGGTATTTTTTTTATATATATGCACATACATTTAAATATACCTTTATTTGATATTTGAATTTAAATTTTAGATAGATATTCACCTTAGATTTAGATCTGTTGTTTAAATTTAAATTGTCTTAAGATAGTTTAGATATTAATTCAAATCATTTTTAATTTTTTTAAAAATTTAAAATAAAAAAATTAATATATAAATTATATATGCATACATACATAAATTTGTATATGTATAAAAATGTATATAAATGTAAATTAATTATAGTCAATAAATATGGGCACGTTAAACCATGTACGGTGTAACTCCCAACAATTAATGTGTCTGTTACGTTGTAACTCCCAACAATTTTGCATGGGCACATTAAACCATGTACACATTTATATGTTGCACGTGCACTATACACATATATATGTATTTGATATATATATATACACATTATATATTATATGAATAAAATCGAAACTTCTATATAAACATAATAAATAAAATAAAGATTTTATGTAAAATTATTTAGACTGAATCTAAATAATTTAGATTTCATAGACCCAATGAAATTTAAAAATGATTTTTTTTTAAAATTCATTTATTTATCCCACTACCTAACCTAATCCTTTCAATGGTATTAGAATCCAATAGCCTATTAGTCTAAATTAGCAGTGTTATAGCGAACTTATTTAAGCTTACCCATTTAGTAGGATGTCTAGAAAGGTAGTGCCTGGTAGGGATTGAATAATCAAGTACTCTTCCCTACCTAGTTACCGGCCTAGCACGAGGATGAAGTAAGACCAAAGACTATACCCATTGTAAAGGTCTGAATTGATTATGGGCCTTGGGCTAATTTTCAAATTTTGATTTGAAACTTTTTATAATATTTTAAACTCAAAAGGTTAATTTTAAATATGCAAGAAATTTTATAAATGTATTAAATATTTTTCAAAATTATTTGAAAATTAATTTATTGTTTCAGAAATTTTATTATAATTATTTGGATTGATTAAATAAATTACCAATTTAAAGTTAGTTGTCAAAATTGAAAACATAGACATACATACATACATACACACATACATATACATCTAAAAAAATTTAAGGTAATTAATATTTAAGATTTTGGAATTAATTATATTCATTAAAATTATTTTGACTACATGAAATAGTTAAATATTAATTAATAAATGATAAATGATATACATATATAATAATATATGTATATTATTATAAATGTTATAATATATATATATATATGTGTGTGTGTGTGTGTGTGTTAAGTTTTAATTATTTAAATGAATAAAATTAAATTAACTAAAGTGTTAATTAATTAAAAATAAGTAAATTAGTTAATATGAGTTAATTAATAAAATTAAATTAAGTATGATTTAATTAAATAGAGTGGAACTATAAGGAACTCAAATTAGATTTAAGGATTAAATACATACGAATAGTACATACACCATATTTTAGATATGTTTGACACTTAAATCATAAGGGTATTTCATAAGAAATATATTATTCCATAAGTCTGTGTCACTGAAATAAATATTTTAAAGATTATGAATCTCTATTATAAATATTGTTCTCTGCCATTTGTATATTAATAAATAACTTGCATACTCTCTAGTTGTTGAGCAAACTCAGCTAGAGATGTTATATATAGTATTGACTAGATGAGGTAAGATAACAATATGTACTTATTAAGCAAATTTAAGGTACATACATTATACTTAGGCCGTCACCAAATGTTAGGTACGAGTGAAAAATCTTTTTCTATTTGTTGAGCAAACTCAAGATTGAAATGAGATTATGTTAAAGATCACATGTTAGGAGTTGTATATAATACAAATGATAAAGTGTTATACATCGATTATGAGCCTATTATTTATTGAGCAAACTCAAGGTTAGAATCCTAAGACAAGCGAGTCCTAACAACCACTAGGGAAACCAAAAGATTTCTATGGTTCCTCTCAGGGTTTTGAGAGACATAAAAGTCTAGAGGGAGCTTATTAATCAAAATGAAATAAATATAGTTAACTTTACTAATACTATAAGAACATCTTTCATGTATAAACTGAATTAATCTACTTTAATAAATTTATGCAATTAACACAATTGATAAAATGTTTATCAGTTAAAATATACACTGAACTGAACTAAGATTGACATAAAAATATAAAATATACTTATCGATAAATCTTTTTGCATGTTGTTATTTCAGGTTCTATACAAGCGCCTAATTATACAACAACTAAATACATTCGTAACTTAGTCAGTTTTGAGCCTAAGACTGCGTATTGTTTTCTAGGAGTTTCATACTCTAAAAAAAATGCAAGGATATGGATATCTAATCCATATTCAAGCATATATAATTGTTATATGGTGAATGGCCGTAATCCATGCTATACGAAACATCAATGGTAGTACATTCGAAGTAAGCAGGTAAACCATAGTGTGAGATCATGTATTCAATATGATTGATTACAATAAGGATATTGTTGTGTTAGATCTAACATAGATCAAAAGTACAACATGTAAGAATTCAATCATTGAAATGTCATTTAATATGTTTATGTAAATTGCAGCGTATTTGATATTCTTAAATGTTAAGGATGACCAAATATAGTTTAGTAAAAAGTTCATTATGAGCTTGTAGTAAAGGTTTCCATTTTTTGGATGGTTTGACCATTTAGAATGGAAAGGGAATATACAAGAGTGGATGCAATTTAAGGCACAATTGAGATGGAGAGAGTGAATGCTCACTTCTACTGCATGAAGAGACATTGGAAATAAGAACTGTATAAAATAATAGTAGATACTTAATTTGGAATGATAAATGTGATTTCTATTCTAGAAGTATTTTCATATAGAAAGTTGTTTTCCAGAAAATTTATTTATTTGAGTTTAATACATTTGATCCGAAAACTCTTAACCTAAAGCATTTATAGTAAATGAAATAAATAGCCCATATTAAGTGGTTGAATGGAGCTTTGTATTTTGTATGCTTTTATAGTGGTGTTGGAAATAGTAGGAGCATACCATATAACACTTTTTGGTGTCACATTAGGTTATGAATTTTTTTTGTAAACATACAAAATATTATTTATGAAATATTAACTATTTTCAATGTTGATTGAAAATAGATATAGTTCTATTTCAATATGAATATTATGACTTTTCATTATAAGATAAAATTATATAATAGTATTTTTTTCTAAATGATGCAGTAGAAGATATATGAGTATCTAGGATTTTACAATTATTTTGGAATTATAGACTAAGGCGTAATTTTGAGAAATAATTCTTTAATTGTTTGTTTATGAATTAGATGGTAATGGCGGACTGTATTTTGAATAATTAAAGGCAAGCTACCCATTCAGTGTTAGACATAAGAGTTGGTGAACTCTTTAGCTTGATACATATAGATATATTCAATCATAAGCCTAATGTTACCAAAATGTTCCACATTGTGATGACCCGGAATTTTAGGCAATATCAATTTAATAATCTGTATTAAAAATTAAATTGATTTGATAATCTTTGTTAACAAAATTAAATTGATTTAATAATCTTCTTTTAATAAATATTTTATCGGTGAATTTTATCTTTTAAAAGCTAATAAATTGTATTATATTTATAATGTAAATATATTTGTATATATTGTAAATAGATAAGCTTTGGTTTGGAATTTAATAAATAAAGCAAATTTCCTAATTCTAATATATTTTTAGTAATTTGGAAATTTTATTTAATCTAATATAAAACTTTTTCAAAGATTATTTAAATAAATAACTATATAGTTTTAAAATGCTTGAGGTAAATGTTAATCGTTTAAAATTTATTTTAGCTTAAGTTTGAATATTAAATAAGATTAATAAAAAGGTTTGTTTTATTTTCATTTTAAATATTTCATGATAAGTATGATTTGAAAATAAATAATAAGATAATCTCTTTTATAAATAATTTAAATTATCAAATTTGTTATTTTCAAACAATATTAATAATGTATTATTTTAAACAGATAGATTTGTTATTTTCAAAATTTAAATGTGTAGTTATATATGTATATACATAACTTGATTTTTCTTGGATTTTAGAATTTAATTTGAATTTCAATTAATTTTTAAATTCAAAAGGTAGATATTTTGAAATATTTGAATTAAGATATTTGTATAAGCTTTTATTTGTATATATATAAATTGGTTTTATTTTATTTTCTCTAAAAAAAGTTATCTATATATATAAATAAGTAGAGGGAATTAGGCTGAAGGAAAAACCTGAGAACACTTTTAGTCTGAAGGACAGAAGTTTTAAAATTTAGCCCGAAGGACAAAAAATGATATATTCATATAGCATTACACATCCATAATGCTATATTCATATAGCATTACACATCTATAATGCTATATACAACATAATTTTATAAGTTTCTGCATACACAAACAAACAGCTGTGTAATGCTATATGAATATAGCATTATGGATGTGCAATGCTATATGAATATATCATTTTTTATCCTTCAGACTAAATTTTAAAACTTATGTCCTTCAGACTAAAAGTGTTGTCAGGTTTTTCCTTCAGCCTAATTCCCTGTAAATAAGTATTTGTAAATTAATAAATTAAGTAAAAAGCTTTTCTTAACATTTAAATAAAAATAAATACTTAAAGAACATGTGTTAATATATTAAGTAACCTAAACAACATGTGTTAAGTAATAATCAAAGGTATATGACAAGTGTTGAATTTTTAAAACAAGTGTCTATTTTTTTTAAAAACTTTAATTTTCTTTATTTTTAATAAACCACAACTTTCAATTATATAAACCCATTATTTCTTAACTACATTCTTTTCTATTTACTTACTCAAAGCCAAGAAGAAATTAAAATAAAATCCCCTCAAAACCAAATCTGTAATCTCTAACCAGAAATCAAAAATCTGATAATCATCCTCCTCAAACCAGAAATTGTTTCACTTCATCAAAAGCTTGTGCATTTCTTTTCAAACCTGAGAACAACTCAGGCATGCAAGTTCAATTTCAAAAACCTTGTGCAAATTTTCTCAAAATACAATTTGTAATCCACTACCTCAAAACCAGAAATGCAAATCAAATCCAAGCCTGCAAAATTATTTGCAAATCAAAAACAAGGTCAAAACAAAAGCCTACAAGTTCTCTTCAACCTGTAATTTCATTTTCAAACAACAAAAGCCTGAATTAAATTCTTAAACCAGAGATCATGTTCAAATCAAAACCTGAACATCTGCATTTTTCAAAACTAAAGCAAGAACAAATGCCTACATTTTTCCTAAAACCTGATCTAAAGTAAAGCATCTCAACAAGCAAGTTAATCAAGTTTTAGTAGCATGCAAAGTTTCTTAGGATCAAAGCATTCCAGCAACTCAATCTTTAAAAGTTTAAAGTTGTTTCCAAAAAACAAAGGTGTCATGTTCTTCATTTGAACAGGCGAGTAACATCACATCTTAAAAATTTAAGTATATAATCCGGTTGCTTGATTATCTATGGAAATAAATATGATTTTATATATACTGAGAAGTACATTGCTGTGTATATATATCTGTATTGATGAGTTTGCATGTTTGTTCACCTGAGACACTATTTGTTTCCAGTTTAAACTCAAGTTTGATCAAAATTCTTTTTTTCTCTTGATCTGGTTGCTGTTAAGACTTAGGATTTGAGTGAAATTTGTTTGTTATATGATAGAGTAAAGTTTAAAAATTTATTTAAGTTAAAACAATTTGGTAATGTCTTTGGAAATCATGAAAACTGAGCAAACTTAAAATACATTCAAAAATACAAACATCTTAATTTATAAATTCAGGAGTGTAAACTGAATTCTTATCCATAAACAAGATTTTTAAAACTAAAGCCATAATTTTTAGTTTGGGTTTGAGCGAGTATGGTGGAGTTGATCAGAATTTGAATCTTGAGTGGTTTTTGGTGATCTGGTTGGTCTGGAAGTTCGGGTTTCCTTTTGGAGGTAGTTGAGTGATCGAGGACTTCGGTAAAATTTTCAGATAGGCGAATAGATCATCATGGTAGCTGTGGTGGAGGATTGAAGTTCGTAAAACTAGTTTAGACAGACTGGATATATTTGATCGGGGTGATGGCTCTGGTGGATCGAGTGTCATCGGCTTTTGGGAAATGGAAGCATGGTAGTTGGCGAATGTGTGACTGGAGTTGCTGTCTCTCTGGTGGTCGAAGGATCGTGGACGAGGTGGTTCCATGTTTGGGTGTTTGTTCCTGTTTTTGGGTTTGACCGTTCGATTTTGATTTCGAACGGATAGTGAAGTTTTGATGATCGTGATGGTGTATGAGGCTGTTTACTGATGTGATGAAGCTATTGTGGTTGACCGGTGATGATCAGAGCCACCGTCCATGTGCACGGTGCACTTGTTTTCTGACGATCTGGGTTTTGATAAGTCTGGGTTGAAGGAAGGTGATACTCGAGTTTTACTCGTGTCGATTTGTGTTTTCTCAAAGTATGGAGTGTGTTGGCTCGAAGCAATTGAGATTTGGCTCGGGTTAAAGGAAGTTACAGGTTTTAGAAACCTGTCGGTTTAATTTTTTTAAAATGAAATTTTTAAATGGAAAGCAGGATTTAAACTAGTTTTAAAATCAGTTTAAGCATAGAGTCAAATCAAAATTTGTATTCTAATTTGAAATAAAATAAAGTTTTATCAAATTTAAAATGTTTAGACAACTTTAAAATATTAAAGTATATTTTAAAAGTGATTTGAATTTAAATTGAATTCGGTTTTAAAAACTCTTATGAATTCCTTTTATAAAATTAGTATGTCTTTAACATGTGATTGAAAAGGGTTTTTAATTTGTTTTTAAACTTTGTTAAAGTTAAATTTGTATTCATTTTAAATCTTAATTTGAAATGACATTTAAATATAAATTTGAAAATAGAATGTTTTCAAATGTATCTGTAAATGATAATTAAATCATTAATAAGAATAATCTTTTTATCTTAAAGATAATTAAGATTTAATGATTTGTGATTCATTAAATTTTTAAGGTAATTAAAAGAAATAATTAAGTAATTTAATTAATTATTGATTTGAATTAATAAATTAAGTAATTAAAGATTAAATTAATTAATTAAAGTTTAAGTTAATTAATTAAGGTTAATTAATTTGAAATAGGATCATTAATTAGATAAGTTAATATTTTTAATTTAATGATTAGAAATTAATTAATCAAGTAATTAAGGATTAATTAAATTACAGTTAAGTACTTAATTAATTAAATAATTAGAGATTAATTAATGGATTATTAAAAATAAATTAATTTGTAATTAATAATGATTTATTTAAGTTCAATTTCTTTAGAAAAGTAATTAAAGAATTGTTAATAGTTAATGAAGATCATTCACTAGGGATAATTAAATAATTAATTAATATAATTAATTTAAGTTAATTAATTATAAATACTAATTTGTGAAATTGTTTAAGTATAATTACTGAAGGAAAGTAACTAAAGGAATTAATTACTCACTGTAATTGATTAAAGTAATGTGATTAGTTTAAGTTAATTAATCCAGTTTAATTAATTTAAGATAATCACAGGATGATTTGTTAAGCATAATTATATAATGTAATTAATGAAGAATTACTTAGTGAAGTAACTAAGATGGATAATTACTGGATGTAATTAATTGAAGTATGGAAGTAATTTAGGTTAATTACTTGTGTAATTAATTAAAGGGTAATTAATTAATGATAGAGATTTGGGTTTAATTACTTTATGTGATTAATATGAAGAAAATTACTTAGTGAAAGTAATTAATAATTATTTACTTAGTGTAATTAATTTAAGAAGTGATTAATAAAATTTTTTAAAGATAATTAAGAGATGTAATTAATTAAGGGTAATTAATTACTGAATGTGGTTAATCAAGGGTGATTAATAAATATAATTAATTAAAGATTAATTATTTAATGCAATTAATTAAGGAGTAATCAATTTATTTAATGAAGTAATTAAGGATAATTAATTACTGATTATGATTAATCAAGGTGGATTAATGAAAAAGATTAATTAAAGATTAATTATTAAATATGATTAATAATTAATTAAAGAAGTAATTAAGGATCATTAATTAATATAATTAATGGTGTAATTAAGGGTTGACTAATTAAGTTAAGTTAATCAATAATAAGTGATTATAGAGTAATTAATTAATATAATTAATTAAGGATTAATGTAATTAATTAATGAAGTAATTAAAGGTTAATTACTGCATTTGGTTAAGAATAAATAATTTGTGGAATTAATTAAAGGATAATTACTTAAATGTAATTAAAGGATAGTTAATCAAAGATGATTAATTAAGATGAATACTTAGAGAATGATTAATTAATTGGATTGTAATTAATTAATGGTTAAGTAAGCAAGATTTATGTGATGAAAGTAATTAATTTAATTTATTTTAAATTAATTAGAGATAAAGTAATTGATTTAATTCATTTTAAATTAATTATAGATGGCGATTAATAAATCATTGCTTATGGATGTTGAATGATATTGGTTGCCTTGAATGGTTTGAGATCTCAGTTATGAGATAAGTGATGCTGTGTGATATGGATGCTTTGGTTGAAATGTGATGATAATATGAATTATCTATTTATGATGATGATGTGAATTATCTATTTGTGATGATAATGTAGATTATCTATTAGAATATTGTGAATTATCTATCTGCGTGTACATAGATAATAGAATTGAATTGTTTTAACTTTAAAACAACTTGGACCTAAAAGATGGCATTTTGGATTTCGATGAGACCGGGATCGGGTTTCTAGATTTGGATATCCCAAAACCACATCGATCCAAATTAACGATAGGTCGTGAATCTCAAGAAAAGATGAAGATTCAGAGTGCAAGGGTTATCGTCGTTAACTCTGAGGGTGATTCCAAAATGAATGTAACGAGATAATGCATTCGGTTTCGTTCGAACCCGGAACGGACTTGTATGGATTGAATGCTTTCAGAATATCGTTAGGTGAACGATGAGCATTTCAAGATAGATGTGTTCTACAAAGGTAATCTTAGCCTCAAGCCTCATCAACCGGAAATGGCTAAAATTGGGGAAGGTGCAGCAAGACTAAGTGGGTAGCACCCAAGTAGGACAAGATTTACCCCTGTCTAGAAGTCCCTTTATATTCGGCTGTTTGGGGCAGTTGATTGCAACAACTACCGGGGTTGTCTTGTTCGGAACTGTCCAGTAAGGGATGGTTCCGGCCTTATGCTGCAGGGGATTTAGAGTGGATCCTTGATATGGTGATCTAGGCCACGTACTGTGACGGGAAGTACCCTAGTAGCCCTGCCATTGTCTAGCTAGCCTTTTCCGCCTCTATGATGGTATACTTGGGAAAGTCCCTATGGACTCATCCCAGGTGTCTGTGGAAGATGGTGATTCTTC
The DNA here is from genome assembly GCA_030765085.1 of Allium cepa. Taxonomy (NCBI): domain Eukaryota; kingdom Viridiplantae; phylum Streptophyta; class Magnoliopsida; order Asparagales; family Amaryllidaceae; genus Allium; species Allium cepa. The sequence continues at coordinate 657,602,430 of CM060940.1, forward strand.
CTCTTCGGAGGAGAATTAGTTCTGGTGTTTTGAGTAACTATGGCATGTCGGTCACATTCCTGTGCTTTATTTTACTAGTTAGAAGTTAAGGCGCTTTTGCCTTTCTCCCGTACTTCTAATTTTTATTATGTTCATAATAATAAGTGGACGGTCCACTATAAAACCGGCTGGCCTTGCCAAAAGAAAACTATGTTGGAACGTGAGATGTAAGCATTCCATCTATTTCTGTATTTTACTTGAAAACCCTAGACACTAAAATAATACCATTGGATTTTCTATCAAATGTTTTGGTTAGCGTAAGGTAAAAACTTACCCATGTTTATGTGTGGGGAGTCTTACGTGATACCTTTTGATTTCAAAGGTTTTTCAAAGTTAAGCAACCTTAACCTGTTACTCACACCAGACCCATGTCTGACCCAGAGTTTATCTTCTGTTCTCTTAAACTCTTGGGTACTTAAATTTGTATGAGTAACCAAGGGATTCATGTTAGCTTTGGCGAATTATGGAGGAGCAATGGAGCAGGAGGCTTCAGCGTTTGTAGATATATATAGTGATCCGTTGTGTGTTCTCTGAGTCGTTTTGTTGAGTTGTATTTGAGTTATATAACTAGATAGGTTTTTATAACTGGCTAGTATATGATGTATAATCTGTATAACTCTGATTGATATTGTATACTGTGTACTATTTTATGTGACTAATATAATTTATTCGTTCTGCTGTTGAGATTCTGATGTTTTTTTCTTTCTATCTTCTCTATCTTTTCTCTTTTCTATCCCTTTCTTTCTTAATTCATGATGCGTCTTTCTGGGCTAAGAAAGACGGGTCGTCACAATTGGTATCAAAGCGTTAGGTCGAGTGAATACCTAGGCTTTGGAGTGATTTCTTTCTTGGGAGAGCGTATTTGTATTTATATATATATATATTTTATATATTTATTTCTACCTATTTGTTGGATTACCTGTTCGGGTTTTCCAATATAAATTATAAAGGTAGGAAAGGTAGGGGTGTGTTTAACACTACTACCAATGGAAGGAGACCAAGTGTTGAGGTTGGAAATATATTTATCGAGACTGTAGACCTAATACCATTTCGAGTGAGCTTTGCAGTGGTGCAAGGATTTCACCAATATCCGAAGGAAACCTTTTAAAGGTTCGGAGTCCAACTTTGAAGTTGGTTAAGTAGAGTTTGGATCTGTCAGTTAGGCAGAAGTGAGTGATGGTATCTTGGCAACCTTAGGAAGAAGTAGATGCATGATGAGACACAGTGACTATGGATGTTTCAGAAGATGTTTTTTGGAACAAGTTTAAGGAGGTGTGTTTGCTTCGGTAATGTGGATAAGTTCAGCTGGGTGTTTGTGTTTGGCTTTGAGGTTCGAGTTTCTCGAGGAACTTCTGGATGGGAAGCCTTTGGCATCTGTGGCAGCAGTGCAGCTTGGAGTGCTCTGTGTGCCGGCAGGAAGGTTACCTGACTAAGTGGTTTTCTGGAGGTGGAATTCAAAAGCAGCAGAGTAGATCCATTTCTTCGATTGATTGGTTAGATAAGCATAAGCTGTTCTGATTGGTAAAGAGCAAACATTTTTCTTGGAATTAGGCTGGGTTAATTGCAAAAGTGACTTGCGACAGTTTGAGTGTTCTCTTGGATTGTTAGAGATTTTTCCGGATGTCTTCAAGAGGTTAGTGGTTTACCATAGCATCTAGAAATTGAGTTTAGTATCAACCAGGATTCCAGAAGTGATACCAGTGATTCAGCTTAGTAGAAGGATGATTCCTTGTGTGAGAAGGCAGCCCAGGATTGTCAGAAGAGTTTTGTGAATAAGAGACGGAGGAATTTCGATTTCAAAATTGGAGATTTGATTTTCTCCGATCAAAGGAGCTATAAAATTGGGTAAGACTGGAAAGCTAGCTCCGAGGTATTTCGGATCTCTTTTCTGTCTATTTAGGATAAGTGCTTTGGTCTACAGAGTTGAATGGCTAGTATGGAAGACTGGAATTCAGTGAGTTTCACGTATCTCTGAAGGAGTACGTGTAAGATCTATCTCTGGTTGTGGAACTAGTAGATCAGGAAGATTTGGTTGTTGATTCAGACTTGAGTGTGGTCTGATTTCCTGTTTAGTTTTGGAGATCTAGATGAGTAGGAGCTCTGTAGCTTAGTAGTATAGATTGTTTGGGTTCTGTAGAGCGAGTATTTCGGTATTTATGCTGGGAAACTCTAGGAAATTTTATTCAGTATTTTGTCTAGGTAGTTAGATTTGTTTGATTGGATGAATTGGTTGCTATGGTTGTTAGCATATAATTGATAATATATGCTTGTGGATTTAAATTAAAATCTTAGATAGATTATTAAATTACCTTTGCTTCAAAATTTCGGGAACGAAATTCTTTTAAGGGGAGAGGAATGTGATGACCCGGAATTTTAGGCAATATCAATTTAATAATCTGTATTAAAAATTAAATTGATTTGACAGTCTTTTTTCATAAAATTTAATTAATTTAATAATCTTCTTTTAATAAATATTTAATTGGTGAATTTTATTTTCTAAAAGCTAATAAATTGTTTTCTATTTATAATGTAAATATATTTGTATATATTGTAAATAGATAAGCTTTGGTTTGGAATTTAATAAATAAAGCAAATATTCTAATTCTAATATATTTTTAGTAATTTGGAAATTTGATTTAATCTAATATAAAACTTTTTCAAAGATTATTTAAATAAATAACTATATAGTTTTAAAATGGTTAAGGTAAACGTTAATCGTTTAAAATTTATTTTAGCTTAAGTTTGAATATTAAATAAGATTAATAAAAAGTTTTGTTTTATTTTCATTTTAAATATTTCTTGATAAATATGATTTGAAAATAAATAATAAGATAATCTCTTTTATAAATTATTTAAAATTGTCAAATTTTTTATTTTCAAACAATATTAATAATGTTTTATTTTAAATAGATAGATTTTTTATTTTCAAAATTTAAATGTGTAGTTATATATGTATATATATAACTTGATTTTTTTATTTTAGAATTTAATTTGAATTTAAATTAATTTTGAAACTCAAAAGATAGATATTTTGAAATATGTGAATTAAATATATTTGTATAAGCTTTTATTTGTATATATATATAAATTGGTTTTATTTTATTTTCTCTAAAAAAGTTATCTATATATATAAATAAGTATTTGTAAATTAATAAATTAAGTAAAAAGCTTTTCTTAAAATTTAAAATAAAAAGAAATACTTAAATGACATGTGTTAATATATTAAGTAACCTAAACAACATGTGTTAAGTAATAATCAATGGTATATGATAAGTGTTGAATTTTTAAAACAAGTGTCTTTTAAAAAAAACTTTAATTTTCTTTATTTTTAATAAACCACATCTTTCATTTATATAAACCCATTGTTTCTTAACTACATTTCTTTTCTATTTTCTTACTCAAAGCCAAGAAGAAACTAAAATAAAATCCCCTCAAAACCAAATCTGTAATCTCTAACCAGAAATCAAAAATTTGAGAATCATCCTCCTCAAACCAGAAATTGTTTCACTTCATCAAAAGCTTTTGCATTTCTTTTCAAACCTGAGAACAAATTAAGCATGCAAGTTCAATTTCAAAAACCCTGTGCAAATTTTCTCAAAATACAATATGTAATCCACTACCTCAAAACCAGAAATGCAAATCAAATCCAAGCCTGCAAAATTATTTGCAAATCAAAAACAAATTCAAAACAAAGCCTGCAAGTTCTCTTCAACCTGTAATTTCATTTTCAAACAACAAAAGCCTGAATTAAATTCTTAAACCAGAGATCATGTTCAAATCAAAACCTGAACATCTGCATTTTTCAAAACTAAAGCAAGAACAAATGCCTGCATTCTTCCTCAAACCTGATCTAAAGCAAAACATCTTAACAAGCAAGTTAATCAAGTTTCGGTATCATGCAAAGATTCTTAGGATTAAAGCATTCCAGCAACTCAATCTTTAAAAGTTTAAAGCTGTTTCTAAAAAACAAAGGTGTTCTGTTCTTCATTTGAACAGGCGAGGGACATCACATCTTAAATATTTAAGTATATAATCTGGTTGCTTGATTATCTATGGAAATAAGTATGATTGTATATATATTGAGAAGTACATTGCTGTGTATATATATCTGCATGGATGAGTTTGCATGTCTGTTCACCTGAGACACTATCTGTTTCCAGTTTAAACTCAAGTTTGATCAAAAAAATTTTTTTTCTTGATATGGTTGCAGTTAAGACTTAGGATTTGAGTGAAATTTGTTTGTTATATGATAGAGTAAATTTCAAAAATTTATTTAAGTTAAAACAATTTGGTAATGTCTCTGGAAATCATGAAAACTAAGCAAACTTAAAATACATTCAAAAATACAAACATCTTAATTTATAAATTCAGGAGTGTAAACTAAATTCTTATCCTTAAACATGATTTTTAAAATTAAAGCCATAATTTTTAGTTTGGGTTTGAACGAGTATGGTGGAGTTGATCAGAATTTGAATCTTGAGTGGTTTATGGTGATCTAATTGGTCTGGAAGTTCGGGTTTCCGTCTGGAGGTAGTTGAGTGATAGGGGACTTTGGCAAAATTTTCAGATAGGCGAATAGATCATCATGGTAGCTGCGGTGGAGGATTTTAGTTTGTAAACCTAGTTTAGATAGGTTGGATATATTTGATCGGGGTGATGGCTCTGGTGGATCGAGTGTCATCGGCTTTTGGGAAATGGAAGCATGGTAGTTGGTGAATGTGTGACCGGAGTTGTTATCACTCTGGTGGTCGGAGGGTCGTGGACGAGGTGGTTCCAAGTTTGGGTGTTTGCTCCAATTTTTGGGTTTGACTATTCGATTTTGATTTCGAATGGATAGTGAAGTTCTGATGATCGTGATGGTGTGCGAGGGTGTTTACTGATGTGATGAAGCTATTGTGGTTGACCGGTGATGGTCAGAGCCACCGTGCATGTGCACGGTGCACTTGTTTTCTGATGATCTGGGTTTTGATAAATCTGGGTTGAGGGAAGGTGATACCCGAGTTTTACTCGTGTTGATTTGTGTTTTGCTCGAAGCATGGAGTGTATTGGCTCGAAGCAGTTGAGATCGGGCTCGGGTTAACGGAAGTTACAGGTTTTAGAAACCTGTCAGTTTAATTTTTTTAAATGAAATTTTAAAATGGAAAGCAGGATTTAAACTAGTTTTAAAATCAGTTTAGGCATAGATTCAAATCTAAATTTGTATTCTAATTTGAAATAAAATAAAGTTTTATCAAATTTAAAATGTTTAAACAACTTTAAAATGTTAAAGTATATTTTAAAAGTGATTTGAATTTAAATTGAATTTGGTTTTAAAAACTCTTGTGAATTCCTTTTATAAAATTAGCATGTCTTTAACATGTGATTTAAAAGGGTTTTAATTTGTTTTTAAACTTTGTTAAAGTTAAATTTGTATCCATTTTAAATCTTAATTTGAAATGAAATTTAAATATAAGTTTGAAAATAGAATGTTTTCAAATGTATTAGTAAATGATAATTAAATCATTAATAAGAATAATGTTTTATTTTAAAGATAATTAAGATTTAATGATTTGTGATTCATTGAATTTTTAAGGTAATTCAAAGAATTAATTTAATTAATTTAATTAATTAATGATTTGAATTAATAAATTAAATAATTAAGGGTTAAATTAATTAATTAAAGTTTAAGTTAATTAATTAAGGTTAATTAATTTGAAATAGGATCATTAATTGGATAAGTTAAGATTTTTAATTTATGATTAGAAATTAATTAATCAAGTAATTAAGGATTAATTAAGTTATAGTTAAGTACTTTATTAGTTAAATAATTAGAGATTAATTAATGGGTTATTAAAGATAAATTAATTTGTAATTAATAGTGATTAATTTAAGTTTAATTTCTTTAGAAAAGTAATTAAATAATTGTTAATAGTTAATGAAGATCATTAACTAGTTATTATTAAATAATTAATTAATATAATTAATTTAAGTTAATTAATTATAATAATCATTTGTGAAATTGTTTAAGTATAGTTACTTAAGGAAAGTAATTAAAGGAATTAATTACTCAGTGTAATTAATTAAAGTAATGTGATTAGTTTAAGTTAATTAATCCAGTTTAATTAATTTAAGATAATCACAGGATGATTTGTTAAGCATAATTATATAATGTAATTAATGAAGAATTACTTAGTGAAGTAATTAAGATGGATAATTACTGGATGTAATTAATTGAAGTATGGAAGTAATTTAGGTTAATTACTTGTGTAATTAATTAAAGGGTAATTAATTAATGATAGAGATTTGGGTTTAATTACTTTATGTGATTAATATGAAGAAAATTGCTTAGTGAAAGTAATTAATAACTATTTATTTAGTGTAATTAATTTAAGAAGTGATTAATAAAATTATTTAAAGATAATTAAGAGATGTAATTAATTAAGGGTAATTAATTATTGAATGTCATTAATCAAGGGTGGTTAATAAATATAATTAATTAAAGATTAATTATTTAACATAATTAATTAAGGAGTAATTAATTGATTTAATGAAGTAATTAAGGATAATTAATTACTGATTATGATTAATCAAGGTGGATTAATGAATAAGATTAATTTAAAAATTAATTATTAAATATGATTAATAATTAATAAAGAGGTAATTAAGGATCATTAATTAATATAATTAATGATGTAATTAATGGTTGATTGATTAAGTTAAATTAATCAATAATAAGTGATTATAGAGTAATTAATTAATATAATTAATTAAGGATTAATGTAATTAACTATGATTAATTAATAAATGAAGTGATTAAGGGTTAATTACTGTATTTGGTTAAGAATAAATAAATAATTTATGGAATTAATTAAAAGATAATTACTTTAATGTAATTAAAGGATAATTAATCAAAGATGATTAATTAAGATAAATAATTAGAGAATGATTAATTAATTGGATTGTAATTAATTAATGGTTAAGTAAGCAAGATTTATGTGATGAAAGTAATAAATTTAATTTATTTTAAATTAATTAGAGATAAAGTAATTGATTTAATTTATTTAAATTAATTATAGATGCTGATTAATAAATCATTGCTTATGAATGTTGAATGATATTGATTGCCTTGAATGGTTTGAGATTTCAGTTATGAGATAAGTCATGCTGTGTGATATGGATTCTTTGGTTGAAATGTGATGATAATATCAATTATCTATTTATGATGATGTGAATTATCTATTTGTGATGATAATGTAGATTATCTATTGGAATATTGTGAATTATCTATCTGTGTGTATATAGATAATAGAATTGAATTGTTTTAACTTTAAAACAACTTGGACCTAAAAGATGGCATTTTGGATTTCGATGAGACCGGGATCGGGTTTCCAGATTTGGATATCTGAAAACCACATCGATCCAAATTAACAATAGGTCGTGAATCTCAAGAAAAGATGAAGATTCAGAGTGCAAGGGTTATCGTCGTTAACTCTGAGGGTGATTCCAAAATGAGTGTAACGAGATAATATTGCCTTCGGTATCGTTCGAACCCGGAACGAACTTGTATGGATTGAATGCTTTCAGAACATCGTCAGGTGGACGATAAGCATTCCAAGATAGATGTGTTCTATAAAGGTAATCGTAGCCTCAAGCCTCGTCAACCGGGAATGGCTAAAACATGGGAGGTGCTGCAAGGCTAAGTGGGTAGCACCCAAGTAGGACAAGATTTACCCATGTCTAGAAGTCCATTTATATTCGGCTGTGTGGGCATTTGATTGCAACAACTGCTGGGGTTGTCTTGTTCGAGACTGTCCCGTAAGGGATGGTTCCGGCCTTGTGTTGTAGGGGATTTAGGGTGGATCCTCGGTACGGTGATCTAGGCCACATACTATGATGGGCGTTACCCCAGTAGCCCTGCCATTGTATGGAATCCAAACTCCTATAAGATCTGTACGTTTTAGTTGTGCCCAACTATGTTGGAACGTGATATGTAAGCATTCCAGCTATTTCTATATTTTACTTGAAAACCCTAAACACTATTATAATACCACTGGATTTCCTATCAAATGTTTTGGTTAGCGTACGGTAAAAACTTACCCATGTTTACGTGTGGGGAGTCTTACGTGATACCTTTTGATTTCAAAGGTTTTTCAAAGTTAAGCAACCTTAACCTGTTACTCACACCAGACCCATGTCTGACCCGGAGTTTATCTTCTGTTTTCTTAAACTCTTGGGTACTCAAATTTTTACGAGTAGCCAATGGATTCAGGTTAGCTTTGACGAATTCTGGAGGAGCAATGGAGCAGGAGGCTTCAACATTTGTAGATATATATAGTGATCCACTGTGTGTTCTCTGAGTCGTTTTGTTGAGTTGTATAACTAGACAAGTGTTTATAACTGTCTAGTATGTGATGTATAATCTGTGTAACTCTGATTGATATCGTATACTATGTACTATTTTATGTGACTAATATAATTTATTTGTTCCGCTGTTGAGATTCTGATGTTGTTTTCTTTCTGTCTTCTTTATCTTTTCTCTTTTCTATCCCTTTCTTTCTTAATTCATGATGCGTCTTTCTGGGCTAAGATAGATGGGTTGTGACACACATACTTCGTTAAAATTCATAGATGAATTATCACAAACACGAACATGCATATTTGATACACATGTAATATGTCTACGATATGTTTTATAGAATATAAAACGAAAGTAAATAATATGACATGCAAAAGAAAGTTTATGATTCGATTTGATCGAATAAGCGAGTTTATTGGAAAGGAGTTCCAAATGTACATAAAAATGTTTAATCTCAAAATTCACTCCTCCCTATGATACATAATAATGTATCGATAAGGAGTAATTATACTTTATTGGATAAAGCACGATTGATGATCAGTAAAGTTGAGTTAACTTCTTTCTATGAGGACGTGTACTTAAGAGTATGTCTATAAGGTTAAATTTTATTTATTTAAAACAAAGTTTACAAAATCATACAAGATAAGAGTTGATGAAATGACCCATGAATATCCTAGGTCAAGGATTTGATAGGTTGTGTGAGTTGAGAGACCGCACTTAATACATATTCTTGAGGAACCTTTTATGGAGCACCCTAAATGAGCTTGGGACCGATCAATATTGATTGACCAATTTTATGTTATGAACCTAAGTTTCATAAACTTGAAAATCAATCAGCTATATATATAAGGTAATTCATAAAATGTTTATAAATACCTATTCCATTACACTGAAAAACACTTATTATTTCAAGAAATGCCAAATTCATGATGAAGGATTTTTTTGAAACCCTTAGTTGTAAAATGTATTTGGATACAATCCAAAATTATAATTAGTTACAAAGGATGAAATGAAATTAATTAAAGCTAATTGAACACAATGCATTAGAATGTCTAATAAGTATTCTCGCACATTGAAGAATAACTATTCGTTTGTATCAATATCGAGAAAAGAACTTCCTAAGTTATCAATAAGTCATTAAGAGTATTGACTCTATATATGGCATGATGTGCAATTCCAGAATGGATTCCGTATACGTTACTAAAATATGATTTTGATAGTTTTACCTAAAGGATATGATCTATCGATTGCATATGTGTCTTCGAGAAGAAGACTAATGCAGTAGAGAATATAATAAGCAATGTTGATAAGAATAACATAGTAAATTTACATTGTTCAAATTTACGTAATAGATTCTTTATTCAAATTTCTTAAGTTAATTATAATTTCACTTGCAAAATTATCACCAATATGATTTTGTGTTTTGATACATATATGTTAAAAATAATTCTAAATAAAGATTTAGAATAAAAATGTTTACATATAACAACCAAGGTGTCTCAAAGTTAGTGGGAGCGATACTGAGTTTTTGGATTTTCGTATATATTCCAAGATCTGATATGAAAGTATCTTTCAATAAGCTTCAGAGTTGAACAAGTACATCATAGTTGAGCAAGTATTTAGGCAGAAATATCAAATAGTTTGATTTTCAATCAAAATGCAGAGGAAACGTGTGTTTGAAAGAAGAATATTAAAGGTACTATAATATTTCTAAAGCTATAAATAAACAACAAAATTTATAATTATTAACGATGTACCTATATTAAAATTATTATGTTTTGATTGTTTAGTACTTAATATTGGACTTGAATATGACATCTTTTATAATTAGTACAAAAGCTTGTTAGGATTGTCCTAAACGATATACAAAAACACCATATTAAATTATTCAACATGGGGCATATAAGATAGATTCATTATGCATTGGCTATAGGAATTATCGCACATGTTATATTGTCTACAATATCATATTTAGCTTGTTTATTTGATACATAAAACAAGTATCAAATCTGAATAAATATCGCTAAACGGTTAGAGTATTCTCAAGTACTTGCAAAATACTAGAGAATTGTTTATAGAAACAACGAGCTTCTTATGAAGATGTAGTCGAAATCAAACTTCATAAGTGGTGTCAAGTATAATGTGTCAATATTAAATTCATGTTCAAACCTTAGTTTAGGAGATTTAAGCTAGAAATATCGCAGACCAAAGTTGTGGCCGATTTAACCAAAAAGCTAAGTACATCACCTTTAATAGTCCCACAATAAAAGCAACATATAGATATAAATGCACAAATGTATAACTAAGCTAGGGTTGATTCCAACTATTCAAAATTTAATTTCATTGTTGTATGATAACAATTTCGTGATACATATCATAAAAAAACCTAGAGCTTGATAGAAGTCGAGATATACTCTGGAAAGTTCAACATGATAAAGACAATTTACCAACAACAAGGAGAGTTAATTGACAGATTAGATAAGTAAAATAACATAGCAGATTCATTCACAAAGGGACTAACTCAATTAGTTCTATGCAAACTGATTGAAGAGATGTGATTGAGATTCCATAATTATCCTCAAGTACAAGTGGATGATTGATAGAGTTATGGGTATGTCCTCGGAGCAATTCTATAATTTATTATAAATTATAAACTCTATAATAAAATCTCATTCGAAATAAAAGGTATTTTCTTTCTATTATATACTTATCATATTATGATATGTAAATTAATTATTTAATTTAAGGATATTAAATAGAAAATTCTTAAATGATATGTTATGTGATAGTAATTACAATATATTATAATCATGAACAATTTATCATGTTAAAATACATATTATTTTAAATATTTCTAGTCAAGATGTTTCAAGGTAGGATATCGATACATCCGTTAATATTAAAATATGTAATGCTCTCTAAATATTGGGTAGTGCATAACTCATGACTACTGGGAGAACCAAGAGGTTATGTAATGATAGTTATTGGATAATTATGGAATGACTCACTCAAGAGTTTTCTATTTGTTAATATAAATAATTTCAAATAGAGAATCTTAAAGTAACGATATTACATAGTTCTCTCAACTTGAGAATACTATAGAATTCAACGTGAACACTCCACTTTGTTTATAGTTAGATGGTGGCATGACTTTCATCAAAAGATTATAGTTGGGTCTGCACTGAAGCATTGGAAGTGAAACATAATTTAATAGAGAATGCATCTTCTTGGTTATATAAGGTTAGTATCACGATCAACTGTGGTCAACCCGTGGTAAAAGTCTATGCCTAAAATAATATGGTTAATACAAATTGTTAGCATTGAATATACTTTGTGTTTTGACTAACGATGTTGAATGTGGACAGCATTGGATTTTTTACCAAAACCAAATTCTATATATCCTAAAGTGATATACTTTTAATGAAAAGAATCGATGTAAATAATCTTTACCACCATGTACTGCTTATAATAGTGAAATTAGATTTTACCAAAAAAATGTGTAAGCGATAAATTCGACCAAACTGTCACACTACTATCTAAGTTGATGTGTGAACGTCAATATTCGAATTGTTCGATATTAATCCATGATTGAATTTATACCTTTGAGCCACATACCTGCAATGTTGAATACTCCAAAATACCACACAATTTAATTATATTATAATTGTTATAAATTAATTAAATTAATTCATATTTCTGAAATATTAATTATTAAATTTTATATTTTAAACATGACTTTTAAGTTTTAAATATAATTTTAAATTTTCAAATAAAATTTGAAAATTAGCCCAAAACCCCAAATCAATTTGGGCCTTTATATTAGGATAACCTTTGGCTTACTATATCCTTCATGCTAAGGCAGTAGTCAGGTAGGATAGACTACTTATTACCGAACCATAGACACTACCTTTCTGGATAACCAACTAAATGTGAGGTTTTAATAAGTTAGCCGTGATACTGCTAATTTGGACCGTGTAGGCTATTAGGATCCGATACTATTTACAGAAACTGTGCCCAGGCACAATGACAACCACCCTACACCTTCGATGCTCATATAACTGAATAGTGCACTGTTGAAACATCCACTCGACGTTGGATAATTTTCAAGGTAAAGAATAGAAGAAAAGAAGAGAAGTAGAAGAGAAGAAAAGAGAAAGAGGAGTAAGAGAGAGAGAAAACATAATAATGATTGTAGAAATTGTAGTACATCTCACAATGCATCTAATAAAACATAATAATCATCATGGATATGAAACAGATAAGATAGAAGTAACTACATGAACAATCCGCGAACGCAAAGTCATACAGTCATACAAAACAACAATCGAGTTTATACAAATGATAAATAAACTTGTTATCCTTGTTTTTAACCCAACAGGATCCAAGAGAAGACGGAACAACTTGATGAAGTCAGAATGTCTCAGAACTCAACTAAAAGGGCTAAAGCAACAAGTTAAAGAGAGCCAAGCCATATTACTAAAGCAAAGACCGAGTTTGACTAAACCAAGAAACCAACATCCATTCAGTTCAATCAACAATTAAATAAAACCAGCTAGTAAATCATCATCAAAACAGAGCAACATGTAACGACATTACTCAAGAAATGTCAATACAAGGCAGCGAAGTCATTCCAGACATCAAACTCCAAAAATGGTCTAAGTGCATGGATTGCCAGCGATCCATACTCTATGTATCACCAGCAATCCATATAACATCGTAGTTCGCTATGGCACGAGGGGAGCAAAGAAGGCCTAAAAGACATAGCAAAAATATGCTAAGTGTATGGATCGCTAGCGATCCATACCACCATGTATCGCCAGCGATCCATACTTGATTGTGAAACGTTGGCGAGTTAACTAAATGAAGAAGAGGAGAAGGGGACTACGTAATTGACTCGCACATGAACTAATCCCATGGATCGCTAGCGATCCATGGTTTTGGCTCAGGTCATGAGCTAAGGTTCGTTGCCTTTTCCTATGTCCGTCTGCAAGCAGTTAGTGAACAGGCCTGGCCCAGAAGCTCTCTAATCTCTCTATCTTTACAACAATCTCCAAAGGGATTCACTGTGATTCTCCGGTGGATTCTAACCTTGGAGATTCAATCTAGCTAATGACAATCAAGAGCCTTGTAATCAAACACTCCTTGTAATAGCAATTAGTCTGTGAAAGAAATAAAGAAATTATAAAGTGGATGTAGGCTTCATTAACAGCCAAACCACTGTAACAACCCAGTATTTTATGATTATTTTAATTATTTATTTTAATTATTTAAATTGAAACTCCTGATTTAAAACTTTACTATATTTATTAAAATGAATAAATTTTGTTATTTTAAGAGTATATTTTTACCTTTATGTGAATTATAATTTCAAACCTGAATAAATAGGATATTTTCATAAAAGTTGGATTTTGGTCAATCTGGTCAAACTTTGACTTTTAAATTTAAAATTTAAAAATTTGAATTTTTTAATTTTATCCATTATTATGAAAATATATTAAATTTCAAGAATACTACTTTTCATTTCGTTGAAATCCGATTTGTATTGTGAAAGTTATGCTTTTTACAATATTGTATGTAAATTGATTTATTTAATAAAATTGTCTATTTTAAAATATATAAATAATATTTTATTTGTCATATCATGTTCTAATATGTGTAATATGAAATTTTAGATATATATTTTATTTTTAAATTTTAAAGTGATGTTATAATTTTTCCAAAATTTATTGCATTTATTTTCTATTTTTAAAGGCTAGTTTCTATTTTTCTGCTATTTTCTCCATTTAAATTATATTTAATTAAAATTTATTTATTTATTTTTGTGAATGTGTTTTTATCTTTATTTATAAATATTTTCAAGTGCGTAAATTTTTTCCAAAGTTTATTCCATTTATTTTCAAATTTATAGACTAGTTTACATTTTCTGTGCTATTTTCTTAATTTAATTATATATAATTAATACTTATTTATTCATATTTTGTTTATTTGTTATATTTTCGTATTTTAACTTAATTTATATATATATTTCAGTTATCTGAAATTTCAAAAGAATATGGTGGATATTTGAAGAGTTTGTGACCATTGGTTTGCTTTTGCCTTTTTGTATTCACACCTTTTCACACTTCAACCAACACCTTTACATATTTGCTGCCTTAACTCTTTTCTCTTTAGCCACTTCCTCATTTTCACGTGAATGTTTCTTCTCAAACTCAAGAAAAAAAAATTCGGCCATTATCTTGAACAAACTTTGGTAAAATTCTATTCTCTTTTCATTGTTTTATACTTGTTTTCATGTAATTTTGCTCTTGGTTCCTTCACTTCTAGGTTCGGCCCCACCACTCCATAAGCCTTGCCACCTCCACCACCACCTGAACATGTCACCACCACCTCCTCCTCGCTGACCATCCCGTACTGTGCCACCCTTGATTGAAGATCCACCACCAAATGCACCAAACTACACCTATGTGAAGCATAGCCGAACACACATTGCACCACCACCCCAAAACACCCCCTTGACCACCATCTACGCCGCCACCACTAGCTTTTCCTGACCTCACACCCACTGCCATGTCATCCCTACCCCACCTGAAGATCTGGCCATGCCTAGGTTGGCCTTGGTCGTTACCTTTTGTGGCTTGAATCCATGTGGTTGCCTTTGTGTTGTTGTTTCATGCACACAACTCTCCACTTCATCATCTCTTACATGTTTGGCCGACCACTCATGAACCTAAACCAGATCAAAACCATGCCTTGGCCATATATATTCAGATCTATAGCTGAGGCATAGGTGGTAGAAGGCAAGTGCAAAGCTTTGGTTTTGTTTTATGCATTTATTCCTAACATTGTTTTATTTTATTTGTGTTGAAAACTAATGTTATTTATACTTGTTTTGTTTGAATGTATCCAAGGCGATTAACTTTGGCTCTCCACTCTCAAATCATATTCGTGTTGTCGTGCCTTCGAAGATTTTTTGTTGTGTGTTTTGGTTGTCATCTCCAGCTTAAATAGGTGAGTTATTCTCCCTAGACAAATGTGTACTTATATGACTAGTAAACTGATTGCAATTGTATCTGTAAAACCATATTACATGCGATATCTGCTATGCTAGGATTATATGATGCTCACACATGTTTATACAGCTGTTATATCATCAGTTACTATTATATCATGCTATTCTGTTCGTGTATATATCAGTTAACCATTGCAAGTTTCCTGTAGATAGAAATCACTATGAGTTGAAATGATACATACCCGAACGGACTTTAGAATAGGGGAAAATCATTATGGGCTGAAATGATAGGCCTGAACGATTTTCAATTATCTCATTTTACTAGGGACTGCGGGTTTGAAATGATAAAACCCGGGTTTTCCTTGTAAATTACGGGTTGAAAATGATATATAGACCCGTGGTTAAAATATATTTTTCTAAAATTTTTAAAATATTTTAGAAATGTAAATATTATAATATTTTGATTTAAGCTTAATTAAAAATGAGTTTTGTAAAGTTTTTTGATTTTTCTGAGAATTTATAAGTGAAATAAATTAATGATAAAGTGGAAATTTGAAATAAAAGCTATTTTGGAAATTTTTATTTAATTAAAAATGGAATTTAAATTAAATATGAAAATATGGTAAATTTATGATATTTTGAATTAAATGAATTTAAAAATATTTTTATAATATATTAATGGATTTTGAATAAGTTAAAGGTGAAATAAATGAATATTGAGTTGAATTTTGAAATATAACTTAAAATGGAAAATTATGAATTTTGTTTAAAACTGAATTTTGAAGTTAAGTAAATAAAATATAAAATAAGTTATATTTTAAAATTTAAACTTAAGTGTTAAGTTAAAAATTTAATTATATGAATTGAAATTGAATGTTGGAATTTAATAAGTGTATTATTATTAAATATCGATTTTTGAATGGAAAATTTACTTTATAAAATCATGAATTTAAGGAAAATTAATTGATGGTTATAAAAGTAAAAATATATGATTTTGTAAGTTTAAATGATTTAAATAAAAATTTAATTATTTGTGAAATTATGTTGAATATCTGGAATTTAATTAACAGCATTTTTGAAATGTTATTATTTCTAATGTAGAGTATATTACCGTATTGGTAAATGCTGTAGTTGATAGAAATGAACTAAACGGCTAAATTGAATTAAAGGCTGTTATAGCACTTTGTAAGTGCTATAATTGTTGGATTTAACTAAGGTTTTATTTGAATTAATGTAACCCTATTACAGCATTTTGAATGCTGCCTTTTGTTAAATTGAATTGTTTTAAAAGTAACTTTCCGTGGCATTTTTTTCTAAATGCTGTGAAAGTTGAATTTTCATTTTCAATAAATTTAAGTGAATAAATGAATTTTGAAAGATTAAAATTTTGGAAATTTAATAATTTAATTATTAAATATAATAACTTCATTTTATGATTTAAAATGAAGTAATTTGTTTTGAAATATAAACAATTTTGAAATGTGGGTTGAAATGGTATTTTAAATAAATGAATGTGGTTTGGAAGATACGATATTTTGATATTTTGAAATGGATTTTTGAATGATATTGAATTTTGAAATGATATTTGATTTCGAAGTATAAATTACTATTATGAAATTTGACCACAGGATGTGTTTAATTTATAGTTAAACTGATCCTTAAAGGATGGGCGATCCCAAGCATCCTTTAAGTTATTGTACATTACTACTACAGTTCACTTGAGTTGGTTTACATTATATAAGTATATATGTCCTGACCCGAGTGTTTTGTGTTTTACTTTGCGCTC
This sequence comes from Allium cepa, assembly GCA_030765085.1. Taxonomy (NCBI): domain Eukaryota; kingdom Viridiplantae; phylum Streptophyta; class Magnoliopsida; order Asparagales; family Amaryllidaceae; genus Allium; species Allium cepa. The sequence goes on from CM060940.1 coordinate 657,619,599, forward strand.
GGGTCAGCCTGAGTATTTGCAGCTTAGCTTTGGATTTCTTTTCTGGAGCTATGAATCGCTGGAGATTCTGCTTGTCTAGTTATCTGTTCCCTTTCAGTTTCAGTTGTTCTATTTTAGTTCTGGTATTTTATAAACTTCTATGTATTTGAGATTTCTATTGTATATGTTTTTCAGACTGATATTATGTAGTATGTTTTGAGAGTTTGTTATAGTAGCTTCATGAACTACTATGGTATTTTAATTTCTGCTTCGAGTTATTCTGATATTTCTATGTTTGTGATTCTGTGATTTCTATTTCATTTGCTCCAAATTTATTTACAATGCGGTATTTTGAGCAATTCAAGTCCGGCATGTGTGGATGCGAATGGCTGAAAATATCGGGTTGTTACAACCACTATAAAAATCTTCTTTTCTTCTTTCTCTTACTGCATTTTTCTATATCAATTATCTATATTATTGCGTGAGAACAGGGCTGGTGCTTTCACACTCAAACCAGGATGTTGATCCATTTTTTGGGTTAACATTTTGGTGCTTTCACTGAAAACCCAACTCAGGCAAAGATCTAGTTATCTACTTTGGATCAGATAGGTGCAGAATGTTATGGAATTGCATGGGGAACATCAACAGGAGACAATAGACGTGATCCAAAAGGCAGAGCTTAGAAAACCACTAAGTACATGGATTGCTAGCGATGCACGAGCTATGGATTGCTAGCGATCCACACCTTCTTTCCAGATCACCATAAACTCCAGAAGAACAAGGTCCAGAAATTAGCTAAGTGTACGGATTGCTATGGATCCCTAGCGATCCATACCTTCTCTTTAGATCGCCATAAACTCTAGAAGAATAAGGTCCAGAAATTAGATAAGTGTATGGATCGCTAGTGATCCATACAACGTCATTGGGTCGCTGCACTCAAATGCAATAAAGCAAAGGGAAGTGCTAAGGAGTTGGCTCGCCTTCGAACATTGGGTCATATGGGTTGTTCAAAGGGGATATAGTTGATTGGAGGAAAAAGCAAAAGGAAGCAATGGGCAGAGCTCTAAGAATCATGACAGAAGAGAAAATTAACACTCTACCTACTGCGAAAGCACCTGCTACAGACCTAAACTTAGGGGCAAAAACCCCACGGAAGGATATAACAACGATCTTCTCTCTGAAGATGGCAAACAATTTGAGGAAGGCAAATTGGATAAAAATGCCAACGTGCAAAACGCTAGAAGAAGCTCTAAAACTCATGCCGTAGTATAGTGCTAAGCAATGGATGAGGAACGGCTACTCAAATGGTACTCCTAGAGGCAGGAGAACCAAGAAGATATGATACAAACTGAGATCGATTACCGGACCAAGCTCCCATCGTATATTGTGACTACTTCCAACTGACTAGCTTCCAATCTCATCATGGAGCTCACATCGTCAAATCATGGATGGCCATCATCGAAAATCATCAAAATGGTTGCTGAAAAACTAACTTTAGGGATGACTCGAAGTCGAACTCGAGTAATCGCCTATTTGACCCGACGTAGATTCTCGAAATCCTGACTCGAAGTCAAACTCGGGTAATCACCCATTCAACTCAAAGAAAACCTATGAAATTCTGGTCCAATACCAGACTCAGGTAAAACTCAGATTTTCTTTAAAAAAACTGCAAATGGCTCCAAGCAACGTTTGTCACCAACCCAGCACTTTAAAGTCTGTGACTCCAAGCAAATGGAAAACTTTCTCGGGTTAGACTCCAAGTAAAATACCAACGATCCATCAATGCTGATCCATCTTCTGTTGCCCATAACTCGAACATGCAAACTCCAAATGCCTCGAAATTTAGAATGCAAACTTACGAGGCTTTCCTGGTCACCCCGGACTGAACTCACTTAGTTTGATACTTTTTGGGGATCATCACTAAATATGACCCCATAATAAGTGATTTGTCATTCAATCGGCATTTCCAACCATTCAAGCATAGATAATCTTGTATATATCATTCTCAAGCATTATAAATAGCCACAACTTGGAAGAAAACCAGTCGGACAACGATTAGATCATCTTCCCCAATCAAAACGCATTCATCGAAGCCATTCAACATACGAAGTATCCGAAGAAGTTTATCATGCCAACTATAGCTTTTGTACAATTATACAGCTAATTCAAAATTGATTTTTTTACAGGTATGACTAGCATATGGACGAAGCGAGGGCGATGAATGCAGTCTACTGCAAGGCCTTTAGGAATCATTAAAGGATGAAACAACCTACTACCCTGGAAGAACTCTATGGGAAGGCAAATCGGTTCTACAGACTAGAAGTAGTGCAATTAGAAGAAGAAAACCTGGAAGTTTTTCAAAGAACATACCAAACGGTGAAGGAGCTACAGGACCTCGGAGAACTTCTGCCCAAGCAAGGCTAAAAAGGCCCAGTAGGAAAGTGCCTCAGCTAACTGACGAAATCAAACGAAGAGATGATTATTAAATAACATTCTAGCTAGCTAGCAACTAAGGAATAGGTCTGCAACCTAAAGCGATGCCTTCTCATCCATTCTTTTCTACCTTCCTTTTCCAAATTTGCTGTACAGGGACACTAGGGGCATTGCAAATAGCACGGCAAAAGAAATGCTTCTATGCCCTTGACGAGTCATGCCGATCCCCTTTCTGAGAACCGGCGTCGCTCTGGTAGCGTCGAGAAGTCTTGTCCAAAGGATCGCCGAATAAACAGATCCAACCCCTTAGTCTCTAGGAACCAATAAAACCGTGTTCTCGCAAGCCAAATCCCAAAAATCCTCTTAGAATCGATAAATTATGGTTCTAAGGCTGTCTGGCCGTCGGACATCCGACCACAAAAACCTTTCACGAACGTGAAGATCTTTTATGAACTAAACCATCTGAAGGTGAACCGGTAGATCAGTGGTCATCTAATCCAAAAAACCCTTCATGAACATGAAGGTCTTTCATGAACTAAACCATTGTGAATGAAAGACCCAAAAAAACCATCACAAATGTGAAGGTCTTTCACGAACTAAAGCATCGTGAAGATCAACTGGTAGATCAACGGCTATCTGATCCAAAAAACCCTTCGCAAACGTGAAGGTTTTTCATGAACTAAAGCATCATGAAGGTGAACTGGTAGATCAGCGTCCATATGATCCAAAAAACCCTTCGTGAACGTGAAGGTCTTTCACAAACTAAACCATCATGAAGGTAAACTGGTGGATCGGCGGTCAGCTGATCCAAAAAACCCTTCGCGAACATGAAGTTTCACGAACTAAAGTGTCATGAAGGTGAATCGGTAGATCGGCAAAATTTATGTACGACTGATATCCACGAAGGTTGGAAGATCAACAGACATCTGATCCAAAGCCCCTTGAAGTCAAGGAAGTCACGCTCCGCAGCCACAAATCGACAATCGTGTCATCCACTCTGCATAATTAAGGAAATCACTTCCAACGACTGATGAAACAAACAGTGCTGAACTCTATATCTTCAAAGTTGCTCAAAGGAACTAAGCCAAAATTAAACCGACCTTGTGTTAATCAGATGCTGACTTGATTCAAGCAAAGACTTAGAAACCAAGAGAACCGCACATACTGGATCGGGAGCAACCAAACGAGTTGTGGGAGATCCTAGATACAGTTCATGCATGCCGACAACCTTGTGGCATGGGGGGCACCGCACACACTTGAATAACCATAAGAAAGGCCGAGACTAATCATAACACAGTTTTGTTATGCTTGATCAAATATTCTGGAATCCTGACAACTGCAGACTTAATGGCCTAGCTAGTGCAACAAACAAAATACTAGCATAACACTTACCCACTTCTTCCCAACTACTACTTTACCTCTCTTGGTGACCAACTTCTTTTCCTCTTAGACTGTATGTCAGTTGAAGGCCCATTCTCTAAAGGCAGTTTGGAACAGAAAATGAGAGTCTTTCCTAAAACTCCCATAAGCTATGTCTTTATAACAATCACCACATGGTCGTCTATAGGTCTTTCACTATAACAACCTTATCTGTTTGCCTATGCACATCTTCTCGAAATACGAAAGGATCGTCCAAGCCACGGTTACCCAACCCAAAAATCATTATCTCTTAGAACTGATGAAATCACGTAACTGATGAAATCGCGTTCCAGCAAAGTCAAATCGCTAGATTTATAAAAAAACTCAATCCTTACCTTCTAAGAACTGGTATGCTCCTCCAACACAGGGAAACCCAAACCATTGCACACACTCTCAAAAGCCATGCATTTCGTAAGCCGCACATTCTCATAAGCCGTGCATTTCATAAGCCGTGCACCCTCAAAAGCCTTACATTTTGTAGGTCATGCATTCTCAAAAGGCGTGCGTTTTCATAAGCCATGCGTCTGATAAGCCATGCAAACACTGCTTAGTGTTGCTCCGGCATCATCAGCAGACTGCTAAAATTCTCTAAGTATCGGTGTTGTCTTGATAACATTGGGCACTTGTTTATTTCAGTATTAACAAGAACCGATCCCTACGGCGCAAAGGGCCGACATTGCTCCAGGAATGCCATAAAGTTCCCAAACCAAGATTTCAACAAAAAATTCCGATTTTTGACCAAAATGTCTAATGTTAAGTCATTCGAATCACAAACTCCCGAAGATAGGAGCCTCGACACAACTTTGACTGGGGGCATCTAGAGAGCCGCCTAGAACATCAAGTCTTGCATCAAGAGTTCAAAGTAATTAGTCTCGTCGACTAGCGACACATAACACACTAACACTTGGTCAGGACAAAAAATCACTCCATTGTTCTATTATGCCGAACGAAGAATTTCGACAGTCGCGACAAGTCCAGGCAGTATAGTAGGTTAGACGAATGCGGAATTAAAAAAGAAACTGGTTTAACCTGTTAGACATCGATATTGCCTCAGTAACATCGAGAACTCGAGACTGTCATATCGACAAGAAAATCAAACTCCTTAAAATTCACCATCACTCGAAAATAGGCAATAGAAGGATGAACTGATCGTCGACCAGAAATAGATAATAAGAGAAGACGTTCCCGGAATCAAGTCATCCACCCAGTGGCTTCCAAAGACAAAAGTAGGTGCTCGATTGAGGTCTCAAACCCCTACCTGTAGAAACCTAGCTGTTATCCAAAGACAAACAACGGCAAGAAGAGAATGCTCAAAATCGAGCAGCTAAGCTATTGACTCTAGAGGATTGGAACCAACGAATAAGGTTGATATATGAAATAATGCTATCAGCCAACATAACACATATGGCAGGAAGTAAGCAAGGTTAAGTGTCATAGATTCAAGATAAATACTACCAAACTCTACCGGTCCATGATCAGGATAGAAGTGAGCGCAGTTGCACCAGGGGCAATGTGATAACTCACTCCACAATTTCTAATTTTCTATAAGAAACTAGAATTTGACACCTAGAAATAAAGGTTTCCATAGATAAAAGTCAGATCATAAAAAAAACTGGTTGGAGGAAATCCGAGTTTTCATGGATAAGAATAACCATGGAAGTGGTTAAGAAACAACCCTGCATTTCTAAGGTTAACTCTTGACGGTGGAGTACAAGGCTAGGCAACAGAAAAAGCCTGGGACTTCCATCCTTCCAGAACCTGGTGTATCCCAAAGTTAAGCAACGTTGAGAAATATAGCCATATTAGGTTGAAAAGGATCAACTCAACTACATAGGATCGGATGAATGATTCAATCCTCACTAAGATGACTTTAACACTGCCCGAAGATAGGTAGCACGGAGAAAAGACCTCTATAATCAAATCATCGAAGTGACAAGTTTTCGAAGACCAAAAAGGGTACCCAACTGGATTAAAAGCACTGCCAGGTCGATGGAAAAAAATCAATCCCAACCTCCTAAGTGTCAGTGTTACCCTTGCAACGCCGAGGCGTTCTCCTACTTTATAAGCACCAGTGTTGCCTCGACTACGCCAGGAAACTTTCTACTCCCTAAGTACCGATGTTGCCCCGGCAATGTCTAGAAACTTTCTATTTCCTAAGTACCGGTGTTGCCTCGGCAATGCTGGAAAACTTTTTATTCCATAAGACATTGCCTTGATAATACCGGGAAATTTTTCATTCACTAAGTACCGGTGTTTCCTCGATAATGCTAGAAAAACTTTAATCTACAGGGTTATGAGAAAGCTTCACCATAATGAACCATCAATGCACTAACTTCCAGAGATAGAAGTTGGTTCTCGATTGAGTTCTACCCTTGTTTTCGAAAAATTACTGTTGCCTAAACATAGCCAACGATAGGAAGACATAAGCTTTCAAAGGTCAATCAGATGGTTCAACAGAACATCGCAGCAATCGGCCACTACACATGAATAAAGTGAAGAAAGGAAATCTCCAGATTGAATTGCTCGTGTGCTAATTTCTATGGATGACAGCTAGTGGACAATCGGATTACCAAAATTCAACTTAGAAATAATTTATAAATAGCCAAAAAATAGGCAGCCTCGAGAAAATGTTGCTTGGAACCAAGAAGCTAAGTTATCAATTCTCGAAGTCAGGAATTGGCATATGAATAGAACTTCCATGACGACAACAATCAAGCAAAGCATGCACAGCTAAGGACAAGCAGGGACAATCACGGAAGGTCAAAACTAAAACCATCGGACTTTCGCAATCCTAGAATGGGATTGAGAGCCAAACAAGGGGCAATCGAATCATGTGACCCTAACCTCTCCATCTCTCACAATCACCCAAATACAAGCATTCGAAATAGCTAGTCCCTTGAGCAGGGATAGATGCACAAATATTTAATCGAAAGCAATGTTGCAAAGTGCAAACATGAATAACTGCAAGGTTGGTAAGACAATGGTTCTGTATTGCAAAACAGAGCATTCCGGCATCAAAATCACCAACAAAAGGAATGAAGGATTTAACGTTCAGAAATCAACCATCACTCATAGCCTGGCAATGATGAGAAAGATCAATGATTTACTCAAGGTCTAACTAGATCATTTAGTTCCAACTTGAAGGAATATGCCATTACTCGAAGTTTGGTTATGCTAACTCCCAGAATGAAACTATCGATACATCGGCTTTTGGAAATAGAAGCAGAAGCTTGATCGACTCTTTAATCCTACCTTCTTGAATCTTATGTTATCCGAAGATCCACAACATCAAGGAATAATCCACTGGTTTGAGTCATCCGTATATGAGTTTATGAAGATAGAAACCAACACATGATTGGGATCTCAACGTTGGATTTAGAAGAATTTACTTTAGCAAAGATGTTAGAAATGCATCTTTCTAATGCCTATTGACATCATTACAAAAACTCGGATCTTGGAATCAAGCAACAAAGTCCCTAGTTTTCGAAGATAGGAGCTATCGTGTCAATTGAACTGGGGTAATCGAATGTATTGCTTTGGAGACCTAACTTCCCAAAACGTGTTGGTTCAGTAGCCAAAGTAATTAGCCCTAGGGCTAAGGTATTTACACTGGCATTTTTGTCAAACGAGTTGAGCCGAGCATGAACTCGATAGAACATAAAAAAGAATAGTCACGAAATTGGCTTGACCAAGCTACCTCATAGTTCTACAAAAAGCAATTCTCAAAGCCGAGGAATTAAGCCAATAGTCCCCTAAGACAGAAGCTAGTGTGCAGGTTGAATTCCAAAACCAACAAAGGAAGGATATTCACGATCAAATAACTCATGCACTAGTTTTCGAAGACTGAAGTTGTTCCTAATCGAACTTCCACTACAACTTTACAAGAACAGTTATGCCATGTAATTTAACTATAATCGATCATCCCAATATGACAGGATTAATAAGCAAAGCCTAAGTTGCGCCCAACTTCTAGAGAAGTGGAAGTCCCTCCGTCCGAATAAAGATTGGATGAACGGAAAGTTATTTTCAACAACAAAACTTAGTATTCAACCTTGTCAGGTATGGTTTACATTAAATAATATCCTTATATAACCAACACATGGAATCGAAGGTAAGTCGGCATACTAGTCGGATTACGAGCATTGACCGGGGCAGATGCAGTGTGTTATCTACTTGAGAAGAGTCCAATACCCTTAATACTGCAAACAAACAATCTAGTGTAGATAGCTTGCTTACATTTGAAAAACAATCCATATCGCCCTTTGAAGTTATCTTTTTCATACTTACCCATTATCGATCAACGGTCGATAATGGAACCGTTGTCCGAAGCGAAGCAGGAAGCTTTCTTTCCATGATCACTGGAATATAGAAATGGGAAGAGCGATACGATTGAATCATCCACTATATCCAATTTTGGAATAAACTATCGCATTGGAATTCAAAAATATCGACGGAAACTTAACCAAATTCTCGAGAAGAAAAGGCTAAAGACAAATAGCAAGACTTCACTCTAGAACGACGTACAATCTTTTGAGACAAAACTTAGCTTCACCACCAGTTAAATTAAAACTATATAGGACAACTCCAAACCTACATCATGCACCCACTTACCGACCTAAAGCAAAGACTGCATCATCAATATTGAGAATTGAAATACAGATCAAAATAAAAAAAACAAACGGCTATCAGAAGTTAGTCAATTGAGAACAACATCTTGAGGTGGACTTCGACGATTCACATCAAAAATTCAACAGTCAAAGCCAAATTTGCATGGTAACCTCGACTTGATCAACTAGATTTCACAAAATGAAAACTAAGAAGAATTTACTTCCAAAGCACGTGTTGTTTTCGACGAAGGCATACCCTGGGGGCAAATGTTATCCGGGTTTTTAACCCAGCATGATCCAAGAGAAGACGGAACAACTTGATGAAATCAGAATGGCTCAGAACTCAACCGAAAGGGCTAAAGCAACAAGTTAAATGGAGCCAAGCCATATTACTAAAGCAACGACTGAGTTTGACTAAACCAAGAAACCAGTGTCTGTTTAGTCCGTCGGTAGCTAAATACGACCAGCTACTATATCATCAACAAAATAGAGTAACATGCAACGACATTACACGAACAACGTCAATACAAGGAAAAGAAGTCGTTCCAGACATCAAACTCCAAAAATAGTCTAATTGCATGGATCGCTAGCGATCCGTACTCTATGGATCGCTAGCGATCCGTACTCTATGGATCGCTAGCGATCCATACTCTATGGATTGCCAGCAAGCCATACAACATCATAGTTTTTTATGGCACGAAGGGAGAAAAGAAGGCCTAAAAGACCCAGCAAAAATATTCTAAGTGTATGGATCGCTAGAGATCGATACAAGCATGGATCGCCAGCGATCCATGCTTGATCGTGAAATCTTGGCGAGCTAACTAAACGAAGAAAGGAACTAGGTAATTGGCTCACACACGAACTAACCCTATGGTTCGCTAAGAATCCATAGACATGGATTGCTAGCGATCCATGGTTTTGGCTTGGGTCGTGAGCTAAGGTTCATTGCCTTTTCCTATGTCCATCTGCAAGTAGTCAGTGAACCGGCCTGACCCAAAAGCTCTCCAATCTATGTAAATACCATCGTGCATGCAACATAAATGGGATCTTCTTCGGATTAGTTGAAGCTCTGCCGGAAACTTTCTTCACTCTCCATCTCCTTCACAACAATCTCCAAAGGTATTCTCTTTGATTCTCCAGTGGATCTAACCTTGGAGATTCGATCTAGCTAAGGACAATCAAGAGCCTTGTAATCAAACACCCCTTGTAACAGCAATCTGTCTATGAAAGAAAGAAATAAATTATAAAGTGGACGTATGCTTCATTAATAGCCGAACCACTATAAAAATCTACTTGTCTTCTTTCTCCTACTGCTTTTCTATATCAGTTATCTATATTATTGCTTTGTGAGAACATAGCTGGTGCTTCACACTCAAACCAGGATTATCCATTTTTTGGATTAACAAACTCAACTAATAAACTATCTATAATAATAGTAAGTCAAGCATTGTGAAGGCTCCATAGTGTCACACAACGGAATATGTAATAATAAGCCTAAAATATAAATATGAGAAAGTGTTGCCTCCTACAAATCCATCTACAGAACTCCTTGTGCCATTTACACCTATTATCTAGCCTACTCATTTAAGAGTACCCAAGATAATAAGAAGCAAAGTATAAAATTCCAAGTCAGACAATAGGCTGGTATAAGCGATAAACAATCTCCGTAAATAGACGAGGTCAAAAAATTCCTTTTTTAGTTATTTTTTAGGCATATGAAGTCTAATTGATTTTAGATACAATCTAAAATATTTTAAATAATATCTTTATTTTATTTTGTTTGATTATAAGTTTTATTTAATTTATATGATTTTTAATTTATAAGTGTATCAAATACACTTGTATGTGTGCAGTGCACAAGTAAAATATAAGAATGTACATGGATTATGTGACTGTACATAGGTGTTGAGATTTACACTACAACGGACACATTTTTCCCTTTTTATGCCTCTATTATCCATAGGTTTATTTGAAAAGTGTGTGTTTATATATATATATATATAATAATACTTGTAGATATTTATTTAAATAACGTCGACCAATTTAAAATATTTTAAATCAATACATTAAAATATATCATGTTAATTTAAAATTTAAAGGTAGATCTAAATCTAAGTAAATTTATTTTTAAAATTTTAAATTCAAATTAAAGATTAAATATATATAATCTTAAAAATAAAAAAATTTACTCAAAATATACATATACATATGTTCTATTTTTGTTTGCTCTTAAAATGGGAAGAACACAAACAGAGAGATAAACGAAAATTATAAGAAAACTAAGAAACAAAAGGGAGAAGAACACATAAATTTGGAGTGGTTCGGCCAAAATCAATAGCCTACATACACTATTAGCTTTGTTACTGATTGCTTTATGCTTTTACAAGAGGATTCTAACCACTTAAGGTTCAAACTGCTAAGGTATGAGTTCGATAGAGTTTGGAGGCAAAAATCAGATAAACAAAAAAAGATCCTTCTCTCAACGCATTAGCATTGGTATTTATTGATGAAATCAACCATTAACAATTGTCGGAATTGATTTGTTCATGTTCTTAACTCTAGATCTGAAGTTTTAGCAAGAAGAATCAACCAAAATCAAAAGTGTCATGAACAAAAGAGATCAGTACCGATTGTTATGGATCGGTATCGATCTATTTACTTTTACCGTTTTCACTTCTTCTTTGATTTGGGCTTTATCATCAGTAGAGGAACAGTGGCTTACTTCATGACATAAAAAGGTTCATTACCGATTGTTATGGATTGATACCAGGCTACTTTTTCCTTGGGTCTTCTGTTCCTCGCTTAACATCCATTCTTTTGCTCTTCAATATGGCTAAAAAATTTGGCTTCTCAAAAGGAGTGGTACTGAACCACGTGGATTGGTACCATTCCAATTTTCTTCTTCACACTTAGAAATTTCTTTTTTCTTGATATCTCATATTCTTCTAAAGAAATTTCAACACTACTCCATAGTCCTGATCCAACGAGATATCATTTGGTCTGGATGTAGGATAACACTTACTTCCAAAGCATACTTTGTGTTAACGATGTATGCTTAGGGTCGAAACAAGCAATAAAATTGAACTCTATTCTTGAAAGACATCTCCATCTTCTATACCATCCTCGTGAAACATTGCACCTTCTCTTGAACATATTGGGACACAATTTCGAACAGTCGTAGAATCATACCTCTTCATCAGATACAAGAGTCTAAGTCTCCCACTTGAATTCTTATTTAATTTTGAGATTCCTAAAAGTTTTTCCCTCCCCTTGTTCGGGTAGGATTCCATCTTTTATCAATGGAATCTCATCCATTACCATCATTTTTTGTTCTTTCACTTTTTAAAAATAGAATGATCAAATGGATCAGTATCAATCTGTGACAACCCGCAAATCAGTACTCTTTGAATCGATAATAAACCACACATATCCGAACCAAAAAGCACAGACTGATGGAAATGCATGGGAAAGAAAAGAAGATAGAAGAAGAGAAGAGAAGAAAGAGAGAAGAGAGAGCCAAATAGAACTATACAAAATCTCACATCGCAGCGGAAAACATATAATATCGTATCAATGATCTTTGCAAAACAGAAACTATATATACATACATCTATCATAGTTCAACAATCAATCACTAATCATCGGTCCGGATAGTTATAATAACCTTTCCTTACAATTTCTGACAATAAAAACAATAACAATGCAGTGGAAAATCAACAAATACGTGTATACAAAAATGAAGATCTCCAGCTCTTCTGCTGAAGCTCCAAAAGCACCAACTCTAACCTGTAAATATACTTGGTCTGACTTGAGCATTGAAAAGGAAGAATGTCCGAATCAGCCTGGTAAACCAGCACGAGAAAACACATTCTACTGAATTTATTAAATTACTAAAAAAATTCCTTTCAAAACAAAAGTATCTCGTAAGACACGCCCCCATATAAACATGAACATGTTTATACCTTACGATAACCAAAACATCTCATATCAAATCATCATATATTATACTAGTGTCTAATATACAAATAATATTAAAATAGCTGAAATTATTACCATTATTAAATTCCAGCACACTAGGCTCTACAAACAAAATGCAGAAACATAGTGGAGTTTGGATTTCCATACAAATGACCAGGTGAAGGGACTACCTTCCGATGGGTACACCTCTAGATGGATGTGTCGAGGCACAAAACATCTACCCTGTACCAACACAAGACCAGCCTACCTCTGTAACTAGGTAGTGCCGAATATGTCATCCCACGGTCGTTACCGACCTTTATCCGAGGGCCCTCATAGCATACAAGCCACATTAATTTACATCCTGAACATCATAGTGGGAAGAAATATATCTAGAAGAGAATGATCATATCCTAATTGGGAATGACCCACTTAGCCTTACCACATCTAACCCTGTTTCGGTCATTTTCGGTTGATGAGGCATGAGGTAACGATTGCCTTTCACATATCACATATTACATCACTTTGAATGCCACATTGTCATTTCCGTTGACTACTAATTGCCTTCCACAAAAATACAACCCATGAGATCGAATGTCTCAAGGATGGTGTTAAGCTAAGAGAAGTTGCCTTCTCTGCCACCACGGATGTACGTTTGTAAAAAACAATGTATGTAACCATGGAAATACAATGTCAGACACTCATTCGTACAAGCTGTCCAGGAATAGGACAAATCAAAGGAACTTTCCCACCACATCCTGTCGGGAAATCACTAGGATTAGTAGCGAACAGTCCTTGCTTTAGATATTTCATAACGAAGAGACTACTGCTACTAGATGTATATTGGGATTTTAACCCCAAACGATCAACAAGCAGTCCTTCACTATGAAAATCCTAAATGTCAATATCATCGATAACCTGCAAAATCGAACGCATAAACGTTGGTCTGAAGTGGTTTTTGGATAGACCGATCCCAGTCTCTTCGCACCAACAACGCAAAAACGTTTCTCAACTTCACATAGAAAGTAAGTCTCATAGACTTATCATGTCCCCAACTTTCAACTTGCTATCCTTCGGCCAAGAAGGAAGCTCGATAGATTAAAGTAATGCTCTGCAGTACACGAATCAACTTCCTCAACACAAATGATAATCAAGCCTACATAGGTGGCTACGTACTAAGTGTACGACTAAATAGTTCCCACATCAAGTCGAGAAACTAACATGGCAAAATCTTGATAGGTCGATTATTTAACTATCAAAGCAACAAACAAACATCTAGCACCATTAGCAATCACTAGGCCTTTTAATTAATCTTTTTTTAGTTAAATCGCTTTTCGAAATATTCACTTCAAGTTATCTTTAAAAAGATATATTCTCAAAAACATTTCGATATTTCAATATTGGAAAACGTTTCCACATACTTATTTCAATAGTATAAGCATATTCACAATTCTCTTTAGGAAAGCTTTATATTTTTCAACAACAAGCTTTATTGGGTCAATACGAGTGTTGCATAAAACATCGTTACAACAACCCAAAATCATTAGTATAGGGATTCAATAATCAGATAGGTATATAAATCCCATATACTATACAAAACATCTCCTTTTGAAAATCATTTACTATAACAACAGTGTTATAGTTCATGCTTTCCTTACTTCTCGAAAACGTCTGTTTAAACAATGAATGTTGAAATCTATGTATTCGATGCTCATACCTTTTAAAGCAACTTCAAATCATTCAACTCTATTTAAAAGATCATTTTTCAAAACATTTATTTATTAAAGGATTATTCACTTTCCAAAATCGTGAACATAATTTATTTAACTAAATTCATTACTATTGCACATTTAATTTTAAAGGATTATTCACTGTCCAAAATCGTGAATAAAATCTCTTTAATAAACTTTCATATTTAACTTATCAAAATAAATTGATTTTGAATTTATAAAACAATATTTATAAGTTCCAATTATATTTCATTTATATGTCAAAAATCCAATTATAAGTTAATTTACTTATAAATCTCTTCATTTACAAATTAATTCTTTTTATAACTCATAAATTCATTTTACTTATAAGATCCATTTATAACTTCATTTTAACACTTACCAAATTCTCTTATAATCCCATTACTTTTATTTATAAAATATCAATTTTATAAATCGTACAAACCATTCATAATGAATTTAGAATTCTCAATTTAACTTATTTTACCAAATAGTTAACTTCATACTCCAAAAATCATATTTTGATTCTATTTCAATAAACTTCTTTGTTTAATAATTTAAAAATCGTTATTAAAACTTATATAACTTCAAAAATCATATTTAAGTATATTTCACAAATTGCATTTACGTATATTTCACAAAAAATCATAATTTTTATAACATAAAAATTATAACTTTTATTTATTTAAAATAAATCCTTTTTGTAATGGCCCGTTTTTTCGTACCATTTGAATTGACAATAAACCACACATGTCTAACTCAAATTGCATAAAAAGATGGATCTAAGGGTAGAAAGAAAATAAAGACAGAACAGAATCTCATACAAATGGAATAACATATATTATTTCAATAATAATGTTTACAGCGGAAAATTTTAAAATACAATATCAGAGTCTAACCTAGATTTAGCCTGGACAGTTATAACACCTTCCCTTGCAAATGCTGACCAACAACAAAATAAATACAATAGATGCAGCGGATAATAGAGTACGTCCATACGATAATGAAGATCCCCAGCTCTCCTTTGGAAACTCCAACCATCTTCAACTAAACCTGAAACTACTCGAATCTGACCCGAATATTGAAAATACCCGGATCAGGCTTGATAAACTGACGTGAGAAAACTTAATAATAAGTGATATTGTCATCTATCGGCCTTTGAATAAAATCCTTTAAAAAGAAAGAGTATCTCATAAGACCACCCCCACACATAAACACGGACGGGTTTTTACCTAATGATAACTAGAACACTTTTATATATCAAAATGTTTGACATTATTTCTATTGATATCTCTTTGAAAACATTTGCATATAAACTTATTAATCTTATTCAAAATGGTTACCTATATTGAATTTCGAGACTATTCATTACGCTAATACAAACAAAACCGTGGATTCTTATTGGAGAATGGATTTCCGTACAAATGACCAGGTGAAGGATCTACCTTCTGAATGGGTACACCTCTAGATGGATGTCTCGAGGATCCATCACAAAGCTTCTTTGCAAACACAAGACCGGCCTTCCTCTATAACTAGATAGTACCGAATATGCCATTCCTCGGTCATTACCGACCTTTAACCGAGCCCTCGTTTCCATACACCACATTTATTTACATCTTGAACGTCGTGGCGGGAAGAAATATATCTAGAAGGGGATGACCATACCCTACTTGGAAATGACCCACTTAGTCTTGCTGCATCTAATCCTGTTTCGATCATTTTCGATTTGATGAGGCTTGAGGTTACGATTACCTTTTCACATAACACATCTTCTTTCACTTTGAATGCCATACTTCCATTTCTTTGATTACTATTTGAATCCACAAGCATACAACCTCTGAGCTCATATATCTTAGAAAAGGGTGTTAAGCTAAGAGAAGTTGCCTTCTCTGCCACCGTCGATGTACGTTTGTAAAAACCGATGTATGTAATCTTTAGAAATGCAATATCAGACAAATGTCCATACAAGTTCATTCTGGGACTGAACGAAATCGAAGAAACTTTCCTCGGCCATTACTAGGCGAGAAGCCCTTGTGCTTTTGAGGTTTTTCATAACAAAGAGACCACCGCTACAATATAGTGGATCAGGAGTTTATCCCCAATTAATCAACAAGTAGTCGTTCGTTATTATTCGTCTCAATATCTCCATCTTCAGACATCTTCATTTTTTGAACACGTAAATTAGTTCGATGTGGTTTTTGAACAGAAATCACCCAAATCCAGCCCCGATTCCTTCGAAGCCAATTATCGATTTAAAAGATGTTAAGTTCATATGTGGATATCAATCAACAATCGACTACTTCATCTTTTATTTAATATCTTTCTTAGATATATTATTTTCAATTTATTCCATTTTATTTTCAAGAGTATATGGAATCATTAAGCCTCGGTTATTAAATCATTTAGTTTACTTAAACCATTCTTAAATCCTGGAATAATTCCAAATCATTTGTACTTTTACATAGAAAAAACTTTCCAAATCATTCATTAAATATAAATGAAAGATTTATTATATTCAAATTATAACTTTTAACTTAGGAAAAATATTCCTAAATCATTCATTAAATCTTAATCAAAAATTTCTTTCTTAACTTCAAATCATATTCTTGCAAACCGAAGATTTTTGTAACAGAGTACTACTGCCACTTAGATATGGTAAATTTCACCTCCAGGGACTATTGGCAAGTAATCCTACATCATGAAGATCTTTGTATTCAATGATCTTTGTCTTCAATATGTTTTATTTCAAAAATAAGTTTGATGGGGTTTTCGGATAGGAATCACCCAAATCCGATCTTGGTTTTTCGGATGGGAATCACCCAAATCCGATCCCGGTTCCTTCATACTAATCATCGAATAAAATGTGTTAAGTGGTTAATTAACATTCAAAGAATTGTTTTCTTTTCTCTTATCTTGGAAAAACTTAAATATGATCTTTTAGAGCATCCGGGCTTTCCTTTCGATCTATTCCACCCCATGCCTAAAAGGAGAAAACACGGGCCAGGTAAGTTCAGCGCACTGGTTGCTCCATCCCTAAGCTTATTAAACCACCTTGTTTTATCTTCTCAGATCTCACAGGCGGGAAAAATATACTAATCGTTTTCGCATACTCAGTTTGTTATTACATTCAATATTCTTTACATTTTGTTTAAGTGGTATAAACAATTCGTCTTAACCATTTATTCAGATTCTTGTTAAAACTTCCAAATCATCTTTAAATTACTTAATTATTATTTTAAAAAATTTCACAAAAGACTTAGGAAAGAATTGTTAAGTTTAAAACTACATTTCAAACGTTATTTCAAACTGCTGTGAAAAGCGTTGCAAATAGCGTTTTAAAAGCTATATTCTTCAAACGACTTTTATATTATTTAGAAATCCATATTTTCAACTTAAATTTCTATTAATACATTTTGAAATACTTTTATGATTTATTTTATATTTTTAAAACATTTAAAATATCAATTTTAAACTTTGGTCACTTTACCGCAAAAGCGCGATTTTTTTGGAAAATTGTTTTGCACATATTTAAAATATACAAGATGAAATCTTGATTTTCTTACTTTATTTTTTTAAACATATTTAAATGTTTATAAAACATTTCTAACTCATTTTAAAACTATTCCAAAAGGTTTAAGCATTCCTATACACCATTTTATTTTCAAAAGGAAAGTGCTTTCCTTTGTGCTTATCGACGTGTATTAACGTGACTTGGTAAAACAATTTAAAAATCATATCAAAGAATCAGTACTTGATGATCAAAGCATATATAAGTGTCCATAGCAATCATAACACAACATCAAACATGTATATATGTAAATAGAGATGTTAAATAGAGTTTCTTACCATAAACCGAAGCGACTAACTTTCTACCAACATTTTAATCAACTAACACTTCACAAATTAATTTCTACCCCATTATATACTAGTAAAAACACCTCTTCCTTACAATAGCTTGGTTGAGGCTCGAGATGGAGGTAGGCCGAAAATATAGAGATGAAACGATAGAGCATTGATCTTGAATTCTCAAAATTAGACCCAAAAATAGGCCATCTTCTCTTTTGTTTTTGACTTTCTTACTCCCAAAATTTGAAAATTTTGTAAATTAAAAAGTTGTTGAGAATTCTTTTCTCTTGAATGCAAAAAAGAATCACATGATTTTGATTAATTTTGAGGAAGATATGGTTAAAAGAAAAAGAAACGTTCTCCGATTTACAAAAATAAAACCCGAAAATGTACTTCAAAGAATTGAGTTTCAGATATAGCAAACCTCAAAACTGGAAAGGAGATCAAAATAAAAGTTGTAGCCACTGGAATTTAAAAAATTTTAATTTTTTTTCTTAATTTGGATCTGTTATGATCAAGACAAAATGGCCTATTCTTTGGCTTAAAAACTGGGCCAGAAAATGCACTTGAAAGAAGTGTACTTTTGACATAGTTAACTTTATTTTGAGACAAAGTTTTCAACATGAATGTTGTAGCCACAGGAAAAATACATGTTTTTAAAAGATGTATTTTTCATTTTGGTACAGATTTGAAGAAGTTATAGCTAAGGGAAGAAGAGGTAAAATATGGAGAAAAAAAGAGTTTGATTTGAAGAGAATGAACATTGATTTCTTTTGAATATTTTGCAAATATTTTGACATTATTTCTTTTTAATTTTTTCCTATGGCTTATAAGCCATTAATGTAACAACCGAACTTTGGAGATTGCCGTTAATATTAAATTATAATGCAAATAATAATTTAATATTATGATTATAAATGAATTGGAGGAATGAAATGTGAGTTAATATTGTCTACTTTATAAACAATGTTTTGATGAATAAAACTTGGGTTTTTAATTTATGTGAGTTAATTTATCTCATAAGATGTTATTTCAACATAATGATGGTTGGAATAAATATAAATGAGTGAAAATAAGCTTAGAATATTTTATTTGTGAAATTGGGTTGAAAATAAATGACTTTAGTTATTTATTGAGTCAAAATGGGAAGTATTGGAATTTATTCCAATAATAGCCTTTCATAGTGAATAAAAAGGGCAAATGAGAAGAAAATAATTTTTTCGAAGTGTATTAATGATTGCAAATAGTGTTGTAATATTTTAAAAAGTGTTAAAACATTTAATACGCTTATTTGAGTTAAGAAATAATTTTTGTTTGACTCAGATTGTTTAAAATTGTCGTTTTTTGGTCTAAAAATAACAATATTTTCAAATATTGTGTGAATTAATAGTTTATTGGGAAAATAATATTTTTAAGTGTGAAAAAAAATATCATTGTGTTAATCATTTTCACTTTGTTAAAATATGAAGAATGCATTTTGTCTCATGTAAAAGAAGTTAATATGAGAAAGTTATGTTAAAAATGGTTTAAAACCTATGTATATTAGCCTAAATAATTTTATAAGTATCAGAATGCACTAATTGGGTATAGTAAACATCCAACAACCCAAATTCTAGAGTTTCTGATGAAGTACGTTCCTTTTCTCCCAAAACTCATTACAGTAAAACCTAAATCGAAAAAGAAAAAGCTTCCAAGTACAAAACAATGGCTACCCTCTTCAAAATTTAATCTTCCAAGCTCAATTTTTGCAAATTTAAAAGCCTAGTTCGAGTTAGAATCATAAAAGAAGGTAATCTCTAGCCTATTCTATGTTAGAATCCATCTAAAACCCTTCTCTTCATCAAAAATCTATTTTTATAGTGATAATTGTTAATTTGCTTCTCTCCTTGTTTGCATGTACATGTTCTTAGTTTTACTAGTTTGGATGCTCTATTCTTGGCTAAAAGCATCAATCTTTGGCATCTAAATCATAATTCAATCTTCATGAAGGCAAGGTGAGTGTAAAACTCACAAACCCTAGCTCTTTATATGATCAAAATGTTATAATTAGTGAATTACTGAAGCTGAAACAAATTTAGGCATAACTTTCTCGTTTTTGATCCGATCTTGATAATTTTGGATGTTCCGGAAAGCATAATTCATGTTCTAAAACTTTTATGTTTTGATATTTCTGTAATTTTGATGTTGGCTATGTCAAATCTAATTTTTCTACAGCAAACCCGAGAGCAAAACCAATATTTGCTCTGTCATTGAAGCTGAGACGAATTTGACCTTCTTCGTTTCTTAACCGATGTTAATATTTTTGGATGTTTCGGAAAGCTTAATTCATGTGATACAACTTTCATGTTTTGAGTTTTGTGTGATTTTGAAGTTTTCTATGTCAAAATCTATTTTTTTCTACCGTAAACCCGAGAGCAAAACCAATATTTTCTCTGTCGTTGAAACTGAAACGAATTTGACCATAACTTCTTCGTTTCTTAACCGATTTTGATAATTTTAGATGTTTCGGGAAGCTTAATTCATGTGCTACAATTTTCAAGTTTTGAGTTTATTGTGATTTTGATGTTAGCTGTGTCAAAACCTAATTTCTCTACTGTAAACCTGAAAGAAAAACCAATATTTGCTCTGTCCTTGAAGCTGAAACGAATTTGACCATAACTACTTCGTTTCTTAATCGATTTTGATAATTTTAGTTGTTCTAAAAAGCATAAATCATGTGCTACAACTTTAGTATGTTGATTTTTCTGTATTTTTGAGGTTAGCTATGCCAAAATTGAATTTTCTTTCAGCTATCCCGAGAGCAAAATCTATATTTGCTCTGTGTTTGAAGCTGTAACAAAATTAGCCATAACCTTTTCGTTTCTTAATCCATTTTGATAATTTTAGATGTTTCGGAAAGAATAAATCATGTGTTACAACTTTTATGTTTTGAGTTTTCTTTAATTTTCAGGTTAGCTATGCCAAAATCTAATTTTTCTACTGCTAACCCGAGAGCAAAATCAATATATGCTCTGTGTTTGAAACAGAAACGAATTTGACCATAACTTCTTCGTTTCTTAACCAAATTTGATAGTTTTGGAAAGCTTAGGTCATATGATACATGTTTTATTCATTGTATTTTCCAGAATTTTGAAGTTTGCTTGATCATAATTGTGGTTGTATGTTGTTGTCTTGAGAGAAAAAATGATAGTAACAACAATCGTTGACCTTAGATTGTATTAGCTCGTTTTTGCTCTCATTCTCTTCGGTTTTGATGATATTTTTGAGATATTTTGAGAGTTATGATGCCTACCAGTAGGCTAGCTATATTTGGAGAATTTGAAATTCAAATTTAAGTGGAATTTTAATTGATTTTGCGTTAAATTTGAATTGAATTCGTATTGAATTCAAGTTATCGGTTTTGGTATATCCCTCTTAGTTTTCATTGCTTTTGAGAATGATTTTCACTAAACCATTTTTGAAATATATGAAAATTTCAAATTATTATTACATAGTATTTTTTTAGTTATTTTATAAATAAAGATTGATTTGTTTCCTATAATAAAGGAATTTCAAATATTGCTTTTAATAATCATTTTCGAAAAATCGTTTTAAATTTCTATTTCTCTAATAAAATTATTTTATAAATAAAATTAATTATTTTTACGAATTTCAAATGTAAAAGAAGGACAATTAAACGGTAAAGTATAACATGTGGTATGGGACCCATGGATTTGCTTTATCGCTTAAAATCGGACTTACACGATCGAAACCCTTTCGATGAACTATTTGAGATGATTTAAGATGTTATTGAATTTTGGGTAGATTATATGGTCCGAGAACTCCAATTTAGGAGTATATTCGATGAAGGACTATTTTAAGATGTGTTTCTCAATCGCCGATGAAGCGAGATGAATTAAGAGGTAGAAATTCCTATTTGGAATTATGGTTATAAATAACCATATAGATGTTATTTTTACTTGCCAATAAGATAAGGTAAGCTTATTTATGATGATTTTACGATATTGAGATGTATTATGATAGTTTTTACTTGTCGATGAGAAGAGACAAGTCACGATGCCCTTAGTACTCGTCAATGAGATGAGACGAGCATAGTATTGTATTTACTCGCTAATGAGACGAGGTCGAGTATATTTCTTGATGTTTTACTAGTGTGGTACCAACTAACGGCTAGTAAACCATTTGGGGCGAACGTATGGTATGGGACGTACGTTAACACCTATTGGGTTCCAATCCGAGAAGTTGAGACACATTCACGATGTTTACTAGAACTACAGACCACGAGTACTCGACTGGAGTCATAAAGAATGTAGTTGCTACTCCGATCATCACGATGTTATTAACTCAGGTCTTTGTGACTCGGAGTCATTATTATGTTATGGACTATAGTCATTCACGATGTTCACGATGCTAAGATGTTATTTGACTCCATTCATCACGATGTTTATGGTATCAAATAGTAGTACTAGTCACGATGAAGCGCGCGTAGCATTGCTTCGGCATGCAATCGGGGATTTGACCAATCAGGGATTTCTTTGAGTTTTGATGTTTTAGACTTCACCGTCTTTAGATGATTATTATATTGATAGCCTAGTGCTAGATGAGATGTATACATATATGGTGAAATCATTTATGATGTTACTCTTTGATTGAGTTATTTGCATTATGGATTGATGATTTAATGATTTTATAGACTACTTAATGCTAAGATGGAGTTGAGATGTATTTATATATTTATACCAATGAGATGAGGTATAAATGATTATGAAGAATCTTTTATGATGATTTTTATGATGGATTTGAGATGTATCTATATTCATACCGATGAGATGAGGTATGAATAAGTATGATTCTTCTTTTATGATTGGGTTTTATATTTCCTTGAATGATCCTTGGGATGTGCCAATGAGATGAGGCACATCCATATTCGTTTTATTCTATGTATGAAGAATATGTACCTTTGATGTATTTTTATATTGACAACCACTTCTAAGAAGATAGTTGAATCATTTGAAGTCGTTATCCATATTCCTTTATACCGCCGATGATATGTGGAGAAAGCGATGTTTATTGAATCTTATCTTTAAAACTTCGCTCGTCTATGTTCCATTTGCTTAAGCGTCAGTTATGCCACTTTAGTGTGACTTTATCATCATTATCTCTTCTACTTGCCAAGAAGAGATGTTGTCCTTTTTTATGATGTTGAAACCTTGTTTAGGGAATGGCATCCTTTAAGAAAAAGGATACCATAGCTTTCACTTACTTATCATTATCGATTATTCTGTTTAATTGATGATTTTAGCTAGCCTGACCTGTGTATTTTCACTCGGCTCAGACCGAGTTGTTTCAGCTATCATCTATTGGACTTAGCTTGAAGTTGATGTTGGATGTCAGCTCTTCTTTGGCTTGAGTAGTTTATTTATTCCGCATACTCTGATGTTTTTACTTTTGATTTGACGTATATGGTGTGGTCTTGTACCACTTATTGTATTCATATTGTATTGTACTAAACATGTATCAGTGTATATGTATATATATGATGTTGATTATTGTTCTATGATGTGCTTTACGTTTAGTTATTGTATTTTGTTCTGATAGATCCGTTAGCCATCTATAATTTTGGATTAAGCATTTACTGGGTATGTCGATCCACTTTAGTTGAAAAGAAAAATTATATTGCATTTATCAACGTATTCGGTAGATGTTTAAAACAAAATTATAGATGGTCGCCCTTAACCAGCCCTATTTTCCGCTTTAGTAGACGGAACCACTTGTTAATTCTCTTTGCTAAAGTGGGTCTCGGGGTGGGGCGTTACAGCATGGTATCAGAGCTATGGTCAGAACAAAGTAGAATAAACACAGAACAATATGTACATCATGATACATCGAAGTACAATACGGGTGAATCATTGTCCTTTATTCAAGCTTGTTTTTGAATCGAGCGTTGATTCTTTTTTTAGTTTTGGGATAGTTAAGATGGAATATGTCTAAGAATATAGATATATTGTATTCTATAGTATTCCATAATAGAGTTTGATGTCATCTTATCTTATATAAAATCTTATTTAGGATTATTAGATTCTTATTTTTGTCAATATGAGTGAGTTCGTATCGATGGAGCCGATTGATTTCTTTGGGCTTTCTTGTTGCATTCCTTTGAGAGTTGTGAGTCCTATTGAAAGGATCCACAATGATTGGCTTGGTGTGAGTATTCTGAGTTCTTTATTTGTTGCTATTTTAGTGAGTATTTGTTTATTACTCACCATCTTGAGATGTATCTGGTTTGAGATAGATTGACTTATTTGATGTAAAGTCTGATCCTTTTGTTGTTATGGGATTCTATATTTATTTTGGCATCCTAATTTGATTGGTTTATTATTTCTGTCACTTTGGAATGTTAATGATGATTCCAAAGTTTTTGATTTCACTCTTGAGTATCGATATGATGATGATCTATCTCAAATTCTAGTCATAGTGACTTTGTTGGGTTTTTTGAGTCCAGTTGGAATTGACATCCAATTGGGTAATCGAGTGTTGAAGTAAGCTCTTAGCTCTTCGTTTATCCTTCCACGAGGATATCCACCGAGGAATGAGGTGAGTTTCTAGATTGTTCGAGTTTGGTTGAGTTATCATTCTACTTCGTTTGAGTGTTCTTTTTTAGATACTCAATCAATGTTATCCTTTAGCATTACTCCGTTTGAAGTAGTGATTCGTGGATTGTGTGTTTCTTCTCCTTCAAGAAGAATTTCTTGCTTATCATGTATCTTGATGATTTTTGGGAATGGCTCGTGACATCGTAAGATTGACGAACACTCTATCTCCTTTTGATGATTTTGAGAATCGAGTATTTTGGGAATATCTCGATGCATTCTCTTAATGTTCTTTGGTTTGAGTTTTTGAAGCTCTATATGTATGTATGTGTATATATATATATATATATATATATATATATATATATGAGTTTTAAAAAGAGAAATTAGAGTTTTGAGATATTTTAAAAATCAAAGAATGTTTTGAATATATTTATATGAGTACCAGGGTTATCCATCGAGTAGTTAAGAGTTCTGGTCGATATGCCTGATCAAAGTTATCGATAGGAATCTCCTAAATGCTATGATGAGGCAATCAGACACGATCATTTGTGTTTTAAGGATTGAGTTTTGGAAATAATATTCGAGATTAAATATTAAATTTATTTTTGAATGGTAATTGCAGCCATTGATTTTAGAGATGAGTAATAGAGTGGCGAGGCAGTTTTGATCGTTCGGTCAACTCTACAGCCAACAGATATATTTATTTATTAGAGACTCAATGGCGAGGCAATGCCATTTTTTTTAAATTATAAAGATGAGAATATAAATGAGATTATTTTTGAGCTGTGCTTTATTTGAAGTATATATTGAGATTTTAGAATCTATATCATATACATTGGATGTTTAAGAGAAGAGTTATAAGAGAATTTGAAGATTGTTTTTAAACTATTTAAGTGGTTTAATAAAAAGAGTAAAGAGAATTTAAACCCTTAATTTATTTTTAGGAATATTATTTTGTATTTAAAAATTTCTTTGGAAATTAATTTTGAAGTAAGAGAAGAAATTTGGACTTTTAATTTGAGTTTTAAATTACTTACTAAGTAATATAGTAAAGAGTTTGAAAATTTTCAAATGTTGAAAATTGAGATTTAAAATTTAAAAGATGTTGAGATTTAAAAGTTATAAATGTCTTGGATTAAAAGTTAATTCGAGCCTATATCCTTGTTCTTGAGTATATTCTATCTTTGAGCTATTATTAACAACGTGCATTTTTCATGGTCGTTCAAGTGGGTGGCCTTGTAAGAAGCCATCTTGTGATTTATCAATCTTGTCTATTGTGTTTATCTTGTTGTGAGGATGTTATTTCCATATTATTATGCGAAAAATCTTGTTGATGATCTTCTTTATTGTTTAGAGTTCGGGTTTGAGTGAGTTTGATCCCGACTCTATTCATGGAGTTTTGAGGAATCAATCATTTTCGATTGATTATTTATTGAGCAACTTATTGAGTTTTGATTCAAGACGGGATATCTTCGAAATTCTTTCGAGTTGCTAGGAAAATTCGATGGTTTGCTAATCATTATATTAGCATATGATAGGCCATTGAATTTACCAAGTGAGTTTTTCCTTATTTCTTTCTACCATTCTATATTGAGAGTATGAATGGTTTAGAATTCTAGCTTGTCTTTATCCTTCGATGATTGTATCTTTAGTGTTGTTTACAGTCTTTTCCTCTAGAAATTGCGAGGACGCGATTTTCTTAAGGAGGGAGTCCGTAATAACCCGGACTTTGGAGATTACCGTTAATATTAAATTATAATGCAAATAATAATTTAATATTGTGATTATAAATGAATTGGAGGAATGAAATGTGAGTTAATATTGTTTATTTTATATAAACAATGTTTTGATGAATAAAACTTGGGTTTTTAATTTATGTGAGTTAATTTATCTCATAAGATGTTATTTCAACATATTGATGATTGGAATAAATATAAATGAGTGAAAATAAGCTTAGAATATTTTATTTGTGAAATTGGGTTGAAAATAAATGACATTAGTTATTTATTGAGTCAAAATGGGAAGTATTGGAATTTTATCCAATCATAGCCTTTTATAGTGAATAAAAAGGGCAAATGAGAAGAAAATGAATTTTTCAAAGTGTATTAATGATTGAAAATAGTGTTGTAATATTTTAAAAAGTGTTAAAACATTTAATACGTTTATTTGAGTTAAGAAATAATTTTTATTTGACTCAGATTGTTTAAAATTATGGTTTTTTGGTCTAAAGATAACGATATTTTCAAATATTGTGTGAATTAATAGTTTATTAGGAAAATAATATTTTTAAGTGTGAAAAAAAATATCATTGTGTTAATCATGTTCACTTTGTTAAAATATGAAGAATGCATTTTGACTCATGTAAAAAGAAGTTAATATGAGAAAGTTATGTTAAAAATGGTTTAAAACCTATGTATATTAGCCTAAACAATTTTATAAGTATGAGAATGGACTAATTGGGTATAGTAAACATCCAACAACCCAAATTCTATATTTTTCTGATGAAGTACGTTCCTTTTCTCCCAAAACTCATTATACTAAAACCTAAATCAGAAAAGAAAAAGCTTCAAAGTACAAAACAATGGCTACCCTCTTCAAAACTTAATTTTCCAAGCTCAATCTTTGCAAATTTAAAAGCCTAATTCAAGTTAGAGTCATAAAAGAAGGTAATCTCCAACCTATCTATCTTAGAATCCATCTAAAAACCTTCTCTTCATCAAAAATCTATTTTTGTAGTGATAATTGTTGATTTGCTTCTCTCCTTATTTGCATGTACCTGTTCTTAGTTTTACTGGTTTGGATGCTCTATTCTTGTCTAAAAGCATCAACCTTTGGCATCTAAATCATAATTCAATCTTCATGAAGGCAAGCTGAGTGTAAAACTCACAAACCCTGGCTCTTTATATGAACAAAATGTTACAATCAGTGAATTACAGAAGCTGAAACAAATTTAGGCATAACTTTCTCATTTTTGATCCGATCTTGATAATTTTTGATGTCCAGGAAAACTTAATTCATGTGCTACAACTTTTATGTTTTGAGATTTCTGTGATTTTGATGTTATCTATGTCAAATTCTATTTTTTCTACAGCAAACCCGAGAGCAAAACCAATATTTGCTCTGTCATTGAAGCTGAGACGAATTTGACTATAATTTCTTCGTTTATTAACCGATGTTGATATTTTTGGATGTTCCGAAAATCTTAATTCATCTGCTACAACTTTCATGTTTTGAGTTTTCTTTGATTTTGATGTTAGCTATGTCAAAATCCATTTTTTCTACTGCAAACTCGAGAGCAAAACCAATATTTGCTCTGTCGTTGAAACTGAAACGAATTTGACCATAACATTTTCATTTCTTAACCGATATTGATAATTTCAGATATTTCGGAAAGCATAATTTATGTGCTACAACTTTCATTTTTTTTGAGTTTTTTGTGCTTTTGATGTTAGCTATGTTAAAATTTAATTTTTCTACCGCAAATCCGAGAGCAAAACCAATATTTGTTCAGTCATTGAAGCTGAAACGAATTTGACCATAACTACTTCGTTTCTTAATCGATTTTGATAATTTTAGATGTTTCGAAAAGCTTAAATCATGTACTACAACATTATTGTGTTGAGTTTTCTATATTTATAAGGTTATCTATGTCAAAATTTAATTTTCTTTCAGCTATCGCGAGAGCAAAATCTATATTTGCTCTGTGTTTGAAGCTGTAACAAAATTAGCCATAACCTTTTCGCTTCTTAACCGATTTTGATAATTTTAGATGTTACAGAAAGAATAAATCATGTGTTACAACTTTCATGTTTTGAAGTTTCTGTAATTTTTAGGTTAGCTATGTCGAAATCTAATTTTTCTACTGCTAACCCGAGAGCAAAATCAATATTTGCTCTGTGTATGAAACAGAAACGAATTTGACCATAACTTCTTCGTCTCTTAACCAAATTTGATAATTTTGGATGTTTTGAAAAGCTTAGGTCATATGCTACAAGTTTTATTCATTGTATTTTGTATAATTTTAAAGTTTTCTTGGTCATAATTATGGTTGTATGTTGCTGTCTTGAGAGCAAAATGACAGCAACAACAAATCGTTGAACTTAGATTGTATTAGCTCGTTTTTGCTCTCATTCTCTTCGGTTTTGATGATGTTTTTGAGATATTTTGAGAGATATGATGCCTACCAGTGGCTAGCTATATTTGAAGAATTTGAAATTCAAATTTAAATGGAATTTGAATTGATTTTAGGTTAAATTTGAATTGAATTCGTATTAAATTCAAGTTATCGGTTTTGAGATATCCCTCTTAGTTTTCATTGCTTTGGAGAACGGTTTTCACTAAACCATTTTTGAAATACATGGAAATTTTAAATTATTATTACATAGTATTTTTTTAATTATTTTTCTAAATAAAGATTGATTTGTTTCCTATAATAAAGGAATTTCAAATATTGGTTTTAATAATCGTTTTCGGAAAATCGTTTTAAATTTCTATTTCTCTAATAAAATTATTTTATAAATAAAATTAATTATTTTTATGAATTTTGAATGTATAAGAAGGACAATTAAACGGTAAAGTATAACATGTGGTATGGGACACATGGATTTGCTTTATCGCTTAATATCGGACTTGCACGATCGAAACCCTTTCGATGAACTATTTGAGATGATTTAAGATGTTATTAAATTTTGGGTAGATTATATGGTCCGAGAACTCCAATTTAGGAGTATATTTGATGAAGGACCATTTTAAGATGTGTTTCTTAATCGTCGATGAAATGAATTAAGAGCTAGAAATTCATATTTGGAATTATGGTTATAAATAACCATCTAGATGTTATTTTTACTTGCCAATGAGATAAGGTAAGCTTATTTATGATGATTTTACGATGTTGAGATGTATTATGATAGTTTTTACTTGTCGATGAGAAGAGACAGGTCACGATGCCCTTAGTACTCATCAATGAGATGAGACGAGCATAGTATTGTATTTACTCGCTAATGAGACGAGGTCGAGTATATTTTCTTGATGTTTATGATGTTTTACTAGTGTGGTACCAACTGGCGGCTAGTAAACCATTAGGGGCGAACGTATGGTATGGGACGTACGTTAACACCTATTGGGTTCCAATCCGAGAAGTTGAGACACATTCACGATGTTTACTAGAACTACAGACCACGAGTACTCGACTGGAGTCAAAAAGAATGTAGTTGCTACTCCGATCATCACGATGTTATTAACTCGGGTCTTTGTGACTGGGAGTCATTATTATGTTATAGATTATAGTCATTCACGATGTTAAGATGTTATTTGACTCCATTCATCACGATGTTTATGGTACCAAATAGTAGTACTAGTCACGATGAAGCGCGCGTAGCATTGCTTCGGCATGCAATCGGGGATTTGACCAATCAGGGATTTCTTTGAGTTTGATGTTTTAGACTTCACCATCTTTAGATGATTATTATATTGATAGCCTAGTGCTAGATGAGATGTATACATATATGGTGAAATCATTTATGATGTTACTCTTTGATTGAGTTATTTGCATTATGGATTGATGATTTGATGATTTTATAGACTACTTAATGCTAAGATGGAGTTGAGATGTATTTATATATTTATACCGATGAGATGAGGTATAAATGATTATGAAGAATCTTTTATGATGATTTTTATGATGGATTTGAGATGTATCTATATTCATACCGATGAGATGAGGTATGAATAAGTATGATTCTTCTTTTATGATTGGGTTTTATATTTCCTTGAATGATCCTTGGGATGTGCCAATGAGATGAGGCACATCCATATTCGTTTTATTCTGTGTATGAAGGATATGTACCTTTGATGTATTTTTATATTGACAACCACTTCTAAGAAGATAGTTGAATCATTTGAAGTCGTTATCCATATTCCTTTATACCGCCGATGATATGTGGAGAAAGCGATGTTTATTGAATCTTAGCTCGTCTATCTTCCATTTGCTTAAGGGTCTGTTATGCCACTTCAGTATGACTTTATCATCATTATCTAACATCTTTGTTAAGAAAGCGATGATTTTAGCTAGCCTGACCCGTGTGTTTTCACTCGGCTCAGACCGAGTTATTTCAGGTATCATCTATTGGACTTAGCTTGAAGTTGATGTTGGATATCAGCTCTTCTTTCGCTTGAGTAGTTTATTTCTTCCGCATACTCTGATATTTTTACATTTGATTTGATGTATATGGTGTGTTCGTGTACCACTTATTGTATTCATATTGTATTGTACTGAACATGTATCAGTGTATATGTATATATATGATGTTGATTACTGTTCTGTTATGTGCTTTACATTTAGTTATTGTATTTTGTTCTAATAGATCCGTTAGCCATCTATAGTTTTGAATTAAGCATTTACTGGGTATGTCGATCCACTTAGTTGAAAATAAAAATTATATTGCATTTATCAACGTATTCGGTAGATGTTTAAGACAAAATTATAGATGGTCGCCCTTAACCAGCCCTATTCTCCACTTTAGTAGACGGAATCACTTGTTAATTCTCTTTGCTAAAGTAGGTCTCGAGGTGGGGCATTACAATTAAGGAAAAGAGGAAGAAGATGAAGAAGTTTGAGAAAAGAAGAAGAAGAAATGTGAATGAAAGTGAGAAGGAGGTGGGTATTTATAGAAAAAGAAAGAAGTGGTAATTTACCAAAATAACCTTTACCAATTTACCTTACTTCAACCTAAAGCAATCTCCACTTTTTAAATACTTAACATCATCTTTCACATCCTTACTTTATATCTTTGTCGCCTAAACATTAAGTAAAGAACATCATAATTATGTTGGTTTTGATTTTATGTGATCTGATGTTTACTTTTTCTTACTTTTGTTAATTCTTACTTACTTTTACTAATGACTTCTAGAAGTTTTCTAATTTTATTTATTAAAAATAAACATTTTTAGTTATTAAAAAGTGTAATATACATGTTAAAACATGTTAACAAAGGTTTGATAACGTTGCGGCAATTTATTTTGAGCAAAACATTGATTTTCAACAAAACGTTTTAAGGACATATTTTGACTTTTTTGTTAAACTATGTAAACCAAACTTCAAAATTGATTTGTTGTTATATTTAAATAATTAAAACAAGTATATTTGACTTATAAAATAATATAAAACAATATCCAAATCTTCTTATGAAAATACGACATCGATTTATCGATATGCCACAAAATTTATCGACTTTTATAAAACAAGTTTTATATATTTATCAAACCATTATAAATTAAATTACTATTATTGTTAAATGAGTTTGATATCGATTATATATATTTAAAAGGAATTATTTATCTTTTAAACAAATTTCATGAATATTTATCCTAGTTTATTGGAATCTGAATATTGTTAATTTTACAATGAAAATCCAAAACCTTTATTCAATATGAAAAATAAGTTTACCATCCTTATTTATAATATAAAACTTGATTGTTTAAGTTTGAAAATTCTACTTTTGAATATTTAAAATAATTAAATATCCCATTTTCAAAGTGTTAAAATTACGGGTCGTTACATTCTCCCATACTTAAAAGAATTTCGTCCCTGAAATTACCCTGAACCTAAACCCACAATATTTTACCTAAATCATATTTCACAAACTTAAACCCATAAGATTTACCCAAATCATCCATTTATAATATCTGATTTGATCTTCTATTTGAATAATCACCTTTATTTTCGAACTAGTATCGATCCCCCATTCCTCTATTGCGGACTCTAATCAGGCCTTTTGCTCATAAACGTTTGCTTTCCTTGCGTAGCTCTCAACTATGATAGAAAACTCAAGTAACTAACAAAAATCCTCATCAATGTTCGCCATCAAGTATCGAGTGATAAATCCTTTTTCGGATCAGTGTAAACACCTCAAAGTTCCGTACTCGAATCTTAGATCAAAATTTATGCAACGAAATGATCTTTATATAACATATGTAATTATTAACTTTCAAAAACTTTTCATAAACTTTTATCTTAAGCTCAAATACTTTATAAAGGTACTTCTTTGTATAATCCCGTTAATTATTTATTTCCAAATATTTTTAATAAAGGAAAGTATTCTAAAAAACTAATTTTCACTCAAAAGATAATTTATCTTTACAAAAAAAAGTCTTCCCAAAATCTTTTAACCCGGTATATTTCCTTTAACACTAATATTATTTATGAATCATTTCGTAAAACTATTACTTAAGTTTATTTCATCTTATAACATATGCAAATCAATCACTTTCTAAAGACATAAATTAAATCCTTGATTAATGCTGGATTCATTAACAAAACATTTTCTAGGTTATAATTACCTTTTTGAAGAGTCATTATTTTACTTTATAGTTCACGACCTCAATGGATATTTGTATGATAAACCTTTACATCCTAAGAGTGTATACAAATCCCAAATTTCAAATTTGTTTTACTTAAATCCGTTTGTCTAACAAATTTAGACTTTGTTGTAATTTACTATTATCTCAAATTCATAAGTCATAAAACTTATTTCTTATTTAATATTACTATAAATTTTCTAGCTTTGAATTTTTTTTACAAACCACCCATATTTAAATCCTCAAACTCTGAACTCCTAAATCTCTTTTTTCTTTTCTTTATAAACTACATTTATAAATTATCCTTATCTTATTTTATTTACTAAGAGTATTTCAATCTTTTACCAAAAGTTTTCACAATTTCTTAGCTCTGAGTTAGGTATGATTTGAAAATTTTTGACTATCCAAAATCGTCGAGAATTTTATTTTATCTCATCAATTAGCGATCCCAATTTACCTTTAGTTGAAACACTTGTATAAAGATTACTAAGCAAAGATTCATATTATCTCTTTAACTTAAGAAAATTATATAGATTGAGTAACTCCAAAACAATCCAAGGAACTGAGTACTACCAATAGTATCATATATCCTCTTAACAAGAAGAGTAATACTTAAAAGAAGTGCTTACCATCTGAACACATCAATTGCCCATTTTTAGTTTATTTTTGAGCCAATCGAAATAGTTATCATAAATACCTCTTTTTATTTGAAATAATACGATTTTCAAAATCCTTTAGAGATTACTTTATAAAACCTATTTTATAAATCCATTTTATCTTATATTAATTAACTTCATTTAAATTACTACAATTCTTTAAATTGCTCGAATTATAATGTAACGACCCGCCTTTTTGGACAGTTTAAACCGACGATCAAATACACATACCGATTCCAAACCATTCAAAAGGGCAGATGGTTATTGGGGTAAATAAGAAAAAAAAAGAAATAAAGGAAAAGAAACAACACAGAATCTCGCAGCGGAACGATAAAATATAATAGTCAAATAAACAGTTCATGAAGCTGTTTACTATACTTTGACAATTATTTATACAACATTTATCAGAGCTATACATATACAACAGAACAATTAAAATAATGCAGCAGACAGCATGATGCACAGATAATAATAGTAATAGTGTACCAAATCTTCGTCTTTGTCCTCCAGAATAGATCTTCAAAAATCTAAAAACTCAGGACTGACCCGAGCGTAATGAAAAGACACAACACTCGAGTCAGGACTAAAATATCCTTATGAAAGTTAAATCAATCGTAAATAAATATGAGTGTAACGGCGTCAGAGATGTTTATGGGGTTTGACATCTCATATCCAGTGTCAACGTGCGTGCAATAACTTAAGAGATGTTACGGGATTTTCCATCTCTCAAGGATCCATTAAACTATCTACTATGTAGTAATGTACGCTAAGTAGATAATGCCTATCAATAATATAAAGTATCAAAATAGCGTTAAGGCGTTACCATAATCCCCTTTAACACATTTTTATAATGCCTTAGTCTATACAGCACCGTAAGCCCCACCGTAAACTGGTGATTATCAGAGGGTACCCTATAGGTATAACACAAAACAAAACGTAGTGGTCGCGAATAGGATAATCAGTATGACAAGGTACATGAGGCGATACCAACTAGGATACTAGTAGTTGCGTGATCCGGACTGATGTTGAGCATAGCCAGCAGCTATCCCAACACTGCGAAACAACACTCCCAAATCAAGGGGTGCACCCAAATAGAATCACAAATGTAATAGAAATGGTATCGAAGAAGCGTGTCCGCTAGAGGTGGTGAACCTCAATGGCCCGGCGCGGATCCTGTTTTAGTCATGTCAGGGGTCATCCAATATCGTTCTCTTTCTTCAGTCAACGCGTTCACCAAATCATCCACTTCATTCTGGATCAACACTCCGCGTATAATAGTTATTAAAGTGGTGTTCGGTACCGACAGAGAGTATGTCCATATCCGATCCCGGTCTCTTTAATAACTATGTATTATTACACCATTGGCTCTTTTACATTTCAAATCGATTCATAATTGATATCAAAATATCATATTCGCCTCAAAAATCATATCCATTTCAAATATCATCGTATCTATTTAAAATGTAAGATTTCATTTCTAAAATCATTTTTCACATCAATATCCCATTTCGATTTCAAAATCATTTCGAATTTCAATTTAGGTTGCAACTTCATTTAACTCAATTCGTATTTAAATTCAAGATTTAAAAATAAACATTCCGCTTTATTGACCAGCTTAGAATTCTAGAAAATAGTTTTAAGTAGTTTAAAGTAGTTTTAAAAAAAATTAAAATACTTAAAATACTTAAAATCTTAAAATGGATTTGAAATAAATAAATTTAGTTTAAAATAATTTAAATTGGGTTAAGTAGATTTAAAATAGATTAAAATAGTTTAAGTATTCAAATGGTTTATATAACCGAGAAATTTGGAAAACAAAATAAAACAGCTTCAAAACCAATCCATTTCAATTATAACTTCCCAATTCAAATCAATTTCAATTTCCATTCTACCGATTCAATTTCGATTTCAATTCAAATCAATGTCAACTTTTACTTCAAATTAATTCAATTTTACATTCACCTTTAATTTATTCAATTTCAATTTATATCGATTTGGAGCTTGATGTTCAAAATACCAATTTATACCACTTAACACAATTATCCGTCAATATTCAAATCTAAATCCAAATTTCAAATATGATTCAATTTCAAGCTCAATTTCAAAATATCATTTTTATATCACTTTTACTTAGTAATGTTCAAAGCTCGAATTAAGGTTAAATCTTTAAACAAAGCAATTTTCGGAATTCAATCATATCCCGATTTTAAATTCCAAAGTCTCCACTTAAATTATTTAACAATTTCTTTAACCAAAATTTATTTCAACATTCCAAACTCAAATTTTCGATAAATTCGATTTCTATAAATTCGATTTCTATTTATAACCTTTACATCAAACATTTAAATAAATTTCAAATCGACGATTTTAAAAATTATTAATTTAGCCAATTCGGTGTCCGTATATAATTTTATATCCAATGGTCAAGTAATTATTTATTTCAATTAAATGTCAGGGATGAGTATATATTACTTAAATTAAATCACAGTATCATATGTATGCATAACAGGATATATATATATAAGCAAATAAACATCCAAACATTCAAATATCAACCAATAGCATCCATCGAAATACATCATCCAATAGGCAATACAATTCATGGCAATTTCATAGTTATCGATGTCAGGTAATTAAATCGCAATTCAATTTCAATTTTAATTTCAAATTTAACTGTAAATTTAATTTTCGACGGTTAATTCAAATGACAATTAAATTCTATCAAACAACGACAAATAAAATTCATATCACTTCATAATATCAAACTTAACTAGCATAAAGATATTCAGTACGTTGTGAGCGTTATAAAACACTCACCTTGATGTTTCGTTGTCACCGAGACGTTCCGGTTTGGAACTAAACCGGACGACTTCCAATTTTAGCCCAAATTTCAACTATCTCCAAATTCATTCAAACCAATTTCATTTCGAAGCTCTCGCCATCACGATCGCAACGAAAAAAGTTTCGTCTCAATCGGACCTCGTATGTGAGAGTTATACATTTTATAAGTTATCGACATTTGAATTTTATAAAACACTTTATATTATATTTAAATGAATTCATACCCAAAGCAATTGAGGCCCAGCCCAATAACTCCATCTTCCCCAAAGCAAAATCCTGTACGTGAACAAAATGCACAACCCACCATTGCCGTGCATCAAACTCCAGTGATACGGAGCTACAGTTTACGAAACTCGAATCCGTCTTCGCCAATCTTCTTCTCTTCGAAGCCTCCATCATCTCGACCACAAAGTTGCAAGCTCAGCCACACCCTTGAAGTCGTGACCTGGAGCCAGCTCACGCATGATGCGAAATGTCGCGCGTCCCAAACCATAGCCACACACCACCAAAACTTGCTCCGAGATGCTATCTTCGTTGGTGAACTCGAATCAAGGCTCCGTTTCGCGAATCGAAGCCTACAACCTTCACAAATTCTAATCCTAGTTCACAACTCCCACGTCCATCTTCATAGACCAAGGCCGCACCCAGCAACGAGCATACCAGGATGAAGAGAATTCAAAAATAGGATTTTTAGAGGAAGTTTGGGAATTTTTCACTGAGTATAATTGGAGAAATAAATTTTTGGAAGTTCCATTATTTTTTTATTCTCTCTGTAACTATGCCTGAGGCTTAAGATGAAAGAGGGTTGCGTGATGAAGAGGGAAAAAGCACAGTCAACTTGTTTTGACTATAATACGACTGATGTGAATAAGATATACAGCTGTGATGGACTTAAAACAATTTAAAATATTATTCAATTTCAAATATCTCATTTAAAGGTAGCTTAAAATTTCGAACCCCTATCGAGGCGTGCCGCTAGGCGTTCATAATGTTATATTCCTATTCCGGACGCAATGGAAAAGGTTTCAAGTCCTAATTTGATCGTATGTGCGAGTTACGGAAATAAACGATCAAATTTAAATTAAACCGATTAAACGAATTTCTATGCGTTTTGGCTTGCCCCGGACAAACGGTAAATCCGATTGACCCAAAATTTGAAATCTTACAATAATATCACGTTACGGATCTGATGAAACTGGTTTCTTTGAAATCCGAGACTATTTGAAAAATGAGTATTTTAACCCGTCAATTAAATATTAAAACAATTTCTATGCATTTCGAGCTGCCACGGTCAAACGAAAACTCCGATTGCTACGAAAATTGAAATCCGATAATAACAAACTATTACGAATCCAGTGGAACTAGTTTCGTCCAATTCTGAGACTGTTCGAAAATTGGCAATTTTCCAGTCGATAATTAAATATTAAAATATTCAATTTTCACAAATTTACTTTTAATTCAATTTTAAAAGTTCTACAACATCATTCTTACTTTAATATGATAAAATAAAATTTTACAAATCATTTTTACTCATATTAAACCCGTTATTCAATTACCCAATAATTTCCAATTTTAAAATCTTATTAACTCTATTATAATCTCAATATAACTTATATTCACTTTGGAAACCAATCTGAATCATATTAAATCAAATTTCAATTATTCACTCTATTTTTATATATTAAATTTCAATATCAAATTGATCATATCAAATTCGAAATATAATTATTCAAACATCTGTAATATTAAATTTAAGCAATTTGATTATTCTTAAATCACTATCTTTTGAGATATTCAAAACGAACTTAAAAATTTAACTTTTGAAACGAACTAAAATTATAGAACAACTATTTCCATTATACGGTTATTCAATTCCCATTATTAAATTATTCAATAATTTCCAAATATATAATTTAAACAATTTCGATTATCCAATAATTCATTATCTTTTGAAATATTGAAATTGAACTTATAAGAATCAACTTTTAAAACCAATTCACAATTTAGAACACTATTTTTATTTTACAGTTATTCAATTATTCAATAAGTTTTAAATATTTAATTTAAACAATTTACTTGTTCAATATTCAATATTTGATTTTAAATAGATTTTACTTATCAATCAATTACTCTATTATACCCAATGAATTTCAACATTTATTATCCTATTCAACTATTGATTTCAAAGGCATTCACTAAGTAGCATTCATTTTTTATTACTTGGATAATTATTGTTGCAATTCATTCCAGTTATTATTATTCCAGACGAATTACAAAAAAAAATTAACATTAAATCACGAAATCTTTTAAATTAGCTATTTTAATTATCGAAAATTTATGGGTCGTTACACTCTCCCCCACTCAAAACTTTTCGTCCCCGAAAAGGAAAAAGAAGGGAAAAGGAACTGAGTAGAGAATTCAACATTAGATATATTTTGTTCAAAGTTAACAACTTATAAACAATGAAATTCCATTCATAAAGCCATAACTACGCTTCCACTAAGTTACTCCGAACGGCTTTCTAACTTTAAAAGTTAATTATCAAAACAAGTCATAAAAAATTTTAAAACTTGAAAAATTTTCTAACACCCGGATTTACGGAAAATTTCGGCAGTCTCCTTTGCGCGGCTCGATCGAAAAAAAAAATGACAGTATATATATCACAAATATACATCTCATCAAGTAATGAGGTATCCCGCAGAGAAAAAGTGTAAAAGCACGGTATGTAATTCGAGATATGTACCTTATATATTATTGGTGAGCATATACGGCTAATATAGCGCGAAAGCGAGCTCCAAATGCGAAGCAAGCACAATCCGCACCTACTAAACACTCAACAAACCATGAGAAACATGCATATATGAAAATAATATCAATATACATCATATAGCACATAACAACTAGATGTGCCAACATAGCAAATGCAACAAAACAACAATGAAACCATCAATCAATTATCATCCAACTATCATCCAACAAATCCATAACCAATCAATACAAATTCACTTCTCATTAATATTTATTCACTTGGTTTTCAATTTTAATCACAGTTGATTCATTAACGTTGGATTTTACTAACATTCATTCTTAATTCAATTAGTTAACATTCACAAATTTATATTTACATTAGTTCACTTCCAATTTGAATCAAATTAAATTCTTTTAAATTCATTTAACTTCCAATTTGATTCCAATGATTTATAGCTTTCAATTTCATTAACACTTAATGAATTATATACAATCAACTAACAATCATATAACGACCAATCATATAATTTTAAAAAAATCATTTTATATTTGGCATCATAAATTTCCAATATTAACTTTAATTAAGTCCGTAAGCCGTACATATATCATC
The DNA here is from genome assembly GCA_030765085.1 of Allium cepa. NCBI lineage: Eukaryota > Viridiplantae > Streptophyta > Magnoliopsida > Asparagales > Amaryllidaceae > Allium > Allium cepa. Next base: position 657,659,373 of record CM060940.1, read on the forward strand.
CGTGAGCAATATCAATCTAATCGCTTATTCGATCACACAATTTCACTTCCAAACTAGTATCGTTCACACGACTCTCTAGTGCGGACTCAGATTTGGTTCCTTGATTGGAAACTGTTACTCTCCTTGCATAGCCAAATAGTATGATAGAGAATTCTAGAATCAAACCAAAAATCCATATCTAGGGTTCGCCGTCGAGAATCGATTGGAAAATCCTAACTTGGGTCGATATAAACCATCTCGAAATTTTATGCTCGAATTTGGATCAAATCGTTATGCGAATAAAATAATATACGTGCAATCTCACGTATTACCTTCCAATGGATTTCTATCCAATTTATCTATACTAAATTATTTTATTGACTTCTATTTTATTTACAATTAATTATTCATAATCCGTTATTCAGTTAATATCCATTTCTTTACATAGCATATTCTTCAACATTATCTTTTCTTAAACATCATATCATAGAATTTGCCTACTCAAGTTCATTTTAAACATTCTATATAATTTAATTAAATTCAATTTCATTTTCCAATTGATTCTTAGCTATAAGAAATTCCTTTGTTTACATTTACTTCAATTTCATAATTTTAGTTAATAACAAATTTATTTATGGAACATTTTATTAACCAGCACTTTAGTTTATTAATCATCCAATAAAAGTCTAACCTCTCATAAATGACTTTTCTTAGTTTACAATTATCTTAAAGGTTACAATCCCTTTGCAATTTTATATTTATTTTCTATAACCAATTTACAAAGATATAATACGATCCATTTATCTTCTTCCTTAAGTTCACTTACTTGTTCCATTTATCCATTCATCATTTCATGTTATATTTAAGTATATAACATTTTATCGCAACCAAATTTTCATTTATATACATTTTAATTCCTTTTGAGTTTTCCTTACTTGTATACTTCAATTATTTTCAGGTTCTGTTTATTTGTACAATATCTCATTACATATCCAAAACATTATTTCAACTTCTTAATATTTGGTAAGTCATATTATATGTTATTAGAATGCAAATTCGGTATTATACAAATTTATATAATTTCATTTTTCTTAATTAGAATGTACACAAATTTGATTTAAATCCTCTTTACCTTTCAACTTTAAAGTTTTCCCAAACAATAGCTTAGATATTTTAATCCTCTTATTTTATAAAATCTGATTATTCACATTTCATTCGAATAATTTGAAAATTACTAATTAACATAACTTAGAAATTTAAATGCTCGGTTCTTTTCAAATCGTTTGAAATAAATATATTCACTTATATCTTTAATATATCAAATCAACCCTTTGGAGTTTAAACCAAAACCCATTTACCCAAAATAATTTCGAAGAAAAGCAAAGCTTCTTAGAAGTCTCCCCCACTTTGACACTCGAAAATGAACGTCGATGATGCTACGCAGTCATCACCGAAATTATTTTCCAACGACATAAGAGAGGAGTACTGAATTCATTCCTTCTTAAAAATCTTTTCAAAATATTTTTCATAAATATTTTCCAACTAATATCACAATATATTTTCTTCAAAGCTTTGAAAACCATTTTTCAAGATCTCCGGGTCTTAAATTCAATATTTTCCAATTTAAATCTATTTTAATTTATAAGTCACCTTTATAAAATATTCTTATAGGATTTTCTTTCTTAAAACATTCCACAAGTGTTTTATCATTGTTCATTTTTAGTTCACCTTATTTATTAAATTACAATATCAAATTAATGATAATAACCAATATTTTTCATTCCTAACAACCAGGTAAGCTAGATAAGTCACAATAATTATCGAGAATTTTTCTTTATATACAAAATATAATTAGAGCAAAATTATTTCATTTACCCAATTTCAAAACAATACTATGTCGAATTGTTCTGTTTAAGTGTTTAGAGATCCCTATCAATGACGTTAATTACTCGTATTGACCACAATCCATAAGCCACTCAACAAATCAACCGACACAATATAAAACATTTTATATCACTAACAAATACGCTCTCTCATATATATATACACTCAGCGACTCAGCATAGGGTATTACTACCCTATTTATAAAGAGTCAGACCCCACAAAGCTAAGGTTATCGCTAAACCAAAGCTTTGATACCAACTGTAATGACCCGCCTTTTTGGACAGTTTAAACCGACGATCAAATACACATGCCGATTCCAAACCATTCAAAAGGGCAGATGGTTATTGGGGTAAATAAGAAAAGAAAAGAAAGAGAAATAAATGAAAAGAAACAACACAGAATCTCGCAGCGGAACGATAAAATATAATAGTCAAATAAACAGTTCATGAAGCTGTTTACTATACTTTGACAATTATTTATACAACATTTATCAGAGTTATACATATACAACAGAACAATTAAATAATGCAGCAGACAGCATGATGCACAGATAATAATAGTAATAATATACCAAATCTTCGTCTTCGTCCTCCAGAATAGATCTTCAAAAATCTGAAAACTCAGGACTGACCCGAGCGTAATGAAAAGCCACAACACTCGAGTCAGGACTAAAATATCCTTATGAAACTTAAATCAATCGTAAATAAATATGAGTGTAACGGCGTCAGAGATGTTTATGGGGTTTGACATCTCATATCCAGTGTCAACGTGCGTGCAATAACTTAAGAGGTGTTACGGGATTTTCCATCTCTCAAGGATCCGTATGTACGCTAAGTAGATAATGCCTATTAGTAATATAAAGTATCAAAATAGCGTTAAGGCGTTACCATAATCCCCCTTAACACATTTTTATAATGCCATAGTCTATACAGCACCGTAAGCCCCACCGTAAACTGGTGGTTATCAGAGGGTACCCCATAGGTATAACACAAAAAAAAAACGTAGTGGTCACGAATAGGATAATTAGTATGACAAGGTACATGAGGCGATACCAACTAGGATACTAGTAGTTGCGTGATCCGGACTGATGTTGAGCATAGCCAGCAGCTACCCCAACACCGCGAAACAACACTCCCAAATCAAAGGGTGCACCAAAATCGAATCACAAATGTAATAGAAATGGTATCGAAGAAGCGTGTCCGCTAGAGGTGGCGAACCTCAATGGCCCGGCGCGGCTCCTGTTTTAGTCATGTCAGGGGTCATCCAATATCGTTCTCTTTCTTCAGTCAACGCGTTCACCAAATCATCCACTTCATTCTGGATCAACACTCCGCGTATAATAGTTATTAAAGTGGTGTTCGGTATCGACAGAGAGTATGTCCATATCTGATCCCGGTCTCTTTAATAACTACGTATTATTACACCGTTGGCTCTTTTACATTTGAAATCGATTCATTATTGATATCAAAATATCATATTCGCCTCAAAAATCATATCCATTTCAAATATCATCGTATCTATTTAAAATGTAAGATTTCGTTTCTAAAATCATTTTTCACATCAATATCTCATTTCGATTTCAAAATCATTTCGAATTTCAATTTAGGTCGCAACTTCATTTAACTCAATTCGTATTTAAATTCAAGATTTAAAAATAAACATTCCACTTTATTGACCAGCTTAGAATTCTAGAAAATAGTTTTAAGTAGTTTAAAGTAGTTTAGAAAAAATTAAAATAGTTAAAATACTTAAAATCTTAAAATGGATTTGAAATAAATAAATTTAGTTTAAAATAATTTAAATTGGGTTAAGTAGATTTAAAATAGATTAAAATAGTTTAAGTATTCAAATGGTTTATATAACCGAGAAATTTGGAAAACAAAATAAAACAGCTTCAAAACCAATCCATTTCAATTATAACTTCCCAATTCAAATCAATTTCAATTTCCATTCTACCGATTCAATTTCGATTTCAATTCAAATCAATGTCAACTTTTACTTCAAATTAATTCAATTTTACATTCACCTTTAATTTATTCAATTTCAATTTATATCGATTTGGAGCTTGATGTTCAAAATACCAATTTATACCACTTAACACAATTATCCGTCAATATTCAAATCTAAATCCAAATTTCAAATATGATTCAATTTCAAGCTCAATTTCAAAATATCATTTTTATATCACTTTTACTTAGTAATGTTCAAAGCTCGAATTAAGGTTAAATCTTTAAACAAAGCAATTTTCGGAATTCAATCATATCCCGATTTTAAATTCCAAAGTCTCCACTTAAATTATTTAACAATTTCTTTAACCAAAATTTATTTCAACATTCCAAACTCAAATTTTCGATAAATTCGATTTCTATAAATTCGATTTCTATTTATAACCTTTACATCAAACATTTAAATAAATTTCAAATCGACGATTTTAAAAATTATTAATTTAGCCAATTCGGTGTCCGTATATAATTATCTATCCTATGGCCAAGTAATTATTTATTTCAATTAAATGTCAGGGATGAGTATATATTACTTAAATTAAATCACAGTATCATATGTATGCATAACAGGATATATATATAAGCAAATAAACATCCAAACATTCAAATATCAACCAATAGCATCCATCGAAATACATCATCCAATAGGCAATACAATTCATGGCAATTTCATAGTTATCGATGTCAGGTAATTAAATCGCAATTCAATTTCAATTTTAATTTCAAATTTAACTGTAAATTTAATTTTCGACGGTTAATTCAAATGACAATTAAATTCTATCGAACAACGACAAATAAAATTCATATCACTTCATAATATCAAATTTAACTAGCATAAAGATATTCAGTACGTTGTGAGCGTTATAAAACACTCACCTTGATTTTCCGTTGTCACCGAGACGTTCCGGTTTGGAACTAAACCGGACGACTTCCAATTTTAGCCCAAATTTCAACTATCTCCAAATTCATTCAAACCAATTTCATTTCGAAGCTCTCGCCATCACGATCGCAACGAAAAAAGTTTCGTCTCAATCGGACCTCGTATGTGAGAGTTATACATTTTATAAGTTATCGACATTTGAATTTTATAAAACACTTTATATTATATTTAAATGAATTCATACCCAAAGCAATTGAGGCCCAGCCCAATAACTCCATCTTCCCCAAAGCAAAATCCTGTACGTGAACAAAATGCACAACCCACCATTGCCGTGCATCAAACTCCAGTGATACGGAGCTACAGTTTACGAAACTCGAATCCGTCTTCGCCAATCTTCTTCTCTTCGAAGCCTCCATCATCTCGACCACAAAGTTGCAAGCTCGGCCACACCCTTGAAGTCGCGACCTGGAGCCAGCTCACGCATGATGCGAAATGTCGCGCGTCCCAAACCATAGCCACACACCACCAAAACTTGCTCCGAGATGCTATCTTCGTTGGTGAACTCGAATCAAGGCTCCGTTTCGCGAATCGAAGCCTACAACCTTCACAAATTCTAATCCTAGTTCACAACTCCCACGTCCATCTTCATAGACCAAGGCCGCACCCAGCAACGAGCATACCAGGATGAAGAGAATTCAAAAATAGGATTTTTAGAGGAAGTTTGGGAATTTTTCACTGAGTATAATTGGAGAAATAAATTTTTGGAAGTTCCATTATTTTTTTATTCTCTCTGTAACTATGCCTGAGGCTTAAGATGAAAGAGGGTTGCGTGATGAAGAGGGAAAAAGCACAGTCAACTTGTTTTGACTATAATACGACTGATGTGAATAAGATATACAGCTGTGATGGACTTAAAACAATTTAAAATATTATTCAATTTCAAATATCTCATTTAAAGGTAGCTTAAAATTTCGAACTCCTATCGAGGCGTACCGCTTGGCGTTCATAATGTTATACTCCTATTCCGGACGCAATGGAAAAGGTTTCAAGTCCTAATTTGATCATATGTGCGAGTAACGGAAATAAACGATCAAATTTAAGTTAAACCGATTAAACGAATTTCTATGCGTTTTGGCTTGCCCCGGACAAACGGTAAATCCGATTGACCCGAAATTTGAAATCTTACAATAATATCAAGTTACGGATCCGATGAAACTAGTTTCGTCGAAATCCGAGACTGTTTGAAAAATGAGTATTTTAACTCGTCAATTAAATATTAAAACAATTTCGATGCGTTTCGAGCTGCCACGGTCGAATGAAAACTCCGATTGCTACGAAAATTGAAACCCGATAATAAAAAACTATTACGGATCCAATGGAACTAGTTTCGTCCAATTCTGAGACTGTTCGAAAATTGGCTATTTTCCAGTCGATAATTAAATATTAAAATATTCAATTTTCACAAATTTACTTTTAATTCAATTTTAAAAGTTCTACAACATCATTCTTACTTTAATATGATAAAATAAAATTTTACAAATCATTTTTAATCATATTAAACCCGTTATTCAATTATCCAATAATTTTCAATTTTAAAATCTTATTAACTCTATTATAATCCCAATATAACTTATATTCACTTTGGAAACCAATCTGAATTATATTAAATCAAATTTCAATTATTCACTCTATTTTCATATATTAAATTTCAATATCAAATTGATCATATCAAATTCGGAATTTAATTATTCAAACATCTGTAATATTAAATTTAAACAATTTGATTATTCTTAAATCACTATCTTTTGAGATAATCAAAACGAACTTAAAAATTTAACTTTTGAAACGAACTAAAATTATAGAACAACTATTTCCATTATACGGTTATTCAATTCCCATTATTAAATTATTCAATAATTTCCAAATATATAATTTAAACAATTTCGATTATCCAATAATTCATTATCTTTTGAAATATTGAAATTGAACTTATAAGAATCAACTTTTAAAACCAATTCACAATTTAGAACACTATTTTTATTTTACAGTTATTCAATTATTCAATAAGTTTTAAATATTTAATTTAAACAATTTACCTGTTCAATATTCAATATTTGATTTTAAATAGATTTTACTTATCAATCAATTACTCTATTATACCCAATGAATTTCAACATTTATTATCCTATTCAACTATTGATTTCAAAGGCATTCACTAAGTAGCATTCATTTTTTATTACTTGGATAATTATTGTTGCAATTCATTTCGGTTATTATTATTCCAAACGAGTTACAAAAATTTTTCTAACATTAAATCACGAAATCTTTTAAATTAGCTATTTTAATTATCGAAAATTTACGGGTCGTTACATATAAATTCTTATTTCTTTTATATATTTTTTCCTTTTACATAATTATTTTCTAATAATTTTTATCTTATATGTTCATTCCTTAACAAACCTTATTATCAAACACCTTATAGTCAAATCATGAAACTTAGTTCACAAGGTATTTGTACTTAAACTTTTAAATCAAACAATTGATAAATTTATGATGGTAACTTAACATTATCATCTCTTAGTTTATTATTTTGGAATAAGTATTAAAGATCTTAATTACCTTATCAGATTTCTTACTTATCGATTATCTTTATGAAACATCTTATAGTCAAACTGTGAAATTCTAATCACAAGATGTTCATACTTAAATTTCACTAATCTTGATTTCTAACTATACCACTTTTCAAAATATATGCTTTATATTCAAAATATAATCCTAGGTAAAATTATTTCATTTACCATTTTTTCAAAATCAATGTGTAGGTTCATCTTGTTTAAATGTTTAGGAATCCTCATCGATAACGGTGATCAGGCGCATCGATCAGAATCCATAAATCACTCAATAGATAAATCAACACAAAATAGGTTATTAATCACTAACAAATACGCGCTCATATATAAAACACTCAAACTCGTTCTAGGATGTTACTAACCCTATCTATAATGAGTTACTCATCCTAGGGTATTACTAAACCTATCTATGATGAGTCTTTACCCCAACAAAGCCAAGGTTCTCGCTTAACCTTCAGCTCTGATACCAAATGTAACAGCCTGTTTTTTTGTACTATTTGAATCGACAATAAACCACACTTGTCTAACTCAAATTTCATGAAAAGACGGATCATTAAGGGTAGAAAGAAAGTAAAGACATAATCGAATCTCACACGAATGGAATAACATATATTATTTCAATAATAATCTTTACAGTGGAAAATTTTAAATACAATATTAGAGTCTAGCCTAGATTCATCCCGGACAGTTATAACACCTGCCCTTACAAAAGCTGACAAAAAAATAAATACAATAGAGTAGTGGATAATAAAATACGTCCATACGATGATGAAGATCTCCAGCTCTCCTCTAGAAACTCCAACCATCTTCAACTAAACTTGAAACTACTCGGATCCAACCTGAGTATTGAAATACCCGGATCAGGCTTGATAAACCAACGTGAGAAAACTAAATAATAAATGACAATGTCATCTATCAGCCTTTGTATGAAATCTTTTGAAAAGAAAGAGTATCTCATAGGACTACGCCCACATATAAACAAGGACAAGTTTTTACCTTATGATAACTAAAACTCTTTTATATATCAAAACGTTTGATATTATTTCTAACGACATTTCTTTGAAAACATTTGCAAATAAACTTGTTAATCTTATCCAAAATGGTTACCCATATAGCATTTTGAGGCTATTCATTACGCCAATGCAAACAAAACCGCAGGTTCTTATTGGAGAATAGATTTCCATATAAATCACCAGGTGAAGGATTTACCATCCGAATGGATACACCTCTAGATGGATGTCCCGAGGAACCATCATAAAGCTCCTCTGCCAACACAAGACCGGCCTACCTCTATAACTAGATAGTATCGAATATGTCATCCCCCGGTTGTTACCGACCTTTAACCGAGCGCTCGTTTTTATACACCATTCATTTACATCACGAACGTCATGGCGGGAAGAAATATCTCTAGAAGGGGATGATCATACCCTATTTGGGAATGACCCAATTAGCCTTGCCGCAACTAATCCTGTTTCGTTCATTTCCGGTTTGATGAGGCTTGAGGTTACGATTACCTTTTCACATACACATCTTCATTCACTTTGAATGCGACACTGCCATTCCTTTTATTACTATTTGATTTTCACAAGCATACAACTTCTGACCTCGTATGTCTCAGAGAAGGGTGTTGAGCTAAGAGAAGTTGACTTCTCCGCCACTACCGATGTATGTTTTTAAAACTAATGTACGTAATGTTTTAGAAATGCAATGTCAGACAAACGTCCATACAAGTTCGTTCTAGGACTGAACAAAACCGAAGGAACTTTCCTCAGCCATTACTAAGCGAGAAGCCTTTATGGTTTTAAGGTTTTTCTAAACAAAGAGACCACTGCTACAATATAGTGAATTAGGAGTTTATTCCCAATTAATCAACAAGTAGTCCTTTGTTATTATTCGTCTCAATATCTCCATCTTCAAACATCTTCATTTTTCGAACATGTAAATTAGTTCAAGTGGTTTTCGGATAGGAATCACCGAAATCCGACCCTGGTTCCTTCGAAGCCAATTATAGATTTAAAAGATGTTAAGTTCATATGTGTATATAAATCATCAATTGATTACTTCATCCTATATCTAATATCTTCCTTTGATATATTCTTTTCAGTTTATTCCATTTTCTTTTCAGGAGTATATGGAATCATTAAGCCTCATTTATTAAATCATTTATTTTATTTAAACATTTCTTAGATCTTGGAATAATTCCAAATCATTTTCTCTTTTACTTAGGAAAACCTTACCAAATCGTTCATTAAATTCCAAATCAAAGATTTCTTATATTCAAGTTATAACTTTTAGCTTAGGAAAAATATTCTCAAATCGTTCATTAAATCCTAATCAAAGATTTCTTTTTTAACTTCAAATCATATTCTTGCAAATCGAAGATTTTCATAACAGAGCACTACTACCACTTAGATATATTAAATTTCACCTCCAAGGACTAATGGCAAGTAATCATACATCATGAAGATCTTTGTCTTCATGATCTTTGTCTTCATGATCTTTGTCTTCAATATGTTTTATTTCTAAAATTAGTTTGAATGGGTTTTCGAATAGGAATCACCCAAATCTGATCCTGATTTTTCAGATAGGAATCACCCAAATCCGATCCTGGTTCCTTCATACCAATCATCGAATAAAAGGTGTTAAGTGGTTAATTAACATTCAAAGAATTATTTTCTTTTCCCTTATCTTGGAAAAACTTAAATATGATCTTTTAGAGCATCGGGGCTTTTCTTTCGATCTATTCCACCGCTCGCCTAAAAAGAGAACACATAGGCCAGGTAAGTTCAGGGCATGGGTTGCTCCATCCCTAACCTTAGTTAAACACCTTGTTTTACCTTCTCAGATCTCATAGGTAGGACAAATGTACGAGTCGTTTCCGCATACTCACTTTGTTATTACATTCAATATTCTTTATTTTTTTAAGTGGTATAAACAATTCGTCTTAACCATTTATCCAAAATCTTATTAAAACTTCCAAATCACCTTTAAATTACTTAATTATTATTTTAAAATATTTCACAAAGGCTTAGGAAAGAATTGTTAAGTTTAAAACTACGTTTCAAAAGTTATTTCAAACTACTGTGAAAAGCATTGCGAAAAGTTTTGCAAATAGGTTTTAAAAGCTATATTCTTCAAAATGAATTTTATATTATTTAGAGATTCATATTTTCAACTTAAATTTCTTTTAATACATTTTAAAATATTTTTAGGATTTATTTCATATTTTTAAAACATTTAAAATATCAATTTTAAACTTTGGTAACTTTACCGCAAAAGTGCGATTTTTTTGAAAAATTGTTTTGGACATATTTAAAATATACAAGATGAAATATTGATTTTCTTCCTTTATTTCTTTAACATATCTAAATGTCTATAAAACATTTCTAACTCATTTTAAAACTATTTCCAAAAGGTTTAAGCATTCCATATACACCATTTTATTTTACAAAGGAAAGTGCTTTCCTTTGTGCGTATCGACGTGTATTAACGTGACTTGGTAAAACAATTTAACAATCATATCAAACAATCAATACTTGATGATCAAATCATATATAAGCATCCATAGCAATCATAATACAACATCAAACATGTATATATGTAAATAGAGATGTTACATAGAGTTTCTCACCATAAACCAAAGTGATTAACTTCCTGCCAACATTCTAATCAACCAACGTTTTACAAATTAATTCCTACTCCATTAAATGCTAGCAAAAAACACACTCTTTCTTTCAATTGGTCGAGGCTTGAGATGGAGGTCGGCCGAAAATATAGAGAAGAAACGATAGAGCTTTGATCTTGAATTTTCAAAATTAGACCCAAAAAATAGGTCATATTCTCTCTTGTTTTTGACTCTCTTACTCTCAAATTTTGAAAACTTGCTAAACTAAAAAGTTGTTGAAAATTATTCTCTATTGAATTTAAAAAAAGAATCACTTAACTTTGGTTAACTTTAAGGAAGATACGGTCAAAATAAAAAGACCTATTCTCGAATTCACAAAAATAAAGCCCTAAAATGTACTTCAAAGAATTGAGTTCCAGATATAGCAAGCCACAAAACTAGAAAAGGAGGTCAACATAAAAAGTTGTAGCCACTGGAAATTCATATTGTTTAAATTTTTTTTTATTAATTTGGATAAGTTATGATCATGTTATGATCAAAAAGAAATGGCATATTCTTTGGCTTAGAAACTGGGGCAGAAAATGCACTTGAAAGAAGTGTACTTTTGATATAGTTAACTTTAGATTGAAAGAAAGAAGTCAACATGAAGGTTGTAGCCACTGGAAAATCACATGATTTTAAAAAAAAAATTGCATGGTAGTTCTGGTTTGAAGAAGTTATGGCCAAAAGAAGAAGACATAAAATATGGAAGTTTGATTTTAAGAGAATGAACATTGATTTTCTTTTGAATATTTTGTAAATATTTTGACATTATTTCTTTCTAATTTTTTTACTATGTCTTGGAATCCATTAAAGAGAAGAGAAAAAAGATGAATAAGCTTGAGAGAAGAAGAAGAAGAAGAAATGTGAGTGAAAGTGAGAAGGAGGCGGGTATTTATAGAAAAAAAGAAGTAGTAATTTACCAAAATAACCTCTTATCAAATTACCAAACTAACCTTGCTTCAACCTAAAGAAATATCCACTTTTTCAATACTTAAAATCATCTTTAACATCCTTACTTTATGTTCTTGTCACTTAAAGATTAAGTAAAGAATATCATAATTATGTTCGTTTTGATTTGATGTTTATTTTTTTTACTTTTGTTGATTCTTACTTACTTTTACTAATGACTTCTAGAAGTTTTCTAATTATATTTAGTAAAAGTAAATATATTTAGTTGTTAAAATGTGTAATATATATGTTAAAATATGTTAACAAAGGTGCGATAACAATGCGCAACTTATTTAAAGAAAACGTTGATTTTCGACAAAACGTTTTACGGTCACATTTTGATGTTTTTGTTAAACTATTTATCTATGTAAACAAACTTCAAAATTGATTTGTTATTATATTTAAATAATTAAAAAAAGTATATTTGACTTATAAAATAATATAAAACAATATCCAAATCTTCTTATAAAAATACGACATTAATTTATCCATATGCGACGAAATTTGTCAACTTTTGTAAAACAAGTTTTATATATGTATCGAACCATTATAAATTAGATTACTACTATTATTAAATGAGTTTGATATCGACTATATATATATTTAAAAGAAATTATTTATCTTTTAAACAAATTTCATGAATATTTATCCTACTTTATTGGAATCCGACTTTTGTCAATTTTACAATGGAAATCTAAAACATTTATTCAATATGAAAAATAAGTTTACCATCCTTATTTATCATATAAAACTTAATTGTTTAAGTTTCAAAATTTTACATTTGAATATTTAAAATAATTAAATATCCCATTTTCAAAATGTTAAAATGATGGGTCGTTACACATTTCCTTTAGCACTTTAAATATATATATATATATATATATGTATGTATGTATGTATATATATATTCAAAATTACTTTGAATCCATTTTAATTTGAAATCATCACTTTAACATTTTTTAAAATTCCAAAATATGGCCCAATGCTACAACAGCGCTAAATAAGGCGATTCACATTAGTCACGATATCCAAACATCACATATCACAGGATAACATCATATATAACAGTATCTGTAAATACAAGTTAACACCGGTGAGGAATCCAGTTGGATCACTCCAACCTGACACCTGCAATAAATATACATATTATAAAATATGTACAATTTCCGCTTCGAGGCAGACGCGTGTACAAAAGATCATCGCTCATACACGGAAACATATAGATCTCATCTGCTCCAATAGGCAGGAATATATCCAAATACCAATCAATATATATACATATATCATCTAAGCAATCATCAATTAACATAAAATTAATTTATTCTCACTTGTACAAAAATATCAGCGAGATAGAAAGAGTGAGTTGTACTCACTTTTATTCCTTTTGCCGCATTTTATTCCGAATAAAATTAAAAAGGCGTTTAATTTTGTCCAAAATTTTCACTAGCTCCAATCAACTCCAAACCCTCTCTAAAATGCAATGCTTGTCAATACGATCCCAATGCAACTTATTTCGTCAATTTTCGACCTCGTATGAAGAAGTTATAGTATTTTAAAGTTTACACGAATTCATATATAATTGATTTACAAATTTTATTTTATTTTAACCTCAAATTATCAGGGCCGTTGATTTTAGAGGCGAGATCGATCAACTACCACCGTTCAAACGCCCCACCGCCGTGCGCTACCATCCCAAGACCGGTCGAGCTCGATCACGCCTTCGCATGGAAAAACATGGATGAACGCGCGACCTTTATGATCCAATTGCCGTTGATCTACATCGCAAAATCCAATCATGACCGTTGAAAATATAGATCTTGTTGTACTCTTCATTTTGTGGTTGAAGACTTTTCGTAATTGTTTACGGATTGAGTGATAATTGGGAAAGAAGATCAGAACTTTGTTTCCATTGAAAAGAAAGTGGCGGCTGTTACCTTAGGTCTAGGGTTTTGAGTGAAAAAAAGAAAATAATAAAGTCCTTTTATATAAAAAATCATGATACTATTCATCCAAAAAATTTCGACCTCCAAACGAAACGTGCCGCCTGGCATTTGTAATATTTTACCTCTATTCCGAACACAATGGAATATATATCAGGAGCCAATTCCATCATATTTGGAAGATAGGTTTTCGTATCAAATTATTTCAATTAAAATTTACTTAAATGAATATATACGCGTTTCATCTTCGCATGAGCAAAGCGTAAGTCCGATTGATACGAAATTTGAAATCCTATAATAATATTACATTACGGATCCAATGAAACTGGTTTCGTCGAAATCCGAGATCGTATCGAAAATAATTATTTTTATACGTTAATTAAATATTAAAATATTAAATTTCTATAAATTAACTTTTAAATCAGTTTTAAAAGTTTATTAATATCATTCTAATCCAAATAGAATTTAATTCAACTTTATAAATCACTTTCATTCACATTAAAATTAAAAGTAAATTATTTCTGCAATTTCAAATATTAAATTAACAGTTTAATTATCCAATTAATCATTATATTCGAAATATAAGATATTCAACTTATAAAATTTACTTTTGAATATTTAAAATCAATTAAACATCCGAATTTTGAATGACAGAAATTCTGGGTCATTACATTCTCCCCTACTTTAATTACCCGGTAAGAAAAAGCCACAAAATCCATTAACTTTTCAAAACAATTCATTCAAACTAGGTTACCAAATTCATTCAAATTTTTAACCTTTTCCAAAATCCATTAGGTAAACTTCTTATAAAAACTTTCTAAGTTTTCAAATCCATTTATAGTTATTCATTTCAAAACCAACTAATATCTTTTAACTTTTAACCCAATATCAAAATTTTAGTTATCAATTTTTTTTTCCAAAATCACAAATTTTTTCTAACGCCTTAAATTTTCAAAAAAACTCACCATAGCCTCCTTTGTGTGGTTCGATCTGAAAAAATCACAATATATAATATCACAAATATACATCTCATCTTTGAGGATGAGGCATCCTATAGGGAAAAAAAATGAAAGTACGATATGTAATCCGAGATATGTACCTTATATATTATTAGCAAGCATATACGGCTAATATAGCACGAAAGCGAGCTTCAAGTGCGAAGCGTACACCATCCACACCTACTAAATACTCGACAAGCAAATGATAAACATGTATATAGGAAGTAATATCAATATACGACATATACCAATAAAACAACTACATATGCCAATATAGCAAATGCAATCAAAAGCAACAAATCCGACCATCAAACAACTATCATCCAACTAACATCCAACAAACCAATATCTGTCTAATCAATCCATAACCAAATCAATATACATTCATCTCCCATTAATATTAATTGAATTGATTTTCAATCTAATCACATTTGATTCATTAACATTTGATTTTTACTAACATTCATTTATTCAAACTCAATTAGTTTACATTCACTAATTTATATTCAAGTTAGTTCTCTTTCAAATCAAATCAAATTCAACTCTATTTAGATTCACTTACTTCCAGTTTGAATTCAATTACTTAGCTTTCAATTTCATATAAATTTCTATTCAATCGACTAACATCCATCTACAACCAATGCATATCCGACATAACCAAATTTATTTAATTTACTTACATTCAATTTGGTTTAACACATTTAATTTCAATTGGTTTAATATTCAATTTAGATTGAATTCTAGTATTTACTATCTTCGCATCTTTATACAACACTTTCAATGCTAATTTTATCATCACTTCTTAACTTAAATTTTATTCCATTCTTAACAACATTTCTAATCTATGTTTATTCACTAATTCACTCTTATAATTAAAGTTGAACTTCATTATATAACCCAAATTCATATTCGTTTAATTAACTCACTTCATTACTCACTTTATTACTTCATTTTGATATCAAATTCAATTTCATTCAACATCACTTAAGTTATGCTTCATTTCATTCTCACTTACATATACTTTCATTATACAACTTAAGTCCACTTCTAATTTAATTCAAATTCTATTTTATTTAACTTTTACTTAAGTCAAATTTCATATCACTATTAAAATTCATATTTTATTTTGCTCGATAAAATAGTTTAACCATTTTAATATTTGGTCTACTTATATTTTCTCATTTTATAAGTTATACAACCTATTTATTCAAACTTCCAAATTCATATTATACAATCACTTTACCTCTTATGTTTAATTTTCCATTTCAATAACTTATCTAATCCAATTTATATCCAATGCACTTTATTTAACTTTACTAGAATTAAATTTTTATTTCATGTTATAAGTCCAAAACTCATTTTACTTATATTTATCAATTTCAGCTTGGATTTAATTTCAAATTTGTTTATCATTAGAAAACTTAAATTTCAATTTACTATGGTAGCAAATTAACCACACAGAAACACAAAAATGATATTGATGATGCTGTAGTCATCACCCTTATTATTTTCCAGCAGCAGTAGTGAATTCAGTGCTTTATATTCTTTTAAAATTCCTTTTTTATTATTTATAAATCACATTTATAAAAATTTACTTATATATTTTCTCCATTTCACTTTACTTATATAAGATTCATTCCAAATTTGTTTAACTTATTTAGATTTATAATAATACAACCTCTTTAAACTTTGAAAAATAACTGTCAAAATCAACAGGATTCAAATTCTCAATTTCTTAGTATAAATCCATTTTTATTTATAACTCATATTTATAAATATAATCATGTTGTTTCATTTCTTATATATAAGATTATTTCACAATTGCTAATCATATTAATTATAATTCTATACTTTACAATTCATTTGCTTATATAATTTATTCTTTTACAATTGTTGTTTTTATTTAGATTATTCAAACAGCTTTTATTAACTTATATATATTTATATTTTTAAACAACCAAACAATTAATTCATATACTATAATAATTTTTGAAAATGGTTCCTTCGTATATAAAACATAATCGAAGTAAAATTACTTCATTTATCCAATTTAAAATAATTTTATGTCGACTTGCGTCGATTATGTTTTAGAAACCCCCATTGATAAAATGGCATCCCAGATACCGATCAGAATTCACTAACAACTCAATGGATAAGTAAACACAATATAAAACATTTTTATATCACTAATAAATATGCGCTTATATATATAATACACTAAAACTCAATCTAGGGCACTATTGTCCCTATCTATACTGAGCACACATCAAAGCCTAGGAATATATTGAATCTAAGCTCTGATACCGGCTTTGATGACCAGCAAATCTGCACCCTTTGAATCGACAATAAACCAGATATGTCCGACCCAAAAAACACAGACTGATGGAAAGTCATGAGAAAGAAAAGAAGATAGAAGAAGAGAAGAGAAGAAAGTGAGAAGAGATAACCAAACAGAACAATACAGAATCTCACATCGCAGCGGAAAACATATAATATCATATCATTGATCTTTACAAAACAGAAACTGTACATACGTACATTAATCAGAGTTCAACAATAAATCACTAATCATCAGCCTGGACAGTTATAATAATCTATCCTTACAATTGCTGACAATAAAAACAATAATAATGCAATGGAAAATAAACAGATACGTGTATACGAAAACGATGATCTCTAGCTCTCCCACTGAAGCTCCAAAAGCACCATCTCTAACCTGTAAATATACTCGGTCTGACCCGAGCATTGAAAGGGAAGAACACCTGGATCAATCTGGTAAACCAGCGTGAGAAAACACACTCAACTGAATTTATTAAATTACCAAAACTTTTCCTTTTAAAACAAAAGTATCTCATAAGCAACACCCACACATAAATGCAGACATGTTTTTACCTTACGATAAACAAAACATTTCATATCAAATCATCTTATATTATACTAGTGTCTAGTATACAAATAATATTGAAATAGCCGCAATTGCTACCATTATTAAATTCCAACATACTATGATCTACAAACAAAATGGCAGGCACGTAGTGGAGTTTGGATTTCCATACAAATGACCAGGTGAAGGGACTATCTTATGATGGGTACACCTCTAGATGGATGTCCGAGGCACAGAACATCTGCCCTCTACCAACACAAGACTGACCTACCTCCGTAACTAGGTAGTACCGAATAAGTCATCTCTCGGTCATTACCGACCTTTATCCGAGAGCCCTCATAGCATAAAAACCACATTAACTCACATCCCAAATGTCATAGCGGGAATAAATATATCTAAAAGAGGATGATCATATCCTAATTGGGAATGACCCACTTAGCCTTGCCTCATCTAACCCTGTTTCGGTCATTTTTGGTTGAAGAGGCTAAGGTAACGATTACCTTTCACGTATCACATATCACATCAATTTGAATGTCACGTTGCCATTTCCGTTGACTACTATTTTCCTTCCATAAAAATACAACCCTTGAGCATGAATGTCTCAAGGAGGGTGTTAAGCTAAGAGAAGTTGCCTTCTCCGCCACCATGGATGTACGTTTGTAAAAACCAATGTACATAATCTTAGAAATGCAATGTTAGACACTCATCCATATAAGTTGTCCAGGAACAGGACAAATCGAAGGTATTTTCCTACCATACCCAGTCGAGAAATCCCTAGGATTAGTAGCGAATAGTCCTTGCATTGGATATCTCATAACGAAGAGACTACTGCTGCTAGATGTATATTGGGATTTTGACCCCAAATGATTAACAAGTAGTCCTTCACTATAAAAATCCTAAATATCAATATCATCGATAACCTGCACAATCGAACGTATATACGTTAGTATGAAGTGGTTTTCGGATAAACCGATACCGGTCTCTTCGCACCAACAACACAAAAGCGTTTCTCAACCTTACATAGAAACTAAGTCTCATAGACTTATCACGTCTCCAACTCTCAACTTGCTTTTCTTCGGTCAAGAAGGAAGCTCGATAGATTGGAGTAATACTCCACACTACACGAATCAACATCCTTGACACAAACGATAACCAAGCCTACATAGATGGCTACGTACTAAGTGTACGACTAAATAGTTCCCACATCAAGTTGAGGAACTAAAAAGGCCAAATCTTGATAGGTCGGTTATTTAACTATCAAAGCAATAAACAAATATCTAGCACCATAAGCAATCACTAGGCCCTTTAATTAATCTTTTAATAATTAAACCACTTTCCCAGATATTCACTTTAAATTATCTTTAAAAAGATATTTTCTCAAAACCATTCACTGTCCAAAATCGTGAATATAATTCGTTTAACCA
The DNA here is from genome assembly GCA_030765085.1 of Allium cepa. NCBI lineage: Eukaryota > Viridiplantae > Streptophyta > Magnoliopsida > Asparagales > Amaryllidaceae > Allium > Allium cepa. The sequence goes on from CM060940.1 coordinate 657,678,610, forward strand.
AATTCATTACTATTGCACATTTAATTTTGAGGGATTATTCACCGTCCAAAATCATGAATAAAATCCCTTTAACAAACTTTCATATTTAACTTATAAAAATAAGTTGATTTCAAATTTATAAAACAATGTTTATAGATTCCATTTATATTTCATTTATATGTCAAAATCCAATTATAAGTTAATTTACTTATAAATCTCTTAATTTACAAATTCATTCTTTTTATAACTTCATAAATTCATAAATCTTATTTACTTATAAGATCCATTTATAACTTCATTTTAACACTTACAAAACTCTTTTATAATCCCATTACTTTTATTTATAAAATATTTATTTTATAAATCTTATATACAAACCATTCAAATAAATTCAAATTCTCAATTTAACATATTTTACCAAATAGTTAATTTCATATTTCAAAAATCATGTTTTGATTCTATTTAAATAAACATCTTTGTTTAATAATTTACAAATAGTTATTAAAACTTATATATCTTCAAAAATTATATTTAAGTATAATTCACAAATCATATTCACATATATTTCACAAAAGTTATAATTTTTATAATATAAAAATTGTAACTTTTATTTATTTAAATAAATCAATTTTCTTTAACAATTTAAAAATATATATTTTAAAAATCATTTTGAAACCCTTTATAATTTGAAATCATCACTTTAACATTTTTTAAACTTCCAAAATATGATCCAATGCTGCAACAACACTAAATAAGGTGATTCACATCAATCATGGCATCCAAACATCACATATCATAGGATAACAGCATATATAACAATATCTGTAAATAAAAGTCAACACCAGTGAGGAATCCAGTTGGATCCCTCCAATCTGTCACCTGCAACAAATATACGTATTATAAAATATGTATAATGCCCGATTTGAGGCAGACGAGCGTGCAAAAGGTCATCCGCTCATACACGGGAACTTATAGGGTATTATCTGCCCCAATTGGCAGGAATATATCCAAATACCAATTAACATATATATAATATATCATATATCATCCAAACAATCATCAATTAGCATAAAATAAATTTATTCTCACTTATATAAAAATATCAGCGAGATAAAAAGCGTGAGTTGTACTCACTTTGATTCCTTTTGTTGCAACGTTTTATTCCGAATAAAATTAAACAGCGTTTTTACCTAAAATTTTCACTAGATCCAATCAACTCCAAATTAGCTCTAGGATGTAGTGCTCATCAATATGATGTCAACGCAACTTGTTTCGTCAATTTTTGACCTTGTATGAAGAAATTATAGCATTTTAAAATTTACACGAATTCATATATAATTGATTTATAAATTTGGTTTTATTTTAACTTCAAATTATCAGGGCCATTGATTTTAAAGGCAAGATCTGGCCACAAATTCTTTCTTCTTCCACGTGAAAACTTCCCAGGATCGAACCTATTGGCCGCCTTGCTTCTCGAATTGTCGTGCCACCATCGAAGCTCTAGAGATCGATCAACTACCGCCGTTCAAACGCCCCCACCACTATCCGCCAACACCCCAAGACAGGGCGAGCTCAGTCACGCCGTCGTATGGGAAAATGTGGATGAACGCACGACCTGCACGATCCAACTGCCGTTGATCTACATTGCGAATTCCAATCTTGAAAATTGAAAATATAGATTCGTTGTGCTTTTTATCTTTGTAGTTGAAGACTTTCCATAATTATTTAGGGATTGAGTGATAATTGGGAAAGAAGATCGGATTTTTATGGCCATTGGAAAGAAAATGGTGGCTGTAACCCTAGGGCTAGGGTTTTGAGTGAAAATAGAAATAATAAAGTCCTTTTGTAGAAAATTTCGCGACACTATTCATCCGAAAATTTTCAAACTCCAAACGAAGCATGCCACCTGGTGTTTATAATGTTTTACCCCTATTCCGAACACAATGGAATATACATCGAGAACCATCCATCATATTTGGCAGATAGGTTTTCGAATCAAATTATTTCAATTAAAATTTACTTAAATGAACTTCTACGCGTTTCAGCTTCGCACGAGCAAACCGTAAGTCCGATTAACATGAAATTTGAAATCCTATAATTATATAACATTACGGATCCAATGAAACCAGTTCCATCGAAATCCGAGACCGTGTCAAAAATGACCATTTTATGCGTTAATTATTAAAATATTCATTTTCTATAAATTAACTTTTAAATCAATTTTAAAAGTTTATTAACATCATTCTAATTCAAATAGAATTTAATTCAACTTTATAAATCATTTTTAAAATCAAAATTCAATTATTTCTATAATTTCAAATATTAAATTAACAATTTAATTATCTAATTAATCATTATATTCGAAATATAAGTTGGTCAACTTATAAAATTTACATATTTAAAATCAATTAAAAATCTGAATTTTGAATGATTGAAATTCTAGGTCGTTACGAGATCCTTATGGATTGGTACCGATCATTTTTCAATGTGTTACTACTTAACTAACCTCTAATAATTTCAACCCCTTAATTCATTTTCCAAATATTGGCTTTCATTTTCCTTGGAAGCTTTTATGATCTATCTTCCTCCATGTTTCCATTTAGCAGTGTCATTGCTACTTAGCTTTGAAATTCATCAAATCCTGTCAAACTTGTAGCCGATCCAAGAGAACAAGCAATCTGATCTATTTGGGCTCAACTTCATTTTCCATTTAAGCTTCAATGCCACCGCTATTTTCAGGTCTCTGAAGCATAGGTAGGTTGTACCATCATGCTCCACCATATCACCACATCATTACCTGCATATGATGACCCAAAACTCCATGTCGTCAATATATTTGATGATTCCTTCAGCATCGCCACTTTAATTACCTATGATTAAATTAAGCCATCCATGGCATTAAGGAGGGAGATGGTCGGGAGTTCAAAAAAAAATACTCACATTGATAGATTCTTTGATCTATTAGGGGTATGGGTCAGCAGTGGGGGGTTTGGTCGCTAATGTTTAAGGAAAGTTGCATACACTCACCCATATCAAAATCAAAAGTCACTGCACTCTTGGATGTCTATCCAATAGACATTCGACTTTGCGACAACGTCCATGCAACCAATGAAGAAAGAAGCTTTGCATTGCTTTGGACTGCATCGTCGTTAACGTTAATCTTACATTAATGAGTAACAACCATAAGACCGCATGCCTGGGCTCGTTTGCTAGCAGAGCGGACTATCTACACGTAATGCATCCATTCATCACACTAGGGACACAAAACATATCCCATGTAGATTGAATCACGTACCATTTCCCTTGTCGATGAATGAGACCTAATCGGTCAACACAATTCGACATCTTTTGGATCTCATATATTGGCTACACAGAACCCTATTAAAGCATGAAGATTGGCTTTAAATCATTCCAAACCATGCTCGTTTACCCAATTTTAATAAATTGTGGACTGTAGATGCTTCCAATATATCTCCAACATGGGTGCAGGTCCTTCTACCTTGTAATTTACTCCTTCGACGGCAGGTTCATCTTTTACCCTAGCATTTACCTCAGCAGTCTCTAAGCATCGATAGTCATGCATCAACATAGGCAATCTATGCAAGTCATTCCTTTTGCGCTATAGAATAACCCCATAATGGTATTGCTCTCGATGACTATCTAAAAGCGGCTATAATCCTCGGTAAAACTCTAGATTTTACAACCTCAACTTTAATTGTGATAGACGGTAGAAGAATCTGTGATTGCCATGGAATTTCCCTTCCCAGCTCCATCTAAATGAATATGTTGTGCTAAATTACATACCTTTATTAAGCACTCGGGCAGGGTGCCCACTCTCAAAGAAGTTAGATACCTTTATAGCTTTAAGAAGCAAAGTGATTGCAGACCTTTATATAAACTCAGCAACTTCAAGGATGGGTAATTTTTCATTTATCGCCCTATTGGCCTCACCTAAAAACTAGTTATTAGGATGTAAGTTTTACCCCTACTCCTTAGCTCACTAAAGTTCACCTTACTCGGTTTACCGACTTCATCCTTCTTTGAATTTAACATATATTCCTCGATGGGCCACTAATTTTGCTCTAGCATAGATGCTATAAGTTCTGAAAAATATTCCAACCGTCGAAAGAAGGATGAAATGGGTTCTCGCCGACTCTTAAATATGACACTTCGGCAGCTATACAACTACTATAACCTTGGAATCATATCTTCCACATGTACGGCTGCATGTGCTACATCATGAGTTGAAGCTGAACCTCCGACTCTTGCACATCAAGAGGATACAGCTGTGGCACAGGGCTCCATTATCGATTAAAGGAAGGACAAGAGTGAAAATGAACATAATGACAATAATGAGGGAGAAGGTGAGGATGACTCCAACCTTGGATACAAATAAAATAGGGAAACAAGTGGAAACGAAAGAACTTCATCACCCAATCTCTAACCGAAAATAAGGATCTTATCACCTCGCCTGGTCTCAAAGCCACAACTAACTCTAGTGAGAGGTAACTCTGGTCTCACCCATCCATGATATCATCTATTTGCTTGCGTGATGAACAGAATTTTCGACCCTCGAAAATTGACACTAATAAATCCTCGGTATTCAAATGCCGAAAAACTCGATCGTTAAGAGTAGAAAGAAAATAAAGGCAGAACAAAATCTTACACGATTGGACTAACATATATTATTTCAACATATGATCTTTACAGTGGAAAATTTTTCATTTATCATATTTTACTTAACATTAACATGGACAGTTACAAATATCTGTCCCTACAAATGCGAAATACAATAGTACATGAGTGTGGCGGAAAATGGATAACAATCTTAAAAAGAACCTTCTAGCTCCATGCTCCGAGCTCTTCCAAAATGCTCTAACTAAACCTGACTACTAAACTATCCAAAAAATAAGGCACCTAGAGTTTAAGGGAAAGAAAATAACAGGTCAGTCATGGGACTGGTGTGAGAAACTCAAAATACGAATATTTGAAAACAAAATGTATCTCATAAGACCACGCCACACATAAACACGTAACGAGTTTTTACCTTATGATAACCAAATCATTCTGCGTAAAATCTAATGATATTATTTTTGATGATATTCTTTGAAAACCTTTCAAATAAACATATTCAAATAATCGAAATTGTTACATTGGTTAAATTTGATGGCATAATAGGTTTACAACTAAGTCCAAAGGCACCTATTAGAAAATGGATTTTCAATGAATAGCGAAGTAAGGGACTACCTCCTGTACAGTACATTTGTAGAGGAATGTACCGAGGATCGACATCTTTAAAACATCTATGAATTAAGATCGGCCTACCCACAAACCCATCTGGTGGTGGATAGAACGGAGTATGATATCACCTTGGCCATTCTCGACCTATCCAAAAGCTCTCATACCATACACCACATTTTTTTACCCATTATCATAGCAGGCGCAAAATAGATCTAGAAAGGTATTATCATACCCTAATGGTTGCGATCCACTTAGCTTTAAAGCAACCCTTATTTCACAATTCCTCGGGTGTGAGGCTAAAGTTAACGTTGCCTTCTTAGAACATTTTCACGTAAAATGCCACATTACCATATCCAATAATACACTATTGATTTCAAAAAAGTACAACCTCTCAACTCGTAGGCCTCAGAGAAGGTTGTAAGTATAAGAGGGCTTACTCCTACACCACCAACCAGATGTATATTTTTAGAGATCAATGCACTGTGATCTTAGAAATGCAATATCAGACATTCATTCATAAAAATTAGCCAGGAACAAAACAAACCGAAGGCACTCTCCTACCACATCCTATCGAGCATTACTCCTAGGATTTGTAGTGAGTAGTCCTTGCATACGAAAATCCAAAAATGAAGGGACCACTGCTATTTATTTATCTCAGGAGCTACTCTAAAATTACCAACAAGCAGTCCTTCCATTATGAAGATCCCTTCCTTCAACTTCATTTCCTTTAACATGTGTTCACTTTCAAACTCTTAAATTGACTCGAAGTGGTTTTCGGATAAGAATTACCTAAATCTGACCCCTATTTCTTCAAATCAATCATTCATAAAAAGACGTTAAGTAGGTGGGTGATTAATATTCCATTAATTAGTATCTTTTAACCCAATCTTCTTAGAGATATATATATCTTTTTAAAACCATTTCTCTTCAGTACACACGAGATTATTAAACCTCATTTATCAAATATTTGTTTAATTAAAACCTTTTTAAATCTTGTAGTAATTTCAAATCATTTCATCCTTTACTTAGGAAAATATGTCCAAATCATTTATTTAAATCTTAACAAAGATTTCTTATTTCCAAATAATTGCTTTTAAACAGCTCAAAGACAATGTTATTTAAGACATCATTTACTGTAAACCCTAAACAATTAATTTTAAGTAAAAGGATCCATAGGAATTAAAGTAATTCCTAATCATTTATTTAAATATTGACAAAACATTTTTATTTTCAAATCATTTTCATAATTCATATTGGAAAACATTACAGAGTTTAAAAATGGTTGATAGAAAGTATACTAATTCTACTCAACACCAATTTCTGTATTCAACCTTTACTATCCATCGAACAACGGTGAAATTAGCTTTTAAATTCACACAGATAGTTTGGGTTTCCTCCTTAGAATTTAATATCAAGTGTAAGAAGATTATTTACATGTAATCCAAGTTGTATTGAATTTGGAAAATTGAAATCTTTTATACTTGCCTCGTTTTCGACATTTCGACCTTATATATTCCTCGCCTAGGAAAAAGGACAAGTGAACCAGGGGACTGGTTGCTATTGGACATATCCTTAGTTTAAGCACCTCACATCTGGATTTCATGAATTGAAAAAACCAGTCTACTCATCGGCTTTTAAAGTGAAGATTAAATCACTTCGTTTTAACAGCTTTTCTTTAAATCATTAAATTAAACATTTTTTTAAATAAATTATAAAACCTTCAAATCATCTTAAATATACTTAATTACTTATTTGAAAATATTTATAAAAGATTTGCGAAAGAATACATAAGCTTATTGTCATATTTCAAAAGTTATCAAAAATGCTGCAAAAAGTGTTGCGAATAGTGTGCTTTTTAAGGCTTATTTGATCAAAACCACTTTTCTATTATTTAAAAATCCATTTTGTACTTCAAATCTCTTTTAAAAGATTTTAAAATATTTATAGACTTCATTCCATATTTTTAAAGAACTAAAAATATCTCTTTTAAAAAATTTATCGCTTTGGTTTTCGAACTACCAAACCGCCACTATTTTGAAAATTTGTTTTGCTCATATTTCAAAATCTACTAAACAAAATCTTAATCATTTCCTTTTGTTTGAAAACCATGATTATAAGAGTTTGGAAAATTCATATTACAAAGAATTCCGACTTCGAATCCATCGTATAAATGGATTTAACCTTTACGTCGTGAAATCGCGAACTGCTATTACACGATGTGCTTATCTTTGACTACATTTTCATAACTTGTCCAGACTTCACAAAATTGGGGTTTAGTGCTTATAAAACATTTATAAACCATTTTAAAACATTTTCAAGAGGTTTAACAATCTCATATACACTATTTAATTTATTAAAGGAAAGTGATTTCCTTTGTGATATTCCACGTGTATTAAACGTGAATCATTTTAACATCAATATAAACATATAGTCAGCATCCAAACTTGATGATCAAACAAACAACCATAGCAATCATACCACATCACACACACAGATATATATATATGTATGTATGTATGTATGTATGTATGTATGTATGTATGTATGTATGTATGTATGTATGTATGTATGTATGTATGTGTGTATGTGTGTATGTGTGTGTATGCATATAAATAAAGTTTCTCACCTTCGTTTGGTTTCTAACCTCTCGAAAATTCACTATAGCATTGCTACAAGTCGAATTAAAGCCTATGGAATTGAGCCTTGGACCTTTAAATGAGCTCAATGCATGCTTGCAAATGGAAGTGGGCTCGACCTTAGTTGTAGGAGTGTTGGGCATGTGTTTGGGTGGAGATGTGGAGTGATTTGGCTTTGGTTTGGAAGTGGATTAGAATATTTTTCCATAGCTTTGCTACATTTTTTCTATGAACTAGAAGCCATTAAAGAGGAGTATAATAAGATGAAGAAGCTTGTGAATTTATGAACAAATGAATTGAAGATGAAAGGTGGTATTTATAGGAAAATTTGTGAACTATAATATCACGATATTTATGTGCATATACATCATCATTGCCTCACCACCACACCCCTCATACCTCATCATGTTCGACCATGTACTCCCCCCATGTGTTTACCCATGTGTGTGACTTGATGTGTGTAAGAGTTTGACTATGTAAAATATCTTAGATCTTTTGTAATATACATACATATATATATATGCGTGTGTGTGTATGTATATGTATATGTATATTTGTATGTATATATGTGTTCATGTATATGTTAAGGTGTGCATGTGTGTGTTATATATGTGCACAAGACATATAACAAGGTTGCAATAACTTTGAACAACTTTCGTTAATTAAACCGTTGTAAATCGAGAAGCCGATTTCCAGTCACACTTTTACTTATAAATTTATTCACGTATAAATGTAAACAAAAATTTAAAACTAATTTATTATCATTTTTAACTAATTAAAATGATCTCTTTTGAAATATAAAATTTTATAAATTAATACTAAATAGTTGTTTACAAAAAGTGTTGTTATATCGATATAACAATACAAATTTTCTTATATTTTCAAATCAAGTATATAACTTTATAAAATTATTATAAATTATTTACTATTACATATAGTTAAAATGAATTATTATCGTTTTAAAAATGGTTATTTGAATAATTATTATAATGATTAAATCATCAAATCTTAATTTAAATTCACAAATCAACTATTAAATATGATGCTATTATTGATGATGCCATAAATATACGTTATTTCACAGATATAAAATAAATAATTTTATTTCATATTCTTATTTAAATGGATAAATAAGTGTATGTATTCAGCTCCATGCACGACTTCTGATAATTATAGAGTTGTTTGTTGATAAAACGGTTTTCGGTCATTTTATCAATTTTTTCCAAAGTATATATTTCTTTCTAAATACATATTCAAAATAAGATTACCATCGTTATTTACTATCCAAGACAACATAATCTATGTTTAAGAGCTCGTAGTTGAGTATTTTAAAAATAAATAAAATTTATCAAAGTGATAAATTTGCGAGTCGTTATAGCTTGCAACCTTGTTAGCATTCCGTATAACATCCCATCCTAGAATATTGCTAACTTCAGCCTTCCAGACATCGCTTCTCCAATTTGAACCACGGACGATGTGCCCTCAACTTCCATGGGAGAAGTAACTTTGATCGGCCGACTAGATGATCATGGTCCATAAAATTGATAGGATACATCAAGGTTAAGGCCGCAACAAGTTCACTCTACACTCGTCGTTCTCCATCTTCTAAGTCCTAATTCAACTTTGTTTCTTTTCCATATAAAATAGGACGATCCGATCTTTTTAATGACCTCTAAGATAAATCAACTAAATACCCTAGTTGCAAACCTTATGGTTCTTTAAGTAGCCGACGAAATTTGTCACGAGAAACGGACGTTTTACGAATCTGAAGGAAGGAGAGGGCAAGAAAAGACGAGGAAGAGAGATGATATTTGTAACATCCCCTACTTTGAAACCCAAAAATAAACATCAATGATGTTGTGGTCATTACCAATATTATTTTCAGGTGACATAAGTGAGCTTTACCTATGTGTGTGTATGTATATGTATATGTATATAGAGAGAGAAAGTTTAAGAAAATAGAGCAGTTAAAGTATATGTACATCACATATAAACCAATATAATGTTCATTACATACAATTCTTTTTAAATTAACCCTTAGTCGCGCCCATGCCCAGGTCTAATTGCAATAAAAATGATATAGAAAATTGTCAAGCCGACGTATGAAAATGTCGTCTTGAACTCCTTAAATAGCAGATGTAATATTTGTTAACTAACTAGGCCTCCTGCACCGTCTTTGGTACTTATCCTATGCCATAAAGCGACCTGCCTATACCATAAACTCAACCTACTCAAACGAGTACCCATAGGTTCATAGGAAAAACAATAATAAAACATGGGTTAAACATTAAGTTTGGCATGAATAACCCATAAACTAACCTATAGTGAGATAATGTCGCACAACACGGAATGGATTTTCCCTTAGTGTTTATAGGAATACAAATCAAAACTGCTCATTGCAAACTAAAAATTTGTATTTGTCTACTCGCTAAGCCCACAGGTATCATCTTGTGCAGCACTCATACGAACCTTACCCTGCAAAGAACTTGACACATGTAGTTCCTCTAATATATTTAAATATACACTGCAAAGAGTCTGCCACATGCAGCTTATATTATTTTATTTAGTTCGCACTGCAAAGATTCAGCCACATCTAACTTATATTATTTTATTTAGTTCGTACTGCAAAGAATCAACCATATGCAGTTCATTACATTTTATTTAATTCGTACAACAAAGAATCAACCACATATAGTTCATCCTATTTACTTTTAGTTAACATTGCAAGGAGACATCCACATGTAGTTCATTTTATTGTGTTTATATTGTAATGAACCAGCCATATGTAGTTTCGTCCCTACTAAATTACAAGGCAAAAAATTAGCCACATGTATTTGCGAGAGCATACAATCTGCTCGGACATCCCACGTCCCTTTGGAAGTTGAATGCCTATTCCTACCTTCCCAAGGTGTACATTCAAGTGAGCATCCCCACTCATACCCATGTTGTGGCTTGGTACTTCTTTGCCTTCCTTTGGCTTTAGCACATTATACCATGTTGTACTTTTAGCTTACATAATCAACATCTTCAACGTAGTTCCATTTACATCTTCTAACTTAAGGCCTTCGTTCATGTTTTGTCTTTCAATATAGCACTTATCATGCAGTATTTACTTTGCCTCAAAGGTCAATGAGTACCCATAGCAATTCATTATCTTTGGTCCTGGGTACTTAGTTCTCTCACTAAATAATAGACTGCCACTTCAGCTTTGTATCAGGCAAAGTCTGTCCTTCCGATGTGTCTTCACCGGATACGTTCAAACTTAACTTTCTTAATGCAGCATTATCCCTTAATATTCAACATTTATTCCTATGTATTAATAAATTACATATTCATGCACAATTTCCCTTGGCCAGTGCAGATTATCTTCAGCAATTATTTATTCTTAGTTTAGAAAACCTTATAAAAGTTTCATAAAATTCATGAATAATCTCCCTAAAATATTTATTCTACTTCTATTTTTGAATATTTTCCATATAGATTTCTCTCGGTACTTTACTTTAATGATCCATAGAAAATTATTTTAACATTGAAATTATTCGAATTGCAAACCCATTTCTAAATTCATGATCAAAACATCATATCAAAATTTCATATTATTTTGAAATTGTTTGAGGGTGAAAATATCGATAAGCATCCTATGTTTAACAATGTTAACCATAAACTTCCATTAAGTTATATCCTTACCTCCAATAATCACTAAAACATATTTAGTTCATCATATTATATCATAACCAAAATTAACACAGTGGAAATGTTAAAAGGGTTTAGTAGTACTCAACGAGATATCTAAATAATCTTATTTTAAATTTCTTAATCTTTTTTTGCTTGCATTTTATTCTTCTTCTTTTTTGTCTTTTTAAGTCACCATCATCAATGTTTCCTCCAAGATTTTATCTTATTTCAAATAGAATGGAATGAAGAAATGGAAAATGGTCATGCTTATTATCCCATAATAATTTGGGCCTTGGCTCTCGTACCATTTTTCGTTAGTTCATTACTCACTTCCCTTGTTTATTGCATCTCTTTTTACATTTTTAAACTCGTTTTAATTCTTAATTAATTATTAATTGTAGGGCATTACAAGCTCACCCCTTAAAGAATTTCACCCTCGAAATTCAATTATGGCATGGTAGTTATTGCCAACTCACCTCATGTTTATTCCAGTCTACCCACACAAGTTTCCCACCATGTGTCTGAAAAAAAATGTACCAGTGCATCTACCAATACAAAACAATCAACCATAATCCTCTTATATATAATATGATACAATATAGCTAACATGTATATTAGGCTAAGAATAATTCCAGACAAGTCCCCTTAATCTTATCCTCCATTTCCCATTTCCAATCCTTTAGTATTCACTACACTAGACACATGCTAGCTTTACTACTTTATTCCAAAGCCGCTTCTCATACGGTTCACTGTCCGAACCAACCTCCTCACATATGTCATGTTCAGTTCTATAACCAAGTAGTCTACTGCCCTCAGGTTAAGTAATGCTCCTGGTTCCCTAATGTACTTCCGCAAACGTGATATGTGAAATACATTTTGAATCCCTACAAGTGCTCTCGGTAGTACTACCCTATAAGCAAGCTTTCCAACTTCTCTATAATTGGAAACGACCCTATATTTATGGGTGCTGACTTCCCATCCTTCCTAAAGTACATCTTGCCTCACATTGTAGAAACTTTCATGAACACCTGGTCACCTACTGCTACTACAATACCTTCATTCTACTTCGAATCAACCCTGCCTCCTCGGTAGCATCCTTGGCCACCTCTGGTCCTAACATGAGCCTATCCCTCATTTCTAACCAACAAGTTGGTGACCTACACAGCCTTCCATACAATGCTTCCAATGGTGATATCCAACTATTAATTTAGTGGTTGTTGTATGAAAACTCCACTAAGTGTAAGTGGTCTTCCCAAAGATCCCTAAAGTCTAAAACGCAAGCACTAAACAATCTTCCAAAATCTTGTTAACCATTTAGGTATGTCCCTCTATCTGTGGATGATACGCACTCATGTGCATGTTCGACCCAAAATCTCTTTGTAAGCTGCCAAAACTCACTTATAAATAGTGGTTCTTGGTCACTCACTATAGTGCTTATCACTCCATGCAGTCTAACTACTACCTTAATATATATCTTGGCTAACTTCGATGCAGTTCTTGTGGCCTTTACTGGAATGAAATGAGCACATTTGGTCATTCTATCAACTATGACCCATATGCTTTCATTTCCTACCCCAAACCTTGGTAATCCATCAATGAATTATTTAGACATCGAATCCTATTTCAAAACTAGAACCTCCAAAGGCTGTATAAGCCCATTTAGCCTTTGATGCTCCACCTTAACTCATTGACGCATAAAACATCTTCCCACATATCCTCTAACATCCTTCTTCATCCCTTCCTAGAACAACCTTTACTTCATGTCTCGATACATCTTAGTGCCATTAGAATGTGTGGTGAACTTCGAATTATGAGATTCATCCAACACTTTATTCTGAAGTCTGGCCATATCAAGTACATGCTACCATCCTTTCTTTCGCGGTCTACCTTCTCTATCTACGTTAAACCCCTTCAGCTAAACTACTTGGGTTCCTGACCCTATGTTGCTTATTCAGTCATCATAAACTTGATTTACCTTCTTCAGTGTAATGATGTTTTCTATCAGTGCAGACCAAACTTCTAAGCGTGCTATTATTCCCCTAGAACTACTCTGGCCTACACTAGATCGAAACTGCACATTAAACATAGACAGTGTCTTCAACATATCCCAGTCTTTAATCATGTCTAATTTTTTTTGCTACTTCTAGCTTAAGGAATCAGATACCTTATAATCCTTCCCTAGGGTATACTATATCCCAGAACCATAAGATGCCAAAAACTCTAACCACCTCTACTGCCTTATGTTCGACTCCTGAGCGAACAACTATCTTGAAGACCTGTGGTTAGTAAACAATATAAATATCTCTCTTAGGAGATAGTATCTCCAAATCTTTAACACAAAGATGACTATCGCTGGCTCCAAATCATAAGTAGGGTATCGAATTTCATACTGTCGCAACTGCCTAGATGAATAAGCTATTAGTTTGACCTTAATGTATAAGAAATATTTATTTGGACATTATAATTTATTGCGTCTGATTAAGTTTGGATAATTTTATTTCATCTTTCATAATCGGTTTTACCTTTGGATTGTATCCAGAAGAGTTTTGCTATCACTAATTTATAAAGAAATTCCTTTGTCGTGAAGTTGGTGTTTATGGGAACAACAATTATTTCTTAGTAGAATGGATTAGGTTTCATTAATCATTTTATGAATCATCTTATGTATATAAACCGTCTTAGTTTTAGTTTATGAAATTTGTATTCAAAACAAGAATTGGCTATCCAATGACGATGAGTCCTAAAATCTTTTTGGGGTAGTCCACACAAGATTCCTCGTAAACAATTTTAACGTGCAATCTTCCGATTCACGCAAATCAACCCCTTGACCTAAGATATGTTGGGATTTCTCATAAACATGTATCTTGAATGATTTTGTAAACTATGCTTTTAGACGAAATTAATTTTAACCTTACGTACTTCTTTTAGGTACACGACCTTATAGAATGAAGTTAACTCAATTTCACTTATCATCAATCATACTAGTTTAACAAAGTGTGATTACTCCTTATCGATACATCATTATGTATCAAAGGGAGGAATAACTTTTGAGAAGATCTTTTTTTGAATGGTTAATGGGCTAATCGAGCCCAAGCCATATATTAATGAACTATAAAACCAAAAGTACACATCCTAAAATGTACATATAATCACTGCATATAGAGGACCATACTACATACATCGCAAAGGCACATTTGGTATATCCACCTTTAATTTTTCAAACTTCTCATGATGAGCACATGAATTTTTCGATAGACTTCCGTTGTCGATATCTTATTCCTTTCATCCCAAATTATCCAAAGAAAGTGTTCAAGAATAATGAGCAAGGCATTGGGTCTAGGATTTTTCCATCTCATCGCTTTAAAGAAATTATACCATTCTAGCTTGTTATTCGTTAATGGCCTATGAAAGTTGCCACTAGTAAGGATTCTCGACCATATGCAGTTCACATGGTTACATTGGAAGAACAGATGTATATCATTTTCTTCATCAGTTCCACACAACATACATATATTGTCAGGGATTATTACCCTTAATGCAAATTTGATTTTAGTTTCTAAAGCACTTTCCCCAACCTTGCAGAGAAAGGAATTTTCTTTAGCAGGGCTTCCCATTGACCATATGCAAGGAGCCCAGGGAAATAGTATTTTATTGTTATTAGGGATCAAAGCATTGTAAACATGAGCTATTTAGTGATGTTTATTGACCTATAAAACAGGAAAATCTGACATAGTCGGTGGGATAGTGGAGATGTCATCCCATAACTGGCATACTAGGGGAGAGTTGCTGTTAGCACCAGAATTGGTCACTAACACCCTTGAGAAAGATTATGTAGAGAGATTAATGAAGAAAGTAAACTAAATCAGATAATTGTATCCTAAATTAAATGCAAAAACAAGAACACCGCATTTATAGTGGTTCAGCGTAACTGTCTACGTCCACTTTGAGTCTTGATATTTATTGCTTTCATAAATGATTGAATACAGATACAATCCGTACTATAATGAATTGAATACAAGTGCAAAGTAAAATAGAATAAGTCTTGAATGCAGTAGAGTCTCCCCAGTGTTCTCCAAAAAAGGTCCCTTTCACTGTTCCCCCGCCCTTTTATTTATATACGAAGATAGGTTAGACTTTCCTCATGGGCCTAGGAATAAGGTACATTGGCCCGTGGTAAGTGACTTCTATGCGGCGAGCCATAGATGTCGAACGGCAATTGCCGAACCAACCATCCAGGCCGAACGGCATTCGTATGCCGAGCGAGGAAGGAATGTTGAACGGCACTTGTATCCGAACGAGGCATTGCGCTGAGTGAAGAGTGTAGGCCGAACGAGACCTGTCCCGAACGAGACTTTATGCCGGTCGAGGGGAGATGCCGAACGACTCACTTATGTCAAGCGAGGCCTCATGCCAAGCGAGGCTTCATGCCAAACGAGGCTTCATGCCGAACGGGGCCCTTCCATGCCGAGCATGGCCTTGTGCCGAACGACCCTCCCATGCCGAGCGAGGCCTTGTGTCGAGCGACCTTTCTATGTCGATCGAGGCTTCATGCCGATCGAGGGGAGACGCCGAACGACTCATTCATGTCGAACGAGGCCCTTCCATGCCGAACGAGGCCCTTCCATGCCGAGCGGGGCCTTGTACTGAACGACCCTTCCATGCCGAGCGAGGCCTTGTGTCGAACGACCCTTCCATGCTGAGCGAGGCCTTATGTCGAGCGAGCTTTCTATGCCGATCGAGGCTTCATGCCAAGCGACCCTTCGATGCCGAACGAAGCATGTGCCGACCGAGGTATCTATGTCGAGCCTCTTGTTACATTGTCAAACAACCGGGTAACACTTGCCCCCCAACATGTATCATGTGGATGAACATGATGCGCTTTGATCCATTAGCACTCCTTGTTTTCCTTTAAGCCCCAGTTCTGTCCTCTCGATAGTGATGTCGAACGGCATTCATATGCCGAACTATCTACTGAATGCTAAACAAAATATTGATGTCGAGCGAGATATTAATGCCGAACGACATACTTATGCCAAACGATCGAGGTGCCTTGACCGGTTATACCGGTCGCTGTCTCTTCACCTTCTTTCCTTTTTACTGTAAAAGTCAATACTTCTCGTCTTCCTCCCTTTTACTTTTCACCTCCGCTCTAACACCCTTATGAACTCAACTTTTTCTAAACCTTTGCTAACATCTCAACCTCTCTTTAAATCTCCGAGTCCAATTCGTTATCTCTCAACTACCTTCAACAGCAAGCCAGAGTGGATTTCCACTTCTAAATTGAGTGTCTCACTAGACTCTGACTCCTTCTCCTAGGTATGAACCTCTTACTTGCTTGACCTTCTCCAATTTGGGGCTTCGTACAAGATCTGAATTCGCGACTTTCGTCTAAATTAAAAATGATGGAAGTCGTATAGATTAGGAAGATGGATCTAGGGGTTTAAACGAGCCTTAGGATTAGATGGAGAAGAGGAAGGAAGAGGGTGTCGGCTCAGTAAGAATCGGTAAGGGCAGGGTCTGTTGGTCGATTGGCCATTTAGGAATGTACTTAGTTTGTTCGAAGTAATGAGTTAGAGGAAAACGTATGGCTGTGGATCGGCATGACTTCCGCATGACTCATCTGTGCCGAGCGATAGAGAGGGAGTGTATGAGGGAAGTTGGTGTTGGGTTCAACGCGTCGAGCGATGTTGCTCGGCTTGATTGTGGTTCGGCATGACTTGTCGCATGCCGAACGGTGGAGATGTAATGTAGGAGAGTGAAGTTGGTAATAAATAGTCGAGTCTATGCAGTGTCGTCCGGCATTAAGTTTGTTAGTAGGCCACAACAGTCAGAACCATCTCAACTTGAACATAATGCACGTTTGATTTAACTTACTTCCTATGGCCTAACATATGACAGTAAACAGGGATAAGGACTTAAATAATCAAGCATATCGAACAATCCAGACTGATAACTCCCTTGTCTTGACAACCATAAACCTAACTTTAACTTGATTAAAACAGATAATAACCTTCCACATACAATGTCGATGTCGAGCTCAAAACAGAAATCATCATACGACAAGCTCTTGGAGACGGTCAGCGATGACGGTCTTCGAAGATGGAAGTCCAAAGCTTAAATTTATTTCATCAACTTTACGACTTGTAACTCTTTGACACTTATACTTGAACAGTTGCACTAGTTCACAAACCACACGGGGGGAAGTATTTTGTTGTTATGTCTAATGTCGATCGTTTTTCAAGTATAGTTTAAAAAGGTGTTTCATCAGATTCAACATTCACCAGAGATGTCAAGAAAATCTAGTTCTGCCACGGTCTAGGACAGACCCGAGCTAACTTCTCAACAAGAAGTAGTTGGAACTTAAAATCCATCGAACATTCTTGTACAAGATATTCCGAGCCCCACAATCGCATCCGTCGACTTGGCTCCCGATGCCTTGGATGCAGCGATCTTTTTAGACGATCCGATCGATTCTCAAGCCTTGAGAATTAGCGAAAGCGCTCTTCATCGCATATGCTCGGCACACGGTATTCCCTTCGATGAAGTGTTGGTTCCATCAAGACAAGATCGTCCTCGCCCGCCTCCAATAGGATATACGGCCTGCAACAGATTTATGTGTTGGGTTGGTAGTGTGATGCCATTCAACTCCTTCCTCTACGATCTGTTATAGTATATTGAGATTTCTCCAACGTAATTACATCCAAACAGTCACGCATTCGTATACGACACGTGCATTCTCTTCATGAGCATCCTTTTTAGCTCCCGACTCCTGATGATATCCGCTATATTTATCGTTTCAAGAGATGATCGGACAGCCCATCTTTTGTATTTCTTGAGCCATGCAACAAATGTCAAATTCTGACTGGGGCGTGGAGCAAATTCATCCAATATAAGCAGGAGTGGTTCTACATGCGCTGTCCCCTTGGCTTTGCAAGGAGATGGGTGGAAGGGAGTAAGTCTTTTTTCTGGATCAATACTTGCATTCGGTGGAAATTACACCTTTTCTAACTCTTTCTCTACTTTTGCAGGCATCAGCCCACGTCCCGAAGGCTCCGGATATTCTGAAGCTGCTAAAGCTATCCAAGCTATCCCCGCAGGAGACCGGGACATTAGATCTCTTATTTCAAATGAATCGCTCTCAAAGTTTGGGCTGCTGGCGATAGAACGTCGAATAAGCCTTCCTCAAGGTGTCACTATAACCGCGTCTACCTTGGGCAAAGGTAAAAAGCAAGCTGGGCCTTCGCACGTGACGCCCCTGCACACCTGAGGAGGGGGAGATTAGAGAAGCTAAAACTCCCGAAGCACCAGGTGAGAATGTTAGTCCCAGTCTAGAGCCAGTAGTCAAGGTGCATGATATCGAAGTAATGCCTCCCCCTACGAAGGGAAAGAAAAATTTGACTTATAAACTGAGGAAGAAGACAACGGATGGAACCTCTAAAGTCAAAATCACCCCGGTGGAGAGAGAGCCTTCTCCTCAATGCTCAGAGAGTTCATTGAAAGGCCTGTTGGGCGTTACTATTCCCAATGATTTGCTTAACTATGGCTTCAATGATCTGGAAGCCCTTAAACTTCATTCGTCCGCAAGAGGTGATGCAGGCGTTCAAGCCCATGTTCAGGGAGAAAAAACTCCTTTAAGTAGAGATAAAGAAACTGGTCCGTTGGGGGGAAACATTAGGAGACACACGGACACGTGCACTTCACCTTGCTTTTCAATTTTAGCCATCACTCTACTCTTTGCTAACTTGTCGTTATTCTTATTCTGCATAGGTGATATGATACGCACTCATGGACTCGATCGTCGTCGTGGGTCATCTATTTTTCATCATTCTGGCCGAGATTCGGGCCTCGGCAAACGCCGAGACAGAGATGACTCTGGAAACCGAGACTACCGCCCTCGAGAATCAACTTATCAAAGGAAAACATACAGCCAGTCCTCATATTCCCGCGATCATCCTTCTCAATCAGAGCAAGGCAGGGAGAAGTCTATGCAGAAGGGGTCCCAGCTTGAGGCCCACTGAGATCAACATTCTGGTTCATCAAGCACCAGGCAATCCCGGGAACCCCATAAATCATCTGTAGTTTCCAGGTATACTCCTCCCACTCCTGTACCTGATCCGTCGGTAGCAGAAAGACTTGCTGAGCTCAAGGCCATGTTCCCGAAAATATGCTTCGATGGCTTGAAATTTCTCTCAACGATTCATCACATTCCGAGACACGTCAAACAAAGCGTTATTTCTTGTACCAACGATGATTATGTTCAACACGACGCATTTTTCCATTTAGCTAAAAAGTCTCGGAAGTCTCAATTGAGCGTCAACATGAAATCGATCGCCTAATGCTCGAAGCTATTCACGATAAAGACATTATCAAAGCTCAGGATAAAGAGCTCTCTTCATACAAGTCTCAGCTCGAAGCCGTCCAAAAAAGTGCTAAAGACACTACGGAGGCAGTCAATCACCTGGAGATGACACATAAGAAAGAAATTGACGAAGCGGTCCAATGCTGTGGGGTCTTGACTTTAGAGAAGGATTCTTTTCAAAGGAGAAGGATGCATTCGCCCTACGAGTCAAAGAGTTGTAAGATCTACTCCCCAAAGAGAGAGAAAAAACTGCTGCTCAGGAAGAGTCGCAACGATACTGCGATGAGATTGTTGCTACGTGACTCCTGAAGGCAAAGCTCGACAACGAGCTCTTTAAGGCCGGGATGCTGAAGGATTAAGCCCATAAAGAGGGCAAAAGAATAGCATCCATGAAGATTGACTCTCGCCTTGAGACGGCTACAGAGGCTGGCAGAGAGGAGATCAAGTGCTTGTTCGGCATGCTAATAGAAGAATACAACGCCCGTGTCCTCATGCATCGGGACTTAACTTTTCTTGGCGAGGGCTACCTCGAATCTCTAGTCGAGGCATGGGAAACTTTGATAAAGATCAGAAAGGTTAAGCTGGGCACTGAGGAGGCTTTGGCAAAAGAATATCTCAAAGGGAACGAGCCTTTAGACTTGTCTGCAGCGAAGGCCTTCTACGACAAAGGTTCCACCTCATCAAAAGGAAAAGATGACATCGCCGTTCCGTCTGGAACCAAGTCTCCAGCTCCTCCCCCTACTCAATCGACCGGTCGGCCGGTAGTTGATCCGTTCGAACAGCATGTTGGTTATGACCCGGAAGCCTCTGGCCTTGACATTCATGTTCTATCTCCCATTCCAAAGGGTGAGACTCCACGGACGGTTGAGAGCTAGCGAAAAATCGATAGATAATCTTCTTCTTAAATTTCAAAGTGTCGTTGCTTTCGGCGTGAGTTCGTTATATTCTAACGTTTGTCTCTTGTGGTTTTGTGTAGGCCACTCTGACCTCGAGCCCACTCGGAGGAGTGATGACGCTAAGGAGGAGAAGGAGAAGGCGAGTGAGGCAATTCAAGCGAGAGAGACTCCCGGCCCTGATGCTCAAGTGATTGAGGCGCTTGACGAGGAAAAGTCCGAGACTTCGTCTCCCGTCGAAGAAAGTTATGAAATTGAGATTACAGGCGCCTCTGAAGACACTTCAAAATGAGCATGAAGAAGCAACTCGCGGAGGAGAAGAAAAAGAAAGCTAAAATCAAAGTCGATCCCCGTGTTGGGGATCTAGATGAACCTCTGAACTGGCCTTTGAAGGTCATTCTCCCTGGTGGGTTTAAGCCAACAGACGTCCATCGTCCTCCCTCAGATGTTACTTCCCCATCTAGCAAGGCATCCAAGCAAAAACACGTAGGGGAGGAATCGTCGGAGAAAACAAGGGAGGAAAAAAACGGGGGAAATCAAAGAAGTAGCTGTTATACTCGTTCAATGAGAGTTAGCCTAGATTATGTAATTATTTCTATTTATTTTCATAGTCAACGTAGATAGACTTTTGACTCTGAGTTTTGGAGGAGTTGTTGTAGGATCTCATTTTGGATTGATAAATAAAATTTAATTTCTTTGTCTTTCAAATGACTTTTGTTGTTCAGCTTTCTGTATAAATGTGGTCGAAACCCGAGCTATTGTGACTTACATAAACCCCCAATTCATCTTCATATAACTCGAAAATTCTTTGGAGTTGTACATCCTTTATTCCACGCTTCAGGTACTTAGAATATTTTTTAGTCTGTACTCTGTGGACTTGAAGTCTTCAAGTCATTTGTACTCTAGTCCGCACTCCGGGGACTTAGAGCTTTTTAAGTCGTTTATACTCTTGTCCATACTCTAGAACTTAGAGTACTCCAGTCCATACTTTGGGGACTCAGAGTACTTCAGTCCGCACTATGGGGGATTGGAGATTTCAATTCGTTTATACTCTAGTTCGCACTCTGAGGACTCAGAGTACTCCAGTCCGCACGCTGGGACTTGAAGATTTTAAGTCGTTTATACTCTAGTCCGCACTCTAGGGACTCAGAGTACTCCAGTTCACACTCTGAAGACTTAGAGATTTCAAGTCATTTATACTCTAGTCCACACCCTGGTGACTCAGAGTACTCCAGCCCGCACTCTGGGGACTTGGAGATTTCAAGTCGTTTATACTCTAATCTGCATTCTGGGGACTCAGAGTACTCCAATCCGCACTTTGGAGACTCAGAGTACTCTAGTCCGCACTCTAGGGACTTGGAGATTTCAAGTCGTTTTATACTCTAGTCTGCACTCTGGGTACTCAGAGTACTCCAGTTCGCACTCTGGGGACTTGGAGATTTTAAGTCATTTATACTCCGGTCCGCACTCTGGGGACTCAGAGTACTCCAGTCCACACTCTAGGGACTTGGAGATTTCAAGTCGTTTATGCGCGTTCGTACGTCAGACGGAATAATGTAACGAATAATGTAACTCTAGTTTTTTGCCATAGAATTATCATACACAGAAACATCAATAATTCATGGAAAAGATGGCTTCAAGCCTTTATTAATGAATACAGGCTAAATTGACTTATTACATGCTGAATACTAAGAATCAACGAAATAAAAACATACTGAAAATAATCGCAATAAAGATAGAAAATGAATAGGCTAATTATAATAATGCCGCAGATGCTTACTATTCCATGCGTGGGGGAGTGTTGCGCCATCAACGGTCGCTAGCTTGAAAGTTCCTACTCCAAGCCTCCGTTCAATGACGTATGGACCTTCCCATGTGGGATTCAGGTGAGACGGGACCAGAAAAACTCGTTTCAAAACGAGGTCGCCCACATGAAAGACTCCTGGCCGGACTTTTTCATTATAATATCGAGCGACTCGGTGTCTATATGAGGCCGCTCTTAAATCATCTTCTTCGCGTTTTTCATCAATGAAGTTTAGTGATTCCAGCAAAAGTTCCCAATTCGTCTTGAGGTCGTAACGAGTTACCCGATGTGACAAAACTTCAAGTTCTATGGGTATAACAGCTTCCGTGCCATATGCCAATGCGAATGGAGTGTGGTTAGTCGCGGACTTGTGGGTGGTTCTACAAGCCCAAAGTGATGTTGGAAGTTCATCACCCACTCGCCTCTAGCCTTTTCTAAATGCTTTTTCAATATGGAATTGATTATTATTTTTCACAGCTTTCACTTGTCCATTGGCTTTTGTATGATAAGCTGCTGCAAACCTTTTTTCAATGCCATACTTTTGACCAAATTCTTTGAACTCTTTGCTTTCGAATTGAGTTCCGTTGTCTGTAATGATAGTCTGTGGAAGGCCAAAATGACATATAATGTTTCATATAATGTTTCATACAATGAAATTAATGACCTTCTTGGTGGTGATTGTGGCTAAGTGCTCTGCTTATGCCCACTTGGTAAAGTAATCGACTGCGATTATCGTGTATTTTGCACCTCCTTTGGATATGGGTAGAGAACTGATTATATCGATCCTCCACATTGCAAACATTCAAGGACTAACCATTTGTATGAGTTCCGTCGATGGAGCTCTCGGGATTTTTGCATACTTCTGGCATTTTTCATGTCTCCTTACGTAGTCTGCAGCATCTCGATTTATAGTTAGCCAATAATATCCATAGCGGAGGATCTTCTTTGCTAACATCTGCCCCCCAGTATGGTCATCACATTCTCCTTCATGGACTTCCTTCAGGACTCGTTTTATCTCATTTTGGGCAATGCATCGGAGTAAAGGGGTTGAGAATCCCTTACGATACATTATTCCATCCTACATTATATAACGTGAAACCTTACGAATGACTTGTCGTCTTTAGCTCTTTCTTTCGGGCAAGATCTCGTGTAGCAAGTATTGCTTAAATAGGGTCATCCATGATTCCTTCTCGATTTCTATTTCTAACATAAAATCTATCTCTAGCATATTTATACTCGGAGCATGTAAGGTTTTGATGGGAACCAATCCCATTGGTTGTGCATCACCAGTACTTGCAAATTTTGCCAATGAATCGGCTTCTCTGTTTTGTTCATGCGGGACATGCGAAATCCATAATATTCTAGATTTGCTAGCAGCTCTTGAACCCATGCAAGGTATGGAGCAAGTCTATGTCCCTTCGCTTGATAGTCCCCCTTCACCTGGTATACCACCAATTGTGAGTCACAAAAGATTTCAACCGACTTTACCCCCAATTCTCTGATGGGTTTCAAGCCAACAATCAATGCTTCATACTCGGCCTCATTATTTGTTGCTGGGAATTCGAACTTCAAAGCACAACAAATTGCTCAGTTTTCGAGGGTCACAAGAACTATACTAGCCCCAGAGTAATGGTCGTTAGAGGCCCCATCGATGTACATCTTCCATCGAATAGGAGGTATGACATTGTGAGTGTTTGATTCGTCTGACATGGTGAATTTAGCGATGAAATCTACTAGCGCTTGCCCATGTATAGCCCTTCAAGGCCGGTAAGTAATATTGAACTGACTCAACTTAATATTCCATTTTAACATCCTTCCAAAGGTTTCTGGCCATTAGAGTACCTGCCGCAAGGGTTGATCGGTATAAACACTGACTGAGTGTGCCTGAAAGTATGGACGAAGCTTGCGTGATGCAATCACCAAGCAGTAGGCTAGCTTCTCGATCTTGGGATAATTTATTTCTTCCCCCATCAAATGTGTAATGACATAGTATACGGGCTTTTAAACTCAGTCCTCCCCGCGAACCAAAGTTGTACTGATAGCATGTTGAGATATAGCCAACTACACATACAACGTTTCATGGTGTACTGGTTTCGATAGCAACAGGGGACTTTCTAAATGCCTTACCAGAGCTCAGAACGCTTCCTCACAGTCGGCTGTCCATCCGAAATTTCTCTTTCCTTTCTTTATTACATAGAAAAAAGGAATACATTTATCTGTGGCTCTGGATACGAATCAACTCAGCGCGGCCACCTTTCCATTCAAGCTTTGTACCTGCTTTATAGTTTTGGGCACTTGTATGTTTCGAATAGCTTGAATCATCTCCGGGTTAGCCTCGATTCCCTACGCATTTACAATGAAACCCAAAAAATTTCCTGACGCAACGCCAAAGAAACACTTCAAAGGGTTAATTTTCATCCCTTAATATCTAAGTATATTAAACATCTCCTCTAAGTCTCTAATGTGGTTGTTTGACTATCGTGACTTCACGAGCATGTCATCTACATAGAATTCCATTGTTCTACCAATCTGGTCTTTAAACATTCGATTCACCAGATGCTGATAAGTCACGCCCGCATTTATCAATCCAAAAGGCATCACTACATAGCAATATAGCCTGACATCTGTGACAAAACTGGTGTGTTCTTGGTCTAGAATGTTCATTGGGATTTGATTATGTCCCGAGTATGCATCCATAAATGACAGTAACTCGTGTCCCGTTGTTGAGTCAACCAGCTGGTCAATCCTAGGTAAAGGAAAACTATCTTTGGGGTATGCTTTGTTCAGATCGGAGTAATCTATGCAATTTCTCCACTTCCCATTGGCTTTCCTCACTAGCATAGGTTTAGACACCCATTTAGGGTAGAGGGTAGAGGGCATCGCGGATGAATCCATTGGCATTGAGTTTGTCCACCTCCTCTCTGAGAGCAGCGGACCTCTCCAGGTCCATGCCTCTCCTCTTTTGCTGTACTGGTACGTACCTTGGGTCTATGTTCAACATATGACTCGTTATAGCAGGAGAAATCCCGCACATATCAAAATGTGTCCAAGCGAAAACATCTAAGTTCGCTCGGAGGAAATCAGTAAGATCTTCGGCCATCGAGGGATCGAGTTGCGACCATATCTTAAGTACTCACGATGAGTCATCTTGGTTGATTGGAATGTCAATCGTCAGTTCATCCAGTGCTGCTTTTTCTTCTCTAGGTTCCCCATGATCATCTCTTAGATCTGTGCCTCTATAGATCCGAGAATGTTTCCCAAGCTAGGCTCGAGCACTACTTGTCAATTGCCAGGATTTCGGATGCGGACGGAGCTGTCTGCAGCCTTTCCTTTCTCTCTCTATTGGGCCTCTCTCAGCTCAGCCACATAACATGTGCGACCAGTCGCCTGATCGCCATGCACCACAACAACTCCTTTGTCCGTTGGGAATTTTAAAGTCCAACACCATAGGGCCAAAGTTGCCTTGAACTCTGCCATGGTTGATCGATCCAGAAACACATTATACGGAGAATCAACATCCAATACTATAAAACGTAGGATTCGCACCCTCCTACACTCACCTTGTCCCAGTTTAACTGGCAATTCAACATATCCTACTGCATCAGTCGCTACACCATTAAAGTCACGGATACGGGCTTTAGATGGTTTCAAATCCTTTGTCTCCATCTTCATTTGATCGTATGCCTTTTTGAAGATGATGTTAACAGAACTTCCACAGTCAATTAAAATTCTCTTCACATATGCTGGCCTGATTGTCGAAGATATAACCATCGGGTCAACCGTAGGAGCCTCCACCTTGTCAGAATCTCAGCTCCTGAACACTATATCGTCTGCTATCATGCGTTGCTGTTTAGCGGGGGTCCCATCCTCCACATTCGAACAACACTCATAATCTGCATGCCTTAAGGAGTTAGCATACCACTCCATTTCCTACCAGTTCGTATCTGCACGATGAGGTCCACCGACTATAGTGTTTACAGCCAGTCTACCTACAGTTCGAGTAGGTTCCTCTAGATGGCATGGGTTCGGCCCGCATCTAGAGTCTGATGTTCCTTGCGTACTTTCCTACGGGTTCTTGATAAACTCCTGCAATTTTTTCTATCTGATCAGCTTTTCTATGGCATCATGTAGGTGTCTACACTCTTCTGTATTGTGCCCGTGAGTCTCATGAAAGCGGCGGTACTCCCAGTCTATTTTTGTTCCTCTGTTGACTCCTTTGGGCGCGACTTTCTATATTGGAAAGTATTACAAGTTGACGGGTAAATGTTCTCCAGAGATGCATTCAAAGGAGTATACTCGTTGTAAGTGGGAATTCTTGACTTCCATTTCCCTATCTTATTTTCTTTCAGGGATTTCCTCCTTCGGACCCTTTAGATTGCCCGGGATTATTCTGGACATTGACTTGAACCTTCCCCGAATTGTCACCGGACCGTTTTACAGCGATGTTGCTTTTCACGGTCTCATGAATAGGCCCTGGTGCCTTATCTCACCTCATCCATCTGGCTTCCTCTCTTCTTATGAACTGATGAGCCTTTGAATAGAAACGCTCCAGCGTAGTTAGAGGCTTTTCTGCCAACCAATCTCTAAATCCGAGTCCACTCCTCGCATTACCGCCATCAGAATTACGTGGTCGTTAGGGTTGCTAACTTCAGTAGTCGCAACATGAAATCTTTGTAAGTAATCTTTCAATGACTTCCCCGGAGCCTGGATTACTATGGACATCACATCCTTGGGACGAGTGGCATGTATCCTGATCTGTTCCATAAATTTCATCGTCAATTCGTCAAAGCTGGATATAGACAATGAGGGAAGCCGAGTGAACCACATGGTGGCGATCCTGGATAAAGTAATCGGAATGCATCTACACTTGGTCACGTCATTTGCTCTAGCCAAATCCATCATCCATAAATACCTTATCACATGTTATCTAGGATCGGTCTTTCCTTCATAAGTCGGGATAGTTGGCATGCAAAACTTCCTGGGGTACTCGGCCTGTAGAATAGTATCTGCGAATGAAGTATGACTCCAGGATATCCTCCAATCTTCTTTGGTCAAGCCTTGATTTTCTCTCATCAATTGTCTGACCATAGCCAATAAGTCCGGGATTTGTATGGAGGATGGAAGGTTGGACTCTGTTCTACGGGACCGCTCGGGTTGATGTCTCCTCTGTTGATGATCTACCAAACGTGTATCTTGGGGACCAGCTTCATTGGGGTCTTGGTGAGCCGGGCATCCAGTTTCCATATGCCCTCTTGCTCCTAAGTTTCCTGCTCCAGCTTGGGTGTGGTCTCCAAGATGCAAGCGATCCCTAGTTGATCGATCAGCAGCATCTGCTTGTGTAGTTTTTGTTTTGCGGTGTCCACGCCTAGGAGATTCGTCGGACGAGGTCGAACTATTAGATGAAGAATAAGAACGGGGCTACCTCCAGCATTCTGATGTTGTTGCTGAGTAAGCTGAGTCATAAGGTTAGCATTAGCTTGAATTTGCTCAGCAAGTTGTCTCATGCTTTCCATAAGTTCTCTCATTAGGTTGTTGAAATCCGTCCTAGTAACAACTTCCATCTAGCTATGGGCTTTGGCAGTCCCTATGCCAGGATTAATTTGCTAATTGCTACGTCCTATTTGTTGTACGCTAGCAGTCACGTTGACGTCCGCATTATGAGAGGCTGATCTGGTACATGGTCTTCCTATAGTAGAGTTGTTGATAGAAACTCTGAGTAGAATCAACGGATGTCCTGTGAATGACTTGGATCTCCTTCGGGGAATTTATTCAATCCAGTAGCTACAAAGCAGATCCGAGTGGCCTGAGAATTCAGTTCTCAGTGAAAGCACCAAAATGTTAGCACCAGAATTGGTCACTAACACCCTTGAGAAAGATTATGTAGAGAGATTAATGAAGAAAGTAAATTAAAATAGATAATTGTATTCTAAATTAAATGCAAAAACAAGAACACCGGATTTATAGTGGTTCAGCATAACTGCCTACATCCACTTTGAGTCTTGATCTTTATTTCTTTCACAAATGATTGAATACAGATACAATCCGTACTATAATGACTTGAATACAAGTGCTAAGTAAAATATAATAAGTCTTGAATGCAGTAGAGTCTCCCCAGTGTTCTAAAAAAAAGACCCTTTCATTGTGCCCCTGCCCTTCTATTTATAGACGAAGATTGGTTGGACTTCCCTCATGGGCCTAGGAACAAGGTATCTTTGCCGATGGTAAGTAACTTATGTGCGCCGAGCCATAGATGCCGAACGGCAATTGCCGAACCATACATCTAGGCCGAACGACATTCATATGCTGAGCGAGGAAGGCGTGTCGAATGGCACTTGTATGCCGAATAAGGCATTACGCTGAGTGAAGAGTGTAGGCCGAACGAGAGCTGTGCCGAACGAGACTTTATGCCGGTCGAGGGGAGATGCCGAATGATTCACTTATGTTGAGCGAGGCTTCATGCCGAATGAGGCTTCATGCCAAACGAGGCCCTTCCATGACGAGCGGGGTCTTATGTCGAACGACCCTCCCATGCCGTGTGACCTTTTTATGCCGATTGAGGCTTCATGCTGAGTGAGGGGAGATGTCGAATGACTCACTTATGCCAAGTGAGGCCTCATGCCGAGCGAGGCCTCGTGCCGAGCGAGGCTTCATGCCAAACGAGGCTCCATGCCGAACGAAGCGCTTCCATGCTGAGCGGGGCCTTATGCTGAACGACCCTTCCATGCCGAGCGAGGCCTTGTGCCGAACGACCCTTCTATGCCGAGTGAAGCCTTTTGCTGAGCGACCTTTCTATGTCGATTGAGGCTTCATGCCGAGCAACCCTTACATGCCGAACGAAGCCTATGCCGACCGAGATATCTATGTCGAGCCTCTTGTTACATGGTCAAACAACCGGGTAACAGCTGCTATGAGGAAAAATAATTTCATTGCCTACCCAGTAGCTTTTGTAGCAAGAGGAATACTAGTCTGGTAAATCAAATTTGTGTCAAGAATCTCACCTAGGAGTAGTCCTGGTTTCGCCCAAGGGGAGAACCAAAAGTTAAGCCTAGGGATCTTGTGAACATTGCATTAAATTATAGGGAGAAAGGTATTTCATAGGTTGAGTAAAGATATCCAACTCTAACTTGCATTTGCTGATATAGACATGGTCCATAATTATTGATTTCTAATATGAATATTGCCTACTCATTGAGCATGTGGGTTGTTAGGTTGAGTAAATAGCTTGTTGATAAAAGTAGACATTGCAGCCTTCTTCTAGATTTTCAAATTGATAATTCCCAGGCAACATTTTTTTTGGAGTGCATAACCATATTAAATAAAGTAGGAGTCGTCGTTCTCATAAACGGATCATTGTGCCATAGGATTTTGTTGAAAGCACTAGTTATCATAGATATAAGCTTGGACAGAAGAATATAATGTCTAAACCAATAGGATGTTATTGCAGTCGTTAATGGATGAATAATGACAAGTCTTCCCACTTGAGCTAAATTGGCATTTTCCATATTAGTAGTTTTGGGGTGATTTTCTCACAAAACGGAAGAAATTTGTCTTTAGTTGTTCTAGAAGGGAAGAGAGGCAAGCCAAGGTAATTAGCATCAATTGGCATCTCCTGTAGGCTAGACAGCGCAATGATTTCATTCTTTTGAGATGAGCATAGGCTGGTTATAAGTACGTGGTTTTATTAGGTTGAGGAATACTATCACGTGGAAGGTTTTAAATATGGCTTGTATGGATTAAATATTCTCCATGTTTAGTTTGGTAAATATAATGAGATCATCTGTAAAGAGAAGATGTGAGATAAGAGCATCTTTGTAGGCTGGATGAGTCTAGAATTTCTTTATGGCAACGTGTTGCAAAAATAGATCACTTAGAACTTCCATGACTATTATAAATAAGTACGTCAAGATAGGATCGCCTCATCAAACTCCTTGCGATCCTTTACAGAAGCCATGTGGGTCACCATTTATGGGGATAGAGAAGAAAGGAGTTGAAATGCAAATCTAAATCTAGGCAACAAAAGGCATAGGAAAGTTCATTGTGGACATTATTTGTAACAGCCCGCAAATCCGTACCCCTTGAGTCAACCCTATTCTACCTAAATCAACTCAAGTTGTACAGAAATATGAACCATTTGGGTAAAGAATAGGAGGTAGAAGAAGAAAATAGAAAACAACATCAGAATCTAACCATCGCAGCGGAATAAAATATAATAGATATTAACATATCTTTTCTCAAAATCAAATGTATCTATTTATATATTACATCATCAGAGTACATCAATCAACAGCTCAACAATAACATACAAATGGATACACGGCAACTCAATCACAGCGGAATATATATAGATAAACAAGTACGGGAGTACGTATCGTCATCCTGCTCGTCTCCTGAGCTCCACAGCATCATATCATGTATTCTATAATAATCGGTCTGACCCGAGCATTACAGTTAAATTACACCCGAGTCGGTCTGGAATACCAGCGTGAGAAAATCACACTCAATTGATTATTAAAGTTTCAAAAATCCTTTTGAAAACAAAAGCATCTCGTAAGACCACGCCACAAATAAACATGTCGGGTTTTTAACTTACGATAGCTAAAACATTTTTATTAAAATCCTATGATATTATAATAGTGTCTATAGAAAATAAAATAGAATCTAGCTGGAATGCTTGCATCTCACGTTATAGCAATAGTCGGGCACAATCAAAACCGTACGGGCGCGTAGGGAAAATGGATTCCAACTAATGGCTAGGCACTGGGGTACCACCTGTCACAGTACCTGGTCTAGATCAACGTACCGAGGAGCCACCCTAACTCCCCTGCAACACAAGACCGGAACCATCCCTTACTGGACAGTCCCGAGCAAGATCACCCCGCGGTTGGGATCAGCAACCGCCCACTAAGCCGAAATAAAAGGGACATCTAAACAGGGATGACCTCACCCTCCAGTGGGGGCTACCCATGAACCCTTGCTGCATAACCCCTGATTTTCAGCCATTCCCATTTGATGAGGCTTGAGGCTAAGCGTTACCTTTTTAGAATATATCCCTTAAAATGCCCATCGTCCACCTGACGATGTTTCACAAGCATTCATCCATACAAGTCCGTCCCGGGTTCGAACGGAACCGAAGGCACTATTCCTACTACATCCATTTTGGAAATATCCTCAGGATTAGTAGCGACTAGCCCTTCCACTTCACTGCTCCATCTTCGAATTCAATATCGTTTTCACGAAACGTACAAACCGGATCGAAGTGGTTTTCGAGAAATTAATCTCGATCCCGGTCTCTTCGAAACGATCAACGCATTTGGCCAATATTGATAGTCGGTTATTTAACTATCAATTAATATTCAGAAACAACCATCAAACAATAAATAATTTCCCAAATTATTTACTTATCTCAAAGGCATCTTCACAGGGTATATTTTCACTTTTCAAATTCCTTTGGAAACAATTTTCAAAACTATCTGCCTTCTCAAATTAAATTCCAAGTATTTTTTTTATTTCCTCTGGAATCACCAAGCACAAAACTTTAGATTTGAAAAATAATTTAAAAACACTTTATTGTAAAATATATTTAACATTCAATTTAGAAAATTTTACTTTATATACTGTATTCATAATAACACTTTAGAAATGATAAAATAAGGTTACCTTATAACTACAGATTAGATTTCTTCTTTAATCAAAAATACTAAATTATTCTTTAAATAATTATTAAGATAATAGATTAAAATAAAATACTTACTTTGGAAATTAAATATTAGAAATAATAATTTTTACAAAACTTGCCTTCTTTAAAAACAACTTTAAAACATTTAATTTATATTTAAAATTTTACCTTTGAAAAAAAAAACATGTACTTGGCTATCCAAAAAAAAATTCTAACTTCAATCACTTAAATCGATTTCCCAAATTGATTTCCAGTTTATTTTATTTGAAATAAATTCTTTTACTTATCAGTTCATTTCCAAATTCAGTAGGTATGAACTTTATTATTATTATTTTTTATTCAATTTCTTCTTTACTTTTTCAATAATTCAAATCTTAAATTCTAAATAAATGTTTGTTCCTTTCAATTAATAATACTGCATTTTAAAAATTCCTTAACCTTCTGTTTATTCAAATTTTCATTTCCATTCTCAGGATTCATTTATTAGAAATTTAAAGTCACTTTATTTCTTTTCCAAGTCATTCTTAAATTTATTCTATAATTATTTTACTTGCAATTTTACTTCTTTTATTTTCATTTCCAAAATCAAATTAATATTTTTGATAATTCATTATACCCAATTATAACAACCAAGCCATAACATTCAATACTTCCACATAATTCATTATAGAATATCAAATAATCAGGACATAGAATATTAAATAATTTAAATAAAAATTTAGGGGTCCAGTTGGATCTCTCCAACTTGTTTTCCTTGCATCCACAGACGCTAGCACAATATAATACACTAATTCCAAAATATCACACTATATCACATCAATCAATTCAACAATCCAACAATTATTTAAATTTAATCGTTTAAATTTATTTAACTGAGTGAGATTAACTCACCTTTGCTTTGTTGTTTGCAATCCATTCCAAAGTGGCTTGATTCCTTGATTTTTAAAACCTTGTATAAATATTAGATGATTTTATTGATATTTGAATTAATTGAACAATTAATTGCCATTCTATACTTTAATTAAATAGGAATTTTATTTAAACCAAATTTCCTTTAATAAATTATTTTCCTGTTTTACCTATACATTTGTAAATTAATTTTCTAAAAAAAAACTGTCTAACAGATAAAATTCTTTACCGTAACATTCCTTCTTTTTTTTAACATATATTTACTAAACCCTTATGAAAATAAAATCTCTTCTAACATATATATACTATAAACAGAAATGGTTGTATACCTTAAATAAAATTTTCCAAACTAGACAAATTAATTTAAAAAAAAACAGAAAATACCTCGTCGTCTTAACCTCACGATTCTGACAACCCTTAGACCCCCATCACCAAAACGACCCGCAGAACAAGACCTCGCATGCTTCCCATCGTTTTCCATGCCGTAGCCCTCCACATCGCCACCCTCTCCCAAACGAGCACGATCCCAGTGTCGCACAAGACCCTTCCCTCTACCATGGCCAGTCGAGTTGCCCTCGCCTCCACGATGAACTCGATCTCCAAATCGCCGGCCCTCGATAAAACTGAGGTTCACAAGATTGTAAATCGGCTTCACTGAGTTGATCTTGAATTCGATTTCACTGATATTCTTCTTTAATTCGTCGATGATCCCTAGCTGAGGAAGATGACCCTAAATCCATACTGCGAAACTTGATTTCGCGATCTTGATTTGATTTTTGATTTTTTTTAAAGCTACGGCCATTCTTGTCTCAGTAAAAATTCGAACGCGAACTGATATCGACTTCGACCATTTTACTTTGAAACGAACTGATTGATTTATTTTCTATTTTTTTTCGAACGGCGTAATTGGGAAGAGGGAAAGAAAAGAAAGGAGCGTACGAGGGAGACAATTTGGTGGCGATTCGTAATAGGAGATAGGAGATTTTTTTCCATTTACTTCTGAAGGAAGCTATTGTTTTATTTTTATTTTATTATATTTTTTCTCGGTTCTTAACTTAAGAAATGAAAAGGAACAAGGTTGAGACACTGATTAAATGAAAGAAAGGGAATGTTGCGTGATAGAGCAACCCAGCTATAGTGATTTGGAAACTGATGGAAAGGAAACGATGATGTAAAAATAAATTTGACTAGTCGAAATAATTTATCTTTAAATTTCGAACCGGCTATTATAAATATAACTTTTAGCGCGTTTATATATCGCACGCTCACGCTCAAATTCCGATCGCTACGAAATTTGAAATCCAATAATAATAAATATTACGGATCCAATGGAACTGGTTTCGTCGAATTCCATGACTGTGCCTCGGAAGGCTATTTTTAAATTCAATTTAAACGACATAAATTCCAAAAGTTAACAAACCATTTTTAAATTTGATTTCATCACTTCTATTCTCTTCAGTATTATCAATATAAATTTTATAAGCCTTCAAATTGTATTTTAACAGACTTAAAACTCCAAATTCAGCATTTTACTCAACTTCACTTATTTAATTTAATAATTCAATTATCAAATAAACTGTGGTATTCGTAATTCAAGTTAAAATGGCTCTATTGAATAATTAAAATCAATTAAATATTCCGATTTTAATTGCTTGAAAATTTCGGGTCGTCACATTCCTCCCCCCTTAAAAGAGTTTCGTCCCCGAAATTACTAGTTAGGAAGAATGGTCCAATACCCGCTACTATTTTTCCAAAACCAACAATTTAACATCCTACCAACTATCTGTTTAATAAAAGACATATTACCTTTCTTATTAACCTCCCAAACTTTTCCAAAACCTTCTATAGTTTCCAAATAACTTACTTGTTCAACTATTCAAATTATAATTCAAAACTAAATTTTGAATTATCAAAATTTTCTCAAAATTTTTCTAACTCTCTAAATTTCCGAAAAAATTCGCCAGCGTCTCCTTTGCGCGGCTGACTCGGTACAACTACAAAATGGCTCTACGGCCTCCTAAATTCAAAAGGAAAACAAAAAGCCAAGTGGCTCGATCCAAATCCCAATCAATTTCACACCAAATTTAAATACATACCTTTTTGTCGAGCATTTCAAATTTATCTTCTGAAATCGAAATCAATTCTCTTTTCCCTTTATATTACCTGCATATCCTGCTTAGCACTAATATCCAGTCACAACTTTCAACACATATTATTGACTTCCTTACCAATGTCAATATCTATTCATCCAAATATTAACTTAGAATATATTGGTAATATCAATTTCCCATTTAAAATTCTCCATTCTTTTCTTAAGTTTGGTATAAGCATTTAATATGTTTCTTTATTCATTTTCACTTCACCACTTTTAGTTCATATCTATTTCTATTCAAATTGATTCTTTCATTCAATATGAATTAAACTTATCTTTAACTCTTGAATATTTAAATTTATTTTTCATTTATACTAATTCATGTCATTATTTTAAATTAGTTCCACTTACTAATTTATTTCAGTTTCCAGTTTTAAACCGTTTTGTCGTTAACAAAATTCCCCAAAAAATTTCAAACTTTTTTGGCAGAGTCCCCTTTGTACGGAGGAGCTTTTGCAATTTGACAAAAGAGATAAATATATATACATCGACCAACCCGGTCGGAAAAATCAAAAACAGTTCATATTTCCTATTTTATTTGCGTAGGCATACCTTATCTAGCATTTTTAAGCAAGTGCCTTATTTATTTAGCCGTTAGCACAACCATATCCAGCCACACGGCTTCCAGGTACCTGTACTTACTCAATTTAAACATGTAAGTGCCAAATATATGAAGTTTAACAATATATCACCTATTTGCAATAGTTAAAACATATGAATTCTAAAAGAAATTCACACCAAACATTTTTCCGTAAGCAATTTATATAGTTTCCATGCTAATTCAACTGTTTCAACTTATTCATATCCATTTTCATTCAATTTGAATGGTTTCCAATCCATTCGTATACAACTTCATCAATTTGAATGGTTTGAAACTCAATCGCTTACATTTAATTTATTTTTAAGCAAACTGAACACATATTTAATTCAATTGCTCTAAAATTAATTTATTTTACTCCTATCAATTCATAGCATCTTAATTACTTCCATTTACATCAAATGACAATTTATTCTATTCAATTTGACGAGATCTATGTGAATAAATAAGTATTTATGTTTTTATAACCAATTTAAATGGATTACAACTCAATTTATACTTAATTTTATTTCATTTTTAAATTTATTCACAATCCATATATTCTCATTTTCATCGCATTTAAAAATTTGAATCCATTCACTTGCATTACATTTAATTTACCAAACTAGTTTCATTATTCAAAACCATTAACAGCTTAGGTTCATCTTTATTACAAATTAATTTTTTTTTTATTTTTAATTCATTCACGACCATTTATTTAGCTCGACACATTACAAGCTTGCATATTATTAACCATTCCCAAATTAATTCAACCTAAGCTTCAGTTACTTTACTCAATTTATTCCATATTTGTTTATTCCAACTATTTTATTTAGCTTGAATCCGATCCTGGCTAATCCATTCAATAATCATTTCAATTCTATTTCGATTCAAATTTATTTTTACTAGATTTAAATTCAATCCAATATCATTAAACTTAATTTTAAGTTAACTTCAATTCAACTCTCCTCCATCCATTAGCTTAAGTCAATTTACTTTAATTTATTCAAATTTTATACTTAAGCTCATTTTAATTGATTACAAGGCCATTTCTAATTTATTTCCATTTATTTGGATTTTACTTGCAATTCATACCATTACTATTTTAATCCAATCACATTTTTATTCGATACATTCCCAATTATATTTCATTTGTTACCACTTCAAGTTAAATTATAATTTATAACTCAAGTTCTGGATCCATTATCCATTTTCAATTTACCACAAAATTTCATGAACTCACAATTCGGTTACATTTACTTTACTGACAATTCAAGTCGAATTCAATTTATAACTTGAGTTTTATTTCCAAATTTCACCATAAATTCACAATTCAGCTTCTATTAAACTATATTACGTTCCCATTTACAATTTTATTAACTAATTTATTATAAAATTAGTTCTCTCCTATTTATAGTTCAATACTTGATTTTTAATTTCAAATGTCACTTCATTTAATTTTCCTTAAGTTCAATTTATTTTATAATTCAAGCTTTGATCTTCATTTTATTTTTCAATTCATCAAAAATATTTATTTTGGGTTTCTATCCCACTTTTTAAATTTTATAAGTTACAATTTATTATTTACACAATTCCATGCATCCTAGGTTCGAATATACTCATCTTTTATTTTTTTAACTCAAGCCTTATGCTTATGTATAACCCAAGCATATTTTATTACCATGGATTTCTAATTCAAGTTATTCTGATTTATTTATTTCAATCTAATCCTTAACCAATTTATTTTCTATTTATTCAGGTAGGAATCTAACTCAATTCAATAATTCAACTGAATTCTTATTCCAATTCAATTTTATTTTAACTCGGATTTATTTAATCACAATTCGATTTCAACTAAATTTGAATACAACTGGATATTATTTTCAGCCTATCTAATTCATTTCCAATCCAGTTAAATTTTAATTTCCCAATCCAAGTTAATTTCATTTTTAACCTTTCACTTTAAATTTACATTCTATTATTCAAATCTTATATTTCTTCCCGATTTAAAAATCATCTCAATTTCTAAGCTTACTACATATTTCATCAGGATTTTTAACTCCCTGCTTTGGTTTCAAATCATTTTGAAATCTTCAACATCTCAAATTACACCTCTTGAAAAATTAAACCAATCCTGGTTTTTATTTCCAACAAATTTCCTTTGAGATTTTCAAAAACAACTAGCTTTTCTGAACAAATCAGCTTTTGGCAGCAATCCGTCACTTAGAAATTCGAAAATGAATACTGATGATGCGGCCGTCATCATCCGAATTATTTTCCAATAATCCAAGTGATTTCAATGCTGTTACACTTCCAAAATCCATTTAAAACAATTTCCTTTCAGAAATACCCCCAAAACAATAATGCTATCATTTATCATCAAAACATTTCGAAAAATTCTTCCAAAATCTTCGGGATTTAAATTTCCAAATCCTGCTTAAATCAATTTTAACCACACTTCATTTGTATAGTTTATGCTTATTCAAATTCCCATTTAATTATATTTCAATTTATAATTTACATTTATAATTCATATTTATAAATTTCATTAATAATTTAACATTATCATTTCTAACATCCAAGCAACCATATATTAGCTAAATAGTTTACAAAAACTTCCTTTATATCAACAATATATTTTTGGGTAAAATTTATTTCATTTACCCGCATTTAAAACAATACCGTGTCAAACTGTTCTATTCAAGTGTTTAGAAACCCCTTCGATACAGTTGTGCAGGCTGTGTCGACGAAGGTTCATATGCCACTCAATAAATCAATCAACACAATATTAAAACAATTTATATTCACTAACAAATACGCGCTCATATCTATTTATACACTCAAACTCATTCTAGAGTACTACGGACTCTAATTGAGTAATTTCCCACCAGAGCCAAGGTTATCACCAACCTAAGATCTGATACCAACTGTAACTGCCCGCAAATCCGTACCCCTTGAGTCAACCCTATTCTACCTAAATCAACTCAAGTTGTACAGAAATATAAACCATTTGGGTTAAAGAATAGGAGGTAGAAGAAGAAAATAGAAAACAATATCAGAATCTAACCATCGCAGCGGAATAAAATATAATAGATATTAACATATCTTTTCTCAAAATCAAATGTATCTATTTATATATTACATCATCAGAGTACATCAATCAACAGCTCAACAACAACATACAAATGGATACACAACAACTCAATCACGGCGGAACATATATAGATAAACAAGTACAGGAGTACGTATCGTCATCCCGCTCGTCTCCTGAGCTCCACAGCATCATATCCTGTATTCTATAATACTCAGTCTGACCCGAGCATTACAGTTAAATAACACCCGAGTCAGTCTGGAATACCAGCGTGAGAAAATCACACTCAATTGATTATTAAAGTTTCAAAAATCCTTTTGAAAACAAAAGCATCTCGTAAGACCACGCCACAAATAAACATGTCGGGTTTTTACCTTACGATAGCTAAAACATTTTTATTAAAATCCTCTGATATTATAATAGTGTCTATAGAAAATAAAATAGAATCTAGCTGAAATGCTTGCATCTCACGTTTCAGCAATAGTTGGGCACAATCAAAACCGTACGGGCGCGTAGGGAAAATGGATTCCAACTAATGGCTAGGCATTGGGGTACCACCTGTCACAGTACCTGGTCTAGCTCAGCGACCGAGGAGCCACCCTAACTCCCCTGCAACACAAGACCGGAACCATCCCTTACTGGACAATCCCGAGCAAGATCACCCCGTGGTTGGGATCAGCAACCGCCCAATAAGCCGAAATAAAAGGGACATCTAGACAGGGATGACCTCACCCTCCAGTAGAGGCTACCCACGAAGCCTTGCTGCATAACCCCTGATTTTCAGCAATTCCCATTTGATGAGGCTTGAGGCTAAGCGTTACCTTTTTAGAATATATCCCTTAGAATGCCCATCGTCCACCTGACGATGTTTCGCAAGCATTCATCCATACAAGTCCGTCCCGGGTTCGAACGGAACCGAAGGCACTATTCCCACTACATCCATTTTGGAAATATCCTCAGGATTAGTAGCGACTAGCCCTTACACTTCACTGCTCCATCTTCGAATCCAAAATCGTTTTCACGAAACGTACAAACCGAATCGAAGTGATTTTTGAGAAATTAATCTCGATCCCGGTCTCTTCGAAACGATCAACGCATTTGGCCAATATTAATAGTCGGTTATTTAACTATCAATTAATATTCAGAAACAACCATCAAACAATAAATAATTTCCTAAATTATTTATTTATCTCAAAGACATCTTCACAGGGTATATTTTCACTTTTCAAATTCCTTTGGAAACAGTTTTCAAAACTATCTGCCTTCTCAGAATAAATTCCAAGTATTTTTTTTATTTCCTCTGGAATCAACAAGCACAAAACTTTAGATTTTAAAAATAATTTAAAACACTTTATTGTAAAATATATTTAACATTCAATTTAGAAAATTTTACTTCATATACTCTATTCATAATAACACTTTAGAAATGACTAAAATAAGGTTACCTTATAACTATACATTAGATTTCTTCTTTAATCAAAAATACTAAATTATTCTTTAACTAATTATTACGATAATAGATTAAAATAAAATACTTACTTTGGAAATTAAATATTAGAAATAATAATTTTTACAGAACTTTTCTTCTTTAAAAAAAACTTTAAAACATTTAATTTATATTTAAAATTTTACCTTTAAAAAAAACATGTACTTGGCTATCCAGAAAAAAAATTCTAACTTCAATCACTTAAATCGATTTCCCAAATTGATTTCTAGTTTATTTTATTTGAAATAAATTCTTTTACTTATCATTTCATTTCCAAATTCAGTAGTTATGAACTTTATTATTATTATTATTATATATTTTTTTCAATTTCTTCTTTACTTTTGCAATAATTCAAATCTTAAATTCTAAATAAATGTTTGTTCGTTTCAATTTATAATACTGCATTTTAAAAATTCCTTAACCTTTTGTTTATTCAAATTTTCATTTCCATTCTCAGGATTCATTTATTAGAAATTTAAAGTCACTTTATTTCTTTTCCAAGTCATTCTTAAATTTATTCTATAATTATTTTACTTGCAATTTTACTTCTTTTATTTTCATTTCCAAAATCAAATTAATATTTTTGATAATTCATTATACCCAATTATAACAACCAAGCCATAGCATTCAATACTTCCACATAATTCATTATAGAATATCAAATAATCAGGATAGAGAATATTAAATAATTTAAATAAAAGTTGAGGGGTCCAGTTGGATCCCTCCAACCTGTTTTCCCTGCACCCACAGACGTTAGCACAATATAATACACCAATTCCAAAATATCACACTATATCACATCAATCAATTCAACAATCCAACAATTATTTAAATTTAGTCATTTAAATTTATTTAACTGAGTGAGATTAACTCACCTTTGCTTTGTTGTTTGCAATCCATTCCAAAGTGGCTTGATTCCTTGATTTTTAAAACCTTGTATAAATATTAGATTATTTTATTGATATTTGAATTAATTGAACAATTAATTGCCATTCTATACTTTAATTAACTAGGAATTTTATTTAAACCAAATTTCCTTTAATAAATTATTTTCCTGTTTTACCTATACATTTGTAAATTAATTTTCTAAAAAAAACTGTCTGACAGATAAAATTCTTTACTGTAACGTTCCTTCTTCTTTTTAACATATATTTACTAAACCCTTATGAAAATAAAATCTCTTCTAACATATATATACTATAAACAGAAATGGTTGCATACCTTAAATAAAATTTTCCAAACTAGACAATAAAAAAAACGGAAAATAGCTCGTCATCTTAACCTCACGATTCTGACAACCCTTAGACCCCCATCACCAGAACGACCCCCAGAATAAGACCTCGCATACTTCCCATCGTTTGCCATGCCCTAGCCCTCCACATCGCCACCCTCTCCCAAACGAGCACGATCCCAGTCTCGCACAAGACCCCTCCCTCTACCATGGCCAGTCGAGTTGCCCTCGCCTCCACGATGAACTCGATCTCCAAATCGCCGGTCCTCGATAAAACTGAGGTTCACAAGATTGTAAATCGGCTTCACTGAGTTGATCTTGAATTCGATTTCACGGATATTCTTCTCTAATTCATCGACGATCCCTAGCCGAGGAAGCTGACCCTAAATCCATACTGCGAAACTTGATTTCGCAATCTTGATTTGATTTTTGATTTTTTTTAAGCTACGGCCATTCTTGTCTCAGTAAAAATTCGAACGCGAACTAATATCAACTTCGACCATTTTACTTTGAAACGAACTGATTAATTATATTTTTATTTTTTTTCGAACGGCGTAATTGGGAAGAAGGAAAGAAAAGAAAGGAGCGTACGAGGGAGACAATTTGGTGGCGATTCGTAATAGGAGAC
Source organism: Allium cepa (assembly GCA_030765085.1). Lineage (NCBI taxonomy): Eukaryota > Viridiplantae > Streptophyta > Magnoliopsida > Asparagales > Amaryllidaceae > Allium > Allium cepa. Next base: position 657,720,947 of record CM060940.1, read on the forward strand.
AGGAGATTTTTTTCCATTTGCTTCTGAAGGAAGCCATTGTTTTATTTTTATTTTATTATATTTTTTCTCGGTTCTTAACTTAAGAAATGAAAAGGAACAAGGTTGAGACACTGAATAAATGAAAGAAAGGGAATGTTTCGTGATAGAGCAACCCAGCTATAGTGATTTGGAAAATGACGGAAAGGAAACGATGATGTAAAAATAAATTTGACTAGTCGAAATAATTTTTCTTTAAATTCCGAACCGACTATTATAAATTTAGCTTTTAGCGCGTTTATATATCGCACGCTCACGCTCAAATTCCGATCGCTACGTAATTTGAAATTCGATAATAATACAATATTACGGATCCAATGGAACTGGTTTCGTCGAATTCCAGGACTGTGCCTCGGAAGGCTATTTTTAAATTCAATTTAAACGATATAAATTCCAAAACTTACAAACCATTTTTAAATTTGATTTCATCACTTCTATTATCTTCAGTATTATTAATATAAATTTTATAAGCCTTCAAATTGTATTTTAACAGACTTAAAACTCCAAATTTAGCATTTTACTCAACTTCACTTATTTAATTTAATAATTCAGTTATCAATTAAACTGTGGTATTCGTAATTCAAGTTAAAATTGCTCTATTGAATACTTAAAATCAATTAAATATTCCGGTTTTAATTGCTTGAAAATTTCGGGTCGTCACATTATTGCTATAATAGAGGTCCATGCAATTATAAACCTTTTGGGTATTAGGCTAAAACATACACCTCGAGAAGATAGAATCTTTGGCATTACCCTTTAGTAGCTGCCGAGTTAGCAAGATTTTATCCTTTATGGACCTATTTGGAATGAAGGTAATCTAGTTGCTTGATGTCACATGAGGCAGAACATTTTGTAGTCTTATAGATAGAATTTTGGAGATGAATTTATAAAGTATGTTGCAACATGATACGGGTCTAAAATCTGCCACTAAAGTAGGAGAGTCCTTCTTGGGGACTAGAGATATTGCAGTTGCATTTTGAGATGATCTTTATTCATTTTAGATACATTTTGAAAAATTTCCAATGTACTTACCTATTCGATCAAATCGAATCATTTTATTTTCGTCTACACGTCACATTACTTACTTCCATTTTACATTTTATAAACTTATTATAAACATACTACATGTGCATCAAATAGGCATATTCATTTCTATGATATTTCATACGTAAATTTTAATAAGGTATGTAAAAACGTTCTAGTATTATTGCACTTGCGATTACATACATCTATATGTATCAATCTAAAGAGTTCATGAAATCTTATGTCATTCCCATTGAATGTGTTCTTTGGCATTAATCATTCAAGATACAATTCACTGGTACCATCTCATTCATAATCGTATAATTAAAGAATTATTTCTCAAAACTACGGGTTAGTCCATAATTCTAAAATAATTGTAAAACTTCAGATGCTTCTATATTTTCTAATGTATCATTTTTGTTGTAAAAAAATACCACTATTGTAGTTTTATTTTATAATGAATATTCAAAATATTCATATTGAAATAGAACCATATCTATTTTCAATCAGTACTAAAAATAGTTATTGTTTCATAAATAATGTTTGGTATGTTTACAAAAACAATTTCATAACTTGATGCGACCATCAACAAGTGTTTTTATGATATGCTCCCACTATTTCCAATGTTACTATAATAGTGTATGAAATAAAAAGCTCCATTTAACCACTTAATATGGGCTACTAATTTCATTTATTGTAACTGGTTGAGAGTTTCTGATCAAACATCTTAAGCGCAAAGAAATGAATACCATAGAAAACATTTTTCTATATGAAAATACATTTTGGAATATAAATCATATTTCTCATTCAATGTAAAGTTTCTATTATTAGTTTATACAATTCTCGTTTTCGATGTCTCTTTAGAACTAACCATTCACTCTCTTTATCACAACCATGCCTTAAGTTACATTCACTTTCATTTTTCAAATGGTCAAACTATTCAAATGGAAACCTTACTACAAGAATGTAATGAACTGACTAAACCAAATTTTGGTTCATCAAGAATATTACAAATAGGATATACATTTCAGATAAAATTCCAATTATACCACAGCCCAAACATAAATTGTCCATAATGTTTTTGGTTCAAGTACCATTCCCTTTCATATGCAAATGATATGATATTCAAGTACATATGCAACATCCGTTGTCCAATGGTCAATATATAAAACGTATAAGTCGTCTCCTTCGTTATACTCCAAAGTGCCAAGAAATACAGTAAATATGCTTCCTATTTCTATAGGTCCTTATGTTCAAACTTTCCAGTCATGTTTTCCTTTGTCCGCCATTAGAGGAATTCAGAAGATCTTTAGAGAGCTCAGAAATGTCAAAGTCCCAAAAACTAAAAAAGAGAAAAAAGGGAGGATCCCCACTTATGTGAAGGTAAGTCCCTATTTATAGTAGTTGGAAAGGGAATAGCTTGCTTGTATTGGTTGATTGGAGTGTAGATTGGTGAGTAGGCAAAATGGACGTTTTTGATGGGGTCATTGTCATAATCTAAAATCATAGTAAATGCAGATTGCTGCCTTGGCCGTGACATTAACATAGGTGGTGTGGTTGTATAGGAGTTAGTTGAAGCTTCATTACAAGAATTTACTTCATATTCATGCACTACCTCTTCACATGATTGTTTCTATTCTTTGGTGTTGAATGGGGCTTACATCTTCTTTTTATATATCTTTGAATTAATGTGCTTGATGTGGAACCACCAATATACTCTAGTAAGTACATCTTATTGTAGCTTTCTTAACTTCTCCACTTCTTTAATATTTTTCTCTAATTTAATAGCATTTCTTTCTATGATTTTAATAGCTCTTTTTGATGATAGCTTCATTTTTTAGCTTGCGAAAGCTTAATTTCTCAATATGCAATAGCTTCCTCCTCAACATTCGATGGCTTCTTCCACAACATGTGATAGCTTCTTCCTCAACTTTCGATAGCATCTTTATTCTCTACTTGCAATAACTTTATGATATCATAATGCGATGGCCTTATCCATATCAACTTTTGATATTTCTCAGGTGTCAACTTGTGATGCCCATATCAACTTGCGATAGTTCTCTGTTGTTAGCTTGCGATAGCCTTGCTCATATCAACTTTTGATAGCTTAATGGTCTCAACATGTGATGAATTCTTTATTCTTGACTTGCGATGGCTTCTTTATTCTTGACATGCGATAGCTTTTAAATTCTCAACTTGCGATAGTATTAGTTTTATCAACATGCAATGGGTTGTTTACCTTCAACCTGCAATGGCTCTACTTGCAATGGTTTATTCCTTAATGTTTGATAGCCTTCATTACTTAATGCATGATAGCTTTTGATGTATGATAGCTACGTACTATCATCCATCCATTGTCTGACACCTGATTCATTCTTGGAAATTTAGGCGTAACACTTGCCCCCCTTAAGAATTTTTCTTATGCTTTAGCCTAAGTAAACTTCTGTTTACGCTTTGCTTCTTCTCGAGTTGTCATTCCTTATTTTTCGTGTTTTTCATTATCGATTATTTGTGATCTTATACTTATGATAACTTTTGATCTTAAAAATTTTAGGATGTAACGTGATTTTGCTACAAATTATTTTATTGAAAATGTTTTCCAAAACATAAGGATTTTTGCAATCTATTAAATATATTTATATTTGCAGTAATCATTTTGTCGAGAATGTTCCTTCTGGTGAAAAATTCCCATAAATTTATTTAGATGGTTTTTTTGGCTTTTTGACCATCTCCTTTGGATGGATGCTTTTGGTCGAGCCTAGTGGCGGGACCAATGGTTTCATTGACCATAACTCTTTGGATGGGTGCTTCGGCCATGCCCGATTGTGGGATCGATAGCTTTTTGATCATCTTCCTTGGATGGGTGCTTTGATCAGGCCCGACAGTAAGCCCAAAGGCTTAATTGACCATCACTCATTAGATGGATGCGTTTGCAGAGCCTGGTGACGGGATTAAAGGACTTATGACCATCTCTTTTGGATGGTGCTTTGGCTAGGTCTGATAGGGGAACCAAAGGCTTAAAAATCCTCATTTGGATATGAGGTGTGCTTCTAGGCCTGTCAATGGATACCCAAAAAATTCGAAATTCGTCTAGATCCGTATCTTAAAAAACAGATATTATCCGACATCCGAAAAGCGAGGATATCCGATATCCAAAAAGAAAATCAGATGCGGATATAAGCATATCCGTATCCGAAAAACATCCATCCGATCCAAAATTAATTATAATAAAACTATTATTATTATTGATTTATTATTTAATGATGAACTTAAAATATACGTAGAAATGAATTGTTCCACTTTGAAAAACTGATTAGTATTGTAGTGTTTGTATTGTCATTTGAGAAAGTGATTATTTTAGTTCAAAAATATTAGTATAATAAAAATCTTATTCAATTTCGGATGAGGATATTTCCAATATTTCCGAATATCCAAAAAATTTCACTTTTTATTTTCGGATGCGAATATTTTTGGATATCCGAAAAATATCCGTGGATGCGGATACAGATGTTAATTCTTAGATATCTGCGTATATCGAATGCGGATTTAAATTTTCGGATGCGGATGCGGATACAACCATATCCACATCCATTTGCGCCTATTGACAGCCCTATGTGCTTCTACTCAACGAATCTTGCTAATGTCATTGGGTTAGGAGTTATATTAAACATATTGAATCTCAGTCCATAAGTTATTTGTTAGAATGAATCTTTTGAAATTCTCCTTTATTATCAAAAGCTGTAAATTACGTCTCAATGTTTTGGCATTCCATATACTTGTTATTGCATTTCCATTTGGTTTGCTTAACCAATAGATGTATGGAAGTAAAGATTCTTTCTAACTTGGACTTTGGAAGGTCATCTGCCTTGTTTTTGGTACTTATCGTTACCTTTTTGAATACTAAATCATTTTCCTTGAATGGTTTCTTGAATTGTAATACTTAGAGACTCTCCGTTGACATTCAATAGTCCATTATATGGCTTTAGTTAAACCTAACGATTTCTTAGTGCAGTGGAACCTTTGCTTTGTCTAGCAACACTGCTTTGAATTCCCATATTGATGATAAATACTTTGTTTAGTGGCTAATTTTGCTCAAGTTTTATATGACCACAAAATTAAGGGTTGTTCTTTTACTCGATTTCTTTACTGAATTGATTTTTGAAGGTATTCTTGATCGTTTTATTTGCAGCTTCAGCTGCCCTGTTGGCTTTTAGATAGACTATTTAAAGAAATACTCTTTATTATTCCATTCCTTTAAATAAGATAAGAAGATTCCTTTATTATCAAACTAAGTCCTTATTATGAGAAAAAAATTTCGTTCAAGAGCTTAAAGTGGCTAACCATGTTCTCAATTGCAAACTTCATGAATTTTCCTATTGCTATGTTGGGTAATGCCTCGACTTCTACTTATTTGGTAAAATAGGTAATTGTCACTATTACAAGCCCTATATCTATTCTTAAAGCAGGCAAGGTTCTTATTCAACTGATTATTCACTACCTAAATTGGCCAAGGGTAGATACAAAAGTCAAATCATTCAGGGTAACTAACGTTCCCATCTCATTACTTTCTTTGCAAACTTCATTTTATTGGAATACTCTATGTGAAATCCTTTATCAAGTTCTAATTAATAGTTATATCCACTTCTTTCAAACTAACCCCTTTTGGGTATAGGACTGATAAATCCTTATCTATAGTGATTTGTTGATTATAATATTGGGAGGCACTTAGCATCTTAACTTCTTTGATTCATTTCTATCTCACAACAGTATTACCTTTCCCTAATATTTAATTACCAATGTTTATCCAATTATCCCTATGCTAGTATTCATGACTACTTATTCTTCATCCTTCTTAATTTATTTTTTACCGTTTATGTTTCTAAATCTCCTCCATCAAAATATCACTAGGCCTAAACTTCATGAAGATGTATATGAAGCAGGGGATTAAAATATTACTTCACATTAATCATGTTGAAATAATGAATCTTGATGGCAGGAGTCTATCTTCTAGATAAGAACAAATAAGATCACTAATCCATAATGAAGAGATCCATAATCACTTAATATGTATCTTGCATCCATGTTTCGAGATTGAAGATTGCAACTTTATCATTAGAAAAGGAGCTGCATTTGACAAAGAAATCCAAACTGAAATGACCTAGAATTTTAGGTTATTTGAAATTATTTATTTAATTGATTTTAAATATTGGAAAGTAAAATTTTATCGATTTAATAGGTTGAATTTCAAATATAATGATTTATTGATAATTTAATTGTTAAATTAAATAACTGAAATCGTGAAAATAATTTAAATCTTGAGTTTTATTTAAAAAAATAGTTTAAAGGCATAAGAATGAAGGTAATAGAACTTTTAAATTGAATTTAAAAGTGATTTACTCGATTTTAAAAATAAATCATTTAAATTAACATATAAAAATAGCCGTCCGGGACACAGTCTCGAAATTCGACGAAACCAGTTCCATTGGATCCGTAATAGCGTATTATTTTCGGATTTCAAATTTCGTAGTGTTTGGAGTTATCATTTGGTCGTACGGGATAGAAACGCACTGAAATTAATTTCGAAAATTCAATATAATAGTTGGGTCCAAAATGCTTTCTTCTCAATATGATCGAATCAAGCCTTGGAACTTATTCCATCGCGTTCGGGATAGAGGTATAATATTATAAACGCCTAGCGGCACGCATCAATATGGGTTCAAAATTTTAAGTTACTTAAATCGAGATATTTTGAAAATTTAATTAATATATTTTATGAGTCAACCCTTCCCATCATCCATTTTAACTCCCTTTAGCCACGTTATCTCTTGTACGAGCCTATTTTCTTCACTTATATAACACGTTCCCTTCTTTGTTTCATGCACAAAAAGGGAGAAGCTTGAATTTTAAAAAATCAATATCTCACGAATTACTCAATAAAAAAATCTAAAACCAGTTTTAAAAATCGTAGTTCCTCAAGATCTTCGAGATGATATGTTTTTGGTGTGGTACGATGTTGTTTCTGGTGGTCGATGTGTATATGCTTCTACTGGGGTTTGGGTTTCGTGGTGATTCGAGCATCGAGCGTCGAAACCAAGGTGACATTCAAGTTTGGCCCGACGATTACTAGCTATGGCCGAAGATTCGAGAGGTGCGGGCTTCGATTGGAGGCCGTGACATTGTACGGTCGAGGTTTCTTGGCAGCAGGTCGCGACTTTAGGGGAGCATTCGATCTTCGATTTTAGGGTATGGCTGGATCGAGAATCCCGAGGGGAGTTCGTCGGCCAAATTGGTTCGTGAAACGGAGCATTGGAGCTCTGTATCATGGATGACATGCATGGTCGTTTGGGCGAGCCATGTTTCATGTGCAGGCAATGAAAAGGGGGAAGAGGAACGTGTATGATAGTGGGCCTGGTTCGAAACATTTGGGTATGGGTTTTAGAAATAGTGTTATATTAGTGTTTAAATTTAATTAAATTATCGATATCTTATAAAATATATATCTCGCTCATACGAGGTCCAATTGAGATGAAACAAGCAGATATGGAATCGTGGCAACGAGCACTACATTCTAGAACTGATTTGGGGACGTTTGAAGCTAACTAAAATTTTAGGTTAAATCGAACGTCGTTCAATTCGGTTTAAAATTTAACACCCTAAGTGTTTTATAACGCTCACAAGTACCACATTATTTTCATGCTAGTTAAATTTGAAATTATGAAGTGATATAAATGTATTAATCGTTGTTTGATAAATTTAATTGTCATCTCAATTGTCATTTGAATTAATTGTTAAAAATTAAAATTGACAGTTAGATTTGATATTGAAACTAATTACATGTAAAATACCCGGTATTGATATCTATGAAATTGTTGTGAATTATATTGTCGGTTTGTACAATTGATTGTGATGGATACCAATTGATTGATATTTTAATGATTGGATGATTATTTATTTTATTTATATCCTGTTATCACCTGTTAAATTATTTACAGTGTATAAAACTATAAATTGAATTATTTTGAATAAATAAGAAATTGGTTAAAATGATATATACCTTTGATAGTTTGATTTGGATTGAAATGATATATGTCCATTCCTTAAAATTAAACTGAAATAGCTGATTACTTGGCCATAGGATAGAAAATTATATACAGACACCGGATTGGGTAAATTAAATGATTTTAAATTTTTGATTTGAAATTATTTAAATGATTTGATTTGAAGGAGTAAAAATTGAATTTACGGAAATCGAATTATTTTCAAACTTGAGCTCAAAATGCTAACATTTTAATTTGGTAATCGAAATTGTTTAAATAATCGAAGTTGATTTGATTTGATTTGCTTCGAAAATTGATTTGATTTAAATGGATTTCAAATTTTATTCGAACTATGAAATTTTTCTTTGTAAAGGTAATTCAATTGGAAATATAGATTTGGACTCAAGAATGGACCTTGTTTTATGGTTAGAATCTTAATTCGAAAATTGAAGTTTAATTTGAATCCAGTAATTTTAATCGATATCTTTGAAAATCTAACTCGAATTTATATAAATCAAAATGGTTTAAAATTTGGAATTGAATTGAATTAATTTGAATTAAGATTTAAAATGAATTAATTTGGAATCGACATTGAAATTGTTATGAATATAAACTGGAATCGAAGTTAATTCGAATTGAAATTAGATTGATTTGAATTGAGAATATTTGCAAATTGAATCAGTTTGACTTTGAAACTATTTTTCAAATTAATTATTTAGTATAAACTATTTAAAATATATATTCTTTAATATTCAAATTATTTTGATTTTTCAAATTATTTTACTATATAAACCATTTTAATACTCAAACTATTTTAACTATTTTAAACAATTTAAATTTTCAAACTATTTTTCTAAAATTCAAACTCGTTAAGGTGGGAATTGTTATATTTAAATCATGTATTTAAGTGCGAATTGGGTTAAATGAAGTTATAACCTAAGTTGAAATTCAAAACAATGCTGGAAGCGAAATTGAGATATTAAGGAGAAATGATTTTGAATTGAAATAGTATATTTTGAGTAAATATGATGATTTCAAAATGGATTTGATTTCGAACCAATTATGATATTTTGATATCAAGTTTGAACTGTTTTCAAAATGTAAAAGTACAAACCGGTTTGAAAACGACGTTTGGCTATTAACGAGACCAGGGCCGGATATGGGCATACACTCTTTCGATACCGAACAACTTTAACAGCTGTGTACGTGGAGTGATGATCCAAAACGAAGTGGTTGAATTGGCATACTTATGCTGGATTTGAAGAAAGAGAACGATGATGGATTGGCCTGACACTTGTGTCAATTTGAAATGACTAAAATAGGAACCGTACCATCCAAGTTGGTTAGCTACCCTGAGCAGATGCACTTCTTCGTATTACCATCATTTACATTGTGAGTGATTAGTGCGCACCCTTCAATTTTATGGGAGTGTTGGACGAGGTGGGCGGTCATGGCTATGATGCGTTACCGTCAGTCGGGAAGAGTAAACTGGTACTATCCTACCTTGGGCATTACCTCATGTGCCTTATCATACTTTATCCCTATACAAGACTAATACGATTTTGGTTTAATGCTCTCGTATCACGGCGCATCCCCGACTACCGACGTTCTACTGGTGGTGTTAAATGCAAACTGTATGGCAATGCTTAAAAACACAATTAAGAGGGATCAATGTAAAGCCTTAATGCTAAGAAAAATATTTATTTTACCGATTAAACATTATATATGTAGCATATTCTGCTACATATAAATATTTTGACAGATCCTTAAGAGATGGAAAATCCCGTAACATCTCTTGAGTTATTGCATGCACGTTATACACTGGATAAGAGATGTGAAATCTTGTAAACATCTTTGATGCTATTACAATCATGTTATATGCTATATCGATTGGACTCATATAAGAATATTTTAGTCCCGCCTCGAGTGTTTTGTCTTTTCATTATGCTCAGGTCGGTCCTGAGTTTTCAGCTTATCGAAGATTATTTTTTGGAGGACGAAGACGAAGATTTGGTATATTATTACTAGTATTATCCCATCATTGTTTGTTCCGCTGCATTATTATATTTGTTCTGTTGTATTTGTATAAATCTGATAAATGTTGTATAAATAATAATCAAATGTATAGTAAACAGCTTCATGAACTGTCTATTTGATTATTACATTTTTATCGTTCTGCTGCGAGATTCTATGTTTGTTTTCTTTTTCTTTTTTTTTCTTAATTAAACTCATTGATTATCTATGTTCTGGATTGTTTTAGTCGAACATGTATGGATTATTATCGATTTAAACCTTTCGAAATGTGGTCGTCACACATTCTTTTGTAGGTTTATGCCTTTGATTGATGAAATCCATTATATCAATTAATATAGAATTTTTACTTATTCGGAAAACCCGTCAGAAGGAGAAAACCAAGATGCCACCTTTTCTAACAATCCTTGTAAACCATTAGGCTAGGAGTGACACATTTTTGAAGAGAAGCTCAATATTCTAGTAATAAAAAGATCCAACATCATACAATACATATTTGAATACAGGTTTCGAAATAAGAGATCTGGACTTTATTTTTGAGTAAAAAAACAATTTATTAACATAGAGGAGCATATAGTGATCTTCATTATTAAATGACAATCTACGTTTGATTAGGAAATCCAAATAACCATAAAGAAGGCTAGAATTCCTTATATAAAGAGCTCATTGCCACATAACAAGGAGTATTGATTCAAATATTTAAATAGAAAGGTGGAGCTTCATTCCTCAATACCATATTAATGCTATGAAGATAGGTTATTTCATTTTTATTGAATATCCTTGTAATTTAAAGGAGAAATGCTTTGAACTTCTTTCTTGAATAATAATTTATCTCTAACCAAATCGTCCAAGAGTGTGTGGAAATTTCTTTCACATCCAAAAAGCATGTAATTTCCATAAATGATTCCAAAGGTACACATTTAACTGGTAGTCCCGTTATCCTTTTGTAGGAGATAAACAGTCATATTTTGATGACATGATTTGTACTTGGACAATAAAAGCAATCCATGCTCTTTGACCTTTTTGGTAATTTTCCTATATAATTAATTTGACAAGGACACCACAATATCATAAACTTCCCTTTTAATAATAAGGTATATTGCTATGAATATTATATAGCCTTTGCCTTTTTTCTCCTTACAAATTTTCCATGTTCAGAAATAGTAGATGGACACTTTATTTAATTCAATAAATCGGAGAATGATATTCCAAGCTTCATTATTTTGCACTTGATAAGGAAATCAAGAATTTCATAGATTTGCATCCTTGATTTTTATCAACAATGAAAATCGAATCCCGATTAGTGAATCATAAATTTTTAATACAAACTATTCATATATATATTCTAAATTCAGATATGAAAGGTATCAAAATCAAAATTCAATAACAAAAGTATATTTGATGAATCGCAATAAACATTGGAGTGTATGACCCTAGGGATATGGTAGATCTTCTAACTTCATTATTTTTTAACAACACCTTTTATCGAAGTTGTTTTATTACGATATCTTTTTTATTTTTTTATTTATTACGATGAATTACCTTTATTCATTAATACACATTTGTTTATTGAAATTTATTTTCTCTTTCCTTTATTCTACATTTAATTTCATATTTGATTGTTTTGAGTTTTTTAAATGTTTAAATTTTTGAATTTTGAAATCGATCATTGTTCGATTTTTCAACTTTAACTAGCAATTTCTCTCATATCTAGATAGATATGAGTGAATGGTCTTCACCATTGTTCGTATTTTTTCGAGCTCTTTACAATAATATCAATTTCTTCAAAATCTACCCCTAACTAGATTTCCATGAATAGATATGGCCAATCGTAGCTATCGATTCTTCACTTTTGATCTGTAGCTCCATTCTTGAAATTGATCATATGGGCTCATGCATCTCGATGAGTAGATTACATCTATAACAGCCAATCTTTGTAATTCTTATTTGATTGATTGGAATTTTGCATGAAACTCAAAAATGTGGCTTTGTATATTCAATTATTCTGGCACCATTGCATTAAATTAAGTCTTGGAATTGCCTGTGATTAGTAGAAAAGATGGAAAGCTTGCTTACAGTGATGGTCTTTGATTTTAAAGGGTTGTGGTTGCAGTGGTGGTCCTTGATTTTAAAGGGTTGTGGCTAAGTGGTGGCTAAGTTTTTTGACGAAAACCCTAATGTGTAACGACCCGAAAATTTCGATCCTGAAATTTCCAGATAGTTAGGAAAAGAAGAAAGAGAAAGAAGAAGAAGAAACAGAAAACCAAACTCTGAATCTCATATTCGCAGCGGATAAAATATAATATCAAATAATAATAGTTATACAAGAAAACTGTACTTATCAAATTTCATTTTAAAACATCAGAGTTACACATTTTACAATCATTGGACAGTCAAAATAACCTGTCCTAGATATACAACAACAACAAAACACAGCGGATACACTCCATACGTTCCTGCCATCTAGCTCGTCTCCTGAGCTCCAGAACGTCGATACCTGAAAACCTGTAATACTCGGTCTGACCCGAGCATTACATCAAAGTAACACCCGGGTCAGGCTGGAAACCAGCGTGAGTAAACCCATCAAGCATGGATTACAAAAGCATATAGCATATATAAAACCCGGGGTAACTTATATCAATTTACAACTTCACAAGTTGTTATGGACATCACTTATTTCACACATCAATTTTTAAGTGCCAAAAACTTAGATTAAATGATCCAATTCACTTAAATCATTCCATTACAACCTACTGATTTCACATATCAATTTCCAAAGAATCGAAGTGGTTTCGGGTATTTTCCTAATACCTGACTCCGGTCTCTTCGAATTCAAAACCATCTGAACCCCATGTTATTTAAGAAACACGATTAAATCTTTAAATACAAGATGTCACTTTTTACACAGCAATTCATCATCGACAGATAACCTATTGTCACTGTTCAAGACAAACATATCATATAACAAACATTTCATATCAAAATTATCAACCAATCATTCATAAGCAATATTAATTAGTCACCCCATTTCTAAATAAATCAAATCAATTACTTAAAATCTTGCTTACTTAACAATGATTAATTACAATCCATTAGTTAATCATTTCCTAATTATCCTTTCTAATAACATTCAGTAATTAGCCTTTAATTAATTTGACACATTCGTTAATCAACTTTGATTAATCACATTCGGTAATTATTCTCAATTACTAACATTAATTAATTTACCCCTTAATTAATTAACGAATCCTTTAATTATTCATCTCGATTAATCATCCTTGATTAATCATTCTTTAATTACATTAAGTAATTCCCTTTAATTAATAACACAAATTAATTAACTAATCCTTAATTCATTTCCATCTAAATTAATCACCCTTGATTAATTATCCTTTAATTACGATAAATAATTAACTCTCAATTAATTCAAAAATTAATTAACCTTCACCCATTTACATTAATCCTTACTTAATTACTCAATTATATTATCCTCTAATTCCTTACATTGATTAATTATTCTTTAATTAATCATACCCATAAATTAACTAACCCGTAATTAATTTTCTTAATTAATCAATCCTTTAATTAATTACACAAAGTAATTAATCTTTAATTAGTTCCATTAAGTAGTTCCCTTCTTATTACTTCATCGAGTAATTATCCCTTGGTTAATTATCTTTAATTAACTAACCTTTGATTATTAATTAAATTAATAAACAAATTAATCCTTTAATTACTTTCATTAAGGAAAAATAAGTTTAGTAATTAATCTCTAACCATAAATTAATAACCTCCAATTATTTAAATAATAATCTTTAATTGCAAATTAATTAATCTCTAATTAATTACTTATGTCCCTAAATTATCAACTAATTGTTCCTTAATTATTAATTAGATATTTAATTGTTTATCTTATTTATCTTCTTGATTTTCATTTAAAATCTCACTTAATAACCTTGGAATCAAATATATCATTAACTATTAATTAACTTAAGTTTTAATTAAAATTGATAAACATAATATTTAACTTAATTAACTATTTGATTCCATGATTAATTAAGTTTAAAAAAAACAAATGCGGATTAATTTAATTAATAATTTCCTCAGTTTAAATTAACAACATTAATTAATCAATCGTTATTTAAAATAGTTTAAAGATGATTATTTATCTGAATTTAACTTAGTTAAACTTAAAAACTATGGGTATAAAACATTTACCCGAGAAAATTCTGGGTTACTTGATCAGGTTCCCAAGTTTCTCAATTTTTTCTCCGAGCTTCCTCTTCTTTTCTTTTTTTAAGTTTTAAAACCTGATAAAAACTTTACCCTTTACAAGCTAACTCCTTGCGTACAACACGAAGTTGAACCCGAACCAAAACACCAATATCTCGAGACAAAACTCAAGTCACTGCTTCTACACAAAACACAGTAATTCAAACCAAAACTACTGACACCCAAACCATCGTGCACATGCACAAATGGACCAGCGCCCTCCGACCATCGCCGAGAGCTTCGTAAGATCACCGAATACAACCACAAACCCTCAGGCCATCCAGAACCCTGTAACAACCTCGAATCTGAAATCGAGTCATTCGAGTATCTTCAAAGCCATATCGCTCATCGGAAACCACCACGAATCGCCGCCCATAAGACGCCAGAGACCCTGCCACTCCTGCCACATCTACCCCACGAATCATGCATCGAATCCTCTTGGACCGGTCAAGTCTGGTCCTATATCGACGGCAAAATCCTTATTTAAAACTTCGACCACCACGCTGGCCCACTGAACCCTAAAATTTCGCCGACCAGTTGCTCCGTCGAAAAAAAAATACCTGACTATTTGTCCCATGATCCCTTCCCCTCAACCTTACTTCAGCCACGAGCACAACCACCCCTACCCCTATCGTCGGAATTTGGTTGAAACACCAGAGGCATTCAACTCGAAATTTCTCGACATCCACTAACTTAAAAATCACCACATCACTGTTAAAATTCATCAATTTCATAGAAGAATTCGATTATACACTACAAGAAAAATGGTCATTTATAACGCCATGTAATAACGCATTGTTTCATTGTGTTATTGTTGATTCTAATTTCTTTTATTTACCGCCTGTCTTTACTGGGTAACGCATTCTATCCCCAGATGTTTCTTTTGCCGCCTCTTTGTCCAATTATTTTTCTCTTCCCTCCTCAATTTTTCCCCATCTTCTATTCTTCCCTCTTCCCTCTTTCTAAAACAATTTCCTGTCCTCAAACACAAAATTGGCAAATCCCAGTCGTCGTCCATATTCGCACGTTTTGAGTTCGGCAGTTCGAAGGGGTTCGAGGCGGTTCGCGAGTTGCTTGTAGTTTAGGCGATGGGTGGTTGAGTGTCGCGATTCAAGGCAGCGGAGGAAGGAGTTAATTCTATGAACGGTTCGAAGAAGGCGTGGTGCTAATTCTATGAAGGTCAGGATTGGGATGTTGGTTTAACTGCAAATTTCAGAGAGAATGGAAGAGATGCTAGAGGGGTTGCAGGAGTCAGATGGCAGGCAGTTGCAGCAGTTATAAACGGGAAGATGTTACCATTCACATTTCTTTATATTTTTGTTCTTTGACTTATATTTAGTTTTCAATTTTGATTTCAATTTGATTTTTCATTTCGTTTATTTTCGTTGCTGCATTTTAATTATTGTTTTGTGGAAGGTTAATCTGAGTTTTTATGTGAAAGAATAAGAGATGGTTAATTTAAGATATATTTTGAACCATGACAATAACGAACCAAATGTTTGTAATGTAAAGGACTTGATGGTTTCTTTGTTTGCTTGCTCCTTTTTAGGAACCCCTAATAGCTTAACTGATTGCTGCGTAAACGAAGAAATGTAGCATGGATTAGTGTCCATTTCTATATTTGTCCGGGTTGGATCTTTATATAAAACCAAAGAACTTCAAATGAGCATCTAAAATATGAAACTAATAACTAGAAGAAATTGAAAATATTTTGAACTAGTTGGTAAGCTCACATGTTTTGAAGAACCTGCAGTTTTTGCTTTGCTTTGAAACAGAGAAAAAATGTAGTGGAAGAAATTAGTTAGTAAGCTCAGAAATCCTGAATGAAGCTTTGGTATTAGTAGGTGTACTAGATGCATCTACTAGGGTTTGTTTTCCAAATAGGCGTAATGAATGAATCAACGTTATGGTAATCAGTACAAATTTTATACATGCCTAAAATTTTATGTGGAAGGTTAATGTGGAAGGTTAATCTACATTTTAATTATTGCTTTGTATTATTGTTATCAGCAGGATAATTATGATATATTTGAAGCTCTTTCTGAATAACATTCTTACATCATTTCTCTTATTCTGTTAAATGCAGGCTGCCTTCCTGAAGCTTTTGCCGCTACGTTCTATATCACGCATGTGGGGATTTCTCATGAGTATGGTACGTATCAGTAGAAGTTGTGTACATTTGATTCCAGATATTTCTATTTGCAGCATTCATGTTAAAAAAATCATGTTTCCCACTTCTAAATTCCTTTCGTTCATTTATATTTTTTTTCAAACCACCAATTAACTTTCAAAGTTCACTCTTATTTAAGATTTGATTACTAGGGAAGCTCCAAGAATGCTTTAACTTTGTGATTTTGTATCGGTTGCCTCAACTTCTTCCTAACCACCATTTCCAATGTTGAATGCTGAAAATGCTTCAAAAATATACTACTGCGAAATTGATGTTTCAAACAGAATGTGATACTGATTTGTTAAATTTCAACATAATTTTCATGTTCTTATGATTAGTTTTTTGAAGGCGACCTTAATTAGTTGTGACCATCATTATAGATCGTGCACCGGTCCTTGGTATCAGGTAGCTCCTAAGCATTGTTGAGAAAAATGACATTATACATACGATGAATTTGTTGGTGAATTTTACCTGTGTTAACTAACCATGAAGTTTCTTAGATGACACATCCATTATCCACAATGCACTTGTTATAATTCATAATCTGCTGCTATTTGCATATCAGTGGGTGAAGCATTTGCAGATATCTGCATTAAAATGTGGCAATCAGTCATGGTCATCGCGTTTAACTTAAATGTTTCATACATCGACGTATGGCAACTTATATTGAACATGCATCGCCTTCCTTCAGTTAGTATAATTAACTTAAGATATTTTCCCCTCATTGCATCTTTTTTGTGTCAAGAAGATAATACATTAAACTTTTGTAATTTCAGGAACTTCCTGTTTTCATCCGTCCTACTGTTTACAAAGGATGGGCTCGAGCATTTCACACAAGTATATATTTCTTCCTCTCACTGTTTTAACTTTAACTATAAAGATAGATTATGATCAGTTCATTCTTCTAAATAAATGAGGTTTTCTTCAACATTGTGTTGTACTTATCTTGCAAGCACACACAACACACCTATACACACCCACCTAACATTTCCATCTGTGACAATGTCTGATGGGGTACTATGTAATGTGATGATGCTCTATGCGTAGATTTAGATGAAGCTGCTGTAACGACCCAGAATTTTTAGTAATTTAAATTTGAGTATTTAATTAATTTTAAATATTTATAAGTGAAAATTTTAAGTTAAATAATTTATTTCTTGAATATTGGATTTAATTGGTCATTTAAATCGATTAATTAATAGTGAAATACCGTAGATAATTGAATATTGGGTTAAATATGATTGAAAATAATTTGGAAAATTTTGTTATATCATATTAAAGTTATAGAAATGTTTTAGAACTTGTAAAACTGAATTTGGAATTTATTTGTAAAAATCGAATATTTTAATATTTAATTATCGACTGAAAAATAGCCAATTTTTGAACAGTCTCAAAATTGAACGAAACGAGTTCCATTGGATCCGTAATAGTTAGTTATTATCGGATTTCAATTTTCGTAGCAATCGGAGTTGTCGTTTGACCGTGGCAGCTCGAAACGCATCGATATCGTTTTAATATTAATTTAGCGAGTTAAAATAGCCATTTTTCAAACGGTCTCGGATTTCGACGAAACCAGTTTCATCGGATCCGTAATGTGATATTATTGCAAGATTTCAAATTTCAAGTCGATTGGATTTGCCGTTTGTCCGGTACAAATTAAAACGCCTAGAAATCGTTTAAATCGGTTTAAGTTTAAATTGAGCGTTTGTTGTTGTATCTCACACATACGATGGAATTAGCTTACGAAACCTGTTCCATTGTGTCCGGAATGCGGAAAAACCTTAGGATCGCCTGGCGGCACGTGTTGTTTGGAGTTCGTTTGCAAAAGTGACAAATTTGAGATTTTAATATTAAAATAATATGGTTATAAATACTATTTTATTTTCTCAAAACCCTTAACAAAGCTACAGCCGGCCCTGATATATTCCATGGCCGAAATCACTCCGTTTTCTTCCATTAATCTCCTCCAATCCGTGCAACATTTCAACCAATTTCCAACTACAAAATTAAAGAGATTCGCGAGATCTTCCGATCCATACGGAGATGATCATGTTTAGCGAAGCAGGGAGGTTGCTAGGGTGGCGCGTCCTTCATGCGTTCGGCCTTGTGATGCGCGCTGAGGGTGCAGCCGAGTTCCACCATACCACAGCCGAACATGGAGATGGCGATGCTCTTCGAAGTGGCGGCCCCCGATCGTTGTCAAAGTCGAAGAATGGTTGCGTTTCCTAAACCCTAGTTAGCTTCACTATGGGTTTTTGCATTCGTATATTACTGGAGATGAAACGCGCAGGGAAGATGAAGCACGTGGTGGGGCCGTGCGTGATGGAGGGTGAGAGTATTTTTAATTTTAAAATTTGAGTTCTATAATTAAAACGTTCAATGTTTAAACCGCAATAACTTTTGCATGCGAGGTCGGATTCGAACGAGATTTTTTGCGTTGGCTTCGTATCGCCGAGCTCTTCGCAATGCAGCTGGTTTGGAGTCGATTGGAGGTCGTTTGAATTTCGGGTAAAATTAAACGTTCGTTTAATTTTATTCGAAACGAACGCCGAAAACGAAAATAAAATCAAGGTGAGAACTCCTCACTCAATCGAAAGGTTTTGTTTAAAATTTTAAATAGTTGGTGTTGATTGATGATTGCTGTTTGATTGTGCTAGTAGATATAGTAGGATATATACTATATATAGCGATATATATATATTGGCATATGTATATATCGGATTTGATTTCCCGCCTCGTATAGCGGATGAGACCCTATTGCGCCGTTATTAAGCGGAATATTTATAAAATCCCATATACCGCGATATTCCACCTTGAAGTGGAATTGGTATTGTGCTAACGTCTGTGGATGCAGGGTAACAGGTTGGAGGGATCCAACTGGATTCCTCGCATATTTATTTGTTTATGAATATTATGTTGATTGTTGATAATCACATTGATATATGATGTTATTCCCGTGATTGACCATTCGATGTCGTTGCATCATCGGATTCTAATTTTTAAATTAAAAATAACGGTTTTGAATTTAAAAGGGGTTTTAAATCAATTTTTCAAAGAATATGGTTTATTAAAAATTTTGAATTGATTAAATTTTAAAATAAATAGATGGATAAATCTTTATGTTTTAAAAATTTATATTTTTATAAAATATAACTTAAAAGAAATTTTTAACAATAATAGGTTTTTATAAAATAGTTAAATTTGGTTTTTGGGAAGTTATTATTATTAATGGTTTATATAAAGGATTTTATAAATGGATTTTTTTAAATAAAAATTATTGAAGTTATAGAATAAATTTATAAAGTGTTAAGTTGATGTATAACATGAATTTCACTAGGATTTATAGATTAATAAATGTGAAATTTATAAAACGAACGGTTATTGGAAAAATTTAAGTTTATAAGTTATTAACTTATAGAAATGGATTTGGGCATTAAAAAGGGGAATTTTATAGAAATTGTTAATAAATGAAGATTTCATTAGTCGAAATTATTATAAACCATAAAGAAATCTTGTAAGTGATAAGATTTTAAATTGGTGAAGTTCAAAGGAACGATTTGGTAAATAAATAATATTATAAGTATTTAACTTACAATATGGCTTTTGGGTATGAAATTGGGTTATGTAAATTGCATCGGATTAATAAAGGAATTTATAAAATTGGGGTTTATAATAGAAATGGAATTTATAAACTATGTTTATAAATTTGAAATCCATCGAATTTGATAAATTGAAATATGGGAATTTGTTAAGTGGGCTATATTCACTATTTTGAATATTGAATAGATTATTAAATAAAATGGGTCTGTTTTTGGGAAAGGAATGTTTTAAATGGAATTTAAAACGAATTAAAGGTGTTTTAAAATGTATTGAGTATTGAAAACATAGATTTCAACATTGATTGTTGAAATAGACGTTTTCGAGAAACAGAAGGGGATAATTTGTATAGTATTGGATTCATATATCTATTTTTAATTTCAAATCCATATACTAGTGTTTTTGGATTGTCGTAACGATGTTTTACGCAACATTCGTTTTTAACCCAAATAAATGTGAATAAAGGAATGTTTTCTTAAAGAGAATGGAATAAAATACTTAACGGTAACTTAAGTATATTGAATATTTCCAAATTGTTGAAAATAAATAAATTTGTGAATTACTTATTTTTAAAATAAGCATGGGAATGGTTTTCTAATATGAAATGGAACGGTTTTTGTGAATTCACCTTTAAGGTAATTGAAAGCAAATAACTTGAAATCGATTTGGGAATCGTATGCTAGTAGATGCTTGGAATTTAAATCCACTTTGGAATTTATATATATGAAGGGAAATTTGTTTAAAAATAAATATTGATTTATTTTGAAGTATGAAAATGAATTTACGGATTTGGGACGTAAATTTAAATTAAATCGGTAAAGATTTATTTGATGATTTGAAATTTGTTTTCAAAGGGTATAAAGGATGAAAAGTAATTTGAAATTAGTTTTCAAATGGTTAAGGTGATTTGAAATTAGTTTTCAAATGGTTAAGGTGATTTGAAATTGGTTTGCAAATGGTTAATGTAATTTGAAAATTTGTTTTCAAATGGTAAAGGTAAATTGAAAATTGGTTTTTCAATTGGTTAAGTGTGGAAAATTTTATCGTGAAGTGGTTTTGGTAAAGCAAATAAATTGGGCAATTATTTGGAAATTGTATATATATATCTTGTAAAGATATTTTGGGACTTAATAATTTTGGAAAAATTATTTGGAATCTGATGATGTGGCGCATCTTTATTGATAGTTAAATAACCAACTATCAATATTTACCCTTGGATGGTATTGATTGTGTTTGTTTGGAATTGAATGCGCACTTATTTTTAAAAATAAGCGCTCGCTATTCGGTTTAGCCGGGAGAGGACCTTTGTGTCATATATCCCATTCCGAATATGCGATACGTCGTTTGGATTGCATTTGAAGACCGGTGTGAAGACCGGGTATTTGTGAAAACGATAGGATGACCTATCGATTGTCTCCGCATCGTTAGCTACGATATGGAGATTTCCTTTGTGATGGGAAATTTTATCGGGATTGTGAATACCCGGATTGCAAGGGCTTCTTTGGAAGTGCCTTCGGTTCTGTTCGAACCCGGAACAGACTTGTATGGTTACGTGTCTGACATTACATTTTGAGAGATAGAGCAGATTTCTTTCAAATACATTTCTGTTGGTGGCGGAGAATTTATTCTCTTAGCTTAACACCCTTCTCTGAGACGTACGAGCTCAGAGGTTATGTAGTTGAAGGTTATCAGCGATATTTCCCAATCTGGTAATGTGGCATGCTGAGTGCTGCTGTGTGATGATCATTGGTTGATCGTTTGGATATGATCATTTGTTTGATCATTTATCTTTGTGATTATTGCTTTGGTCATCTGTGGACCCAAAGCATGGCTTTGTTGCACAAAGCGTAGCTTTGTGGACGAGACTTCGTCAGGACCTCACTCCCCGGAAATGGTCGAAACAGGAATATGCGGCAAGGTTATGAGGGTCGCTCCCTTTAGGGTATGTCATTTCCTTCTGGAAAAGGGTGGTATCATGGTATGGAGCCCAGATATTTACTCACGTTGATACACTATATCTATTACTGTGTGGTGTTGTTGGTATCGAGCGCTCGGATAAAGGTCCCAAAGGACCGGGGGATGACATATTCGTGTAGTAGTTACCTAGTTACAGAGGTAACCCGGCCTTGTGTTGGCAGAGATCTAACCGTAACGTTAGTTCTCGGGACGTCCCGCCAGAGGCGATCCCATGTGGCAGTAGGAAGTTCCTTAGCCTGACCATTTGTTGGAAATCCATTCATCCAATACGCGCCCTGTACGGTTTTAGTTGTAGAACCTGCCATTTAACATGGCAGCTATAGTAGGCATAGTATCATGGTACCTATGCTGGCTAGGATTTATATTATACTTTCGAAATATTTTCCACTATGCACTAGTAATAATATCAAAGAATTTTTTTTCTCGTAGTAAGCATGTTTGACTATCATAAGGAGAAATCTCCCCCATGTGTGCGTTTGCATTGTGTGTGTGCCGGGAGGCCTTATGGTAGTTTCATTTTCCAAAAAGCATTGCGGATTTCAAAATTTAAACTTTCTTGTTGCGTGTTTAAAGATAAACTGTTTTGAGTTCTCACACCAGTCACATGACTGACCTGGAGTTTATTGTTCCTTTCCTAAACTCTGGGTGCCCACTATTTTCCACACGGGCAGTCTAGAGTTAGGTTATCAGGTTATTCTGGATTCGGGAGTTGCTGTGCAGATGTTGGAGGCGAGCTTGGATAGCGTAGTCTATTATCTATTGTATATAGTATTCTTTCCGCTGTTTTATTGTTGTACACTCTGATGATATGATGTATTGTGATGTATGTATAAAATGTATAGTTCTTTTGTTTTAATGAATATTCATTTATCTATTATATGTTGTTCCGCTGCGACTGTGAGATTCTGTTATTGTTTCTCGTTCTGTTACTTGATTTTCTGTTTTCTCTTCTCTTTCTTTTCTTTCTTCTTCTACCTCTTTCTTCTTCTAAAACCCTAACGGTTCGGTTTTTCGGCAACGAAAAATCGCGATCGTTACATTTGGTATCGGAGCATATGGTTAAGCGACAACCTGCTCTGTTGGGTATTACTCATTAGAGATAGAGTCAGCAGTACTCTAGAATGAGTGTGAGTGTAATAATAGATATGAGTGCGTATTTGTTAGTGAATATAAAATTGTTTTATATTGTGATGATTGGTTTATTGAGTGGTATATGAACCTTCGTCGGCGCAGCCTCGAAAACTGAATCGAAGGGGTTCCTAAACACTTGAATAGAACAATTCGACACAATATTGTTTTAAATTGGGTAAATGAAATAATTTTACCTCGATTATATTTTATATATAAAAAGAAAATAATTTTTCAGGAATTATTGAAGTGTGTATATAATTGATTGCTTGGTTGTTGTAAATGATATAAATATAAAATAATTAAAAGTTGTTTGAATGAGCTAATAAAAGCAACTATTGTAAAAAGAATAATGGTATAAACCAATGAATCATAAGATGAAATTATAATTAATAATGATTTACAATTGTAAGATAATCATGTATGTATATAAGAAGTAAAATTATATAAGTAAAAGGGTTATAAAAGTGATTTATGAATAGAAAGGAAATTTTTGAAAGAATATTTAGCATTGATTTCACTATTGTCACTGGGAAATAATAAGGGTGATGACTGCAGCATCATCAGTATCATTTTCGAGTTTCTATGTGATGGATTTGCTACAAAAATGAATTAAAAACTGAAGTTTTGTTGTAATAAACAAATTTGAAAATTAAAATTCAACTTGAAGTTGATAAATATAAGTGAAAAAGGTTTTGAACTTATAATATAAGTTAGAAGTTGAATAATAAGTTTTATAACTTATTAAATGGGAAAATGTAAGTGAAACCAGTTGTTGAAGTGGTTAAACAATTAAGTTAAGTAAAATGGAATATGAATTTGAATATTGATATGAATTTGACTTAAGTAAAAGTTAAATAGGATTTACTTTGGGATTTAAAATCCGAATTGAATTGATAAGTAAAGCTTAAGTTTATTTGAACAAATGATGTTAAATGGAATAACTTAAGTGAAGTTAAAAAAAAAATTTTTTTGACCTTTGTATCAAAGTTAAATAATCAAGTGAATTAAATGATGTAAATAAAGTTGAAATGGAATGCAAGTTAAGTAATGTTGAAAGAATTGATGTTAATATCAAAATAAATGAATAAAGTGAGTAAATGAAATTGTTAAAGATGTGAACTTAAGTTATATAAATGAAATTCAATTTTATTTGTAAAAAGAACTAGCAATTGAATTAAAGAATGGATTGAATGTTAATCAATCGAATGTAAGTAAGTTGATATGAAACGATGTATGTAAGTGTAAATTCATTGAAGTTAGTTGAATAATAGAATGAAAATCAATTGAATGTTAAACCAATTGGAATTAAAACAGTTGAACCAAATTGAATGTAAGTAAAACGAATAAAATTTGGTTGTATTGGATGTACATTGGTCGTTATTGCTTGTTGGTTGATTGTATGTAAATTCATTTAGTGTTAATGAAATTGAATTAGCGCATTTGAAAACTATGTAATTGAATTCAAATTGAATGTAAAGTAAATGAATTTGAATAGAATTGAATTTGATTTGGGCTGAATATGAACCAATGTGAATTTAATTAGTGAATGTAACTAATTGAAACGAATGAATTGAATATGCAACTTCAATAATAAACCAAAAATGTATAAGAAGCATGTATTGGAAATTTTGTAATTGAATTGGCAAAATGATTTGAATGTTGATGTTGGAATTGGATACTATTACTAGTATGATATACAGGTATATAATGGAATTGGGATTTTGGTTATGAAGTTAAATTGAATTGCTCAACAAAAAGGTACGTATTTCAGTTTTTATATGAGATTTGGTGATTTCCTTCTCCAGCCACTTGGCTTTCTTTTTTTCTTTTGATTCTGAGGGGCCGTGGTGCCATTTTGTAGTCGTACCGATCTAGCCGCGCAAAGGAGACTCTGGCGAAATTTTTCGAAAATTTAGGGAGTTAGAAAAATTTTGAGAAATTTTGAAAGTTTGAAATTTGAATTTAAATTTAAATTTAAATTGTTAAGTAAACGAAGTTGTTTGAAACTTATAATTGAATTGGGAAAGCTAATTGAAATGATAGTAAATCCTTAATAAAAAGATTGTTTTGAAAAGTTAGTAAAACTAATTAGCTTTGGAAAAATAATAAACGGTTTAGGATTATTCTCCTTAACTTGCAATTTCGAGGACGAAATTCTTTTAAGGGGGGAAGATTGTAACGACCCAGAATTTTTAGTAATTTAAATTTGAGTATTTAATTAATTTTAAATATTTATAAGTGAAAATTTTAAGTTAAATAATTTATTTCTTGAATATTGGATTTAATTGGTCATTTAAATCGATTAATTAATAGTGAAATACCGTAGATAATTGAATATTGGGTTAAATATGATTGAAAATAATTTGGAAAATTTTGTTATATCATATTAAAGTTATAGAAATGTTTTAGAACTTGTAAAACTGAATTTGGAATTTATTTGTAAAAATCGAATATTTTAATATTTAATTATCGACTGAAAAATAGCCAATTTTTGAACAGTCTCAAAATTGAACGAAACGAGTTCCATTGGATCCGTAATAGTTAGTTATTATCGGATTTCAATTTTCGTAGCAATCGGAGTTGTCGTTTGACCGTGGCAGCTCGAAACGCATCGATATCGTTTTAATATTAATTTAGCGAGTTAAAATAGCCATTTTTCAAACGGTCTCGGATTTCGACGAAACCAGTTTCATCGGATCCGTAATGTGATATTATTGCAAGATTTCAAATTTCAAGTCGATTGGATTTGCCGTTTGTCCGGTACAAATTAAAACGCCTAGAAATCGTTTAAATCGGTTTAAGTTTAAATTGAGCGTTTGTTGTTGTATCTCACACATACGATGGAATTAGCTTACGAAACCTGTTCCATTGTGTCCGGAATGCGGAAAAACCTTAGGATCGCCTGGCGGCACGTGTTGTTTGGAGTTCGTTTGCAAAAGTGACAAATTTGAGATTTTAATATTAAAATAATATGGTTATAAATACTATTTTATTTTCTCAAAACCCTTAACAAAGCTACAGCCGGCCCTGATATATTCCATGGCCGAAATCACTCCGTTTTCTTCCATTAATCTCCTCCAATCCGTGCAACATTTCAACCAATTTCCAACTACAAAATTAAAGAGATTCGCGAGATCTTCCGATCCATACGGAGATGATCATGTTTAGCGAAGCAGGGAGGTTGCTAGGGTGGCGCGTCCTTCATGCGTTCGGCCTTGTGATGCGCGCTGAGGGTGCAGCCGAGTTCCACCATACCACAGCCGAACATGGAGATGGCGATGCTCTTCGAAGTGGCGGCCCCCGATCGTTGTCAAAGTCGAAGAATGGTTGCGTTTCCTAAACCCTAGTTAGCTTCACTATGGGTTTTTGCATTCGTATATTACTGGAGATGAAACGCGCAGGGAAGATGAAGCACGTGGTGGGGCCGTGCGTGATGGAGGGTGAGAGTATTTTTAATTTTAAAATTTGAGTTCTATAATTAAAACGTTCAATGTTTAAACCGCAATAACTTTTGCATGCGAGGTCGGATTCGAACGAGATTTTTTGCGTTGGCTTCGTATCGCCGAGCTCTTCGCAATGCAGCTGGTTTGGAGTCGATTGGAGGTCGTTTGAATTTCGGGTAAAATTAAACGTTCGTTTAATTTTATTCGAAACGAACGCCGAAAACGAAAATAAAATCAAGGTGAGAACTCCTCACTCAATCGAAAGGTTTTGTTTAAAATTTTAAATAGTTGGTGTTGATTGATGATTGCTGTTTGATTGTGCTAGTAGATATAGTAGGATATATACTATATATAGCGATATATATATATATTGGCATATGTATATATCGGATTTGATTTCCCGCCTCGTATAGCGGATGAGACCCTATTGCGCCGTTATTAAGCGGAATATTTATAAAATCCCATATACCGCGATATTCCACCTTGAAGTGGAATTGGTATTGTGCTAACGTCTGTGGATGCAGGGTAACAGGTTGGAGGGATCCAACTGGATTCCTCGCATATTTATTTGTTTATGAATATTATGTTGATTGTTGATAATCACATTGATATATGATGTTATTCCCGTGATTGACCATTCGATGTCGTTGCATCATCGGATTCTAATTTTTAAATTAAAAATAACGGTTTTGAATTTAAAAGGGGTTTTAAATCAATTTTTCAAAGAATATGGTTTATTAAAAATTTTGAATTGATTAAATTTTAAAATAAATAGATGGATAAATCTTTATGTTTTAAAAATTTATATTTTTATAAAATATAACTTAAAAGAAATTTTTAACAATAATAGGTTTTTATAAAATAGTTAAATTTGGTTTTTGGGAAGTTATTATTATTAATGGTTTATATAAAGGATTTTATAAATGGATTTTTTTAAATAAAAATTATTGAAGTTATAGAATAAATTTATAAAGTGTTAAGTTGATGTATAACATGAATTTCACTAGGATTTATAGATTAATAAATGTGAAATTTATAAAACGAACGGTTATTGGAAAAATTTAAGTTTATAAGTTATTAACTTATAGAAATGGATTTGGGCATTAAAAAGGGGAATTTTATAGAAATTGTTAATAAATGAAGATTTCATTAGTCGAAATTATTATAAACCATAAAGAAATCTTGTAAGTGATAAGATTTTAAATTGGTGAAGTTCAAAGGAACGATTTGGTAAATAAATAATATTATAAGTATTTAACTTACAATATGGCTTTTGGGTATGAAATTGGGTTATGTAAATTGCATCGGATTAATAAAGGAATTTATAAAATTGGGGTTTATAATAGAAATGGAATTTATAAACTATGTTTATAAATTTGAAATCCATCGAATTTGATAAATTGAAATATGGGAATTTGTTAAGTGGGCTATATTCACTATTTTGAATATTGAATAGATTATTAAATAAAATGGGTCTGTTTTTGGGAAAGGAATGTTTTAAATGGAATTTAAAACGAATTAAAGGTGTTTTAAAATGTATTGAGTATTGAAAACATAGATTTCAACATTGATTGTTGAAATAGACGTTTTCGAGAAACAGAAGGGGATAATTTGTATAGTATTGGATTCATATATCTATTTTTAATTTCAAATCCATATACTAGTGTTTTTGGATTGTCGTAACGATGTTTTACGCAACATTCGTTTTTAACCCAAATAAATGTGAATAAAGGAATGTTTTCTTAAAGAGAATGGAATAAAATACTTAACGGTAACTTAAGTATATTGAATATTTCCAAATTGTTGAAAATAAATAAATTTGTGAATTACTTATTTTTAAAATAAGCATGGGAATGGTTTTCTAATATGAAATGGAACGGTTTTTGTGAATTCACCTTTAAGGTAATTGAAAGCAAATAACTTGAAATCGATTTGGGAATCGTATGCTAGTAGATGCTTGGAATTTAAATCCACTTTGGAATTTATATATATGAAGGGAAATTTGTTTAAAAATAAATATTGATTTATTTTGAAGTATGAAAATGAATTTACGGATTTGGGACGTAAATTTAAATTAAATCGGTAAAGATTTATTTGATGATTTGAAATTTGTTTTCAAAGGGTATAAAGGATGAAAAGTAATTTGAAATTAGTTTTCAAATGGTTAAGGTGATTTGAAATTAGTTTTCAAATGGTTAAGGTGATT
This sequence comes from Allium cepa, assembly GCA_030765085.1. Taxonomy (NCBI): domain Eukaryota; kingdom Viridiplantae; phylum Streptophyta; class Magnoliopsida; order Asparagales; family Amaryllidaceae; genus Allium; species Allium cepa. The sequence goes on from CM060940.1 coordinate 657,749,870, forward strand.
TGAAATTGGTTTGCAAATGGTTAATGTAATTTGAAAATTTGTTTTCAAATGGTAAAGGTAAATTGAAAATTGGTTTTTCAATTGGTTAAGTGTGGAAAATTTTATCGTGAAGTGGTTTTGGTAAAGCAAATAAATTGGGCAATTATTTGGAAATTGTATATATATATCTTGTAAAGATATTTTGGGACTTAATAATTTTGGAAAAATTATTTGGAATCTGATGATGTGGCGCATCTTTATTGATAGTTAAATAACCAACTATCAATATTTACCCTTGGATGGTATTGATTGTGTTTGTTTGGAATTGAATGCGCACTTATTTTTAAAAATAAGCGCTCGCTATTCGGTTTAGCCGGGAGAGGACCTTTGTGTCATATATCCCATTCCGAATATGCGATACGTCGTTTGGATTGCATTTGAAGACCGGTGTGAAGACCGGGTATTTGTGAAAACGATAGGATGACCTATCGATTGTCTCCGCATCGTTAGCTACGATATGGAGATTTCCTTTGTGATGGGAAATTTTATCGGGATTGTGAATACCCGGATTGCAAGGGCTTCTTTGGAAGTGCCTTCGGTTCTGTTCGAACCCGGAACAGACTTGTATGGTTACGTGTCTGACATTACATTTTGAGAGATAGAGCAGATTTCTTTCAAATACATTTCTGTTGGTGGCGGAGAATTTATTCTCTTAGCTTAACACCCTTCTCTGAGACGTACGAGCTCAGAGGTTATGTAGTTGAAGGTTATCAGCGATATTTCCCAATCTGGTAATGTGGCATGCTGAGTGCTGCTGTGTGATGATCATTGGTTGATCGTTTGGATATGATCATTTGTTTGATCATTTATCTTTGTGATTATTGCTTTGGTCATCTGTGGACCCAAAGCATGGCTTTGTTGCACAAAGCGTAGCTTTGTGGACGAGACTTCGTCAGGACCTCACTCCCCGGAAATGGTCGAAACAGGAATATGCGGCAAGGTTATGAGGGTCGCTCCCTTTAGGGTATGTCATTTCCTTCTGGAAAAGGGTGGTATCATGGTATGGAGCCCAGATATTTACTCACGTTGATACACTATATCTATTACTGTGTGGTGTTGTTGGTATCGAGCGCTCGGATAAAGGTCCCAAAGGACCGGGGGATGACATATTCGTGTAGTAGTTACCTAGTTACAGAGGTAACCCGGCCTTGTGTTGGCAGAGATCTAACCGTAACGTTAGTTCTCGGGACGTCCCGCCAGAGGCGATCCCATGTGGCAGTAGGAAGTTCCTTAGCCTGACCATTTGTTGGAAATCCATTCATCCAATACGCGCCCTGTACGGTTTTAGTTGTAGAACCTGCCATTTAACATGGCAGCTATAGTAGGCATAGTATCATGGTACCTATGCTGGCTAGGATTTATATTATACTTTCGAAATATTTTCCACTATGCACTAGTAATAATATCAAAGAATTTTTTTTCTCGTAGTAAGCATGTTTGACTATCATAAGGAGAAATCTCCCCCATGTGTGCGTTTGCATTGTGTGTGTGCCGGGAGGCCTTATGGTAGTTTCATTTTCCAAAAAGCATTGCGGATTTCAAAATTTAAACTTTCTTGTTGCGTGTTTAAAGATAAACTGTTTTGAGTTCTCACACCAGTCACATGACTGACCTGGAGTTTATTGTTCCTTTCCTAAACTCTGGGTGCCCACTATTTTCCACACGGGCAGTCTAGAGTTAGGTTATCAGGTTATTCTGGATTCGGGAGTTGCTGTGCAGATGTTGGAGGCGAGCTTGGATAGCGTAGTCTATTATCTATTGTATATAGTATTCTTTCCGCTGTTTTATTGTTGTACACTCTGATGATATGATGTATTGTGATGTATGTATAAAATGTATAGTTCTTTTGTTTTAATGAATATTCATTTATCTATTATATGTTGTTCCGCTGCGACTGTGAGATTCTGTTATTGTTTCTCGTTCTGTTACTTGATTTTCTGTTTTCTCTTCTCTTTCTTTTCTTTCTTCTTCTACCTCTTTCTTCTTCTAAAACCCTAACGGTTCGGTTTTTCGGCAACGAAAAATCGCGATCGTTACAGCTGCCATGCTCTATGTGAGGAGAAGAGTTGGTTTGATTATGTATCAGAGTGGTGACTGACTGGGCGCAGGCACTGGCGGTGTGGGAGGTGATGAAGACGGTGTTTGAGACGTTTTTGATGGTGTTGCTGGCGAGAGGGAGCAGGAGATGGTACTGGAGCCCCTGTTTACTCTACCGTCATCATGGAATACCTCGCTACTGAGGTTTGTTTTCGTTGCAAGCTAACTTTTATTTTTTGAAATAAACATTCCTGTCCTTTGATCGTTGATGATATAATCATATATTGTATCCTGAGTATTTAATAATTATTGACAAATTATCTGTTAATGATCAATGTGCACGCGTGTCCCATTGATATATGAGATATTTATGTATTTTTCTTTAGATGGAAATATTTGTCTATTTCAATCAATATTTGTCTATTTCAATCAATGTTTGCACTGCAAAACTCAGAAACATGGCTAATAAATTTCTGCAACTTTTGTTTGATATCTTTTTTACTACACCATTCTAATGAATATTGGTCAACAGTTTTCAGGCATCAACGATAGATTTTTGAATGAGCAGGTGTTGAAGTTCTCCTCTCTAATCTCGGACTCGCTGATTCTTCAGCCTCAATTCTTATAAATGCATTGGTTACTCTACTATGCTTCCATCTATCGGGCATTGCTAAGAGACTCATATACATAGCTAGAAGAAGGTTTTCTCTAAACTTTAACTTGTTTTTCTGGTGTAACTAATACAAAAACAAGCTTTAAGGAATAACTAGAAATTACAAATACCCTTGCTATCCAGCCTCACAGTAGTTAGCGTAATAAGAAATTTCAGTATTTTGGTTCAGGGTGTTGTACCATCCCATAGAATAGCATGTTATAAACAAAGTGAGACATACGTAAGTTTGAACTGAATTTTATCGGAAAAAATCAATAGTGCTAGTGTAATTTGTTTGACAGGTGAAATGAACATGACACACGAACAAAAAAGTGAAGGGAAAGATTCAAAATCTCAATCTCCTAAGGTTCTAAATGTGGTTCAACCATAGATTGACCGCTTAAAAGAAGATATCTAGCTACTATAAGCTTTTATCATATAAGCTACATCTTCTTACAAAACAGCTATATGTTTGCGTTACAGGTGATTAAACGAATGCAAAGAATCTGAGTGCTTCTGCGTAAGTTAGTTATTTTTATTACTAGGATACAAACATCCTATGTTTCTGCATGAAGCTGATTTTCTAAATCTTGAATACGAACAAAACAACGATACGTTGATCGATGTCGTGATACCCATGATGCACGTATTGAAACATACACGATTGTGTCTGTACATTGTGTTTCTTGTTATCTTCCCTCAATATAATCCTCAGTGTCCAAGATTCCTACTTTTTCTTAACATTAATCCATTATGATGTTGATTCTCGTTTCTTGTTTTGTAATATGCTTATTTTATACCCTTTTCTTCATATTTCATTTCAGCAATTCTATACTTTTAATGGCTGAAAATAACAGAACTGTTTGTTGTAGAGGCAACATCAAAACTATTTCTTCACTTAATGAATGTTAAAGGACTTTCCATTTCTCATGTTTAAAGTCATCTTCAGGTAAAAAAAATATAAAACTGTTTGTTTGTTTATTTATTTTTAACCATATGTTTTCCTCATGTAAAAATTTCTCATGTTAAAAATGTCATCAGATGTACAGAAGCATGAGATACATATAGGCAGGAGAGGTACTAAATTTTTCTATTTTGCTAGTACATATTTCTAAATGTTGATAACCCTATATTCTTTCATTTATTTTGCAATATCCGGTTTGTTCTTTTTGTTAGGCATATAATATATGGTGCAATCTTAGCAATAAATGCTTGTTTTCTGTTGCTGGTTTTAAAATCTTTCAAAATTTGTGCCATTTCTCACAATTTTTTGTCTGACAATTCTATGGATATCATTTTTTCTATAGTATGGGAGAAGTTGCATGATGGATGATAGTTGGGGTTGTGGATTTGGGTTCATTTTGGTGTTTTTTTGTTTTTTTCCTTTTGGTGTGGTGAGGTTGTTGTTTTGGGATTATGGATTGGAGTTTGGTGAGTTAGTGAGGTGTTTGGGATGTTTGGAGAGGGTGGTGCTGAAGTGGGTTGTTGAGGCAGTGGTGAGAATGAAGTGCGGGTTGAATGTGTTGATGAAGTATAGGTTGCAGGCAGTTAACAGTTGGAAGGTTTGTTTGGTCGATTGGCTGTGGGTGGTTTCTAATGGTGATGTGCTGATGGTATAAGAGGTGAATGGTGAAGGAGAGTGGTGCTAGCTAGTTGGAGGTAGTGGAGTAAGTGGTGAATTGATTTGGATGGAATGTTCAGGGTGGTTTGAAAGCAGGGAGGAACAGTGGTGGTTTGTTGCGTGACGAAATATGCACGGTTTGAAGGCAGAAAGGAGTTCTATATGCAATATGCAGGGGCAGGAAAGAGGAGTTGTTGCTAGGTTGAATGTGTGCAGTTTTGGTTGTTGTGAGGTGGTGATGTCTGGGGAGTAGAGAAAGTGTGTATAAGAGATGGTAGAGGAGGTGATTCAGGGGGAAGTGAATGAAGCTGGAGATTGATTTTCAGGTCATGGTTTGCTCTTGGCAAAGTTTGATGAGGATAGTGATTGAGTTGTATTCAGGTGGCTATGATGGGTTATTGTTGGTAGAGGTGTAGTGATCTGGTGGTTGGAGATGCAGTGTGATGGAGTTGCAGTTGAACAGTGGTATATATGCTACTGGAGTTAACGTTGATGATGTGGGAAGGAGAAGTAAAACAAGGTCCTTTATTTTTTTTCTTTATTATCTGCTTATTACTGCTTTGCTACATGGCATGATTAAATATTGGTTTTGTTTACTCTGTTCCCGAAAAAAGTACCAAGCCTAATACTGCAGGCGTGAGTTTCACCAGTTATTTTACAGTGTATTTGATGATCCTAATACAGCAATGGTTGTTATTATCAAAGGGAAAGAAGCCTTTGCCTTTCAGGTATCATCTCTTCTTCTATAATGTGTTCAGTGTGCTCGGTCATAAAATTTTTATGATGTTTTTGTTATCTTTCCTAACTAATTTGCTACTATATTGGTTTTGATGTAGATTCAAATGGATAGTAACATGTACGAATATAAAATGAGACATGCAATAATATGCAATAATTTAGTTTTTTGTTACATGTAAAAACATCTATCATTAATTATGTATCGTTCTTAATGTAATTATTTATCTTATTTGCAGGTGTGTGAAAGAAGAAGATGCTAAAGCTGTGATCTTCATTTTAATGCAACAATCAAATATGTACTTTTTTTTTTGTTAAACTATGCTACCATTTTTTGGGGTGTGCTTAAAATATTTGCTACTACGTTTTGATGTGTATGAATATTTGGTATGTTTAATGTAATGTGTTACATCTCTATATTTATTATCTTTTATGATTATTATTGTGCTTTTTGATATTGGTATTTAATACTGCAGTTTATTAGTAGGATGTAGAAAAGCGCTATGGTATTACAAAAAGCGCTATAAATAATGATGAATGATAGATCAGCAAACGCTATAAAATAAGATATTATAGCAGAGTACAAGCGCTATTGTAGCTGACTTTTTATAGCGGCATATTGGAGTTGTGACAAGTTACCGTCTACAATAACCTGTTCAAATACAGCGCTAATAATCCGCTATTAACACTTTCTATAGCGCAATATTAGTGCTATCTTAGAAAAAACAAAAAGTATTTTGTGGCTAATAACGAATTTCATAGCGGGCTAATAGCGCTGTGATATTAATTAATAACGCCTATTTTGCCGCTATAAAAATAAATAACATAGCGCAATATTTGCGCTATGAAAGTAACAATTTTTATAGCGCTTTTTTTGTGCTATCTAATGTTGGTTGTTTTTAATCACATGTCGTTATACAGCGTTTATCGAACCGCTATAATATCCTTTAATAGCGTTTTTCGGGCGCTATAGTAGGGTCTTTTTGTTGTAGTGATACAATCAAACTTGTAAATTCGAAAATTAATTTTTTTGACAATGACTTGTTCTTTACTGTAATATTTGTTTCCCGTGATACTCTAAACATTTTACTTGAATTAAATCCTACAATTGTGGTTGCTCACATACAAAACTTTTTACTCAGAGATCAAGATCCAAAAGAAACATTTAAGTGGAAGATTTGAATCTTTAAAACAGGTCTAAACCTGAAATGATTTAAACAGAGGTATGCCTACCTGTTCCGGTTATGAACACAGCCAATAAGACACACACACACACACACACACACACATATATATATACATATATAAAATCATTTTTAACAACATGCATAACATAGATCATTACATGCTAGTTCAGGATGTATCAGATTTATTTATTTTTTAAAGATTTACTCACCTTTTCTTCTTGAACAGAGCATCGCTTGCCTCAAAATAGAACTGCTGCTAATATGATTTTCGATCTGCTTGATCATTGAACTGAGAATCTTAGTTGAATTTCTCCTGCTTAAAATCTTGTGTAATATTCTGGGTTGTAGATGCTTGACTCTATTTTGATTGATTTTTTTTTCAACTGCTTTGTTTCTTGGATCTAAATGTTCAAGTTGGTTTTCTTTTGGTTTTAAGCTTCAGATTAGAGAAAGAGTTTTTACAGGGTATTGTTTTTTCTTGGTTTTGAGAAGCAAAAAAATAAATGAGGGGAAGGAAGGTATGGGCTTTAAATTGGCTAAAATGTGATTTAATTAAAATAAAAGAAAAATCAAAATAATAAATGACACTTGTAAAAAAAACTCACCATGTGTCATTTACATTTGCTTATTTATTAACACTTGTTATTAAGGTGTCTTCATGTATTAACACATGTCTCTTAAGTAATTTATTTATATTTATTTTAAATGTAAATATAGGCTTTTATTCCTAATTTATAAATCCTTATCTAAATGTATAAATAACTTTTTTTTAAAAGAGAATAGAATAAAACAAACTATATATACAAATAAAAGCTTATACATAATATTTAAATCCAAATATTTTTAAACATCTACCTTTTGAGTTTTAAATTTAAATATTCAAATTCAAATTAAACTCCAAATCCAATTTAAAAATCACCTTGATATGTACATATATATGATATATCATATATATTTAAACAAACACAAATTCAATTTGTATATATAATTCTATATATATACACAACATATTATTATTGATTTGAAATTAACAATCTTACCAAATTTTAAATAATTTAAAATGGATATTATCACATTTGAATTTGTTTAATTCATAAATCCGTATTTTCAAAAGTTAAATCAGATAAATATCCAATTATCTAATGCCCGAAAAATCGGGAATATCACATTCCTCCCCCCTTAGAATCTTTTCGTCCTCGAAAAGGAACGAAGTCTGAATTTATTAAATGCTTAATAACATAAAAAAAATTAATCTTTGATCTTTATTAAAACACTTTAAAATATCATAAAAATACTTTTTACAACTCGATGTTTCCACAAGTCCATCTTGTTCTCACAGAAATTCGGTCATACGTTGATCAGGCGTAAGACTGAAGATCTCTAAGTACTTAGTAAACCTGTTTTCAACACCTAGTGAAAATTCTTAGAAAATAATTTTACTGAAAATATAGAAAACGTTTTTGAAAATAGAGGATAATCTTTGGTGAGAATGCTCTGGAAATCATCAACCCATCCATGGTCGTAGTTACGTCCTGGGTTACGTTGCCATCGCAGCAAAAGTCCATGTAACTGTAGGCACTCCACGCCCCTTGATTACACCATGGAACCCACAACAGATCGCAGTTACATTCTAGGATTACGTTGCCATCGCAGCAAAAGTCCATGTAACTATTGGCTCTCAGCGGCACACACGATTTTCACTGTCAAAATGAAACTTTTCCACTCCTACATAGGTCGCAGTCTACCGATATAAAATCAAACGCAGACTGTTGGCTCTCAACGGCACACACGACTTTCGCTATGGTACACACTACTCATAATCCCCAGGAACTAGTTTTGTCCGGACTCCTCACAGGATCAACTTTAGAACCCCCCCTTGGGGCTCAAGGCAGCACCACCCGATGGTACTCCTGAGAAGTTCATTTTCAAGGGAGCACCTTTTTTCCCAGTGCCATCATCAAAACACTTTATACTATACACATATAGTATCTTCCAAATCATACACCTAGTATGATCTCATACAAGGCTCCTTTACACAAAATTGATTATCCCAAAATCGATAATTTTCAAACTAGGCTTTTCAAATTTCAATATTGATTTTACCCAAAAATCAAAAGCCTTTCCAAATCCAAAGGTTCCCAAAACATTTTTCCAAGATCCTCATAAGATTCTTTATATATATAGATATATAAAATTTTCAAAACTTTGGATCATTTCAAACTTGTATAAAATTCCTTTTATACTTCAAACACTTTTAAGAATCCTTTTCTTCCAGCAATAGATTCAACAAGGGGAGATTTATCTTATATAAAAAAGATATATAGCTTTGTTTATTCAAAACAAATATTCAAATTTTGATTACTCTTTCCAATATCAATTCATTTAAATCTGCACGATGTACACTTATCATCCGTACGCTATACCAATCTTATCGCTCACTCGATCAGACAATTTCACTTCCGAACTAGTATCGTTCACCCGACTTCCTAGTGCGGACACAGATCTGGTTTCTTGATTAGAAACTGTCATTCTCCTTGCATAGCCATAACTATGATAGAGAATATCAAAACCAATCAACAATCCATATCCAGGTTCGCTGTCGAAAATCAAGTGAAAAACCCCAGCTTGGATCGATATAATTATCTCGAAATTCTGTGCTCGAATCTGGATCAAATTACCATGCGAATAGAATAATATACGTACATCCTACGTATTTATTTCCATTGATTATTAACCAAATTAATTTCCTCTCTCTGTTTACATTTTCTTTTAATTTCTATTCACATAATCACAATTCTTTCAATTCCATTGGATTACCACTTTAATCCTTATCTCAAATGGATATTCAATCATAAACAGTTTGCACTCTGACCATCTTAAATTTAGAAAATATTTGAAAAGTTTAAAAATAGACAAGTCGTTGGAAAATAATTATTTGGTTATAAAATAGCTATAAATTAGTTAAGTAATTGTAAAATAGTTGGAAAAATAGTCAAATAGTTATAGAAATTTTAAATAATTGCTAAATAGTTGTAAAATAATAATCAATTTGTAAAATAGTTGAAAAATAGTTAAATAGTTTCAACAATAATAAGTATAAAATAGTTTAGTTTAAAAAGAGAGATTGTACAGTAAATAGCTTAGAAAGATAGATTTGTATAAAAACAATTTATTTTGAAAATAGTGCAGAGTCAAACTGTTCAATTCCCAATTTCTAATCCCATCAATTCAATTTAAATTTCACTTCCATTTAAATTGACTCAATTCTAAATTAAATAACTTCAATTTCCATTGAAATTGACTTAACCCCAAATTCAAGTTGAATTAATTCTCAATTCCTTTTCTAAATTCAAATCAAACTCCATTTGAATTTTCTCATTCAACTTTAATCACAATTTCAATTAATTCAAATAAATTTCAAATTGAACCAATTTCAATTCATATCAATTTCTGTTTGAATTAATCTCGATTTCCATTTTAATTTTTAAACTTATCCATCTTCAATCACAATTCCAATTAATTCAAATCAATTCAATTTGAACTAATTCAATTCAAATTCCAAATTTAAACCATTTAATTCTGAATCCAAATTTCATTTCAAACTTATTTCAAAGTTCAAATAATAATTCAAATCTTTTTTTAAACAACTAAATCTTTGAAATTCAATTTATCATCAAATTTCAATTTTGAAACCAAACCTTTAAAGTTTTATCTTAAACTTTCAAATCTTAAGTCCAACATGATTTCATTTTAACTTAATAATGGATATATTACCATGCCCCATTTCTTTAAACAAACCCAATTATTTTAAAACATCCATCCATTTCCAATTTTCGGATCTCAAACCCAATTTGAGATCACTCAAACTCTCGATTCCAATCAACCATTTAACTTCCAAAGTTAAATCTTAATTTCATCTTCAAATTTCCAAATCAGGTTGATCATTCCAGCTTATTTAACTTTTCCCAAGTTAAACTCAATTCACTTAATCCAGTCAACCTTACCCAATTTGAACTTCCATTTCAAATTTTAAACTTCCCACTTATTAAAAACTTTTCACTTTGGGTATCATATCTCATTCTAGATTTAAAACTCAATATTTAGAGTTTATTTCAAACAATCTTTGATATTATGTATATCCACACATATGTTCATATTTACTTCTTGGCCCACCAAGCCAAAATTTAAAATTTAAACCACCCTTGGTTTTAATTCAAACAAATTCTTTTAAAATTTCAAACAACCCTTGTTTGAAATAGAACCCTTTCATTCAAATATATTAAATAACATCTCTTATTTTAAAATAAGATCATATTCAAAATAGTTTGAATAATATTATTTCCTTTAATATTTTGAAACCAAGTTAAATGTTTAAATTTAGAATTCAGAACTTCACAATTTGAAACCCACTTTAATTTACATCCTTTCAAATTTACTAGTTACTCTCTTTAAATGGTTACTTCCTTAAAACATTTATTGTCTATTGGAAAAAACAATCATCCCATTATTAAACACAATAACCATTATGTTTCTCTGGTTTGAAACCAATTCTAATTCATCTTATTTTTGAAATTCTTCCTCAACTTCAAGATTTTAATTTCAGTTTGAATCCATTTCAAACTTATCTTTATTTAATTTCAATTTAGTTGTAATTCTATTACCACTTAATTTAATTCCAATATTTAACATCCAATTACCTTAATATTTATTAAAAAGATATATTGCTTTATATATCAAAATATATTCTTATATAAAATCATTTAAAATCTTTACATAAGAAAATAACTAGTACGCTCTCATAGATATATATATATATATATATATATATATATATATATACACTCTCAACTCATTCTAGGGTACCATTGACCCTATCCTTAATAAGTACACCCTCCAGAGCCAAGGTTCTTGCTTAACGTTCAGCTCTGATACCAAATGTAACGACCCGAAAATTTCGATCCCGAAAATTTCAGATAGTTAGGAAAAGAAGAAAGAAGAAGAAGAAACAGAAAATCAAACTCTAAATCTCACATTCGCAGCGGATAAAATATAATATCAAATAATAACAGTTACACAAGAAAACTGTACATAATTACATTTCAAAACATCAGAGTTACACATTTTACAATTATTGGACAGTCAAAATAACCTGTCATAGATATACAACAACAACAACAAAACATAGCGAATACACTCCATACGTTTCTGCCATTCAGCTCGTCTCCTGAGCTCCAGAACGTCCATACCTGAAAACCTGTAATACTCGGTCTGACCCGAGCATTACATCAAAGTAACACCCGGGTCAGGCTGGAAACCAGCGTGAGTATACCCATCAAGCATGGATTACAAAAGCATATAGCATATATATACCCAGGGTAACTTATATCAATTTACAACTTCACAAGTTGTTATAGACATCACTTATTTCACACATCAATTTTTAAGTGCCAAAAACTTAGATTAAATGATTCAATTCACTTAAATCATTCCATTACAACCTACTGATTTCACATATCAATTTCCAAAGAATCGAAGTGGTTTCAGGTATTTTTCTAATACCCGACTCCGGTCTCTTCGAATTCAAAACCATCTGAAACCATGTTGTTTAAGAAACACAATTAAATCTTTAAATACAAGATGTCACTTTTTACACAGCAATTCATCATCGACAGATAACCTATTGTCACTGTTCAAGACAAACATATCATATAACAAACATTTCATATCAAAAATATCAACCAATCATTCATAAGCAAGATTAATTAGTCACCCCATTTCTAAATAAATTAAATCAATTACTTAAAATCTTGCTTACTTAACAATAATTAATTACAATCCATTAATTAATCATTTTCTAATTATCCTTTCTAATAACATTCAGTAATTAGCCTTTAATTAATTTGACACATTCATTAATCAACTTTGATTAATCACATTCGGTAATTATTCTCAATTACTAACATTAATTAATTAACCCCTTAATTAATTAATGAATCCTTTAATTATTCATCTCGATTAATCATCCTTGATTAATCATTCTTTAATTACATTAAGTAATTCCCTTTAATCAATAACACAAATTAATTAACTAATCCTTAATTTATTTCCATCTGAAGTAATCACCCTTGATTAATTATCCTTTAATTACGATAAATAATTAACTCTCAATTAATTACAAAAATTAATTAACCTTCACCCATTTACATTAATCCTTACTTAATTACTCAATTATATTATCCTCTAATTCCTTACATTGATTAATTATTCTTTAATTAATCATACCCATAAATTAACTAACCCGTAATTAATTTTCTTAGTTAATCAATCCTTTAATTAATTACACAAAGTAATTAATCCTTAATTAATTCCATTAAGTAGTTCCCTTCTTATTACTTTATCAAGTAATTATCCCTTTGGTTAATTATCTTTAATTAACTAACCTTTGATTATTAATTAAATTAATAAACAAATTAATCCTTTAATTACTTTCATTAAGGAACCATAAGTTTAGTAATTAATCTCTAACCATAAATTAATAAACTCTGATTATCTAAATAATAATCTTTAATTGCAAATTAATTAATCTCTAATTAATTACTTATGTCCCTTAATTATCAACTAATTGTTCCTTAATTATTAATTAGATATTTAATCGTTTATCTTAATTATCCTTTTGATTTTCATTTAAAATCTCACTTAATAACCTTGGAATCAAATATATCATTAACTATTAGTTAACTTAAGTTTTAATTAAAATTGATAAACATAATATTTATCTTAATTAACTATTTGATTCCATGATTAATTAAGTTTAAAAAAAACAAATGCGGATTAATTTAATTAATAATTTCCTCAACTTAAATTAACAACATTAATTAATCAATCATTATTTAAAATAGTTTAAACATGATTATTTTTCTGAATTTAACTTAGTTGAACTTAAAAACTATGGGTATAAAACATTTACCCGAGAAAATTCTGGGTTACTCGATCAGATTCCCAGGTTTCTCAAATTTTTCTCCGAGCTTCCTCTTCTCTTCTTTTTTTTTTTTAAGTTTTAAAACCTGATAAAAACTTTACCCTTTACAAGCTAACTCCTTGCGTATAACACGAGGTTGAACCCGAACCAAAACACCAATATCTTGAGACAAAACTCGAGTCACTGCTTCTACACAAAACACAGTAATTCAAACCAAAACTACCGACACCCAAACCATCGTGCACATGCATCGATGGACCAGCGCCCTCCGACCATCACCGAGAGCTTCGTCAGATCACCGATGACAACCACAAACCCTCAGGCCATCCAGAACCCTGTAACAACCTCGAATCTGAAATCGAGTCATTCGAGTATCTTCAGAGCCATATCGCTCATCGGAAACCACCACGAATCGCCGCCCACAAGATGCCAGAGACCCCGCCATTCCTGCCATAGCTACCCCACGAATCATGCATTGAATCCTCTTGGACCGGTCAAGTCCGATCCTATATCGACGGCAAAACCCTTATTTAAAACTTCGACCACCACGCTGGCCCGTTGAACCCTAAAATGTCGCCGACCAGTTGCTTCGTCGAACAAAAAAAATACCTGACTATTTTTCCCATGATCCCTGCCCCTCAACCCTACTTCAGCCACGAGCACAACCACCCCCATTACCCCTATCGTCGGAATTTGGTTGAAACACCAGAGGCATTCAACTCGAAATTTCTCAACATCCACTAACTTAAAAATCACAACTCACTATTAAAATTCATCAATTTCATAGAAGATTTCGATTATACAATCAAACTTGTAAATTCGAAAATTAATTTTTTTGATAATGACTTGTTTTTTACTGTAATATTTGTTTCCTGTGATACGCACTAAAAATTTTACTTGAATTAGATCTTAAATTGTGGTTGCTCACATACAAAACTTTTTACTCAAAGATCAAGACCCAAAAGAAACATTTAAGTGGAAGATTTGAATCTTTAAAACAGGTCTAATATTGAAATGATTTAAACAGAGGTATGCCTACCTGTTCCAGTTATGAACACAGCCAATAAGACACACACACACACACACACACACACACACACATATATATATAAAATCATTTTTAACAACATGCATAACATAGATCATTACATGCTAGTTCAAGATGTATTAGATTTATTTATTTTTTGAAGATTTACTCACCTTTTCTTCTTGAACAGAGCATCACTTGCCTCAAAATAGAACTGCTGCTAATTTGATTTTCGATCTGCTTAATCATTGAACTTGGAATCTTTGTTGAGTTTCTCCTACTTAAAATCTTGTGTAATATTCTGACTTGTAGATGCTTGACTCTATTTTGATTGATTTTTTTTTCAACTGCTTTGTTCCTTGGATCTAAACGTTCAAGTTGGTTTTCTTTTGGTTTTAAGCTTCGGATTAGAGAAAGAGTTTTTACAGGGTATTGTTTTTTCTTGGTTTTGAGAAGCAAAAAAAGAAATGAGGGAAAGGAAGGTATGGGTTTTAAATAGGCTAAAATGTGATTTAATTAAAATAAAAGAAAAAACAAAATAATAAATGACACTTGTAAAAAAAACTCACCATGTGTCATTTACATTTACTTATTTATTAACACTTGTTATTAAGGTGTCTTCATGTATTAACACATGTCTCTTAAGTAATTTATTTTTATTTATTTTAAATGTAAATATAGGCTTTTATTCCTAATTTATAAATCCTTATCTAAATGTATAAATAACTTTTTTTTAAAGAGAATAAAATAAAACAAACTATATATATAAATAAAAGCTTATACATAATATTTAAATCAAAATATTTTTAAACATCTATCTTTTGAGTTTTAAATTTAAATATTCAAATTCAAATTAAACTCTAAATCCAATTTAAAAATCACCTTGATATATACATATATATGATATATCATATATATTTAAACAAACACAAATTCAATTTGTATATAATAATTATATATATATATATACACAACATATTATTATTGATTTGAAATTAACAATCTTGCCAAATTTTAAATAATTTAAAATGGTGATTATCACATTTGAAATTGTTTAATTCATAAATTCGTATTTTCAAAAGTTAAATCAGATAATTATCTAATGCCCGAAAAATCCGGAATATCACATAATGGGTTTTTATTTTTTTGTCCCCTTGTTGATAATAGTAAAGCGGAGGTGGAGCACCTAATTCATCAAAGACTGCTCTTCCATTTGATAAACTTTCATGCTTAATCTCGATGGCAATCACTGGCAAACGCCTCAGTCGGAATTAAAGTCGTGGATGCACATCGTTATTTATATCCAAAAGATTATTGGGAGTTATCATTTTTCTCATGCTAAGTCAGAAAATGTTGTTACAGTTTTAGGATTGAAATTAATGGCCAGCGACACTTGATGGTGGGGGAGATACTGCCATTGGTTGAAGATCGATGTCCTAGAAGTGATCACAATTGAGGTCAATAGATGTCGCGAGCTACCGTCGCTAGCTGCTATCGCAGATTGAGGATGGGATTATCATTGGTTAAAGATGAGATTGAGGACCATTACAAGTTTACAGTCAATGGCCCAAAAGTTTTCGCAAGTTGAAGATCGAAAAAAAATAGTCATCATAGGTTGAGGGAGAAAGAATCAACATGTGATAACTCATTTTTGAATTTTTTCCGAGGAGAACTTTTTTTTGAATTTAAAATTAAAAGCTTTTAAAAATTCTTATCTTATTTAAAATAATCGATTAAAATTTTTTTTGAACATCATGCTCAAAAAATATTTCATATTTTTCCAAATTATTTTTGAATTTTTATTTTTTCTTAAATTAAGGGAAAGTTGGTCCTTTTTGAAATTTATGAGTTATGCTCTTGATAAAAGCACCAAAATATTAAACCAAATTTCATTCCAGCA
Source organism: Allium cepa (assembly GCA_030765085.1). Lineage (NCBI taxonomy): Eukaryota > Viridiplantae > Streptophyta > Magnoliopsida > Asparagales > Amaryllidaceae > Allium > Allium cepa. The sequence goes on from CM060940.1 coordinate 657,766,047, forward strand.
TTGAGAGTATTCTAAAAAGGATATACATTTCAAATTAAATTCCAAATATACCATATTCAAAATATAAATTGTCCAAAATGTTCGAGGTTTAAGTCATATTCCCTTTTATATGCAAGTGATATGATATTCGAGTACATATGCAATATCCATTGTCTGATGGTCAATACGTAAAAAGCACAAGTCACCTCCTTTATTATATTCTAAGTGCCAAGAAATAGAGTCAATATGCAATTTTCAATTTCTAAACGTTCAAAATTTCGAGTCATCTTCTTCTTCATCGGCCAATAAAGAGTTCTCAGGCTCTTTAGAAAGTTTAGAAATGTCAAGTCCCAAAAACTGATTTGTGCTAAGAAAGTGAAAGAAGAGAGGAGCATCTTTTATGTGAAGGAATCTACTTATAGTGGTTGGAAAAAGGGATAATTGGCTCGTATTGGTTTATTAGAGTTAACATAGATTAGTGCTTTGGCATAACGGATTGTCTTGATGGTTTCATATGTCATCATCTCAGGATTATAGTAGATCATGCAGATTGCTATCATGGCCATGGCATAATAAAGGTAACATGGTTGTATAGAAGTGCTTTGAAGCTTCATTATAAGAATTTTCTTCATATTAATGCACTACTTCTTTACATGGTTATTGGTATTCTTTGGTGTTGAATGTCGTCTGTATCTTCTATTTTGTATATCTTTAAATTGATTTGCTTGATGCAGAACCACCAACATACTATAGTAATATTATAGCATCTTTAACTCCTTCATTTCTTTTATATTTTTCTCCACTTTAATAGCATTTCTTTCTATATTTTTGATTTCTCTTTCGTATTGATGATATTTTCATTTTCAGCTTGCAATAGCTTAATTTCCCAATATGCGATAGTTTCCTCCTCAACATGTGATAGCTTTTTCTGCGATAACTTCTTCCACAACTTGCGATGGCTTCTTTGTTCACTTGTAATGATAACTTATGATATCACCTTGTGATAGCCTTTTCCATATCTACTTGCGATATTTCTCTGGTGTAAACATGCGATAACCTTGCCTATGTCTTACGATTTGCACATAACAACTTGTGGTAACCCTATGTTGTCAACTTGAGATGGCTTCTTTATTCTTGACTTCTAATAGCTACTTTATCCTTGGCTTGTTATAACCTCTCTATTCTTGACTTGCGATAGCTTTTATATTCTCAATTTACGATAACATTCATATTATCAACATGCAATGGCTTGTTTATCGTAGACATGCGATGGCTTAACTTACGATGGTTTATTCCTCAATGTTTGATAGCCTTTTTTTCCTTAATGTGTGATTGCTTTTGATGTGCGATAGCTTCGTAATATCAACCTTGATAGTTTCACACCTTATCCATTCTTAGAAATTTGGGTGTTACGGAACTCTTTACAAAAGTGCTTTTAGTCATCCTTTACATTTAAGGATATCAAATCAATTGCACTTTATGTAAACTGATCAAAACGACCCTTAATGATCATTAGATCCATCTTGCAGCTCTTGGTCTATTGCTAAATCTAACATAAAAAAATCCTTATTGTAATCAATCATATTGAATACAATCTCGCATTATGGTTTACTTGCTTATTTCGAATGAAATAATTTCATCTGGGTTTCATACATTACGAATTGTGACTTTTCACCATATAATATTTATATGTGATCGAATAAGGATTTAATATTCATATCCTTGTGTTGCTTTTTGAGTTTAATATTCATAGAGGATGATACATAGTTTTCGGTAACTAAACACTAAGTGACCAAGTTACAGATATATTTAGTAGTTGTATGATTAGGTGCTTGCATGGGTTTTACAATGACAACACACAAAAAATATTTATTTGTAAGTATATTTTATATTTCTATACCAACCTTATTTCTATTCATTCGTATATTTTAATTGATATAACATTTATCAATTATATTAACTGCGCAGATTTATTATAGTAGATTAGTTACACAATCAATGTTTTATATTATTAGTATGGTTAATTATTACATTTCATTTTACTAATAAGCTCCCACTAGACTTTTAGTTTTCTCAAACCCCTACGAAGAAATATAGAAATCTTTTAACTTGTCTAGTGGGGGTTAGAACCCGCTCGCTTTAGGATTTCGATCTTGAGTTTGCTCAACAAATCATATGCCCATAAGCAATAGATAACGATTTATCAATTGTGTCATATACAACTCCTAAATTGATCTAATATTCGACCTTATGTTTGCTAAAAAATCAAAAGATTTTATTCACTCGTACCTACCATTTTGTTATGGCCTAAGTATAGTATATGTAGCTTAAGTTTGCTCAACAAATACATATAGTCATCTTAGCTTCTCAATTACACACACACACACACACACACACACACATATATATATATATATATAGTACTACACCTAACATCCCTAGAATGAGGAAATCCCAATAACTAAGGAGTATGGAAGTAATCTATAAATATATAAATGGTGTATGACAACTTTTACATAAAAGATTCATAATCTTTAATATATTTAAATAGATGATATCCACATATAGAATAATGTATTTCTTATGTAATACCCTCGTGATTCAATTGTCAAACACATTTGAAATTATGGTATACTTACTATACGTAGGTATTTATTCCCTAAATTTAATTTGGGTTCATTATAGTTACACCTTTTATTATACATTTAGATTATATAAGTTTAATTCTTGCATAATAATTTATAATTTTAATTAACTTATATAATACTCTTATGTATTATCTTATATTAATTTTATTAATTAAATCTTATTTAGTTAATTAAAATTTAATTTATTTAATTTTATTCATTTTATAGTTTTAATACATACTATAACATTTATAGTAATACACATATATCATAATATATGTATATAAATTTATGTACTAATGTTGATTAATTTAATTAAAGCAATTCTGAATAAAAATAATTTATGAATTTTTTATTAATTACTTAGACGTTCGAAGTAAAATATACACATATCATTATATATGTTTTTAATTTAATTTATTTAATCTATTTTTAAGTAATCCAACAAATATTATAATAATTTTTGAAGTTAATTAGTTATTTATTAAAACATTATTGAAAATTATTTTGTAATATTTATAATTTTTTTTAAATATTTTAAACTTAACATTTAAATTCAAAATATAATTTATAATTTTAAAACAGATTTTGAAATTAGCCCCTACCCAAATTCAATTTGGTCCTTTTTATTAGGGATAACTTTGAGCATACCTAATCTTTAAGGCCATGCCAGTAGCCAGATACCATAGGGTACTTGATTACCCAACACTTAATCTTCCACGCTACTTTTCTAGAAACCTTATTAAATTGGTAGGCTTTAATAATTTGGCCCTAGTATTGCTAATTTAAACTACATATGGTTTTGGACTCTGGTAGCATTGATGGAAATGGGCCAGCTTGCAGTAGGTTAAATTGGTGTTAAAAAAAATCTATTTTTAGACCTTATTGGCCTGTGAAGTCTAAATTGATTTAGATCAAATCAAAATAATTTTAAATAAAATATTTATTTTATTTAATTAATTATATAGTTGTAGGACACTCGTACCTTTGAGGGACTGAGCCACTAGGAGTGTATATGAAATTTAGGACTGGACCGACATCTAGAAGGGCAATACGGCACGAGCCTATGCTTTTGGGCCCATAACTAACATGCCCAATGCTTAATACAAGAAATTTGAGCAACATAGAGTCTTTAGAAAGCACAATTCCATGCTTCCCTAGAATATTTCAACACTTGGAACTTTCCATACTAATATGTCTTAGTGTGTTATTTTTATGCATTGTTTGGGACAATCCCAATAACCTTCTCAATCTATCCCTGTAGATCTTAGATTCTTAATACATATTATAAAGGATGATTCTCCTAAATCATTTACTAAGAAATTATTGGATAACTAAGATTTCACTAACTGTAAAATGCATGCATCATTACCAATCAGTAGTAAATTGTCAACGTATAAAACTAAAATCGTTAAAGCATAATTTATTTCTTTATATGTGCACGCTTCTTCTGTAGTTTTGAAAAAAACCAAACTATTTGATTACCTTGTCAAAACATTTATTCTAACTCCTAGATGCTTGCTTAAGGCCATGATTTACCTTAAGAGTCTATATGCCTCGCTGCCACTTTTACTGACCTTGAAACCATCTAACTATGACATATAAGTGGTCTCTTCTAAATCATATTTCAGAAACACTATTTTCATGTCCCTCCGTCGTATTTCATAGTCATGAAAAGAAGCTACTATAAGTTGAACCCAAATAAATTTAAGCACGATGGCTAATGAAATTGTTTTTTCATAATCAACAACTTAAATTTGACGGAAACCTTTCGGCATCAATCTTTCTTTATAGGTCTCTAAGGCTTGTTAGTATGTGAGGGAATCATCATTATGAATGACATAACTTGCATTCTCGCCGCCAATGAAAAACCCGTAGTATCTCTCTAGTGCACAAGATTTTCGACCAGACTTTCTAATAGGTTGTGTATCTTCTATAGGTGCTGAATTACTGTCTAAATATTATGTTTCTATATAAGTTTCTTGGATCTCATCCAATTTTATCTTTCTACCACTAATTTTTGGTGAATGAAATTCCTTTTCTAAATGGTGGCATGTCTTAAAGAAAACACCTTTTGTTCTTCGTAGGATATAATATGTATCCATGAGAATTTCTTATAGACCTTACAAACTTACATGATCAATTTTCCTCAAGTATATTGGGTTTTAAATTCTTAATGTAAGTCGAACAACCTCGCATCTTAAGGTAATTTAGGTGGGGTTTCTTACCATTCCATAACTCATATAAGATCTTAGGCACATATTTAGATGATATGTTGGTTGACATATATGTCGTAGTTTCTAGTACATATCCTCAAAAGGAAAGAGGCAACTCGGTATCACTCATCATCGATTGAACTATGTCCAACAAAGTTTGATTCCTTAAAACACCATTGTGTTGAGGAGTGTAAGGAGAAGTGACTTGAGAGTGAATCCCATTCTCTTAAGGTACCTTGGAGCTCAAGTGTAATGTAATCACTGCCTTAATTAGATCAAAGGATTTCAATATTCCTATTCATCCATTTTTTACTTCATTCTTATATTATATGAATTTATCGTAGACCTCTAAATTGTGTTTCATATAATACACAAACCTATGTCTAGATGAATCATCGGTGAAAATAATGAAGTAAAATGTTCCACCTTTAGTAGTAGTGGACATATGACCACATACGTTAGCATGTACTAGTCTTAAGAGTTCATTAACTCTTTCATTCCTTTCACTAAATGGGTGGTTATGAAAGTATTAAGGGTAGGCATTAGGGACAATTCTATAATTTATGACAAATTAATTATTATGCAATAAATCTCTTTCAAAATAAAATGTTTTTGTTTTTATTTTATACTTGTTATATCATGATATATTAATTTAAGCATATTAAAATAAAAGGTCCTTAAATTGTATGTTATGTGATAATAATTAAAAGGAGTTGTAATCATGATAAAATTATCATAATATAAAATAACAATTATTTAAATATTCCTAGTTAAGATGTTTCAAGAAAGGATATCGATACATCCATTAAGACTGGAGTGTGTAACACTCTCCAAATGTTAGGCATTATATTATGCATTGCTATTAGCTACATCAATACGTTATGTAGACATGGTTATTAGATAGTTATGGAATGACTTATCTGAGAGTTTCATGTTCGTTAATAACAACAAGGTTAAACAAGAAATCTCAAGATGATGTTGTCTCACATTTCCCATGAATTGAGAACAGTGTGGAACTTTAATGCGAAAACTTAACTTTATTATATTTAAATTTTGGCATCAGATCTATTAGGAAACTACAGTTGGGTCTGAGTTGAGGCATTGAAAGTCATAGAGAATTCATCTCCTAGGTTATATGAGGTTAATATCACAGTTAACTAAAAGTCAAAATATCTAGCCAATGTGGTACATTTAATAATTAATATTATTATTGAACTAAGGACTTTATTTATGGACTAACTAAGTAGAGTAAGGACGATAATGGAACTTTGACCAAATCAAATTTCATAATCCTAAAGTGATATGGTGTTAATGAAGAGAATGTATGAAAAAAATTATTACTAAAAAGTATGCATAAGAGAATATAAAATTGGATTTTACTCAAAAGATCTGTAAGCAATGAATTCAGCCAAATTGTCACATCACTAGCAAAGGCGACATGTCAACATTAATTGAGTTATTCAAAATTAATCGTTGACTGAATTCACTCCATTGATTTTCATAACCATGTTTGTTAATTCATCTAAAAAACCACATGATTTAATTAGTTTATAAAAGGTTGTAAATTAAATAATTTAATTAATATTTAAGAAATATTAATTATTAACTTATTTGATGTTTTGGTTGTTGATTGTAATTTTTTGGATATATATATATATATAAGTGATATATGCACATATCGATATACGATATCAATATATATTTAAACAGACTTTGAATTCAGTTAATTACTTAACGAGATTTCTAGGAAATAAATCCATGTAGGTGTGCATAATTAGCCAGCCATGCAAAGAATTATTGGCTTAGTTGAAATTTGTTTAGGAATTAAAAGGGGATGGTTTCAAATAAAGAATAGGAAAGGTTTTTATTCTTCCATTAAAATAGATCCCTCTAACTTATTTCCTCATTCATTTTCTTTTATCTCTGCCTCCTTATCATCGATGAAAATTCTGTAATGACCTAGAAATTTTCGATCCCGAAAATTCCAGATAGTTAAGAAAAAAAAGAAAAGAGAAAGAAGAAGAAACAGAACAAGTCACAGAAACCTCACATTCGCAGCGGATCAAAATATAATATCACATAAATAACAGTTTTACAAAGAAGAACTGTATCAGTACACTTATATTTTTATACATCAGAGTTACAACCATTACCAATCACTGGACAGTTTGAAACAACATGTCCTAGTTATACAATAATATATCACAGAGGGAAACACTCCATACGTTCCTAACCTCCAGCTCGCCTCTTGAGCTCCAGAACGTCCTTACCTGAAAATCTGTAATACTCGGTCTGACCCGGGCATTACATCAAAGTAACACCTGGGTCAGGCTGGAAACCAGCGTGAGTAAACTCATCTAACAAGAATTGCAAATGCATAGAGACTATTTAAAACCCGGGTAACTCATACTTCTTAACGAGTTCTCAATATGTTAGTCAATGCTTAGTTCACAAATCGATCCCTTAGTTTCAAGGTCCAAATTATTCCATTCCAATCTATTGATTTCACATATCAATCTATAAAAATTTGCAAGTTACAAATCGAAGTGGGTTCGGGTATTTACTGATACCTGACCTCGGTCTCTTCGAATTTAATACCCTCTTATCCCAAAATATTCAAGCGAAATACAATTCAACTTTAAATACAAGTTGATACCTTTACATAGCAATTTATCATCGATAGATACCCACATTATCATTGTCCACCTAATCATATCATGTCATAAAAAAACATTTCATAACAGAGATTATAAATCAAATCAAGGTATTTAATACCATTCAATCATTCATAAGCAAGATTAATTCGTCACACCATTCCTAATTAATTTAAATAAATTAAATTAATTACTTCAATCTCCTTTTAAATCTTGCTTACCTAATAATTAATTAATTTCAAACCATTAATGAACCATACCTTAAATTATCCTCCTTAGTTAAATTAAGTAATTAGCCTTTAACTAATAATACAAATTAATTAACCCTCACCATTCACATTGATTACTTTTATCCTCAATGAATTACTCAAATAAATTATCCTATAATCATTTACATTAATTAATTATCCTTAATTAATCAATCTTTTTATCCATTATACTAAGTAACTAATCCTTAATTACTTTCATTGAAGTAATTATTCACTAATTACTTCATTAAGTGATTTTCCTTTTATTCAATTGATAAATCACATCCAATGATTATCCATTGATAACTTCACTAAGTAATTACATTAAGTAGTTATACTTAAGCAATTTACACAAAGGATTATTCTTAATTAATTAAACTTAATCAATTATCATTAATTAATTACCTTAATTAATCATCTCATATTCACTAGTTTAAATTTATTACAATCATTAACTATTCTCTAATTACTTATACTAAGTAATTACCTTTTATTATCAATATCAAGTAATTAATCTATATTAATCTCATTAATTAATTTCACTAATTAATCTCAATTACTTTCTTAATTATTAAATAATCTTGGAATTAATTTATTATTAATTGATAATTTAACTTAAGACCTTTAAGTTAAAATAAATTACATAACTTTGAATTATCCAATCATTCTAAATAACATTATTATTTTAAAAGGAATAGTTTAAGCATTAGTTTAAAACTTGATTATCACTTAACTTCAAAATCCTTTGGATTCAAATTTACTTTGAAAACTTGTTCCAAAATTTGCTTTGAAACTTGATTGAAAACTTTCTTTTATAAAACTTATTTGCTTCCATCATTTAATTCCCTTTCTTTTTTTTAAGTACCTTGATAAAAAACTTATTATTTAAATTCAGGCCCAAAGCCCAAAGGTAACCTCTAAATTCCCTTATCTAATATTTTACCATAACTTTACTTCTTCGGCCCAGATTTCCTCGGCCCAATTCCCTCTTCTTCTTTATCCCTGAATCTCTTCTTCGTCCCTATTAAACACATCCTTTTTTTGCATGAATCTGTGCACCACCGTGCATATATACATCAACCACGGCCAACCATTTCCGTCACCGAGCGTCTCCACACATCAGCCCTGACCACCCAAACACGGTCACCTTCCTGCAAACACTGCTACTTCTCTGTACCAAAAATCGAGCTTCTCCTTCAACCCAAAATAGTGACAAGCCATAACCCTTCCTTGCCACGCCACTACCTCCCACCGAACCTCACCCAAATCTGCCCAAATCCTCACCACGATCACCCCTTTCAATCTTCCACCGTGCACGCTTCTATATCCCTTACTCGAGGCCACATTTGCTGTGCGACCTGAACTCTTATCAAGGCACAGCAAAACCCTAATTCAATCTCACCGGCCACCACGCCCATTTTAAATTTTTCGTGCAATTTTTCCCAATTCCAACGCCACCCCAACCACCTTCCTAACCAGAGGCAAACCCGTCCATCACCTCGACCACCTAAATTTCACCGAAAACTCAAATCACGGTCATCTTCCCTTACTTCCCTAAATTCACAACTAAAAATCATCAAACCATAACCATAATTCATCATTTAACCGTACGAATCCAGACCTATAATCAAAACGTAGAATTTATAAAATCGGTTTTCTGATTTGAAAAGGATTTTTTCCCACTGTAAATTCTTTTTCAGAAAATCTATTTACTAATTTTGCTTAAAACATTTTTTAAAAAATCAATCCTAGTTAATACTAACATAATTCATCAAGAGATCAAATTTCCAAAGAGATTAGAGAAGGATATTAGGATATTTAAACTTATTTTGTCTGTTTTAAACAAAGACAGAGAAAAATTTGTCAATATGCAGACATTCACATATATATAACAAGGTGATTCAGATATTCCTCAACAATTTACGTTTATGCATTCATATTACTTCACAAATTTACCGCATGCAACCAGATAGCAACCGATTAAGTAAAAAAATAGTTGTTTACTCACATATTGGAAAGAATAGAGAACATGCCTAAATCCTTGGGCTGAGAACTCTAGGCAGTGTTTAGAAATCTGAAAAATGTTTGAAATTGAAGTTGATGTCGATTTTGAACTGATCTTGATTTCATATTATGTTGAATCTGTGACCTTATACTTGCTTTTGCTCAGCTTGAATCTGAAGTTGTTTGCTTTGATATTTGCTTCAGGTTTGAGAACTTGTGGAAGATTTAAGTAGTTTGAAATTGATTTTGTTTACTGGGTTTTATTACAGATTGTTTTCACTTTATTTTAGTTTTCTTTTGAGTTTACTCAGGTTGAAAATTTGAGGTAACTGAAGTTGTTCGGTTTTTCCCTTTTTAAAAAAAATATTTATAATTCAAAGAAGAAGATCATTGTCACTTTTAAATACAAGCTACCATAAGCTTACACATGTTTTATGCATATTATATGAAACCTACAAATGTTTAAGCCTTATTATTATTATCTTACAATTGTCATAAGCATATATTTAATATTTACATTTGTTAATTTACATTATTTTAGATTATTATATGTTTTCATATTATAGTTAAATACTATTATACATAAATACAACTTATATATATGCTTAAAGAAGTATCATCTTTTATTAAATCCTATTATTAAATATTATCTTTTTTTTTAAATATAGGTTTTAACTTTAAATGTCTTATGTAACAACCCGCATATTTAACGATTTTATATTTAAATGTTTAATTTAAATATAGCATCGTTAGTCGGATTTTGGTCCGAAATGTTACTTTCTGCAAATGGCCGAATTGGAACTCGAAACTACCTCCATTGGTTCCAAAATGGCGTTTGCGATCTTTTTGAGTATAATCTTTGATATGTTTGGAGTTTGTGAAATTTTGACCCTTTTTCTATTGGGTTTGGGTTTGGGTTCAGCCCACTAGCTTAATTGACCCTCTAACTCAACCCCTTCTCTTCATTTCATCTTCTTTCATTTTCATTTCTCAAGTAAAACTGAAAATGGTGGAAGGGAAGAGGAAATAGAAATTGCATGTCCTAGTTTCTCCTTTGTAACTTGATTTCTTGCTCCAAAATCATAGAGAAGCCATAGGTAAGTCTCTCTTCTTCTTCTCCAACTCTTTCTCCTTCAATTTCAGAAAGTTTTCCTAAACCTAACTTAGGAAAATACTTGTTTGTTCTTAGATTGAAGCTTGTTGGGTTGAAGTAGTGATTAATTGGTCTTCTCCTTGTGTTTTAGCTCCTTCATCTTCTTTGTTTGTGAGGTTAAAAGGTGAGTTTTGAACTCACATCTACCTTTCTTGATATCATAGATGTTGGGTATGAATTCCTAACACCTTGTTCATATGCACTTGCTTTTGGTTTGGAATGAATTGGAGAATATCCAAATTTTTAGTGTTGGGTTCAATTCTTTAAAGATCCTAACTTTGATGTTTGAATATGTTTTTGGTTGCAAATCGGAGAGCTAATGGAGCTAGGGTATCTATTGGCTAAGGCTCCTTAACTCCATTGCTCGAACGGTCGCATTTTGGAAGAACTTGCATTTCATTGGAAAAAGGGCAGAAACTGCAAATATATGCAGTTCGGCCGACCGAGCCCTGTAGCCGGTCGACCGACCTGCTCATGTCGAGTTTTTTTATTTCCTGCATCTGGCCAGCCGACCGAGCCCTGCAATCGGTCGACCGACCTGCTCATGTTTTGCCTGTTTTGCCTAGTTTTGCATATTTTGATTTGTTCTCCAAATTTTATCGATTCAAGTTGCTTCTTAGTGGTTGTTATTGCCTCTTTGACTTTGATAACTTATTTTTGACTTCATCCACGGGTTTTTATAAAATAATCTTTCTAATCATATTAAAAGCTCGTTTCTCCAATTTATAAATTCTATTTAAACACAAGCACAATTTCGCACTTCGAGCGAAGTGGAAGGGTGATTAAATGGTTGGGCAAAACACGGACCATGAATCTGTGCGTTTATCTTTTCGATTAATCCCCGACCTATTCAATTGATCGTTTTGACCTTCGGGTTTGGTTTACTGAGGATATGAGGTGAACTTTGTACTGCTTCGAGTGTGAAATTAACTAATGGATAGTAAACCGTTTAGTGCGAACGGGTGGTTATGGGACTCACGTTACCACTTTTCGGATTCCTCTCTGGGAGTTTGTGACACATGCTGCCTTTGGGATAGTGTCTTCGGACTGTCTCCTCTGGCTTGTTGCCTTTAATATCGCTTTTGGAGTTGGTCCTTTGCCCTGACTCGAAAGATATTTGGGGTTGTCGATTACCTTTAGTATTGCTTTCGGAGTGGTTTCTTCACCACCGCTCAAGAGATATTGGAGTGGTTTCTTCACCACCGCTCAAGAGATATTGGAGTGGTTTCTTCACCATCGCTCAAGAGATATCGGAGTGGTTTCTTCACCACCGCTCATGATGTTTCATTTATATGTATATTACCTAGGTATTGCTTTTCTGTATTGGTTCTTTGGAGCCACACGAAATATAGCGTTTACCTTATGGAACTCGTATTTATCGGTATTTGTTGTTTACCTTTATGGCTTGCTTTGGGATATTCTTATCCTTTGTTTCTATATGTTGCCGATGATATGAGGCTTGTTCTATATGATTCATCTTTCGTTAGATGATTGTGTTATCTCTTTTAGAGATATCTATTATGCTTTGTAACCTTGCAGGTTTGATGTTGATCAGTTTATCTAACTGATTTGTTTAGCTAGACTGATCCGTGTATTTTATACTCGGGTCAGACCGAGTTGTTTCAGGTTAGGTGCTTTTGGACTTAGCCTATTTTGCTTCCGCATGGACTACTCCGCTAGCTTCTTTTTGTCATAGCTTTTTGTGTAGTCCCATTTTGTAGTAACTCTGATATGTATTCATCTGGAACTCGTCCGTATATTGTGGTTTGCTATACCGCTCGACATGTATTATTTTGTATACTCTGCAATGTATCAGTATATGTGTATATGATGATTTACTGTTCTGTGATGTATATTACATTTGAGTTGTCATATTCTGTTTTGATAGATCCTTCAGCCACCTATGGTTTTGTTTTAAGTATTCATTGGGTATGTCGACCTGATTGGTATGTTTATTGTCGATGTATTCAATAGATAATTAGAGCAAGGCTATAGATGGTCGCTCCCAACCAGCCTTATTCTCCGTGTTAGTTGACGGCATTACTTTGTAGTGTCCTTGGCTAGCGTGGGTATAGAGGTGGGGCGTCACATCTTATGAGAATTATTATATTAGATTTAAAACAATGCTTCTTAACCACTAATTTTGTATATTACAATTGGAACATACTTTTATTTGTTTTTGATATTATATATGTACATCAGTATTTTAAATCCAAAATATATTTAAGATATGTATATATCCTTTGAAATTCAATATCAAACCCAAATATCTAATCAACACACACACACACACACACACACACATATATTTAAACAACACAAATCCAATTTGAAAATAATAAATTCTATTCAAAATCTATTCATATCTATATATAATCATTATTATTTGTTTTTAAAAGAATAATTTGTAAATTTAAGTAATTATATTAGGAGATTACCAAATAAATATTTGTCCAAATATAAATATTTATTATCAGGTTTATTTGTTCAATCTATTAACAGTATTTTAACAAATTTAATCCTGTTAATTACAAATTAACACCTGTCCAATAATCCAGGTTATCACATTTCTCCCCCCTTTGAATCTTTTCGTCCCCGAAAAGAAACGAATCCAGAATTTATTAAAATGATTATTGCTAGAAAAAATTACTCTTTGATAAATTTTAAAACATTTTAAAATCTATATAATATTACAGTAATAATTTTATAAAAATACTTTTATAACTCGATGTCTCAACAAGTCCATCCTCGTTCTTACAGAAATTCGGTCATACGTTGATCAGGCGTAAGACTGAAAATCTATAAGTACTTTAGCAGACCCATTTTCAACACCCAGTGAAAATACTTGGAAAATAATTTTATTGAAAAAATATCGAAAACATCTTTGAAAATAGAGGAAATATCTTTGGTGAGAATACTCTGGAAATCATCACCCCCATCCAGAGTCGCGGTTAACCCGATGGTTACGTTGCCATCCCAGTAAAATCCATATATAACTGTAGGCCTCCGCGCCCCGCGATTATGCCATGGAACCCGCTACAGATCGCAGCTACAACCGGGGTTACGTTGCTGTCACAGCAAAAACCCATATAACTGTAGGCCTCAGCGCCCTCGAATTCCGCTGCTAAAAGGATGAAACTTCTCCACTCCACTTGACCATAGATCGTAGTCTACCGATGTTACGTTGCCTTCCCGGCAAAATCAAGCGTAGGCCGTTGACACTCACCTCCATATGATTTCCTCTATGGTCCACACAATAGATCGCTACGACATCGAGTTACACTGTCTTCACAGCATAACCCAAATGCCTCTGTAGGCATCACCGCCATCGACTTTCGCCACCCAATAATCCTCGGGAACTAGTTTGTTCGGACTCCTCATAGGATCAACTTTAGAGCCTCCCTCTCTTTGAGACTCAAGGCAGTACCAACCTATGGTACTCCTGAGAAGTTCATTTCAAGGGAGCGCCTTTTTCTCCAGATCCATTTTCAAAACACTTTATACTATACACATATAGTATCTTCCAAATCATACACCTAGTATGAATCCATATAAATCTCTTTTCTCAAAATCGATTATCCCAAAATTGATAATTCTCAATAAGGCTTTCCAAATTCCAAAATTGATTTTTCTCCAAAAAAATCAAAAGCCGTTCCAAATCCATAGGTTCCAAAAACCTTTTCTCGAAATCATTCTCATAAGATCCTTTATACATATATAATATATATATATAACTTTTAAAAATCTTTGGATCACTTCAAACTTGTATAAATTCCCTTTTTATACTTCAAAAACTTTCAAAACCCTTTTCTTCTTGCAAAAGATTCAATAAGGGAAGTTTTATCTTATATAACAAAGATATATAACTTTGTTTATTCCAATTCAAATATTCAAATTTGATTACTCTATAAAGTCACTTACTTACTTCCATAAAGTAAATTTCTACCATAGAAATATCTAATTTCCACTTTTACTTCATCATATATTTCACAAAATATAGCCTTCATTTCAAAAACCATTTCACATTTCTTATCCACAAATTCCCAGTATCAATTTCATTTAAATCCGTACGATGTACACATATCATCTGTACGCTATATCAATCTGATCGCTCACTCGATCACACAATTTCAATTCCGAACTAGTATCGTCCACCCGACTTCTAGTGCGGACTCAGATCTGTTTTCTTGATCAGAAACCGTCATTCTTCTTGCATAGCCTAACTATGATAGAGAATATCTAGAACCAATCAACAATTCATATCCAGGTTCGCCGTCGAAAATCGAGTGAAAAATCCCATTTCGGATCGATATAATTATCTCAAAATTCTATGCTTGAATCTGGATCAAATCACTATGCGAATAGAATAATATATGTACATCCTACGTATTATCTTTATTGGTTATTAGCCAAATCAATTACCTTTTCTATTCACATTCACTTTAATATTCATTCACTTATTCACAATTGCTTCAATCCTATTTGGATTATCACCTCAATCCTTTGCTCAAATGGATATTTAATCATAAACGGTTTGCACTCTAACCAACTTAAATTTTGAAAATAGCTCAAAGAATTTAAAATAGATAAGTAGTTGAAAAATAATTCTTAGTTTGTAAAATAGCTGTAAAATAGTTAAGTAATTGTAAAATAGTTGGAAAATAGAAATTAGTTATAAAGTAGATGAAAAATAGCAATTAGTTAATAAAACAGTTGAAAAATTGTTAAATAATTCCAAAAATAATTGTAAAACAAGTATAAGATAGTTTGGGTTCTAAAAAGAAAAGTTGTATAGTAAATATATATGAAAATAGATTTAAAACAGTTTATATTAAAATATTTTATTTGGGAAAATATTTCAGAGCCAAACTATTCAATTCCCAATCTCCATTTCCAATCAATTCAATTTAAATTTGCACTTCCATTTACATTGACTCAATTCCAATTTAAATAACTTCACTTTCCATTGAAATTGATTTAGCCCCCATTCAATTGAATTAATCCTCAATTTATTTCCAAATTCAAATCAAATTCCATTTGATTTTAAACCTATTCAACTTTAATTTCAATTCCAAATTATTCAAATTAATTTGGATTAATTTCAAATTGAACCAGCTTTAATTTCAAATGATTTCAATTCTAGTTTAAATTAGTCCCAATTCCCATTTGAATTTGAACTCATTCATATTCAATTTCATTTCAAATTAATCAAATTCAAATTTTCCAATTGAATTTTAAACTTATCCATCCTCAATCACAACTCCAACTAATTCAAATCAAATTCAATGTGAACTAATTTAATTCAAATTTTAAATTTAAACCATTTAATTCTGAATCCAAATTCCATTTTATCTTAATAATGGATATATTACCATACCCCGTTTCTTCATTCATTTAAACAAATCCAATTTCAGCTTAAAGATTATTAATAACAACAGGATGGTATTATTCAAATTATTTTAAAACATCCATTCATTTCCAATTTTCTGGTCTCAAACCCATTTTGAGATCACTCAAACTCCCAATTCAAATTAACCATTTAACTTCCCAAGTTAAATTCCAATTTCATCTTCAAATTTACAAATCAAATTGTTCATTCAAACTTATTTAACTTCCTTCGAGTTAAATTCAATTAATCCCGTTATCCTTACTCAAATTTGAATTCTTCATTTCAAATTTTAAACTTCACATTAATAATCTTTTCACTTATTAAGTTCAAAAACTTATCACTTTGGGTATCACATCTCATTCCAAATTTAAAACTCAACATTTAGAGTTTATATCAAACCATCTTTGATATTATGTATATTCCTCAGATATACATTATTTCCTTTACACACTAAGTTATCTTTAAATTTTAAACCACCTTTTGTTTTTAATTCAAAATAAATTCCTTTATATTTTCAAACAACTCTTGTTTGAAACAGGACCCTTCATTCAAATACATTCAATAACATTATTTATTATTTCTTTATCACTTTGAAACAAATTTCAAGTTCTGGACCCAGATTTAAAATTTCACAATTTAGATCACCTTCCGTTCCAATTTATAAGTCATACTTGCCTAAATGTTTACTTCCCTAAAACATTTCATTTTGCTTACTCATCTATAAACATTATATTATTAAACACAACAATGATAATAACCAAGGAAATCAATCCATTATTATCTTTTTCTGAAATTCTTTTCCTTAAGATTGTAATTTCAATTTGAATCCATTTCAAACTTATCTTTATTTTATTTCAATTTGGTTGTATTTCTATTACCACTTAATTTAATTTTAATAATTTAATAACCAATTACCTTAATTTTTATTAGAAAGAAATACTTCTTTATATATCAAAATATATTCTTATATAAAACCATTTAAAATCTTTATATAAGAAAATAACAAGTACGCTCTCATATATATATATATTCACTCAACTCATTCTAGGGTACCATTGACCCTATCCTTAATGAGTAATCCCACCAGAGCCAAGATTCTCGCTTAACTTCTGCTCTAATACCAAATGTAATGACCCAGAAATTTTCGATCCCGAAAATTCCGGATAGTTAAGAAAAAGAAGAAAAGAGAAAGAAGAAGAAACAGAACAAGTCACAAAAACCTCACATTCGCAGCGGATCAAAATATAATATCACATAAATAATAGTTTTACAAAGAAGAACTGTATCAGTCAATTATATTTTTATACATCAGAGTTGCAACCATTACCAATCACCGGATAGTTTAAAACAACATGTCCTAATTATACAATAATATATCACAGCGGAAAATACTCCATACGTTCCTGCCCTCCAGCTCGCCTCCTGAGCTCTAGAACGTCCTTACCTGGAAATCTGTAATACTCGGTCTGACCCGAGCATTACATCAAAGTAACACCCGGGTCAGGCTGGAAACCAGCATGAGTAAACTCATCTAACAAGAATTGCAAATGCATAAGCACTACTTAAAACTCAGGTAACTCATACTTCTTTATGAGTTCTCAATATGTTAGTCAATGCTTACTTCACAAATCGATCCCTTAGTTTCAAGGTCCAAATTATTCCATTCCAATCTATTGATTTCACATATCAATCTATAAAAATCATTGCAAGTTACAAATCGAAGTGGGTTCGGGCATTTACTGATACCCGACCTCGGTCTCTTCGAATTCAATACCCTCTTATCCCAAAATATTCAAGCGAAATACAATTCAACTTTAAATACAAGTTGACACCTTTACACAGCAATCCATCATCGATAGATACCCACATTATCACTGTCCACCCAATCATATCATGTCATAAAAGAAACATTTCATATCAGAGATTATAAATCAAATCAAGGTATTTAATACCATTCAATCATTCAATCATTCATAAGCAAGATTAATTCGTCACACCATTCCTAATTAATTTAAATTAATTAAATTAATTTAAATTAATTAAATTAATTACTTCAATCTCCTTTTAAATCTTGCTTACCTAATAATTAATTAATTTCAAACCATTAATGAACCATACCTTAAATTATCCTCTTTAGTTAAATTAAGTAATTAGCCTTTAATTAATAATACAAATTAATTAACCCTCACCATTCACATTGATTACTTCTATCCTCAATGAATTACTCAAATAAATTATCCTATAATCATTTACATTAATTAATTATCCTTAATTAATTAATCTTTTTATCCATTATACTAAGTAATTAATCCTTAATTACTTTCATTGAAGTAATTATTCACTAATTACTTCATTAAGTGATTTTCCTTTTATTCAATTGATAAATCACATCCAATGATTATCCATTAATAACTTCACTAAGTAATTACATTAAGTAGTTATACTTAACCAATTTACACAAAGGATCATCCTTAATTAATTAAACTTAATCAATTATCCTTAATTAATTACCTTAATTAATCATCTCATATTTACTAGTTTAAATTTATTACAATCATTAACTATTCTCTAATTACTTATACTAAGTAATTACCTTTTTATTATCAATATCAAGTAATTAATCTATATTAATCTCATTAATTAATTTCACTAATTAATCTCAATTACTTTCTTAATTATTAAATAATCTTGGAATTAATTTATCATTAATTGATAATTTAACTTAAGACCTTTAAGTTAAAATAAATTACATAACTTTTAATTATCCAATCATTCTAAATAACGTTATTATTTTAAAAGGAAAAGTTTAAGCATTAGTTTAAAACTTGATTATCACTTAACTTCAAAATCCTTTGGCTTCAAATTTACTTTGAAAACTTGCTCCAAAATTTGCTTTGAAACTTGATTGAAAACTTTCTTTTATAAAACTTATTTGCTTCCATCATTTAATTCCCTTCTTTTTTTTAAATACCTTGATAAAAAAACTTATTATTTAAATTCAGGCCCAAAGCCCAAAGGTAACCTCTCAATTCCCTTATCTAATATTTTACCATAACTTTACTTCCTCGGCCCAGATTTTCTTGGCCCAATTCCCTCTTCTTCTTTATCGCTGAATCTCTTCTTCGTCCCTATTAAACACATGCTTTTTTTTTTGCATGAATCTGTGCACCACCGTGCACATATACATCAACCACGGCCAACCATTTCTGTCACCGAGCGTCTCCACCCATCGGCCCTGACCACCCAAACACAGTCACCTTCCTGCAAACACCGCTACTTCTCTATACCAAAAATCAAGCTTCTCCCTCAACCCAAAATAGTGACAAGCCACAACCCTTCCTCGCCACGCCACTACCTCCCAGCGAACCTCACCCAAATCTGCCCAAATCCTCACCACGATTACCCCTTTCAATCTTCCACCATGCACGCTTCTCTATCCCTTACTCGACGCCACGTTTGCTATGCGACCTGAACACTTATCAAGGCACAGCAAAACCCTAATTCAATCTCACCGTCCACCATGCCCATTTTAAATTTGCCGTGCAATTTTTCCCGATTCCAATGCCACCCCAACCACCTTCCTAACCAGAGGCAAACCCGTCTATCACCTCGACCACCTAAATTTCACCGAAAACTCAAATCACGGTCATCTTCCCTTACTTCCCTAAATTCACAACTAAAAATCATCAAACCATAACCATAATTCATCATTTAACCGTACGAATCCAGACCTATAATCAAAACGTAGAATTTATAAAATCGATTTTCTGATTTGAAAAGAATTTTTTTCCCACTGTAAATTCTTTTTCAGAAAATCTATTTACTAATTTTGCTTAAAACATTTTTTAAAAAATCAATCCTAGTTAATACTAACATAATTCATCAAGAGATCAAATTTCCAAAGAGATTAGAAAAGGATATTAGGATTTTTAAACTTATTTTGTCTGTTTTAAACAAAGACAGAGCAAAATTTGTCAATATGCAGACATTCACATATATATAACAAGGTGATTCAAGTATTCCTCAACAATTTACGTTCATGCATTCATATTACTTCACAAATTTACCACATGCAACCAGATAGCAACCGATTAAGTAAAAAAAATAGTTGTTTACTCACATATTGGAAAGAACAGAGAACATGCCTAAATTCTTGGACTGAGAACTCTAGGCAGTGTTTAGAAATTTGAAAAATGTTTGAAATTGAAGCTGATGTCAATTTTGAACTGAACTTGATTTCATATTAAGTTGAATCTGTTGCCTTATACTTGCTTTTGCTCAGCTTGAATCTGAAGTTGTTTGCTTTGATATTTTGCTTCAGGTTTGAGAACTTGTCGAAGATTTAAGTAGTTTGAAATTGATTTTGTTTACTGGGTTTTGTTACAGATTGTTTTCACTTTATTTTAGTTTTCTTTTGAGTTTACTCAGGTTGAAAATTTGAGGTAATTGAAGTTGTTCAGTTTTTCCTTTTTTCCAAAAAAAGCCCATTAATAATTCAAAGAAGAAGATCGGTGCTACTTGTAAATGCAAGCTACCATAAGCTTACACATATTTTATGCATATTATATGAAACCTACAAATGTTTAAGGCTTATTATTATTATCTTAAAAATGTCATAAGCATATATTTAATATTTACATTTGCTAATTTACATGATTTTCTGTTATTATATGTTTTCATATTATAGTTAAATACTATTATACATAAATACAACTTATATATATACTTAAAGAAAGTATCATCTTTTATTAAATCTTATTATTAAATATTATCTTTAGTTTTTTTAAATATAGGTTTTAACTTTAAATGTCTTATGAGAATTATTATATTAAATTTAAAACAATGCTTCTTAACCACTAATTTTGTATATTATAATTGGAACATACTTTTATTTGTTTTTGATATTATATATGTACATCAGTATTTTAAATCCAAAATATATTTAAGATATGTATCTATTCTTTGAAATTCAATATCAAACCCAAATATCTAATCAACACACACACACATATATATTTAAACAACACAAATCCAATTTGAAAATAATAAATTCTATTCAAAATCTATTCGTATCTATATATAATCATTATTATTTGTTTTTAAAAGAATAATTTGTAAATTTAAGTAATTATATTAGGAGATTACCAAATAAATATTTGTCCAGATATAAATATTTATTATCAGGTTTATTTGTTCAATCTATAAATCAGTATTTTAACAAATTTAATTCTGTTAATTACAAATTAACAGCTGTCCAATAATCCAGGTTATCACAAATTCCTTATGCCATCTCTCAAAATTATCAACTTCAAATTAAATCAAAATAATAAATAAAATAAAGAGCTACATGGTTCATCATCCATTTATAAAGACTGGGTGTAATTCAAGGATTTTCGGAGGGATTTTTATGTCAAAGTATAATTTATTGGCTAGATCAGAGATGTATGTTCTAATTTTAATTTTTTTCTTAGATATAATATGTTCATCAAAATTTTATATATATTTATTATTTCTTCACCATGATTTAAAATTACTTATGCAATTTAAATATTTTATTGAATAATTTGATTTACTTTAATTTGGTAAATCAAAACAAAGAATTATATATGATTATAATAATGTTTTGCTTATGGATCTATGTTTTAAAATTATTTGTATCAATACTCTAAACATGTTATATAATTTAATATTTTAAATGTCTCTATTTGAATGTTTTAAAAGGTTGTTGATATATTGTTTGATTCACTATATGCAATTTTGGGTTTATGATATTTTGAATATAGTGAAGCTAAGTCATTGGATGTTGGCATTAATGATGGGAAAGCTACTGGTACTTAGATTGATGGTGTTTAGACAAAATATTTTCAAACTGATTAGGAGGGAATTTAGTCCAAGGAGGCATCAACAGAGAGAGTATGGAAGAATGGCTTCCTAGAGGCAGGGGAGCCGAGATATTATGCACCAAACTAAGAGCATTTGTATAGTCAAACACTTGGGGCTATTCCCGACGGTCCCATCCAATTTCCTAGAGCAGTGAAGAATACATAATTGATACAATAAAAATGTTGGTGAATGTGAACCAGCATAGCCGTAATGACGAGTGAGGTTCATCGCCAATTTAAAACCCATTCAACGAGAACATTTGGGAAGAGAGGTGTCCGAAGAAGTTTGCGATGCTGACTCTATCATCTTACGATGGAACTACTAATCTAAGGCAACATCTGTTGAAGTACGTATGGCATATGGACGGTGCTCGGGTTGCAAATGATGTGAGATGTAGGTACTTTCCAATATTCTTGGATGGAGTTGCTATGAAGTGAACTCGCATCGAGGTCCATATCGCCTTTTGATCAATTGGCAAAGAAGTTTATGGAATAGTTCCACGTCTATATTATGTGATCGAAGGACATGATGTCATTGTCGAATGTTCATCAGAGTTCCTAAGAGACTTTGAAGAAGTTTCTGAAGATATTTAATGTTGTAATAACAAAAGTAAGAAATCCCAGAGGAGAGATTGTTTTGATGCATTGATTAATGGGGTTCACCAAAGGGTAGATTTCGATAGGTGGCTTAAGAGTAAACAACCATATACCATAGAGGAGTTTTATTGGAATATATCCCAATTTCTATGCTTGGAAGAGGTATATTTCGCTGCTGGATTGGCTATTGAAGGTGAAGAGGGACCAAATGATATGATACAAGTTGTTATCAAACATAGTGGTGATAGTACTAGAAATGTTGTAGTAAATGTTGGAAAACATCAATAATGCTAACAGAAAGAACCAAGGTCCTGGTGGTAAAAAAATAAGAAATTAAGAAGCACACGAGGTATATTAGACCACGAGATTACACTCCAATGAACTATTCATTTGAAAATATTTACCTTGTCATGCAAGGTACCGAAAATTATAAGAAACCGCCTCCATGGGAGATAAGTGAGCAAGAAATGCATTTAGGGAAGTATCATTGCTTCCATGAAACTTGTGGGCACAATACCAATGAACATATGCATCTAAGAGATGTCGGTGAGTATCTAATACGAAATAAAAGCTATAACATTTGTAAGGAACCTGAAAGCTAGTGGCGAGCAAACAAAAGACCCCAAGGTAGCCTGCCTAAAGGAATCAGGCTGGGTCCAATGGAGAGGGACCAAGGCTGCCAATTAGAGGTGATTAATACCATCTCTAGAAGGCCTCATCTTACAGAGAAAAGTTGGAATGAAATGGAATGATATGACAGCTCGTTGAGGCATGTACGTCAAAAAACATGTTTTGCCATAGAAGATGGGATTCCAACAAAGTAGTAAAGAACGATGAATGATGGTATCATATTCACAAATAAAGGTGCTAATGGGGTGCATGTGCCGATGCATGACCCCTTTATGATTGGGTTCATGATTGGTCCAGCACCAATGCATCGAGACCTTATTGATTTTAGGAGCTTGGTTAATATTTTGTTTAAAATGACCTTTGATCACATGCGACTCAGGGACAAGGATATGAAATCTTGTAAATCCCATATTCAGGGATATACTATAAAGGCCAAAGAACTTATTGGCTACGTAGAGTTACCAGTTGAGTTAGGTGAAGGAGACCGTGAGATAGCGCATACAGATGTTTATTGTGGTCGATGGATTATCGGCCTATAATGTTTTCTTGGTTCAACCGACCCTTGGTAGCTTTGGAATTGCACTTGCTTTGTGGTGTCTGATGATGAAATTCCCTACCAAGAATAAGTAGGAGCTATACATGGCGGACAAAGTACTGGTAATTCTACATCACAGAGATTAGAGAGGCAAAGCAACGTAAGAAAAGAAAGAATACAGAGAATCCTCTTTGTGTCAACATTTCTAACACGTAGCAACTACCTCATAAGCACTATCCTAGGTCCAAGGCAAGTTCTACAAGCTTATGGACCATGAAAAGAGTTAGAGGATGTAAGGATGTCACCGATGGAGCTGGCTATCAAAATAATGATCGATGATGATAATTCCATGAGGGTTCTCATGAGCAGATCTTAGCTTGGCATAAATATGAGAAAGGAGTTGATAAGGTTTCTTTAGGAAAACACGGACATATTTGCATCGACGCATTCCGATATATGTGGAATTACGTCGGAGATAGCATGTCATGCATTGAATATGGACCCAGGACACCCTCCTATGAAGCAAATAAAGGTGCAATATTTAACCAAAGCAATTCATTGCTGTGAGGACCCATTTCTTTGACTCCAAGAAATCAACACAAATACATCCACAGTATTCACATGGCGTAAATCCTAGTGCCAGATAAGCGGATTCTTAAGGGTAAGAAAGAAAATAAAGACAGAACAAAATCTCACATACGTTATTTCAGCAAATAATTTTTACGGCATAAATTAAAACATATTTATCAGAGTTAAACATGGACAAATATAAATTTATGTCCTTATAATATGGAATACATACTACTCAAGTGTTGCGAAAATAGACCAATATCTTCAAAAAAAATCTTCTGATTCCATGCTTCAAGCTCCATCAAGCTTTCTTCTAAACTAAACCTGACTACTACGCTTCCTGAGGAAAATTAGGGGACTTAGATTTTAAGGAAAGAAAAATAAACTCCGGCTCGGTCATGGGACATGTATGAGAACTCAAAATACACGTTTTGAAAACAAAACGATATCTCATAAGACCACACCGTACATGAACACGCAACGGGTTTTTACCTTATGATAACCAAAACATTTTACGTCAAAATACTTGATATTATTTTTAATGGCATGTCTTTGAAAACATTTGAAAGTAAACTTATCAACTTAGGTGAAATTGTTATATTGATTAAATTCTAGCAATACTAGCCACAAACGCGGGTTCTAAAAACAAAATGGCACGCGCTTATTAGAGAATGGATTCCATACAAATGACCCGATGAAGGGATTACCTTCTGGCAGTACATCTCTAAATCTATCTTAATGGTTTCTAAAAATTAATTTTCAAAAGAATCATTAAATTGATAAATTACCATAAGCTTCCTTTAACTTATGTCAAATGTGAAAACATTTTTTATTTAGTCAAAACCTTCTTTATCGGTTAACATTCCTTTATTAATTAAACTTTCTTTACACACACACACACACACACACACACACACATATATATATAATATATATATATATATATATATATATATATATTCTTTACTTATACCAGTTTTAACATATAAAAGTATTTATATAACTATTCAAATGTTATAAGTATATTCACAAATTATTTAACAATTTTTCTCCTAACCGTTAAAATATAATTAAAGAGATTAAAACAATTACCACCAAAACATCATTATAATGAACTTCTCTTTTCTTTTATAATTTGAACTCGTAACATTTCTGTCTTTATATAAAAGATTCCAATATTTGTTATTATATTTAAAATCCTATTATTACGTATTTAATATACTCATAAGATTTCTTTCAAAGTGTCATTCAAGGGTTCAAAAACAAATGTTTCTAAAACATCGTTTACTACAAACACAAAACCATTCATTATTAACTTATATATTTATTTTAAAAATTAAAGCATACCCACTTATTAGTTTAGATAATACACTTTGATACAAATTGACAACCATTAATTTGTTAAATAAATGATTCACATCATCCTTTTCTTCACTTTAGATGATTATATTGATTGAGTAACTCAAAAATGATACCAAGGAGCTGGGTACTGCCAATAATATCACGTATTTCCTTAACAAGAAGGGGAATACTTAAAAGAGGCATTTACTATCCAAATACGTCTCCTCCCCAATTTTAGTTACTTTCAAGCCACTCAAATCAATTAATTATAAGAATTTTTTTCGTTTTCAATATCCCTTTCTAGAAATATTATTATTATTATTCCTTTTCCAAAAATCATTTTAAATTCCTTTCAAAAATATCGGAATTTAAATTCTCAAAAATTCCTTTATAAAGTATGTTTTATAAATCAAGTTCATAAAATCATTTACATAAAACATATTCATAAGATTTATTTATCTTAAATAAATTCCTTTAATCTTAAACCAACATTATTATTTATCGAATACTCCATTGTCTAATTGTGAAACTAAATTCATGAAGTGTTCGTACTTAAACTTTTAAATTAAACAACTGATCAATCAATGATAATAATTTAGTATTATC
Source organism: Allium cepa (assembly GCA_030765085.1). Lineage (NCBI taxonomy): Eukaryota > Viridiplantae > Streptophyta > Magnoliopsida > Asparagales > Amaryllidaceae > Allium > Allium cepa. The sequence continues at coordinate 657,792,478 of CM060940.1, forward strand.
GTTTCCTTTATTCAAATAACTATATTACTTGAAAAACATTCTTTATATTCAAAATATAATCATTGGTAAAATTATTTCGTTTACCAATTTGCAAAGCCAAAATCATTTGGATCTTATTATGATAATCTTCCTTGATCGGAAACCCACCATTTCTATGTGGCCATTCTGGTTATTTCTCTTCATTGCTAGAGAGAACTATGAGGCTATTCTCCTCTCCCCAATTCGCTCTAGAGGACTCCCGTTTTACATAACTTCTGCTATATGGTTTATACAAGGCAAATAATCATTCTTTTAAACACAAGTAGTAGGTAACTGCTAGCGTATTCTTAGGTAAAGAGGTTTGGTCAATGCTCAAAAAATGTTTCGAGGTTTCTAAAGATAGCTTTTAAAATTCTTTGTATAAAAAATTTTATTATTTCGAGAAAAATTTGCCAAAATATTCCTTTCTTTTCAAATACATATATATTTATTAGGTAAAATAACTTCATATAAAACCAAATTCATTTATATATAATATTAACAAATACGCGCTTATATATGATACTCTCAAACTCATTCTAGGGTACTACTAACCCCATCTCTAATGAGTTACTCATCCTAGAGCATTATTAACTTAATCTCTGATGAGTCTTTTACCCCTATTAGGCTTAGGTGTTGGTAGAGGTGCATATGTTATGTTGACCTCGGTACATTCCTTTATAGATGTACTGTCAGAAGGTAGTCCCTTCACCTGGTCATTTGTATGGAATCAATTCTCCAATAAGTATCTGCCATTTTGTTTGTAGAACCCGCATTTGTGGCTAGTATTGCTGGAATTTAGTCAATGTAACAATTTCAGCTAAGATTGATAAGATTACTTGCAAATGTTTTCAAAGATATGTCATTAAAATAATATCAAGAATTTTGACGTAAAATGTTTTAGTTATCATAAGGTAAAAACATGTTCTGTGTTTATGTGCGGCGTGGTCTTATGGGATACCTTTTTGTTTTCTAAACCCGTATTTTGAGTTCTCACACCAGTCTCATGACTGACCCAAAGTTTATTTTCCTTTCCTTAAACTCTGGGTGGCTTAATTTTCCCGGGCAGCCTAGCAGTCTAGTTTAGTTTAGAAGAAAGATGGGTGGAGCTCAAAGCATGGAGTCGAAAGATTTTGACCTATTTCCACCACATTTGAGAGGTATAGTATCTCTACTGTAAGAACAGGAAGTTATAACTGTACATGTTTAACTGTGATAAATACATTTTAATTTTTGCTCTAAATATTATTTGTTGAAATAACATATGTGAGATCTATTCTGTCTTTATTTTTCTTTCTTACCCTTGAGAATTCGCTCCTTCGACACTTGGATTTATGGCACATGAATACCGAGGATGTATTAGTGTCGATTTCTGAAAGTCGAAGATATGGGTCCTCGCAATTGCATTGAAAGAAGAAGTGGATAAGGTGAAGGAAAATGGCTTCATCCACGATGCATTATAACCAGAATGGGTATCAAATCCCGTATTGGTTAAGAAGGCAAACGGAAAATGGCGGACATGCATTGACTATTTAAAATTGAATAAGGCATGCCCAAAAGACACCTTTATGTTGCCAAGTATCGACTAACTTGTAGATGGAATGGTTGAACATGAGTTTTTATCCTTCATATATGCATACTCCGACTACAATTCGATAGCAGTGCACATCCCAGATCAAGAGCATACAAGTTTCATCACTGATTTAGGGCTATATTATTATCGAGTTATGCCATTCGTTTTGAAGAATGCTAGAGTTACTTACCATCGACTGGAGAATACGATATTCAAAGATCAGATCGAATGGAATATGGATGTCTATGTGGATGATATGCTTGTGAAGTCACGCCAACTGATGAATCCAATGGACGATCTCTTAGAAAGTTCGATGTACTTTGAAAGTATGTAATAAAGCTCAATCCACCTAAGTGCTCTTTTGGAGTTGCACCAGACAAGGTTTGGGTTTCATTATAAACTCAAAGAGGCATTGAAACCGAAAATAGATCAAATCATAAGAGAGATTATTGCCACAAAGACGAGAAAGGAGGGCTTTAATGAGAAAGGAGCCGCATTGAGTCGATTTGTTTCAAAAGCGTCGGACAAATGCACAACGGTTTTTTATGCCCTCGAGAAACAAAAAGAAAAGTTTGTTTGCACAAAGGAGTGCCAAGATGCTTTCTAGAGTCTGTTAGAGCGTATAGAGAGACCACCGGTTTTGCCAAAGCCTTTAAAATGGGAAGATCCATTCATTTACTAAGCGGTGTCTTCTCATGCATTAAGTGCAGCCTTGGTATGTAATCAATCTAAAATTCAAAGGCCGATGTACTATATCATTAAACGGTTTATTAGAGCAGAAAGGACTTATCCAAAGCTGAAGAAGCTGGCATATTGTTTGTTGATTGTTGTGAGGAAGTTGCGGCCATACTTCTAGGGTCATTCGATAAAATTGCTAACTAATCAGTCACTTAGGCAAGTACTACGTTGGCCGTGACTTTAAGGACATTAATAAAGTGGAATATCAGGCTGAGCTAGTATGACATATCTTACCATCCTAGGAAGGCAATTCAATGACAGACATTGGCTGATTTCATTGCTGAGTTCACCATCCGAGATGGGGAAGTGGAAGAAATTTGATCCAATCGTACCAATGAAAACTAGACGTAAATGGGGCCTCCAGTTAACAAGATTCTAGGGTAGAAGTGATTCATATGACCTCGAAGGGAGGAGGATATGCTAAGCTTTGAGGCTAGAGTTCTCAACGGGAAACAACGAAGATGAATAACAATCTTTAATTTCGAGACTCAAGATAGCAAGAGGATTGGGAGTCATGATATTGCATATCTTCAACGACTCTTAGGTGGTGGTCTACCAAGTTAAGAAAGAATATCAGGCTAAGGGAGTGAGACTTTCCCCTTACATAATGAATGTTTTGGAGCTACTAGTTGATAGAAAGCACCATACGATAATGCATATTCCTAGAGAAGAGAATATGAAAGTTGATTCACTAGCTAAATTGACTAACTCTAGGGATGTGCAGTAGAACGGCTCTTGGAAATCATTTCGATGGAAGTTTTATTGGCTCCAAACATCGATGAGATAGATATTAATTAGATCATAGAGGTTGGGGAGGAGAAGGAATCATGGATGACTCTAATAAAGGAATATTTGTTAAAGGGGACTCTCCCGAATAGAAGAAAGGAAAGTTGAAAAATCCTACGCAAAGCACCCATCTTCATTATGCAAGGAGTATTGTATATAAGAGGATCCTCATTGCCACTACTACGGTGTGTCACAAGAGATGAAGCTAAGAATATCTTTGCTGTATGCATGAAGGAAGTTGCAGTGATCACGTTAGGGGATAGACATTAGCAAAAAACTCTTCGCCGTAGATACTTTTGGCCCAAAGTCAATCGAGAAGCGGCTGATTATACTAGATGATGTGAAAAGCGCTAGAGGTTCGTGAAGACACCAAGAGCCTGTTGATTGAGCTTATGCAAATAGTTAACCTATGACCCATTGCGATATGGGAATTGAAACTATTAGTGTGCTACTGATGTCGAAAGGCAGAGCGAATAGTGGCTGTGGATTATTTCACAAAGTGGGTTGAATCGGAACCGCTTATAAAGATCACTATAATGAAAGTGATAGCCTTTGTTGTGAATAATATCTTGTATATATTTGGAGTTCCATATAAGATTGTCACAAATAATGAAACCTAATTCGAGAGTGTCGAGTTCAAGGAATTTTATGACCGGTACCAAATTAAGAAGAGCTTCTCAGCAGTAGCACGCCTATAGGCGAATGGATAAGTGGAGGCGATGATTAAGATCATCAAATCCATTATTAATAAAAGATCGATGAGAGCCATAGGAAAATAGATTGATAAGTTACCACGCACTATAGGCTTATAGGATAACCCACAAGTCCATGTTTGACCATGCTCTATTTGCTTTGGCCTATGGAACCAAGGGCATGATTCTGATTGAAGTTGAAGTCCACTCTCACTGAATTATACTTTATGATCCTAAGATGAACGAGGAACTCTTGCTTAAGTCCCATGACTAGATTGAAGAGAAATGAGAAAAGCTTGATCTGAGGGTATCTTCTCACTAGATAAGAGTAGTGATACGGTTTAATTCAAAGGTCAGAAATCATACATTTAAGATAAGCAACCATATTTTAAAATGGGTTGATCCTGGTATGGGGACACTTGATTCGAATTGGGAAGGTCCCATACATGATTACATAGAAGCTTGGAGATGAAACTTTCAAGTTATCGACTATTGATGGGATCCCAATTCTGTTTGCATGAAATAACGAGCAGTTGCGATGATTTCACTTAGATTTAATTTTGCAAATAAGACATTCCAACTGATGGGATGTGATATAATAAGATAGAGTCTTCCATTCTATTGTTTCTAAATAAATTTGGCTTTTAGGATCAGTGGAACCATATTCTTAAAAGTTTGACTTTTTACTCCATGATCAGTGGCAGAATCAAACATTGAAAAGTCCGATCGAAGAAGTTACGGACAAAAAACGAATTCAGAACGAAAACAAATAAATTTGAAAATTTAACATTTGTAATTAATTATTTGGGGCCCATGGGTCGCCTTGCATATTGGATCGGTCGACTAAGGGTAGTCGACCGCTTCATGTATAGAGGCTCCAGCAAACCTAAGCCTTATAAGTCTCGGATTTAATATATTTTGATTTAACAATTGAGGTTGATTCTAGCATCAATAAATTCAGACCTAGCCCTCACTTCTCTTCTCATATTTTTCTAGTGGCAGTAGCGAAGCTATACCATTTCTTATTCTCCACTTACTTTTTAAATTATAAAAATAAGATATTATATCTGTTTTCATACAAATTGGAGAAGAGTAGAAATCTAATAAAAAGGAGAAGAGAAGAGAATCAACTATTCATGTATTTGAGGTAATTTATATATTTGTATCTATTTTCTATTCCAATCCCAAATCTCTTCTTATATTTTAATTCTAATGTTGCGTATATGCCTTTTATACATATTTCTTGGAATCGAAAGGATTTAGAGATGAATCAAAGGTTCTACTTTACATCTGGAGATATGGATCGCTTTTGAAAGGTGAGTGGAAATTTTATAGACTGTTATTGGTGTTTTGATTTTTATGCTTAAGTGGATAATTCTATATGAGTTGTAAGAAACAAATTGAATATAATAAATATTGTCTACATATTCTTGTTTCTGAATTGATTTAGAATTATTTATAACCTGATTTGAAAATCAGTCCCAAAAGTATGAATATAGAATATTGATTTGAATGAAATTTATTCCAGGTCTGAAATAGGTTGTATAATAATGTTAAGAACTTGGATTATTATCTTAATTTTGTTAGAATGTAAACTTTTTTATGCTTGGAACCCTTAGAATTTAGATCTGTTTAATATTTGTAAATTAGTTTGATTTCCTTGCCTTTTTGAAAAATATAGCAAGGAATAGATGCAAATAAGAAGAGAAAGAGATGTGTAAAGTGTGAATTCATTGAAGTTTACACTGTCTAAAAAGAAATGATTATTCCTTATAATTTCAAACGATGTATTGTTTTATATTATAAAGTTAAATCTTTTGTTTTGGACTAATTTATAGAAATTATAACGAATAATCTTTTAGACATGATTCTAGCAATTAAACATGGAATAGAATAATCTAATGAAGATATATAACTATAATATATTTGATAAAAGTAGTTATTTGTACGTAATTTACCGTGTTTATAATAATTAAATAAAAAAGCTACCAACGATGCTTACACATACTATTCGCGTTTAGGATAATTAATTAATGAGAAAGGAACTTAAAAGGTTGTAACTCCAATAAATGAAAAATAAATGGTAATAAATATGAGAGTTGCAATAATTTTATAAGGTAAATTGATTAATGGGAATGATAAAAATGGAATAAATATAAAAGGTTACTAATTTGAAATTAGTAATCATACATAAATGCCTTAGGAAATGCCTATTAGGATATTGTAGACAAATTGACATTTATGAGCATTAAAGGGGGATTTATGGGTTAATAAGTATTTAAGGTAAATCTTATTGCCTTAAATAAAAAGGGAATTAGTAAGCTTAGTCTAATGCCTGCCTAAGATAATATAAGTAAAGACTTGGGATAGTCAATTGGACTTAATAGGTTAGTGATGCGAGGTCAACAGGGACACTCGATAGAAGATCGCCCTTCACTTTGAGGCTACCAGAAGTCGGGTGCACTTACTACTAATATCATATATCACTAATCCTAGGACCCATGACGATGTGAGAGATTAGGCCTGCTTTCTTAATCGGAAAGTATTAAATGATCCAAATTTAGAATAAGGAGCGATGAGGGATATCTGTAATGGCCGGGATTTTCGAACCTCGAAAATCGATACTAACATGTCCACGGTATTGGTGTCGAGAAATCGAATGCCAAAAACCCGATTGTTAGGGGAAAAGAAAGAAGAAAGAAGAAAGAAGAAAGAAGAAAGAAGAGAGAAAGAAAACCTAAAACACAAAATCTCACAGAAACGAATAATCTACAGTATACAACAAATCTTTACACAAAGAAACAATGTAATATACATACACCAATCAGAGTAATTTAACCTATATCAGCCCAGACAGTTATAATGGCATGTCCGTACAATTGCTAACAAATACAACTAACAGACAACAAAGCGGAACACGGAGATACGCCTTGGAACTTCGGCTCGTCTCCTGAAGCTCCAACGCATCCAAACTAAATCTGTAATATGCTCGGCATGACCCGGCATTATAAATAAATAACACCTGAGTCAGTATGGATAACCAGAGTGGGAAAACACACCCAATTCGATTTTACTATTTCAAAAATCTTTTGAAAATAAGATACCTCGTAAGACCACGTCGCATATTAACACGGAAAGGTTTTTACATTATGATAACCAAAACATTTCATATGAAATTCTCTAATATTATAATAGTGTCTAAGATACGAATACTTATTAATCATAGTGGAAATTGTTACATTAATTAAGTTCCAATATAATAGGTATACAACTAAAACCGTAAAGAATCGTATTGAAGAATGGGTTCCATATAATGACTGGGCTACTGGGGTACCGCATGTCATGGTGCATCTCTAGAAAAAATAACATCGAGGACCTCGCTAGGATCCATTTCCAACATAGGACAAGCCTGCCACTTAACTAGTAGCACCAAATATGATCACTCCTACATTAATGGGCCCCGAAGCACACAAATGAGAGATAGTATTGACTCTAGATAGTGATGATCATACCTTGCTTGGGAGCGACCCACTTAGTCCTGCTGCATCTCCCATGTTTTAGTCATTCCCTGTTGATGAGGCTTGAGGCCATGTTTTACCTGTTATATAGCACTTCCCAGTTAGAATGCCAACATTGCCGCTGGACGGCAATGCAATGCCAGCATTCATCCATACAAGTTCATTCTGGGACTGAACAAAATGCTTGAGAGCTCCATCTTCAATTCCATCATCTCTAAGATGTCTTCACTTCATAAGCTAGAGTTGGATCGAAGTGGTTTTCGAATAACAGATCTGATCCCGATCTCTTCGAAACAACATTTGATAGTTTCCGCTAAACTCAACCATTGTTCTTTAGGAAATAAACAGTCAAAGATAAGAGCGGAGATCACGTCCTAACTGTTAGTGGATGGATTTTCTCATCATTTGTCCTAGGAGAACGAAATGAGACATACGCACGTACAGCATTATCGAAGATGACTATGCCATATAACTCACGTGTTTCTTCTAGATATTTCCAAAGTTATGTTTTGGGTCCATATTTGGTAGTTGATTATTTAACTACCAATAAACACACATTCTAATTAGGGATTTAATTCAAAATGGGAAAACCAACATTGATTAAGCACATAAGAAATCACTAGCCTCTTAAATTAATCCTTTGATTAATTAAAATTACTTTGTAATAATCGTATCAAGATACTTTTTACAAAGATTTATTCACAAACCCTTATATTTCAATACTTGGAAAATATCCATATACTTATCTCAATGGTGTAAGTATATTCACGAAACTCTGAGGAAGATTTCCTTTTTATAGAATTCTAAATCATTTATAAACTCCATTATAAGTTCTAAAACCATTTATAACTATTTTATAAATCTCTAGAACTATTAATAAAACTCTTTTATTCATTCCTAAAATCATTTATGACCTCTTTATAAGTCCATAAAACAATTTATAAAACTACTTTTATAACTCTATAAACCGATTCTAAAATACTTTTACAAATATCAAAAACCATTTATAAAACCCTTTTTATCCATTAACCGATCTTCCTTTAAGTTTCCAAACCATGCTGTGAAACTCCTCTTATAAAACTGAAGTCTGTTGATAAAGCCCTATTTATAAATCTCTAAAACATTTATAAATAAATTCCAATTATTTACTTTAACACTATTATATAATAATAATTATTAACAATAAACATTATAAATAAATAATTATCATTAACTCCAACATCTTAAAAATAATAATTAATAATTTCAAAACATTATTAGTAAAACACTAAAAATAAATTTTCAACCTTATTATAAATAATAATAATTAATTCTAAACCAGTATTAATAAATCATTATTATTAATTTCATAACATATTAATTATCTAAATAATTAATCTTCAAAATATTAACATTTTGATAAATAATCCTAAAACAATAATAATTATAAATAAGTAACTTTAAAAAAATTAAAAAGAAATAAATAATTTTTAAAATAGAATAAATATAACTAGATAACAATTTAAAACAATATTAAATAAATGACTTTTAAAAACAATATTAAATATAAATAAATAACTTAGAACAAGATAGATAAAAAGGTTGGAATAAAATAGAAATTAAATTCTTTAGAGGAAAATATTTTCGAAACCCAATTTCGGATTTAAAATCATTTCCTATCTCAAAACCAATTCCAATTTAAATGGCAATTTATAGTATTTTTAAAATGCTAATTTGAGGCCATAGTCATCCAACGTTTATCCAACATCGATATCGATTTCCTACCACTACTAGGTGTAAGTTAAACATATAATAATGTCACAAACCATAGTGTCCATAATCAGGGTTCATATTCAGTAATCGTATAACAAGAATATTTTTGAAATTAAAATTAACAGTGGCGAGGAATCCTGTTGGATCCCTGCAACCTGTTTTCCTACATCATAGTTATTATATGATTATATAATATGGATCATTCGCTCCAAGGAAGGGAATAAATCCAAACCAACTGATAAAAACAGTAAATCATCCAAATATCCGATCAACATTCTTTTTATTAATTATATAACATTTCTGGTTAGCCAAAAGGTGAGGTTAACTCACCATTATTCCAATTGTCACTGAGGCATTCCAGTTTGGAACTAAAATCAAACGAAACCGGCAAAACCGGCGAAACTGCCTCACCCTTTCCTCCCCCTACATTTCTCCTTCACATGCCATCACACTAGGATCACTGAAACGCTGAAACTAGCGAAAAAAGAAATCGCCATTCATCTCAAAAATTGCGCCGTCTCGAGTCGAATTAGCCAGATCCAAACATCTAATAGGACCAACACGAAGTCATCTACAACTTCCTAGTTTATAACTTTCCCCAACGGTGCTTTGAATGATCGCGATCGTCTCGAACCGGTGGATGAAAGAGGAAAATTTTGAAAAAAATTAACAAACCAATTTCCTTTATTTTTGTGTGATGTTATAAAGGAAAGAAAATGTATGGCCCGATCGTGGATGGTATGGCAGGTATTTCTATGAACAGTGAATGAGATATGGGTAGGGTATGACCTAATATTATTTTATTTAAAATATCCGGTAATATACGTCCTAAAATCTCGAACTCCAATCGAGACATGCCCCTAGCATTTTATATGTAATACCCATATTCATAACACAATGGAACTAGAATCGGGAGCCAATTCCATTATATACAAAAGTTAGCTTTCCAAAATCAAATTGTATTGATTTAAATTTATTTAATTAATTTCTATGCATTTCAAGATCGCACAACCAAATGATACGTCCAATTGTCACGAAGTTTGTTAACATACACTAATATAATGTTGCGGATCCAATGGTACTGGTTCCTTCAAAATCCGAGACGGTGCCCCAGAAGGCTATTTTTACACGTTAATTAAAATGAATTATTATAAAAACCAAATTAGTCACTTTTAAATCTAAATTAAAAATTTACTATCTCTGTTATTATTTAAATAGAATTTTTATCAACTTTCGAAATCATTTTTATTCACATTAAATTTAGGATTTAATTATTTAAACAGTTTCAAATATTAAATTTAACAATTTAATTGTAAAATAAATCACTATACTTGAAATTCAAGTTAAAATCAACTTTTCAATATTTAAAATCAATTAAATGTTCCAAATTCAATGATTGGAATTCTGGGTTGTAACACTCCCCTCCCCCCTCCAAAGAGAATTTCATCCCCGAAATCAGCCAGCAAGAAAAAAACCCTAAACCCATTAACTTTTCAAAATCAATTTGTTGAAGCTTTGTTGTCACCTTTTCTAAGTCTTTAAATTCATTCATAGTTACTAACTAATATCATTCCAAGTCATAACATAAACATCCAAATTTAGTTATCAAAAATTTTCTTCAAAATTTCACAAAAGTTTTCTAACACCTTGTATTTACAGAAAATTTCGCTAGCGTCTCCTTTCCATGGTTTGATCGAGCTAAAAATTGCCAATACGGGCCCAAACCAAAAGAAGAAAAGGAAAATCCAAGTGGCTCAATCATAAAATAAACAATCAATCAAAATAGAAACATGTACCTATTAGTCGAGCAACCCAATTTTACTTATGAAATCAAAGGCATCAACTAGCTCTTTCTTCTATATACATGCATCTTATTTACTAATGATATTCAATCATATAATCCATAATCATATTATCTTGTATATTTAATTTTCAACATTTAATTTACTAAAGCCTTTACGATACATATATTATATGTACACAATATTAAATCCAATCGCTTGCTCGTTTACACAATTTCACTTCCGAACTAGTATCGTTCACATGACCACTCTAGTGTGAACTTCGATCTGGTTCCTTGATTAGAAACCATCACTCTTCTTGTATAGTCATATACTATGATAGAGAACTTCAGAATCAATCATAAATCCATATCCAGTGTTCGTCGTTGAGAATCGAGTAAAAAATTCAAACTCGGACTTATGCAAATCATCTCGAAATCATGTACCCAAATCTGGATCAACGGTTATGCGAATAAATTTATATACATACAATTTACGTATTTATTTCAATTAGTTTCCCCTTATATCCAATTCTTTTTCTATTCAGATTCTTTTACTTTCATTCGTGTATTCTTATTCATTATTCACATTACTTTATTCACATTCACTTATTACTTAGAATATTCTTTCAATACTAATATCACTTAAGGGTCATTCTATCAAATTTTATATTTAATAACATTTCACTCCATACTAAATTCATTTATGAATCATTTCATAAAATTTTACTTAAGTTTATAAACGTTTTATACAACACTTCTCATGTTTATTATCACTTCACGACTTAAGTCCATATCCATTTTATATCAAATTCAATTTCATTTAAATCAATTCATTGTTCAGTTTCAATATTTAATTCTATAAAACAACATTAAAAACCACATTCAATTCACTAGTTTATTTAATCAGTTCATTCATTCATTCGGTTCAAATCAAAATCAATTCCATTTTTAAAAATCATTTCATTTAAGTTAACTTAAGTTAAATTCCATTTCAATTTTGCTTTTCTTAAAAATTTATATTCTACAAATCTAAAAATTTCTTTAATTTATTAATCCTTAAAATTTATAGGTTATAAAACTTATTTCCTCATATTTTCATAAAATGCTTAAATGAAAATTTCCAGAGTCTTAAACACCATGTCCTTATTTCAAATTATTTTGAACAATACTATAATTAATTTCTTTTTATTTAAAATCATACTTTGAATTTTGAATCAAAACTAGTTTTACCAAAATAAAAATCCAATTTGTAAATCCTTTTTATTTACAAACCATATTTATAAAGGTACTTATAAATTTTCATTTCCTTTCCATTTATAAATCATATTTATATAATCTTGTTTTTGGTTATATAAAACCATTCTGTAATTATTTATCTTTGTTTACATTATAAAAATAACTCTTTTATTAGGACACAAACAACAACAACAATAAATGATAATAATCAAATATTATTATTCACTAACACCCAAATGCACCATACATACTATAATAATTTTTGAAAAATTATTACTTTTTATATAAAATATAATCAAGGTAAACTCATTTCATTTACCCAAATTTAAAAACAATACTATGTCGAACTGCTCTGTCAAGTGTTTAGAGATCCCTATCAATAACATTAATTACTCGTATGACCAGAATCCCTAAGCCACTAGACGGATCAACCAACACAATATAAAGCATTTTTATGCTACTAACAAATACGCTTTCATATATATACACACTCAAACTCATTCTAGGTTATTATTAACCCTATCTATAATGAGTAGCCTACCAAAGAAAAGGTTCTCGCTTAACCTTGCGCTCTGATACCAAGTGGTACGGCCAGGATTTTCGACCCTGAAAATCGATATTAATATGTCCATTATATTGCTTGCTAAGCAATGGAATGCCGGAAAACCCGATTGATAGGGTAAAGAAAGAAGAAAGAAGAGAGAAAGAAAACATAAGACATAGAATCTCACAGCGGAGCGAATAATCTATAACATACAACAAATGTTAACACGAAGAAACAATGTAATATACATACACCAATCAGAGTAATCTAACCTATTTCTGCCCGGATAGTTATAATAGCATGTCCTTACAATTGTTGATAAATACAACCAACGAACAACAAAGCAGAACATAAAGAATTACGTAGATATGTCTTGGACCTCCAGCTCATCTCCTGAAACTCCAACGCATTCAAACTAAATCTATAATATGCTCGATCTGACCCGAGCATTATAAATAAATAACACCAAAATTAGTCTGGGAAACCATCGTGAGAAAACACACCCAATTGGATTTTACTATTTCAAAAATATTCTGAAAATAAAGTATCTCGTAAGACCACGCTGCACATAACATGGATGGGTTTTAACCTTGCATAACCAAAACATTTTCATATCAATTTTTTTGATATTATAACATTGTCTAAGATACAAATATTTATTAATCATAGTCGAAATTGTTACATTAATTAAATTCCATCATAATAGGTATACAACTAAAACCGTAAAGGCTCATATCGAAGAATGGATTCTACATAATGACTGGGCTACCGCCCATCATGGTGCATCTCTAGAAAAAATAACATAGAGGACCTCGTCAGGATCCCTTGCCAACATAGGACCGGTCTACCACTTGACAAGTAGTATCGAATATGATCACCCTCCGTTAATGGGTCTCGAAGCACACAAACGAGAGGTAATATCACTCTAGATAGGGATGTTCATACACTACTTGGGAGCGACCCACTTAGCCCTGCTGCATCTTGCCTGTTATAGTCATTCTCGGTTGATGAGGCTTAAGGCTATGTTTTACCTTTTATATATCACTTCCCACTTGGAATGCTAACACTGCCTCAAAGTAGCAATACAATGCCAGCATTTATCCATACAAGTTCATTATCGGATTGAACGACTTGAGAGCTCCGTTTCAATTTCATCATCTCTAAGATGTCTTCACTTCGAAACTCTTGAATTGGATCGAAATGGTTTTCTAATAACAGACTTGATCCCGTTCTCTTCGAAATGACATATGATAGTTTTTAGTAAACTCAATCCCGGTTCTTTAGGAAATAAATAGTCAAAGATAAGTGCAAAAACTACCTCCTAACCGTTAGTGGATGGATTTCCTTATCATTTGTACTGGGAGAACTAAACGAGACTTATACGCACCGTACAACGTCATCAGAGATGAGTGTGCCATATAACTCACGTGTTTCTCCTAGATATTTCCAAAGTTACGTTTTGGGTCCATATCTGATAGTCGGTTATTTACTACCAATAAACACACATTCAAATCATGAATTTAATTCCAAATGGGAAAACCAACATTGATTAAGCACATTAAGTAATCACTAGCCTCTTAAATTAATCCTTTCGTTAATTAAAATCACTTTGTAATAAGCGTATAAAGATACTTTTTACAAAGATTTATTCACAAACCCTTATATTTCAATACTTGGAAAATATGCATATACTTATCTCAACGGTATAAGTATATTCACGAAACTCCAAGGAAGATTTCCTTTTTATAGAATTCTAAATCATTAATAAACTCCATTATAAATTTCTAAAACCATTTATAACTATTTTATAAATCTCCGGAGCCATTTATAAAATTCTTTTATTAATTCCTAAAATCATTTATGACCTCTTTATAAGTCCATAAAACCATTTATGTAACTACTTTTATAACTCTATAAACCCATTTCTAAAATTCTTTTATAAATATCTAAAACTATTTATAAAACCCTTTTTATCCTTTAACTACTCTTCCTTTAAGTTTCCAAACCATTGTGTAAATCTCCTATTATTAAACTCAAGTCTGTCGATAAAACTCTATAACAAATCTATAAAACATTTATAAATAAATTCTAATCATTTACTTTAAACTGTTGTACAATTATTAGTAATAAACATTATAAATAAATAATTGCTCCAACATCTTAAAAATGATAATTAATAATTTCAAAACATTATTAATAAAACACTTAAAATAACTTTTCAACCTTATTATATATAATAATAATTAATTCTAAAATGGTATTAATAAACCATTCTTACTAATTTTAAAACATATTAATTATCTAAAAAACTAATCTTCAAAATATTAACATTTTGATAAATAATCCTAAAACAATATTAATTAAAAATAAGTAACTTTAAAACGATATTAAACATAAAAAATAACTTTTTAAAATAAAATAAATATAATAAATAACTTTTCAAAATAATATTAAATAACTTTAAAAAATATTAAATATAAATAAATAACTTAGAACAAGATAGATAAAAAGGTTGGAATAAAATAGAAATTAAATTCTTTAGAATAAAATATTTACGAAAACCAATTTTAGATTTAAAATCATTTCCTGTCTCAAAACCAATTCCAATTTGAATGGAAATTTATAGTATTTTTAAAATACTAATTTCGAGGCCAATAGTCATCCAACATTTAACCAATATCGATATTGATTTCCTACCACTACAGGGTTTAAGTTTGAACACATAATAATGTCATAAACCATAGTGCCCACAATCAGGATTCATATTCGATAATCGTATAACAAGAATATTTTTGAAATTAGAATCAACAATAGCGTGGAATCCTGTTGGATACAACCAACCTGTTTCCCTGCATCACAATCATTATATAATTGTATAATGTAGTTCATCCGCTCCAGGGAAGGGAATAAATCCAAACCAACCGATAAAAATAGTAAATCGTCTAAATATCCAATCAACAATCTTTTTATTAACTATATAACACTTCTGGTTAGCTAAAAGGTGAGGTTAACTCACCATTATTCCAATTGCCGCCGAGGTGTTCCGGTTTGGAACTAAAATTGAACGACGTCTGATTTTAACCCAAATTTTAACCGCCTCTAAATTCATCCAAATTAATTCCATTACGAAGCTTATTTTATTACGAGCATAATGCAAAATCTGCACCTTGATTAAACCTCGTATGAGAGAGTAATTCAAATTTTAAGCTATCGATATTAAAATTACAATATAAATAACTAATCACAAAATCAAGTTTTTAATTATATTTTTGAAATACTTCTTCCCTCTTAGCTAATCCTCTTGTGCATGAAATAACCCCTCCCCCTTCTCGCATCCACCACCCAAACCATGCTTCATCGGAAGCCACCACGAGCTCCTCCTACGATTGCCTTGCCCTCGACGCGTTTCCAAGTACCAACTTCATCGCCAATAATGACCTCATCATCGAGAAAACGCCCATGAACGAATTCCACTCAACTTCAAACTGCGTCGCCACCATGTGACGATGACCTATCAAACTTCGATCGCGCCTCGCCCTCACCTCCCTCTACATTTATCCTTCACATGCCATCACCCCAAGGATCACCAAAGCGTCGAAATTGGCAAAAATCCAAACCGCCGGTCATCTCGTAAATTGCGCCATCATGAGTCGAATTAGCCAAATCCAACCATCCAATAGGTCGAGCTGGACGTCGCCAACAACTTTCTAGTCGATGACTTTCCCAACGATGCTCGAAATGGTCACAATCGCCTCGAACCGTTGGATAAAGGAAGAAAAATTTATAAAAAAATAACGAACCAATTTCCTCTATTTTTGCATGACGTTATAAAGAAAGAAAACATACGGGCTAAACATGGATGGTATGGCAAGTATGGCTGTGAACAGTGAGTGAGATATGGGTAGGGTATGGCCTAATATTATTTTATTTAAAATATGGTAATATACATCCTAAAATCTTGAAATCCAATCGAGACGTGCCACTTGGCGTTCTATATGAAATACCCTTATTCCGAACACAATGGAACAAGTATCGAAAGCCAATTCCATCATATACATAAGTTATCTTTCCAAAATCGAATTATATTAATTTAAATTTCTTTAATTAATTTCTATGCGTTTTGAGCTCACACGACGAAATGATACGTTCGATTGCCACGAAATTCGTTAATATACAATAATACACTATTATGGATCCAATGACACCAGTTTCGTCAAAATCCAAGATAATGCCCCCGAAAGGCAATTTTTACACATTGCTTAAAACGAATTATTATAAAAACCAAATTAATCACTTTTAAGTCTAAATTAAAAGTTGATTATCTCTATTCTTATTTAAATAAAATTTAAATCAACTTTTCAAATCATTTTCATTCACATTAAATTCAGGATTTAATTATTTAAACAATTTTAAATATTAAATTTAACAATTTAATTATCAAATAGATCGCTATACTTGAAATTCAAGTTATATAACTTATAAAATTAACTTTTCAATATTTAAAATCAATTAAGTATTCCAAATTCAATTACTGAAATTATGGGTTTTTACAATATCGCCATAGGGGTTCACTTTTGGTTTGAGGTATTAAGTGACAGTAGGTTCTGCCTCTCCCTTAAAAGGAGGTATTAAGTAACCTAATGAGATTCCAAATGAACAAGCATGCCTTTAAAAGGGTTTACTTCAATCTTGAGGTATTAAGTGGTTGTAGGGCCCGCCTCCCTACTGAAAGAAGTAACTCAATGAGATTCTATATTTATAATTAAGAGTGGTAGTGGATATTTCGGGAAGGGTTCGCTTTAGATTTAAGGTATTAAGTGACTGTAGGGTCCACCTCTTTCCTACAAAAGAAGTATTAAGTAGCTCAATGAGATTTCCAAGCAATGTCAGCTAGATAATACCAGTGAGGAGTCCAACTTGGGGTTGGGTATTAAATGACAAAGGCATACTATAAATAGGTGTTAAATGGTCAGGAGTCTGCCTAGTCCTTATTAATGAGGTATTAAGTGGCTAGGGTACAATCTCTCACATTGCTAGGGCCATAATAACTTCAGTACCAGTGAGGAGTCCATGTGAGGATAGGTATTAAGTGATAAGGACCTGCCTAGAATATAGGTATTAAATGGTTAGAAGTCCACCTAGTCCTAAAGGTATTAAGTGGCTTGGGTACTGTCTATTACATGGCTACGATTTTATTGGCGATAGATGAGGTAATAGTTGAACATTAAATGTCAAAAGCCTTAAATAGTGGTTAGAGGTCTTTGTAGCAAGGACCCACCAACCATTGACAACATTGTTAAGGAAAATCACCTTGGGAATAGGTCTTAAGTGATGGGGTCTACCTTAATTTAGGTCTTAAATGATGGGGTCTACCTTGATTGATGTCTTAAATGGCAAAGTTTGCCTATTTCTCTTTTCAAAGTACCATAGAAGCCCGCTTCATATTTAGAAGTATTAAGCAGCAAATGGGTTTGAAATTATTGGATGGTTGATAAGGCTTCATTAGTATTTTTGCACTTAGGAATGGGTAGGTAAGTAATCGTGTGTACAATGCAAGGTTAGATTAGAATTGCTAATCTTAATAGACATAACAATTAAATGAAAACCAAATGGTATAAATTTATGTTATGGACAGTTTATATTTCCAGTCACCAGAAGTTTTTCTGACCCCCTCCTCAATACAACCCACATGATAGATTTAAAGGAACAGTCACTAGAGCTGGACGTGCTTTGTTGTTGGAGAAGTCTTCTTTTCTCTCATGCTCGATGCTGATGTGACAATCTGCTATCCAAGGAATACCATTTATTACAAGTTAGTAGTCATAACAGTATTCTTATCCTATTATTGTTTTCGCTATGGCTTTATATTTCTATCAATCTCTGATAATGCTCATGCTTGTTTGTAGGTACCAAATCCAACGATCTATGTTTTGATGGATTTGGGTTTCGATTTTTGTCAAAATTTAGGCCCATTAATGTGCGGGTTATTACATTTGGTATCAGAGCCTATTTTTGTTGATTATAGGAATTAAGAAAAATTGAGAGAACATATTCATACTTTCCTATCTAGTAGTAATATATTTTTATGCTAGATTTAAGAATTCCGACTATAGAAGTAGTTGTTGTTCCAATCCAAGGGAATAGGCAAAGCAACTATGGAATGGAAACATCTTAAAGCTATGATTTTCACGCTGACTCCGAAGTACCCCATAGAGTGCTGGCAATGCGTAAGCGTTGTTGATGTAGAGCATGAGTACAACATGTGGTAGAATCTTAGAGACTGGAGGTGTTCAACTTGAAGGTTGGATTCTAACTACCTTGTGATTTTTGAATTACGAGTTCTAGTCAAAGAGACGCATTCATTCTAGATGACCGAGAAACTAGAGTCTGTATGTCCCAATTTTCCGAAGGCAAATTTTTGCTACAGTGCATTCATTGATCACCTCTTTGATGGAAAACCGTATTTTTATTTGAATAATTAATGCCAATTCCTTAGTCTAAAATCTATGAAAGAATTTTTATAAGTATTTTGGAAATGCCTTAGATTTGAAAAAAAGGGTTTTCAAAAGATTTCTTTTTCCAAGGATTTATTTTGGAAATTTTGTTTTGGGAAAGTATTGAAATTTTAATTTTCAAAGAAACACGTATACCACTAACTTGGTCTTGTTAAGAAATTCTTAGTTTATCAAAGATTAATTTTAGAGATCCTTAAATATTTATATGTATATATCAATAAAGGCTTGATTTTGATTTTTGGTAAGGAAATAGTTTTCCAATTTGGGAAATTTGCATTTAAAAAAGGGTTTCTGGAAACCTTGAAATATTTTTATACATAAGTTTGATTTTAAGTGAAATTTTGGTATGAAATAGTTTCTATTGTTTGGAAACAAGTATGAATGAGCATATATTTAGCTCAACGATTTTTCAATTTATAAAATCGAGGTTTTTAAAATCTTCTCTCTTTAAGGTATAGACAAAATAAGTATGACATTCAATTTTATTGGGCTATATAGTTTGAAGTGTTGTTGTACCCACCAGCTATTGGAAGAAATATTTCCATGTGAAGTAGGCAAGAAATAGTAGTTGAAGTTTTTTTGGATTTTTGGAATTGTTGTTGGTCGCTGCAGTTTTGTTGCGACTATGTGAATTGCTGGAGCATGGTTCGGGAATAGGCAATAGGCTTTGACATTGCCATGATGAGGATAGGAATTTTTCGGATCGTGTCGAATTGATGAAAATGGTGCGAAACGATTATTATTATTTAATCTAAGCTTAATTGGGTCTAGGTACAATTAATGCCCAAAGCCCGTCTAACGGCTAACTATCTGGAGGCAAACCCAATAAGGTCTACCAGTTAACGAGTTTTGGCACAACTTGAACTTGAATGGTACTACAAAAGTAACGTCTGAATTTCCCCCAATTGCCTTCTTTCATTCCTCCTTCCTCAACAAGCCAAACCCAATCTCCATCCTCCTTATCCTTCAAGTATCAGCTCTTTCTTTTGTTCCTCCCCTAGGCAACATCGTTCTTCGTAGGAACGACAGCCTCGCCTACCCTCATACTGGTTTTGCATATTAGATCTCACCCCACCACAACTCCAAATCTAAACCCCATTCCCTCACTCCGACCACCTCTTAGCCCAAGACACCTTTTTGCACTATCGGTTTTCCCTTGCACCATTATGGTTTCAACACTTAAGAGGCCACTTGACTAGATCAATATTAGTAGAAGGCTTCGCCGCTTTTGGGCTGGAAGAGTTATTAATCGTAGTAGGATTTGCACCGATCCACTATTTTAAGACCTTTGAGCGAGAATGTTACTCGTGTGGCATCTGCCTTTTGATGGAGGTAATAGTTTAATTCGTTCAGAGGTGAAGGGTGTCTTGATTGAGCTGACTAATAATGATCTTGCTGTGATTTTGGAAGCCTCCATGAACGGCGTGAACTTAGATGGTTTTAAAGTAACCGACTCAAAGATTTTTCCAGCAAATATTTTCCCAAGATGTTGGTATTTGGAAGATGGACAATCTATTTCTGATCGCGGTCTGATTATGTGCATCATTCGACACAGCGTCATCCCTAAGACGGGAAGCTACGATTGGATTTATCCCATGGTGTGGATGACCACCTATGCTATTATTTATGGCATCGCCATCAATTGGACTCGCATCTTTTTAATTTAATTTGATTGATCAAGGATTAGCACTCTATAGAGTCACTTTCTGTATTTTTACCTAGCCACTCTCATCTTTAGGTAATACGGTGAATCTCCATAGAGAAGCAGTTTAGTAGAAGGTTCCTTCCACCGTCATTAGATCCTTCGTTAGGAAAATGGCAATTCCGAAGCCATCAGCAACACCAGCAGCGCCAGTAGAGATTGAGTGTATAGCCGCCCATACGATCAATCAAGGGTCGCAGAAATGGATCGAGCACCAGCCACGGAGCAAGGGATCTCATAGTCTATTGGCATTATTTTAGGATTTATGGCGTTATTATCTTTTCTCTTCTAGCATTTTTTTTCTTTCTTTTTTGGTTGTTTGGGTTGTAACTATTAGTTCTCTCTTGTAAAACACACACACGATATTATGAGTTTCTATTTACTGACTATGTTATTGTTCCTAGATATGCAAATCATCCTATATATGCATAAAAGTATAAATATGAAAATCTTATAAAGACACTTAACTAATGGTAATGCAAGATAAGACTGGAAGTTTAGAATGGTTGGAAAATTTTAGCGAAGGATATGATAAAGTTGTTTTGATATCACGGGTCATTGCTCACGTTTCTTAAAAACTACATATTTTGAATAATAGATGCAATGACATTTTAAATAAAATATCAAATTTTTGGGTAATGGTTGGTCGTAGAATTTTGGAATTTGGTTTATGGGTTCAGTGTATAACCGACTTCCGACTACGCTAAAATTGTGGCTTGATTTATCAAATTTTTGAAAAGTTTTCCCTTGATTTGAAAAGTTCTCTTTTGAAAAAAAAACAAAAGTTTTGCATTTTAGTTATTTTGACTCTTAAAACTTTAGAGTTTCTATTCAAAATTTCATTTCAAGCGAAAATATACATCTAAATATTTTGAGATTTTATATTCCAAATTACGTACAAATTTGAAAAATGAGAAAGATTTCTATGAATCTTTGATTTTGAAGGCCATATGTTAGGCGTAGGAAAGGCACATAGAGTTAGCATTTGTGGATTTAGCGATGCATTAGGGTTGGCGATGTGGTAAATGCAAGCGATGACAAGGGAAGAGCTGTTTTAGCCTTGGAATTTCTGTTTCCATATCTTTTTGATGCTCGCGAGTCTATATTTAGACTTAATTCCATTTTATAGCCTGAAAATATGCCTCCTCATGCGTTTTGTGCGTGGAAAATTTGGAGTAAACCCGGGGCAGCGAAGAAATTTTCACTGTACTGCGGGAATAAGTGGATTATAATGTGGTAAGAATGTTAAACTCTCCGTCTAAATTCTTCTTTCCCTCATATGAGTAAAGTTTAGAAAGTGATTTTTTGATGCATTAGATTATTGGACGATAGGAAGTGGATGCAAAATTTGGTTGCTTTATACTTCTTTTCATAGGAGTATGGGGGTTTTGGTTGAAAAGATTTTTCAAAAAGCTACATACATATAGAACTGCCAATATATATAGGTTGTTTACATCGTGTTTGCAAAAATGTTTTCAAAAGAAATGCATTCACATAGAAGGATCCAATTTAAAACCATTATGCATGCATATTTTCTATGTGGTGATAAAGTAATATACTATACACTTTTGCATGTTGGTTGCAAAATTGGTTGTACACTCATTGGTTGTGTAGTCGAGGATAATTAGAAGCCAAAACCAAGACATAGTCATTGATGAAATTTGAAGACGAAATTCTTTATAAGGGAGGAAGAATATAATACCCATAATTTGGCGTTGGTTATTAATTAGTTAGTTAACTAGGCTCCGAAAATGGAATTTGTGCAAATAATGGAATTTGGCTGTGAAACTTGCACCATTGTGTTCGTGATGAAATTCTGAGAAATTTTCATATTTGGGATTTTACGATCGGAGTCCAAACGAAGAAGTTACGGAGGAAAGACGAATTCGAAACGAAAGTAAATAAATAAATAAATAAATAAAAATTAACGTTTGTAATTAATTATCTAGGGCCCACTGATCGACCCGCATATTGGAGCAGTAGACCATGGGTGGTCGACCCTTAGGAAGGGGGCAGTCTACCGTTTCATGTGTGGCGGCTCCAATAAATATAGGCCATATACAGTCCGGATTTAACATATTTTGACCTATCGGTTGAGGTTGATTCTAGTGCCTATAAATTCATGCCTAAACCTCCTTTCTCCTCTCATATTTTTCTGGAGGCAGCAAAGAAGCTTTGCCACTTCTTATTTTTCACTTTCTTTCTAAATTATAAAAATAAGATATTTATATCTGGATTCCTACAAATTGGAGAAAAATAAAAATCTAATGAAAAAGATAAGAGAAGAAAATCGACGATATGCGTACTTGAGGTAATTTATATATTTATATCTATTTTCTCTCCCAATCCCAAATTTCTTCTTAGATCTATAATTCTAGTGTATGTATATACCTTTTTATACATATATCTTAGATTAAAAAGGATTTGGAGACGAATCAAAGGTTCTATTTCAGATCTGGAGATCTGGATATCTGGATTGCTTCTGAAAGGTGAGTGAGAAATTCTATAGATTGGTATAATATGAAAATTATCCTATTGGTATTTATTTGATTTTTATGCCTAACTGGATAATTGTATATGAGTTGTATGCAACAAATTGAATATAATAAATATCGCCTACATATTCCTGTTTATGAATTGATCTAGAATTGTACACAACCTGATCTGGAAATAAGTCCCAAAAGTATGGATTTAGAATATTGATTTGAATGAAATTTATTTCAGATCTGAAATAAGTTGTGTAACAATGTTATGAATTTATGGATTATTACTCTTATCTTCTTAGAATGTAAACTTTTCTATGTTTAGAATTGTTGGAATTTAGATCCGTTTAATATTTGTAAATTAGTTTGATTTCATTCCCTTTTGGAAAAAATACAGCATTTGATCTAGCAAGGAATAGATGCAAATGAAAAGAGAAAAAGATGTGTCAAGTGTGAATTCACCATAGTTTACACTGTCTGTTTCAGTAATGAAAAGAAATGGTTATTCCTTGTAATTTAAAACGATGTAATCTTTTATATTTTAAAGTTAAATATTTTGTTTTGGATTAATTTATAGAAATTATAGCGGATTATCTTTTAGATATGATTTCAATAATTGAACATGGAATAGAATATCCAGTATATATAACTAGAATATATTTGACAAAAGCAATTATTTGTACGTAATTTAGTACGCTTATAATAATTAAACAAAAAGCTAATAACGATGCTTACATGTAATATTCGCTTCTAGGATAGTTAATTAATGAGAAAGGAATGTAAAAGGTTGTAACTCCAATAAATAGGAAATAAATAGTAATAAATAAGGGAGTTGCAATAATGTGATAGGGTAAATGAGTTAATGAGAATGATAAAAATGGAATAGATATAAAAGATTACTAATTTGAAATTAGTAATCATACATAAATGCCTCATGAAATGTCAGTTAGGATTTTATGGACAAACTGACATTTATGAGCATCAAAATGGAATTTATGGGTAGATAAGTATTTAAAGTAAATCTTATTGCCTTAAATAAAAAGGGAACTAGTAAGCTAAGTCCAATGCCAACCTAAGATAGTATAAGAAAAGACTTGGGATGGTTAACTGGACTTAGTAGGTTAGTGATGCGAGGCCAGTAGGGTCACTTGATAGAAGACCACCCGTCACCTTAAGGCTGCCAGTAGTTTGGTGCACTTACTATTGATGTAAGATATCGCTAATCCTAGGACCCATGACGATGTGAGAGATTGAGCCTACTTCCTTAATTGGAAAGTATTAAATGGTCCAGATTTCGAATTAGGAACGGTGAGGGATATATCTATAGGGTTCTCTTCTGGTTTGATGTATTGAGTGACTGTAGGGTCCGCCTCTCTCCTAAAAGAAAGTATTAAATAACCTAATGACATTCCAAATAAATAAGGACCTCTCTAAAAGGGTTTACTTCAGTCTTGAGGTATTAAGTGGCTGCAGGGCCTGCCTCCCTATCGAAAGAAGTAACTTAATGAGATTCCATATTTATAATTAAGAGTGATAGCGGATATCTTAGGAAGTGTTCACTTCAGTTTGGGGTATTAAGTAACTATAGGGTCTGCCTCTTTCATATAAAAGAAGTATTAAGTAGTCCAATGAGATTTCCAAGCGATGTCAGCTAGATAGTACCTGTGAGGAGTCCGCCTTGGGGTTGGATATTAAATGACAAAAGCCTATATATAAATAGGTGTTAAAAGGTCAGGGGTCTGCCTAATCATTATTAATGAGGTATTAAGTGGCATGGGTACTGTCTCTCACATTGCTAAGGTCATAATAATGTTAGTACCGGTGAGGATTTGCCTGAGGATAGGTATTAGGTGATGGGGATTTGCCCAGCATATAGGTATTAAATGATTAGAAGTCTGCCTAGTCCTTTTTAAAGGTATTAAGTGGCTCGGGTACTGTCTACTACACGCCTATGGTTTTATCGACGATAGATGCGGATAGTCGAAAGCCTTAAATAGTGGTTAGAGGACTTTATAGCTATGACCCACCGACCATTGACAACATTGTTAGGAAACCACCTTAGAAATAGGTCTTAAATGACGGGGTCTACCTTGATTAAAGTCTTAAATGATGAGGTCTTCCTTGATTGAGGTCTTAAATGGCAGAATCTGCATATCTCACTTCTAAAAATATTGTAGAAGTCCGCTTCATATTTAGAAGTATTAAGCGGCAAATGGGTTTGGAAGTATTGGGCGATTGATAAGGATTTATCAGTATTTTTGTACCTTGGGAAGGGGTAGGTAAGTAGTCGTTGTGCAATGCAAGGTTAGATGAGAATTTCTAACCTTAATGGACATAACATAAATAGAAACCAATCGGTATAAAGTATGTTATCGACAGCTTATACCTTCAATCACTAAAACTTTGTTTTGACCCCCTCCCCATTACAACCCACATGATATATTTAGAGGAATAGGTCACTGTAGCTGGATGTAATTTGTTTTTGGAGAAATTTTCTTTTCTCTAATGCTCGATACTGATGTGACAATCTGCTATCTAAGGAATACCATTTATTTCAAGGCAGTAGTCATAATCAGTATTCTTATCCTATTATTATTGTTTCTGTTGTGAGTTTAAATTTCTATCAATCTTTGATAATTCTCATGCACATTTGCAAGTATCAAATATAATGATCTACGCTTTGATGGACTTGGATCGATTTTTGTCGAAATTTAGGCCCATTAAGGTGCGGGTTGTTACACTTTATGATCCCAATCGATCCAAAAATAGGAATGTTTTGAAATCTACATATTTCACCCATATCTGATTGGCCCAGTTTCTTCAACGTTAACCCTAGTCATTTGTAGCACTCTTCTTGCTCTTCTTGTTAACTCGCTTTCTCTTCTTTAAACCATTCGTAGATGATAGCTTTCTCTTTATAGCCAGCACTATGCCTTGATATTTGGATGAACTTGATTGATCTCAACACATCGAGTAGCTCCATGAGGCTTACATTTATTTGGTTTATATTTTAATTCAATATGAAAAACTAAAATCATGGAGTAAGAGACCTCAGGATCAAGTCCATTTGCAGCTCATTGCTTATCGTAACGTCCAATTGAGAAAGCTTATCAACATAGCATTTCTATAAGACATATCCACCTACACACATTCCCTTCGTCATCTTCATATTGAACAATTTCTTTGTAATCTCTTGCCTTGCAGAACGATATATCTCCCCAAACAAAGCTTTGCTATCGAAGATTTGATGGACGGTCATTTCGTGTTGTCTCTGCAACAGTTTATCTAATGTTGACAACACGTAAGCTTGGGTGATTTCAAGATCCACATCCCACTTGTGAAAAGAAATTATTAATTCATGGTCCGCATCTTTAGTGGGTTTTTCTTTTGGAGGATCATGTATTAATGACCATAAGTGTAACGACCCAGATCGCTTTGATTTTTAGAATATTTAATTTGAGGTTTTTATAATAAAATATGCATTTCAAATAGTTTTTAGATTTTCGATGATGTATTTTTAATTTAATTTACAGAATTTTTCCATAATTTTTAATTTTAAAATAATTTGAATTTCAGTTTGACGTGTTTTACGGAAAATGTTGGCATTTTTGAAATTTTACAGAATTTAATAAGTAGTGCGTTTTATTCTTGTTGTGTGATCGTGTCACATTGTTATGCGCAATTGTACTTTTATTTCCCATCATTCCTGGTTTGTACACAGATGCGATATTGTGCGATGAGTACCCAAAATCTTTTCAGAATCAGTATAAACCCATATGAACACACAGTACACTATCCATGCCTCCCTTGTTCAAACTTGCACCACATCTGCCATTGTTTTTCTTTTGTACAATCTTGCCCCCATTGATTTGGACCTCCATTTGAATCTCGGTCCCCTTGTTTTGAAGTAAGTAGCAATATATATACATGAAGAGCATTTTCCTTCATTTGGTTCTTCTTGGAATTGATTTGTTAGCATCTTCTTCATTTAGCTTACTGTAAACATTCAAAATAATGAAAACAAGCTACACCCTCTACTTAAAAAATCACTTCCCCTAAATTTATCCATTATTACCGAAGAGTTCCAACAAGAAAAATGTTTGCTTGGATCTCTAGTTTATTTGAAAAATAGATTCATGGGTTTTCGTCGAGTAATTTGAGAGATGTGCGTAAATAATAGTGAGTGATCGTGAAAATGATCATTTTCGACAACTACGGATTGACGAACGGAGGGTATGGACGGGTCCGTATCGATGATTGGTGATTTTTAGAACTGATCTTGTGATTTTTAATAGCTTGGTTTGTCATGGAGGAGAAGATGATCGAAATTGGGTTAAAAATTAATTTTCGACGAACCAAAGGCCGTGAGAGGTATCAAAGATGTCAAGAGGAGCTTAGGGATGAGGCGGAGTTGTTGACCGTGGCCGATTATTCTCCAGTACTCTGAGGTGTCAAGTCAAGATCCATCTAAAGCTTAAAACTTGGGTTCTTTGTGGTTAGTGAATCATGTCACGGGGACGGCGGGGTGATCGGAGTGGACCGCAAGGGGCTGGAGGTAGGGAAGTCGATGGTGTGTCTTAAGAAGTAAGTGGCATGGACGATAGATGATTGAGGTATCGGTGGTTCTTGGATTTTGAATGCGACATGATATGTGCTAGGAAATGGATTCGGCTCCAGGGTCGAGAAGGTGATGGAACGGACTTGAGAGGTCGAAAAGGCGGGTTGTTACACGTGGCATCGAAGCTTAGGTTGAGCAAGCGCCTAGGCCTTAGTGGGGGTAAACTCATTCGAGACAGGGTTAGTAACACCCTAGAATGAGTAACTCATTAGAGATAGGATTAGTAATATCCTAAAATGAGTTTGAGTGTATATATATAAGAGCACATATGTAACACCCTAGATTTTAAATAACATTATTTAGAAGATTTAGTTAGATAAACTAAATAAAATAATGAGTTGATTTTGGGATTAAGATTTGGTTTCATTTAAGGTAGTCGTGCCTTTTAAAAGAAAACAAATTAAAGAAGGGTTTAAAATGAATTAGAGGAGGGGTAGTATGGAAAAGTGGCTATTCATATATTTACTTCCCATAGCCATGTGTATTCTGCACATTCATTTCATTTTAAAATTTTCAAAATCAAGGCCAGCTACCATTAACAAGAAAATGAGAAGAGGAAACTAAAGAAAAGCTAAAGGAAAAGCAAATTCAAATCAAACCCATTCAAATCTCAAGCTTATTAATCTCTAATGCAAAGGTAAATAATGTTTACATCCCTAAATTTCAGTGGTTTTGGTTTTAAGGTTAAATCCAAATAATTATGTAAAGATTTGCCACGTTTAAAATGATTATATATACATGTTGATGATTTATTAATGTTCATATAGATTTTTTGACATGTTTTAAGATGAAAATTCTATTAAATGACATCTATTAGCCTTGCGAATTTTCATGATGGTCTAAAAAGATACTTTAGAATTTGGTTTCAATTTTAAGATTTTTCTGAATTTTTGTGCAATTATTATGAATTTTCTAAGGAAGAAAATGATAATTTGGATTATAAAATTATTTATGGGAAAAATAATTACTATTCGAGTCCGAAAATTTTATATGTTGTAAAACATATACTAAATGATTTTTTGAAATTTTTCTAGATATTTCTAAGGTGGTTTAATAATTATATAAAATTATTTAAGGTATGAGCTTTAAATGTTTTATATAATTGTAGAGGAGAATGGGCTTTTTGTAAATGTGCCTAAAATGCTAAATATAGAAAGTTGGCAACACTTTTGAATATAAAAATCTGGCACAATCAAATTTAGACAAATAAGGAAAATTAGGTACAAAAGAACTATTTTAAAAGTACAAATAAATAGGCTTTTTACTATTTAACTCTTCCGGCAAGAAGTTCCATCTATATTCCAGACCTTCGGACAAAGTTGAAAGGTATCAAAACCTTTCGACTAGGTCAAACAACCAATGCACATGGTATCAGGCAAATGGTCGTGGTGAATTGGAAGAGGTCGAAAGGTTTGAGGTCGAAAGGTAAGAGCTTTCGAAAGAGATGAAGCTTTGTTTTGATTTTAAGGAAAGCACGCTTGCTAGCTTTCGATAAAGAGCTTTCAACAATGTCAAATGGTTTAAAAGAAAAGGTTTAGATGGGATTGCTTTTCTATTGTAAATTGAAACTTTTTGACGAAGTCGAAAGGTAAACCTTCCTACAAGGTCGGAAGTATAGTTGCCGCTTCCTACCTTTCGAATCGGTTGCTTTCGAAGGGAATCTTTTATTTTCTAAAAAATGCCGCCTCTCCGTTGCTTTTAAAGGGTTGGTTCCAACACCAACACTTCATTGTTTTCGAATGGTTTCAAAAGGTTTTGTTCAAGGTTTTGAAGCAGTTGCTTTGACTCCAATGTTTTTCTGATCCTTTTGCTCTACTTGAAGGCATAATCCAAATGTTTAAATTGAAACTTTTTAAAGGTTTCGAAGTAGTAAACTTCGAATGGTTTCGAAAGGTTTCCATTTATTTTAAATTGAACCCAATTTCTTCAAAAGGTTTTAAGTTTCAATGCTTTCGAAAGGCTTTATCAATGATTTCATAGGGGTGGTTCCCCAGGCTTTCGACAAAGTCAAAAGGTAACAGCTTTTGACAACATTGAAAGCAGACCTTCCGACAAGGTCGAAAGGTATGGTTTTGTAATGTTTTCGGAAGGCTAAAGTTTAAAGGATTTTAAAGGCGAATGTTGTACGTTTTAAAGCTTGTAGAAGAAAGGCTTTTTATTGGTTTTAAAGGAGTTGCCTTCAATGATTTCGAAAGATTTTATTAAAGGTTTCGAAGGGGTTACCTTCAATGATTTCGAAAGGTTATAAAGGTTTTAAACAAAGGTTTCGAATATAAGGACTAAGCAGATAGCCTAAGTGTTTTAAGTTATAAAGAACTTTAACTTATTTTTAAAAGGATAGATGACCCTTATTGAACACCATCAACATTATTTTGAGTAAAGTATGTATAACACGGCAAATATAGCTTAGATTAAAGCTAAAGATATGTTTTCCTTATATATATATATATATATGATTTGATGGACTAAATCATTTTGAAAAGGTTTTCAAGGAAAATTCGGGCAGTTAGCTTATTTAAATTCGGACAGTCGGTCCATTTTGAGGGCAGTCAAGCCAGAGGACAGTTAGTCCAAATAGGGCAGTTAGCCTAGATATGAACAGTTAGTTCATTTGTTAGCATAACAGACCTTGCTACTTCTTAAGGACAGTTACTCCACCCTTTTACCTGTACTATGGACAGAAAGTCCATTATTTAGCATAAAGGATATTGCTATTTTGATATGATCAGTTTTAGGACAGTTAGTCCAGCAGAGGGCAGTTAGCCCAGATATCAGACAGTTAGTCCATTATTTCCTGTTTTTGGCATAATGGATCTTGCTATATTATTATTATAATCAGTTGATTAACTAGTTTAGTTGCAGGAAAGGATTTGCAAAATATATGTTTTGAAAAGAGATATTAATGAAGGGAAATCTGTTCTGCTAAGCGGTGTGGTCATTATATATCAGCAAACAGAGATGTAACAGAAATTATTCATTCCAGGCTTTATGTCCGACTCGAATTTTTTCTTTTCCTTAAACTCTCAGGTACTCAAAATTTATTTGAGTAGGCTGAGGGTTTAGGTTTTAGTAGATTTTGACGAATAAAGAATCCGAAGACGAGCAGGCGGCTGATGGATGGCTAAATTAGGAATTCTGTTTTAAATTGTTTCCACTGTGTATTAGGACAGTTATGTCTATATTGCTTTGATCGTCCAAGGAGGCATCATCATATGTTGCTCTTGGCGTATTGATGTAAATTATATTTGATCATTGCCTGGGATTGCATTAGGGGATTTTGTAACATGGATATGATACTATTTGAAATGTAATCACTGAAACTATTGTTTTTATAAATCTGTGATTTTGTTCATATTCAAGTGCTTCTGATATTATGGATACCATTAACAATACCGTATTTCGTCACCAGAAGTTAATACTGTCGATGACTGCAACATCCATAGTTCTTAGCTTTTGGCCTCCAAATATGGGATGTTACAGCATATTTGTTATTTTTATAAAAATGTTTTATATTGTGTTGTTTGATCTGTTGAATGGTTTATGAATTCTGGTCGATGCGTTTGGCCAACGTTGTCGATAAGGATTCCTAAACACTTGAACTAGATCAAACAGACACGATATTTTTTAAATGGTAAATGAAGTAATTTTACCTAGGAATATATTTTATATGTACGAAAGAATAATTTTTCAAAAATTTAATATAGTTATCTTAACTGTGTTTGTTTGTTAGGAGATGATAATATTCCATTATTATCATTTAGGGTTTGATTAGTCATGATTGTCCATTTCTGAGCATTAATTATTGTTGGTTGATCTCTTTGGAATCTTCTTTTTTGAAACTTGGTTTGGGTAGATAGGAAATTTAGGAACAATGAAAACCAATACCCTGTGAATTAAGTTTCATAATTTGAATATAAGGCGTTCGTTGAAAATGTTGGGTTAAAATTTGACTTCAATATAAGTTGTTTATTTTAAGCAGATTTAAAATATTTAAACTAAATATTTGGGAATGATTTTATACAAAGTTGATTTATAAAAAATTAGATTTTAATAAATCTTGTTTTGTTCAAAAAGGAAGATAGAATATTGTCGAAATAAATATTTGAGTAATGATTTCCTTTAAAAGGAATAATTTTATTTATAAAAATGTGTTTTATAAATAAAAGAAATTTGAGAATTTAAATCATGGTGCTTTTGGCAATTGTTTTAGAGGTTTTGGGGAAAGATATATAATAGTATTATATAAAAATATTTATAAATAGAAATTTTCAATAGGGATATTCAATAGAAAATATATTAACGTTTCAAATGATGTATAGAAATAGTAGTAAGGGTATGCTTAAAATATTTTGAGTATAAATACTTTTTAAAACAAAATTTTAAAGAAAAGTGTGTTTTATTAGGATTGGTTCAGGGAATGAGTCCCGATTTGTTCTGTGGTGATCAGAAAAATCTTCTAAGTGGCGATCGGATGTTTGCTTAGGCGAATGGTATTGTGCACTTAGTAAATTATTCTCCTTATCATTGTACAATCGGGATGAGTTCGAACGAATCCGAAGTAAACTGGAATTAGATATTTCATTGTAATTATTTAGGTGGATATATATAATATTGTGTCAAAATGGGATTTGAAAAGAAGAAAAGTGTTTTTTTAATTAACTGGTTTGAACGGCTCGAAAATAACTAAAATAGGCAGAAGATGGGTCCGGATGGTAGACACTTCTCTTAAGTATTACCCTTCTTGGTAAGGGAATATATAATACTGTTTGGAAGCACCCATCTTCTTGGTTTCATTGGGTTTACTCTGGCTATATATATTTGTTATGGATAAAATATATGTAGTATCAATTCAAAAGTTTTTTTGAAATAAATATCCAGGTATTTAACTCTTAGGTTTCCAAAATATAAGGATATCTTGATTTAGAATGGGATAATTAATGACGTTTTAGTTGGGTTAAATTTAATAAGGAGGTTTAAATAAACTTTGTTTTATTAAACCGTGTCTTTCGATTTTAACATCTAGGAAGTCAAAAATTATTTGATGTTACTAGACTGGCTAATAAACATTTTTACCTATGAGTGTGTAAAGAAAAAGGATTCCAAGATGAAGTTTGGATATAGCATCCTACTCTTCTTAGCTATTTACTAGACCAAATGGGTAAAGAAGTGTATTAATCTACCTAGTTTTAAGCCTCATAATTGTTTTGGATCTACATTTGAATAGTTAAAAGTGAACAAAATTAAAAACCCGATGTTTTGTATATACTCTTAGAATGTAGGAGAGTATTATGCAAGTTAATAAAGTGAAGTGAATTTGTGAAAGGGTTTCGTAATTAAAGTTGTATCATCTAAAATGTTTGAACCTAAGTTGGAATTTTTATGAAATGTTTTCATAAATAATTTTAGCAGAAATAGAATTGGTATTGGTGAGGATCAATAATAAGTATGTAGGTTGTACATAGACCATTTCCCTTTCTCATATAGTTCTCAATCCCAGATTCGAGTACATGACTTGAGTTGTTGCACACCATTCCGAATAAGGATCTACCACTCGTTTTTTTGATGGAAAACACTTGGTAAGGGTTCTTAATGTGGAACTGAAAGTTGTAAATCATAGTTTGTGGCTATGTAAGGAGAATGGAGGTTTCTAATTAAGAAGCCTGGTCGGAGTCTACACTAATGAAATCGGGTGAGCTATGCTAGTTGAAAGTGGAGTTATGTATTCGAGTAGTGGTCGAATCAGATTCTGTATGTGAATGGTCTATAAATATCATGCGAACTTATGAATAATATTCGGCGTTCATATAGTGAAATTTAGGAGACAAAATTCTTTTTAACGGTAGCAGAGTGCAATGACCCGAAAATTTATCGCTTTGATTTTTAGAATATTTAAATATTCAGTTTGGGTTTTTATAATAAAATCTATGTTTTAAATATTATTATTTTTGATTTTCGATGACCTAATTTTGATTTAATTTATACAATTTTTGCATAATTTTTAATCTGAAAATAATTTGAATTTCCATTTAGCGTATTTTACGGCAAACATTGCCCTTTTTGAAATTTAACATAACTTGATATGTAGTGTGTTTTATTCTTGTTTCGTGATTGTGTCACATTGTTGTGCCCAATCGTACTTTTATTTTCCATAATTCGTGGCTCGTACGCGGACGCGGTATTGTGCGGTGGGGTACAAAAAAATCTTTTCAAATTAATATAAGCCTATATATGCATACACACTAGACTAACTATGCCTCCCTTGTTCCCCTACACCACATCATCCATTCTTTCTCTTTGTACAATCTTGCCCCCTTGATTTTGACCTCGATTTGAATCTTGGTCCCCTTGTTTTTGAATTAGGCAACAATACATATATATGAAGAGCATTTCCTTCCTTTGGTTCTTCTTGGCATTGATTTGTTAGCATCTTCTTCATCTAGCTTACTATAAAAACATTCAAGACAATGAAAAAAACCACATCTTCTACTTCAAACATCATTTCCCCCAAATATATCCAAAATTATCAAAGAGTTCCAACATATAAAATGTTTGTTTGGATATCTAGTTTATTATAAAAAGAGTTTCATGGGTTTTCTTCGAGCAATTTGAGAGATATGCGTAAAATAGCAGCGAGTGTTCGAGAAAATGATCGTTTCTGACAATCACAGATTGACACACAAAGGATATGAACGGGTTTGTATTGATGATTGGGGACTTTTAGAAGTGTTCTCGTGATTTTAATAGCTTCGTTTATCGTCAAGGAGAAGATGATCAAAACTGGGTTAAAAATTAATTTTTGATGAACCGGAGGCTGTGACAGGCATCATATGTGTTAGAGAGAAGCTTGGGGACGAGGCGGAGATGTTGACCATGACCGATTGTTCTCTAATGGTTTGGGGTGTCGAGTCAAGATCCATCTATGGTTTAAAGCTTAGGTTCTTCATGATTAGTGAATCATGTCACGACGGTGGCATGAGGTGATCGGAGTGGGTTGTGAGGTGGCTGGAGGTAGGGAAGTCGATCGCGGTTCTTAAGAAGTAGGTGGCATGGACGATAGATGATCGAGGTATCGGTGGTTCTTAGATTTGCGAGTGCGACATGGTATGTGCCTGGAAATGGATTCGGCTTCAGGTCGAAAAGGCGATGGAATGGATTTGGGAGGTCGAATGGGCTGGTAGTTACAACAAGCATTCATAGGTTGGTGCTATTTTGATTGCGCTTAGCCAGTCTATGTAGTTAGAATTAGTAAGCATGTCGTTTTCTGAAAATAAATTTGGTGTGGATATTTTTAGCAAATTTAATTAAGTGGATTAGGACATTTATACGTAGAAAATATTCTTATATTATTAGTAGGTTTAAATATTATATTTTTTTTAATAAGCTTCCACTAGATTTTTATATCCCTCAAAACCCAAAGAGAAATACAGGAGTCTTTCGACTTCTCTAGTTAATGTTAGGACTCGCTTGCCTTGAGACCTTGAGTTTGCTCAACAAATCATAGGTCTGCAAGCGATGGATAACACCTTACCAGTTGTAATATATACAACTCTTAACCCGTTATCTTTTTCCTAATCTCATTTTGACGTTGAGTTTGTTGAAAAAATCGAAAGAGATTATTCACTCCTACCTACCATTTCGCAATGGCCTAAGTATAATATATGTACCTTGAGTTTGCTCAATAAATACATATAGTTATCTTACCTCATCTAGTCGATATATTAATAATACAACACATAACATCTCTAGCTTGAGTTGTTCAACAACTATAGAGTATGCAAGTAATTTATTTATATATATAAATGTTAGGGGGCATCGTTTGTATTAAAGATTTCTAATCTTTAATATATTTATTTAAGTGATATCGACTACAGAAGAATGAATTTCTAATATAATACCTGCGCGATTCAAGTGTCTGACACATCTAAAATCACGGTACACGTACTATACATATGTATTTATTCCTTAAATCTAATTTGGGTTTCTTATAGTTATCTATTTGACTAAATCATATTTAGTTTAATTTTGATTTAATCTCATTAATAAAATCATATTTAATTAATTCTAATTAACACTTCAATTAATTGAATTTTAATCATTTTAAAATTTGACTATTGACTATAACATTTATAGTAATTATATATACACACACATATATCATTATACATGTATATTGCTTATTAACTAACATTTAATTAATATAATTAAGTAAGACAATTTCAATTGAAATATAATTAATTCGAAAATTTATTATTATTTACCTCGAGAATTTTAAGATAAATGTACATTATATATATATATATATATATATATATATGTATTAATTTAGTTAACTAACTTTTAATTGATTATTTATATAATTAATCCAACTAATTAATATAAAATTCGAAATTAATTAAATAATTTTAAATAAATATTTAAAAATTATTTGATAACATTTATAAATCTCTTTTATATTTTAAAATAAACTTTTAATTTAAAATATTATCTAAATTTTCAAAATAGATTTTGAAAATTAGCGTAGGGCCCAATATCAATTCATGCATATATACTGTGGATAACATTTAGGCTTATTTCATCATTCGAGCTAGGCTAATAGTCAGGTATGGCAGAGTACATGATTACCAAACTTACAGACTACTTTTCTAGACACTTTACTAAATAGGTTGAATTTAATAAGTTAGCCATAATACTATAATTTCGACTGCATGGGTTAGGCTTTGTTACCATTGAAGAAACCGCGCTGGATCGCTGTGGGATAAATGAGTGAATTTCAAAAAGAAAATCCATTTATAGATATTTATTAGGTTTATGAAGTCTAAGTTATTTTAGGTCTAATAAAAAATATGAATAAAATCTTTATTTTATTTAATTTGTTTATACAAGAAAGTATTTAATTAATTTAATTATATTTATAAGTGTATCAAATATACTTCCATGTGTATAACACATATGCAACATAAAAAGAAGTGTACATGACTAATGTAACCGTTTGTAAGTGCTTGGATTTATACCACAACGGATAGATTTGTCCCTTTTATAAATACCTTTATCGTCCATAGTTTTATTGGAAGAAATATTATGCATATAAAATAATTATTATAGTTTTTTTATTTAATTATTTTGAGCAGTTCAAAATAGTCTGAATTAATATCTAAAAAATCTTATGTTCATTTTAAAATTCAAAAAATGATCTAGATTTAGGTATATCTATTTAAATTTAAATTACAATATATATACAACCTTAGAAAAATTATTAAACTCAAAATATACATATGAATGTATTTTATATTTTAATTTAAAATATATTTATTTATAATTATTAATTGGTAAATAAATATATATCTAAAAATAAATTTTCGTTTTTTTCTTTTTGACTAAAAATGGTTTTACCTAAATTTTTATATCAAATTCATAGGTATAATTTTTATAAAAATAATGCATACATTGATTTATTTAAAAGGATTTAAAATTTATATATACATTAATTATTAAGATACAAAAATATTTTTTAAAATACAAATACACACACATTTATAAAGTATTTTTAAATAATTCAATGTATAAAACATCTAATATATATATATAATTACATATATATATATATATAATTACATATATATCATATTATAAAAATTTTAAAATTATTTAAAATCATTTTTAATTTCAAAAAATATTATAAATACTTAAAATATGGCCCAAAAATATATAAATATTGTAATGATTTTCAATGTGTTTTTTATTTTAAACAATTTTGGACGTGTGTGTGTATACATACACACAAGATTGGACAACAAATATACCACACACATATCCATTATAATAATTAGGATCTAAATAATATAAATATAATGATCAATATGTGTGTGTGTCTTTGTGTGTGTGTATGAATATAAATAACATTGAAATTAAAATATTACCAAAACCTATAGTCTGTGATATGCACCATAAATGAAGAACCAACTCCTAGAATCAATCGAAACACCTCCAGAAATTGAAAAAAAAATAAAGATGAACACCACACTATTATTTAATTAATTTTATATTTAATATTGCTTTGTAAACAATGGCAGTTAGGCCTTGAATTTTTGACTGGAATACGGAGTTAGAGAGAGACCAAATGAATGAAAATGAAGAGTTTAAATAGGCATCTAGGTAGAGGAAAAAATGAAGATTTATTCTCCTCTATTTACCCAGTACTAATTTAAACCAATATTTGAGCATTTAAAATCTCCACCCCTCTCTTCTATGGCTCGCCATACCATGGGTATGATAGGCCCACGAAAATTTCCAAACCTACTTAGTAATTAATTTATTTAAATTAAATCTAAATATTTATCGATATCGTATATCGATATATATATATATATATATATATATATATATATGCAGCTTTTATACACACTTTATTAAATACAATGGCAATTAAATAAAATTTAATAATTAATATTTCAATAATATTAATTAATTTATAATAATTATAATTTATTTAATTCGTGTGGTATTTCGAAATATTCATAATTACGGTTATGTAACTCAAAAGTATAAAATCAGTTGGCAATTAATATCAAAAAAATTAAATATTAACGTTCACACGTCAATTTAGCTAGCGATGTGATAATTTGGTCGAATTATCCTTACACTTTTTTTAGTAAAATCCAGTTTTACTATTTTAAGCAGTATCTAGTAGTAAGATTATTTGTATCAATTTTCTTCATCAAAACTATATCACTTTAGGATTTATGGAACACGGTTTTGGTCAAAATTCTGGTGTCGTCCACATTCAACTTGTTTAATTCAAACACAAAGTGCTTAGTTCAATAATAATAATTATTATTAACTATACTAATCTGACTAGAGACTTTGAATTTGAGTTGACTATAGTTGATCATGATACCAACCTTAAATAATTAAGGAGACGAATTCTCTATTGAATAGCATTTTAATTCCAATTCTTTAACTCAGACCTAACTATAATCGTTCAATGGACGCCATGACACGATTTAACTATAATCAAAGTGGAGCATCCATATTGAAGTTTAACAGTATTCTCAAGTCGAGAGGCTGCGTAATACCGTTACTTCGAGATTCTCTGTTTGACCTTAGTATATTAACCAACGGAAAAACTCTTGAGTAAGTCATTCCATAAGTGATTATCGGTACGTAACCCCTTAGTGCGTCCAACAGCCACAAGTAATACATTGTCCAATATTTAAAGAGCATTACATGCTCTGCTCTCGATGGATGTATTGATATTCCGTCTCGAACACCTTGACTAGGAATATTTAAAATAATATATTATTTTTAATGTGATAAATTTTCCATAATTACAACACGTTGTAATTACTATAACATAACATATTTGTTATCGATTAATTTTCCATAAATCTTAAAACAAATTCAAACAAATGAACTGGATTACAAACTTATGAAGGAATGAGTCAAGGAGTTTGGAAGATTTCAAGATTGAAGACATCAAAGGTTTGGCCAAGTTTTCGAAATAGAAATTCAGGTTGGTACCAATATGATTCATGTTAGCACTGACATAATTTGCACCGACGTAATTTGGGAACCATCAAGAATAGTCAAAGGAAGGAGTACATTGAATTCGACTAAGCTTTAGACAACCAAATCACGCTGGTACCGACATGAATCATGTTGGCAGCAACATGATTTTAGACATTAAGTTGGTTACTTTAGAGGTTTGAGACGTAAGCTATGAAGAAAAAGATGGAGTATGGGTGCACAAAATCACGTCGGTGCCAACGTGATTCATGTTAGTACCAACATGATTGACTTGATCGATTTTTGTGGGGGACGACCTGTTCTTCATGCTGTATTTTCAGACCTTGAATTAAGACGTGTTCAAACCTGGACAGTGAGATTCGTGATTGAAATTGTCTATAACTAGCAAGGGGACTTCAATTAGGAAGGGGATTGACACTTTGGATCTTAAACAATATATTCTTCTTCATTCAACTCAATAAACCTTTAGCAAATTCAAAATGTACTATATTTTGGTTGGATTTTAATTGTAATTGTTGTACTCGGAGAGAAAACATCAATAAAAAATATTAAAGTGGACGTAGGCTGAAGTATTCGTCGAACCACTGTAAAAATTGGGTACTTTATTTTATCTCTTCATTTTCTTCACTTTTATGTTGTTTAATTCGGATTTCATTGATTTTGGGGTATTGTACCATCTTTTGGTCCAATAATATTATTTAATGATTTTATGTTTAATATACTTTAATTATGATTAATTAACATAATATAGTATAACAGGTATATAATAGAAAGAAAAATATTTTTTATTTCGAACGAGATTTTATTACAGATTTAATAATTATAATAAATTATATAATTGCCCACAGGGCATACCCCTGACTTATTAATATTGAATTTAAAGAAGCCATGGAAGACACGTCCCTAGTATTAATCTTAATACACAATTATATTTCATATATAGTTATTTGTAGATAAGTACCTACCCATTCGTTTTCTCGTTAGTAGTTGCACATTCGTTTAAATACTTTACACGCTTTTAATTATAATATTTGAAATGCATAATTTTTCTATAGAAAGTTTGAATTAACGAGCTATTTTCATCATTAAATTGCAAAATTTATGATTTTTCTAAGGATAAACATTATATATTAATAAACATTAAATTTCGAAACTCTAATTTTCAAAATTCAAATTCTTTAATACAAATAGTGTATCGATGATCTGTCATCATCATACAAACATAGAAATCAATATTTTTAATTGCATCTCCCAAAATAATTTTAACACATTTTCAAGTTGCCTTAAAAACCCTAAAAATGCTAAAAAAAAGGCTTTAAACCACATCACTAAGATGCAGTTTTAATTATATCACACAAATGCAGTCATAACTGCATCATTTAGATGTAGTTTAACTGCATTTTAGAGAAGCAATTGAAACTCCATCTCTCATACGTAATTATAGCTGTAGTAGAATGATGATATTATAACTACATCTTACATATGCACTTTGCATCACACAAATGTAGCTTAAAAATATACCACTAAAATGCAGTTTTAAATCATTTGAGTGGTGTAGTTTTAACTAGATTTCGTAGATGCTGTTATAATTGCGTAACTTAGATGCAGTTATAACCACATTTCTTAGGTGCAATTTTACTGCATATCTCAAATGTAGCTAGAATTGCATCACTTAGATGCAGTTAGAATTACATCCCATGCGTAATTATAACTACAATTGAATGATGTGGTTATTATTGTATTTCACCTTACATATGCAGTTATAATTGCTAGTTGAATGAGGTTATTTATGCATCGATTTCTTGTATTCTTTCAAGACGTTGTTCTGATGCATTAAACATACTATTGCATTTAGTTATAACCGCATATGTTCGATGTAGTTATGATAATTTATATAAAAAGGTATTTTTCAAAATATCATTTTTATACATCAACAGAGCATATCATCGTCAATGCAGTCATTGGCTTCACCCTGCATTAACAACTTGATTTCCATTCTTAGTAGCCGCCCCCCCCCCCCCCCCCCACACACCACCATTGATCCTGACGCCGTTACTTAGGTCCCTGGAAGAGGTGCCATTTTCACTACCAGATCTTTATACAAAAGGCTGAACGACTTTGACAGATACATCTTCAGCCGGCTCTGAAAATGCAAG
Organism: Allium cepa; assembly: GCA_030765085.1. Taxonomy (NCBI): domain Eukaryota; kingdom Viridiplantae; phylum Streptophyta; class Magnoliopsida; order Asparagales; family Amaryllidaceae; genus Allium; species Allium cepa. The sequence goes on from CM060940.1 coordinate 657,834,115, forward strand.
GTTCCCACTAGGGTTGAGATGCTTATGTGGCTTCTTGTTCACAACAAACTAAACATCAAGGACAGACTCTCGCGGAAAGGTCTCAAGATTCCTATGGACTGCTTACTGTATGGAAGAGAAGTCAAAAGTATTGAGCATGTCTTCATCAACTATGATATCGCTTACTATGTCTAGAGCACCTGCGCAGTTCGCATCCTCAATGCTACCCACTTCAGTACTTTTTTTCTGAATACCGGAAATACAGTAAATGCACAAGCACACACTAATATACTTTTACTTGCTTACAATCGGGTTATGGGGTGGGGGTGGGGGTGGGGGTGGGGGTGGGGGGGAGGAGGTGGGGAAGAGGTTCAAGATACTTTAAATCTAAACTGCAGTAATTTGAATTTACAACCCTTGTTCATTCGATTATTTTATGCTTGGGAAGAAGCTCCCGTGCATCCCTTTGCGCTGATAATTGCTGGGGGAGCCGCTGATGATGAATTTGTAGATAGTTGCGGTGGTGTTGTAGCCATTATTATCGACCTTGTTGACCCACGACCTATTGATGCTTCTTTCTTACGTCATGCTATGTTTATTGTATGTACATAATAGTATCCTAGTATGTTGTGCTGAAGGTGATATTTTTTTTTTTGCTTATGTATATGGATAGTGCTACTTTAATGCTAAACCAAGTAACTTGTAAGCTGATTTTGGTCACCAACCAGGCATGTTGGTCGGAATTTTTGTTTACTTTATGCATTTCGGCTATGTAATTGCTGGTTACACATCCATTTCCATTTCCTCAACAAAAAACAAAGCATATCATTAGAAGTCTTATAAATCTTGTGATTTAATAATGGAAACTTTTCCTAAATCCGGCATTTATGAAAGAAGTTGTTGCATTCAAAGATTGACAATAAATTTACATAAATTATAATATCAAGTCGTGACTTTACATTCTACACACATTTGCATGCATACATACATACATACTATAATATTATTAGTGAGTTACATTTCAAGTGCGCACAATCCCTCTGGATATTCTGGAAAATGAACAGTCACGTTTTACATTTCTTCCTTTTCATACCTTGCTCTCCGCTTCCTTTCTTATTCTGCAAAACCACTCAATCGTCACAACTTAGACTTTTCAATTCCTTTGAACCCCCATCCCAACCTAACCCTAATTTCAATTTTCAAATTCACCAAAGAGAACGATGTAACTGATATATAAATTTGTCTACGCATCATCTGTTGGCTCACTTCTCCTACAATTGCAGAGTGAGGTGGAGCTGAGACTTTGATTATTGTGGATAGGCATACTGTTTTTTAACGTAAAGGTGCTATTTTTGTTACGATTCATAATTGATTCCTTTTAATCTAATTTGTAAATTATAGTTGTGTTGAATCTGATTCTGTTTTAAAAAAAGGTCTATTCATTCTTCATAATCATTATGTTTGTTGAATAATCACATTACATTAATTTGATAGTTATTAATCTTTAACTGCGATGAATTATGCAATCATTCTATCTACATATAAATTTCCACATTCCGATGAATAAAGAAAACCACTTAACTAAATTCAGTTTTTATGATTCTTTATATTACCTATGAAATTCCACACTTAGATGAATAAAGAAAATCACTTAGCTAAATCATGTTCGAAAAGTTTTCATTATTGATTTATACAACTTATAACATAACTTATCCTAATGCTAAATGTCACTTATCAATTCAGTTGACATGTCTGTATATTCATTTCTACGCATATGTGTTCTATTAGGATGAGTAAATGTTCTCATTATGTTACTTAACTTTAACATCATACAAATTGCTTTTTATTTGTCGCATCTAGCAACTAAGATTTTGTCTTTGCTGGTGGGAGCCACATAGCAATGTAAGCATGTCATTTCATGTTAATGTTTGACAATGTTCTGAAACAACTGTCATTTTTGACAGTAAAAGAAAGAAAGGCTAGGAAAATAATTTATTAATTTCAGTTGCTTGAATTTTTACTAACATGTTTTTTAGTGTTAACATTTTACAATTTAATGAAAGTCTATTTACTCAATATTCTTATGAAATATCTTCTATTTGTTTTTATGTGAAATGTATGGCTGTAAACTAATAATCTTTGGATGTATAAAACTAAATGAGTGAACCATTTTACTATTATGATTTGAAATACACCTGGAGAATACGGTTTAATTTCAATACACTTAAGTTAGTTTTGGGTACAAATTCCACTACACTGTCCAAATTTACTGTTTGGTTCTCTTTCATATAACCGTCTCTTATTAATTATATAATGGATATGTTTCATTATGGAACTACTCATCTATAGTTGTAAGCTGCTATATTTCATACCAAAAAGAAGCATGCAACTTAACTAATACCTTCGTGAACATGCTTAAATAATGCTATTAATAATTTATTGAAATAATGCAATTTAAAATCATGTGTCAATCCACACATGTTATGATGATAAATATATTGCAAATTTTGGATAGCCAGTTTATTTAGAGTTAATGACATGAAGGATTTTTCTATAGCAATCAGCATCATGTTGAGTATTATCATTTTATTACAAGTTTGTGATAGCCACTATTTTTAGAGCTGATAACATGAAGTGTTTATAATTTTTATATTACCTATTGGATCTTAATAAAAATTACATATGTTGATTAATTGATTAAATCCTAAAAATATCTAACCGTGTATAGTAAATATTCTACTTTAGAACCATTTACCTTGAATACCACATTCTGCAAGCTATTAGTTCACCTAGGAAAGGTGGTATACTTATGTAGCCAATAGTCTAATCTGTAGTAATTGGTTTTTATGGTTTAGTGCAGTTTTTAGCTAAGATGTGTTTACTATAATATAGTTGATTCACTAACCATATAATTTTTTTTATTAAACTGATATATAGTTTTTTTTTATCCATATTTAGTAAAACAACTGATACTTTTGCTACATATCTGCATTGCTTAACTTATCATCCACCACATTTATCATTGCATAAATCTTTTCGAACTCTACATGAGAAATGTTCTTCACGGCCGCAAATTCAAGTCTATCTCCATCAATCATAGTTGAACTATAACTTTCCTTCTGCTTACTCCACTTTTATGAAAAAGAAGACATATATTTACCTCTTTCCAATTTCTTTTCTACAAGGAAATACTCTGCATTATTTGTTTGTGGTATTTATGATTTTTGAGTCTATTTTTTAGTTGTAACGACACACATACACACTTAACTTATCCAAGTGAATCAGATTTTTGTTTTTTTTACAGTTGTTGCAGCCAAGTATGCAAGCTAGGTATCGAACAAGCTTAGATAACTTATTAGTTATCTAATATAAAAATAAATTTAATATCAATTAGTTTTGGTTACGTGATTTTTTTTTCACGTGTATTAGACAACGTTTTGAATAGTATACCATCGCAAACTTCTTAATTGAATGTCCTTGACTTTTCAATACATGGACAATTTTCTTGCTAGGCACATTGCTATTGCCTATGTTTTTTCATTTAATTATATACTACTAACTAATCATGTGAAACTACACTTGGCATCCATTTCATTTAATTATATACTACTAACTAATCATGTGAAACTACACTTGGCATCCATTTCATTTAATTATATACTACTAACTAATCATGTGAAACTACACTTGGCATCCATCTGTAAAGGATGATGAAGTGATTTCTAATGCTAGCTGTTGTTTAATTGTAGTTGCAATGGAAGGCGATGAAGCTTATATATTTTAGATGATGAACCCATCAAGCTTATTGACTGTTGTTCAATGTTTTTTGGACAATGTTAACAAGCTGGCTTTACCATTCTGAAAGCTTTTCCTATCCTATGTCTATAGTGGTATGAATGACCAAGACCAACAATGTGTTTTGTAATGTAGAATTTTTTTTCCACATTAAGTAATTAGTTTTATTTATAATGGTATTCTTAGATGCTTATTTATTTTGAAAATTCAGGTCCTGACTATTGTACTTAAGTTTTACCAACAGTTGTAAAAAGGGTATATAAGAGAAGAAATTTCATATGTTGCTTGGGTATGCATTGGAGTACTTGATATCCTACTAGGAAACTTTTTTCACGATCATAAGCTATCAACATAATTTAGTATATACACTTAGCTTGCTGCACTTGAGTGTTTTGTTAAAAAATAATAAAAAGAACACTAAAAAAGATCTTATGGCGACCAAAAAACAAATTGCAGTTCGTACCAAATGTGAATGAATGTCTAATACCAGACAAGGATCAAAAATAAACGGTGGTGGAAAGAATCAAGGTCAAATTTGGATTTCTTATTTATTAGTAGGATTTGATTAATTTAAATTAAATAATAATTTATTATTGCTTAAGTACGATTATGTATCCTTACTTTAAATAAGAAAATTTTGTTATAAAAAAATTATGTAACTAAGTAAGACTTTTCGGTTGTAGTTAATGGAAGCATACATAATAAGTGGATAACTGCTGTTGAGTGAATAACATTTATTAAGTGAATCCATTTGACAATGCAAAGTTAGATAATCATCATTATCCACCCAGTGCACAAGGCTCATACTTGGTAGGGGTCTATAGCGGCAATTTGTGTCGAGATTACCCCGTTATTGGTGATATTGTACTTAAAACTTAGTCAACTAACCAAATGTCCACAAAACCTAAATCCGATGATGCGCAAATAAACTCATAGCAGAGTTCCATATTCAAAGCAAGATGCGCTGCATATAACATGTATATTTAGTACATGGCCTTTGAGTGGGATATCCAACTATTTAATATTGATTAGACAATAAATCCACATATTTGTTCTATTATATGAATGAATTTACTTTTAACTTTGTGGTAATTGTGAATGTACATTTCCTAAATGATTACAAATATATTGTGTTTAGGAAAGGAGGATCAAGACTAGAATGTATTTGCCTTTTCTCTTTTCACCTAATTTATCGACTATGATATCTATTGTTTTTAGTATAAATATCAATTAAGATGGCATAGAAGATACAAAAACATACATGTACAATATATTATTCATTAATTAAGATACATTAAGTAAGGCAAATAAATGAATACTATGTTATTTCCAAATTTAAAATTAGTGGTTATTTAATACATGAATAATGTGTCATCTTTTGAAGATTTGGCAAAACAGTCTGTATTAAGTGGTATCAAATATGTACCTACCTATATTAAATCATGTGATATAAAATATGATTATCTATACAGCGTTTTCTATATAAATATGACGAGTGAAGACATTATCACATCATTGCAATCTCCAAATTTTGCTTATTTTGAGCCATCATAATAAATAAAGGCTTTTATACAATTTGAGAAATGGCAAGAGCATATTCGTTGGAAATTTATAGCAAGCATATATGACACCATGTTCATATTACCCCTTTAATTACATCTTTCCTAATTCACAACCAACAACGATTAAAATACTCAAATTGACTTATTGTAGATTAATACATTACCATTTGTTAATTAATGGAATTTGATAATAATTATGCAATAATTATCAAAGTGCCAAATATTTATTTGATTTGTTATCCGTTATCGACTACCATACATTAATATTAAAAGAAAATATTTATCCCATCCACTCCATTAATTGTCTTGAATTCATATTATTAATTTGCTTTTCTTTATTATAGAATGTTACTATCTAGTGGGATAACAATTTTGCGGATCTATGATAATGTGATCAAATCAGTAGAGAATTTTTTCTTTTGCTTTCAAATATCGCCAAAAAAAATTATTGGAATTTTTTTTGATTTTAAAATAGTCGTATTTTTTTTTACATATTTCAATTATAAAAAAAGGAGGGAATCATTTTAGCAAAAAAATTCTATGGCCAGGGTACTTTACAAAGTTTGATTGGAAGGTGCTTTGACCTGCTAATTTTAAAAATAAACGATGTATCCTTATTTTCGTAATGCAATAGCAGGTTTTTTCCTCCATTAATAAGTGGCCCCTTATCAACAAATTATAATCGTGAAAATAAGGATTTATATTTATATACATACTATTGTAGTTAAACCTTATATAATGAAGATTTGATTAAACATACTATTATATAATGATCTAACGTAAAATTATACATTCTACTATGAGATAGAAAATTCATAGATGGCCATTAACAGTTCAATTTAGATCATTATTTTTCTTCGATTGATAATAAGAATGGTACCTTATTTAAACATAGCACCCATAATTTAGATCATGCTTGATATAATGAATAACCCAAATGAGTACTAAATTTCTATTGTGCCATCTTAATCATATTGAATAGTTTAAAGAATTTATATATTGTTCCACTTAAGTATATTTTATAGAACTGTTTAAGTTTATTGATCTCATAAGGCCAAAGTAAAATAGTGTTTTTTAGGAAATTTTGTAAGTTTAGACCAATTTTCAAAAATATTAACAAATTTAAGCTACTTTGAAAACTTATTACAGGCATAAGTTTATTTCTACCACATTGGCACTGAGTAAACACTCTCCTAAGATGCATTTTGAAAATGCGTAATGCAGATTATTATTTTTTTAAGTTTTAAATCGGCGCGATTTCAAATGAAGTCAATATGAATTATTGAAAAAATAATCTCTTTTGACTCCATTTAAAAATGCATCAATATTTTTTTTTAAGTTTCCTATCGGCATATTTCAAATGAAGGCAATAGAAAATGCCAAAAAAATCATTTATAACTATAATTAATAATGTGTCAACGGATAAATTAAAATTAAAAAAAAAAGAATTCCACTGGCACATTTGAAAATGGAGCCAATGGAAAAAATTCCAACAATTTTCATGGCTTTATTTGAAATCGCGCAAATATGAAATTTAAAAAAAAAAATCTTCATGGTGTATTTTCAAACTATGCCAAAGCATGCTGACTTAGCGTCAACTGATAGAAATGTGTATATACTTATAATAAGTTTTCGTAGTGACCTAATTTTTTTTATTAGTTTTTAAACTGGTCTGATTTTATAAAATACAATACAATAAGCTCATTCATTAAATATCAAAATGTAATTTGAGAACTCGGAGTGCTAACAGAAGTTCTAAGGACAAAAACGCACAAAATGAGAGCATCTTACCATAATGCTCTAGCTAACGATACTGGATTTTGATTTTGCCTCACAAATAGCTCTACTTAATGTTACTATTACGTTGCAAATTATTTAACAATTTTTCAATGATTTGCTTTTGTTTTGTAACTACATGCCAATGTTTAATTTGTAATCCTATTAACACCCTCTTCTCTTTAAAATGAAATACATTTTTGCTTAGTTTGTTGCTCATTGGATATGACCATCCACATTATATTTTTTCCACCGTCGTGATAAAATATGGCTAATGTTTGTATTAGAATCTCTAAGGAAGATACAGTTTAATATGACAAGACTCCTGCGCTTTGCTCATGTCAAAGTTACATCTTAGGCTACTTTTATATTTTTATTTAGCGATTTTTGGTCTATCATATTAAGTAGTTTTAGCTGATTGAAAATGATTGTTTCTATAAAAATTTCTTTTCACAAATTATAAGCATTTACTTTTACTTCGACTTCGGGCTTGAACGACCTAAATGTCACTTTGGAATGAGAGATATTATAATATGAGATTCATGGTTTTTCAAGTGAAGCATCATGATGTTCAACAAAACTGGTAAAAATATTACATTACTACTAACCAATATGTCTTCTTTAGTTACTAGGAATGAAGACTGTAAATGCACAAAAATGTCCTTGCATAAATGTTGAAGCCTACACAGCTCATGAGTACTGAATCAAAGACTTCTATTCTTCAACCATGAACTAAAGTTCACTCTACCATAGTTATTCCATCTCCATGCAAGCGCCAAAACTAGAAAAGATCTATCTGTAATAAGACTGCTTTCAGGAGGACCAGTCAATCCATGTATGTCCTCAATTATTGAACAATCTACTCCATTCACTTTGATTTAAAATTTCTAAAAACTATAGCTCTTTTTTTCTCTATAGGGAAAAGGTGAATGATTAGTAAAATGAATGAGTCAATTTTAATTTTAAATTATCTTTTTGTCCATTTGGAAAGTTATCTGATTCTTATTTTGATTGGGTTGGAAAATGGAGAATGGATACGAGGTAAAGAGTGTGTTCATTTATTTGGTAAAAAGTGTGTTCATTTATTTATTTTCACTACTTTTGGTTTGGCTGAGTGTATCAAATAAAATGTTAGGCTCACAATTATTTGATCTACATGGATTTGTTAAAAAGATTGTGTATCAATTTCAAGTAAATGAAGCAACGTGCATTTATTCAGAAATAGATTATGTGTAGGAAAAAAGGGGGCAAAGCTAATATGCTATACATCATTATTATTTTAATATTATTGGTGTGACTTTAATATTATTGGTGTGATCTGTAAGAGCAGCCGTACATTTCTGTTATATGTATTGAAATCAATGAGATCCATAATAAGCCGTTGTGTGCCAAGAAAATGCAAATAATAAAATACACTTATTTTACAAGTTTGATGCGGTAATTCCCTGCAACGCTACATTGCTTTTCAAAGTTGCCCGGAGCTTCTTATTAATTGATGAATCAATCCCTTAAACTACTTTTCAACTATTACGTACTTCATATTAATATACAATTACTTTCACCGTCCGTGTGCGAAGCACGAGTTCACACTATATATACGAGTACATATGCACGTCCAAGTGGACTTGCATGTAATCACAATGTACATGCATTTATAGTTGCATCCGTGCAAGTAGATTTGGTAGCACCATAATCAGCATAAATCGAATGCGAAGCAACGATCGGGAAGACATTTTCCGGCAAATATTTGTCGTTGTTGTTGTGCCAAATATTTGCCAGCTCGGTGATAAATATTTATCGGACGGTCAAATATTTTCCACTGCTACATTGGAAAATATTTTCCACTTCTACATTGACAAATATTTGCCACACTTGCCACTGCTATAATGGCATTTCCCACTGCTACAATTTCAAGTATTTGCCAGCCCAGCAAATATTCAGGACATTATTTGTCTGACAAATATTTTTCATTGTGGCCGTGGCAAATATTTGCCATGCCGTCAAATATTTGCCACCGTAAAATTTTAAATAAAAAATTATTTAAACTATATCACATATGCATCTTAATAGAAAGATAACAAAATTCGTGATTTAATGGTGAAAATGAAATTGAAATTCGATACATCTGCTGAAAGATATCACGTTTTAAATATTGTAAATTAACTTCTCATTATAGAATTTTTTTACTAAAAAAAATAAATTTTGAGTGGATGAAAAAAGCATAGGCAAAACTGGAACTATGAGGAGAAACTCATTAAAACAAAAGGTGTGTGTTTTTTCTGAAGAGGGAGGAAATCAGCATTTTTCTGACTTTTTTTTTTTGAGTTTAAATAGAATTAGCCTTAATATAAAAAGATTCATAAATAATTCATCATTTTATTTTTATTTTGTTTATAAAAAAACTATGATAGCTTCTGGAATAAAATAAAGAGTTTGCGCTAGTATCTAACATTTTCATAGATTAACAATCCATTTGTTCATTCAATATAGTAGCTTGCCACATAATAGAAGTTGAAAAAGATCACATACAAACCACCTTAAGATAAAATACAGAATACAAATTAAGTTGGATAATGATGATCATTATAAATCCACTATTTACTTTAATATTGAGCAAACACTTCATTTTCTATTGACTGGATTCAACAATCAAGAAAATAAAATGTAGATAAAACCGGATCTTACCAATTTGACCCAGCACGTTTTTATTTCAGTGGCACTGTTATAGATCAAACCAAGTAAGAACACTCATGTATAGCTGTAAATGAATGTACCTAATAAAAGGATAACTCAATACGGATCGGCAGGTATGTAAAATACGATGTAAAACATGGGTTTTCGCATCACAGTGCTTGCATTACTATTTTGTAAATAAAGCGAGTCCATGCTACCTTCGAAATAATAAACAAACTAAAATAGTAACAAACAAACTAAAACATGATGAACCGAATTAAATAGTAATAAACAAAACTGGCTAGTTTGGATATTATCACCTGTCAGCAACAAACTAAAATAGTAATGCAAGTATCTGACGGTAACTAAAATAGTAATGCAAGCATGTAAAACCATCACCTGTTAGTAACAAACAAACTAAAACATGATGAACTTCATTTGAGCAAAACAGATCACAGATTAACGAACATAAAAGGCAAGCAAGCCTGAATTAATTTTATCCAAACAAATGGTTACAACAACAAATTGAAATAGCTGTTTGTTTCCATAAGAGTTTAAACCAAAAAAACATTGTAACTATGTAGCATCATTGATTCAGTAGCATATGTGGGTACAGGTTGTCGGCATACCACACCTTCGCAGCTAACCCAAATGGACAGAGCATTCATCTGTTTACATAATGTTAAGCTTACTGTTAGTGAATATGAAGTATATTGTTTTAATAGTTGCTAAAAATCATCCCAGTTCCAAATACCAATTTTATGTTATGTTCTAATCTATAGAGATTGAGATTAAGATTGTTTATATACAAAACAGATGATGCAAACTGGAAAGTAAAAGAATAAAAAACTTCTTTCCACTAACATAAGTCAATCATCGAAATTTCGGATCCTTAATTCAAAACTACCTTTGAATTTGATTCTCCTTTGTTTCTACAATACAAACTGCCGTTTACACCAAATCTATGTACTATTGCAGTAATCTGATCACAGGTTTCACTTAAATTTGAATAGTATATAAGGAGTTGCTTAGATTAAATTATACCCTTGCTTTACCCTCAGACATGGTTGCTGCAGCAGCAAACTCAGCTACAGAATCAATTAGAAGTTGCTACGGCAGCAAACTCTGCTACACAATCAATTGGATATGCCAGTCATCGCTTCAACTTAACTGCAAAGAATAATAGTAGATTAACTGCATAGAATAGTAGTTGGTTAGCACAAAATAAGATGAAGATGACAGTGAAGCTATTATGGCTGAACTTGAAACGATAACAAAAGAACGGGCAGAGGCGAAACTTATGAAGATACTGTAACGTTTAAAATATTTTCCTTGTTTCTTTTATTCTCTTTCTGCACTTTATAAAATGATAATTACTGCTTTGATATGTTTTCACAATTTTTACAGATCCACCTTTATTTCCATCATCCTGATGCCACATTTTCACAATTTGTTAGTTGTTTGTTGCATTTCATGAGCATTGCCACACATACAAACCGTAATGTACTACAGGTGTTTATTAGGCAAATAAAGTAAGAAGGAGAACTAAAAAAGCTATTTTTTAAGTGTAGAATCAACTCTAAAGGGACATAAGCTTCAGTCATCATGTGCTGGTAGATTAAAGCCTGTAGCTCCAGCTCTTGCATTTGAGCTCAACTGAACAAACTCCCCATACCTCCGATAAATCAAGAACACAACACGGATGATATTTATGAATAAATCAATCTTTTCCATTATACAATACATTTAACACTGCAAGGATGAAATGAGAATGAACCTGGTAATGCTGAAAAATTGCCAATCTTTGGTATTTTAGCTGAAGGTTGAAGCAACTCCATCTGTTGACAATTTTTCCATTGTTCAAAATCCATAAAACAGTAATAAGAAAAACAGATATTTGTTGCTGAAAGGAAGAAAGAATATGTTTGTTTATAGAAGTGTTGGTGTGTTTGTTTGTCCTTAAAGTGGCAAGCAGTGGAAATTTTGCTTTTATTTTTATAGTTGGAGATGAGAATGAAAAATCATCAAAGAAAACATCTAAATTTCCGAACCATGAGTACTAAAGTCAAAGAACAACTCACTATTCAAACCTTCTTGAAAGCTCAAATCCACTGAAAGCTCACATCCACTGAAAAATCAATACGCGGACAATCAAACGATAACTAAAATTATACTATAATCGACATATAAATCTATGTTGTAACAAATCCATCATTATACTCCAAAACCATAACTGAAATTTAATAAGAATCTATGTTGAGTCACCAAGCACCTGGATTATAATCCTATCAACTAACTAATTCAGCCTGCATGCTACTATAATCGACAACTTATATACCTAGCATGAAGAAATTCATGGTAGATTACCAACTGTTAACATATTTACCAACAATTCGTCTAAAAAGCTATTAATTCTATATAATTTACTCTTTTACTTTTGTAAGCTGGAGTATATCTATTTATGATATAAACAGATAGACTTTCGAAGAGTTGTTGGCGCATAACTTGATTAATATTTTTGCACCACCATTTAAAACGAACTACAACCAAATAGCAACACATAAATTTCACAATGTATACAAATTTTAGCTCAACTGACCTTTGGTAGCATGCATAACAGGTCATATTCATGATGAACAGAATATAAAAATCATAATGAATTGGGTTTAGAACACTCTTATTTTAGATCAAGTAAAAGTCAAACTCGGTTGGATGGCAGATCTTTGAATCCACAACTGTTCCTGAAAATACTGCAATAATTCTCAAGACAAAAGGCAAACCCAAGATTACTCTGAAAAGTTTTATTTTAAGAATTGTATGCTAACCCGGTAAAATGTTTCTACTTTTATAAACATAACGATTATCCATGTAGTCATTGCAAAGAGTCTTGTATGGTGACGTTTTTGGACTACTATAAAAGTTACCGTTGGTTGATAATTATTCTCAGGAAATTCACATGCCTAACACTAACAATCCAGAGTTATAAAATGTATGTCAGAAGTATTATAGTCATTATTCAGGAAATATACTCCATGACATTACCTTTCTGATGGCATCTATCTCATGCAACAACACTTTGGAAAAACTTTCCCTCACTGACGCCATCCTTGGAAAATGCGTAATATAAGCATTTTTGTGCAAGGAATGAAACATCAGACGATGTACACAACATAAAGAGAGTTAATAATAACCTGTAAAATATTCGGGCTTCTGTCCAGTTTCTCTATAGAAAATTCTAAAGGTCCCTGTGCAATTAACCCATATATGTAAAAAAAAAAAAAAAACTGATCATTCCTAAAGTGCCTTTTTCAATAAAAAAACGAAAGAAAGAAAAGAAAAGAAAGACAAACAAAAACAAATACCAAAAATAATAAAATAAAGACTACCTGACCATTCCACCAAAGTCCTTGCCTTTCTGTGGATCTTGCCACTCTATGTAAAGATCATCAATCAACTATTGACGATTGACTTGAGCAGTAACCAACCCAGCATATTTTGTAATCTTAGGCTAATCTTGTGATGCAACAACCTGCATTCCACATCATAGTGAGCAATAATATATCACATACACACATACATAGATCCTCCTTTCAAGTTATTACAAAATCAGCCCACTTTCAAAACATATTACCCATATAGGTCTGTTTCTGCCATGCTAGCGATATTTTAACATTTTGCATTGAAGTGATCTGAGATTACACTAATACAGTTTCATCAAATAATTTTGCATTATAGTGATTTGAGATTGCACTAACGCAATTTCATCCAATAGTTTTGCATAGGAGTGATTTGAGATTGCACTAACGCAATTTCATCACATAATTTTACATAGGAGTGATTTGAGATTGCATTAATGCAATTTCATCTTAAAAAAAATCATTTGAAATTGTGCAAATGCAAATTCTTTAAAAAGAACATTAGTAACAGCGTGATTTTTCTTTTACGTTTTTAGCATATATCGAAAGAGTATGTTTTTGTGATTACTTCTGACATGTGAGCTGGATTGAAAAGAAAACCCTATAAAAAAATTAACGGTAAAGAAAAACCTCAATCATGTAATGCAATGGTCGATTAGTATGTGCTGTAAGATCTCTGTATACTTCCTCGATATGTTTACGGACAATGTCCACTTCAATTGGCACAACAAACCTTGTTTAAAAAAACACCAATATGAATCAGTTCTATTCGTTAGTTTATTGACATTCTTGACCATAGGACGGTGGTTTTCAATTTGCATGGATCACTTACCAAAATTTACGGTGCTTATCATAAGAGCAAGCTAAATTCCTACATACTTTATGAGAAAATTGATCGTTTTTCCCTTGTTTAAACAAATTTCCTACGTGTTTCCGATTTTTGTGATACCAATAAATGATATAATAAGGAAATCTCTTTGAAATTCTTATTTTCTATTAAAGGAGTAATTATGACTTAATTTTCTAAAGGAATTTTCCTTCTTTCCTTGTTTCTTCCAAAGTCAAAAGGAAATCTACGCTGATGCTTTTCCAATTACATACAGTACTTTTGTCTACTTCTTAAAGGATTTTTCCAATTACATACATATTGTTAATCTAATAATAGTATATTCTAAGTACAATGGACTAATTTCAAATTCTAATATTCATAAGTTATGTGAATATGTATCTGTTTAAGGACAACATATCATGTATTGATAAATGTCGTATTGTTCATAGATTCAAGTACTCGGACAAATTTTCACTGAATTTAATATTAAAAATCCCAGTTATTAATTAATTTTCACTGAATTCAAGTACTCAAACCAACAGAGTTATTATTAGTGTTCTCCGCTAATTGAATAGCGAAATAATGATTCCATAAAAATGTGCTCATTGGTATGGTAAAGCTGAATCAAACACATATAACATTCATGGAAAACAAAGCCAAATCAGTGGCATTGAATGGCATGCAGGCGATGACATTTAAAAAAATATTGTAATTAATGGTAAAGTTGCAAAAAAGATTCATGACAACATTTAGTGGAGAAATGAAAAGTATAATGACAGAAAATGAAGAGTTTAATGAAAATAAGTGATGAGTGTACTGAAAATCTTTGTACATTTAACCTTTTTTTTTTTGAATTCATAAACAGGTGAGAAATCAGATAAGTGTGAATTAAGAGCAATGAGTGACGACTCAAAAGTATCAGCAATCGAAGCGCGTAAACAGTTTAGTTAAAGCATATACATTGTACAAAAGTATACCTCGGAGAGAAAATAGAAGGTAAGAGAAATCGTCTATGCTATCAGATCGGTGAGCAGTGAGCTTTCTCTTCCGGCTTCCAGTCGCTTACCCTAGGGTGAGCTATTTCTTCCGGCTGACCCAATCGCCTACCGTAGGGTAAGCTATCTCTTCTGGCTAGTCCAGTCGTTGACCGTGGATGTCACGCCACTAATGAATCGAGGTCGAAGCTTAGGAAGATTGATGATGAGCAAAGTTATCGCGAATGCTACGCTGCCGACGAGATGGAAAATGGGGGCATGAATGGATCGAGGGTTTTGTGGGGGCGAATTTGAGGACGAAATCGATTAGGTCTTAGAGAGGAGGATGAGAGTGGAAGGTACGGATGCGATGGAAGGCATCAACGCGTATGAAACGCAAAGGCATTTAGGGAATTTCGAAAAGACACGGTTAAAACTAATACAATGAACTTCCATTATTAGTAGTGTATATATATATATATATATATATATATATATATATATATATATATATATATATATATAGACCGTGTAGTGGGAAATAGGATCCGCTCATTATTTTCAAACTTAACATACGAAAACTCTTGTTAAAACATGTTCAAAATTACACTTGGAAAGTTATGTTTGACAATTTTCTTTTCGTTTTAACCAAATCTGCACTTAATTACACGTCTCCATGATCAAAATTAGTTTTTTTCCTTTCGCGAAAACGCAAATATTTCTAGTTTTAGAAACCATACATATTTGTATTCTGACTTAAACTAAAAGTACGGATGTCTTAAAAGTTTTCTATATTAGAAATCTGAGTAAATATTAAGATATTTCAAACAATAAACATATGATTGGGCCTTTAACCTGCTTTAGTGTTCTCCTTGTTGCCTTGTTCATGGCAACCTATTTTATTAGTTCCAAATAAAATATAATAAAACGGGAAACTCCAAATCAAAGGCAACTCAGGCGTCATTTATGGCGACAGCAGCTTCTTCCTCTCCTCCATTCAACATCTTCGATCTCTGTTCCTACGATCCGCCGCCGCCGCTCAAACTCACCAGCGTGCAGATTAAGTCTTGCTCCGAAGCGTTGGATTTTTTCAGGCAAATTCTCAGATCTCCTGCTACCATTACTCGAGAGTTCGATCGTCTTCAGGTGTTCTTGTCGCCCTTTTCTCACTTTTGCAAAAAGATTCCGTGTCAAATACACGAATTAAATGTATTTATAAAGCATAGCATGGTAAAGCGTCTTAGTGCTATACAACTGCTCTATATATATAATTGTTCAACTGGGTTCTTGTATTTTTCATTCTAATTTAATTATTTGTAAATTGTTTAAGATTTCATCAAGTAATTTGGTACAAAATTATTCAAGAACCCAACTAAAGTGAATTTGGTGCGCTAATAATGAAGAATGAGGGTTATACATGATTATTTGGAATTGAAACATTCCAAATTACTGGTTTAAGTTGTTTCATGATTGTTTCATCATTCATAGTTACCGTTGAAACATATTGATTTGTCATCTATATACAATATCATGGCATCCTCTAATTCTACCAACAGTGTACTGCACTACACAAACACACGCTACACCTCATTTTGGCTAACCTCAATTTCCCCTGATTTCCACCACACGTTCCAAATTAAATAATAGTGTGTAGTGACATATTGCAAGGCATTTAGCATATTTCATCATAAAAGCATTCATATATTTTAATATTGAAAAAAATAATATGTTTGCAGGATGTAAGGTTGACAAGAAATGATGTGATGAAAAGATGCAGGGCTGCTCTTATGGATGTCAATTTGAAAAAGAATCGATATGTTGATGTTATTCCTTGTATGTGTGCTGGTGTATACTTTGATTGTTGATGATAAACGCTAGGTCACAAATTGATATATGTTAATGAATTTGTCTTCGTTCTCTACCTCTTTTCTCAGTTGATGATACTCGAGTGACACTGTACTCGCGTAGGGGCAGTAAGAATATGGAGGACAGCTATATTAATGCAAGCTTTATTTCGGTATGTCACCTTGACAATATCAAAACATTTATTTAATCTCATGTATAGCTTGTGATGTATGCTTTCTTTCTGTGACTTCAGTATTTTGAAAATTTTATTTTCACGACCGTCTTTAAATATTTCCATGTAGATTCCTTCGTCTGGAAATATTTCTCGGTTCATTGCTACACAGGGCCCATTGCCAGAGACCTTTGAAGATTTCTGGAAGATGATTATTCAGCATCATTGTCCTGTTATTATAATGCTTACACTGCTTGACAATCAAAAGGTACTTACGCTTCAAAAATCGGCAATTTAATTTCGAAATAAATACATTGTTGTACTAGTTTTGGAACCGGTGGAGCCGTTAGGTCGCCTGCATGGTGATCTGGACGTCCGGGTTGGAGTCCGAAAACAGCCTCATCGCAATGCGAGGGAAAGACTGCGTACATTATCGACCTCCTCAGATCTCGCTATCATGCGGGAGCCTTGTGCACTGAGTTCCACCTTTTACTATTTTCGGAACCGTTGTTAAACTAATATAGTGATCTGTGGTAACTAATATAGAGATTTGTGGTACTATGTACATGTTGCACTTTCTCTCAAGAGAACAGCAACAACATTTTCCTGCAATCTACATTAAGTTTAATTATTTTCTTGGTGCCCCATGCTTGTCAATAAGCCCTAGTTCATTGATTAATAGGTTATTCAATCTTTTGTTTTTTTTCCTCTGATATGTTATCCTTCATGGGTGAATTGTCAAACGTGTAAGTTTAACGAAAAAATATCCACGATTGTTGCACCTGTATGTCACCTATATGTCGATACCTATGATATGATTAAAGCCGACAATTTAATATATAGTCAATGCCAGCCCTAAGGCTGTGCAGCGTGGGAAACTGTTCAGAACCCTCTTTTTTGTTGACCTGAAATTGCCTGTTAGTAGTATATTACTATATTAGTAGAAACAGTGTATCCATCAACATTTGTCATATTTACGATGTGTCTCAGTTAGTTGTGCAACCATTTTGAATATTAGGATCACTGCATTTGGTTCTTAGCTAAAAGCTTAAAACATTTATACGATACACATAACTCGATTTCTGCATGCATACTGATGTTCAATCTAATTCATACCACTCCTTCCTTCTGTCTCCTGTGCTTACTACACATGCACATTGTTACCAAACATCATAAAATCGTATGAATTGAATCTCGTTTCAAATCGGATCTTTCTCATTACAATTCAATTTACATTCTGATTCAAACTTGTTTAAAGTCAATGTTCAAGGTTTCGGCTGGAACCTCAAGATTCTGGCCATCTCGGACCGGTTTCAGCTGGAGTGAAAACGAAATTCACTGCAAATTTCGGTTTTAGGGAAGTCCAGAAGTAGCATGTAAAAATGTTAAAGTTCATATTTTTTCATAGCATATCTGCAAAAGCAAACATATACCAGTCAAAAATTGAACAAGGAAAAACGAAATTGTAGATTCATCAAAAAGTAATACAATAAAACAACTTATCTAACCTAATTTGGTTAGATCCGAGTTTCTCGAGAAGTATAGTTGGATAAAGATGATATTTTAAAATATTTCTTGCTAGAACAACTATGAAATGGCAGGTTTGAAGGGACCGAACAAAATTTTCTTGTAGAAAATACATGAAGAACTTTCAATTTCAATTTCTTGAAAAAAAATTTGGGTAGCCATTAATAATGACCAATTAAAGGAAGAGTAATCGAGTGAGAAGATGGCAACATAGATGTAGAAGAGTAAATTTCTACAAACAGGGAAGCTGCTGTAAGCTTAATGGAAGGACATGCCTTATTTATCACTTTAGAATGTGTATACATTAATGATAGTCCAACATGTGGTCAAGAAAAGGACAAAAGGTTTATTGTTTTGTTTGACTATTTATTCTTTGTATTTCAAAGTTTTTCGAAGATCAAACCAGGTACATTTCTATGTGATAAAATTTGCAACTTTTAAAAAATAACAAACTTTCAAACCTCATAAATTACACACAACATGTGGGTGTATGTATGTATGTATATACTGTTGGGGTGTCTCGTATTGTATACGGTAATGGAATTAGAAACGTATGTATCAAAATGTATTTATGTAAAATGTATGTATCAAAATGGAATCAGAAACTCAAACCAAAATTTATGAAACTTCCGAAACAGGGCGAAATTTCTAAAATTTCAAACAACTAAACCGAAACCGGTATCTCGAACCTAGGTTAAAACTACAATCAAGAAAAATCATTCAATCCGTAATGATACATTTTATATACTTAGTTGGATACATAATTCTATTTTTGTTGTTTTCCATATAAAATAAAGATGCAACAAAAGGGAAATTGAATTTTTGGTCTACATGTAGTTGTAAGATCAAAATCAATTTTAGAGTTTATACAAACCTTAATATATGGATTTTATGAATTTACAATTTACGATCTGAGCTATGTTATGATTTAAAGTTTAAACTTTACAATTTGAAAGCCTTGTGTACAAACACTTATATACCAATTTTCAAAATACCATTTTTCATTTTCATTCCGTCACCAAAGAGGTTTCGAATTTTGGTTCGGTTTTAGAAATGCCGCTTTAATTTTGTGTGCAAATTATAGCAGTTTTTTATATTTGTATACGTCAATTAATATAACTTTTTCATATAAGCAACATGAACTTAATACAAATTAAACAAAATAAATCATTATATCCTAATTCACTAAAATCACTTAATACAAATTATTATACACTAATTAATCTACAGCATTTTTTATTATCAGTCCATAATTCCTTGACAAATTAATAATAAACCAAAACTTTTGGATCCTGATCCAAGAGGTAAAAATATATAATCCAGACGCGATCATTTAAACAACAGACCCTATGCCAACGCCAAATTAAACTATTTCCTACTGAATTCATCGCTGTTTACTCTACAAAAAAACTTAATCAACAAGAGGAAAATGGAAACGAAGTCACTTCTCCCTTCAGGATGTCGCCAATTTCATTGCTCGATGTCGCTTCTCTCTCGCTTTCCCTCTCTTCTCTCATGGGTATTTATAGATATAAATCATTTTTTCCTTTTCTTTTGATTGCAACGCCTGAAACAAGGTTTTTAGGCAAATTCTGTTTCGATCGGCGTCAAAACTGGATCCGAATGGCCGGAATTTCGGTGTGTCGTCCAGAATCTCGAACCATTGTATAAACGCGTGTGCACGCACACGCACATGTATCATGTGAACAATCTTTTGATGCATCTATATGGTTCATTGCTATTTTTGTATCTACCTTTTTTGCTCTTAACACTGTTCCACAAGGGAGTATATTGATTTTTAATACTTAAATTTTACAGTAAAATTTTGATTTGTTCTTGAAATATATTTTGAGGTTTCATTCTGGAAAACAGACTGTGTAAAATAAGAATATTTTGTAGCACTGTCAAAAACAGTGATAATAGAAAAAAAAATCAAATGTTATTTTTTCAAGTATTATTGTACCCGCGCAAGGGATCCAACATTTAATTTTGTTCAGAGCCCAAAATATCCCAAATAACTTGAGCAATCCATTGCCAAAATATTTATAAATGTCTATATTTTTTAACCTTTAATGATTCATCATGCCTATCCCATACCATTTTGCAGAGGCTTAAAAGCCCCGAATTTATTTAACTTAACCACAGTAACCATCATCTTATAATTCTCAATGTTGTCAAGCGTTTACATAGAAGTCCCTGAACCCAGATAACTAAACAATCCATTGCGAAGTATTTAAGTGTACATATTTTGTAACCTTTCACTAACAACTTTCTTATTCAATTATAATGTTTTTCAGGTCCATAACTCTTAGAAAATGAGTTGTTAGTACTTCATTTGTAATCCTTTAACTTGACAACTGCATCAGAACATTTTATGGCGTTTTGCATTTACTCAGCCAAATGCATTTACTTCATTTGTAATTTTTTGATATTTTTCTAAATTGCATTCTGTTCTCCATATTGCTTTTACCTACAAATATGTAAAGTTCTCCATCTATAAATATATTACAGATGAAGAATAAATGTGCTGATTATTATCAGTCAGAAAAAGGAAAGAAAGAATTCGGACAGATAAGTGTGTCTATTAATTGCACAAAAGTTAGCAGCTCTTCTTTAGTGCAGCATTGCCTAGAGGTTAAGGACAAGGAGGTAATAACTTAATCACAAGTATAGCTTAATAAATCAGATATCTGCAAGAGAAAAAAAAAAGGAAGGAAGAAAAACACAAGTATCTTGAAAAAAAGGTAAATCCATAATAAATTGATTGGTTTTCCAGTAATGGTGATTTAATCCTTGTTTTATCCTATTAGAAGATTAAAAATCACCATAGGAAACCAACCGGATAACTATTTAGTCCATCTTTTACGACAGCAACATGTCATTATAACACGATCTGTGAAACACACATATGGTTTAAAACGCCTTCTCTCTCTTTCTTAGTCACACATGTGTACACACACCCACACTAATTCATTAATTTTGTCTGATTTCATGTAGTCAAATAACCCCGCCTTGCCAGTTCTTCATATTCAATACCCAGAATGGCCTGATCACGGAGTGCCTGAGGACACAAAAGCAGTTAGAGAAATACTAAAAAGGATGTATCATATCCCAGCAGATCTTGGACCCATAGTAGTGCATTGCAGGTTTAATCAAAAAACATTTTATGTAAACCATCACTGCATACCAGAAGAAAGTACATTCTATCACTGCATATTGCATCGTTTTCTACTTTAGTCTCTTCATTTTTAGATATACATGTTTTTCGATGGATATTTTTGTGGGGTACATGAGCTAATGACTATGCGTCCTTTTTATTAGTTAATAATTTATATTCAAGGCAAAACAGGAAGGGTTGATGCATCTCTTTACTAGAAATTTAAACTAGGTTTCTGCCTTTTTAGCGTTCTGAACTTTGAATCAATGAAGCTAACACAACTATGTTATTGTCGCAGTGCAGGCATTGGTAGAACTGGCACATATTGTGCAATTCATAATACAATACAAAGGATACTTGCTGGTGACATGACATCTTTAGATCTTCCTAAAACAATTGCTGAGTTTAGAAACCAGCGGATGGGAATGGTTCAGACAGCGGTAATTTTCTTTTTAATTTTATTACACGTATGTCTCAAGGTTTGAAAATTGCAGAATTATAGTCTGAAATAATATAAAATACTACAAATTTCAGTAATCACCCTTCCGATGCTAAATAACTGCAGCAAAAAAAAAAATCCAGTTAATTGTCACAAGGTGTTGCAGAGAAATCTAATCAATCGAAAACAAACAAATCCAAATTAACCAACCCGAACACAGTAATAATAGTGCAACAAAATAATGAGAAGAGATTTATAGTGGTTTCATGGTAGATATTGTACATCCACTTCATATAAAATTTCACTATTGTTTGAGAAATCACCAAAAATTAAATACAGTTTTCCATGTGGAAGTACTGTTTATAATTTTGAGATGATTCAAATAACTATTAGATACAATTTATAAAGTGTCTTAGCCGTTTTTGCCTTACCCATGCTGAATAGGAGCAATACTTTGTGAATGTACTTTTTGAGTTCAGTCTTAGCCCACAATCCTTTCAGTTTCTTGTACTCTTTCTGTCAACATTTTCTATGCCACTTCAAATTATCAAATTCCTTTTCTGAGCACTATTTTGTTTAGTCAATCTCCTCTTTGTTCTTAGATGCAACAATCATATCAGTCATTCAACATACAAAAGTATGCCTAATTCTCACTTTTAAACATTTGGTATATGTAGAAGAATACTTGATGCTTGGATTAAAACCAAACCAAACATAAAATGATCAAACCTCTTCTGTCGTCATCTAGGAGATTGTTTAAAACGTAAACTAACATAAACTTTTCATTTACTTTTTTTTATGGTTGTTCCATAATTTATATGGATCTATTTGTAATATTTACCATATAGAAAGGGTTTTTTAACGTTTATTTTCTCTCATGAATACAAATTCCAAAAATAGGTATTGATATATGTCAGACAGTCCCTGCCACTCTTTATCCTTTAGCACATATTCATCTATTATTAATTTGACCTTATGTATATCGTCATCATTGACTTTGAAAATCCACTTACAATGAGCGGTTTATTCTATAGAATCGAGATTAGGGCCCATTTCTCATCTCATTCTTGTATAAAGATTGCATTCTTTCTTGGTGTGATTTATTTTAAGCTATCGATCAATTTCATTATTTCGTCAATGTATATTGGTTCATCTTGGACTACATGAATTAATAGTCCAATTGGTCACAGAGGATTAAAATTGGGTAACCTTTAGTGTGAGGGGTGATGCTTGATCCTACCCATAATACAAGCTTCCACCATGGCTGCACGACGAATCAAATTCAATGGATTAAGGCAATAATCGACAATCCAATTTATAGTTGAATCTTAAATTTTTGATCCGCATTCAATACGTCTGACCTATAAAGTATAAATCCAATCTGATATAAAATATCTTGGATTGGAGTGAATTATATTTTGGTTATAATTTGTGATAAAAAATTCCATATATACTTGTGGACTGTTTGTGTGGAAATTGTTAAATATATATTATGTTTTATTTTATCAAATACACTTTAATATTTTCTTTTTTGGAAAAATGTTTGTTTTTTACTATATAGTTAATCATGTCTAATTTTCATTGCCTAATCAAATTTTATTATGGATATATGATATTATTATAAATAGCTGTATCAAAAATTTGAGATTGTAAACCATATGATGTTTTCTTTGAACTACTTGAAGAATCAAGCTTCGCTTATAAAGTCTGGGGAAGCATGTGCCTATCAAACGCATGCTTCGGTTGCTTGTTACAAATTTGTTAGTTTTAGGGTTCGAACTTACGACCTTTGATCTCGCATTTCGAATTATCAACCAACTGAATCAACCCTATTGGCAACCATATGCTGTTAGTTAACTGAAAGGATAAATTGTCCTCTTGTCGCAAATTAAATGAAAGCGAAATTAAGCTTATAATATAATGCAGTATAAACTTTATCTTTTTTTAGCCTATAGTTGAATTGAATCAGGTAGGAATTGGTCACAGTTGTTATATTACAACATTTAACTTAATAAAATTAGAGTGTCTCGTATACTTAGATATAAACAAACAAACCCCTTGGTAGCTGGATAAGAGCAAAAACTATTATATTAAACTACGAAAATTACAAATTTTTAAACAAAATAAACTAGGCATAATTAAAACATTTAAATTTTGTACATGTTAATTAGTAAATCATAACAATATGAAAGATATACAAATACATGTTATTTTGATTAAAAAAAACATAGGATAAAATCTTGTACTTTTAGGTTGAAAGAAAATAGCATATGCACATTTTAAAACTGCACGTGTTATTTTAAAAACATAACATGCACATTTTAAAAATGCACGTGTTATGTTTTTTTTCTTTCCTTTTTTCTACTTACGCATTTCCAAAAGTGCAAGTAGGATATCAGGCTTTATCAAGACAGACGCTTATTTTGCCTATATTTCTCTATCTTTATTCTAATCCCAAATCTCAAACTTCAGACCATATCTCCACATCCAAATACAACGTAGAACTTCAATTTTCCCTGTACGATTAGATCAAATTCGCAATATCATCATTCAATCAAATCGAGGTATTTAATGTATAATTATTAGGTTTTATTTCTAGAATTTTTTGACGTCTCAAACAATTTGTGTTCTAGTACATAATTTTCTTAAATGTAATGCATTTAACACATTTTTATTGTTATTATTGTTAAAAATGATTAATGTATGAAAATTTGTAAACTGTAATAATCGTATCGCGATACCTAGATTAACGAAGAATATTATAATGTCGTCTGTTAATTCGGAGGATACAGCTTGTTAAGGGCGATCGAATGTGAATATATCTTTATACTAACACTCACACGTCATTTATACCTTTTCACGTAATATCTGAAGTGAATTTGACGTGTACAGTATTAATACAAATTAATAGACACCAATTTCTCAGAATCAGAACAGTATATTGTATAAATAACAGTCAAAGATCATAGTGGAATAAATCTCAACTTACACATGTAAAAATTTTGAGTTTACAAAATGAAATACTAAACTTGATTGTTATACTAGTTTAACAATTCTCTAATCTCAATTGTACATCTTATAAACATATTCATAAATTTTCTAAAGGAGATAAACTACAATGATTTCAATTGTATATTACTATGATGGAGAATTACTGATGATGATGCTATACCTAATTATGCTGGTGGACAAAAGAAATGATCGAATATAAAGAAGTATTTAAGTGTTAAGTATGTTATGAAAAGTGTTTTTAAAGCGACAAAAATCAATCATTGCGAGTTTGATATAAAGCTAGTGACAAAATGGGTTATAAATGATGGATCATCAACTATTGACGTAGAGGATGATCGAGATACAGATGCGATGTTTTCAGTTGGAATAAAAGTGATAAAACTTTATATAAAGAAATCAAAACTTTACATGTCGAAGAGCCAAAATATTCAATGGCAGAATCAATACTAACACATTATCAAAGACACAATGTTCGACATCTCCTTCTTACATAGGCAGTCGTGGTGTTGGAGGGTTTATGTGACAACCGTCCTACACCTTCGGCACCCAATCATATCTATATATTGCGATGTAGTGGTGCCTGGACGATGCAGGACGACCATCAAGATTGTAAGGTAAATAAAACATAACTGAACGTGTCGTATATCTCACAACGCATCGAATGAAATATAATAGTAAACATCTCAGATATAAAACATACAAGACAGTAATAACTGAAAAAAATCATAAAAGTTAGAGTAAATCGATCCATACGGTATACAACATAAGTGATAGAGTTTACATCAAATAATAATTCATAAACAAACCTTCTTTAAATAATAAAGGCACTATCAAGCTTCAAGTGATGTGCAGCGGAATAACAAATTATAATAAGTTAAATGTAGTGATACGAGGGTCTAATATCCTGCTTGTCCTCTGTCCGACTCCATGTGCTCATCGGACCGGATATCCCTAATCCACTTATTTAAGAGTACCCAAAGTAATAGGAAGTAAAACATAAACTTTGAGTCAAGCAACAGTCTGGTGTGAACGGTAGAAAATCTCTAAATACTAATAAACCACTACAATAGATATGGAAAATCATACCTGACATGTCCCTGCATCTATAGAGTTATCACATACACAAGATATATGCTACTCTACATCATAGTCATCATGGGTGTACCATGCATCAAAGTACTAAGGGTGTCTAAGGGTCTATATCGACAACATGGTCATTATGTGACATCCCTAAGGTGATAAACGATCAAAGCAAACATAACATTCATCATTCATCCTCATGTTCACTCACTTAGTGCGTTGGATACGGGGCAACTCGAATGACTCGTCATGGTCAAAGACTACTCAGTGTCTTGTTTCCTCAGTGCTTGAATCCATGCCACTTAGTAGGTTAGGAACTAGATCGTCCGTCACAGCTGATCCAGGGTAAAGATCATCCATCATGGAGATTATGACCCATCATGGTCCGAATGGGTACCCCATACACCCTTGTTTTACGAGTATTCTCCGAATCTCGAGTTTCAACTATTCTTTTGCATACGTCATTTGTAGTAGAGCTTATCCTGTAACTGTTCTTACGACCCCCCTTATGAAGTCGTCGTGGTTGGGACAACTCTCTACAATCATTATCAGTCGTAGAATACCATCATACATCTCATAACCTTTCTCCAACAGTCCACTCAATCCGACTCATAGTCCTCTACTCTGCATCTCAAAGTGCAGCTATCTATCACCGAAGATGTCTCTTCCCATCACGGAATCATCATCATCGAATCATGGGTCGTCGTCGTCAAAATCGTAACCGAACCCGGTAGTTCGATACCGACCCCTCCCTTAGCCATATTTGGCTAAGCGTTTGGTTTGACACAAGTTCGGGATGAACACACCCAAGACTCGAAGCAAACACCATCACATCTTGGAGCAAGCATAGGAAGAACTCGAAGTAACTCCGATCCTCCCCATTATCGATCCATAGCCACCGATCGTACGCTTCAACTCAACTAAGCCATGCTCCTCCATGTGAAAGTTTTCCCTATAGATCCATCGCCATCAACGATCGATGCTCCATGGATCGGTACCGATCCATGGGTCATCGATCCAACACTTAGCCAGTGTTATCAAAACCCTCGTCTAGACACGCTTAGGCTCCGAAAAGCCCTAGGCTCTAAGCTGGGGCTTTTTGACTTCTGAGGCGCCATGGATGCACAAGGTACCGAAAAAGCCCCAAAAGCCCCAAGACGCTGGCTTTTAAGGCGCTGTAAAAGCGCGCATTGGGCTGCTTTGTTGGAGAATTTTTTTTTGGGTCCAATATGAGACCAAACACATAACTTCCCTTCAATTTATCCACACCTAGTTGAATCATCCAGCTCAAAAACAAATTCGTACCCAGCCCCAACTCAAAATCAAGTCGATCAAATTAAAATACGTAACGTAGTTCGAACTTCGAGAGCCGTCTAGACTGCTCGCCGCCTCATGCTCAAGGCTTCCAATAAAGCCCTAGGCTCCAGCTTGGCGCTTTTTTGTGCCTTAGCGCCTTAACTACCTTGCACTTAGCGAAATTTTCCATTTTACTCCAATGAACGAACATATAGCACAAACCAAGTAACCCCAAGGATCGTTACCGATCCATGCCTTAGAATTCTCATCTATCTCTTCATGCGATCGATCCATGCAAGCCAGCGACCTAAGCAAACTCTCAAAGAACTCGAAGCGATCCATCCTATGACTCGAGCAATCATCGGAAAGCCTCTATCGATCCATAGCCTTCAAATGACCATCGATCCATTCATAACTCGAGCAAACAGACTTAAAACGACTTGAAACTTAGTACGTAGTCTCATGAGGTCTTCCTTATTGCCCCATATCGATCGCATCCTATTTGGATCGTTATCGATCCTTAACTGCCGATCCTTAGCGTATTTCTATAACTAAATCGACATTTGATCGGCGTTTTCAACCATCCAATCAATATACATTCAAGCAATCATGATATATATAATATATCTTAACAAACACACATCCATATATATCAAAGTGAATCCTACAAGAATAAGGGAGATACATAAGAATACTAATTTTATTAACCTTTTTCAAATCATTTGAAATTTACATATGTGATTGAAGATGCTTTAAAACATATTTTAGAGTTTAAAAGTTATTTAAAAACATCATTAAATATCATATAGTGGCTAATTAGCAAGTAAAGGCTTAAAACCACTCATCTAAATCCAAAGCAAGTCCAAAGGTGTACAAATTCCGAGATGAACAACAGCTCCAAGTGATCTTCTACCAACAAATCTCTAATCCAAGGTGCTAATCTTCCTCTAATGACACGTTTGGGCTAATTAAAGTAGAGTTTAGGGTAACTATTTAGGGTAGAGAATGTTGTCTTCTCTCTATTTTTGAGAAGTGTGAAATGATAGAGAGAAGTCCAATCAGCTCCAACCTCATGCTAATCATGAAATGGGCTTTGGGCCTAACTATTAACTCACTAATTATCCAATAAGTTGTCCAAAATCAAGTGAAATTTCAAACAGCCGTAACTTCCTAACGGTAAATCCATTTTCATATTACGATCACTTTACGAGATTAAGAAACCATAATCCCGATCTAATGGAAGTGGTTTCAGATTCCAATTCGACTCCTATCAAAATTTATAGATCATACAAGATTTTTAAGGTCAAAATCATCCAATAAAAATTATAAGAATGGTTTCAAAATCATAAAATAATACGGTCTCATATAAAAATAATATTAATATTCTACGATCCTTCGATACGTAAAGCGTAGATCGTTACAATTTACTAATCTAATGGATAGATGTAGCTCATTTGTTGGATAATCTCTTAGTCAACTACATAATTCAGATCATAGTTTTATTTATTCGAATTGTAGTGTTCCAACTCTTTCTCAAACACGTTGTATTATGTATTCTCATCAATATTTTGTAATAGTTTTACAATGCATGAAATTGGAGAAGCATCAAATTATCATATGGATGTTGATGATTTTATTAACGAGCCAAGTAATGAAGTGCAATTGGATAGCATGCAAGTTGCATGTATGGTTGAAGAAGATAGAACATGGATTAATATATGAAAATTAATAACGAAACAATTATATATGATGATAATCAACCCTTGAAGAGCTAAATGGCGATGAAGATATAATAATGGAACAATTAAGATGATAATCAACCATTTGGAAGAGAATGTATTGGAAAAAGTCCTCGAGTTGCATTGATTTGTGAAACAAAAGAAAAACTCATTGAACAATTTAAATGAATGAGCAATTAAATGCTCGGATTCTTTTCGAGTAGTCAAGTTCTGTGTGAATGACTATACAGTTTGATATGTTATTGACGAAAACGGCCACCGAAGAGTGTATGCTACTCTTTCTAAAAATAATTATCAAAATTAAATTAAATTAAATTATAGAGGCGACCACATTTGTTTGAATCCTACCATCAACTCAAATAATTGACAAACAACTAAGTTTATATATAGTAAGATACTTTCAATAGTCAAATTTGAGATAAATTTAACTGTAAAAATAGTTCAAGAGACAATGTCAAATATGTATAATAACAAAATTAGTTACTCAAAGGCTTGTTAAGGATTAACAAAGGCTTTAGGAATAATATATGAAGATGAGATACATTATTCAAAGTTTTCAAATTATCTCAAAGTAGTGCAAAATAATTTTTCCAGAGTAGTATTTGATGTCTTCGAGGTGGAGCCTTGACGCAACAGTTAGGTCACCCGCATGTGATTTGGACACCCAGGTTCGAGTCCGGAAACAACATCTTCGCAATGCGAGGGAAATATTGCGTGTATTATCGATCTTCCAAGAGTCTGCTATCGTGCGGGAACGTCGTGCACCGTGTTCCACCTTTGTATTTGATGTCTTCCACACTCATGATGTTTCGATGGTGCTCTTTCGGTATTTTAGACTTCAATTGAAGGTTTTTGCATATTATCGTCTGTTACTTCGTATTGATGACACCTATTTATTTGAGAAATGTTTAAGCGCTTGTAACAACTTGTGTAGGTGCAAATCAAGGTCTTTATCCATTGACATTCGCTATTGTGCAAACTTAGTCCTGGAAGATATGGAAGTGGTTTATTAGTTGTATATGTCATATTCCTTTGCGTGATATATGTATTACGTTTGTTTCCGATCGTATGAAAGGAATTACACGTGTGTTGAGTGAATGTTGACCCGCTAAACATCATTTTTCGTTATTGTATTAGATATATTAAGGTCAATTTAAAGAATGTTGTATTTTAGTCGGATGTTCTCCAAACTTGTTACATTTTTGTACTAATGCATCAGATGTAGTAAAATATAAGGAATTAAGAAAGCAATTAAAGAAATCTAGTTCATAAGCTGATACGTGGATCGAAGAAAGTTTGAAGGATCAAGAAGAAAAATGAACACTTTGTAAAGATGGTGAAAGGAGATTCAATACGATGACAACAAACGTATATGCAATTTTTAATGGTATTTTGAAAACAAGGAACTATGTATGTTTCATCGTGTTAACCATTACTTCTATAAATGTTGTAACCAAGGAAAGTTGCTGACTTCCCGATTGATGCCAAAGCGGGAAGCAATTGCAAAGAAAAGAATGGAGTCCAGACATTTAAATATCGAGTGATATAGCTGCATGTAGTGGCAAGTGAAAGATGGTACGCATGCTCAAAAATTTGTCCAAAAACATAATGAGTTTAAAGTTCAAATTAAAACATAGAAAAAACACAATTAAAACTAAGTGAGAACGGGAGAAACCTTAGATGTAAAAAGATTGCTTCATAAGCTGATACGTGGATCGAAGGAAGTTTGAAGGATCAAGAAGAAAAATGAACACTTTGTAAAGATGGTGAAAGGAGATTCAATACGATGACAACAAACGTATATGCTTTTTTTAATGGTATTTTGAAAACAAGGAACTATGTATTTTTCATTGTGTTAACCATTACTTCTATAAATGTTGTAACCAAGGAAAGTTGCTGACTTCCCGATTGATGTTAAAGCGGGAAGCAATTGCAAAGAAAAGAATGGAGTCCAGACATTTAAATATCGAGTGATATAGCTGCATGTAGTGGCAAGTGAAAGATGGTACGCATGCTCAAAAATTTGTCCAAAAACATAATGAGTTTAAAGTTCAAATTAAAACATAGAAAAAACACAATTAAAACTAAGTGAGAACGGGAGAAACCTTAGATGTAAAAAGATTGCTTCATAACCAAATTCGTCAAATTTAAAATCAAAGGTGAACCTTTAATTTATGATAATTAAAATAAGTTGGATCGATTATCCAATTGGCTTCGACCATGAAGATCTGCTAACCGATCTGTCACAATTGAATTTGTATAACTTGAATCCAAGCCGGTTTTAAACTGAATTTGTTCCGATTCAGCCTTTTCGTATTGGATTGGATTTGATCCGTTGCTTAATCGATCCGTGTGCACCCCTAAGCTTCCAGTTCCACATCATTTTGGCTCCACCTCAGTTCAAAACCTCCCTACTACCTGGCTTATCACTATCATAGCTGGTATACTCTTATGTTTATTAACTATACTATTCATATTAAATCTATCCACTCTATCACTAAGTCTAAAAGCAAACAACTTCTCTCACCAACTTTGTCGTTTCACTCATCAAATTGGAAACATAGAATGAAATCGTGTTATTGTTCAACAAGTTCAACCTATCAAGGTGACTTGTCTAATCACATTTTTGTTTCCAAAATTCAAACTTGTTGACCTTACTTTTTTAACCAAATGATAAATCAAGTTTTAGATTCAAGCTTGCTAACATAATAAATATTTGAAGAAAGCTTTGATCATTGTCCTTACGTTTCAAGGTCTTTATATTTTTCAATGGTTGAGCATGAAATTCAATTGGCAAAGTAAACAGTGGTTGACATTGCTCCATTCAGAAATCCCTTATATTCATCCAGACGATCTTAACTGACTTGTTTTCTTCATCATAGCATTATTTATTATTTCCACAACCATAATATAAATTGTGGATCCCTTAGTGTAATGGTGTGTCTTCTGACCTAGTGTTGGTTACAACATTCAAAAATCCCCTTGACATGAATTTTCCACCATCATTTATTTTTTGTACCTTCAAAGCTTTACCTTTAGCTTTCAGGCAAGATTTTTCAGACTTTGAATCATCAACAAGAAGTCTGATCTTGATTTCGTCACACTCAAAGCTTGGCAAGAGTAATAATCAATAAACAAAGTAAAGTACTTGGCTCTTCTTAATGAAACCATCAGTGTCGGTGTCAGTCCTTGTATATCTGTAAGAACAAAATAAATAACATCCTTCCGATCATGCTTCTTTTGAGCTAGATATTGAAATTCACTTAATTCATTTCACCAAAAGCACATTGTGTTTGTTTCGCAACATGATTGAACGTAATATGTTCCGGTCACCTAGAATCTATTTCACACTATTTTTCAATCCCAACAGTGTCTAATATTAGTAAGCCTTCTTAAAAGAATATTAGACATTGACCATAATTCTCTTCATGAACATCAATGTTTTGCATGAGTTCTCCGTATCATCACTCTGTAAAGGATCTTGCACACCAATCATTCAAGTGACCCCTTAGTGTCGTGGAGGGTCTTCTGATCTAGTGTTCATTACAATAGTCAAATAATCCCCTTGATGCAAAGTTTCTACATTGTTTATTTTTAGTACCTTCAAAGCTCTATCTTATGCTTTCAGGCAAGATTTTTCAACAATTCCGATCTCGCTTTCATCTCATGCTAAAATATCTTTACATGAGTAATAGTCAATAAACAATGCAAAATACTTCGCTTTTCCCAATGAAGCTATCAGTCCTTGTATATTTGTATGGACAAAAAAAAAAAACTTCCTGCTTATCATTCTTCTTCTTGCCTAGATAAATTAGGCACAGGATTTCAGATTTCTGAAATTCAAATTCAGTCATTAAAATTCATTTGTCCAAAAGCATATTGAGTTTGTTTCACAACACGATTAAAAGTAATATGTTACAGTCACATATTATCTATTTCACATTATTTTTCAACCCAAACAGATGCTAATATTAGCAGCCTTCCCGAACAAATATGAAACATTAAGCATAACTTTATTCATCAACATCAATGTTTTCCACGAGCTCTTTATATTATCACTCTGTAAATGATTTTGCACCCCAATCATTCAAGTTGGTTCAATCAGAATATGATCTTTGAAGCCATATAATGCATATGTATGACTGAATAATTTGATGATGCTTTTTGATTTACTTCAAGCAAAAGCTAAGGTATTGTTTGGTTTAAAAACAAATTTTGGGTTTTATGTTTTCAAATATGCATGTCAAATGTGAGAAGAGTGAAGTGATGACGGAGATGATGGAAGGAAAATGGAGGGACGACGAAGGAGATTGATAGACGACGGAAGCATGAATGGTTTCTCGTGCTTCTATTATTTTTCAAAACACAGAAAGTAAAAAAAAGTTGTTTTTAATTTTGTATGTTAATTTCATTTTGTAAATTGATCGTTTTCGACAATATACATGCGTCTTGCGCATTTTTGTATGAATGAAAATTCAAAACTAAAAATAACAAACCAAACACAGCCTGAGTGTTATACATCACATTATTTTCGATGGTTTCGATTATCACATCATCTTCGAATGTTGAAAAACTTATTCCAACCAACCTCAGTGAAATGCATGCTCCAAATCTATGACATGTTCATAAATCACCGCATTGAATGGACACTCCCTCGAGACATTGTTATCACAAACACCATTCTTCATCACCATCCATGGAGATGTTTGCAACTCCTTTTATTTTGGCTTTTTTTTTCAATGGTCTAGTCTCTCACAAAAACATGTAATATTTTTCATCCTTTTCTTCTTCTTGATTTTCTTCGAAATGTATTGTTCCCTCCTTTAACGCTTATTCCTCGCCCAAAACAAATAAATCTTCACTGCTTCATGATCGGAAATCAACTTGCTTTTTGATCATGAAACTCTTCGCTAATAAGATCTGATTTGAAGTCATTTAAGCTCAAATTGTTTCTGATCATATACCATAGTATCCACAAACGTGTTATATTTCGACGATCAATGGCGTTATTAATTCTTCTTGTTATTTGTTATAGTCAATCTTATGGTCTTTTTTTCATTGGAAGTCCATCAAACGTGCTTAAGTGTGCTTTCAGAAAAGAATTGCCTTCCAGTTTAAATCGACTAATGTCTATTAATATTAGATAGTATTGTAGCGTTTTTTCCGAGTGCCACTACTTAACTTTATTTCAAATATGCATGATTCGCACTAATATCGTGAATAATTTTTTTTTTTTTTGGCAAAGGATCGTGAATAATTTTAGTACTAGGTAATAATTACAAATATTTTATTTGTTTCATCCAACCACCTAAAAAATATCCATGTGTACAGTTTCAGTTCTCCGTGTTCTGCTTGATTTTTTAATGCTGTTTCTCCCACAGAAAATGCGGAATCAAAGATAAGATCAAAATCATATACGCACACACATTGCATATGCATGTATACATGGTATTATCAACTGATGCTTAAACTTATCAAGCTATGTGGTAACTTTGTCGTTCACCTAACCTTTAGTCTACTACCACGACATATTACGACTCAGTAGCTATGTTCAACTCATAAAAAATGAAGTTGATGTTCCATCTCCTTTCATATAAAATGCATTTTAATTAAACATCGAAGTTGCATAATTTCATATGTTGATCTTATATAAATTAATTAATGGAAATTGTTAAGTAGACCTGTCAAAATATGACCCAACCCATTAACCCAACCCATTTACTCTACTTATAAATGGGTTGGGTTAACCCATTTATGAATATTATTAAATGGGTTATGGGTTGGGCTGACCCATTTTTAAAAGGGTTATAAATGGGTAACCCATTTACCCATTTATTAAAAACATTAAATTTTAATATAAATTTGTAAAATAAGAAATTTGAACATCCATTATAGTTTTTCATGGAGTCTGACAACTGTACTTGGAAAATAACAGGCTATCGCATCCTCATATTTGAATTCCGCCTAGTGCAAAAGCCGTTATTTTTTTTGTTCAGACTGCAATAACTCCTTCATTCTAGCTCAGAATCAGGCGAGACTTCGACCGGTTAACTTCCACCAAAATTACGGACATTATGAAACACTCGGATACTTCTTCGTGTGAACGCACACTGTGTTCTCCAAGGGGATTGACAAGTGCACTTAGAAAATAACAGACTACCACATCTCCATATTTGAACTCCGCCTAGTGCAGAAGCCGCTATTTTTTTTGTTCAGATTGCAATAAGTCCTTCGTTCTAGCTCAGAATCAGACAAGACTTCGACCAGTTAATTCTCACCTAAATTATGGACAGTACGGAACACTCGGATACTTCATCGTGTGAACGCACACTGTAGTTCTCCAAGTGGACTGACAGTTTATTTAGAAAATAACAGACTACCACATCCCTATATTTGAACCCCGTCTAGTGCAGAAGCCGTTATTTTTTTGGTTCAGACTGCAATAACCCTTTCGTTCTAATTCGAAATCAGACGAGACTTCGACCGGTTAACTCCCATCTAAACTACGGACAGTATGGAACACTCGGATACTTCATCGTGTGAACGCACACTGTAGTTCTTCAAGGGGGACCGACAGTTGTACTTAGAAAATAACAGGCTACCACATCTCCATATTTGTACTCTGTCTAGTGCAAAAGGTGCTATTTTTTTTGTTCAGACCGCAATAACTCCTTCGTTCTAGCTCATAATCAGGCGAGACTTCGACCGGTTAATTCCCACCTAAATTACGGACAGTACGGAACACTCGGATGCTTCATTGTGTGAATGCACACTGTTGTCCTCCAAGGGGACTGACAGTTGTATTTAGAAAATAACAGGCTACCACATCCCTATATTTGAATTCCGTCTAGTGCAGAAGCTGCTATTTTTTTCGTTCAGACTGCAATAACTCCTTCGTTCTAGCTTGGAATCAGACAAGACTTCGACCGATTAACTCCCACCTAAATTACGGACGGTATGGAACACTCGGATACTTTATCGTGTGAACGTACACTTTAGTTCTCCAAGGGGACTGACAATTGTACTTGGAAAATAATAAACTACCGCATCCCCATATTTGAAATTTGATGAAAATTAGAATTAAAATTTTAAATTTTTGTCGAAACTCAAAACATAAAAATTAGAACTAGAATTATTTTATATCTATTTATTTTTTATTTTTAAAATTAAATTTAAATCTTTAAATGGGTTAAATGAGTAACTCGCTTATTAAGTGGGTTGTGGGTCATAAATGGATAAAAAAGAATGGGTCAAAAATGGATTGAGTCAAACTCGACCCAACCCATTTTGATCCGACCCGTCCCGTTTGACATGCCTACTGTTAAAGGGGCTCCAGCTTTGGATAATCTTTTTCCGACATGTGTTCCCTAATTTGCTTTGAACAAGGTAAAATGGTAAAACTCCCGATTTTGTTCCATTTATCATGTCTCTCTCTTAACAATTTTATTTTTGGGCGGAGTCCCCCTAAAATTATACCCCTTGTTCAAAAGTGGAGTCCCGTTAATAATGCCCATATTAATCACCGTTTTCGGTAAAATTGCATAATTTCATATGTCGTGTTTCTCAGGAACAATTCTTCTTTTGCTATGCTGCAATAGTCGATGAATTGGAGGACCTTCTCTTAAAA
Organism: Allium cepa; assembly: GCA_030765085.1. Lineage (NCBI taxonomy): Eukaryota > Viridiplantae > Streptophyta > Magnoliopsida > Asparagales > Amaryllidaceae > Allium > Allium cepa. The sequence continues at coordinate 657,871,013 of CM060940.1, forward strand.
TCCAGATACTAGTGGTAACTTACTAGAAGATTTATGCCAGTTCATATGCAACAGCCTTGGGTTTTTTACAGGCATATGCTTTTACTTGTACAAGTCTTTGATTTTGCTGGTTTTAACCCTTTGTCTGTATTGCTTGCAGGTGTGGGTTATTTATCAAGAAATGAATTTCATTTTGGACTTATTGATCTCTAGAACAATGCTAAACAGTGAACCTTATCCTATTATTTCTCATTATTAAAACTGGTTTGTCTATAAATTAGCTGATCACAGGAGCACATTATGCCATTATAGCCTTAACAGTTAGATTCTTTCACATCGCAAACTGGCATTAAAAATGTGATTTAACAGAAGGATCTTTCTTTTGATATTTCTTTTTCTTCCTAGTTCTGAGTATTTATCATTTGACTGACTGGTTAATTTTATTGGATATGTATTTTGAAGCTTGAAATGTCCGATATCAAAGTATATATGTCTAAAGGTGGAATTGTAATGTCTATTTAACAGTTCAATTTTTCCAAGTTTACACCAAACAGTTATTTTGTTATGAAACCAGTGATCCGAGGACAAACTTGAAGCTAAAGTGAAAGGCAAACAATGATCAGGGATCGCTGTAGATCTATAAGGAGTATTTACGTATAAAGGGGCTAGAATAATTATTAATTGAGGCTGCAAATTATCTAAGTGTTGCGAAATAAATGGATGACAATATCATTTATATAGTTTCAAATCTTGATATTTCATAGAAAGAAATGTGAAGTACGACTAATTTGTTTTGTTTTTCTGAAGGACAAAAATTGTTGAAAAGAAAAGAGAAGTTTTAAGAAAAATGCACTAAATGAATTATATTAAAGACAATTAATTTTATGAATCAATTTTTATAACTACAAAGTCACTTATATTCAATTTGATCGTCGATCCTTGGTAATATAACCAGAAATTGTTTTGTTTGTTTAAAATCAAAATAAATTGAACCTAGGCGAAACTTTGATCAGAAAAATGTAATATTTGAAATGTATGTCCAATACAAGGTGATATAAGTTATAAGAAAAACATGCGTAACTATTTTCTTATTTATTTTTCAAAATGTATTTTTAGTTGAATTCAAGTTTAAAATAATATGGAAATAAGATGCTTGTAGAAAAATATTGCATCACTGTTTTTTGTGGAATATTATTTTGTAATGTTTATTTCAAGTGGGAAGAGTTGAAACCGAATTGACCATGTTTTTTAAGATGAAAAATATAAAAATTTGGTAATAAAAAACCAAATTTTTTGTGAAAATGATTAAATTTGTTAGAATTTAATATTTTTAAAGCAAAATTATTTGTAATGAAAGTAATCAAAAATTTGAAGTCATACATTTATAAGTTTTCGTATAAAAGCATCATTCTAAAAAGTTCAAATATATTATAACGTTTCAACAAAAAAAAAAAATTGTAGCAACTAATTGCAAAATGTATTTAGCCGTACATGCGTAGTGCAGTTGGTTGATGTAGCTGTCTCTAAGTCGTAAGGTCAGTAGTTTGATTCTAACTGGTTATACCATACATGGAATATACCTGGAGTCACACTGTACTACACATGTGAATTTGCACGGCAACAGACATATTGGTCCCTTCATATATGTATTTGTTGTTTATTGTTATATAATATATTAATATAATTTAAAATGTATATATATATATATATATATATATATATATATATATATAAGTATGAAAGTAACTATACATACACACACATATATGTAAAATAGTTAAACATAAATTCAATATAGGACAATTTGAAATTTAAAATCAAAATCTTAAGAAAAATTCAAATCTGAATTAGATCTAGATTTAAATATCCTTTTAAAATTCAATTTCAAATTTAACTATTTACAAAAATTATATTTGTATATAAGTATATACGAAAATATTTTTTATTATTATTAGAAAATACACAAAATAAAATCAGGAAAATGGGCATAGGGAAGAAGTTGTAAGAATATTTAATCTCAGGGACAATAAGTTTATTTTTTAGTCTCAATGACGCTTTTTAGTGTGAACATAAAATGATAGTTGCAACTATCATTCTATGATTTACACTAAAACATGTCTTTAAACCTAAAAAACAAACTTTTTGTCCCTAAAACTAATTTTTTCTCCAACTTTTCCCCGAGCCTAAAAACCCCAAATAAAATTATATATATATATATATATATATTAATTTATAAAATTTAGTTTATATTTGTGTGTGTGTGTATAATATAATATAATATATATATATTTTTGGCCCAAATTGGCAATATCGATTTTTTAAATATAATTCGCACGAATTGAATGTAGTTTTTTAATTTTTATTTTAAAAATTCCATACGAAAAAATTGTTTTAATTAATTATCATTTTCGTACAAAATACTTTATAAAACACACACGCACACATATTAACAAACTATAATTTAGTTCCTTTTAAATTAATTAATATTGATAATTTATATATATGTGTACGTATATATATTTCATTTTAAATAAGAATTATATATAATTTTTTTGTTTACATGCTAAATTAAATGAATAAAATTTATTGGACACACATACACACACATATTGGTTATATCTCATTTCTGCTACACCTCTATTCCCTCTTGATTTCGACCGCACATTCCATTTTAAATAATATAGTTTCTCTCCCTTGCCAACTCATTATATTATTTAAATCGGAATGTATAGTTGAAGTCAAGGGGAATAGAGGTGTAGGCGATCCTTACCCATACATATATAAACACATGCGTGTGTGTGTTTACAATATTGTTAAAATTCAATTTTTCATCTAAAATGTTTTAAAATTAATTTTAAATTGGAAAATAATATTTTTATTTCATGACCGAAAACACACATGAACGCACACCCACACACCCCCCGCACAGATTTTTAATTATTTTATGTAATACATACATATATAAATCGATAACAAACAAATATACAAATTCATTATATAATTACTAACTTATTCATATACAATAGCATAAATGATTACATATATAAACCGATATAAATTATATATCACCTTAATTGTGGCCTATTGTAATACCTTGAATGTTGAATTGAAAGAACTCCTAGAATCTGATTCGATCCCTTTCAAAATGCTAGTAATCGAATAGATTTACACACCTTTGATTTTACTTGATTTTGGTTTGAAAAAATGAAGAGAGGAGATGGAAAATACTTGCGGGAGGGAGGGGGTTGTGGGGGCGTGGAGGGTGTGGGTGGGTGGGTTTAGGAAGCTAGAAAAGGTATAATCTAAAATGAAGAGGATGTTGGGTTCACATAAGAAGGGAGAAGGGGAGAAAGAAGAAGATCTAGTCTTTTACCCCTTCTTTCTCCACCAATTCAAACCCTTGTTTCAAAAACAACACACCCCTCCTACCACCTATCATGGTCGGTCATTCCTTATAGGCTTATAGGCCTATTTGCATTTTCAAACCCGATCAGTAATTTCATATTTAAATCCAATTCAAATGTACATCGAAATCGTATATCGATGCATACATGTATAACTTTTATATACATATTATTTTCAATACCACTTCAAATAAATCAACTAAAATTTTATAATTAATATTTCATAAATATTAATTAATTTTAACAATTATAATTTAATCAAATTTACTGGTATTCAGAGTATTCAATATTGCGGTTATGTGACTCATAGGTGTAAATTCAGTCAGCACTTAATATATAATCAAATAATTCGAATTTTAGTGTCCACACACCACTTTAGGACAGTTTGGCAGAATTTATCTCTTATCGCTAAATTCCAGTTTTACTATTTTAAGCGGTCTATGGTAATGAAAATTATTTACACCAATTTTTTCGTCGAAACTATATCATGTTACGACTTATGAAATTTTGTATTGGATGAAATTCCAATATCGTCCACGTTCAACTTGTATAGTACAAACACAAAGTCCTTCGTTCAATAATAAAAATTATGATTAACCGAACTGCTCTGGCCCGATACTTTGACTTTGAGTTGACTACAGTTGACTGGGATACTAACCTCATATGACCGAGGAGGTGAATTTTCTATTAAATAGTGTTTCACTTCTAATGCTTCAACTCAGACCCAACTATAGTCATTTGATGGACATCATACCACGATTTAACTATAGTGAAAGTGGAATGTGCATATTGAAGTTCAAAAGTATTCTCAAATTAAGAGAACTGTGTAATATTGTCACTTCGATATTCTCTATTTGGCCTAGTTATATTAACCAACAAAAAATATATCGAGTGAGCCATTCCAATAACTATCAGTACGTAACCCGATGGTGCTCTTAACAGCCATGACTAATACACTGCTCAACATTTACAGAGCGTTACGTATTTAAGTCTCAACAGATGCATCAATATTCACCCTTGGTACATCTTAACTAGAAATATTTAAAACGATATGTTTATTTTCATTTTGATAAATTGCTTATGATTACAACACATTGTAACTAGTATCACAAAACATACTATTTGTGGGTTCTCGATTAAATATACTTAAAGTAAATAAATAATTAATATAACACACTATAACAAGTATATAATATAAAGAAAAACACATTTTATTATGAATGAGATTTTATTACAAAGCTAATAATTTACAACAAATTACAAAATTGCCCTTAGAGCATACCCCTAACTCTATCAATCTCCCACTTGCCCTTGAGACCAATTATGAAATATCAATCCCATCCCTTTGATCAGTTTGACGAGAAATGACCGAGCTAGTTCCTTCATGAATGGATCTGTTATGTTATTATCTACTCTTTGAATCACGACCTTTTTTTCTTAACAAATTCTCTAATTAGGTGGAATTTTCGAAGAACATGTCTTGATTTCTTATGTGCTTTAGGCTCCTTTGCGATCTACATCGCCGCATTATTGTCACAAAACAATGTCATCGGATTCTCTGTATCGAGAATCACTCCTTGCTCACTCATAAATTTGCGCATCCAGACCACTTCTTTAGATGCTTCATTAAGGGTGATGTACTCGGCCTCCTTCGTGGAATCAACTACCATTCCCTATTTGAACTTTTCCAACTAATAGTCCCACCATTTAAAGTAAAGATATAACCTAACACTGATTTATTATCATCAATATTGTTGGAAGTAGATCAGCTCACAACGGAAGAAATGAGCGAATTTCAATTTTTTAACCATTTTGGATCTTTATTGGGTTTATGAAGTATAATTCATTTAGAACTTTTCTAAATTTCTTTTAAATAAAATTATTATTTTATTCTATAAATAAAGTTTCACTTTATATTGTTTTGTATTATGTTTGAATATGTGTATCATATATACATATGTGTGCATGTGCACGTGCACGTGCAATGTAATAAAGTGTGCATGGTCTGACATACACCCATGTATATGTGCCGGGATTACAATGCAACATACATGTTAGACACTCTAGCATCCTATATGTTGTCTAAATGAATATACACACACACGAACACATACATACACACATGTGTTTGTGTGCGCATCAAATGTATGCGTGTGTATTTATAAAATTTTTACATATGTAAAATAAAATCATATGTATGTGTGTGTGTGGGGAAGTAATAATTGTGATAATTTATATAAATTATTTAAGATGTATTTGTACAGATGTTCATTTAAAAAAATCATTTAATAATTAATATAAAATAATTTTAAAAAAATAATTTGTGAATTGATGCTGCAAAGCCGAGAACAAACTAATTTTCTTTATTTAATTTTAAATATTTTAATTAATTCAATGCTCCAACGCCCGCACAGGATATACAAACACATGTGCGCGCACACACACAGATTTATATATATATATATATATATATATATATATATATATTATAAAATTGATGCAAATTGACTTTAAGCTCATGGCATAGAAATTTTTTATGGATTTGTAAAGCAATTTTCAAATAAATAATTATTAAATAATTTAAAAATCGGTCAAAAATAATTATTAAAATGATTGAAAAATCGTTTTTGATATCTGAAAGCTATGCAATGTAATTATTTAAAATTTTATACTTAATTTAATATTATATTAAATTTATATGCATTTATATATATATATATATATATATATATATATATATATATAATTAGTTTCTAGTTAAATAAATAGTTATATTAATATTTGAATATATAATATATAAATATATTTCTCTACTACTAATAACGAAAATTCCTTGAACTAATTTACTCGGTGTCTTTTTGAAATTTCAAAAATTCCCCTGCTTTCCGTTTACATATTTACGCTCAAATAAAATATCAACGTATATGATGACACAAACATCCCGTACACAAACAGCCCGTGTGCGAAGCACGAGCTCATACTAGTTTAAATAAAGTATTTTTTGCTGTTGAATTATTATTATGTAAAAATAAAATTTTATAAATTTTAAAATGTTTGTTAGGATATAATTTATTGATTAATAAAATCATTTATAATATTATTTAATTACGAAAAAATGTTTTTATTTTATTTTAGACCGTGAGTTTAATATCAGCCAGCATACAAAAATAATTTTTTTAACATACACACATGGTGTGTGTGTGTGTATGCACCAATATATTCAACCAGCTATTATGTGACATAACATTGGTATACTAGATTCGTAGTATAATCTTATAACCTACAATATAGTACATAATTTATTACAATATTAAAAGAGTCAATAAACAAGATGAATATCTTTCATCGAAGCCTAGGGTTCACATATTGAGATGTTGAAATGAACTCGTTGAATCTTATCATAATCCAGAAGATGCTAGCTTCAAATTACTGACTACCAACTATCATATAGCTTTGATTTTATTTGATTTAAGCTTGAAAATCATGAAGGAGGGAGGTCTATAATTTTCGGCCAACAGGATTAATGGAGGCTCTAAAACTGATTTTAGAATATGGATTATGATCCTTATATAAAGGAGAGACAATTCGAATATTCAACATTTTGGTTGTGTGACTCTTAGGTATAAATTTGGTCAACGATCAATATTGAACTATTCCGACATTAACATTCACACGTCACTTACAGGTGATGTGACATTTCGACCAAATTTATCACTTACATAGTTTCGGTAAAATCCAATTTTACTTTGTTAAGGGTTATCCGGTAGTGATCATTATCTATTCCAATTCTATTCGTTAAAACTATATCAACTTATTGAATTCGGTAATGGACAAAATTCCAATATCGTCCATATTCAACCATATAGTCCAAACACATAGTTTTTGGTTTAATAATAATAATTATTATTACTGAACTACTCTGCCTAGAGATTTTGACTTTAAGTTGACTTTAGTTGACCGTGATACTAACCCCATATAAATGAAAAGACGAATCTTCTCTTGAATAATGTTTCATTTCCAATACTTCCACTCGACCCACCTATAGCCGTTCGTTGGACGTCGTGCCATGATTTAACCATAATAGAAGCCGAGCTTTCATGTTGAAGATTGCTAGTATTCTCAAGTCAGGAGAACTGCATAAATTAGTTATTTCAATAATTTCTGTTTGACCTTAGGTATATGAACCAACATAAAACTATCGGGTGGGTCATTCCACAGTTATGCAATAACTATCAGTATAAAACCCTTGGTGCCCCTAGTAGCCATGAGTAATACGCTGCCCAATATTTGGAGAGCACTACGTACTCTAGTCTCAGTAGATACATCGATATCCAGTCTCATACATCTCGATTAGGAATATTTAAAACGATATGTATTTTATATTGTGATGCAATACTCATGATTACAACTATTTATAATTGCTATCAAAACACATCATTTATGGACTTTTTGATCGATATATACTTAAATTAACCAATTAATTATTTATAGCATTTTATAAAAAGCATACAATAGAAAGAAAACACCTTTATTTTGTAGCGGTCCTGACTCGACCTTCGAAAATCGGCACCGAATACGACACTCATATTCAAATGCCGTAGATCCAAACGTCGAATCTGGTTCGTCGAAGCTTATAACACCATTAAGTACAACACAACGGAAGAAAAGAATATCAATATATATATATGTAACATTGATACAATGACAGATACAATATTTGACATAATATGATACAACAGACGATACAATAGATATCAATACTATCACAGATACAAGACACAACAGAAAGAATAGATAACACTAGCAGCGGAAAGAATATCCCCAAAATAGAATGCATCTGCAAATCCAATGCTCCAATCTAAAGCTAGCTCGAACCACCATCACGTTTCCCCTAGATAAGCAAGTGCAGTCCTGATCCAAAGACTGGACTAACTCTAGATAATCTATAAACCTGACTATCTGAAAAACCCAACTCTAGACCGCCCGTGTGGAAAATTTGTGGGCACCTAGAGTTTAGGAAAGAAACAATAAAATTCGAGTCAGTCATGGGACTGGTATGAGTAACAAAAACAGTTTGGTCTTTTTAAAACAGACAACCAAAAGAATTTAAAATAAATTCGCAATGCTTTTTAGAAAATGAAACTACCATAAGGCCTCCCGCCACACACACAATGCAAACGAAGAATTGGAGGAGATTTCTCCTTATGATAGTCAAACATGCTTGGTACGGGAAAATTCCTTTGATATTATTATTATAAGTGCACAGTGTGGAAAACATTTCGAAAGTATAATATTAATCTTAGCCAGCATAGACATTTCGCATTTATGCCTACTATAACTACCATGTTCAATAGCAGGTTACTACCACATTCCATGGCAGGTTATACAACTAAAACCGTACAGGGCGTGTATTGTTTTGTTTGGATTTCCAACAAATGGTCGGGCTAAGGAACTTCCCACTGTCCATGGGTACGCCTCTAGCGGGACGTCCCGAGAACCTAACCGGATCTCTGCCAACACAAGGCTGGGTTACCTCTGTAACTAGGTAACTACTACTCGAGCATGCCACCCCTCGGTCCTTTGGGACCTTTATTCGAGGCGCCTCTAAACCACAAAGCAACAACCACACAGAAAATGAGATTGAAGCCCACCAGATAGGTAAATATCTGGGCTCCATACCATGACACCACCCTTTACCAGAAGGGAATGACACACCCTAAAGGGCGCGACCCTCGTAACCTTGCCACATCTTTCCTGTTTCGACCATTTCTGGGTTGTGAGGTCCTGATGCAGTCTTGTCCACAAAGCTACGCTTTATACAAAAGCCATGCTTTGATCACAAATGATCAACAAATGATCATCAACACGCAACAATACTTAGCATGCCACACTACCAAATTGGGAATATATCGCTGATAACCTTCAACTACATAACCTCCGAGCTCCAGAGAAGGGTGTTAAGCTAAGAGAATAAATTCTCCGCCACCAACAGATATGTATTTGAAAGAAATATGCTTTATATCTCAAAGTGTAGTGTCAGACATACAACCATACAAGTCTGTCCTGGGTTCGAAAAGAACCGAAGGCACTTCCAAAGAAGCCCTTGCAAATCCGGTTATTCACAATCCCGATCGGACTTCCCATCACTTAGGGAGAACTCTATACCGGAGCAACTCAGTGCAGAGTCAATCGATAGGTTATCCTATCGTTCTCACAAATACCCATTCTTCACCACCGGTCTTCAAATGCTATCCATAACGACGTATCACTATTCGGAATGGGTTATATGACACAAGGTCCTCTCCCGGCTAAACTGAATAATGAGCGCATTATTTAAAACATATGGATATGGGATTTCAGTTAAGTAATAACTTATAAAATCCAAAACTTTTCTTTAAATGGTTAAACAAATTACCATTTCAAATCTTTAAACAAAAGGATTCGTTTCACAAAGTTCTCACAGTTTCATAAAGTTCCATTTACGGATTTCAAAACAATTTCCATTTCAATTGGATTCACTCATTAAATATTTAAATTAAAGATTTAACTTATAGCTTTTCAAACCGTTTCCATAACTTGGAAATCATTTTCATTTCAAAGTAGAAATCCCTTTTACACAAATTGGAAGTTCACTTCTTATGTGAAAGCTTTTATTATTTGAAAACAATATAGTTCTCATTTCGGAAGAATCCAATTATATTTACACGAGTTAAAACCTTTGAATTTTAATTCAAATTCCCAAATCAATACATTTAAAATGGTTTAACCCATATATAACCTTGTATAACATCTTTGGTCCTTAGTTTCAAATCATAGAATTCAGTTTCAAATTTTGATTTCAAATCTAAATCAAATTATTTAAATTTCAAAACTTTATCAAGTTATTCAAAAAAATAAATTTTATCTTGAAATTTCATTTCAAAAGCTTTTCATATTTAACCCGATTCCATTTCCAAACAATTTGAATTCAAATTGTCTATTTGAAAATCATTTCAAAAATCCGTGACTTAATCGATTTCCTCGTGAAATCCATATTTGTGTGTGTATGGTGTGGTCCAGGGGTTTAACACAATAGTGCAACATCATTCAATCATCACAGATCAAAACACAGAAATATAGTTGATAAGCGGTATAAACTATAACGCTTATCGTTTATTCATACATCACAGATTAATAACAGATGCATAACAAATAAATGAATAAATTACACAGCTCAATCCACAGAACGAAATAACATAGATCAAATAGGACAATCAATTCAAGACATCTCATACAATACAATCATTCATAAGTAAGGTCAAGCATTCAATAATCGTTTATAAGCAGGATTAATTAATTGTTTAATCTTAATTAATTCAATTTATTTCCAATTAAATTAATTACTTATGAATTAATTCCTAATCCTGATTTATTAATTACAAATCATTTGATATAATTAATTTATCAAACACTTTAATTAATTATTCTTAATTAATAAATTATTCTTAATTAATCACATTAATCAACCTCTAAACCAATTACATAATTAATTAACCCCTTAATTAATTATTTTAAGACATTAACCCTTTAATTACTTACCATAAAGTAATTACACTCACACAACCTCATAAATGATTATCATTATTTAATTAATCTAATTAATTGTTAAAATTAATCACATTAATTAATTATTTAAATGATCTTATTTAATGACCTTCATTAACTATTAATAATTCTTTAATTACTTTCCTAATTTATCTCTAATTATCTAAATCATTAATTTATAAATCAAATAATTAAGTCATTCCTTAATTATCTTATTCATTAAATCATTTTAATACCTTAACTATCTCTAAGGTAATTCGTTTCTATGTTAATGACTTCATTAATATTAAAGTGTATTTAAAACATTACATTTCCAAATTTAGATTCAAATTTCATTTTGAATTTAAGATTCAAAATGATGAATATTAACCAAATTTTAAATATCTACTTATAAACTTATAAAAGGAAAGTTCTAACTAAATTACTTAAATTTTTATTTAAAACTTAAGTTTTAAAATACATCATATTTTAAACTTGCAAATTCAAGCGAAAACAAATTATTTAACTTTTCATTGAAAATTCTTTTTATAAAATAACTTAATCAAATCCAAATTCAATTATTTATTTGAAACCAAATTACTTAAAAAAAACTATTTGATTTAAACTTGTTTAAAACATTTAGATTTAAAAACTGATTTAAATCAAAAATTAGAATTCAGGAAACTTGAATCCATATTTAAACATTTGATTAAACTTGGCTTTGAAACTTTGATCTAAAACTTTAATTTAAACTTACTTTTAAATTCTTAATTTAAATTCCCAATTCATTTTAAAAGCTTAAGATTCAAAAGTTTATTTGAAAACTAACTTAACTTTTGAATTTAAATCCAGTTTAAATTCTGTTTCAGACTTTAAATAAAATTTTAAAATTTAGAAAAACTGTCGGGTTTGGTTTAAAACCTAAAATCTTCTTTTTAATTATTTTAAAACTTTAAGACTTCAAATCCACTTTGAATCTAGCTTCATCTAGATTTGAACTTGCTTTTTAAACCATCTCACAATTTAAATTTTATTTAAATTCAATCAAAAATTTTAACTGTCAGGTTTCTAAAACCTGTAGCAAAAACAAAACAACTCAGGCCTCCCTATTTTACTTCGCGTTCCACGCCCTAAAACTTCGAGTAAATCACGAGATAACTCGAGTAAAAACTCAAGACACAAAACCCTGCTTCATCCCAAATTCCCAGGTTACAAGTATTAGTGCACGGTGTACGTGCACATTGCCGTCGACCAACTCCAGGCGACTTCAGATGATCGAGCAAGTCGACAATCCTCCACAAGTCTCTCTCCATCCACCAGAACTTCGTCAACGTCTCGAAATCAAATATCAAGTATGAACTCGAAACCTGGAAACAAAACCAGTAACTCCTTTTAAACCTGTCAACGCCACTTCCTCGAAACTCCGACCACCTAAGAGCCATCGCCACCGGCCATAGCTTCGACTACACCTAAGCTATCATCTACCAGAAGTACGTGCAACTCGATGCACGAGAGGAGACACGACGATCATTCTTTCGACCTCCTCAAAATTTAGGTCTAGAAATAAAAACTCCTCGCCGCCGCCACCACGATGAACCGGAGCACTTCCCACCATTTTTCCCCGACTCACTGTACTCCCCTCTACCTTCACGCGAAACCCTGAGCTCCAACAATCCTCCGATCACCTGAATTTGCCCCAAACCCATTTCCAGTTCATTTATGAACTGCTCCTTTATCTTAGCTCTAAAAATCATGATCTTTGCTTTAAAAATCATGTTTACGTGTATGAATTCAAATTGTATACCTGAATTTGTAAAATAAGAAACTAAAATTTTACTATATTAGAGTTTTGCTCAGTTATCCTGATTTCCAAAGCAATATACAAATTTAAACTTAATTAAAATTTTAAACCTTACTTTATACTTAAACAAACATGATTTTTCTATAAGCTAAGTTCTATTAGTACCTAGATTAATAGAACATAAATTTTGAATGAAATTTGAATCTGGGAACACAACAGGAAGTACACAGTATACACACACTTGCATATATACATAGATAATGCCAGAAATTCATATAAACATATTATTTCAAGGAATAGCATGCAATCCAGATTACTCTATGATTTTTAAATGTGAAGTTACTCACATGAAATTTTGGATAGAGAATAAAGCTTTTAGTTTTAAGAAAACACAGCCATGATCTTGCTTTCCTAGTTCTTGTTTTGTTGATGATAATAGATGTAGCTGCTATTAATTGCTTTGTTGTAGAAGTATACTTCCTCTTTAAGTTGTTCAGGTTTGCTATCTTTTTTTTATTTTTTTATAATACCCAGGTTGATGAATTGAAATGGAGAGGAGATGATGTATAAAAAGAAGTATGAAGGCTTTTTATTTCTTTGCTGGTACAAGATTTTGTATATTTCGATCAGAGATTTTATTTTGTATGGTGGCTAATACGATCTAAGTTGTGTACTAAGGATTCATGCATTAATTGCTAAGAACCTTATGTTTCTACTTAAATATATATTTGCTGTCTCCTTAGATCTTCTCTTGCAAGCTTACTTAGATATTTATATTTTTACTTTGCCTATTATCTTACTTCTTGCCTTGCATTACTACTTACAGGCTACATATTTACTTTGCCTGATTTTCTTTTACACCCTATATACAAATATAAAGTTATTATGGTTATTGTTATAAATTTTTAACTTATGTATTTAGTTCTATTCCTAACATATGTGTTTATTTTTGTTTCTCTTTTATTTTTAAACTTAAACTATTATATACTTAGTCTACTATTATTTATTTCTACTTATGTTAATATTTATAAGATTTATTTTATTTTAAATAATTTTGAAAGACTTTATTTTAAATTTTCAAACAATAACTTTTTTTTTTCAAAATGCACACACACACACATATATAAATAAATTTAAAATAACCATTTCTATTTATATTAAAATCCATTTGTAAAGACATCACGTTATTAACATTGAGTAAAAATAACTCATTATTAAATTAAAAAAATTTATAAAAGAAACCATCTCTTTATTAATAACATATTTTATTTGAATTTGGAAAAACTCAAATCAATTTACCAATTAGTTCACAATTTTTAATCAAAAATTAAATTAATTAACAATTTAAACTTAGTAAAAATCCGAAATCGTTACAGATTCCCCCTTAAGAAATTTCGTCCCGAAATTTGCAGGCTCGAAAACAACAAAGATAGATATACAAAGACAGAGAAACGGTTTTCTAGGTCAAACTGGATATCTATTCTGTATTTGGCTTACCAAATCAGAATATTAACAATAGATATGAGAACAAACACATACAATTATTACACGGGATACTCCGGTCACCAGATCTACAAATATGCAGGGGCACTGGTTAGTTTGAAGGGATAACTAACCGTTCGTAGAATATATCGAACCCCAGAGAATAGATAGATAGATTCAATCTCCTACAATTTCTCAAACACAAATTATGGATTCCAGCTTAGGTCGGAATACTCCAAAGTATATACCAACTTGTCCCTCTTCGGACTTCGATCTACACAAGAAATCACAATAGAATTTCAAATTTGGTTTTAAACGATATAGTTTTATTGATTCAATTCAAAGTTAGCCCTATATTCTATTAATCAATTTAACTCAATTTAAAATTTCCCATTTATTCCAAATTTTCAAATTCATTAAAGTTTAGATCGAAAAGCTGATAAGAAACCGATGAAGATACGAAGTAAGAATTTTCTACAACGATTCGCAGGGCCACCATCACACTGAAACTTCTCCTTGCATCTGCCACGAAGCAATCAAAAGAAATTGGGAAGACGAATCAAAGGATATTGATAGAGAAAATTGTTTCCGTTGTTGCAGGGTATTGACCATTTATAGTGGTATTCCCCTGTCCCCTATCTCGTTCTCTTCTTGCACTCATACTCACTATTAGTGGATAGTAAGAGAATTTACTAAGGCGTTCGAACGGATATCTTAGGGATATACTCATTCTAGGGTATACTTCACCCTATCTCTAATGAGCTACCTAATGTGTTTTACTCCTGAGCTAAAGTTTTAACCCTCAGCTCTGATACCAAATGTAGCAGTTCTGACTCGACCTTCGAAAATCGGCACCGAATACGACACTCATATTCAAATGCCGTAGATCCAAACGTCGAATCTGGTTCATTGGAGCTTATAACACCATTAAGTACAACACAACGGAAGAAAAGAATATCAATATATATATAACATTGATACAATGACAGATACAATATCTGACATAATATGATACAACAGAACGATACAATAAATATCAATACTATCATAGATACACGACACAGCAGAAAGAATAGATAACACTAACAGTGGAAAGAATATCTCCAAAATAGAATGCATCTCCAAATCCAATGCTCCAATCCAAAGCTAGTTCAAACCACCATCACGTTTCACCTAGATAAGCAAGTGCAGTCCTGATCCAAAGACTGGACTAACTCTAGATAATCTATAAACCTGATTATCTAAAAAACCCAACTCTAGACTGCCCGTGTGGAAAATTTGTGGGCACCCAGAGTTTAGGAAAGGAATAATAAACTCCGAGTCAGTCATGGGACTGGTATGAGTAACAAAAATAGTTTCGTCTTTTTAAAACAGACAACCAAAAGAATTTAAATAAATTTTCAATGCTTTTTATAAAATGAAACTACCATAAGGCCTCCCGCCACACACACAATGCAAACGCAGAATTGGAGGAGATTTCTCCTTATGATAGTCAAACATGCTTGGTATGAGAAAATTCCTTTGATATTTTTATTATAAGTGCACAGCGTGGAAAACATTTCGAAAGTATAATATTAATCTTAGCCAGCATAGACATTTCACACTTATGCCTACTATAGCTACCATGTTCAATAGCAGGTTACCACCACATTCCATGGCAGGTTATACAACTAAAACCGTACAGGGCGCGTATTGTTTTGTTTGGATTTCCAACAAATGGTCGGGCTAAGGAACTTCCCACTGTCCATAGGTACGCCTCTGGCGGGACGTCCCGAGAACCTAACCGGATCTCTGCCAACACAAGGCCCGGTTACCTCTGTAACTAGGTAACTGCTACTCGTGCATGCCACCCACGGTCCTTTGGGACCTTTATTCGAGGCGCCTCTAAACCACAAAGCAACAACCACACAGAAAATGAGATTGAAGCCCGCCACATAGGTAAATATCTGGGCTCCATACCATGATACCACCCTTTACCAGAAGGGATTGACACACCCTAAAGGGCGCGACCCACATAACCTTGCCGCATCTTTCCTGTTTCGACCATTTCCAGGTTGTGAGGTCCTGATGCAGTCTCGTCCACAAAGCTACGCTTTATACAAAAGCCATGCTTTGATCACAAATGATCAACAAATGATCATCAACGCAACACTTAGCATACCACACTACCAAATTGGGAATATATCACTGATAACCTTCAACTACATAACCTCCGAGCTCGTACGTCTCAGAAAAGGGTGTTAAGCTAAGAGAATAAATTCTCCGCCACCAACAGATATGTATTTGAAAAAAATCTGCTTTATATCTCAAAGTATAATGTTAGACATACAACCATACAAGTCTGTCCCGGGTTTGAACAGAGCCGAAGGCACTTCCGAAGAAGCCCTTGCAAATCCGGGTATTCACAATCCTGAACGGACTTCCCATCACTTAGGGAGAACTCTATACCGGAGCAACTCAGTACAGAGTCAATCGATAGGTTATCCTATCGTTCTCACAAATACCCGATCTTCACCACCGGTCTTTAAATGCTATCCATAACGACGTATCACTATTCGGAATGGGTTATATGACACAAGGTCCTCTCCCGGCTAAACCGAATAATGAGCGCATTATTTAAAACATATGGATATGAGATTTCAGTTAAGTCACAACTTATAAAATCCAAAACTTTTCTTTAAATGGTTAAACAAATTACCATTTCAAATCTTTAAACAAAAAGATTCGTTTCACAAAGTTCACACAGTTTCATAAAGATCCATTTACGGATTTCAAAACAAATTCCATTTTAATTGGATTCACTCATTAAATCTTTAAATTAAAGATTTAACTTATAGCTTTTCAAACCATTTCCATAGCTTGGAAATCATTTTAATTTCAAACTAGAAATCCCTTTTACACAAATTGAAAGTTCACTTCTTATATGAAAGCTTTTATTATTTGAAAACAATATAGTTCTCATTTCGGAAGAATCCAATTATATTTACACAAGTTAAAACCTTTGAATTTTAATTCAAATTCCCAAATCAGTACATTTAAAATGGTTTAACCCATATATAACCTTGTATAACATCTTTGATCCTTAGTTTCAAATCATAGAATTCAGTTTCAAATTTTGAATTCAAATCTAAATCAAATTATTTAAA
Source organism: Allium cepa (assembly GCA_030765085.1). Lineage (NCBI taxonomy): Eukaryota > Viridiplantae > Streptophyta > Magnoliopsida > Asparagales > Amaryllidaceae > Allium > Allium cepa. The sequence goes on from CM060940.1 coordinate 657,888,388, forward strand.
TTGCAAAACTTTATCAAGTTATTCAAAAAAATAATTTTTATCTTGAAATTTCATTTCAAAAGCTTTTCATATTTAAGCCGATTCCATTTCCAAACCATTTGAATTCAAATTGTCTATTTGAAAATCATTTTAAAAAATCCGTGACTTAATCGATTTCCTCGTGAAATCCATATTTGTGTGTGTATGGTGTGGTCCAGGGGTTTAACACAATAGTGCAACATCATTCAATCATCACAGATCAAAACACAGAAATATGTTGTTAAGCGGTATAAACTATAACGCTTATCGTTCATTCACAGATCACAGATTAATAACAGATGTATTACAAATAAATGAATAAATTACACAGCTCAATCCACAGAACGAAATAACATAGATCAGATAGGACAATCAATTCAAGGCATCTCATACAATACAATCATTCATAAGTAAGGTCAAGCATTCCATAATCGTTTATAAGCAGGATTGATTAATTGTTTAATCTTAATTAATTCAATTTATTTCCAATTAAATTAATTACTTATGAATTAATTCCTAATCGGATTTATTAATTACAAATCATTTGATATAAATTAATTTATCAAACACTTTAATTAATTATTCTTTATTAATGAATTATTCTTAATTAATCACATTAATTAACCTCTAAACCAATTACATAATTAATTAACCCCTTAATTAATTATTTTAAGACATTAACCCTTTAGTTACTTACCATAAAGTAATTACACTTACACAACCTCATAAATGATTATCATTATTTAATTAATCTAATTAATTGTCAAAATTAATCACATTAATTAATATTTAAATGATCTTATTTAATGACCTTCATTAACTATTAATAATTCTTAATTACTTTCCTAATTTATCTCTAATTATCTAAATCATTAATTTATAAATCAAATAATTAAGTCATTCCTTAATTATCTTATTCATTAAATCATTTTAATACCTTAATTATCTCTAAGGTATTCCATTTCTTTGTTAACGACTTCATTAATATTAAAGTGTATTTAAAACATTACATTTCCAAATTTAGATTCAAATTTCATTTTGAATTTAAGATTCAAAACGATGAATATTAACCAAATTTTAAATATCTACTTATAAACTTATAAAAGGAAAGTTCTAACTAAATTACTTAAATTTTTATTTAAAACTTAAGTTTTAAAATACATTATATTTTAAACTTGCAAATTCAAGTGAAAACAAATTATTTAACTTTTCATTGAAAATTCTTTTTATAAAAGAACTTAATCAAATCCAAATTCAAATATTTATTTGAAACCAAATTACTTAAAAAACCTATTTGATTTAAACTTGTTTAAAACATTCAGATTTAAAAACCGATTTAAATCACAAATTTGAATTCAGGAAACTTGAATCCATATTTAAACATTTGATTAAACTTGGCATTAAAACTTTGACCTAAAACTTTAATTTAAACTTACTTTTAAATTCTTGATTTAAATTCTTGATTTAAAATCCCAATTCATTTTAAAAGCTTAAGATTCAAAAGTTTATTTGAAAACTAAACTTAACTTTTGAATTTAAACCCAGTTTAAATTCTGTTTTAGATTTTAAATAAAATTTTAAAATTTAGAAAAACTGTCAGGTTTGGTTTAAAACCTGAAATCTTCTTTTAAATATTTTAAAACTTTAAGACTTCAAATCCATTTTGAATCTATCTTCATCTAGATTTGAACTTGCTTTTTAAACTATCTCACAATTTAAATTTTATTTAAATTCAATCAAAACTTTTAACTGTCAGGTTTCGAAAACCCGTAGCAAAAACAAAACAACCCAGGCTTCCTATTTTACTTCGAGTTCCACACCCAAAAACTTCGAGTAAATCACGAGATAACTCGAGTAAAAACTCGAGACACAAAACCCTGCTTCATCCCAAATTACCCAAATGCCCAGTTTACAAGAATTAGTGCACGGTGTACGTGCACATCGCCGCCGACCAACTCCAGGCGACTTCAGATGATCGAGCAAGTTGACAATCCTCCAAAGTCTCTCCATCCACCAGAATTTCGTCAACGTCTCGAAATCAAATATCAAGTATAAAATCGAAGCCTGGAAACAAAACTAGTAACTCCTCCCAAACCTGTCAATCCACTTCCTCGAAACTCTGACCACCTGAGAGCCATCGCCACCGGCCATAGCTTCGATTACACCCAAGCTATCATTTCCCATAAGTACGTGCAACTCGATGCACGAGAGGAGACGCGACGATCATTCTTTCGACCTCCTCAAAATTTAGGTCTATAAATAAAAACTCCTCACCGCCGCCGCCACGTGTGACCGGAGCACTTCCCACCATTTTTCCCCGACTCACTGTACTCCCCTCTACCTTCACGCGAAACCCTGAGCTCCAACAATCCTCCGATCACTTGAATTTTCCCCAAACCCATTTCCAGTTCATTTATGAACTGCTCCTTTATCTTAGCTCTAAAAATCATGATATTTGCTTTAAAAATCATATTTAAATGTATGAATTCAAATTGTATACCTGAATTTGTAAAATAAGAAACTAAATTTTTACTATATTAGAGTTTTGCTCAGTTATCCTGATTTCCAAAGCAATATAAAAATTTATTTAACTTAATTAAATTTTTAAACCTTACTTTATACTTAAAAAAACATGATTTGTCTAAAACCTAAGTTCATTTAGTACCTAGATTAATAGAACATAAATTTTGAATGAAATTGAGTCTGGGAACACAACAGGAAGTACACAGTATACGCACACTTGCATATATACATAGATAATGCCAGAAATTCATATAAACATATTATTTCAAGGAATAACATGCAATCCAGATTACTCTATGATTTTTAAATGTGAAGTTACTCACATGAAATTTTGGATAGAGAATAAAGCTTTTGGTTTTAAGAAAACACAGCCTTGATCTTGCTTTCCCAGTTCTTGTTTTGTTGATGATAATAAATGTAGCTGCTGTTAATTGCTTTGTTGTAGAAGTATACTTCCTCTTTAAGTTGTTCTGGTTTTCTATCTTTTTTTTATAATACCCAGGTTGATGAATTGAAATGGAGAGGAGATGATGTATAAAAAGAAGTATGAAGGCTTGTTGCTGGTACAAGATTTTGTGTATTTCGATCAGAGATTTTATTTTGTATGGTGGCTAATATGATCTAAGTTGTGTACTAAGGATTCATGCATTAATTGCTAAGTACCTTATGTTTCTACTTAAATATATATTTGCTGTCTCCTTATATCTTCTCTTGCAAGCTTACTTAGATATTTATATTTTTACTTTGCCTATTATCTTACTTCTTGCCTTGCATTACTACTTACAGGCTACATATTTACTTTGCCTGATTTGCTTTTATACCCTATATACAAATAATAAGTTATTATGGTTATTGTTATAAATTTTTAACTTATGTATTTAGTTCTATTCCTAACATATGTGTTTATTTTTATTTCTCTTTTATTTTTAAACTTAAACTATTAAATTCTTAGTCTACTATTATTTATTTCTACTTATGTTAATATTTATAAGATTTATTTTATTTTAAATAATTTTGAAAGACTTTATTTTAAATTTTCAAACCATAACTTTTTTTTTCAAAATGCACACACACATATATAAATAAATTTGAAATAACCATTTCTATTTATTTTAAAATCCATTTGTAAAGACATTACATTATTAACATTGAGTAAAAATAACTCATTATTAAATTAAAATAATTTATAAAAGAAACTATCTCTTTATTAATAACATATTTTATTTGAATTTGGAAAAACTCTAATTAGTTTCCCAATTAATTTCACAATTTTTAATCAAAAATTAAATTAATTATCAATTTAAACTTAGTAAAAATCCGAGATCGTTACATATTTCCTATGAGAATTGATTACATAATTAATAATTTACAATAAGTTATAGAATTGCCCCTAGGGAATACCCCTAACTCTATTAATCTTCCACTTGCACATGACATCAATTATGAAATCTCAATCCCATCGCTTTGATCGGCTTCTCCAGAATTGACTGAGTTAGATCCTTAGCAAATGGATCTGCTATGTTCTCCTTATTATCTACCTTCTGTATTGTGGCCTCTTTCTTATCAATAAATTCTCTGATGATGCAAAACTTGCGAAGAATGTGTCATGACTTTTTACATGCTTCGGGCTCCTTAGCAATCTATATCGCTGCTTAAAACAATGCCATAGAATTCTTGGTATCGAGAACCACTATGAGCTCACTCAAAAACTTGTGCATCTGGACTGCCTCTTAGATGCTTTATTTAAGGCGATGTTCTTTACCTCTATCGTCGAATCGGCTACTATTTATTGTTTGGAACTTTTCCTACTGATGGCTTTGTAGTGTAAAGACATAACCACATGCCGACTTACTATCGTCAATATCACTTTGAAAGCTCAAATCCATATACCCCTTCATAAGGAAGTCTCCATTCCCATAAATGAGGAATAAGTCTCGGGTATTTCTTAAATACTTCAATATATATTTTACGGTGTCCAATGCTTTTCTCCAAGGTTAAATTGGCATCGCTCATGCATCCTAATGTGTATATCACATCCGGTCTAGTATATAGCGTAACATACATTATGGACCTTACGACTGAAGCATAGGGAATCCTCTTCATACGCTCTTTCTCCTTATCGGTATGAGAAGCATCCTTCTTAGAAATGACGATTCTAGAAAGCGCTGGAATGTTTCCACTTGTGGAATTCTCAATACTGAACCTTCTTAATATAGTGTCCATGTACATGTATCGAGACAATCCCAACAGCCTCTTAGATCTATCTCTATATATCTTTATACATAGTATACAAGCTACTTCTCCCAAATCCTTCATGGATAAGTTCTTGGAAATTCAAGCTTTCACTGCTTGCAACAACAAAATGTTATTGTCAATCAATAGAAGATCATTGACATATAGTACTACGAATATGATAGCGTTGCCTTATACCTTTCTGTATATGCATGTTTCCTTTATGTTTTGATAAAACCAAAATGTTTGTTTACCTTATCGAAATATTTATTCCAACTTCTTGAAGCTTGTTTAAATCCATGAATAGATTTTAACAATGTACCAGCCTTGCTCTCACTCCTATTGACCATAAAACCCTCGGGCTGTGACATATAGGCGATTTCTTCTAAATCAACATTTAGAAATGTCGACTTTACATCCACTTGCCATATTTCATAACCATAGAATTCCTCAATGGCTAGGATAATCCGAAAAGACTCAATCATGGCTACGGGCGTAAGGTCTCATCATAATCAACACCTTGAATTTGATGAAATCCTTTCGCAACTAGCCTTGTCTTATAAGTCTCTACTTCTCCATCTGCATTTACTTATTTTCTAAAAAAATCCATTTGCAGATGATAGGTTTTATCCCTTTGGGTACGTCCGAAAAAATCCGTACTTTATTTTTTATATAGAATCCATTTCATATTTCATTGCTCCAAGCCAGAGTGTAGAATCTTTACTCTACAATGCTTGTTGGGAAGATAGAGCAACATTGTCATTTAAGACACGGTCCTCCTTCTCGCCATCCACAAGAAAATCGCAGTATCCTATGTTGCACGAGAGTCCCTATTAGGCCTAATAGGTTGCATGTTTTTGTATATGGATGAAGTTGGCTCTCCTACTGGTTTGGACTCAGTATTAACTTCTTAGATCTCATCCATATCTACAACTTCGCTATTAATTTCCTTTGATAAAAATTCATTTTTTAAAAAGACAGCGCGTCAAGAAATAATAATCTTTTATTCATCAATGTTGTGGAATATATATCTCATTGATTTTTTGGGATATCCTATAAATTTACACAATATCGATCTTGCCTTTAATTTATTTTGACCAGCGTTCTTAATGTACACTGAACAACCCCACATCTTCAAATACTTGAGTTGGAGTTTCTTACCATACTACATTTTATATGGTGTTTTAGGCATAGACTTAGTGGGCAACAAGTTAAACATACACACTGCATTTTCTAGCACATATCCCCAATAGGATAGAGGTAATTCAACTTTACTCATCATAGAATGAACGATATATAGTAGGATTTAGTTCCTTCACTGCGATGCATCATTGTGTTGTGGAGTATTGGGTGGAGTAATCTGAGAGAAAATCCCATATCTTTTAAGTACTGTTGGAATTTCTATCTAATGTACTTACCTTGATCAAATCAAAGAATCTTAATGTTACAGTCCGTTTGGTTTTCTACTATATATTTATACTCAACAAATTTCTCATAGACGTTGGATTTATTCTTCATAAGATACACTTATCCTATTCCTGAGAAACCATCAACGAAGGTAACAAAGTAAGAATGATTATCTTTGGTGATTATAGGCATCAAGCCGCATACATCACTATGCACTAATCCTAAGAGTTCATCAACCCTTTCATTGCTTCCACTGAGTGGTTGCTTGATCATTTTACCTTTGAAACATGACTCTCATGTGTTAAATGATTCAGAATCAACTGATGGGAGAAAACCTTTGGTTTTCGTTATGTAGTCGTTTCTCACTTATATGACTAGCCTAGAATACCAAAGATAACTATCATTTATATTGTTAGAAGAACTATTCACAGAACACATGTAATTAGTATTGATCACATTAATGCCATTTTCAAGAACACCATCATAAACTTTTTGCCATTCAAACTAAAGTTCATAAAATTATTCGCATAATGAAATATATATCCAGTCTTAGAAAATGGAATTTGTGTAAATGATGGATTGTGGTCGTGGAAAAATTCTAAGCAACTTTAATATTTGCAGTTTTGCCATTGGAGTCCAAATGAAGAAGTTAAGAATGAAAACTGAAATCGAAACAAAAATAATTACATATGAAAAATTAACGTTTATTAATTAATCGCCCGGGCCCATAAGCCGACGTGTCATTGGATTTGGTCGACCCCTAGTGGTCAACCGGTGCTCAATGGGCAGTAGACCAATCGCCTTCAAGCGGCTAGGGTTAGCCTATGCCACAGCGGCCCGGATCTCATTTTAAATCGTATGATTCTGGTTGATTCTAGCGCCTATAAATTCAGGATCAACCCTCATTTCTCTTCTCATATTTTTATGGAGGTAGTAGCGAAGCTCTACCGTTTCTTCTTCTCCACTTTCTTTCAAAATTATAAAAATAAGATGTTTGTCTGTATTCATATAAATCGGTGAATAGTAGAAATCTAATAAAAAAGAGAAGAGAATCAACCATATGCGTATTTGAGGCAGTTTATGTATTTATATATATTTGTGTCTATTTTCTATCTCTATCCCAAATCTCTTCTCTGATCTATAATTTTAATGTAGGTATATACCCTTTATACGTATCTCTTGGATTTAAAAGCATTTGAAGATGAATCAAAGGTTCCACTTCAGATCTGAAAATTCAGATAACTTTTAAAAGATGAGTGGAAAATTTTATATATTTTTATAATATGAAAATTATCCCGTAATGTAACGATCAGGATTTTCGACTCACGAAAGTCGACATTAATACGTCCACTGTATCAACTGCCGAGCAATCGAAGGCCGGAAAACCGAATTGTTAGGGTTAAAGAAGAAGAGGTAGAATAAGAAAGAAAGAAAGAAGAAAACAGAAACAATAACAGAATCTCACAATCGCAGCGGAAGAACATATAATAGATAAATGAATATCTTTAAAACAAAGAATCATATCTGCTATTACATTACATCACATCACATTACATTATCAGAGTTTACAACAACAAACAGCGGAAAAGAAATACTATATACAAGTGATACACTATGCCATCTAGCTTGCCTCCAAATCTCTACAGCAACTCTTGAATTCCAGAATGACCTGATAACCTGACTCTAGACTACCCGTGTGGAAAATGATGGGCAGCGAGAGTTTAGAAAGGGAACAATAAACTCCAGGTCAGTCATGGTACTGGTGTGAGAACTTAAAACAGTTTATCTTTTAAAAACAAACAAAGAAATTAATTTTAAAATAGATCCGCAATGCTTTTAGAAAATGTAACTACCATAAGGTCTCCCGCACACACACACCCACACAATGCAAACGCAGAATCGAAGGAGATTTCTCCTTATTATAGTCAAACATGCTTGATACGAGAAATTTTCTTCGATATTATTACTATAAGTGCAAAGTGTAGGAAAACATTTCGAAAGTATAATATAAATCTTAGCCAGCATAGACATTCCGCACTTATGCCTACTATAACTACCATCTAAACAGTGGTGACCACCATAAGCAAATGGCAGGTTCTACAACCAAAACCGTACAAGATGCGTATTGGAGTTTGGATTTCCAACAAATGGTCAGGCCAAGGAACTTTCCATTGCCACATGGGTACGCCTCTGGAAAGACTCCCCGAGAACCTAACCGGATCTCTGCCAACACAAGGCCGGGTTACCCATAGTTGGGTAACAACTGACACGAGTATGCCATCCCCCGGTCGTAACCGACCTAAATCCCGGGATTCACCAACAACCACAAAATAATAAGTTTGCAGCAACAACATATGTTAAGTATCTGGGCTCCATGCCATGATACCACCTCTACCCAAAAGGAAATGTACATACCCTGTGGGGGCGCGATCCCCAAATAACCTTGCTGCATTCTTCCTGTTTTGACCTTTTTCGGGGTGTGAGGTTCGACGAAGTCTCGTCCACAAAGCCACGCTTTTCATAAAAGCCACGCTTTGATCAACAAATGATCAGCAGCACTCAGCATGCCACGTTACCAAATTGGGAATATATCACTAGTAACCATCAACTACATAACCTCTGAGCTCGTACGTCTCAGAGAAGGGTGTTAAGCAAAAAGAATAAATTCTCCGCCACTAACAGAAATGTATTTGATAGAAACCAGCTTTACATCTCAAACTGTAACGTCAGACACACATCCATACAAGTCCGTTCCGGGATCGAACGGAATCGAAGGCACTTCCAAAGAAGCCCTTGTAATCCGAATATTAACTAATCACGTCCGGAATTCCCATCACAAAGGGTGATAAAATCTCTATATCGGGGATCAGCCGATGCAGAGTCATTCAACGGTAATCCTTCCGTTTTCGAAAATATCCGGTCTTCAACACCGGTCTTCAAATGCTGTCCATTACGACATCTCACTATTCGGAATGAGATTTATAACCCAAAGGTCCTCTCCCGGCTAAACCGAATAACGAGCGCTTATTTTTAAAATAAGTGTAGAATTCAAATTCAAGCAAATCCACAACAAATACCCATTTAAAGGTAAATATTTATAGTCGGTTCTTTAACTATCAATAGATATGCACAACATCACCAGATTTCAAATAATTTCCCAAATATTCATTTCCCCAAATAACCTTTACAAGATATATTTTTCCACACTTCAAAAATAAATCAATGTTTATTTTTAAATCAAATTTCCCTTTCCTTTATAAATTCCATGGTGAATTTAAATTTCCAACATCCACTGATATACGATTTTCAAATCCATTTCAAATATTCACTTTCAATTTATCTTCAAAAGATATCATCTCAAAACATTTCATTTCATATTGAAAAACATTTCCACACTTATTTAACAATAAGTAATTCATAAATCTATTTATTTTCAATACTTAGAAAATATTCAATATACTTAAATCATAATTAAGTATATATTTCATTTTTTATGGAAAACATTCTCTTAAACACATTTGTTTGAGTCAAAAACGAATGTTGCGTAAAACATCGTTACGACAACCCAAAATCACTAGTATAGGGATTCGAAATTAAGATTGATATATAAATCCCAATACTATATAAAACATTTCCTTTCGAAAATCATTTACTATAACAACAGTGTTATAGTCCGTCTTTTCCTCATTTCTCGAAAACGTCTATTTCAACAATGAATGTTGAAATCTATGGTTTCGATCCTTAACACATTTTAAAACAACTTCAAATCATTTTAATTCCATTTAAAAGATCACTTCCTAAAATATTTCTTTAATAGATTATTCACTGTCCAAAATCATGAATATAAATCGTTTACCCAATTCAACACTTCTACATATTTAATTTAAAGGATTATCCACTGTCCAAAATCGTGGATATATTTCCTTTAATAAGCTTTCATATTTACTTATCAAATTCAATTGGTTTCAGATTTATAAAACAAGGTTTACAAATTCACATTTATATATTTTATAAAAATTTCAACTTATAGAAATCACTTTATTAACAAATTCAATTTATATCTCATTTAAATGCCAAAATCCAATTTATAAGTTAATTACTTATAAATCTTTTATTTTACAAAATCTATTCATTTTATAACTTCACAATTTATAAATCTATAAATTTCATTCACTTATGAAATACATTTATACTTCATTTTAACACTTATAAAAACTCGTTTTATAATTCCAATATTTTTAATTTATAAATATCAAATTTATAAATCTTTTATATAAACCGTTTATAATAATTCAAAAATTCATATTTAAACCATTTTACAAATTAATTAACTACTTATTTCAAAAATCACATTTCAGTTATATTTCACAAAAATCATAATTTTTATAACATAAAAATTATAATGTTTATTTATTTAAAATGAATCAATTCCAAAATTCAATAAATGTATACGTTCAAAAATCACTTGAAAATCCTTTTAAATTCGAAATCGTTACTTTAACATTTTTAAAACTCCAAAAATAGGCCCAAATGCTGCAACAGCACTAAATATAACAATCATGGCATCCAAAACATCATATATCATATGATAACAGAATATATCTCAAATATATGTAAATAAATCAATACTGTTGAGGAATCCAGTTGGATCCATCCAACCTGTTTCCCTGCATCCACAGATGTTAGCACAATATCAATCCCGTTTCAAGACGGAATATCGCGATATATGGGATTTATAAAATATTATCCGCTATTATGCGGCGCAATAGGGTCTCATCCGCTATATAATGCTGGAAAATCAACTCCAAGTACATATATAATACCAATTCCACTTCAAGATGGAATATCGCGGTATATGTGTTTAATAAATAACATCCGCTTAATATACGATGTATAGAGTCTATTTCAATACAATAGATAATAATTTATCAATAATTTATCATCCAATCACACAATCAAGCAATTTTAAATTTAACTACTTAAAATTTAAATCGAAACAGTTTCGATTGAGTGAGAAGTTCTCACCTTGTTTCAAATACAGTTGCAGTGTTTTATTTCGAATAAAATTAAACGCGCATTTAATTTTACCCAAAATTCACACTAGCTCCAATCAACTCCAATCCAGCTCCATCGTATAGTATTCGTCAATACGATTCCAACGCAATTTGTTTCGTGCAAAACGGACCTCGTATCAAAAAATTATGATCTTTTAAACATTATACGAATCAATATAAATCAATTTACATTTTTATTTTGAATTTTAAAACCCTACAAATCTGAGCCGTTCGTTTCTGTTGATGAGAATCTGGCCACCCATCCATTCTTCTCCCCATCGTAAACACCCAGGCTACAAAAGAACCCACGGCCGCCCCTTTGCCCTAAATTAACGCGACTCCATCGTTCATCTATTCGTCGATCACCATCATCTCGAAGCCATCACTTGACCCACCTTCGGCTGCAACCCCTCGAAGCTCGACCGTCCCTGCTCCTTGAAAAACGTGAACGAACGTTGTGCATTCAAGCTCGATTTGCCGTTGATCCGTAGCTCCGTTTTCGATCACAACCGTTGAAAACAAAGACCTCATGTAGCTCTACAACTTTCATTCAGGAAGTTTGTCGAATTGATTGGTGGATTTGAAGAAAATGAGGGAGGAAGGAGATAAATTTTTGGCCATTAATTGATAGGGTGGCGGCTAAAAACAAAAACCTAGGGTTTGTTGCAAATAGAAAATATGAAGTCCTTATATAGAAAATTACGCGCGCACTATTCATCCCCAAAATTTTCGAACTCCAAACGAAGCATGCCACCTGATGTTTATTATGTTTTTACCCCCATTTCAAACGCAATGGAATATATATCGGGAGCCAATTCGATCATATTTGGAAGATAAGTTTTTGAATCGAATTATTTAAATTTTAAAATTCACTTAAATCGATTTCAGTGCGTTTTAGCTTGCCCCGGACAAACCGTAAATCCGGTTGACACAAAATTTGAAACCTTACAATAATATAACATTACAGATCCGATGAAACTAGTTTTGTCAAAATCCGAGACTGTCTGAAAAATGGCTATTTTTACTCGTCAATTAAATATTAAAATATTCAATTTCCACAAATTAACTTTTAATTCAATTTTAAAAGTTCTATAATATCATTCTAACTCCAATATGATTTAATACAAATTTACAAATCAATTTTAATTACATTAAACTCAATTTTCAATTATTTCTGTAATTTCAAATATTAAATTATCAATTAAATTACCCAATTAAATCCAGATATTCAAAATAAAATTTATTCGACTTACAAATTTTACATGTTAATATTAAAAATCAATTAAATATATGAATTTCAAATGACAGAAATTCTGGGTCGTTACAAACTTCCCCTTTAAAAGAATTTCGTCCTCGAAATTGCCAAGTAAGAAAAAGTTACAGAATCCATTAACTTTTCAAAACCATTTGTTCAAATTAAATTTCAAATTCATTTAAACATTTTAACTTTTCCAAAATCCATAGTTAAACTTCTTACAATAACTTTACTAAGTTTTCAAATCATACTTAGTTATCTTTTCAAAATTTTCCAATTTTCTCAAAAATATTCTAACGCCTTAAATTTTCAGAAAATTTTGCCATAGTCTCCTTTGCGCGGTTCGATCCAAAAAATGGCTATATATATATATATCACAAATATACATCTCATCAAAGTAATGAGGCATCCCGCAGGGAAAAAAGTGTTAAAGTATGATATGTAATCCGAGATATGTACCTTCTATATTATTAGCGAGCATATACGGCTAATATAGCGTGAAAGCGAGCTCCAAATGCGAAGCAAACGCAATCCACACCTACTAAACACTCAACAACAACGAGAAACATGCATATAGAAATTAATATCGATATACAACATATACCACTACAACAACTATATATGACACTACAGCAAATGCAACAAAAAGCAATAAATGCAACCACCAAACAATTATCATCCAACTAACATCCATAACCAAATCAATACGCTTTCACTTCTCATTAATATTCAATGAATTGGTTTTCCAATTTAAATCACATTTGATTCATTAACATTAGATGTTTTTGCTAACATTCATTTATTCATATTTAATTAGTTTATATTCACTAATTCACATTCAAGTTAGTTCACTTCCACATTCAAATCAAATTACATAGCTTTCAATTTATCAATTCAACTTCATTAACACTTAATGGGTTATATACAATCAACTAACAACATATAACAATCAATGTATATTCAATACAACCAAATTCATTCAATTTTCTTTACTTTACATTCAGTTTGGTTCAACACATTTAATTAGCTTTAATGAATTAACACTTACATTCATTATTCTATATCAATTCATTTACATTCGATTGATTAATATTAAATCCATTTATTAATTCAATTGCTAATTCATTTAATAAATAAGGTTGAATTTCATTTATATAACTCAAGTTCATATCCGCCACTTTACTTTATTAATTTACTTCGATACCAAAATCAACTTCATTCAACATTACTTAAGTTATATTCCACCTCAAACATCATTTGTTTAACTTAACTTAAATTTCCACTTATAAATCCAATTCAGATTCCAATTCTAAAGTAAATTCTATTTAACTTCTACCAAAGTCAAATTTATTATCTCATATTATAAGTCCAAAACTCGTTTCACTTATATTCAACAATTACAGCCTGGATTTTAATTTCAAATTTGTTTATCACAACTAAACTTCAGTTTTCAATTTACTATGGTAGCAAATCCATCACACAGAAACTCGAAAATGATACTGATGATGCTGCAGTCATCACCTTTATTATTTCCCAGCAACAGTAGTGAACTCAGTGCTTAGTATTCTTTCAAAAAAATTCCTTTTACTTATAACTCACATTTATAAGTCTTTTCCTTATCGAATTTCACTATTCCACTTCACTTTCATAAGATTATTCCAAATTGATTTATCTTACTTAATAATATAACATCTTTAACTTTGAAAACAACTTTCACAATAGACGGAATTCAAAACTTTCAAATTTATAGTCCAAATTCATTTTTATTTGCAACTCATATTTATAAATATATTCATATAGTTTCACTTCTTATATATAAGATTATTTCACAATTGTAAATCACATTAATTATAATTCCATACTTAATAATTCATTTGCTTATACAATCATTCTTTTTAATTAACTTATATATATTCTTACATTTTCAACAGCCAAACAATCAATTTATATACACTTTAATAATTATGAAAGATTATTCCTTCATATATAAAATTTAATAAAGGTAAAATTATTTCATTTACCCACTTTAAAATGATACTATGTCGGTTTATCTCGTTTAAGAGTTTAGAAACCCCTATCGAAACAGTTGGCCAGACTGCACCGACCAGAATCTATAAACGATCAACCGATAAGTCAACACAATACAAAACAATTTCATATTCACTAACAAATGCACGTTCGTATCTATTATTACACTCAAACTCATTCTAGAGTACTGCTGACTCTATTTCTAATGAGTAACACCCAACAGAGTCAAGGTTGTCGCTTAACCATATGCTCTGATACCACATTGTAATGACCAGGATTTTCGACTCACGAAATTCGACATTAATACATCCGCTGTATCAACTGCCGAGCAATCGAAGGCCGAAAAACCGAATTGTTAGGGTTAAAGAAGAAAGAAAGAAAAAAGAAGAAAACAGAAACAATAACAGAATCTCACAATCGCAGCGGAACAACATATAATAGATAAATGAATATCTTTAAAACAAAGAATCATATCTGTTATTACATTACATTACATTACGTTACATTACATTATCAGAGTTTACAACAAAAAATAGCGGAAAAGAAATGCTATATACAAGTGATACCCTACGCCATCCAACTTGCCTCTAAATCTCTACAGCAACTCCTGAATTCCAGAATGACCTGATAACCTGACTCTGTACTGCCCATGTGGAAAATGATGGGCACCCGGAGTTTAGGAAGGGAACAATAAACTACAGGTCAGTCATGGGACTGGTCTGAGAACTTAAAACAGTTTATCTTTTAAAAACAAACAAAGAAATTAATTTTAAAATAGATCCGCAATGCTTTTAGAAAATGTAACTACCATAAGGCCTCCCGCATACATACACAATGCAAACGCAGAATCAGAGGAGATTTCTCCTTATGAAAGTCAAACATGCTTGATACGAGAAATTTTCTTTGATATTATTACTATAAGTGCAAAGTGTAGGAAAACATTTCAAAAGTATAATATAAGTCTTAGCCAGCATAGACATTCCGCACTTATGCCTACTATAGCTACCATCTAAACAGTGGTGACCACCATAAGTAAATGGCAAGTTCTACAACCAAAACCGTACAAGGTGCATATTGGAGTTTGGATTTCCAACAAATGGTCAGGCCAAGAAACTTCCCATTGCCACATGGGTACGCCTCTGGAAAGACGCCCCGAGAACCTAACCAGATCTCTGCCAACACAAGGCCGGGATACCTCTAGCTGGGTAACAACTGACACGAGTATGCCATCCCTCGGTCGTAACCAACCTAAATCCTGGGATTCACCAACAACCACAAAATAATAAGTATACAGCAACAACATAGGTTAAGTATTTGGGCTCCATACCATGATACCACCTCTATCCAGAAGGAAATGTACATACCCTATGGGGACGCGATCCCCAAATAACCTTGCTGCATTCTTCCTGTTTTGACCATTTCTGGGGCGTGAGGTTCGACGAAGTCTCTCCACAAAGCTACGCTTTTCATAAAAGCCACGCTTTGATCAACAAATGATTAGCAGCACTCAGCATGTCACGTTACCAAATTGAGAATATATCACTAGTAACCATCAACTACATAACCTCTGAGCTCGTACGTCTCAGAGAAGGGTGTTAAGCTAAAAGAATAAATTCTCCGCCACCAGCAGAAATGTATTTAATAGAAACCAGCTTTACATCTCAAACTGTAACGTCAGACACACATCCATACAAGTCCGTTCCGGGATCGAACGGAACCGAAGGCACTTCCAAAGAAGCCCTTGTAATCCGGATATTCACTAATCACATCCGGAATTTCCATCACAAAGGGTGATAAAATCTCTACATCGAGGATCGGCCGATGCAGAGTCATTCGACGGTAATCCTTCCGTTTTCGAAAATATCCGGTCTTCAAATGCTATCCATTAGGACATCTCACTATTCGAAATGGGATTTATGACCCAAAGGTCCTCTCCCGGCTAAACCGAATAACGAGCGCTTATTTTTAAAATAAGTGTAGCATTCAAATTCAAACAAATCCACAACAAATACCCATTTAAAGTTAAATATTGATAGTTGGTTCTTTAACTATCAATAGATATGCACAACATCACCAGATTCCAAATAATTTCCCAAATTATTCATTTCCCCAAATAACTTTTACAAGATACATTTTTCCACACTTCAAAAATAAATCAATGTTTATTTTTAAATCAAATTTCCCTTTCCTTTATAAATTCCATGGTGAATTTAAATTTTCAAATATCCACTGATATACGATTTTCAAATCGATTTCAAATATTCACTTTCAATTTATCTTTAAAAGATATCATCTCAAAACATTTCACTTCATATTGGAAACATTTCCATACTTATTTAACAATAAGTAATTCATAAATCTATTAATTTTCAATACTTAGAAAATATTCAATATACTTAAATCACAATTAAGTATATATTTCATTCTTTAAGGAAAATATTCTCTTAAACACATTTATTTGAGTCAAAAATGAATGTTGCGTAAAACATCGTTACGACAACCCAAAATCACTGGTATAGGATTCAAAATTAAGATAGAAATATAAATCCGAATACTATATAAAACATTTCCTTTTGAAAATCATTTACTATAACAAAAGTGTTATAGTCCATCTTTTCCTTATTTCTCGGAAACGTCTATTTCAACAATGAATGTTGAAATCTGTGGTTTCGATCCTTAACACATTTTAAAACAACTTCAAATCGTTTTAATTCCATTTAAAAGATCACTACCTAAAACGTTTCTTTAATATATTATTCACTGTTCAAAATCGTGAATATAAATCGTTTACCCAATTCAACACTTCTACATATTTAATTTAAAGGATTATCCACTGTCCAAAATCGTGGATATATCTCCTTTAATAAGCTTTCATATTTACTTATCAAATTCAATTGGTCTCGGATTTATAAAACAACGTTTATAAATTCATATTTATATATTTTATAAAAATTTCAACTTATAAAAATCAATTTATTAACAAATTCTATTTATATCTCATTTAAATGCCAAAATCTAATTTATAAGTTAATTACTTATAAATCTTTTATTCAACAAAATCTATTCATTTTATAACTTCACAATTTATAAATCTATAAATTTCATTCACTTATGAAATACATTTATACTTCTTTTTAACACTTATAAAAACTCGTTTTATAATTCCAATATTTTTAATTTGTAAATATCAATTTTATAAATCTTTTATATAAACCATTTATAATAATTCAAAAATCCCAATTTAAACCATTTTACAAATTAATCAACTATTATTTCAAAAATTACATTTCGGTTATATTTCACAAAAATCATAATTTTTATAACATAAAATTATAATGTTTATTTATTTAAAATGAATCAATTCCAAAATTCAATAAATGTATACTTTCAAAAATCACTTGAAAATCCTTTTAAATTCGAAATCGTTACTTTAACATTTTTAAAACTCCAAAAATAGGCCCAAATGTTGCAACAGCACTAAATATAATAATCACGGCATCCAAAACATCATATATCATATGATAACAGAATATATCTCAAATATCTGTAAATAAATCAATATTGTTGAGGAATCTAGTTGGATCCCTCCAACCTGTTTCCCTGCATCCACAGATGTTAGCACAATACCAATTCTGTTTCAAGATGGAATATCGCAGTATATGGGATTTATAAAATGTTATCCAATATTATGCGGCGCAATAGGGTCTCATCCGCTATATAATGCGGGAAAATCAACTCTAAGTACATATATAATAACAATTCCACTTCAAGATGGAATATCGCGGTATATGTGTTTAATAAATAACATCCGCTTAATATATAGCGTATAAGGTCTATTTCAATACAATAGATAATGATTTATCATCCAATCACACAATCAAGCAATTTTAAATTTAACTATTTAAAATTTAAATCGAAACAGTTTCGATTGAGTGAGAAGTTCCCACCTTGTTTCAAATACAGTTGAAGTGTTTTATTTCGAATAAAATCAAACGCGCGTTTAATTTTACCCAAAAGTCACACTAGATCCAATCAACTCCAATTCAGCTCCACCATGTAGTAATCGTCGATACGATTCCAACGCAATTCATTTCGTGCGAAACAGACCTCGTATCAAAAAGTTATGATGTTTTAAACATTATACGAATCAATATAAATCAATTTGCATTTTTATTTTAAATTTTAAAACCCTACAAATCTGAGCCGTTCGTTTCTGTTGATGAGAATCTGGCCACCCATCCTTTCTTCTCCCCATCGTAAATACCCAGGCTACAAAAGAACCCACGGCCGCCCCTTTGCCCTAAATTAACGCGACTCCATCGTTCATCTATTCGTCGATCAACTACCATCATCTCGAAGCCAGTACTTGACTCCACCTTCGGCTGCAACCCCTCGAAGCTCAGCCATCCCTGCTCCTTGAAAAACATGAACGAACGTGGTGCATTCAAGCTCGATTTGCTGTGATCCGTAGCTCCATTTCGATCACAGCCGTTGAAAACAAAGACCTCATGTAGCTCTACAACTTTCATTCAGGAAGTTTGTCGAATTGATTGGTGAATTTGAAGAAAATGAGGGAGGAAGGAGATGAATTTTCGGCCATTAATTGATAGGGTGGCGGCTGAAAACAAAATCCTAGGGTTTGTTGCAAAAAGAAAACATGAAGTCCTTATATAGAAAATTACGCGCGTACTATTCATCCCAAAAATTTTTGAACTCCAAATGAAGCGTGCCGCCTGGCGTTTATATTCTTTTACCCATATTCCGAACGCAATGGAATATATATCGGGAGCCAATTCGATCATATTTGGAAGATAAGTTTTCAATAGAATTATTTGAAATTTGAAATTTAAAATTCACTTAAACCGATTTCAGTGCGTTTTAGCTTGCCCCGGACAAACCGTAAATCCGATTGACACGAAATTTGAAACCTTACAATAATATAACATTACGGATTCGATGAAACTATTTTCGTCGAAATCCGAGACTGTTTGAAAAATGGCTATTTTTACTCGTCAATTAAATATTAAAATATTCAATTTCCACAAATTAAATTTTAATTAAATTTTAAAAGTTCTATAATATCATTCTAACTCCAGTATGATTTAATACAACTTTACAAATCAATTTTAATCACATTAAACCCAATTTTCAATTATTTCTGTAATTTCAAATATTAAATTATTAATTAAATTACCCAAGTAAATCCAGGTATTCAAAATAAAATTTATTCGACTTACAAATTTTGCTTGTTAATATTTAAAATCAATTAAATATAAAAATTTCAAATGATAGAAATTCTGGGTCGTTACACGTAATTTTTATGCCTAATTGGATAATTGCATATGAGTTTTAGGCAACGAAATGAATATGATTTGAATACAACAAATATCACCTACATATTCTTGTTTATGAATTGATTTATAATTGTTTATAATGTTGGAAATTGGTTCCAAAAGTACGAATTTAGAATATTGATTTCAATGAAATTTATTCGAGATCTAAAATAGGTTGTATAATAATGTTATAAATTTGGATTATTACCCTAATCTTATTGGAATGTATATTTTTCCATGTTTGAAATTTAGGTCCGCTTAATATTTGTAAAATAGTTTGATTTCTTTCCCTTTTAAAAAGATAAAACGTTTGATCTAACAAGGAATAGATGCAAATAGAAAGAGAAAGAGATGTGTAAAGTATGAATTCATTGTAATTTACACTGTATATTTCAGTAATAAAAAGAAACGATTACTCCTTGTAATTTCAAATGATCTAATCTTTTATATTTTAAAGTTAAATATCTTTTTTGGGATAATTTAAGAAAATTATAGCGGATAATCTTTTGAGATATGATTCCAACAATTTAACATGGAAAATGATATTCTAGTGAAGATATATAACTGGAATATATTTGATAGAAGTAAATATTTGTAAGAAATTACTACGCTTATAATAAGTAAATAAAAAGCTAATAACGATGCTTGCACGTAATATTCGCTTTTAGGATAATTAACTAATGGGAAAAGAAATTAAAAGATTGTAACTCCAATAAATGGTAATAATGTGAGAGTTGTAGCAATTTAGGGTAAATGGATTAACGAGACTGATAAGAATGGAATAGATATAAAAGGTTACTAATCTGAAATTAGTAATAATACATAAATGTCTTAGGAAATGTCCATTAGGATTTTATAGACAAACTGACATTTATGAGCATTAAACGGGGATTTATAGGTAGATAAATATTTAAAGTAAATCCTATTACCTTAAATAAAAAGGGAATTAGCAAGCTAAGTCCAATATCCACCTAAAATAATATAAATAAAGTCTTAGGATGGTTAACTAGACTTAGTAGGTTAGTGATGCGAGGTCAGAGAGTCACTCGACGGAAGATTGCCCTTCACGTTGAGGCTACTAGCAGTCGAGTATACTTACTACTGATGTGAGATATCACTAATCCTAGGACTTATAACGAAATGAGAGATTAGGCCTGCTTTCTTTATTGGAAAGCATTAAATGGTCCAAATTTGAAATATGGAGCAGTGAGGGATATCTCCATAGAGGTTTGCTTCTGGTTTGAGGTCTTAAGTGGCTATAGGGTCCGCCTTCCTACCGAAAGAAGTAACCTAATAAGATTCCATATTTATAATTATGAGCGATAATGGATATTTCGCGAAGGGTTCGCTTTAGGTTTGGTTTGGGGTCTTAAGTGACTGTAGTGTCCTCCTCTTTCCTATAAAAGAAGTATCAAGTAGCCCTATGAGATTTCCAAGTAATGACAGCTAGATAGTACCATTGAGGAGTATGCTTTTGAAAATAGATCTTAAATGATAGGGTATGCCTTAATTAAGGTCTTAAATAACCAGATTCTGCCTATTTTTCAATAAAAGGTATTAAGTGGCTTGGGTATTGTTTATTACATGACTACAATTCTATCGGCGATAGATGCAGTAATAGTTGGACATTAATTGTCGGAAGCCGTAAATAGTTGTTAGAGGTCTTGTAGCTAGGACCCACGACCACTGATAACATTATTAGAAATCCACCTTGGGAATATGTCTTAAATGATGTGGTCTACCTTGATTAATGTCTTAAATGGAAGAGTCTGCCTATTTCTCTTTTTAAAACTTTTATAGAACCCATTTCATATTTAGAAGTATTCACTGGTAAATGGGTTTGGAAGTATTGGGTGGTTGATAAGCCTTCATCAGTATATCGTACCTTGTGAAGGGGTAGGTAAGTACACATATGTGCAATGCAAGGTTAGATTAGAATTGCTAACCTTGATGGACATAACTATTAAATGGAAACCAATCGGTATAAATTTATGTTATGTACAGTTTATATTTATAGTCACTAGAAATTTGTTCTGACCCCCTCCTCATTATAACTGCGAGAAATGCAGAATACAGATCTTAAGGCTAGAATTAACATTAGAAGGGTGGTGAATAGTGCTTTAAGGAATTACTAATTCTTTTTGAGTTTATACTAATTTGAACACAAATGTATGCAATATTCAAACACAGATATGATCACAGAATCAAACTCAGATGCAGAAATAAAGTAAAAGAAATAAAGGAAAGAACACACCGGATTTTATACTGGTTAGGAGTTACCCTACATCCAGTCCCGTAACACAAGTACGGATTTCCTTTCAAAATCAATTTTTACAATTACACGCTCGATTTCAAGGCCATGAGGTACACTACTCCAGATTCGCAATCCTATAGGTAGAGTTACTTGATTTTACGGGCAACAAGTTCACCCAAATAATTTCCTAAGCTACAATCACAACTTTTCTCGCTTGATTTATTTCACAGGCTACAATCACACATTTTCTCACTCAATTAATTACAAAGAAGCCTATAACGCTGAATAGCACTGGGATCTTATTGAGATAGTGATAGAGAATCAAACTAGAGATGACTCTTTAGATTCAATGGTGATTTCGGTAGAGTAATGATAAAAATGTATATAAAGAAATGAGGAAGAAGAAGAGAAGAGAAATTAGAGAATGTATGAATATAAATTCATTTACAACAGCCCTTATTTATAGTAGAACAACAGCCATGTCCATTCGTGAAAGGATATGATGAATAAACACTTCCTTTGAAATTCAAAATTTTGAAATAAACTGCCACCTTGTCGACAAGGGTATATTGGGGTTGTCGACAGACCTATGGTATTTTTGGTAATTTGTTTTTCTTTGAAAATAACTTCTACCTTGTACTAAAACTATTTTAAACTTTATAAATATACATAACTATAGTTAAAATACATAAATAAGTATAGAGAATAATATTTTGGTATATATAAAATTTTACTATATATTCAAATCTAAGTATAAATATTAAAAGTTAAATATATTATATTTAAAAGATAGTTTAAAACCAAGGATAATATGATTTTGAAGATAAAATAATTTTGAGGCTAAAAGTATTTTAAAACCAGGATAGATGTTTTTTATTCTTTTAAAAGGAAAATTTTGAAATCATTTTGAAATCATTTTGAAAAAAAATATAATTTTGTAAAACATTTGAATAAAAGTTAGTGGAAACAAAACAATGTTGTACTAGATTTTTCGTAGGTTCCATCCTACTTAGGGTTCCGTTCCTTTAACAGGCTCGAAGTGGATTCCATTCCACGAATAAAATGGATTTTAAGATATCGTTGCTTTTCTAAGAGATATGACAAAATTCCTAACTAAATTACTTATATTAAAATCTTGAACTCTTGATAATCTTGATACTCATGAGTCTTCGATCTTGATCGTACAGTCTTCATTCTTGGTACCTGCATGGTTATATCCTGCATATACATATATATCTAAACATAATGTTAATATTTATATTTTATAACAAGTCCTAAAGTTGTTGTCATCAAAACCATCATTCTCAAGGACTAACAATCTCCCCATTTTTGATGATGACAACCTTGTTTATAAAATATACTTCGCCTTCACTATAACTCCCCCTTAATCTAATAACTCCCCCTTAGTCTAAGCCTAACTACTCTATTTTATATTTCGCCTCCTTTATCATCAACAAAAACCATCCTAAATCCATAAAACTATAAAACCCCCCCTTAAACTAATATTAGAATGAAGTATAGTAAATGGAATGTGAAAGACATTAACATAATTATATTATAATTATTCAATAAATATGTATTAGTATATTTCAAACAATCCAATCAACACGCACATCAAATCCAATCATGTCAAACAAGTCAAACTAGTTAATCAAATCAAACAAGTTAATCAAGTCAAACAAGTCAATCAAGTCAAACAAGTTAATCAAGTCAATCAAGTCAAACAAGTTAATCAAATCAAACAAGTCAATCAAAACATACCAAACAAATCAAAAACTAATAATCCTATATTATAATAATACAAACTCCTCCTAAATAAGATGCACTTGTTATGTGTACATGTATGCAATATGTAGTTTGTAATGCAGTATGAAATGTATGACATATGCAATGTAGCATGAGATGATATGCAGAATGAAGTGCAACTTGTGATGCAAATTATTATGATATTTCATGCATTGTAATTTATGATGCAATATGCAATGAAATGTGATATGAAATAGAATGCATAATGATATGTAATATGAAATAAAATGATAACGAAGTATTTTTTTTATAATATGCAGAATGATATGATGATATATATACACAACAGTAAGAGATAATCAAATTATAAGATAAACATGAGTGATGCATACATAGACACACACACACACACACACATGTGTGTGTGTATGTGTGTGTGTGTATACATATGTTAGACTATTTATCTCTTTATAAAAACAAAGGTAATACACACCAATTACTAAACTTAGGTTAAGGAAACTAATGAATGGGACTAAAAGAGTAGTAAGGACAAGAGTTTAAAGGTAATTAATGATATTAAAACTATAATATATTCATGAAAGGTAGTAATCAAACTCAATATCAAAATCAAATTGCTATGAAATATGGATTTAAACTTTATATATGATCAAATATGGTTTTTATAAAAATTAATACCCTAATTGTTTAATTTATTTAAATAATTTTTTTAACTTGGTTTATTTTTTTTAAGAATTCAAACTTCCATGTTTATAAAATACTTAACTTACTAATTAAAACCTTTATATTAAATTATTATTGATTAAAATATTTAGAAGCATGTTTAAACATCTTTTTAAAAAAAAATATCATAATGAAATATTAAATAACATAGATTGAAAAACTAAAATAAATATGTGTTATATTAAGGCCTCTTATATGAAGAAAGTTTTAATTAATTGAAAAAAATTAAACATGAATTTTTTTTAAAATTTTTCAAATATAATTTAGAAACTAGCTTTAAAAGGAATAGAGAAAATTACTTAATTTAAATATCATTTTTACATAGTTTAAAGTTTCATAAAGAAAAGACAGCATTCGCAGAATGCTACGAAAAGTTTATGTAGTAAAATATAATCAGATCATAAAACAGAAACAACAGCATTTACCAATGCTCTGTAAAGTTTCTGAAACACTACAACATGTCAAAGCACAAAAATGCTATAAAAACGTATTTGCAGCGTAACAGAAACAAAGACATCATTTCAGAATTTCTATCTAAAGTTATGGGCCTGTTTTTAACATGATTTTGCACTAATTTTACGACTTGATATTGACATGTAAATAATTGATTTTTGACCCAATTTTTAAAGTAGTTAATATAACTAAAGTACTTGAAAAATTTAAAAAATAATGAACATACATGTGTAAAGATACTTAGCATCATGCATGTAAAAATGCTTTTATTAAAGAACAAGTGTAATAACACGTGTCATTTTGCATGTATGTCACCATCTACTTATATGACAAGTGTCATGTGATGTGGAGCAATCTTATTAGTTGAAAAAAAATCTATAAATAGAGCCTTATTCTAACATTCTAAATTCATTTTATTAAATTCTTAAAGACATAAAATTAGTATCTTAAAAGAAATAGAGTACGAGAAGTAAAAACAATGATAAAAAAGTTGAAATCACGAATGGAGGTATGTTTTTCTACTTAGTATAGTTTTAAAAAATTAGTAGTAAGATTTTATTTGAAAGAAAACACATTTTAAAAGACTTTTAAAAATTTAGACTGGTATATCGATATTTATACTGTGGTGTGTCGATATATGGACCAAAATATCAAAACTTATAAAAGAGATAAATTTCTATACCTAACTAAATGCATAAATATATATTCCTAAATGCAATAATAAAAATGAAATAATTGTAAAGCGTATACTTTTTTCACTCCATCTTTCTAACTTTGTTGTTCTTCCATTGTCGTGAACCACACTTTTATATCTTTCATAATTTGACGACGAGATCTATTCTATTGCGACGAGCTTGTTTTTCTGATCATCGTAGCATATTCATTTGCTGAATTTTAAGACCGTATGAGAATGATACATATGATTTAGTAGATTGACCAACTTAGTGCCAAAACTTTGACTTTGAATTTTGAATGAATTGATACTTCAATCACTATAAATAGGCCCAAAAGTCATCACTTTTCGTAAATGTTTCTCTTCTTCTTCTTCTTCTTCTTCTTCTTCTTCCCGTTTTTCTATTTACTATCAAACTTCTAGAAGGCATATCTCTTTTGTTTCTTAGCGGAATTGGATGAAACCAGCGGCAAATCAAAGAGGAACGAAAGGGTTAAGATCTAGTAATAGTTTGGTGACGAATTTGGATAGTATTGTGGTGCAACATGCCAAACAGTAGGAGAAATGCAGGAAATCCCGTACACAGTTTTCAGTTTTGGGTAGCCAACTTCAAACTGTCATATCTCACTCAATTTTGATCGGAATTTGATGATTCACCCATCAAAATGACCATGAGAATAAGAACTATAATCTTGAAAAGGAGTAGGAACAATATACTCAAATATCTAGATGCAATTTGAAGAATACCATTGACAATTTTGCTTTCTTTTTCTCTTTGTTCACCAAAACTTCATTTGATCATAACTTGGTCATTTCTTGACGGATTCGCACGAAACCAGTGACATTGCGAAGTAAATGGAGAGAAGTATAGTATCATATCAAGTTGTAGATGAGAATCAAAAGCTTTGTATTGATCTGGTACCCATTTCACTGTCGATTGCCATTATATAACCATTTATTCTTCTTGATTGATGAATGATTGACTGGTATCTTTTAACCAACGACCATTAGACGTAACTCTTCTCCTACGAAACAACATAAATTTTTAAAGAATCAATTGACTTTTCTAAATAACTAAATATAGTTTGAAACAACAATATCACAATGATTCTGTGACATATTCATATGAAAATAGTGTTAATAATTTTATCAAAAATTTGCCTTTTTTTTTTTCAAAATTCAGATTATGAAAACTTTGAAAACCTTGCTCATTTACCAAATGTGAGAAATGCGGATCTTAAGGCTAGAATTAACATTAGAGGGGGAGGGGGGTGAATAGTGTTTTAAGGAATTACTAGTTCTTTTTGAGTTTATATTTTTTAAGTTTATATTAATTTGAACACAAATGTATGCAATATTCAAACACAGATATGATCACAGAATCAAACACAGATGGAGAAATAAAGTAAAAGCAATAAAGGAAAGAACACACCGAATTTTATACTGGTTAGGAGTTACCCTACATCCAGTCCCTCAACACAAGTACAGATTTCCTTTGAAAATCAATTTTTACAATTACACCCTTCATTTCAAGGCCATGAGGTACACCACTCCAGATTCACAATCCTCTGGGTAGAGACACTTGATTTTACAAGCAACAAGTTCACCAAATTGATTTCCTAGGCTACGATCACACTTTTCTCGCTTGATTGATTTCACAGGCTACAATCACACCTTTTCTTACTCAATTAATTACAAAAAAGCCTATAACTCCGAATAGCACTGGGATCTTGTTGAGATAGTGATAAAGAATCAAACCAGAGATGATCTAGTTAGATTCAATGGTGATTTCGGTAGAGGAATGATAAAAATGTATATAAAGAAACGTGGAAGAAGAAGAGAAGAGAAACCAGAGAGTATATGAATACAAATACGTTTAAAACGGCTCTTATTTTTAGTAGAACAACAACCATGTCCATTCGTGAAAGGATATGACGAATAACATTTCCTTTGAAATTCAAAATTTCGAAATAAACTGCCACTCTTGTCGAAAAGGGTATATTGGGGTTGTTGACAGGCCTATGGTATTTTTGGTAATTTGTTTTTCTTTGAAAATAGCTTCTATCTTGTATTAAAACTATTTTAAACTTTATAAATATACATAACTATAGTTAAAATACATAAATAAGTATAGAGAATAATATTTTGGTATATATAAAATTTTACTATATATTTAAATCTAAGTATAAATATTAGAAGTTAAATATATTATAATTAAAAGATAGTTTAAAACCAAGGATAATTTGATTTTGAAGATAAAGATAATTTTGAGGCTAAAAGTATTTTAAAACCAGGATAGATGTTTTTGATTCTTTTAAAAGGAAGATTTTGAAATCATTTTGAAATCATTTTGAAAACAAGATATAATTTTGTAAAACATTTGAATAAAAGTTAGTGGAAACAAAACAATGTTCCACTAGATTTTTCGTAGGTTCCATCCTACTTTGGGTTCCATCCCTTTAACAGGCTCAAAGTGGATTCCATTCCAAGAATAAAATGGATTTTAAGATCTCGGTGCTTTTCTAGGAGTTTTAACAAAATTCCTAACTAAATTACTTATATTGAAATCTTGAACTCTTGATAATCTTGATACTCATGAGTCTTCAATCTTGATATCTTCAGCCTTGAATCTCTATACTGTACAGTCATCATTCTTGGTATCTGCATGGTTATATCCTGCATATACATATATATCTAAACCATAATGTTAGTATTTATATTTTATAACAAGTCCTAAGGTTGTTGTCATTGAAACCATCCTTCTCAAGGACTAACAATAGCCTGCATGATATATTTAGAGGAACATGTCACTGGAGCTAGATGTGCTTTGTTGTTGGAGAAGTCTTCTTTCTCTCATGCTCGATAGTGATATGACAATCTGCTATCCAAGGAATACCATTAGTTTCAAGGTAGTAGTCATAGTCAGTATTCTTATCCTATTATTGTTTCCACTGTGAGTTTAGATTTCTATCAATCTTTGAGAATGCTCATGCTTATTTGCAGGTACCAAATCCAACGATCTATGCTTTGCTGGACCTGGGTTTTGATTTTTTTGAAATTTAGGTCCATAAAGGTATGGGTTGTTATAATGATGCACCACCTTTTACAGCAAGCACGACCCTTTGATACATAGATGCAGACTCGACCAACCTTAACATATTGAGGAGCTTTATGAGATTCACATTCAATTGGTTCATATTGTAATTTAGTATGAACTGTTCATACTAAGGTGTAAGAGAACCAAGGACTAAAACAACTTGTAATTCATTGCTTATCTGTATGAGCAATTTCAAAAGTCTATCAATATACCCC
The DNA here is from genome assembly GCA_030765085.1 of Allium cepa. Classification (NCBI taxonomy): domain Eukaryota; kingdom Viridiplantae; phylum Streptophyta; class Magnoliopsida; order Asparagales; family Amaryllidaceae; genus Allium; species Allium cepa. The sequence continues at coordinate 657,917,417 of CM060940.1, forward strand.
TCATCATTAGTATGTTATCATCTACTTTCTCCTTTAGTCATTATGGTATTGAATAGCTTCTGCGTAAGCTCATACCTTGAGGAATCGACTATTCTCCAAATAGGGCCTTAAGACTAAAAAATATTTCATGGATAGATATGTTTTCGCGTTGCCTATGCAATGGCTTGTCTGACGTATACAACACGAAAACTTAGACGATCTCTAGGTCCGAAACTCATTTCTCATAAGCAAGTCTAAGTTCAGGGTTCGCATCATCAACGTGTTGTTCTTTAAGTTCACTTGTAACAGTTGACCGAAGATGCTTGTAAGTCAACGCTATCTAAATCGGTCTCAGCCAATCGATATGGTTTGGTCTGGTAAGCATGTCACTTTCAAAAAAAAAGTCTTGGAGTTGACATTTTTGTATGTTTTAATTGGTAGGTTGTTAGGACAATATCATATTGGATTTTCTTATAATATTAGTTAGCTTAAACATTGTGTTTCATTTTACTAATAAGCTCCCACTAATCTTTTATGTTTTGCCAAACCCTAAGTCAGAACATAGAAGTCTTTTTATTCCACTTGTGGGTATTATGACTTGGCCATCTTGGAGTTATAAACTTGAGTTCGCTTAACAAGTCGTAGCTCCATGGACGATGGATAACTCCTTATCAGTTATACCATATATAACTCCTAACACATGGTACATTATCCTAATTTCACTTCGGCGTTGAGTTTTCTCAACAAATAGAGATAAAATTATTCACTCATACCTACCATATCATGACAATGTATGTATAGTATATATACCTTGACTTTGCTCAACAAATACATATAGTTATCTTACCTAATCTATTCAATATATTAATGATACTACACATAACATTCATAGCTTGAGTTTGCTCAATAACTAAGGATTATGCAAGTAATTTATTAATATATATATATATATATATATATATATATATATATGGTAAAGAACAAATTATGGTCTTCAATATATTATATTGAAGATTCATGATCTTCATATATTATATTAAGTGATATCTGCTTATGAAATAATGTACTTCTTTTGATGTCGCCTCATGATTCAAGTGTCTGTCACATGGGGAACCACAATACATGTACATTTATGTATGTATTTATTACTTAAATCTATTTAAGGTTCTTAGTGTTCCACTACAGTTTATATTCATATTATATAAGTTTTTTGGCAAGCCCAGCCGGTTTTATAGTGAACCGTCCACTTTTTATTACCAAAGTAATAAAAATATTTTAAATAAGAGAAAGGTAGAAGCACCTTAACTACTAAGAAAAGAAAAATACAACACAGGATTGTGGCAGAGATGCCACAACTATTATAAATAACACATCGACTAGGTCTCCTTAGAAGAGGAAGAAGCACCATCGTCTGCTAAAACCCGAGTAGATTCCTTAGGGACATTTCCAATAATACGAGCAAAAGGGTGAAAATGCACAGCAAGATAAGGGTCATAATCCACAAAATCAGAAGAGTATGTAAAAGAACGATCCCTCGTAGAATATGCAAACATGTGAGTATTCAACCTCGCATGTTGACCATCCATATTGAGAACTAAAGAATCACCAGCAGTACTGTAACGAAGGCATCTAAGGTCCAAATGATCATCAGAAACAAATCTAAAAAAGGGATCCTCCAAGGGGTTATATCTCATATCAGATTTGAGGTCAACCCAACACCTTTCGGACTCAACCCAAACAATAGGCAACCACGGCGGCACGGGATCGACAACAGCTATAGATATAGTTGAAATGTCACAAGGAACCATGGGATCAAGGGCAGGATGGGAGGTAGGCTTAGCAAATGAACACAGTTGTGGATCCGGACCATGAAATGGCACTGCAAGAGGAAAAACAGACGGAGAGGCAGAGGAAGACACCTTAGAAACCCTTTTCGTAAGCGGAGGGCGAGGTAGAGGATCATAGGAGCAGCCACGGAGACGACAGAATGCTTGCAAGCGATGGCAAAATGGCCAAAGGAATGACAGGTAGTACAAATGTCTGGAACCCATCCGTAACGAACACAGACTTCCACTACATGCCCTTCAGCAAGCTGAGCAGGAATAGAGGAAGGGATGGGCTTATCTAGGGTAATTTCAATTAGAGCCTTTGCATACACCAATTTTTCACGTGCAACTGTATTAGAGTCAAAACATTTCAATTTTCCTACGTTACACGCTAGCCAATTCAAACTAAGTAACGACCGTAAAGCAGAGGGAATATGCGAAAAGTAAATCCAAACAGGAATAGAAAGAACATGTTCACGAGCATTAGCTACCGTTGGAGTCCATGGCGTAATAATAAAAGGTTTTCCATCAAGAAAAGAAGGCTCCGCCTCAAGAACAAGCCGGCGTTCCTCAGAGGATGAAAACATAGGAAAATACATGGGATCAACCATCATAAACTGTAATTCACCATGAAGCTTCCAAGCCCTATGACAAACTCTAGTAGCATCATGAAGGCAATGATTATGATCCAAAAAGAAACCTACCAAATATTCTGACCAATAGTCCAAACCAGCTTGCACTACAATCAGAGGGGGGATCATCACTCCATTTTCCTCATTGATTTCAAAGTCAATGAGCTTGTAATCACCCGCATTATGGAGCAGATAAGTGAATAGCGACGACCATGGTTTGGTGCAAGAATAGACTAGAATAGCAGGACGATGATAATGATCAGCAGTAGTTCGTAGATCCTACTCATTTGGAAGCTCACCACTAACCTGAGCTGTAGCAGAGGCTCCAAAACACACTGACCAGAACCCAGTTCCTTGATATTCACTGCAGAACTCAAAATGGCATTAGAACAAACACCTTTCGGGCATAATCCATCTTCTTTAGCGGCTGCCTATGGTACACTTTGATCTTGCAAAATTTCTTCCACGCAACCACCAACATCAGAATTTAGCGATTCAGACAATAACGAATTACCAGTCGAAACAAGAACGACGGAAACAAAAGGGACAACTTTATTTAAGACAAAGGTGGCAACACCTATAGGTTTATATAAGTTTTATTATTATATAATAATGTTTATGTTTTAATTAGCTTATATAATAATCTGATGTATAACATTATATAGTTAAATCATACTTAATTTAATTTTAATTAATTGTTTATTACTCAATTTTAAGACATATGAATATTTATATACTATAACCTTTATAATAATACACATATTTCATATATATATATATATATATGTATGTATGTATCTATTTTAATTTTATTAATTAACTTTTAATTAATTTATTTAACTAAACACTTTTAATTAAATCCGACTAATTTCAAAAATTATTGTATATACATCGTTGAGGTACTTTTCCATCCTTTAACTCCTCGAACTCGTACAAAGCAATTTATTCCTAATAACTTTGCTGATTTGGAGTTAGTAAAATCAAGTAATCTTAATTTCGCCGTAAAGTGGTGATTATGTCGCTGAATGCTTAAACAATCAAGTAACTACACTGTGACTATTTGTTACGTTGTCAGATCTAGCCATTATTTAATCCACATGTAAATGAGAGAAAGAATTGTACCATAATTAACAAGGAAATAATGTAAAAATAGTATAGGATGCATGATTTACGTGGTTCGAATTTTAAGAAATCCTACGTCAACGGGGAAATTTCTCCTTCCTTTTTAAGTAATAGGGTACAAAATTTCATGGCTAAAAGTACAATTACACCTTAAAATTTTCCCAAAAAGAAGAATGTTAGAGAGAGATCCCATTTTCATTCTACAACGTCTTTTCTATTTATAGTCACGAAGAGCATGCAGATTACTAAAATTTCTCTTTTGTCATTTATGCCTCTACCATTGGATCCTATCAGTTGTCATTTATCCGAATTGTCTATTTGATGTGACTAGATTATTGATGTGTCTTTGGCGGGAAGTTTGAATGGAGGTGTGAATCCCAAAATTGGATTGGGAATACACAAAATTTTGGAAAGAGAATTCAAATTCATATTTGACCTTGCTTTTAGGATGCCTAAGGAATTTTGGTGTGAAGCTTAGGTCCATATGGATTGGTATGGAGTAGCACTTTCCATTATGTTTCGAGGGTTGACTTAGGATATGATTAGAGTATATCTAAGGCTTATTCATGATTTGGATTTCCTTATGTGTAAGTGTGCTTTGACTACTGATGAGAGAGAAGGAGCTTCACACTTGTCGTTTGCCTATAAGGTGGGTTCTGCGTTGAAGCGCACTATGGGTGTCCCTGTATACAACCCCTTTGGAGTACTTCATGCGGCACTGTCTAGGCTATTCTCGGTATGGGCTAGAGCAGACCTATTTGCCTTGGCTCAGTATTTCACTTTGGATTCGCTATTAGGTGGCCACCATGTCCAGTGCTTGTTCCTATTCCCAAATTTATGTAGTGTTCGTCTCCTATAACTTCGAAGCGGTTCTTGGTAAATACTGGTGCAACACATGTCCCCCAAGTCTACTGCAATCATAGGTCATGGTAGACTTGTTGTTTTAAGCATCTAGTCTTCGCACTTGGTTATTACTATTTGATACCTCGTTCTGCTCTGACAATTTGCGGTGGGTTGTGAGTTTGGTATGATCTACCCTTATTGAGGGTGAAATGTCCTCAGTCATATTCTTGGCCGCACATTTGTTTTGACTTGCCTCCTATTTAGGGGGCGTATTATCCCTGACCGTATACTCGTTTTGACCCGCCCTCTATTTGGGGGCATAATGTCCTTTGCGTATATGTGGCCATATATATTGTATGGCCATATATATGTTATGACCTGCCCCAATTTAAGAGCGTAATTCCCTTGACCGTATGCTTGGCTGTATATATGTTATGACCCACCCTGTGTTTGGGAGCGTAATGTTCTTAGCCGTATGCTTGACCGCATTCTTATCTGGTTTCACCGCTCCCATTTCTAAGATTTCTGTTGTCGCTTATAGGCGAAATTTACTTCTGAATGACGATGATTAGCTATGAAGAGTAAATAAGATTTGACTGAAAGTGAGGTCGTGTACATACAACCCACCATCACATGTGCAAGGTTTTTTTTATAATAGTTCTAGCCGCCTAATATCCATACGTCCGGTATGGTATGTCAAATTAACTAACATAAGGTTTTTTATACTAGTTTAGGTAGTCTAATATCCCTATAACTAGTATTTCTACGATTGTTAATCATAGAAATGTTCATACTAGATCAGGGTAGTTTTTCATCATGTCCGCCGCATGGTTGAAAAGTCAGACTCGCATTGAAATTCAAGTGTGTAGGGTCTGTATCAATGTTCTCAATGTTGAGATTGTCGTTTTCACCTACTGATTCAGCGTTTTTCTAAATCAGTAACTACTGACGGTGACCTGTGAATGTATGTTGAAAAATACAAAGATTTTTATACTAGTTCGGGTTGTCTAACATCCCTACGTCCAGTTTATAGTGTTGTTACTTTTTTATAATGTTACAATGCATATCACATAAGTGATGCAAGTCAAACAAAGTAAGGTCTAAGGTGATCTAAATTCCAGGTTCTTGGAACCAGGTTGCTATCGGGTCTAGATAACCGGTATGATCCATTTGCTAAAACTTCTACTATGACTAATGGTCCTTCCCAGTTTGGTCTTAATGCTCCATCTAGTATTGGTCATCACCCCTCATAGTACTAAATCTCTTTTGCAAAAGTTTCTTTCTTTGAGCCTTACGTCGTAACTCTTTGCCATCCTTCATTGGTATGTTGCCGCTACTACCTTGGCTTCATCCCAACTCTTATGGATAAGGTCCAGGGAAACTTTTTTCAGTTTTTATTCTTTTCTACTGTATATGACATTCTTCTATATGAAGGGATTTCAACTTTGACAGGTAGCATGGCCTAGAGAAAAAGGAGCTTGACCTATAGGAGTTCTGGTTGAGGTTCAATAGGCTCATAACACTAAAGAGAGTTCCTCAACCCACCTTCCTTTAGCTTTTTGTTTCCTTTTCTTTAGTAGTTTTTAACAATTTTTTTGCAGCTTTAACTTGTCCACTTGCTACGGATGAGCGATCGAGGAGAAGTTTTTTATTATGCCACTTTTCTCGTAAAGCTCTGTAAATTTTTTGCTCTCAAACTGGGTGGCATTGTTAGAAATAATTTTATGGGATATTCCTTATCTGGTAATTATATTTCTTACCACAAAAGTGACATCTTCTTTGCTGTAATTGTTGCTAGGGGCTTTGCCTCTACCTATCTAGTAAAGTAATCTATGGCCACTATGGCGTATTTAGCTCCTGCTTTTGACATTGGAAGTGGTCCTATCAAATCTATCCCTCATATATCAAAGGACAATAGACTTGCAAGGAGGATAAGCTCATGAGATGGTTGTCTAGGGATACTGGCAAACCATTGACATCTTCCGTACTTTCTTACAAATTTATTTACATCTTGAAGTGCGGTAGGTTAATGCTAGCCATGTCTTAGCACCTCTTTTGCCTAATTGTTTCCCCTTGAGTAATCGCCGTATTGCCCCTTATGTACTTCCCTCATGACCCGTTCCCCCTCTTCCTTGGAAACTCACCCAAGATAAGGGGTAGAATACCCTCTCTTATATAATGTGCCATCAAAGAAGGAGTAGTATGGAGCCTAGTGTTCTTATCTTTTGAGCTTCATTTCTGTTTGGAGACAATACTCCATTTATAAGATATTGTATGATAGTGGTTATCCAGTTGTCTTCCTCGGCTTGTTGGAGTGAAGATTCTACAAATGGTTGTTTCTAAGTTTCTACCACCTCTTGGTTTTTTGTGCCTTGAATGGCGGCCTACTGGGCTCGAGTCAGGACCAGTATTTGATTTGATTTTGTTACACTTGACTCTGCTTGATGCCCAATTGGCACAGCTTTAATTTCACTGGCCGTTTTGGTACTTGGCAGTTTTGCTAAAGAGTCAGCTGAAGAATTTCTTTTGCGAGGAATTTGTTTTATCTCAGATTGTTCAAACCGCTCTCGTAATTTCTTAAAGAGTTCTGCATATTTGGGCAAGGTTGGTTGCTTTGCTTGGTAACTGCTATGCACTTGATCCATAGTTAACTGAGAATCACTGTGAGCTTTAACATGCATTAGCTTCATTACTCAAGCCATTCGTAGGCCTGCAAGGAAAGCTTATGTTCTACCACGTTGTTGGTTGCTTTAAAATCGAGCTGAACTGCTCTATGAATTTTTTTTCCATTTGGCGTGATCCAAACATACGCGATTCCTACCCTTTGTTCATTTGAGGCTATATCCATGAACAAGTGCCAGAACAGTGGGGTGCTTATTTCTTCTTTCGAGTGGGCCTCGGTTGGTAAGTTGCATTCCTCAATAAAGTCTGCAAGTGCTTGATTTTTAATTGTTTTCCTAGGGTAGTAGGTAACATCGTACTGGCTAAGTTCCATCACCTATTTTAATAAGCGACCCGAGGTTTATGGTTTCTACACTATTTATCTGAGTGGTTTGTCTATGAGGACTTTGATGGGGTGTGCCTGAAAATAAGGCCGTAGCTTTCTCACTGTAAGGAGAAAGTTATGTGCTAGCTTTTCGGCAACTAAGTAGTTTAGTTCTACCCCCAATAGCTGCTTGGTCGTGAAATAGATGTAACGTCCCTTTATCATCTCGCACCATTGAAACATTAATGGCTTGATTAGTTACAGCTAAGTAAACGTACAAGTTCTCACCTGTTGTCGGTTTTGATAAAATGGGGGCATTGACCAGATGGTCATTTTTGTTTTGGAATGTTGACTTGCACTCCTCAGCCCACATGAAGTTTTGCCCCTTCTTTACTTGATCAAAGATTGCTATATATTTGTTTGTGGGTTTGGATATAAATCTACTCAACGTCGCTATTCTACCATTTAGGCTTATCATATCCTTTTGCTTCTTTGGGAACCACATCCCTCTTATGGTGTTGATTTTCTCAAGGTTATCCTCGGTACCACGCGCACTCATTATATATCCTATGAATTTTCCCGATTGGATAGAAAAGGTTCACTTTAGAGGGTTTAACTTCATGTAATATTGCCTTAGGACTATGAAGGTCTGTTCTAAGTCTTTTACATGATTTGATGTTGCTTTCAACTTAACTATCATATCGTCTACATATACTTTCTTTCCAATCTTCTCAGTAAACATTGTATTAATTAACCTTTGATAAGTTGCTCTTGCATTCTCCAAACAACATGACTTTGTAGCAGTACAACCTTTTGTTTATTACGAAGCTAGTATGTTCTTGATCTAATTCAAACATTGCTATTTGATTAGACCCCTAACAGGCATCCATGACTGAGAATAGTTCATGCCCACTAGTTGCTTCTACCAGCTGGACGGTCCTTGGCAATGGAAAACTGTCATTGTGGCAGGCCTTGTTAAGGTGGGTAAAATCTATGCAGGTTCTCCATTTCCCATTGGACTTTCTCACTTGTACTGAATTAGCAATCCATTTAGGGTAATACACTTCCCAGATGAACATATTCTCTTTTAACTTCTTAACTTCTTCATGTAGAGCGTTATATCTTCCTTGGTCTAGAGTACTATGCTTCTATTTGACCAGGTGCGCATCTGGGTCGATGTTTTGCGCATGCCATATGACGGCCGGGTCTATCCTTATCACGTCTGCATAGGTCCAGGCGAATAGGTTTACAGATCGTTTTAGGAAGTCTATCTGTTCGTCCCGGGCCTTTGCGATAAGGTTCTTCCCTATCTTGAGCATCTTGTTAGGATGGATCTATCTAGATATCTTCGGTATCATCTACCGGTCTTAATTCTTTCTTTGTCACCCTTAACATTGGATCTATTTCATTTTCCGATTCTTCTTTTGGCAGTGAACTCACGGAGGACGCCTGTTTCTGTGCTTCCTCAGAGAAATACTGCGCATAAACTGAATTATATTCATCAATGCCAAGCATGTGCATATGTTTCTCTTTTATTTTCTCTTAGGTTTGAGGGGTGCAGGACAACTTGCCATAGTATCAACTTGAGTATCTGTTACTACCACAGTGTTATGCCACGATTTTACTTCGGTTTTGCTATTATGCATATCAAAAGAAACAGCATAATAGTTTGGAATAATTTTATTGCTAGAGTTAAGAGTTACATGATATTATTCTCTAGCTAAAAACCGTTCCCGTCCTATGGATCCTATCCTAGCTAGCTGCTAGATTTAACGAGTAAATCCTTCTAAGAGATGATTTCCCCTAGATCAACTAGAGCCGATCTTACCAGAAATGCATTGTAGGGTGAGGGTTGATCGATGATTAAATAACTTACATAGAGTGACTTTTTTAATGGGATATTCCCAGCTGTAATGAGCATGTGTGCAGACCCCATTGGAACGATTGCGGTGTTGTTGAAACCGAAGATCGTCTTAGGGATGTATTTTAGGATTTCAGATGGTAATTTCATTTAATCATAGGAAGATTTAAAGATAACTTTTACTAAATTGCCCGAATCAACGAAGACTTTCTTCATAGTATAGTTCGAGATCTGCATTGTAATGACAAACAGGTCTTGATGTAGGAACACAATTCCGGCCAAATCAGCTGATGTATTGGCTATCTCTGACACAGGATTCTATTTGATATGGAAGATCACCCCTTGAGCCTTAGCCTCCTACACGTATCTCTCTTATACCTTCTTGCTTGCACTAACAAGGTGTGGACCTCCATAAACTGAAGCTATCAAGTTTGATAAGTTGCTAACTTCATGTTCATTTGGATATGGAATCAGATGGCCAGTTTTAGCTCCCCCATTCTCTCTTTGGAAGCTTCCCAAATATCTTTTCTCGATTAGTCTCTCTATCTAGTTCTTCAGATGTCAGCTTTATTGGTATAGTGGCCATTTGTTTTTTGGAAACGACAATAAGCTCTACCTTTATATTATTTCGATTTCTTTTCCTTGTTTGGCAAGTTGTAAGGCAGATCATTTTTTGGTTATCTCATATATTTGCCCAAGGGAATGGGTGAGGGGGATCTTTGTTGTAAGGTTTAGCTCCTTTTTCCATTTTGTGGGTGGATGATATCCGTGTGCTTCACTTTTCCTATCATAGTTTGAGATGGAAATTCCCCAAGATTCAGATACAGTGTAACGACCCGCCTTTCATCTTACAGAAAGACGCATCATTATTAAGAAAGAAAGGGATAGCAAAGAGAAAAGATAGAGAAGAAAGAATGAAACAACATCAGAATCTCAACAGCGAAACGAATAAATTATATTAATCACTTACGTATTACATAGTATACAACATCTCTCAGAGTTACACAGCTTACACATCACATACTAGACAGTTATAAAGACCCGTCTAGTTATTGAAATTCAAGTACATCACAGAGATATAGACACAAACACTAACACAGCGGAACCATAATATATCTACAAGCTGAAGCCTCTTGCTCCAAATCTCCTCCAGGATTCATCAAAGATAACCTGAATCCCTTGGCTACACATAAAAATTTGAGTACCCAAGAGTTTAATAAAACAGAAAATAAACTCCGGGTCAGACATGGGTCTGGTGTGAGTAAACGGGTTAAAGTTGCTTAACTTTGAAAACCTTTGAAAACAAAAGGTATCTCGTAAGACATCCCGCACATAAACACGGAATTTTTTTACCTTACGATAACCAAAACATTTGATAGGAAATCCAGTGATATTATAATAGGGTCTAAGGTTTTCAAGTAAATAAGAAATAGCTGAAATTGTTACATGATTAAATTCTAGCATACTAGCCACAAAGTGGGTTATACAATCAAAAATGTAAAGGGCACGTAGGAAGAATGGGTTTCCATCAATGGCAGGGCTACTAAGGTACAGCCCGTCACAATACGTGGCCTAGATCAACGAAACAACGTATCAAGGATTCCTCCCGATCCCCTACAACACAAAACCCGGAACCATCCCTTACTGGATAGTCTCGAACAAGACAACCCCGCAGTTGGTGCGTAATTCCAACCGCCCACACAGCCGAATATAAAGGGACCTCTAGACAGGGGAAAAACTTGTCCTACTTGAGCGCGACTCACTTAGCCTTACTGTACCTTCCCTATTTTAGCCATTCTCGGTTGATGAGGCTTGAGGATACGATTACCTATATAGAACTAGGGCTGTCAATGGGTCGGGTCGGGTTTGGGTCGGGTCAAGTCGGGTTCGGGTTGATTTTAAATGGGTCGGGTCAACCCGTTTGTTAAACGGGTCGAAAAAGCTCAACCCGAACCCGACCCATTTATAAACGGGTTGACCCGACCCAACCCGTGTAACCCGATTATAAACGGGTCGGGTCGGGTTGGGTCGTAAATGGGTCAGGTCAACCCGTATAAGGTGTAAACGGGTCGTAAACGGGTCGGGTCAACCCATATAAGGTATAATTGGGTCGTAAATGGGTCGGAACGGGTCGTAAATGGGTCGGGTCAACCCGTATAACCCGTATAAGGTACAAACGGGTCATAAACGGGTTGGAGCGGGTCGTAAACGGGTCATCTCAACCTGTATACTGTATAAACAGGTTGTTAACGGGTCAGTTTCGGGTTAGCGAGTCAACCCGAAACCCACCCGTTTATAAACGGGTCAAATTCGGGTTGACCCGAAAATGACCCGCCAATTAAATGGGTCGGGTTAACCTGCTAATTTTCGTGCGGGTTTCGGGTCGTGTTTCCGGTCGTGTAGAAAATTGACAGCCCTAATAGAACACATCTATCTTAGAATGCTCATCGTCCACCTGACGATGTTCTGAAAGCATCAATCCATACAAGTTTATTCCGGGTACGAACGAAACCGAAGGCATTATCTCGTTACACTCATTTAGGAATCACCCTCAGAGTTAACACAATAACCCTTGCACTCTGAATCTTCATCTTCACTTGAGATTCTCAACCTATCGTTAATTTGGATCGATGTGGTTTTCGGATATCCAAATCTGGAAACCCGATCCCGCTCTCATCGAAATCCAAAACGCTGTCTTTTAAAGCCAAGTTGTTTTAAAGTTAAAAAAATTCAATTCTATTATTTATAGATAGATAATTCACATCATCACAAATAGATAATCCACATTATCACCAGTATTCAACCAAAGCATCCAATATCATAAATCAACACATATCTCATATCGGAGATAAACAATTCAAGGCATTCAATAACATTCAGCCATCCATAAGCAAAGATCTATTAGTCGCATCATCTATAATTAATTTAAAATGAATTAAATTAATTAATTCATCTCTAATTAATTTAAAATAAATTAAATTAATTACTTTCATCACCATAAATCTTGCTTTCTTAACCCTCGATTAATTTTGAACCAATTAATCAATCATCCTCTAATTATCCATTTTAATTAATCGTCCTTGATTAATTATTATTTAATTACATTAAGTAATTATTCTTTAATTAATTACACAGATTAATTATTCTTAACCATCTACAGTAATTAACCTTTACTTATTCTAATTAATTGATTGTAACTAATTACATTAATCCTTAATTAATTACATTAATTAATTACTTTAATCATTTCATTGATTAATTATCGTTAATTAATCAATTCCTTAATTACATCATTAATTATATTAATTAATGAACCCTTAATTAATTTTTATTCTAATTAATCACATTTAATAATTAATCTTTAATTAGTTACATTCATTAATCAACCTTGATTAATTACATTCCTTAATTAATTACCTCACTTAATTTACTTCAAATAACTTTATTAATTAATTCTTAAATTAATTACACTAAGTAATTAACTCTTAATTACTTTCACTAAGTAATTATCTTTCTAATTAATTACACAAAGTAATTAAACCCAAATTACTTCCATTCTTCAATTAATTACATCCAGCAATTACCTATCAATTACTTCACTAAGTAAATACACTTTATACATTATGTAAAGTAACGTATACTTATCAAATCACCAAGTGATTATCTTAAATTAATTAAACTAATTAATTAACTTAAACTAATCATATTTATTTAATTAATTACATTGAGTAATTAATCTCTTTAATTACTTTCATTAAGTGATCATACTTAACCAATTCCACAATTGATTATCGTTAATTAATCATCTTAAATTAATTATATTAATTAATCATTTCATAATCCCTTGTTAATGATCTTTCATTAACTATTAACAAATCTTTAATTACTTGATTAATTAATTTCTAACCATTAATTAATAATCCTAGCTTATCTAATTAATGATCCTTAATTACACATTAATTAACCTCTAATTAATTAACTAATAATCCTTTAATTATTAATTTATTTATTCTTAATCATTAATTAATTAAATTAATTAATTACTCTTTAGTTACCTTATTAATTAAATGAATCACAATCATTAAGTCTTAATTAACTTAAGATAAAATATTTTCCTTATTAATGAATAAATTGTCATTAATATGTTTATTTAAAACATCCCACTTTAAAACTTACTTTTAAATTTCATTCCAAAATTAAGTTTTAAAATATTGAACAAATTAACAAAATTAAAACAATTTTACTAACCTTTAAACTAATGTTAATGAAACACTTATCTTATATAAAGGAAATTTATATAAGAGTTTTAATTAAAATTAATTTAAAAAATTTCAAAACCTTTTTTTTTATTTAAAACATGCTTTGAAACCAGCTTCGGGTTTAACCCAAACTATACTTGAGTCTGGACTAGAGAAACCCTTTTTTTCTTTTCAAAATTTTGTTAAGTTTTAGAACTTAAAAACTGGAAACCAAAACACTCAATTACTCGAGCCACTCGTATCCTCACTCTTCGAGACATACACGAAAATTACTCGAGAACAACTCAAGAAAACAGCTTCTTCCCCAAACAAACTTCAACATCCTGATACAACGTGCACGGTGCACGTACACCGATGTCCTGCGAAGCTTCGACTATCTTTCCGGTCTTCATCGAACTTCGGACGACCTCGACAACCCACGTCTCAACCCAGATTTCTGACTTCGAGAGAAAGTCAAAAATCAAATACTCCAAGGCAACAGAAATTCCAACCTGATCATCTAATCCCCTTGCCACCGACGATCTAGATAGCTGGAACCCACGATGCATCTTCTGGAGCAGCATCTCGCCACCAAGACATGACCTCACCCCTCGCGATCAAGTTCGTAGCACTAACTAATGAATATGCGATTATATGATTTTTGTTTGATGATAATAAACATATATATATATATATATATATATTCGTGGAAATGTGTTTGTCAATGTACTATTTTATTTTTCACAAATTAAATAAATATTTGCTGAATAAAATTAAATAACACAGAATTTGAATTCAAACAGAAATTTTATTCAAACAAATATTTATTACAATTTTTTGAATAGTACAAATTCAAGCTCTCACTATTCACTATACAATTTCATTTACAATACAATTTTTGATTACATCACAATTCAATTTACATAAATTCCTCACTACATATCACTCACACTCGTAGTTTATCTTCAACTTCATTCCAGTTAGAATCCAGCATCTGAGCAATCTGCAAAAATATTCACTAACGCGGTAAAGTTGAAAATAAAATATTTTTGCAATATAAAATAAAATGAGGATTTTGAAAATAATATTTGCCTCAATTATTTGGGTTGTTCGTCATCATTTATATTTGAATTCATCACACACGAACAATGTGACATGCACAGTGTATCACTGTACATGTCACAAGGCCGTGCACACCGATATACACTTGATAATGTTACAGGGACAGGTGAGCACAAGGTAAAACCCAAAATGAAAGGACAGGTTCAACTCAGGTGCAATATAAATAAAATCTCGACACGAGCATAAGGTCAAACCCAAAATAAAAGGACGGGTTCAACTCAGGTGCAATATAAATAAAATCTCGACACGAGCACAAGGTCAAACCCGAGCATTTAAGCTGGATTCTACTCAATGTACAAATCATAATACAACAGTACGCATTTAAGTCATAGAAACAAATGACACAATGTATGAATGACTCAAGTGATACAAGTGACAATGCTCAATGCACAGTGCAAACAAATGCACCAAGTAAGTGACACAGCGAACATGACAACAAACACCAGTACACAACGATGAAGCACCAGACTTCAAGCCATGCACGGGTCAGGGAAGCAACCAATACACAGTGAAGTACACAAGTACGAAATCAGACAGCAAACTACATGTTGAACAATATGCAGCAGCGACCAAAGTCAAAGCAAAATCAGGTCGAACAGAGACTACAAGCAGTGAACACTTGTATACATATACAAGCAACTCAAATGAAGATACCAAATACAACACGAATGAACTAGCTTAAAACAATATGCATAAGACAGCAAGTTATCATGCCTATCTACAACATTAATGACCAGTTTCGACCAAGTGAATATCCATCATATACACAATGACAACCAAGCTAAAAATACAAATCAGGACAATAGTTCTACACCACGTGAAGAACAATGGAAGCAGTGTGCAAACATCAGGTCGAAAAGTACTCAGGGATGAACACAAAAATGTACAAATCAAAGAACACATGACCAGACACACATGAATATGAAGACCACAAAGGCAATGCACCAGTGAAACAACTCAGCAATGAACTTAACCAGGAACAAGACTCAAGCACCATCAAAGTTCAACTCAAAGAGATAGTCGACCAACAGCTACATGAATCAACAACATATCAAATGAACTAATGAACACTACAGGTCAGTAGAGAACCCAGACTACATGAACCAGACTCGAGTCGAGTCCATCTACCAACAATAATTAAATGAACCAAGTCAAAACCAGTTTCATAATCAAGTGAAGCCAATAACAACAGCTACCACCTAAATGGCCGAGCATTGATACAAGGACCAGTGAATTGAACAGACTCAATTACAAGTGTACAACCACTCCAGAGAGTAGTTCAAATGAAAATGAACTCGACCAGTAACCAAGGCTACAAAGTTCGCAGTGACTTTAAAATGAGCACAGTGAAATCATCACAGTCATGTTAATGAACAAGTCAACCTTCGTTACAAAGTAAAAATGCCAGAAATCAAAATACCGTGGTAGCCAAGGAATCAAGCCGTGAAATATACGAATTTGACAAAGTCAGATAAATCATCAAACGTTCAAGCATCATCAAGCGGCAGAGAAAAGATTTTGACAAATTCAAAAAATCATCAGACGAATATATACGTACGAATATTCAGGGACTCAATCCATATATAAACTTTATCATCATCGGCAAAATAATCGATCGAGTGAAAAGCGAATCAATTTAGAAAAAGTAAAAAGTAAAATCATACCAGTAATCAATTGCACTCGATCAAGTTCGAAGCAGACGAGCATAACACAAGTAATCAACGAACCAGTCACGAGTTCGCTATTGATAAAACGAGCTGCTTCGAAAAGCCTTAATTTTCAGAGAGGAACGAAGATTGAAAGGCCGCCATTTTTCTCAAGATAATAGAAGGATCGGGATGGAATGAAGTAAAAAGGGGGCCGGCCTTGTTAAAGAATAAAAAAGGATTAAGTTTTAATTAGGGATTTATTTTTAAATTTGTTTTCTATATTTAAACTCTTTTTAAAAGGTTGTATTTTCTAGTCGTGTGACTAGGGGACAAACTACGTGGCGTAGTTTGAGAATTCGCAACTCAGTGGCTGAGTTGTGGCAGCGTTTTGAGCGTAGAGTGAGGTTTAGTCGATAGTGGGTGTCGCGAGTTTACGTGTGTAAGCGTTTGACTATCTAATTTCTAGTAGAAACCTTGGGGGCAGCATGTAGGCAGGGTTTTGCCGAAGCTGGGTAAATTCTGTGTCGTTCTATTTCTGCATTTTATTATTCTGCTAGTTTTCTGTGCTGCTATTATTCTGTGTTCTGTGTTGAAATCATTTTATAAGCTTCCGCAATTAATTTTTATAATTAATACCATCACCCAATTCACCCCCTTCTAGGGTGAAATCGATCCTACACTAACGTCGACGAGATCATCACGATTTCCAACTCCACAAAAACAACCCATAAAACCCTATTACGTCGATCTCAGACTACCACAATCACCATAAAAATCCACCAATATTTTTCTAATGGTCATCATCACTATAGCTACTATCAACCCAAAAAACATTGCACCTCTATACGCCGGTCATCTGAAATCAGTGATATTCCCAAAATCATTCATCCTAGCATATCTCGATAAATACAACATTAAAAATCATGATTCGAACCCTAAAATTCATCATTTAGCTCAACATATCAGATTTTGAAATCAAAATCTGAAATTACAATGATTGATTTTTAACTATTTTTAGCTCTTCACTGTATTTGTTATTTTTTTGTGAAAATTATTAAATATAAAATCATAAAACTATTTTTAAAATTAGTACCACACAACAATAATCATTTTCCATTCAAGGATTAAAGCCTGAATCTGATTGTAGAGTGAGATATGCATTTTTTCATATGATAGACAACCCTATATAAAAGAACAGAGACCAACATATGAACATGCACAGACATTTTCTATAGACCCATCTTTATACATGCGTACATCCACATTCATATAATATTTAAACTATATTACTGCTATATTTTACCCTGATGACAACTATAGGATCAAAAAACACTGTTTTTAAAAAGAAAAATTTACTCACAAGAAAATTGAAATTAGATAATAGAGCTACAGGTTCTTCTATTTTTTTCTTTTTGGAATTGTTTTGTTGATTAGAACCTTGCCTGCTTGATCTTAGGTTGTTGAAGACTTGTAAGCTGCTGTTGAGTTTTTTTTTATATCTGGTTTTGATTAGTAGTTGAGATGATCTTGCTTTTGAATTTCTGGTTAAAGAAAAATTACAGGATTTTGGTTTTCAACTTGAAAATGATTTGTAGTTTATTGATTTTGAAAATGAATACCAGGTTAAAGCATTTAATTTTTGGTTTGAGGTGGTGCTGATTTTCAGATTTGAGAAAGGATTGATTATGATTTGTTTCTGGTTTGTGGAAGTATTTGATTTAGATTGTTTACCAAGCAATATTTAAAAAGAAAATAAAACAAACCTTTTTATTAATTTTATTTAAATTTAAACTTAAACTAAAGATATTATTTAAATTTAAGCTAAAAGATATTTAAACAATTAAACAATTAACTTAAGTAATTTGAAACTATATAGTTATTTATTTAAATACTCTTCGAAAAGTTTTATTTTAAATTTAATCAAAATTTCCAAATTGCCAAATTAGAATTTGAAAACAAGACTTTATTTGTTAGATACAAATCAAAGATTTCTATTTACAATATATACAGGTATATATACATTATAAATTGAAAACATTTTATTACTTTAAAAGATAAAATTAACCAATTAAATATTTGTTAGCTTTTAAAAGAATAATTTTCCAATTTGAATTAAAATATAAAATAAAATTATCAAATCAATTTAATTATTAATACAGATTATTAAATTTATATTGCCCAAAATCCGGGTCATCACATTCCTTCCCTCTTAAAAGAATTTCGTCCCCGAAATTTAGAAGCAAAGATAATTTAATAACCCATTAAAGATTTTAATTTTAAACCACAAGCATATATTATCAATCATATGTTAACAACTATAGCAACCAATTCACTAAATCAAACAAATCTAATGATCCTGACACAAATTAGGACAGATCTTCCTAACACAGTTTAGAGTTTCCCAGGTTTAAACACTGGAATACTCGCTCTATAGAATCCAAACAATCTACACTACTAAGCTATAGAGCTCCTACTCATCTAGATCTATAAAAATGAACAGGATATTAGACCACAGTCAAGTCCTGCTCAACTACCAAATCCTGAACTGCTGGTTCCAATACCAGAGATAGATCATACACGTACTCCCTCAGAGATACGTGAAACACATTGAATCCCAGTCTTCCAAACTGGCAATTCAACCCTGAAGGCCAAACTCCTATCCTTAAGAGAATATAGAAAGATCCAATACACTTCTGAGCTTGCTTGCCACATTACCCAAATCTTATAGCTCCTTTGATCGGAGAAAACTCATCCAAAAATCAAATCTCCTACTTCGGAATCCAAATTCCTCCTCTCTTATACACAAAACTCTTCTGAAGATCCTGGGCTGCCTCCCTCCTTCCTGATCTTCTCAATCTTTGTTGATGCCTCTTGAAACAAATGGGGCCAAGAACAACCCAACAAAATGATCCTTCCAAGATCAACCAAAATCAAAAACACCAACTCTACTTCACAACCACCAGTAGACTACAAACTTACTTTTCCTATCCGAAAAAGAAAAATAGGTGCACTCACCAATCTCGCCTTTAGATCCTGAAAAAATTCCTGAAGAAACCCTCTAATCCAAGAAAAATGCGAACTTCCAAAGAGTCTAGGGTTGCTTCCACTCTAGAACGGCTGCTACCTCGCTTCTGCTGCACAACTCTAATCTAGAGCGGATGAGAATGTCGATGATGAACATGAGCACAAACTTGTCCGACACATCCCAAAAGACACGGTTCATCAGATCTATAAAGAGGAAACTAAGAAGTTCCACCAAAACCTGAGCTGCTTCACCAAACCCTCTCACTAGGAACCATCCTTCAACTAGCTGAACCACCGATACCACTCCTGGAATCCTAGTCGATAAGAAAACTCAATCTCCAGATGCTATGGCAGACCTCTGACCTCCTTGAAGACATCTGGAAAAATCTTTGACAACTTCCATACCCTAGAGAAGCCTTGGTCACAAGCAAAAGGTAACTCAAGAGAACACTTAACTTTCGCAAATCACTTTTGCGATCAACACAGTCTAATATCCAAGGAAACTGTTCTCTCTTTATCAATTGGAACAACTTATACTTATCTAGCCAATCCATCGAAGAAATGGATCCACTCTGCTGCTTTTGAACTCCATATATATAAAACTACTAAGCCAAAAGACCTTCCTGTTGGCACACAGAACACCTTCAAGCAGCACCGCTGACATAGATGCCAAAGACTTCCTAATCCAAAGCTCTTCGAACTTCAAAGCCATATCGTCCAATCCGGAGCCTAGAGATGGCAGACATCTCCTCAGGAAACTTGGGCTTCAGACCAAACATAAACACCCTGCTGATCTCAGTCTCATACCGATGCAGACACACTTCCTTAAACTTGCTCTAAAGAAACATCTTCAGAAACATCCATAGAACTGCATCTCACCACGCAGCTGCTTCTTCCCGAAGTTTCCAAGATACCATCACTTGCTTCTACTCATCCGACAGATCCAAATTCTCGAAAATCCGCTCACATGAGCGCGATCAAACTTATACTTCAATGATGGACTTCGGACCTTAACAGGTTTCCTTCAGAGATTGGTGAAATCCTTACACCACATCAAAGCTTACTCGAGACGGTATTTGGTCTACAGTCTCGGCAGATTCACTTCCAACCTCAACACTTAGACTCCTTCCATTGGTAGTCGTGCTACACACACCACTATCCTATCTACCTCTAGAACTTATATTGGAAACCCGAAGAGGTAATCCAACAAATAGGTAGAAAAATATATATATATATATATATATATATATTAAAATTACAAATACGCTCTCTCAAGAAAGAAATCACTCCAAAGCCTAGGTATTCACTCAACCTAGTGCTCTGATAACACCGTAATAACCCGCCTTTCATCTTACAGAAAGACACATCATTAATAAGGAAAAAAGGGATAGAAAAGAGAAAAGATAGAGAAGAAAGAACGAAACAACATCAGAATCTCAACAGCGAAACGAATAAATTATATTAATCACATAAGTATTACATAGTATACAACATCTATCAGAGTTACACAGCTTACACATCACATACTAGACAGTTATAAACACCTGTCTAGTTATTACAATTCAAGTCAATTACAGAGATATAGACACAAACACTAACACAACGGAACCATAATATATCTACACGCTAAATCCTCATGCTCCAAATCTCCTCCAGAATTCATCAAACCTAACCCAACTCCCTTGGCTACTCGTAAAAATTTAAGTACCCAAGAGCTTAATAAAACAAAAAATAAACTTCGAGTCAGACATGGGTCTGGTGTGAGTAAACGGGTTAAAGTTGCTTAACTTTGAAAACCTTTGAAAACAAAAGGTATCTCTTAAGACTTCCCGCACATAAACGCGGAAAAGTTTTTACCTTACGATAACAAAAACATTTGATAGGAAATCCAATGATATTATAATAGGGTCTAGGGTTTTCAAGTAAATAAGAAATAGCTTAAATTTTTACATGATTAAATTCCAGCATACTAGCCACAAAGCGGGTTATACAGTCAAAACCATAACGGGCATATAGGAAGAATGGGTTTCCATCAATGGCATAGCTACTGGGGTACCGCCCGTCACAGTACGTGGTCTAGATCAACGCACCGTGGATCCCTCCCGATCCCTTGCAACACAAAGCCGGAACCATCACTTAGTGGATAGTCCTGAACAAGACAAACCTGCAGTTGGTGTGCAATTCCAGCTGCCCACACAGCTGAATGTAAAGGGACCTCTAGACAAGGGAAAATCTTGTCCTACTTGAGTGCGACTTACTTAGCCTTGCTGCACCTCCCCTGTTTTAGCCATCCCGGTTGATGAGGCTTGAGGCTACGATTACCTTTAAAGAACACATCTATCTTAGAATGCTCATCGTCCACCTGACAATTTTCTGAAAGCATTCAATCCATCAAGTTCGTTCCGGGTTCGAACAAAACCGAAGGAATTATCTCGTTACACTCATTTTGGAATCACCCTCAGAGCTAACGACAATAACCCTTGCACTCTGAATCTTCATCTTCACTTGAGATTCACGACCTATCGTTAATTTGGATCGATGTGGTTTTCGAATATCCAAATCTAGAAACCCGATCCCGGTCTCATCAAAATCAAAAAGGCCATATTTTAAAGCCAAGTTGTTTTAAAGTTAAAACAATTCAATTCTATTATCTATAGATAGATAATTCACATCATCACAAATAGATAATCCACATTATCATCACTATTCAACCAAAGCACCCAAAATCACAAATCAACACATATCTCATATCAGAGATAAACAATTCAAGGCATTCAATAACATTCATCCATCCACAAGCAAAGATCTATCAATCGCATCATCTATAATTAATTTAAAATGAATTAAATTAATTAATTCATCTCTAATTAATTTAAAATAAATTAAATTAATTACTTTCATCACTATAAATCTTGCTTTCTTAACACTTGATTAATTTTAAACCAATTAACCAATCATCCTCTAATTATCCATTTTAATTAATCATCCTTGATTAATTATTATTTAATTACATTAAGTAATTATCCTTTAATTAATTACACAAACTAATTATTCTTAACCATCTATAATAATTAACCTATAATTACTTTATTAATTAATTAATTATAACTAATTACATTAATCCTTTATTAATTACACTAATTAATTACTTTAACCACTTCATTGATTAATTATCCTTAATTAATCAATCCCTTAATTACATCATTAATTACATTAATTAATGATCCCTTAATTACTTCCTTAATTAATTATTGTTCTAATTAATCACATTTAATAACTAATCTTTAATTAATTACATTCATTAATCAACCTTGATTAATTACATTCCTTAATTAATTGCCTCACTTAATTAACTTCAAATAACTTTACTAATTAATTCCTAAATTAATTACACTAAGTAATTAACTCTTAATTACTTTCACAAGTAATTATCTTTCTAATTAATTACAAAAAGTAATTAAACCCAAATTACTTCCATTCTTCAATTAATTACATCTAGTAATTACCTATCAATTACTTCACTAAGTAACTACACTTTATAAATTACGTAAAGTAATTTATACTTATCAAATCACCAAGTGATTATTTTAAATTAATTAAACTAATTAATTAACTTAAAATAATTACATTTATTTAATTAATTACATTGAGTTATTAATCTCTTTAATTACTTTCATTAAGTGATCATACTTAACCAATTCCACAATTGATTATCATTAATTAATTAATCTAATTAATTAATCATTTCATAATCCCTAGTTAATGATCTTTCATTAACTATTAACAAATGTTTAATTATTTGATTAATTAATTTCTAACCATTAATTAATTATCTTAGCTTATCTAATTAAAGATCCTTAAGTACACATTAATTAAGCTCTAATTAATTAACTAATAATCCTTTAATTATTAATTTATTTATTCTTAATCATTAATTACTCTTTAATTACCTTATTAATTAAACGAATCACAATCATTAAATCTTAATTAACTTAAGATAAAATATTTTCCTTATTAATGAATAAATTGTCATTAATATGTTTATTTAAAACATTACACTTTAAAACTTACTTTTAAATTTCATTCCAAAATTAAGTTTTAAAATATTTATAAATTAACAAAATTAAAATAATTTTACCAACCTTTTAAACTAATGTTAATGACACACTTATCTTATATAAAGGAAATGTATATAAGAGTTTTAAATCAAATTCATTTAAAAAATTTCAAAACCTTTTGCTTAAATTTTTTTTTATTTAAAACATGCTTTGAAACCAGCTTCGGGTTTAACCGAACTATACTCGAGTCTGGACTCGAGAAACCCTTTTTTTTTCTTTTCAAAATTTGGTTAAGTTTTAAAACTTAAAAACTGGAAACCAAATCACTCAATTACTTTAGCGACTCGTATCCTCACTCTTCGAGACACACACGAAAATTACTCGAGAACAACACGAGAAAAACAGCTTCTTCCCCAAACAAACTTCAACATCCTGATACAACACGCACGGTGCACATACAACGACATCCTGCGACGCTCCGACCATCTTTTCGGTCTTCATCAGACTTCGGACGACCTCGTCAACCCACCTCTCAACACAGATTACTGACTTCGAGAGATATTCGAAAATCGAATACTCCAAGGCAATGGAAATTCCAACCCGATCATCTAATCCCCTTGCCACCGACGATCCTGATGGCTGGAACCCACGGTGCATCTTCCGGAGCAGCATCACGCCACCAAGACGACCTCACCCCTCGCGATCATGTCCGTAGCACTAATGTTGACGAGATCACCACGATTTCCAACTCCACAAAAACAACCCACAAAACCCTACTAACGTCGATCTCAGACCACCACAATCACCAAAAAAATCCACCAATATTTTTATAATGATCATCATCACTAAAGCTACTATCAACCCAAAAATCGTTGCACCTCTATACGCCGATCATCTGGAATCAGTGATATTCCCAAAATCATTCATCCTAACATATCTCGATTAATACAATGTTCAAAATCATGATTCGGATCTTAAATTCATTAATTAGCTCAACATATCAGATTTTGAAACCAAAATCTGAAATTACAATGACTGATTTTTAACTATTTTTAGCTCTTCACTGTATTTGTTATTTTTTTATGAAAATTACTAAATATAAAATCTTAAAACCATTTTTAAAATTAGTGCCACACAGCAATAATCATTTTCCATTCAAGGGTTGAAGCCTGAATCTGATTGTAGAGTGAGATATGAAAATTTTCATACGATTGACAACCCTGTATAAAAGAACAGAGACCAACATATGAACATGCACAGACATTTTCTACAAACCCATCTTTATATATGCATACATCCACATTCATACAATATCTAAACTATATTACTGCTATATTTTACTCTGATGAAAATTATAGGATCAAAAAAAAAACTGTTTTAAAAGGAAAATTTTACTCACCAGAAAATTGAAAGCAGATAACAGAGCTACAGGTTCTTCTATTTTTTCTTTCTGGAATTGTTTTGTTGATTAGAACCTTGCCTGCTTGATCTTAGGTTGTTGAAGACTTGTAAGCTGCTGTTGATTTTTTTTTTGGATCTGGTTTTGATTAGTAGTTGAGATGATCTTGCTTTTGTATTTCTGGTTAAAGAAAAATTACAGGATTTTGGTTTTCAACTTGCAAATGATTTGTAGTTTATTGATTTTGAAAATGAATAACAGGTTAAAGCATTTGATTTCTGGTTTGAGGTGGTGCTGATTTCCATATTTCAGAAAGGATTGATTATGATTTGTTTCTAGTTTGTGGAAGTATTTGATTTAGATTGTTTGTGAGAATTTTGATTAAGTCTTTTAGTTTTTGAAAAGAAGTGGATAGGAAAAATAATGAAGGGAAGAAAGCATTTGATTATATAGGTTAAAATGATTTATTTAAAAATAAAAGAAAAAAAATCAAAAATAAATGTGACACTTATTTTAAAACTCACCATTTGGCATTTGCATTCTTAATTAGTTAACACTTGTTAGAATTAAGCCTAATATGTTTACATTTGTCGCATAAGTAATTAATATTTAATTTAAATTTTAATAATAAGCTTTTGCTTATTTTACAAATTCCTATCTAAATATATATATGTAAATTACTTTTTAAAATAAATTATATATATAAATAAAAGATTATACATATATTTTAAATCCAAATATTTTTAAATTTCTATCTTTTGAATTTCAAAATTAAATCCAAATTCAAATTAAATTTTAAAAATCCAATTTAAAGTCAAGTTATATATATGTATATACACATATATATAACACATTAATTTGAAAATAACAATTTTATTTTCTTTAAAATCTATATATAAAACAACACATTATAATTATTGTTTGAAAATAACAATTTGGTTAATTTTAAATAACTTAAAAGGAAATTATCTTGTTATTTACAAATTATTCATATTACTAAATGTATTAATGTATCATGTGTAAATTGTATTTCAAACTTATATATATATATATATATATATATTCAAATCATATTTATCAAGCAATATTTAAAAAGAAAATGAAACAAACCTTTTTATTAATTTTATTCAAATTTAAACTTAAACTAAAGATGTAATTTAAATTTAAGCTAAAAGATATTTTAACAATTAAATAATTAACTCAAGTAATTTGAAACTATATAGTTATTTATTTAAATACTCTTTGAAATTTTTTATTTTGAATTTAATCAAAATTTTCAAATTGCCAAATTTGAATTTGAAAACTAGATTTTATTTGTTAGATACAAATCAAAGATTTCTATTTACAATATATACAGGTATATATATACATTATAAATTGAAAACATTTTATTACTTTTAAAAGATAAAATAAACCAATTCAATATTTATTTGCTTTTAAAAGAATAATTTTCCAATTTGAATTAAAATATAAAAGAAAATTATCAAATCAATTTAATTACTAATACAGATTATTAAATTTATATTGTCCAAAATTCCGGGTCATCGTATTCCTCCCCCCTTAAAAGAATTTCGTCCCCAAAATTTAAAAGCAAATATAATTTAATAGCCCATTAAAGATTTTAATTTTAAACCACAAGCATATATTATCAATCAAATGTTAACAACCATAGCAACCAACTTACTAAATCAAACAAATCTAATGATCCTGACATAAATTAGGACAGATCTTCCTAACACTCTCTAGAGTTTCCTAGGTTTAAACATTGGAATACTCGCTCTACAGAATCCAAACAATTTACACTACTAAGCTATAGAGTCCTACTCATCTAGATCTATAAAGCTGAGTAGGATATCAGACCACAGTCAAGTCCTGCTCAACTACTAAATCCTCCTAAACTGCTGGTTCTGTAACAGCCCGCAAATCCATACCCCTTGAGTCAACACTATTCTACAACAATCAACTCAAGTTGTACAGAAATACGAACCATTTGGGTTTAAGAAGAAGAGGTAGAAGAAGAGAAAACAAAATCAATATCAGAATCTAACCATCGCAGCGGAATAAAATATAATAGATAATAAATAATCTTTACTCAAAATCAAATATATCTGTTTACATACATCACATCATCAGAGTACATCAGTCACAGCTCACATCAAAACAATACAATGGATACACAACAACTCAAGGTACACAACGACTCAAACAGTGGAATATATATATATATAACAAGTACGACTATACGTATCGTCATCCAGCTCGTCTCCTGAGCTCCACAGCATCATATCCTGTATCCTATAATACTCGGTCTGACCCGAGCATTACAGTTAAATAATACACGAGTCAGTCTGGAATACCAGAGTGAGAAAATCACACCCAATTGATTATTAAAGTTTCAAAAATCCTTTGAAAACCAAAAGCATCTCGTAAGACCACGCCACAAATAAACATGTCGGGTTTTTACCTTACGATAGCTAAAACAATTTTTATATAGAAATCCTCTGATATTATAATAGGGTCTATATACAAATACTTATAAAATAGCCGAAATTGTTACATCTATTAAATTCCAGCTACTAGCCACAGAAAGGGTAATACAAACAAAACTCGTACAAGGCTCGTAGGGAGAATGGATTTCCAACAATGACTAGGCACTGGGGTACCACCTGTCACAGTACGGGGCCTAGATCACCGTACCGAGGACTACTCCCTTCATCCCCTGCAACACAAGGCCGGAACCATTCCTTACTGAACAGTCCCGAACAAGATAAACCCCGTGGTTGGCGCGACCAACCACCCACTAAGCCGAAATAAATAAGGGACATCTAGACAGGGGAATTATCTTGTCCTGCTTGGGCATGACCCACCTAACCTTGCTGCATATCCCCTGATTTTCAGTCATTCCCATTTGATGAGGCTTGAGGCTAAACGTTACCTTTAGAACGTTTTCACTTAGAATGCCCATCGTCCACCTGACGATGTTTCGCAAGCATTCGTCCATACAAGTCCGTCCCGGGTTCGAACGGAACCGAAGGCACTATTCCTACTACATCCATTTTGGAAATATCCTCAGGATTAGTAGCGACTAGCCCTTGCACTTCACTGCTCCATCTTCGACTCCCAACACTTTTTTCGCACGAAACGTACAAACCGGATCGAAGTGGTTTTCGAGAAATAAATCTCGATCCCGGTCTCTTCGAAACGATCATCGCATTTGTCCAATATTGATAGTCGGTGATTTAACTATCAATTAATATTCACAAACATCCATCAAACAATAAATAATTTTTCAAATTATTTATTTATCTCAAAATATCCTCAAAGATATATTTCTATTTTCCATCCTTTGAAAACAGTTTCAAAACCATCTTTCCTTTCAGGATAAACTTTCCCGAATATTTACTATCTCCTCTGAAATCACCAAGCACAAAAATAGATTTTTAAAAATAATTTTAAATACTTTACTTTGAAATATATACTTTAAATACTTAGGATAAAACTACTTAAATAATTTGTTAAAATACACATTCTATGAATTTGAGAAAATAAGGTTACTTTATAAAATATAAAATCAGGTTTTCACTTTTAAAACAAATACTAAATCACTTTTAAATAATTAATGCTATAATATATTAAAAGGAAATATTTTCTCTAGAAATTAAATATTTGAAATAATAAATTTTACAAACATACCTTTTAAACACTATTAACTTATATTTAAAAACTTATTTTGAAAACGTACTTGGTTATTCAGAAAGAAATTCCCAATCTCGATCACTTAAATCAATTTTCCAAATTAATTCCCAATTCATTTCATTTAAAATAAATTTCTTTACTTATAAGTTCATTTCAAACTTCATTAATTATGGACTTTATTATATATTTCAATTTGATTTTTAACTCCTTTAGCGGAAATATACAAATCTCAGGTTATTCCCAATTTCTTCTTTATTCTTCTTAAATAATTTAAATTCTCAATTTAAAATAATTGTTTTATTCTTTTAAACAGTAACATTGAAGTTTAAGTTTTCTTAACTTTCTCTTTATTCATAAATTTCTTTCCACACACATAATTTATTAATTAGCGTTTTGAAAACACTAATATTCTTATCTAATTCATTTTAGTTTATTCACATTCTTTATAAGTATTTTCTTAAAAATTTATTCTTTTTATTATTTCTTTCCAAAAATCCAATGCTATATAATTTGATAACTCAGAGTCCAGAATATATCCAAGCAACTATAGCATTCAATATTTCAATATAATTTATCATAGAATATTCCCAAAGCATAACAGAGAATAAATAAACAATGTATATATATGATGAGGGACCCAGTTGGATCCCTCCAACATGTTTTTCCTGCATCCACAAACGTCAGCACAATATAATATACCAATTCCACAATATTATACTATATCTCAATAATTCATTCAACCATTCAAACAATTGTTAAATTTAATCATTTTAAAATTTAATTTTAAACTGAGTGAGATTAACTCACCTTTGCTTTGCTGTTTGCAATCCATTCCAAACTGGCTTGATTCCTTGATTTTTTTTTAACCTTGTATAACAATTTACGGTTTATTATTATTTGAATCAATCAAACAATTATCCACCATTTATCTATTTTTATCATAAATGATTAAATTTTAACCTTAAATAAAAAATTATATAATTTTTTAATATTTGAAATAAATCAACAATTTATTCGTTATTTCACCCTTTAATAAGCATTAAGTAACTAATAATTTTTATTTAAACTAATAATTGCCTTTTTAATAAATTTGCTTACCTAGTTACTTAGCTAAATCAATTTTCACTTAATAAAATATCCCTTTCACAATTTATAAAATGGTTACATAAGTTAGCTAAATAAATAAATTTCCAGAAATACATTATTCGAAAATTTAAACCAGAGAATTTACAAATCTGCATATATTCATATTTATAAATATATGCACTATCACGTTGGAATAAATAATTAAATTAATTGTTTTACCTTACAGCTCCCTCACGAGACCGCTACCTCGAACAAAAAAATTCCATCACGCACAATCCAACACAATTCAACTAGCGCCACGACATCCTGACCAGCACACAACGGCCCACGCGAACTGAAGGTTTCTTGCGGCGACCCAGGCATAGGGAAGTGCTCCGGTTACTCAACACAGACTCAAGCGACGCGAAGCATCGGCAAACGACGAAGACCAGAAAGATGGCATAGCCTGGATTCCCAGATCTGGTCATAGGCGCGACCGTACTAAATCAAAGCATTCCCAATTTCACTTCACTAAGAAGGAGAGGACGCGCACAAAATCGAGGGTATAAAAGAAATCGCTGGCGGCCATAAGAAGATTTGGGAACAACGAGGAAAGGATCGAACGAGATCGGCTTGGTTTCAATTTGCATAAATGAACGAATTCGTATTTATTTTTTTGATCGGCCAAGAATTCGAATCACGAGAGGTTTGATGAATTTATTTGGGAAATTACAACGGCCATGGTTGTTGATGTTTAGAGGGGGTAAACTCGATTAAAACCGCGTGAGCTATGAATTCACTCGGTCATCGTTTTTTTCTTCTCTCGTTTGTTAATGGCAAGAACTGAATTGAAGAAACGAGGAAGGAACTAGCAGATTTTAGAAAGAACGAGAAGTGTACGATGGAAGATAAGAGTAGCGTGTTAAAACGAATATGAGATGGCGTATACAAGAAGCTTGGCCAATTAAATTAAATTAAATTTCATTCGATTATTATCAATTAAATTTTCAGCACGTTCATATCATGCACTCACACACTAACTCCAATCAATACGAAATTTGAAATCCTGTAATAATTCCTTATTACGGACTCAATGGAACTGGTTTCGTCAGATTCCGAGACTGTGCCTCGTAAGGCTATTTTTAAATTCAATTAAAACAATGAAATTTTAAAACCGAATAAATCACCATTAAATTTAAATTTTAAAACTTTCATTATCTTCAATATTATTAATATAGATTTTATAAGTCTTCAAATTATTTTTAACAGGCTTAAAATTCCAGATTCAACATTTTATTCAAATTCAAGTTATTTAATTCGATAATTAATTATCAAATAAATTGTGGTATTCGTAGTTCAATTGAAAATTATACTATTGAATATTTAAAATCGATTAAATATTCCGATTTAAATCACTTAAAAATTCCGGGTCGTCACATTCCTCCCCTCTTAAAAGAATTTCGTCCCCGAAATTACTAGTTAGGAAGAATGATCCAATACCCGTTTATTATTTCCCTAAACCAAACAGTTCAATATCCAACCAACTATCTTCTATAAAAGACTATTATCATTCTTATTAACTTTCCAATCCTTTCCCTAGTTTGCAAACCATCCTATTCGCTAAATCATTCAAGTTTTATTCTTAAAATCAGTTTTAAATTATCAAAATTTCTCAAAAATTTTCTAACTCTTTAATTTTCCGAAAAATTTCGCCAGCGTCTCCTTTGCGCGGCTAGCTCGGTACTGCTACAAAATGGCTCTACGGCCTCCCAAATCCAAAAAGAAAACAAAAAGCCAAGTGGCTCAATCCAAATCTCAATCAAATTCCATACCAAATTTAAATGTGTATCTTTTGTTGGGCAATTCAAATTTATCTCTTAAAATCGAATCCAATTTCCTTTTCCTTTTTATAATACCTGCATATCCTGCTTAGCACTAATATCCAATTACAATATCCCAAGACATTTTATCGACTTTTTCACAAAACGCCAATATCTATTTATCCAAATATTTACTTGGTATATATTTGCAATATCAATTACCAATAGAGGATTCACCATTCCTTTCTTAAATTTAGTATAAGCCATTTTTATGCTTCTTATATTCCTTTTCACCTCACCACTTAAGTTTATATCTATTCCTATTTAATTTTTTTTTCAACTTTGAAAATTTAAATTTTATCTTCCATTTATAACTAGTTTATGTCAATATTTTAATTAGCTTTATTTGCTAATTTATTTCAATATCCAGTTTGAAACCGTTTTATCGTTAATAAAATTTGTCCAAAATTTTCAAAAATTTCTAACTCCCAAAATTTCTGAAATTTTTTGGCAGAGTCCCCTTTGTACGGAGGAGCTTTTGCAATTTGATAAAAGAGATGAATATATATACATCGACCCACCCGGTCGGAAAAATCAAAAACAGTTCATATTTCCTATTTTAATTGCGTAGGCGTACCTTATTTAGCATTTTAAGCAAGCGGCTTATTATTTTTAGCAAATAGCACAACCCAATCCAGCCTCACGGCTTCCAGGTACCTGTACTTACTCAATTTAAACATGTAAGTGCCAAATATATGCAGTTTCACTATATTCCACTTATTTATAATAGTTAAAACATATGAACTCTAAAAGAATTTCATACCAAATATTTTTCCGTAAGCAATTAATATAGTTTCATGCTAATTCAACTGTTTCAATTAATCTATAAACCATTCTCATCCAATGTGAATGTTTTTCAATCCATTTGTATATAACTTCATTAATTTGACTGGTTTAAAACTCAATTGCTTACATTTAATTTATTTTTAAGCAAAATGAACTCATATTCAATTCAATTGCTTTCAAAATCAATTTATTTTACTCCTATCAATCCATAGAATTTTTAATTACTTCCACTTACATCAAATGACAATTAATTCTATGCGAATTTGACGAAAACTATGTGAATAAATAAGTATTAGGTTTTATAACCAATTTAAATGGATTTCAACTCAATTTATACTTAATTCTATCCCATTTTTAAATTTATTCACAATTCATATATTCTCATTCTCATTACATTTTAAATTTGAATCTATTCACTCGTATTTCATTTATTGACCCAACTAGTTCCATTATTCAAACAAGTTCCATTCAAAACCATTAACAATTTAAGTTCATCTTATTTACCAATTAATCTTCCCTTTTATTTTAATCCATTTACAATCATTTATTTAGCTCGACACATTCCATTTAAATTTTATTTACGATTCATTCCATATTTGTTTATTCCAAACTATTTTATTTAGCTCGAAGAAAATCCAGGCTATTTCATTCAATAACCATTTCTCAACTTATTTAAACCATACTTCATTTGATTCTTATTTATTCCATCCATTTATATTTATTCAATAATATTAATTTATCCGCATTCACTTAAACCATTCTAATAAACTTGAAACATTCTATTTTCCTTATTGTCTCCAGTTATTTCAATTCTTTAATAATTTTTTAAATGGTTTACAATTATTTATTCTGGAATTCCATTCCATTAATATTAGTTAATACTCATCGAATTTTATTTCGATTAACAATTTATTTTCACTTAATTTCAATCCAACCCAATATCATTAAACTTGGTTCCAGTTGAATTCAATTCAACTCTCCTCCATTCATTTAGCTTAAGTCAATGTACTTCAATTTATTCAAATTTTATACTTAAACTCATTTCCATCTTACAAGTATATTTTCTCTTTTATACTCAGCTTGACTCAATTTATTACAGAGCCATATCCAATTTATTTCCACATATTTGGATTTTATTTGGAATTCATACCATTACTATTTTAAATCCAGATCCATTTTTTTTTCCGATACATTCCCAATTATTTTTACTTTGTTAACACTTCAAGTTAAATTTTAATTAATAACCCAAGTTCTGATTTCACCATTTACATTTTAACTTACCATCCAATTTATTAACTTACATTTCAATTTGGTTCACAAATCAATTAATTAATTGCAAGGCCACTTTCCATTATATTTTCTTCATTGACAATGTAAGTCGAATTTAATTATAACTTGAGTTTTATTTTCAAACCTCATCATAAACACACAATTCAATTTCATTAACTAATTTATTATCCAATTAGTTCTCCCATTATTCATAATCCAACACTTGAAATTTTATTTAAAATATCACTCCATTTAATTTTCTTAAGTTCAATATTTATTTTATACTTCAAGTTTGGATCCTCATTTCATTTTTCAATTTATCAAAATATTGATTTTGGGCATAGTATTCCATTTTCAATTAAATTTTAACTCAGATTTATTTAATCCAATTCGATTTCAACTTAATCTGAATATAACTGGATATTATTTCAGCTTATTCAATTTATTTTAATCCAGTTAAATTTTATTTCCATGGATTTTTAATTCTTTTATAAGTTATTCTGATTTATTGATTTCAATTCTCATTTCTTATCCAATTTACTTTCCATTTATTCAGGTAAGAATCTAATTCATTCAATAATTCAATTGAATTTTTATTCCAATTCAGTTTTATTTCAACTTTGATTTATTCAACTCAATTTTATAAGCTTACAATTTTATATCTCATCGGGATTTTTCAACTTCCGGCTTTAGCTTCAAGTCATTTTGAAATCTCCAATACCTCAAATCACACTTCTCAGAATTTAAACCGATCCTGGTTTTTATTTCCAACAAATTTCCTTTGGAATTTCAAAAACAACTTGCTTTTCTAAACAAAATCAATTTGGTAGCATTACTTCACTTAGAAATTCGAAAACGAATACTGATGATGCGGCCGTCATTATCAGAATTATTTTCCAATAATCCAAGTGATTTCAATGCCATATCACCTTCAAAATCCTTTTAAAACAATTTCCTTCCAGAAATATCTCCAAAACGACAATACTATTATGTATCTTCAAAACACTTCCAAAATCTCCAGGATTTTAAACTTTCAAATCCTGCTTAAATCAAATTTTTTTTTTAATAATTCATTTGCATAGCTTATGTTCATACAAATTCTCGTTTGATTATATTTCAATTTATAATTTTACATTTATAATTCATATTTACAAATTTCATTTTATGATGAATTTATTTCCGTAAACTTTGTTTATTTTCAATTTCTAGTTAAATTTTCATTTAACAATGATAATACTTTAATATTATCATTTCTAACATCCAAGCAACCATATAATAGCTATATAGTTTACCAAAAACTTTCTTCATATCAAAAATATATTTTTGGGTAAAATTATTTCATTTACCCATATTGAAAACAATACCGTGTCGATTGTTCTATTCAAGTGTTTAGAAACCCCTTCGATACAGTTTTCGAGGCTGTGCCGACGAAGGTTCATATACCACTCAATAAACCAATCAACACAATATAAAACCATTTTATATTCACTAACAAATACGCGCTCATATCTATTAATACGCTCAAACTCATTATAGAGTACTACGGACTCTAATTTATGAGAAATTCCCACCAGAGCCAAGGTTATCACCAACCTAAGCTCTGATACCAAGTGTAACAGCCCGCAAATCCATACCCCTTGAGTCAACACTATTCTACAACAATCAACTCAAGTTGTACAGAAATACGAACCATTTGGGTTTAAGAAGAAGAGGTAGAAGAAGAGAAAACAAAATCAATATCAGAATCTAACCATCGCAGCGGAATAAAATATAATAGATAATAAATAATCTTTACTCAAAATCAAATATATCTGTTTACATACATCACATCATCAGAGTACATCAGTCACAGCTCACATCAAAACAATACAATGGATACACAACAACTCAAGGTACACAACGACTCAAACAGTGGAATATATATATATATATATATATAACAAGTACGACTATACGTATCGTCATCCAGCTCGTCTCCTGAGCTCCACAGCATCATATCCTGTATCCTATAATACTCGGTCTGACCCGAGCATTACAGTTAAATAATACCCGAGTCAGTCTGGAATACCAGAGTGAGAAAATCACACCCAATTGATTATTAAAGTTTCAAAAATCCTTTGAAAACCAAAAGCATCTCGTAAGACCACGCCACAAATAAACATGTCGGGTTTTTACCTTACGATAGCTAAAACAATTTTTATATAGAAATCCTCTGATATTATAATAGGGTCTATATACAAATACTTATAAAATAGCCGAAATTGTTACATCTATTAAATTCCAGCTACTAGCCACAGAGTGGGTAATACAAACAAAACTCGTACAAGGTTCGTAGGGAGAATGGATTTCCAACAATGACTAGGCACTGGGGTACCACCTGTCACAGTACGGGGACTAGATCACCGTACCGAGGACTACTCCCTTCATCCCCTGCAACACAAGGCCGGAACCATTCCTTACTGAACAGTCCCGAACAAGATAAACCCCGTGGTTGGCCCGACCAACCACCCACTAAGCCGAAATAAATAAGGGACATCTAGACAGGGGAATTATCTTGTCCTGCTTGGGCATGACCCACCTAACCTTGCTGCATATCCCCTGATTTTCAGTCATTCCCATTTGATGAGGCTTGAGGCTAAACGTTACCTTTAGAACGTTTTCACTTAGAATGCCCATCGTCCACCTGACGATGTTTCGCAAGCATTCGTCCATACAAGTCCGTCCCGGGTTCGAACGGAACCGAAGGCACTATTCCTACTACATCCATTTTGGAAATATCCTCAGGATTAGTAGCGACTAGCCCTTGCACTTCACTGCTCCATCTTCGACTCCCAACACTTTTTTCGCACGAAACGTACAAACCGGATCGAAGTGGTTTTCGAGAAATAAATCTCGATCCCGGTCTCTTCGAAACGATCAGCGCATTTGTCCAATATTGATAGTCGGTGATTTAACTATCAATTAATATTCACAAACATCCATCAAACAATAAATAATTTTTCAAATTATTTATTTATCTCAAAATATCCTCAAAGATATATTTCTATTTTCCATCCTTTGAAAACAGTTTCAAAACCATCTTTCCTTTCAGGATAAACTTTCCCGAATATTTACTATCTCCTCTGAAATCACCAAGCACAAAAATAGATTTTTAAAAATAATTTTAAATACTTTACTTTGAAATATATACTTTAAATACTTAGGATAAAACTACTTAAATAATTTGTTAAAATACACATTCTATGAATTTGAGAAAATAAGGTTACTTTATAAAATATAAAATCAGGTTTTCACTTTTAAAACAAATACTAAATCACTTTTAAATAATTAATGCTATAATATATTAAAAGGAAATATTTTCTCTAGAAATTAAATATTTGAAATAATAAATTTTACAAACATACCTTTTAAACACTATTAACTTATATTTAAAAACTTATTTTGAAAACGTACTTGGTTATTCAGAAAGAAATTCCCAATCTCGATCACTTAAATCAATTTTCCAAATTAATTCCCAATTCATTTCATTTAAAATAAATTTCTTTACTTATAAGTTCATTTCAAACTTCATTAATTATGGACTTTATTATATATTTCAATTTGATTTTTAACTCCTTTAGCGGAAATATACAAATCTCAGGTTATTCCCAATTTCTTCTTTATTCTTTCTTAAATAATTTAAATTCTCAATTTAAAATAATTGTTTTATTCTTTTAAACAGTAACATTGAAGTTTAAGTTTTCTTAACTTTCTCTTTATTCATAAATTTCTTTCCACACACATAATTTATTAATTAGCGTTTTGAAAACACTAATATTCTTATCTAATTCATTTTAGTTTATTCACATTCTTTATAAGTATTTTCTTAAAAGTTTATTCTTTTTATTATTTCTTTCCAAAAATCCAATGCTATATAATTTGATAACTCAGAGTCCAGAATATATCCAAGCAACTATAGCATTCAATATTTCAATATAATTTATCATAGAATATTCCCAAAGCATAACAGAGAATAAATAAACAATGTATATATATGATGAGGGACCCAGTTGGATCCCTCCAACATGTTTTTCCCTGCATCCACAAACGTCAGCACAATATAATATACCAATTCCACAATATTATACTATATCTCAATAATTCATTCAACCATTCAAACAATTGTTAAATTTAATCATTTTAAAATTTAATTTTAAACTGAGTGAGATTAACTCACCTTTGCTTTGCTGTTTGCAATCCATTCCAAACTGGCTTGATTCCTTGATTTTTTTTAACCTTGTATAACAATTTACGGTTTATTATTATTTGAATCAATCAAACAATTATCCACCATTTATCTATTTTTATCATAAATGATTAAATTTTAACCTTAAATAAAAAATTATATAATTTTTTAATATTTGAAATAAATCAACAATTTATTCGTTATTTCACCCTTTAATAAGCATTAAGTAACTAATAATTTTTATTTAAACTAATAATTGCCTTTTTAATAAATTTGCTTACCTAGTTACTTAGCTAAATCAATTTTCACTTAATAAAATATCCCTTTCACAATTTATAAAATGGTTACATAAGTTAGCTAAATAAATAAATTTCCAGAAATACATTATTCGAAAATTTAAACCAGAGAATTTACAAATCTGCATATATTCATATTTATAAATATATGCACTATCACATTGGAATAAATAATTAAATTAATTGTTTTACCTTACAGCTCCCTCACGAGACCGCTACCTCGAACAAAAAAATTCCATCACGCACAATCCAACACAATTCAACTAGCGCCGCGACATCCTGACCAGCACACAATGGCCCACGCGAACTGAAGGTTTCTTGCAGCGACCCAGGCATAGGGAAGTGCTCCGGTTACTCAACACAGACTCAAGCGACGCGAAGCATCGGCAAAGGACGAAGACCAGAAAGATGGCATAGCCTGGATTCCCAGATCTGGTCATAGGCACGACCGTACTAAATCAAAGCATTCCCAATTTCACTTCACTAAGAAGGAGAGGACGCGCACAAAATCGAGGGTATAAAAGAAATCGCTAGCGGCCATAAGAAGATTTGGGAACAACGAGCAAAGGTTCGAACGAGATCGGCTTGGTTTCAATTTGCATAAATAAACGAATTCGTATTTATTTTTTTGATCGGCCAAGAATTCGAATCACGAGAGGTTTGATGAATTTATTTGGGAAATTACAGCGGCCATGGTTGTTGATGTTTAGAGGGGGTAAACTCGATTAAAACCGCGTGAGCTATGAATTCACTCGGTCATCTTTTTTTCTTCTCTCGTTTGTTAATGGCAAG
This sequence comes from Allium cepa, assembly GCA_030765085.1. Classification (NCBI taxonomy): domain Eukaryota; kingdom Viridiplantae; phylum Streptophyta; class Magnoliopsida; order Asparagales; family Amaryllidaceae; genus Allium; species Allium cepa. The sequence continues at coordinate 657,956,165 of CM060940.1, forward strand.
AACTGAATTGAAGAAACGAGGAAGGAACTAGCAGATTTTAGAAAGAACGAGAAGTGTACGATGGAAGATAAGAGTAGCGTGTTAAAACGAATATGAGATGGCGTATACAAGAAGCTTGGCCAATTAAATTAAATTAAATTTCATTCGATTATTATCAATTAAATTTTCAGCACGTTCATATCATGCACTCACACACTAACTCCAATCAATATGAAATTTGAAATCCTGTAATAATTCCTTATTACGGACTCAATGGAACTGGTTTCGTCAGATTCCGAGACTGTGCCTCGTAAGGCTATTTTTAAATTCAATTAAAACAATGAAATTTTAAAACCGAATAAATCACCATCAAATTTAAATTTTAAAACTTTCATTATCTTCAATATTATTAATATAGATTTTATAAGTCTTCAAATTATTTTTAACAGGCTTAAAATTCCAGATTCAACATTTTATTCAAATTCAAGTTATTTAATTCGATAATTAATTATCAAATAAATTGTGGTATTCGTAGTTCAATTGAAAATTATACTATTGAATATTTAAAATCGATTAAATATTCCGATTTAAATCACTTAAAAATTCCGGGTCATCACAGGTTCCAAAACCAGAGATAGATCATACACGTACTTCCTCAGAGAAACGTGAAACACATTGAATCCCAGTCTTCCAAACTAGAAATTCAACGCTGAAGGCCAAACTCTTATCCTTAAGAGAATACAGAAAGATCCAATACACTTCTGAGCTAGCTTCCCACCTTACCCAAATCTTATAGCTTTTTTGATCGGAGAAAACTCATCTAAAAATCAAATCTCCGACTTCGGAATCCAAAATCCTCCGTCTCTTATACAAAAAACTCTTCTGACGATCATGGACTGCCTCCCTCCTTCCTGATCAGCTCAACCTTCGTTGATGCCTCTTGAAACAAACGGGGCCAAGAACAACCCAACAAAATGATCCTTCCAAGATAACCAAAATCAAGAACACCAACTCTACTTCACAACCATCAGTAGACTACAAACTTACTTTTCATATCTGAAAAAGACAAACAGGTTCACTCGCCAATCTCGCCTTCAGATCCTAAAAAACTTCCTGAAGAAACCTTTTAATCCAAGAAAACTTCGAACTTCCAAAGTGTCTAGGGTTGCTTCCACTCTAGAACAGCAGCTACCTCGCTTCCGCTGTGCAACTCTGATCTGAAGCGGATGAGAATACCGATGATGAACACCAGCACAAACTTCTCCGACACATCCCAGAAGACACGGTTCATCAAATCCATAAGGAGAAAACTCAGAAGTTCCACAAAAACCTGGGCTGCTTCACCGAACCCTCTCTCTAGGAACCATCCTTCAACTAGCCGAAACACCAGTACCACTCCTGGAATCTTAGTCGATAAGAAAACTCAATCTCCAGATGCTATGGCAGACCTCTGACCTCCTTGAAGACATCCGTAAAAATCTTTGACAAATTCCATACCATAGAGAAGCCTCGATCCCAAACAAAAGATAACTCAAGAGAACACTCAACTATCGCAAGTCACTTTTGCGATCAACTTAGTCTAATATCCAAGGAAACTGTTCTCTCTTTATCAATCGAGAATAGCTTATGCTTATCTAGCCAATCCATCGAAGAAATGGATCCACTCTGCTGCTTTTGAACTCCACCTCTAGAAAACTGCTAAGCCGAATGACCTTCCTGCTGGCACACGGAACACCTTCGAGCTGCACCGCTGACATGGATGCCAAAGACTTCCTAATCCAAAGCTCTTCGAACTACAAAGCTATATCATCCAATCCGGAGTGGCAGACATCTCCTTAGGAAACTCGGGCTTCAAGCCAAACACAAACACCCTCTCAGTCTCATCAATGATGCGGACGCACTTCCTTAAACTTGCTCCAAAGAAACATCTTCAGAAACATCCATAGTCACTGCATCTCACCATGTAGCTGCTTCTTCCCGAAGTTTCCAAGATACCATCACTTTCTTCTACTCATCCGACATATCCAAATTCTCGAAAATCCGCTCACATGAGCACGATCAAACTTATACTTCAATGATGGACTTCGAACCTTAACAGGTTTCCTTAGAGATTGGTGAAATCCTTACACCACGACAAAGCTTACTCGAGACGGTATTGGATCTATAGTCTCGGTAGATTCACTTCCAATCTCAACACTTAGACTCCTTCCATTGGTAGTCGTGCTACACATACCACTACCCTATCTACTTCTAGAACTTATATTGGAAAACCCGAACAGGTAATCCAACAAATAGGTAGAAATATATATATATATATATATATATATATACACACACATATATATATATACACATTAAAATTACAAATACGCTCTCTCAAGAAAGAAATCACTCCAAAGCCTAGGTATTCACTCAACCTAGTGCTCTGATACCACTGTAATGACCTGTCTTTCATCCCACAGAAAGACGCATCATTATTAAGAAAGAAAGGGATAGAAAAGAGAAACGATAGAGAAGAAAGAATGAAACAACATCAGAATCTCAATAGTGGAACGAATAAATTATATTAATCACATAAATATTACATAGTATACAACATCTATCAGAGTTGCACAGCTTACACATCACCTACTAGACATTTATAAACACCTGTCTAGTTATTACGATTCAAGTACATCACAGAGAAATAGACACAAAAACTAACACAACGGAACCATAATACATCTACACGCTGAAGCTTCCTGCTCCAAATCTCCTCCAGAATTCATCAAACCTAACCAGAATCCCTTGGCTACTCGTAAAAATTTGAGTACCCAAAAGTTTAATAAAATAGAAAATAAACTTCGGGTCAGACATGGGTCTGGTGTGAGTAAACGGGTTAAAGTTGCTTAACTTTAAAAACCTTTGAAAACAAAAGGTATCTCGTAAGACTTTCCGCACATAAACACGGAAAAGTTTTTACCTTATGGTAACCAAAACATTTGATAGGAAATCCAGTGATATTATAATAGGGTCTAGGGGTTTTCAAGTAAATAAGAAATAACTGAAATTGTTACATGATTAAATTCCAGCATACTAGCCACAAAGTGGGTTATACAATCAAAACCGCAAAGGGCACGTAGGAAGAATGGGTTTCCATCAATAGCAGGGCTATTAGGGTACCGCCTGTCATGGTACGTGGCCTAGATCAACGTATCGAGGATCCCTCTTGATCCCCTGCAACACAAAGCCGGAACCATCCCTTACTGGATAGTCCCAACCCCGCAGTTGGTGCACAATTCCAACCGCCCACACAGCCGAATATAAAGAGACCTCTAGATAGGGGAAACACCAACTTTTAAAGCCAAGTTGTTTTAAAGTTAAAACAATTCAATTCTACTATCTATAGATAGATAATTCACATCATCACAAATAGATAATCCACATTATCATCAATATTCAACCAAAGCACCCAATATCGCAAATCAACACATATCTCATATCAGAGATAAACAATTCAAGGCATTCAATAACATTCAGCCATCCATAAGCAAAGATCTATTAATCACATCATCTATAATTAATTTAAAATGAATTAATTCATCTCTAATTAATTTAAATAAATTAAATTAATTACTTTCATCACTATAAATCTTGCTTTCTTAACCCTTGATTAATCTTAAACTATTTAATCAATCATCCTCTAATTATCCATTTTAATTAATCATCCTTGATTAATTATTATTTAATTACATTAAGTAATTATCCTTTAACTAACCACACAAATTAATTATTCTTAACCATCTACAGTAATTAACCTTTAATTAATTAATTAATTAATTATAACTAATTGTCCTTAATTAATTACATTAATTAATTACTTTAATTACTTCATTGATTAATTATCCTTAATTAATCAATCCCTTAATTACATCATTAATTATATTAATTGATGATCCCTTAATTACTTCCTTAATTAATTATTATTCTAATTAATCACATTTAATAATTAAATCTTCAATTAGTTACATTAATTAATCAACCTTGATTAATTACATTCCTTAATTAATTACCTCACTTAATTAACTTCAAATAACTTTATTAATTAATTCTTAAATTAATTACACTAAGTAATTAACTCTTAATTACTTTCACTAAGTAATTATCTTTCTAATTAATTACACAAAGCAATTAAACCCAAATTACTTCCATTCTTCAATTAATTACATCTAGTAATTACCTATCAATTACTTCACTAAGTAATTTATACTTATCAAATCACCAAGTGATTATCTTAAATTAATTAAACTAATTAATTAACTTAAACTAATCACAAATTTTTAATTAATTACATTGAGTAATTAATCTCTTTAATTACTTTCATTAAGTGATCATACTTAACCAATTCCACAATTGATTATCCTTAAATAATTAATAATTAATCATCTTAAATTAATTATATTAATTAATCATTTCATAATCCCTAGTTAATGATCTTTCATTAACTATTAACAAATCTTTAATTACTTGATTAATTAATTTCTAACCATTAATTAATAATCTTAGCTTATCTAATTAATAATCCTTAATTACACATTAATTAACTTCTAATTAATTAACTAATAATCCTTTAATTATTAATTTATTTATGCTTAATCATTAATTAATTAAATTAATTAATTACTCCTTCATTACCTTATTAATTAAATGAATCACAATCATTAAATCTTATTTAAATTAAGACAAAATATTTTCCTTATTAATGAATAAATTGTCATTAATATGTTTATTAAAACATTACACTTTAAAACTTACTTTTAAATTTCATTCCAAAATTAAGTTTTAAAATATTTACAAATTAACAAAATTAAAACAATTTTACCAACCTTTTAAACTAATGTTAATGAAACACTTATCTTATATAAAGGAAATTTATACAAGACTTTTAAATCAAATCCATTTAAAAAAATTCAAAATCTTTTGCTTAAATTTTTTTAATTTAAAACATGCTTTGAAACCAGCTTCGGGTTTAACCCGAACTATACTCGAGTCTGGACTCGAGAAACCCTTTTTTTTCTTTTCAAAATTTGGTTAAGTTTTAAAACTTAAAAACTGGAAACCAAAACGCTCAATTACTCGAGCCACTCGTATCCTCACTCTTCGAGACACACACGAAAATTACTCGAGAACAACCCGAGAAAACAGCTTCTTCCCCAAACAAACTTCAACATCCTAATACAACGTGCATGGTGCACGTACGCCGACGTCATGCGAAGCTCCGACCATATTTTCGGTCTTCATCAAACTTCGGACGACCTTGACAACCCACGACACAGCCCGGATTACTGACTTCGAGAGAAATTTGAAAATCGAATACTCCAAGGTAACAGAAATTCCAACCCGACCATCTAATCCCCTTGCTACCGACGGTCCTGACTGCTGGAACCCATGGCGCATCTTCCGGAGCAGCATCACGCAATCAAGACACGACCTCACCCCTCGCGATCAAGTCCGTAGCACTAACGTCGACGAGATCACCACGGTTTCCAACTCCACAAAAACAACCCACAAAACCCTACTACGTCGATCTCAGACCACAATCACCAGAAAAATCCACCAATATTTTTATAATGATCATCATCACTAAAGCTACTATCAACCCAAAAATCGTTGCACCTCTATACGCCGATCATCTGGAATCAGTGATATTCCTAAAATCATTCATCCTCACATATCTCGATTAATAAAACATTAAAAATCAAGATTCGAATCCTAAATTCATCATTTAGCTCAGCATATCAGATTTTGAAATCAAAATCTGAAATTACAATGATTGATTTTTAACTATTTTTATCTCTTCACTGTATTCGTTATTTTTTTATGAAAGTTACTAAATATAAAATCTTAAAACTATTTTTAAAATTAGTACCACACAGCAATAATCATTTTCCGTTCAAGGATTAAAGCCTGAATCTGATTGTAGAGTGAGATACGAAAATTTTCATATGATTGACAACCCTGTATAAAAGAACAGAGACCAACATATGAACATGCATAGACATTTTCTACAGACCCATCTTTATATGTGCATACATCCACATTCATACAATATTTAAACTGTATTACTGCTATATTTTACTCTGATGAAAATTATAGGATCAGGAAAAAAAACTGTTTTAAAAGGAAAATTTTACTCACCAGAAAATTGAAAACAGATAATAGAGCTACAGGTTCTTCTATTTTTTTCTTTCTGGAATTGTTTTTTTGATTAGAACCTTGCCTGCTTGATCTTAGGTTGTTGAAGACTTGTAAGCTGCTGTTGAGTTTTTTTTTGGATCTGGTTTTGATTAGTAGTTGAGATGATCTTGCTTTTGAATTTCTGGTTAAAGAAAAATTACAGGATTTTGGTTTTCAACTTGCAAATGATTTGTAGTTTATTGATTTTGAAAATGAATAACAGGTTAAAGCATTTGATTTCTGGTTTGAGGTGGTGCTGATTTTCAGATTTCAGAAAGGATTGATTATGATTTGTTTCTGGTTTGTGGAAGTATTTGATTTAGATCGTTTATGAGAATTTTGTTTAAGTTTTTTAGTTTTTGAAAAGAAGTGGATAGGAAAAAGAATGAAGGGAAGAAAGCATTTGATTATATAGGTTAAAATGATTTATTTAAAAATAAAAGAAAAAATATCAAAAATAAATGTGACACTTATTTTAAAATTCACCATTTGGCATTTGCATTGTTAATTAGTCAACACTTGTTAGAATTAAGCCTAATATGTTTACATTTGTCACATAAGTAATTAATACTTAATTTAAATTTTAATAATAAGCTTTTACTTAATTTACAAATTCCTATCTAAATGTATATATGTAAATTACTTTTTAAAGAAAATAAAACCAATTATATATATAAATAAAAGCTTATACTTATATTTTAAATTCAAATATTTTTAAATATCCACCTTCTGAATTTCAAAATTAAATCCAAATTCAAATTCAAATTAAATTTAAAAAATCCAATTTAAAGTCAAGTTATATATACACATATATATATAACACATTAATTTGAAAATAACAATTTTATTTTCTTTAAAATCTATTTACATCTACATATAAAAACAACATATTATAATTATTGTTTGAAAATAACAATTTGGCTAATTTTAAATAACTTAAAAGGAAATTATCTCATTATTTACCAATTATACATATTACTAAATGTATTAATGTATCATGTGTAAATTATATTTTAAACTTATATATATATTTTCAAATCATATTTATCAAGCAATATTTAAAAAGAAAATAAAACAAACCTTTTTATTAATTTTATTTAAATTTAAACTTAAACTAAAGATATAACTTAAATTTAAGCTAAAAGATATTTTAACAATTAAACAATTAACTTAAGTAATTTAAAACTATATAGTCATTTATTTAAAATCTTTGAAAAGTTTTATTTTAAATTTAATCAAAATTTCCAAATTGCCAAATTAGAATTTGAAAACAAGATTTTATTTGTTAGACACAAATCAAAGATTTCTATTCACAATATATGCAAATATATATACATTATAAATATAAAACATTTTATTAGCTTTTAAAAGATAAAATTAACCAATTAAACATTTATTTGCTTTTAAAAGAATAATTTGCCAATTTAAATTAAAATGTAAAACAAAATTATCAAATCAATATAATTATTAATACAGATTATTAAATTTATATTGCCAAAAATTCCGGATCATCACATACAGACTCGGCTACCTCCATACCGATGTAACCAGCCGCTCTCTCAGAAAAAGCTTTCATACTATGACATGACTTCCTACTATTTTTGTCCCACATAGCGGTTCCTCTCCCAATTCCAGCGTGGGCCGCCATTAGTAGTGCTTCTTCGTTGGTTGCCCCAATTCGAAGTGCTTTCGTCTTGAAAAACTTAATAAAACTGTAACAACCCAAGATTTTTGCATGTAATTTAACTTTATTTTTATTTTGAAATTATTCTAAACTTGTTTTATTTCAAACATTTCATTTTTGAATATAAATTTTGATTGTTATATGAATTATAATTTCAAACTGGTATAAATTGAATATTTTCCTGAAAAGTGAATTTTTGGTCAATATAGTCAAAATTTGACTTTTAAATTTTAAATTTAGATATTTGAATTATTAAATTTTATCTTTTATTTGAAAATAGATTTAATATCATGAATACTGCTTTTTGTTTCGTTGAAATTTGATTTAAATTATGAAAGTTATAGCCTATACAATATTGTGTATATATAGGGTTATTTAACAATATTCTTTGTTTAATTTATATAAATGATATTTTTACTTGATACATCTTATTCTAATGTGTATATTTATGTTATATTATGTATATTTTGAGTTTTAAATATTTTTAAAGTGATGTTTGAATTTTTGCAAAGCTTATTTAATTTATTTTCTATTTTTAAAACCTAGTTTCTATTTTCTTTGCTATTTTCTTCATTTAAATTATATTTAAATTAAAATTTATATATTTATTTTTGAATGCATTTTATTTTTATGTTATTATCTTTGTTATAAATATTTTTACAAGTCCATGTAAATTTTCCAAAGTTCATTTTCCATTTTTCTAGACTAGTTTGCAATTTTGTGCCATTTTCTTATTTTTACCTTATATAATTAATAATTATTTATTTATATTTTATATTTTGTTGCATTTTCGAAATATTTACTGAAATTATGATTTTTCTCAGTAATTTAAACTTATATAAATAAATAAAGGTAATTTGAAAAGGTTTTGACTTTTGGTTTCCAATGGCTCTTTATCTCCCACCTTTTCACATTTCAACATTACTTTTCATTCAATTGGCCACATCTTCTCATTTCTTCCGCCGCCTGGTTTTTTTTCTCATTCATGCAAAACATTTCTCTTCCCATATGAAAAAATTTCGGCCTCCATAATCTCCATGAGTTTGGTAATTTTTTTTCTTTTCTTTTTCCATTGTTTTTCTTCTTGTTTTTCTACTTGTTTATGTTGATTGTACTTGCCTTCTCTTCTACTTCAGGTTCGGCCCCACCACTCCAGCCACCATGGCTGCCTCCTCCACCACATGAACCACCCACCACCTCCTCTCCAGCCCCAAGCCACTGGACGTGTCCAATAGTTGATCAAACTCCACCTAAATCTACACAAACTTCACCTATATGCACCATAGCCAACACCTATGCCTTCATCATCTTCAACCTTTCTTTGGCCGCCACCAACTCCACCTCCACCACCCATGGATGACCATAAACCCTCTACCACACCATCCTCCAGCCCACTACAGAGATTGCCGTGCCTGGTCTTGCTTGGGCTGAGCCAATGTTGCCTTGAATTCATGATATTTTGCATTGTAGTTGTAATCCTTGCACATATCTCATGCATCATCACTTTTGCTCCATCCCATACATGTTTGGCCGAACTATTATGAACCCAAACTAGATCCTTGTCCTTGCTTTAGCCATGCCTTTCTGACCTATATCTGAAGCATATGATGTTGAAAGCAAGTGCAAGGTCTTTGGAGGTGATTTATGCATTCATTCCTAGCATTGTTTATGTATATTTGTGTTGTTTTCACCACTACCCACCTTTGCACCATTAACAACCAAGTGTAAGCCGACCATACCGAACCAAAACCTGATCCAAATCTTACCTTAGAGCTGTAGTACACCTTATGGCTAAAGTTGAAGGTTGTTGGAAGCAAGTGCAAAGCAATACTGCTTTGATTCGTGCAGTTGATTCTATCATATTCTATCGTATTTTGCATTAGAAAACTTATGTTATTATTATTGTTTTGTGTGACTTGTATTCAAGGGATTTGATACTTTGGCTCTTCCACTCATCTCTGTGTCGTGTTATCGTGCTTGTGTTGTTCCCTTTCGTGCATTCATCGTTGTGTCTCCAGCTCAAACCTGTGAGTTATTCTCACCAGACAATATGTACCTATATAACTGATAAACTGACATCACTTGAATCTGTAACTTATATCATCATGTCATATATGCTTATATTATTATCATATGATGTTCACACCTATTATTACACCTGTTATATCATATGTTACTATTATTTTATGTTATTATGTTACTTATATCAGTTATCATCACTGCAAGTTCCCTTTGGATTAGAATCACCATGGGTTGAAATGATACATACCCGAACGGACTTTAGAATAGGGGAAAATCGTTATGGGCTGAAATGATAGGCCTGAGCGATTTTCATTTTATTTCATTTACTTGGGACTGCGGGTTTGAAATGATAAAATCCGGATTTCCTTTGTAAATTACGGGTCGAAATGATATATTACACGTATCACTTTACCTAGCGTAGAAAACTATATACTGACCCGTAGTTAAAATATGTTTTTCTAAATTTTTTAAAATATTTTAGAAATGTAAATATTACTATATTTTGATTTAAACTTAAATTTTTTTTTGTAAAGTATTATTGATTTTCTAGGAATTTATAAGTTAAATAAATTATGGAAACGTTAGAAAATTTGAATGCAAGTTATTTTGGAAATTTTGATTTAATTATAATTGGAAATTAAATTAAATATGAAATTATGATAAATTTATGATAATTTTAATTTAAAATGAATTTAAAATGATTTTATAATATATTAATGATTTTTGAGTAAAGTTAAAAAGTGAAAGGAATGATTATTTAAGTTGAAATTTGGAAATATAACTTAAATTGGAATTTATGAATTTGATTTAGAAGTGAAATTTTAAGTTAAGTTAAATAAAATGGAATTAAGTTATATTTGAAATTTTAAACTTAAGTGTTAAGTTGAAATTTAATGTAATGAATTAAATTTGAATGTTGAAATTTAATAAGTGAATTATTAATAAATATTGATTTTTGAAAGGAAACTTAACTTTATAAAATCATGAATTTAAGGAAAATTAAATAATGATTATAAATGTGAAAATGTATGATTTTATAAGTTCAAAATGATTTAAATAGAAATATAAGTGTTTGTGAAATTCTATTGAATATTTGAAGCTAATTAACAGCATTTTAAATGCTGTCTTTTGTTAAATTGAATTGTTTTGAATGTAACTTTCTGTAGCATTTTCCAAATGCCGCGAAACTTGAAATTTCATTGTTTTAATAAATTTAAGTGAATAAATGAACATTGAAAAGTTTAAATTTTTGGAATTTAATAATTTAATTATTAAATGTAATAACTTCGTTTTTATGATTTAAAATGAAGTAATTTGTTTTGAAATATAACTATTTTGATATATTAAAATGATTGAAATGTGGTTTCGAAAGGATATGATATTTTGATATATTAAAACGATTTGAAATGAAGTTTTGGAAAGATATAATATTTTGATATATTAAAATGATTTGAAACGAAGTTTTGAAAGATATGATATTTTGATATTAAATGATTTGAAAAATGGAGTTTTGAAAGATATGATATTTTGATATTAAAATGATTTGAAAAGAAGTTCTGAAAGATATAATATTTTGGAAATGAAGCTTTGGAAGGTTATGATATTTTAATATATTAAAATGATTTGAAACGAAATTTGAAAGATATGATATTTTGATATTAAATGATTTGAAAAATGGAGTTTTGAACTTTGATATTAAAATGATTTGAAAAGAAGTTCTGAAAGATATGATATTTTGGAAATGAAGCTTTGAAACGTTATGATATTTTAATATATTAAAATGATTGGAAAGGAAGTTTTGAAAGGATATGATAAAATAATATATTGAAATGGTTAGAAATGACTTAATATTTATTTTGATAAATATTTGAATTTGGAAGATATGGTATGATGATATATTGAAATGCTTTGGAAATGATTTAATCTTTATTTTTGATAAAGTTTTGGATTGAAATGATATTTTATTTTGAAGTATAAAATATTGTTTTAAAGTTATAACTACGGGTTATAATAACGAATGGTTGGCAAAGAGACCGGGATCGGATATCTGGCATACTCTCTGTCGATACCGAAAACCACTTTGACAACCGTGTACGCGGTGGAGATTCCAGAATGAAGTAGGATGGTGGCGACGTTCTTGAGGTATATTACGTGAACCCAACTCCCACGAGTTGGCATAAGGTGGCTAAAACAGGAGCGATCTCGGGCCAAGTGAGGTCATTCCTCCGATCGGACACATTCCTTCGATACTATACGCTTACTTGTGATTGATTAGATGTCCATCCTTCGATTTTGGTTTGGAGTGTGTTCCGAGGTGGGCGTATGTGGCTGCTGCGTTACCACCAGCCCGTGTGCGTAATTGGTATATCTACCCTGGCATTGCCTTGTGTGCCGTGTCACCTACCATACCGAGACTTTACTACGAGTTTGTTTTTCTCCCATAGCCCGTGTGGTATCCTCTGACAGTCAGCCGGTGTGGAGATGTCATGATATTGGATGGACTGCTGGGACTATTATGTGTGAAGGGTGATATGGGTAGCCTGGAACGCTATTTAAAAGTAAGTTTATTTTACTGTAGACATTATTATAATAGCGCAATATTACTACATAGTAAATAATTTAACGGATCCTTAGAGGATGGGCGGTCTCAGGCATCCTTTAAGTTACTTGCACTTTATTACAGTTCACTTGAGTTGGTTTACATTATATAAGTTTATATTGTCCTGACTCGAGTGTTTTTATTTTTTTTACGCTCGGGTCAGCCTGAGTTATTCACAGATTTGGATTCCACTTTCTGGAGATTGGAATCGCTAGAGATCATCTGCTTATCTAGTTTTATCTATTCCAGTTCTGTTGTTCTATTCAGCTTGGACTTGGTTATCATCTTGAGACTTCTGTTGTACTTTATTTATTCTGTTGTATTTTATTCAACTCTGATATATTTTCATAGTAGCTTCATGAACTACTATCTCTTTTACTTCCGCTGCATTTCTTACTCTGTGTCTGTGTTCTGTGATTTTTATTTACTGTATGTCCTAAGATTTGCCAAATTTTATTTACAACGAGGTATTTTGAGCAATTCAAGTCCGGCATGTGCGGATGCGGATGTTTGAAAATACCGGGCTTTTACAGTTGGTATCAGAGCTTTGGCTTTGAGGTAAAACTTAGAATGTATGGTAAATTTAGTTACAGAATCACTTTCATCCAAACTTGAATCTCTTCCTCTTTGATTCAAATTTCATTTTAATTTTGGAACGTTCCCCGCGGTTCCAAAATCCATTCATGTCCCTCACTATTCATCTCCTTTTGATTCTGGAGTATCGCATAACTCCACTTCGAATGATCTTTATAGTGAATTGGCAGTCCCACCAATCTCAAAAATTCATTTGTAAAGGGAGAAACTCATTTACAATTAGCATCGATTCACCAGAGATTTATATCTATCCTTGGTTTAGATGCTAATATCTTTTGTTATTCCAAACTCTATCTCCTGAGGTCGAATATAGATTTAGACCAGAAAATCCAAATCGATCTTATTCTTTGAGTCACGGTTGACCAGTTAAAGTTGCCCGCGATTTATATAAGCTTATCCATCTTCCTATTCTGTTATTTAAGCATCTCATCCTTGTTTCCAACTTATTTTCAAATCAGAATTTCCTTTGATTTGAGTTAATCATATTTGAATCTCTATCCTTCTTCGAAAATCGTGTATTTGTAAACTAATATTTAAAATTTAAATGTTTTACATATTGTGTTGTTTGAGTTGTTGATGTTGAATTGGGTTTCTGATCGATTCGTCTGATCAACGCTATCGATGGGATTTCTAAAACACTTTGACAGAACAAACTAACAAAATATTATTTAAAAAAAATTTGGTTAATGAAATAAATTTTGATATAAGTAAATTTATGGAACTTGATAAATTGATTTAAATTGATTATTTGAAATGGTAATACTTGATTTATCATTTATTGTTCTACAAATGAATTTATAAATAGTTGTTTATAAATTGATTTGGGATCTGAAATTAATTTAAAACAAGAAATTTGAGAATTTAATTTCCGATGGTTTCAAACCTTGTGTTTAAGTTTTAAAGTATATTATTTAAAGTATTTTATAATAGAAATTTGTTTCCAAGGAATTTTAAAGTTTAAATTTAGTGCTCTTCTCTTTGTCGCTGGAAAATAACTTCGGTGATGACTGCGGCATCATCGACATTCATTTTCGAGTTTCGAAGTGAAGAGACCGTTCTGTAGTCTTGCTACAGCATTATTTTGGGAAATCAAATTGATTTGAATTTCTAAAATATGACTTGATTTATAATATATATAGATATATTGTAACGATTCGAATTTTTCGCGTTCGAAAATCGACATCCATACTTTACATTGTACTCGAATGCCGCAGATTCGACCGTTCAAATTCGAGTCGCCGGAGCTTATAACACATTAAGTGAATAACACAGCGGAAGAAATGAATAATATATTTCATATACAGCATTTGATACAATAACTGATACAACATGAATGATACAACAGGATGGTACAATAGATATCAATATTATCAGAGATACAAAGAATAGCAGCGGAAATAAAAGATAACACCAGCAGCGGAACAATATCTTCAATATAGTCTTCAAGAAAGAACTCCAGTGTAACTCCATCTCCAAGGCATCAATCCAGAAATAGCGAGAACTCCCAAATCAAGATGAAGAGAAGCAACTCGATCCAAAATGCGATTGCCAAATCCTAAGGCTGAAAGCTATCGAATCTACACCTAACATTGATTATCTGAAAACCCCAACTCTAGGCTGCCCGTGTGGGAAATAGTGGGCACCCAGAGTTTAGGAAAGGGACGATAAACTCCAGGTCAGTCATGGGACTGGTATGAGCAAACAAAAACATTTGGTCTTTTAAAACAAACAAAAGAATTTAAATTTGAAATCCGCAATGCTTTTTGAAAATGAAACCACCATAAGGCCTCCCGCCACACACACAATGCAAACGCAGAATTGGAGGAGATTTCTCCTTATGATAGTCAAATATGCTTGATACGAGAAAATTCTTTGATATCATTATAATAAGTGCAAAGTGTAGAAAATCATTTCGAAAGTAGAATATAAATCCTAGCCAGCATAGACATTCCGAACTATGCCTACTATAGCTACCATTTAAACAGTGGTGACCACCATAAGTAAATGGCAGGTTCTACAACTAAAACCGTACAAGGCACGTATTGGATGAATGGATTTCCAACAAATGGTCAGGCTAAGGAACTTCCTACTGCCACATGGGATCGCCTCTGGTGGGACGTCCCGAGAAACTAACGTTACGGTTAGCTCTCTGCCAACACAAGGCCGGGTTACCTCTGTAACTAGGTAACTACTACACGAATATGCCATCCCCCGGTCCTTTGGGACCTTTATCCGAGCGCTCGCAACAACCACAAAGTATCACAAAGTAATAGATCTGCAGTATCCACATGAGTAAGTATCTGGGCTCCATACCATGATACCCCCCTTTACCAGAAGGAAATGACATACCCTAAAGGGCGCGACCCTCATAACCTTGCCGCATCTTTCCTGTTTCGACCATTTCCGGGGTGTGAGGTCCTGATGCAGTCTCGTCCACAAAGCTACGCTTTGTGCAACAAAGCCATGCTTTGGGTCAACAGATGACCAAAGCAATGATCACAAAGATAAATGATCAAACAAATGATCATATCACAAATGATCAACCAATGATCATCACACAGCAGCACTCAGCATGCCACATTACCAAATTGGGAATATCACTGATAAATATCAACTACATAACCTCTGAGCTCGTACGTCTCAGAGAAGGGTGTTAAGCTAAGAGAATAAATTCTCCGCCACCAAGCAGAAATGTATTTGATAGAGATCAGTTAACATCTCAAAGTGTAATGTCGGACATACAACCATACAAGTCTGTTCCGGGTTCGAACAGAACCGAAGGCACTTCCGAAGAAGCCCTTGCAAATTCGGATAATCCCTAATCACGTCCGGACTTCCCATCACATATGGAGATCTCTATACCGGGGATCAGCCAGTGCAGAGACAATCGATGAGTTATCCTTTTGTTTTTGGAAATATCCGGTCTTCACCACCGGTCTTCAATTGCTATCCATAACGTCGTATCACTATTCGGAATGGGCTATATGACACTAGGTCCTCTCCCGGCTAAACCGAATAATGAGCGCCATATTTTAAAACATATGGATATGGGATTTTAGTTAAGTCACAACTTATAAAATCCAAAACTTTTCTTTCAAATGGTTAAACAAATTACCATTTTAAATCTTTAAACAAAAAGATTTATTTCACAAAGTTTCACCTAGTTTCACAAAGATCTATTCATAGATTCAAAACAACTTCCATTCCAATTGGATTAACTCAATAAATCTTTAAATTAAAGATTTAATTTATAGCTTCCAAAAACCCGTTCCAAAGATTTATTTATAACTTGGAATACCATTTTCATTTCAAAACTTGAATTCCTTTTAACATACATTGGAAATCCATTTCTTATATGAAAGCTTCTATTATTGGAAAACGACAGTTTTCGTTTCAGAAAAGTTCGATTTATACAAGTTGGAATCTTGGGTTAATTTTAAATTTCAAACATCACTTTTTAAAATGGTTTAAAACCCCATATAAATCCATTTATAAGTTGGATAACTTTTTTAAAACCCTAGTTTCCAAATCATAGAATTCAATTCAATTATTGAATTCAAATTTAACTCAAATTATTTAAAATTTCAAAACTCAATCGAGTTATTCAAAATAACTTTTATTTTTGAAATCCATTTTTTTTTTCAAAAACTTCAATTCTAATTCCAAAACTATTTTGGATTCAAAAATTCAAATTTTAAAACAATTTCAAAATCTGTGACTTAACCCATTTCCACGTGCAATCCATATTTGTGTGTGTATAAGTGTGGTCCGGGGGTTTTACACAATAGTGCATAACATCATCATTACAGATTCAATCATAAAGATAAGCGGTATAACCCATAACGCTTATCTATATTCACAGATTCATAGATAAAGTAAATTATCAATCACAAAAATTCACTAATATGATTCGATGTGGGTTTCGGATAACCAGCTGGAATCCGACTCCCTGTCGCATCGAAATTCAAATGTCGTTTTACGGGTCAAAGGATTTGCATATTCATATAATCATATATATATCATAGATATAACAGCTTAGCATAAGGCATCAAATAGCATCACATCACATATCAAAATATCAATCCATCACACAACATTCAATAACAATCAGCATCTACAATTAAGATGAATAAACTGGGTGGTTTTAAATTTATTACCTATATGATTACTTTCATTTATTATTCCTAATTAATTAACTATCCATATTTATTCAATTAATAAATCTTCAATTATTAATTTAAAATCTAATATCATTCAATTAATGATTTCTTAATTACAAATTAATTATTCTAAGAAAAATTAATCTTAAACTTTAATTAATCAAATGAAAACCCTTAATTACTTTAATTAATTATCCATTTCATTAATTAATTAATTATATTAATTATCCATTTGTACTACCTTAATAATTAAATGAATTACAAATCATTATACTTTTCTTTATCTTTAAATAAACATTCCTTATTTACATTATGCATTTAAAAACAAAATGTTTTTAAATTTACATTAAATTCCATTTAACATTTCTTTTAAACTTAAAGACTCAAATTTGTCTTAAATAAGAGTTTAAAACAATACACAACTTAATCTTATATGTTTAAAAGGAACATATACTTTATAAATGAGTTTTAAAAAGAATTTAAATTTCAATTCAAATCAATTTAAAAATTACTTAAAAATTTCCAAATTGAAAATACAACTTCCATTTCATTTTAGTTTTAAATTCTTTAAAACTCTTTCTATAATTTACACCTACAATTCAAATGCAAATCATTTGATCATTAAAAACAATTCAATTTAAACCTTTATTTAAAACTGAAGTTTAAATTTTAAATCCAGATTTTAAAAACTCAGATTAAATTCATTTTGAATTTTTTTAAATTAAATACTTAACCTTCCATTCCAAATGCAAATCACATATGCATTTCCACAAAGAGTTTGAAAATCAAATTTAAATTTTAAAAACCATCAATGATTTCAAATTCCAGATAAATCAAATTTGAATTCATATTCAAATTCAACTTAAACTCAGTTTTAAACCTATACCTGCAAAATTTAATTTTACCTTAATATTTAAAACAGAAAACAGTTTTCTGATTATTTTAAAAAAAAAAAAAAAAAAAAACTTTGAATTTTCCTGAAATTATTTCAACAAAATTCATACTTATTTGAATTCATATTCAAATTCAGGTTCTTAAAACCTAAGTCCAAATTAAGTTTACATTTTAAACTTTCACTTTCAATTTTAAAAACTGCAAACAGTTTTCCTGTTTCTTTATTATTTTTTTTTTTAAGAAAACCAATTTAAAATTTCTGCATTTAAATTATTACAAAATAAGAATCCAAACAATTTGAATTCATCCTTATATTCAAGCTAAATCCTAAGTTTAATTTCCAGACTTAAACTAAAACTTTATTTTTAAAATTCTAAAAACAGAACAGAACAGTTTCTGTTGAATTTTGAACCTCTTACATTCTTTAATTTAAAATGTTTTCAAATTTCAGATTTTGAATTATTTAAATCTATAACTAAATTCAGGTTCCAACTGATTTCAAATTTTAAGTTTATATTCCTATTATTACTTCAACTTAATTCTTTTAAAAACCTGGAAACAATTCTGTTTCCAATATTCAAACCTGTAACAAAAGGTATACTCGAGTCACCATAAAATTTACTTTGAGACAAAATCTACCCCGCTTCGAGTTTCTTCTCAAAAATCCCGAGGCCATCCCGAGCAAAAATTTCTGCAACCCTGAAACATCAAACCCTGCACAACACCATCATCCTGTGCACCTGCACCATTGCCAGAGCCACCACTGGCCAACTTCGAACTCACCGCCGAGTCACCCAAGCACCCTACATCCACCTACGACCCACAGATCAACCACTCATGCCTCGAATCAAAATCTAGCACTTCAAACTGAACTGTTCCAGTAGAAACTGGAATTAGCCACTGTCAGAAAACCCATCACCCACACGCCTCCGACTGATGATATACCCCACAACTTCGGCCATGGATTGCTGACCCATCGCTCTTTCTTCTCCCAAAACTCCTTCAAACCCGATGCAGAGATGAAGTGGTAGTAGACCAATTACAGTAAGAACCCAAACTAGGGTTAAAATCAATTTCCAGTAAATTCAAACATCACAGTGATTTATAAATTCATCCACCATTTTTACCATACTTTCTGATGCATCACCTAACTCCATCAACAATTTCAAGCAACCCAATTACATAGATCAACAGGATTTGGCAAAAACCCAAATTTCACTAAAACCCCAATTACACATATTATACTCTACTAAAAATTGAAATTTTGATTTTGAAATTCCTAACTTTCAGTGATGATTCAAGATATAAGCTTGAATCAATATAAATTAACATTTGTTTTCAAACATTGATAAAAATTTGCTACTGTGTTATTTGTTTCCAGACAAATTTCAAAATCCAGTGACTTTGATCTTCTTTCTTTTTTTTCTCAGTTTATACTTGAACTTGTCATTTAAAACTAGATGTTGTTTACCCAAATTAGCTTGTTTAGGATCATAATTCACTAAGTGATTTGATAAGAAGGTTTGGACTTAATTCATTTAAAATCTCTGTATCTAAAAATATCAGAGAGGAACAGTCTAACTAGCATGCAAACTAACTCATTCATATACACAGGTAAATCACCAACTTATAAACATGCAAGCATTCATCATTTCAGAAATTTATCAAGCAACAGATTAATTATCACTTAAACCTTTTTAAGTGGTAGTTTACTCACCTTAATTCAAGGTGCAGAGCATACACTGTCCAGATTGATCATGCAGAAGCTTGAATGCCCATTCAAATGCAGGTTCCAAATTATGAAAATGCAGGCTTGAATGCTCTTAAAAATGCAGACCCCTGCCTTTAAAAAATGATGCTTGCTTCATAATGCTTCAGTTTACAACATGCAGGCTTCTAGCTTCTTGTTCCAGATTTATGAAATGCAGGCTTGAATGCTTTTTTAAAAACATGCAGCTTCTACTTGATGCATGCAGGCCTTGCTTGCAATTTGCAGATGCAAAGAAATGCAGAGCTTCTTGATTCATACATGCATGTTCCAGGGTTTAAAAATGAATGCATGCTGGCCTTTGAAATTGCAGGGCTTTTTGATTTATACATGCAGGCTTTAAATTGATGTGCAGGCTTGTATTTTGAAGAAGAGGAGTTGAAGGTTTGTTTGGGTTTCAGATTTTTAACATGAATGCAAATGTATGCAGATTTGAAAAATGCAGTTTGTATGGTCTGAGAATGAAGATTTTGGGTTTTTCTTTTGTTTTGAGTTCAAACTGAATTGTTTTTTTTTTTTTTTCTTATCTTATGTTTTGAACAGCTTTATGATTTTGAGATTAGTGGAGGCAAATCTGTTTTCAGATTTTCTAAGATACCCATGATTACATATGGGAAGATGTAAAGTTTTCATAATTTTAAATTTTCATTTTTTATATTCAAATAAATATTATGAATGCCATTTGTTAAAAATCATCATAAACTTTGGATTTTGTTGATTGTCTTACTCTACTCCATCTCACATGTGTATGTATGTTCACATGGGTGATTTTTTTTTACAAGACAAAATAAATTTATAAACTTTATTTATCATTATTTTTTTTTTATCATATATACTTTATAAATAAATGTATTTGTTTATTCATTTGTATATGTATGTACATGTTCAATGCTAAAAGAATTTAGTCAACATTTATATATATATATATATATACATATATTATATCTTAATATTTTTTTTTTTTTATGCTACTCATTTTTAAAACACTCATTTTAAATTTAAATTTCAATCTTAACTTGAAATACAACATTTGTATTTATTTTACTTTTACAAAATTTTAAAAAAGAAATGAATTTATAACAATTTGTACACTCAACAAATACATCACACATAAATATACATTTCTTAGTTCATGGTGCTTTTGTAAACTTATTTTATTACATCAATTTTTATTACAATACATTTATTAAATTCCAAAAGGTAAGTATTTCATATTCATTCTTGTTTTTTTAAATTTTTAAACTCAAGTCATTGTACCAATCATATTTTTTTTATTAATTCATGAATTCTATTTTTAATGTTTAATATACAAATCATATTCAACTCCTTAGTTTAAATTATTTTATAGATTCTATTTTTAAATCTTTTAATTTAGCTCACATATTAATATAAATATATTTTATACATCTTATTTTTAAATTCAATATTTGTTTATAAAATACTTATTCATAAATCTTAAACCAATCCTACTTTATAAGCTAAATTTTTTTATTCTAGAAATTATCCAATTAATTCATAAATAAATTAGCAATTTATCTTCAAAAATTAATTTAATTGCCAATTTAAACTTGATAAATTTCAGGAATGTTACAGACTTCCCCCCTTAAGAAAATTTCGTCCTCGAAATTTGAAAGTAGGAAGACAACCAATGATGGATAGATACACAAGGATAGATAATCGACTCATAAATCAGGCCGATTAACTATTCTGCATTTGGCTTACCAAATAAGAATATCAACAATAGATATGAGAAAAATCTCATATAATATTACACAAGATATTTGGGTCCATCGGTCTACGAATATGCAAGGGCATTGACTAGTTCGAAGAGATACTAATCGTTCGTAGAATATATCGGATCCCAGAGAATAGATAGATGGATCAAATCTTCATGTTAGTTAACCAATTTACTAATTTAAAATTTCCAATTTATTTAATATTTTTAACTTCAAATTCATTAGAATTTAGATCGAAAAGCTGATAAGAAACCGATGAAGATACGAAGTAAGAATTTCCTACAACAATACGTATGGCCATCATCACACCGAAACTTCTTTCTGGAGCAGTCACGAAGCAATCAAAAGAATTCGAAATTGAATCAAAGGAGATTGATAGAGAAAAGTTGTTTCCACTGTTGCAGGGTATTGACCATTTATAGTGGTACTCCCCTGTCCCCTATCTCGTTCTCTTCTCGCACTCATACTCACTATCAGTGGATAGTAAGAGAATTTACTGAGGCATTCGAACGGATATCTTAAGGATACTCATTCTAGGGTTTACTTCGCCCTATCTCTAATGAGTCACTTAATGTGTTATACTCCTGAGCTAAGGTTTTAACCATCAGCTCTGATACCAAATGTAACGATTCGAATTTTTCGCGTTCGAAAATCGACATCCATACTTTACATTGTACTCGAATGCCGCAGATTCGACCGTTCAAATTCGAGTCGCCGGAGCTTATAACACATTAAGTGAATAACACAGCGGAAGAAATGAATAATATATTTCATATACAGCATTTGATACAATAACTGATACAACATGAATGATACAACAGGATGGTACAATAGATATCAACATTATCAGAGATACAAAGAATAGCAGCGGAAATAAAAGATAACACCAGCAGCGGAACAATATCTTCAATATAGTCTTCAAGAAAGAACTCCAGTGTAACTCCATCTCCAAGGCATCAATCCAGAAATAGCGAGAACTCCCAAATCAAGATGAAGAGAAGCAACTCGATCCAAAATGCGATTGCCAAATCCTAAGGCTGAAAGCTATCGAATCTACACCTAACATTGATTATCTGAAAACCCCAACTCTAGGCTGCCCGTGTGGGAAATAGTGGGCACCCAGAGTTTAGGAAAGGGACGATAAACTCCAGGTCAGTCATGGGACTGGTATGAGCAAACAAAAACATTTGGTCTTTTAAAACAAACAAAAGAATTTAAATTTGAAATCCGCAATGCTTTTTGAAAATGAAACCACCATAAGGCCTCCCGCCACACACACAATGCAAACGCAGAATTGGAGGAGATTTCTCCTTATGATAGTCAAATATGCTTGATACGAGAAAATTCTTTGATATCATTATAATAAGTGCAAAGTGTAGAAAATCATTTCGAAAGTAGAATATAAATCCTAGCCAGCATAGACATTCCGAACTATGCCTACTATAGCTACCATTTAAACAGTGGTGACCACCATAAGTAAATGGCAGGTTCTACAACTAAAACCGTACAAGGCACGTATTGGATGAATGGATTTCCAACAAATGGTCAGGCTAAGGAACTTCCTACTGCCACATGGGATCGCCTCTGGTGGGACGTCCCGAGAAACTAACGTTACGGTTAGCTCTCTGCCAACACAAGGCCGGGTTACCTCTGTAACTAGGTAACTACTACACGAATATGCCATCCCCCGGTCCTTTGGGACCTTTATCCGAGCGCTCGCAACAACCACAAAGTATCACAAAGTAATAGATCTGCAGTATCCACATGAGTAAGTATCTGGGCTCCATACCATGATACCCCCCTTTACCAGAAGGAAATGACATACCCTAAAGGGCGCGACCCTCATAACCTTGCCGCATCTTTCCTGTTTCGACCATTTCCGGGGTGTGAGGTCCTGATGCAGTCTCGTCCACAAAGCTACGCTTTGTGCAACAAAGCCATGCTTTGGGTCAACAGATGACCAAAGCAATGATCACAAAGATAAATGATCAAACAAATGATCATATCACAAATGATCAACCAATGATCATCACACAGCAGCACTCAGCATGCCACATTACCAAATTGGGAATATCACTGATAAATATCAACTACATAACCTCTGAGCTCGTACGTCTCAGAGAAGGGTGTTAAGCTAAGAGAATAAATTCTCCGCCACCAAGCAGAAATGTATTTGATAGAGATCAGTTAACATCTCAAAGTGTAATGTCGGACATACAACCATACAAGTCTGTTCCGGGTTCGAACAGAACCGAAGGCACTTCCGAAGAAGCCCTTGCAAATTCGGATAATCCCTAATCACGTCCGGACTTCCCATCACATATGGAGATCTCTATACCGGGGATCAGCCAGTGCAGAGACAATCGATGAGTTATCCTTTTGTTTTTGGAAATATCCGGTCTTCACCACCGGTCTTCAATTGCTATCCATAACGTCGTATCACTATTCGGAATGGGCTATATGACACTAGGTCCTCTCCCGGCTAAACCGAATAATGAGCGCCATATTTTAAAACATATGGATATGGGATTTTAGTTAAGTCACAACTTATAAAATCCAAAACTTTTCTTTCAAATGGTTAAACAAATTACCATTTTAAATCTTTAAACAAAAAGATTTATTTCACAAAGTTTCACCTAGTTTCACAAAGATCTATTCATAGATTCAAAACAACTTCCATTCCAATTGGATTAACTCAATAAATCTTTAAATTAAAGATTTAATTTATAGCTTCCAAAAACCCGTTCCAAAGATTTATTTATAACTTGGAATACCATTTTCATTTCAAAACTTGAATTCCTTTTAACATACATTGGAAATCCATTTCTTATATGAAAGCTTCTATTATTGGAAAACGACAGTTTTCGTTTCAGAAAAGTTCGATTTATACAAGTTGGAATCTTGGGTTAATTTTAAATTTCAAACATCACTTTTTAAAATGGTTTAAAACCCCATATAAATCCATTTATAAGTTGGATAACTTTTTTAAAACCCTAGTTTCCAAATCATAGAATTCAATTCAATTATTGAATTCAAATTTAACTCAAATTATTTAAAATTTCAAAACTCAATCGAGTTATTCAAAATAACTTTTATTTTTGAAATCCATTTTTTTTTTCAAAAACTTCAATTCTAATTCCAAAACTATTTTGGATTCAAAAATTCAAATTTTAAAACAATTTCAAAATCTGTGACTTAACCCATTTCCACGTGCAATCCATATTTGTGTGTGTATAAGTGTGGTCCGGGGGTTTTACACAATAGTGCATAACATCATCATTACAGATTCAATCATAAAGATAAGCGGTATAACCC
The DNA here is from genome assembly GCA_030765085.1 of Allium cepa. Lineage (NCBI taxonomy): Eukaryota > Viridiplantae > Streptophyta > Magnoliopsida > Asparagales > Amaryllidaceae > Allium > Allium cepa. The sequence continues at coordinate 657,981,132 of CM060940.1, forward strand.
ATAACGCTTATCTATATTCACAGATTCATAGATAAAGTAAATTATCAATCACAAAAATTCACTAATATGATTCGATGTGGGTTTCGGATAACCAGCTGGAATCCGACTCCCTGTCGCATCGAAATTCAAATGTCGTTTTACGGGTCAAAGGATTTGCATATTCATATAATCATATATATATCATAGATATAACAGCTTAGCATAAGGCATCAAATAGCATCACATCACATATCAAAATATCAATCCATCACACAACATTCAATAACAATCAGCATCTACAATTAAGATGAATAAACTGGGTGGTTTTAAATTTATTACCTATATGATTACTTTCATTTATTATTCCTAATTAATTAACTATCCATATTTATTCAATTAATAAATCTTCAATTATTAATTTAAAATCTAATATCATTCAATTAATGATTTCTTAATTACAAATTAATTATTCTAAGAAAAATTAATCTTAAACTTTAATTAATCAAATGAAAACCCTTAATTACTTTAATTAATTATCCATTTCATTAATTAATTAATTATATTAATTATCCATTTGTACTACCTTAATAATTAAATGAATTACAAATCATTATACTTTTCTTTATCTTTAAATAAACATTCCTTATTTACATTATGCATTTAAAAACAAAATGTTTTTAAATTTACATTAAATTCCATTTAACATTTCTTTTAAACTTAAAGACTCAAATTTGTCTTAAATAAGAGTTTAAAACAATACACAACTTAATCTTATATGTTTAAAAGGAACATATACTTTATAAATGAGTTTTAAAAAGAATTTAAATTTCAATTCAAATCAATTTAAAAATTACTTAAAAATTTCCAAATTGAAAATACAACTTCCATTTCATTTTAGTTTTAAATTCTTTAAAACTCTTTCTATAATTTACACCTACAATTCAAATGCAAATCATTTGATCATTAAAAACAATTCAATTTAAACCTTTATTTAAAACTGAAGTTTAAATTTTAAATCCAGATTTTAAAAACTCAGATTAAATTCATTTTGAATTTTTTTAAATTAAATACTTAACCTTCCATTCCAAATGCAAATCACATATGCATTTCCACAAAGAGTTTGAAAATCAAATTTAAATTTTAAAAACCATCAATGATTTCAAATTCCAGATAAATCAAATTTGAATTCATATTCAAATTCAACTTAAACTCAGTTTTAAACCTATACCTGCAAAATTTAATTTTACCTTAATATTTAAAACAGAAAACAGTTTTCTGATTATTTTAAAAAAAAAAAAAAAAAAAAAACTTTGAATTTTCCTGAAATTATTTCAACAAAATTCATACTTATTTGAATTCATATTCAAATTCAGGTTCTTAAAACCTAAGTCCAAATTAAGTTTACATTTTAAACTTTCACTTTCAATTTTAAAAACTGCAAACAGTTTTCCTGTTTCTTTATTATTATTTTTTTTTAAGAAAACCAATTTAAAATTTCTGCATTTAAATTATTACAAAATAAGAATCCAAACAATTTGAATTCATCCTTATATTCAAGCTAAATCCTAAGTTTAATTTCCAGACTTAAACTAAAACTTTATTTTTAAAATTCTAAAAACAGAACAGAACAGTTTCTGTTGAATTTTGAACCTCTTACATTCTTTAATTTAAAATGTTTTCAAATTTCAGATTTTGAATTATTTAAATCTATAACTAAATTCAGGTTCCAACTGATTTCAAATTTTAAGTTTATATTCCTATTATTACTTCAACTTAATTCTTTTAAAAACCTGGAAACAATTCTGTTTCCAATATTCAAACCTGTAACAAAAGGTATACTCGAGTCACCATAAAATTTACTTTGAGACAAAATCTACCCCGCTTCGAGTTTCTTCTCAAAAATCCCGAGGCCATCCCGAGCAAAAATTTCTGCAACCCTGAAACATCAAACCCTGCACAACACCATCATCCTGTGCACCTGCACCATTGCCAGAGCCACCACTGGCCAACTTCGAACTCACCGCCGAGTCACCCAAGCACCCTACATCCACCTACGACCCACAGATCAACCACTCATGCCTCGAATCAAAATCTAGCACTTCAAACTGAACTGTTCCAGTAGAAACTGGAATTAGCCACTGTCAGAAAACCCATCACCCACACGCCTCCGACTGATGATATACCCCACAACTTCGGCCATGGATTGCTGACCCATCGCTCTTTCTTCTCCCAAAACTCCTTCAAACCCGATGCAGAGATGAAGTGGTAGTAGACCAATTACAGTAAGAACCCAAACTAGGGTTAAAATCAATTTCCAGTAAATTCAAACATCACAGTGATTTATAAATTCATCCACCATTTTTACCATACTTTCTGATGCATCACCTAACTCCATCAACAATTTCAAGCAACCCAATTACATAGATCAACAGGATTTGGCGAAAACCCAAATTTCACTAAAACCCCAATTACACATATTATACTCTACTAAAAATTGAAATTTTGATTTTGAAATTCCTAACTTTCAGTGATGATTCAAGATATAAGCTTGAATCAATATAAATTAACATTTGTTTTCAAACATTGATAAAAATTTGCTACTGTGTTATTTGTTTCCAGACAAATTTCAAAATCCAGTGACTTTGATCTTCTTTCTTTTTTTTCTCAGTTTATACTTGAACTTGTCATTTAAAACTAGATGTTGTTTACCCAAATTAGCTTGTTTAGGATCATAATTCACTAAGTGATTTGATAAGAAGGTTTGGACTTAATTCATTTAAAATCTCTGTATCTAAAAATATCAGAGAGGAACAGTCTAACTAGCATGCAAACTAACTCATTCATATACACAGGTAAATCACCAACTTATAAACATGCAAGCATTCATCATTTCAGAAATTTATCAAGCAACAGATTAATTATCACTTAAACCTTTTTAAGTGGTAGTTTACTCACCTTAATTCAAGGTGCAGAGCATACACTGTCCAGATTGATCATGCTGAAGCTTGAATGCCCATTCAAATGCAGGTTCCAAATTATGAAAATGCAGGCTTGAATGCTCTTAAAAATGCAGACCCCTGCCTTTAAAAAATGATGCTTGCTTCATAATGCTTCAGTTTACAACATGCAGGCTTCTAGCTTCTTGTTCCAGATTTATGAAATGCAGGCTTGAATGCTTTTTTAAAAACATGCAGCTTCTACTTGATGCATGCAGGCCTTGCTTGCAATTTGCAGATGCAAAGAAATGCAGAGCTTCTTGATTCATACATGCATGTTCCAGGGTTTAAAAATGAATGCATGCTGGCCTTTGAAATTGCAGGGCTTTTTGATTTATACATGCAGGCTTTAAATTGATGTGCAGGCTTGTATTTTGAAGAAGAGGAGTTGAAGGTTTGTTTGGGTTTCAGATTTTTAACATGAATGCAAATGTATGCAGATTTGAAAAATGCAGTTTGTATGGTCTGAGAATGAAGATTTTGGGTTTTTCTTTTGTTTTGAGTTCAAACTGAATTGTTTTTTTTTTTTTTCTTATCTTATGTTTTGAACAGCTTTATGATTTTGAGATTAGTGGAGACAAATCTGTTTTCAGATTTTCTAAGATACCCATGATTACATATGGGAAGATGTAAAGTTTTCATAATTTTAAATTTTCATTTTTTATATTCAAATAAATATTATGAATGCCATTTGTTAAAAATCATCATAAACTTTGGATTTTGTTGATTGTCTTACTCTACTCCATCTCACATGTGTATGTATGTTCACATGGGTGATTTTTTTTTTACAAGACAAAATAAATTTATAAACTTTATTTATCATTATTTTTTTTTTTTATCATATATACTTTATAAATAAATGTATTTGTTTATTCATTTGTATATGTATGTACATGTTCAATGCTAAAAGAATTTAGTCAACATTTATATATATATATATATATATACATATATTATATCTTAATATTTTTTTTTTTTATGCTACTCATTTTTAAAACACTCATTTTAAATTTAAATTTCAATCTTAACTTGAAATACAACATTTGTATTTATTTTACTTTTACAAAATTTTAAAAAAGAAATGAATTTATAACAATTTGTACACTCAACAAATACATCACACATAAATATACATTTCTTAGTTCATGGTGCTTTTGTAAACTTATTTTATTACATCAATTTTTATTACAATACATTTATTAAATTCCAAAAGGTAAGTATTTCATATTCATTCTTGTTTTTTTAAATTTTTAAACTCAAGTCATTGTACCAATCATATTTTTTTTATTAATTCATGAATTCTATTTTTAATGTTTAATATACAAATCATATTCAACTCCTTAGTTTAAATTATTTTATAGATTCTATTTTTAAATCTTTTAATTTAGCTCACATATTAATATAAATATATTTTATACATCTTATTTTTAAATTCAATATTTGTTTATAAAATACTTATTCATAAATCTTAAACCAATCCTACTTTATAAGCTAAATTTTTTTATTCTAGAAATTATCCAATTAATTCATAAATAAATTAGCAATTTATCTTCAAAAATTAATTTAATTGCCAATTTAAACTTGATAAATTTCAGGAATGTTACATATATGATTTAAATTTGATTTGATAAATTATGTACATACATTTATTTATCCCTAAAAGGTTTGAAGAAATCGGAAATTTAATTCTTAAATTTTATTTTAAAGAATAATTTCAATTATAAAAAGAAAATCAAAATTTTGGATGAATATTCAAGCATGAAATGGTTTAATTGGAAAGTTTTATTTGTATAATACAATTGCATTCAAATATAACTTACCTTAATTTCAGAAGTTAATAATGTAATGGGATAATATGCAATATAAAAAGATTTTTATAAATAAAATTTGAGTGGTTATAATAAATATCACACGCTTAAATTTTGTTATAAAAAGATTAATAGAGGTAAATAGAATAAAAGAGTAAATTGAATAATTTACAATATAAAATGATGTTAAAGGAACTAAAAATAAATTAAAGCAGTTATAATAAATGTAAATACATAGGTGATAAAATATATTGAGGAATAAAATAAAATTTTAATTAGGTAAAGAAGAATTAAAGTTATTGAATACATTTTTGAGTATAATAAATGGTTTTCAAATCCATGACTTTAGAAATTGTTAATATAAGACGATTAGTTGATAAGATAATAACATTTGAGATAGTTAAGATTTATTTAACTTGTGTAAAAATATTAATTATCTATTTAAGTTGAAATTTCTATGGTTTCTAACTTATTATCTTTTTTTTTTTTCAAACTATCTTTTGGTTGTCCTTATTTTCTTTATCTTGCTTCAGGCTGGTGTAGGCACTTTTCTATAATTTTTCTGTTTAGAAATCTTTCTATAATCTTTGATAATCTGCACCTTGTTAAACTTACCTATAACAATAGTTTTCAAGTATAATTTCAATCTCCTTGCCATCTTGTCTTAATCTTATTTCACTTTATTTTTTTCTGTGCTTCCCCGTACCTCATTCCTTTTTGGGGACGAAAAGTTTTGAGTGGGGGAGAGTGTAACAACCCTAGATTTTTGCATATAATTTAAATTTGACTTTATTTTTATTTTGAATTACTTTAAACTTGTTTTATTTCAAACATTTCATTTTTGAATATAAATTTTTATTATTATATGAATTATAATTTCAAACTGGTATAAATTGAATATTTTCCTGAAAAGTGAATTTTTGGTCAATATAGTCAAACTTTGACTTTTAGATTTTAAATTTAAATATTTGAATTCTTGAATTTTATCTTTTATTTTGAAAAAAGATTTAATATCATGAATACTGATTTTCGTTTCATTGAAATTTGATTTAAATTGTGAAAATTATACCCTTTACAATATTGTGTATATATAGGGTTATTTAACAATATTGTTTGTTTAATTTATATAAATGATATTTTTACTTAATACATCTTATTCTAATGTGTATGTTTATGTTATATTATGTATATTTTGACTTTTAAATATTTTTAAAGTGATGTTTGAATTTTTCCAAAGCTTATTGAAATTATTTTCTATTTTTAAAGCCTAGTTCCTATTTTCTTTGCTATTTTCTTCATTTAAATTATATTTCAATTTAAATTTTTATATCTATTTGTGAATGCATTTTATTTTTATGTTATTATCTTTGTTATAAATATTTTTACAAGTCCATGTAAATTTTCCAAAGTTCATTCTGTTTATTTTCCATTTTTCTAGACTAGTTTGCAATTTTGTGCTATTTTCTTATTTTTACCTTATATAATTAATAATTATTTATTTATATTTTATATTTTGTTGCATTTTCGAAATATTTACTGAAATTATGATTTTTCTCAGTAATTTAAACTTATATAAATAAATAAAGGTAATGTGAAAAGGTTTTGACTTTTGGTTTCCAATGGCTCTTTATCTCCCACCTTTTCACATTTCAACGTTACTTTTCATTCAATTGGCCATATCTCCTCATTTCTTCAGTCGTCTATTTTTTTTTCTCATTCACGTAAAACATTTCTCTTCCCATTTGAAAAAATTTCGGCCCCCATCATCTCCATGAGTTTGGTAATTTTTTCCTTTTCTTTGTCCATTGTTTTTCTTCTTGTTTTTCTACTTGTTTATGTTGATTGTACTTGCCTTCTCTTCTACTTCAGGTTCGTCCCCACCACTCCAGCCACCATGGCCGCCTCCTCCACCAACTAAACCACCCACCACCTCCTCTCCATCCCCAAGACACCGGCCGTGCCCAATAGTTGATCAAACTCCACCTAAATCTACACAAACTTCACCTATATGCACTATAGCCAACACCTATGCCTTCATCATCTTCAACCTTTCTTTGGCCACCACCAACTCCACCTCCACCACCCATGGATGACCTTAAACCCTCTGCCACACCATCCTCCAGCCCACTAGAGAGATGGCCGTGCCTAGTCTTGCTTGGGCCGAGCCAATGTTGCCTTGAATTCATGATATTTTGCATTGTAGTTGTAATCCTTGCACATATCTCATGCATCATCACATTTGCTCCATCCCATACATGTTTGGCCGACCTCTTATGAACCCAAACCAGATCCTTGTCCTTTCTTCAGCCGTGCCTTTCTGACCTATATCTAAAGCATATGATGTTGAAAGCAAGTGCAAGGTCTTTGGAGATGATTTATGCATTCATTCCTAGCATTGTTTATGTATATTTGTGTTGTTTTCACCACTACCCACCTTTGCACCATAACCAACCGAGTGTAGGCCGATCATACCCAACCAAAACCTGATCCAAATCTTGCCTTACACCTGTTGTACACCTTATGGATGAACCTGAAGGTTGTTGGAAGCAAGTGCAAAGCAATTCTGCTTTGATTCGTGCAGTTGATTCTATCTTATTCTATCGTATTTTGCATTAGAAAACTTATGTTATTATTATTGTTTTGTGTGACTTGTATTCAAGGGATTTGATACTTTGGCTCTTTCACTCATCTCTGTGTCGTGTTATCGTGCTTGTGTTGTTCCCTTTCGTGCATTCATCGTTGTGTCTCCAGCTCAAACCTGTGAGTTATTCTCACCAGACAATATGTACCTGTATAACTGATAAACTGACATCACTTGAATCTGTAACTTATATCATCATGTTATATATGCTTATATTATTATCATATGATGTTCACACCTGTTATTACACCCGTTATATCATATGTTACTATTATTTTATGTTATTCTGTTACTTATATCAGTTATCATCACTGCAAGTTCCCTTTGGATTAGAATCACTATGGGTTGAAATGATACATACCCGAACGGACTTTAGAATAGGGGAAAATCGTTATGGGCTGAAATGATAGACCTGAGCGATTTTCATTTTATTTCATTTACTTGGGACTGCGGGTTTGAAATGATAAAACCCGGATTTTCTTTGTAAATTACGGGTTGAAATGATATATTACCCGTATCACTTTACCTAGCGTAGAAAACTATATACAGACCCGTAGTTAAAATATGTTTTTCTAAAAATTTTAAAATATTTTAGAAATGTAAATATTACTATATTTTGCTTTAAACTTAAAAAAGAAAATTTGTAAAGTATTATTGATTTTCTAGGAATTTATAAGTTAAATAAATTATGGAAAAGTTAGAAAATCTGAATGTAAGTTATTTTGGAAATTTTGATTTAATTATAATTGGAAATTAAATTAAACATGAAATTTTGATAAATTTATGATAATTTGGATTTAAATGAATTTAAAATGATTTTATAATATATTAATGATTTTTGAGTAAAGTTAAAAAGTGAAAGGAATGATTATTTAAGTTGAAATTTGGAAACATAACTTAAATTGGAATTTATGAATTTGATTTAAAAGTGAAATTTTAAGTTAAGTTAAATAAAATGGAATTAAGTTATATTTGAAATTTTAAACTTAAGTGTTAAGTTGAAATTTAATGTAATGAATTTAAATTTGAATGTTGAAATTTAATAAGTGGATTATTAATAAATATTGATTTTTGAAAGGAAACTTAACTTTATAAAATCATGAATTTAAGGAAAATTAAATAATGATTATAAATGTGAAAATGTATGATTTTATAAGTTCAAAATGATTTAAATAGAAATATAAGTGTTTGTGAAATTCTATTGAATATTTGAAGCTAATTAACAGCATTTTAAATGCTGTCTTTTGTTAAATTGAATTGTTTTGAATGTAACTTTCTGTAGCATTTTCCAAATGCCGCGAAACTTGAAATTTCATTGTTTTAATAAATTTAAGTGAATAAATGAACATTGAAAGTTTAAATTTTTGGAATTTAATAATTTAATTATTAAATGTAATAACTTCATTTTTATGATTTAAAATGAAGTAATTTGTTTTGAAATATAACTATTTTGATATATTAAAATGATTGAAATGTGGTTTCGAAAAGATATGATATTTTGATATATTAAAACAATTTGAAATGAAGTTTTGGAAAGATATAATATTTTGATATATTAAAATGATTTGAAACGAAGTTTTGAAAGATATGATATTTTGATATTAAATGATTTGAAAAATGGAGTTTTGAAAGATATGGTATTTTGATATTAAAATGATTTGAAAAGAAGTTCTGAAAGATATGATATTTTGGAAATGAAGCTTTGGAAGGTTATGATATTTTAATATATTAAAATGATTTGAAACAAAATTTGAAAGATATGATATTTTGATATTAAATGATTTGAAAAATGGAGTTTTGAACTTTGATATTAAAATGATTTGAAAAGAAGTTCTGAAAGATATGATATTTTGGAAATGAAGCTTTGAAAGGTTATGATATTTTAATATATTAAAATGATTGGAAAGGAAGTTTTGAAAGGATATGATAATTTAATATATTGAAATGGTTAGAAATGACTTAATATTTATTTTGTTAAATATTTGAATTTGGAAGATATGGTATGATGATATATTGAAATGGTTTGGAAATGATTTAATCTTTATTTTTGATAAAGTTTTGGATTGAAATGATATTTTATTTTGAAGTATAAAATATTGTTTTAAAGTTATAACTACGGGTTATAATAACGATTGGCTGGCAAAGAGACGGGGATCGGATATCTGGCATACTCTTTGTCGATACCGAAAACCACTTTGACAACCGTGTACGCGGTGGAGCTTCCAGAATGAAGTAGGATGGTGGCAACGTTCTTGAGGTATATTACGTGAACCCAACTCCCGTGAGTTGGCATAAGGTGGCTAAAACAGGAGCGATCTCGGGCCAAGTGAGGTCATTCCTCCGATCGGACACATTCCTTCGATACTATACTCTTACTTATGATTGATTAGATGGCCATCCTTCAATTTTGGTTTGGAGTGTGTTCCGAGGTGGGCGTATGTGGCTTCTGCGTTACCACCAGCCCATGTGCGTAATTGGTATATCTACCCTGGCATTGCCTTGTGTGCCGTGTCACCTACCATACTGAGACTTTACTACGAGTTTGTTTTTCTCCCGTAGCCCGTGTGGTATCCTCTGACAGTCACCCGGTGTGGAGATGTCATGGTATTGGATGGACTGTTGGGACTATTATGTGTGAAGGGTGATATGGGTAGCCTGGAACGCTATTTAAAAGTAAGTTTATTTTACTGTAGACATTATTATAATAGCGCAATATTACTACATAGTAAATAATTTAACGGATCCTTAGAGGATGGGCGGTCCCAGGCATCCTTTAAGTTACTTGCACTTTATTACAGTTCACTTGAGTTGGTTTACATTATATAAGTTTATATTGTCCTGACTCGAGTGTTTGTATTTTATTTACGCTCGGGTCAGCCTGAGTTATTCATAGATTTGGATTCCACTTTCTGGAGATTGGAATCGCTAGAGATCATCTGCTTATCTAGTTTTATCTATTCCAGTTCTGTTGTTCTATTCAGCTTGTACTTGGTTATCATCTTGAGACTTCTCTTGTACTTTATTTATTCTGTTGTATTTTATTTAACTCTGATATATTTTCATAGTAGCTTCATGAACTACTATCTCTTTTACTTCCGCTGCATTTCTTACTCTGTGTCTGTGTTCTGTGATTTTTATTTACTGTATGTCCTAAGATTTGCCAAATTTTATTTACAACGCGGTATTTTGAGCAATTCAAGTCTGGCATGTGCGGATACGGATGGTTGAAAATATCGGGCTGTTACAAAAACTGCATAGACTTTCAATCTCTCCCTGTTTCACATTGGACATGGTGTGAATGTCGAGGGAGGCTTCCCTCCTCGAATTGAATTGTTTTAGGAAATCAGTGGACAATTGCCTCTAAGATTTGACCTCTCCCAATCCGTACCTTCGGAACAATCTTATTACTGCATCTGATAAATGTATGGAGAACGGTTTACATCGGGCCATCCTTCCAACGTCAGGATGTCCATAAAGTCACTATGGAAAAAAGGCATCAGACAATGGATATGCTTCATTGTCTGATTGCATATCTATCTATCTATCGTTAAATCCCATACCATCTCATTGCATATCTAACCACAGTGATGTCGCGTCGTCTGATATGCACTAGCATGACAAAAAACCATATGTCATTTAATGCTATAGTATCATTTTTAGAAATTCTTATTAGACAATATATAAATATTGACTGATATGAATAATTGTTCACAAAATGAAATTCAAATATTTTATTTAAATAAATATTTTATTTCAAATCAAGATCAAATACTATACAACTTTCACTATCACTTTACTCACATTTTCAAATACAACGTTCACTCTCACTCTCATATATACAACATTTCTGTACACTCTCACATACAACGTCTTTTTTACTCGCACTCACTCACAGGAGTTTATTTTTGATGTTGATCTTGATTTGTTAGCTCTAGCCCGCGTCCAACCATCTCTTGTACTAGTCAAATAAACAACGCAATAAAATGGAAAAATAAACAAACCTAAATTGCAAAAATAAAATTGAATTTGAATATTAATATTGCCTTAGTTTATGGGTTTGTTTTCTTCATGTTTTAGATAGGGACAAATATATATGTGCACGGACAACTTATGATATGCACAGTGTATCACCATCAATATCATAAGGCTGAGCCTCAATCTAATCTCACGGACAAGTATGCGCAAGGTCAAACCAAGCAGTGTATATAAGGCATTCAGTGTTACACAGTCACACATACATACACACATATGTATACATGTATATATGGCGCAACGAACACAAGTGAAGACTGGAATATGGTGCAGTGAACATCACCAAAGGGACAATCAACGGAAGTGAAGACTAGAATATGGTGCAGCGAACATAAGTGCATAAGCTTAGATTATTAAACCAAAATGAAACAAAATGGAAATCAGATTTAGGCCAGAATACGAATTCAAACATGAAAAAAATGCATGTACATGTGTATCAGGTCAATACTAATGCAACAACAAGCATGAATTGTGATTCAGATTGAACAAGGCAACAAGATGGAAATCAGATTCAGGCAGACATACTGTGTACTAAGAGGAGATACACATAGCTGTAACTCGATAGAATATACATCAACAAACTAACTAAGTGCACACATCATTTATTTACTAAAAACAAGTTCAACTCAAAATGGTTCAGAACTAAAAACAAGTTCATCTAAACCTCAAAATGGTTCAAGCTAAAGGCAACTCGAGTGTACATATGAACATACAAGTATATACAAGTGTATACAAGTGTATATACAAGTATATACAAGTGTATACAAGCACATGTAAGTGTATACAAGCACATACAAGTACATATAAGTATAAATAAGAACTGAATTGGAACAAGATTTGCAATTGAACCGATCAGACTCATGCACAAAAGACAGTTCACACATATATATGTGGATATAAGAACATTCACACATATATACATACATATGTATGTATATACATGGAAGTTCATAAATAGTATGCAGATAAATATAAACATACATACACATGAGTATAGATGAACCAAGACAACGTAACAAGAAATCATAGTGCAATAGCAACATTCACACATATATACAAACATATGTATCTAAGTATATATATATGGAAGTCTCAAATTACTTGGTATGAACCATATCGGACTCATATATATATACATGGAAGTATGTATATACATGCATGCATTGGCTTAGCAAGCATTCACACATATACATACATATAAGTATACACATTGAATAAGGCAGAGCATACATTTCAGAAATTATCAGAAAACTCAAACTAAATCAATTGGAAACAGAATCAGTCACAAACAAAAATAATTGAACTTAACTTCCCAAAACAAGGCAACCTTTATATGATTCTCATCATTAAACAAACAACAAAATGTCAACTAATACTCAGAGTCAAGGAAATCAACTAGTACAACAACCCGAAGTCAAGACCGAAGTCAGGGAAATCAACCAGAGTCAAATATTAGGGATCAAAGGATGAAAAAAGTTAAATTCCCATAAATATCTGTTACCAAAAAAAAGTCCAGTGCGCACTGCCTTGAATAAGTCCATAGGCCACAAATAAATGCACAAATAAGTGCACAAATAAACACAGTTCATCAACACAGTTCAAAACAAGGAAATGCTTCAAGTTCATAGGCCACATATAAGTGCAGAAATAAGTCCAGTGTGCACTGCCTTGTACAAAGCATGAACAAGGCAGAACCTAGTTTTAAACCAGAAGATCAAAGTGGAACAAACCATTGACCAAAGTGGAGTAAACAAGCTCAAGCAAAACAATTCAGTAATTGGTTCAAGCTCAAAATGGTTCAAGCTCATATGTAACGACCCATAAATTTTAACTATTTTAATAACGTAGTTAACTGAAATTTCATGAACTTTTAAATAATTGAATTTGAAAGTTAAAATTTGATATTTGGAATACGTCTTCTTAAGCATAGAAATTGGTAAATTTTCATCAGATAATATGGATGTTTATTTTATTTTTGTAATTCTATTTCAATCAGACAAATTTGATGATAATAAAATGTTTTTCAAACCTGAATATTTTTCTTTAGGAAATTTGTAAATCATCTTCTGAGTAGGACATCATAATTTGTTTCCTTAAATTTGGACTTCTATTTCTCCATTTATCTTATTTTCGTCAAGTTAGCAGCATTTTCGGTACCGAATATCGACTTTTGATAGGACGATCGTTTTACTGATATCTATATACCGTTTTAATCGTCTCGTTGTGTTGATCTCTGCGGTATATTCAATTCTGTGTTTTGAGATACGGTAAGCAGCGGAATCCATGTAAATGGTAATTGTATCGATACCACTTTCGATGTCCATTCAAATTTCAAAATGATTGGAATAAACAACCACGAATTTATTATGACTTTTAATATTTCCTAGAACTCAGCTTTTGATTTTTACTATTGCAACGTATTATACACCGGTTCTTTTCTCTGTCCATTTAATCTTACCTTCGGTTTGCTTTTCATCCGTTAACTTGAAAAAAAAAATTTAATTATTCATACAAAATTATTTATAAGTGAAGCCGGCTCATTCTTCTTCCTTACCCAAGCCTCTTATCTCTCTATGCCTGCCCTTGCCTCTGTGATTTCATAAAAGAAGAAAACAAGAAATAGAATAGCAAGTTATTTCCTACTACCTTTTTACTCGTTCATACCCGTGCAAGTTCCCACACTTCTCGCGTGAAGCCGACCCAATCCCGTAGATATTCTGCTCATTAATTCCGACAGCCAGCTCCGCCTAGAATGCCACTGCCTCCACCTCACTTCAGTCTATGACACACCCTTCATGGCCGGAGCCACCCTCTCACATCCTAAGCTCCTCCCTCCTCCACCGCTAGTCCATCACAAAACCGATCCATCGTCACCAATTTCCGCATGTCGAGAATCGCCACCTCCTCGACCTTCCCTAACCCGCGTGATCCACCCCCCAATGGTCGGCCGTTAACCACTTGCTTCGTCCCCTTCCTGTAGCCGTACATTCTCTTCTATACTTTATAAAAAGGTAAACAAGTTTTGTTTATATAAAAAGTATATAAGTTGAAAGATTTTGCTATATATATATATTAATATCTATTCGTACAATACAGTTTTAGATATATTATATATAATGATTTTATATTAGCTATAAGCTATGTGTAGTGACAGAGCTTGGCTTGAAGATATGTATATATGTGACAGAGAAGTAAGAAGTTTGTACATGATTTTGAAATATATATTAGTTATATAAAAAGTATAAAATGTTGGTTGTAATTTATATAGCTATTATTTATATATTAGTATACTCAGTTTTGGTTTCTTTTGATAGGAATACCATAGTTTTTTTCCAACGTTTTTAAAATGTAGGTATATAACAGTTTTGGGTCATTACATATGACAGTCCTCTTTACATCATGAATATGCTTATTCATATATATGTTCGACAATGGGTATATTTATATAACAATATGTTTTGAGTAATGTTTTGGTATGTTTATATCTGTATAATATGTTATATGTACATTTTTATTAATATTTTGAAAAGCATTATGTATACAGTATAAGTGACGTGTATCCATGCTTAATCTATTTGTATGATATCTTATGTTGATATTTTGAAATGAATTTATAATATATATTTTAATATATGGGTTTTCAAATTTTAATTTGAAGGGATATATCTATATATAGGTATGTATAAGTGTGCTGTAGTCGCTTAGATATTTTGATAGGAAATAGAAATGTGGTTTAGAAATCTATGATTTTAAGCGTATATTGTTTATAGTTAGATATATAAAGTTGGATATTTAAAATATATTTTATATTTGTCTTATTATATATTTTATATTGGTGCTTTGATTTCGAAATGCTTACAGATTTTTTTTTCATTATATTAAATATATGTATTTGACTTTTAAAGATACAAATTTTTGATTTTCCATTTGTATACGTTTTAAAATTTATAATGATGGTCCAGTATATGTAGATTTTGTTTTAATACGTGTCTTAAATTAAATATTTGTTTTGAAAGAAAGTAATAAAATAATATAATTTACTCTTCATTTCCATTATATTAAGATGGATTCGTTTTATCAATTCCTATTTAGCAGCTCTAACCATTGAATTCGTGCAATCTAGCTTTGATTCGAAATTCGTGCTTTGGAATTCGTAGCTCATTTCATTATCCAATCTATCTAGCCTCAAAAGGTGAGCAATCACTCAAGATTAACGTTCTTACATTTATTAAATATGATTTCAATTTAAAAGACAATTGAAATATGCTGCCGCTAGTTATTTACATTGTTATATATATGCTATTATCAATATCTGTTCACATGTGACATTTGACACCATTATCTGTTATATATATTGATGATATATGCTTGTTATATTATTTTCATATCTGTTATCACTCTACAAGTTCCCTGTTAGTATAGAATTCACTATGGGTTGAAATGATACATACCTGAACGATCTGTAGAAGAGGATAAAATCATTATGGGTTAAAATGATAAACCCAAGCAATTTTCATTGAATTGAATTTGGGATTACGGGTTTAAATGATATATACCTGTATATATTATAAATTGCAGATTGAAATGATAAATACCCATATCACTTGACCATAGGATAGAAAATTATATACATACAACGTTGGTATATATATATATATATTGAAATGATTTCCAAAGTTTTGAAAAAGGATATGATTTTATAACTTGATTATGATTAAAGGTGATTTAAATGGTATTTCAAATTTATATAAATTAAAATGGTATATCTAGTTTTATTTAAATTTGAATTTGAAGTTTATTTAAATGTTATTGTATTGATTAGGCAAATATTTCAAAACTGAATAATAGTAAGTGAATTTGTTATACATATGGAATTGTCAGATTTAGTTTTGAAATGTTGAATATTAAAGCTTTGAATTATATATTGAAATTGAAATGGTTTATTTGTTGGTTAAAAATCTGTATTTGAAATCGATATAATTTGAAATGGTTTGTTGAGAAACTAAAATAAATTGAAATTGATGATTTGAGATTTTGATTATATTCTAATTTTGGAATTCGAGTTTATTTGGAATCGGTTTGTGAAATTTGAGGAAACTATTTTATTATATAAAGTATTTATATTTTACTTTATAAATTATTTGAATATAAATTCTTTTAATATAAACTATTCTTAATGTAAACTATTTTAATATACTTACTATTTTAATGTAAACTATTTTAACTTATAACTCTTTTACATAAACTATTTTACTTTATAAACTATTTTATTTTATATACTATTTTAATATCTAAACTGTTTAAGTGGTGGAAGTTATGTTTTCAAAGTTATGAGTTTCAAAGTATTATGTTTTGAAGTGTTATAATTTCAAATGTTTGGTTTTGAAAGCGTTATAACTTTGAAAGTGCTATGATTTTGAAAAAGGATATATTTGAAATGGAAACGATATCGTATTTGGGTTTGAAATGGAATTGATATCGTATTAATATGGTTTTGAAATGGCAATGATATTTTGGTTTTGAAGTATATACTATTTTGAAATAACCGCGGTGTTATAATAACGTTTGGTGTTAAAGAGACCGAGATCGGAATTTGTCATACTCTCCGCCAACTCTGAAAACCACTTTAACAACTGTTTACGTGGTAGAGATTCCATAATGAAGTAGGATGGTGGCGACGATCCTATATGAGGTATATACGTGGACCCGACTCCCGTGAGTTGGCATAAGGTGGCTAAAATAGGGGCAATTGATGGGCCGATGAGGTAGCTCCTCTGATCGGACACACTCCTTCAATACTATATTCTAACTTTGTGATTGGTTTGGTGGCCACCTTTGATTTCTGATTTTAGGAGTGTGGTTCGAGGTCGGCGGTAGTGGCTGCTCTGCATTACCACCAGCCCAAAAGTGTAATTGGTATATCTACCCTGGCATTGCCTAGTTGTACCGAGTCACCTACCTTAGCGAGACCATTATGAGTTTGTTTTGTACCATACCTATAGAGTGCCCTCTGATAAGCCCAGTTTACGAGAATTTACGGTACTGTATAGACTATGGGAATATATAAAATGTGTTAAGGTGGAAAATGTAAAGCCTTAACACTATTTTCAAATAGTATACTTTACTACATACATTATTATAATAGCGTATATTACTGCATAGTAGATAGTTTAACGGATCCTTAGAGGATAGATATCCCAAACATCCTTAAAGTTACTTGTATTTCAGTTGTTATTTCACTTGAGTTGGATTTATTGATATAAGACTGTTAATCCTGACTCGAGTGTTTTGTATATACTCGGGTCAGACTGAGATATATAGTTTTAAGACTCACTTTTGGAGTTGGAGCTTCATTTGGAGATCCATTTACATCCTTTCAGCTTGTAGTTATTCAATTGATTCCAGAGATGTATTCTAATCTTGTATTTGACTATTGTATTTAAGACTTCTGTTGTATCTTATTTAATCTGTTATATATATAGTAGCTTCATGAACTACTTTTCTTTTGTTTCTGTTGCTTATTATTGTTTTACTCTGTGTCTGTGATTCTGTGATTTATTTATTTACTGTGTATGCTGAATTTTTCCAAATATAAATTAACAATATGATATTTTGAGCAATTCAAGGCCGGCATATGCGGATGTGAATAGTTGAAAATTTTAGGATGTTACATCATATATGAACAAGGCTCAAACTAAACAAGTGCCACAAATTGAACAAGGCAATGCCACAAATTAGCATCAAAACAAACAAGACAAACAATGAGAACTTGAGTTTTAAACAAAACAGCAAACCGTACATGCAATTAGTTCAAAGTATATATGTATATGCAGTAAACAAGTGCAAGTGCTCATGTGCAACGTGGATATACACGTATATCGGTAAATAATTCAAGTTCTAGTGCTCAGGTGCAACAAGTGCAAGTTTAAAACATACATATATACACATGTATATGCAGTAAGCATACATGTATATGTAATAAAAAAATCAACTCAGGTGCAACATGGACAATGCATTGGAATAAACCATAAAGCAAGTATATACAAGTGCACATAAACAAGCTTAGGCAAAACAACAAGTGCTGAAGTGTTATCCCGCTTTTTGGCATGGCTGAGACACGAAGGAATTGAATAGAAACCAAGGGCGGTTCTCCTGAAGATTGGTTATACATAGGTTCACTGTGGATACTGGCAAATTTGGTCTAAGTTCGGACTAAGCTATAATTAACATGATGTGACAAGCAAAGCTATGAAAGCCAATGTTCTAAATTTTGGGTCAATCAAAGTTCATATGCTCAAGTTATGATCGATCGAAATCAAGAAAGGAGATGTCATTTTGTATCCATCAAAAGCCACCCCTCTTTGTATCCATCCAGCTTCATATCCATCGAAGTCTATCCCTCCATCAACAGCTATCCATATGATAAGTTCGTATCGATCAACTCCTTCACTCTACGTCGTATCGATCGTTCCAGGCATCGATACAAGATGAGCAACTGGGCATAGATACAAAGACGTCTTCAAATCATCGGTACGAAGCGGCACACAATCATCGATACGAAACCAACAGTAAGCATCAATGCGAAGCGGTGCACAAATATCAATACAAAACGAACCACACACGACCGATACGAAAAAGCCTGGTCAACCAAAGAAAGTGGTTTTTTAGCATGAAATTTGGATCTCTCCTGAACTATCGCTCCACGTCATCTGACCGATACACAGAGTGATCGATACGAAGACTAATCGATACGCAAGTATCGATAAAACGCTCTAGCCTACATACAAAATCAACATTGGATCGATCATAACTCGAAAGCTATAAGTCCAAATGCTACCAAATTTTCACAGGAGCTTGTTTACCTCCTCAAAAATGTCTCTAATCGATCTCATCCCAAATGGACATCATTTTGATTGATACGAACAAGACTAATTGATCTATCTTGTTAACCTACTCTTGTGTGAGAAGCAGCATTCCGAGTTCAAAGGCAGATATATCAGACCTACACCTATAAATAGCACCCCAATGCCAACAGAGAAAGGACTTTTGACTCTGCTACGCCGTTACTCTGCCATTACTCCATTATAACTCGAGTCCTAGAGTGTTGTACTATTGCAATCAGTTGTCAATCATCAATAAACCGCAAAATATTCAAAGTGGACATAGGCTACAATGCCAAAGCACTATAATTTCTTGTCCTTTTGTATTTCTGCATGCTTTTATTAGTGTGATTGTTAGCTTAGCCTCTTTTTCCATTTAATTTCTTCATTTTAATCTCTTCAATCACATTCGAAGAGTGTTGCACCCAATTTTGGTACAAACATGAAGCAAGTATATACAAGCTCGAGTGTACATATGAATATACAAGTATATACAAGTGTATACAAGTATATACGAGTACATACAAGTGTATACAAGCACATACTAGTACATACAAGTGTATACTAGTGTGCGCTGCCTTGATAAGGCGGTGTTGTGCACTGTCTTGTAAGGCAGTGCACTGGCTTGTCACAAATTGAACAGCAAGCATTAGGCAAGATCAGAAATAAAGACACGTACAGGAGTACAAGTGTAGATAAACAAACATGGGAAAGCAAACATGTATCAAAGCTTCACATATAGCTATACAAAAGAACAAGAAATGGTGTGACACATACATACATACATATGTATGTATACACAATGCAGCCCTCATGAAGTACATAGTTCAAGTGTAAGTGTGCATAACTTTATTCAAGTGGAAAAGCATTTCAGAAATTATCAAAAAATTTAAACAAAATCAGTCGGAAACAAAATCAGTCTGAAAAAAACCCAGTCGAACTTAACTTCCCAAAATAAGGCAGTGCCATAAATTAAATCAAGATAGTGCCATAAACGTTCACACATATATACATAAATATGTATGTATGTAAATACATGGAAGTTCAAAACAAGGCAGCATATCAATGGAAATACGTTGCAATCAGTCGCGACCGAAAACAAATTGAACTATTCATTGCAAGAAATACAAGGCAACACATTGCAAATTTTAGGTAGTCAAGCATAAGGCACTAAACAAAAGTTCAGCAGAAACCAAATTAAACCAAATTGCAAGTTTCAGCAAGTTTCAAAAATACAAGGTATGATCGAAACCAAATTGAACTAAAAGGAAAAATAAGGCAACACATTGCAGGTAGTCGAGCACAAAGCAAATAGTGCACAGAGTGAAATTGAACTAGCCAGTAGAAATATTCAAGCCAAAATATCAAAACGAAAATATAGGGTTTCAAACCCTATAAATTTCACCCAAAATCATCATTGAAAAATAGTCGAGCACAAAGCATAAAATCGAAAAATAAAACAAGAGAGTCCATACCAACTCTTAGATCATTCTTGCTTGATAAAGAAGCTACCAACGAAGTTCTTCATCCAGAGAATCAAGTAGGCAATCAATCGATGAAGAGGAGCTAGGGCAAGATTAGGGCTTAATCAATCAATGCAATCAAAATACAATAAATAGAGGTGAATAAAGTTTCATCGTTTGATTCTCTAATTTGAGAGATGAGGGAATAATTATTGAATACATGGGGAAACAAAATAAAAAGAGGGCCATGAAATAATTGAGGGGGAAAGGATGAAGCCAAAACTAAAAAAATTTGATAACTTAGGTCAGATGATAAATAAAATGTTGTCTGAATAATAAGCATGTTCATAAAGATTTCATGGGCTATTCAGATGACAGATGAAAGATTACAGAGGCTCTTAAGACAATAGATGGTTATTTCTTGTGCTGTGTGAAAAAATGGAATAACAAAAAATCTACCTTATGCTTTGTACTCACTGCTGTCTGATTCAGTTTATGGCATAGTGAGTAGTCGAATATGTCGAGGTGATCCTCGAGGTTGGTAGTTTTGTCAAACTCATCAATCACAGGGACTTTGAAAATATTGAAAAAATCAGCTTTAATGACAGTCTTACTAAAAGGAATGCAAATTCCTTCCTCTATCCTTTCTCTAGTATTTTGTTGATAAACCTTTACCAACTGCTCCACTTGTACCTTAAGCTGTTGGATCTCGTATTCCCTTGGGGCAAGCTTGGTTGAGTTATCGTAAGACATAATGTCCTCATCAATTCCCGCGGATCGGGTTGGTTGTTCCAATAATAGAGGGTTTATGTTGGCGGCTTGGTTTTAATCCCGGGATTAGCCTAAATTTTATTCTTTAACTAATTTCGGTTTTTAATCCAACATCACTGTTCCCATTAATGGGAGTGCCATTATCATCCACCCGCTGAATGTTGAATGCAATTGTGCGACAATGGCGGTAAGGGTATGGAGTGGGGAGGTGAAGATGACCTATGAATGATATGTTGGGTCATCATTTTTTTCTAGCCCTTTCCATACATCGATTTATTTGATCTAAGATAGCAGTCAGGATAGTATCCACGCAGGCCTTGGTATGGACTCCCACCTCATCTTGGTTCTTCGAGAGTACAAGTGACTTGGGATAGTTTTCTCTACAAGATGTGCAGAATCTTACAATGGGGCAATAGGTGAATCGATGGAATTCATGGTTTGTGGTATATTGTTTTGCTAGATGTGGAGAACAAATAAAAGTACGAAGATTCGAGCCCTCCTTTTTGCACCAAAAGATTTTGAGGTACTTTTTCGTCCTTCAACTCCTTGAACTCCTATAAAGAAATTTACCAGCTAATCACTTTGCCGATTTGGAATTAGAAAAATCAAGTAATCTTAGTTTTGCCATAAAGTGGTGATTATGTCATTGAATGCTTACACATTCAAGTAACTACACTGTAACTGTTTGTTACAATGTCAGATCTAGCCATAATTTAATCCAGATGTAAATGAGAGAAAGAATTGTACTGAAATTAACAAGGAAACAATGTAAAAACAGTAAAGGACACAGGATTCACGTGGTTCAGATTTTAAAAGATCCTATGTCTACGGGGAAAGCTTCTCCTTCTTCTTTATGTAATTGGGTACAAAATTTCACGACCAAAAGTACAATTAAACCTTAAAGTTTTCCAAAAAAGAGGAATGTTAGAGAGAGGTCCCATTTTCATGCTACAGTGCCTTTTCATTTATAGTCTTAAAGAGCATGCGGTTACTGAAATTTCTCTCTTGCCGCTTGTGTCTCCACTGTTGGATCCTACCAGTTTTCGTTTATCTGTGTTGTCTATTTGATGTGACTGGATTACTGATGATGAAAAGTTTGAATGGTGGCCGGAATCCCAAAATTGGAGCAGGAATATCCAAAATTTTGGGGGGAGAATTCAATGAATTTGCTTTTGGGATTCCTGAGGAATTTCAGTGCGAAGCCCGAGTTTGTATCGATTGATGTTGAGTAATGCTTCCCATTCTGTTCTGAGAGTTGACTTGAGATACGCTTAGAATATGTCTTAGGCTTATTCGTGATTCGGATTGCCCTTTGTGCAAGTGTGCTTTGACTGTTGATGAGAGAGAATGAGCTTCACACTTGTAATTTTCCTGTAAAGTGGGTTCTGGGTTGAAGCGCACTCTGAGTGGCCCTGTATACAATCGCTTTTGAGTGCTTTGTGCGGCACTGTTTAGGCTATCCTCGGTATGGGTTGGAACAGACCTGTTTGCCGTGGCTCAGTATTTCACTTTTGAATCGCTATTGAGTATAGCCATCGTGCCTTGTCCTTATTCCCATTCCCAAATGCATGCAGTAATTGTCTCATGTCTCTTCGAAGCAGTTCTTGGTCAAGACGAGTTTAATGCCTGCACCTCAATTATACTGCGATCATAGGTCATGGTAGACTTGTTGTCTTTACCATTCGATCTCCGTACCTGGTTATTACTACTTGATTCCTTGCTTTGCTCTGACGATTCGCGGTGGGTCGTGAGTTTGGTATGACCTACCCTTTATTTAGGCTCAAATGTTCTTAGCCTCGTTCTTGGCCGCATATTTATTTTGACCCGCCCCCTATTTTAGGGCGTAATGTCCTTGACCGTGTACCTGGCCATATACTCGTTTCGACCTGCCCTCTGTTTGGGGGCGTAATGTTCCTGGCCTTATGTTTAGTTGTATATATTTTATGACCTGCCCCTTGTTTGGAAGCGTAATGTACTTAGCCGTATGCTTGGCCATATATATGTTATGACCTACTCATATTTGGAAGTGTAATGTCGTTAACCATATGCTTTGCAACATTTTTCTCTAGTTTCACTGTTCTCATTTCTGAGATTGTCGTTATTGCTCGTAGACGAAATTTCACTTCTGAATGATGGTGACGAGCTATGAAGAGTAAAGAAGATTTGACTAAGAAGTCAGGCCGTGTATATACAACCCATTATCACATGCATATGGTTTTTTTGCACTTGTTTTGGCCGTCTAATATCCATATGGCCATTTGTGGTATGTTCCTAATTTGAATACAAAAGTTATTTGAATAATGATAATATTGGATTTGATAAAGAAAAGTACCGCAGGAAATTTTAAGAGTTTTTGAGCAAAGTTACGAGATATATTTCGTTAAATAACAGTATGTTTTAAATGATAAGGTAATAAATATTATTTTATGTTTCAGAAAGATATAACTGTTATTTTGAAATGATAATTGCGAAAAATATTATTTTGTAAATGATAATTCTTGTAGCTAGAAAACACTTTGAAACAAAAATGGTCTAACATACTATTTTAGAAAGATAATTAAGTTTTGAATCTTCTTGTGTTAAAAATCCTATTTTCAAAAAGAAGTAAATCCTTATTTTAGTAAGCTATTGAAAAAGGAAAGTTTTTCATAAGTTCCTTTGAATGCCATAAATTAGAAAGTCTAACTTTTTTGAATGCCATAAATTAGATAGTTTAACATTTTTTTGGAATGCCATAAATTAGAAACTAAGAAGATTTTGGAAACCAAGAAGATTTTGGAAATCTAGAAGATTTTGAATGCCATAAATTAGAAAGTCTAACTTTTTTTTAAAAAGTTTTGATAAGGGAAGTTTTAAATAGGAGATTATTTTATTCCTATTTAGGAACAAAGGAATTTTGAATCTTTGATAAAGGTTTTTACTAAAATTTAAATTTTCAAAGATGGAGATATTGAATTTGACACTTTATGTTTTAAGTATTGCAAGAAATGAAGTAATAAAGGCTTATTTTCAAATAAGTTTATTTGTATGAAGATATTTTATTTTGTGTGCAAAAGTTATGATTTTATAAAAAAATTTATGGAGTAGATACGGATCATGACCTAGGTGGGATCGACTAAGGTTTTTTAGGATACGAGTAAAATAGAAATTGAATGTACAACATGATCTGGAAATTTGAAGTCGGTCTCAAACCTCTATTTGAAGTAGTTGGTAAAGTGTAAAGAAATTCCAGATCTATAATTGGATTATGGATTATGTTGCCCATAGGATATGAATTTTTATATTTTAGCTTTGGAGCAATTTCCGTGTAATTTTCATAAATTATCCAATTCCAAAGTACATATAAAGTGCATTATTTGAAGTAACAAGGAATACACAAAAAGGGAAAGAGATGTGTAAGAGATGGATATGCATTTCATAGTTTAAACTGCCTATTTCAATGATAAGAAAAGAAATAATTACTTATAATTTCGAACAAAGCAAAAATCTCAATTGTAGTTAATTTATAACGATAATCTTTTTGAAGGATTGCTTAGATAAATTAAAATATGAAAATGAGTATTGTAGTTATAGAATTAGTAGTCAGATATAGGTGTCGTACAACTATGCTAAATGAATAAAATACATAGGTAGCATAGATAATGACTATATGCGTATTAGTTAGTAATTGATGGATTGGGATTTATGGACATTAATTACAAATTTAACGGACAATAATGAAAGGAAAAGTAATCTAACGGGGACTGATTACAGAAACTTGATATTGCATTTGAGGAAGAAAGAAATTTGAGTAATGAATGGATTTTGAAAACCTAAAGATAAAATATTAAAGAAGAATTAATTGGAAATGATCCAATTCTGACTGTAATAATCATCTCCTTGGATATTAATTGAAGCAATAAATGGACCACATTTATTAAAGAATGAAAAGAAAGGAAAATTAAGAAAATGGGTAGCAATGAAATAAAATATCAAAGATAACCTATCTTAATTTAGAAAGGAGTGTTAGGACTTCAACACCATTTATATTAATTGATAATAAATGACAACTTCCAGTAAAATTTTCTTTTGGAGTTCTTGGATTATAGTAGCTATTTGTTTGCCTTGGTTATTGGAAAAGTAGATGACGTGATATAAGATATATTCCCGTTTTATTCCCGTATAGGCTTTATAAATGGGACATAAACCACTCGATATTTGTTGGAAAGCAAAGTAAATAAGGAAATACTTAACTAGCGATAGACCATAGGTAAAACTGGAAGTTAATGAGGAAATTATGTTAGCAGCCTAAAGTGAGTAAATGTTTCAATCTCAAAATTTTAGATTTAGGAAAACATAAGGGATTTAGCTCACAAAATGCCACCATGCAAGGAAAAGAGAAAAAGTAAAGGAATGAAAATTGACTTTCTTACTGATCAAGAATTAAAAAGAAGGTGGTAGAAATTTTTCGTCAGAAACAGTGGAACCGCATCACTTCAATACAGCTTTATGGAGTTGCGCTTCGCATCATTAGTGATGGGGACCTTTAGTTTAATAGCAAATTTGGAGGGGTTTGCTCGTAGCTTTAGGAACTTTGTTGAATTAGAGCATCGGTTATTAACAAAAGATCGAGCGGACAAACTGAAGGAATGGATGGGAAATTGTAGGATTTGTTGAGAGCTTGCTTCTTGGACTTTGAAGGACCTCAAAAATAGCACTTGCCCTTAGTAGAATTCCTGTTGAATTATAGTCATCAATGGACGATTAGTATGCCTCCCTTGAAGAATTTTTTTGGAGAGGCCATGCGAATCGTCAAATTGTGGGTGGGAAACCACTGACAAATTCAACTCAGACGAGATTTGTATTGTGAGACTTTAGAAAGTCATAATTGATTAGGTAGGGTGTGAAAATCGTATGATTTAGGTAGTTGGAAAATAGGCACCAGATTTATCCAGCATTCTCCTAATATAGGGGAAAACATGAATTTTTTTATGTTGGATGGAGTCCATGACGTTTTTGCATTTGAGGAAATATCTTCGTTGCATAACAAGTGTTGCAGAGCCCAATCAATTAGGGGATTTTTAAACGGAGCCAATAGCATCGCATGCCACTGCGTGCACATCGTAGTGCACAAAACTTGGAGGCCGCATGACAAAGAATTAGACTGGTTCAAGTGCAATGGTGAGAAAATATGATGGGAGGCATGAGGATTTTTCTTCCTAAACATTTCTATGGAAAATTTTCTCTCCAAAATTAGGATTTTGGTTACATCGTGGTTGCAAGATTGGATGGTAGGATATGATTGCTATACGTTTTCACAACCACTTTATGCTCGTGAAGAAATTTTTGTGCATGTTTAGGGTATGTGCATATGTACTTTCATGACACGATTACACACTCATGCTAGGATTGAGCTCGTTTTGGTATGTCTGCAGTACATAATCACATTGCACTATTGGTTGAGCAGATAGTCGTGTAAACAAATTGGTTATACAAAATGGATGTTTTCACGTGTTATGTTGTTCGCCCCATGAAATATTTCGAGACGAAATCCTTTTTAAGAGGGAAGTATGTAATACCCATAAAATGAACTGTAAATAAATGAAGTAAATTAAATTAAGTGTGATATGGTAGAAAATGGAAATTTTATAAAAGTCGGAATTTGACCACCAAAGTTATACCGTTCCGTTCATAGTGAAATTCTGATTTATTGCAGTATATAATATGCTAGAAATGGAGCTTGAAGAATTTCGAATATTTATTTTCAATGATAAGATACAAAGACTTGCTTTAAATTAAAATTACATAAAAAGATATTTTATCACAAAGAGGTCTACGAAAAATTCTGAGAAAACGTCAACGAAGAAGTTTTGGGCATTTGAAGTTTTCAGATTTAAAATAATTTGAATAGAATTAAAATAAATAATCATTCCCTAATTTGAAATTGATTGTGATTAGACCGAAGGGTTAAGTAACGTTAAAATTAGCAATTAATGTTAAAAGTTAATTACGGTATGAAATCAACAAATAATCAAGCAACGGTAAAATAAAATAAATACCTTCCCAAAATAAGGGAAATAGTCGACTCAGCACTTCAAGGGGTCGACTGCTTAGAGCACAGGGGTAAACCACTTCCTTGTTGTGGATCCTATTTTGATGAGTTGTACGTTCGAGATTTATCCTTTTTTAATCTATTTTCATTCAATGGTTCTGGTGCGTTTCCAACCACTATAAATTGGACATTACACGTTTCACTTTTATCTACAAATATTGTAGGAACAATAGCGAAACTTTGCCATTGTTATATCTCCGTATTAGAATTAGAAACTCCGTAGAAAATTTAGGTAAAAATCCAATCTGTTTTCAATTTATTTCTTCTTCCTCCAACCTATTCTTATTTTATTCTCTTTCAACTATTTTGAATCTAATAAGTGTATATACCTCTTCCCTATAGTGTGTGTATATATCAAAAGAGAGAGATTCTAAAAGAGATTGTGAAGCATGCAAATCCAAGGAAGGCGAACCTAATGCTATTCTATAAGTGGAAACCTTAGTATTTCTTTTCAACAATTGTTTATTTTTTTTAGATTTGAATATGCATTAGGGATTTTGAGATTTTGAAAATATGGTAGATAAAATCCCTCAAAATTCCATCGATATTTCAATTTTATGTTGAGGTTCCCAATTATTTACATTAATTTGATGTAATTTTTTTTGTTTATGAAATTTTTGATCACTTCATAGTCTATTCCACTTCTACTTCCACTTTGGGTTGAATTGCGATTCTTCAACAAAATAAGGGGTTTAGATTACGAATTCTATTTGTAGTTTACACCACCTATTTTGATCTATTTCTTTGTAAAAAAGAAGTTGAATAGATTATAAAGTTTAGATTGTAATTCTTATTAATTAAGATAATTCTATTGAATTGGTGTAATAAATTGAGTTTCTATTTTATTTACAAGTATGTTATTGCTATTTTGGTTATGAATATTTATTCTCTATTTTGGATATTAGAATCCCATGAAATCTTGGAAATTTGAAGAAAAAAGACTTGTAATAATATTTGGTTAGGAAAATCTTATGTATCCTAATTATTATTTTAAGTTGCAATAAGGAAGATTTCTTACAAGGCCTTATTTATGAAACGGTGAGATAAGTATGTGTGTGTGTCGATAGTAATTGATTTGTGGCCAAGTCATAATGATGTAGGTGAATAGAGTTACATGATGGAAGTCTGCCATTCACTTGAGGCTATAGGCAGTTGTGTACACTTTTATTAATGTGAGATATCCTTGTGATAAATGTTTGTGATGACGCGAGGTTTGGTCCTAAATTCTGTAGGAAAAATCTGCCCAGCTAATTTGGCTATCAGTTCCTACGAATAGTGGACTAATATGAGATGTCATTATGAGTATGGGCCATAAGACGAAGGGCCTGCTTTGGAGTTTTGAGGTATTAAGTGGTCGAACCTGCCTCATTTCTCCAAATGAAGTATTAAATGGCCAAGGGGATACATTAGGTGGTATCTCTATAGCAGTCCTCTTCTGGAAATAGGTCTTAAATGATGGGTTTGCCTTAATTAAGGCCTTAAATGATAGTCTGCCTATTTTCCACTTGGAAGTATTAAGTGGCCTATGAGATTCCATATAATGTCAGTTAGATAGTACCATTAAGGAGCATGCTTTTGGAAATAGTTCTTAAATGATGGGGTATGCCTTAATTAAGGTCTTAAATGACCGGAGTCTGCCTATTTTTGACTTGGAAGCATTAAGTGGCTTGGGTATCGTCTCTTACATTATTAGCTATTTATGACGTATGATTAGGAAATGAGATTTTAGAAACCTGCATCGGGAATGGAAAGTATTAAGTGGTTGGACCCGCCTCCTTTCCTTATAAAGAAGTATTAAATGATTTTTTTTGTTTTATGTTCGTTGACATATTGTTATTTTGAAATATATTGCCCAAGTACTGAAAAGGTAAGACTCGAGGTTTTCTTCACAAACACTTGTTGTTCTGACTCCCTCCTTATTACAACACAGGTAAAGGGCAGAGCGATGGTGGTGACTATGCTTAGAGATGGGGAAGCTTGGTTTATGGCAGTACTTGTTATTACCACTTGCTTTTCTGTGCGCCCATGTATTTAGATAATTATTGCAATGGATATTATGTTAGGGTTTTTTTTATGGAATTTTGCATTATGACATTTCTATGGTTTTGAAATAAATGGGTACACTTTGATATTATATTTTATTCCATCCACTGTGAGTTCTGAAAGTTTATTTCTAGATCTATACTATTGTTTTTTTTTAGTTCTACCAACAAGTTACCTTAGAATGGATCTAAGTTTAGATGGGAGTTTTATGGATCAAAATCTATGCCTGTTCCGGGGTGGGTTGTTAGATGAATAGGAAAAAATAAATAGTATATAACCAACCAAAATGACATTATTTATCTATGATACAATTTGAACCGCAAAGGATTAATTTACCTTATCTATAACGACTTGATTTTTCGACCCTCGAATATTGACACTAGATATATCCACGGTATTCGTGTGTCGAACACCTAAGTACTGGAAAGATGAAAAATTAGGTTAAAAAAATAATAGAACAAGAAAGAGAGAACACAATATCAGGATCTCACAATGCAACTATATCAAAGGATCAATAAAAAAGGTTACTCCGAATATAGAAATAACAGAGTTACTAAAACCTAAGTACTATCATCATCCTGGACAGTTATAATAACCTGCCCTCACATATGCGGATATATAGAAATGCAGCGGATATTAGAATACTATGGTTGATAATTCTTTTGCTCTTCCCCATAAGCTCCAAAGTGTCCAAAGCTGAATCTGGAAATATACACAGGCTGAACCGAGCATTGTAAGAAAATAACACTCGGATCAGTCTGGGAAACCAACGTGAAAAACATGAGAAATATGAATGACATGTAATAGTAACCATTGAGACCGTACGGGTTCCCGTAACGGTTTTCCCCTCAAATAAACCAACCATTCATTAAGTTTAACATATAGTGATATGATAGATAATGTCAAGAGTGCAACACATAAATCATATCAAATAGCTGCTATGTATATACCAGAATAATAATAGGTATATAATTAATACTGCTAAGGCATGTTCACAAAATGTAGGTTTTTCATGGAGGTTCCCTCGATACAGCGAAAGCGGTCCTCTTTCACAAGGATCAGAGATATCCTTCCAAGCAACATACATACCTGGGTAATGTACTATATTGGAAATACATAACTGGCCCATGCCTAAATACTCATGGTTCCGATTTCATCACTCTCGCATGCATGTCCGTAAGTAATACTAGATAGTGTCTCCTGCACACTTGGGATTGATAAAAGTTATGTTTCCTTTGGCTATGCATCCTTTCTTTGGTTTTAGTCATTTTCAATGTCGGGGCTATATTCGACATCTCTCACTCAAGTCTTCACCACTCGAACAGAACTTGAATCTCCAAATGGATTCCCGCATCTCGAACAGATCATGAACCATTACATGGATTCAAGCATCTTGAACGGATCTCGAATCTCCACATAGATTCCTTCATAAGTCCTCTGATCAATGCTAATGCTATCCTCTCTCTTAAAATACTCCTTAAGCTAGATAGTCCCACATGGTAGTATCATTTGAAATGTTAACGTTGACCTCTCCCTTGGACTTAGCCTTAGATTAATAGTTCAACTTTATAACATTTCACTTCACAACCACTTCTGAAACATAGAACCTGTATACTAGTTTTGAAGTGGTGTTCGATAAGTAAAACACTTACCAATTACGGTCTCTTCAAAACTAATTCGATGAATTTTCGGTTAACTCAATTCTGGTTCTTTCAAAAGTATGTGAAGTTAGAGACATTTCATACCAATGCTCCTCCCGGGGAGTTCTCATTGATGTGAAATCGCAAAGCTTTTCCGTAACTTCTTAAGTCAATATTAGGTCAAGTTCGATAATTGACTAATGATTATCTAGTCGAAAACAACTGTTTATACAAATCATGATTCATATGCTTAACTCGTTTTTGAAATTCCAACTTAACTATTCCTCATCCAAGCGTGAATCTAGGTAAATTAGAGCACTGATTGCATCTAAGCTTTGCCTAGACACTTCATTCTTGAATCTCACAAATAGATAAGTCTACCTCGTCAACTTTTAATGTTAAATATAGTGTTAATGATCTCCATAAAAAAAATAAGCAATTAACACGATTAACACGTTTTCTACATTTTTCAACTTATTCCTTGGTCAAGAGAGAAGCCGGTACATTGGTGCTCTATTACTCCATCCCTACTCGAACATCAATCTTAACTCTTAGAAATAGATAAGCCTTACTTTGTCGGCTTTTAATGTTAAGCATAGTTAATTACTTTTCAACAAGTAAAATTAACCATTTACCTATTTAGCCTTTATAAGTCCTTTCTAAACCTTTAGTTTATACTTCTAAAAGCCTTTTTAAAATGGTATATAAGTATAGTAATTCATTTACCAAAAGTTGATATGTAAATAAACAAGTCAAAAGATATTTTCTACATAAGATATAAAATAGTCATCATATTTTCTAAAAACTATACATACTTAAGAATGCTTTTATAATACTTTATAATACTTATAATAGTTTTTAAAACATTTTCTCAAAATATTACTTGAAAATAACAACTATATAATTTTCTTAAAACTTGAAAAGAACATATTTTCTATATATTTAGCAAAATATCTCTTCTTTAAAAATTCACAATTAATTCTCTAAAATTCATAACGATCTCAATAACTTTTGAAATATTCCGATATGAGTTATCAACACTTATAAAAATAATGAAACAAAATACTTAAATTTAAATATCTTTTCAAACCTTTAAAGTCCAAAAATCAATGCTCAATGGGGCACTTTTGTGCAAGTGAAGTTTTGGCCACTTTTCGAGAGGATACTTAAATTCTTACCAACCAAGATTTTAATAGAAACAAATATACATATAAAACATTATTAATATAGTGAGAAACTCCTAAGTATTTCTCTATGAAGTTCAATAGAAATCGCCGAAAACAAGGCAATTCCAAAATGCATCTATATCGACTATCGTGATAAGTGCACTTTCATATCTGAGTCCGATCTAAACCAAATTACATCTATAAATAGATGATTTATTCCAAGGTCTTTTCACAAGCCATAAAAGTCCATTCAAATTCCATATATATGGATCATATGTGTCACTTACTTTCGAAGTATGAATTCAAACCAATGTTTTTAACAATGTCAATAACACAACAACTTAAACACAATCAAAACACAACATATATATGTTATATTTTCCATTCAAAGAGGAGTGTTGACTCACACATAACAACACAAATAACCAAGATCCAAGTACCCAAGCCTAATCTCTTCCTTGCAACCACCTTTTCTTCCTCCTTTTCTTGCTTTAGCATTTGCTTTTTCCTCTCCTCCTAACTATATGCTCATGGCCTATGCTTCCTTAGGGAGTTTGGCTTTGTTTATTTAATTTATATATTGGAAGGATGTTTTGAAATGTTTTCCCAAGGCTTCGCTCCAAGTTTGGGTTGATTTAGATTTGATCTGCAAATATTTTGCTTTACGAATTTTGAGAAGAGGAAGAAGAAAAAGACATTGATTTTATGACAACTTTAGCTTGTGAATTTGTGTTTTATTATCTATGATATGCCTCTCTCCTTTTATAGGCTACATAAGGTGTTCTTTAAGCTTGCTCTCACCCCCCTCACCATGCCATGGAAGAGCGATCTCTCATCACTTCTCCTTGAAGTCACTTCTCCATTAGGCCAATTACCATTATACCCCTCTCATGAAAATATCTCTTATCCATTAGAACATTCTAGAACCTTCCAAGATTTATGAAGATAAATGTGTGTTAATTAATTGCTAATGTGTTCATTTGATCATTAGACAAGTGCATAAGAGTTCAAACGACCTATATCGATCGAGAAGCTGTTAATCGATAAACTGATTTTCGGTCACATTATAGATTTTTCTTCAAAGAATATATTTTGTAAACAATTTTAAAAAATAAGTTTCTTATCATTATTCATTAATTAAATGATGTCTAACAAGGTTATAAGATCATATTTACCACTTAAGTATATTTTTAAATGTACGATATTCGAAGACGAAGTATTTGAATTTCCAAGTCGCTACATTCTCCCTCACCTAAAACATTTCATCCTCGAAATTAAAATAAGAATGATAGTAAAAGGAGATAGAAGATACATGATACATTTATAGAGTACAAATGAAAATATATATGACCCAAACTAAAACCCAAAATGCATACTAAGTGACTCCATCTCAAGCAGTGAGTACACTACAAAAGAGTATGATACTAAGATTAGAAGGAATCCTAATCTATAAGCAACTCCGGATGTATCCCCTTCAAACTGCCCTCCTTCTTCTTCATATCCTCCTGACCATCCTTACCCCACTACACTTATAATCTTAACAAAGTAACAAGCATACAAGTACTCAAATAACATTCACAATCACCAGCATCCAATGCTTATGGTTTTCTCAAGTTCAAAACTCTCTCGTCCTCTGGGGATGATAAACAACCTATTAAGCATACCTTACGCTCAACAGCCTTAGGTTCTTACGTAGACGATTATTCATGCTACCTCATAACAAATCAATGAGCCATTCTGCAAACTCTTCATAAGTTAACATAATACATCCTACAAATATACTAAAGCCCATACGATATACATATATCATTCATATGTAATATCCGATTTGGTCACTCTCTCGATTACATAGATTTAACTTTCAAACTAGTATAGATCACTTGTCCTCTCTAATTCTCCTTTATCCGCATGTCAACTAATCCTAATCCAAACCAAGATAATTCAATGAACCAATTTTCATACTCCACCACAGTCATAGACCCCTGCTTCATATCTAAGAAGCTTCTAAAAAACATAGTCTTTTCGGATTCCAAAACAAACTTCATCTCAAACTTACTTTAAATTGGGCCTAAGAGAAGCCATTGTCTTGGAAATAAGATGTAATAGAATTATAGTAATCCATGGATGCATCCATCAGATGTTGTGACGCCAATCTACGCTTCATTGCATCATCAAGCTTCACATCTCTAAATATCCTATCGCATAATTTGATCCAAGTCTTGACATCTATGATTGCCTCTATACCACAAAACCGCTTATCTCCTAACCTCTCATAATCGTAGTAAAGAGAAGCTAGATTCACCCGAGGCCTGACCTGCATGACCTCCTCCACAATATCCATGCTTTGTTCCTCGACCGGAGCAACATTCCATGGTGCTTGATTTCTACCATTTGTGATGGTACCACTCTGACCACGTCTACCTCTACCTACTCAAGAATTGATGGCTCTATTACTCATAGTTCTTACTATCTAATTTATGCAAAACTACTTTTAGGACACGAAATGATGAGTTATTTCTAAGAGAGGTTTACTAAGGAAGAGATATTCATAGGGAATAAATTTGAAAGTCTACTTTTTAAAATAAAAATATGTTATCATATGTATAATACTATCAACTTATTCTAGGGTATCGCTTACCTTATATCTAATGAGCCATATCCAACCAAAGCGAAGGTGTTTGCTCAACCTTGAGCGCTGATATCAAATGTAATGACCTGACTTTTCGACCCTCAAAAGCCGGCACTAAATGCATCCATGATGTTCAGGTGCCGAATACCCAAGTACAAAAAGACAGAAAGTTAGGGTAAAATAAAAATATATAATAGAACAAGAAAGTGAAATAACAATATTAGAATCTCATAACATAATGATAATATATAATATCAAAAGAATAGTACAATACTCTGAATACAGAAATACCAGAGTTACTAAAACCTAGGTACTATCATTAGCCTGTTTAGTTTTAACAACCTGCCCTCACATATGCTCATATATAGAAATGTTGCGGAAAATAGAGTACTATGGTTGATAACCCTTCAGCTCTTCTCCATAAGCTCCAAAGCATATAATGTTGAATTTGGAAATTTTTATGGGAAGACACAAGCATTATAAGAAAATAACACCTGGATCAGTCTAGCAAACTAGCGTGAGAAACTCATGAAATATGGATGACGTGTAACAATAACCATTGAGACTATATATGTTCATGCAATGGTTTTCCCCTCAAAGAAACCAACCATTCATTAAGTTTAATATATAGTATTATGATAGATAATGTCTAGACTGTAGCACATAAATCATATCAAATAGCTGTAGTTTGAAAGCCACAACATAATAGGTATACAGTCAATACCACTAAGGCATGTTCGCATAAATTTTGGTTTTCCATGGAGTTTCCCTCAATACAACTAGAATTGTCCTCCTACCAAGGATCAAAGACATCCTTTGGTGCAACGTACATCTCTAGAGAATGTACTATAAGAAATACATAACTAGCCCACATCCAAACACTCATGGTTTTGAAATGCATCACGCCCGCATGCATGCCTATAAGTAATACTAGATAGAGTCACCTATACCCTTGGGATTTCTAAATGCTACATTACCTTTGGCTATGCATCCTATTTATGGATTTAGTCATTTCCAATGTTGAGGCTGCGTTCGACATCTCTCAATCGAGACTTCATTACTCAAACAGAACTCAAATCCTCAAATGGATTCCCACATCTCGAATATATCACGAATCACTACATGGATTTGAGCATCTTTAACAGATCTCGAATCTCCACATAGATTTCCTCATAAGTCATATAACAAATGCTAACGATGTCCTCTCTCTTGGAATACTCCTTAAGATAGACAATCCTACACGATTGTGTCATTTGAAATATTCTCACTGACCTCTCCCTTGGACTTAACCTTATGACTGATAGTTCGACTCCACAACATTTCACTTCACAACCACTTCTAAAATGTAAAACTCGTATACTGGTTTTGAAGAGGCATTTGATAAGTAAAACACTTACCGATTCGGATCTCCTTAAAACTAATTCGACGAATTACCGATTAACTCAATTTCGGTTCTTTCAGAATTAAGTGAAAGTAAGAGACGTTTCGTACCAATGCTTCTCCTCAAGGGTTCTCATTAATATGAAATTGCAAAGCCATTCAATAACTTCTTAAGTTAATATTTGGTCAAGTTCAACAATCGACTAATCGATTATCTAGTAAATAACAACTGCTTATACGAATCACGATTAGTACGCTTAACTCATTTTCGACATTCCAACTTAACTATTCCTCATCCAAGAGTGAAGCCAACAAAGTTAGAGCATTGTTTGCATCAAAGCCTTGCCCAAACACTTCATTCTTGAATCTCATAAATAGATAAGTCTACCTTGTCGGCTTTTAATTTTAAGTATAATATTAATGATTTCCATAAAAAAATATGAAATCAACATGATCAACATGTTTTTGACATTTTCCAACTTACTGTTCCTCGGTCAAGAACACGTTCTACATATTTTAACAAAATATCTCTTCTTTAAAATTGACAACTAACTCTTAAAAATTTATAAAGATCTCAGACCAATTTTTAAATACTGTAATATGAGTTAGTAAACATTTTTAAAATGAATGAATCAAAATACTTATATTTAAATATCATTTCAAACCTTTAAAGTCCAAAAATCAAGACTAAACAAGGCGGGTTTGCACAAGTGAAGTTTTGGCCACTTTTCGAGATGTTACTTAACTTCTTACTATCCAAGCTTTTAATAGCAATAAACATATAGAACATTATAAATATGGCGAGAAACCCCTAAGGAACTCTCTATAATATTCCATAGAAATTGCCGAAATGAAGGCAATTCCAAGCTACATCTATAGCGACTACGGCTATATGTGCGCTTTTAAATCTGATTCTGATAGAAACCAAAGTCCATTTATATTATTCGACATTTGACCCGACTATATTTAAACCGATTGGACAAGTTAGATTCGACCGACATCAAGGCCAGTAAGTCCCGGTCGATGATTGTGGGATCCAAAAGTTAAGTATAGATGGTAATATAAAGCCGTGATCGAATGGAATTGAGAGATCTATAATGCAGGATGTTTGAAGTATGGAATGTGGTTCAACGTATAGGAGAGATCGGCTATAATCAGTCTCCACCATAGGGATAGATAACTTTTAGGAAGCAAGTGCAATTCTGTAGAAAATAATTAATATCCCAATATCCACAAGTCCAATGCACATACAATTTTGTGAGCAAGATGTAGGGGCCCTAGGGAGCCCACCCTAGGGATTGCACCATAAAAGGATGGAATAAGAGGGACCGGCCGTCCTCCCTCAATAGGGATCGACTGAAATCAAAAGGCAATCCATATTGAAGTAAATATCGAGCAATAACTCAAGTTCTACTAATCCAATTGGCCTTAAATTTAAAGGCTAAGCATGTTTCGACACTGGAAGGCTACCTTAGTGATCACACCCCCAAATTCCACCAAAATAAGGATCGATATTAATCCCTGTTCTTTGGAATTGAGGCCTTGCGATCCCTCTTATGTTTCCATATGGTTTAGGAGATCCTTCTGCCAAATTTTCAAAGAGATGTTTCATCATCTTCATCTATAAATACAAGCTTAGTTGTTCATTTTCGAGAATTTTTACGCTGCTAGTTTCTTTGTACACTATTGTAACTAAGTATTTTCATCCCATCCCTATTGTACTCAGTTTACAAAGTGATTAATAAAGCAATCTGTTAACCCAAAAATGGGTCAATACCCTGGGTTAAGTGTGAAAGCACCAGCTATGTTCTTATAAAGTAATAATATTGAGAATAAATATAAAAAGAGAAGAAATAGTAAAAAGACAAAAAGATTTTTATAGCGGTTTGATTGTTAACAAAACCTACGTCCACTTTATAAATTTTGTTATTAACTGACTACAATTACAAGTTGAGTCTGATTACAATTTAATCGGATCTTATGAGTCAGATCGAGCCACCAGTGTTAGAGTTCATTGGAGAATCATAGTGAACCCTTTAGACGATGTTGTGTGGGAGGAGAAGAGTGAAAAATATTTTTTGTAGAGTTTCGACAACCAATACAGAAGATCCTCTTTTTGTTGATGGTAGAATTGTATGTGTAGGGGCTGGAGAGCATTTGGGCTAAAGTTGCTTTGTTAAAGACTCACATTCGAAGTCACACAAGAGCTCCCAAAATTCCAAAATAAGTCGACCCAATCTGATGGATCGCCGACGATCCATGGGGTTAGAGTATTTTTGGCTTATTCCCTTTAGATCATGTTTCCTACCTTGTGTATATGCTCTCTGCGTAATTTCATGACTAGATGCTTTGCTTTGATGATGACTCATGTCCTGATTGCATTGAACTACTGATGGAGTTAGACGAATGCTCACTTCTCGATCTAACTAGCTCGAAATTCCATTAAACTTAGCACACATTCCTAGAAACTTATCAGATCATGGTGTAAGAGGATTGGAGGATCCACAAGCAACCCTTATGGATCGTTACCGATCCATAGGAGATGGATCGCTAGCAATCCATTGCCTTGGACGACGTTTGACTTCTTTTTTTGGGTCTTCTTTGGTTGATTCTTCTAGTCCTTTTGGTGGATTCTTGAGTTGCTCTGACTCGACGTAAACAATCTGACTTCCTTTGAATTCCGTTAGGTCAAAAAACCTGGATAGCATTTTCCTCTCATAGTATGCTTTCGTTGGAAACTAGGTATACTTTGAAAGTTATTGCTTTTGAGTTCCCATTTGGTAAGATTTGAGTGCTTATGTTGAGGCCATCATGCAAATTTCACTCTGGTTATTCAGTTATCTGTTGAATTCCAGTAGGAATCGTTATAGCTTCTAACAATGAATCAATTTCAATCCCATAACTTTCAATAGGCTTGCAAAAGATACTTAATTATGCTTGGTGAATTTTAAAAAATAATTGGTTGCATTTGTATGGATTGCTAACGATCCGTAGTCCATGGATCACTAGCGATCCAAGGACTTAGCATATTTTTCTATAGCTCTACCTTATTTATTCTATCCAAGCCAACCTACTTGCCCACATATCTCCATTCAGCGATTCGAGCCAATTCTCTTGTGAATCGACCTAAATTCAGTCTAAACCCTAACTCTATCCGTGCAATCGCCGTTGTCGGCCATCCATTACCGAAGCTTCCTGCCGTCGACTTTTCCTCGCCTTGCCGTCATCTTGGGCCAGCCTTTTGGCAGCCGAAACTTTGTTAATTTGGATCACCATCGACCTACCCATCTTGAATCACTGCCAACTTAAACATTGTCCATTCTTGCCCTTTGATTTTTGAGGTGGGTGGTGTAGAATTTGGCATCCATTTAGAAATTTGGTGATGATGTTGGATTGATCATTTTGGAGAATTCGAGTTGATTATGATTTTGTGCAAGAAGAAAGTAAATTGAGCCTTTTGTTTTCACGTAATGGTACTTAAGCTTTACCATGGTGCTTGACATATTTTGCTATCTTCATCCATAGAATCAGAATTGACTTGCACTGAGTTACATTGTTAATCCGACACGACATCTCACGAATTGGTTTTGGTTCTTCTGAGGGGTAATAACAAATTAGGGTAGCATCTTACATGAAACTTATGTTGTTATCGCCTTTCGGAAAGTTCAGGTTGGTCCAATTATTGCACATATGGTGTATCTAAAATGGGAAGAGCATCCCACGTCGCTTCGGACAGCGGATCCCTTATTGATCGTTGATCGATAACGGGTAAGTGTAGGAGAAATAACTTCAATAAATGATACGAGAAGTCCTTTTTTTCTTTACTGTGAGTGAATTATCTACACAGGATAGTGTTCAGGACACTAAGCCCATCTCATATAGTTAACACATTACACTTGCCCTAGTATAGTGTTCAGGACACTAAGCCCATCTCATATAGTTAACACATTACACTTGCCCTAGTTTATGATCGAAACTCGATATATCAACATAAATCGATACTTTTTCGGAGTTCAAGTGTCATAGGGGAATTTTTAGTTAAAGATAGAATTACCTGACCGTGTTAGATGCAAGTTCTGTTGTATAGAATAAAGCACCCGTCCTCTCTCTGTAAGTCCAGTGGAGGAAGTCTAGCACTTTCAGAAGCTGAATCGTCATCCATTGCACGTACCTATTCAGTCCCACGAGTTGAATATGGTCAGCTGGTTCTGGTTGGTCTGGTTGTAGACCTGACTCCTCCAAATTTCAGAGTTCTACTTAATCCTCCAAAAAGCGCTTCCTCCATAATCTCCGCTAATGTCTTACATAACATTTGCTTACAACACGACATTCTGGACAACGATGTGCGCCTTCCGTCGAAGAACGGGTTTGCACATATTCCGCCTTCGGGGTATACTGATTTCCATTAGTATGTGTGCTTAAATGGGGTGGTGCCTCCTTTAATAACTTCTTGAAAGAAACTCTTCTGAACTTGGGAATTGCTCCATTTCAAATTCATCCTAATTGATATGCAATCTTGACCTGCATTCATGTCCTATTTATGCAAACATTTAACAATGCCCCGAGTTTCGATGAGTTGAGATATTTTTATCATTAAAGAAGAGAGATGAGTGTCCATCCCTTGTCGTCGTCAAGGCCCAACGAAACCGCAAGATTGTGCCGCAGCTTTAAATTAATCTTTCTCAAATCATGACCCAATATTTTTTGTTAGGTGCCCTGAGGGATTTAACCGCCTTTAGACGACGGGGAGTAAGTTCTCTCTTTGACTTATCGAGTTTCAATATGTCGCTATAGAATTTTTGATACATCGAATACTTCTTGCAGTTATTCCGAGGCCAAATAAAGATCCATTTTTCGATTCGATTTTTCATTCTCTAACGACCATATACACCAAGAAGTGATTGGTCAAAAAATTTCTAACATTTGAGAATTCGCTTCGGTATGGGCTGTTGCATCCTAGGAGATCCGCTATGGCCATCGTAGTCCCATCTCCTTACCATTCCAGAATACAAATATGTTCCACTTCTTCATCACATGGCTCTAAAGAGGTGTGTATGTTTTCTTTAAAATATATACAATGCAAATGCAAAACAAATAGAAAACAACCATCACACAAACAAATGCAAGCTACAAAAACACAATTGTTTTTAAAGTTGCAAACAAACACACAAAATAAAACAGACAAAAATTCAAACGAAAATAATTCGAAGAATAGAAAATTAAAATTGAATCAACTCCCCGGCAACGGTGCCAAAAACTTGTTCGTCGACGGAAATTCTATCGGTTTAGAAAACCGTCGAGCGAATTTAAACTAAAAATAACCGCAAGCGCACGGTATACGAATGTAGCACGTGGCGAATACGGGCCGATCCACAGGGAATTGATGATTTTAAAATTCTACTCAATCAAATTAACCAAAGTTGAAAGTGTGTTTAGCTAGAAAATGAGAAAATGATCTAATTAACAAAAAGAAAAGAAATGCAAATATGAGAGTTAAATGACAATTTAGAGAATAAATCCACTCTCTAGATCATGTAGTTCAACACATGAAATCATGATCTCTCTTTTATGGTCATTAGTGTTTTAATTGATGTGTCTATTATAAGTATGACATATTTGAGCTATTGATTAGCCAATATAAGCCATCAAACTATAACACACCCCTTAAACACTTACTAACTTTCATGAAAATTGATAAAGAAAATGAAATCTATTTTAAGTATGGCCTATTAACTATTGATTAGAAACATAGACCATCAAATTTTAATTTCAAATCACTTTCTTATGCCATAATCATATATTGATGAAGATGCATTTGTGTTAGTGATTGTTTAAGCATAGCCTATTTGGTGTCAACAATATAGGCTATCAAATTCAACACAAAAAACAACAAATAAAACACTTCATTGATCATCATTAAGCACAAAAAGAGAGCATGAATTAACAAATAGTTGGAGCTACATAATTAGAGAGCTTCATTACCCCCTAAATTTAAGGGGTTTAGCCTCTCATATTTGTCATCATATGAACAAATGTAGCAAGCAACATTGAATAAAAAGAAGAGGAAAAAGAGAGCAAAATGAAAGAAAAAATTATTCTACTTGCATAAAAGAGAAGAGATCTACACTACAACATAAAAAAGAGGCATGTAAAAGGAAAGAGCATGTATTAATAACATAAAAAAAAGGAAAATTACATGAAAATAAAAATGGCTAAGTAGCTATGAAAAGAGAAAGAGAGCTTTCTTTTATTTGATCTAAACTAATGAAGAGGAAGAGGAAGAGAGGAGGCCTAAGAGAGACTAAGAGAGATGAGGTTACATGAAACATAAAGGGTATATATACAAGTTTTAAAACCCTAATTCACTTTTTGGAGAATGCCCAAAATGCCCCTTAGGAAGTGTGGAGGCCAAGTAATCATTAACATGTCTTAATCCCCCATTAAGTGTACATGAAACCATTAACTCCATAAGCATGTGCATTAGCCTTTAATTTGTACATTAAGGTAGGTGGGGTCCTCCATGATCTTCACTTTGAATTATTTCCATCTTCATTCCTTTATATCCATTTTGTGCATGCATGTTTCTTCATGAACCCACTAATATGAGAAGCTAAATTCCTACAAATATTATAAAAATTTCCAATTAAATTCTCTCAAATTAATATACGCGCACAAATGGCCATTTTGCCCTCATATGAAGATGAATATTTGAATATTTGGAATTAATATGAATTTTGGTTAAACAAGTTAAAATACCCAATATGGTCATTTATTTAATTTAAATAGAATAAATATGGTGGTAAAAATATGCACATTTACGTGCACATCAAATACCCCCACACTTATCCTTTTATTCGTCCTCGAATAAACTAAAACTAAGATAAATCCGTTTTCGTAGGAAGCACGATTGCATTGAGCGTATGCAACAAGCCGTTAAACCTCTGGGTGTCCCCTGTAGACGAGTGTTGTCTCGTGAGGGTTTTCAGCGGATACTACCCACAAAATCCAAATGCAGGATGAAAATATTTACAAAATGCAAGATTTATTTACAAATGAA
Organism: Allium cepa; assembly: GCA_030765085.1. Taxonomy (NCBI): domain Eukaryota; kingdom Viridiplantae; phylum Streptophyta; class Magnoliopsida; order Asparagales; family Amaryllidaceae; genus Allium; species Allium cepa. The sequence continues at coordinate 658,024,708 of CM060940.1, forward strand.
GGATTTATTTTTAAATTGACACGAATAAGTTAAATATAGGTTTTGGCTATTATCTTGAAAATTTATGTCATTTACTCGTCAAAATGTCCAACAAAAATTAAGTTATCATAACAAATAGACTATAGTTTAACTCATTGTTTTGGTTAATAACACAGTGTAACTATGAAAAGGATCCTTAGTTGATTATCAATGTTTATCAAAGTGGTATTTTCATTTATTTTTAATAACAAATCAAATCAAATAAGTAAAAATAGTGCTAGGATTTCAATTGCTTGCTCTCTCATTATTTGCAAGAAAAATTACACACCTAGCTCAGGTAAACTGAGGCCAGGTATACCACTCATGCACTGCTTTTCGAGCTTATGTGAGGGGAGTACAGAGCATGGCAAGTGCACGCACTTTCGTGCATACACCTATCGACCGTGGGTGGTTTTTTATTAAGTTTTTTTACATGTGTTCCATACATGCATAACCGTGAGGACTTTTAAATGAGTATGAAAGCACATAATCAAAGATTCCAAGTAATTCACCCATGCATAACCGTGAGGACTTTTAAATGAGAGTGAATACTTTGGATGTTATGATTATTATTTTTTGATTTTTTTTAGGAGAGAGAGAGAGTTTTGCAAAATCATCTTAGCATCATTTAACTTAGAAGGCAAAAAAATGTTATATCTTTACTTTAAATCAACCACTTTTAAAACAAAGATTTTCAATTAGGATGTATTTCATAATTAACACGTATGAATCTTCCTATATACTAGTTAAACCATTGTCATTTGTAATCAAACTTCATTTTTATTTTTGTTAAGATAATTAAACTTTAAAAATTTCAATTTAATAAGCCAAAACCATATATTTATCCTATAGTGTTTCTTTAAAAATAAATCAAAAGAAAATTTGTTTTCGGGATTTTTTTTAAAGAAAAGGCAAAAATAAACCATGAAAAAAATGAAGCCGAGTCTCCCCCCACACTTGATTTTGGCTGTGTCCCCACAGTCCACCCAAGTGGAAGGAGAAAATATAAAAACATAACCTTTATTTAAATAAAAATGAAAAGATGATTATTTACAAGTCATCAGAAAGTATGCCGTTAAAGAGTAAACGAACCGATCTTCCAAGAACCGATTCATTTGTCTCACCAAGTATGTGAGACACAGCTCAAGCGCAGAAAATCAAACCGTAAAAGATTTCGAAGTTGAACGTTGATTTGGAAAAACGAATGTTGTTTTATTGAAAATTATACGAGTTGTTTTGTTTTCGATGATTTTTGGGGTTGATAAAACAATTGATTGAAGTTCAAGTTTATTTTCACCAATTTGAGATTCAAGCTTATAATTGAAAACATTTTCAGAGTTATTGATTTCAAAATCAAAATGGTGATTTTCATCTTCCCCGTCGGAATTTAACAACTTGTCATCCAAAAGTCCAAAAAATTTGTGTTCATTAAATTCGTATTCCTTTGTTGGATTATCAACAACTTTATTTCATGTCTCAAGTTCAAAATTCAAAGTTGTTGTATTCAAATTTTCGAAATCGAGAAAAGGAAGATCGAATTTTAAATTTGGTTCCATACCCTTAAAAGAATTGAAATCCAACTCAATTACCGTGTTTTCAACAACTTCATTAAGATCATCATTTTCAGTTTCAAAAGTTGTTATTTGAAAATCATCAATTGTGGTAAAAGATGGATTATTATTTGACTCGTCACACGTTGGGACTTTATTTTGTTTTTCACGTTGTTTCATATATGTTTCAAACAACGAATCCGTGTGATCATCGTAAATTTCGTTCATTTGTTCAACAAAATCCAATTTGTAGTTATTAACATGAGAATTTTCGATTTGGATTTGTTGAGGACAAAATTTTTCAATCGCATCATAGTCGAGATTATTCCCATTGCCAAAATTATTTGAAAAGTGGATCACATTTTCGTTTTGATTTTGAAATTCAACTTCGAGTTCAAAATTGAATTGGCATGGGTTATGCTTGAAATCGTTTGAATTTTGAAGTGAATTCAAATTTTGATTATTTCGAAAGCTTTGATTCGAGTTTCGCACAAATATGAATTATAAAACTTATTTATCATTTGATTTTGTTGTGTAGCGATTTCAAGTAAAGATGAAATGCTATTTTCAAGATTTGAAGGTTGGTCATCATTTTGAAAATTTTATGGTTCAAAATTTGAATCGTTAAAACAATAGTTATTGTTGAAATATCCATAAGAATTTGAAGTGAAATTATATGGATTATATTGATTTTCAGAACTATTGTAAAATTCACATAAGTGAGGAAACTCGGACATTTTCAAGAATATTTTTTTTTGGTTTTTTTTATAAAGGAAAAGTATTTACAAATAAAATTTATTTTTCAAAAGGGAAATTGATTTTGTTTTGTTTTTTCAATTTTTTCTTTGTTTTTGAAAAGGTTTTATGTATTTTTTTTTTGGATTTTGGGTTTTCTAATTTTTTTTGGATTTTTGAAATTTCAAAGAAAAAGGATTAAAAAAATTCAAAGGAGAAGGAATATTTACAATTTTTTTAGTTTTGGATTTTGAAAATTTTTTTGTTGTTTTAAAAAAAATGCATGAACTAATGCAACTAAATGAATGCAGTGGTTAATTACAATTGATTTATCCTATATTAACCCAAAATTGTATAATTACAAATTGTCTTAAATCAACAAGATAGTTCTCAGCCAGGTAACGGGCAGGGGTTATCGGTGCACCACGAATCACCGTAGCAATGCAGCCGAAGGTTTAATTACCTTCAGAGAAATAATTCAGTATAATATTTACGAATCACCGTAATATTTATAACTGATTATTGCTCTGCCATAGCCTAGACACTAAGAAATTAAATTGTTCAAAGAAGACAAATTGTCAATATACAATTAAGAGTTATCAATGTCTAACCGTTATTATTAATTAAAATTCTATGATGAAATGCAAAGCAGAAATTAAACGTGTATTAACAATGCAACTACGAATGGAATTTTTTTTTATTTATAAAAATGCAAATGCAAGCAACCAACAATGCAAGATAAATAAAAACAATAAAGCAAGTAAGCAGTATTTTTTTTGGCAAGCCAAGCAAATCAAGCAACTTCCCCTATCTGCTTTGGCGACCTGAAAATAAAAACAAGATATATATACAAGTTTATTTTTTTATTTTGTATATCAAAGAAGAACTTAAAACAAATGAAACCAATATCACCTGCCAAATGAAACTTAGAACAAAGGAAAACAACTTGTTTGTTTTTTTTAGAAAGAAGGAGGAATGTTAAAAACAAAGGAAACGAAACCCAACTTCTAAAAGAACTTAACAAATAGTTAAAAACTTTTAATTAAACAAAACAAACTTGTGGTTTTTTTTAGTTCACAATCCTTTAACTAAACCAAAACCCAGCCCTTTTTAAAAAAAAAAACTTTACTCCACAGAAGGTAAGAGAAATCGACTTCTCTACCAGTTCAAAGTCAAATTCACAAATTCAACATCCCGATGTTCAAATTCACAATCAAATTCACGGTTTAATTCACAACCAATTCATGATCAAATTCACATTCCTGATTCGCGATGTGGTTGCGTTGTTTCGTTTGCGGTTGTAGGTGGTTGCGAGGTCTTCGAGTGAAGCGCGGCGATGGTTTCAATGTTGGAGGTTGGAGCTTTGAGGCGTCGCGCTCGTGGTTTTCTGTGGAGTTTGTGGATATGGAGGAGCTCGATGGAATGGGTTTGACTGCATAAGTATGTGTGTGTAGTTAAAAGCAGTCAGGTTTTTTCTTTCTTTTTTGTTGTTTTTCTTTTCTTTTTTGGTTTCTTTTTTCTTTTTTTTCTTTTTTCGGTTGTTTGGAAGATTGAGGCTGGGACTGTGAAAGAAGGTGTGAGGAGATGTTTATGGTCGATTTTTGTGATAATGGAGTTGGCTCTAGGCAGGGGTTTGGGTAATGGAAAGTTGTATGTGGACTATGTGTTAGGGGAAGTGAGACTGTGTTATAAGGAAGTGATTGGTGTAAGGGGAGGTAAGGAGGTTGGTCAGTATGATGGAGGAGTGGTGGGATATGGAGCAGTGGGTATTTGCGGTAGTGATGGTTTGCTTTGATCGAGTGTTTGACCGTTATGGTCTCGATGCAATTGAGGGCGGAGGCAGTAAGTGGTGATGTTAATTCAGTGGAGAGGGAAGTGAATGGGTGTAGTGTAGAGGTAGGTAAAGTCAATTCAGGTGCAATCCGATGGAGATTCAGGTGAAGAGGTGGGTGAATGACAGGGATGGCTGCAGTTGATACGTATTGCAGTTGTTTAGATGAAAGTTAGAAATGGTGAGATGTTTTGTTGATAAGCAGTGATTCAGAAGGAGACTGTTTGCAGTTTGGATGGGAAATGTTGATGTGTTTTTTGAAGCAGCAGTAGTGGATGATGTTTGGGTAAGTATGTTGTATAAGGGTGGAGCAGGAGTTGGATGTGGGAGATGAAGAGGACAGAGGATTGTGATGAACTTGAAATGGGGGTATTTGATGTTTGTAGAAGGAAGTTTGGTTGCAGTGGTGGTAGTAATGTTGGTGAATTGATTGAGATGGTTGTCACAGTCTAAATGAATGGTGAGGTTGCAGGCAGATCAGGTTGTAGAAATAGAGTATGGGAGGAGGGGCAGAGGCAGATTTGTGGCAGTTCTTTTTTTTTTGTATTGATGGGGAGATAGGTGATGGAAAGACAGAGATATTTATGGCAGATTTGTGTTGAGGCAATAAAAGGTGAGGAACAAGGCAGTCAGAGAAGTGGGAGGAAATCGGAGATGGGGTTGTTTTGTTGAATTGTAGTGTAGAACTAGTTTGTTGTTTGCGAAATGTTGGAGTTGCGGTGATGTATTAATGTGATGATTTGCAGTGAAGGTTGATGGATGGTTTGTCTCTAAATTTGAAGTTGCAGGCTTGTGTGAAGGTAGTAGCAGGCTAGGGGATGGTATGTGAGTGATGTAGGAAGCAGATGGCAAATGGGATGAAGACAGTTTTAAATGGATGGGTATGATGGTGGATGAAGGCTGTGCACTGTTGATGTAGTGAAAAGTTGTAATGCAAAGTTGTTGAGGAATGGTTGGAGTTGTGGGGAGATGGTTGCAGTGGTAGTTGTATTAAATTGTAGTGCACAGTTGCACACTTATGAAAACAGACAACAGAAAACAGGGAAATGTGGTGCCTTTTTTTTGTCTTTTTTTTAAAGAAAATTGTCAATGTTAAAAGAAGAAAACGAAAATGAAAGATGTAAGTATAAAAATGTTGATGCAAATGTAGTGATATGGAACGGAATTTTTGTGTGTGTATGTTTTCTTTAAAATATATACAATGCAAATGCAAAACAAATAGAAAACAACAATCACACAAACAAATGCAAGCTACAAAAACACAATTGTTTTTAAAGTTGCAAACAAACACACAAAATAAAACAGACAAAAATTCAAACGAAAATAATTCGAAGAATAGAAAATTAAAATTGAATCAACTCCCCGGCAACGGTGCCAAAAACTTGTTCGTCGATGGAAATTCTATCGGTTTAGAAAACCATCGAACGAATTTAAATTAAAAATAACCGCAAGCGCACGGTGTACGAATGTAGCACGTGGCGAATACGGGTCGATCCACAGGGAATTGATGATTTTAAAATTCTACTCAATCAAATTAACCAAAGTTGAAAGTGTGTTTAGCAAGAAAATGAAAAAATGAACTAACTAACAAAAAGAAAAGAAATGCAAATATGAGAGTTAAATGACAATTTAGAGAATAAATCCACTCTCTAGATCATGTAGTTCAACACATGAAATCATGATCTCTCTTTTATGGTCATTAGTGTTTTAATTGATGTGTCTATTATAAGTATGACATATTTGAGCTATTGATTAGCCAATATAAGCCATCAAACTATAACACACCCCTTAAAACACTTACTAACTTTCATGAAAATTGATAAAGAAAATGAGAATGAAATCTATTTTAAGTATGGCCTATTAACTATTGATTAGAAACATAGACCATCAAATTTTAATTTCAAATCACTTTCTTATGCCATAATCATATATTGATGAAGATGCATTTGCGTTAGTGATTGTTTAAGCATAGCCTATTTGGTGTCAACAATATAGGCTATCAAATTCAACACAAAAAACAACAAATAAAACACTTCATTGATCATCATTAAGCACAAAAAGAGAGCATGAATTAACAAATAGTTGGAGCTACATAATTAGAGAGCTTCATTACCCCCTAAATTTAAGGGGTTTAGCCTCTCATATTTGTCATCATATGAACAAATGTAGCAAGCAACATTGAATAAAAAGAAGAGGAAAAAGAGAGCAAAATGAAAGAAAAAATTATTCTACTTGCATAAAAGAGAAGAGATCTACACTACAACATAAAAAAGAGGCATGTAAAAGGAAAGAGCATGTATTAATAACATAAAAAAAGGAAAATTACATGAAAATAAAAATGGCTAAGTAGCCATGAAAAGAGAAAGAGAGCTTTCTTTTATTTGATCTAAACTAATGAAGAGGAAGAGGAAGAGAGGAGGCCTAAGAGAGACTAAGAGAGATGAGGTTACATGAAACAAAAAGGGTATATATATACAAGTTTTAAAACCCTAATTCACTTTTTAGGGAATGCCAAAAATGCCCCTTAGGAAGTGTGGAGGCCAAGTAATCATTAACATGTCTTAATCCCCCATTAAGTGTACATGAAACCATTAACTCCATAAGCATGTGCATTAGCCTTTAATTTGTACTCTTATCCCGCCTTTTGGCAAGGCCGAGATATCAAGGAGTTGACTGGAAAAACAGGATCACACTTCCTCAGCATTGAATGATAGTTGAACAAATCAATGAATTTTGCCCGAGTCCGGATCGAGCTACAACTGATAAGGCAAGTCAAGCAAAGCTGTGGAAACCAACATTCCAAATTTCGAGACAATCCTGGTTCGTGCGCTCAAGTTGTCGCCAGCGGAAAGTGGAAGGAATAGCCTTGGTTCGAATCGATCAGGCATTGCTTCGAACCCATGAGAAGTTCCTTTGCTTCGACTCCATCGGGCAAGCCCCCACTTCGAATCCATCTTCGCACGTCTATGTTCGAACCCATCCAAAGTCCTCCCTAGTTCGAATCCATCAGAGTATTCCAATCTTCGAGTCCGTCAAGCTAAAACCCTTCGAATCTATGCAGTTGTAGGGACTTCGGCTCCATCTAATAACTGTCTTCGAATCCACCCTGTTGAGGCAAATTCGAATCGATCAGTGGTGACTTGCCCTGATCGATTCGAACTAGCATTGGTTCGTTTAATTCGAAGGAGGCACGTCTTCGAACCAATCACCTCGAATCCACCAAGTCCATGCCGCTAAAACCAAGGATTAGACTCAGTAAACTCGGAGGAAAAGGAGGATTGACCCGAAGCACATGAACCACATCATCATCTTCACATGCAGAAGCATGGATTCGAACCATATCGATTCGAACGAATCCATAGGACGAGGAACACCATCTTGAATCGATCATAACTTGAGATCTACAAGCCCAAATGCTATGAAATTTTCACAGGAGCTTGTGTATACATAGAAGAATGTCCACGCCAAGTTTCATCACGATTGGACACCTTCTTGATCGATTCGAACCAAGGGTCGAATCGATCCCAATGTGGGCCCGGATCTCCAGAATTCGGCCGTATGGGCCCCCTCACGTGCCAGAAGCATTCTCCCCTAATTTTAGGCGAAATATCAGCCTCCTACAACTATAAATAGAGCCCCTGGTCATTCAGAAAGGGGATCGGAGATTTTTAGAGATAAAGCACGCCCGGACGCTGCCAGAATCATTCTACACCATCTCCTTTGTTGCTGGTTTCGAATTTAAGTCTTTTATCTGCTGTATTTTGCTCGAGGACACTTGTAATCTTCAAGAATTAAGCAATAAAGAGATAAAACTTCATAGTGGACGTAGGCAAATTACCGAACCACTCTAAATTGTTGTCTTCCGTGCAATTTACTTTTCTGTGACTTGGAGTTTTTGTTAGATAATCCTCATTTTCAATTTAATTTCTTCATTTATTATCTCTTCAAAAACTTCCGAAGGGTGTTGCCCAATTTTGGTGCAAACACTTTGGTGCTTTCACTGAGAAAACCCAAGTTTTCTCTTGCTCATTGGATCTATCATCGATATCGGATTGCATAAATCTAAGAGAGAGATCCAGACTTCAATTTCAGACTCCTTCCTTACTATTCAGATTTACCAAAATCTAGAAAAGGATTCTATACCTCAAGATGGTTAGCACGAGAACCACTTCTACTGCCGCCGGCCAAGAAGGCCGAGATAGACAAAATCCCCCGCAACTCCCTCCACCCAATCAAGATGATACCGGGCACTCATATCCATCAGGTCCGGTCACTCGACAAGAGTTCCAGGCATTACTCCAGGAATTAACCCAAAGTCGACAACAGCTGACTGAACAACTACGTGCCAATGTTGAGTTGACTAATGAACTAAACCGCCAAAGGCGAAGAAAATCCAGAAGGGACCACGCCGCTCATTCCTCCACTGAAAGCTCTACCTCGTCTGATTATAGTGGCAGATCTACCCGTCCCAGGCTAGACGGAAACCATGCGCATACCGCTGGTCACCAACAGGCATTGACTGTTGGGCAAATAAGAGTTGGCCCTTCCGCTAGTTTTCACACAGGACCCTCCTCACGAGGAGGCACTGTTCCACAATATACTATGGACAACCAAGCCACCGCCACTGCAGTTGATATAGGAGTTGATACCCGAAATCACTCCAATCAAAATTACCACCAGCAAGAACATACTCCAGGGACATATGTCCCAGAAGACACCGAGCCAAGGAGGCGAGATACAGATCGTTGACAGCGCCCGATCCTACCTCGCACTGTGGAACCCGACCACACTTTGGAACACCACCCTCCGAATATAGCGACACCTGACCTCTCAGCTATGGTACGCCAATGATTCGCGAAAGTCAGGGCTTAACAAATGACGATTGGGGAATCTCCCAAGTCATACTTCGTTCACCGACGACATATTATACGCTGAGCCTCCTCGGCGATTCAGGATGCCGACTCTTCCCATGTATGAAAGAAACTCCGACCCTAACCAACACATTTTGAAATACGAATGGTCGATGACTGCTGCAAGAGCTGATGATGCAGTAAAATGCCGTAGTTTTCTCATTTCTCTAGGGGGAATTGCGACAATGTGGTTTACACGATTACCACCACGATCCATTTCTTCATTTGACCAATTGTCCGCAAAATTTGTTGAACAGTTTCGTATGCACATTGCCCGGCCTAAAGACGTAAATACTTTATCTAGTGTCACTCAAGCTCCAGGAGAGACACTCAGGCGATATTTGGAAAGATTCAATGCCACTTGTGCAGAGATCACTAACCCCAATGATAATTCAATCATGATGGCCTTGACTAAGGGGATTGACCCCGACTCTGAATTTGGAAACTGGCTAGCTGGGAAACCTCCCGCATCGTTGGATCGTTTCTACTCCAAAGCCGCCCAATTCTTAAGGCGTGAGGATGCGAAACAATCTAGGAAGCAGGACGATGCGAGACCCGACAATGAAGGGGCTCAAAGTAATGTTGCGGTTAAACAGTCAGGGGAGAGCTCAGGAAAAGTACAGTTGAATATTCAAAACAAGCAAACCCAGCCGAGGAACGGCGATAATAGAAATAAGAAGCAGGATCAGAATCGTGGCCCGCGGCGTAGGGCGCAAATGTTTGAAAGCTATACACCACTGAATACGTCACTGGAAAACGTGTATCTACAAACTTGTAATGCGATGCAGTATAAGAAGCCAACTCCGAAACCGTCATCGGAGAGACAGATTCAAACGGGGAAGTTCTGTAGATTCCACGAGATTTATGGACACAATACCAATGATTGCAGGCATTTGCAAAACCTTATTGAAAAATTGATCAGGGAAAGGAAGTTAGATCAATTCATGCGGGCACCGCAGGCTGGTGGTGTGGGCCCGTCAAACCAAAATCGTGCACAAAACCAAGAGAGACAGGAGGAGCCCGCTCGTACAGGCGGGAGGTTGGTCATAAATATAGTTAGTGGTGGTCCTCATCCAGCGGATCGAAGCTGGAGGGAAATGGAATCATACGCCAATTCGATCAGGCATGTGAGTTTTGAAAGTTGCAGTGCAATTGATGAAGGGGCTCCGGCCAAACAACAGAGGACGATGGCAGATGACATCGTATTTATAAACCGAGATGCTGATAAAGTCGAAGCTCCAACTATAGATCCACTAGTCATATCCGCCCAGGTTGGTCCTGCTTGGATGAAGAGGATCCTGGTAGCAGTGGGAGTTCAGTAAATATCTTGTTTAAGAGAGCATATGATCAAATGAAGATGGAAACCAAAGATTTAAAACCTTGTCAATCTAGAATCCATGGCTTCGATGGAAGTGCTAATATACCCACTAGAGTGGTGGAGTTGCCAGTGGAGTTGGGAGTTGGAGAACGCCGAAGAGTCCGAATGTTACAATTTGTTGTCTTAGATATCCACTCTCCGTACAATGCTTTTTTGGGCCGACCGGACCTTGCTGAATTCAGGGCAGCAATCACCCCATGGTGTTTAACTTTGAAATTCCCCACTGATCACGGGATTGGGGTCATTCAAGGAGATCAGGCTGCTGGGAGAGCCTGTTATGTTGCCGAACTGCGAGAGGCGCAAAGAAAGGAGAAAGGAAAGGGCGTGGAGGAATCTCTCTGCGTTCGTTTCGCCGATGATTGACAATTAGTGCCTGGGCCTCGGCCCGGGCACCACGACCAATTCCAGAAAGATCTAGACCCCAGAGACACTGAAGGAAATGATGAGTCTAAAGAAAGTCAAGCTTCCCCCGTCGAACTGACAATTGATATCCCAGTTAATGATGATAATGATGATTCAAAAATGTTAAAAATTGGGTCTCAACTAAACCCACAAGCGCAACTGGAATTGGTCGAATTTCTCCAAGCAAATCTAGACGTATTCGCTTGGACACACTCTGATATGTGTGGAATCTCGCCAGACATCGCGAGCCACACCTTAAATATTGACCCACGGTATATCCCGGTCAAGCAAAGGAGACGCGGTATGAATCCAGAGAGATCTGCCACCCTCAAAGAAGAAGTTAATAAGCTAAAGACGAATGGGTTTATCCGAGATGCTTTATACCCGGAGTGGGTATCCAATCCTGTACTTGTCCGAAAACCGAACGGGAAATGGAGAACGTGCATCGATTACTCTGACTTAAATAAGGCTTGTCCGAAAGACAGCTTTCCACTTCCCCGAATCGATCAACTTGTGGACTCAACGACCGGGCACGAATCATTATCTTTCATGGACGCTTATTCTGGTTACAATCAGATACCCATGCATGTGCCTGACCAAGAACATACGAGCTTCGTAACTGACTTGGGACTATACTGCTACAAGGTCATGCCTTTTGGATTAAAGAATGCCGGAGCAACTTACCAGCGCTTAGTCAACCGAATGTTTGCCGACCAAATCGGGAAAAAATATGGAAGTTTATGTAGATGATATGTTGGTAAAATCGCGATACTCCACTGATCATGTCAAAGACTTAGAGTCAATGTTCAATGTCCTCCGGAGATACGGGATGAAGCTTAATCCGCTAAAATGTCATTTTGGAGTCGCATCCGGAAAATTCCTTGGGTTCATCGTCAACGCCCGAGGAATAGAGGCCAATCCCGAAAAGATTTGGGCGATCAGGAATCTTCAAACTCCAAGGACCATAAAACAGGTTCAAAGCCTTAATGGAAATGTTGCAGCACTGAGCAGGTTCATCTCGAAATCAACTGACAAATGCATACCCTTCTTCTACCTGATCCGAAAAGGGAAACGAAACTTCGAATGGACTATGGAATGCGAGGGCGCATTTCAATCACTGATTCAGCATCTTTCCACACCGCCGATTCTTTCAAAACCTGTTGATCATGAACAATTATACCTCTATCTGGCTGTATCTGAAAACGCAATCAGTGCCGCGTTAGTTCGGGAGGAAGACCGAGTACAGAAACCAGTCTATTATGTTAGCAAATGATTAACCAGAGCCGAGAGGAATTATCCAAGGTTGGAAAAATTGGCATACTGCCTAATCATCGCCTCGAGGAAGCTCCGTCCATATTTTCAGGCTCATCCCATCACCGTGTACACCGATCAGCCGTTACGACAAGTCCTTACACGACCTGAGACGTCTGGCAGGTTAGTAAAATGGAACGTTGAACTGAGTCAATTCGACATCACATATACCTCGAGAAGAGCCATACACGGTCAAGTCCTAGCGGATTTCATTGCCGAATTCACTGTACCTGAAGATTTACCTGAAACTAGTAAATCCCCCGAATACATATGGAAGCTATATACTGATGGTGCATCCAATGATCGGTGCTTGGGCGCATGGATAGTGCTCGAAACTCCCGAGGGCCGATCCATATGTACGCTTTAAAGTTTGATTTCCGTGCAACCAATAATGAAGCCGAATATGAAGCTCTGCTTACTGGGTTGAAGTTGGCCTGTGACCTAAGAATTATTGCTGTGGAAATCTACTGTGATTCCCAGCTGGTAGTATGCTAAGTTCGGGGTGAATATCAGGCCAAAGATCGAAGATTAGCCGCTTATTCAGCCTGGGTCCGGGAAGTACTTGATCAGCTCGATTATTATACCATTTTCTATGTACCCCGAGAGCACAATCAAAAAGCCGATTCGTTGGCAAAGTTGGCAAGTACAGGCGAAGCTCAACACTTGGGACTCGTTCCTGTCGAGACTTTATCCTCTCCAAGCATTGATCGAGCAGAGAATGAATTCACATTTGAAGCTACTTCCAGCAGGGAATCGTGGATGACCCCCTACCGGGATTACATTGAGCGTGGTATATTACCCGAACGACAAAGTGAGAAAAGACAAATTCTTCGAAAAGCTTCACGATTTGTCATTCAGAATGGAGTTATGTATCGAAGGGGATATTCTGTTCCCCTTCTCCGGTGTATCGCACACGACGAAGTCAAACGGGTATTACACGATGTACACGAAGGAGAATGTGGCGATCACACTGGGGGGCAAGCACTTGCCAAGAAAATACTTCGATATGGATATTATTGGCCTACCGTAAATCGCGATGCTATGGACTACGCCAAAAGGTGTGATAAATGCCAAAAACACGCTCGAATTCCCAGAGCTCCGCCTACCGAGATAACCTAAATGGTCAGCCCATGGCCATTTGCAATATGGGGAGTTGATATAATTGGTGCATTACCTTTAGCTAAAGGTGGTGCGAAGTATGCCATCGTCGCAGTTGATTACTTCACCAAATGGGCTGAAGCTGAACCTCTTGCAACAATTACAACAAAGAAAGTGATCAACTTCGTGGTACGCAACATCATCTGTCGGTTTGGTCTCCCGCATACTATTATCACCGACAATGGAGCCCAGTTCGACAGTGTTGAATTCAAGAACTTCTGTCAACGATTTCACATCCACAAGAAATTCTTTGCAGTAGCACACCCTCAATCAAATGGTCAAGTTGAAGCCGTCAATAAGGTTATTAAGTCTATTTTGAAGAAACGACTGGAAAAAGCCGGGGGCAAGTGGGTTGATGAACTGCCTACGGCTCTGTGGGCTTACCGAACGACTCACAAGACTACAACCGGACACACTCCGTTTTCTCTATCCTATGGCTCTGAAGCCGTTATTCCAATTGAATTGGAAGTCCGCTCTCATCGTGTGACATATTATGATCCGAAAATGAATGCCATATTACTTGCTGAATCTCTAGATCTACTTGATGAGAAGCGTGAAGAAGCTGATTTGAGGGCAGCCGCATATCGGGGTCGAGTCGCTCGAATATACAATGCCAAGGTCCGCCCGCGAACCTTTGAACCTGGCGATCTCGTACTCAAGAGAATTTATCCGGTCCCTTTGCACATGAAGCCAAATTGGGAAGGGCCGTATGTGATTTCACAAAAGCTTGGAGATGGCACGTTCAAGTTATCAACCATTGACGGTCTTACTTTACCGAGAGCTTGGAATAGCGAGAGTCTCCGTCGCTACTACACATGACAGGCTTTATTTATCTATTTTTAGTCAATTTCTTCCTTAGCATTTTATTTTTGCATTTTGAAGTTTGAACTTGTAATAAGGCAACTGATTATGCCATATTTCCTTTATTTCAACAATAACATGCCATCTCTTCGAGCCAAAAGTTGTGATTCACTGAAAATGACGCATAGTATCACAATGCACGAAGAGCTAAATTCCATCACGCGGTGGGATTTATTCAAATAGGGAGTGACTGTGATACGACTGGTCACTCACTAAGTGAAACCCGAGCTCGGGGACAAAACACTACACCAGCATTTACAAGGATTGATACACGATAATCCTTTTACTAACTCCAACTTCCCAGAGTGTGAATTGGAGTATAAACATTCAACAATTCGTTCCCAGAGTGCAAACGGACTCCAACTTCCTAGAGCGCGAATTGGAGTATAAACAGTCAGCAATTCATTCCCAGAGTGCGAACGGACTCCAACTTCCCAGAGTGTGAATTGGAGTATAAACATTCAACAATTCGTTCCCAGAGTGCGAACGGACTCCAACTTCTCAGAGTGTGAATTGGAGTATAAACATTCAACAATTCGTTCCCAGAGTGCGAATGGACTCCAACTTCCCAGAGTGCCAATTGGAGTATAAACAATCAGTAATTCGTTCCCGGAGTGCGAACGGACTCCAACTTCCCAAAGTGTGAATTGGAGTATAAACATTCAACAATTTGTTCCCGGAGTGCGAACGGACTCCAACTTCCCAGAGTGTGAATTGGAGTATAAACATTCAACAATTCGTTCCCAGAATGCGAACGGACTCCAAATTCCCATAGCGTGAACTGGAGTATAAACGTCCAACAGCTCGTTCCCAGAGCGTGAACAGAATATAAACATCCATTCCAGGTTCACGGAGCGCGGATTGTGTTACAAATATCGATAACTCTCAAATTCTCGGAACGCGAACCGGATTATCGATCTCAAATTATCCTAAGTCCCCAGAATGTGGGCATGTGCTTAAGATTTGCAGAAAATGCGATCAACCACCAAAATACAAATGTTGTTCCCCGAGACTAGGGGGTAGAAAAGATAAGAGTTAGTCACTAACCGAAGTGATACTATATCCGGAGTTCAACTCATTCATCAAATCATGACACGAGATTATATTTCCATACTTGGTATATATAAAAAAAACAAACATTGCAAAACGCTTAAGTAAAAGAAAAGAGCAACTTCCCATTCAATCAACTAACAAAAACAAGTTTGATTACATGGCAAGTCAAAAAGTTTTAATTAAGTGGAAGCCGAATCCATATATATACACGGCTCTAGAAGAACAAAAGAAAAGGTAAAAGAATTGCCATTTCACAACCACATGATAAAACGAGAAGTTCACTCCTTCTTCCGGGGTTTCTTCTTCGGAGTTGAGCCGCTAGACCCACTACCCGGCTTCCTGCTTTTTGTCCTTCTTTGGAACATCCTCAGGATCTGGCATAATATCAACGTCTTCCTCAGAGCTGGAAGGGATGGAGATCCTCTTGTGAGGGCGAACTGAAGGCATGGGGGCGGTGACAGGTGTTTGTTCAGCAACGCTCGAGACAGTTACCATGCCACCGGGAGAGATCACCATTAAAGACGATAAATTTGAAGGAGCAATGTCGCTACCAGGACCACCAACCGTCACCATTGCGGCCATTTCAGCGCTTATCTCAGCTAAAATCTCTTCTTCTCGAGTCAATTGAGTTGCGTTGGATACGCTGGTGGTCGTACGACAGAACTGAAAACTGAAGCTGCTCCACTCGTCGCAAATGAAGGATTAGGAATAGGGTCAAGGGAGTGACCAAGTAGCTCTTCAATTATTTGAACATCGAATGACATCGAGTTCCCCTCTCCCATATCACCGACCATAGCAGCAGTTGAGATCGCCTCGGTGACAATAACTCTGTGCGTAGGATATAAAGCCGGAGGGACTGGGGGCACAAATGGGACACTCTCAGTCACTGAACAAAGGAGAGCAAAAGTAATCAGTCCAGCAAATTTTCTCGAAAAATCGATACTTCAAGACATAAGGGAAATAATCAAAGTACCTTCTTTGCCTTGCCTTGGAACTTGAACAGGCTCGGAGACAGCAATCTTGCCAAAGGACAACTCCGGTTGGTCCGGGTTGTAAGCAGGAATAACTTGTGGATCAACCACGGCGGTAGCTTCGGATGAAGTAGGGATAGGGATTTCGATGTTCTCGCTATGATACGCGACACCCGAACCTTCACCAATCTCCGCTTGATGAATGCCAAGTCTTTCTTTCTCAACAGTAATTATCGCCTCGTGAAGAGTTTTTCTCTCGTCCTCGCTAAGCAAACGTGACTCGAGCTCAAACTCATCTAACACTCCATCCGGGCAAGACATCCTCTTGTTCTCCAATAATTTCTTCCAGGCATTGTAGAGAGGCATCGAGTAATCTCCCAGCCAGGAGAGATTTCTATGTTCTAACACATTGGCATTATATGTGTCCAAGAGTTCGTCAAATTCGGCCTCCATCTTGAACCTCTCTGCCTGGACTCTCTCCTCCACCTCCGTTTCAACCTCCTTAACCCTTGCAACTGCCGCATCACGCTCAGCTCGGAGAGACACAGCTTGCTCACACGCTTCTTGCGCGGCCGTGTTAGCATCATCTTTTTCTTTGTTCATATCAGCAAACTTGGCCTTTAATTCCTCCAGTTCTTTGACTGCCGTATCCCGCTCGGCTTCAACATTTTTGTATCGATGGCCCAAATCTTCAACCAAAGTGCAATGTGCCTGTTGCATCTTCGCCATCTTAACTAATGTCTCATCAACCTTTTTTAACGACTCGGTTTCGGCCTTACGGGAAGATTCCGCCTCAGATTGGAGTATGTCAACAATCCGATTCTTCTGAGCCAAGTCGGTTTCCGGCTTCTCGATAATTTTGGCCCGGTCAAAGGCTGCTTTTAAAGCTTTAACAGCCTCTTTATACCATTCTTTGTACCGAGCATAGAAATCGCGGGTGTAGCTAAGTGCCGTGGTCACGGCGTCTTCGGGGATTCTTTTAAGATTAGGAGGAAAAATACAAGCATCGAAGCAAATCTCCGGAAAATCCCTCTTCAATTGAGCAAGTCTTATGGCCCCTTCACCATATGGTTCAATAGGGGCCTCCTCCGCAGCCGTGGTCGTAGCAACCTCAGTTCTAAAACGGTGTAGCTCGAGCCTCGAAACCTGCGAAGACGGTTGATGTCGCAGAGGCTCAGACACCTGAATATGGCTTCGGGGTGGCGGAGGAGAACGAGAGGAGGAGCGGTGTCTCCGATCTCCATCCGATCGCTCTTCCTGGCCATGATGCCTCCGTTCCCGATCGCGATCGGAGTCTCTACGTCGAGATTCGTAATAAGACGAAGGATGATGTACTCGTCGGAGTTTGTCCAATGTAGAGTGATGGCCAGACATAGCACCTAAAAAAGGGAAACAATTCAGTTAAATACCAGCCGAAGCAATACGATTTGTGCGGAAGTCGTGTAGTGTTATGAAAGTGTATGCAAATGTGCAAAACCCCCGACCAACCAGAAGTATCGACTGCACTAACAGGTAAAGGCTAGCTTATTTCTAAAGCTTCCCGGAGTTCATCCAACCCGGACTCGTGGTGGAGAGATACGTATTCCGGGATGGGAATGTCATCCAGTCCTATAAACATATTTCCTGATTGATGAGGAGCAGCGTGAGGGGTAATAATTCCGGGGATCAAACGAGATACGACTACAGACTTCCGTCTCTTAAGTTTAGGGACAACAGCCTTGCCTTTCCGCTTTTCTTCTACTCGGGAAAGATCAGCCGCAAACTCGGTATCAGTAGGCGTCCTCTCATCATCGCTCATTTCTCTTATCACTATGTCGGGTTTCCTTTTCACCGTCTTCTTCTTCGTCTTCGAAGCCGGTTTCGCCAACCCCTCGATGACAATACTCTGATTCGTCTCAATTAAACCCATCATCCTTAAGTTATCATCAGTTAACACCGAGTCGATGTGCCGCAAATCACTCAGGACCCCTTGTAAACTTCAGACAACGCCTTTGTAGTGACCACCATCAGGCCTTGAGATGATAGCTGCAAGAAAAATGCCTGATATTAGTTTAAGTGTTGGCAACGACTATTAAAGAAAGCTTGTGCGATTTACGACACTTACGTCTAGACAGCCAACGCCTAGCGAACCCTGGGGGGCATCGAACAAAAAACCATTCATTCTTAAAATAACTGAGTCTGGTCCAGGCTCCCGTCACGATCTAGCAGTTTCTAACTGCTTCCAAGAAGGTGAAAGATGGACTATCGCCCCTGCTCTTGAAGTTGAATATGTGTCTAATCTCAGTTGGCCTTGGCGGACGAAAAAGATGATCCATAAATAAAACGAAAACACTGTTCAACAATGCGTGTCCATTGGGATGAAGTTGTGAGGGGGCGATTCCAATGAACGATAACATCTCCCTGATATATTGCTTAAATGGAGGGAGAGTTCCAGCCGCACAGGCATGGCGATAGAAAGCAGTGTACCCCTCGGGCGGATTGTGAGGTCTCTCATCAACGCCCGGTAGCAAAACGTCGTCTGGGGATAAGTTATGTTTCAAGCATATCCGACCCAATAATGCTTCGGAGATATTGGATTGGACGGAATCAACGGGGTCCTCGATAAATAAAGCCTCCGGCAATTCGTCCAGAGCCGGATCTATTACTTCAGGAGGGATTTCTGGAATCTCAAGCACTGGAGGAGGCGAGATTTGTACCTCTTGTTGTTGAGAACTTGAAGACTCCATAATTAACTAACTCACCAGAAAGCAGCGTTAAGTACAAAAGAAGCCCGTGTATTCCCCGGTATGAAGTATATGAATATGTCGTGCAGTGCAAGTGCTGTGCATAACTTAAACATAATTTACAAGTTGGAACAAGAGTCTGAATGACGAAACTTTGGAATTTGAGGATGGAAATGACCGTCATCACTGACCGTCACTCCCACACCATCCAGATGCTACTGACCAATTCAAGTATCAATCTATCATATTGTTGGATAAGTCACAGTTCCATCGACGAGCTTCAAAAAGGAGGTCAAGTCTTACAGTCAGGTTCAATCATGCAAGGCCGAAGCTCGCCGGAGTCAAGTATGCTAAAGTTCATCAAAGTTCAATTTAAAATCAGTCGTTGTTCAGATTTTGGATCAACTCAGAAGAGTAGTGTGCTCGGAGGCAAAGATGTTCGAATCGATCGACTCGAATCGATACGAGTCGAATCGATGAAGATCTGAGTCGAATCGATGAAGATCGAATCGATGAGCTTTGAACCCGTGTGGTTCGAATCGATGAGAATTGCTTCGAACCCATCGGCGCAAGGTAACTTCGTATCGATCAAAGTTCCATGCCTTCGAATCGATCGTTGGACAATTACTTCGAATCTATCGAAACGAAGCTCCTTCACAAGCATCGATTTGAAACCATGCTAGGTGGATCGATTCGAATGATAACTTTCTGAATCGATACGAGGCAGGGAAAGACAATGTCCTTCGAAAGCTCTGCTCCTCCAAGACAACGCTCTGGGTCGATACGATTCGAAGAGATTCATTTCTCAAAACCATCGAATCGACCCATTACAGATCTCACAACTCTTCAAAATTTTCAGAAGAAAAGATTGAATCGATGCTAATAAATCCCAAATTCATCATTCTCAACTCGAGTCGATCCCTTGGTTACCTGATTTGATTCGATTACAAATGAAAGCTTGAAGGAATTTGGTTGATTCATGGAAAAGCACGTTTGATTTGGCTCTGGGAGACCGATTCGAAGAAGCAGCTAAAGCAATAGTAAAAAGTAAAAGTGAAAATGAAATCGTCCTCGTGTATTTATATGGATTCCAGGATGGATTAGTGGCGCTTCGTCTCCCGGTCATGTTGACCGCTTGCCACAGATCACACCCCCATCGATTCGAACAACTACTTTCGAAACCAACAAAGCTTCGAATCCATCACGACGTTGAATCCTTCAGAAGCTTCGAATCCATCGTGGCTCCGGCTCCTTCGTAAACTTCGAATCCGGCAAGGCAGCATCAATACGAGGCATTATCGATTTGAAGAAGAACTTGAACAAGAGCTGGATCGAAGATCCAATCGACTCGAAGTGTCAATTCTATCGCACCATCAATTCGAAAGCTACCGATTCAAACGGACATGCTTCGAATCCACCAGGAACTGTCGATGTGAATGAACGTGTCGCTTCGACTTAGAAAATCACTTGTCTACCTACGATTTAGGAGAGGATCAATACAAGAGAATGATCATAGACAATCATAAAAACAATGTTTTGGATCGAATCTCATATCGTTTCAGGAGAGAATCAATGACAAACCGAACCAACAACGACTTGCAATAATGCAACGTAAACCAAAGTCAAGGTGGCACATATATGCACATATGTATGACTAATACTTGATCTTTAACATTTACAGGGATCAAATGTTCATCTCGTCATGGTTTCAACAACTAACAGTCAAATCACAATCATGCGACGGTTAATCGCAGCGATAAAGAATACAACTTTCAGAAGAGCATGTCCTGATTGTCCAACGTGAGACTGCGACTTTTCAAAGCACGTCATGTTTACACAAGACGTACTTTGGGGGGCAAATGTTATCCCGCCTTTTGGCAAGGCCGAGATATCAAGGAGTTGACTGGAAACAGGATCACACATCCTCAGCATTGAATGATTGTTGAACAAATCAATGAATTTTGCCCGAGTCCGGATCGAGCTACAACTGATAAGGCAAGTCAAGCAAAGCTGTGGAAACCAACGTTCCAAATTTCGAGACAATCCGGGTTCGTACGCTCAAGTTATCGCCAGCGGAAAATGGAAGGAATAGCCTTGGTTCGAATCGATCAGGCATTGCTTCGAATCCATGAGAAGTTCCTTTGCTTCGACTCCATCGGGCAAGCCCCCACTTCGAATCCATCCTCGCATGTCTATGTTCGAACCCATCCAAAGTCCTCCCTAGTTCGAATCCATCAGAGTATTCCTATCTTCGAGTCCGTCAAGCTGAAACCCTTCGAATCCATGCAGTTGTAGGGACTTCGACTCCATCTAATAACTGTCTTCGAATCCACCCTGTTGAGGTAAATTCGAATCGATCAGTGGTGACTTGCCCTGATCGATTCGAACGAGCATTGGTTCGTTTAATTCGAAGGAGGCACGTCTTTGAACCAATCACCTCGAATCCACCAAGTCCATGCCGCTAAAACCAAGGATTAGACCCAGTAAACTCGAAAGAAAAGGAGGATTGAACCGAAGCACACAGACCACATCATCATCTTCACATGCAGAAGCATGGATTCGAACCTATGGATTCGAACCATATGGATTCGAACGAATCCATCGGACGAGGAGCACCATCTTGAATCGATCATAACTTGAGATCTACAAGCCCAAATGCTATAAAATTTTCACAGGAGCTTGTGTATACATAGAAGAATGTCCACGCCAAGTTTCATCACGATTGGACACCTTCTTGATCGATTCGAACCAAGGGTCGAATCGATCCCAAAGTGGGCCCGGATCTCCAGAATTCGGCCGTATGGGCCCCCTCACGTGCCAAAAGCGTTCTCCTCTGATTTTAGGCGAAATATCAGCCTCCTACAACTATAAATAGAGCCCCTGGTCATTCAGAAAGGGGATCGGAGAATTTTAGAGATAAAGCATGCCCGGACGCTGCCAGAATCATTCTACACCATCTCCTCTGTTGCTGATTTCGAATTTAAGTCTTTTATCTGCTGTATTTTGCTCGAGAACACTTGTAATCTTCAAGAATTAAGCAATAAAGAGATAAAACTTCATAGTGGACGTAGGCAAATTGCCGAACCACTCTAAATTATTGTCTTCCGTGCAATTTACTTTTCTGTGACTTGGAGTTTTTGTTAGATAATCCTCATTTTCAATTTAATTTCTTCATTTATTATCTCTTCAAAAACTTCCGAAGGGTGTTGCCCAATTTTGGTGCAAACATGTACATTAAGGTAGGTGGGTAGGTGGGGTCCTCCATGATCTTCACTTTGAATTATTTCCATCTTCATTCCTTTATATCCATTTTGTGCATGCATGTTTCTTCATGAACCCACTAATATGAGAAGCTAAATTCCTACAAATATTATAAAAATTTCCAATTAAATTCTCTCAAATTAATATACGCGCACAAATGGCCATTTTGCCATTATATGAAGATGAATATGTGAAAATTTGGAATTAATATGAATTTTGGTTAAAACAAGTTAAAATACCCAATATGATCATCTATTTAATTTAAACAGAATAAATATGGTGGTAAAAATATGCACATTTACGTGCACATTAGCTGGCTGCCCGACTAGAATTCCCTACACTGGCAATAGAAAAGGAGGAGGGAGAAACTGAGGGCAGTAACAGTTATGATTCCTCCTCTAGCGATGACGAATTCAATGCAAGTTTCGGCAATGGAGACTCCAAATCGTGCGATGAGACTCCAGGAATGAGTCCCGTTCTCTCGAGTTCACCTTCTCGAGAAATTCACGATAAAGATGCTCCCCCAACAACTGAGCGACTTCAGGATTCCCCATTTAAAGAAACTGGTATTGACTTTGGGGATTTGTACAACGCTTACATACATATCGATGAACTCATGGGAGGAGATTTTGAAGTCAAGGGATTGTCCCCTCGCCCTAGTCATACTATGTCTAGTGCGAGCCTGATTTCTACCATGGTGGCTTCCCGATCCGGTTTGTGACATCCTTTTAGGCCGCCTAAGACATATCACACATTTCACTTGGGTCACATTCA
Organism: Allium cepa; assembly: GCA_030765085.1. Taxonomy (NCBI): domain Eukaryota; kingdom Viridiplantae; phylum Streptophyta; class Magnoliopsida; order Asparagales; family Amaryllidaceae; genus Allium; species Allium cepa. The sequence goes on from CM060940.1 coordinate 658,047,644, forward strand.
ATTACACATGCATTATGTAAGTCCATTTCTTGTTACCAAAGTCCTTTATTCATTCTTCATATCAGGTCCATGAGAGGACTCAGACTTTATGATGAGCTTGAACAATTCATTGATTCACAAGGTTGGTCAAGACGGTCTTCAAGATTCCACCAGCCTCGTGAATTCGAAGAAGAGTGGAGAAGGCGGAAAGACTTGGAAGCCGAAGCACATCGCCGGGACGACAGAGAACGGAGTAAGGTTTATAAAAGTGGTTACGAGAAGATAAAAATTCCTAACGAACGAGAAGAGCCGCCCAAGAAGCCGATGGTGGATTGTAATTCTCATCCCTCTAAGCATCAAACTTTTTGCCCCGGCCCCGATCTCTATCGGACCTGAAGTTCTGGCTTCCACTGTCCAAGTTTCATCTTTATCCCAAGCTCCATCAGCCCACGTGGCAATCTCTTTTGGTCCTTTATGTTCTCGTAGGAGGCTAGCTTATATTCTTTCATCCAGTCCCACTAGACTTGAAGCTGCTCTCCCTATGTGGTTTATAAAGGGAGTTAAGTTTGACCGCAAACTGCATCCAATCCACAAAGATTCCTATATGCCCCATCTTCAAGCGATTCAAAGTGATTTAGATCAAGTTAAGGGATGGAAAAATTTATGCAAGCAGTCGACAGACATGAACCACTATAATTATCAAGAGATCCTCTCTTTTGAATCAGAGAAAGGCAATTATGAGAGGGTGTTCGGAGAACGTGATGCTATAACTGAGTGATTAATGCAAGAGAAGGACTGCACTCCGAGAGAGTAAGAACATCGCTAGCTTGCTGAAGGAACTGAAAGAGGCCCAAGCAGAAATAGAGATCGTATTCCGAGATGAAATCAAGAAGGCTCATGCGGACAAAGTTAAACTAAAAAAGGAGCTTGAAGTCCGTTGCGTGATCATTAAATCTCAGAAGAAAACCATTGCTAATCATGCCGAAGTTGTTGAATCCTATAAAAACACAATCACTAATTATATGGGAATTATGGAATCCTATGACAAGACCATTTCTGATCAAGCTCAAATGATTGCTTTGCTCCAAGAAAGGGTCGCACAACTTAGCGCCGAGATGGCCGAGTTGAAGTGGAGAAGGCCGCCGTAACAGTGGATTGCTTGGAGTTGTAGGATACTTTTGAAAAGAAGATGGAGAAGATGGATGATACCATCTTAAATTTCTATGTTAACTCCTTGCTGCATCAGGGGAGCCTCAGTTATTTGGGCTCCAAATTTCCACATAATCTTGCCATGGTTTGGAAAGAAATCCTGGCCTGTTTCCAAGAGAACGAAGATGTATCTACCGAGCAAGAGTTGGAGGATGCCTATCTCAATGAAAAATCATAGAAAGCTATGATAGAGGGTCGAGAGATCATTCGAATTGAGACAGAACAGGAGTTTTCCAATGCAGCAATGACTGCCACTGCCTAAACATTGCCAGAACCTTTCGATTCTGGGCCTGGCAAATCTCAAAATAGTCTCACAATCAATTAGTGAGTTCGAACAAGACTTCCTTTCCATCTGCCTCTCTGAGCGCTGTCTCTGAAGCTTTTGGTGGCCTTAAGACTTCTTCGAAGATAGTGCAGCATCAAAAGAAGGAGAAGGTGGGGAATATGAGATTGAATATCTTGTCCATTCCTTTGATGCTTTGATGCAGGTAACCTCCTAGTTTCCCCCGAGTTTGAGAATTTTCATCTCACATCGCAAGAACTAGATGAACTTAATCCTTTCATTTTTGATTTTAGAGGTCCGTCTTCCTTACCCACTGACCTACCGATTTCTTTGATGCCCGAGCTTGCCGCTATCTGTACCTCCTCAACACTTATTTCCATAGTTGCTCCGATTACTCATATGTGTCTGGCTCACAATCAGGGCCAGAATCCTAGAAGATTGCTACATTGCACGGCCTAGGCAATCCTTCTGTATCTTTGGAGGTTGATTTCTCGACAGCTGAAGCTCGAGAGCAGGAGGACCAAACTGGCCAGCTACATAAATCTGAGCAGCAAATGGTAGCCCTTAAGAAGGAAAAGATCAAGGAGAGAAAATCTTCGAGGAGCTCCCGCAAATCCTGGAAGTGCAAGACCAAGGAGGAGTCTTCTGAGAAGGTCGAAGAGCGGAGGGGAGATGCCAATAGTGATGAGATAGTTGATATTTCAAGCAGCGACACTGCTCCTAGCAAGGATTTTGAGAGGAAGCAGAAACTTCAACCTAAAGGTGGAAAGGGGAGCGGTGGAAAGAAGCGTTGACAGCCTCGATAACCGTGGAGCCAGTTTTTGGGATATTTTATTTTGGTTGATACATGTTTTGTTCAAGTGCAAAGTCTACACTTACTGCTTCTATTGTTGTAGCACCAGTGTTTTCCTTTTTTGTTAGCCGATATTGAGTGGGTACGACTCCCACATTTTGACTTTGTACATAAAATGCTATAAGTAATACAATGTTGACATTTTGATTATAACTTTATCCGTTTACTTATCTATGTTTCATGCATGCCAATTTTATTTACTACTATGTTATTTTATCTAGTACTATGATTAACGTCAAAATTCTTTGTTTGGAGTAACAGAACTGTGAAGTACTTAGGTTTTTTGTGTTTTGTTTTTGAGTATCGGTGTGCGTGGCCCTAGTTCACGGTACTATTTACTTCAAACACTCGAAGGATGACCGTTTGGTCCAAGCCATTTTTGGATGCCCATCGAACCTATTTTGTGGTTCCTATCTTCGAAAACTTGCAACTTGAGCCCCTTGATTTCAGAGATATTGTCAGTAAACAATCAGAATTCTCTGCCAATTCGTAGTTGTTTGACGTTGCTGGATTCATACCCATTACCCCCAATGGTGGGAGTGGTTTGATTCTTGTTGTTCATGCAATTATCGAGTTTCCCGGCATTATTGGATAATACTGATACTTAAGAGTGTGTGCAACTTATGGGCAGCCAGCTTTTGAGATCGATATGCCCCGTCAATCTGGAATGGTTCGAAACTTCTCGACATTACCAATCTTTGGGTAACGTGAGGAATTCATGTTTTGAAAGCATGGTTCCATGGCTCTAGAAGTAGTGCGTGACTTATCGGGATGCACAGCTTTGGCAGTCATGCTTGCTTAGATGTGATTTCATAATCCAGGAAGTAGTGCGCGACTTTTATTTGGACCTTCCCAGTGTTACCAGAGCAACACCGATTCTTAGAAGGCGGGGATTGGATTCCGCCGATCCAACGGTTGGAGTCAATTTGCTTCCATCGACCCGGCGGGTAAGTGGGGCGTACTTAATCAAGGTTCCACTATCTTAAGCAACGACTGAATGATTTTGAGTCAATTTGACCCCGTCGGCTCGACATGTTACTTTTGTGAACATAATTTTATTGGTTTAGAAAGCGAAGCAATTTTATTAGTGGAGGAAAGTTTTACCTATTTACAATGCCTCCGGTATTCCAGGATGGCTTATTTGCGGGAAATAGGAAATACATACGATAATCTTAGGTAATCTAACGATGCAGCGATTTGCTGCTCCATGCTTGGGGAATTTGGATTCTGTCAATGGTTGTTAGCTTGAATGTGCTATCCCCTAGCTTTTGACCGATCACATAGGGTCCTTCTCAATTTGGTTCGAGTTCACCTGACACAGGTTAGACCCTCTTAAGGACAAGATCTCCCACTTCAAAGGTGCGATTATGAACTTCGGAGTTGAAGCACCATGCGACCCTTTTTTGGTGAGTGGAAAATCTTAATTCGGCTTCTTCTCTCTTCTTATTGACCATATCGAGTGACTCGAGCAGGAGTTGTTCATTCTGCCTTTGATTGAAGTTCCGCCTCTAATGAGAAGGGACTTCTAGCTCAATCGAGATCATTGCTTCTGAACCATATGCTAGGGTGAATGGAGAGTGCCCAGTTGTAGACTTGTGCATTGTCCTATAGGCCCATAGTTGTGATAACCCGAATTTTTAAGCATCTGTTAATTGATAATTAACTAGGTTAATTATAGAAATACTGATTTTATTTGTATTAATAAATGAAATTCTGATAATTAGAATATATCTGATATGTATATAGATGAATTTGAACTATAAATATAGACTTATAAATATTTAGATAAATATTCATTTGATAATATTTGTTTAATGATCTTCTTTTATAAATCTTTATTTAAAAAAAATTCAAAGCAAAAAAATATATACATATATAGAATTAATTTCAAATAAATCTTTGAAAATTTTATATATATATGTAGGTTTGGTTTGTAAACATGTAAGATGAGATTTAATTAAAGATTTAAAAATACTTTTTCTTTTATATACTTGGAAATACATGTGGTTAGTATATATGTAAAATACGAAGGACATATGTGGATGTAAACAAACATAGATATGAAATTAAGTAATTTACAAAATAATAAGGTTTAAAACATAACTTACAAATAAATTTAACAAAGGGGTTTAGGCATAAAAATACCTATTTGTGACAAATGTTTAATAAATAAAATAGGTATTTAACATGTGTAAAAAAAATTAACAAGTGGCATATTTTACTTTCTTCTAATTTGAATTAGGAATAATATAACAAAATTAGTAAGAAATTAGATTTTTATCTTCACTTCTCAGATTTTTTTTCATCTCCTATAAACTGCAAATCAAAAGAAAATAAGAATTGTATCAAGCAAATAATCTCAGATCTAAGCATGGATCATTTTTAATAGCTGAATCAAAGTTTCAGTAAAGATCAAAATCAAAAATAAAATAAAAGAAGGATCAAAGAGCAAGCAAAAGTTTAAAAATCAGGAAACTTCATATTCAAATTCAAAGTTTAAGCCTTCAGTTCCACATCAGCATCTATTCCAGAAAAAAAGGGCGATCAAATGTTCTCTGTTCTTAAGGAACAGGTGAGTAGAATTTCACCTGAAACTAAATCTTCTTTATATTTCTATTTTATATGATATTCATAATAGTGATGGTTGTGAAATATTTTGCATGTACATATATATGTTTGATATATATGTATGCTGCCATATGACTGTGTATAAAGGTATAAGCTTCTACTTGTTTTTTTTAAAAATGTTTGTTAGTATAAGCAGCAGGTAGTTTTACTGGGAAAAGAAATTTTTGTGAAAGCAAATTTAAGTTAGAAAATCAAACTTTAAAATTTCGTGATTCAAAGTCATATTTTGATTCGTATTTGAAGATCATGATTTTTAGTAAAGGTTACAAGATTTTTAAGCCTGTAGTTGTAGGGATATAGCGAGTTGAACGGAGCTCGATTTTTCATCAATATCTGGAAATTGGTAGAGTGTTTGTCATCGTGATTGATGGTGCAAGAGGCTGAAGGGCTGGGTATCACGAGAAAATTGGTCGGAGAGATCATTGACCACCGTGGCGACGTATTGACGGCAATATAGAGTTTTTCGACTGAATTTGGTCGACGATGTTCCAGTAGCTCGTGCGACAACAAGGGGGAATCGCATATGATCGTGGTGTGAGGGATCGATGCGTGGTATGCAGGCAGTGGTTTAGGTATGAGGTCGTGGCCTCCGTTGGATGGTGAAAATTTAGCGACCCAAAAATTTCGAACCCGAAAATCCGGGTCGTTACATTTGATATCAGAGCAGAAGGTTAAGCGAGAACCCTGGCTCTGGTGGGATTAAGGATATGGTAAGTGGTACCCTAGGAATGAGTTGAGTGAATATATATATATATATATATATATATATATATATATATATATATGAGAGCGCACTTGTTATTTTCTTATATAAAGATTTTAAATGATTTTATATAAAATATATTTTGATATATAAAGCAATATTTCTTTCTAACAAATAGTAAGGGAATTGGTTGTTAAATTTTTGGAATTAAATTAAGTAGAAACAGAAACAACCAAATTCAAATTAAAATAAAGTTAAGTTTGAAATGGATTCAAACTGAAATTAAATCTTGAAGTTGGGGAAGAATTTCAAAATAAGATGAATTTGAATTGGTTTCAAACCGGGGAAATAGAATGGTTATTGTGTTTAATAACGGGGTGATTGTTTTCCAATAAACAATAAAGTATTTTAAGGAAGTAACCAATAAAAAAATGTTTGAAAATTTAACTCGAATTTATATAATTTGAGATGGTTTAAATTTTGAATTTGAATTGAAATTAGTTCAAATTGAATTTGATTTGAATTAATTGAAATTGTGATTAAAGATGTATAAGCATAAAATTCAAATGGAAAATTTGAACTGGATTAATTTGAAACGATTTGAAATTGAAGTGGATTCAATTTGAAATTAGTCCGAATTGATTTGAATAATTTGGAATTGTAATTAAAGTTGAATAGTTTTAAATTCAAATGGAATTTGAATTGAATTTGGGAGGAAATCAAGAATAATTCAACTTGATTTGGAAACGGAGTTTGAAATTGGGATTAATTCAAATTGGAGTTGAAATGAATTGAAATTGGAACTAGTTCAATTTAAATTTATTTGAATCAGTAGAATTTGAGATCAAGGTTGAATAAAGTTACTGAGGTTAATTCAACTTGAATTGGGGTTGAATCAATTTCAATGGAAACTGAAGTTATTGGAGTTAAGTCAATTTAAATGGAAGTGAAAATTTAAAATTGAATTGATTGGGAATGGAGATTGGGAATTAAACAGTTTGACTCTGAATTATTTTCAAAATAAATTGTTTAAGTACAAATCTATTTTTTTTCAAACTATTTACTATACAACTTTTCTTTTTAAAATCCAAATTATCTTATACTTATTTTACAATTATCTTTGGAACTGTTTAACAATTTTTCTACTGTTTTATAAATTAATTTCTATTTTTCAACTACTTTATAACTAATTACTATTTTACAATTATTTTGCAATTATTTAAAATTTCTATAATTATTTGACTATTTTCCAACTATTTTGCAATTACTTAACTATTTTACAGCTATTTTACAAACAAATAATTATTTTTCAACTACTTATCTATTTTTAACTTTTCAAGTTATTTTCTAAATTTAAACTGGACAGAGTTTAAATTATTTATGGTTAAATACCCAACTGAAATAAGAACTGAAGGAGTAATCCAAATGGGGATTAAGGCAATTGTGAGTAAGTGGATAGAATCTAAAGGAAATGTGAATATAAAGAGAAATTGATTTGGCTAATAATCAATGAAGTTAAATACATAGGATGTACGTATATTATTCTATTCGCATAGTGATTTGATCTAGATTCGAGCATAGAATTTTGAGATAGATATATCGATCAGAGTTGGGATTTCTCACTCGATTTTCGACGGTGAACCTGGATATGGATTATTGATTGGTTCTGGATATTCTCTATCATAGTTATGACTATGCAAGGAGAATGACGGTTTCTGATCAAGAAACCAGATCTGTGTCCGCACTAGGAAGTCGGGTGGACGATACTTGTTCGGAAGTGAAATTGTGTGGTCGAGTAAGCGATCAGATTGGTATAGCGTACGGATGATATTTGTACATCGTACGGATTTGAATGAAAATGATAGTGAAAAGAGTAATGAAATTTGAATATTTGATTTTGAGTAAACAAAGTTAAATATCTTTATTTTATAAAATGAAACTCCCCTTGTTGAATCTTTTGCCAGAAGAAAAAGGTTTTTGAAAATGTTTGAAGTATAAAAGAAGTTTTATACAAGCTGAAATGATCCAAAGTTTTAAAAATTATATATATCTGTGTATATATATATAAAGGATCTTATGAGGATTTTAGAAATGGTTTTGGGAACCTTAGATTTGGAAATGCTTTTGATTTTTGGGTAAAATCAATATGAGAATTTAAAAAGCCTACTTTGAGAATTATCGATTTTGGAATAATCGATTTTGTGTAAAGGAGCTTTGTATGAGATCATACTAGGTGTATGATTTGAAGACACTATATGTGTATAGTATAAAATGTTTTGATGATGGCTCTGGGGAAAAAGGTGCTCCCTTGAAATGAACTTCTCAGGAGTGCCACCGGGTGGTGCTGCCTTGAGCTCTGAGGGGGGGGGGGTTTCTAAAGTTGATCTTGTGAGGAGTCCGGACAAAACTAGTTCCAGGGGATTATGAGTAGAGTATACCATAGCGAAAGTCGTGTGTGCCGCTGAGAGCCAACAGTTTACGTTTGATTTTATATCGGTAGACTGCGACCTATGGTAACATAGCGAAAGTCGTGTGTGCCGCTGAGAGCCAACAGTCTGCGTTTGATTTTATATCGGTAGACTGCGACCTACGTAGGAGTGGAGAAGTTTCATTTCGATAGCGAAAATCAGAGGCCGCGAAGAGCCTGCAGTTACATGGACTTTTGCTGTGATGGCAACGTAATCCTGGAATGTTACTGCGATCTGTAGTGGGTTCCATGGCGTAATCGAGAGGGCGCGGAGAGCCTGCAGTTACATGGACTTTTGCCACGATGGCAACGTAACCCAGGATGTAACTGCGACCATGGATGGGGGGTGATGATTTCCAGATCATTCTCACCAAAGATATTTCCTCTATTTTCAAAAATTGTTTTTTATATTTTCAATAAAATATTTTCCAAGTATTTTCACTGGGTGTTGAAAACGGGTTTACCGATTACTTATAGATTTTCAGTCTTACGCCTGATCAACGTGACCGAATTTTTGTGAGAACGTGGACGGACTTATTGAAACATCGAGTTATAAAAAGCATTTTTATAAAACTATTTTGACAATATTATATAGATTCCAAAGTATTTTCAAGTTTTGAATAAAGAGAAGTTTATAGTTAAAAGGGTTTAAAGGATAATTTTAATAAATTCTGGCTTCGTTCCTTTTCGAGGACGAAAAGATTCAAAGGGGAGAGGAATGTGATAACCCGAATTTTTAAGCATCTATTAATTGATAATTAACTAGGTTAATTATAGAAATACTGATTTTATTTGGATTAATAAATGAAATTCTGATTATTAGAATATGTCTGATATGTATATAGATGAATTTGAACTATAAATACATACTTATAAATATTTAGATAAATATTTGTTTAATGATCTTCTTCTATAAATCTTTATTTAAAAAAATTCAAAGCAAATATATATATATATATATATATATAATCAATTTTAAATAAATCTTTGAAAATTTTATATATATATATATATATGTAGGTTTGGTTTGTAAATATGTAAGATGAGATTTAATTAAAGATTAAAAAATACTTTTTCTTTTATATACTTGGAAATAGATGTGGTTAGTATATATGTAAAATACAAAGGACATATGTGGATGTAAACAAACATAGATATGAAATTAGGTAATTTATAAAATAATAAGGTTTAAAACATAACTTAAAAATAAATTTAGCATAGGGGTTTAGGCATAAAAATACCTATTTGTGACAAATGTTTAATAAATAAAATAGGTATTTAACATGTGTAAACAAAATTAACAAGTGGCATATTTTACTTTCTTCTAATTTGGATTAGGAATAATATAATAAAATTAGTAAGAAATCAGATTTTTATCTTCGCTTCTCAGATTTTTTTACATCTCCTATAAACTGTAAATCAAAAGAAAATAAGAACCGTGTCAAGCAAATAATCTCAGATCTAAGCATGGATCATTTTTAATAGCTGAATCAAAGTTTCAGTAAAGATCAAAATCAAAAATAAAAGCAAAGAAGGATCAAAGAGCAAGCAAAAGTTTAAAAATCAAGCAACTGCATATTCAAATTCAAAGCTTAAGCCTTCAGTTCCAGATCAACATCTATTCCAGAAAAAAAAGGGGATCAAATGTTCTCTGTTCTTAAGGAACAGGTGAGTAGAATTTCACCTGAAACTAAATCTTCTTTATATTTCTATTTTATATGATATTCATAATAGTGATGGTTGTGAAATATTTTGCATGTACGTATAATATGTTATGTTTGATATATATGTATGATGCCGTATGACTGTGTATAAAGGTATAAGCTTCTACTTGTTTTTTTTAAAAAGTTTGTTAGTATAAGCAGGAGGTAGTTTTACAGGGAAAAGAAATTTCTGTGAAAGCAAATTTAAGTCAGAAAATCAAACTTTAAAATTTCGTGATTCAAAGTCATATTTTGATTCGTATTTGAAGATCATGATTTTTAGTAAAGATTACATGATTTTTAAGCCTGTAGTTGTAGGGATATAGCAAGTTGAACGGAGCTCATTTTTTCATCAACATCTGGAAATTGGTAGAGTGTTTGTCATCGAGATTGATGGTGCAAGAGGCTGGAGGGCTGGGTATCACGAGAAAATTGGTCGGAGAGATCATTGACCACCGTGGCGACGTATTGACGGCAATGTAGTGTTTTTCGATTGAATTTGGTCGACGATGTTCCAGTAGCTCGTGCGACAATGAGGGGGAATCACACATGATCGTGGTGTGAGGGATCGATGCGTGGTACGCAGGCAGTGGTTCAGGCACGAGGCCATGGCCTCCGATGACGGTGATGGGTGGTTTTGGTGATTGTTGATCGGAATTTTAGCCCAATAGTTCGTTTTTTTCGATTTCGGGTTCGAAATTTCTGGGTCGTTACAATAGTGCAAGTGGATGATCATCGACCCAATTGCTTTTTGCTTTAATTAGTCATTTTTTGATGGCGGATTTGATGATCTTATTTACCGCTTCCACTTGCCCGTTTGATAGGGGATGTGTGACAATGGAAAAACTTCTCTCAATTCGAAAGCGTTTGCAAAAGTTTTTGAACTCAGCACTTTCAAATTGAGTTCCGTTGTCCGTGATGATTTTCTACGGCACTTCAAACCTGAAAATAATATTTTTAGTACCAAAGTTAATGAATTTCTTTGTGGTAATGGTGGCTAGCGGTTCTGTTTCGGCCCATTTGGTGTCAACAACAACAATAGCATATTTGGCCTCCTTTAGCCATTGGTAATGCGCCAATCAAATCTATTTCCTAGATTGCGAACGATCATGGGTTGACCATCTATATTAGTTCCGTCAAGGGGGTTCTTTGATCTTGTTGAATCTTTGGCATTGATTGCATCATCCAGCATAGTCTTCTGCAACGCGATTCATTATTGGCCAAAAGTACCCATACTGGAAAACCTTCTTTGTAAGGGTTTGCCCCTGGGTATGATCTCCACGATCACCTTCATAAACTTCTTTTAGGAACCTTTGAACTTCGTCGTTGGTCACATATCTGAGAAAAGGGGCAGAGAATCCTCTCTGATAAAGTATCTCATCCCGCATTACAAATCGTGGTGCCTTCCGGAGAAGCTTTTTCCGCTGGTTCCTATCCACCGAGAGAGCTCCTATAAGTACATAGTCTTTAATCGGCGTCATCCATGTCTCTGGTTCCTTGGTTGTCTCAAAAATCCAATCGATGTCCATTTCTCTTATGCTCGGAGTGGTCAGGGTTTCAATTGGGAATGACCTTAATGATTGAGCTTCTCCGAAACTGGCCAGTTTGGATTGATAATCCACCTTCATGTTCTGCTCCCTCGGGATACGAGTTATGGTGTAATGCTCAATTTCGTTCTGTAGTTCCTGTACTTTATATAGATACATGGCGAGGTTCTCCCCCCAAGCCCAGTATCGCCTTTCGCCTGACAGACGACTAGCTAAGAGTCGCTGTAAATGTGCATGGATTTTTCGTTAAGTTCCCTCACAATCTTTAACCTAGCTATCAATGCTTCGTATCATGCCTCGTTATTTGTTGTTGGGAGTTCCAAGCATAAGGCATAGAAAATGGATCGTCCTTCGGGAGTCTTGAGCACTACCCATGCTCTCAAGTAGAAGTTGCTAGATGCACCATCGACGAATAGCTTCTAACATATCTCCACTTCTAGAGTCATTCCTTCCTCGCCATTTCATATTGTAAATTCGGCAATAAAATCTACCAGCACCTCCCCATTGATTTCCTTTCTAGGGTGGTATGCGATTTTGTACTGACTTAGTTCGATGTTCCATTTGATAAGCCATCCAGAAGTCTCGGGGCGGTATAACACTTGCTTTAAGGGTTGATTTCTCAGCACTTGATAAGTTGGGACTAGAAGTATGGTCGTAATTTTCTGGACACAATCAAGAGGCAATATACCAAAATTTTCAATTTTGGATAGTTCTATTCTGCTCTAATGAACTTTTTTCTGATGTAATATAGGGGTCACTAGATCATAGCTTCTTCTTGTACGAGCACGGCACTCAGTGCATGTGGTGAAATTGCTAAATAAATGTACAAATATTCTCCATCTACTGACTTTGACAAGATTGGCGGGGTCTCCATATGTCGTAGCAGCTCTACGAACGCAGTTTAACATGCTTGATTCCATTCAAAGTTTTTCTTTCCCTTCTTTAGCGCGTCAAAAAATGGTATACATTTGTCAGCTGCTTTTGAGATAAACCGGCTTAGTGCCGCAAGCTCTCCATTCAGGCTTTGTCACTATTTCCTATTCCCTGGGGCCTCGACTTCCCGCAAAGAGGTTATTTGCTTGGGATTTTCTTCGATGCCTCTGGCACTCACAATAAATCCCAAAAACTTTCTCGAGGCTACCCCAAAATGATATTTAAGTGGATTAAGCTTCATTCCATATTTACGGAGTATTTCGAACATTTCAACAAGGTCGTCCATGTGATTTGCAGCTATGCGTGATTTAACCAACATATCGTCTACATAAAATTCCATTTTTTTTCCAATCTGATGCTTAAACATGGCGTTTACCAGTTGCTGGTAAGTTGTCCTAGCATTCTTTAAGCCAAACGACATTACTTTGTAGCAATACAATCCCAAGTCGGTAATAAAACTAGTATTTTCTTTGTCCGGTTCGTGCATCATGTTCTGGTTATACCCCGAATATGCATCCATAAATGATAGTAGTTCATTCCCTACCGTCCATCCACAAGCTGATTGATTCATGGTAGAGGAAAGCTGTCCTTTGGGAAAGCTTTGTTCCAATCTAAGTGGCCGATACAAGTTCGTCATTTCCTACTGGACTTTTAACCAAGACTGGGTTAGATACCTATTCAAGGTAAGTTGCATCACAGATAAAGTCATTCACCATCAGTTTGTCCACTTCTTCTCTCAGCACTTTGGACCGCGCTGGTCCTAGGCTGCGCCTTTTCTGCTTCACTAACATATACTTGGGATCAATGTTAAGTGCATGGCATGCGATTTCCGACGACACCCTGCACCTACGAAATGTGTCTAAGTAAATACATCTAGATTAGCATGAAGAAATTTGATGAGTTTTATTCGCATCTTGTTTTCGAGATGCAATCCAATTTTAAGGAACCATGATGGGACATTCATATCAATTGGGACAGACACCGTCAATTCTGCCAGTGCTGCCTGTTCCTCCCTTGAACTCTTCTTTATAGGGTCCGAAGCCTTGTCGAATCCGCTTTGGTCCACAAGCCAAGGGCGGCTATGTAGTTGCTATTCAGCAGGTTCGCGAATGTGGAGAGTTCTCTCTACATTCTTCCCCTTTTCCTTTCTTTTAGATTCGTGTAGTTCCATGATATAACATTCCCTAGCGGCACTTTGGTCTCCCTTGATCACTCCGACTCCATTTTCCATCGAAAATTTCATGGTTAGAAACCCTTGAGCTAAAGCAATTCTAAAGTCTGCCAAGGCAAGTCGCCCCAATGAGGCATTATAGGAAACATCTCGTCAGAATTTAGTGGTTTTCTCACATACTACTAAAGCTTATTTTCCTGAATCAACTCCTCAATCGAATTTTTCAGCAAATAGCACTCGTTGGTGTTGTGCCCATGTGCCTCATGGAAGCAGTAATACTTTCTGAAACACTTCTGTTGTTCGGTTGCTTCCTTTTTAGGCGGCTTCTTGTATTCTTCCATCCTTTGTGTTGTGAGATAGACTTTTTTGGAGTATCGTTGAGCGAGGTGTATTCTTTGGGCTTCCCTTTGAGTCGCTTGCTACTTCCATTTCGCTTGTTAGTACCTTGGTTCTTTCTTTTTCGATTCCCATTTTTCCTTTGTTCCCTTCAGTGGTCCCAGAAGTGTTTATACCTTAGTTCATCGCTGTACCATTCTGACTAATGTCAATCGGTTAAAGGTTAGCAGATTTCCTTTCTAATTCATGTGCCTCTTCTAATCTCAAGTACTGGCTTGCTTTTCGGTTGAAGTCCTTCCTAATGGTGGGTTGTTTCATTTTGATCCACTTTCCAAATTCAGTCTCGGGGTGAATTGCGAGGACAAGGGCATAAAACCATATCCTCATTCGAATTACTTACTTCGATTACTGTAGTATTGAACCAATTCATGAAAGACTTCAGAGATTCGTTCCATCCTTGGAATAAGCCAGACAAGGATATCATAGCTTTGGGCTGTGCCGTAAAGTCTAAATTGATCAAGGAACCTTGTTGCTAGTTGATTAAAGGTGGAGATGGATCTTGCCTATAACAACCCATAATTTTTCGATAATTATTTCAATAAGATTTTGTAATTTAATATTGAAAGAAATTAAAATTTGCGGTTTATTAATAAGAAATAACTATAATGTAATGTTAAAAATGTTAATTCAAGACAATTAGTAAGTACTTTAATGTATGTCCAATTAATTGAAATAATTGTAAAGTTAAAATTGGTCATAGGTTGTAAATAAAGGAATAGGGTTTACTAATGTAAATTTAATATAATAAATGACTAATTGAATGAAATCTCAAATAATTGTAATAAATTATGAAGTTACATTGGTTAGAAATTGTAAATAAGAAGATAAAATCAATGTGAAGTTATTTGTTTTGTTAGTTAACAATAAACTTGGAAACATGTTTGAATTGGCAAATTGCAACAATAGTTAATTAATCCATTGAAATTTAATTAGTTTTAATGGGTAAATAAGGGAATAAATCAAATGTTATATTTAATTGGTGAAATAATATGTAATTCATTGCAATTGTGAAAAATCAGGGTGGTGTAAGTAATTATAATATTATTTGAAGATAATAAACTTGTAAGTGCGACTAAAGTAAGAAAAGGTGACAATTGTTATATGTTACATATTTAATCAATCTGTTGAATTTAATTTGGAATAAATTGCGATTAAATGTAATTAAATATTATGTTAATGTAAATTAAGATAAAATTGGAGAACATTAATGTAATAAGATATAAACCAGTGCTAACTATGCCTATAAGGTAATGATTGATTGTAATAATAGTTGTTAATGTAAGAATGGAATAAGTTAAGAAATAAATGTTGGAATATGAAATGAACAGTAAACAGTTGTGGTATAAGGAAAATTCGTTTGAAATCTAACATTGAATATAAACTGCAATAATAGTTGTTGGAATTCTTTAATTGAAAAGAAAAGACAAGTGTATTGTAATTAAAACTTACATTTTAAATTAAATTAAGATAAAGATTTTTATGAAATTTAAGCTTTGACTTGAAAAGAATAAATTGTATGTTTTCTTCTAACCAGAATAACAAATGTTCAAATTGAAAAAAGGATGGAGTGAATGAATTAACGAAAGAATAACATAATTTGTTATTTGAAATGCATCTTGGAGAAGTTGATTTTCAATAAGAAAAAACATCTACTTTATAAATAGTGTATAAATTTTGTTGTATATGAAATTTTATAAAACATGTTTGAATTGGTATAAATGAAAAGAAAACAGTGTTTATAATTAGAATTTGTTGAAATTAGTAATGAAATGAATTAGAATTAGATTAATTGAAATATTTCAATTAAAAGGAAATATAAATGAAATTGTAATAAATGAATTAATATAGAAACATGCATTTTGTGTCAATATGGAATGAAGATTTTAATTAAGATAATTACATGTTTTGAGATGTATAAAAATAAAACTTTCAATTTGAATAAGTATAATTTTGGAAAAAAAATTTGAATTTTAGGATAACACACACATTAATATCCAAAATTTTAAATATATCAGTGGGTCCATGGTTCTGTAAATGCTGTGGAATCAATTAGAATTACCTTTTATTAACAATTGTACATTAATTACACATGTTCACATATATTTATTTTTCTATTTTATACATGGTTAAAACTTGTAAATTGGTTGCATTAATGTGACCATTACAGTAACTAAAAAAAGTAAAGCAAATCATTTTTATAGTGCATAGATTCATTAATTAATGAAATTTGTAACGACCCGCTATTTTGGACCATTGAAATCGACAATAAAACCATACATGTCTGACTTGAATAATTCAGAATACCGAATTGTTAATTTAATTTGGCAAACTCAGCATAAACAGTAAATAAATAATCATAGATCACAGACATAGAGTAATAAAAATGCAGCGGAATAGATAAAGAATAGTAGTTCATGAAGCTACTATATACATCAGAGTTTAGAATAAAATACATCGGAATATCCCAGATGCAGTGAAGTCTCCAGTACGAGCGGATGACTTCTCTGAACCAATCAACTTGATGACCGAAGGGATAGATAGTTGGATCTCCAAGCAAAGCTTCAACTTCGAAGGTGAGTCTCAAATTGTAACGACCCAACTTCCAAACTCCACGAAGTCGCATTGCTAATAAGAAAGAAAGGGATAGAAAAGAGAAAGAAAGAGAAGAAGAAGAAACAACACATCAGAATCTAAACAGTGGAAAGAATAAATTATATTAATAACATAAAATATTACATAGTTTACAACCACTATCAGAGTGCACAGATATACAACACATACTAGACAGTTATAAACACCTGTCCAGTATTTACAACATATTACAACCCAGAGACAACACAGAACACACAGCGGAATTACTATATATCTAACGCAGAAGCCTCCTGCTCCATTGCTCCTCCAATATTCGTCAAAGCTAACCTGAATCCCTTGGCTACTCGTAAAAATTTGAGTACCCAAGAGTTTATGAAAGCAAAAGACAAACTCCGGGTCAGACATGGGTCTGGTGTGAGTAACAGGTTAAGGTTGCTTAATTTTCAAAAACCTTTTGGAAAGAAAGGTATCACGTAAGACTTCCCACACATAAACATGGAAAAGTTTTTACCTTACGCTAACCAAAACATTTGATAGGAAATCCAGTGATATTATAATAGGTCTAGGGTTTTCAAGTAGATATGAAATAGCCGAAATTGTTAAATCTATTAAATTCCAGCTACTAGCCACAAAAGTGGGTAATACAATCAAAACCGTTGGCACTTATTGGATTTTGGATTTCATACAATGGCAGGGCTACTGGGGTACCGCCCGTCACAGTACGTGGCCTAGATCAACGTACCGAGGAGTACGCCCGCTCCCCTGCAACACAAGGCCGGACCCATTCCTTACTGAACAGTTTCGAACAAGACAACCGCACAGTTGGTGCGCAATTCCAACCGCCCACTAAGCCGAATAAAAAGGGACCTCTAGACAGGGGAAAATCTTGCTCTCCAGTGGGGGCTACCCACGAAGCCTTGCTGCACCTCCCCTGTTTTAGCCATTCCCGGTTGATGAGGCTTGAGGCTACGAATACCTTTAAAGAACACATCTCTTAGAATGCTCATCGTCCACCTGACGATGTGCTGAAAGCATTCAATCCATACAAGTTCGTTCCGGGTTCGAACGAAACCGAAGGCATTATCTCGTTACACTCGTTTTGGAATCACCCTTAGAGTTAATGATGATAACCCTTGCACTCTGAATCTCTATCTCGAGCCTATGAGTACTATTTCTGTCAAACTCATTATGGAATCACCCACAGAGTTATACTGACGTATGCCCTTACACCTCGAGTTTTCACTCTTCACATAAGATTCACGACCTATCGTAATTTTGGATCGATGTGGTTTTCGGATATCCAAATATGGAAACCCGATCCCGGTCTCATCGAAATCCAAAGCGTGTCTTTTAGGTCCAAGTTGTTTTAGAGTTTAAAACAATTTAATAACATTAACTATATACACACAGATAGATAATTCAAAGATTCACAACAGATAATTATCATTATCATAATCACAGATAATCAATATCATCATCACAATGCAACCAATGCATCCATATCAAACAACATTACTAATCTCCTAGCTGAGATTCCAAATCATTCAAGACAACCGATGTCAATCATTCATAAGCAATGATCTATAACTTACCATCTATAATTAATTTAAAATGAATTAAATTAATCACATCATCTCTAATTAATTTAAAATGAATTAAATTAATTATTATCACAATATAAATCTTGCTTACATTATCATTAATTAATTACAAATTAATTAATTAATTAACCTCTAATTTATCATCTTAATTAATCAATCCTGATTAATTATACTTTAATTAATTTCACAAAATTAATTACTCTAAACCAAATATAGTAATTAACCTTTAATTACTTCATTAATTAATTAACTATAATTAATTACATTTAACCTTAATTAATTACAATTAATTAATTATACTTAATCATTTATTATTAATTAATTAATCTTAATTAATCAATCTTAATTACATCATTAATTATATTAATTAATGACTCTTAATTATATTCAATTAATTACTCAATTAAATTAATTACTTTCAGTAATTAATCTCACATAAACCATAATTATTAATCATCTTTGATTAATCTCATTCTGTAATTAACTACCCTTAATTACTTATCAAATTAATTACCCCTTAATTAATCTCTTAATTAATCTCTTGATTAATTATACGAAATAATTTAATGCAAATTACATTCACAATTCCAACATTATCCGCTAATTACATCCTGTAATTATCGCTAATTACCTTACTGAGTAATTCCATTAAATAATTATTACAAATCCAATGTTTAAAATTAATTAAACTTAATTAATTAACTTAAACCAATCTCAATAAACTTCATTAATTACATTAAGTAATTAATGTCTTAATTACTTTTATTTAAGTAATTTAACTTAAATAAATTTCACAATTTATTATCATAAATTAATCAACCTAATTAATTATAAAAAAATTAATCATATTAATTAATTACTAAATAAACCTTAGTTAATGACCATCATTAACTATTATTAATTCTTTAATTACTTTTCTTTAATTACTTCTTAATTATGTCTAATTTAAATTAATCCAAATTATTAATTAAATAATTTAAATAAATAAGTTATTCCTTAATTATGCTATTTATTTAATTATTTTAACATCTTAATAATTTCTAAGGTAAACCATTCCTTATTAATAATTTTCATAAATATTAAAGTGTACTAGAACGTTTAAATTCAAATTGTAAAAATTCAAAATGATATTTATTAAAGCATTATCCAAATTAAATTCCATTTATATTCTTTCCAAAATAAATGTAAATAACATTTATTATTTATTTTTAAAACTTATATAGGATAAGTCTTAATTTACTTAATTTAATTAAAAATTAAATTTCAAGTACATTACCATTTAAATTTCAAATTCCAATTGACAAATCATTTATCTTTCTATTACAAACCTTTTATAAATAACTTGATTCAAAAAGGAAATCAAGTTTAAAATATTTGTTTGAAAACAAATTTACTTCTAATAAACAATTTAAATTTAAACTTGTTTGAAACAATATTAATTTTTATTCTTATTCAAATATCAGATTTAAATTCAATATATTTGAACCCATTCCTTATTTAAATTATTTGAATTTAAACTTGAATGGAACTCTTGCTTTACACCTTGATTTTTAAACTCCGTATTTAAAAATACAAATTCATTTTAAAAAACTTGAAGATTTAAAGATCCTTAAGAAAACTGGACTTAAATTTGAATTCAAACTGCTAATCTAAAATTAGCTTTCAGATTTACAATGAAATTTAAATTTCCAGAAAACTGTCAGGTTCCTTCTTCTTTTTATTTTTAAAACTGAAAACCCTCTTTTAAAAATTTAAAACTTATGAGATTTAATACTTTTTGAAACTAAATTTATTCTGCAGATTTAAATTTTGTTTAAATCTTTTCATAACAATCTATTTATTTAAAATTTGATTTAAATTTAAAACTGCGACAGTTTTTCAAAAAAAGCTGTAATATTTAAGTTACCCGAGCCATCCTAAAAAATGTTTCGAGTCAGCAAGCCCCCTCCTTCAAGTAAAACACAGAAATAATCGAGTTATACTCCGAGTTAAAAATTCTGCAGTACAAAAAAAACATCAAAACTCAAAATTCTGCACGGTGCACGTGCACCGTGCCTCCAGCCACCATCACCTCTTTCCGACGACCTCCTGACATTGACAAACAACCCCACTATCTATCTCCACCCTCAAATTCCCCTTCCTAAACTCAAATTTGAAATTTGAGTTGCCTCTTCCAAACCTGAAACTACAAAGAACGGGTTTTTACCCCAAACCTGTAACACCTTCACCCTCCACCTTCTGACCACCGACATGTCAGTGACTCCGACCACGAGTCCATCCTTCAACCTATTATCATTCCCCAGAAATTAAATCAACTCGATCACTTCTATAGGTAACACTGACCCAAAACTAAATTACCTAACTCAACTAGGGCTTCAGGAAGAAAATCACCACCACTGTATTCATGTTGATTTTCATCAGCACCTAATAATTTTCCTGGCATCAATGACTGCTCCTCCACTTAGCAGAAGAACCCCGACCCTTACATTTGCCCAGATTCCCCCAAAAATTCAAAAATTCCCTATACAGTTCAACACAGAACAATACCATACCTCTCCACTAAAAATTCCAATTTTTGTTCCAAAAATCAAGTGTTGATCTTGGTATTTAATTCTTAATACTGAATTTATAATTTATTCAATACAAATTTTCACATTTTTGAACTTGATTAATCAAATTCTGGTTTACAGAGATGTTTACAGGTTATTTTAACTCAACTAAAAAAATTTAAACTAAAACTTATCATAAACAAATAAGTTTGATTTAATCTAGGTTTAATCAGAGGCACAAATCTATATGTTTGAATTTTAAGACAAAACCTGAACACATGATCTATATAAAAACAGAGAGTATCCTTTAGAAATCACAAACATATTATAGTCACGGCATATTGCATTCAAATATGCATTCAACACATTTTATCACAGGGATTTAATTATGCAACTTACTTATAAATTTAAACTTTAAGAAAACAGAGAAGTTACTCACCTTAATCTTGATGTGCAGAGCGGTGAATTTTGACAAAGATTGGTGTTTTTTTTTAAAAAAAACTGGTGTTTTTTTTTCAAAAAAAAACTGGAAAACTTCCTTTTGCTTTGCATTAACTCCAGATTTCACAATACAGTTGCATGCATGCTTGTTTGAGACCCGGATTTTTGAAATGCAGGCTGCCTTGATTTAATATGCAGTTGCTTTTGTTTGAAAATGCTTCAGTGCTCAGATTGTATGCAGAGAACAATGTCCAGATTGCATTTTAAAAATGTACTGGTTTGCATACATTTTGAAAATGTTACAGGGAAATGAATCTTTTGAAATGCATTACAGGTTTTAACTTTGGTTTGAGGATTGAACTTTAGGTTTGAACTGAGCATTTGTTTCAGATTGGATTTGAGGAAATTTCAGGTTTCAAGGGAAGTGTTTATTTTTCTTTTTTTCAGATTTGTTTTGCAATTTGGCTTGAAGATTTATGTTTGGCTTTCATTTAGAAAAAGGAAAGAAATGAAGAAGGAGATTTGTTTATATCAGCTGAAATTAAACTTTACTAAAATAAATAAATAAAAGAAAACCAAATTAAATGACACTTGTTTTAAAATTTTACATTTGTCAATTCCTTAGTTTATTTACTAACATGTGTTATATGTATCTTAATATTCTTACACTTGTCTCATAAAAGTAATTAGTATTTAATTAAAAGTTAATTAGTATTTATCTAGATGTTAATACAAGATGAATATAAACCTATGTTTAAATAAATTAGTTAATCATGTATTTATTCATATGTAGATAAATTTTAAAATGAAATAAATGCAATTTTATTTATAAAAGGAAGCTTATACTAATATTTCAAAATCAAAGCAAATTTAAAAACATTTACACTTTAGATTTCAAAGCTTTGAATTCAAGTTCAAAATAAATTTTGAAATCTAGTTTATTTACAAATATAATTACACAATTTAAATTTTGAAAAACAGTTATTTTTATTAAAAATTTATTTGTTAAAACAATGTATTATTATATATTTTTTTAGAAATAACCACAATTAATAAACCATAAATAACTTATTAAAAGAAATTGTTTCTTTATCAATAAATTATTTATTTTATCCAACTATATTTTAAGAAAATCAGAATAACCTAATTGCCATTTATTTAGATTCAAACTTGAGTTAAACATATTTTAAATTAGTTTAATATTTATGTTATGTATTTAAAACCATATTTATTTATTAAATAACCCTTTTTAAAAGTTTAACTTTTAAATAAAATCATAATTCACAATTTTACTAAAGATACATATTTTATAGAAAACAGGATTTATATACAATATATACAATATTCTATATATATATATATATATAAATAGAAAACAATTTATTAGATTTATAAAGATAAAATCTATCAATTAGCTATTTATTTTATTGGATTATTAAATTAATTCAAATCTTATTACAAATATTATCAAATCAATTTAATTTTTATTTCAGATTATTAAATTGATATTGCTTTAAAATTCCGGGTCATCACACAAATGCTGTGTCACTCGTTCTGTCCCGAGCGTAAAGCAAAACACAAAACACTCGAGTCAGGATTAATATTCTTATATCAATAAATCCAACTCAAGTGAATATCAACTGAAATACAAATAACTTAAAGGATGTTTGGGATAACCATCCTCTAAGGGTCCATGGAACTATCTACAAGGTAGAAATATACACTATAACACCATGGTCATTTCAGCTTAATTTATACTTCAAAACCAAATATCATTTTCACTTCAAATATCTCTATATTTCCCAAAATAGTGTGTGTATATATATTAAATAATTTATATAATAAAGTATTATCAATTCCCTTAACTTAACAAATCGTTTCAACATCAACCCGACCTTCCCATTTAAATTAAATTCAATCTCAATTTATCAATTTAAATTCAACTCAATTCCTAAAATAAACACTTCAATTCATCGATCTCAAATTCGTATTTGTAATCACAAAAATACCCCTTTATATTCCAATATATTCCAAAACTTTAGGTACTCGACGTTCAAACTAAATTTTTATTCAATTCAGTTTTCTAAATAATAAATTCAAATTTAGTTCAACCTAAATTTCCTTTTTATTTAATTTAGTTCTCTAAATAAAATTTAACTATATTGATTTCAAATACAGATCCGGATCTCAAAATAAACCATTTAAATTCCAATATAGTTCAAAGCTTAAATATTTAAATGTTTAATTTAGCAATTTCATATAGATCTCGATTTAACCTCATTATTATTTAGTCTTGAAATGCTCCCTCATTAGATTCAATATCATTTAAGTAACCTTAATTTACGTTTTACTCAATATTTTCTTCAATTTATTTAAATGTGAAATATTCATTCAATCACTTAAATCAAAAATCCAGTTATAAAATCATACCTTTTAAATTTCCCATTCAATAATTTCAAATCGATTTAATTAAATAAATCCTTATTAAATACCACTTTTAACAAACCCAATTTATCTTCCAATCTTAATTAATCAATTTTTTTACAACGGTAAATTTTGAAATATAAATCTTAAATAATACTTAAACATATAATATGGATTAAATCAATCCCAATAATATTATTATTAAATCTATATATAAAGTTCCCATTTATATATATAATATTTTAAGAACCAATATTTATTAATTCCTATATGTTTCTTTTCAAACTGTAGAAATTTATTTTCAAAATATTTATATGGACCAACGGTGTCTGTATATATTTCCTATCATATAGTCAAATGCTACGGATATTTATCATTTCAATCCGTACACTATATATATACGCATGGATATTATTTCAACCCGTAATCCCAAATTCAATTAAATGGAAATCGCGTGGGTTTTATCATTTCAACCCATAACGATTTCTATACTAACAGGTAACTTGCAGAGTGATAACAGAAAATATAATAAAATAACAGGCACATATCATCAATAACAATGTAATATAAACTACAGGATATGGTGTCATATCTCGTAGGTGAACAGTTACAGATAATAGCATATATAACAAATTTAAATAACTATAGCAGCATATTTCAATTGTCGTTTCAATTGAAATCAAATTTAATGAATAAAAGAATATTAATCATGAGTGATTGCCCACCTTTCGAGACTAGATAGATTTGACAAAGAAATGAGCTACGAATTCCAAAGCAACGCTAGATGGACACGATTTGATAAGGCAAACAGGCACGACGGACAAAGCTGATAAAGGGAAGATCGATGAAAACAAATCAGAATCGGTATTTGATATAATTGAAAATAGATATATTTTTATTGAATTATATATATTAAAATCAGGATATCTATACGTATATCAAAATATATACCTTGAAATATATGCAGACCGAATATACACAATATATGATTTCAGACTTAATACATACATTCAAATATATATATAGATTTATCTATATACTTATATTCAGATGAACTGTTTAATATTATTATATTTTGTATAAACTATATATATATACACTTTAAATACCCTTCTATAAATTTATACTGCTAACTTATATCCGCACAAAACTATAACAAATATGACATAATCTATTTTTTTATTACCACTTATAAAGCAACTGTGATAATACATATATACCCACATATATTTTACAAGCTACTGTATAAGTAAGAAACACAAAATAAAAGTGAAACTACTTTTGAATTTTATATCTGTATATAGTACACCCTATATGCAGACCTCAATTCTTATATAGCTTATATTTTTAAATGAGCCTGTTATATACATATATAACTAATATACATCAAAATAAATTTATATATAACACATATGAAACTGGAGAACATATACCTGTCAATGGGTTTCTGTCAACAAAACCCAACATATTACGTCTTATATATTAAACAACAACATTTATAACTTTATAAACTTAGTAAAATACAATACTCCTATACATATAACTAATATATAAGTCAAATTATATTATTATTTATAACGTATACAAACCTGGTAAAGACACGCTAGTGTTCCTATATACAGCTAATACCTTAAACCCATAACTACACAAAATATATTATAATAACCTAAACTTATTATATGTGTCAACAACACTAAAGTAAGAGTCTAAAACTTGTGTGTACTATATGTAAACCAACAGTAAATACTAAATGCCCCTCAATATGGCCCCAACTTCTGCATTTCTTGCATAAATGCACGACACTCCCATCCTCCCTAACGAACTGCGGAAACGCAGCCTTCCTTCCGTACTTCCTCACAGGACAATTCCTGGCTATATGCCCAGGCATCCTGCAGTGATAGGAAATGGTTGAATGATCGACTGATGCAGTGGGTGCAGCTTTTACCTTCTTCACCTTCTGGCAGCGATTGGGAAAGTGCCCCGTACTACGGCATTTAAAACAGAAGATCTTGGATCGATAACGCTTGCCCTCTTTCTTCTTTCCTTCATCTCTCTTTCCGCACATGGCTGCATAATGTCCCTTCTCCTGACACCGATAACAGATGACATGGTCATAAGGTCCAGGTCCTGCCCATTCCCTCCATAGCCTTTCCCACTTCTCCATTACTTCCTCCTTTTCCTTACGGGCTAGTGCTCTTCGAGCTTGACGAGCTGCTTTCTGCTCTTTCGATTTTTCCATCTACAAAATAGTTTCCTATCATTCAAGGAGTCCAAAATCTAAAAAGATAGAGGTTTCAAAATTTTAAGGGGAAACTTGACCAAAGGAAGTTTCTAAACGAAGTGGAAAGGCTCGAACGAAGATGAGGAAATACCAATTTAAACTAGATGGATATACTTATCTAAGAATACAAATAGGGAGAGGCAAACACGAATTTCAAAACCGAGGGACATTCCAAAATTCAAGGAAATCGAGTCAAAATGAAGAGATTCAATTAGAACGAAAGTGATTCTGTAAATAAATGTACCATATATGCTAAGTTTTTGCCAAAAGCCAAAGCTCTGATACCAACTGTAACGACCCGCTATTTTGGACCATTAAAATCGACAATAAAACCATACATGTCTGACTTGAATAATTCAAAATACCGAATTGTTAATTTAATTTGGCAAAATCAGCATAAACAGTAAATAAATAATCACAGATCACAGACACAGAGTAATAAAAATGCAGCGGAATAGATAAAGAATAGTAGTTCATGAAGCTACTATATACATCAGAGTTTAGAATAAAATACATCAGAATATCCCAGATGCAGTGAAGTCTCCAGTACGAGCGGATGACTTCTCTGAACCAATCAACTGGATGACCGAAGGGATAGATAGCTGGATCTCCAAGCAAAGCTCCAACTTCGAAGGTGAGTCTCAAATGCTGTATCACTCGTTCTGACCCGAGCGTAAAGCAAAACACAAAACACTCGAGTCAGGATTAATATTCTTATATCAATAATTCCAACTCAAGTGAATATCAACTAAAATACAAATAACTTAAAGGATGTTTGGGATAACCATCCTCTAAGGGTCCATGGAACTATCTACAAGGTAGAAATATACACTATAACACCGTGGTCATTTCAGCTTAATTTATACTTCAAAACCAAATATCATTTTCACTTCAAATATCTCTATATTTCCTAAAATAGTATTTATATATATATATATATATTAAATAATTTATATAATAAAGTATTATCAATTCCCTTAACTTAACAAATCGTTTCAACATCAACCCGACCTTCCCATTTAAATTAAATTCAATCTCAATTTATCAATTTAAATTCAACTCAATTCCTAAAATAAACACTTCAATTCATCGATCTCAAATTCGGATTTGTAATCACAAAAATACCCCTTTATATTCCAATATATTTCAAAACTTTATGTACTCGACGTTCAAACTAAATTTTTATTCAATTCAGTTTTCTAAATAATAAATTCAAATTTAGTTCAACCTAAATTTCCTTTTTATTTAATTTAGTTCTCTAAATAACAAATTCAACTATATTGATTTCAAATACAGATCCGGATCCCAAAATAAACCATTTAAATTCCAATATAGTTCAAAGCTTAAATATTTAAATGTTCAGTTTAGCAATTTCATATAGATCTCGATTTAACCTCGTTATTATTTAGTCTTGAAATGCTCCCTCATTGGATTCAATATCATTTAAGTAACCTTAATTTACGTTTTAATCAATATTTTCTTCAATTTATTTAAACGTGAAATATTCATTCAATCACTTAAATCAAAAATCCAGTTATAAAATCATACCTTTTAAATTTCCCATTCAATAATTTCAAATCGGTTTAATTAAATAAATCCTTATTAAATACCATTTTTAACAAACCCAATTTATCTTCCAATCTTAATTAATCAATTTTTTTACAACGGTAAATTTTGAAATATAAATCTTAAATAATACTTAAACATATTATATGGATTAAATCAATCCCAATAATATTATTATTAAATCTATATATAAAGTTTCCATTTATATATATAATATTTTAAGAACCAATATTTATTAATTCCTATATGTTTCTTTTCAAACTGTAGAAATTTATTTTCAAAATATTTATATGGACCAACGGTGTCTGTATATATTTCCTATCATATAGTCAAGTGCTACGGATATGTATCATTTTAATCCATACACTATATATATACGGATGGATATTATTTCAACCCGTAATCCCAAATTCAATTAAATGAAAATCACTTGGGTTTATCATTTCAACCCATAACGATTTCTATACTAACAGGGAACTTGCAGAGTGATAACAGAAAATATAATAAAATAACAGGCATATATCATCAATAACAATATAAACTACAGGATATGGTGTCATATCCCGCAGGTCAACAGTTATAGATAATAGCATATATAACAAATTTAAATAACTACAGCAGCAAATTTCAATTGTCGTTTCAATTGAAATCAAATTTAATGAATAAAAGAATATTAATCGTGAGTGATTGCCTACCTTTCGAGACTAGATAGATTTGACAAAGAAATGAGCTACGAATTCCAAAGCAACGCTAGATGGACACGATTTGATAAGGCAAACAGGCACGATGGACAAAGATGATAAAGGGAAGATCGATGAAAACAAATCAGAATCGGTATTTGATATAATTGAAAATAGATATATTTTTATTGAATTATATATATTAAAATCAGGATATCTATACGTATATCAAAATCATATACCTTGAAATATATGCAGACCGAATATACACAATATATGATTTCAGACTTAATACATACATTCAAATATATATGTAGATTTATCTGTATACTTATATTCAGATGAACTGTTTAATATTATTATATTTTGTATAAACTATATATATATATATATATATACTTTAAATACCCTTATATAAACTTATACTGCTAACTTATATCCGCACAAAACTATAACAAATCTGACATAATCTATTTTTTTTATTACCACTTATACAGCAACTGTAATAATACATATATACCCACATATATTTTACAAGCTACTGTATAAGTAAGAAACACAAAATAAAATTGAAACTACTTTTGAATTTTATATCTGTATATAGTACACCCTATATGCAGACCTCAATTCTTATATAGCTTATATTTTTAAATGAGCCTGTTATATACATATATAACTAATATACATCAAAATAAATTTATATATAACACATATGAAACTGGAGAACATATACCTGTCTGTAACAACCCGCATATTTATCGATTTTTATATTTAAATATTTTATCGTTAATCGGATTTTGGTTCGAAGCTACTTTTTGCAAACGGTCAAATTAGGACTCGAGACCACTTCCATTGAGTTCGAAACGTCGTTTGCAATCTTCTAAGTATAAACATTGATATGTTTGGGGTTAGTGGAATTTCACCACTTTTTCACTCGAGCCTTTGGTTTGGACTTTTAGCCCATTAGGCCCAAGTTCCACCCCCCTTCTTCTTCATTGCTTCATTTCATTTCCTAACACTAAAGCTTCAACAAAAATGGTGAATGGAATGAGAAATTAAAACTCCAAAGTCTTTGTTTATTCCAACTCCAACATTCAACTCCAAATTCAAGAAGAAGACATCGGATTCAAGCTTGTGGTTGCTTCTCCATTTGCCTTCAAGCTTTGTTCTTCATTTTCATTGGGTTTTGGAGCAAAGGTGAGATTTTTATCTCACAATTCTAGTCTATAACCATATTGGACTGTTGGGAATGATTCCCTATCACTTTTGCATGCATATTAGCATTTGGTTTGGATTGGATTGGCGAAAAACTCCAATTTTTAGCGTTTTGGTGAATTTTCTGCACTTAGGTCGTTCTGGCCATTTTCGTGTGTTCGGAGTTAGGTCGCTCGCGACCTAACCCTTAGGTCGTAGGTCGTTTCTGGCCTTAAATTCCCCCTGCAGCGTTAGGTCGTTAGCCTCGGAATTAGGCCGTTGAGCCTTCGGTCGTAGGTCGTATGGACCTTAGGTCGTAGGTCGTCCTGGCCATTTCTAACGTCTTCGGAGTTAGGTCGTATAGACCTTAGGTCGTAGGTCGTATGGACCTTAGGTCGTTAGGTCGTATGGCTTTAGGTCGCTAGGTCGTATGACCTTAGGTCGTTAGGTCGTATGGCTTTAGGTCGCTAGGTCGTATGACCTTAGGTCGTTAGGTCGTTTGGCTTTTAGGCCGCTTCCACGCTAGGTCGTTCGACTCTTAGGTCGTAGGTCGTTCGAATGTTAGGTCGCTCGGCCCTTATCTCCTTAGGTCGTAGGTCATTCGAACGTTAGGTCGCTCGGCCCCTATCCCCTTAGGTCGCTAGGTCGCGACGTTTTAGGTCGCTGCATCCTATGCCTCTATAGTTCGCTCGACCTCGTTTATGACCATAGGTCGCTCACCCCCTCTTCGTTAGGTCGCTCGGCCTTGCCTTCCATTTTTAGGTCGCTTGACCTTGTTTTCCTCTAGGTCGCATGGCCTTTAGACCGTTAGGTCGCGAGCGTTAGGTCGTTAGACCTTACCTTCCTTAGGTCGTTTGACCGGTTAAACCTTTAGGTCGCTCAACCCTACTACCATTACTAGGTCATTTGGCCATAGCTCGTTAGGTCGCATGACCTTATAAACCGATAGGTCGCATGACATTATAACCCTATAGGTCGTTGGACCTTATCCCGGTAGGTCGCTTGACCCCTTGGACCCCTAGGTCGCAACCCTTAGGTCGCTCGACCCTATTCCCCTTAGGTCGTTAGACCTCATTTTGTCTTCACTAGGTCGCAACCTTGGGGGGTTGCCACCCCCCCTAGACCCCCCCTTCGTAGGGGATCTTATCTGAAAAACATTGAGCTGATTTCCTTGGATTTTATTCGCATCTCCGTATGCGATCTTTGTGACTGATTGTTTCTACACTTGCTTATGTGTTTTGTCACTTTATAATATAAAGGTTTCAATACTAGTAGTAAATATCAAAACTCTTTTAACAAACAATTTCAACTCTATTTTTAATAACAAAGCTCTTTTCTTAAACCGTTTTCCAATCTATTAGTATATACAAGCCTTTACCTCACTCGGATGAGAAATCTAATTAAATGACTTAGTAAAACAAGTGGTATGAAACGCTTGCGTTCACTTCGTCGGTTAATTCTTGGACTTGTTCGATTGAACCTCTTGTGACAATTTTATTAGTGAAGATTTACAGTTTGTTCGTAAATATTTAAGTTAAGCAAGTGGTTATGGGACATGAAGCTAAACTTCTATATTTACTAGCTTAGTGTAATTGACACTTCTCGTTGATCTTGATGATCGCTTTATGAATTAGACTAGCAATTGCGCGATGTCTCTTTCATTGCAAGGTTAGACTAGACACCACTTGTGTGATTCCATTCACACATACCTTTCTGCTTTTTGGTTAGTCTTGACCTCAATCTGTGTGATTCCATTCACACATGTGGGGTAGCTCCCCATGGTCTTCGGACCGTCATGTGATAGGCCTCTTTCCCTTTTTATGATTTCTGGATTTCTTGTGTTGATTTCTGGAATTTATCTCTTTGACTTGTCATGAGTACAAGTTTAGGGTATGATGCCCTCTTTGGAACTTTGAGAAGATTCTTGTGATATTGATTTATCTCTTATCGGTTGATCTCCTGTTGATCATTAATTGCATACTTATAGTAGTATGTCAGTATGGATATTTTATGTTTATGCCATATCTTTTATTTTATATCATGTCATCTGATATTTATAGCTAGACTGATCCGTTTATTATTTTCTTATAAATAATACTCGGGTCAGGCCGAGATGTTACAGGTGCTACTGCTTGACTCCTCCCCCAGTGATTTACTACTCAGACTTTTGGCTACTTGTTTAGATTAGCAGCTTTTGATTGTTTACACTTGAGATATAGACTCATAGTTGTATTCTTTTGTATAGCACGCGTTGCTATTCTTTTGTATTATCGTGGATCTTTTTAGACCACTACTCTGATGTACACTTTTATGTGATATATATTCATATCTCTTTCCGCCTTTGTGATATGGATATCTGTGATTGATTCGCATGTTATGCTTACTTCTATATTTGTTTCCGAAGATCATTTTATAGCCACCGTGTGATAAGAAATTACACGGATGGTCGCTCCTCAACAGCCTTATTCTCCGCGCTAGTTGACAGCACTACACCGTAGTGTTCTTGGCTAGCGTGGGTATATTAGTCGGGGCGTCACACTGTCAATAGGTTTCTGTCAACAAAACCCCACATATTACGTCTTATATATTAAACAACAACATTTATAACTTTATAAACTTAGTAAAATACAATACTCCTATACATATAACTAATATATAAGTCAAATTATATTATTATTTATAACGTATACAAACCAGGTAAAGACACGCTAGTGTTCCTATATACAGCTAATACCTTAAACCCATAACTACACAAAATATATTATAATAACCTAAACTTATTATATGTGTCAACAGCACTAAAGTAAGAGACTAAAACTTGTGTGAACTATATGTAAACCAACAGTAAATACTAAATGCCCCTTGTAAACAAGTATTTTTTTTTCATGCGTATGAACTAATAATTTATAAACTAAAATATATATATATATATATATATATATATATACACACACACACTATGAAATGATATATATATAACTAATATATGGGCTAGCATATAAAAATTACTATAACTAAATATATTAAAATAAGATGAAACTTTAATACATATGCTTCAATAATTATGCAGAACAATATATAACAAATTAACTAAGCTAAAATATGCAGACTTTATGATATATTATGTAAACCAAAATGCAAACTCAACAATCTAGTATAACAGGACCTGGATAAATAGAACAAATATAAAATAAATATAGGTGTCTCTGTCATAGACATACCATCACTGCATAACACATAATATAGTTTAAATAATACAACATACCTATTATGTAATATCCCGGAATTTCTAGGAGTTTAAAATGCTGATAATCGCTTAATTTAATTATTTGAAATTGATAAAATTTGTTATTTTCAAAAATAATTAACCAGGTAATATTTTAGTTATGGTTATAAATTGGTTTTGTAATAAGATTAATTATTTTATTTGTGTAAATAAATTCTAAATTGGTATATTGTTTTCAAAATTTATAAGTATTTAAATTTTTGTATTTTAAATTGATTTCAAAAATAGGATGTAAATAATAATGAGCTTATTTAAA
Source organism: Allium cepa (assembly GCA_030765085.1). Taxonomy (NCBI): domain Eukaryota; kingdom Viridiplantae; phylum Streptophyta; class Magnoliopsida; order Asparagales; family Amaryllidaceae; genus Allium; species Allium cepa. The sequence goes on from CM060940.1 coordinate 658,080,386, forward strand.
AATAGTTATTTATATTGATTTAGATTTGATTTGACTTTGTAAAGGAATATAAATTTTAATTTAAAGGTATACATTCATATTTAAATAAATGATAATATAGTTTGGTTTTAAATTACATAGGTAATGTTTTTAATTAAAATAAAATTTGTTTTATTTCTTTTATAGAAATTTGATTTGTAAAATAAATGAAAGGTTTTTGAAATAATATTTTAAAGTAAGGTTGTAATGTTGTATAATTTTATTTAAATTATATTTAGTTGCATTTTTTTTAAAAAGATGGTACATATATAAATTTTGCAAACATGTATAAATGTATTTGTTTACTTGATATTTAATTAGAAAAGTACTTTTAAATTTGGAGAAAAACATATTAGTAATTAGGAAATTCAATTAAAAAAATAGAACTTTAAAATCATTTTACAACAAATGTAAGTAAATAATTACAAGTGTTATGTTATAAACCTTTAAATATAACAAGTGTTTAATTTTAAAACACTATTTTAACAAGTGTTAAAAATATTTAAGGAAATAGAGACAAGTGTCCTTTGTTTTTCTAATTTCTTTTTAATTTATTAAATCTGAAATCTATCCTATAAAAACCCTCTTTATCATTCTCTTAAACCTTTGTTCATTTCTAAAAGAAAACCTAAAATCTTCATGCAATCTTCATTCATTACCCAAAACCAGAAAGCCTGAAACAATCCTCAAGTTTTAAAACCTGAAGCACTCCTCAACTCAAAGCTTGTTCAATTCAAAAGAAAAACATAAACCTGATCAATCTTCAAAAACAAATTCTGCAAATTTGTTAATCTGGAAGCATCACAGTTAAACCCAAATTTGCAAAATGAATTCAAAGAGCTTGAAACCAATTCACAGATTGTAAACAATCTGTAGTATTCAACCTGCAATGCTTTGATCCTTCCTGTTTCAAGTTGAATCATCTCAGTCAATAAAGAAACCAAGTATTAAAGCAATTTCCAGTTCTATCATCAACAACAAACTCTGCACTAGATTGAAGTGAGTAAACATTTAATTCTAAACATAAAGTTGATTGATGATTATTGCTTATAAAAATCTTTGTGAAATGATAACTGCATGTGTGTACTTTTGTGAATGTGATTTTATTTGAGTATGCATGCCTGGTCTATGTATGTCACCCCTCTGTTGCATTATTCAGAGTAAAATTTTGAACAAATTCTTTTCATTCTTCTCTGATTTCTGAGGGGCCTGAGTATTCTCAAACAAATTAAGTTTGTTTAAGTATGAACTATAATCTAAAATTAATTAAACATGTTTTTAGATATGTAGTAACTGGGAAGATATGGTTACAGTACAAACTTTATAAAATATGTTAGAAATCAATTAACACAATTCTCTGATTCGTCTATATAGATTGAATTGATGTAGGAAGTTATGATTTTTAAAATCAAAATCAGGTTTTTAAATGAAGTAAAATGTGGGAATTTGGGGTTTTATTTGGAAATAGATTTTGGTGATCTCTGTTAATATGTGAATCTGGAATGCTTGAGTTGGTTAATAGAGTTAGTATTTGCATCAGAGTGTTTAGCAAAAATCATTGAAGAATTTATTAATCATCGTGGGTTTTGATTTTTGCCTTAGATTGATTTAAACCTAGTTTCTGGGTTCTTACTGAAATTGATCACTGCGCTTTCAATATTGCATCGAGTCGAATGATTTTTGGAGAGGAGCATGTACGGTGAGTCAGCAAGCTAAGGCCGGGGTTAAGGTGCTTATTGTTGGTCGGAGGTGACGATTTTGGGGTTTTCTGATGAAGGTGTTAGGTTCTATACCTCAAGAATGCTCGATTTCAAATTAGGATAGATGTTGGAGTTTGGATGGTCGTGGAGGCCTGTGGAGTGGTGGAGTGACTTGTCGGTGAAGTCAACGTTGGCCGGAGGTGGCTCAGGCTCCGGTGCAGGTGCACGAGAGGGGGGAGGTGTCAGTTGTTTTGGGTTTGTTTGTTGTGTTTCAGGATTTAGTTGGGTAGTAGGGAAGGAGACTCGGGGGGGGGGGGGGGGGAACTCGGGTATATTTAGTTGTGGCTCGGGTTATAGCTCGCGTGTTTCTGGGTTTTTATATGCAGTGTTAAACTGTTAAATTTAACAGTTTGAAGTTTTAACTAAAACGGTTTTTTTTTATAAAAAAAAAGGGAAGAAGAAGGGAAGATGCATTTCCTTTTCTTAGATTCCAGTAAACATAGGTTAAAACCAAAGAAAATGTTTAACCAATTTTAAATTTAAATTAAAGTAAGTTTTAAAATTTTAATAATTAAGCTAAATCAATTTATTGAAATGAATTGTTGTATAATAAATTTGTATGAATGGTTTAAAATGTTTTTAAGTTAAAAACCTTAATGTTATTTTCAAACTTATTTTGGAAATATATAAAAGGAAATTTATAAGGAAATGTTTTTAGTGGTTAATAAAAAATGATTTTTTATAATTAACAATTAAAGGTTAAAGTAATTTATTAATCGGTAATTAAGGAATTATTAACTAATGATTAAAGGTAAGTAATTAATGATTACTTTATATTTAAATCTTAATTAAAGATTTAATTAAGTTAAGTTAGTTGTTAGGATAAAATGTTTTCAAAATAATTAAAGATAATGTTTTATCTTAAAGATAATTAAGTTTAATGAGTTATAATTAATTAAGTTAATTAAGAAATTTTAAGTCTAATTAATTAAATTTATTAATTATTTTAAAAGGGGTTAATTAAGTAATTAATTAAGGATAATTACTAATTTAATTAACTAATAATTATGATGGATTAATTAATGATTAGAGGTTAATTGATATGTAATTAGAAATTAATTAATTAAGTAATTAAGGGATTATTAAACTAGTAATTAAGATTTAATTTGGTTTCACTAAATTAATAATTTAAAAGGTTATTAATCTATAATGCTAGTTAATTAAGAATTAATTAACTATTTTAATTTATGGTTAATTAATTATAATTAGGGATTAATTAATTGATAATTATGGATTAATTAATTTGTAATTAAGATTATTAATTAATAATTAAGTTTATTAATTAATGATTAAGAGTTGATTAATTAGTTAATTAAGTTTAATTAATTAATTATAAAAGTAATTAGTGATTAATTATTTTTGATTAAAGGATTGATTAATAATTAAGGTTTATTAGTTTATAGTTGGAGATAATTAATCTAATAATTGAAGATTAATTTGAGTTAATGAGTAATTAGGGATGAATTACTCAATTTTGTTTATGAGATGAGTTTGATCAAGTAAGATAATTAATTTGTTAATTAATTAAGAATAGTCACTTGATAAATGATTAAGTATTATTACTTAATAAGTTTGGTAAGGCTAATTACTTAAGACAAGTAACTGATTAATTACAGAAGTAATTGAGTTAGGTAAATTACTGATTGGAAAGTAATTTAAATGGGTGATTACTTGTTAAAGTAATTAAGAGTTTATTACTTAGTGTAATAAATCAAAGGATTTATAAGTAATTAAGAAGTAATTAAGAATAATTAATTACTGTTTATTTAAGTTGATTAATTAAAGTTGATTAATCTAAGCATGATTAATTAATTAAGGTTCATTAATTGAATTGATTAATGAAAATAATTAAGGATTAATTACTTTATTAAGAGTTAATTAATCAAGGTTGATTAGGATTAATTAATTGATTTAACTAATGTTAATTTAAGCAAGATTTATTTTGATGAAGGTAATTAATTTAATTAATTTTAAATTAATTAAGTGATTAGGTAATTAATGTAATTCACTTTAAATTAATTAGAGATAATTAATTTAATTCATTTTAAATTAATTATGTTATGGTTTGAGTTAATCATTGCTTATGAATGATTGGATGACATTGATTGTCTTGAATGCTGTGTGATCTCAGTAATGAGATAAGTATGGTTGTGTGATATGAATGCTTGGTTGAATTGTGATTATCAATTGGAATGTTGATATATGGATTATCTATTATGATATGGATTATATGAATTACCTGTTATTTGATAATGTTGATTATCAATTGTGGCCTGTGAATTATCAATTCTGTGTTTATATAGATAGTTGAATTTAATTGTTTTAAAACCTTTAAAACAACTTGAACCTAAAAGACACACTTTGGATTTCGATGAGACCGGGATCGGGTTTCCATATTTGGATATCCGAAAACCACATCGATTCCAAATAACGTTAGGTCGTGAATCAAAGTGGAGCTTTGTGAAGACTCGAGGTGTAAGGACTATGAGTCATTAAAACTCTGTGGGTGATTCCGTAATGAGTTGACGGAATTAGTTCTTATAGGTTCGAGATGGTGATTTAGAGTGCAAGGGTTATTGTCGTTAACTCTGAGGGTGATTCCAAAATGAGTGTAATGAGATAATGCCTTCGGTTTTGTTCGAACCCGGAACGAACTTGTATGGATTGAATGCTTTCAGAACATCGTCAGGTGGACGATGAGCATTCTAAGAGATGTGTTCTATAAAGGTAACCACAGCCTCAAGCCTCATCAACCGGGAATGGCTAAAACAGGGGAGGTGCAGCAAGGCTTCGTGGGTAGCTCCCACTGGAGAGCGAGATACATCCCTGTCTAGATGTCCCTTTTTATTTCGACTGTGTTGGGCGATTGCTAGCTAGAATCGCCGGGGTGGTCTTGTTCGGGACTGTTCAGTAAGGAATGGTCCCGGCTTTGTGTTGCAGGGGATTGGGAGTAATCCTCGGTACGTTGATCTAGGCCACGTACTGTGACGGGCGGTACCCAGTAGCCCAGCCATTGTATGGAATCCAAAATCCAATAAGTGCCAACGGTTTTGATTGTATTACCCACTTTGTGGCTAGTAGCTGGAATTTAATAATGTAACAATTTAGGCTATTTCTTATTTATTTGAAAACCCTAGACACTATTATAATAATATCGGATTTCCTATCAAATGTTTTGGTTAGCGTAAGGTAAAAACTTTTCCATTTTTATGTGTGGGAAGTCTTACGTGATACCTTTTCTTTTAAAAGGTTTTAAAAGTTAAGCAACTTTAACCGTTTACTCACACCAGACCCATGTCTGACCCGGAGTTTATTCTGTTTTTCTTAAACTCTTGGGTACTCAAATTTTTACGAGTAGCCAAGGGATTCAGGTTAGGATTGTTAGTTGGCTTGACGAATTCTGAAGGAGCAATGGAGCAGGAGGCTTCTGCGTATAGCTATAGAGTATTCCGCTGTGTGTTTCTCTGAGATGTTGTATAGAGTTGTATAACTAGACAGGTGTTTATAATTGTCTAGTATGTGTTGTATGGCTGTGCAACTCTGATATCGTTGTAAACTATGTAATATTTATGTTATTAATATAGTTTTTTCGTTCCGCTGTTAGATTCTGATGTGTTGTTTCTTTCTTCTCTTCTTTCTATTCTCTTTTCTATCCCTTTCTTTCTTAAAGATGATGCGATTTTCCGGGAATGGAAAGTCGGGTTGTCACATTTGGTATCAGAGCATTAGGATGAGTGAATACCTAGGCTCTGAAGTATGTCTTTCTTAGGGAGCGTTAGGTTGAGTGAATACCTAGGCTCTGTAGTGGTGTCTTCCTTGAGAGAGCGTACTTGTAATTTTTATATAACTATATAACTATATATATATATATTTCTACCTATCTGTTGGGTTACCTGTTTGGGTTTTCCAATATAAGTTATAAAGGTAGATGGGGTAGTAGTGTGTGTAACACGACTACCATTGGTTAGAGTTTGAATGTTTGAGGTTGGAAGTGTATTTGTCGAGACTGTAGACCTAGTACCGTCTCGAGTAATCTTTGTAGTTTGGTGTAAGAACTTCATTGATCTCTGAAGGAAACATGTTAAGGTTCGGAGTTCATCTTTGAAGTGTAAGTTTGGTTGCGCTCATGTGAGCGGATTTTTGAGAATTTGGATCTGTTGGTTAGGCAGAAGAGAGCGATGGTATTTTGATACCTCAGGAAGTAGTAGCTGTGTGATGAGACGCAGTGACTATAGATATCTCCGGAGTTGTTTCTTTCAGAGCAAGTTTAAGGAAGTATGTTTGCTTTGGGGTTGTAGCTGAGTTCAGCAGGATGTTTGTGTTTAGTTAGAAGTCCAAGTTTATCAAAGAGCTTTGGATAAGAAGTCTTTGGCATCTGTGTTAGCAGTGCAGCTCGAGAGTGTTCTGTGTTTCAGCAGGAAGATCTTTTTGGCTTAGAATTTCCTGGAGGTGGAATTCAGAAGCAGCAGTGAGGACCTGTTTCTTAGATGGAATAGTTGGTCGATGATAAACTGTTCAGTGGAGAGAGAACAGTATCTTGGATATTGGATTGGTTGATCGCAAAAGTGACTTGCGATGGTTTGATAATTATCTCCGATAATCTTTTTCTTGGATTTGTGGCATCTCTAGAGGATGTGAGAATTATGGAATTGCTGAAGATTTTTCTGGATATATCTTCAGGAGAGTCAGAAATTTCCCGCATTAGAGATTGAGTTCTGAATCGACTTGATGTCAGGAGTGATAATGGTGATTCAGCTGGATAGAAGGTTGTTTCCTAGGTTGATTGTTTGGTGTAGCAGCTCTGTATTTCTTGGAATTTCTATTGAACCTTATTTCCGAGATGTGTTGCTTAGTCTATGCCTGTGTTCTTCTATGACATTTTCATCTGCTCCAGATCAGATTTGTGCAGCGGAAGCAAGTTGGCTGTTGACTTGAGTAGAAGCAACTGGATGTTGCAGTATTTTGGATTAGAGAGGTTCTACTGAATTTATTTTTAAGAACCTGAGGCAAGTTGGCGAGTGATTCTGTTTTGTCTTTTCCGGATAGGAGAAGTTGTTTTCTACTGTTAATAGTAGAGTTTGGTTTTAATGGTGGATTGATCTTGTGAGGATCAGTTTGTTGAGTTGTTGTGATCCAGTTGGTTTTTAGAAGCATCGACAAAGGTTGAGCTGATCGGGAAGGATCTGTAGGCAGCCCGGATCATCTGGGAAGTTTTTGAGGTTAAGTAACGAAATAATTTGGAATTCGAAGTTGGAGACTTCGATGTTGTTGAGTTTCCTCTGGTAAAGGAAGTAATAAGTTTTGGTAAGCTTCGAAGTATATTGGGTTTTGAGGTGATCTTCGAGGTATTGGATTCTTCTGAGTTTTTGTAGAGATCAGTGCTTTGGATTGAAGAGTTGAATTGCCAGTTTGGAAGACTGGAATTCAAATTATCTCACGTGTCTCTGAGGGAGTACGTGTTTGGTCATCACTGGTTTTTGAGACCAGTAGTTCTGTGAAGGTTTTAGATGTTGATCAGACTTGTCTATGGTCTGGTATCTTGGGCTGATTATAGATTTAGCTGAGTAGGAACTCAGTAGCTTATAAGTATAGCTAGTTTGGGTTTAATAGAGCGAGTATCCCTGTGTCTGTACTGGGGAAACTCGGGATAATTTTAGGAAGTTTATCCGAATCTGTGTCCGAATAGCTAGTGTTGTTTGGATGAAATTGTTTGTTTGATTGATAGTGCATGGCTGTTATGTATGTTTGAATTGGTTGAAAATAAAATATAACTCTGGATTATCTTTGTTTTAAATTTCGGGGACGAAATTCTGTTAAGAGGGAAGGATTGTAATATCCCGGAATTTCCAGGAGTTTAAAATGCTGATAATCGCTTAATTTAATTATTTGAAATTGATAAAATTTGTTATTTTCAAAAATAATTAACCAAGTAATATTTTAATTATGGTTATAAATTGGTTTTGTAATAAGATTAATTATTTTATTTGTGTAAATAAATTCTAAATTGGTATATTGTTTTCAAAACTTATAAGTATTTAAATTTGTGTATTTTAAATTGATTTCAAAAATAGGATATATTATTTGTAAATAATAATGAGCTTATTTAAAAATAGTTGTTTATATTGATTTAGATTTGATTTGACTTTGTAAAGGAATATAAATTTGAATTTAAAGGTATACATTCATATTTAAATAAATGATAATATGGTTTGGATTTAAATTACATAGGTAATGTTTTTAATTAAAATAAGATTTGTTTTATTTCTTTTACAGAAATTTGATTTGTAAAATAAATGCAAGGTTTCTGAAATAACATTTTAAAGTAAGGTTGTAATGTTGTATAATTTTATTTAAATTATATTTAGTTGCATTTTTTTTAAAAAGATGGTACATATATAAATTTTGCAAACATGTATAAATGTATTTGTTTACTTGAAATTTAATTAGAAAAGTACTTTTAAATTTGGAGAAAAACATATTAGTAATTAGGAAATTCAATTAAAAAAAAGAGAACTTTAAAATCATTTTACAACAAATGTAAGTAAATAATTACAAGTGTTATGTTATAAACCTTTAAATATAACAAGTGTTTAATTTTAAAACACTATTTTAACAAGTGTTAAAAATATTTAAGGAAATAGAGACAAGTGTCCTTTGTTTTTCTAATTTCTTTTTAATTTATTAAATCTGAAATCTATCCTATAAAAACCCTCTTTATCATTCTCTTAAACCTTTGTTCATTTCTAAAAGAAAACCTAAAATCTTCATGCAATCTTTGTTCATTACCCAAAACCAGAAAGCCTGAAACAATCCTCAAGTTTTAAAACCTGAAGCACTCCTCAACTCAAAGCTTGTTCAATTCAAAAGAAAAACATAAACCTGATCAATCTTCAAAAACAAATTCTGCAAATTTGTTAATCTGGAAGCATCACAGTTAAACCCAAATTTGCAAAATGAATTCAAAGAGCTTGAAACCAATTCACAGATTGTAAACAATATGTAGTATTCAACCTGCAATGCTTTGATCCATCCTGTTTCAAGTTGAATCATCTCAGTCAATAAAGAAACCAAGTATTAAAGCAATTTCCAGTTCTATCATCAACAACAAACTCTGCACTAGATTGAAGTGAGTAAACATTTAATTCTAAACATAAAGTTGATTGATGATTGTTGCTTATAAAAACCTTTGTGAAATGATAACTGCATGTGTGTACTTTTGTGAATGTGATTTTATTTGAGTATGCATGCCTGGTCTATGTATGTCACCCCTCTGTTGCATTATTCAGAGTAAAATTTTGAACAAATTCTTTTCATTCTTCTCTGATTTCTGAGGGGCCTGAGTATTCTCAAACAAATTAAGTTTGTTTAAGTATGAACTATAATCTAAAATTAGTTAAACATGTTTTTAGATATGTAGTAACTGGGAAGATATGGTTACAGTACAAACTTTATAAAATATGTTAGAAATCAATTAACACAATTCTCTGATTCGTCTATATAGATTGAATTGATGTAGGAAGTTATGATTTTTAAAATCAAAATCAGGTTTTTAAATGAAGTAAAATGTGGGAATTTGGGGTTTTATCTGGAAATAGATTTTTGGTGATCTCTGTTAATATGTGAATCTGGAATGCTTGAGTTGGTTAATGGAGTTAGTATTTGCATCAGAGTGTTTAGCAAAAATCATTGAAGAATTTACTAATCATCGTGGGTTTTGATTTTTGCCTTAGATTGATTTAAACCTAGTTTCTGGGTTCTTACTGAAATTGATCACTGCGCTTTCAATATTGCGTCGAGTCGAATGATTTTTGGAGAGGAGCATGTACGGTGAGTCAGCAAGCTAAGGCCGGGGTTGAGGTGCTTATTGTTGGTCGGAGGTGACGATTTTGGGGTTTTCTGATGAAGGTGTTAGGTTCTGTACCTCAAGAATGCTCGATTTCAAATTAGGATAGATGTTGGAGTTTGGATGGTCGTGGAGGCCTGTGGAGTGGTGGAGTGACTTGTCGGTGAAGTCAACGTTGGCCGGAGGTGGCTCAGGAACGGTGCAGGTGCACGAGAGGGGGGAGGTGTCAGTTGTTTTGGGTATGTTTGTTGTGTTTCAGGATTTAGTTGGGTAGTAGGGAAGAAGACTCGGGGGGGAACTCGGGTATATTTAGTTGTGGCTCGGGTTATAGCTCGTGTGTTTCTGGGTTTTTATATGCAGTGTTAAACTGTTAAATTTAACAGTTTGAAGTTTTAACCAAAACGGTTTTTTTTATAAAAAAAAGGAAAGAAGAAGGGAAGATGCATTTCCTTTTCTTAGATTCCAGTAAACATAGGTTAAACCCAAAGAAAATGTTTAACCAAATTTAAATTTAAATTAAAGTAAGTTTTAAAATTTTAATAATTAAGCTAAATCAATTTATTGAAATGAATTGTTGTATAATAAATTTGTATGAATGGTTTAAAATGTTTTTATGTTAAAAACCTTAATGTTATTTTCAAACTTATTTTGGAAATATATAAAAGGAAATTTATAAGGAAATGTTTTTAGTGGTTAATAAAAAATGATTTTTTATAATTAACAATTAAAGGTTAAAGTAATTTATTAATTGGTAATTAAGGAATTATTAATTAATGATTAAAGGTAAGTAATTAATGATTACTTTATATTTAAATCTTAATTAAAGATTTAATTAAGTTAAGTTAGTTGTTAGGATAAAATGTTTTCAAAATAATTAAAGATAATGTTTTATCTTAAAGATAATTAAGTTTAATGAGTTATAATTAATTAAGTTAATTAAGAAATTTTAAGTCTAATTAATTAAATTTATTAATTATTTTAAAAGGGGTTAATTAAGTAATTAATTAAGGATAATTACTAATTTAATTAACTAATAATTATGATGGATTAATTAATGATTAGAGGTTAATTAATATGTAATTAGAAATTAATTAATTAAGTAATTAAGGGATAATTAAACTAGTAATTAAGATTTAATTTGGTTTCATTAATTAATAATTTAAAAGGTTATTAATCTATAATGCTAGTTAATTAAGAATTAATTAACTATTTTAATTTAAGGTTAATTAATTATAATTAGGGATTAATTAATTGATAATTATGGATTAATTAATTTGTAATTAAGATTATTAATTAATAATTAAGTTTATTAATTAATGATTAAGAGTTGATTAATTAGTTAATTAAGTTTAATTAATTAATTATAAAAGTAATTAGTGATTAATTACTTTTAATTAAAGGATTGATTAATAATTAAGGTTTATTAGTTTATAGTTGGAGATAATTAATCTAATAATTGAAGATTAATTTGAGTTAATGAGTAATTAGGGATCAATTACTCAATTTTGTTTATGAGATGAGTTTGATCAAGTAAGATAATTAATTTGTTAATTAATTAAGAATAGTCACTTGATAAATGATTAAGTATTATTACTTAATAAGTTTGGTAAGGCTAATTACTTAAGACAAGTAATTGATTAATTAGAGAAGTAATTGAGTTAGGTAAATTACTGATTGGAAAGTAATTTAAATGGGTGATTACTTGTTAAAGTAATTAAGAGTTTATTACTTAGTGTAATAAATCAAAGGATTTATAAGTAATTAAGAAGTAATTAAGAATAATTAATTACTGTTTATTTAAGTTGATTAATTAAAGTTGATTAATCTAAGCATGATTAATTAATTAAGGTTCATTAATTGAATTGATTAATGAAAATAATTAAGGATTAATTACTTTATTAAGAGTTAATTAATCAAGGTTGATTAGGATTAATTAATTGATTTAACTAATGTTAATTTAAGCAAGATTTATTTTGATGAAGGTAATTAATTTAATTAATTTTAAATTAATTAAGTGATTAGGTAATTAATGTAATTCACTTTAAATTAATTAGAGATAATTAATTTAATTCATTTTAAATTAATTATGTTATGGTTTGAGTTAATCATTGCTTATGAATGATTGGATGACATTGATTGTCTTGAATGCTGTGTGATCTCAGTAATGAGATAAGTATGGTTGTGTGATATGAATGCTTGGTTGAATTGTGATTATCAATTGGAATGTTGATATATGGATTATCTATTATGATATGGATTATATGAATTACCTGTTATTTGATAATGTTGATTATCAATTGTGGCCTGTGAATTATCAATTCTGTGTTTATATAGATAGTTGAATTTAATTGTTTTAAAACCTTTAAAACAACTTGAACCTAAAAGACACGCTTTGAATTTCGATGAGACCGGGATCGGGTTTCCATATTTGGATATCCGAAAACCACATCGATTCCAAATAACGTTAGGTTGTGAATCAAAGTGGAGCTTTGTGAAGACTCGAGGTGTAAGGACTATGAGTCATTAAAACTCTGTAGGTGATTCCGTAATGAGTTGACGGAATTAGTTCTTATAGGTTCGAGATGGTGATTTAGAGTGCAAGGGTTATTGTCGTTAACTCTGAGGGTGATTCCAAAATGAGTGTAATGAGATAATGCCTTCGGTTTTGTTCGAACCCGGAACGAACTTGTATGGATTGAATGCTTTCAGAACATCGTCAGGTGGACGATGAGCATTCTAAGAGATGTGTTCTATAAAGGTAACCGCAGCCTCAAGCCTCATCAACCGGGAATGTCTAAAACAGGGGAGGTGCAGCAAGGCTTCGTGGGTAGCTCCCACTGGAGAGCGAGATACATCCCTGTCTAGATGTCCTTTTTTTTTCGACTGTGTGGGGCGATTGCTAGCTAGAATCGCCGGGGTGGTCTTGTTCGGGACTGTTCAGTAAGGAATGGTCCCGGCTTTGTGTTGCAGGGGATTGGGAGTAATCCTCGGTACGTTGATCTTGGCCACGTACTGTGACGGGCGGTACCCCAGTAGCCCAGCCATTGTATGGAATCCAAAATCCAATAAGTGCCAACGGTTTTGATTGTATTACCCACTTTGTGGCTAGTAGCTGGAATTTAATAATGTAACAATTTAGGCTATTTCTTATTTATTTGAAAACCCTAAACACTATTATAATACCATCGGATTTCCTATCAAATTTTTTGGTTAGCGTAAGGTAAAAACTTTTCCATTTTTATGTGTGGGAAGTCTTACGTGATACCTTTTCTTTTAAAAGGTTTTAAAAGTTAAGCAACTTTAACCGTTTACTCACACCAGACCCATGTCTGACCCGGAGTTTATTCTGTTTTTCTTAAACTCTTGGGTACTCAAATTTTTACGAGTAGCCAAGGGATTCAGGTTAGGATTTTTAGTTGGCTTGACGAATTCTGAAGGAGCAATGGAGCAGGAGGCTTCTGCGTATAGCTATAGAGTATTCCGCTGTGTGTTTCTCTGAGATGTTGTATAGAGTTGTATAACTAGACAGATGTTTATGACTGTCTAGTATGTGTTGTATGGCTGTGTAACTCTGATATTGTTGTAAACTATGTAATATTTATGTTATTAATATAGTTTTTTTGTTTCGCTGTTAGATTCTGATGTGTTGTTTCTTTCTTCTCTTCTTTCTATTCTCTTTTCTATCCCTTTCTTTCTTAAAGATGATGCGATTTTCCGAGAATGGAAAGTCGGGTTTTCACATATTATATAAAAGAAGAGATGAGGGAAACGGAGGAGATGGTGGCTCGGCTATGTGGTTGATGGTTCGGTGAACTGGGCGAGGGTGTGGGTAGAGGGCAGCTCGGCCTGGGTAGGCGGAAGCAAGGTTCAAGGGGGAAGGGCCTGTGGTGTGGCGGCGGCGGCTGAGGGTAAGCGAAGGGTGGCGGCTGCATTCTCGGATGTGGGCGAGATCGGGTAGGGTGGCGCTGGTCGGCATGAGGAGGATAGGGCGGAGCGGCTGATGGGAAGGGTAGGATGCTAGGGAGGCGGAGGCAGTAGGAGGTGATTGGTGATGATGGTTTGCTGTGTGAAGCCGATGATGATTCTCTTCTTTCTTTTTTCTCTTTTCGATCAGGGGAAAAAGATGGGCTAGGCAATTGAAGGGAAAAGAGAGAGAAAAGGACGGACGCAAAAGAATGAGGAGTAGTAGTTATACAGAGAGGAAAGAACAATTTACGCTAAAAAAAAGAAACGGCTAGAAACGTGGCCCCGTAAAATTTGAATCTATATATTATTTATCAACCCAAAGTGAACGTAGATAATTGAAAAGGCAGAGAAACGGAATTGTACGAATAAAGTGGAAAGATGGAAATGATAACGCCACTCCATTCATTCAAGAAAAGTTATTAAAGCAATTGTAACGATCATCATAGATGTAGCTGACTCATAAAAGCAAATCAATATTTTTTGGGCAACAAGTCAAGTTTAAAAAGGCAAGGACGCTGATTCCAAATTTTTATTAATGGCTAGGAATGGAAACAGCTATACACTGATTGAGAAGCTATTAAAGCAAATTTATAATATTGCTTGGGATTCACGATTGAAGTTTGAAAAGCAGAGCAAAGTTAACGGTCTACATTCAAAAGATCCGTTACATGAACATTTTATTGGTTCCGTCGCGTACCGGACCTCAAAATACAGAAATAAATTTACCGTTGAGATCAGCACGACGAGACGATCAAAACGGTATACGGATACTAGTGGTATGATTTAAAAAAAAATATTCGAATTTTCTCTAACGGAAAAATGCAGTTTAAAACGCAGAAAATAAGAGCGATGGTGCTAAAGGAGTCCAAATTTGGGAAAATGATAAATGACGTCTCAGTCAGAAGATGATTTAGAATTTTTCTATGTAAAATATTCAGGTCTTGAAAATAAATTTGTTTTCCAATTATTAACTGATTTGAATTTACATAATAAATAAACCTTCATATAATTAATTGAAAATTTACCATTTGCTATATTTAATTATACGTAAACCAAATATTAAAACTTTATTTCAAAATATTTTTATTAAAATATCTAAAAATCCAAATTAAATACGTTATAAACCATTAAAAATTAATAAAACCTTACGGTCGTTACAAAATTGGTTTGAATAACGTAAATAAATATTTAGATTAATTGGTAGATTGATTGATTGATTGATTGTTAATTGATTGATTGCGTTAATGGAGTATGCACATATACTAACATAAAACGAATGTTTTAATATGGAATTAAATGACATATATGTGTATATTTGGGTTTATTGATATGAATTAATTGGAGTGGTTTTGGAATTTGGACCCCAAAGGTTTTTTTATAGTATATAAGTGGTCCCTTCATTTACTTTGTATTTATTATCACATCCACATTCCTTTTCTTTTCATTTTCATGTTCTCCGTGTATGTTTCATTTGAGCATCCATTTAATTATTAGACTACTCATTCGTTTCTTATTAATTAAGAATTTCCTCATTCTTTTCATTTGTTTTTCATTTATTCGTTTGCTCCTTTCAAGTGCTTTACCTAAAGTTTTTTTCCTTTTCCTTTTTCCGTTTTTAATGTGAACATCCAAATTAATTTTCATGCCATCTAATTAGCATTTACTATTCTCCGTTTGTAGTTTCCTTTCATTAGTAACTCTTTCTTCTGAAGCTTCATATTAAAGAATGGAAGATTTATTTTTATCTTTATTCATATATTTTATCCTTTACTTTACCTCTTTCAATACTACCATTTTAAGGCTGTTCATATTTTTACTTTATTTCAATTACTAATTTGTTTAAATATTCTGATTAGCTTTTCATTTGTTTCCATCTTCATTTCTGTAGCCTCATTTCATTTCTTCAAATCTCATCTTTTGTAGCTTCATTTCTCCAAACAAACTTCCACCTCATTTTTTTCTCTCTCTCCCTTCATTTTCCTTCTCCGTTATTTTTTTCCTTTTTCTTTTCTTCAAATCTCCTTCTTCTTGTTTTTTTTCAAAGCTTTCTTTTCTTATTCTTATTCTTCCAATCTTGTTCTTCTTTTTTCCAAGCTTCCTTTTCTTTTTCAATTCTTCATCTTCTTTAAATTTTCTTCTTCTTTTCCAAACATTCTTCTTTTTCCAAATCTTTTTCTTCAAATCCAGATCTATACAAACTTCACTGTCTCTTGCAAAACTTTCTATATAATTTTTTTAAGATAGCAAGGAAACAAATCAAAAGGGGGAAAGTAGTAGCAGATCCAAATCCGACTAGAAAAGAAAATCCATAAGGTGAGTGTTTTGACCCACTCACAACTACTAAATTATCTTATGTTAGTTAAATTTAATTTATGATGTGATTTAAAATTGATTGATTGATGTTTGGTACATTTAAATTGTCATTCGAGTTAAATTTAACTTTTATTTCATTTGGTCATCATTTAATTTAATATTGAATATACTTGTCAATTCAATATTGTTAATGATAATCAGTTATCTATTGATGTTTATTGGTTGATTTGGGTGATGATTGTGATGTATGTTTAATTTTTAATATCGGATGATTTGATGTTATATTTATATTGTTATAACACTGCAAGTTCCCTTAGTTATTGTTAGAAAATCCCTATGGGTCGAAATGATACATACCCCAACGTTCATATAGAATAGGAGAAAATCATTATGGGTTGAATTTATAAACGCAAGCTATTTTCATTGGTTTGGAATTTGGGGTTGTGGGTTGAAATAATATAAACCCATAAATTTAAATTTTGCGGATTAAAATGATAAATATCCGTATCACTTGACCATATGGTACGGACACCGGATTGGTTAAATTAAATGATTTAAACCCTTTAATCTTGAATTGGATTAAATGATATTTTGAAGGAAATTGATTTATATAAATCGAATTACTTTAAAAATCCAAGTTTGAAGGTTGGAATTGGAAATTGGTCTAAATCAAAATTATGAAGTACTTTAATCTCTTTAATGTATTTTAACCCATTTAAGTCCATTTTAAATCTATTTAATCTATTTTAAATTATTTTAATCTGTTTAAACTATTTTAAACTATATTAATCTGTTTTAATCTATTTTAACTATCTTAAACTATTTTTAAAACTATTTTAAATTGTCTAAACTATTTTTTGATTTTCAGGTTTTGTAAAGTGGAAGTTTTATATTTAAATCCTTGATTTCTAAGTAGAATATGATTAAATGATGTTGTAACATAAGTAGGGATTTAAAAGACATATTTGAGGAATATGATGATTTAAATGAGGATTTAATCTATTTTTGAAAATGTAAATTCAAAAGTGATATAATTCCAAATGTGATATAATTTCAAAAGTAATTATGATTTTGAAAGTGATATGGTTTGAATTGAATATGATATTGTGATATCAATATGAAATGGTTTTGGAAATGTAAAAGACCATCCAATATGTATTAAGCGGTTGGTTGTTAAAGAGACCGGGATCAGATATTATCATACTCTCTGCCAACATCGAAAACCACTTTAACAACTGTGCACGTGGTGGATATTCCAAAAATGAAGTAGGATGGTTTGGTGTACAATTCTGTATAAGGTATTTACGTTATCCTGACTTTCGTGAGTCAGCTTAGATGTGACTAAAACAGGAGCCATGTCGGGCCAAATGAGATCGTTCCTCTTATCAGACATGCTTCTTCGATACCATATTATGACTTTGCGATGATTTGGTAGCCAACCCTTGATTTTGATTATGGGAGTGTGTTCCGAGTTGGACGGTAGTAGATGCTATACGTTACCACCAATCCGGATCCGCAATTGGTATATCTACCCTGGCATTGCCTCGAGTCTCGTGTTCACATGCCCTATCGCGCCTCTACGATTTTGGTTTGTACCATACCTGTGGTGTACCCTCTGATAGCCCTCTAGTTTACGGAGAAACTACGGTACTGTATAGACCATGGAAATATATAAAAATGTGTTAAGGGGGTATGGGTAATGCCTTAACGCTATTTTAATACTTTACTTTGCTGTAGACACTATTATAATAGCGTATTATACTATATATGTAGATAGTTTAATGGATCCTTAGGAGATGTAAATTACAAACATCTCTTAAGTTATTGAACTCACATTAATACTAGACAGGAATGTCAAACCCCGTAAACATCTTTGACGCCGTTATACTCATATTTATTTACTGTTGATTTAACTTACATAAGATCTTTTAGTTCTGACTCGAGTGTTTTGTCTTTTCAATTCGCTCGGGTCAGTTTGAGCTTTATAGTGTTTCGAAGACTGCTTTTAGAGGACGAAGACGAATATTTAGTACTATTATTATTTATGATATTTATTCTAATGCATCATGTTATTCCGCTGCATTGTTATTTATTTATGTTATATGTAACTCTGATTCTGTATTGTAAAAGTTTAATCAAATATTATTTGTAAAACGGCTTCATGAACTTTTTATTTGATTATTACATTTTGTCATTCCGCTGTTAGATTCTATGTTTGTTTTTCTTTCTTTCTTTCTATGCTTTTTCTTATTTACCCCATAACAGTCCTCCGTTTTGAATGGGTTGAGTTTGACATGTGTGGTTTATCGTCGATTTAAACCGTCCAAAAAGATGGGTCGTTGCATTGTCGGAAGCCTGGTGAACCACATAGAAGCAATTCCCTCCATAAAAATTAGGAAACACCTACATCGAACGGCATTCGAAGCCTTAACTCCATCAATGTGCCAACTGCACTTATATATGTGGGGTTTCGGGTCTCACGTTCTGTCATAAGACGGAATAGTTGGCATAGTGAACATTTTAGGGGTACCGCTCATTCAAAATCTCATCAATTAAAGGTGTTTGACTTGGAGTGGATCCCATTAATCATCCCTTCTTCCTTATTTTCATTCTTCAGTCGCTTTACCAAGTCCGTGATGTATGCCTCAGATGACCGGTAATACGGGGGTCGGCTGTCAGTAACTACATCGAGTGTTTGGCTTTGCAAACGATCTTGGTGAGTGGGCTGTAGCATAGGCCCTCCTGTCATCAAGAGAGCCACTCCCCCGGGGTTCCATGAGCTTGTGGTTGGTCTGATGTAGGCACACTACAACAAAACTAAGTTTTGACTGCATTTATTCGTAGCATTTTAATATTGAACGTTGTAGAAAATGTATTCGATAGTATTTTTTTAGGGTTTAAAGCCGACGAAAAGTTTTTGGTTTTCTGCCTTAAGGCAGTTTTCATTTCCCTCGTAAGTTGGAAAAAAAGTCCTATTTTTTCATCTCTTCGCACAGTATTCATTTCCTTTTCCTCCATTTCAATTTTTCCTAACGTCGATTTTGGCTTCAATCCTTCATCTTAAACGTGGATTTCTCTATCGCTAGCTAAGCTCGGCAGTTTCGCTTTCCTCTTCGATTTCCCTACCCATGGTTGCTCTAAATCCAGCGGATTCCCTTCCCACTTCGACCTACCTACGGTTGCCCTGCCTTGGCGGAGAATAGGAAATTTGGTGAGCATTTTTTAACCCTAGTTTTTAGTTTGATTTCAAATCATTGCTTATTATTTGATCGAGTTTAAAGGTTACCCTATTTTTTTCCTAATTCACTTAACTTATTTTTTTAATGCAAAAATTGAAAGTTAGACGATGATCTTAGATTTCAGAAATTTACTGATTATGCTTTTAGATTTCAGAAATAAAACATTTTCTTCAGTAATTTATAAATTTTGAGTAAATATTTAACATTATTTTGGCAATATAAGTTAGTGTCCATGTTAAAGAGAGAAATGAGCCGCACCACATCTTCAACAATACTGATTAGTATTTTTTTCCATCAATAAAAAAGTACACAAACATATTGTCAATGAATTATTGATATTTATTGGATTGAAAAAGAAATTTGACTATGTTATGTAAAATATATCAATATTTTTATGGGTAAAGTCTGCGGAATATACCGGTAAATAACACTGAAAAGGAAAACGTTTATTATGTGGTAAACCGATTGGGATTAAATCAATGATTGACATAATGGTTTGAATTTGAAATACGCTTGATTGAATCCGATATGTTCTTAACTACAAGTGCAACTTTGAGTGCTTATGTTTCCTATGAGCAGTTTATACATTAAAAATAGTTATCTATGTTTTGTAGCTTGATAGTGAAGCTAAGCTGTAAACGCTGTTATAATTTGACTTATATGTGTGATGTTCTGGGAATGCCTAGATCGTAAACATGTGAATGTGATCATGTTTCATTTATCCTTTACAAACAGTTGCACACACAAAATTTCCTGCTTGACTCAATTCATCGAATTTTTAGTTCTGGTCACAAAATGAAGCATTACCTATGGAGCAAAATCTTCTAGGCATGCTATGAGTTTTCACAAAGTTAAGGCAGTAAAAAATATTGCAAATTAAAAATATAATGGGAAATTGACAACTCACATTGTGGCGGCAAACAAATGAAAGGCCAGGTAACTAGGTGCAATATACTTGTCTCTATTTCTATATGTACGATAGTATTGTCTGCCAAAATATATACATTTAATTTTCAAATTCAGATAAAATAAAATATTGTTAATGCCATTTCTTGTTTTCTTTTGACATGTGTGACTCTATTAAATTGCTGTAACTCTGTGTGATCTATAAAAAAAATGGAAACATTCTTTAAAAATAAGCTGTTGAATCATACCCAGAAATAATAATTGTAATTCAATAATCAACATTATTGGTTTCCCATCAGAATGTCCAAAAACCGAGTGCTACCTCATGTTAATATGTTATTCAACATTTATTTAATCAAGTGGATCATACTTATCCATTTACCTCCTTATTCGCTACAGCTAACTATTTAGCATGATAGCGATCTATTTGGTTGAGATCTCATAAGATGGATAGATATACACATATAGATACCTTATACAAATAAACTGCCTGTACAAATACATAGGTTAGTTATCCATTTTTCAAAATATAGTGGTTACAATGTGAATTTTACACATGATGATTTTCCTTATTTCAATAATAAATATGTAGTCATCTTGTAGAGAACATTATGTACTTTGGAATTCGAATTTATTTCCAAGTGCCAGCTGCATCTAATAATAATGAATAGTGAATATAATAACTATTTCAACTATAAAAATAACTAATAAAATTATATGAGTCAAAGCAATGATCTTAAGAAACTTATAGTAATAAAACCATGGTGCATGGCTAAGTAATCAGTTTTGCGCACTAACCTAAAGAATTGAAGGAAGAAACTGGCTTGGAAATTAAGAAATTCAAAAAAGTAGTAACTAGTCAAAAAACATCAAAGCATGTATTGGCTTATAACAAAAAAATAAAAAGAAAAGACAAATAACAATAGAGGATAATAAAATGTGATTCAGACATTTACTTACAAAATATACATGAACATGAAACTTGTTCTAAAAACTAACAAGTCGTGTCACAAAAGAGGTTACATGAGTGAATTTGAACCTAAGGGGCCAGCATGATAGAAGGCTGAAAAAAATGCATTATATGAACATAGCTCAAAGCTCTATATTATACTTTGAATGCGACTGTTAACCCAAATTTTTAGAATTAGAGAACTCATAATCCATTCGTCGAGTCTCGTTTTTGCATTCTTTTCATCCATGGATCTTCATATCAAATTATATAAGACATTTTAGATTTCAAATAAATCCAAACTATCTTATTTTAATATGAATTTAATGTCATAATAACCTATATATCTGTACATATTTTGAATTCTGTTCGAGGTATCTTATGCTTTTGCAATTATATACATATATATTATGCTATTAACTGTACTTAGATTCTATTTTGCAATCCACTAGTGGAAGAATATATTTACTCTAGGTGTGATTGTCATTAATTGAGTGGTGCTTACATCATTACCTGATTAGTTTAATAATTTCTTAACTCTCCTAGAGTCACAGCCGTTGAAACAGTTGCAATGTATTTGATCCTTTATGTTCATGCTTATAACCGAGCATTCAAGCTGATATATGAACTAACAAATACTTCCATCATCAAGTGTGATAAAACTATACATTACTTTTCATGCATAGCATACATAAAAAGATCTTTGCAACCTTTTATTATCATATTAAACCAGATTTACATATCTGAGAACATTTTATTTATACAACAACTAAGACATGCTCTTACCACCAATTTTTTTGTGAGGAAGTCCAAATTACAAATCAGTAGCTAGTATACTATATATGCAAACAGATTAGGAGTCCAATGTTGAATGGCATGACCATTTTTCCTACAATATTCAGTAATTACTACATGTTTCAAGATTACAGTTTAGCTTAGCATACCACCAATCAGTTACAGAGTCGTGATTAGTAGCTGGTGCATCCACATTCCAATTTGGATAATGAACAATACTACTGAACATATGCTGGTTGGCATGGATTTTACAGTAGTCAAAAGATGAGAAAGATAGAATTGGACATTGAATAGCTTGAATAACTCCTACACGATGAACATTTAGTGAACCTTGGTCTCAAAATGTAAAATAGATTAAAGATAATAATGAAATACCACTACGTCAAAAGGGAAGGGAACAAGTACTATAAACAAAATACCAATAGTTATCCTCCTAAGTATCCTAAGTTGAAAATGCCGATCTCTATACTTTCGTTTCAACTGATATACAACAAATAGTAATAGGTTATAATTATAACATAAAATACAAGGTGATTGAAAATTTGTAAATGAATGAATATGCATGTCATATATTTTACCTCCTCTTAACTGATAGCGTGTCATATTTCCTAGGGAGACAACATGCAAGCTTATAGGGTTTTCTTCTAAATTCTACAAAAAATTCAAGTAAATATCATAATTTTTTTATAGATAACCACCGTGAATTTTGTTGTCTTGTTTCCTTTTCCGATAGTAAAATGGTTCTGAAACAAATTTATATGTGAAAATAATATGCTTATTGAAACAACAATAAGCCTGGATATTTGTTTTCTTCTTATTTGCGCTTCTTACGAAGTGCCTTCTTTTTCTTATATAGTTTTATGAGTATGTGCTTTGTTAAATTAGTAGTTAAAACTTAGTTCGTTTAAATTTGTCTATATATAAAAGTCATTGAGTAAAATAAGTTTTAGCGTTTGTTCTCCAAAAATCAGGCGGCCAATGCATTAATTTGCTTTCTATCTTACTAATAGATTGTTCGGCTTAACATATTTGAGTACTTAGCATAAATAAAGCAATTACCTACAGTGGCGGAGCTAGCCTTGCAGCTCAACTAGGGCAACATTAAAAGGAGATCTATGAATCTCTAATTCTCTTTTAGTGACAAATGAAATTGGGCTTTAACAATCTCTGTTTCGTTTAGATAGGGCTTAAACACAATTTCAGCTAGGGCTTAGCAATATAATTTCATTTTCTACAATAGTTTTTAATCTTTTCACTTAGAGCATTGGCCCCAACTAGTAATTTCTAAGCTGCTCCCTTGCTTACCGGTCTCTTCAACTCCGGTACTAAACTCTCAAACGTCATCAAATTTGTGTTGAAATATAAACTTGATTTATTGGTTTCTAGAGAATTCTTGTATGATGTTTAAAGGGGGTGAGAGTTCTAGAATAATGTTTTCTTTGTAATCAAGTAAAAGTGTTTCTAGAATTATGTTTTCTTTGTAACCAAGTAAAAGTATTTCTGGAATTACATTTTGTTTGTAATCAACTAAAAGTAATTCTAGAATGGTCTATTAGGGACTATAAATAAAGGAGCTCTCCCCTCATTTGTAATCAGGCAGTCTAGCAAAGGAAAAATAATATTAAAGCATTATTTGTGAGAACAAGTTTCTTCTCTCAAGTCTCCAACCTTTTTTTAAATATATATTTCAACAAAGTGGTATCAGAGCTTAGGGATGACTTTCAACAATATGTTGCAACCTCAACTTCCTCGTTTGACGGAAAAGAATTACAATCAATGGAGCATTCAAATGAGGTCTTATATGGCTCTCAAGATCGTTGGAAGATTGTTGAAAATGGATATGAAGAACCGGATAATCAAGCAACACTTTCAACACAACAATTGAGTACTTTGAAAGAGATTCGAAAGAAGGACAAGAAGGCTCTTTATTTTATCTATCAAGTGGTGGATGAAGCAAATATTGAAAGGATCTCTTCGGCATCAACATCAAAGGAGGCATGGGACATCCTTAACAAGGCATACAAAGGTGAAGAAAAGGTAAAGATGGTAAGACTCCAAGCTCTAAGAGGTGAGTTTGATTTACTCAAAATGAAAGAAAGTGAATCGGTGGAGGAATTTTATAATAGAACTATTTCTATTGCTAATCAACTTCGAATCAATGGTGAAGAAATTTCGGATAAAAGAATTATTGAAAAAATTCTTCGAAGTATGACAAGGAAATTTGAGCATGTTATTGTTGCTATTGAAGAATCAAAAGATTTGAATGCTTTCTCTCTTGAAGAATTGTTGGGCTCACTACAATCTTATGAGCTTCGCATCAAACAATTTGATTCCTCTCCTTCCGAGCAAGCTTTTCAAATTCGAGACATCAACCGTGGTGGATTTAGAGGAAGAGGTGGAAGATCAGCCCGTGGTAGAGGACAAGGAAGATGCCAAATTTAAAGTGAAAATTCAAGCCCATCTCAAGGAGGAAGAGGAAGAGGTCGTGGAGGATACGGTGGAAGAGGAAGAGGTAACTCTTATAATATTCAATGTCATTATTGTCATAAATATGGGCATATGAAAAAGGATTGTTTTAAAAGAATTAATGATAAAAAAGATAATTCTAATTTTCTACGTGAGAATTTGGAGACACAAGATGAAAGTATGCTTCTTGCATGTAATGTTCAAGAAGCTTCTTTTGATGATATATGGTATATTGATAGTGGTTGTAGTAACCACATGACCGGAAATAAAAGTTGCTTTGTGAATTTTGATGAAAGTGTCCAACACAAATTAAGACAGGTGATAACAAAAGGCTCATTGGTAAAGGCAGTGGCGATATTCCGACACGGACAAAGCAAGGTACAAATTATATTCAAATGTTTATTATGTTCCCGATCTTAAATACAATCTTTTGAGTGTTGGGCAACTTTTAAAGAAGGGACATAATGTGAATTTCAAAAATGATTTATGTGAGATCAAACACAAAACTAGTGTTCTTATTGCAAAAGTGAAGATGACACCAACAAAAATGTTTCTGTTGAAAATTAAAAATGAAGCATTTCCATGTTTTGCTAATATTGTTAATGACAAGTCATGACTTTGGCATCTTCGTTATAATCACTTGATTTTTAGCACTCTATCCAAGATTTGCAAAGATCATATGGTGAGAGGCATCCCAAATATTAGCAAACAAGATCAAGTATGTGAAAGTTGTGTTTTTAGCAAGCACCATCGAGATCCATTTCCAAAAGAAAAGGCATGGCGAGCAAAGAATCCTTTGGAGCTAGTGCATTCGGATTTACGTGGACCTATGCGCACAAACTCTATTGGAGGTAATCGGTATTTTCTCACTTTTATTGATGACTATAGTCGCAAGATGTGGATTTACTTTCTCAAAGAAAAATCTCAAGTATTTGAAGTATTCAATAATTTTAAAGCACTTGTGGAGAAGCAAAGTGGTTTTTCTATAAAGACACTCCGATTCGATCGTGGTGGAGAATATACGGCGGAAGAATTCGAAAATTTCTTATAGGATCATGACATTCATCATCAACTAACGGTCCGCTCAACCCCTCAACAAAATGGGGTGGCCGAAAGAAAGAACCATATCATCATGGAACTTGTTCGAAGTATGTTGAAGACAAAAGGATTGCCTAAAATATTTTGGGCCGAAGCTGTAGCATGTGCATGCTATGTTCTTAACCGTGCGACAACTAAAAGTGTTCAAGGAAAGACTCCATAAGAAGCATGGAGCGGTCACAAGCCATGTGTCTCCCACTTTCGAACTTTCAGAAGCATTTGTTACTCTCATGTGCCGGATGAAAATAGAGGAAAACTTGATGACAAATCTGAAAAGTGCATCTTTGCTGGCTATAGTGAAAGATCTAAGGCATATAAATTATATAATCCCATCATAAAGAAGACTATCATTAGTCGTGATGTAATTTTCAATGAGGAAGAAGCAAGGAAATGGAAAAATGAGAAAAAGAGTACAAGTATCTTGCTTGATAATGATGCATTTGAGCCAATTGAAGAAGAAGGATCGACTCCACCTACTCCACCATCTAATTCTCCTCCAAGCTCATCATCTTCAAGTTCAGAATCAACACCTACTCCACCATCTGATTCTCCTCCAAGCTCATCATCTTCAAGTTCAGAATCAACACCTAGAAGGACAAGAACTCTTGCAGAGATTTATGGAGAAACATGAAGAATTTTAGAAAATGAATTTGTTGATTTTGCTTTATATGCAACTGCGGATCCAGTTAATTTTGAAGAAGCCGCCAAGAAAGACAAATGGAGACAAACCGTGAATCAAGAAATTGATGCAATTGAAACGAACCAAACATGGGAGTTGGTTGAAGTACCTGAAGGGAAGAAACCCATTGGAGTCAAATGGGTTTACAAGACAAAGTTGAATGCACAAGATGAAGTTGGAAAACATAAGGCACGATTAGTTGTGAAAGGATACAAGCAAAAGTTTTGGTGTTGATTACAAAGAAATTTTTTCTCCTGTGGCACGTCTTGAAACAATTCGTTTGATAATTTCATTGGCCGCTCAAAACAAGTGGCAAGTTTATCAAATGGATGTTAAATCTTCTTTCTTGAATGGAGTACTACAAGAAGAGGTGTACATTGATCAACCTTCCGGCTATGTGATAAAGGATGAAGAGCATAAAGTTATCGGTTGAAGAAGTCATAGTATGGCCTTAAACAAGCCCCTCGTGCATGGTATAGTAGCATAGATGACTATTTTGTGAAGATGGGATTCAAGAGGTGTCCATTTGAGCATACTCTTTACATCAAGGAGAACAAAGGTAACATTCTCATCATTGATTTATATGTGGATGATTTGATTTTTATGGGAAATAGTCTTGATAATATTAAAGAATTTAAGAGAAGTATGATGCAAGAATTTGAGATGACCGACTTGGGTCTACTTCATTACTTTCTTGGTATTGAAGTAAAGCAAGATAATGATGGTATATTTATCTCTCAAGAAAAGTATGCAAAAGATTTGGTGAAGAAGTTTAGAATGGAAGAGGCAAAGCCAATTAGCACTCCAGTTGAAGTTGGCATGAAACTAAGTAAGGATGAAAACTTTAAATATATTGATCCAACATTGTTTAGAAGTCTTGTTTGGAGTTTGATGTATTTGACAGCCACTCGGTCGGACATTACATATGGTATGAGCTTGATTAGTAGGTTCATGGAGCAACCAAAGAAGACACATTGGGATGCCGGAAAAAGAATTTTGAGATATGTGCGTGGAACACTTGGGGATAAAATTTATTATCAAAAGATAAATGATCCTAAGGTGCTTGGATATTGTAATAGTGATTGGGCCGGAAGTGTTGATGATAGTAAAAGTACTTCGGGAAATGTTTTCTACTTTGGATCAAGTGCAATCATGTGGATGTCAAAGAAACAACAAGTTGTGGCTCTCTCAACTGCCGAGGCAGAATATCTTTCACTATCTTTAGCTAGTTGTCAAGCTTTATGGATTAAATGGGTGCTAGAAGAACTTAAGCATACTCCAAAAGAAAGTCCACTTATATATTGTGATAGCAATTCTGCTATAGCACTCACCGAAAATCCAGTTTTTCATGAGAGGAGCAAGCATATAAGAATCAAGTATCATTTCATTCGAGACTTGGTTGGGAAAGGAGAAGTAGTTGTCAAGCATTGCAAGACGCAAGATCAAATTGCCGATATTTTAACGAAGCCTTTGAAGTTGTATATTTTCAAGGAGTTAAAAAAGAAACTTGGTATGCACAAAAGTTTAGCTCAAAGGGGGGCAAATCAAGTTTAAATGGGGGTGTTGGAATATAAACTTGATTTATTGGTTTCTAGAAAATTCTTGTATTATGTTTAAAGGGGGTGAGAGTTCTAGAATTATGTTTTCTTTGTAATCAAGTAAAAGTGTTTCTAGAATTATGTTTTCTTTGTAACCAAGTAAAATTATTTTTAGAATTATGTTTTCTTTGTAATCAAGTAAAAGTAATTCTAGAATGATCTATTAGGGATTATAAATAGAGGAGCTCTCCCCTCATTTGTAATCAAGCAATCTAGCAAAAGAAAAATAATATTAAAGCATTATTTATGAGAACAAGTTTCTTCTCTCAAGTCTCCAACCTTTTTTTAAAATATATATTTCAACAATTTTAGACACCATATGTTGTATTAATCAATTATCAATTTTCGTATTTGATTTCAACAATCCCCTTGGAAAATTTGGATTCCACATTGAATGACAAGGTATAAAATGCATTATTGATAATATTATTATAGACTATGTGTTATTTTTAACTTACTAGCAATTTTGAGGACAAAATAAAAAAACATAAGTGTATGCGCCCCCAATGGGCTACCTAGTTTAAAGGTATATTCTGGTTGCATATGTAGTATACTAGCTAGTTTGAAAATTCATGTTTTTATCACCTTACATATGAAAGTTATTTAGGCTGGCATTCACAATTTTACCAACATATCATTTAGCTTTCTCAAATCGAAATTGAATTTAATTCATCAGACGAACTGGTAGGAAAATAGTCGGTGAAGTTATCTTTTTATTTAGAGCCACTTGTACATAAGCATGCTCCATTTACGCTTGATGACTAGAGGCTACTAAGTGATGATTTGAAAGTAGTTCTATGGGAATCCATTCAGGTTTTCATATTTTACATGTTCTTATTTAATATAATTGCGTACTTTAGAATACAGTCTTTTCTTTTCCATGGTTTGCATTCAAGTACAGTCATTTCTTCATTGCATGTATGGATATACTCTATTCTGATTCTATTGCTATCTTCCTCTATGCATGTATATAAAAAATAAGTTCCTGTTTAACTCAAACTGACAGTGGATAAATGTACTGTCATAGAAAAGCACACTTGAGTAAACTATTTTCCTTTTACTTTTGATAAATTATCTTAACAAATAAGTTTCCTTTTATTTCGACTAAAATAAATTGGAAGAACTTGAACACTAAAAGATCAAAATAAAAGGAGCATTTGATACCATTCCAAGATAAATTATTTTTGAGAGAAGGTATAGAAATATTGAACTAAAATTATCCATTCAGTCATTGATACACATATAAAAATACAAGGAGTGCAAATTCTCTTTATAAAAATACGAACACTTTTCTTCAGAAACTTTCCATAGCTGGAATAAGGTGTGATGGATATGTGATGGATAGCTACTGTATACTATGAATTGGTTTTTATTTGCTTACGACATTATTCCTATTGTATGTAAATTTCTCCTTTTACTTCCAATTTCCATAGCCCGGCATATCATATTAGCACATATTCTTCATTGACTTGAACAGTTATTGAACAGTTGTAGTTCCGCTGAGATGGTTTACTAAAATCACAATTACGAGAACCTATTACATTTAAGCAAATATAGTTATCATGGAAAATTAATACTGAAAACTTCACACTTTTCAATAATTCCGCAACAAAGTTGAATGTAGAATGTTTAAAAAGCGAGAGCAGCTTTAGCCATGGCTAAGGCGCCATCAAAAGTTTGATTTCCACCTGTAAATCCACCTGTGAATCCACTCATATGCCATCATAAGTTTGAATGGTGACATTTAAATGAAACTGACCAAGAATGGCCTTGAATGATTTATATTAATAGCAGGAATACACGAGTCAGTAACGGGCTTGATACGATGTTAGATATATTAGTCTGTGAAAGCTGGTTTACTCTGTAGATATTATTTGTTGTATAGATATTTAATAAATTATTATACCTAGGAGGGTTATTTGTTTACTTTTAATTATATAAAGAACTGGCTTATGTGTTTATTTTTATTCCCGTGGAAACTTTTATTTATTTAAATAATGATATCGTGAAGCTTGGAGCCCTGCATATTATATTATGACAGATTTGATGTAATATTTTATAACATTGTATGTTGTAGGGGATAGATAATTCAGGTGTTTAGAGCCAAAAGAAAAGGCAAACTTATTAATCTGAGGTAAAAAAAGGTAATATACTAACATATTAGTAACCAAATTGATGTTTGTTATTTAGAATGAACTTGGATTACAAGCAAAAGCGTTCATTGAAAATCATAGCATGGTCAGCACTTATAGTTTAAAATGTGTTTTAAAGTTTGCTTTCTGAGCTAATTTACTTACTTAAAAATGACATATGCCTAATCTTTTTAATGTTTTGGACCTTGCACGTAATTTTTTAGTTAGCTTTTTTATGTAATATATTAGCAGTGTTATATATGAGTATTCGGTTATTTCATGTTACATAGGTTATGTATTCAGGGGAGAGCTGTGTACAAACACATTCCAATGCTTTGAAATACTCATAGGTCTTCTGTGCGCTGCCCATTAATTTTTGTCCCTAAACTAATATGATTGGTCTCATAGCCTATTAATTTAAATCATGATCATGAATCCTACTCTTATAATGTTCCCTTTTAGCTCTATCTCTCTCATCTATAGGTCTATCATCTTGGACATAGGTTCGTGATGCATAAGGTTATGTGCAACCATAGCTAGGCGCTATTTGGCTTGGTGTCGATTATGTTCGATACTAGACTAAATATGTTTGATGCCGAACTGATTTCAAACGCAACTTTAGGCTGAGTCTTAAATCTTAAATCGATCCTTATGCCTTTTGACTTGCTATCACCTCGTGCTGTTCTCTTTTAGAACTACTTCTTCTTCCAAAACTAGAGTGGACCTGCTCCTCTCCTTTCCCATCCTTTTGCAATAGAATGTCAAAAGGTTGTCGTGTTTTTCCTTTTGCAACTAGTTCCTATTTGGAAGCCACCTTTGTATGTGTGTTTACAACCTTACTGCTTGGTTTGTTTTGAAGGTTGTCATGCCTTTCCTTTTGCAACTGGTTCCTATTGGGAAGTCACCTTTGCGCGTGTGTCTCTAAGCTTACTCCTTGGTTTGTTTTTGTCAAATGTGGCATGTCCTTGTCTAGCTGCAGTTGTATGCGTATCTTTCACCTAGGATTTGTACAAATATATGTTAAGCGAAGCCTATCCTTGCTTTCTGGTAGTTTCAAAAGCAAGACATTTATACCGTTCCTTTCATTGCAGAAGTGTATGTGAAACAGCAGTGGTATTGTGTGCAACATTTCATTTTGACTGCCGTGTCTTTGATTTATGATACCATGTTTTACTTGTAGAACTAGAGCAATTTTTTGTAATATGTGATGGTAATCATTTTTTCATATGAGTACCATAGGTTTCAGTTTCAAGTCCTTTCTGAATACAGTCTTCACACCCATCTGATTGACACCAAGAATTAACATACCTAAAAGGTCTACCCTTAATTTTCCATTGAAGATTAGTCAGTTGCAACAACATCGGAGTATGGTCAATCTTCATACTTTTATGTCAGGATGTAAATTCTCAGTTTTGAGGAGAACTGAGCTCTCAGTTTTAAAACAAAACCGATCTAATGCTTAGTTTGTTTCAAAACTCAAAAATGAGCTCTCGCTCAGTTTTGAGTCAAACCTGAGCCGATGTTCAGTTTTGTTTCAAGATCGAGGTCTCAGTTTTAAAACAAAATTGAGCTAATGCTCAATTTGTTTCAAAATTAATCTCTCACTTCTTTCAATTCAAAACTGAGCATTAACAACTTGTAATAGTGATAAAATGTGTTTTTATTGCATCCAAAACTAAGTTAATGCTACAATGTAAATCCATGTTGTAAGTTTTTAGTGGTTGCAAATTAAATATGTCATTTTAAATGTGTATTTGATCACTAACTTTTAAATTTCATTGTTACAGGTAGGTAAAGTTTTTAGATGTAAAAAATGCACAAGACTGTTTAGGTTTTTAGAGGTTCGACCTAGTTAGCAAATGAAAAGTTTTTGGTTTCATGTTTTGTCATTAATATTTGATTCAAACTTTGTAGATATTGTGCCTTTGTTTAATGTTGTATGAAGATGGTTTATAAATTTCATCGTTGTTTAAACTTTGTTCATAGATATTGTGTTCAACTTATTTTATGGAAATGATTAATTGTTATGCTTTTATTTTATAGTTTTTAGTTTGATTTGTATATATTTTGTATATTATCCGATTGAAATATAATTAAATGCAATTAGATTAATGATATGTGAATATTGCAATGACACAACATGTCATAAATGATGGCATTTAAAACGGGCAGTCGGTTTTTTGGAAAAATAATTCATACTAATACGACAGCCTTAATACCTTGTCGTGAGTTCTTTGAAAAGATGAAGTATATTGATACTATACCGTTTAGGAACTGCTGATGAAATAAGTAATAACAACGTTTATAGATTGCTGTTGAAAACAAATGAATAAGCTTTAGACTGCATATTTTAAACGCTGTCATAACTTACTAACAGTACTTAAAAACGCTGATGGAAATGTAAAATAATACCTGAACACTTTTTCACAGCAATTTGAAAACACTGTTTTAATTTTAAAATAGCAAAATATAAATGTTGTTGAAGACGAATTAATAGCAACAAAATAACGCTGTATAAAATTGTTTTTACAGCGTTTTCTTTTAGCTGTTAGAAATTGTATATCAATGACCGCATGTCGTTGGACAGCGTTTTTAACAACGTTGTTATATCCTTTAATAGCGGTGTAACAGCCCGAGTTTTTTTGGCTATTTATTTTATTTTAATTATTTAAATTTGAAATATATTTTTATATAAATGGTGTTTACCAGAATAGTTTAAATTTTTTATCGGAGATATGTTTTTTTTTTTATATAAAATTGTATATGACAATATAATTAAATAATAACTGTGAAAATTTAAGCTATGTTTGAACACGGAAATTTCGCGTTTAAAGGACGCGTCAATTATAGGGTATAAGCAACGTAATAAAACGTGTGTTTTTAAAATGTTATTTTGTGAAAATTCTTGATGTTTTAGACTGCGTCTGTTTAACGTAGTGTAAAAATCATATTTTCAGTTATTTTTAAAGGAAAATATCAGTCAGTAATTTTATAATAACCAGGTACTTTGTTAACTAACAGTCTGATCCTGAATAAATTTTATACGTTCTTTTCTTAAGCTTTGATATATATTCTCGCCGTTCAAACTTTAAATTCCATCTAACTAAAGTATAAGTGCTTGAATATTTGAACGGTTAACATTTTACCATCTTCATTTAGGGAATCAAACTAAGATTTTTCTTTGCAACATATATCTGACCATCTCATTCACTGATATCAAACGTTAAAAATCTAAGTATGAAATGGAACGAATATCAACATTTAACGTCAAACTTTATCACGTATTCATGCTACCAACTTAACTGACTTTATAACTAGGATCTGTTCTCCTCCTCTTCTTGTACAAGACCCTAAGCAATTTTTGCTTTAATCACGCAACCTACAGTTAAAAACAAATCTGTATGTATTTGCTTGAAACTGGAAATGAATCAAGATTCATAACTGGAAATAAAAATTTACACATTAATGAATGATAATCAACTCTCTATTTATTTCGAGCAAACCAAATCAAATTTTCACACAAACTTTTGTAACATTCGAAACGTACAAACTGAGAACATCTCAGCCTTCTACCTTATCAACTGCTTCGATCACGCAAGCTTTAAGAAGGAAGTAACGTGTATATATATA
Source organism: Allium cepa (assembly GCA_030765085.1). Classification (NCBI taxonomy): domain Eukaryota; kingdom Viridiplantae; phylum Streptophyta; class Magnoliopsida; order Asparagales; family Amaryllidaceae; genus Allium; species Allium cepa. The sequence continues at coordinate 658,113,778 of CM060940.1, forward strand.
TTGTGCATTAACCTCTGTTCATCAGTTACCATTCATCACGCAAGTATTAGCCTGGCTTTTAAAATTTTCAACAAGTTTCCAACTCTCGGCCTTCTTTGATTTCTTTTACAACTGATGAGTGAAACACGCATAAGTAACGTATGCATTTATTTTCATACATCCAGACTTGCCATTTTCCTCTCTCCAAATTTACAAGTTCCCTATAAATTCCTTGCCTCACACACATCAAATTCCTCTGCCTTTCATTTCCAGTCTCACGCTTGCAAGCTTCATCAGGTAATTCTTCCTTTTCTTCAGTTTCTTTTTCCCTTTTTCTCTTGATGACTTGCTCGGCCAGTCCCACCTTAACTAGTATGAATCCATATCTCTATAGAAGATGAAGTGGGATAGAAAGAAGTCATGTTTTGCCTTAGTGGTATGGGGGTGTTTAGGAACAGAGAATTTGCTTTTAGAAAGAAAGGGGTTTCCATTCAAATAGCTGCTATGTCCCTGATTTCCTAGTTCATTTACATGAGTTGTTAGGGATTTAACAATAGTATTGAGTTTTCAGATTCCATTCATAACCTAGGGGTAAGTCTGCATACTTACAGCCTGGTTTGTTCTTTGGGGTGAGTTAGTGGTCAAGTTTGTATCTCTGTCCAAACATATGCCCTCTGCATATTTTTTTCCAAGATTGTTTTGATTTAGAAATTTATCACACATATATGATTTGCTGTTCAAAAAGGATGTGCATGGGCAAGGCCTGGCCTCTGGTTGTAGTAGGATAAGGGTGAGTGCAAGTTTTCAAAACCAGTTGTTTGTTGTTTTAGCTTGTCTGCATATATAGTTTCACAATAGGCAGTACATGACCTTGTATTTGTAACCCAGTGCACAGGTTGTCTGAACTGAGGAAGAGGAGGATTCTGATCTGACATGAGTATGGAAGAGTGTTGCTTGATGATTTGTAATAAGAGTAGTAGAGTAGCAGTCGTCTTATTTTAGCTCCAGTCTTCAGTTGAAGGAGGAAGAAAGAATAGGAGAAGCCTGCAGATAACCAGGTAATGATGTCAGGTCCACAAATGTTTGGAACCATAGTTGCTGAGTTTGGCTAAGTGCATGTCCGAGTGCATGTTTTAAGATTTGGCAGGAGCATATCACTTAGGCATATGCTGTCTGAAAGTGAGTCAGGTGAAGAAGACAGGTGGATTGATGTTTCAGAGATATGCAACTGGTTGCATATCAGAAATGGTGCACATGTACACCCCTGTACATGATCTGTTTGGTTGTTGTCTGGAGTTGTTGATGCATAACTGAAGCGAGGTTGATGCTAATAAGAAGGAAGGGGTTAGTCAGTTGGGTAAGTTCAGAGAAGTGGGGAGTGTCTGGTTTGAAAAGAAAAGGGAGGAGAGGGAAACCATTTCAGACAGGTTGTGATTTGGCATAGGCTCGAAGTCTTATTATATTGTCTCGGAGATTTTACAAATTTTCCCGAAGAGTTTCACTGAATGACTCGAAGTGGAGGATGGTGTGACTCGAAGCAGTTGGGTCGTGGCTCGGGGTAGTAAATGAGGCTTCTGCATGTTCTCAGTACTCTGATCTATTTCAGTTGAGACTGGGAAGTGAGTTTAGACTATAGAGAAGACTTAAGTGATTACAGTAGAAGTGAATACCAGTTGTGTAGCTGAGTAGAAGTTAGGCAACAGTGGAAGGTTGGTGCACGGGTACGTGTGCATGAGCAATGAATGGATAGGTGCACGTGTACGTGAGGGTATCTCGGTGAACTGGGGGATAGGTTGAGTTGCCTGTTATAGTTTTAGCTTGGAAATGTTGATGGAATAACAAACAATGTAAGTAATACTGGAAATCTAAGTTATAGTGGGAAGTTTAGGCGAAATAATAATTTATGTGGCGTGAGTGTACGTGTACACGTGAAAGTTGAAATAGAAAATAAGAACGTGTACACGAGCGTATCTCGGTCCATAGGAGAAAACTTCACCATTTTTCCCTTAGCTTGTCGTTAGGAAATTTTGTCGTAAAATTTTAGTGTTAACCGGTTCACGTCTGTCAAAAATTACACGGTGAAGTGGTCGAGCAAGGCAAACAAAATTTCGTTCTATTTTTATCTTTTCTTTGACCGTAAATTCTAAAGTCGCGTATTCAATATTTGAATCTTGTTCTAGATTTGAATCTAGGCGACATCCGAAGAATTTTGATCGTTACACTCTGTCATTCTTTTCCGATGAATCGTCGTTTTGAAATTCAAATTTTCTGCAACTTTCAGGTGAGTATTTCTCACCAGACATACGTATTTATATTTGGTAAATTATTGCAAGTGTATGTGTAAAATTTTATTCTGTTATTATCTGTCTGTAGTATAACATAGAAGGATGAACCCCATTTTAATTGGCACCACATCAGTTATTTATCTGTTGTATTATTTCTGCAGTTATATTATATTATTGTTATTTACTGCTTAAATCACCACTGCAAGTTTCCCTATTAATTTAGATTGTATGGGCTAAAATGATAGGCCTAAATGATTATTATTGTTCAATTTTTCTGTTAACTGCTTAACTGATAACTTGGGATTGCGGGTTTGAAATGATAGAACCCGGGGTTTTGTAAATTACGGGTTGAAATGATATACATCCGTACCACTTGACCTAGGCTAGAAAACTATATACAGGCCCGTGGTCCTTATAATATTTTCTGAAATATTTAAAATTATTTTGGAAGTTAAATATTTGATTTATATCTTTAAAGGAATTTATATTGATTTTTAATAAGTTATAAATAAAGAAATAAATAAATATTTGAATAAAAGTTTGGAATATAACTTATTTGGAAATTCGGGATTTTGAAAGAATAAGATTTCAGTTAATAAATGAATAAATAAATAGGTTATATTTGGAAATATTTATCAAGTTAAACAATCTATTACAGCATTTAAATGCTGTCTTTATGAAATTGGACTAGTTTTACCCATAACTTTAGGTAGCATTTCCTAAGTGCTATGGAATCTAGAATTTGATTGCTCTAAAATTTATGGAATTTGATAAATTTTATTTTACCTTAAGTTTTGGAAAAACTTAAGACATAATATTTATAACTGTATTTTCCTAAATAAATTAAAGATAAATATTCTAGTATTAAGTAAATTTTGGGAAAAATTTAATGGTTAAAATTTGGAGTTTTATTTATGGAAATTATGGGAATATTCAAGACTAAAAATATAAAACATTGATTTGTGAAAGAATAAAACCCAAACTAAGTTTTGAATAGTAAATACTCCAATTGGATATATATAAAAATTGAAATGGTTTTGGGAACATAAAGGGATATTTAAATCATGGTTAAACTTTAAATAAAGAAATATATTTGTGAAGCTATGTAAATTATCTTCTTTACAAAGTAACCATAAAGTTAACCCATTTATATATATACCGTTGAATGTCCAAACCATTGTGTTTGGGAGTTATGGATTTAAGTAAAGTTTCCAAAACATTATCCTTTGAAGATATAATTCAAATATTTGGTCTCCAGATATTATAAACAGTATGGTTTTGGAAAGAATTATATTTGAATATAACGATATCCTATTGTTTGGGTTTTAAAATGATATCGTATCTATAGTTTTGAAATGGAAATGTTTATTCTGATTTAAAGTATAAACTGTTTTTAAATAACCACGGGTTATAATAACGAAGGGTTGGCAAAGAGACCGGGATCGGATATGGACATACTCTCTGTCGATACCGAAAACCACTTTGACTAACCGTGTACGCGGTGGAGATTCCAGAATGAAGTAGGTTGGTGGTGACGGTTTCTTGAAAGGTATATACGTGGACCCGACTCCCGTGAGTTGGCATAAGGTGGCTAAAACAGGAGCGATTCTCGGATTAATGAGGTAGCTCCTCTGATCGAACGCACTTCTTCGTATACCATTCTATTGCTTATGTGATTGTTTGGGTGCACCCTTTGATTTGGGAGTGTTGTTCGAGGTGGGCGGTTGCTGCGGCTTCGCGTTACCACCGGTCCGGATAGCAATTGGTATATCTACCCTGGCATTGCCTAGTTGTGCCGTGTCACCTACCATATCGAGCCTTGTACGAGTTTGGTTTTCTCCCGTAGCCCGTGTGGTATCCTCTAGTTGCTTCCCGAGTAGGAGGAGCTATGATATTGGATGGACTACTGGGACTATTACGTGTTAAGGGCTATATGGGTAACCCCTTAATGCTAAGAAATAAGTATGTTTACTTTATAAATAGACACTATTATAATAGCGCAATATACTACATAGTAAATAGTTTAACGGATCCTTAGAGGATGGGCGGTCCCAAGCATCCTTTAAGTTACTTGCTATATATTACAGTACACTTGATTTAGCTTACATTATATAAGTATGTATGTCCTGACTCGAGTGTTTGTTTTATTGTACGCTCGGGTCAGCCTGAGTTGCAGCTTCAGTTTCTTCTCCGTAGCTAGGACACTCAGTAGATCATTCGTGCTGTTGGAAGTTGATTCAGCCTTTATCCTTTCTGGAATTCAAGACTTTGAAGACTCTATCTCTATTTATGTCTTAACATTGTATTGAGTATTATAGACAATGTAAGTTCTGTTTTGTAAAAGTTATATCAGTGGCTTCATGAACCACTAAATTTTTAATTTCCGCTGCGAGATTTTGACATCTGTGTATGTGATTCTGTGATTTATTTATTGTATATTCTGAGTTTTGCCAAATTTATTCTACAACGCAGTATTCTGAACAATTCAAAGTCCGACATGTGCGGATGCGAAGGGTTGAAAATACTGGGTCGTTACAAGCGGTTTTCAAACACGGTTAAAAGGCTATTTTGTTGTAGTGACAGTTTGGATCTCCCCGACATTATTGAATGCGTTGGTATTTCCTTCCACCTAGCCATCGTCAAGTCGATCACCATCTTCTGAGTCAGAGAGATCCATGACTATATCCTTTTGTGGGGTTTTGGCCCCTAGATTTAGGTTCGTAGCTGGTTGCTCGCTGTTGGTGGAGTGCTTATGTTTCCTTCCATATTGATTCCCATAGTTTCACCTATCACTCCATTATGTGGCTTCTTCCTGTTTCTCCTGTTTAGTCCAGAAACGGAAGAATTTTCTTGTTCCACGGCTGCCGCGGACTCTGTTATGGTTCTTGGAGCAACATGAGACTGCAAGGTAAATTGGGAATTCAGTTTGTCCATTAGAACCCTTTGGTTGTTTTCCATTTTCTGATTAATTTCGTCAACCATTTTATTCAACTCACTCTAGTGACAACTTCAAGCTGAATGGAGGATCCTGGAATCTGATTACTAGAGTTAGCTCCTAACTGCAGATTGTTAGGATTGTTCGCTTCAATTTTCTGTGGGTTTGTTTCTCCTCCAGCAATGGTAGCTCTTACGGATCTTTCAGAAGCTGTTCTCTTTCTTCCTGGTGCCATTAGTTCTCAACATCAAATCTTCTAAACAGAGATTGATAATCTAACTTCTGAACCTATCCGATCCAAAGTAGATAGCTAGATCTTAGTCCGAGTTCAACTCTCAATGAAAGCACCAAAATATTAACTCAAAAAATAGATCAACACCCTAGATTGAGTGTGAAAGCACCAGCCTTGTTCTTATAAAGCAATAATGTAGAAAATAAATGTAAAAACAACAAAATTAGTAAAAAGACAAGAAGATTTTTATAGTATTTGGGGCAAATATCTATCAGTCTCTTTGAGATTTTCGGGCAGTCATAGAATGGAAAGACAAATGATGGCAGAGTTATTCAAGACGTAAAGAAAAGGGGGATATGAAATAACCATAGTTGATGCATCGGATGGTCACCAAGCGGTTGATATTATACCTCCAGGGCCAGAACTTCTTGTTTCAGAGGGTGAACCTATCAAGCTTGATCTATTAACGAAGCCTATGTCCACTTTATAACTTTTATTGTTGACTGATTGCAATTACAAGTAGAATCTAATTACAATTTGACTGGATCTTGTGAGTTAGTTCGAATCACGAGTGTTAGAGTTCGTTGGAGAATCACAGTGAACCCTTTAGATGACTGTTTTATGGGAGGAGAAGAGTGAATAATAGTTTTGGTAGAGTTTCGGTAGCTAGTCCAGAAGATCCTCTTTATGTTGACGGTAGAATTGTATTTATAAAGGCTGGAGAGCATTTAGGCTAAAGCTGCTTTGTCAAAGACTCACATTCGAAGGCACGCAGGCCCTTCCAAAGTTCCAAAACGATATGGATCATTGGCGATCCATAGGGGATGGATCGCTAGTAATCCATGGGGTTAGCGTATTTTTGTCTCGCTCCCTTTGGATCATGTTTCCTGCCTTATGTAGATGCTCTCTGTGTAATTTCATGACTAGATGCTTTGCTTTAAGGATGATTCATGTACTGATTGTATTAAACTGCTGATGGAGTCAAATGAGGGCTCACTTCTCGATCTAACTAGCTCGGAATTCCATCAAAACTAGCAGACATTCCTAGAAAACTTATTTGATCATGGTGCAAGAGGACTAGAGGATTCACGAGTAACCCTTATGGATCGCTAGCGATCCATCACCTCTGGATAATTTTGACTTCTTTTTCTTGGGTCTCTCTTAGTTGATTCTTCTAGTTCTTTTGGTTGATTCTTGAGTTGCTCTAACTCGACATAGATGTTCTGACTTCCTTTGAATTCCATTGGGTCAAAAAACCTGGATAACACAATCTATTCAAGTGAATGTAGGCAAACAATGCCAAACCACTATAAATCACCTTATTTATGTTATTACTTTGATTCATTACTTTTTTCCCCTATTTTAATTTTATATTCTTCATTTATTTCTCTTCAAAACTTCCGTTGGGTGTTTGTGCCAACTTTTGCTGCAAATATTTTGGTGATTTCATTGAGAGACCCGATTTTTAGCCTATTCGAATCCCTTTGTTACTACTGGATTGCATAAATCCCCAAAGGAGATCCATAACTAACTTCAAGGGACTTGTTTGTTCTATTCAGACTTACAAAGTCTAAGTAAAGCTATCAAAAATGGCACTAAATCTACTTCCCAAAACATAGAAGGAAAAGAGAATACTAGCATCCATCAAGGAATCCTAAGAAATCAACTAATGGATGTGAATGCTACCAATCCGATTAATTTCCAGAATCTAATTGATTCCATTACAAGAGCTAAATTCCAGAATCTGATGAGAGAGCTAGTGGATAGCCGTCAACAACTGAATCTGCAAATTCGAGTCAATATCGATCTAATGAACCAACTCAGTTAGCAACAGCGTGGAAAAGCTAGGAGGGACCCTACCCCTTATTTGGCAATGGAGAGCTCTAGTTCATAAGATGATTATCACTGGCGCGGGCATCATAGAATTGAAGAATATCACGCAGAAGCATCAGGATATCAATAGGAAAATTTATTGGTTTGCCAAGACTGATCGGTGTCGATCCCTCCTCAAGAGAAGGGAACCTACATTCCATGCCAAGGCCCAAGCTGGAGCTGTTTCGACTGATCTTGATACTAGAGTTCAGATGGATGTAGACCAGTTACTTCCCTGGAATGACATTGAAGTGAATGTATGTGATATATATCGAGAGGATATTGAACTAAGAAGGCATGGAACGACCTATAGACATCAATTGAACCATTCATGCTAGGTGGAACACGACCATTGTTTGGCTCCAACTACCCAAATGTCAGACTTGTTGGACATGGTTAGACAGCTGGTAAGGGAAAGCCAAGGCTTAATTAATGATGATTGGGGGATTTCGGGGAGCCACACTCACCGATAATATTTTACATGCTGAGTATTCAAGGAAGTTCAGTATGCCGACAATGCCTGCCTATGAGGAAAAAACCGACCCCAGGAAGCATATCATGAGATATGAATGGCTGATGGATTCCGCACGAGCAGATGATGCAACTAAGTGTAGATGTTTTCCTATTACTCTCTCTACAATAGCAACAATGTGGTTTGCGAGATTATCCTTATGACCGATCTATAGATTTGATAATTTAGCAACAAAGTTTATAGAGTAGTTCCTATGCATGCAATTCGCCCTAAAGATGTAATGTCCCTATCTAACGTGATCTAGGCTTCGGGAGAATTGTTGAAAGATTATTTGGAGAGATTCTATACAGTCGTCATAAAAATTAGTAATCTGAATGACCATGCAATATTGATGGTGGTAACAAGATCCAGAATCAGATTTTGGCGATTGGTTAGCTGGCAAGTCACCCGCAACATTGGAACGCTTCTACGCAAAGGTGGCTCAGTATTTAAGGAAAGAGGAAGCCAGATTCTCCAGAAAGAAGAATGTTGTGGGACCAAGTGGAGAGGGAGTAAAGAGTAACATTGCAGTGAAGCAGACTGGTGATGGTTCTGGAAAAGTTCAAGTGAATGTCCAAAATAAACCAAATCAACAAAAGAAAGGTGGAGATAGGAGTCAAGAACGAAAGAGGGATTTTGGAAGAGGAAAGCCTAAGATTCTGATGTATGATAGGTACACACCACTTAACAAATTTCTAGAGAATGTTTATTTGTCTACCTACAATACCATGCAGTACAGAAAGTCGCCTCCGAAAGAATCAACAGAGAAGCAGATACAAAATGGAAAATATTAGGGGCTTCACGAATGTTATGGTCATAACATAAATGAGTGAAGGCGTATACAGGATATTATCGAAAAACCAATTCGAGAAAAAAAGTTACAGCAGTTTGTAAAAGCCTCGAAAGATGGTAGGCAGGGGACATCCGACCAAACGGAGGACAAGCACCGCACAAGGCTGAGAAGACTGCACAGACTGGTGGAAGATTAGTAATCAATACAATAGTCGGAGGACCGCATCCATCTGATAAGAATTAGCATGAGATGGAGCGTTATGCTAGCGCAATCAACATGTGAATTTTGAATGTTGTTTAAGTACAGAAGATGGAGCTCCAACAAAGCAGCAACGTACAATAACAGATGATATTATGTTCAGCAACAGAGATGCAGATAAGGTGGAGGCACAGACGATCGACCCAATGGTCATTTCGGGTATGATCGGTCTCGCTTAGTGAAGAGGATTTTGGTTGATTGTGGAAGCTCCGTGACTATAATTTTCAAAAAAGCTTATGATCAAATAAGGATAAAAGCCAAGGACTTGAAACCGTCTGAAGCTCACATTCATGGCTTTTATGGTGCTGCAACCAAAGTTGTTGGTTATGTTAAATTGTCCGTGGAGTTGGGAGAAAGTGACCGTAGGAGAGTGCAGATTTTTCCACTTGTTGTTCTTGATGTCAACTCTCTATATAATGCTTTTCTAGGCCAACCGGTTCTATTTGAGTTCCGAGCAGCTCTTTTCCCATGGCGTTTGACATTGAAGTTCTCGATAGATAATGGTGTTGGAGTTTTTCATTGTGATCAGGCGACTGGATGTGCCTACTATGTAGCTAAATTGAGGATGCTTAGTGGAAGGAGAAAGGTAAGGGTGTGGATAAGTCTTTTCGCATCCAAGCCGCTGAAGATTGACAACCAATGCCTGAGCCCGTGGCTCAGGGACCATAATCAGTTCTATAGGGACATAGATCCATTGGATGAGGAGGAGGAGCCCAAAGAGACCAAGTCTGCACTGGCAGAGCTGACGATTGACATCACGGTCATCCACGACAACCTGTCATGGGTCCTAAAAATCGGTTCACAGCTCAGCCACGCGATGATGAAAGAACTTGTTAGTTTTTTCTAGGTGAATGTCGACGTGTTCGCTTGGACTCACTTTGACATATGTGGGATCTCGCTTGCCATTGTAAGCCATGCATTGAATATCGACCCGAGGCATGTCCTGGTGAAACAAAAAAGGCATGGCATGGACCTGGAGAGATCTACTGCTCTTATAGAGGAGGTGGATAGGCTCAAAGACAATGGTTTTATTCATGATGCCCTCTACCCAAAATGGGTATCTAATGTTGTACTTATGAGAAAGGAAAATGAGAAATGAGGGACATTCGTTGATTACTCGGACCTGAACAAGGCATGCCTAAAAGATAGTTTTCCCCTTCCAAGGATCAACCAGTTGGTAGACTCGACCGTGGGACACGAATTACTATCTTTCATAGATGCATATTCAGGATATATCCAAATCCTGATGCATATTCCCGATCAAGAGCACACTAGCTTCATTACTGACGTTGGATTATATTGTTATATGGTGATGACATTTGGATTAAAGAATGTCATAGCGACCTATCAATGTCTAGTTAATAGAATATTTAAAGATCGGATCAGAAAGACGATGGAGGTGTATGTGGATGATATGCTCATGAATTCATGGCGATCTAGCGACCACATTAGAGACTTGGCAGAAATATTCGAAATCCTCTGATATTACAAAATGAAGATCAATCTTCTGAAGTTTCTTTCGGCGTTGCATCTGCAAAGCTCTTGGGTTTCTTTGTTAATGCCCGCTGAATCGAAGTTAATCCTAAAAAGATCCAAGCTATTCGCAACATCCAAGCACCAAAGACAATCAAACAAATACAGAGCCTGAATAGGAATGTTGCCTCCCTAAGTCAAATTATTTCAAGAGCAATCGATAAATGCATTCCTTTCTTTGACTTGATTAGGAGAGGGAAAAAGAATTTTGAATGGACGTAGGATTGTAAAGATGCATACCAGGCTTTGATGAACCACTTAGAGAGACCCCCTATCTTATCAAAATTGGTAGATCATGAAGACTTGTATAGCTACTTGGCCGTGTCGATACATGCTATAAGTGCCGCATTGCTTCATGAAGAGAATCGAATCCAAAGATCGGTTTATTATGTTAGCAAGTGATTAACAGGAGCTGAAAGGAACTATCCAATGTTAGAAAAATTGGCACGCTGCTTGTTAATTGCCTCACGAAAGCTCCACCCCTATTTTCAGGCTCATCCTATCAATGTTTACACCGACCAGCCATTACGACCGGTCTCATAGCGACCTGAGACGTCTGGAAGGTTGATCAAGTGGAATATCGAACTGAGCCAATTTGACATCACTTATCTTCCTCGAAGGGCAGTTTAAGGACAGGCACTGGCGGACATTATAGAAAAATTTACTGCACAACATAATTTCCAAAGAGCAGTGGAACTTCTACCATATAGTGGAAGTTGTATATGGATGGAACATCTAATAACCGTTGTTCTGGAGTTGGAATTGTGCAAGTAACTCTAGAAGATCGGTCAATTTTATATGCTTTAAAGCTTGATTTCCCTGCAGTAAATAGCGAAGCTGAGTATGAAGCTCTTATTCCTGAACTTAACCTCACTAGAGAACCGGGAATAAGATCTCTTGAAATCTTTTGCAACCCACAATTGGTAGTATACGAAGTCAGGTGAGATTACCAGACTAAAGGACAACGACTCACTTCATACCTTACCCGAGTCCAAGAACTGTTGATTGACTTTGAGTACTATGATATTACACACATTTCTCCAGATCAAAACAAAGATCCCAACTCATTGGAAAAGTTTGCTAGCACTAGGAATGCACAACAAATGGGCGTTGTTCCAGTCGAAGTATTAAATGCTCCGAGCATAAACTTGATGGAAATCGGTCGGATGTTAGAGACGGAGCCTGAGAATGAGTCATGGATTACTCCAATTAAAGAATATTTGCTACAGATAGTTCTTCTTAATGGAGGAATGAAAAACGACAAGTCCTTTGTAAAGCTTCATGATATATTATTCAGGAAGGAGTTATGTATAGAAAGGGTTTTTCCATCCCCCTACTCTGGTGTATCGCTCATGATGAAGTAAAATGAGTCCTAAAGGAAGTTCGTGAAGAGGAATGTGGTGATCACATTAGAGGGAAAACCCTAGCAGAAATAATACTCCGTTATGGATATTTTTGGCCGATTGTCAATCAAGATGCTGCTGATTATGCAAGGCAATGCGACAAGTTCCAAATGTATGCAAAAGTTCCAAGAGCTCCGCCGCTGGAAACCACACTAACGGTTTGCCCATGGCCATTTGCCATATGGGGCATAGATATTATCGGTTCCCTACCGATCTCTATAGGCATTGAAAGTACGCCATTGTCATAGTTGATTACTTCACTAAATGGGCCAAAGCAAAACCTTTAGCCATGATCACGATAAAGAAAGTAATCAACTTCATCATCCAGAACATCATTTGTCATTTTGGTCTTCCGCAAACTATTGTAAATGTTAATGGGGCTCAATTCGACAGTGCTAAATTCAAAGACTTCTACCGTTGGCGTCATATTGAAAAGAGATTTGCAGCAGTTGCTTATCCTCAAGCAAATGGAAAAATTGAAGCTATAAACAAAATCATAAAGTCCATTCTGAAGAAGCATTTTGAAAAGGCTAGAGGTAAGTGGGTGGATGAACTCTCGACAGCGCTATGGGCTTATAGCATTACCCATAAGTCCTCAATTGGCCATAATCCATTTGCCTTTGCATACAGATCTGAAGCCGTAATTCCAGTTGAACTCGAAGTTCCTTCTCATCGACTGACCTACCATGTCCTAGATTGAACAGAGATTTCTTCTTGAAACCTCTAGACTTTGTAGATGAGAAGTGTGAAGAAGCTGATTTGAGAGCAGATGCACACCAGTACCAAGTCGTCCAATACTACAAAACTAACGTCCGACCTAGAACCTTTGAAATCGATGATCTGGTCTTGAAACAGGTTTTCCTGCCCTGTCACATACGAATCCTACTTGGGAAGGACCATATGTCATTGAACAGAGGCTTGGAGAGGGATCTTGCAAGCTAAGGACTATAAATGGCATCACACTCCCAAGGGCATGAAATAGTGAGCATTTATGGTGCTATTTCACTTAGTTTATTCTTTTTAATTCAGTTATGTTCAATTTCTAAATTTGCTTTAGCATTTGATTTTCCAGATACGTAAAAGAAATATTATGCCTTTTCTTTCCGTTTGTCAAATAATGTTTGAAACTTCCTTTATACGTGTGATTGCTGTAACATTACATATTAGTTACCGTACTTGATTAACTAATATTGATATGTCTGAGCAGTTCCTAGAGTTTGAAGCTAACCGATTACATAAGTTCATGATTAAACTAAATGAAATGAAAATGATCCGACCATTCATTCGATGATTCTTGCTAACAATCCGATGGATGGAATGCCTAATGAAGGATGGATATAACTCGATCGTCCAATGACTAAATTATTCCTATCAAATGTTAGACAAATATAAATCAAAAGTGTTCATGATACGACCGATCGCTCGCTAAATTAAACCCCGGACTTGGAGGCAAATCAATCAATTAAGGAAAGTATGGTCCGACAATTTTTCATAATAACTCTAAATCCTTAGAGCGTGGAACAAAGTATAAACATGAATGGGTGAGATCCGATCACTCACTAACTAACTCTTATCCCTAGAGTTCGGATATGAGTATAAAAAAATAGAAGAGTGTGGTTCGACCATCCACTATTCCATAAACTCTAGCCTGAAACCGACAGGACGAGTATAATATCGCTAGGAATGGAAATCGACCATCCACTATATGACTCCGTTAACCCGAGACTAAGGACAATAGTATAATCACTCAAATTTCTGAATCCGACAGCATAACATTAGGGCTCGAGTCCAATGCTTTATACAGCTTAATGCCATGACCACATGGAGCCGTTGAGTAAAAATTAATGGATGATTATCCGAATTAATGAGCAATGAATTTGTTACCCGCCTTTTGGCAAGACCGTGACACAAAGAACTTGACTAGAAACCAAGGATAGTTCGTCCTAGAGATTGTTAATACACAGTTCTACTATGGATACAGGTAAAAAAATTTCGAGTCCGGATCAAGCTACAATTGATATGATAGGACCAACAAACTTATGAAAGCCAACGTTCCAAATTTCAAATCAATCGGAGTTGATATGCTCAAGATATTGATCAATCAAGTTTGAGAAATCCAACTTTAGTCGTATCCATCCAATTTCGTGTCCATTCCCCAAGAGAGATTCAGTTAGTATCCATCGCCCACTAACTTCCTTCGTATCCATCAAAATGAAGCTACTTCGTATGCATCAAGTTAACAACCCTTTGTATCCATTAACCAATGTCCATTTCGTATTGTTCTCCCACCATCCATCTCGTATCTATCTCCCACCATCGATACGAACAACAATAACCACCGACCAACATAAAGAAGGCAATATGAAGCATCAATGCGAAGGAAGCCTCCAACATCGATACAAAGAAGCAGGCAAGCATCGATACGAATCGACCCACACAGGACTGATGCGAATTAGTATCGATATGATGACAATGTAATTCAAATCCAAACTTTCGTCGATCATAACATGAGATCTACAAGTCTAAATGCTACCAAATTTTCACAGGAGCATGCCTACAACGTCAAGAATGTACCAAGAATGTACCAAATATATTTCAGCCAAAAAGGATCAAATCTTCATTGATATGAATTCCAATCGTATCGCTCCCAGATCGAGTTGAAACTACCTGAACTCGATTCTGCAGTCCCGCCCATGTGAGAGAAGAAGTCCTCCGAGATCTGGATGAAATATTTTTAGCCTACGCCATACGCCAAACCACTCTAAATTCGTGTGTTGCTGTGCATTTTCTTATCTGTTGATTGGTGTGTTTATTAGATCTGCCTCATTTTATATTTACTTTCTTCATTTTATCTCTTCAAACACATTCGAAGAGTGTTGTTCCAATTTTGGTACAAATAGAATTACAAGTACATTAAGTGGAAGAGTAATAGCTCGACCACTTAGACAAAATTCATATAAAAGTTCGACAGAAAGCAAAAAACTTTTATTTGCATGATAAACTTCAAAATTGTGATAAGAGTTTATTCAAGAGCGGGGGTCGTACCCACACATTCATGGCCAACAAAAGAGAAAAACAGCTATGTAAACTATATACAAACTAAGCGGGAGTGATAACTATTTCTTCTGCCCTTTCTCCTTTCTGGATTTCTTAGGAGTGCCACTACTCGAACTTCCACCTGCCCTTTTCTTTGATCTTTACCACCATTGGCAGGAGAACTTTCAGAGATTGGAGGGAGTTCTTAGGGAACCGGCCCATCGGATGGAATGACTTGTAAGGGAACGTGATTTGGAATGCCAATGTTCGCATCGACGGGTTCAACCTTAGCTTTTTTCATTAGCAACTCCTCTCTCTCGACGCACTCTTTTAAGCTCATCTTATCAGTATGTTCGGTGGTTCCAGTAATTACAATGTCATCTGATTCATCTGGCAACGATGATTCTTTAGCCTTATCAACATCAAGCACACCATAACTTAAGTTTCGGGCCCTAGAGCGTTGGAGGCCACCAGAATCTCAATAGATGTCGATTGTTGCTCCACGACGGCACTGCTTCTTGGAGTTTGGCTAGGACCTGGGAGACCTACAGATTCATGGAAATAGGAGAATAAGCTTATAACTATTGGGCATGAAGAATGAAATCTCTTTAAAAGTGGAGAATAAAGCAGGGTACCTACATCTGGATGACTCTCAGTTGCCACTGGAGTGCTCCCCTTTAGGATAAGAGTCAACACCTTAGATTGATAACCCAGTCTGTCCGGATCATAGCTTAGATCCTATCTCGGGCCAAGAGAAATTGACGATCTGGTTGTTTGAGAAGAGGAGGGCCCTTGGGATCGAACTTCGAAGACTCAACAATGTTTTTCCCTTTACCTGAGGGTGTTAGGATGTCAAAGTATCGGAGTCTTGATGCAGCAAGGTCCAAAAATTCATCCTCGTAAAGAATCTCTCGTACCAACTTCTCTTCATCCAAATCTGCTTCATTGGGGGATTTCTTTTTTCATTTCAATGATGTATTCATAGGCTTCGAGGAGCGACTCAAGGTAGCCCTCTCCAAGAAAACTCAAATCTTAATGGACAAGGGCTTTAGTGTTATTTTCAATGATTAGGGGGATCGAACATGTCCTTAATTTCATTTCGACTGGCTTCCATTGTATCTTCTAACTGGGCCTCGATCTATTCTCTAATCTCATTGCGTCCCACTTCTCTTGGCTCTTCCCCGAGACTTTGATTTGAGCGAGTTGCTTGTTATGTTTAATTTTTAGCCCGTGGGCTTCAACAGCCTATTCATAATACTTTTACGACTCCTCCCAAGTTTTGATTTTCTCTTCCCTCTTGTTTTTAAGGAACTATTCAAGCTCCTCAACATGGTGGGACAAAATATTTTTCTCTTTTTGCAAGGTTTCTTTTTCCAAGGCAAGCACACCGCTGCGGTTAAGGGCGGCATACAATTCCTTTTTTCGGCAGCTTTTAAACGACTCAACGCCTCACATGTTTCCTTTTCACTTTTTCTGCCTCGGTTAGCTTCACTATCAACTCCAAGATCTCATTATCTTGATGTTTAATTATATCTTTATCATGGATCGCCTCTAGCTTGAGATAATCGATTTCGTGCTGTCTCTTAAAAGACATCTCAGAGATCCTTTTGGCTAAGTATTTGAATGATTAGTGCTACACAAAAATATCGTTGATGCATGCGAGAAAAATCGCTTTAGAAATCCCTAGGATTGTAAGAATGGAGGGAAGGAACTTAATACTATCAAACCAAATCTTTGGGAAATTGACCTTAAGTTTGACCCATTTTTCCACTATGGAAGCAACAGGAGCCGTAGTCGGCAAAGATGGATTAGAAGTAACGATTAGGCATTTTCTCGACCTTCGATCATGGGATTGTCTGGAGCCTGGTGGACCAGAATATCGCTCAGGCAATACAGCAACTCGAGGACCATGAAAATAAGTCAGATCGCCACTGTGTACATGAGGATTAGGTTAAACTTCTTTATGAGACAACTGAGGCTGGGACTTATGTTTAGAAGATGAAGATTCCCTCGAACGACGACTTCTTTCCCGACCATTATCTCTCTCTCTGTGCCAACCCGATTCTGAACTGCGGCTAGATCCACATTGTGTTAAGGAGCCCCTTAAACGATCAAAAGCACGGGATTGAGACATTGCACCTACAAACCAAACAAAAGTATATGAATGACCATCAAACAAAAGATAGTTGAAAATCGTGCAGTGAAGTGCACATGATTGTGAGTGTCCTAGTGTCCCCCCAACGGACCAGTTGCTACAGCCTTGCTCATTGGAGTTTTCTCCTCTTTACCGGTGGGAAAAATGTCATCGCCACTTCTGGTGAGAGAATTGCCTTCCAATACTGATGTTAGAGAAGTCATAAGTCATGATGTCATTAGGGATTAGAAGGTTTGAGAACCCTTCCATCGAACTTTCTAAATGTTGAGAGGAAGACTCTTCATCGATGGAAGGGATAGTAAACTAAGGCTCTTTAGCCATTTTTCTCCTACCGAGTTTATATAAGCTTTTTTCTACTCCTTTCTAGCATGTGAAGTTGTGCACCTTGTGACGGTTCGACCATGGTCGCATTGCTCGGACCCATGTCAATATCGCCAGGCTTGTTGACTTTGGCACCCCTAATTTCACCCTCTTCGATGTCACCATAAGTCCCCTCGACTGAGGCATGATAGGGTAATCGGCATCGCCTTCTTGTTCGACAACATTTGTTGGTGATGTAGCGCTTCCTGGAAGCCCAATGCTTCGACTTTCTTCTAGTAGCCTAAACATAGATAGCCATTCATCGGTTATAAGGGATCTAATGTCCCTGTCTTCAACCGGGACGGCACGAATTGTCAAAGTTACCTTAGGGAAACTGTCGCTCTTTGGACGTGGATGGACGCTTGTAGGTTTTCAAAATATTATTTAGTTCAGGATATGAATTAGACTAAAAAATTTAAGAGTAAAGGGAGAACGATACTTACGTCCTTCTAAACATCGCCTCACAAAGCCAGACGGATATCGAACATGGAACCCTTCATGTTTAAAGAGGCTGAGTCAGTTCCAAGCACCAGTTAAGACTTGACAATAGGGCAAAGGCTTAAGGAAAGTGTAAGAAAAGCTTTATGTCCACCGTTTGAAGTTATAAATGAACCTGATATCCTCAATAAACAACGAGCTCTAATTCCTGAACTTAACCTCGCTAGAGAACCGGGGATAAGATCTCTTGAAATCTTTTGCAACCCACAATTGGTAGTATACGAAGTAAGGTGAGATTACCAGACTAAAGGACAACGACTCACTCCGTACCTTACCCGAGTCCAGGAACAGTTGATTGACTTTGAGTACTACGATATTACACACATTTCTCGAGATCAAAACAAAGATACCAACTCATTGGCAAAGTTTGCTAGCACTAGGGATGCACAAAAAATGGTCTTTGTTCCAGTCGAAGAATTAAATGCTGCGAGCATAAACTTGATGGAAATCGGTCGAATGTTAGAGACGGATCCTGAGAATGAGTCACGGATGACTCCAATTAAAGAATATTTGCTACAGAGAGTTCTTCCCAAATGGAGGAATGAAAAATGATAAGTCCTTTGTAATGCTTCATAATATATTATTCGGGAAGGAGTTATGTATAGAAAGGGTTTTTCCATCCCCCTACTTCGGTGTATCGCTCATGATGAAGTAAAACGAGTCCTAAAGGAAGTTTGTGAAGAGGAATGTGGTGATCACATTAGAGGGAAAACCCTAGCAGAAATAATACTCCATTATGGGTATTTTTGGCCGATTGTCAATCAAAATGCTGCTGATTATGCAAGGCGATGCGACAAGTGCCAGATGTATGCAAAAGTCCAAGAGCTCTGCCGATGGAAAGCACACTAACGATCAGCCCATGGCCATTTGCCATATGGGGCATAGATATTATCGGTTCCCTACCGATCTCTATAGGCAGTGCAAAGTACGCCATCGTCGTAGTTGATTACTTCACTAAATGGGCCGAAGAAAAACCTTTAGCCATGACCATGATAAAGAAAGTAATCAACTGCATTGTCCAGAACATCATTTGTCATTTTGGTCTTCCATGAACTATTGTAACTGTTAATGGGACTCAATTCTACAGTGCTAAATTCAAAGCCTTCTACCGTCAGCATCATATTGAAAAGAGATTTGCAGCAGTTGCTCATCCTCAAGCAAATGGAAAAGTTGAAGCTATAAAAAAAATCATAAAGTCCATTCTGAAGAAGCATTTGGAAAAGGCTAGAGCTAAGTGGATGGATGAACTCTCGACAGCGCTATGGGCTTATAGGATTACCCATAAGTCCTTAATTGGCCATAATCCATTTGCCTTTGCATACAGATCTGAAGCCGTAATTCCAGTTGAACTCGAAGTTCCTTCTCATGACTGACCTATTATGATCCTAGAATGAACAGATATTTCTTCTTGAAACCTCTAGACTTTGTAGATGAGAAGTGTGAAGAAGCTGATTTGAGAGCAGATGCACACCAATACCAAGTCATCCAATGCTACAACACTAACGTCCGACCTAGAACCTTTGAAATCGATGATCTGGTCTTGAAACGGGTTTTCCCATCCCATCGCATATGAATCCTACTTGGGAAGGACCGTATGTCATTGAACAGAGGCTTGGAGAGGGATCTTGCAAGCTAAGGACTATAAATGGCATCACATTCCCAAGGGCATGGAATAGTGAGCATTTACGGTGCTATTTTACTTAGTTTACTCTTTTTCATTCAGTTGTATTCAATTTCTAAATTTGCTTTAGCATTTGATTTTCCAGATATGTAAAAGAAATATTATGCCTTTTCTTTCCGTTTGCAAAATAATGTTTGAAACTTCCTTTATACGTGCAATTGCTGTAGCATTACATATTAGTTACCGTACCCGATTAACTAATATTGATATGTCTGAGCGGTTCCTAGAGTTTGAAGCTAATGATTACATAAGTTCATGATTGAACTAAATGAAATGAAAATGGTCCGACCATTTATTCGACGATTCTCGCTCACAATCCGATGGATGGAATACCTAATGAAGGATGGATATGACTCGACCATCCAATGACTAAATTAATCCTATCAAATGATCAGACAAATATGAATTAAAAGTGTTCGTGATACGACCGATCGCTCGCTAAGTTAAACCCCAAACTTGGAGGCAGATCAATCTATTAAGGAAAGTATAGTCCGACTATTTTTCATAATAACTCTAAGTCCTTAGAGCCTGGACCAAAGTATAAACATGAATGGGTGAGATCCGATCACCCACTAACTAACTCTTATTCCTAGAGTTCGGATATGAGTATAAACAAATAGATGAGTGCGGTTCGACCACCCACTATTCCGTAAACTCCGGCCCGAAACCGACATGTGGAGTATAATATCGCTAAGAATGGAGTTCGACCATCCACTATCTGACTCCGTTAACCCGAGACTAGGGACAATAGTATAATCACTCAAACTGCTGAATCCGACAGCGTAATATTGGGGCACAAGTCCAATGCTTGAATTAGCTTAATTCCATGACCACACGGAGCCGTTAAGTAAAAATTAATGGACGATTGTCCGAATTAATGAGCAATGAATTTGTTATCCCGCCTTTTGGCAAGACCGTGACACAAAAAACTTGACTAGAAACCAATGATAGTTCGTCCTAGAGATTGTTAATACACGGTTCTACTATGGATACATGGAAATTTTTTCCGAGTCCGAATCAAGCTACAATTTATATGACAGGACCAACAAACTTATGAAAGCCAACGTTTCAAATTTCAAGTCAATCGGAGTTCGTATGCTCAAGATATTGATCGATCAAGTTTGAGAAATCCAACTCTATTCGTATCCATCCAATTTCATATCCATTCCCCAAGAGAGATTCAGTTCGTATCCATCGCCCATTAACTTCCTTCGTATCCATCAAAATGATGCTACTTCGTATGCATCAAGTTAACAACCCTTCGTATCCATTAACCAATGTCCATTTCGTATTGGTCTCCCTCCATCTATCTCGTATCTATCTCCCACCATCGATACGAACAGCAATAACCACCGATCGATATGAAGAAGGCAATATGAAGCATCAATGCGAAGGCAGACTCCAACCATCGATACAAAGAAGCATGCAAGCATCGATACGAACAGCCACACAGGGCCGATGCGAATTAGTATCGATACGACGACAATGTAATTCAAATCCAAACTTTCATCGATCATAACTTGAGATCTACAAGTCCAAATGCCACCAAATTTTCACAGGAGCATGCCTACAACGTCAAGAATGTACCACATAAATTTCAGCCAAAAAGGATCAATTATTGATCGATATGAATTCCATTCGTATCGCTCCCTGATCGAGTCGAAACCACCTGAACTCGATTCTGCTGGCCCGCCCATGTGAGAGAAGAAGTCCTCCGAGATCTGGGCAAGATATTTTCAGCCTACACCTATAAATAGAAGCCTTATATGTAATGATCTCGTTTTAAAAGCGAATTTAAAATTGTAATTTAAGTAAATTTTTGGGTTAAATTATCGATTTGTTTGAATTTTTCAAATTTAATAAGATGTATTTACTTATATATTTTATAAATTGGATTTGAAACTTAAATGTAATTGAATTAAATTAGAAATAAAATTTTGATTTGGAAATTCAAAATGAATTTTCTTTAAAGGGTTATACTGGGAAAAATAATGATAATATGTATAATTATTTATTTAATGTATGGATCGTGTTTTAAATCCATTTTTCTTTTGAAGTATAAGAAGTATAAGATTTATCTTATCAATATTTAATGTAAAGTATAAAATAAAAATATATATTATAAATGTAATATTTGGGAATTAAACTATAAATAGAAATTAAATTTTAGAATTTATGTTAATAATAAAAGTATGAAAATTTAACTATAAAATGATAAACATATACATTAGGCAAGCAAGAAAATATCTATGTAATTAAAGATTTAAAATGCTTAAAGTTAAATATTTTTGAATTGTTTTAATAATTGGATTGTAAGTAATTAATTTTTTTTAATTAATTTCAAAAATAATTAATTTATGAAATTAATTAAAGGTAAATTTATTAGAGTGATAAATTAGAAAATTTATTTATCAATGTATAATTTTATTTTAGATCAAATTTTCTTTTGGAAAAAATTATGCAAGTATAATTTATATGTATATATATACAATATCTAAGTTTAATGAAAAGGTTTTAAAGTTCTTTCTTTTAAAATTTCTATGAACTAAGTTGTAAATTAAAATAAAACAAGGTTAAAAATATAAAAAAGCATGTTTCATAAATTTAATTAAAGTAGGGGTTTAAACACAAATTTTAAATAAATTTAAGAAAAGGATTTAGACATAATTTTGTTAGCTATGACAAATGTAAACCAAGTAAGACCATGTAATAACAAGTGTTTACAATTAAGTTTTGAATTTAACAAGTGTTCATGCTATTTCTTTTAAAAAAAATGTAAATATCAAAGAAAAGAAAAAAACTGCAGATCAAAGAAAGTAAACAACCAGCAAAGTTTCATTCCTGAAACAAACAACAAATTGCAAAATTAAAATACAAACCTGGAATTGAATCAACATGCAATTCATTTCAAAAATCTAGAAAATCTGAAAATAAGGAGCAAGAAATAAATCTGGAATCCAAGATAGTTCAAAGGCAAACAAATCCGAAGCTTGCATCATTTGAATTTGGAAATCAAAGTTGAAAATAAATAGAAAAACCTATTTTCAAAAGCTTCAGCCTGAAAAGGCAGATGCAAATCAACCTGAGGTGATCAACTCAGGCAACTCAAGCAAGCCAAAGTTTTCAGATTCAAAGTGTAGCTTGAGTAGAAGTCTGGAAATCAAGACATGCAGTAAGTTTAAGTGGAGTTCCAGATCAAACAGACAAATAAAAAGAATACATATATAAACAAAACTTTCTCTGCTTCTTAAAACACAAGGTGAGCAATTCAGCTTTGAATTTTTGTTCTCTGTCCTTCAATCATATAAGTGAGAGAATATACTATTTTAAATTTTAAAACTTGATGATTGATTTGTATAAATTTTGGGTTAGCTAGCTATCTGGGTAAATATGATATATCTGTGATGATTTTGTTTACTGGAAATGGTATCTTGCCATGTTTTCAATGTTTCAGGCTACAGAGAAAATGAAAGTAAATAAATTTAAAACAAAACTTCTTCATATAATTAAATTAAAACTTAGGAGTTTAAATTTAAAAAGATTATTTGAACTACAATCAGAATTTAGTTTTGTTTTGAAAGTGTACAGTGTGATATAAACTTTGGATGTTCATATTACAGTAAAAAGAATTTATAAGTAAAAAAAATTCGAATGTTTTAAAACTGTGGTTTGAATTCATATCATAATTTAGTGTACAAAGCTAAATTTTTTAAAACCAAAAACAACGATTTTAGGGGATTAAACATGATACATTTTCTATATGAACTCGAATTGTGTTTTCATCAATTCCAGTTGAATTAACAAATAATAGCTACTAAAATTTGTTATATAGTAAGTTTAATTACCCACGAATCCCAGAAAAATGCTAAATAATTTTTCTAATGCGCAGATTTTGGGGTCGATTCGAATTTAGGGTTTGGGGTCATTTTTTTTTCTGTGCTCTGTTTAATTCTTGTTTTCGAATCCATGACATGATCGAGTATCACGAAATTCTTGGTGAAGGTAGAGGAGGACATGGTTGAGGTGTGGCCGGAGTTTCATCGTGTTCGGTGGTGTCTGCGATGGTGACGAGGTGATTTTAGCGATGGGTTAAGTTCTGCATTTTTGGGTTGAACAGTTGATTTTTGATTTAAATTTTTTTGAGGGGATTCGTGCTTGATTTTCGTATCCACGTAGGAATTGGGACTTGCTGACGTAGGGTGTTCACCGGAGGCCAGTGGTGCCGCCGTGCATTTAGGGTTTGGGGTCGATTCGAATTTAGGGTTTGGGGTTTAAACACAAATTTTAAATAAATTAAAGAAAAGGATTTAGACATAATTTTGTTAGTTATGACAAATGTAAACCAAGTAAGACCATGTAATAACAAGTGTTTACAATTAAGTTTTGAATTTAACAAGTGTTCATGCTATTTCTTTTAAAAAAAATGTAAATATCAAAGAAAAGAAAAAAAACTGCAGATCAAAGAAAGTAAACAACCAGCAAAGTTTCATTCCTGAAACAAACAACAAATTGCAAAATTAAAATACAAACCTGGAGTTGAATCAACATGCAATTCATTTCAAAAATCTAGAAAATCTGAAGAAAAAAAAGGAGCAAGAAATAAATCTGGAATCCAAGATAGTTCAAAGGCAAACAAATCCGAAGCTTGCATCATTTGAATTTGGAAATCAAAGTTGAAAATAAATAGCAAAACCTATTTTCAAAAGCTTCAGCCTGAAAAGGCAGATGCAAATCAACCTGAGGTGATCAACTCAGGCAACTCAAGCAAGCCAAAGTTTTCAGGTTCAAAGTGTAGCTTGAGTAGAAGTCTGGAAATCAAGACATGCAGTAAGTTTAAGTGGAGTTCCAGATCAAACAGACAAATAAAAAGAATACATATATAAAAAAAACTGTCTCTGCTTCTTAAAACACAAGGTGAGCAATTCAGCTTTGAATTTTTGTTCTCTGTCCTTCAATCATATAAGTGAGAGAATATACTATTTTAAAGTTTAAGACTTGATGATTGATTTGTAGAAATTTTGGGTTAGCTAGCTATCTGGGTAAATATGATATATCTGTGATGATTTTGTTTACTGGAAATGGTATCTTGCCATGTTTTCAATGTTTCAGGCTACAGAGAAAATGAAAGTAAATAAATTTAAAACAAAACTTCTTCATATAATTAAATTAAAACTTAGGAGTTTAAATTTAAAAAGATTATTTGAACTACAATCAGAATTTAGTTTTGTTTTGAAAGTGTACAGTGTGATATAAACTTTGGATGTTCATATTACAGTAAAAAGAATTTATAAGTAAAAAAAATTCGAATGTTTAAAACTGTGGTTTGAATTCATATCATGATTTAGTGTACAAAGCTAAAAATTTTAAAACCAAAAACAACGATTTTAGGGGATTAAACATGATACATTTTCTATATGAACTCGAATTGTGTTTTCATCAATTCCAGTTGAATTAACAAATAATAGCTACTAAAATTTGTTATATAGTAAGTTTAATTATCCACGAATCCCAGAAAAATGCTAAATAATTTTTCTAATGCGCAGATTTTGGGGTCGATTCGAATTTAGGGTTTGGGGTCATTTTTTTCTGTGCTCTGTTTAATTCTTGTTTTCGAATCCATGACATGATCGAGTATCACGAAATTCTTGGTGAAGGTAGAGGAGGACATGGTTGAGGTGTGGCCGGAGTTTCATCGTGTTCGGTGGTGTCTGCGATGGTGACGAGGTGATTTTAGCGATGGGTTAAGTTCTGCATTTTTGGGTTGAACAGTTGATTTTTGATTTAAATTTTTTTGAGGGGATTCATGCTTGATTTTCGTATCCACGTAGGAATTGGGACTTGCTGACGTAGGGTGTTCACCGGAGGCCAGTGGTGCCGCCGTGCAATTAGGGTTTGGGGTCGATTCGAATTTAGGGTTTAGGGTTTAAACACAAATTTTAAATAAATTTAAGAAAAGGATTTAGACATAATTTTGTTAGTTATGACAAATGTAAACCAAGTAAGACCATGTAATAACAAGTGTCTACAATTAAGTGAATTTAACAAGTGTTCATGCTATTTCTTTTGAAAAAAATGTAAATATCAAAGAAAAGAAAAGAAAACTGCAGATTAAAGAAAGTAAAGAACCAACAAAGTTTCATACCTGAAACAAACAACAAATTGCAAAATTAAAATAGAAACCTGGAATTGAATCAACATGCAATTCATTTCAAAAATCTGGAAAATCTGAAAATAAGGAGCAAGAAATAAATCTGGAAACCAAGATAGTTCAAAGGCAAACAAATCTGAAGCTTGCATCATTTGAATTTGGAAATCAAAGTTGAAAATAAATAGCAAAACCTGTTTTCAAAAGCTTCAGCCTGAAAAGGCGGATGCAAATCAACCTGAGGTGATCAACTCAGGCAACTTAAGCAAGCCAAAGTTTTCAGATTCAAAGTGTAGCTTGAGTTGAAGTCTGGAAATCAAGACATGCAGTAAGTTCAAGTGGAGTTCCAGATCAAAAGACAAAAAAAATACATATATAAACAAAACTGTCTCTGCTTCTTAAAACACAAGGTGAGCAATTCAGCTTTGAATTTTTGTTCTCTGTCCTTCAATCATATAAGTGAGCGAATATACTATTTTAAAGTTTAAAACTTGATGATTGATTAGTAGAAATTTTGGGTTAGCTAGCTATCTGGGTAAATATGATATATCTGTGAAAATTTTGTTTACTGGAAATGGTATCTTGCCATGTTTTCAATGTTTCAGGCTACAGAGCAAATGAAAGTAAATAAATTTAAAACAAAACTTCTTCATATAATTAAATTAAAACTTAGGAGTTTAAATGTAAAACGATTGTTTGAACTACAATCAAAATTTAGTTTTGTTTTGAAAGTGTACAGTGTGATATAAACTTTGGATGTTCATATTACAGTAAAAAGAATTTATAAGTAAAAAATTTGAATGTTTTAAAACTGTGGTTTGAATTCATATCATGATTTAGTGTACAAAGCTAAATTTTTTAAAACCAAAAACAATGCTTTTTAGGGGATTAAACATGATATAGTTTCTATATAAACTCGAATTGTGTTTTCATTAATTCCAGTTGAATTAACAAATAAGAGCTACTAAAATTTGTTATATAGTAAGTCTAATTACCTACGAATCCCAGATAAATGCTAAATAATTTTTCTAATGCGCAGATTTTGGGGTCGATTCGAATTTAGGGTTTGGGGTCATTTTCTTTTCTGTGCTCTTTTTAATTCTTGTTTTCGAATCCATGACATGATCGAGTATCACGAAATTCTTGGTGAAGGCAGAGGAGGACATGGCTGAGGTGTGGCCGGAGTTTCATCGCGTTCGGTGGTGTCTGCGATGATGACGAGGTGATTTTAGCGATGGGTTAAGTTCTGCGTTTTTGGGTTGAACAGTTGATTTTTGATTTGAATTTTTTTGAGGGGATTCGTGCTTGATTTTTGTATCCACGTAGGAATTGGGACTTGCTGACGTAGGGTGTTCACCGGAGGCCAGTGGTGCCGTCGTGTATGTGTACGGCGGTGGATCTCGTGTCAATATCTTGGTTCGTGGCACCTCGAGTCGTTCTCGAGTTTAACTGGGGTTGCTTCGGGTTTGTTGAAGTTCGAAAGTGAGTAGTTGATGCTAATTAACTTAGTAACTTAAACTACAGGAAAGAAAAAAAAGAGAAGAAGATATGTATTGGGTGTCTCGGGTGGAAGCTGTAACAACTCGAAGCACTACTCGAGTTACACTCGGGTTTTAATAGGGAAGGTCTCGTGTTTAACTGCAGTTTTAGATTCAAAGCTTAATTATGCAGTTACTACTTGATAATGTATTTAACAATTAATTATTATTTTAATTTAGTAATTAAGTTAAGATAAGAATGAAAATTAATTAACATTAAAATTTTATAGTTAATATTAAATTGATTTCCAAGGTTTAAGAAGATTTCTTTAAAAATGTTAGTCAAGTTTGAATAATTAACATCAATTAATTATTTTAGAAAGTAGTTACGTATAATTACATTTTAATTGTAATTACAGTTGGAATTAAATCAATGCTTAAGTGATTACTAAATTTAGAATCAACTACTTTAAATTAATTTATTAATGATTAATAATTAAGAGTAGTCGAATAATTTAATTATGAATTAATAAATGATTAATTAGGTGATTTGCAGTAGATAAATGGATAATTAAGTTATTAAATAATAATTAAGGTCATTAATTTTTGATTAAGAAATAGTTAAATAAGAAATTAAGTTAAATAAATTGATTAGGAAATAATTAATTAAATGGTGTGAGATAAAATAAGTGATTAATTAAATAATTATGACTTAATAGTTGATTAAGAAATGATTTAATAATTACATAATTTGAAATGGAATAAGTAATTAATTGTAAATTAATGATCAATTAAACAGGGTTAAGTAATTAATTCTCAAGTAACTGATTAAATTTGAATTAATTACAATAACAATTTAAGATGACTGCTTATGGATAATGGCGTATATGGAATCTCTAATTTGTGATAATTACTTGGTGATATTCTGTGATGTTCCTATGATATTGCTCTTGATATATATATATATGATGATCGCGTATGATTTAGCTGTGATAAATGTTATTTGGATTCAAAGTGTTGAATTAAACTGTTTAAATTTAATTGACAACTAAGCCTTTAAAATGGCGTTTGGATTTCGATGCGATAGGGAGTCGGATTCCAGTTAGTTATCTGAAACCCACATCGAATCATAATGATGAATCTTTGTGATTGATACATTTATTTTATCCATGAATCTGTGAATAAAGATAAACGTTATAGTTCATACTGCTTATCGATATTGATATATCTGTGATGATTGATGCTGTGCACTGTTGTGTAAAACCCCTTGGACTACACTTATACACACACAATATGGATTGCACATGGAAATTAGTTAAGTCACAAATTTTTAAATAGTTTTGAATTTGAATTTTTAATTCAAATAGTTTTGGAAATGAATTGAATCAATATAAAAAGCTTTTGAAAAAGGAATTCTGAAAATAGAAGTTATTCTCAATAACCTGATAAAGATTTAAAATTTGAATAATTTGATTCAAATTGGTATTCAATATTTGAAATTGAATTTTATGTTTGGTATTTATGATTTAAAAAAAAGGATTATACGAGTTTATATGACTTTTAAACCATTTTTAAAGTATTGTTTTGGGGGAAAGTATTGTTTTGGGGGATTGAATTAACCCAAAGTATTTAACTTGTATAAATGAGATCAGGTTTCTCTGAAATAAAACTGGTGGTTTCAAATGATAAAAGTTTCCTTTAAGAAATGAACTTTCAAATTTATATTAAAGGAATTCCAAGTTTGAGAAAAAAATAGTTTTCCAAGTTATGGATGAATATTTTGAAACGAGTTTTGAAAACTATAAGTTAAATCTTGATTTAAAGATTTAACAAGTTAATCCAATTGAAATGGAAATTGTTTGAAAAATCTGTGAATGGATCTTTGTAAAGTGAATCTTTTTATTTAAAGATTTGAAAATTGTAATTGGTTTAAACCATTTGAAAGAAAGTTTTGAACTATTAAGTTGTGACTTAATTGAAATCCCATATCCATATGGTTTAAATATTACACTCATCATTCGGTTTAGCCGGGAGAAGAAATTTGTGTCATATAACCCATTCCAAATAATGATACGTCGTTATGGATAGCATTTGAAGACCGGTGATAAATACCGGGTACTTGCGAGAACGATAAGATGACCTATCGATTGTCTCTGCACTGAGTAGCTACGGTATAGAGATTTCCTAAGTGATGGGAAGTCCGATCGGGATTGTGAATACCCGAATTGCAAGGGCTTCTTCGGAAGTGCCTTCGGTTCTGTTCGAACCCGGGACAGACTTGTATGGATGTGTGTCTGACACTACATTTTGAGATATAAAGCAGATTTCTTTCAAATATATATCTGTTGGTGGCGGAGAATTTATTCTCTTAGCTTAACACGCTTCTCTGGGACGTACGAGCTCAAAGATTATGTAGTTGAAGGTTATCGGCGTTATACTCCCAATTTGGTAGTGTGGCATGCTAAGTGCTGCTGTGTGTTGATGATCATTTGTGATCAAAGCATGGCTTTAGTGTAAAGCGTAGCTTTGTGGATGAAACCTCGTCGAGCCTCACAAACCGGTAATGGTCGAAACAGGAAATGATGCGGCAAGGTTTCAGAGGTAGCTCCCCTAGGGTGTGACCATTCCTTCTGGAAAGGGTTAGTATCATGGTATGGAGCCCAGATACTTACTCATGTGGGCACTGTAGTATATCTATTACTATGTGATGTTGGTGGTATTGAGAGCTTTCGGATGAAAGGTCCCAAAGGACCGGGGGTGGCATATCTTAGGTTTTATTCCCCAGGAAAGGAGTAGCCGGCCTTGTGTTAGCAGAGAACAGGGATGGTTCTCGGGGCGTCCCTCCAGAGGCGTACCTATATGGAAATGGGAAGTTCCTTGGCCTGACCATTTGTTGGAAAATCCAAAGAAACAATACGCGCCCAGTACGGTTTTAGTTGTATAACCTACTATGAAATGTGGCGGTAACCTGCTATTGAACATAGTAGCTATAGTAGGCATACAATGAAATGTTGTATGCTGGCTAAGATCAATATTATACTATCGAAATGTTTTATACACTGTGCACTTATAATAATAATATAAAATGGTTTTCGCGTATCAAGCATTTTTGACTGTCATAAGGAGAAATCTCCTCCAAGTCTGCGTTTGCATGGTGTGTGTGGCGGGAGGCCTTATGGCGGTTTCATTTTCCAAAAGCATTGCGTATTTTAAGTTTTAAAATCTTTTGTTGTTTTAAAAGGTAAATTGTTTTTGTTTGCTCATACCAGTCCCATGACTGACCAGGAGTTTATTGTCCCTTCCTAAACTCTGGGTGCCCACAATTTTCCACACGGGCAGTCTAGAGTTGGGTTTTTCAGACAGTAGATATAGATGCCGATTTGGTAGCTTTCATCTTTCTCTTTGGAATTCTCTGGAGACCTTGGGTATTAGAGTCTTTGGATTCATGGACGAGACTTGCTTAGCTTGGTAAAATGTGATGGTGGTTCGAGCTTGGCATTGGGAGTTTGGCTTTGGAGCATTGGATTTTGAGTTGCAGTTGCTGTTTGGAGTTTTGGTTCCGCTGCTAGTTCATTTTGTTTTTCCGCTGTTGTTTATTGTCTTTAATGTTGATTCTTATTGTATCATGGTTGTATCGAATGTTGTATATCAATGATATTCATATCTTTTCTTCCGCTGTGTTGTTACACTTAATTGTGTTATAAGCTCCGGCGAACCAGATTTGACATTTGGATCTGCGGCATTTGAATACGAGTGTTGTATTCGGTGCCGATTTTCGAAGGTCGAGTCAGGGCCATCACATTATGTTCTAGAAAAGGGACTTTTTTGGCCTCTCTACGGTGATACTCTGCCAAATTTTCTACTATACTTTGATTGTACTGTTGTAAATCACTTGTAACCAACAAGCTATAATTAATAAACATCAATCATTTCATAGTGGATGTAGGCCATACGCCGAACCACTCTAAATTCGTATGTTTCTATGCATTTTCTTATCTGTTGATTGGTGTGTTTATTAGATCTCCCTCATTTTATATTTACTTTCTTCATTTTATCTCTTCGAACACATTCGAAGAGTGTTGTACCAATTTTGGTACAAATAGAATTACAAGTACATTAAGTGAAAGAGTAATAGCTCGATCACTTAGACAAAATTCATATAAAAGTTCAACAGAAAGCAAAGAACTTTTATTTGCATGATAAACTTCAAAATTGTGATACAAGTTTACTCAAGAGCGGGGGTCGTACCCACACATTCACGGCAAACAAAAGAGAAAAACAGCCATGTAAACTACATACAAACTAAGCTGGAGTGATAACTATTTCTTTTGCCCTTTCTCCTTTCTGGATTTCTTAGGAGTGCCACAACTCGAACTTCCACCTGCCCTTTTCTTTGATCGTGTACCACCCTTGGCAGGAGAACTTTCAGAGATTGGAGGGAGTTCTTAGGGAACCAACCCATCGGATGGAATGACTTGTAAGGGAACGTGATTTGGAACGCCAATGTCCACATCGATGGGTTCGACCTTAGCTTTTTTCTTTAGCAACTCCTCTCTTTCGATGCACTCTTTTAAGCTCATCTTATTAGTATGTTCGGTGGTGCCAGTAATTACAATGTCATCTGATTCATCTGGCAACGATGGTTCTTCGGCCTTATTAACATCAAGCATACCGATAACTTGAGTGTCGGGCCCTAGAGCATTGGAGGCCATCGGAATCTCAATAGATGTCGATTGTTGCTCCACGACGGCACCGCTTCTTGGAGTTTGGCTTGGACCTGGGAGACCTGCAGATTCATGGAAACAGGAGAATAAGCCTATAACTATTAGGCATAAAGAATGAAATCACTTTAAAAGTGGAGAATGAAGCATGGTACCTACGTCTGGATGACTCTCAGTTGTCGCCGGAGTTCTCCCTATTAGGATAGGAGTCAGCACCTTAGATTGATAGCCGGGTCTGTTCAGATCATAGCTTAGATCCTATCTCGGGCTAAGAGAAATTGACGATCTGGCTGTTTGAGAAGAGGAGGGATCCTTGGGATCGAATTTCGAAGACTCAATAGTGTTTTCCCTTTACCTAAGGGTGCTAGGATGTCAAAGTATCGGAGTCTTGAAGCAGCAAGGGCTAAAGATTCATCCTCATAAAGAATCTCCCGTATGTACTTCTCTTCGTCTAAATCTGCTTCATTGAGGGATTTTTTTTCATTTCAATGATGTATTCATAGGCTTCGACGAGCGACTCAAGGTAGCCCTCTCCAAGAAAACTCAAATCGTAATGGATACGGACTTTAGCATTATTTTCAATGATTAGGAGGATTGAACATGTCCTTAATTTCATTTCGACCGACTTCCATGGTATCTTCTAACTAGGCCTTTAACTATTCTCTAATCTCATTGCGACCCACTTCTCTTGGCACTTCCTTGAGACTTCGATTTGAGCGAGTTGCTTGTCATGTTTAATTTTTAGCCCGTAGGCTTCAACAACCTCTTCGTAATACTTTTACGACTCCTCCCTAGCTTTGATTTTCTCTTCCCTCTTGTTTTTAAAGAATTATTCAAGATCCTCAACATGGTGGGCCAAAATATTTTTCTCTTTTTGCGAGGTTTCTTTTTCCAAGGCAAGCACACCGCTGCGGTTAAGGGAGGCATACCATTCTTTTTTCGGCAGCTTTTAGACGACTCAAACGCCTCACATGTTTCCTTTTCACTTTTTCTGCCTCGGTTAGCTTCACTATCAACTCCAAGATCTCATTATCTTGATGTTTAATTATATCTTTATCATGGATCGCCTCTAGCTTGAGACAATCGATTTCGTGTTGTCTCTCAATAGACATCTCAGAGATCCTTTTGGCTAAGTGTTGGAACGATTAGTGCTACACAAAAATATCGTTGATACATGCGAGGGAAATCGCTTTAGAAATCCCTAGGATTGTATGAAAGAAGGGAAGGAACTTAATACTATCGAACCAAATCTTTGGGAAATTAACCTTAAGTTTGACCATTGTCCACTATGGAAGCCACAGGAGCTGCAGTCGGCAAAGATGGATTAGAAGTAACGATTAGGCATTTTCTCGACCATCGATCATGGGATTGTCTAGAGCCAGGTGAAACAGAATATCGCTCAGGCAATACAGCAACTTGAGGACTATGAAAAAAAGTCAGATCGCCACTGTGTACATGAGGATTAGGTTAAACTTCTTGATGAGACAACTGGGACTGGGTCTTATGTTTAGAAGATGAAGATTCCCTCGAACGACGACTTCTTTCCCGACCATTATCTCTCTCTCTCCCTCTCTCTCTGCGCCAACCCGATTCTGAACTGTGGCTAGATCCACATTGTGTTAAGGAGCCCCTCAAACGATCAAAAGCACGGGATTGAGACATCGCACATTCAAAACAAACAAAAGTATATGCATTACCATCAAACAAAAGATAGATGAAAATTGTGCAGTGAAGTGCACATGATTGTGAGTGTCCTAGTGTCCCTCCAACGGACCAGTTGGTACAGCCTTGCTCATTGGAGTTTTCTCCTCTTTACTGGTGGGAAAAATGTCGTCACCATTTCTGGTGAGAGAATTGTGCCCTTCAATACTGATGTTAGAGAAGTCATAAGTCATGATGTCATTAGGGATTAGAAGGTTTGAGAACCCTTCCATCAAACTTTCTAAATGTTGAGAGGAAGACTCTTCATCGATGGAAGGCATAGTAAACTCAGGCTCTTTAGCCATTTTTCTCCTACCGAGTTTATATGTAAGCTTTTTTGTTCTCCTTGCTAGCATGTGAAGTTGTGCACCTTGTGACAGTTCGACCATGATCGCATTGCTCGGACCCATGTCAATATCGCCAGACTTGTTGACTTTGGCACCCCTAATTTCACCCTCTTCGATGTCACCATAAGTCCCCTCGACCGGGGTATGATTGGGTAGTCGGCATCGCCTTCTTGTTCGACAACATTTTTTGGTGATGTTGCGCTTCTTGGAAGCCCAATGCTTTGACTTTCTTCTAGTAGCCTAAAAATAGATAGCCATTCATCGGTTATAAGGGATCTAATGTCCTCGTCTTCAACCGGGGCTGCACGAATTGTCAAAGTTACCCTAGAGAAACTGTCGCCCTTTGGACGTGGATGGATGCTTGCAGTTTTTCAAAATATCAGTTAGTTCAAGATATGAATTAGACTAAAAAATTTAAGGGTAAAGTGAGGACGATACTTACGTCCTTCCAAACATCGCCTCACAAAGCCAGACGGACATCGAACATAGAACCCTTCATGTTTAAAGAGGCTGAGTCAGTTCCAAGCACTAGTTTAGACTGGACAATTGGGCAAAGGCTTGAGTAAGGTGTAAGAAAAGCTTCATGTCCGTCGTTAGAAGTTATAAATGAACCTGATATCCTCAGGAGATGGCGGACGGAATAGAATGGTCATGAATTGCAAAAAAGTTCCATGAAGAAAGGCGTAGCTGTTCAGGTGTAGTTGAGCAGGAGCTATTTTGAGATATTTTAGCAACTCCCGGATAAAAGAATTGTAGGGTGGCACTTATCCGGCCAAACATATGAACTTATTGCATGCTGTATACCCCGCCGGGGGCAAATGAGCCATGTTGTTATCGAAGGAACTAGGACATCTCCAATGGAATCCCATTTCTAGAGCACAGTCTACAAAGAGCGACACCGTCGATCCTAGAGGCTTGGGAATCCTCAGGTTATATAGAAATATAGCACCTTCTACAACATCGGGGGTTTGACTTATATGATCTACTGGAAGAACGTGAACATCAGAGAAATGGTCAGTTGATGGGACAAAAACCTCCGGTTGTTCAGTTCGACAATCAGGGGAAACTCTACTAGATACAGTTGCGGAACTAGATACGACTTTGGGGGTTGCCATGTTGTGAAGTTGGTATGGAGAGCATTGCAGCTAGATGCTCTGAATGTCTGGAGTCCATATTAACAAAACTCAGTAAATAATCGAGATCAGAAAATATTACCTGTCCCTTTGTGCTAAGTGTAAGCTAGTGTGATGTAGTGTTATGTAGGGAAGAGATAAGCAGTTCAAAACAAAAGGCAAGATTACATGACAAGACTTTGGATTCCGACCAATGTGATCGTCAATCCCAACTGGCGACTAGATTGATCTATTGTGTAAGCTAAGAAATCGATCATCGGCATATCGAAGTATGAAGTCCATTGTCAAAGTCCATATGTTTAGTTTTAATTCAAGTTCCGAGGCCCAGGAGTTTTGTCATTCAAGTTTGAGTTCGAAATTGGATATACAGATCATATTGTTCATTGTTGTCATATGTTCAAGTTTATTGGGATGAAATTGATTGTATTTATTGAAACAAATGCATATGGATTGGTTTTTCAAGATTCAATTCAAAGCTAAGGATCGGCCAAGCATAAATAGCCGTCCCCTATATATGTCAATCCCTATTCTAAAGCGGGATAACCGATCCCTTTCTCCAAATTATTCATGCTGATCCCTTTCCCTAATAATGACCGATCCCTTCATCTCTAACACACCAACCAAAGCACCAATCCCTTTCCTTCGCCATACTAGCAATCCCACCATCCAAGCCAAAAACTATCGATCCCTTTCATTCCACATTCTCATGCTCTCTTTCAAAACTTTTGATCGATCCCTACATCCAACGCTTCTTTATTCCTCCTCCTTACTACTTTGCTGAACCCTACTCCATCTTACATCTCATCTCTCCTAAACTGCTTCGAGTATCACCTCTCCATTGCGTCGAATTCCAACCCATCCACCAATGCAATAGAACCCATCATCTCATCACAAAATTAAGGAAAAAAGCAAGAAATCAACCTAAGTTTACAAATCACAAGTTGCTTGGTTGAAGATTCTCGACTTCGGGTCAAGTTGAAGATGGAGCGATGGCTTGGAGTGAGAGAAAGTGGCGGATTAAAGGAAGGTGGTGATGTTTTGGGATCAGAATGATGGAGGAAGATGGGATCGGCTTTGGGAAAGTAAAATAAGGGTTTGGTCATGGGGAAGGCAAAAGTGAGAAAAGGAGAAAATGAAATGAAGTAAAGGATGGAAAGGAGAATGTTGGCTTATATATGAAGGCTGAGGGTTTGGCTAACTTTTAATCTCCCATAAGGCCAAGTGAGTCGAGTTCCCAACATGTTGAGGGATCGGTACCGATCCATTGACCTGGGGATCCATCTGATCCGTATCATATTAAAAAAAAGAGAAAATAAGAGAAGGATGAAGGGATTGGCAAGGAGGATGTCGACCCCAATATGTTTATAAAAAAAATGGATTGGCGATGGACTTTTGAGCATGTAAACATCAAAATGAAAATTATCTAAAGCATATATATACAAAGTGTAGGGAAATCACATCTGATTCAATGAAAATTGATGACAATTCGTGAGCTTACAAATGCGTTCGAAAGCCAACGACAAGAACTTGTAGCCGAACATGCACGTGTATATTTTAAAAGTTCAATTTTTGAAATCGACAGAAATTGAATTCAAACTTGAGGCCTTCAAGTTTGAGACTGGATTAGATAGTCAAAGCTTATTAGTCATGTGGAACCGAACATAGATATCTGCTGAAGGAATATAATCCTAGATTTAAGCTATTGGAAATCAACCAAATGTTACCACGTTTAAAGAGAGATACAATGATCTAGGAAAATAATTCGACAGAAGGATAGCAACTATTCAGAAGACTGGATGATTTCTTTTTGAAGATTCAAACCTGCTTCGGTTCAAAGCACATCTGTTCGGCACATGATGTACTTTAGGAGCAAGTGTTATATGATGTTTTGTCTCGGTTATATTTAAACTGATTGAACAAGTTAGATTCGACTGACATCAAGGCTAGTAAGTCATGGGTGATGATTGTGGGGTCCAGAAGCCAAGTACATATGGTAATATGAAGTCATGATCGAATGGAATTGAGAGATTACAAGATGTTCTAAGTATGGAATATGGTTCAACATATAAGAGGGATCGGCTATAATCAACCTTCACCATAAGGATCAGTATGTTTCAGGAAGCAAGTGCAATTCAATAGGAAACAATTAATATCTCAATATCCATAAGTCCAATGCATACGAAATTTCGTTAGGAAGATGTGGGGGGCCTAGGGAGCCTACCCTAGGGATTGCACCTTAAAAGAATGGAGTAAGGGGGATAGACCTTCCTCCCTCAATAGGGATCGGATGAAATCAGAAGGCAATCCATGTTAAAGTAAAGATCGAGTAATAACTCAAGTTCTGCTAATCAAATTAAAATGAAATATGGAGTCTAAGCATGTTTTGACATGGGGAAGTTACCTTAGGGATTGCACCCCCAAATTTCACCAAAAAAGGATCAGTGCCTATCTGTATTCTTTGGGATTTGGACCATGCGATCCCACTTGCAGGTCCATATGGTTTTGGAGATCCTTCTGCCGAATTTTCAGGGAGATATTTCATCATTTTCATCTATAAAATACAGGCTTGGTTAATCATTTTCATAACCTTTTATGCTGCTAGTTGCTTTGTACCCTATTGTAACTAAGATTTTCATCTGATCCCTATTATACTCAATTTACAAAGTGATTAATAAAGCAATCTATTCAAAGTGGATGTAGGCAAACAATATCAAAACACTATAAATCGTTGTATTCGTGTTATTGCTTTGATTTGCAGCTATTTCCTTACCTTTTCTTCTGTTTTCATTTTATATTCTTCATTTATTTCTCTTCAAAACTTCAATAACTTCAATTGGGTGTTTGTGCCAACTTTTGGTGCAAACAATTTATAACCTTCGTGCTTTGTTCCAAGGTCTTGTCTAGGTCATACAAGTCCATTCCAAGGCTATACATATGGATTATATGTGTCACTTATTTTCAAAGAAAGAATTTAAATCAGTTTTTTAACAATGTCAACAACAATTCAACAACTTAAACACAATCGAAACACAACATATATATGTTATATTTTCCATTCAAGTAGGTGTGTTAATTCACCTTTAACCACAAAAATAACCAAGATCCAAGTATTCAAGCCTAATCTCTTCCTTGCAACCAACTTTCCTTCCTCATTTCCTTGCTTTTGCCTCTCCTCCTCACTGTATGCTCACGGCCTTTGCTTCTTTCGGGTGTTTGGCTTTATTACTTCAAATTATATCTTCGTAGGATTTTTTGCAATGTTTTCCCAACGCTTTACTCCAAGTTTTGGGTTGATTTGGAAATATTTTGCATTAGGAATTTTGATAAGAGGAAGAAGAAGAAGACACTGATGTTATGATAACTTTAGCTTGTAAACTTGTGATTTATTATCTATGGTATGCCTCTCCTTATATAGCCTTCATAAGGTGTTCTTTAAGCTTGCACTCACCACCCACCATGCAATGGAATGCTCACCTCCCATCACTTTTCCTTTAAGTCACTTCTCCTTTAGGCCAATTACCATTATACCCCTCTCATGATAATATCTCTTACCCATTAGAACATTCTAGAATCTTCCAAGCTTTATGAAGAGATGTGTGTTTTAATTAGTTGCTAATGTGTTCATTTGATCATTAGACTAGTGCTTTAGAGTTCGAACAACTTATATCGATCGAAAAGTTGTTTATCCATGTCACAATATTGATTTTTCTTCAAAGAATATATTTTTATAAAAAAATTTCAAAAACAAGTTTCTTAACATTATTCATTAATTAAATTATGTCTAATAAGGTTATAAAATCATATTATTACCACTTAATTATATTTCGAAAAGTTGTGAAATTTAAAGATGAAGTGTTCGAATTTTCAGGTCGCTACATTATCCTGGCCCAATCTTTAATTGTTTGTTATATGTGATAGAGCTAGGGGTATGCCCTATGGCCACTTATGTATTTGTTATATATGTCTAACTCGATAACCAATCTTTTTCGAAACAAAATGTGTTTTCTTTCTATTATATACTTTGTATAATGTATTATATTAATTAATTTGATTAAAAGTATATTTAATAGAAAATCAGTAAATGGTATGTTTTGTGATAATAGTTACAAAGTGTTATAACCACGAGTAATTTATCACAATAAAATTAACCATATTTTTTTAAATTCTCATAATCAAGAGGATATTGATATAGCTGTTGAGACTAGAGTACATAATGCTTCCAAAAGTCGGGCAGTGTATTACTTAGGACTGCTGGGACCACCTAATAGAGTTAGGGGTATGCCCTTGAGTCAATTATGTCCACTTTTTTTACGTATATCTAACTCAATAACCATTCTTGTTTAAAATAAAAAGCATTTTATATATATATATATATATATACTTGATATAATATGTTATATATTAATTAATTAATTTAATTAAAAGTATATTTAATAGAAAATCCATAAGCTGTATGTTTTATGATAATGGTTATAAAGTGTTGCAACCATGAGTAATTTATCACAACGAAAATAAATATATCATTTTAAATATTCCTAGCCAAGATGTATCGAAACTAGATATCAATATATGCATTGAGACTAGAGCACGTAACACTCTTCAAATACACTCTCAAATTTTAGGTAAAGTATTGCTTATGGCTGCTTTAGGCACCAATGGGTTACATGCTGATAGTTATCGGATAACTATGGACTGACTCACTCGATAGTTTTATGATGGTTAATATAACTAAGGTCAAATAGAAAATATCAATGTGACAAATTTACACCATACCCTCGACTTGTGAATACTATTGACCTTTGATGTGGAAGCTCCACTTTGATTATAGTCAAATCGTTGCACGACGTTCATTGCATGACTATAGTTGGGTTGAGTGGAAGCATTAGAAGTAAAACACTATTTAAGAGAGGATCCGTCTTCTTAGTTATATAAAAGTAGTATCACAGTAAACTGATGTCAACTCAAATTCAAATTCTCTAGACAAGGCATTCGGTTAATAATAATTGTTATTATTGAACCAAGGACTCTTTGTTAGGAATATAAAGTTGAATATGGATTATATTAGAATTTTAATCATTACTAAATTCTGTAAGTCTAAAGTAATATAGTTTTGACGAAGGGAATTGATGTAAATAATTATCACTACTAGGTAATGCTTAAATAAGTAAATTTTGATTTTATTAAAAGAGTGTAAAAAATAAATTCAACCAAAATATCATACCACTGGTTAAGGTGATGTGGGAACGTTAATATTTAATTGTTCAATATTAAACGCTTAAACGCTGATTGAATCTATACTTTTGAGTCACACAACCAAAATGATGAATACTCCGAATCAACCACATGATTTAATTAATTTATAATCATCATCGATTAATTAAATTAATGAATATTTATGAAATATCAATTATTAAATTTTATTTAATTTGTTTGAATGTCATTAGTATTTAATAAAGTGTGTATATAAAAGTTATAAATGTGTGCATCGGTATACGATGTCGATAAAGTACTTAAATTTGATTTAAATAGAATACATACAAAGTGGTGAATTGATTTAATTAATATTTTTTGAAATACTAATTGTTCCTTACTAAATTTATTTGAATGAAATTAGAATTTAATAAAGTGTGTATATAAAAGTTATAAATGCACGCAGAGATATACGATGTTAGTGGAACATGTGACATCCCCCACTTGGAGGCCCAAAACTAACGGTTATGGATGCTACAATCATCCATAGTTATTAATCCTCGGTGACCGAATATGGTAATGTTAGATATATTGATATAACAGAAACACATGGATATGGAATTTTTTTGAAATCATTTAAAAGCTTTCTCATTCCATTTCAAATCATTTCAAATTCATTACATAATCCTAGATTCGAGAAGTACGTTCGGAGAAAATATAATTATTACAACATACACCAACAGCAACATATGAAGACACCCCTTTGAATGATTAGAGTATAAACATAGGCAATTAAACAACTTTGCCTTTATGACAAAATACAGTGGAATCAAAATAGAAAAGAACTCCTACTAACTAACTTACCTCCTGCACGTCTTTAGAAGCTTACTTGTGACGACCCTGACTCGACCTTCGAAAATCGGCACCGAGTACAACACTCGTATTCGAATGCCGCAGATCCAAACGTCGAATTGGTTCGCCGGAGCTTATAACACATCAAGTAGAACAACACAGCGGAAGAAAAGAAATGAATATCATTGATATACAACATTCAATACAACAATGATACAATATGAATCAATATCAGAGATACAAGATAACAATGCTACAACGGAATAACAATATGATATAGCAGCGGAAAAACAAATAGCCAAGAGATAACTCCAAACAGCAACAGAAACTCTAATTCCAAAGCACCAATCCAGAAATAGCTCAAACCACCATCAAGCTGCACCAAGCTGAGAAAGTCCAGTCCGTGAATCCTAAGACTCCAAAGAATTCCAAAGAGAAAGCTGAAAGCTATCGAATCGATATCTACTATCTGAAAAACCCAACTCCAGACTACCAGTGTGGATAAAATAGTGGGCACCCAGAGTTTAGGAAGGGAATAATAAACTCCGAGTCAGTCATGGGACTGGCGTGAGCAAACAAAAACAGTTTTATCTTTAAAAACAAACAACAAAGAATTTTATAATTTGAAATCCACGATGCTTTTTTTTAAATGAAACTACCATAAGGCCTCCCACCGCACACACCATGCAAACGCAGAATTGGAGGAGATTTGTCCTTGTGATAGTAAAAAATGCTTGATACGAGAAAACCATTTGATATTATTATTAGTGCATAGTGCAGAAAACCTTTTGAAAGTATAATATTAATCTTAGCCAGCATAAGCATTTCGCACTTATGCCTACTATAGCTACCATGTTCAATAGCAGGTTACCGCCACATTCCATGGCAGGTTATACAACTAAAATCGTACAGGACGCGTATTGTTTCTTTGGGTTTTCCAACAAATGGTCGGGCAAAGGAACTTCCCATATAAAATGAAATGGAGCGCCTCTGGAGGGACGTCCCCAGACCCTAACCAGATCTCTGCTACACAAGGCCGAGTTACCTCTGTAACTAGGTAACAACTGACACGAGTATGACACCTCTCTGCCGTTACCAACCTTTATCCGAAGCGATTCCCAATCGGCGACTACAAAGAAATAAGTTTGCAGCAACCACAAAGTAAGTATCTGGGCTCCATACCATGATACCACTTATAATCCAGAAGGAAATGGACATACCCTCAAAGGGCGCTACCCTCAAATAACCTTACTGCCATGATTCCTGTTTTGACCACAACCGGGTTGTGAGGTTCGACGAAGTCTCGTCCATAAAGCTACGCTTTTTCATAAAGCCATGCTTCAATCAACAAATGATCAGCAGCACTCAGCATGCCACACTACCAAATTGGGAGTATATCACTAATAACCTTCAACTACATAACATGTGAGCTCGTACGTCTCAGAGAAGGCTGTTAAGCTAAGAGAATAAATTCTCCGCCACCAACAGATATGTATTTGAAAGAAACCAGCTTTATATCTCAGTTTGTAATGTCAGACATACAATCCATACAAGTCTGTTCCGGGTTCGAACAGAACCGAAGGCACTTTCGAAGAAGCCCTTGAAATCCGGGAATCCACAATCCCGATCGAACTTCCCATCACTTAGGGAATCTCTATACCGTAGCTACTCGGTGCAGAGACAATCGATAGGTTATCCTATCGTTCTCGCAAATACCCGGTCTTCACCACCTATCTTCAAATGCTATCCATAACAACGTACCATTATTCGGAATGGGTTATATGACACAAGGTCCTCTCTTGGCTAAACCGAATAATGAGCGCAATATTTTAAAACCATATGGATATTGGGATTTCAATGAAGTCACAACTTATTACCCAAAACCTTTCTTTCAAATAGTTTAAACAAATTACCATTTCCAATCTTTTAAACAAAAAGATTCAATTCACGAAAGTTCACTAATCTTTTACAAAGGTTAATTCATAGTTTCCAAAAATATTTACAAGTCCATATCTTTTATATAAAAGATACACCCTCAAGATTCTCTTCAATTTGGAACAAAGTTCATAATTTTTTCACAAAGATTCAATTATAACTTCAAAACCATTTTCTTTTCAAATTGGATTAACTCATCCAATCTTTAAATCAAAATTTAATTCATAGCTTTCAAAACCGTTTCCAAAGATTCATTCGTAACTTGGAAAATCATATTTCAACTTTTGAAAAATGAACATTTTCACTAAATTCAAATTATCTGTGACCTAATCGATTTCCACGTGAAATCCATATTTGTGTGTGTATGGTGTAGTCCAGGGGTTTAACACAATAGTGCAACATCATTCAATCATCACAGATCAACAACACAAAAATATAATTGATAAGCGGTATAAACTATAAGGCTTATCTTTCACTCACAGATTCACAGATAATAAACAGATGTATCACAAATAATGAATAAATTATACACAACACAATCCATATAACAAAATATCACGGATCAGATAGGACAATCAATTCAAGGCATCTCATACAATACAATCATTCATAAGTAAGGTCAAGCATTGAATAATCATTTATAAGTAGGATTAATTAATTGTTTAATCCTAACTAATTCAATTAATTTCTAATTAAATTAATTACTTATGAATTAATTATCCAATCATGATCTATTAGTTACAAATCATTTGATATAAATTAATTAATCAATCACCTTAATTAATTACATCAATTAATCACCTCATTATTAATTATTCCTTAATTAGTCCATTATAAATTACATCATTAATCAATTAATGATCTCTAATTTTATTTAAATTAAATTACTTTATTTAAATTAATTACATTAAGTAATTAATCTTTAATTAAACACAATTATTAATCACCCTTGACTAATAACAAAAGTAATTACCCCAAATTACTTCATTTATAAATCATATTCACTAATTACCTCCCAGCAATTATCATTTATTACTTCCCTAAATAATTATCTCCATTGATTACACTATGTAATTACAGTTATCCAATTATCAAATGATTTTCTTAAATTAATTAAACTAAATTAATTAATTAACTTTAATTAATCACATTACCAAAATTAATTACAATAAGTAATTAATCCCTTAATTACTTTCATTAAGTAATTACATTCAAAAATGTATAATTGATTATCCAAATTAATTAATCTAATTAATTATCAAAATTAATCACATTAATTTAAATTACTTAATAATCCGTAGTTAATTATCTTCATTAACTAATAACATTTTTTTAATTACTTTCTTAAGAAATTATCTTAGATTAATTCATTATTAATCATTTCTAATTATAAATTAATCTAAATTATTTATTTATAAATTAAATAAATCATTCTTTAATTACCTTATTAATTAAATTATTTAATTACTTTAATTATCTCTAAGATAATTACTTTCTTTATTATTGATTTCATTAACATTTAAGTGTATTTTAAACATTACACTTTTTAAATTTAAATTCAAATTCCATTTTGAATTTAAGATTCAAAATGATTATATATTTAAACATTTACCAAATTCAAATATCCACTTATAACCTATATAAGAAAGTTATAACTAATTTACTTAAATTTTTATTTAAAATTTAAGCTTTAAAATACATTACATTTTATATTGCAAATTTAAGTTAAAACAATTTATTTAACTCTTCACTTAAAATTAAGAAAACCTTTATAAAAGAATTTTATCAAAAATCAAGTT
Source organism: Allium cepa (assembly GCA_030765085.1). Lineage (NCBI taxonomy): Eukaryota > Viridiplantae > Streptophyta > Magnoliopsida > Asparagales > Amaryllidaceae > Allium > Allium cepa. The sequence goes on from CM060940.1 coordinate 658,158,610, forward strand.
AAACATTTGTTTGAAAAGAAATATACTTTTAAAGCTATTTAATTTAAACTCATTTAAAACACATTCAGATTTAAAACTAATTTAAATTTCCAGATTTGCATTCAAAGAGACTTGAATCCATATTTTAATTTTGATTTAAACTTTGATTTTAAACTTTGTTTTAAATCTTGATTTAAAGCTTGAATTTAAAACACAAATTTCATTTTAAAACTTTAAGATTTAAAAGTTTATTTGAAAACTGAACTTAACTCTGAATTTAAACCCAGTTTAAATTCTGTTTTCAGATTTTAAATTAAATTTAAAAAAATCTGAAAACTGTCAGGTTTTAAAAACTTAATAAAAAAACCCACTTTTAAATAATTTAAAACTTTAAGATTCAAAAGTTTCATTTGAATCTAAACTTCATACTTGATCTAAACTTTGTTTAAATCTGTCTCACAAATTTAAATTCATTTAAATTTGTTTTAAATTCAAATTCATTTTTTTTAAAAAAAATCAAGACAGTGACAGGTTTTATCAAAAACCTGTAACCAACTAATACTCAAGAGAAACCCAAAATTACCTCGAGTCACAACCTATTTTACTTCGAGAAACCCCTAAATTTACTCGAGTAAATTCGAGTTCAAAACTCCCAAAATCCAAAGTTCATCAGAACTTGTTGCACAGTGCACATGCACTGATCATCCACCAGACTCCGTTCAATTTTGATGGCTCAAACAAGTCATCAATCACTAAAGCATCCCACCTCAATTACCACACTTTGATTTCTCCTCAAAATTCAAAATCCAGGCATTCAAACCAAACCTGGAACTCGACATTGCACATCATCCAAAACCTGGAAACTTCGTTGCATTTTCAATTCCGACCACCGGAGTTCCATCACCTCCTGCCATAGCTTTCTCTACTACCCCTCTAGCTACCTCCAAAACCCCACACAATTCGATGCACCAGAGAATACAAACAGACCCAAATTCAACCCAGACCCAAAACTAGGTTTAGGAATAAAATCCAACGACCCTCGTCACCACCGGCCGCTGACCATCCACTTGCCATTTTTGCCATACTCTCCAGTCATCTCACTATCTCCAGTGAAGATCCCAAACTCCCAGATCAACTGGATTACCAGAGGCAACCCAAAATTCCTAAACAATCAAACCAGAAATGCCTAATCATTACTTAACTAGAAAATGTGAATTTAGTTTTAAAAATCCTAATTTCAGGTAAGAATTCAAGTTATAACCCTGGATTAATAATTTAAGATGATTGAAATTTCACTCATGTTAATCATTAACTGTTCTTAGGTTTTTACAGAACAGTTCTGCTTTATTTAACTAAAATACAAAATTTAAAATTTACTTTACGATCAAACAAACATATCTTGTTAAGATACTAAGTCCTAACAACCAATGGATCAAGTAGAAATGATTTTTAGAAGTGAAGCATGAGCTTAAAATCTTAAATACAGAGGTGTATTACAGGTTATCAACATGCAGGCATCATACCTCACCAAATTTCACAGAATAATGCACATATATATATATATATATATTCATACGTATATATTTTTCAGATATTAACATGCAACTAGTCTTAAAACTTAAGTTATTAAAAGTGTTACTCACCTGTTTCCTGAAAGAACAAAGAAGAACAGAGCATGTTGTTTTTATTTGGTCTGCTTTGATTTCCAGATTCAAAACTTGATCTTGTTTTTCTAAGTTGAATTCTTGCTTTAAGTTGAGATGATTTGCATTGAATTACTGTTTTGATCCGGATGCTTTTCTGATTTTGAATTAAATCTTGCATGCCTTCAGGTTTTTGATTTGCTTGAATCTGTGTCTATTTCACTAGGTTTCAGATTTGAATTTTTTTTTCTGGTTACAGATTTTGATCTGGTTTTGCCTTTTGATCTGAGTTTTATTTTTAAGATTTGATATAAAAAGAAGAAAACTTAGTTGAGAAAATGAAGAAAATGATTAGCTTGATTTTGGTCTTCTTTCTTATATTTACTAAAATTAAATTTAAAAGAAATTTGCCACTTGTAAATCTTCATGCTACTTAGTTTACACTTGTGGTTTATTTTAACACTTGTTGAATTTAAACAAAATTATGTAGAGTCCTTTTCCATTAATTTATTTACAACTTGTGTTTTTTAAACCTTGTTTGAATTCAATTTATAAATTTTACTTTAAACTCTTTTCATTTTAATATTTTATATATGTATATTTTTAATTTTACATCCTTACTCTATTTTAATTATGTGATATGTTTATCTATTTTGTTCTAATACAATTTTAAAACAAATGATTTGAAAAGTTATTCATGACAAATAAATAATTATATATATATATATATATCCATATATATTAGTCTTTTGGAAATAAAAAAATCAATAAATCAAATTTTATTTCTAAAATATTTTTATATTCCATTTATTATCTATTTCTTTTAAAGTTCAAATCAAATTCTTATTTATAATAAACACATATCCTGTTTATCTTTGAAATATAAAGTTTGATATATCCAATACTTATTTATAAAAACTTATTCTTAAACTCCAAATCAAAATCTATTTATAATCCATTGGATTTCAAATCAGTTAATTTTATTTACAATCCTTTGATATATTTTATCATTTGCACAAATAAAAATTTATTTCAATTGTTTCTCACATTAAATCTTAAAGCTTTATAATTCTATTTATAATCTAAAATATTTATTTATTCTAGGAATTTTCTGATTTATTCACAATTAAATTCACAATTTAATTCTAAAAATTAAATTAGTTATCAAATTATCCTGGAAAAATTCAGGAATGTTACATTATTTGTCTAAAGGAGGGCTTGAACGCCTAAACTCTCAAACTACTCAAAATCAATTGAGCACCCAAGAGTTTAAGGGGAAAATATAAACTTCGAGTCAGACATAAAACCAGGAATGAATAATAACCTACCATCTCGAACTATTTAGAAATCCAGTGTGAGCACGCCGCTTAGCGGGACGGGTTTTCCGCTTACTAGTATCTTACCAAAAAATTTATAATAACTATATAATATGCTCTTGCATCCACAACGGTTAAAAATGTAGCAATTTATAATATCATGATGATTTGTAAACATGCAAAATATCTTGGATTTCTCATCCATATTTAATTAACTATCTGTTTCGGTTATAGTTTCTAGGGTCACTATTAACCTTTAGTTTTCATAGGCTGGCTAATAACCGGTTTACATCTTATGGACTATCAGTCCAGTTTCACAATTTTCATGGGACAACTAAAAACATATTGGCCCCTGCCCAACTTCAGTATTTCATAGGTTTTCTATGAACCTATTGAATTCTATCAATAACTTTATTTGGATATAGTTTTCATGAGATCACTAGGAACCTAACGGCCCTTGCCAATAACTCTATCCAAACGTAGTTTTTATAGGATTACTAAGAACTTATCTAATCTGACAACTTCTTTGATCAGTCTTTGGGCATCCTATATTCTGGTCTACCTGACCTCCCGGATGCAACTCTATTCATTCAGGAGTTAACTAAATTTTTATATTCACTACTGGGTCAACCTAGTTGGTTATTCTGCCCTTTCTCCCCACAATATAGTTATGGGTCCATTATATAGTAAATATGTTTATTAAAGAAACACATAAAATATTTGAGCATAAAAAAAAAATACCAACATTTAGTTTTATATCCTTGAAATAATTTTCACATAAAGCATGGTTAATCCCTTTATCCCACTATACTTAACAAGGAAAGCTTCTTCAAAAACTCCAAAATTAAAAATCATTTCAAAGCTCTTGTATATTGCCATGGGTTTTCCTTTAAAAATGAGATTGGGTTCTTTGTTTTAAAAACTAAGGCTTTCAAAACTTTAGACCTTTATTTTCGAAAACATTAGAATACCCCTTTCGAAAGCATTAAAACCTTCTTTTCAAAACATCATGCATATGCCTTTCGAAACACTTTAAAACATCTCTTTCGAAAACATCAAAACATTACTTTCAAAAGTATTATAGCATCACTTTCTAACTTATAGAAGCTTAGCTTCAAAATCATTTGGAAGTACCTCTTTCTAAACCATTGGGTTTATTCTAAAACAAGAACTTTTGGGCCAAAGTGAATATAAATGAAAGTAAACCTTTCGAAACCATTAAACTTTAAGTAAAAGAGTTTCGAGAAAATAGATGGCTTCAGAACCATCCTTTCGAAAGCTTTAGTCTTGTAAATAAACAATTGAAAGGATAACTTCGAAACACCTTTCGAAACCATTGCCTTCGAAACCTTTAGTTTAAGTGGCTATTGGATCCCTTTCGAAAGCATTGGGAAGTGGCTTTTACATTTATAAAACAAAAGCTTGCCTTTTGAATGCAATGAAAACTTCAACCTATTTGAAAGGTATAAATACAACAACAAGATTTCAACCTAGTTCAAAACACCCTTTTGAAAGCTCAAATTTTAAAACATAAAACACAACAACTCATTCGAAAGATACCCTTTTAAAACAAGAAGGTGGCAACCCCTTCCAAAGTTATATAAAAGTGATTCAGCCCTTTCGAAAGCATCCATTAAAAAGTAGGCAAGTGGCATCTCTTTTGAAAGCAAAACAAAGACCTTCGAAAGCTATTTAAAATGGCCTTGACCTCTTCGATTGCATGGTTTCGACTCAATACCTACGCCTTTTTCCAATCCACTATGTATAGAAACATTGATACCATGTGTATTGGTTTCGACTTAGTTAGGAGCGGAAGTATGAGGTCGAAAGGTTGCTACTGGAAGTAGCGAAACAATAAATATGTATAAATCTACTTTGTTGTCTTTTTAAGTAAATGCTTTTCCACTAACTTTTATATTTGTAAAAATATAATTGGTTGCCATAATCTTTACCAAAATCTTTTCTAAAGATTGTCGAATTTATTCAGAATTAAACAAAATAATTTACAAAGTAGCCCTTCTCTTTCACAAAATAATTAAGACATTAAGTCCTCCAACTTAAATAATTTAATTTACGTAGGAAATTACTTAGGAAAAAACCCCAAAAATAATCAAATTTCACTTTTAGTATGTTATCTAATATATATAAGTTTCATACCCAAAATCCTTTACATAATAGCCGAAATAATTTATAAAGCCAATTAATTATTTCTCCTTTCATAAATTCATAATAAATTATCCTTAGCTTGGATAATTATGAATATTTTAATCCATCTCCAAAATAATATTTTACATAACATATTAAATCCTCATGGAATTCGAAACCCAATATATACATGGTTTTAGCATTAAAATCGAATAAAACAATTGTCAAACATACTTGTTTGAATCAGACATGTCATGTAATCCAAACATATCATCATTAAAATCATCGTAAAGGTTTTAAACTTAAAACCAAAAATCAAATGCTCTTTAAAAACAAAAATGAGATGATTTTGATTATTATTCACCTTGCTTTGGATAAGAAACTTGAGATTAGATCTTGCTTAATTCTCCTTGCTTAATTGCTTAGCTTTTAATTGATTTTTATCCTCTTTTCACCTAGGTTATGGCCGGCTTGAGTTCTTTGGTTCATGTTTTAGAATTTTGACATATGAAATGAAAAATGGGAATAAGGGTATTGGGGTTAAGGGTTATAGTGGATGGTTATTCCCCATAATACCCTTGCCTTATTATCTTGCTAGTTAACATATAAAACCATTTCCATAAACTCATTCCTTTAAATTTTTATTTAGTTAAGTATGACCTCTAATAAATTTTCGAATCTTAATCTCCTTGTCACTCTAATCATTACATTATTCTATTTAATTTATCTAATTAAATCTTTCGAATAATGTTATTAAAATTAGGGGTGCTACTGGCTTCCCTCCTTAAAGAATTTCGTCCTTGAAATTTAGTAAGGACTAAATACTAAGCCTAACAATCATTTGTAACATTTCCTAAGTACCATACTAACCTACTTGACTAGCAAAAGTCTATATAAAGCAAATATAGAACATACCCTCACAGTAGATCAGGATAAGTATCTCTAATCCTATCTTCTGCATTTCAAGTACAGTTCTTCTTGTTGTCGCTCCACTGAACTTTCATCAACTTGACTATCTTGTTTCTTAACCTCTTCCCATCTTCGCTACAACCTGAACTGGTTGTCTAACAAATTCAAATTCAGTTCTACTATCAAATCTTTCAACTCCGTCGAAGGAATAGTAGTCTCTGGATCATGCACATAATTGCGAAGATGAGACACATGAAACATATTATGAACATCTGCCATACTACTCGACAACTCTACTCTGTATGCGATCTTCCTAACCTTCTCTATAATACGAAATGGACCAACATATTTCGGTGCCAGTTTCCCTGACTTTCCAAATCGTACCACACCATTCATCGGTGATACTTTAAGGAAAACTCTATTTCCAACTGAGAATTCTAGATCTTTACGCCTCTTATCTGTGTAACTCTTCTTCCTAGACTGAGCTTCCTTCATCCTTTCTTGGATCAACTCAATCTTCTCCGTCGCCTTTCTAACCAGATCTGGACCCAAGACTAATCTGTCTCCAGTTTCTAACCAACATGCTGGTGATTTGTATGGCCTTCCATACAAAGCTTCAAAAGATGGCATTCCTATACTAGTTTGATAACTGTTATTACAGGAAAACTCAACTAAATGTAGGTGGTCTTTCCAAGATCCACCAAAGTCTAGCACATAAGTCCTCAATAAATCCTCGAGCACCTTATTGACTCTCTCTGTTTGCCCATCCATCTGAGGGTGATAGGTAGTGCTCATCTTAAGCTTGGTACCTATTACATCTCGTAGACTGTTCCAGAATTCACTAGTAAACAAAGCATCTTTAATACCGACTATACTACTTGGAATTCCATGAGTCTAACTATGTTCTTCATGAACAACTTAGCCAAAATAGGTACCGTCCTAGTTGACTTAACTGGAAATAAATGCGCACTCTTGGTCAACCTATCCACTATGACCCATACATTCCACTATTCGACTTTGGCAATACATCTATAAAATCCATGGATATCGATTCACATTTCCAAACAGGTATCTCCAAAGGTTGAAGCAACCCACTCGGCTTCTGATGTTTGGCCTTCACTTGTTGACAGTTCGTACACTGCCTAACCCACAAGCCAACATCCTTCTTCATACCTTCCCAGTCGAACCTCCTCTTTATATACTGATACACCTTGGTTCCTCTAGGATGAATCCTAAATTTTGATTGATAACATTCCCCAAGAACTTCTTTACTTAAGTCCCCAACATTCGAAACACACAACCGTCCCTTCTTTCTTATTTGTCGCCTCTGGTCAAGACTAAAATCCTTTAGATCATCGATCTCCGATCCAACCTCAAGCCTTCTAATCCTTTTGGCTAATAATGGTTCCGCTTTCTACTTAGAAGCAATCCTTTCGATCAACACTAGTCGAACTTCCAATGAGGAGAATATGGTGGTGCTATGACTAGAACTAGCAGTCAATCCTAACTGCACACTACTAGTCAAAGCTTCTAAATCTTTCTATTCTGCCAACATATCTAATACCATATTCTGATGTCTTTTGCTGAGAGCATTCGCTACTTTATTCCCTTTCCCAGGTGTATGCTCTATTCCAAAATCAAAAGCTGTTAAAAACTCCAACCACCTCTACTGCCTCATATTCAACTCCTTCTACGAGAATAAATATCTTAGGGACTTATGGCCTATGTATAGCACAAATCTCTCCCCCAATAAATAATGTCTTCATATCTTCAATGTGAAGATCACCGTAGCCAACTCCAAATCATGAGTAGGATATCTCGCTTCATGCGGTCTAAGCTGTCGTGAAGCGTGGGCAAGACTTTACCCTTCTGCATCAACACAACTCCTAACCATATTTTGCATGCATCGGTATACACCACCAACCCTTGGTTTTCGTTTTGAACCACTAATATAGGAGCGTTGGTTAAAAAATTCTTTAACTTAAGGAATGCTTTCTCACATTTGTCAGACCAAGTAAACTTCGTGTCCTTTCTGGTTAACTTAGTCAAAGTCACTGCTATCCGCGAGAAATCCTTAATGAATCGCCGGTAATAGCCAGCAAGTCCAAGAAAACTTCTAATCTCAATCGTCGCCTCTAGTCTCTTCCAGTTATTAACAGCTTCGATCTTCTCTGGATCAACTGACAAACCCTTCTCTGAAACCATGTGACTAAGAAACTTAACCTCTTTCTTCTAGAAATGACACTTGAAAAACTTCGCTTTCAGCTAATGCTGCCTTAGCATCTTAAGCACTACTCTAAGATGATCTTCATGCTCTCTTTCATCCTTAGAGTACACTAAAATGTCATCTATAAATACCAATATGAACCCATCCAAGTACTCTTGGAAAACAAAGTTCATCAAATTCATGAATAAAGTTGGTGCATTTGTAACCCGAATGGCATTGTTAACCACTTGTACGAATCATAGAAACGCGGTCAATGGGATACTGCTTTTTCCACTCTTAACTGATGGAAACTTGTTGCCAAATCCAATTGGGACAATACTCTTGCTCCACACAACTTATCAAATAAATCGTCGATTCTTGGCAAATGATATTTATTCTTGACCGTCTTCTCGTTCAACTTACGATAGTCGACACACATCCTTAACGACCTATCCAGTTTCTTCACGAACACCGCGGCCACATCTCAAGGCGAACTTCTTAGTCTAATAAAATTTCTCCATTCCAGATCCACTACCTGCATCTTCAATTCCTTCATCTCGGTCAGTGCATTCCTACTAGGCGGTTTACTTATAAATTCAGCTCCTAGCACAAGATCTATCCGAAACTCAACGGCTCATTTCGGTGGCAATCCTGTAACCAACTCCAAAACATTTATAAATTCTCTTGCTACTCGAACTTGACTTATCTCTTCTTCAACTTCTATTGCACTTAACAAAGCATAAGCACTCTGGTCAGAATCCCTCACAGAGAATATAATTCGATTATGACTATCAAGGTGTTACACCGATATTTCCCTACCTTGGCAAAATATCCTAGCCTCATATTTATCCAACAAATCCATACCCAAAATGATTTCGAAATCTACGAGATCGAAAACATACAGACTGCACACAAACTTATGACCTAATAAATCAAGTTCCAACTGACCATATCTTATTCCCAGAGTTGCATACCCTCCTATCGGATTCGCAGCCCTTAAGGAAGTAACAAGGTATGTGGGTTCTAAACATAACTTATCAAACAAACACTGAGATATAAATGAATATGATGCACCTATATCAAATAGTACCGTAACTGGTGTACTTCGAATCAAAAGCATATCTTCCATCATGGTCTTTCCATTCTCAGCAGCATTTGGCCCAGCAGACGATGGTCCAACAGCAAAGACTTTGCCATGTTCACCCTGACTGGTTCCGTACACCATTCTTATAATACCCAACCTAGTCATAGTTAAAGCACTTCACACCCTTCTTGTCTGTGACTTTCTTCCCTTCGCCGGTTCGGCATTCATGAGCATAATGACCCTTTTTATCGCACATAAAGCAAACGAGATTAGCCATTGACTTCTTGGCAGCTTCTCCATTTTGGGTTCCCTTCTTCTTGAAGAATTTCTTCTTTATGCCAAGAGAACTCTGGGTTTCAACCTGTTTCTCCTTTCTATAAGTAGTAAGCATCTCCTCATGTCGGATTTCCATTTCCACAACAACATTACAAGAGTCACAAAGATGTGGCAAGGTCGCCCTAGCAATATTGGGTCTCAATGCCCGAATAAACTTCTCATTCCTCTTGATGATGGTGTCAATAGTAGCATGTCCATATGTGGATAACTCATCAAACTTCGTGGCATACTCAATTGCCGACATCTCACCTTGCACCAAGTCCATGAATTTCCTCAACAATGCCGACTTTGAAATTTTGGACAAAAACCTCTCTTCGAATCTCCTCCGAAAATCCACCCAAGTTAACTCTTCCTCAGGAACTCTAATGGTGACACTATTCCACCAATGAAGCGATGTTCCCCGCAACTGCCTAGAGGCTAGTCTTCTCTTCTGTTCATTGTTCAAACCTAAGTCAGAAAAGATCTTTTCATAATGCAAAAGCCAGTTCTCAACTTTTATAGCATCCTCTGTTCCCAAAAATGGCTTCCCACCAAGAATAGTGTAATCCTTGCTCAGCTTGGCATAGTTGTTGCCAACTAGGGTCACGGGATTAGCTCCTCCAACATTCCCCGCTTTACCCCCAGCTACTCCAGCGGTAGCTTCTGCTTGCACCAAATTGACAAAGAACTAGTACACATCCCCATATCTACTGGCGAATTTCCAGCACCAACATTGGCATATCTGCATTTTGATTAGAATTTTCCTATCGACCTTGGTTTTTTCTAGTATTAGGTCAAGCATTTCCATTAATTGTAGTATTTCCTCCGTCGAGATTTCCTCTTCCTTTTGCCGCCTCCATATCTTTCATTCTCGTAAATCTGCATACGAGCCTTAGTAAGATACAGAAGAACAGTCTAAGAGAGAGGGGGATATGTACTTATAAATACCAAATACAAGTATGTTACTATAGCGTTAACCCAAACCCCTATCTTATTTTTTGATTCACTGGATTATGTTTCGAAAAATCATTTTAAGTTTAAAATTTCTCTTAAGTTTTCATAAACCTATGCTCTAATACCAACTTATGACATCCCTCACTTAGAGGCCCAAAAATTAATGGCTAAGGATGCTGCAATCATCCATAGTTATTAATCCTTGGTGACCAAATACGGTAATGTTTGATACATTGATATAACAAAAACACATGGATAGGATTTTTTTTAAATCATTAAATAACTTTCTCATTCCATTTCAAATCATTTCAAATTCATAACATAATCCTAGATTCGAGAACCACGTTCAAAGAAAATATAATTATTACAACATACGTCAAGAGTGACATATGAAGATGCCCCCTTGGATAATCAGAGTCTAAACATAGGCAATTACACAACTTTGTCTTTACAACAAAACATACCAGAATCAAAATAGAAAAGAACTCCTACTAGCTAGGTTGCCTCATGCATGTCTCTAGAAGCTTATTTTTCTAAAGGAGGACTGAAAGCCTCAACTCTCAAACTACTCAAAATTAATTAAGCACCAGATAGTTTAACGGGAAAACATAAACTTCGAGTCAAACATAAAGCCTGGTATGAATAATAACCTACCATCTCGAACCATTTAGATATCTAGTGAGACCACGCCACTTAGTGGAATGAGTTTTCCATTCACTAATATCTTACCCAAAAATATATAAGAACCATATACTTTACTCCTTCATCCACAATGGTTACAAATATAGTAATTTATAATATCATGATGATACGCAAACATGCAAAATCTTCAGTTATAGTTTGTAGGGTCATTATTAACCTTTTAGCTTTCATGGGCTGACTAATAACCGTTATAGCCAATGGACTATCTATCCGGTTTCATAGTTTTCATGGGATCACTAAGAACCTATTGTCCCATGCCGGTAAATTTAGTATTTCATTGGTTTTCTTTGAACCTATTGGTATCTCTAGTAACTTCTCTTAAATCATAGTTTTCATGGGTTGACTATGAACCTATTGACTTCTATCAATAACTTTATGCTGATATTGTTTTCATAGGATTACTATGAACCTAATGGCCCTTGCCAATAACTCCGTCCAAACATAGTTTTCATGGGATTACTATGAACCCGTCTAATCTAACAACTTATTTGATCAATCTTTGTGCATCCTATGTTCTAGTCTACCTGACCTCTTGGATGCAACTCTATTTATTCAAGAGTTAACTAAATTTTTATATTCACCACTGGGTCAACCTAGCTGGTTATTCTGCCTTTCTCTCCAAAATACAGTTATGGGTCCTTTATATAGTGAATATGTTTATAGAAGAAGCACATACAATATCTGAGCATAACAAAAATAATACCAACATTTATGGTTTTATATCCTTGAAATCTTTTTCACATAAAGTATGGTCAATCCCTTTAACCCACTATACTTATCAAGGAAAGCTTCTTCAAAAACTCCAAAACTAAAAACCATTTCAAAGCTCTTTTATATTTCCATGGGTTTTCCTTTAAAAATGAGATAGGGTTCTTTGTTTTGAAAACCAAGGCTTTCAAAACCTTAGACCTTTACTTTTGAAAGCATTAGAATATCTCTTTCGAAAGCATTCAAATCTTATTTTCAAAACACTATGAATATGCCTTTCGAAGCACTTTAAAACATCTCTTTCGAAACCATCATAACATTACTTTCAAAAGTATTAAAGCATCACTTTCAAACTTATAGAAGCAAAGCTTCGAAACCACTTGAAAGTACCTCTTTCGAAACCATTGGGTTTATTCTAAAAGTAGAACATTTGGGTTAAAGTGAATATAAACAAAAGTAATCCTTTCGAAATTATTAAACGTTAAGTAAAAGAGTTTAGGGAAAGCAGATGGCTTCGGAACCATCCTTTCGAAAGCTTTAATCTTTTAAATAAACAATTGGAAGGATAGCTTCAAAACACCTTTCGAAGCCATTGCCTTCGAAACCTTTAGTTTTATTGGCTATTTGATCCCTTTCGAAAGCATTGGGAAGCGGCTTGTTATATTTATAAAACAAAATCTTTCCTTTGAACGTATTGACAACTTCAACCAACTTGAAAGATATAAAGACAACAACAAGGCTTCGACCTACTTCAAACTACCCTTTCGAAAGCTGCCTTTTTAAAACATAAAACACGTAAACTCATTCGGAAGCCACCCTTTTAAAACAAGAAGGCGGCAACCCCTTCGAAAGCTATATAATAGTGATTCAACCCTTTCGAAAGCATCCATTGAAAAGTAGGCAAGTGGCATCTCTTTTGAAAGCAAAACAAAGACCTTCGAAAGCCATTTAAAATGGCCTTGGCCCCTTCGAAAGCAGGGTTTCGACTCTATACCTGCTGCCTTTCTCCAATCCACTATGTACCAAAACATTGATACCATGTGTATTGGTTTCGACTTAGTTAGGGGTGGAAGTATGGGGGCGAAAGGTTGCTACTGGAAGTGGCGAAACAACAAATTTGTTCAAAACTGTTTTGTTGCCTTTTTAAGTAAATGCTTTTCAACTAACTTACCTATTTGTAAAAATATAATTGGTTTACAAAATCTTTACCAAAATATTTTCTAAAGATTGCTGAATTTACCCAGAAATAAACAAAAATAATTTACAAAGTAGCCCCTCCCTTTAACGAAACAATTAAGACATTAAAGTCCTCCAATTTAAATAGTTTAATTTACATAGTAAGTTACCTAGGAAGTTTTTTCGAAAATCATCAAAATTCACTTTTAATATGTTATCTAACACATATAAATTTTAGATCCAAAATCCTTTATATAATAGCCAACATAAATTTTTAAGCTCAATTGATTATTTCTTCTTTCAAAAATTCATAATTAATTATCCTTACCTTAGATAATTACGAAAATTTAAACCTAACTCCAAAATAATATTTTACATAACATATTAAATCCCCTTGGCATTCGAAACCCGATATATATATATACATATATGTGTGTGTGTATATACGGTTTTTGCCTTAAAATCGAATAAAACAATTATCAAACATGCTTGTTTGAATCAAACATATCATGTAATCCAAACATATCATCACTAAAATCATCATAAAGGTTTTAAACTTAAAACCCAAAATCAAATGCTCTTTAAAAATGAAAATGAGATGGTTTTGATTATTATTCACCTTGATTTGGATAATGAACTTGAGATTTGATCTTGCTTAATTCTTCTTGCTTGATTCCTTAGCTTTTAATTGATTTTTCTCCTCCTTTCCACTAGTTTATGGCCGGCTTGAGCTCTTTGGTTTATGTTTTAGAATTTTGAACTTGTGAAATGAAAAATGGGAATGAGGGTTTAAGGGTTAAGGGTTATGGGGGCGGCTATTCCCTATAATACGCTAGCCTTATTCTCTTATTAGTTAACTTATAAAACCATTCCACAAACTCACTCCTTTAAATTTTTATTTAGTTAAGCACGACCTCTAATAAATTTTCAAATATTAATCCCCTTATCACTCTAATCTTTACATTATTCTATTAATTTACCTAATTAAATCTCCTGAATAATGTTATTAAAATTAGGGTGTTATAGAACATTTGAATTGGATTTAAATGGGACTGATGCTGATGGGATTTTGGACAATTTGAGGGCCCATGAAGCACCATCTATGGATATCCATGCATATAGAAGAGTGGGAGATGGTTTTATTGACATTTAAAAAAGGAATTAAAAGGGGAGGTTTTAAAGGAGATATGGAAAAGGTTTCTATCATTCCTTTAAAACAAATCTCCCTTTATTTCTTTCTGTATTGATTCTTTCCTAAACATCATTATTCCTCTTTCTCTTCCATTATCTGTAGTCGAAATTTTCATGGCATTTAAACCTTAAAATTAAAAAATAAAAAATTAAATTAAATTAATAACAAAAGGTGGTTTTCATCTCTTAATTTATGTAGAATTTGGAGATCGATTCACGGAATCTAGTAACCTTTGATTTATCGTTCAAGGTGTGATTTGTTGGCATTTTCTTAAGGTAAATTTCTAATTAATTCATTTACATATTCTCTATTTTCATTCATATTTATATTACCTATCTTGTAACATGAGAATTGATAACATCTTCTCAATTAAAAGTATGTCTCTTATTCATTTCATTCAAATCTACATATATTATCTTTTACATAAAATATTTCTAAATTAATTAATAGTGAATTGTACTTTGTAACATACAAAATCACAAATGAATTGTTATTTAAATTTAAAAATTAATTTCTAGTGTTGCAAGTTAATGGCTAGCATAATCGTTTTGAATATTGTTTATGTGAGAATGAAAGGTTTTAATCCATAATTTTGAATTAATTTATATCCACATTTTAAATAATGTATATCTCTTTTCTAAATTTAAAGTTTTGTAAATTTCCATAATCTTGTTTCATTTTCAAACTAAAATTTTAATCTAAGTTGTTAATTTGGCATGAATATAAATTGTCGAATTAAAATTTTAATCAGAAAGTATTGGTTTAATTTTACATACATTTGCTTATGTAAGTATATTTGTATGTATACATATAAACTTTAAATATTTATATTTCAAATTAGATGTTTGATATTTACAAGATGCACTGACTTAGGCTTCATTACTGATGACTAGCACCAATTAGGAAACACCAACGAAGATTAATGACCCCCTGAAATTGATAAGGATTTTATAAACCACTTGAATGTGATCGCTAGTAATGATCGTGGTAGTCTCGTCAAGAGAGACATGGTGATAACCATAAGAAGTAAGTCCCCTTACCAAAGAGTAACTGGATGGGCTTACTTATTATTGAGTCCCCTTGTCGAAGAGTGAGCAGATTGGGCTCAGTAAGGATCTGAAGAGATCAAAAGCAAAGCCCCTCACCGGAGAGTGAGCGGATGGACTTGCTTGGTCATTGAGTCCCCTTGCTGGAGAGCAAGTGGATTGGGCCCAGAAAGGATCCAAAGAGACCAAACCCTAGATTAAATGAAACCCTAGATTGAATGAGACCCTAGATTGAATGAGACCCCAGATTGGGTGGAACCATAGATTGGATGTTAGACGATCTAGAGAGATCGGGCCCTAGAATGGACATTGACTTGACCATAGGATTTGAATGCCTTGTAATTAGATTAAAATAGATTAATCTCGGATGAACACAGGATGATTTTGATAATATGATATGATCACTCCAGGTGAAAATGAATTAATTACAATTTATGACAAGCACTTCATCAAGGACTAGAGTCCTTAGCTATAACAGGTCTTGAATGACCTTTCGTTCGTTGGAGAATCCAAAGGAACTAGAAAATACACCAAGATCAAAACCGATGGATGTTGCGCTCAAATGCTTAAGATTGACTACTACTGAAACTTCTTCTTAAGCAAAGCATGCCTTATATTCATAAGGCGTGTTTAGGAGGCAAGTGTTAACTGCATTTTTGTCCAAGTAGATTTTCAATTGGAATTAGGACGTCAAAATGAAGGCTAGGCAATTCATGCACTTAGAAACATGCTTAGAAAGGCTAAAAGATTGGACTCAAGATGTTAGATGGAAATTGGGGCCAGTAAAACCAATCGGCACCGAGAGGAACCTCTCAATACCGATAGGTTTATCTTCCACTTGGCACTTCCCAATCTCTTATACTCCAATTACTTCTTCAAGCAACCATGATAAACTACTTTCTTAAGATGAATGATGAGCAAAACTAAGGTTTTTGGAGAGGATAGCAAAAAAAGCAGGAAAAGACAAGCGATATCGGATGAATCCTCAAAAGGAAATAAATCTCTAGGAAAAAAGAGTTTGGAATGCATCAAATTAGAGACAAAAAGATAAGACAAATAAAATAAGGACAAATTTTCAAAAGAGATCAATTTTAAAAACCATTTCCAGATATAGGCTAGTTTTGAAACTAATTGCAGAAATAGGCTAGTTTTGGCCAGCTCAGCGATGAGCTGGCCTTTTAAAAAAAAATATAACGGGGCGCATTTCAGAAATGCGCCCCTTTATATTTGTACTGGCGCATCTGCAAAATGCGCCGGTGAAAATATTTGATGTCCAAAACAGAAAGCAACAATATACCCAACTCACTTTTATTACTCAAAACAAAACAGTATAGTCCAAACTCCAATTCCGAACCTTTCTTCCATTCAACTCAAAAATTGATCAATATCTACTAAAATTCTCCAAAATATACAAGGATTACTAGTCGGATTACTTCTATCAGCTACTTGGCATCAATTTGAAGGTAAAAACTCAAACCCTAGCTCAATTTTTGGGTATTTTCATATTCTAATTTTCACATGTCCATCCTTTCATTTTTTATGCTTTATTATGTCATTAGTATTTGTGTAGTAATTGATTGTTCTAAAATTAATATTGTTTTCTTTTTTAGAAGTATGTCGGATTTCAACCCAATAATTTGCTACTTTGATGAAAAATTGACTATAAAAGAAAACAATACACCGGTATATGTTGGTGGTAAACAAAAAGGTTCAAAGGTTAAAAATTTTTGCTCCTATCATGAACTAAAAGAAACGGTGTATAGGGTGACAAAAATTAATTCACAAGAATATGATGTAAAACTAGTAAGCAAGTGGGTTACTGATTCTGGATCTTCTGCTATCGACGTAAATGATGATGAAGATGTCGATGCTATGTTTTCCGTTAATATGAAAGTGATCGAATTATTTGTAATAAAAGAGGAGTTGAGACATTTTGAAGATGCAAATACCACTAATTTGAACCAACATTCTACTCAAATTCTTGGTACTATTCCGAGTTATCCTTATCAGAGCAATCCAAGTCCAGTATTTCCTACTTGTATGAATACAAAGTAAGTAATTTGTTAAAGTATTTACATTCGAGCAGTTCGAATTTATAGCGTTTTGATCTCATACTCTTTTTTTCACAGTTTTACGATGCATCCGGGTGGTTCAAGCTCTAGATTGGCAAATGATCAATTTTTATACTTCGTTCCTACAAATGCTAGAGACGTTAACAATGATGATGGAGGTCATAGTTCACCACATATAGATAGTATGCAAATTGCTTCAATAGATAATGATATGTCATGGATGGATAATATGGAAGTTAACAATGAAGCGCTAGAGTTTGAAATTAATCATGAGAAAGAAAATGAAAATAACGAAGCATCTTTGGTGGAAGAAGAAGATGACGATGATAACGATGAACATATGGAATTTGAGATGCCTTTGACAGATGATTTATGTACTGTGAAAATTATGGCGGCATCATTAATTGAAAATGTAACTCCTATTAGAGATGTTTTTACCTCAAAATGTGTTGATTCTGGTTTTCAAGTGGGAATGAAATTTCAAACAAAGGAAATACTTATTCAGCAGTTAAGTGAGTGGTCCATCAAGAATTCTGTTTCTTTTAAACCCATAAAATCCTGCAAAACAGAGTACACCACGATTTGTAGTGTTGATAAAAATTGCCATTGGAGAATACATGCAATTGTCCCTAAAAAATCATTGATGGGGTGGTGGGAAATTAGAAAATATGATGGCAATCATACTTGTGTTAATCCGATTATTAATTCAAATCATAAACAAGCTACAAGCAGGTTTATTGCTAATAAAATACTTCCTTTTGTGAAATCGGATTTGAATACCACTCCTTCTGCGATTCAAGTGCTAATGTCTGAAACGTTTTTTATCAAAATCAGCTACTTCAAGGCATATAGAGCATTGCGTAAAGCACTGGAGAGTGTTTTTGGAGATTGGGAAACATCGTATGCTGAGTTACCACAATATTTAGCTACCATTAAAAAACATAATCTGGGAACAATTTTCAAAGTTGATGTCGAAAGAATCACCAATGATAAAGTTCTTTTTAAGAGTGCATTTTGGGCATTCGGTGCATCTATTGATGGTTTTGCGTATTGTCGACCGTTGCTTTGCATTGATGGCACTCATCTATACGGTAAATATCAAGGTACGTTGCTAGTCGCGACTGGAGTAGATGCAAATGATGGTATATTTCCATTAGCATATGCAATCGTAGACTCTGAATCAAAAGATAGTTGGGATTGGTTTCTTGGATGCATGTACTACCATATACATAGTGTTCGCAATAGGTGTTTAACCTTTATATCCGACTGAATGAAAGGTATTCCGAGAGCATTAGATAATTGGCCACAAGAACACCATCACCACTTTTGTGCTAGACATCTCAAAGCTAACTTTCAAGTTGCTGGATTTAGTCCAAAAAAAAAATAGTAGACTTGTTTTATTCATGTGCCAGTGCTACAGATGATTTGCAGTACAATGAGTTAAGGGGACACTTGAAAACTATTACTCCAGATGCACATGCTTGGATTGAAAGAAGTTTACGAGGTGCGGAGGAAAATTGGGCTCTATGCAAGGATAATGGTGGAAGATTTATGATGATGACAACAAATGTGTCCGAAAGTTTTAATGGAGTTCTAAGAGGTGCTCGTGTTTTGCCAGTTAAGTCGTTAGTAGCAAGAACATTTTATTGTTTAAACGACTATTTCATGAAACGTCATTCCGATGCCGAGGGATTTGAAACGCAAATGAGTCCAAAAGTCGAAACTCTTTTAGCCAAAAGAGCAAAACAAGCAAGATCTTGTGGAATTGTTAGATTCAATCAAACCGAATGGCAAGTGAATGATCAAGTTGGAAAAGCGTTTACAGTGACATTACAGGATAATATATGTAGTTGCACTTGCAACATACCTTTATTGCAAAAGTAGCCATGTTTGCATGTGATGGCCGCTTGTGCTCGAACCATTGGAGGAGCGAATAGATCATATTACGATTTTTGTTCAAAGTGGTTTTCAGTAGAAAATTATAAAGCAAGTTACGCTCCAAGTTTTCATCCAATTCCAGATAGTAGATATTGGGATGCATAACACGGACCGACCATATTGCCATCGCCTACAAAAAGAAAGACGGGACGTCCACGGTCGACAAGAATCAAAGGCATGATGGATAAAATGGGAGGAAGTAAACAAAATACTAGTAGTAAATGTGGTCAAAAGGGACATAAAAGATCAACTTGTCCGTCAAAATAATTTGCATATTTTGTAGTGTATGATTTGAACGTTTTGGTGCGAATGATTTGTATGTTGTTTGGTTTGGATGTTAATCTTCGTTTGGATGTCAAAAGATCAACATTTTTTTGGATGTTAATCTTCAGTTTGTATGTTTTTGTATGTTGTTTGTATCTTGCTTGATGACTTCAAATTGTGCAATGTTAATTTTCAGTTCGTAATATGAAGCAGCAGGTCTCTGTCTGTAACAGAATTGAATGGGCGCAATTTGCAGTTGCGCCTATGAAAATTTGTGATGGCGCATTTACCAATTGCGCCCTATGAATAATTAAATGGGCGCAATTTGCAGTTGCGCCCATGTATTTTTGTGAAGGCGCATTTGTTAATTGCGCCCCGTGCTGGTAATATACCCAGCCAGCCAACCTGCATTCCTCATTTCCTCTCATTCCACCCTTTTCCTCAAAATCCCTAAAACCCCAAATCTACTAAATTCTAAAATTCAACATCAATTTTAGTTATTTCTTCGTCAAATCTGTTGAAAAATGAAAGGATCGTCATCATCTTCTTAAGTTAGAGGTATAATCTTCAATTCAAAAGTATACACCTTTGTTTATCAATTTGGAATTTTATTTATCAATTTAGTTTTGCACCACCAAAATGAACATCAAAGCATTTACATTAAAGCAATTACATTCGTTTACATCAATTTGTTTATATTTACATCATTTGTTTACTTGAACATTTTTTTCTTAAAGAGTTAGTACCCGGTCCCGTGAATGCAAGTGTTTTGTATCTTCAGAATGAACATCGAAGTAATGATAGGAACTTGATGCATGTATTTTTCAAGAAAATTAAAATTACCATTGAGTGTTTGTTTATGCAAGTGTTTGTTTATGAACTTGATGCAAGTGTTTGTTTATGAATGTGTAGAGTGATGAGCCACTTGAGTGTCATGATCATTCAAGCAAATTAAAATTAATCAAGTCTAATACTCCTAGAGTTCAACTTGCATTACAAAGAGCGGGATTCAGAGAAATATCTAGATTGGGTTTTTTCAAAATAGATCATGCACTAATTACTTCATTGGTAGATAGATGGAGACCAGGGACTTCAACTTTCCATTTCCCTACCGGTGAAATTACCATCACATTAGCAGATGTTAGTTGTCTTCTAGGTCTTACAGTAGAAGGAAATCCTGTTACAATAAGACAGCTAAGTAATTACGAAGATATTTGTCAACAGTGTTTAGGTGTGGTTCCACCTCGGAGTGAGATAAGAGGTGCAACAGTTAAGTTGACATGGCATCGCGACATGTTTGCAGATGAGCCATCACCGGATGCTTCAGATGAAGAAATTGAATATCATGCGAGAGCTGTTATTCTACATTTGATATCTTGTCGTCTATTTCCCGATCATTCTAAAGGACGACTAAACCTTTTTTGGTTATTGTTTTTGCGAAATCTGGATCAGTGTGCACGATATTCTTGAGGCAGTGCTATATTGGCAACATTATATAATGAGTTAACAAATGTTGCACTTATGAAATCTAAATCGATAGCTGGTTGTCTCTCGCTTTTACAGGTACAATGTGCATAGATATATTTGCTATAAACTCATATGTAATTCTAAAGTATTCAAATTTTTAATTTATTTCACAGCTTTGGGCATGGACACATCTTCCCATTGGTCGTCCAAATGTGACTTCATCCACGCAAATCGACAGAACATTGCCTTATAGTGAAAGGTAGTGAATTTCCAACTACATTTACACGTGCGTATTTTTGTACTAAAAAAACTCTACTCGTATAACTATATATATAGGTGGTTTGGTTCGAGGAGTTGGGTTGAGTCTCCAAAGCAGGTGGCCACTTACTATCGCGACCATCTCGACATGTTAACAGATGAAGCTGTTATATGGAATCCATATACACAGGATGTGCTAGTCGATCTTCCGCAGATATGTCTAAGTGGGATGCATAGTTGGCTTTGTAAGACACCTATCATATGCATGCGAGATGTAGAAATGTATAATCCAGATCGAGTGATGCGGCAGTTTGGTCTTCAGCAACACATACCTGATCCATGCGAACCAAAGCCGGATTTGGAGTTTGCTATCGTCCAGTGGAACGATAGACATAACTGTATCGTACACCAACAGCTTCCTACGATTCCTATTTCGAGATACATGACTTGGTATTGGTCGATTATTCGAAGATTCATTGTCGTAGATCGGACTTCTCACGAACGAGCGTACACCGCTCGTGCACCGGTTGAGAGAGATATGGTAAATCTTCACATTATCGTGATATTTTTAGTTTGTTCGCTTGAATTATATTTCTAATTTTGAATAAACAACTTCAACTTGTAGGTCGATGTACTAGAGACGGTAGGAGGAGGGTTAGCTGATATCGGACATGGTAGAGTACCCGAACGAGAAGTCCAACCACGGTGTCTTGATTTGAAGAAACTTATTGACACGCTCCTTTTTAGAAATCGATTAACACGGCCAAGCTCTTCCGAACAAGCTTTGCGGATTAGAGAGCGAAGAACTAAAAGAAGGCAAGATACACACCAATTGCAACCTGCTGGACCTTCTCAACCCCCACCTACTCAAGACGATCCAACTCAACCATGAGCACTCCTATTTTAGTTTACTATTAATTTGCTTTTGTAATCGAACTATAACTTCTGCTTTAATTCGAATGTAATCGGATTTTAATTATGTTATGCTGGAATTTATTTAATGGTAGTTTTATTTGTTGGCTTGCATATTGATAAACGTTTGCTATCATTTAAGATTGTCCAATTGAATTTCGATTTTGTGTATTTCAATTCGAATTGCTTAATATAGTTCGTTGTCCAGGTTTGGACAGCAAAGATTTGCACTGGCGCATTTTGCAGATGCGCCAGTGCAAATATAAAGGGGCGCATTTCTGAAATGCTCCCCGTTATATTTTTTATTAAAAAAGGCCAGCTCATCGCTGATTTGGCCAAAACTAGCCTATTTCTGCAATTAGTTTCAAAACAAGCCTATATCTGCAAATGGTTTTGAAAATTGGTCTCTTTTGAAAATTTGTCCATAAAATAAAAGATTTTCACCTAAAAAAACCACTGGTACCAGGAGGAACCTCTCGATACCTAGAGGTTTTTGTTGAAGATTGGGCCGACGTGTTCCCTCCTTTACACTTGGGGTTGCTTCTGGACTTCATTTTACGTGGGCTCTTGAGTTTACTAGCAAGTTTCTCTATAAATACAAGCCCTATATCAACTGAAGAGGGGATAGATACTCTGCATCTTCTTCCCGAAATATACTCCAGAAACTCCGTTGTAAATTGGGGATCCACTAAATTGTGTTCTAATATGATAAAATTAGTTGTACTCCAGAGAAAAAATGACTAATAACAAAGATTAAAGTGGACGTAGGCCGGAGAATTTGCCAAACCACTATAAAAGTTATGTCTCTTTTTCTGCTTTTACATTTGTTTTATTTGAATTGGAGCTTTCATCTGATATTTGGGTGTTAGTGTCAGTTTTAGCATCAACGTAAAAATTGTATAATAATAAAACTTATTTGATATGAATGTATAAACTAAATGTGAAAAATTAAATAAACCATAAATAAACATAAGGATTATACATACGTAAATGTTTGTATACCATGATTTCCAATGTGTTTGACTCTTGAACCACGAGGGTATTTTGTAAGAAATACACAATTCCATAATTCGATATCACTTAATGTAATATATAGAAGATTATGAATCTTCAGTATAATGGTGTCCTCTATCATATATATATTAATGAATTACCTACATACTCCTTAGTCGCTAAGCAAACTCAAGCTAGGGATACTACGTAAAGTATCATTAATGTATTGAATAGACGACGGAAGATAACTATATATATTTATTGAGCAAACTCAAGGTACATATACTATACTTAGGCCATTGTGATATAGTAGGTATGAGCGAATAGTCTCTTTTGATTTGTTGAGGAAACTTAAGGTCGAAATGAGATAGGACATGGTACCAAGGGTTGGGAGTTGTATATGATAAACCAATAAGGAGTTATCCATCGTCCATGGAGCCATGACTTGTTGAGCGAACTCAAGGTTAGAATTTCAAGACCAATGAGTCCTAACAACACAAGTGCAGTCGAAAGACTTCTATATTTTGACATAGCATTTGGTGAAATATAAAGGATTAGTGAGAGCATTATTAGAAAAATGAAACGATAACATTTAACCTGCTAATATTTTAAGAACATATGTTATGTAATGTCATAATAATCTATAATGATAATTTATGCATTTAAATGAATTGATAAAACGTTTTTCAACTAAAATATTCAAATGAGTTGAAAATGAGAATTGACAAATCGAAATATAACATATACTTATTAATAATGCCTATTGCTTGTTGACGTTTTGACACCCTTGCAAGCACTGGATTTTAAAAATACATAATGCATTCGTAATTTGATCGCTAACATGTTTATTTGGTCAAGGTCGTATATTGCATTCTATGAATTCCAAACTTAAAAGCAATACGAGACTATGAATATTTGATCCATATACGATCATATATAAGTGTCATATGGTGAATGGTCATTGTTCATAATGCACGATAATTTGATGAAATTATTTCATTCGAAGCAAATAAATGAATCTTACTATGATATCAAATATTCAATTTGACTGATTAAAACAAAGATCGTATTGTATTAAATGTAACGGTAGACCAAAACTACCAGATAGATCTAATAACTAGATCATCGAAATATCAGTCTGGTCAATTTTCATAAGTTGAATTGTATATGATGTCCTTAAATATTAAGGCTAATTGAGTGCGCTTTTGTATTGAGTTCGTCATGATGTTGTAGTAAGGGGATTCATTTGGATGGTTCGACCATTTAGAAAGAAAGACGAATGTATATGAGTGGATGTGATTTAAGCTATAGTTGGGATAAAGAGAGTGGATGGACACTTTTGTTCAATAAGCAATGTAGGAGATGAGATTTGTAATAATAATGAGTGATACTTAACATTGGAATAAGAAACATGTTTATATTCTGAAATGTATTTTCATATAGAAAATTGTTTTCTATTTATTTTCTTTGAGTTCAAGATATTAAATCAAAGAACTCTCTATTGTAAACTAGTTACAATGTATGAAATAAATTATCTACATTTAGTAATAATGGACCTCCAAATTGAGTACACTATTACAGTAATGGTGGAAATAGTGAGAACATGCCATATAACATTTATTGATTGCGCCAACTTATAAAAATTACTTTCATAAAATATACCAAACACTATTTATGAAATAAGGACTATTTTTTGATGTCAACTGAAAAATAGACATAGCTATAATTCAATATGAATATTATGAATGTTCATTATGAAATAAAACTATAACATGGTATTTATTACTATAACAAAAGCGATGCAATGGAAAATATAAAAGTATCTAAAATTGTTTACAATCATTTTGGAATTAGAGACTAAGCCGTAATTTTGAGAAATAATTTGTGTTATATGATTGCAAATCAAATGAAACCGGCTAATTATATCTCAACTAATTAAAGGCTATGCACCCATTTTATGGGAGAGTCATAAGAGTTGATAAACTTTTCAAGTTTGATACATATAAATGTATGCAATCTATGTCTATTAGTACAAAAATGGTTCCACGTCCTTCATCATTATCATCGATGAGTTATCGCAGACTTTGACATATGTATATGATATGCATGTATAAGTCTACAATAAGCTCATAGAATATAAAGTAGAAGTAAATAATATAACATGTAGTAGAATTGATTCGATTTGATCCATGAGTGAGTATACTATAAGGAGTTCCATGTGTACCTAATATGAATAAAGATTCCGTCTCTAAGGTCACTCCTCCTTATAATACACAATGATGTATTTATAAGGAGTAATCGAGCTTTATTGGACAAAGCTTAATTAATGATGAGTGAAGTTGAGTTAAATTCTTTCTATATGATGTGTAGTTAAGAGTACAACAAAATGTTAAAATTAATATTAAAAAATAATAATATACAAAACCATATAAGATATAGGTTTATAAGAAATCCTCACATTTCGTATGCTAAGGAGTTGATAGGTTGTGCGAGTCAAAAGACTGCATGTGATAATTGTATGTAAGAGATCTTGTATGAATCGTCCTAGGAGAATATTAGGAATGGTAGTCATTCGATGACTAATTTATGTTATAAACATAAATGTATTGTGAACTAATGCAAAATCAATTTTATATAAGGCAATTCATATTTTTTTTATAAATACTCATTTCACTGCACTAAGAAACAACTGTTATTTCAAGAAATACCAACTTCGTAGCGAAGGAATTTCTTTAAGAAATTATTAGTATAAAATAAATTTGGATATGATCCAAGCATAAAATTGATTACAAGGGATGAAATGAAATTGACGAACCTAAATGAACACAATTCATTAGAATGTCTAATGGGTATTCTTTTACATTAACTATGAGTTTTTGCCATGTCAAGAATAAATAATCCTCGATTTCCGTTAAGCGTATTGTGACGAATGGGATTTTCGACCCTTCGAAATCGATATCAATACGTCCACTGTATTGCATATCAAGCGTCCAAGTTCTAGAAAAACCGATTGTTAAGTGCATAAAGAAAAATAAAGACAGAACAGATTCTTACACAAATGGAATAACATATAATATTTCAACATATAATCTTTATAGCGGAAATTTTAAATACATATATCAGAGTCTATCCTAGTCTCGACCAGGATAGATCTAAACTTATGACCCTAATGATACTGAATACAAATAGTAAATAAATGCAACAGAAATGGAAATGGATAACTATCTACATAGGAAACTCCAGCTCCAGCTCTAGCTCCAAACTCCTCCAAAATCTTCCAAGCTAGACCTGACTACTTGTCTGCCCGAAAAAATAAGGTATCCAGGATTTAAGGGAAAATAAAATAAACTTTGGATCTGTCATGGGACAGGTGTGAGAAAACTCAAAACACAAATATTTTTTAAAACAAAAGGTATCTCATAAGACCACACCGCACATAAGCATGATTGAGTTTTTACCTTATGATAACCAAAACATTGCTACGTAAAATCCAGTGATATTGTAATAGTGTCTATATTAAAAATACATATTAATCATAGCCAAAATTGCTACGTTGATTAAATTCCAGCATAATATGTCTAAGTCTGAATGCACTTATTGGAGAGCTGATTTCATGCAATGATAGATAAGAGACTACCTTCCATATAGTACATTTGTAGAGGAATGTACCGAGGACCCACAAACAGTCCTCAGCATCTGGCAAGACCGGCCTACTCCTTTCCGATGATCAACACAATAATCCTGAATAGTACCAAATATAAATCACCTTAGTCATTCCCAAATGTATCCATGACCACAGCATACACAACAAACCCAATATATAAAGGGTAATCTAGAAAGGTGATGACCATACCCTAATAGGTGCCGCATAACCTTACGAAATAAACTATTTTAGCCATTTTCGGATGTGAGGCCTGAGGTAACGTATTACCTTTTACAGAAAATCCCCACTTTAAATGCAACATTTCCATTTATAATAACACGCTATTGATTTCCATAATAGTACAACCCCTGAGTTCATACACCTCGGTGAATGGTGTTAAGTGTAAGAGGGATTACCTGCTACATCACTAAACAGATGTATGTTTGCAAAAATCAACGAACGTGGCCTTAGAAATGCAATGGCAGACACTCGTCCATACAATTTTTCTAGGAATAGGACAAGCCGAAGGCACTCTTAGTAGTTTGGGAATCACCCCTAGGATTAGTAGCGAGCAGTCCTTGCATCGAAGATTTTAAAATAAAGATACCACTGCCACCATATATATGATATGGGAATTACCTTAGAAGCTAGTGGAAGCAACCCTACATCATGAAGATCTCCGTCTTCAAAACCATTGTCATGTCTTCACTTCTGAATGTGTATATTGGTTTGAAGTAATATTTAGATAAGAATCACCAAATCCGATCCTAGTTTCTCCAAATCAATTATCAATAAAAGATGTCAAGTATGTAGTGATTATTGTTCAATTAATCAATATCTTTAATTCAAGTAAAATATCTTCTTAAAGATATATGTCTTTAAACCATTTTCTTTTTCAGCATGTACGAGATTATTAAACCTCTTTTATCAAATCCTTTTGGTTAATTAAACCACCTTTTTAACTTTGGAAATACTAAAACATTTCATCTTTCACTTAGGAAAAATATTTTCATACTCAGTTATTAGTATAATTCCAATCTTAATGAAGATTTCACATTTCCAAAACATATTTTTAATGGACTAAAAACAATGTTATTTAAGACATCGTTTACTATAAACACAAACCATTTAGTATTAAGTAAAAAGGGATCCATAAAATTGGACTATTTATACTTAATATAAATTTCCATATTCAACCTGTACTATTCGTCGAATAACAATGAAACCACCTTTTAAATTCACACGGATATTATAGTTTCCCTCCTCGGAATTTAATATAGAGTTTAATAGAATGTTCCCTTTACCATTAACATCCTATTTTAAACCTTGTTTTACCTTTTTGGAAAATTCCAAATCTCTTTTCCTTATCTTAAGAAAATGTGATCCAAGTAAATTAAGTTAACTATCCCCTTTATTGGGCTAGTCCGGATAACGAGGGAGAGCAGCAAACTGGTTTTCCAAACTCAAACCTAGATACTATATCTTTGTCACCCATAAGGCAGTCAAGTTATTTGATCGACTATAACCTTAATATTTTTCAAACTTCTTAATTGCCTTTAAATTACTTGATTAATGATTTAAAAAATAGTCACAAAAGATTTAGGAAGATGTAACGATCTGTCCTTTTCAAACAACTCAAGATGACAATAAACCATCCTTTTCCAGCTTAAACCGTTCAGATTAGACATATTATAATTTGGAGTTTTAATATAGGATCAGATACACAATCACACACAAAACAATACAAAATCTCACAGCGGAAATAAATAATATACATAGTAGTTCGTGAAGCTACTACACAAAATACATCAGAGTCTTAGACTTTAATTATACAATACTAGAGTTACATAGAAGCTTACTGATACAAGCCAAAATGAAAGTAGATAACTAATACTGGATAGAGTGGAGTCTTCAATAAGTTTCAGCTCCTAAAATAAGCACTGCTCATACACTACAATACTCAGACTGACCCGAGCATAAAGTAAAACAATATACTCAAGTCAAGACAAGAAGTTCTCATGTAAGTAGTCCTACTCAAGTGAAAATGTATAAGTGACTCAAGAGATGTTACGGGATTGTCCATCTTTTAAGGATCTATCAAACTATCTATACATATAATAGGATAAGTTATATATGTAGTGTCAATCAGTAAAGTAAATATTTTTCTTAGCGTCAAGGCTTTACATTAATCCCCATTAACGTGTTTTTAAGCATTGTCGTACAGTTTGCATATAAAACACCAGTAAACCGTCGGTGGATAGGGATGCGTCGTGATACGACAACACTAAAACAAAGTTGTAGTGGTCTCGTATAGGGATAAATGTATGACAAGGCACGTGAGGCAATGCCCAAGATACGACACTTCCAGTTTACCCTTCCCTGCTGGTGGTAACGCATCATAGCCTTGATCGCCCACTGCGTCCAACACTCCCATAATCGAAGGGTGATCACCAATAACAACCGAAATAGTATATTCAAACGAAGAAGTTCGTCCACCCGGGGTAGCTAACCCACTTGGTCGGTACAGCTCCAGTTTTAGTCATTTCAAATTGGCACAATTGCCAGGCTAATCCATCATCATTCTCCTTCTTCAAATCCAGCAAACGTACGATAAATCCAACCATTTTGTTCTGGATCATCACTCCACGTAAACAGTTACTAAAGTCGTTTCGGTATCGACAAAGAGTATGTCCATATCGACCACGGTCTCTTTAATAACCAACGTCATTTTCACACTGATTGGATATTTTATTAAAATATCCTTTATTTCAAATATATATTCTCATTTGACTTCAACAAATTTATATTTAAAATCCAAAAGTTCAATTTTAAAGAAATAATTCATTTTTACTAAATTATCCAAATTTAACAACTTTTCAAATTAACCGAGTTAATTAAGTCTTAAGATGCAAAAGTTCTATAACTAAATATTTAATTAAACTTCAGAATTAATTTACTTAAACACTTTAATTAAACTAAAATTCACAACAATTCAGTTTAATCCTTTTCTTTAAAATTAAAAAATAACTAAAATTCTCTTTTATATTAAATCAAGTATTTATTTTTAATTTAATTATTATATTTTAATCCAATCAAATCCAATTAATTTTTTATATTTAATCAAATCTTTATTTTGAAATTCAATTATTATATATTCAATCAAATCAAATTTAAATTAAACCTTCATTTAAAATTTTAATTACATATATATATTATTAACACTTCATTAAATTTCAAATAATCAATTTAACGAGTTTTAAAATCGTTAACGTTTAACATGGCCATTATTAATTTAATTTCATAATTTAAAATAGTTTAATTTACTGTTCATTTTAAAATCTAAATTAACTCAATAAATTTCAAAATTTAATATTAACCTCAACGAAAAATTTAAATTATAAATTCACGTTAAAATTTTAAATTCTTTCTTAAATATTAAATATCCAAAATAAATTTCAATTGACCAATCGGTGTTTATTATTTAATTTTCTATCTTAGGCCAAGTGATTTAATTTGGGTATTTACCATTTCAACCCATATCCCAGTTCAAAATTCCGTGTCCAAATCAATGCATATAGCAAAAATATAACAGTGACAGATATCAATAAATCAATCATCGTCCAATATTCAAACTTTCCATAGTTAACAGGTTTTCATGCAATTGGGATCCCAATCAACAAAATCAATTATTTCAACCAAATCACATATCGCAATGTCAACTATCAACGATTTCCAATTTCAATATTGATCATAATCATCATACGATTATTTATAACATAGCGGATACTTGCAATACGAAAATCTAATCGTGAGCTTAAATTGTTCACATTCGCGGCTGTCGACAACTGGATGTGGCGATACGGATACACGTACATATGCACAAGCTACGCTACGTTGCGACGTATGGTTTGATGATGTGAATGATGTACAGAGCAAATTCAAATGGCAAACTCGGCATTCGGGAGTTTGTAAGTGGGTTCAGGTATGACTTTGGCGAGGGGAGGTATCGGTTCAGGTTTTGGGTGGTCGGAAGCAGACTTCTGTAGTGGTGGAGCTTGGTGGCAGCAGGTGGAGGAGGATCAGGGCTGGTTGCGGCAGGGTTGTGGGTCAAGCGTCCTAGGTGGATGAAGTTGGGCTTGGAGGCAGGGCCGAGGGGTGCTGGCAAGTGGGGAGGAAGGCGGGGGTGGGTCGAGTTTGGTGGGTGGCAGCAGGTGGGTGTTCGGCTTCGGGTAAGGTGTGGGCTGGGCGGTGGGCTCAGGCGGTGGATAGGAAGCGGGAGCTCAGGTTGCAGGCAGGGGTGGGAGGGGTTCAGATGCAGGTGGAGGTGGCCAAGAGGAGGTGGCTTTGGCTGTAGCAGGTTCGGGGTTTGGAGTGGATGTGGTTATGTTAGGTGGGTTTGAGCGGAGGCGAGTTCAGGGAAGGTGGGAATGCGGTCGGTGAGGGTGCGGCTAGAAGGTGGTGGTCGGGGACAGAGGAGTGTGGCAGCGACTAAGTCGGTGGGTGTGGGTCGTGGGCGGTAGGTGGGTAGCAGGCGGAGGTCAGTAGCGGAGGGAATGTAGGCTGCGGTCGGGATTGGGCGGGTTTCGGGCTTTGGGTGGGTGGCGCAGGTGAATAAGGGCTGGTGGTTGGGGTAGGGAGGTCAGGATGGAGGCGATCGTAGGTAGTGTTGGGTAGGAGTTGCAGCTGGGAGCTGTGAAGGCGGGGAGGTGGGTTACACGCGGAACTGAGGTGGGTTTTACGTGAGGCTTAGTATAGGATAAATATATTTGCTTTTATATTTTTTTTTCTTTTCCTACGTATTTCTAATAGAGAAGAAGAGAATGGGGAGCAAGTTGAAAGGCCAAGCACACATATAAATTGTAGAAGGAGGGGAATGCACAAAGGGCTAATAAATGCTACATTTAATAAATCGACTGCATACACAAGGAATATGCAGGCTGAAAAGAATGTACTGTCAGCTGTGAAAAGAAAGTAGGTAATTATGACCCCGGACACGATTACGGACCATAATCTTGAACATTTAACATTTTGCAACAAAAGCCAAAATAAAAAAACAAATTTATCATGGAAATCATCGCGACGAGATGAATCCAACGACGTAAATCTATGCTACGACGTTCGTAGAAAAATTTCGTCTGGCGCCGTTGTTACCGCTTCGAAATTAAATGTTAACGACAATTCTTGATAAACGGAGCTACAAAGGTCGGAATTGGACAGAACGAACTTTGATGTTTTAATCAGAAAATTTCTAGATCATTTCTATGCGAAAATATTCATACTTTAAAATTTGATAATTCGTACTAAAAATTTGAGCTAAACAAGTTTCTAACGAATTTCGACGCGAAACAAATTTCATAGGTCCTATTTAAGTGGACACATTTCAAATATCTGGTTTTCCTTGTCAAATTTTTTATTTTCAGAAATAATTTTTATTTTAAAATCTTCGTTAAATTCTTATTTTAAACATAAAAAACTCCTACTTGTTATAGAAGAAAACCCAAGTTTAAAGGTTATTTTAGAATTGTCAAATTCCTTTGTTAAATTAGCAGTGAAAAGTGCTTTTAAAACCTTCGTATCACAAATCCCATTTAAACCTTTTATATGTCCAAATTTTTCATTCGAAACTCTTTTAAAATATTTTAACATGTTTTTATAATTTATCTTATATTTTAAAGATTTAAAAATATCAATTTTTAAGACTTGTAATCCATATTTTTCGAGCTGCCAAACCGCGATGATTTTTAAAACTTTATTTGGAATATCTCGAACAAAATGAAATCTTGATTTTTCTCCTTCATTTGGAAACTCTAGTTATAAGAGTTCGAAAAATTCTTGTTTTGAATAATTTTGAGCTATATTCCACTTTATACATTGATTTAACTTTTATGGGGCGAAATCGCGAACTACCGTTATGCAACGTGCTTATTTTGACCCTAAATTGATATCTTTTCAAAACTTTGTTGAAATGAGTTTTAATGTTTATAAAACATTTATGAACCATTTTTATTCATGTTTAAAGAGGTTTTACTATGTTATAACACTGTTATAATTCATAGTAGAAAGTTTTTTCTTTGTGTAAATTCGACGTGTATTTACCGTGATTATTTCTACAACCAAGCAAACATATTATTATATCCAAAACATAATTATCGAACATAGAAAATAAGCATAGAAAAACCTATCACATCATCATATAGCTTAATAAAATAAACTAGCAGAGTAATTCTCAACATTGTAGCATTCACTCCTTAACTTCTTCGAATTACTTCGATAACATTCCGGTAGCACTTCTCTCTGTTTTCTTTACTCCGGAGCTTCTGGATCTCCACCTTACCTCTAGGGGAGCTCGTCCATGCCTTGGAAATGGTGGAGCTTGGCCATTATGGTGTTACTTAGGGGGTGATGCAATTATAGAGAGGATGGGAGTGTTTTTGACTTGATTTTGATGTGGATTGACTTTGTTTACATATGCAACTATTTTATTTCTTTTTACCATTTTTTTCTTCATTACTTCTCTAAGTTAAGGAAGCTATTAAAGAGCATTAAGGAGCTCAAGAAGAAGGAAAAAGAAGAGTTTTGGTGTGAAAATTATGAAGCCTTAGGTTGGGTATTTATAAAAAAATTTGCAAAATATCTACCAACACATTATAAGCCATCACCACACCCTTGTGCACCCCCTTCCATCACTTTGGCTGAACCCACACCCCCCATGGGCTTTGTCCCATTGATCGAGTGATTGAGAGTTTTCTTTTTGACTCTTAAGGATGAAGCTATCATTTGTATACATATAGGGAAGCTTATGTATATACATATTTAGATATTTACAAACCCTTGATGTGACTAATTGTGTACCCATATATGTGTGTATGTATGTACATGCAAGTTTTTATGTGTATTAAATAACCTTGCAACGATTTGAAACAACTTCCGTTCGATGAAAGGTGGAAAATCCGAAAGCTGAATCCCGGTCACATTTTCAGTTTTTAACCAAACTATTTATTTATGAAAATAAAACTTGAAAATAAATTTCTTATCATCTTTGAATAATTAAAAAAAGATTATTTAAGATATAAAACCATATTAAATAATATTAAAATCCATTTACAAAAATATGACGTCGATCTGCCAAAATGCGACAAATTTTATATATTTTTATAAAACAAACATATATATATTTATGAAACTATTATAAATAAATTATTATCGCTACATAATAATTAAAATGGATTATTCATCGTTTAAAATAATTATTTGTATATTTAAATACCAAAACTTTCCTTATATACTCATTTATGAAAAAGATGACATCATAATTATTCTATTTCCAAAAATGGAAAATTATTGTAATTATTTATTTTTGTTTAAATAGTTAAATAAGTATATGTAAAAAAATCGTGTGCGACTTTTGATGGTAAAAAAGCTGTTTATCGATAAAACGATTTTTTGGTCACTTTATCGATATTTTTCCAAAAAATATATTTTTGTAAACATTTTTTAGAAACAAGATCATCATTATTATTTATCACACTGAACATGACTATTTATGTTTAATAAATCTATATTTGAATATTTAAATTTTATTAAATATTACAAATTCAAATGATAAAATTATGGGTCGTTACATTCTTCCCCTTAAAGAATTTCATCCCAAAAATTTGACCACAACCCCAAACCCAAACCCAAAAGAGTTAACCCAAAATATTATCTTTAAACTCAAATTCATATGATATACATAGATCATCGGTAATATCTGATTCGATCTTATATTCAAATCCACAACTTTACTTTCAAACTAGTAGTGATACCTCGATACTTTTATTCAAACATTTTTATAAAGATGCTTCTTTATATATAATTACTTTAAAAAAATTATTCACCATCTTCTTTCTAAAGAAACTATTTCAATTTCAACACTTAGAAAATACCTCTAAATACTTAAATCTGTAAAAACCTTTTAGGAAAGCTTCATGTTTTCCAAAACACACCTTATTGGGTCAAAACGAATGTTGCGTGAAACATCGTTACAACAACCCAAAAACACTAGTATAGAGATATAATTAATTATACTTAATATTAATTTTCAATGTCGAACTTAAATTATTTATTAGTTAACAATGAAACCGATCATTTG
This sequence comes from Allium cepa, assembly GCA_030765085.1. Classification (NCBI taxonomy): domain Eukaryota; kingdom Viridiplantae; phylum Streptophyta; class Magnoliopsida; order Asparagales; family Amaryllidaceae; genus Allium; species Allium cepa. Next base: position 658,193,663 of record CM060940.1, read on the forward strand.
GGATATCATCACCTCTCATACCTTGAACGTGACATCATTCTTAACTTGAAAATTGATATAAGTTGCCCACTTCGAGTTTTAACATCAAATATATGATATGTATTATCCCATATACTATATATAATATCTCCTTTCAGAAATCACTTGCTATAACAACAGCGTTATAGTCTATGTCTTCCTCACTTTCCTGAAAACATCTATTTATGACAGTGATGTCGAAATCCATGTCTTCTTCCACTTAAGCCCTTTTTCAAAATTATTTACGAAAACATTTTATAAAATACCATCCAAATGTTTTAAACCTTTTTGTATATCCCAATATTTTTAACCCTTGAGAAGATATCTTTAAAAGCTATTCTACTTATTTAAATGCTCTTTTTTTTTAAAAAAAAAAGTATCACAAAAACACAGCTTTTAATTATATAGGCTTTACTAAAATCTATTACCAAGTTTAACTTATAAAAATCTCATTTATCAAAACATTTATTTGTTAAAACACTCCTTTTTTTTCAAAATAACTTTCATTTTGAATCAACTTTCTTAAGAATTCAAATACCAACTGTATTATTTCAAACTATCACTATATATCTTTTATTCCTGTAATTATAATAAACTCTTATATTATAATATACTCCCTCTAACAAATATTAAATGCAAACACCTTGATAAATATTAACAATTACTATATAATCTATCCAGTAATGATTCACATTATCTTTTTAACTTTAAAAAATTATATAGATCAAGTAACTCAAAAATGATACCAAGGAACTGGATACTGCCAATAGTATCATATCTTCCCTTAACAAGAAGGGGAATACATAAGAGAATTGTTTACCATACGAATACATCTCCTATCCATTTTTAGCTACTTTTGATCCACTTAAACTAGTTAATCATGAGATTTTTTTTCATAAATACCGAAATTTAAATTCTCAAAAATCCCATCATAAAACATGTTTTTATAAATCCAACATATAAAATCATTTATATTACGCATTCAGAAAATTTGTTTGTCTTAAATAAATTCCTTTATAAAACCTCTTTTATAACACTTATTACTTTCTTTATAAAATGCAATTTTCTAAATCTTTACTCTATTTATAAGATATCACATTTATAAATTTGTTCTTAGCGTGTATATATATATAACTTTATATAAAAGTTCAATAAATATTTATTCCAAAATCACTTTATATTAGATGAATTTTCTTCAATCTCTTTAAACTTTGCAATTTTTTTCCAAAACACTAGGATTTAAATTTTCAAAATCACTTCTTATAAAACATATCTTCCAAATCCAACTTTTACAAAATCATTTTATTTTTGTAAAACACACTTTTATACAACATGCACATTTATTATCTTACATAAATTCATTATCCTTAACCCAACATTATTATTTATCAAATACAACATAGTCAAATTGTGAAATAAAATTCATGATGTGTTTGCAATTAAACTATTAGATCGAAAAACCAATCAATGATAATAACTGAATATTATTATTTCCTTAACAATCAAACACTACACAGATAACTATGTCATTCGAAAGATATTCCTTTATATTCAAAATATAATCCTTGGTAAAATTATTTCATTTGCCAATTTTCCAAAAAAATCATTTTTATATAGCATTAACAAATACGCGTTGGTATATAATACTCTCAAGTTATTCTAGGGCGTCATTTACACTATCTCTATTGAGTTACTCATCCTAGGTTATTACTAACCCTATCTCTGATGAGAATTTACCCTTGTCAGTCTCAGGCTCAACCTAAGCTCTGATACTAAATGTGATGTTCTCCTAACTAGAGGTGACCATAAATGGTAACCTCGAATCTAATTTTGTGGCCAGCCTCTCGACTTCACAACCAACCCATAAAGGGACATGTAGGGGTTAGAGTCTAAGCTTCGTTACAGTTCACGAAGCGAGAATACCTTATCATGCATGCCACCGCACTTATCAGATCTGACCCTGGTTTCTCCGAACCAATTTTCAATAAAAGTTGTCAAGTATGTGGGTGATCATTATTCAATTAATCAATATCTTTTATCCAAGTAAAATATCTTCTTAAAGATATATGTCTTTAGACCATTTTCTTTTTCAACATATACGGGATTATTAAACCTTTTTTATCAAATCATTTGGTTAACTAAAACTCTATTTTAACTTTGGAAATACCAAAACTTTGGAAAAACATTTCCATATTTGGTTATTAGTATAATTCCAATCTACATAAAGATTTCACATTTCCAAAACATATCTTTAGTGGGTCAAAAACAATGTTATTTGAGACATCGCTTACTGTAAACCCAAACCAGCTAAAATATTAAGGAAAAAGGAATCCATGAAAATTTGACTAATTATACTTAATACCAATTTCTGTATTCAACCTATACTATTCGCCAAATAACGATGAAATCGCCTTTTAAATTCGCACAGATACTATAAGTTCCCTCCTCATAATTTAATATATAGTTTAACTAAAATGTTCTCTTTACCATTAACATCTAATTTAAACGTTTTTGGAAAATTCCAAATCTAATTTCTTTTATCGTAAGAAAATGCAATTCAAGTAAATCAAATTAACTATCCCCTCCATTAGGCCAGCCCAGATAGCTAGGAAGAGCACGAAACTAGATTTTCAAACCCAAGCCTAGATACTATCTCTCTGTCATTCATAAGACGGTCAAATTATTTGATCAACTCTAGCCTTAATATTTTTAAACCTTATTAATTGCCTTTAGAATACTTGATTAATTATTTAAAAAACATTCACTAAATATTTGGGAAGAAAACCCAAGTTTAAATCTTGTTTTAGAAAAGTTCAAATTCCTTTGTTAAATTGCCGATAAATAGTGCTTTTAAGAGCACCGTATCACAAATCCCTTTTAAACCTTTTATATGTCCAATTTTCATATTTGAAACTCTTTTAAAATATTTTAACATATTTTTCAAATTTATTTATATTTTAGAGATTTATATATATATATATATATATATATATGAGAGTTGAAATCCATATTTTTCGAACTGCCAAACCGCGATGATTTTTATAACTTGATTTAGACATATCTCAAATTTTACAAAATGAAATCCTCTTTCATTTGGAAACTATAGTTATAAGAGTCTGGAAAATTCTTATTCAAATAGTTTCGAGCTATATTTCACTTTACACATTGGTTTAACGTTTATGGTGCGAAATCGCGAACTACCGTTACGCGACGTGCCTATTTTGATTCTAATTTCATATCTTTTGAAAATTATGCCGAAATGAGTTTTGAATGTTTATAAAACATTTATAAACCATTTTAAATCGTGTTTATTCATGTTTAACGAGGTTTAACTATGACATAACACTTTTATAATTCATAAGAGAGTCTTTTCTTTGTGTTAATTCGATGTGTATTTACCGTGAATTACTTCTACTACCAAGCAAACATATTATGACATCCAAAACATAATGATCAAACATAGAAAACAAGCAAGGGAAACACATTATATCATCATATATTTTAATATAATAAACTAGTAGAGTAATTCTCACAATTGTAGCATTCCCTTCGTAACTTCTTCGAATTACTCTAGTGGCATTCCGGTAGGACTTCTCTCCACTTTCTTCACCTAAAAGCTTTTGGATCGCCACCTTACCACTAGGGGAGCTCGGCCATCCCTTGGAAATGGATGGAGCTTGGCCATTGTGGTGGTGTTTAGGGGGGTCGTACACTTATAGAGAATAAGGGAGTATTTTTGACTTAGTTTTGAAATGGATTCACTTTGTTTACATATGGAACTATTTTACTTTCTTTTTGCCATTATTTTTTCTTCGTTACTTCTCTAAGATAAGAAAGCTATTAAAGAGCATCAAGGAGCTCAAGAAGAAGAAAAAAGAAGATTTTTTGTGTGAGAATTATGAAGCCTTAGGGTGGGTATCAATAGAATTTTTTAGCAAAATATCTACCAACACATTATGAGCCATCAACTCACCGATGTGCGCTCCCTATCCATCACTTTGGCCAAACCCACACCCCCATGGGCTTTATCCCCTTGATTGAATGATGGTGAGTTTGTTTTTTAAGTCTTAAGGATGAAGCTTTCATTTGTATACATAGAGGGAAGCTTATGTATATACATATTTAGATATGTACAAACCATTGATGTGACTAATTATGTATACACATATGTGTGTATATGTGCATACATGCATGTGTGTATGTGTATCAAAATTCAAATAACATTGCAATGGTTTGAAATAACTTTCGTTCGACGAAAGGTCGAAAATCCGAAAGCTAAATCACGGTCACATTTTCAGTTTTTAACCAAACTTAAAAAAAACTTGAAAATAAATTTCTTACCATCTTTAGATAATTAAAATAAGATTATTTAATCTATAAAACCATATCAAATAATATTAAAATCCATTTATGAAAATATGACGTCAATCTGCCAGAATGCGACAAATTTTATTTATCTTTATAAAATAAGTATACATATTTATAAAACTACTATAAATCAATCATTATCACTATATAATAATTAAAATAAATTATTCATAATTTAAAAATAATTATTTTGGTTTTAAAATACCTAAAATACTAAAACTTTCCTCTTACGCTCATTTATGAAAATGATGACATCATCGTTGACATCATAATTATTTTATTTCCAAAAGTGCAAAATTATTTTTACTACTTATTTTTGTTTAAATAGTTAAATAAGTGTGTAAAAAAAATCAATCACGACTTTTGATGGTAAAAAAGCTGTTTATCAGTAAAACAATTTTTCGGTCACTTTATCGATATTTTTCCAAAAAATATATTTTTGTAAACATTTTTTATAAACGAGATCATCATTATTATTATCACATATGGCATGATTATTTATGTTTAATAACCTTATATTTGAATAGTTAAAATTTATTAAATATTCCACGTTCAGGCGATAAAATTACGGGTCGTTACAAGTATTAACTCTATGATATGGTACGATGCGCAGATCCGAAATGGATTCCAAGTACATTATCAAAATATGATTTCGATAGTTGTAACTAAAGGGATATGATCCATTGGCCGTAGATATGTCTTTAAGAGAAAGACAAATGAAGTTTGAATACAATGAGATACATTGATAAGAATAATACATAAATTTCAATTATTGAAATTAATGTAATAGATTCACCATTCGATGTGCTCAAGTTAATTCAGATTTATTCATAAAATTATCCCTTAATATGACTTTATGTTCGATATGTATGTTATGAAATGGAAAATTCTAAATAATGATTTGAAATAGAATTTTACACATAACAACCAAAGCATCTCGAAGTTAGTGGAAAGGATATTAAGTTTGTGGGTATTTGGATATGATCCAAGAAATAGTTGAAAGTATCATTTTATAAGCATTAGAATTGAATAAATATTTTGATAAAAATAACAAATAATTTGATTATCATTCAAAATGTAGAGAAAGCATGTTTATAGGAAAAAAGTTAAAAGGTGCATAGATATTTCTAAGCCATAAGTAAATGACACATCGTTGATCATTAACGATGTACTTGAGTTAAAATCGGCCTTAGTTTTTTTAATACTCGATGTTGGTTCTGTAAATAATGTCTTCTATAGTAAGTGTAAAATACATTAGGAATGTCTTAAATGATATGCAAGGACATCTTATTAAAATGTTTAATGTGAAACATGTAAGATGGATTCCTTATGTACCGGCGGTAGGAGTTATCATACATGTTATGCTATCTATGATATCATGATTTGTTTATGTATTTGATACATGAAGAAAATATCAAATCCAAATTGATATGACTAAATTTGTTTGAGGTTTTCTCATGTATTTATGAAATACTAGGGAATTGTTTACAAAAACAACAGACTCCTTATGAAGTAGTGTTTGGACTCAAATTTTCATTTGTGATATTAAGTATAATATGTCAACAATAAATTTAAGTAAAGAATCATTAATTTGAAAGTGTTCCAAATGAAAGATTGTGGCTGATTCAATAAAAAAGGCTAAGTACATCGCCTTGAATAACATCGTGGTAAAAGCAATGTATATAAATATAAATGCACAAATTTATAACTGAGTCGAGGATGATTCCAAATGTTGAGAATCTCATAACATTTTTATATAATAACAAGTCACAATATGGTTCATAACAGAACTAAAAGCTTACTAGAAGTTGAGAGACATACGTCAAATTGTTCTACATGATAAAGGTAGTTTATCAGCATTGGAGAGAGTTGATTGACTGTAACACCTCGTAAAATCAACCATAAATAAATAAATCAGATAAATTAATTTAAATAAGGTAGGGATAAAAATGAAAATTTTGTAAAAGTCAGAATTTGACCACGAAAGTTATGTCATTTCATTCGTGGCGATTTTCCAATCAATTTCCATACATAATATGTTAAGAACGGAACTCAAACAAGGAAGTTATGGACGGTCGAAATTTCAGATTCAAATAGTTTAAATAGAATTTAAATTCAAATAATAATAAATTCATAAATTTGAAATTCAAAAGTTAACAATAATTATACTTGAGGGTAAATTAAATGTTAGAATTACTGTTAACATTAAATAACAATTAAGGTAGAAAATATGTTAATAACAATAAAAAGTTTATACTTTCCCAAAATAGGGGAGTGGTCGACCCCTAGACTACAACCGGTCAATCGATAGTGGTTAATTGGTCGCTAGCGGTTAAGTGGGAGGTGGTAGTCGACCGTTGTCGGTTAAGTGGCAACTAGGGATTGTGTAATTTAATGTACCGACCTTTTTTACCGACCTTCGTCCAACTGTTCTAGTGCATTCCAACCACTATAAAATAAGACTCTAGTCAACTCGATTATATTCAAAAATAATCTAGGAACATTAGCAAAGCTCTATCAATTAATCTCTTCATCGAATGAGAAAATTCCATTAGGATTTTGGGTAAGAAATCGTATATATCTATCTTTGTTTATGGTTTATTTTCTCAACCTATTCCGCTTCAAACCTCTAATTATCTAAATCTAGCATATATACAAATCCCTTACTGTATATATCAAAAAGAATAGATCTGAAAGATTTCATTGAGCGTGTCAAAGCCAAGAGAAGGCAAAGCTAAGGACCTCTATGAGTGGAAATCTTAGTTTTTCTATTTTAGAAATTGAATGATGTGCTTTGGATTTGATATATGTCTTAGGGAGTTTTGGATTAGGAAAACATCATGATAAAAGTCCTAAAATTTATCCAAAGCGAAATGCCAATTCTTAGGTTGGAATCTTAATTGTTTTGTAATAAAATAATGGAGTTCATGTGGATTTTGCAATTATGTGTTTTACCTCCTATTCCAGTTCTTATTCTTTTTTTTGGAATTGATTAAGGGATTTGATTAAGAAATGGTGTGTAAGGTATGAATTTTTATTCGTAGTTTGCACTGCCTATTTCTACAAATTGAATAGAAATTATCTTATCCAATTTTACGTAAAAGAAGTTAGATAGAACGCAAAATGAATTAGATTGTAAGTTTCAATTATTATTGATTTGTTTCATTGTTTTAAAATAAAATAATTTAGATTTGGATTCTAAGTACAAAACTAATGATTTAATTTTGGAATATTGGATTTATGGTAAAAATGTTATTGCGGAAATGAAACTTGTATAACTTTGAAAGATTTGACGTTTGAATGTTAATTTAGGGTGTAATCACCGCATATATAGAAATTAATAAATGTATATTTATATATATAAACTATGGAAATAACATATAATTATAATGTGTTGATTGCGTAGTTAAATAAGTTAATAATTATCATTTAAATCTCCTTTAGGAAAGTAATCAATTAGATGAAATAAAATGGACTTCTTATAAGGCCTAAATAATGAATACGGTGAGAAATGTGATAATGCAATTAGATAGTGTTATGAAATATGATTGAGTTATAGGGATGCGAAGTCAGTCAAAAGCACAAAGTTTGCCCAGCTAATCTGGCTACCAACAGCGTGACTTTGGGGCTGATGTGAGACATTACCTATAATGAGTAACTATAGACGGCGCAAGTTAGGCCCAATTCTATAGGTTAAATCTGCCTAGCTAATATGGCTACTAGTTTCTATGAATAGTCGGGCTAATTGGGACGTCTCTATGGGTTATGGCTCATAATACGAAGGACCTGCTTTGAGGATTGAAGATATTAAGTGATTATTTGAGGGCTTGCCTCTTTCCCTTATATGAAATATTAAATGGCCGGGATTGGCTTTAGGCACGGTTAAGGATATATCGAAAAGGTTCGCTTCATTTGAAGTATTAAGTGAATGAAAAGATTCGGTGCAATGTCAACTAGATAGATACTGTGAGGATTCCGCCTTCGAAATTGGTATTAATGAAGAGGGTCTACCTCAAATGAGGTCTTAAAAGGTCAGAGTCTTCCTATTTTCCTTTAAAAGGTATTAGGTGGCTTGGGTTCTATCTCTCGTATTGGTAGACATTAATAACAGTGGTTATGGGTTATTGATTATGGAAGGACCTGCTTCGGGGATTGAAGCTATTAAGTTGTTGTTTGAAGGCCTGTCTCTTTCCCTTATATGAAGCATTAAATGGTTTTGAATATAGTTTAAATGCGAAAGACATATCCTTATTTAAGTTATACCAAGTACTGATATAGAAAGGCTTGAAAAGTTCTATGCATTAGACATTGTTGTTCGGACTCCCTCCTCATTACAGTACAGGTTAGGGAAGGAGATAAAGATCAAGATGGAGATGACGATAAGAGTGTGGCATTGGTGTATTACTTATGCTATTATATTTTATCCTTCCATTGTGAGTTCTGAATGAATAGATAAATAGATCTTTGTTGTTCTTTTTAACAACCAACAGTCGGTTTTGGAATGGATTTGAGTTCCAATGAGCCTTTTCTGGGTCGGGATTTAGGCTTATTTCGTGACGGGTTGTTATATCTGGGATGAGAGCTTACGTTACATGATCAATAGGAAAAAGTGTACATATGAATGACATATTTATTATTTTAAAGACAATACTAACTCTATAAATTATAACTATAGAAGTAGCTATGACCATATTCTGAAAGGATGGGCGATGGGACTATGAGTTGGAAAAATAAGGAGAGTTAAATTTATACTCCTGCTTCAATTACTCACGGGACAGAGGTTGTATCAGAAGGAGTGGACTAAGAAGAGCCGAAGCATTACATGTGGAAGCACCCCAGAAGCTAAATGACACTTGACTTCTTTGTGACCTAAACTTCTTTATAATTCTGAACTCTGTAAGGATAATGCGTGCCAATATTCATAATAGGTGTAATTATAACATTTATATAAATTGCCTTATAAATAATAGGGATAGAAAATGTAAATGGAAGAGGTTGTAACTCCAAGATTAATAAGGTAATAAATGTGGAATAAATAGGGAGTTATAAGAATTTAATAAAGACATAAATGGACTACTTATGGAGGAATATGGAAGGCATAATAGGTAAAATTAGAATGAATAAATAAATGATTTTAAGAATTGACAATTTGAATAATAACCATTTATTATGAACAATTGACATTTGTAGAAATAGCAAATAATGTGTGAAGAAGTAATTAAATATTATAAGCTAATATATTTATTAACATGCAAAAGAAAGATAAGAAGAAGGAGTGAAATAAGCTTCCATAAAAAGGTATATATTGACCATAAACTAAACAATGGATAAAATTTATAAAAAGAAAATTGTAAATCTGATGATTTGAAGAGTTGAAAAAGAGGATTTTTTTGTTTTGAAACTTTTAGTTTAAAATTAATTGAGTTAAACAGTTTTCAATTTCTAGATTCTTCATTTTTGAAACGAATGTAAAGTAGGGTGTATATTGGACCCAATGATTTTTCTTACTTTATAAATTTGAAAGTTGTTATTTTGAAAGAGCAAGGAAATTTAGAAATTCATAATTTATAAATTAGTTGAGTTGAAAAGTTCTAACTTAAAAAGGATTTTTTTGCATTCTTGAAATTCTTAGTTTAAAATTTATTGAGCCAAAAACTTTTGGTTTAAAGATTTTTGATAAAGGGACTTTTCGTTTATGGTATAAAAGTAAAGTAGATAGTAGGTTAGACTTGATAATTTTTTCCATTTTATAAAATTGGAAGTTCTTTTCCTTAAAATTCTTTTAAAAGTGTGTATAAATGGAAATGACACTTGATTAAAGTAGGATAGAAAGAATAGAAGGTTAAGAATGCTCGATAAGATAGGTAAGAGGAACATTCCCATATAAGGGATTACAAAAAATAATAGCTGAGATAGATGTAATGGCATTAAGGATTTATATAAAGTATGATCAGTAATCCAGTTAGAAATAATATGAGAGGAAAATAACAGAATGGAAGTTATCATTGTTTACTCCACTTTTCATTGTTTAAAGTTATACAAGTGTATTTGAAAATTGAACCGAATGATTATTTAGTGTGATAATTGAGTTTTTGAATGTTCTGGGTTAAAAACCCTAGTTTCAAAAGAAGAAAGCCTTTGTTATAGGAAGTACTTAAGAGGAGAAATTTTTCATAGTTCCCTTCTGGAAACCTATCAATTTTTGAATGTCATGAATGAAAAGTCCAATTTTTAGAAGAAAAAAATCTTTGATATAGAAAGAATTTGAGAAGGAAAATTATTTTACTCGTTTTTGGAACTAACTAATTTTGAGTTTTGGATAAATGTTTTTAAGTTCATATTTTCAAAGGCAAAGATCTCAGATTTGGCACTTCATGGTTGTGAAATTTTAGTTTTACAAGGAATGGTTAGAGCTAAGCCAAATTTTTGTGGAGTAGATAGGGATCACTATCTGGGTAAGACAGGTTAATCATTTTAGGATACGAATAAAATAGGAATAGTATGTACAACCTGATCTGGAAATTTGAAATTAGTCCCAAACCTTTATTTGTCGAAACTGGTAAAGTTATTAAGATGTTCTAGATTTGCAACTGGGCTGTAAATTAGGTTTCTTATAGAATGTGAATTTCCATATTTTGATTTTGGAGCAGTTTCCTTGTAATTTCCATAAATTATCCAATTCCAAAATATGTATAAAAGCATGTTGTTTGAATTAACGAAGAATGTAACAAAAAGAGACAGATGTGTAAGATATAGATATCCTTTTCATAGTTTACATTATTTATCTCAATAAAAGAAAAGAAATAATTGTTTATAATTTCAAACAAAGCAAAAAAATTCATTTGTATTTAAATAATTGGAAATTATAATAGTAATCCTTTTTAGGAGGGTAGCTTTGATAAATTAAAAATATGAAATAAGTATTCTAGTTTAGAAATTGGTATACACATACAACCTTGCTTAACGACTAAAAATAATATATGCATAGCATAATTTACGAATATATACGTATTAGTTGGTAATTGAAAAACTAAGATTTATGGACATTGTTATAAATTTAATGGGCAATACAATTAGTGAGAGTTAAAAGTAATTAAATGAGGACTAATCAAGGAAATTTAATAGGGCATTTATGAAAGAATTGAATCGGAGTAATAAATGGATTTTGAAATTCGTAAAAAGTTAAAGGGATTGAATGAGGTTTGAATAAAAATGGTCCAATTTTGACAATAATGGTCAATTATTATGGGTATATTAACTGAAGTAATGAATGGACCACATTTGTTGGAAACTAAGAAGGAAAATTAAGGAAATAGGCAATAATGGAATGACATATTAGGAATGTACACCTTAATTCAATAGTAAATGTTAAGACCTCAACATCATTTACACCAGTTGATGATAAATGACAACTTCCAGCAAAAAAATTCTTTTAGAGTTTTTGGGTTGTAATCACTAGTTGTCTCCCTTAATTATTAGAAAATCATAAGATGTAGTATAAGATATGTCCATGTTTTATCATTGTGTTGATTTTATGGATGTGATTAAAACGTTTGATAAATATATGTGTATTGAGAAGCCACATAAAAAAAGTAATTTTATAGGGACAATTAACTAGCGATGAACTGTAGGTAAGACCAGAGTTAATGAGGGAATTAAGTTTGCAACTATAAATAAAAGAATGCTCTAATCCTAGAAATTTTAGGATTTTGGGAAAAATATATTCTAGCTTGTACAATGTCACATTCAAGAAAGAGATAGAGCGTATAAGGATGTAAAGAGAATTTCTATTAAGGATGAAGACGAAGGTGGTTAAATTTTCCATTTGGAGCAATAAGGCCGCAATGTCTCTTACATAGATTTGTATCAAGAAGGTGATTTAACTTCATGGAATTTTGGTAAGAATCGTTAGTAATAGGAACCCATTAATTACTAGCAAATTTTTGAGAAGGTCGCAGACAGCTTTAGGAACTTCTTGAACCTTAGCACCGCTTACCACCAGCAGATCGATAGACAAACTGAAAGAGTGAATATAATCTTGGAGGATTTGTTAAAGAGATTACATCATGGACTTTGGAGGACACTGGGAGAAGCACGTACCTTTAGTAGAATTTGCATATAATAGTAGTCGCCGATAGACAATCGGTATAATGCCCTTCAAAGTGCTTTATGGGCAGCCATGTAAATCACCAACTGTTGGCGGGGGGGCATCGATAAAATCCTACTCGGACCAGATTTAGTTTATGAGACTTCGAAAAGATAGAGTTGATTGGGCAACATGTTAATGTTGTAAGATTTTGAAAGTAGGGAAAGTTGGCGCTAAGATTCATTGGGCCTTTCCCAAATTTGGGAAAATAGGAAAACTTGCATATCATGTGGAGCTACTGGTTAAATTGGTAGGAGTCCATGAAATTTCTCACGTTTTGCATTTAAGGAAATGCCTTCATAACACATCCATTGTGGTAATGCCTAATTAATTAGGGAGTATTAAGACGAAACCAACAGCATCCCGCGCTACTGCACGCATTGTGGAGCACAGAACTAGGAAGCTCCGCAACAAGTAAATTAGATTGGTTCGATTACAACAAGGAGAAAATCCACCAGAAAACATGAGAAATTCTCGTCCTAAGCTTTTCCCTGGCAAACTTTCCTCTCCAAAATTAGGTTTAAGTTACATTATGGTTACTATATTGGATGATAAGAGATGGTAGCTATACTTTTCACTGTCTCTTTCTGCTCATGTAGAAATTTTTGCATGTTTAGGGTGTTGCATACATACTTATATGTCACGATCACACACTCACACTAGGATTGAACTGATTTATAGTATGTTTGCAGTACATAATCACATTGCACCCTTGATTGAGTAGATGGTTGGGTGGATAACACTGTTGTATAATATGAATGTTTGTTGCGAGGTACACTATTTGTCCCTTGGAAATATTTTAAGGATGAAATCCTTTTAAGGGATAAGGGAGAATGTAACACCTCATAAGTCAACCATAAATAAATAAATTGGATAAATTAATTGAAAAAAATAGCAGTAAAAATTGAAATTTTGCGAAAAAGAATTTAAGGAAGAAAGTTATGTCGTTGCATTTTTACGATTTTTCGATTAATTTCCATACATAGTATGTTGAAAAGGAGCTCAAATGAGGAAGTTATGGATTTTTTAAGTTTTGAATTAAAATTAATTTAAACAGAATTCAAATTCAAATAAATAATAAATCCCTCGATTTGAAATTCAAAAGTTAACAGTAATTATACTTGGGCATAAGTAAACATTAAAATTAATGTCAACTTTAAATAAAAATTAAGGAAGAAAATAAATTAACAATGGCAAAAAGTTATACGTTCCCAAAATATGGGAGCGGTCAACCCCTTTTGCATGACTAGTCGACCGCTAGTGGTTAACCGATGGGAGGTGGCGATCGACCGTTGCCGATTGAGTAGCAACAAGGGTTTTTGTAATTTAATGTTCTAAATTTCTTTTTTAACCGACCTTCATCTGACGGCTCGGATGCATTCCAACTTATAACAGCCTGTCATTTCGACCTTCAAAAGTCGACACTAATACATCCACGGTATTCACGTAAGGAACATCCAAGTGCCATAAAGTTAGATTGTTGGTGTGAAAGAAAAGAAAAGACAGAGCAAGATCTCACATCATGACGAGTAATATATAATATCAAAATGATCTTTACAAAAGAAAACTTTAATATTCATACAACAATCAGAGCCAAACATATCATCGGCCTGGATAGTTATACCAGTCCGTTCTTACAAATGCTAATAAATACAAAACATGAAATACAACGGAAAATAAAATACATCAATTATTGGAAGCATCCAACTCATCTCCAAAAGCTCCAAGCGTCCATCACTAAATCAGGGAATAGTACGTTGGTCTGATCTGAGCATTATGAGAAAATAACACCTGGATCAGTTTGGTAAACGAGCGTGAGAAACTCAAATCAAACGATGTGGATTTTTATATTTATAATACCTTTCAAAAATAAAGGTATCTTTGTAAGACCACTCCTCACATAAATACGGATGTGTTTTTACCTAACAATAACCAAACCATTTTATTAGAAAACCTTGTGATATTACAATAACGTTTATAGTTTAAAATAAATATATAACATGGCTGGAATGCCTGTATCTCACGTTCCAGCATTTTTGGTATATTACTAAGTAAGTAAAGCACGTACTGAAAAATGGATTCCATATAATGACAAGGCTACTGAGATACCGTCTACCATAGTAAACCTCTAAAAAATGCACCAAAGGCCTCATACAGATACCCAACACAGAACTAGCCTAACCTTTCCTGAATGGTTCCAAATATATCATCACCCCAGCTACTGCAAACAACTGAACTGACACCTCTAGCATATAAATCCTAGATATCAATTTAGATCGGGTGATGACCATATCCTAATGGTTGCGAACCACATAGCCCTGCCGCATATCACCTATTTTAGCCATTACCGGATGTGAGGTATGAGGCTAAGTTTTACCTTTTAGCAAATTCCACTTGAAACGCTAACAATGCCCTCCAAGCAATGAGACAATGCCAACATTTATCCATACAAGTTGTTTAGGATATGAACAAATCGAAGGTACTACTCCCACTACAACCTTTTTAGAATCACCCCTACGATCAGTAGCAAGTAGCCCTTGCACTTCAAAGAACTCCATCTTTGATTTCTATCATCTTAAAGAAGTTCGAATTCGAATGATTATGCCGAAGTGGTTTTCGGATAACTCTTGCTTATCTGATTCTGGTTTCTTTCAAACAACAATCGATAGTTCTTGGTTGACTCAGTCCCGGTTATTTTAAAAATGAGCGTACTATATAAGAGTCTCAAGGAGATCTCTAATATACCCATTAAAGCGAGAGACGTTTCTAGAATGAGTTCTCCAAAGGGAATCTCAAACCGTATGAAATCTTGAAGCTTTCATATAATTTCTAAGTCAATATAGGTCAAGTTATCAATAGTGGACAAACCACTGTCTGGTGTAAGTAATTAGTTTGCATATGGAACCTTTTCGATTTCAACCCCAAACTATCCCTCCATTAGCAATGAAGTCGTACAAGTACTATCCTCGTCTCGATGTACAATCTTAAACCCTCAAGATAGAAATAGACTTCTAGACATTGAAATTTAGTGTCAAGGAAAAGATGATGTACCTTTCATATACTTAATTAATCATGATGTATTTATAGAAATTAGTCCTCTTATACTTATCACACTTTTGATATTTTGACTTCTCTATCCATGCCTAGAATCGAAGCCACGTAGGTTAGGGCAATGGTTGCTCTTCGCCTTGCCTTAGTTAAAATTATACGATTCTAGATCTCACAAATAGAGGAAAATCTAATCATTGACTTTTAGTGCTAAATATAAGATGACTTACTTTCGATAAACATGTCAATATTTTAGCACTATTTATCATATTCGTTTTATGTTACTTAATGGCATCTACAAAGAAACCCTTGCATAAAATAATGTGTTTTTAAAACAAATCTAAAATCAACTCATAACATATTACTGGTCTTTGATTTCAAACTAATACTTTTCATCGGTTAAAAAATGAAACCATTCATGTTAGGGTATCATTACCACTTAAACCTTGTGTCGACATTCATTTCTATCTTCAAAATAGAAACAAGTTTCCATACATTAAAGTCTAGAAAATAGAATCCATGGGTTCCAATATACTTGTGCTTAAAAACATTTTCCAAAAACACATAATTAAAAGAAGGTTTAATTTAAAAAGGCAACATCCTTTCTTTATATAAAAGTAAACAACTTATTTAATTACGAGCAAGTATAATAAATCAACTTCCTTTCAAATTTAATCGAAACCATTTGCAATAACAAAAATGTTATAGTCTATAATCTCTTTCTTTTTCTCAAAAACACTTATTACAGCAATGGTGTTGTAATATGTGCTTCCTTTCTCTTTTAAAATTACATTTAAAACACTTTAAAACAAGTTTAAACTCATATCTATAACATCCCTTTAAAGATAGTCGTTTTTAACAAAACTTCACTTTTGAAACAAAGAAGTAAAATTTAGGCCTCTTTCTTAAATTACTAAATAAATTCTTAAAAATATATTTAAAACTTCAAACTTCCTTTTGAATACTTATAAACACATTTGAAAAGACTTTTCAAAATATCTAAAATAGACTTTTTATTTTACAAAAATCATCTATTTTCAAACTGCATCCATAACGACTATCGCTATATGAACCGTAAGTTTTAAACCTTGTTTTGTAAATCAAAATAGGTTTTAAACCCATTCTTTCTATTTTAAACCACTTTAATACATTTGCAAATAGGTTTTTAAAAAAAGGTCGAGTTCAGAAACTATTTCAACATTTTAAGAAAACAAGCAGCAAATCACTTAAAAGCGAGCATGGAATTTTAATGTCGAAATAAAACAAATCATTAAAACAAGTCAATTTTCAAAAACACCCACTTCATTCCACATACAAAACAAGTAATAATGTAAATTAAAATCATAGTTTGTAAGGAGTCCCGTTGCATCCCTCCATAAATCTTTCAAAGGGTATTTGTCGTGGCTTTTCCGCTACGAACCACATCGACAATTTTCCATATTCCCCATCTAATCCTATGTGTTTCACATAGTCCCCTACAAAGTACCTATGCCTTTGCTAATCGAGCGGGAATAATTTTACAAATCCAATCACATACTTTTACATCATCCATATGAATATAATATCATAACCAAACAACTAACTAATTATTACGTCTTTTATTAATAATAAAAGTATATATAAAATTAAGGGAAATCTCACTTTTGAGAGTGAAGAAATGTAAGAGAAAGCTCACAATTAAGTAAACAACCACCAAATTATAAAATCGCAAGATGAAATTACCAAAACGCGACAAGACCACCTTGCACACACACGCGCAAGTAGCCTAGAAGGCATAAAGAATGCACGACAAAAGGCAAACTGCCTAGGGGTTCGGCCAAGAGTGAATATGCACGGCCCAGGGGAGAGGATGAGGAAAAGTTGATTTTTTTTAGGATAGAAAGGTTTTGAAATAGAAATGGAAGCTTGAAGAAGTATGGAAAAGTTTTTGAAGTGGGTTTGGTTTGGTTTGGAGAATGAAGAAGGTGGAGAAGGGAAGAGCAAATGAAAATGAAAGTGTAAATGAAAATAAGAAGGTAAATGGTTTCTTTTATAAACATGTACATATGGAAGTTTACCAAATTACCCTTCTCTAAAAATAAGTTAATACCCTCTTTAAAATTTTGACAACACACCACCATTTCATCATGACATGTACCTAAGCTACACTTCCTCGTTTTCCAATGTACTTTACACTTAGAATAAGAAGGAAATGTCTTATCCTTCCTTTATTAATCTAATTAATTACATTTTTAAATTCTTAAATCACACTTACTTTTACTAATCCTCTTTATATGTATTTGACATGTTTTTATATGTGTAAGTATGTGCGCATATGTGTGCAACAATGTTGCAACACTTTTGCTCGATGAAAAGTAGAAAAATCGAAAAAACAATTTCGGCCACATTTTCGATTTTTCTCGAAGCTCTTTATTTATGTAAAAAAATTTAAAAATGAATTTCCTATCATTTTTTATTAATTAAAAGAGGGTTATTTAACTATTAACAAATATTTAATTGAATATTTAAAATTAATTAAATATCCACAAATCAGTGTGATAAAATTCCGGGTCGTTACATTCTTCCCCCTTAAAGAAATTTCAATCTCGAAATTTTGTAACAAACAAATAACCAAGAAACAAGCCATGTCAATTCTTAACCTTTTCTAGAATGTTAAATAGCTAAAAAACCATTATCAAAGTCTATCAAGATTGACAACCTTCTCATCATACAAAGATAAAAACAATCTAATGAGCATACCTATGCTCAATAGCCATAGGTTATTGCTCAATCGATCATTCACACTACCTTACGACAAATCGAAGAGTCATCTATCCAACTCCTCATGAACCATAAAACATTAAAGGCAAATATACTTAGCCTCGTACGATGTATATAGATTGTCTGTATGCAATATCTGATTCGATCACTTATTCGAATACATAAGCTTCTCTTTTGAACTAATATCGCTCCCTTGACTCCCCTAGTGTAGACTATGATCAAAGTCCTTGATTAAGAACCCTCTCATTCTCCTTGCATAGCCCTATACTATGATAGAAAAACTCGGTACCATATCAAGAACTCTCACCAAGTGTTCACCGTCAAGGATCAAATGTTAAATCCTTATTCGAATCGGTGTGAATCACCTCAAAGTCATATACATGAATCTTAGATCACGAACTGTGCGAAGAAATGATCTACGCACAACTTATGCACTTATTCTTATTGGTTCTTACTAATACCAATTTCTTTATGTTGTGACTATTATATTGATTAGAAAAGCACAAATTTTAATAAATTCTGCAAGCGTACAGGTGTGTAGTATGCAGGTCGAACACAGGGAATTGTATTTTAAAACAATTGAAATCCATATTTAAATCTTAGGCATGTTAAACGAATTCGATGGTGAATTTGAACAGAAAATAAAAACAATAATATACTTCGAATTGATTCCGAATCTAATCGAAATTGCAACTAAAATATAAAATTGTAAAAATTAGAACGGAATTTAAAATTGCAGTAAAGGAAATGACAGAGTAAATAACTAAAAATAGAGAAGAACTAAATTTATCAACTAACTGAAATGAGTATCGGAAGAAATAACAACAAAAATAAACTGCAAAAACTAATTAACAGTCCTATCCCTTCTGTATGAACATAAAAACATTGCTGAAAATAAAAATAAACTGAAAAAAAAGTGACGGGGTATCAGAGATGATCCTCTAGTTGCTGTCTCCATCTCTATTTATAGACTTTCGTCCCCAAAAATAAGCCTTGTTGCTGAAAACATGTGTGGCCACGTTGCTTTGACTTGGTTTGCCTTTGAATACATTACTTGAGTTGCACGTAATCATTGTTTGAATTGGTAAAAGAACTAGTCTGGTGGCATTCACATGACTATGCTAAGCTTTGGAATTAGAGAATTGTGAGGGTATGAGTGGGCCAACATTGCTTGATTTACACGTGACCATCCTTTTCATACAAAATAATGTGACCATGAAGAAAACGTGAGCTGCTCCTTTGCTTGAATTATTCACATGACTTTGCTTTGTATAATATGCAAAACTTGAATTGGAGAATGTATAATCTTTGAAACCAATGTAAGCCTGACCATGTTTGATGTGTTCAGTGTTCAAAATGTTGCACTCCTTGCTGCGTGTCTTTTGAACCCATGAACGCCACAACCGATTAATTTCAACGTTGCATTCCAAAATCTATAATCTGCAAAACCACAACAAATTACCCGTATAATACCGCTTTATTAAAATAAAAATATATGAAACAAACGGTTTAAAATGCAGAAAAATACGTTTATCACTTTACCTCTAAAATTATTTGTCAAAACATTTCATAAAAACATAACTTAAGTTTTAAACTTGTATAATACCTCTGTATATCCTAAGAGTATATTCAACTATGTAATTTATTCTTTCATCTTTTTCTTTAAACTCAGATGCAAGCCCAAAATAAATTGTGGGTCTTAAAACTAGGTCGGCCTCTTCAACCTCTTTACCAATCTGGTATGGCAAGTAGCTAAGAGGAGGAGGATGCTGGTATCCAAACTCAGTCCTAAAGTTTGTTGTTCCTTAGACATCTCTAAAGTAAATACGTTTTATTGGTCGACCTAATAACATTAAATAGTTGGCACACCAAGATGTTAAAACAAGAGACACGGTTTACTATAACAAGATTTATAAAAACCTTCCTTTTAAATTTACCCCATTTAAAAAAAACTTTTTTACAAGAATCCCTTTTGAATTTTGTCATAAAGTATCAATAATCATTAGATAATTAGAACAAATAAAATTTTAAAAAGAGAAATACATCAACCATATCATATTATACAAGGTTTACTATCAGGCTTTAGTCATACAGGGCCCAACTAAATACCTAAAAAAATTCATAACTCGTAGTGTGGGCTTACTGTGATGACCTGGAATTTTGGGCAATATCAATTTAATAATCTTTATTAATAATTAAATTTATTTAATAATTTTCTTTTATAGTTTTAGTTTAAATTGGCAAACTTAATCTTTTAAGAACTAGTAAATATTTAATTTGATAATATTTATTTATATCTTTTCTAACAATTTAAAATTGGTAAGATTTATCTTTCAAAGCTTATAAAAAAAGATATATTCTATTTAAAATGTATATAGTGGTGTATATATTGTGAATAGGAAGTCTTTTGTTTAATAAAAGATATGGTTTCAAATTGTAATATATATGTATGTATACAATGTGATTTGAAGTTTTGTTTTAAAATTCAAAATGATAATTTTCAAAACTAATGTTAAAAATATTTTCTATTTAAAATGTATATATTTGTATATATTAAAAATGGAAAGTATTTGGTTTGAGTTTAATAAAAGTGCTTCCAAATTTTAATATAATACTATTCAAAGGCTATTTGAAAATTTAAACTATATATTTCTTAACAACAAAGATAATTGCTTATTTATTTAAATATTTTTTTATTAAGTTTAAAATAAGATTTAACTAAAGGTATTCTTTTTTTAGTATACTTTCTTTTAGAATAACTTTAATTATTGATTTATATATATACCTTAACATGTTAATATTTAACATAAGAAGTTAATATAAAAATGCTTTAGGACATGTGTTAACATATAAGATACTGGTTTAGACAATTGTCACTTAAGTATCCTATAAACTAACAAGTGGCAAAAAAATTAATTAATAAAAAATTTAGACTATATTAAATATAATGCTAGAGAAAATAATTAGTGTATTCCTTCAGCTATAATTTTTCTCATCTTCTAATTTAAAACTGAAACAAAATAAATAACAAAGGTTTCAGCCTGTTGAAATCAACAACAACCTATGTCTAAAGTTTCAAACCTGAGATCTTGCAAAACCAAATAAAGATTAACATCAAGCTTTAAGCTAAAGATTCAACATTTAACAAGCAATTCAACATCAAGATCTGGCAAATCAAATACAACTTTCCAGATCAAATTCAAAACTGCAATCAAGAAACCGTCCTTTGTTTTTTAAGGTGAGTAAATTTTATTTTAAAAATAGTTTTTAAATCTGATGTTGTAATTGATATCAGTGATAAATTTAGCAGTAACATAGATTAAAAGTGTTTATATGATAGATGAAGTGAATGCATGTATATATAAAGTTGAATCTGTGAAAACATCTGTACATCTACTTCTCTGTTCCTATTCCATGCTCCTGTTTGATTTTAAAAATTCATATCTCCAAATTGAATGCATATTTCCTTTGATTTTTGAATGAAAGATATTTTTTACAATATAATATCAAGTATAAAAATGGTTTCTGGAATTATAATTTAGCAAATAATTTTAAAATTTAAAATAACAGTGAAATATATATATATATATATGTGTGTGTGTGTGTGTGTGTGTGTGTGTGTGTGTGTGTGTGTGTGTTAAAAATCAACCAATTCAATTTTACATTTGGATTGCATGATTGTATTCATGGCAGAAAATCATGAATTTAGGTGGTATAATCATGATTTTTAGGTTAATAATTGTTGTGTTTTTCTGATTGATCCGAATCAGTACTTTTATAAAATTCCGTCGAACGGAAAACTTTTGGGAGGTCAGTCTTAGTCTGGAGGAAGGTGGTGTTATGGGGGTCTTACGAAAAATAGAGGAAGGATTTAGATGGCCATGGTGGCCAGGAAGCATCGAACCAGGGTTCGATTTCCAGTTTGGGGCGACATTGATTCGCGGTGTCATGGGTTGTCTGGGAGGCACCGGAGGCATTCGCGAGAGGTTGGATAGTTGCGTAGTTCTGTGCCGCTGCTTGGGTCGGAGGGGAGTGGACTCCGGTGGATGAGGTCGTCGTCGGTGAATGGTTTTAGTCGGCGAGTTGATTCCAGTTTCGATCGAAGTGCTCGATTTCGATTAGAGGAGGAATCATAGGATCTGGGTGGTCAGAAGGGGAGTGGGGATCATCGGCGATGTGTTGAGGCCAGCATTGATGGTCGGAGCGTCGTAGTTCGTCGGTGTACGTGCACCATGCAAGTTGTACCTGGGGAGTTGAAGTTTGTTTGGGAAGAAGCCGTTTCTCGGGTTTGACCTCGAGTAGGGTTCATATGTGACACATGGAAGAAGTGTTGCGTGAGTGACTTGTGTTTTGTTTGAGTTTTTATTCAGCTGGCTTGGGCTATGTTCTACTTGAGCTTGGTTTTAGTGTGTTTAGCTACCAGGGTAAAGTGAAGTGAAAAATGAACTGCTTTAAAAGCTTTAAAGTTTTTAAAAGGTTTTAGTTTCAAAATAAATGTTACTGAGTGTTTTTAAAAATGTGTTCCAAATAAATATGATTTCAATGCTACGTAAATCTAGTTTTTTTCAAAATAAATTATATCAACTAGCTTTTAAAGGAAATAAAATGGAAGTTTTTTTAAAAGAAAAGTTTTAAAACATAATATGAGTGCGAACTTAGTTTCCAAAGAAAAGTATTTAACAAGTTTTATAAAAGTTTCAAAATTTGAAAATGTTAAAGATAATGACTTAAATTTGTTTTAAAGATAATTATATTAATTATGTAATTAATTACCAATGATTTTTAAACAAAGTTAATGATGCAATTAAGTAATTTATGAAGATAATTAATTAGGGAAATTAATTAAAAGTTAATTACTCAATGTAATTAACAATGGTTAATTAATGTTATAATCAAAGTATAATTACTTAGTGAAAGTAATTAAAGAATTGTTAATGAGTATAATTAATTTAAGGATCACTAACTAATGATTTAGAGATAATTAATTAATGTAATTAATTTAAGATATTGGTTTAATTAATTAGAAGAATAATTAATTACTTGTTTAATTGAGGCTAAATTAATTTAAGTAATTAGAGGTAATTAATTAAAACTAATTAATGAAAGTAATTAAAAAGATTAATTTATTAATTTATTGAATTAATATGATTAATTTTAGTTAATTAACTATTTTAATTAATTAAAGATAATCATTTGTGATTGATTAAGTGTAATTACTTAATGTAATTAATAAGTGTAATTACTTAGTGTAAGTAATTAATGAGTAAGTACTGGATGTAATAAATTTAAGGGTAGTTACTGGATGTAATAAATATAAAGGGAATTACTTAAGGGGAAGTAATTAGAGGATAATTACTTAGTGGAAGTAATTAAGAATTAATTACTTGGTGTAATTAATTAAATAATTAATTAATATGATTCATTAAAGAGTTAATTAATTAAGGTAAGTAATTATAGGATGGATAACTACTGAATGTGATTAGTTAAGGTTAATTAATGAATGCAGTTAATTAAAGATTAATTATTAAACATAATTAATTAATGAAAATAATTAGGGGACATTAATTAATGTAATTATTGAAAACAATCAAAGGGTTAGTTAATTAATGAATGTAATTGATTTAAAGATGATTAATCAATGGAATTGATTATGGTATGATTAATTAAATGTAATTAATGTAGGGTCAATTACAATTAATTATAGTTAATTAATTAATGGGAATAATCAAAGTTTAATTAATGTGTTTGGGATAAGGATAATTAATTAATTGAGAGTTGATTACTTAAAGTAGTTAAAGGATAAATTAATCAAGGATGATTAATTAAGATGATGATTATTTAATCAATTTGTAATTAATTAATGATGGATTGAGCAGGATTAAGTAATTAATTCTTAAGTAATTAATTTGATTTAAGTTAATTAAATTAATTAGAATATGGATTAATAATTCTTGCTTGTGAATGATTGCTTGTGTAGAATGACTTGATTGATTGGTATCTATTGAATGATAATCTATGATATTCTGTGATGAGATATTGGATATATCTGTGATAAATGTGTAATATTTATCTGTCAATGATGCTGTGTGAATTCAATGTTTCTAATTGAATTAAATTGTTTAAACCCTTAAACAACTTGGAATTAAAAAAATCGTTTTGGATTTCGGTGAAACAGAGATCGAATTTCCAAATTTGGATATTCGAAAACCACATCGATCCAAATTAAACG
The DNA here is from genome assembly GCA_030765085.1 of Allium cepa. Classification (NCBI taxonomy): domain Eukaryota; kingdom Viridiplantae; phylum Streptophyta; class Magnoliopsida; order Asparagales; family Amaryllidaceae; genus Allium; species Allium cepa. The sequence goes on from CM060940.1 coordinate 658,218,232, forward strand.
TAAGGTCGTGAATCTCAAGTGGAGTTCAAGATGAAGACTCGAAGTGTAATAACTATTCGTTATTAAAACTCTGAGGGTGATTCCAGGATGAGTTTGACGGAGATAGTACTTTCAGGTTCAAGATGGAGATTCAGAATGCAAGGGCTATGGTCGTTAACTTTGAGGGTGGTTCCAAAATGAGTGTAACGAGATAATGCCTTCGGTTCCGTTCGAACCCGGAATAGACTTGTATGGATTGAATGCTTTCAGAACATCGTCAAGTGGACGATGAGCATTCTAAGATAAATGTGTTCTATAAAGGTAATCGTAGCCTCAAGCCTTATCAATCAGGAATGGCTAAAACAGGGGAGGTGCAGCAAGGCTAAGTAGGTCACACCCAAGTAGGACGAGATTTTCCCCTTTCTAGAGGTCCCTTTTTATTTCGGCTTAGTGGGCAGTTGGTTCGCGGCCAACTGTGGGGTTGTCTTGTTCGAGACTATCCAGTAAGGGATGGTTTCGGCCTTGTGTTGCAGGGGTATTAGGGTGGATCCTCGGTATGGTGATCTAGGCCACGTACTGTGACCGGCGGTACCCCAATAGCCCTGCCATTGATGGAAACTCATTATTCCTACATGCCCTTACGGTTTTGATTGTATAACCCACTTTGTGGCTAGTATGCTGGAATTTAGTCGTGCAACAATTTCAGCTATTTCTTACTTACTTGAAAACCCTAGACCCTATTATAATATAACTGGATTTCCTATCAAATGTTTTGGTTACCGTAAGATAAAAACTTTTCCATGTTTATGGGTAGGAAGTCTTACGAGATACCTTTTCTTGCAAATGTTTTTTAAAGTTAAGCAACTTCAGCCCGTTTAATTACATCAGACTCATGTCTGGCCCAAGTGTTTATTTTTTGTTTTTATTAAACTCTTGGGTACTCAAATTTTTATGAGTAGCCAAGGGAATCAGGTTAGCTTTGACAAATTCTGAAGGAGATTTAGAGCAGGAGGCTTCAGCGTGTAGATATATTATGGTTCAGATGTGCTAGTGTTTGTGTCTGTATCTTTGTGATGTACTTGAGTTGTATAATAGACAGGTGTTTATAACTATCTAATATGAGATGTATAAGTTGTGTAACCTTGATGTATATGATACTATGTAATATCTTATGTAATATATTATATTTCATTCGTTCCGCTGTGATATCTGGGCTAAGAAAGACGGGTCGTGACAGTTGGTTTCAGAGCCCTAGGTTGAGTGAATAACTAGGCTTTGGAGTGTTTTCTTTCTTGAGAGAGCGTATTTGTAATTTTGATATACATACGTATATATAGACACACACACTGCCTATTTATTGGGTTACCTGTCCGAGTTTTCCAACATAAGTTCTAGAAGTAGAAGAGTAGTGGTGTGTGTGACACGACTACCCTAGTGTGAGGTTGGAAGAGTATTTGTTGAGGCTGTAGACCTAATACCGCCTCGAGTAAGCATTGCAGTATGGTGTAAGGATTTCTTTGATCTCTGAAGGATATCTTTTTTAAAAGTTTGGAGTATATCATTGAAGTGTAGGCTTGGGTACGCTCGTGTGAGAGGATTTTCTAAGTTTGGATCTATCGGATGTGCAGGAGTTAGTAATGGTATCTTGGCAACTTCAGGAAGGAGCAGCTGTGTGGTGGGATGCAGTATTCATGGAAGTTCCCGAAGATGTTTCAAGCAAGATGATGGTGGTATTGGAGAAGCAGTTTAATTCCTGCCGCATGGAAGACTCGGCTGGTTTAGGAATCTTCTGGATCTCAAGTAAGGGAGTTTTATCTGTATTGAGTATGAGACTAAGATTGATGAGTGCTGTTTCAGACATGGTCTCATTGTCACCCCTTTAAGAAGAGTAAGTTGTTGATGCTTGATTTGAGTCACGAGTTCTTGAGAAGACGTCTGCCCATCTTGAAGTCTCTTTTGTGAAGTTGGATGATGGCTTTGAAGTTCAAGGAGCTTATGGATAAGAAGTTCTGATATCTGTGGCAGCAGTGGCAGCTCGGAGTTGTTTTGTGGGCCAGTAGGAAGGTCATCTGGTTAAGCAGTGTCCTAAGAGATGGAGCTAAGCAGCAACATAGTGGACCACCAGATTTTTCTTCTAGTAGGTAAGGCATTCTTGAAGGAATGACCTTGTTTGGAAAAGATGTTCTAGTTTGTGAAGAGAGAACAGTATATTTGAAATCTGAACTAGGTAGTATCGCAAAAGTGACTTGCGTTAGTTCAGGGTTCATTCGAGTGATCTTTTGATATGAGACTAAGGTTTCTCAAGAGAAGATAGGAGTTATCGAAGTTGTCAGAGGTTCACCCGCATTAAAGATTAAGTTCCATATCAACTGGGAATCTAGGAGCAATACCGATGGTTCAACAGTAGTAGGATGGCTCCTAGAGAGAGAGTTTGATGAAGCAGACTCTGAATTCCTTGGAGAAAGATTGATTAGATATAGTTTTCGAGTTGGAGTTTGTTGTGGTGGTTGTGTGGCCGAGTCAGATGGGTCACTACGATTTTATGGATCTGATGAACCGTGTCTCCAAGATATATTGGATAAGTTTGTACTCGTGTTCCTCATCAGCATTCTCATCTACCCGAATCAGAGTTGCGCAACAGAAGTAAGGTAGCAGCTGTTCTAGAATAGAAGCAACCGCAAGTTGCAGTTTTTCCTGGATTAAAGGGTTTCCATAGGAAATTCAGGTGGATCCCTAAGTATGAAGAGGTTCTTCAAGATTTGAGGGCTGAGTTGTTGAGTGTACGTATTTTTGTTATTATGGATGGGAGAAGTAGGTTCGAAGTTTACTCATGCTTGTGAAGTAGAGCTTGTGTTCTTGATGGCGATGGATCTTGGGAGAATCATTTTGTTGAGTAGGATCCAAAAATTGGTTTTTGGCCCAGTTTGTTTCAAGAAGCATCAACGAAGGTTGAGCTGATCAAGAACGATGTAGGCAGCCCAGGATCGTCGGAAGGAGTTATGTAGATAAGATAGATGATTTTGGAATTCGAAGTTGGAGACTTCGTGGCTGTTAAGATTTCACTGGTTAAGGAAGCGGTAAGATTTAGTAAGATTGTGAAATTAATTCCGTAGTATATTGGACTTTTTCTATGTTTGGATTGTTGAATATGCGATTATATGATTTTGTTTGATGATAATAAACATACATATATATATATATATATAAACATTTAAATGTATTTGTTAATGCACAATTTTATTTTTCTTAGATTAAATAAATATTTGCTGAATAAAAATAAATAACATAAAATTTGAATTCAAACAGAATTTTTATTCAAAAAAATATTTATTACAATATTTGAATGGTACAAATTTCAAGCTCGCACTATATATGTTCAATTTCAATAACAGTACAATTTTTATTACATCACGATTCACATTTACATTTGACCTCACTACATATCACTCATTCACTCAACTTGTATTTTATCTTCAACTTCACTCCAAATTGAATCTAGCATCTGAGCTATCTGCAAAAATAAATATTGACGTAGTAAAATTGAAAGGAAATATTTTTACAGTATAAAATAAAATGTGGATGTTGAAAATAATATTTGCCTCAGTTATTTGGGTTGTTCGTCATCATTTAATTTTCAATTCATCATACACGAACAACTTGTGACTTACACAGTGTATCACTGTATATGCCATAAGGTCGTGCACACCGATATATATACACTTGATAAAATTACCGGGACAAGTGAGCACAGGTCAAACCCAAAATACCGGATTCAACTCAAGTGTAATAAAATAATGTCACAACTTTCAGCACAAGGTCAAATCCGAGCTACAAGCTGGATTCAACTCAAGTGAAATTCAAAAAACAAATCCAAATGCAATCAAGTGGTCAAGACAGCTACATACATCTCAAGTGAAGGGTTAGACAGTCCATTCAGACCATCAAGCAAATGCATATCAGACAATGTCACGAGACCCAGCATGTACATGTGTGGTCAGTGAAACCCAAAGCTAACAGCAATACAAAGAAATCAACCAATGGCCAGATCCAAACAACACAAGTGCACAAGGGCAGTTTTACCAAAACAAGCTCAACTGGACAGTACCACCTTACCAGATTCAAAGATGCAATCATGCACAACAACTAGTAGAGCAGGCTCGAATGACCAAGTGCACCAAAGATATGGCAACACAGCAACAAAGACCAAGGCACAGTACACACACAGTTTTAAATATATGAAGATAGTGTAGTCAAGGCAACATGAAATACAACAGACTCAAGGTTGCAACTCAACCTGAAGCCAATACACTAATACATATGATACACCTAGTACAAGGCATAGTGAACAGTAAGATGGCCAAGCGACAGCAATGCACACTTGACTACATGATAAACAAAGCTGCAAGACCAATATTAAACTGCAACTGACCTCTACATCAAATAGCAAACCACGATGAACTCAATCAATGCCGAAACCATGGAACAGCAAATCAATTCAAGCAAAGACCGGTCACCAACATACATGTGTGCATACACATTGCAACTAACTCGAAGCAATGCTCAATGCACAGCAACTACAAATTGCAGATACAAATCAATACAGTGAACTACATGATGAACATGTATGCAATGACGATACAGAACAATCATGCCAAAGTTTAGCATCAAGTCAGAGCCAAAGTGGTCAAGGCTAAAATTGAACAACGAAAGCAAACAAGAACAAGACTGCATCAAGTAACCAAGTCAAGTAGGTTGTACATACATGTATGAAATTCGAAGTAGTAAAACTCCAATGCAGACTAGTGAACATCAGTGGCAAGGTCAAGTACGTGACAAAAATTCAAGTTAAAGCGAAAATCGTCACAGCATAGTCAGAGCCATGGAAAACAAGAAATCGAACCAAGTCAAAAATCAATACCGTGAGTGCCAAGTATAAAATTATACGAAATTGATAATGTCAGAGAAATCATCAACATACAAACATAATCGAATGGCCGAAGCATAGTATTGAAAAAATCAAACGAACGAAAAGTAAGGAGATCGAACTCATATAAAAACCCATAATCATCATCGGCTTAATCAATCGAGTTCAAGCATTCAAGCAGAAAAGCAAAAGAGCAAATATTACATACCGAAGCCTTCTCGAATTCGATCAAATTCGAAGCAGCTGAAGTAAATAAAAGAGACATCGATTGACAGAAAAGGAACGCTGAATCGTCTATTCAATCGAGTATTTAAAGTCAGCTTCTTCGAATTTCATAGAAGCCCTAATTTTTGAAGGAAGTGGAACGGACGAGAAACGACACTGCCATTATCACAAACACAAAGGAACGGGCCAAAAAAATATAAAAGATAAAAAAGGCCGGCTTTTCAATTGTTTTGAGTTTATAATTATATAAGGCATTTAGTTTAAAAAATAGGGTTTTAATTTTAATTGTTTTAAATTTGTATTTCTCTTTTTAAACCGTTATAATCACTAATCGTGCGTAGTTTGGGAATTCGCAACTTAGTTGCTGAGTTGTGGCGGGATTTTGAGCGTAGAGTTAGGTTAGTTAGTAGCGGGTGTCGCGAGTTTATGTGTGTAAGCATGTGACTACTTAATTTCTAGTAGAAACCTTGGGGGCAATACGTAGGCAGGGTTTTGCCCAAGCTAGGTAAATTCTGTGTTGTTCTATTTTTGCATTTATTATTCTGCTATTATCTGTGCTGCTATAATTCTAATTTATCTGTGTTGAAATAATTTTATAAGCTTCCGCAAGTAATTTTAATAATTATCACCATCACCCTATTCACCCCCCTCTAGGGTGAAATCGATCCTACAAGTGGTATCAGGTTAGGAATAGACGTCAACTTTTGTTTTAAAAATTCGTTTTTCAAAAATCAGTTTTTGTTTTAAAATTTGAATTTTAAAAAAATGGCTTCTTTTAATAATGCTTTTGCTGAGGGTCAGTCCATAGTTAGACCACCAATGTTCAATGGTGAATACACCTACTGGAAAAATAGAATGAAATTTTTTCTAAAAACCATTGACGCTTAGAATATTGTTGAGACAGGTTATAGAGCACCAACTATAATCATAGATAATCAGGAAGTAGATAAACCAAAGGATCAATTGACAGAACTAGAAAATAAATTCCAGAATGATAATGCTAAAGCTATGAATTCTATTATCTGTTCATTGGATCAATTTGAATTTAATCGTGTCTCACATTGTCTAACTGCACAGGAAATATGGCACACACTAGAAGTGACTCACGAAGGAACATTTCAAGTCAAAGAATCTCGCCTTGCCATGCTAAGCAGCGAATACGAGAACTTCACAATGGTGAAGGAAGAAAATGTCAAAGAGATTTATGGACGACTTTCCAATATTGTATACAAATCAAAAGCTCTTGGGAAATCATACACAGAGTTGGAGATAGTTCGAAAAATCCTCAGAGTCCTTCCACGAAGTTTTGAAGCAAAAGTGACTACCATTCAAGAATAAAAAGATTTAAAACAGATGAAAGTTGAAGAACTCATCGTAAATCTCACCACTTATGAGCTAGAAATGAAATTCAAGGAAGAGCGTGAAGGAGGTGATACTAAAAGAAATCAATAGCTCTCAAAGGAACAAACGAAAGTGGTGATGATAACGATGAAGATGATGAAGCAGCAGAATTAGAGCTGATAATAAAAAAATTCAAAAGGTGGAATTACAAATACGGAAATCCAGCTCTAAATCAAAAATTGAAAAGAAGAATAGCGAAAATACTAGAAGAATAGAAGATCATCTATCATAAGTGCAACCAACCTGGACACATCAAGCTTAATTGTCCTCAAAATCTACTCGACTTTAAAAAGAAATCAAAAAGGAGAAGTTTTGCAGCCACGTGGAATACTAGTGATGAAGATAATCAAAGTACTAGCAGTGAGAGTGAGAAAGCAGATATGTGCCTTCAAGGAAATATAACTGATAGCGACGATGACGAGCCAAGCGAGGTATCAAACCTCACTCACTCAGAATTACTTATATATTTTCACGAAGTAAGTGGCTGTTTTGAACGACTTAGGGAGAAGTATGCCAAACTTGAATCACAAAAATATACTTTGATAGAATTAAATGAACAACTTGACCAATTAGTTAAAAACTATCAAAGTAGGATCCCTAAGTGTGATAAGTGTCCAACATTCGAAGAAGAAATTAAAAAATCAAAAATTAATATAAAATCACTTGAAAATGAAATTCTGATTTTGAACGAGAGTGAAAATACTAGGAGAGAGAATTCTATTAAAAAGTGCACACAATTGTTAAACGAAAATGAATCTCTCAAAACACAAGTCCAACATTTGTCAACGACTTTAGATAAATTTTCAAAAAGTAAAAAATCGTTGAATATGCTATTAGGGAAGCAAACTATTAATACAGTTAGATAAGGACTTGGATATAATCAATCTGAAAATGTTGAAAGCAATATTAATCAGGTCAATCCAATGTGCACAATTCGTAGAAAATTTGGACACAATCAAAATAGTTGTTGGTATAGACCCAAACATGTGAAAACTATACCAATTTGGATTTCAAAAGGCACAAATATAAAATCACTCAGAGTTAAACAAATTTGGGCGCCGAAGGGAACATATATAAATAGTTTTGAGTCTCCACAAAATTATTTTCCTAAATATTCTGCCACTAACAACCTTGGACCTATAAAAACAAGTAGGTCACAAAAATCTTTTTCTGTGTAAGTGTGGTGGCAGGCTAAGGAACAACAACAGTGTTATCTGGATTCTGGCTGTTCCAGAAACACAACGAGCGACAAAGCAAAGTTCCTTAGCCTAGTACAAAGGCAACAGAACCACAATGGACAACAACGAAAAATATCGTAAAGGTAAAACATGTAATGGTATATTTATTTGAACGATATATTGAATATGATAATCTGCACCGTAATCTGAGGTAGAACAGCCAATAATGAGATGATAAAATAATGATGATTTTGATTCTGACTTATTCAAAATTGTTGGCCAATTATATTCTTATGCCAAAAACACTATAAAAATCTCTAGAGCATTTGAATTACTTCATATATATTAGTTTGGATTAATAATAGTATTTTGTTGGATGATAATACATTTGGTTATAATACGACTAACTTATATTCACGGTTTCTGATTATTTACACGGCTTCAATTCAAATTCAAGAGAATGTCATTTAAAATGCTGTTAAAATTGAGTTTGAAATTTTTGGTGCACACTTCATGATCTGGCCTATCAAATTCAATTAGTGAAAATTTTGAATGAAAGAAAAATTCAGATGCAGATTACACTGGTAATCTAGTTGATAGAAAACTTACTAGTTAAATGTGATTTTTGTTGAGACATTTAGTAATTGCATCATTTTTTAAAGAAAATATCTACATATTTTTCAATTCAAATAGCAGAAAATTTTCTCATATAACCCCTCCTAGAAAATCATTTTTGACCATATTTTCAGATCAATCATTTTTAAAATTTGATTTTATAATTATTTTTGAATTTGATTTTAAATGACTATTTTGACTAATCTGACTCCCTAATAATTATCGAAAAGATAAATAGTGATTGAGAAAGTGATGAGTGTTGATATTTATCATGACTCGAGATGGTATAATTAGTAAATTTCTTTAGAAATTTAAACAAGAGTTATAAAACTTTAGTTGGTAAAAAATTCCATGACCATCTCTATTTCTATCATATTTCTAACGACCATCACTCATCAAAATTATATATAGTTTGTCAATATATGGTACTTTAAACAGGAATCATTCGTTTTTCATTTTATATTTTTTTAATAAAAAAATATAGTAGATAAAATAATAATAAAATAAAATAAAATAAAATCCAAAGTATTCACTCTCATTTAAAAGACCTTATGGTTATGCATGGGTGAATTACTTGGAATTTGTTATGTGCTTCCATGCTCATTTAAAAGTCCTCATGGTTATGCATGTATGGAACGCGTATCAAAATTGATTTTTAAAATAAACAAGTTGATTCTAATCCCATTTAAAAGTCCTCACGGTTATGCGCGGTTAGAAGATACTTGAATTCATTTTTTAAAATAAAATTGGAATACTACTAATCTCATTTAAAAGTCCTAACGGTTATGCATGATTGATAGATATTCAAATTCTTGATATAAATATACCACAAATAGACACAACTGTATGGTTTTATATGATGCATCATTCCCATCATTCTAAAAGTGGAACATGCGCCTAACAAAGTATCTACGATTTTTGTTTGATTTTTTTTTTATTGAAATTTAATATTTATATTCAATTGAGTTTTAATGTTGGATTAATATCGATCACTTTATCTCTATTTTCTCTAACGCTTACTCTTTTGCTGATAACAAAAGGGGGAGAGAAAAGTTAAGATTTTGTCAAATAAAATCAAGCAAAGGTCGAATATTTTCCATTTGCATCTAGGCTCATTTGCATGTTTTTAATTGCATATTTTTAATTGTATGCATATATGTAGGGGGATCTTTGTGTAGAGAGGAAGCATTTAAATAGGGGGAGCGATTAGAATATATCAATGGTCAAATACATTTAACATATTCAAAATCTTAAATATATGTTTGTTATCATCAAAAGGGGGAGATTGTTGAAAATATGAGATTATATGATTTTTGTTTGATGATAATAAACATATATATATATTCGTTTAAATGTATTTGTTAATGTACTATTTTATTTTTCATAGATTAAATAAATATTTGCTGAATAAAAATAAATAACACAGAATTTGAATTCAAACAGAATTTTCATTCAGACAAATATTTATTACAATTTTTGAATAGTACAAATATCAAGCACTCACTATATATATTCAATTGCAATTACAGTACAATTTTGATTACATCACGATTCACATTTACATTTGACCTCACTATATATCACTCATTCACTCAACTCGTATTTTATCTTCAACTTCACTCCAAATTGAATCCAGCATCTGAATAATCTGCAAAAATAAATATTGATGCAGTAAAATTGAAAAGGAAATATTTTCGCAGTATAAAATAAAATGTGGATGTTGAAAATAATAGTTGCCTCAGTTATTTGGGTTGTTCGTCATCATTTAATTTTCAATTCATCATACACAAACAGCTTGTGACATACACAGTGTATCACTGTATATGCCACAAGGCCGTGCACACCGATATATACACTTGATAAAATTACAGGAACAGGTGAGCACAGGTCAAACCCAAAATACCGGATTCAACTCAAGTGCAATAAAATAATGTCACAATTTTCAGCACAAGGTCAAATCCGAGCTACAAGCTAAATTCAACTCAAGTGTAATTCGAAAAACAAATCCAAATGCAATCAAGTGGTCAAGATAGCTACATACAGTCTCAAGTGAAAGGTTAAACAGTCTATTCAGACCATCAAGCAAATGCATATCAGACAATGTCACGAGACTTAGCATGTACATGTGTGGTCAGTGAAACCCAAATCTAACAGCAATACAAAGAAATCAACCAATGGCCAGATCCAAACAACACAAGAGCACAAGGGCAGCTGTACCAAAACAAGCTCAACTGGACAGTACCATCTAACCAGATTCAAAGATGCAATCACGCACAGCAACTAGTAGAGCAGGCTCGAATGACCAAGTGCACCAAAGATATGGGAACACGGCAACAAAGACAAAGGCACTGTACACACACAGTTTTAAATATATGAAGATAGTGTAGTCAAGGCAACATGAAATACAACAGACTAGTCTGCAACTCAACCTGAAGCCAATACACTAATACATATGATACACCAAGTACAAGGCACAGTGAACAATAAGATGGCCAAGTGACAGCAATGCACACTTGACTACATGATAAACAAAGCTGCAAGACCAATATTAAACTGCAACTGGCCTCTACATCAAATAGCAAACCACGATGAACTCAATCAATGCCGAAATCATGGAACAACAAATCAATTCAAGCAAAGACCAGTCACCAACATATAAAACTGAGAAGCAGTGCAAAAAAATATACAAAGGCCAGAACTATATGCATACACCATAATCGAAGACATATAAAGTGATGTACAGTGGAATATACATGAGCAACCAAATACAACTACAAATGGCACAGGACAATGAACAATGTGCATAGCAACTAGCACATATATATGCAGTGCGAACACAAATCCAAGTGGTACAAGTCAAAGACAATTTTAAAAATGTCAGAGATTCAAATGAAAACAGTGTGACACACTTGTATACATTTATATGAACCAGACAAGCAACAATGAAGACCAATCAGTTCACATCACTGCCCAAATGTACATGAAACCCAAAGCAATTTCATATCTATATACATGTGTGCATACACATTGCAACTGACTCGAAGCAATGCCCAGTGCACAGCAACTACAACTGCAGATACGAACCAATACAGTGAACTACATGATGAACATGTATGCAGTGACGATACAGAACAATCATGCCAAAGTTTAGCATCAAGTCAGAGCCAAAGTGGTCAAGGCTAAAATTGAACAACGAAAGCAAACAAGAACATGACCGCATCAAGTAAACAAGTCAAGTAGGTTGTACATATATGTATGAAATTCGAAGTAGTAAAACTCCAATGCAGACTAGTGAACATCAGTGGCAAGGTCAAGTACGTGACAAAAATTCAAGTTAAAGCGAAAATCGTCACAGCATAGTCAGAGCCATGGAAAACAAGAAATCGAACCAAGTCAAAAATCAATACCGTGAGTGCCAAGTATCAAATTATACAAAATTGATAAAGTCAGAGAAATCATCAACATCCAAACATAATCGAATGGCCGAAGCACAGTATTGAAAAAAAATCAAACGAACGAAAAGTAAGGAGATCGAATTTCACAAAAACCCATAATCATCATCGTCTTAATCAATCGAGTTCAAGCATTCAACCAGAAAAGCAAAAGAGCAAATATTACATACCGAAGCCTTCTCGAATTCGATCAAATTCGAAGCAGTCGAAGTAAATAAAAGAGACCATCGATTGACAGTAAAGTCGGCTTTATTCAATCGAGCATTTAAAGTCGGCTTCTTCGAATTTCACAGAAGCCCTATGTTTTGAAGGATGAGGAATGAACGAGAAATGAGACTGCCATTATCACAAACACAAAGGAACGGGCCAAAAAAATATAAAAGATAAAAGGGGTCGGCTTTTCTATTATTTTGAGTTTATAATTATATAAGGCATTTAGTTTAAAAATTAGGGTTTTAATTTTAATTGTTTTAAATTTGTATTTCTCTTTTTAAACCGTTGTAATCACTAGTCGTATGACTAGGGGACAAACTACATGGCGTAGTTTGAGAATTCGCAACTCAGTGGCTGAGTTGTGGCAAGTTTTTGAGCGTAGAGTTAGGTTAGTCAGTAGCGGTGTTGCGAGTTTATGCGTGTAAGCGTGTGACTACTTAATTTCTAGTAGAAACCTTAGGGGCAGCACGTAGGCAGGGTTTTGCTGAAGCTGGGTAAATTCTGTGTCGTTCTATTTTCACATTTATTATTCTGCTATTATCTGGTTGCTATAATTCTGATTTATTTGTGTTGAAATAATTTTATAAGCTTCCGCAATTAATTTTTATAATTATCAGCATCACCCTATTCACCCCCCCTCTAAGATGAAATCGATCCTACATGGATAGGATACGTTCTTTGGTCTACAAGAATTGAATTGCCAGGATTCATAACGTATTTCACGTATCTCTGAGGGAGTATGTGTGTGGTCCATCACTGGTTGTACAATCTTTTGATTCATAAGAATTTGAAAGTTGGGCAGGACTTGAGTGTAGTCTGATATCTGGTTCAGATGGGTAGATCAAGATGAGAAGGAGCTCAGGATCTGTATAGTGTAGCTAGTTAGGTTCTGTAGAGCGAGTATCCTAGTGTTTGTACTTGGGAAACTCTTGATAGTATTAGGAAGTCCTATCTAGATTTTTGTCTGGATGGTTGGGTTTGTTTGTTTGGATGAATTGGTTGCTATGGTTGTTAGTGTATAGCTGATATGTGTGCTTTGATGTTTGTGAATTAAAACTTTTGTGGATTATCAAATTATCTTTTCTTTTAAATTTCGAGGACGAAATTCTTTTAAGGGGGGAGAAATGTGATGACCCGGAATTTTCGACAATATCAATTTAATAATCTTTATTAATAATTAAATTGATTTGATAACTTTCTTTTATAATTTTAGTTTAAATTTTCAAACTTAATCTTTTAAAAACTAATAAATATTTAATTTGGTAATATTTATTTATATCTTTTCTAACAACTTAAAATTGGTAAGGTTTACCTTTCAAAGCTTATAAAAAAAGATATATTCTATTTAAAATGTATATAGTGGTATATATATTGTGAATAAGAAGTCTTGATATGGTTTCAAATTGTAATATATATGTATGTATACATTGTGATTTGAAGTTATGTTTTAAAATTCAAAATAGTAATTTTCAAAACTAATGTTAAAAATATTTTCTATTTAAAATTTATATGTTTGTATATATTAAACATGGGAAGTATTTGGTTTGAGTTTAATAAAAGTGCTTTCTAATTTTAATATAGTACTTTTCAAAGGCTATTTGAAAATTTAAGCTATATATTTCTTAACAACAAAGATAATTGCTTTTTAATTTAAATATATATATATATATATATATATATATTTATAAAGTTTAAAATAAGATTTAACTAAAGGTATTCTTTTGTTTTAATATGCTTTCGTTTAGAATAACTTTAATTATTGATTTATATATATATATATATACCTTAACATATTAATATTTAACATAAGAAGTTAATATAAAAATGTTTTAGGACATGTGTTAACATATAAGAAACTAGTTTAGACAATTGTCACTTAAGTATCTTATAAACTAACAAGTCGCAAAAAATTTACTTAATTAAAAATTTAGATTATATTAAATATAATGCTAGAGAAAATAGTTAATGTATTCCTTCAACTATAATTTTTCTCATCTTCTAATTTAAAACTGAAACAAAATAAATAACAAAAGTTTCAGCCTGTTGAAATCAACAACGACCTATGTCTAAAGTTTCAAACCTAAGATCTTGCAAAACAAAATAAAGATTACAACAAGCTTCAAGCTAAAGATTCAACAATTAATAAGCAATTCATCATCAAGACCTGGCAAATCAAATACAACTTTCCAGATCAAATTCAAAACTGCAATCAAGAAACTGTCCTTTGTTTTTTTTAAGGTGAGTAAATTTTATTCTTAAAAAAGTTTCTAAATCTGATGTTATAATTGATATCAATGATAAATTTTGAAGTAACATAGATTAAAAGTGTTTATATGATGGATGAAGTGAATGCATGTATATATAAAGTCGAATCTGTGAAAACATCTGTACATCTGCTTCTTTGTTCCTATTCCAGGCTCTTGTTTGATTTTAAAAATTCATATCTCCAAATTGAATCCATATTTGCTTTTGATTTTTGAATGAAAGATATTTGTTACAATATAATATCAAGTATAAAAATGGTTTCTGGAATTATAATTTAGCAAATAATTTTAAAATTTGAAATAACAGTGAAATATATAAATATATGTTAAAAATCAACCAATTCAATTTTAGATTTGGATTGCATGATTGTATTCATGGCAGAAAATCATGAATTTAGGTGGTATGATCATGATTTTTAGGTTAGTAATTGTTGTGCTTTTCTGAGTTGATCAGAATCAGTACTTTTATCAAATTCCGTCGAACGTAAAATTTTTAGGAGGTCGGTTTTGGTCTGAAGGAAGGTGGTGTTATGGAGGTCTCAGGAAAAATAGAGGAAGGATTTATCGATGGCCAAAAATAGAGGAAGGATTTATCGATGGCCATGGTTGCCAGGGAGCATCGAAATAGGGTTCGATTTCCCGTTTTGGGGCGACATAGATTCACGGTGTCGTGGGTTGTCTGGGAGGCACCGGAGGCGTTCGGGAGAGGTAGGACGGTTGCATAGTCCTGTGCCACTGCTTGGGTCGGAGGGGAGTGGACTCCGGTGGGCGAGGTCATCGTCGGTGAATGGTTTTAGCCGGCGAGTTGATTCCAGTTTCGATCGAAGTGCTCGATTTCGATTAGAGAAGGAATCATAGGATCTGAGTGGTTAGAAAGGGAGTGGGGATCGTCGGCGATGTGTTGAGTCCAGCGTTGATGGTAGAGCGTCATAGTTCGTCAGTGTACGTGCACCGTGCATGTTGTATCTGGGGAGTTGAAGTTTGTTTGGGAAGAAGCTGTTTCTCGGGTTTGACCTCGAGTAGGCTTCATATGTGACATGAGGAAGAAGAGTTGCGTGAGTGACTCGTGTTTTGTTCGAGTTTTGTTCAGCTGGTTTGGGTTTTGTTGTGTTTGAGCTTGGTTTTAGTGTGTCAAGCTACCAGGGTAAAGTGAAGTAAAACATGAACTGTTTTAAAAGCTTTAAAGTTTTCAAAAGGTTTTAGTTTCAAAAGAAATGTTACTAAGTCTTTTAAAAGTGTTCTCCAAATAAATATGATTTCAAAGCTAAGTAAATCTAGTTTTTTTAAAATATATATATATATTAACTAGCTTTTAAAGGAAATAAAATGGAAGGTTTTTTTAAAAGAAAAGTTTTCAAATATAATATAAGTGTGAATTTAGTTTCCAAAGAAAAGTATTTAACAAGTTTTATACAAGTTTCAAAATTTGAAAATGTTAAAGATAATGATTTAAATTTGTTTTAAAGATAATTATACTAATTATGTAATTAATTACCAATGATTTTTAAACAAAGTTAATGACGTAATTAAGTAATTTATGAAGATAATTAATTAGTGAAATTAATTAAAATTTAATTACTCAATATAATTATTAATGGTTAATTAATGTTATAATCAAAGTATAATTACTTAATGAAAATAATTAAAGAATTTTTAATGAGTATAATTAATTTAAGGATCATTAACTAATGATTTAGAGATAATTAATTAGTGTACTTAATTTAAGATATTGGTTTAATTAACTAGAAGAATGATTAATTACTTGTTTAATTAAGGGTAAATTAATCGAAGTAATTAGAGGTAATTAATTAAAATTAATTAATGAAAGTAATTAAAGGATTAATTTATCAATTTATTGAATTAATGTGATTAATTTTAGTTAATTAACTAGTTTACTTAACTAAAGATAATCATTTGTGATTGATTAAGTGTAATTACTTAATGTAATTAATAAGTGTAATTACTTAGTGTAAGTAATTAATGAGTAATTACTGGATGTAATAAATTTAAGGGTAATTATTGGACGTAATTAATTAAGGTTAATTAATGAATGTAATTAATTAAAGATTAATTATTAAACGTAATTAATTAAAAGAATAATTAATTAATGAAAATAATTAGGGGATCATTAATTAATGTAATTATTGAAAATAATCAAAGGGTTAGTTAATAAATGAATGTAACTGATTTAAAGATGATTAACCAATGGAAGTGATTATGGTATGATTAATTAAATGTAATTAATGTAGGGTCAATTTTAATTAATTATACTTAATTAATTAATGGGAATAATCAAAGTTTAATTAATGTGTATGGGATAAGGATAATTAATTTATGTAATTAATTGAGAGTTAATTAGTTAAAGTAATTAAAGGATAAATTAATCAAGGATGATTAATTAAGATGATGATTAATTAATTGATTTGTAATTAATTAATAATGGATTGAGCAGGATTAAGTGATTAATTCTTAAGTAATTAATTTGATTTATGTTAATTAAATTAATTATAATATGGATTAATAATTGTTGCTTATGGATGATTGCTTGTGTAGAATGACTAGATTGATTAATATCTATTGAATGATAATCTATGATATTCTGTGATGAGATATTGGATATATCTGTGATAAATGTGTAATATTTATCTATCAATGATGACGTGTGAATTCAATGTTTTGAATTGAATTGAATTATTTAAACCCTTAAATAACTTGGACATTAAAACGGCGTTTTGGATTTCGGTAAGACCAGGATCGGATTTCCAAATTTTGATATCCGAAAACCACATCGATCTAAATTAAACATTAGGTTGTGAATCTCAAGTGGAGTTCAAGATGAAGATTCGAAGTGTAAGAACTATTCGTCAATAAAACTCTGAGGGTGATTCCAAGATGGGTTTGATGGAAATAGTACTTTCAGGTTCGAGATGGAGATTCAGAATGCAAGGGCTATGGTCGTTAACTCGGAGGGTGATTCCAAAATGAGTGTGACGAGATAGTGCCTTTGGTTATCGTAATGTTTTGGTATCATAAGGTAAAAACTTTTCCATGTTTATGGGTGGGAAGTCTTACGAGATACCTTTTCTACCAAATGTTTTTCAAAGTCAAGCAACTTTAACCCGTTTACTCACACCTAACCCATGTCTGACCCAAGTGTTTATTTTTTTGTTTTATTAAACTCTTGGTACTCAAATTTTTATGAGTAGCCAAGGGATTCAGGTTATCTTTGACGAATTCTGGAGGAAATTTGGAGCAAGAGACTTCAGCGTGTAGATATATTATGGTTCCGCTGTTCTAGTGTTTGTGTCTATATCTTTGTGATATACATGAGTTGTATGATAGACATGTGTTTATAACTGTCTAATATGATATGTATAAGTTGCGTAACCCTGATGTATATGTTACTATGTAATATCTTATGTGATATATTATATTTCATTCGTTCCGCTGCGAGTATCTAATGTTGTTGAGCTTCTTCTTTCCTATCTTTTCTTCTTCTATCCCTTTCTTTCTTATATCATGATGTGTCTTTCTGGGCTAGGAAAGACGGGTCGTGACACTTACATACTACGATACATACATAGATGTACATACAACAAGATATAATACTAATACCCCATAAAGAACAACCCCCCAACAGACACAACCCCATATCTTACAGAGGCTCTCAAAGTCCTCCGCTAGAGGTCCTTCCAATACCATGGATACCGCATCATCGCCAAAAATCCAACCACCCAAATGCTCCAGCCCCTTGGGCTCTGCTACCTCCATCCACACCTCATTAAGGCCTTCCTTAGGGTCCTCTTCTTCCACATCCCGGTGCTCCACTATCGGTCCCTCCATCTCCCAAATGATGTCCCCATCATCTTCAAACATAAAATCATTCTCCAACGCAAACTCCTCCTCTTACTCCTCTTCTGGCTCTTCCTCTAGCTCATCCTTCGGCTCTTCCTCCGGCTCCTCTTTTGGCTCTTCTTCCAGCTTCTCTTTTGGCTCTTCCTCGACTCCTCATCGGATATCAAAAGATCAAAGACCCCATGTTCATAGCCCGTATATACAATTCTCTATACCCTAGTAATGCCTCCCTCAAAGATCTAGACACCATATCCTAAAATTTAAACAACAAGAAACCTTAGAATCACATACCGAGTTTACCCTTCAATAAGTTATTTGATAACACTGATTTTAGGCTTGTTCAGATTCAAACTTATGCCTATCGTATAATGACAAAGAGAATAATTTACTTAGTGCTCCACATGCTCACAAAAGAAAACAATTAATCGTCACTTAGAAGGTTATTCAAATCATCACAAAACAAATCAGGACTCATTTCTTGAACTATCCCAAGAAAATGTATTATACTAAAAAATTCTTATTGGGATATATAATTATAAATTCTTTCAAGTAATACTATTATTAATTTTCCAAAAATCATTTAAAATCTTTTCAAAATACACCGAGGTTTTAAATTCTCAAAAATCTTCTTTATTTTAAAACAAATTTGTAAACTTAGTTTATAAAATCATCATTAAATAAAATCACCTTAATATAATAACTTCCATTATTAAAGTAAGCATTTCAATAAGTAAACTTGTTAAACCTACATTATTGTAACGAACGGGATTTTCGACCCTTGAAAATCGACACTAATATATCTTTGGTATTCGTGTGCCGCAAATTCAAATGCTAGAAAGACCGATTGTTAGGGGAAAAAGAAAAAGAAAATAGAATAGAACAAAAAAACAAAATCTCACACGAATGAAATAACATATATTATTTCAATACAAAATCTTTAAAGCTGAAAATTTTGAATGCAATATTAAAGTCTAACCTAGATTCAACCTGGATAGTTATAATCCCTTTGTCCTAACAATGTTGAAAAATAACAATAAATGCAGTGGATAATAGAATACGTCCATATGTAGATGAAGACCTCCAGCTCTCCTCTGAAAACTCCAAGTGTATTCAACTAAACTTGAAACTACTCGGACCTGACCCGAGTATTAAAAATACCTGGATCTGGCTTGATAAACTAGGTAAGATACTCAAAATTTTAAATGTATAGGTTATGCTGATGTCAATCAAAATCATTGAAAAGAAGGATATCTCATAAGACTACGCCCACACATAAATATGAACGAGTTTTTACCTCATGATAAACAAAACGCTTTTATACCAAAATAATTTGATATTATCTTTAATGACATTCCTTTGAAAACACTTTTCAAATAATATATAATGATAGCCAAAATTCTTACATTTATTAAATTTGACAGCTTACTAGCTACTTTTTAAAAGTAGGTTCTACAATCAAAATTGTAAAGGAAATGTACTGCACTTGGATTACTAATATGATAGGGAGCCAGTACCATTCAGACCCGAAAAATCCACGCATAACACATAGTTTCCGCATGGTTTTACGCGATCTCTTTTAGCCTTCAAACTACGCTGTTATACTACTATGGAACAGAGTATTACCCGACTAGGCTTTACACGGTCTCCGTCAGCCTCCAATATCTGCCCTTTCATACAATAAGGCAACAAGTGCTAGAGGGACATCTTCCCCCATTAGTAGCCCAAAATATGTCCTTCAAACTAAATAGTATCCCGTACCTCTCCTGGGATGTGAGGCTCATAAGGCTACGCTCCACAAAGCCAAGTTTTTCTTTTTGCAAAGCCACGCTTAGATCATATCAGATTCCACTTTGAATGTCACACTGTCATTCCTTCAATCTCTATTGACTTTCACGAACATACAATCTCTGAGATCGTACGTCTCATAGAAGGGTGTTAAGCTAAGAGAAGTGGCCTTCTTCGCCACCAAACTGATGTATTTTTGTAAAAGTCAACATTGTGATCTTTGAAATACATTGTCAGACATCCATCCATACTAGTTCGTTTTGGGACTAAACAATGAACCCGAAGAACTCCTCGTACCATATCCTGTCAAGAATTATCCCTAAGATTAGTAGCGATTAGTCCTTGTAATCGAAGATTTTTATAACAGAGCACTATTGCCACCATAAATTATGACATGGTAAATTTTACCCCGAGGGACTAGTGGCAAGCAGCCATTCATCATGAAGATCCCCATCTTCGACAACCATCATCTTCACTATGTCTTCACTTCCGAACGTATACATCGGTTTGAAGTGGTTTTCGAATAGGAGTCATCCAAATCCGACCCGGTTCCTTCGAACCAATCATCGCTTAAAAAATGTTAAGTTCATATGTGATTACCAATCATCATTCAATTTGATTTATCTTTTTATTCATTCATAAATACTCGGAGAGACATATTATTTTAAATTATTCCATTTCTCTTCTTAACAGTATATGGAATCATTAAGCCTCATTTATCAAATCTTTTTGGTTAATTAAACATTTTTGAATCTTGGAATAATTCCAAATCATTTCACCTTCTATTTAGGAAAACATTTCCAAATCATTTATTTGAATCTCATACAGGAAAAAATTATTGAGTAAAAAGGATCATGGAACTTATACTAATTTTACCCAATATCAATTTCCTTATTCAACCTTTACTATCCATCGAATAATGGTGAGATCGCCTTTTACATTATCATGGATAGTATGGATTCCCTATTCGTAATTTAATACCAAGTATAAGAAGACTATTTCTATGAAATCCAAGTTGTTTAAATTTAGAAAATTTTATCTTTTATACTTAACTCATTTTCGACATTTCGACCTTATCTATCCCTCGCCCAGGAGAGGCCAGATGAGCGAGGGCATTGGTTGCTTCTGAAAATCTCCTTGGATTAAGCACCTCACCGAGATCTCATGAACAAAAAAATCCAGTCTACTCGTCAACTTCTACAGTCAAGATTAAATAACTTGATTTTTGATATATTTTCTATAAATCATTTATTTAAAACTAAATAAATTATAAAACTTTCAAATCATCATTAAAACACTTAGTTATTCATTTAAAAATATTTATAAAAGATTTGAAAAATAATTGTTGCGTTTGGAACTATATTTCAAAAATTATAGGAAAGTGCCGTGAATGGTGCCTTTTAAGTTGTATTAATCAAATGACTTTTCTATCATTTGAAAATTTATTTTTATAACTCAAATCGCTTTTGAAACATTTTAAATATTTTTAGAATTTATTTTGTAATTTTAAAGAATTAAAATATCTATTTTAAAACATTTACTACTTTGGCCTATGAACTTCAACAACGCAATTTTATTTAAAACTTGATTTGCTCATATTTTAAAATCTATTAAATGAAATCTCGATTTTCTTTCTTTTTTTGCAAGCCATGTATATAATAGTTCTAAAAATTCTTATTTTGAAGAATTTCGAGGTATATTCCATTCTATATATTTGTTTGACTTTTACGGTGCGAAATCGCGAACCGCCTTTATGCGACACGCCTTATTTTGACTTATTTTTCATAACTTGTCAAAACTTCTCCAAATTGAGTTTTATCATTTATAAAACATTTTTAATCATTTAAAAAATTATTTTCCATATTAAATCTCATATTCACTTTTAAACCATTTCATAATATTATATTATTATAATATTTATTTCCAAAAACAATTTATAGTTAAAATTATTAAGAGGCTAAAAAACTCCATACACATATTATTTATGGATTAAAATTCCATTTAATTAACTATTGTTAATTACTAACCATTTCTCTTATCATTTATCAAATCAAGTTATCAATCATATCAACATCTATATAATCAACCATATAATCAACCAAGTTATCAACCATATCAACATCCATATAATCAACCAAGTTATCAAACATTCATACAAATCATTAAGAGATTAAATGGTCATCTTATCATATTATAAATAGTTATAGAAATTATTTATCATTTAATAAACATCGACTACTCACTTATGGCTTCATATTAACAATATTTTTTGTAGACTTCTCTTTTGATTCTCACGGCACTTCCTCCTCTTTTTCCTGCTCTGGAGCCTCTTAAACTTGCTCCTTTCTTCTTTAGGGCTCGGTCTAGACTTGAGGTGGATGAAGGAGCTCACGACCAAGGTTAGGGATGGTGGTGCTCTCGACCAAGCATGGGGAATGGTGGTGGCTGTGGGTTATGTCAAGGAAGAGGAGTGTTTTGAAGTGTTTTTGAGATGGAATCGATATGTATATACACTAATATTATTTTAATTCCTTTCCTACTAAAAATTTCTTCAAAAATTTTCTAAGGTGTAAACCATTAAAAATCTAAAGAAGAAAGAGGAAGGAGATGAAGAAATGAATAAATCAGGAGTGAATGGATGCTTGTATTTATAGGCAAAAAGAAGTGAATTTTTTTCTAAAACACCATCATTATCCATCATCATGTGCATCTCCCCCCCCCCCTTCCGTCATGTTCCACACGTTAGCACCCTTCCTCCATGTGCCTCCATCACTTCATCCACTTCCATGCTATGTGCATGTCCTTAATATGTATGATAGTTTACTTAGAGTTGCTTAAGTATTAAGGAAATGGGAAATATCTTAATTTTTTTTATATATGTTTATATATAAATGTATATGTATATTTGTATGTGTATATGTGTTCATGTGTGCATATGTATGTTTTATATGTGTACATGACATATAAACAAGGTTGTAACAACTTTCAAACAACTTCTGTTTATTAAACCGTTGGAAATCGGAAAATCGATTGTCAATCACATTTTCACTTATAATTTAAATCACATATGCAAACAAAATTTGAAAATAATTTTTTAACCATTTTTAATTAATAAAAATGATCTCATTTGAATTATACAACCACATAAATCAATGTTAACAAATATTTACAAAAATTGCTGTAATATCGATAAAGCGATATCAATTTTCTTATATTTTTCAATTCAACGTATGTCTTCATAAAACTATTATAAATTATTTATTATTACTTTATAACTATTTACAATGAATTGTAATTATTTAAAAACAATTATTTGAATAATTATTAAATTATTAAATCTCAATTTAAAATCATAAATCAATTATTAAATATACTGGTATTATATATGACGTCATAAATATTTTTATTTTTTCCATAAATAAAATAAATTATTTTATTTCATATTCTAGTTCAAAATTAAAAATATATGTATGTATCCAGCTCCATGCGCGAAGTTTTACGATTTTAGAGCTATTTATAGAGAAAATGTTTTCTGGTTATTTTATCGCTATTTTTCCAAAGTATATACTTCTGTAAATACTTCTACAATTATTATTTATTGTTTAAAACATTATAATCTATGTTAAAAAATGTTGTATTTGAATATTTTAAAAAGTAATATAATTTATCAAATTGATAAATTTGTGGGACGTTATGTACTCCTCTTAGAAGAATTTTGTCCCTAAAATTACACCAAAACAAAACACAAAGGTATTTGCCCAAAATATTTATTTTTAAACTTAAATTCATATGATGTATATAGATCATCCGATTGGATTTACTATTTGAATCCACAATTTAGCTTCCGCCCCCGATCCTCTAGTGTGAACTCTGATCAGGATTTCAAATTAGTTCAGTTTTCCTTGCATAGTTCTCAACTATGATAGAAAATGTGAGTATCCAAACATAAATCTTCATCAATGTTAGTCGTCAAGGATTGAGTGATAAATCCTTTTTCGGACTGGTGTAAACACCTCCAAGTTCTGCACTCGAATATTAGATCAGAATCGTGTGGCGAAGTGATCTATGTACAATTTACGTATTTAAAAAAACCTTTATGAAACTTTTATCTTTGGTTATAAAGAAAACATTTATTATTTTTAAATATTTTTTCACAAAATATTTTTATCCTTTTGCAAAAGAAACCATTTCAATTAAAAGATGATTTACCACTTATTATTATTTTTCAACAACTTCTCCTACTAAAATTTTATCTTAAAATCCTTTAGAAATTTCTTTGTAAATAAATCTCACTATAGATTTAATTCCAAACTTATTTTATATTACATATTTTCCTTTCTATACTTTTTCAAAACATAAGGATATGAATTCTCAAATCCATCTTTCTCAAACATCATTTTATTTTTGCTAATTATACTTTATTTTAAATATACTCTTTTTTTATAAGCTATTTCTAATATTCTTTTAAACTTTTTATTTATGAATATCTTATAAAATTGATTTGATGGAAGATAGAAGAAATGCATAGAGAGAATGATCAAAAGAGATTTATTAACTAACATTATATTTATACATTCATTACAAACCCAAGCTTGTGTTACAAACTTTTAGATATAAACCCTAGGGAATACCGCCTATCATACGCCACCATCGTATATACAGATACTTAAACTGCCATATATACTATTCTTAGATCCCTTTTGAGGTAGATGGTGCTTTATCTTTGATGCCCTAAGTCAGCTACTCTCATTTTTAGAGAGTCCATTAAGTGTTTCCTCTGGTAGCACCAAATGCATGTTCGAGGATATTCTTTGGCTGTATATCCTAGTCCCTTGCAACAATAGCAACCTATTACCTTTCTTGATCGAATTCTAGTTTTCTTCTTTTTTTAGGGCACCCACGTAGAAAATAACCTTGCCTTTTACACTTGTAAAAGAATACACCAACCCTAAAAGATTTTTCTTTCTTCCGTTTTCTGTGCTTTGCTTTTATCCCTTTCATTTTCTTTCCTTCCCTTACATAGAATTGCAAAATTCCCTTATTTACCGCATCTGTAACAATATATGCCAGCATAAGATCCCAGTTTTAATTTTTCTTCTACTTCTTTTGCTATACATGCTCTTCGTGCCTGCTTTGGAGACATCTAAAACCCATCCCCTAGATAGGATATCCTGACCTAAGCGATATACCAAGATATCATTTAAAGGTTTATACCATTTATTTCTTGACTTGAAAACCTATTATCCAACTAACTTAATTACACTTGTTCGGATTTGAACTTTCCTTCATCCTCCAATGATAAGGAGAATAATTTACCGAGTATGCAATGCCGTTTACCAAAGCCAACATAAGATCGATACTTAGAAGATTATTCCCACCACCACCAAATAGATCAAGACCTTATTCTTAATGCTTTCCAAAAGGATAACATCTTACAAATTTTCCAAATCATGCAAGTATTTATGCTTTTGTATATATAAAATATACTCCTTTTAAAACGGTGTGTCGATTCGCCTTGTTTAATTATTTAGGAATCCCTATCGATTACATGGAGCTCTTCATGCACCAACCAGAATTCATAAACCACTCAATGGATTAATCATCACAAAACATGTTTATATCATATAACAAATATGCGCTCATATATATAATGCTCTCAAACTTATTCTAGGGTGCCACTAACCCTATCTCCAATGAGTGACTCATCTAGGGAATTACTAACCCTATCTATAATGAGTTTTACCCTACCAAAGCCTAGGTGTTCACTCAACCTAAGCTTTGATACGAAATGTGACGAACGGGATTTTCGACCATAAAAAATCGACACTAATATATCCTTGGTATTCATGTGCCGCAAATCTAAGTGCCAGAAAGACCGATCGTTAGGGGGAAAAGATATAAAGGTAGAATAAAACAGAAAACTGAATCTCACACGAATGGAATAACATATATTATTTCACTATACTATCTTTACAGCGGAAAATTTTGTATATAATATCAAGGTCTAACCTAGATTCAGCCTGGACTGTTATAATCCCTCTATCCTAACAATGCTAAAAAATAAAAACAAATGCAATAGATGCAGTGGATAATAGAATACGTCCATACGTAGATAAAGATCTCTAGCTCTCTTTTGGATCCAAGTGTCTACAACTAAACCTAAAACTACTCGGATCTGACCCGGGCATTAAAAATACCCAGATCAGGCTGAAACCAGCATTAGATACTCGAAATTTGAAATGTATAGATTACGTTGATGTCAATCAAAACCTTTGAAAAGAAGTGAATCTCATAAAACCTCGCCCATACATAAATACGGATGGGTTTTTACCCTATGATAACCAAAACACTTTTATACCAAACTAACTTGGTATTATCTTTAATGACACTCCATTGAAAACACTTTTCAATTAATATATCAAGATAGCCGAAATTGTTACATTGATTAAATTTGATGGATTACTAGCTACTTTTTAAAAGTGCATTCGACAATCAAAACTGTAAAGGCAATGCATTGGAATTGGATTTCTAACATGATAGGGAACTAGTGACCATTCAGACCTGAAAAATCCACGTATAACACGTAGTTTTTGCATGGCTTTACACGATCTTTGTCGGCCTCTAAAATATGATGTTATACTACCATGGAATGGAGTATTACTTGGCTAAGCTTTACATGGTCTCTATCAGCCTCCAATATCTTTCTATTCATACAATAAGGCAACAAGTTCCTAGAGGGACATCTTCCCCCAATAATAGCACAAAATATATCCTTTAGACCACATAGTATCCCGTACAATTCCTCGAACGTGATGCTTGTTAGGCTACGCTCCACAAAGCCTTGTTTTGCTTTTCGCAAAGCCACGCTTTAATCATACCAGGTTCCACTTTGAATACCACACTGCTATTCCTTCAATCACTATTGACTTTCACGAACATACATCCTCTAAGCTCATACGTCTTAGAAAAGGATGTTAAGCTAAGGGAAGTTGCCTTCTCCGCCACCAAACAGATGTACATTTGTAAAAGTCAACGTTGTGATCTTAGAAATACAATGTTAGACATTCGTCCATACAAGTTTCGTTCTAAGACTGAACGAATTGAAAGCACTCCACCTATCACTTCCTGTCTGGAATTATCCCTAGGAGTAGTAGCGATTAGTCCTTGTACTCGAAGTTTTACATAGTAGAGCACAACTGCTTTTCATAGTAGAGCACAACTGTTTTTCATAGTAGAGCACAACTGCCACCATAAATATATGATATGGTAAATTTCACCCCGAGGGACTAGCAGCAAGCAATCCTTCATCATGAGGATCCTCATCTTCAAAAATCATCATCTTCATCATGTCTTCACTTCCGAACGTATACATTGGTTTAAAGTGGTTTTCAGATAGGAGTTACCCAAATCCGACCCCATTTCCTTCGAACCAAACTTCCCTTAAAAAGATGTTAAGTTCATATGTGATTATCAATCATCATTCAATTTAATTCATCTTCTTATTCATTCATAAATATCTCAGAGAGACATATTATTTTAAATTATTCCATTTATCTTCTTAACAGTAAATGGAATCCTTAAGCCTCATTTATAAAATCTTTTTGGTTAATTAAACCCTTTTGAATCTTGGAATAATTCCAAATTATTTCACCTTTTATTTAGGAAAACATTTCCAAACCATTTATTTAAATCTCATATTGGAAAACATTATCGAGTAAAAAAGATCGTTGAAATTATACTAATTCTACTCAATATCAATTTCCGTATTCAACCTTTACTATCCTTCGAAAAACAGTGAGATCACCTTTTAAATTCTCATGGATAGTACAAATCCGTCATTATAATTTAATACCAAATATAATAAGAGTATTCTATGGAATCCAAGTTGTTTAAATTTGGAAAATTTTATCTTTTATACTTAACTCGTTTTCAACATTTCGACCTTACATATCCCTCACCCAGAAGAGGCCACGTGAGCGAGGGCATTGGTTACTCCTGAACATCTCCTTAGATTAAGCATCTCATCTAGATCTTATGAATAGAAAAATCCAGTCTACTCGACGGCTTTTAGAGTCAAGATTAAATAACTTGATTTTTGACAGCTTTTATAGAAATCATTAATTTAAACTTTTTAAATAAACTATAAAACTTCCAAACCATTATTAAAGCACTTAATTATTCATTTAAAAACATTTATAAAAGATTTGGAAAATAATTGTTGCGTTTGGAACTATATCTCAAAATTTATAGAAATGTGCTGCAAAAAGTACTGCGAATGGTGCTTTTTAAGCTGTATTGATCAAAATGACTTTTCTATCATTTGGAAATTCATTTTTATGACTCAAATCACTTTTAAAAAAAAATTAAAAGACTTTTAGAATTGATTTTGTAGTTTTAAAGAATTAAAATTATCTATTTTAAAACATACACTACTTTGGCCTTCGAACTGCCAGTGCGATTTTATTTAAAACTTGATTTGCTCATATTTTAAAATCTGCAAAATAAAATTTTGATTTTCTTTCATTTTTTGAAAGTTATGGATATAATAGTTCAGAAAATTCTTATTTCAAAGAATTCCAAGCTACATTCCATTATATATATTTATTTGACTTTTACGACACGAAATCGCGAACTACAGTTACGCGACGCGCCTTATTTTGACTTATTTTTCATAACTTGTCAAAATTTCTCCAAATTGAGTATTATTATTTATAAAACATTTATAAACCATTTTTAATCATTTAAACAAATATTTTCCATATTAAATATCATATTCACTTTTAAACCATTTATAATATAATGTTCAACTTATCTATATTTAAAATCATTAAGAGGCTAAACAACTCCATATACATATTATTTATGGATTAAACTTCCATTTAATTAACTATAGTTAATTACTAACTATTTCTCTTATCATTTATCAGACCAAGTTATCAACCATATCAACATCCATATAATCAACCAAGTTATCAAACATTCATACATATCATTAAGAGATTGAATGGTCATGTTATCATACTCATAAATAGTTATAGAGATTATTTATCATTTAATAAACATTAAGTACTAATTTTTGGCTCCACTCCACCGATTTTTTTCGTTGACTTCTCTTTTGATTCCGTGGGGACTTCCTCCTCTTTTTCTTGCTCCAAAGCTTCTTGAACTTGCTCATTTCTTCCTATAAGGCTCGGCCTCAACTTGGGGTTGATGATGGAGCTCACGGCCAAGGTTAGGGAAGGTGGTGTTCTTGGCCATGCATGGGGAGTGGTGGTGGCTGTGGGTTATGTTGAGGAAGAGCAGTGTTTTGAAGTGTTTTTGAGATGGATTCGATATGTATATACACTAATATTATTTTAATTTCTTTCCTTCTCAAATTTCTTCGTTAATTTTCTAAGGTGGAAGCCATTATAAAGATAAAGAAAGAAGAGGAAGAAGATGAAGAAATGGTGAATGAAGAAGTGAATGGATGCTTGAATTTATAGGCTAAAAGAAGTTAAAAATTAATTAAAACGCCATCATTATCCATCACCATCACCATGTGCATCCACCCCCATTTCCCATCATGTTCCACTCATTAGCCCCCTCCCCCATGTGTCTCCATCACTTCATTCACTTTCACGCCATGTGCATGTCCTTAATGTGTACGATATTTGACTTAGAGTTGCTGAAGTATCAAAGAAATGGGAAATACCTTAGATTTTTCTTATATATGTTTATATATAAATGTACATTATGTTATATATGTGTACATAATATATAAACAAGGTTGCAACAACTTTCGATCAACTTCTGTTTGTTAAACCGTTGAAATCCGGAAAACCGATTACCGGTCACATTTTCACTTCTAATTTAAGTTTTATACATGTATGTTGTATGTATGTATATATGTATACAAAATTTGAAAATCAATTTCTAATCATTTTTAATTTATAAAAATGATCTCATTTAAATTATAAAATCATTTAAATCAATACTAATAATTATTATAAAAATTGCTATTATACCGATAAGCAATATCAATTTTCTTATATTTTTCAATTCAACATAAATCTTCATAAAAGTATTATAAATTATTTATTATTACTTTATAACTATTTATAATGAATTATAATTATTTAAAAACAATTATTTAAATAATTATAATAATTATTAAATCATTAAATCACAATTTAAAATCATAAATCAATTATTAAATATTATGGTGTTACCGATGACTTCATAAATACTTATTTTTTTCTAGAAGTAAAATATATTATTTTATTTCATATTATGATTCAAAATAAAATATAAGTGTATGCATCCAGCTCTATGCATGATGTTTTATGAATTTAGATCTGTTTATCAATAAAATGTGTTTTGGTCATTTTATCGCTATTTTTCCAAAGTATATATTTTTGTATATACTTATACAATTATTATTTATTGTTTAAAACATCATAGTCTATGTTAAAAAATCCTTATATTTGAATATTTTAAAAATAAATATAATTTATTAAATTGATAAATTTGTGGATTGTTACAATTATTAACGAATGCCTTATAGTCAAATTACGAAACTGAATTCAATGTTGTTCCTATTTAATTAAATCAAACAAAAAATGCTCATAAACTGATTGAGCACAGATAATAAATCATTAAATGATGATAAATAAATATCGTCATTCCATGATAAATAACCACAATAAAATAGATATATAATAAATTTTTTAAATTATCCTTTTATATATACAATATAATATGTAGGTAAAATTATTTTATTTACAAGTTTCAAAACAATATAAAACATTTTTATAGCACTAACAAATACGCGCTCTCATATATAATACACTCAAAATCATTCTAGTATGTCACTTACCCTATTTTTAATGAGTTTACCCCACCAACCAAGGTTCCCGCTTAACCTTCAGCTCTGATACCAAGTTTAACAACCTGCCTTTTCGACCCTCAAAAGTCGACACTAATGCATCCACGGTATTCACGCGACGAACATCCAAGTGCCAAAAATACATATTGTTGGGGTGAAAGAAAAGAAAAGATAGAATAGAATATCATATCATGACGAGTAATATATAATATCAAAATTATCTGTACAAAAGAAAACTTTAATATTCATACAATCAGAGTCTAACCTATCATCAACCTATAGCAGCACGTCCTTACAAATGCGGATAAATACAAAACAAGAAATACAATGGAAAATAAAATACATCAAGTCTTGGAAGCCTCCAGCTTGTCTTTAGAAGTTCCAAGCGTCCATCGCTATATCTAGAAAAAGTACTCAGGTTTGACCCGAGCATTAAAAGAAAATAACACTCAGATCAGTCTGGTAAACTAGCGTAAGAAACTCAAATCAAACCATATGTGTTTTTATATTTATAAAACTCTTAGCAAATAAAGGTATTCTCATAAGACCGCACTACAGATAAATATGGATGGGTTTTTATCTTATGATAACCAAAACATTTTGTAGAAAATCTTATATTATTTTAATATGTATATAGTTTAAAATAAATAACATAACCGAAATGCTTGCATCTCAGTTTATACAACTAAATCCATAAAACACGTATTGGAAAATGGATTCTATTCAATGGAAAGCTACTGAGGTGCTGCTTGCCACAATACACCTGTAGAAAAATGTACCGAGGCCTTACATGGACTCTCTACGAACACAGAACCAGCCTACTCCTTTATGGATAGTACCGAATATGTCATCACCCTCGTTGCTGCATACAACCGAACTGGTGCCTCTAGCATACGTAAATCCATAATTATCGATCTAGATCGGGTGATGACCATATCCTAATAGCAGCAAACCACATAGCCCTGCTACATATCCTATGTTTTAGTCATTGCCAGATGTAAGGCTTGAGGCTATGTAATGATCCACCTTTTTGGATGGTTTAAATCGACAATAAACCACACATGTCAGACTCAAGCCATTCAAAAAGGAGGTTGTTATGGGAGAAAGAAATAAAACAAACAAAGAATCTCACAATGGAATGACAAAATATAATAATCAAATAAAAGTTCATGAAGCCGTTTTACAAATAACATTTGATTACACTTTTATAATGCATATCAGAGTACATACAACATGAATAAATAAATAAATAGCGCAGCAGAACAACATGATGCAGTAGTATAAATATAATAAATAATAATAGTGCTAAATCTTCGTCTTCATCCTCCAAAAATAAGGTCTTCAATACACTATAAATCTCAGACTGACCCGAGCATAATAAAAAGACAAAACACTCGAGTCAGAACTAAAAGATCTTATGCAAGTCAAATCAATAGTAAATAAATATGAGTGTAACGGCTTCAGAGATGTTTATGGGGTTTGACATCTCCTATCCAAGGTCAACGTGCGTGCAATAACTTCAGAGATGTTCGGGACTCCATCTCCAAAGGACCCGTTAAACTATCTACATACATAATACAATACGCTATTATAATAGTGTCTACAATAAAGTATTGAAATAGCGTTAAGGTGTTACCCATATCCCTCTTAACACATTTTATATATTCCTGTAGTCTATATAGTATCGTAATTCCTCCGTAAACTGGAGGGCTATCAAGGGGCACTCCATAGGTATGATGCAAACCATACTCATAATGGGCGCGATAAGGCATGTGACAAGGCACGCGAGGCAATGCCAGGGTAGGATTCTACCATTTGCATTCTCGGACTGGTGGTAACGCATAGTAGCAACTACCTCCCACCTCGGAACACACTCCCATAATCAAATCAAGGGGTGGCCACCAAATCAATCATAAAGTCATAATATATTATCGAAGAAATGTTCCCGATCGAGGAACGACCTCACTTGGCCTGGTATAGCTCTTGTTTTAGCTACATCAAGCTGACTCACGACAGTCAGGGCTACGTAAATACCTCATATAGAATCATTTGCCAAACCATCCTACTTCATTCTGGAATCTCCACCATATACGTAGTTGTTAAAGTGGTTTTCGATATTGGTAGAGAGTATGACAATATTCGATCCCAGTCTCTTTAACAACCAAACGCTTATTTCACACCGGATGGTTCTTTGACATTTTCAAAAACGATTCATAATTGATATCAAAATATCATATTCTCAAAATCATATCGCTTTCGAAATCATATTCGCTTTTGAAATCATATCACTTTTGAAGTCATATCTCTTTCGAAACTATATTCACAAAATAGGTTAAACTCTCATTTCAAAATCATCATATTTACTAAAATATGTTATTTTACTAGAAAATATCATTTTCAAATACCAGTGAAAGTTATAACATCATTTAACCACGTTCGCTTTAAACCAGGCATTTAAACATAAACACTTCAAACTTGCATCGTTTGAGATTTTGAAATATAATCTCGATAGTCATAAATAGTTTAAATAGTTTAAAAATAGTTTTAAAATATTTTAAATGGTTTAAATAGTTTAAAATAGATTAAAATAGTTTAGAAAGGTTAAAATAGTTCAAAGTAGATTAAAATAGATTAAAATAGTTTAAATTAGATTAAAATAGTTTAAAAATAGATTAAATAGTTTAAAAATAGTTCAAATGGTTTTAAAATGGTTTAAAGATAGATAAAATTATAGTTATAATAGTTTAACATAAGTGATTTGATTATTGAAATGGTTTATATAGTAAATAGTTTAAAATCTAAATAGATCTGAATTTAAAATAATATATCTTTAAATCAGTTTATATTAAAATAATTAAGTTTGAAATTGATATCAATTCAACTATTTCTTCCATTTCGACAAATCAAGACCATATACAGATTTCAAATCAAACAATTCAAATTTAAACTTTCAATTCAAATTCTCATTAAACTACTTTAATTTATATTGATTTCAAATCCATGTTTCAACTATAATTTTAAACCATTTCAAATTCATAGATTTCAAAGTTAAATCTTCAACATTTACAATAACACAAATTTTTGACAAATTCCATTTATATTTCAGAATTCCACTTTGAAATTTCACTTTAAATTCTTTAAACAATTCATTTAACCCAATTTCAATATCATAACTTGGATTTTCGAACATAATTCAGTTTGTATAAATCAAATTTTATTACAAATTATCATTTAACTGAATTCAAAAATTGAGGATTTAAAATCGTTTATTTTAACCAGTCCGGTGTTCGTATATAATTTTCTACCCTATGGTCAAGCGATACAGACATCTATTATTTCAACCACACTAAGTTTAAATTTACGGGTATATATTATTTCAACCCGCAACCCCAAATTGAAATTCAAATTCCATAAAATCGCTCGAGTCTATCATTTCAACCCATCACGATTCTTCCTAATCTACAAGATTGTTCGGGCGTGTATCATTTCAATCTATAGTGATTTACTAACAAAAACTAAGGGAACTTGCAGTGTGATAACATTATATAAAATAAACATCACATCCAGTCATCCAATATCAATAATTAAACATCCATCACAATCATCATTCAAATCAACCAATAAATAAAAACAATTACTGATGATCATTAACAAGTGTTTTAACTGGAAATTTAAATTAAATGGCAATTAAATTCGATAAAAGTTAGATTTAACTGGAATGACAATTTAAATATATCAAACCACAGCTAATCAAATTCTAATCACGTCACATAAGTTCAATTTAACTAACATAAGACAATTTAGTAGTCGTGAGTGGGTTAAAACACCCACCTTTGATTTTCAATCGATTTAAAATCCAAAAATAGCCCTAAAATCCAGCGGTCTCAAAATCAAACCAAACCAGTCCTATGTCATCCGAAATTCTGATACGATAGCAATGGAGAAAACCGCGTGTCGGTCGGATCTCATATGAAGAAGTTATCGATGTTAGAACGATTAAAGTTTAAATTAAAAAAAATAAAAATATAGAAGGGCATATCTGCAACTGTACCTTTTTCATACACGTAACCCTAGCATGACAGAGATAACACGATAGTGACCAGCCTTTTGCTACTGACCTTTTGATCGACCATGCCTCGCCACGACCAGCGCCCCACCCCTAGCCGAGTCGACTTCGCTAGAGCACCTCCCACGTCCACCATCGCTCTGAATGCCTTAGGCTGAGGCAAAAATAGCACCCGCGGCCAAAAAAATCGAACCCTAATCTAATTTTCCACGACGATCTAACCATCAATATTCCAAACGAACCACATAGATGTACTCCCCATGCAAAACTCCACCATATTACATCCTTGAATAGACGAATCGTGGCTGTTGATCAACCACCAAAATTGATGGCCAAGGATGTTTTGTGAATTATGGACAAACAAATAATTGATTACAAAGATGAAGAGCAGATTTGGGTTACGCTCGTCGAGAGCTTTCCAACAATATATAATATGCTAGGGTTTGAAGAGTTTAAATTTTCATATTGGTTTTTGAAATTGAATTTAGGGTTTTGAATTGCAATTGGGTTTCTGCCATTAGAAGAAGGAAGAACAGACATAGAATTGTACGTACAGACAGAATTAAAAGGCTGCTAGGGTTTAGGAAAGAAATATATGTATATGGACATGAACATATAAGAATGAATAACATATCGAATTGGTTCGAAACGACAATAGCGACCCGCAAAGCCCATTCCGCTTCCGAAACGAAAATGGATCATCCAATATATCAAAATAGATGTTTTTGATATTTTTAAACTCAGTGGAACAGGTTTCATACACTAATTCAAAAGTAGGCGGAAGTTAGCTTTTAAATAAGCTTATTTCAAATTGAATTCATTAAATTGATTTCTACGCGTTTCGAGCCTGTACAACAAGTCTGATCACTACGAAACTTAAAATGTTACAATAATTCATTGTTATGGATCCGATGAAACTAGTTTCGCCGAAATCCAAGACAGTGGCTAAAATGGCTATTTTCACGCTAATTAAATAAATTATCATTAAATTAATTAAATCACTTTTAAATTCAAATTTTATAACCAACAATTTTCATCATTTCTAATTACACAGAAATTAATAATCTTTTTTAAAACGAGTTTTCCATGTTAAATTCAATATTAAATATTGCACAAATTACAGCGTTCAAGTTGAATTGAATAAATTCATTGATTATTATTTTAAATTCCAATAAATTCATATAATTGATTTTTCATCTTATCATTCAATCCATTATTACTTTATGGATATAATTATCATTGGTTTGCCACTTATTACATCAATATTCTATAGTTATCATTTTAGTTCATATTAATTGCAAATATTTAAATAGATTAATTGCAATTGATTTTCAACGGATTAAATAGTGAATTTATGATTATACCATTGTTACAACTTACCAATTCAAACACATTTCTATGTTTATTGTTTACAAGCCAAGCTAATAAAATCATATACTGATTAACCATTCTATATTAACCAATTTCAATTAATTACATACAATTTTACCGTTTAATACAACAATTGGTTTATTTCCTTATTTATGCTTTATAACAAAATTTAAGTTTTACAATTATTTCAATTAACAGAAATTACATTAAAATAGTTATCAATTACCTTAAATTAACATTATTAAATTTCATTCTAATCATATTTTCTCATTAATATTTTCTTCCAATATTAAATTTCAATATCTTATTAAATTTAATTTTTAATCATCAAAAAAATACGGGTCGTTACATTCTTCCCTACTCAAAACTTTTCGTCCTCGAAAAGGGAAAATAAGGGATTAAGGAAGTGATATATTTTATTCAAAGTATTTAATTATAAGCAATTAATTTACACAATTAAGTATTTTAAATAAAATATATCAATTTGTAAACAATTAAACCCTTCATATTCAAGTTAAAAAAGTTTGAAAATATCTCTACTTTCACAAAATTTTCTAAGCCAAAAATTCGCAAAAAATTTCAGCAAAGTCTCCTTTGTGCGAAGAGGTCCAGGAGAAATATTAATATCAAGAATAACAATATATATCATATTTCAAAATCAAATATCCCAAACCATAGGAAAACTATATAATATCACTATAAACTGTAATTCGAAAACGTACCTATTTATTGGGGCAAACAACGCTTTATTTATGAAACCAAAAGCAGTAGCTTTTGCTTCCATAAACATGTATTTCACTTATATAATCCAAAATAGTGAGATTTATGTAAAAAGAGAAACACTTAAGTCGTTTCAATTAATAGCAAAACAAACCAAAACAACATAACAATAGTCACTTGCAAACAAAACCATACAATCATCATATGCAATCAAAGTAATCAACCATCAATCCATAGCAACCAAAAATGATGTTTGTTCGGGTTCAGAAACTTTTCAACGTATAAAATGATAAATAAACTGCTAGGTATACCATACACTCAACAATCTTAGAAAATACTTAATAGATTATTTGTACAACCTTATCCAGTTAGAAGTATCCTTCCCCAAACATCCATAAGCCCAAAAATCCATGAATTTCAAGTATTATTATATAAGTTCATTCTTATTAATCTCCATTCGTATCATTTACTGTTCATCTATTTTCATTCATTCATACGATGTTTATCTTATTAATTTAACTTCATTAGTTACAAAATTCATTCCTCATTCATTCATACAATGTAATTTTTCCATTAATTTACATTCATTTATTTACATAAATTATTTCCATTCAATTATTTAAAATAATCAACGAATTCAATATTTAAGTATTACATACTTTTTATTGTAATTTAATTCACATTTATTATTTAATGATATACTTGATTTCGAATAAATAAAACATTTCATACTTAAGTATTTCTACCTTTAATTTACATTTACTCATTTCTTTTACAATGTCAATTGGATATTAAGTCTATTTCTGAACCTTTTCAACTTTTCTGAAGTTATATTATTTAATATAAGATTCATCTTTACTATTCAATCTGATTATAAATAGCTTAAAATGTTAACTTAAGTTTATAATCATTTACTTACAGTGTTCCTGTTAAATTTAATTACTAACATTTCAAATTATTAACTTAAGTTAATAATATTTTTATAACATCAGAATTCTTATTTATAGACACAATCCCATTGAACACTTTCATTACTTAAGTTTTCCTTGTATAATATTCTATTTCATATTCATATTAACATTTCAACTTTTAATATTTTGGTAAGTTATGTGTGTATATATATATATATATAAATGTGTGTGTGTTTTAATAGAATGGAATTTAATGTTACACTAGTTTATCTTATTCATTTTAATTAACCAAATGTTCATTAATTATATCTTCTAAATTTTCATTACTCTTTAATTTATAAGTGACAACCTTCAATTTCTTTACATTTCATTAATCATTTAACTCCTAATTTCTTATATTTTTCATTTTAGAAGTTTCCAATTATTAATATAGTCAAGATTTCATTCATTATAATAATTGAAATCGCTAATTTACAGAAACTTAAGAACTAAATCCGGATTCCATTTTCAAATCATTTAAAAATGATATATACACATTCATCTCGTTTATATATCAATCATATTCAGAAATTAAAATTAAGATTTTTTTTATCAAAACGAATGTGTAGTAAAACTAATACAGCGGTCTCCCTTCTTTGAAACTCGAAAATGAATATTGATGATGCATGCACTCATCACCGAAATTATTTTCCAACTACAGAGAGAGGAGTACATAACTTATTTCCTTTAAAATTCTTTTAGAAACATTTCTTCTAAATCACTTTGAAATATTTTTATCTGAAAATACTTCCATATAATACTAATATTATATTCCTAAATCTTTTGAAGAACAATTTCAAAACTCTGAACTTAAGTTCTCAAATTTCGATTTGTATTTACTTTACTTGTAAATCCTATTTTACAATCAATATCTATAAAATTTCTGTACCTAACAAACAACATATCACATCCAACTATATTATTTACAAAATTATTCTTTTATATAAAAAATATAATACTAGGTAAAATTATTCCATTTACTCATATTTCAAAACAATATTGTGTCGGTCTGCCCTATTAAGTGTTTTAGAAATCCTTATCGATGCCATGGCATCCTATGTACTGACAAAAATTTATAAATACTAAACAGAACAAATTTACTCAATATAAAACGTTTTTATAACACTAACAAGTAAGCTCTCTCAAATATATACACTCAGACAGACTCTTTCGAGGGTATTACTACCCTATTCCTAATGAGTTAGAACCCACAAAGCTAACGTTATCGCTAAACTTGGCTCTGATATCAAATGTGACGACCCATCTTTTTGGATGGTTTAAATCGACAATAAACCATACATGTCAGACTCAAGCCATTCAAAAGGGAGGACTGTTATGGGATAAATAAGAAAAGAAGAGAAAGAAATAAAACAAAAACAGCATCTCATAGCGAAATGACAAAATATAATAATCAAATAATAGTTCATGAAGCTGTTTTACAATAACATTTGATTATACTTTTATAATATAGATCAAAGTACGCACAGTAGGAATAAATAAATAACGAAGTGAAACAACATGATGCAATAGTATGAATATAATAAATAATAATAGTGCTAAATCTTCGTCTCTATCCTCCGTAAATTAGACCAATACACTGAAAAGCTCAGACTGACCCGAGCATAATGAAAAGACAAAACACTCGAGTCAGAACTAAAAGATCTTATGTAAGTTAAATCAATAGTAAATAAATATGAGTGTAGCGACTTCAGAGAGGTTTGCGGGGTTTGACACCTCCTATCCTGTGTCAACGTGCCTGCATTAACTTAAAAGAGGTTCGGGACTCCATCTCCCACTACAAGAAAACTACTAATCTATAGCATCTTAGAATAGCGTTTGAAGGCACAACGCTCTTTTAGTCTCATGACAAACAGTACGAAGAAAACATCAACGCTGTATAATGCGGGCTTCCAATTTGATCCAAAGGCCGCCTTTTTTTTTATTATTCCCACAATTCTACTTTTCTCACTTCAAATGTCCTTCTCCTTCTTCTATAGAAAATTTAAAACCTAAAAAAAACTCAATCACATACGATGCCCGCGCTCTTGTTTCCGCTAGTCGTCTCCAGCATATTCCTTCATTTCGAACTCAATCAGGTATGATTTTCGAAACTGTACCTGTTTATATTCCTTTCCTCTTCTTCTAATTTATATTCATTTAGTCATTAATTTTGATCTCTTTCAGAAATATCATGCTTTTCTGCATATTGATTAATTTATTTCTTACATTGTTCAATCTCTTTCAATAGTTAGAAGATCTTATATCTTGTCCGTAACTCAATTTCCCCTAATTTTTCCAACTGCTATATTCAATAGAAACATCCTTCTCTATGCTTTCTTGCAATTTTCATCATCTCCTGGAAAAGTCACTGAAATATGAGTTGCATTCTAGATAGTTTAATTGTAATATTATATTTATTTAATTGTAATGTTTTATTTATTTTTTAATAACTTAGTTCAGATTTTGTTTGTTCCTAGTTTTAGTATTTTGGAGGGTGTGATATGTAATTTTGTGCTTGTGCGTGTGTGTGTTTATATATATAATGCTTAATAGCTGATTTTTTTTTCAATATAGTCTACTCGCAATAGCTGAGGAGATGATGGCTGAGTGCCTGTCCAAGGAGACTGAAACTGCCATCAACTGGGTGTATATGGTTAGAATGAAGGTTGATTCTTCTTTCAATCTTGCTTTTGTGCATTCTTTTATTTCAAAGTTCTAAATTTAATTAATCTTTGTTGTAATTTTCTGGTGAAGTAATTCCTCCATTTTATTGCATAGCCTGGTCTGGATTTCATTGGAATCATTGCTGTATAACACAACTATTGTGGTGTTGCAACAAAAGCATGTGGTTGTGCGAGTCTCGAGCCCACAAAGGTGATTTATCCTTTTGAAATATTTCTATTTATGGATTATTGATTTTTAGGAAGCTTTAATGATATTTCTTTTTCCTCTCGTTGCTTTATGGTTGTTATATGATTCATAGTTTGTATTTTAACTAAGTGCCTCGAAGCCTAAATTATTTTCTTTACAGTTCACGTTTTCGATGTATGTTAAGTTTTAGTTAATAGTCATATATTTTAGATTAATGTGTTCATGTGAGTAAGAACGTAACCTCCGTGCTGGGCTGCATGTACAGAAGTGCCCTGAGCATAACCAATGACCTTTGAATTTCGCTCATGTCCTGCCCTTAAGTTACCATAGTACACAGATACGTCCCTTAGGAGCCTAAGACAGTGTTGTTTTGGTGCACGGCTATTAGTAATGTCTTTTTTGGCCCAACAAGAATTTCATGGTAGTAGAATTGGAGTTTGGGTTCGTTTTCTTTTGCATGGAGGATGGTGGAGGGGGTGGTGAGATTGGTTAGGGAGAAGGTTATGAGAAAGGTTATGATGATGGTAGAAGACATTGTCAATGTTGGATTTGCAAAGGTTTTACATATGATTATTTATATAGGTTGAGGGAGAATATAGGTTAAGGGGTCCTATTGTGTGTCCTAATAAAAGGAAATTCTTGTTAAGGAGTCCAGTGTGTAGTTGTGAACAACCATGGTGTTATTCTTCATAAAATTCTATAATGTATTTGGTGCTTTGTTGAATTCAATTTGTTATAAAATTCTATGGTTATAAATTTGTTGAATTCAATTGCTTTGTAGAGTTAATAGCTGTAGTCGATTATGCATTTTTAGTATCGTATTTAGTATTTCATTTTCTGATATTTTGCATGTAGGTAGATCTATACAAGAAGTTAGATATTAAACAAACAAACAAGATAATTTTCTTATGCATAATTGCTTGTATCATTTTAGCATGCACATACTTGCTTACCAAGGACTCCATATTATTTCCAAAATCCTTTTCTTTTTTAAAGTATAAAAAATGAGTTCATTTTTTTTTGTTTTTTTCTAGGGTCAGAGTTACAAGAAACTGTATAGTTAAGGGCGATTAACCAGCAATCTACAAATATAGTATATTGTGTTGTTGGAGACCATGTATATGACATGCTGTGTTTTTTGCTGTTTAGCTTATATAACTCAATTAAAGGGTATGACTCCATCAATGTTTTTTCTGTTCCACTAGTTGTTCTCCTGCTTAACTCTGAGATCCTGGTGGATAGAAACAGCTCTTATTGCCGAAACAGATGGAAGTTTTAATTGATAAAACATTCATATTTAAGGCAGAGCTTATATAAAATTCTGTTGTAGAAATTGGAACCTACTAAATTTGTAATCATCCAAATTAGTCACCAGGTTATATTTTATACAAACTGATGTTGCAGATTATAATGTCACTGTTTTATGATGAAAGTGAAATAATATATAGTGTATTTATTGTACAATCGCTTTTTAATAATTGCTGTTTAAGATTGATTTGAGATCTTACCTCTTGTCTTTATTATTAGTCTAGAGATCCAAAATTTTACCTAATAAGACTCCAACTCAAAGACTTATTTGAAACCATTATTTAGGTTTTAATGTTTTTATAACTCATCTTTGTTGTCTCTAATTTTTTTGAGTCCTGGTTTTTAAGACAAAATTATTTGTGTCAAGGGGAATCGATAACACATAAACAGAGCAATACACTCTTTTGTGTATAGGCCGCCACGTTTGGTGTATCTTAGTGTAACGACCCGAAATTTTCGAACCCGAAAATTCCAAATAGTTATGAAAAAGAAGAAAGAGATAGAAGGAGAAGAACAGAAACACCAAACACCTCACATTCGCAGCGGATAAAATATAAATATAAATAATAACAGTCTACAAAAGAATATTATATCTATCGATTACATTTTAGTACATCAGAGTTTCATATATATACAGTCACAGGATATACACAATTATCATGTCTCAGATTAACAATAATATATATACAGCGGAAATACTCTATAGGCTATTGCCATCCAGCTCGCCTTCTGAGCTCCAGAACGTACCTACCTGAAAATCTGTAATACTCGGTCTGACCCGAGCATTACACCAAAGTAACACCCGAGTCGGGCTGGAAACCAGCGTGAGTAAACCCATCTAACATGGAATACAAAAGTATACAACTCATATAAACCCGGGTAACTTATAACAAATTTTCACCTCCCAAGTTGTCATAGACATTACTTATTTCACACGTCAATTTCTAAGTGCCAGAACTTAGATTATATAGTCCAATTCCACTTAAATCATTCCATTACATCCTATTTATTCTACGTATCAAGATTACATGGAAATCGAAGTGGTTTCGGGTATTAACTAATACCCGACTCCTGTCTCTTCGAATTCAGTTCATCATAACACAAATTATTCAAGTAAAATGCAATTCAACTTTAACTACAGATGTCACCATTACTCAACAATTCCTCATTGATAAATAACCACATTAACATTTAATCATACCTAAGCAAGATAAATCAACCACACCATCTCGCATAAATCTAATTAACCATAATTGAATTAAATCAATTACCTTTAAGTCTTGCTTATTCATTAATTTCAATCCAATTGATTTACCATCCCATAATCATTCATCTTTGTTAATATTACAGTAGGATTATCATCATTATCTAATTACTTCCATTAAGTAATTACACCTAACCACATTCCATGAATGTTTATCCTTAATTAATTGCATCTATTAATCAACCCCAGTTACTCATAAACAATAATTAACCCCTCTTAATTATTAATCCCTTTTGATTAATTGCACCAAGTAATTTATCCTTAATTACTACTACTAAGTAATTACCCTTTAATTACTTTCCATTAAGTGATTCCTTTTAATTTATTACATCCTGTAATTATGAATTACTTCACCAAATCTCATCAAGTATTTATATTTAATTAATCACCAAGAGATTTACCTTTAATTAATTAACGAACTAATTTCAATCGGGTAATCCATCCCTTAATTACCCTTAACCCAATTAATAAATTTAATTTGCAGATTAGTTATTCTTTAACCATGAATTAATAAACCTTAATTATTGATTAACACAACTTAATTACAAATTAAGTATTCCTTAATCACCAGTAAATTAAATTACTTAATTACTTAACTACTAATCCTTCGTTGATTAACTTTATGTAGTTAATTACAAATTTATTTATCACTTAAGCCTTAATTAACCCAAACTCTAATTATAATTTAAAACTTAATTATTCTCAGTTACTTTCTAAAAATAATTAATTGATATTAATTACCCATCTTTAATTAACATTTTATAAGTCTTCTCTAAATTTTGAAAACTAATTTATTACTAACTACAAACTTTAAATGTTAATTAATTTCATACTTGACTTAACTTAATTAAAATAATAATTAAGTGTTAAAAACATTGTTAAGTATTAACTAAGAAAATTAAAACCTGTATTAAGTTTTAACTTATAACTGTTAAACACTCATTAAGTTTACAGTATTTAAAGCTTGATGAAAATCTTTTTACTTAACTTTACTTTTTAAAATACAATACTGCAGTTTGAAAGAAAATAACCCGAGACTCCCATGCTTTACTCGTGTAATACTTTGAGTTCCTCCAGCCTTTCCCTCGGGTCACTCTCGTTTCCTTTCGCACTCTTCTTCTTCTCCCGTTTTTTTTCCAGTGAGTATAAATTAGTATAAACTTAGATATAGATTCAGTAAAACATGAATACCTACTCGATCAAAGCCCCGAAGTGCGCGACCACCAAGCTCGAGTAACGACTCGAGACCCTTCACCAACCACGACGCTGACACCAAAACCCACGTCGTACACGTGCACGGCGGCTCGAATCGACTCCGGTGAATTCCAACCCCTCAGGTAAGTCACAAATCATTCAAAACTCTAAATCTAAGCTCGCATCGCCT
The DNA here is from genome assembly GCA_030765085.1 of Allium cepa. NCBI lineage: Eukaryota > Viridiplantae > Streptophyta > Magnoliopsida > Asparagales > Amaryllidaceae > Allium > Allium cepa. Next base: position 658,262,924 of record CM060940.1, read on the forward strand.
CCCAAAATTCGAAAACGAAAAAGGGGTTTCTTGCTCGAACCTGAAGCCTGCACCGATTAACATAACCGCCTCGCCTCCATCACTTCGACCACCAGAGACGCCCAGAATTCATCCACACCATGACAACGCATAAAGAAACCATTTCCCAAAGTTACGCGAAGCTCGATCACTTAATGATGACAAACTCATCCCATTTACAGACATGTCTAAAAGCTTGCACACAAACCCTAATTCGACATCGTTTCCTTAATTTATGCAATGGAAAAATTCTCTGACAATTTTCTCGAAACTAATGATGTTTATATAAGCTTCAAACAAATTTTCAACATTTTTAATTGGTTCGGTTGTTAGAAAATGGAAAAAATGCAAATCTTATTCAAATTCAAACTGCTCTGTGAATACAAAACTAAAAATCTTCGTTTATGTTTTAAAAATCTTAACTTGTAGTAAGAATTCGATTTATAAACTTGAATTAATATTTCACAACAATCAAATTTATCAACTTGTTGCTTATTTACCTGTAAAACAATATTACAGTGGTATACTTTGCAAGATGTTTTAATGGGCTTTTAAAAATCTTAATTTAAGTTTAAATGATTGGTTGAAAACTTTAAAACTTAACAGTGATTAACAGAAAATAGATTTGAGTTTGAAAAAAAAAATCACCCTGTACAATCAAATAGAGAAGCATATAGCAACACAGGATTATCTTCAAGATCAAAGCATATACCACCATATTATCAATAAATCCTGAAGTGTTTTAAAATTAAACTTAAAGCTTTAAATTTCAGGTTTACTCACCTGGAAATATTGATGAACAGAGAGCTGCTCTGTGTTGAAAACAATTTTGATCCTCCCTTTTTTTTCAGCAGATTGCTTTTGAGTTTTAAAAAAAAATGGTGATGCTTTACTTTTATTTTCTTTCAGGCATGCAAAGGCTTGTTTGAACGAGATGGAATGAATATGAATGTATAAATAAAGAAGGCAGCCTTGCATAAGTAGGTGTTTACTGGGAAGGTTACAACTAGATTAAGCTTCCTTTGTTTTGACTAAAGATATTTTACCTTAGTTACTGATATGGTTTTTAACATAATTTCGGCTGAAAAGATTTGTTTTGCAACATGAATTGACAAAATGTCATGCTAATTAAATGCATGTCTTCAAATATTTTTACATATGATTATGGTTTCTGATATTTACATATTTGTACAAGGATATTTATATATGCAAGTAGCTTATCTTCATTTGCATTGATTATGCATCTATTATATAGTAATGTAAATAGTTTGTCTTCATTTTATTTTACATCTAGCTAATATTAGCTGATACTTGTATTTGATGTACAAAGATATTTTTGTATTTGATGTGAATACTTTGTCTTCCTTGCATACATGATTTACACAGTAAACTTGCGATTATCTTTGTTAAAGATTTTGTATTGTACAACCGTATTTACAGGTCATTGTTTTTCTTTACATTGTTCACATGATATACAGGTTATCCTGTTTAGTTTATCTTCTTTCCTAAACTTATTCTATATGTATGTGTAGAAATATTATAGTTATTGTTAGCATAATATCTAAATTTTATTCTATTTGTAATTAAAATTTTCAAACATTTGATTCATAACATTGTATTTGTATTTATATATTTTATATTTCTGTTTATATCTTATGTTTTTATATTTATGTTTATATTTTATATTCTAACTATAAATATTTAAATTACATTCATTATGGTTTACTTACATTTTATACTTATATTTATTTCCATATGTATTTTATCAATAATTAAGTTATATTCATATGTTAGACTTATTTTTATGTTGATAGTGATTTTTATTTCAAACATTATCATCCACATCTATATATTTATTAAAATGATAGGGCCAAAAATCCAGGGTCGTCACACTTAGCAACATGAGCATATCTTAAGCATTAAGTGTGGTGGTTCACACAACACTAGACGTGTCCTTACTCTGGTAAAGTAGGAGAGCTGGTGATCTACCATAGTTATAATAGTTACCTAGCAAGCGAGGCTGTTACTATATGCTGTCATAATGGTAAATAAAGGTAGCCTTCGAGTTCAACTCCAAGTTATGAGTCATGACACATTTGCTAAACAAGTTATAAATCTGTATCAGCATTTTCAGTCCAACATTGGTCTGTCATATATAACGCTTTGGACAAATACGTGAACGCAAATAATTTTGAATCATGAATAAATTTATTAGATTTCAGTTTGGTGAACTTAAACATCGGTTATCTTGGTTAAGTTATGAGGATGTTACTAGAAAGCGAGAGATGTTGCTTGCTACTGAGAGAAAAAGGTTTTGTTTCGCGTAGTTTCTTGATAAAGCTACTGAAAGGTGCAATCTTGTTTGATTTTAGCGATAGCTATAAGAAGGAATTGGTGAAGAGGATAGGATTACAGTTAAACGAAGCTTTTGTTTCTTATCTTTTAATAATATATGATATTGACGTGGTTATAAGTATAGTTGAAGAGCTTTCAATGCAAGAGAAGGGAAGTGATAAAACCAACCAAGAGATTTTTGAAGAACTTCTAGCAGATAGCGATCTTGTTTCTGTGTCTGATAGCTCAAAATTAGCCGTGGTAAACTTGATTGATGGCTATCTTTATGAAATTTCAAAAGATCCAAAGACAGATGTTGTGAAATTTATTATACTTGTTGAAGTGGTGTCCAGTTATCCTAGGCCTATACATGATGGATTATATCGAGATGTTGACATGTTTCCCGAGGTGTTTTATATTTATTGAGGAACTCCTTTTTTCCTCTTTTCTAAAATAAAGTTAACAAATGTTATTATAGTTATTTGTTTATAACCATCATGATTTAAATTGATGCTAAGGCTTTGTTTATTCCACATAAAACTCTATATTGAGCACTGTCAATAAGTGGTTTTGAATTTTTCATAACTATTAAGAGTAAATCACATATTTCAATAAGATAAAAGATAAAAGAATACATTGATAAGAAACTCAGTACGGCATTGTAGAAAAATTTCAAAATAACCGATCTGCATATTTGACTGTACCTACTTGTGCTTTGCATTGCCTATAGCTTGTCCGTTGAAGCGAAACAGCGCCTTCATCATCGTCGTCGTTGCAATCAATTAGCTCCGTTACTCATCCCAGCCGCAGTCGATCGGTAGCTATCATTTCCAATGGCCATCACCAGCAGCCATTAGCTAGTAGTCATCATCACCAGCCGCAGTTGATTTACGAACTTCTCTTCATGTAAGAGTTTATGATTTAAAATTATCATTATGCCTATTTAGTCTAGTCACTACTGTTAATATTGAAGTTTGATATAAATTCGTATTCATTTCCTCTATGATCGATATTGCATTTAAATACTAGCTTCTGTAATCAATATGATATAAATAAAATATAGTTTATAATTGATTATATGATTGAGTAGTGGCATGCTGGCCTTAAAACTTTTTATTCTGCAGCTTGCAAACAATCTGAACAATCAACATTGTAATCGAACAAAATATTTTAAGTATGATTAGTATTAAAGTTATAGATTGATAAGCATGGACAGTGGGAGATAGTAGTAAAATCTCACAAAGCACCTGCAAATTACAGTAGGATGACAATTGTGGATTATTGCTTCAGGTAACGGTCACTGAATTGACCACTCGACTATTTTGAAAAGGAGACATAATATAATGATTTTGTACTGGTAGTCTAGTGCGATAAGGAGGAGTTGATATAATGATTTATAGGTCGACCAATTTCCATGCCATTATTGTCAACTAATTCAGACTGATGTTCTTACGTAAGCTGATAATCCTTGATCTTCGAGGACTGATTGGAGGAAATTGCAAAATAGATACTAGGAGATCTAAATTGTTTGCCAATACATCTATTTTTAAGTTTAAATAATAGATACATTGCTTGAATATCATGTTGTAGTAGTAGATGGTTCTCTCGCAACGGGATAAACATTACAAGTTTCTTCCCACCTATGCCTGTACAAAATGTCCTATGTTTAATTTATTTTTCTATTCTGTTACATGTTTAACAAACTACTTTTCATTTTAATGTTGTAAAGCTACTTTAAATTTGTTCCCAGCAAGTAAGCCTAACAAACCATTGCATATATTATTCTGAATCACCGAATGTTAGATACAATCTTCCAAAAAGAAATTTTCGAGCCAGTAAATGCTACATCAAAAGTTTAAATACTGAACAAATTATTGTACTTCATAATATTACATGATCTGCATTGCCAGCTCCGGATTATACAAAAATATTAGTCACTATGACCATAAATAACTGATACACTGCAAGGTAGCACATGTGAGAGCAAGCTAATAATCATCAAATTGAAGCTTTCACCAAGTTAATCTACAAAATTAACTATATAACCATACATGATTGTTTAGACCTAAACAAAAATGATTTGAACAGCTGTGTTAGCGACTCCTTATAGGTAATCACTAACAGAGTTCAATTGTTGAAGGATTCGATTGGGATTTCACAAAGGCAGTTTCAGTGATGACGATTTGGTTGGCGATGGAATTGATGTGGGAGGTAGGATATTTGAGAAGTGGATTTGAATTGCAGAAATTTGGATGCACTGCAGTGAACAAGAGCTGCAGTATGCTGCTGGTTTGTGTCTGAATTATGATATGCAGTGGCCATAGGTAGTTTGTGGTCAATGTTCTATTGTGATGTTTTGTGCACTACTGAAGTATATGCAGGGAGATGTGATGATAAGGGTCTCTAGTAAGGAGAAGGTGTGGTCAGAAGTGGTGACGACTTGGGGTTAACTGATTTTGAGAAGAGGATAGGGGATGTTTGATGGTATTTGAATTGCAATGTGGCAGAGTGCTGTCAGAGAGAGTTGAGGTTGTGGTTGGTTTCGCGTTTGGAGGTTCGGTGATTTTTGGATTTGCAATTACAGAGAAGTATTTGGGGAAATAGCAGTTGCAAGATTTGTGGTGACGTGCTTTGCAGTTTGACGGCGAGAAGGTTTTGATAGTTTAGAATTGTGTGGTAAGAGCAGTTTGTAGTGATGTTTTATGAATGGCGGTGTGGTTGTAGGTTGTTTGAATGGCTGTCGATGTTATGTAGTGGTAATGTAGTGGTTTTTTGGAATTTTGGGTGGCTTAGCGATGTTAAGGCAGAGTTGTATGTGGTGGGTTGTCTGTAGTGATGAAGTATGGGGTGGGTAGACAGAATGATGAATTCAGTGAAGTATGGGGTGGGTTGTCTGTAGATAGGGTGTTGTTGTTAGTGAAGTATGAAGTCAGTGAAGGTGGAGTTATGTTGTTGACAAGCTGAGGTGGTAGGTGATACTGGATGTGGCACTGTGGTCAGGAGATTGAATGGAATAGTGTTAGTTTTGTGATTGTATTGGCAAGTAAAGTGAATTTCTTTTGGTGTGTGAGGAAGTGGTGAATGTTTGGAAAGTTGCTGGGGCAGATAAGGGTATTTGATGGAGGAAAAGATTGTTGATTTGAATGTAGGGGTCAGCAAAAGTGAACCAGCAGTAGAGAAGTTGTTGCAGAGGGATTTTGGTGGTAACAGTGGGATTTTGGTTTAGGAACTGTAGAGATGTTTTGTGACGCCCCACCTCTATACCCACGCTAGACAAGAACATTATGGTGAATGTTGTTGACTAGCATGGAGAATAAGGCTGTTGAGGAGCGACCATCCGTGTAATTTCTTTGCGCGAGCACCGATATGTCAGATAATATAACATGCATTCTATTTCAAGAGGAAATCCGACATACCAACACAAACTCAAAGCTACTACACGGTGGCTATATAAATCCTTCGGAAACAAATATAGAAATAAACATAACACAAATCAGTCACAGGCAATTCATATCACAAAGGCGGAATAAGATATGAATATACACTAGGAAGTGTACATCAGAGTAGTGGTCTAAAAAGATCCACAATATCACAAACGAATAGTTACACGAACTACACAAAAGAATAAGTATACATTAAGGAGTCTATATCTCAAATGTATACAGCAAAATAACTACTAATCTAAGTAGTTAACCCAAAAGTCAAGGAGTTAATCCCGGATGAGAAGTCAAGCAGAAGCACCTGTAACATCTCGGTCTGACCCGAGTATTATTTAATAAGAAAATAATAAACGGATCAGTCTAACTATAAATATCAGATGAAACGATATAGAATAAGAGATGTGACTAAACACATAATAATCACAATGCCAAGCTGTGATATATATATAAATATATACTTAGTTGATAATCATCAAGAGATTAATCAATGTCACCAAATCTACACAAGAATCAAAGAAGTGTCATACTCTTTATTTCGTTCATCAAACCACAAATATTGACGATAATATCAATGTCAATCACCAAAGTCAAAGACGCACAAATTCCAGAAGACTACACAAGAAATCCAGAAATCACAAAAGTCAATGACACACAAATTCACCAATGCACAAATATTGATAAAACTTATCAATGGAAATCACGAAAATTGGTGAAACACAAACTCTAGGAATCTACACAAGAAATCCAGAAATCACAAAGGGGGAAAGGCCTATCACAAACGGGAGCATAAAGCTCACCAACACGTGTATCACAGACGGAACGCTAATTCCATGGTCGCTAACCATCACAAATTGAGCTGAAGCTCCACAAACGGCCCGAAGACCATGGGTTGCCACCCCATCACAAATTGAGTCGAAACTCCACAAAACGGGGTTTAGTCTCCCTCGCAGACAAAGAGACATCGCACATTGCTAGTCTAAATCACAAAGATGATCGTCATGATCAGCGAGAAGTGTCGATTACACTAAGCTAGTAAATATATGAGTTTAGCTTCATGTCCCATAACCACTTGCTTAACTTAAATATTTACGAACAAACTGTAAGTCTCCACTAGAAAATTGTCACAAGAGGTTCAATCGAACAAGTCCAAGAATTAACCGACAAAGTAAACGCAAGCGTTTCATACCACTAGTTTTACTAAGCCGTTTAATTAGATTTCTCATACGAGTGAGGTAAAGGTTTGTATATACTAATAGATTGGAAAACGGTTTTATAAACGAATTTGGTATTAAAATAGTATTGAAATCGTTTGAGGAAAGAGTTTTGATATTTACTACTAGTATAGAAAACCTTTATATTTTTAAAGTGACAAATCACGAAGAAGATTGTAAGAACAATCAATCACAAAAATTCACATACGAAGACGTGAATAAAATCCAAAGAAATCGATAAAGAATCCATCGAAATGGATATTCAAAAATCCCTAAAAAGAGTCATCAAAATCATAATAGATGATAACAACAAATAGGATTATCACGAATCGATTTAAATTGGAATTCCAATCCAAAAAGGCAAATTGGACTCAAACAGCAGGTTCAGTCGACTGAACAGAGAATTTCAGTCGACTGACCCTGTACATGGAAATTTTCCAGGTTCAGGAAACTTTCTGTTTTCAGTTTCAATCGACTGTGCAGAAGTTTTCAGTCGACTGAATCATGCCTGGAAACTCTCGGGTTTCAGGTTCAGTCGACTGAACAGAGTTTTTCAGTCGACTGAATCATGCCTGGGCTGTTTTTCAGCCTTATTCAAATGAAGAGCAAACTCTTCCAAAATGCAATCGGACGAACATTGGCTCTAAGGGTTTATGCCAATCGGCAACCCGGCCCTATATGCTCCTCGATGCATCACCAAAAGCATGATCAAACATCCATAAAAGGATTTTACACAAATTTGACTTAAAAACCCAAAAATTGGAATATTCACAAAACCAATCCAAATCAAGAGCAAATGCACATGAAGAAGTGTTAGGAATTCATACCCAACAACCAAAGATAATTATAGTCATAGATGTGAGATAAAAATCTCACCTTTTCACAAAATCGAACAAGAAGAAGCTTGAAAGCAAATGGAGAATCAACCTTTCTTCAATCACAACCCAAATGAGCTTGAATCTAAGCTCAAAAACAAGAACATTCCCGAAATTAGGTTTAGGAAATTTCTGAAATTGAATGGATAAAGAGTTGGAGAAGAAGAAGGAGATGCTTACCAAGGGGTTCTTCTTGAGTTTGGAGCAAGGAGATGGATTTGCAAGAGAAACTAGGGTTTTGGAATTTTAATTTCCAATCTCTCCCACCATTAACACTCTAAAAACTGAAATGAGAAGAGAATGAGGGTGAGTGGGGAAGAGTGGCTCAGATTTGAGCATAAGTTAACATAGGGTTGAGCCCAAAAACCAAACCCAAAGTAAAAAGTAGCAGAAATCAACTTTCTCCAAACATATCGAAGCTTATACTCAAAAAGGTCGCAAACGGCATTTTAAACTCAATGGGAGTGGTCCCGAGCCCTAATTCGACCGTATGCAAAAAGTAGCTTTTCGGACTAAAATCCGACTACCGATAAAATATTTAAATAAAATATTTAAATATAAAATCGACAAATATGCGGGTTGTTACATGTTTGTAGGTGGATGTTAGCAGTTGTGTAGGAATAAAGGAGGAGTTGGGGTGGTGATTGTCTGAATGAGGCAGTATATTTTGGTGATGTATTGCAGAGATGTAAGATTGGTAGATGAAGAAGTTGCAAACTTGGTGGAGATGGAGATAGTTTTCAGGTGGGTTAGAATGTCAGGTTGTGGTGTGTATGGCCAGTAGGTTGGTTTGTTGAATGTGCAGCACAGTTGCACAGGCTATGAAGATGGGAAGTTTAAAGTGCAGTGTTTGAGGAGGATGTAAATGTTATATGCGTTTGTAAATATTAAGAGGCGGTTAAGTGTTGTATGTTCAGGGAAGCAAATGATGTAAATGTGCTTGTTGAAGGGGATGTTGTATGCGTTTTGGATGAAGGAAGATGTTGAATGGTTTGAGTAGTATGTGCAGTAGATTGAAAGGTGAGGAGTGTGTTGTAGTGGAGTTGATGGTCAGATGTGATCAGAGATGATCAGTGAAGTATGGAGTTTACAAGAAGAGGTTGTATTGTAGGATGTTGGTGGTTGTGACAGTAAAGTGGGTGGTCTGCAATGGGGAAGCTGTTGTGGGGTGTTTTGGAAGTTTAATGATATATGTTGAGTTGGTGATGTTGAGGATAGGGGATGCTTGATGGTATTTGAACTACAAATGGAAACTAGATTATGTGGTCCAGAAATTTATGACTGACAATCATAATAGTTCAGTGGTTGAATTTTTGCTGTTTAAATCTAAACTATAATCAATTAAAGTTTCAGAAATAAGACACAAAAAAATTCGTTTTCATTGAAATGTGAAGTTACCCAAAATCTTGAGTTTTTTATGTCACTCTGATGATTGGAAAACAAACCGAAAGCTTTGAGGTTTGATTCAAATTCAAAAACATGGAAATAATTTTATTGTCCTTGTGGATAAAGAAAAAATTAACAGAAAATGATATTAGTTGTTTTGAAAAGTATCAGCACTTTTATACTTTGTCAACAGCTTCAGCACTTTTATACTTTGTCTACTTTGTCATTTAATGCAGGAACTTGGTTAACACTGAAGCAACCTGGAGCAATGTTTAGATCCTTGCAAGAATCTTCTGTAGCAGCCATTTTCGTATCATCGTCTCCATAACTGAGTATTTGTGTCCATTTGTTAGACTATTTTGAGCTATTATCATGTGACCATGTCTTGTAGTATTTGTGTTCATTTGTTAGACTATTTTGAACTATTATCATGCCACCATGTCTTGTAGTATTTGAAATGTTAGCAGAATTATTTGAAATTTTTCAACTGGTTTGATTGTGTGTTTCCAAATTAGAATTCACTGCAACGTTATCATTGTTACATATAGTTGTTGTCATCTTCTCGATTTGTTATTTTTGGGATCCACATTTTAATATATATATATATATATATATATATATATCTGTGTGTGTAATGTGTATACATATATCTATCTGTGTGCATATATATATATATATATATATATATATATATATGTAATATAATAAAATGAAAATTGAAACAAATGCTGAAAATTAATATTATATAGGATAGCGTTTGAAAAACGCTATTGATTCATCAAACGCTATCGCAACTCTATATGAGATGTAAGATTTTTCCACCAAAAATGCTATAATAGAACCAAAAACGCTATAACAGAATCAAAAACGCTATAGTAGAAAACAAAAACGCTATGCAAACATGACAAGAAATGCTATCGGAAAACATTGTAACGCTATAACATGGTTTGATGAAACGCTATAAAATGTGATCAAAAACGCTATTGATTCATCAAATGCTATCGCAACTCTATATGAGATGTAAGATTTTTCCACCAAAAACGCTATAATAGAATCAAAAATGCTATAGTAGAAAACAAAAACGCTATGCAAACATGACAAGAAATGCTATCGGAAAACATTGTAACGCTATAACATGGTTTGATGAAACGCTATAAAATGTGATCAAAAACGCTATAGAAGTTAAATGAAGGATTATAGTTCCCTATAGCGTTTAAGTTTAATAACAGCGAAAAAACGCTATTGTAGGTTGCAAACGCTATGACCTTTTGTAAACGCTATTAGATATTATAGCGTTTTCCTTCCTGCTATGTAATGCTGTCGGCCTACCATAGCTTGTGGTTCCACGGCGTTCTCTGAAACGCTATGGTAGCCTGTTATAGCGTTTTTCGAACGCTATGAAAAGCATAAACTGTTGTAGTGTCCAAAGGATCTGTTAAACTATCTACATACATAGTATAATACGCTATTATAATAGTGTCTACAGTAAAGTACAGTATTAAAACAACATTAAGGTGTTACCCATAACCCTCTTAACACTTTTTATATATTCATGTAGTCGATACAGTACCGTAATTCCTCAGTAAACTAGAAGACTATCAGAGGGTACTTCATAGGTATGATACAAACCATACTCGTAATGGGCGCGATAAGGAATGTGATAAGGCATGCGAGGCAATGCCATGGTAGGATTTTACCGTTTGCATTCCCGGACTGATGGTAACGCGTAGCAGCTACTATCGCCCACCTCGGAACACACTCCCATAATCAAATCGAGGGGTGGCCACCAAATCAATCACAAAGTCATAATATGGTATCGAAGATATGTGCCCGATCAGAGGAGAGACCCCACTTGGCCCGGTATAGCTCATGTTTTGGCCACATCAAGCTGACTCACGGGAGTCAAGGCTATGTAAATACCTTATATAGAATCGTTCTCCAAACCATCCTACTTCATTCTAGAATGTCCACCACGTACACATTTGTTAAAGTGGTTTTCAGTATTGGTAGACAGTATGACAATATTCAATCCCGGTCACTTTAACAAAAAAGGCTATTATTTCACACTGGATGGTTCATTACATCTCCAGAACCGATTCTTAATTGATATCAAAATATCATATTGTCAAAATCATATCGCTTTTAAAATCATATTCACTTTCGAAATCATATCACTGTTGAAATCATATCACTTTCGAAACAATATTCATAAAAAAGGTTAAACTCTTACAAAATCATCATATTTACTCAAATATGTCATTTTACTAGAAAATATCATTTTCAAATTCCAATGAAAGTTATAACATCATTTAACCACGTTCACTTAAATTAGGGATTTAAACATAAACACTTCAACCTTGCACTGTTTGAGATTTTGAAATATAATCTGGATAGTCATAAATAGTTTAAATAGTTTAATAATAGTTTTAAAATACTTTAAAATAGTTTAAATGGTTTAAATAATTTAAAATAGTTTAAATAGGTTAAAATAGTTTAAATAGGTTAAAATAGTTCAAAATAGATTAAAATAGCTTAAAATAGTTTAAATGGGTTAAAATAGATTAAAATAGTTTAAACAAATTAAAATAGATTAAATAGTTTAAAAATAGATCTAATGGTTTTAAATGGTTTAAAGATAGATAAAATTATAGTTTTAATAGTTTAATATAAATGGTTTGATTATTGAAATGGTTTATATAGTAAGTAATTTGAAATCTAAATAAATCTAAGTTAAAAATAATATATCTTTAAATTAGTTTATATTAAAAAAATTAAGTTTGAAATTGGTATCAAATTTAACTATTTCTTCCATTTCAACAAATCTGGACCATATCCATATTTCAAATCAAACAATTCAAATTTAAACTTTTTATTCAATTTCTCATTAAAACTTCTCAATTTATATCGATTTCAAATCCATGTCTGAACTACAATAAAACCACTTCAAATTCATAGATTTCAAAGTTTAACCTTCGACGTTTACAACAACTCAAATTATTGATAAATTCCATTTATTTTTTAGAATTCCACTTTGAAATTTCAATTTAAATTCTTTAAACAATTCATTTAACTCAATTTCAATTTCAACATCAAAACTTGGATTTTCGAAAATAATTTAGTTTGTAAATCAAATTTTATTACAAATTATCATTTAACTGAATTCAAAAATTAAGGATTTAAAATCATTTAATTTAACCAATTTGGTGTCCGTATATAATTTTTTACCCTATGGTCAAGTGATACGGATATCTATCATTTCAACTTGCGCTAAATTTAAATTTATGGGTATATATCATTTCAACCCGCAATTCCGAATTAAAATTCAAAACCCACAAAATTGCTCGAGTCTATCATTTCAACCCATAACGATTTTTCCTAACCTATAAGATCGTTCGGGTGTGTATCATTTAAATCCATAGTGATTTACTAACAACAACTAAGGGAACTTGCAGTGTGATAGCAATATATAAAATAACATCACATACATTCATCCAATATCAACAATTAAACATTCATCACAATAATCATTCAAATCGATCAATGAATAACAACAATTACCGATAATCATTAATAAGAGTCATCTGGTAATTTAAATTCAATAAGAGTCAGATATAATTCGAATGATAATTTAAATATATCAAATAGCAGCTAATTAAATTCTAATCACATCATAAGTTCAATTTAACTAACATAAACAAGTTAGTAGTCGTGGGTTGGTTAAAACACTCACCTTTGATTTTCAGTCGATTTAAAATCCAAAAATAGCCCCAAAATCCAACAGTCTCAGAATCCAACCAAACCTGTTCCATGTCAACCGAAATTCCGATATGATTGCAATGGAGAAAACTGCACATCAATCGAAGCTCATATAAAGAAGTTATCGATGTTAGAACGAATGAAGTTTAAATAAAATAAAATAAATATATAAGAGTATATCTGTAATTATACCTTCTTCATACACGTAACCCTAGCATGACAGAGATAACATGATCACGACCAGCCTTTTGCCTCCTACCTTCTGGTCGACCACGCCTAGCCACAGCCAGCCGCGGCCAGCGCTGCGCACACCCAGCCGAGTCGACTTCGCCAGAGCACCTCCCACGTCCGCCCATTACTTCGAACGCCTCAAGCTGAGGCAAAACTAGCAATCGCTGCCAAAAAAATCAAACCCCAATCGACTTTTCCATGACGATCTAACCATCAGTATTCCAAACAAACCACACAGATGTACTCCCCACGCAAAACTCCACTGCATCCTTGAATCGACAAATCGTGGCTGTTGATCAACCACCAAAATCGATGGCCGAGGATGTTTTGGTCAATTTTGGACAAATGAAAACTCGATTGCAAAAATGAATAGCAGATTTAGGTTACGCTCGTCGAGAGCTTTCCAACGATATATAATATGCTAGGGTTTAATAAGTTTAAATTTTGATATTGGTTTTTGAAATTGAATCTAAGGTTTTGAATTGCAATTGGGTTTCTGCCATTAGAAGAAGGAAGAACAAGCATATAGAATTGTATGTACATATAGAAATAAAAGGCTGCTAGGATTTAGGAAAGAAACCTATTTATATGGACATGAACATATAAGAATGAATAACATATCGAATTGGTTTGAAACGACAATAGCGACCCAAAAAGCCCGTTCTGCTTTCGAAATGAAAATGGATCTTTCCATATATCAAAAAAGATTTTTTCAATATTTTTAAACTCAATGGAATAGGTTTCAAACCCTAATTCAAAAGTATACGGAAGTCAGCTTTTAAATCGGCTTATTTCAAATTGAATTCGTTAAATTGATTTCTACGCGTTATGAGTCCGCACGAGCAAACGATAAGTAAGATCGCTACGATACTTGAAATCTTACAATAATTCACCGTTACGGATCCAATGAAACCTGTTTCATCCAAATCCAAGATAGCGGCCAAAATAGCTATTTTCACGCTAATTAAATAAATTCTTATTAAATTAATTAAATCACTTTTAAATTCAAATTCTATAACTAACAATTTTTATCATTTCTAATTACACGGAAATTAATTATCTTTTTTATAACGAATTTCCCATTTCAAATTCAATATTAAATATTGCACTAATTACAGCGTTCAAGTTCAACTGAATAAATTCATTGATTATTATTTTAAATTCCAATAAGTCCATTTACTTGATTTTTCATCTTATTATTCAATCCATTATTACTTTATGGATATAATTATCATTGGTTTTCCACTTATTAACTATAGTTATCTTTTTAATTTATATTAACTGCAATATTTAAATAGATTAATTGTAATTGATGTCCAATTAAATTTCAACGGATTAAATAGTGAATTTATAATTAAATCATTGTTACAACTTACTAATTCAAACACATTTCTATTTATTATTTACAAGCCAAGCTAATAAATTCACATACTGTTTAACCATTCCATATTAACTAATTTCAACTAGTTACATACAATTTTACCGTTTAATAGAACATTTGGTTTATTTCCTTATTTATGCTTTATAACCGGATTTAAGTTTTACAATTATTTCAATTACTTAAAATTATATTAAAATAGTTATCAATTACCTTAAATTATCATTATTAAATTTCATTATAATCATATTTTCTCATTAGTAAATCATAAATTTTATTTTCTTCCAATATTAAATTTCAACATCTTATTAAATTCAACATTTTAATCATCGGAAAAACAAGGGTCATCACATGCTACGTCTTATTTTTTTAGCAAATCTCACTTGAAGCGCTAACACTGCCTTCCAGGCAATAATGTAATGCCAGCAATTATCCACACAAGTTTTTCAGGATATAAAAAAACCGAAGGCACAATACATTCTTTTTGAAATCACCCTCAAGATTAATAGCAAGCAGCCCTTGCATTTCAAGAAACTCCATCTTCGATTTCTAACATCTTCAAGATGTTCCAATTCGAATGCTTATGCCGATTCGAAGTAGTTTTTAGATAACTCTTGCTTGTCCGATTTCGGTCTCTCCAAACTAACCATCGATAATTTTTAATTCCGGTTCTTTCAAAAGTATGCAGACTATATGAGAGTCCCAAGGGGATCTCTAATATACCCTTTAAAGCGAGAGACATTTCACCAATATCAGTTATCCTAAGAGAATCTCAAACCGTATGAAATTGTGAAATTTCATATACTTCCAAAGTCAAAATAGGTCAAGTTGTTGATAGTGGACAAACCACTATTTAATGCAAGTAATTAGTTTGCATATGGAAAATCGAACATCATATACGTATCACCACCTTTTGATTTCAACCATGTACTATCCCTCGATTAACAATGAAGTCGGACAAGTTAGTGTACTATCCTTGCCTGACATGCATTCTTAAAGTCTCACAAATAGAAATGAGTTTCCATACCTCGAAATTTAGTGTCAAGTATAAGATGAAGTACCTTCAATATACTTGATTAATCATGACCTATTTATAGAAACTAACCCTCTTATACTTATCGCGCTTTCGATATTTTGACTTCTATATCCCTTATCCAAAATCAATGCATGGTATGTCAGGGCATTGGTTGCTCTTAGCCTTGCCTTAGTTAAAATTCTATGATTCTAGATCTCACAGATAGAGAAAAATCTACTCATCACCTTTTAATATAAGATGATTACTTTCCATAAATTTGTCAATATTTTAGCATTATTTATCATATTCATTTTATGTTACTTAACGGCATGGATAAAGAAATCCCTTGCATAAAACAAAGTCTTTTTAAAAAAAAATCTGATAACCAACTCCGCAATTTACTAGTAGTCTTCGATTTCAAACTACTGCTTTTCATTGATTAGAAATGAAACCCTTCAAGTTTAGGTATCATTACCTCTCAAATCTTGACTCGACATTCATTTTTATCTTCAAAATAGAAACAAGTTTATGTACCTCGAAGTCTAGAAAATAGAATATGTAACGACCTACAATTTGATCGTTTTAATTAAAGATGTTAACATTATTTTAAATATTCAAATATAGATTATTTTTCATAAATAATCAAGTTTTAAGTGATAATTAATAATAATGAACTTATTTTGGAAGAATGTTCCAAAATATAGATCCTTTAGAAAGATATACCGGTAAATGGCCGAAAACCATTTTACCAGTAAACAGCTCTATAATCATAAAATATCGTGCACGGAGCTAGATGCACTTATTTTTATAATTGAACAAGAATATGAAATAAAATCAATTATTTTATTTTTGTCAATTAAATGTATTTATGACATCATCAGTGACGCCTTTATATTTAAATATTGATGTATGAATTTAAATTGAGATTCTATATTTGAATATTGATGTATGAATTTAAATTGAGATTCAATGATTTAGTAATTATTATAATTATTCGAATAATTGTTTTCAAATGATAATAATTCATTTTAAATAGTTATAAAGTGATAATAAATAATTTATAATAATTTTATGAAGATATACTTGATTTAAAAATATTAGAAAACTTGCATCACTTTTATCGATATTATAGCAATTTTTGTAAATAACTGTTAATATTAATTTACATGGTTTTATAAATAAAATGTGATCATTTCAAAGTATTTTAAAATTATAAGAAATTATTTTTCAAATTTTGTTTATATTTATATGTAAATTAATTTAAAAGTCAAAATCTGACCGGTAATAGATTTCTTGACTTTCGGCTGTTTAACGCACGAAAGTTTTTTAAAGTTGTTGCAACCTTATTTATATGTCATGTGCACATATATAATATACATATGCATAACCTAACATGCACATGAACACACACACACACACACATATAAATATACATACTACACTTAAAGATATATATATATATATATATATATATATATATATATATATATCAAATATTAAAAACTTAAGACTTAAGCAACCAAAAAGCAACCATCAACTCAACTTACACACTAAATTACACGCATATGGTCTAGCACATGGAAGAGAGGACATGAGGGTGGCGGCCGTGTAAACTAAAGTGATGGGGGTATGGGTTAAGAGTAAAAAGGTAATTATGTGTTTAGATATTTTCTCTAAGTTTTTCCTGTAAATACCCACCCTTTTTTTCATAAATTCCTAACACTTATTCTTCATCTCCTTCCTCATTCTTCAAGCTGTTTTAGTGGCTTCCTATGTTAGAAAAATTATGGAGAAAATAATCACAAAAAGAAATAACATCATTAGTGTATATATATTAGTATAAACACCTCAAAACCATTTCAAATCACTCAATTCTCACATCAAAACCCACAACTACACTTTCCTTCACCCTAGGCCGAGCCATCCACCACCCAAACCCACAACCATAAGCCCACATCATCATAGTATAAATATATCGATAAAATAATGCTGGACTTATAGGTCTTCTCCGATGCATCCCACACCCTCAGAGTCATATACAGGTATTAATAGAGGAACAATTATTTATTAAGATCGGTTATATGAAGTGTTGGGAGCACTAAGCAAGGCAATAGAATGAATATACGGTGATTTGACAGAGTCATATTCAAACCTATGACAATATTTTGTTGAAATTACTAGAACAAATCCTGGTAGTGTTGGAGATGTAACAACCGATGAGTTTGGTGTCTTCGATCGTGCTTTTTGGGCCTTGTATCGAGGGATTTGTGCATTGTTGACCATTGCTTTGTATTAATGGAATGCATCTATATGGAAAATATGAACGTACATTACTTTTTGCAACCGCAATTGATGCGAATGATCAACTTTATCCTTTGGCTTATGTGATTGTTGAGGCCAAATAATGTGATAGTTGGGGTTGGTTTTCTGCTTACATGCATCGATTTATTCATGGTGTTAACAATCGACGTATTGCTTTCATTTCCAATAGAATGAAAGGAATACCGACCATATTGGAGAGCAAATGGAGATCACCACATAAGAATAGATTTTGTGCTAGACATTTGAAAGCAAACTTTCAAGCCGTCGGCTTTAGGAACAAATGTTTGACCGGTTTGTTCTATGCAGCGGCATGTGCTTCGAAGGAGTTTGAGTATCTGAAAATTCAGTAGGAAATCAAGACCATCAATATTAGAGCTCATAATTGGATTCAGAGAACTCTGGCAAGGAAGGAGGAGAACTGGGCTTTGTGTAAGGATGATGGTGGACGTCTTCATGCAATGACAACGAATGCGTACTAAAGCTTTAATGGTGTACTCAGAGGTGCAAGATCACCGCCTGTTAAAGCTTTGGTTGTTCGTACACATACTAACATTAAACATCAAAGAATTCTAAATTCCGACATTCGAACATTAAACATCACATAAATAATCCAACGATATCACATAAACATTACACAAATAATCCAACGTTCGAAATCATACAATGTCAAAATATTCAACCAACACTACACATCAAAATATTCAACCAACACTACAAATCAAATTACAAGCTAAATATCCGACTAACACCACAACATCGCTTTAACGCACCTCTTTACCTTTAGAAGAGATTTTCTGGACTTCCTCCGTGCAAATGGAACCTTGTCCGATGAATACTCCTCACTTTCTTGATTGGACCCTTGCGGCTATGATGGCCCATGTTCAAATCGCATGGATTGAGAAGATGAAGGATCGTTTCCCTTATCTTTTTGGCTTTTATAGTATACTTGTGTCGTAGGAGGCGGAGGAATCGATTCAAGAGGTGCTTCAATGTGTGCAAGAGGAGGAGAAGGAGGAGGGGCAGGAGGTGGCGGCGTAGGTCTAGCTAGCTTATTCTTCCTAAGAATAGATTGCAATATACGCTCACATTAAAGCATTTTCCCTTCATACGCTTCGACACCTCTCTCGAAAGCTCATCAACTAACTCAATAGCATGGTACATGCCATCCGCCTGCCAAATAGTAGCAATTAACACATATGAAATCTAAATATGACTACTTTCATCTTAAGTTAAATAATAGCCATTAATACATACCACATTCCTCTCAAATAGAGCTCTCATAGTATACGCGTCTACCTCAACGGGTTGCTTTACCTCGGTAGGAGGTTCTACAACACAAAGAATATAGCATCAAGTGATATACTCGTACTATGTATAATACTCATCGTCCGTTAGCATGAGGTATCATTCTTGATGCGTATGCATATGACGATGATTTTATGTCTCAATCGTCATCTCATACTCTTCGATTGAATTGTCGATCCGGTAACGAGGAGCAACTTCTAGCAGACGCTGTCTAAAACCAAATTGTCACATCACCCTATTTGAAAGATGAAATGCTACATCGTTGAAACAAATAAGTGGCACCTGTGCTATCCATAGATCAATAGAAGCGATGCATAAAGGGTGAAAGCTGTCCAAGTGCATATGCATATGGGGTCCATGTAACATCATCACAACCGAGTACATAAAACTCATTGCGGTAGAACATAACATTACGTCTAGGAGTATTCACTGTGCTATTCGGGCCAATCCATCTACAATATTAAGATAATAAGAATTAGTGGAGCAAAACATGTGTGTGTAATCAAATAATGTAGTAAATATACCTAGCACCATATGGAAAAGATAAATCAACTTCTGCTCTCTTCATTGTTATTCTCCCGACCAGAAAATACAACCAAGACCATAGCTACAAATGTGTAGACGCATAAAAAATGTACATGCATAAATATATTCATATGAAGGGGAAAAATGCGAATACCTGAATTAGAGTCAAACAGCCTCCAATATATGCGCTCTCCTGCAAAGCAAGCCTAGTCAGCTCGGTGTTCGTATATGCTAGAACCGCACTATCCTACGAATACTGACAACATATATCAAAGTCCTCTGCGTATCAAACGCAAGGACACAGGTCTTTGAATGATCACATATCAAACGCGAAATGATGATATGCAGTATAATAGCTCGAGCCCGCTGCTCAATTTGAATCTGGGAGGCGTCCGCTGGAATGTCCTCCTCAAGCTGCTGCCGGAACCAAGTGGTAACTATCATCTCATTACCCCACCACTGCTCGAGGGAAGGAGATAGACCTAAGAGGCGCTTGCACATCGACATATAATCAGCTAGCTCCGGATTGCTCAATGGAGCACCATCTATAGGTAAACCAAGCAACACAGCAACATCACCCAAGGTGATGGTCATCTTATCAGCTCTAAGGTGGAATGTAGACATCTACGGCCTCCATCCATCCACCAAGATAGTGATAAGGTGATGATCCAAATGGTTGTAACGCAGTCGATGTATAAGTAAGAAGTCAACTCTATCCAACAACTCTAGCATGCCGGAACGAGAGGGCGTCACTGTCCTGGGCGTCGATGAGTGGTCAATAATTGTAACTGCGTTTTTGTTCTGTCAAAAAAATTATAACATATAAGCACTACTAATAACAAAAATCAATGTACAACGGTATTACAAAAGAAAGTGTATTACCGCCATCATAGTGTTGTTGCTTGATCGATGACGTGCTTGCAGTGTAAAACGCTACCGTCAATCGGTCTGGATAATATCTCGGTGTAATCTACAACAAATGTTGACAATTTAAACATAGTAAAATTGTGAATTCTAGTTGCCAATCAACACTTCCAAATTCAACGATAAATCGATGTTTAACAACATATAGTCAAGTAATTTGTGAATTACAAGATGAAACAACTATTACAAAGCTAAACAACTACTACTCCTAATAATTTCAACATCAACAAACCCTATATTGTTAATTAAATGAAGATTGTTTGTAGAATTGATACCTATAGAAGCTTCCTGTGTTGATGAACTAGCCATAGTTCAATTTTTAGAAGAAATAAGCTAAAATAAACTTAGGATTCTAATTTGGGAAAATTGAGAAAGTGGGTTTTAGTTTTGATGTTTGGGGAAGAGTTGGAAAAGCGAGAAGAAATGGGAGGGCTGTCGTTTTATATACGCAGAGGCGGCATTTGAAATTGTGCCAACTGGAGCAATTTCAAATGCCGCCCGTATATTTTAATTCTCTTGGGCCTAATTATACTGATGCAATTTCAAATAGCACCAGTTATACTTTCAAAATATATAAATAAATTGCTTCAACTGGCGCAATTTGAAATTGTGTCATTACATTTTGGTCAATACAGTGCTAAGTTGGTCAAAACAGGGCTACGTTTGTAAATAATTTTAAAACAAGGCTATTTGCAAAATAAATTTGTAAAATATGGCTAAATCTAAAAAATACCTTAATTGTATTGTTTGAATTGTAACATTAATTATTATAACCGAGATTTAAAAATTATCCAATATAATTTTAAGCTATATGAAATGAAATGAAAGATCATCGGATTGTGAATCGTAAATAATTTATCTTTCGGTTTCAACTGAATAAATCTAAGAGATTTTATTTTTTCAACATCAACCACATGGACATCTTTCCCAAAATATTTAGGTCCAACCAATGTTTAAATGGACCCTCAAATTGAGTACCAAAACATGGAAAATATTACATATTCTAAAAAGTGTCACTATACTTTGTATAATTAGTTTTGCGGATAGGTCTACTCATTGGATGGTTATGTTACTAAAAACAAGTGTAATGATATTATTATAACTAGATTTTATGGCACATGCAACGCATGCGTATATTGTTCGAACGAATTTTCTATCGGTTAGAAAAACGTCGAATTTAATATAAAAAATACCGCAAGCACACAGCGTATAATCGTAATACGTATGCGAGTACGGGTCGATCCCACGAGGAAAGCACTAATTTTAAAATTACTCAATCAAATTATGCCAAGAATTTGAAAATATGTTAACCAAAAAGTGTAAAAAAACTAGCGAAAAATTGAAATAAAAACTATGAGATTAAAAGGACAATTTAGAGGTAAATCCACTTTCACTTTCATATAAATCAACACAAAATAGATTTATAATCTTTCTTTTCTATCACTAGAATTAGTTGATATATTTATTATAAGTATGGTCTATTTGTGATATTAACTAACACAACTTAAACCACTAAACTTCAATACATCATCAGACCCACTTGTCAAATCTGATGAGAATGATTATGAAATTAAAAATAAAATCTAATTTAAGCATGATCTATTCACCTTTTTTGATCAAGTAACATAGAACATCAAATTTTGATTCTATTTTCACTTTCATCCAAATCAATTCGTTAAATGAAAATGTAACTTGTGTTTATGTTTGATTAAGTATAGCCTATTTGTAATTAATAACATAGGCTATCAAATTCACTAATAAACAACAAACTTCTATTAACATAAAAATTTACATTAAGCACCAAAGAAGAGATCATAAATGAAATCATTATGTTGATTTTATATGATTCATGAGAGCTTCATTACCCCTAAATTGAAGGGGTTTAGCTTCTCATATTTGACTTCATTTTAACATAAATCAATTTCAACATTAAAAAGAAAATAAAAGGAAAAAACTAATAAAAAGGGAAGAGAGCTAATTAAAAAGAAATAGAAAGCTAAATAATTGCATAAAAATAAACCTACACTAATTGCATAAGATAAATCTAATCTACTAAAATGAAATAAAAAGAGACATTAAATAAAATAACATAGAAAAAGAGAATGAAATAAGGGTGCATAAAATAAAAGAGAAGGCTAAGAAACCATTAAATATAAGAGAACTTTTATTTTTATTCGATGGCTACAACTATGCATCAAGATTGAGATCCATTACATGAAATGTAAAAGTGTATTTATATAAGCCTAAAACCCTAATTTCTTTTTAGGGAGCTACCAAAAATTGCCTTGACTTTGTTTGGCCTCCAAATCTTCATTAATGTTTAATTAATCTCCTACTAACATGTACTTTTGCTTTTAAATGTAGTCCATTAGCAAATGGGTAAATGAGCTCCTTTATGTTGATTTAGTTCATTATTTTCATCAATTTTTTGGCTTCCACTTCTTGTGCGTACATATATCCATGAATCCTCTTCTAATTTGCACTCAATTTCGTACAAAAATGAAATTAAATCGTGCAAACAAATTTCCTCAAAATAAATGCACACACAAAATGACCGTTTTTCCCAAATGTAGATGAGCGAATGATGATTTGAAAACACTTTTCTATTTTGGTTAAAACATATAAAAATACCCTAATATGCCCTTTATTCTAACAAAAGAAGATTAAACATGAAAGTAAAAAATATACATTTTTACATGCACATCATATAAAAATTTTGTTTTATACAATTTAAAATTTCAAGGTAGTTTCGATAAAAAAAATTGAAAAATATAAAGAAATAATTTTTTGTTAGAATAGAGTTTCGAACTGGTGACGTTATTTACATTCCAAATTTTGCATTTGAAAATATATGTTAATATTTTTTTATTTGAATTTCTAACCTCTTGTTTATATATAAAGATATTTTTGAAACTTAACGGTCGGACCAAAAGATTGTGTTTCTACTCCAGCTATTAATAAATAAATATAAAATGTCTATATACTTTAATTTGTCGGTATATTTATAATGTGAGAAATTAATTTGTATAATACTTAGTTATGTTAACTACATCCTCTATAGGTATGCCAACTTTAACCCCACCACTAGATTGTCGATTTCAAATAAACCCATTGAATCATAGGAATTTATGTCAAAAATTATCAAATAGGGAAAAAAAATTCATAATACAAACAAATTACCTCGTCTATTATTGTATCTTTTCTCATTCATCATCTGAAAATTTGAAATTATGCAGTACATTTTAAACTATGAAAAATGGGATGTGACAAATCAACAAACTGTTAATCTTAAAACAATTCATCTTTACAATCTCCATTAACTAAAATTTACAAGTAGGACTATGGACTATATATATATATATATATATATATATTCATTTTCCATTATCATTCACCCACTAAATCGTATGATAAAACCATTCTCCCACCCACTACATGAAAGAAAAAAAGCTAAAATAGCTCTTATTGTTTATCTCAAGTGGCGCTTAGAAGTTACCTGATAGGCGTACATAGCACACCCAGTTATCAACTCCGCTTCAAGAATGTCCTCAGGTTATCAACTCCATAATCAGAATCAATGTTTGCACTTCTTATTGTCTGCATAAGACTATTTTGACCAACGTATTTCACCATCTTTTACGCTCAATATCCCATGCTATTTTACAAACCCCGAATCACCTTACAATGCTATTTTTCACTATACAAACACCTTATCTTTTCTAATTATTTTCCTTTGTTAACAAAATATAAATATGTAACATTAGTATCACCGAAAAACATCATCATATGAGGCTGAGATCGCTGCTCATAGAAAAATCAGGCTCGTCAGGCTTCAGCAGCCGAGGCATCTTCAAGCTATCACTAGAAGGAGGAGTCTGCATGATCTTAGTTTCACGTTTCTGCTGTGCTCCTCTCTTTGTGTTTTTAGCAAACTTAGAAGCCAGTAAGGTCACGCCTAATTGCTGATGATTACCCGTGGCATCAGCAGATGATGAATCTTCACCAGGTTCGATCAATGGGTACGTTTCAGACTCCTCATTGTAGTACAAGCTTTCTTGTTTCGCTAGCTCCTTCCCTAGCTTCCTCTTCTTGAACCTTCTCCATGCTGCCTGTATCAGGCATGCTCCCCATGTCCTCCATTGATGTGAGTAATACCTAAAACATTCATCATAACAATTAGTGTTTTATTTTATTTTTTTAGAACTTTTTTCCTAAAAAGAAATATAACTTGGCAATATGTATATCTTGGAATATTGAAGGTTCACAATCATTGATTACACAGACAACCGTCTTACAAATCATTGACATAACAATTAGTTTATGTTGTATGACACAATCATTGGTGAGTTATCCGAATCTGTATCACGGTCAGGGTCTGCCCTTAGGGAGGGCCAGCCCGTTACCTCCCTATTCCCCATTTTTAAGCTGGCCCGAACGTTATGAAGTGTAGAAATTTACTTTCACAAGTTTTAAAATATATTATATTTGTGATATTGTTTCTATAAGACAAAGTAGTCGTCGGTGGAAAATTAACAGCATTTGTAAGAGTTTATAGGTGCAAATACTTCAAATATCTTTTTTTTTCTTTGCTAAAAAAAACTTTATACTCAGTACATAATTTTAACTAATCTAGGTAAATAAGTCAACTTTGGACACTTCTTTATCGAGAGAATGCTTTGAATCAGTGGTAATAGTATCAATCAATATAATAATTTACTTCAAACTCATTTATATTGATAATACATTTTATGATATATATGTATATATAAGAGGTCCATTTTTAGATTTTGCACTAATCCCAAAAAATTTAGGGTCAACCCTGATCACGGTTGTAATTCCTAACTGTATCATAACAGAAACCAAGGGGGATTTGTACCAATTGAGAGTATTACATGATGTTTGTATCGTTCATATTGAGATCACCTTCTCTAATGGAATACCAAAGCAATATTCACCCAAAATTTTGAACTATTTGATTTTCAAGTTAATGGTTTTCAAACATCAGTGCATTTTAGCAAAATTGACTCTGCTAAAATACACCACACTCAAGTATTCAACCAAGTCAGGCGGTCTCAACCCAAATTGTACTGGTGGCACAGCTATGAATCTGTACATTACGATAATATTATATTTCTAACCTGAAAGCATGCTGAAGCTTTTTGCTATGAAGGCGTCTGAACTGGTTGGCAACAAATCTAAGGTCTTCAGCTCGTAAGGCGAAAGCCTCCACTTCATCGACAGCCTTCACTGTACGTGTGGATAGCGGATAGTTAACGTTTGGGTTCGGCATCAGCGCCCATGTTAGGAGCTCCTCGCCACAGAAATCTCCAGCCCGAAGAGTTATAGAGTTGAAAAATCCACTTCTGCCACCATCTGTGGTTGAACTTTCCAAAGTGCCATGGATTATGAAGAGCATGACGTTTACTGGGTCGCCTTCGCGTACAATGTACGTGTCTTTGGTGCTCAGTGATGGAATGAGCCGCTCACATATCGCGTCTAACAGTTGATCATCCATTTGTGAGAAAAATGGAACCTGTTTATCAAATTGTATGTATGCTATAAATTTTAATGTAATATGTATTGAGTCATGTTAAATTCAAATGTATTTGTCATATTTACTTCCTTTTCAGTTCAACTTTTGTGTTTCTAGTGTGGTAGATTGTTTTCAACTCCATGTTTTTGACATGGGAAGTTTAGAAACAAGGAATTATTCAAAAAAAGATTTCTAACAACATTTTTTTTTTCTTTTCTTAATAAATAAAAGAAAATATTTTTCAGAATTTAGAAAGTCACTGTTTTTTTTTCTCCAAACCATTTTTTTTCAACTCTAAAAAAAAATACAAAAAACAAAAGAAACTCATTATTTTTGGCAATTCAACCTCATATAACTCAATTTTGAAGTTTTGTCAAAAGTATGAATATAAATAAACAGGAAATTATTGTCAAGGACAAAATTTCACAGCTTTTTAGCCTCAAGGACAGACGTTTAATATTTTATCCTGAAGGACAACTTTATGTAGGTATCAGTTTTTAGTTATTGATAGCAGTTTTTAGGTATCGGTTTGTAGTTATCGGTAGCAGTTTTTAGGTATCAGTTTTAGCTTGGTAGCAGTTTTGTTGTCCTTATGAATAATTTTGGAAAATGTTTGTCCTTATGAATAAATTTTAGAAGAATGTTTGTCCTTGTGGTAAAAATATTGAGGTCGTGTCCTTGAGGCAAAAAAATATACAAATTTTTGTCCATTAAAATAATTTCCCCTAAAAATAAATTCATAATTCAAGAAGAAAACAAAGTTATATCAGTTTATTGAAGTATATGAAACATTAGATAGCTTAACTGATTTTATTGCAACCTAAATTGTAATGGCAGAAATCCACTACAACAAAAGTTGAGTTTGAATAGCAGTATAACAAAAGATCTACTGAAATACTGTTCAGAGCAATCCTACTTGTACTATTTTTCTTTTTGTGTTTTCAAAAAAGGAAGTATGAAAAAAAAAGTATCGTCTGAAAATTTTTGAGTTAAGGTAAATTTGGAAAGGTAAAGAAAAACTGAATTTGGAAAAGCATTTGGATTTTGAAAAAATATATGGAAAAACTGCACATCTTAGTATTTTCCATGTTAGATTTGAGATTACATAGCTTTGAGTACAAAATAGTGTTGATGGCAAAGCTGTGGATTTAATTAACTTGAAATTTTTATCTAGTTACATGTTAACCAAAACAAGAATTTAACTAAATCTTTTTTCCCTAAAGTCATGAAAGAATGACACTGAAAAAATTTACTTACACGACGAACAAGAGCAAGACACAAATGGCGCTGAATTTCACGACGTAAATCAAGGGGCAAATCTTGCAAAATAGACTCTTCATTCACTCCTCTAGTGGCAATCCATTTATACTGAACAAATCTTTGAACTCTGTCTTGAAGATCCTGAGGCAGTTGCCTATGTCTCATCCATTCATCTATATCCCTTCTTTTCACTCTCCATTCCTCAAGTTTCACCGTGGTTGATTGCAAAAATGTCTGATATGAAAGCAAATCATTACATATGTGTCTGGGGGGGCGCGCGCGTGCGCGTGTGTTTGTGTGTGTGTGTGAGAGAGAGAGAGATATATATATAGAAAGGCGAACCTGCATATTTCCAATCAGGTGTGCAAACAGAACAAGTCCCATGAGACAGATTAAAATGGCGAAAGAAGTTTCTCCAACCCAAGTGCTTGTCAGAAGATTTTGTCCATATGAACTGTAAAGCACATGTAACATTAATGAAACAGAAATCGATAAATCTAAACAACATCTCAAACTAAAGAGGATGAAGCATACATACGTCAAACTCCTCAATCCCCACCAAAGGCAATAGAGATACTTGGCAATAAAGGAAGCATCAACAATCTCACTTCTAAGAGCATCAGTGAACATACCAAACTCGAAAGTAGCATCTTCGCTTTCAGCATTGCACTTTGTAAGCAAGCTTGTTGACTCAAACCATTTGATAAACTCCGTGCTGTTCCTATAGCTACAGTCAAGGTATAATGGATCACACTTTGGTGTTTTTCCCGTTCCGTTTTCATTTGCACATTCCATCCTCCAACAATGGTACTGCCGTTCCATGGATAGTAAGTACCATAGAGATCCCAACACCTAATATATTATAATCGCGTTAGAAATTTTATGCAACTCTTAAGCATCTCCAAATCCATATTTCATTTAATGAAAAGTGAACTACACATCATGAATTAATCATTTAATTCAAAATTCAATCTCCGATAACAATGTTAAATAAAATGTTATGTGGTGTGGAAAAAAAATCCACCATACACTATCAAGTGCAATGCCAACTGTAGGCGCTGCACTTAACAATGTGAACCAAATATGAAGTAATTGATTGGCATAATGATGAACTTAGGGTAATATGAGACTAATCACTCCAAGGCACGAAATAATCGTTATCTTTCAAGAATGTTTTCTCCTTCTATGTCACATCGGGTTGTATGAAAACCTTCTTTCAAGATACAATAGAGATTTATCTGTGCAAGTTGTGATTACTTGCTCAGATCAGAAGAAACATTCAGAAGTTAATAATGCTATCGATTTTAGATTTAGAGGAAAAGAGAAGTGAAGTCTGCGTTGATGGAATGCACTATTATATAGGGGATCTTTATTTGACAAAAGTGTTTTTTTTTTTTTTGAAAAAACATTCAACATGGCATGCATTAGAAGTTTTTCTTTATTGGCATTTGCATTGAAGTAATTTTATTTATAATTTTGATGCATGTCTAAATGTTTTTTCATCACATTGAATTTGCATTGCAAATTGCAAATTACAATTTACACATGGATTACTTTTACATTTACATCATGTTTGGGTTGGAGATGCTCTGAATTATTATTAACATCATTTAGTATACATAAGCGAACAATAATACATATCATGTAATTTATAATGAAAAAAATAACTTGAATTCAAGATTAAATATTCAAACTATAAAGGTGGCAGTTATCATGATGTAGTTATTTAAAGAGGGAAATAGGTTGAAGGAAATAATTTAGGATTTTTTTTGAACCAATGACGCTGGTCAAAAAATTTAGGTTGATGGACAAAGTAAGATTGTATGTATCCAACATTTGTTGTAAAATAATGCTACATGTATATAGCATTTGCTATAAACATAATATTTGTAAATATAGTGCTAATTAATTCAGCATTTACATAGATAATGTTATATTAATATAACATTTTGTTAAATTTTTCCTACAGGCTAAACTTTTGAGGTGGTATTCTATTAAATATATAACATAGAAA
The DNA here is from genome assembly GCA_030765085.1 of Allium cepa. Lineage (NCBI taxonomy): Eukaryota > Viridiplantae > Streptophyta > Magnoliopsida > Asparagales > Amaryllidaceae > Allium > Allium cepa. The sequence continues at coordinate 658,292,451 of CM060940.1, forward strand.
ATGATAGTTGCAACTATCATTCTGTGATTTATATTATAAAGTGTCATTCAGATCAAAAAACAAACTTACTGTCCGTTTGACTAAAAATTTTTGCAACTTCTTCCTTGTGCCTAAAAACCCCCTTTTTTAGTTGTTCGGAAAATTGCTAGGGAATGTACAAAAAATTGTTTTTCCTTAACAAGAAAAAAAAAACATAACCACCTCCATTTTTGGCGATCAACTATCACTTTTTCGATCAAGCCCCGTCAAAAATAATTTTTAGTAAACCACCATCTTTTTTTCCTCGTTTTTCGATGGGTTACCGTCGAATTTTACTTTGCATGAGAGATATAATTGCAAAATGTATTATTCAGATGAAGTCCCCATAATAGTTTTTTCCTACGTGGAGTATCCCTAAATTTGTCTCCCTTATTTAAAAATGGAGTCTTTCTGACAATGCCTTAAAACAATGAATACATATCTTTTATTATACTAAAATACACATAATATGAAAAATAATCTTGACAAAAACCGGATGAATAATTTTCGAATACAGATGCGTTCTTATCCGCATTCATTTCATATCGATTTTTCTACATATCAGATATTTATCCACTTTTAAGATACGGATGCAAACGAATTTTGAATTTTTCGAGTATTCATTTACAGTCTTAGAACTCCAAGACTGCTTATAGTATCATAAACATGTGCATAAAAGCAGCTAATGTGAGAAATAATTCATTCTCAAAACTTATTGTATCATGAACATCAATTTATATCAATCCCTATAGAACAATGGTATGTTTTTAAATTGCGTTAGGATTGAATCAATTGCCATGCTAAATAGTAGTAGTAGTAGTAGTAGTAGTAGTAGTATTATAATTCACTTCACGTACATACTAAACATGAGTATGTATACAACTATCACACCTTTTTTTGCATCTACTATCTCTTAACACCTAACTTTGCTGAACTGATGATGTAGAAATATAAATATCATTATTTCTTGTATGCTACACTAATTTTACATGGAGATCTTAGTGGAGAAGAATAATACTAAATATTAGACATTGAACTTCTCTGGTATTTACAACGGCACACATCAAGGAGTTATAAAACTACCATAACCATTTATTCAAAACAAGGGATGGCTCCTAGATCTCTAGTTTCAATGTTGCAATACGGTTAAAAGTCACTTTTCAATATAATATATGTGATCAAAATCCTATTTATTTTTTCTTTCCATTATTTTATCGTTAACCTTTTATTTATATAATATCAAAAATCATATATCATTTTTTTTTAACTTCAATTCTATCCGTGCATTTTTGGTGCATTACACTCGTTCATGAACACACATATAGGCAAAAATCAGCTACACCTCATTTTTGCTACACCTTAAATCCTCCTTGATAATATACTTTATCTCTCTTGCCACTTCACTCTATTATTTAATTCGAATCTTGTGGTTAATATCAAAGGGGATTTAAGTTGTAACAAAAATGAGGTGCAGTCATTGCTATACATATATAATGTTTTTAAAAAAAATTAATGACCTAATTTACATACATTATTATGCAAAATTTTCTTGCAACTGAATTAAGAATAAGAAGATAATATTTAAAGTTTCCATTCAAAATTCAAATTTGAATTTATGTACACGACTGATTATCTTTGTATGACAAGTTACACATATTAAGAATAATATGCCGAGTACCGTTAAAACTTCTACCATAACTTAGAATCACCAAAAATTCTAACAACAAATATACGTAAGTTGAACATACAATATAATCACTCACATGGCTAGCAAGCAAGTAAAGAAGAAGATTGTAGAAAGCGCCTGCCCAAGCAGTCTTGGTGAGAACTCCAGTAGCCTTCACAATCCTTTTATTCAAAGGAATGATCAGAAGCAACCGAGGAATGTACTGAAGAAACACGAGCATGCTCAATGTGTTGTTACTGTGATTCGCATCGCTTCCACTCACTACCCCCCATATCACAAACTATATACATAGCCAAAGACAAAAATGAGATCAAACTCATAAAAAGGAAAAATAAAAAATGACCAATCACCTGAGGAATAGGCAATGTAGCAATGAGATCAAAGACGAAATCTTTTTTAACGTAATGAACAGCAATCTGATGATAATCTCTAACTAAATCTCCCCGCCCAAACACCCTGCTGCTTGGAGCAATGAACGCCGTTCTGAACTTGAGCAACAAATGCGCGAAGTAAAAGAAATCCGCCATCGTTCTGAAAATCGTCACGGTCACTCCGATGTCGTAGGCAATCTTCATGCAAAGATCTCCACCGATGAACATGAGGTAGAAATACATGGGATCGAGGAAAAGCGCGACTAGACATACTATCAGGAACACTCGGTTCCAACGGAGGATTTCTTCACCTCCTGGATCGAGTATGCGAGATTGCTCGAAAGGGTATGGTAGCGGGTTTGGGAGGGAAAGAAGAGGGATTAGAGAGTGGAGTGATGAGATTAGATCTTGAGTTACCTGGCTTATTGCTGTTTTCAGGATTTTTTTGGACATCATTGTTGATTTGGAATTGAGCTTGCTGAAGGTGAAGATGTTTTCTCGCCATGGATGCCAGAGTTTGGAGGACGCGGGAGAGTAGGAGAGTGATTCGGGGGTTATTTTATTTTTCCTCCTTTTCTCCTCAAGTCTGTATTAGCTATCCTTAGATTATGCTTCAGTCTTTATTAGCTATCCTTAGATTATGTTTAAGACGACAACAGCATCTCCAACCCCTTCAACTTGTATATTGAAGGCATTGAATGATTAGTATCAAATGGTAGAGTGAAACCCAACAATCAAGTATCTATTTAATCAACGGTTGAAACTCAACCGTCCGTTAAATGAAAACTTGAAAATCTCACCCTACAAAACTTTCAAAATGTTCACTTTTTTATTTTCATTTCTATTTTTTACAATCTTTTTACTACAACATACACCAAGATGCCACCACGTCGAACCAAAATCGCAAGCAAAACCTTTTGCAGACATGAGAAGAAGAAGCTGGTCCTATACACGTTTCTTTAGCTCTTGGGTTGAGGATTGAAGATCTGCGGATATTGCAGTGTATTCCACCCGACTATCGGCATAGGGATGAAACCGTGTTGTCTTCCACCCATATATATTTCTATAATTATTTTTATTTTAGAATCAATCATTATAGTCCTCTCCCAAATTCATATTAAATAACAGCTACTATATTTATTTATACAACATTAAATTATATATATGACCAGTACATACATTTGTGTGGTCCAAGTGCATTGTGCACTTTTACGACATTCTTCCCTTTTCCATTATAAACAAGCTCCAGACGACTTCTTTTGAACTGGGAGTGTCCAGTCTTTTGATCGATCCTTGATCCAGTCTTAACAGAGAGGCGATGGCCTACCATTCATACTTTTCACCTTTTCGACTTTGAGTTGGGTGTTAACCTTATCGGCTTCTACATGTTTTCCAGTATTGAGATCGAGCACATGGGTATAAACCTTTCCCTTTCGACGATGTGTAGGAGTCTCCACATTTTTACATCATTTTCCTACCACATTATGATCACCGGGTTATTGACGTCGTCCCCTTGACATATCTTCAACACTACATCATCTTGTACAGAGATGCACAGTCACGCGTGCATTTTTACTATATTTGTTTGGTTTGACTTTTTTCATGAACCAAAAAGGTATAATTCATCTTGGCTACCTAGTAGCGATAGTTAACCTGAAGTAGCTTCATAACATAGACTGGGGCATGACCATTTTTGGTACTTTGTACATAACATTGGATTTGTTTGCTCTTGACGAGATTAAACAGATGTCCGCTTTTGGGTACATGTTTACGTTATGGTATTATGTGTACATGGCAAACATGCATTCTCGCATCTAGGGGATAAGGAGCCAGTCTCTCACGCATTACATTCCGAGGATGAAATGATGGGAGACGTTTCAATATACATAGCATGCTTCGATAATGATTGGAATGATTTGATGTAGTCTAGGTCATGGCTCGACATCTATTGTCGAAGCAACATTTTTACGAACTCCAGGGCTTCATACTGGGTATAGCTTGAATGATGACCATAATAGAGTTAAGGGTGAGCTATAGGAGCAATTATAATTTGATTACATAACTTAACTCTTATAGCAAACCTTATTCGAATAAAGTAAGCTTTTGGTATTATTTTCTATTGTATATATTGTTATATTATGATATAAATAATGTTTTCAATACATTAAATATATCAAGTAGAAAATCCCTTAGAAAAGTATTTAATCTGTTGTAGTTATGAATATTTTCATAACCACGAGTATCGAATCGATAATTCTCATTAAATATTCCTAGTCAAGATATATCGAGAATGAGATATCAATATATCATTTAAGACTAGCACACATAATGCTATCCATATGATGGAAGTTTAATTACTAATAACTATTGGGGCATTAAGGGGTTATGAATGTATAGTTAAAACAGTTACAGAACGAACCACGGAGAGCCTTCTATATGTTAAAGCCAAATAGAATATCACAGCGATGATATGCAATAGTTTTTTTACTTTAGAATACTGTGAATCTTAAGTGTCTAAACTATACTTTGATTATGGTCAATCATACGACAACATTGATTGGGTTAAGGCCATAGTTGGGTATAAGTTGAACCTTGAAGTGAAATACTATTTCAAAAAGGATTCCTCGCCTTTAAATAGAAGTGTGATGCCCGGGCCATATACATACACCAAAACAATGATTTTACAATATTATATACTTTTCAATTTTAACACTTTATAATATTACATTCTAACAACACTAGAAAAGTTAAGGATAGTTTAAAAAGTGTTGGTAAAAATAAATAATTTGCTTTAAAAAGTTTGCAACATATATATTTTAGTTTCTAACACAAAAAGTGTTAGGATGCTTGGTAAAAACGTAAATAAATCATAATCAAGTGAAATCTTTTATAATTTTAAAACATTCTCGTTTCCAGCACTTTCTCTGCACTTTCTCTGCACTTCCTTTTTCAGGCCGACCTTTTTCTAATTTCCCTTGCATCCCTAGGGCGTCTTCGCTCATTTTAATTTTTCATGCCCTAAAATTTAATTTCCTAAAACTGATCTTGACGCTCCCATGATGTTCGATTGCGTAAACTTTCTTCCTCTTTCGATCATTCTCAACAAAATCCTCCATCTGTGTTTGTATTCTTCCCATTCAGTTATCTTTTACTACATACATTTCATTGTTTATTTTTTTTGTTATTCAGACTATAATTTGTTTGTCTCAAGCAGTAAGTTGTATGAATTTTTTTAATTGCTTGGCTTCCACAAGTTTCGGATCATCTCAGTTGATGGATATTGAAGTCAAAGTCGTTGGTAAGTTGTATGATTATCTATTTGTCTTAGTGAACAAACTTACTGCATACGTTTCTATTCAACTTTCTTCTATGTTATATGATTATCTATTTATCTAAATTTTTTACATCATAATTCTTAGTTTAACTGTAAATGTTGATTACCCTCTCCTATAAAAAACTGAAGTGGTCACTCGTAGAACTTTATCATTGAATTATAAACATATTGAGTTAGAGAATTTTTTTTTGTTTATAACTTATTTATAGTTTCATTTTAATTGAAATCCAATAAGTGAAATATGATGGTAAAAACTTCTCAAAATACTAAGAAATGATTTCTTTAATCTAACTTAAGACCTAACGTAACATCCCATATTTTGGTGGGTCAATAATATGAGAAATTAACTTAAAAGTAATAACAAGATGATGCTATTAAAGAGAATAATTAAATGATTTAATTGCAAAAATTGCCTAAGAGAGATTTAATTAATTAAGTGCTTGGCACTTTAAAAGGTTAATTGAATAGATTAAGGGTAAGTAGAGTAATTAAGCTTGGCATTATTAGTGAAAATATATAAATGAGTTTTAGAATGGAAAGGATTAGTGTTAGGGGAATGAAGTAATGAGACTAAGCCATATGAATATTAGCCTAAGCCAAAAATACTATTCCATTTTTCCTTAGCATTACTCTCCCATCCACCTTTATTTCATTCACAAAACAAATCCCTAAAACCAAAATTCAAGGTCGATCACTATTTCTCAAAGAAGAAGAGGAAAATTAAAGCAAGATGATCAAGCTTTCAACTTTAAGGAACAAAGAAAATTAATAAGGATTTTTCTTAACTAAGGTGAGTAAAAATTTTCCCTAAGATCTTCAAAAACCTATTTGGGTTCGGATTTTGATGGTAAATGAATGTTTGAATGATAATTAACATGTTTGGAAGCCTTAAACATTATTTTGATGATGGTTTGAAATTTTAAATGAAGTAAGTTTGTTTATCTTTTAGGTAAAACATGAATCAATCAAAGTGAATTGATTCAAAACTTAGATATAGTTTTTATAATGATGAATTAAAGATGGTTTTCAATTTCATACTTTTTGGAATTAATTTAGTACTTACACATATTTTCTAAGTCGAGAAAATAGTTAATTTAGGGTAATTAATCATTAAGCATAATAAAAATAATCATTTTGACTTGAAATTTTGGAACATGATAAAATATGATAAATTTGGTTTTTTTGGAATTGGGACTTTTCCCATTAATGTTCGATTTTATATGAACTAATTTGTGAGGGAAAGAATTAGCTAATTAAAGATATTAATTTAGTTGATATAAGATGTAAATAATAAATTCTGAAAAGAAAACAATAAAGTAAGGGATCATCAAATAAGAATTCGACACCAAATGTTATTTGGTGGAAAGTTAATAAAGCTATGGAACAAGTTTCAATATAATTATAAATATGCCATTTCAACTCACGATAGCCTATATATTATCAACCCATTATGGCTTTAGGAAAGTTACGATATGATAGCTCTTTGAGCTCAACCTTCATAAGCTTTCAACATGCGATAACACTTGATGGAGTTAATACGCGATAGCTTTGATGGAGTCAACGCATAATAGCTCTTGGGGGGTTAGGGGTTGGGTAGGAGTTAATCCACTATAGCTACTTGAAGCTTAACATGCGAAGGCTTAGGCAGTCTAATAACTCATGGTGGTAATCTGCAATCAACATGCAAAAGCTCAAGGGATTCAAACGCGGTGGCTCAAGAGAGTCAATGTACGATAGCTTAAGGAAGTTATCAACTCACTATAGCTACTTGGAATCAACATGTGAAGGCTTCGTGGAGTTAGCACATGAAGACTTTGGAAAGTTGACACATGAAGACTTAAATCAACAAGCAATGGCTCAGGGAAGTTAACAGATGATGGCTTGGGAAGTTCTCAACCAACGATGGCTTAGGATTAACCAACATGCGATGGCTATGAGATAGCAAACATGTGATAGCTAAGCTTAACATCCGAAGGCAATGAGATAGCTAATATGTGATGACTAAGGTCAACTCATGATAGCTTAGAAAACAATATTTTTCTTAGTAAAATAAGAAATGCTTAGGGCACTTTGGAAGACAGTTTTCAAGTTTTAATAAACTATTTCATATGGATGAAATAAAAGAGGAATTTTAAAAAATTTAAAATTGTGTTAACTTGTTTTCGAAATGAAGGTAAGCTTAGAGAAGCTAATAAATGATGAGGTGCCATTTAAATTAAAAGATAAATATGTTTTATCTAAAGCAAGTGTAGGATACATTGTAGATGAATGAAGAAGGAGGTTGAACTATGATTGTAAAGATACGTCGACCCATGCAGTTATTGGATGACATGGTACCTTGACTATTAGGATAAAGTACAATGATATATGGTATGGTGCCATGATAGGATTCAATCCTAAAGGATTTATAAACTCTAAAGGGAAGGGTGTCATAGCAGGGAGTCGAGGTGTTGTATCTAAATAAGTAACTAGGTAACATGAATGATAGTGCTTCAGGGACTAGCGAAGCTATTGATGCTTAATAAAGACACTTGCTAGAATGTATCTTGGTTTCCTACTTTCGACCTCTTGGGAGAGTCAGGGTGGCTCTAGTCAGAATGGCTCCCATTGGTGAAATGAGTGGCCATTTCATCTCATGATGTTGTTCGAGAAAAGATAAACTTAGTGATAGATAGGCCTAGGGATATAACCACTAATAAGTTAATGATAACATTAAACAGGAGATTTGGTGATGTTTGAATGCATGATAAATGATTGATATATGACTGGTCCATAACTGGATGATAAGCGTATGGTACATTTCTTAATTGAATATACACACATGGTTGCTTTTGTATATCAATGTTTACATATATGATGTATCTTGATGATGATAAAGTAAGGGAAATACTCGTTCCGCGATAGCATCATGGTCTCACTATGGTTGAATAGAGTAAACATATTACTCGTACCATCCCTTATGTCTTACCCGTATTTTTATTATTTCCCATAAAGTCATGGGTACTCATTCGAGTATGCTGAGTTTATAGAATGGATAGGTATTCATTAGGGGGACGAATAAAGAATTTGAAGACGAATCAAGAGGCTTATCTGGCTAATAAAAGTTATTTTAAAATTTCCGCTATGTAAAGCCATGAATTATAACTGGTTATGTGTTGTGTTGACATATTCATATGTTGGACACAACACTACTATATTGTATTTACCCCAGCAAGGGAATGAAATAGGCTAAAGATGATGAAATAAATTATGCAACTCAAATTGATGTGATGAAAATTTTATTTAGCTACTCTATTTACTTATGTTTTGCAAAATAATACTGAACTCACTTTGTCGCCTAAAAATGATTTTGATGATGACTAAAGCATCATCGGTGTCATTTTTGGGTCTCAAAGCAAGGGATGTTACAACATGTTATCAGAGATTAGTTTAAGCGAATGCATAAGTAAAATAGAGCTAAGTAGAAACTTATTAATAGAAAATGGACACCTTGGGGAGGGCATATGCTATAACGTACTTGTATTTTGATATAAATATACTGAAGAATATATCTACCCCTCTACGATTGATCTCGCTCTCTTTACTTCCATTTCTTACGAATCCTTGATTATGAAGAAGGAAAATATATATCTACATAACCGATGTTTGACTATAGAAAGTACGAGGGCAAAGCTTAGTAGAGGAGATAATAGTGTGCAAATCGACGGTTAAGGAGGGAGGCAGACTCGGAAGTTTGTACTGAAGCCGGTACTCAAGTGCTTGCCCCGGAGGAAGGAGGATTGGATGTGAATGCTTTGTTTCATCAATTTATGATGGAGACGATGCGGCAACAAATAGTTAGAGTTGTTGATCTAGACAAGAGGTAGCAAGAGAAGCAAACTTTTCTAAGATGACAAAAGAGTTCAAAAGCTATGGAGGAGAGGAGTCCGCAGAGAAGTAGTATGCCTTAGAAGTGTTGAATTGGTTGAAAGTATGTGAATGTATTTTTAGAGGCTTGGGATATAATAATGCTCAGAAGCAGAGGTTGGCTTCTCGTCAAATCCAGGAGAATGCATTGGATTGGCAGGAGGCTATAATTATCGAGGTCCTAGAAGAGGAGATTACCTGGGAGAAGTTTAAGAAGAGATTCAAGGCTCTGTTTATCCCCAAATCTTAGAAGAGTACTTTGTGCTGGGATTTCCTTGACTTGAAGAAAGGAGAGGTGAATTTGGCATAACACAGCCAAGGCTTTAATGCTTTGTCGAAGTGTGGAATGAAGCATATCAATACTCTGCTAAAGAAGAAAGAGAAATTCATTGGAGGTTTGAGAAAGGGGCAGAATCACAAGGTGATGGCTTATCTATTGGCTCCATTTGATGTGGTGGTGGAAATGGAAAGAAGGTATGATCCTTTGTTTTAGAAAGAGAAGAAAACAGACATTAGACCTAAGGTTGGGTAAATGAAAATATTATTCAGCATCAGAAAGGCAGAAAAAAATCATAATGGAGGAAAGTCTTCTAGAGTAGGGACTCAAAGGCCGAATATAACTGATGTCACTTGCTTTAACTGCAGCCAGAAGGGGCACTGCTCCACTAATGTACCCAATCGAAGAAAAAGGATAGGCCAAGTGCTTTATCTGTAATAGGCCTAGCCATAAGAAGATAGATTGCCCGAAAGCAAAGTTGGCAAAGGTTTATGTTTTGGAAGGACCTTCATCTGGACCGACCGCTGAAGAGAAAAGAAAGGGTGTGCTTGAGGTATGATTTCTATTAATGATAGTTTTCATCTCACAACATCAATTTAGTTTTTGAAGTAACTATGGTGTGGAATGCTTCTATAACTAAGAATAAGCAAAGTTAGGTAATATTGAAATCACCTTAGGAAGAAGTAATTATGCCACTATTTGCTTGCATACTGAATTGTTTAAATAAACTAACTTGGATCAAAATAAATGTATTCACAGATCTAATGTGAAACATGCAAAAAGTAAAGACATAAAATTTGCATGGTTTGAATTTTAAGAAATCATATATCTACGTGATAATTCCTTTCTATTATTCTTTCATCGTTTCCTCTTACATTCTTTTCATGGAAGAGAATATTTTGTACAATATATGTTGTTCTAGAAAATATGAAATTGCTATCCCCTAACATTGCTACAATTCCTTTCCCTTTACAATGAGGCTTTTTCATGGACTGCTGACACTATTCTTCTGTACTCTTCCTCCTCCATTAGATATTAGCAAATGCCATTCATCTATTGCCTACTTTAAGCATGTGTGGATTAATACATGGCTCTAGGAGGGAAGGATGTTCTTTGGCAGGAAATAATTTGGATTTAGGCAGGATAACTCAAATTCGAATCATCGTTTTTTGATGTCTGTGTAGTGAGCTGTATTAGTATCAGCCTCGATGCTATGCCTATACATCTAGGTGACCTGCTTCTGCACTTTTCATTTGGACAATCAAGTGAATCATGGACGTAGCTATGTTAACACAGAATAGTTTTTTTTGTTTGAGCTAACATATACTACACAGACCTATCTGGTTTGGATCGGAGAAGGTCCATGGCGGTATGTCGACGTCATCTTACATTATAGGAGTCCTTCTACTTGTTTATTACGACACGATGTGTTTATTTGTTATGGAGGTTGTCTGATATGCTTGAACGTTACTGTGTAGTTTCCCTACACAATGGAATGATTTCATAAGTGGTAGCACAATGTGGAGATACTACATCATAATTTTCTTATGTGATGTTGCTATTTCAATTTGTCCCTTATTGCACAGATCCATTTTGTTGGGCTTTTTGCTTGTATAATTATTTTATATTGTGGTGAATTGCATATAATGGAAGTATGTTCTACTTAAGTATTATGATGTGATTTTATTATATGAAAAAAATGGTTTTATAAAGGCGACATGGATTCTGAAGATGGTTTGTAGTCTAGGAGATGACGGTGCCATCTAATGGCATGATAGCGCAATCATTAGTGAAGATAGTGGCACAGTCTAATGTGTAGATTGTGCGTACTCCAGGAAGCTTGTGTACTTTATTTTAGCGTAGCACATTTCCCATTTGCATTATTTTCTGTTTCATTTATCATAATGTGTCTCCAAACTAGTTCAGCTTGTTAGGCGATTCATGCTTATGTTCAGTGTAATATGCAATACGAATATATTGTATGATTTTACTTTAGGAGTATACTATTTATTGGTTATAACATTGTAAATATTCTAAATGCTTTGGATATGCATATTGGATCAATTTCACCCTAGAGGGCGGAGGGGTGAGTAGGGTGATACTAAAAATAATAAAAATTAATGCAGAAATATATATAATAATTGCAGCACAGGTAATAGCAGAATAATAAAAGAAGAATAGAACAACACAGATTTATCCAGCTTCGACGAAACCCTGCCTACATACTTCCCCCAAGGTTTCTACTAAAAATTAAGTAGTCAGACGCTTACACACATAAACTTGCAACATCCACTATCGACTAACCTAACTCTATGCTTAAAACCCTGCTACAACTCAGTCACTGAGTTGCGAATTCTCGAACTACAAAACCATAGTTCGTAACCTAGTTAAACACACTAGAATTCTAAAAATTTAAAGGAAAATTACAATTTAAAAACAATTAAAAACAAAAACCCTAAGCTCATAAAATAACAACCGTCCTACTTAATTAATAAACAAAAAAGGTAACTTCCCTTTTCTTTTATTTCGTGAAAATATTTTCTCTGAGCACAAAAGCTTCGGCCGATCTTGTTTCCTCTTTCGAAATTAGGGCTTTGCTGTGTTGAAGTCGTCGCTTGATTTTCAAACGATTGTTGATGCTTCGAATGCTTCTTTGATCGATTAACTTGTTCACAACTACTTTAATTAAGTCGAGATCGAATTGATGCTCTTAATTGGTACGCGAACTTTGCCCCTTATAATTCTCGACTTTCAATCGAGTTACAAATTTGTTTGATTTACAAGTATGCTCTAGATTTTTTCTCGAACTCAAATTTGATGAATTTTTCCGATGATGATTTTTGGGTTTTATAGGGATTAAATCCCTAAATATACGTTCATATAATTTGCTTTGAATTCTTCATGAATTTATCCCTTGCATTGCTCGACGATGTTGATTTATTCCGACTGGTTATCCAAATATTTTACTATTGTGCTTACTTGGTCACCACGGCTTGCGTTTGGTTTTTAGGATCTGTGATGCTTGTTCATCACGCTCATGACTCTTGTTGAATTTGTTTATCTCGGCCTTGACTTGGTTTGAAACTGCTATGTTAATATTGATATAATTCATGGCTTTTATCTTTAACTACTACTTCTAATAATTGGACTTGGTAGCCTTGCATTCCATTATGTGTAGAACTGCTACCCACCTTGATTTTTTGTTGCCTCTGGTTGTGATTTACTCTAGTCTGATCTTGTAACATGTCTGATGTTGTTCCACTTGCATGCTTTCATTGAGTTCATGCTGTATTCATTTTCTTTGATGATGACTGGTATCATTTGAATGCTTGTATACTTCATATATTCTGGTGTGAAGTCTATTTTTGTTTCCACTACATATATATACATGTGTATTCATGTATATATGTATGTTAAGGCTTTTCTATTTTCATGATCTGGTTGCCTTTGATTTACTGCATTGTGTAGTCTTTTGCACATGCTTCGAGCTTCATCTATTTTCTCCGTTGTCATGTTGTATATGTTTCTTTTCATTTGGATAGTTGCATTCATGTTGACTTTGATTTGGCACTTCATATTGCATTGTGTTGTAACTTGTGGTCTGCACTTCAGTGTGCAGTCTTATTTCATAGGCTTGTATAGTTTGTTGAGCTGGTGTGTACATGTTCATGTGACTTGGCTGCATTTCACTGTTCACTGTCTTGTGCCATTGTGTGCCTTTGGTCTAGGTTTTTTGTTTGACTTGGAGTCTCTTGCATTTGCCTTGTACTAGTTGTCATATGTATTCTTTGGTTTACCTGAACTTGTGCTAATATGTGTTTGTATATTTGCCTCTGTTGCATTTGAGCTATTTTGTTCCTTGTTCCAACTGTATTCTCTGGTTGTTGGTCTTCTTCGAGTTAAAATGCCTCTGACCTGATGTATGTTTGTGATGTCTGATTGATACTTTTCTGGTCCATCGTTCTCTAGAGTCTGGTGCATCTTTCTCTGGTTTATGTTGTTATTGGTTTGATCGAGACTCTATGCACATGAGTGATTCCAGCCTCGGCTCCGGTTTGACCTTGTGCTCACATGTCCATGGAATTTTATCATGTGTATATCGGTGTGCACGGCCTTGTGGCATGTACAGTGATACACTGTGCATGTCACAAGTTTGTTCGTGTAAGATGAATTCGAAATAAATATGATGATGATACAACCCAAATAACCGAGGCAAATAATATTTTTAAAAACACATATTTTATTTTATACTGCAAAAATATTTCTTTTTCAATTTTACCGCATTAGTGTTTATTTTGTAGATATGTAATTCAAATGTTGGATACACACTAGAAACAAAGTTGAAGATCAAATACGACGAATGACTGATATGTAGTGAGGTGAATATTATAAAGTGAAATTTGTGATATAATCGAAATTGTATTGTAATTGAAAATGTATATATGTAATGAGAGCTCAAATTTGTACTATTCAAAAAAAATTGAATTTAAATTATGTGTTATTTATTTTATTCAACAAATATTTATTTAATTATGAGAAAAATAAAATAGTACAATGAAAAATACATTTGAATGAATATATATATATATATGTTTATTATCATAAAAAAATCGTATACTAGCATATTCAACAATCTCCCCCTTTTGATGATAACAAACGTGTATTTAAGATTTTGAATTTATTAATGTATTTTGTCATTGTTGAACCCTATTTCCTTTCCCTATTTGAGTGCTTCCTCTCCACAACAAAGCTCCCCCTTCATATATGCATGAAAATAAATAAAAATATGCAAATGAACCTAAATGAAAATATGCAAATAAATAATAAAAACCTAAATGAAAATATGCAAATAAAAAATATAAAATAAAATAAAATATTTGACCTTTATATGCCAAAATCTTAACTTTTCTGTCCCTTTTTTATTATCAGCAAAATAGTAATAGTGTTAGAAAAAATAGAGATAAGGTGATAGATATTAATACATCATCAATACCCAATCGAGTATAAATAATAAATTTCAATAAAAAATCAAAAAAAAATCATAAATACTCTGTTAGGCGCATATTCCACTTCAGAATGATAGGAATGATGTCGACATATAAAACCATATAGCTGTGTCTATTGTGGTATATTTATATCAGGAATTTGAATATCTACGTACCATGCATAACCATTAGGACTTTTAAATGAGAATTGTAGTATTCACAATTTTTTAAAATGAATTTCAAGCATCTTCTAACCATGCATAGCCATGAGGACTTTTAAATGGGATTAGAATCAACTTGTCTATTTAATAATCAATTTTGATATTATTCCATACATGCATAACTGTGAGGACTTTTAAATGAGCGCGAAAGCACATATACAAATATTCCAAGTAATTCATCCATGCATAACCGTGAGGACTTTTAAATGAGAGTGAATACTTTGGATATTTTTATTAAATAAATAAATAAAATAAAAACGAATAATTTCCTGTTAAAAATATCATATTTTGACATACTATATTGGATTTTGATGAGTGATGGTCGTTAGAAATATGTTAGAAATAGAGATGGTTATGGAAATTTTACCAATAAAAGTTATTATAGATCTTGTTTAAATTTTTAAAGAAATTTACTAAATATACTGTCTCAAGTCATAATATATGATTAACATCGACACTCATCATTTATATTTCAGTCACTATTTATCTTTTGATAATCACTAGGGAGTTAGATTAGTTAACATAGGCATTTAAGATCAAAATCAAAAATATAGAATCAAATTTCTAAAATACCTAAATTGAGACGAATTCAACAAAAACTATTTTCTGGAATGGGTTTTATAAAAATGTCTGCCAATTGAGAATCGATTGAAATGAAATCTATACAGATATTTTCTTTGGAAATATGATCTCTAATAAAATGATTTCTAACATCTATATGTTTTGTCGTTGAGTGATGTACATGATTATTTGTGAGAACAATTGTACTTTTGCTATCACACATTAGTGGTACACGTTTAAATTTTTGACCATAGTCTTGCAAAGTTTGTGTCATCCATAAAATTTGAGCAGAGAAACCACTTAGAGCAATATACTCAGCCTCAGTGGTGGATAATGCAATAAAATTCTATTTTCTACTTGACCATGCAACTAACGAATGTCCTAACATAAAACATGTTCTACTAGTACTTTTTCAATCAACTAGACTTCTAGCAAAATTTGCATCTGAATATCATTTTAATTCAAAGTTATCATTAGTTGGATACCAAAGATCAAAACATGCGGTGTGCAACAGATATCTTATATTTCTTTTAACAGCTTTTAAATGAGATTCTTTTGGATTTGATTGAAATCGTGCGCATAAGCAGACAGAAAACATAATTTTGGGTCTAGAAACAGTAATATAAAGAAGTGATTCAATCATACCTTAATATTTCTTTTGATCAACTGCATTACCTTTTTCGTCCTTATCAAGTTTAATTGTTGTGCTCATGGGTTTTTTTTGCAGGTTTAGCATCTTTCAATCCAATTTTTCTGACAAGTTCCCTAATATATTTCATTTGAGAGATGAATGTACCTTTATCACTTTGTATGATTTGAAATCCTAAATAGAATTTTAACTCTCCAACCAAGCTCATTTCAAATTTCTCCTTATGACATTTTCAAATTTCTTATACAACAAGTTGTTAGTGGCACCATATATAATGTCATCAGCATATATTTAAACAATCAAAAGAACATCATTTTCATGCAATAGAAATAGTGTGGTGTCTACACGGCCTTTTTTGAATCCATTTTCAAGGAGATAAGTGCTAAGACATTCATACCCAGCTCTAGGGGCTTGTTTCAATCCATAAAATGCTTTATTAAGTTGATTTACATGGTTAGGACATTCATGACTTTCAAAACCTTTTGGTTGTTCAATAAATACATCTTCTTTCAAAATTCCGTTAAGAAAAACACTTTTAATATCCATTTGTCTTAGTTTTAATCCTTTATGGCAAGCAAAAGCTAACAATATCATAGTGGATTCTCGTCTTGCTACTAGTGCAAAAGTTTCATCAAAATCAATTTCTTCAATTTTATTATAACCTTTAGAAACTAACCTAGCTTTATTCCTAATCACATTTCCAAATTCATCAAATTTATTTTTAGAAATTCATTTTGTTCCTACGAATGAATAATCGTTAGGTTTAGGTGCTAGAGTCTAAACATCATTCTGCTCAAATTGATTTAGCTCTTCTTGCATAGCATAAACCAATTTTCATTATTAAGAGCTGTACCTATGTCTTTGGGTTCAATTTCTGAAATAAATCCACTGTATAGACACAAATCACACAAATTTCTACAGGAGGAACGAGTTTGAACACCTGCATTAGGATTTCCTATTACCAATTCTGGAAGATGATATGCTTTGAATTTCAATCTCTCTAGATCTAGATTTCTTTGGACTTCTTTCGTGGTTGTAGTTTCTTTTGGTTTTTCATTTTCATCTTTTTCATTCTCCTCTTCAACGTTGCTTTTGGTTGTTTCCTTGTTTTGATCATCAACACCTTCATCAAATTTCACATTGATTGACTCTATAATTATTCTTGTCCTTTTGTTGTATATGCTATAAGCTTTGCTTCGGGAAGAGTACCCCATGAACATGCCCTCTTCAGCTTTTAGTTCAAATTTTCCTAATTGATCACTTGTATTGAGAATATAACACGAACACCCAAAAACTTTGAAGTATGCAATGTTTGGATTATTTTTGAACCATAGCTCACAGAATGTTTTCTTAAGAATTGGTCTAATCATAACTCTATTCATTACATAACAGGCAGTATTTACTGCCTCTACCCAAAAGAACAAGGGTAGTTCATACTCATTTACCATAAACCTAGCCAACTCTTGTAATGTTCGATTCTTTCTCTCGACTACCCCATTTTGTTATGGAGTAAGTGGAGCAGAGAATTCATGTTTAAATCCATTTTCATCACACAAAAAATTCAAATTCATAATTTTCAAATTCTCCACCATGGACACTTAACGAAATGATAGAAACTCCTTTTTCATTTTGCACAAATTTTGTGGATTTAGTGAAGTATGAGAAAGTTTCTGATTTTTTAGCTAAGAAGTATACCCATGTATATCTTGAGTAATCATCAACTAACACAAAATAATATTTCTTACCACCTAAACTTTCAATATCGTTAGGTCCAAATAGATCAATATGAAATAGTTCAAGGATTCTAGATGTACTTACAGTGTTCTTTGTATGAAAAGATGATTTTTTAAGTTTTCCCATAGTGCATGCTTTACATAGACTTTCTATTTTGAAATCGTGAGATGATAAACCTCTTTCAAGTCTTTCCTTTTTAATTTGTTTAACAGATTAGCATGTCCTAATTGTCTATGCCATAAGTTTACTTCTACATCCTTAGCTATCAGACATTTTGAAAGAGTGAGATTATCAAAAGTTAGAGAACATATATCACCTTTCCTTTTACCTGAAAACAATATTTCTTTTGATGATTGGTCAACAATTTTGCACAAGTCAGAGTCAAAAATAACATTCATTCCCTTATCACATAGCTGGCTGATTGAAATCAATTTGTGGTGCATATTTTCAACATATAATACGTCATTTAAGGTAAATGTATTGTTACCTACTTTATCTTTGCCAATAATTTTACATTTGTCATTGTTACGCATTGTGACTTTTCCACCTTTTTACTTCTCTAGGCTAAAGAACTTTGATTTGACATCTGTCATGTGCCTGGAACAACCAGAATCCAGATATCATTGTTGTTGTTACTTAGCCTGCCAACATACCTACGCAAGAAAAGAATTTAGTGACCTATTTGTTTTTATAGGTCCATGATTGTTAGTGATAGAAGTTTTTGCAAAATATGTATAACCCTAGACAATCTATATTTGTTCCTTTTGACATCCAAATTTGTTTGACTTTAATGGATTTTATATCTATGCCTTTTGGAACCCAAATTGGTATGGTTTTCACATGTTTGGGTCTATACTAACAATTATTGTGATTGTGTCCAGTTTTTCCACAATTTGTGCACTTGGAATTGACTTGATTAATTTCTCTACCTATACGTTTAGATTGAGTATACCCAAGTCCTTGTCTAGCAATATTGACTGTTTGTTTTCCTATTAGCATATTTAGTGATTTTTCTCCTCTAGAGAATTTTTCTAAAGTCGTAGATAATTATTGGACTTGTATTTTGAGTGATTCATTTTCATTTAATAGCAAGGTGCACTTTTTAATAGAATTTTCTCTCCTAGTGTTTTCAATTTTCTTTCAAAATCAGAATTTCATTTTCTAGTGATTTTATTTTAATTTCTAATATTTTCAATTTCTTCTTCAAGTGATGGACACATATCACACTTAGGGCTCTTGGTTTGATAGTTTTTAACCAATTGATCAAGCTGTTTATTTAATTCTATCAAACTATCTCTTTACGACTCAATTTTAGCGTACTTTTTCCTAAGTTTTTCGAAACAACTATTTACTTCATAAAAATTTATAAGTAATTATGAATGAGTAGGTTTTAATACCTCGCTTGCCTCGTCATCGTCACTATCAATTATTTCTCCATGAAGACACAGATTTTCTTTTCCACTCTCACTGTCAGTGCTTTCATTTCTTTTCCACTCTCACTGTTAGTGCTTTCATTTGTATCTTCATCACTTTCATACTAAGTTGCTGCAAAACTTCTCCTTTTTGGTTTCTTTCCTTGGCTGAATCGATTCTGAGGACAATTTGGCTTGATATGACTCGGTTTATTACACTAGTGGCAAATGATCTCTTATTTTTCTAATTGTCTAGAACATTGTTGATTCTGCTCTTTAGTTGATGATTTTTGACTAAATTTCCATATTTGCGCTTCCACTTGTTGAATCTCTTTATTAGTAGTGCCAGTTCAGCTTCACCATCATCATCATCATCCTCACTTTCAGTTGTTCTTTGAGAGCTATTGATTTCTTTCGAGTATCACTTCCTTCATGTTCTTCCTTGAATTTCATTTTTAGCTCATAAGTGGTGAGATTTCCGATGAGCTCTTCAACTTTAACTTGTTTCAAATCTTTTGATTCTTAAATGGTAGTATTTTCAAATTTTCGTGGAAGGACACTAAAGATTTTTAGGACTATTTCCAACTCTGTGCATGATTTTCCAAAAGCTTTTAATTTGTATACGAGATTGGAAAGTCGTCCATACATCTCTTTGACATTTTCATCCTTGGCTATTATGAATGTATTCGCTACAAAGCATGGCAAGGCAAGATACTTTGACTTGGAAGGTTCCTTCGTGAGTCACTTCAAGTGTGTGTCAAATTTCCATCGTAGTTAGACAACGTGAGACACGATTAAATTAAATTTGATCCAATGAACAAATAATAGAATTCATAGCTTTAGCATTAGCATTCTGTAGTTTATTTTTAAGATTTATCCATCGATCCTTCGGTTTTTCAATTTCCTGATTATCTACCACTATAGTTGGTGTCCTATAACCTGTCTCAACAATATTCCAAGCATGAATGGTCTTCAAAAAAATTTCATTCTAATTTTTTAGTAAGCATATTCACCATTGAACATAGGTGGTCTAACTATGGACTGACCCTTAGCAAAAGCAATACTAAAAGAAGCCATTTTAAAAAATCAAGATTTTAAAATAAAAATTAGTTTTTGAAAAATCAAATTTTTGAAACAAAAATTGGATTTTTTTCCTAGCTCTGATACCACTTGTAGGATCGATTTCACCCTAGAGGGGGGTGAATAGGTGATACTAAAAATAATAAAAATTAATTGGGAAATATATAATAATTGCAGCATGGATAATAGAAGAATAATAAAAGCAAAAATAGAACAACACAGATTTACCCAACTTCGGCAAAACGCTACATACATGCTGCCCCCAAGGTTTCTACTAGAAATTAAGTAGTCAGACACTTGCGACACCCGCTATCAACTAACTTAACTCTTCGCTCAAAACCCTGCCACAACTCAGTCACCGAGTTGCAAATTCTCGAACTACAAAACCGTAGTTCGTAACCTAGTTAAACACACTAAAATTTTAAAAATTTAAAGGAAAATTACAATTTAAAAACACTTAAAAACAAAAACCCTAAGCCCACAAAATATTTTCTCTAAGCACAAAAGCTTCCCTTGTTCTTATCTTTCTTTTATTTCATGAAAATACTTTCTCTAAGCACAAAAGCTCCGGCCGATCTTGTTCTCCTCTTTCAGAATTAGGGCTTTTTTGTGTTGAAGCCGCCGCTTGATTTTCAAACGATTGCTGAGGCTTCGAATGCTTCTTTGATCGATTAATTGTTCACGGCTGCTTCGATTAAGTTAAGATCGAATTGATGCTCTTAGTTGGTACGTGAATTTTGCCCCTTCTAATTCTCGACTTTGACTTGAGTTACAAATTTTTATTTGATTTACAAGTATACTCTGGATTTTTTCTCGAACTAGAATCTGATGAATTTTGACGGTGATGATTTTTGGGTTTTATAAGGATTAAATCCCTAAATATACGTTCGTATAATTTGCTTTGAATTCTTCATGAAACCTTGCATTGCTTTATGCTTGGACGATGTTGATTTATTCTGACTGATTCAATTCGAATATTTTTTGTTATGCTTGCTTGGTCACTGCAACTTGGATTTGGTTTTTAGGATCTGTGATGCTTGTTCATCACGTTCGTGACTCTTGTTGAATTTTTTCATCTCGGTCTTTTCGTTTGAAACTGCCATGTTAATATTTATATAATTCACGGCTTTTATCTTTAATTGCTACTTTTAATAATTGGACTTGGTAGCCTTGCATTCCATTTTGTGTAGAACTGCTGTCCACCTTGATTTGTCGTTGCCTCTGGTCGTGATTTACCTGAATCTGATCTTGTAACATGTCTGATGTTGTTCCACTTGCATGCTGTCATTGAGTTCATGCTGTATTCATTTTCGTTGATGATGACTGGTATCATTTAAATGCTTGTATACTTCATATACTCTGATGTGAAGTCTAGTCTGGTTTCCACTGTATATGTATGTATTTACGTATGTATATGTATGCATGTGTATTCATGTATATATGTATGTTGAGGCTTTTCTATTTTCATGATCTGGTTGCCTTTGATTTTGTTTCAGAGCTTTACTGCATTGTGTAGTCTATTGCACATGCTTCGAGCTTCATCTATTTTCTCTGTTGTCATGTTGTATATGTTTCTTTACATCTGGATAGTTACATTCATGTTGACTTTGATTTGGCACTTCATGTTGCATTGTGTTGTAAGATGTGGTCTGCACTTCAATGTGCAGTCTTGTTTCATGGGCATGTACAGTTTGTTGAGCTCGTGTGTACATATTCGTGTGACTTGGTTGCATTTCATTGTTTACTATCTTGTGCCATTATGTGCCTCTAGTCTAGATTTGTTGTTTGAATTGGAGTCTCTTGCATTTTCCTTTTACTAGTTGTCATATGTATTCTCTGGTTTACCTAAACTTATGCTAATATGTGTATGTATATTTGCCTCTATTGCATTTGAGCTGTTTTGTTCCTTTTTCGAACTGTATTCTCTAGTTAATGGTTTCTTCGAGTTAAAATGCCTCTGACCTGATGTATGTTTGTGCGGTCTGATTGATACTTGTCTGGTCCATCATTCTGTAGAGTCTAGTGCACCTTTCTCTGGTTCCTGTTGTTATTGATTTGATCGAGACTCTATGCACGTGAGTTGAATCCGGCCTCGGCTTGCGTTTGACCTTATGCTCACCTGTCCTTGGAATTTTATTAAGTGCATATCGGTGTGCACGGCCTTGTGGCATGTGAAGTAATACAATGTGCTTGTCACAAATTTGTTCGTGTAAGATGAATTCGAAATAAATATGATGACGAAACAACCCAAATAATCAAGGCAAATAATATTTTCAAAAACACACATTTTATTTTACACTGCAAAAATATTTTTGTTTTCAATTTTACTGCGTCAGTATTTATTTTGTAGATATGTAATTCAAATGCTGGATACATGCTAGAAACAAAGTTGAAGATCAAATACGAGTGAATGAATGATATGTAATGAGGTGAACATTGTAAAGTGAAATTTGTGATATAATCGAAATTGTATTGTAATTGAAAATGTATATATTTAGTGAGAGCTCAAATTTGCACTATTAAAAAATTGTTTGAATTTAAATTATATGTTATTTATTTTATTCAACAAATATTTATTTAATTATGTGAAAAATAAAATAATACAATAAAAAATATATTTAAATGAATATATATATATATTAACATCAAACAAAAATCATATACTAGCATATTCAACAATGCACAGTACATTTCATGGTACGTTTTACTTGTTTTAAGGAGACTACTACATTATGGGTTTGGCCGATCTTTTAATCATGTTAACTTCATTTTACTGGACTTCACATGTAGTGTCTTTTGGGGACCAGTCTAGTCCGTTGCTTGATTTTAGGTCGTTTCATTATATTACATAGTTCTTTTGTTAACCGGACTGCACACCATACATTATGATCGAAAATGGGTGCAACGTTTTCCCTCCAAGTTTGCGCTAATGCATATTAGTGTGGACTTGTAATTTGTTGCGTCCACTTTTCATAATATCTAATCAATCGGTCGCCTTGCATTTAATACTTCTTACATGCGTCATTGTATGAGTGGTCATGCTTTTTGTAAATGATCAAACATGTAATTTTCGTTTTTGAGAGACTTGGTTTGTCTTTTGTGAAGATCTTTTCTCATCATTATTACTTAAAAGTCCTGATTAATAGCGTTGCATGAATTCAAGGGCTAAGATTTTCTAAATTAACTTGTACTTACTTCTCCTTTCTTCTTCCAATTCGCTTTTACTTGCTCAAAAAATAGAAAGAAACCACAAGCATTTTGTGATTTTTACTTCAACTCCCTCTTATCAAGCCTCAATCATCTTTAATATTTAAACCATTCATTTCTCTTCTTCTATCTTCTTACCTTTTGTAGCTACCCAGAAATTCGAATACTTCGTCTTCGAATATCGTAACATTTGAAATATATTTAAGTGTTATAAATATGATTTTATAACCTTTTTAGACATCATTTAATTAATAGATAATGATAAGCACTTTTTTTTGAAAATTGTTTACAAAAATATATTCTTCGAAGAAAAATTGATAATATGGCAAAAATCGGTTTATCGATAAACAGTTTTCAATAGACATAAGTTGTTCGAACTCTTGTGCACTTGTCTAACGATCAAATGAATATATTAGCAAGTAATTAACACAAATTTCATGAATAATGGAACATTCTAGAAGTTTCCATTAGGATAAGAGATATTATCATTTTAAGGGTATAAGTGTAATTAGCATAAATGAGAAGTGACTTAAAGAAGAAGTGATGAGATATGACTCTTTCATGGATTTGTGGAGGGAGGAGGGGGGTGAATGCAAGCTTATAAAGCCCCAATTTGATCCTATATAAGTAGGTACATACCCTTAGTTATTATTTAAAAATTCACAAAGCCTAAGTGAGCAAATCAACGGCTTCTTCATCTTCTTCTTCTCTAAATGTTCCAAATGAAATAGTTGCAAATCAACCCCAAACCACTTCAAACTTTTCCACAAGCCTTTGTACAATATTAGAAAACCTTCCACCATGTCAAAACTTGAAGAAGAAAAGCCAAACTCCCTAGGGAAGCATAGGTCGTGAGCATATGGTTAGGAGGAGAGGCAAAAGCAAGTGCAAAAGCAAGGGAAGGAGAAAGGAAAGGTGGTTGAAATGAGGAGGTTAGGCTTGAGTACTTGGATCTTGGTTGTTTATGTGGTTACAAGTAAGTTAACACCTAACTTTGAATGGAAGATATAACATATATATGTTGTGTTTGATTGTGTTTAAGTTGTTGGAATTATTGTTGACATATGTTAAAACATTGGTTTGGATTCTTACTTTGAAAGTAAGTGACACATGTAATCCATGTATATGGACTTGAATGGACTTAGGATGAACTTAAATAGACTTGCATGACATGTGACAAGACTTTGGAACAAAGCATAAAGGTTATAATGGACTTTGGTTTAGATCAGACTCGGATTTGAAAGTGCACTTATTGGGATAGTCACTATAAATGTAATTAGGAATTGTCTAGTATTCGACGATTTCTATGGAATTTCGTATAGAGATCCTTAGGGGTTTCTTTCCATATTTATAATGTTATATTTATAGTTTTGTTGCTATTAAAAGCTTGGATAGTAAAATTTTAAGTAACATCTTGAAAAGTGGTCAAAACTTCACTTGTGCAAAACTCCCCATTTAACCTTGATTTTTTACTTTAAAGGTTTGAAAAGAAATTTAAAATTTTCATTCTTTTTACAAGTTTCTAGTAAATCATATTAGAGTATTTCAAATGTTGTTTTGAGATATTTATGAATTTTAATCTTTAATTTTTAAAGAAGATGATTTTATAACAAAAACTTGATTTTCCTAGTTTTCGAGGAAATTGTAAAGTTATTATTTTCGTGATATTTGGAGAAAATATTTTAAAACTTATTATACATATTATAAATTATTTTAAAAGCATTTTTAATTGTATATAGTTTTTAGAAAATATGTTGACCATTTTACATCTTATGGAATAAAATATCTTTTGACTTGTTTATTTAGAAATCAAGTTTTACAAGTAAATTACTATACTATCATTTTAAAAGAGATTTTAAAAGTATAAATTTTTTTTTAGAAAGATGTTAGTAATTGCTTAATGGCCAAATGCTTGGATTCTTAATTTCTTTTTTGAAAAGTAATTAACTATGCTTAACAGTAAAAGCCAACGAAGTAAGGCTTACCCATTTGTGAGAGTTAAGATTGATGTTCGTGTAAGGATGGATCAATAGAGCTCTAACCTACTGGCCTCCTTCTTGACCAAGGAATAGTAAGTTGAAAATGTCGAAAACGTGTTAATCGAGTTGATTTCTTACTTTTTTGTGGAAATCATTGACACTAGAGTTAACACTAAAAGCCGACGAGGTAGACTTATCTGTTTGTAAGATTCAAGAATGAAGTGTCTAGGTAAGGCTTTAATGTAACTAGTGCTTTAACTTACCTGGCTTCACTCTTGGACAAGCTATAATTAAGTTAGAAATTCGAAAATGAGTTAAGCGTACAACTATTGATTTGTATAAGCAATTGTTTTGACTAGATAATCGATTAGTCAACTATTTGAACTTGACCTAATATTGACTTAAGAAGTTATTGAAAATCTTCATGATTTCATACCAATAAGAACCCCAAAGAGGAGTATTGTTTTGAAATGTCTCCAACTTTCACTTATTTCAAGAGAACCAAAATTGAGTTAACCGGGAATTCATCAATTGGTTTTGGAGAGTACGGTAAGCGGGAAGAGTGTACTTATATGAGATGACTCAAACCCGTAATCACTTCAAAACCATATATGTGATCTATGTTCAGGAAGCAGTTGTAAAGTAAACAGTTATAGAGTTGAACTATCTATCTCAAGGTTAAGTCCAAGGGAAAGGTCTGCGTTGGTATTTCAAACGATGCTATCATGTGGGACTGACTATCTTTTGGAATACTGCAAGAGATTGGACATCGTTAGCATTCGTCAAGAGATTTATGAAAAGAACCTTTGTGGAGGTTTGAGATCTATTCGAGATGATCGAATCCATGTAGTAATTCGTGATCTGTTCGAGATGAAGTATTCCAATTGGAGATTCATGTGTTTCTTGAGTGATAAAGACTCGTGTGAAAGGTGCTAACATACCCTCGATACTGTAAATGACTAAAACTAGAATATGATGCACAATCTTGGGTTTAGCTTACCCATGAGGATATATTAACTCCAGATCTAGAGTACGCTTATCAATATGTTGCACATGGGAGTTGTTGATACTTGGCGCGATGTAGGTCATCGTCAGACCAGTTGTGTGTTACCTTAGTGTATATCCTATCTAGAGTTATACGATGCTCGAAAGGTATTTTTTGATCCTTGTCATGGAGATTCGCTTCAATTTACTTGAGGCATCTCTATAGAAAACAATCCATATGCAAACGTGCCTTAGCGGCATTGATTGTATACGTATTATTATTCTGGCGTTCACACAACAGCTATTGATTGATATAATTTATGTGCTACACACTAAACATTATCTATCATATCACTATATGTTAAAATTAATGAATGATCGTTCTCATTTGAGTGGAAAACACTATGGTAATCCGTATGGTCTCAAAAGTGTGCTATTATATACCAGTCTTATTTCTTGAGTTTCCCATGCCGGTTCACCAAACTGATCCAAATGTTATTTTCTTATAATGCTTAGGTCAGTCCGTGTATGTTCCCTGATTTAGTTACGAATGCTTTAGAGCTTATGGAGAAGAGATGGATAATTACCTTCCATGGTTTTCTTATTTCTGCTGCATTTTTGTATTGTATATATATTTGCATTGTGAGGACATGAAGTTATAGCTATTCAGGCTGATAGTAGTACTTAGGTTTTAGTAACTCTGATATTTCTGTATTCAGAGTAACCCTTTGTACTGTTCCTTTGATATTATATATTATTTTTCCTAGTATGTGCGTGGCACGCATGATAGAGGGTTTTCACACTGGTGATAGTGTAACGAAGCTTTGTCTCTTACCCTTATTTATCCCTTTACAGGTTGGTTATAGGAAGTCGGGAGGTGGGTCGTAGACTTAGGAACGAGGTTACCATTGTAGTCACCTTCGAAAAGGGAGAGCGTTACATTAAGTATCAAAGCTCAAGGTTAAATGAAAATCTTGGTATTGGTGAGGTATGGCTCATAAGAGATAGGATAAGGACACCCTAGAACGAGTCATGTGTATCATACATATAAGAGTGTATTTGTATTTGAAAACTATAGTTTTAAAATTATTCCTTAGTAACATCTCCTTCTAAGTAATCCTTTCTCAGTAAATTTCCTTGAAAACTCTATCCTTTGGTTTCCTAAAGCTGTTTTGCTTTGATTAGGTAGTAAGAACCATAGGTACTAGTGCTTCTGATACTGAGGGAAATGTAGTAGAAGAAGTGGTGCAAGTTCGACCGAGTAAATACTTTGCTTCGATATGGCACGAGTTTAAGGTGTTGGACAGAAAGAGGTTTAATGACACTGAGACTATCATCGAGTTCTAGGCTTAGATTAGTCTATGCAATGTTGAATGTAAGGATATGACGGATCATATCCAAGGAGCATTCAAGGATATTTTAAGTACGGCTTTCTAGTTAAAGGTTTCGGCTCCTAAGCCATCTGTATCAACACCAACCAGAAGCAACAAGCGAAAGGCTTAACAGTTGAAGTATATGTCCAGCCTTGATTGCTACAAATATGGGAAGAAGGGCCACTTTTCTAATAAGTGTAGATCAGGATGGGGAGGACACATGGTGAGAGTACAGATTGAAGAGGCACTGAAGATTGATACACAGTTTGCACCGCAAGATTGTTACAGTTGCCGTCAGCCTGGCCATTTTATTAGAGATTATCCTACGCTTGAGAAAGAGAAGCAGCCTAGGGCCTTTACTGTTTCTGTAGCGGAGAAGGGAAAGCAGATTTTTGAAGGTATGTTATCTGTTTATAGCTTATCTATTCGTGTCTGGTTTCATATTAGTGTTTCTCATAGTTTAATACCACGTAACATTTATTGTTTAGTTATGCTTGGCACGTTAAGAACATGACTATTATTTATTGATTATCGAGTTATGCTCAACCAGTTTACAAGCAACTATACCTTTCTATATCATGGGTTGGGTAGACAGTATTTGTGGATACATTGAAATGCGTACCTTGTGACTTAAGTTCCACAGTTTGACTATAAGGCGTTTGGTGATAACGTTGGTTTAGATGTTAGAAGTTTAGTAAAATATACTACAGAAAAAAGAAAAGATAAAATATTTTGGAAATGAATATTTGTGAAAGGATTTATATAATAAAGTGATTTTATTTAAATAAGTTTATAAAATAAGGCTTACCAACAAAAAGGATTTAAATAGGGAATTTGGGAACTAAAATCTCGGTACCTTTGAAAATATTTTTTCAAGATTATGGCAAAAATAATAATAGTAATGTTTAGAAGAAAATATTTGGGAAATTGGTTTAGGAAATTGTGATCATGATATTTAGTATTATTATATGAAGTATTTAATACCACTTTAAACGATTTTGGTTAAATACCAAAATTATGACTTGAATGTACTGAACTCACTTCCTATGATATCTTGGAATTTCAAACAATTTAAAATGTGATAATCCCCTTTATTAATTATTTAAAATTGGTAAAAAAATTATTTAAAACAATAATAATAATGTGATGCTTTTAAAAATAAGATATAAATAGATTTTAAAAATAGAATTATTATTTTCAAATTAATTTGTGTTTGTTTAAATAAATAAATATATATATTTAATTAAGTTGATTTTAAATTGGATTTTTAATTTTGAATTTGAATTTAAAATTTCAATTTAAATTTGAAAATTAAAAGATATATATCTTAAGTATATTTTGGAATTAAATATATTATATCTGATTTTATTTAGAATATAATTGGTTTTTATTCTATTTTCTTTAAAGGATTTTATTTATCTAAAATTAAGAAAAGCATATATTAATTAAGGAATACACTTATTAATTTGGAAAATTAAATACAAAAGCTTTAATTTGACATTTAAAAATAATAAAAAATGAATAACTACAAGTGTTAAATGGTGAGATCATGTTAAGTAGATGTGTAATATGATTAATAAGTGCAATGACAAATGTTAACTAATGTAACAAGTGTCACAAATTTGTTTTTATTTTCTTTAATTTTTAATAAATCATAAATTAACTCTACATAAACATCGATCTACTTTCTTTTATTTCTTTTCCTATCTTCTCATTTTCAAAAGCAAGAAAACTTAAAACCATGTAAAACTATTTTACAAACCATGAAACTCAAACCTGTAAACATTTGACAAACTCAAAGATTCATCTTCATAATGCAACCTTGAAATTTTTTTCAAACCAGAAGACAAAGCATTTTTCAAAAGCCTGTAAACAAATTATCAAACCTGGAGTATTAAGCAAGATAATCAAGCAACCTTCTCAAACAACAACTAGCGTCAGATTTACAAAGTTTCCAGTTTAAACAACAAAGCATTTTCTTCTGCAAATTCAAGTTTTTAGGGATCAAAAAAATTCAAGTTTTCAAAGTTCAATCTGTTTTCAAGCTCTGTTCATCTTTTTAATCAGGTGAGTAAACATTTATTTAAAAACTTAAGTAAATAATTGTCTGTTGCTTGTGAAATTTCTGAGATGAATGATGCTTGCTTGTGTATGTATATATAAGTGGTATTTCTGCATATAAGTTGAATGTATATAGTTAATATACAGGTGTGCATGTCTAAGTTATATTTGTT
Organism: Allium cepa; assembly: GCA_030765085.1. Taxonomy (NCBI): domain Eukaryota; kingdom Viridiplantae; phylum Streptophyta; class Magnoliopsida; order Asparagales; family Amaryllidaceae; genus Allium; species Allium cepa. The sequence goes on from CM060940.1 coordinate 658,322,463, forward strand.
CTTCCCTATTCTTGTTACAGGATTTTAAAATTTAGATCAAAAAATTCATTCTCTCTTCCTCTGATTTCTGATAGGGTTTAGTTTCCAAACAATAAATGTTTGTTTTGTCATAGATTTAATCTTGAAAATGAATTTAAGTAAATTATTTGGAAGTTTATCCGAAAAATGGGAAGATAGTGAAATTTCTTTTAGACATGTTAAAATCAAACATTTTAATTTGCTGTTTCAGGAATATAACATGAATCGACTTTGTGAAATATGATTTTTAAAATGAAAATCAAAATTTTTAGTTGGATTTCAAGTGAGCTATTGGGGTTTGACCAGAAAGTGGTTTTTGAGCAAATTCTAATAGCCGGAGGATCTATGGTGATCGGGGTTTCGTTTGGAGTTGGCTGGGGAGTTGTTGTGGCCAGGAAAAATGGTGGAAGGAGGTTTAAGCCACCGTGGCGGCGGCGGTGGGTCGAACTAGTTTTTAACCCTAGGTTGTGTCGAAGCAGGGATTTTGGGTCAATGCAACGTCTCTGGTAATTCGAGTTGCTTGAGACTTTGGGAAACGGTGGCGTGGAAGGTCGGCAAGGTATGGCCGGAGTTGCGCGACGGCTGGTGGTCGAAATCGCTTGGACGAGGGGGTTTTCTGGCTTGGGTTTTTGGTTCAAGATCTGCCTGATTTGATCCATTTTGTTTGTGGACTTGTGGTAGTGTTTTGGTGATCGAGATTATTTGTAGCAATGTTGGTCGATGCGCCGGAGGTTTCATCGGAGGTTGGAGACGGCTCAGTCGCTGCTGCACATGCACGATGAAGTTTTTGTGTCAGTGGGTTTGGGTTGTGAGCGATCTCAAAGAGGGAGTCGGATGTTTGGGTTGGGAACTCGAGTAGGGACTCGGGTAGTTGCACGTGAGTGAATCGTGGTTCCAGGTTTTTAAAACTTAAACTAAATCTAAGTTAAAAAAAAGAAGGTGGGTTTTACTCGGAGCAAGACCCGAGTGATCTTCGGGTTCGACCCGAAGCAGATTTAATAACAATTTTTTTTAAAAAGCAAGGTTTTGAAAATTTAAAATAAATTTAATCTAAACCTTTCTTGTATAAATTTCTTTATATATAATAAATGTTTCTTTAATATTTGATTTGAGAAGTTATAAAATTTGTTTAACTTAAATTTGTTAAGTTAAATTTATTTTTATGTTATTTTAAACTAAATTTAGTAATATAATTAAATATTAATCAATATAAGATGTTTTCTTTAATCTAGTTTAAACTGTTTTATGATAAATGTTTTTTTAAAATTATTTGATTAAAGAAGTTATATGAATTGTTAACTTAAATTTGTTAAATGCTTAAGTGTTTTATTAAACCTTAATTTTTAAGTAAAATTAAGTGTTAATTAAAGATAAAAAGTTTTAAATAAGTTAATGATAATTAAGTCATTAATAAAGATAATGTTTTATCTTAAGGTTAACTAAGGTTTTAATGATTTGAGATTAATTAGGTTAATTAAGAAGTTTAAGTATAATTATTTAATTTTATTAATTAATAATTAATTTTATTAATTAATAATTAAGGTTTAATAATTAATAATTAAGGGTTAGAAGTTAATTAATTAGAGGTTAATTAAATTTTATTTAAGGATTATTAATTAGACGATTAGAGATTAATTAATTAATTAATAAGAATTAATTAATTAAGTAAGTAAGTAATTAGGATTGATTAATTTTATAATTAGATATTAATTAATTAAGTAATTAAAGGTTAATTAACTGGTAATTAAGAAGTACTTAATTTGTAATTAAGTTTTATTAATTAATTATTAGGTTTTATTAATTAATAATTAAAGGATGATTAATCTGTAATTAAGATTTATTAAGGGTTAATTAATTATTACTGGTAATTAAGGATTAATTAATTTGTAATTAAGTTTTATTAATTGATGATTAAGGATTTTTAATTAATAATTAAGGGATAACTAATTAGTTAATTAAAGATTAATTGATTGATTATAAAAGTAATTAAGGATTAATTAATTTGCATTAAGGGATATTAATTAATATTTAAGGTTTATTAATTAATAGTTAAAGAATAATCAATCTGTAACTAAGACTAATTAATTAGTTTACAAGGTAATTGAGGAATGATTAGTTAATTCAAATGATTGTAATTGATTAATGATTAATTAAGCAGAATTAGGAGATTAATTCTTAAGTAATTAATTAAATTTAAGTTAATTGAATTAATTATAACATGGATTAATAATTCTTGCTTATGGATGATTGTTTTGAGTAGAATGTCTGGATTGGTTGATATATATTGGATGATAATCTGTGATGTTTTATGATGTGATAATGGACATAGCTGTGATAAATGTGTGATATTTATCTGTGATAAATGCTGTGTGAATTCAAAGTATTGAATTGAATTAAATAGTTTAAACCCTAAACAACTTGGCCTTTAAGAAACGTTTGGATTTCGATGAGACCGGGATAAGATATCAGATTTGATTATCCGAAAACCACATCGATCCAAATTAAACGTTAGGTCGTGAAATCTCAAGTGAAGATGAAGACTCGAAGTGTAAGAACTATTTGTCGTTAAAAATCTAAAGGTGATTCCAATACGAGTATAACAAAGATAGTACTTCCAGTTTTGAGATGGAGATTCAGAGTGCAAAGGTTATTGTCGTTAACTCGAAGGGTGATTCCAAAATGAGTGTAACGAGATAATGCCTTCGGTTTCATTTGAACCAGAACGAACTTGTATGAATTGAATGCTTTTAGAACATCGTTAGGAGGACGATGAGCATTCTAAGATAGATGTGTTCCATAAAGGTAATAGCAGCTTCAAGCCTCATCAACCGGGAATGGCTAAAACAGGGAAGGTGCAACAAGGCTAAGTGGGTAGCACCCAAGTAGGATAAGATCTACCCCTGTCTAGAGTCCCTTTTTATTCGGTTGTGTGGACGGTTGCTAGCTACAACCGCGGGGTTGTCTTATTCGGGACTGTCTAGTAAGGGATGGTTCCGGCCTTGTGCTATAGGGGATTTAGGGTGGATCCTCGGTATGGTGGTCTACGCCACGTACTGTGATGGGCGGTACCCCAGTAACCCTGCCATTGATGGAAACTCATTATCCCTACGTGCCTTTACGGTTTTGATTATATACCTATGTATGCTGTAATTTAATAAATGTAACAATTTCAGCTATTTTCTGGTTTATTTGAAAACCCTAGACCCTATTATAATATCTCTGAATTTCCTATCAAATGTTTTGGTTAGCGTAAGGTAAAAACATACCCATGTTTATGTGTGGAAAGTCCTACATGATACCTGTTTTTTCAAATGATTTTAAAGTTAAAGAACTTTAATACTCACACCAGACCCATGTCTGACCCGGATTTTATTTCTATTTTTCTCAAACTCTTGGGTACTCAAATTTTTATGAGTAGCCAAGTGATCAGGTTTGGCTTGAAGAATTTTGGAAGCTTGAAGTAGGAGTCCAGACGTAGCTATATATATCTATCTTTCCGCTGTGTTGTGTCCTTGTCTGTTGTATTTTGAAATGTAATGGATAGACAGGTGTTTATAGCTGTCTAATGTGAAATATTGTGTAATCTGTGTAACTCTGATGTAATGACTATGTAATAGTTATGTGAAATATTATATTCTGTTCCGTCTCCGCTGTGAGATTCTGATATTGTTTTGTTCTTTCTTCTATCTATTCTATTTCTACCTATTTCTTTCTTATTGATGATGCATCTTTCTGTGGAATGAAAGGCGGGTTGTCACACTTCCATCGCTTGAAAATTATTTCGGTGATGACTACAGCTTCATTGGTGTTCATTTTTGAGTTTGTAAGTGTGGGATGCTACAAATTTGTTTTGGTAAAATGGATTTTGATTTAAATTCTATAAGTATGATTTGATATAAAAAATTTATATGTATATATTATTTCAAAATGGTTTGAAATGAAAACTAGTGTTTAGTTCTAAATTTATCTTGTTAAGTAATTTCATGGACACATGTGGCATATGCATTAGGAAAGTAAGAAATGTGCATTATGATATGATATATTGTTTGCTAGTTTTTCTTTGTTAAAATGAAAAGGAATTTTCAGCGATTTTGGATAGTCGGAAACTTCCGAATCATTATAGAACTTGTAACCAAGTATGCTTGAAAATATAAATTTGAGTTTATATTATAGGATCCTTTTCACCCTAGAAGGGGGGTGGGGTGAATATGGTGTACTAAAAATTAATGTGGAAATAAAAATAGAAAGTAATGTAGTAAGGATCACACACAGATTTACCCAACTTCGGCAAAAACCTATCTACATGTTTCCTCTAAGGTTTCTACTAGAAATTAAGTAATCAGACACTTACAAACACATGTAAAATTGTGATACCTGCTAATTTGATTAACCTAACTCTAAGCTCAAAACCCTGCCACAACTCAACCACTGAGTTGCGAATTCTCAAACTACGCCCCGTAGTTTGTACCTAGTTACACAACTAGAAAGTTACACAATTTAAAATTGAATGTTTAGTAATAAAATAAACAACTAAACAAAATCTTATTTAAAAAGAAGACCAATAGAAACATAGACCGACCCAAATGAAAAAGGAAAGACTGTCTCCCTTTTGATATTCGTCTGCTTCGGCCGTTCCTTTTTTATGCACTCAAAAGTCGGGGTTTTGTTTGATGTGATTGAGGCCACCACTTAGAGTTCAAATCAATTGCCTTTCATCCAGTAATTAACTTCGATTTTCCTTGTCAAGCAATTCTCTTGCTTTGATAGCTTGCGGCTGCTTCAATTGCGTCGACCTCGAATGATAAAAAAATAGTATGCGATTTTTTCCCTTTTCAATTTAGATTATGCTCGACTTCGAGGATTCGAGTTTTGGATTTTTTTTTTGATTTGTTCTAAGTACGCTCTCTGTTTTGCTTGATATTGAACTTGAATTATATTTCTTTGCCGATGATGATTTTTGGTTATTTATAGGGAAATAAACCCTATAATTTCATTCGTATAATTTTGGATTGAATTTTTGTGATTTAGTTCTTGCGTTGATTTTTGATCGCACGTTCATGAGATTCCTGACTTGTTTATCTCTAATATATTTGAATAATGTTCCGTTCTTTTCTCCTGTGACCTTTTGATCATTCGCTAACTTATTGGCATTTGAATTAAAGATAATCTTGGCTTCCTAATTTAATTCACTTGATTTTGTTAATCGGTTCACTGACTTGTTCACCATGATTTGCAGTTCCTTTTTTCTGCTGGCAATATTCAAATTTTTGACCAATTCAATGATGTTGTTTATTTGTTTCTGAAACCATTCCTTGACCGTGTTTGAACTGCTACTGATACTATGATGTATTGTGAAACTTGTAACCACTTCACTGTCATATTATTGCTCTGTTGCATGTCACTGTGCACTGTTTGCTTGGTTCATGTTGAAGTTGAGCATTGTACATGTTGAAATAGAAGTTTGGTCGCATAACATTCATGTTAACTCATCTAATCATGTTGCCTTGTGTATTTGTATATTTTCAGTCTGCACTTTATACATGTGAGCATATTGAACTGCTAGCTCTGTTGCCCTGTAACGACCCGCCTTTTGGACAGTTTAAACCGACGATCAAATACCCATGTCGATTCCAAACCATTAAAAGGGCAGATAGTTATTGGGGTAATTAAGAAAAGAAAAGGAAGGGGAATAAAGGAAATGAAACAACACAGAATCTCACAGCGGAAGGCTAAAGTATAATAATAAAATAACAGTTCATGAAGCTGTTAATTAAATGAATACATTTGAAATGAATACATTTGATTATTATTATACAACATTTATCAGAGTTACATACACAACAAATATCATACAACAATGCAGCGGAATGGAATGAATATAATAGTAGTACATAATATACCAAATCTTCGTCTTCATCCTCCAGAATAGATCCTTAAAAATCTGAAAACTCAGGACTGACCCGAGCGTAATGAAAAGACAAAACACTCGAGTCAGGACTAAATATCCTTATGTAAGTTAAGTCAATCGTAAATAAATATGAGTGTAACGGCGTCAGAGATGTTTACGGGGTTTGACATCTCATATCCAGCGTCAACGTGCGTGCAATAACTCAAGAGATGTTACGGGATTTTCCATCTCTCAAGGATCCGTGAAACTATCTACTATGTAGTAATATACGCTAGGTAGATAATGTCTATCAGTAATATAAAGTATCAAAATAGCGTTAAGGCGTTACCATAATCCCCCTTAACACATTTTATATTCCCAAAAGCATATACAAGACCGTAGTTTCCCCAAAACCGGAAGTCACCAGAGGGCAATCCATATACTCAAGGTACAAATCAAAACGTAGTGGTCGCGAATAGGATAATCAGTATGACAAGGTACATGAGGCGATACCAACTAGGATACTAGTAGTTGCGTGATCCGGACTGATGTTGGGCATAGCCAGCAGCTACCCCAACACCGCGAAACAACACTCCCAAATCAAGGGGTGCACCCAAATCGCATCACAAATGTAATAGATATGGTATCGAAGAAGTGTGTCCGCTAGAGGTGGCGAACCTCAATGGCCCGGCGCGGCTCCTGTTTTAGTCATGTCAGGGGTCATCCAATAATCGTTCTCTTTCTTCAGTCAACGCGTTCACCAAACCATCCACTTCATTCTGAATCAACACTCCGCGTATAATAGTTATTAAAGTGGTTTTCGGTATCGACAGAGAGTATGTCCATATCCGATCCCGGTCTCTTTAATAACTACGTATTATTACACCGTTGGCTCTTTTACATTTCAAATCGATTCATAATTGATATTAAAATATCATGTTTGCTTCAAAATCAAATCCATTTCAAATATCGACATAGCCATTCAAAATATAAGGTCCCTTTCAAAAATCATTTTTCGTCTCAATATCTCATTTCGTTTTCAAAATCATTTCGAATTTCCATTTAGATTGCAACTTCATTTAACTCAATTCATATTTAAATTCAAGATTTAAACATAAACATTTCACCTTATTAACCAGTTTGGAATCTTAGAAAATAGTTTTAAGTAGTTTAAAGTAGTTTTTAATAATTAAAATAGTTAAAAATACTTAAAATCTTAAAATGGATTTCAAATAGATAAATTAGTTTAAAATAATTTAAATCGGGTTAAGTAGATTTAAAATAGATTAAAATAGTTTAAGTATTCAAAAATGGTTTATATAACCGGGAAATTTGGAAAACAAAATAAAACAGCTTCAAAACCAATCCATTTCAATTTATAACTTCCCAATTCAAATCAATTCCAATTTCCATTCTACCGATTTAATTTCGATTTCAATTCAAAACAACGTCAACTTTAACTTCAAATCAATTCAATTCTACATTCACCTTCAATTTATTCAATTTCAATTTTTTTATCGATTTGGAGCTTGGTTTCAAAATATCCATTTATAACACTTAACAAATTTTCCATCAATATTCAAGTTTAAATCCAAATTTCAAATATGGTTCAATTCCAAACTCGATTTCAAAATATCATTTTTGTATCACTTTTACTTAGTAATATTCAAAGCTCGAATTAAGGTTAAATCTTTAAACAAATCAATTTCGAAATTCAATCATATCCTGATTTTAAATTCCAAAGTCTCCACTTAATTTTTTTAACAATTTCTTTTAACAAAATAAATTTCAACATTCCAAACTCAAATTTTCGATAAATTCGACGTCTATAAATTGATTTATATTTATAACTTTTAAATCAAAACATTTAAAAAAATTTCAAATCGACGATTTTTAAAATTATTAATTTAGCCAATTCGGTGTCCGTATATAATTTTCTATCCTATGGCCAAGTAATTATTTATTTCAATTAAATGTCAGGGATGAATATATATTACTTAAATTAAATCACAGTATCATATGTATGCATAACAGGATATATATAAGCAAATAAACATCCAAACACTCAAATATCAACCAATAGCATCCATCAAAATACATCATCCAATAAGCAATACAATTCATGGCAATTTCATAGTTATCGATGTCAGGTAAGTAAATCGCAATTCAATTTCGATTTCAATTTAACTGTCAATTTAATTTTTCAACGGTTAATTCAAATAACAAGCTATATGACAATTAAATTTGTATCAAACAACGACAATAAAATTCATATCACTTCATAATGTCAATTTAACTAGCATAAAAATATTTAGTACGGTGTGAGCGTTATAAAACACTCACCTTGATTTTACGATTTTAAATCAAATCGAACGACGCTCGATTCAACCCAAAATTTTCTCTAGCTCCACACGACTCCAATCCAATTCCATAGCGTAGTACTTGTCAATACGATTCCGACGCAAGAAGTTTCGTCCGAATCCGACCTCGTATGAAAGAGAAACATCATTTTAAACATTTACAAATCAATTTACATTATAATTTTAATTTCAAAACCCTAAATCTAATCTCGGCCGCACACTACCTCAAACTCAGATCTGGGCCGCTCCTACTATCTTCTCCCCCTCATCGCGTTTACAGGTTCGCATGTGAACCCAAAGCCGCCGCTCCATATCCAAAATACACGGCCACTACGCTCGTCGATAGCACGATCAGATGAAGCCACATCAAAGCCCTACTCGCCAAGCACCTCCGCCTCCATTCTCATGCAACTCGGTGGTCCCCACGCACGTGAAAACGTGCACGAACGCCGGCCACTCTAGCTCGATTTTCCGATGATCCCTGCGTCTATAAACGATCACGACCGTTGGTTAGCTAGATCTCCCTGCCCTCTTCGAGTTTGCAGCTGATGACATTTGCTAAATGTTCACGGATTGGAAGTAATCGAGGGAAAGATGAAACTAAATTATGGCCGTGGGTTTCTACGGAGGCGGCTGAGCAAAGAAACCCTAGGGTATATTAAATTTTGCAAAAGAATGAATATATTGAGTGCTTATATAGAAATTTCAACGAACCGTATTCACCCGGAATTTCCGAACACCGATTTACGCGCGGTGACCGGCGTTTCTAGGGTTTACCCCGCATTTCGGACACAATGGAATAGGTTTCAGAAGCTAATTCGATCGTCTGCGCGAGTTATGGCAATAAACGTTCGATTTTTAAATTAAATCGATTAAACGATTTTCTAGGCGTTTTGGCTTGCCCCGGACAAACGGTAAATCCGTTTGACACGAAATTTGAAACCTTACAATAATATCACATTACGGATCCAATGAAACTAGTTTCATCGAAATCCGAGACCGTTTGAAAAATGACTATTTTAACTCGCCAAATTAATATTAAAACAATTTCAACGCGTTTCGAGCTGCCACGGTCAAACGACAACTCCGATTGCTACGAAAATTGAAATCCGATAATAACTAACTATTACGGATCCAATGGAACTAGTTTTGTCCAATTCTGAGACTGTTCAAAAATTGGCTATTTTCCAGTCGATAATTAAATATTAAAATATTCAATTTTCACAAACAAATTTTAAATTCAGTTTTAAAAGTTCTACAACATCATTCAACTTTCATATGATAAAATAAAATTTTACAAATCATTTTTAATCATAGTAAACCCATTATTCAATTTATCCAATAAATTCCAATTTTAAAATCTTATTAACTCTATTAAAATCCAAATATAACTTACATTCACTTTGTAAACCAATTTGAATCATATTAAATCAAATTTCAATTATTCACTCTATTTTCGTATATTAAATTTCAATATCAAATTAATCATATCAAATTCGGAATTTAATTTATTCAAACATTCGTAATATTAAATTTAACAAATTTGATTATTCTTAAATCACTATCTTTTGAAATATTCAAAATGAACTTATAAAATTTAACTTTTGAAACGAATTAAAATTATAGAACAACTATTTCCATTATACGGTTATTTAATTCCCATTATTAAATTATTGAATAATTTCCAAATATTTAATTTAAAATATTTTACCGGTTCAATAGTCAATATTTGATTTTAAATAGATTTTACTTATCAATCAATTACTCTATTTTACCCAATGAATTCAACATTTATTATCTTATTCAACTTTTCGTTTCAAAGGCATTCACTAAGTAGCTTTTATTTATCGTTACTTGGATAATTATTGTTGCAATTCATTCTAATTATTATTATTTCAAACGACTTACAAATTTTTTTCTAACACTAAATCACGAAAACTTATTAAATTAGCTATTTTAATTATCGAAAATTTACGGGTCGTTACATTCTCCCCCACTCAAAACTTTTCGTCCCCGAAAAGGAAAAAGAAGGGAAAAGAACTAAGTATTGAATTCACATTAGATATATTTTATTCAAAGTTATCCACTTATAAAACAATGAAATTCCATTTATAAAGTCATAACTACGCTTCCACTAAGTTATTCCAAATGCCTTTTTAACTTTAAAAGTTAGTTATCAAAACAAGTTATAAATTTTTTTTTAAAACTTGAAAATTTTCTAACACCCGGATTTACGGAAAATTTCGGCAGAGTCTCCTTTGCGCGGCTCGATCGAAAAAATATAATAGCATATATATCACAAATATACATCTCATCTCAATGATGAGGCATCCCATATCTGGGGAAACAACATATATCTATCACCAGTACCATACAAAACCGTAAGCGTACCTTTTATTTAGCATTTATTAGCAATTTACTTACCTTATGCGTTTAGCGTAGAAGCGAGCTTCGCAACAAAGCGCAACCCCTTTGCTACCTACTAAAATGCTCAATAACTAAGTTAGAACCATGCATATAAAGATAGATCGCTATACTTAGCCTACACAACATATATATAACATATTTAGCTTCAAAACTGAGATTTCAATTTCTGGACAGCAAACAAATCTTAGTTTTAGGTCACCTAAACTGTAAAATTTGACAACAGAATCTAAACAAAAGTTATTGCATTCATTTCAGGCTTTCCGGAATGTCCAAGATCGTCGAATTCAGACCATCCGTTCTAAAGTTATGGCTGTTTTACTTAGGGGATACGCTTCAGCCTGGGCAATGAATTGCGCAGGTCAGAGACATTCACCCGCGTTTTCGACCTTCTATACGACATCAAAACACAAAACACTTCAAACAAAAGTTTTAGCTTAAGTTATTAGCTTTCCAGAAAGTGCAAGATCATCAAAATCCGATAAACCAGCCAAAAGATATGACGAAAATACTAAGGGTGTGTACTACAGATTTTTACTTATTTTACACAGGCCAGCGAGTAACATTCAAGTTTTTAACCTAGTAGACGAAGGAATTTCTCAAGACACTCTAAATAAAAGTTGTGCTATAGTTTCTAAGCTTTTCGAAAAGTCCAAGATTGTCAAATTCCGTTCAGCCATTTAAAAGTTATGGTTGTTTTCGTTTCAGCATACATTGGACAATTTTGGATTTTCCCAAAAATTTGCTTTTATTATTTCAAAGTGCAAACCATCAAAACTTCAAATTTTCTAAAAAAAACAATCATAAACACAAAGTCATTTATTTTCTTATTCATCCATGCAATAGGTTTGCATTCAATTTGTTTCCGATTTATTCAAGTTTGTTTCATTCACATTTTAAATTCAAGTCAATTTGCTTCAATTTAAATTGAATTCAATTATATTTAATTTCACTTTGCTTCAAATTTGAATTTAATTATTTTACAATTTTATTCCGTTTATTCAATTCCATTAACACTAATGAATTCTACTTAATCAATTATCATCCATCTAACAGCCAATGCATATCAAACATTAACATCCATCCAAAATCTACACTAAATCAATTATACAATTTCAAGTCAACTTTAATTTCATACACTTCCAAGTTTATTGACATTTAACTATATTCAAATTTAATTAGTTTCCATTTACAAATTTTATATTTCATTAATTTTAAATTTTATATATTCACTTAGATATATCATCCATTTTACAGCTTAAATTTCTTTTATATTTACAACTATCAATAGATCTTCACATTTTATCTTTCACTCTCACACTGGTATATTATTACTCTACTTATCCTTATTAGCATTTTAAACCTTTTAAGTATTTGGTAAGTTATAGTTATGCAAATAGAATGTAGTTAAACAACATACAACTTCTTTCCATTTAAAGTTGAATTTTCAATTTATTAATTCTTAAGCCATTACTTAAATTGCCCTATAATTTTTTTTCACATTTACATTCACATATAGTATTTCCATTTTATATTAACAAAATTGTGAATCACCTTTAAATGTTAATTTAAATTCCAATTATTTACTAACAATTTTATTTATATTTGCAAACCATTGATTAAATGCATATTCCATTATTCAAACCTATACTTGTATATTATCCAATTAACAATTCATATAACATTTTTGAACTTAAATATTTTGGTAAGTTATATCTATGCTATAGAATGAAATTTAATACTATGCGAGTTTTACAGTTTCAATTTTTATTTTAAGTTCATAATTTCCTAATTCTAAGGATTTCTACTTCAATTGATATTTCACTTAGCTCTTAGGTTCATTTCTCATTTCACAATTCAGAAGTTCCTTAATGATTCAAGTCTAAATTCATTTCAATCATTTAAAAGAAATCATTAATTATTAAAGGACTTAAGAATTTCAATCCCAGTTTCATTTCAAATCAAGTTTTGAAATAATATATACTTATATAATTTATATATCAAATCATACTATAGAGAATACAAAATAAAATGAAATTTGAATCAAACAAGGTTTAGACAAGCTATTAAGTGGTCTCCCCCACTCGGACTCTCGAAAATAAACGTCGATGATGCGTGCACTCATCACCGAAATCATTTTCTATCGTCAAGAGAAGGGAATATAACACTTATCATAAAAAAAATCCTTCGAAAACAATTTCAACTCAATTATACTATCATATAATACTCATATTATGTTTTTCAAATTCTTGTAAGTCAATTTCAAACACCGAAATTCAAATTCCCAAATCCAAGTTAAAATTCATTTATATTCATTATCAATTGTGTCTACAAGATTTCATTTTCCTAAATCCATTGTTATTTAATCAATTGTTGTAAATATTGACTGATCAAACAATAACGATAATAATCTAATATTATCATCTCCTAACAATCAATTCAATCAAAATGAATAAATATTCAAATAATTCTTTATATAAAAATATATTCCAAAACGATATTGTGTTGGTTTGTCCTATTCGAGTGTTTAGAAATTCCTATCGACGCCTTGGCGTCCCAAGTATCAACCAGAATTGATAAATACTCAACGGAACAAATTAACACAATATAAAACCATTTTATATCAAATAACAAGTACGCTCTCTCATATACACTCAACTCATTCATATAGTTTACCTCTATTTCAATGAGTTATTCCCCACTAGAGCCAAGGTTTATCGCTAAACCAAAGCTCTGATACCAACTGTAACGACCCGCCTTTTGGACAGTTTAAACCGACGATCAAATACCCATGTCGATTCCAAACCATTAAAAGGGCAGATAGTTATTGGGGTAATTAAGAAAAGAAAAGGAAGGGGAATAAAGGAAATGAAACAACACAGAATCTCACAGCGGAAGGCTAAAGTATAATAATAAAATAACAGTTCATGAAGCTGTTAATTAAATGAATACATTTGAAATGAATACATTTGATTATTATTATACAACATTTATCAGAGTTACATACACAACAAATATCATACAACAATGCAGCGGAATGGAATGAATATAATAGTAGTACATAATATACCAAATCTTCGTCTTCATCCTCCAGAATAGATCCTTAAAAATCTGAAAACTCAGGACTGACCCGAGCGTAATGAAAAGACAAAACACTCGAGTCAGGACTAAATATCCTTATGTAAGTTAAGTCAATCGTAAATAAATATGAGTGTAACGGCGTCAGAGATGTTTACGGGGTTTGACATCTCATATCCAGTGTCAACGTGCGTGCAATAACTCAAGAGATGTTACGGGATTTTCCATCTCTCAAGGATCCGTGAAACTATCTACTATGTAGTAATATACGCTAGGTAGATAATGTCTATCAGTAATATAAAGTATCAAAATAGCGTTAAGGCGTTACCATAATCCCCCTTAACACATTTTATATTCCCAAAAGCATATACAAGACCGTAGTTTCCCCAAAACCGGAAGTCACCAGAGGGCAATCCATATACTCAAGGTACAAATCAAAACGTAGTGGTCGCGAATAGGATAATCAGTATGACAAGGTACATGAGGCGATACCAACTAGGATACTAGTAGTTGCGTGATCCGGACTGATGTTGGGCATAGCCAGCAGCTACCCCAACACCGCGAAACAACACTCCCAAATCAAGGGGTGCACCCAAATCGCATCACAAATGTAATAGATATGGTATCGAAGAAGTGTGTCCGCTAGAGGTGGCGAACCTCAATGGCCCGGCGCGGCTCCTGTTTTAGTCATGTCAGGGGTCATCCAATAATCGTTCTCTTTCTTCAGTCAACGCGTTCACCAAACCATCCACTTCATTCTGAATCAACACTCCGCGTATAATAGTTATTAAAGTGGTTTTCGGTATCGACAGAGAGTATGTCCATATCCGATCCCGGTCTCTTTAATAACTACGTATTATTACACCGTTGGCTCTTTTACATTTCAAATCGATTCATAATTGATATTAAAATATCATGTTTGCTTCAAAATCAAATCCATTTCAAATATCGACATAGCCATTCAAAATATAAGGTCCCTTTCAAAAATCATTTTTCGTCTCAATATCTCATTTCGTTTTCAAAATCATTTCGAATTTCCATTTAGATTGCAACTTCATTTAACTCAATTCATATTTAAATTCAAGATTTAAACATAAACATTTCACCTTATTAACCAGTTTGGAATCTTAGAAAATAGTTTTAAGTAGTTTAAAGTAGTTTTTAATAATTAAAATAGTTAAAAATACTTAAAATCTTAAAATGGATTTCAAATAGATAAATTAGTTTAAAATAATTTAAATCGGGTTAAGTAGATTTAAAATAGATTAAAATAGTTTAAGTATTCAAAAATGGTTTATATAACCGGGAAATTTGGAAAACAAAATAAAACAGCTTCAAAACCAATCCATTTCAATTTATAACTTCCCAATTCAAATCAATTCCAATTTCCATTCTACCGATTTAATTTCGATTTCAATTCAAAACAACGTCAACTTTAACTTCAAATCAATTCAATTCTACATTCACCTTCAATTTATTCAATTTCAATTTTTTTATCGATTTGGAGCTTGGTTTCAAAATATCCATTTATAACACTTAACAAATTTTCCATCAATATTCAAGTTTAAATCCAAATTTCAAATATGGTTCAATTCCAAACTCGATTTCAAAATATCATTTTTGTATCACTTTTACTTAGTAATATTCAAAGCTCGAATTAAGGTTAAATCTTTAAACAAATCAATTTCGAAATTCAATCATATCCTGATTTTAAATTCCAAAGTCTCCACTTAATTTTTTTAACAATTTCTTTTAACAAAATAAATTTCAACATTCCAAACTCAAATTTTCGATAAATTCGACGTCTATAAATTGATTTATATTTATAACTTTTAAATCAAAACATTTAAAAAAATTTCAAATCGACGATTTTTAAAATTATTAATTTAGCCAATTCGGTGTCCGTATATAATTTTCTATCCTATGGCCAAGTAATTATTTATTTCAATTAAATGTCAGGGATGAATATATATTACTTAAATTAAATCACAGTATCATATGTATGCATAACAGGATATATATAAGCAAATAAACATCCAAACACTCAAATATCAACCAATAGCATCCATCAAAATACATCATCCAATAAGCAATACAATTCATGGCAATTTCATAGTTATCGATGTCAGGTAAGTAAATCGCAATTCAATTTCGATTTCAATTTAACTGTCAATTTAATTTTTCAACGGTTAATTCAAATAACAAGCTATATGACAATTAAATTTGTATCAAACAACGACAATAAAATTCATATCACTTCATAATGTCAATTTAACTAGCATAAAAATATTTAGTACGGTGTGAGCGTTATAAAACACTCACCTTGATTTTACGATTTTAAATCAAATCGAACGACGCTCGATTCAACCCAAAATTTTCTCTAGCTCCACACGACTCCAATCCAATTCCATAGCGTAGTACTTGTCAATACGATTCCGACGCAAGAAGTTTCGTCCGAATCCGACCTCGTATGAAAGAGAAACATCATTTTAAACATTTACAAATCAATTTACATTATAATTTTAATTTCAAAACCCTAAATCTAATCTCGGCCGCACACTACCTCAAACTCAGATCTGGGCCGCTCCTACTATCTTCTCCCCCTCATCGCGTTTACAGGTTCGCATGTGAACCCAAAGCCGCCGCTCCATATCCAAAATACACGGCCACTACGCTCGTCGATAGCACGATCAGATGAAGCCACATCAAAGCCCTACTCGCCAAGCACCTCCGCCTCCATTCTCATGCAACTCGGTGGTCCCCACGCACGTGAAAACGTGCACGAACGCCGGCCACTCTAGCTCGATTTTCCGATGATCCCTGCGTCTATAAACGATCACGACCGTTGGTTAGCTAGATCTCCCTGCCCTCTTCGAGTTTGCAGCTGATGACATTTGCTAAATGTTCACGGATTGGAAGTAATCGAGGGAAAGATGAAACTAAATTATGGCCGTGGGTTTCTACGGAGGCGGCTGAGCAAAGAAACCCTAGGGTATATTAAATTTTGCAAAAGAATGAATATATTGAGTGCTTATATAGAAATTTCAACGAACCGTATTCACCCGGAATTTCCGAACACCGATTTACGCGCGGTGACCGGCGTTTCTAGGGTTTACCCCGCATTTCGGACACAATGGAATAGGTTTCAGAAGCTAATTCGATCGTCTGCGCGAGTTATGGCAATAAACGTTCGATTTTTAAATTAAATCGATTAAACGATTTTCTAGGCGTTTTGGCTTGCCCCGGACAAACGGTAAATCCGTTTGACACGAAATTTGAAACCTTACAATAATATCACATTACGGATCCAATGAAACTAGTTTCATCGAAATCCGAGACCGTTTGAAAAATGACTATTTTAACTCGCCAAATTAATATTAAAACAATTTCAACGCGTTTCGAGCTGCCACGGTCAAACGACAACTCCGATTGCTACGAAAATTGAAATCCGATAATAACTAACTATTACGGATCCAATGGAACTAGTTTTGTCCAATTCTGAGACTGTTCAAAAATTGGCTATTTTCCAGTCGATAATTAAATATTAAAATATTCAATTTTCACAAACAAATTTTAAATTCAGTTTTAAAAGTTCTACAACATCATTCAACTTTCATATGATAAAATAAAATTTTACAAATCATTTTTAATCATAGTAAACCCATTATTCAATTTATCCAATAAATTCCAATTTTAAAATCTTATTAACTCTATTAAAATCCAAATATAACTTACATTCACTTTGTAAACCAATTTGAATCATATTAAATCAAATTTCAATTATTCACTCTATTTTCGTATATTAAATTTCAATATCAAATTAATCATATCAAATTCGGAATTTAATTTATTCAAACATTCGTAATATTAAATTTAACAAATTTGATTATTCTTAAATCACTATCTTTTGAAATATTCAAAATGAACTTATAAAATTTAACTTTTGAAACGAATTAAAATTATAGAACAACTATTTCCATTATACGGTTATTTAATTCCCATTATTAAATTATTGAATAATTTCCAAATATTTAATTTAAAATATTTTACCGGTTCAATAGTCAATATTTGATTTTAAATAGATTTTACTTATCAATCAATTACTCTATTTTACCCAATGAATTCAACATTTATTATCTTATTCAACTTTTCGTTTCAAAGGCATTCACTAAGTAGCTTTTATTTATCGTTACTTGGATAATTATTGTTGCAATTCATTCTAATTATTATTATTTCAAACGACTTACAAATTTTTTTCTAACACTAAATCACGAAAACTTATTAAATTAGCTATTTTAATTATCGAAAATTTACGGGTCGTTACATGCCCCATTTGCATATGTATATTATGCTAGTTCGTGTTGAAGTTACACCTGAACTATGATAGTCTGAATTTGCTCATTGATGTGTTATTGTAGTCTAATTTGTGTTGCATTGTGTGGTGGTCACTTGTATTCTCTATCCTTGAACTTGTCTGGTTTCGTGTGATGTTCTTCATGTGTATACATACATATATGTATGTATATATGTGTGTGTCCTGAATATGTTTGGTTACATTGAACTGTTGTCTGCGTTTGATCCATCTTGTTTTGTTCCTTTTAAAGTTTGGTCTTTGTTTGTGCATGTCTGGTGGTCTTGTTGTATGGTTGCACTTGAGTCGAGCTGGTGCACTGCCCTGGTCCGTTTACTATTTCATTGATCTGCTGCATTATGTTCTGATTTTGGTTCATGAGTTGCTGTCATGTTGAGTTTTCATGTATCCATGTGTGTGTTGTTGTGAGCATTACATATCCACTCTAGTTGGAGTCTAGTTGCATTATATTCACCACTGTTTGTCTGGTGGTATGTTTTGATGTTGGTCTTCATGTGTTTCTTTGACTTTGTTGCTTCTGACTATGTCTTGTGTACTTTCTGAACTGAATTTGTTTGCATGCACCTGAGTTGAATCCAGTCTCGGCTTGGGTTTGACCTTATGCTTACCTGTCCCTGCAATTTTAACAAGAAAGCGTATATTGGTGTGCACTACCTTATGACATATACAATGATACACTGTGCATGTCACAAGTTGTTCGTGTAAGATGAATTGACAAAAATGACGACGAACAACCCAAATAACTAGGGCAAATAATATTTTCAGAACACACACTTTATTATGCACTGCAAATTTTTTTTTTTTTCAATTTTACTGTATCAATGTTTATTTTGTAGATAATTCAGATCTGGATACAGGCTGGAACAAAGTTGAAGGTCAAGATACGAGCGATGAGTGAACATGTAGTGATACGAAACATGTATGTAAAAATGTAAAGTGAAAATGTATTGTAATCGAAGTTGTATTGTGATTGAAAATGTACAATGTAGTGAGAGCTCAAATTTGTATTATTTTAATTTGTAATAAAATATTTATTTAAATATGAATTCTGAGTCATTTATTTTATTCAACAAATATTTATTTAATTTTATGGAAAAAAATAGTACAATAACAAACACATTTGAACGAATATATATATATATATATTATCATCAAACAAAAATCATAGGCTACTGTATTCTACAATCTCCCCTTTTGATGATAACAAACATATATTAAAATTTTGACTCTATTAATGTATTTGGTCTTGATGAATTCCATGAGCACCCCTTATTTGAATACCGCTTCTGCACTAAAGCTCCCCTTGCACATATGCATGAAAATAACAATAAAAAACGCAATGAACCTAGATGAGAATATGCAAATAAAAAATTTAAACTTATTTTCCAAAATCTTAACTTCTCTCTCCTCCTGTTATTATCATTAAAAGAGTAATAGTGTTATAAAATAGAGATAAAGTGATAGACATTAATACTTAATCGAGTATAAATATTAAATTTCAATAAAAAATCAAACAATAATCATAAATACACTGCTAGGGCATATTTCATTTTAGAGTGATAGGGGCGATGTCGACATAAAAAATCATATAGTCGTGCCTATTTGTGGGATATTTAGGATAGGAATTTAAATACTTACTAACCATGCATAACTGTTAGGACTTTGAAATGAGACTAGTAGTATTCCCTAATTTAAAAAATAAATTCAATCATCTTCTAACCATGCATAACCGTAAGGACTTTTAAATGAGATTAGAATCAACTCACCTATTTTATCCAACTTCGATATATGTTCCATACATGCATATCCGTAAGGACTTTTAAATGAGCATGAAAGCACATAATAAAAAATTCCATGTAGTTCACCCATGCATAACCATGAGGACTTTTAAATGAGATTGAGTACCCTTGGACGATTTTATTGCTAATTAATTAAAAAACGAATAATTTCCTGTTTAAATACCATATTTTGACATACTATATTGAATTTTGATGAGTGATTGTCGTACAAATATGAAAGGAATAGAGATGGTCATGGAATTTTTACCAACCAAAGTTATTACAAATTTTGTTTAAAATTTTAAAGAAATTTACTAAATATACTCTCTCAAGACATAATGTATGATTAAGATCTACACTCACCACTTTTTTCAATCACTATTTATCTTTTCGATAATCAATATGGAATCAGATTATAGGTCCATTATTGTTAGCGACAAACAATTTTAAAAAAAGTTTGTGTAGAACCAAAACAGTTTATGTTTGTTCCTTTTGGCACCCATATTTGTTTGATTTTGAGGGATTTTATATTCATGTCTTTGGAAACCCAAATTGGTATGGTTTTCATGTGTTTGGGTCTATACAGCAATAAATTTGATTATGTCCGATTTTTCCACAAATCATGCACTTGGAGTTGACATGATTATTTTTACTTTTTAACTCTTTCAGATTGAGTATACCCAAGTCCTTGTCTAACAATATCAATAGTTTTTTCTCTAATAGCATATTTAGTGATCTTTCTCCTTTGAAGAATTTTCCTAAAGTTATAGACAATTGTTGGACTTGTGACTTGAGAGATTTATTTTCATTCAATAACATAGTACACTTTTTAATAGAATTTTCTCTTCTAGTATTTCACTTTCTTTCAAAATCAGAATTTCATTTTCAAGCAATTTAATTCTAGTTTCTGATCTTTTTTATTTCCTCTTCTAACGATGGATACTTATCACACTTAGGGCTCTTATTTCTATAGTTTTGAGCCATTTGATCAAGCTGCTTATTTAGTTCTATCAAATTATCTATTTTGTGACTTAATTTTAGAGTACTGCTCCCTAAATCTTTCAAAACAGCCATTTACTTCTTGAAAAATATATAAATAATTGTGAGTGAGTAAGTTTTGATACCTCGGTTGGCTCATCATCATCGGTTTCACTTGTTTCTCTTGAAAAACACAGTTTTCTTTTTCACTCTCATTGCCAGTGCTTTCATCATCATCTTCATTACTTTCATCCCGAGTTGCTATAAAACTTCTCCTTTGCAGTTTCTTTCCTTTGCTGAATCGGTTTTGATGACAATTTGGCTTGATATGACCAGGTTTATTGCACTTGTGATAAATGATCTACTGCTTTTCTGTGTTGTCTAGAATTTTGACGATTCTTCTCTTTGGTTGTTGATTTAGGGCTGGATTTCCATACTTGCGGTTCCGCCTTTTGAATCTCTTTATTATCAATGCTAGTTTGGCTGCTCCTTCATCATCACCGTCATCATCTTCACTTTCAGTTGTTCCTTTGAGAGCTATTGATTTCTTTCGTGTATCTCCTCCTTCACATTCTTCCTTGAGTTTGATTTCTAGCTCATAAGTGGTAAGGTTTCTGATGAGTTCTTCAACTTTAACTTGTTTCAAATCCTTTGTTTCTTGAATGGCGGTCACTTTTGCTTCAAAATTTCATGGAAGAATTTTAAGGATTTTTTGGACTATTTTCAACTCTATGTATGGTCTTCCTAGGAATTTTGATTTGTATACAAGATTAGAAAGTCTCCCATACATTTCATTGACACTTTCATCCTTTGCCATTGTGAAGTTCTCGTACTTGCTACTAAGCATGGCAAGGCGAGATTTTTTAACTTGGGAGGTTCCTTCATGAGTCACTTCAAGCGTATGCCAGATTTCCTATGCAGTTAGACAATGTAAGACACGTTAAATTCAATTAGATCTAATGAACAAGTAATAAAAATCATATCTTTAGCATTAGCATTTTGCAATTTATTTTCAAGATCTGTCCATTGATCCATAGGTTTTTCAACTTCTTGATTATCTACCATTATTACTGGTATGCTATATCGTGTTTCAATAATATTGCATGCATCTATGGTTTTCAAAAAAGTTTTCATTCTAGTTTTCTAATATTCATGTTCACCATTGAACATGGGTGGTCTAGCTATGGACTGACCCTCAGCAAAAGCATTATTAAAAGAAACCATTTTAAAAAAATCGAATATTTTACAAAACAGAAAATGGATTTTGTTCCTAGCTCTGATACCACTTGTAGGATCATTTTCACCTTAGAGAGAGGGTGAATAGGGTGTACTAAAAATTAATATGGAAATAAAAGTAGAAAGTAATGCAGTAGAGATCACACACAGATTTACCCAGCTTCAGCAAAAACCTACCTATATGCCGCCTCCAAGGTTTTTTTTATAGAAACTTAGTAATCAGACGTTTACAAACACAAGTAAACTTACGATACCTGCTAAATTGATTAACCTAACTCTAAGCTCAAAACCCTGTCATAACTCAGCCACTGAGTTGCGGATTCTCAAACCACGCCCCATAGTTTGTACCTAGTTACACAACTAGAAAGTTACATAATTTAAAATAGAATGTTTACAAATAAGAATAAACAACTAAACAAAACTTTATTTAAAAATAAGCCCAATAGAAATATAGACCTTCCCAAATTAAAAAAGTAAAGCATGTCTCCTTTTTGATATTCGTCTACTTCGGCCGTTCCTTTTGTTTACACTCAAAAATCAGGGTTTTATTCGTTTTGCTTGAGGCCGCCGCTTGGATTTCAAATCAATTGCCTTTCATTCCTCAATTAACTTTGATTTTCCTTGTCAATCAATTCTTTGGCTTTGATAGCTTGCGGCTGCTTCAATTGCGTCGAGCTCGAATAACAAAAAATGGTATGCGATTTTTTCCCTTTTCGATTTTGATTATGCTCAACTTCGATGATTTGATTTTTAGATTTGTTCTAAGTATGCTCTTTGTTTTGCTTGATCTCGAACGCTAATTATATTTCTTTTCCTAGGATGCTTTTTGGGCTTTTATAGGGAATGAAACCCTATAATTTCATTCATATATTTTTGGATTAAATTCTTCATGATTTAGTTCTTGCATTGATTTTTGATCGCACGTTCGTGAGATTCTCGACTTGTTCATCTCTGATATATTTGAATTATGTTCCGTTCTTTTCTCCTATGACCTGTTAATTGTTGGATGACTTATTGGCATTTGAATTAGAGGTAATCTTGGCTTCCTGATTTAATTCACTTGATTTTGTTAATCGGTTCACAGACTTATTCACCATGATTTGTTGTTCCATTTTTTTGTTGGAAATATTCGAATTTTTGACCAATTCAATGATGTTGTTCATTTGTTTTTGAAACCATTCCTTGACTGTGTTTGAACTGCTACTGATATTATGCTGTATTATGAAATGTGCAACTGCTTCACTATCATATTACTGCTCCATTGCATGTCACTATGCGCTGTTTGCTTGGTTCATGTTGAAATTGAGCTTTGTACATGTTGAAAATGAAGTCTGATCACATTACATTCATTAACTCATCTGATCATGTTGCCTTCTATCTTTGTACAATTGTAATCTGCATTTTTGTACATTAGAGCATGTTAAACTGCTAGCTCTGTTGTCTCATTTGCAAATGTATATTGTGCTAGTTCATGTTGAAGTTGCACTTAAACTGTGATAGTCTGAATTTGCTCATTGTTTTGTTATTGCAGTCTGGTTTGTGTTGCATTTTGTGGTGGGTCACTTATATTCTCTGTCCTTGAACTTGCCTAGTTTCAAGTGATGTATGTATATATATAGGTATATATGTGTGTGTCCTAAGTATGTTTGGTTACATTGAACTGTTGTCTGCATTTTCTCCATCTTATTTTGTTCCTCTTAAAGTCTGGTCTTTTTTTGTGCATGTCCGGTGGTCTTGTTGTATGGTTGCACTTGGGTCAAGATGGTGCATTGCCTTGGTCTGTTTGCTGCTTCATTGATCTGCTGCATTGTGTTCTGGTTCAGGTTCATGAGTTGTTGTCATGTTGAGTTTTCATGTGTGTGTTGTTGCGAGCATTACACATCCACACTGGTTGGAGTCTAGTTGCATTTTATTCACCACTGTTTGTCTGGTGGTATGTTTTGATGTTGCTCTTTATGTTTTGCTTTGACTTTGTTGCTTCTGACCATGTCTTGTGTACTCTCTGAACTGAATTTGTTTGCATGCAACTGAGTTGAATCCAGCCTCGGCTTGGGTTTGACCTTGTGCCCACCTATCCTTGTAATTTTAACAAGAAAGCGTATATAAGAGTGCACTACCTTATGGCATGTACAGTGATACACTGTGCGTGTCACAAGTTTTTGTGTAAGATGAATTAACAAAAATGACGACGAATAATCCAAATAACTGAGGCAAATAATATTTTCAAAATACACACTTTACTATGCACTGCAAACTTTTTTTTCAATTTTACCGCTTCAGTGTTTATTTTGTGGATAATTCAGATGCTGGATACAGGCTGGAACAAAGTTGAAGATCAAAATACGGGTGATGAGTGAATACGTAGTGAGGTGAAACATGTACGTAAAATTATAAAGTAAAAATGTGTTGTAATCGAAGTTGTATTGTAATTGAAAATGTATAACTTAGTGAGAGCTCAAATTTGTACTATTTGAATTTGTAATAAAATATTTTTTTGAATAAAATACTTTAAGCTATTTATTTTATTCAATAAATATTTATTTAATTACATGGAAAAATAAAATAGTACAATAAAAAATACATTTAAACGAATATATATATATATATATATATATATATATGTTTATTATCATCAAACAAAAATCATTGGCCATTGTATTCTACATTTATAACACTTAAATTGAGAAGGTATCAAGTTAAAGTAAGTTCAGATTTGTTAAACATACTTGTTAAGTAAAAACAAAGCGATGTTTTGTTTATGCTCTTAGGATGTAATGGAGTATTATACGAGTATGAACTTAAGTAATAAAATATGGATAAGCTTGAAGTTATGTTTTACAAAATGATTCATAAATGATTTTAATATTAAAAGATATACTATTTGGATAAATGAATGTGATTAAAAATGAATTGGTGTACTTAAGAAACTAATATGATAAATACGTTAAGTTGTACGTAAATCGTTTTATTCGCATAGTTGTTCTAGATTCAGTATTCGAGTACATGTTTTCAAGGTGGTTTACACCGGTTCGAACAAGGATTTTCACTTGATTCTTGACGAAGAACACTTTATATGGATTCATGATACGGTCCCGATGTTTTCTATCATAGTATATGGCTATGCAAGGAGAATGGAGGTTTCTAATCAAGGAACTACATCATATCCGCACTAGAGAGAACTAGTGACCTTTACTAGTTTGGAAGTGAAATTTATGCGATCGAGTAAGTGATCAGATCGGATATTGCATGCAGATGGTTCATGTGCATTGTAATGGCTTTAGTACATTTGTATACTATGTTTGTTAGCTTATGAGGGTTTGGGGAATGACTGTTCAATTTATTACGAGGTAGCACGAATAATCGTCTAAGTAATGACCTGAGGCTGTTGAGCGTAACGTATGCTTAGCAGATTGTTTATGATGGGAGAGTTTTGAACCTGAGTGAACCATGAGCAGTGGTTGTTACTAATTGTGAATGCTATTTGAGTATTTGAGTTTTTGTTCCTTTTCTAAGGTTAGAAGTTCCATGGAGTGAGGATGCATGGGTGGTACCAAGAAAATGGAGGAAGGTTTGAAGGAGTTCTATCCAGAGTCGTTTATAGACTAGGGTTTCTTTCTTATCTTAGTATTGTGTATGTTTTATTGTGCTCTTAGCGTTTGAGTTGTAGTCATCTAGTGTGC
Organism: Allium cepa; assembly: GCA_030765085.1. Taxonomy (NCBI): domain Eukaryota; kingdom Viridiplantae; phylum Streptophyta; class Magnoliopsida; order Asparagales; family Amaryllidaceae; genus Allium; species Allium cepa. Next base: position 658,348,274 of record CM060940.1, read on the forward strand.
ATTTTGGATTGCAGTTTAGTTTGTATATAGTTTTAGCAGAACTCTATACATGTATTTTGTGCTTCTATCTCCTTCAATTATCGTTCTTATTTGAATTTTAAGGACAAAATATTCTAAGTGGGTGGAGCATAGTGATCCAAAAATTCGAACACTTCGTCTTCGAATATTGTAACATTTTGAAAATAATTAAGTGTTTTAAAAAATATTTCATAACCTTGTTAGACATCATTTAATTAATGAATATTGACAAGAAACTTGTTTCTGAATTTTTGTTAAAATATATTATTCTAAGAAAAATCGATAATGTGGCCAAAAATTGTTTTATTGTTAAACCGCTTTTCAATCGATATAAGTTATTCGAACTCTTGTGCACTTGTCTATTGATCAAATGAACACACTAGAAACTCTAAGGAGAAGTGATTCTAGAAGCTTCCATTAGGATAAGAGCTATTATCATATCGAGGGTATAAGCATAAAGGAGAAGTGACATAAATGAGAAGTGATGGGAGGCGAGTCTTCCATGGCATGCTGGGGGAAATGGTGAATGTAAACTTAAAGAGAACCATTTTGATCCTATATAAGGAGGGGGCATATCCTTAGTTATTATTCACAAATTCACAAAGATTAAGTGAGCAAATCCATGACTTCTTCTTCTTCTCTAAATGTTCTAAATGAAATAGATGAAAATCAACTCCAAACCACTTCAAAATTTGTCGTAAGCCTTAGTACAATATTTATTGTAACGACCCGGTAATTTCGATCTTGAAATTTCCAGATAGTTAGTGAAAAGAAGAAAGAGAAAGAAGAAGAAACAAAAAACTCAATCTCAGAATCTCACATTCGCAGCGGATAAAATATAATATCACATAAATAATAGTTTTACAAAGAAGAACTGTATCAATTCACTTATACATTTACACCTCAGAGTTACAACAATTTCACAACACTGGATAGTTTTAAACAACATGTCCTAGATAAATAACAATAATATACACGGGAGGAAACACTCCATACGTCCCTGCCATCCAGCTCGCCTCCTGAGCTCCAGAACGTCCTTACCTGAAAATCTGTAATACTCAGTCTGACCCGAGCATTACATCAAATTAACACCCGGGTCAGGCTGAAAACCAGCGTGAGTAAACCCATCTAACAAAAGCATACAACTTATATAAAACCCGGGGTAACTTATATCAATTTCAACTTCACAAGTTATTATAGACATCATCTATTTCACACATTAATTTCTAAGTGCCAAAACTTAGTAAATGGTCCAATTCACTTAAATCATTCCACATCAGCCTATTGATTTCACATATCAAATCTATATAGAATCGAAGTGGTTTCGGGTATTTCTAATACCCGACTCCGGTCTCTTCGAAACCCATATCATCTTAACTTAAATTATTCAAGTGAAATACAACTCAATTTTTAATACAGGGTATCACATAATTCATCAACAATAGATAACCACATCATCACAGTTTAAATCAACATATCTTATCACATAGCATCACAAACCACATATTAGGAATAACAATTAATCAAAGACTTCCAATATCGTTCTATTTATCCTTTAATTACATTTAAGTAATTAACCCTTAATTTATTTCATAAACTAATTATCCTTAACCCAATACGGTAATTAACCTTTAATTATTTCATTAATTAATTGCTACCATAATTATTAATCACCCTTGATTAATAACATCAGTAATTAACTACCCTTAATTACTTCATCAAATAAATTGATTATTCCTAATTATCTCTAATTAATCCCTTGATTAATTATACAAAATAATTTAATCCAAATTATTTTCACAATTCCATCTTCCACTAATTATATCCAGTACTTATCATTAATTACTTCACTAAGTAATTATACTTCATCAATTACATTAAGTAACTATTATCCAATCATCGAGTGTTTAAGATTAATTAAACTTAATTAATTACTTTAAACCAATCACAATAAACCCCATTGATTACATTAAGTAATTAGTTTCTTAATTACTTCCACAATTAATTAAGCTTAAATAAATTTCACAATTGACTATTATAAATTAATTAATCTATTAATTATTAAAAATTAATCATATTAATTATTAAATAGTCCCTAGTTAATGACCTTCATTAACTTCTAAAATTCTTTAATTACTTTTCTTAAGTAGATAACTTTCATTAATCATTATCAATTTAAAATTAATTAATCTCAACCATTAATAAATTAATTTAAGCCTTTAATTACTTATTTAATTAATCCAAATCATTAATGAATTAAATAAATTAAGCACCCATTTAATTTCCTTAAATTTTTTAATGAATTACAAATCCTTAAATTCTAGCATACATTAAGATAAAACTTTGTTTTTATTAATGATCAAGTTATCATTTACAAAATATTTTAAATCAATTCACTTTAAATTTATTTCCAAATATAATTTTAAATTTTAGATATAAAATGAATTCAGATTATCTTAACAAAGTTTTAAAACACATTTCTAAACCTTTCATTTCACAAGTTAAAGAAATACTCATTTAACACAGAAGTTTAAAGGATTTAAGACCAAATTCAGATTTAAATTCAAATCATTCTGAATTACATTTTAAGCATTCAAAATTTGTTTAAATCATTTTAAATTTAAACTTTCCAAAATTTGAATACATATTTAAATTTGAATTCTGATAAATCTTTAAATTTTAAAACCCTACTTATATTTTAAAACTTTATTTTATTTTTTATTTATTTTTTAAAAACTTTCTTGAATTTCAAACTAGGATTTAAAAGTTCTTTGGATCTATATTTCAAAATCTGATTTAAACTAAATTTAAAAACTGCTTTCAAATTCCAAATCTGTTTTTAAAAAAAAACCATACAACATTACAGGTTTTAACTTAAAACCTGATACTGTACTAACCCATGCTAGTGCAAATTTTGCTTCGAGTCCACAAGTAAAAATCTTCGAGCCATCCATAGAATCTACTCGAGTGATTCTCGAGTTCACCCTACTGTTTCCCCCTAGCAAGCATCAGGATTCAAAGTGCATGGTGCACATGCACCGTGCCTCCGATCAATTCCAGCCACCTCCGGTGGTCTTCCCACATCGGCGACTAACCCTCAAGCCATTACGAACATCACAATGCTCACATACAACTCGAATTTGAATTCGAGATCACATCTTAAACCTGGAACAGAAAGTCCAAACCTATCCCTAACCTATTAGCACTTCAACCATCATCCTCCGACCACCAGAGATCCTCCACCACCGGCCGCAGCCGCGCCTGTGTTTCAGTAGTCATCACCCAAAAACATAAGACACTCGATCAAACATTTAAGCCATGACGACCCATTAACTAAGCATCCCAAAATCTAGGGTTACATACACGAAATCAACATCACTGCTTCCATGGTGATTTGCATCACCATCACACATTTTTCCAAGTTTCATTGGTTACTACTCTACCCATAAGAAGAATCCCGATATCCCCAAATCGATAGATCATCAGAAATCTCCACATTCCCCTTTTCTGTTCAACAGAGAACTGCACCCTAACCCCTTAACTAAAAATCCTAATTTTAGTTCTAAAAATCATGTTTTGATCTTATTATTCAATTCATAATACTGAATTTATAAATTATTCAGTTTGAATTTTTCACATATTTTAACATTCACTGATGTTTTCTACTTTCAGAGAACATAAGGCTTTATCTTGACTAACTTAAATTTTTAAACATTAACTCATGTTAAACCAAACAACATATTTCACCATACAGATTTATTTCAACAATATTTGTATGCAACCATATTTTATACTCAACTTTTAAAAATAAAGTTACTCACTGTCTCGGTTTAAAACAGGGACTTATTTTTCATACCACAGTCATGGATATAAATATTCACACACATTTATGTATTTAAAATCATTTTAAGTAACATGCACAGTTTAATTGGAATCATACTTAAAGGATCATAGCATGCTAGTTCAAGATATAACAATTTTTTTTCAAGTTTACTCACCTCTATGATGAATCAGAGAAGCACAGGCTTGAAACTGAAACCGTATTTTGAATTTTTGATCTACTATTGAGTTGAATCTTGGATTGCTTACAACTTCCTGAAGTTTTGAGTTGGATTTATATTGCATCTGCTTTGATCATTTGATTTGCTTCAGATTTGCAATTTGCTTGATCTTTACTTGATTACTGACTTAATTTTCCAGGTTGAAGCTTTGTTTTGTTTTGAATTTTTTTTTTCAAAGATGAAGAAGAAAAAGAGCAGCCTTCCTCTTTTCCTTAAATTATTTTTTTATAAAATTAAATTAATAAGAATGCCACTTGTAAATGTAAACTTTCCCTTGGCTTACAAATGTACAAACCTATTACTAATAAGGATTTTTCAAATGTTAAATACAAGAATTTATGTTTAATCCTTATTTAAAAATCACTTACCTTTGTTTTAGTTATATAACATGTTTATTCTTATTTATACATCTACAAGCTATTTTAATTTAAAAAAAAATCTTTTTAAAAGAAATAATATAAAACAAATTATATTCATAAATAAAATCATATATGATGTAACTTAAATTCAATATATATATATATATATATATATATATATATATATATATATGGGGCCGGCTATATGAACACAAAATTAAACACAAAATGGTGACACAAAAGATTCGGACCATTGGATTTTTTTGTCTTTATGTGGAAGGTGGAATTCAGGGGGCAATCCAATGGTGGAGATTCTTTGTGTCACCAATTATGTCCATATTTTGTGTCTATATAGACTTTCCCTATATATATATATATATATATATATATATATATAAACAAACACAAATTCAGTCTGTAAATAATTATTTTAGAATTTATCTGTACCTATATATATAAACAACACATAATTATTATAGTTTGAAATAACAATCTTGCCAATTTAAAATTAATTAAATTAGGAGATTATCAAATAAATACTTATCCAAATATTTATACTTCAATTTTTATTACATTTCCAAATTCACTTACACACTCAGGTCTTTTATTATCAGCATTTTATCTGTTCAATTGGTTAAAACAATTAATTACCCATTTTCAGATGTCTAAAACCCGGGCTATCACATTTAAATACCTTCCACCATATCAAAAATTAATTAAGTAAAGCCAAACTCTCCAAGGAAGCATAGGTCGTTAGCATATAGTGAGGAGTAGAGGCAAAAGCAAGAAAAGGAGTAAGGAAAAGTGGTTGCAAGGAAGAGGTTGGGCTTGTGTACTTAGTCTTGGCTATTTTTGTGGTTGAAGGTAAGTTAACACCTCACTTTTAATGGAAAATATAACATATATATATATATATATATCTATGTATGTATATATTATGTTTGATTGTGTTTAAGTTATTGGAATTATTTTTGACATATGTTAAAACATTGGTTTGGATTCTTACTTTGAAAGTAAGTGACACATGTGAGCCATGTATATGGACTTGAATGGACTTGGAATGAACTTAAATGGACTTGTATGACATGTGACAAGACCTTATAACAAAGCACATTGGTTATAAATGAACTTTGGTTTAGATCAGACTCGAATTTGAAAGTGCACTTATAGCGATAGTCGCTACAGATGCAATTAGGAATTGTCTAGCAGTCGACAAAAATTATGGTATTTTGTAAAAAGATCCTTAGAGGCTTCTCGCCATATTTATAATGTTGTATATATATATATATTTGTTGCTATTAAAGCTTGGATAGTAAAAAGTTAAGTAACATCTCGAAAAGTGGTCAAAACTTCATTTGTGCAAAACTCCCCCATTTAGCCTTGATTTTTTGACTTTAAAGGTTTGAAAAAATATTTATTTTTCATTTTTTTACAAGTGTAGTAACTCATATTAGAGTATTTCAAAAGCTATTTTGATATTTATAATTATTAAGAATTAATTGTGAATTTTTAAAGAAGAGAATTTTATAATAAAAACCCATTTTTCAAAGTTTTTTAGGAAATTGTAAAGTTGTTATTTCATGTAATATTTTGAGAAAATGTCTTATAACCTATTATGTAGTATTTTAAAAGAATTTTTAAGTATATACAGTTTTTAGAAAATATGTTGATTATTTATATCTTATGGAATAAAATATCTTTTGAGTTGTTTAATTAAATATCAAGTTCCATAAGTAAATTACTATACATACATACATATATATATATATATCAATTTCAAAAGGGTTTTAAAGTATAAAAAGGTTTAGAAAGGAGTTAGTAATTTCTTAATGGCCAAATGGTTGATTGTTTAATTTCTTGTTTGAAAAGTAATTAACTATGCTTAACACTAAAAGACGGCGAAGTAAGGCTTATCTATTTGTGAGAGTTAAGATTGATGTTCGAGTAAGAATCGAGCAATAGAGCTCTAGCCTACCGGCTTCCTTCCTAACCAAGGAACGGTAAGTTGATAAATGTCAGAAACGCGTTAATCGAGTTGATTTCATAGTTGTTTGTGGAAATCATTAATACTAGACTTAACACTAAAAGCCGATGAGGTAAACTTATCTATTTAAGAGATTCACGAATAAAGTGTCTAAGAAAAGATTTGATGCAACTATTGCTCTTACCTAGCCGCCTTCATTCTTGGACGAGGTGTAGTTAAGTTGGAAAGTCAAAAACGATTTCAGCATACGACTATTGATTTGTATAAGCAATTGTTTTGACTAGATAATCGATTAGTCGATTATCAAAATTTACCTAGTATTGACTTACGAAGTTATCGAAAGGTTTTGCGATTTCATAACTATAAGAACCCTCGGGGAGAAGTATTAGTATAAAAAGTCTCTAGCTTTCACTTACTTCTAATAGAACCAGAACTGAGTAAACCGAGAATTCATCGGTTGGTTTTAGAGAGCCCGGTAAGTGGGAAGAGTGTACTTATATAAGATGAATCAAACCCATAATCACTTTAAAACCATATACATGATCTATGTTCTAGAAGCAGTTGTGAAGTTAAATGTTATAGAGTTGAACTATCTATCTTAAGGTTAAGTTCAAGGGAAAGGTCAGTGTTAACATTTTGAACAATGCACGCTAGCATTCGTTAAAAGACTTATGCAGGAAACCTATATGGAGGTTCAAGATCTGTTCGAGATGATCAAATCCATGTAGTGATTCGTGTTCTTTTCGAGATGAAGGATTCTAATTGGGGATTCGTGTGCTCCTCGTGTGATGAAGACTCATGTAAAAGATGCTAAATGTGGCCTCGACATTGGAAATGACTAAAACTAGAGTAAGATGCACAATCTCAGGTTCAGCTTATCCATGAGGGTATATCAACTCCAGATCTATATTATGTTTATCGATATGTTGTGCGTGGGAATTAGTGATACTTGGTGCATCGCAGTTCATCATTGGACTAGTTCTGTTTACCTTCGAGAGTATCCTTTCAAGAGATATACGATGCTTGAAAGGATGTTTCTAATCCTTGTCATGAAGATTCGCTTCAGTTTACCAGAGGGGTCTTCGTGGAAAACAATCCATTTGGAAATATGCCTTTGCGGTATTTGTTGTATACCTATTATTCTTGTGGTAATAATGAATCGAGATGTTTGACTTTCAAAAATTCGACACTAATACATCCACTGTATTGCATGCCAAGTAATCGAATGCCGTGAACTAGATTGTTAGGGGAAAAGAAGAAAGAATAAAAGAAGAAAACTAACAACACAAAATCTCATAGCAGAACAAATAATATATAAGATAAAAAGATCTTCACAAAAGGAAAACAACTGTAATATACATACATCAATTTGGGCTGTCAGTGGATACCCGAAACCCAAAATCCATCCGCATATGCATCCTAAAAGCGGATAAATATTCGATATTCGAAATAACGGATGTGGATGCAGATACGAAGACATCCACATTCGAAAATTATCCGTCCAGTTTTTGTCAAGATTATAGTTTAAATTATGTGCATTTTAGTGTAGGGAAAGATATTTGTTTATTATTTTATTATGTTAGTAGTTCATATTATATGCACATAATGTTTTTTAACTGCTCAAAACTATTTACGTTATCAGATTTGTTAATTCTTAAAATTTTATAATCAATGGAATTGAAAAATATTTATGTTAAACTAATTTTTTTTTTATAATTCTTGATTCATCGGTCATTAGCGGATAAGATAATTATTTGATATCCATCCATATCCGTGGATGCAGATACCCGATATCCGAAAATGATTTCGGATGCGGATGCGGATATGGCACTATCTGCATCCGAAAACATCCATTTACAAGCCTAACATCAATCAGAGTACACTAACCTATTTCAGCTTAAACAGTTATAACAGCCTGTCCTTAAAATTACTGATAAATACAACCGACAAACAATAAAGCAAAACACAAAGAAATACGAAGATACATCTAGACCTCCAGCTTTTTCCCTGAGCTCCAATGCATCCAAAGCAATATGTAAATATGGTCGGTCTAACCCTAACATTATAATAAAGTAACACCCAAGCCAGTCTGGAAAACCAGCATGAGAAGAACACACCCGAATCTAATTTAATGTTTATCAAAAACCTTTCAAAAAAAGGTATCTCGTAAGACCACGCCGCACATAAACATGGACTGGTTTTTACCTTACGATAACCAAAACATTTTCTATAGAAAATCCATTGATGTTATAATAATGTTTAGGGGTTAAAATAAACTATGAATATAGTTGAAATGCTTGCACCTCACATTTTAATATAATTGGGCACGACTAAGTCCGTACGACGCTTATTGGAGAATGGATTCCATACAATGACTAGGCTACTGGGGTATCGTCCGTCATCGTGCACCTCCAGATAAAATAACACCAAGGACCGCACCAGGATCCTCACCAACACATAACCAACCTACCACTTGACCAGTAGTACTGAATACGATCATCCCTCCATTAATGGGCCCCGAAGTATAAAAATGAGAGATAATATCTACTCTAGATAAGGATGAACATACCATACTTGGGAGCGACCCACTTAGCCATGCCGCATTTCCCACGTTTTAGTCGTTCCCAGTTGATAAGGCTTGAAACTACGTTTTACCTTTTATATAGCACTTCCCATTAGGAATGCTAACACTGCCCTCCTCGCAATAATGCAATGCCAACATTCATCCATACAAGTTCGTTCTTAGACCGAATGAAACCGAAGGCACTACTTCTACTACATCCATTTTAGGATCACCCTCAGGATTAGTAGTAAGTAGCCTTTGCACTTCAAAGAGCTTCGTCTTCAATTCCATCATCTTCAAGATGTCTTCACTTCGAAACTCTTGAGTTGGATTGAAGTGGTTTTCGGATAACATATCCAATTATGGTCTCTTTGAAACAATATTAGATAATTTTCGATGAACTCAACCTTGGTTCTTTAGGGAATAAACGGTCAAAAATAAGAGCGGAGGTCACCTCCAAATTGTTAGCGTATGAATTTCCTTATCGTTTGTCCTAAAAGAACGAAACAAGATTTATATGCATAGTACAACATCACCAAAGAAGATTGTCTCGTATAGTTCATGTGTTTCTCTAAGATATTTTCAAAGTTACGTTTTTGGGTACATATTTGGTATTTGATTACTTAACAATCAACAAACACATATCCAAATCAGGGATTTAATTCCATAAGAAAAACCAACATTGGTTAAACACATAAGCAATCACTAGCCTCTTTAATTAATCTTTTTATTAATTATAATCACTTTATAACTACTTCTATCAACATACCTTTACAAAGATATTTCCATAATTTCCTATATTTCCAATAAATCTAATATTTGGTTTGAATATAAAACTTTTCAAATTTCAAAAGAGGTTTAGCAATTACTATGGTACTTAAATAAGCTACCATTTTATTTTAATTAACTAACTCAGTTAATTACTGTTACCAACATTAATAGTGGGTTAACAATTACTAAACAAACATTGTTAACGATTTTCTACCAATACGGGGTTTATGTTGAACATATAAAATGTCACATTCAATTAGGCCAACCAATCAATTTTTTGATATTTAATAATCATATAATATGATTCTTATTGAAATTAAATCAACAATGGCGAGGAATCTTATTTGATCCCTCTAACCTGTCCCCCTACATCACAACTCATATATATAAACACATATGTATAATTAAAATTTAACGGTGGTGTGGAATCTAGTTGGATTCTTCCAACCTGTTTTCCTGCAATTGATTTCATATATTAATCTTAATGCGAAAACTCATCAAAACCAAACAATCTGCATATAAACATCCAAACATCTAATCATAATTTGTATCGACTATATAATATTTCTAGTTAACAAAAAAGATAAGCTTAACTCGTCAAAATTGCAGTTGTCTCTTGAGCGTTCTGGTTCCATCGGAATTCAAACGACATTTGAATTCAACGTAAATTTCAGCAAGCTCTAATCTCCACCAAACCAATTCCATATCGTAGTATTCGTTGATATGATACTAACGCGACTCTTTGCGTTTGATTTGGACCTATTACGAAAAAATATTAAGTATACAACATCCTATAATTTAATAATATATAAATTTCTTTAATCCAAAGTTATTAACTATATTTAACCTTAAATAGCTTAATTTAAACTCGGCCATTTGATTCCCAATTAACCCAACTTCACTTTGTTATTAGGTCGCCCCATTCAACTCAGTGCTTCCGCCGCTATAGTGTTCGCCGTGTCGTCGCAACCCTACCATCGATCCTCCTGACCTTGTTGAACCCTACGAATTAGAGCGGCCTCTTGAAACGCCACCCTCGCGGAGATATTCATGGGAAACCAAACTCTGTTCACCTACACTTTGACGCCACCATTGTAGATCATCTAACACCTCATCACTATTATAGTTCCCCTCGACCAAGGCCCATGCACTGAGCCCGGTTCTACCACCTAGCTTCGCCCATAATGCTTCCTCGAGCCTCAACTCAGCTTCGACGTTCATCTAGGGTTTTGCTACACCTCGCACCACTAAAACCAATCTCCATCGTTGACCTTCATCGGCTCTATGTCACGAACAAATTCATAGTTGAGGTTGAGGCTTATCTCCGCCTCTAGTGGCGACGATTAACTAAGGCCGTTGGATTGATGGTTGATTTAATTAGAAACCATGGAAGTTTTGTTTTCTCTGGTTACGGGGGTTATATATTGGGGAGGGTATGGTCTTAAGATATGTGGAGATGTATGGCCAAATAGTGGGAGGCATGGGCATATATGGGATGTATGAGTGATGGGTATTGCGTAAAATAGGGTAGATTTATTATTTTATATTAAAATATTCAACACTAAACACACCAAAAATCTCGCACTCCAAACGAGGCATGCCACCTAGCGTTCTGTATGTAATATCGCTATTTCAAACATGATAAAATTAGTATCAAGAGCCAATTCTATCATATATAGAAGTTTACTTTCCAAAATCAAATTATATTAATTTAATTCATGTAATAAATTTCTATGCGTTTCGAGCTTTCATGGCCAAACAATATGTCCAATCGTTATAATATTTGATAGTGTATGATATTCATTATTATGGTTCCAATGGCACTGGTTTCGTCAAAATCTGAGATAGTTCTCGAAATGCTATTTCATATGTTAATTAAAACATATTATTATTAAAACAAAATCGATCACTTTTAAATCTAAATTAAAAGTTTATTATCACCATTCTTATCCAAACTGAATTCAAATACAATGTTAATCACTTTTATTCATATTAAATTCTTGATCAAATTATTTAAATATTCCAATTATTTAAATTTACTATTCAAATAAATCGCTATATTTGAAATTTAAGCTATTTTAACTTATCGAACTAAAACTTCAATATCTAAAATTAATTAAATATTCCAAATTAATGCTTAAAATTTTGGGTCGTTACAGTGGCGTTCACACAGCAGCTGTTTGATATGATCTTTGTGCTACACACTAGACATTATCTATCATATCACTATATGTTAAACTTAATCAACAGTTTGTTTCATTTAAGGGGAAAACCGTTATGGTAATCCTTACAGTCTCAATAATGTGCTATTATATGCCACTCTATTATCTTGAATTTCTCACGCTGGTTTACTAGACTGATCCAGGTGTTATTTTCTCATAATGCTCGAGTCAGCTCTTGTATGTTTCTAGATTTTGCTACGGATGCTTTAGAGCTTATGGAAAAAGTTGGATGATTACAAGTATTCTTATTTCCGCTGCATTTCTGTGTTTTATATATATTAGCATTGCGAGGAAAAGCAATTATAACTTTCCAGGCTGATGATAGAACTTAGGTTTTAGCAACTCTTATATTTCTTTATTCAGAGTAACCCTTTGTACCGTTCCTTTGATATTATATATTACCATTCCATTGTGAGATTCTGATGTTGTGTTCTTCCTTTGCCATTCTATTCATTTTTTTATTTTACCATATCTTTATGTCTTTTCAGCACTTAGGTGCTCGATACACGAGTACCGTGGATGTATTTTGTGTCGATATTCGAAGGTCGAAAAATCGGGTCATTACACCTATTTACATTTTAGGTGGTTGATTAGTTAGTATAATGAAATTATTAGTATAAATTGGTTCACTTTCCAGTTTTTCTGAGGAAGTCATTTTTAGAGATTTTTTTGTTTATCATTCGATCTTTAAGTTGTTTGTATGATTGGGTATGTTTACAAATTGCCGAATGAAATCTTCATTACATTCACTTAATTAGTTGGCTTTGTTCTTTACTTTGACGTATCTTTTAAACACGAACTCCTTATTTTTATTTCTCTGCTATTTGAATTAAAGTGGATTTTATAAGTTTTGGCTTTAATTCGCTCCTTCTTTAAGTCATCAATGACCCAATTCATCAGATCACAATTCGTCTTTTTTAGATCTAATTTCGACCACATGTGAGGAAGGCCAAGTCGAGGAAATTTTGACTAAGTTTGGGATTGAGGGCTATAGGTTTAAGCTTCCTACATCCTTTGGGCCTATTCATCTCATGCAAGAGGGATATATTTCTCTTACTTTGGAACATATTTGATATGGCCTTTACCTTTCTTTACTCCCTATTATTTAATAATGGTTGGCTACTGTTGGTCTATCCCTCATTCAGTTAGCCCCTATATCCTATCATCTCCCAGCATGTACCTATAATTTATACGTCGAACACTCAACACCTCGCTCTTGTTAAGAACTGCTCTTTTTATATTTGATGCATAAGAGCCTAACTTTGGGATGCATTGGATTTTATTATATTCAAACTAAGAAATCTCTTTTGTCCATAACTTAGCGTAAGACTGATAAGCAGGCAAATCAATTTTTTTTATGTGCAACCACGATGACTTTACTTCCTCATTTAGGGAACCTGGTATTGCTTTGCCTTTTTTCATTATTACAGCCCCTGAGATTTCTTTTACTAACTCAAATTTTCTTTCTTTTTAGTTAATTTTCATGATTTTTCTAAGGATGACTGAAAGCTCTTTTCATCTCATAGGATGATAGCATTTAGTTATGATGTGGAGGTCCATAAATGTTTGAATCTTTTCGTGGAAAACCTACCACATAGTCATAATTTCCTCCATCAACATCATCATTTTTGTTGTTCTATTTCTGTCATTGCTTTTGACACGACTGCACCACGTGGTATATTTTAGTTATATGTACTTTGCATTTATGTATTCCTTTTCTTTGTTAAGCTTTTTTACATGACCTTTCATTAAGCATGTTGTTACTTAAACTATGTAGGTACCGTGTCGTCAAAGTTGGTTGCTACAATGAGGTAGAAGAAAGATGCAAAGAGATTTAGAGATGATTTGACTGTGCTACAAGACCCAAGCCAGAAACAAAAGGTAGACCTTCCTTCTTCTCAAATTATTCTGATAACTCTGATCCAAGTGCCCCATATTAGCACGCTTCCATTTTCTTCCCGCTTTATACCTATCTTGAGGGAGGGCATCATTCTTGACTTGATCAGACAAATGAGGTACCTTCTCATCGATGATGTAACTGAGTTAACTTGCCTTGGTGGCATCTCGTCCTCCGTTAGCTGAGCATCTTTTTTCTAGCTTACATCATGGTATCTTTCAAGTAAGTTTGTTGATTATTCATTGGTTAACTTAGTCCGATGGTGATTTAGAAGAATTTCTTATGCCTTAATATCATTATACCTGGGGTATGGCTTATACGATTGAGTTGCACAAACGATTTATGGATTTGGAGTCGACGTTTGCTAGAGATCAGGCTGAGATCACCCAATCGAGATTGGATATTGAGGAAAGAACGTAGAGGGAGAGGGATGCCAAGTCAAAATAGAAGAGGTTTACAAAAATCTTGATGGTGTTAATGAGAAGCTTAAGGAAGCCGACCTATGGGCAGTCAAGGTGGAGAAAGAGGTCGACAAGTGGAGGAAGAAGGCAAGGGTTTGAAGGTGAAACTTTTAGAAAAAGATAAAGAGCTCAACATTATAACTTTCAATGTTCTTTACAAAATTTATGCTGAGGCGAAAAGGCAGTTTTTTTGGATCAGCTCGACATGATAGATGCAGAAGTCAATTTGGATTTTCTTGAGGACCCCAAAGCTATAATGGACGCAATGGATTATTGCAAGAGAAAATGGTCCTGGGAGCATAAGGAGATTCTTGATTCCCTTTTGGGGTAGTTCAAGAGGAGGTGATGCGTGATGACCCTGAAACAAAGCAGAACCCTCTAATGTTGGAGCGTAATCTGGACCCACCTTGTCGGGATCTTTAGGTAATGTAGAAGTAAATGCTTGAACACTTTTCTTTTTCAATTTTTCTTGTATGTTCTAATTTATATGCACTGGTTTCAGTTCTGTATATTGAAATAGTGGGTTTGTCAGATCTTGGTTGTTCACTTTATCATATTTTGTTTTTGTTTAGCTACGTGCATTAGTGTATTTTGAACTTGTCTTCTCCTACGTTTTCCTTCTAGGTAAGAGAAATATGTGTTGAGAAAACCTTATGGTTGAGTCATGTGAGGAAGACAATTGAGTTCCACACTTAAGGAAGCATATTGAGTGTCTTGAAAAGCAAGCTATGGAGAGGTTGTCAAGTAAAATTGGCTTTATACATAGAAGAAAAAATGAGCTTGGGAGGTCTATAGTGCAATTAAAGAGAGATCTCAAGGGCTTCTGTTTAGGTTTACCTATGTCATTCATAAGAGAGATGCACGTTATGACTTAGTACTACACAGATGAAGTTCTTCACTAAAGAATGATCCTCTTTTTTTGGGACATCTCCATTGTTGTGGTTCAAAAATAGACATAATCGTGAGCGAGTGTGATGTTTGTTTTTATGTAATTTTGAAACTTAATTGAATAAGACTTTTTTCTTATTGTATATGTGTTTTTCATGTTTGAATGTTCATTGATTTCCTACTTGTTTACTTCATTCATAAATTGTGCTCATTTCTCCTATCGAATCCATCCTATCTAATTTTTCGGAAGGATGTTGCCCTCATGCGTCCCTTATACTTCTTGTTTGAAAGAACCAGTGTCTTCAATTGTTATTAAAGATTATGAAATTCAAATTAAAAAAACTTGAGGCTACTAACACAAATCTTTTTAAGGAGAAAGAATTCACTGCTAATGATATTCAAAAAAATTGTGTATCTAGTATAATGAAAAATCATGGGAGCTAGAAGAATCTAAACAAGCTACTCTTCGGTAGTATGCTTGTATCACTAAACAATGTTTGGACATAAAAGAATTGGAAAAGAAACTCAAATCTACTCAGGTTTGCATTACTGAACTAGAGGGACGGTAGAAAGATGCCAAAGGTATATATTGGGATTTATATGAGGATGATATTAAGGCATTAAATGTCTTGATGAGTTGTCTCTACAGATCGTTAATTAAATTAGTGCGGAATATAATCGTATCACAGCTTTGGCTCCTCGCAATGTTTCCAAACTGGTGCTGCTCCAACGCCTCCATGGAGGTAGACCCTGCTGTTATTTCTTGGTGAAAGGAAGACTTGAAGAATAATTATGAGGCCAAGTTATTTGAATTGAAAGATTACTATAAAAAAGAAATCATTTACCCCTAGAGGCAGTTGTTCACATGTTATATCAGCTACATATGAGCTTTTTCGCTTTTATTCTAAAACAACAAAGAAGACTGAAAATGAATCATTAGACAAGATTGAACAGGTTAGGAGGGTGGCTATGGAGCATGTGAATGTCTTTGAAAACGAAATATCTGCCTTAGAGTCTCAATCCAATTCGTAGGCCTTTGAATGAGTTCCTACCATTGAATTGTCTTGGATTTCCACTACTTCTCTCAAAAATTTGGATAAGGCTTCCTTGTTGAGCAACTTCATAAAGAGAGGGTTAAGTGGGTCATGGAAAATATTGTTACGAAGCATGCAATTTATGTTTTATCCAATTCTGGCTTAAACTTAAATTAGCCTTTTTATATAATCATGAGGGTTTTTTTTTCCAGTTTGCAGGACTTTGGTGAGGTTTAGGCCGATGGAACTATGATCCTAGAGTTACTTTTAGCGATGACATCCCTCATTATTCATCAGTTCTTATCACCAAGTTAAATGATCCATCCCCAGCTTCTCAGCCTAGGGCCAGTTCTATTCAACGTCCAACATTGGATGTCTGCACACCTCATCATCATAGAAGAATCAAAATCAATAATTCTTTTGAGTCTAAGTTGGACTCATGATGCAATTTGTCTTACTACAAGCATTATTTTTGAGTTTAATTTTGGTGTAATTTGTGTGATGATCATTTTATTTTCACTTGTGACATATGTAAATATGTGTGTAACATGTAAATATGAGTAGATTTCAGTTTTTAATATTAACCTAGTAAGCTTTACATAGTTTATTGAATTGTACATGATTTTTAGGTTGTACTACCTTTCATGCATTATCTTTTCTTGCCACTTTTGATTGATTCCTTACGCCAATATTTGTTTTTATCCAGTTCATGCTTTCTGAACTTGGCCTTTGACTTTCATGCTTTGTCATATGCTTGGCATGATCGGCTCCGTTAATTGGTGCAGACTTGTTGTAATTTGATTGAGAAGTTAGGTCATGTGTTTACAACCTTTTAATTCATGCGCATGTATTTTGATAGCTGGTTCAAGTTGTCCAATATCCCTATGTCCAGCGTAGTAATTTGGAAGAAAAAGCCAAACTTCATATATGCACTTCCATGACTAGGTGATAGTTACCGCCTATAATTTAATATAATTATATATATATATATATTAAGTTTTATGCATGTCCTATCCTTTAGTGTAGTCGTTTTGCTATTTATTTTAGGACATGTTGGCTTGTTTTGGGTTTTTGCCTATTAATCTTTGCCCTCGTGTGTTTGCATTCAGTTTCATCATCCTTAATGTTGAGATCGCCATTTATTTATTGGCTGCATAATTTTTTCAACCAGCGAATGTTGGTTGTGAACTGCAGAAGTGTTGAGATTTCTTATTATACTTTGTCATACCTAGAATTTGAACTACACCAAGGACCCTCAATATTAATTCATTAATGAGTTGAGATGATTTCTCCTAATGTGAACGAGGAAATGTGGTAGTGGTATTGGGTGGCAACCTAATGTGTTGAAGTCTATAAGATGAGAATAGAAGGGTAAAGAAATGGTAACATGAGAAGTACAAGAGAGCTTTCTAGGAAAATGGATTGATGGGGGCTAAAGGGGCCCTCAATCTAGCGCTAAAATGCTAATAATATTTTTCATCCTACAACATCCACTTAGTTTTTGAAGTAGCTATGGTGCAGAAATCGCCTTAGGAAGAAGTAACTATGACACTATTTGCTTGCATAATCATGAAAGTTGACCTTTATCTATTTTACTGAAATGTTTAAATAATCTAATTTGGATCAAAATAAATACAATCATAGATCCAATATGAAAAAGGCAAATAAGTAAAGATCAAGTAAATTTACCTTGTTTGGATTTTAATAAATCCTACATCCATAGGATAATTCCTTTACATTATTATTTCATCATTTTCTCTTACATTCTTTTCATGGCTGAGAATATTTTAGGAAAAAATAAAATTGCAATCCCTTGACATTGTTGCCTTTCCTTTCCCTTTATAGTAAGGTTTTCTCTGTTGCTGACGTTATTCTATTGTACTCTTCCTCCTCCATTAGATATTAACACGTGTAATTCATCTGTTGCCTGCTTTAAGCATGTGTGGATTGGTGACGTGGCTCTAGGCAGGAAAGATGTTCTTTGGCAGGAACTAATTTGGATTTAGGCAGGATAGCTAAAATTTGAATCAGCATTATTGATGTCTGTATGTTGAAATATATTGGTATTAGCCTTGGTGTCGCAACGTATATATCTAGATTACCACTTTGAATTTGGACAATCAAGTGGATCATGAAACATAGCTGTGTTAAGATAGAATAGTTTGGTTTTGTTTGTTTGAGCTAACATATACTGCACAGACTGGCCTAGTTTGGGTCGGACAAGTTCCAAGGTGGTATGTTGGTGCCACCTTGCATTTTAGCAGTCGTTCCACTTGCTTATTATGACATGGTATGTTATGTTTTATGGAGGTTGTTTTATATGCTTGAACGTTACCAGGTAATTTTCTGTATGGTAGAATAATTTCATCAGCGGTGGCACAATATAGAGACACTACGCCATAATATTCTTATGTGATGTTACCGTTTTGATTTTTTCCCTTATTGCTTATGTCAATTTTGTTGGGCTTTTTTCTTGTATAATTATTTTGGTATTGTGGAAAATAGTATATAATGGGAGTATTCCTACTTAAGTATTAAGATGCAATTTTATTATATGAATAAATGATTTATGAAAGGCGGTGCAAGTTCTGAAGATGATTTGTGGCCTAGGAGATGGCGAAGCCATTCGAAGGTATGATGGCACAGTCTTTAATGATGATGGAAGCATAGTCTACCATGTAGACTGCACGTAATCTAAGAAGCTTGAGTGTGTACCTTGCATTCTGGCGGCATAATTCCCACTATAATATTGTCTGTTTTGTTTATCATAACGCTTCTCGTTTCCAAATCAGCTCACTTTGTTAGGTGATTCGTGCTTATGTGCAGCATAATTTTCTGTATGATTATGTTTTATGATTTTGATTTAGGACTACGCTACATGTTAGTTATAGTATTGTAATTATTCTAAATGCTATCGAAATATGCAGTATATTTCATTGTATGGCTTTCTACTTTTTAGGGAGACTATTAGGTTATTATGTTTGGCCGATCTTTTAATTATGTTAACTTGATTTTATTGGACTTCACGTTTAGTGTCTTTTAGGGATCTGTCTAGTACATTGCATGATTTTAGGCTGTTTCATTATACTACACAATTCTTTTGTTGACTGGACTGTGCACCATACATGTTGATCGAAAATAGATGCAACAGTTGCCATCCAAGTCTACGCTAATGCATATTAGTGTGGACTTGTAATTTACTGCACCCATTTTCATACTATCTAATCAATCGGTCATCTCGCATTTAACGCTTCTTACATGCATCATTGTATAAGTGGATGTGCTTGGATACGTCATTTTTGTTTTTAGGAGACTTACTTAGTTTTCCATGAAAACTTTTCACTTCATTATCACCTAAAAGTCCTGATTAATAACATCGTTTGAATTTAAGGGCTGAGATTTTCTAAATTAACTTGTACTTACTTCTTCATTCTTCTTCCATTTCGATTTTACTTGCTCAACAAATAGAAAGAAACCATATGTGATTTACTGATAAGTGAAAAAGATCATTCCATAAGTTGAAGAAGTCATTGGCGAATGCTACTATGTTGATTATGTCCAAGGGGAACTGGGACATCGTAGTGCATATCAATATTTGTTGAATAGGCCTGAGAGTAGTGTTGATGCAGAGAGGGCAAGTAATAGCGTATGCAACAAGACAATGAGGCTACATAAGATTAGATATCATACTAATGACTTAGAATTGGCAGTAATAGTGTTTGTACTGATGATTTGGAGACATTGATTACTGGAAGAACGATCTGAGTTATATACTGGTCATGAATTCTTCAAGTATCCATTCTCTCAAAAAGAGTTAAATATGTAGCAGTAAAGATGGTTGGAATCTTGGAGGAATATGATTTCAAGATAGAATATACATTAGGGAAAGGGAATAAGTTTGCTGATGCTTTGAGTCAAAAGCATCAGAATGGAGTGTTAGCCATGCTTGAATAATGGAAGATGTTAGAGACGTTAACCTCCTGCGGAGTGCATTATAGGTAGAATATTGGATCAAGTAGATATTCGGGCGTGCTAGCTAATTTGGAGGTACGTCCAGTAATTATGAATAAAATTGTCGCAAGGTAAAAAGAGGACCCGCTTATTTCTGAAAAAATTAGATGATTATAGATGAGGGCAAATATTGAGGATTTTAAAGGATTCGAGGTAGACTCGAATTGATAGCTAAGAATGAAAGGGATATTGCATGTCTCAGATGTAGGGGACCTTTGGAAGGAAGTCTTGGAGGAAAGCCATCGGTCGAATTTACTATTCATCCCAAAGGCATGAAGATGTATCATGACATGAAGAGAGTCTTCTTTTGGGAATGGATGAAGAGCGATATAGAGAATGTGTAAAGAAGTGCTTCATGTATCAACAAGTGAAAGCTGAGTATCAGAAGTTGAGTGGTTTACTTCAACCATTGAAAGTACTAACTTGGAAGTGGGATTCATTTTGTTTGGATTTTATTAATGGATTTCCCAGGTCGAAGACAAGGAATGATATCAATTGAGATAGATCAACTAAGAGTGCCCAATTTATCCCTAAAAAGCCGACAAGAACAACAAATAGCTTAGCAAAGCTGTATATGAAGAATGTAGTGAAACTACAGATGACACTGAGTAATATCATTAGCAATAGAAACTCATTGTTTACAAATTAGTTCTAGGGAAGTTTTTAGAATGCATTGGGTATGGGTTGAACTTGAGCATCTTATGACTCACAGCTTGATGGTCAAACTAAGAGGGTGAACTGTGTACTCAAGGATTTGCTGAGAGCATGTATCTTGGATTTCAAAGAATCTTGGGAAGATCATTTACATCTGGTAGAATTTGCCTATAATAATAGTTACTAGTCGAGTATAGGGATGAAATCGTTAGAGGTGCTATATGGTAGATAGTGTAAGTTATTGGTTAGTAGGTTGGATGGTAGAGATTGACTTTTGTTAGGATTCGATTTGCCAAGAGATGCTACTGAGAGGGTAGAATTGATTCGTGCTAGGAGGAAGGCATTGCAGTCAAGATAGGAGAGTTATGTTGATAAGTGAAGGAAAGAGCTTGAGTTCGTGGTGGCGATCATGAGTTCATGGTAGGCAATCATGTGTTCGTGAAGGTTTCTCCGATGCGAGGAGTTACGTGCTTTGGAAAGGTGAGGAAGTTGGCATCTAGGACCATTTCAAGTGATCAAGCGGATTAGTAAACTCACATACCAAGTCGAGTTACCAAGTAGTTTGCGGGTATGGATAATGTTATACACACATTACATTTGAGGAAATGTATGCACGAACCAAGTTCTGTAGTGGAACCGAAGACGAGAAGAGACTTATCTATAGAGCTAGATTTGACATACAGGAGACGATCAAAAGGGATACTAGGTTATGATATGATGGATTTAAGGAACAAAGTTGTTAGACTTTTTCGCGTACAATGGAGCAACGACAAAGATGATTGTACATGGGATATAGATGATTGGATTAGAAATATCTGTCCCAAGTTGTTTTAGATATTCATGTATATAATATCAGGGTGCTTTGTTTGTCTATTATATGGACTAGTAAACTACTGGTATATTCATATATGTATGGCTGTGTAATAGTAGTTACACTGATACCTTTTGTTTGATGATGTATAGTTTACATTATTAAGGTACCAATGTAATCTTTTGTACTTGTGTGTACTTATATAAGATGACTTTGCACTTTTAGGGTGTTTGTGTAAATCTTCTTTTGCATATCAAAATTTTGAGGATGGAATCTTTGCAAGGAGGGAGACTGAAACATCTCATATTTTGGACGATCCATAATTTGGAAAATTAAATTAAAATTTATAATAAGAAGTTATTATTAAAAAGAATAATAAAATGATTTAATTACAAGAATTACCTAAAGGAGATTTAATTGATTAAGCATGGACACTTTAAAAGTTTAGTTGAATGGACCAAGGGTAATTGGAGCAATTAAGGTTGGCCTTGTTAATGAAAATACATAAGTAAGTTTTAGAATGGAAAGGATTAGTGTTAGGGGAGTGAATTAGTCAAACTAGGCTGCATGGGATATTAGCCCTAGCCAAAACCAACAGTCCATTTTTCCTTAGCCTTACTCTCCCATCCTACCTTCATTTATTCACAAAACAAATCCTTCAACCTCAAATTTAAGGTCGGCCATCATTTCTCAAAGAAAAAGAGGAAAATTAAAGATAGAAGATCAAGCTTTCAACTTTAAGGAATAAGGAAGATTAAACAGGGTTTTTCTTAACCACTGTTTGTACATTTTTTCCCTAAAACCTTCCTAACATGTTTGGGTTCAGCTTTTGATTGTAAATGAATGTTTTAATGAAGATAACATGTTTGGCATTTTGAAGACGGTTTGAAATTTGAATAAAGTAAATTTGTTCATGTTTTAGGGTAAAATATGAATTAATCAAAGCGAAACGATTCAAATCTTAGATATGATGTTTATAACGATGAACTAATGATGGATTTTTAATTTCACAAATTTTGAAATTAATTTAGAATTTATAGAATTTTCTAAGTCGAGAATTTTTTTAATTTCAGGTAATTAATTATTAAAAATATTAAAATAATTATTTTGACTTGAAAATTTAGGATAGGATAAAATATGATAATCTGATTTTTTTACGTGAATCTTTGGGATTTTTTCCCATTAAATTGCGATATTATATGAATTAATTGGTGATGGAAAGAATTATTTAATTAAGTATCATTAATAAATTAATTAGAGAAGTAATTAACAAATTCCGAAAAGAAAACTCTAAGTAAAAGATCGACCAATAAGATTTCGACACCAGATGGGGTTGGTGGAAAGTTATTACTTAATAAAGCTATGGAACAATTATAAGTACATTTACAACTTCAACCCACAATAGCCTATATATTATCGACTCGCAATGGTTTTGGGAAAGTCATGATACGATAGCTCTTTGAGCTCAACCTTCATAAACTTTCAACAAGTGGTAGCACTAGATGGAGTAAATAGGTGATAGCTTTGATGGGGTCAACACACGATAGCTTTAATGAATTCAAAATGCAATAGCTTTGCACAATGGGGGTGGCGTTTAACCTACGACAACTACTTAAAGCTTGACATGAAAAGGCTTTAGCAAACTAATAACTCACGATATCTGGAATCAACAATGAAAGCTCAAGGGAGTCAACACGCGATGGCTTAAGAGAGTCAACATGTGATAGCTTTAGGAAGCTACCAAAGCA
Organism: Allium cepa; assembly: GCA_030765085.1. NCBI lineage: Eukaryota > Viridiplantae > Streptophyta > Magnoliopsida > Asparagales > Amaryllidaceae > Allium > Allium cepa. The sequence continues at coordinate 658,371,756 of CM060940.1, forward strand.
TGATGCCTACTTGAAATTAACATGCGAAGGCTTTGGGGAGTTAACAATTGAAGCCTTAAGGAAGTCAACATGCAATAGCTCAAGAGAGTTAACGTGTGATAGATTGGAAAGTTATCTACTAGCGATGACTTAGGATTAATCAACATACGATGACTATAGGATAGCCAACATGCGATAGCTAAACTTAACATTCGAAGGCTATGGGATATCCAATATTCTACGACTAACATCAACTCCTGATAGCTTGGGAAACTGTATTTCTCTAAGTTAAATAAGAAATGGTTAGGACACTTTGGAAGATAGTTTTCAAATGTTAACGAACTATTTTAAATGGATGAAATAAAGGAGGAATTTTAATAAGTTAGAATTGTGTTAACTTATTTTTGAAATGAAGGTATGCATAGAGAAACTAGCAAATTACAAGGTATCATTCAAAATTGAAAGATAAAGATGTTTTATCTAAAGAAAGTGTAGGAGTACACTATAATGAATGAAATAAAGGGGTTGAACTATGATCGTAAAGGTATACCGACTCATGGAGTTATTAGATGATAGGATGCCTTGGCTATTAATATAAAGTCCAATGGTATATGAAAGAGTGCAAATCCTAAAAGATTTATAAGATTTAAAGGGGAGTTATGGCAAGGTGCAATGGTGGGATACCAAAACATAGGGTGGTGTTATAACTAAAATAAACAAATCAGTAACGTGAACGATAGTGGTTTAGGGACTAAGAGGAGCTATTGATGCTTAGTAAGGATGCTTACTAAAATGTATTCATGATTTTTACATTCAACTCTTAGGATAGTCAAGGTGACTCTAGTTAGGGTGGCTTCCATTGGTGAAATGAATGGCCATTTTATCACATGACTTTGTTCGAGAAAAGATAAAGTTAGTGATAAACAGGCCTCGGAAGGTAGTCACTAAATAAGTTAGTGATAACTTAACGAAGGAAGCCTAAAACAAGAAATTGGGTGATGTTTGAATGCATGATGAATGATTGATATATGACCTGGTCCATAACTAGATGATAAGTGTAAGGTACACATCTTGATTGAATATGTGTGCATGATTGCTTTTGTGTATATTTCATGTAACTTAATGATGATAAAGTAAGGAGAAAATCTATTCTGCGTTAGCGACGTGGTCTCACTATAGATGACTATGGTAAAACTTTAATTATACTAGACTTTATATCTGGCTAATAAAAGTTATTTTAAAAAAATTCTATGTAAAAACAGAAATTATAACTGATTATGTGTTGAGTTGACATCTTCATATGTCAGACACAACATTACTCTATTTTCTATTGTATTTACTCCTACATTTGAATGAAATGAGTTAAAGATGATGTAAGGAATTATGTAATTCAAATTGATGTAACGAAAAAGTTATTTAGCTACTTTGTCTACTTATGTTGTGCAAAATAATACTACACTCACTTTGTCGTTTGAAAATGATTCTGATGATGACTACGGCATCATCGGCATCTATTTTTGGATCAGAGTGAGGGATATTACAGCTAGATAAAGTGAAATTCTATTTAGCTAAAGTTCAGGCTGATTGAAAGTTAATATTTAAAACTTCTCAATATCATCATGGATTTTCAACTTGTAATAAATTTTGTAAGACATTAAGATTTATTGTGATTATTGCGTACATACATACATACATACATACATATATACGTACATACATATATATACTCATACATAAGGTATACATACATACATATATATATATACACATTAAAATTTATTGTAATTTTGTATCTAACCATGCCGTTTATTCACATCTACCATATGTTTCGCTTGTATGTATGGTGAATAGTGTGAAGCTCAAAAGTGTTCTAAAAACATAGTTTTCTTTGTTCTAAATTATAATCAAACTTTAATATACATGTTAGCACGTATTTTTAACTAATTTTATACTCAATACAAAGCAATGTAACAGACAAATGAGGACATCCATATACGCTTAGCTCATAACAATATGCCAATATATTATTTAATATACCGTGCATACCTAGGTCATATTACTATATATATATATTTGTGAGAAGAATAGTTATATATGTCGATAGTTTTTATTGCAAGAGTGATTCATAATGTTGTAAATAAATAATTAGGTATTTAGTAAGCAATTGAAGGAGCAAAAAAAAACATTGTGGTTTATACTAAAGGTTGCTAGGAAAGATGCCTAATGAGAATTAATATAAGGATTAAAATGATATGTAATTATTGAATGAAACCATTTCCAATATGTTGTAAATTAATTTTCTTAAGTTGTTATAATTAATTACATAATTTTTTGTGTCTAGTTTTGTGTTATAACTTTATTACGCCATATACTTGGACTTCCATGTTACCATTTGCAACTAAAATTTCTTCTTTTACAAAGAAAAAATTAGATAGGTGGACAATTATTTATTCGGATGGTTTGAATGGTCAAAAGGATGTGAAATAAGTTAGCCTTACGTCGTCTCCTTATTTATTTTAGATTTTTTTTATTTTGTTGGAGATGGGAGAGAATTTGCAAGAGAATGATTTTATTAATATTAATCTGATATTGTTGTCACTATTATATTGTTACAATGATCAGATACAAAAGATGCTAAACAAAACCGATATAACAATATGTATTTATATGATAAGAAAGTATAATTGTTGATGGGCTTATACAGACCCATAGTTGTGCACCCGCATCCATTGTAGTGTATTCTCTTCAGAGGGAAGCCCATATGCAAACACTTTTATTTTTCCCCTTCAAACCCTACTTCAGATCTAGGGTTTGGAGACAAAAAACAACGGCACCGCTGGCCTTATTTTTCTTCAAAAAAATTCTTCGATTAAACAGAATTTTACTTTAAAAACGTTAGCAAATCTTCTGCCTCTCTCTCTATAGCCTTGATCCATCACAAATAAGTTGAAGATTCATGACTTTTGAGAGTCTGAAGTTTCTTACTTCAGTAATCTGCAACTTTGATGTAATTGATTTTTCTAAATTAGATTTCCATGAGGATTGAGTCCATATTATGGGTAGCTTGTTGTTTCTAATTATCACATCGAATCTGGTGAGATTTTCTTTGCTCATACTTTCAAATGAATGAACAATAATACTTTTCTTAAGCATATCTATTACTTTGATTTCATTGATACAGGTTTAGTGAATAACACACTCCAGATCCGTGAAGCTTGTTGCTCCAAATTTCAAGTTGACAAACTTTGAGCTTTAGGTCAAACGAAGTTGCTTTGAACTTGATTATCATTGTTGACAGTGCTGACCTTGAGCTTCTGCTTGAACAGTATAAAGTTCTTTTTAGATAGTGGCTTAGTCAATATGTCTGCAATTTCGTAGGATGCAGGTAAATGATTTACATTCAATTTGTTGCTTGTAACTTGCTCTCTAACAAAGTAAAGGTCAAGTTCCATATGTTTAGTTCTACTATGTAGGACTGGGTTTGCACTGAGTAGAACCGTGCTAAGATTGTCACACCAGATTGTAGCTTTATTGTTAGTCTTAACTTTAAGTTCACTCAGAAGTGACTTAACCCATATTATTTCTGTAGTAGCATTTGCCACACTTCAATATTCTGCTTCTGTGATAGATCTAGATACTGTTGATTACTTTTTTAAACACCATGATATATGATTTTTGCCTAAGAATATACAATATCATGTTGTAGATCTTCTATCATCAGGGTCTGTAGCCCAATCTGCATCTGCATATCAATTGATGTTTATGTTCTTGCATGACTCTAAGATTAGTCCATGTTTCATTAATAGAATTCTCTTTACTGCTTTCCAATGCTCAACCAGTGGGTTTTGCATAAATTGACTGAACTTATTTACACTAAAGGAAATTTATGGTCTTGTGATTGTTGCATACTGTAATGCTCCAACTATGCTTCTGTAATGCTGGCTATTTTGTATTGCTTCACCTATATTTTTGGATAAGTGTAAGTTGCTTGGCATGGGTGTTGATAATGCATTTTCCTTGTCCATTTTTTCTCTAACTAGAATTTCTGAGATGTATTTTTCTTAACTTAGCTGAATCATTGTGCTGGACATTCTTTTAACTTAAATTCCCAGAAATTATTTTAAACACCATAGATCTTTAATTGAAAACTCTTTATCTAGATGTTCAGTAAGCTTGATGATTTCTGCATCACTATTACCTGTAATATTAAAATCATCAAGATATATTAGTATGTAACTTCAAGCTTACTGAATTTTGTAAATAAAGAGTTGTCAAATTTAGTTAGTGAATAGCCAAGACTGATTATGGGTGACTTCAATTCGTCAAACCAAACTCTGGGTGCTTGTTTGAGTCCATAAATTGCTTTGTTTAACTTGCACACAAGTTTTTCATTCCTCCTTTGCCTAAATCCTTGTGCCCGCTCCATGTAAACTTCTTCCTACAAATTACCATTTAAAAAAGCATTATTCACATCAAGTTATTTGATGGTCCAATATTTACTCAAGGCAATATTAAGACTATTCTAACAGTAGAAGGTTTCAAAATAGGTGAAAAAGTCTTATTAGAAGAAAAACCATTTTATTGTGAATAACCATTAGGTACAAGCCTTGCCTTGTACTTAGAGATTGAACCATCAAAGTTTTTCTTTATTTTGCATTTCCTTCTGCATCCAACAACATCTTTATTGCTTAGCATAGAAACCAAAGTCCAAATCTTATTTCTAGTTAATGCATCATACTCTTCTTTCATTGTTGTTTTCCATTTTTTATTTTGTACAGCTTCAAAACAAGTGCCTGGTTCTTTGATTTCTAAGATAGTATTATAAGTTTTTGGCTTGAAAATTCCACTTTTAGCCATTGTTATCATGTGATGTTCAGTTGTTGCAGGTTGTTGATCACTGCTGCTAACTATGGCTTCATCATCACTAGATGATTATGAATCATCTAATGATTGATGATTGCCTGATTGAATATCTACATCATGCTGTGCATCTTGAATTTGAGTTTCAGACTCTGACTGCTCATGACCTGGTTCATTTATGATCATTGTGTGTTGTGAGCCATAACCTTCTTCCTACGAAGTAGTATATTGAGCATTTTGTCTCAACTTTGTATGGGATTGCACAACAATTTCAGATTGTTGTGGTAGCTCAAGTGTTGAGAATCTTGGATTATATCTTTTGTGATGTTTTTATTTCCGCCTTGCTAAAAGGAAACACATTTTCATTAAATACAACATGTCTTTGATATGATTTTTTTCCCCTTATTATCCATACCCCTTTAAGTTTGTAACATAAACTAAGAATGCACATTGGTAATGATCTAAATTTTAGTTTATGTTTGTTATAGGGTCTTAGGTAGGGAAAACATAGACAACCAAACACTTTCAAACTTTGATAATCTGGTTTATTTCCCTGTAACACTTCTATAGGACTTTTAAAATCTACAACTTTTGTTGGTAGCTTATTAATTAAGTACACAATTATTGAAAAAGCAGCAGGCCAAAATTTTAGAGGTAATGATGCTTAAACAAGTAAATTAAGACCGGTTTCAACTATTTGTCTGTGTTTCCTTTCAACAAGACCATTCTGTTCAGATATGTATGGACAAGTTGTTCTATGAATTATCCTTTTTTAGGAAAAATTCTTTAAGTGGTTGAAACTCTGTTCCACCATCAGTTTGTATGATTTTCACATGACAACTTGTTTGATTTTCAACCTGAACTATAAATTAAAGTACTGCCTTATGAGTTTTAGATTTTGATTTCAGAAAACAGATCCATACATATCTAGAATCAGCATCAACAAGTGAGACATAATATTTGTATCCATAATCAGTATTGATTGGTGCTGGTCCCTATAAGTCTATGGCAATTAATTCTAGGGGTTTATTGTATTCAGTTTGCGAGTCTGGAAATGCAAGTTTATGAATCTTTCCCATTTGACAGTATGTACAAAAATATGGCAAATAAATTTTCTTAAAATAAATTGCATTATTATTCAACACATGCTTAACACTATTTATATTTGGATGACCTAGTTTATAATGCCATACATCAAAAGTCTTACGCCATTTTCATGTTTGATTTTATAAATATTACACCACATTACCTTAAATCCAGAATTTCTTGACTTAGCAACATTGAATTTGTACAACCCTCTAAATTCTTTACCCTACAACAAAATTTCTTTTGTTAAAATATCTTTGACTAAATAATATTTTGGATAAAATTCAAAATACACATTGTTATCTTTTGCAAATTGGGATACACTTAGTAAGTTCTTCCTTATTATGGGACTCTTAAGTGATTATTAAGATAAAGTTGTTTCTTGCCAATAAAACTTGCATTTCGAGTAGGTGTAATTCTAATAGAGTTACCATCATCCATATGCATAGAATGTATACCTTTATACTCCTTGCTTCCCAAGTTTAGATTATTCATATCATTCGTCACATGGTTAGTAGCACCTGAATCTGGATACCAGCATTCATCATGAATATCTTCAAGTTTGGCTACCTTACAGTTTGTGTTTTCTGAATGATTTCTGTTATCTTGATGAGTATTGACCATGTTAACATTTGGTTGGTAGTTTCTTGCATTATTTTATTGTTATGGCACATAGTTAGCATCAAATATGAAATAATATTTACTTGCAATTTGACCATACTTCCCACATATTTGACACCTGATTCTATTGTTGTTATTCTATCTACCACCCCTTCCTCTGGCTCTATTTTCCTAGCCACCTCTTTGACTGTTAAATTAACTTCTGCCATTGTAGTTCTTTCCATGGTTCTTATATCTGTTATTATAAATAAAATTGGCCAAAAAATCTAAACTAATAGGTTTCTTTTGCTCTATTCTACCTTCATGACCAAGAAGTGAACATATTGAATGGTGGGTGTTGTTTCTTTTGATGGAATTACTACTACGACAGCCTCATATTCCTCATCTAGACCATTTAAAATTGATAAAATTTGTTCATAATCAAAAATTTTATGCCCTACTGAAGCAAGTTAATCACACAACATTTTAACTTTGGACAAGTAGTCTCTTATTGATAAGGTCTCCTTTTTTAAATCTTGGAAGTGTCTCTTATAGTACATAACTTTTGCTGCTGACTGTGTATCAAACACTTGCTCAATTACAGACCAAACTTCATTTGCAGTCTTTCATCCAATTAATTATGGCAAAAGATTAGAACTGATTGTAAAGATTAACCAAGAACTTATTAAACTGCCTTGCCTTTGATGTGATATGAATTCTTGATTACTCACCAGTTTTCCATCTTTATCAGTGACATATCTTGGTGGTGTGATTAATATTCCAAGAACATAATCCACCAAACCATAGCCTTTGATTGTTGTTTCGATTTGAAATTTCCAAAGAAGAAAGCTAGATTCATCCAGTTGCACATTGATAATTTGACTTTGTGGTTTTACCAAAGCCTTGATCAAATCTTGTGTTGCGGATCTTTGGGTTATTGATCCTATGTTTCTTGCTGTGGATGAGGGTGATGACTCTTCTTTAGCCATTGATGCAAACTGAAGTATGATGAAAAAGAGAGATCTTGATTCTTGAGTGTTGGGATCTTGAAAAAACTGAGAATGCAGAACAACTGATAATGTCAAAGTGCAGCCATAGGTGAACTGGATGATGGAGTAACTCTGGCAGTTTCTTCTTGGCAAGGAATTGACAGAAACTTGATATAAAACTGATAAGAGCCTTGATACCAACTCAGGTATGTCCGAACTTTTACAATCAAATGATGAGAATCTTGATTCTCTGATGATATTGGATGCGTAGCCTAATCTCTGTGATGATATTGAATCCGAGAGATTACAAGCAAGGTGTTATCCTTATGATGCTATTAAGCATATGGTTTTTGCTCAGATACCAAGTTGCAAGAGAATGACTTTATTGATATTGATTTGATATTGTTGTCACTGTTATATTGTTACAATGAACAGATACAAAAGATGCTAAACAAAACTGATATAAAGTGTGTATTTATATGATACGAAAGTATAATTATTGATGGGCTTGTATAGGCACACAGTTGTGCACCCGCATCCATTGTTTTTTATTCTCTTCAGAGGCAAGCCCGTACACAAACACTTTTATTTATGGGAGCATCCGAATATACCTGTTGTTGCTTGCAGTTGATAATTTATTAATTTATATACATGCATAAAATAGTTTCATTAATTATTTTAAAAATGTCATTTTTTTGCTCCGTATCTTTGCTTATCTGGAGTATTACACTATCGCTTTTAATTAACTATATTGTTACTCATATGATATCATTCTAAACAATCCTATGATCGCATTTCTAAACCATTATATGGTCAAACCAAAAGAACAAACATAATAATCATTTTCTTCTCATGTACTGCATTTTAATCTACTTAAACTCAACTTGGTGAAGTTAAGAATGGTCAAATTATTATTCAATGGATAATCCTATAACAAGAATGGGCATCAATGTTTTGTTTTTATAAGCTTCGAATGAAAGCACTTTTATCTTTAGTTACTTTTATGATGCTTTAGGTTGGAAAACAGAGAGAAAAGAAAAGGAGACATCAAACCTAAAGCACAAGTTGAGGAAATGCTGGTCCTAGAAAATTGAAATCGTTTTAACTTTTAACACAACCAATGGTTCCTTTTTCTTTAATGTATGTATATATATATATATATATATATATATATATATATTAAAAGGTGTTCTATGGTCAGCCTTGCATGCTTAAACTACTGCCTTCTATATTGAATTTCCTCTTTTGACCTAAGTTTCTTGATATTATATGCTAAAGAGAAGGCGTCCTAAGATTATAACAGATTAAAGCACATGATTTATGATATCTTGTGCATTAGTTTAAATCAAAAAATGATTTTCAAGAAATTAATCAATAAATGGAAATATATTGACTTATCATTCTCCATGTGGATCGATAAGCCAGCCATGAATGATTTTACTGCTTAGTATGGACCAACATGGTTTTGCCACTCTAGTTTTGTTTAATGTAAGACTATAGAAAATTTCATCCATGCTTCATTAGATTGTAAATCCAATTAACATGCGAATGATATTTTTACAAAAAATAGAAAACAAAAGCAAAAAAAAGTCTTTCCCTTAACCTTCTTGAAAAATCAGTCGACTATATATACTGGTCCTACAGGTATGATGAATTAAGAAACTAACGCATGTTATATATCATTTTGATTAACTGAATATTAGATGCATTAATTTAATACGTGCAAATGACAAGCATGAATACACAATGTGCAATTTTATTGTAGTTAAATCATCCTAAGATGGTTTTTTTTCTTTAAAGATGGGCCGGTAGGTAGAGGATCAATTGTGCTTGGATTTTTTTTCTATTTTTTTTACATCTCATGGCTAGAAATTCAACCGGAGGAGTATTAGTAATGTTACATGCTTTACTAAGGCTTTGACGTGTTTGAGAGTTTTGAATCTTTGATAGTTTTAGAACCATAATATTTCGAAGTTTCTTTAAGATTAGTTGTACTCTTGGACACAACAGTTTGATTTGAAGTCTTTTTAGTCCTAAAATTATCTATTTTCCAAATATATTATATATATATATATATCTATGTATGTATGTTCATCAATTTATTTTTAAGGTATCTTTATTTTTAATATTATTTATACCTTTATAATTTATACTTCTTAGGATAAATATATATGTTTATGACTTGCATTTATAAGCTTCTTTCATTTGTTTTAGATTCCCCATAGAATAAGACATTTGATATTTAAACCATGTTAATTATTGCTGGAATTACGACTCCATGTGTTGTGGATTTCTATACCTTATGTGTAAGCATGCGTTTTAGTGTGCTTACATTAATGTCATATAGACACACACACACATACATATACATATCATCTATATGTACATGTATATGTGTGTGTGTGTAATTATTGCTTGAATTACGACTCCTTGTGTTATAGATTTCTATACCTGATGTGTAAGCATGCATTTTAGTGTGCTGACATTAGTGTCATACATATATACATACATACATGCACATACATACATATACACACACACACACGTACATATGTATGTGTGTGTGTATTCCATATATGGACCAAATCTGAAACGGTGATATTCTGAAGTAGAAGTTTATAATTTATCTTGCTTCATAGTAGTGTAATAATATGAAACGTAACATAAGATTGCATATTAAATGAAATGATTGGTACAAGTATTACATATTACACTACAATACATACACTTCAAATGGAATCACCGGTACAAGTATATATTATTTGGTACATCATAACACACGCACACTAGTAATGAATTTTTTTATTGCTAAACTGGTTACCAAATACAAATGGATGTCGACCTCAATTTCCAATAGGAGTTTTTGGAGGGTCATTAATTGACACTAAAGGTGATTGTGGAATTTATTGTTGAACTGGTAGGAAATTCGGTTGGAGAGGGTTGGTAAGTGGAGGCAATGTCGTATCATCAATGATAGGCATAATAGGTGTTCATGGAGTGATAACAATGGTAGTTATGGAGGTAGTGGAGTATCATATATCACTGGCACTGGAGGCAGAAGTGGATTAATGTCAAATAATGAAGGTAAGGAGTACGAATCGGGAAGTCAAAAACTCATTACAGCTGCATTGAGCCAAAGACTTGGTCGAGGTGTACTACATTTTCGACTTAGTGCAATTTGAATCAAGTTTTTGACTCAGTGAAAACTTGCACTGAGTCCAAAACTCGTTATAGCTTGCACCAGGTCAGTCTCAGTGCAAACTTGCACCGAGTCTGACCGCAGTGCTAAACAAAATTGAGTGAAACTTAGTGCGCACAGAACTAAAGTTCTATATGTACTGAGTGGAACTTGATGACTTTGATGTTTGAATAGTCACATGCTGAATGCAGGCACTTGTGGAGGAGAATGAAGAAACACATTAATTGGAATATAGTGGTAATGATAAAGCAAACATGTATGATTTTGACAATGACTCTATCTCTAAAGTTGTTGGCTTCGATAGGAAAATTATTGTCATGTAATTTTCTCCACTTCCTCCATAAAGCAAGTAAAGACGATACAAGCTACATAAGCAATTGCTGATAAGAATAAAAAGGAAGATTTTTGTCAACTGTATTTTGAAATTAGAAAGACTGTAGCTTATATTATAGTATTACATAAATATGACATTGTTGTATTTGAGACATGGAAGCATTTAAATTTTGTATTGAACCAATATGATGAATGATATATATGATATCGAGATCATTATTTATGTTATGTTATATTCATTTGTTTTTAAGAATTTCTATACTAGTTATGCATGAAATTATGTTAAAGCATAATTTTCTATTAGTAACGCATATAAATGTTACCAATATTTGGATTAACAATGCTTATAAATGTTACAAAACTGAATGGTAAAAAAGCAATTTATGTGTAGCAACGATTATAAGTGTTATTACAACGATGAAAATAACACTTATATGTGTTACAATAATTATATTTAGTAACACTTATAAATGTTACCATATAAATATTTTCCAACGCTTATTATTATTGCAAAATATTATGGTACCAACGCTTATAAGCATTACTAATAAGTTAGTAACACTTACAAGTGTGACAAATTTGACCGTCTCATTGCTCACAGGCCTTTAGTAACATTTAAAAACTATTACCATTATTTGCAATGCTTAGTAGTGTTGGGAATTGCTTGTTTTGCTATAGTTACCCATGCAATTAAAGAGTGGAAACTGTACAAGAGCATGGAGGACAGTATACTAAATGTGTGCTCTATCGTATGCATTCCCTTAGGCCAACATGGACATGTGTTACAATGATAAATACATCTCAATACAACTCAATACACACATCTCATCTTGGAATAAAGAAATGGAACGAAGGAGTTTCCTAGAACAGAACAACATAAGCACAAAAAACAAGGAATATCTCAAACATGCAACTGAGAAATATAATATATATCACATATTATTGGTTCCATAACAATGTTTATATTGTCTCACATAAGACTACATCATCATAGTCATACATACAACTACCATATTAAGGGAAGAACATACAATACATATGTAAGTAATATACAAGATAGTCTACCAACACCCATTGCACACTCTGATAAAACCTATAAACTCCTTAGTGTACTCAACTAAGAGTATCTGATAGTTATTCATAGGGAAATAATACGCGATTCATACTAGGTCTAGCTTGAGCGTAATTTTTGATAAAGTTAAGGGTATGCCCTAGGATTAATCTATAATCCATAATAAATTATTAACTCTATAATTAAATCTCGTTCGAAATAGGTGTTTTCTTTTCTATTATATATCTATCGTAATGTGTTATATACTTAATTTAAGTATATTTAAGGAAAAATCCATAAATGATATGTTTTCTTATAGTAATTATAATGTGTTGTAATCATGAGAATTTTTCATAATGAAAATAGCATATTATTTTAAATAATCCTATTTAAGATGTAACAAGACCGAATATCGATACATCCGTTAAGATTAGAGTATGTAACACACACAAAATGTTGGGCATGTGTCACTCGTGGCTGCTGGGCCCACAAAGGGTTTATCTGTTTATAGTTTTGGATAACCATGGAATGACACACTTGATATTTTACTACTGGTTAACATAATTATGGTCTGATTGAGAATATAGATGTGACGATAGTACATGGTTCTCCAACTTGAGAGTAATGTTAAACTTAAACGTGGATGCTCCACTTTGATTGTAGTTAAGTCATGGTACGATATCCATTGAATGACTATAGTTGGTCTTAGTTGAAGCATTAGAAGTGAAACATTATTTAATAGAGAATTTATCTCTTCAGTTATATGAGGTTGGTATAATAGTCAACTATAGTCAACTTAAAGTCAAAGCCTCTGGCCAGAACATTTGGTCAATAATAATTGTTATCAACATTTGGTCAATAATAATTGTTATTATTGAACCAAGGACTCTGTGTTTGGATTATACAAGGTACATGCAGGCGATATTTGAATTTTGATCAAAACCAAATTCCCTAAGTCCTAATGTGACATAATTTTAGGACCATTACCACCATGATCCAATTAAAATAGGAAAATTGGATTTTACCAAAAAGAGTAAGCAATAACTTCAGCCAAACTAGCACACCCCTAGCTAAGGTGTCATGTGAACATTAATATTCAAATTATACAACAGCAACTAGTAAATTTTATGCTTTTAATGTCAAACTAATTAAAAATGAATTCTTAATAGAAGTGTGAATCTAGTGTCGCATTTATACATATTACGAAAGTCACTTAGAATTGATCATTTTGCTATATTTGGAGTTACAGTTTACGAAATAATGGCATTACAGTATTTAAACATCGTACGTAGCTTTTTTGACCAAAGTGGATACACACCTATAACCTGGCCTAACAAATATATAAGTGAGGCTACGAAACCCTAAGCATCACCTCTATCTTCAGTTTTCTTTGTTAACCCCCAAACCCCTTTCTAATTATAGCTTAATGGCGTACGATTTTTGCTAATTTTAAATTGATTCGGTAATCAAATACCCGAATCCCTGCATAATATATATCGTTGCGAAGCTCTAGACGAGAGGAAAAGATGTCTAAAACTTGTTTTCCAGATTGACGCACTGTTTGGCCGGGAATATGCAAAAAACTAAGCCGCTGGATTTGGTGGTTAACGTACGTGATGATAGAGGGTGTGGCTAGTTGAGATATGTGCGTTGGATAATGGAGGAGCCATCGGTGGGATCTGATGGGGTCATAATTGGCTAGGTCAGTAACAATTGTTCAGTTAGGGTTAGGTTTAATAGGCTATGGCTTCAATTTTCATGACGGTGGAGCTTCGTTTAGGCATCGATGTTGATTAGAGGTGGAGGAGGAAGTACGGTTCAATTGGTGGTGTGTGATCAACATGCAGCGCACTATAGCAGCGACCGTGCACTGTAGTGATGGTAGGTGTGGGGAGGCAACATAATAGGTTTAAGAGTAAACATGGGTGTGTATTACTCAATTTAGTCCTTGGACATTTCATATTTTCAAATTTAACCGTTAAACTTCTAACCTTTTTTTCTTTCACATATGAATTTTGATTCATGCGTGGTTTCTACTGTTCGACTCATTGTGGAATTCCAGACGATAGAGCCTTGTGTTTGTTGAATTTGGAGACTGTTGGAAAAAGCATGTTGGTGTGAATTTTTAATTTAATTAATTGAAATTTAAATTATAAAATTCATAATTACTAATGAAAAATCATATTCGTTGATAAAGATTATGTTCTATGGATGACTGTTTAATTATTATAATATTTTGATATATTATGCCTAGGTTGGGTAACTATTGCCGACTATCGTATTTTTGGATGTTGAAATAATTAATTGGAGTAAATTGGATAATAACGATAAACTTAAATAAATAAATTATAGATAAGGTTGTTTAAATCTTTTGGATGGTTTTTATAAATAACAACGATTTAATGGACTATACTGAAATTAAAGTATGAAATTACATAAGGTTATTATTTATGAATTCTTCAGGAAATTCATAAATAACAACTAAATATTATATTTTGAATTAATATTTGGGAAGTTTATTATTCATAAAATAGAATGAGACTTTAAATAGTAATAATATCATTTTAAAAAAGCGATTTGATAAATATTACTATTTATGATTTAAAATATGATGATTGTGTTATTGGAGAATGAAAGTACGATAAAGGACTATAAGAGTATATACTCATTTAAAAAGAATTGTTATATTTTTCAGGATGAATAATTAAAATTTATTTTATAATAAAAATTAACAAAATGAATTTCATACTTAAGAGAATAATGGATGCAAATACATTATTTTGGTGATTGCTAAGTATAGGATTGATTGTTAGTTGTAGTTATCACATATATTGGATATTTAATGACATTATCTCATTTTGACGAGTTTGCGATTTTACCATTATTTCTACTAGAAGATGGGTAGTTAACTATGGTTATTTGAGGATATAGATGTTGTGTTACTATTATGGAGTGATTAGTATACATCGAAGGATTTATACTTACATTCATGATGTATTATTATAGTTGATAATGCATGCAAGTATATTTGTGTTGTGATACCACTATTTGATGGATTAGGGTTGTCTTTGGATATTATTCGTGTTGATGTCTGTGCTCTATTATTTTTGTGGTTGTCCCATATGATGATTTGTTGAGATGGACGAGTAGTAGTACTATTTTCTTCTTTTACTATTTGCAATGGTTGCGATGGTTGCATTAGTTGCATTGGTTACGATGTTTGCAATGGTTGCATGGATGTTATAGTTGCAATGTACTGACAAATATTTGGATGTAGGAGAGAAGCAGTAAATAAAACAACATGAGCTTGATCCCCCAAAGGGGTACATATGCAGCCTTTTCCTATGCGATAGCTATCCAGCCTATGACCGTAGTGTGTGTGTGTGTGTATATGTATGTATGTATGTATAGGTGTGAAATTTTAGGCATAAGAAAAAGAGGGAATGGAAAGGTATTTTATTTCAAAAGAATTTTGTTTCCTAAAAGAAGAATTTGAAAATAATATAGTGTAAATATTTTTAACTGGGAAATATTTTATTCGAGGAAATATTTGAAAATAATCGATGCGAGTATTTCATTTGAGAAGCATCATTTTGGGTAAAGAATGTAACATCCCTGGATTTTAGCCCAGTCTAATTTGATAATTGAATTAATTTTTGAAATTAAATTGTGAATTAAATAGAGTTTTTTTCAAAATAAAATAAAATATTAGTTGTTTATAGATATTAATTTTAATTTTAATTGAAAATTAATTTGAAGATTTGGGAATAAAAATCTAAATTGTGTTTGAATTTCCAAATTTAATTAGATGTATGTTTATTTATTTATATGAATGGGTTATCATTTGAAATTTGATTCGAAGTCTGAATATAAATGTATTGAAAATAAATTTGATTTGGAATTCAAGAATGAATATTTTAGAAATAAAATTGGATTTATTAATTTTATATTTTTCAAAGGACTAATATATATGGATATATGTATGATTATTTATTTGTAATGAATAATTTTATTTCAAATCATTTGTTTTAAATTGTATAAGTACAAAATAGAATGTAAGGAAACAAAATAGATAAACATATCACATAATTATGATAAAGTAAGGATTCAATACTAAAATATAAACATATGAAGATATAATTCACAATTAATAAGTAAAAACATGAAACTTATTTTATAAATTAAAATAAAGCAAAGGGCTAAACATAAATCTATAAATAAATTCAAGACAAGGATATAAACATAAATATACAAAATTTTACAAGTGTAAACTATTTAAAATGCATTTAAAACATTTGTAATTAAATTAGCTTGCATAAAGACAAGTGTCAAAGTTATCTATTTTCATTTTTAAAATAATAAGAGAATTCGACCTATGTATGTATACATCTATACTCTCTTCTCAGTTTTCTTTCTTGCCTCTAAAAATCTGGAAAATAAAAATAAATGATAAATGAAAATCAAAACAACAAAGCAGTTCGAAAAAATTAAAATCAGATCAGTGCAAGCAGATCAATGCAAAGATCAAAGAAAATTAAAACTAAAGCATCTCTATATTAAAACCAAACTTCAGGCAACTCAAAGGAATTAAATCAAAATCCGGAAATAAGAAACTTAAGCCTAGACCAGGTCAAATAAAGATCAAAATCTGTTTAAGTTTTCAACCTGAAAGCATGCAAGTTTAAAAGCATCAGGTTACAGGAAAACCAAAGTGTATGGCCTCTGTTCTTTCATGAAATTGGTGAGCAGATTAACCTTGAACTTGCTATGATACCTTGATGTTATTGTTTGTATGAATGTTAAGATGCTTGCATGTTTGTGTGTATATGTATGTATATATATATATATATATATATATTGTGTACATATTTGTTTATAGGCATCTTTATCTCTGTTAAACATTTAAAGGCTAAAGAACATCATGAAAAAAAATCTTTATCTCCTTAAATAGACATTATTAGATTATGATTCTTGAATGAAAAAGGATTGTAATGATGTAATGTTATTTTTAAAAATAAAAACAAGTAGAGATATTGAGTAATTCACCTGGAAATTTGGAAATACAGTACAAACTCAGAACATCCCAAAATTTGATTATCATATTTCTTAGATTTGATTATATAAATTGAATCGTATTCGAAAATGCTAAATTTTAATATTAAATCAATTTTTTTATTAGTATTGGTTGTGAAATCTATAGTTGAACAAAATTGACAATTTCATCAAATTCCAATGATCAACAATGAATTGTGGATCGGGATTAGCGGTGATGGAGGCTTGGGTGTTGTAGAGTGGGTGAAAAATAGCAAAAAACTTTCCTGATGATCGATGCGACATGATTTCGATGAACTAGGGTTCATGCTCCAGTTTTGTTCGAAGGGGGAAACACGACAATTTCATCGTCACCGTCGTGTCGCACCAGACCGGGAGGGTTAGATGCGTAGGTGTGTGACGAAGTTTTGGTCAGGGTTGCATGACCGCTAGTGGTCGGCGGCGTCGAGGTGAGGGGATTGTTGATCAGATGTTGTTTCCAGGTTTAAGTTGAACAGCTTGATTTTGTTTTCTCGATCGAATCATCGATCTGGGTTGTTAATTGGTTTGAGATGATCATGGGTGACTTGTGGAGATTGTAGTGTTGATCGAAGGCGCTCCGACCGTTGGTGCATATGCACCAGTATCATCGTGTATATGTGATTGTTGAAGGAAGAAGAAGCAGTTTGGGTCTCGGGTAAATAGGATCGTGGCTCGAGTGAGTTACTCGGGGAAGACTCGAAGCATTCTGCCATCTGTTTGGGGAAGACTCGAAGCAGATCTCGAGCATATATGAAAAACAGTTTTTGTTTTGAAAAATTCTCAAACTTTTAAACACTTTTAAAACATGTTTTCAAATGGTGGTTTGATTAAAGCTCGGATTAATTAAGGATTCAAATAAGAGATTTTCAAAGTAATTAAATTTTTATTTATTCAACTTGTTACATTTTTAAGTATTTATATTAAATGAATAATGTAATTAAAAAGGATAATTAAGATAAAATGTTATCTTAACCTTTTAAAGTAATTAATGTGATAAGGATGATTTATTAAATAAGGTTAAAAGATAAACAAAAGTGATTAATAAAGATAAAAAGATTTATCTTTTGAGTTTATCAAATAATTAATGGTTGTTAACATAATTACCTAAAAGGTAATTACTTAGTTAATTACTTAATATTAAGGATTAACTTAATAAGTAATTAAGGTAAATTAATTTGTAATTAATAACTAATTAATTAAGAAGTAATTAATTAATAAAAGTAATTAAGAGTTAATTAATTAACAATTAAGGATAAATTAATTAAGATAATTAATTAAGAAATGATTAATTAGTGAAGGTGATTAAGACTTAATCAATTGAAAATTAATGATAATTAATCATTGATTAAAGATAATTAATGAAAGTAATTAGGTGGTTAATTAATTTAAACCACACGATTTATTCATCTTAATTGAAGATGTTTCATTGTTTTTGAATGCTGTGTATTGGATTGATATCTCTGTTATGTGATTGTGATGCTATGTAATATGAATTGCTTTGTGCTGAGCTGTGATATCTGTGATGAATATACTACCGTGTGAATATGAAAACCCCTTGGGCCGTAAAACGACATTTGAATTTCGATGCGACAGGGAGTCGGATTCCAGTTGGTTATCCGAAACCCACATCGAATCGTAATGGTGAATCTTTGTAGTTGATAAATTTATTTTATCTGTGAATCTATGAATGAAGATAAGCGTTATAGATTATACCGCTTATCGATATTGATATGATTGAATCTATAATGATTAATGTTGTTGCACCATTGTGTAAAACCCCTGGACAAGACTATACACACACGAAGATGGATTTCACGAGGAAATCGGTTAAGTCACATATATTTTTGAAATAGTTTTTGTAACATCCCGCCTTTTCGCACACTTTAAACCGACACACGTGCCAATTCAAAGCATACGCAAGGGCGGATTGTTATGGGGTAAATAAGAAAACAGAGAAGAAATAAAAACAAAACAGAATCTCACAGCGGAAGGATAAATTATAATAATAAATATACAGTTCAAAACAGTTTACAAACACTTGATTTGCTTTATACAATAAATATCAGAGTTACACCTACCAATACAATCAATGCAGCGGAACAGTATGAGTGTGGTGCAATACTATAGATAATAATAATACGACTCCTTCGTCTTCGTCCTTCAAAGCTAAAGTCTTCGATCCTGAAACGCTCGGACTGACCCGAGCGAATTTGAAAAGACAAAAACACTCGAGTCAGACTAAAAGATCTTATGTGAGTTAAATTAACAGAAATAAATATGAGTACAGTAACTCAAGAGATGTTCGGGATTTACATCTCCTAAGGATCCGTTAAACTATTTACTATGTAGTATATTGCGCTATTATAGTAGTGTCTATTTATAAAATAAACTTACTTTTCAATAGCGTTAAGGCTTTACATTTTCCACCTTAACACATTTATATATTCTCATAGTCTATACAGTACCGTAATCTCCCCCGTACTGGGCGTCGTCAGAGGGCACTCCATAGGTATGGTACAAAACATAACTCGTAGTAAAGGCTCGGTATGGTAGGTGACACGGCACAACAAGGCAATGCCAGGGTAGATATACCAATTGCATACCCAGGCTGATGGAAACGCGTAGCCGCAGTTACCGCCCACCTCGAACAAACTCCCCAAAATCAAATAAAAGTGGCCACTGAATCAATCCAAAGTCATAGTATAATATCGAAGAGGAGTGTCCAATCAGAGGAATGACCTCATTGGCCTGGGAATAGCTCCTGTTTTAGCCACCTTATGCCAACTCACGGGAGTTGGGTCCACGTATTTACCTTACAGGAAACGTCGCCACCACCTACTTCATTCTGGAATCTCCACCGCGTACACGGTTAGTCAAAGTGGTTTTCGGTATCGACAGAGAGTATGTCCATATCCGATCCCGGTCTCTTTGCCAACCCGTCGATATTATAACATCGCGGTCATTTAAAATAGTTTATACTTTAAAACCAGAATAAACATTTCCATCTTAAAATTATGAATACGATATCATTTTAAAACCCAAACAATATGATATCATTTATCCCAAATATAAATCTTTTCCAAAAATCATAATGCTTTAAAATTTATAACGTCTGAAAGCCAAATATCTTTTCAAAGCATAATTTTTCGAAATTCATAATTTAAAACCATAACTTCTAGAACTTGAATGGTTTGGACATTCAACGGTATATGAATTAAATGGTTTAACTTAAATGTTACTTTGTAAAGAAAATAGTTCTCATGGCTTTACAAATACATTTCTTTATTAAAGTCTAAACCAAAATTTATATTATCTCTCTCAAGTTCCAAAACCACTTCAATTTATATATATACGTATATCCATTTGGAGTATTAATATTTCAAACTAAAGTTGGATTTTATTCTTTCAACAAATCGAATGTTCTATTAATTAGTCTTGAATATTCATATAAAATCCATAAATAATAAGACTTCAATTTCTAGTAATAAAATATATATATTTTTCCCAATTCAAATTATACTAGAATATTCATTTCAATTTATTTTGGGAAAAATCCAATTATAAATATCATATCTTAAAATTTTCAAACTTAACATTTAAACATATGATATAAATTATTAAACTCCATTTTCTTAATTTTCTTCCATTTTTAATAAAGATTTTTATACACCTTTTAATTTCAAAATTTTCAACTTCATATGTATATATATATGGAAGAAAAATATTTATACAATATAAAATTTAAGATTATTATAAACCGTATTCCATCCAAACCATAGAAATCACATTTAAATAGTTATATATATACCGCGGTGCCTGTATATAATTTTCTATCCTATGGTCAAGTGATACGGATATTTATCATTTCAATCCGCAATTTAAAAGATATAAAATTTTGCGGTTATATATCATTTCAAACCACAATCCCGAATGAAATGAAATATGCATGATAATTTGCAATTTAATGATATACAATAAACATCCATTCATCAACATCATCCATCATCCAAATCGCAATCATCAATCAATATCAATCAATAACAATATTATTTTTGGTACTACATAACAGGTAATACTGGCAATTTTATTCAAATTAAATTTAACAGCTATTAATCTACAGTCTATATTCAGTAATAAATTATATAACTGTTAACTAGCAGTTCATATACAAACAAATAAATTTTAACTGTAAATTTATACGCAATAAATTAATTAAATTAACAGTTAAATTAAATAAATGCAATTCAACAGATATGAATAAAATAAACATGCCAAATACTCATAAATAAATTTCTATTCATTTCTAAAATTAATTTAAACAAACATAAAAGCTTCTAGTAGTTGTGAGTGGGTTTAAACACTCACCTTTTGAATTTAAATCGAATTTAAATTCGATTTAAACCCAAAATTCGCCCTTCTCGGAATTCGTCCAAACCAGCGTCATCAAATCTGGAATTAAATTACGATCCTAACAAAAGAAATTTCGTGTGAATCCGACTTCGTATGAGAAAGTTATGGCGAAAAATGATGATTGAATTCAAAATTGAAAATAAATAAAACGACACACATTCATCACTTATAAATATATGTGCCACGTCACTCCTTATATTCCCAGAAACACACGCAGCCCCCTTCCAGAAACCCTAATCGAAGATCTACGACGATCTAACCGTTGAATCGACACAAAAACCATATAGATGCGATCCCCATCGTCCACTCTACAAAACCCAGAAAGGGTTTGACGATCCGACGAAGTTTGCGACGACGATGATGAATGGTCACGGACTGTTTGAATTAATTCTGGTCAAACGAATGTTCAAAATAGAAAACGAATTGCACCAGTAGATTACGTGCCTCGAGAACATTAACATATATTTTTTTGTGGAATTTTTCTGAAGTGTTTGCATTTTTATTGAAATTTGGATTGAAGTAGATCTAGGTTTTGCAACCATTTGAGGAGGAGAAGGAGATGAAGAAATGAATATACAGCAAATGACAATAGGATGGAGCTAGGGTTTATAACTGTATATATATATATATATATTAAATTTCCAAAATTTAATTAAATTTACTTTCCATTATTTATTGTCAATTAGATTGATTTATCATTGGATTCATATTTCAATATGTAAATATCTCCAATTTCATCTGCACTTATATTTACATAGTTTCTAAATATTAAATTTCAAATATTACTTCATTTAACGTTACGTATTTATTATTTATTACTTGCAGCAGTTGATTATCAATTATACTTAATATACTAAATAGATGGTAAATTTTGAATACTTGTTATCATTAACGTTTTATTTCCACTTACAAAATAAATGAAATTATTACATAAACTCCCTTAATTAAGTCAACCATTATCTTATATAACTTAACTGGTAATATATATACCCAATTGCCCTAATTGGTTTATAGTTATCAGCTAAATACATACTAACTTGTAAATAAATTCGTTTAATTGCAAATGGATCTGATCAAATTTAATAGATTGAATAGATGGGTAAGCAAATAATAAATTTTCCTTTTTGTCAAATTCAAACCCATTCCTACTTAATTATCAATTACAATTTATTACGAAACATTGATTTTATGCAGTTACCTTTTATTTGCATAGTATTACATCAATTCCTATAACCTTGGATTCATTCCCAATTCACCAAATTCAATTAATTACACTTTACAAATGTGTTTCCAATATATAGGTATTGCCCAAGTTAAATTTATTAGCTAACTCATATTAATAAACAAATGACTTATATGAATGATTAAAATTTTCAATCATCTCACTTTACTCCTAAACTTCTGTTATTTAATAATTATTGCTTAGAACCTGATTTTAATCTTCCCATTATCTATTTAATTCCTTCTAGAATCATAGCTAATATTTGTCATCCCTTCATTACCCAAATGTTCTTATCCCATCAAATTTTAAGTTATCGAAATATTAAATGTCAATTTCTTTAATTGGACTAAATTTATCTATTAAAGGTTGCACTTAACCCAATTACATAAAACTTGCCCAATTTCTCCTTAAATCAATAACATTCATATAAAAATATGTTTATCATAAATTTTATCTACTCTTCCTTTTTAGGTAATGTCCTATATATTAGATTTCCATGTAAATTGCAATAAATCATACTCGTAGTTATATCACATTAAATGAATAAATAAGTGTTGACTCTATTCTTTTGATTCAACATTGGTTTACGTTATATTTCATTAATATTTCTACATACATCAGGATTTTTAAAAATGGTTGTAACGTGAAATCTCGTCTACTTCCCATTTTATATTTAAGGCTTCTAAAACCGATTCATATCATTTCTCTAGTCCAAATTTTATCAATATAACCTTAAATTTAATTTATTCCTATCGATGTAATGGTTAAACACAAATTTCACTTATTTGCAATAAATCCACAAATTGGATTTCAAATTTTCAAATAAATAAATAAATTTTAGTTTATCACTTCTTAAATACCCAAACGTCAATGCCTTAATTTAAACTGCATTTATTACATTTTTTAAAAATCCTCCATCTTAAGTGACAAATCAAAACTACCCTAACTACACAAATCATCGTATTATAAAGATATTTACACTATCCTCCATTTATTACCTTAATTTATTTAAGGTAACCTTAAATTAATATCTATTGCAATGATTTCAAATTATTATTCCCCCATTCCTTTTTAATTTCAATAACGCCAAATTTAACCGTTATATTCTCTTTATTTATGCGATAAATGCAATTATTGAATCTAATACTCCATTTAATTAATAGATCCTGCTTCCTAGAATCTATATCAACAATAGGTCAAATATATACATAGAATTAGCCTTAACTTCACCTAAAAGAATTAGCTATTTCAACTACCGCACAAAACTACGCTACTGCACTATTTAATCAAATAAATTAATTGAACTTAAATCAGCATAAAGGTTATAAAATTATAAATGTAATCTTAATAAATTCATTTATTGATTTAGACTCTTTCTATACAGTAATTAACCTATTTGTGGGTATAAATAACTTTGGAATTATATTACATCTCATTAGTGCGCGTTTTATTTCCTATAACTTCTCCTTATTTAACTATACCCATTAACAACCAAAAAAATTAAATTAGCTTTATTTCAATCTATTTCCCTTCTTAACTAAATAAAATAAATGGTTAACCTAAACACTTGTTATCCTTTGATATATTCAAATTCACTTCCAACATTTATTAACAAAATGTTGTCATAGGTTTAGATTTACATAAATAAATTATATGAATAGGTAGAAAAATTGGTAATCCGCAAATGCCCAATATACACGCATTAATTACTACCTATTGTTAGAATCCATTTATTAATTTATTAGTTAATAACGGTCTTTTTATTTCTATTTACTACCAAACTCTCTAGTTTATTATAGTTCCAATATATTAATACTTAGGCACATCAAGTGCTAGCCCTTTTGTTATTTATATTAAATTGGGTATGCTCAAATAAGTTGTTAATTAACTATTTCTACAAAATTATATTCATACATTCAGTTCCATATCTTATAGGGTAAAATTCTAATTACTTACGCTTAATCTATCAATTTAATACTCTATTCAAACATGCATTTAAATTCTTTTTATTCTAAATAAATTTTATTAAGTGTTGACATCCACTAATAGCATTCACCTTTATTACAACCAAAGGTGGCATCTTCACTACTGATTTTATATTAATGAATCTCATTTTAGTTAATATTTTTTTATTAATATTCTCAATTCAACATTCATTGATTTCTTAAAATTTACTTTTAACAAAAAGTGACAAATTACATTATCCAAATCTATTGTCATAAAATTTTATTGTTACACTAGGTTACAACTACTATACCAAATTTCTACATTTATTCTTAAACAAATTAGAAATTATATTAATTTAACGGGTCGTTACAATCTCCCCCACTCAAAACTTTTCGTCCCCGAAAAGGAAAAAGAAGGGAGAAGGAAGAATAAACAGTACATCTTATTTCAAATATTAACTTATAAACAATAATTTACTGGATAAATTTCCTTTAATGAAATATACCCGTTTATAATCATTACAACCTTTTATACTTAAATCATTAAAGTTTGGAAAATATTCAACAAAATTCTAAGTCCAAAATTTACGAAAATTTTTGGCGGAGTCTCCTTTGTACGGTGAGGCTCGAGAGAAAATATAATATCAAAATATACAAATATATTACATATATTATCAAAATATTATATCCCAACACGGGAAAAATAGCGCTTTAAACGTAATCCGAAAACGTACCTATTTGTCGGGCAATATACGCTTATTATTTTGGAACCAAAAGCAGTAGCAGTTGCTTCCATCATCTGTATTCATTTATATAATCTAAAAGGTTAAATATTTATTTTAAAGTGAACTATTCAAGTGGATTCAATCATTAATCAACCAAACAATTCAACAACCATCAACCTTACAAACAACATACATACACAAACAAAGCAACCATTTAATCCATCAAACAAATAGTTGTTTGGGTTCAAACTTGAAATTTGTATGAAATGAAATTAACTATCAAGTGCATCCCTTACTCAACAGTCTTAGATGGAACAAAGATAGATTATTTATTCATCCAACAACTTCAAATTCCTTACCCAACAAACATAAATCAACAATAACAATTCAAACCAACAACCAAATTAACTTATTATACATTTGTTTCATGCTTCAGTGGGTTGATTTTCTTTCTTTCATTCATGGAGGGATTTCTTTGTTTCTTACAATTTTATTTTCCATTTATTACAAAATTCATTATATTTGTATTCCAATTTATTGACTAAAGTATATATCATCTATTTATACTACTTACCTTTACTTATATAGTAAAATTTCCAATTTATCTTAAGCTTATACAATTAATTCTCATTAACAATTGCAAATTAATAGAATACCTTTATTACCTCAAGCCTCACTTGTAAGATTTCCCCTTACATTTTCTTACTAACATTGCAACTTTTATAATATGGTAAGTTATGTATGTTTTAAGAATGTAAGTGAAATTTTACAAGTTTCTTCTCAATTCCATTTTATTAATATATATTTGTTTTATAAATTACAATTTCGACTTACCTTTAATCTCATTCATTTATTTAATGTTGAAGTTTCCATTATATTTAATTACAGTAACCCTCTACTTACACTTAATTTATTAACCTTATAACTTGCATTCCTATAAGTGAAAGATTTTACTCATTCATTAACTATGGATTGCAGTCATTTATATTTTCCCTTCTTTCCATTATATTAGAATAGGGGGAATTAAAGCATACTTAAGTTAATAACCCTACAATCAAACTTTATAAATTAATGAATTTCATTTTTACTTTCTTAAGGTTAAAATCACCTATTAATAATACAACCTTTAATTTTAGTAAAATTCCAATCATCACTTAAGTTAATACCATTAAATTCTTATTTATAACAGTAATTTATTGAATACTTCATTTTTTTCCAAAATTCTACTTGCATAATATTCTATTCCACTCTTAATTTACATTTCAACTTTTTATACTTGGTAAGTTATTTATGTTAAAGAAAAATCAAAAGAACTTATGCAAGTTTAATCTCAACTCTTTTAATTCATTGATTACTTCTTTAATTTCACTAACCTAAATTTTTACAACTAATTAATGGAAATTCAAGAATTAATACCGGGTCAAATTCCAAAATTTCTTTAAAATAATAGATAATTAATTTCTTACAACTTTTATATCTCTAATTACCTTTAAACAATTAAAATTTTAAATAATTTCAAAACAAATCTGCAGTAGAATTTACTACAGTGGCCTTTCCCTTCGAAACTCGAAAATGAAAGTCGATGATGCGGCCGTTATCACCGAAATTATTTTCCAGCGACAGAGAGGAAAGTACAAACTTATTTTCTTCAAAATCCTCTTTAAACCAATTCCTTCGAATTATACTAAATATTTATATAAGAAAATATTTATAAACCAAATCATTATATTTCATAAATCCTTTGAAAGCAGATTTCAAAATCCCGGACTTAAGTTCAAAAATCTCCAATTTGATTTATTATAATTTCAGCTTAGCTTCAATTATTATAAATATTTTATTAACTAACACCCAATCTATAGCAACCAAATATATATATATCTTTATAAAAATATTTTTATATATAGAAAATATAATAGGCAAAATTATTTCATTCACCTATATTAAAACAAATATTATGTCGGTCTGTCCTAATTAAGTGTTTAGAAATCCCTATTGATGACATAGCGTCCCATGCATCAACCAGAATTTATAAATACAAAGTGGAACGGATTAACACAATATCAAAATCTTTTATTAATACTAACAAATACGCTCTCTCATATATATATACACTCAGCGACTCCCATAGGGTATTACTACCCTATTAATAAAGAGTCAAACCCCACAAAGCCAAGGTTTATCGCTAAACCAAAGCTCTGATACCAACTGTAACATCCCGCCTTTTCGCACACTTTAAACCGACACACGTGCCAATTCAAAGCATACACAAGGGCGGATTGTTATGGGGTAAATAAGAAAACAGAGAAGAAATAAAAACAAAACAGAATCTCACAGCGGAAGGATAAATTATAATAATAAATATACAGTTCAAAACAGTTTACAAACACTTGATTTGCTTTATACAATAAATATCAGAGTTACACCTACCAATACAATCAATGCAGCGGAACAGTATGAGTGTGGTGCAATACTATAGATAATAATAATACGACTCCTTCGTCTTCGTCCTTCAAAGCTAAAGTCTTCAATCCTGAAACGCTCGGACTGACCCGAGCGAATTTGAAAAGACAAAAACACTCGAGTCAGACTAAAAGATCTTATGTGAGTTAAATTAACAGAAATAAATATGAGTACAGTAACTCAAGAGATGTTCGGGATTTACATCTCCTAAGGATCCGTTAAACTATTTACTATGTAGTATATTGCGCTATTATAGTAGTGTCTATTTATAAAATAAACTTACTTTTAAATAGCGTTAAGGCTTTACATTATCCACCTTAACACATTTATATATTCCCATAGTCTATACAGTACCGTAATCTCCCCCGTACTGGGCGTCGTCAGAGGGCACTCCATAGGTATGGTACAAAACATAACTCGTAGTAAAGGCTCGGTATGGTAGGTGACACGGCACAACAAGGCAATGCCAGGGTAGATATACCAATTGCGTACCCAGGCTGATGGAAACGCGTAGCCGCAGTTACCGCCCACCTCGAACAAACTCCCCAAAATCAAATAAAAGTGGCCACTGAATCAATCCAAAGTCATAGTATAATATCGAAGAGGAGTGTCCGATCAGAGGAATGACCTCATTGGCCTGGGAATAGCTCCTGTTTTAGCCACCTTATGCCAACTCACGGGAGTTGGGTCCACGTATTTACCTTACAGGAAACGTCGCCACCACCTACTTCATTCTGGAATCTCCACCGCGTACACGGTTAGTCAAAGTGGTTTTCGGTATCGACAGAGAGTATGTCCATATCCGATCCCGGTCTCTTTGCCAACCCGTCGATATTCTAACACCGCGGTCATTTAAAAATAGTTTATACTTTAAAACCAGAATAAACATTTCCATCTTAAAATTATGAATACGATATCATTTTAAAACCCAAACAATATGATATCATTTATCCCAAATATAAATCTTTTCCAAAAATCATAATGCTTTAAAATTTATAACGTCTGAAAGCCAAATATCTTTTCAAAGCATAATTTTTCGAAATTCATAATTTAAAACCATAACTTCTATAACTTGAATGGTTTGGACATTCAACGGTATATGAATTAAATGGTTTAACTTAAATGTTACTTTGTAAAGAAAATAGTTCTCATGGCTTTACAAATACATTTCTTTATTAAAGTCTAAACCAAAATTTATATTATCTCTCTCAAGTTCCAAAACCACTTCAATTTATATATATACGTATATCCATTTGGAGTATTAATATTTCAAACTAAAGTTGGATTTTATTCTTTCAACAAATCGAATGTTCTATTAATTAGTCTTGAATATTCATATAAAATCCATAAATAATAAGACTTCAATTTCTAGTAATAAAATATATATATTTTTCCTAATTCAAATTATACTAGAATATTCATTTCAATTTATTTCGGGAAAAATCCAATTATAAATATCATATCTTAAAATTTCCAAACTTAACATTTAAACATATGATATAAATTATTAAACTCCATTTTCTTAATTTTCTTCCATTTTTAATAAAGATTTTTATACACCTTTTAATTTCAAAATTTTCAACTTCATATGTATATATATATGGAAGAAAAATATTTATACAATATAAAATTTAAGATTATTATAAACCGTATTCCATCCAAACCATAGAAATCACATTTAAATAGTTATATATATACCGCGGTGCCTGTATATAATTTTCTATCCTATGGTCAAGTGATACGGATATTTATCATTTCAATCCGCAATTTAAAAGATATAAAATTTTGCGGTTATATATCATTTCAAACCACAATCCCGAATGAAATGAAATATGCATGATAATTTGCAATTTAATGATATACAATAAACATCCATTCATCAACATCATCCATCATCCAAATCGCAATCATCAATCAATATCAATCAATAACAATATTATTTTTGGTACTACATAACAGGTAATACTGGCAATTTTATTCAAATTAAATTTAACAGCTATTAATCTACAGTATATATTCAGTAATAAATTATATAACTGTTAACTAGTAGTTCATATACAAACAAATAAATTTTAACTGTAAATTTATACGCAATAAATTAATTAAATTAACAGTTAAATTAAAAAAATGCAATTCAACAGATACGAATAAAATAAACATGCCAAATACTCATAAATAAACTTCTATTCATTTCTAAAATTAATTTAAACAAACATAAAAGCTTCTAGTAGTTGTGAGTGGGTTTAAACACTCACCTTTTGAATTTAAATCGAATTTAAATTCGATTTAAACCCAAAATTCGCCCTTCTCGGAATTCGTCCAAACCAGCATCATCAAATCCGGAATTAAATTACGATCCTAACAAAAGAAATTTCATGTGAATCCGATTTCGTATGAGAAAGTTATGGCGAAAAATGATGATTGAATTCAAAATTGAAAATAAATAAAACGACACACATTCATCACTTACAAATATATGTGCCACGTCACTCCTTATATTCCCAGAAACACACGCAGCCCCCTTCCAGAAACCCTAATCGAAGATCTACAACGATCTAACCGTTGAATCGACACAAAAACCATATAGATGCGATCCCCATCGTCCACTCTACAAAACCCAGAAAGGGTTTGACGATCCGACGAAGTTTGCGACGACGATGATGAATGGTCACGGACTGTTTGAATTAATTCTGGTCAAACGAATGTTCAAAACAGAAAACGAATTGCACCAGTAGATTACGTGCCTCGAGAACATTAACATATATTTTTTTGTGGAATTTTTCTGAAGTGTTTGCATTTTTATTGAAATTTGGATTGAAGTAGATCTAGGTTTTGCAACCATTTGAGGAGGAGAAGGAGATGAAGAAATGAATATACAGCAAATGACAATAGGATGGAGCTAGGGTTTATAACTGTATATATATATATTAAATTTCCAAAATTTAATTAAATTTACTTTCCATTATTTATTGTCAATTAGATTGATTTATCATTGGATTCATATTTCAATATGTAAATATCTCCAATTTCATCTGCACTTATATTTACATAGTTTCTAAATATTAAATTTCAAATATTACTTCATTTAACGTTACGTATTTATTATTTATTACTTGCAGCAGTTGATTATCAATTATACTTAATATACTAAATAGATGGTAAATTTTGAATACTTGTTATCATTAACGTTTTATTTCCACTTACAAAATAAATGAAATTATTACATAAACTCCCTTAATTAAGTCAACCATTATCTTATATAACTTAACTGGTAATATATATACCCAATTGCCCTAATTGGTTTATAGTTATCAGCTAAATACATACTAACTTGTAAATAAATTCATTTAATTGCAAATGGATCTGATCAAATTTAATAGATTGAATAGATGGGTAAGCAAATAATAAATTTTCCTTTTTGTCAAATTCAAACCCATTCCTACTTAATTATCAATTACAATTTATTACGAAACATTGATTTTATGCAGTTACCTTTTATTTGCATAGTATTACATCAATTCCTATAACCTTGGATTCATTCCCAATTCACCAAATTCAATTAATTACACTTTACAAATGTGTTTCCAATATATAGGTATTTCCCAAGTTAAATTTATTAGCTAACTCATATTAATAAACAAATGACTTATATGAATGATTAAAATTTTCAATCATCTCACTTTACTCCTAAACTTCTGTTATTTAATAATTATTGCTTAGAACCTGATTTTAATCTTCCCATTATCTATTTAATTCCTTCTAGAATCATAGCTAATATTTGTCATCCCTTCATTACCCAAATGTTCTTATCCCATCAAATTTTAAGTTATCGAAATATTAAATGTCAATTTCTTTAATTGGACTAAATTTATCTATTAAAGGTTGCACTTAACCCAATTACATAAAACTTGCCCAATTTCTCCTTAAATCAATAACCTTCATATACAAATATGTTTATCATAAATTTTATCTACTCTTCCTATTTAGGTAATGTCCTATATATTAGATTTCCATGTAAATTGCAATAAATCATACTCGTAGTTATATCACATTAAATGAATAAATAAGTGTTGACTCTATTCTTTTGATTCAACATTGGTTTACGTTATATTTCATTAATATTTCTACATACATCAGGATTTTTAAAAATGGTTGTAACGTGAAATCTCGTCTACTTCCCATTTTATATTTAAGGCTTCTAAAACCGATTCATATCATTTCTCTAGTCCAAATTTTATTAATATAACCTTAAATTTAATTTATTCCTATCGATGTAATGGTTAAACACAAATTTCACTTATTTGCAATAAATCCACAAATTGGATTTCAAATTTTCAAATAAATAAATAAATTTTAGTTTATCACTTCTTAAATACCCAAACGTCAATGCCTTAATTTAAACTGCATTTATTACATTTTTTAAAAATCCTCTATCTTAAGTGACAAATCAAAACTACCCTAACTACACAAATCATCGTATTATAAAGATATTTACACTATCCTCCATTTATTACCTTAATTTATTTAAGGTAACCTTAAATTAATATCTATTGCAATGATTTCAAATTATTATTCCCCCATTCCTTTTTAATTTCAATAACGCCAAATTTAACCGTTATATTCTCTTTATTTATGCGATAAATGCAATTATTGAATCTAATACTCCATTTAATTAATAGATCCTGCTTCCTAGAATCTATATCAACAATAGGTCAAATATATACATAGAATTAGCCTTAACTTCACCTAAAAGAATTAGCTATTTCAACTACCGCACAAAACTACGCTACTGCACTATTTAATCAAATAAATTAATTGAACTTAAATCAGCATAAAGGTTATAAAATTATAAATGTAATCTTAATAAATTCATTTATTGATTTAGACTCTTTCTATACAGTAATTAACCTATTTGTGGGTATAAATAACTTTGGAATTATATTACATCTCATTAGTGCGCGTTTTATTTCCTATAACTTCTCCTTATTTAACTATACCCATTAACAACCAAAAAAATTAAATTAGCTTTATTTCAATCTATTTCCCTTCTTAACTAAATAAAATAAATGGTTAACCTAAACACTTGTTATCCTTTGATATATTCAAATTCACTTCCAACATTTATTAACAAAATGTTGTCATAGGTTTAGATTTACATAAATAAATTATATGAATAGGTAGAAAAATTGGTAATCCGCAAATGCCCAATATACACGCATTAATTACTACCTATTGTTAGAATCCATTTATTAATTTATTAGTTAATAACGGTCTTTTTATTTCTATTTACTACCAAACTCTCTAGTTTATTATAGTTCCAATATATTAATACTTAGGCACATCAAGTGCTAGCCCTTTAGTTATTTATATTAAATTGGGTATGCTCAAATAAGTTGTTAATTAACTATTTCTACAAAATTATATTCATACATTCAGTTCCATATCTTATAGGGTTAAATTCTAATTACTTACGCTTAATCTATCAATTTAATACTCTATTCAAACATGCATTTAAATTCTTTTTATTCTAAATAAATTTTATTAAGTGTTGACATCCACTAATAGAATTCACCTTTATTACAACCAAAGGTGGCATCTTCACTACTGATTTTATATTAATGAATCTCATTTTAGTTAATATTTTTTTATTAATATTCTCAATTCAACATTCATTGATTTCTTAAAATTTACTTTTAACAAAAAGTGACAAATTACATTATCCAAATCTATTGTCATAAAATTTTATTGTTACACTAGGTTACAACTACTATACCAAATTTCTACATTTATTCTTAAACAAATTAGAAATTATATTAATTTAACGGGTCGTTAAAATCTCCCCCACTCAAAACTTTTCGTCCCCGAAAAGGAAAAAGAAGGGAGAAGGAAGAATAAACAGTACATCTTATTTCAAATATTAACTTATAAACAATAATTTACTGGATAAATTTCCTTTAATGAAATATACCCGTTTATAATCATTACAACCTTTTATACTTAAATCATTAAAGTTTGGAAAATATTCAACAAAATTCTAAGTCCAAAATTTACGAAAATTTTTGGCGGAGTCTCCTTTGTACGGTGAGGCTCGGGAGAAAATATAATATCAAAATATACAAATATATTACATATATTATCAAAATATTATATCCCAACACGGGAAAAATAGCGCTTTAAACGTAATCCGAAAACGTACCTATTTGTCGGGCAATATACGCTTATTATTTTGGAACCAAAAGCAGTAGCAGTTGCTTCCATCATCTGTATTCACTTATATAATCTAAAAGGTTAAATATTTATTTTAAAGTGAACTATTCAAGTGGATTCAATCATTAATCAACCAAACAATTCAACAACCATCAACCTTACAAACAACATACATACACAAACAAAGCAACCATTTAATCCATCAAACAAATAGTTGTTTGGGTTCAAACTTGAAATTTGTATGAAATGAAATTAACTATCAAGTGCATCCCTTACTCAACAGCCTTAGATGGAACAAAGATAGATTATTTATTCATCCAACAACTTCAAATTCCTTACCCAACAAACATAAATCAACAATAACAATTCAAACCAACAACCAAATTAACTTATTATACATTTGTTTCATGCTTCAGTGGGTTGATTTTCTTTCTTTCATTCATGGAGGGATTTCTTTGTTTCTTACAATTTTATTTTCCATTTATTACAAAATTCATTATATTTGTATTCCAATTTATTGACTAAAGTATATATCATCTATTTATACTACTTACCTTTACTTATATAGTAAAATTTCCAATTTATCTTAAGCTTATACAATTAATTCTCATTAACAATAGCAAATTAATAGAATACCTTTATTACCTCAAGCCTCACTTGTAAGATTTCCCCTTACATTTTCTTACTAACATTGCAACTTTTATAATATGGTAAGTTATGTATGTTTTAAGAATGTAAGTGAAATTTTACAAGTTTCTTCTCAATTCCATTTTATTAATATATATTTGTTTTATAAATTACAATTTCGACTTACCTTTAATCTCATTCATTTATTTAATGTTGAAGTTTCCATTATATTTAATTACAGTAACCCTCTACTTACACTTAATTTATTAACCTTATAACTTGCATTCCTATAAGTGAAAGATTTTACTCATTCATTAACTATGGATTGCAGTCATTTATATTTTCCCTACTTTCCATTATATTAGAATAGGGGGAATTAAAGCATACTTAAGTTAATAACCCTACAATCAAACTTTATAAATTAATGAATTTCATTTTTACTTTCTTAAGGTTAAAATCACCTATTAATAATACAACCTTTAATTTTAGTAAAATTCCAATCATCACTTAAGTTAATACCATTAAATTCTTATTTATAACAGTAATTTATTGAATACTTCATTTTTTTCCAAAATTCTACTTGCATAATATTCTATTCCACTCTTAATTTACATTTCAACGTTTTATACTTGGTAAGTTATTTATGTTAAAGAAAAATCAAAAGAACTTATGCAAGTTTAATCTCAACTCTTTTAATTCATTGATTACTTCTTTAATTTCACTAACCTAAATTTTTACAACTAATTAATGGAAATTCAAGAATTAATACCAGGTCAAATTCCAAAATTTCTTTAAAATAATAGATAATTAATTTCTTACAACTTTTATATCTCTAATTACCTTTAAACAATTAAAATTTTAAATAATTTCAAAACAAATCTGCAGTAGAATTTACTACAGTGGCCTTTCCCTTCGAAACTCGAAAATGAAAGTCGATGATGCGGCCGTTATCACCGAAATTATTTTCCAGCGACAGAGAGGAAAGTACAAACTTATTTTCTTCAAAATCCTCTTTAAACCAATTCCTTCGAATTATACTAAATATTTATATAAGAAAATATTTATAAACCAAATCATTATATTTCATAAATCCTTTGAAAGCAGATTTCAAAATCCCGGACTTAAGTTCAAAAATCTCCAATTTGATTTATTATAATTTCAGCTTAGCTTCAATTATTATAAATATTTTATTAACTAACACCCAATCTATAGCAACCAAATATATATATATCTTTATAAAAATATTTTTATATATAGAAAATATAATAGGCAAAATTATTTCATTCACCTATATTAAAACAAATATTATGTCGGTCTGTCCTAATTAAGTGTTTAGAAATCCCTATTGATGACATAGCGTCCCATGCATCAACCAGAATTTATAAATACAAAGTGGAACGGATTAACACAATATCAAAATCTTTTATTAATACTAACAAATACGCTCTCTCATATATATATACACTCAGCGACTCCCATAGGGTATTACTACCCTATTAATAAAGAGTCAAACCCCACAAAGCCAAGGTTTATCGCTAAACCAAAGCTCTGATACCAACTGTAACATCCCGCCTTTTCGCACACTTTAAACCGACACACGTGCCAATTCAAAGCATACGCAAGGGCGGATTGTTATGGGGTAAATAAGAAAACAGAGAAGAAATAAAAACAAAACAGAATCTCACAGCGGAAGGATAAATTATAATAATAAATATACAGTTCAAAACAGTTTACAAACACTTGATTTGCTGTATACAATAAATATCAGAGTTACACCTACCAATACAATCAATGCAGCGGAACAGTATGAGTGTGGTGCAATACTATAGATAATAATAATACGACTCCTTCGTCTTCGTCCTTCAAAGCTAAAGTCTTCGATCCTGAAACGCTCGGACTGACCCGAGCGAATTTGAAAAGACAAAAACACTCGAGTCAGACTAAAAGATCTTATGTGAGTTAAATTAACAGAAATAAATATGAGTACAGTAACTCAAGAGATGTTCGGGATTTACATCTCCTAAGGATCCGTTAAACTATTTACTATGTAGTATATTGCGCTATTATAGTAGTGTCTATTTATAAAATAAACTTACTTTTAAATAGCGTTAAGGCTTTACATTTTCCACCTTAACACATTTATATATTCCCATAGTCTATACAGTACCGTAATCTCCCCCGTACTGGGCGTCGTCAGAGGGCACTCCATAGGTATGGTACAAAACATAACTCGTAGTAAAGGCTCGGTATGGTAGGTGACACGGCACAACAAGGCAATGCCAGGGTAGATATACCAATTGCGTACCCAGGCTGATGGAAACGCGTAGCCGCAGTTACCGCCCACCTCGAACAAACTCCCCAAAATCAAATAAAAGTGGCCACTGAATCAATCCAAAGTCATAGTATAATATCGAAGAGGAGTGTCCGATCAGAGGAATGACCTCATTGGCCTGGGAATAGCTCCTGTTTTAGCCACCTTATGCCAACTCACGGGAGTTGGGTCCACGTATTTACCTTACAGGAAACGTCGCCACCACCTACTTCATTCTGGAATCTCCACCGCGTACACGGTTAGTCAAAGTGGTTTTCGGTATCGACAGAGAGTATGTCCATATCCGTTCCCGGTCTCTTTGCCAACCCGTCGATATTCTAACACCGCGGTCATTTAAAAATAGTTTATACTTTAAAACCAGAATAAACATTTCCATCTTAAAATTATGAATACGATATCATTTTAAAACCCAAACAATATGATATCATTTATCCCAAATATAAATCTTTTCCAAAAATCATAATGCTTTAAAATTTATAACGTCTGAAAGCCAAATATCTTTTCAAAGCATAATTTTTCGAAATTCATAATTTAAAACCATAACTTCTATAACTTGAATGGTTTGGACATTCAACGGTATATGAATTAAATGGTTTAACTTAAATGTTACTTTGTAAAGAAAATAGTTCTCATGGCTTTACAAATACATTTCTTTATTAAAGTCTAAACCAAAATTTATATTATCTCTCTCAAGTTCCAAAACCACTTCAATTTATATATATACGTATATCCATTTGGAGTATTAATATTTCAAACTAAAGTTGGATTTTATTCTTTCAACAAATCGAATGTTCTATTAATTAGTCTTGAATATTCATATAAAATCCATAAATAATAAGACTTCAATTTCTAGTAATAAAATATATATATTTTTCCCAATTCAAATTATACTAGAATATTCATTTCAATTTATTTCGGGAAAAATCCAATTATAAATATCATATCTTAAAATTTCCAAACTTAACATTTAAACATATGATATAAATTATTAAACTCCATTTTCTTAATTTTCTTCCATTTTTAATAAAGATTTTTATACACCTTTTAATTTCAAAATTTTCAACTTCATATGTATATATATATGGAAGAAAAATATTTATACAATATAAAATTTAAGATTATTATAAACCGTATTCCATCCAAACCATAGAAATCACATTTAAATAGTTATATATATACCGCGGTGCCTGTATATAATTTTCTATCCTATGGTCAAGTGATACGGATATTTATCATTTCAATCCGCAATTTAAAAGATATAAAATTTTGCGGTTATATATCATTTCAAACCACAATCCCGAATGAAATGAAATATGCATGATAATTTGCAATTTAATGATATACAATAAACATCCATTCATCAACATCATCCATCATCCAAATCGCAATCATCAATCAATATCAATCAATAACAATATTATTTTTGGTACTACATAACAGGTAATACTGGCAATTTTATTCAAATTAAATTTAACAGCTATTAATCTACAGTCTATATTCAGTAATAAATTATATAACTGTTAACTAGCAGTTCATATACAAACAAATAAATTTTAACTGTAAATTTATACGCAATAAATTAATTAAATTAACAGTTAAATTAAATAAATGCAATTCAACAGATACGAATAAAATAAACATGCCAAATACTCATAAATAAATTTCTATTCATTTCTAAAATTAATTTAAACAAACATAAAAGCTTCTAGTAGTTGTGAGTGGGTTTAAACACTCACCTTTTGAATTTAAATCGAATTTAAATTCGATTTAAACCCAAAATTCGCCCTTCTCGGAATTCGTCCAAATCAGCGTCATCAAATCCGGAATTAAATTACGATCCTAACAAAAGAAATTTCGTGTGAATCCGACTTCGTATGAGAAAGTTATGGCGAAAAATGATGATTGAATTCAAAATTGAAAATAAATAA
Source organism: Allium cepa (assembly GCA_030765085.1). Lineage (NCBI taxonomy): Eukaryota > Viridiplantae > Streptophyta > Magnoliopsida > Asparagales > Amaryllidaceae > Allium > Allium cepa. Next base: position 658,410,783 of record CM060940.1, read on the forward strand.
AACGACACACATTCATCACTTACAAATATATGTGCCACGTCACTCCTTATATTCCCAGAAACACACGCAGCCCCCTTCCAGAAACCCTAATCGAAGATCTACGACGATCTAACCATTGAATCGACACAAAAACCATATAGATGCGATCCCCATCGTCCACTCTACAAAACCCAGAAAGGGTTTGACGATCCGACGAAGTTTGCGACGACGATGATGAATGGTCACGGACTGTTTGAATTAATTCTGGTCAAACGAATGTTCAAAACAGAAAACGAATTGCACCAGTAGATTACGTGCCTCGAGAACATTAACATATATTTTTTTGTGGAATTTTTCTGAAGTGTTTGCATTTTTATTGAAATTTGGATTGAAGTAGATCTAGGTTTTGCAACCATTTGAGGAGGAGAAGGAGATGAAGAAATGAATATACAGCAAATGACAATAGGATGGAGCTAGGGTTTATAACTGTATATATATATATTAAATTTCCAAAATTTAATTAAATTTACTTTCCATTATTTATTGTCAATTAGATTGATTTATCATTGGATTCATATTTCAATATGTAAATATCTCCAATTTCATTTGCACTTATATTTACATAGTTTCTAAATATTAAATTTCAAATATTACTTCATTTAACGTTACGTATTTATTATTTATTACTTGCAGCAGTTGATTATCAATTATACTTAATATACTAAATAGATGGTAAATTTTGAATACTTGTTATCATTAACGTTTTATTTCCACTTACAAAATAAATGAAATTATTACATAAACTCCCTTAATTAAGTCAACCATTATCTTATATAACTTAACTGGTAATATATATACCCAATTGCCCTAATTGGTTTATAGTTATCAGCTAAATACATACTAACTTGTAAATAAATTCGTTTAATTGCAAATGGATCTGATCAAATTTAATAGATTGAATAGATGGGTAAGCAAATAATAAATTTTCCTTTTTGTCAAATTCAAACCCATTCCTACTTAATTATCAATTACAATTTATTACGAAACATTGATTTTATGCAGTTACCTTTTATTTGCATAGTATTACATCAATTCCTATAACCTTGGATTCATTCCCAATTCACCAAATTCAATTAATTACACTTTACAAATGTGTTTCCAATATATAGGTATTGCCCAAGTTAAATTTATTAGCTAACTCATATTAATAAACAAATGACTTATATGAATGATTAAAATTTTCAATCATCTCACTTTACTCCTAAACTTCTGTTATTTAATAATTATTGCTTAGAACCTGATTTTAATCTTCCCATTATCTATTTAATTCCTTCTAGAATCATAGCTAATATTTGTCATCCCTTCATTACCCAAATGTTCTTATCCCATCAAATTTTAAGTTATCGAAATATTAAATGTCAATTTCTTTAATTGGACTAAATTTATCTATTAAAGGTTGCACTTAACCCAATTACATAAAACTTGCCCAATTTCTCCTTAAATCAATAACCTTCATATACAAATATGTTTATCATAAATTTTATCTACTCTTCCTTTTTAGGTAATGTCCTATATATTAGATTTCCATGTAAATTGCAATAAATCATACTCGTAGTTATATCACATTAAATGAATAAATAAGTGTTGACTCTATTCTTTTGATTCAACATTGGTTTACGTTATATTTCATTAATATTTCTACATACATCAGGATTTTTAAAAATGGTTGTAACGTGAAATCTCGTCTACTTCCCATTTTATATTTAAGGCTTCTAAAACCGATTCATATCATTTCTCTAGTCCAAATTTTATTAATATAACCTTAAATTTAATTTATTCCTATCGATGTAATGGTTAAACACAAATTTCACTTATTTGCAATAAATCCACAAATTGGATTTCAAATTTTCAAATAAATAAATAAATTTTAGTTTATCACTTCTTAAATACCCAAACGTCAATGCCTTAATTTAAACTGCATTTATTACATTTTTTAAAAATCCTCCATCTTAAGTGACAAATCAAAACTACCCTAACTACACAAATCATCGTATTATAAAGATATTTACACTATCCTCCATTTATTACCTTAATTTATTTAAGGTAACCTTAAATTAATATCTATTGCAATGATTTCAAATTATTATTCCCCCATTCCTTTTTAATTTCAATAACGCCAAATTTAACCGTTATATTCTCTTTATTTATGCGATAAATGCAATTATTGAATCTAATACTCCATTTAATTAATAGATCCTGCTTCCTAGAATCTATATCAACAACAGGTCAAATATATACATAGAATTAGCCTTAACTTCACCTAAAAGAATTAGCTATTTCAACTACCGCACAAAACTACGCTACTGCACTATTTAATCAAATAAATTAATTGAACTTAAATCAGCATAAAGGTTATAAAATTATAAATGTAATCTTAATTAATTCATTTATTGATTTAGACTCTTTCTATACAGTAATTAACCTATTTGTGGGTATAAATAACTTTGGAATTATATTACATCTCATTAGTGCGCGTTTTATTTCCTATAACTTCTCCTTATTTAACTATACCCATTAACAACCAAAAAAATTAAATTAGCTTTATTTCAATCTATTTCCCTTCTTAACTAAATAAAATAAATGGTTAACCTAAACACTTGTTATCCTTTGATATATTCAAATTCACTTCCAACATTTATTAACAAAATGTTGCCATAGGTTTAGATTTACATAAATAAATTATATGAATAGGTAGTAAAATTGGTAATCCGCAAATGCCCAATATACACGCATTAATTACTACCTATTGTTAGAATCCATTTATTAATTTATTAGTTAATAACGGTCTTTTTATTTCTATTTACTACCAAACTCTCTATTTTATTATAGTTCCAATATATTAATACTTAGGCACATCAAGTGCTAGCCCTTTTGTTATTTATATTAAATTGGGTATGCACAAATAAGTTGTTAATTAACTATTTCTACAAAATTATATTCATACATTCAGTTCCATATCTTATAGGGTTAAATTCTAATTACTTACGCTTAATCTATCAATTTAATACTCTATTCAAACATGCATTTAAATTCTTTTTATTCTAAATAAATTTTATTAAGTGTTGACATCCACTAATAGCATTCACCTTTATTACAACCAAAGGTGACATCTTCACTACTGATTTTATATTAATGAATCTCATTTTAGTTAATATTTTTTTTATTAATATTCTCAATTCAACATTCATTGATTTCCTAAAATTTACTTTTAACAAAAAGTGACAAATTACATTATCCAAATCTATTGTCATAAAATTTTATTGTTACACTAGGTTACAACTACTATACCAAATTTCTACATTTATTCTTAAACAAATTAGAAATTATATTAATTTAATTTATTAAATATTATTAATTTAACGGGTCGTTACAGTTTTGAAAGTTTGAATTTTGAATCCAAACGGTTTTGGAAATGGAATTGGCTTAAATCAGAAGAGCTTTTGAAAAGTAGTTTTAAAGATGAAATTGTTAGCACCAAAATTGGCCACTAACACCCTTAAGAGAGATTGTGTAGAGAGATTAATGAAGATAGTAAATTAAAAAGTGAAGACAGTATGCAAACTTAAATACAAAGAACAAGAACACCAACTTTATAGTTTTACGTCCACTTTTAAGTTAATCTTTATTCCTTTTCTTGATAACTGATTACAGATTCAATTCGTTTCCAATTATTTGAATACAATTGCAAAGTAAAGATTATGTCTTGAGTGAGTGTTGAATGCGGCAGAGTTTCCCCAGTGTTCTCGAAAAAACCCATGCCCCTCTATTTATAGACGAAGATGGGTTGGACTTCCCTGGTGGGCCTGGTAGCTGAATACCTTGGCCCTAATGGAATAAGCCCTGTGTGCCGAACCGAATACGCCGAACGACTAAATGTCGAACCTCCATCTTTATGCCGGACGAAGTGAGGCTGGACACTCTGAATTCCGAACACCCATTTGTGCCGAACGACGCTGGACGACGATCGGTAGGCGATTACCGAACGAGATTTGAGCTGAACGGAGTGATGTGCCGAACAAGGCATGGATGCCGAGCAATATGGGATGCCGGACGATTCTGCCATGCCGAACGTTACTATATGTCGAACGATATATAATACCGAACGTCTCTCAACGTCGAATGCTCTTGCATGTCGAACGTCCTATAGATGCCGAACGAACTTGGATGTCGAGCGCTCCTGGATGCCGAGCGCTCCTGGATGCCGAGCGCTTCTCGATGCCGAGCGTTCTTGGATGCCGAGCGCTCCCAAATGCCGAATGACCCTGACTGCCGAACACTTCCCAATGCCGAGTACTCATGAATGCTATTCGAACGTGAATGCCAGACGAACCATTTGCGCCGAGCGTTCAGAATGCCAAACGGTATGTAAATGCCGAATGATCCATAAATTGCCGAACAATGTGCTAATGCCGAGTACTTAGTTCCCTGGTCAAATCTCCAGGAAACACTTGCCCCCAAAAGTGTATCGCGTGACCGAACGTGATGCGCTTTGAATTACGTGCCTCTATGCTCCACTTCGAGCCCTGGTTTACTTTCTTCGAAGGCGTTTTCTTGTGAACACCAGGTGAGGTGGTGTGTGCCGAACGCAATGTGGATGCCGAACAGAACAACTGAAACCGAACGCTCCATGTGTGCCGAACGACTTCGTTTTGACCGGTTCTAACAGTCATCGCCTCTTCGACTTCCTCTTCTTCCCTATAATGGCTGGACTTCTCCATCTTCTTCTCTTTTTCACTTCCACCTTAGCTACTTTGTATTCGCGAATCATCCTGTTAATAGACTCTAAAGACTTGACGATCCTTCCTAAGTCTCAATCTACTAACTAGGTATCGATTCCTTTATCTAAATCCTTTCCCTGACCAAAAAGTTTCAATAAGAGGCTTAAGTTCGTAAATTAGATCCGTAGCCGATAGGAGTTGTGCGGATGAGAGAATCGAACTTCGATTAGGATATTTTTAGGGCTAAACGATGTGGAGGAAAGGAGAAGTGGCCATAGATGAGCACACAAGGGAGTTGTTGGGAGATGTAATATGGTTCGGCATGGTTCTCTTGTGCCGAACGAGATTGGGAAAAAATAGCGGGGGAGCAGAAATTGGCTAGAATGTCGACCAGTATGGTTCGGCGTGACTCGTCGAACGATTCGGCCTCGTTGTTCGGTATGGATGGAGGAAGGAAAGAAAAACGAAACCGTTGTTAGGGACGGAGTGCCGAGCATTGGGGCTCGGCGTAACTTGGGTTCGGTAGGATTCGCCACATGCCGATTAGTGGAATGGAAGGATAGGAAGGAAGTATGAGTTAGGTAGGATGCCGAACGTTATTTCGGCCGAACAGAACTTAAGTCGGACGATACTTTGTTCAAACGACACTTAGGCCGATCAATGCTTTGTCCGAACGATACCTATGCCGAACAATGTCTTGGCCGAACAATTTTTTGACCGAACAATACCCGGGCCGAACAATGTTTTGGCCGAACGATACCTAGGCCGAACAATTTTCTGGCCGAATGATACCTAGGCCAAACAATTTTTTGACCGAACGATACCTAGGCCGACCAACATTCTCACCTTGCCTAATCATAAGATAAGAACAAAGACATGGACTTAAGCAAACTGGCATATCAAACTATTCTGAACTGATAATTTCCTGGTTCCAATTATCATAAGCCTGAACTGAAGTCGATAAAAGCTTTTGTCATACAATGTCAATGTCCGAGTCCAAAATTGAAAACATGGCCAGGCTGGCTTTTGGAGACGGTCAGCGATGACGGTCTTCGAGAATGACAGTTCAAAGTTCAACTTTATACCATCAACTATGTGACCTATAATTTCTCAGCGTTTATATTTGAATGATTGCACTAGATCACACACCGCACGAGGGGGATTTTTTGTTGTTAAGTCTAACGCCGATTATTTTTTGAGTATAGTTCAAACAGGTGCTCTGCCAAACTCAATATTTATCGGAGATGTCTAAGAAGTCTAGATCCTCCACAATCTCAGGTAGACCTGGGCCATCTTCAAAATAAGAAGTCGTGGATATTTCAAATCCGTCAACCTCCCCTGCCCATAACTTGGCTCCCGACACTCTGGAGGCAGCAATTCTCTTGGATAACCCTGTTTATTCACAGGCTTCGAAGGTCAATGAAGTTGCGCTCTGGCGAATATGCTCTATCCATGGAATGCCTTTCGACGACGTGCTGGTTCCATCGAGGCATGATCGTCCACACTTGCCCCCAGTTGGATACACGGCATGTAATAAATTAATGTGCTGGGTTGGCAGCGTGCCATCGTCCAATTTATTTCTTTGGGATGTGTTGCAATACATCGACATTGCCCCGTCGCAACTGCATCCGCACGGTCACGCCTTCATCTATGGTACCTATATCCTCTTCATGAATGTCCTCTCTCGGCCCCCAACCCCGGGCGACATCAGGTATATATATATATGATCAAGAAGCGAAGAGATAGCCCCTCTTACATGTTTCTCGAGCCACATCACAAATGCCAAATCCTAACTGGGGCCTGCAGCAAGTTCACCCTATACATGCAGGAATGCTTTTATGTGTGTTTCCCTCCTGGTTTTGCGAGGAGATGGGTGGAAGGAAGTAAGTCTCTTTTTTGGATCGATGTTCATGCTTGGTCGAAGCCGTGCCTTTTCAAATTCTTTTTACAATTTTTTCAGGTACCAATCCATGTCCCGACAGCCGCGGATATTCTAAAGCCATTGAAGCTATTAGAGCTCTTCCTGCCGAAGAACGGGACATTCGAACTCTCATTTCGAATGAGTCACTCACAAGGTTAGGGCTGTTGGCCGAAGGCCATCGGATTAGCCTGCCTCAAGGCGCCACCGTTCCCAAGCCCACCTCTGGAAAAGGGAAAAAATTAGCCGAGTCATCAGCACGTCGCACTCCTGATGCACCAGAGGAGGGGGAAATTAAAGGAAATGAAACACCCGAAGCACGGGATGAGAACGTGGGTCTCACTCAGGATCCGATAGTCGAAGTGCACGATATCGAAATGTCATCTTCCCCTTCAAAGAGTAAAAAGAGATTGATGTACAAGATACGGAGGGAAAAAGTTGGTGCAACCTCTAAAGCCACTCTCATTCCGACGGAGAAAGAGGCTTCTTCACAGCATTTGGAAAGTTCTTTGAAGGGCCTATCGAATCTTTCCATACCCGATGATCTGCTCAATTACGACTTTGACGATCCGGAAGCGTTCAAACTTCACTCGCCTATCAAAGGCGATGCAGGCGCTCTTGCCCAAAACCAAGGAGAAAAAACTCCCATTAGTAAAGCAACTGGTCCGTCGGGGGGAAAAACACTAGGACACAAACACATGCACTTTGCCTCGCACCTAAATTTTCATCATCACGCTACTCTTTGCTAATTCGTTGTTATTTAAATTCTATGCAGGTGACATGGGGCTTTCAAACGGATTCGATCGCCTTCGCGGTTCGTCTATCTTTTATCAATCTAGACGGGACTCGGGTTCCGGAAGACGTCGGGATAGAGATGGTGATGGCGATAGAGATTATCATTCCCAGGACTCGTCATCTCGGAAGAGAACTTACTACTAGCCAAAATACCACCAGGATACCTCTTCCCACCAGAGCAAGGCAAAGATAAGCGCCACCACAAGGGGTCGCAACCCGATGTCCCTCGGGATCAGCACTCCGACTCCTCTTCCACACGACAATCCCGAGATCCTCACAGGAGAGCTGAGCTTTCAAAATCGTCTCCTCCTGCTCCTGCAACAGATCCAACAGTATCGAAGAGGCTGGCCGAGCTTAAAGATAAATTTCCAAAAATCTGCTTTGATGGCCTAAAATTCCTTCCGGCGATTCATCTTATTCCCAGACATGTCAAGCAGAGCGCCATTGCCTGGACCAATGACGTCTATGTTCAATATGACGCGTTTGTTCATTTGGCTGAAAAACTTTCTAAAGTCTCCATGGAGCGCCAACATGAGATCGATCGCCTGAAGCTTGAGGCTATCCACGACAAAGATATCATTAATGCTCAGGATGAAGAGACTGCGACTTACAAGTCTGAACTTGAGGCCGCCCAACAGAGCGCCAAGGACACTGCCGAAGCCGTAACTCGTCTGGAATCGACTCACAAAAAAGAACTCGACGAGGAGGTACAACGCTGTGGGGCTTTGGCTTTGGAAAAAGATTCAGTACAAAAAGAGAGGGATGCATTCTGTCTCCAGGTTAAAGAACTTGAGGAGTAGCTTCGTAAAGAGAAAGAGGAGAAAACGGCTGCTCAAGAAGAGTCACAACGATACTGTAATGAGATCGTCGCTACTCGACTCTTAAAGAAGAAACTTGAGGATGATCTTTCCAAAGTCGAGACGTTAAAGAGCGAAGCCCGTGAAGAGGGCAAGAAGACAGCGTCCATGGATATTGACTCCCGTCTTGAGGCGGCTAAAGAAGAAGGTAGGGAGGAGGTCAAAAGCATGTTTGACCCGCTAATCGCTGAATTCAATGCCCACGTTCTCATGCATCGAGACTTGGCTTTTCTATGCGAGGGCTATCTCGAATCTTTGGCCGAGGCGTGGGAGACTTTAATTGAAATTAAAAAGGCCAAACATGGTATTGAGGAGGTTGACGAAGGGGCCTTGATAAAAGAATTCCTCAAGGGAAATGAGCCTTCGGACCTGTCAACGGCTAAAGCTATTTATTGCAAAGGCTCCCCTTCCATAAAAGGAAAAGAAGTTATCGCCGGTCCATTCGGGATTGAGTCTCCAGCTCGTGTTCCTACCCAGCCGACCGATGCTCGATCCTTTTGAACAGCACATTGGCTATGATCCGGAGGACCCCGGCCTTGGTGTTCTTGTTTTGTCCCCTATTCCGGAGGGTGAGACCACCTTGATGGTTGAGAGCCAGCCGGAACCTGGTAGGCAGCTCTTTTTCTTTAACATTCCAAGAGCTTTCGCTTTCCACCAGAAGCTATCGTATTCTAATACTTGCTTTTCGTAATTTTGTGCAGGCCATTCTGATCTTGAGGCTACTCCGAGGAGCGATGTCGCCAAGGAGGTGAGGGAAAAAACGAGTGAAACCACTCATGTAGGAGAGACACCCGGTCTAGATGCCCAAGTGATCGGAGCGCTCGATGAAGATAAATCTGAGGCTTCCTCTCCCATTGACGGGAGTTATGAAGTTGAAATTACAGGCGTCTCCGAGCATACATCCGAGCTGAGCATGAAGGAGTAGCTTGAGAAAGTGAAGGAGGAGACGATCAAGATCAAGGTCGAACCTCAAGTTGTGGACCCAGACGATCCTTTGCACAAGCCGTTGAAGGCCATTCTCCCTGGCAGGTCCAAACCCACGGATGTTCCTCATACTTCTTCGGCTGTCACTCCCCCGTCAAAGAAAGCTATCAAGGGTAAACGTACCGGGGAGGAGTCATCAGGTAAAAAGTCAAAGAAGTCAAAGAAGTAGTTTTCGCTCTCGTTCAACAAGAGCTAGTTTAGATTATGCAATTATTTTTGTTTTCGTAGTTTATGTAAATAAACTTTTGACTCTGAGCTTCGGAGGAGTTGTAGCAGAAACTTATTCTTAGTGAATAAAACTCAGTTTTTATGTCTTTCAAAAGGCTCTTGTCGTTCAATTTTTGTGTGATTGTGATTTAAATCCAAGCTGCTGCTAATAACATGGATTTATCGGTTCACCTTCATATAGCTTGGAGATTCTTTGAGAGTTGTTCATTTTTCCTTCCGTGCTTCAAGCACTCAGAATATTTTTTAGTCCGCACATTGGGGACTTAGAGTACTCCAGTCCGCGGTCTGGGGACTTGGAGATTTGAGTCGTTTATAGTCGAGTCCGCACTTTGGGTACTTAGAGTGCTCTAGTCCGCACTCTGGGGACTTGGAGGTTTGAATCATTTATACTCGAGTCCGCACTCCGGGGACTTAGAGTACTCCAGTCCGCACTTTGGGGACTCGGAGTTTTAAGTCGTTTATACTCGAGTCCGCACTCCGGGGACTTAGAGTACTCCAGTCCGCACCCTGGGGACTTAGACGTTTGAATCGTTTATACTCGAGTCCGCACTGCGATGACTTAGAGTACTCCAGTCCGCACTTTGGGGACTTAGAGGTTTGAATCGTTTATACTCGAGTCCGCACTCCGGGGACTTAGAGTACTCCAGTCCGCACTCTGGGGACTTAGAGTTTTGAGTCATTTATACTTGAGTCCGCACTCCGGGGACTTAGAGTACTCCAGTCCGCACTTTGGGGACTTCGAGGTTTAAATCGTTTATACTAGAGTCCGCACTCTGGGGACTTAGAGTACTCCAGTCCGCACTCTAGGGACTTAGAGGTTTGAATCGTTTAAACACGAGTCCGCACTCCGGGGACTTAGAGTACTCCAGTCCGCACTCTGGGGACTCGAAGTTTTGAGTCGTTTATACTCGAGTCCGAACTCCGGGGACTTAGAGTACTCCAGTCCACACTCTGGGGACTTAGAGGTTTGAATCATTTATACTCGAGTCCGCACTCCGGGGACTTAGAGTACTCCAGTCCGCACTCTGGGGACTTGGAGGTTTGAATCGTTTATACTCGATTCCGCACTCCGGGGACTTAGAGTACTCCAATCCGCATTCTGGGGATTTGGATTTTTGAGTCGTTTACACTCGAGTCCACACTCTGGGGACTTAGAGTACTCGAGTCCGCACTCTGGGGACTTGGAGGTTTGAATCGTTTATACTCGAGTCCGCACTCCGGGGACTTAGAGTACTCCAGTCCGCACTCTGGGGACTTGGAGGTTTGAATCGTTTATACTCGAGTCCGCACTCCGAGGACTTAGAGTGCATTAGTCCGCACACCGGGGATTCGAAGTTTTGAGACATTTATACTTGAGTCCGCACTCCGGGGACTTAGAGTACTTCAGTCCGCACTTTGGAGACTTGGAGTTTTGAATCATTTATACTCGAGTCCGCACTTCGGGGACTTAGAGTACTCTAGTCCGCACTCTGGGGACTTGGAGGTTTGAATCGTTTATACTCGAGTCTACACTCCGAGGACTTAGAGTACTCCAGTCCGCACTCTGGAGACACGGAGTTTTGAGTCGTTTATACTCGAGTCCGCACTCCGGGGACTTAGAGTACTCCAGTCTGCACTCTGAGGACTTGGAGGTTTGAATCGTTTATACTCGAGTCCACACTCTGGGGACTTAGAGTACTCCAGTCTGCACTCTGCGGGCTTGGAGGTTTGAATCGTTTATACTCGAGTCCGCACTCTAGGGACTTAGAGTACTCCAGTCCGCACTCTGGGGACTTGGAGGTTCGAATCGTTTATACCCGAGTCCGCACTCCGGTGACTTAGAGTAATCCAGTCCGCACTCTGGGGACTCAGAGTTTTGAGTCGTTTATACTCAAGTCCGCACTCCTGGGACTTAGAGTACTCTAGTCCTCACTCTGGGGACTTGGAGGTTTGAATCGTTTATACTCGAGTCCGCACTCCGGGGACTTAGAGTACTCTAGTCCTCACTCTGGGGTTTCGGAGTTTTGAGTCGTTTGCACGTGTTCATACGTCAGCCAGAATAATATAATTTTATTTGACTGTCACAGGATCATCATACGCAGAAACATAGTAATTCATGGAGAGGATGGCTTCAAGCCTTTATTAATGAAAGCAAGCTAAATTGTCTTATTACATGCCAAGAACTAGAAATAAAAGCGAACTGAAAATAAATGCAACTAATACATGAAAGAAATAGACTAAGTATAATAATGCAGCAAGTGCTCGCTGTTCTATGCTCGGGGGAGTGTCGCACCATCGACGGTCGCTAACTTGAAAGTTCCTTCTCCAAGCTTCTGTTCGATGACGTATGGACATTCCCATGCGGGATTCATATGAGATGGGACCGAAAAACTCGTTTCAAAACGAGGTCTCCCACATCCAAAATTCTCGGTCGGACCTTTTCGTTATAATATTTAGCGACTCTATGTCTGCATGTAGCCGCTATCAAATTGGCTTCTTCGCGTTTTTCGTCAGTGAAGTCCAACGATTTCAATAAAAGATTCTGGTTCGACGCGGGGTCGTAATAAGTTACCCGATGTGATGGAACTTCAAGTTCCATGGGTATGAAAGCTTCCATGTCATATGCCAATTCGAATGGAGTATGGCCAGTCGCGGTCTTGTGGATAGTCCTATAGGCCCAAAGCGCCGTTGGAAGTTCATCCACCCACTTGCCTCTAGCCTTTTCCATACGCTTTTTCAATATGGACTTGATTATCTTGTTTACGGCTTCCACTTGTCCGTTGGCTTTCGGGTGAGCAACCGTTGCAAACTTCTTCTCAATGCCATATTTCTGACAAAATTCTTTGAACTCTTTGCTTTCGAATTGAGTCTCATTTTCTGTAATGATGGTCCGCGGAAGGCCAAAACGGCATATGATATTTCTTACGACGAAATTAATAACCTTCTTGGTGGTTATTGTGGCCAGAGGCTCTACTTCTGCCCATTTGGTAAAGTATTCGACCGCAGCTATTGCATATTTCGCTCCACCATTGGCTATGGGTAAACAACCAATTAGGTCGATCCCCCACATTGCAAATGGTCAGGGACTAACCATTTGCGTGAGTTCCGTCGGCGGAGCTCTCGGGATTTTTGCGTATATCTGGCATTTGTCACATCTTCTCACATAGTCTGCAGCATCCCGATTCACAGTTAGCCAGTAGTATCCATAACGGAGGACTTTCTTTGCTAATGTTTGGCCCCCAGTATGGTCACCGCACTCTCCCTCATGAACTTCCTTTAATATTCGTTTTTTCTCATAGTGGGACACGCACCGGAGTAAGGGGGTCGAGAATCCCCTCCGATACATACCCCATCTTGCATTATATATCGTGAAGCCTTACGAAGGACTTGTCATCTTTCGCTCCTTTTTTCGGGTAAAATCTCGAATAGCAAGTACTGCCTGATTGGGGTCATCCACGATTCCTTCTCGATTTCAGTTTCGAACGCGAAATCTATCTCCATCATATCTATACTCGGATCATGGAAGGTCTCAACAGGAAATAATCCCATTTACTGTGCATCGCCAGTGCTTGCGAATTTTGCCAATGAATCGGCTGCTCTGTTTTGCTCATGCGGGACATGTGAAATATCATAATACTCGAGATTTGCTAGCAGCACCTGAACTCGGACCAAATATAGGGCAAGTCTCTGCCCCCTTTCTTGGTAATCTCCTCGCACTTGGTACACCACCAGCTGCGAGTCGCTAAAGATTTCAATCGCTTTTACTCCCAGTTCTTGCCGGCAATCAACGCTTCATATTCGGCTTCGTTATTCGTTGCTGTGAATTCGAGCTTCAAAGCATAGCAAACTGATCGGTTCTCAGGAGTTACAAGAACTATGCCAACTCCCAAACAACGGTCGTTAGATGCCCCATCGGTGTACATCTTCGATCGAACGGGAGGTATGACATTGTGGTCGTTTGATTCGTTTGACATAGTAAATTCAGCAATGAAGTCAGCTAGTGCTTATCCTTGTATGGCCCTTCGCGGCAGGTAGGTAATATCGAACTAACTTAACTCAATATTCCATTTAACATCCTTCTGGAAGTTTCCGGTCATTGGAGTATCTGTCGCAAAGGTTGATCAGTGTAAACACTGATTGAGTGTGCCTGAAAATACGGACGAAGCTTGCGTGATGCAATCACCCAGCAATAGGCTAGTTTTTCAATCTTTGGATAATTTCTTTCTTCCCCGGTCAAGCGTTTACTGATATAATATACTGGCTTTTGAACTCGGTCCTCCTCGCGAACCAGAGCCGTACTACCAAGTATACATACAGCATTTCATGGTCGATTGGTTTCAATGGCTCTGGGGGGCTCTCCAAATGCTTTACCAAAGCTCGAAATGCTTCCTCACAATCGGATGTCCACTCGAAATTCCTTTTTCCCTTCTTAATCACGTCAAAGAAGGGAATGCATTTATCCGTGGCTCTGGATATGAATCGGCTCAGCGTTGCTACCTTTCTATTCAAGCTTTGTACTTACTTTATAGTTCTGGGCACTTGTATGTCTCGAATAGCTTGAATCTTTTCCGGGCTAGCTTCAATTCCACGTGCATTCACAATAAAACCCAAGAACTTTCCTGATGCCACACCAAAAGAGAACTTCAAGGGGTTGATCTTCATACCATAATGTCTGAGTATATCAAACATTTCTTCTAAATCTTGAATGTGGTCATTTGACTGCCCTGACTTCACGAGCATGTCATCCACTTAGACTTCCATCGTCTTACCGATCTGGTCTTTAAACATTCGATTCACCAGACGCTGATAAGTTGCTCCCATGTTTTTCAATCCAAAGGGCATTACTACATAGCAATATAGCCCCATATTCGTGACAAAAATGGTGTGCTCTTGGTCTGGAATATGCATCGGGATCTGATTGTATCCTGAATATGCATCCATATATGATAATAATTCGTGTCCGGCGGTAGAGTCGACGAGCTGGTCGATTCTAGGTAAAGGGAAACTATCCTTCGGACATGCTTTATTCAGATCGGAGTAATCAACACAAGCTCTCCACTTTCCATTTGCTTTCTTCACTAGCACTGGGTTAGATACCCACTCAGGATAGAGGGCGTTGCGGACGAACCCATTAGCTTTGAGTTTGTCCACCTCCTCTTTGAGAACCACAGACCTCTCCGGTCCATACCTCTCCTTTTCTGTTTTACGGAAACGTACTTTGGGTCTATGTTCAACATATGACTCGCAATTGTTGGAGAAATCCCGCACATATCAGAGTGTGTCCAAGCGAAAACATCAAGATTCGCTCGGAGGAAGTCAGTGAGGTTCTCGGCCACCACGGGGTCGAGTTGTTATGTAATTTTGAGAATTCGTGACGGGTCATCTTGGCTGATTAGGATGTCAATTGTTAGTTCAGCCGGTGCTGCATTTGTTTCCCTGGTTCCCCCATCATCATCTCTTGGATCTATGTCTCTATAGATCCGAGAATGTTGCCCGAGCCAGGGTTCGGGCTCTACTTGCCAATCATTAGAATTTTGGATGCGGATAGAGCTGTCCGCAACCTTTCCTTTCTTTCTACGCCGAACCTCTCTCAGCTCAGCCACATAGCATGCACGACCGGTCGCCTGATCGCCTTGTACCACTCCAACACCTCTGTCTGTTGGAAATTTTAACGTCAGACACAAAGGGGCCAACTCTGCCCTAAATTATGCCAGATCTGGACCTCCTAGAAATACGTTATATAGAGAATCAACATCCAACATTATGAACGGTAGGATTCGCACCCTCCTACGCTCGCCTTGCCCCAGTTCAACTGGTAACTCCACATATCCCACTGCATCCGTTGCTGCGCCATTAAAGCATGGATTCTGGCTTTAGATGGTTTCAAATCCTTGGTCTCCATCTTCATTTGTTCGTATGCTTTCTTGAAGATGATGTTAACGGAATTTCCGCAATCAATTAGAATTCTCTTCACAAACGCTGGCCCGATTATCGTAGATATGACCATCGGGTCGATGGTAGGAGCCTCCACCTTATCCGCATCTCTTCTCCTGAATATAATATCATCATTTATCATGCGCTGCTGCTTTGCAGGGGTCCCATCCTCCACATTCAAACAACACTCGTACTCCTCATGTCTTAAAGAGTTAGCATATCGCTCCATCTCTTGCCAATTCTTATCTGCAGGGTGAGATCCGCCAACAATCGTGTTAATAACCAATCTAACCACAGTTCGAGTAGGCTGTTCTGTTTGGTGTGGAGCTGGCCCGCGTCCAGGGTCCGATGTCTCTTGCCTTCCGTCTTGTAGGTCTTTGACAAACTCCTGCAGCTTCTTCTGTCTAATCAACGTTTCAATGACGTCATGGAGGAGTCTACACTCCTCTGTGTTGTGCACATAAGACTCATGAAAGCGGCAAAACTTCCCAGTCCGCTTCTGTTCCTCTATTGATTCCTTTGGACGTGGTTTTCTATATTGAAAATTGTTGCAAGTTGACAGATAGATGTTCTTAAGAGATGCATTAAGCGGGGTGTATTCATTGTAGGTCGGGATCCTTGACTTCCATTTTCCCGTCTCTCTTTTCTTTCCAGGATTGCCACCTTCGGATCCTTTAGGTTGCCCAGGCTTGTTTTCGAAGTTTACTTGAGATTTTCCCGAATTATCGCCGGCTTGCTTCATGGCGACATTACTTTTCGCAGTCTCCTGAGCAGGCCCTGGTGCCTTGTCTCTTCTTATCCATTGGGCTTCTTCCCTTCTTATGAACTGATGAGCTTTTGAATAAAAACGCTCCAGCATGGCTGGGCCGCCAACCAATCTCCAAATTCAAAATCTGGATCCACTCCACGCATTACCGCAATCAAAACTGCATGGTCGTTAGGATTTCTCACTTCAATTGTAGCAACATGAAATCTCTGCAAGTATGCTTTCAATGACTCTCCTGGAGCTTGGATTATGCTCGATAAGGACATCACATCCTTTGGGCGAGTGGTGTGTATCATGAATTGTTCTATGAATTTCATTACCAATTCGTCAAAGCTGGATATAGATCGTGGGGGAAGTCGAGTAAACCACATGGTGGCAATTTCGGATAGAGTGATCGGGAAGCACCTACACTTGGTCGCATCATTGGCTCTTGCGGAATCCATCATCCATCTGTACCTCATCATATGTTGCCTGGGATCAGTCTTCCCTTCGTAGGCTGGGATAGTCGGCATATTGAACTTCTTGGGATACTCAGCCTGTAGGATATCATCTGTGAAGGGAGTATGACTTCTGGACACTCCCCAATCTTCATTATTCAAGCCTTGGTTCTCTCTCATCAACTGCCTGACCATAGCTATTAAGTCCAGAGTTTGTATGGAGGATGGAAGGTTGGATTCCATTCCACGGGACCGTGCGGGTTGATGTCCTGCCTGATTTGGGTCTTGGAGATTCGGGCGTCCGGTCTCCTCACGGGCTTGATCCCTAGTCGATCGATCTGTGACACCTGCCTATGCACCTTCATCCTTACGGCGCCTACGCCTAGGAGGTTCATCAGTTGAGGTGGAACTATCAGATTCAGAATAAGGGGCAGGGTTACCTCCAGCATTCCGATGCTGCTGCTGAGTGAGCTGAGTCATGAGGTTAGTGTTGGCTTGAATCTTCTTAGCAAGTTGCCTTCTACTTTTCTTAAGTTCTCTTATCAAGTCGTTGAACTCTGTTCGGGAAACAACTTCCGCTTGGTTTTGGGTGGAGGGCCCTGCACCTCGAGTTGCTTGTTGATTCCTAGGTCCAACTTGTGGCATGCTGGCAGTCTCGTGGACATCTGTGTTATGAGAGGCCGATCTAGTTCGTAGTCTCCCTATGGTAGAGTTGTTGGTTGTAACTCTGAATAGAATCAACAAATGCCTTATGAATGATCTTGGATTCCTTTGGGGGATTTATGCAATCCAGTAGCTACAAAGCAGATCCTAACAGCTTGAGAATTCGATTCTCAGTGAAAGCACCAAAATGTTCGCACCAAAATTGACCACTAACACCCTTAAGAGAGATTGTGTAGAGAGATTAATGAAGATAGTAAATTAAAAACTGAAGACAGTATGCAAACTTAAATGCAAAGAACAAGAACACCAAATTTATAGTGGTTCGGCGTAACCGCCTACGTCCACTTTGAAGTTAGTCTTTATTCCTTTTCTTGATAACTGATTACAGATTCAATCCGTTTCCAATTATTTGAATATAATTGCAAAGTAAAGATTATGTCTTGAGTGATTGTTGAATGCGGCAGAGTTTCCCCAGTGTTCTCAAAAAAACCGATCCCTTTCACTGTGCCCCTGCCCCTCTACTTATAGACGAAGATGGATTGGACTTCCCTGGTGGGCCTGGTAGCTGAATACCTCGGCCCTAATGGAATAGGCCCTGTGTGCCGAACTGAATACGCCGAACGACCAAATGCCGAACCTCCATCTTTATGCCGGACGAAGTGAGGCCGGACACTCTGAATGCCGAACACCCATTTGTGCCGAACGACACTAGATGACGAACCGAACGAGATTTAAGCTGAGCGGAGTGATGTGCCGAACAAGGTATGGATGCCGAGCAATATGGGATACCGGACGATTCTGCCATGTTTGAACGTTCCTGTATGCCGAACGATATATAATACCGAACGTCTCTCAACGCCAAATGCTCTTGCATGCCGAACGTCCTATAGATGCCGAGCGCTCCTGAATGGCGAGCACTCCTAGATGCCGAGCGTTCCTGGATGCCGAGCGCTCCCAAATGCTGAACGAACCTGACTGCTGAACACCTCCCAATGCCGAGTACTCACGAATGCTATTCAAACGTGAATGCCAGAAAAACCATTTGCGTCGAGCGTTCAGAATGCCGAACGGTATGTAAACGTCGAACGATCCATAAAAGCCATTTGCGTCGAGCGTTCAGAATGCCGAACGGTATGTAAACGTCGAACGATCCATAAATTGCCGAACAGTGTGCTAATTCCGAGTACTTAGTTGCCTGACCAAATCTCTAGGAAACATAAATTATTTTGAACAACTTGTTAAAGTTTTGGAATTAAATGATTTTTTTTAAATTTAAATTAAAAATTTGGAATTGAGTTCCACAAGTATATGTTTGGAAATTGATATGAATATATGTTTGAAAATTTGGTTTGAAAGGTTTCTGCAAATTATATATATATAAATATATATATATATATATATATATATATATATATGGATCATCTTTAAAGTATTTCAAGAGCATTACTTTGGAAGTCTGAATTTAACCCAAGTTTTACACTTGAAAGGCTTTAGCTTGTGAAAATCTAATCGGATTTTTCCGAGACGAAAACTATTTGTTTTAATTAATAATAGCTTTCATATAAGGAAAGGTTTTCCAATTTGTGTTGAAAGATTTCAAATCGAATTGAAATGGTTTTGAAAAGTGTTAACTAATCTTTGTGAAAGATAGTCAAACCTTTATTTGAAATTGAAGAGCATTTTAAATGATGTATCTTTTATATAAAAGTTTGGAATGGAATGGTTTTGTGGAAATGATTTTGAAAGCTATGAATTGAATCTTTGATTTAAAGATTGGATGAGTTAATCCAATTTGAAAGGAAAATTGTTTCGAAAAGGGTATGAATGAATCTTTGTTAAAGATTGGTGAAGTTTGTTTTCAAATTGAAAAGGGATCTAAAAAGCGTATCTTTTGTATAAAAGATTTCAATTGGAAAGATATTAATGAATCTTTATGAAAGATTGGTAAACTTTGTGAAGTGAATCTTTTTGTTCAAAAAGATTTGTAAATGGTAATTTGTTTAACCATTTGAAAGAAAAGTTTTGGGTAATAAGTTGTGACTTAACTGAGATTCCATATCCATATGTTTTTAAATATTACAATCACTATTCTGTTTAGCCGGAAGAGGACTTTGTATCATGTAACCCATTCCGAATAGTGATACGACGTTATGGATAGCAATTGAAGACCGGTGGTAAAGACCAAATATTTTCGAAAGCGAAAGGATAACCCGTCGAATGTCTCTGCACCGAATGACCCCTGGTATAGAGATTTGAGCACCCTTTGTGATGGGGAGTCTGAACGTGATTAAGGATTATCCGAATTTGTAAGGGCTTCTTTGCGAAGTGCCTTCAGTTCTATTCGTACCCGGAACAGACTTGTATGGATATTGTCTGACGTTACACTTTGAGATGTAAAGCTGGTTTCTATCAAATACATTTCTGTTTGGTGGCGGATATTTATTCTCTTAGCTTAACACCCTTCTCTGAGACGTACGATCTCAGAGGTTATGTAGTTGATGGTTACTAGAGATACATTCCCAATTTGGTAATGTGGCACACGAAGTGCTGCTGATTATTTGTTGACCGAAGCATGGCTTTGTGGAAAATCATAGCTTTGTGGACGAGACTGCATCAGGACCTCACACCCTGGAAATGGTCGAAACAGGAATGTTGCAACAAGGTTTTTAGGGGTCGCGCGCCCTAGGGTATGTCCATTTTCTTCTGGATAAAATGTGATATCATGGTATGGAGCCTAGATATTTAACCTATGTGGTTGCTACAAACTTATTGCTTTGTGGTTGTTGGCTGAGAGGCACCTCGGATAAAGGTCAGTAACGACCGGGGGTGGCATACTTGTGTGTTAGTTACCTATGTTATAGCTTGGTTAAAGCGTGAGGTAGTGTCGGCCTTGTTAGCAGAGATCCGGTTAGGTTCTCGGGGCGTTTCCAGAGGCGTACCCATTTTGGTGAGGAAGTTCCTTAGCCTGACCATTTGTTGGAAACCCAATCATCCAATACGCGCCCTTTACGATATCAATTGTATAACCTGCCATTCTTAAATAGTAGCTATAGTAGGCATATGACGAAATGTGGTATGCTGGCTAAGATTGATATTATACTTTTGAAATGTTTTCTGCACTATGCACTAATAATAATATCAAAATGGTTTTTGCATATCAAGGATTTTTTGCTATCATAAGGAGAAATCTTCCCCAAGTGTGCGCTTGCATTGTGTGTGTGGTGGGAGGCCTTATGGCAGTTTCATTTTCCAAAAAGCATTGCGGTTTTCAATATTCTAAAATCTTTGTTGTTGTTTTAAAGATAAAACTGTTTTTGTTTGCTCAATCCAGTCCCATGACTAATCCGGAGTTTATTGTTCCCTTCCTAAACTCTGGGTGCCCACAATTTTCCACACGGGCAGTCTAGAGTTTGGTTTTTCAGATGGTAGATATCGATTCAGCAGCTTTTAGCTTTCTCTTTGTAATTCTTTGGAGACTTTGGATATTGAAGCCTTTGGTTAGGACAACTGACCGTGCTTAGCTTGGTGCGACTTGATGGTGGTTCGAGCTATCTATGGGGATTGCTGATATTAGTGTTTCTTCTGGAGTTTCAAGTTCTAGTTGTTTCCGCTGCCAGTTCATTGGTGTTTCCACAGTAGCATTTCATTGTATCTCTGATATTGATCATTGTTGTATATTTGGATATTGTATCATTGTATTTATATATGATATTCATTCTTTTCTTCTGTTTTGTTGTTATACTTAATGTGTTATAAGCTCCGACGAGCCAGATTCGACGTTTGAATCTGCGGCATTCGAGTACAAGTGAAGTACAGGTGTCAATTTTCGAAGGTCGAGCTAGGATTGTTACAAATAATGTAATAAATATTTATTTGAGAAGAAGAGTTTTACCATAGAGGTTCGTCTGATTTCAAAAAAACTTTCATTCTAGATGCTGTTTTAAAAAGAAAATTATTTTTGGATAAAGGGATTTTGGTTGAATGGAGACCTAATTCGAAATTTATTTTATTGAGATTATATACTATTAAGAAAAGATGTATTGTAAAATATCTAGTTTTACAATATTTTGTGAAAGGTATTTTACAAAGATGAGGATGATTTAAATTGAAAAGTAAATGGTAGAAAAAGTAATTGAACAACAAATTTTAGAGGTATTTGTTAAAAGTGTATTTTATTAAAGAAGATATTTTACTTGGGAATCGTAACTAAGAACTATAAAACTAGACTTTGTAATATGGGGTGTAAGAAGATGGCATAAGATGATTTTTGAGTTTGTTCGACACCCATTGTAATAATGTTACCTTTATAACTATTGTGTACAATTTTCCCTATTGAGTTGTAGGGATGTCTAATTATTCCCTTCCGTAGAGAGAGTTGGGATATGAAGAAGGGACGACCCAATTTGATGTTTGGGATAGTCACTTGTTGGTTGTATTCGTATACTATGGATGAATTGGTGTATTGCATTATTGTTTGTTAAATTAATTGCAATTAACAAAATTTTGCTGCTTATTAATTTATGTTGAGCCAGTTTAAATAAATTTCTTATGGTTGTATCATACTTTTTACAGTCTGTTTATTATGATTGGTTTTAATTGTTACTTGTTGAATGTTTTTATTTAATTAATATATGTCATTCTTTTCTGAGTTATTATTTTTTAATTGCATCATGCTATTGATTATTTTTTATACTATGATTGATTTTTAATTATTTATTTTCTTAATAGTTTATTTGATGTTTACCTATTAATTCATTTCATGCTTGTTTGGAATAATCTCTTTCACATATACTAGTTGTTGTTTGTTTGTCTATTTGTTAAAATTATGTGTTTGTTTCCTTGTTTTGGTTAGTATTTGTTTGTTTGATTATTTAATTTTTCATTTGGTTATCTGTTGTTTGACATATTATAACTGTTTATACCATGTTTGATTCAAAAATGTAAAGATGTTCCATGAAGATGAGTAATGGTGGTTAGAGGATTTTAGTGGCTAAAGGCTTGAGGATACCATTAAGGAATCAAGGATAGGAAGGAGGTCCATTATACAAAAAAAATTTAAAAAAAATATGCATTTCAAAACCTACTTTTGGCTTCTATAAATATTTTAAAACAAATAATTTCTGTCTCAATGGACGATTTGATTTCTTATACAAGAAGATGTTTTCTAAAAATTATCTTTAATTGGTTTAAAATGGTGTAAATTATTTTAATAATTTTTTTTATAATTAATAGTGTATTTTTAGAAAAAAGAGATGTTTTGCTTTAAAGGGAAATTAAAGCTTTGGTTTGAAATATATGTTTTGATAAATGTTTTGCTATTAAGATGCATTTGAACTCTCTTTGCCAGCAGTCCCTCTTTGGTATTGTAGGTGGGATGTTGCTATTATTAGATGGAAAAATCGCTATTGAAAATGGAATACGGATGAGTTTGAGGAAGGGAGCTTGCGAGTAGAATGAGGAAGGTACCTACCATGGAAAATGGAATGAGGATGAGTTCGAGGAAGGGAGCACGTGGATGGAACGAGGAAGGGTTCTACCATGGAAAGTTGAACGAGGAAGGGTTCTATTATGGGAAATGGAAACAAATGGAGCGAGGAAAGGCTCAGATATGTGTATGAAGATATTATTGATACTCGAAGTATTTTCTGGTATACTCGTAAGTAGAGGTATTATAAGGAAACTTATTGGATACTTGGAATGGCTACCCCAGATCGGACGAATGGATCCGTATACCCTAGACCAGTGGAATGGATCTATGTCAGTTTTGGGCTGGTGTTCGGGTGGAAAAAAAAGTAGGATTTTTCCATTAATCCTTGGTAGAGGAATGGTCATACGAGAAAACGTATATCCGACGCATGTAAGTGATGTAAGGATCGATGCATTTGTAACACAAGTAGATGGTCAAATCATTTGAAGAGTGTAGCCATGACCAAATACATACTATTTTGAGCATATGACCATAAATAGGTCCATATGGTAATTGGATGGTATAGATATGAGATGGTATACTAGTTATCTTAAGGATGAGACTATGAGGAAGTTCATCAATAGCTTTGAGGATATGCATATTACAAGGATGTGTAGTCAGCATAGAAATTAACATACATGTGTTATTGGTTGATAGGTTAATGTGGTGATAGTACCATATTATTTTGAACGTGTGCTTTTTTATGATGGCTGCTGATTTATATTTATTTAATTTTACATGCATGCTTGGATTTACCTATGTTTTGTTGGGACTTCAGTTGGATGAATTATTAAAATGATGATCAAATGAATTAATCTACAATTGATATTGTTTCACCCTTATTATTGAAGTGTTATTTTACATCTTATAGTTTAGATTATATGATTGAGAAAGTGTATATGTTACCATAGTGTGTGTGGGTGAAAATTTAAATTCAGTTCATGGAAGAATCGACTGCAGTATAATTTATGTTATATGGTCATTATATACTACTTTATAAGTAATTAACTTATGTTTGGTGTATTTTCCCATATTTTGTGACTGACCAATAATTTATTAATTTTGATTGAAGGTTGTATTTGGTGAATTGCAAGGGCGTAATTCTTATAAGGAGAAGAATGTAACAACCCTCGAATTTTACGCTTTTAACCTTAAAGTAATTAAAAATGAATTCTTAATAGAAGAGTGAATTATCTGTCGCATATATAACCATTGTGAAAGTCTTTCCAGGCCGATCAATTTGAAGCATAATTTTGATATAATTGGAGTTACGGTTTGTGAAAAGAGGTATTACAGCGTTTAAACAACATGCGTAGCTGTTTCGGGCCAAACTAGATACACAGCCCATAACCTAGTCTAACAACTTTATAAGTGAGGATATGAAATCCTAACCATTACCTCTATCTTTTGATTTCTTCCTTAATCCATGAATCCATTCTAATTATAGTTTAAGGAAGATGATTTTCGCAAGCTACAAATTGATTGAAAAATCAAAGCGCCCAAACCCCTACATATTATATACCGTTGTGAAGCTATCGATGAGATGAAGAGACATCTGAAACTACTTTGTGTAGATTGACACACTGTTTGGTTGAGAATACGCAAACAAATCTAGGTCGTTGGACTAGGTGGTTGATGTATGATGACGATATGGGTTGTGGTTGGTCGGGATATGCGCGTTAGATAATGAGGGAGCCATCGTAGGCTCTGATGTGGTCGTAGTTGGGTAGATTGGCGGTAATAATTTAGTTAGGTTTAGGTTTAATAAGCATTGGCTGCAATTTTCATGGTGGTGGAGCTTTGTTCATGAGTCAATGCGGATCAGAGGTAGAGAAGGAAGGTGGTGCGGTTCCATTGGTGATGAACGATCAAGAGGTGGTGCACTATGGAAAATGTGGTAGGTTTTGGGAAGCAGTGGAATAGGTTTGATCAAACAATGAAGAAGAGTAAAGTGGGTGTGTTTTTTTTCAATTTAGTCCTTGGAAATTTTCTACTTTCTAATTTATCCTTGAAACCCCTAACATTCATATCTTTCACGTACGAACTCCAATTCATGCGTGGTTTCATATATTGGACTCGTAGCGGAACTCCGGACGAGATTACACAGGGTTTGCTGAGTTTAGAGACTATAGTAAAACATATGTTGGTATGAATTATTTAATTTAATCAATTTATATTTAAATTATAAAATGAGCGATTATTGATGAAAAATCATATTCGTTGATACATGCTATGTTTTATGGATGACTATTTAATTAATACAATATTTTAAATGTATTATGCCTTAGTTGGGTAATTATTGTCGACTGTCATATTTTTGGATGTTTAATTAAAATAAATTATTTAATATGGCTTGAAAATAATTAATTGGAGTAAATTAGATAATAACGAGAAAATGAATAAATAGTAGATAGGGTTGTTTATCGATTTCGGATGGTTTCTTAAATAACGGAGATTTAATGGACTTTACTGAAATTAAAGTATGAAGTTAATTAAGGTTATTATTTATGAATTTCCGGAGAAATTCATAAATAATAACTGAAATTATATTTTGAAATAATATTAAAAAGTTTAGTATTTATAATATAGAATGAGACATTAAACAATAATAATAATAATATAGCTCTAAAAATCGATTTGATAGAAATTACTATTTTATGATTTAAAATATGATGATTGGGTTATTTGGAGAGTGAAAGCACGATAAATGATTAAATGAGTGTATTCTCATTTTAAAAATAATTATTATTGTTTTTGGGATGAATAAATAAAAGTTATTTTATAATAAATAATAACAAAAACAAATTTTATACTTAAAGACAATAATGGATGCAAATATATTATTTTGATGGTTTGTTTAATGTGTATTGATTGTTAGTTGTAATTATCACATATATTGGATGTTTGATGACAGTATCTCGTTTTGATGAGTATGCTATTTTACGATTATTGCTACTAGAAGATGGGTAGTTAACAATGGTTATTTGATGATATAGATGTTGCGTTAATATTATGGAGTGATTAATATACATTAAAGGATTTATACTTGCATTGATGATGTATTATTATAGTTGATAATGATGTAAGTATATTTACGTCGTGATTCTATTATTTGATGGATTGGAGTTGTCTTTGGATATTGTTGGTGTTTGATGTCTATGTGCTATTATTGTTATGGTTGCTCCATATGATGAACCGTTGAGATGGATGAGTAGTAACACTATTTTCTACTTCTACAATTTGCATTGATTGCGATGGCTGTAATGGTTGCATTAGTTGCATTGATTGCATTGGTTGCGATGGATGTAGTGGTTACAGTGTACTAACTAGTATTTGGATGTAGGAGAAGAGAAAAAAATAGAATTACTTGGACTTGATCCTCCAAAAGGGAAACGTAGGTAGTCTTTTCCCATGCAATAGCTATAAAGTCTATGGCCGTAGTCTATAGGATTAGGTATAGTCGAAACATTTTCCCTTTTTATAATATGTGTGTGTGTGTATAGGTGTGAAGTTTCTGATAGGAGAAAAAGAGGGAACGGAAAGGTGGATGAAGGCTATATCATAGATAGTAGATTTGGTATATTCTTAGATTATATCATTTACAAGTAAATAATAATTGATGCATTGAATATATGTTGATGTTAAAATGTTGTAAAGTAATTGTATTATCGAGACATTTTCATTTCTATTAATATTTTATTTCCCCATGAGATTTTCTCTTTTTACCCATTGTGTTAAAAAAATTATATACCCACAGTCCACTGCTTTTAATATCTACAATTAGTTGTAGGCCTATTTTGACATCACTTATAATTGATTTTAGATTTTAAAAATAGCGAATCGTCACATGTTCGATATTAATTGCTAACTGTATTCAAAACCTATAAGTTGCACAACTGCAATGTTAAATACTCAAAAATATCACATGATTTAATTAAATTATATTTATTATAAATTAATTAAATTAATATTTGTTAAATATTAATTATAAAATTTTATTTGTTATTTGAATCAGTATTTAGTAAAGTATGTGTATAAAAGTTATACATGTATGTATTGGTATACGACATCAGTAAATATTCAAATTGGATTTAAAATGTATAAATATTATTGATTGGATTTGGAAATGCATATCAGTCTATTAGGCCACATCTTTAGGTAACCAAACAAGGAAGGGGTTGGAGATATTTGTTGGAAATATGTGGTTTGAAAAGATAAACTAGTAGGTCGGGATCTCCTCTTTTAACTCCATTCTTTTGCCTATATAAGCCAACCATCACCATTATTTTAGACTTTAGTTTTTGCCTCCACCGCTTCTACTTTTTGATCACAAGCACTAGACCTCCCCTTCTTCATTTCTAAATAAAATTAAATCCAAATCTATTTCAAAAGGTTTAGTAATCTCTTCAATTAGTCACGTCTCTAAAAGAGTACGGATTTGATCTAAGAAGTTTAGGATTCAACATTCAAGGTGCATATTACATGCTGTAGTATTTGTGTTTATGTAATGTTTTATATTATATATAAATCTATCTATGTCAATGTACATGTGTAGAATATATCCTTATTTTATCATAAATTTATATATTTATCTGTTGTCAGATATACATACATTCGAAGATTTTTAAACTGGAAAAACCATGTATATACATAATATGTATGTATAATTTTAAGCCAATATATATATATATATATATATATATATATAATTTTGAAAGTTGAAAATAATCTTAAAACATTTTAAATTTAATTTAATTCTTATAATCAGTGTGCATACATACACATATATTATATCTACAAATTAATTTATTAATTCTTATATATACATATTTGTGTGTGTTTTAAATTTTTTATACAACCACCTCACAAGTGTGTGTGTGTGTATGAATATATAATTAAGACTAAAATTAAAATAATAATTTACTATTGTATTAAACCTTTACATTAAAACTGTTTTAAACATAAATCTTTATAGATTTGTTATAAAAATAATTAAGATTTTTTATGTAAGAATTATATGTATTAAAAAAAATTCCTTTTACAAATCCACATAGAATTTTAAATAAAAAATTGATAAAATAAAGATTTTGGTGAAAAATTAAAAGTAAATGTTTTTTAAAGTATGTTTATTTTATATTAATAATTAATATTCTATTAATAAACTTATAAAATTATATATGTATAATTTTCCAATGTAAAAAAATAATACATACATATATATAAATTTATATATACAAATTTAAATATATCAACATTGGAAATTTGAATTTTAAATTTCAAATAGATTTTTATTCTAAGTTTGGATCTGTATTTAGATCTATCTTAAGATACTTTAAAATTTTGATTTTAATTATTTGAATTGGTTAGCGTATTCAAATTTATTTATTTATTTATTTATTTATTTATTTATTTATTTATTTATGTATGTGTATAATAAATTAACTATGGACGACAAATATTTATATAAAGGGGTTAATGCATCTGTTACTATGTAAATCCTAGCACTACATATGGATACATTAAACCAAGTACGCATCTATACGTTGCATGTAATCTTTACAGTATGTGTGTATTTGATACACATATGCATTATATACTATATATAATCAAATCTTTTTATAAACAAATTAAATAAAATAAAGACTTTATTTAAAATTAATTACATTGGATTTAAATTGATTTAGACTTCATATGCTCAATAATATCTATAAATGGATTTTTTTATAAATTTACCCATTTAATACCCTGCGTATGGGTCTAGTTCCTTCAATGGTATCAGAGCCCAATAGCCTCTGCAGTTTGAATTATTAATATTATGGACAACCTATTGATGCCTACGCATTTAGTAGGGTGTCTAGAAAAGTAGTATCGAAGGTTGAGTTATTAGGTAATCAAATATCCTACCTTACCTAGCTATTGGCCTAACCTAAAAGGTGAGGTAAGCCTAAAGGTTATTCCTAATACAAAGGCCCAAATTGAGTTTAGGCTTTGGGCTAATTCTCAAAATCTAATTTGAAATTAAAATGGTATTTTAAATTTAAAAGGTTAAATTTAAAATAAGTAAATTGTTTTGTAAACGTTAAAAACTTATTTTCAAAATTGTTTTTAAAACTAAATAATTATTTTCAAAAATTTATTAATAATTAATTAGATTATATAATACATAATCAATTAAAGTTAATTAATTAAATTAAATAAAACACACACACATATTGATATATATAAAATTATCTTAAAATGTTTTAGGTAATTAATATATACAATTTCGAAACTATTTATGATTAACAAAATATGTTTTAACAAAAAAAATTAATTAAATGTTAATAAATAAATAATATTATATACATATATTTAGATATATTTTAAAATAAATAAATTAACTTAAATTTTAATTAATTATTCAATTAAATTAAATGAGATTTAATTATTAAAATTAACATGAGATTATACATAAGATTATTTTATAAGTTAATTAAATTAGAAACTATTATACAAGATATAAACTTATATAATATGAATATACAATAAAAGGTGGAACTATAAAAAAACCCCAAACTAGATTTAAGGAATAAATACATATGTTATTCCTACCTGTAACGACCCATATTTTTAGATACTAAAATTAGTTAATTTAATAAAGTTTTGCGATTTAATGTTGGAAGAAATAAAAATTTGTGATTTAATAATAAGAATATATCTGGAATGAAATGTAATAGTATTAATTTAAGGTAATTTATAATTGCTTTAAATATAATTCCAATTAATTAAAATGATTAAAAAGTTATAATTGGTATAGATTGTAAATTAATTGTAATAATGTGTGTATTAATTGATAATTGGATCTAAGAGTAATTGATAATTTAATGTTTGATTAATTAATAAAATAGTAAGTAATAAATCGTAATTCAAAAAAATTAGTGTTGTGTAAATAACTATAAAATTTGTGTGTAGATAATAATCATACAAATGTGATTAAATATAGAAATGGTGACAACTGTTATTTGTTTCCAATTTATTTAATCAATCATAATTAAAAGAAATTAAATGTCCCATGAAATGAGTTAAAGACGATAACTGTAAAAGTTGAATGCAATAAAATGAACAGACATTTCAATTACATTCATAAGGCAATAATTGATCTAAATAAAAGATTCAATCCAAGGTAAGTTAATTTATTGGGATTTAAAATTTTAATAAAATTGACAAAAATTCAATGCAATGGAAAGATTGCAACTAATATGGGAAAAGATGATAATTGTAGAATGTTAGTGTAATAAGATATAAACAAATGTCTATAGAGTATTCATTGATTTAATAAACAGAATGAAATCGAATTTAATCAATTTGTTGGAACTAATTTATAATTAATTAGATTTAGTTACAATTGAAATTGAACACCGAAGTTAGTGTAATATTTAATACAGAATTGATATGTAAATTTATGTTAAATCATTGTAAATGGCTATGTGATAAAACATGATGAAATTTGTTAATTATAAAATTTGAATGGAAAAAGTGATTTAATCAATTTAATATTAATTTATTTAATTAATGTAAAAGTAGCCAGTTTGGCCACTATTTCAGATTTCGACGAAACCAGTTCCATGGGATCCGTAACGGTGAACTATTGTATCGGACTTGTCGTTTGATCGTACGGACTTGAAACGCCTAGAAATCAATTTGAAATAAGGTCATTTTAAGCTAACTTCTTTATATGATGGAATTAGGACTTTGAACCTATTCCATTGAGTTTAAAAATATCGAAAACATCTATTTTGATACAAGGGATGACCTATTTTTGTTTTAGAAAAGAAACGGGCTTGTCGGGTCGTTTATCATTCCAATCCAAATTGATCTGGTCCATTCTTTCTATATTTAGATCTGTCTAAATATAGTTCTGTTATAAACCCTAGCAGCCTTTTTATTTTTTTATCTTTGTATGTAAAATTCTCTTGCTTCTCCTTCTCAATGGAAGAAACCAATTTCAAATCACAAACCCTAATTCCAAAATTTCAAATTCAATTAAAATCAAACTCCTCAAACTTTATCATATTATATACCAATTCGAAGCTCTCGATGAGCGCAATTAAAATTTGTAGTTTTTCATGATTTGGGTCTCTATGTGGCCAGAAATTGTTGATTAATTCTCGACCGTTCATCGAGCGTTGACCATCTTCGATCGATCGTCGATTGGAAGATACTGGGTAGTAGAGATTTATGAGTGGAGTTCATCGGAACAGTTGGTTGGGCTCATTAATGGCCGGATCGTCCCCTATAATTCGCCTAGGGTTGCTAATATCGACGGTGGTTGCGTGATTTTTGCGTCGATCGACGTGACAGGTAGGGCGAGCAATGGCCGGAGGTGATGGCGGTTCATCTGGTGGGGGCACATTGTTCTTGACTGGCTGTGATGGGCGCGCACATGGGTTTCGTGGTCGGCGGCTGAAGTCATTCGTGCCTGGGGTTCGGTGATTAGATGGTAACGAAGTGTTGACGTGGCTGCAGCGTATAGGTGTACGTTTTTTTTTAAATTTTGATTTTCAATGTTCTAATAGACATAACTTTCACATACAAGGTCCAATTCATGCGAGGTTTGTTTCATTCGGATCGTATCGAAATTTTGGACATTTTGACGCGAGTTTGGCTGAATTTTGAGATGTTGAGTTTTCAGCCATATTTTGGATTTCAGATCGATTTGAAATCAAAGGTGAGTGTTTTAATCCACTCACAGCTACTAGACTGTCTTATGTTAGTTAAATTAAATTTTCGATGTGATTAGAAATTGATTGCTTGATGTTTGGTATATTTAAATTGTCATTCCAGTTAAATATGACTTTAATTGCATTTAATCGTCATTTAATTTAATATTGAATTTAATTGTCAATTTAATACCAGTATATGATAATCAGTGGATTGATGTTACTTACTGGTTGATTGTATGGTGATTGTGATGTATGTTTGATTGTTGATATTGGATGACTGGATGTTATATTTTTTTTATTGTTACAACACTGCAAATACCCTACGGGTTGAAATGATACATACCCGAACGATTTGATAGATTAGGGAAAAATGATTATAGGTTGAAATGATAGACTCGAGTGATTTCATGTATTTGAAATTAAATTTTAGGATTGCGGGTTTAAATGATATATACCTATAAAAATTTAAATTGCGGATTGAAATGATAAATATCTGTATCACTTGACCATATGGTAGAAAATTATATACAAACACCGGATTGGTTAAATTAAATGATTTTTACATCTGTAAATTTTGAATTCTGTTAACTGGTATTTTGAAATAGAAATTGATTTATATAAACTGAATTATTTTTGAAAATCCAAGCGTTAACGTTGAAATTGGAATTGATTTAATGAATTGTTAAAAGGATTTACAATTGGAACTGTAAATTTCAATTTGAAGTATAGACGACATTCATCGAAATTGAGTTATTGAGATATTGGGAACTGTAGCTTTGAAAATCTATAAAAATTGGAATAGTTAAATTTTCTATTTCAAGATTTGGCATTGGATTTTGATTTGAAATCTAAATATGGTCCAGATTTGTCGGGAAAAAAATGGTTAAATATGATGTCAATTTCAAAATTTATTATCCCCATATAAACTGTAAATGTTCTTTTAAATTTTAGTTTTAAGATGTTCAACTGTTAAAATAAGTTAATCTATTTTAAACCAACTTAATCAATTTAAACTATTTAATTTATTTTAATCAAATTCCATGTATTTTGAACTAATTAACCTATTTAATCTATTTTAATTATTTAATCTATTTCAATATATTTTAATCTATTTAAATTATTTAAACTTTATTGAACTATATTAAACTATTTTAATTTATTTTAAACTATTTTATTTTAAACTATTTAATCTATTTTAATTCTATTTAATATATTTTAAATTCAGTTAACCAGTTTTAAATATACATAAAATATTTTAAATCTATTTAATTTATTTTAAATTTATTTAATATATTTTAAACTTATTTAACCTAATTTATATCTATTTAAAACAATGTTAAACTAATTACACTATTCATAACTCTCTAAATTATTTTCTAAATTTCAGATGATGTAAAGTGGAAATGTTTATAATTAAAGCCTTGATTTTACAGCGAATAAGGTTTCACAAGGTTACGGCCTAGGTTGGGATTTGAAATTGATATCTTTTGTGAAATGACATATTTGAGTAAATAATGATGATTTTGGAATGAGAATTTAATTAGCCTATCTTATCGATAATTTCAAAAGAAAAAATGATTTTGAAGTGAATATGATCTGAAAGTGAATATGATTTCGAAAATGATATGGTTTGAAATCAAATATGATATTTTGATATTAATTATGAAATGGTTTTGGAAATTTAAAAGAACCATTCGGTGTGAAAAGCGTTGGTTGTTAAAGAGACCGGGATCGGATATTGTCATACTCTCTGCCAATACTGAAAACCACTTTAACAACTGTGTACGTGGCGGAGATAACAGAAATGAAGTAGGATGGTTTGGCAAATGATTCTGTATGAGGTATTTACGTGATTCTAACTCCTGTGAGTCAGCTTAGATGTGACTAAAACATGAGCCATGTTGGGCCAAGCGAGGTCATTCCTTCTATCAGACAAATTTCTTCGATACCATGTTTTGACTTTGTGATGAATTGGTGGCTACCCCTTGATTTGATTTGGGAGTGTGTTCCGAGGTGGGCGGTAGTAGTTGCTATGCGTTACCACTAGTCCAGATCCGCAAATGGTATATCTACCCTAGCATTGTCTCGAGTGTTGTGTTCACATGCCCTATCGCGCTTCCTACGAGTTTGTTTTGTACCATACCTATGGAGTGCCCTCTGGATAAACCTCACAGAGGAGGGTAAATGTCAGTGGGATCTGGGTAATGCCTTAACGCTATTTTAATACTTTACTTTACTGTAGACACTATTATAATAGCATATTGTACTACATAGTAGATAGTTTAACAGATCCTTAGGAGATGGAAATCCCAAATATCTCTTAAGTTATTGCACTCACGTTGGATACTGGATATGAGATGTAAAACCTCGTAAACATCTCTGACATCGTTACACTCGTATTTGTTTACTGTTGATTTAACTTACATAAGATCTTTTAGTTCTGAATCGAGTATTTTGTCTTTTCAATTCGCTCGGGTCAGTCCTTGCTTTTCAATTTATCAAAGACTGCATTCTGGAGGATGAAGATGAAGATTTTGTACCATTATTATTTATTATATTCATTCCACTACATCAAGTTGTTCCGCTGCATTTATTTATTATTTATTCCTATTGTATGTAACTCTGATCTGTATTATAAAAGAATAATCAATGTTATTTGTAAACAGCTTCATGAACTGTACATTTGATTATTATATTTTATCATTCCGCTACCAATTTATATATTTGTTTTCTTTCTTTCTCTCCTTTTTCTTATTTACCCCATAACAATTTGCACTTTTAAATGGTGTGTGGTTTATCGTCGATTTAAACTGTCCAAAAAGGCAGTCGTTACACTACCTTTAAACCATATAGCTGGTGGCCAAATTGGTGGAATTCAGACGGTTGCTATTAATCAATCATGTGAAGATCGATCGACTAGGTAAATGGTTCTCCCAAAGATAGGAGAACCTATATGTCATAGAACTAACCAAGATCATTTATGGAGCCAAATACTCGAGGAAGGCCACGATGATCGTTGTCTAACCGATTCGATAGAACCAGAACTTTTAGGCGGTATGGAAAGAAATCTTGTGAATGAAAATTGCACAAAACTAATAATGATTGGGGTTCTTCTCCTAGTTGGAACCCATTTACTAAGGAGATTTTATGGGAGGGGTATCCCTGAAGGTTTATCATGCCAGTGATACGGTCTTACAATGGAAAGACCAATCCAAGAGAGCATCTCCTGAAGTATGAGTGGCACATGGATAGTGCCATGAAATAAACATTTAAAGATCAAATGTTTTTATTGATATTTTCGAAAGAAGTAGCTATGATGTGGTTCACTCGACCATTTCCTTGTTTGACCAATTAGCCATAATGTTTCTGGAGTAGTTTAGATTGCATGCTGCTTGTCCTACAGATGTGATGTCTCTATCCAGCATTTTTAAGAGTCTAGGAGATTCTCTAAAAAAATTCTAAGTAAATTTAATACGGTTGTAACCAAGGTGAGCAATGGAAAAGAGACATTGTACAGAAGGCTTTGATCAAAGGGATTCATATCGAAATGGATTTTGGTAGATGGTTGTAGATGAAACCGCCACCAACCAAGGAAAAGTTCTATAGAAAGGCAACCCAATTTCCACACTTGGAAGAGGAAGATACGTCTATCTGAAAGGTTGGTGGAAGCCAATCGACTAAGGTGGTATAGAGTAATGTCGCAGTGAAACAGACTGATGAGAGCGTTGGAAATGTTGCTATTAATGTTGGGAATAGGAATAAAAACTAGAAGAGAGGTAATCAGGGTGTCGAAGATATGAAATCAAACTTCAAGAACCATCCAAGGTATCCGAAGCATGACGACTACACCCCACTTAACGAACAATCGAGAATATCTATCTTGCGACGTGGGGTACAGAGAATTATAAGAAGAGACTTAGAGGGAGTCGATAGAAAGAGAGAAAATGTCCGGGAAATATTGTTGCTTCGACGATCTGTACATGTATAATACTAAGAATGTATAAATTTACGGGATGTAATCAAAGTCCTGATTTGGAAGAAGAAATTTCAGCAATACGTGATATCCTCAACGGGATCAGGTTGGGCCTAGTGAAGGTGAACTTAGGTAGCTTAGGAAAAGAATTGTTATAAATACAATCACTGGCGGACCTCATCCAACTAAGAAGAGCTGGAACAAGATGGAAAGGTATGAGAGTTCTTTAAAGCATAATGTTTAGGAGAGCTGCTTTATTGTCAAGTTGGAGCTCCAGCAAAAGCAGCTAAAGATAATGACAAATGAAATTGTGTTCAGAAATCGTTATTATGAAAAATGAAATTATGGGTCGATGGATTACCTCTAGAACTATAAGCTTACTGAATGACTCCCATGTCCGTGATCGTCCATACACCATTCACTTTGGCCTACAGATTAGAGGCTATGATTCCAATTGAATTGGAAGTGCCTTCTTAATGGAAGGTTCATCATAATCCCAAGACGAATGAGGAATGCTTGCTCAATTACCTTGATATGATTGATGAGAAATGCAAAGAAGTTAACATAAGGGTTGCTACTCACCAAAAAAGAGTGGCACGACAATTTAACACGAAGGTCGGGAATTGGACCTTCGTGATTGATGGTCTCATTCTAAAATAGATCTTTCTGGGTCTAGTAACTCTGGGCCCAAACTGGAAAGATCTGCATGCTATTAAACATATGCTTGGAGATGAAGCATTTAAGGTGGCAACTATTGATAGAATCTCACTTCCGAGGGCATGGAATGGTAAGCACATACGATGCTATTTCGCTTAACAGTATCTTTTTAAATAACAAACTAGGCTTTGATGTAACAAGGCTGAGTCCGTCATTCTTGTGAGTATAAAATGAATTGGCTTTGGAGATCTATGGAATTGTATTCTCATTGGCCTGACTTTATGTTGTAAACAACGACAAATTGAATGCTTCATATTTTGAATATGCAAGTATATAGGTTCCCAGAGATGAATGCCAATAAAATCTTTCAATTCATGATTGGATCCTGAGCATATAATCATTTCAAGGACCCAAAGATAGGTACCAATGAGCTTTTTTGACCCATGATCTAATCATTAAAGTATAATCATTTTAGGTATCCAGAGATAGATACCAATGGACCCCTTCAATCCATGATCCAAGCATAAGAGTATAAATGTGACAATGCGCCATATGCTTCTATTCTGTGAATTTTCCCCGAAGATAGGCAAAGTCAGACTATAGTCTAGAGATTGGCAAAGTCTAGTTGCGATGCCTAGAGATAAACATCTTACCCATCAGGTCCCATAGATAGGACCCAACAGGAGGTTAGGCCTCCTAATCCAAAAACGAACAATGCCTAAAGTTAGATAAGATACGATTCAAACATCCACCAAACCACCATTCATGGCAAACACTTAAAGGAAAAATTAGGTACAGATGTCCAGGGATGGATACCCAAAACAAAACCTCCCAAAAATAGGGAACGATACGAAAATCCAACCCT
This sequence comes from Allium cepa, assembly GCA_030765085.1. Lineage (NCBI taxonomy): Eukaryota > Viridiplantae > Streptophyta > Magnoliopsida > Asparagales > Amaryllidaceae > Allium > Allium cepa. Next base: position 658,447,765 of record CM060940.1, read on the forward strand.
ATCCCTGGTCAAACGGAACTTGAATAGAGGTAAACAAAGTAAGCTATGAAGTTAGCCAAGCAATTGTGAGAAATTATTTACAAGTAAATAATTACGGTGGATGGTAACATTAATCATATTCAAATGCAGTCGCAATCAACATAAACAAACTAAGTACATGTGAAAAACAGAGATCTTAAAAGAAAAACTATTTTATTCATAACTACCCAACTTTGCCAGAAAAGTGGGAGCTGTACCCGCATAACTCCAACCAACGCACATGAATTGAAAACTATAACAAACAAGCAAACTTCAAGATAACAAACAACGAGGGGTTTCTCCTCTTCCTACTCTTCTTATCCTTCTTCTCATCGAAATAAATTGTGATATTCCATTTATCGGACTTTCCACCTTTTATTTCCCTAGATAGATAGCCTTTAGGGTTGGTATTCCAATCATAATTGCTCCCCAGAGACTTGGAAGCATTAGCTTTGTAACGACCCATAAATTTTCGGTAATTTAATTGTTAATTTTATTAAATGTTTGTTATCTAATATTGGAAAAAACAGAAATTTTTGATTCATTAACGAAATAATAACTTAAATGAGATGTAATAATGCTAACCTAAATTATTTATTAACAATTTGAATGAAATTACAATTAATGAAATTAGTGTAAATGTTAAACTAGGCTATAAATTAAATATAAGAACAAACGTAAATATTGAATTAATTAATGAATTAATATATAATGTTGAATAAAATCAATGTTCTGTAAGTAATTATAATACTGGTTTGGAAATGATAAACTTATAAAAGTGTGATTAAGAGTTAATGGCAACAATTATTATAAGTTATATATATATATATATATATATATATAATCCGTTAAATTGAATTTGAATTAGTCACAACAAATCTAAATTATATATTATGTTAATGTAAATCTAGATAATAAATGGGAAAAAATGTTAACTATATACATAGTATGACAATGGGTTGAATAAAAAGAATGGAAATCGAGATTTATTAGTTTATTGAAATTTAAATTATAATAATTGGCTTAATTGCAATAAAATAAAATTAAACACTGTATTTGGTAAATTGATTAACTTGAAATTTATATCTGAACTTGTTTAAATTATTGTGAATGTTTAAGAAATCAAAAATGGTAAAATTTGTTAATCATAGAATTTGAATTGAAAATTTTGATTTAATTAATTTATTTAATTAACTAAAAAATAGCCATTTTGGTCACTGACTCAGATTTCGATGAAACCAGTTTCATCGGATCCGTAATGGTGAATTATTGTAGGATTTCAAGTTTCGTAGCGATTGGACTTGCCGTTTGATCGTACAGGCTCGAAACGCCTAGAAATCAATTTGAAATAAGTTGATTTTAGCTTAACTTCTTCATACGATGGAATTTGAACTTGAAACCTGTTCCATTGATTTTAAAATATTTAAAAACATCTATTTTGATATATGGTTGACCCATTTTCATTCCGGAGGCAAAACCGGCTTTTCGGGTCAACTATCGTTCTGACCCAAACCAAATCTGATCCATTATTTCTATTCTCTAACCTACCTATAAATATCCGGTTATAAACCCTAGCAGCCTTTCTATATCTTATTTCTGTACGTACAATTCTTTCTATTGCTCATCTTTCTCAATGGAAGATAAATTGTCAAGTCCAAATTCAATTGCAATTCAAAATCAAATCAAAAATTAAAACTCCTCAAACTATATCAAATTATATGTCAATCTGAAGCTCTCGATGAGCGCAAGTCAATTATGTAATTCGTTTTTCGATATGGGTCTTGGGGTGGCTGCATTTGGGTGAACTATGCTCGATCGTTCATCACGTTCCGGTGATCGTCGATGGATCGTCAAATCGTTTGTACCGTTGGGTAGAGAGGACTGAAGGGATTTCATCGGTGGTATTTGTTTCGCGAATTGACGGTTGGATTGGGCTGAAAAATTCATTAGGGTTTAGCATTTTTCCTTGCAGCGACTATGATTTTGGGTATGGGTAATCGGAGGACGGCACTGTGGTGTGTCGATGGGAAGGGGGCGAGTTTGTACCCCTCGTCGGAGCGCGTGCAATTGCCTGAAGCGGCGACAAGCGATGAGGCGGCGCGGTATCGAGACATCATGATGTTCTATAGAGGTGAATTAGGGCTCGGTAGGGATGATGTGTGCTAGTGAGTTTTTATTTTTTTAATAATTTTTTTGTTTCCAAATTAAATTGTTTTAATATGAATATCTTTCACATACGAGGTCCGATTCACATGCGGTTTCCTCTGCTAGGATCGTATTGAAATCCCGAACATTTTAGCGCTGGTTTGGACGAATTCTGAGACTGTTAAAATTTTGAATTTAAATTGGATTTAAAATCAATTTTAAATTAAAAGGTGCGTGTTTTAATCCACTCACAACTTCTAAAATTTCTTATGTTTGTTAAATTGATTTATGATGTGATTGGAAATTTATTTATGACTGTTTGGCATATTTTGAATCATCATCTTAATTTATTTGAATTTACTTGGATAAAATAGTTATTAATTTATTATTGAATATAAACTGCCAGTAAATGCCTGTTATTTATTATATGTTCTATATTGATGTTATTGATTGAATTGGATGATGATTGTGATAAATGTTTGATGATTGATATTGGACGAATGGATGTTGTATTTTATATTGTTATAAATTGCAAGTTGTTATGGATTTTTTATTTCATTCGGGATTGCGATTTGAAATGATATATAACCGTATTGATATTTTAAATTACGGATTGAAATGATAAATATTCGTATCACTTGGCTATAGGATAGAAAATTATATACATACACCGTGGTCTATATATAAAAATATTTTGAAATGATTTCTATGGTTTTGTAAAGAAATATATGGTTTTAGATACATATTGATTTTAGATATTATATAAATGTTATTTTATCCTTGATTTTAAGCTATGTATAATTTGTTTTAATATAGAATAAGCGTATATTAAGTTTGATTTTTGTTAAGATAATATGGTTAAGTATTTAAATTATATTTTAATATAGAGTTTATAATGATTTGAATAAAATTAAGGTTGGAAGATAAATTTGAGATTTATTCGAAGCTGAATTTATTTAAGAGTTAAACTCAAATAAGTTTGATGTGAAATTAATAAAATTTTAAATTTTAGAAGGTATGATTTTTATAACTTAATTTTGGTTTAAGGTGAATTAATGAATATTTCAAGTATAAATTAATTGAAGGAAATATTTAGTTATTTGTAATTTGATCCTTATTTAAATGATAATGGATTTATTAAGTAAAATATCTCGAAACTAAATAACAGAAAATTGAATTGTTGAATCGTAATTACCAAACTTAGTTTTAAAATTGTTGAATACTTAAAGTTTGAAATATGCTGAATTTGAAATGGCTTATTTTGTGGATCAAATATTTTTTGAAATCGAAAAAATTTGGAATAGTTTATTTGAAAACTGAATCGAATTGAAATTTATAATTTGGGATTTGGTTAAATATAAAATGTAGAAATTCGAGTTGTTTTGGAATTGATTCATGAAATTGAAGAAGCTATTTTATTATATAAAGTATTTTAGATTTTTAAACCATTTAAGTGGTGGAAGTTATATTTCAATGTCAAGTATTATGATTTGAAAGTGTTATATTTCAAGTATTTTGATTTCGAAGTGTAATGACCCGTCATCCGTCTCCACAGTATGACGCATCATTTTTAAGAAAGAAAGGGATAGAAAAGAGAAAAGAAAGGAGAGAAGAAAGAAACAATATGAGAATCTAAACAGCAGAATGAATAAATTATTTTACTAACATAAATATTACACAGTTTATAACCATCATTAGAGTTACACAGATAATACAACACATACTAGATAGTTATAGACACATGTCTAGTTATACAACTCAATACAACACAAGGGAACTACTCAAAGAAATCTACACAGCGGAATACTATATATATCTACACGCAGAAGCCTCCTGCTCCATTACTCCTCCATAATTCTTCAAAGCTAACCTGAATCACTTGGCTACTCATAAAAATTTGAGTACCCAAGAGTTTAAGAAAAAACAGAAATAAACTCCTGGTCAGACATGGGTCTGTGTGAGTGACAGGTTAAGGTTGCTGAACTTTCAAAAACCTTTTGAAAAGAAAGGTATCACGTAAGACTTCCCACACATAAACATGGAAAAAAATTTACCTTACGCTAACCAAAACATTTGATAGGGAATCCAGTGATATTATAATAGGTCTAGGGTTTTCAAATAAATAAGAAATAGCCTAAATTGTTACATCTATTAAATTCCAGCTACTAGCCACAAAAGTGGGTAATACAATCAAAACCGTTGGCACTTATTGGATTTTGGATTCCATACAATGGCAAAGCCTACTGGGGTACCGCCCGTCACAGTACGTGGCCTAGATCAACGTACCGAGGAGCCACCCTAACTCCCCTACAACACAAGGCCGGAACCATTCCTTACTGAACAGTTCCGAACACGACAACCCCGATGGTTGGAGCTCACAACCGTCCACACAGCCGAAATAAAAGGGACTTCTAGACAGGGGTAAATCTCACTCTCAAGTGGGGGATACCCACGAAGCCTTGCTGCACCTCCCCTGTTTTAGCCATTCCCGGTTGATGAGGCTTGAGGCTACGATTACCTTTAGTGAACACATCACTTAGAATGCTCATCGTCCACCTGACGATGTTCTGAAAGCATTCAGTCCATACAAGTTCGTTCTGGGTTCGAACAAAACCGAAGGCATTATCTCGTTACACTCATTTTGGAATCACCCTCAGAGTTAACGACGATAACCCTTGCACTCAGAATCTCCATCTCGAGCCTGTAAGTACTATTTCCGTCAAACTCATCACGGAATCACCCCAGAGTTATACTGACGAATAGTCCTTACACCTCGAGTCTTCACTCTTCACAAGAGATTTCACAACCTATCGTAAATTTGGATCGATGTGGTTTTCGGATATCCAAATATGGAAACCCGATCCCGGTCTCAACAAAATCCAAAGCGTGTCTTTTAGGTCCAAGTTATTTTAGAGTTTAAAAAAATTCAATTATCTATATTCACACAGATAGATAACTCACAAATCACAATTGATAATCAACATTATCAAAATAAACAGATGATCCATATCATAATAGGTAATCCATATCATCATCACAATAGATAATCTATATTATCATCACAATGCAACCAAGCATTCGTACCACACAACATTACTTATCTCATTCCTGAGATCACAAAGCATTCAAGACAATCAATGTCCTCCATTCATACATAAGCAATGATTTATTTCATCACAATATAATTAATTTAAAATGAATTAAATTAACTATCTCTATCTCTAATTAATTTAAAATGAATTAAATTAATTGCTTCATCTTTAATTAATTTAAAATAAATTAAATTAATTACTTCACCACTATAAATCTTGCTTACTTAACCCTTTAATTGATTACAATCAATTAATTAATCATTTAATATAATCACCTAAATTAATCACCCATGATTAATTATCCTTAATTATATTCATGTAATTTCTTTAATTAATTTCACAAATTAATTGTTCTCAACCAATAACAGTAATTAACCTTTAATTACTTCAATTAATTAATTAACTATAATTAACTACCTTAATCCTTAATTAATTCCATTAATTAATTATCTCTAATCAACTATCATTGATTAATTAATCATAATTAATCAACTTTAATTACATCATTAAATATAATAATTAATGACTCTTAATTATTTTTGATAAAATTATCTTCCTAAATTAATTACCTCAAGTAATTAACTCATAATTATTAATCATCCCAGATTAATTACATTCAGTAATTAACTAACTTAATTACTTTATTAAACCAAATTAATTATCCCTTAATTAATTTCTTAATTAATCCCTTGATTAATTACTAAGTAATCACATTCCAAATTACTTCATTCTTAAACATCTTCAATTAATTACAACCTGAAATTATTTATCAATTACTTCACCAAGAAATTTTCAAATCATTAATTACATAAAGTAATTATCTTTAAAACCTCAAGTGTTTAAAATTAATTAAACTTAATTAATTAAAATAAACAATCACATTGAACTTAATTAATTACCTTAAGTAATTAACTTCTTAATTACTTCATCAAGTAATTATTCTCAAACCATACACAAATGATTATTATTAAATTAATTAATCTAATTAATTATAAAAATTAACCACATTAATTAATTGTTAAATAATCCTGGTTAATGACCTTCATTAACCATTCTCTAATTATTTTCATTAAGTAATTAACTGAGATTAGTTACAAATTTAATTATCTTTAATCATTCATTAATTAAAGTCTAATTATTTAATTAATTAAGTGTTAATTATCACTTAATTAATCCTTAATTATTTAACTAATTATCCTTAATTAAAACTTAATTACTTAATTAATAATTTCTTAATCATTATTTTAAAAGTCTAACTAATGGTCTCAATTTCAAATTGATTAACCCTTAATCAATATTTGTTAAACCTTAATCAATAATTAATTAATCTAATTAACTATTTCTTAATTACCTTATTAATTAAATTAATTTCAAAGTATTAATCTTAACTTAATTTCAAGATAAAACATATCTTAATTATGTTTAAAAACAATTTATTTAAAAACAAATTTCCTTTTGAACTTGCCTTTTAATTTCATTTTAAATACATGATTTAAAATGAATATATTTTAAACTAAATCAAAGTTTAAACAATTTAAAACCTTTTAAAAATTTCAAGACAAACAAGAGTTTGTCTTAAAAATGAAATTCATAAAAATTTTGAAGTTAAATTCATTTCAAAATTACAACCACTTCAATTTACATTTAATTTAAAACTTTCAAATTTAAATCTTCTTTTAATTTCAAAAACTGGAATTCATTTTCTAAATTTCCAGATTTAAACTTCATTTGATCTTGCTCCTATTCTAACAAGAACTTCATTTTTAGAAAAATTTCAAACTACTCTTAACAAAATAAAGTAGTTAATTAAGTTAAAATTTTAAAACTTTATTTTTATTTAAAATCTGAGATTTTAAATTTAAACCCGAGTTTTCAAGATTTAAACCTGAATTTAAACTAAGTTCAAAAAAATTCAAACCTTAGTTTCAAAAACTTTTAAAAACTTCAGGTTCTAAAAAAAAAACTTTGTACAGGTTTGTCAAAACCTGTAACATCACTTGAAACCTGAGACTTCCCAATATCTCTTCGAGTAATTCCATCCCTCGCTTCGAGTTAAAAACTCGAATAGCTCAAGTCATTCCCGAGTCAAAACTGCACCCTAAAAAACAACTCCCCTTAACTTCAACTGCACGGTGCACGTGCACCGTGACTCCGGCCAACCGTGACTCCGGCCATCACCGGCCATTCACCTACGCTTCTACCCATCAGTGATCACCTCCACACTCGAACACGAACACCAGAAACCACCACAGTAGCACAAATCAAAAACGAGCTAACTACCACACCTGGAAACAACAAATTCAGGTTTTTCTTCAAAACCAGTCAACGGCGAGAACGCGCCCCTCCGACCATCAGCAGGTCAACGACTTCGGCCAGGCTTCACCTACACTCATACTGCCCATTTCCAATATATCTAAGCACTCGGTCACTTGTACAAATCGAAATGTTCGATTCATCAAACCATCCTAAAACTAGGGTTCCAAATTGAATTTCCACTGCCGCATCTTCTCTGGTGAATTCCATCACCAAATAGCATTTTTCCCATCTTCTCCTACCTCCCCTCCATCACCAGGAAGAACCCCATTCCCTCCAGATGCATGAATCACCCGAGCAACCCCAAAGTTCAAATGCATTTCATCCCTTAACTGCTCCTAAACATCTTTTCTAAAAATTATAGTTTTTGTTTTAAAAAATCACATTACGATTTTAGTAATCAATCTACATTCAAGAATCCAAAGAACATGATAATTAAATTCCCAATTATCTTTGAATTTACTCAATTGTCTGGTTTTTCAGAACCAATTCCAATTTATTATTAACTTAATTAAATTTTAACTTACTTAATATCTAAAACTAACAGTTATTTTCTGTAATCTAAATTCTACAAAGATTGAATCAAAAGAATACGTATTTAAAACAAAAACAGGGTTACCGGAAAACATAACAGAGGATATTCAAATAACATGCATACAAATTCACTTCACATCAAAAATCAACATGCAAAACTTATTTATTTCAGTATCCAAGCATGCAACCATTTTTTTTACTTTTAAATTTGAAAATTTTACTCACCTATTTAGAAGAAAGCAGAGCCTGATATTTGGAAAGCTTTGAGTTGAACTGCTGAAAACATCTGCAAGTGAACTTGATATGCTTTTGGTTTTGAAACCGCATGCATGTTTGTTGCTTTTGAAACTTTGCTGAAGATATCTTTTGGTTTGAAGATGTGCAAATTTGCAATTTGCAGGTGAACTTGATTTCCAGATTCAAGAAAATGCAAGTGCTTTGATTGCTTCAGATTTGAAATGGAAGGCTACAGATTTGATATGAGGGGTTTTGTAATAGACTTGGGTTTTGAAAATGGTAAATGCATGGTTTTAAAGATGTATGCTACAGTTTTTGTAATTGCAGAATGGTCTGCAGAATTGTTTACGGGCTTTGGAAAAAAAATGAGGGAATCACTGATTGCATGTGAACAGATTTGAGAAATTACAGGGAGTGATTTTGGTTTTTGAAGATTTGATCTTGAATCTGAAAATAGTTCTCATGTATTTCTCATATTTATGTTGAGTTTATGCTTTAAATTTCTTAACTTTGATTAAGAAATGAGAAAAAGAACAAGAGTGAAAATGTTCATTTATATAAGTAAATTTTCAGATTTTATTAAATAAAAGAAAAACAGATTTGAAAGAGGCCACTTGTAAAAAAATTCAACATTTGTCAATTTGGAATTGTTATCCTTTACACTTGTCCTTTTATTTAAAAGTAATTTGTATATAATTCATTAGTTAATATTATTAAGTCAAATAAATTTGTTAGTTAATATTTAAATATGTATATAAACTTTTAAAAGAACTAAAAACAATTTGTACTTATAAATAAAGCTTATACATATAAAAATTAATACAATTTAAAATTTATACTTTGGAATTTAAATTCAAATTAAATTCAAAATCTAATATTTTAAAAATCAAGTTATAACTACAATTAAACTTTGAAATAACAATTGCCATTTTTATTCAAAATCTATTTATAAAGACAATATACTATTAATATTATTTTTAGAAATGACTTATTATTAAAATAAAATAATTGTAAAAGAAATTATTCTTTTATTAATAAATTACTTATTTAATTAAGCTATAAAACTCTTTTGTCAATTTAATTAAATTTAAAACTCAAGCTAAAACTATTTTAAACATTTAAACATTTTTTTTCATAACAATTTAAAAATCATATATTTATTTATTAAATAGCTTTGAAAACTTTATGTTTAATTAAAATCAAAATTTCCAAATTATTAATGTATATATTAGAATTTTGAATCATGATTCATTTATTAATTTAAACCAAGATCATTTATTTTATTACTTTGAGAAGCTATTAATTATATAAAAACAAATTTCCAAATTACAAAAATATTAGAATTAGAAAAATATGCTTTACTATTTAAAATTAAAACAAAGTTAATCTATTTATCATATAATCTATACATTTATATTATAAATAGAAACCAATTTATTATTTTTGAAAGACAGAATAACCAATTAAATAATTATTGAAGAATATTATTAAATCAAATTGAATTTATTAATAACAAAAATATCAATATCAATTTAATTTTTTTAATACAGATTATTAAATTGATATTGTTAAAAAATTTGGGATGTTACAATCCTTCCCCCTTAAAAGAATTTCGTCCCCGAAATTTAAAACAAAGGTAATTTAATAATCTCATTAAAGATTTTAAATTTCAAAACACAAGCATATATCAAACATATGCTAACAACCAAAACAACCAATTCAACCATTCAAACAAATCTAATTATCCAGACAAAATTCTGGATAAAATTTCTTCGAGTCTCCCCAGGTGTATATATATATATCGGGATACTCGCTCTAGAGAATTCAAACAATCAATACTATGAAGCTACAAAGTTTCTATTCATCTATATCTATAACACTAGACAAGATATCAGACCACAGATAAGTCTGACTCAACTACCAAAACTCTCAAACTGCTGGTTCCACAATCAGAGATAGATCATACACGTATTCCCTCAGAGATACGTGAAACTCATCGAATCCCAGTTATCCAAACTGGCAATCCAATCTTATCACTTAACCTTCAACACAGAAAAGATCCAAAACACCTCAGAGCTAGCTTTCCAGCCTTACTCAAACTTATAGCTCCTTTACGATCGGAGAAAAATTATCCAAAATCAAACCTCTGACTTCAGAATCTAAGTTCCTTCATTTCAAATCCACAAAACTTTTCCAGACGATTCTGGGCTGCCTACACCCTTACTGATCATCTCATCCCTTGCTGATGCTTTAGCAACAAACTAGACCAATCAACTCAACAAAATGATCTCCTCAAGATCAAGTCAGATCCAGGTATACAAACTCTACTCTTCAAACATCAGAAGACTAAACTCACTTTTCCTGTTCGGAAAAGAAAAGCAGATACACTTCCCAACTGCTTCTCTTGCTCAACTCTGATTCGAAGTAGAAGAGAATGCTGAAGAAGAACATGAGCATAAACTGGACAACACACCCAGAGATATGGTTCAACAGATCCATAAGAAACTCAGAAATTTCCCCAAACTCTGAGCTGCTACATCAAACACTACCTCTTGAATCCATACTTCTACTATGCTGAACCAATGGTACCCCTCCTGGAAACCCAGAAGATAAGGAAACTCAATCTCCAGATGCGGACAAAATTCTGACTTCCTGAAGACATCCAGAAAAACTCAGATAACCCAAGAGAACACTCGGACAATCGCAAGTCACTTTTGCGATCAACTCAGACTAATACAAATGGAAAACTGTTCTACCCTTATCAACAGAACATCATACACTTAACCCGTCAATCCATCGAAGAAACTGGTCCACTCTGCTGCTTCTGAACATCATTTCAGAAAACTGCTAAGCCATAAGATTCCTTGCCGACACACAGAACACTCCGAGCTGCACTGCTGCCACAGATTCCAAAGAATTCCTAATCCAAATCTCTTCGAGAAACTCGGACTTCAAATCAACAGAAACACCGGCTGAACACAACCACAACACTGAAGAAGACTCACCTCCTTAACTTGTTCCAAAGAAAACATCTTCGGAAATGTCCATAGTCACTGCATCTCATCACGCAGCTACTACTTCCTGAGGTATCCAAAATACCATCACTCGCTTCTGCCCAGCCGACAGATCCAAACTCTACTCATTCAACTTCAAAGATAGACATCGAACCTTAACAGGTTTCCTTCAGAGATAAATTAAATCCTTCATCACTACAAAGCTCACTCGAGACGGTATTAGGTCTACAGTCTCGACAGATACATGTCCAACCTCAAACATTCAAACTCCTACCAATGATAGTCGTGTTACACACACCACTATCACATCTACCCTTATAACTTATATTGAAAAACCTGAACGGGTAACCTAACAGATAGGTAGAAATAAATATATACATAGTAATATATAGAAATTACAAATACGCTCTCTCAAGATAGACATCACTACAGAGCCTAGGTATTCACTCAACTTAATTCTCTGATACCACTGTAATGACCAGCCATCCGTCTCCACAAAATGATGCATCATTTTTAAGAAAGAAAGGGATAGAAAAGAGAAATAAAGGAGAGAAGAAAGAAACAATATCAGAATCTAAACAGTGGAACGAATAAATTATATTACTAACATAAATATTACACAGTTTATAACCATCATCAGAGTTACACAAATAATACAACACATACAAGACAGTTATAGACACCTGTCTAGTTATACAACTCAATACAATATAAGGGAACTACTCAGAGAAATCTACATAGCGGAATACTATATATATCTACACGCAGAAGCCTCCTGCTTCATTGCTCCTCCACAATTCGTCAAGGCTAACCTGAATCATTTGGCTACTCATAAAAATTTGAGTACCCAAGAGTTTAAGAAAATCAGAAATAAACTCCGGGTCAGACATGGGTCTGATGTGAGTAACAGGTTAAGGTTTCTTAACTTTCAAAAAACTTTTGAAAAGAAAGGTATCACGTAAGGCTTCCCGCACGTAAACATGGAAAAGTTTTTACCTTACGCTAACCAAAACATTTGATAGGAAATCCAGTGATATTATAAGAGGTCTACGGTTTTCAAATAAATAAGAAATAGCCGAAATTGTTATATCTATTAAATTCCAGCTACTAGCCACAAAAGTGGGTAATACAATCAAAACCGTTGGCACTTATTTGGATTCCATACAATGGCAGGGCTACTGGGGTACCGCCCGTCACAGTACGTGGCCTAGATCAACGTACCGAGGAGCCACACTAACTCCCCTGCAACACAAGGCCGGAACCATTTCTTACTGAACAGTTCCGAACAAGACAACCTCGACGGTTGGAGCCCACAACCGTCCACACATCTGAAATAAAAGGGACTTCTAAACAGGGGTAAATCTCACTCTCAAGTGGGGGATACCCATGAAGCCTTGCTGCACCTCCCCTGTTTTAGCCATTCCCGGTTGATGAGGCTTGAGGCTACGATTACCTTTAGTGAACACATCACTTAGAATGCTCATCGTCCACCTGACGATGTTCTGAAAGCATTCAGTCCATACAAGTTCGTTCCGGGTTCGAACGAAACCGAAGGCATTATCTCATTACACTCATTTTGGAATCACCCTCAGAGTTAACGACGATAACCCTTGCACTCTGAATCTCCATCTCGAGCCTGTAAGTACTATTTCCGTCAAACTCATCACGGAATCACCCCCAGAGTTATACTGACGAATAGTCCTTACACCTCGAGTTTTCACTCTTCACAAGAGATTTCACGACCTATCGTAAATTTGGATCGATGTGGTTTTCAGATATCCAAATATGGAAACCCGATCCCGGTCCATCGAAATTTAAAGCATGTCTTTTAGGTCCAAGTTGTTATAGAGTTTAAAACAATTCAATTATCTATATTCACACAGATAGATAACTCACAAATCACAATTGATAATCAACATTATCAAAATAAACAGATGATCCATATCATAATAGGTAATCCATATCATCATCACAATAGATAATCTATATTATCATCACAATGCAACCAAGCATTCGTATACCACAACATTACTTATCTCATTACTGAGATCACAAAGCATTCAAGACAATCAATGTCCTCCATTCATACATAAGCAATGATTTATTTCATCACAATATAATTAATTTAAAATGAATTAAATTAACTATCTTTATCTCTAATTAATTTAAAATGAATTAAATTAATTGCTTCATCTTTAATTAATTTAAAATAAATTAAATTAATTACTTTACCACTTTAAATCTTGCTTACTCAACCCTTTAATTGATTACAATCAATTAATTGATCATTTAAAATAATCACCTAAATTAATCACCCTTGATTAATTATCCTTAATTATATTCATGTAATTTCTTTAATTGATTTCACAAATTAATTGTTCTCAACCAATAACAGTAATTAACCTTTAATTACTTCAATTAATTAATTAACTATAATTAACTACTTAATCCTTAATTAATTCCATTAATTAATTATCTCTAATCAACTATCATTGATTAATTAATCATAATTAATCAACTTTAATTACATCATTAATTATAATAATTAATGACTCTTAATTATTTTTAATAAAATTATCTTCCTAAATTAATTACCTCAAGTAATTAACTCATAATTATTAATCATCCTAGATTAAATACATTCAGTAATTAACTAACTTAATTACTTTATTAAACCAAATTAATTATCCCTTAATTAATTTCTTAATTAATCCCTTTATTAATTACTATGTAATCACATTCCAAATTACTTCATTCTTAAACATCTTCAATTAATTACAACCTGTAATTATTAATCAATTACTTCACCAAGAAATTTTCATCATTAATTACATAAAGTAATTATCTTTAAAACCTCAAGTGTTTAAAATTAATTAAACTTAATTAATTAAAATAAACAATCACATTGGACTTAATTAATTACCTTAAGTAATTAACTTCTTAATTACTTCATCAAGTAATTATTCTCAAACCATACACAAATGATTATTAATAAATTAATTAGTCTAATTAATTATAAAAATTAACCATATTAATTAATTGTTAAATAATCCTGGTTAATGACCTTCATTAACCATTCTTTATTTATTTTCATTAAGTAATTAAATGAGATTAGTTACAAATTTAATTATCTTTAATCATTCATTAATTAAAGTCTAATTATTTAATTAATTAAGTAATAATTATCACTTAATTAATCCTTAATTATTTAACTAATTATCCTTGATTAAAACTTAATTACTTAATTAATAATTTCTTAATCATTAATTTAAAATTCTAACTAATGGTCACAATTTCAAATTGATTAACCATTAATCAATATTTATTAAACCTTAATCAATAATTAATTAATCTAATTAACTATTTCTTAATTACCTTATTAATTAAATTAATTTCGAAGTATTAATCTTAATTTAATTTCAAGATAAAACATATCTTAATTATGTTTAAAAACAATTTATTTAAAAACAAATTTCCTTTTGAACTTGCCTTTTAATTTCATTTTAAATACATGATTTAAAATGAATATATTTTAAACTAAATCAAAGTTTAAACAATTTAAAACCTTTTAAAAATTTCAAGACAAACAAGAGTTTGTCTTAAAAATGAAATTCATAAAAATTTTGAAGTTAAATTCATTTCAAAATTACAACAACTTCAATTTACATTTAGTTTAAAACTTTCAAATTTAAATCTTCTTTTAATTTCAAAAACTGGAATTCATTTTCTAAATTTCTAGATTTAAACTTCATTTAATCTTGCTCCTATTCTAACAAGAACTTCATTTTTAGAAAAAATTCAAACTACTCTTAACAAAATAAAGTAGTTAATTAAGTTAAATTTTTAAAACTTTATTTTTATTTAAAATCTGAGATTTTAAATTTAAACTTGAGTTTTCAAGATTCAAACCTGAATTTAAACTAAGTTCAAAAAAATTCAAACCTGAGTTTCAAAAACTTTTAAAAACTTCAGGTTCTAAAAAAAAACTGTGTACAGGTTTGTCAAAACCTGTAACATCACTTGAAACCCGAGACTTCCCAATATCTCTTCTAGTAATCCATCCCTCGCTTCGAGTTAAAAACTCGAATAGCTCGAGTCATTCCCGAGTCAAAACTGCACCCTAAAAAACAACTCCCCTTAACTTAAACTACACGGTGCACGTGCACCGTGACTCCGGCCATCACCGGCCATTCACCTACGCTTCTACCCATCAGTGATCACTTCCACACTCGAACACGAACACCAGAAACCACCACAGTAGCACAAATCAAAAACGAGCTAACTACCAGACCTGGAAACAGCAAATTTAGGTTTTTCTTCAAAACCTGTCAACGGCGAGAACGCACCCCTCCGACCATCAGCAGGTCAACGACTTCGACCAAGGCTTCACCTACACTCATACTACCCATTTCCAAAATATCTAAGCACTCGGTCACTTGTACAAATCGAAATGTTCAATTCATCAAACCATCCTAAAACTAGGGTTCCAAATTGAATTTCCACTGCCGCATCTTCTCTGGTGAATTCCATCACCAAATAGCATTTTTCCCATCTTCTCCTACCTCCCCTCCATCACCAGGAAGAACCCCATTCCCTCCAGATGCATGAATCACCCAAGCAACCCCAAAGTTCAAATGCAGTTCATCCCCTAACTGCTCCTAAACCTCTTTTCTAAAAATTATAGTTTTTGTTTTAAAAAATCACATTATGATTTTAGTAATCAATCTACATTCAAGAATCCAGAGAACATGATAATTAACTTCCTAGTTATCTTTGAATTTACTCAATTGTCTGGTTTTTCAGAACCAATTCCAGTTTATTATTAACTTAATTACATTTTAACTTACTTAATATCTTAAACTAACAATTATTTCTGTAATCTAAATTCTACAGAGATTGAATCAAAAGAATATGTATTTAAAACAAAAACAGGGTTACTGGAAAACATAACAGAGGATATTCAAATAACATGCATACAAATTCACTTCACATCAACAATCAACATGCAAAACTTATTTATTTCAGTATCCATGCATACAACCATTTTTTTTTACTTTTAAATTTGAAAAAGTTACTCACCTATTTAGAAAAAAGCAGAGCCTGATATTTGGAAAGCTTTGAGTTGAATTGCTGAAAACATCTGCAAGTGAACTTGATATGCTTTTGGTTTTGAAACTGCATGCATGTTTGTTGCTTTTGAAACTTTACTGAAGATATGCAGAAATCAATCTTTTGGTTTAAAGATGTGCAAATTTTCAATTTGCAGGTGAACTTGATTTCCAGATTCAAGAAAATGCAGGTGCTTTGATTGCTTCAGATTTGAAATGGAAGGCTACAGATTCGATATGAGGGGTTTTGTAATAGACTTGGGTTTTGAAAATGGTAAATGCATGGTTTTGAAGATGTATGCTACAGATTTTGTAATTGCAGAATGGTCTGCAGAATTCTTTACAGGCTTTGGAAAAAAAATGAGGGGAATCACTGATTGCATGTGAACAGATTTGAGAACTTACAGGGAGTGATTTTGGTTTTTGAAGATTTGATCTTGAATCTGAAAATAGTTCTCATGTATTTCTCAGAATTGTGTTGAGTTTATGCTTTAAATTTCTTAACTTCGATTAAGAAATGAGAAAACCAACAAGAGTGAAAAATGTTCATTTATATAAGTAAATTTTCAAATTTTATTAAATAGAAGAAAAATAGATTTGAAAGAGGCCACTTGTAAAAAATTTCAACATTTGTCAATTTGGAATTGTTATCCTTTACACTTGTCCTTTTATTTAAAAGTAATTTGTATATAATTCATTAGTTAATATATATTATGTCAAATAAATTTGTTAGTTAATATTCAAATATGTATATAAACTTTTAAAAGAACTAAAAACAATTTGTACTTATAAATAAAGCTTATACATATAGAAATTAAAACAATTTATAATTTATAATTTGGAATTTAAATTCAAATTAAATTCAAAATCTAATATTTTAAAAATCAAGTTATAACTACAATTAAATTTTGAAATAAGAATTGCCATTTTTATTCAAAATCTATTTATAAAGACAATATACTATTAATATTATTTTTAGAAATAACTTATTACTAAAATAAAATAATTGTAAAAGAAATTATTCTTTTATTAATAAATTACTTATTTAATTAAGCTATAAAACTCTTTTGTCAATTTAATTAAATTTAAAACTCAAGCTAAAGTACTTTAAACATTTAAACATTTTTTTCTTAAAAATTTAAAAATCATATATTTATTTATTAAATAGCTTTGAAAACTTTATATTTAGTTAAAATCAAAATTTCCAAATTATTAATGTATATATTAGAATTTTAAATCATGATTCATTTATTAATTTAAACCAAAACCATTTATTTTATAACTTTGAAAAGCTATTATTAAATAAAAACTAATTTCCAAATTACAAAAATATAGAATTAGAAAAATATGCTTTACTATTTAAAATTAAACAAAGTTAATCTATTTACAATATAATCTATACATTTATATTACAAATAGAAACCAATTTATTATTTTTGAAAGACAGAATAACCAATTAAATAATTATTAAAGAAGATTATTAAACCAAATTGAATTTATTAATAACAAAAATATCAATATCAATTTAATTTTTTAATACAGATTATTAAATTGATATTGTTAAAAATTCCGGGATGTTACACGAAGTGTTATAAATTTGAAAGTGCCATGATTTTGGAAAAGGATATATTTGAAAACAAAATGATATTATATTGATTTGGGTTTTTATAAAAATGACATCATATTGATTTGGTTTTTGAAACAGAAATGATACCGTATTTATATGATTTTGAAACAGATATTATATTCTGGTTTTGAAGTATAAACTATTTCGAAAATGATCGCAGTGTTATAATAACGTTTGATTGTTGAAGAGACCGGGACCGGAAGTTATCATACTCTCTGCCAATTTCGAAAACCACTTTAATAACCGTGTACGTGGTGGAAATTCCAGAATGAAGTAGGATGATGGCGGCGTTCCTTTAAGGTATATACGTGGACCCGACTCCCGTGAGTTGGCATAAGGTGGCTAAAACCGGAGCGATTGACAGACTAAGAAGGTACCACCTTTAATCGGGCACACTCCTTCGATACTATTCTATTACTATGTGATTGATTGGGGCCCTTTTGATTTTAGGGTGTCGGCCGAGGTGGGCCGCAGTAGTTGCTACACATTGCCACCGGTCCGGAAGCGTAATTGGTATATCTACGCTGGCATTGCCTAGTTGTGCCGTGTCACCTACCCTAGCACACCTTGTACGAGTTTGATTTGTGTCGTACCTACGTAGTATCCTCTGGTAGCCTCCCAATCAGGAGGTATTACGGTACTGTATAGACTATTGACACTATTTATGTGCTAACGGGAATATTGGGTCACTCTTTAACGCTATTTAAAGTAAGTTTATTTTACTATTATAAATTATTATAATAGCGTATATTACTACGTAGTAAATAGTTTACCGGATCCTTAGAAGATGTGAATCCTAAGCATCTCTTAAAGTTACTGCTCTCACGTTAGGCACTAGATAAGAGATGTCAAATTCCGTAAACATCTCTGACGCCATTCCACTCATATTTTTGTTTCTGTTGATTTGTCTCACATAAAATCTTTTAGTTCTGACTCGAGTGTTTTGTCTTTCAATTCGCTCGGGTCAGTCTGAGCATTTCAGGGTTTGAAGACCTTGTTTTGGAAGGACGAAGACGAAGATTGTATTATTATTATTTACTATTTTGTTCCAATGCATCACATTGTTTCGCTGCATTGTTATTTATTATTCTTTGGTATGTGTAACTCTGATTCTGTGTTGTACAAGTATAATCAAATGTTTTGTAAAACAGCTTCATGAACTGTTTATTTGATTATTATACTTTGTCGTTCCGCTGTAAGATTCTGTTTTGTTTTTTCTTTCTCCGCTTTTTCTTATTCACCCCAATAACAATCCGCCCTTCTGTATGGTTTAAGTCTGATGTGTGTGGTTTATCGTCGATTTAAAGTCTACAAAAAGGAAGGATGTTACATTTTTTATCAGAGCTTTGGTTTAGCCATAAACCTTAGCTTTGTGGGGTCTGGCTCTTTATTAATAGGGTAGTAATACTCTATGATGAGTCGCTGAGCGTATATATATGAGAGAGCATATTTGTTAGTGTTATAAAAGGGGTTTTGATATTGTGTTAATTTTCTCCGCTTTATATGTATAAATTCTGATTGGTGCATAGGATGCTATCACATCAATAGGGATTTGTAAACACTTAATAGGAAAGACCGACACAACATTTGTTTTGAATATAGGTGAATGAAATAATTTTGCCTATTATATTTTCTATATATAAAATAAGTTTTTATAAAGTTTATATTTGGTTGTAATATATTGGTCGTTAAGTAGTGAAATTTGTAAATATTGATTGGGAACTAGATTTGAAGAAAATAAAATAAATGAAAGTTGGAAATTTCAAAACTTAACTTCCGGGATTTTGAAAATTTCTTTCAAAAGATTTTGGAATAAAATAATATTGTTTATAGGTATTTTATGATATAAATATTTCAATATAAATTGAAAGAATTGTTTTAAAGAAACTTTGGAAAGAAATAAGTCCTGTACTCCCTTCTACATCGCTGGGAAATAATTTCGGTGATGAGTGCACGCATCATCGACATTCATTTCCGAGTTTCAAAGTGGGAAGGCCAATGTAGTTGTTTTACTGTAGATTTATTTTGATAAACAAATGTAAAAATTTTTTTTTTAAAATACAATTGGATATATAAATTTTGAGTATATACATTTATCTATTATTTTAAAATGATTTGAAATTCAACCTGGTATTTAGTTCTTAAGTTTTCGTTAATTAATAGTTTAATTATTGTAGTGAAATGGAATGTAACTAATTAATAATTGGAACCTCTAATTAAAATAAGAGGTTAATGCTTGGTTACAAATGAAATTACAAGAAAGTTGAAACTAGTAACCTGTAAAACAAAAGACGTGATTATTGAACATTAAATCGATTAAAAGAAATGAGATAAACTTGTATAAAATTTCAATTGAATTCTTAAAAAGCATATATATAACTTACAAAATATTAAAAGTTCTAATGTTTAATAATAAAATGTAATAGGATATTATACAAGTAAAAATTTGAAATGATGAAAGTATTCAATGAAATTCTTTAATAAATAAGAATTTGATGTTGTAGTTGTTATAAACTTAAGTATAATAGAAAGGCTACTAATTAAATAAATAGAAAGGTAAGTATTATAAATAAACGATTATAAACTTAAGTGAATGAATTGGAATGCTAAGAAATTGAATGGAACATGAATACCATGGATAAATGAATGTAAATAAATGAAAGTAAGTAATAATGAATGAATGAATGTAATGTCATAAAAGGAAACTAACATGACATGAATAAATGGAAATGAATATCTGTAAGTAATAAATGAAATGAAGATAAATATTAGTTGAATGAAAAGGAAATCAAACAATAAATGTTATAAAATGAAATTAATAAGAATGAACTCGATGTATTGTTTGAAATTGTTATTTGATTGGTTATGGTTGTTTAGGCAAGGATACTTTAAAATTGTTTGGATGTATGAATAATCTATTTACTTTCATCTAAGACTGTTGTGTAAATGGTGCACTTAGTAGTTTATTTTTCATTCTATACAATGTGAAGTTTTAAACTTGAACAACTATTTGTTTTGTTTGCTATGGATATATGGATTGTTGTGTGTTGTGATTGCAAGCGATTATTGTTGATTTGTTTGTTAGTGATTGAAATAACTTAAATATTTCATTTTATAATTATTGTTAACTCCTTTTGGATTATATAAGTGAGATACAGGTTATGGAAGCAATTGCTACTGCTTTTGGTTTCATAAATAAGCGTTAATTTCTCGACAAATAGGTACGTTCCCTGATTACGGTTTTATTGCGTTACTATATTATTTTCTCATGTTGGAATATATTATTTTGGAAAATATATGTTATATATTGTTATATTTGATATTATAATTTCTCTCGAGCCTCTCCGTACAAAGGAGACTCTGCCGAAATTTTTCGTAAATTTTGGACTTAGAAAATTTTATCAATGTTTTCCAAATCTTGATATCTTTGAAAATAAAAGTTTTAATTGTTTGTAAATTTATATATATTTTGTTTAAATTGTTTTATTTTGTAAATTCATTGTTTATGAATTTAATATTTTGAATAAGATATATTGACTATTTAATTTCTCCTTTTCCCTTCTTTTTCCTTTTTGGGGACGAAAAGTTTGTAGTGGGAGAGAGTGTAACGACCCGTAAATTTTCGATAATTTATTTGTTAATTTTATTAAATGTTTCTTATCTAATATTGGAAAAAACAGAAATTTGCGATTCATTAATGAAATAATAACTTAAATGAGATGTAATAATGCTAACCTAAATTATTTATTAACTGTTTGAATGAAATTACAATTAATGGAATTAGTGTAAATGTTATACTAGGCTATAAATTAAATATAAGAAAACAAACATAAATATTGAATTAATTAATGAATTAATATACAATGTTGAATAAAATCAATGTTCTGTAAGTAATTATAATATTGCTTTGGAAATGATAAACTTATAAAAGTGTTATTGAGAGTTAATGGCAACAATTAATATAAGTTATATATATATATATATATATATATATTTAATCCATTAAACTGAATTTGAATTAATGACAATAAATCTAAATTATATATTATGTTAATGTAAATCTAGATAATAAATGGGAAACAATGTTAACTTTATCCATAGTATGGTAATGGGTTGAATAAAAAGAATGGAAATCGAGATTTATTAATTTATTGAAATTTAAATTATAATAATTGGATTAATTGCAATAAAATAAAATTAAACACTGTATTTGGTAAACTGATTAACTTTGAAATTTATATTTGAACTTGTTTAAATTATTGTGAATGTTTAAGAAATCAAAAATGGTAAAATTTGTTAATTATAGAATTTGAATTGAAAATTTTGATTTAATTAATTTAATATCAATTTATTTAATTAACTGAAAAATAGCCATTTTGGCCACTGACTCGGATTTCGACGAAACCAGTTTCATCGGATCCGTAATATTTAATTATTGTAGGATTTGAAGTTTCGTAGCGATCGGGCTTGTCGTTTGATCGTACAGGCTCGAAATGCCTGGAAATCAATGAAATTGAAATCAATGGAAATCAATTTGAAATAACTTCATTTTAGCATAAATTCTTCATAATATGGAATTTGAACTTGAAACCTATTCCATTGATTTTAAAGTATTTAAAAACATCTATTTTGATATATGGCTTGACACATTTTCGTTCCGGAGGCAGAACGGGTTTTTCGGGTCAATTATCGCTCCGACCTAAACTAAATCCGATCCGTTATTTCTATTCTCTAACCTACCTATAAATATCCAGTTATAAACCCTAGCAGCCTTTCTATTCCTCATTTCTGTACATATAATTCTTTCTATTGCTCCTCTTTCTCAATGACAGACAAATTCTCAAGTCCAAATTCAATTGCAATTCAAAATCAATTCAAAAATTAAAACTCCTCAAACTATATCAAATTATATATCAATCTGAAGCTCTCGACGAGCGCAAGTTAATTATGTAATTCGTTTTTTGATCTGGGTCTCGGGGTGGCTGGATCTGGGTGAACTATGCTCGATCGATCATCACGTTCGATTACCGTCGATGGATCGTCAAATCGTTTGTACTGTTGGTTAGAGGGGACTGAAGGGAGTTTATCGATGGGGTTTATTTCGCGAATTAACGGTTGGATTGAGCTGCAAAATTCATTGGGGTTTAGCATTTTTCCTTGCGGCGGCTATGCTATTGGGTATGGGTGATCATAGGACGGCACCGTGGTGTGTCGATGGGAGGGGGCGAGTTCGTATCCCTCGTCGGAGTGCGTGCGATCGCCTGAAGCGGCGGCGAGCGATGAGGTGGTGCGGTATCGGGACATCGTGATGTTCTATAGAGGTGAATTAGGGCTCGATAGGGATGACGTGTACTGGTGAGTTTTTATTTTTTTTAATAATTTCTTTTTTCCAAATTGAATTGTTCTAATATGAATATCTTTCACATAAGAGATACGATTCACGCGCGGTTTCCTTCGCTAGGATCGTATTGAAATCCCAGACATTTTGGCGCTGGTTTGGATGAATTCTATGATTGTTAAAATTTTGGATTTAAATTGGATTTAAATTCAATTTAAATTCAAATGGTGAGTGTTTTAACCCACTCACAACTTCTAAAATTTCTTATGTTTGTTAAATTGATTTATGATGTGATTAGAAATCTATTTATGATTGTTTGGCATATTTTGAATCATCATCTCAGTTTATTTGAATTTACTTAGATAAAATAGTTATTTAATTTATAATTGAATATAAACTGCCAGTAAATGCCTGTTATTTATTATGTGTTCTATATTGATGTTATTGATTGAATTGGATGACGATTGTGATAAATGTTTGATGATTGATACTGGATGAATGGATGTTGTATTTTGTATTGTTATAAACTACAAGTTGTTATGGATTTTTATTTCATTCGGAATTGCGGTTTGAAATGAATATAACCATATTGATATTTTAAATTACGGATTGATATGATAAATATCTGTATCACTTGACCATAGGATAGAAAATTATATACAGACACCGTGGTCTATATATAAAAATATTTTGAAATGATTTCTATAGTTTTGTAAAAAAATACGATTATAGATAAATATTGGTTTTAGATATTATATAAATGTTATTTTATCCTTGATTTTAAGCTATGTATAATTTGTTTTAATATAGAATAAGCTTAATAAAAATTTTGATTTTTATCGAATATAATACGGTTAAGTATTTAAATTATATTTTAATATAGAGTTTATAATGATTTAAATAAAATTAAGGTTGAAAGATAAATTTGAGATTTATTCGAAACTGAGTTTATTTAAGAATTAAACTCAAATAAATTTTATGTGAAATTTGTAAAATTTGAAATTTTAGAAGGTATGATTTTTATAACTTGATTCTGGTTTAAGGTGAATTAAATGAACATTTCAAGTATATATAAATTGAAGGAAATATTTAGTTATTTGTAGTTTGAGTCTTATTTAAATGATAATGGGTTTATTATGTAAAATATTTCGAAACTAAATAATAGAAAATTGAATTGCTGAATCGTCATTATCAAACTTAGTTTTAAAATTATTGGATACTTAAAGTTTGAAATATGCTGAATTTGAAATGGCTTATTTTGTGGACCAAATTTGTTTTGAAATCGATAAATTTTGAAATAGTTTATTTGAAAACTGAATCTAATTGAAATTTATGATTTGGGATTTGGTTAAATATAAAATGTAAAAATTCGAGTTGTTTTGGAGTTGATTTGTGAAATTGAAGAAGCTATTGTATTATATAAAGTATTTTAGATTTTTAAACCATTTAAGTGGTGGAAGTTATGTTTCAATGTCATATTTCAAAGTATTATGATTTGAAAGTGTTATATTTCAAGTGTTTTGATTTCGAAGTGTTATAACTTTGAAAGTGCCATGATTTTGGAAAAGGATGTATTTGCAATAAAAATGATATTATATTGATTTGGGTTTTTATAAAAATGACATCATATTGATTTGGTTTTTGAAACGAAAATGATATTGTATTTATATGGCTTTGAAATGGATATTATATTCTGGTTCTGAAGTATAAACTATTTCGAAAATGACCGCGGTGTTTTAATAACGTTTGATTACTGAAGAGACCGGGATCGGAAGTTTTCATACTCTTTGCCAACTCCAAAATCCACTTTAACTACCGTGTACGCGGTGGAGATTCTAGAATGAAGTAGGATGGCGGCGGCGTTCCTTTGAGGTATATACGTGGACCCAACTCCCATGAGTTGGCATAAGGTGGCTAAAACAGAAGCAATTGACAGGCTAAGACGGTAGCACCTTTTATCGGACACACTCCTTCGATACCATTCTATTACTTTGTGATTGATTGGGGCCCTTTTGATTTTGGGTTGTGGCTCAAGGTGGGCGGTAGTAGTTGCTTACGAACGGTCCGAAAGCGTAATTGGTATATCTACCCTGGCATTGCCTAGTTGTGCCGTGTCACCTACCCTAGCGCGCCTTGTACGAGTTTGATTTGTGTCGTACCTATGGAGTATCCTCCGGCAGTCTTCCGATCAGAAGGTATTACGGTACTGTATAGACTATTGGCACTATTTATGTGTTAAGGAGAATATTGGGTCACTTCTTAACGCTATTTTAAAGTAAGTTTATTTTACTATTAGACATTATTATAGTAGCGTATATTACTACATAGTAAATAGTTTAACGGATTATTAGGAGATGTGAATCCCGAGCATTTCTTAAGTTACTGCACTCACGTTAGACACTTGAGATGTCAAATCCCGTAAACATCTCTGACGCCGTTCCACTCATATTTATTTCTATTGATTTAACTCACATAAGATCTTTTAGTTCTGACTCGAGTGTTTTGTCTTTCAATTTACTCGGGTCAGTCTGAGCATTTTAGGGTTTGAAGACCTCATTTCTAGAGGATGAAGACGAAGATTGTATTATTATTATTATTATTATTTACTATATTGTTCCACTACATCACATTGTTCCGCTGTATTGTTATTTATTATTCTTTAGTATGTGTAACTCCAATTCTGTGTTGTATAAATATAATCAAATGTTTTGTAAAATAGCTTCATGAACTGTTTATTTGATTATTATATCTTCATTGTTCCGCTGCAAGATTTTATCTTGTTTTTTTCTTTCTCTACTTTTTCTTATTCACCTTAATAACATCCGCCCTTCTGTATGGTTTGAGTCTGACGTGTGTGGTTTATCGTCGATTTAAAGCGTACGAAAAGGAGGGATGTTATAAGCTTGGATGCTATCAGAGGCAGGAGCAGAACTAGGGATGACAATTGGTGGTATGGGAAAAAGACTGAATGGGGAGGAGGAATGTCATCTAGCTTTTCCATCTTGATACCTTTAAGCTTCTGTAATATCCTGGAATTTCAAGAAATTTAAAATGTCATAATCTGCTTATCAAATTATTTAAAATTGGTAAAATTGTTTTTTTAAAATAACAAAGTGATGATTTTAAATATAGTTATAAATAGATTTTTAAATAGAACAATTATTTACAAATTTAATTTATGTTGCTAAATAGATTTTAAATAGACTTATTATTTTCAAATTTAATAAGAGTTGTTAAAATGTATATGTATATATCTTTAAGTTGATTTTAAAAATATTATTTTCAAAATTAATAATGTGTTTATTTAAATTAATATATATATGTTTAAGTTGATTTTAAATGGGATTTTTAAATTTGAATTTGAACTTAAAATATGGATTTAAATTTGAATTTAAAGGATAATTATTTTGAAATAGTTTGGATATAAGAATATATGAATAATTTTTTTTTACTTAAAATAAGATTTGTTTTCCTCAAAAAAATTTATTTATATAAATTGAGATAGTGTTTATTGAATAATAAATAAATACAAAAGTTCTATATTTACATTTAAAAATGGATTAAATATATTTTTTATGATTTTATTTAGAATATAACTGGTTTTTATTTTGTCTTCTCTTAAAGATTTTATTTATATAAAATTTAGAAAAGCATTTATTTATTTAGAAAAGTACTTATTCAAATAGGAAATTTAATTTAAAAGCTTTTAAAATCATTTAAAAATAATAATAAAATAAATAATGATAAGTGTTTAATTTTAAAACATATTGTTAATATGTGTAAAATAATTGCAAATGAATTTGACAAATGTAAACAATTTGGGCAAGTGTCATTCTTTTATTTTCTTTTTCTTTAATTTTAGTAAATCATAATTAAACACTACATAAACATTCACCCTCTTCCTTCATTTCTTTTTTCTTATCTTCTCATTTTCTAAGCAAGAAATTCAAAACCTGTAACCATTTTATCTCAAGCCTGAAATTCATTTCCAAACTCAAGAATCAAAACCTGAACACATATCATCTAAAACAAATCAAACCTATAAAACCCCGTAAACATTTTTCAAATCTGAAGCTTCAACCTTCTCAAGTAACTATCAGCAAACAAGCTTTCAAACAATTGAAGTCATCAAAGATTTCTAGTAATCAAGATCAAAGTAATTTCTTCTGCAAATTCATAGCTTTGCAGTTTAAAGAAATCAACCAATACAAAGTTTTCAAGGATCAAAACAACAAAAGTATGCAAGTTTTCAAAATCTTAGAAACTGCTTCAAGCTTCTCTGTTAATTCAAGGTGAGTAAACATTTAATTCTAAAGTTTAAGTAGATAAATGATTGTTGCTGGTGCAATTTCTGTGATGATTGCCTTGCATATATGTATATAATGATATCTCTGTGTATATATGAGGTGTGCATGTCAGTATTTACTCTGTTCTTGAATTATTGGATGTAATATGATTCAAAAATCATTTGGTTCCTTCTCTGGTTAGTTTTATGTTGTGATCTTTAAACAAAGTTTGTTTAAAACAACAAGGTTTGATTTTTAGAAATATTTAAAGCAAGAATTAAGAAGAATATCAACCAGGATATGTATTTTACAGTAAAACTCAGAATTTTATCAAAAATTTGATTTCAACAAATGAATGTTTCAAGCATATAACCTGAATTTACTTCGAGAATTAGGATTTTTAAGATGGAAATCATGATTTTAAATATTGTGTATTATGATAAATCATTGGTTGAACAGAAAATGGATTTCAACCCTTTTCTGGTGATCAACTAATTTTTGGGGATGGAAGTTTGTGTCGAAGCTAGCGTGACAATCAGGGAGGCCGGGAAAAATGTCTGGAGGATGGATAGCTCGTCGTGGCGGCGGCGGTGGGTAAATCTAGGTTTTAACCCTAGTTTATGTTGAAGCTAGAATTCGGGGTCACCGCATCGTCTTCGGGTGATCGAGTGGCCCGAGACTCTAGGAAATGATGGCGTGGATGTTCGGCAGGGTGTGGCCAGAGTCTCTCAACCTTTCGTGGTCGGGTTAGTTTGGCAAAGGGTTTTTCTGGCATAGGTTTTAGTTCCAGGTTCGACTGGGTTGCTCGATCTTGTTTGAGAGCTTATGATTGTGTTTTAGTGATCGAGATGAGTTGCATCAACGATAGGTGGTGTGTCGAAGGGTGCATCGATGGTCGGAGGTGGCTTGTTCGTGTCTGTTGATTTGGGTTGTGGGTTTGCTCGAAGGGGGACTCAGGCTTTGGGGTTAAGGACTCGAGTTTATACTCGAGTAGTTGTAGGTGACAAGCCTGTAGGTTTTTAACTTAAAAAAAATAAATAAGCCAAGTTTTTGGTAATGGAAGAGAAAGGGGAAACTCGAGGTTAGACCCGAGTGGTCTTTGGATTCGACCCGAAGCAAGTGTTGAGCTGAAAAAAGTTTTAAAATCTAAGTTTTTAAACTTAAAATTAAATTTAGTTTAAACCTTCTTATATAAATTTGCTTTACATAATGATTGTTTCTTTAACATTTGGTTAAGAAGTTTTGGAATTGTTTAATTTAAATTTTGTTAAGTAAAATTTAAAGTGATTTTAAAACTTAAGTTAGAAATGAAATTTTAAGATTTTTATAAAAGAAAGCTTTAAATTTTAAATTGAAACTAGTTCTAAACTACTCCTTGATAATGTTTTAAGTGTTTAAAGAAGGTTATGATTTGTTAACTTCAATTTATCAAATTAAATGATTATTTTATTTTAAAAACTTAATTAATGATTTAATTAGGTAAAGTTAATTAAAAAGATAAAATGTTTTAAATATATTAATGGTAATTAAGGCATTAATAAGATAATGTTTTATCTTAAGATAATTAAAGTTTTAATGTCTTGAGAATAATTAAGTTAATTAAGGAAATTAATTATAATTAATTAATTTAATTAATAATGATAAAGGTTAATTAAGGAATTAATTAAGAGTAATTAATTGATTTAATTAATTTATCAAGAATTAATAATTAAGGGTTATAAGTTAATTAATTAGAGGTTAATTAATTTGTAATTAAGAACTATTAATTAGATAATTAGGGATTATTAATTAATGATTAGTGATTAATTAATTAAGTAATTAAGGTTTATTATAATTAGAGATTAATTAACTTGTAATCAAAAAGTACTTAATTTGTAATTAAGTTTTATTAATTAATAATTAGGCTTTATTAATTAATAATTAAAGGATAATTAATCTGTAATTAAAGAATAATTAAGAATCTGTTAAATGATAATTAATTGATTAATCAAATGGTGATTAAGGATTAATCAAATGATAATTAATTGATTAATCAAATGGCGATTAAAGATTAATCAAATGGTGATTAATTAAATGCTGATTATTGATTAATCAAATGGTAATTAAGGATTGATTAACCGGTAATTATAGATTAATTAATTTGTAATTAAGGTTGTTAAGTAATAATTAAGGTTTATTAATTAATAATTAAGGGATAATAAATTAGTTAATTAATGATTAATTAATTGATTATAAAAGTAATTATGGATTAATTAATTTTTATTGAGAGATATTAATTAATAATTAAAGTTTATTAATTAATAGTTAAAGGATAATTAATCTGTGATTAGAGATTAATTAATCGATTGATAAGGTAATTAAGGTGTGATTAATTAATTGAATGGTTTGTAATTAATTAAATAATGATTGATTAAGCAAGATTTGGTGATTAATTCTTAAGTAATTAATTTAATTTAAATTAAATTAATTATGATATGGATTAATAATTCCTGTTTGTGGATGATTGTTTGTGTAGAATGTCTGAATTGGATGATATCTATTGAATGATATTTTGTGATATTCTATGATATGATATTGGATATATCTGTGATAAACATGTGATATTTATCTTTGAATAATGCTGTGTGAATTCAAGTATTGAATTGAATTAAATTGTTTAAACTTTTAAACCACTTGGCCTTTAAGATACGTTTGGATTTCGATGAGACCATTAAACAACTTGGCCTTTAAGTCGTGAATTCAAGTGAAGATTAAGTTGAAGACTCGAAGTGCAAGAGCTTTTGCCGTTAGAAACTCTGAGTGTGATTCCAATACGAGTATAATGAAGATAGTGCTTTCAGGTTCGAGATGGAGATTCATAATGCAAGGGTTATTGTCGTTAACTCTAAGGGTGATTCCTAAATGAGTGTAACGAGATAATTTCGTTCAAACCCTGAACGAACTTGTATGGATTGAATGCTTTCAGAACATCGTCAGGAGGACGATGAGCATTCTAAGATTAATGTGTTTTATAAAGGTGATCAGGGCCTCAAGCCTCATCAACCGGGAATGGCTAAAACATGGGAGGTGCAGCAAGGCTAATTGAGTCGCGCTCAAGTGGGATAAGGTCTTCCTCTGTCTAGAGTCCCTATTTATTCGAATGTGTGGGCGGTTGCTAGCTACAACCACGAGGTTGACTTATTCAGGATTGTCCAGTAAGGGATGGTTCCGGCCTTGTGTTGCAGGGGATTTATGGTAGATCCATGGTACGGCGATCTAGACCACGTACTGTGACGGATGGTACCCCAGTTGCCCTGCCATTGATGGAAACTCATTATCCCTACGTGCCTTTACGGTTTTGATTGTATAACCCACTTTGTGGCCAGTATGCTGGAATTTAATCATGTAACAATTTCAGCTATGTAAATATTATTTGAAAACTCTAGACCTTATTATAATATCATTGGATTTTCTATCAAATGTTTTAGTTAGCGTAAGATAAAAATTTACCCATGTTTATGTGTGGGAAGTCTTACGTGATACCTTTGCTTTCAAATGATTTTAAAGTTAAACAACTTTAACCCGTTTACTTACACCAAACCCATGTCTGACCCGGAGTTTATTCTGTTTTTCTTAAACTCTTGGGTACTCAAATTTTTTTACGAGTAGCCAAGGGTTTCAGGTTAGCTTTAACGAATTCTGTAGGACAGATGGAGCAGGAGGCTTCAGCATTTGTAAATATTGTGTTTCCGCTGTGTTGGTACCTCTGTGTTGTATCTGAGATATATGGTAGACATGTTTTATAATTATCTAATGTGATGATGTTATTGTGTTTGTGTAACTCTGTTATGTAAGGACTATGTAATAGTTATGTGATATATTATATTTTGTTCCATTCTGCTGTGAGATTATGATATTGTTTAGTTCTTTCTTCTATCTATTCTATTTCTACCTCTTTCTTTCTTATTGATGATGCGTCTTTCTATGGAATAAAGGCGGGTCGTCATAGCTTCTTAGTCAGCAATTTCTTCTCCTCCTGCATCGAAGGCCTAGATGTATGCTTAATTACCCTAGTGATGATTATGTCTTCATTCCCATGTGTCACGTTAGGATTGTCTGTGACCTCTTCGTTTAAAGCATGTACCATTTTAGCATCGGGACCAAGAGCAAGACCTGCTAAATAGGCTGGAATTGGAATAAGAGTGAACATGATAACTGATTCGGTCGTTGTAGCTAATGTGCCTAAGGACAAGTCTCATTAGCAAGAACCAAAAGAAGGTGGACCTAAAACCTAAAAAATGGAAAAGTAGAGATTAAAAACATCAACCGTTGTCATGTGAGCCATCTCGAATACACATAAAGTTAATGATATACCTCCTAGAGATGTGGAGGTCATATGTGACGAAGTCCCTACAGATCTTCCCTCCACGATAGAAGATAAGATAGGCAGATTTAGAAATGAATCTGATTCTGTGTAGCCAGGCTGCTCGGGATTATAGTGTACGTTAGCTGAAGATTTAAAAGTAGCTAAAATGCCTGGAGTCAAAGTGGCAGTGCAAGTTGTAGAAGTGCCAGGAGGAGGAATAACAAGCTCTGTGGTTAGTCGCCCCAATATGGAAGAGGTTGCAGGACCAAATGTACCTTCCATTTACATGGATGTTCTGTTGTAAGTCCCTTGGAAATAGAAATGGAACTCTTATGAAATTCTTTAAAGCTAGGCTCGGGCAGGACCACAGTAAACGCACCAGTTCGACCAACAACCTCGGATGTTAGAAGTAGTTTGCCAACCTTGAGTGCATTTATATCTTCATCCTCTATAAGGTCGAGCTTTAACTCTTCCCCATTGATCTCAGCGCCATTAGAACGCTTTCATTCTTGCCTTTGTATTTTCTCCCAAGCCATAGCTAAGGCCCTAGGGAACCCTTTGTTTAGCCACCTCAAGTTTTTGGACCTGACAGCATTCGCATAATATTGGATGAAAAAGACTCAATCTCAAGATTGACCCAATCGTCCGCTGCTTTCACCTAGGCCTCGGCTTCCTCTTTCGTCAATCGGGCATCCAATAGCTGTCGTAGTACTCTTGGGATTAAATAGGAGTGTCGTGTTTCTCCTTCTTCTTATCCTCTAGCAAATCCTACAATTTTACAATCTTGGAGGCCTACTCATCGATGTTGTAATGACCCCACCATGATACCCAGATTAGCAAAGAACATTGCAAGTAATGTCCTTTGTTAATCCAAAGAATATGGCTTGTTAAGGGCGACCGAATGTGAATATATCTTTATACTAACACTGACACGTCATTTATACCTTTTCACTTAACATATGAACTAAAATTTGACGTGTATAATATTAATACAAAGTATGGACACACCAATTTCTTAGAATTAGAAAAATATATCATATAAATAACAGTCATAGATTACAGCGGAATAAATCTCAACTTACACATATACAAATTTTGAGTTTACAAAATGAAATACTAAACTCGATTGTTATATAAGTTCAACAATTCTCTAATCTCAATTGTACATCTTATAATGTGACGACCCGAAAATTTTAGATATTTGAAATTAGAATATTCAATTGATTTTAAATATGTGAAAGTTAGTTTAACTTGAATTTCAAAAATCATTTTTTATTTGGCAATTAAATTATTGAATTTAATAATTTGAAATTGGGTAAAATATTGAATCTTCCATTTTGAGCTTATTAAAAATATTTTAAAAAGGCTTATAAAATTTATAATGATGATACCGAAGATAGTAGAATTGTCAAAATTGAATTTAAAGGTGATTTTTTCAGTTTTAAAAATATACCGTTTAAATTGGATTTAAAAATAACCTTCCGAGGCACGGTCTCGGAATTCGACGAAACCAGTTTCATTGGATCCATAATAGTGTATTATTATCAAATTTCAATTTTCATAGCATTTGAAGTTGTCATGTGATCGTACGATAGATAAACGCGCTGAAATCTATATCGAAGTTCAATATAATAACTAAGTCCAAAAAGCTATCTTCTCCAGTTAGGCCTCGAAACCTTTTCCATTGTGTTCGAAATATGGGTATAACATTATAAACGCCTAGCGGCACGTCCCGATAGGAGATCGAAATTTTAAGTTATGGTTTCAAGATGATTTAAATTTAAAATTTAGATAATATTTATATAGATATATTGATTTAACCTGGGTAAATATTTTCACGACAACCAACACGTGTCTTCCCTAAGGACACACATGTTCTTTAAAAGAATTGCAGAGCAGAATTCTCAAACCAAAAAATTTTGAAAAAAAGAAAGAAAGAGAAAATGATTCCATTCAAAAAATAAATAGTGGTCGGCAAATCCTCTTCATCTCCAATAAAAATGCTCAAAATCAAAGTCGAGTCCCTTCATTCTCGGATCATTCAAAACAAAATTCGCCTTCTTTCCCTTCAGCATTCTCAATCAAAATTTCAACAAAGTTTCCTCGTTTGAGTTCAAGATCGAGACTTCAAAAAGGGACTTCGCATCGTTCAATGGCGCTCGTGCTTGTTTATCATGATGTCGTAGTGAGTAGGAGAGAGACTCACAATGAGGTTCTCTGGCTTGGGGTTTTCTTTTGCATGCCGTCGCGATTCGATGATAGTGAGGGCTCGTTGGTCTCATGCTCGAGCATATTGATTTGGGGTTCGATTTTGGCATTTAGGTGATGGATTTCGCGAGGAATGATTCTCGCATGCGATTTGATGTGCAATGGTGCCAGGGAGGACTTGCGGAGCTCACGTTCGATTGGAGGAAGGGCGGCGTTGCGAGGTGATGGGAGGCAGTAAGGTATTTTTTTAATTATTTTATTAGGATTTAATGTGTGTGTGTGTATATATATAGATAAAACAAAATTATATAAATATAAGGTTTGGAAATATAGGGATTTAAAAAAGTGAAAGTTTATATAAAATTAGATTTTTGAAATCTATAAAAAAAAATTTAAGTATATATATAGTGTCAAAAAAATATACATCTACACATTTTAAATTTACTAGTCTATTTTAAAATAATGTATTCAAGAGACTAATTTTGTTTAAATTAACCTATTTAATTATTCTAAGATACTAAAAGATTTTTAAAGAAATTATTAGTTTAAATTAAATTAATAAATGATAATTTATTATTCGATTTTTCAGAGTATTAATAAACCATATAATGTTTGTTACAAGGTCAAAATTGGGAGGTAATAGTCGAGATGGAAATGGATCGCAAAACGAAAGTCAAGGTAAGTTGATCTCACTCATTTGGATTACCCTTTAAATTTAAATAGTTAAATTTAGATTATTGGCTGGTTACTTGAATTGATAATTTATTATTAGCTTAGATGTTAGTATATGTGTGTGTGTGTGTGTGTGTGTGTATGGGAGTGATTGATTCCCGCATTATATAGCGAATGAGACCTTATGCGCCCCGCATAATTGCGGATGACCCTTTATACCGCGATGTCACCCTCGAAGTGGGATTGGTATTTTATATGTGCTAACATTTGTGGATGCATGAAAACAAGTTGGAGGGTTCCAACTTTCCTCAAAACGTTGAATTTATTTTATATACAGTGATGTGATTTATTTGATGATTTGTGATAGATTATATTGCAGATTGAAATTATTGAATGCTATGCTTGGCTGAATATATATTGGTATTTAGAGAAATGGAAAATATATAAAGTTTGGATTTTTTTTTAAAGGAAATGAAAAGAAAATTCTTATGTAATTAATTATTGGGAATTTGATAAATCGAGTAATAAAGGGAATTTAAAACCAAGAAATCAGATTGGAATCGATACTCTGTTTTGGAAACTGTGATCTAAAGGAAAATGAGAAATGGGAATTTGTAAACTGGTTTATAAATGAAGTGGAATATTTATCAGTGGATAAATTTGAAACTATAGATTTCAGTGGAATTTATAAGAAAAGGTGCAATTCATTTTAAAAATAAAAAGTGATTTTATTTTTTAAAAGTTGGAAATTATATTTTCCTAGAAAACTAAGTATATTTTCAAAGAAAAGATTTCAAAGTATAAACAAGAAGTTGAAAAAAAAGAATGTTTTAGAAATTTATTATTTTAATTATTTTTAAGTGAAAGGTAAATATTTATTTAAGTTAATTATGGCAATTAATTATTTTTAGAGGTAAATTGGTATTATGATTTTTGAAAAGGAATTTTAAAGTAAATATTTGATATAATAACTTTATTTTAAAAAGGAAATTTTGGTTTAAGTTTTACTCGGTACTCTTATCAAATTTCTTAAGCATTATTTTTATTTAAGTAATTTTAGTAGACTTGATGAAAATAATTTAAGTATATATTTTCGAAAGCGATTATATGAAGATGGAAATGTGTTTAAAAAATAAAAGTGGTTTTATTCTCAAAGTGTTGAAAGAAATTAACGGGTTGAGACGTAAATTAAATTGGGATAAATCAAGAAGGATTCATAAATGATTAGACGGTTATATTGGAATGGAAAGTGAATTTCATAAAAAGCAAATATGTTTTCAAAGCAGATTTTTAAGTATAAGTTAAAAGTTTTAAATTTGTTTAAAGGAATGTTTTAGAGGAATTTATTATTTAAATTGTTTTAAGATTTTAAAGTAAATATTTATTAATTTAGTTATATTAGTAATTATTTTTAAGGTTAGTTTAGTATTATGATTTAAAAAATTGTTGCTACATATTTGTACTTTATAAAAATGACTTTTATTTTAAAGATAGTTTTTGCTAAGTTTTACTTGAAAAATTATTATGGAATTTCATAACTATTATTTTGAATAAAGTCTTTTAAGTAGTTTTATTTTAAATGATTTAAAGTATATATATCTTTGGATAAAGTGATTAAGTTATTTAACATCTAAGTTATAGGACCTGGTAATTTTCTGTAGAAATGAAACAATTGTTTAGATGATTGTGTGATTTGATAGTTAAATAATCGACTATCAATATTGACCAATGCATTAATCGTTTCGAACGGACCGGGATCAGGATTAATTTTCTGTAAACCACTTCGATCTGGTTTGAATGTTTTCGTGAGGAAGACAAGAGCTTAGAGTCAAAGATGGAGCAGTGAAGTGCAAGGGCTAATCGCTACTAATCATGAGGGTGATTCCACAATGGATGTAGTAAGAGTAGTGCCTTCGGTTCCATTCGATCCTGAAACTAACTTGTATGAACGAATGCTATCAGAACATCATCAAGGGGAAGATGAGCATTCTAAGTGAATGTGTGCTAAAAAGGTAACGCATAGCCTCGAACCTCATCAACCGAGAATGGCTAGAACAGGGAAGGTGCAGCAAGGCTAACTGGCTAGCAACTAATTAATGTAAGGTCATCCCTGTTTAGATGTACCTTTTATTTCGACTGTGTGGGTGGTTGTTGATCCTAACCGCATGGTGGTCTTATTCGGACTATCCAGTAAGGAGTAGCTCTAGTTTTGTGTAGTAGGGGATCAGGGTGGATCCTTGATACTCTAATCTAGACCAGGTACTGTGACGGGCGGTACCCCAATAGCCCTGCCATTGATGGAAATCCAATCTCCAATAAGTGCCTTCGGACTTGTTTGTATACCTATTATGCTGGAATTAAATGAAGTAACAGTTTCGGCTATTTGAATAAGTATTTATGTATAGACACTACTATAATATCAAAGGATATGATAAGAAATGTTTTGATTATTATAAGGTAAAAACGTAACATGTTTATTTGTGGCGTGGCACGAGATACCTTTAATTTTTAAAAGATTTTGGAAACTTTAATAATCCAATTGAGTGTGTTTTCTCACACTGTTTTTCCAGACTGACTCGTGTGATATTTTACTATAATGCTCGGGTCAAAGCGAGTATTATAGGATACAGAATAGGATGCTATGGAGCTCAGGAAACGAGCTGGATGGCGAGACGTATCGTACGTACTTGATATATATTCTGATGTGCAGTATAAGCTGTATACTCTACTTTTAGGTGAGGACAAGTTGTTACAACTGTCTAGTATTTGGCCGTTGTTTGTATGTACTCTGATGATGTAATGTACTATTCAGTTACAGATTCTTTTGTATAAAAATCTGTTGCTATCTATTATATATTGTTCCACTGTATTTGTGAGATTCTGATGTTGTTCTCTATATTTCTTCTTCTACCTCCTTCTTCTTTCCCTTACGGTCTAGTTTTCCGGCATCCGATTGTTCGACATTAATACAATGGACGTATTGATGTCAATTTTCGGGTGTAACGACCCGCTATTTTTGACCATTCGCATCCGTACATGTCGGACTTGAATAATTCAAAATACCGAATTGTTAATTTAAATGTGGCAAAACTCAGATATACAGTAAATAAATAATCACAGAAACACAGAAGCAGAGTAATAATATGCAGCGGAAGTAAAAGAGATAGTAGTTCATGAAGCTACTATATAAATATATAAGATACATCAGAGTTTACAGCAAAAGAGTAACACGATACATCAAATACAAATCAAAATACATCACTGGAATCATCGAATATTGAAGCAGAATAGATGGCTGGATCTTCAAGCAAAGCTCCAACTCCAAAGGTGAGTCTTGAAAGCTGAACCTCTCAGTCTGACCCGAGCGTAAAGTAAAACACAAAACACTCGAGTCAGGATTAATATTCTTATATCAATAAATCCAACTCAAATGAAATAGCAATCGAAATACAAGTAACTCAAAGGATGTTGGAATCAACATCCTCCAAGGATCCGTTAAACTATCTACTACGAAGTAGTGTACGCTAAATAGATAATGCCTATCAGTAATATAGATATCAAAATAGTGTTAAGGCATTACCATTATCCCCCTTAACACATTTTATAAATGTCATAGTCTATACAGCACTGTAAACTCCACCGTAAACTGGTGGGATATCAGGGAGTACTCCATAGGTATAACACAAAACAAATTCGTAGTGGTCGCGTATATAGGGATACAAGTATGACAAGGCACATGAGGCAATACCCAAGGTAGTGAAACTACCGTTCGCCTGATCCGGACTGGTGAGAACGCATCGCCGCAGCGATCGCAACACCGCGAAACAACACTCCTGAAATTCCGAGGGTGCACCAATCAATAACAAGTAATGAGTAGTAGTTACGAAGAAGTGTGTTCGCTCGAGGTGGCTAACCCCATTTGGCCCAGCACGACTCCTGATTTTAGTCATTTCCAATTTGACACAAGTGTCAAGGCTATCCATTATCGTTCTCTTTCTTCAGGCATCACGTACATCATTCCAACCACTTCATTTTGGATCACCACTCCGCGTATAGTTATAAAAGTGGTTCGCGGTTTGGATAAAGAGTATATCCATAACCGATTCCGGTCTCTTTAATAACTTTCGAAATTTTTACACCGATTGGTCGTTTAATATATTTCAAAAAACCAAATCAATTTCAATTAGAATTTATAAATCAACATTTCATTTGTATTTCAAAATAAATTTCCAAAATCTATGTTTCAAAACTCCCAAATTATCATTTCAAAGTCTTACAAATTCAATTTCAATTTTATTTAAACAATTCAAATATTGATTCAAGTTCATATATAAGTTTTATTCCGAAAATCATTTAAATGATTAAAATCAACATTCAAACTAATTTAAATTCATTTATCGATTTCATTCGTTAAGTTAATTTATCATTCAAATAATTTTACTTAATTCCCAATTCATTAAATCGATTACTTGCGTTCATCTTCATTTTATCAAAACTTAAAATTTAACTAAATTAGATTCGTCAAATCAAATTCTCAAAATTACAAGTCTCACATTAATTTCAATAAATCACATTTTATTTCTTGTTAAAGAAATTCAATTTCACTTATTTACTTACTTGAATAATTTCCAAAACTTAATTAACAAAGAAACTCAATTTCAATTATTTACGAAGTTCCAAATTTACTTATTCAAAAGTTCAATTTCTCTTATCAAAGAATTAAATTTTTATTCAATTATCAAATAATTCAATCTTATTCAATTATTAAATAATTTCAAACTTAATTATTAATAAATTCAAAACTTAATAATTTCAACTTAATTATAAATTCAAACTCAATTATTGAATCATTTCAAAACTTAATAATTTCAACTTAATTATCAAATCATTTCAACTTAATAATTCAAACTTAATTATGATCCCAAACTTAATTATAATTTCAAATTTAATTATTAAATGTTTCAAACTTAATGATTTAAAAACTCAAATATTACTTATTCCAAATTATTTATTAATAATTCCAAATTTAATTATTAAATTTCAAACAACCTTCCCTCATCAATTACTACGTTAATATTTGTCTCAGATTTCAATCTTTATAATTTCCTTTCGAAGATTTAAATTCCAACTTCATTTCAAACTTAATCTTTATTCGAATAAAATTATTATTTTATTTTAAATCAATTTATTGACCAATTGGATTTTATTAAATTCTCTATCTTAAGTCAAGTTCATTTGGGTATTTATCATTTCAACCCGTTTCCAATTCCAATTTAAAAATCAACATAACAAAGGGAACTTGCAGTGTGATAGCTGGGATGGTGTCAAAGTAAATAAACAAGCAACAACAAACAAACACATTCCAATAATCAATTTAAATAATCCCGAAATAATCGTATTAATTCGCATTGTTATTTGTGCGAATTAATATGATTATTTCTAGAATCTACACTATCTTTTCATGTGGATTAAAGATTATTACATTACGGTTTTCACTTGTCGTTCAATTTCAATTTCAAATTCAATACTACAACAATTAATCCAATATACGTTCAAAGGTTCAAAGTATAATTTATCAAATTCTACGTGTCAATTAACTTAACAATTAGAAGGGGTCATATTATTCAAATTAACTAATCAAATTCAACACATATGTCGATTCACATTTTAAAATATCCTACGTCAAATTTAATTGCCTAATATTTATCACTTTATACATTACAAATTACACCCAATATTAACAACAATCAGTCAATCAATTATCAACCAACTGTATTATCATCGCATACATAATTAATAGATAATGGTGTCAGATGTCAAAAGTGAACTGATACATAAATAACAGTGCAATAAATAACAGCAGCATATTTCAATTGTCGTTTCAATTGAAATCAAATTTAATAAATAAAAGAACATTAATCGTGAGTGATTGCTCACCTTTCGAGGCAAGAGAATAGATTGAGTCACAAATCGAAGCACGAATCTCAAATCAAGCAAAATTGGCACGAATTCGACGATCAAAGCTGATGGTACGGAATCAACAAAATCAAATTAGACTGGGTCGATGAAAATGGTTGGTATACGTGAACTTACATATAACCATACATATCTATATACGTGAACATATCCTAAATTTAACACATATTAAATTAAATATATATATAGTTTCAAAGATCATAGTTTTAAATCAAGACCTGTACATAAAATCAAACGTATATATCGTATTAAATTCGAAATAAACACACATAGATTAGTTTACTTTATATACATATATACTGCATATACCTTAAAACAAACATACTAGTATATAAACAACTTTTAAAATTATTAATAATATTCTCAACTACATAAATACACGCATAACCAAAAGTGTCTGTCAATATACATAATACCATATACCAAATATATAAAATGAAGGCTGACATCCATATAGATATGCTTCTTTATATAAAAAACAGTACCATAATTATTTCAAAACTTTATATCAGCAGCATATGAAACTGTATAGCTTGCGCAACATATGTATACATTAATATGCAAATAGACATATTTTTATAAACAGCTTTTCTATAGAATAATATATGTACCCCCACTGTCAACATATCTCAAAATTGTCGTAGCTTCTAAATACTTGGATATAAACTTTATAGTTACTCGTATACTAGCTAAACCATAGATTATATAAGTAAAACTTACATAAACTAATGTATATAGGTGTGTGAATATATCTCTATAGAAATAACGCATGCAAAACACTGCACACACACACAACACACGGTTTTATATTGTAACTTATATGCACCTAAAAAAGTCAACCCAGATGTAATACTTAATATAAGTAATATATAAATACATAAAACTTAGTATATATAAAGACACAGCAACCATAAAACTCAATACATATATGCGCTATATACATTAGTATATATATGATATATATATAAGTAACGTTGCATACCGGCTTCCATAAAGAAGAGCTCGAGTTGCAGTGAATGAAGGGGACGGCTAGGGGAAGTTTTCGGCCGCGAGTGATGGAGGAGCCGATCATGGAATGA
Source organism: Allium cepa (assembly GCA_030765085.1). Classification (NCBI taxonomy): domain Eukaryota; kingdom Viridiplantae; phylum Streptophyta; class Magnoliopsida; order Asparagales; family Amaryllidaceae; genus Allium; species Allium cepa. The sequence continues at coordinate 658,489,757 of CM060940.1, forward strand.
ATGGTCAACGTGAGGCAGATCTGAGTCTCTCCAAGAAAATAAAGGAAAAGGCGGATGATATGCTGCCAGTGGAAGATAGGAGGAGCCTGGAGGGCCTGGGGCGAAGGTTGTCTTGATGGCTGTCATGGCAGGTGCGTGGGTGCTTGCGCGGGTAGCGATGAGGTGGGGCATGAGGTCGGAGGCAGTTGACATGGAGTTTGATGAGTGGGAGGAGGAGAGCGGGTCTTGGCTAGAGGTGGATGAGGCTAACGGTGGCCGAAGTGAGCAAGAATGGTCCAGGGACTGGTATGGGTGTGGCCATGGTGAGGAGTGAGATATTTGTGGTGGAAGGAGCTTTGAAACGTTCAGTTTAACAAATGAATTAATGGAGAACAGATAATGAACGAGCAAAGTGACTGAAATAAATTGGAAAACCAAAGATAACTGCAATTTTAAATTTTCAATAAGAACATTGAGGGTCAAAAATTAAATTCAGAGAATAGTAACAGTAATGGCTACTGGTATGATTTCGGAAATAGTGAAGGTTATGACTATTCATATCAGCTGGGGAAACGAATGGACAGGAACAAAAGGGTTAAACGGGTACCGATACGGAATCGTTTTCACCGATTCCGCTGAGTACTGGACTTCAAAGCACAAAGTGGAACATACCGCCGAGATCGGCATGATGAGATGATCAGAACGGTACACAGATATCAGGGGCACGATTGAATTACAAAATTTCGAATTTTCAACTAGCGGAAAATGCATGAAAATCGCAGAAGAATAAGATCGACGGAGCCAAATATGTCCGAATTTGGGAAAATAACAAACTAACAACTTGCTCAAAAGATGGTTTAGAGTTTTTCTATGTAAAAGTATTTTGGTTTTGAAAACGTTTTATTTTCATCGCTTTTTAACTGATTAGATTGAAGTAAATTTACGCGCGAAATAAACATTCATATTTTCGGACGAAAATTTACCGGTTGCTATGTTTAACTAGACGCATTTCAAATATCAAATTTATATTTCAAAATTTTATCATTTTAAACTTTCACAAAATTTCAGTTAAGTACGTTACTAAAACCGGTTAAATCTACGGGTTGTTACATCGGGCGTCAAAAAATGGGTCGTGACATATAAACATATTCATAAATTTTCTAAATGAGACAAATTAAAAGTCAAAAGTGTTTATCTCCTTGCTAGCCCAAACATCCAAAGGTTTACTTGTCTTGTAACCTAAAAAGTCTCGGCCTGACCCAGGCAAAATAATACCCAGGTCAAACTATCTATAAATAACCAATAGGGTGAGAACAGAATATAACGCAAGAATAAATAACGTATAAGTAAATACAGATGTACAGGATATAACGAGTTAGTGAATTAATTTAACCCAGAGAGTTATATGTTTAAGTCACAAACACGAACTAGTCAATAAACACTGAATAATAGAATTAACTTAATTTAGTATTCATCATAAGACACAAGAATATATATTTATTTCAGAACATAAGACCCAAGAATATATATTTATTTCATGAACACAGAATCCAAATTTCCAGAATGCTAGATATCTTACTCAAAATGATCCTAATGATCATACACAGAACCGTAGCAAACAAACAAAAAAATTGGTATCGCACAAACAGATCTGATACCGGGGATCATACACAGGACGGGAATCATCGGATCATAAATGATCTCAAGGATAATAGCCATGATCGAATCTTTAATATTTATCTTATATTATTACACTTGAAAAGAAATCCAAGAGTAACTTCTTAAGAATCTAGCAGCCACATGCCACACACCAAAAAAGAGCAAACTCTAAAGTGCAAAATACCATCGCCTTTAGTAATTACTAAGATTTAACCAATACATCCCATACTGTATGGTGAAATCCAAGTGTTTACTAAAAGATAGTAAATATCACTTATTATAAATACCACTGGAAAACCTAAACTACATTCTCTTAAGGATCTAGCAACCACTTGTCGCACACCAGAAGAGGATACAACTTAAAGTGTTAAGTACTTTCCTAAATATGATCACAATAATTTAACCATAGCATCCCATACTACCGGGTAGAATCCAAGTATTTGCTAATGGGTTAGTAAGTTTCACTCAAACATTCTATTTAATGAGTTATACCATATTTGACGAAGCGTTATTCGAAAGCCTTTAAACCAATCGATAACACTAAGTCGATTATTAGTACTCCTCAAATTAAGGTTCTTAGAACATTTTTCTTTTGAGTTTATCATTTAAAACACTTATTATAATTTTTCATAAATTCGTTTATTATTTAATTTTACAAAGATATTCATATATTTTCTAAGATATTCCATAACTCTGAATTTTTTCAAGATTTTACTTATATACACAAAGTTGTCTCAAATTTCCATATAGTTGTATTATTCACAAAACTATATTTTAAAACCATATTTAATTACTCTTTTAAATCCATATTAAAATATAACTATTTTATTTAAAAATAAATTAATTTTACACTTTTCAAAACTACATTTCCCAATCCTATGAATCCTATATTATTTATTTAATAAAATCATAATACTTATATTCTAAATCTGTAATCACTTTTGTGTAAAAATATATTAGATTTGTATTTCCAAAGTCATATTTCCAAAGTCGTATTTCCAAATTCATAAATATTTTGCTAGACATGCTTAATATATAAAATAACTTGCTAAAAGATCATTTTTAATATTTATTAAACTAATTTAGAAAAATTATAAGATTTATAAATATAAATAATTCACTTTCGTAAGAGTACTTATATACGCAGCTTATCTATTTATTTCATTTAGCTCAAATTTATGATTTAAAGATCGACAGTTTTTACCACTTAAATCTCTTAATTTTACAGAACATCAAACATAAAAGATGTAGATAAAAGTCTCGTCTTTCAAACAAGAAAATGATCATCCAACTTGGATTTAAGGTTCAAAAGTTATGACCGAAATAATTTTATGATTTAAATTTATTAACTCTGTCTTTCATTGACAGGGCATCGACAAAGAAATAAATTTTTGACCATTTAAACTTCAAAATTAAGCAAAAATTAAAACAAGAAAGTTATAGCACAAACGCTTTTCATAACTTTAAAATTATTAAACTCCGATAAGTAACAAAAATGTTATGCCTAAAACAATTTCTTTGTTTCAAAGCTAAGATTAAAACACTGGATAGAGGGGTTACCTCTTCTTCAAACCCAAATTACTCTTAGTATACTGCATATTTACAAAAAGTGATGAACGTAAAAGTTATTCCTTGTAAAAATATGTTTCAACAGAGAAAAACATCACTTAATTTCGATCTACGAATGAAAAGTTATGGTGATTTTAATATCATTTTTCAACTTAAAAAAATTGCATAGAGCGGAGCGACTCCATCAATTCAAACTCAATTACGGCCCTCTAAACTATAGAATTTTGAAATGAAATTAAAAGAGAATTTGTAGCTAACTGAAAGATCTTTCTACAAAGAAACAATGAGCCATTTTGCTTTAGTTTACGTAGAAATATTGCTATTTTACTGCAATGATTTTCATGCTAAATTTTCAGCAAACAACAAAACAACAATCACCTAAATTTTCAACCAAGTTGAAAACCATTCTATCAATAAATTAACTAATTCAATCCAAACAGTAATTAACTATTATAGATATGTATTAGAGATAGTAGGATGAGTGTTCAACTCACCTATATGCTTGAATTTGATGATTAAAACCCAGATTCTCCAATGTTAGCCTCTTCCATCAACTAAACCTAGATTAAACTCAAAAATTTGTAAAAACCCAATTACTAACCAATGTGAAATCTAAAGCTAAAACCTAATAGATGGAAAAAAATGATTGAAGAGATTACCTTATTTGATTTCTACAAGTATTAGACCAAAGTCCTTTGATTTGCATATTTGATTTGGGAATTTAGCTTTAGGGTTCATGACATAAGGAGTTTATGATTTTTGTTTACTGTTGAAATGAGGAAGAACAAAGGAAATAAACATACAAATTTATTTCTCACCTAGCTATATGGGCCTAATGGGTTTGGATATGGATCCTATAAGCAAAATGTGGCTAATTAATTTCTTATGATAAGCGTTGTTATTTCCTTCTTATTTCATTTATTTACACTAATCAATGTTTTACAAAATCACAGGTTAATTTCTCAAATTTAACAGGACCAATTTTACAAGTTTAAAACTCTCATTTATAATAATATTAAGATATTGTAAAATTTTAAATATAACTACTGAAATAAAATTATTCTCATTATTTTTGATAATAAATCCCAATATTAACCCTTAACTAAATTTACATCATTTCCAAAGTTATCATAAGATTTATTAAGATAGACAAATCAATTATTTACAAATTAGGTTTAATTTCATAATTATATTTTATAAATTATAATTTAGAATTAATTATTCCTAATTAAATTCAATTAATCAGGTAGTTAACAACAGGGTTATTATAGATGTTCTTTCGAAGCCTCTCATTTTCCAATGTAAGGTTGTGGGTCATGTGATGTGCAACTTCAATCTAGTTCTACTGTATTTTGGTTTACTCTTTAAAAGATTTGTCTTATCTTCTAACTTCTTTTTGGCAGCCACTAACGAAGCCTTAATCTCTACACTTCTTCATCTAGATTTTCAGTAATGTGCTTGTTGTCTGCTTTAATAAGTTCTTTCCCTTGAAAAACCACCATTTTCTCTTTATTTACTTTGGAGATGCTTTTACTAGCCTCTCCCATTTGTAGTATTGATTGTATACATCCCTCATGTAAGCCAAGACTTCTGGCCCGATGTGATGAGGATTTTGTTCAAGTGAGGAACAAACTTGACCCTATCAAAGAAAATCTACAGAAAGAACTTTTCATGGCAGCTAGATATCTGTTCGAGATAGTTTTGGTCTCTTCAGCTAAAATAGAAACAGGATTTTTATCTTTACCATGTGTTCGTCTATAGAAGTCAGAAGACACAAGCCCAGATGGTTGATTAGATTACATGGGAATGTGAGAAAATAATGTTGGCTAGGTTGCAAGAGGAATTGAAGCTGGAGAAGTAGGGAGTTATATTAAGGGGATGGAATTAGGCCTTGTCAAATGTATACTGTGCACTATGGCAGTAGAAGGCGAACCCTATGTTGAGAGGGGAAGGTCCGACCAGACTATCCACGGCAGTCATTATGGAACTTGTACTCATTGTCCCCCCTTGCCTATTCCCTTGTTTGACGCTTGCTCGAGTTAGACTCGTGGGATGAATTGCAATGATGACATGACCCACTGGGCCTTTAGTATTCACCACCATAGCTCTAGAGCTCTCAAAAAAATATTGGCAATCAATAAAATCTAAAAACAAACAACGGTCGAGATAATACCAGGAAGATCGAAAAATAACATGTTCAATGCAAATGTTTTGTGATTCAAAGTGTTATGAAGTGTTAATGTGTCCTAGTTCCCACCATGGACCATGATCTTGAAGCTTGTAGATAGGGTTATCTCCCATACACCCCTTGTAGGTACATCAGTGGGCAAGTGACTAGGAGAGCCGATGTCACCGATAATGATGTTATCAAGACCGAAGAAGCTATTTTATTCGATATGATCCCAAACGAACCATATAAATCTCCAGATTGATGGGAAAGCCGATGGTGGCTGTGAAACTGAGTGGGATGAGATAATCCTTAAACTTAGCCATCGATGAATGGGTGGCACTTGATCATCACCACTTGTTTCACTAGCAAATTCATGGGCAAGATCCAGCTCCTTATTGTCGCCTTCATCTTCATTGTTATCGCCATCATCATTGCCATAACCCCTTCTATGGCAATGTCCACATTTCTTTCTTCCCCCGTATTCTCTCCTGGATTGGCTTCGGTATTTTGAGTAGGAGAAACATCTACATTTTCCTTAACCTTAGCAGTAGGTTGGTTACCTTCATCACTGTTAGTGCAGAATTTCATCTACAGCAACATCCCAAGGTTTAAATATTTAACTTGTAAAGTTACTTGAGTTATGGATCTCGGGTATGAGGTTATTGAGACTTGAGGTAAATAGGTTGGAGCTATGAAATGTTGAGCTATAAAGTCATGATTGTAAATGAGAAGAAGATAAAATGCAAAAAGTAAATAACACCAAGACTTTTTATAGTGGTTCAAGTCGAAAGTCCCTACGCCCACTATCCTTTCTTTATTTAGTTACTCTTGTTTAGCCGAGAGGCTAGATACATTGAATCTAGAATTTTTTCGGCACTAATGAGTTTTGAATAGAGCTCTAATATAGGAAAGTACTATATGATTGTGTAAGTTATTTATGTGCCAAAAGGATCCCTTGTGCCTTGGGATTGTTGCCTATTTATAGCCAGCATGTTGTATTGCCATTGTTGGAGAGTCTTCTCCTTGGATTGCTGAGGTTGATTGTTGTGCGACTACGATCGGAGCTTGTTCTGACATCTAGTATTTTTGCTTAAGGAGTGTGAATTCATGAATTATCTTCTCGCCAAATTGGTCTCTTGCATCTCAACCGCATACTATCTTATTGGTTGCTTCAACTGTTGATTCCTTTTTCTATAGATTGATGCTTTAGCCTTTGGATCTGCTAATGGGCTATTCCATTTAGTCTGATTCTTTCAAGAAGGCCTCAACCCATTCATTCTTTAAATACCTAAGCAGCATAACTCTTGCAATACATATGGATACAGAGCGTTGGATTTTCGTTAAGAAGATAATCATTTTTTCGACTATTGAGAATTTTTGGTGTAACATATGCCCCTTTAAAGTTTACTCCATATGTGAAATAGGAGTGAACTTTGAAGTGTGCTGGTTTGGTTTATTTTTCTTGATTATCTTCTTAGGTAAATCTGCACTTGGTCCAAGAGGTCAAAAACATTCAGAATCTTATGGGTTATTTGAAGCCATCTAGGCTAGATGATGGGTGAAAAATGTTTGAACGCCAAAAGGCGAAATCTAAATCAGCACCGTAAGGTTAAAACTTACGAAATCGTGCCTTCCACTTGAAGTCACCTAAACTAAGTGGTAAGAAAAATCTTTTTGTTGCCTAAGGGAAAAATCTAACTTTAGGCCATGAGGTCTCAACTTTTGAAAATCATGCTTGATGCTTGAAACCATTTAGACTAAGTGTCAGGCGAAACTGTTTCGATGCTGAAAGGAAAAATCTAACTTGAGACTATGAGTTCTAAACTTTTAAAAATCACGCTTGGCACTTGAAGCCATCTAGACTGAGTGACAAGCAAAATTGTTTTGGCGCTGAAGGGTAAAATCTAACTTGAGACTGAGAGGTCTAAACTTTTGAAAATCATATTTGACACTTAAAGCCATCTAGACTAAGTGTCAAGTGAAACTATTTCAGTGCCAAAAAGCAAAATCTAAGTTTAGACCATAAGGTCTAACCTTTTGCAAATCTTGCTTGACACTTGAAGCCATTTAGATTAAGTGTCAAGCGAAAATGTTTTGGCTCCCAAAAGGAAAAATCTAGCTTGAAACTATGAGGTATAAACTTTAAAAATCATGCTTGACATTTGAAGCCATTTAGACTAAGTGACAAGTGAAACTATTTTGATGACGAAAAGCAAAATATAACTTGAGATGGTGAGGAGATACTGGTCTTCTGAGACCTATAAGAAGAGGAAATTTGAGATTTGATCCTGAAGGGATGGGTCCCAAACTCACATTAGATGTCTTTACCAACTGTCACGATTCATTGGCCTCTTAGAAAAGTGCGTTCCTTTTCTCTATCCTAGGATGATTTTCCTTCTGATTTTGCCACATCTAATCTATGGTTAACGTTTATTTGGCTAGTAATCTCTACCACTAATTTTGAGGTTTTGACAAACCTTTTCTTTCTTCTTCTTCTTCTTTACTTGCATTTCTAACAGCTGCATCTATCACTAACGCTTAGAATCTTTCTCAGATCATTGCAGCTCCTTGATCGAAATAGTAAGTTTTCAGTTTTTCTCTATTCTTTATCAGTTTTTATTACTGCTATTAATATTGTCTTGCATTCCCTTTTTTGAATTGATGAAAAATTCGATTTTGATATCCATTATCATATTGGTGATTGATTTTGAGTTGGGGTATTATCCGACTGGTTGGTTCACGATACCTATTACCTCATAGACTATGGTTTTTGACCTTTAATAGGGTTTTTCATTGTTCTAGATTAATAACTGCTTTGGGCTTTTTCCCTTTTTTATCTCTAAGCTTGGAAGGGATAAGGTTCCAACCCTTAAGGTCTTCTTTGACTCTAGGTTCAAGGAGGTGATGAAAATACCGACGTAGAGAGACTTAGACATGTAGTCCTTAACAAGGCTCGTCCTAAGGCTTGCGGGCTATTGTTACCCTAGGCCAAATTTATTTGTTATGATCCCCCTTTAATCCAAACTATGCCTTCGGACATGATTGACCTAAGTCTACCTGATGAACCTAGTGGTCTAACCCAAAAAACCATTAAGGTCGAAAGAAAAGATGTTGTTCCTGAGGGTAGACCTCAGTCTTAAATACCTAATAGCATGTTTTCTAAGACTTTATTTTCATGAATAATAAATTTTCTTAACTGACTCGTCTTCTCTTTTTACGTTGCAGTGGATTCTATCGATATGCTTTCGACAGGTGAAATGCTCTTGAACAAGTCCTCTTCAACTTCTACTCAATAAAATCCAGGCTTAAAGGAACTAGCATATAAAATACCTTGAAAGGAACTTCTCTCTTCCAAAACTAAATCTGCCCTGAATGTCCTTGCTCTGACCTAACCATGTGGATTGGGTGATTAAAGTGACCCCTTTTGCCGTTGACGCCCATCTTTCTAAAGTTGTAGGAAGCTGCTGAGTGAAGATAGCAGATGATGTGGGCAACTTCAATAGGATATTGAGCTTAGGGATGGAAGACCATCTCAGGGTAGTTTTTTTACTGATCAGGTATTTATTCCTTTAGTTTCCATAATAATTTCTTTTCCATTAGGTCTTGGCTGATTCTCAGTTTTACACTGGGGGTTTGACAAGTTGGAGGGGAAAGTGGAGAAGGTCGTAGCTTTGAGGAAAGAATTTTCTGAGTTTAAGAAGGTGGCTTAGGATGAAAAGGGGAAAATTCTTTGGGACTTGAGGTCTTTTGAGAGGAAGGTTGCTGATTTGGAGAACGCCTTAAGAGATCTGGAGGCCAAGCATAAGATGGTTGAGGATGAGCTTGCACAGGTTAAGAAGGAAAATTTGGTCTAATTACTAAGGAGGAGACCAAAAGGGTGGCTGCTGCTGAAGCCTTCAAGATTCTATGTAGTGCTTATGAATACAATTGGGACAGAGGCATGACTATTTCTATAGGCTCCAATGCTGACGGTGAAAGGATCGAGGAGAGTTTCTCCACGAAGTATGATAAACCTTAGGCCTTGACAAGTGTTAAGCAATCAATCCCAATGGAGAAAGGTGGGAAAAGTAGAGAGGTAAGTCATGGTTCTAAAATCCAAGAATCTCCTACTCATGATGCTTGAATGCTGCTCTGTAATAATTCCAATAGCTTCTTTTTGTTGCTGTTTATGATGGCTATGAACCTTAGTGACGTCTATTTTGAAATACTTTTTCTCTTTACCATGTTTAAACAGAAATAAATCCGACTTCGATTCTCATTATGAAGTACTATGGAAAAGGAGTCAAACCAGAATTTCAAAACTTCTAACGACCATAAGCACCATTGAAAATTAACTAAAATCCAATGGATTACGGAATATAGAGTTGTCTAATAAGATCGAAGAGGTACATGGAACTCATGACAAAACCGATGTCAAATCATTAAGTCCCTTAGGCTTATGGGTACAAAGTTAACTACTCAGATCTTATACCTTAGGGGTCAATTGAAACTTACTTTAGGAGACCAAGACGAAGTCTTTCAAGAATTTTCTCAACTTTATAAACTATATTCGATGGATCCACAATTGAGAAACAAAAGGTTATCCTTCCTTCTAAGATTTTATAGTCCAAGTCAGACTACAACTCTGGAGGCTCTTCTATGTTACCGAAGTGTAACCCCACTTCCTTTAGCCATTACCAAATGGAGTACTCCTGAGAGTGAACATGTTTCGAAATATGTCCCATTTCAGAACTTTCTGTACCAAAAGGTGGTTTAGGGAATGTCATCGCCTTTTCCAATAAGGCATGGCCGTCGGGGTCCCTAGTTTATACTAGGAGTAGAGGTCTTAAGATTATTTTAGCTACTAAGAAGAAGTTTGCTTATCTCCAAAGACCATGAATTCTGTACCTCTTTCCCATTTCTCTCTTTCTCTTTTTCTATATTATCTGTACTAATCTTACATAGAATGAAATCGAATTACATTTTTGATGATCTATTTTTTCCGGTCTTAACTTGAATCTCCTTTAGGGGTAACCATGTCCCAACTGCTTAAAACTAGAGAGGGATAACATTTCCTTGCAACAAAGTCTCGATGATAAAATAGCCGAATTAACAAAATACAACCCTGATCTTGGAATCAGCATTCATGCTATCTTTAAAAAAATGAATCTTTAAAGCGGACTCTTGAAGACATTTCCAAGAGGATGTCTGTTATCCCAAAGTCCATGCCGGTCACTAGTTAGGCTTTAGAATCTGCCATTTCTAGCCTACAGGAATCCGCTCTTGCTTTTATATAGCAGGTGGGCAATGCCCACTGAGAGCTAACGGTAATCAAACTTTGAGAGCTTGAAACTGAGAACACACTTACTAATGAAGTTATGGTTGCTGCTCATAGAAGGTGCAGAGGTGGAGGTCACATTGCTATGGGACTTCCTTCTTCTTATAGAACAACCATTATCCCTTTCAGACCTCGTCCTCAATCCAAGAAAAGTTCTACCTCAATTCCAGTACCTATTGCATCAGATGTTCTTATTTGCACCAGAGATGGTCGAATGATTTCATTCAGAGAATATAAGAAAGAATGGGTATCCAGGACATATGACAAGATGGAGAAACACTTCGAATCTCGTAAGGAGGAGGCTGTGAAGGAGGCCGAGACTAGGATTAGAAAATTGTATGAACGCTTATGAAAACTTTTCACCTTTTTTTAGTACATATTGTATTCTAAATATCCTGATAATTATTTGAATAATCTTTCTATAAGTTTGAGATCCTTTTATCCTTTCGATTGACCTATCCTTTCCCATCTTGCTTGTTCATTTAATTTTATCTCAAGATGCTTTTGCCTTTTGATGCCTTTTCATATTGATATATCTAATATTCTTATCCACGATCTTGATGCCATCCTTTCGACCTTGATTGGAATTCTAACCCAATGTTCATTCTAACTTAGGAACTTTCCTCCTTAGGTTCTGGTATTATTATGAATCTACTCATCACTCTTCTAATTGGGAATCTACCCAAAACTCTAACTAGGTAGGAATCAATCTAATACTCTAACCTAGTTGGGAATCTACCCAACACTCTAATTAAGTTGGGAATCGACCCATTACTCTAATCTAGTTGGGAATCTACCTAATACTCTATTATAATCGGGAATCTTTCCAATACTCTAATCTAGTTGGGAATCTACTCAACACTCTAATTTAGTTGGGAATCTACCCAATGCATGGTACTACATGACCATAGCTTAATATTATTGGGAATCTACCCAATATTCTAATCTAATTGGGAATCTATCCAATATTTTAATCTAATTGGTAATCTATCTAACATTCTAATCTAATTGGGAATGTACCCAATGCATGGCACTACTTGACCATGGCTCACTTGTTTGTAACAAAATTGCACACAACACTACTCGGGCGTCTTTGAAGAGATTAAAGTGAAGAATATACTGAAAAATAAGGTAGATCTAACAAACACACTAAAAACAGACAAACAGAAGTATGAAAACACAAAGATATAGAGTGTTCGACGTTGTAGCCTACATTCACTATAGAAAGTTTGTTGTTTGTTAATAACTCTCGTTGATTACAATTTTTTACAACCTAACACTCAAGGTACAACGAAGATTTCGGCAGAGTATCGACGTTCCATAGTCAAAAGTCCCTTTTCTAAAGGCCTTGAACTGCTATTTATAGGTGTAGGCTGAGAATATCTGCTTCAAACTTTGGAAGACTCCTTCTCTCATGTGGGAGGGTCCACGTGATCGATCCTTGGACGTCTGGGATCGATCCATGATCGATACACATGAAATTTGTATCGATCCAAATTTGGTCTTTTTAGGCTGAGATCGATCATGAATATTCTTGAGGTAGTACGCAAGCTCCTATGAGAATTTGGTGGCATTTGGACTTGTATATTTTGAGTTATGATCGATACAAGTTTGTGTTTTCTATGTATTACCGAGCTCTATCGATACAACTCGGATCGATATCTTCGTATCGCTTCAAGCATGCATCAGTTAGGTGACGTGGTGCTATGTTGTAGGATTGATCCACTTTTTATGCTGAGTGACCAAATCATCCTCTTGAACATGTTCTCGTTCGTATAGACCTGATGTGCTCCTTATTTCGTATTAATCATGGGATGCTGCTTCGTACCCATAGCACTTGGTTAACTTTGTATCAATGGTCAATGCCGCTTTGTATCGATGGTCTTTACTTTGATTTGCATCGATTGGTATGAACCGATCCCTTGCGTATCGATGTTTGTTTATATATTTTCATATCGATCGCTTGTCGAACGATACAAATTGCCTGGATGATGATCGATACGAACAGCTTCAAAACAAGAATTGTGAAGGTCTGATCATTGTAGGCCACTGATGGATACAAAGGGGATGGTGAAGGATGGATACGAACTTAAGCCTTTTTCATAGATATGAATGTGGTTGGTTTTCTTGATTTTGATCGATCAATATCTTGAGCATACGAATTTCGATTCACTTGAAATTTGGAGCGTTGACTTTTATAGCTTTGCCAGTCGTATCATACCAATTGTAGCTCGATTTGGACTTGGGAAAAATTTACAAGTACCCATAGTAGACCATTGCACAGTTGATCTTCGAGACGGACTGTCCTTGGTTACCAGTCAAGTTCTTGGTTTCACGGCCTTGCCAAAAGGCGAGATAACGTTTGCCCCCCAAAGTACGTCTTATATGAACTTGGCATGATTTGAAAATTTGCTACCTTCTGTTTGAAAAGTTCTATCTAATTTGATGTTTAGTCGTTGTCCCTCAAAAGATGTAACCTTTGAATTATTCCCAGTAATATATATACATATATAGAATTGTCGACTGCCAATGATTGTACAATGCATTGCTGTAACTGAATGTCGAGTGATAGCAAATTGTTGTTCATCGTTGTAGTTGTCACTAGGTGAGCATTCAATTCTCGTAAGTTTTTAAAAATTGAATGTTAATTCGGCACACGTAGATGTATGTTAACTTGACTCCCGTTAACGTTTGCACGTTGACGAGTCGTTGTCAGTTTTATTGGATCGAATTCCATATTGATCCTCTCCACAATCACTGTGAAATTCAAGTTGTAACAAAAGCTTGATGGTTGTTTTCGAATATTCTTTCGCATCGATTCTCCCCTGGATCGATGTGAAAAGTTGAAAAATCATTTTCGTATCGATGGCGGTCGACACGAATTGGTTGGCTTTCGAAAAACATTTCGTACCGATGGATACAAATCATTATGGACTTTATGTTAGTGGATACGAACTCATCATCTCGTATCGATGCATTTCTACTGGGTTCGAACAGTTCAAACAAGCTTTGGCTTTGTGCTTCGTATCGCTTGTTAGATGAATATGAGATCAACTTCATGTCAATGAAGCTAAAACTGCCTTGATTGAACATTGGATAAGAATTGGTTTTCATATCAATTATATCATTGACTGGTTCAACTGGTCAACTTGTATAGGGATACGAATCGTCATCTGGCATCTATATAACTCGACCTTGTGCTTAGAACAATCTTTACTTGCTCATTCTTCTATTACTATCGTATCTCTCCGAGTTAGAGGATATTGAAATTTCCTTCGAATCGAATCAATCTTTCAATCCCTTAAATCAACTGTTAAATCTAGGTAACTAGCCAACGAATTAGTGTCGAAAACGACGAGATTCGAAAATTCTTGCCACTCTAACTGTTTTCATGACCAGTTCTGGTGAAGTGGAGGCCGTAGATGGTCGAAACGAGGTCGAGGATTGAGGAGGTGGTCTCTACACAGCATTTGAGAAGATGAAGTGTGGGGATATGAAGCGCTTATGGAATAAAAACTCGATCTTGACTTCGTACTGACGGGAGGAAAAGGAGATTACACGTTTGTATCGATCTGGGGAGAGAGCTTCGTGTTGATCTGTAGCCGATGGTTATGAGGAGGGAATTCGTATTGGTTCGAAGTTATGGAGCTTCATATCGATCCAAAGCAGTCGACACGAAGTGATGGCAAAATAATCGATACGAATAAGAATTAGGTGATTGATACGAACTCCTGAAGAATGATCGATACGAACGTGAGCTCCTGATCGATATGAAACTTATCCTTCCTTGACCAATACGAAATTGGCTTCTGGTGACCGATATGAATCCGAAACTTGATGGTTACAAAACTCTTGCACACTCGAACATTTGACTCCGACAAGCTTCTGTCCTACATAACCGGACATAACTTTTCACTGCATGTTTGACTGCCTTTCGAAGCTCGTCGATGGAATTGTAACTTGATAAAGATTGATGAACTCTAACTTGGATCGGTCTCCGAAGCCTAGATGGTATGTTTGTGATGGTCAGCGATGACAGTCATTCCGGTTGAATATCGATGTCTTTTCGTTTAGATATCCTTTAGATCTCATAGAATCTCTTAAGTAATATGTAGCACTGCAGTGCATTGCACAACACATTCATGCCTTCACACTAGGGGAAACACAGGTTTATTGTCGTCTAATGATGATTTTTGCTGAGTTGAATAGCTATGGAACGTGGAAGTTCACAATCACAGGAAGTTCAGAATCCATCACTTCCTTTAATCGAGATGCCGGCCATCGCGGCCGAAGTTGTCAGTCCTGCTCCAGATGAGCTACCTGGAGCAGTTTTCATCACGCATCTATAAGATTTTGTTCCCTCCAATATATCTGAAGAGATGTTGGGTAGGATTTGTTCAAGGCACGGATTGTCAAAATATAATGTCTTATTGCCAGGGGTAGAAGATAGAGCCTATACTCCCCCGGAAGGGTACAAGGCCTACAATAGATTCTCGTGTGTAGCTGGGGCACTCCTCCATTTAATCAAAACATCCGAGAAGTGTGTTCTATTTAAAGATCGCACCATCAAAGCTGCACCCAAATGGATTTTCCTTACCGAATAAGTTTATTCATTGTCTTCATGGAGCATCTTTTCTGACCTTCAACTCCCGAGGAAGTCAGATACTTGTTCAACATAAAGGGTCGAGGAGATAACCCTTCCTTCACATTCTTAGAGGCAGTTAGGAACTGTCAAGTCATGGTCGGAGCTTAGACCAAGCTGAGTTGTTTCAAGACTGAATGGTTCTACGTTCAGTGCCTACCGAGGTTCGCTAAACGGTGGCTAGTCAGACGTAAGTACTTCAACTCCTATGTCAATTAACTAGATAATCTTATTCCAGATCTAATGCTTTCTTTCTTTCACAGCTTCAATTTAGCGACCCGAATAGGCTCAATTTAAGGAGACTGTATGATTTCTTCAAGAGGTGCCTGCCGAGTGTAGAGAGATCGATGAGGTCCTCACTGATGAAAATCTAAGGGCCGTTAGGCTAGTTGATAGAGATCAAAGCATCGCGCTTGAAGGATTTCTCGGGACGGCTCCAACGAGGCAAGTCAGAAGGAGAGTTCCTCGAATTGTGATCACCAAGCAAGGTGACGATGAGAATATGCCCACTAGAGAAAAGCCCGCACCTGGGTTTTTATAAAGTCATCGTAATTCGGAAAGGATAAGAAAGGCAAGGCCACTGCCCACAAAGCTCCGAGATGCAAGTCTATTGTAATGTCTTTGCTAACAGCGGTTGTTGTAATTTCAGAGGCTCCCTCTTCACAAATAGAGAGTCCTTTCGAGGGACATGCAGATATTCCCATTCCGAATCATGAGTCTCTTCACCAAGATACCGGATTAGAAGGGCTTCAAAGTGCCTTAGATTTAGGAGAGCCAACCCCTCCGAGTAGGGCTACTACATCTAATTGGTTAGGGGGTTTACACATGCATGCACACACATCACGGCACCACACAACTAATATTCATGAGTTGTTCAATCTCCGAAGATAACCAATTTTGTTTCTTTTTTCACTTTACAGATACAATGTCGAAGAAAAGATCCATGATCGTCGCTACTCTAGTCCCGCAGGCACGAGTCCCGTACATCAACCTTCTAGTTCATACCGAGAGTCCCGCATGCACGAGTCCAATTACGATCGCCGCTGCTCTAATCAAGATAGGGATTGCTATGATAGGGAGAGAGACAGGGAGAGAAAGAGATAGAGAGAGGGAAAGAGAGTGATGAGATAGGCTCCGCTCCCGATCGCGCTCTCCTCCACCTAGAGTTCCCTTGCCACCCTCCAGTTCTAGAACACATACCACTGAAACTTCGCGCCAGCCAGTGTCTCCACAAACTTCAAGGCATGGCGAGCAGTGCCATAGAACTAGGGCGGACGCTTCTATTATCACTACATCAATGGCTACAGAGCTTATAGGGAAGAGAGTTGCTTGAATAGCTAAGCTAAAGAAAGATTTCCCTAATATTTGCTTTGATGACTTTCACTTCCCCTCCAAACTTGAGGTTGATTCCAGAAGGGGTGGAGAAAATGGTGCACGACTATGTATATGACGCTTACAGCAAATACCATGAATGGAAGAAAACTGCAGAAAAGACCTTGTCGGTTGCATTCGATCGAGCGAAAACAATTGGAAAGCTGCAAAAAGATGTTGCTCATAAGGATCGCGTAGTTCCAGTGCTCACCAATGAGAATGACATTTTAAGAAATTCAAAAACGGAGGCCTTAAAGAAGGTCGATGAGGCCAATAAGAAGATGGAGTAGATGAGGCAAGAGCACCTAAAATCGGTCAATGATATGGCCAATAGGAATGCCATTGTCATAGCTGAGAAGGATAATGTGTTCAAAGAGCTTAACGAGCTCAAAGCAAAGTGCACTAAGGTCGTCAAAGAAAGGGACGATGCTAATAAGCTACTTAAGAGGAATGTGATTACACTGTGGAGCTTAAGGGTGAGCGGGATGTGGCAGTTCTAAAGGCCCAAGAAGCCGAGGCTAGAAATGAAGTCAAAGTCGAAGCACCGGAGGCCAGATTGGAAGGTGATATGGAAGACCTTCTGATCACTTACAACGCCAATGTCTTGAAATACCTGGATTGTGCTGGCTCGTCGACTATTCGACTCATTTGCATTTGCTTGGGGCCTCTTGGTGGATGATAAGAAGGCTGAACACCCCACTAGATCTATTGATGAGTTTGAACTAGAGAACTGGGTATTGGCTGAAGATGTTCTCCATGAGGACATTGTTATATCTGAGAAAGAGAAGCTTACTGCTCAACATACGGAGATTGGAGAGGGGTCTGGAGTTGAACATCGAGAAGCAAGTTCTGAAATACCCATGTCAACCCAACCTGAGCCTACTTCTACAGTTGATCCTCCATCTGTCCTAGCTTATGATCCCGATCAACCACAATTAACTTCTATTCGTGAGCACACTTCTGAAGGCACTCCGGCTCCACCCGTGAGCCATTCTGAGGAATGTATTATGAATACTTCCTATATTCATCCAAAGTCTAGAGCACTATTAGTGGATATTACTAATATCTTTTCTTATCTTCATTCAGTTATAGGATCTGCACTGTAAAGACCTGCCTTTTTGGACAGTTTAAATTGACGATAAACCAAACATATCAGACTCAAACCATTCAAAAGGGCAGATTGTTATGGGGTAAATAAGAAAAAAAAAGAAAATAAGAAACAAATACAGAATCTCGCAGCGGAATGACAAAATATATTAATCAAATTAACAGTTCATGAAGCTGTTTACAAATAACATTGATTATTCTTTATATAATAAAGATCAGAGGTACATAAAATAAGAATAGATAATAAATAAATGCAGCGAAACAATATGATGTAGTGGAATAAATATAATAAATAATAGCAGTACAAAATCTTTGTCTTCATCCTCCAGAAAGCAGTCTTCGATAAACTAAAAAATTCAGACTGACCCAAGCGAATTGAAAAGACAGAACACTCGAGTCAGAACTAAAAGATCTTACGTAAGTTAAATCAACAATAAATAAATATGAGTGTAGCGGTGTCAGAGATGTTTACGGGGTTTGACATCTCCTATCCAGTGTCTAAAGTGAGTGTAATAACTTTAGAGATGTTCGAGATTACCTTCTCTTAAGGGTCCGTTAAACTATTTATTATGCAGTACAATACGCTATTATAATAGTGTGTGCAGTAAAGTATTAAAATAGCATGAAGGCGTCACCCATATCCCCCTTAACACATTTTTATATATTCCCATAGTCTATACAGTACTGTAATTCCTCCGTAAACTGGAGGGCTATCAGAGGGAACTCCATATGTAGGTACAAACCAAACTCGTAGAAGGTGCGATAGGGCATGTGAACACGGTGCTCGAAGCAATGTCAGGGTAGATATACCAATTGCGGATCGGAACTGGTAGTAACGCATAGCAACTACTATCACCCACCTCGGAACACACTTCCATAATCAAAATCGAGGGGTGGCCACCAAATCATTACAAAGTCATAATATGGTATCGAAAAAATATGTCCGATCGGAGCGACCTCACTTGGCCCGGCGTACTTCTATTTTAGTCACATCTAAGCTGACTCACAAGAGTCAGCGTCACGTAAATACCTCATACAGAACCAATCGCCAAACCATCCTACTTAATTTTTGGAATCTCCACCACATACACAGTTGTTAAAGTGAGTTTTGGTATTGGCAGAGAGTATGACAATATCCGATCCCAGTCTCTTTAACAACCAAATGCTTATTTCACACCGAATGGTTCTTTTACATTTCATAAGTCAATTTACAACTGATATCAAAATATCATATTCGCAAAACCATATCACTTTTGAAATCATATTCACTTTCGAAATCATATTTTCAAAATAGGTTAAACCCCCATTTCAAATCATCATATTTACACGAAATATGTTATTAAATCCCAACTTAGGTTATTACATCATTTAGTCGTATTCTACATAAAAATCAAGGATTTAAAATATAAACTTCCACTTTACAAACCTAAAATTCAAAAAGTAGTTTAAATTAGTTTTAAAAATAGTCTAAGATAGTTTAAATAGATTAAAACGGATTAATACAGTTTAAAATCGGTTAAAATGGATTAATATTGTTTAAATAGATTTAAAATAGATTTAAAATATATTAAATAGTTTTAAAATATATTAAATAGACTAAAATAGGTCAAATTCTTTAAATAGATTAAAATACTTTAAATAGATTTAAAATAGATTAAAATATATTAAATACTTTAAATAGATTTAAAATGGTTTAAAATAGTTAGAATAGATAAATTTAGTTTAAAAGTTGAAAATCTTAATAATTTAGAATTTTAAAGAACATTTATAGTTTATAATAAGAAAACAAATTTGAAACTAACATCAAATTTAACAATTTCTTCCATTTCAACAATGTGGACCATATCCAAATTTCAATCAAACCCAAATTTTACATGTTGAAATATCAATTTTAGCTGTTCCAATTCCAATAGATTTCAAAGTTACAAAATTTCAATGTTTAAATAAATAAATTCCAATAATTTCATTTATACTTCAAAATCAACTTTATAATTTCAATGTAAATCCTTCAAAGAATTACTTAAAATATCAATTTATATAAATCAAATTCTATTTCAAACATCATTTAACTGGGTTCGAGGTTAAAGATTTAAAATCATTTAATTTAACCTATCCGGTGTCCGTATATCATTTTCAATCCCATGGTCAAGTAATACGGGTATTTTTCATTTCAATCCACAATTTAAAATTTTATAGTCACATACCATTTCAAACCGCAATCCCGAATTAAATAAAATCCATAAAATCGCTCGAGTCTATCATTTCAACCCATAATGATCTTTTTCCTAATCTATATATCATTTGGGTATGTACCATTTCAACCCAAAGGGAACTTGCAGTGTTATAACAATATAAAATATAACATCCAGTCATCCAATATCAATAAATCAAACTTACAACACAATCATCATCCAAATCAACCAATAAACTTTAATAGATAACCGATTA
This sequence comes from Allium cepa, assembly GCA_030765085.1. NCBI lineage: Eukaryota > Viridiplantae > Streptophyta > Magnoliopsida > Asparagales > Amaryllidaceae > Allium > Allium cepa. The sequence continues at coordinate 658,510,019 of CM060940.1, forward strand.
TCATTAGTAGGTATTCAATTGACAACTAAATTCAATAAAAGTTAAATTTAACTAGAATGATAATTTAAACATACCAAACATCAACCAATTAATTTTTAATCACATCATAAATTTAAATTAACTAACATAAGATAATTTAGTAGCTATGAGTGGATTAAAACACTCACCTTTGATTTTAGCCCTTAAAAATCGAAATAGAAGCGCAAAAACTCAACAGTCTCTAAATTCAACTAAATCAATTTCATTTTGTCTGGAATTTAAATATGAATCCAACAGAAGAAATCGTGCATGAATGTTTATATGCAAAAGAAAATCATGTTATAAGAAATATTATTGAAGTAAAAAGTAGTACGCATAAAAATAATAATAAATAAACAAACAAGTTTCAATACTTACGTTTTTCTCAAGATGATGCTTAAGGAAAAGATTGAAGAACAACTAAGATGAGGATAGAACATGTATGAAAATTGAAAAAAAAATCATGTTTCATGAAAGAAAGCTTTTGGATTTGCAAGAATAAGAGCTTTTGAATATGAGTTGTCAGGAGAAACAAAACGCAGATGAAGAAATAAGGTGCAGGTTATATATAATTAGGAAATGAAGGTGGAGGGGCAAAATGAATGTCACTTTTTATTTTGAAAGCTACAGGCAATAATAATGCATAAGGAAATGTACGTAGTAATGGAAAAGTTTGCAAACCAAAGGAAAGTAAAATTTTGTATTCGTGAAAATGATGTGGCAAGAATTAAATACAACCTAATAGTCTAGGCTCGGGTATTAAATAAAAGAATAAATGAACAGGTCAAGCATTAATAATAAGGTAGCTACTTTAAAAAAATGTTCATGCAACAATTAATAACAAAAGAAATAAAGGTACCATGTACATCGCACAACCGTTTAAAATTAAAATGTTTTGAAACGTTACCAAATTAATTTCATTAACTCAAATAATATTCAAATTTATACGCATTTAGGTTTTTATCCATGCATAATAAACTTTTTATACTTACCTTAAAAATGAAAACGTTCAATTTGGTTTTCCTAAAATGATCTTTTATTTCCATTAAAACACCCTTTTGTTTAACATAAAACGAGCGTTTCTTTTATTAAATCTGTTAATTGCAATCAAAGTTTTCTTTCCTTTTTAATTGAAATATTTGAATTACATTAATTACAATTACTTACAAAGTTAAATTTCAAAGCAGACAACTAAAATGGATGAAAAATAGAATAATTGTTTATTGAAACACGTTTATAAATTTGTTGTTTATACACAAGAGTAATAAATAACTTACTGAAATAGATTATTTTCCTATTCTTGTAATCAATCTGTAAGCTAAAACACAGTTCAAATAAACATATATTTCTTCCTTTAAAATCAATCATTCTATTCTTCATTTTAGTGAACTTAAACCTACATTTACAAATGAAACATTCATTTTATTTGATGTAAATTTTCTTTTCATTAAATCAAGCTTTCCTTAATTCACAAAACATAAGCTACTTTTAACTACACCTATTAATTTACAATTTAGTATTCTCTTTTCTATTAATTGAAATTTTCAATTACATTAATTTCAGTTGATTAAGTTTCAAAATGGACTAAATGAATGTAATGTGAAGTAGAACAATTATTTCCTATCTAATAGTAATTTAAACATATTTATAAACTATTGGATACAAACAGTAATTATACATTTCTTACTAAATAATAGTTTCTCATCTCTACAATCAATCTTTCAGCTACCAAATATTTCAAATAAATAAACATATGTTTGCTCCTTTGCTAAACTTATTCATTTTTATTCTTTTATTTTGATTTACACTGCTATTACTAAATCAACCAATACCTTATGAAATTAGTAACATAACTTCCTATCTTGCTATCCTCATTTTCTACATTTGACGCCTTTTCTTACATTAACAACAATATTTAATTACATTTAATTCCAATTACTTATATTCTAATTCCAATAAATTGATTTAATTAGATTTCAATCTTTTTGTTCAATCAAACATTACTCTAAGGACATAGTTAACGTTTGTTTACATCTTATTGCATTAATATTCTACAATTATCATCTTTTACCATATTAATTGCAATATTCCAATTATGTTGAATTTTTGTCGATTTTCACATTAATTATAATTTAAAGCCTAATAAATTCATTTATCTTAGTTTCATTCTTTTTATTAAATAAAATATTGCCTTATGAATATAATTGAAGTTTCTGTACATTTTATTACATTCACATTTTACAGTTATCATCTTAACTCGTATTAACGAAACGTTTAATTTCATTTAATTATAATTGATTAAATAAATTGGTACAAATAACAATTGTCACATTTTTTACATTTAATCACATTCGTAAGTTTATTATATACAAACAAATGTTATAACAACTTACACTATACTCATTCTATCCAATTATAATTTATTACACATTATTTCATTAACTAATCAACATTTAAATTATCAATTACTCTTTTATTCCAATTATCAATTAATGCACACATCATTACAATAAATTTACAATCTATAACCAGTTATAACTTTTAATCATTTCTATTAGTTGGAATTAAATTCAAAAAGTTATCAATTACCTTAAATTAATACTATTACCTTTCATTTCAGTTATATTCTTTTTATTAAATCACAAAATTTATTTCTTCCAACATTAAATCACAAAACCTTATTAAATTAACTATTTTAATTATTGAAAATGTAGGGTTCGTTACACTCTCCCTCACTCAAAAATTTTCGTCCTCGAAAAGGAAAGGAAAATGAGGAATTAAGTAATCAATATATCTTATTCAAAATAATAAATTTATAAACAAATAAATTTACATAATCAAATAATTTAAATAAATATATAAATTTATAACCATTAAATCCTTTCATATTCAAGTTTAATAAAAGTTTGAAAATATTTTTACAAAAAAAATTTAAGTCCAAAATTCACGGAAAATTCTGGTAGAGTCTCCTTTGTAAGGAGAGGACTGGAAGAAATAATAATATCAATAACAAAAATATATATATCACATTTTTCAAAATAATATATCTCAACCACGGAAAAACAATATAGTACCGCTAGAAAACCGTAATTCGAGAACGTACCTATTTGTTAGGCAAACAACAATTATTTATGAAACCAAAAGTTGTGGCTATTACTTCCATAAACATGTATTTCACTTATACAATCCAAAGAGGTTAATAATTATGTAAAAGATAAATATTTAAGTTGCTTCAACTAATAACAACAAACCAACACAACATAACAACGAGCATATACAAACAAAACCATATAATCATCACATGCAAATTCAAGAAACAAACCATCCATCCATGGCAACCAAACAAGTGGTTTGTTTTGGTTTAGAAACTTTAAATCGTGTAGAATGATAAATAAACTACTAAGTATACCATATACTTAATGGTCTTAGATAAAACTTAATAGATCATTTATACATCCTACCCTATAGAAGTATCCTATTCCAACCGATCCATAAGTCAAACAAACAATAATTTCAAATAATATTTAAGTTTTTATTCTTATTACTATTTCTTTTTCACATTATTCACTGTTCATTTTCATTTGTTCATACAATGCTTGTTCAATTTCTTTACATATATCACTTCCAAAATTCATTTTCGATACAATACCATTTTTTCTTCACTATTTTACATCCACTTTCTTACATGATCACTTTTTCCATTCAATTCTTTAAAATAATAAATGAATTCATTATTTAAGTATTGCATACTTTTATTCCAGTTTACCTCACATTTTTTATTTACTTTTAACATCAATACTCAATAATGAAGCACTCATACTTAGATTTTCATTCTTTCCTTTTCACTTTTATCAAATTTTATATATAGTGTTCACCTTTACTATTTTCTTTAATTATAATTGGCTTCAAATATTACTTAAGTTTATAACCATTTACTTACAGTGTTCACCCTTTTATTACTTTAATTAGTAGCATTCAAATTATTTACTTAGGTTTACAATAAGTTTATACATCTTAATTCACCCTTTAAAACATAATTACATTGAACATTTTCATTATTTAAGTTTTACTTGTATAATATTCTATTACTTGTTCTTGTTAACATTCCACTTACAATGTTTGGTAATTTATAAATGTTAATTTAGGAATGCAATTGAATGTCACACAAATTCATTTTTTTTCAAAGTTCAACAATTCATCTTCTAAATTTTCATTATTCTTAAATTTACAAGTTTCCAATTTATCATGTGTGCCATTAATCACTGAGCATCTAATTACTTATATTTTCCTCATTTTAGAAACTTCCAGTTTTTTTAAAATAATTAAGATTTCATTCAATACATCAATCGGAAACTACGAATTATCAGAAAAATTTAGAAACTAAAATCCGGGTTCATTTTAGTTACTTAGAAAATAAAAAATATATATTTATCCTTTATAGATCAAATCATATTCAGAAATTCAAAATTAAAGTTTATTCATCAAAACAGATGTGTAGTAAAACTACTAGAGCAGTCTTCCTATTTTGAAACTTGAAATGAACGTCAATGATGCATGCACTCATCACCGAAATTATTTTCCAGCGACAGAGAGGGAAGTACAAAACTTATTTCCTTTAAAAGTTCTTTTTAAAACTTTATTTCAAATCACATTGAAATATTTATATCGGAAAATACTTCCAATTAATACTAATATTATATTCCAAAATCTTTCAAAAGAAATTTTCAAAATCCCAGAACTTAAGTTCTAGATTTCCAATTTATATTTACTTTACTTGTAAATCCTACTTTACAATCAATGTTTATAAAATTTCACTACCTTATAAACAACATATAACTTCCAACTATATCCTTTATAAAAGTTATCCATTTATATACAAAATATAATACTAGGAAAAATTATTTCATTTACCCATATTGCAAAATAATAATGTGTCGGTCTGCCCTATTAAGTGTTTAGAAATCCCTAACAGTGCCACAGTGTCCTATGTACCAAACAGAATTTATAAATACAAAACAAAACAAATTAACACAATACAAAAACCTTTTACAACACTAACAAATACAATATCTCATACATATACACTCAATGACCCTTTCTAGGGTATTACTATCCTATTTCTAAAGAGTCAGATCCCACAAATCTAAGGTTATTGCTAAACCAAAGCTCTAATACCAACTGCAAAGATCTTCCTTTTTGGACGGTTTAAATCGACGATAAATCACACATGTCAGACTCAAACCATTCAAAATGGCAGATTGTTGTGGGGTAAATAAGAAAAAGAAGAGAAAGCAAGAAATCAATACATAATCTCGCAGCAGAATGACAAAATATATTAATCAAATAAACAGTTTATGAAGCTGTTTACAAATAACATTGATTATTCTTTTTATAATACAGATCAGAGTTACATAAAACAAGAATAGATACTAAATAAATTCAGCGAAACAACATGATGTAGTGGAATAAATATATTAAATAATAGTAGTATAAAATCTTCGTCTTCATCCTCCAAAAGCAATCTTCGATAAACCGAAAATCTCAGTCTAATCCAAGCGAATTGAAAAGGCAAAAAACTCGAGTCAGAACTAAATGACCTTACGTAAGTTAAATCAACAATAAATAAATATTAGTGTAGTGGCGTCAGAGATGTTTACAGGGTTTGACATCTTATATCCAGCGTCTAACATGAGTGCAATAACTTAAGAGATGTTCGAGATTACCATCTCCTAAGGGTCCATTAAACTATCTACTATGTAGTACAATACGCTATTATAATAGTGTCCATGGTAAAATAAAGCAGGCGTTACCCATATCCCCCGTAACACATTTTTATATATTCTCATAGTCTAACAGTACTGTAATTTCTCCGTAAACTGGAGGGCTATCAGAGGGTACTCCATAGGCATGGTACAAACCAAACTCATAGAAGACACGATATGGTATATGAACATGGCACTCGAGGCAATGCCAGGGTTGGATATACCAATTGCGGATCCAGACTGGTGGTAATGCACAGCAGCTACTACCGCCCACCTCGGAACACACTCCCATAATCAAAATCGAGGGGTGGCCACCAAATCATCACAAATTCATAATATGGTATCGAAGAAATGTTTCCGATTTCGGTATACCTCATAATAAATCATACAGAACCGTTCGCCAAACCGTCATATTTCATTTTTGGAATCTCCACTATGTACACAGTTGTTAAAGTGGATTTTGGTATTGGCAGAGAGTATGACAATATTAACCGTTCGCCAAACCGTCATATTTCATTTTTGGAATCTCCACTATGTACACAGTTGTTAAAGTGGATTTCGATATTGGTAGAGAGTATGATAATATTTAATCCTAGTCTTTTTAACAACCAAACGCTTATTTCACACCGGATGGTTCTTTTACATTTCAAGAGTCAATTCACAATTGATATCAAAATATCATATTCTCAAAACCATATCACTTTCGAAATCATATTCACTTTCGAAATCATATTTTCAAAATAGGTTAAACCCTCATTTCAAATAATCATATTTACTCAAAATATGTTATTAAATCCCAACTTAGGTTATTACATCAGTTAGTCGTATTCTACTTAAAAATCAAGGATTTAAAATATATACTTCCACCTTACAAACCTGAAATTCAGAAAGTAGTTTAAATTAGTTTTATAAATATTTAAGATAGTTTAAATACATTAAAATAGATTAATATAGTTTAAGATAGGTTAAAATGGATTAATATTGTTTAAATAGATTAAAATAGATTCAAAATAGATTAAATAGTTTTAAAATATATTAAGTAGATTAAAATAGGTTAAAATACTTTAAATAGATTTAAAATAGATTAAAATATATTAAAATACTTTAAATAGATTTAAAATATATTAAAATAAATCAAAATACTTTAAATGGTTTAAAATGGTTTAAAATAATTAGAGTAGATAAATTTAGTTTAAAAGTTGAAACTCTTAATAATTTAGAATTTTAAAGAACATTTGCAGTTTATATTAAGAAAATAAATTTGAAATAAACATCAAATTTAACTATTTCTTCCATTTCAACCAATCTGAACCATATCCAAATAACCCAAATTTTACTTCTTGAAATATCAATTTTAGATATTCCAATTCCAATAGATTATAAAGTTACAAAATTTCAGTGTTTAAATAAATAAATTTCTATAATATCATTTATACTTCAAAATCAACTTTAGAACAATAATGTAAATCCTTTAAAAAATTACTTAAAACAAATCAATTTATATAAACCAAATTCTATTTCAAACATCATTTAACTGGGTTCAAGATTAAAGATTTAAAATCATTTAATTTAACCAATCCGGTGTCCGTATATAATTTTCTACCCTATGGTCAAATGATACGGGTATTTATCATTTCAATCCTCAATTTAAAAAAATTCGGTTTATATCATTTCAGACCGCGGTCCTGAATTAAATAAAATCCATAAAATCGCTTGAGTCTATCATTTCAACCCATAACGATTTTTTCCTAATCTATATATCATTCGGGTATGTATCATTTCAAACCATAAAGAACTTGCAGTGTTATAACAAAATAAAATATAACATCCAATAATCCAATATAGACAAATAAAACATACATCAATCATCATCCAAATCAACCAATAAATATCAATAGACAACTGATTATCATTAGTAGGTATTCAATTGACAATTAAATTCAATAATAAATTAAACGATGACTTAAAGCAATAAAAGTCTAATTTAACTAGAATGACAATTTAAATATACCAAACATCAATCAATTAATTTCTAATCACATTATAAATTTAAATTAACTAACATAAGATAATATGGTAGTTCTGAGTGGATTAAAACATTCACCTTTAATTTTAGCTCCTAAAAGTCCAAACAGGAGCGCAAAAACTCAACAGTCTCCAAATTCAACTAAATCAATTTCATTTTGTCTGGAGTTTAAATATGAATCCAACAGAAGAAATCGCGAGTGAACCAAAATTTATATGCAAAAAATATTCATATTATAAGAAATATTATTGAAGTAAAAATTAGTCCGCATAAAAAATAATAATAAATAAACAAAGAAATTTTGATACTCACGTTTTTCTCAAGAGGAGACTTAAGGAAAAGATTGAAGAACAACTAAGATGAGGACATAACATGTACAAAAATTGAAAAAAAATCATGTTTTATGAAAGAAAGCTTTTGTATTTGCAAGAATAAGAGCTTTTGAATATGAGATGTCTGGAGAAACAAAATGCAAATGAAGAAATAAGCTGCAAGCTATTTATAATTAGGAAATAAAGGTGGAGGGACAAAAATAAATGTCATTTTTTATTTTGAAAGCTCCAAGCATTAATAATGCATAAGGAAATATACGTAGGAATGGAAAAATTTGCAAACCCAAGCAAAGTAAAATTTTATATAAGGAAAAATGAGGTAGCAAGAATTAAATACAACCTAATAGTCTAGGTTCAGGTATTAAATAGAAGGAGAAACGAACGGATCAAGTATTAATAATAAGGTAGCTATTTTAAAACGTTCATGCAACAATTAATAACAAAAGAAATAAAGGGACCATATACATCGGACAACCTTTTAAAATTCAATTTTTTTTGAAGCGTACCTAAATTAATTTCATTAACACTAATAATATTCAAATTCATACGCATTTAGATTTTTATCCACGCATAATAAAAAATTTATACTTACCTTAAAAATGAAAACGTTCAATTTGGTTTTTCCAAAATGATCTTTTATTTCCATTAAAACACCCTTTTGTTTAATACGAAACGTGCGTTTCTTTTATTAAATCTATTAATAGCAATCAACGTTTTCTTTCATTTTTAATTGAAATATTTCAATTATATTGATTACAATTACTTACAAAGTTAAATTTCAAAACAGATGACTAAAATGGATGAAAAATAGAACAATTGTTTATTGAAACACGTTTATAAATTTGTTGTTTATACATAAGGGTAATAAATAACTTACTGAAATACATTATTTTCCTATTCTTGTAATCAATTTGTAAGCTAAAACACGGTTCAAATAAACATATATTTCTTCCTATAAGATCAATCATTCTATTCTTTGTTTTAATGAAATTAAACCTACATTTACAAATGAAACATTCATTTTATTTGATGTAAATGTTCTTTTCATTAAGTCAAACTTTCCTTAATTCACAAAACATAAGCTACTTTTAACTACACCTATTAATTTATAATTTAGTATTCTCTCTCCTATTAATTGAATATTTTCAATTACATTAATTTCAGTTGATCAAGTTTCAAAATGGACTAAATGAATGTAATGAGAAGTAGAACAATTATTTCCTATCTAATAGTAATTCAAACATATTTATAATCTATTGGATACAAACAGTAATTATACATTTCTTCCTAAATAATAGTTTCTCGTATTTACAGTCAATCTTTCAGCTACCAAACGTTTCAAATAAATAAACATATGTTTACTCCTTTACTAAACTTATTCATTTTTATTCTTTTTGTAACGACCCCACCATGTTACCTAGATTAGTAAAGAACATTACAATTAATATCATCTGTTAGTCCGAAGAATATGGCTTGTTAAGGACGATCGAATGTGAATATATCTTTATACTAACACTGTCACAACATTTACACTTTTTCACTTATTATCCAAACTGAATTTGACGTGTACAATATTAATACAAAGTAATAGACACACCGATTTTTCAGAATCAGAACAATATATCATACAAATAATAGTCACAGATCACAGCGGAATAAATCTTAAGTTATACATAAACAAATTATTTAGTTTACAAAATAAAATGCTAAACTTGATTGTTATACATGTTTAACAATTCTCTAATCTCAATTGTACATATTATAACATATTCACAAATTACCCAAATGAGGTAAACTAAAAAGTCAAAAGTGCTTATCTTCTTGCTAGCCCAAAAATCCAAAGGTCAACTAGTCCTGTAATCTGAAAAGTCTCGGCCTGACCCGAGAAAAATAACACCTGGGTCAAACTATCTCTAAATATCCAATAGGGTGAGAATATGATATAACACAAGAATAAACAACTAATAAATAAATACAGATGTCCAGGATTGAATTCATAGAACAAAATACAATATCTCTAGGCACGCAAATATCAATGATTAACTCGGTACAAGGTGTCACAAACACAAACTAGTCATTAAGCACAAAATCACGAAATTAACTCAACATCCATCACAAGAACATATATTTATTTCATGAATACAGAGCAGTCACAGAAACCAAATACCCAGAATCCAAATACCCAGAATCCAAGAGATCTTAATCCAAACCAATCGTAATGATCGTCCAAAACAATCGCAATGATTGTACTCAGAACCCGTGGCAAACAAACAAACAAATTAGTATCACTCGAACCGATCCGATATCAAGGATCGTACTCAGACCGGAACACAGAATCACAGAATGATCTCAAGGATAGTCCCTACCGATCAAGGAGATCGTAGAAACCATGACTCGATAAATCCACATTTATTTAATATTATTCTGTTTGAAAAGAAATCCCAAAATAAACTTCTTAAGGATCTAGCAGCCACTTGCCGCACACCAAAAGAGAATAGACTCTAAAGTGCCAAATACTATCACCTTAAGTAATCACTAGAATTTAACTAATACGTCCCATATCGTATGGTGAAATTCAAGTATTTACTAAAAGCTAGTAAATTTCACTTATTATGGATACCACTGAAAAACCTGAACCATATTCCCTTAAAGATCTAGCAACCACTTGTCGCACACCCGAAGAGAATACAACTCTAAATGTTAAGTACTTTCCCAAATACGATCACAAGAATTTAACCAAGGCATCCCATACTACCCGGTGGAATTCGAGTATTCATTAATGGGTAAGTAAATTCTACTCAAACATTATATTCAGTGAGTTGTGCCATATTCTACGAAGCGTTATTCGAAAGCATTTAAACCAATCGGTAACACTAAGTCGATTATTAGTACTTCTCAAATTATAGAATTAAGGTTCTCAAAATATTTTCTCATTTTGAGTTTATTTCTTAAAACAATTATTAAATTTTCTTAAATCCATTTGTTGTTCGACTTAAAATATGTTTACTGTCAAACAAAAACTGAAACCTTCAAATATTTGTAACCAGATTCCTTCTGGATATATACCCAAAATATTTTTTTATTATATATTTTTTCATAGCAACCCCTTTTTCTAAGTAAACCTAAACTTATTAGTATATTTGTGTATTTAATTATCAAACTGATTGAACTTCAAAACTAAACAAAGTTGAACTTTAAGATTTGAAACAAGATGCACCGTCATATTTATATAGCAATTAGTTCTAAAAGCATTCAGTTGAAAATCGGGTTTTAAAAATGGAATTGATTAGCAAATAATTTCAATACAAATTCCCTTTGAAAACTGCATGAAAATGAATTATAAAAAAACAAACACAGATAAACATTTCCAAATAGGTAAATGACACAAAACTTAATCATCAAAGTGAGATTTCCAAATCCCAGAAACATGAAGCATTTGAGAGCATCATAGGAACCAAAACAATGTATCTATAGAAGCAACATGGAACAAACAAGGCAGAAGTGCAAATTAAATGCAAAAAGGCATGCATACGCGACTATACCTTCAATGTGAAGGCTTACATGAACCACTTTCAAGGAAGGCATAGGGAAGTGTGCAACTTTAAGGCGACAAAGTAAGTAGTATATACTACTATTCACTAAAGAGATATTTGCATGTAGGTCCATTTAAATGTGTACAATTTCACATAAGGGTAGGGACTTGTTAATTTAAAGCAATAAACAAAGTGACAGGGACATGTGTCCTTTAGCATGTAAAGAACTAAGACTACAAGAAAAAGGGGTGAACTAATTGGAAGAACAGGGGCAAGGATGCATGAAATCAAACAAGGCATAGGTATATGAGCATTTTTCAATGCAACAAATCAATATAAAAATTTTGGACAGCACATTCTTTAGAAATTTGACGAAAAATGACTAAACATTATATATATACTACTATGCAAAAATTTCGAATCCTAGCAATATACTATAGCTTAAAAAATTCGAAACTTATGTATGTGTTGTGTATACATTTCAAAGTAATAGGCATAAAGGACTAAACAAGTTAATGTAGCCCATAAATCACCAGGGACGTACATATGAATTCAAAGCATAATCAAGGACAAAGGAGATTTGCAATTAAATCAAAACACAGGCAAGTGCAAATCAATGCTACTATTCAAAAAAAGTAAAATTTGTATTTATCTCCAACAAAATGTGTTCAATTGCACTTCATTTCAAAGCAATAAAATAAAATATAAATTGATAGAGGATGCTTGTAATTAATGGCAAAACAAGGGATATGATATATTTCAAGGTGTAGAACATGGACGAAAATTCAATGCATCAAGTAACGTGTGGCAGCTCACGTTTCAAACATAGGGACAAAAGAAAAAAAAGCATAAAAAATATTGCTACGGCAACATGGAATTTACGAAAAAAAGCAACCGGATTTGAGTGTCGTACGTGACAAACGTGAAGTTCAAAAAAGCAGTTTAATTTACAATGAGCAGTTTTAACGGAAAATGGATCCTAAGTTTGCAACCACAAAAACACAAAATCATCATTTTAAATCACGATTATTCAACATAAAATTGCTATGCATGCAATTTAAATATTCAAAGATAGGTTTTGTGAGAATTAACTCATCTTAACTCCCAAAATAGTAGCTTTTAAACGATTTCATCACAACCCATTGCCTAGCTTAGCCCGCCAGCACATGAACGCAGCCACCACCAACGTCCGCACCTTCGGCCACGTAGCTTGACCTCACCTTGCCTTTACGTCCTGCCTTTCCTTGCTTGAGCTCGCTCTATCACCAACGACTTGGATTGTTAAAGGAATTTAATTGGGGGGATTTAGGGATTTAAACGTGAAGATAAGGAGATGGTGTGGGAATTGTTTTCTTAATAGCAAAACTGAAAATTAATGAATGTGGTTCTATTGGGAATTAGGATAGAAGGCTATTGTACTAAGATGCATAAGGTAATGGGCTTGTTATATCACTAAGGCCCAAATAATATAATCAAGTTATAAATTATTTCTTTTAACCAAATAAAAGATTTAATTAGCCTAACTAATTAAGTAATTTAAAATAAGTGTGATTATCTTTCTATAATATAAGTTTGAATATTTACAAGCAATACTATTTCAAAGTTTTAAAATCCAATAATTGATACAAATAATATTTCGACTAAATCGAAATCCACTAATTTAAATAAATTATTCATATTAGATTAAATTTCAAAAAAAAATTAACTTCTAAATCTCAGATTTAAATTAATCAACACTAATTAATTGTAATTTTTCAAGTTATTAATAACACGGTTGTTACACTTTTATTTTGGTATACATTGCTATTATCAAACCAACCAATACCTTATGAAATTAGTAACATAAGTTTCTTTCTTGTTATCCTCATTTTCTACAATTGACGCATTTTCTTACATTGACCACAATATTTAATTACATTTAATTCCAACTAATTATATTCTAATTCCAATGAATTGATTTAATTAGATTTCAATCTTCTTGTTCAATCAAACATTACTCTATAGACATAGTTAACATTTGTTTACATCTTATCGCATTAATATTCTACAATTATCATCTTTTACTATATTAATTGCAATATTCCAATTATATTGAATTTTCGTTGATTTTCACATTAATTATAAATTAAAGCCCAATAAATTCATTTATCTTAGTTTCACTCTTTTTATTAAATAAATTATTGCCTTACAAATATAATTGAAATTTCTGTACATTTTATTACATTCACATTTTACAGTTATCATCTTAACCCATATTAACGTAAAATTTAATTACATTTAATTATAATTGATTAAATAAATGGGTACAAATAACAATTGTCACATTTCTACATTTAATCACATTCGAAAGTTTATTATATACAAACAAATGTTATAACAACTTACACTATACTAATTCTATCCAATTAGAATTTATTACACATTACTTCATTAATTAATCAACATTTAAATTATCAATTACTCTTTTATTCCAATTATCAATTAGTACATACATTATTACAATAAATTTACAATCTATAACCAATTAAAACTTTTAATCATTTCTATTAATTGGAATAAATTCAAAACAGTTATCAGTTACCTTAATTAATACTATTACCTTCCATTCTAGTTATATACTTTTTATTATATCACAAATTTTATTTCTTCCAATATTAAATCACAAAACCTTATTAAATTAACTATTTTAATTATCGTATCAGGTCGTTACATGCACCGATCAAGCCTCCTGCAACCAAAAAGCTACATCATGAGTAGGAGGCTATTATGATGGAGGCGACGACCACTACAGCTGCTACTCCGACCGGGGGAGTTAATGAGAGTGCCTTTATCTTCCACAAACAAATGGTGGAAGAACTCCTCGGTCCTCAGAGCGATCCACTTACTGACTTGCCCTTTGTCATAGACGAAATTGTGTTCACAGCCAGCTCTTTGGCACCAACTGACAGCATTCCCGTGGAAGCCCAATTAGTTCGGGAGGAAGAAATAATAGTGGAGACTAATGCTGAAATGGAGGCAGCCGCATAGGCCAGAAGCATTGGAGGTGGTATGGTAGGTCCTCGCCCGCCCCCTTGCATATGATTTCTACCGGCGGTACAATCATTGTCACCGACGCACCACATGTGTCCTTCCATATAGAAAGTGCGCCTGTTCCTCCGCCCATGCATTTCTAAGAGTATCCAAATTTCCTTTAGTTCAGAGGAGGAGACTACCATACTTCCCCGGCCGAGGATCAACCGAGTAAAGGCAAAAGCTCAAAGAGCACCAAAGTGGTAGTTCGAGCGGATCGACTCCGAAGAAGAAGAATTCGAAGGAGTAGGCATGTCCTTTTGTCTCTTATTTTGGTAGATAGGCAGAATAGGACTTTAATTTGCTTTCTGTAGGCTGTGTATAGATGCGGGTTCGGCCCATGCTTATAGGAATTCTTGGAATAAGTTTTTTATACTTGTTTTGTTTGAAAAGAATAGTTGAAATAAATTCTCCTTTTGTTTTCGGCACAACTCTATGTTTATTTGCTTAAGTGTTACATCACTTGAATTTCTGTTCAATATACTTGTGAAGCTTTAGCATCTGGATCAGACTTTTGTTCAGTTTTTAAGTCCAAGATTCATGGCTTCGGGTCGTAACCAAACATTAAGTTGATTCCTAATGTTGTATTGTCTTGATCAATATGCGGTGCTGGAGTTATGCCCCCAATCCTGGGGATGAATTGAAGTGGTCGATGACGACTGCTTTTCACTTTCGACACTTTTAATTTGACTCAGTCGGAACTAAATTATGGAGAGATGAATTTAGGTGGTCGGATCACATACACCTATTTATCGATAATCGCATCCACACTCTGGGGATCGAACTGGTGTGCCGGCGATCTGTCACGTCTGCTTGACGTCTAAAGTTACGTCCATGTTCCTGGGACTTAAGTTGTTCTACAGGCGATCAGTCACACACGGTTAACATTTAAAGATATGTTCGCGCTCTGGGACATAAGTTATTTTACGGGCGGTCAATCACACCCATTTAATGTTTATATTCCAGTCCACGCTCTGGGGAATTAGAGTTAGTTTGTGGGCAGTTAGTCACACCCTGTGTTTATACTCCAGTCCATGCTCTGGGGATTTAGAGTTAGTTGTGGGTGGTCAATCACACCCAATTAATGTCTATACTCCAGTTCACACTCTGGAAATCTGGAGTTAGTCAACAGATGGTCGATCGCATCTTTTTTGAATTTTGAGATCTCGTTCGCACTCTGGGAACAATAAATTGATTAGGATCATGGATGGTCGGGTCACATCCACCTTGAGTAAAAAAGCGAAGTCGTAGATGGACGGATCCATCCTCCTCGAGTTTAGATTGTACATGGGCGAAGTCATGGGCGGACGGATCCACCCTCCTCGAGCCCACATTTTGGATTTTAAGTTTATACTCCAGCTCACATTCTAGGAGCCGGAGTTAGCGAAAGGATTTTCGTGTATCAATCCTTTTTGACTTCAGTGTGACAGCTTTCCCTCGAGCTCGGGTTTCACTTAGCGAGTGACCGATTGTATCACAACCACTCCCTATTTGAATATGTCCCACCGTAGGATGGAACTTAGCTCTCCGTGCATTGTGATGGTTGCATGACGCATTTCAAGAATCACTATTCTGGCTCGAAGAGGCTATATTTTATTGCTGAAATAAAAAAGTATAGCAAAGTCACTTGCCTTATTACATGTTTAAATTTCCAAATGCATAAAAATATTACAAATGAAAAGCAAACTAAATGGATAAACAAAGCCTATTATGTGTAGTAGCGGCGAAGACTCTCGTTATTCCAAGCTCTCAGCAAAGTGAGACCTTCAACAGTCGATAATTTAAATATGCCATCTCCGAGTCTTCGTTCAATAACATACGGTCATTCCTACATAGGTTTCATATGAGAAAGGGACTGGATAAATTCTCTTAAGCTCGAGATCACCAAGTTCAAAGGTTCTGGGTTGGACCTTAGCATTGTATAACAGGGCGACTCGACTCCGGTGCGTGGCTGCCCTCAAATCAGCCTCTTCACACTTCTTGTCTAATAAGTCCAAAGATTCGGCATGCAATATAGCATTTGTCTTCGGATCATAGTAAGTCACACGATGAGAAGGTACTTCCAATTCGACTGGAATGACGGCTTCTGAGCTGTAGGAAAGTGAAAATGGATTGTGGTCGATTGCGGACTTGTAGGTAGTTCAATATGCCCATAGAGCCATAGGAAGCTCATCGACTCATTTGCCTCTACCTTTTTCCAGTCGTTTTTCAGAATGGATTTAATAACTTTGTTAATAGCTTCGACCTTCCATTCACCTAAAGGTGAGCAACTGCTGAGAACTTCTTCTAAATGTGAAATCGTTGACAGAAGTTCTTGAATTCAACACTATCGAATTGGGCTCCGTTGTCGGTGATAATGGTATGTGGGAGGCCAAATCGACAGATGATATTGCATACCACAAAGTTGACTACTTTCTTAGGCGTGATAGTAGCAAGGGTTTCAGCTTTCGCCCATTTGGTAAAGTAGTCAACTGCAATGATGGCGTATTTTGTGCCACCATTAGCCAGAGGAAGAGACCCAATTATATCGATGCCCATATAGCAAATGACCATGGACCGACCATTTGAGTAATTTTGGTAGGTGGAGCTCTCAAAATCCGAGCATGTTTCTGACATCTGTCACACTTCTTGGCGTAGTCTAATGCATAACGATTTATTATTGGCCAATAATATCCGTATCGGAGTACTTCTTAGCAAGGGCTTGCCCCTAGTGTGATCGTCGCATTCTCCCTCGTGCACATCGTGTAACAGTCATTTGACTTCATCATAGGCGATACACCGGAGTAAAGGAAAAGTATATCCTCTTCTATACATGACTCCATTCTGGATAATTAATCGTGAAGCTTTCTAGAGAACTTGTCGTTTCTCACTCTTGCGCTCAAGCAGGGTTCCATGCTCAAGGTAATCTTTGAATAGGGCGGCCATGACTCCCCCTCGGGTATGGCTTCATGCACCCAGTCGGTCTCCATCTGATCGATACTCGGAGAAGTAAGTGTCTCAATGGGGACCAGTCCCATTAGCTGCGCTTCATAGGTGCTGGCCAGTTTTGCCAGAGGATCGGCCTTTTGGTTATGCTCTCGGGGTATGTAATAGATGGCATAATAATCGAACTGATTTAATACTTTCTGGACTCGAGCAAGATAAGTAGCCAACCTACGGTCTCTAGCTTGGTATTCTATCCGAACTTGATATACAACCAATTGCAAATCGCAGTAAATCTCCACGGCAATAATTCTCAAGTTTCTGGCGAGTCGGAGTCCGGCAAATAAAGCTTCATATTCCACCTCATTATTAGTTGCACAGAAATCAAACTTCGAAGCATAACATATGGATCGAACTTCTGGGTTTCAAGTACAACTCTAGCGCATGAGTAGCGGTTTTTTGATGCGCCATTTGTGTATAGCTTCCATATGTAATTAGGAGACTCACTAGTTTCGGGCAAGTCCTCTGGGACAGTAAACTCAATGATGAAGTCCACTAGATATTTTGCTTGGATAGCTCGCCTCGTTGTATAAGTAATGTCAAACTAACTCAACTTGATGTTCCACTTGAGTAACCTACCAGATTTCTCAGGTCGTGTAAGGACCTGTCGTAACAGCTGGTCGGTGCAGACCGTGATCGAATAGGCCAAAAGTAAGGATGGAGCTTTCTCAAGGCAATGACAAGACAATAAGCCAGCTTCTCCAACTTCGGACAGTTCCTTTCCTCCCCGGTCAATCATTTGCTATTGTAATAGACCGGTCGTTGTATCCGATCCTCCTCTCGAATTAATGCAGCACTGATTGCATTTTCTAAAACTTCTAAATAGATGTATAGTCTCTCATGATCAATCGGCTTTGACAGAATAGGTGGTGTAGCTAGGTGCTGAACTAGTGCTCAGAATGCGCCTTCGCCCTTCTTGGTCCATTCAAAGTTTCGCTTTCCTTTCATGACCAGATCGAAGAAGGGAATGTCGGTGAATTTGGAGATGAATCTGCTCAACGCTGCTGAGGCTCTATACTTGCTTATAGTCCTTGGGGTCTTGAGATTCCAAATCACCTCGATCTTCTCAAGATTGGCTTCAATTCCTCGAGCATTGATAATGAATCCAAGGAACTTTCTAGATGCGACCCTGAAGTGACACTTCAACAGGGTGAGCTTCATTTAGTACTCTCGAAGGATGTTGAACATTGTTTCCAGGTCCTTGACACGATTAGTGGAGAGCCGTGACTTTACAAGCATATCGTCCATGCATACCTCCATAGTTTTCTCGATCTGGTTACATTAGGTTGACAAGCCGTTGATAAGTTGCTCCAGCGTTCTTGGGTCCAAACGACACCACTTTATAGCAATAGAGTCCTAGATCGGTGACAAAGATGGTGTGCTCCTGATCGGATAGGTGCATCGATATCTTATTGTAGCCGAAGTATGCATCCATGAAGGATAAGAGCTCGTGTCCGGCCGTTGAATCTACAAGCTGATCAATTCTGGAAAGTGGAATGCTATGTTTAGGGCATGCTTTATTTAGGTCTGAGTAGTCCACACAAGTCCACCACTTCCCATTGGGTTTCCTGACAAGTACCGGGTTCGATACCCACTCTGGATGTAATTCATCTCAAATGAACCCATTTGTCTTGAGTTTGCCACCTCTTCATTAGGGGCGCAAATTTCTTTGAATCCATACCGTTCCTTTTTCGCTTGACCGGGACATGCCGAGGGTCAACATTCAATGTATGGCTCGCGATGTCCGATGAGATCCCACACATGTTTGAGTTTGTCTAGGCAAACACGTCGAGGTTTGCCCAGAGAAATTCAACCAATTCCTCTCTCATATGTTGGCTTAGCTGAGACCCGACCTTTTCATTTTGGAGTCGTCGTCATCATCGATCGTCAGCTCTACTGGGGAAGCCTGACTGTCTTTGACTTCCTCTTCATTATCATCATCTCATGGATCTAGATCCTTTAGGAATTGATTTCGGCGCCCAGGCCCAGTCCCAGGCCCAGGCATTAGCTATCAATTGTCGGTAAAACAAACGCAGAGATATTCCTTAACGTCCTTGCCCTTCTCTTTCCACTACTCCTTCCGCAGCTCAGCAACATAACAGGCGCATCCAGCCGCCTGATCTCCCTAAACAACTACAACCCCGTTATCAATAGGGAACTTAACAGTTAAACGCTAAGGGCAATAGCTGCCCTGAATTCAGCTAGGGCGTCGATCCAAGAAAGCATTATACGGTGAATTGATATCCAACACAATGAACTGTAACATCCGGACTCTCCGGCGCTCTCCATTTCCCAATTACACTGGCAATCCCACCATCCTGGTAGGTATAGTTGCACTTCCATTAAAGCCATGTATATAAGACGAACACGGCTTCAAGTCCTTTACTTCCATTTTCATTCGATCATACGCTCGCTTGAAAAGAATATTCACGGAGCTCCCACTGTCCAATAAGATCCTCTTTACCCAAGTAGGACCTATTTGGGCTGATATGACTAGTGGATCAATGATGGGGGCTTCGACTCTATCGGTATCCCTATCTTGGAAAACGATGTCGTCTATCATCATCTTTTGTTATTTATCCGGAGCCCCATCGTCAAGATTACTGCAACATTCGAAGCTCGCATGCCTAACAGAGATGGCATATGACTCCATTTTCTTCTAGCTCCGGTCAGCTGGATGAGGACCACCACTTACCATGTGAATAACCAACCTCCCGCCAGTACGCACGGGTTCCTCCGGTCGAGCCTAATTCTGTACTTGATTCTGGTTTGATGGGCCCGCACCTCCAGCCTACGCCGCCCGGACGAATTGTTCCAACTTCCTCTCATGGATAAGCTTCTTAATAATGCCCTGTAAATGGCGATATTCATTGGTATTGTGACCATAACAATCATGGAATCTACACAATTTTCCAGATTGAATCTGCTTTTTGGACGACTACTCAGACTAGGCTTCTTATATTGGCCAGTATTACAAGTCTGTAAGTACACATTCTCCAAGGATGTATTCAAAGAGATATAGGTGTTAACATGGGAGCTATGCGTCATGGTCTACGATTTTGATCTCGTTTCTTACCCTGAATTCCATAGTCCTTCTGCTGATTCTTCTTATTCTATATATTTAACTTTACTTTACCGAAACTCTCACTGGTTTGCTTCACAACGACGTTACTCTGAATGCCTTCCACACTGGGCCCCATGTCATCCTTCTTCCTGGATTGTTTAATATCTTTTCTTCTTAAGAATTGGGCCACTTTAGAGTAGAAACGATCCGGTGATGTGCGGGGTTTTCCAGCCAACCAGTTGCCAAATTCGAAACAAGGATCGATTCCTTTAGTCAGTGCCATCAATATGGAATTATCATTAGGGTTACTAATCTCCACAAAAGTGACATGGAATCTTTCCAGATAATGCCTGAGCATCTCTCCCGGAGCCTGAGTGACGTTGGATAAGGTGTTAACGTTCTTAGGTCTTGTGACGTGCATATGAAACTATTCGACGAATTTTGTAGCTAACCGATCAAAGCATGAAACGGATCGGGGCGGTAGGGGAGTAAACCACATAGTTGCGATATCCCTATGGTAGATAGGGAAACTTATGCATTTGACTATATAGTCAGCTCATGTGGCGTTCATTAGCCATTCATACTTTAAATGTGTTGGTTAGGGTCTGAACCTCCTTCGTAAGCAGGTATAGTTGGCATTCTGAATCGATGGGGCGGTTCAGCATAAAGGATATTATTGGTGAAGGGTGTATGACTCCTGTAGATTCCCCGGTCGTAATTAGAGAGGCCCTGACTTTCATGAACCATTTGACGAATCATGGTCGGTATGTACGGCATCTGGATATTCTGAGCACGCTCGACCAAGATGTGGTCGAGTTCCACAATGCAAGGATGGCCTAGGCACGGTCGACGGTCCATACCTTGCCTTCTTGGCTCCAGGTCTTTGAGCAATTAGGGTTCAGAAGTACGATAGCATTGACGAAGAGTCGCATCTGTTCGATCTCGAATGCCAATTTCCAAGTCGACGGCGGCGGCAACAGCACGATTATCAGTAATGTGATAAGGAATTGTCCCTCCTCGAGAGGAGGGTCCTGCCTCGTGAATAGAAGATGGACCAGGTCCTGCTTGTCCAAGATTTAGAGTGCGTTGATGCTCGAAAGCTTGCATGTAGCTTTCATCCAGCCGTGGACGTGTGGATCTGTGATGGTAATTAGAGGAAGCTAAGCTCTCAGTGGATGAGTAGGAAGCTTGATCCCTCCTAGATCTCCTTCGTCTTTCCTGATTCAATCAGTTGGTTAATTCCGTGTTGGCACAGATCTACTGGGTAAGCTGTTGGTGGCTATGGGTCAGTTCTTGGATCAACATCTAGAACTCCTCCATGGTGACAGGGCATTGTGGATCTGAAGGTCCAGCTGAGTTCTGGACTGTGGCAGGTAGCTGTGCAGGATTCTGTCTATCTCTTCCTTTCTGACCTACAGCGGTTGAGGCAATCCTTATAGCAACCATGGTAAATTATGTAGCTCTCTCCTAGATTTGATGCAATTTGAATACGGTGAAAGAACTACTGGATGTGAGATCTGGATCTTCTTCTTAGTTTCTTGCAATCCAACAACGGTAGTAGATCCAAAGAGCAGGAGAAAAGCTGGGTTTCCCTCAGTGAAAGCACCAAAGTGTTTGCAACAAAATTGGGCACAACATTCTTCGGGCGTGTTTGAAGAGACTAAAGTGAAGATTATAAATGGAAAATGTGGTAGATCTAACAAACACACCAAAAGCTGACAAACAGAAGTATGAAAACATAGAGATTTATAGTGGTTTGGCGTTGTAGCCTACGTCCACTATAGAAAGTTTGCTTTTTATTAATAACCCTCGTTGATTACAATTGTTTACAATAGAACACTCAAGGTACAATGAAGATTTCGGTAAAGTATCGGCGTTCCAGAGTCAAAAGTCCCTTTTATGAAGCCCTTGGACTGCTATTTATAGGTGTAGGCTGAGAATATCTGTCTCAAACTTTGGAAGAATCCTTCTCTCACATGGGTGGGGCCACGTTATCGATCCCTAGACGTTTGGGAGATCCATGATCGATACGCATGAAATTTATATCAATCCAAATTCGGTCATTTTGGGCCGAGATCGATCATGAACATTCTTGAGGTAGTATCCAAGCTCCTGTAAAATTTCATGGCATTTAGACCTGTATATTTTGAGTTATGATCGATACAAGTTTGGGTTTTCAATATACTACCGAGCTCATATCGATACAACTCGCATCGATACCATCGTATCTCTTCAAGCTCGCATCAATCAGGTGACGTGGCGCTATTTTCTTGGATCAATCCACTTTTTATGTCAAGTGACCAAGTCTTCCACTTGTACATGTTCTCGTTGATATCGACCTGATGTGCTCCTTATTCATATCGATCATAGGATGCTGCTTCGTACCCGCTGCACTTGGTTGACATCGTATTGATGGTCAATGCCACTTCGTATCGATGGTCTATACTTCGGTTTGCACCGATATGAATTGATCCCTTTTGTATCGATTTTTATTTATATATTTTCGTATCGATCACTGGTCGGTCGATACAACTTGCCTGGATAATGATCGATATGAACAGCTTCAAAGCCAAAATTATGAAGGTCTGATTATTGTTGGCCACTGATGGATACAAAGGGGATGGTGAAGGATGGATACAAACTTAACCCTTTTTTCATGGATACAAACGTGGTTGGTTTTCTTGATTTTGATTGATCAATATCTTGAGAATATGAATTCCGATTGACTTGAAATTTAGACTTTTTTAGCTTTTCCAGTCATATCACATCGATTGTATCTCGATCCAAACTCGAGCAAAATTTACCTCTGTCCATAGTAGATCTGTGTACAAATGATCTTTGAGATGGACTATCCTTGGTTTCCAGTCAAGTTCTTAGAGTCACGGCCTTGCCAAAAGCCAGGATAACATCACTATGATTGGAAATCTACCCAATATTCTAATTTAACTGGGGATCTACCCATTGCATGACTCCATTGACCATGACTCACTATCAGTATGCATTCTGCTTTTCGACGTCATTTTATACCCAAATGATATTGGCCTTACACTTTGTTGCACATCACTGTTGGGTGCTCTTATAGCGAGGTCTACCAAGTTTATCATTGGGTTTTAATCTACAACCACTTTTAGATGGCGTCGACCGTCTATAACCCACTTTTTGCTGGTGTCGACCATCTATAAACACTTTTGGCCCGTGTCTACCATCTACAAACACTTTAGGCTGGTGTCGACCATCTAAATCTATTTTAAGTTACTAGTTATATGGAAAGCTAATTGTAACTTGGTAAAAGAGAAGTAGGAGTGCTTTCGGATTACTTTATAAAAGAATTTTGAAATTGAGTAGTTAGTAGGTTTTATTGTTAGGTAAAAATATATATTTAATTAGAGTTTGAGAAAGAGAATTATTAAGGAAATTAATATTTTTAAGAAAAAGTGAAATTATTTATTGACCTCATCAGATCAATAAAGGAGTTTCAGCCCTTGGACTTTAAACGTAGACATAACAATTGAAAATAACTAAAAAAAGGAGGGATGTACTAGGTTAATTTTATGGGTAATAAGACTAGATTGTACTTACAAAGAGAAGAAAGAGATAAACCTGAAAGGAGCGTCATTAGTAACATAAGAGTTTTTACCAATATAAAGATCCATATAGCACTCTTTGTCTTTAGAAGGTGACGTGTACATATGTTCGGTTGAACGAGTCTACACGAATTTCCTCGAAAAAATAGCAAAGTCATACAATTATAAAGATGAGATATTAAAGTAATTATTTAATTAACTTAGTCAATCTCCCTTTTTATATGAAGTTTCCTATGGCCCGAGAAAGTCTTCAACACTCGTCCATTCCATGCCTATTTTCTTGATGGTAAACATAGTAATCTTTCTTTTTAGATCTTCATTGATGGTGGGGGATATTTTGATAATGCAGTTCTCTATGTGTTTTAAATAGAGAAGAGATAGGCTCTGATTGAGGGGAGTGAAGACTTGGTCTCGTTGTGCCTTCTTCCGTGGTCGAAGACTTGATGTGAGTGGGAGGGCTCTTTTAGTAGGAAGAGAGGAACCTTTATTTTTCATTATCACAATACTCAAATCCTTAATTTTGTTTGCCATAGCCTTGGTCTTCCCTTAGAGTTGAGAAGACTCTTAGAGAGACTCCTGAAGATACTCTGGAAGTTGTCTGATCTTAAGAGCTTGAAGTTCATAAACAGGATCATATTCTCCACCATTCTCTTTCTCTAAAGGGTAATCAATGTATCATTGTTGTCCTCTTCAATGAGCAGAATACGAAGGTTGAGGTGCGACTCAAGGGGCTAGTTTCCCAAAGTTAGTCATGGTTGGAGGGATGATGTTATTGGATTTTCCGAGAGGGAAAAATGATGGAGGTTCAGATCCTCCTTCTAGCAATAAAAAAGTTAGTGTAGAATTTCGTCTACACTAACACCCCGAGGTTCAAAGATATATTCCTAATGTTACTTGAGTTATGGGTCCCGATTATGAGGTTGTCGAGCCTTAAAGTAAATAAGTTAGAGTTAGGGAAGGCTGAGCTACAAAGTTGCGATGGTAAGCGAGAAGAAGATAAAATGTAGAAAGTAAATAACACTGAGACTTTTTATAGTGGTTGGGGCCAAAAGTTCCTAAATCCATTGTCCTTTTCTTATTTAGCTACTCTTGTTTAGCCGAGGGGCTTAGTACATTGAATCTAGACGTTTCTACCATTAATGAGTTTTGAATAGAGCTATAATATAGGAAAGTACTATATTGTATTCTAAGTTTTTATGTACCAAAAGATCCATTGTGTCTTGCGATTGTCGTTTATTTATAGCCAGCATGATGTAGTGCCATTGATGGAGAGTATTCTCCTTGGATTGCTGAGGTTAACTATTGTACGGCCACGATTGGAGCTTGTTCTAGACTTCTAGTATTGCTGCTTAAGGAGTGTGGATTGATGAATTGTCTTCCCACCTAAATGGCCTCTTGAATCTAAGTCGCATATTGTCTTCTTAGTTGCTCCAACGGCTGATTCGTTTTGCTATAGATCGGTGCTTACGACTTTTGATTCGCTAATGGGCTATTGCCTTTGGCCTATGGTTCTCTTGAGATGGGCTCAGCCTTTTCATTCTTTAAATACTTAAGCATCATAACTCTTGCAATACATATGAATATGGAGCGTCGTACTTTCCTTAAGGAGATAATCATTATTTTTGCTATTGAGAATTTTTGGTGCAACAATGAACATTCGGTGTGAGGTCCAATACGATTTCTATCCAAAAGGTTAACTTGCCACATTCACTTATCTGCCAATAGGCACCTCATATCCCATCCTCCTACGGGGATGGTGTGTAGACATCGAAGCTTACACACCAAGGTCGAGCTGCCAGCTCTTCTTTGGATATCTGAATGTTTATAAAAATATAAAGGTTAACAATCAAGATGTGTTTGCCCCACATGAATGGTGTATGCAGCCATTTTTGGGAAAATTCAAGAGGACACCATAGAAAGAAGTATTCCTCCTTGAAATAACTAAGTTTGTTAAAACAGCCGAGGATAACACAACAGCCTGTGGATGACTCCAGATAGTAGCAAACTTCCTCTAGTATGAGCATTCTATGAAGAGATGAAGAAAGACCGTATACATGATGTTCAATAAAGTATAATTGTCGGAGTGAAGCTGGACAAGGGCAAGCCTCATATAATAGAGAACATTCCGAATAAAGTCTATGGGACATACCCAGATAAGCACATATACCAATTGCATGTGGTATAGACTTCAGGCGGGTTATGAACCCATTGATAAAGCTTTAGAGCAAGAACATCATTGACACGAATGTCGTGTCAATAATAAATCCCTAAAATGGCTGCTCTATAAAGTCTAGATACCGGGAAATCTGAAGGTTTATTAAGAAATATAGTGTCCCCAAGATCAACAACATAGGAAATTCCACGAACTCTTCACTCACCATCATAAGAGGAGTGATCTCTAGTGACTACCTCACTAGGCAACGAGGTGGTTGAGGTCAGAAAGACGATGAAGTAAATCACATAAAAGTCATTGAGGTAGAGCTGAATCTAACTCTATCGTAGATTTGATGTTGATGAACTTGTAGGAGCATCTATGAACCATAACTATTGAAAACTTCACAAATGAACAAGGCTAGATAGAGTTTATCTTCAATTCAAATACTGAAATGAAACTCTGTACGACCAATGCGTAAGGCCCAATGGATGTTAATGTGTGTTGACCAATTGAATCTCATATGTCGACAAGGGGAAATCATTTAGAATTTAACCTATGCAGTGTCTATCTGATGTCCAGAGCACTGTGAAATGCAAACACTATGTGTAGATAGGTTGTTCATGCAGGCAAATGAGCATCATCGAATAACGGAACCGTGCATTAGATTTTACTCGTTATCATATGATTTATGATAACATAACAATTGTTTATAGAAATGCGAGATTTCTCTTTGTAGAGACACGGGAGTGAAGTACAAAAGTAAAGCAGTGATAAACAATCCACTCGAATTTGGAGCATGTTCAATGTGACCATTATCTAAAACCAACCCAATGAGCACAACCATCAATCTCAACTTGACCAAAGTCATGCAAGCACTTCATCCCTTTTCCCTTTGACTTGGAATAAGTTCTAATTATAATGTTTCAAAAAAAACCTTAGCCACTTGAAAATCTTAGGCCAAACCCAGGCTTGACTCGAAGCTGGCTCAGGCAAGATCATGCAAAGCAAAACTCGAGTCAAAACTTGAGCCCCTTGAAAATTCCTAAAGTTCACCGGGTTCATCCTAGGTTTATCAAATGCAATCCTAATGACCTTTGTTTTGCTAAAAACGGGTTTTAAGTGCTAGTAGTACGCAATCCAAGGAAAGGGAGGTTGAAATTCAAACTATAATCAAATGGAGAACGGCGATCTATGGCCAACGCTTACAGCATCACCCAGCTACAGCCTGAAGCAATAAAGATAGTAATGTTCGAGGTGAAAAAATATGGCCAAATTTAAATCGATTTAAGAATGAACTAATCGAGTTTGAAGTCAACTGATGTTGTGTAGATAGGCAGTGGCAGTAGATGATTTGAGGCAGAGTTTCTGATCTAACGGTTGAAGGGCGAGGTCGATGCTAAGATGCGGCAATGACTAGGCGGTAGCTCAAAAATGCTTCAACAAATAAAATGGAAAAGTAAAGAAAGAAAGAAAATCAAAGCCGCTTAAGTATATTTAAAGCGATCCATAAAAATAGGCTAAAATAAGGGTATCGATCCAAGGAGCATGGATCGGTAGTGATCTGAAATAAAAAAATAAAAAAATAAGAAGAAAAGAGAGGAAAATTAGAAGTGGAAAGTGTGGTGCAGAACAAAAGAAAGCTACGGAAACTAGAGTCCTACCTGACAGTTAAAAGAAAGTACTTCCAAAACTTCCAAAGTTCGATTAACGAACTTAAACTGCAAGCTTCAACTCTTATAGTACCCAAAAGTTGTTCAAAGTAATGTGACGATCTGAATTAGACACACTGATGAGCGAAAACAGTTTGAAAAATGGAAACATCGAAGCAAAGTCTAAAGTCGATGGCTTGTCTTGATCCAAAGTAAACACCTTATTGAAAACTGTTGGCACTGAGCCAGCCCATAGTGGAAGATATGGGTGAATTTCAATTTTTACCATATTGGATTTGTTAGGCTTATGAAGCCTAATTTTTAGAACATTTCTAATTTCTTTTAAATAAATCATTATTTTATTTAAATTTATAACATATTTTTATATTATGCAATTAATATTATATTATAGATAATATACACATATATGCATGCACATATGGCACATAGCAATCCTTACAAGGTATAACATATTCATATATAAGTGCTGCGATTTACACTACAACAGACATATTAGCTCATCTACGATATAGGTATATCGTCCAGATATAAGCTTATATACTTTAGTTTATGTATTTAAAACATTTCAAATATATATATATATATATATATATATATTATTTTGAAATTATTTATAAATATATAAATAAATATATGTATATGAAATAATATATATATATATATATATGTATATACTTGAAATTATTTGAAATCAAATAAAAATTTATTTATTTGTTTTACTAAAAATTCGAAATTAAAATGTTTTTTTTAATTATATGTATATATATTATATATCTCATAAATAATGTAATAATGTGTGTGTGTATATAAGTGTACATAAACAATATATATGTGTATGTGTGTGTATAAAGTATAAAAAATAAATACATGCATATTATAATGCTTACAGCAAAGGTTGGTTTTTTTGAATATATATATATATATATATATATTAGTTTTCATACAGAAATTAATTAACATTAATAAGAAATATTTTCAAAAGAAAATTTCAACTTTAAATATTCTAGCTGAATTTTGAAGATATTTTAATATTCAAATATCTTATTTATATATTTTATAATTAAAATATATTTTAAAATCAATGATTAATTTCGAATATGATTTGAATATTTAAATTATGGATAAAAAATAATTTTTTGCTTGTAGAAAGTGTTATTAGATGTAAATTTACTTTGTCAAAAGATATTTTATGAAGTATATATATTATTTATTTATAGAATTAAATGATTTATATAACAAATATATATTTATAAAATTATTTTAATTATGCTAAAAGACCATCTTGCATAAAATTTTAAAACTATATTTTATATACTATAAGAATTAATATTTGAATTAAGAAGCTAGTATAAACCACTACAAGAACACAGGGCTATTCCGACGGCAAATAGCCGTCGGTGGCCATCGAAAGCCGACGGTATAGCCTTCAGAATAGCGTACACGGTTTTTGTCAACTTTCAACAGCGGCGAAAACAATCTTTCGACGGCTCTTCGGCGGCTTCTAACGGAAAATAGCGACAGCCTTCGACGATCATTGAAGTACATATGGATCCACTGGTAACCAATAATCCATCGGTAGCCGTCGAAAGATTGTGACCCGTAAGCCATCGGAAATCTAGGTTTATTTTTTTAATTTCTGTGCCTATTCGACTTCCACCAAATCTACATGTATATCAATATCCTTTTCAACTCCATTCCACACAAGTATTTCAAATATATGTATAAAACAACCAACTTCACATATTATACCAACAATAATATTAACCATAATCTCCTATATATACAAAATTATAAACTCCAATGTATACAAAGTCAAGATCATAAACTCCAATATATACAAAATCAACCATCCAACATCCTCAAACATCCAACAAAACACTGGCCAATCAACGTCAAACATAAAAAAACTCCACAAAATTAACTAAATCAATACAACACATCCAATCCTCATCAAATTGTATCAAATATACCAAAACAAATCATCCTCACCAACTCCAAGTCAACATACAAAACATCCAAGCACAAACACAGAAAAGCATACCTACCAAGAGTCGTCCTTGCCTTTTGAAGCACCAGGCAACGAAGGAAATGAACCATGTTGCTCCACGTACTCCGCCAAGCGCTGATTCAACTTCTCCAATTGTATAGCGCGAAGACGTCTTGCTCCTATAAAGCTCGACCATGGCTCTTAGCTGATTCACCTTGGCATTGCCCTGCATTTTTTGGTATGCTTGTTGAGATGCCCTAGCCTACGAATAGAAAAACTGTTGTAGAACTTTTTGATGACTTTTATAACAATTGTGTAACTTTTATAAGATAGTTTATTTTTATAAATTACCACTTGGTTTCCATATCCAAAACGCCAATTTCACTGCGTTGGATCTATGATGGAGTCAAAAATAACGTCTTCCTCCCCGCGAGTCAAATCATCGTGATACGATCCCTCTAGCATCTTTATCCGTGCCACTTGACACTTTTCCTACAATACCAAAAAAATTACATTTGAAATTAACACAACATTATATTAATCTTCAAATCTAATTACTTAAATTGATCAATATTAGTAACTTAAAATTCAAAATATGCATACATATGCAGACGTGGCCTTATCCTCGTCTTCCCATGCATATGCAAGGTTGCCAGCTTCGTCCTTTTGGTTTATGGCATGGTATGAGCAAATACTTCCATATATGAGGCCGGATGTCGACACGCTCTTTTCTGCAATAAATAATGTATGTATTTACTATTTATTAATAACTGATAACTTAAACTATATAAATGTAACAACTGTTTATAATCGCAATGAATAAATTTACCAAATCCTCACGATGAGGCTGGAATGACTTGGAACCACCACGATGTATTACTGGGTTCTTATTTCTATTCGTAGAGTTCCTCTCTGATTCCGCCTACAAATTTAAATAATTGAACAGTATATTTAATAGCTGTAAAACAAAGTAATGAGATATATGATAGATTAATTACCTTGAACTCGTCGTTGTTTCACCAGGCAACCCAAGCATTCCGTACACTGGCACCCATCCAGTTCGGTTTCTTCCTAGCTCTCCTAAGGCCCGACATCGTGCCCCTATAATTCTTCGCTATCTTAGAATTCCAGTGGCACTGCACAAGGGAAATGTCTGCTTCCCGCAGATCTACGGAACCCTGCACATTGAGAAAATTAAATATAACCTATACATTTTTAAGTAGTCAACAAATTGTAAAAAGGTAATTTATAAATATGTAAATTTAAACTCGCCAAAAAGTCCTGCTAGATGCTCTCTCTAATCGGGTCTGGGATCTTGCTCCATCGGGGATAACAACCAGCCATCCTACTCATATATGCCTGCTTGAAAATACTAAGAACCACTCCCGATGGCTCTAGCTCAAATCCCCTGTGTTAAATTTGAAACATAGCTTGAGACTATTATATATATCGTACACAAAATATTTCTAATGATATGCTACTAATTTTAATGCTTACGATCCATTGGTTTTGGGCTATAAATAAACTACCAGTCGTGTTGCTGGCTCTGAAGGGCCATCATCATCACCTCTATTTCCACTTCAAGAAGAAGAGGGGGAACCGGAGTGGGAAGAGCTACGCCTTTGGAAAAAAGACATAATACATGTCACGTACTTATCAATTTGTTATGTCAGAATATATAATTCATAATAATTATGAGAAAAGATACCATAATTGATGAGAAAAATGTAACATGAATAATCGCATAAATTACCTTATATTAAATTGTATATTAGCAATCAATCCTCGTCGTTTTCTGAGTCGGACTCGATTTCGTACTCTATATCATTTTCCTCCATAGTTTCCAATGCTTCTACTAGTACATTTGATTCATCATTTAGAGGTCCAAAATCCATGTGATCTTATTGTTATTCCAACATCCAGCTCAAATCAGTAAAATAATTGACCATTTTTCTACTTTAAAACCTGTGATAGAAATTAAAATGAGCATTAATCATTTAATTTTATGGATTGACATTTATTTTAAGTAAAAAATATTTATTTATAATGTTATTGAGTTTACTAATTTGCGTATTTTTGCGTCTTCTTGCACCTTTTTGCACATTGAAATTGCTTTTACGCCTTTTTGCGCTTTCTTGCGCCTTAAATTGGTTTTGCGCCTTGAAATGAATATAATATTAAAGTTTTAGCTTCTAGATTATTTTTTGCTTTTATGGCCAGTCATCCTACTTCCCATTACAAACACAGTAGTAATTATATTTCATAATCTAATTCATTTTAAACGATTCACAAAATTTCAGAAGCACTTCCCTTGTGTTTCCTATATTGTACACAAATGTGTGTACACAATGAACAAAAAGAAAGTGCTATTGAAATTTTATGAACGGTTTAAAATGAAATGATTTAGGAAATGTAATTACTTTATGGTGTTTGTAACTTGTCCAATACAGGGACAAATCCGACAAATATTGTGTCAGATGAATATGCATGTGTGTTTTGTAATAAAAACGAATATCCATATAACGATCATATACAATGCTTGTCAGACGGGGCCCAAAACTCTCTAAGGGGTATTAACTTTATATAACATATATTAGCTAATTCATTTATGCATTGTAATATTCTAATAATTATATAATATATATTTTTCCATTTTATATAAAAAATTATAATATTCTAATAATTATATAATATATATTTTTCCATTTTATATAAAAAATTATGTTTTAAATTAAAATAAATTGTTGATACAATATTATATTTCAAAAAATAAACTTCATAATTCACTCATTTATTTATTTTATTGGATTCCACATCCAAGTAAACTTGATTTGTTATATAAACTATCAACAGATAATCTTTAATAATAATAATTAAATTTACATTTTAGCACATTAATTAAAACTAAATCATAACACTAATTGGCAAATAAACTAATCAACATAAGTTGATCATAACTATATTTTAATTATCAAATTTACACACTTATAACCGTAATTAGCATACAAATTAGGGTAATTATCGGATTTACACATTTATAAATCATAATTAGCATACATTTCAATCAACATACAATTGAAAACAATCAAGAGGCTAATATCATAAAATATAACTACAAATTAAAACTAATTTAACATATTAGGGTAAACTAAAATTAGAGAAAATTACCTTTATTTTCGAAATAGAAGCGTCAGAGGTCAAAGAGGAGAAGTCGGAGGTGCTTCTGGTGGTGGCGGATGTTGGCGGCAGTTGGTGGTAGTGCTAGATGAATTGGGGAAGAGGAGGGGTTTTGGATTGAAGAAGGAGGAGTAGGGAAGTGAAGTTTCGGGCTGCCGCTATCGTATATAATGCGAAATTCCGACGGCCGTCGAAGACACAATTTTCGTTGGTTACCGACGGCTATTGACGACAACTACATTTTAATTACAGAAAAGTCAAGATGATGATGAGCCGTTGGAAAACCCCATCGACTGTGGTCAAAAGGTTGTTGTCGCTATATAATATTTCTCTTGTAGTGAAGAGATAATGTATATTAATTAATTTAAACAAAAAGATCGACATTTATAAAAAAATTGAGCCGTGAATGAAAGGCATATATACATAAAAAAAATTATTATGTACAAGTATATTAACAAACAACCATTCTGAATGTGATGATATATCAATATGTGATACACCAATTATATAAATGTTATTATATAATTACAAATCAGAAAATTGCCTTACCTCCAAAGCCTATTAATACCCCTTGAAATGATAAGATCAACTCCTTGAACTTGTTTCCAATCCAGCAAGGCACCGACTCCTAAACCAATGACCACCGACTATCGAATAACAACTGTTTTATTTGATTTGAAATTTAGAAATAGATAGGGAAATGGAGTATAATTTCAGGTAGAAAAAAATATAATGAATGGGTGAAGGTAATGATGCTTATGTAGGGAAGAGAATTGAGAGATAAGTCAGGATCCATATCCACTTTTCTCTCTTACCCATTCTCTTCCTCAATTTTATCAAATCGAGCCCCTTATTTGCCATCATGTGGCTGCACCCATCATGCTCCATTATGGCCGAACACACCAGCCTGTATATAGGCTTCAAAACTATTCAAAGTCTGAACAAATTATATTGCATTTAAATCTAATTTAAATGCATATTGATATCGTATATCGATTAATATACTATTATAAACATATTGACTGATATTTTTTCATCAAATAAAAATTAAATTTTATAATTAGTATTTCATAAATATTAATTAATTTAATTAATCTATAACAATTACAAATTAATAAATCATTTGGTCAAAAGAGTATTCAACGTTTCCTTTGTGTGACCCGTTAGGTGTAAATTTGGTCAACGGTTAATATCGAACTAGTCGAACATTAACATTTATACATCACTTGGCAGGTGGTGTGACATTTTGGCCAAATTTATCTCTGATTTGGTTCCTTTAAAATTTAATTTTACTTTGTTAAGCGTTTACCTAGCAGTGACTGTTATTTTACAACAATTCTCTTTGTCAGGACTATATCACTTTGGACTTATGAAATTTGGTAATGATTAAAAATTTAATATCGTCCATATTCAGTTTTATAGTCCAAACACAAAGTCTTTGGTTCAATAATAAAAAATATTATTAACCTAAATTATTTGGAAAAGGACTTTGACTTTGAGTTGACTTCAGTTGACCTTGATACAAACCTCATATAGCTGAGAAGACAAATCCTCTCTTGAATAGTGTTTCACTTCCAATGCTTCCACTTGACAACTATAGTCGTTTGATGGATGCTAACTATAGTCAACTTGGAGCTTCCGTATTGAAGATCAATAGTATTCTCAAGTTAAGAGAACTGTGTAATTTTTTCTGTTTGACCTTAATTATATTAACTACCAAAAAACTATCGAGTGGGTCATTAAGTGATTATCCGATAACATCAATATGTAACCGCTTGGTAGTCCACGCTGTCATGAGTAATACACTTTCTAATATTTGAAGAGCCTTATGTAATCTAGTCTCAGCAGATGCATCGATATCCAGTTTCGATGCATCTTGACTAGGAATATTTTAAAACAGTTTATTTAGTTTCATGGTGATAAATTACTCATGTTTACAACACTTTGTAACTACTATCACAAAATATACCGATTATCGATTTTCCATTAAATATACTTCGAATTAAATTAATTAATTAATATAACACATTGTATAGTGTGTGTATAATATAAAGAAAACATATTTTGTTTTGAACAAGATTGGTTATCAAGTTAGATATACGTAACAAATTACATAATTGCCCATAAGACATACCTCTAACTCTATCAATCTATCACTTGTACTTGGGGTCAATTATGGAATCTTATTCCAACTTCTCTAATCGGTTTTCTTAAAAACAATCAGGTCAGTCCCTTAGTGAATGGTATGTTATTATGTTTCGATTATCTATAATGTCAATCAACTCTCCCTGACGATAATAAACGATTTTTATCGTGTGTATAATTCGGAGTATGTCTCTCGACTTCTAGTGAGCTCTAAGTTCTGTTATGAACTATATCATGGTGTTGTTATCATATAAAAATGTTATAAGATTCTAAACATTTTGGAATCACCCTCAGTTAATTATAAATTTGTGCCTTTTTACACACACACGCCCATACGCACACATTACTTTTACCATGGCGCCATTCAAGGCAACATATTTAGTCTTCATATTGAATTAGCCATAGTCTTCTATTTGGAACATTTCCAACTTAAATCTGATTAATCTAGCTTTGAATCTCGATTCGATATTGACATGTCATACTCGATATCACTTATGAAGTTTAAGTCAGACTACTCCGTCATAATGAGTTTGTTGTTTCTGTAAATAATTCTTCAGTATTCGTAAATACACGAGAACAATCCAAACTACCGTTTAGTGGCATTTAATTTGGATTTGATATTTGCATCATGTATTGGACACATTAACAAATCACAATATTGTAGACAACGTAACATGTATGCAAATTCCTATTGCCGAAGCATACAGAATTCATTTCATATGTTCCTTGTTAAACATTTTAATAAGGTTTTTTGCATATGATCTAGGACATTCCAAATGTCCTTTATACTATCTATGAGAGACATCATTTGCAAATCGAATGTCGAGTTTTGAAATAATTAAAGTCGATTTTAACACAAGTGTATCGTTAACAATCAGCAATCAGTTGTTTACTTATAGTTTAGAAATATCTATGTATATTTCAACATTCTTTCTTATGAACACCTGCTTCCTCTACATATAATCAAAATATTTGGTATTTCTTTCAAAATATTTATTCAATTCCAATGCTGATAAAATGGTACTCTCTATTATTTTTTTGATCATATCCAAAAACCCACAAACTCAATATTGCTCCCACTAATTTCGAGATACTTTGGTTGTTATGTGGTAATAGTCTATTCTAAATCATTATTTAGAAGTTTCCATTTTAGCACAATGTACCAAACATAAAGTCATACTTAGCGATAATTTATGAGTAAATCTGAACCAACTTTAGCACATCGAAAGGTGAATCTGTTACGTTAATTTCAACAATCGAAATTCATGGTATTATTCTTATTGATGCGACTAGACTATATTACGACTATATTTTTCTTTCTGTTAGAGATGCATTTGCGACCATTGGATCATATCCATTAGGGTACAACAATAAAAATCATATTTTAATAAAGTACATGGAAATTATTTCAAATCAGTGCATCGTGTCATATCATAGAGTCCGTACTCTTAATAGTTTAATTAAACAACCAAGGATTACTTAGTTTTAACATTGCCAAGAAACTCATTGTTTCTCTTTAATGTACAAGAATACTCATTAGACGTTCTAATGTATTATGTTTATTTAGATTCGATGGATTTCATTTCATCCTTGTAATCAGTTTTATCCTTTGATCATATCCAAATTAATTTATATCAATAATTTCTCAAAGAAATTCATTCCCTACCGAGTTATTATTTCTTGAAACAACAGTTGTTTCTTAGTGCAATGGAATGTGGATTCATAACATTTTATGAATTTCCTTATACAAAACTAATTTTTGCATTAGTTCATTATATATTTATGTTCACAACATAACCATTATTCCCGAAATTATCTTAGGATGATTCATACATCATCCCTTATGTACAATTATCAAATGTTGTCTTTCGACTCGCACAACCTGTCGCTCCTTAGCCTAGGATATATAGGGATTTCTTATAAAACCTTTATCTTATATGGTTTTGTAAACTATTCTTTGAATAATATTAATTTTAATCATTTTTACTACTCTTAAGTACACACCTTCTATAAAGAATTAACTCAAGTTCACTCATTATTAATCATGCTTTATCCAACTAAGTTCGATTACTCCTTATCATTACATCATTATGTATTACAAGAAGGAATGACCTTTGAAACCGAATCTTAATTCGATTAAGGTACATATGGAACTCTTTCTAATATGCTCACCTACTTGATCAAATTGAATCATTTTTGTTGCATGTCATATTATTTACTTTCGTTTTGTTTTCTATGAACTTATCTTAAAGTTATACATGCTTATCAAATACACATGTTCATGTTCGTGGTGAACATGGCGAAGTACGTGGATTCTTTTTTGGTATTAATTAATAGACTTACAATTGCCTATATTTATATGTATAATCCAAAGAATTCATTAACTCCTATGACACTCCCACTAAATGGGTGCATAACCCTTAATTGTTTGAGGTATAATTAACTAGTATCATATGATTCATAATCATATAATAAAAATTATTTCTCAAAAATATGGCTTAATCTATAATTCCAAAATAATTCTAGATATTTCTACATTTTCCAATGCATCAAATACCTCAACCCCAATTTTATTTCACAAGAAATATTCATAAGATTGTCATTGTAATAAAACTTTGTCTATTCTTTGGTCATCACCGAAGAACATATATTATTTTATAAATAATGCCTGGCACATTTTCAAATAATAATTTTCGTACGTTGATGCAATCAATAAGTGGTATATAGCATGCTCCAACTATTTCCATTATTACAATAATAGCTGTAACGACTCGAAAAATTTAACGATTTTTTTATGACGTAATTAACTAAAAAAAATTCATGAAAAATAAACTATAAATTTTTGAAATGAAAATTTGATATTTCTTGTGCGTCTATTGAAGCATAGCAAATGGAAAATTTTCATTTGAAAATATGAAAGTTAGTTCTGCTATGTAATTTTCAATTTCAATTTAAAATCAATTAATTAGATGAAAATAAAATATTTTTGAAATCTGGATATTTTTATATAATAAAAATGTAAATCATTTTTTGAGTGAGACATCATATTTTGTTTCGCCAAATTTGGACTTCTCTAGCCCTGTTTATCTTATTTTCGACGTTTTAACAGCATTTTTCGACAGCAAAAAATTGAGTTTTGATAACTTAGTCATTTCATTGGTATTTATATACCATTTTGTTTATCTTGTCATGCTGATTTCCGTAATATATTCATTGTGTGTTTCGACGTCCGGTACGCAACAAAATCAACGAAACGGTTAGCTGTATCAGCACCCGTTTCATGCCTTTTAGTTTTCCTTTGTCTATTCAGCTACCCACTGGTTGAAAACAAATAGCTTTTTACTTTTATTACTCCTTGAATCTTTGTGCTTGATTATTAACATTCGCAATTGTTTGGTATATCTTTTTGGTTCCTTGATTTATTTCATGTCTATTCCTTTCCCCACTTTAGTTCTGAGAAATAATAAAATATATATATAGTTATATTTACATTTGTTCGTGTCCCTTCCTTTTTCCTTTTCTTCCCACTTACCATCTGTATATGTTCATTTGTTTTATCTTCCTAACTTCCTACTATTCATGCTTTGAAGAAAAAAAAAATCTATATAAGTTTTCATATATTGTTTGAGTCTACACGTCTTCATCACGCAACCATCTCCATATCTCCCATATTTTTCAGAGCAGTTGATCACCCTTGCTTCTCTCACACGTGTGACCAGCCCATCCCTCATAGCTTTCGCCACCTAAATGCCTTATGCCATGTCCAAACCAAACAGCCATGTCGATGGCCATCCCACCTTCCAGCTAATCATGAAGCAACCCATCCGATCACCCAGCCACTACCGACCATTCATCACCTCTCCTTTGTCGCAGCACTTCATCTCCATGCACCTGAACACCTGCTTACCTTGACAGCCGCCAACACCTATGTGATAGCACCCGCCCACCATGCCAAGGCCTCAACTCGCTCTCCATAACACAGCTGCCACCCACCCACCTCGGCGACTAGATCCTCCACCCCTCTAACAACCTCCACTGACAGCCGACATCCGTGAACCCATCACCTTCCACCTCTGATCCAATCCCTGACGTCAGCCCTTGCTCCGAGCAACAGCAACCCACGGCAGCCTTGTATAGCTTCTCGGCCGAGTGCCGCATGGCGACAGCCCGAGCAGCTACCACACTCCACATCAACCTCACTCCATTTGGCAACTCCTCCATCCTTTTCTACTATACGTGCAATATGTATGAAATACTTATACTATAGTTTCCCTTGTTTTACATTTTTTTCTTCTTATTTACAGTTTCATGTATTGAGTGTATTCGATTTGTGTATATATATATTTTGAAAAAGAAAATAAAAATATATGTGCTTTTTAAGAAATAACACTATTAATATATATATATATATGTATGTATGTATGTAATTTTAATACGTGTTTAAGTTAAAATATTTATTTTGAGATGTATATAAAGATATGTTTGATTTTAAATCTATGTGTTTAAACTAAGTAAGGATTTTTTAATATATATATATATATTAACATTTTATGTTAATATGTTTTATTATTGATTTTAAAATAGATTTATAAAGATTTATTTCGATATTGGTTTAAAAATATAGGTATATAAAGATATTGTTTATATTTGTGTGTAAATG
Organism: Allium cepa; assembly: GCA_030765085.1. Classification (NCBI taxonomy): domain Eukaryota; kingdom Viridiplantae; phylum Streptophyta; class Magnoliopsida; order Asparagales; family Amaryllidaceae; genus Allium; species Allium cepa. Next base: position 658,550,183 of record CM060940.1, read on the forward strand.
GAATATTAATTTTGAAATGTAATAAACAAACCTTATTTAAATATGGTTAAAATTTTAGACTTTTAAAATTTATATTTTGTCTCATTAATTCGAGTCTGTTGTGCCCTGCTTTGTTCGTCGAATTCGTGTTCATCGTGCTGTGCTTTGGAATGTGCTTGGATTTGTAACTCATATCATCGTCAAATTTCTCTAGCCTCGAAAGGTGAATAATTACTCGCGATTAACGTTCTTATATCTATCTAGTAAATTTAATTTACATGAAATGACGTTAAAATATGCTGTTAAATTTGAATTGTTAAGTTGTTTAATTGTTAAATATGATATGCCATTATCTGCAATTGTTTACCTATGACATATAATACCATAACCTGTTGTATATATTATATTTAAATTTATTAATATATGCCTGTTATTGATATGTGTCATTTTATATTATTATTTTGTTGTTCTCACTCTGAAAGTTCCCTATTAGTTTAGGAAATCCCAATGGGTTGAAATGATACATACCCGAATGATATTATATATTAGAGAAAATCGTTATGGGTTGAAATGATAAACTCAAGCAATTTTATTGGAATTTTGGGATTGCAGGTTGAAATGTTATATACCCGTAAATATTTGAAATGGTAAATATCTGTATCACTTGACTTATGATAGAAAATTTTATATGGACACCGTTAGTCTATTTTTGAAAAATGATTTCTAAAGTTTTGAAAGGAAATATGCGGGTTTAACAAATGTTGATTATTAAATTATAGTATAAAGATTTTATTTTAATATATGTGTAAAATTTTGATTTTTAAAATTATATGTTTTGGAAATTTTAAAATTATAAGCTAAGTTATGAAATGTAAATTATAAAATTTTATTATAACTTTATTGTTTTTAAAATATAAAAAATAAGATTTAAAATAAATTTAATTTAATAAAAAATTAGTTAACCTAAAATATATACATATGTATGTGGAAAACTGGGAGGAGGACAAACATAAAGAAAAATTTGGCCAAACTTCCTGTAAAATTACATCGCAAGGCCAAACTTAAGACGCTACTAAAATGGTAGTGGTTTGGCAGGCGACGCCATGAGGGATGAGGCTTAGGAGGCGATGAGGTGGCAGGGGCATGGGATGGTGATGGTTGATGGTCGAGACGATGAGGTGGTGGCAGCCCAAGAGGCGACGAGGTGGTTGGTTGAGATGGATTGGAAGGCAATGGAAGAGAATATTGTTGGTGGTGTGGCGGCGAAGCAAGGTGACGATGATGGCGTAGCAGCGATGCATGCGTCGGCGATGGAAAAGAAAACGGCCGAAGCTGGTGCCGATCGATTTTTATTGAATAGTAACATGCGAAAATGCTAAATATAACCAGCATTATCTTTAAGTAAAAATGAATATAGCATTATAATTGTATAATGCTAATTTAGTTTAGCGTTTTTATACTATAAAAAGGAATGATAATGCTAGTTTATTTTATCATTTTTAAACTGACATTTTAGCTATGAAGTACAATAACATTTTTAAAACATGCAAAATGATAATTTAATGTAACATTTTAGATACAATGTTTAGTAGCATATTAATGATATTTGAAATGATATATTGATGTAGCATTTTAACTATGAAGTACACTAACATGTTTAACGTATGCAAAATGATAGCAAAATTTAGCATTTTTTGAATATAGCATTACAATGATATAATGCTATTTTAATTCAGCATTTTATAATGCTAATTATTTTTTTAAAATTCAGATCGACGATGATTTAATCTGCTTCATAGCTAACGCCGGCGAAGATGGAGCAGGACGCAGTGCAGGTCAGGTCGAGGCAAGGACGCCAGCGATGAGAAGATCGGCGATGACGATGGAAAGAGTGGTAATGAAAAACCAACAACAGATTGACGAAGACGACGAGGAGAGCGACAATGACTTGCGGAGCAGGGCGCCTTGCAGGTCGAGGCTGTGTGGGTCGAGGTTGAGCTGTTGAAGGCGATGGAGATTAGAGGAGGAGGGGCTACAAGGTTGTGGTATTGGCAGAAGAATAGGAGTAGCGGCAGTTGAAAAGAAAGTGGATTTGAGGTTGATGTGGAGAAGAAAGAAAACGTGATTTTGTCCTTGAGCCAAAATTTGAAAACTTCTGGACTGCATTTAATTTTTTTATTAATGTTTGTCCTTTTGGCTAATTACCTCCATATATATATAATATGTTTTTAAATATTTAATTAAAATTTACATTGATATTTTGAAAATAGATTTTGTAATTTCTTTAATAAATTAACATTGGAAGATGAACTGAAATTGATTTGAAATTTTATTTATTAAGAATTGTATTTAAATAAAATTGATTTGAAACTTATTGCTTTAAGATTTTAAAGATAAGATTTTATAACTTAATAACATGATTTTGATTAAAGGTGATTAAACTAATATTTTCAAATTTAAATAAAATTGAAATTGAATATTTAATTTTGATTTAGATTTAAATTATAGATATCATTTAAATGTTTATAAAAGGTGAAAAGTGAATATTTCAGAATTAAATAAATTAAATTTAGATATTTAGTATTTTAAATTTGATCTAAATTTGTAATCTAGGATTTTACTTAATTAGTTATTAAAGATGATTAAGTGGATATCTTTAAAATTAGATAAAATTTAAGTTGAATTTTGAAATATAAATGAAATTTATCAAATTAAGTTATTGTAAATGTTTAAATTGGAAGTAGTTTTAAATTTATAGTTTAAACTTGGATTTGAACTCAACATAAGTAAAAATGGTTTTAATGAGAATTGAAGTGAACCTTTAACCTCTTTAATTGAAATTGTTGAACTGAGATTGATTTAAATTGAAGTTTGGACTAAAGTCAATTTGAATTGATTGGCAAAATTGGAATAAACTATTTTAAATATATAAACTATTTTAATCTATAGCCTATTTTAAATATATAAATTATTTTTAATATATAAACTATTTTAATCTATAACATATTTTTAAATATATAAACTATTTTTAATCTATAAATATTTCAATATATATAAACCCTTTTAATATTTAAACTATTTAAGTTGGAACTGTTATGAATTAGATTTAATGGATTTAAATGCGAATATTTTATTACGATGGTTTAAACTATTTTATGGTTATGATTTCGAAAGTGATATGATTTCGAAAGAGAATATGATATTTTGATATGAATTATGAACTGTCTGAAATGAAATGACCACGATGTGAAAAAGCATTTGGTTGTTAAAGAGGCCGAGATCGGATATTGTCATATTTTCTGCCAATACCGAAAACCACTTTAACAATAGTGTACGTACTGGAGATTCTAGATCGAAGTAGGATGATTTGGTGACGTCTATATGAGGTATGAATGCAGCGCTGATGCAACGACCCTGACTCGACCTTCGAAAATCGGCACTGAATACATCACCCATATTCGAATGTCGCAGATTCAAATGCCGAATCTGGTTTGTCGAAGCTTATAACACATTAAGTACAACAACACAGCAGAAGAAAATGAATAATATCATTGATACACAATAGATACATCATTTGATTACAAAAATGATACAATGAATATCACATATCAGAGATACATAATAGTAGAAAGAATAGCACAACTGGATGGTCTAGATTTTGCGACCATCGACAGCGGAAAGATAACTCCAATAGAATCTCCAAAAGAATCCAACACCATCCTGCAACTCCATCTCCAAACTCCAAACCAAAGATAGCTTGAACCAAAAGCTCGAACCACCATCATCGATGCATTAAGCAAGGTCGGTCTTGAATATTGAAGAGAAGCATAAAGCGATAACCAAAATCCAAAGACTGGATGCTATTGACTATACACCTACTATTTGATTATCTGAATAACCCAACTCTATACTGCCCGTGTGGAAAATTGTAGGCACGCAGAGTTTAGGAAGGGAACAATAAACTCCGGGTCAATCAAGGGACTGGTACGAGCAAACAAAAAACAGTTTTATCTTTAAAACAAACAATAAAAGATTTTAAATTTGAAATCCGCAATGCTTTTTGGAAAGTGAAACTACCATAAGGTCTTCCACGCACACACAATGCAGGTGCACACTTGGAGAAGATTTCTCCTTATGACAGTCAAAATTCTTGATACACGAAAATCATTTGATATTATTAGTGCATAGTGTAGAAACATTTCGAAAGTATAATATTAATCTTATCCAGCATAAGCACCACCATATTATGCCTTCTATAGCTACCATCTGAGGTGGTAGGTTATACAGCCGCAATCGTAAAGGGCTCGTATTGGATGATTGGATTTCCAACAAATGGTCAGGCTAAGGAACTTCCTCATTAAATGGAACATCTCTGGAGGGATGCCCCCAAGAACCAAAACGGTTCCCTACCAACACAAGGCCGGATTACCCCTGCCCGGAAGTAACACCTACAAATATGCCATCCCCGGTTATCCGAGGGCCCTCAACCAACAACCACACAGCAATAAATTTGCAGCAACCACATAGGTAAATATCTGGGCTCCATACCACGATACCACCTTTTATTCAGAAGGAAATGGACATCCTCTAGGGGCGCGACCCCTGAAAACCTTGCCGCAACATGCCTGTTTCAATCATATCTGGGTTGTGAGGCTCGACGAAGTCTCGTCCACAAAGCTACGCTTTTCACAAAAGCCATGCTTCGATCAACAAATGATCAGCAGCACTTCGTATGCCACATTACCAAATTGGGAATGTATCACTAGTAACCATCAACTACATAACCTCTGAGCTCGTATGTCTCAGAGAAGGGTGTTAAGCTAAGAGAATAAATTTTCCGCCACCAAACAGAAATGTATTTGGTAGAAACCATCTTTACATCTCAAAGTGTAATGTCAGACACACATCCATACAAGTCTGTTCCGGGTTCAAACAGAACCGAAGGCACTTCACAAAGAAGCCCTTGCAATCCGGGTATTCACAATCCCGATCGGACTCCCCATCACATATGGATATCTCTATACCGTAGGTACTCGGTGCAGAGTCATTCGACGGGTAATCCTTTCATTCTCGAACATACCCGGTCTTCACCACCGATCTTCAAATGCAATCCATAACGTCGTATCATTATTCGGAATGGTCATATGACACAAGGTCCTCTCCAGGCTAAACCGAATAATGAGCGTAATATTTAAAAACATATGGATATTGGGATCTCAGTTAAGTCACAACTTAAAGCCCAAAACCATTCTTTCAAATGGTTTAAACAAATTACCATTTTCAACTCTTTAAATAAAAAGATTTATTTCACAAAGTTTGCCGATCTTCCATAAAGATTCATTCACAGTTTTCAAAATAATTTCCTTTTCAGATTGGATTAACTCATCCAAAATCAAAGATTCAATTCATAGCTTTCAAAACCATTTCCAAAGATTCATTCATCACTTTCAAAATAACTCCCATTTCAAATCTTTTATATAAAAGATACACCATTTAAAATCCTCTTCAATTTTTAAAACAAGGTTCAACCATTTTTCGCAAAGATTCATTCATAGCTTTCAAAACTATTTCAATTCCATTTCATACTTTAAATTCTTCAACACAAATTGGAAATCCTTTCTTTATATGAATGCTATTATTATTATTTGAAAACAAATAGTTTTCGTTTCGGAAAAATTCGATTACACTTGCACAAGTTAAAGCCCTTCAAGTATAAAACCTGGGTTAGATTCAAATTCCCAAAACATTATTTTTAAAATGGTTTAAAACCCATATAAACACATTTATAACTTGTATCACCTTTTTAAACCATAATTTTCAAACACAGAATTCAATTTCAAATTCTGAATTCAAATTCAATTCAAATTATTTAAATTTCAAAACTTTATCTAGTTATTCAAAATATTTTTATCTTCAAAACTTCTTTTGAAAAGCTTTTCATATTAATCCATTCCATTTCCAAAACCATTTGGATTCAAGACTCAACTTTAAAACTATTTCAAAAATCTATGACTTAACCAATTTCCTCGTGCAATCCATATTTGTGTGTGTATAGTGTAGTCCAGGAGTTTTACACAATAATGCAACATCATCAATCATCACAGATTCAAGCATATCAATATCGATAAGCGATATATTCTTATAACGCTTATCTTCATTCATAGATTCACAGATAGAAAATCCAAATTCATCACTGATAAATAAATAAATTACATTCGTCGCAACTCAATTTATATCACAAAGCATTACGCGGCAGAGATATCAAAAGCATTCAATGCAATCCAAACATCCATAAGTAGATCAATTAATTATCTGATTAATTTAAATCAGATTTAACTACTTATGAATAACTACTAATCCTAGTTAATTAACATTAATTAATTACAAACCGTTTAATTAATTAAACTTTAATCATTTATTAATTATCCTTTAATAATAAATTAATTAACATTTAATTAATTAATTATCCTTAATTAATCACATTAATTAATTAGGCATTAATTAATTATCATTCCTTGATCACCATTATTAATTACCTTAATTAATTAATGGTTAATTATAAATTAATTAACCTTTTAATTAATAATTAATTATAAATTAATTAACCTTTTAATTAATAATTAATTATTTTTTAAATAAATCATTCTTTAATTATTAAGTAATTAAAAATCCTTAATTAACTAATTATCATTAACAATATAAATTAACTTAACTTTTAAGTTAACAGTTTTATAACATTTGATTTACTCCTTAATTACATTATTAAGTTTTATTTAAAATAAACTCTTTTAAAAATATAAGTTTAAATCATCTTTAAACTTAACTAATTTTAAAGTATTTTATTTCAAAACCTTTAACTACACATTCCTACTTAACAAATAATCATCATTTTAAAAGAATAAATTTAGAAATAAATTTAACTTAAATTGTTAAAGTTTTAAGACTAGAAATCATAACACCAGAGGCTTACCCTAGTGCTCCCCGAGACGAATACAAGTTTATTTCGAGTCTTCACCAAAACTAAACCGTACTATTCTTTTTAAAACTTATATTTTGTTTAAGTTCTTTATAACCGGTGCCATTCAAAAAATACTCGAACCAGTACTTGAGCCATCCACCCTTTCCCCCGACCTATGCTTCGAGTTCAAACCCTTCTTCCCCAACTCTTTTCCACTGACATAAACTATAGGCTGTGCACGGCACCATCAATCGGCTCACCTCCTACCGACGTCGTAGACCTCATCACATCGACGACTACCCCCTCGAACTTCCCAAACACTTAGATCCTCGCAATAACCACAAAATCGAGTCCGAGCATTTTAATCGAACTGGAACCAAAAGTTGATCATTTGGAATTGCTACTTGCCAGCCATCCCGATCGCCAGAGGCCTTACCCGCTCGTCAAACACTTCGCCAGAACCCAATAATCCTTTTCCTTTGGGTGCAATCACCTCCGATTCCTCCTAGTCGACGTACGAACCCGACAAGTTTATCGACCAAAAATGGGTATAAAACCCTAGTTTGTCCATGTCCAGCCATCATAGCATTCGAGAATTTTCGTGACCATTTATCCGGTGATCACAGATCTTCCAGCTACTACCAGATTCAATCACGAGACCTAACTCATCGTCGTTCGTCGTAAAATACTCGAAACCCAATTAACGTTCATCTCTAGATTTCTCCTGATTTACTTCTTTAAAAATCATGATTTTATATTTAAAAATCATAGATTTCGAAAACAAAATCAATTATATTTTTGAAACCAGAAATCATTTAAGTCGAACATTTGGTATAATAAAATGCTACTGTATTTCTTGATTTTACCAGATAATGTATGAAAAAATCATACTTAAACTATTTTTTGAATCTTAGTTTAAATTTAAATTAGGATAACTTGTTTGAAATCCTAAGCTTATAAGAAATTAAAAGAGGAGATATGAATTTATATTAAGTGATCATGCCTGTTATTCAAACAGAGGATCAAATACTGTCATACACAGTCATTTTCATGTGTATATATATATATACATGTAGGCATACTTAACAACTGAATAAACAGTTATCATGTCATACTTCAAGTGTCAAGCACAGACAATCAAGATATACGAGTTTGGGATCTTAAAAGAAAGGGTTTGATCACCTGTAGTTTGGAAGCAGAGAACAGATTTAAACCTGGAATTAATTTACTTGAATCTGAACTTTGAATCATTACTTGATATTTGATTACTGAGTTGATTGTTTACTGATTGATGGTGATCTGATCATCAGCTTGCTTACTATTCTGGATTTGAATTTATTGTTTGCTTTTGAGTCAAGTTGAAGCTGTGATGTTGAATTTAACTTCTAGGCTTGATTTTGTTGAAATTGTTTGATCTTTCTTGTTGATTCACAGAATTTTGATTTCTTTGTTTTGATGTGGTAACTTTAATCGAGTTATTTATTTGCTTCCAGATTTCCATTTCCTTTTGCTTCTAAGTTTGAAACTTCCAAGTTTGAAGAATTTTGAAATCTTGCTTACTGCCTTGTTTTGATTTTTTGGTTTTATGCATATTTTCTTTGATTATCTTTTAACTGATTTTGCATTATATTGATTTCCAGGCTTTAAATTTTGAAGATGAGAAAAAGGTTAAATTTTGAGCTGAAAATCAATAGCCAACTTTTCTAATTCTTATTTACATAAAATTTAAATTAAAAACATTTTGATACTTGTTAACTTATATTTATCTCAATCTTACACTTGTTAATACAAAGTATATTTAAGCAACACATGCTAATGCATGTAATCTCCACCTTACATTTGTTAAAATGAAAGTAATTTATGTTTAAAACCCTCACTTTAAATAATTTAAAAATTATGTTTTAAACCCTTATATTTTTATGTTTTACATGTTTATGTAGTACGTTTACATATGTGTTATGTTAAAGAGAAGAATATCTTTTTTTTTCTTTATTATCATTTATATAACCTTAAAAATGATTTTAAAACTAATTATTCATAATAAACAAACACACTTATTATATGTAAGTTTCTTTTAAAATATAGATCCTTAACTTTAAACAACTTTTGAAAATTTATATATTATTTACTAACTATATCTATTTTCAAATATATAAGAAAAGAATTTTAAATCTTTAATTAAATCTTACTTATATATTTACAAACCAATTTTATTCATATATATGTTTTCTTATTAATTTCCAAAAATATGTATATTTTAAAACTTTTGCTAAACCTTATTTTCATATCATATTATATTTACAATTCTAGTTATATACGTATATAATATTTTTCAAAATATAACTTTTAAATCCAATAAATTTTATAGTATATTTTATTCTCAAATTCCCAATCCAAATTTACTTTCACAATTTACTTATACATTTATTCCATATATTCAAATTAACTCTCAATTAGTTCACAAATAAATCCAATTTATTATTCAAAATATTTGTTTCAGAATTTCAAATTAGAAATTCTGTTTAAAATCATATTTATATACATTTATATTAATAAACAAATAAATATCTATTTAATTTGGAAAATACGAAATTAATTCACAATTTAATTTCAAAAATTAAATTAATTTCCAATTTGAATTTGATTTAAAAACGGGAATGTTACAAATTCCCCCCTTAAGAAATTTCGTCTCCGAAATTTGCCAGGGAGACAACAGAGAACAGATAAAGATTGTTTTTAGATCAAACTGAATATCTATTCTGCATTTGGCTTATCAAATCAGAATATCAACAATAGATACGAAATCGAACTTATTCGATACTTCACAGGATACTCGGGTCACCAGATCTACGAAATAAGCAGGGACTTCGATTAGTTCGAAGGATAACTAACTATTTGTAGAATATATTAGAATCCGATAAAATAGATTAATGGATTCAATCTTCCATAATTCTCAAACACTAGATATGGATCCCAAACTCAAGTCGGAATACCCCAAAATATATATAACTTTTCCCTCTTTGGACTTTGATACTTTCCAAAAATTACAATAGAATTCCAAATTTGGTTTTAATCGAAATCGTTTTTCAATATAAATCTTCATACTTAATTAATCAACTTATTTCCAATTAAAATTTCAAGTTTATTAAAGTTAAAAATGAAAAGCCGATAGAAAACCATTGAAGAGAATATGAAATAGAAACTTATCTATAACGATTTGTAGGGCCACCATACCAAAGCTTCTCCCTAGAGCTGCTACGAAGCAATCAAGAATTTGAAATTGGATCAAAGGAGATTGATAGTGAAAGATTGTTTCAGCTGTTGCAGGGTATTGGCCATTTGTAGTGGTACTCCCCTGCCCCTACCTCATCTTCTTCTTGCACTCGTACTCACTATCAGTGGATAGAAAGAGAATTTAGTGAGGCATTCAGATGGATATCTTAGGGATATACTCATTCTAGGGAATACTTCACACTATCTCTAATGAGTTGCCTAATGTATTATACTCCTGAGCTAAAGTTCAACCTTCAGCTTTGATACCACTGTAACGGCCCTGACTTGACCTTCGAAAATCGGCACCGAATACACCAACTGTATTCGAATGCCGCAGATTCAAACGTTGAATCTGGTTCGCCGGAGCTTATAACACATTAAGTACAACAACACAGCGGAAGAAAATGAATAATATCATTGATACACAATAGATACAAAAGTTTATTACAAAAATGATACAATGAACATCACATATCAGAAATACATAACAGCAGAAAGAATAGCACAACTGGATGGTCTAGACTTTGCGACCGTCGACAGCGGAAAGTTAACTCCAATAGAATCTCTAAAAGAATCCAACACCATCCTGCAACTCCATCTCCAAACTCCAAACCAAAGATAGCTTGAACCAAAAGATCGAACCACCATCATCGATGCATTAAGCAAGGTTGGTCATGAATATTGAAGAGAACCACAAAGCGATAACCAAAATCCAAAGACCGGATGCCATTGAATCTACACCTACTATTTGATTATCTGAAAAACCCAACTCTAGACTGTCCGTGTGAAAAATTATGGGCACCCAGAGTTTAGGAAGGGAACAATAAACACCAGGTCAGTCATAGGACTGGTATGAGCAAACAAAAATAGTGTTATCTTTAAAACAAACAACAAAAGATTTTAAAGTTGAAATCTGCAATGCTTTTTGGAAAATGAAACTGCCATAAGGCCTCCCGCCACACACACAATGCAAGCGCATAATTGGAGGACATTCCCCCTTTTGACAGTCAAAAATGTTTGATACGCGAAAATATTTTGATATTACTATTAGTGCATAGTGTAGAAAACATTTCGAAAGTATAATATTAATCATAGCCAACATAAGTACCATTATATTATGCCTGCTATAGTTACCACCTGAGGTGGTAGGTTATACAACTGCAATCATAAAGGGCTCGTATTGGATGATTTGATTTCCAACAAATGGTCAGGCTAAGGAACTTCCTCATTAAATGGAATGCCTCTGGAGGGACGCCCCCAAGAACCAAAACGGTTCCCTACTAACACAAGGCCGGATTACCCCCGCCCAGAAGTAACACCTACAAATATGCCATCCTCGGTCGTTACTGACCTTTATCCGAGGGCCCTCAACCAACAACCATACAACAATAAGTTTGCAGCAACCACATAGTTAAATATCTGGGCTCCATACCATGATACCATCTTTTATCCAGAAGGAAATGGATATAAACTAGGGGTGTGGCCCCTGAAAACCTTGTCGCAACATTCCTATTTCGACCATTTTTGGGTTGTAAGGCTCGATGAAGTCTCGTCCACAAAGCTATGCTTTTCACAAAAGTCATGCTTCGATCAACAAATGAGCAGCAGCAGTTCATATGCCACATTACCAAATTGGGAATGTATCACTAGTAACCATCAACTACATAACCTCTGAGCTCGTATGTCTCAGAGAAGGGTGTTAAGCTAAGAGAATAAATTCTCCGCCACCAAACAGAAATGTATTTGATAAAAACCAGCTTTACATCTAAAAATGTAATGTCAGACACACATCCATACAAGTCTGTTCCGGGTTCAAACAGAACCGAAGGCACTTCACAAAGAAGCACTTGCAATCCAGGTATTCACAATCCCGATCGGACTCCCCATCACATATGTATATCTCTATACCGTAGCTACTCAGTGTATAGTCTTCGACGAGTAATCCTTTCGTTCTCGAAAATACCCGGTCTTCACCACCGGTCTTCAAATGCAATCCATAACGTCGTATCATTATTCAGAATGGGTTATATGATACAAGGTCCTCTCCCGGCTAAACCGAATAATGAGCATAATATTTAAAAACATATGGATATTGGGATCTCAGTTAAGTCACAACTTAAATCCCAAAACCTTTCTTTCAAATGGTTTAAACAAACTACCATTTTTAAATCTTTAAACAAAAAGATTCATTTCACAAAGTTCGCCAATCTTCCACAAAGTTTCATTCACGGTTTTCAAAACACTTTCCATTTCAGATTGGATTAACTCATCTAATCTTTAAATCAAAGATTCAAAGATTCAATTCATAGCTTTCAAAACCATTTCCAAAGATTCATTCACAACTTTCAAAACAATTCCAATTTCAAATCTTTTATATAAAAGATACACGATTTAAAATCCTCTTCAATTTTTAAAACACGGTTCAACCATTTTTCACAAAGATTCATTCATAACTTTCAAAACTATTTCAATTCCATTTCAAACTGGAAATTCTTCACCACAAATTGAAAATTTTTTCTTTATATGAAAGCTATTAATATTATTTGAAAACAAAAAGTTTTCGTTTTGGAAAAATCCAATTTCATTTGCATAAGTTAAAGCCCTTCAAGTATAAAACTTGGGTTAGATTTAAATTCCCAAAACAATACTTTCAAAATAGTTTAAAACCCATATAAACACATTTATAACTTGCATCACCTTTTTAAACCATAATTTTCAAATATAGAATTCAATTTCAAATTCTGAATTCAAATTCGAATCAAATTATTTAAATTTCAAAACTTTATCAAGTTATTCAAAATATCTTTTATCTTCAAAACTTCTTTTCAAAAGATTTTCATATTAATCCAATTCCATTTCCAAAACCGTTTGGATTCAAAACTCAACTTTAAAACAATTTCAAAAATCGATAACTTAACCAATTTCCTCGTGCAATCCATATTTGTGTGTGTATAGTGTAGTCCAGGAGTTTTACACAATAGTGCAACATCATCGATCATCACAGATTCAAGCATATCAATATCAATAAGTGGTATATTCTTATAACGCTTATCTTCATTCATAGATTCACAGATAGAAAATCCAAATTCATCACTGATAAATAAATAAATTACATTCATCACAGCTCAATTCATATCACAAAGCATTACACGACAGAGATATCAAAAGCATTCAATACAATCCAAACATCCATAAGTAGATCAATTAATTATCTAATTAATTTGAATTAGATTTAATTACTTATGAATAACTACTAATCCTAGTTAATTAACATTAATTAATTACAAACCGTTTAATTAATTAAACTTTAATCATTTATTAATTATCCTTTAATAATAAATTAATTTAATATTTAATTAATTAATTATACTTAATTAATCACATTAATTAATTACCCATTAATTAATTATCATTCCTTGATCTCCTTTATTAATTAATTATTCCTTAATTAATTACCTTAATTAATTAATCCTTAATTATAAATTAATTAACCTTTTAATTAATAATTAATTATAAATTAACTAATCTTTTAATTAATAATTAATTATAAATTAATTAACCTTTTAATTAGTAATTAGTTAATTTTTACATAAATCATTCTTTAGCTATTAAGTAATTAAAAATCCTTAATTAACTAATTATCATTAACAATATAAATTAACTTAACTTTTAAGTTAACAATTTTATGATCATTTGATTTACTCCTTAATTACATTGTTAAGTCTTATTTACAATAAACTCTTTTAAAAATATAAGTTTAAATCATCTTTAAACTTAACTAATTTTGAAGTATTTTATTTCAAAACCTTTAACTACACATTCCTACTTAACAAATAATCGTCATTTTAAATGAATAAATTTAGAAATAAATTTAACTTAAATTGTTAAAGTTTTAAAACTAGAAATCATAACACCTGAGGCTTACCCGAGTGTTCCCCGAGACGAATACAAGTTTACTTCGAGTCTTCACCAAAACTAACCCGTACCATTCTATTTAAAACTTAAATTTTGTTTAAATTTTATTTTACTTAGTGTCGTTCAAAAAATACTCGAACCAATACTTGAGCCATCCACCCTTTCCCTTGATTTATGCTTCGAGTTCAAACCCTTCATCCCCAACTCTTTTCCACTAACACTAACTGCAGGCTGTGCATGTGCACCATCAATCGGCCCACCTCCGACTGGCGTCGTAGACCTTATCACACCGACGACGACCCCCTTGAACTTCCCAAACACCCAGATCCTCACAATAACCGCAAAATCGAGTTCGAGCATTTTAATCGAACTGGAACCAAAAGTTGATCATCTGGAATTGCTACTTGCCGGCCATCCCGATCATCAAAGGCCTCACCCTCTCGTCCAACACTTCGCCTGAACCCAATAATCCTTTTCCCTTGTGTGCGATCGCCTCCGATTCCCCCTTGTCGATGTACAAACCTGACAACTTTATCGACCAAAAATGGGTATAAAACCCTAGTTTGTCCACGTCCATCCATAATAGCATTCGAGAATTTTAGTGACCATTTTTTCGGTGATCACAAATCTTCCAACTACCACCAGATTCGATCACAAGACCTAACCCGTCGTTGTTCACCGTAAAATACTCGAAACCCAATTAACGTTCATCTCTAGATTTCTCTTGATTTACTTCTTTAAAAATCATGATTTTATATTTAAAAATCCTAGATTTCGGAAAAAAAAATCAATTATGTTTTTGAAACCAAAAATCATCTAAGTCGAACATTTGATATAATTGAAATGCTACTGTATTTCTTGATTTTTCCAGTTAATGTATGAACAAATCATACTTAAAATATTTTTTGAATCTTAGTTTAAGTTTAAACAAGGATAACTTGTTTGAAATCCTAATCCTATAAGAAATTAAAAGAGGAGATATGAATTTATATTAAGTGATCATGCATGTTATTCAAATAGAGGATCAAATGCTGTCATACGCAGTCATTTTCATGTATATATATACATGTAGGCATACTTAACAACTGAATAAACAGTTATCATGTCATAACTCAAGTATCAAGCATAGACAATCAAGAAATACAAGTTTGGGATCGTAAAAGAAGGGGTTTACTCACCTGTGGTTTGGAAGCAGAGAACAGATTTAAACCAAGAATTAATTTTCTTGAATCTGAACTTTGAATCATTACTTGATATTTGATTGCTGAGTTGATTGTTTAGTGATTGATGATGATCTGATCATCAACTTGCTTAATATTCTGGATTTGAATTTATTGTCTGCTTTTAAGTCAAGTTGAAGCTGTGATGTTGAATTTAACTTCCAGGCTTGATTTTGTTGAAATTGTTTGATCTTTCTTTGTGATTCATAGAATTTTGATTTCTTTTTTTTGATCTGGTAACTTTGATCCAGTTATTTGTTTGCTTCCAGATTTCCATTTCCTTTTGCTTCCAGGTTTGAAACTTCCAGGTATGAAGAATTTTGAAATCTTGCTTACTGCTTTGTTTTGATTGTCTGGTTTTGTGCATATTTTCTCTGATTATCTTTTAACTGATTTTGCATTATATTGATTTCTAGGCTTTAAATTTTGAAGATGAGAAAAAGATTAAATTTTGAGCTGAAAATCAATAGCCAAACTTTTCTAATTCTTATTTACATAAAATTTAAATTAAAAACAACAAATTATTCATATTAAACAAACACACTTATTATATGTAAGTTTCTTTTAAAATATAGATCCTTAATCTTAAACAACTTTTGAAAATTTATATATTATTTACTAACTATATCTATTTTCAAATATATAAGAAAAGCATTTTAAATCTTTAATTAAATCTTACTTATATATTTACAAACCAATTTTATTCATATATATATTTTCTTATTAATTTCCAAAAATATGTATATTTTAAAACTTTTGCCAAACCTTGTTTTGATATCATGTTATATTTACAATTCTAGTTATATATACATATAATATTTTTCAAAATATAACTTTAAATCCAATAAATTTTATAATATATTTTATTCTCAAATTCCCAATCCAAATTTACTTTCACAGCATACTTATACATTTATTCCAAATATTAAATTGATTCTCAATTAATTCACAACTAAATCCAAATCCAATATATTATTCAAAATATTTGTTTCAGAATTTCAAATTAGAAATTCTATTTAAAATCATACTTATATACATTTATATTGATAAAAAAACAAATATCTATTTAATTCAGAAAATACCAAATTAATTCATAATTTAATTTCAAAAATTAAATTAATTTCCAATTTGAATTTGATTTAAAAATGGGAATGTTACATCTGATTCCCTCGAGTCATCTTGATGCGATTAAAACTGGAGCTATACCTGGACCAAGTAAGGTCGCACCTCTGATCGAGCTTGCTTCTTCTATACCATTCTATTACTTTGCGACTTGATTGGGTGCACCATTGACATTGGGAGTGTGTCTCAAGGCGGGCGGTAGTGGTTGCTATGCGTTACCACTAGCCTGATTCTGCAAAATGGTAGAATCCTACCTTAGGCATTGCCTCGCATGTCTTGGTACATGTCTTATCACGCCCTCTATGCTTTTTTTGGTACCGTACCTTTGGAGTGCTCCCTTAGTAAACCACCGGTTGGGTGGAGCATACTGTATCTGTATAGACTACGAGAATATAAAATGTGTTAAGAGGGATATGGGTAACGCCTTAATGCTATTTTAATAGTTTACTTTACTATAGACATTACTATAATAGCGTATTGTACTATGTATGTAAATAGATTAATGGATCCTTAAAGGATGGGAATCTCAAACATCCTTTAAGTTATTTTGTATTTCAATTTAAAGTTCACTTGAGTTGAATTTGCTTGTATAAGAATGTTAATCCTGACTCGAGTGTTTTGTATTTTTCTTTATGCTCGGGTTGGAATTCTCTTTGATTTGAGTTCCTCTAAATTTGAATCTCCATTCCTATCCTAAAATCCATTCTTGAATCATCATGTGAGGGAGTTGTATTTGTTATAGATATAAGAATGTATTATAATGTGGTGTTTGAATTGTTATGTTTGATTTTTGGGTTTGGATCGACTCGATTGGCCAATGCTATCGATAGAAATTCCAAAACATTTGAACAGAGCAAATTGGCACAATATTGTTTTCAAAATTGGTAAATAAAATAATTTTATGTATGATTATATTTATATAAAATGATAATTTTTTGAAATTTGATAATTAATGAGTTGGTTGTTAAAAATGATAATACTAAATTTTCATCTATTGTTTTGTTTACAATCCTAAACCATTAACCATTGTTGTGTGTTATAAGGTGCTAAAATTTAATAAATATGGCCTATAAATCTGATTTGTAAAATGAAATGAATTTAAATTAAGAACTTAGGAATTTAATTTCCGGTGCTTTTATAAATTTGGTTTTCAAAAATATATTATATGAAAGAATTTTGAGTGGTAATTATTTTCAAAGAATTCTAAAAGAAGTAAGTCGGTACTCCCCTCTTTTGTCGTTGGAAAAAAATTTCGGTGACGACTGCAGCATCATCGACATTCATTTTCGAGTCTCGAAGTGGGGAGATCCCTTAGCAGCTTTGCTACACTTTTATTTTGAAAAATGGATTTGAATTGAATTTCTCGAGTATGATTTGATTTATAATACATATATATATATATATTTCATAATGGTTTGAAGTGAAACCGGAAATTTAACTCTTAAATTTTATGTTGAGCTAATGATTTTCAATTATTGAAATGAAGGAATATATTTTAATAATTGGAGTGTTTAGAAATGTAATGAAATTGAAACAACTTGAAACAATTGAATTGGGATAACATTTATTTGTACGAGTATATATGCACGCCCAGGTGGGCTTGCATCTAATCACAATGTCTTGTTGCTAGATCACCAGTTCCGTCCTTTTTAGTGCTCCTTGGTCGGTAGTCTCTCATATATCATTTACGTTGTATTTTTTTTCTTTTTTAAATTCACATTTTGTCGAATATACTCATTTATATTTTTGTTAAATTTGTGATTGTGGGAAGATTATACGTTAGATGATTAAAAAAATTCAAAGTTTGAATCAAAGATGTTTTTACTTTAACCTTATGATACCATAATTTGCATAAGGTTAGGAAGTTGAATTTTATTTGGCAGGCTAATTCTTTCTCAAGCAAATGGAATTGCAATGCTGTTCAAAATGAATGCAAGCTCTCATATGTTGTGTTTTACCACCTTTCGGAACGGACACCTACATGGTCTTGCCAACACTTGTTTATATAAAAAAAGAAATTCTCAACGTTACATGCCACCAATTCCACATATATATCATGGTATGCACCATAATTCTTACAATGTGGGACTTAACGTTCACATACGCACTCTCAAATGTAAGACACACCTTACAGATCTCCACTTTGGCAAGCATTTCCTCTAACTTAACCGACGTGAAGAATTACAGTATGCTTGCATAAATAACATAACAGACTATCGGTAGGTTCTCAAGTTAGTATGAGTTAGGTAATACACCTATTTTGTATAATAAATGTATTTGTTTGTTTGTATCATGTTGTATTTTAATTTTTCTCTCAATTTAATTATGAACTCAGTTCATAACCGTCCGATGGATCAGAACCATCACCAGCACCAGTGCCTGTGGCAACGTCAGCATCCGTGTCCTCAGCCGCATCAGGTGCCACCGGACCCCCTGCAGGCGCTTGTGCTTCTATCGTTCTCGTTAGAAGTGCGCATGCCACCAGTGCTAGCAGGAACAATGTGCGTGCAGATGCCATTATTATCTATATGCAAACTTTGAATAACTTGAAAAACCAGCAAAAGCAGAAGAAGATTTATACATAGAGATTAGTTAAAAATGAGCAGTTCGAATTTGTACAGTGTAAATTTAGCATGTCTTTGGGTCCAAGTCTCAGGTGACTCGTACACAAATAGAAAATCAGGTAACTTGCTTCACGGAAACATTCAGTGGGTAAAAATAGAATATCAACCACTTAGAAACAATCAAATACACAATTTATGAGAAGATGTCAATTACAACAAATATCGATATTTGTAAGAATAAACACGTTATATACTTTGGATGATGATGAAATATATAACTATGAAATGTGTCTGATCATAAAAATTCGGCCAAGCTAGTTTTGAGAGCAAGGGTAGCCATCAGTTAGGTAATATACTTTGGATGATGATGAAATATATAACTATGAAATGTATCTGATCTCCACTTAGTGCCCCATGATCGCTGAATTGTCCCCTTATCAGCCAAGCAGACCTTCTTGTCCTTCTCAGGATATTCCCTTGCTCCAAACAGAGTGGATCCAACTCTAATATTATCACTTCCATCTTGAACTATAATAGTGTCAAGTAAAAATACATTAAAAATTATAAATACTTCATATTATGCACTGCAATTGAAAATGGAGAAAGAATGCAATGACGGTCATTATTGACTGTAATTAAATTCGTATATATTTGTTTGTGTATATTTATTTATAGGGTATGTATGTATCTATGTTATATATGTTCATATATGACTGCATATGTTAATGCATGTATGTAAAGCAAGTACCAAATTTAGAAACTTAGGTAGTGTTTGGTTTAAAAACAAATTTTGGATTTTGTGTTTTCAAATGTGTATGTTAATTATGAGAAGAGTACCAAACTTAGGTAGTCTCACCTTATGTTACTTCAGATGCAAATATTAAACGTGATGAATTTGAATAAGATAGCCAGTAGGCTATTCTATGGAGTATCCATATTCTTGTTTTCAATGATCCTGCAATGCAGAAGAAAAATAAGAATGATAATAATCTTGTTCATTGAAATTAAAGCAATATATGTTAAAGTTATAATGCATTGGATACAAAGGAAATGAGCTTAATGAAATACCATTTCAATTTAGAGTGGAATTTTGTGAGATTTAGATGAAAAGTTAACATTTGAAAGAACACAACAACAACACACAACCAAAAGTTAGTTATGATAATTTGTTAAAAAACAGCATCGACACTAAAGATCGACACAAAGGAAGAAAAATAAATATTAAACAATAATAAGGTTGCAACTCTATTCCTATTTTGTTTTATTTTATAAGAAAAACTATTTATTTTTTCTTTAAAGCAATGTCTCTTCATACCATGAAGGGCCTTGTTATTTAATTATAAAGCTCCAAAATGGAAATACATAGGAAACAACACTAAAAGTAGCAAGTTTTGGCGTGTTGTTATGTTCATCTTTTTTTGGCACAAATTGCTGAATGTTGTTCTAAAATCGTTGAATGCTAAATGGTTCCTGAAAAATACAAAAATTAATATTCATTATTTTCATTATTATTTTACAATTCTTACATGTGTGCCTAAAGATATTTAGCACCATAAACCTAAGACCTTTAAAATCATATAAACCTAAGACCTTTAAAATCATATAGTATAAAGACCTTAAAACTTGGTTTGTGATGCTTGACAAAAAATATTGGAATTTATCTTGTAGAAAGAATATATATAGATTGAGATAGTGATGTAAATAGGTTACGACCATAAAGAAATCAATAAAAGATAATGAATAAATAAATTAGGAAAATATAATAAATTTTCTAACTGAGGGCGATAATAAATGTTACTTCTTAGCTTACATATTAATTTATGCAAATATCAATTTACAAAAATTAATGGCGATGTTTTTTATTAGTTAACATATTATGTAATATATGTTGTAAATTGCAAAACGTGCTAGTTGTACAAATTAATGCCTACTTTTGTAGCGAGTTACAGCAATGAGACCCAATTTATGTAGCTAAAGAATTTAATTTATGTACCTAAAGAATTAGTCATAGTTTTGAGGAGTGTATCAAATTTGTCTAAAGCCATCTCTAAAATACTTATAGCAATACTGATTCAAAAGAATTAACTGATTTGCTGTAAGTATTGGTAGATATATAGTAAAAATAAAATCATATCAATTATGAAAAGCAGACTAACATTATTTGCTGTAAGTAATGGATTAAAAGACGCGTACCGCAATGGTTGATGACATGTCTAGAATTTGTCCATTGCATATACTATAGAGACAAAGGGCACAGAAAATCCTAGAAGCTGTGAAAATGTTTTAACGAAATTTCTTTATTCCATATATATATATTATAGATTCACCTGTAGGTAGCGTAAAAGAAGAGGTAAATACAGTGAGAATTTACCTTGAAAAATTGATGATGTATGTAGATGAAGATCAAATTAAGTACCTTTATTCCTAGCCAGTTAGTAGAACATCTTTGTAGACAACATTTTTAGTGAAAGTTCCGATTTGTCCAACAATATGTCCCTTTTCTACCAACACCTTGGTATTAGCACTTGAAACTCCTCGTGAAAGTGCCACATATAGTTGTCCATGACCAAATACATGCTCAGGTAGAAAAATACCTGTATTTTTTATCGTTTTCCCTTGTTCCTTGTTTATAGTGAAGGCAAAACACAAACGAATTGGAAATTGTTTCCGTTTAACACAAATGGTAAATTCAAATTTTCAGGTGGCTTTAGTGGGATTCTTGGAATGAAAACTCTGGTACCAACATAATGTTCGGTGATGATTTCAGCATCAATGCAATTCTTATTGAGTTGTTTACATATAAGCCTCGTTCCATTGCATAATCCAACTTTCGGATTCAAATTTCTTAACAACATTATCGGTGCTCCAAGCTTCAATTTTAAACATGTGGAGGTAGCCCGCCAGGAGTGATTGAGTTTAGAAATTCTTGTTGGTATAAATTGTGAATATCATCTTCTAATGCATCATATGAATAGTAATTGATTTCATTTCCAGGAAATATATCGAGTACATGTTCATTGAGCTTGTCGACATATTCATTTAGTGGTGTAATTAATGCTCTATTAACTATGTACTCTTTATCGAATGCATTTTTTGATAAATTGGGAAAAATTGTATCTATCAACTTTGTCAATGGATTAACATCATTTTTTGATGTTATGACCATATTTGTTGGTAGTTGAATCATTTCTTCATTGATGGAAGGTTCGGTGCCATCTCCAATTTGAATTAGAAATTTTGAATATGTGATATCATTTGCTGCTCGCATGTTTTTCTTTAAATGCAAAATTTTAAATTTTTCCCATAAAAGTGATTTAATGATGCATGCATTAATCGCTTCATTTCTTGTAGCTTTAGGGACAACTGGCAATACTTGTCGAAAATCTCCTCCCATAATAAGGATTTTACCTCCAAATGGTTCATCTACATCCATTATATCTCTCATAGTTCTATCAAATGCCTCAAAAGCATAACGATGTACCATTGTAGCTTCATCCCACATAAGAACAGTTGATTGTTTTAAAAGTTTTGCTAATTTTGACTGTTTGCTTATTGAGCATGTTGATGTTGCCTTTGGTTGTAATGGAAGTTTAAATCTTGAATGTGCAGTTCTTCCACCAGGTAGTATAGTTGCAGCGATACCAGATGTAGCTGTTGCAATTGCAATACCACCATCTTTTCTAACCGTTGACAGAATAGCACGGTATAAATATGTTTTTCCCGTCCCTCCAGGACCATCTATAAAAAACAAACATTTTTCTTTTTTTACAATTGCATTCATAATTGTATTGTAGGCTTTCAATTGTTCCTCATTCAATTTTTCAATAGCTAGTAAATCATCCTCGGAAATAGGAATTGCCAACTCTTCTTCTATTAGCTCTGAAATTTTATCACATTCATCACAATCATATGCACTTGATATATTTGGAAAATCATAATCAGTTGTGCTTTTGTTGTGTTGGAGGAGTAACATGTTTAAATCTTTCAAAAGACGATTTGTTAGAAGCATTTGGTTAGTAGTAATTGAATTTCGGTAATCTTCTACCATATGATCGAAAAGCTCATCCCATAACCTTCGCACACCCGATGGATTGCAAAAAACAAAGATAGTGACAAATAATGCTCTCAAAGAAACTGGCATCTTTGTACTTGAGGCTTCGGTCAAACA
This sequence comes from Allium cepa, assembly GCA_030765085.1. Lineage (NCBI taxonomy): Eukaryota > Viridiplantae > Streptophyta > Magnoliopsida > Asparagales > Amaryllidaceae > Allium > Allium cepa. Next base: position 658,573,382 of record CM060940.1, read on the forward strand.
TTCTTTAATGCTATCATCATTTTCTAAAAGCCCTCTTTTCTCAGCGGCTTCTTTAAATGTTTCACTTCTAACTTCGTCAACTGTAAGTAAATCATTAAAAGAAGTCGGTCCTCTAATGTGATTCAAAAGTATTCTTAAGAAAAAACGTTCTCCTTCTGTAGGTAGGACTGTGTATATTCTACCAATCACCCTTATATTAGATGCTCTTCTTTTCCATTTTTTTTATTTTTAATCCAACAATAGTGCTCCGGAAATTCACGATATAAAAGTTGCCTTACCTGTTCATCAATTGAATTTGTATAGAAAAATTCGGTCAGCATTGTGTGTAGATTGCTTTCATCGGCCAAAACTTCATTGATGGTTTGATTATTGGAAAACATAACACTTTGTTTATTTGGAAGATGTATTTGAAGACGTTCAACTGATGGATATATCTTGCTAAGAGAGAACCTAAAAATCTTCCACAATGCTTCAGGAGCAGAAATCCTTGCATCTATAAATTGTTGTATCTCATCATAGTTAGGTCCAGGTCGAATTTGCATTGTAGGTCTGGACCTTTGTAGACATATTTGTAAAGATATTTAATGCTTTTTATACTACTACATATCTCTACATTTATGTGACAGTTATATTTACGTAGTAACCAAGGATTGTAAGGTACAACCCATCTGTTATCTACCATCAACTTTTCGTTTCTATCAATAGGAATAGATTTTCCAGTATCGCGTCTTCTGTAAATTGGGTATGAATCTGTGCCTTGGATAGTCACATTTGAAAATTGTTTTGGATACTCTCTTTTGCAACTACCATTTTTCATGCAAGGACAATTTCGATTTTGAGTACCACATGGTCCATGAATCATCCACTTCATTACTGCCACATGTAACTCTAATTCTTCGTTAGAATCTGGTATTTCTGCTCTAACAATTTGATCATATTCATCTGGGTTAGTCAATTTATCTTCATCTTTGAAGATAATTAGCATATAAACATGTGGTAAACCTCTTTTTTGAAATTCAATCACATGGACGTGAGCAGCTACTTTTCCAAGTACTCCTTCAGTGAATATATCTTTTTTTAATTCCTCGTATTTTGCACGAAATATCCTTGTTGTCAAATCCGGTCTGTCTTGGGGCTCCTGGCCGGGTAGCAATTCGGTAACAATTTCATCCCAAAGTGGATTGCATGTCATTTTAATGAATAAATCGGGTTTGCCATACTTATTTACTAAAGCCATTGCATCTTGATATCGTTGATACATATCACGTGGACAACCAATATAAGAAGAAGGTAGTATTGTCCGTGTTCCAACATTACCTAAATAAGAGAATTTGTTAAAAATTGCATAAATATGAAATTTAATTACATAAATGTATAAAAATGTACTTAATATAAGAGTGGGTTTTCAAATTCACAAACTACACACTTGCATCATTTTCCCCGGCGTTTAAAGCATCTTGTAATCCTTAGTACATTTCAGCTCTGATGGTTTTTTGATTACTCTTATACCATCTCAGCTTGCTGGTATCTATCTTAACATAGTTATCAACCACGTATTGTTGAAACAATCATCCGCCTCGAAGAAAAAGCGATTTATCATTTTCTCGAATCTATAAAAGAACATTACACATTGATGGATATTAAGAAGTAAAAAATATAAATATATAAAATGTGTTATACATTAAATTGTATATACCTGTAGAATATTAGCATAATACTCACGACATGAAAATTTATTGCCATTTTCATCCTGACTATTTATATCCCATCCGTAACTTCCATATGGTAATAAAAGTGGATATTGCAATGGATCATAATAACCAGCTGTTTCAGGAACAGTTATGAGTTGTCCATAGTTTGTCTCAACTACAATATCTCTTTCATGTATTTCTTCATTTTCAGCTCCTTCTACCCAAATTCCAGCAACTTGTGAAGAAGTTGGAAGAGTATATTGTTTTTGATTTGAAGATTGTTCTTTTATGACTAATTTAAATGTTGGATATTTGGTTTTTGTCCGAGTTGTCGAAATACAGCTGCAAATCTATTATATGTATTAAGAGCTTTTTGCAACTTCTCCACAATTTCTCGCATCGGAGTATTATTTTCAAACAATCGATTTTCGATTTCGTGCTCTGTATCATATATGTAAAGTTGTAGAAATCTTGGACGATCATTGGATGTAGGTACCAAGCTACCTATTTTATGATATATACTACCTTGAGCACGGAATGTATATACTCCATCTCTTCCATTAGCTAAGTTTTCATCAACATGTACTCCCATTGATGTAAATGCAAATATGTGATTATAAGCTCGTATGTTTCTTCTAAAGTGTTTCCCTTCATCTGATTGGTCAGTGTACAATTCGAATATATCATCCGGTGATGAAATTGACTGTAAAATTATTTTTCCATTTAAGCAGCAAAAACTATTTGATTCCCGATAAAAGAGTTTTGCTTGGCAATATGTACATATCCTTGATTGTGGTAAATAGAACTTTTGAAAACCGGAATGATCTGTAAAGCTTCTTGCACAATTATGTCTTGCGGTAGAACTTTGACATGGTTGACTAATTCTGTTTGTTCTTATGGTTCTATTCCGGTCATCTTTATGTTCAAAAGGTAATATAGTAATGTCTTCTTGTTCTTCATTATTCATTGGTCCACTAAGATCTTGATCTGCTTAAAAAAATTATAAATAAATTTTGTAAATTTTTTTAACATGAAGTGACTCAATAAACTATGTGGGTGATAAATTTAATATGACTTGGGTTCATAAATTATACTTTGATTATAATAATATAAATATATTATTATATGATGATAGTGAAGCTACTTGTACTACTTGTTTGTGTATCATTATATGCATTTGTACATAGGCAAAATAAACTTTGGTAAATATATAACTTTTATTGTTCTTACAATATAACGTACTGAATTATAAGGAATAGTTCTCTGAAGTGATACCTTGTATATTGTGAGAGCAAGGTATCGAAAAAGAACTACCGGTACTACTTGTTTGTGATGCATCATCATTGATATCCTTTTCGACTCTTCTAGATTTCCTACTGCGATAAATAGCACGGTATTGTTCACGTTTTGTTTATTTGTCTTCTTCAGTCATTAACTTTTTTCCTTCTTTGTAGCGAATACGACGGTGCTCTAATTGTTTTTCCCTTTGTTCAGAACTTAAATCAGAACGGCGTTGTCTTTTTCTTTCAGCCTTGATTTGAGCATCCAATAATGCTTCTTGATGAGCCCTCTCAATGATTCTAGGGCTTCTACGCAGTACTGGGGGTGCTTGAGTACATTGCATTTCCTGACGTTGGTTTCTTTCAATAATTCTCGGACTTCTACGGGGTAATAAGGGTGGTATGCAGTTGGATTCAACTTGGTGACGTTGAACTTTATTAATAATTTCCACCCTTTGTAAGTTGGGGACTTGGTTAGCTTCCATTGTTTGACGTTGAGTTCTCTCATTGATTCTAGGACTTCTACGTGGTTTTAAGTTGGAAAATTGATTATCTTCCATGAGTTGATGATGAAATTCACAAAGTTTCAAATGGAATTTGTTTGACCTATAATGCTTAAAAAAATACTCAATTTGTATTATAAGTGAACATCACCATTTAAGTCTTAAGAGCTAAGTTGCATATCTTTATTAGTAAAACTAAAATACATAATATATAAGTAATAATATATTGTGTTTCATAGTAACAGTTGGAACATGCTTTACAACATGTAGATGTAGTAGAAAATATGTAAAAGAATTTTTCATAGAATGTGAAGTAATTGTAGTTAACAAAATAATTATTTAACACAAAAAAATTAACTTATATTATGCAGTTAGTAGGTGGGGCATGTTATTATGAATAGAATATAGATATACATATCTTCCACAAACATCATCGTATGTAATGTTTGGATAAGCTAAAAGGATATGAGATATCAACAAATTAAGTTGCTTTCGCTATTCAATTTTTACCAAATTTGAATTTCCAAGACGTACCTCTTGAGTAACAATCAAAGTTGAGCGATGAAGGCAAAAAAAATTCTTCTGATAACATAACCTGCAGAACAAACAAATTGAAAGTAAGACAAAAGAAGAAAAATGCAAGAGAACTTAAAATATAATAATGCAATAATAATAAGAATACGTTTTTAACAATGCAATAATAAGAAACGTAAGGTTTTAACAATACAGTAATAATCAAGTGTAAGTAGTATCACAGAATTTTTAATCGCAACTTATGTATTATATAATTGATTGTAAAAGAAGATGCATGTTAAAAATAAGTAAAGCTATTTTTGGTGAATGAAAGATATTTTGTTGCCTTATTTGTTAATGTCCAAATGTCTCTGTTAAAATGCATACAACTCCTCCCTTCTGTCTAAAACAAATTAAAGCCTTTTGGGACTAAAAGCTTTAATTTCGACAGCACTTCACTTCTTTTTCGTCTACGCATAACTTTGCATCCAAGGGGTATATTCATATTGTGTTTTCTAAAATAAATTAAAGTCTTTTGGGACTAAAGACTTTAGTTTGTTTTTGTTGTATTTGTTAAAATAATATATAATGGTTAATTTCAAATAAACATTACATTCATATATGTATTTAACCAAATGCAATTTCACATGTCAAAAAAAAAATACATACATATATATATATATATAACACTAACAATGAAATATATATTTGTTCAAATTTGGATAATATATTATTATTAAAAATTGGGTTGCACATAAATTGCATTCAAAACTAAGTCTTACCTACAATTTTCATAAGCATATATAGAGAAACTTCTTAGCAATGTCGTTGACGAACAATATAGAGAATATGCTCCTTTGTGTCCTGTAAAAGACCACAAAAGATGAAAATCAATCATCAGAGTACAATTTTCATAAGCATATGTATTTACCTTGTGACCGTATATTGCCAGGATAATTTTCATAAGAATTTTTATTCTCATTTGTTTTGTGTTATCTTTCTACTTAAAAAAAAGAAAAAGTTCATTACATTTCTTACATTCTCTAGTACAACTATTTGTATAGTTGTTCATAGCTTTTTTATCTGCTCTCTAGTTTAAAGGGAAAGAAAAGGTAATAATTGCATTTCATTTTAGTTTGCATTTGAGTGTCATTTCTGTTTTAGTTCAATTGCATTTGCATTTCAGTTACACGGTTTAACACTTACAATTCAGTGTTTTTCTTTTACATTGCACTGTTAATCTCTATTCCCTGTATTTTTAGTTACACAGTGTATATGCACGCCCAAGTGGGCCTGCATCTAATCATAATGTGCATGCATTAATTCAACAATGTGAATTTGTAGTATGTTTCAAAGCATGTATATTTTTATTGTAGATATATTATACACTTATTCTTGTCATAGTACCTATAAATTTCTAAGTGAGATTCACTATATGGATGGAGGCGGTTTTTGTTAAAAAGTGATATATGAAGTGCATGGTAAATATAGATGGTTCTTGTCATAATAAGAGATATATGAAGTCTCCTTGATATTTTTCATCATCTATCAACCTAAAATTGATGAGAGGCATATATATATGCAGCAAAATAAAACGATATAACCACACTATGAAAATATACATAGGAATCAACCGGAATCAAAATACATAAATGGTTATATGATCCATATGCAAGCCTATTTACTTCATAGTGTTCTTTATTTGTAAACATTATTGACTTGGAGTAGTAAGTTAAGCATTTTTTTTCAGTGGTTCTCACATATAGTAAGTTAGCAACACTCATATTGGCTTTAATGCTACTGCCAAACTCATTATAATCACTGTTATCTATTAAAATATAGAAGAATGGACTACATTGCTATGAAAACAGATCAGAATGAAGCATCTATCGTTATGCAGTCTGATTTAATAGATCTTCAAATCGCTGTAAGAAAATTAGCAAACCATGTTTTCGAATTTGGTTTTGATAGCGTCGGTGGACGCCTCGGCTTTGGCACTGCATTTCTCAGGCTTCTCGCTTCATTTGCTGTAATGTAAGTAGAATATTCAATACTACGTATTCTTTTTTCTTTATAAAGTTTATGAAATTTCACTTTTAAAACTGTCAGATATCTGCTAATTTTGGATCGAACGAATTGGAGAACGAACAAGTTAATAGCACTGCTGGTTCCTTATGCATTCTTGAGTTTTCCCTCATCCTTGTTCTCTACACTAAGGTAATCAATAAAAACACATATTACAACTCAGTAACGTTCTTTTTGTTTTCATTATTTGGTTCATATTTTCCACAGAGGAGAAGTAGGAAAATGGATTGCCCTCATAACAGTAGTGCTCAGGCTCTTCTATCCTCGCCACTTTCCAGGTTTGAAATATTACATTCTTCCAGAAAAACATACAAATTTTAAAACCTGGTAAATAATCTACGTGCGCATGCATGCATGTACATACATTTTCAGATTGGCTAGAAATGCCGGGGTCATTGATACTACTATTAGTGGTAGCACCAGATGTGTTTATGCATAATGTGAGAGATGGAGCAGCAGGAGTGTTGATATGCTTGGCTATTGGTTGTTATTTGCTGCAAGAGCACGTAAGAGCTTCCGGACGGTTCAGGAACTCGCTTACTGAAAGACATGGCATCTCCAACACTCTCGGCATTGTTCTTCTTTTGGCTTATCCTGTCTGGCTGCACACACTAATACCATATCCAGCATGCACACACTAATACCTATACCAATAGCCACATAGTGCCTGACTGGATCATCAAACACCACATCTCTCTTCTTTAAATCATCAACAATAACCAAACCCATCTTAACCTTATTCAAAAATTCAGTACCCATCAAATTTATCACAGCATCTCTCAACAACTTACTCATATGCACAATATTATCCAAGAATGAGTAGACATTAATAATCAAACTATAAGGCTTTTGCATATCAACATATATAGCACCAAAGCCATAATGCACATTATCTATTACCAGGCAATCACTACCATCATCAACATATATAGCACCAAAACCTTACCCTCGTAACTTGTTGTCCAACCTGCACATAGTATTTTCGCATTAATTAATCAGCACCTTTTATTGTTACTGTGCATCATATACCTAGGCTCCAACACATGGTTCTCATTTCCCCACCGACACATAACATGTGAAACAGTGGCCTCCCTCATAAATCACTGATTTTAATCTATTCAGCATCCCCTCCATGTGACCCACTTCACATTTGTTCGTCTCCTGCTTTTTATCCTTTCTTTTAATATCTTTCTACCTCTGCCTTTAATGCCTGGACATTTAATATTTCTTGTTTCCATTTACCTAAAAAAGTACCTTGCAATTGTGTATTTAAGGGAAACAATCCATCTCCCTGTTTTATATTATACTTTTAATCATCCTTTTTTTTCAGTTAGTTAATGTAAGTGGACTTTTTTCTGTTTTGAGTGAGTTCAAAGCAATAATAATTGTATTTCACTGAAAGCTTTTACAGCAAGTAAAAGGACTTTTGGATGATGGCTTTAAAGTTCAATTTCTCCCAGAAGATTGCGAAATTTATTATATTCTAAAAGGACTCTAATATAATAATCAAACATCCCTACCCACCACATTACCAACATCACTACCATCAAAAGCCTCAATAAAACTGTCAATAGGTGTATTGCAATCATAGGCATGATACCTTGAATTATAATCGTGCACCAGAGACTCAGATGAGTAAGGAGCGGCAGCAGAAATCATAACACTGATTATCTGCAAGTTGCAAGGAAACAACCTCTGTGAACCCACTCATCTCAGATCTGTTAGCCACCAAACAACACCCGAGACCCCTCCATCAGTTAAAAATCCTTGTATAATAGTATGTAAACAAATGTAGCGATAATATATAAAAATGGTGCAGTCATAGGTCATAACCAAAAGGGAAAAAGAGGCATTCAAGAGTGGACTATTTTTGAAGAAAAATGCATCAGATTAAAAAAAATGAAATATTAATGCAAATAGTTATTGAGATAGTTGAGAATAATCAAAAAAAGTCACGTCATGTAAATACAAAACTTAGCTTCCAACTCTTTGTCGCCGCCATAAATTTAGTTTAATTTTATTTCTGCCAATATAATTTTTTGGCTTTTACTTTAAACACATTGAACTCAGTTTAACTGCACTACTTACTGCAAAATCAAGGCTATTTACTCTTGCCTTTAAAGCAGCAGTAATACATAAAACTCTTAGCCAATAAAGCAGTTAGTACTAAATGTTAACCATGATAAAATGACGCCAAGCACATGGTGGGATGGGTTGAAAAGCTCAATTTCAAAGGGAAAAATATCTCATTATTGCCGTGCTCAACTAAAAACAAAGCCGACAGTAAACAAAGAACATATTTATACATCATGGTTTTCTATATCCATGCCAAGTGACTCAAAAAATCAACTGTGAATACCATGGTCAATTCACATCTCAAATAGAAAGTGGGTACAACATGAATAAAAATGTAAAATATCATATTGGGTTCGGGTTGGAAAACATGCAATATAAGGTGTTAATAATTTCATTTTCAGGTATTATTTTCAATCATATTAACTGAGTAACAATGTACAATATAAGACAATATAAAGTTATGAAAAAAGTCCCTTACTCTTGCATTACAATTTACCTAATTGTACCAAACACCAAAGTGACATAATCTTGCATTACAATATATATGCATTTTTTTCTTTTGAATCTTCATCCACATCACTGTCCAAAAGAAAGAACTTTGAAAAAATAACAAAAATTGATCAGTCACGTTACTGAAAATGGATATTGTTACATAGAGCCTGCATAAGCATGATTTTTCGAGACATACAGGCTTCGGTGATTCCTATTAAAATAAATTTTTTTACTAAATTTTTGAAGGTTTTCAACCCTAAATCAAATCCAAATCCAAACGTATATAAATATAAGGATGGTACTTAAAAAAATAAAGGGAAAAAAGGAGCATTATAATGTACAAACATAATTTTCGCTTGGTCTTTATTTTACGGATCATGTGAGAAAGGTATTATATGGCTGAGCAGTCAAGGCTGTTAACAGTATAACAGATACACTTGTTGTAAGTATGAATCGGAATAATGCACACATGAGAATGCAAAAAGCCTGATAAGCAATCAAATCTTAATGATTATAATATCTAAAATTTACGTAAGCTGTAATTCCCTGTTTTACTTTGCTTTAACTAACTTTAATTGTTTACTGACAGTAATATTTTATAAGTTTATCAGCCGATATAAACTCAAATTGACTTAACCTTTGATACATACATGTAGGTAAAAACAGACGTAGAGAATTTCAAGTAGAAAGGTACACGAAAAGCCACAAAACATAAAGAATCTCTTGCGTGCATTTTTTTACAACACACACGGGCAACCACAGCCCTAGTCACGCACACTCAAATGCAAAGGCACACTGTGAATTGGTGAAGCAAGGAAGGTTCAATGCAGAAATAAGAAAAGGAATTTGTAGTGGAGAGTAAAGTACCTGGGAGCGAAGTCTATTGGATTTCAAATCAGAGGTGATTCAGGAATAGCTGTTAATCATCAGTGCTGTCGCAGTAATGAATGTTGATTGCGTGGATGAATTGTCAGGCGGCGGTGTTGTCGGTCTCAGTGGAAATCGATTTAAATGATGAATCGTCAGGCGTCGCTGCTATCGCACCAAACAGAAATCGATTTAACAAATGAATCGTTAAGTAACAAAGATGGAACTCCTAACTGATCGTTGTTGCGTATCAAATGAAAGCGAATTGATAATTACCTGCGACTGTAGTGTAATGGATGTCACTCAGTGGAAATCGATCGATTTAGACGATGAATCATCGCTGTTGCACTCCCTGGAAATCGTCATCGGTGGTAAATAGGGGAGGAAATTATTTTTGTAAATGGGGAAAGCAAAAGGAAAAGTAGGGTTATGCGGTGGCTGGATCTGAAAGAGGGAGAGGAAGAACGCGAAGATGAGATACGGTTTTCAGATCTGGAAGAGGGAGGGGAAGAACGCGAAGATGAGATACGATTTTCGGATCTGGAAGAGGGAGGGGAAGAACGCAAAGATGAGATACGGTTGTCGGATGCGGAAGAGGGAGGGGATGAACGCGAAGATGAGATACGATTTTGGAAAAGCAGGAAAAGGGTATATTTGGAAGTTCAAAAGGACACCGAGTAAATGTAGCAAATGAATTTTCTTTATTAGTAGTAAAGATAATACTCAATTGCATTCTAAAACATGTATAGCTTACCTGGAATATTCAAAGGTTTGAATTGTAATAAGAATATGTAATTGAATAATATACAATATAAATATAAGTAATAAGATGTCCAAAATGAAATCTATATGGTTTTGAATCAATTGTTGTATCTGGAACTATGTATTTCAAATCTATTTTTCCTTTCTGTTGCTTTTATTCTCCTATTTCGTTCCTTTTCGAGGACGAAAAGTTTTGAGTGGGGGAGAGTATAATGACCTGTAAAATTTAAAGATTTTTTTATAACATAATTAACTAAAAAAATTTCATGAAAAGTAAATCATAAATTTCTAAAATGAAAATTTGATATTTGTTATGCATCAGATTATCATTTGAAAATACGAAAGTTGGTTCTGTTATGTAATTTTCAATTTCAATTTAAAATCAGTTAATTTGATGAAAATAAAATATTTTCGAAATATGGATATTTTTTATATAGTAGAAATGTAAATCATTTTATGAGTGAGACGTCATATTTTGTTTCGCCAAATTTGGAATTGTCTATCCCCGTTTATCTTATTTTCGACATTTTAACAACATTTTTCAGCAGCGAAAAATTGAGTTTTGATAACTTGGTCGTATCGCTAATATCTATGTACCATTCTGTTCGTCTCTTATGCTGATCTCCGTAGTATATTAATTTGTGTGTTTCGGCATCCGGTAGTAAAAAAATCTGCGTAACGTTTAGTCGTATCGGTACCCGTTACATGCCTTATGGGTTTCCTTTGTCCATTCAGCTACCTACCGGTTGAAAACAAACAGCCTTTTGCTCTATTTCTTCCTGAATCTTTGTACTTGACTACTAACATTCCCAACTATTTGGTATATCTTTTGCTTCATTTATTTATTTATTTCCAGTCTATTCCTTTCCCCATTTTAGTTCTGAGAAATAATATAATATATATATATATATAGTTATATCTACAATTGTTTGCATCCCTTCCTTTTGTCGTTACTTCCCACTTTCCATCTATATACGTTCATTTTTATTTCCTTTTATTTCAGCTTCCAAATTTCCTCATATTCATGCTTTATATAAGTTTTAATATATTGTTTGAGTCTGCACGTCTTCATCATGCAACCATCTCTATATCGCCCATATTTCTCAAAGCAGCCGATCACCCTTGCTCCTCTCACACGTGCGACCAGCCCATCCCTCACAACTTTCCGCCACCTAAATGCCCTATGCCACGTCTAACCCAAATAGCCATGTCAATAGCCATCCTACCTTTCGGCCAATCACAAAGCAACCCATCCGATCATCCAGCTACCTACCGACCATCCATCGCCTCTCCCTTGTCGCAGCATTCCATCTCCATGCACCCGAACGCCTGCTCGCCTTAACAGCCTCCAACGCCCACGTCATAGCGCCAGCCCACCATCCTATAGCCTCAACTCACCTACCATATCACGGCTGCCACCCACCTACCTCGGCAGCTAAATCCTCCACCCCTATGACAACCTCCACTGACAGCCGGCATCCATGAACCATTCACTTACCACCTCTGATCCAATTCCTGACGTCAGCTCCTGCTCCGAGCGATAACAACCCAGGTCAGCTTTGTATAGCTTCTCGACCGAGTGCCGAGTGCGCGTGGCGACAGCTCGAGGAGCCACCACACTTCACATCAACCTCACTCCATCTAGCAGCTCGTCCTTCCTTTTCCACTATGCGTGCAATAAATATGAGACGTTTATACTATAGTTTCCTTTGTTTTATATTCTTTTCTTCTTATTTACAGTTTCATGTATTGAGTGTATTCAACTTGTGTGTGTATATATATATATATATATATATATATATTTCGAAAAAAAAAGAAAAATATATGTCTGTTTTAAGAAATATCTTTATATATATATATAGATTTTATCTTAATATGTGTTTAAGTTAAAGTATTGATTTTGAGATGTATATAAAGATATGTTTGATTTTAAATTTATGTGTTTAAATTAAGTAAGGATTGTGTAATATAATATACACATACATGTATGTATATATTTTATGTTAATATGTTTTATTATTGATTTTAAAATATATTTATAAAGATTTATTTTTGATACTGGTTTAAAAATATATGTTTATAAAGATTTTATTTATATATGTGTAAATGGAATATTGATTTTGAAATATAATATACAAATCTTATTTAAATATGGTGAAAATTTTAGATTTTTAAAATTTATATTTTGTGTTATCAATTCAAAGTCCATTGTGTCTTGCTTTGTTTGTCAAATTCGTGTTCACTGTGGTGTGCTTTGGAATTTGTGCTTGGATTTGTAGCTCATCTCATCACCAAATTTCTCTAGCCTCGAAAATTAAGCAATCACTCACGATTAACATTATTATAAATTTAATTCACATGAAATGACAATTGAAATATGTAGTTAAATTTGAATTGTTAAGTTATTTAATTGTTAAATATGATATGCCATTATCTGCAATTGTTTACCTATGACATATGACACCATAACCTGCTCTATATATTATATTTAAAAAATTTAATGTATGCCTTATATTTATACGTGTGTCATTTCATATTATTATTCTGTTGTTCTCACTTTGCAAGTTCCCTGTTAGTGTAGAAAATCCCTATGGGTTGAAATGATACATACCTGTACGATATTATAGATTAGGGGAAATCGTTATGGGTTGAAATGATAAGCCCAAGCGATTTTATTGAAATTTTGGGATTTCGTGTTGAAATGATATATACCCGTAAATATTAAATTTAAATTGCGTATTGAAATGATAAATATCCATATAACTAGACCATAGGATAGAAAATTTTATACGGACATCGTTGGTCTATTTTTGAAAAATGATTTCCAAAATTTTAAAAGGAAATGTATAAGTTTAATAAATATTGATTTTTAAATTGTAGTATAAAGATTTTATTTTAATATATGTGTAAAATTTAAAATTTTGAAATTACATGTTTTGGAAAATTTAAAATTATAAGTAAGTTTTGAAATGTAAATTATAATTTTTTTTAGGAACTAGGGAAACTGGTTCAATCACTATCGACATGTGATTCCTGACCAGTAAACCTAAGGAATAGACGGCTGGTCCGCCACAACCACTATTCGAAGTAAGTTAGACCTTTCGGTTGGCATGGTGCAGAGGGCGAAAAATGAACCTCAAACCTACCATGTGAAAGGCGTATCTCCTTCCACACCCTCCAGGTGGGACTCAAACCTCAAACCTCTCACTTGGGAGGCATATCATCCCACCACTCGACCACTACCCGCGGATAATAATTTACTAACTTTATTATTTTTAAAATATATAAAATAAGATTAAAATAGATTTAATTTAATAATAAGATTTAATTTATAATGAAAAATTAATTTGCCATATATATATATATATATAATATGGTTTTAAATATTTATATAAATTTAAATAGATTTTGTAATAACTTTAGTAAATTAAGATTGGAAGATGAATTGAAATTGATTTGAAATTTTATTTTTTAAGAATTGTATTTAAATAAAATTGATTTGAAACATATTGATTTGAGATTTTAAAGACATGATTTTATAACTTAATAACATGATTTTAATTATAGGCGATTAAACGAATATTTTCAAATTTAAATAAAACTGAAATTGAATATTTAATTTTGATTTAAATTTAAATTAGAGATATCATTTAAATGTTATAAAAGCCGATTAAGTGAATATTTCAGAATTAAATAAATTGAACAATATTTTAAATTTGATTTAAATTTGTAATCTGGGATTTTATTTAAATGGTTATTAAAGATGATTAAGTGGATATCTTCAAATTTAAATAAAATTTAACTTTAATTTTGAAATATAAATGAAATTTATCAAATTGAGTTATTGTAGTTGTTTAAATTGGAAGTGGTTTAAAATTTGTAGTTTAAACCTGGATTTGAATTTAATATAAGTAAAAATGGTTTTAATGGGTACTGAAGTGAACCTTTAACCTCTTTGATTGAAATTGTTGAACTGAGATTAATTTAAATTGAAGTTTGGACTAAAATCTATTTGAATTGATTTGCGAAATTGGAAGAAACTATTTTAAATATATAAACTATTTTTAATATATAAACTATTTTAATCTATAACCTATTTTTAAATATATAAACTATTTTTAATATATAAACTATTTTAATCTATAACCTATTTATATATATAAACTATTTTTAATTAATAAATATTTCAAAATTTATAAACCTTTTCAATATTTAAATTGTTTAAGTTGGAACTGTTATGATTTAGATTTAATGGATTTAAATGCGAATATTTTGATACGATGGTTTAAATTATTTTGTGGTTATGATTTTGAAAGTGATATGATTTCGAAAGAGAATATGGTATTTTGATATGAATTATGAACTGTTTGAAATGAAATAACCACGGTGTGAAACAAGCATTCGGTTGTTACAGAGACCAGGATCAGATATTGTCATTCTCTCTGCCAATACCGAAAACTACTTTAACAACCGTGTACGTGGTGGAGATTCCAAAACGAAGTAGGATGATTTGACAAAGTCTGTATGAAGTATGAACGCAGCCCTGACTCTCGCGAGTCAGCTTGATGTGACTAAAACAGAAGCTACCAGGTCAAGTGAGGTCGCACCTTTGATCGAGCATGCTTCTTCGATACCGTTCTATTACTTTGTGATTTGATTGGGTGCACCATTGATTTTGAGAGTGTGTCTCAAGGTGGACGGTAGTGGCTGATATGTGTCACCACCAGCCCGATTCTGCAAAATGGTAGAATCCTACCCTAGTCATTGCCTCGTGTCCCCTATCACATATCTTATAGGAATCTCTACGATTTTGTTTTGTATTGTACCTATGGAGTGCTCCCAGTGTAAACCACCGGTTGGGTGGAGATTACTGTATCTACATAGAGTATGAGAATATAAAATGTGTTAAGGAAGATTTGGTAACGCCTTAGTGCTATTTTAATAGTTTACTTTACTATAAACATTATTATAATGACGTATTGTACTATGTTTGTAAATATGTTTAATGAATCCTTAAAGGATGGGAATCCCAAACATCGTTTGAGTTATTTGGTATATCAATTGACATTTCACTTGATTTGAATTTACTCGTATAATAATATTAATCCTGACTCGAGTGTTTTGTGTTTTCTTTATGCTCGGGTCAGACTGTGCGTCACAGCATTTGAGACTCACCTTTGGAGCTTGGAGCTTTACCTGAAGATATATTTTATATCTATTCAGCTTGTTCAGTTATTTCTAGTTGCTTGTTCAGACTTGTTAGTTGTTTTTTGTCAGTGACTCCTATGTACTTGAGATTCTCTATATTTTGTATTAGACTTTGATGTTTATATAGTAGCTTCCTGAACTACGAATTATCTATTCCGCTGCTTATTGTTACATTACTCTATGTCTGTGATCCTGTGATTGATTTATTTACTGTATAAGTTTTGCCAAATATAAATTAACAATATGTTGTTTTGAGCAATTCAAGTCTGACGGGAGTAGATTACTGTCGATTTGAATGGTTTGAAATATCAGATCGTTACAGTTAGTATCAGAGCTCAGGTTAGGAAAAACTTATCATAGGAGTAAAAATTAATTACATTATCATCTTCGTTCGAGCTTGAAACTTTTCCTTAAGACCCTCCTAGATTAGGATTTCTTTTGGATTTTGGAACCCTCCCTTTTGTTCTTAAATCCATTATTTTCTTTTCCTTTCAGTGTTCTTCTTGATACTGGAGCATCCCATAGCTCTATTTCTGTTAATCTATACAACTTCATCCTTATATGCGACCAATCTCATCTATGGTCCCGCCAACCTGAATATGATTTGTAAAGGGTTGAAGCTCCTTTACAACAAGTGTCGATTCACTGGAGGTTTCCACATCAATCTTATTCCTGAAGCTCAACCTGTACTTCTTTTCCTGGATGAATGGTTTCTATGAATGGTTAGTCATGCCCCAATGCCCTACATTCTTCGTCGATCTCATGAACCGTGTTTTACGCGATGTTCTTAACAAGTTCGTCCCCGTTTTCGTTGATGATATTCTCGTCTTTTCTAAGTCTCGGTTGAACGGGTTATGGTCGCCGCGATTAATATAAGTTTATTCATCTTTCCTCTTTGTAATTTAATTATCTTATCTTCTTTTCGAGCCTATCTTTGCAGTTAGAATTCTCTTTGATTCGAGTTCCTCTAAATTTGAATCTCTATTCCTATCCTAAATCCATTCTTGATTCATCCTGTGAGGGAGTGTATTTTTATTTGATATAAGAATGTATTATACTGTGTTGTTTGAATTGTTAAGTTTGAATTTTGGGTTTCAACCAATTCATCTGGCCAACGCTATCGATAGAAATTCCAGAACACTTGAACAGAGATAACTGACACAATATTGTTTTCAAAATTGATAAATGAAATAATTTTATGTATGATTATATTTATATAAAATAATAATTTTTTGAAATTTGATAATTAATGAATTGGTTGTTAAAAATGATAATACTAAATTTTCACCTATTATTTTGTTAACAATCCTAAACCATTAACTATTGTTGTATGTTATAAGGTGTTGAAACTTTATAATTATGGTCTATATATCTGATTTGCAAAATGAAATGAATTTCAGAATTTAATTTCCGGTGCTTTTCTAAACTTGGTTTTAAAAAATAAATTATTTGAAAGTATTTTGAGTGGAAATCGTTTTCAAAGAATTTTAAAAGAAGTAAGTTAGTACTCCCCTCTTTTTTCGTTGGAAAATAATTTTGGTGATGACTGCAGCATTGTCGACGTTAATTTTCGAGTCTCGAAGTGAGGAGACACCTTAGCAGCTTTTCTACACTTTTGTTTTGAAAAATGGATTTGATTTGAATTTATCAAGTATGATTTGATTTATAATATATATATATATGTGTATGTATGTATGTATTTATTTCATAATGTTTTGACGTGAAACCAGAAATTTAACTCTTAAGTTTTATGTTAAGTTGATGATTTTTAATTATTAAAATGAAGCAAAATATTTTAATAATTGGAGTGTTTAGAAATGTGAAATGAAATTGAAACAACTTGAAACAAGGGATAACATTTATTTGTATAATACTCAATTGCATTCTAAAACATATATAACTTATCTGAAATATTCAAATGTTTGAATTGTAATAAGAATATGTAATTGAATAATATACAATATAAGTATAAGTAATAAGATGTCCAAAATGAAATCTATATGGTTTTGAATTAATCGTTGCATCTGGAATTATGTATTTTAAGTCTAATTTACCTTTCTTTTGCTTCTATTCTCCTATCTCGTTCCTTTTAAGGGACGAAAAGTTTTGAGTGGGGGAGAGTATAACTACCTGTAAAATTTAACGATTTTTTTATAATGTAATTAACTAAAAAAATTCTCTAAAAATAAATAACAAAATTTTGAACTAAAAATTTGATATTTGTTATGCGTCTATTGAAACTTAGCAAATGGCAGATTTTCATTTGAAAATATGAAAGTTGGTTCTGTTGTGTAATTTTGAACTTCAATTTAACATTAGTTAATTTGATGAAAATAAAATATTTTCGTAATATGGATATTTTTATATAATAAAAATGTAAACTGTTTTTCGAGTGAGACATCATATTTTGTTTCGCCAAATTTGGACTTCTCTAGCCCCGTTTATCTTATTTTCGGTGTTTTAGCAACATTTTTCGGCAGCGAAAAATCGAGTTTTAATAACTAGGTCGGATCGCTGATATCTGTGTACCTTTCTGTTCATCTCGTCGTGCTGATGTCCATAGTATGTTCATTTGTGTGTTTCACCATCCGATACGCAGCAAAATCCACGAAACGGCTAGCCGTATCGGTACCCGTCTCGTGCCTTTTGAGTTTCCTTTGTCCATTCAGCTACCCACCGGTTGAAAAAAAATAGCCTTTTGCTTTTATTACTCCCTGAATCTTCGTGCTTGATTATTAACATTCCCAACTGTTTGGTATATCATTTTGGTTCGTAGATTTATTTCCAGTCTATTCCTTTCCCCACTTTAGTTTTGAGAAATAATATATATATATATATATATATATAGTTATATTTACATTTGTTTGCGTCCCTTCCTTTTGTCGTTTCTTCCGACTTTCCATTTGTGTATGTTTTTTTTCTTTTCTTTCATCTTCCGAACTTCCTCCTAGTCACGCTTTGAAAAAAAATCTATATAAGTTTTCATATATTGTTTGAGTCTGCACGTCTTCATCACGCAACCATCTCCATATCGCCCATATTTTTCAGAGCAGCCGATCACTCTTGCTCCTCTTACATGTGCAACCAGCCAATCCCATACAGCTTTCTGCCACCTAAACGCCCTGTTCCACGTCCAACCCTAGTAGCCATGTCGACAGCCATCCCACCTTTCGGCCAATCACGAAGCAACCCATCCGATCACCAGCCACCTACCGACCATCCATCGCCTCTCATTTGCCACATCACTCCATCTCCATGCACCCAAATGCCTGCTCATCTTGATAGCCTCCAACACCCAAGTGACAGCGCCAGCCTACCATCCCAGGCCTTAACTCGCCCGCCATATCACAGCCGCCACCCACCACCTCGACGACTAGATCCTCCACCCCTTTGACAACCTCCACTGACAGCCGACATCCGTGAACCTATTACCTTCCATCTCTGACCCAATCCCTGATGGTAACCCCTGCTCTAAGCAATAGCAACCAACATCAGCCCTGTATAGCTTCTCCGCAGCGTGCCGCTTGGCGACAGCCCGAGCAGCCACCACACTCCATATTAACCTCACTCCGTTTGGCAGCTTCTCCTTCCTTTTTTACTATACTGTAATATGTATGAGATGTTTATACTATAGTTTCCCTTTTGTTATATTTTTTTCCTTCTTATTTATAGTTTCATGTATTGAGTGTATTTAGTTTGTGTGTGTGTGTGTGTATATATATTGAAAAAAAAAAGAAAAATATATATGCGTTTTAAGAAATAACGTTGTTAATATATATATATATATATATATATATATTATTTTAATAGGTGTTTAAGTTAAAATATTGTTTTGAGACGTATATAAAGATATGTTCGAGTTTAAATCTATGTCTTTAAACTAAGTAAGAATTTCGTAATATATATATATATATATATATATATATATATATTATGTTAATATATTTTATTATTGATTCTAAAATTTATTTTGATATTGGTTTTAAAATATATGTATATAAAGATTTTATTTATATATGTGTGTAAATGGAATATTGATTTTGAAATATAATATACAAATATTATCTAAATATGGTGAAAATTTAAGACTTTTAAAATTTATATTTTGTCTTATTGATTTGAGTCTGTCTGCGCTGCTTTGTTCGTCGAATTCGTGTTTATCGTGCTATGTTATGGAATTTGTGCCTGAATTTGTAGCTCACGTCATCGCCAAATTTCTCTAGCCTCAAAAGGTGAGAAATCACTCGTGATTAACGTTCTTATATTTTGTAAATTTAACTTACATGAAATAACGATTGAAATATCCTGTTAAATTTGAATTGTTAAGTTATTTAATTGTTAAATATGATATGACATTGTCTACAATTGTTTACCTATAACATATGACACCATAACCTGTTGTATATATTATATTTAAATTTGTTAATATATGCCTGCTATTGATTATGTGTCATTTTATTTTATTATTCTATTGTTCTCACTTTGCAAGTACTCTGTTGTTTAGAAATCCCCATGGGTTGAAATGATACATATCCGAATGATATTATAGATTAGAGAAAATTGTTATGGGTTGATGTAACGTACGCGGATTTTCGTTGCCGAAAAAAACCGAATAGTTATGGGTTTTAAAAAGAAGAGAAAAGAAAGAAGAGAGAAAAAGAAGAGAGAAAAAGAAAAATAGAGGGAAAAGAAAATTTAGAAGAGAGAGAGGAAAGAAGATAGACAATTTTTTTTTTTGAAAATAGAGAATTAGAAAAAAAACAGACAGAAGATAGAAAATTTGAAAAATAGAAATAGACAGAAAGGAAACAACAGAACAGCATCTGAATCTCACAATTCGCAGCGGAACAATATATAATAATAAATGAATAATCTTTAAACAAAGAACTATATCAGTTATTACATTTTATACATTTCATTTCATCATATCATCAGAGTATACAACAACAACAACAAACAGTGCAGCGGAAAAAGAAATACTATATAAGTAATATGCCATGCCATCCAGCTTGCCTCCAGCAACTCCAGAATATCCAGAATATCCTGATAAACCTAACTCTTAACTGCCCGTGTGGAAATTGGTGGACACCCAGAGTTTAGGAAGGAAAACAATAAACTCCAAGTCAGTCATGTGACTGGTGTGAGAACTCAAAACAGTTTATTTAACTTTAAAATCAAATAGAGGAATATTTTTAAACTCAATTCGCAATGCTTTTAAAAATGAGACTACCATAAGGCCTCCCGCACACACACACATGCAAACGCAGAATCAGAGGAGATTTCTCCTTATGATAGTCAAAGATGCTTGATACGCATTTAAAATAACATTTGATATTATTACTAGTGCATAATGTATAACAAATCATTTCGAAAATAAAGATATAAATCTTAGCCGACATAGACATTTCGAACTATGCCTACTATAGCTACCATCCAAACAGTGGTGACCACCATAAGTGAATGGCAGGTTCTACAACTAATACCGTACAAGTTTCGTATTGGGAATTGGATTTCCAACGAATGATCAGGCCAAGGAACTTCCCATTGCCACATGAGAATGCCTCTGGATGGACATCCCCGAGAACCAAACCGGATCTCTACCAACACAAGGCCGGGTTACTCCTAACTGAGTAACAACTGACCGAATATGCCATCCCCCGGTCCTTTGGGACCTTTTCACCGAGCGCTCGTAATCAATTCACACAATCATAAAGTGTTTTCAACATGAGTAAGTATCTGGGCTCCATACCATGATACCACCCTTTTCCAGAAGGAAATGGACACATCCTAAAGGGCGCTACCCCTCATAACCTTGCCGCATCTTTCCTGTTTTGACCATTCACGGGGTGTGAGGCTCGACGAATTCACGTCCACAAAAACATACTTTATACAAAAGCCATGCTTTGGGTCAACAAATGATCAACACAATGATCACAAGGATAGACGATCAAATAAACGATCCTATCACAATAATCAACACAATGATCATTTCAGCATCACTCAGCATGTCACATTACCAAATTGGGAATATATCGCTGATAACTTCAACTATATAACCTTTGAGCACATACGTCTCAAAGAAGGGTGTTAAGCTAAAAGAATAAATTCTTCGCCACCAACAGAAATATATTTGAAAGAAATCGGCTTTATATCTCAACTTGTAATGTCAGACATACAATCCATACAAGTCTGTTCCGGGCTCGAACAGAACCGAAGGCACTTACAAAGAAGTCCTTGCAATCCGGATATCCACAATCCTGATCGGATTCACCATCACATATGGAGAACTCTATACCGGAGCAACTCGGTGCAGAGTCAATCGATAGTTCATCCTATCACTCTCGCAAATACCGGTCTTCAACACCGATCTTCAAATGCGATTCACAACGACGTATCACATATTCGGAATGGATTATACGACCCCATGGTCCTTTCCCGGTTAACCCGAATAGTGAGCGCTTATTCAAAAATAAGTGTGCATTCAAATTCAAACAGTTCACATCAAATACCCATTCAAAGGGAATTATTGATAGTCGATTATTGAACTATCAATGGATATGCATACATCAACAGATTCCAAATAATTTTCCAAAATATCTTTACAAGATATATATAATTTCAACACTTCAAAAATAAATCAATATTTATTTTTAACAAGTTCCACTTTCACATATAAATTCCATAATGAATTTATATTTCCAAAATATCTATGCATATACGATTTCAATAATTCATTTCGATTTATCTTCAAAAGGATAAATTCTAATATTCACTTCTTATTGGAAAACATTTCCATACTTATTTATTCATAAGTAATTCACAAATCTTTTTATTTTCAACCTTGGAAAATATTCAATATACTTAAATCGAATTAAGTATATAATTCATTCTTTAAGAAAATCATTCTCTTAAACATATTTATTTGGGCCAAAACGAATGTTACGTAAAACATCGTTACAACGTCCCAAAATCACTAGTATAGGGATTCGAATTCAAAATAGATATATAAATCCCAATACTATACAAAACATTTCCTTTCGGAAATCATTTACTATAACAACAGTGTTATAGTCCACCATTTCCTTTTATTTCTCGAAAACATCTATTTCAACAATAAATGTTAAAATCTGTGGTTTCGAATCTCAACACCTTTTTTTAAAACATCGTTAGATCGTTTTAATTCTATTTAAAACATTCACATTCAAACCATTTTCTTTAACGTGTTATTCACTATTTAAAAACGTGAATATAACTCCATTTATAAGTTATAACAATTAACTTATCAAAATAAGTCGTTTGTGAATTTATAAAGCAACGTTTATAAATTCCATTTCTATTTATTTATAAAAACTTCCTTTTTATAGATTCCTTTATTAACCTATTTGATTTCATATCTCAATTATAAACTAAAAGTTCATATTATAAGTCAATTGCTTATAAAACGATTATTTTACAAAATCGTTCTTTTTAAAGACTTTTCAATTTATAAACCTTATAACTTATAAGATTTATTTATTTAATAAATCTATTCTTCAAATAATTTCACCAAATTTATAAATCTTACTATTTATAAATTTCATTTATAACTTCACAGTTTATAATTCTATAAATTTCATTCTATTATGAAATTCATTTTTCACTTCATTTAAAACACTTATAAAAACTCGTTTTATAATGTCCATATTCCAATTTATAAATATCCATTTATAAATCTCTTAATATAAATCAATTCATATTATTCTTTTAAAACGTCTTTAATTTCCTTTATAGTTTCATCATTTCGATTTATAAAATAATCAAATTTTATAAATCCTATATTTAAACTTTTATCATATATTCAAAAATCCAATTTAACTATTTTATAAGGTCATTAATTCATATTTCTCAAAAATCAGCTTTTAACTATATTTCACAAAAACTATAATTTTTATAACTTTAAAAATTATATCATTTATTTACTTAATATGGATCAATTCCAAAAATATTTTATCTTTTCAAAAATCACTTTAAAAATCATTTTAAAATCCCAAAATCTGGGTCCAATGATGCTACACACCAAATAGTCAATCACGACTAACAACGATATCATATATCGATATGATAATCCATCAAATATCAAAATATCTGAAATCAAATAAAAACTGTTGAGGAATCCAGTTGGATCCCTCCAACCTGTTTCCTGCATCCAAAACATTAGCACAATACCAATTTCGCTCCAGTACGAAATTATCGCGGTACATGTTTTTATTAAATATTATCCGCTTAATAACGGCGTAATAGGGTCTCATCCGCTAAACAAAAAATGCGGAAAATCAACAACTGCAATATATACATATGCCAATATATATATATATATATATTGATATTATATATAATACCAATTTCACTGTTTATGAAATATTCGCGGTATATGTTTTTAATAAATAACATCCGCTTACTAACGGCGCATAATGTCTATTTTAACAATCAATAATTTACAGTCATCATTCAAACATGCATTCAAATATTTTAAATCTAACTATTTAAAATAAAATCGAAACCTATTCGATTGAGTGAGAAGTTCTCACCTTGGTTTTATTTTCCGTTTTAGCTTTTATTTCGAATAAAATTAAACGCGCGTTTAATTTTACCCAAAATTCTCACTAACTCCAAACGACTCCAAACCAACTCCATCGCGTAGTGCTCGTCCATACGATTCCAACGCAAGTGGTTTCGCGCAGTTTCGACCTCGTATGAAAAAGTTATGCATTTTTGAAGTTACACGAGTTTTATATTAACTAATTACAATATAACTTAAAATTATAAACCTAACTTCCATCCTAGCCCTTAGATCCTTCTCCAACCTGATCTGGACCGTTAACTCCTTCTTCCCCACTCTCGTACGCATGCTCCAGGAAATGAACATGAGGCCGAACCCAAATTAGAAACTAGGGTTAAATTATTGGATCTCATCTCTCAACGATACTTCATCAAACCACATGCATTTTGAAGCTCCTCTCCTCCTTCATGTTCGCCCCCAACCATGGCAAGCTCGGCCTGCACATGTGCTTCGAAACGCGTGCGTGAGTCATGACAGTCGGCCCCATCTAGCTTCCCCTACGCAACTCCAAACTCGATCATATCCGTATGGATTTAAAGCTCATCTCGTGCTCTTTATCTTTGTAGTTAACAACTTCTTCTAATTCTTTGTAGATTGGGAGAGATTGAGGGTTGAAATTGGATGATTTCTGACCATTGAATAATTAGGGCCGGCTACATGATATTAGGGTTAGGTTTTTAGTGTTGAAATTTATGAAGGGTGAAGGGTTCTTTTATAGGAAAAGCAAGCGTAAACACTATTCATCCCGGGAATTCCGAACTCCGATTTAGACGCCGTAACCAGCGTACCTAGGGTTTATCCCGCGTTCCGGACACAATGGAACAGGTTTCGGAAGCTAATTCGGAAGTATGTGCGAGTTATGGCTATAAACGCTCAATTTAAATTAAACCGATTTAAATCGATTTCTAGGCGTTTTAATTTGTACCGGACAAACGGTAAATCCAATTGACTTGAAATTTGAAACCTTACAATAATATCACATTACGGATCCGATGAAACTGGTTTCGTCGAAATCCGAGACTTTTTGAAAAATGGCTATTTTGACTCGCCAAATTAAAATTAAAAATAAATCGATGCGTTTCGAGCTGCCACGATCAAACGATAGCTCCGATTGACACGAAAATTGAAATCCGATAATAACTAACTATTACGGATCCAATGAAACTGGTTTCGTTCAATTCTGAGACTGTTCAAAAATTGACAAATTTACAGTCGATTATTAAATATTAAAATATTCAATTTTCACAGATTAACTTTTAATTCGATTTTAAAAGTTCTAAAATATCATTCTAACTTCAGTATGATTAAATAAAATTTTCCAAATTATTTTCAATCATTTTTAACTCAATTTTTAATTATTTCCATAATTTAACATATTAAATTATCGATTTAATAATCTAATTAAATCCAAAAATTCAAATAAAAATTTATTCGACTTATAAATTCACTTATAAATATTTAAAATTAATTAAATATTCAAATTTTAATTTATAAAAATTCTGGGTCGTTACAATCTTTCCCCCTTAAAAGAATTTCGTCCTCGAAATTACAAGTAAGAAAATTACAGAATCTATTAATTTTCCCAAAATTTATAATTAAACTTCTTACCATACTTTACTAAGTTTTCAAATCATACTTAGTTATCCTTTCAAAAACAATCTATATCATTTAACTTTCAATTCAAAATTAAAGTTTAAAGTTTTCAAAATTTTTCCAATTTTCTCAAAATTTTCTAACGCCTTAAATTTTCGGAAAAATTCGCCATAGTCTCCTTTGCGCGGCTCGATCCGAAAAAAAAATGACAGTATATATATCACAAATATACATCTCATCAAGTAATGAGGCATCCCGAAGGGAAAAAAGTGTAAAAGTACGATATTTAATCCGAGATATGTACCTTATATTTTATTAGCAAGCATATACGGCTAATATAGCGCTAAAGCGAACTCCAAATGCGAAGCAAACGCGATCCGCACCTACTAAACTCAACAAACAACATGAGAACATGCACATATGCAAATAATCTCAATATACAACATATATTAACATATCAACTATATATGTCACATAGCAAATGCAACAATAGCAATATACATTCAACCATCAACCAACTACATCCATAACCAACATATATTCATTCATATTCTCATTAATATTAAATGAAATGGTTTTCAATTTAAATCACATTTTATTCATTAACATTGGATTTTCTTACTAACATTCATTCTCAATTCAATTAGTTTACATTACTAATTAAATCCAATTCACTTTCAATTTTATTCAAATTTATTTACTTTTAATTTGAATTCAATTTCTTTAGCTTCCAATTTCATTAACACTTAATGAATTACATACAATCAATCAACAATCAAATAACAACTAAAGTATATTAATTTCAACCAAATTCCTTTACTTTGCTTATATTCATTCTCTTTCAATTTATTCAACTTCTAATAACATTAGATTTAATGAATTTACACTTATATTCATTATTCCATATCAATTCTATTTTCCATTCAATTGATTCACAATTCAATTCATTTATTCAATTCAATTACCAAAGTTGAATTTCATTCATATAACTTAAGTTCACATTTATTACTTAACTTCATTAATTTAGTTTGATATCAATATCAACCTTATTCAACAATACTTAAGTTATATTCCATTTAACTTTAAATTCACTTTTATTTACAACTCATATTCATATAATTTTACTTCTTGTATATATAAGTTTATTTCACAATTGTAATTCACTTTAATTATAACTCAATTCTTATAATTCTTTTGCTTATACAATTATTCTTTTATTTAGATTATCCAAACAACCTAACAATCAACTTATATACACTTTAATAATTCTGAAAAATTATTCCTTTACATACAAAATATACTTAAGGTAAAATTATTTCATTTACCCAATTTCTAAATCAATATTGTGCCGAATTGTTCTATTCAAGTGTTTAGAAACCCCTTCGGCATAGTCTTGCGGACCACGCTGACGAAAGTTCATATGCCACTCAATAAACCAATCATCACAATATAAAACAATTTTTATTCACTAACAAATACGCACTCATAGCTATTATTACACTCAAATTCATTCTAGAGTACTGCTGACTCTATCTCTAATGAATAATACCCAACAGAACCATGGTTGTCGCTTAACCATCAGCTCTGATACCAAATGTAACGTACGCGGATTTTCGTTGCCGAAAAAAACCGAATAGTTATGGGTTTTAAAAAGAAGAGAAAAGAAAGAAGAGAGAAAAAGAAGAGAGAAAAAGAAAAATAGAGGGAAAAGAAAATTTAGAAGAGAGAGAGGAAAGAAGATAGACAATTTTTTTTTTTGAAAATAGAGAATTAGAAAAAAAACAGACAGAAGATAAAAAATTTGAAAAATAGAAATAGACAGAAAGGAAACAACAGAACAGCATCTGAATCTCACAATTCGCAGCGGAACAATATATAATAATAAATGAATAATCTTTAAACAAAGAACTATATCAGTTATTACATTTTATACATTTCATTTCATCATATCATCAGAGTATACAACAACAACAACAAACAGTGCAGCGGAAAAAGAAATACTATATAAGTAATATGCCATGCCATCCAGCTTGCCTCCAGCAACTCCAGAATATCCAGAATATCCTGATAAACCTAACTCTTAACTGCCCGTGTGGAAATTGGTGGACACCCAGAGTTTAGGAAGGAAAACAATAAACTCCAAGTCAGTCATGTGACTGGTGTGAGAACTCAAAACAGTTTATTTAACTTTAAAATCAAATAGAGGAATATTTTTAAACTCAATTCGCAATGCTTTTAAAAATGAGACTACCATAAGGCCTCCCGCACACACACACATGCAAACGCAGAATCGGAGGAGATTTCTCCTTATGATAGTCAAAGATGCTTGATACGCATTTAAAATAACATTTGATATTATTACTAGTGCATAATGTATAACAAATCATTTCGAAAATAAAGATATAAATCTTAGCCGACATAGACATTTCGAACTATGCCTACTATAGCTACCATCCAAACAGTGGTGACCACCATAAGTGAATGGCAGGTTCTACAACTAATACCGTACAAGTTTCGTATTGGGAATTGGATTTCCAACGAATGATCAGGCCAAGGAACTTCCCATTGCCACATGAGAATGCCTCTGGATGGACATCCCCGAGAACCAAACCGGATCTCTACCAACACAAGGCCGGGTTACTCCTAACTGAGTAACAACTGACCGAATATGCCATCCCCCGGTCCTTTGGGACCTTTTCACCGAGCGCTCGTAATCAATTCACACAATCATAAAGTGTTTTCAACATGAGTAAGTATCTGGGCTCCATACCATGATACCACCCTTTTCCAGAAGGAAATGGACACATCCTAAAGGGCGCTACCCCTCATAACCTTGCCGCATCTTTCCTGTTTTGACCATTCACGGGGTGTGAGGCTCGACGAATTCACGTCCACAAAAACATACTTTATACAAAAGCCATGCTTTGGGTCAACAAATGATCAACACAATGATCACAAGGATAGACGATCAAATAAACGATCCTATCACAATAATCAACACAATGATCATTTCAGCATCACTCAGCATGTCACATTACCAAATTGGGAATATATCGCTGATAACTTCAACTATATAACCTTTGAGCACATACGTCTCAAAGAAGGGTGTTAAGCTAAAAGAATAAATTCTTCGCCACCAACAGAAATATATTTGAAAGAAATCGGCTTTATATCTCAACTTGTAATGTCAGACATACAATCCATACAAGTCTGTTCCGGGCTCGAACAGAACCGAAGGCACTTACAAAGAAGTCCTTGCAATCCGGATATCCACAATCCTGATCGGATTCACCATCACATATGGAGAACTCTATACCGGAGCAACTCGGTGCAGAGTCAATCGATAGTTCATCCTATCACTCTCGCAAATACC
Organism: Allium cepa; assembly: GCA_030765085.1. NCBI lineage: Eukaryota > Viridiplantae > Streptophyta > Magnoliopsida > Asparagales > Amaryllidaceae > Allium > Allium cepa. The sequence goes on from CM060940.1 coordinate 658,602,424, forward strand.
GGTCTTCAACACCGATCTTCAAATGCGATTCACAACGACGTATCACATATTCGGAATGGATTATACGACCCCATGGTCCTTTCCCGGTTAACCCGAATAGTGAGCGCTTATTCAAAAATAAGTGTGCATTCAAATTCAAACAGTTCACATCAAATACCCATTCAAAGGGAATTATTGATAGTCGATTATTGAACTATCAATGGATATGCATACATCACCAGATTCCAAATAATTTTCCAAAATATCTTTACAAGATATATATAATTTCAACACTTCAAAAATAAATCAATATTTATTTTTAACAAGTTTCACTTTCACATATAAATTCCATAATGAATTTATATTTCCAAAATATCTATGCATATACGATTTCAATAATTCATTTCGATTTATCTTCAAAAGGATAAATTCTAATATTCACTTCTTATTGGAAAACATTTCCATACTTATTTATTCATAAGTAATTCACAAATCTTTTTATTTTCAACCTTGGAAAATATTCAATATACTTAAATCGAATTAAGTATATAATTCATTCTTTAAGAAAATCATTCTCTTAAACATATTTATTTGGGCCAAAACGAATGTTACGTAAAACATCGTTACAACGTCCCAAAATCACTAGTATAGGGATTCGAATTCAAAATAGATATATAAATCCCAATACTAAACAAAACATTTCCTTTCGGAAATCATTTACTATAACAACAGTGTTATAGTCCACCATTTCCTTTTATTTCTCGAAAACATCTATTTCAACAATAAATGTTAAAATCTGTGGTTTCGAATCTCAACACCTTTTTTTAAAACATCGTTAGATCGTTTTAATTCTATTTAAAACATTCACATTCAAACCATTTTCTTTAACGTGTTATTCACTATTTAAAAACGTGAATATAACTCCATTTATAAGTTATAACAATTAGCTTATCAAAATAAGTCGTTTGTGAATTTATAAAGGAACGTTTATAAATTCCATTTCTATTTATTTATAAAAACTTCCTTTTTATAGATTCCTTTATTAACCTATTTGATTTCATATCTCAATTATAAACTAAAAGTTCATATTATAAGTCAATTGCTTATAAAACGATTATTTTACAAAATCGTTCTTTTTAAAGACTTTTCAATTTATAAACCTTATAACTTATAAGATTTATTTATTTAATAAATCTATTCTTCAAATAATTTCACCAAATTTATAAATCTTACTATTTATAAATTTCATTTATAACTTCACAGTTTATAATTCTATAAATTTCATTCTATTATGAAATTCATTTTTCACTTCATTTAAAACACTTATAAAAACTCGTTTTATAATGTCCATATTCCAATTTATAAATATCCATTTATAAATCTCTTAATATAAATCAATTCATATTATTCTTTTAAAACGTCTTTAATTTCCTTTATAGTTTCATCATTTCGATTTATAAAATAATCAAATTTTATAAATCCTATATTTAAACTTTTATCATATATTCAAAAATCCAATTTAACTATTTTATAAGGTCATTAATTCATATTTCTCAAAAATCAGCTTTTAACTATATTTCACAAAAACTATAATTTTTATAACTTTAAAAATTATATCGTTTATTTACTTAATATGGATCAATTCCAAAAATATTTTATCTTTTCAAAAATCACTTTAAAAATCATTTTAAAATCCCAAAATCTGGGTCCAATGATGCTACACACCAAATAGTCAATCACGACTAACAACGATATCATATATCGATATGATAATCCTTCAAATATCAAAATATCTGAAATCAAATAAAAACTGTTGAGGAATCCAGTTGGATCCCTCCAACCTGTTTCCTGCATCCAAAACATTAGCACAATACCAATTTCGCTCCAGTACGAAATTATCGCGGTACATGTTTTTATTAAATATTATCCGCTTAATAACGGCGTAATAGGGTCTCATCCGCTAAACAAAAAATGCGGGAAATCAACAACTGCAATATATACATATGCCAATATATATATATATTGATATTATATATAATACCAATTTCACTGTTTATGAAATATTCGCGGTATATGTTTTTAATAAATAACATCCGCTTACTAACGGCGCATAATGTCTATTTTAACAATCAATAATTTACAGTCATCATTCAAACATGCATTCAAATATTTTAAATCTAACTATTTAAAATAAAATCGAAACCTATTCGATTGAGTGAGAAGTTCTCACCTTGGTTTTATTTTCCGTTTTAGCTTTTATTTCGAATAAAATTAAACGCGCGTTTAATTTTACCCAAAATTCTCACTAACTCCAAACAACTCCAAACCAACTCCATCGCGTAGTGCTCGTCCATACGATTCCAACGCAACTGGTTTCGCGCAGTTTCGACCTCGTATGAAAAAGTTATGCATTTTTGAAGTTACACGAGTTTTATATTAACTAATTACAATATAACTTAAAATTATAAACCTAACTTCCATCCTAGCCCTTAGATCCTTCTCCAACCTGATCTGGACCGTTAACTCCTTCTTCCCCACTCTCGTACGCATGCTCCAGGAAATGAACATGAGGCCGAACCCAAATTAGAAACTAGGGTTAAATTATTGGATCTCATCTCTCAACGATACTTCATCAAACCACATGCATTTTGAAGCTCCTCTCCTCCTTCATGTTCGCCCCCAACCATGGCAAGCTCGGCCTGCACATGTGCTTCGAAACGCGTGCGTGAGTCATGACAGTCGGCCCCATCTAGCTTCCCCTACGCAACTCCAAACTCGATCATATCCGTATGGATTTAAAGCTCATCTCGTGCTCTTTATCTTTGTAGTTAACAACTTCTTCTAATTCTTTGTAGATTGGGAGAGATTGAGGGTTGAAATTGGATGATTTCTGACCATTGAATAATTAGGGCCGGCTACATGATATTAGGGTTAGGTTTTTAGTGTTGAAATTTATGAAGGGTGAAGGGTTCTTTTATAGGAAAAGCAAGCGTAAACACTATTCATCCCGGGAATTCCGAACTCCGATTTAGACGCCGTAACCAGCGTACCTAGGGTTTATCCCGCGTTCCGGACACAATGGAACAGGTTTCGGAAGCTAATTTGGAAGTATGTGCGAGTTATGGCTATAAACGCTCAATTTAAATTAAACCGATTTAAATCGATTTCTAGGCGTTTTAATTTGTACCGGACAAACGGTAAATCCAATTGACTTGAAATTTGAAACCTTACAATAATATCACATTACGGATCCGATGAAACTGGTTTCGTCGAAATCCGAGACTTTTTGAAAAATGGCTATTTTGACTCGCCAAATTAAAATTAAAAATAAATCGATGCGTTTCGAGCTGCCACGATCAAACGATAGCTCCGATTGACACGAAAATTGAAATCCGATAATAACTAACTATTACGGATCCAATGAAACTGGTTTCGTTCAATTCTGAGACTGTTCAAAAATTGACAAATTTACAGTCGATTATTAAATATTAAAATATTCAATTTTCACAGATTAACTTTTAATTCGATTTTAAAAGTTCTAAAATATCATTCTAACTTCAGTATGATTAAATAAAATTTTCCAAATTATTTTCAATCATTTTTAACTTAATTTTTAATTATTTCCATAATTTAACATATTAAATTATCGATTTAATAATCTAATTAAATCCAAAAATTCAAATAAAAATTTATTCGACTTATAAATTCACTTATAAATATTTAAAATTAATTAAATATTCAAATTTTAATTTATAAAAATTCTGGGTCGTTACAGTTGAAATGATAAACCCATGCGATTTTATTGAAATTTTGGGATTGCGAGTTGAAATGATATATACCCATAAATATTAAATTTAACTTATGGATTGAAATGATAAATATCTGTATCACTTAACCATAGGATAGAAAATTTTATAAGGACGCCATTGGTCTATTTTTGAAAATTGATTTCCAAGGTTTTAAAAGGAAATATATGGGTTTAACAAATATTGATTTTGAAATTATAGTATAAAGATTTTATTTCAATATATGTGTAAAATTTAAAATTTCAAAATTGTATGTTTTGGAAATTTTAAAATTATAATATAAGTTTTGAAATGTAAGTTATAAAATTTTACTTATAACATTATTATTTTTAAAACATATAAAATAAGATTTAAAATAGATTTAATTTAATAATAAGATTTAATTTATTAAAAATTTAATTTACCTAATATTTATATAATATGTTTCTAAATATTTATTTAAATTTATATGAATATGTTGAAAATAGATTTTGTAATGACGTTAACAAATTAAAGTTGGAAGATGAATTGAAATTGATTTGAAATTTTACTTTTTAAGAATTATATTTAAATAAAATTGATTTGAAACTTATTGATTTGAGATTTTAAAGATATGATTTTATAACTTAAAAACATGATTTTGATTAAATGTGATTAAACAAATATTTTCAACTTTAAATAAAATTTTAATTGAATATTTAATTTTGATTTAAATTTAAATTAGAGATATCATTTAAATGTTTATAAAAGGTGATTAAGTGAATATTTCAGAATTAAATAAATTGAAGTTAGATATTTAGTATTTTAAGTTTGATTTAAATTTGTAATCCAGGATTTTATTTAAATGGTTATTAAAGATGATTAAGTGGATATCTTCGAATTTAGATAAAATTTAAGTTGAATTTTGAAATATAAATGAAATTTGTCGAATTGAGTTATTGTAAATGTTAAAATTGGAAGTGGTTTTGAATTTGTAGTTTAATCCTGGATTTGAAACCAATATAAGTAAAAATGGTTTTAATGAGAATTGAAGTGAACCTTTAACCTCTTTAGTTGAAATTATTGAGCTAAGATAGATTTAAATTGAAGTTTGGACTAAATTCGATTTGAATTGATTTGCGAAATTAGAAGAAACTATTTTAAATATATAAACTATTTTAATCTATAACTTATTTCAAATATATAAATTGTTTTTAATATATAAACTATGTTAATACATAACCAATTTTTAAAAATATAAACTATTTTTAATTCATAACTATTTCAATATATATAAACCTTTTCAATACTTAAATTGTTTAAGTTAGAACTGTTATGATTTAGATTTAATGGATTTAAATGCAAGTATTTTGATACGATGGTTTAAACTATTTATTGGTTATGATTTCAAAAGTGATATGATTTCAAAATATAATTTGATTTCCTGATATTATTTTTGGAATGAATATGATATTTTGATATGAATTATGAACTATTTGAAATGAAATGGCCATGGTGTAAAATAAGCGTTTGGTTGCTAAAGGGAAAGGGATCGGATATTGTCATACTCTCTGCCAATATCGAAAACCACTTTAACAATCGTGTATGTGATGGAGATTGCAGAACAAAGTAGGATAGTTCAGTGATGTCTATACGAGGTATGAACACAGCCCTAACTCAAGCGAGTCAGCTTGATGTGACTAAAACAGGAGCTATACTTAGGCCAAGTGCGGTGGCACCTCCGATCGAGCATGCTTATTCGATACAATTCTATTACTTTGTTATTTTATTAGGTGCACTATTGATTTTGGGAGTGTGTCTCGAGGTGGGCGGTAGTGGCTATTATGCGTTACCACCAGCCCGGTTCTACAAAATGGTAGAATCTTATCCTAGGCATTGCCTCGTGTGCCTTGTCACATGACTTATCGCACCCTCTACAATTTTAGTTTGTACCGTACCTATGAAGTGCTCCCTGAGTAAACCACTGATTGGGTGGGGCTTATAGTATCTGTATAGACTACGCGAATATAAAATGTATTAAGGGGGATAATGGTAACGCCTTAATGCTATTTTAATAGTTTACTTTACTATAGACATTATTATAATAGCGTATTGTACTATGTGTGTAAATATTTTAATAGATTCTTAAAGGATGGGAATCCCAAATATCCTTTAAGTTATTTTGTACTTCAATTTACATTTCACTTGAGTTGAATTTACTTGCATAAGAATGTTAATCCTAACTCGAGTGTTTTGTGTTTTGCTTTATGCTCGGGTCAGACTGAGTCTCATGGCATTTGAGACTCACCTTTGGAGCTTGGAGCTTTGCTTGATGATCCATCTTATATCTATTCAGCGTGTTCGGTTGTTTCTAGTTGCTTGTTTAGACTTGTCATTTGTTTTTTATTAGTGACCCCTATGTACATGAGATTCTCTATTGTATTTTGTATTAAACTCCGATGTTTATATGTTGCTTCATGAACTACTAATTATCTATTCCACTGCTTATTGTTACATTACTCTGTGTCTGTGATTCAATGATTGATTTATTTACTGTATATACTAAGTTTTTCCATATATAAATTAACAGTCTGTTGTTTTAAGCAACTGACATGAGTGGATGATTGTCGATTCGAATGGTTCGAAATACGAGGTTGTTACAATAGCGTACCAAATATGGAGTCCCATCATCCACTTAACGTAGACTATTTATTTCATATACTGCAACTAGTTTATAATGCATAGTTCTTTGATCAAATATTTTGAACTCGTGGAAATAAATCTCACAGAAAAGAATTTTCTAGTCGAAAATATATTTGGTAATAGAAATCATATTTCTTGTTCAAATGTTAAGTATAAACCATTATTATTACAATTCTCGTTTCCGATGTTTCTTTATGAAGCATAAGTGACCATTCACTCTCTTCATCCCAATTGTACCTTAAATCATATCTATGTTTGTACATTAATTTTTCTTTTTAAATGGTCGAACCATTCAAAAGAAATCCCTTACCGCAATATCGTAACGAGTTCTTTACAAAAATGCATTTGATCATCCTTAACATTAAAGGACATCAAATACAATGCACCTTATGTAAACCGATCAAATTGAACATTTCAGCGATCGAGTTCTTAGATTTATATTGTAGTTTTGGTGTTGTGTTACATGTAACACAATATGATCTTTATTGTAATCAATCAAATTAAATACTTGATCTTGCACTATAGTTTATTTGCTTACTTCGGATGAACAAATTTCGTCGCAGCATCATACACCACGAACTGTGACCGTTCATCATATAACATTTACATGCAATTTTATATGGATCAATTATACAGTCTTTTATTTCTTTTGACATTGGAACTCATAGAATGCAACGCACAGTCTCACTTAAATAAACACATAAGTGACCAAATTACGAATGTATTTAGTAGTCGTAAAATTGGGCGCTTGCATGGGTGTTGAAACGTTAACATGAAATAAGCATTTATTAGTAAGTATATGTTATATTTCAGTTTGTCAATCCTCAATTCGGTTCAGTTGTGTATCTTAATTGATAAACATTTTATCAATCATATTAAGCGCACAAATTTATCGATATAGATTATTATGACTTTATATAGAATGTTATCATTTCATTTTTCTAGTCGGGCTCCCACTAGTCTTTTATATTTCACTAAACCCTACTCGAAATATAGAAGTCTTTCGACTTCGCTAGTGGGTATTTGGACTCGTCCGTCTAGGAATTCTAACCCTGAGTTTGCTCATCAGTTATATCGTATATAACTCCTAACCCTTGGTACATTCAACCTTGAGTTTTCTTAATAAACTGAAACATGATTACTCACCCGTACCTACCATATTGCAACAGCCTAAGTATAGTGTATGTACCTTGAGTTTTCTCAACAATACATATATAGTCAATAAATAGATAATACTACACATAACATCCCTAGCTTGATTATACTCAATAACTAAGGAGTATGAATAATTTATTAGCATATATATACATATACATACAAATATATATATATATATAGTAGAGTGCAACATTATATTGAAGATCCATAAACTTCAATAAATTATATTGGTTGATATCGACTTATGGAATAATGTATTTCTTATGAAATACCATCGTGGTCCAAGTGTCGGACACATTAAAATTATGGTATACATACAATTATGTGTATATTTATTCCTTAAATCTATTTAGAGTTTCTTAATGTTCCACCTTTAATTTATACATTCATATTATATAATTTTTATTATTATATAAATTATATATTTCATATTACTTATATAATAATCTAATTTATAATACTATATTAATTAAATCTTATTTAATTAATTTTATATTATCTTAATATAACATTTATATTAAATATTTATTATATACTATAACTTTTATAGTATATTACATACAAATATGTGTGTGTGTGTATTATTTAATTAAATAACTTTTTAATTAATTTATTTAATTAAACAATTTTAATAAAAATTATATTAATTTCAAAATTCATTTATACACATATATGTATATTATGCTAATTTAGCATTTTAAAGCTACATAACATATATTATAATATGTAATACATGTATATATTTGTTAATTAATTAACTTATTTAATTAACATATTTTATTAACCTCATTAATAAATTTTATGAATTTCAAAATTAATTTATATTAATTTTCAAACATTTTGAAATTTTTATTATATTATAACATTTATAATATGTATATATTTTATATTTGTTGTTTTTTACGAATACAACAAATTAAAGAAGAGGGAAAAAACTAATTTTATTATTCAGTCCATAGCTATTTATACAAAGTATTTAGGCTGTCGAATAAAGGTCCATATCCATCGAAAGAAAAAGAAAAACAAACAGCAACATATAAAAGAAATGAAATGTAAACAACCATAACTCTTACTACTCAACACTCCATTCAATGCTCACAACACTCCCCCTCAAGTTGGAGCATACAAATCACTCATGCCCAACTTGCTGCATAAGAACCTGATCTTATTTCCATGCAAAGATTTGGTGAGAAGGTCGGCCACTTGCTCTTCTGACTTAACATAATTTGTACAGATGAGACCTTGTTGAATTTTTTCTCTAATGAAATGGCAATCCACTTCAATGTGTTTGGTTCTCTCATGAAAAACTGGGTTAGATGCTATATGAAGAGCTGCCTTGTTATCACCCCACAAACTCATCGGTACAACACACTGCAATCCCATCCCACCCATAAACTGATTAATCCACATTAATTCACAAACTGTGTCAGCCATTGCTCTATACTCTGACTCAGCACTTGATCTTGATACTACACTCAGTTTCTTGCTTTTCCATGAAACCAAATTTCCACCAATCAACACACAAAAACCTGAAGTGGATCTTATATCTAACCTTGAACCAGCCTAGTCAGCATCTGCAAATGCTTCAATTCTGCTGTGTCCATGATTTGTGTATACTATACATTGTCCAACAGTACCCTTCAGATAACATAGTATTTGTTTTAATGCAGTCCAGTGATCCACAGTGGGTGAACTCATAAACTAACTAACCATACTTACTGAAAAAGCAATGTCAGGCCTTGTCATGACCAAGTAGTTCAACCTACCAACTAATCTTCTGTATTTGTCAAGGTCTTTGAACAACTCTCCTTCTTTTGTAAAAATTAACTAACATAGGTATATTACAAGGCTTAACACCCAATTTTCCAGTTTCTTTCAATATATAAAGAACATATTTTCGTTGTGACAAGCATATTCTACCATTACTTCTAATAACTTCAATACCTAAAAATTATTTCAACTCTCCCAAATCCTTATATGAAACTGTGAATGAATATATACTTTGAGAGTAGAGATTCCTATTTCATCATTACCAGTGATAATAATATCATCTACATATACAATTAACAAAATTAATGTACCTTTCGCATTCTGGTAAAAGACTGAGTGATCAGCTTTGCTTTGTAACAAACCAAATTTCTCAATTGCCTGACTAAACTTCCCAAACCATGCTCTCCCTAAGCAACAAACCCAGGTGGTTGCTCCATATACACCTCCTCGGCTAAGTTCCTGTGAAGGAATGCATTTTTGATATCCAATTGATGTAATTTCCAGTTAAATTGTGCTGCTAAGGATATGAGTATTCTTATTGAAGTCATTTTAGCTACTGGTGAGAATGTTTCTGAGTAGTCAATTCCATATGTTTGGGCATAGCCTTTTGCAACTAAATGTGCTTTCAGCCTTTCAAGAGATCCATCTGAGTTCATTTTCACTGAAAATACCCATTTATAGCCTATTGCCTTTTTATCTTCTGGTAGATGAACTAAATTCCATGCATCATTCTTATCCAGTGCATATATTTCTTCTAACATGGCATTGTACCACTCTCTCTTTGATAAGGCTTCCTCAACTGTCTTTGGGATAGAAATTGAATAAAGTGTAGAAATGTAGGTATAAAATTCTGGAGATATGTGGTTGTATGTTACAACAGATGAAATAGGATAAGTACATTTCCTTTTCCCTTTACGCAATGCAATAGGTAAATCAAGACTTGAGACTAGTAACTGAATATCTTGTAAATTAGAAACAGGTGAAGATGAAATGTTAGAATTCAACTCCTCATTTTCATTGTGATCATTGGTTTTTGTAAATACATTGAGATATATCAGAAATCATTATCGTCTTCAGTTAAGTGTTCATCATGGTTTTCTTGAATTGAAGGAATTACTGGTGATGAATAAAAAGGTTCATCTTCCACAAAATTAACATCAATTGATACAACATACTTATGAAGACTGGGACAAAAGCACTTATACCCTTTTTGATGTCTTGAATATCCAACAAATATACATTTCAATGACTTTGGATCTAATTTTGTTAATTGTGGATTAACATCTCTAACAAAACAGGTACAACCAAAGACCCTTGGTTTTACTGGATAAATTGGTTTATTTGGACATAGCAGTTGATAAGGTATTTTATAATCTAAGACAGTTGAAGGCATCCTATTAATCAAAAAGCATGAAGTACTTACTGCCTCTACCAAATAGCTTTTTGGTACATTCATTTGAAAGAGAAGAGCTCTAGCAGTTTCCAACAAGTGTCTATTTTTCCTCTCAGCTACGCATTTTGTGCTGCTATGTCTACACATGAGGTTTCATGAATAATGCCATGTTGTGCCAAATATGAGTTAAATTGGTTGCTTGTATACTCTTTTGTCTTGTCACTTCTCAAAATTTTGATTGATGTATTAAATTGATTTTGTATCTCAGCACAAAAAATACAAAATATAGAAAACAATTCTGATCTATTCTTCATTAGAAACAACCAAGTTACATATGAGTAATCATCAACAAATGTGACAAAATATCTATATCCTTGTTTAGACACAGCAGCTGATGGAATCCAAATATCAGAATGTACAACTTCAAAGATAGAGCTAGATCTTTTATTAACACTAGGACATAGACTCACACAGTGAAGCTTTGCATATTGACAGGAATCACAATGTAATGTAGATAGAGAACTGAACTGTGGACATAGTTTCTTAAGCAGAGACAATGAAGGATGGCCTAGCTTACAGTGCACTTGAAAAGCAGAAGAAGCTATATTTGAACAACTTATAGATTTAGATGGCACAGTATTAAGAACATATAAACCTCCACATTCTTCACCTCTACCAATAATCTGTCTCGTTGTAAGATCCTGAAACTCACAATGATCGGGGGAAAATGATATGCTACATTTCAGATTTTTAGTAATTTGACTCACGGATATCAAATTAAATGACAAATTAGGAAAATATAAAACTGAGTTTAATGGTAATTTTGAGTTTACTCTTATTCTTCCAGTTCCTTGAACAAATGATTGTGATCCATCAGCTAATGTAACAGCATGAGTTGATTATTTATAATGTATATCTGAAATCAAATTACTGTTACCTGTCATATGGTCAGTTGCTCCTGAGTCTATGATCCATTTTGATTGACTTGTAGAATTAGCAATAGTTGAAACTGATGATGATGTTCCCTTATCTTTTGATTCCTTCTTCAATGATTCTTGAAATTTCACATACTGATCATAATCTCCTGCAGACATAAGAATAGATTTCATATCCTTATTCAACTGTGAATTCTTGTATTGAAGTTTCCTACACTCAAACTTCATATGTCCTGGCTTCTTACAATATGTATAAAATTTTCCCTGATTTGAAGTTTTGAACTCTGGAGTATTTTCTCTTGGTGAGTGGAAATTTGGTTTGACTGAATTATTCCATGGGAAATTCTGATTCTGGTTTCCTTGTACATAACCCTTGTTATTACTAATCAAAGCACTTTCTACTTTAGTACTTGATACTTGTGCATTAGCAATGTCAGATCGAAGAATTCTGCTAAACACTTCTTGTAATGAAGGAATATCTAAACCAGATAGAATCTGAGATTTAGCAGCTTCAAATTCTGGTGGTAGACCAGCCAAGAAACTCATACTTGCCATTTGTTCACGTTGTTGTTACTGAACTTTAACAACTGGACTGATTGGAAGAAGCATGTTGAATTCCTCATAAGTTTTCTTGAAGTTCATGAAATAATTCATAAGCGATTGCTCATGTTTCTCCGCTCTATAGAATGACTTGCACACATCATACATTCTTGTTAAATTTCCCTTCCAGAATATAAGAATTCTAAATATTCCATCAGTTCCTTAACAAACTCACAATGATTAACCGGACCAATTACCTCGCTATCAATTGAGTTTCTGATTTGTAAAAATAATCGAGCATTAGATCTGAGCCACATCAAGTTTTTCACATCCTTTGAATTAGGAGCAGGTGGATCTTCAGTCAGATGGTTATCTTTATCCATACTGCGAAGGTATAAACGAATCGTCTTACTCCAATTCAAAATTTTCATATTATTCAATTTATGATCTGTAATTTTGGACATCAACTGCATCGCGTCCATTGCGATCTTGTTTTCCCCACGTTGGACATTACTTTCTCCACTGTTAGCTCCCATCCTCACTGATTTGAGCTAAAACCCTAGTTAGATTTGAATCTGAAATTTTCGCGCTCTGATACCATGTTGTTTTGTACGAATACAACAAATTAAAGAAGAGGGAAAAAACTAATTTTATTATTCGGTCCATAGCTATTTATACAAAGTATTTGGGATGTCGAATAAAGGTCCATATCCATTGGAAGAAAAAGAAAAAACAAACAACAACGTATAAAAGATATGAAATGTAAACAACCATAACTCTTACTACTCAACACTCCATTCAATGCTCACAACAATATTAAATTTAACTATTAAATTTAAAATCTTATATTTTTTAGGTATCAAATACTTTTGAAAACTAACCGAAGGTCTAATTCAAATTGAACCTTTTTTTATTAGGGGCAACCTTTGGGCGCATATATCTATTCTAGCTAGGCTGATAGCCAGGTAAGATATAGTACATGATTTCCCAAACGTAATTCTTTGACATTACCTTTCTAGACACTCTACCATTTGGGCTATGAGCTTAATTGTTAACCCTAAGATGACTAATTTTGATCGCACAGACCATTGGGCTCCAATACTATAGCTGGAACTAGGCCAGCCGCTGTCGAAGATATGGTTGAATTTCAAATTTTTTAACCATATTGGATCATATTGGGCCTATGAAGTCTACTTTTTAGAACATTTCTAATTTCTTTTAAATAAAATCATTATTTTGTTTAAATTTATAATATAGTTTTATATTATGTAAATATTATAAATACATACATGTGTATCATATACACATATATATGTATGTGCATATGTCGCGTAGCAATCCGTGCAAGGTATAACATGCTTGTGTATAAGTGTCGACATTTACACTACAATGAATATGTTAGCTCATCTAGTATACAGATATATAGTCTAAATGTATGGTTATATACTTAAATTTATGCATTTAAAACATTGCATATATATATAATTCTATATTTTATTTTGAAATTATTTATGAATATAAATATATGCATATGAAATTTATAATGTACATATATATGTGTGTGCATGCGTGCATGTGTGTGCATATATTATTTTTATATAAAACTAAATTGAAATTTATTTATTTGTTTTACTAAAATTTTGAGATCTAAATCATTTTTTAAAATATACATATTATATATATATACACATTATAAATAATTAAATAATATATATATAAATATGAGTATACTTAATGAAATATATATATATATATAAAGTATACAAAAAAATATTCCTATTATAATGCTCACGACAAAAGTTGCTTTTTCTAAATATTTATATATATTAACTTTCGTACGAGAATTAATAAAAATTAATAAAAAGTACTTTTGAAAAAAATCAAATTAAAATAATCCTGTAAAATTTCAAACAAATTTTAATTTTAAAATATTTTATTATATATTTTATAATCAAAATATATTTTAAAATTAATTACTAATTTCGGCTATAATTTAAATATTCAAATTATACATAAAAATAATTTTTTATTCACTGAAAGTGAAATTAGATGTAAATTTATTTTTATAAAGTTAAAAACATATTTTATATATTTTACTATTTATAGAATTTAACTATTTAAATATATATATGTATAAAATTATTTTAAATGTGCTAAAAGTCCAATACGTGTAAAATTATTTGCATAAAATTTTAAAACCATATTTTGTACGCTATAAGAATTAATATTCGAGTTAAGAAGATGGTATAATTAAATAATGTATATTAATTAATTTAAATTAAAATAATAATGTTTTAAAAAATTTAAGCCTTAATTATCAAATCTTATACATAAATATTTTTATTAATATGTACATGTATATAAACAAATGATCATTCTAACTAATAAATAATATATCATATATAAATTATCAAGATATTGTACATAGTTGCAAATCAGAGAATTATCTTATCTCTAAAGCCTATTAGTATACCTTGAAACGATGAGATCAACTCCTTGAACTAATTTCTAATCTAACAAGGTGCTAGCTTCCGAACCGATGATCACTAGTTATCGAAAAACAATTATTTAATTTGATTTTAGATTTTGAAATGAATGGGAAGATGGAGTATAATTTTAGCCATAAATAAATATAGAAGGAGGCTCTTAAAAAATAGTGAATGAGTGAGGGTAACGATGCCTATATAGAGGAGAGAAAGGGGAGATAAATTAGTATTTAGATCCACTTTTCTCTCTTATACATTCTCTTACTTTATGTTATTAAGTCATGCCCCTTATTTTCCATCATATGGCGTCACCCATCATGCTTCATCATAACCGTACACACCAGCCCCCAAAAGGGCTTCAAACCTATTTAGAGCCTGTTGACAGCAGAAATGGCCACCAACACCCAAACAGTAAGTGAAGCACCAAAGATCCAATATCCAATAACAAACATAATACAGTAGAGAAACAAATATGAAGAAATCAAATTAAAACAGTAAGAAAGTAAATGAACAAGAGGATTATAGTGGTTCGGCTGACTCAGGCACACGTGCACTCCCAAAAAAATTCCTTTGATTGATTTATAACATTGTTTGTAGTAAAATCCATGGAAATCAAGAGTAAAAATGGCAGAGTATAGCCTAGGTAGAAGATGAAGCGAGCCAGAAAGAAGATCCCTTGCAATGGTCCATGCCTGTTGTATTTATAAAGGAAGCCGCCAAAGTAACTTGCTCAAAATTCGTATCTAGAATCTCCAGGCCAAGATGACACGATCCAAAAAATTTCAAGCTGATCGCTCAACCCTAAGAACGGTCTGGGTCGACCCCTAAGCGACCCCTCTTCCATGCATGGTGGGGCCCAACGATCCCTTATGTGGGTGTCCCTACTCCACTTTATGATTTCAAAGTTGTTTCCTAAATTGATGCGTCGTTCGTTAAGTTATTGAGAGATCATCATTGAGTTACGCTGCCAATCCAAGCAATCCATGGCCATATTAATCCGATCTGATCCCTTGCCGAGGAGAAGTACCAATTTCATACTTAATGTGAGCACCTGTTTCTTCGACTCTTGAAAAACGACACTAATACATCCTCGTTATTCACGTGCAGTGAATCCAAGTGTCGGAGAAGCGGATTCTCAGGGGCAAGAAAGAAAAATAAAGATAAAATAGAATCTCACATGTGTTATTTCAATAAAAACTTTACAGCAGAAATTTTATCAAAGTTAAAAGCATGGATAGTTATAAATTTCTGTCCTTACAAATGTGGAATACTACAGTCTAAGAGTGTAGTGGAAATAGACCGAAATCTTCAAAAAAATCTTCAAACTCCATGCTTCGAGCTCCATCCAGATTTCTTTTAAACTAAAACTAACTACTAGGCTGCCCGAGAAGATTAGGGCACCCAGTGTTCAAGGGAAAAGAAAAAATAAACTCCAGGTCAGTCGTGGAACTGGTGTGAGCATTCAAAAATTCGCATTTTGAAAACAAAATGGTATCTCATAAGACCTTGCCGCACATAAACACGGAACGTGTTTTTACCTTATGATAACCAAATCTTTATTACGTAAAAATAAGGGATATTATTTTTAATACATTCCTTTAAAAACATTTGCAAGTAAACTTATTAATCTTAGCCGAAATTGTTACATTATCAAATTTCAGCATACTAGCCACAAACGTGGGTTCTACAAACAAAATGGCAGGCACTTATTGGAGAATGGATTTCCATACAAATGACCAAGTAAAGGAACAACCTTTCGGCAGTACATCTCTTGAGGAATGTATTGAGGTCCAACTGATGGTACTCTACGAACACAAGATCGGCCTACCTCTTCCTAGATAGTACTGAACACGTCATCACCCAGGTCATTACCGACCTATCCGAGGGCCCTCACAGCATACATCTACAATAATTTAACTCCCAAATATCATAACGGGAATAAATATATCTAGAAGGGGATGATCATATCATAATGGTTGCGAACCATATAGCCTTGTTGCATCTACCCTATTTGGTTATTTCCAAGTGTGAGGCTTGAGGTAACGATTATCTTTCACATAGCACACCATCTTCCTTTGAATGCCACACTGCCATTCCATCGATCACTATTGACTTCCATAAACATACGACCTTCGAGCTTATACGTCTCAGAGAAAAGTGTTAAGCTAGGAGAAGTTTCCTTCTTCGCCACCAAACAAATGTATGGTTATAAAAGTCAATAATGAAATCTCAAGAACGCAGTGTCAGACATCCATCCATACAAGTTCATTCTGGCATTGAGCAAAACCGAAGGCACTCTCCTATAATATCCCATCGGGAACTATCCCTAGGATTAGTAGCAAAAAGTTCGTGCAACCCAAAGATTTTCAGAATGAAGGGACCACTTCAACTTAATATTTTTGAGCTAACCAAAATTATCAACAAGCCGTACTTTCACCTCGAAAATTCTCAGTCGTCATCCTTCATTTTCTTTATCATGACCTCATTTTTCAAACGCATACACCAGTTTGAAGTGGTTTTTGGATAGGGATTTACCCTAGATTCGACCATGGTTTCTTCGAACCAATCATCGATAAAAAGAAGTTCTGTGAATAGGGAATCATTCTTTAATTGATTAAGTTATTTTAATCAAAATCTCTATTGGCGATATATATATATATATATATATATATATATATATATATATATATATTTCTAAGACATTCTTTTTGGTATATAAGGAATCATTAAATCTCTCTTATTGAAATCCTTTTGATAAATTTAAACCTTTCCAATCTTGAAATAATTCCAAATCATTTCATTTTCACTTCAAAAACATTTCCAAATTTTCATTTAAATCTTCATAATGATTTTTTAATTCAAAATTCATAATTTTGATTGAGTTAGAATCATGTTATCTAGGATGTTAATCCAAAACCAGTAAATATTAAATGAGCTAAATTTATAGAAATCTATTAATTCTACTCAATATCAATTCCCGTATTCAACAAATACTATGAGAGGAATAGCAGCGAAATCACCTTTTAAATTCCACGAATAGTATAAGTACCCTATTTAGGCTATAACATCAAGTATAAGAAGATCATCTCTATGCAATCAAAGTTGTATTTAATTTGAAATTTTTTTAAATCTTTTTATACTTAACTCGTTTCCAACATTTTGACTTTATCTATCTCTCGCCCAGGGAAGAGGCAAGGTGAGCTAGGGCACGAGTTTCTCCTGAACATATCCCTAGTTTAAGAACCTCACATCATGTAGGATCGATTTCACCCTAGAGGGGGGTGAATAGGGTGATAGTATTAATTATAAAAATTAATTGCGGAAGCTTATAAAATAATTTCAACACAGATCACAGAACAATAGTAGCACAGATAATAACAGAATAATAAAATGCAGATATAGAACGACACGGAATTTACCCAGCTTCGGCAAAACCCTGCCTACGTGCTGCCCCCAAGGTTTCTATTAGAAATTAGATAGTCAGACGCTTCACACGTAAAGTCGCGACATCCGCTATCGACTAAACCTAACTCTACGCTCAAAACCCTGCCACAGCTCAGCCACTGAGTTGCGAATTCTCAAACTACGCCACGTGGTTTGTCCCCTAGTCACACGACTAGAAATTACAACGGTTTAAAAACTAAAATGCAAATTTAAAACAATTTTAAATACAAAACCCTAATTTATAAAACTAAGCCCAAATTAATATTATTAGAACCGGCCCAATAATTAGATGATTAAAAAAAATGTGTCCCCCTTTTCTCTTTTTTTATTTTATCGGCCCGGTTCCTTTCACTTGAGAATAATGGCGTTCGTTCCTTTTCCAGATTTAGGGTTTTATCAAATTGAAGCGCCGCTCGATACCATTCGATAGTAGACTTCGATGCTCTTTGATTTGCTCACGGCTCTTCAATTTGGATCGAGTTCGTCTACGATTTCGGTATGTACTCTACTCCTTTTGCTTTGCTGGTTTTGGCTTGCTTGAACTCGATGGATATTGCCGATGATGATTATTGCAATTTATAGAGATTGAATCCCTGTATTTGCGTTCGTCTGGAGTTAGTTGAATTTGTCAATTGATATACCTCGGCCGTTCGATATTGATTGAATGTTGACGATGATTTCTGACTTTGTCAATTCGTATATTTTTGGTTACTTGATATTCACGGCTCTGATTTTGAAATTGCGATATATTTGGTCAAAACAGAATTTTGATTTCTTTTCGTGATGACCACGGCTTCGACTCCGTTCCTTTTTCTGTTGACTTCTTTGATTAAAAACATGGCTTTGACTTGGTTACACACGGCTATGTACATGAATTTTTTTATCACTATAACCTGTACTGTTGCCTGACCTTTGTTGCCTCTGTTCATTTTATAGCTCGGCTAGATCACTTGTTGGCATTTGGTTGTAGTTGGTCTGACCTTAACTTTACTTTAGCATCAGCTGGTCTCTGATCTTTTGTTCAGTGTAGTCATTGTATACACGATGGATATTTACTTGGTTGAAACTGGTCACTCATGTTGTAAGTGATTTGTGCATTTGGTTTGAGTCACTAATTTATGCATTGAGTTGCATCACTGGTCTTTGCATTGTGTAGTTGCCATATCTTGTGCTCGAGCTCTTTGCACACTGATGCATTCTGGAGTTGGTCTTGTTGCAGTTTGGCTTTGTGTTCATGTATATAGTTGTGTAGCTTCACTTGCATTTGTATTCTGATTCATTTGTTCTTCTGTACAACACCTTTTCTTTGTTTTTCATTAAGGTCTGCATCTCTGATCTGGAAGCTTCACTATTTCATCTGATTGTTGAGTTTGTGCATTTTCTTCGTGTTTACTTTGGTTACTGGTTCATATCTTGTAATTGTAGACTAGCTTGCACACTTTGATCTACTTCATACCAGTAGCATTCATTAGCTCATGTGTTTCCATTGTTTATGTATTTGTGATACTCTGGTTTTGTATCACTTGATTTACAGTGCATTGTTGCTTGTGTATACTTGTGTGGTGGTGCACTTGCTTTGTGATTCTGTTGGACCTAGTTGTCCTATCTGCAGTGCACTGTCCACTATTCTATATGTTTGCTTCATGCTTCATTGTTATCTGGTAGCTCTCGAGTCTGTTGGCACTGGTTCGTGTATATGAGCAGTTTTACTTTGTTTTGGTTTATTTTGATTTTGGTCGAGGCTTTGCATTTGAGTGGAGTCATGGCTGCAATGGCTTGACCTTTGCATTTTGTTTGTTGTTTGGTGCCTTCTTGAATTTGTGTAGACTGTGCATTACACTTGAGTTGAATCCAGTTTCACAACTCGGGTTTGACCTTGTGCTGAAGTCGAGATTTTATTTATGTTGCACCTGAGTTGAAACCGTCTTTTTATTTGGGTTTGACCTTGTGCTCACCTATCATGTAGCATTATCAAGTGTTTATTGATGTGCACGGCCTTGTGGCATATACAGTGATACACTGTGTATGTCACAAGTTGTTCGTGTATAATGGATTCAAAATTAAATGATGACGAACAACCCAAATAACTGAGGAATATATCATTTTCAAAATTCACATTTTATTTTATATTGTAGGAATATTTCTTTTTCAATTTTACTACGTTAGTGAATATTTTTGCTGATTGCTCAGATGCTGGATTCTAACTGGAATGAAGTTGAAGATGAACTACGAGTGTGAGTGATATGTAGTGAGGAATTTATGTAAATTAGATTGTGATGTAATTGAATTTGTATCAAAGTTGTATAGTGAATAGTGAGAGCTTGAATTTGTACCATTCAAAATTGTAATAAATATTTGTTTGAATAAAATTTCTGTTTGAATTCAAATTTTGTGTTATTTAATTTTATTCAGCAAATATTTATTTAATCTATGAAAAATAAAATAGTACATTAACAAATACATTTACACAAATATATATATATATATATATATATATATGTTTATTATCATCAAACAAAAATCATATAATCGCATATTCAACAATCTCCCCCTTTTGATGATAACAAACATATATTTAAGATTTTGAATATGTTAAATGTATTTGATAATTGATATGCTCTAATTGCTCCCCCTATTTAAATGCTTCCTCTCTACACAAAGCTCCCCTACATATATGCATACAAATAAAAATATGCAAATGAGCCTAGATGCAAATGGAAAATATTTGACCTTTGCTTGATTTTATTTGATAAAATCTTAACTTTTCTCTCCCCCTTTTGTTATCAGCAAAAGAATAATAGTGTTAGAGAAAATAGAGATAAAGTGATCGATATTAATCCAACATTAAAAACTCAATTGAATATAAATATTAAATTTTAATAAAAAATCAAACAAAAATCATAAATATTTTGTTAGGCGCATATTCCACTTTTAGAATGATGGGAATTATGTCATCATATAAAACCATACAGTTGTGTCTATTTGTGGTATATTTATATCAGGAATTTGAATATCTACTAACCATGCATAACCGTT
This sequence comes from Allium cepa, assembly GCA_030765085.1. NCBI lineage: Eukaryota > Viridiplantae > Streptophyta > Magnoliopsida > Asparagales > Amaryllidaceae > Allium > Allium cepa. Next base: position 658,623,632 of record CM060940.1, read on the forward strand.
GGGACTTTTAAATGAGATTAGTAGTATACCAATTTTATTTTAAAAAAATGAACTCAAGTATCTTCTAACCACGCATAACCGTGAGGACTTTTAATGGGATTAGAATCAACTTGTTTATTTTAAAAAATCAACTTTTGATATGCGTTCCATACATGCATAACCGTGAGGACTTTTAAATGAGCATGGAAGCACATAACAAATTCCAAGTAATTCAACCATGCATAACCGTGTGGACTTTTAAATGAGAGTGAATACTTTGGTATTTATTTATTATTATTATTAATTTTTTTATTATTATTTTTTTATTTTTAAAAAAATGTAAAAATGAAAAATGAACGATTCCTGTTTAAAGTACCACATATCGACAAACTATATAGAATTTTGATGAGTGATGGTCGTTAGAAATATGATAGAGATAGAGTTGGTCATGGAATTCTTACCAACAAAAAGTTTTATAACTCTTGTTTAAATTTCTAAAGAAATTTACTAATTATACCGTCTCGAGTCATAATAAATATCAACACTCATCACTTTTTCAATCACTATTTATCTTTCGATAATTATTAAGGAGTCAGATTAGTCAAAATAGTCACTTAAAATCAAATTCAAAAATATTTATGAAATCAATTTTTCAAAATGACTAATCTGAAAATATGGTCAAAAATGATTTTCTTGAGGGGGGTTTATACGAAAATTTTTCTCCTATTTGAAAATTATTTGAAATAAAAAATATGCAGATATTTTCTTTGAAAAATGATGCAGTTACTAAATGTCTCAAAAATCACGTTCAACTCAGCGTAATCTGCATCTGAATTTCTTTTTCACTCAAAATCATCATTAATTGAATTTGATCGACCAAACCATGAAGTGTGCACCAAAAATTTCAAAATCAATTTTAACAGCAATTTAGATGACATTCTTTTGAATTTGAAATGAAGTCGTGTAAATAATCAAAAACCGTGAATATAGAGTTAGCCATATTTACAACCAAATGTATTATCCAACAAAACACTATTTTTAATCTAAACTGATATATATGAAGTAATTCAAAAAATCTAGAGAATTTTATATTGTTTTTGGCATAAGAATATAATTTGGCCAACTAAGTTGAATAAGTCAGAGTTAATATCATCATTTTTTCATCATCTCATTATTGGCTGATTTAATTCAGAATATGTTGCAGATTATTACATTTAATATATCGTTCAAATAAATATACCATTACCTGTTTACCTTTACGATATTTTTTGTTGTTGTCTGTTGTGATTCAGTCACCTTTATACTAGGCTAAGGAACTTTGCTTTGTCGCTCCGTGTGCTTCTGGAACAGCCATAATCCAGAGAGTCGTTGTTCCTTAGCCTGCCACCACACCTACACGGGAAAAGATTTATGTGACCTATTTGTTTTTATAGGTCCATGGTTGTTAGTGGCGGAATATTTAGAAAAATAATTTTGTGGAGACCCAAAACTATTAATAATTGTTCCCTTCGGCACCCAAATTTGTTTAACTTTGAGAGTTTTTATATTTATGCCTTTTGGAACCCAAATCGATATAGTTTTCACATGTTTCGATCTATACCAAAAATTATTGTGATTGTGTCCATATTTTCTACAAATCGTGCACACTGAATTTTCTTGATTAATCTTGTTTTCAACAATTTTAGATTGATTATATCCAAGTCCTTTTCTAACCGTATTAACAGTTTGCTTTCCTAACAGCATATTCAACGATTTTTCACTTTTTGAAAATTTATCTAAAGTCATTGACAATTGTTAGACTTGTGTTTTGAGAGATTCATTTTCATTTAACAATTATGTGCACTTTTTAATAGAATTCTCTCTCCTAGTATTTTCACTCTCTTTTAAAATCAAAATTTTATTTTCAAGTGATTTTATATTGATTTCTGATTTCTTAATTTCATCTTCGAATGTTGGACACTTATCACACTTAGGGATCCTTCTTTGATAGTTTTCAACTAATTGGTCAAGTTGTTCATTTAATTCTATCAAAGTGTCTTTTTGTGATTCAAGTTTAGTGTATTTTTCCCTACGTCGTTCAAAACAGCCATTTACTTCGTGGAAATAAGTAAGTAATTCAGAGTGAGTAAGTTTTGATACCTCGCTTGGTTCGTCATCGTCGCTATCAGTTATATTTCCATGAAGGCACATATCTGCTTTCTCACTCTCACTACTAGAACTTTGATTATCTTCATCCCTTGTATTCCACGTGGCTGCAAAACTTTTCCTTTTTAATTTCTTTTTAAAGTCGCGTTGATTTTGAGGACAATTGGTCTTGATGTGTCCGGGTTGGTTGCACTTGTGACAGATAATCTTCTGTTCTTCAGAGTAGTCTAGTGCTTTGGCTATTCTGCTTTTCGCTTTTTGAATTCGAGCTTAATTTACATATTTGTAATTCCACTTTTTGAATTTCTTTATTAATAGCTCCAATTTTGCTGCTGCATCATCATCGTCATCGTCATCACTTTCATTTGTTCCTTTGAGAGCTATTGATTTCTTTCGAGTATCTCCTCCTTCACGCTCTTCCTTGAATTTCATTTCTAGCTCATAAGTGGTGAGATTTCCGATGAGTTCTTCGACTTTCATTTGTTTCAAATCTTTTGATTCTTGAATGGCAGTCACTTTGGCTTCAAAACTTCGTTGAAGGACTCTATGGATTTTTCGAACTATCTCCAACTCTGTATATGATTTTCCAAGAGATTTTGATTTGTATACGATATTGGAAAGTCGTCCATGCATCTCTTTGACATTTTCTTCCTTCGCCATTGTGAAGTTCTTGTATTCGCTGCTTAGCATGGCAAGGCGAGATCTTTGACTTGAGATGTTCCTTCGTGAGTCACTTCTAGTGCGTGCCATATTTCCTGCGCAGTTAGACAATGTGAGACACGATTAAATTCAAATTGATGCAATGAACAGATAATAGAATTCATAGCTTTAGCATTAGTATTTTGTAATTTATTTTCTAGTTCTGTCCATTGTTCCTTTGGTTTATCTACTTCCTGGTTATCTACAGTTATAGTCGGTGTCCTATAACCTGTCTCAACAATATTCCAAGCGTCAATGGTTTTCAGAAAGATTTCCATCCTATTTTTTCAATAAGCATATTCACCATTGAACATTGGTGGTCTAACTATGGATTGACCCTCAGCAAAAGCAGTATTAAAAAAACATTTTAAAAATTCAAATTTTTAAAACAAAAATTGGCTTTTGAAAAACGAATTTTCAAAACAGAAGTTGACTTCTATTCCTAGCTCCGATACCACTTGTAGGATCGATTTCACCCTAGAGGGGGATAAATAGGGTGATAGTATTAATTATAAAAATTAATTACGGAAACTTATAAAATAATTTCAACACAGATCACAGAACAATAGCAGCACAGATAATAGCAGAATAATAAAATGCAGATATCGAACGACACAGAATTTACCCAGCTTCGGCAAAACCCTACCTACGTGCTGCCCCCAAGGTTTCTACTAGAAATTAGATAGTCAGACGCTTACACACGTAAACTCGCGACACCCGCTATCGACTAAACCTAACTCTACGCTCAAAACCCTTCCACAACCCAGCCACTGAGTTGTGAATTCTCAAACTACGCCACGTAGTTTGTCCCCTAGTCACACGACTAGAACCTACAACGGTTTAAATTAAAATGCAAATTTAAAACAATTTTAAATACAAAACCCTAATTTATAAAACTAAGCCCAAATTAATATTATTAGAACCGGCCCAATAATTAGATGATTAAAAAAAATGCGTCCCCTTTTCTCTTTTTTTATTTTATCGGCCTGGTTCCTTTCACTTGAGAATAATGGCGTTCGTTCCTTTTCCAGATTTAGGGTTTTGTCAAATTGAAGCGCCGCTCGATACCATTCGACAGTAGACTTCAATGCTCTTTGATTTGCTCACGGCTCTTCAATTTGGATCGAGTTCGTCTACGATTTTGGTATGTACTTTACTCCTTTTGCTTTGCTGGTTTTGGCTTGCTTGAACTCGATGGATATGGCCGATGATGATTATTGCAATTTATAGAGATTGAATCCCTGTATTTGCGTTCGTCTGGAGTTAGTTGAATTTGTCAATTGATATAGCTCGGCCGTTCGATATTGATTGAATGTTGACGATGATTTCTGACTTGTCAATTCGTATATTTTTGTTTACTTGATATTCACGGCTTTGATTTTGAAATTGCGATATATTTGGTCAAAACGGAATTTTGATTTCTTTTCATGATGACCACGGCTTCGACTCCGTTCCTTTTTCTGTTGACTTGTTTGATTAAAAACACGGCTTTGACTTGGTTACACACGGCTATGTACATGAATTTTTGTATCACTATAACCTGTACTGTTGCCTGACCTTTGTTGCCTCTGTTCATTGTTTAGCTCGGCTGGATCACTTGTTGGCATTTGGTTGTAGTTGGTCTGACCTTAACTTAACTTGAGCATCAACTAGTCTCTGATCTTTTGTTCAGTGTAGTCATTGTATACACGATGGATATTTACTTGGTTGAAACTGGTCACTCGTGTTGTAAGTGATTTGTGCATTTGGTTTGAGTCACTGATTTATGCATTGAGTTGCATCACTGGTCTTTGCATTGTGTAATTTCCATATCTTGTGCTTGAGCTCTATGCACACTGATGCATTCTGGAGTTGGTCTTGTTGCAGTTTGGCTTTGTGTTCATGTATATAGTTGTGTAGCTTCACTTGCATTTGTATTCTGATTCATTTGTTCTTCTGTACAGCACCTTTTCTTTGTTTTTCATTAAGGTATGCATCTCTGATCTGGAAGCTTCACTATTTCATTTGATAGTTGAGTTTGTGCATTTTCTTTGTGGTTACTTTAGTTACTGGTTCATATCTTGTAATTGTAGACTAGCTTGCACACTTTGATCTACTTCATACCAGTAGCATTCATTAGCTCATGTGTTTCCATTGTTTATGTATTTGTGATACTCTGGTTTTGTATCACTTGATTTACAGTGCATTGTTGCTTGTGTATACTTGTGTGGTGGTGCACTTGCTTTGTGATTCTGTTGGACCTAGTTGTCCTATCTGCAGTGCACTGTCCACTATTCTATATGTTTGCTTCATGCTTCATTGTTATCTGGTAGCTCTCGAGTCTGTTGGCACTGGTACGTGTATATGAGCAATTTTACTTTGTTTTGGTTTATTTTGATTTTTGTCGAGGCTTTGCATTTGAGTTGAGTCATGGCAGCAATGGCTTGACCTTTGCATTTTGTTTGTTGTTTGGTGCCTTCTTGAATTTGTGTAGACTGTGCATTACACTTGAGTTGAATCCAGTTTCACAACTCGGGTTTGACCTTGTGCTGAAGTCGAGATTTTATTTATGTTGCACCTGAGTTGAAACCGTCTTTTTATTTGGGTTTGACCTTGTGCTCACCTGTCATGTAGCATTATCAAGTGTTTATTGATGTGCACGGCCCTGTGGCATATACAGTGATACACTGTGTATGTCACAAGTTGTTCGTGTGTAATGGATTCAAAATTAAATAATGACGAACAACCCAAATAACTGAGGAAAATATCATTTTCAAAATTCACATTTTATTTTATATTGCAAAAATATTTCTTTTTCAATTTTACTACGTTAGTGAATATTTTTGCTGATTGCTCAGATGCTGGATTCTAACTGGAATGAAGTTGAAGATGAACTACGAGTGTGAGTGATATGTAGTGAGGAATTTATGTAAATTAGATTGTGATTTAATTGAATTTGTATTAAAGTTGTATAGCGAATAGTGAGAGCTTGAATTTGTACCATTCAAAATTGTAATAAATATTTATTTGAATAAAATTTCTGTTTGAATTCAAATTCTGTGTTATTTAATTTTATTCAGCAAATATTTATTTAATCTGTGAAAAATAAAATAGTACATTAACAAATACATTTACACGAATATATATATGTTTATTATCATCAAACAGAAATCATATAATCGCATATTCAACACATCAAGATCTCACGAATAGAAAAATCCAATCTACTCGTAGGCTTTTAGCCAAGATTAAACCACTTAATTTGTAATAGCTTTTCTTTAAATCGTGTATTTAAACTTACTTAAATAAGCTAGAAAACCTCCAATCATTATTAAAACACTTGATTATCCTTTTGAAAACATTCATAAAATATTGGAAATGAATTGCTAAGTTAAAGCTATATTTCAAATGTTATAGAAAAGTGCCGCGGAAAAGTGCTGCAAAAAAGTGTTTTTTAGGCTATATTGATTAAAACGACTTTTCTACCACTGGAAATTCATTTTTATAACTAAAATCACTTTTAAAACATTTCAAAATATTTGTAAGATTTATTCCACATTTTAAAACTTTTTTAAAATATCATTTTTAAAGAAATCCAGGTTTGGATTCTGAACTACAAAACCGCGATTTTTTCAAAAACTTGTTTTACTCATATTTCAAAATCTGCTTATCAAAATCTTGATTTTTTTTCTTCATTGGACAAATGTGGATACAGTAGTTTATAAAATTATTATTTCAAAGAATTCCGAGCTATAGTCCATCTTTTACACTCGTTTGGCTTTTATAGCGTGAAATGTTGCTACGCGACGCACCTATTTTTGACTAAATTTTCAATTATCATTCAAGCTTCACCGAAACACATTCAAATGTTTGTAAAACATTTCAAACTCATTTTTAAACAATTTTAAAGAGGTTTAACATTCCATATACACTCACTCATTAATTCAAGGAATGTGATTTCTTTTGTGCTTATCGACGTGTATTTCCATGACTTGCATATATTTTCAACATTCATATAAAACAATCCAAACTAAAATCAAAGCATATTAAACATCCATTACAAAAATCGTATCGTTATCCAAAATATAATGTAATAGTTTAGGAGTTCTCAGCTTCCTTTTCCCTTCGAGCTAATAGAAAATCGTTGAAATCCGGAGAACCAATTATCGGTCACATTTTCACTTATTTACTAACGTACATATTTTTGTAAACAAAATTCAAAAATAAATATCTTATCGTTTTAAACTAATTAAAATGATCAAATTGAATTATAAAACCATATAAATTAATATTAAAAATTATTTACAAAATTGCCATTATACCAATAAAGTGATATCAATTTTCCCTTATATTTTCAAATCAAATATATTTATGTATACACACACACACATATATATATCTTTATAAAACTATTGAAAATAATTCATTAGCACTTCATAACTATTCAAAATGAATTATCATCATTTAAAATAATTATTTGTATAATTAAAATAATAATTAAATCATTAAATCATAATTTAAATTAAATAAATCGATTATTTAAATTCTTCGAGGAATACATTTTATTTATATATTTATTAAAAATAAGATTAATATTACTTATTATCACTTAAATTAATATTATTTGAATTATCAACCTTTTGTTTGCATAAATTTAAAATAAATACAATTTATCAAAGTGATAAATTGGCGGGTCGTTACAGACTCCACCCTTAAAAGAATTTCGTCCCCGAAATTACTCAAACAAAAAATCCCAAAGGTTTGCCCATAATATTTACCCCCTTAAAAGAATTTTGTTCCTGAAATTATCTAAACAAAAAACCCCAAAGGTTTTCTCCAAAATATTTATTTTAAATTTATACCCGTACGATGTATATTGATCGCTTGTACGCAATATCCTATTCGATCTTCTATTCGAATCCACAACTTTACTTCTAAACTAGTATGGATCCCTCGATCCTTTAGTGCAAACTCTGACCAGGCTTCCTGATCAGAACTACAATTCTCCTTGCACAGCTTTCAACTATGATAGAAAACTCAAGTATCCAACCATAAACCCTCATCAATGTTCGTCATCAAGAATCGAGTGACATATCCTCTTTCGGATCGGTGTAAAAACCTCAAAGTTCTGCACTCGAATCTTGTATTAAATCGTGCGATGAAATTACCCACATACTTTATATGAATTAATTAACTCTTCAAAAAATTTATGAAAACATTTCATAAAAATTCCATTCTATATTCAAACTTTTTATAAAGATACTTCTTTATACTTAGCTATATTACATTTCTATTTCCAAATACTTCTACTTTCTGAAAATATTTCTTTCCAAAAGATAAAGATCTTTTTATTATATTACATTTCTAAACGTATATTAGTGGTTACTAGAAACTTATTTTTAATTAACTCATTAAATTAGTAAATCATCATAAACTTCTTTTTACTAATATTAAATGTAAAAACATTCTTTATTTAGTTAAAACTTTCTTTATCAATTAATATTCCTTTATTGATTAAAACTTTGTAACATTCTCGAATTTTGAACAAGTTTAATTTGACAATTAATTTAATTTTTGGAATCAAATTTTGAATAAATGTGAATTTTTCCAAGTTTAGTCAGATATTTGTATATAAATTTATTTTAAATTGAATTGTGAGATTGAAATTCAAGAATAAATATCTTAGGAAATAAATTGGATTTAAAAGATATATTTTTAAAGATGATAAGAAATAGTTTTCTAAATTTTAATATATATAATATGTAGGTATATGACTAGAATTGTAAATATAATATGATGTTAAACAAGGTTAAATAAAAGAATTAAAATGCTTTTGTCTTATATACTTGAAAATAAATATAGTTGATAAACAAATACAAAGCTTTGATAAGAATGTATATTTTGAAAGTATAAAATTTAAAATACATGACATATATATGTAAATATAAAATAGACAAACATGTTTTATAAATTGAATTCAAATAAGGTTTAAAAACACAATTTGTAAATAAATTTATGGAAAGGGGTTTGAACATGAGATAAACATAAACCTAACTAAGGACTTAAACACAAAGATACATTATTATGACATTTGTAAAAAAATTATGTAAACAATATTAACAAGTGTTCATTCAAGATTTACAAGTGTAAATGATAAGAACAAGTGGCATTTATGTTTTAATTTGAATTAAATAAAACATTTTCTCAAATCTGAAATTTCAAAATAATTCAAAATGAAAATCTCAAAAAAAATTCATTTTTATCAAACCTGAGAAATAAATGCATTTCAACCTGAAAAGAAGTATCAATTTCTAAATACAATCAAGTTTCAAAAGCCTGAAGCAAGAATTCAAATATCCTTAAGCAACAGAATCATTTCCAGTTTTTCAACCTGATTTGGAGCAATTCAAAGATCATCTCTCAAATTTCAAAAGAAAAATGAATTCCAGAGCAAAAGATAACAACTCTGGCTTCTCTGCTCTTCAATTCCAGTTCTCTTTTCTTCCCATCCAGGTGAGCAAATCTATCTATAAAAACATAAATCTGGGTTATGATTTATTTCTATGAAATGAAATTGTTTTGCATGAATATAAATTTGATAGTAGGCTTGATATATTCAAATATATGAGGGTATGCATATATGGGTACAGGCATATTCACTCTGTTAAAAGATATGCAGACTCAGGATAAGATTAAGATTGAATTCCTCTTCTTCTAATCCTTTGTAGAATTCGAGGTTTAAACAGAAAGTGATTAGATCAACCATATCTTAGTTTTGAAAATATTGTTAAACATAATTAATAAGTAAATTTAACCTGGAAGTATGTATTACAGCAACAACTCAAAAATACGACAAAAAATTGACTTTAATGATTTATTGCTCCACTCATATAATCTGTTTTGAAACTGGAAGTTATGATTTTTAAGATTGATTTCATGATTTTTAAGTACATATGTAAAGAGAAATCGCTAGTTGAACGAAAATTGGTTTTTGACCAAAATCTGATGACGGCGTGATGATAAATCTTGTTATCGAAACTGGAGCATGCTTGTGGTCAGGATCACCAGAAAAATGGTGAAGTAATTTTTGGATCATCGGAGAGGATAGTCGACGTTAAAATAGGGTTTTGGGACCTCGTTTGAATGACGTCGTATTTATGGTTACTGCACTGTCAAAGGAAGATCGGACTTCACCGCAGGGGTTGCAATCGAAGCTTGAGTGGTTGACGATGCTCTAGGTGGAGTGGTGCAATTTCTGGTGGCATGGTTCGTCGACGGTGAGGTAGTTTGTCGATTGGGTTTTGTTCCAGAATTTGTATTTTTGGGTCAGATTCGTTTCTCGACCGAATTGAGTGGTAGATGTAACCGTGATTGGTTGAGTGGATCATCGGTGAAGTGTAGAAGCCAGTGTCGATGACCCGAGTGACGTTGATCATTGGTGGAGGTGCACACGTGCACATGTACATTGATGTTCGCTGTGGTTTTGGGTGAGGGGAAGAAGATAAGTTTTCTCGGGCTTGTCTTGAATCGTGGAGGGGTTGGCTCGAAGTAAAGGAGGGACGCGAATGATTTTAAATAGTTTTGAATTTTAAAAGCAAATCGTGACTTTAAAGAGAAAGGAGAAGAAGAAGAAGAAAGGGGTGTTGCTCGGATTACAGCTCGATGTTGATCGGGTTTTTGCTCGAAGTAAATATTAGTGTGGCAAATGGCTCGGGTAAAAACAAGTTTGGCTCGTGTTTTAAATGATGACAGATTTGAATCAAAGTTTGAATGATGCAAGTTTTTAAATTTAAACTTACCTTTTGAAAATAAATATTGATTTGAGCCTGGGATTAAATCAAAAGTTTAAGAAAAGTATTTTTGAATAAAGTTTTATTTTATATAACCTTTGTGTTAAAAAGGTTTATTTTAAATAAACTTAGAAATGAAATTAAGAGGTTAATGAGGTTTTATGAAGATAAAAGGTTTATCATAAGTAAATGTTTTAATGGTTAATTAAATTTTAAAGTTTAAAATTAATTTATTGTTAAAGGAAATTAATTACTTGTAGTTAATTACTTAATGAAAGTAATTAAGATAAATTAATTAATAATTTAAGTTAATAAATCAAGTAATTAATGAATAATTAATTAAAAATAATCACTTAATTGAAAGTAATTAAGAATGGATAAATAATGATAAATTGTTTTTTGATTTATCATTGATATCTCTGTTATGTGATTGTGATGCTATGTAATATGATCTGTTTTGTGCTGAGCTGTGATATCTATGATAAATATACTGCTGTGTGAATACGAAAACCCTTTAGCCCGTAAAACGACATTTGAATTTCGATGCGACAGGGAGTCGGATTCCAGTTGGTTATCCGAAACCAACATCGAATCATAATGATGAATCTTTGTGATTGATAAATTTACTTTATCTATGAATCTGTGAATAAAAAATAAGCATTATAGTTTATAGCGCTTATCAAATATATTTCTGTGTTTAAATCTGTGATGATTGATGATGTTGCACTATTGTGTAAAACCCCTGGACTACACTATATACACACAAATATGGATTTCACGAGGAAATCGGTTAAGTCACAGATATTTGAACTTAATGAAATGGTTTCAAAAAATGAATTTTTCAATTCAAATGATTTTGGAAATGGAATTGGGTTGAATTTGAAAAGGCTTTTGAAAAGGAATTTTAAAGATAAAAGTTATTTTAAAACTGGATAAAGTTTTGAAATTTAAATAGTTTGATTTGAATTTAAATTCAAGATTTAGAATTGAATTCTATGTTTTGAAATTATGGTTTAAAAAGGTTATGCAAATTATAAATGTGTTTATATGGGTTTTAAACCATTTTGAAAGTATTGTTTTGAGAATTTGAATTCAACCTAAGTTTTATACTTGAAGGGCTTTAACTCGTGCGAATGTCATCGGATTTTTCCGAGACGAAAACCATATGTTTTCAAATAATAATAGTTTTCATATAAGGAAAGGGTTTCCAATTTGTGTTGGAAGATTTCAAATCGAATTGAAATAGTTTGAAAACTGTTAACTAATCTTTGTGAAAGATAGTCAAACCTTGATTTGAAATTGAAGAGCATTCTTAAAGGTGTATCTTTTATATAAAAGATTTGGAATGGAATTGTTTTGTGGAAATGATTTTGAAAGCTATGAATTGAATCTTCGATTTAAAGATTGGAAGAGTTAATCCAATTTGAAAGGAAAATTGTTTTGAAAAGGGCTATGAATGAATCTTTATTAAAGATTGATGAGGTTTGTTTTCAAATTGAAAAGGGATCTGAAAAAGCGTATCTTTCGTATAAAAGATTTGAATTGGAAAGGTATTAATGAATCTTCGTGAAAGATTGGTAAACTTTGTGAACTTTGTGAAGCGAATCTTTTGTTTAAAAAGATTTGTAGATGGTAATTTGTTTAAACCATTTGAAGAAAATTTTTGGGTTTTAAATTGTGACTTGACTGAAATCCCATATCCATATGTTTTTAAATATTGCGCTCATTATTCGGTTTAGCCGGAAGAGGACCTTGTGTCAGATAACCCATTCCGAATAATAATACGACGTATATGGATAGCATTTGAAGACCGATGGTGAAGACCGGATATTTTTGAAAACGAAAGGATTTCTTGTCGAATGTCTTTGCATCGGCTGATCCTCGGTATAAAGATTTAAGCACCCTTTGTGATGGGGAGTCCAGACGTGATTCGGAATTATCCGGATGTGCAAGGGCTTCTTTATGAAGTGCCTTCGGTTCTGTTCGAACCCGGAACAGACTTGTATGGATGTGTGTCTGACGTTACACTTTGAGATGTAAAGCTGGTTTCTATCAAATACATTTCTGTTTGGTGGCGGAGATTCATTCTCTTAACTTAACACCCTTCTCTGAGACGTACGAGCTCAGAGATTATGTAGTTGATGATTACTAGTAATACATTCCCAATTTGGTAAGGTGGCATATAAAGTGCTGCTGATCATTTGTTGATCGAAGCATGGCTTTTAAAAGAAGCGTAGCTTTGTGGACAAGACTTCGTCGAGCCTCACAACCCGGAAATGGTCGAAACAGGAATGTTGTGGCAATGTTTTTAGGGGTCGCGCCCCTAGGGTATGTCCATCTTCTTCTGGATAAGAGGTGGTATCATGGTATGGAGCCCAGATGTTTAACCTATGTGGTTACTGCAAATACATTACTTTGTGATTGTTGGTGTTGAGGGCCCTCGGATAAAGGTCCGTAACGACCGAGGATGGCATAGCTCGTGTGTTAGTTACCTAGTTGCAGCTTGGTTAAAGTGTGAAGTAGCGTCGGCCTTGTTAGCAGAGATCCGGTTAGGTTCTCGGGGGCGTCCTTCCAGAGGCGTTCCCATTTCGGTAAGGAAGTTCCTTAGCCTGACCATTTGTTGGAAACCCAATCATCCAACATGCGCCTTTACGATTTCAATTGTATAACCTACCATTCTTAAATGTTAGCTATAGTAAGCATACGACAAATTGTGGTATGCTGGCTAAGTGTAACAACCCGCAAATCCGTACCCCTTGAGTCAACACTATTCTACAACAATCAACTCAAGTTGTACAGAAATACGAACCATTTTGGTTAAAGAAGAAGAGGTAGAAGAAGAGAAAACAAAATCAACATCAGAATCTTACCATCGCAGCGGAATAAAATATAATAAATAATAAATAATCTTTACTCAACCAAAAATATCTCTATTTATATATTACATCATCAGGGTACATCAATCACAGCTCGCATCAATAACATACAAATGGATACATAACAACTCAACACAACGGTAGATATATATATATATATATATATATATATATATAAAAACAAGTACGAGAGTATGTATCTTCATCCAGCTCGTCCCCTGAGCTCCACAGCATCATAACCTGTATCCTATCATACTCAGTCTGACCCGAGCATTATAGTAAAATAACACCCGAGTCAGTCTGGAATACCAGCGTGAGAAAATCACACCCAATTGATTATTAAAGTTTCAAAAATCCTTTGAAAACAAAAGCATCTCGTAAGACCACCCCTTACTGGACAGTTCCGAGTGAGATCACCCCGCAGTTGGGATCAGCAACCGCCCACTAAGCCGAAATAATAAAAAGGGACATCTAGACTGGAATGACCTCACCCTGCTTGGGTGCTACCCACCTAGCCTTGCTGCATATCCCCTGATTTTCAGTCATTCCTATTTGATGAGGCTTGAGGCTAAGCGTTACCTTTTAGAACAATATCTCTTAGAATGCCCATCGTACACCTGATGATGTTTTCGCAAGCATTCATCCATACAAGTCCGTCCCGTGTTCGAACGGAACCGAAGGCACTATTCCTACTACATCCATTTTGGAAATATCCTCAGGATTAGTAGCGACTAGCCCTTGCACTTCACTGCTCCATCTTCGACTCCGAACACGTTTTTCGCACGAAATGTACAAACCGGATCGAAGTGGTTTTCGAGAAATAAATCTCGATCCCGGTCTCTTCGAAACGATCAACGCAGTTGGCCAATATTGATAGTCGGTTATTTAACTATCAATTAATATTCACAAACAACCATCCAACAATAAATAATTTCCCAAATTATTTATTAACCTCAAAATATCTTCCCAAGATATATTTTCTATCTTCAATCCTTTGAAAACAGTTTCAAAACCATCTTTCTTTCCAGAATAAACTTTCCCAAATATTTTCTATCTCCTCTGAAAATTACCAAGCACAAACTAGATTTTTTTCAAAATAATTTAAAAAAACACTTTACTTTGAAATATACTTTAAAACATTTAAGTTAAAACTACTTCCAGAATTTGTTAAGAATACATACGATATTAATATTTGAAAATAAGGTTACTAAATAAAATATAAAACTTAATTTTCACTTTTTAAAAACAAATACTAAGTCACTCTTTAAATAATTACTACCATAATAGATTTAAAGGAAATACTTACTTTAGAATTTAAATATTAGAAATAGTAAATTTTCAAAACATACTTCTCAAAACAAACTTTAAACTTTTAATTTATATTTAAAAATTAACTTTGAAACATACTTGGTTGTCCAGGGAGAAATTTCCAAATTCAATCACTTAAATCAATTTCCCAAATTTATTCCCAATTTATTTTATTTGAAATAAATTCTTTACTCATCAATTTATTTCAAAATTCATTAATTATGGACTTTACTATTATTTCCCGTTTGATTTTAAATCTTTAACTGAGATATAGATTTTTCTCATTTCCTCTTTATTCTTCTAGGATAATTTAATTCTAAAATAATTGTTTATTTCTTTTAAATAATAACATTGAAGATTAAGTTTCATTAACTTTCTGTTTATTTAAATTTTCCTTCCCATACTTAAGATATATTTATTAAAATTTTAATGTCACTTTATTTCCTTTCCAGTTCATTCATAAATTTATTCAACTTTTCTAAAATTATTTTACTTGCAATTTCACTTCTTTTATTTTCATTTCCAAAATCAAATTTATATTTTTGGTAATTCATCATACCCAATTATATCAACCAAGCCATAGCATTCCATGCATCCACATAATTCATTATAGAATATCAAACAATCAGAACAGAGAATATAAAATAATTTAAATAAAAGTTGAGGGGTCCAGTTGGATCCCTCCAACCTGTTTTCCCTGCATCCACAAATGTTAGCATCAAATAATATGCCAATTTCAAATTATACTATAATATATCACATCAATCAATTCAGCCATTCAAACAATTATTTAAATTTTGATCATTTAAATTTAAATTTCAACTGAGTGAGATTAACTCACCTTTGCTTTTATTTGCAACCCATTCCAATATTGCCTTGGCTTTTCTGATGTTTGACCTTGAATAAATAATTTATATGGTTCATTAATATTCGAATGGATAGAATAATTAATTACTATCCATTTATTTAATCTAAACTAGTAATTTGGGTTTAAACTTATTTTTCTCTTTTGATAAATTATTTTTGGTAACTTAACAGCTAAATAAGCTTGTTAAATAAATCAATATCCCCATTTTTATTTATATAACTAGTAAGTTTAAGAGATGCATATTTGTTTTATTTTTATTTTCTTCCAATTTGAAAATACATATCTATCTGTATATATTTATAAAAATAATTTTGTAGATTTCAAAAGTCTACTTTTATAAATTTCCCAACCATTTAAAAATTCCTATATGTTTTCAAAATCTTATACATTTTAAGAACTTATAATTAATTAAGAGGCATATATCTATTTATAAATAAATTTCTCTTTACTGCAATTTTTCTCTCTTTAACCTATATATATATATATACATATTTAATAAAATAGAAATCTGATTCTATTTGAACTTCTCCACATTTTTTTTGACCTTGTAAAAACATTATACGTCTTATTAACAGTTTACATAATCGACAATCAATTATCCCTTTTAACAATTTTAATTAGCTAATAATTTAATTGAAATTAATTACTCCATAATAAATAGTTTTTAGTAACTACATAATGAAGAAAGTAAAGTAAACAGGTTACCACCCTAATACTATTATTATATATATATTTTTACACAACAGTTTTAGCCCGATTAAACTTAAGGACATTTAAATTAAAATGCTTAAAATCTTAAACTACCTCAATCGAACACTCCTGCTTGCGAGCGCACTTCGACACGCCTGAAACCCACCGTGCTCGAGCCCAGATCCATCCTCCGGTCGTCATGCGACGACGTCAGGCCGTCAACGATCTGCCATCACGACTTCATCACGACCTCTGACACCACGCGGTCCCACCGGCAGCCACCACACTCGAACCCTCGTTCACCTCCATCCCAGACGAACTCCACCTCGACCTCGTTCCAGACGCGTCGTTCCAATGCCAGCTCGAACAAACTTCCAATGACGCCGCCGCTTCCCTATGAACGAGCGACTTCATCGCGACAGGCCGCGACTCCCCCCTCTACCCGCTTGAACAATCTCGCACCCCTCTCTCTCTCTTCAAATCGTGAATCGATCGGATTAAGTGGAGGAATTCGATTCTGTTTGCAAACTGGGTTTAGAAAGCAGAAGTCTCGATTCCCTTTTTTTTGTGGATTTGCTTTTAGGCTTCGGCCATTATCTCTTTTATTTCGATTTCTACTGATTTTGAAGATGAAGGCTCGGTTGAATGAAAGTGAAGGGAACAAGGACGTGATATTGATAAGAGGGGAAGGGGGAAAAAAGTACGAAGGAGACAATTGTGAGGCGGGATGTACGTATTGTTGGCTAAGAGAAGATAATTATATTTAATTTAAATCCGAATTCAAAATGTCTCGATAAAATTTCCAACGTTTTTTTATAACGTATGCTCACACAATCACTCCAATTACTACGAAATTTGAAACTCGATAATAAAACAATATTTCGGATCCGATGGAACTGGTTTCGTCGAATTCCGAGACTGTGCCCCAGAAAGCTATTTTTAAATTCAGTTTAAACTACATATTTTTAAAAACTGAACAAAACATCTTTAAATTCGATTCTATCACTTTTATTTTCTTCAGTATTATCAATATGAATTTTACAAGCCTTCAAATTATTTTTAACTAGCTTAAAATTCCAGATTCACTAATTTACCCAATTCTGATAATTAAATTCAATATTTAATTATCCAATAAATATTGACATTTGAAATTCAAGTTAAAAATTAACTTTCGAATATTTAAAATTAATTAAATATTCCCATTTCAAATGTCTAAAAATTCCGGGTCGTCACATTCCTTCCCCCTTAAAGGAATTTCGTCCCCGAAATTACTAGTTAGGAAGAATGATCCATAACCCATTAACTATTTCCTCACCCCAAATAGTTTTTAACAACTTACCAAACAAATCTTTTATCAAAGACACGCTAACCCTTTTTCTTAACTTTCCATCTTACCCATAAGTCCCAAACCATAACACTTACTTAACAATTCAAATTTAAATTTAAAACCAAATTTGAATTATCAAAATTTTCTAAAAATTTTCCAACTCTCTAAATTTTCGAAAAATTTCGTCAGCGTCTCCTTTGCGCGGCTAGCTCGGTACAACTACAAAATGGCTCTACGGCCTCCCAAATCCAAAAAGAAAACAAAAGCCAAGTGGCTAGATCAAAAACCCAATCAAATTTCACATAGAAATTTTAAACACATACCTTTTTGTCGGGCCATTTAATTTTAATCTTCTAAAATCCAAAATCTTTATTTATCCATTGCTTTTATACACCTGTATATCCAACTAAGCAACAATATCCAATCACAACATTCAAAAACATTTACAAATTTCAATATCTATTCATTCAAGCCCGTACGATGCACATATACCACTCGTACGCAATACCAAATTCGATCGCTCACTCGATCACACAATTTCATTTCCGAACTAGTATCGTCCACCCGACTTCCTAGTGCGGACTCAGATCTGGTTTCTTGATCAAAAACCGTCATTCTCCTTGCATAGTCGTAAACTACAATAGAGAATATCCAGAATCAATCAACAACCCATATCCAGATTCGCCGTCGAAAATCGAGTGAAAAATCCTAACTCGGATCGATATAATTATCTCGAAATTCTGTGTTCGAATTCTGGATCAATATAGTTATGCGAATAAATAACATACGTACATCCTACGTAATTAGCCCAATTTATTTTTAGTTACAACAATTCTCATTTATTCACATTCATTTGGGTTTCTATTCTCTTATTCTCATCCACCCCAATTCACAACTTTCAGTTTAATTCCCATTCAATTATTCACTTGGAATAATTTTCTCAATACCAAATTTACTTAAGAAATTTCATTTTTCATTCCTTAAGTTTAATTTAAATATCGTATACAATTATATCGTATACAATTCTTATATAAATTTCCATTTTACTATTGAAGTTTATTTTCATTACTATTCTCTTTGCCTTTACCATTTCATTTGAGTTCAATTTGATTTCCACTTTGAAAATTTTATTTGTTACACTTACTACTTAATTTAAATCTCAGTTAAAGTTCATTTTTCAACTTTACTTTCTTTAGTTCCTTTTTCATTTGCTTAGCAGATTTAAATCATTTGCCGTTAATGAAAATTTTCGAGAATTTCAAAAAAATTCTAACTCCCAAAATTTACGGAAAATTTTGGCAGAGTCTCCTTTGTACGGAGGGACTTCTGCGATATCGCAGGATGTACAAAAACATATATACATCGGCCTCAAGCCGGAAATCACAATATATATCCCTATGTGCAGTTCATATCTCCTATTTTTTTTGAATTTTTGCGCAAGCGTACCTTATTTAAGCATTTTCAAGCAAAGCGGCTATTTATTTTAGTAAAATGCGCAATTAAACCAGCCAAGCAGCTTTCCTGAACCTGTACTTACTCAATTTAAACAAGTAAGCGACAAATATATGAAGTTTATAGCATCTCACTTATATACAAATAGCTAAAACATGAATTCTATAAACAATGTAAGTTATACAAATTTTTCATAAGCCAATTCCAATGTTCCAACATAAAATTTAAATTGTTGGCAACCAATTCATGCACTATTCAATTGTTTCAATCAACCCATATAGTGTTTCATTTAATTTACATAGTTCATAACTCACTTTCTCAAATCCAATTCATTTTAATCCAAATGAATACATATTTATTTCAATTGATTCAAAAATCAATTATATTGCTTATATTAACTCATTTGCGTCGACGACGACCATTACTATGCAGATTCCATGATATCCACTTAATAGAATTTCCATTTGCATTCCATTTCATACTTGCCCAATTTTTATCCAAATCCTTTTTATTTAAGCTCAACAATCTTCCATTATATTTGATTCTCAACAAATTCTACCCAATTTGAATTGCTAATTTCACATTATCAATTTATCAAAATAATATCCATGCACATATTTAACTTGTTATATTCATATTGGATTTATTTACAATTCAAACCCTTTCTATGTTAATTCAAGTCCATTCAACTTCAATTCAAATTAGTTTTAGTCTAAAGTTTATACCCAATATTTGATTTTATTTCAAACTTACATTAACTATCTTACTGGAGTCCACATTTTTTATTTTTTTTATTTTTTTAATTTTAGTTTAGGATTTTATTCATTTCTAATACAAACAATTTTATTAGTTTAATGATTCCATTTTTAAATTTTATAAGTCACAAACTTATTTATTTTCATAATTTCATCAATGGACAACCAGTCCCATTTACTTTTTACCTTTAACTTAAATTTATACACTTTAGCCAATATATTTTTATTATTTCATAAACATTTTTTTAAACAAGATTCCAGAGTTTTAAACAATTTCCCAAATTTCCGAAATCACCTTTGAAGTCAACAGCATCTTATAATACTTTGGTAAATTCGATTTCCCTTTTGAATTTTCAAAACCAAACTCAGTTTTGCAAACAACACCAACCCAAAACACCCAGGTAGCAATGTCTCTTCTGGAAGCTCGAAAATGAACACCGATGATGTCGCGATCATCATCGGAATTATTTTCCAGCGACCGAAAGAGAATTAGATGCTTATCCCTTTAAAATCCCTTTCAAATATTTCCAATTTCCAAATCTCTCAAGATTTCAAATTCAACTCAAAAATATTTCTGAAATAATACTATTATTTCTCTAAACCCCTTTGTTTTATTTAAAACCACTTCCCAAAATTCCAAATTTGAAATCCATCCCGATTTATTTTCAAATATTTCTCTGGAATCCTATTCCCAATTATAAATCACATTTATAATTTATATTTTCAAATTTCATTTTGTTATATAAATTTATTCTTCAACTTTGGTTATAAGTTCCAATTTCTTATTCCATTTTATACTTAAATGATAACAGTTTAATATTATCATTCCTTAACAATCAGGCATCCAAATACTATATTAATTTACAAAAAATTATATCCTTTATATACAAAAATAATTTGGGTAAAATTATTTCATTTACCCTACTTTAAAACAATACTGTGTCGAATTGTTCTATTCAAGCATTTAGAGATTCCTATCAATTACGTTAATTACTCGTATTGACCAGAATCCATAAACTACTCAATAAACCAATCAACACAATATAAAACAATTTTATATTCACTAACAAATACGCGCTCATATCTATTAATACTCTCAAACTCATTCTAGAGTTCTATCGACTCTATTTCATGAGTAATTCCCACCAGAGCCAAGGTTGTCGCCAACCTAAGCTCTGATACCACTGTAACAACCCGCAAATTCGTACCCCTTGAGTCAACACTATTCTACAACAATCAACTCAAGTTGTACAGAAATATGAACCATTTTGGTTAAAGAAGAAGAGGTAGAAGAAGAGAAAACAAAATCAACATCAGAATCTAACCATCGCAGCGGAATAAAATATAATAGATAATAAATAATCTTTACTCAACCAAAAATATCTCTGTTTATATATTACATCATCAGAGTACATCAATCACAGCTCACATCAATAACATACAAATGGATACATAACAACTCAACACAGCGGTAGATATATATATATATATATATATATATATATATAAACAAGTACGAGAGTACGTATCGTCATCCAGCTACTCCCCTGAGCTCCACAGCATCATAACATGTATCCTATCATACTCGGTCTGACCCGAGCATTACAGTTAAATAACACCCGAGTCAGTCTAGAATACCAGCATGAGAAAATCACACCCAATTGATTATTAAAGTTTCAAAAATCCTTTGAAAACAAAAGCATCTCGTAAGACCACGCCACAAATAAACATGTCGAGTTTTTACCTTACGACAGCTAAAACAAATTTTATAGAAATCCTCTAATATTATAATAGGGTCTATATACAAGTACTTATAAAATAGCCGAAATTGTTACATGATCAAATTCCAGCTACTAGCCACAGAGCGGGTAATACAAACAAAACTCGTACAAGGCTCGTAGGGAGAATGGATTTCCAACCAATGACTAGGCATTAGGGTACCACCTGTCACAGTACGGGGCCTAGATCACCGTACCGAGGATTACTCCCTTCATCCCCTGCAACACAAGGCCGGAACCATCCCTTACTGGACAGTTCCGAGTGAGATCACCCCGCGGTTGGGATCAGCAACCGCCCACTAAGCCGAAATAATAAAAAGGGACATCTAGACTAGAATGACCTCACCCTGCTTGGGTGCTACCCACCTAGCCTTGCTGCATATCCCCTGATTTTCAGTCATTCCCATTTGATGAGGCTTGAGGCTAAGCGTTGCCTTTTAGAACAATATCTCTTATAATGCCCATCGTCCACCTGACGATGTTTTCGCAAGCATTCATCCATACAAGTCCGTCCCCGGTTCGAACGGAACCGAAGGCACTATTCCTACTACATCCATTTTGGAAATATCCTCAGGATTAGTAGCGACTAGCCCTTGCACTTCACTGCTCCATCTTCGACTCCGAATACGTTTTTCGCACGAAACTTACAAACCGGATCGAAGTGGTTTTCGAGAAATAAATCTCGATCCTGGTCTCTTCGAAATGATCAACGCAGTTGGCCAATATTGATAGTCGGTTATTTAACTATCAATTAATATTCACAAACAACCATCCAACAATAAATAATTTTCCAAATTATTTATTAACCTCAAAATATCTTCCCAAGATATATTTTCTATCTTCAATCCTTTGAAAACAGTTTCAAAACCATCTTTCTTTCCAGAATAAACTTTCCCAGATATTTTCTATCTCCTTTGAAAACTACCAAGCACAAACTAGATTTTTTTAAAAATAATTTAAAAAAAACTTTACTTTGAAATATACTTTAAAACATTTAAGTTAAAACCACTTCCAGAATTTGTTAAGAATACATACGATATTAATATTTGAAAATAAGGTTACTAAATAAAATATAAAACTTAATTTTCACTTTTTAAAAACAAATACTAAGTCACTCTTTAAATAATTACTACCATAATAGATTTAAAGGAAATACTTACTTTAGAATTTAAATATTAGAAATAGTAAATTTTCAAAACATACTTCTCAAAACAAACTTTAAACTTTTAATTTATATTTAAAAATTAACTTTGAAACATACTTGGTTGTCCAGGGAGAAATTTCCAAATTCAATCACTTAAATCAATTTCCCAAATTTATTCCCAATTTATTTTATTTGAAATAAATTCTTTACTCATCAATTTATTTCAAAATTCATTAATTATGGACTTTACTATTATTTCCCGTTTGATTTTAAATCTTTAACTGAGATATAGATTTTTCTCATTTCCTCTTTATTCTTCTAGGATAATTTAATTCTAAAATAATTGTTTATTTCTTTTAAATAATAACATTGAAGATTAAGTTTCACTAATTTCTGTTTATTTAAATTTTCCTTCCCATACTTAAGATATATTTATTAAAATTTTAATGTCACTTTATTTCCTTTCCAGTTCATTCATAAATTTATTCAACTTTTCTAAAATTATTTTACTTGCAATTTCACTTCTTTTATTTTCATTTCCAAAATCAAATTTATATTTTTGGTAATTCATCATACCCAATTATATCAACCAAGCCATAGCATTCCATGCATCCACATAATTCATTATAGAATATCAAACAATCAGAACAGAGAATATAAAATAATTTAAATAAAAGTTGAGGGGTCCAGTTGGATCCCTCCAACCTGTTTTCCCTGCATCCACAAATGTTAGCATCAAATAATATGCCAATTTCAAATTATACTATAATATATCACATCAATCAATTCAGCCATTCAAACAATTATTTAAATTTTGATCATTTAAATTTAAATTTCAACTGAGTGAGATTAACTCACCTTTGCTTTTATTTCCAACCCATTCCAATATTGCCTTGGCTTTTCCGATGTTTGACCTTGAATAAATAATTTATATGGTTCATTAATATTCGAATGGATAGAATAATTAATTACTATTCATTTATTTAATCTAAACTAGTAATTTGGGTTTAAACTAATTTTTCTCTTTTGATAAATTATTTTTGGTAACTTAACAGCTAAATAAGCTTGTTAAATAAATCAATATCCCCATTTTTATTTATATAACTAGTAAGTTTAAGAGATGCATATTTGTTTTATTTTTATTTTTTTCCAATTTGGAACTACATATCTATCTGTATATATTTATAAAAATAAATTTATAGATTTCAAAAGTCTACTTTTATAAATTTCCCAACCATTTAAAAATTCCTATATGTTTTCCAAAACCTTATACATTTTAAGAACTTATAATTAATTAAGAGGCATATATCAATTTATAAATAAATTTCTCTTTACTGTAATTTTTCTCTCTTTAACCTATATATATATTTAATAAAATAGAAATCTGATTCTATTTGAACTTCTCCACATTTATTTTTTGACCTTGTAAAAACATTATACGTCTTATTAACAGTTTACATAATCGACAATCAATTATCCCTTTAACAATTTTAATTAGCTAATAATTTAATTGAAATTAATTACTCCATAATAAATAGTTTTTAGTAACTACATAATGAAGAAAGTAAAGTAAACAGGTTACCACCCTAATACTATTATTATATATATATTTTTACACAACAGTTTTAGCCCGATTAAACTTAAGGACATTTAAATTAAAATGCTTAAAATCTTAAACTACCTCAATCGAACACTCCTGCTTGCGAGCGCCTTCGACACGCCTGAAACCCACCGTGCTCGAGCCCAGATCCATCCTCTGGTCGTCATGCGATGAGGTCAGGCCATCAACGGTCTGCCATCGCGACTTCATCACGACCTCTGACACCACGCGGTCCCACCGGCAGCCGCCACGCTCGAACCCTCGTTCACCTCCATCCCAGACGAACTCCACCTCGACCTCGTTCCAGACACGTCGTTCCAATGCCAGCTCGAACAAACTTCCAATGACGCCGCCGCTTCCCTATAAACGAGCGACTTCATCGCGACAGGCCGCGACTCCTCCCTCTTCCCGCTTGAACAATCTCGCACCCCTCTCTCTCTCTTCAAATCGTGAATCGATCGGATTAAGTGGAGGAATTCGATTCTGTTTGCAAACTGGGTTTAGAAAGTAGAAGTCTCGATTCCACTTTTTTTTTTTGTGGATTTGCTTTTAGGCTTCGGCCATTATCTCTTTTATTTCGATTTCTACTGATTTTGAAGATGAAGGCTCGGTTGAATGAAAGTGAGGGGAACAAGGACGTGATATTGATAAGAGGGGAAGGGGGAAAAAAGTACGAAGGAGACAATTGTGAGGCGGGATGTACGTATTGTCGGCTAAGAGAAGATAATTATATTTAATTTAAATCCGAATTCAAAATGTCTCGATAAAATTTTCAACGTGTTTTTATAACGTACGCTCACACAATCACTCCAATTACTACGAAATTTGAAATCCGATAATAAAACAATATTTTGGATCCAATGGAACTGGTTTCGTCGAATTCCGAGACTATGCCCCGGAAAGCTATTTTTAAATTCAGTTTAAACTACATATTTTTAAAAACTGAACAAAACATCTTTAAATTCGATTCTATCACTTTTATTATCTTCAGTATTATCAATACGAATTTTACAAGCCTTCAAATTATTTTTAACTGGATTAAAATTCCAGATTCACTAATTTACCCAATTCTGATAATTAAATTCAATATTTAATTATCCAATAAATATTGACATTTGAAATTCAAGTTAAAAATTAACTTTCGAATATTTAAAATTAATTAAATATTCCCATTTCAAATGTCTAAAAATTCCGGGTCGTCACACTAAGATTGATATTATACTTTTGAAATGTTTTCAGCACTATGCACTAATAATAATATCAAAATGGTTTTCGCGTATCAAGCATTTTTACTGTCATAAGGAGAAATCTCCCCCAAGTGTGCGCTTGTGCGTGTGGCGGGAGGCCTTATGATAGTTTCATTTCCAAAAAGCATTGCGGTTTTCAATATTTTGTTGTTGATAAACTGTTTTTGTTTGCTCATACCAGTCCCACGACTAACCCGGACTTTATTGTTCCCTTCCTAAACTCTGGATGTCCACAATTTTCCACACGGGCAGTCTAGAGTTGGGTTTTTCAGATAGTAGATATAGATATCGATTCAGTAGCTTTTAGCTTTCTCTTTGGAATTCTTTGGAGACTTTGGATATTGAAGTCTTTGGTTACGACGGACCAGACTTGCTTAGCTTGGTGCAACTTGATGGTGGTTCGAGCTATTTCTGGATTGGTGCTTTGGAGTTAGAGTTACTATTGCTGTTGCTGTTTGGAGTTTTTTTGGTTCCGCTGCTATATCATATTGTTATTCCGCTGTAGCATTGTTATCTTGTATCTCTGGTATTGATTCATATTGTATCATTGTTGTATCAAATGTTGTATATCAATGATATTCATTTCTTTTCTTCCGCTGCGTTGTTATACTTGATGTGTTATAAGCTCCGACGAACCAGATTTGACGTTTGGATCTGCGGCATTTGAATATGAGTGTCGTATTCGGTGCTGATTTTCGATGGTCGAGTCAGGATCATTATAATTGGTATCAGATCTGAAGGTTGAACTTTAGCTCAGGAGTATAACACATTAAGTAACTCATTAGAGATAGGGTGAAGTATACCCTAGAATGAGTATATCCCTAAGATATCCGTCTGAATGCCTCAGTAAATTCTCTTACTATCCACTGATAGTGAGTATGAGTGCAAGAAGAGGACGAGATAAGGGACAGGGGAGTACCACTAGAAATGTTCCGTACCCTGCAATAGCGGAAACAACTTTCTCTATCAATCTCCTTTGATTCGACTTTTCAATTTTTGATGATTCTTGGCAGCTCTAGGAAGAAGCTTTGATATATTTGCATGGGACACAAACTCCAGATGGGTCAGAATTGTTTGTTTGGATGAATTGTTTGCTTTGGTAGTTATGGTTGATAGGTATATTTTGGTTGTTTAAACTAAAAGTTTTGGGATTGTATCCATATATCTGTCTATTCTTTGGCGTATTCCGACTTGAGCTTGGAATCCATACCCAGTGTTTGAGAATTATGGAAGATTAAATTCATTTATTTGTTCATTTGGGTCTCGATATATTCAACGAGGGGT
The DNA here is from genome assembly GCA_030765085.1 of Allium cepa. Taxonomy (NCBI): domain Eukaryota; kingdom Viridiplantae; phylum Streptophyta; class Magnoliopsida; order Asparagales; family Amaryllidaceae; genus Allium; species Allium cepa. The sequence continues at coordinate 658,650,553 of CM060940.1, forward strand.
TAGCTATCCTTTGAACTAATCAATACCCCTGTATATTCGTAGATCTGGTGACCCGAGTGTCTTGTATTGAATGAGTTCGTTCTCATAATTATTAGTGATATTCTGATCTGGTAAGCCAAATGCAGAATAGATACCCAGTTTGATTTGGAAACTGTCTCTCTGTCTTTGTGTATCCATCCTTTGTTGTCTCTCTACTTTCAAATTTCGAGGACAAAATTTTCTAAGGGGAGAATCTGTAACATTCTCGAATTTTGAACAAGTTTAATTTGACAATTAATTTAATTTTTGGAATCAAATTTTGAATAAATGTGAATTTTTCCAAATTTAATCAGATATTTGTATATAAAATTTATTTCAAATTGAATTGTGAGATTGAAATTCAAGAATAAATATCTTAGGAAATAAATTGGATTTAAAAGCTATATTTTTAAAGATGATAAGAAATTGTTTTCTAAATTTTAATATATATAATATGTAGGTATATGACTAGAATTGTAAATATAATATGATGTTAAACAAGGTTAAATAAAAGATTTAAAATGCTTTTGTCTTATATACTTGAAAATAAATATAGTTGATAAACAAATACAAAGCTTTGATAAGAATGTATATTTTGAAAGTATGAAATTTAAAATACATGACATATATATGTAAATATAAAATGGATAAACATATTTCATAAATTGAATTCAAACAAGGTTTAAAAACATAATTTGTAAATTAATTTATGGAAAAGGGTTTGAACATAAGATAAACATAAACCTAACTAAGGACTTAAACACAAAGATACATTATTATGACATTTGTAAAATATTTATGTAAACAATATTAACAAGTGTTCATTCAAGATTTACAAGTGTAAATGATAAGAACAAGTGGCATTTATGTTTTAATTTGAATTAAATAAAACATTTTCTCAAATCCGAAATTTCAAAACAATTCAAAAAGAAAATCTCAAATAAAATTCAGTTTTATCAAACCTGAGAAATAAATGCATTTCAACCTGAAAACAAGTATCAATTTCAAAATACAATCAAGTTTCAAAAGCCTGAAGCAAGAATTCAAATATCCTTAAGCAACAGAATCATTTCCAGTTTTTCAATCTGATTTGGAGCAATTCAAAGATCATCTCTCAAATTTCAAAATAAAAATGAATTCCAGAGCAAAAGATAACAACTAGGGCTTCTCTGCTCTTCAATTCTAGTTCTCTTTTCTTCCCATCCAGGTGAGCAAATCTATCTATAAAAACAAGAATCTGGGTTATGCTTTATTTCTATGAAATGAAATTGTTTTGCCTGAATATAAATTTAATAGTAGGCTTGATATATTCAAAGATATAGGGGTATGCATATGTGGGTACAGGCATATTCACTCTGTTAAAAGATATGCAGACTCAGGATAAGACTAAGATTGAATTCCTCTTCTTCTAATCCTTTGTAGAATTCGAGGTTTAAACAAAAAGTGATTAGACCAACCAGATCTTAGTTTTGAAAATACTGTTAAACATAATTAATAAGTAAATTTAACCTGGAAGCATGAATTACAGCAACAACTCAAAAATATGACAAAAAATTGACTTTAATGATTTATTGCTCCACTCATGTAATCTGTTTTGAAACTGGAAGTTATGACATGATTTTTAAGTACATATGTAAAGAGAATCACTAGTTGAACGAAAATTGGGTTTTGACCAAAATCTGATGATCGGCATGATGATAAATCTTGTTATCGAATTTGGAGCATGCTTGTGGGTCAACGATCACCAGAAAAATGGTGAAGTAATTTTTGGATCATCAGAGAGGATAGTCGACGTTAAAATAGGGTTTTGGGACCTCGTTTGAATGACGTTGTATTTATGGTTACTGCACTGTCAAAGGAAGATCGGACTTCACCGCAGGGGTTGCAATCGAAGCTCGAGTGGTTAACAATGCTCTGGGTGGAGTGGTGCAATTTCTGGTGGCGTGGTTCGTCGGCGGTGAGGTAGTTTGTCGATTGGGTTTTGTTCCAGAATTTGGAATTTTGGGTCAGATTCGTTTCTCGACCGAATTTAGTGGTAGATGTGACCGTGATTGGTTGAGTGGATCATCGGTGAAGTATAAAAGCCGGTGTCGATGACCGAAGTGACGTTGATCATCGGTGGAGGTGCACACGTGCACATGTACATTGATGTTCGTTGTGGTTTTGGGTGAGGGGAAGAAGATAAGTTTGCTCGGGCTTGTCTTGAATCATGGAGGGATTGGCTCGAAGTAAAGGAGGGACGCGAATGATTTTAAACAGTTTTGAATTTTAAAAGCAAATCGTGATTTTAAAGAGAAAAGAGAAGAAGAAGAAAGGGGTGTTGCGGATTACAGCTCGATGTTGGTCAGGTTTTTGCCCGAAGTAAATATTAGTGTGGCAAATGGTTCGGGTAAAAATAAGTTTGGCTCGTGTTTTAAATGACGACAGATTTGAATCAAAGGTTTGAATGATGCAAGTTTTTAAATTTAAACTTACCTTTTGAAAATAAATATTGATTTGAGCTTGGGAATAGATCAAAAGTTTAAGAAAAGTATTTTTGAAGTAATTAAGTTAAAGTTTTATTTTATATAACCTTTGTGTTAAAAAGGTTTATTTTAAATAAACTTAGAAATGAAATTAAGAGGTTAATGAGGTTTTATGAAGATAAAAGGTTTATCATAAGTAAATGTTTTAATGGTTAATTAACTTTTAAAGTTTAAAATTAATTTATTGTTAAAGGAAATTAATTACTTGTAGTTAATTACTTAATGAAAGTAATTAAGATAAATTAATTAATAATTTAAGTTAATAAATCAAGTAATTAATGAATAATTAATTAAAAATAATCACTTAATTGAAAGTAATTAAGAATGGATAATTAATGATAAAAAAAATTTGATTTATCATTGATATCTCTGTTATGTGATTGTGATGCTATGTAATATGAACTGCTTTGTGCTGAGCTGTGATATCTGTGATAAACATACTGCTGTGCGAATACGAAAACCCTTTAGCCCGTAAAACGGCATTTGAATTTCGATGCGACAGGGAGTCGGATTCCAGTTGGTTATCCGAAACCCACATCGAATCATAATGATGAATCTTTGTGATTGATAAATTTACTTTATCTATGAATCTGTGAATAAAAGATAAGCGTTATAGTTTATGCCGCTTATCAAATATATTTCTGTGTTTAAATCTGTGATGATTGATGATGTTCACTATTGTGTAAAACCCATGGACTACACTATACACACATAAATATGAATTTCACGAGGAAATCGGTTAAGTCACGGATATTTGAATTTAATGAAATGGTTTTAAAAGTTGTATTTTTAAATTCAAATGATTTTGGAAATGGAATTGGGTTGAATTTGAAAAGGCTTTTGAAAAGGAATTTTAAAGATAAAAGTTATTTTAAAACTGGATAAAGTTTTGAAATTTAAATAGTTTGATTTGAATTTAAATTCAAGATTTAGAATTGAATTCTATGTTTTGAAATTATGGTTTAAAAAGGTTATGCAAATTATAAATGTGTTTTTATGGGTTTTAAACCATTTTAAAAGTTTTTTTTTTGAAAATTTGAATTCAACCCAAGTTTTATACTTGAAGAGCTTTAACTCGTGCGAATGTCATCGGATTTTTCCAAGACGAAAACTATCTGTTTTCAATTAATAATAGCTTTCTTATAAGGAAAGGGTTTTCAATTTGTGTTGAAAAATTTCAAATTGAATTGAAATAGTTTGAAAACTGTTAACTAATCTTTGTGAAAGATAGTCAAAACTTGATTTGAAATTGAAGAGCATTCTAAATGGTGTATCTTTTATATAAAAGATTTGGAATGGAATTGTTTTGTGGAAATGATTTTGAAAGCTATGAATTGAATCTTCGATTTAAAGATTGGAAGAGTTAATCCAATTTGAAAGGAAAGTTGTTTTGAAAAGGGTATGAATGAATCTTTATTAAAGATTGATGAGATTTGTTTTCAAATTGAAAAGGGATCTAAAAAGCGTATCTTTTGTATAAAAGATTTGAAGTGGAAAGTTATTAATGAATCTTTGTGAAAGATTGGTAAACTTTGTGAACTTTGTGAAGTGAATCATTTTGTTTAAAAATATTTGAAAATGGTAATTTGTTTAAACCATTTGAAGAAAAGTTTTGGGTTTTAAATTGCGGCTTGACTGAAATCCCATATCCATATGTTTTTAAATATTGCGCTCATTATTCGGTTTAGCTAGGAGACGACCTTGTGTCAGAAAACCCATTTCGAATAATGATACGACGTATATGGATAGCATTTGAAGACCGGTGGTGAGGACCGGATATTTTCGAAAACGAAAGGATTTCTTGTCGAATGTCTCTGCATCGGTTGATCCCTGGTATAGAGATTTGAGCACCCTTTGTGATGGGGAGTCCGGACGTGATTAGGAATTATCCGGATGTGCAAGGGCTTCTTTATGAAGTGCCTTCGGTTCTGTTCGAACCCGAAACAGACTTGTATGGATGTATGTCTAACGTTACACTTTGAGATGTAAAGCTGGTTTCAATCAAATACATTTCTATTTGGCGGTGGAGATTTATTCTCTTAGCTTAACACCCTTCTCTGAGACGTACGAGCTCAGAGGTTATGTAGTTGATGGTTACTAGTGATACATTCCCAATTTGGTAATGTGACATACGAAGTGCTGCTGATCATTTGTTGATCGAAGCATGACTTTATGAAAAAGCGTAGCTTCGTGGACGAGACTTCGTCGAGCCTCACAACCCGAAAATGGTCGAAACAGGAATGTTGCGGCAAGGTTTTTAGGGGTCGCGCCCCTAGGGTATGTCAATCTTCTTCTGGATAAGAGGTGGTATCATGGTATGGAGCTCAGATATTTAACCTATGTTGTTACTGCAAATACATTACTTTGTGGTTGTTGGTGTTGAGGGCCCTCGGATAAAGGTCGGTAACGACCTGGGATGTCATAGCTCGTGTGTTAGTTACCTAGTTACAGCTTGGTTAAAGCGTGAGGTTGCGTCGGCCTTGTTAGCAGAGATTCGGTTAGGTTCTCGGGGGCATCCTTCCAGAGGCATTCCCATTTTGGTAAGGAAGTTCCTTAGCCTGACCATTTGTTGGAAACCCAATCATCCAATACGCACCTTTACGATTTCAATTGTATAACTTGTCATTCTTAAATGTTAGCTATAGCAGGCATATGACAAATTGTGGTATGCTGGCTAAGACTGATATTATACTTTCAAAATGTTTTCAGCACTATGCACTAATAATAATATCAAAATGGTTTTCGCGTATCAAGCATTTTTGACTGTCATAAGGAGAAATCTCCCCAAAGTGTGCGCTTGCTTTGTGTGAGCATTGCGGTTTTCAATCTTTTGTTGTTGATTAACTGTTTTTGTTTTCTCATTCCAGTCCCACAATTGACCCGGAGTTTATTGTTCCCTTCCTAAACCCTAGGTGCCCACAATTTTCCACACGGGCAGTCTAGAGTTGGGTTTTTCAGATAGTAGATATAGATATCGATTCAGTAGCTTTCATCTTTCTCTTTGGAATTCTTTGGAGACTTTGGATATCGAAGTCTTTGGTTACGACGGACCAGACTTTCTTAGCTTGGTGCAACTTGATGGTGGTTCGAGCTATTTCTGGATTGGTGCTTTGGAGTTAGAGTTGCTGTTGCTGTTTGGAGTTTTTTTGGTTCCGCTGCTGTATCATATTGTTATTCCGCTGTAGCATTGTTATCTTGTATCTCTGGTATTAATTCATATTGGATCATTGTTCTATCAAATGTTGTATATCAATGATATTCATTTCTTTTCTTCCGCTGTGTTGTTATACTTGATGTGTTATAAGCTCCGACGAACCAGATTCGACGTTTGGATCTGCGGCATTTGAATATGAGTGTCGTATGCGGTGCCGATTTTCGAAGCCGAGTCAGGATCGTTATAAACTTCCTATATATATATATATTCTCTTTATTTATATCAGTTTTAATAATTAATAAGTATTTATATACTCATTCAAATGTAATAAGTATATTTAGTAAGTTTTTCTTACTTCAAAATGCAATTAAAGTGATTAAATCAATTATTACCAAAATATTGTTATAATAAACTTCTCATTTTATAACATGTTAATTATAATATTTTTTGTCTTTTTATAAAAGATTCCAATACTTGTTATTACCTTTAAAATCCTATTATTAAAGATCTAAATATACCCTTAAAATTTCTTCCAAAGTGTCATTTGAGGGTTTAAAAACAATTGTTGCTAAAACATTGTTTGCTACAAACCCAAAACCATTCATTAATAACTTCAATTATTTATTCTAAAGATAGGTACGAATGAGAAGTCGGGATAACATCATATTATGAATTCTCACATGCTTACATCATTTAAAAAATTTGAATCTTGGGTCCAAAAAGAAAAATTCCCCTCTCTTCCTTACTCTAATATAATTCAAAAAACTAAATCAAAAATAAACATCCCATCCATACTCATACATATTAGAATTATCCTTCATTCTCCAAATGCTATTCTTATTCTTCCGAGTCTGAAGATAATGGTCGACTCTAACATCTTTGGTCAGTCATCACTTCACCTTCTCCTTCTTCATCGCTATCTAGTTCGTCGACGGCCTCATTGCCATCCTCTTTGGGTATCTCTCCCATTACCTAGGGTAGCCATGGCTTGTTCCACTGGATATGTCCCATGCCGACCGGTATTCTAGGAGTGACTCTTCCTTCTTCTAACTCCTCCAAGCCTTGCATGTTTTTCTCCCAAGGGTTCTCAAATTCTTCGACCCCCTCTACTTCTTCTTCTTTCGCCGCTTCTTCATTGTTGCTTTCTATCTCATTCCATTTATATATGGACTAGACAATCCCTCCTGCCATACAGCACGTTCCCCATCCATATCCCATATTACATTGCTACATTCGCTTGATATGATAGCATCAGGGTCTTCCATCGGCCTTGATTGTTCCTCCATGGGCTCTATTTCCTCTTCCACGGGTTTTGATTCTTCTTCCATTTGCTCAATCTCTTTTATTGGTTCCAAAATGGAGCTAGTGGGATCTGCTATCATATTCCCACCGAGGCCTTCTAGGGTTCATCGTCGCTAGAAATCATAATTACTTTTAGAGCTGGGGGTGGTATAAGCATTCCGATCATAGGGTATCCATCTTTACCCCTTCGTGTGTATGGAAAATATTCTCCTTCGATCGGAAACCCACAATTGCTAGGCGGATATTCTGGTTGCTCTTCTTCATTGCTAGAGAGAACAATGAGGCTATCCTTCTTGCCTCAATTCGCTCTAGAAGACTCCCCTTTCGCGTAACTTTCCCCATATGGTTTCTACAAGGAAACCAATTAATCTTTCAGACGAAATAGTAGGCAATTTTTAGCGTATTCTTAAGTAGAGAGGTTTGGTCAATACTTAGAAAATGTTTCGAGATTTTTGTCTAAAGATGGATTTTAAGCTTAATTGTACAAAATGTTTATTATTTCGAAAACTCTTTGAAAATTTTACCAAAATTTTCTTTCTTTTCAAATACATATGTGTGTGTGTGTGTGTGTCAAGTAAAAATGATTTCATATAAAAGAAAATTCATTTATATATTTTATTAACAAATACGTGCATATATATATATATATATATATATATATATATATATATATATATACCTACACGCACACTCTCAAACTCATTTTAGGGCATTACTAACGAGTTACATCATAGGGTTTTAGTAACCCTATCTCTGATGAATCTTTTACCCCTTATTAGGCTCATGTACTCGTTCAACCTAATCTCTCATACCACTATATGAGGACCCATTTCTTGGACTCTCAAAAATCAACACTAATACATCCTCGGTATTCACATGCTGTAAATCCAAGTGTCGGAGAAGCGAATTCTCAAGGGTAAGAAAGAAAAATAAAGACATAACAGAATCTCATATATGCTATTTCGGTAATCTTTACAGCGGAAATTAAAATACATTTATTCGAGTTAAAAACATGGAGAGTTTTAAATTCTTGTCCTTACAAATGCAGAATATGATAGTACAAGAGTGTTGGTGGAAATAGACCAAAACTTTAGAAAAATCTTCTAACTCCATGCTTCGAGCTTCATCCAGATTTCTTCTAAACTAAACCTGACTGCTAGGCTACCTAGGAAAATTAGGGCACTTAGAGTTTAAAGAAAAAGGAAAAATAAACTTCGGGTCAGTCATGCGACTGTTATGAGAACTCAAAAATAAGCATTTTGAAACTAAGAAGGTATCTCATAAGATCTCATCGCACATAAAAATGGAACGGGCTTTTACCTTATAATAACTAAATTATTATTACGTAAAAATAAGGGATATTATTTTTAATGACATTCCTTTAAAAAATTGTAAGTAAACTTATTAATCTTAGCCGAAATTGTTACATTATTATATTCCAACATACTGGCCACAAACACAGATTCTACAAACAAAATGGCAGGCACTTATTAGAGAATGAATTTCCATACAAATAACCGTGCAAAGGGACTGCCTTTCGGCAGTACATCTCTAGAGGAATGTATCAAGACCCAACTGATGGTCCTCTACCAACATAAGACTAGCCTACCTCTTCGTAAACAGTACCGAATACGTCATCGCCCCAGTCGTTACCGACCTATCCAAAGGCCCTCACAGCATACATCTATAATAATTTAAGTCTCGAACGTCATATCGGGAATAGATATATCTAAAATGGGATAATTATATCCTAATGGTTACGAACCACATGACCTTGCTGCATCTACCCTGTTTCGATCATTTTCGGGTGTGGGGCTAGAGTTAATGATTACCTTTCACATAGCACATCATCTTCCTTTGAATGCCACACTGCCATTCCATCGATCACTATTGACTTCCATGAACATATAACCTCCGAGCTTATACGTCTCAGACAAGGGTGTTAAGCTAAAAGAAGTTGCCTTCTTCGCCACTAAACAAATGTATGGTTATAAAAGTCAACGATGAAATCTTAAGAATGCAGTGTCAAACATTCATCCATACAAATTCGTTCTAGGATTAAATGAAATCGAAAGCACTCTCCTACGACATCCTGTCCAGAATTTTCCCTAAGAGTTGTAGGGAAAATTCCTTGCAACCCAAAGATTTTTAGAATTAAAGGACCACTGCTACTTTAGTATTTAGGAGCTAACCAGAATTATCAACAAGCAGTCCTTTCACCGTGCAAATCCTCGATCTTCATCCTTCATTTTCTTTATCATGACTTCATTTTTCGAATGCATTCATCGATAAAAATATGTTCTGTGAATAGGGAATCCTTCTTTAATCGATTAAGTTCTTTTTATCAAAATCTCTTTTGAAATATATATTTCTACGACATTCTTTCCGGCATATACGAAACCATTAAACCTCTCTTATTAATATCCTTTTGGTTAATTTTAACCATTTTAATCTTGGAATAATTCCAAATCATTTCATTTTTCACTTAGGAAAACATTTCCAAATTATTTCATTTAAATCCTAACAATGGTTTCTTAATTCAAAACTCATAATTTTGATTGAGTTAAAACCACGTTATCTAGGATTAAACCAGTAAATATTAAATGAGCAGAATCTATAAAAATCATTTAATTCTACTCAGTATCAATTCCCTTATTCAACAAATACTATGGGTGGAATAATAGTGAAATCACCTTTTAAATTCGATGAATAGTATAAGTTCTCTATTTGGGCTTTAACACAAAGTATAAGAAGATCATCTCTACATAATCAATGTTGTATTTAATTTGGAAATTTTTTAACTATTTTTGTACTTAACTCGTTTCCATCATTTCGACTTTATCTATCCCTCGCCCAAGGAAGAGGCTAGGTGAGCCAGGGCCTGTGTTGCTCCTGATCATCTCCTTAGTTTAAGAACCTCACATCCGGATCTCAAGAATAAAGAATACAGTCTACTCGTCGGCTTTTAGAGCCAAGACTAAACCACTTAATTTGTAATAGCTTTTCTTTAAATTGTTTATTTAAACTTTATTAAATAAGCTAGAAATCCTCCAATCATTATTAAAACACTTAATTATCATTTTGAAAACATTCATAAAATATTTGGAAAGGAATTGCTAAGTTTAAAGCTATATTTCAAATGTTATAGAAAAGTGTTGCGAAAAAGTGCTGCAAAAAGTGTTTTTAAGCTATATGATTAAAATGATTTTCCACCATTAGAAATTCATTTTTATAACTTAAACCACTTTTTAAAAAATTTAAAATGTTATAAGATTTATTCTACATTTTCAAACAATTTTAAAATATCATTTTCAAAGAAATCTAGTTTTGGATTCCGTACTACAAAACCGTGATTTTTCCAAAAAACTTGTTTTACTCATATTTCAAAATCTATCGAAATCTCGATTTTATTACTTCATTGGACACTATGGATATAATATTTTGGAAAATTCTTAACTTGAAGAATTCTGAGCTATATTCCATCTTTTACACTTATTTAGATTTTACGGCGCGAAATCGCGAACTACCGCTGCGCGACGTGCCTATTTTTTTTTATACTAAATTTCAGTTGTCATTCAATCTTCACCAAAACACTTTAAAATGTTTATAAAACATTTCAAACTCATTTTTAAACCATTTTAAAGAGGTTTAACATTCCATATACACCCATTCATTAATTCAAGGAAAGTGATTTCCTTCGTGCTTATCGACGTGTATTTCCATGACTTGCATATATTTTCAACATTCATATGACATGATCCAAATTAGATGATCAAAGCATATTAAACGTCCATTGCAAACATCATATTGTCATCCAAAATATAATATAATAGTTTAGGAGTTCTCATCTTCCTTTTCCCTTCGAACTAATAGAAAATCAGCGATAGCTTCGCTATCACGAAATTAAACTCCACGAAATCGAGCTTGGGAGCATTAAAATGGCTCGGCCTAGCCTTGGTGCTCACGGCCTTGGGTGAAGCAAAGAAGTGCTCGGCCTAACGATGAAGTGGGGTGGAGATTTGAAGAATAAAGATAAAAGGTGTAGTTTTGGGATTATTTTGAGGTGTTTAAGTATATATAAATATATATTATAATTTAATTATTTTTGGAATAAAATTTGACATTATTTCTCTTACAATGGAAGCCATTAAAGTGGAAAACAAAGTTTAGAAAATATAAAGAAGAAGATGAATTAAAATAGAGAAAAGGGTAGGATATTTATAGGAAAAGAAGAGTGTAAAAGTATACATGCATACATCTTCATCTTCATCATCATTATAAGGCTTCTCCAACATACCTTCCCCCCTAGGCATGGCAAAAGCCTCCCCCTATGTGCCCATCACTTTCATCTTCTCATGTATGCATCTGTACATACATACATACATACATACATACATACATATACATATATATATATATATATATATATATATATATATATATATATCTGTGTGTGTGTGTTTATGTGCATGTTATCATGTGAATGCGACATATATATGTATGTACATGTAGGTGCATAACACTTCAAATGTCTTCGAACAACTTTTGTTCATTAAATCGTTGAAATCTGGAGAACAGATTATCGGTCACATTTTCACTTATTTATTAACGTACATATTTTTGTCAACAAAATTCAAAAATAAATTTCTTATCAACATTTGAATTGTAAAGCCATATAAATTAATGTTAAAAATTGTTTACAAAAATTGCCATTATACCGATAAAGCGATATCGATTTTCCTTATATTTTCAAATCAAATATATATATATATATACTTGATTTGAAAATATAAGGGAAATCGATATCTCTTTATTATAAATGATTCATTATCACTTTATAACTATTCAAGATGAGTTATCATCATTTACAATAATTATTTGGATAACTAAAATAATTACTAAATCATTAAATCTCAATTTAAATTAAATAAATCTATTATTTAAATTCAATGTTATCTTACCAATATAAATTTCGAGGAATATATTTTATTTAAATATTTATTCAAAGTAAGATTATTATTAATTACTATCACTTAAAATAACACTATTTGAATTATCAACCTTTTGTTTGCATAAATTTATAAATAAATACAACTTATCAAAGTGATAAATTGGCGGGTCGTTACACTTAGCCAATTCCTGGGTGCCAACTGTCCGAATACGCCCGACCATCATCCATAGCCTTATTATAATCGATCTTTGAGCGTGATAATCATTACTCCGGGCTTCCTACCTTGATGATCACAAAATCTGTTTAACCAAATCTGTTGGTATACTGCCTGGCCAAAAGGCAGTATCACATTTGCCCTCTGAACATGCCATGTGGTAGGAAGGTGTGTTTTGAATTGCCACAAGTCCAAAGCCTAGAATCTATAGATAGCCAAAGTATCCAATCCAAAATCAGATCCATTGCCATGCTAAATCGACACGAGTTGTCCTGTGTTTGCTCGGGAACCCATTAATGAAATCCGCGTCTGTTCCAAGTCGATAGCCAATTCTGAATCCATTCCAAATCCTTATTTGAATCCACATCCAACCAAAGTTGTTAACCAAATTTTTGACCTCTTTGGATTATTGTCCAAGCCCAAAGCCTTGATCTCTCTGGATCATTACCCCAGGTCCTCGATCTCTCTGGATCGTTAGCTAAACCTATGGCTTCTCTGGGCCGATGTCCAAGTATGTGACCTCTTCGGGTCAATACCCAAGTACGCGATGTCTTTGGGTCATTCCAAATCCATAACCATTTAAAATCCTGAATGTCAGTAAATCAGTCTACGATCTCTGGATCATTATCTGAGTTCATGGTCTCTCCGGACCGATCGATGGTCTCTTTGGACTTTTGGTAAGCTCAATCCAAACTTAAGGACGAGTATATCTATCCTTTCGCTCTTCGACGAAGCAACTCATCCCAACACTAAGGCACTTTTGAGGCATATAGTGATGTCACAATCCTCTTGAACCGATCATAGCCTCTCCGGGCTCTTGTTGGACCCCCATCCTATCGCTCTCCGATGAAGGGAGACAACGACAAGTAAGCCAATCATGAGGCTCTTCGATGAAGTGGCGTTACTTCCTGCACTCCAATTCAGTGTCCCAAAACATTAAGAGATGTCCTAGCCTTCCTAAGCCGATCGTAGCCTCTCCAGGCTCTTGCCGGATCCCATCAAGTGATTCTCCGACGAAAGGAGGAAAAGCGATAAGTGAGTCGGTCTTCTCTCTCCGACGAAACGACTCACTTCTTGCACTCTGTTCCCTGACTCTCCCACCAATGGAATAAAGCGATCAATTCCGTATTGATTTTCTTTTTCCAGCCTCGACTCTCCGATTGAGGGTTTGATCCATGTACGAGTCCATCATGTCCCTCTCCGACGAAGGGACTCGCACATTACAGTTACTGCCTCATCTCTCCGATCAGCATAATAACCATGACCTTTTTTATTCATTACATTAATGCGGTCAAAAATAAGTAAACAAAAAAGAGTTTGTACAACAAAAAGTCCAAAAGGCAAGAAAACCAAAAGGTGCCCCTCCAGGCATGATGATTTGTCATCATCTCAGAGCATGTCTAGGGACTGGCTTCGATCCCGTACATGTGTAGAAGACTTAGTCATTTTATTGCGGAGTCTTATTGTTTATTTCATTCCATCCTAATTAAGAGATGACGATCTGACGCATTGATCCAAGGCCATTTCCATTTGATGTGGACATTGGCCACTCTTATTCCATCGTCGCAGCCAAAGTCCTCGAAATAACCCGCAAATCGGTACCCCTTGAGTCAACACTATTCTGCATTAATCAACTCAAGTGGCACAGAAATACGGACCATTTGGGTTAAAGAAGAAGACGTAGAAGAAGAAATTAGAAAACATCAGAATCTAACCATCGCAGCGGAATAAAATATAATAGATAATAAATAATCTTTACTCCAAAACAAATATAGCTGTTTATATATTACATCATCAGAGTACATCAAAATCAGCTCGACATCAATATCATACAACTGGATAAACAGCTACTCTACACAGCGGAATATATATAAACAAGTACGAAGGTACGTATCGTCATCTAGCTCGTCTCCTGAGCTCTCCAGCATCATGTCATGTATCCTATAATACTCGGTCTGACCCGAGCATTATAGTTAAATAACAACCAAGTCAGTCTGGAATACCAGCATGAGAAAACCACACTCAATTGATTATTAAAGTTTCAAAAATTCTTTTAAAAACAAAAGCATCACGTAAGACCACACCACAAATAAACATGTCGGGTTTCTACCTTACGATGGCTAAAACAATTTTTATAGAAATCCTCTGATATTATAATAGGGTCTATATACAAATACTTATTAAATAGCCGAAATTGTTACATTATTAAATTCCAGCTACTAGCCACAGAGTGGGTAATACAAACAAAACTCGTACAAGGCTCGTAGGGAAAATGGATTTCCAACTAATGACTAGGCACTTGGGTACCACCTGTCACAGTACGTGGCCTAGATCACAGTACCGAGGAGTACGCACGCTCCCCTGCAACACAAGACTAGGACTACCCCTTACTGGATAATCCCGAGTGAGATCACCCCGCGGTTGGGATTAGCAACCGCCCACTAAGCCGAAATGAAAATGGACATCTAGACAGGGATGACCTCACCCTGCTTGGGTGCTACCCACCTAGCCTTGTTGTATAACCCCTGATTTTCAGTCATTCCCATTTGATGAGGCTTGAGGCTAAGCGTTACCTTTTTAGAACATATCCCTTAGAATGCCCATCGTCCACTTGACGATGTTTCGAAAGCATTCATCCATACAAGTCCGTCCCGGGTTCGAACGGAACAGAAGGCATTATTCCTACTACATCCATTTTGGAAATATCCTCAGGATTAGTAGCGACTAGCCCTTGTACTTCACTACTCCAACTTCGAATCCAAACTCAATTTCCATGAAAACGTACAAATCGGATCGAAGTGGTTTTCAAGAAATAAATATCGATCCTGGTCTCTTCGAAACGATCGACGCATTTGTCCAATATTGATAGTCGGTGATTTAACCATCAATTAATATTCACAAACAATCATCAACCAATAAATAATTTCCCAAATTATTTATTAATCCCAAAAATATCTTCACAAGATATATTTCCACTTTCCAAACCCTTTTGAAAACAGTTTTCAAACTATCTTCGTTTTCTGAATAAACTTCCTAAATATTTTCTCTCTCCACTGAAACCACCAAGCACAAAACTAGATTTTTAAAATAATTTAAAACACTGTACTTTGAAATGTACTTTAAAACATTTAAGTTAAAAAAATACTTCAATAATTTATTAAAAATACATACTATATGAATATTTGAAAATAAGGTTACTTAATAAAATATAAAACTAGATTTTCACTTTTAAAAACAAAATACTAAGTCACTCTTTAAATAATTACTGCTATAATAGATTAAAGAAAATACTTACCTTAGAATTTAAATATTAGAAATAATAAATTTTCAAAAACATGCTTTTTAAAACAACTTTAACACCTTTAACTTATATTTAAATATTTATTTTTGAAAACGTACTTGGTTATTCAGGGAGAATTTCCAATCTCAATCACTTAAATCAATTTCCTAAATTCATTTCCAATTTACTCCATTTGAAATAAATTTCATTACTTACTCAATTCATTTCAAAATTCATTAATTATAGACTTTATTATTGTTGTTGTTATTTTCCGTTTGATTTTAAATCTCTTAACTGAAATATACAAATTTCAGGTTTTTCCCAATTTCTTCTTTATTCCTTTCAATAATTTAAATCTTAAATTTTAAATAAATGTTTTGTTCTTTTAAATAATAATACTGCAGTTTAAAATTCATTAACTTCCTGTTTATTCGAAATTTCCTTTCTATATTCTAGATTTATTTATTAAAATTTTAAAGTCACTTTATTTCTTTTCCAATTCATTCTTAAATTTATTCAAATTTTCTATAATTATTTTTCTTACAAATTCACTTCTTTTATTTTCTTTCCAAAATCCAATTTATATTTTTTTTTGATAAATCATTATACCCAATTATATCTATCAAGCCATAAAATTCAATATTTCCATATAATTCATTATAGAATATCAAATAATCACAACAGAGAATATTAAATAATTTAAATAAAAGTTGAGGGGTCCAGTTGGATCCCTCCAACCTGTTTTCCCTGCATCCACAGACGTTAGCACAATATAAATGCCAATTCCAAAATATACCATACTATAACACATCAATCAATTCAACCATTCAAACAATTATTTAAATTTAATCATTTAAATTTAAATTCAACTGAATGAGATTAACTCACCTTTATTTTGCTGTTGGCAATCCATTCCAAACGGCTTGTTTCTTCATGATTTTAGGCCTTGTATAAACATTAGATGGTTTGTTAATCCTTGAACTAACCGAACAGTCTATTAACATTTAATAGTGTAATTTAAACTAATTTTTCCTTAAACCATTTTAGTAACCAAAATCATTTTATAGGTTAATTAAACAGTTTAACCTCCAAATCCATCATATATATATTTATTTATTTCGTATTTTTGAACCTACATATATTTATAAAAATACCTATATTGGTTTCAAAAACTATATTCACGCCTATTAAAAAAACAAATTTTTTTTATATAAAACTGCAAAAAAAAAATCTTGTTCTCTGTACATAACAGAAATTTACCTTACTACATACATATATATGTAAAAATCCTTAACTGAAAAATAGATAGCATATAAATTTTACTATTAATAAATTTTATATTTACTGTTCTGTACATATAT
Organism: Allium cepa; assembly: GCA_030765085.1. Classification (NCBI taxonomy): domain Eukaryota; kingdom Viridiplantae; phylum Streptophyta; class Magnoliopsida; order Asparagales; family Amaryllidaceae; genus Allium; species Allium cepa. The sequence continues at coordinate 658,667,358 of CM060940.1, forward strand.
AAGTTTAATTGAAAAATAAAAATAAAAAAATAAAAACCCGAATACCTTCTGCCTCGTCCAGACAATTCGCCACTAACCCTCCAATCGCTCGCCACATCCCACGATTACCCAGACCTCAACGCCAAAAATTGCCAAGCCCTAGCCTCCTCTCTACTAACCTCGCGACACCCCTCTACACAACGTCGGCCGCTTCCAGTTCGATCAACCCTAGCCCGACTTCAAGTCGCGACTTACCCTCAACGTTGATTTTCTCTCAATGTTGGCGGTGACCAGCTTCTTCAAGCGACAAAAGAAACCCTAGCAGTAATCAATCTCAGGTTGCTTCCTATTCTAGTCAGTGGGTTTGGGGTTTGGCAACTATTTGGAATCGAGGCATCGCGTTGCTCTGACCTTGATTTGTTTCGAACGATCGGTCGAATGTGAGTGGTTTCGATTTTTGAATTTAGGGGAAAAGAGAATGTATTTCGAAAATAGCAAACTGAAGGCAGGACTAGGAAGAAGGGTATTTTTATTTTTATTCGTTAGGCCATTAGCTTCCTAAAGAAGACACACGTGATATAAAAGAAAAGGAGGAGGCAAGACGTGATGTTTTCAGAGTATAGGGTGGCTTGTCTCAGATAATAGTTCGGCCTAGTTGAAGTTAGGGTTGCAGATGTGATTTTTGATTTGATTTTTTATATATATTGAATTTTCGATATAAATCTTCAACGCGTTTTTATATCGTACGCTCACACAACGAAACCAAAAACTACGAAAATTGAAACCCGATAATAACATAATATTGCGGATCCAATGAAACTAGTTTCGTCGAATTCCGAGACTCTGCCTCGGAAGGCTATTTTTAAATCCAATTTAAACGATAAAATTGCAAAACCGAACAAATCAATGTTAAATTCAATATTAAAACTTCTATTATCTTCAGCGTTATCAGTATAATTTTTATAAGCCTTCAAATTATTTTCGACAGGCTTAAAACTCCACACAACGAACCCAAAAACTACGAAAATTGAAACCCGATAATAACACAATATTACGGATCCAATGGAACTGGTTTCGTCGAATTCCGAGACTGTGCCTCGGAAGGCTATTTTTAAATTGAATTTAAACGATATAAATTTCAAAACTTAACAAACCATTTTAAAATTTGATTTCAACACTTCTATTCTCTTAAGTATTATCAATATAAATTTTATAAGCCTTCAAATTATTTTTAACCGGCTTAAAACACCAGATTCAACATTTCACCCAACTTCAACTTATTTAATTCAATAATTTAATTATCAAATAAATTGTGATATTCGTAATTAAAGTTAAAATTACTCCATTGAATACTTTAAATCAATTAAATATTCTGATTTTAAATGCTCGAAAATTCCGGGTCGTCACATTCCTCCCCCCTTAAAAGAATTTTGTCCCCGAAATTACTAATTAGGAAGAATAATCCAATACCTGTCTACCCTTTTTCCCAAAACCAAACAGTTTCTAAAAATTCAACATCTTACCAACTATCTTCTTATAAAAGACCCATTATTATTCTTATTAACTTTCCAAACTTTTCCATAGTTCCCAAACAACTTTACTTATACAATCATTCAAATTATAATTCAAAACCAAATTTTGAATTATCAAAATTTTCTCAAAAATTTTCTAGCTCTCTAAATTTCCGAAAAAATTCGCCAGCGTCTCCTTTGCGCGGCTAGCTCAGTACAACTACAAAAGGCCTCTATGGGCTCCCAAATTTCAAAAGAAAACAAAAGGCCAAGTGGCTCGATCAAATCCAATCAAATTTCATACAGAAATTTAAACACATACCCTTTTGTCGAGCAATTCAAATTTAACTTTTGAAATCAAAACCAACTCTCTTTTCCCTTTAATATACCTGCATATCTTACATAGAAATAATACCCAATCACAACATTCAAAACATTTTACTGACTTCTTTACAGAATTTCAATATCTATTCGTCCAAATATTAACTTAGAATATATTTGTAATATCAATTTCCAATTAAGAGTTCGCATTCCTTTCTTAAGTTTAGTATAAGCATTTTATATGTTTCTTTATTTATTTTCACCTTACCACTTTAGTTTATATCTATTTCTATTCAAATTGATTCTTTCATTTCCATATGAATTCAATTTATTTTTATCTCTGAACATTTGATTTTATCTTCCATTTATACTGATTCATATTATTATTTTAAAGTAGTTTCATTCCTTAATTTATTTTGATTTTCAATTTGGAATCGTTTTGTCGCTAACTAAAAAAAATTTCAAAAAAAGTTTTAACTCCCGAAATTTCTGAAAATTTTTGGCAGAGTCTCCTTTGTACGGATGAGCTTTTGCAATCTGACAAAAGATATAAATATATATACATCGACCCACACGGTCGGAAAAACAAAAAACAGTTCATATTTCCTATTTTAATTGCGTAGGCGTACCTTATTTAGCATTTATAAGCGAGCGGTTTATTAATTTAGCATTAAGCATGATCCAATTTAGCCAAACAGCTTTTCGGTACCTGTACTTACTCAATATAAATATGTGAGTACTAAATATATGCAATTTATTAATATTTCACTTTTACTTACATAGCTAAAACATGAATTCCATGAATAATGCATGCTATACAATTTTCATAACCACATGCAAGATTTTGCTACCAATTTTAATTTCTTACAACAAATCACACATCATTTTACTTAATCCGAAAGGTTAACAACTCACATGCTTACATTCCATTTATTTTTAAACAAATCAGACTTATATTTAATTCAATTGATCTCAACATTAATTCATTTAACTTCTATCAATTCAAAAATTTTAATTATATTAATTTACGTCAAACAACAATTTATTCTATGCAATTTACGATATCCATGGGAATAAATAATTACCTAAGGTTTACAACCAATACGTATACAATTTTATTCAATTTGAATGGTTTATAGCTCAATTGCTTACATTCACTTCATTTTTAAGCAAAACAAACTTATAATTCATTCCAACTGATTTCAGAATCATCCTATTTCACTTTTAATAACTCATAGAATTTTATCTAATCTCGTTTACATCAAACGATGCATTTTCTAATGCAATTCGACAATATTAATGTGAATAAATAATTACATAAGCTTTATAACCATTTAAGTTGATTCCAATCTCAATTTACACTTAATCCCATCCCATTTTAAATTTATTCACAAACTTCCATTGCATTA